>CM060945.1:228357054-238357054 GCA_030765085.1 Allium cepa | reverse complement strand
GAGAAGATCCAACCTCAATTACTTAAATCAATTTTTCCAGAATTGATTTCAAACTTATCCCATTTGAAATAAATTTCTTTAATTACTGAATTCATTCCAAAATGCATTAAGTATGGACTTAATTATTGTTGTTATTATTATTTTTCATTTTATTCTAACTTTTAACTGAAATATCCAAATTCTAGGTTTTCCCAATAATTTAAATCTTATCTTTTAAATAAATGCTTGTTCTTTTGAATAATAACACTGAATTTTTAAAATTCATTAGTTTCCTGTTTATTCAAATTTTCCTTTCTATACTCACAGTTTATTTATTAAAAATTTAAATCAGATTATTTCCTTTCCAATTCATTCTTAAATTTATTCAACTTTCCCTAAATTTATTTTATTTTGCAATTTTACTTCCTTTATTTTTCTTTCCAACATCCAAGTTATATATTTTTCTGGAAAAACATTATTCCCAATTATCCAATCAAATCATAAAATATCAAATAATCATAATAGGGTAATTTAAATATTTTAAATAAATGTTGAGGGATCCAGTTGGATCCCTCCAACCTGCTTTTCCCTGCATCCACAGACGTTAGCACAATATAAATATTTTCACTATAAAATGAGGGATGTCAATCATTTCAAGGTGTAATATATACTACTATATAACACAACAACCAATTCAACCATTCAAACAATTATTTAAATTTAATCATTTAAATTTCAACTGAGTGAGATTAACTCACCTTTGTCCTTTACTTTGCAACCCAATCCATCTCGCTTGTTTTCTTGATTTATAGACCTTGTATATATAATTTATACAATTTATTAATATTCGAACGGATCGAACAATTAAATTCCGTTGATATAAATTTTATTTTATCTAATTAACTTTAACTTCAAACAAATCTTCCTTTAATAAAGTACTTGAACTACTTTTCCTCTGCCCACATCCCTTTAATAACTTTATTTAACTAAAAATTTGATATTAAAACAAATTTATTTCCACGATACATTATCATTCCAATTTCAAAACTCTATATTATTTTCTGCTTATAAATTTGTTCCCTTTTACACTACTGTAACAGACAGTATTTGATAGAATCCAGCTTTACACCTTAAAGTGTAACGTATCCATACAAGTTTGTTTCGGGTTCGAACAGAACCGAAGGCACTTCCAAAGAAGCCCGTGCAATCCGGGTATTCACAATCCTAATCGGACTCCCCATCACATATAGAGATCTCTATACCGTAGCTACTCAGTGCAAAGTTATTCGACGGGTAATCCTTTCGTTTTTGAAAATACCAAGTCTTCACCACCGATCTTCGAATGCTATCCATAACGTCGTATCATTATTCGGAATGAATTACATGACATAAGATCCTCTCCCGGCTAAATCGAATTATGAGCGCAATATTTAAAAACATATGGATATTGGGATTTGAGTTAGGTCAGAACTTAAAACCCAAAACTTTCCTTTCAAATGGTTACAACAAATTACCATTTTCAACATTTTTAAACAAAAAGATTCATTTCACAAAGTTCACCCATCTTTAACAAAGATTCATTCATAGATTTCAAAAAAATTTCCATTTCAAATCTTTCATAGAAAGGATACAATTTTAAGATTCCTTGTCAATTTGAAAAAAAAGTATACCAATCCTTAACAAAGATTAATTCATATTCTTTCAAAACAATTTCCCTTTCAAATTGGATTAACTCATCCAATCTTTAAATCAAAGATTTAATTCATAACTGTCAAAATCGTTTTCAAAGATTCATTCACAACCCGGAAAACCATTTTCATTTCAAACTTGAAATCTTTTCAACACAAATTGGAAATTCTTTCCTTATATGAAAGTTATTATTATTTGAAAACAAATAGTTTTCGTTTCAGAAAAATCCGATTTCATTTATACAAGTTAAAGCCCTAAGGTTAAATTCAAATTCCTAAAATAATAATTTTAAAAAACTTTAAAACCCGTATAAACACATTTATAACATGTATAACCTTTTTAAATCATAGTTTCCAAACATAGAATTCAATTTCAAATTTTCAGTTCAAATTTAAATCAAACTATTTAAATTTCAAAACTTTATCAAGTTATCCAAAATAACTTTTATCTTTAAAATTCCTTTTCAAAAGCTTTTCCACCCAATTCTATTCCCAAAGCCATTCGGATTCAAAATTTATCTTTAAAACCATTTCAAAAATTTGTGACTTAACCAGTTTCCTCATACAATCCATATTTGTGTGTGTATGGTGTAGCCCAGGGATTTTACACAATAGTGCAACATCATCAATCATCATAGATTCAAGTACAGCAATTACAGATAAGCGGTATAATCTATGACGCTTATCGCCCATTCTTAGATCCATAGATAAATCACAGATAAAATAAATTACATTCATCACATCTTGAATTAAAACAATTCATATCACAAAGCATCACCCAGTAAAGATATCAAACAAATTTGATCATTCAATACAATTCAAACATCCATAAGTAAGGTTAATTGATCATCTGATTAATTGAAACCAAATTAATCACTAATCCAGGTTAATTGACATTAATTAATTACAATTTAACTAATTATCCATTAATTAATAAGCGATTATCCTTAATCACTTTAATCAAATAAATCATCAAATTATTATCCTCAATTACTTTTATTAGGTAATTAAATTTAAGTAATTAATTATCCCTTAATTACTTTTTACTTACTAATCACTTTAATTAATTAACCATTATTATTAACTAATTAACCTTTAATTACTTAATTATTCTTTAATTAAGAAATTATTCATTAAGTAATTAACCTTAAATTATTAATTATCCTGAATAAATTACACTAATTAATTAGCCCTTAATTAAAAATCATTTAGTTAATTAATTATTAATTTATTAAATCTTAATCACCTTCATTAATGAATCATTAATTAATCCTTAATTAATTATAATAAGTAATTATCCATAATTACTTAATTAACTTTAACTATTAATTAATTACTTTTAACTAAGTAATTACCTTTAGGTAATTAATTACTTCTAATTACTTATATATTAATTAATCTTTTAATTAATTAATTATTCTTAATTATGAAATTAATTAACCTTAATCAATCTTTGATTAATTAATTATCCTTAAAATTTTATTACATTAAATAATTATCTTTAATAACTTAAATCAAGTAATTTATCTTTTAATCGCTTAAGACTTTCAAATCAACAGATAATTCTTTCATCTTAAATTAATTTTTTTAATATTAAAGGTTGTTTTTAAATATATTTAAAACAGTTTTTAAACTTAATAGATTTTAAAATAATTTATATTTAAAACCTTTAATTGATCCCAAAATAATCCACAAAATTTATAAAAGTATTTGTTTATAAAATTCATTAAAGCTTAATTAAACTTTAAAAAACTTGACTAAAATTTCAAACTTAAAAATGTTTTACACAAAACTCTCAAACGTGGGCCAATTCTTAGTTTCCTTGAGCAAAACTTCGGGATTCTCCAAACCTTCAACTGCTTCGAGTTATTCTCGCAAGAAACTCGAGCACGAACCCGAGCATCCTTCATCCTCCCCAAAGCCACAACTATACCTGACACCACACTCTCGCGTGCACGTGCACAACCATCAGATCGACGATCGATCATCACCGACCCCCTCACCAATTCACTGACGACACCGTTGACCCTTCCAAACACCTAGATCATCGAGATATGTTGGGAATCAAAATCGAACGAATCGAGATTCCACTGGAATCAACTCAACCACCTAAAAATGGTTCATGCCGCCGCCTCTGGCCGCCGTAGACCTTGCGACCACGTCCATAGAATCGCCAGAACCTCCTTCTCTTGTTCCCCCAAGTGCGATCAACTCAATTGCCTCAACAATGACGAACTTCCCCGATGAACATTGACGACCAAAGTGGGTTATTAAACCCTAAATCCACATCAATCGATCGCCACGATGCATTGCAAATTCCTTTACTATTTTTACTAGATTCCACGATGCCTCAGCCTTCTCCAGAACCGACCGCAATTTCCGTAGCTTCGTCATTCATCAGTTATTGACGAATTTTCACTTTTTGTTCAACTCGCAATTTCCCAAAATTTACCAAACTACAAATCATGAATTTATCCTTAAAATTCATAGTTTCTAAAATCTAATTAGTTGATGTAAATGATATTCGAAATCGTGATACTTGAATTTGCCATGATTTTAAGTTTTCACTGTATTTTTAAGTTTTCAGAAGAAACATAAATTAATTTAGCTTAAATTTAATTTTAATACTTAAAACATGTTCAAACAAACAATTTTGGTTTGAATCTTAAAGCTTCATAGGAATCGAGAAAGGAGCAAACTAATTTTGAATAGGTTTTTTTTTTGAAAACTCAATTAAGAACAGAGGCTTAGCCTCCTGGCTTCCAGACATATTCAGGAAAATATGAATAGATATGCACACAGACATGCATGCACATTTACAAACATACAAACAACTTCAAGTATAGGAGGGTTTAAGAATTTGCTCACAGTGTTGTTAAACAGAGGCATGAATTTTGAATTTTGTTGCATGATCTTTGCTTTGCTTGATCCTATTTTGCTTACTGAGTTAATTTGATCTTACTTTTGTTTTGATGCTCTGATCTTTTAGTTTGATTTCAGAACTTGATTGATGTCAAGTTGCCATTTGAATCTGCATGCTTGAACTTGCTTGATTACAGGCATAATTTCTTGAACCCTGAAGCTTGTTCTTGCTTTTATTTTGAAGCTTGGCTTAATTTCCAGAATATGAAAATTTGGTTACAGGTTTTGTTTACTTGATTTTGAATCTGGTTTTGATTTTTGAACTATACTTTATTTTTATCTTCTTTTCAGATTTGATATTTTTCTTTTGTTTTGAATGCTTGAAATAAAATTAAAAAGAGTATGATAACTTTTCCTTATTTCTTAAATTCAAAGATGAAAAGAATGTTAAAAAACATGACACTTGTTACAAATGTTAATACGTGTCCTCATTAATTTAGTTACAAATGTTAATACGTGTCCTCATTAATTTACAAATGTCCTAGGTAATATATTTTTATAGTTTAAACCCTTACTTAAAAATTTATTAATTACTTGTAAATTTCAAACCATATTTATATATGTTATGTGTTTATTGTAACAACCCGCATATTTATCGAGTTTGTATTTAAATATTTTATTTAAATATTAACTCGTTAATCGGATTTTGGTCCGAAAAGCTACTTTTTGCAAACGGTCAAATTAGGACTCGAGACCACTTCCATTGAGTTCGAAATGTCGTTTACAACTTTTTTAAGTATAAACATTGATAGGTTTGGAGTTAGTGAAATTTCACTAACTTTTCCCGCTTTGGACTTTGGGTTAGTTTAGCCTATTAAGCCCAAGTTCCAACCCTCTTCTCCTCACTCTTCATAAATTTCCTAACTAATCAAGCTTTGGCATTAATGGTGGAGGGAATGGGAAATTAAAATTCCAAAACTCAAATTCAATTGCAATCCATCTTTCTACTCCAAATTCAAGAAGAAGACATTGGATTCAAGCTTCTTGTGCTTAGATAGAAGAAGGATTGATTCTTGCTTGCTTAAAACTTCATTTTCATTGATATTTGGTGCAAAGGTGAGATTTTTATCTCACAATTCTAGCCTATAACTATATTGGACTATTGGGAATGATTCCCTATCATTTTTGCATGCATGTTAGCATTTGGTTTGGATTGGATTGGCGAAAAACTCCAATTTTTAGCGTTTTGTTGAATTTTCTGCACTTGAGTCGTTCTGGCCATTTTTAGGTCGTTCGGAGTTAAGTCGTTCGTCCATAGGTCGTGAGTCGTTCACGAGTTAACCCTAGGTCGTTCTGGCCATTTTTAGCTCGTTCGGAGTTAAGTCGTTCATCCATAGGTCGTGAGTCGTTTACGAGTTAACCCTTAAGTCGTGCAGCCCTTCAGTCACGCAACCCTTAAGTCGGTTACGAGTTATCCCGATAGGTCGTTGGACACTTAACTCGTAGGTCGTTGGACCTTATCTCGTTAGGTCGCTCCTGGCCTAACCCTTAAGTCGTGCAACCCTTGAGTCGTTAGGTCGTATGACCCTTGAGTCGTTAGGTCGTATGACCCTTGAGTCGTTAGGTCGTATGACCCTTGAGTCGTTAGGTCGTATGACCCTTGAGTCGTTAGGTCGTTAGACCTCATTTTGTCTTCACTAGGTCGTACCGTTTTGGTCGGGGCGCTGCCCCGCACCCCGCCGGGGGCGCTGCCCCCTGGACCCTCGCGACCTGACCGGGCAGGTCGAACCCCGTAAGCGGTGGCGTTGCCCCCGCACCCCCACCTTGGGGGGTTGCCACCCCCCTTGGACCCCCCCGTAGGCGATCTTATCTGAAAAACATTCAACAGAACTTGCTTTGTTGAGATGCTGAGTTGACCATTCTTCGAGACAAACCATCTCTGGTTATCTCGGCCACGTTTGGTCGTTGGGGAACTTCCACTTTGATGCTTTTGAGCTGATTTCCTTGGATTTTATTCACATCTCCGAATGTGATCTTTGTGATGATTGTTTCTACAATCTCTTCTGTGATTTGTCATTTTAAAAAAATATAAAGGTTTCAATACTAGTAGTAAATATCAAAACTCTTTTAACAAACAATTTCAACTCTATTTTTAATAACAAATGTCTTTTCTTAAACCGTTTTCCAATCTATTAGTATATACAAACCTTTACCTCACTCGGATGAGAAATCTAATTAAACGACTTAGTAAAACAAGTGGTATGAAACGCTTGCGTTCACTTCGTCGGTTAATTCCTGGACTTGTTCGATTGAACCTCTTGTGACAATTTTATTAGTGAAGATTTACAGTTTGTTCGTAAATATTTAAGTTAAGCAAGTGGTTATGGGACATGAAGCTAAACTTCTATATTTACTAGCTTAGTGTAATTGACACTTCTCGTTGATCATGACGATCATTCTGATGATTTAGACTAGCAACTGTGTGATGTCTCTTGTTGCGAGGTTAGACTAGACACCACTTGTGTGATTCCACTCACACATACCTTTTTGCTTTTTGGTTAGTCTGGACCGTAATCTGTGTGATTCCATTCACACATGTGGGGTAGCTCCCCTTGGTCTTCGGACCGTCATGTGATAGGCCTCTTTCTCTTTTCTATGATTTCTGGACTTCTTGCATTGATTTCTAGAATTTATGTCATTGACTTGTTATGAGTACAAGTTTGGGGTATGATGCCCTTTCCGAATCTTTGAGAAGATTCTTGTGATATTGATTATCTCTTATTGATTGATCTTCTGTTGATCATTATTTACATACTTATAGCGGTATGTCATTATGGATGTTTATGTTTATGCCATATCTTTTATGTTATCTCATGTCATCTGATATTTATAGCTAGACTGATCCGTTTATTATTTTCTTAAATAATACTCGGGTCAGACCGAGATGTTACAGGTGCTTCTGCTTGACTCCTTCCCAGGGATTCATCACTCTGACTTTTGGCTAACTGTTTAGATTAGCAGTTTTTGTTGTATACACTTGAGATATAGACTCATAGTTGTATTCTTTTGTATAGCACGTGTTGCTATTCTTTTGTATTATCGTGGATCTTACTGACCACTACTCTGATGTACACTTTCATGTGTTAGTTATATATTCATATCTTCTTCCGCCTTTGTGATATGGATATCTGTGACTGATTTGTGATATGATTATTTCTATGTTTGTTTTCGAAGATTATTTATAGCCACCGTGTGATAAGCAATTACATGGATGGTCGCTCCTCAACAGCCTTATTCTCCGTGCTAGTTGACAGCACTACTCCGGAGTGTTCTTGGCTAGCGTGGGTATAAAGGTGGGGCGTCACATTTATTATTTCCTATTTTGCACTTATACATTTATAACTTATGTCATATAATTTAAACACTACAAATAATATTTTAAATATAACTTTATATCATATTTCCTATTTAAATAAATACATTTATTTATTAATCGTTTATGTAATCATTTAAAGAAAATGGTTTTAAATTTTAATTACACATGAATAAATATATTAGAATTTTATTCTTAATTAGCCCTTGGAAAATTTATTATATCAAATTCAAAATATCATTTTTAAATCAAAATGCATATTTAAATAAATTAGAAACAAATTCTTATTAACTTAAAGATAAAAATTTAATCCAATTTATTTCCAATATATTTATTTTTTTGAGTTTCCAAATTCAAAATTCAATTAAAAATCAATATATATATATATATATGTATATATAAACAGCTAATATTTTATTCTTTTTGGAAAAACTATTTTTAATTCATAATTTAATTTTAAAAATTAATTCAATTATCAAATTAAACTTGGTTAAAATCCAGGGATGTTACAGAAATGCTCAGACTGATCCGAGCGAATTGAAAAGAAAAAACACTCGAGTTAGAACTAAAAGATCTTATGTGAGTTAAACCAACGGTAAATAAATATAAGTGTAAACGACATCGGAGATGTTTACGGGGTTTGACTTCTCCTACCCAGTGTCCAACATGAGTGTAACAACTTAAGAGATGCTCGGGATTCACATCTCCTAAGGATCTGTTAACTACCTACTAACATACGCTATTATAATAATGTCTATAGTAAAGTATAATATAAATTAAAAATAGTGTCAAGGTTTTACATTTTCCACCTTAACACACTTTTATATTCCCATAGTCTATAGAGTACCATAATCTCCCCCGTAGTGGGCGTCGTCAGAGGGTACTTCATAGGTATGGTACAAAACCAAAATCGTATAAGGCGTGCTAGAGTAGGTGACACGGCACAACTAGGTAATGCTAGGGTAGATATACCAATTACGCTTCCGGGTCGGTGGTAACGCGTAGCGTGCAGCTACCGCCCATCTCGAGCCACAGCCCCAAATAAAAATCAAAAGTGGCCGCCGAATCAATCCAAAAGTCAGAGTATAATATCGAAGGAATGTGTCCGATCAAAGGAGCTACCTCATTAGCCCGTCAATCGCTCCTGTTTTAGCCACCTTATGCCAACTCACGGGAGTCGGGTCCATACGTATACCTCAAAAAACGTTGCCACCATCGTACTTCATTTTGGAATCTCTACCGCGTACATGGTAGTCAAAGTAGTTTTTGGTATCGACAGAGAGTATGCCCATATCTGATCCCCGTCTCTTCAACAACCAACCGTTATTATAACACCACAGTCATTTTCAAAATAGTTTATACTTTAAAACCAAAATATCATTGCCTTTTCAAAACCAAATCAATACGTTATCATTTTTCACTTCAAATATATCTTTTTCCAAAATCATAGCACATTCAAAGTTATAACACTTCGAAATCACAAAAACTTGAAATATAACACTTTCAAATCATAATAATTTGAAACTCAGAACTTTGAGACATAACTTCCATCACTTAAATGGCTTAAATATTAAAATACTTTATATAATAAAATAGCTTCTTCAATTTCACAAATCAATTCCAAAACAAATCGAATTTCTAAATTTTAAATCTAACGCAATCCCAAATTATAAATTTCAATTCAACTCAGTTTCCAAATAAATTATTCCAAATTATATCGATTTCAAAACGGTTTTCATCCATAGAATAAACCCTTTCAAATTCAACATATTTCAAACTTAAGTTATTCAACAGTTTAAAAACTAAGTTTGGTAATTTCATATATATATATCGAATTCAATTTTCTATTATTTAGTTTTGAAATATTTACTTAATACATCCAATATCATTTAAATAAAAACCAAATTACAAATAACTAAATATTTCCTTCAATTTATTTATACTTCAAATATTCATTTAATTCACCTTAAACCAAATCAAGTTATAAAAATCATACCTTCTAAAATTTCAAATTTAATAAATTTCACATCAAGCTTATTTGAGTTTAATTCTTAAATAAATTCAATTTCAAATAAGTCTCAAATTTATCTTCCAACCTTTATAAACTCTATATTAAGATATAATTTAAATACTTAACCATATATCTTCAATAAAAATCAACTAACTATTAAGCTTATTCTATATTAAAACAAATTATACATAGCTTAAAATCAAGGATAAATAACATTTATATATAATATCTAAAATCAATATTTATCTAAAACCATATATTTCTTTACAAAACCATAGAAATCATTTCAAATATTTTATATATAGACCACGGTGTTTGTACATAATTTTCTATCATGTGGTCAAGTGATACGATATTTATCATTTCAATCCGTAATTTAAAATATAAATACGGTTATATATCATTTCAAACTGCAATCCAGAATGAAATAAAAATCCATAACAACTTGCAGTTTATAACAATATAAAATACAACATCCATTCATCCAATATCAATCATCAAACATTTATCACAATCATCATCCAATTCAATCAATAACATCAATATAGAACAGATAATAAATAACAGATATTTACTGGCAGTTTATTTTCAATAATAAATTAAATAACTATTTTATCCAAATAAATTCAAATATACTGAGATGATGATTTAAAATATGCCAAACAGTCATAAGTAAATTCCTAATCACATCATAAATCAATTTAACAAACATAAAAAAATTTACAAGTTGTGAGTGGGTTAAAACACTCACCTTTGGAATTTAGATTGAATTTAAATCCAATTTAAACCCAAAATTCAAATAGTCTCAGAATTCATCCAAACTAGCGTCAAAAAGTCTGAAATTTCGATACGTTCCCGATAAAAGAAACGACATATGAAACGGACCTCGTATGTAAAAGTTATTCGTATTAGAAGATTTGAAATCAATTTTTAAACAAATTAAATACGAACAAATTAGAGTTAGCCACGTCACCTGCCATTGAAGCAACCCTAGCACATGCAAATTTTGCTCGACTAGACCTCCTACGCTGTTCATGTGCCTACGCTCAATCAATCAGACCACCAGCTCGACCCAAACTTCGGTCGCCGACCATGCCGACCAGCCGCTCCTCCTCCAAGGTCGCGACCCCCCTTCCAGTATCAAGCGTGACCACCACATATCAAAACTGGACCAACCACCGCCATGATTTAAAAAAACTAATTGAATTTTCATGTGAAATCCAACCGTCGAACCATCCAATGAACTGTGTCGATGCAAACCCCTCCTCACTCTCTTCAAAACCCCTCAGACGATTCGAGGATCGATCACAGTTCATCACGATGCGATGAATGGCCGAAATTTTCTTCTTTGATTTTCGAATAAATGGATTCTAAAATTTGGAAAATGAATTACAAATCTGAGATGCGCTTGTCAAGAGCTTCAAATCGATATCTAATTCGATGTACTTTGTGGAGTTTGAATTTTGAAGTTGAATCGGAAAAATTGGGGTTTGACTGCCATTGAGAAAGAGGAGCAATAGAAATTCCTGTATGTACAGAAATGAGAAATAGAAAGACTGTTAGGGTTTATAACGATATATATATATATATACATATACATACATACATACATATATATATATATATGCAGAACAAAAAAAGAAACAAGTGGGCTTGATTGGTTTGGAAAATTGAACGATAATGACCCGAAAGCCCGTTTTGACTCCTAAACGAAAATGGGTCAACCCATATATCAAAATAGATGTTTTTTAATATTTTAAAATCAATGGAACAGGTTTCACGTCCAAATTCCATCGTATGAAGAAGTTACGTTAAAATCAGCATATTTCAAATTGATTTCAATTGATTTGATCTCAAGGCATTTCAAGTCCGCATGATTAAAGACAAGCCAGATCGTTACGAAACTTGAGACCCTATAAAAGTTCACTGTTACGGATCCGATCAAACTGGTTTCATCAAAATCCAAGACAGCGGTCAAAATGACTATATTAAAATTAGTTAATATTAAATTAACTAAATCCCACTTTAATTCAAATTTAATTATTTACCATCTCTATCATTTCTGATTACAAATAAACTTATAATTCATTAACAAAAATTTCAATGTCAATCAAATAAGGATTTATTGAAAAATTTATAGCGTTTACCTTCAATTTAAGTAAATTCAAATGAATTATATTTTTAATTTTAAATAAATAAATTCAATTGGTTTTTAATCTCTTTATTCAACCAATCATCATCTTATGGATAAATTTAACATTAATATATATCCAAATACCCTAACATTTTTACAATAATCAACTAAATTCATATTAACATAGTTTTTAATTACGTTTAATTGCCATAGATTTAAATCTAATTCAATAGATTAAATAAATGGTTAAACAATTAATGATTTTCAGCATTTGCCCAATTCAATCCCATTCTTATCTTATTATTAACAGCAAACATAATAATTACTTATCTAACATTGATTTTATCAAAATACAGTTTATTGGGTTTTATTTCATCGACTAGTATAACTTTGAAGTTATTTCCAAATTTACTATTTACAATCAATCTTAACCCTATAATTTTTTTACTTAATTGGGATTTCACTAAATTAGTTATTTACTAACTTGCATTAACATTCTTACATTTGATTCCGTGATGAATTCATTTACAAACTTCAAATTTTTATTTATTCCAGATTTAATTACCAAAATCTGATTAAATTTACAAATTCTAAACATCGAAAACTACGGATCGTTACAACAGCCCATGCACAAGGCCGCCACGAACTGCTATCACATCGCCGAAATTGGCAAGCCGCTGCCTCACCCCCGCCACCGTACGTCATGGCGCCGCCGCCTAGGCCATCACGACCCCGGTCGACCACGTGACTTCTCAATTGTCGCCGATCAACGCAAGTAGCCTAGCCGCCGTCATAAGCTCCCATACCCTAGTTGAATTGTTTAGCCACATCCAACCATTAATTCGCGAAACAAACCCCGCCGATGAACTCCCCTCAGCCCTCTCCATAATATTGTACCCTCAAATCGACGATCAGGCAAAGTTGATCGCGACTTGATGAACGAGCGCGATTTATTCCACAATTTCTGAACAAACAGTGGTTCAAATTGGAAAATGAATTACAGATATGAGATGCGCTCATCAAGAGCTTCAAATCGATATATAATTTGATATAGTTTGAGGAGTTTGAATTTTGATTTGGAATTTGATTTGAAATTGAATAGAGATTTTGTTTGTCTATCATTGGAATGAGGAGTTGAGAAAGGCGTATGTATAGAAATAAGAAATAGAAAGACTTCTAGGGTTTATAATAGGTTATTTATAGGTAGATCAGAAAAATAGAATGAATGGGTCGGATTTATTGAACAATAAACGACCTAAAAAGCCCGTTTCGCCTTCGGAACGAAAATGGGTCATCTCATATATCAAAATAGTTGTTTTCAGTATTTTTAAACTCAATGGAATAGGTTTCATGTCCTAATTCCATTGTATGAAGAAGTTATGTTAAAATCAACTTATTTCAAATTGATTTCAATTGATTTTAATTAAATTGATTTCTAAGTGTTTCGAGTCCGTACGATCAAACGACAAGTCTGATTGGTACGAAACTTGAAGTTCTACAATAGTTTACCATTATGGATCCGACGAAACTGGTTTCATCGAAATCCGAGACAGTTGCCCAAATGGCTATTTTTCAATTAATTAAATAAATCAATATTAAATTATTTAATTCACTTTTTCAATTCAAATTCTATAATTTATAATTTCTATCATCTTGGATTACTTAGTAATTTAGAATCTTTTAAACAAACTTCTATATCAATTCAATATCCAGTATTGCATAAATTACAGTATTTAATTTCAATTTCAAATAATTCAGTGATTATAAGTTTAAATTACAATAAATCCATTTATTAAAATTTTAAGTTTTCTATTTAATCAATCATCATCTTATTGGTATAATCACATTGGTTTATATCTTAGCACACTAATATTTTCCAATTTCGTCTAAATTTTAATTATCGAAATATTTATTTTCATTTAGTTACCATAATTCCATTTATTACAGCTAAAATCCAATAAATAAATCAAACTTGAATTTCAATTATTTGTATTCAATCAATTGCCATATTGTGAATAAAAGTTTCATTGGTTACATATTAATGAATTAACATTCTTTAAATTTTCAATCCAATCTACACTAACTGCACTAATTAAGTCAATTAACTGCAACTGATTTCAATTTAAATTTAACAAACTTATTAAATAGGTAACTTATAACAATTTATTACCATTACTTGTAATCACACTTATAAGTTTTATATTTATAGGGAAATGTCACAATTGATTTCATATCACTAATTCATTCAATTACTTTAAATTATATATCTCATTAATTAATTCAATCTTCGCATTTGTTCTTATATATTCCACTTATAACCAAATATAACATTTTCATATTTCATTTACAGGAAAATAGGCACAAGGAAAAAGTTTCAAAAAAATTTAGTCTCAAGGACAGCAAGTTTGTTTTTTAGTCTGAAGGACACTTTATAATGTAAACAGAAAATGATAGTTGCAACTATCATTCTGTGATTTACACTATAAAGTGTCCTTCAGACCAAAAAACAAATTTGTTGTCCCTGAGACTAAATTTTTTTGCAACTTCTTCCTTGTGCCAAAAAACCCCTTTCATTTATTGGAATTTCATTAAATTAATAATTAACTTAAATTAACAATATCAACTTATTATTATTCTCATTAGAAATCTTAAATTTCAATTCCTCCTAACTTTATATTATAAAATCTTTTTAAATTAACAGATTTTAATTATCGAAAATTATGGTTCGTTACAACTATTATTATCAAATAAGTTTGATATCGAGTATATATATATATAAGGATTTATTTTTTCTTTAAACAAATTTCATGAATATTTATCATACTTTGTTGGAATCTGACTTTTGTCAATTTTACAATGGAAATTTAAAATCTTTATTCAATATCAAAAAATAGTTTACCATTCTTATTTACCATATATAACTTGATTGTATAAGTCTGAAAATTCTATATTTGAATATTTAAATAAATTAAATATTCATTTCAAAGTGGCAAATTTATGGGTCGTTACAAGCATGGGAGGAGGAAGTTTTGTAGAGGGCTTATTATTACGGAGCTGATGGATTTGTCAATTCCAGGCTCCTTAATCCTGACATTTTGAAAGGTCGACTTTTAATCTCCTCACTATTTTAATAGGACCAGTCGGTGCCAAATAGCTAGTAACTAAAAAATCTTTCCTCGGGGATTAAGCAACGCCATCCTGCCCTTCCAAAGCTGTGATCTTTTGAGAACCAAGGTGTAACGACCTGGGATTTTAGCAATATTATAAATATTTTTTCCAATTAAATAAAGTGTAAACTTATCATTTTAAAATGAATATGACTTTTGGAAATATTTGCCATTTGTTTATATAGATTTGTATTTTTGAAAAGGAAATTTGATTTTGAAAATTTAAAATAAAATCTCTTAAAAATATTTAAAATAAAATCTATCTTATATAATTGAATTAAAATACTTTACCTTGTTAACATTTGATAAATATATATATATATGGATGATAATGTTTGAAATAAAATCAAATTCTATCAATATAAAAATAAGTAGAAAATGTAAGTAAAGCTTATGAATGTAATTAAAATACAAATATAAATAAAAATGAAAACAAGAATTAAGTGATTTGGTGTGCATACAACATAAGCTGAAAATTGTAAGAACAAAGTATAAAATGATAACAAACAAACATATGTATATGAATTGTGGAAACTAGAAGTTAATAAAACAAATTATCTTCATTTACAAAACCAATGTCTGCCTGCAAGTGGATATTTTCATACAAATATCTATATACAGCAAAACATAATAATAATATGTAAACATGTTAGGAAACCAGTGCATTCATTGCCATCATCTCAAGCCAAAATTTTGTCAGTTCAAATTTTACAAATCTTTACATTTCAGAAATGAAAATCTGTTCATAATAAAACAAAAGAAGAAAAACATTTGACCAGATAATACCTTCCCTTATACATCTATTTTCTTCTATATATATAGATACATCTTTCCATTTTAGTTCGTTCAGTAACAACTGAAGAAAACCAGAAAGAAAATATAATCAGTATCTTTATTTTACAAGCTCAACTCAATTCAAACTGCAGTTACAAAAACATATTCAAAGACCGTTTCAAACTACGGTTTTCAAAAGAAAACAAGATGTTTTCTTTGTTCAACAACCCTTGCAAGTTAGTGAACATCAATTTTTAAGCTTCAAGTTTAATTTAAAAACAGTTCAGGAGATTCGTTGATAATATGGTTGTATATTCTTTGATCTTGAATATGATTCTGTGCTGCTCTGTACTTCTTTGTAAATTGTTACAGGTTGCATATTTTGTTCAAAAACTCATATGATTCTCATCAAATCATTGTTAAGCTTTAAGTTTTCAATTGAAACAAGATGTTTAAACTTAAACTAAGATTTTTTTAAGCTGATTAAACCATGTTTGTAAAATATACACTGTAATCTTGTTTATAGGTAATCAAGTAAAAATTTGATAAAATTGATTGTTGTAAAATATTAATTCAAGTTCATAACTTGAATTCTTACTGCAATTTATGATTTTTAAAGCAAAAATGAAGATTTTAGATTAATATTCCAAGAGCAGTTTGTATTTGACTAAAGCTTGCATTTTTCTCATTTTCAGACAATTAAATCAATTTAAAATGTTAAAATTTAGAGTGAAGCAAGTATAAACATAATTGATTTCGAGAAAAATTATCAGAGAATTTTTCCATGGCATAAATTAAAGAAACGAGAGTATTTTAGGGTTTTGTTTCGAATTTTTGCATAGGTCGGTAACGATGTGTGTATGTCTCCTATAAGTGATCAAGTGTCACGAGGCTTTGGAGAATGGTGGCTTAGGGTGTTGTCGTGGGGTGGACGAAGTTTGGGCGTCTCCGGTGGTCTGTGCGACGGTGGCGAGGCGTTTTAGTTGGTGGATTGTGTTTGCAGTTTTTCGATCGAACTGCTATTTTTCGATTTCGGATTTTTGAAGGCGAGTTGAGTTTTGATTTCGAGTTTATGGATGATTTGTGACTTGCCTAAGGTGATGGAGTTCACCAGAGCTTCGGCGCGTCGTCGTGCACATGTACGACGCAGTGGGGTTGTGTCAGCGTGATCGTTGAGGAGTTACTCGAGTCATTACTCGAGTTAAGGGGATCGGGTTTGCCATATTACAGCATGATAGGGGGTTCTCGCTTTGAGTTAGGTGGCGAATGGGAGAATCTTACCCCCACATGTCCCCGGGGGTAGTATAAGGCCTTTTGGGGTTGGTTGCGAGTTGAGAGGCTGGCCGTAAATGCAAACCCGAGGTATCACTGCGAGCCATGGCGGAGCTGGGATGGTTGAAAAGCCTACCGGTTGAGTGAGACGCTACCGACTTGTATAACTCTGATATATGTAAAACTATGCAATAGTTATGTGATGTATTATATTTTGTTCCGTTCCACTATGAGATTATGATGTTGTTATTCTTTCTTTCTGTTCTTTTCTATTTCTATCCCTTTCTTTTCTTATTGATGATACGTCTTTCTGCGAGTAGAAAGGCAGGTCGTCACAGTTGGTATCAGAGCGCTAGGTTGAGCGAATACCTAGGCTCTTGAGTGATTTGTTTCTTAAGAGAGCGAATTTTTAAATTTGATATACATATACATACATATATATATTTATTTGGGTTACCTGTTCTGGTTTTCCAATTTAAGTTATAAAGCTAGATAGGGTAGTGGTGTGTGTAACACGACTACTAATGGTTGGAGTTTGAATGGTTGAGGGAGGAAGTGTATCTGTCGAGACGTAGACCTATTACAGTCTCGAGTGAGCTTTGGGTGGTGTAAGGATTTCATCGATCTTTGAAGGAAACCTGTTAAGGTTCGGAGTTCATCTTTGAAGTGTAAGTTTGGATGAGCTAGAATATGGATCTGTCGGTTGGACAGAAGCAAGTCATGATATCTTGATATCTCAGGATGTAGTAGATGTGTGATGAGATGACTATCCATAATAAGTATCCTTTACCTTGTATTGATGATCTTTTTGACCAGTTGCATGGAGCTTCTATCTTTTCTCAACTGGATTTAGATTTAGGTTTCCATCAGTTAAGGGTAGCTGAGGACAGTATCCCTTTAACAGCATTTAGGGGATCGAATTGTTTCTATGAATGGTTGGTTATGCATTTCGGGTTAACCAACGTGCCTGCTTACTTGTTGACCTGATGAATCGAGTCTTTCGGAATGTACTGAATAAATTTGTTCTAGTATTCATCGATGATATTTTGGTCTATTTTAAGTCGGAAGAAGAGCACAAGCAGCATTTGAGGATAGTGTTGGAGACTCCGTGGAGGCATGTTTTGAAGGAGAAGTTCTTTAAGTGCCCTTTTTGGAAATCGAAAGTCAAATTTTTAGGGCATGTTAATTCTGGTGAAGGTATCTCTGTAGATCCGGAGAAGGTCGAGACAATTCTGGATTGGAAGCAACCGAAGTCACCGACTGAAGTTCGTAGTTTTATGTGATTAGCTGACTACTACAGAAATTTTACCAAGGATTATTCCAAGATTTCTTCACATCTGACCAAGTTAACGAGGAAAGGAGCTAAATTTAAGTGGACATCTAGTGTGAAGAAGCTTTCCAGGAGTTGAAGATGAGGCTAACAAGTGCACCAGTGCTAGCTATTCCGTATGGGAAGAGAAAATTTGAAGTTTACACAGATGCCTGTATAGTTGGTCTGGGAGCAGTTTTGATGCAGAATGGAAGAGTAATTGCGTATGCGAGTCGGCAATTAAAGCCACATGAAAGGAACTACGCTACATACATATCTTTTCTCTCAAAAGGATCTTAATCTGAGGCAGCAGCGATGGGTCGAGTTTCTGGCATCCTATGATTTGGGTATTCTGTATACCCCGGGAAAGGAAAATGTTATCGCCGATGCTCTTAGCAGGAATGCAGTTTTATCTCTTTTGGATGTTATTCCATCTCTACAGGAAAGAATCATAAGTAAGAAAATGGAGGATAGATCTTTTGAGGAACTAATTCTTGGAACTAAGGATGGTCGATATTCGAATTTCAAGGTGGACGATCAAGGTGTTTTGAGGATTAATGGTCGTTTGTGTGTGCCTATTATAGATGGATTGAGGCCAGAAGTCTTAGCCGAGTGTCATTGCTCCAGACTGAATATTCACCCAGGAATCTCCAAGATGTATAAAGATATAAGAAGAGTTTTCTGGTGTCCGAGCATGAAGAGGGATGCAGCTGCTTTCGTTAATAGTGGTGTTATCTGTCAGCAAGTGAAAGGAGATCAGCAGAAGTCAGCCGGTTTGTTGCAGCCTTTGGAAGTCCCAGAATATGGGTTATTGTGGATCGTCTAACTAAGAGCGCCATTTTATACCGGTTAAGGCAACTCGTACTGCAGTTTCTCCAATGGAGATTTTCTTGAGGGAGATAGTTAGATTGAATGGTGTTCCAGTTAGCATAGTAAGTGATCCTATCTTCGCCAGAAAAATCTGGGAGGCTCTGCAATCAGCTATGGGAACGAGTTTGAGATTGAGTACGGCCTATCATCCTCAGATAGATGGACAGACGGAGAGGCTGAATCATATTCTAGAAGATATGCTGCGAGCTTGTGTTTTGGATTTTGGTGGATCTTGGAAAGACCATCTTCATTTGGTAGAATTCTCCTATAATAATAGTTACCAAGAAAGTTTCAAGATGGCACCTTATGAAGCTCTTTATGGAAGACCGTGTAGATCCTCATCCTGTAGGATAGAATTGAAAGATCATCTTGTGCTTGGGCCAGATTTGATTTGTGAAGCTTTTGCTAAAGTTGAGCTTATCAAGAAAAGGATGAGAGCTGCTCAGGACCGTCAAAAGAAGTACGCAGATAAGAGAAGGCGACAATTGAAATTTGAGATTGGTGATTTAGTTTTTGTCAAAGTTTCCCCGATCAAAGGTGCTATTAGATTCGGAAAGACGGGAAAACTTGCACCGAGATATATCAGACCATTTCGGATATTGGAAAGGATTGGTGCGGTAGCTTACTGGATTGAATTGCCAGAACGGATTTCTAGAATTCATAATGTATTCCATGTATCCCATCTTAGGAAATTTGTTCATGATCCATCATTAATTGTAGAACTAGTAGTCCAGGAAGATTTGGAGGTCGAGCGGAATTTGACTGTGGTTAGGAATCCAGTTCGGATTGTTGATCAAGACAAGAGGCAACTCAGAAGCAAGGTAGTGAAGCTCGTCAAAGTGCAGTGGAGCGAGGATCCCAGAGATTGCACCTGGAAAACTCAGGATAGTTTTTGGAAAGCTTATCTGAATTTGTGTTTAGATAGCTAGTGATGTTTGTTAGGATAGATTGTTTGGTTGTTTGCTAATTAATGAATGATATGTATGTTTGAATGGTTGATATAAAAGCTTTTGAATTATCTTTTGTTTTAAATTTCGGGGACGAAATTCTTTTAAGGGGGAGGAATGTAACGACCCGGGATTTTAACAATATTATAAATATTTTTTCTAATTAAATAAAATGTAAACTTGTCATTTTAAAATGAATATGACTTTTGGAAATATTTGCCATTTGTTTATACAGATTTGTATTTTGAAAAGGAAATTTGATTTTCAAAATTTAAAATAAAATCTTTTAAAAATATTTAAAATAAAATCTATCTTATAGAATTGAATTAAAATACTTTACCTTGCTAACATTTGATAAATATATATATATATATATATATATATATATATTGATGATAATGTTTGAAATAAAATCAAATTCTATCAATATAAAAATAAGTAGAAAATGTAAGTAAAGCTTATGAATGTAATTAAAATACAAATAGAAATAAAAATGAATACAAGAATTAAGTGATTTGGTGTGCATACAACATAAGCTGAAAATTGTAAGAACAAAGTATAAAATGAAAACAAACAAACATATGTATATGAATTGTGGAAACTAGAAGTTAATAAAACAATTTATCTTCATTTACAAAACCAATGTCTACCTGCAAGTGGATATTTTCATACAAATATCTATATACAGCAAAACATAATAATAATATGTAAACATATTAGGAAACCACTGAATTTATTGCCATCATCTCAAGCCAAAATTTTGTCAATTCAAATTTTACAAATCTTTACATTTCAGAAATGAAAATCTGTTCATAATAAAACAAAAGAAGAAAAACATTTGACCAGATAATACCTTCCCTTATACATCTATTTTTTTCTATATATATAGATACATCTTTCCATTTTAGTTTGTTTAGTAACAACTAAAGAAAACCAGAAAGAAAAATATAATCAGTATCTTTATTTTACAAGCTCAACTCAATTCAAACTGCATTTACAAAAACAGATTCAAAAACAGTTTCAAACTACATGTTTTCAAAAGAAAACAAGAAGTGTTCTCTGTTCAGCAACCCTTGCAAGTGAGTAAACATCAATTTTTAAGCTTCAAGTTTAATTTAAGAACAGTTCAGGAGATTCATTGATAATATGGTTGTATATGCTTTGATCTTGAATACGATTCTGTGCTGCTCTGTACTTCTGTGTAAATTCTTACAGGTTGCATTTTTTGTTCAAAAACTCAAATGATTCTCATCAAATCATTTTTAAGCTTTAAGATTTCAATTGAAACAAGGTGTTTGAACTTAAACTAAGATTTTTTTTAAATTGATTAAACCATGTTTGTAAAATATACGCTGTAATCTTGTTTACAGGTAATCAAGTAAAATTTTGATAAAATTGATTATTGTAAAATATTAATTCAAGTTCATAATTTGAATTCTTACTGCAATTTATGATTTTTAAAACAAAAATGAAGATTTTTAGATTAGTATTCCAAGAGCAGTTTGTATTTGAATAAAGCTTGCATTTTTCCTATTTTCAGACAATTGAATCAATTTAAAATGTTGAAATTTGGATTGAAGCAAGTATAAACATAATTGATTTCGAGAAAAATTATCAGAGAATTTTTCCATGGCATAAATTAAAGAAACGAGAGTATTTTAGGGTTTTGTTTCGAATTTTTGCATAGGTCGATAACGAGGCGTGTATATCTCCTATACGTGATCGAGTGTCACGAGGCTTTGGAGAATGGTGGCTTAGGGTGTTGTCGTGGGGTGGACGAAGTTTGGGCGTCTCCGGTGGTCTGTGCGGCGGTGGCGAGGCACTTTAGTTGGTGGATTGTGTTTGCAGTTTTTCGATCGAACTGCTATTTTTCGATTTCGGATTTTTGAAGGCGAGTTGAGTTTTGATTTCGAGTTTATGGATGATTTGTGACTTGCCTGAGGTGATGGAGTTCACCAGAGCTTCGGCGTGTCGCCGTGCATGTGTACGGCGCAGTGGGGTTGTGTCAGCGTGATCGTTGAGGAGTTACTCGAGTCATTACTCGAGTTAAGAGGATCGGGTTTGCCATATTACAGCATGATAGGGGGTTCTCGCTTTGAGTTAGGTGGCGAACGGGAGACTCGTAACCCCACATATCCCCGGGGGTAGTATAAGGCCTTTTGGGGTTGGTTGCGAGTTGAGAGGCTGGCCGTAAATGCAAACCCGAGGTATCACTGCGAGCCATGGCGGGGCTGGGATGGTTGGAAAGCCTACCGGTTGAGTGAGCCGCTACCGACTTGTATAACTCTGATATATGTAAAACTATGTAATAGTTATGTGATGTATTATATTTTGTTCTGTTCCACTATGAGATTTTGATGTTGTTATTCTTTCTTTCTGTTCTTTTCTATTTCTATCCCTTTCTTTTCTTATTGATGATACGTTTTTTTGTGAGTAGAAAGGCAGGTCGTTACAGTTGGTATCAGAGCGCTAGGTTGAGCGAATACCTAGGCTCTTGAGTGATTTCTTTCTTGAGAGAATGAATTTTTAAATTTGATTTATATATGTATATATATATATATATATTTCTACCTATTTGTTGGGTTACCTGTTCTGGTTTTCCAATTTAAGTTATAAAGCTAGATAGGGTAGTGGTGTGTGTAACACAACTACCAATGGTTGGAGTTTGAATGGTTGAGGGAGGAAGTGTATCTGTCGAGACGTAGACCTATTACCGTCTCGAGTGAGCTTTGGGTGGTGTAAGGATTTCATCGATCTTTGAAGGAAACCTATTAAGGTTCGGAGTTCATCTTTGAAGTGTAAGTTTGGATGAGCTAGAATTTGGATCTGTCGGTTGGACAGAAGCAAGTCATGATATCTTGATACCTCAGGATGTAGTAGATGTGTGATGAGACACAGTGACTATCCATAATAAATATCCTTTACCTCGTATTGATGATCTTTTTGACAAGTTGCATGGAGCTTCTATCTTTTCTCAACTGGATTTAGCTTTAGGTTTCCATCAGTTAAGGGTAGCTGAGGACAATATCCCTTTAACTGCATTTAGGGGATCAAATTGTTTCTATGAATGGTTGGTTATGAATTTTGGGTTAACCAACGCGCCTGCTTACTTGTTGACCAAATGAATCGAGCCTTTTGGAATGTACTGAATAAATTTGTTCTAGTATTCATCGATGATATTTTGGTCTATTTTAAGTCGGAAGAAGAGCACAAGCAGCATTTGAGGATAGTGTTGGAGACTCTGAGGAGGCATGTTTTGAAGGAGAAGTTCTTTAAGTGCCATTTTTGGAAATCGAAAGTCAAATTTTTTGGGCATGTTAATTCTGGTGAAGGTATCTTTGCAGATCCAGCGAAGGTCGAGACAATTCTAGAATGGAAGCAACCGAAGTCACCAACTGAAGTTCGCAGTTTTCTGGGATTAGCTGGCTACTACAGAAAATTTACCAAGGATTATCCCAAGATTTCTTCACATCTGACCAAGTTAAAGAGGAAAGGAGCTAAATTTAAGTGGAGATCCAGTGTGAAGAAGCTTTCCAGGAGTTGAAGATGAGGCTAACCAGTGCACCAGTGCTAGCTATTCCGGATGGGAAGAGAAAATTTGAAGTTTACACAGATGCCTGTATAGTTGGTCTGGGAGCAGTTTTGATGCAGAATGGAAGAGTAATTCGTATGCGAGTCGGCAATTAAAGCCACATGAAAGGAACTACGCTACATACGATCTTGAGTTTTAGCCATTGTTTTTGCTTTGAAGATCTTGAGACACTATATTTTGGGAGAGAAGTTTGAGTTATTCACGGATCATAAACCGTTGAAATATCTTTTCTCTCAAAAGGATCTTAATCTGAGGCAGAAGCGATGGGTCGAGTTTCTGGCATCCTATGATTTGGATATTCTGTATACCCCGGGAAAGGCAAATGTTATCGCCGATGCTCTTGGCAGGAATGCAGTTTTATCTCTTTTGGATGTTATTCCATCTCTACAGGAAAGAATCATAAGTAAGAAAATGGAGGATAGATCTTTTGAGGAACTAATTCTTGGAACTAAGGATGGTCGATATTCGAATTTCAAGGTGGACGATCAAGGTGTTTTGAGGATTAATGGTCGTTTTTGTGTGCCTAATATAGATGGATTGAGGCAAGAAGTCTTAGCCGAGTGTCATTGCTCCAGACTGAATATTCACCCAGGAATCTCCAAGATGTATAAAGATATAAGAAGAGTTTTCTGGTAGCCGAGCATGAAGAAGGATGCAGCTGCTTTCGTTAATAGTTGTGTAATCTGTCAGCAAGTGAAAGGAGATCAGCAGAAGTCAGCCGGTTTGTTGCAGCCTTTGGAAGTCCCAGAATGGAAGTGGGAGATGATTTCGATGGATTTCATCGACGGTTTGCCAAGAACCAAGAAAGGAAATGAAGGAATATGGGTTATTGTGGATCGTCTAACTAAGAGCGCCCATTTTATACCGGTTAAGGCAACTCGCACTGCAGTTTCTCCAACGGAGATTTTCTTGAGGGAGATAGTTAGATTGCATGGTGTTCCAGTTAGCATAGTAAGTGACCGTGATCCTATCTTCACCAGCAAATTCTGGGAGGCTCTGCAATCAGCTATGGGAACGAGTTTGAGATTGAGTACAGCCTATCATCCTCAGACAGATGGACAGACGGAGAGGCTGAATCGTATTCTAGAAGATATGCTGTGAGCTTGTGTTTTGGATTTTGGTGGATCTTGGAAAGACCATCTTCATTTGGTAGAATTCTCCTATACTAACAGTTACCAAGAATGTATCAAGATGGAACCTTATGAAGCTCTTTATGGAGGACCGTGTAGATCCCCATCCTGTAGGATAGAATTGAAAGATCATCTTGTGCTTGGGCCAGATTTGATTCGTGAAGCTTTTGCTAAAGTTGAGCTTATCAAGAAAAGGATGAGAGCTGCTCAGGACCGTTAAAAGAAGTACGCAGATAAGAGAAGGCGACAATTGAAATTTGAGATTGGTGATTTAGTTTTTGTCAAAGTTTCCCCGATGAAAGGTGCTATTAGATTCGGAAAGACGGGAAAACTTGCGCCGAGATATATCAGACCATTTCGGATATTGGAAAGGATTGGTGCGGTAGCTTACAGGATTGAATTTCTAGAACGGATTTCTGGAATTCATAATGTATTCCATGTATCCCATCTTAGGAAATTTGTTCATGATCCATCATTAATTGTAGAACCAGTAGTCTAGGAAGATTTGGAGGTCGAGCCGAATTTGACTGTGGCCAGGAATCCAGTTCGGATTGTTGATCAAGACGAGAGGCAACTCAGAAGCAAGGTAGTGAAGCTCGTCAAAGTGCAGTGGAGCGAGGGTCCCAGAGATTGCACCTGGAAAACTCTGGATAGTTTTTGGAAATCTTATCCGGATTTGTGTCCGGATAGCTAGTGATGTTTGTTAGGATAGATTGTTCGGTTGTTTGCTAATTAATGAATGATATGTATGTTTGAATGGTTGATATAAAAGCTTTGAATTATCTTTTGTTTTAAATTTCGAGGATGAAATTCTTTTAAGGGGGAGGAATGTAACGACCCGGAATTTTAGCTATATTATAAATATTTTTTCCAATTAAATAAAATGTAAACTTATCATTTTAAAATGAATATGACTTTCAGAAATATTTGCCATTTGTTTATATAGATTTGTATTTTGAAAAGGAAATTTGATTTTGAAAATTTAAAATAAAATCTTTTAAAAATATTTAAAATAAAATCTATCGTATATAATTGAATTAAAATACTTTACCTTGTTAACATTTGATATATATATATATATATATATATATATATATATGGATGATAATGTTTGAAATAAAATCAAATTCTATCAATATAAAAATAAGTAGAAAATGTAAGTAAAGCTTATGAATGTTATTAAAATAAAAATAGAAATAAAAATGAAAACAAGAATTAAGTGATTTGGTGTGCATACAACATAAGCTGAAAATTGTAAGAACAAAGTATAAAATGATAACAAGCAAACATATGTATATGAATTGTGGAAACTAGAAGTTAATAAAACAAATTATCTTCATTTACAAAACCAATGTCTGCCTGCAAGTGGATATTTTCATACAAATATCTATATACAGCGAAACATAATAATAATATGTAAACATATTAGGAAACCACTGCATTTATTGCTATCATCTCAAGCCAAAATTTTGTCAGTTCAAATTTTACAAATCTTTACATTTCAGAAATGAAAATCTGTTCATAATAAAACAAAAGAAGAAAAACATTTGACCAGATAATTCCTTCCCTTATACATCTATTTTCTTCTATATATATAGATACATCTTTCCATTTTAGTTCGTTCAGTAACAACTGAAGAAAACCAGAAAGAAAATATAATCAGTATCTTTATTTTACAAGCTCAACTCAATTCAAACTGCATTTATAAAAACAGATTCAAAGACAGTTTCAAACTATAGGTTTTCAAAAGAAAACAAGAAGTGTTCTTTGTTCAGCAACCCTTGCAAGTGAGTAAACATCAATTTTTATGCTTCAAGTTTAATTTAAGAATAGTTCAGGAGATTCATTGATAATATGGTTGTATATGCTTTGATCTTGAATATTATTCTGTGCTGCTCTGTACTTCTGTGTAAATTGTTACAGGTTGCATTTTTTGTTCAAGAACTCAAATGATTCTCATCAAATCATTGTTAAGCTTTAAGTTTTCAATTGAAACAAGGTGTTTAAACTTAAACTAAGATTTTTTTAAGCTGATTAAACCATGTTTGTAAAATATATACTGTAATCTTGTTTATAGGTAATCAAGTAAAAATTTGATAAAATTGATTGTTGCAAAATATTAATTCAAGTTCATAACTTGAATTCTTACTGCAATTTATGATTTTTAAGTTTTCAATTGAAACAAGATGTTTAAACTTAAACTAAGATTTTTTTTTTAAGCTGATTAAACCATGTTTGTGAAATGTACAATGTAAACTTGTTTACAGGTAATCAAGTAAAAATTTGATAAAATTGATTGTTGTAAAATATTAATTCAAGTTCATAACTTGAATTCTTACTGCAATTTATGATTTTTAAAACAAAAATGAAGATTTTTAGATTAGTATTCCAAGAGTAGTTTGTATTTGAATAAAGTTTGCATTTTCCCCATTTTTAGACAATTGAATCAATTTAAAATGTTGAAGTTTGTATTGAAGCAAGTATAAACATCAATGATTTCGAGAAAATTATCAGAGAATTTTTCCATTGCATAAATTAAAGAAGCGAGAGTATTTTACGGTTTTGTTTCGAATTTTTGCATATGTCTGTAACAAGGTATGTATGTGTCCTATACGTGATCGAGTGTCTCGAGGCTTTGGAGAATGGTGGCTTAGGTTGTTGTCATGGGGTGGACGAAGTTTGGACGTCTCTGGTGGTATGTGCGGCGGTGGCGAGGCGTTTTAGTTGGTGGGTTGTGTTTGCAGTTTTTTGATCGAACTGCTATTTTTCGATTTTGGATTTTTGAAGGCGAATTGAGTTTTGATTTTGAGTTTGTGGATGATTTGTGACTTGCCTGAGGTGATGGAGTTCACCGGAGCTTCGGCGCGTCATCGTGCACGTGTACGGCGCAGTGGGGTTATGTCAGCGTGATCATTGAGGAGTTACTCGGCTCGTTACTTGAGTTAAGGGAATCGTTGCTTCGGGTTAGTGATGCGAGCGCGTGAGAGTTTCTGAAGCTATACTTTATACTTTAACCAAAAATTAAGCTTACTGAAGAAAAAAAAGAGAAGAAGAAGGAGCACGAGAGAGACTCGGGGCAAGTGGGTGAGTAACTCGAAGTGCCACTCAAGCGAACCAGGAAAAGTTCTTGGGTTGTTTTCTTTCAAACTGCAATGTGAAAAAAATAAAGTTAAGCAAATTGTTTTCAACAAGTTTAAACACTGTAGACTTAACAAAGGTTTAATAATTTGAATTAAAAATTTAATACAAGTTTAATTATTTTAGTTAACGCTTAACAATGTTTGTAAACTCTTAATTATTTTTTAATTAAGTAACTAATTTAAGTTAAGTATAAAATTAATTAACATTTAAAGTTGTGTAGTTGGTAATAAAGTGATTTTCAAAATTTAAAGAAGACTTTTAAATGTTAATTAAGAAGAATAATTAATATTAATTATTTTTGGAAGCAATTAAGAATAATTACTTTATAATTGTAATTAGAGATTGGTTAAGTTATGATTAAGTGATAAATAAATTGTAATTAACTACTTAAAGTTAATTAATGTATGATTAGTAGTTAACTAATTAAGAAATTTAATTAAGAATTAATAATTGATTAATTAAGTATTTAGTGGTTAATAAATGGATAATTAAGTTTTATTAATTAATAATTAAGGTCATTAATAAATGATTAAGGGTAATTAATTAAGTAATTAAGATTTAATAATTGATTAAGAAATGATTAATTAATTAAATGATTTGAAATGGAATAATTAATTAATTGATAAATAATGATTAATTGAACAGGATTAAGTAATAAATTCTCAAGTAATTAAATTAAATTTAATTAATTACAATAAGAATTAAAGATGTTTGCTTACGAATATTGTATAAGTAGAATATCTGATTTGTGATATTTTTTGGTGATATTCTCTAATGTTCTATGATATGCCTTGATACATCTATGATGATTGTGTATGATTTATCTGTGATAAATGCTATGGGAATTCAAAGTGTTGAATTTAAACTGTTTAAACTATTAAACAACTTGACCTTTAAAATGACATTTGGATTTCGATGAGACCGGGATCGGGTGTCAATTATGATTATCCAAAAACCACATCGATCCAAATTAAACGTTAGGTCGTAAATCCCAAGTGAAGATCGAGATGGTGTTTTCAGAATGTAAGGATTATTGTCGTTGACTCTGAGGGTGATTCCAAAATGAGTGTAATGAGATAATGCCTTTGGTTTCGTTCGAACCCGGAACGAACTTGTATGGATTGAATGCTTTCAAAACATCGTCAGACGGACGATGAGCATTCTAAGAGATATGTTCTATGAAGGTAATCGTAACCTCAAGCCTCATCAACCGGGATGGCCAAAACAGGGGATGTGCAGCAAGGTTAGGTGGGTAGCACCCAAGCAGGACGAGATATACCCCTGTCTAGATGTCCCTTTTTATTTCGATTGTGTGGGCGGTTGCTAGCTACAACCGCGGGGTTATCTTGTTTGGGACTGTTCAATAAGAAATGGTTTCGGCCTTGTGTTGTAGGGGGTCGGGAGTGATCCTCGGTACGGTGATCTAGGCCCCGTACTGTGATAGGCGGTACCCTAGTAGCCCTGCCATAGTATGGAATCCAATTTCCAATAAGAGCCGTACGTTTTGATTGTGCCCAACTATGTTGGAATGTGGATGTAACCATTTCAGATATTTCTGTGTTTTACTTGAAAACCCTAAACACTATTATAATATCACTGGATTTCTATTAAGTTGTTTTGGTTAGCATAAGGTAAAAACTTACCCATATTTATGTGTGGGGAGTCTTACATGATACCATTATTTTCAAATGTTTTACAAAGTTAAACAACTTTAAACCGTTTACTCATACCAGACCCATGTCTGACCCGGAGTTTATTTCTGTTTTTCATAAACTCTTGGGTACTCAAATTTTTATGAGTAGCCAAGTGATAGGTTTTGGATTTTGGTTTATATAGGAGCTTGGAGCAGGAGTTCCAGACGTATGTATATATCTAACTAGTTCCGCTGTGTTAGGTTATGTATGCTGTATTTTGGGATGTATGTAGTGACAGATGTATGTATGACTATCATGTATATGATGTTGCATAACTCTGATATATGTATAACTATATAATAGTTATGTGATGTATTATATTTAGTTCCATTTCGCTGTGAGATTCTGATGTTGATATTCTTTCTTTCTATTCTTTTCTATTTCTATCCCTTTCTTTTCTTATTGACGATACGTCTTTCTGTGAGTAGAAAGGTGGGTCGTTACACAAGGTCAAGTTCAAAACCAGGAGGTAGGGTTGGAACGACAAGTCCCGTGAAGATGGAATTTTATTCCTGTGGTGCTGATCCTTGAGTAACTAGTGGTGAAGGTGGAGGAGAAAGATGCAGATGACTAATAAGTCGGTTCAGGTTAGAAATAGACTTAGGTGAGAACTGAAGATACTTGAAAAATGGAAAAACAAGAGCTATACCTTTGCCTAGAGCTGGTTGCAAAGTAGCAGATGTGGAATCCTACCTTCCGCAAGTGAATGCTCAGTAGGAGGATAGATTATGAGGGGAACATAAGCTATGATAGAGGTAACTATTGTGGATACCCGAATGATGTGGGTGGTCTTGAAGGTGGTTCCTAAACCATTATAATATCCGTTGTAGGCTCCTTGACTTTCAAAATGGATTATTCTGCCAAACTATGTACTTATGCGAGAGGAAGCCTCGACCACAGCGGTCTCTTCCTAGGGTGGATTGGCTTTTTCCTCCTCGAGTTAACAATGTCTCCAACATCGAGGTATTTGGCTATCAGCTCTTCCTCGGTGAGGTCTTCATAGGCGGCCTCCGAACGAAGTAGCACCTCTTTCAAGGCATCGATGCGTGTTTCAACGTATGTGCTCCCCATCCATCTTATATTCTTATATTTTATTACACTTTCAAAGAAGTATTGAAGAGCAATATTCTACTCTTCTTTCTCCATGGTCCTTTCCTCCTTAAGCTCTATTAACTTCCGTACAACAACAACATGATTTACTTCACCATCTAGTTTCTTGACCTTAACCAATAGAAGATCGTTGCTAAGTTTCTCATTCATTATGTCGGTCTTTTGAATTTTGGTTACTTTCTCTTTAATGGTTTTGTCCCTGGCCCTGACAATATCATCTTTTTTAGTAAGGGCCAAGTTTTTCTCAACGATTTGATTTTTAAGGGCAGCGCCCTCCTCGTGAGCAATCTTAAGCAGGTCTTTAAGCGCAAGCTTCTCATTTTAGAATGTCTTGAATGTCATGGTTAACCATGACATCGTGCAAGACAAGGTCCGAAAAAGTAGCCTGCAAGTGGGTTTGAGCAGCAGGGATAAAACTTGGAAGAGTAGTGCAACATCCCCTACCTAGAGGCCTAAACTAAGCGCTACATATGCTGTAGTCATCTATAGTATTATCATCGGTGAATAAATACGCCTATGTTAATGGTATCAATAATATCAGAAGCACTTAAATATGAAACAAAACATAGATTTAAAAGAAACACGGATTTAATTCATTATATTTCCAAATAAAACTTGTTCCATATTCACGTAACATAACCCAAACGTTTTCCTAGGCTATGAATAAATATAGTTATTACAAATTATGTCGAGAACGGTATATGAAGATACCCTGTGATTGATCGGAGTCAAATGGTTATATAAGACCTAATACGTCATAACACAGCGGAAATTCTTCAAATATAATTAAAAATAGCAATTCCTAAATAGTTATTTGTTGCCTCCTGCATTCTTCGGTAGCTTATTCATAAAAAAATCTAAATACCCAAAATGATCCTTAACTCTCAATCTACTCAAATTAGTTTTGACTACCTAAGAGTTTAAGGGAAAACATAAACTTTGAGTTAAACATAAAGCCTGGTATGTATAATACTATACATCTCGGTTTAATTATGTTAAGTGAGACCACATCGCATAGCGGAACGGGTTTCCCCTCACTAACTTCCTTAAAAATATATATTTGCAAATCTTTTCATATAACCATATATTATGCACCTGCATTCACAATGGTCAATCTCACAATACATTATGTAAACAAACATAAATATCCGATAATAATGAACTATCGGTTCAAGCACAAATAACGTTTAACCTTTGGCTGAATCGGGCCTGCTAAATAACATAATCATAATCATAATCACAATCAAAATTTACCTAACATATGTTAGATTTTTATATTTAGGATTTTCTATCCATATTTATCTACTTAACATCTCCCATCAGGACGGTCTGTCCTAAACTATCTATCAAATCACTTTCTTTTGGATGATCTGTCCCTAACTTAATCATCTCCCAGGTTCTTCCGAGCCTAGTGGTTTTCCGGGCTTACCAATAACCTATTGGTATATGACGTATGTTCCTTTCGGTATGTAATCAAAATTTTACTCTACTAATGACCAAGCACTACACACTGGAATTTTGGACAACAATTAGCTGGAGCTACAAGCTAATGAGCAGGGCGTGACCCCATACTAGTCCCGTCTGGTTTTCTAATATCTAAGTCATTCATGCTTAAGCATCCCCTCCCATAATTTTCCTTGAAACAATATCAAAATGATTTAAACCTTTAATCAAACTTCAAATGAGAAAAAGAAATAATTCTTTATACTCTACTCAAATCATATTACCATGTTAGATATATATTTTTTATTTAAAACTTGGTTGATGAAAACACTTTACCATTTGAAAGAACCTCTTTCCATACTTTGAAATTATCTCATTCAATTTCAATGTTTAAACCTTTCGAAAATCATCCCCAAAACCTTTTGAATTCATCAAAACAAACCTTTCGGGAGTTATAAGCTTTACACATCCTTCTTTAAAATCATTTTTAGTTATTTCCTTTGAAAACTTTCGAAAAACCTTTCCTTCAAAAACTTTCGAAAATCTTTAATAAACCTTTCGAAATAGATCTAAGAATAAACCCTACGAATGCTTAAACTCTTTAAAACATAACCATTCTATGGTAGATTAGGTTTAACTTTAAAACCAGCTGGAAACTTATCTTTTAAAACCTTTCATCGTTATTAAGGCAACATTTCTAAAATATTCATATAACCTTTCGAGGATATCCAAACAACCTTTCGGAAGTCCTTGGTTATATTTCATAAAACAAGGGTAACCACTTAAGTCGAAAGCTTCCCTCCGAAAGCCTTGGAGAAATGGCTAACTTTAAAACAGGCGACCTTTCGATTGGGTCAGAAGGTTTAAAGTAAAACCTCTATAAAACAGTGGAAACCCTTCGGCGACACCAGAAGGTTTCAAAATAAAATAATGGTGGTAGTAGCTACAACCTTTTGTCATATCGGAAGGTTTTAAAGTCTTTCTTAAAATAACTTGACCTAGTCGGAAGTGACCAAGCCGAAAGCCTAAGTTCGAAAGCAAAGCAGGTGAAAGCTTTTCACTTATAAAATTATTGTATTCCTACCCTTTCGGCCATCAACCTTTCAGCTTAAACCTTTCGGTTTATATTCAATTCATTATGTACCAATTTCTTGATACCATATGCATTGAACTTTGACTTTATCGAAAGCTAACCCTTCGATTGGGACGAAAGGTCTGGGGCGGAGGTTATTTAGCCGTATGGATTGAAACATAAAAAAGTGTGAATTTTGTCTTTAAACTTAAAAAGGAAACTTCTCAACTAACCCAGCTTTGTTTTTCAAATTCTCGTTGATCAATAAGATACTTTTTAGAATTTTGCTGCTGCAATTTCCAAGATTTATAAAACATTTTATTTTGCAAAATGCCCCTTCTTCTTTATAAAAATATAAAACATTTAAGTCTCATACCTTAAATAATTTTATATATCCCTCAAATTACTTAGGAAAATTCTGGAAAAATTCCAGAAAATATATTTTAATAAATTTCCTAACATATTAAAATCTCAAACCCAAATAATAATTATTTTAGCCGAAAATAATTTGAAACCCAATAAAAAATTTCCTTCATTCATAAATTCTTACAAAATCCATATTAAATCTGAAAATAATGAAAATCAAAAACCGTCTCTAAAATTTTATTCCCGACCTATATTCAAATTTTCAAAGTATTCGGATGTCATTAAATAGGGTTTTCATTCTAAACATTATCATACAACACGAATAAACATTTGTAACTCCATGAACAACAAACATATATATCTTAAAACATCAAACATGGAAATATTATAGCAAAATCATTTCAGATCTAAACAAAACCGAAAACTATAAATATTAGGAATGCAGTAATTATTCACCTCGGCTTTTAGAGATTATAGATGAGACTTTAGAGTGTTGAATCAGTTGATTTCTTCTTTCCTCTTGAAACTTAGGTAACCTCTTCTTGAGATTCGAAATGGTGGCCGACCTTAGCAAGTTTTCATTTTTTATAAAATGAGAATAGTGAACGTGAATCTCACAAGGGTTTAGGGTATAAGTTGTTGCCATTTCCTAAAATATCCTTCTCATTTCCTAACACATTGCCTAGTGTTATTTCATTTTAATTACCCCTTCAATATGGCACAGCTGCCTCTACCTAATTAAATCTCCATCTATTACTCTTTACATCTTTTAATTTAATTTAACTAATTAAATGTCTTAAATAAGGTTATAAAATATATGGGGTGTTACAGACTTCCCACCTTACAAAATTTCGTCCTCGAAATTAATATTAGGTACACAACCAAACAATCAAAGGTAAAACATACCATCAAACAAATCTGGGTAAGAGTCTCTAATCCTGCTCTCCACTACCCAAGTACAATCTCTAGTATCATTGCCCCACTAAACCTTCACTAACTTGACTATCATGCTCCTCAACTTCTTCTCACCTCTGGCCTCAATCTGTATTGGCTTCCTAACTATAGTCAAATCTGATTCTACTACTATATCATCTAATACTATAGATGTTATAGTAGTCTCCAGGTATCTAACACATTTTCTAAGATGAGAAATATGGAAAACATTATGTACTCCAGCCAAACTACTCGGTAACTCTATTTTATAAGCGAGTTTCGTGATCCTCTCAATAATACAAAATGGGCCAATGAACCTAGATGACAACTTTCCTGACTTCTCAAATTTAGTTACACCTTTCATTAGTGAAACCTTAACAAACACATAATCCGCAACGGAAAATTCCAAATCCTTCCTTCTTTAATCTACATAACTTTTCTGCCTAGATTGGGCCTCCTTCATCCTAGCCCGAATCAACTCAATCTTCTCTATGGCTTCCTTCACTATATCCGGACTGCAACGACCTGTAATTTTAACAACTTGAAAATGATATATTTAATTATTTTAAATTTTCAAACTTAAAAAATCATTTTTTATATGATAAATATGAATGACGAACTTATTTTTGCTATTGAATAAAGATTTTGGATTTCCATTGTAAAATTGATAAAAGTCGGATTCCAATAAAGTAGGATAAATATTCAAGAAATTTGTTTAAAGGATAAATAATTCCTTTCAAATATATATATATATATATATAATCGATATCGAACTCATTTGATAATAATAGTAATTTAATTTATAATGGTTCGATAAATATATAAAACTTGTTTTGTAAAGTTGACAATTTCGTCGCATACCCATGAATCGATGTCGTATTTTTATAAGTAGACTTAGGTATTATTTTATATTATTTTATAAGTCAAATATTATTGTTTAATTATTTAAATATAATAAGAAACTTATATTGAAGTTTGGTTTACATTAATAAATAGTTCAATAAAATGTCAAAATATGAATGTAAAACATTTTGTTGGAAATCAATGTTTTGTTCAAAATAACTTGCCGCAACGTCATTGCACCTTTGTTAACATGTTTTAACATATATTACACATTTTAATAACTAAAAATGTTTACTTTTACTAAATACAATTAGAAAACTGATAGAAGTCATTAGTAAAAGTAAGTAAGAATTAACGAAAATAAGAAAAGGTAAACATCAAATCACATCAAATCAAAGCCAACATAATTATGATATTCTTTACTTAATCTTTAAGTGATCAAGACATAAATTAATAAGTGAAAGGATGATGTTAAGTATTGAAAAAGTGGAGATTGCTTTAGGCTGAAGTAAAGTTAGTTTGATAATTTTGTAAGAGGTTATTTTGGTAAATTTACCACTCCTTCCTTTATATATAGATACCCACCCCCTTCTTCACATTCATTCACATTTCGTTATTTTTTTCTCAAGCTTCTTCATCTTCTTCATCTTCTCTTTAATTTCTTCTATGCCATAATTTATAAAGAAATAATGTCAAAATATTTACAAAATATTCAAAAGAAATCAATGTTCATCCTCTTCAAATCAAACTCCTCTTTTCTACATATTTTACTTCTTCTTCTCTCAGTCATAACTTCTTCAAAATAGAACCAAAATACAAAATAATTTTTCAAATCATGTAATTTTCCAGTTGCTACAACTTTCTTCTTGACCAGTTTGTCACATTCTAAAGTTACATATGTCAAAAATATACTTCTTTCCAGTGCATTTTCTGGCCTGGTTTTTAAGCCAGAGAATATGCCATTTTGTTTTGATCATAACTTGATCATAAAATCCAAATTAAGATATTATTATTTTTAAATCATATGAACGTCCAGTAGCTATAACTTTTATGTTGATCACTTTTTCCAATTTTGAGGTTTGCTATAGCTGAGCCTCAATTTTTTGAAGTGCATTTTCGGGCTTTATTTTTGTAAATCCGGTAATAGCTCTTTTTCTTTTTAGCGTACCTTCCTCAATATTGATCAAAATAAAGTTATTCTTTTATGTAAATTTAAGAGCAAAGAATTTGCAACAACTTTTCAGTTAAGAAGTTTTTCAAATTTTGAGAGTATGAGAGTCAAAAACAAGAGATAAAATGACCTATTTTTTGGGTATAACTTTAAGAATTCAAATTAAAAGCTCTACCACTTCTTCTCTATACTTTCGGCCCACCTCCATTTCAGGTGTTGGCCAAGCATTAGGAAGGAGGAAGTTGGGTTTATTTTCATTTTGTTCCCAAGCATGGCAGGAAGTATACGTTAGATCTTAAGTTCCTTGCCTTAAAGTTTGATGGAGTGGAATCCAAAGTAAGTTATTTCTTATTTTAATGTTCATTAAAACCATTGCTAAGTCGAAAGAACTCTAAGTGATAAATGTTGTTTGAAAACCATTATTGAATGCTTGTTTACCTTTTTTCTCAAAAAATGGTTGATTTCCTTGCTCAATATTATGTTTGGATGGTTAATTAAGTAATTTAAAATTTAGAAGTTAAATAATTAATGGGGTATGCGAAAACGACTAGTACATATGTTTCGTCTGTGAGATCCATGGATACTTGGGCGAGGGACGAAACATGTCAAAGGGAAAGCCTGGATGCTCCAAAACAAATATCAAACCGTTTTAATCCAAGATAAAATAAAAATTGTTATAAATATTTAATAGAATGAAGCATTAATTTATCATTTATTGATGTGTTTATTTTATTAATTGATTGTTTGGTTGTTTGGATTGCGCTCGGTCAGTTTATATGCACTGATTATTATTTATTGATTGTTGACTTTGCTTGACCAATTTATGAGCAATTAATTATTCATATGCGTGGGCTGGGTAGAAAATAATTGTAGGCTAACACCTTATGATTTATTTCATGATTTGACTGTAAGGTGTTTAGCGGTAATATTTGGTTCACTTCAATTTAATGAATTGTTTTGAAGATTGATTTTAAAGTTGAAATGTTATGAAATGTTTTCCCTTTAAAAGAAATAGAAATGTTTGGTGATGAATATTTTTAAGTTATATTATATAAAAGTTATTTATATAAGAATGGTTTATATAAAAATGTTTTATAAAATGGAAAGAATTTCAAGGACTAAACCCGATGGTTTAAGATGAATTTTGAACAGATTTGGAAAATGAAAATTATTATTGATTTGAAAGTACTTGTGCATATTAGTGTGAAAAGATTTAATGCTTCGGGATATAAAATGATTTGTTATGTTATCAATGATTCAGAACCATAACTGAAAAGTGGGCATATGTCTTTGGTATAGTCTGCTCTTGGAATAGAGGGATATACTTATTTTTAAGTTATATTATATAAAAGTTATTTATATAAGAATGGTTTGTATAAAAATGTTTTATAAAACGGAAAGAATTTCAAGGACTAAACCCGATGGTTTAAGATGAATTTTGAACAGATTTGGAAAATGAAAATTATTATTGATTTGAAAGTACTTGTGAATATTAGTGTGAAATGAATTATCGCTCCGGGATATAAAATGATTTGTTATGTTATCAATGATTCAGACCCATAACTGAAAAGTGGGCATATGTTTTTGGTATAGTCCGCTCTTGGAATAGAGGGATATATTTATTTATCAATTGTATTAAGGTTGGGACCTACTTGCCTTGTTATTGGGAGAAACCTTTCGATCTGGTTGCATATGGTTTGATATGTTTTTATTACAGTATTTAGGATTTCCAAATGAACTTTTCAAAAGTGACTTGATTTAAGATCTCGAAGTAAAGTATAATTTGAATATAAAAGATATATATATTTCAAAAGTTTTGAAATAATAATTTGAGAAAAAGTCCAAGGAGATAATTTTCGTAAAGGTAATTAAATTTGAAAATCTAAAATTGAAGATTAAGCCTAAGTGGGTAGTTTTGGGAATTGCATATTGTTTGTTGCATCGTAGGCACCATGAGTCCTATTTACGGTAGGAGAACTACGCTGGCTTGATCATGTATCCAATTGAGTACCCATTTAGACTGGGTACGTAGGCAGTCACAAGTGGTAGTGATGCAGCCCCTAAAATAATATAACTCTTTCATGTTTATATGTTATTGGTTGTTGTTTATCTTATGTTATTTTACCTTTCTCGCTTACTATTTTACTCTGCGTTTGCATTGTTTATTGAGTTCGTAGGTAAGGATAGTGCTGTCTCTCTCATCAGAGTTGTGTAGTGGTAGATTTATAGTCATTGTATTTGGTATGTATTAAAGTACATTTTGTACAATTAAAATAAATAAATTACTCTAATGAATTGTATAATTGAAATTTTATCCTATACATTTAGTAATATTGAATATTTATCGAATATGGTGTATTAAGTTGGTAGTTTTCATTAGTATTTTTAGAACGGGCGGATTTTTTGACAATTTTAACTGGTCCGAAAATCCGGGTCGTCACACAGATCAAGAATTAATCTACCTTAGGTCTCCAACCAACATACGGGAGATTCGCAAGGTCTACCATACAAGTCTTCAAACGGTGCCATCCCAGTACTAGTCTAATAACTATTGTCATTACGAGAACTCGATTAGATGAAGATGGTCCTCCTATGATCCATCAAAATCTAATATACAAGTTCTTAACAAATCTTCTAAGATTTTGTTTCCTTTTCCGGGGGTATACTCAATTCCAAAATCATAGGCAGGAATAAACTCCAACCATCTTTATTGTCTCATGTTCAGCTCTTTTTGAGAGAAAAAATACTTCAACGACTTATGATCAGTATTTAGCTCAAATCATTCTCTCAAAAGATAACGCCTCCACACCTTTAAAGCAAATATAACAACAGCTAATTCCAAGTTATACATTGGATACGTAACCTTGTGTGGTCACGGCTCCTAATCTAGTTCCACACGCGTCTGTAAATAAACAACTAAATCTTGATTCCCTTCGGAACCACTAACACCAGTGCATGGGTCAATAAGTGTTTCAAGATCTGGAATGCTTCTTCACATTTATCGGACCACACGAACTTCACATCTTTTCATGGAAGCTTAGTCATCGATGCTGCTATTCGCGAAAAATCTTTTGTAAACCTCCGATAATACCCCAAAAATCCAAGAAAACTCTTTATCTCTGTCACCATCTCGGGCCTCTTTCAATTATTCACCGCTTTAATCTTAGTCGGGTCTACAGACAACCCTTTCTCGAAGACGACATGACCAAGAGACTTCACTTCCTTCTTTCAAAAATGACACTTTGTAAACTTAGCCTTCAACTGATGCTCCCTCAATGTCTCAAGCATGACTCTGAGATGAACTTCATGAACCTTCTCATCCTTAGAATATATCAAAATGTTATCAACTGGAAACCAACAAAAACCTATTCACAAGCTCTCGAAATATCCTATTCATCAAATCTACAAAGAAAGCCGACGCATTAGTTAGCCCAAACGACATAACAAACCACCATATTTCGTTATAAACGTCGTCAAAGAAATGCTATCCCCTATTACTCTAAGATGATCAAATCCCATTGCCAAATCTAACTGGGAAAGTACCTTCGCTCCACTCAATTGATTCAAACAATCGTCAATTCTTGGCAATGGATATCGGTTCATTATCATCCTCTCATTCAACTTACGATAATCGATACATAGCCTTAACGATCCATCCGGCTTCTTAGCAAACACAACAGTGGCTCCCCATAGAGAACTACTTGGGTTAATAAAACCTTTGCCTTCCAAATCTACAACTGTACCTTCAACTCTTTCATCTCTGTAGGTGTGTGTCATCCTACTCGGCGGTCTACTTACCGGTTTAGCATCATGCACTAAATCAACCAGAAACTCAATCGCTCGTTTCCATGGTAGTCCAACAACTTGTTCAAACATATCTACAAATTCTCTAGCTACAAAAACCCAATGCAACTCATCTTCCAGCTCCACAACACCCAGTAAAGCATTCACGTCACAACTAGTGTTCTCTACGGCAAAAATTATCTGATCACTGAAATCTGGACGACTAAGTGATATTTTCCTACGTTGGCAAAATATCCTAGCGTCATATTTGCTCAATCAATCCATCCCAAGGATAATCCAAAATCCCACAAAATCAAATACATGCAAACAACAATCAAAGGTATGGCCTAGCAAATCAAATTCTAGATGGTCACACCTTATCCCAAGTGTTGCACAACCTCCTATTCGATCAGCAACCCTTAAGGATGTAACTAAGTAAGAGGGTGCTAGGTTAAGTCTATCTACTAGACTTCTAGAAATAAAAGAATTGGATGCCCCAGTATCAAATAGGATGCTAACACATATCGTGAATTTGTAGTGAGCCTCCAAAAATAGATTTTCCCTTATCCTGAGCAACTGATTTTGCGGTTGTGGGCTCCAAAGCGTAAACTCGCCCTTTCCCTTCTTTTGGTGGCTCTATGCACTTGTTCTTGAAATGACCCACCTGGTCCTTTTATTTTCCCCTTGCTGGCTCAACACTCATTGGCATAATGTCCTTTCTTATTGTAGTTGTACCAAACCACCTTAGATTTACTCTTCTTCTATGCTGCTTCTTTACGAGCAATCTTTTTCTGGAAAAATTTCCTTTTCTGAGCCTGCCTAGCCTAAGCCTCTTTCACTTTCTTTCTTAGGCAAGCCAACTCTTATTCTTGGCTCAACGCCATCTCAACAACAACATCTCTAGGGCCTATTAAGTGCGGCAAAGTTGCACTATTAGTTCTGGCCTTAACCCGTTGATTTACTTTTTATTTCTACTGATAATAATATCAAACAAATGCATACCCTTATCAGGCTAGTTCCTCGAACTTCCTGGTATATTCCAATACACTCATAACTCCTTGATCCAATTCTACAAACCTCCCTACCAATACAACTTGGGCCATAAAAGACATAAATCCATTCGAAAACCTTCTTTTGAATTCCTCCCGAGTAATGGTCTCCTCATCCACACCGGCAGTGACAGTGTCCCACCAAAATAACGCAGCTCCCTACAACTGCCTCAAGGCCAACCTAATTTTCTCCACGTCGTTCAGCCCTAAATCAGCGAAAATCCTTTCATAATGTAGCAGCCAGTTCTCTACTTCAATCACATTCTCGGTACCAGTGAACAGGCTTCCTCCGAGCTTAATGTAATCTCTACTCAGATCGGCATACTGGTTAACCGCAGGTACCTCTTGAGCTGCTCCTCCCACTGCGTTTCCTCCAATTACACCCGCTGCCACTCCAGCATGCACCATATTCACAAAGTACTAATACATCACCTTCATATCCACCCGGGGAATTCACGCACCAACATTCTCAGCTTGTGCCTCACCAAGGCCTCTCCTTGCATTTGGTCAGACATTTCCATTGACAGTGGTGTTATCTCCTCCAAATTCAATCGGCTTCTTCACCAATCCATATTTGTATTCAAACCTCGTGAGATACAGATAAATAACCTAACTAAGATAGGAGTCTAAAGATAGAGCATATACCTATATACATAAAATACAAGTACGTTATCATAGCGTTATCCCATACCTCGATCTTAACACTAATTTCTATGGTTTATGTTTTCAAAAACCATTTTTAGTTAGAGTATTTCATAAACCATGCTCTGATACCAAGCTGTAACACCCCCTATCTAGACTCCCAAAACTAAGCGCTATAGATGTTGCAGTCATTTATAGTATTAGCTTCGGGCAACTAAATACGGCTATGTTAATGGTATCAATAATTCCAGAAGCACTTGAATATGAAACAAAACACAGCTTTAAAAAACACATATTTACTTCATTAAATTTCTAAATAAAATTTGTTCCATATTCATGTAACATAACGTTTTCCAGGCACTGAATAAACATAGTTATTACAAATTACGTCGACAGCGGTACATGAAGATACCCCCTTGATTGATCAAAGTCAAATGATCATATAAGACCTAATACATCATAACATAGGGGAAATCCTTCAAACACAAATAAAAAGCAGTAATTCTTAAATAGCTATATGTTGCCTCTTGCATCCTTCGGTAGCTTATTCGTCAAACAACCTAAAAACCTGAAAAGATCCTTAACTCTCAATCTACTCAAATTAGTTTTGAATACCCGAGAGTTGAAGGGGAAAACCAAAATTTCGAATCTGACATAAAGCTTGGTGTAAATAATATTACACATCTCGGTTTAATTATGTTAAGTGATGTGCAAATAAATGTGCATATATTTACATCCATATTTTATCTATTTCTATTTAAACAAATATCATATATCGGTATTTTAACATATTTAAAACCATAATTCCATTATTTTCAAATCATCATATATTCATCTTCATTGAGGGGCAAAAATGGTTGTTTTTTTTGCATGTGTCAATTTGAGAATTTTTACTTGGACATTTTTTGATATTTTTATAGGAATTTGGATGCATATGGAAGAGGCTTCATGGTCATATGTGCATGCACAAGTGAAAACAAAGGAATGAAGAGGAAATAATCCAAGCTCATAATAACGGAGGACTCACCTATCCACTTACCTTGATTTTCAATTAAGAGCTAATACACATGCTCAAAGGCTACTAAAGCATCATGCACATTTAAGTGGAGAATTAACATATGCTAATGATTACTTTGTGGCCGCACTGCCTCAAGGGCAATTTGGGTATCCCCAAAAATATGAATTACAGTTTAATACCTATATAAATAACCCTCTTATGTACATGTAAATATCTTCTGCCTTTCATTTTACTTAGAAAATTAAGCAATCAAATTGTAAGATCAATGTTACATGAAATAAAAATGGCCACCTCACTTTTCTTTTCTACATGCTTTTCTTTGTCATCATGTTAATGTTTATTTCTATGCTCTCTATCTTTTCATATTCATAGCTTAGATTTACATTTATAAATTAATTTTCTTCTAGTAGTTAATCTTTCTTTTTCTTTGTTTATTCTCTACTTTCTTTCATTTTCAATGTTGAAATTTACATTTGTTGATTTGATAAAAAAATGAGTAGCTAAACCCTCTTCAATTTAGAGGTAATGGAGCTCTCAAATATTGTGTTTCAACATTTCTATGATTTACGGTCTCTTTTAATTAAGCTTCATTAGAGTAGATTTTGATATAAGTTTATACAAGTGGGTTAGATAGATTATGTTGCATTTGCAAATATGCTATTCTTATTAAACATAAACACAATTTACATCATTATTTTCTAAATGATTTTTGATTTTGAAAAGAAAGTAAAAAAAACAAATATTGATGATCTATATTACTAATTACAATAGTAAATAGATCATACTTAAAAATGCATCTTGCTTTGGTTTCATTTTCATGAGAATCTATGAGTGGTTTATTTGTTGTGTTATAGTTTGATGGTTTAAGTTATGTTAATTAATAACATAAATAAACCATATTTATGATAAATGCAACAATTATTTCACTTATTGCCAAAACTAGAAATCGTAAATTAGTTGTTTGTTGATTTACAAAAATATGAGAGTGGATTTGCCTCTAAATTGTTTTCTAATCTTATAGTTTTTAATCTCATTTTAATTCTAGTTTTAGATTCATTTTGCTTTTAGTTAACAATTTCTCCTCCATTTGGTCTAATTTGATTGAATAGAATTTAAATTCTAACAATTCCTTGCGGATCGACCCGTACTCGCATACATGCTACAATCGTACACCGTGTGCTTGAGGTAAATTTAAATACAAAACTTGTCGATGGTTTTCTAAATTGTTATAAAATCCGCCATTGAACAAGTTTTTGACGCCGATGCCAGAAAATTGTTTTGATTTTAATTTTTTTGTTCTTCAAATTATTTTCGTTTGATTTTTGTATGTGTTTATTTTGTGTATGATTGTGTAACATCCCGCCTTTTCGCACACTTTAAATCGACACACGTGCCAATTCAAACCGTTCGGAAGGTCGGATTGTTATGGGGTAAATAAGAAAAATGAGAAAGAAATAAAATAAAACAGAATCTCACAGCTGAAGGATAAAATATAATAATCAAATATACAGTTTATAAAGCTATTTACAAAACATTTGATTATATTTATAAAATATATATCAGAGTTACACATACCAATAACAATGCAGCGGAATAGTACGTAGTGGAATAAAATAAATAATAATAATAATAGAAATCTTCGTCTTCGTCCTCTAGTCCTAAAGTCTTCGATCTTGAAACGCTCGGACTGACCCGAGGGAATTAAAAAGACAAAACACTCGAGTCAGAACTAAAAGATCTTATGTAAGTTAAATCAACGGGAATAAATATGAGTGCAGTAACTCAAAAGATGCTCGGGATTCGCAGCTCTTAAGGATCCGTTAAACTATTTACCATGTAGCATATTTTTCTATTATAATAGTGTCTAATTGTAAAATAAACTTTTTTAAATAGCGTTAAGGCTTTACATTTTCCACGTTAACACGGTTATATATTCCCGTAGTCTATACAGTACTGTAATCTCGCCAGTACTGGACGTCGTCAGAGGGCACTCCATAGGTATGGTACAAAACCAAAATCATATAAGGCGCGCTAGGGTAGGCGACACGGCACAACTAGGAAATGGCAGGGTAGATATACCAATTGCTATCCGGACTGGTGGTAACGCATAGCCGCAGCTATCGCCCACCTCGAACTAACACCCCCAAAATCAAAAAAATAAAGGTGGCCACCGAATCAATCCAAAGTCAGAGTATAGTATAGAAGGGATGTGTCCGATAAAGGGCGCTAACCCCCTTGGCCCGAGAACCGCTCCTGTTTTAGCCACCTTATGCCACTCACGGGAGTCGGGTCCACATATTTACCTCAAAGGAAACGCCGCCGCCATCCTACTTCATTTTGGAATCTCCACCGCATACACGGTTGTTAAAGTGGTTTTCGGAGTTGGTAGAGAGTATGACCACTTCCGATCCCGGTCTCTTCAACAACCAAACGTTATTATAGCACCGCGGTCTTTAAAATAGTTTATACTTCAAAAGTAGAATAAAATTATCCATTTCAAAACCCATAAATACGATATCATTTCCATTTCCAAACAACTCATTGTGATATTATTATTTTTATAAAACTCAAATCAATAATATCATTTTTATTTCAAATATTTTTCTTTTCCAAATCATACTGCTTTAAAATTTATAATATTTGGAAGCCAAACATTTGAATTAAAATTTTCAGAACATAATACTTCGAAATACGTAGTTATAAAACCATAACTTCCAAAATTTGAATGGTTTGGATATTCAACGGTATGTAAAATAGTTGATTTTAAATTACTCTATAAAGTAAATAATTTCTATGCCTTTACCATTTATTCACTTTAATTTTAGCCTGAACCCATAAATTTAGATTCACTTCCAGTTTCAATAAACACTTCGATTTCAATATATTCAACTTTGAGTATTTAACAATTTCAAAACTAAGGTTGGAATTTTCTATTTAACAATTTATGGTTCTATTATTTAGTTTGAAACATTCACATACTAAATCCATAATATAAAACTCAAATTTCTAACAATTAAGTATTTCCTTTAATTTATTCATATCATTTAATTTATCTTGAATAAAAATCCAGTTATAAATATCATACCTTTAAAAATTCCAATCTAAATAAGTTTACACCGACTTGTGGAGTTTAATTTTTAAATGCTCAATTCCAAATAAATTTCCAAATTTTCAAATCTTAATTGATTTGAACCATTTAAAACTCTATATATATACAATATTTTAAAACTGTACTTAATCATATAATATAAACTATCAACTCCATTATTCAACTTATTTATTTTGTTTAACAAATTTATACATAGCTTAAATTCAAAAATTTAACTATGTACGTATATATAAAATAAGATTTTATATAAGATCAAAACTTAATATTTATTAAACCGTATCCTATCCAAACCATAGAAAAATCATTTCAAAAATAATTTTATATATATACCGCGGCGCTTGTATATAATTTTCTATCCTATGGTCAACTGATACGGATATTTATCATTTCAATTTGCAATTTAAAAATAAAAAAATGCGGTTGTATATCATTTCAAACCGTAATCCCGGATGAAATGAAATGCATGATAACTTGCAGATTATATATTATCCATTCTCCAAACATCAATCATCAACCATTTATTTCAATCATCATCAATTTGAAAAAACATCAATAAATAGCATATAAAATATAAAAGGTATCAACGAACAGTTTATGTTCACAAATAAATTAATAACTGTTTAATTGGAAGTTTAGATGCAAAATAAATAATTTAACTGTCAATTTATATGCAGTAATAAAATTAAATAACAATTTAATTTTAATAAAATGAAATCTAACTGATATGATGAATAAAATATGCCAAACAGTCGTAAATGAATTTCTACTCATATCATAAATCAATTTAACAAACATAAGAAATTTTAGAAGTTGTGAATGGGCTAAAACACTCACCTTTTGAATTTAAATTGAATTCAAATTCAATTTAAACCCAAAAATTGGATAGTCTCCAAATCTGTCCAAACCAGCGTCAACAGATCCGGAATTCCAATACGAATCTAGCGGAGAAAATCGCGCATGAATTGGATATCGTATGTGAACGTTATTGATGTTATAACATTATAAATTAAAATAAAAATAAACAACAAATTTACAAAATACGAACCAATAGAAACATGCCATGCAACAACTGCAGAAACTCTAACTCTACTGTAACATCGCGTACGCGATCATCTTCCAGCCGCCACCAAAAACGACGCGTCTATCCCTGTTTGTCGCGCCTACAACCAGTTTTCCCCCGATCCACGTGCGCCGATGTCCTCCTCACCCCGAGCCGCTCCAACCACCATGCACTCGACACCTCTGCCTTCCCCTGGCGAACCTCACCGCCGCCACGTTTTCGAAGGAACCACGACCAAATTTGTCAACTTCGACCCCCATGAACCGCATGGATTAGCTCAGCGCATTTATCTCTACAAGCCCACACAACCTGATCGAACCCAGGATGAAGATCCATCGTCAACCAATACCCACATATGAACGGCCGAAACTAAACATCTAATTTCTGGTCAAACCACAACATAACTCGAAAAACGAATTATGCATTGAATTTCGCTCGTCGAGAGCATCAACGTATATTTTTTTTGAATTTTTCTGTGGACTTTGAATTTTTGACTTTTGATTTTGAATTGTAATTGGAGTAGGGTTTGCATCCATTGAGGAAGAGGAGAATCTAATGAGATTTATGCGTAGACAAATGTGAATAGGCGGAGGCTAGGGTTTAGTAGGGTATTTATAGGTAAAGTTGAAAAATATATGGATAGGGTTGATAGATATACATGCTACCACCAACGTGGCCCAAAAAGCCCTTCTGACCCCGGAACGAAATTGGGTAAAACCATATATAAAAATAGGTGTTTTAAAATATTTTAAACACAATGAAAAAGGTTTCTGGTTCAAATTGCGTCGTATGAAGAAGTTATGCTAAAAACAAAATTTTCAAATTGATTTCAAATTGATTTCGATTAATCGATTTCAAGGCGTTTCGCGTTCGTACGATCAAATGACAAGTTCGATCGCTACGAAAATTGAAACCCTACAACATTTTGCCGATACGGATCCGATGAAACTGGTTTCGTCGAAATCCGAATCAGTGGCCAAAATGGCTATTTTTATATTAATTAAATAAATTAAAAATAAATTAGTTAAATCAAATTTCAAAATTTAAATTCTGAAATTTGCAATCTTTATCATTTTATAATTCTCAAACATTTACAATGATTTAACAATTTTTAAATGTCAATTTATTAAAGATTAATCAATTTGTCGTTGAAAATTCCCAATTTACAATATTAAGTATAAATTTTAATTTATCCAGAAATTAAACTTAATTGCCCATGAAATTCATTTGTTTGGTTTTTAAATTCTTTTATTCACTCCATTATCACCAAGTAGATAAATTAGCATCGGTCCATGGTCTAATATATTGTTATTCTAAATTTTCAACTTAAACTCCATTAACGTAATATTTAACATTTAATTCCCACTTAATTGCAATAACCCAATTTCAAAATTTTAAATTCAAATAAATAAACAACTCTTTGTATTTCTAAATCAATTACAATGGTTTAAAAAATTGAAATTAATTGAAAGTTGCTAAATTTATCGATTTCGGTAATTCCTTTAATTCCATTCAAATTCAAAAATTATCTATTAAATGTCCAAAATTTTCTATTAAATTAAGTTAACGAATCTTTATTATCAATTAGATGAATTAAATATTGGATTCAAACTATTGCATTAATATACCTTATTTACATTAATTAGAATAAATATTATATTCATAAATGTACTTCTATCAATTAAATGCATTAATTAAGGTTTTAAAATACTTTACGTCCTATAGAAATTTATACAACATTAAATTTACATTCAATTAATTACTTTACATACTTTACGTATTAATTTCTCAATCAACATAATTTGAACTTATTTTCTAATCTATTAATTACTACTTAAAGTAAATTTATGCTTCTGATAATTTGCATTCACACTTCCGTTACTATATTATTAATTATTAAAGTAACTTTTATTATTACTAACAACATTATAATCACTTAATATTTTAAATGAACTTTATTTACAATAAATTCATTGACCAAATAAATTAGATAATTCATAATAGTTGCTATCCTATCCTTAAATTTATTTCATAAATCAATCTATTTCATCTAAATCCTTATCTATGTAATATTCCAACATTTAATTTCATTAGATACCAATTTACCCAATCATTTCATTTATACTTAGTCATATCATATAAAAAAATTACCAAATTGAAATGTTCATTCAAGTTTATAGATTATTATTTGCATTAACATAATTCCTTAATTTTTATTCCAATTACTGTTAACCATGCTTTATTACATTAAATCACTTTAATATTTTCCTTTGATTTCTCATATTCAATTTATATACAGGTAAAAAAATCTTTTCACTACTTAAATTCATTTGAATTAAATTCGAATTACTATAAACAGGTTTTAATTACCATTGCTATAGCTTAATCTAGCGTTCATTCAAATATTAATTTATAAAGCTTCTATTTCTACTAAATTAAATTACAAAAGTCTTATTTTAATTAACAAATTTAATTGTCGAAACTTACGGGTCGTTACACTCTCCCCCACTCAAAACTTTTCGTCTCCCAAAAGGAAAAGAGGGGAAAAGAAAGAAGAAAGGAATTAATATATCCTATTTAAAATATTAAATCTATAAAATTAATTTATGGAATCAATTAATTTAAACAAAATATATCAATTTGTAACTCTTAAATCCGTTTATATTCAAGTAAATAAAGTTTGGAAATCTTTTCAAAATTTTCTAAATCCAAAATTTACGGAAAATTTTGGCAGAGTCTCCTTTATACGGAGAGGCTCGGGAGAAAATATAATATCCAATATACAATCATCACATAAAATTCAAAATAGTAGTATAAATATCCCAACCCGGGAAAAATAATAAAATAGCGCTATAAATCGTAATAAAAAATGTACCTATTTGTCGGGCAATTTAACGCTTATTTTTACGGAACCAAAAGCAGTAGCAATTGCTTCCACAACCTGTATTTCACTTATAAAATCTAAAAAGGGTTAACAATTACATAAATGGAATATTAAAGTTGTTTCAACAACAACAACAATCAATTCCAACAAACAGCATACACAACAAATACAAAGCAACCATTCAATCAAACAAACAAATAGTTATTTGGTTCAAAACTTTGAAATTGTACGGAATGAAGAATAAACTACTAGCGCATCATTACTCACCAGTCTTTGTAACGACCCAGAATTTCTGTCAATTGAAATTCAGATATTTAATCAATTTTAAATATCAACAAGTAAAATTTATAAGTCGAATAATTTATTTTTCGAATATCTGGAATTAATTGGATAATTAAATCGATAATTTAATATTTGAGATTGCGTAAATAATTGAAAATCGGGTTTAATGTGATTAAAAATGATTTATAAAGTTATATTAAATCATATTGGAGTTAGAACGATGTTTGTGAACTTTTAAAATTGAATTTAAAGTTAATTTGTGAAAATTGAATATTTTAATATTTAATTGACGAGTTAAAATAGCCATTTTTCAAACAGTCTCGGATTTCGACGAAAATAGTTTCATCGGATTCGTAATGTTATATTATTGTAAGATTTCAAATTTCGTGTCAATCGGATTTACGGTTTGTCCGGGGCAAGCCAAAACGCATAGAAATTTGGTTAAATCGATTTAATTTAAAATTGATCGTTTATTTCCGTAACTCGCACAGATGATCAAATTAGCTTCCGAAATCTATTATATTGTGTCCGGAACGCGGGGTAAACCCTAGAAACGCCAGCCGGCATGCTTCGTTTGGAGTTCGGAAAATTTTGGATGAATAGTGTTTTGTGAAATTTTCTATATAAGGACAGTTATTTTCACATTTGCAAACAAGATGGCTAGGTTTTGTTTCAGCCGGCCCTTACAAAAAACAATGGCCGAAATTGTTCCATTTTCTTCCCTTAATCTCTTCAAATCCACTCACTTTCATCAAAAGTCGTCAACTGCAACATTGAAGAAGACGATGTGATCTCGAGATCCATACGGAGATGATGGGGTATGGCGCAACGACGAGGGGGTTTTTTGGGCCGCGTTCATGCTCGTCTTGCACGATTTTCGAGGCCACATAGGGCGGCCGAGCTTCAGGTGGTTCAAGCCGAGTGTGTCTCAGGTGATGACCGTTCAAATGAAGTTGGCCGATCGTCGTCCGGTGGCTCGATGAGGTTGCAAAAATTAAAACCCCAACGACGGCTATGGGTTCTATTGGTTCGTGTATAGCCTGGAAGCAACGTGTTTCGGTAGAAGAAAAAACATGTGGCCTTGATTTCATGAAGAGAATTTTGACGGCTCGGATTTAATTAGGTTTAAAATTTAAATAAAAATAGTAAATTTGTTTATATTATATCGTGCAAACTTTAAAAATTCATAACTTTGTCATACGAGGTCGAAAACGCACGAAACGAATTGCGTTGGGTTCGTATTGTCGAGCACTACGCAATGGAACTAGATTGGAGTCGTTTGGAGCAAGTGAGAATTTCAGGTAAAATTAAACGCGCGTTTAATTTTATTCGAAATAAAACGCTACAACTGTTATCAGAAACTCAAGGTGAGAACTTCTCACTCAATCGAATTGTTTCGATTTAAATTTTAAATAGTTAGATTTAAAATTGCTTGATTGTGTGATTGGATGATAATTTGTTATCTATTGTGTTAAATAGACATTTATACGCTGTATATTAAGCGGATGTTATTATTAAAAACATATACCGCGATAATTCCAACTTGTATGGAATTAGTATTATATATGTACTTGGAGTTGATTTTCCCACATTATATAGCGGACGCGACCCTATTGCGCCGCATAATAGTGGATAGTATTTTATAAATCCCATATACCGCGATATTCCGTCTTGAAGCGGAATTGGTATTGTGCTAATATCTTTGGATACATGGTAACAGGTTGGAGGGATCCAACTGGATTCCTCAAGTGATTGAATTGGTTTCAATGTTGTGTGTTGATCTATTTATTGATCTATTTATAATCTGCATGATTATCTTTGTGATTGGAATCTTTAGAGGCTAAATTTTAGCCGAATATATTTGTGGTATCGTTAGATGCCGAAAATAAATAAAATTTGATTTTTGAAAATTTAAGTTGAGAATTCATAATAAAAAATTAAATTTTGGAATTGATTCATTTTAAAAAAATAAACGTTGAATTATTATGTTATAAAAAATTATGATTTTTGTGAAATATAACCGAAATGTGATTTTCGAAATAAGTAGTTGACTAATTTATAAAATGGTTTAAATTGGGATTTTTTGAATTATTAAAAATGATTTATATAAAAGATTTATAAAATTGATATTTATAAATTAAAAATTTTGAAATTATAAAACAAGTTTTTATAAGTGTTAAAATGAAATGTAAATGGATTTCATAAGTGGATGAAATCTATAGATTTATAATTTGTGAAGTTATAAAATGAATAGATTTTATAAAATAAAAGATTTATAACTAATTAACTTATAAATTGGATTTTTCCATGTAAATGGAATATGGATAGAATTTGTTAACAAAGTAATTTTATAAGTGAAGTCGTTATAAAATATAAATGGAATTTATAAATGTTGTTTTATAAATCCGAAATCGACTTATAAGTTTAATTATTATAGCTTATTAAAGGAAATATATCCACGAGTTTGGGGCAGTGGAAAATCCTTTAAATAAAATATGTAGAAATTGAATTTGGATTAATGAAGCATATTCACGATTCTGGACGGTTAATAATGTATTAAAGAAATATTTTGGGAAAGTGATATTTTAAATAGAATTAAAATGATTTAAAGATGTTTTAAATTGTATTAAGTGTCGAAACCATAGATTTCAACATTCATTGTTGAAATAGACGTTTTCGAGAAATAGAAGGAAATGGTGGACTATAACACTGTTGTTATAGTAAATGATTTCCGAAAGGAAAGGTTTTGTATAGTATTGGGATTTATATATCTATTTTAAGTTCGAATCCCTATACTAATGATTTTGGGTTGTCGTAACGATGTTTTACGCAACATTCGTTTTGACCCAAATAAATGTGTTTAAGAGAATGTTTTCCTTATAGAATAAAATATATACTTAATTTGGATTTAAGTGTATTGAATATTTTCCAAGTGTTGAAAATAAATAGATTTGTGAATCACTTATTACTAAATAAGTATGGAAATGTTTTTCCAATATGAAGTGAATGTTTTGAGATTTTATCTTTTAAAGATAAATTGAAAATGAATATTAGAAGTCGATTTAAAAATCGTATATTCATAGATATTTTGGAAATGTAAATTCACTATGGAATTTATAAAAGAAAGGGATTTTTGTTTTAAAAATAAACATTGATTTATTTTTAGAAAGTGTGGAAATAAATTTACGGATTTGGAATGTAAATTTAAAATAAATCGGTAAGGATTTATTTAATTGGCTTAAATGAACCATTTTGAAACAGTAGTTGTAAGGGTATAAATTGATTTGAAATTGGTTTCCAAATGGTTGAAGTGTGGGATATATATCTTGTAAAGATAATTTTGAAAATAAATAATTTAGGAAATTATTTATAATCGGGTGATGTTGTGAATATTGATTGATAGTTAAATAACCGACTATCAATATTGACCTTTAAATAGGTATTTGTTGTGAATTGGTTGAAATTGAATGCTACGCTTATTTTTAAATTATTGCGCTCGTTATTCGGATTACCCATTCCGAATAGTGATACGACGTAATGGATAGCATTGAAGACCGGTGGTGAAGACCGGGTATTTGTGAAAACGATAGGATGACCTATCGATTGTCTCTGCACCGTTAGCTACGGTATGGAGATTTCCTTTGTGTTGGAAAATTCGATCGGGATTGTGAATATCCGGATTGCAAGGGCATCTTTTGAAGTGCCTGCGGTTATGTTCGAACCCGGAACAGACTTGTAGGGTTACATGTCTAACATTACGTTTTGAGATATAAAGGAGATTTCTTTCAAATACATTTCTGTTGGTGGCGGAGAATTTATTCTCTTAGCTCAACACCCTTTGAGATTATATAGTTGAAGTTATCAGCGATATACTCCCAATTTGGTAATGTGACATGCTTGGTGCTGCTGTGTGTTGATCATTCATTGATCATTTGTTGATCAAAGTGTGGCTTTGTTCCTAGCTTTGTGGACGAGACTTCGTCAGACCTCACTCCCCGGAAATGGTCAAAACAGGAATATGTGGCAAGGTTATGAGGGTCGCACCCTTTAGGGTATGTCATTTCCTTCTGGAAAGGGTGGTATCATGGTATGGAGCCCAGATACTTACTCATGTTGACACACTATATTTATTACTATGTGATGTTGGTTATCGAGCGCTCGAATAAAGGTCCAAAGGGACCGGGGGATGGCATATTCGTGTAGTAGTTACCTAGTTACAAAGGTAACCCGGCCTTGTGTTGGCAGAGATCTTACTGTAACGTTAGGTTCTCGGGACGTCCCGCCAGAGGCGATCCCATTGACAGTAGGAAGTTCCTTAGCCTGACCATTTGTTGGAAATCCAAACAAAGCAATACGCACCTTGTACGGTTTTAGTTGTAGAACCTGACATTCACTTATGGTGGTGCTCCACTGTTTGGACGGTAGCTATAGTAGGCATAGTTTGAAATGTCTATGCTGGCTAAGATTTATATTCTATTTTCGAAATGCTTTTATCACTATGCACTAATAATAATATCAAAAATGATTTGATTTTTGCATAGTAAGCATCTTTGACTGTCATAAGGAGAAATATCCTCCAGTTCTGCATTTGCATTGTGTGTGTGCGGGGAGGCCTTATGGTAGTTCCATTTTCCAAAAGCATTGCGGATATTTTTCACTTCTATTGTTGTTGTTGTTGTTTTAAAAGATAAATAACCGTTTTAAGTTCTCACACCAGTCCCATGACTGACCTGGAGTTTATTGTTCTCTTCCTAAACTCTGGGTGCCCATAATTTTCCACATGGGCAGTCTAGAGTCAGGTTATCAGGTCATTCTGGATTCAGAAGTGCTTTGGAGCTCAAGTGGCGAGTTGGATGGCGAGTCGTATTACTTGTATATGATATTATCTTTTCCGCTGTAGAATTCGCTTGTAAGGACACATTTGTATAACTGTCCATTGTCCAGTTGTGTTGTATATTGTTGTTGCATACTCTGATGATGATGTGATGTAATGTAAAAACTGAGATAGTTCTTTGTTTTAAAGATTATTCATTTATGTATTATATGTTGTTCCGCTGCGATATGTGAGATTCTGATATTGTTTCTATTCTGTTTCCTTATTTCTTCTATCTTTTTCTTCTACCTCTTCTTTTTAACTCTCATGGTTCGGTTTTCTGGCATTCGATTGCTCGGCAGTTGATACAGTGGACGTATTGATGTCGATTTTCGAAAGTCGAAGAATCGGGTCCTGACAACGTAGTATTGGAGCATATGGTTAAGTGACAACCTTGGCTCTGTTGGGTGTTACTCATTAGAGATAGAGTCAGTAGTACTCTAGAATGAGTTTGAGTGTAATAATAGATATGAGCGCGTATTTGTTAGTGAAAATAAAATTGTTTTATGTTGTGATGATTGGTTTGTTGAGTGGTACATGGATTCTGGTCGGTATAGTCTGTACAACTCTATCGATAGGGATCTCTAAACACTTGTTCAGAACAATTCGGCACGATATCGTTTTAAATTGGATAAATGAAATAGTTTTACCTCGATTATATTTTTATATAAAGGAAATAACTTTTCGAAAATTATTCAAGTATATGTAAAATTGAATTGTTTGATTGTTGAAAATGTAAGAGAATATATAAGTGAATCAAAGTTGTTTGAATAAATTAAATAAAAACAACAATTATGAAAGAATAAAGTATATAAAAGCAACAAATGTATAAGTATAGAATTATAATTAAAATGATTTACAATTGTAAAATAATCTTATATATATAAATAGTGAAATTATATGAGGAAATTTTTTTATAAATGTGATATATAAATAAAAGAAAATTTTAAAAATAATTTAAAGCATTGGATTCACTATTGTTACTGGGAAATAATAAGGGTGATGACTACAGCATCATCAGTATCATTTTCGAGTTTCTGTGTGATGAATTTGCTACCATTGTAAATTAAATTGAATTTTGTTGTGATAAACAAATTTGTATTCAAAATCCAAGTTGAAATTGATGAATATAAGATTATCAATTTTTGAACTTATATTATGAGATAAAAATTTTAGCTTTGTAAAGTTAAAGAATTGAGTTGGCATAACAAAACATATGATTTGGAATTTAACTAAAGGGAGTTAAATAAATTAAATCAGATTTGGAAGTTTAAATAAGTAAGTTGTATAACTTATTAAATGTGAAGATGTATGTAAAACCAATTATTACAATGGTTAAACAATTTTGATAAGCAAAACGAGATATGAATTTGAATAAGTGATGAAAATTGACTTTGGTAAAAGTTAAATAGAATTTACATTGGAGTGAAATTTTAACTAGATTAAATGGAATATAACTTAAGTGAGGCTGAATGAAGTTGATTTTGGTATCGAAGTAAAATAATGAAGTGAATTAAATGGATGTGAACTTGAGTTATATAAAAGGAGATTCAACTATATTTATGAAATGAATTAGCAATTGGATTAATGAATGGATTGAATGTTAATCAATCAAATGTAAATAAATTGATATGAAATAGTTAATGTAAGTGTTAATTCATTAAAGCTAATTAAAAGTGTTAAACCAAATTGAAGGTAAAGTGAATAAATTTGGTTGTATTGGATATACATTGGTTTTTAGATTATTGTTAATTGATTGAATAGAAGGTCATATGCAATTGAATGAATAGAAAATGAAAGCTATGTAATTGAATTTAAATTGGAAGAAAATGAATTTGAATAGAATTAAATTTGATTTGGAAGTGAACTAAAATGAATGTAAATTAGTGAATGTATACTAATTGGAAATGAATAAATGAATATTTATAAAGTCCAATGTTAACAAATCAAATGTGATTAAAATGAAAAAAAAAAAACCAATTCATTGAATATTATTGAGAAATGAAAGAATATTGATTGGTTATGGATTTGTTGGATGTTAATTGCATGATAGTTGTTTGATGGTTGCATTTGTTGTTTTGTTGCATTTGTTATGTTGGCATATGTAGTTGTTATGTTGTTATATGCATGTATTGTAGTTGTTTAAAAAAGTAAAATGTTAATAACTTCTTATATATGTCACTTACGTGTTTATATTGAGTAAGTACAGGTATCGGGGCTACCGTTAGCGGGATTTGGGTTGCGCAAAATGCTTAATAAATAACTGCTTTGCTTAAAAATGCTAAAAAGGTACGCCTACGCAATAAAAATAGGAAATATGAACTGTTTTTCTGTTTTTCCGACCGGGTGGGTCGATGTATATATATTTCTATCTATTGTGATATTGTAAAAGCTCCTCCGTACAAAGGAGGTTATGGCGAAATTTTCTAGAAAATTAAGGCGTTTGAAATTTTTTTGGAAAATTTGGGAAAAGTTTTGTGAAAACTAAGTGTTGATTTGAAGTTAAAGGTTAAACAATATAGTTGATTTTGAAAAGATAACTATATATGGATTTGAAAACTTAGTAAATATTTTGTAAGAGGTATAACTATGGATTTGGAAAAGTTAAACACTTAAGAGATTTGTAAATCAAATTTGAACGATTTGTTTTGAAAAGTTAATGGATTTTGTGAATTTTTCTTACTTGGTAATTTCGAGGACGAAATTCTTTTAAGGGGGAAGTTTGTAACGACCCAGAATTTCTGTTAATTGAAATTCATATATTTAATCGATTTTAAATATCAACAAGTAAAATTTATAAGTCGAATAATTTATTTTTCAAATATTTGGATTTAATTGGATAATTAAATCGATAATTTAATATTTGAGATTGCGTAAATAATTGAATATCGGGTTTAATGTGATTAAAAAATGATTTATAAAGTTATATTAAATCATATTGGAGTTAGAACGATGTTTGTGAACTTCTAAAATTGAATTTAAAGTTAATTTGTGAAAATTGAATATTTTAATATTTAATTGACGAGTTAAAATAGCCATTTTTCAAACAGTCTTGGATTTCGATGAAACCAGTTTCATCGGATCCGTAATGTTATACTATTGTAAGTTTTCAAATTTTGTGTCAATCGGATTTACAGTTTGTCTAGGGCAAGCCAAAACGCATAGAAATTTGGTTAAATCGATTTAATTTAAAATTGATCGTTTATTTCCGTAACTCGCACAGATGATCAAATTAGCTTCCAAAACCTATTCCATTGTGTCTGGAACATGGGGTAAACTCTAGAAACGCCAGCCGGCACTCTTCGTTTGGAGTTCGGAAAATTTTGGATGAATAGTGTTTTGTGAAATTTTCTATATAAGGACAGTTATTTTCACATTTGCAAACAAGATGGCTAGGGTTTGTTTCAGCTGGCCTAAATAAAACAATGGCCGAAATTGTTCCATTTTCTTCCCTTAATCTATTCAAACCACTCGCTTTCATCAAAAGTTGTCAGCTGCAACATGGAAAGGGACGATGTGTTATCGAGATCCATACGGAGATGATGGGGTATGGCGCAACGACGAGGGGGTCTTTTGGCCGCGTTCGTGCTCATCTTGCATGATTTTCGAGACCACATAGGGCGGCCGAGCTTCAGGTGGTTCAAGCCGAGTGTGTCTCAGGTGATGGCCGTTCAAATGAAGTTGGCCGATCGTCGTCCGGTGGCTCGATGAGGTTGCAAAAATTAAAACCCCAACGGCGGCTATGGGTTCTATTGGTTCGTGTATAGCCTGGAAGCAACGTGTTTAGGTAGAAGAAAAAACATGTGGCCTTGATTTCATGAAGAGAATTTTGACGGCTCGGATTTAATTAGGTTTAAAATTTAAATAAAAATAGTAAATTTGTTTATATTATATCGTGCAAACTTTAAAAATTCATAACTTTGCCATACGAGGTCGAAAACGCACGAAACGAATTGCGTTGGGTTCGTATTGTCGAGCACTACGCAATGGAACTGGATTGGAGTCGTTTGGAGCAAGTGAGAATTTCAGGTAAAATTAAACGCGCGTTTAATTTTATTCGAAATAAAACACTACAACTGTTATCAGAAACTCAAGGTGAGAACTTCTCACTCAATCGGATTGTTTCGATTTAAATTTTAAATAGTTAGATTTAAAATTACTTGATAGTGTGATTGGATGATAATTTGTTATCTATTGTGTTAAATAGACATTATACGCCGTATATTAAGCAAATGTTATTTATTAAAAACATATACCGTGATAATTCCAAGTTGTATGAAATTAGTATTATATATGTACTTGGAGTTGATTTTCCCGCATTATATAGCGGATGAGACCCTATTGCGCCGCATAATAGCGGATGGTATTTTATAAATCTCATATACCGCGATATTCCGTTTTGAAGTGGAATTGGTATTGTGCTAATATCTTTGGATGCAGGGAAACAGGTTGGAGGGATCCAACTGGATTCCTCAAGTGATTGAATTTTTCAATGTTGTGTGTTAATCTATTTATTGATTTATTTATAATCTGCGTGACTATCTTTGTGATTGGAATCGTTGAAGGCTAAATTTTAGCCGAATATATTTTTGGTATCGTTAGATGCCGAAAATAAATAAGATTTGATTTTTGAAAATAGAATTCGTAATAAAAAAATTAAATTTTGGAATTGATTCATTTTAAATAAATAAAATTTGAATTTTTATGTTATAAAAAATTATGATTTTTGTGAAATATAATCGAAATGTGATTTTCGAAATAAGTAGTTGACTAATTTATAAAATGGTTTAAATTGGGATTTTTGGAATTATTATAAATGACTTACATAAAAGATTTATAAAATTGATATTTATAAATTAAAAATGTTGGAATTATAAATCAAGTTTTTATAAGTGTTAAAATGAAATGTAAATGTATTTCATAAGTGGATGAAATCTATAGATTTATAATTTGTGAAGTTATAAAATGAATAGATTTTTTAAAATAAAAGATTTATAAGTAATTAACTTATAAATTGGATTTTTGCGTGTAAATGGAATATGGATAGAATTTGTTAATAAAGTAATTTTATAAGTGAAGTTGTTATGAAATATAAATGGAATTTATAAACGTTGTTTTATAAATCCGAAATCACCTTATTTTAATAAGTTTAATTATTATATCTTATTAAAGGAAATATATCCACGATTTTGGGACGGTGGAAAATCCTTTAAATAAAATATGTAGAAATTGAATTTGGACTAATGAAGCATATTCACGATTTTGGACGGTGAATAATATATTAAAGAAATATTTTGGGAAAGTGATATTTTAAATAGAACTAAAATGATTTAAAGATGTTTTAATTGTATTGAGTGTCGAAACCATAGATTTCAACATTCATTGTTGAAATAGACGTTTTCGAGAAATAGAAGGAAATGGTGGACTATAACACTGTTGTTATAGTAAATGATCTCCGAAAGGAAAGGTTTTGTATAGTATTGGGATTTATATATCTATTTTAAGTTCGAATCCCTATACTAATGATTTTGGGTTGTCGTAACGATGTTTTACGTAACATTCGTTTTGACCCAAATAAATGTGTTTAAGAGAATGTTTTCCTTATAGAATAAAATATATACTTAATTTGGATTTAAGTATATTGAATATTTTCCAAGTGTTGAAAATAAATAGATTTGTGAATTACTTTTTATTAAATAAGTATGGAAATGTTTTTCCAATATGAAGTGAATGTTTTGAGATTTTATCTTTTAAAGATAAATTGAAAATGAATATTAGAAATCGATTTAAAAATCGTATATTCATAGATATTTTGGAAATGTAAATTCATTATGGAATTTATAAAAGAAAGGGAAATTTGTTTCAAAAATAAACATTGATTTATTTTTGGAAAGTGTGGTAATAAATTTACGGATTTGGAATGTAAAATTGAAATAAATCGGTAAGGTTTATTTAATTGGCTTAAATGAACCATTTTGAAATGGTAGTTGTAAGGGTGTAAATTGATTTGAAATTGGTTTTCAAATGGTTGAAGTGTGGGATATATATCTTGTAAAGATATTTTTGAAAATAAATAATTTGGGAAATTATTTATAATCGGGTGATGTTGTGAATATTGATTGATAGTTAAATAACCGACTATCAATATTGACCTTTAAATAGGTATTTGTTGTGAATTGGTTGAAATTGAATGCTACGCTTATTTTTAAACTATTGCACTCGTTATTCGGATTACCCATTCCGAATAGTGATATGACGTAATGGATAGCATTGAAGACCGGTGGTGAAGTCCGGGTATTTGTGAAAACGATAGGATGACCTATCGATTGTCTCTGCACCGTTAGCTATGGTATGGAGATTTCCTTTGTGATGGGAAATTCGATTGGGATTGTGAATACCTGGATTGCAAGGGTGTAACGTCACGGGATTTTCGTTCTTCGAAAAACCGACTTCGACACTCACTTTATCGACTGCCGAGAAATCAAAGGCCGAAAACCGAGATGTTATGGGTTTTAAAAAGAATTTAAGAAAAGAAAAAGAGAGAAGATAGAGAAGAGATAGAAAATAGAGGGAAAAGAAGATAGACAATTTTTAGAAAACAGAGAATTAGAAAAACAGAAGATAGAAAACTTTTAAAATAGAAAAAAATAGGACGGAATAGAAAACAACAGAACAACAACAGAATCTCACAATTCGCAGCGGAACAACATATAATAATAAATGAATAATCTTTAAACAAAGAACTACAGTTATTACATTTCATACATTACATTACATCATATCATCAGAGTGTACAACAACATACAACAACAAACAGTGCAGCGGAAAAAGAAATACTATATAAACTAGTAATACGCCATGCCATCCAGCTTGCCTCCAGCAACTCCAGAATATCCAGAATATCCTGATAAACCTTAACTCTTAACTGCCCGTGTGGAAATTGGTGGGCACCCAGAGTTTAGGAAGGAAAACAATAAACTCCAAGTCAGTCATGTGACTGGTGTGAGAACTCAAAACAGTTTATTTATCTTTAAAATCAAAAAGAGGGATATTTTTAAATTAATTCGCAATGCTTTTAAAAATGAGACTACCATAAGGCCTCCCGCACACACACACAATGCAAACGCAGAATCGGAGGAGATTTCTCCTTATGATAGTCAAAGATGCTTGATACGCATTTAAAATAACATTTGATATTATTATTAGTGTATAGTGTAGGAAAAATTCATTTCGAAAGTAGAATATAAATCTTAGCCAGCATAGACATTTCGAACTATGCCTACTATAGCTACCATCCAAACAGTGGTGACCACCATAAGTGAATAGCAGGTTCTACAACTAATACCGTACAAGTTTCGTATTGGGAATTGGATTTCCAACAAATGGTCAGGCCAAGGAACTTCCCATTGCCACTGAGAATGCCTCTGGAAAGACATCCCCGAGAACCAAACCGGATCTCTGCCAACACAAGGCCGGGTTACCCCTAACTGGGTAACTACTGACACGAGCACGCCATTCCCCGGTCCTTTAGGACCTTTTCAACCGAGCGCTCGATATCCAATTCACACAATCATAAAGTGTTTTCAACATGAGTAAGTATCTGGGCTCCATACCATGATACCACCCCTTTCCAGAAGGAAATGCACATACCCTAAGGGGAGCTACAGCAACCCCTAATAACCTTGCCGCATCTTTCCTGTTTTGACCATTTCCGGGATGTGAGGCTCGACGAAGTCACGTCCACAAAAACATACTTTATACAAAAGCCATGCTTTGGGTCAATAAATGATCAACACAATGATCACTAAGATAGACGATCAAATAAATGATCCTATCACAAATAATCAACACAATGATCATTTCAGCATCACTCAGCATGTCACATTACCAAAATGGGATATATTGCTGATAACTTCAACTATATAACCTTTGAGCTCGTACGTCTCAAAGAAGGGTGTTAAGCAAAGAATAAATTCTCCGCCACCAACAGAAATATATTTGAATGAAATCGGCTTTATATCTCAAATTGTAATGTTAGGCATACAATCCATACAAGTTTGTTCCGGGCTCGAACAAAACCGAAGGCACTTCTTACGAAGCCCTTGCAATACGGGTATTCACAATCCCGATCGAATTTCCCATCACTTAGGAGATCTCAATACCAGGAGCTACCCAGTGCAGAGACAATCGATAGGTCATCCTATCGCTTTCACAAATACTCGGTCTTCAACACTGATCTTCAAATGCAATTCATAACGACGTATCACATATTCGGAATGGGTTATACGACCCCATGGTCCTTTCCCGGTTAACCCGAATAGTGAGCGCTTATTCAAAAATAAGTGTGCATTCAAATTCAATCAATTCACACCAAATACCCATTTAAAGGGAAATATTGATAGTCGGTTATTGAACTATCAATGGATATGCACACATCACCAGATTCCAAATAATTTTCCAAATTATTTATTTTCCAAAATATCTTTACAAGATATAAAATTCCAACACTTCAAAAATAAATCAATATTTATTTTTGACCAATTTCACTTTTCACATATAAATTCCATAATGAATTTATATTTCAAAATATTCGTGCATATACGATTTCAATTATTCATTTTCAATTTATCTTCAAAAAGATAAATTCTAAATATTCACTTCACATTGGAAAACATTTCCATACTTATTTATTCATAAGTAATTCACAAATCTCTTTTATTTTCAACACTTAGAAAATATTCAATATACTTAAATCGAATTAAGTATATATTTCATTCTTTAAGGAAATTATTCACTTAAACATATTTACTTGGGCCAAAACGAATGTTGCGTAAAACATCGTTACAACGTCCCAAAATCACTAGTATAGGGATTCGAAATTAAATAGATATATAAATCCCGATACTATACAACCCATTTCCTTTCGGAAATCATTTACTATAACAACAGTGTTATAGTCCACCATTTCCTTTTATTTCTCGAAAACGTCTATTTCAACAATAAATGTTGAAATCTATGGTTTCGAATCTCAACACCTTTAAAACATCGTTAGATCGTTTTAATTCTGTTTAAAACATTCACATTCAATACATTTTCTTTAACGTATTATTCACTATTCAAAAACGTGAATATACTTCATTAACAAATTTCATCCTTTCTATTCACTTTAACTTAAAGGATTATTCACTGTTCAAAATGTGAATATAACTCTATCTCTAAGTTATAACAATTAACTTATCAAAATAAGTCATTTGCGGATTTATAAAACAACGTTTATAAATTCCGTTTCTATTTATTTATAAAAACTTCCTTTTTATAAATTCCTTTATTAACCTATTCCAGTTTATAACTCAATTATAAACTACAAGTTCATATTATAAGTTAATTACTTATAAAACGATTATTTTACAAAATCGTTCATTTAACTTCCCAAATTATTAATCTTAACTTATAAGATTGTTTATTTATCCAAAATTCATTCTTTCGATAACTTTATAAATTTTATAAACCTATTGCTTATAAAATTTCATTTATAACTTCACAGTTTATAATTTCATAAATTTCATTCATTTAGGAAATTCATTTTCACTACATTCAAACACTTATAAAAACTCGTTTTATAATGTCCATAATTCAATTTATAAATATCCATTTATAAATCTCTTAATATAAATCAGTTTATATTATTATTCTAAAACGTCTTTAAATTCCTTTATAATTTCATCATTTCGATTTATAAAAAAAAATCAAATTTTATAAATCCTATATTTAAACTTTTATCATATATTCAAAAATCCAATCTAAATTATTTTATAAAATCATTAGTTCATATTTCTCAAAAATCGACTTTTAATCGTATTTCTAAAAATCAGCTTTTTAACTATATTTCACAAAAACCATAATTTTTATAACTTTAAAAATTATAACGTTTATTTATTTATAATGGATCAATTCCAAAAATATAGTATATTTTCAAAATCACTTTTAAAATCATTTTAAAATCCCAAAATTTGGGTCCAATGATGCTACACACCAAATAGTCAATCACGACTAACAACGATATCATATATCGATATGATAATCTATCAAATATCAAAATATCTGAAAGTAAATAAATACTGTTGAGGAATCCAGTTGGATCCCTCCAACCTGTTTTCCTGCATCACAAACATTAGCACAATACCAATTTCGCTCCAGTACGAAATTATCGCGGTACATGTTCTTAATAAATATTATCCGCTTACTAACGGCGTAATAGGGTCTCATCCGCTAAACAAAAAATGCGGGAAATCAACAACTGCAATATATACATATGCCAATATATATATATTGATATTATATATAATACCAATTTCACTGTTTATGAAATATTCGCGGTATATGTTTTTATTAAATAACATCCGCTTACTAACGGCGCATAATGTCTATTTTAACAATCAATAATTTACAGTCATCATTCAAACATGCATTCAAATATTTTAAATCTAACTATTTAAAATAAAATCGAAATCTATTCGATTGAGTGAGAAGTTCTCACCTTGGTTTTAAATTCCGTTTAAGCTTTTATTTCGAATAAAATTAAACGCGCGTTTAATTTTACCCGAAATTCTCACTAACTCCAAACGACTCCAAACCAACTTCATCGCGTAGTGCTCGTCCATACGATCCCAACGCAACTGAGTTTGCATTTTTTCGACCTCGTATGAAAAAGTTATTGATTTATGAAGTTCGTACACGATTTATATAACTAAATTCACCACTAACTTAATAATTTAAACCCTCAACTCATATGGACCCTTGGATCTTGCATTGCTCACATCAGGCCGTCCCCTCCATCTCTCCCTTTCGTTCATCACGTAACTCCTCCAGAACAACACACGCAACAAGAACCCATGAATCACAAATTAGGTTTAAACATTGCAACCTTGTTTCTCAACGATATCCCATCAAACCACATGCATTTTGAAGCCTCTCTCTTCCTCTAGGTTCGGCCATAATCTGGTGGAGCTCGGCCTCATCGTGTGCACGCAATTCTAGGCCGACTTTAGGGTCTTTGAACGCAATTATCCATCGATCTACAGCTCCGTTCTCAATCACAACCGTTGATATTGTAGATCTTGATGTGCTCTACATCTTTCTAGTTGAAAGATTCTTGTAAATGTTGATGGATGAAGAGAAAAGAGGAGAAGAATTTGGGAATGCCTCAGCCGTTCATGCGTTAGGGCTGGCTAGGGTTTTAATTTCTTTTTTTTTTTATTTTTTTATTTTTTGAGAGGGTGGGGGTCTATTTATAAGGAACGAGCGACACTATTCATCCCGGATTTTCCGAACTCCGATTTGGACGCCGTAACCAGCGTACCTAGGGTTTATCCCGCGTTCCGGACACAATGGAACAGGTTTCGGAAGCTAATTCGGAAGTATGTGCGAGTTATGGCTGAAAACGCTCAATTTAAATTAAACCGATTTAAGCGATTTTCTAGGCGTTTTAATTTGTACAGGACAAACCGTAAATCCAATCGACTTGAAATTTGAAACCTTACAATAATATCACATTACGGATCCGATGAAACTGGTTTCGTCGAAATCCGAGACTTTTTGAAAAATGGCTATTTTGACTCGCCAAATTTAAATTAAAAACGATTCGATGCGTTTCGAGCTGCCACGATCAAACGATAGCTCCGATTGACACGAAAATTGAAATCCGGTAATAACTAACTATTACGGATCCAATGGAACTGGTTTCGTTCAATTCTGAGACTGTTCAAAAATTGACTATTTTACAGTCGATTATAAAATATTAAAATATTCAATTTTCACAAATTAACTTTTAATTCGATTTTAAAAGTTCTAAAATATTTCTATAACTCCAGTATGATTAAATAAAATTTTCCAAATTATTTTCTATCATTTTTAACCTCATTTTTTTTAATTATTTCCATAATTTAACATATTAAATTATCGATTAAATAATCCAATTAAATCCAAAAATTCAAATAAAAATTTATTTGACTTATAAATTCACTTATAAATATTTAAAATTAATTAAATATTCAAATTTAAATTATTAAAAATTCTGGGTCGTTACAATCTTTCCCCCTTAAAAGAATTTCGTCCTCGAAATTACAAGTAAGAAAAGTTACAGAATCTATTAATTTTTCAAAATTCATAATTAAACTTCTTATGATAACTTTTACTAAGTTTTCAAATCATACTTAGTTATGTTTTCAAAAACAATCTATATCATTTAACTTTCAACTCTAAAACAAAGTTAAAGTTTTCCAAAATTTTCCCAATTTTCTCAAAATTTTTCTAACGCCTTAAATTTCCGGAAAAATTCGCCATGTCTCCTTTGCGCGGCTCGATCCGAAAAAAAAAATGACAGTTTATCTATCACAAATATACATCTCATCAAGTAATGAGGCATCCCGAAGGGAAAAAAGTGTAAAAGTACTGTATTTAATCCGAGATATGTACCTTATATTTTATTAGCAAGCATATACGGCTAATATAGCGTAAAAGCGAGCTCCAAATGCGAAGCAAACGCGATCCGCACCTACTAAACACTCAACAAACAACATGAGAACATGCACATATGCAAATAATCTCAATATACAACATATAGCAACATATCAACTATATATGTAACATAGCAAATGTAATAAAACAACATATATTCAACCATCATCCAATTATCATTCAACAAATTCATAACCAATATATTCATTCATATTCTCACTTATATTCAATGAATTGGTTTTTCAATTTAAATCACATTTGATTCCTTAACGTTGGATTTTATCAACATTCATTCTCAATTTTAATTAGTTATCATTTACTAATTTAAATCCAATTCACACTCAATTCTATTCAAATTTATTTACTTCTAATTTGAATTCAATTCCATAGCTTCCAATTTCATTAATACTTAATGAACTTATATAAAATCAACTACAATCATATAACAACCAAAGTATATTAATTTCAACCAAATTCCTTTGCTTATATTCATTCATTTTTTTTTCCAACTTCTAATAACATTAGATTTTAATGAATTAACATTTATATTCATTATTTTATATCAACTTAAATATACATTTAATTGATTAACATTCAATTCATTCAATTTCTAAAGTTGAATTTCATTTATATAACTCAAGTTCACCTTTGTCACTTTTATTTACACTCATATTCATAGATATATCCATAAAGTTTCACTTCTTATGTATATAAGTTTATTTCACAATTGTAAACACTTTAATTAAAATTCAATTCTTATAATTCATTTGCTTATACAATTACTCTTTTATTTAGATTATTCAAACAACCTAACAATCAACTTATATACTATTTAATAATTCTGAAAAATTATTCCTTCATATATAAAATATACTTAAGGTAAAATTATTTCATTTACCCAATTTAAAACAATATTATGTCGAATTGTTCTATTCAAGTGTTTAGAAACCCCTTCGGCATAGTCTTGCGGACCACGCTGACGAAAGTTCATATACCACTCAATAAACCAATCATCACAATATAAAACAATTTTATATTCACTAACAAATACGCTCTCATAGCTATTATTACACTCAAACTCATTCTAGAGCACTACTGACTCTATCGCTAATGAATTATACCCAACAGAACCATGGTTGTCGCTTAACCATAAGCTCTGATACCAAATGTAACGTCACGGGATTTTCGTTCTTCGAAAAACCGACTTCGACACTCACTTTATCGACTGCCGAGAAATCAAAGGCCGAAAACCGAGATGTTATGGGTTTTAAAAAGAATTTAAGAAAAGAAAAAGAGAGAAGATAGAGAAGAGATAGAAAATAGAGGGAAAAGAAGATAGACAATTTTTAGAAAACAGAGAATTAGAAAAACAGAAGATAGAAAACTTTTAAAATAGAAAAAAATAGGACGGAATAGAAAACAATAGAACAACAACAGAATCTCACAATTCGCAGCGGAACAACATATAATAATAAATGAATAATCTTTAAACAAAGAACTACAGTTATTACATTTCATACATTACATTACATCATATCATCAGAGTGTACAACAACATACAACAACAAACAGTGCAGCGGAAAAAGAAATACTATATAAACTAGTAATACGCCATGCCATCCAGCTTGCCTCCAGCAACTCCAGAATATCCAGAATATCCTGATAAACCTTAACTCTTAACTGCCCGTGTGGAAATTGGTGGGCACCCAGAGTTTAGGAAGGAAAACAATAAACTCCAAGTCAGTCATGTGACTGGTGTGAGAACTCAAAACAGTTTATTTATCTTTAAAATCAAAAAGAGGGATATTTTTAAATTAATTCGCAATGCTTTTAAAAATGAGACTACCATAAGGCCTCCCGCACACACGCACAATGCAAACGCAGAATCGGAGGAGATTTCTCCTTATGATAGTCAAAGATGCTTGATACGCATTTAAAATAACATTTGATATTATTATTAGTGTATAGTGTAGGAAAAATTCATTTCGAAAGTAGAATATAAATCTTAGCCAGCATAGACATTTCGAACTATGCCTACTATAGCTACCATCCAAACAGTGGTGACCACCATAAGTGAATAGCAGGTTCTACAACTAATACCGTACAAGTTTCGTATTGGGAATTGGATTTCCAACAAATGGTCAGGCCAAGGAACTTCCCATTGCCACTGAGAATGCCTCTGGAAAGACATCCCCGAGAACCAAACCGGATCTCTGCCAACACAAGGCCGGGTTACCCCTAACTGGGTAACTACTGACACGAGCACGCCATTCCCCGGTCCATTAGGACCTTTTCAACCGAGCGCTCGATATCCAATTCACACAATCATAAAGTGTTTTCAACATGAGTAAGTATCTGGGCTCCATACCATGATACCACCCCTTTCCAGAAGGAAATGCACATACCCTAAGGGGAGCTACAGCAACCCCTAATAACCTTGCCGCATCTTTCCTGTTTTGACCATTTCCGGGATGTGAGGCTCGACGAAGTCACGTCCACAAAAACATACTTTATACAAAAGCCATGCTTTGGGTCAATAAATGATCAACACAATGATCACTAAGATAGACGATCAAATAAATGATCCTATCACAAATAATCAACACAATGATCATTTCAGCATCACTCAGCATGTCACATTACCAAAATGGGATATATTGCTGATAACTTCAACTATATAACCTTTGAGCTCGTACGTCTCAAAGAAGGGTGTTAAGCAAAGAATAAATTCTCCGCCACCAACAGAAATATATTTGAATGAAATCGTCTTTATATCTCAAATTGTAATGTCAGGCATACAATCCATACAAGTTTGTTCCGGGCTCGAACAAAACCGAAGGCACTTCTTACGAAGCCCTTGCAATACGGGTATTCACAATCCCGATCGAATTTCCCATCACTTAGGAGATCTCAATACCAGGAGCTACCCAGTGCAGAGACAATCGATAGGTCATCCTATCGCTTTCACAAATACTCGGTCTTCAACACCGATCTTCAAATGCAATTCATAACGACGTATCACATATTCGGAATGGGTTATACGACCCCATGGTCCTTTCCCGGTTAACCCGAATAGTGAGCGCTTATTCAAAAATAAGTGTGCATTCAAATTCAATCAATTCACACCAAATACCCATTTAAAGGGAAATATTGATAGTCGGTTATTGAACTATCAATGGATATGCACACATCACCAGATTCCAAATAATTTTCCAAATTATTTATTTTCCAAAATATCTTTACAAGATATAAAATTCCAACACTTCAAAAATAAATCAATATTTATTTTTGACCAATTTCACTTTTCACATATAAATTCCATAATGAATTTATATTTCAAAATATTCGTGCATATACGATTTCAATTATTCATTTTCAATTTATCTTCAAAAAGATAAATTCTAAATATTCACTTCACATTGGAAAACATTTCCATACTTATTTATTCATAAGTAATTCACAAATCTCTTTTATTTTCAACACTTAGAAAATATTCAATATACTTAAATCGAATTAAGTATATATTTCATTCTTTAAGGAAATTATTCACTTAAACATATTTACTTGGGCCAAAACGAATGTTGCGTAAAACATCGTTACAACGTCCCAAAATCACTAGTATAGGGATTCGAAATTAAATAGATATATAAATCCCGATACTATACAACCCATTTCCTTTCGGAAATCATTTACTATAACAACAGTGTTATAGTCCACCATTTCCTTTTATTTCTCGAAAACGTCTATTTCAACAATAAATGTTGAAATCTATGGTTTCGAATCTCAACACCTTTAAAACATCGTTAGATCGTTTTAATTCTGTTTAAAACATTCACATTCAATACATTTTCTTTAACGTATTATTCACTATTCAAAAACGTGAATATACTTCATTAACAAATTTCATCCTTTCTATTCACTTTAACTTAAAGGATTTTTCACTGTTCAAAATGTGAATATAACTCTATCTCTAAGTTATAACAATTAACTTATCAAAATAAGTCATTTGCGGATTTATAAAACAACGTTTATAAATTCCGTTTCTATTTATTTATAAAAACTTCCTTTTTATAAATTCCTTTATTAACCTATTCCAGTTTATAACTCAATTATAAACTACAAGTTCATATTATAAGTTAATTACTTATAAAACGATTATTTTACAAAATCGTTCATTTAACTTCCCAAATTATTATTCTTAACTTATAAGATTGTTTATTTATCCAAAATTCATTCTTTCGATAACTTTATAAATTTTATAAACCTATTGCTTATAAAATTTCATTTATAACTTCACAGTTTATAATTTCATAAATTTCATTCATTTAGGAAATTCATTTTCACTACATTCAAACACTTATAAAAACTCGTTTTATAATGTCCATAATTCAATTTATAAATATCCATTTATAAATCTCTTAATATAAATCAGTTTATATTATTATTCTAAAACGTCTTTAAATTCCTTTATAATTTCATCATTTCGATTTATAAAAAAAAAATCAAATTTTATAAATCCTATATTTAAACTTTTATCATATATTCAAAAATCCAATCTAAATTATTTTATAAAATCATTAGTTCATATTTCTCAAAAATCGACTTTTAATCGTATTTCTAAAAATCAGCTTTTTAACTATATTTCACAAAAACCATAATTTTTATAACTTTAAAAATTATAACGTTTATTTATTTATAATGGATCAATTCCAAAAATATAGTATATTTTCAAAATCACTTTTAAAATCATTTTAAAATCCCAAAATTTGGGTCCAATGATGCTACACACCAAATAGTCAATCACGACTAACAACGATATCATATATCGATATGATAATCTATCAAATATCAAAATATCTGAAAGTAAATAAATACTGTTGAGGAATCCAGTTGGATCCCTCCAACCTGTTTTCCTGCATCACAAACATTAGCACAATACCAATTTCGCTCCAGTACGAAATTATCGCGGTACATGTTCTTAATAAATATTATCCGCTTACTAACGGCGTAATAGGGTCTCATCCGCTAAACAAAAAATGCGGGAAATCAACAACTGCAATATATACATATGCCAATATATATATATTGATATTATATATAATACCAATTTCACTGTTTATGAAATATTCGCGGTATATGTTTTTATTAAATAACATCCGCTTACTAACGGCGCATAATGTCTATTTTAACAATCAATAATTTACAGTCATCATTCAAACATGCATTCAAATATTTTAAATCTAACTATTTAAAATAAAATCGAAATCTATTCGATTGAGTGAGAAGTTCTCACCTTGGTTTTAAATTCTGTTTAAGCTTTTATTTCGAATAAAATTAAACGCGCGTTTAATTTTACCCGAAATTCTCACTAACTCCAAACGACTCCAAACCAACTCCATCGCGTAGTGCTCGTCCATACGATCCCAACGCAACTGAGTTTGCATTTTTTCGACCTCGTATGAAAAAGTTATTGATTTATGAAGTTCGTACACGATTTATATAACTAAATTCACCACTAACTTAATAATTTAAACCCTCAACTCATATGGACCCTTGGATCTTGCATTGCTCACATCAGGCCGTCCCCTCCATCTCTCCCTTTCGTTCATCACGTAACTCCTCCAGAACAACACACGCAACAAGAACCCATGAATCACAAATTAGGTTTAAACATTGCAACCTTGTTTCTCAACGATATCCCATCAAACCACATGCATTTTGAAGCCTCTCTCTCCCTCTAGGTTCGGCCATAATCTGGTGGAGCTCGGCCTCATCGTGTACACGCAATTCTAGGCCGACTTTAGGGTCTTTGAACGCAATTATCCATCGATCTACAGCTCCGTTCTCAATCACAACCGTTGATATTGTAGATCTTGATGTGCTCTACATCTTTCTAGTTGAAAGATTCTTGTAAATGTTGATGGATGAAGAGAAAAGAGGAGAAGAATTTGGGAATGCCTCAGCCGTTCATGCGTTAGGGCCGGCTAGGGTTTTAATTTCTTTTTCTTTTTTTTTTTCTTTTTTTGAGAGGGTGGGGGTCTATTTATAAGGAACGAGCGACACTATTCATCCCGGATTTTCCGAACTCCGATTTGGACGCCGTAACCAGCGTACCTAGGGTTTATCCTGCGTTCCGGACACAATGGAACAGGTTTCGGAAGCTAATTCGGAAGTATGTGCGAGTTATGGCTGAAAACGCTCAATTTAAATTAAACCGATTTAAGCGATTTTCTAGGCGTTTTAATTTGTACAGGACAAACCGTAAATCCAATCGACTTGAAATTTGAAACCTTACAATAATATCACATTACGGATCCGATGAAACTGGTTTCGTCGAAATCCGAGACTTTTTGAAAAATGGCTATTTTGACTCGCCAAATTTAAATTAAAAACGATTCGATGCGTTTCGAGCTGCCACGATCAAACGATAGCTCCGATTGACACGAAAATTGAAATCCGGTAATAACTAACTATTACGGATCCAATGGAACTGGTTTCGTTCAATTCTGAGACTGTTCAAAAATTGACTATTTTACAGTCGATTATAAAATATTAAAATATTCAATTTTCACAAATTAACTTTTAATTCGATTTTAAAAGTTCTAAAATATTTCTATAACTCCAGTATGATTAAATAAAATTTTCCAAATTATTTTCTATCATTTTTAACCTCATTTTTTTTAATTATTTCCATAATTTAACATATTAAATTATCGATTAAATAATCCAATTAAATCCAAAAATTCAAATAAAAATTTATTTGACTTATAAATTCACTTATAAATATTTAAAATTAATTAAATATTCAAATTTAAATTATTAAAAATTCTGGGTCGTTACAAAGGGCTTCTTTTGAAGTGCCTTCGGTTCTGTTCGAACCCGGAACAAACTTGTATGGTTACATGTCTGACATTACATTTTGAGATATAAAGCAGATTTCTTCAAATACATTTCCGTTGGTAGCGGAGAATTTATTCTGTTAGCTCAACACCCTTTGAGGTTATGTAGTTAAAGGTTATCAGCGATATACTCCCAATTTGGTAATGTGACATACTTAGTGCTGCTTTGTGTTGTTCATTCATCGATCATTTGTTGATTAAAGCGTGGCTTTGTGCCTAGCTTTGTGGACGAGACTTCGTCAGACCTCACTCCCCGGAAATGGACAAAACAGGAATATGCGGCAAGATTATGTGGGTCGCGCCCTTTAGGGTATGTCTTTTCCTTCTGGAAAGGGTGGTATCATGGTATGGAGCCCAGATACTTACTCATGTTGACACACTATATTTATTACTGTGTGATGTTGGTTATCGAGTGCTAGGATAAAGGTCCAAAAGGACCGGGCAATGGCACATTCGTGTAGTAGTTACCTAGTTACAAAGGTAACCCGGCCTTGTGTTGGCAGAGATCTAACCGTAACGTTAGGTTCTCAAGACGTCCCTCCAGAGGCGATCCCATTGACAGTAGGAAGTTCCTTAGCCTGACCATTTGTTGGAAATCCAAACAAAACAATGCGCACCTTGTACGGTTTTAGTTGTAGAACCTGCCATTCACTTATGGTGGCGCCCCACTGTTTGGATAGTAGCTATAGTAGGCATAGTTTGAAATGTCTACGCTGGTTAAGATTTATATTCTATTTTCGAAATGCTTTTATCACTATGCACTAATAATAATATCAAAAATGATTTGATTTTTGCGTAGTAAGCATCTTTGACTATCATAAGGAGAAAACTCCTCCAATTCTGCGTTTGCATTGTGTGTGTGTGGGGAGGCCTTATGGTAGTTTCATTTTCCTAAAGCATTGCGGATATTTTTCACTTCTATTGTTGTTGTTGTTGTTGTTTTATAAGATAAATAACTGTTTTAAGTTCTCACACCAGTCCCATGACTAACATGGAGTTTATTGTTCTCTTCCTAAACTCTGGGTGCCCATAATTTTCCACACGGGCAGTCTAGAGTCAGGTTATCAGGTCATTCTGAATACAGAAGTGCTTTGGAGCTCAAGTGGCGAGCTGGATGGCGAGTCGTATTACTTGTATATGATATTATCTCTTCCGCTGTAGAATTCGCTTGTAAGGACATGTTTGTATAACTGTCCATTGTCCAGTTGTGTTGTATATTGTTGTTGTATACTCTGATGATGATGTGATGTAATGTAATAACTGAAATAGTTTTTTGTTTTAAAGATTATTCATTTATGTATTATATGTTGTTCCACTGCGATATGTGAGATTCTGATATTATTTCTGTTTTGTTTCCTTATTTCTTCTATCTTTTTCTTCAACCTCTTCTTTTTAACCCTCATGGTTTGGTTTTCCAGCATTCGATTGCTCAGCGGTTAATACAGTGGATGTATTGATGTCGATTTTTGGAAGTCGAAGGATCGGGTCCTGACAGTCTTAGATAAAACTAAATAGATTATTCATTCATCCATTCCAAATTTTTAAAGTATCTTACCCAAACAACCATCAACTAAACAACAACAAATCCAAACAACAATCAACTTAACTCATTATTAATTTCAATTCATACCTTTGTTGTTTGATTTCCTTTTTATTTGTACAGTGATTTATCTTTTTAATTTACATTTACTCATTAAATGTTTGCTTCATTTATTTTTACTTATTACTTACAATTATTCAATCCCATTAACTCAGGTAATGCCAGTTCCTTTTATTTCATTATAGTTATTCATTCATTTATTATTGCATATCCTCATTTATTTATTACTTAATTTCATTTATTACGGTATTCATCTTCCTACTAATTTTATTTATAATAGCTTCAACTGTTTACTTAAGTTCATTATCATTCATTTATACTTAAGTTTATAACTCTATACCACCAATTCTAATAAATAAAAGCAATTTATTGAACACTTCCGTTGCATACTTTTACTCTACAATTTCCATTACATTTCTTATTAAACATTTCAACTTTTTATATTTGGTAAGTTATTTATATGCTTTTAAAGAATGTAATTGAAAGTTATACAAGTTTTCTCATTTCTTTTAATTAATTCGTTGTTCAATACATTTTTACCTTTTTCTTATTAGTTACAATTTCAACTTTCTTTTTATTTCCTTTATAACTTAGCCTTAAATCTCTTACCTAAATTAGAGGTTTCAATTATTAATTACTTATCTTTCATTTCACTACAATAATTGAGACAATTAATTAACGGAAATTTAAGAATTTAATACCGGGTTAAATTTCAGATTATTTTAAAATAATAGATAAATATATTCTTACAACTTATATATCTCTAATTATATTTAAACAATTCAAAATTTATATATTTTTTCAAAAATGAATCTGCAGTAAAACTACTACATTGGCTTTCCCATTCGAAACTTGAAAATGAAAGTCGATGATGCAGCCGCCATCACCGAATTTATTTTCCAACGACAAAGAGGAAAGTACAACTTATTTTCTCCAAAATATTCTTTAAAACAATTCTTCCGAATTATAATAAATATTTATATCAGAAAAATTATTCGAAAGAAATTTCAAAACCCCGGATCTTAAGTTCTAAATTTCCCAAATTTCATTTATTTTATATTTACAATCTTATTTATGTTATTATTTATACACTTTATTACCTAACAACCAATCTATTGCAGCCAAATATAGATATCATTTGAAAATTTTATTTTATATATAGAAAATATAATAGGCAAAATTATTTCACTCACCTATATAAAACAAATATTATGTCGGTCTTTCCTATTAAGTGTTTAGAAATCCCTATTAATGTCACAGCGTCTCATGCACCAACCAGAATTTATAAATAAAAAAGGAATAGATTAACACAATATTAAAACCTTTTTATAACACTAAAAAATACGCTCTCTCATATATACATACTCTCAGCGACTCCCATAGGGTATTACTACCCTATTAATAAAGAGTCAAACCCCACAAAGCTAAGGTTTATCGCTAAACCAAAGCTCTGATAGCACAGTGTAACATCCCGCCTTTTCGCACACTTTAAATCGACACATGTGCCAATTCAAACCGTTCGAATGGTCAGACTGTTATGGGGTAAATAAGAAAAACGAGAAAGAAATAAAATAAAATAGAATCTCACAGCAGAAGGATAAAATATAATAATCAAATATACAGTTTATAAAGCTATTTACAAAAGATTTGATTATATTTATAAAATATATATTAGAGTTACACATACCAATAACAATGCAGCGGAACAGTATGTAGTGGAATAAAATAAATAATAATAATAATAGAAATCTCCGTCTTCATCCTCCAGAGCTAAAGTCTTCGATCCTAAAACGCACGGACTTACCCAAGCGAATTGAAGACAAAACACTCGAGTCAGAACTAAAAGATCTTATGTAAGTTAAATCAACAGGAATAAATATGAGTGCAGTAACTCAAAAGATGCTCGGGATTCACATCTGTTAAGGATTCGTTAAACTATTTACTATGTAGTATATTTCGCTATTATAATAGTGTCTAATTGTAAAATAAACTTACTTTTTAAATAGCGCTAAGGCTTCACATTTTCCACCTTAACACAGTCATATATTCCCATATTCTATACAGTACCGTAATCTCCCCCGTACTGGGCGTCGTTAGAGGGCACTCCATAGGTATGGTACAAAACCAAAACCGTATAAGGCGCGCTAGGGTAGGTGACACGGCACAACTAGGCAATGGCAGGGTAGATATACCAATTGCTATCCGGACTGGTGGTAACGCATAGCCGCAGCTACCGCCCACCTCGAACAAACACCCCCAAAATCAAAAAAATAAAGGTGGCCACCGAATCAATCCAAAGTCAGACTATAGTATCGAAGGGATGTGTTCGATAAAGGGCGCTAACCCCCTTGGCCCGAGAATCGCTCTTGTTTTAGCCACCTTATGCCAACTCACGGGATTCGGGTCCACGTATTTACCTCAAAGGAAACGCCGCCACCTTCCTACTTCATTCTGGAATCTCCATTGCGTACACGGTTGTTAAAGTGGTTTTCGGAGTTGGTAGAGGTATGACAACTTCCGATCCCGGTCTCTTCAACAACCAAATGTTATTATAACACCGCGGTCTTTAAAATAGTTTATACTTCAAAACCAAAATAAAATTATCCATTTCAAAACCCATAAATACGATATCGTTTCCATTTCCAAACAGCTCATTTTGATATATATATATATATATATATATATATATATATATATATTTATAAAATCAAATCAATAATATCATTTTTATTTCAAATATATTTATTTTCCAAATCATACTGCTTTAAAATTTATAATATCTGGAAACCAAACATTTGAATTAAAATTTTCAAAACATAATACTTCGAAATCCATAGCTTTAAAACCATAACTTTCAAAACTTGAATGGTTTGGATATTCAACGGTATGTAAAATAGTTGATTTTAAATTACTCTATAAAGTAAATAATTTCTACGCCTTTACCATTTATTCACTTTAATTTTAGCCTCAACCCATAAATTTAGATTCACAAACACTTCGATTTCAATATATTCAGACTTTGAGTATTTAACAATTTCAAAACTAAGGTTTCAATTTTCTATTTAACAATTTATGGTTCTATTATTTAGTTTGAAACATTCACATACTAAATCCATAATATAAAACTCAAATTTCTAACAATTAAGTATTTCCTTCAATTTATTCATACTAGAATTTTTCATTTAATTTATCTCGAATAAAAATCCAGTTATAAATATCATACCTTTAAAAATTCCAATCTAAATAAGTTTACGCCGACCTGTGGAGTTTAAATTTTAAATATGCTCAATTCCAAATAAATTTCCAATTTATTTTCAAATCTTAATTGATTTGAACCATTCAAAACTCTATATATATATACAATATTTTAAAACTGTACTTAATCATATAATATAAACTACCAACTCCATTATTCAACTTATTTATTTTTGTTTAACAAATTTATACATAGCTTAAATTCAAAAATTTAACTATGTATGTATATATAAAATAAGATTTATATAAGATCAAAACATAATATTTATTAAACCGTATCCTATCCAAACCATAGAAAAATCATTTCAAAAATAATTTTATATATATACCGCGGTGCCGGTATATAATTTTCTATCCTATGATCAAGTGATATGGATATTTATCATTTCAATCCGCAATTTAAAAATAAAAAAAATGCGGTTGTATATCATTTCAAACCGGTGAGAACTGCTTCGAATTTCTTTCAGACTTGATTGATTGATCTACGCTAGTCGGGACTACCTATCGCGGTCCGGAAGTCATTCTTTTATTTCGGATAGCCAGAAGATGGGAGAGGACGCTCCCTTCCCGGTCTTCATCCTGCAAGCAGGCATCGATCCGTAGAACCTATAAAAAAGAGATGGTTGTGGCGCGAAGTACTCTTGTAACTTTCCTGAGTGGGGAGCGTAAGATCGATTTGTTTTCATTAGAGTTGCGGTAGCCGCCGAATCTTCTACTGGTACCTGGACAACTGTGTGATATCTTTCTTTTTATCTGCCCCGTCATGCATAGTTTACGGTCGTGTAAAATGGTTTCAACCCTAGAAGGTTCCAGCACTGTTCCCGAATGAAATGAAATGCATGATAACTTGCAGATTATATATTATCCATTCACCAAACATCAACCATCAACCATTTATTTCAATCATCATCCAATTCGAACAAACATTAATAAATAGCATATAAAATATAACAGGTATCAACGAACAGTTTATATTCACATATAAATTAATAACTGTTTAATTGGAAGTTTATATGCAAAATAAATAATTTAACTATCAATTTATATGCAGTAATAAAATTAAATAACAATTTAATTTAAATAAAATGCAATCTAACTGATATGATGAATGAAATATGCCAAACAGTCATAAATGAATTTCTACTCATATCATAAATCAATTTAACAAACATAAGAAATTTTAGAAGTTGTGAGTGGGTTAAAACACTCACCTTTTGAATTTAAATTGAATTCAAATTCAATTTAAACCCAAAAATTGGACAGTCTTCAAATCCGTCCAAACCAACATCAACAGATCCAGAATTCCAATACGAACTCAGCGGAGAAAACCGCGCATGAATTGGATATCGTATGTGAACGTTATTGATGTTATAACATTAGAAATTAAAATAAAAATAAACAACAAATTTATAAAATACGAACCAATAGAAACATGCCATGCTACAACTGTAGAAACCCTCACTCTACTGTAACATCGTGTACGCGATCATCTTCCAACCGCCACCAAAAACGACGCGTCTATCCCTATTTGTCGCGCCTACAACCAGTTTTCCCCCAATCCACGTGCATCGATGTCCTCCTCGCCCTGAGCCGCTCCAACCACCATGCTCTCGACACCTCCGCCTTCCCCTGGCGAACCTCACCGCCGCCACATTTTCGAAGCAACCACGGCCAAATTTGTCAACTTCGACCCCCATGAACCGCATGGATTAGCTCAGCGCATCGATCTCTACAAGCCCACACAACCTGATCGAACCCATGACGAAGATCCATCGTCAAATCCAATACCAACATACGAACGGCCGAAACTAAACGTCCAATTTCTGGTCAAACCACAATCCGAATTGATAAACGAATTACGCCATTGAATTTCGCTTGGCGAAAGCATCAACATATATTTTTTTGAACTTTTTCTGAGGACTTCGAATTTTTGACTTTTGATTTTGAATTGTAATTGGATGTAGGGTTTGCATCCATTGAGGAAGAGGAGGATCTATTGAAATTTACGCGTAGACAAATGAGAATAGGCGGGGGTTAGGGTTTAGTTGGGTATTTATAGATAAAGTTGAAAAATAGATGGATCGGGTTGATAGATATACGTGCTACCGCTAACGTGGCCCAAAAAGCCCGTTCTGACCCCGAAACGAAATTGGGTAAAACCGTATATCAAAATAGGTGTTTTAAAATATTTTAAACGCAATGAAAAAGGTTTCAGGTTCAAATTGCGTCGTATGAAGAAGTTATGCTAAAAACAATATTTTCAAATTGATTTCGATTTATCGATTTCAAGGCGTTTCGCGTTCGTACGATCGACAAGTCCGATCGCTATGAAACTTGAAACCTTACAATAATTTGCCGATACGGATCCGATGAAACTGATTTCGTCGAAATCCGAGTCAGTGGCCAAAATGGCTATTTTTATATTAATTAAATAAATTAAAAATAAATTAATTAAATCAAATTTCAAAATTTAAATTCTGAAATTTGCAATCTTTATCACTTTATAATTCTCAAACATTTGCAATGATTTAACAATTTTTAAATTTCAATTTATTAAAGATTAATCAATTTATCATTGAAAATTCCCAATTTACAATATTAAGTATAAATTTTAATTTATCCAGAAATTAAACTTAATTGCCCATGAAATTCATTTGTTTGGTTTTTAAATTCTTTTATTCACTCCATTATCACCAAGTAGATAAATTAGCATCGGTTCATGGTCTAATATATTGTTATTCTAAATTTTCAACTAAAACTCCATTAACATAATATTTAACATTTAATTCCCACTTAATTGCAATAACCCAATTTCAAAATTTTAAATTCAAACAAATAAACAACTCTTTATATTTCTAAATCAATTACAATGGTTTAACAAATTTAAATTCAATTGAAAGTTGCTAACTTTATCGATTTCAGTAATTCCTTTAATTCCATTCAAATTCAGAAATTATCTATTAAATGTCCAAAATTTCTACTAAATTAAGTTAACAAATCTTTATTAACAATTTGATGAATTAAATATTGGATTCAAACTATTGCATTAATATACCCTATTTACATTAATTAGAATAAATATTTTATTCCTAGATGTACTTCTATCAATTAATGAATTAATTAAGGTTTTAAAATACTTTACGTCTTATAGAAATTTATACAACATTCAATTTACATTCAATTAGTTACTTTACATACTTTACGTATTAATTTCTCAATTAACATAATTTAAACTTATTTCCCAATCTACTAATTACTACTTAAAGTAAATTTACGCTTCTGATAATTTGCATTCACACTTCCGTTACTATATTATTAATTATTAAAGAAACGTATATTATTACTGACAACATTATAATCACTTAATATTTTGAATGAACTTTATTTACAATAAACTGATTGACCAAATAAATTAGATAATTTATAATAGTTGCTATCCTATCCTTAAATTTATTTCATAAATCAATCTATTTCATCTAAACCATTATCTATGTAATATTCCAACATTTAATTTCATTAGATACCAATTTACCCAATCATTTCATTTATACTTAGTCATATCATATAAAAAAATTACCAAATTGAAATGTTCATTCAAGTTTATAGATTATTATTTGCATTAACATAATTCCTTAATTTCTGTTCCAATTACTGTTAAGAATGCTTTATTACATTAAATCACTTTAATACTTTTTTTTGATTTCTCATATTCAATTTATATACAGGTAAAAAAATCCTTTTCACTACTTAAATTCATTTGAATTAAATTCGAATTACTATAAACAGGTTTTAATTACCATTGTTATAGCTTAATCTAGCGTTCATTCAAATATTAATTTATAAAGCTTCTATTTCTACTAAATTAAATTACAAAAGTCTTATTTTAATTAATAGATTCAATTGTCGAAACTTACGGGTCGTTACAATTTGCGTTTAAAAAAAATTAAAAAATTGTGTGTTTGTTTGTTGTTTAATTTTGTTCTTGTTCATTTTTTATTTTCAAATAGCATTTGCATTTCTAGTTTCTATTTAAAAAAATCATACACAATTTCATTTAAAAATAAAAAGTATTTTCATTGCATTTTTTCAATTTACATTTCGATGTTTAATTACTATTTACAATTTAATTTCTTTTTACAAACTTGCATTGCCTAAAAATGCTCTGTCAAACATTTCTTACTGCCTTCATAACTGTCTTGTTTCAAACCTAACTTCCACGTTACTTCAGCCACCACCTGTCGTCAATTAAACAGTGTAATGACCCGTAAATTTTGATTAACAAATTTGTTAGTTTAATTCAAATTTTGCAATTTAATTTAGGAAGAAATAAAAATTCTAAAAGTTATAATGAAGCATGTGCTAGAAATATAAATGTAGCATGATTTACAAATTCAAAATGTAATTGCAATCAATTGAAATTGTGAAATTTGTCATACTTGGTTATAAGTTTAATAAAAGAAACAAACGAGAATATTGAATTAACCAATGAAATGTTATAATCAGAAGTATAATTGAAATGCTACTAATTTAATATAATAAGAAGGTAAGTAATATAAATAAATGATTGTAACTTTAGTAAATGAACTAATGTGCAAAGGAATTGATTTAAACATGAATAACATGAATATTAATAAATGAAATTATGTAATAATTGATAAATGATGGCATTGATGAATGAAATAAGTTTGTAAGTAATAAAGGAATAATTAAAATAAACATTAAACCAATGAATAAAAGAAAAAGGTCGTAAGAAGTAAAATGCAATTCAAATGTGATTGAAACGACTGTTTAGGTTATAATGGAGGGTAAATAGAAATAGTGGAAAACATTACAATTGTTAATTAAATATGATTGTGTAATTAATTCTGAAAGCATAAAATTGGAAATAGTATTAATGAAATAATAACTAAAATGAATTGCAATTGTATAAATGGAAGTAAATGGTTAATAAATAGATGTAAATATTAAATTTATTTAATGGAAATAAAATCTAAATGTATGTTTGAGTAGAATATAAGTGAGTGCAAGCAGTAATATGGAAATAAATGCCAACATTGAATTGTAATAAATGTAATTAAATGTACATTTGCGTGAAATGTAAAGACAATGGTTAGAAGTTGTTAAAAGGGGTATATTAAAGTAATGAATGAGAAAAACGAATCAATTAATATATGTATTTATTTCTTTAGTATATTACATAAGATTTGGAAGTCAAAATGCAATTAAAGGAAATTAAGTAGTACGATATTTGGAAATAAAGTTAAGGGTACAACTATTATAAGTTACCTAATTAATTGGTCAATGAATCTATTTGAAATAAAGTCCAGATTATGTTAATTAATTAATACGTAAAGTATGTAAAGAAATTAATAGAATGAAAATTTTAATGTTGAAAATTTTATAGAATATAAAGTATTTAACAACCAATGTGTTCAATGGATAGAAGTACACATTTTAAAACGTAATATTCATTCAAATTAAAGTGTAAATAAGGCGTATATTGATGCAATAAAATAAAATTAGCATTGAATATGGAATACCTATTACCTGGAATCAAATTGTAAAATAGTAATTTGTTTCATCTGGTTGTAATAATGAATTTGAATAATATGAATGAAAATTTAATTCAAAGGAATTATTTAGATTTTAATTTATAATTTCTAAATTTAACGAAATTGGAATTTAACGCCAAAATTTATGATTGAACCAACATTTAATTGACATTAAAAATTTGTTTAAATCATTGAAAATATTTGAGAATTTATAAAGTGACAAAGATTGCAAATTTCAGAGTTTAAACGAGAAATTTGATTTAATTAATTTATTATTTATTTATTTAATTAATGGAAAAATAGCCATTTTGGCCACTGACTCGGATTTCGACGAAACCAGTTTCATCGGATCCGCATCGGTGAACTATTATAGGGTTTCAAGTTTCGTATCGATCAGACTTGTCGTTTGATCGTATGGGCTCGAAACGCCTTGAAATCAATTTAATTGAAATCGACTGAAATCAATTTGAAAATATTGATTTCAGCATAACTTCTGCATGCGATGCAATTTGAATCTGAAACCATTTCCATTGCGTTTAAAATATTTTAAAACGCCTATTTTGATTTATGGGTTTACCCAATTTCGCCCCGGGGTCAGAACGGGCTTTTGGGCACTTTGGCGTTAGCGCGTACACCTATCTTACCCGATCCATCCTATTTTCACTTCGTCTGTAAATATATCGTTATAAACCCTAATTCCCCTTATTTTTCATTTGGCTGTACGTATATCTCAACACTCTCTTCCTCAATGGCAGACAGCATAATTTCAGATCCAATCCCAAATCAAACCCAAAGCTGAAAATCCAAACTTCGTAGAAAATTCACAAAAAATATATACTGAAGCTCTCAATGAGCGTAAGCTCTTAGTGGAATTCGTTTTTCAATTCGAGTTATCGTTTGCTCTGAAATTTAAGGTTTATCCACGGCCGTTCATCATCGCCGCGATCAAACTTGTCGAATCGACAAACCCTTTCTAGGTTTTGGAGAGGAAGCCAAGCCGAGGGGATCTCATCTATATGATTGTCATGTCATTTTGATGGTTAGATGGTCGTGATTCTTTGATTAGGGTTTAGTTTTAAGGGCGGCGGTTGGAATTATTTTTGTCAATCGGCGATGTGAGAAGAACGTAGGGAGGCCGAGGGGAGTTGCGTAGGGAAGGAGAGCTCGCCGTGGCTTCTTAAGGGGGATCGATCGTCGACGGTGATGATCTGGATAGGAGAATATTGGCGGCAGGCTAGGTCAAACGAACGAAGCAGTGAGGCCGTTTCTTGGGGATGATGATGTGTCCTGGGTGGAATCGTGAGTGTGTTTTGTTTTATTTATTTATTTAATTTTGAAAATCAAACACAAATATTTCCATAACTCTCAAATACGAACTCCGTTTCACGCGTGATTTTTTTTTGTTAGGATCGTAATAAAATTTCGGACTTGATGACGCTTGTTTGGACGAATTCTGAGACTGTTAATTCTTTTGGTTAATTTGGAGTTAAATTCAATTTAAATCAAAAGGACCCACTCACAATTTCTAAAAATTCTTATGTCTGTTAAATTGATATATGGTGTGATTTGAAATTTATTTATAAATTTTTGGCATGTTTTTAATCATCATCTCAGTCAATTGCATTCATCTTAATTAAATTGTTATTTAATTTAATATTGCATATTTCTACCAGTTAAATTTATTTATTTTTGAATATAAAACTGCCAGTTAAATTGCTAACTATTTATTTATTGTATTTAAAACTGCCAGTAGAAAGTTATAATTTATTTTTGAATTTAAACTGATAGTTGATACCTTTTATTATCACCTGTTATATATATTGATGTATTGTTTGGATTTGGATGATAATTGTGATAAATGTTTGATGATTGATATGATGGATGAATGGATGTTGTATTTATATTGTATAAACTGCAAGTTACTATGCATTTTCATTTCATTCGGGATTGCGGTTTGAAATGATATACAATCGCATATTTATTTTTAAATTGCGGATTGAAATGATAAATATCCGTATCACTTGGTCATAGGATAGAAAATGATATACAGGCATCGCGGTATATATATAAAATTATATTTTGAGATGATTTTCTATGGTTTTGGAAAGAATACAGTTTAATAAATATTAAATTTTGATATATATATATAGTAAAAATTCTTGGATTTAGCTATGTATAAATTTGTTTCAAATTTTAAAATAAGCTAAATAATGAAGTTGATTTCGTTATATAATATGGTTAAGAATATATTTGAAATTATATTGTATATAGAGTTTATAATAACTCAAATAAAAGTAAGGTTGAAGATAAATGTGAATATGATTCGAATTAAAGTATTTAAGAATTTTCCTCGAAAGATTTGTTTTGAAATGTAAATAAATTAAGATTTAAAGGGTATGATCTTATAACTTTATTTTTGATTAGAGGATTCAAACGAATATCAAATTTATTTAAAGAATATTATCAAGTTAATTTAATTAAAATAATATCATGTTATTGAGGCTTAAAGGTTTTACCTGAATAATATTTGTTTAGTAAGTAAATATTTCAAATTTAAATAATAGGAATTGGATTTGATATATATTAAATTATCAAAGAATCCATTTTGAAATAGTGGAATACTTAAAGATTTAAATATATGAACTATAAAGTTTTGAAATATAGAATATTTAAGCTTTGAATTATATAGGAATTAAAATGGTTTATTTGGAGGTTCAAATTGATGTTGGGAATTTATTGTGAAATTTAAAGAAGCTGTTTATTTTATAAAGTAATATAGTATTTGAACCATTAAGTATTAAAAGTTATGTTTCAAAGCTATGGTTTCAAGGTATATAGTTTTGAAAAGGCTATGACTTTTGGAAAAGATATATTTGAAATAAGAGTGATATCATATTGATTTGGGTCTTTAAAATATAAACGATATCGTATTTATATAGTTTGAAATGAATATTTTATTCTGGTTTATAAAGGTATAAATTATTTTGAAATAACCGTGGTGTTATAATAACGTTTGGTTGTTGAAGAGACCGTGATCGGAAGTTGTCACACTCTCTGCTAACCCCGAAAACCACTTTAACAACCGTGTATGTGGTGGAGATTCCAAAATAAAGTAGGATGGTGGCGACGTTTCCTTTGAGGTAAATACGTGGACCCAACTCCCGTGAGTTGGCATAAGGTGGCTAAAACAGGAGCGATTGACGGGCCAAGGGGGTTAGCGCCCTTTATCGGATACTCCTCTTCGATACTATACTCCGACTTTGGATTGATTCGGTGGCCACTTTTGATTTTTGATTTTAGGGGTGAGTTTGTCCGAGGTGGGCGGTAGCTGCGGCTATGCGTTACCACCAGCCCGGATGCGTAATTGGTATATCTACCCTGGCATTGCCTAGTTGTGCCGTGTCACCTACCCTATCGTGCCTTGTACGAGTTTGGTTTTCTCCCGTAGCCCGTGGAGTATTTAGGGTAGTCTCCCGATCTGGAGATGCGCTGATACTGGATGGACTACTGGGACTATTACGTGTTAAGGGCTATATGGGTAACCCCTTAATGCTAAAAAAAAGTAAGTTTATTTTACAATTAGACACTATTATAATAGCGAAATATACTGCATAATAAATAGTTTAACGGATCCTTAAGAGATGTGAATCCCGAGCATCTTTTAAGTTACTGCACTCACATTTATTCCTGTTGATTTAACTTACATAAGACCTTTTAGTTCTGACTCGAGTGTTTTGTCTTTTCAATTCGCTCGGGTCAGTCCGAGCGTTCCAGGATTTCGAAGACCTTAGCTCTGGAGGACGAAGACCGAGATTTATTATTATTATTATTAGTCCACTATACTCATACTGTTCCGCTGCATTGTTATTGGTATGTGTAACTCTGATAAATGTTGTAAGTATAATTGATTATTTTGTAAAACAGCTTTATAAACTGTATATTTGATTATTATATTTTATCCTTCCGCTATGAGATTCTATTTTGTTTTATTTCTTTCTTGTTTTTTCGATTTACCCCATAACAATCCGTCCTTTCGTTTGGTTTGAATTGGCACGTGTGCCGATTTAAAGAGTGCGAAAAGGTGGGACGTTACAATATGGTACCAGAGCTTTGGTTTAGCGATAAACCTTAGCTTTCGGGGGTTTGACTCTTTATTAATAGGATAGTGATACCCTATGGGAGTCGTTGAGTGTATATATATATGAGAGAGCGTATTTGTTAGTGTTATAAAAAGGTTTTGATATTGTGTTAATTTGTTTAGTTTCGTATTTATAAATTCTGGTTGATGCATGGGACGCTATGACATCAATAAGGATTTCTAAACAGTTAATAGGACAGACCGACACAATATTTGTTTTAAATATAGGCGAATGAAATAATGTTGCCTATTATATTTTCTAGAAAATATAATTTTTATTAAGATTATATTTGGTTTCAATATATTGGTGGTAAGGAATAAAATTTATAAATAATAGATAAAATAAGATGAAAATAAAATCAATGAAAATTTGGAAATTTTAGAACATAAGTCCGGGATTTTGAAAATTTGCTTTCAAAGGATTTTGAAATATAATAATTGTATTTAGAAATATTTTCTGATATATATATATATATATATATATATATATATTTCAATATAATTTGAAAGTATGGTTTTACAGAAATTCTGGAAAGAAATAAGTTGTACTCCCCTCTCTGTCGCTGGAAAATAATTTCGGTGATGAGTTGCACGCATCATCGACTTTCATTTTCGAGTTTCGAAGCGGGAAGGTCACTGTAGTATTTTACTACAGACCCATTTTTGATAAACAAATATAAATTTTATTTTCTCCAAATATAATTAGATATATAGAGTATAAGTATATAAATTTATCTGTCATTTTAAATGATTTTGAATAAAACCTGGTATTTAATTCTTAAGTTTCCATTAATTAATAATTCAGTTACTGGAGTGAATTAGAACGTATGCAATTAATAAATTAAAATAAGGAATTTAATGATAGGTTATGAATGAAAATTAAAGGTAATTTGAAATTGTAGCTTATAAAACAAAGGATACAATTATTGAACATTAAATTAATTGAATGAAACAAGTTAAAACTTGTATAACTTTCAAACTACATTCTTAAAAGCATATATATGACTTACCAAATGTTAAAAGTTGAAATGTTAAATAGAGAATGTAATAGGTATTATACAAGAAATAAACTTGAGGTAATGTAAGTAATTAATGAAATTTTTTACTAAACAAGGATTTGATGTTGTAATTGTTGTAAACTTAAGTTACAATTTGGAATTTTACTATATTTAGATATAATTAAAGGTAAGTATCATAAATAGATGACTATAAACTTAAGTAAATAAAATGAAATGCTACTATAATAAAATATGATGAAATAAAGAAGAAACTTACATGACATTAAAATGGAAAATGAATATTGTAAATAATAAATGAAAATAAATGAAAGAATCATTGAATGAATGAAAGAAAGGAAATCAAACAACAATAGTATGAAATGTAATTAACAAGAATAAACTTAGTTTATTGTTCAGATTTGTTGTTTGTTTGGTTTATAGTTGTTTGGGTAAGGATACTTTAAACCTGTTTGGAAGGTTTGATAATATATTTAATGTCACCTAAGACTGTTGAGTGAAGGGTACACTTAGTAGTTTATTTTTCATTCCATACAATTTAAAGTTTGAACCTGTATAACTATTTGTTTTGTTTGATATGAATGAATGATTGAATTGTGTTAATTTTGTATGATGGTTGTATGCCTTGTTGGAATTGATTGTTGTTGTATTGATTATTGTTGTGGTTGAAACAACTTTAATATTTCATTTATATAATTGTTAACCCTTTTAGATTATATAAGTAAAATGCAGGTTATGGAAGCAATTGCTATTGCTTTTGGTTCCATAAAATAAGCGTTAATTGTCCGACAAATAGGTACGTTTTCGGATTACATTTTTATAGTGCTATTTTATATATTTTCCCATGTTGGGATATAATATTTTGAATATTATATGTGTATATTGTTATATTTGATATTATATTTTCTTACGAGCCTCTCCGTACCAAGGCGACTCTGCCAAAATTTTCGAAAATTTTGGACGTAGAAATTTTTTGGAAATATTTTCCAAACTTTATTGATTTAAGTATAAAAAGATATAATGATTGTAAATTTGATACTTTAAATTAAAATACGAATTTAATTTAATTGTTTATAAAATTTATGTTTTGAATAAGATATATTGATTTCTAAAAAAAAAAAAAATCTTTTTCCTTCTTTGTCCTTTTTGGGGACGAAAAGTTTTGAGTGGGGAAGAGTGTAACGACCCATAAATTTTGATTAATAAATTTGTTAGTTTAACTTAAATTTTGCAATTTAATTTAGGAAGAAATAAAAATTCTAGAAGTTATAATGAAGCAGATTCTAGAAATATAAATGTAGCAATGGAAATTAAGATTTACAAATTCAAAATGTAACTGCAATCAATTGAAATTGTGAAATTTGTCATACTTGGTTATAAGTTTAACAAAAGAAACAAACGGGGATATTGAATTAACCAATGAAATGTTATGATCGGAAGTATAATTGAAATGCTACTAATTTAATATAATAAGAAGGTAAGTAATATAAATAAATGATTGTAAACTTTAGTAAATGAACTAATGTGCAAAGGAATTGAATTAAACATGAATAGCATGAACAACATGAATATTAATAAATGAAATTATGTAATAATTGATAAATGATGGCATTCATGAATGAAATAAGTTTGTAAGTAACAAAGGAATAATTAAAATAAACATTAAACCAATGAATAAAAGAAAAAGGTCGTAAGAAGTAAAATGCAATTCAAATGTGATTGAAACGACTGTTTAGGTTATAATGGAGGGTAAATAGAAATAGTGGAAAACATTACAATTGTTAATTAAATATGATTGTGTAATTAATTCTGAAAGAATAAAATTGGAAATAGTATTAATGAAATAGTAACTAAAATGAATTGCAACTGTATAAATGGAAGTAAATGGTTAATAAATAGATGTAAATATTAAATTTATTTAATGGAAATAAAATCTAAATGTATGTTTGGATAGAATATAAGTGAATGCAATCAGTAATATGGAAATAAATGCCAAGATTGAATTGTAATAAATGTAATTAAATGTACATTTGTGTGAAATGTAAAGACAATGGTTAAGAGTTGTTAAAAGGGGTATATTAAAGTAATAAATGAGAAAAACGAATCAGTTAATATATGTATTTATTTCTTTAGTATATTGCATAAGATTTGGAAGTCAAATTGCAATTAAAGGGAATTAAGTAGTACGATATTTGGAAATAAAGTTAAGGGTATAACTACTATAAATTACCTAATTAATTGGTCAATGAATCTATTTGAAATAAAGTCCAGATTATGTTAATTAATTAATACGTAAATATGTAAAGAAATTAATAGAATGAAAATTTTAATGTTGAAAATTTTATAGAATGTCAAGTATTTAAAAACCTTAATTAATGTGTTCAATGGATAGAAGAACACATTTTAAAATGTAATATTCATTCAAATTAAAGTGTAAATAAGGCATATATTGATGCAATAAAATAAAATTAGCACTGAATATGGAATACCTATTACCTGGAATCAAATTGTAAAATTGTAATTGATTTGAAATCTGTAAAATGGGAATAAATTAGAAGTTACAATTAATTGATGGAATAATAAGGGATAAACTATAATTTGATGATTCAATGTGAATTATATCCATAAAATGTCAATTTATTGAATTGCAGGATTTTAAATAAATAAACTGTTTTATTGAAATTTCTATTGATAATTAATGAAGTAATGTGAAATCAGTTGCCATTAATTGCCCTAATTTGTGCAGTTAGGATAGATTTGATTTGTCGTCAAAAATGGTTAATTCTATAAGACGTAATAAACGTTAGTTTTATTTATAATATGAGGACTGGTTGATTTAAGGAATGAAAACAAAGATTTATTAATTTAATTATAATTTGAAATCTAATAAATGGATTTATTGCAATTAAGTGGAATATAATATTAAAATATTACATAAATGAGGATTTAGATGAAAATTGAGAATGTTAATATAATGGATTTTCATTCCAATATTTATTTCATCTATTTGTAATAATGAATTTGAATAATATGAATGAAAATTTAATTCAAAGGAATTATTGAAATTTTAATTTATAATTTCTAAATTTAACAAAATTGGAATTTAACTCCAAAATTTATGATTGAACCAACATTTAATTGACATTAAAAATTTGTTTAAATTACTGAAAATGTTTGAGAATTTATAAAGTGACGAAGATTGCAAATTTCAGAACTTAAACGAGAAATTTGATTTTATTAATTTATTATTTATTTATTTATTTAATGGAAAAATAGCCATTTTGGCCACTGACTCGGATTTCGACGAAACCAGTTTCATCGGATTCGTATCGGTGAATTATTGTAGGGTTTCAAGTTTCGTATCGATCAGACTTGTCGTTTGATCATATGGGCTTGAAACGCCTTGAAAGCAATTTGAAAATATTGACTTCAGCATAACTTCTGCATACGATGCAATTTGAACCGAAAACCTTTTCCATTGCATTTAAAATATTTTGAAACACCTATTTTTATATATTTGTTTACCTAATTTCGCTCCGTGATCAGAAAGGGCTTTTTGGACCACTTTGGCGTTAGCGCGTACACTTATCTTACCCGATCCATCCTATTTTCACTTTGTCTATAAATATATCGTTATAAACCCTAATTCCCCTCATTTATCATTTCGCTATACGTATATCTCAACTCTCTCTTCCTCAATGGCAGACAACATAATTTCATATCCAATCCCAAATCAAACCCAAAGCTGAAAATCCAAACTTCTTAGAAAATTCACAAAAAATATATACTGAAGCTCTAAATGAGCGTAATCTCCTGGTGGAATTCGTTTTTCAGTTCGAGTTATCGTTTGCTCTGAAATTTAAGGTTTATCCACGGTCGTTCATCACCGCCGCGATCAAACTTGTCAGATCGACAAACCCTTTCTGGGTTTTGGAGAGGAAGCCGAGGGGATCTCATGTATATGATTGTCATGTCGTTTTGATGGTTAGATGGTCATGATTCTTTGATTTGGGTTTAGTTTTAAGGGCGGCGGCTGGAATTGTTCGCGTCAATCAGCGACGTGGGAAGAACGTAGGGAGGCCGTGAGGAGTCGCGTAGGGAAGGAGAGCTCGTCGTGGCTTCTGAAGGGGGATCGATCGTCACCGGTGATGATCTAGATGGGAGAATATTGGCGGCGGGCTAGGTCAAGTGAACGAAACAGTGAGGCCGTTTCTAGGGGACGATGACGTGTCCTGGGTGGAAACGTGAGTGTGTTTTGTTTTATTTATTTATTTAAAAATTTTGAAATTCAAACACTAATATTTCCATAACTCTCACATACGAACTCCGTTTCACGCGCGACTTTTTTTATTAGGATCGTAATAAAATTTCGGACTTGATAACGCTGGTTTGGACGAATTTTGAGACGGTCAAATTTTTGGGTTAAATTGGAGTTAAATTCAATTTAAATTCAAAAGATGAGTGTTTTAACCCACTCACAATTTCTAAAAATTCTTATGTCTGTTAAATTGATATATGGTGTGATTTGAAATTTATTTATAAATTTTTGGCATGTTTTTAATCATCATCTCAGTCAATTGCATTCATCTTGCTTAAATTGTTATTTAATTTAATATTGCATATTTCTGCAAGTTAAATTTATTTATTTTTGAATATAAAAATGCTAGTTAAATTGTTAACTATTTATTTATTGTAATTAAAACTACCGGTAAACAGTTATAATTTATTTTTGAATATAAATTGATAGTTGATACCTATTATTATCACCTGTTATATATATTGATGTATTGTTTGGATTTGGATGGTAATTGTGATAAATGTTTGATGATTGATTTGATAGATGAATGGATGTTGTACTTATATTGTATAAAACGCAGGTAACTATGTATTTTCATTTCATTCGGGATTGCGGTTTGAAATGATATACAACCGTATTTTTATTTTTAAATTACGGATTGAAATGATAAATATCCGTATCACTTGACCATAGGATAGAAAATGATATACAGGCACCGCGGTATATATATGAAATTTTATTTTGAAATGATTTTCTATGGTTTTAGAAAAAATACGGTTTAATAAATATTAAATTTTGGTATATATATATAGTAAAATTCTTGGATTCAGCTATGTATAAATTTGTTTTGAATTTTAAAATAAGCTAAATAATGAAGTTGATTTCGTTATATAATATGGTTAACAATATATTTGAAATTCTATTATATATAGAGTTTATAATAACTCAAATGAAAGTAAGGTTGAAGATAAATTTGAATATGATTCGAATTGAAGTATTTAAGAATTTTCCTCGAAAGATTTGTTTTGGAATGTAAATAAACTAAGATTTAAAGGGTATGATCTTATAACTTGATTTTTGTGACCACCCAAACTCGATGTCCGACGAACGACATCAAATTCCTATGGTCGGAGCTTATAACAACATCAGATGAATATAAAACAGCGGAACAAAATGAATATCATGCATACATCACAGGTACAACATCAGAATATCCAATAATACATCGAGTATTTAATACATATATGACAACTCCAAACAACATCATAATAATACATCGATGATCATATATCCAAAAAGTCTTCAATGAAAGAAGTGATAACGGACTCCTAAAAACTGAACACCTAGATCTCCAAAAGCTCCTAAGATATCTCCAAAGCAAGAGCTCCAAAATACTGCTAACTCCAAAATACGGAAACCTGCTACTAGGCTGTCCGTATAGAAATTATGGGCACCCAGAGTTTAGAAAAGAAAATAATAAACTCTGGATCAGTCATGGGACTGGTATGAGTAAACAAGAACAGTTGCTTTTAAAGAAACTAGATTTATGAAAGAATTTTCGGTATACTTTTTAAAAAATGGAACTACCATAAGACCTCCCGCCACACACACAATGCAAACGTAGAATTGGAGGAGATTTATTCTTATGATAGTCAAATACGCTTGATACGGGGAAATTTCTTTGATATTATTACTAGTGCATAGTGTAGAAAACATTTCGAAAATAGAATATTAATCTTAGCCATCATAGGTACCATTATGCAATGCCTACTATAGCTGCCATGTTAAATGGCAGGTTCTACAACTAAAACCGTACTGGGCTCGTATTGTTTCTTTGGATTTCCAACAAATGGTCAGGCTAAGGAACTTTCTACTGCCACATGGGTACGCCTCTGACGGGACGTCCCGAGAACCTACCCGGCTCTCTGCCAATACAAGGCCGGGTTACCTTTGTAACCAGGTAACTACTACTCGAGTATGCCACTCCTCGGTCCTTTGGGGCCTTTATCCGAGGGCCCTCTATCACAAAGCAACAACCACACAGTAAATGAGATTGGAGCTACCACACAGGTAAATATCTGGGCTCCATACCATGACATCACCTTTTTCCAGAAGGAAATGACATACCCTAAAGGGCGCGACCCTCATAACCTTGCCGCATCTTTCCTGTTTTGACCATTTTCAGGTTGTGAGGTCCGATGAGGTCTCGTCCACAAAGCTATACTTTACACGAAAGCCTTTCTTTGATCACAAATGATCATCAACACACGGCAGCACTTAGCATGTCACACTACCAAATTGGGAATATATCGCTGATAACATTCAATCACATAATCTCTGGGCTTGTACTTCTCAGAGAAGGGTGTTAAGCTAAGAGAATAAATTCTCTGCCACCACAGATACGTATTTGAAAGAAATCTGCTTTATATCTCAAAGTGTAGTGTCAGACACACAACCATACAAGTCTGTTCCGGGTTCGAACAGAACCGCAGGCACTTCGTCTAATAAAGGAAGAAGCCCTCACAAATCCGGGTATCCACAATCCCGATCGGACTTCCCATCACTTAGGGAATCTCTATACCAGAGCAACTCAGTGCAGAGACAATCGATAGGTTATCCTATTGTTTTCGAAGACATCCGGTCTTCACCACCGGTCTTCAAATGCTATCCATAACGTCATATCACTCATTCAGAATGGTTTATATGACACAAAGGTTCTCTACCGGCTAAACCGAATAGCGAGCGTCAATTTAAAACATGTGGATATGTCGTTCACCAAAAATTCACTGGTTCGATGTGGGTCTCGGATAACAAACTGAAATCCGACTCCCTGTCGCATCGAAGTTTAAATGCCGTTTTACGGGAAATGGGTGTTCACGTCAATATAAACTTAAATCACAAATCAGAGTTCAACACAGAGCACTTCGCATCACAGTCACAACAGAAATACCAATCCAGAACACAATATCTGATAATAGTCAATCATCTTCAATTTAAGTTGAATGTGATTTAATTAAATTACCCTTAATTATTTTTATCTATTATTTAAAACCAGTGATTTGTTCTTCGTAATGACAAATTGATTAAATCTCAATTAACTATATTAATTTATTATTCCTTAATAAATTATCTTAATTAACTATCAATTATGAGTTAATCAACTTAAATTATCAAATTTAACAATTCTTAATTACAACTTAGTTAAACACCTAACTATTAATTACCCAATCCTTAATTACTTAATTACTAAAAAAGTCAAATTACCACTAACTTTAAGAAAAGTTTTAAGGTAAATTTAATTTAGAATTTATCTTACATTAATTATCTGACTTAAGTATTAATTAGATTTAAAACGTTGCTAAGTACTTACTTAACTCATTAAAACTTGAATTAAACTCTCAATTCAATTGGTCAGACATTAATTACTTCATTAATATTCAAAATTGTTTAATACTTTATACTGCAGGTTTGGAAATCATTTTACCCGAGTAACCCCTACTCCTCACATACATTCCTCCTTCTTCTACCTTTTTTTTCAGATAAGTTTAGTTAAGTGTAACTATAGCACTAGAAACTCACACATGCACTCCATAATAACTCGAAGCAAATGATCCCCAAACTCGAGTAACACCTCGAGATTTCCCGCCATCAACCACGCTGACACCAACCTATGTCGTATACGTGCACGGTGTCTAGCCGTCACTCCGGCGAACTCCACCACCACTAGCAAATCACTTTTGACCCACTCTCACTACCCAAATACAAAAAAACACGAATGAAGCTCGAAAACAAAATCGAAGTGTTTCGATCAACATGGGTACAACAGTCATCATCGAAGAATCGCCTCGCACGACCCATACCAACAACCAGAAGCTTCGAGCTTTCCACCACGCCTTTGTCAACCACTTAGTCACCATTGCCCAAAGCGCGTGCGACTCAACGCACGTATGAAATCACGGTGATCAAATCCCCGACCACCTCAAAAACCAGATTTAAAAATAAAAACTTCTCGCCATTGTTGCCACAGTAACCTGGACCAATTCCGGCTATTTTTTCCATCATCACCGTAGCCTCTTCCACCTCAACGTGAAACCCTGGCCTCGATTGAGCCTCCGATCGCCTGAACTTGGTCAAAACGTGATTTTCGATCAGCCTGGAACTGCTCTCCAACCAGACTTCTGAAAATTACCAAACCTAGCTTAAAAATCATATCTTTGCGTTCAAACCATATAATTGAATTAATATTTCGTGAGATTCGAATTCAACATATATTTGCAATTTGCTTTGCAAAACAAGGATTTCAGCTATGATATCTCACCAACATGGTTGAAACAAATTTTTAACTGTTAATTATGTTTTAATAACTAGTTTTGGTTTAAGATGTAAACTGACTAGTGATTAAATGGAGATATATTCCATTTGCTTGATTATTTTCCTCCCTGTGAATCCTAAACGGAGAAGAACAGACTAATTTTTTTCCTTTTATACACAAAGCAGTCAGATAGATATATCAAAGCTTCACAAAAATGTACACGTAGAGCAACATTTGACCATGAATCATATATACAAATTTTACTTAACTTAATTTTAAAGTGATTCGTTTACTCACCTCAATATGGTTGAAACAGAGAACTATTTTTGTATTTAAAGGTTGCAGTTTTGATCTTCCTGGATCTTCTTTCCTCAATAAATTGCTTTCCAAATTTGAATATAAAGAGATGATCTTCTTTTCTTTTTTAATTCTTGTTCTTTGTTATTTTTTGATCTTTGCTAAGTTGTTGAACGAACTAAAGGTTTATGTATGTGTACATATATATGAAAGGTTGTGTACAGGCTGAGGTTACTGAAGCAAGACTTCTTTTTTTTATTGGCACTTTGTTCATACATTTATATTTTTTTCTTTTATTTGTTGACTAAACCTTCCTTTAATTTGGGCTGATAGAATCTTGTACATGTAGAGGAGTAAATAGCATTAAATGACCTTGCTTCCTTCTTTGTTAACAGCAATCTCTTGGATTTGATTTTTTTTTTTATTTAATGGTGGCTGTTATGATTTTGTGGAGACCAGCATTTATTGCTTTGTTTTATTTCATCATGTCTACACTTGTCTCATTGTACAAATCTTCATACTTTATTAACATGTTGTTTGAATTTTAACTATGTATATAAATTTTGTTTTGTTATCTTCTTGTATACTTAATTCATATACATACATTTTCCTAGTTTTGTTTTATACTTTATGCTTGAGTTAAAATGGTTATAGTTATTGATATGTATTTATCTTATGTTGCCATAAAATTTTAACATATATATTTTGTAGTGTAACACAAATTCTTGTTTGTTATATTTTTACTTTATTTATCATTCATTTAAAAACTTAAACTATAAAACATTTATTTATATCCATACAACTTTGTAATATTGATATTAATACTATTTTATTTCTCTTGAAATTTCACAAATAAAACTTAAAAATTTCAAATAATTTACCGAATTTAAATTAACAAAATTCTGGAATGTTACATTTTTTATTAGAGGATTCAAACGAATATCAAATTTATTTAAAGAATATTATCAAGTTAATTTAATTAAAAGAATATCCTGTTATTGAAGCTCAAAGTTTTACCTGAATAATATTTGTTTAGTAAGTAAATATTTCAAATTTAAATAATAGGAATTGGATTATATATATATATATATATTAAATTATCAAAGAATCCATTTTGAAATAGTGGAATATTTAAAGATTTAAATATATGAACTATAAAGTTTGAAATATAGAATATTTAAGATATGAAATATATGGGAATTAAAATGGTTTATTTTGAGGTTCAAATTGATATTGGGAATTTATTGTGAAATTTAAAGAAGCTGTTTATTTTATAAAGTAATATAGTATTTGAACCATTAAGTATTAAAAGTTATGTTTCAAAGCTATGGTTTCAAGGTATATAGTTTTGAAAAGGCTATGATTTTTGGAAAAGATATATTTGAAATAAGACTGAAATCATATTGATTTGGGTCTTTAAATTATAAATGATATCGTATTTATATAGTTTTGAAATGAATATTTTATTATGGTTTTTAAAGGTATAAATTATTTTGAAATAACCGACGGTGTTATAATAACGTTTGGTTGTTGAAGAGACCGAGATCGGAAGTTGTCATACTCTCTGCCAACCTCGAAAACCACTTTAACAACCGTGTACGCGGTGGAGATTCCAGAATGAAGTAGGATGGTGGCGGCGTTTCCTTTGAGGTAAATACGTGGATCCAACTCCCATGAGTTGGCATAAGGTGGCTAAAATAGGAGCGATTGACGGGCCAAGGGGGTTAGCGCCCTTTATCGGATACTCCTCTTCGATACTATACTCTGACTTTGGATTGATTCAGTGGCCACTTTTGATTTTTGATTTTAGGAGGGAGTTTTTCTGAGGTGGGCGGTAGCTGCGGCTACACATTACCACCAGCCCAGATGCGTAATTGGTATATCTACCCTGGCATTGCCTAGTTGTGCCGTGTCACCTACCTTATCGCGCCTTGTACGAGTTTGGTTTTCTCCCATAGTCCGTGGAGTATCTAGGGTAGTCTCCCGATCTAGAGATACGCTGATACTGGATGGACTACTAGGACTATTACGTGTTAAGGGCTATATGGGTAATCCCTTAATGCTAAGAATAAGTAAATTTATTTTACAATTAGACACTATTATAATAGCGAAATATACTACATAGTAAATAGTTTAACGGATCCTTAAGAAATGTGAATCCCGAGCATCTTTTAAGTTACTGCACTCATATTTATTCCTGTTGATTTAACTTACATAAGATCTTTTAGTTCTGACTGGAGTGTTTTGTCTTTTCAATTCGCTCGGGTCAGTCCGAGCGTTTTAGGATTTCAAAGACCTTAGCTCTGGAGGACGAAGACGGAGATTTATTATTATTATTATTATTAGTCCACTATACTCATACTGTTCCGCTGCATTATTATTGGTATGTGTAAACCTGATAAATTTTGTAAGTATAATCGATTATTTTGTAAAACAGCTTTATAAACTGTATATTTGATTATTATATTTTATCCTTCAGGTGTGAGATTCTAATTTTTTTATTTATTTCAGTTTTTTCTGATTTACCCCATAACAATCCGCCCTTTCGTATGGTTTGAATTGGCACGTGTGTCGATTTAAAGCGTGCGAAAAGGCGGGACGTTAAAAACAACCTCCTCCTTAACTTCATTCTACACCACATTTCAAAAGCAAATGCCACTTGCATTCTTCTCCACTTTCACAACACTTCCCACCAGCCCTCACCACCATCATTTACCACTTCAAGCAACTGTCAGAATACATAGCCACCACCCCATACAACCGTCAACTTCCCCTTCACCCTAAATAACAGCAACCAATCCCATAATCTGAAACACAATTCACAACTAGTATCACTTCACCTCCTCACATTCTCCAGTCACAAGGCAACTCCACAATCACGTCAACGAAAAAGCATCACCACTCTTCTAGCCTACACAAATAGTGCCATACCTCCAAAATAAACTTTTTAAATTTCAACTTCCTCCTCAATACCACTATCTACATCTTCATTCACTAATCACACTGCAGTAACGGACCACTTCCTCTACCAACAGTGCCATCCACCTTCATACAGTAGCACTCAATACATTGACCACATATTGGCTTAAACATCACCATCATCTTTGTGCATCTGCCTTACTACTAACTATAATAGTTCAGCACACCATTGGTGCATGATCTGATATTTTCAATCATTCGCATCCACACATGTCGGACTTGAATTGCTTAAAATATCGTGTTGTAAATAAAATTTGGCAAATCTCATATACAGTAAATAAATAACCACAGAAATGGAGTAAATAATAATGCAGTGGAATTAAAAGAGATAATAATTCATGAAGCTACTGTACAAAAATAAGATACATCAGAGTTAAACAAGATACAATAGAAGAGTAACAAGATACATCAGGTAAAAAATCAGAATACATCACTGTAACATTGGATACTGTAAGCAAAGATAGATGGATGGATCTTCAAGAAAAACTACAACTCTGAAGGTGAGTCTTGAATGCTGAATCACTCAGTCTGACTCGAGCGTAAAGCAGAACACAAAACACTTGAGTCAGGAAATAAATACTTATGAACGGTAAATCAACTCAAGTGAACAGTATCAAAATTGCATAAGTAACTTAAAAGGATGCTTGGGATCACCCATCTTTTAAGGATCCCTTAAACTATTTACTATGTAGTAATACTGCGCTATTATAATAATGTCTACAGTAAAATAAACTTACTTTAAAATAGCGTTAAGGGGTTACCCATATAGCCCTTAATACGTAATAATGCCAGTAGTTTATACAGTACCTGCATATCTCCTGATCGGGAGACTATGAGAAGATACTCCATAGGTACGACACAAATAGAAACTCGTAGTAAGGCTTGCTATGGTAGGTGACACGGCACACGAGGCAATGCCAGGGTAGATATACCAATTACGCACACGGGCTAGTGGTAACATAGCAGCCACATACGCCCACCTCGGAACACAATCCCATGTCAAAATCGGAGGATGGCCATTAAATCGCCACAAGTAAGAGTATAGTATCAAAGAAGTGTGTCCGACCAGAGGAGCTACCCCTTTTGGCCCGAGATCTCTCCTGTTTGGGCCACCTTATACCAACTCACGGGAGTTGGGTCCATATAATATACCTCAAGAACGACGCCACTATCCTACTCCATTCTGGAATCTCCACCACGTACACGGTTGTTAAAGTTGTTTTCGTAGTTGGCAAAGAGTATGACAACTTCTGATCCTGGTCTCTTTAACAACCAAACGTTATTATAACGCCGTGGTGATTTCAAAATAGTTTATACTTCAAAAAATCAAATCATTTCATTTCAAAACTATATTCCTTTCAAAATAGTTTATACTTCGAAACCAAAACTATTTTTATTTCAAAACTATATCCAAATCAATACGATATCATTTCCATTTCAAAAATATATTCACCTTTCAAAAAAATCATAATACTTTCAAAGTTATAAATCTTTTGAAACCAAAATACTTGAAATCATTAAACTCTAAAAATCATAACATTTTGAAATCATACATTTGAAATCATGGAACATTCATTTAATTCTTTAGATTTTACAAATTTATTCAATTAAACCCTAATTTCAGATTTCCCATTTAATTCAATTCAAACCATCACTCCAAAGCTTTAAATATACCGTATTTCAAAATTAAATTTTATAATTTCATATATCTCAAATTTAACTTCATTATTACTAAGTTTTGAAATGTTCATTTCATAAATCCAATATCTTCTAAATAAACTCAAATTATAAGTAAACTAAATATCCTTTCATATAAACATAAACTTCAAATGTTCATATACCAAAATCAAATATCAATCCAAATTCACATTCTTTATCAAATAAAGATTATATCATTCAAAACCATTTCAAAATCATTAAAATATCATATCCTTCAAAACCTCATTATCAAATCATTATTTAAATTCAATTTCAAATATTCAAATTTAAATATCTTTTAAAATCATACATGTCATTCATTTAATATTTCAAATATCATTATAGAACACATTTTCAAAATTTCATTCATTTATCTCATTACATTTCATTCCATTTAACACATAACCAAGTAAACCTTATTTAACTTCAAATTTAATTTAAATTCCTTAAAATTCAAATTTAAATATTAAATTATATTCAAAACTCCTTAAATTTCAAAAATAATCAATTTTCAAAAGTTAAATCATTTAACACTTTAAAATATAACTCAAACAGTGTTAAAATTTATAACATTTCAAAACAATGACAAATTATAGCAAAGACATCATTTATAAAGTTCTATCGTAGCTTATAGTTTTCAAAAATAGTTTAGTTCAAGAATAATGGTATTTATAAAATGATGTAATAGATTTTAGTTATTTCGACATAGTTACATTCAAAAACAACAGCATTTTAAAGTGTTTTCATAAAACTACAGCATTTTAGAAATGCTATTAATAAAATTCTAGATTTTATTATAACTTTTCAAACAGTAAACTTCAAAAAAATTCTATTTAAATTTATAAATCATATTTCTAGACTTTCGAATTTCACATTTAAATACTTTTAACATATGATTTGTCACAATGAAACTTAAAATCAAATATCCAATTACGAATTCAATTCATTTGTTAAGTCAAAATTTCACTGTTTTCTTAACTTATTAATTAAATAAAACCTAACATTTTACTTTAAATATCATTTCAAAACTTTAAATTAAATTTCCGTTATTTACTTATATTTTAAAAATAAAATTTAAAGTCAAAAATCACATTTACTTCAAATTACATACTTAAATTCACAAATTCAAAAATTAATATTAAGCCTTCTCAAAACCAATAAATATATATTTTTAAATCAAAATTTCATACTTTAAAAAATACATATCTTATATTTAAAAAATATACCATGGGGTCTGTATATAATTTTCTAACCTAAGTCAAGTGATACAGATATATATCATTTCAATCCGCAATTTACCAAGAAAATCCGGGTTCTATCATTTCAAACCCGCAATTTACAAAGAAAATCCGGGTTCTATCATTTTAAACCGCAATCCCAAGTCAAATAAAATACAATAAAAATCGCCCAGGCCTATCATTTCAGCCCACAACGGTTTTTCCCTATTCTAAAGTCCGTTCGGGTATGCATCATTTCAACCCGTAGTGATTCTATTATACAGGGAACTTGCAATGTGAATATATGCATAAACAATATAAGTATTACACTAACATGTAAATGTTGCAATATAATGTCATTTATTAAATGTCAGGTGAAAATTAATAGATTTAACATGGTTATAACATGGCATAGCATATCATAATCATTTAATTGCATAACATTTTTATTTTACTAAACACTTGTTATCAATTCACTATTTCATAAGTAAAAATGTCATAGTGAGAAAGACTCACCTTTTCAAGCTGGAGACCAAAACAACACACACAAGAGCGATTCCAAAAGCTCGACAAGCATGATTTGAATTGAATGAATAGAGAGCCTTTATATTGATCTTGTATACAACCAATAACACAACAATATAACATACGAACATAAAACCAAAACAATATAGAAACAAGTTGAAATACAAGGCAATAAAGACGAGACCTTGTCTTTACCATTCAAATGCTCGACCAAGGTGGAACTTGAGCTCGGCCAATGATGTGTTAAGCTCAAGTTTGGCATCATATATGTTAGTTTTAACATCATATAGGCAAGGCAATTAGTGGATGAAGGTGGTAGATGATACAACTTGAAGAATACAAAGGGATAAAGCAATACTGGTAGGTTTGGTTCATCATTTAGGCTCGGTTTGGACATTACTTAGCTCGGCCATGTCATATATGGGTCAGGTCAGATCTGGAGCTGATGGTCAGAGGTGGCCAGAGGTGAAGCACATCAGGTGGTGGTGGCTAAGGAGGTGGCTGAAGTAAGATATGCAAGGAATAGTGGAAAACATGGCTTGGTTATGCATTTTGGGGGAGTTTGCATTGTTTTTGTGGTGTTAACTTCAATGGATGGGCAGGGCTTGTCATGGTCAGAGGAGGAGGAGTTTGTTGCAGGTGGTGATGGTGGAGAGGATGGTGGAGATGAAGGTGGTAGTGGCCTAGCAAAATACGAGAAAGAATCAATGCAAAATCCATAGAAAATACGAAAAATGAGAAAGAAAGAAGCCATAAAAACTTACAAATTCTTCCCAAGATGGAATGCCGTGAATTTCGAGACATGAGAAAGTTTTTTTTTACATGATTTAGAAATGAGAAATACACAGCTGCAAGGAAAAAGTGGACGGTCAAAGCAATGAGGTGAAAAGGCAAGGAAAATGAAAAGACAAAACAATGAAAAGTCACTAGGAAATGAAAAGGTTTTGTCTTTTGACTTCTTTTTTCTTTTAATCACAATTAAAAAAATACAATTCATAAAATAAAATAAAATACAAAAAAATAAAATGAAAAAGAAAATAAATAAATAATTTAAGGAAAAAATATAAAATAAATAAGAAAATAGCTTAAAAACTGAAACTAGACTTTAAAAATTGAAACAAAATACAATAAACATTGAATAATTATAACAACTGTAATGACCCGAAAATTTCGTGGATTTAATTTGGTTGAATTGATGAGTTGTGTAAATTTAAATTTAGTAGAAATAAAAACTTATAAATAAATAATGAAATGAACGCTTATAAAATAAAATGGTGTAAGTATTATACCTGGATATGAAATTTATATAAAGGTAATTAATTAATTTGTTAATGTAAATTTAGAAAATACTATAATAAATGATTATTCCATTTCGTACTTGTAGCCTGTTACTAAGTTGCGTGTTGAGAAGGGTTGATTGAATTGAGATTTATATTTAATTTAAATGGAAATATTAAAGGCTTACAAATAACGGAAAATTTAGGTAATAAAAGTTAGCACAAGTGGATAAATAGTAACCATATAAGGGAATAGCATTAATATAAATTAAGTTGGAACAAATTGGATGTAGAGAAATAAAGGTAAGCATTCAATATATTAATTAATGTTGGTGATGATAACATACTTGGTGATTTATTTTATAGTAACGGAAGTGGGAACGTAATGTAATAAAAGCGTAGATGTAGGTTAAGTAATAAATTGTGGATTTGGGGAATAAGTTGAACTTTTGATAATTAAGATAATTAATGCGGAAAATATGTAAAGTAAGTTATAGAATGTAAGTAATTAATTGAAAGTAAATTTAGTGTGTAAAATTTTATAGTGAGTGAAGTATATTATAAAAAAAAAGAACCTTAATTTATACATTTAATTGATAGGAGTGCACTTAGGAATGTAATATTTATTCTAATCAGTGTAAATAGGGGTATGTTAATACAAGGAAATAAATTGACGTTATATAGTGAATTATGTTAGTTATTCACAATAAGAGAAAATGAAATAGTTAATACGGATAAAAGTGAAACGGGAAATATGAATGTAATAATGTGAATCCAACATTTAATTCATCTAATTAAAAATAAAGATTTGATTAATTTAATTAAATAGATAATTTCTGAACATGTATGAAATTAAGGGAAATTCTGAAATCGATAAATTTAGCAACTTTCAATTAAATTTCAATGTGTTAAACTATTGTAATTGATTTAGAAATATAAAAAGTTGCTCATTTATTTGAAGTAAAATTTTGGAAAGAGAGTTATTTCAATTAAATGGGAATAAAATGTTAAATACTACGTTAGAGGAGTAAGTTGAAAATTTAGGATAACAATATATTGACCATTAACCAATGTTAATTTATCTACTTGGTGATAATGGAGTGAATAAAAGAATTTAAAAACCAAATAAATGAATTTCATGGACAATTAAGTTTAATCACTGGATAAATTGAAAATTTAAAACTAAATGTTGTAAATTTGGAATTTTTAACGATAAATGAATGTAGAGATTTATTAAAAGATTTTAGATTTACCAAGTAATCCAAACTGATATTTTTTTTTTGATAATTTAGAGTTGAAGTGGCAAATTTTATTGGTTATATTAATTGAAGGGAATTCAAATTTGTTGGGAGAGGTAATTGGATTTGGTAATAAATTTAAACGGACTTAAGTAGTGAATTTATTTTATTAATATATAATAAAATAACGTCTATTGTAGATTTATGTTAAAGTTAACACAACTAAATTCATTTTTTTGGTCCAATTAGCGGTGTCAGCGACCGAAAATTTAGTAAAATGAATATTTATTTGAAAGAACAAACATGATTTTCTTTATATTATTAGACTCGTGCTAACAAGACGAGCGCAACGATACCTTATTTGCTGAATTTGGAGGTCCGATGTGGAAGTTACGCGCTGTTTGTGTGCGTATAGTGGGTCCGTATATAATTTTATTAGTTGCCATTATAAGCTGAAATTAATTGATTAGAATTCAAAATCTAAATTCCTGAACGTGTTTAACGGCTGTAGCCTAAAAATTAATTGATACGTTACACAATTAATTGATACGTTACACAATTAATTGATACGTTACACAAATATTTATGGTACGTTTTGAAATATCATCGGCTACCCTATATTTTAGGCGTCCTCTCTGAATATCAACTAGTATATAAATAAGAGGCTTCATTACTTTTCTCTCGTGTTCAATATCCTCCTTCAGCATCATTCTCGCACCCAAACAAAAAAAATTCATTTCGAAATCAAACTCCTCCTCTTCCTCAATGGGTACAAACCCTACATCTATTTTCATTTCAAAATCAAATCAAAGTCAAAAAAAAATTCAAACTTCTCAGAAAATTCCTAAAAAATTATATGATGAAACTCTTGATGTATGCATCTCAGATCTGCAGTTCGTTCTTGGATCTGAGTTTCTGTATAGCTGAAATTGGTTCGTTGTTTTTTTTGTTTTATTTATTTTTAATTTTGATTTCAAATCATTCAAACACGCATATCTTTCTCATACGAACCCCGTTTCACACGCGATTTTTTTTGTTAGGATCGTAACAAAATTCCAGATCTTTTGACTCTGGTTTGGACAGATTTGGAGACCGTCGAAATTTTGGGTTTAAATCGGATTTAAATTCGATTTAAATTCAAAAGGTGAGTGTTTCACCCACTCACAACTTTTAAATTTTCTTATGTTTGTTAAATTGAATTCATAAAGTGATTAGAAATTTATCGATTGTTGTTTGGTGTGCTAATTGTCGTTTTGATTCAATTTGACATTTATTGCATTTAATTATCATGTAATTTAATATTGAATTTTAAATTGTCAATTTAATGCATGTATTGATTATCAGTTATATATTTTGTTGTTGATTGAATTGGATGATGTTTGTGATGAATGCTCAATAGGTGAATTTGATGAATGAATGTTTATTTTATATATAAATATAAACTGCAAGTTCGTTATGGATTATTTTTATTAATTCGGGATTTGCGGTTTGAAATGATATATAACCGTAAATATTTAAATTGCGGATTGAAATGATAAATATCTGTACCACTTGACCCTAGGGTAGAAAATTATATACGGACGCCGGATTGGTTAAATTAAATGATTTTTTTAAAGCTTTAATTTTTGAATCTGGATTTAAATGATAATTTGAGAAATATATGATTTCTACGAATTGAATTATTATCGGAATTTGAGTTTATGATAAAATTTGTATTGGTATTAAGGTATTGTTAAAAAGAATTTATATGTAATTTCAAAGTTGAATTTTTGAATAAAAGTGAAATTGGTCAAAATTGAGAAATTTGAGTTGTTGAAATATAACTTTGAAGTGTATTAAAAATGGAAATAATGAAATTTAATATTTCAAACATGAATTGGAATCGATGTAAACGCAATGTTTTATTTATAGAATGAGAATGGAGTTTTGAAAGTGGATTTTGTTGATAAAAAAATTGAAATGGTTTTTGTGTGGAAATGAAATGAATAGTAAATTGATAGTATTTTAAAATTCATATTTTAATATAAACTATTTTGAAATATATTACCATAAAGCCTGTAATTATTAAGATTTTTAAACTATTAAACTATTTTACCTATCTCAACTATATAATCAAATCATTTTAACCTATATTTTAAAACCATTTAATTTATATTAAACTAGTTAACCCTTTTTAAGTTATTTTAAAACTAATTAATCTGTTTTAAAGCTAATAAATCTATTTTAATTATATTTAATCCACTATAAATTTACTTAACCGTCTTAGATCAATTAAACAATATTTTAATCTATAGTTAAACTATTCTAGAGTAATTTAACTATTTATAACTATTATACTTAAACTATTTCTAAATTTCCAGTCTAAGTAAAGAGGAAATGTTAATTAAATGCTTGGTTTTAAAAGAGAATAAATTGAATTGATGATTTGAAGTAAGAATGTAACCTGTTTGGAAATATGAAATTGGGAAGAAATTATGGTTTTGGAAACTGGAAATGATTTCAAAGTGAATAGGGTTTGAAAGCGAATATGATTTGAAAATGACTATGATTTGAAAGTGATATGTTTTGAAATCGAATATGATATTTTAATATAAATTGTAAATCGACCTTTGAAATATAAAAGAACCATCCGGTGTGTAATAAACGATTGGTTGTTAAAGAGACCGGGATCGGATATTGTCTTATAGCCGGCCAATACCGAAAACCACTTTAACAACTGTGTACGTGGTGGAGATTTCAGAATGAAGTAGGATGGTGGCGACGTTCTCAAGGTATATTACGTGGACCCAACTCCCGTGAGTTGGCGTAAATGACTAAAACAGGAGCTATACCGGGCTACACAAAGGGTCGCACCCTTTCATCGAGCATGCTCCATCGGAAACCATTCTATTACTTTTTTGATTCGATATGTGGCGCCACTTTGATTCACGGGTATTGTTCGAGGTAGGCGGAAGCTGCTGGCTTGCCGTCACCACCGGTCCAGGAGTTCAAACGGTGTATCCACCCTGGCATTGCCTCGCGTGCCGTGTCATCTCCTTATATCGAGCCCACTACGATTTTGGTTTTAAAGATCCGACCGCGTTAAGGTTCACCATCCCCTTAATGCTATTTTCTATATGATTATACTTTACTGATTAGACACTACTGTATATAGCGCAATATACTACATAGTAAATAGTTTAACGGATCCTTAAGAGATGTGAATCCTGAGCATCTTTTGAGTTACTGCACTCATATTTATTTCTGTCGATTTAACTTACATAAGATCCTTTAGTTCTGACTCAAGTGTTTTGTCTTTTCAATTCGCTCGGGTCAGTCTGAGCGTTTCAGGATTGAAGATTTTATTTCTGGAGGAAGAAGACGAAGATTTTATTATTATTACTGTAGATTATATGGTTCCACTACACTCATATTGTTCCGCTGCATTAATTAGTATTCTCTGGTATGTGTACTATGATATGTATTGTATAAATGTAATCAAAAGTTTTGTAAAACAGCTTCATGAACTGTATATTTGATTATTATATTTTATCCTTCCGCTGTGAGATTCTTTTTTGTTTATTTCTTTCTTGTTCTTCTTATATTCCCCATAACAATCCGCCCTTCCGTATGGTTTGAATTGGCACGCGTGTCTGTTTAAATCGTGCGAAAAGGCGGGATGTTACATCTGGTATTAGAGCTTTGATTTAGCGATAAACCTTAGCTTTGTGGGGTTTGACTCTTTATTAATAGGGCAGTAATACCCTATGGGAGTCGCTGAGTGTATATATATGAGATAGCGTATTTGTTAGTGTTATAAAAAGGTTTTAATATTGTGTTACTCTGTTCTGTTTTGTATTTATAAATTCTGGTTGGTGCATGGGACGCTGTGACATCAATAGGAATTTCTAAACACTTAATAGGACAGACCGACATAATATTTGTTTTATATAGGTGAATGAAATAATTTTGCCTATTATATTTTCTATATATAAAATAAAATTTTAAATGATATATATATTTGGTTGCAATAGATTGGTTGTTAGGTAATGAAGGTTTTGAATAATAGAGAAATAGATTGAAATTAAAATAAATCAAATTGGAGATTTTAGAACTTAAGTTCCGGGGTTTTTGAAAACTTCTTTCACATGAGTTGAAATATAATAATAATATTTTAGAAGTATTTTCCGATATAAGTTTTTCAATATAACTTGAAAGAATTGTTTAAAGATGATTTTTTTGAGAAAATAAGTTTTCTACTTTCCTCTCTGTCGTTGGAAAATAATTTCGGTGATGGCGGCCGCATCATCGACTCTCATTTTCTAGTTTCGAAAGGAAAGACCACTGTAGTAATTCTACTGCAGATTCATTTTTGAAAATATCTAAATTTTGAATTGTTTTAAAAATAATTAGAGATATATAAGTTGTAAGAATATATTTATCTATTGTTTTACAATAAATTGAAAATTTAACCCGGTATTAAATTCTTAAATTTCCACTAATTAATTGTTTCAATTATTATAGTGAATTGAAACATAGGTAATTAATAAATTAAAACCTCTAAAGGAAATAAGAGATTTAATGATAGGTTATAAATGGTCTTAAAGGAAGTTGAAATTATAACCTATGAAATAAAGAATATTATTATTAAACGTTAAATTTACCATAGAACAAACTTGTATAACTTTCAATTATACCCTTAAATAGCATATATAACTTACCAAATATTAAAAGTTGAAATGTTTAATAGGAAATGTAATGAAAATTGTACAAGTAAAAGTAGGAAATGAAGTATTCAATGAATTTACTATTATAAATGAGAATTTAATGTTATAAGCTTAAGTATTAATTGAAATTTTACCCTAATTAAAGGTAAGTATCATAATTAGATGATTTTAAAACTCAAGTAAATAGAATGAAATTCTATAATAAATGAAACTGTGAGAAATAAATGAATAAAATTTAGAAATGCATAAATGGAATGCAATAAAAAGAAACTTACATGACATTAAAATAAAAAATGAATATTGTAAGTAATAAATGAAAATAAATGAGGTAATCACTCAATGAATGAAAGAAAGGAAATCAAACAACTAAAGATGAAATAAAAATTTATAATAAGTTAAATTGATTGTTGGGTTGAATTTTTATTGTTTGATTTATGTTTGGTTGGGTAAGGAAATTTGAAATTGTTGGATGAATAAATAATTTATTTTGTTCCATCCAAGACTGTTGAGTAAATGATGCACTTGATAGTTATTTTTCATTCCGTACAATTTCAAGTTTTGAACCCGAACAACTATTTGCTTGTTGATTGAATGGTTGTTTTGTTTTGTTGTGTATGTTGTTGCTGAAAAGGATGGTTGTTGTGTTGATTTGTCGTTAAGGATTGAAACCACTTAATTATTTCACTTTATATAGTTAACCCTTTGGATCTTATAAGTAAAATGCAGGTTATGGAAGCAATTGCTACTGCTTTTGGTTCCATAAATTAAGCGTAAATTGCCCGACAAATAGGTACGTTTTTGGATTTCGGTTTATAGCGCTATTTTATATATTTTTCCGTGTTGGGATGTATATTATTTTGAAAATATATGTTGTATATTGTTATATTTAATATTATATTTTTCTCCGGAGCCTCTCCGTACAAAGGAGACTCTGCCAAAATTTTCGTAAATTTTTGGACTAAGAAATTATTTTGAAAATGTTTTTCCCAAACTTTATTTATTTAAGTATAAAAAGATATAATGATTATAAAATGGGTATATTTTGTTTAAAATAATAAAATTTTGTAAATTATTGTTTATAAGTTAATATTTTGAATAAGATGTATCGTTTATTTAATTCTTCCTTCTCCCTTCTTTTTCCTTTTCGGGGACGAAAAGTTTTGAGTAGGGGAGAGTGTAATGACCCGAAAATTTCGTGGATTTAATTTGGTTGAATTTATGAGTTGTGTAAATTTAAATTTAGTAGAAATAAAAACTTATAAATAAATAATGAAATGAACGCTAATAAAATAAAATGGTGTAAGTATTATACCTGGATATGAAATTTATATAAAGGGAATTAATTAATTTGTTAATGTAAATTTAGAAAATACTATAATAAATGATTATTCCATTTCATACTTGTAACCTGTTACTAAGTTGCGTGTTGAGAAGGGTTGATTGAATTGAGATTTATATTTAATTTAAATGGAAATATTAAAGGCTTACAAATAACGGAAAATTTAGGTAATAAAAGTTAGCACAATTGGATAAATAGTAACCATATAAGGGAATAGCATTAATATAAATTAAGTTGGAACAAATTGGATGTAGAGAAATAAAGGTAAGCATTCAATATATTAATTAATGTTGGTGATGATAACATACTTGGTGATTTATTTTATAGTAACGGAAGTGGGAACGTAATGTAATAAAAGCGTAGATGTAGGTTAAGTAATAAATTGTGGATTTGGGGAATAAGTTGAACTTTTGATAATTAAGATAATTAATGCGGAAAATATGTAAAGTAAGTTATAGAATGTAAGTAATTAATTGAAAGTAAATTTAGTGTGTAAAATTTTATAGTGAGTGAAGTATATTATAAAAAAAAGAACCTTAATTTATACATTTAATTGATAGGAGTGCACTTAGGAATGTAATATTTATTCTAATCAGTGTAAATAGGGGTATGTTAATACAAGGAAATAAATTGACGTTATATAGTGAATTATGTTAGTTATTCACAATAAGAGAAAATGAAATAGTTAATACGGATAAAAGTGAAACGGGAAATATGAATGTAATAATGTGAATCCAACATTTAATTCATCTAATTGAAAATAAAGATTTGATTAATTTAATTAAATAGATAATTTCTGAACTTGTATGAAATTAAGGGAAATTCTGAAATCGATAAATTTAGCAACATTCAATTAACTTTCAATGTGTTAAACTATTGTAATTGAATTAGAAATATAAAAAGTTGCTCATTTATTTGAAGTAAAATTTTGGAAAGAGAGTTATTTCAATTAAATGGGAATAAAATGTTAAATACTACGTTAGAGGAGTAAGTTGAAAATTTAGGATAACAATATATTGACCATTAACCAATGTTAATTTATCTACTTGGTGATAATGGAGTGAATAAAAGAATTTAAAAACCAAATAAATGAATTTCATGGACAATTAAGTTTAATCACTGGATAAATTGAAAATTTAAAACTAAATGTTGTAAATTTGGAATTTTTAACGATAAATGAATGTAGAGATTTATTAAAAGATTTTAGATTTACCAAGTAATCCAAACTGATATTTTTTTTTTGATAATTTAGAGTTGAAGTGGCAAATTTTATTGGTTATATTAATTGAAGGGAATTCAAATTTGTTGGGAGAGGTAATTGGATTTGGTAATAAATTTAAACGGACTTAAGTAGTGAATTTATTTTATTAATATATAATAAAATAACGTCTATTGTAGATTTATGTTAAAGTTAACACAACTAAATTCATTTTTTTGGTCCAATTAGCGGTGTCAGCGACCGCAAATTTCGTAAAATGAATATTTATTTGAAAGAACACACATGATTTTCTTTATATTATTAGACTCGTGCTAACAAGACGAGCGCAACGATACCTTATTTGCTGAATTTGGAGGTCCGATGTGGAAGTTACGCGCTGTTTGTGTGCGTATAGTGGGTCCGTATATAATTTTATTAGTTGCCATTATAAGCTGAAATTAATTGATTAGAATTCAAAATCTAAATTCCTGAACGTGTTTAACGGCTGTAGCCTAAAAATTAATTGATACGTTACACAATTAATTGATACGTTACACAAATATTTATGGTACGTTTTGAAATATCATCGGTTACCCTATATTTTAGGCGTCCTCTCTGAATATCAACTAGTATATAAATAAGAGGCTTCATTACTTTTCTCTCGTGTTCAATATCCTCCTTCAGCATCATTCTCGCACCCAAACAAAAAAAAAATCATTTCAAAATCAAACTCCTCCTCTTCCTCAATGGGTACAAACCCTACATCTATTTTCATTTCAAAATCAAATCAAAGTCAAAAAAAATATTCAAACTTCTCAGAAAATTCCTAAAAAATTATATGATGAAACTCTTGATGTATGCATCTCAGATCTGCAGTTCGTTCTTGGATCTGAGTTTTTGTATAGCCGAAATTGGTTCGTTGTTTTTTTGTTTTATTTATTTTTAATTTTGATTTCAAATCATTCAAACACGCATATCTTTCTCATACGAACCCCGTTTCACACGCGATTTTTTTTGTTAGGATCGTAACAAAATTCCAGATCTTTTGACTCTGGTTTGGACAGATTTGGAGACCGTCGAAATTTTGGGTTTAAATCGGATTTAAATTCGATTTAAATTCAAAAGGTGAGTGTTTCACCCACTCACAACTTTTAAAATTTCTTATGTTTGTTAAATTGAATTCATAAAGTGATTAGAAATTTATCGATTGTTGTTTGGTGTGCTAATTGTCGTTCTGATTCAATTTAACATTTATTGCATTTAATTATCATGTAATTTAATATTGAATTTTAAATTGTCAATTTAATACATGTATTGATTATCAGTTATATATTTTGTTGTTGATTGAATTGGATGATGTTTGTGATGAATGCTCAATAGGTGAATTTGATGAATGAATGTTTATTTTATATATAAATATAAACTGCAAGTTCGTTATGGATTATTTTTATTAATTCGGGATTTGCGGTTTGAAATGATATATAACCGTAAATATTTAAATTGCGGATTGAAATGATAAATATCCGTACCACTTGAACCTAGGGTAGAAAATTATATACGGACGCCGGATTGGTTAAATTAAATGATTTTTTAAAGCTTTAATTTTTGAATCTGGATTTAAATGATAATTTGAGAAATATATGATTTCTACGGATTGAATTATTATCGGAATTTAAGTTTATGATAAAATTTGTATTGGTATTAAGGTATTGTTAAAAGGAATTTATATGTAATTTCAAAGTTGAATTTTTGAATAAAAGTGAAATTGGTCAAAATTGAGAAATTTGAGTTGTTGAAATATAACTTTGAAGTGTATTAAAAATGGAAATAATGGAATTTAATATTTCAAACATGAATTGGAATCGATGTAAACGCAATGTTTTATTTATAGAATGAGAATGGAGTTTTGAAAGTGGATTTTGTTGATAAAAAAATTGAAATGGTTTTTGTGTGGAAATGAAATGAATATTAAATTGATAGTATTTTAAAATTCATATTTTAATATAAACTATTTTGAAATATATTACCATAAAGCCTGTTATTATTAAGATTTTTAAACTATTAAACTATTTTACCTATCTCAACTATATAATCAAATCATTTTAACATATATTTTAAAACCATTTAATTTATATTAAACTAGTTAACCCTTTTTAAGTTATTTTAAAACTAATTAATCTGTTTTAAAGCTAATAAATCTATTTTAATTATATTTAATACACTATAAATTTACTTAACCGTCTTAGATCAATTAAACAATATTTTAATCTATAGTTAAACTATTCTAGAGTAATTTAACTATTTATAACTATTATACTTAAACTATTTCTAAATTTCCAGTCTAAGTAAAGAGGAAATGTTAATTAAATGCTTGGTTTTAAAAGAGAATAAATTGAATTGATGATTTGAAGTAAGAATGTAACCTGTTTGGAAATATGAAATTGGGAAGAAATTATGGTTTTGGAAACTGGAAATGATTTCAAAGTGAATAGGGTTTGAAAGCGAATATGATTTGAAAATGACTATGATTTGAAAGTGATATGTTTTGAAACCGAATATGATATTTTAATATAAATTGTAAATCGACCTTTGAAATATAAAAGAACCATCCGGTGTGTAATAAACGATTGGTTGTTAAAGAGACCGGGATCGGATATTGTCTTATAGCCGGCCAATACTGAAAACCCCTTTAACAACTGTGTACGTGGTGGAGATTCCAGAATGAAGTAGGATGGTGGCGACGTTCTCGAGGTATATTACGTGGACCCAACTTCCGTGAGTTGGCATAAATGACTAAAACGGGAGCTATACCGGGCTACACAAAGGGTCGCACCCTTTCATCGAGCATGCTCCATCGAAAACCATTCTATTACTTTTGTGATTCGATATGTGGCGCCACTTTGATTCGGGGGTATTGTTCGAGGTGGGCGGAAGCTGCTGGCTTGCCGTCACCACCGGTCCGGGAGTGCAAATGGTATATCCACCCTGGCATTGCCTCGCGTGCCGTGTCATCTCCTTATATCGAGCTCATTATGGTTTTGGTTTTAAAGATCCGACCACGTTAAGGTTCACCATCCCCTTAACGCTATTTTCTATATGATTATACTTTACTGATTAGACACTACTGTATATAGCGCAATATACTACATAGTAAATAGTTTAACGGATCCTTAAGAGATGTGAATCCTGAGCATCTTTTGAGTTACTGCACTCATATTTATTTCTGTCAATTTAACTTACATAAGATCCTTTAGTTCTGACTCGAGTGTTTTGTCTTTTCAATTCGCTTGGGTCAGTCCGAGTGTTTCAGGGTTGAAGATTTTATTTCTGGAGGAAGAAGATGAAGATTTTATTATTATTACTATAGATTATATGGTTCCACCACACTCATATTGTTCTGCTACATTAATTAGTATTCTCTGGTATGTGTACTCTGATATGTATTGTATAAATGTAATCAAAAGTTTTGTAAAACAGCTTCATGAACTGTATATTTGATTATTATATTTTATCCTTCCGCTGTGAGATTCTTTTTTGTTTATTTCTTTCTTGTTCTTCTTATATTCCCCATAACAATCCGCCCTTCCGTATGGTTTGAATTGGCACGTGTGTCTGTTTAAATCGTGCGAAAAGGCGGGATGTTACAAAAACACTTTAAAAATGTTTTTAAAAAGAAAATAATATACATAACATGTCATACACATATATACACAATTTAAAATATGAACATGACAAACAAAATATTATTTATATAAATTAAAATAAACAATATTGTTAAATAAATCAATTTACATACAATATTGGAAAAAGCATAAATTTCACAATATAAATTGGATTTCAAAGAAACGAAAAGAAGTATTCTTGTAATTAAATTTATTTTCATAATAAAAGATAAAATTAAAAAATTTAAATATCTAAATTTTAAATTCTAAATGTCAAAGTTTGACCATATTGACCAAAATTTGCATTTTTGAAAAATATCTTATTTATTCATGTTTGGAATTCTAATTTACATCAAAATAAAAATTTATATTTAAAATAACAAAATTATTTATTTTGATAAATAAAATAAAGTTTTTAAATTATAAATTCAAATAGAATAATTAAAATATACAATTAAAAATAATCACAAAATATAGGGTTTTTACCCTCTCCCCCACTCAAAACTTTTCGTCCCCGAAAAGGAATGAGGTACGGGAAAGCACAGAAAAAGAGAGAATGAAATAGGATTAAGACAAGATGACAAGAAAATTGAAATTATACCTGATAACTGTTGGTACAGGTAAGTATAACAAGATGGAGACAATCTTTCCAAGATCTTCCAGAATCAAGAATAAAAGCACGAAAAAAAATCTTTAGAATTTGATTCACCCTTTCTGTTTGACCAATGGTCTGTAGATGGCAAGCAGTGCTCAGATTCAAAAAATGAGTACCAAAGATTATAAAAGATTATAGACAGATTTCTAGACAGACTGATACAAGCAATAGCCTCCCCATTCTGTAGAAAGATAAGGGAAATATGGATAACCAAAAGATAGTTTGAAGAAAACAAAATAAGATAATAAATTTGAAACCATGAAATTTCAACTTAAACTAAGAATTAATTTTTTATAAGTTAAACAAATCTTAGCTATCTTTAATTTCATTATTTTATCATCCATTTATCTTAAATCAACAATTTCTAAAATCGTGGATTTGAAAAATCATTTATTGTACTCAAAATATACTCAATAAAATTTAATTCTTCTTTATTCCTAATTAAAATTAAATTTATTCCTCTCAATGTATTTTATCACCTATGTTAAATATATTTATACTTATTATAACTGCTTTAAATTTATTCTTAGTTCCTTTATAATCATTTTACATTGTAAATTATTCCATTATCCCTTTTTCTTTCTATTTACCCCTGTTAATCATTTATAACTAAAATTTAAGTGTATAATATTTATTATAACCACTCAAAATTTATTTATAAAAATCCTTTTATATTGTATATTATCTAATTACATATTCAACTTCTGTATAAGTTAGGTAAGTTATATTGGAATGAAATTGTGTATTATACAAATAAAACTTTCTAATATAATCATTTCAAGCTTGAATATTTATCCATATCTTGAAATTATACTTGAAATTATCCTTCAAGATAAAATTTAGGTATTAAATTTTCGATAAATTCCAAACTATTTAGAGATAGATAAATGCACATATACTATATATACATATATATATATATATATATATATCCATTCAAATTTAAATCATCATCAGCATATGTTATAAATCTGGTCTTATTTTAGAAATTCAAATCAATTAAATTCCCCAAAGCAAAACTGTAGTAAGACTACAGAACGGTCTCTTCACTTTAAAACTTAAAAATGAATGTCAATGATGCTGCAGTCATCACAGAAGTTATTTTCCAGCGACAAAGAGAAGAGCACAAATTTTAAACTTTAAAATTCTTTGGAAACAAATTTCTATTCGAAAATACTTTAAACGATATATCCTTTAAAACTTTAAATACAAGTTTGAAACCATCAAAAATTAAATTCTCAAATTCTTGTTTTAAATTCATTTTAAATTCCCAAATAAATTTATAACCACGTTTATAGTTCAATTATTTATATACGAAATAAGAGATAATGATATATAAAATCAAATATTATTTCTTAACAACCATTTCAATAAAATCCAAAAAAAGATTTTTATAATATAGTTACAAAATTTATTTTATTACTAAATTTGAAAAAACATATTGTGTCAGTTTGCGCTATTCAAGTGTTTTGAAAATCTTATCGATAGTGCTGATCAGACGAATCGATCAGAAACCTAAATCAACATCAACAACTCAAACAACACAATATATAAAACATTTTAAATATTAGTTTACAAATACACTTCAAGAATGATTTGAAGATAAGTTGGAAACAAAGATGAGATGATTAAATAACAGAGTAGGAAGTTGGATAAGCTCATATAAATCGCGGGCAACCTTAACTAGGTCAACCGTAACTGAAAGAATAAGATCAATGTAGTTTTCTGGGGAAAATCAACATTCGATCTCAAGAGATAGAGTTTGGGATAATAAGAGAAACTAGCATCTAAACCGAAGATATAAAAATCTCTGGTGAATCGATGTTGTTGTAAAGGAGTTTCACCCCTTTACAAATCAATTTAAGATTGGCGGAAACGCCGACTCATTATAAAGATCATTCGAAATGGACTTACGGGATACTCCGGAATCAAAAGAAGACGAATAGTGAGGGACATGAATGGATTTTGGAACCGCAGGGAATGTTTCAAAATTCAAAGGAATCGAGTCAAAAGGAAGAGATTCAAACTTGAATGTAAGTGATTCTGTAAATACATTTGCCATGTGTGCTAAGTTTCGCCTAGAGCTACCAAAGCTCTGATACCAAATGTAACAGGCCGCGCCAGTGGGGTAACGCCCACCGTGGTATACATTAGTATCTGTGTTCTGCCTCTACGGCCAGCCTCTCGAATGCACCACCAACCCCCATGGGGACATGTAGGAGTAAGAGTCAACCGTTCTCTACCAAACCAGAAAGCGAGAACCCCCTATCATGCTACACCCTCCAAGTGCAATGGCAGACACACATGTCAGACTTGAATTGCTCAAAATACCGCGTTGTAAATAAAATTTGGTAAATCTCACATACAGTAAATAAATAATCACAGATCACGGACATAGAGTAAATAATAATGCGGCGGAATAAAAAGACATAGTAGTTCACGAAGCTACTATATAAAAATAAGATACATCAGAGTTAAACAAGATACAACAGAAGAGTAACAAGATATATCGGGAACAAATCAAAATAAATCACTGGAAACACTGGATATAGTAAGCAAAGATAGATGGATGAATCTTCAAGGAAAACTCCAACTCCGAAGGTGAGTCTTGAATGCTGAATCACTCAGTCTGACTCGAGCGTAAAGTAGAACACAAAAAACTCGATTCAGGAAATAAATACTTATGAACGTTAAATCAACTCAAGTGAACAGTAACAAAATTGCATTAGTAACTTAAAAGGATGCTTGGGATCGCCCATCCTTTAAGGATCCCTTAAACTATTTACTATGTAGTAATACTGCGCTATTATAATAATGTCTACAGTAAAATAAACTTACTTTAAAATAGCGTTAAGGGGTTACCCATATAGCCCTTAACATGTAGTAATGCCAGTAGTTTATACAATACCTGCATATCTCCTGATCGAGAGACTATGAGAAGATACTCCATAGGTACGACACAAATAGAACCTCGTAGTAAGGCTCGCTATGGAAGGTGACACGGCACACGAGGCAATGCCAGGGTAGATATATCAATTACGCACACGGGCTGGTGGTAACGAAGCAGCCACATACGCCTACCTCGGAACACACTCTCATATCAAAATCAGAGGATGGTCATCAAATCAGCCACAAGTAAGAATATAGTATCGAAGAAGTGCGTCCGACCAGAGGAGCTACCTCTTTTGGCCCGAGATCGCTCCTGTTTTAGCCACCTTATGCCAACTCACGGGAGTTGGGTCCATGTAATATACCTCAAGAACGACGCCACAATCCTACTTCATTATGGAATCTCCACCGCGTACACGGTTGTTAAAGTAGTTTTCGTAGTTGGCAGAGGGTATGACAACTTCCGATCCCGGTCTCTTTAACAACCAAATGTTATTATAACGCCGTGGTCATTTCAAAATAGTTTATACTTCAAAAAATCAAATCATTTCATTTCAAAACTATATTCCTTTCAAAATAGTTTATACTTTGAAACGAAAACTATTTTTATTTCAAAACTATATCCAAATCAATACGATATCATTTCCATTTCATAAATATATTCATTTTTCAAAAATCATAATACTTCAAAGTTATAACTCTTTTGAAACCAAAATACTTGAAATCATTACACTCTGAAAATCATAACATTTTGAAATCACACATTTAAAGTCATAGAACATTCATTTAATTCTTTACATTTTACAAATTAATTTAATTAAACCCAAATTTCAAATTTCAAATTTAATTCAATTCAAACCATCAATCCAAAGCTTTAAATATACCGTATTTCAAAATTAAATTTTATAATTTCATATATCTCAAATTAACCTTCATTATTACTTAGTTTTGAAACGTTCATTTCATAAATCCAATATCTTTTAAATAAACTCAAATTACAAGTAAACCAAATATCCTTTCATATAAACATAAACTTCAAATGTTCATATACCAAAATCAAATATCATTCCAAATTCACATTCTTTATTAAATAAAGATTATATCATTCAAAACCATTTCAAAATCATTAAAATATCATATCCTTCAAAACCTCATTATCAAATCATTATTTGAATTCAATTTTAAATATTCAAATTTAAATATCATTTTAAAATCATACATGCCATTCATTTAATATATCAAATATCATTATAGAACACATTTTCAAAATTTCATTCAAAAAATTAATTTATCTCATTACATTTCATTCCATTTAACACATAACCAAGTAAACCTTATTTAAATTCAAATTCAATCTAAATTCCTTAAAATTCAAATTTAAATGTTAAATTATATTCAAAACTCCTTATATTTCACAAATAATCAATTTCCAAAAGTTAAATCATTTAACACATTAAAATGCAACTCAAACAGTGTTAAAATCTATAACATTTCAAAACATTGACAAATTATAGCAACGACATCATTTATAAAGTGCTATCAGAGCTTATAGTTTTCGAAAATAGTTTAGTTCAAGAACAACGACTTTATAAAAAGCCATAATAGATATTTAATTATTTCAACATAGTTACATTCAAAAACAACGGTATTTTAAAGTGCTGTCATAAAACTACAGCATTTTAGAAATGCTATTAATAAAATTCCAGATTTTATTATAACTTTTCAAAAACAATAAAACTTCAAAAATATTCTATTTATAGACTTCTGAATTTCGCATTTAAATACTTTTAACATATGATTTATCACAATGAAATTTACAATCAAATATCCAATTAAAAATTCAATTCATTTGTTAAGTCAAAATTTCACTGTTTTCTTAACTTATTAATTAAATAAAACTTGAAATATATAATTTCAAAACTTTAAATTAAATTTCCATTAACTTACATTTTTAAAATAAAATTTAAAGTCAAAATCCACATTTACTTCAAATTACATATTTAAATTCATAAATTCAAAAATTAATATTTAGCCCTCTCAAAACCAATAAATATATATTTTTAAATCAAAATTTCATACTTTAAAAAATAAATATCTCAATAAAAATCATTTAAAAAATATACCACGGGATCTGTATATAATTTTCTAACATAGGTCAAGTGATACGGATGTTTGTCATTTCAATCTGCAATTTACAAAAAAAAAACCGGGTTCAATCATTTCAAACCCACAATCCCAAGTCAAATAAAATACAATAAAAATTGTTCTGGCCTATCATTTTAGCCGATAACGATTTTTCCCTATTCTAACGTCGTTCAGGTATATATCATTTCAACCCATAGTAATTATATTCTACAAGGAACATGCAGTGTGAATATATGCATAAACAATATAAATAATTACACTAACATGTAAATGTCATAATATAATGTCATTTATTAAATGTTAGGTGATAATTAACAGATTTAACATGGTTATAACATGGCATAGCATATCATATCATCATCGTTTACTTTCATAACATTTTTATTTTACTAAACACTTGCCATCAATTCACTATTTCGTAAGTAAAAATGTCAGAGTGAGAAAGACTCACATTTTCAAGCTTGAGACCAAAACAACACACATAAGAGCGATTCCAAAAGCTTGACAAGCACAATTTGAATTGAATGAATAGAGAACCTTGATATTGTTCTTGTATACAACCAATAACACAACAATATAACATATGAACATAAAACCAAAACAATATAGAAACAAGTTGAAATACCAGGCAATAAAGACAAGACCTTGTCTTTACCATTGCTCCGCCAAGTTGGAACATGAGCTCGGCCAATGATATGTTAAGATCAGGTTTGGAATCATAAAGGTCAGGTATAACATCATATAGGCAAGGCAAAAAGTGGATGAAGGTGGTAGATGATACAACTTGAAGAATACAAAGGGATAAAGCAATATTGGTAGGTTTGATTCATCATTTAGGCTCGGTTTGGACATTGCTTAGCTCGGTCATGTCATGTATGGGTCAGGTCAGATCTGGAGCTGATGGTCAGAGGTGGCCAGAGGTGAAGCATTTAACAGCCCAAAAATTTTAGAAATATTTTTTTTTCTTTCTTATTTATAACTCTAGGATTTTTTTTCGAAAAATTTAATTTCTAAATTTAATTTTTAATAATCACCCAAGATTTTTTATTTGTGTGAAAATTCTAAAATTCTTTAAAACTTAACATTTATTGAAGTTATAAATCTTTAAATTTTTAATTTTTAATCTTTTGATTTAATTTAATATATTCGTAACAACGTTTATTTCACCTTTTGTTCTTTAAAAAGATTGATTTTATACTTTTAAAATTTAATATTTTACTTATATGCATTTTTGCAATAAATTTCTTAGTAAATGTGTAAACACATCATATTTATCTAAGTAATAAATTTCCAAAACCTTGTGTATAAATAAACTATTTAATTACGCGTTTAAAAGGCGTATTATTTGATGGAATAAATAATGTGTATATATATATATATACAAGAAAACGTATAAAACTTAAATCCGTTATTTTCATTTTATTTGGACCTAAATTTATTGCGTCTGTTGTACGCATTGTAAATATATTACTTTCCTTTTTCTCTCCTGATTTAATAGGAACGTTATTTACAAATTTTATAATCGTTCACCTTTTTTATTTCTTGCCTTTGTCTTCAACGCGAGCTTTACATTTTATTTCTTCTGCTTTAATTTCGAAACCATTTGCATTCAATTGGTAAAAAGAATCTAGTAGCCGTGTATAACTGGTAATAAATCAGTGCTCAATCAACTCGTGGCCCTTTTAAAATCAATATTTATATTTTCTTGCATAACTGTTCATTTAACAAAATCAACGCTCGTTTATTCCTAAACACGTTCGTTTTGTTTTTATTTATTTCCTTTCCGTTTCAAAGCAAGATTTGATCACTTGCCATTCTATTTTCCTCCTTAATCATGCTACCTCTCTGATCCAACTCTATATAACACACGCATTGTACAATTCTCATCAAAGTTTTCTTCTGCGTGTGAAGCTCTGGAATTAGGTATGCACACACTTCTCCTCTCTTATTTTTCTTCTTCTTCAGTTTTCTTTTATTTTCTCCACCTTGCTCGGCTACCCCGCTTCTCACTCCATGTTGTTGTCGTCCCTGACTCCTTCCCCTGATCTATATTTTCCGTGCATGTCCAATTTATATAGGAAGTCAAGCTTAGTTTTTCTTTTGCAATCTGTAGAGAAAATGCATGCGTCCCTGTAGTTAGTGGCCACGTGAAAAAAAATGCATATGAGCCTGCAGAAAAAATTGCTCATTTAACAAAATCAACGCTAGCTTATTCCTAAACACGTTCGTTTTGTTTTTATTTATTTCCTTTCCGTTTCAAAGCAAGATTTGATCACTTGCCATTCTATTTTCCTCCTTAAATCATGCTACCTCTCTGATCCAACTCTATATAACACACACGTTGTACAATTCTCATCAAAGTTTTCTTCTGCGTGTGAAGCTCTGGAATCAGGAATGCACACACTTCTCCTCCCTTATTTTTTCTTCTTCTTCAGTTTTCTTTTATTTTCTCCACCTTGCTCGGCTACCCCGCTTCTCACTCCATGTTGTTGTCGTCCCTGACTCCTTCCCCTGGTCTATATTTGTCGTGCATGTCCAATTTATATAGGAAGTCAAGCTTAGTTTTTCTTTTGCATTCTGTAGAGAAAATGCATGCGTCCCTGTGGTTAGTGGCCACGTGAAAAAAAATGCATATGAGCCTGTAGAAAAAATTGCCGTGCATCTCCTTCCCCCCTGATATTGATGCCGTCCCTGAATAGCTTTCTTTTGCATTCTGTGAAAAAATTGCATATGAGCGTGTAGCTTTTTGTGGCCACGTGAAATTGAATGCGTGAGTCATTTTTTTAAAAATGTGAATTGCTTGAGTGTGTCACCTTTAAAAATGTTAGCAAACAAAAGTGTGTAATGGAACGAAACCTGGAAAATGATTTGTGGTATATTAGTTGCATGTGAAACAAATCACACGGCCTTGTCAATGCATAAGTGCATGCACGCTTTTTTCAAAGTATTTTTTCTGTAAATCTAATAACGTTTTTTACAAGAATCTGCCTATTTGATTAACAAAGCATTTTTTTATAACAAAGCATTTTATATTATTTTTTATAACAAAGCATTTTCCCAAAGCATTTAAATAACAAATTTGGAAAAGGAAGAGGATTAGAGATGTTGAACAGATTGAGTGATGGAGTGGTCGAGCTGCGGGTGTCAAAAATCTTTTAATTTAAATCTCGTTCCAGTTGTTATTAAATTTTGTTTTGATCGCTTCATATTCGCGTAATTTATTTTTCGTTTATTTTTCAAGATCGAAATCGAGGTTTCATATCTGCTGGAAATTAATCGTGCCTTCTGTTCTTTTCTTTCGGGATAGATACCGTTGTTTGATTTGAATCTTCAGCAGCGAAAAGGTGAGTATTCTCACCTGACAAACGTACTTCTATATCTGTAATTTAATAACAAGTGTAGTTGTAAAATAAATTATATTTAAATTTTTATTTGCCTGTGATATAAATCTATGATGTTAAAACCCCATTTTTAAATTGACGCATCATCAGTCGTATTATCTACTATTTTATTTATGCAGTTATACTATTTATTTATTTACTGTCTAATCACACTGCAAGTTCCCTGTAGAATAGAAATCGTTTTGGGCTGAAATGATAGGCCTGAACGATATTTATATATTTATTTATTTAGTCATTTTTTAACTTTGGATTGCGGGTTTGAAATGATAGAACCCGAATATTCTTTGTAAATTACGGATTGAAATGATACATTATCTGTACCACTTGACCTAGGTAGAAAACCTTATACAGACCCGTGGTTATATATATGTGTGTGTGTGTATGTATGTATGTATGTATGTATAGTTTTCGAGAAAAAAATTAAGTACTTTTAAAATTTGTATATTATACCATTGCTGATTTGAATTGAATAAAAAAATGATTTTTGTAATTTTATACGATTAAATATATATAAATAAAGGATTGATTTGGAATTTGAATATAAATTCATTTGAAATTTAATTTTGTAAAGGAATGAAATAAAGTATATTTGATAAAACTAGAATTTAATGATAAATAAGGTGGTATGAAATTTTCCGATAAATTAAACATTTAATAAAGTAAGTACCAATAATAATTTGAATATATCCAAACTTAGGAAGAGTCTAGTTTAAGAAAAGGGCAAGTTAAGAAATAATTTGGAAATAGTTATATTTTGGAGTAATAATTAAACTTAATTACTATGTAAATGTTGAATGCGAAGAATAAAAATCTTGATTTGACTTTAAAAAGTGAACATAAGAAGTTGATATGCATTTATGAAATTTACCTCATATAAATCATATATTTTAGAAATTTAAATGACTATTGTTAAAAGTGGAAATATGGTTTTATAAGTTAAATGGGTTTAATCAAAGTTTAATTACTTATAAAAATTTATATCTGGAATTTAATTTACTTAAATTCTATTGTAAAGGATATTACCGCACTATATAAGTGCCATAGTTGATGCAAATGAACTTAAGGCCGAAATTAATTAAAAGCTATTGCAGTACTTGGTAAGTGCTGTGATTGCGGAATTTAAACTAAACCCGAATAAATAAAAGGGCTACGGTAGCACTTGCTAAGTGTTGTCCTTGGTAAAAATGAGATTTTGAATATTGATTTGAAATTTTAATAACTTCACTTTTAAAAGTTAACGAAGTATTGGGATTTAAATATAACTATTTTGAAATGTATAACCACGGGTAATAATAATAACGATTGGTTGGCAAAGAGACTGGGATCGGATATGGGCATACTCTCTGTCGATACTGAAAACCGTTTTGACAACTGTTACACGGTGGAGATTCCAGAATGAAGTAGGTTGGCGGCGGCGTCCCTTTGAGGTAAATATGTGGACCCAACTCCCGTGTGTTGGCACAAGGTGGCTAAAACAGGAGCGATCGATGGGCTAAAGGGGTTAGCGCCCTTTATCGGACACTCCTCTTCGATACTATATTCTGACTTTGGATTTATTCGGTGGCCACTTTTACTTTTTATTTTGGGGGGAGTTTGTTCGAGGTAGGCGATAGCTGCGGGTATGCGCTACCACCGGTCTGGAAGCGTAATTGGTATACCTACCCTGGCATTGCCTAGTTGTGCCGTGTCACCTACCATAGCGAGCCTTACACGATTTTGGTTTTGTACCATACCTATGGAGTGCCCTCTGACGACGCCCAGTACAGGGGAGATTACGGTACTATATAGACTATGGGAATATATTATGTGTTAATGGCTATATGGGTAACCCCTTAACGCTATTTAAAAGTAAGTTTATTTTAGTATAGACACTATTATAATAGCGAAATTATTACTACATAGTAAATAGTTTAACGGATCCTTAGAGGATGGGCGGTCCCAAGCATCCTTTAAGTTACTTGCTCTATATTACAGTACACTTGAATTAGCTTACACTGTATAAGTATGTAAGTTCTGACTCGAGTGTTTATGTTTATTTTACGCTCGGGTCAGCCTGAGTTGCAGTTCAGTCTTCATTCCGGAGCTAGGGCTTCTGTATATCACTTTTCAAGCTGCTGGCGAACTTTCTTTTCAGTTTCTTCATCTTAAATTTTGAAATCAAGACTATTGGATATTGAGATTTGTTATGGTTGTTTCAAACTATTGGGTTTAAAGACTATGTAAAATTTTGTTTGTTTTGAGACGATTTATAGTGGCTTCATGAACCACTAAGTTATTTTAAATTCTGCTGCGAGTATTCTGATTTCTGTGTCTGTGATTTCATGATCTGATTTCATTTGCTCCAAATTTATTTACAATCTATTATTTTGAACTGTTCAAGTTTGACAAGTTTTAGTTTATCGTTTAATTTGAAGGGTACAAAATAGTGGGTCGTTACAGTTGGTATCAAAGCTTTGGTTTAACCATAGCCCGAGGAGCAAAAACTCATTAGAGATAGGGTAGCAATACCCTAGAATGAGTGAAGTCAAATCTTAGAATCCTTTCCTTGAGGGAGAACGTATTTTAAAGTACAAAATGATTTTCAAAAAAGGGTTTTTCAAGAAGTTTTTTGATATAAAAACTTTCTTGTTTTAAAAATTTAATTTGTCCAACTACTTTCTCCTTTTCTCCATCTTGTATAATTTGGTCCTTTGTTGAATGCCTTTCTAGTGAACTTTATTTATCTAATCTATATTTGCCTCTATATTTTCCTCTGCCCTAAAATTCAATCTTGATTTCTCAGGATCAATCGAGGAAATAACAGAGGTAGGGGACGAGCTGCTGTCCCAGCTCCTCCACCCGCTACCCCAGTTAGATTTACTAAGCTGTGCAAAGATTATACCGAGCTTGGTGGCACCAAGTTCACGGGGTCTGAAGCCATAATAGAAGCTCAACGGTGGTTGAGAGACTTGGAGAGGATCTTCTCCTGTCTCGAAATCACTAATGCCCAGCAGTGGGAATTGGCGGCCTGGCAGATGAAAGGAGCCGCATTGAATTGGTGGCTGTCTATTACTGCTCACACCGTCGAGGCCAACATCACCTGGGAGCAATTTAGGTATCCTCTTCGGTTATCCAAATTTAGGTTAAATTCCGCCATTTTCTTTTGAAATCTGTCTTATATCTCTTATCGTGCTTTAGGGAGGCTTTTCTTGTCAAATGGATGCCCGAAGCGGGCAAGTCTCAGCTATATCGAGACTTTATGGACTTGAAGCAGGACGATATGTACTTTTTAGAGTATGAGAGAAAATTTAATGAGCTTTCGCAATATGGCTTAAGTCTGATAGACACCCCGCTGAAGAAAAATGAGAAATTTATTGCTAGAGCGCGTTTCGAATACTACGATCGACTCATTACCCACGTGCATGGGACATTCACCGCTCTGATGGATATGGCTATCCGGTATGAGAACCCTACATCCAAAACTCCTCCTGCTGCCCAGTCTGCCCCATCTCAGTATTCTGGAAATTCAAAGAAGAGGAAGTCCGATTCCTCGGACATATTGTCTCTAGTGAAGGGGTTTCTGTTGATCCAGTCAAGATCGCTGCAATCAAAGATTGGGAAGAACCTAAGACTCCAATTGATATTCGTAGTTTTCTGGGCCTTGCCGGTTACTATCGGAGGTTCATTGAGAACTTCGCTCGGATCTCTGCCCCTCTCATGGCTCTGACTCGGAAGAATGCGAAGTTTATTTGGAGCGATAAGTGTAAAGCGGCATTCCAAGAGTTAAAGAATAAGCTTACTTCCGCACCAGTGCTTACCGTTCCAAATGGAAATGAGAAATTAACGGTATTCACCGATGCTTGTTGCGAAGGTTTGGAAGCAGTGTTAATGCAAAATGGGAAGGTAATTGCATATGCTAGTCATCAGTTGAAGGCCCATGAGGCTATTATGCTGCTTATGATTTAGAATTGCTGGCAGTTGTCTTTGCTTTAAAGCTTTGGAGACATCATCTCTTGGTTGCTAAGTTTGACCTCTTCACCGATCATCAGTCTTTGAAATATATCTTCACCCAGAAGGATTTGAATCAGAGACAAGTTCAGTGGCTCGAGTTTCTTGCTTCTTATGATCTCGACATCAACTATACCCCAGGGAAAGCAAATGTAGTGGCGGATGCGTTGAGTAGGAGGAAATCTTTATTGTGCCAGCTTATTATTTCTTCTCCTCTTGTGGATCGGATTAAGGCTAAGCAAGATGAAGACGAGATGCTTAGGCGTATGAAGGGAAGTGTCCGTAACAGAGTTGGTGGAAATAGTAGTATGGATGGTAGTGGATCTCAGATGGATGATAAAGGGATTTTAAGGATTAATAATCGGATTTGTGTCCCAAATGTTGATGGTTTGAGGCAGCAGTTACTGAGGGAACATCATCAATCCCGACTTTTCGTTCATCCTGGCGTAGCGAAGATGTATCAGGATTTAAAGAAACTTTACTGGTGGAAGGGTATGAAGCGCGATGTCTCTATATTTGTTAGTAGGTGTGTGACTTGTCAGCAAGTCAAGGCGGATCAGCAGAAGACTCCGGGTTTATTGCAGCCTCTGGTGATTCCGGATTGGAAGTGGGAGCAAGTTTCTATGGAATTCATCGATGGTTTACCGAGATCTAGGAAGGGTAATGAAATCATCTAGTTTATCATGGATAGAATGACCAAGTCCGCTCATTTTATTCCAGTCAAGTCTACCCGTTCGCTTCGAGCATATCTGAGATTTATATGAAGGAGATTGTTCGCCTCCATGGTGTTCCCCTTAGCATCGTTTGTGATCGAGACCCTATATTCACTAGCCAATTTTGGAAGGCTTTCCAAGAATCCTTAGGTACTCGTCTGAATCTGAGCACTACTTACAACCACAGACCGATGGTCAAACGGAAAGGGTGAATCAGATTCTAGAGGATCTTCTCCGTGCTTGTATCTTGGATTATGGAGGATCTTGGGAAGATCATCTCCATCTTGTGGAATTCACCTATAACAACAATTATCAAGTATAAATTCCAATCCTCTGTTCTTATCTTATCTTAATTCCCTATCTATCTCAATCTATCTTTTCAGGCTAGTCTCGAGATGTCCCCTTTTGCTGCTCTTTACGGGCGACCCTGTAGATCTCCATCCTGTTGGATCGAATCCGGTAATCGCTTAGTTCTTGGGCGAGATATGATTTTGGAAGCTTTGGAGAAAATCGAGGAGATTAAGAGGAGGTTAAGGATTGCTCATAACAGGCAGAAGAAGTACGTTGATCGTCGTAGAAAAAAGATTGGAGTTTGCAGTCGGTGATTTAGCTTTTCTTAAGGTTTCTCCCTTAAGGAATGTGGTCCGGTTTGGACGTAGAGGGAAGCTTGCTCCTATAGGTCCATTCTGCATCTTAGAGAGGATTGGGTCTCTTGCTTATCGAGTAGAATTGCCCGAGAAATTTGCTAGAATACATGATGTATTCCATGTATCCCACCTTCGTCGCTGTCTTCATGATCCATCTCTTATTATCCAGCCTTCTACTCTTGATAATTTGGACATCGAGCCTGACCTAACTATTGAAAGGAACCCGCTTCGTATCGTCAATCGAGGAACGAAACAGCTAAGAAGAAAAAGTATCCGCCTAGTCAAAGTGCAATGGAGCACTGATGAACGGGATTGCACCTGGGAGACGGAGGAGAGCATTCATGCTTCGAATCCAAAATTATTCATTTAAAGTACTTTGCTCTTTATCTTATCTTCCGTTGTTTCATTCCTACGTTCCTTTTCAAGGACGAAAAGTTCTGAGTGGGGGAGAGTGTAACAGCCCAAAAATTTTAGAAATATTTTTTTTCTTTCTTATTTATAACTCTGGGTTTTTTTCGAAAAATTGAATTTCTAAATTTAATTTTTAATAATCACCGAAGATTTTTTATTTGTGTGAAAATTCTAAAATTCTTTAAAACTTAACATTTATTGAAGTTATAAATCTTTAAATTTTTAATTTTTAATCTTTTTATTTAATTTAATATATTCGTAACAACGTTTATTTCACCTTTTGTTCTTTAAAAAGATTGATTTTATACTTTTAAAATTTAATGTTTTATATTATACTTATATACATTTTTGCAATAAATTTCTTAGTAAATGTGTAAACACATGATATTTATCTAAGTAATAAATTTCCAAAACCTTGTGTATAAATAAACTGTTTAATTACATGTTTAAAAGGCGCGTTATTTGATGGAATAAATAATGTGTATATATATATATATACAAGAAAACGCATAAAACTTAAATCCGTTATTTTCATTTTATTTGGACCCAAATTTATTGCGTCTGTTGTACGCATTGTAAATAAATTACTTTCCTTTTTCTCTCCTGATTTAATAGGAACGTTATTTACAAATTTTATAACCGTTCACCTTTTTTATTTCTTGCCTTTGTTCCCATCAACGCGAGCTTTACATTTTATTTCTTCTGCTTTAATTTCGAAACCATTTGCGTTCAATTGGTAAAAAGAATCTAGTAGCCGTGTATAACAGGTAATAAATCAGTGCTCAATCAACTTGTGGCCCTTTTAAAAATCAATATTTATATTTTCTTGCATAGCTGCTCATTTAACAATATCAACGCTAGTTTATTCCTAAACACGTTCATTTTGTTTTTATTTAACAATATCAACGCTAGTTTATTCCTAAACACGTTCATTTTGTTTTTATTTATTTCCTTTCCATTTCAAAATAAGATTTGATCACTTGCCGTTTTATTTTCCTCCTTAAATCATGCTACCTCTCTAATCCAACTCTATATAACACACCCATTGTACAATTCTCATCAAAATTTTCTTCTGCATGTGAAGCTCTGGAATCAGGTATGCACACACTTATCCTCTCTTTTTTTTTTCTTCTTCAGTTTTCTTTCATTTTCTCCACCTTGCTCGGCTACCCCGCTTCTCACTCCATGTTGTTGCCGTCCCTGACTCCAGCCCCTGATCTATATTTGCCGTGCATGTCCAATTTATATAGGAAGTCAAGCTTAGTTTTTCTTTTGCATTCTGTAGAGAAATGCATGCGTCCCTGTAGTTAGTGGCCACGTGAAAAAAAAAATGCATATGAGCCTGTAGAAAAAAATTGTCGTGCATCTCCTTCCCCTCTGATATTGTTGCCGTCCCTGACTAGCTTTCTTTTGCATTCTGTGAAAGAATTGCATAGGAGCCTGTAGCTTTTTGTGGCCACGTGAAATTGAATGCGTGAGTCATTTTTTTAAAAATGTGAATTGCTTGAGTGTGTCACCTTTAAAAATGTTAGCAAACAAAAGTGTGTAATGGAACGAAACCTGGAAAATGATTTGTGGTATATTAGTTGCATGTGAAACAAATCACACGGCCTTGTCAATGCATAAGTGCATGCATGCTTTTTTCAAAGTATTTTTTCTGTAAATCTAATAACGTTTTTTACAAGAATCTGCCTATTTGATTAACAAAGCATTTTTTATAACAAAGCATTTTATATTATTTTTTATAACAGAGCATTTTCCCAAAGCATTTAAATAACAAATTTGGAAAAGGAAGAGGATTAGAGATGTTGAACAGATTGAGTGATGGAGTGGTCGAGCTGCGGGTGTCAAAAATATTTTAATTTAAATCTCGTTACGGTTGTTATTAAATTTTGCTTTGATTGCTTCAAATTCGCGTAATTTATTTTTCATTTATTTTTCAAGATCGAAATCGGGGTGTCATATCTGCTGGAAATTAATCGTGTCTTCTGTTCTTTTCTTTCGGATAGATACCGTTGTTTGATTTGAATCTTTAACAGCGAAAAGGTGAGTATTCTCACCTGACAAACGTACTTCTATATTTGTAATTTAACAACAAGTGTAGTTGTAAAATAAATTATATTTAAATTTTTATTTGCCCGTGATATAAATCTATGATGTTAAAACCCCATTTTTAAATTGACACATCGTCAGTCGTACTATCTACTATTTTATTTATGCAGTAATACTATTTATTTATTTACTATCTAATCACACTGCAAGTTCCCTGTAGAATAGAAATCGTTTCGGGCTGAAATGATAGGCCTGAACGATATTTATATATTTATTTATTTAGTCATTTATTTAACTTGGGATTGCGGGTTTGAAATGATAAAACTCGGATATTCTTTGTAAATGACAGATTGAAATGATATATTATTCGTACCACATGACCTAGGTAGAAAACATTATACAGACCCATGGTTATATATATATAGTTTTCTACAAAAAAATTAAATATTTTTAAAATTTTGTATATTATACCATTGTTGATTTGAATTGAATAAAAAAATGATTTTTGTAACTTTAAACGATTAAATATATATAAATAAAGGATTGATTTGGAATTTGAATATAAATTCATTTGAAATTTAATTTTTTAAAGGAATGAAATAAAGTATATTTGATAAAACTAGAATTTAATGATAAATAAGGTGGTATGAAATTTTCCTATAAATTAAACAGTTAATAAAGTAAATACCAATAATAATTTGAATATATTTAAACTTAGGAAGAGTCTAGTTTAAGAAATGGGTAAGTTAAGAAATAATTTGGAAATAGTTATATTTTGGAGTAATAATTAAACTTAATTACTATGTAAATGTTGAATGCGAAGAATAAAAATCTTGATTTGACTTTAAAAAGTGAACATAAGAAGTTGATGTGCATTTATGAAATTTACCTCATATAAACCATATATTTTAGAAATTTAAATGACTATTGTTAAAAGTGGAAATATGGTTTTATAAGTTAAATGGGTTTAATCAAAGTTTAATTATTTATAAAAATTTATATTTGGAATTTAATTTACTTAAATTCTATTGTGAAGGATATTACCGCACTTTGTAAGTGCCGTAGTTGATGCAAATGCACTTAAGGCTGAAATTAATTAAAAGCTATTGCAGTACTTGGTAAGTGCTGTGATTGTGGAATTTAAACTAAACCCGAATAAATAGAAGGGCAACAGTAGCACTTGTTAAGTGTTGCCGTTGGCTAAAATGAGATTTTGAATATTGATTTGAAATTTTAATAACTTCACTTTTGAAAGTTAACGAAGTATTGAGATTTAAATATAACTATTTTGAAATGTATAACCACGGGTAATAATAATAACGATTGCTTGGCAAAGAGACTGGGATCGGATATGGGCATACTCTCTATCGATACCGAAAACCACTTTGATAACCGTATACGCGGTGGAGATTCCAGAATGAAGTAGGTTGGTGGCGGCGTCCCTTTGAGGTAAATAAGTGGACCCAACTCCCGTGAGTTGGCATAAGGTGGCTAAAACAGGAGCGATCGACCGGCTAAGGGGGTTAGCGCCCTTTATCGGATACTCCTCTTCGGTACTATATTCTGACTTTGGATTTATTCGGTGGCCACTTTTACTTTTGATTTTGGGGGGAGTTTGTTCGAGGTGGGCGATAGTTGCGGCTATGCGCTACCACGGTACGGAAGCGTAATTGGTATATCTACCATGGCATTGCCTAGTTGTGCCGTGTCACCTACCATAGCGAGCCTTATACGATTTTGGTTTAGTACCATACCTATGGAGTGCCCTCTGACGACGCCCAGTACGGGGGAGATTACGGTACTGTATAGACTATGAGAATATATTATGTGTTAAGGGCTATATGGATAACCCCTTAATGCTATTTAAAATTAAGTTTATTTTAGTATATAGACACTATTATAATAGCAAAATTATTACTACATAGTAAATAGTTTAACGTATCCTTAGAGCATGGACGGTCCCAAGCATCCATTAAGTTACATGCTCTATATTATAGTACACTTGAATTAGCTTACACTGTATAAGTATGTATGTCCTGACTCGAGTGTTTATGTTTATTTTACGCTCGGGTCAGCCTGAGTTGCAGTTCAGCTTCATTCCGGAGCTAGGACTTCTGTATATCACTTTTCAAGCTGTTGGCGAACTTTCTTTTCAAGTTCTTCATCTTAAATTTTGAAATCAAGACTATTGGATTTTGAGATTTGTTATGGTTGTTTCAAACTATTGGTTTTAAAGACTATGTAAAATTTTGTTTGTTTTGAGACTATTTATAATGGCTTCGTGAACCATAAGTTATTAAATTCCGCTGCGAGTATTCTGATTTCTGTGTCTGTGATTCTGTGATATGATTTCATTTGCTCCAAATTTATTTACAATCTATTGTTTTGAACTGTTCAAGTTTGACAAGTTCTGGTTTATCGTCGAATTTGAAGGGTACAAAATAGTGGGTCGTTACAGTTGGTATCAAAGCTTTGGTTTAACCATAGCCCGAGGAGCAAAAACTCATTAGAGATAGGGTAGCAATACCCTAGAATGAGTGAAGTCAAATCTTAGAATCCTTTCCTTGAGAGAGAACGTATTTTAAAGTATAAAATGATTTTCAAAAAAGGGTTTTTCAAGAAGTATTTTGATATAAAAACCTTCTTGTTTTAAAATTTTAATTTGTTCAACTACTTTCTCCTTTTCTCCATCTTGTATAATTTGGTCCTTTGTTGAATGCCTTTCTAGTGAACTTTATTTATCTAATCTATATTTGCCTCTATGTTTTCCTCTGCCCTAAAATTCAATCTTGATTTCTCAAGATGAATCGAGGAAATAACATAGGTAGGGGACGAGCAGCTGCCACAGCTCCTCCACCAGCTACCCCGATTAGATTTACTAAGCTGTGCAAAAATTATACTGAGCTTGGTGGCACCAAGTTCACGGGGTCTGAAACCATAATAGAAGCTCAACGGTGGTTGAAAGACTTGGAGAGGATCTTCTCCTGTCTCGAAATCACTAACGCCCAGCAGCGACAATTGGCGGCCTGGCAGATGAAAGGAGCCGCATTGAATTGGTGGATGTCAGTTACTGCTCACACCGTTGAGGCTGACATCACCTGGGAGCAATTTAGGTATCCTCTTCGGTTATCCAAATTTAGGTTAAATTCGCCATTTTCTTTTGAAATCTGTCTTATATCTCTTATCGTGCTTTAGGGAGGCTTTTCTTGTCAAATGGATGCCCGAAGCGGGCAAGTCTCAGCTATATCGAGACTTTATGGACTTGAAGCAGGTCGATATGTCCTTTTTTGAGTATGAGAGAAAATTTAATGAGCTTTTGCAATATGGCTTAAATCTGATAGACACCCCGCTGAAGAAAAACGAGAAATTTATTGCTGGAGCGCGTCCCGAATACTAAGATCGACTCATTACCCACGTGCATGGGACATTCACCGCTCTGATGGATATGGCTATCCGGTATGAGAACCCTACATCCAGAACTCCTCCTGCTGTCCAGTCTGCCCCATCTCAGTATTCTGGAAATTCAAAGAAGAGGAAGTCTGATTCCTCGGACATATTGTCTCTAGTGAAGGGGTTTCTGTTGATCCAGTCAAGATCGCTGCGACCAAAGATTGAGAAGAACCTAAGACCCCAACTGATATTCGCAGTTTTCTAGGCCTTGCCGGTTATTATCGGAGGTTCATTAAGAACTTCGCTCGGATCTCAGCACCTCTCATGGCTCTGAATCAGAAGAATGCTAGGTTTATTTGGAGCGATAAGTGTAAAGCGGCATTCCAAGAGTTAAAGAATAAGCTTACTTCTGCACCAGTGCTTACCGTTCCGAATGGAAATGAGAAATTAACGGTATTCACCGATGCTTGTCGCGAAGGTTTGCGAGCAGTGTTAATGTAAGATGGGAAGATAATTGCATATGCTAGTTGTCAGTTGAAGGCCCATGAGGCTATTATGCTGCTCATGATTTAGAATTGCTCGCTGTTGTCTTTGCTTTGAAGCTTTGGAGACATCATCTCTTGGGTGCTAAGTTTGACCTCTTCTGTAACGACCCGATATTTTCAACCATTCGCATCCGCACATGTCGGACTTGAATTGTTCAAAATAGCGCGTTGTAAATAAAATTTGGCAAATCTCAAAATATACAGTAAATAATTAATCACAGAATCACAGACACAGAATCAGAATACTCGCAGCGGAATTTAAAATACTTAGTGGTTCATGAAGCCACTATAAATAGTCTCAATCAAATAAAAATTACATAGTCTTTAATCCAAATATGGTTTTAAATCATCAGTAGAACAATCCAAATGTCCACTAGTCTTGATTTCAAAATTTTAGATAAAGAACTGGAAAGGAAGTTGCCAGCAGCTTGAAAGTGATCTACAGAAATCCTAGCTCCGGAATGAAACTGAACTGCAACTCAGGCTGACCCGAGCGTAACATAAAACATAAACACTCGAGTCAGGACATACATACTTATATAGTGTAAGCTAATTCAAGTGTACTGTAATATAGAGCAAGTAACTTAAAGGATGCTTGGGACCGCCCATCCTCTAAGGATCCGTTAAACTATTTACCATGTAGTAATATTTTCGCTATTATAATAGTGTCTATATTAAAATAAACTTACGTTTAAATAGCGTTAAGGAGTGACCCAATATTCCCCTTAACACGTAATAGTCCCAGTAGTCCATCCAATATCATGGTCCCTCCTGATCGGGAAGCCACCAGAGGATACCACACGAGCTACGGGAGAAAAACAAAATCGTACAAGGCTCGCTATGGTAGGTGACACGGCACAACTAGGCAATGCCAGGGTAGATATACCAATTACGCTTCCGGACCGATGGTAACGCGTAGCGCGCAGCTACCGCCCACCTCGAACAACACTCCCAAATCAAAGGTGCGCACCAAAACAATCACAAAAGTAATAGAATGGCATACGAAGAAGTGCGTCCGATCAGAGGTGCTACCTCATTAATTCGTCAACCGCTCCTGTTTTAGCCACCTTATGCCAACTCACGGGAGTCGGGTCCACGTATTTACCTTAAAGAAAACGTCACCACCATCCTACTTCATTCTGGAATCTCCACCGCGTACACGGTTGTCAAAGTGGTTTTCGGTATCGACAGAGAGTATGCCAGATATCCGATCCCGGTCTCTTTAACAACCAAACGTTATTATAACCCGTGGGTACAAATTTTTAAAAATGGTATTTATATTTTGAAATCAAAATAAATTTCAAATACCTTCAATATCAAAATATTGTTTTTAAACATTAGTCATTTTATAAAATGGTCCATTTAAATCTATTCAATTTATTTTAGGAATTGATTGCCTTTTTCTCACCCTTTTTTTTTAAATTAAATTCTTCCATTTAAAACCATTCAAAGTCAATTTCTTATTTTTATTAATTACATATTAACTTCCAAAATTTAAACCCATTTCCCCAAAGATTATTTCCATAAATTTATTTTTAAATAATCAAAATCCCAGTTTCTGTAGCACTTATGAAATGCTACCTAAAGTCTATAGGTTAAAACAGTTCGTTCATAAAAGACAGCATTTAAGTGCTGTAATAGACTATTGACTTAACCATCAAGTTTTAAATTCCCAAATATAACTTTTTATCAATTATTTACTTAACTGAAACCTTATTTTTACCAAAATTCAGAAATTCCCAAAATAAGTTATATTCCAACATTTATTTAAACATTTATTTATTTAACATTTTTAACTCATTCAAAATCATTATAAATCTTATAAAAATCCTTTAAATATATTTAAACCAGAATATTATAAACTTCCATTTTAAAATAAATTTAAAATATTTCAGAAAAACATTATATAAACCACGGGTCTGTATATAGTTTTCTAGCCTAGGTCAAGTGATACGGATTTATATCATTTCAATCCGCAATTTACAAAACCCCGGGTTCTATCATTTCAAACTCGCAATCCCAAGTTAAAAAAATAAATAAATAATTAAACAATTAAATAAATATATGGATACTAATTGTCGTTCAGGCCTATCATTTCAGCCTATAACGAACTCAATTTACAGGGAACTTGCAGTAATGATTTAAAAGTAAATAAGCATTAAATAATATAACTGCAACTATATTACAACAGATAAACAACTGATGAGGTGTCAATTTAAAATGGGGTTTAACATCAAGTGGCCACAACTACAGGAATGCATGCATTTTCTATAGAATTCAAAAGAAGGATACTAAGCTTGTCTTCCTACAACAATCTGACATGTATGTCAAAATAGATCAGAGAGGGAAAAAGGAGATGTGGCAAGGACAGGTGGTGGAGCAGCCGAGTAGTGTGGACATTGGACCAAATGAAACAAGAAGAAGAACAAAATAAATAAAAGCAAGGTGTGGCCATACCTGTGCAATTTCTCAAGAAGAACGAAGGCAAATTTTAGATGCAATATAAAGTTTTTGTGTGAGGCTTTATATATATATAAGAAAACAAGTTGAGAGTTATGAAGGCTCGTGAGATCTTCTGAGATGCGAGTTGCACAATAATATATATGGGAGGCTTGCGTGATTATAGGAAAACAGTAATCAAATATAATTTGCTTTGAACTGAATAGGAAAATTCGAATGAAATTTGAAATTCTCCCAGCTATACAAAATTTTGATTTAATGAATTCCTAGAATGATGCGTGAATTTAGGCAAGAGATTGATTCTTAATTTATAAAATTCTTTCTTATGTATTCATTGATAAGGCTTGTGAAATATAGGAGACCAAACAAGCGGGCAAGAATGGCAAGTGAAAATAAACATTTAGGCAGACCAGAAAGTTGTGTGATTTATTATTGCCAGTTATACGAAAATTGATTGTAAGTTATATATATTTTTCCAATTAAAAGTTGCGTGCTATTTTTATAGTCTGAGAGATTTATATACAAAGAATCAGCAAGTAGTAATTTGCTTTGAATGCTACTTCAAGGACAGATTTGAATGCATGCGTTGATTACTTTCCAGTTTCTTTAGTTTGAACGTTATTTTATATGCGTGATTTATGCTGCCAATTTATGAAAATTTGATTTCAACATTTTATACCATTTAATAGTTGCGTGATCAGCTATATGAAATTTTGATCTTTATTAAATGAAACGGCAAGAATTGGCAAAGATTTTGGAATGAAAAAGTCATATACAAAAATTAAAACCCAATTGAAAGCTATGAAAAAGAGTTAACGTTTGCTATAGAAACTACTGACTGATATTTTAACCCATATACATATTTAAATATGATTTTTACAATACGCCAAACTGACGCAATACAAAACACCCAAAATTTATAAATAAAAATAATGTTTTCAATTTATACGTTTATTACGTTACTTATACCATAAATTTTACGCGCCTTTTAAACGCAAAATCCAACAGTTCATTAATACACTAAATTCTTCAAAATTAATACTTAACTAAAATTTAATTGGTTTACATTCTCTATATTATATATATACAAAATTCAGATTTTTTATTAAAATTCCTAATGGAGTTGTCTTTTAACAAAGTTAAACAAGTTAAAAACTTAAATTTTATATTTTTAGACCTTTGGAAAATGATTTAATTAATATATATATATAAATTGGGAAGTAAATTTTACTGGAAAGAGAAAATAACGTAAGAGATATGAGTAAAGAGAAAAACGCATATGAAATAGGAAAGCAGATGGGAGAATGGATACTGCGCATGACTGAGATTTAGGAGAAAATTGTGTTTTGAAAAATGCAAGAAATAAATTTTGTTGAATGGAAAAAAATCTATGGAAATCAAATTTTTAAAGTAACGCGTTGAATTTAGAGGCAACATATTTGATTTGAATGCTAGAATATTCTTCCCTCTAAAACACATGTCACTGATAAATTTACTCATTTACACTAAGGTCATATTTTTAAGAATGTGTACCATAGCCATAATATTTTTTTCCCAAAATATACCGAAATAACGGATTAAAATTCTGTATGTTTTCTTATATATATATATATACGGTATTTATTCCCTAAATTTACGCGCCTTTTTTAACGCGTAATTACCAAGTTCATTTATACACTAAAAAAAAATTCGAAATTCTGACCGTGCTAAGACTCGAACTCGTGACCTATTGTGAATAGCCCAGATGTCTTAACCACCTAAGCTATTAATGTTTTCTTAATTAAAACTTGATTTTGCTAGAAATTAAGTTATTTACCATCTTCGACAAAAACCCAAATTTCCAAATTAAAGTTAATTCTTAACCATGTCAAAATTTCAGAGATCTTATTATTTAATTAAAAATTTGGTCAATTGTTTTTATTTTTATTTTTAATCACTTTAAAATTTAGATTTTTATATAATAAACCCCAAAATTTTAAAAATACAAGTGAAAAATACTTGTTAAAAATTTGGGCTGTTACACTCTCCCCCACTCAGAACTTTTCGTCCTCGAAAAGGAAGAAGGTAGGGGAATAGAAACAACCTGAAAGAAAACTAAATTGAAACTTAAATTATAATCATTAATCTAAACAATAAAAATTCAATTTTTAATTAATCATTGATTTCATCTATTTGTACTTAAAATTTTAACATTTATTTATTTACATATTTACTTGTATAATATCCCTACACTTAAAAAAATCATTCATTTTTTTTATCCAAATTTTACACAAGGTATTATAACATTCTAATTTAAAATGTTTAATTTTAGTCCAAATTTGAAATGGTAATTTAATTTAATTTTTAAAGTAAATTTACCATTTCCCAAAATAAACTAAATTCCCCATTTAGTTTCTTCTTTATTCCAAACTATAATTAAATTTATTTCTCTCAATATTTTTCTCATCTTTGTCAAATATTTTTCTCAATATCTAAACCATATAAATTCAATTTAAATTAATTAATATTCAATAATTGATTTAATTCATTTGATTTTTACAGAAGTTAAATCAATCTTAACTATTTCCAAATTAATTATCTTATTATCCAATTATTTTCTAAAATCAGAAATTTGTATAGTCGTTTATAATAATCATATTTTATTCAACAAATTTAATTATTCTTTATTCCAGATTATTATTAAATATATTCTACTTAATATATCTTATCGCACATATTAAGTAGATTATATTTAATATAACTATTCCAATATATTTCTAAATTTCCTTTAACACCATGTGATATTGTATATTATTCAATTATTATTTTATTTCTATTTACCTCTATTTGTCTTGTTGTAACTGAAACTTTAAGTGTATAACATTTATTATAACCACTCAAATTTTTATTTATAAAATCCTTTTATATTATACATTATCCAATTACATAGTTAATTTCTGAATGATTTAGGTAAGTTATATTGGCATGCAATTATACAAGTAAAATTTTCCAACTATATCATTCAAGTTTAAATATTCATTCCAAATTTGACTTTATTTTATCATTAGAATCACCTTTTAACATAAATTTATGAATTAAATTTCCAATTAACTTCAAACCCTTTAGAGATAAATAAATACATACATATAGCATATGTCAGATCAAATTTAAATCATATATCTATATATATTATAAATTAAGTCATATTTTAGAAATTCAAATCAGTTAAATTTTTGAAGCAAAACTACAACGTGGTCTCTTTACTTCGATACTCGAAAATGAATGTCGATGATGTTGTAGTCAGCACCGAAATTATTTTCCAGCGACAAAGAGAAGAGCACTAATTTTTAAAACTTTAACATTCTTTGGAAACAAATTTTTATTCGAAAATAATTTAAATAATAATATATCCTTTTAAGACTTTAAACACAAGGTTTGAAACTATCAGAAATTAAATTCTTAAATTCTTGTTTTAAATTCATTTCTGTTTCCAAATAAATTTATAACCATGTTTTATAGTTCAATTATTTATATAAGACAAAACCAATGGTTTACAAAACCATAAATAAAATCAAACACTTTTATCTCTAAACAACTAGTTAATTCTGAAAATTATACTTATATATATAATATTAGATTTTTCCCAAATATAAGAATAAATTTTTTTCAAAACAAGTAAAGAGATTCAAATTTTGAAGGACTCAAATTAAAGAGAATTTTGATTTAAAGATAAGTTGGAATCAGAAAATCCGATGGTTAAATAACAGAATAAGGAACCAGATAAGTTTATATAAATCGAGGGCAACCTTAACCTGGTCAACCGTGACTTAAAGAGTCAGATCGAATGTAGATTTACCACTCGATCCGAAGAGATAGAGTTCGGAATAACCAAAGATACTAGCATCTAAACCGAGGTTAAATATAAATCTCTGGTGAATCCATGCTAATTGTAAAGGAGTTTCACCCCTTTATTAGAATATTGGCGAGACTGCCAATTCACTATAAAGATCATCCGAAGTGGAGTTATGGGATACTCCAGAATCGAAAGAAAATGAATAGTGAGGGACACGAATGAACTTCGGAACCGCAGGGAACGTTTCAAAATTCGAAAAGGAAGAGATTCAGACTCAAATAAAAGTGATTCTGTAAATCAATTTTACCATACATTCTAAGTTTTGCCTAGAGCCAAAGCTCTGATGCCAAATGTAACGACCCGATATTTTCAACCATTCGCATCCGCATATGTCGGACTTGAATTGTTCAAAATACCGCGTTGTAAATAAAATTTGGCAAATCTCAAAATATACAGTAAATAATTAATCACAGAATCACAAACACAGAATCAGAATACTCGCAGCGGAATTTAAAATACTTAGTGGTTCATGAAGCCACTATAAATAGTCTCAATCAAATAAAAATTACATAGTCTTTAATCCAAATATGGTTTTAAATCATCAGTAGAACAATCCAAATGTCCACTAGTCTTGATTTCAAAATTTTAGATAAAGAACTGGAAAGGAAGTTGCCAGCAACTAGAAAGTGATCTACAGAAATCCTAGCTCCGGAATGAAACTGAACTGCAACTCGACCCGAGCGTAACATAAAACATAAACACTCGGGTCAGGACATACATACTTATATAGTGTAAGCTAATTCAAGTGTACTGTAATATAGAGCAAGTAACTTAAAGGATGCTTGGGACCGCCCATCCTCTAAGGATCCGTTAAACTATTTACTATGTAGTAATATTTTCGCTATTATAATAGTGTCTATATTAAAATAAACTTACTTTTAAATAGCGTTAAGGAGTGACCCAATATTCCCCTTAACACGTAATAGTCCCAGTAGTCCATCCAATATCATGGTCCCTCCTGATCGGGAAGCCACCAGAGGATACCACACGGGCTACGGGAGAAAAACAAAATCGTACAAGGCTCGCTATGGTAGGTGACACGGCACAACTAGGCAATGCCGGGTAGATATACCAATTACGCTTCTGGACCGATGGTAACGCGTAGCGCGCAGCTACCGCCCACCTCGAACAACACTCCCAAATCAAAGGTGCGCACCAAAACAATCACAAAAGTAATAGAATGGCATACGAAGAAGTGCGTCCGATCAGAGGTGCTACCTCATTAATTCGTCAACCGCTCCTGTTTTAGCCACCTTATGCCAACTCACGGGAGTCGGGTCCACGTATTTACCTTAAAGAAAACGTCACCACCATCCTACTTCATTCTGGAATCTCCACCGCGTACACGGTTGTCAAAGTGGTTTTCGGTATCGACAGAGAGTATGCCAGATATCCGATCCCGGTCTCTTTAACAACCAAACGTTATTATAACCCGTGGGTACAACTTTTTAAAAATGGTATTTATATTTTGAAATCAAAATAAATTTCAAATACCTTCAATATCAAAATATTTTTTTAAAACATTAGTCATTTTATAAAATGGTCCATTTAAATCTATTCAATTTATTTTAGGAATTGATTGCCTTTTTCTCACCCTCTTTTTTTTTAAATTAAATTCTTCCATTTAAAACCATTCAAAGTCAATTTCTTATTTTTATTAATTACATATTAACTTCCAAAATTTAAACCCATTTCCCCAAAGATTATTTCCATAAATTTATTTTTAAATAATCAAAATCCCAGTTTCTGTAGCACTTATGAAATGCTACCTAAAGTCTATAGGTTAAAACGGTTCGTTTATAAAAGACAGTATTTAAGTGCTGTAATAGACTATTAACTTAACCATCAAGTTTTAAATTCCCAAATATAACTTTTTATCAATTATTTACTTAACTAAAACCTTATTTTTACCAAAATTCAGAAATTCCCAAAATAAGTTATATTCCAACATTTATATAAACATTTATTTATTTATTTAACATTTTTAACTCATTCAAAATCATTATAAATCTTATAAAAATCCTTTAAATATATTTAAACCAGAATATTATAAACTTCCATTTTAAAATAAATTTAAAATATTTCAGAAAAACATTATATAAACCATGGGTCTGTATATAGTTTTCTAGCCTAGGTCAAGTGATACGGATTTATATCATTTCAATCCGCAATTTACAAAACCCCGGGTTCTATCATTTCAAACCCGCAATCCCAAGTTAAAAAAATAAATAAATAAATAAACAATTAAATAAATATATGGATAATAATTGTCGTTCAGGCCTATCATTTCAGCCTATAACGAACTCAATTTACAGGGAACTTGCAGTAATGATTTAACAGTAAATAAGCATTAAATAATATAACTGCAACTATATTACAACAGATAAACAACTGATGATGTTTCAATTTAAAATGGGGTTTAACATCATACGTTATATTACAGACAGATGACATTTAATAAATAATTTACAATACACTTGCGATAATTCACAGAAATATAGGTATGTTTGTCGGGTGAGAAATACTCACCTTAAACTGCAGATAATCAGATTCAAACGATTTTACCACTTGATAAAGGATCGTACAAATGGCACGATTAGGTTTCCGCGGATGCCACGCCTTGATTCAAATCTATAATAAGATCCAAATACTAAATACGCGACTTTTAAAATTACGGTCAAAGCAAAATTTTCGAAACAATTGGAACGAATAGAGTTTGACTTGACTCGACCACTCCCACTACTCGACTTGCCCACGTTCTCAAGGCCAGGCAGTGAAATCTTAACTATTTACGTACCCATGAAAATTATAGTGGAAAGTTTTAGGCAAAAGCTGGAAAGAAAAAGGTAGACACAATACGTTATTCCCTTTTCTACAAACAGGTGGCGTACACTAAAATTCTTCAGAAATTGAAAATAGTGAAATTTGCAACTAATATATATATATATATATATATATATATATATATATATATATATATATATATATATATATTATTTTTTTCTTCTTCTTTTTTCCTTTTTTTCTTTCTCTGTATAAAAAATCACGTTAAATAAAAGTGAAGCATGTTGGTTCCCAAAACTTGAACACGCAACATAGCACAACCACTCCTACCTCATCTTTTGAAACATGCATTTTTTTTTAACATTTGATTAAAATGACTCATGCATGAATTCACAAAACAAGGTGATACAAACTAAATAAATGTCACGGTCTGCTTGCCTATTTTAAACCCCGTAAGCATGCACTCAAAATACACAAGTCGCTGCATATTTTGGAAATAATTTAGGTAATAAAAAGTTCTACCTATCTGCTGAAACAAACGTGATTTTGCACGTGTAAGTGTATGCAAATGAAGGATATTAGTTTTGTTTGTTACCATTTATTTTTCAAAGATGACACACTTTAGCAATTCAGGTAAAAAAAATACTCACGCAAGAAGTTCAAGTGGCCACAACTACAGGAATGCATGCATTTTCTATAGAATTCAAAAGAAGGATACTAAGCTTGTCTTCCTACAACAATCTGACATGTATGTCAAAATAGATCAGAGAGGGAAAAAGGAGATGTGGCAAGGACAGGTGGTGGAGCAGCCGAGTAGTGTGGACATTGGACCAAATGAAACAAGAAGAAGAACAAAATAAATAAAAGCAAGGTGTGGCCATACCTGTGCAATTTCTCAAGAAGAACGAAGGCAAATTTTAGATGCAATATAAAGTTTTTGTGTGAGGCTTTATATATATATAAGAAAACAAGTTGAGAGTTATGAAGGCACGTGAGATCTTCTGAGATGCGAGTTGCACAATAATATATATGGGAAGCTTGCGTGATTATAGGAAAACATTAATCAAATATAATTTGCTTTGAACTGAATAGGAAAATTCGAATGAAATTTGAAATTCTCCCAGCTATACAAAATTTTGATTTAATGAATTCCTAGAATGATGCGTGAATTTAGGCAAGAGATTGATTCTTAATTTATAAAATTCTTTCTTATGTATTCATGGATAAGGCTTGCGAAATATAGGAGACCAAACAAGCAGGCAAGAATGGCAAGTGAAAATAAACATTTAGGAAGACCAGAAAGTTGCGTGATTTATTATTGCCAGTTATACGAAAATTGATTGTAACGTTATATATATTTTTCCAATTAAAAGTTGTGTGCTATTTTTATAGTCTGAGAGATTTATATACAAAGAATCAGCAAGTATTAATTTGCTTTGAATGCTACTTCAAGGACAGATTTGAATGCATGCGTTGATTACTTTCCAGTTTCTTTAGTTTGAACGTTATTTTATATGCGTGATTTATGCTGCCAATTTATGAAAATTTGATTTCAACATTTTATACCATTTAATAGTTGCGTGATCAGCTATATGAAATTTTGATCTTTATTAAATGAAACGGCAAGAATTGGCAAAGATTTTGGAATGAAAAAGTCATATACAAAAATTAAAACCCAATTGAAAGCTATGAAAAAGAGTTAACGTTTGCTATAGAAACTACTGACTGATATTTTAACCCACATACATATTTAAATATGATTTTTACAATACGCCAAACTGACGCAATACAAAACACCCAAAATTTATATATAAAAATAACGTTTTCAAATTATACGTTTATTACGTTACTTATACCATAAATTTTACGCTCCTTTTAAACGCGAAATCCAACAGTTCATTAATACACTAAATTCTTCAAAATTAATACTTAACTAAAATTTAATTGGTTTACATTCTCCATATTATATATATACAAAATTCAGATTTTTTTATTAAAATTCCAAATGGAGTTGTCTTTTAACAAAGTTAAACAAATTTAAAACTTAAATTTTATATTTTTAGACCTTTGGAAAATGATTTAATTAATATATATATAAATTGGAAAGTAAATTTTACTGGAAAGAGAAAATAACGTAAGAGATATGAGTAAAGAGAAAAACGCATATGAAATAGGCAAGCAGATGGGAGAATGGATACTGCGCATGACTGAGATTTAGGAGAAAATTGTGTTTCGAAAAATGCAAGAAATAAATTTTGTTGAATGGAAAAAAATCTATGGAAATCAAATTTTTAAAGTAATGCGTTGAATTTAGAGGCAACATATTTGATTTGAATGCTAGAATATTCCTTCCCTCTAAAACACATGCCACTGATAAATTTACTCATTTACACTAAGGTCATATTTTTAAGAATGTGTACCATAGCCATAATATTTTATGCCCAAAATATACCGAAATAACAGATTAAAATTCTATACGTTTTCTTATATATATATATATATATATATACGGTATTTATTCCCTAAATTTACGCGCCCTTTTTAACGCGTAATTACCCAGTTCATTTATACACTAAAAAAAATTCGAAATTCTGACCGTGCTGAGACTCGAACTCGTGACCTCTCGTGAATAGCCCAGATGTCTTAACCACCTAAGTTATTAATGTTTTCTTAATTAAAACTTGATTTTTCTAGAAATTAAGTTATTTACCATCTTCGACAAAAACCCAAATTTCCAAATTAAAGTTAATTCTTAACCATGTCAAAATTTCAGAGATCTTATTATTTAATTAAAAATTTGGTCAATTGTTTTTATTATTATTTTTAATCACTTTAAAATTTAGATTTTTATATAATAAACCCCAAAGTTTTAAAAATACAAGTGAAAAATACTTGTTAAAAATTTGGGCTGTAACATCTTCACCGACCATCAGTCTTTGAAATATATCTTCACCCAGAAGGATTTGAATCCGAGACAAGTTCGGTGGCTCGAGTTTCTTGCTTCTTATGATCTCGACATCAACTATACCCCAGGGAAAGCAAATGTAGTGGCGGATGTGTTGAGTAGGAAGAAATCTTTATTGTGCGAGCTTATTGTTTCTTCTCCTCTTCTGGATCGGATTACGGCTAAGCAAGATGAAGACGAGATGCTTAGGCGCATGAAGGGAAGTCTCCGTAGCAGAGTTGGTGGAAATAGTATTATTGATGGTAGTGGAGCCCAGATGGGTGATAAAGGGATTTTAAGGATTAATAATCGGATTTGTGTCCCAAATGTTGATGGTTTGAGGCAGAAGTTACTTCGGGAGCATCATCAATCCCGACTTTCCGTTCATCCTGGCGTAGCGAAGATGTATCAGGATTTAAAGAAACTTTGCTGGTGGAAGGGTATGAAGCGCGATGTCTCTATATTTGTTAGTAGGTGTGCGACTTGTCAACAAGTCAAGGCGGATCATCAGAAGGCTCCAGGTTTATTGCAGCCTCTGGAGATTCCGGATTGGAAGTGGGAGCAAGTTTCTATGGATTTCATCGATGGTTTACCGAGATCTAGGAAGGGTAATGAAAGCATCTGGGTTATCGTGGATAGACTGACCAAGTCCGCTCATTTTATTCCAGTCAAGTCTACCCGTTCGGCTTCGTGCTTATCTGAGATTTATATGAGGGAGATTGTACGCCTCCATGATGTTCCCCTTAGCATCGTTTGTGATCGAGACCCTATATTCACTAGCCAATTTTGGAAGGCTTTTCAAGAATCCTTGGGTACTCGTCTGAATCTAAGCACTGCTTACCACCCACAGACCGATGGTCAAACGGAAAGGGTGAATCAGATTCTAAAGGATCTTCTCCGTGCTTGTATCTTGGATTATGGAGGATCTTGGGAAGATCATCTCCATCTTGTGGAATTCACCTATAACAACAGTTATCAGGTATAAATTCCAATCCTCTGTTCTTATCTTATCTTAATTCCCTATCTATCTCAATCTATCTTTTTAGGCTAGTCTCGAGATGTCCCCTTCTGCTGCTCTTTACGGGCGACCCTGTAGATCTCCATCCTGCTGGATCGAATCCGGTAATCGCTTAGCTATTGGACGAGATATGATTTTGGAAGCTTCGAAGAAAGTCGAGGAGATTAAGAGGAGGTTAAGGATTGCTCAGGACATGTAGAAGAAGTACGCTGATCGTCGTAGAAGAAGCTTGGAGTTTGCAGTCGGTGATTTAGTTTTTCTTAAGGTTTCTCCCTTAAGGAATGTGGTCCGGTTTGGACGTAGAGGGAAGCTTGCTCCTAGATTCATAGGTCCATTCCGCATCTTAGAGAGGATTGAGTCTCTTGCTTATCGAGTAGAATTGCCCGAGAAATTTTCTAGAATACATAATGTATTCCATGTATCCCACCTTCATCGCTGTCTTCATGATCCATCTCTTATTATCCAGCCTTCTACTCTTGATAATTTGGACATTGAGCCTGACCTAACTATTGAAAGGAACCCGCTTCGTATCGTCAATCGAGGTACGAAACAGCTAAGAAGAAAAAGTATCCGCCTAGTCAAAGTGCAATGGAGCACTGATGAACGGGATTGCACCTGGGAGACGGAGGAGAGCATTCATGCTTCGAATCCAGAATTATTCATTTAAAGTACTTTGCTCTCTATCTTATCTTCCGTTGTTTCATTCCTACGTTCCTTTTCAAGGACGAAAAGTTCTGAGTGGGGGAGAGTGTAACAGCCCAAAAATTTTAGAAATATTTCTTTATTTTCTTTCTTATTTATAACTCTAGGATTATTTTTCGAACAATTTAATTTCTAAATTTAATTTTTAATAATCACCCAAGATTTTTTATTTGTGTGAAAGTTCTAAAATTCTTTAAAACTTAACATTTATTGAAGTTATAAATCTTTAAATTTTTAATTTTTAATCTTTTGATTTAATTTAATATATTCGTAACAACGTTTATTTCACCTTTTATTCTTTCAAAAGATTGATTTTTAGTATATTAGTTGCATGTGAAACAAATCACACGGCCTTGTCAATGCATAAGTGCATGTATGCATTTTTCAATTTTTTTTTTCAGTAAATCTAATAATGTTTTTTTTACAAGACTCGGCCTATTTGATTAACAAAGCATTTTTTTTATAACAAAGCATTTTATTTTATTTTTGTAACAAAGCATTTTCCTAAAGCATTTAAATAACAAATTTGGAAAGGGAAGAGGATTAGAGATGTTGAACAGATTGAGTGATGGAGTGGTCGAGCTGCGGGTGTCAAAAATCTTTTAATTTAAATCTCGTTCCGGTTGTTACTAAATTTTGCTTTGATCGCTTCATATTCGCGTAATTTATTTTTCGTTTATTTTTCAAGATCGAAATCGGGGTGTCATATCTGTTGGAAATTAATCGTTCCTTCTGTTCTTTTCTTTCGGGATAGACACCGTTGTTTGATTTGAATCTTCAGCAGCGAAAAGGTGAGTATTCTCACCTGACAAACGTACTTCTATATCTGTAATTTAACAAAAAGTGTAGTTGTAAAATAAATTATATTTAAATTTTTATTTGCCTGTGATATAAATCTATGATGTTAAAACCCCATTTTTAAATTAACACATCATCAGTCGTATTATCTACTATTTTATTTATGCAGCTATACTATTTATTTATTTACTGTCTAATCACACTGCAAGTTCCCTGTAGAATAGAAATCATTTCGGGCTGAAATGATAAGCCTGAAAGATATTTATATATTTATTTATTTAGTCATTTGTTTAACTTGGAATTACGGGTTTGAAATGATAGAACCCGGATATTCTTTGTAAATTACGGATTGAAATGATATATTATCTGTACCACTTGACCTAGGTAGAAAACATTATACAGACCCGTGGATATATATATATATATAGTTTTCTGGAAAAAATTAAGTATTTTTAAATTTGTATATTATACCATTGTTGATTTGAATTGAATAAAAAATGATTTTTGTAATTTTATACGATTAAATTTATATAAATAAAGGATTGATTTGGAATTTGAATATAAATTCATTTGAAATTTAATTTTGTAAAGGAATGAAATAAAGTATATTTGATAAAACTGGAATTTAATGATAAATAAGGTGGTATGAAATTTTCCTATAAATTAAACAGTTAATAAAGTAAGTACCAATAATAATTTGAATATATCTAAATTTAGGAAGAGTCTAATTTAAGAAATGGGCAAGTTAAGAAATAATTTGGAAATAGTTATATTTTGGAGTAATAATTAAACTTAATTACTATGTAAATGTTGAATGCGAAGAATAAAAATCTTGATTTGACTTTAAAAAGTGAACATAAGAAGTTGATGTTCATTTATGAAATTTACCTCATATAAATCATATATTTTAGAAATTTAAATGACTAATGTTAAAAGTGGAAATATGGTTTTATAAGTTAAATGGGTTTAATCAAAGTTTAATTATTGATAAAAATTTATATCTGGAATTTAATTTACTTAAATTCTATTGTTAAGGATATTACCGCACTTTGTAAGTGTTGTACTTGATGCAAATGAACTTAAGGCTGAAATTAATTATAAGCCATTGCAGTACTTGGTAAGTGCTGTAATTGCGGAATTTAAACTAAACCCGAATAAATAGAAGGGCAACAGTAGCACTTGTTAAGTATTGCCGTTGGCTAAAATGAGATTTCAAATATTGATTTGAAATTTTAATAACTTCACTTTTGAAAGTTAACGAAGTATTGGGATTTAAATATAACTATTTTGAAATGTATAACCACGGGTAATAATAATAACGATTGGTTGGCACAGAGACCGGGATTGGATATGGGCGTACTCTTAGTCGATACCGAAAACCACTTTGACAACCGTGTACGCGGTGGAGATTCCAGAATGAAGTAGGTTGGTGGCGGCGTCCCTTTGAGGTAAATACGTGGACCCAACTCGCGTGAGTTGGCATAAGGTGGCTAAAACAGGAGCGATCGATGGGCTAAGTGGGTTAGGGCCCTTTATCGGACACTCCTCTTCGATATTATATTCTGACTTTGGATTTATTCGGTGGCCACTTTTACTTTTGATTTTGGAGGGAGTTTGTTCGAGGTGGACGATAGCTGCGGCTATGCGCTACCACCGGTCCAGAAGCGTAATTGGTTTATCCATCCTGGCATTGCCTAGGTGTGCCGTGTCACCTACCAAAGCGAGCCTTATACGATTTTGGTTTTGTACCATACCTATGGAGTGCCCTCTGACGACGCCCAGTACGGGGGAGATTACGGTACTGTATAGACTATGGGAATATATTATGTGTTAAGGGCTATATGGGTAACCCCCTAACGCTATTTAAAAGTAAGTTTATTTTAGTATAGACACTATTATAATAGCGAAATTATTACTACATAGTAAATAGTTTAACGGATCCTTAGAGGATGGGCGGTCCCAAGCATCCTTTAAGTTACTTGCTATATATTACAGTACACTTGAATTAACTTACACTGTATAAGTATGTATGTCCTGACTCGAGTGTTTATGTTTATTTTTCGCTCGGGTCCGCCTGAGTTGCAGTTCAGTCTTCATTCCGGAGCTAGGACTTCTGTATATCACTTTTCAAGCTGCTGGCAAACTTTCTTTTCAGTTTCTTCATCTTAAATTTTGAAATCAAGACCATTGGATATTGAGATTTGTTATGGTTGTTTCAAACTATTGGGTTTAAAGGCTATGTAAAATTTTGTTTGTTTTGAGACTATTTATAGTGGCTTCATGAACCACTAAGTTATTTTAAATTCCGCTGCGAGTATTCTGATTTCTGTGTCTATGATTATGTGATCTGATTTCATTTGCTCCAAATTTATTTACAATCTATTGTTTTGAACTGTTCAAGTTTGACAAGTTTTAATTTATCGTCGAAATTGAAGGATACAAAATAGTGGGTCATTACAAAGCACATCAGGTGGTAGTGGCTAAGGAGGTGGCCGAAGCAAGATATGGAGGGAATAGTGGAAAACATGGCTTGGCTATGCTTTTTGGTGGAGTTCAGCATTGTTTTTGTGGTGTTAACTTCAATGGATGGGCACGGCTTGTCATGGTCAGAGGAGGAGGAGTTGTTTGCTGCAGCTGGTGATGGTGGAGAGGATGGTGGAGATGAAGGTGTTAGTGGCCTAGCAAAATACAAGAAAGAATCAATGCAAAATCCATAGAAAATAAGAAAAAATGAGAAGAAAGAATCCATAAAAACTTACAAATTTTTCTCAAGATGGAATGTCGTGAATTTTGAGAGATGAGAAAGTTTTTTTACGTGATTTAGAAATGAGAATTATACGGCTACAAGGAATAAGTGGACGGTCAAAGCAATGAGGTGAAAATGCAAGGGAAATGAAAAGACAAAACAATGAAAAGTCACCAGGAATGAAAAGGTTTTGTCTTTTGAATTTCTTTTTTCTTTTAATCAATATAAACAAAATACAATTCAGAAAATAAATAAAATACTGAACAAAATAAAATGAAAAAGGAAATAAATAAATAATCTAAGGAAAAATATAAAATAAATAAGAAAATAGCTTAAAAATTGAAACTAGACTTTAAAAATTGAAACAAAATACAATAAACATTGAATAATTATAATAACATTATAAAAATGTTTTTAAAAATAAAAAAATATACATAACATGTCATATAAGACATATATACGCAATTTAAAATATGAATATGACAAACAAAATATTATTTATATAAATTAAAATAAACAATATTGTTAAATAAATCAATTTACATACAATATTGTAAAAAGCATAACTTTCACAATATAAATCGGATTTCAACGAAACGAAAAGCAGTATTCTTGAAATTAAATTTATTTTCATAATAAAAGATAAAATTCAAAAATTTAAATTTTTAAATTTTAAATTTAAAAGTCAAAGTTTGACCATATTGACCAAAACTCACATTTTTGGAAAATATCTTATTTGTTCATGTTTGGAATTCTAATTTACATCAAAATCAAAATTTATATTTAAAATAACAAAATTATTCATTTTGGTAAATAAAATAAAGTTTTTAAATCATAAATTCAAATAGAATAATTAAAATATACAATAGAAAATAATCACAAAATACGGGTTGTTACAACTGGTACTTTAAAAAGCCCCTCCACTGACCATGACTGTCATACACATTTCAAACCTACTAAAATTCAAACCCATAAAACACACCAGCATTGCACAGTAATCAACCATCATCACAATCACCTGCCACATCAACTTCAACAGCCTACAACCTCTGTCACACTCCACCATCACAACAGCTAAAATCACCTTGCGCAACCAATTACCATAACCAAAAAAAATTAGAAAAACTCAAAACAATCACCTTTTGCTACTAACTCCGCCTGTTACAATATTGCCCCTAAAACCACTGCTTGCCGCAGCCCTCGCCTTGTGCATCAATGACATCAAGAACACCCAATACGCCACCAATACCACCCACGAACTCCAATTCTACAACACCACAACCTACCGATTCCATTATCTAAATTCAACAGCCTCAGCACCACCGCAGCCCACTTCATCAAACTCAAATGTCTGAATGGAGCATCACTTCACCACAACCTCACATAACAGTAATCGCCAACATGAATCGCCTGGAACCCAATGTAATTCCATTCCAACATCACCCGTGACCATCCAGAACTCCACGACGAACCCCATAAAAAAAATTACAACATCGAATACGCATTCGCAACATCGAATACAACAACATCCTCTCCAACAACTCTCCACCATTACCGCCACCTCATTCACCTCTACGACTTCTTCTCAAGCCATCAAACAACAATCACTACCTTCAAACCAAATCACCTGAAAAACTGCTAGCACCCACTCTCGAGCAAGTTCAACAGCCTCGCCAACTTCGGACAATCCCAAATCGCCTCGCGAACATTCCATACCCCCAATCCCCTTGAAGTTGCAATTACTTATATTGAGTTGTGAAAGTTTGATTTCGATTTCAATTTAAGATCTAATTATATGAATTGGAATTGAGACAGGATTTTATTAGTTGAGATACGATTTCTTGAGTTGAGACGGTGCGAATTATGTAAAGCAGGAAACTGTTGATTTCATGTAAAAAAGGAGAAAGAGGTTGTGGGCTTTGCTGTTATTTAGGCCGGGTAGTTGTTGTAGGCTTGTACAATTTTTTTATTTGATTTCTTTTGTTATAGTTCGTTTTGTTTTAAATTTCTTTAGTCTATTCAAAAAAAAAATAGTGGTTTGGTTTGATTTTCAATTGTTTTGTTTGTTTTCAACTGTATTTTTTCAATTGTTTTGTTTTCTTTTGTGGTGTTTTCTTTTGTTTTATTTTATTTTGCTTTGTTTGCTTTCTTCGTCTAAAAAAAAGAAGAAGAAAAACTTGTATATATACCTTGTTTTTTTTTTCAGGTTGCCAAGGCAGAAAATTACAAGGAAAAAAGGATTTGCTTGCTAAAAAATTGCCTTACTTGCTCTATAAAAAAATTGCCGCTTCAAAATAAGTTGCTAATAATTCTGCACGCACTGGTATGATGCGTTTTTCCCTTGTTTTATTTGAATTGCATTGTTGTTGCTTGCATTTGCATTTATATTAAAAAAAATCAAAATCCAAAAAAACAAATTTCATTTTAGTTGCATTGTTAATACGTGCTTAATTTCTAGCTTTGCATTCATCTCATCTTGTTTTATTTTCTAAGAGCAATACCCCAATTCACATAAGGCGAGAGATTTCATCACCATTTCCTTAGCCCACAAATGTATTTCATTGCAGAATTTGACTAATAATAAAGGTTAGACATTCGACTTAAGGGTGTCACGAGCTCACTAAGGGTTTAATTGTATCTAAATTAATTGTTTCCTTTAAACAATTTTATTTCTTAGTGTCAAGGCTACGGCAGAGTAATAACCATTTATAAATGTTATAGTGGTTGTCGCTTTGAAGGTACTTAAACCTTCAGCTGCATTGCTATGGTGATTCGTAGTCAACCGATAACCCCTGCCCGTTAATTGGATGAGAAATATTTTTGTTGATTTAAGACAAAGTGTAATTATACAATTTTGGGTTAGGAGCTATTAATGACAAAAATCTGTAATTAAGTCCTTTGCGTTCATTTAGTTGCATTAATTCATGCGTATTTTAAAAAATCCAAAATCCAAAAAAAAATTGTAAATTTTACTTAACTTAGTTTTTAATCCAAAAAAATCTTTCTTTCCTTTCCTTTGAAAATATTCAATCAAAACAAAAAATCTAAAAAAAATATAAAATCTTTTCAAAAAGAAATTTTTTTAAAAATTCAAAACCAAAAAAAAAATCAAATTTTCATTTTCTAAGAAAAAACAAAAATCCTTTTGGTAAATATTTGAAAGTTTGAAAATTCAAAAACAAAAATAAAAACATATAAAACATTTGAAAAACCCAAAAACAAAACAAAAACCAAATTCTCTTTTGAAAATAAATTTCATTTGGTAAATATTTTTCTTCCTTCAAAAAACCAAAAACAAATTTTCACTTCGTTTTTCAAATCTTCTTCCATTCTCTAAAGTCGTTTCTAACTTCTTTCTAGGGCTATTATGGTAATGACAAATTTACCATTACCAGTCAATCGGTTACCATTTTAAAGTATAGTCAGTATACTAGTATAATCGGTATGGTAACGGTAAATTTACCATTTTCTACGGTAAAACATCGGTAATATTTTTTTCAAAGCCAACGGTAATGGTAATTTACCAGTCCGTTCATAATACATTTATATTCATATAAGATGTTGCATTACGGGCATTTAGAAGCAAGATATTTTGGTTTTTCAACTCAAATGATGATATGTACACTTCTTTTCTATGTCCTTTACTAAGTGACCCAATGAGATATATAATGAAGCATCATTCAGCATAAAAATATATCAAGTTATTAGTTTTCTAGACAAATGGTAATTTACCGTTACCAGTGTAACGGTTACCATTTTAACGGTATACCTATAATCAGTATACTAGTCAATCGGTAACCGTAACTATAAATAATTTTAGTTTACCGATAAAAATAGCGCGATAACGGTATTTACAAAGTGGTAGCGGTAACCATTGCCATAACAGCCCTACTTCTTTCTCTCCTTGACTTTCACATGTGCACGAGTACTTGGCCTTGTAACACAACAACAAATCATTGGACTCGCGACTCAACAACTAACCATTTAACTCGAACAGACGATCCTTCTGATATGGCAAACGAGAACGCCCCTCGAACTCTTATGGATAGAATCTTTTCCGATAGAGTTTCTATTCCATCTTGCATCAAGTTACCTGCCCTATGGGTAGTCATTTCAAAATTCACTCAAACCATATTGCCAGAAAATTTCGTGCAAGACGATCCATACATCATTTTGACTAAATACGAACAAGTTTGTGCAACCATTAAACTCCAACAACTTTCCGACAATGGAATCAAACTTTGATTAATCTCATTCGCTCTTACAGATTACGCTGAAAAATGGTTGTACGGATTACTATCGAACTCGATTAAAATGTGGGAAGAATTTGTAGAATCTTTCTTAAAAAATTTCTACCCCTTGGAGAAAACGAGTAGAATGCGAAACGAAATTGTAAATTTTCATCAATTCAAGGGAGAACCATTTGGAAAATATTTTGAAAGATTCAAAGAGCTTTTGATAAAATGTCCACACCATATTTTTGAAAAATGGACGATTTGCCAAAGCTTATACGATGGACTCGAAAACAGCTCACGAACCATGCTCGAATCAATGTGCCAACGCAACTTTCTTGCCCCACATCATGACGATGCTTGGCAATTTCTTGAAAATCTAGCTAAAAAGTCGTCCTAATGGGAACGTTCGAACGAAAAATCAATTTACTCACAATCAATGCACACTCGATAGGATCATCTTTTGCTTTAAAGTTAAGATCGACGTAATAATTAAAAAATTCGATAATGTTATCTCATCGAATCAAATGAACCAAGCTTCCCAACCAATTCATTATAAATGCAATGATCCTAGTCATATTGCCGATCAGTGTCCCAATTCTGTCGAACAAATCAATGATTTCAATAAAGCCAAAATGACCATTTTTTTCAACGTACAATCCTGGTTGGAGAAATCATATGAATTTTGCATGGAACCAGAACAATCCCAACATGAATATGATTCGTCCCAATTTTCAAGCGTTCCCAAATAATGCTTCGATTCCTCCCTTTCAGCCAAGAATTTTCAATCAAACTTTGCGGGTCCGTCTCATGATCAACCGCAACAATCAAATTTTCAACCAAATTCGGCTCATCCTCTTAAGATGATAAACTTTTAAGTCCACTTGAGAAAACTCTCTAAACGTTGGCAACTACTCAAAGCCTTCAACCAAACGACAATTTGCAAAATATATTGACCTCATATATGCAAAACATAAACCAATCGATTGCAAAACTCGAAATGCAAATTAGTCAATTAGCCACGTCTGTAAGTGAACGCAAACGAGGAACATTCTCAAGCCAGCCCCTTCCAAATCCCAAAAATCAAAATGTAAATTCTACTCAAGCCCATGTTGCCCAAGATAGCAACGCCGCCCAATTGAATGCTATCACAACTTTACGTTTCGGTAAACAAATCGATAATCAAGTCATTAACCCAAAAGATTTATCAGGAACCTCTCTTGACACTTCTAAAACAATGAACGAATCTGAATAGAACATGGAGTCAAACATTGAATCAAATGTCAATCAAAATTATTCTTCTTGTACTTGAGTAGACCCACCTACCGAGTATCGTGTTCCATTCCCACATCGTCTTCGACCAAAGAAACACTCGGACCAAATGGAAAAGATGTTGGAAATTTTTAAACAAGTCAAAGTTAACATTCCGCTTCTTGACATCGTTCGACCAACATATGCGAAATTTCTTAAGGACTTGTGTACCCAAAAGCTACACACTCAAGTGCCCGAAAAAGTCTTCTTAGCTGCCAATTAGAGCGAATTCTTATCCCAATCCATGCCCGCTAAATACAAAGATCCTGGCTGCCCTACCATTTCTTGTACAATTGGAGACAAGCCGATTAACAAATTTTGATAGACATAGGCGCGAATGTCAACTTGATTCCATACTCCATGTACGGACAATTAGGTTTAGGTGAGCTCAAACCCACAAAGGTCATACTTCAATTCGTCGATCGTTCCATTAAGAAGCCCGCGGGAGAAATCGAGGACGTGCCCATTAGAGTAGGGCAATTCATACTCCCCGTTGACTTTATCATTCTCGAATCACTACTCGTGATGAATCCTGTGAGTCAAATTCTATTGATTTTAGGCCGACCATACTTAGCTACCTCAAATGCCTTAATCAATTATCGTAACGGATCGATGAAAATCTCTTTTGGAAACATGACTTTGGATTTCAACGTTTTCAATCTTGAAAGCCGTGTCGTTCATGAAAACTTTGAACATACGTTGGAAGTCAGTGTCATTCATGAAAACTTTGAAAACGAGACACTTGATGTCAACGATGAACGCGCGGCTGAGTACGAAAAATTATTTCACAAAATTCCCAACGAGATTGAATACACTCTTCCTTTGGAATCGCTTCTAGTTGAGTCCGAATCTCAACCCAATTCCTTGATCGAAAAACTCCTGAAGTTGTATCTCAAACCACTTCCCGATCACCTTAAGTACACATATTCAGGTGATAACGAAACGTTGCTCATCATAATTTCCGCAACTCTCTCTCTTGATCAGGAAACCTCCTTACTTCAATCCTGTTCAAAAACATGGAAGCGATGGGATGGTCGATCCCCGATATAAAGGGAATTAGTAGCTCTCTTGTTCAACATCGCTTCCATTTAATCGCTGATGCCAAGCCTGTTCGTGACGCGCAATGAAGGCTTATTCCAAAAATGAAAGATGCGGCGCGTAATGAAATTATTAAACTTCTCGACAATGGAATCATTTACCTAATCTCTGATAGTTCATGGTTAGCACAATTCATGTTGTACCGAAAAAATCTGGGCTAACCGTTGTCAAGAACGGTTCAAACGAACTTATTCCAACCCGTACTCAAACGGGTTGGCGTGTTTGCATTGACTTTCGAAAACTAAATGCTACAACATGTAAAGATCATTCCCTCTTCCTTTCATTGACCAATTTCTCGAACATTTAGTCGGCCATGATCTACTACTTCCTCCATGGTTATCTCGGCTATAACCAAATTCCAATCACCTCCGAAGATCAAGAGAAAACAACGTTCACGTTTCCATTCGATACCTTTTCTTATCGACGTATGCCATTCGGACATTGTAACGCTCCTGCTACTTTCCAATGATGCATGGTTGGCATTTTCTCCAACATGAATGAACGCTTTCAAAAAAAATTATGGATGATTTCTCTATCTTTGGCGATTCTTTTTCCCAATGTTTACATCTTCTTGAGTTGGTTCTAAATCGATATAAAGAAAAACATTTGACTTTGAATTGGGAAAAATGTCACTTTATGGTCAAACAAGGCATAGTCCTTAGACATATCATCTAAAATAAAGGAATTGAGGTAGACAAAGCGATAATCAACGTAATTGCAAACCTACCCATTCCTAAATCTGTTAAGGGCATTCGATCATTTCTAGGACACGTTGGCTTTTACCGACGCTTTGTGAAAGACTTTAACAAAATCGCTCATTCTTTGACGACTCTTCTCGAAAAAGATGTTCCTTTCGGTCTTAACTCTGATTGTATCTCTTCTTTCGAACGTCTCAAAAACGAACTCATTTCTGCTCCAATCATCTGCGCACCCAACTGGGATCTTCCTTTCGAAATAATGTATGATGCTTCAAACTTTGCAGTTGATGTTGTCTTAGGACAATGCATCAACAAGATCCTTCACATCATTTACTACGCGAGTATGACTTTGAACGATGCTCAACTCAACTACAAAACAACTGAGAAAAGCTTCTAGCTGTCGTTTTTGCACTCAATAAGTTTTGACCTTACTTGATTCTTAACATCGTCTAATCAATTAACCAAGGTTTGCTTAGTCATGTCAATTAAATGTGTGAAAATTTTCAAAGAAGGATCCTTTAGGCCTTGAATAATTAGGCCAACCTACAAAATTATAAGAGATCCTCGGCTACATGAGCAAGTATTAATTTTGATGGCACTACAAGTACTAGAAGATAAGAAAAGGCCGGTGGCTCCTTATGACCAGGAAAAAGGGAATCTGAATCCATCCTATATTAGGGCCGACAACAATCTTTGCCCTACGAAGGAAATACAAAAGAGATGGAATCTTCATGAAAATGAGAAAGGAGATTCAACTCAAAACTAAGGGAACTATCTTCGAAAAAAGAAATAGAAAGAGATTTCGATCGATTTACAGAAAGCGGAGGAGTGTGCTTGATCGATCCTACAAAACAAATGGAGCACAACACTTCAGAGGAAATTGGACATCGAAGATGAGGAGTCCATAACAAGCAACAAAAGAGTTCAACACCAATCGAGAGGTTCATCCCTCAAAAGGTTATGACTTTCTAAGGAACACTTTCTTACTACCTCTTATGAGAATATCTATCTCTTGACCAAAAGCAAGCTCAATTATTGGCATTCACAAAAGAAATAACCAAACAATGAAAGAAATCTTGAAGGGTTATACTATCATTATCATCGTTCTAAGGGCCATACGACCAATCAGTGCCAAAGCTTGGAAGGAATAACCAATAACCTCTTAGGACTGGGAAACCTCAAGGAATTTGTATAAATATATTGAACAAGTTGATAGTAAAAAAAATTCTAAGTAAAATAAGTGTATCTACATGATTAATGAGTAAGACTCTCCTAAAATAAAAGGAAATTCTCAAATCACTACTTAAGATGGCAGTAAAGGGCAAAAAGCCTTTGTCTCTGCTGCAACAACCCTCACTTCCGTACAGTTTATGTTGACAATAAACTATACATGTCCAACCTAAATTGAATGAAAAGACGGATGGTTAAGGGTTAAAAGAAAGGGAAGACATAACAAAATCTCACACGAATGAAATAACATATACTATTTCAATAATCTTTACAATGGAAAAACTTTTAAGTAACATATATTATTTCAATAATCTTTATAACAATATCAGAGTCTATCTTAAGCTCAGCCTGGACAATTTTAAGTACATATCCTTACAAATACTGAAAACAACAAACACAACGGAAAAGTAAACTACGTCCATACATTGATGATGATCTCCAGCTCTCCTTTCGAAATCCCAAGCATCTTCAGCTAATCTTGAAATTACTCGGATCTGACTCGAGTATTAAAAATATCGGATCACTCTAGCAAACCAGCATGAGAAATGCAAATCATAAATATATATGTCAGCGTCATAGATTGATTTGATGTTAAGCAAAACCTTTGAAAAGAAGACTATCTTATAAGACCATGACGTACATAAACATATATAAGTTTTATCTTATGATAAGTAAAACATTTTTATCAAATCATTTAATATTATTTTAATGTCATTACTTTGAAAATCCTTTTGAACAACAGATTAAAATAGTCGAAGTTGTTACATTTGTTAAATTTGAATAACCAAGTCCATAAAGGTACATATTAAGGAATGATTAGGGTAAATAATTCGCTATTGCGTTCCAAGCGCTAAAAGGTGTCTTTTGTTGTGACCAACAGGATTGGTTCACAGTGGCATAACAAAGATAGAATGCTGATCAACGGGTAGAATTAGGATTTGAGCCTAATCAAATTAGCAACTGAAATAAGATTAGGGTTTCAGCCTAATCACAACAGTTAAAGACAAGTGCAAACGATCGAAACAATCGGAGCAAACAGTCAAAATCAGAAATAGAATTTTAACCCAGTTTTATCTTTTCAGTATTTCTTTCCATACTAGAACTATTGTTTAGTCTATTATCTTTAATTTGCTTAGAAATGCTAGTAATTACTTTCACTCACCAGACTTACTATCTAACCCACTCCTCTGTTTCCTCTTTTCTCCCCCATAGTCCAGCAGAGTCGAGGATAGTAGATTCAGATTTCGTGGCGATACATTCCCATAGTCATCATGTATTCTTCTTCTTTTCATTTTCTTTTCATTTGGCTTTTGATGTACTGGTACTTATGAGAAGGATGATTATTAATATTTACGTACTCTGATGATGTGAGACTGAGATATATTTATTATAAGACATGAAAATTTGGGTTTTTAGACATATTTTGTTTTTATGACTTATGATGAAGTTTAATTTTGAATAATGAATTACTATTTAAATGATTTCGTTGTTTTACATATTTTTCTTGTGAATCTTAGTCTCTTTGATGTTTTAGCTATACCTATAACATACCACATTCTTTAGTGTGTCATTTTTGGATATACTAAGAGGTGTGGGGGTGTTTCACTTGGTATTAGAGCCGATTACAAACTTGTTTTAAAAATAAAGTATTTTTAAAAAGTAACTTATCTTTAAAAGTATTTTACAGAAAGAAACTCTTATTATAGAAATGGTTTTCAAGTATAAGCGAGTTTTTATAAAAATCCCCTCAAAGTCCTGTTCAACCTTCTTCCGATTCTTTTGAGCCTAAAATTTATTTTGTTTGCATAGAACGGCGGACGCCCCAAATCTTCCAGAGATTGTCCAAGACACTGCCCGGTTCCGTAGATACCACCAAGCAACGGCACCAGAGGTGTAAGGGCAAGCGCCCAATACAACACCAGTGGGTGGAGATCCCGTTGATCCACCTGCAGTAGCCAATTTTTCTAAGCTATACAAGGACTTCGCTAGTCTAGGAGGAAAGATGTTTTCCGGCACGGAGGATTTCGTGGAGGCACGAGCATGGTTGAGGAATATGGAGTGAATATTTGGGCTGTTAGGATTGGAGGACCGATAGAGAGTTCAGTTTGCATCTTGGCAGCTGAAGGGAGAGGCTTCTTATTGGTGTGAGATTGTAGAGATGGATGGTAGAGACATTGGTTGGTTTTTTTTTGGGAAAGGTTTAAGAGAAAGTTCTTGTCACAAGCCGAGGAAAGCATGCAGTTGGAGAAGTTCATTAGTCTGAAGCAATGGAGTCTTTCGGTGAATGAGTATATAAATCAATTTAATGAGTTATCGAAGTTCGGGATGAAGCTTGTAAATACACTTCATAAAAAGGCCACTAAGTTTGCTAAGGGTTTGAACTAGCCCCTCCAAGGGTTGGAGTTGACACATGTATCTATGGGAGCGACATATGAGTCACTTGTAGAAATGGCTCTCATGTCAGAGGTAGCTAAGGAAGGAAAAGTTAAAGGAGGCTACTAAATCAGAAAACTTTAAAAAGCAGTGGTGGAAGAATAAGAAGGACAAGAAAAAAGAAGGAGGACCTCAAAAGCAGATCAAGAACGGCGAAAAATGTCATAATTGTGGATTGGTTGGGCATCTCACAAAGGAATGTAAGAAGGACACAATGAAGAGGAGGTGATAAATTTTGGGCAGCCTGGGCACCTTAGTAGATCTTTTCCTCAGAATGCGGGGTAGAGAGTAGGTGCACCTACAGCGCAAGTACAAGCTTTGGATGCAGCACCTTCTAGTAGTGGACAGGATCGAGGTAGGAAAGTCTCTGTAGAAGGTTTGATCTCTATTTCAGGTTTTCCTATTCGAACTCTTTTTTACTCCGGAGCATCGTATTCTTTCATTTCTAGTTCCTTGGTTGATTGTTTGCATTTAGATATTTCTTTCGTTGAAGACCCTATAGTTGTTTTAAACCCCAGAGGAGGATCGTCACATTTATCCATGATTTGTAGGGGTTTGAAAATTTTTATATTAGGCATAGAGTTTGACTGTGACGTCTATGTATTGGAAATTTTTGGATATAGAATGATTTTGGAGATGGATTGGTTATCCACTTATTGTGCGATATTGGACTGCGAGAGAAGAGCCGTTACACTAGAGACATGTAGCGGACAGACTCTCGAGGTTTCTTGCGACCCGTAGGGGCTAGTCATGTTGAGCCTTTTTTTATTCCCTTGATTCATCACTAGGAGAGTTATATTCTATTTCAATTGTTAGATATTTCCTAGACGTTTTTGAGGAGGTTATAGGACTACCCCTTAAGAGAGAGATCGACTTTAGGATCTATCTGAATGACAATGCTAAGCCAATGACATTGCCCATGAGACATATCACCTAGGGAGAGAAAGGATTTAAGCAAGCAGACTGGTGAACTATTGGAGAAAGGGTTCATCAGTCAAAGCATACTTGAGTGGGGAGCTTCAGTTGTCTTCGCTACAAAGGAGGATGGTTCCCTTCAAATTTGCGTAGACTATAGAGATTTGAAGAAGCACACGAAGAATAACCGTTACCCATTTCCTATGATAGACGATCTTTTCGGTCAGTTGGTTGGCACTTCAGTATTTCCCAGCTTGACTTAGCCACTGGATTTCATCAGCTAAATGTCATTGTCGATAGCATCGATAAGGCAGCATTTAGGACACCCGACGGATTCTTTTTAGTGGTTGGTTACACCATTTGGACTGACCAATACCCTATCCTATTTTATAGATTTGATTAGCCTGTTTTTCGAGATGTCCTAAATAAGTTCGTTGTAGCATTTGTAGACGACATTTTGATGTTTTCCAAGAGTATGGAAGAGCATGCTATTCATCTTGAGGGGGTTCTTCGCACACATTGTGTTCATCAATTGAAAGCAAATTCTCGAAGTGTCGCTTTTGGCGTGAGGAGGTGCGTTTCTTCGGGAACGTAGTCTGAAAAGAGGGCTTAGCTATGGATCTCGCTAAGATAGTGACAGTACAGGATTGGAAGGCCCCTAAGAACGCTACCGAAATTAGAAGCTTTCTAGGTTCAACTGGTTATTATAGGAAGTTTATCAGAGATTTTGCTAAGATTTCAGCACTTAGAGGTTAAGCCTACCCTTATAGATCGGATTGACTCAAGACAGCGTGGGTATTTAGAGCTTGTGGATATTCTGGATAGGATTAGCAAAGGAGAGGTCTTTAGACATCTCCAACACTATTCATCGATAATAAAGGGTGGTTAAGGAGAGATCGAAGACTTTGTGTCCCCCGCACTAGTGATTTGATGAGAGTAGTTCCAACAGAAGCACACTATTCTCGAATGACTATTCACCCGGGTGGTGATAAGATGTATAGGGACATGAAGAGTGCGTTTTATTGGAGTGGCATGAAGAAGCATGTGTTAGAGTTTGTAGCTAAGTGTCTTATGTGCGAAAGGGTCAAGGCGGAGTAGTAGAGGCCTGATGGATTACTTCAACCATTGGATGTACTCGAATGGAAGTGGGATAGTATTTCAATGGACTTCATAGATGGTTTACCCCGATCTAGAAAGGGGAATACCAGTATTTGGGTGATTGTAGATTGCTTAACTAAGAGCACCCACTTCATTTCGGTCAAGAGTAAAAGGACATCACCTTATTTTAGCATCCTTATACGTTCGTGAGATAGTTCGACTTTCATGAAGTTCCCTCTAGCATATTGAGCGACAGAGACCCTATCTTTACTAGCGAGTTTTGAAGGAGCTTACAAGTAGCTTTAGGTACACATCTTAGATTGAGTACGGCCTATCATTCTCGAACGGATAGCCAAACAGAGAGAAGTAATAGAGTTCTTTAGGATTTGTGAGGATGTGCACTCTTGATTTTGGAGGAATTTGGGAGTAGTACCTTCCTTTAGTGGAATTCGCATAAGACTAGCATTGGAATGGCACCTTTTGAAGCCTTTTATGGAAGAACTTGCAAGTTGCCTTCATGTTGGCTGGAGTCTACAGAAAGATTGCTATTTGGCCCTGACATGGTTAGAGACTTCGGAAAAGATAGATCTGATTAGAAAAAGAATGAAGACGGTCCAAGATAGACAGAAATCCTACGCAGATAAGCGGAGAAGGGATGTTGAATTTAAGGTAGGATATTTGGTTTTCATTAAGGTGTCTCCACTAAGAAAGGTAATGAGGTTTAGGTCAATTGGAAAACTTGCTCCCCGATTTGTAGGACCTTCCCCACTATGGAAAGGGTAGGGAAGGTGGCATATCGGATAAATCTACCAAAGAGGCTAGCCGATGTTCATGATGTGTTTTTTATGTTTCGCACTTGAGTAAGTGCTTACATGATTCAACAGAGGTAGTGGAACCTAGCTAACTTGGGGAAGTTGAAGTGGAGAGAGAAGCATCAGTCGCACTCCTACCAGGATCGTTGGACATGATATCAAGAAGCTTAAAAATAAGAAAGTCCCTCTGGTTAAGGTGTAGTCGGGAGATAGTATTGAGGACGCTACATGGGAGGCTGAGAAGAAAATATGTATCCCTTATCCCCATCTTTTCGATGGTTCGTATTGAGTTTCTTATTTCATCTTTAGCTTTGAATAGTTTCTTTCCTTTGGTATCTTTCGGGAGAGTAGATCTTAGGATTTAAGTTATGGATGGTAAGACTGAATGTAAACATGTTACTAGAACATGTTATATATGATGGAAACTAGTAGTTGCAAATGTTTGCTAGTGGATGCTAATGGACGCATATACACACACTAGGCACTATTATCTCTTCGAGATTGGCCTAACTAGGTCATTAAAGCATATGCATGTGGATGCGTATGAATGGTTAATTATCATATGATTGTTGCATTTGGATGATGATTGTAACATGCATGTAGAATTATCAGGTACCATTAGGAGACTTGTATTCATTTGGACACATTGCGCTGACATGATCACATAAAAAGGAGGTCGACTGAATCAATAGATTATCTAATCTTTTGCATTAGTTAAGGACATTGACACTATACTATTGCATATAACATAAGTTGTATTAGAAAGCTTAAGATAAATGGATGTTATGAATGATGGTTGAATATGTAGTTGTAGAATATGAATGAAAATATTTATTTTGTTCTTCTGTCCTTGGAGATTTCAGGGACGAAATCTTTTAAGGATGGAAGAATGTAACAACTCAAAATTTGAGCTATAATAATTAATTAACGAATTAATTAAATAATAAAATAAGTTTGTGAAATTATCGTAGTTGAGCCATGAGAGTTGCACCATTGTTTCCGTGGTAATTTTCGGGTCAAGTTAAAATATATATCTTATCGAAATCCGAGTTAATATGAAGAAATTACGAAAGAAATCAGAAATCAGAACAAAAAAGAAAAAAAATATTACAAGGCCTTGGTCGACCGAAGCTTGAGCCAGGTCAAACTTAGGGTCGAGCCCCACTATGCCTAGGTCAACCCGCCTCTTTTAATGGACGTAGATTCGTCTAGGTCGAAGCAAACATGTCATATTTTGATTTTTGAGAGATCATGTGCGTTCGTGCTTCCATCCGACTGTTTCTAAAGAGCTTGTGACGTGGTTGAACCAGATTTAATCTTTAAATCCAACGATCTGAGATCCCCAAGCTACACTATAAATAGAACCCTAAGCCTAGCTATATTTCTCATTCAGATTTTCTCATACTTGGATTCATTGCCTGAGGTTAGACCTAAAATAGAAAAAAAATTCAAAGGAGGAGATCTTTTTGGTAAAAATATTCTACGCCCTAGGAGTGGATCCAGGAAGGCCACGGACTAAAGCTAAAGATCACAAGTGGGTGATTTTGTAATTATTTTAAATTTATACGTAATTTAAAATAATATGGTTCTCAATAGTTGTCGTTTTTCTACAATTTTGAGACAGTTTTTATATAATTTATTTACAATTAATTTTTAAGTAAATTTCAAAAGTTCTTTTCAGTCTATTTTATTCAGCTATTTTTATTCAGTTATCTACATTTATTTACATCTGTTTTAAGTTGAAATTTAGCATGTAAATGTTTGTTTCTTTTTATTCTCTTTTATGGGAATAAAATATTTATAATAAAAAAAAGAATCGCAAATATGGATTAAAATAGAAAAACACTAAATTTATAGAATCAAATGTAAAATAATAAGAACAGTAATAAGACGGAGACTGACTGAAGTAGGCAAATTTGAGATATATGCAAGCATAATTATAAGAAGCGATTATAACTATAAAAAAATAGAAGAGTAACAAAAAAGGCTTATTTTACGACTTCGATCTTGGATTAAGTTAATACGCAAAAGAACAATTATAACACATAGGTTATAATTAAAAAGAAAGAAATAACAGAAGAGACTTATTTTAAAACTTAAAATAAGTTAATAAGCAAACACAGAAGTAGTGGACCGTACCGGCAGCATTCCCTTTCAGATCTAGGACCGATGGTCTCACAATAGCAGGTGAGGCTGGGACATGCTTATGCTGATTAGGGGAAATAAGTGGCCAACAGATGGAAGCTCAAATCTAGGGATTTGGACAAAGGGCGCAAACTAGAATATATTTGTTAGGACCGGTACCGGCAGCATTCCCTTTCAGGACCATGACTGATGGTCTCACAATAGCTAGGTGAGACTGGACAACATTCCCTTTCTGGTCTAGGATTGATGGTCTCATAACAGTTAGGTGAGGCTGGGCACGCTTATGTTGATTAGGGTAAATAAGATGTTATAATAGAGGGTGACAATTAGTGTGTACCGGCGATGACCGAACATGCGGCATCAATGATGTTAAATAATTCGCTACTGCGTTGGAAGCGCTAAGAGGTGTCTTTTGCTATGACCAACGGAATTGGTTCACAGTGGCACAGCAAAGATAGAAGGCCGATTAAGGGGTAGAATTAGGACTTCAGCCTAATCAAATTACCAACTGAAATAGAATTAGGATTTCAGCCTAATCGCAACAGTTAAAGAAAAGTGCAAACAATCGAAACAATCAGAACAAACAATCAAAATCAGAAACTTTGTTTTACACCAGTTTTATCATTTCAGTATTTTTTTCCATACTAGAACTATTGCTTAGTCTATTATCTTTATCTTGCTTAGAAATGCTAGTAATTGCTTTCACTCACCAGACTTATTGTCTGACCTACTCTATTTCACATTTTCTCTCCTATAGGCCAGCAGAGTAGAGGACAGTATATTCGCATTTCTTGGAGATACATTCCTAGAGTCTTCATGTATTCTTCTTCCTTTCATTTTTCTTTTCATTTAGCTTTTGATGTACTGGTACTTATGAGAGGGATGATTATTAATATTTATGTATTCTGCTGATATGAGATTGAGATATATTTTTCATAAGACATGAGAATTTGATTTTTTAGACATATTCTGTTTTTATGACTTATTGATGAAGTTTAATTCTAAACAATGATTTACTATTTAAATGTTTCCGTTGTTTTTACCTATTTGACTTGTGAATCTTAATCTTTATGGTATTTAAGCTATACCTATAACGCACAACATTCATTACTGTGTCCTTTTTGGGTATGTTAAGGGGGTGTGGGGGTGTTTCACATCTCCTAATGGAAGCAACTGACTTAGCCCTACGGCATCTACCTTGTTTTTAGCATGACCAAGGTGTAAGGCTTAAGGTAACGTTTTACCTTACACACAATAGCAAATCCCACTTTAAATGTCGCGTTGCCATTTCCATCAACACACTAATTTGTTTCTACAGAAGTACAACTCTCGACTTCGTACGCATCAAGGAGGATGTTGAGTGTAAGAGGGTTACCTCTTACACCACCAAATAGAGGTACGTTTGAAAAAACCAATGTATGTGGTTTTAGCAATGCAATATCATATGCTTATCCATACAAGTTGTCTAGGAATAGGACAAACCGAATGTACTCCTACTACATCATGTTTTAGAAATCACCCCTAGGATTATTAGCGAGCAGTCCTTTCATTGAGAATTTCAAAATGAAGGTACTACTACCACCATATGTATATAATATAGGAATCACGAGCCTAGTGGCAAGTAGCTCTACATTATGAGGATCTCCATCTTTAAAATCATTGTCTTCGTCATATCTTCACTTTCGATGCGTATACTAGTTCGAAGTGATTTTCGGATAGAAAGTACCCAAATACAATCCCGGTCTCTCCGAACTAATTATCAGTAGAAAAGTGTGTATATATGTATACAGAAATATTAAGCCTCAGTTATTAAATCCTCTTTTCTTCTTTTACTGAAAATATTATTTAACTTCGAAAATATCTTTTAGAGATATATCTTTAAACCATTTACGTTTTCGGGATATATATAATTATTAAACTCTTTTTAACTTTGGAAATACCAAATCATGTCCTTTTAATTACTAAGGGAAAATATTTTCATATTTTATTTTTGACATAATTAATAAAGATTTTATTTTTCCGAAACATGTTTTAAATGGATCAAAAACAATGTTATGTAAGACATCATTTACTGTAAACCAAAACAACTTAGTATTGAGTAAAAATGATTTATAAATTTTAGGTTAGTTATACTCAATACTAATTTCCATATTTAACCCGTACCATTCGTCGAATAACGGTGAAATCACCTTTTAAATTTACGTAGATAGTACTAGTTCCCTCCTCGTAAATTAATATAGAGTTCAACTAGAATGTTCTCTTTACCATCAAAATCCTATTTTAAATCTTGTTTAACCTTTTTGGAAAACTCCAAATCCTTTCCCTTTTATCTTAATAAAATGCGATCCGAGTAAATCAAAATAGCCATCCTCTCCATCGCACCAGTCTGTATAGCTAGAGAGATCAGACAACTGGTTTTCAGAGCTATAGCCCAGAGGCTACCTCTCTATCACCTATAAGGCAGTCAATTTATCTGATCAACTCCAGACTTTTAAAAGCATTTGATTTATCATTTGAAAACATTTCAAAATGATTCGAGAAGAAAACCCAACTTCAAATTATATATTCAACGGTTACCAAATTCCATTGCTAAATTGTCAATGAATGGTGATTCGAAAACTTTATAGATTAAAACACAACTTTATTGTATATATGCCCATCTTTATTGCTTTATAATTCAAATTTATTTTAAAATATTTTAACATATTTATGGAATTTATTTCATATTTTTAAGGATTTAAAAATATCCATTTTAAAAGGTTGAAAACGATATTTTACGAACTACCAAACCGCAACAATTTTGAAAAATTGATTTCGACATATCTTAAACTTTCCAAAAGAAATCTTGATTTTTCTTTTCCATTTGAAAACCATCATCATAAGGGTCGAAAAATTCTTATTGTAAAAAATTCCGACTCGTAATTTATCCTACACGTCCGTTTAAATTTTTAGGTCATAAAATCGCAAATTGTTGAAACGTGATCGCTTATTTTTCACTTTTTAATCAAATTTTATCAAACTTATCCAAAACACTTTTAAATCATTTTAATAACATAATAAACTATTATTAACCATCCTAACATAACATTTTACCATTTTACTTGTTAAAAATCTATTTTACTTGTTTCCACATATTATAATATTATATTATTATAATATTCATTTTTCCAATCTTTTTAATTCGAAATCCTTCATTTTAAACCATATGATATTTCAATATCATATTCCACCTTTTAAAACTATACTTTTTTTCCATTAAATGAAACCACATATTATATTTTTCAAATCTATTTCAAACTTTTCTGAAATGAGTTTCAATGTTTATAAACCATTTTATCCATTTTCAAAGAGATAAACAATGATATATATACCATTATAATTTATAATGGGAAGTGATCCCTTTGTGTAGATGTGTATTTTACCGTGAATCATTTCCATATTAAGCAAGCATATTATCAACCAATCATTCAACAATCAATCATTTTATCATCCAAAAATCAACCAAGAATACTTGCATAGCACAAATCATAGATAATTTTAAGGTAAATTTAAATAAGATGGAAGTAGTGTTCTCACTTTCATGTTATCCGACTCTAAGTGATTTATAATTGAAGAAACGATCCTTTTCTCCACACCGAAGCTTATGGAACTTGCCTCTGGACCTTACTGATGCTCGACCAAGCTTGTGGGGAGGGGGAAACTCAGCTTTGAGATGGTGGTGGTATGGATCGTGCATTTTAGTGAGGAAGATGTAGAGTTTGGCTAATTTTTTGAAGCTGTTTGATATCGTATGTATATGAAAACAATTTTAGCAGAACTTCGACACGGTGTTGAAATATTTTTACTTTTTAAGAAGCCATTGAAGAAAAGCTATTAGAGAGCTCAAGAAGAATTATAAAAGAGAAGTGAAGTGAATTTGTGAAGACGTGAAGAGGACATGCATGTGTATTTATAGGGTAGAAATCCTTATGAATGAAATTATCAAAATACCCCTCCGCTCCCGTCAATTCTTCGGCTGAACCGTTCGTCAATGTGCCTTCCATCACTTCAAGATGTTTTACAAGTGTAGGTGTTTAAGTGATGGTGAGTTTATTTTAAGTTTGCTTTTCATGTTGCATTTTTTTTATACATTTTATATGTATATATGTTTAGATATTTGTTTTGGATTTGATTTGCCTAATTGTGATACAAATTTATATGTATATGCATGCATATGCATGTTCAAACAAGGTTTCTACGACTTAAAATAATTTCAATTCATCATGTCGTTGTAAATCCGTAATCCGATTACTAGTCAAATTTTCAGTTTTAATTAAACTATTTATTTATGTAAACAAAACTTGAAAGTAAATTTCTTATTATCTTTAAATAATTAAAACAAGAATATTTAAGCTATAAAATCATATTAAATAATATTAAAATCCATTTATAATAATAAGACGTCGAACTGCCAAAATAGGACGAAGTTTATGTATCCTTTTAAAATAAGTTTATATTTATAAAACCATTATAAATCACTTATTATCATTATATAATAATTAAAGTGAATTGTTCATATCTAAATATGTAAAATTAATTAAATATTCCACTTCAAAGTGATAAAATTATGGGTCGTTACATTCGCCAAAATGGCATACTCAAAGCACCTCCTAGAGGTAGGACAAAGTAAGCCTCTGTTTCTGTCTGGCCTAACCAAAATGGCCTGACTCAAAGCACCTCCTAGAAATTTTCTTTCTTTTGCAAGAACACAAAAAGTGCTCAATTGGATGCAATGCAATAGAATTTCCTGATACGACCATTCTTTGAAAATGAGTAGTTCTATTGTTATTTGAACGACGATAGTTGATCGGTCGGGTGTCGATTGGAATGGATCGAACGGCTTTGCAACACAAAACTTTGGTTATGGGATTCAGTTATCCCCCAGAGCACAACCAAGTTTAACCAGGTCGGACCCGAGCACTACCTTGGGAGAACTCAAGAGCTTTGATCCAACACTCACTGAAACTGTCCAAATCACTATAACACTTGTTGGCCACAATATAAAGGGCCATGACTAGATCGCCAATCGATAACCCACCTCAACAATTTGCTGAATTTAGATGACGGATTGGAGGATTTATGGTCGAGTTGCAATGAAGAAATCATTGGCGGAAGGGTTGGAGTAGAGTGTGGCGGTCGGTGGCGGCACTCTAATAATGGCGACACTCCGACAATGGCGTTGATTTTTCTAACCAAAAATTGAGAAAATGCAAAATAGAGGAGGAGAAAACTAGATTAAGACATGGAACAATCGCCAGCGGGTAGGTCTTGTCCTTAGCATGGAAAATGGTGTTTTAGCTATGTAAAGCTGTTAAGCGAATATCTAAGGCAAGGAGACAACGCTGTAAAACAACTCTTGGATGACCAACGAACGTATATGGATAATAGAAAATGCTTGTCTTGTTTCATAGCATGCATTATTCTCAACAAAAGCATACCCTACGAGGCAAGTGTTCTCCGACTTTTTGACTAAGAAGATTCTCGCTAGAATTTGAATGCCAAGATGAAAATGAAATGATTTGTGGCTTAGGAACATGCTTAGAAAGACAACAGGAACACACTCAAGAAGTTCCATAAGAATTAGAGCAAATAGGACACTCGATATTGAGTCCTACCACTCATACTGAGTGCTTTATATATCACACAGGACTTCCAAAATACTTGTATGTGGGTCCCTGACATGACAGATCATCATGAAGTACATTTCTTGAGGAATAGACAGGTAACTCTATTGATTTTCAAGAAGAAAGAAAAGAAAGTAGCCAAGAACAAGAACCTATCAAAAATGACTCAACGTCAAAGGAAAAGTATTTAGAACACTACAGATCAGAGGTACGATAAAGAATAAAAGAAGGGAAGATTTCTCCCCATAAAAGTAGTTGGTACCAAGTGGGTTCACTTGGTGCCGGGTGCTTTTTATTGATGTTTAGGCCCCGATGGTCGCTTCTGCATACTTGTACTTGGATTTGGACTTAACATTTTGTTGTCCCCTAGTTCCGCTAGATGATTTCTCTATAAATATAGACCCTACCACTACTGAAAAAGGACTATCTTAGGCATTTCATCTTCCTCCATCTCCAATTTCTACAACTGCCCCCCTATCCTAAACCTCCTCTCGATCAAACCCCAGCCATCCCCTCAACTAAACAGCCATCATCTGCTGATGGCTTCACAATGGATACAAACAAATGTTGGAAAAGGCCGCCTAGATTTAACCCTTCCCCCTCTAGATCCGTATCCCGTAATACCTTTTTCCAGCTTAGTAATATGCACCCTCAAATAGATGTCCCACTTGCCCTAACTTGCATTTAGATGCCACCCGAAACACGTCCTATCTCTTACATGATGATCACATTATGCCTCTTAATCAATGGATGAAACCCTCCAGCAACAACCATGTATGGAACGATATTGTTAAAGGCAATCAAATTTCGGTCTACACCCCTCTCAAATTCTATCAATCGAGAGAATTTAATGCCCCTAGCTGCACTAAAATGATTGACGACGTGGTTCAAAAAGCTAAGCAATAATGAGAGAATGCAACTATTATTTATGTTGTTGGCACTAAGCCAGATTATCCTTTTTTCAAAGCTTATATTCATAGAGTATAAAAACCATCAAGAGATTTCACTATTTATTCGAAAGAAAATGATTTTTATGTGATTAAATTTAAAATAAAAGATTGTGATAAGGTTCTAGAAGGTGGTCTCTACTTCTATAATAAGAAACTAATGATGATGAAAATGTGAATTTTAAGGAATGCATCTAGACAAGGAATTGCTTCACACGATTCCTATTAGGATTCGTCTCCCTAATCTCCCACTTGACTACTGGATAGAAGAGGGGAATAGCTATATTGCTTTAGTTATTCCGATTGAATTGGACAGGTTCACAGAGGGAATCGTAAAAATTACCTATGCTAGAGTTCTCGTGGAAGTAGCAAGCTCGTTAGACCACCCTAAGTATATTCCTATTTTGACAGAACAATATAATACTACTAGCAGGAAGTTACTTATGAACAGAAACCCCCCCAAATGTCTAAATTGCTACAGCTTTGGACACTCAGAAAGTTCTTGTCAGTTCATAAAAGTCTGGGTAAGAAAAGATACAAATAGTTTTAACACTAACAGAAACGAAACGGACATAGACGATGATTTGCAGGGCAGAGAACTAACTGGATTGAATGTTGCAAATGTTAATGTTAATCTAACTGACAACTTGTATACTAAGAGCTCTCATTCACAGAATTTAAACACTGCTAATATGCAAGTTACAACAGAATCTTCAGAGTTGAACATTTTTCAATAATTTCAGTCTAACAATAAAGATATTGCAGCGTCCCATATTATACACAATTCAGATATTAACTCTAATCCTAATGCTGGTGACGTTAATAGTACTCAAAATCAGACACATTCATAAGACTTTATATAACTGACAATATGGAGGGGTTGATTCAAGTACCTGCACTAATAGTGCTGACCTGATGTATAAGTGCACTGTCCTTGATGACGCTTCCAATGTGGAGTAGGATAACCCTCCTCGGCATTACTAGATCCAAAACTGTGGGAAAGAAAAGAACAGACGAGGTACCTTTTGTATTTAAATCTACCCATAACCCAGCTTCTGAGGTCATTGTTAATACAATTAAAGAGAAGAGCAGAAAGTCCAAAAGATCAATGCAATTAGGGTTGACCACTTCCGCTGGTCATAGTGGTGACCCCCGCTCGTCTACTCAATGATGTTCCTAGTATGAAATATTAGGAGAATGAACTCCCCTCCCAAATAGCTGGAAATACTTCAACTGTTGAATAGTGGTAAATTTTCTTGCTGCGCCTTGTTGAAAATAAGCTAACTTCTAACAGTATAGATCAATTCTTCCAAAAATTGCATACGAAATGGAGATACACTCATAGCTGCAGTATGGACAAGAAGAGTAGAATTCTTGTAATTTGGGACTCCACATATTAGTCCAACATCATCATGCATACTAATGACTAGTATATATCATGCATTCTTTACAATGCCTCTGGTTTGAGTTTGATTTTACTATTATTTATGCTCGCAACCTTTCAGAAAACAGGAAAAACCTATGGCATTAGTTAGGTGAACAAGCAAAACAGATTAACTTACTATGGATCATAATGTGAGATTTCAACAACATTCTTTTCAATCAAGAAAGAATCAATCAAGGGACATACAACTCCTTAGGGATCTGGATTTTTTCAACCACATTGATTTTGCCAATTTAATTGAACCCAATTTTATTGGTAATTATTTTACATGGAGGGGTGATCCTAATTTTTCAATCCATAGTAAAATAGATAAAGTCTTTGTGAATCAAATCTGGCTTAACAGTTCTTAAAATTTGGAATTCATTTTGGCAATCATTTTATGACTGATCACACAACAATTCATGTTAAATTTGATGATTCTCAGAACATTAATGCTAGGATTCCATCCGATACAACAATGCATGACATTTAAACCCTGAATATCATGATATTGTGCAAAGTGCCCTAAATATTCATGTATCAGGAAATTCTCTTTTCATTCTTATCGGAAAATTAAAGGAATCCAAAATTGCTCTCAGAGATTGGCAAAAATATGTATATAACAGCCAATTCCTTTGTGATCAGCTAAGAAATAAAGCTAATGAACTATATGGAAAAATGGTTAACTCAATGAGGAAAGGGCCATAGAGAATACTCAAAGAATGAAGATCAAATGGTTAACTCAAGGTAATAAAACATCAAATTTCTTCCATAGTAAGACGAAAATTCCTAAAACAAATCACAACGGCAAATTTACTCTGAACTCAAATGGGAATCTCACATCAGCATAAGATAAGATTCCTCATGAAGCAATTAGCTATTTTTCAGACCAATTTAACTCATCAAATAAGATTCAATTTCCAAGCAATATTACTTGTAAAAGAATTTTTCAGAGAATGCTAGAACCAATGTGACCAAATCATTTCAATTAGCGGAGGTCAAAAAAGCTCTTTTCCAAATTGAAGACAACACCCCAAGGCCTGATGGCTTCAGCTCTACGTTTTTCAAAATTCGCCGGGAGCATTTAAAAGGTGACCTTATAGAAGCTATACCGGGCATTCAAGAAACATGTAAAATTATTAAGGAGATCAACCACACTTTTATATGTTTGATTCCCAAAGTCCCTGTTCTTGAAGTGATGACTAACTACAGACCCATATCCCTTTGTAATGTCACATATAAAATTCTGGCTAACTTCATATACAACAGAATGAAAGGATATATGCATGAATTAATCTCCCACAATCAAAATGCATTCATCCCTAGTAGAATTATCATTGAAAATTCTCTAATGGCTTATGAAATGGTTAGGGGTTTCAATAGAAAGAACTCTAATAACTTATGCCTAAAAATGGATATTCATAAAGCCTACAATAAAATTAACATGCATTTTATTCATCATATGCTGATATGCATGGGATTTCCATGCAAACAAGCCAACTTAATCTATGAGTGTAGCTCTACTCCATCCTTTTCTCTTCTCATCAATGGGTCTCCTTACGGAAAATTTGATAGTAAGAGGGGCCTTAGGCAAGGGGACCCCCTTTTCCCCTACTTGTTCTATATTGTCATGGAGTTCCTTACTATTTTACTTGATATTGAGTACTTAGAAGACAATATCACCCCAATTTATTAAGTAGAACCAGTGATAACTCATTTATTGTATGTTGATGATATATTAATTATGTCAAAAGCTACTAATAATAGTGCTAAAGCGATAAGCATATTATGTAGGAAATTCATTAGTTTGCAGGGCTACAGATGAATGAAAATAAGTCCAGAATTTTTTTTAGCAAAGGGGCACATAGCAGACAAATCGTAACAGGATCATCAAAATTAAACCTAAAAATCTACCTATAGTTTATTTACAGATTCCTCTATCCATAATATACTGAAGTTTAGAGATTTTGGCCCTTTTATTGATAAAATCAACAAGAAGTTCTCACATTGGAGCAGTAGACAACTTAACATAAGTGGTAGATGTGAACTCCTTAAAGCTGTGGTATACCCTATGATAACATTTTGGATGCAGTTTAACCACATGCCAGCTAACATCATCAGCAAGATTAACTTTATTTATGCTAATTTCTTATGGAAATCTAAAGCACATAGGATGGCTTGGGATTATGTTTGTAAATCCTAATTGGAAGGTGAACTGGGTATTAGAAGGCTGATGATCTTGCCAAGGCCATGTCTATTAAATTGGTCTGGAAATATCTACAAGGTGATAGTTTATAGGCTAAGTGGCTTAAAAATAAGTGCTGCAAAAAATGGAACTTACAACTTGATAATAATGCATCTAATACAGGGAAGTCTATCATGATAACTAGACATCTCTACAAAGGTCTCGTAGGTAGAAAAATCAGTAATGGGGTAGACACTCATATGTGGTTTGACCCCTGGATTAATGGTTACTCTCTAATAGACAAGCTAGGGCGGCATTACTTGTCAATGGTGGGTGTTGGAATTTCTTAAGAATAAGTTGAATGAAATACACAAAGTCCCACATCTCTAAATTGTGAGAGCTATATTGGTTTAAATATAGCTTTCTCATGAGGAGGTTGGGAGCCAGGGGCTCCCAAATGTATGCTTCGTTGTGAGTAGGGAGATTATGCATCACCACCACACGCGCGCCGCCGCCGCCGTCCGACCGGGCCGGGTACGGGTCTAAAATGACCATTTTTTTGTTGGGCCATTGTTAACAGTTTTTTAGGCTTCGGCTGAAACTGGGCTGGTCCTGAAATATGAAGAGAAACAGCAGGCGAGTAAAAATGGGTGCGGTTCATGTGAGGAGACGCGGCCGACCAGCAGGCAGGTGCGATGAAAGAGCAACATGCGCGACCGTTTGGACAAACGGGTGCAGTCACGACCGTTCGAAGGGATACAGACCAATTATAAATAAGGAGGAAAACTGATCACTTTCCTCACCGAATTTTTAATCTAACTTATCTCTTCTTTTCTACACACAACTGCTGTTCTAATATTCAAATCACAGAGTAATATACTCATTACAATTTCGTGCAGAATTCGTCAGTTGTATCTTGGGAGAATTTTGAAATAAAGTTCTTAAGGAAATCGTTACGACGAGCCTCAGACGTAATCCGGTTAGAATTCTAATCTGATTGTATATTTATATACATTGTTCTATATTTCTATCCATTATTCTGATTATACTGTTTATTCAAAATAGTATAACGCCGTTGTTGTAATTTATTTACAACATTCATATTGTTATAATAATTACTACAGAATTCCAGTGTAGTGGAAATCTGAGTTATAAACTTGTGCGACGAGTTTATAATTGATTATTCTCTGTTTTGGTATAGTAGACAAATAACATCTTAAGAATTTTGCTGTTTTCTTACTAAAACAGAGATGGCAGCAGTTGAATTTTCAAAGAATTCTACTCACAATAAAACGGAAACAATTCCATATGAGATATGGAAAGGACACAAACCAAACTTTAAATACCTCAAAGTGTGGGGTGCTTGGCAAAAGTTCCAGTTCCGTCTCCCAAGAGAGTCAAATTTAGACCAAAAACAGTAGATTGTTATTATCTTGGGCCAGCCCAAAATAGTAGTGCCTACAGATTTTTGGTATTCAAGTCTGATATAACTGATATTCATGTAAATACAATCATGGAATCAAGAGATGCATCATTCTTTGAAGATGTGTTTCCGCACAAAAGGAATGAAGGAAATAATGTCCCAAAAAGGACAAGGGAAGAATCAAACGATTCGCATGAAGATGAAACTCGTCATGAAATTGAGGATGTTGAACCAAGAAGAAGCGTAAGGGCTAGAACTTTCAAAACATTTGGTTCGGACTTTTTTACATATGTATTAGAGCACGAACCTCAAACGTACAAGGAAGCAATGTCATCTTCTGAATCTTCATGTTGGAAAGAAGCAATGCAAAGTGAGATTGATTCAATTCTAAGTAATAAAACTTGGGAAATTGTTGATATTCCACCAGGAATAAAACCAATTGGCTGCAAATGGATTTTGAAGAAGAAAATAAAAGCAGATGGCTCTATCGACAAGTATAAAGCCAGATTAGTGGCCAAAGGATATCGTCAAAAAGAAGGAGTAGACTTCTTTGATACATATTCGTTGGTAACACGAATAACCTCTATAAGAATGTTAATAGCAATTACATCCATCTATAATCTAGAGATTCATCAAATGGATGTAAAAACAGCATTTTTAAATGGAAATCTCGATGAGGAGATTTACATGGAGCAACCTGAAGGATTTATTTCCAAAGGAAATGAAAACAAAATCTGTAGATTAGTCAAATCATTATACGGACTAAAACAAGCTCCAAAGCAATGGCACGCAAAATTTGATAGTGTCATGATGAGAAATGGTTTTCGTATAAATGAATGTGACAAATGTGTTTATTATAAACAACTTGGACAATCATATGTGATGATTTGTCTATATGTGGTCGATATGCTAATATTCGGTCCAAATACTCAGGTAATTGAGACCATAAAGAAAATGTTGATCAACAATTTCGACATGAAAGACTTGGGTGTTGCAGATATTATTTTGAAAATAAAAATAATAAGAACATCTAATGGAATTGAGTTATCTCAATCACATTATGTAGAAAAAGTGATTGAAAGATTTCAAAACTTTGAAATTAAAGGAGTAAATACACTTTTTAATCCATCAGAAGTACTGCATAAAAACACTAATGAGAGTGTAATGCAACTGGAATATTCTCGTGTAATAGGATGTCTCATGTATCTCATGAATTGCACAAGACCAGATATAGCTTATGCAGTAAGTCGACTAAGCAGGTATACAAGTAATACAGGGAAGGAACACTGGAAAGCACTAATGAGAGTGTTGGGATATTTAAAGAATACCACTAAATTTTCCTTACATTATGGAAAATATCATGCCGTCTTAGAAGGATATAGTGATGCAAACTGGATTGCAGATTCAGAGGAATCAAAATCAACGAGTGGTTATGTCTTTACCCTAGCAGGGGCAGCAGTGTCATGGAAATCTACTAAACAAAAATGCATAGCTCGATCCACTATGGAATTAGAGTTCATTGCATTAGATAAAGCAGGCGAAGAAGCAGAATGGCTTCGTCACTTTTTAAAAGATATTCCGTTTTGGCCTAAACCTATATCGGTCATATGTATACACTGTGATAACCAAGCTGCGCTAAGTAGAGCGCACAATTTTGTGTATAATGAAAAGTCACGACATATTCGTCGACATCATAACACAGTTAGACAGTTACTCTCTAATGGAACTATTTCCATTGATTATGTGAAGACAAATGATAACCTAGCGGATCTATTTACTAAAGATTTATCAAGAGAGAAAATTGATTGCGCATCGAGGGGAATGGGCTTAAAAGCCTAAACCATCAAGAGTTATCTTATACGGAAACCTATCCTAGCGACTGGAGATCCCACGGACTAGGATCAATAGGCAAACCAGTTCTGAATAACTCAAGACGTAATGCATTTACGTGGACATAGTCCAACTCCATTCCTATGGTGCAAAATATAAATGCATGCCTACAGAGGTGTTTAAAGGTTAAAACTATGTTTTTTAATGATGATCATATCTTGACAATAACAAGTGGGGTATATGTAGGATACTCTTAATGGTTGCGATCACCTATGTTAGTGTGAGCTGGGTCGGCTCTATGAGAATATTCAAAGGCTTTTATTCTCTAAAAACACTCGCAGAACCAAAAATTGTTCAGGAACAAAATGAACACAACCTAGAGATTGGATGAGAAGGGAATCAATGCTTCGTAAAGCTTATTGTCTGGATATACAATGAAAGCCGACGGTTCAAGATGAAATAATTCACCGATTAGCCAAGTAGACCGATAAGTTTTAACTAGGAAAAGTTTAAAGTGAAATATCTACTTATCCACGACAAAGCATTATTCCATATGTACTCTGTGATATTTCTCTTTGTGTGGGGGATGTGTATATTATCATTCATGTGGGGGATTGTTGGAATTCCTTAAGAATAAGTTGAATGAAATACACAAAGTCCCACATCTTCAAATTGTGAGAGCTATATTGGTTTAAATATAGCTTTCTCAATTTGAAGGTTGGGGGCCTGGGGCTCCCAAATGTATGCTTCGTTGTGAGGAGAGAGATTATGCATCACCACCACACGCGCGCGCCGCCGCCGCCGTCCGTCCGACCGACCGGGACGGGTACGGGTCTAAAATGACCATTCTTTTGCTGGGCCATTGTTAACAGTTTTTTGGGCTTCGGCTGAAACTGGGCTGGGCCTGCAATATGAAGAGAAGCAGCAGGCGGGTAAAAACGGACGCGGGACTGAAGAGACACGACTTCTGAAGCACGCGCAAATGAACAGGTACGGCCCATGTGAGGAGACGCGGCCGAACAGCAGGCAGGTGCGATGAAAGAGCAACAGGCGCGACCGTTTGGACAAACGGGTGCAGTCGCGACCGTTCGAAGGGATACAGACCAATTATAAATAAAGAGGAAAACCGATCACTTTCCTCACCGAATTTTTAATCTAACTTATCTCTTCTCTTCTACACACAACTGCTGTTCTAATATTCAAATCACAGAGTGATATACTCATTACAATTTCGTGCAGAATTCGTCTGTTGTATCTTGGGAGAATTTTGAAATAAAATTATTAAGGAAATCGTTACGACGAGCCTCAGACGTAATCCGGTTAGAATTCTAGTCTGATTGTATATTTATATACATTGTTCTATATTTCTATCCATTATTCTGGTTATACTGTTTATTCAAAATAGTATAACGCTGTTGTTGTAATTTATTTACAACATTCATATTGTTATAATAATTACTACAGAATTCCAGTGTAGTGAAATCTGAGTTATAAACTTGTGCGACGAGTTTATAATTGATTATTCTCTGTTTTGGTATACTAGACAAATAACAGTGGGTGACTCCAACCACACAGTTTCCTATCTCATTTCCAACAGTCAATGGAAGGGTAACTCTAACTCACTGCCTAACCGTATTTGTCAAGCTATAGTAATATCAAAATTCACAATCAAACAAACAGAGACTGTTGATACCGGGTACCAAAGATAATGATGCATTTAATCTTAAGTCTGCTTGGGAGCAGGTAAGAGGCAGATCTGTGGAATACAGATGGTGCAATTTGATATGGAACATACAAAGTGTGCTCCTAAAACGTCAAATTGTGCATTATTAGTCAAATTAAACAAGCTCAACACGAAAGATAAAGTCTGTAGGCCATAGACAAATCATGTGTTCTGTGTAGTAATCACCAAGAGGACGGAGGTCATTTATTCTTTAACTGTTAGTATTCAAAATCTCTCTGGAACAATATAATACATAATCTCAACATTAATGATAAAAGCAGTTAGGACATTGATCAAAATTTTGAACAATTTGCTGATCTCAAGCTAGATTCAACTATCATTAATAGTAACTGTTGTAATCACCACACTAAATTTGGCATATTTGGTGTGAAAGGAACTCGAGATTATTCAATAATATTCATACTCCGCTAGATATCAGATCCATCATGATAATTCAAGACTGCAAAAATTTGCTAGCTCATTCAATAATTTCAACGGAAGAAGCTAAGAGTAAAGAACTTATCTTGGCAAGGTTCGGAATCGCTATTGACCAGATCCCTGTTGTTCATTCTGCGTAGTTGGTTTCATTCGGCTCTTTTGTCTGATTGTTTACTAATGATCTGTGGCCTCGAATTTCCTTTGTGAAGTATTTAGACCAACAGCCATTTTTAATCTCTGGAGCTGAAGGGTATAGATCATGCATTGGATGTGAAGTGGAAGACAGCTGTCGTATACTTCTGTTGTTTCTTGTTGTTTTCTGTTGGTTTTAGTTAGCTGTGGTAGTTTATCTATTAGTCTAGTTATATTCGAACAGATGGTTTTGAGTATTTCGATTATTTTCACTCTCCATCTGTTTGATGCCGCAGACTTATAAGTAAAATGACAATACGACATTTGGTTGTAGGTCAATTTGGTTGTAATATATATATGTGGGTACACACACATATACATACACACACATATATATAAGTAAATTGTTATTAACAACAGATGATATAGACCAATTAATTTCTAAACTAGAAAAAATAGGAATTATTGGAGAAGAACCGTTGAAACATTGGAACAAAAATCTTATACAATGTAAACTAGACATAATTAATCCAGATTTAACCATAAAAATAGGATCCCCAAAATATGATACTTGAATTATAGAAGAATTCAAGATGCACATAAAAATTCTAACAAACTAAAATATTATTAGGAAAACAGATTCGAGACATAGAACATCGGCATTTATTGTCCAAAAAGAATCTGAAAGAAAATGTGGTCAATCTAGAATGGTTATGAACTATACTAGACTGAATGACAGTACCCATGAATATTGCATTCCAAATAAAGATGTATTAATAAATAAAATACAAGGATCAAATTGGTTCTTCAAATTTTAATTTAAAATCAGGGTTTTGGCAAGTAAAAATGCATCCTCAATCCATACCTTGGACTGTATTTACATGCGGCGAAGGACATTATGAATGGCTAGTAATGCCATTTGGCCTAAATAATGCACCACAAATATTCCAAAGAAAAATGGATAATATTTTCCAAAATTGTAATAAATACATTTGTGTATACATAGACGATATTCTTGTATTTTCTAAAACTAAGCAAGACATATATCACACTTATATACTATGTTAAAACTTATAGAAGCACATGGATTGATTATATTCAAGAAAAAGATAGAGTTAATAAAAAACAATATAGAATTTTTGGGAGCTAAAATTGGTAAAGGGATATAGAATTACAACAACATATAACTAGAAAAATTCTAGAATTCCCTGATAAACTGGAAAATTTAAAACAATTACAAGTCTTTTAGGACTTATAAATTATGTAAGACTCTATATAAAAGATCTTTCAAAATATACTGGCCATCTTTATAACAAAAGAAGCCCAAAAGGGAATAGAGATTTTAACATAGAAAATATAAAACAAGTCCAAAAAATAAAAGAGCTAACCCAAAACTTAAAACCATTAAGCTTACCATTACAAACTAACTGTTTAATAATTGAAACATATGGATCTTCCCTAGAATGGGGAGGAATTTTATTAAGTAAGAATAATAAATACGAGAATAAATCTATAGAAAAAATATATAGATATACTTCAGGGGTATACAAAGAAAAAAGATATATAACATCCTTATATTACGAAATATTAGCTATAATCTATGTTCTAGAATCATTCAAATTATTTATAATATTCCAAAGAGAAATAACATTAAGAACAGACTGTGAATCTATAGTAAAATATACTGACAATAGAAAAGAAAAAGTAACCATAAACAATAGATGGCTAAAATTTAAACATGTTATTTCTAATTGTGGAACCAATATTTGTTGGGAACTTATAAAAGGGAAAAATAATTTCCTACCAGATTAGTTATCCAGACTGTTGAGATGATTATTTTTTATATGTCTTCCTAACATCTACATTGCAGATATGGATATGGAAGATCTAAATCCATCTAAACATCTGAAGACATATAAAACAAACCATTTTGTTACAAAGGTGAAAGTCACAGAAGAACAACAGCTTGTTCTAGACAATATATGGAATATGAAGACTCCGCAAGAGTCCAACAAACAAAAACTAAGTGTGTCATACACCTTAGTGCACATATTTACACAAGAAAAAAAAACAAAATATCTCTACTATGGTCTTTTTACAGGACCTGGTGCTGGTATTTATAGCACATGGGAACAAATGATCATCAAGATCAAATTTCTAGAACAAAATCCTAGATATGGGAAACCGTTGTACTAAGGCTTTAATTCTTTTGAAGCTGCTACAAATGAATTACAAAAAATGTTTGGAAAGGACTATGTCATTTCCGAAGATATACAAAGCCTCCAACAAATTAAAAACGAGCTACCCGAAACCTCTTCACTAGTTAGTCTCAGACCAAAAACCTCCTCCTTTGCCAACATAGTCAAAACAACTGAACCCAATAAACTCATAAGCCTTGAAACACCCAAACATGTTTATACAAGCCAAAATAATCCAAGCCCAAACCAAAGGCCCATAATCCTACCCAATTTTCCAGAACAGCTCACAAGGGAATTATATTTCCTACAACATCCAAATGAACTCTCCCATGGTATTTCAACAGAACCTGCAAATTCCTTTCTAATATTTCAGGAATAAAGGAAGAAGGATTACAGATTGAATGAGAAATCCTAAGGAATACCAATATTCCTTGCACAAAACAGTATGAAGGATGCCACAACACTCCTCAAATTTCCCTTGCACAATAATTTGTGCAGTACCACAAATAAATCTTAACCTCACAAATTACAAATACTTAGTCCACGAAGGGATCACATACGACCCAACTACTCTCATAAACTATGGCCTAGTCAAAAGAATTTATTTTGATGAATGGGCCCAAGATGACCTGCCTGAGCCCATCGGAAGTATAACAGAACATCTGACAAACATATTAGCCACAGATATATATATATATATATATATATATGGATTTTAAATCCGTACCCCCACATTTTGGAAAAACTGTGTTTGAACCTACAAAACATACGGTTCAAATAAAAGCAAAGTTCTTAGATTCAGATTTTGAAAACTGGAATGAAAATTTCATTCCAACTAAGACCGAAAGTGTTAAAATAAACGAACAAACATATGAAAGATACAGAGCAGCTAGGATTGCAGATGATGGAGACTGGGATCACAACAAATTACATCTATATGCAGAAACTCCAGCGATCAAGTTATAAATTACAGATGCATTGGAAGAACACAGGTCGGGCTACAGAAATTTTGACATTTATCATCCTAAGCCTTCCGTGATCAAGAGTTACAAGAAAGGAATGTCCTAAAAAATACTACAAATAAAAATGATAAGGATGACGTAGATTCCACTACAATGTCTGCAGACGAATAAGAAAAAGAAGAATATGCTCCACTAATAAAAAGAGAAAAATAAAATAATATCTGTCGACAAAAAGGTGAAGACCTTATCTCCACAGACAGAAGAAGACAAAAAACTTTTTCTCCACTATCTATAACTTTATGGATGTAGTATTCTTCATGTCCTCTTCCTAATAAAATTTCTGAGTGCATGTACTATTATCTTAAGTGGAAGATCTCTTTACCTTCTATTGTAAGTTTGTAATAGACATCTGTCCATAGTATTGTGCGTAAAACTTGCCTATATATTTGGCAAGTCAGTATGGTTGTAGATATCGAAAAATCAGTATTGTAACCAACTGTGAAATTAATATAAGCTTTCTTTTAATGGCTATCTTCTTCAATCTCTTTTCTTCTTCAAAGATCATGAATAACTAAACATTAAGTCAAAGCCACGGAAAGAAAAGATACAAGACTGCTGCAGCTATGTAAGTTCTCTTATCTTTTTGTAATAGATCTTTTCATAAAATTCTCACTTATGTTATGCTCGTTATGTAATAGCCAAGTTTCTTTGTAAACAATTGACACCAGTTGCTATAAGCTTAATAAGTAATTCCAACAGACGTAAGTCTGTTAGTCGAAAGAAGTACCGTGTGAGGGAAATAGTAGACGCTTAGGATGGCAAGGTAAGGAAAAATGATTTAAGATGTAGGGTTCTTGTAAAGGTTTCTAAGAAACAAAGTTATTTTAAATAATAAGTATAATATGAGTAATGAATTAGTATGAAGAACCAAGAGAATTCTACTGCTTCATCCAGAAATGTATCCTAGTATTTCCAAAAGCTTTGACTACTTTGTCAAACAGATCAACCAACCATTCAAAAATAATAACAAGAAGAAATTTACTTAATTTATGGAAAAACTACAACAATATTTGGAAGATAAATTCATGTTAAACACAATAGACATTATGAAGAATAATACAACCATTAAAGAAGACCAAAAACACTAGATAATAAGTATTTTCAAACAAAATAATAAGCATGAACTAATAAATATATACGACTGCGAAGCAGATTTCATCCAAATATTTAACAAATTTAATTACCTCAGGGAACCAGAAAACATAGTAATAACAGAAAGATTCATGAGAGATTTCTACATAGAATGGAAAAGTTACATAAATTTAAAAAATAAACCAAACTATAAAATTACAGAGAATAATGATTGGGAAAACTAAGACGAGCAACTTTCCTAAAATTGAAAACATAGAATCATTACAAAATTATTTTGAGCAAAATTTCATGATAAAACTTTTAATTATATTAAAACAAACAAAGCTAAGTAAAACTGTAATATCCCGAAATTTTTTGACAATATCAATTTAATAATATGTAGTTAAAATTAAATTGATATTGATATTCTGTTAATAATTATTCAGATAAATTTAATAATCTTCTTCAATAAATATTTGAATTGGTTATTTTATCTTTTAAAATAATAAATTGATTTGTATTTACAATATAAATATATGGTTCATATTTTAAATAAATTGGTATTGTTTTAAATTTAGAATAAATTTAACAAATTGGTTTTATGGCTTGATAAAAATATAATTTCTTGTAAAATGTTTTTAATTTAATAATAAAAGAGATTTATAAAAATAATATTAACATTGTATTGACTTTATAAATAAGTTTTGAATAAGAATTTGTAATTGTTATTTCAAATTGAATTTTTATTTATAACTTAATTTGAAAATTGTTTGGTTTTGAATTTAGTTTGAATTTAAATTCAAAAGTATAAAATCTTTATTGTTTTAATTTTTATTTGTGTAGTTTTGTAAACATAATTTGTTTTTATTTCATTTATAAATTTATACACATGTTAAATATAAACTAACAATTTAAATTTAAGCTAATACATGCATTATTTTGTAAATAAATACTAATTACTTTTAAAGGAAATACAAGTGTTAAATTCTTATGCATTCAATTTGACAAATGTTGTTAAGTTTGACAAGTGTTAAAATTTTAGTTTTTATTTTTCTTTGCTTTCTTTAAAATCTGAAAATGCATTTAGTTAAGCTTACATATTCATTTCATATTACATTTTCTTTCCTTAATCAAATGAAGACCAAAATTCATTTTCATATTAACAATCTACAAATTCATCAAATTTCAAATCTGCATTCCTTCATATCCAAACAACTGCAGATTCAAGCCAACCTGCATATTAAAAGATCAAAACTCCTCTTCAAAATCAAATGAACCTGCATACCTCAAATTCATTAACAAGCTACAAATCTGCATACCACAAATTCATCTGCATATCCAAAACTAAGATCAAATCTGCATTTTCTCTTCAAATCAAAGTGAAGCCTGTTCTTTTTCTCTGCACTCTGGTTCAAACCTGGGTTGAATGAACACATGCATGCAAGCATTTTAGTCAGTGGAAACAATTAGGCAAACCTGTGTATCAAATTTCAACTCAGATTTCAACATAAGGATCAAGCCTGCACATGTTTGTTTTCTGCAATTTGAAATGATCAACAGGAGCTCTGCATTTATTTTCTGCAATATGCATAAAGGAAAAACAGTGGTCTGCATACATTAAGGTGAGTAACATTTTAAATCTTAAGTTTTTTTTAAAAAAAATAATAATATAAGTTGCATGTTTACTGAATGGAAATAGTATTGTTGTGTTTCAGTAGTTGTTGATATGGTTTATGTTAATCCTGTTTTATACCTTCTGATATGTTTTGATTTTCCAGGTAGAATTTTATTAGTTACACTTACCTTTTATTTAAGTTTCTGTTAACATGAAGTTGCAAAGTAAAATTATTTTATTTTCCTAAGTTCATGTTTTAAAAAAAAATTGAAGAATTAAATTACAGAGTGATATCTCTGTAAAAATAAGTGATACCACTATAGGTTGAACTTGATTAAATCCAGTCATATTAATATTAAAAACCAGTTTCATAAACTAAAAAGAAAATTTACTGGAAACTGATTATTTAAAATCTAGTATTAGTATTTGTGTATGGTTCATTTACAGTGTTCTTGAACCAAAATATGAATTTGTCAAAATTCTTGCAAACTGTAGTTTAAGAAAACTCAAATGTCCTTTTGAGTTATTAGGTAAGGATCATAGATCCTTAGAAGATCAGAGAAGTGTATTTTAATTAATAGATATGTTACAGTTTGGATTGGAACTTTTTTAAACCTAGTTTGAATAGTGGTTAGGAATGGGGGCAGTGAGAGGGGAAGAGTGGATGGAGTGATGTGATACTAGGTGATTGTGTAGCTGAAGGGTGTTGGAACTCGAGGCCGGGAGAGTTTAATGACAGATGGTCAGAATGGCAAGAGATCGCCGTTGACAGGTTGGGGTAAAAACTTGGAAAATTGTTTTCAAGTTTGGGGTTCCTGAGCAAAATTTTGAATTCCTGTATAATTTCTTGATCTGGGTTGATGTAGAAGTAGTGGTGGATTCTGGTTGTGGCTTGATCACCTGAGATGGTCGGCAGAGGGGGCGACGATAAAAACTCTGGTGAACTGCTTTGGGTTTGGGAATGTTTCAGGGGAATGTTGGGTTGCTCGGAGTAAATGAGAGAATGACTCGGAGCAAGTTGATAGGAAACTCGGAGTAGTAAGGTATAAAACTCGAAGTAAAATTAGGGGGTCTCGGGTTGAACTCTGTTATTTCCAGGTTTGAAAGCCTGTATAGAATCTAGGTTTTGAAATTTAAAAATCTTGGTTTTTAAATATTGTAAATTCTGCAGATTTATTTAAAGTAATGATTAAGTGAAAATTTAAATGCAAGTTTGAATTTTAGATTCAAATTTAAATCCCAGGTTTTGAAATAAAAGTTTAAATTCTTAACTTAATTAACTATTTCAATTTGGTAAATAGTTGAAATTTTGAATAATGAAGTTTTTAAAATATGAAGCAAGATTTAAAGATAAATTTTAAAACTAGAAATCTGAGTTTAAAATGAAGTTCAGATTCAAATTTAAAAGAAGATTTAAATTTGAAAGTTTTAAAACATAAATGAATTGAAACTTCTAAAATTTTGAAATAAATTTAACTTCAAATTCTTATGATTGCATTCTTAAGTCAAACTTTTGTTTTGACTTGTAATTTTAAGTAAGTTTTAAATTATTTAGAATTTGATAAGTTTAAAATTTTCTATTTTAAACTTGGATTTAAATTGAAATTTAAAAGGAAAAATTCTTAAGTACTTTGTTTTAAATCAAATTGTTTTAAACATAATTAAGTTATGTTTTATTTTGGAAATTTGGTTAAGAATTATGTTTTAGAATTAATTAATAAGGTAATTAAGATTAATTAATTAATTTAATTAAATAAGGTGAATTTGGAATTAATAATTGATTAATGATTAATCAATTTGGAATTAGGATCATTAATTTAGTTATTAATTAATGATAAATGAATATTAATTATGTAATTAATTTTTAAATTAAGGATAATTAATTTAATAAATTAACTTTAATTAATGAATGATTTTAGATAATTTAAATGGTAATTAATTTAAGTTTATTACCTTATAAAATAATTTGAGGATGGCTAATGAAGGTCATTAACCATGATTATTTAACAATTAATTAATATGGTTAATTTTTATAATTAATTAGATTAATTAATTTAATAATAATCGATTGTAAATGGTTTGAGTGTAATTACTTGATAAAGTAATTAGGAAATTAATTACTTAATGTATTTAATTTAATTTAGTGAGATTGTTTATTTTAATTAATTAAGTTTAATTAATTTTAAACACTTGAGTTTTATAAATAATTACTTTATGTAATTAATGATTTGGAAATTACTTAGTTAAGTAATTATTTAATAATTACAGGATGTAATTAAGTGGAGATGTTTAAGTATGAGGTGGTTAGGTTTAATTATTTAGTAATTAATCAAGAGTGATTAATTAAGGGTAATTAATTTGGTTTAATATAGTAATTAAATTAGTTAATTACTTAGAGTAATTAATTTAAGAAACAATTAAGGATCATTAATTATTCAATTAATGATGTAATTAAAGATGATTAATTATGATTAATTAATCAATAATAGGTAATTAAAGGTAATTAATTAATTAATTAAGGATTAATGTAATTAATTATGATTAATTAATTAATTGAAGTAATTAAAGGTTAATTACTGTATGGTTGTGAATAATTAATTTTGTGAAATTAATTAAGAATAATTACATGAAGGTAATTAAGGGTAATTAATCAAGAGTGATTAATTAAAATAATTTATGATTGATTAATTGATTGTAATAAATTAAATAGTTGGGTAAGCAAGTTATAATTTGGTGAAATAATTAATTTAATTTATTGTAAATTAATAAAAGATGAAGTGATTAATTTAATTCATTTTAAATTAATTAGAGTTGAAGATAGTTAATTTAACTCATTTTAAATTAATTATATTGTGATGAGTAAATCATTGCTTATGTATGAATGGATGTCATTGATTGTCTTGGTTGCTTTGTGATCTCAGTAATGAGATAAATGATATTGTGTGATATGGATGCTTGGTTGTATTGTGATGATAACTTAGATTATCTATTGCGATGGTGATATATGGTATATCTATTTGATATTGATAATGTGGATACCTGCTATGTGATAATGTTGATTATCAGTTATGATTTGTGAGTTATCTATCTGTGTGTATATATATATATTGTAATTAAATTGTTTTAAACCTTTAAAACAACTTAGACCCTAAAAGACACGCTTTGGTTTTCGATGAGACCGGGATCGGATTTCCATATTTGGATATCCGAAAACCACATCGATTCCAAATAACGTTAGGTCGTGAATCAAAGTGGAGCTTTGTGAAGACTCGAGGTGTAAGGACTATGAGTCATTATAACTCTGTGGGTGATTCCGTAATGAGTTGACGGAATTAGTTCTTATAGATTCGAGATGGTGGTTTAGAGTACAAGGGTTATTGTCATTAACTCTGAGGGTGATTCCAAAATGAGTGTAACGAGATAATGCCTTCGGTTTCGTTCGAACCCGGAACGAACTTGTATGGATTGAATGCTTCCAGCACATCTTCAGGTGGACAATGAGCATTCTAAGTGATATGTCCTATAAAGGTAATCGTAGCCTCAAGCCTCATCAACCGGGAATGGCTAAAACATGGGAGGTGCAGCAAAGCTTCATGGGTCGCGCTCACTGGAGAGCAAGATTGATCCCTGTATAGAAGTCCTTTATATTCGGCTGTGTGGGTGGTTGCTAGCTACAACCACGGGGTTGTCTTGTTCGGAACTATTCAGTTAGGAATGGGTCCGGCTTTGTGTTGCAGGGGGTCGGGAGTGATCCTCGGTACGTTGATCTAGGCCACGTACTGTGACGGGCGGTACCCCAGTAGCCCTGCCATTGTATGGAATCCAAAATCCAATAAGTGCCAACGGTTTTGATTGTATTACCCACTTTTGTGGCTAGTAGCTGGAATTTAATCATGTAACAATTTCGGCTATTTCTTATTTATTTTGAAAACCCTAGACACTATTATAATATCATCGGATTTCCTATCAAATGTTTTGGACACCGTAAGGTAAAAACTTTTCCATGTTTATGTGTGGGAAGTCTTACATGATACCTTTCTTTTCAAAAGGATTTTTGAAAGTTAAGCAACTTTAACCTGTTACTCACACCAGACCCATGTCTGACCCGGAGTTTATTTTTGTTTTTCATAAACTCTTGTGTACTCAAATTTTTATGAGTAGTCAAGTGAATTCAGGTTAGCTTTGACGATTTGTGGAGGAGCAATGGAGCAGGAGGCTTCCGCGTGTAGATATATATAGTATTCCGCTGTGTATTCTCTGAGTTGTTGTATTGAGTTGTATAACTAGACAGGTGTTTATAACTGTCTAGTATATGTGTTGTCTATCTGTGTACTCTGATAATGGTTGTAAACTATGTAATATTTATGTTATTAATATAATTTATTCATTCCGCTGTGTAGATTCTGATGTTGTTACTTTCTTCTCTTCTTTCTATTCTCTTTTCTATCCCTTTCTTTCTTAATGACGATGCGACTTCCTGGTATTTGGAAGCCGGGTCGTCACAGTTTGGTATCAGAGCATTAGGTTGAGTGAATACCTAGGCTCTGAAGTGTGTCTTTCTTAGGGAGCATTAGGCTGAGTAAATACCTAGGCTCTGTAGTGGTGTCTATCTTGAGAGAGCGTATTTGTAATTTTTAATATATGTATATATATATATTTATTTCTACCTATCTGTTGGGTTGCCTGTTCAGGTTTTCCAATATAAGTTATAAAGGTAGATGGGGTAGTAGTGTGTGTAACATGACTACCATTGGTTGGAGTTTGAATGTTTGAAGTTGGAAGTCTATCTGTCGAGACTGTAGACCTAATACCGTCTCTAGTGAGTTCTGTTGTGATGAAGGACTTCATTGATCTCTGAAGGAAACCTGTTAAGGTTCGGAGTTCATTTATGAAGTGGATGAGTAGTGTTTGGATCTGTTGGCTTGGCAGAAGTGAGTGATGGTATTTTGATACCTTAAGGAGTAGTAGCTGCGTGACAAGATGCAGTGACTATGGATGTTCCCGAAGATGTATTCTTTGGAACAAGTTAAGGAAGTGAGTCTGCCTCGGTGTTGTGGCTGTGTTCAGCTGGAGTTTTTGTTTGCTTCGAGGTTTGAGTTTCTCGAAGAGCTTTGTTTTGGAATTCTTTGGCATCTGTGGCAGCAGTGTAGTTTGGAGTGTTCTCGGTGTTGGTAAGAGATCTTTTGGCTTAGCAGTTTTTCTGAAGTGGAGTTCAGAAGCAGTTAAGTGAACCCGTTCTTCGATGGGTTGGCTGGTTAAGTTTAAGCTATTCTATTTGGTTTAAGGAGAACAGTTTTCCTTGGATTTGGTTTGGGTTGGTCGCAAAAGTGACTTGCGATTGTTTGAGTGTTCTCTTAGGTTATCTGAGTTTTTCTGATGTCTTCAGAGAAGTCAAGGTTTGGTTTGCATCTGGAGTTTGAGCTTCCTTATCGACTGGAATTCCAGGAATGGTATCGGTGGTTCAACCATATAGAAGTATGGTTCCAAGAGTTTGAGTTGGTGTAGCAGCTCAGAGTTTTGGAGGAACTTCTGAGTTTCTTATGGATCTGTGAACCATATCCCTAGGGTGTGTTGTCCTGTTTGTGCTCGTGTTCTTCTTCAAGCATTTTCTTCTACTTCGGATCAGAGTTGTGCAGCGGAATCAGTTTGGAAGTATATCTGCTTTTCTTTCCTGGACAGAAGAAGTTGTTGTTTTCTGAGGTTGAGGAGTAGATTTTGGATTCTTGGTTTTGGTTGATCTTGAGAAGATCATTTTGTTGTGTTGATTGGTGTAGTTTGTTTCTAGAAGCATCAGCAAAGGTTGTGCTGATCAGTAAGTTGTAGACAGCCCATGATTGTCTGAAGAGTTTTGTGGATAAGAGTTGAAGGGATTTGGACTCTGAAGTCGGAGATATAATTTTGGATAAATTTTCTCTGATCATAAGTGAGCTATAAGTTTGGGTAAGTCTGAGAAGCTAGCTCTGAAGTGTTTTGGATCTTTTATGTATCTTGGAGATTAAGTGATTGATTTATAGGATTGAATTGCCGGTTTGGATAACTGGGATTCGATGAGTTTCACGTATCTCTGACGGAGTACGTGTATGATCTATCTCTGGTTGTGGAACCAGCAGTTCTGGAGTTTTGGTTGTTGTGTCAGACTCGTTTGCAGTCTGATATCTTGTCTAGTATTATAGATATAGTTATATAGGAGCTTTGTAGCTTCATAGTATTGTTTGTTTGGATTCTCTGGAGCAAGTATCCCGGTATATTTATATACCTGGGGAAACTCGATAAAATTCTATCCAGATTTTGTCTGGATAATTAGATTTGTTTGATTGGTTGTTTTTGGTTGTTAGCATATGTTTGATATATGATTGTGTTTTAAAATTAAAATTTAATAAGATTATTAAATTACCTTTGTTTTAAATTTCGAGGACGAAATTCTTTTAAGGGGGAAGGATTGTAATATCCCGGAATTTTTTGACAATATCAATTTAATAATATGTAGTTAAAATTAAATTGATATTGATTTTATGTTAATAATTATTCAGATAAATTTAATAATCTTCTTCAATAAATGTTTGAATTGGTTATTTTATCTTTTAAAATAATAAATTGATTTCTATTTACAATATAAATATATGGTTCATATTTTAAATAAATTGGTATTGTTTTAAATTTAGAATAAATTTAACAAATTGGTTTTATGGCTTGAAAAAAATATAATTTCTTGTAAAGTGTTTTTAATTTAATAATAAAAGAGATTTATAAAAATAATATTAACATTGTATTGACTTTATAAATAAGTTTTGAATAAGAATTTGTAATTGTTATTTCAAATTGAATTTTTATTTATAACTTAATTTGAAAATTGTTTGGTTTTGAATTTAGTTTAAATTTAAATTCAAAAGTATAAAATCTTCATTGTTTTAATTTTTATTTGTGTAGTTTTGTAAACATAATTTGTTTTTATTTCATTTATAAATTTATACACATGTTAAATATAAACTAACAATTTAAATTTAAGCTAATACATGCATTATTTTGTAAATAAATACTAATTACTTTTAAAGGAAATACAAGTGTTAAATTCTTATGCATTCAATTTGACAAATGTTGTTAAGTTTGACAAGTGTTAAAATTTTAGTTTTTATTTTTCTTTGCTTTCTTTAAAATCTGAAAATGCATTTAGTTAAGCTTACATATTCATTTCATATTACATTTTCTTTCCTTAATCAAACGAAGACCAAAATTCATTTTCATATTAACAATCCACAAATTCATCAAATTTCAAATTTGCATTCCTTCAGATCCAAACAACTGCAGATTCAAGCCAACCTGCATATTAAAAGATCAAAACTCCTCTTCAAAATCAAATGAACCTGCATACCTCAAATTCATTAACAAGCTACAAATCTGCATACCACAAATTCATCTGCATATCCAAAACTAAGATCAAATCTGCATTTTCTCTTCAAATCAAAGTGAAGCCTGTTCTTTTTCTCTGCACTCTGGTTCAAACCTGGGTTGAATGAACACCTGCATGCAAGCATTTTAGTCAGTGGAAACAATTAGGCAAACCTGTGTATCAAATTTCAACTCAGATTTCAACATAAGGATCAAGCCTGCACATGTTTGTTTTCTGCAATTTGAAATGATCAACAGGAGCTCTGCATTTATTTTCTGCAATATGCATAAAGGAAAAACAGTGGTCTGCATTCATTAAGGTGAGTAACATTTTAAATCTTAAGTTTTTTTATAAAAAAAATATAAGTTGCATGTTTACTGAATGGAAATAGTATTGTTGTGTTTCAGTAGTTGTTGATATGGTTTATGTTAATCCTGTTCTATACCTTCTGATATGTTTTGATTTTCCAGGTAGAATTTTATTAGTTACACTTACCTTTTATTTAAGTTTCTGTTACCATGAAGTTGCAAAGTAAAATTATTTTATTTTCCTAAGTTCATGTTTTAAAAAAAAAAATTGAAGAATTAAATTACAGAGTGATATCTCTGTAAATATAAGTGATACCACTATAGGTTGAACTTGATTAAATCCAGTCATATTAATATTAAAAACCAGTTTCATAAACTGAAAAGAAAATTTACTGGAAACTGATTATTTAAAATCTAGTATTAGTATTTGTGTATGGTTCATTTACAGTGTTCTTGAACCAAAATATGAATTTGTCAAAATTCTTGCAAACTGTAGTTTAAGAAAACTCAAATGTCCTTTTGAGTTATTAGGTAAGGATCATAGATCCTTAGAAGATCAGAGAAGTGTATTTTAATTAATAGATATGTTACAGTTTGGATTGGAACTTTTTTAAACCTAGTTTGAATAGTGGTTAGGAATGAGGGCAGTGAGAGGGGAAGAGTGGATGGAGTGATGTGATACTAGGTGATTGTGTAGCTGAAGGGTGTTGGAACTCGAGGCCGGGAGAGTTTAATGACAGATGGTCAGAATGGCATGAGATCGCCGTTGACAGGTTGGGGTAAAAACCTAGAAAATTGTTTTCAGGTTTGGGGTTCCTGAGCAAAATTTTGAATTCCTGTATAATTTCTTGATCTGGGTTGATGTAGAAGTAGTGGTGGATTCTGGTTGTGGCTTGATCACCTGATATGGTCGGCAGAGGGGGCGGCGATAGAAACTCTGGTGAACTGTTTTGGGTTTGGGAATGTTTCAGGGGAATGTTGGGTTGCTCGGAGTAAATGGGAGAATGACTCGGAGCAAGTTGATAGGAAACTCGGAGTAGTAAGGTATAAAACTCGAAGTAAAATTAGGGGGTCTCGGGTTGAACTCTGTTATTTCCAGGTTTGAAAGCCTGTATAAAATCTGGGTTTTGAAATTTAAAAATCTGGGTTTTTAAATATTGTAAATTCTGCAGATTTATTTAAAGTAAGGATTAAGTGAATATTTAAATGCAAGTTTGAATTTTAGATTCAAATTTAAATCCCAGGTTTTGAAATAAAAGTTTAAATTCTTAACTTAATTAACTATTTCAATTTGGTAAATAGTTGAAATTTTAAATAATGATGTTTTTAAAATATGAAGCAAGATTTAAAGATAAATTTTAAAACTAGAAGTCTGAGTTTAAAATGAAGTTCAGATTCAAATTTAAAAGAAGATTTAAATTTGAAAGTTTTAAAACATAAATGAATTGAAACTTCTAAAATTTTGAAATAAATTTAACTTCAAATTCTTATGATTGCATTCTTAAGTCAAACTTTTGTTTTGACTTGTAATTTTAAATAAGTTTTTAAATTATTTAGAATTTGATAAGTTTAAAATTTTCTATTTTAAACTTGGATTTAAATTGAAATTTAAAAGGAAAATTTCTTAAGTACTTTGTTTTAAATCAAATTGTTTTAAACATAATCAAGTTATGTTTTATTTTGGAAATTTGATTAAGAATTATGTTTTAGAATTAATTAATAAGGTAATTAAGATTAATTAATTAATTTAATTAAACAAATTGAATTTGGAATTAATAATTGATTAATGATTAATCAATTTGGAATTAGGATCATTAATTTAGTTATTAATTATGATAAATGAATATTAATTATGCAATTAAGTTTCAAATTAAGGTTAATTAATTTAATAAATTAACTTTAATTAATGAATGATTTTAGATAATTTAAATGGTAATTAATTAAGTTAATTAACTTATAAAACAATTTGAGGATGGTTAATGAAGGTCATTAACCATGATTATTTAACAAATAATTAATATGGTTAATTTTTATAATTAATTAGATTAATTAATTTAATAATAATCGATTGTAAATGGTTTGAGTGTAATTACTTGATAAAGTAATTAGGAAATTAATTACTTAATGTAGTTAATTTAATTTAGTGAGATTGTTTATTTTAATTAATTAAGTTTAATTAATTTTAAACACTTGAGTTTTATAAATAATTACTTTATGTAATTAATGATTTGGAAATTACTTAGTTAAGTAATTATTTAATAATTACAGGATGTAATTAAGTGGAGATGTTTAAGTATGAGGTGGTTAGGTTTAATTATTTAGTAATTAATCAAGAGTGATTAATTAAGGGTAATTAATTTGGTTTAATATAGTAATTAAATTAGTTAATTACTTAGAGTAATTAAATTAGTTAGCTACTTAGAGTAATTAATTTAAGAAATAATTAAGGATCATTAATTATTTAATTAATGATGTAATTAAAGATGATTAATTATGATTAATTAATCAATAATAGGTAATTAAAGGTAATTAATTAATTAATTAAGGATTAATGTAATTAATTATGATTAATTAATTAATTGAAGTAATTAAAGGTTAATTACTGTTTGGTTGTGAATAATTAATTTTGTGAAATTAATTAAGAATAATTACATGAAGGTAATTAAGGGTAATTAATCAAGAGTGATTAATTAAAATAATTTATGATTGATTAATTGATTGTAATAAATTAAATAGTTGGGTAAGCAAGTTATAATTTGGTGAAGTAATTAATTTAATTTATTTTAAATTAATAAAAGATGAAGTGATTAATTTAATTCATTTTAAATTAATTAGAGTTGAAGATAGTTAATTTAATTCATTTTAAATTAATTATATTGTGATGAGTAAATCATTGCTTATGTATGAATGGATGTCATTGATTGTCTTGGATGCTTTGTGATCTCAGTAATGAGATAAATGATATTGTGTGATATGGACGCTTGGTTGTATTGTGATGATAACTTATATTATCTATTGCGATGGTGATATATGGTATATCTATTTGATATTGATAATGTGGATACCTGTTATGTGATAATGTTGATTATCAGTTATGATTTGTGAGTTCTCTATCTGTGTGTATATAGATACTGTAATTAAATTGTTTTAAACCTTTAAAACAACTTGGACCCTAAAAGACACGCTTTGGTTTTCGATGAGACCGGGATCGGATTTCTATATTTGGATATCCGAAAACCACATCGATTCCAAATAACGTTAGGTCGTGAATCAAAGTGGAGCTTTGTGAAGACTCGAGGTGTAAGGACTATGAGTCATTATAACTCTGTGGGTGATTCCGTAATGAGTTGACGGAATTAGTTCTTATCGATTCGAGATGGTGGTTTAGAGTGCAAGGGTTATTGTCATTAACTCTAGAGGGTGATTCCAAAATGAGTGTAACGAGATAATGCCTTCGGTTTCGTTCGAACCCGGAATGAACTTGTATGGATTGAATGCTTCCAACACATCGTCAGGTGGACAATGAGCATTCTAAGTGATATGTCCTATAAAGGTAATCGTAGCCTCAAGCCTCATCAACCGGGAATGGCTAAAACAAGGGAGGTGCAGCAAAGCTTCGTGGGTCGCGCTCACTGGAAAGCAAGATTGATCCCTGTCTAGAAGTCCTTTATATTCGGCTGTGTGGGTGGTTGCTAGCTACAACCACGGGGTTGTCTTGTTCGGAACTATTCAGTTAGGAATGGGTCCGGCTTTGTGTTGCAGGGGGTCGGGAGTGATCCTCAGTACGTTGATCTAGGCCACGTACTGTGACGGGCGGTACCCCAGTAGCCCTGCCATTGTATGGAATCCAAAATCCAATAAGTGCCAACGGTTTTGATTGTATTACCCACTTTTGTGGCTAGTAGCTGGAATTTAATCATGTAACAATTTCGGCTATTTCTTATTTATTTTGAAAACCCTAGACACTATTATAATATCATCGGATTTCCTATCAAATGTTTTGGATAGCGTAAGGTAAAAACTTTTCCATGTTTATGTGTGGGAAGTCTTACGTGATACCTTTCTTTTCAAAAGGATTTTTGAAGGTTAAGCAACTTTAACCTGTTACTCACACCAGACCCATGTCTGACGCGGAGTTTATTTTTGTTTTTCCTAAACTCTTGGGTTCTCAAATTTTTATGAGTAGTCAAGGGAATTCAGGTTAGCTTTGACGATTTGTGGAGGAGCAATGGAGCAGGAGGCTTCCGCATGTAGATATATATAGTATTCCGCTGTGTATTCTCTGAGTTGTTGTATTGAGTTGTATAACTAGACAGGTGTTTATAACTGTCTAGTATATGTGTTGTATATCTGTGTACTCTGATAATGGTTGTAAACTATGTAATATTTATGTTATTAATATAATTTATTCGTTCCGCTGTGTAGATTCTGATGTTGTTACTTTCTTCTCTTCTTTCTATTCTCTTTTCTATCCCTTTCTTTCTTAAATGATGATGCGATTTTCCGGGAGTGGAAACTCGGGTCGTCTCAAAAACCAACAGTACAATATGGCAAAAATTTTAAAGATTATTCAAAGAAATTTTTAGACTTAACAGATGAGCCTAAATTAGATAAAGAAAAGATACTAAAAAATCTAGAGCATACCTTTTATCTAGCAGAAAGTAAAACGGAAAACAACTTACAGATAGAATGATGAAATTAGTGTGTGAAGAATATTACAAAATACTGTCAAAACAAATACAAGAAGACAATTTAAACACAACAAACTGATTTGAATTATATGATGGTGAGATAAATACATATAATGAATTTTACTAATAAGGGAAGCTACAAGGAATTGAACATAAAATTAGAAGACTCTGAAAAAATACAAAGAACAAGGTTCCTAATTCCTAGTTCAATATTCTACTTGCTACACCCTTGGGTATTACACTTGCAAGTTGCCAGTAAGGTAGTTGAAACTAAATAGAATGAACCAACAAATTTACCATAATATATACAAAATATTAGAACAGACAATAAGATTCATAGCATGTTATGCTTTGGGACTCTATATACAAATATTTACAGAATATTTAATAGAGACGTGGAACACTCCACTCTAGTTTAAAAAAAAATTACTCCAACAACATTTAATTTAAATGCTGCAATATGATAAATACTACAATATGCTGTGATAACTTATCCTCTTATTTTAAAAAAAAAACTACTCCCAATAACATTTAATTTAAATGAGAATGAAACTTATCCCCTTATTATTTTTGGTGTCAGAGCTTAAAGATTACTTGGCCGATAAACATGAGTTATAAAAAATTCAATTACCTAAATTTAGAGATTAATAGTCCAATAAAAAGGATTATTACATTAGATAAACAAAAACACATATGCTATATAAAAGATTCAACATATACCCACAAGGTACATTTTGAATCAGAACATATGAACACCATAACAGACTTAATTATAGAATTAAGTGAAAACCTAGATCATTATAACGAAAGACATTATAACCTAATGCAATTAGTCCTCGAAGGCATAATTGAAAAAAATAAATTATTAAAACAAATCTCTAATAATCAAGACTACTTAAAAGCCAATTTACAGAAAGTAGATAGTATGGAAATAACTTTAGAAAAATTAATAAATAAATCTAAGGTCATAAAGTTGAAAGAATTCCCAAACAAAAATGATATAATAAAATTGAAAGAGATGATTGAAGAAAATAAACCTAAAGACATAGAAATAAAACTCAAAGAATTGACCTTACAAATTAAAGAACAATCAGAAAAAGATAAGAAACAATTTGAATTACAAATACAACAAATTGAAAAACTATTACAAGAAATTAAGTACGTACAATTAAATTAAGATGAGATACGATAATAAATATTATTGAGAAGAAACTAGCCATGTTAACATGATGCTGAAATAGAATGAAACATTATCAGCAGGATATAATAAAGATACTTACCAAAGTAAGGGAGATAATACAATATGTTTGATGTGCAATACTATTATTACAATGTTAACCCAAATCAATGATAGAATAAACTTGATGGATAAGCAGATTACTAATTTGAATAGGCAAATAAATAATCTAGATAAAACAACACAAGAAAAAGATCATGATATAAGTCAAATTACAAAAAAAATTATCAAGCTTAAAACTAGGAGTAAATGATCCTACAACACATATTACAAGTAAAAAGGTTAAAATCAACTTTTTGATGTACAAAAAACTTGACCAAATATGAATAATAGAAGGTTATCCTTCACTGGACCATCTAGGACATTAATAGAAAGACCTACAGAATCAAATAGATTATTATCCACAGGCTGGATTAATAACATATTAAGAAGAACTATCAATACACAAGCCCAATTAGAAGAAATAATTGACTTAGATAGGAACATAGAAATATTTTCTAATAATCAATTAAATTCTTTAAATACTAGAGAAATATATAGAACATGATTGTTTGCAGCAATAACAGGATTATATAGACACCATAGGGAAGAAATACTTTCCATTCCAGATGGAAGTCAACAAATAATAAATTTAATGTCACAAGAAGCTATAAAACAATTAAAAACCCAAAAATACAAATTAATCCACTTAGGACTAATAGTTTAGGCATAAGAGGATTAGTCAGACGAAAAATTGGAACAAAACTATTATAGATCTTAATAGATGATAGACACCAAGATATGGATAAAGCCATATTTGGAATGATGGAGGTTAATATGAACAACAACATAGAGATTGTTTATATAACCCCAAATTATACCATGACATTAAATGATTTCTTCAAACACATAAAAATAATAATACAAAACAAAGGTTTTGAAAACTTCATAGGAAGGAACATATTGTCGGATATTACCTTTTTAGGAAAATGTATATCAAAATACACTCCAAAAATAAAAATAAAATTGGATAAAGTCATAGAAACATTAAATTCCACAAGAATAAGCTTTATAAAACCTATGGAAATAGATTCTTCTATTCTTGCTGGCCATGAATGGAAAATAGAAAATCCTAACAATACAACAGCAACATTAAAACTAAACAATGTTGTATTGTATAATAATTTAGATAAATCCATGTCTATAAGATTTAGAGACTATGGACCTTCAAACCAGCAAGAGATAGAAACCGATGATGAAATGGAAGAACTAAATAGAAGAATTAATGGATAGAATATTATATCCAAAAGAAATTGGGATGGTCCTTGAACCATCTGAAATATATGAATTAGAACAACAAATGAGAATAACAAAACAAATAAATGAAAATACTTTTGTTTACATCGATGATGAAAACAATGTGAGAATAAGAGAAATATATAATCTAGTGGACTTCTTGGAAGAATCCTAAGGAATAAATAATAAGATACAAAAGAAAAGTATTTTAGAAGACATGATATCAAACTTCACAAAACACATAAACTTAGCTGATTATGAAGAAAGTGGAAGCTCAGGAGCCATATACTTTAGGACAACCCCCTAGACAACCAATTGATCCTTATACAAATGAAAATAAAAATTTAAGAACAATAGGAAAAAGATTACCAAATGAAACATCCTTTTTTCAAAAATAATTCAGTAATACTAAATGTCACAGAATGTCATCCACAATTATTGGATACATAGCTAGAACATTGGACTGTTGCTACAGCAAGAGACTATGCAGCTAGACATACAAACATAAATTCCGGTGAAGAAATGATCAGAATAGCTGAGAATTATTTAGGTGATATAGCTAAGGCTATATGGGAAGCCTATAAACTAAACTTTCCTGAAGAAATAACTAACCTAGCCATACAAGGAAGTAATATATACAACTTTGCTTATACAATGCACATGATAATCACAGGAAGAGATGTAAATACAGGAGTAACAATAAGACAACAAGAAGCCATGAGAGATTTAGAACAAATCCAATTATTAGATTGGAAATACATAATAAAATTCTTAAAAGAATTTCTGCATTATGCAACTATTCCTGGAAATTATTATAGCACTGAAATAGGAAATAGATTATTTTCTAAATTACCAAGTGATTTAGGAAAAGAAATACATAGATCTTGGATAGAAAGCTATGAGAATAACTCTCATAATATTCCCAAAGGATATGATAACATTGGTATAAGAATAACACATATAATTACTGAGTTAAAAAAGAAATGTAACTACATACAAAGCCAAAGAGAATTAAAACAAAAAAATTATGGATTTTGTGGACAAATATACACTCCACAACAATATGGATCAAGAAATTATAGTATAGATAGGAAATCTAAGTTTAAAAATAAATATACCAAAAAATACTATTTAAGAAAATCTAATGCCAAAAAACCATACCTCAATAAAGAAAGGCATGTAAGAAAATATAATCCAAAAAAACATATACAAATACAATTACATGTTTTGCTTGTAATGAAAAGGGACACTTGTCTTCCTCATGTTCAAGATGACATAACTTATTTACTAATGAATCTAACCTTGTAGATTCAGTAAAAGAAGATTTAATAGAAATTGCTTCTGACGTATAAGAAACCTCTACAATATATTCTATAATATCCTTAGAAGGATTAGAAGAACAAGAACAAATACAAACATCCAATTATACAGTAATTAATGAATTAACAAATTTCCAAGAAAAAATACCACAAGAATACTTACTAAATATAGCCAACAAGGATTTATGTGAACATAGTTTCAAACATAAAATGGGAACAGATACCACAAAATGTGAATTTTGTCCTTGGTACCCTACTTTTGATAAGAGATTTAAGTGTATAGATTGCATAATAGAAATATGCCATATATGTGCAAAAAACAAATTCAATATAGACTTACCCAGAGAAAATAAACCTGTTTACACAGATAAAAATAAGATAAATGAAGATAGAATTAAAATACTTGAAGAAAGAACAAATAACATTGAAATAGAAATAGAAGAAATAAAAGAAAGAATTATAACTTTATACAAAAGGAAAAATGTTATCCATGATGAATCAACATCATATGAAAACAATATAAATTTAAATAACATTGATAAACCAATACAAATTCTGCTAATATGTAATTCAGGAAACCTAAAAGAATTACCTATTCCAACAAAGATTAATATAAAGGCTTAGAAATGCAGATATTAGCTTTTAAAAACATTGGTGCCACTAGTTCAACTATTTGTTCTAGTCTTATACCATACAAATATGTAACCAAAGCAGATAAACCAAAACAAAGTATCCAATTTGATGGAACTACTAATATTATCACAAATATTATAAAAAAATATATAAACATAAGCTTTACTAATACATGTGGAGAATGGTCTCCATATTACAATTTAAAACAGTTATGGGTTTTAGAATTAAACCTTGAAGGAATAAAACTAATCCTTGGATTAGATTTCCTATTAAATGATAACGGAAGTTTTGCATTTAATAAAGACTATATAGAAATTTCAAAGAAAACTACATTAACCCCAATACTATCAGAATATGCGCTTGAGAAGCGTGGTGGGAATACAGAACATAGAGCGGAAAAGATGAAAACAGATTGTGATTGCCCTATACCAGGACAATGCAAAATAAAAAATAAACAAAATATATTGACACATACTCAAGAAAATGAGAATGAAAAAATTACGCAAGATTCCCCTATAAACTATTATATATGTACACACACACGCATATGTGAGCATAGTATGTACTCTTTTTTTATAAGGTACCTATTTAAGTTATGTGTGTTGTAAATTTTTGATGAGGCATATTGTGAAAGTATATGAATTTTTTTAAGTTAATAAAGTATCTTTTCAAAAATCTTAAAAAATTGTTTTAACATTTACAATCATTTCAAAAACATCATCTTTAATAATATTAGCTAGCATAGTAAAGTACAAAATGTAAACTACTCCCTAAGATCCATAAATACAAGTATACATTATTTGGCTAGCTAAAGTATGAACAGTAGTCCCTGTTCCTGAAGTCAGTCTGATATGATTAGTAGTCTTCACAAATCCCAAGACACCTAAATCAGGATATCACTAATCCCTCATTAATCCCCTTGTTAATCTCTTTATTTGGCTAACTAAAGTATGGATTATGGTTTCTTTTTGACTAAGGAGTTTATTAGTGGTGGTTTTTAATTGTTTTTGGGTAGTCGAATAAGAATGGAGGCTGTCCAGTTCCATCAGGCACAAATCTTGAAATGGGCAATTGGGCTCAACCCATGCCCCACTTGGTTACCCACTAATCTATCTAAAAGTTGTCTAACTTCAAACGGACATATATCCTAAATGTTAAGTCCAAAAGGCTATTATGACCACCATACGGAAAAGTGAAATCATAATACCTTTCATTCGAAAGTGGTTCTGACCCTAATTCTGCTCCAATTAAAGTTATTGTCTTACAACTTTTCAGGGTCCAAAAAGTCCACTAAAATATCCGAGGGTCAAAAATATCACTACTCGACATTTGTCGAAGTTATAGTATCATTCAACACATTTAGATTTAGAAATAATATTTTACGATTCTTGATTACGTAAAATACGAATTGTTACACCCCCACCATCTTTAGGAATTTTGCCCACGAAATCCTAATCAAATAAGGTAAAGTCAAACAATACGTCCACCCTGCATGCCTAATAAACCATAAGCATAAGCACATCTAACATTAAACATGCACAAATAAGCAAAAACAATATAATCCGTGTTTACCCTTGCATACAAGCTACTGAACTCATAATATAGAACATCAAATATGATATAAAAAGTGAAAGTTACGATAAAAATTGAAATCTTATCAACTGAAGAGCTTTGGGTAGGTGTTCCTCATGCTCTCCTTGGTCTCATATGTCCAATCGCTCATGCTTGAACTCCATTGAACCTTCACCATCTTTCTCTTAAGCTACTTTGTATCTTGTCCTACCACATGAATAAGCCTATAAGGTCCCAAGGCTTCTGGCTCAATCTCGATATCATCCAGTTGATCCAGTGCCATCTTTCCCAATGCCTTTTGTATTCCCTTCCCGATATTCACTTGTAGATAACAGATCTCTATCACTTACAATATTCTTTGGCATACCCTAGGATCACACAATCCACTTCATATATAACTCTTCCAATTTCACTATCGCTCTACGTGATTTTATGGGTATAAACTTGGCATCCTTCGTTAATCAATCATTATGACTCAGACACTACCATACCCTCCTCTAGCATCTGGCAGTGCACTACATCCATTTTCACCTCCACTAGCAAAGCCTTAGCAGTTGTTATGACCCACTAGGCTTCTTCTGCTTAGCTTCCACTACTACAGCTCATATACCTCAATCCCAACATCCACTTTTATCCCTTTCCAAAAAAATATCAGTTCTATGCATTTTATTTCCATATGTACAATCAATCTCAAAAAATAGTACTCTTGTAGTACATCATATCTAAATCCATCAATGTTAGGTATAACTAGTCTATCATCTTTATGGAGCCAACCTTCTTGACCGTGCTCTGCCTCATCTTCTTAGACTCTATCCCTATCACTATCTTAATAGTGATCTTTGCTAGTCTAGCATCTCATCTTTTGTTAGCTCCAATCAAGTAGGTCTACTCATCTAACTTGCTAACACTTCTAGCTCTGGATCTCAACCTAGTTAAAAATCATAACCAATAAAATAACCTAATCGTATCTACACTAGGAACACTACTCATAAGCTAACATGTCTCCTTTATGCCTCCCACCTAATCCTTAAGTATATCTTATACTTTCTTTCAACTATAGGAAAAGAATATCACCTACATGTATCAGTATAACCTCACATAGCTTCTGCTTCATCCTATCTCGGAGAACCATCCACCACTATAGGAATATTACAGGATCTTCTCACATAGATATACTCTTATAAATGGACCCTCTTCTCCATGGGTCATTCACTTACACCTCCACACTTCGAGTTTCATTCTATGTTATAATAGTTAGCTGTTAAGCTGATACACAACCCAGTCTCTGTGTATGGTGACAGTTAGATAACCATCAGATATTCCCTCATTATGGGAAACGATGATGTCTGCTCATGCACAATCTCAAGAGAATACACAAAGATAACCATAATTGCATCCTCAAACGTGCATTCCAACTCTAACTCCCACTCTCCTCCTGTCCTAATCGTCATTGAAAACCTCTCATAATTAACTAAAACTTGGTATCCGTATAGTCACTTCATTACTAATGATACCGAACCTAACAAAACTCAAACAGAGCAATCAAAACAAGCAAACAACCATGCTTGACAACAATAAGTCTGGACAAATCATATTCAGATTCATTGAATCATCCACCAAGCAAAAAATTGCCAAAGGTCAGCCCATAAGATTAGGACTTAACCCAAACCTATCTACTGGGTCACTGGATATAATGGGTGTTATATATCACTATCAAATAAAACGCATATATGTATATTGTAAACAGAAAGCATACCTTAAATAGGGATGCCCTTCCCTTTCCCCATCACTAATTGAGCAGTCGACAAAGTAGAAATGTCACTGAATGCATAAGTAGACACGTTCTGCTTATTCCTACATAGCTCTGGACAATCCCTTTCATATGTCCAGCACTATTACAGTTAAAGCACTTCCTCTCCACACTCTTCACGGCCTTGTATTTTTGCTAAGATGACCCCTCTCATGACAGTTAAGGTAGATTGTCTTCAACTTCTCTTTCTTCTAGCCATCCTCTTCCCCAAACCGATTTTTTTCCTTGTCATTTTTGTTCCATTTTCTCTTGCATATGTTGCTCATTTGTGGATTTAGCTCTTCCTTGGAAATAGAAACTTTAGCCTTTGGTTCTGAATACAAGTTTCTTGCCTTTAAGGTCACTCCACAACCTTTTCAATGGTTACATCAATATGATCAATAATCCTCTCTCCTTGTTACTCGTTTAGGCCAACTATGAACCTCTCGTACCTTTTTCATGGAGCGTCGATAGCAAACAAGTTGTAGTTTAACAACATATCGAATTAAGCCACGTACTCAAAAATTGTCTTCTCCGTTGTTTCAACTTAGAAAACATCTTAAACAATACCAACTTATGGACATCTGATGTAAACATATCTTCAAATCTGATTTTGAACTGCTCCTAAGTGAACTAATCCTTAAGAGTAGAAATCTAGACAGCATTCCACCATCACATAGCTTAACCTTAAAGTTGCTTAGGGGTTAACTTCCTCTTTAACACATCTTTCAGCTCTAAGTCCTTGAAGATACGCTCATTGATGTCCAACCAATCCTACACTTCCATAACCAATTCCTTTCCAAGGAACTATTTGCCCCCAATCCTAGAATAATCCTTGTTCAGCTAGGTAAAAATGGCTTTAGGCACGTTCGCAGGGGCACCATCACCAATAGCAGGAGTAATAGCTTATGCATTATGTAGCATGTTCCACACCGTCCCAGTGAATATAGTCTATATATGGGGGTATCTACCCTCAAACCTGCCCCTTCTTCAACTTTGGTGGAGGAGTACCAAGCAAAATTTCTCATTTGCCGACTAATTTTGGTCTGCAATAAAAATGATCGGTCTCTTAAAAAGAAAAACTGCATCAGTGTTACTCATGTGTGCAATGAAATTTACACTACTGAAAACTAAAATATGTACAAAGTGCACTCTCTCATATCACTCCATCCATTTTAAGGTGACAACTCCTTACCTCAAGTGGACCAAGCATCAACTTAGGTCGAATCTCAACCGCATCTCTGAAACCAACTTTGATGACCTCCCTACACCATCGGTATCCAATATAGCATGTAAAGGGTGCTATAAAGGTACTCAACCTACGTAGAGTAGTGAACAAGGGTATAGCAAAATTCTAATTACAAAACCTGTTATATATCATACAACATAAGATAAAATATAATAACCTATCATAGATATAAAACAGGAAAAAACAATAATAACTAAAGTGAACCACGTAGTAGAGTGCAATAGGTTCACCATAGATATATACAAGGATCATAAAGTTTATACATTACATAATAAACCCAAATATTGTAACGACCCATATTTTATCTATCAAAGGATCGTAACATATTTTTATTTTATATTTTTATTCGTATGATGTCATATGACTCAAAAATTTTGTAAAGTGATTCGTAAGGACATTTGCACGTATATGATTTTTACGAATTTTTTTGTGATAATTTTGACCCTGAGAATCTTATATGAAATATAACTTTTGATAGGAGCCGAGTTAGGTTGTTAAACCTCTTCCATTACTTCAAGATGATGGTTTCCCATTTTTTAGAGTGGTCATAGTGAAAAACGGGACTTACTATTTGAAAGTTATGGCTGTTTTATGTTTTGGCTACTGCTGGCCTTCATTAATGGGTAATTAAGTAAGCCCATACTTAGGTCCACTAACCCATTTTGAAAATTATGCTAAAGGAAGGCTGTTGAGATAGATCTAACTCATTTCCATCTTCTTTAAAAAATAATTCTAAGCTTCATTAGCACTAATCTCTTCAAACATCACATTTTTCCTTATTAATCTTAGTCAAATCATCATCAGAGAGGTAATTAGCATAATGGGATTGGAGACTATCATTTTTAGCTGATTTCTCTTCATCTTTTTTTTTTCCACTTAAGATCTATGGGGTTATATTGGTATTTTGGGTGTTAGGTGAGTGGTTCTTGACCTCTCACTATCCTATGTATGTGTGTATAGTTAAAATTAATGTTTTTAACATGATCTCGATCCAAATATGTTTTCCAACTTGAATCGCATTTTTATACATACGTGTGGCTGAAATTTAAATGATTTAAAATTATTGTTAAAAGGTTTTGCAACCCTTTTTTTTCATGTTCATATGCTAGTATAAATGCCAGATTTAGATTAGGATTTACTTGATTATCATTTTTTATGGGTTACATGTATGAACGGATGTATATGTACGATATTACATGTTTGTATGTTTTGCTTTGATATGATTTACTACTGATTTTAGACAATTATGAAAGAGGTTGGCGAATTTGGCAAATCGAGGGCAAATATGGTCAGAATTAGATGAAACTTGGAGGAGGAGCTTTGGAAGATGGGAGGAGCCCAAGATTCAAGTTGCATCAAGTTTGGACCAAGGTTGAGGAATCAGTACTAAGCACTTTTGGTTAGTACCGAGAGCATTCTATTGGTGGAAACGACTTGTTATGTGATGGTTCTTCAAGTTAAGGGATATGAGTGATGGCCAAAAGTAAAATACCAATGTTTGGCTAAGTATAGGACTAAGTACCAGAGCTCTTGGAGATAGCAGCTAAAGTTTTGGGAGTTGATGTCGAAAGCTTTTATGAAGAGTGGTCATTGTCCAAGCACTTGGAAGATGGAGCACTAGAAGAGATGGAAAGAACTTAGCCAAAAATTGGCTAAGTATACCACTCGGTACCGAGAGGACAGGTCAGTACAAAGACGTTGGTTCTTGCTCGAATCGAGGCGAAACTTCCTGGAGGGCAAGTGTAGGCTCTATAGGTCGTGCTGAAGGTGTTTGCTTGTTTGCTTAGGGATTGATGGCGACCTAGTAACACGATGATGGTTTCGAGGCTTAATTGATGACAACTCAACGATGAATGGAGTTAGGTTCCAATGATGGCGGCTCGATGTTGAATGGAGTCGTGAGAATGTTATCCACAAAGGGCGGGTTATAGGAATGGTGACCCATACATAGGATGTTGAGTGGTCCTATCTTGGAATAAAGAAATGTGGAATTATTCCTTAAGAATAATGGAAACTAGATAGAGCAAGGAAAGGGATCAAACGGTTGTGTTGAGGGAGTGTTTTCTACCGTACTAGAAGGTAGTGGTATTATGAGGACGCTCATGGGTACTTTGTTTGGCTACCGTGGGTCAGTTGTTTAGATCTATATACCCTAGACTGGTGGAATGGGTCTAGTATCAGCTTTGGGGCTAAAGATGAGTACATTAAAAACAAGGACTTCCATTAACCATGGTAGTGGAAAGGTTATTTGAGTTATCATATATTTGGGACATATTGAGTAATAAGGAGGATTGTTTGATTGATGCTACGTTTGATTCGATTGGTTCTCCCACGGTCTATCACTCCAGGGATGTCAGTTAAGATAGGTATCAGGGATAAGGATACATGGACACTCGTCATAATACTTAGTTTGCAGTATACTTTTATGATATTCGTAAAGTAGCAAATTATGTTCATTGTGCGCTAACTCTTTGGTTGCAGGGACATATGGGTATAGTTCATGTACCCTTGCTCCTTAATATATTAACTTGCATAGTATTTTGAGATTCATTTATCGCTTACACCAGACTGTTGTCTAAATCGAGATTTTGTACTTTACTTCTTATTATCTCTGGTAATCTTAAATGTATAGACTAGATAGCAGGTCTTGGTGTACGTAGTGCAGTATAAAAGATAAGCAGGATGGATCTTCTCGTAATATATATGGATGTTTTAATTATTTCATTGTGCAACAATATGGAGCCTGGATAGTATTTGCTTTACTATTGAGAGATAGTTTATTTGAGTTTCTTTCTATTTTGTATGAACTATATTCCATGTTATATAACTCTATGGATTTGTGCTCTAATATCTGGTTCACCTAGATATTACTACCTATTTTACATCTATGAAGTATATTTAATTTTATTCCATGTGCTATTGGATACACGACAAGTTCTGCGATGTTATATTTCATTTACAACCTTAATGATCGTCCTACGTCGACGGGCCACATCAGCAGTGCACTATATAATTATATTGGTGTTGTATTGCAGGGAAATTGTCACAAACGTACTCTTTCTAAATAAATAAAGCACTGATAAAGATCTACAATGTTGCACAAAGGAATAACAATAAGCTCCAAAATACAATTATAAATAAGCATTATCGTCCATTGAACAACAATATGTGCGAATCTCAGGCCTACTATTTAGTCTACTCATTTAAGAGTGCCAAGGTTATAAGAAGCAAAGCTTAAAACCTCCTCAAATCCAAAAATAGTCGTGTGTGAGGGATAAAAATATCAAGATACTATAAAAGCCGATGTAGTAAAAAAATAACATAAGGTATGGGGGATCATACCTGATCTATCCCTACATCCATCAGGTTATCACATTACACGCACGCTACGTTATCATCATCATATGGGTGTACTACACTAAGTATAAGATCGCATGCAAAAGTACTAATCCCAATAGTACCTGCATCGCAAGAAATATAGGAATTCACACAATAATCACATAACAATGTAGTAAAACATAAACAAGCGACTGCCACCATCTCTATGATCTAATTTCGTCCCAATCATCACTAAGGTCTCGCATCACCACTAAGATGCTCTTAGATATATGATAACTTTCATGACCATCACTAAGTTCTCATTACTAGATTTAGAGTATGTTCACATATCCTTGCTAGGGTTTTGCCCTCACCAACGCATTCTAGATTCCCAGTAAGATCTGGTGTACATAGGTGAGCATGATCCCCTACCCTTGCCCTACAAAACACACATCCTATCTAGGGTTGTCAATGGTCCCTTAGGCACATGACTTAATATCGCAACACAATACATCCCACTACATTGCTTCACACTTCACATTATGGAATGTGCCTCCTCAAACTATCACTAATTCCACATACGCTTCCCACTTGGAATGCTCAATCCAAATGGTTTACATCATCAAAACGTGGATGTTTTGAACATGTTTAGACTTATCACAATCGTAGAATCATCATCGCTAAGTCTCGGAATCACCAAGCCTGAGCGTCGCTTCATTGCTTCACTAGGAAAACCGCTTGTCGTGGATTTATAACATCAAAACCAAGCTTCAAGCGAACAAGCGAACCATCATGACACGATCCTTGAATTCCCTTCCTTAAACCTAAAAAGTTATTCCAAAAATCTATATTCATGGTCGATGCCGACCACACAAGGGTGGTAGTAATGGACCACTTAGGTTTTGTTCTTAATCGAAATTGGCTAAGTACAATCCAAAGAAAAAACCATTTATCGAGCCCTTTCTTCCTTGAAGTCATACTTATTCACAGCCGATGCACACATGCACCCTAATTGAAGCTCCACATAAGGCAATCAAAAATCGATTGGGCTAGTTCATTTGTATATAGGTCATTCAAACCTTTTCCCAATGGCATAATTCCAAAGTCCTAAAGTCTTTGCATGCTTAGCTCGAAGCACTTCACCAAAACCCCAAAGTCCAAGTCAAAATGCCTCAAAGTCCTCCACCCTCGATCACTCCCCAGTTCAACACCACATCTTGACTTCATCAATCGAGCCCAATCTTCATGCAACCAAAGTATAAAGTTGCTCGGACATTATAACACTCAAAAATGGTTGCATGCTATTTGGGAGCACTTTTGCTCCTTAATCCACTAAGACATCGAGCACTCACTCAATGCACCAAAACAAATGATAAATTTAATAACTATATACAAGCATCATACAACATCCAAGCATCATTTCCAAGCAATACAAACATAATTAAAACACTCATAACATCCTAAACTAGCTAAAATGGAAAATGACAATCGATACAGTAAACACTCCAAAACGAATCAAAATTAACATTTATCTCTTCTAAATCCAATTTAGAACTAAAAACAATGTTAGAAATCATAACATTTAAAATTATTTAATAATTGTTAGCTTTAACTATATTAACCAACATAGTAAAGTATGAAGTGCCAACCATACATAGATCCAAAAACACATAAATTTCAAGGCAATCTAATATGAACCATAGTCTTTATGAATCCCAAAACATCCTAATCAATAAAATATGAATTATGGTTGCTTTTGGTCTAAGGAGATGATTAATGGTGGTTTTTAACTGTTTTTGAAGTGCATAATGAATGGAGGTTGTCCTATCAGCTCCAATAGGCACTAATCCCAAAATAAGAAATTAGGTTCAACTAAGGCCTAATTAATTATCCACTAATCCATCCAAAAACTATCTAACTTCAAATGGCCATATCTCCAAGATGGTGAGTCCAAAAGGTTATCATTGCCACTGTATAGAAAGTGAAACTATAATATTTTTCAGTTGGAAGTGGTTTCGGACCCAAAATCAACTCTAATCGAAAGTTATAATCCTTATAAGTTTTGTTGGTCAAACTATCCAATAAATTTTTTGGGTCATAAATGTCACTATTTGGCATTTTCCATAGTTATAGTCTCATACCACCCAATTTGGATCTGAAAATAATATTTTATAATTCTCTAATGCGAAGAATTCATCGATGTTCCACTTTATTGACCTAGCCGAAATCTTGAGACGATGTAAGTTGTAACAATTTTCTAAGTGGTTGATCTATTAAACCTATACCGGATAAGCCTCAAAGTATGCCTCATTTTCCATGATGTTATCAATAAGTAATGCACCAACTTTTCTAGCTTCGGATTTTTTTTTTCATTTCGGCGAATTACTTGCTGATATAGTAGATTAGCCTTTGGATTTCACATTTTGCAGACACCAATGCTGCACTCAATGTGTGAGTCGATACTGCTAGGTGGATATAAAGATCTTCTCCCTTTAAAGGCATTGATAAAAGTAGTGGTTTCTTAAAATGTTACAAAAGATGATGAAAGGAAACTTCACATTCACTCGTTTATTAGAACTTTCCCTTTCTTACTTGAGGGCATCAAAGAACATACAAACTTATTAGTCGTCTTCAAGATGAACCAACTCAAAAAGAAACTTCACCATTCAAAAACTACATCTCCCTCTTAATTTTTAGGGCAGTGACCAATTTCAGTACTTCGAACTGTTCTGGGTTTGCTTCAATACCTATTGAGTTTACAACGAAACCTAAAATTTTTCTCAATGCAACTCTAAAAGAAGGATTTAGATAAGTCAAACATCTCAAAAAGTCACCCATGTGATTCATCGTTGTCGCAACTTCACGAGCATATTCCATCATTCATTGGATCTATACATTGAACAACTTATTGACCGAATGTCGGTACATATCTCCAACATTCTTCAGACAAAATAGAATCCCTTTATAGAAATATAGTCCAAATATGCAATAAACTAGTATGCTCTTTTTTGGGATGTACATTGCAATCTTACTACAATTGGAGCACACATCCATGAAAGATGGTAGTTCTTGTTCCATCAAATTACTGGTTTATTTATGGTTGTAGGAAGCAACCCTTCAAGCCTGCCTTATTCAAATTGGAATAATGATGCATATCCACCATTTTTCATTCCTCTACTTGGTCAGCATTGGATTTGATACCCACTCTAGGTATAATGCATCATGAATGAAGACAATTACCATCAACTTACCCACAACTTTCAACATAGTGGATCATTTCAGTTCCATGCTATGCTATCTCCATTTCAAAGAGGTTAACATAAGTTCACATATAATTCATGACATAAATTTTTTATAGGATATCCTGCACATATCGAAATGTATCCAAGGAAACTCGTTTGTTGGGATTTTTTGTCAATCACAGTAAAGACTAAAAGATGAACTTCAATTATCTTCTTTTGTAAATACTTAGGTAGGTTGGGTATTGGATGTTTTATATGAACGTTAGAAATTAGGTTGATTTCTATATGTTAATATAGAGGATGGATATGGATTGAACTATAATGAAACTTATTAAAGTAAATAGAGTAAAAAAGTGAAGATGTAGGAAGTAAAGACACCAATAGTTAATAGTGGTTAGAGCTAAATTTCCTACGTCCATTGTCCATTCCTTCGTTAACTTTCCAGAATTAGTTGTAAATAAAAGTTCTTGTGCTCCTTTCTTCATTCGGATTTATTTAATATTTATCTACCCATGGTCCATTGTGAAGATGAGACTACGGGGAAGTGCATCGATGGTTTTGAAGATAAAAATATTATGACGGATGTGTAGTTGGCATAGAAATTAACACACGTGTTATTGGATGCTAGGATAGTATGGTTACGACACTATATTGTTTGGATAGTGTATTTATTTAAATAGGCTATACTGGTTATTGATTTGCCAGTACTTATTTATCTGTACACATATGTTTTATCAGCCTACAATTTGTTATGGTCATTTATAGTTGAATTTTTGAGATGCATGAAATGGACCAATCTATGATTGGGATTATCTTACATTTTGTTGAAGGAATGTTATCTTTACATATTATTGTTTGGATTGTATGATTGAAGAAGTGCATGCGTATTATAGTATGTAGTAAATTTAATTTATTTTGTAAATGAATTGTATTGTGTTAGAATAATGGAGTTATGTAGTCGTTATATTTTATTTTTATATTAATTAATATGTTTCCTCATATTTTGAGATTATGTCCCTGACGAACTTTATTAATTTTGTTGAAAGGTAAATTTGAGGAATGGTGAGAGAGTAATTCTTTTAAGATGGGAAGAATGCAATGACCCATAAATTTTATATTTCAATATTAGAGTAATTAAAAGTAAATTTTTAATAGAACATGGAATTGAACATTATATTCATTGCCATTGCAAAGGTTTTTTTTCCAGCTGATCGATTTGATATAGAATTTTGATATATTTGGAGCTACAATTTGCAAAATAGATATGTTACAGTGTTTAAAAAGTATTTACATAGTTGTTTCGAATCAAACTGGGTACGCAACCAATAACTCAGCCTAATGACTATATAAGTGAGGCTACGAAACCATAGCCGTCATCTCTATTCTCAATTTTCTTCCCTAATCCTGAAATTTAAATTACCTGCTAATGGTGATTAACAAATTAGTTAAAAAGTGATCATCTGCATTGTCTTAACCCAAACAAAATATATACTTAGAAAGCTCTCGACGAGGTGAAGAGCCATCTGAAATTCATTTTTCCATTTGAAGCTCTAGTTGACTAAAATTTAATTGACTAAAAATTGGCAATTTATTCTCAATTGTTAAATCTAGGGCTTTCAATTCGACGGTGAAACTACAACCAATTGTCAATCAAGAGGCATCATTATGCAGATGGTTACGAATAGGGCACATCCATGGTGGCTGATTATCTTAGAATGGCATATATTTGCCAAAATTGGCATTGGAAGTAGCAGTGACATGGTGGCGATGTGGCAGTGCTAGAGGTGCCAGGGTAGGTTGCATTTGGCAGGCGATGACGTGGTGGCCACAGTGGTACCTGAATGCATGCTACTCAGTAGGCCAGGAACTTGACTACATTCGCATAAGCAGTTCAAGGTAAACGGATGGAAACATTATGTGATCTTTGGCACTCCATATGCTTAAATGAGCATCCTCACATTCCCCTACTTCACGAGTACATTTCGAAACCTCTAAGTATCAAAAATCCCTTTGACACATCATCCGCATCAGAGTACCTCATGGAATTGATCTAGCAACTCCCATCTGAAGTCATTTGCGGTTTGGAATGGTTCTTGACAACCATCATTAGTCGTAGAAAATTATCATTTGTCCCGTAACTTTCCTCCAATAGTTCCTTCAGTTCGACTCACAGTCCTCTACTTTGCGTCTCGAAGATTAACCACCCCATCATCGAAGCCGTCACTTCCTATCATAAAATCACCATCACAACTCCCATTATTGAGTTATCAAGTCTAGAACATCATTTTATGAAGATGGTTATATATTGAAGAACTAATACATACATACATACATATATGTTGAAGAACCAATATATATATATATTAAACCCCCTCAACCATCATTTCGAATCCTCAGCCAAGACTTTAGTCTCTATAATTCTCTAATTACCATTCTCATCTTCAAGAAACATCTTCAAACCTCTTAGTCATTCTTAATGCCTAGACTTTCTCAGCTTTGGAAACTATATTAACCCGCTATAATTAAACTAAAACATCCCTTATCAATTTTCTATATTCTCCAAAGTATGCCCCATCAAAAATTAACACTGGATAATTACCGGATCCTAAATTTATCATAAATAGCAAGTAAGTAAAAAAACCAAGAAAACAAATATGTATCCACTAAACAAACAAACATATAACCAAGTGAACAGGTAAACAATCAAATGATCAAAACCAATCATAATAAATCAGGCAATTAACATAAAGAACAAAGAAAAATAATTGAAATAGGCACGACATAACTAATCAAACAAGCAGTTAGCAAACAAATAAATCAAAACTAATTATAGAAAACATGACATCGAGAGAAACTAATACGAGCACGAGGGATTGATCCAAACAAGCATGACATGAATTAATAGGCGGGCATTAGAAAACCTAGTAAAAAACATATAATTAAAATCAGTCATAGTCAAACAAGCATTTAACAACATAATACAAGTATAATAAATTAGTTTAAATGAGAACATCATAAATTAATTAGAAGACATAGGTAAATAATCAACTAAATTTTATAAATCATGATTAATTTAACAAACACTAATGCAATAAAAACAATTCAACCAAAAGCAAGCCAACACAGACATAAGGTCACTATCCCATGCATCGAAATGGGCAGTTTCTACATCACATTCCCTCCTTCTCCATAAAAGAGAATAACAAGACATCCCTATAGATCTTTAGGCAAAGTCACAAGCAATAGTCATAAATTTGACATCATTATTGCAAAAACCTATAACAACTTGAAATTTAACCCATAATATTTAAAATATTAGTCAATTAAATAATAAAATAATTTTAAATTTTATAATTGAGCTATGAAAGTTGCACCATCGTGTCCATGGTAATTTTCTGGTCAATTTCTATATATAGAACGTCAGAAACCGAGCTAATATGACCAAGTTATAAAATAAATAAAATAAGAAAAGAAGAGAATATACATACATACATACATATATGGTCAGGTCGACCGACCAGTCGACCTAGGCAAAGGGGGCGGTCGACCCACCTTGTATTTCAACAGGCGAACAAACGTTCATTTGTTTGAACGAATTAGCGGCCACCGAACATGTCATTTGCATCCTTTATTTTGATCTGGTCCCTCCGTTTCTGCATCCAATGGCTCCTATTCAGCCTATGACGTGGTTGCATCCTATTCAATCTCCAAATCCAACGGTCCGAAATCCACTTCTACACCTATAAATAGACCCCTAGGCCTAACACTTTTTCTCATTTTAGGTGTTCTCCGATTGGGTTTACCTTTCTAGGAAGGACCCTAAACGGAATAGTTTTTGAAAAGGAAACTATCGTTATAAATTAAATTATTTTACAAATCCAAGTGGATCCGGGAAGACCAAAAGAAAAGCTTAGGACCGAAGGTGAATGATTGTAATTATTTTAAGATTTCTTTAAGTAATTTAAAATAATGGGGTTTCCAATAGTTATAGTTTTACTATGATTTTTGGAATAGCCTTTTTAGTAGTTATTTACAGTTTTTAGAATTATTTTCAGTCTATTTCCTTCATCTATTCCTTTTAGTTATTTTAGTATCATTTTAGTTAATTATAATCTATTACTGTTAAGCATAGCTTTTTATTGATTTACAGTCTATTTATAGTATTTAAGTTTATATACTTTTATTTATTTCTTATTTACATCTTTTTTGACGTTTTGGATTTTATGCAAACGTCTATTCCCTTCATTCCCCTTTTCTTCGCGCATGGATTAGAATATATTAAAACATGAATATGGATTATATAAGTAAGAATATTAGATGAAGAAAATAAGATGTAAATTATAAAGATTGCAATAAATAATGGAATTGGACTGTGATAAATAATGGAATTGGACTAAAATTACGCCTAACTATAATTGGAATTGGACTAATTAAAGATAATTGGCATAGTTATAACTTAGAATTATAACTAAATAGAAAGATGCTTATTTTCACACTTAAACCTTGGGTTAAGTAATAAGCATGATTATAACGTAGGCTATAAGAAGAAAAAGAACAGAATGGGGCTTATTTTAAGGCTTGGAATAAATTAATAAGCATAGAAAGTAAAAATTATAATAAAGGCTTATTTAAATAAATTATCTAAGTTAATAAGCAAAGATGAAAGTAGGACCTATATCTAATAGCATTCCCTATAAGATAAAAGGTGGTCTCACATTAGACTGAAGCGAGACGAGGACACACTTATGCTAGAATGGGTAGTAATTGGTCAATCAAAAGTCTAGATCACGGAGAATTTGGACAAGGGGCTCAATTAGATATTTTTTGGATGAAGGGCCGATATCAACAGCATTTCCCCTATATATTCTAAAGACATATGGTGATTTCACATCAGCCTAAAGTAGTATGAGGGGCACGCTTATGTTGGATGTTGAGGCAATAAGAAGACCTTGTAGGTGGAGCAAAAGGTAGCATGGGCATGGTGGAAGTTATGCGTGCGACTTCCATTTGTGTGCTCAGTTATAACTATGAGTTCCAGGCATATGTATGAGTGTCTTTCATAGACATCATTGCCTTCTGTATAGGAAGCTATATATGTCGTCGTGGCCACAGTAACATTTTGTGTAGAAAGTTATATAGCGACTAGTCGAAAAGGTATTATAGAGTAGCAGGCCGATCTAAAAGGATAAAATTAGGGTTACATCATCATTACGGGACAAGAAATTCTGCTTAATCAAAGCTGAAATCAAAGGCAAGTGCGAGTAATCAAAAGTTAACCTATCTTATAAATTAAGCAATATTTAATCGTACTTATTTCTAATTTATCTCTTTCATGTTTCCTTTATTATCCTTATTCATGCTAGAACTGTTGTAGAGTTTATTACTTTATCTTGCTTAAAGACTCTAGTAATTACTATCATTCGCCAGACTTTTAGTCTGACCCACTCCTCTATTTTCCCCTTCCCCTGTGACAATCAAGGAGGAAGTTAGTAGGTTGCTACAACTTGGAGTTCTCTTAGAGCAGATTTCATATATGTACTTTTTTATTCCAGTTTTAGTTCTTATGTTGTACTGGCACTATAATGAGGGATAATTATACTCTAATTTTATGGGGACTGTGGTTTTTGATTGAAGACATATATAGGTAGTTTGACATTTGAAGTATTTGGTATATGATGACTTTTTGTGAAGTTTGGTTTTGAACAAAATGTTATAATTGTTTCTGCTATTATTATTATTTAATTTTTGTCTTGTGAATCTTAGTCTCTACTAGTCTTAGTTATACTTACAATGCACCACATCTTTTAGTGTGTCCTTTCGGGCATGCTAAGGGGTATTGGGTGTTTCACTTGGTATCAGAGCCTAAGGTTACATGATTCCAAAAGTAAAGTATTTTATACAAAATAACTTGTTTTAAAGGTATTTTTCAAAAAAGAACCTTTGGAAATGTTTTTTAAGTATAAAAGAGTTTTTATATAAATCCCCTCATAAGTCTAGTTCAATTTCCCATTGACTCTTTCCTAAACTACCTTTTCCTTTTTGTAGAATGGCTGATGCCCCGAACCTTCCCGAGGGCATTCCAATCCCAGCCTGGTTTCATAGGTACTTACAAGCCACGACTCCAGAAGTGCACGATCCTACGCCCAATCCTGCACTAGCGGGTGGGAATCTAATCAACCCACCTGCCATCATCCATTTCTTTAAGCTTTGTAAAGATTTTACGAGTTTGGGTGGGAAGATTTTTTCCAGCAAGGAGACTTTTGTGGAGGCGAGAGCTTGGCTTAGGGACACGGAGAGGATTTTTTGTATTTTGGGATTGGCTGGACAACGCGAGTTCAGCTGGCCGCTTGACAGTTGAAGGAGGAGGCATCTTACTGGTGGGAGGTGATCGAGTCGGAGGGAAGGAAAAATTACTTGGGATGGATTCAGGGAGCAATTTGATAGGAAGTTTCCATCTCAGGTGAAAGAGAGTGTTCAGTGGAGAGGTTTATCAATTTGAAGCAAGGGAATTTGTCTGTTAAGGAATACATCAATCAATTCAATGAGCCATCGCGGTTTGGTATGGATTTGGTGAACACACAACATAAGAAAGCTATGAAGTTTATGAAGGGATTGATTCAACCCCTTCAGGGATTACTACTGACTCATGTACCGATGGGAGCTACTTATGAGTATTTGGTCGAGATGGCGCTTAGTCAGATACGGTTAAGAAGGGAGAGTCTAAAGAGGAGGTTCAGTCTGAAGGTCCAAAGAAGTGTTCGTGGCAAAAGCATAAGAAGAAGAAAGTTGTTGGTCCTCAAAAGAATATTAATAAAGGAATAAAGTGCCATGGTTATGGGAAGGTTGGACATATGGTCAAGGATTGCTGGAAGTAGAAGATAAGGGTAAGTGCTATACTTGCGGACAACCCGGTCATATGTGTAGGAGTTATCCCCAAGGAATGAGTGCATCAGTTGTGAAGATTCAGGCACTAAACATAGCACCTTCCAGTAGCATTCCGGATAGAGGTAGAAAAGTCACAGTAGAAGGTTTGATTTCTATATCTGATTTTCCCATTTAGAATTTATTTGATTCTGGAGCATCATACTCTTTTATCTCTAGCTCTCTAGTAGATTGTTTGCACTTGAACCTATCATTAGTAGTAGACCCCATTATTTTTTTAAACCCTATAGGAGGACCAACACACTTATCTATGGTTTGTAGGGGTTTGAAAATCTTTATCCTAGGCGTAGAGTTTGACTGCGGTGCCTATGTTTTGGGGTTCTCAGGGTATGGGATGATCTTAGGGATGGATTTGCTATCCACATACGGAACTATCTTAGATTGCGAGAAATGAATCGTTAGACTTGAGACTTGTAGTGGTAGGACTCTAGTGGTATCTTAGGACCCACAATGGTTAGTCATGTTGAGTTTTTTCTTTATTCCCTTGATTCATCGTCATGAGAGTTGCATTCGATTCCTGTCGTTAGAGATTTTGCAGACTTCTTTGAGGAGGTTAGGTGATTTCCCTCTAAGAGAGAGATTGACTTCAGGATTTTTTTGACTGAGAACGTTAAGCCAGTAAAGTTACCTATGAGGCATATGTAAACTAGGGAGAGGAAACAATTGAGTAAGCAGATTCGTGAGCTTTTGGAGAAGGGATTCATAAGAAGAAGCATATCGGAGTGGGAAGCGCCAGTCGTCTTCGCCGCTAAGGCGGATGGTTCTCTCCGACTTTGCGTGGATTATAAAGAATTACATAAGCTCATCAAGAAGAACCGATACCCACTTCCTAGGATTGATGATCTCATTGACCAATTGGTAGGTTCTTCGGTTTTCTCTCAGCTTGATTTAGCCATGAGATTCCATTAGCTTAGAGTCACTGATTATAGTATAGATAAGACTGCCTTTAGGACACCAGACGGATTCTTCGAGTGGTTGGTTATGCCTTTTGGGATAACCAATGCCCCAGCCTATTTCATTGATTTGATGAGCCGCGTCTTTAGGGAAGTTCTAAATAAGTTTATGGTGGTATTTTTGGATGATGTTTTGGTATTTTCCAAGAATATAGAGGAGCATGGTGTTCATTTGGAAGAAGTTCTTCGCATAGTTCGTAGTCATCATTTAGGAGCTAAGTTTTCGAAGTGTCATTTTGGAGAGAGGAAGTTCATTTATTGGGGCACATGGTCTCGAAGGAAGGTTTGGCTGTTGACCCCGCCTAGGTTATTGTAGTGTAAGATTGAAAAGCCTCGAAGAACGTTACCAAGGTTAGGAGCTTCCTGGGATTGGCTGGATACTATAGGAAGTTCATTAGGGACTTTGCCAAGATTTTGGCACCACTCACGCACCTTACTGAGAAGGATAAAGCTTTCATGTGGGATGTGGATTGTGAGGGTTCCTTCACAAAGCTTAAAAGAGCCCTTACTAGTGCACCGGTGTTAGTTTTACCCAGTGGAGCTAAGCCTTTCACTGTATACACTGATGCATGTGGAACGGGTCTAGGAGCGGCGTTGATGCAAGAAGGGAGGGTAGTGTGTTATGGTAGTAGGCAGTTGAGGACGCATGAGAAGAACTACTCTACCCATGATTTGGAGTTTGCTACCATAGTTTTTGCACTCAAATCTTAAAGGCACTATTTTCTTGGAGAGAGGTTAGAGCTTTTTACCGACCATAAATCTTTGAAGTACTTATTCTCACAAAAGGATTTATACTTGAGGTAACAAAGGTGGACAGAGCTTTTAGCCTCTTATGATTTTGAGATAGCTTATACCGCTGGCAAGGGTAATATGGTTGCAGATGCGTTGAGTAGGAAGAAAGCATCCCTTAGTCCTTTGTTCATAGAATGGAGGAACTTAGAGCTTATTTCTACTTTTGATTTTAAGCCCTCTATGAACATTACTCCAGGATTATTGGCAACGTTAGAGGCGAGGTCTACCCTTATGGATTAGATTGGCCCGAGGCAGCGGGAGGATTCGGAGCTCATGGACACTATGGATAGGATTAGCCGAGGAGAGGTCTCGAGAGATCTCTAGCGCTATTCCATTGATAGAAAAGGGTGGCTTAGGAGAGATGGGAGGCTTTGTGTTCCACGCACCAATGACTTGTTGAGAGCAGTTTTGGAAGAGACACACCGTTCCCGTATGATTATTCATCCGGGTGGTGACAAAATGTATAGGGATATGAAGAGGATGTTCTATTGTGGTGGCATGAAGAAGAACGCGGCGGAATTCATAGCTAAGTGTCTCATATGCCAAAGGGTAAAAGTAGAGTAGTAGAAGCTCGGCGGATTACTTCATCTACTAGACGTGCCAGAGTGGAAATGGGATAGTGTTTCTATGGATTTCATTGACAGTTTACCCTATAGGAAAGGGAACACTAGCATTTGGGTGATTGTTGAAAGACTGACCAAGAGTGCTCACTTCATCCTAGTTAAGAGTAAGCATAGTGCTTCATATTTTACATCCTTGTATATTCGAGAGATAGTCTGTCTGCACATAGTTCCTTCTAGCATTGTTAGAGATCCCATTTTCACTAGCGAGTTTTAGAGAGGCTTACAAGAGGCGCTAGGGACACAATTTAGGTTGAGTATGGCTTATCACCCTCATACTGATGGCCAAACGGAGAGGGTAAATAGGGTGCTTGAGGATTTGCTGCGGATGTGCATTTTGGATTTTGGAGATACACGAGAGGAGCATCTTCCATTAGTTGAGTTCGTGTACAATAATAGTTCCCAAACAAGTATAGGAATGGCACTATTTAAGGCTTTATATGGGAGACCTTGCAAGTCTCCATCATGTTGGGTAGAGCCTTCGGAGAAGTTATTGCTTGGACTCGATATGGTTAGGGAGACCTCTGAGAAGGTTGATTTGATCCGGCAAAGGATAAAGACAGCTCAAGATAGACAGAAATCGTATGCGGACATGTGGAGGAGAGACTTAGAGTTTGAGGTTGGAGACTTAGTTTTTATCAAAGTATCCCTGCTTAGGAAGGTGATAAGATTCGGATCTAATGGAAAGTTAGCCCCTAGATTTGTTGGACCATTTCCTATCATAGAAAGAGTTGGGAAGATGGCTTACTGAGTAAGGCTACCTGATAGGCTCACAGGAGTGCACGTGGTTTTCCTTGTTTTGCACTTGCAAAAGTGCTTACATGACTCAGTGGAGGTTATGAAGCCTAGTTAGTTGGAGGAGATGGAGGTAGAAAGGGGAGATTTTTTTCGATGCATCCCTACGAAGATTGTTGGAAGAGACATCAAGATACTAAGGAATAAGGAGGTTCCACTAGTGAAGATGCAACGGGGAGATGATGTTGCAGGCGCCATTGGGAAGCAAAAGAGAAGATTCATACTTCCTATCGTCATCTTTTTGATAGTAAGTTCAAGAATTCCTTTTTCCATCTTTATATTTGAATAGGTTCTTTCCTTTATTATCCTTTGGGAGGATAGAACTTAGGATTTAACCTATGGATGGTAGGACTTGATGTAAACATGTTAATAGAATATGTTATGAATGATGTATGCTAGTGATTGCAAGTGGTTGCTAGTGGATGATATGGACGCATATAGGTACACTAGGCACTATTATTCCTTAGGGATCAGCCTAACTATAAAACTAGAGCATATGCATATGGATATGTGTGAATTTTTATTTATTTCCATGGTTGCTATAAATGGATGTTTATCACTTGATTGTTGCATTTGGGTGATGTTTGTAGCACATATATTGAACTATCAGTTATCATTAGGAAATTTTTGCATTCATTTGGATACATGACACGAACATGATTGCATAAAAGGAGGTCAACTGAATCAGTAGACCGTATAATCTTTTTCATTAGTTAGGAACATTTACACTACACTAATTTCATAAGTATCATAAATTGCATTTGAAAAACTTAAGGACAATGGATGAATGGTTGATGATTGAGTAGTTGATGGTTGGATTGGATGAAAACATTTAGTACATTCTGATTTCAAGACGAAATCCTTTAAGGAAGGGAGAATGTAATAACCCAAAATTTAACCCATAATAATTAATTAATTTATTAATTAAATAATAAAATAAATTTTGTGAAATTACCAGAATTGAGCCATGGAAGTTGCACCATTGTGTCTGTGGTAATTTTTTGGTCAATTTCCATATATAGAATGTCAGAAACCGAGCTAATATGGCCAAGTTATAAATTAACAAAATAAGCAGAGAGTGGGAAAAAATATGGTCAGGTCGACCGACCGATCGACCTGACCAAGGGGTGGTCTACTGCCAGGTTGAACCGCCTTGTATTTCGGTAAGTGAACGAATGTTAATTTTTTGAATGAATTAGCGGCCACCGAACACGTCATTTGCATTCTTTATTTCGATCTGGTCCCTCCATTTCTGTATCCGATGGCTCCTATTCAACTTATGACATGATAGCATCCTATTCAATCTCCAAATCCAATGGTCAGCGATCCACTTCCACACCTATAAATATACCCCTAGACCTGGCACTTTTTCTTGTTCTAGGTTTTCTCCAATTGGGTTCACCTTTCTAGGAAGGATCCTAAACGGAATAGTTTTTCAAAAGGAGAAAATGGTTATAAATTAAATTATTTTAGAACACCAAGTGGATCTCGAAAGACCAAAGGAAAAGCATAGGACTGGAGTTGAGTGATTGTAATTATTTTAAGATTTCTTTAAGTAATTTAAAATAATAGGATTTCAATAGTTGTATTAAAAACTACGATTTTTGGAATAGCCTTTTTAGTAGTATTTACAAATTTTGGAATTATTTTCACTCTATTTCCTTCAGCTATTCTTTTCAGTAATTTTAGTATTATTTCAGTTAATTATAATCTATTACTGTTAAGCATAGATTTTTATTGATTTACTGTGTATTTACAATATTTAAGTTTATTTACTGTTATTTATTTCTCATTTACATCTTTTTCGATGTTTTGGATTTTATGCAAGCACCTATTCTCTTCATTCTACTTTTTTTCACGCATGGATTAGAATAAATTAAAACGCGAATATGGATTATATAAGTAAGAATATTGAATGATGAAAATAAGATGTAAATTATAAAGACTGCAGTAAATAATGGAATTGGACTGTAATAAATAATGGAATTGGACTGTAATTACCCATAATTATAATTGGAACTGGACTAATTAATAATAATTGGCATAGTAATAACTTAGAATTATAACTAAATAGAGTAAAAGATAAAAGAAGCTTATTTTCACACTTAGACCTTGGGTTAAGTAATAAGCATGATTATAACTTAGGTTATAATAAGAAAAAGAACGAAATATGGCTTATTTTAAGGCTTGGGATAAAATAACAAGCGTAGAAAGTTAAAATGATAACAAAGGCTTATTTAAGTAATTTATCTAAGTTAATAAGAAAAGATGGAAGTAGTACCTATACCTAACAGCATTCCCAATTAGACAAAAAGGTGGTCTCACATTAGCTTGAACGAGACGAGGGAACTCTTATACTAAAAAGGGTAGTTATTGGTCAATCAGAAGTCCAAATCATGGAGGATTTGGACAAGGGGCACAACTACATATTTTTTGGATGAAGGGCCAGTACCAACAGTATTTCCCCTATAGATTCTATGGACATATGATGATCCCACATTAGCCTGAAGTAGGACGAGGGGCATGCTTATGCTGGATGTTGAAGTAATAAGAAAACCCAATAGGTGGAGCAAAAGGTAGCATAGGCATGGTGGAAGTTATGCATGCGACTTTCATTTGGGTGCTCAGTAATAGCTCTCAGTTCCAAGTGCTTAGTATGAATGTCTTTCATAGACATCACTGCCTTCTACCTAGGGAGCTATATATGTCGTCTTGGCCACCATAAAATTTTGTGTAGAGAGTTATATATCGGCTGGTCCACGGAAAGATATTATAGAGTAACAGGCCGATCAAAAAGGGTAGAATTAAGGTTACATCCTAATTATAGGACTAGGAATTCAGCCTAATTAAAGCCGAAATCAAAGGCAAGTGCAAGCAACCAAAAGTTAACCTATCTTATAAATTGAGCAATATTTAATTGTACTTATTTCAAATTCATCTCTTTCCTATGTCCTTTATTATCCTTATTCTTGCTAGAACTATTTAGAGTCTATTACTTTATCTTGCTTAAAGACTCTAGTAATTACTATCATTCACCAGACTTTTATATGACCCACTCCTCTATTTTCTCCTTTTTCCTCCTTAGGGAATCAAGCAGGAAGTCGATAGGTTGCTGCAGCTTGGAGTTCTCTTTGAGGAGATTTCTTATATGTACTTCTTTTATCCCAGTTTTAGTTCTTATGTTTTACTGACACTATAATAAGGGATAATTGTACTCTAATTTTATGGAGACTATGGTTTTTGATTAAAGACATATATGGGTAGTTTGACATTTGAAGTATTTGGTATGTGATGACTATTTTGAAGTTTAGTTTTGAACAAAATGTTATAATTGTTCCCACTGAGCTATTATTATTATTTAATTTTTGTCTTGTGAATCTTAATCTCTGCTAGTCTCAGTTATACTTACAGCGCACCACATCTTTTAGTGTGTCCTTTCGGGTATGCTAAGGGGCGTGGGGTGTTTCACAACCATGATTTTCGAATTGCTTTAATTGAATAAATAATAATTTAAATTGGAGATTTAAATGAGAAATATTACTTCTAGAGTATTGAAACATGGCGAAATTTGAATTGATATGCTTTTATAAAACATAATAAAAAAATTAATTTGTAAACCTTTTATCTTAAAATAAAAAAATGGAGATATGTATATTTTTAAAATATATATTCATTGTTGAGGTTTACTTAAGAAATTCTGTTAGTATGTATTTTGGGTTATTATTTGTGCATTAGAGAAGATTATTTTATGTATCCCATTTAGTAAAGTAAATTAAAACAAGAATGTTTATTTTTTGAGTTATAAGTTAAAAACAAAAGCCTAAAGATAATTCACCAAAGAAGAAATTTTCCCTTAGTACATTCATTTCCTACTTACAGAAAAGAAAAGAAAACACTCAACAACTCTTTTCTTTTCCCTTTTTTGTACACCTAGTAACAACATTTGCAAATTCCTCAAGTTCAATCACATTAACTGTCTTGTAAAGCTAATAGAATAAGTAATGTTCTAAACCCTTGAATACACCTTCAGGAAGTTTTGTTTTGGATTTTTACAATGTTTGATTCTATCTATTCTTTCTTTTTGGATTATTTATTCTAGGTTGTACCCAAATTCTGAAAGCAACACCGGTTTCTTCGAAATGGCAAGCTTCTTCTTGGATATATGGTGAGTAATCCTTACCACTTTTTCAAGATAGATTGCATGTTTGTTAACTTGCTTTCTACTTTTGTTAATAATTAAATCTATATGATGTGTATGAAATATTATTTGTTGAAATGCCATTGTTAGTGAATTATATAAATTGATTTTCTATTTGATGTTGTGATGTTTTGTAAGGTTGATGTTGCTACTTGCACACTTAGGAACATTTGCACACCACCTAGGATCGAAACACAATGGTTGGAGATCGATCGGAGGCATTTCTGGAGCTAGAATTGCACCAAACACCATCGTTCATCCAATGGTGCTCTACCAGTGGACTGGTGGAAGCAACCTAGATCTATTCTAGCTCTAGTTAATGCCATCCAGTTTATTCATTTTTCGCTCGTTTGATGTTCATCAAGTTCTATGGCCTTGGACGACTTACTGCCACATGATATGGTTTTCAACTTTGGTTTATTAAATAAAATATTTTTATAAATATATATTTAGAAGTGGATTTCATAAGCTAAGAAACTTTCAAAGATTCCAAACAACTATATATATTTACATTTTCAAATACTTAGTTACCAGTTCAGATTTTAACCACTTACTTATGTAAGCGACAAGTATAAGTATAATCTTTTATTTGCATATATTGATGATCTATAATGATTTAAGAATTATAAAAGAAGTTTATAAGTATATAAAAATACATTTATAGAGTTTGAAAGCCTTATACTTGATTTGAAAGAGCAAACTGTTGCTTGTATGCAATTATTCACCCTTTAGCAATTCACTGCACTTAAACTTGACATGATGAACTTATGAATTATCTATGACATTAGAAACAATATTTGTTGCAAAACACTATTCTTATGGGATAAGAACTACGATGAAACGATTTGGTAAACGCATGTGGTATAAGACATTTGGTATCACCTCATCGATAATTATACGACTTATTTTATAGTATATTTGAGTAAGTGGAGTTTACTAACTTATATTAAATATTCAAGTAAACCTATATGGTATGGAACAGATGAGCGTTACTCAAGTGATTACTATTTAGGGGTTTATGACACTTTTTGTGATGACATTCGATGCGCTTGCCTATTGTGCTGGCTTGCAAAGAGATTGCCTTTAGTTTGACTAGCAAAGAGCTTGGCATTTGGTTTGGCTAGCAAAGAGCTACCTTTAGTTTGACTAGCAAAGAGCTTGTCTTTTGGTTTCTTTAGTAAAGAGATTTCCTATAGTTAGACTAGCAAAGAGCTTGTTTTTTTAGGTTGGCTAGCAAAGAACTTGCCTTTAGTTTAACTAGAGAAGAGCTTGTATTTTGTGATGGCCAGCGAAGTGCTTGCCTTTAATATTTAACATGTGAAGCATTGTCTATTAGGTTGGCTCATGTAGCACTTGCCTTAATTAGACTTGCGATGTGCTCGCCTATAACTCGATTTCATACTAGCTAATTAATATGATTTTGGTGTGACTGTTATCACAACTATGATGATTGTTAATTTTGTGCTTAGCTTAATGTTAACTAGTTTTTTAACCTAACATAATTCAATAGGATTTAGAATATCTACGCCTGTCAAAAAAATTCAAGAATCAACCAAAAGAAACAGAAGAAGTTAAGAAAGACCCAAGAGGAAAAATGCAAAAATAGGCTAAGGGGATAGATCCCTAGCGATCCATAACTCATGGATCGCTAGCAATCCATGATTCCAGACATTGTTCAATCCAACCTGTACATGAATCACCATCAAAACAAGGAAACTTGTTAACAAATTACATGGAGGGCAACTACATAAAGCAAGGAAATCAACCCAAATGAAATGATCCGAAAATACCCTAAGTACATGGATCATTAGCGATCCATGCCCTATGGATCACTAGATCGCTAGCGGTCCATCAGGTTAAGTCGAATGGTTATTAGATTTTTGAAGCGTCTTCGTATCATCAAATGTAATCTTCTGGCAAAGCGACCTAGCCCAATAGCTCACCAACTCCTATAAATAGAGTCCTACTTGCAACATAAATAGGATCGGGGGGACTGACTGCAGGAACTTTGCGGAGTTTATTCTTCACTCTTCTTCTCCCACATAATAGTCATCTAGGTATTCACTGTGATTCTCCAATGAACTCTAGTACTTGTGACTTGATCTAACTTAGAAAATTAAACCATATTGTAATCCGATTCAACTTGTAATAGTAGTCAGTTAATAGAAAGTCAAAAAGTGGACGTAGGCTTCATTAACAACCGAACCATTATAAAACTATTATTACCCTTTTACTATATCTGCTCTTTTTACATTTTTTTTGTATATGATTACTCTGTAAGAATAGGGCTGGTGCTTTCACACTTAATCCAGGGTGTTGGTCCACTTTTTGGGTTAAAATTTTAGTGCTTTCACTGAAAACCAAACTCAAGCTTAGATTTATCTATCTACTTTGGATCAGATAAATCTAGAAGTTAGATCCTTAATCTTTGCCTAGAAAATTCACTACTGAGAAATAATGGCACCAGGAAGACAGAGAACTACCTCCGAAAGATCCACAAGAGCTACCATTACTGGAGAAGAAACAAACCCTCGGCACATTGAAGTTAATAACCCCAACAACCTGCTGTTAGGAGTTAACTTTGGAGATTAGGTTCTAGGATCCTCCACATAGCATGAAGTTGTGACTAAGGGAGAATTGAACAAGATGGTTGATGAAATTAACCAGAAAATAGCAAACATTCAAAAGGGTCTTATGGAAAAGATAGATTCTCTCTTAGCGCTTCAACACTAGCTACTCCTAAAACGGTGCCTAAAGTTATGGGTGCTACAGAGCAAGAGCATTCTTCTGTTTCTAGATTGAAAGGAAAAAACAGAAGGCAAAAGCAAAAGAAAGTAATGGGTGGAGGTCCATGAATCATGAAGGAAGAAAATGTTAACCCTCCACCTACTGCAAAAGCACGTGCTACAAACCCGAATTTAAGGTGAAAACCCATGGGGAGATATAAAGATGGCTCCCAAAGCTTAGAAGATGAAAAACAATTTGAGGAAGACAAATTGGATAAACATGCTAACGTACAAAATGCTAGAAGAACCTCTAAAACCCATGCTGAAGCATAGTGCTAAGTAATGGATGAGGAATTGCTACTAAATGATACTCCCATAGGTAGGTGAACAAAGAAGATATGATACAAACCGGGATCGATTTCATGGCCAATCTCTCACTGTGACCATTCCCAACTAACCAGCTTCCAATCCCATCATGGAGCTCCCTTCATCGAATGATGAATCTTTGCCATCGAAAATCATCAAAAACTGTCAGAATGGTTGTTGAAAAACTTACTTCATGGTCGATGCCTGTTTGACTTGAATCAGATTATGGAAGACCTGACTCGAAATCTAACTTGGGCAATCACCCATTTAAATCGAAGCAAACCTAGGAAATTCTGGCCCAAAATCAGACTCGGGTAAAACTAAGATTTTCTCCAAGCAAACATGCAAATGACTGCAAGCACCACTCATCATCAACCCAGCACTTCAAATTCTATGACTCTAAGCAAACCATGTGCTGACTTTAAGCAAATGGCAAATTTTCTTTCCAAGCAAAACATCACCACCGATCCATCAACGCCGATCCATCTTCTTCTGTACATAACTCAAACATGCGAACTCCGAATGCTTTTCGAATGCAACCTTATGGGACCTTCCTTGTTGCTCCAGATCGATCTCACCTAGTATGAAAATTTTTGGGGATCGTCACTGATCCATGACTTCATCCTAAGTGATTTTCCATTCACTCGGCATTTCCAATAATCAAGCATAGGACAATCTTTCATATATCATTCTCGAGCATTATAGACAGCTTTAACATTAAAATGGACTGAACCGACAATGATTACAATTTCTTCCCCAATTGAAACTCATTCACCAAGGTCATTCAGCATGCAGAATATCCAAAGAAGTTTATCATGCTAATTATACCTTCCTACAACTGTACGACTGATTCACAGTTGCTTTTTTACAGGTATGACAAGCATATGGACAAAGCGAGGGCGACAGATGCAGTCTAGTGCAAGGCCCTCAGGAATCATTGAAGGATGAAGCAACCTACTACCCTGGAAGAATTCTATGTGAAGGCAAACCAGTTCTCGGGACTAGAGGTAGTGCAATTGGTAGAAGGCAACCCAGAAATTTTCCAAAGAACATACAAATGGTGAAGGAGCCATAGGATCTTAAGGACCTTCTACCCAAGGAAGGCCATTAAGACCCAGTAGAAAAGCTTTTCGGCTAACTGACGAAATCAGACGAAAGGATGATTATCAAATAACACTTTGACTGGCTAGCTAGCTACTAAGGAAGGGGCAAGCAACCTAAAGTGATGTGTAATATCCCCTATCTAGAGGCCAAGAGCTAAGCGCTACAGATGCTACAGTCATCTATAGTATTATATTCCTGCGACTAAATATGGCTATGTTAATGGTATCCATAATATCAGAAGCACATGAATATGAAATAAAATCACAGATTTCAAAATAATAACATTTTCAGATTACATTTCCAAAACATGATCCATTTTCAAATTACGCAATCCCACAATCGTTTCCCAGGTAAAGATCAAAATATTATTATTACACAAATACGCCAAGAGCGACATATGATGATGCCCCCTTAGTTGACTGGGATATAATATTGCCATAACTAGCATAATACAACACAGTGGAAATAAACAACAAAATAGAACTACAATCCTATTTAGCTATCCGTCGACCTCCTGCTTGTCTTCGATAGCTTCATTCGTCATCCTACTAAAAACATGTAAACCTCAACCCTCGACCTACTCAAGTAAATTTTGAGCACCTAAGAGATTAAGGAGAAAAACATAAACTTCGATTCAGACATAAAACCTGGTTTACATAATATTATACATCTCGATTATTTGATATTAAATGAGACCACGCCACTTAGCGAAATGAGTTTCTCCTCACTAACATCCTTTTAAAACATATATTTTGCAAATCTTTTCCCGCAACCAAAACTAATTAAAACTGTAAAGCATTAATATGTAAACATGCATATCAGGTAATAAATAGACTATCATTCGAAACACTATAAGTTTTTGGCTAACTACAAACCTTTGGCTGACTCGGGCCTACCAAACAATATAAACAAATAATCCAATGCCTATTAGACACTCCTCTTTTGGACGATCTACTCTTAACTATCTGTAAAATACTTCTCTTCTGGGCGGTCTGTCCCTAACTTAACTCTCCTAAGGTCACCTGATCCTAATGGTTTTGTGGGCTCACCAATAAGCTATCTGTATATAAAATATATTATGATGATCCACCTTTTTCGAACAACTTAAGCTGACAATAAACCACACATGTCTAACTTATGCCGTTCAAATTTTGTCAGATTATCAATTTAGGGTTTTAAAACAGAATCAAACATAGAATCACATGCAAAATAATATAGAACCTCGCAGCGGAAATAAATAATATACATAGTAGTTCATGAAGCTACTAGATAAAATACATCAAAGTACAGCCTTTAGTTATACAATACTAGAGATATATAAGAGTCTACTGATACAAGCCAGAATGAAAATAGATGACTAATACTGGATAGAGTAGAGTCTTCGATTAAATCGTCGCCTCCTAAAATAAGCACTGCTCACACACTGCAATACTCAAACTAACCCAAGCATGAAGTAAAACAATATACTCAAGTCAGGACTAGAAGTTCTCATAAAAGTAAGTCTAACTCAAGTGAAATGTACAAAGTAACTCAAGTGATGTTACGACATTTTCCATCTCTTAAGGATCCATCAAATTATCTATATATAGTAGGATACGCTATATGTGTAATGTCTATCAGTAAAGTAAATATTTTTCTTAGCATTAAGGCTTTACATTAATCCTCCTTAGCATTTTTAAGCATTGTCGTACAATTTGCAATTGACACCACCGGTAGCACGTTGGTAGTTAATGATGTGCCATGATACAACAACACTAAACCAAAATCCTAGGGGTCTCATATAAGGATAAAAGAATGACAAAGCTCGTGAGGCAATGCCCATGGTAGGATACTACCAGTTTATCCTTCTCGACTGGTGGTAACCTCCAATGGCCCACTGCAACACAACACTTCCAAAATCAATAGTGATTAGCAATCCTTAACAAAATCGAATATACGAAGAAGTGTGTCTGCTAGAGGTAGATAGCCTCATTGGCCGATACGGCTCCTGGTTTAGTCACTTCAAATTGACACGAGTGTCTGGCCAATCCATCATCGTTCTCTTTCTTCAAATCCTGTAAACGTATGCCAAATTTAACCACCTCATTTAGCACCATCACTCCACGTATACAATTATTAAAGTGGGTCCGGTATTGACAGAGAGTATATCCATATCCGGTCCCGCCTTTTTAATAACCAACATCATTTTTCACACCAATTGGTTACTTTATTAAATCAAAATATCTCTTATTTTCAAATAGCATATCCTCATTTGACTTAAATAAATTTGGATTTTTAAAATCTAAAGATCCACTTTTAAACAAGTATTTCACTTTTACAAAATTAGCCAAATTGAATAACTATTCAAATTAACAAAGTTGGTTAAGTATTTAAATACAAAAGTTTTAGTATTAAATATTCAATTTAATTAAACCTGTGATAACTCGAATTTTTAGGCATTTGTTAATTGGAAATTAACAGGATTAAAATTATTAAAATACTCTTTGTAAATTGAATAAATGAAATTCTAGTATATATATCCGGATATGTATATAGATAGATTTGAACTATAATAAATGTTGAATTATAAATATTTGGATAGATATGTATTTGATAATCTCCTGATAATTATTAAATTTGATTATATTAGTTTAATGATTTTCTTTTATAAATACTTAATTTGGAAAAATTTATCCTTTCATAAGACAATAATATTTAATTTGTAAACCTTATCTTCCAAAGCAAATAAAAGTGTATTCTATACACACACACACACATTGTAAATAAGAAGTCTTGGGTTGAATTTAATAAAAAAGATATGTTACCAAATTTTAATATAATGTGATTTTAAAAAAAAAAATCTAAAGCACTTTACTTATATATTTGAAACAAGAATAGCATCTTTACATTTTTATTTATTAAAATGTTTTAGCTTAAGTTTAAAAATATCCTTTCTTTGTAAATATCACATAGCAAATTTATATATATAAAAATTAATATTAACATTTGGTATCAGAGCAAAGGTTAAGCGAGAACCTTGGCTCTGGTGGGATTACTCATTAAGGATAGGGTCAATGATACCCTAGAATGAGTTGAGAGTGTGTGTGTGTGTCTATATATATGTACATATATATATATATATATATTTGAGAGCGTACTTGTTATTTTCTTATATAATGATTTTATATAAGAATATGTTTTGATATATAAATCAATATTTCTTTCTAATAAATATTAAGGTAATTGGTTGTTATATTAATTGAATTAATAGTAATAATAAGAATTAAGTGGTAATATAAATACAACCAAATTGAAATTGAATAAGGACAAGTTTAAACTGAAATTAAAATCTTGAATTTGTAGAAGTAAGAACAAGATAAAAAGGAATTGGTATCCAGATATGATAATCTTGGGTATTATCATAAATAGTTAATGAGTAAACCAAATGAAGTAAACTTTTAAGATGAGTATAACTTCTAAACTGAAGTAGGTTTTAAATTGTGAAGTTTAAGACCTAAGTCTAGAAATAATTTAATTATTTCAAAGTGTTAATATAATTCAGACTACTTTGAATATAGTCTTATTTTAAAATAAGAAATGTTTGGAAAATTTTAAAGGAATTCGTTGTGAAATTAAAAACCAAAGGTGGTTCAAAATTTTAAAGCATGGATGGAAGGGCTAAGAAATAAATATGTATATATGTATAGATATACATGATATCAAAGATAATTTGAAATAAACTCTAAGGTGTTGAGTTTTGATTTTCCCTAAAGTGTGATGTAAAAACCAAAAGTGATATAAGTTTTGAACTTATAAGAGGGAAATAATTTTGAAATTTGAAGCGGGAATTCAAATTTGAGTAAGGTTAACGGGATTTAAATTAAATTTAACTTAGAAAAAGTTAAATAAGTTTGAATGAACAACCTGATTTGGAAATTTCAAGATGAAATTGGGATTTAACTTGGGAAGTTAAATGGTTAATTTGAATTGGGAGTTTGTGTGATCTCAAAATGGGTTTAAGATCTGGAAATTGAAAATGGATGGATGTTTTAAAATATTTTGGATGATATCATCCTGTTGTTATTAGTAATCTTAAAATTATGAAATGGATTTGTTTAAATGAACGAAGAAATGGATTGTGGTAATATATTCATTATTGAAATAAATGGGAAATAAAAATTTAGTTTGAAATTAAGGATATAGAATCACTTTGAACTTGAGATTTGAATGTTAAGAATTTAATTTGTAAATTAAAATTGTTCAAGAGTCGATTCCAAAGCTGGAAGATAAATTGGGTAATAAATTGAATTTTGAAGATAATAATTGTTTTTGAATTCTTATTTGAACTTTGAAAAAAGTTAAGTAAAGATAATTTAAGATGGAATTTTAAAATTGGACTCAGAATTAAATTGTTTAAAGATTATTGATTTAAAAATAAAAGTTAATTTGATTTAAGGGATTAAATCAACATTTAAAATTTAACTCGAATTTATAACTCGAAATGGTTTAAAGTTGAGATTTAAATTGAATTAGTTCAAAATTGGATTAATTTGAAATGAAATTGCTGTTGAATGAGTTCAAATTTAAATGGGAATTTGGATTAGTTCAAACTGGAATTGTTATGAATTGAAATTGGTTTAATTTGAAATTTATTTTTATTAATTGAAATTGTGATTAAAGTTGAATAAAGTAAATTCAAATGGAATTTGATTTGAGTTTAGAAAAGAAATTTTGGGATTAATTCAACTTGAATTGGGGTTAAATCAATTTCAATGGAAATTGAAGTTATTAAAATAGTAATTGAGTCAATTTAAATGGAAATGGAAATTTAAATTGAATTGATGAGAATGAAGATTGGGAATTGAACAGTTTGGCTCTGGACTGTTTTGAATATAAATTGTTTTAATATAAAACTATTTTTCAAGCTAATTACTATGTATACAACCTTTCTTATTAAACCCCAAACTATCTTATACCTATTTTACAATTATTTTGGATTTTTTTTAACAATTTTTCAATTGTATTATAAACTAATTATTATTTTTACTACTAATTACTATTTTACAACTATTTTGCAATTACTTAAATATTCTATAAATATTTAACTATTTTCCATTACAATTACTTAACTATTTTACAGCTATTTTACAAAATAATAATTATTTTTCAACTACTTATCTATTTTAAACATTTCAAGCTATTTTCTAAACATAAAAGTTGGCCAGAGTACAAACTGTTTATGATAAATAACTAATTGAGATAAGGGTTAAAGTGATAATCCAAATGGAATTGAAACATTGTAAATACGTGGATAGAAATTAAAGTGAATGTGAATAGATAGAGGAAATTGATTTAGCTAATAATCAATGAAGATGAATACGTAGGATGTACGTATGTTATTCTATCCGCATAGTGATTTGATCCAGATTCAAACATAGAATTTCGAGGTAGTACATCGATCCGAATTGGGATTTTTCGATGGCGAACCTGGATTTGGATTGTTGATTGGTTCTGGATATTCTCTATCATAGTTATGGCTATGCAAGGAGAATGAAGATTTCTGATCAAGACACCAAATCTGAGTCCGCGCTAGGAAGTCGGTGGACGATACTAGTTTGGAAGTGAAATTGTGTGATCGAGTAAGTGATTAGATTTATAGCGTACAAATGATATGTGTACATCATACGGGTTTGAATGAAATTGATACTGAAAGTTTGTGGATAAGAATTGTAAAAATGGTTTTTGAAGTGGAAAATATATTTTGTGAAATATACGATGAAATAAAGTAGAAATTGGATATTTCTATGGTAGAAATTTACTTTATGGAAGTAAGTAAACTGGTAAATGACTTTATAGAGTAATCAAATTTGAATATTTGAATTGGAATAAACAAAGTTTATATATCTTTGTTATATAAAATAAATCTTCCCTTGTTGAATCTATTGCCGGGAGGAAATTTTTTTTGAAAATTTTTGAAGTTTGAAAAGGGAATTTATATAAGTTTGAAGTGATCCAAAGATTTTTGAAGTTATATATATATATATATATATATATATATATATGCAAAGGATCTCATGAGAATGATTTTGAGAAAGGTTTTTGGAACCTTTGGATTTGGAAAGGCTTTTTGATTTTTGGAAAAAATCAATATTGGAATTTGGAAAGCCTAATTTGAGAATTATCGATTTTGGAATAATCAATTTTGAGAAAGAAGATTTATATGATATTCATACTAGGTGTATGATTTGGAAGATACTATATGTGTATAGTATAAAGTATTTTGAAAAAGGCTCTGGAGAAAAAGACGCTCGCTTGAAATGAACTTGTCAGGAGTACCATAGGTTGGTATTGCCTTGAGCCTCAAAGGGGGAGGTTCAAAAGTTGATCCTGTGAGGAGTCTGGACAAACTAGTTCTTGAAGATTATGTGTAGTGTGTAGCGGAAGTCGAGGGCGCTGATGCCTACAGAGGCATCTGGGTTATGCTGTGACGACAGTGTAACTCGATGTCACTGCAATCTGCTGTAGACCATAGCATAAGTCGTGTGTGCCGCTGAGAGCTAACAATCTAAATTTGATTTTATATCGGTAGACCGCGACTTATGGTAACATAGCGAAAGTCGTGTGTGCTGATGAGAGCCAACAGTCTGCGTTTGATTTTACATCGGTAGACTGCAACCTATGTGGAAGTGAAGAAGTTTCATTTTTTGCAGCGAAAATCGAGGGCGTTGATGCCTACAGTTACATGGACTTTTGTTGTGATGGCAACGTAACCCTAGAATGTAACCGCGATCTATTGTGGGTTCCATGGCGTAATCGAGGGGCGCGGAGTGCCTACAGTTATATGGACTTTTTCTGCGATGACAACGTAACCCAGAATGTAACTACGACCATGGATGGGGGTGATATTTCCAGAGCATTCTCACCAAAGATATTTCCTCTATTTTCAATAATGTTTTCGATATTTTCAATAATTTGTTTTTTCATATATTTTCACTGGATGTTGAAAATGGGTCTGCTAAGTACTTATAGATTTTTAGTCCCACGCCTGATCAACGTATGACCGAATTTCTATGAGAACGAAGATGGACTTGTTGAAACATCGAGTTGTAAAATGATATTTTTATAAAACTATTTTGACAATGTTATATAGATTTTAAAGTGTTTTGAAAATGTGCAAAGAGAAATTTTAACTAATAATAAGTATTTTAATAAATTCTGGCTTTGTTCCTTTTCAAAGACGAAAAGGTTCAAAAAGGGAGGAATGTGGCAACCCTAATTTTTAGGCATCTGTTAATTGAAAATAACAGGACTAAAATTATTAAAATACTCGTTTGTACATTGAACAAATGAAATTCTGGTATATATATCTGTTTGCGCCAAAATTGGCCACAAACACCCAATCTTAGTGAAAGCACCAAAATGTTTGTGCCAAAATTGGTCATAAACACCCGATATCAGTGAAAGCACCAAAATGTTTGCGCCAAAATTGGTCACAAACACCTGATATCAGTGAAAGCACCCGTTTACGAGCAGAAATCAGCAACAATCAATATAAAAATCAGATCTAAACAGTAGCAACCACAATAACTCAGAAATAACAATAACAAACACAGGGTTTATAGTGGTTCGGCGATCTTGCCTACGTCCACTCTGAAGTTTACGACTTTATTGATATTCTCTTGATGATTACAGCAAGTTACAATGGATTATAGCTCTAAAACTTGAATGCAACAACGATGATAAGGTGTAGAATTGAATCCGGTAGAGTCTTGGCGCTTCAGAATTCCGATCCCCTTTTATGAATGACCTGGGGCTCTATTTATAGCTGTAGGAGGCTGATATTTCGCCTAAATTTAGGGAGACCACTTCTGGCACATGAGGGGGCCCACGAGCCCAACCCCAGGGAATTTGGGCCCACTTGGGGATCGATTCGAAGTACGTTCGAATCGATCAAGAATTCATCCAATCGAGGCGAAACTTGGCATGGACATTCTTCAACATGCATGCAAGCTTCTGTGAAAATTTCGTGGCATTTGGACTTGTGGATCTCGAGTTATGATTGATTTAAAATTGTATTTCCGGTTGAAGCATTCTGTTCGAATCGATTCTCTTCGAATCGGTTGGGTCAAATCGATGACTTTACATGCCCAAGTGATGACGTGGTGCGCATTTCCAGGGTCAACCCACTCTTTGCTCCGAAAAGACTGGGTCGACTCCATGATTTTCGCCGCTTCGACTTGGTGGATTCGAGGGAACGAATTCGAGGCAAGGTGCATTCGTATCGATCGTGGCCTATAATAGTTGATCGATATGAAGCCGTCCCAACCGTATGGATCCGAGGCCAGGCACAGGATGGGTTCGAAGTATAGTTGCTTCACGGACTCGAGGTACTTTGCCCTGATGGATTCGAAGGAAGGCCATGGGATGGATACGAAGCTTGGCCACCTGATGGATTCGAAGGTAAGACATTGGGATGGATACGAAGGTGTCGATGCGAAGTCCATGGATTCGAAGTAGGAGTAACTCGATGGATTCGAAGAACCTCCAAGCTTGATGGATTCGAAGTAGATGGGGTCGAACCGATGGATGCGAACATGATTTCTGGCCATCGATTTGAACTATGGGGTATCTTTATGGATTCGAACCGAACAAGGGCTATCTTTCTCAAACTGAATTCATCATATCTTGAGCATACGAACTCGGATTGACTTGAAACTTGAAACGTTGGCTCTCGTGGATTTTCTAGCCATGGCCTATCAATTATAGCCTGATCCGGGCTCGGACAAAATTCATCGATATCCATAGCGAAGTGAAGTACAACCAATCTCTGAGACGAACCGTCTTTTGTTTTTGACCGATCTTTTGGTATCACGGCTTTGACAAAAAGCGGGATAACATTTGCCCCCCAAAATATGCCTTGCGGTAGGAAGGCGTGTTTTGTAATGCCGTAAGTTGGATGTTCATATCCTGTTGATGGCCTATACAGGAATTTATAGTTTTATGCGACCTCAAATAACGACCGTTCGGGATCGAGATATTTGAGATGAAGTGCGACTGTTCATAGTCAAGCGCCTAACTTCAAATGACGATTGTTCGGGATCGAGCCATTTGAGGTGAAGTGCGACCGTGCACGGTCAAGTGGCGGACCTCAAATGACGACCGTTCGTGATCGAGCCATTTGAGGTGAGGCGAGTTGTGCCGTTCGGGGAGATTTGTGACCGTTCGCGGTCGTGTGCCGTTCGAGGCAAGTTGTGATCGTTCGCGATCGTGTGCCGTTCGAGGCGATTTTGTGACCGTTCGAGGTCGGGTGCCGTTCGAGGCAAGTTGTGATCGTTCGCGATCGTGTGCCGTTCGAGGCGATTTTGTGACCGTTCGAGGTCGGGTGCCGTTCCAGGCGAGAAAGTGTGCCCGGGAGGGCTTGGTATTGTTGATACCAGGTTCACAATCGAGTGGGTCCCTGGATCATTTGTCAGGGCGGTTTATCGCCATCTCAGAGCATGCCTAAGGACCGTTCGCGGCCCCGTTCATGTGTAAGTAGCTTAGCCATTTCAGAATTATCAGAATCAAATATCTATTCAACTGAAGAGTTTTCAAATAGAAATGTCCAAACAAACAAAGTCCAAATGTCCAAATCAAAATGAAACAAAAGCAAAGCAAGGATGTCAAAGTGTAAGTTCCCACTACTAAACGGTCAATGATCATTCAGAGCATGCCTGGGGATCGTTCGCGATCTCGTACATGTGTAAATGAGTTAATCGTGTTAGTGGGAAGCTTACGACTTGTTCATCGTTATTTCAATCAATTGATAATCAAACGGTGCCTTGATTCAGGGTCGCCTCTAGCTGATGTAGACGGTGGTCGCTCTGGTTCCACCACTGGAGTTCGTCTCCTGACATATTGAAGGAGCATACCGTTCCTGATATGTACTTCTACCACGTCCTTCAGATGCCTATAATCATTAGTGTTATGACCGTTTAATTCATGAAATACACAAAACTTATCTGATCTTCTTTTGTTGGAAGTTGGATCCCTTCGCATTGGTCTACGATACGGAACCAGCTCCTTGGTATCCTGATAAATTTGTTCCAGACTCTCATTCAGCTCGGCGTAAGTGGTGAATCGCGCTCCCTCCATTGTCGCTTTGACCTGTTGTTATAATCCTCAGCCTTTCGTTTTCCTTTATCCTTGCCCGAGTCCTTTTCGAAAGGCTTTTTGTCTTTAAGCACATAAACTTCTATTCCCTCTCATTCTTCTATTCGCATCCTCTAATCGCAAAAACTTTTCTTCCTCGTCGTAGAATTCCGCTAGATCCACAGGCGGATCTTTGGTCAATGAGTTTTTGAACTCCGCGCTGTCAGCTACTCCGGACACAGCTGCCATTACCACCATAGTGGATCTGCTCGATCTACCGAAGCTGCTGCTGCATTGAATCGCGTTAAATAACTCCTCAAAGTCTCTCCGGGTTTCTGCTTTATAGTTGCCAAAGTCATCACATTCTTAGGTCTTGTAATGTGAACCCTGAATTGCCTCATAAATCTTTCAATCAAATCATTCCATGTTCCGATGGATCCATTCTCCAGTTGTCTAAACCACAATGCTGCAATATCCGCCAAGTACAATCGAAAGCACCAGGCCATAACCTCCTCTGATGCCCCCAGCACTTCCATATGCCTCTTATACTTCGTTAGATGAACCGTGGGGTCCGTTCTCCCGTCATACATGTCCAACGATGGTAACTTGAAATCCGGTGGGTTCCTAGCTCGCCTGATTGCTGGAGTAAAAGGACTCCTATTAACATCCTCCAAATCTTTGTTTACCAAACTGCCTCTCATAGCTCTTCTAACCATCTCCGCCAACCTGTCATTGTCTCCGAGATGCAATCTTCGTTCATTACTTTCGACCTGCCCCCCCGAGTCCACGAGGGAATTCTGGGATCTGCCCCCTTGACTGAGCGTTCACTCCTCTGCTACTCTCGGGTTGCGTAGATGTTCCTCTCTCTCTCTCTCCGAAATTGGGTCAACGTTCTCCATAGGGGTGCCCCCTAATCCAGGTGCTATGCCGGATGGTCCTGCTTCATTCTGGACTCCATCCGCTTCTCTATTATGTGCTCCAAGTTGTCCTATTTGTTGAAATAAACTCTGGATCATCTCCTCTTGTTTCTTCATCATTGTCTCCATCTCGTCTCTAGTGATGAAGATTGATGCTTGATTTTCTTCTGAGGAAGCCTCTTGACTTCCTTGGTGTTCAATTCTTTCTGGCCTTTGTTTCTCACTTGTTTGTCTCGTCATGGTTCTTAGATCTAAATTCTCAAGTCTTCTAATTCAAATTATCCTGAATCAGCTTCTCTCGATGAAAGCACCAAAATGTTTGCGTCAAAATTGGTCACAAACACCCGATCTCAGTGAAAGCACCAAAATGTTTGCGCCAAAATTGGTCACAAACACCCGATATCAGTGAAAGCACCAAAATGTTTGCGCCAAAATTGGTCACAAACACCCGATATCAGTGAAAGCACCTGTTTACGAGCAGAAATCAGTAACAATCAATATAAAACTAAGATCTAAACAGTGGCAAACACAATAACTCAGAAATAACAACAACAAACACATGGTTTATAGTGGTTCGACGATCTTGCCTACGTCCACTCTGAATTTTACGACTTTATTGATATTCTCTTGATGATTACAGTTGATTACAGCAATAGCTCTGAAACTTGAATGCAACAACGATGATAAGGTGTAGAATTGAATCCGGTAGAGTCTTGGCGCTTCAGAATTCCGATCCTCTTTTCTGAATGACCTGGGTTTCTATTTATAGCCGTAGGAGGCTGATATTTCGCCTAAATTTAGGGTGACCACTTCTGGCACATGAGGGGGCCCACGAGCCCAACGCTAGGGAATTTGGGCCCACTTTGGGATTGATTTGAAGTACGTTCGAATCGATCAAGAATTCATCCAATCAAGGCGAAACTTGGCGTGGACATTCTTCAACATGCATGCAAGCTTCTGTGAAAATTTCGTGGCATTTGGACTTGTGGATCTCGAGTTATGATTGATTTAAGATTGTATTTCCGGTTGATGCATTCTGTTCGAATCGATTCTCTTCGAATCGGTTGGGTTGAATCGATGACTTTATGTGCCCAAGTGATGATGTGGTGCGCATTTCCAGGGTCAACCCACTCTTTGCTCCGAAATGACTGGGTCGACTCCATGCTTTTCGCCGCTTCGACTTGGTGGATTCGAGGGAACGAATTCGAGGCAAGGTGCATTCGTATCGATCGTGGCCTATAACAGTTGATCGATACGAAGCCGTCCCAACCGTATGGATCCGAGGCTAGGAACAAGATGGGTTCGAAGTATAGTTGCTTCAAGGACTCGAGGTACTTTGCCCTGATGGATTCGAAGGAAGGCCATGCGATGGATACGAAGCTTGGCCACCTGATGGATTCGAAGGTAGGCCATCGGGATGGATACGAAGGTGTCGATGCGAAGTCCATGGATTCGAAGTAGGAGTAACTCGATGGATTCGAAGAACCTCCAAGATTGATGGATTCGAAGTAGATGGGGTCGAACCGATGGATGCAAACATGATTTCTGGCCATCGATTTGAACTATGGGGTATCTTTATGGATTCGAACCGAACAAGGGCTATCTTTCTCAAACTGAATTCATCATATCTTGAGCATACGAACTCGGATTGACTTGAAACTTGAAATGTCGGCTCTCGTGGATTTTATAGCCATGTCCTATCAATTGTAGCTTGATCCGGGCTCGGAAAAAATTCATCGATATCCATAGCAAAGTGAAGTACAACCAATCTCTGAGACGAACTGTTTTTTGTTTTTGACCGATCTTTTGGTATCACGGCTTTGCCAAAAAGTGGGATAACAATATACGGATATGTATATAGATAGATTTGAACTATAATAAATGCTGAATTATAAATATTTGGATAGATACGTATTTTATAATCTCCAGATAATTATTAAATTTGACTATTTAGTTTAATGATTTTCTTTTATAAATACTTAATTTGGCCAAATTTATCCTTTCATAAGACAATAATTTTAATTTGTAAACTTTATCTTCCAAAGCAAATTAAAATGTGTTCTATATATACACACACACAACACATTGTAAATAAGAAGTCTTTGGGTTGATTTTAATAAAAAAGATATGTTACCAAATTTTAATATAGTGTGATTTAAAAAATAAAATCTAAAGCTCTTTACTCATATATTTGAAATAAGATAGCATCTTTACATTTTTATTTATTAAAATGTTTTAGCTTAAGTTTAAAAATATCCTTTCTTTGTAGATATCACATAGCAAATTTACATATATAAAAATTAATATAAACATTTAAAACCTGGTGCATGTGGTGAATTCTTGAAGAAATTTGTGATGAATGTTTGTATAAGTGTTTGTAGGGTTGTTTTAAGCTGAATGCATGTGTATATGTATATAGAAAATTTTGGTATGCCTAAACATAAGTGTATCTTCTCTGTTTTCCAAATATAGACTTGTTTCCTGGGGTATTGGCCAGGCAACTTAGGACTCGGCCTCCCCATGGTTCGGCATCACGTTACAACCGGCATCCAAGAAGCACTCGGCGTCCAAGCTCGTTCGGCGTCTATGGAACATTCGGCATCAATAAACGTTCGGCATGGGACAGCGCTCGGCATCTAGGAACATCCGGCATCAAGAGACGTTCGACATCCATGAACGTTCGGCCTACAAGTGATGTCTGGCATCGCTAGGCGTTTGGCATGGTAGGTTCATATGACATTCCATATTGTTCAGCATCCGCACCATGTTCGGCATTAGGATGTGTCCGGCACTCAGAGCATTCGGCCTCATCTCGTTCGGCCTAACCATCGTTCGGCCGAGTTACTGATTCATCTTCTAGTATCGTTCGGCAGTAGTGCCCCCTACGGCATTGAATGTGCTCAGCCTTATCTTGTTCGGCTAAAGGAGATCGTTCAACACAGAGGGGTATGTTCAGCATGGAGGGGTACGTTCGGCATAAGGGGACTGTTCAGCATTCATTGTATCTGGCCTCAATTCGTTCGACATAGAGGGGTACGTTCGACATAGAGGGGTACGACCAGCATTTGGAAGTTCGGCATTTGATCGTCCGACCTCTCTAGTTCGACGCGCAGAGAGCACTCCATTTGGGCCAGGATATTCAGCTACCAGGCCTAGCAGGGGAGTCCAACCCACCTTCGTCTATAAATAGAGGGGCAGGGACACAGAAAAAAGGGGGAGATTTCAGAGAACACTGGGGAAACTCTGCCATTTTCAAGACTCATTCCAGACCTTATTTCTTTGTATCTTGCAACTGTATTCAAGTACTTAGAAGCGGATTGTATCTGTAATCAAGCATCAATGAAGAGAATAAAGATCAACTTCAAAGTGGACGTAGGCTACTACGCCGAACCACTATAAATTTGGTGTTCTTACTTTCTGCGTTTGAATTTACATTCTATTCTCCGTTTTAATTTACTTTCTTCATTAATCTCTCTACACAATCTTTCTAAGGGTGTTAGCAACCAATTTTGGTGCTAACATTTGGTGCTTTCACTGAGAATTTGAATTCTCAGGCTATTAGGATCTACTTTACAGCCGCTGGATTGCATAAATCCCCCGAAGGAGATCCATAATCATTTATAAGGCATCTGTTGATTCTACTCAGAGTTACAACCAACAACTCTACCATGGGAAGACCACGAACTAGATCAGCCTCTCAAAATGCAGATGTCCATGAAACCGCTAGTGCGCAACAACTGGGAACTAGCAATCAGCAAGCGATTCGAGGCGCAGGGCCCTCCAACCAAAACCAAGCGGAAGTTGTTTCCTGAGCAGAGTTCAATGACTTGATAAGAGAGCTTAAGGAAAGTAGAAGTCAAGTTGCTGATCAAATGAAAGCCAACGCTAACCTCATAACTCAGCTTACTCAGCAGCATAATCAGAATGCTGGAGGTAGCCCCATCCCTTACTCTGAAGATGATAGTTCGACTTCAGCTGATGAACCTCCTAGGCATAGGCGCCATAAGGATAAAGATGCACAAGCGGGTGCCACTGATCGATCTACTAGAAATCAAGCCCATGAAGAGACCGGACGCCCGAATCTCCAAGACCAAAATCAGGCGGGACATCAACCCGCACGGTCCTGTAGAACGGAACCCAACCTTCCATCCTCCATACAAACTTCGGACTTAACAGCTATGGTCAGGAAGTTGATGAGAGAAAACCAAGGCTTGACCAATGAAGATTGGGGAGTGGCCAGAAGCCATACCCCCTTTACGGATGGTATCCTGCAGGCTGAGTACCCCAAGAAGTTCAATATGCCGACTATCCCAGCCTATGAGGGGAAGACTGATCCCATGAAACATGTGATGGGTATGGATGGATGATGGATTCTGCAAGAGCCAATGATGCGACCAAGTGTAGGTGCTTCCCAATCACTTTGTCTGGTATTGCCACCATGTGGTTTACTCGACTCCCACCTCGATCTATATCCAGCTTTGACGAATTAGAAACAAAATTCATAGAACAATTCAGGATACACACCACTCACCCGAAGGACGTGATGTCCTTATCAAGCATAATCCAAGCTCCCGGAGTGTCATTAAAAGCATACTTGCAAAGGTTTCATGTTGCAGCTACCGAGGTGAGGAATCCTAATGACCATGCGATTTTGATGGCAGTAATGCGTGGAGTGGATCCGGATTCTGAGTTTGGAGATTGGTTGGCGGGGAAGCCCCTAGCTACGCTGGAATGTTTTTATTCGAAAGCTCATCAGTTCATAAGAAGGGAGGAAGCTCGGTGGACAAGGCGAGACAAGGCATCAGGACCCGTTCAAGAGTCTGTGAAAAGTAACATCACCGTGAAACAAACCAGGGATAATTATGGAAAAACTCAAGTTAACATTCAGAACACGCCCGGGCAGTCTAAAGGATCCGGAGGTGGAAATCCCGGAAAGAAAAAAGAAATAGGGAAGTGGAAATCAAGGATCCCAACATACAACGAATACACCCCGTTGAACGCATCTCTTGAAAACATCTATCTATCAACTTGCAACGCTTTCCAATATAGAAAGCAACGTCCAAAGGAATCGACGGAAGAACAGAAGCGGACCGAGAAGTATTGTCGTTTTCACGAGCCTTATGGGTACAACACGGAGGACTGCAGACACCTCCATGATGCTATAAAAAAGCTGATAAGACAGAAAAAGCTGCAGGAATTTGTCAAAGACCCACAGGATGGGAGGCAAGAAACATCGGACCCTGGACGTGGGCCGGCCCCACACCAACCAGAACAACCTACTCGAACCGTGGGCAGATTGGTTATTAACACGATTGCCGGAGGGCCTCATCCTGCAGATAAGAATTGGCAGGAGATGGAGCGATATGCTAACTCTTTAAGACATGCGGAGTATGATATGTTGTTCGAATGTGGAGGATGGGACTCCTACAAAGCAGCAGCACACGATGAATGATGATACTGTATTCAAGAGCCGAGATGCGGACATGATAGAAGCCCCTACCATCGACCCGATGCTCATATCTACGACAATCGGGCTGGCATTTGTGAAGAGAATTCTAATTGATTGTGGAAGTTCCGTTAACATCATCATCAAGAAGGCATATGACCAAATGAAACTGGAAACTAAGGATTTGAAACCATCCAATGCCAGTATCCATGGCTTTAACGGCGCAACAACGAATGCAGTGGGATATGTGGAGTTACCAGTTGAACTGGGGCAGGGCGAGCGTAGGAGGGTGTGAATCCTACCATTCAGTGTTGGACATTGACTCTCCGTATAATGTATTTCTTGGACGTCTCGCCTTGGCAGAATTTAGGGCGGCATTGGCCCCTTGGTGTATGGCATTAAAATTTCCCATAGACAGTGGTGTTGGAGTGGTGCACGGCGATCAGGCGACCGGACGTGCCTGTTATGTGGCTGAGCTGAGAGAGGCTCAGCGTAGAGAGAAAGGAAAGGTTGCATACTGCTTCGTCCGCAGCCGAAATGCTAATGATTGACAAGTAGCGCCCGAGCCCTGGCTCGGGCAACATTCTCGGATCTACAGGGACATGGATCCAAGAGACGATGATGGGGAACCCAGGGAAACCAATGCAGCACCGGCTGAACTCACAATTGACATCCCAGTTAGTCGGAGTGACCAATCACGAGTTCTTAAAATTAGGTCGAAACTCGATCCTTTGGCAGCTGAGAACCTTACTGATTTCCTCCGAGCGAATCTTGATGTTTTCTCCTGGACACATTCTGATATGTGCAGGTTTTCTCCTGCGATCGCAAGTCATTTGTAGAACAGAGACCCGAAACATGTACCCGTGAAACAAAAAAGTAGAGGCATGGACCCGGAGAGGTCTGCGGCTCTCAAAGAGGAGGTGGACAAACTCAAAACCAACGGATTCGTCCGCGACTCCCTCTACCCTGAATGGGTGTCTAACCCGGTGCTAGTGAAGAAAGAAAATTGAAAATGGAGGACCTTTGTTGATTATCCTGATTTAAATAAAGCATGTCCTAAGGATAGTTTCCCGTTGCCTAGGATTGACCAGCTGGTCGACTCAACTGCTGGGCATGAGTTATTATCATTTATGGATGCGTACTCTGGATATAATCAAATCCCAATGCACCTCCCAGACCAAGAACACACCATTTTTGTCACGATCATGGGATTGTATTGCTATGTAGTAATGCCATTTGGATTGAAGAACGCAGGAGCGACTTATCAACGCCTGGTGAATCAAATGTTCAAAGATCAGATTGGTAAAACAATGGAAGTCTATGTGGATGACATGCTCGTGAAGTCACGACAGTCAAACGACCACATTCGAGACTTAGCGGAGATGTTTGACATACTCAGGCATTATGGAATGAAGATCAATCCATTGAAGTGTTCATTCAACGTAGCATCAGGAAAGTTTCTGGGATTCATTGTGAATGCCCGGGGAATCGAGGCTAACTCAGAGAAGATCCAGGCTATCCGAGATATACAAGTAACCAGAACCATAAAGCAGGTGCAAAGCCTGAATGGAAAAGTGGCTGCGCTAAGTCGATTCATAACCAAAGCTATATACAAGTGTATTCCCTTCTTCAACACTATAAAGAAAGGAAAGAGAAACTTCGATTGGACATCCGACTGTGAGGAAGCATTTCTGGCTCTGCTTAGGCACTTGGAGAGTCCCCCTGTACTGTCCAAGCCGATAGACCACGAAATGTTGTATGTATACTTGGCGGTATCTCAGCATGCTATCAGTACTGCTTTGGTGTGCGAGGAAGACCGGATTCAAAAGCCAGTTTACTATGTTAGTAAGCACTTGACAGGGGCGGAAAGAAATTATCCAAAGATTGAAATACTAGCCTATTGCTTGGTGATCGCATCACGCAAGCTTCGCCCCTACTTTCAGCACACTCAATCGGTGTCTACACTGACCAACCCTTGCGATGGAATATTGAGTTAAGTCAGTTCGATATTACCTATCTACCGCGGAGGGCCATACAAGGACAAGCACTAGCTGACTTCATTGCTGAATTTACTATGCCAGATGAACCGAGCAATCACAGTGTCATACCTCCCGTTCGATGGAAGATGTACACCGATGGTGCATCTAATGACCGTCGCACGGGGTCTGGTGTAGTTCTTGTGACTCCGGAAGACCGATCAATTTGCTACGCTTTGAAGCTTGAGTTTGCAGCGACAAATAATGAAGCCGAGTATGAAGCATTGATTGCTGACCTTAGACTGTTGATGAATTGGGAGTGAAGTTAATCGAAATCTTCTGTGACTCGCAACTAGTAGTATATCAGGTGCGGGGAGATTATCAAGCAAAGGGACAGAGACTGGCTCCCTACCTTGCCCGTGTTCAAGAGCCGCTGGCGAATCTGGAATATTACGACATTTCGCATGTCCCGCGAGAACAAAATAGAGAAGCCGGTTCATTGGAAAAATTCGCAAGCACTGGCAATGCATAGCAAATGGGATTATTCCCTATTGAGACCCTCCATCCCCCGAGTATAGAGATGATAGAGATAGATCTCATTTTAGAAACCGAACCTGAGAAGGAATCATGGTTGACCCCGATCAGACAGTACTTGCTACAAGGGGATTTACCTGAAAAGAGGAACGAAAGACGCCAAGTCCTTCGTAAGGCTTCGCGTTATGTAATACATGATGGTATATTTTATCGGAGGGGATCCTCGACCCCCTTACTCCGGTGCATGGCCCATGATGAGATAAAACGAGTATTAAAGGAAGTCCATGAGGGAGAGTGCGGTGATCACACTGGGGGCAAACGTTAGCAAAGAAAATCCTCCGTTATGGATACTATTGGCCGATTGTAAATCGGGATGCTGCAGACTAGGTGAGAAAATGTGACGAATGCCAGATATATGCAAAAATCCTAAGAGCTCCGCCAACGGAACTCATACAAATGGTTAGTCCCTGGCCATTTGCGATGTGGGGGATCGACCTAGTAGGCTCCTTACCCTTAGCCAAAGGTGGAGCGAAATATGCAATAGTTGCAGTCGACTACTTTACCAAATGGGCAGAAGCAGAGCCTCTGGCTACGATAACACCAAGAAGGTTATTAATTTCGTCGTACGAAATATCATATGCCGTTTTGGCCTTCCATGGACCATCGTTACGGACAATGAAACTCAATTCGAGAGCAAGGAGTTCAAAGAATTTTGCCAGAAATTTGGCATTGAGAAGAAATTTGCAGCAGTTGCTCATCCAAAGGCGAATGGACAGGTAGAAGCCGTAAACAAAATAATCAAGTCCATATTGAAAAAACATCTGGAAAAGGCAAGAGGCAGGTGTGTGGATGAACTTCCAACAGAACTTTAGGCCTACAGGACCACCCACATAACCACGACTGGCCACACTCCGTTCGCATTGGCATATGGCACGGAAGCTGTCATACCCATGGAACTTGAGGTCCCATTACATCGGGTAACTTATTACGACCTCGAGTCGAACCAGAATCTCTTATTGGAACCGTCGGACCTCATTGATGAAAAACACGAAGAAGCCAATTTGAGAGCGGCTGCATATAGACATAGAGTCGCTAAATATTATAATGAGAAGGTCTGACCAAGAACTTTTAATTTGGGAGACCTCATTTCGAAACGAGTTTTCCCGATCCCATCTCATATGAATCCCGCATGGAAGGTCCATATGTCTTCAAACGAAAGCTTGGAGAAGGAACTTTCAAGCTAGCGACCGTTGATGGTGCGACGCTCCCGGAGCATGGAACAGCGAGCACTTGCGGCGTTATTATACTTAGTCTATTTCTTCCATGTATTAGTCGCACTCATTTCCAGTATGCTTTTATTTATAATTCTTGGCATATAATAAGGCAATTTAGCTTGCTCTCACTAATAAAGGCTTGAAACCATCTTTTCTATGAACTACTAATGTCTCTAAAAATGATGATCCTGTGAAGGGCAAATAAAATTATGTTATTCCGGCTAATGTGCGAATGCGCACGGACATTTTAAGATCTCTAAGTCCCCGGAGTGAGGACTGGAGTATTCTAAGTCCCTAGAGCGTGGACTCGAGTATAAGCGACTTAAAATCTCCAAGTCCCCGGAGTGCGGACTGGAGTACTCTAAGTCCTCAGAGCATGGACTCGAGTATAAACGATTCAAAATCTCCAAGTCCCCGGAGTGCGGACTGGAGTACTCTAAGTCCCCGGAGCGCGGACTCGAGTATAAACGACTTAAAATCTCCAAGCCTCCGGAGTGCGGACTGGAGTACTCTAAGTCCCCGAAGCGCGGACTCGAGTATAAACGACTTAAAATCTCCAAGTCCCCGGAGTGCGGACTGGAGTACTCTAAGTCCCCGGAGCACGGACTCGAGTACAAACAATTTAAAATCTCCAAGTCCCCAGAGTGCGGACTGGAGTACTCTAAGTCCCCGGAGCATGGACTCGAGTATAAACGACTTAAAATCTCTAAGCCCTCGGAGTGCAGACTGGAGTACTCTAAGTCCCAAGAGCGCAGACTCGAGTATAAACTACTTAAAATCTCCAAGTCCCCGGAGTGCGGACTGGAGTACTCTAAGTCCCCGGAGCGCAGACTCAAGTATAAACGATTTAAAATCTCCAAGTCCCCGGAGTGCGGACTGGAGTACTCTAAGTCCCCGGAGTGCGGACTTGAGTATAAACGATTTAAAATCTCCAAGTCCCCGGAGTGCGGACTGGAGTACTCCAAGTCCCCGGAGCGCGGACTCGAGTCTAAATGATTTAAAATCTCTAAGTCCCCGAAGTGTGGACTGGAGTACTCTAAGTCCCCGGAGCGCGGACTAGACTACTCTAAGTCCCCAGAGCACGGACTCGAGTATAAATGATTTAAAATCTCCGAGTCCCCGGAGTGCGGACTGGAATACTCAAAGTCCCCGGAGCGTGGACTCGAATATAAACGATTTAAATGACCAGGTCCGCTGAAGACGGACTAGATATAAATGACTTGAAGACATTGAGCCTTCAGCGTGCGTACTAGAAAATGTTCTAAGTGCTTGGGGCACGGAAGAGAAAACAGATGGTTCTCAAATAATTTCCGAGCTATATGAAGATGAACCAAGAAATCCATGTTATTCACAATAACTCGGACTCATATCACAATCACACAGAAAACTGAATAATATGAATCTTTTGAAAAGACAGAAAAGGAAACTAATCTTTATTCAGGAAAAGTTTTCTGCTACAAACACTCCAAATTTCAGAGTCAACAGTCTATCTACAAAAATTACAAAAAATTATTACATGACCTAGATTAACTCTCGTTGGACGGGGATGGTGATCACTTCTTGTGCTTCTTCTTCTTCTTCTTCCCAGACGACTCCTCCCCAGAGCGTTTACCCTTGGGGTCCTTCCTTGATGGAGGGGTAACAACTGAAGAAGCAAGGGGGACATCCACGGGCTTGGACCCGCCGGGGAGAATGATCTTCAACGGTTTGGTCAAGGGATCATCCGGATCCACAGTTTGAGGCCTCGACCTTGATCTTGGTCGTCTCTCCTTCTCTTTCTCAAGCCTCTCCTTTATGCAAAGCTCAGATGTGTGCTTGGAGACGTCTGTAATTTCAACTTCATAACTCCCGTTGATGGGAGAAGAAGCCTCAGATTTATATTCATCAAGCGCTCCGATCACTTGGGCGTCTGGACTGGGAGCCTCTCTAGCATGAGGGGCCTCACTAGTTTCTTTCTCCGCCTCCTTGGCGACATCGCTCCTCGGAGTGGGTTTAGGATCGGAACGACCTGCACAAAATCACGAAAAGCAAGTATCAGAATGCGATAGCCTTCAGGGAAACACTTAGGATGTTAAAGCAAAAGAACTGCCTACCAGAGTCCGGCTGATTTCCAGCCGTCACGGTGGTCTCACCCTCCGGGATGGGAGACAAAACATGAACGCCCAGGCCGGGAGCTTCCGGGTCATAGCCAATGTGCTGTTCAAAAGGATCAAGTATCGGTCGATCGACCGACCGATTAGGCACACGAGCTGGAGGCGTGGCCCAGGATGGGCCAGTAATAACTTCTTTCCTTTTCCTTAAAGGGGAACCTTTGCCATATATAGTTTTAGCTGCAGACAAGTCCGAAGGATCGTTTCCCCTGAGATATTCTTTTATCAATTCCCCCTCATCAATATCTTCGGCGCCATGCTCGTCCTTCCTGATTTCTATCAATGCCTCTTATGCCTCGGCTAGAGATTCATGATAACCCTCGCCAAAGAAAGTCAAGTCACGATGCATGAGAACGCGGGCGATGAATTCAGCAATTAGTGGGTCAAACATGCTCTTGACCTCCTCCCTGCCTTCTTCTCTAGCCGCCTCAAGACGCGAGTCAGTATCGATGGACGCAATCCTTTTGCCCTCTTCACGGGCCTCCCTCTTTAACGCCTCAACCATGGAAATCTGCCCTCAAGTTTTTCTTTCAAAATCCTAGTGGCAACGATCTCGTCACAGTATCGTTGTGACTCCCCTTGGGCGGCCATTTTCTCTTTGCTCTCCCTACGAAGCTGCTCCTCAAGCTCCTTAACTCGGAGGCTGAGCGTGTCCCTCTTCTTTTGAACGGGGTCCTTCTCTAGAGCCAAAGCCCCACATCGTTAAACCGCCTCGTCAAGTTCTCTCTTATGAGTTGACTCCAGACGAGTAATGGCCTCAGCTGTGTCCTTAGCTCTCTGACGGGCAACCTCGAGCTCAGAACTGTAAGTGGCCATTTCTTCATCCCGAGCTTTAATGATATCCTTGTCGTGGATAGCCTCAAGCTTCAGGTGGTCAATTTCATGCTGGCGCTCCATGTAAACTTCAGAAAGTTTTTCGGCTAGGTGAACGAACGCATCATGTTGAACGTAGACGTCGTTCGCACAGGCAAGGGCGCTCTGCTTAGCATATCCAGGAATAGGATGAATAGCCGGAAGGAATTTCAGGCCATCGAAGTAGATCTTCGGGAATTTATCTTTAAGCTCGGCCAGCCTCTCCGGCACTGACGGGTCCGTTGCAGGAGCGGGAGGAGACGGCTTTGAAAGTTCGCCCCTTCTGTAGGAACCTCGGGACTCACGAGTGGAAGAAGAATCAGAGTGTTGGTCCCAGGGAGCATCAAGTTGCGACCACTTATGTCCGCGCTTGTCTCAGCTTTGTTTCGCGTGAGAAGTTGTGTCTTGGTGGTACTTTGGTTGGTAATGAGTTTTCCTCTGAGATGATGAATACCGCGAATGAAAGTCGTTGTCGCCGTCACCTTCCCTATCTCGGCGTCTTTCGAAACCCGAGTCCTGTTCGGAATGATGAAGAACTGACGAACCGTGAAGGCGATCGAATCCATGTGAATGCCCCATACCACCTGTACAGAATTCAAATAACAGCGAATTAGAAAAGAGTAGTGTGACGACAAAAATCTAAGCGAAAATTGGAGTGCAAGTGTTCGTGTGTGTCCTAGTGTTTCCCCCCAACGGACCAGTCGCTTTGCTAATAGGAGATTTCTCTCCCTGACTCTGGGTCGGAGCACCCGCGTCGCCTCTGATGGGCGAATGAAGTTTGAATTACTCCGGATCGTCAAAGTCATAATTGAGCAGATCGTCCGGAATGGAGAGGTTCGATAAGCCCTTTAAAGAACTCTCTACATGCTGTGAAGAAGCCTCTCTCTCCTTCGGGATAAGTGTAACCATCGAAGTTCCGCCAACCTTCTCCTTTTTGATTTTGTACGTCAATCCCTTTTCCTCTGTGAAGGAGAAGATGACGTTTCGATATCGTGCACTTCAACTATAGGATCTTAGGCTGGACCCAAATTCTCACCTTGTGCTTCAGGTGTTTCACCCTCCTTGATTTCCCCCTCTTCTTGTACCTCAAGGGTGTGGTGTGCTGACGATTCAGTTAATTTTTTCCCTTTGCCGGAGACTGGCCTGGGTACAGTAACGCCTTTAGGAAGACCTACGCGGCGACCTTCTGCTAACAACCCGAACCTCGATAGCGACACATTTGAGATAAGAGTTTAGATGTCTCGTTCTTCGACGGGAAGAGCTCTAATAGCTTCAACAGCCTCAGAATACCCGCGGCCGTCGGGACGTGGATTGATACCTGAAAAGACGAATCAAGAATTAGAAAAGGCATAGCCTCGACCGAAACATGACCATCGTTCCAGGAGAAAGACTTACTTCCTTCAACCCATCTCCTCGCGAAACCAGGGGCAACACACATTGAACCATTCCTGTTTGTACATGGCAAATTTGCTCCACGCCCCGGTTAAAATTTGGCATTTGTGGTGTGGCTCGAGGAACACAAAAGAGGGGCTATCTCTCTGTCTCTTGATCATATAAATATATCTGATGTCACCGGGAGTTGGAGGCCTGGAAAAGATGGTCATGAAGAGAAGGTATGTGTCATAAATGAATGCGTGGCCATTCGGGTGCAGCTGCGAAGGGGCGATGTCCATGTATTGCAACACGTCCCGAAGGAATAAATTGAATGGAGGCATCCTGCCCACCTATCACATAAACTATTACAGGTCGTATATCCAGCTGGGGGCATGGTGTGGGCGATCATGCCCCCACGGACCCAACACATCGGCGAAAGGGATTCCATGGATAGAGCATATTCGCCGGAGCGCGACTTCGTTAATCTTCGAAGCCTGTGAATAAATTGGATTATCCAAAAGAATCGATGCCTGCAGGGCATTAGGGGCTAAATCATGAGCGGGGGAAGTCGACCGGTTAGGAGAATCTGCAACCTTTGTTTAGAAGATGGCCTGGGTCTGTCAGAAAGCGTGGCGGAGCTAGATCTTTTAGACATCTTCGATAAATATTGAGTTTGACGGAAGCACCTGTGAGAACTATACTTGAAAAATGTTCAACGTTAGAATTAACAACACGAGTATTCCCCCCACGTAGTGTGTGAACTAGTGCGATCAATCATGTGTAAGCATTAAAAAATTGAAAGTCACACAATTACTGATATAAAAATAAGTTACGAATTGTCGACTTTGAAGACCGTCATCGCTGACCGTCTCCGAAAAGCCTGTCTTACGGTGATTACGATTTCGAATTCAGAAAACGTTAGAAGAAGTTATTCGGTTACGTCTCTTGAGTTCAAATTTGTGTCTACTGAAACTAGGTAGTTGTCAGTTCAGACCGGTTTGATATGCTAGTATGATGGAGTTCCTGTCCTTATTATGTTATGAGATTAGGCAAGGCAATTGTTTGTTCGGCCTTATAAGGTTCGGCATTTATGTTGTTCGGCCTTAACATGGTTCGGCATCTATGATCGTTCGGCCAGGCTGTTGTTCGGCCAAGCTCTCGGTCGGCCTAACCACCGTTCGAATTAGTTAGTGTTCGGCAAAGTGTCGATCGGCCAAAATTCCATTCGGCGCGACAACACTCAGCATCCTCCCCGCTAACTCGTGCTTTCTCCCAAACCTTCCATCCCACCGTTCGACATGTGGTGAGTCACACCGAACCAGAATTATGCCAAGCTCCAACGCTCGACACTCCACCCTTTATCCTTTCCTCTCTTCCACCATCCACACCGAACGACGAGGGTCGATCGTTCGGCAATTCACGCCAGGCCATGCCGTTCGGCATCCCAACTATCTCCTGCTCCACATCATCCCAACTATCTCCTGCTCCTCATCAACCCAACTATCTCCTGCTCCTCTTCTAGTCTTTCTTCCTCCAACCTCGTTTGGCACGAGGAACTATGCCAAACCGCCATACATCTCCCAATAGATTCCTACCAAGCTCGTCTTTAATCATACCAACATTCGGCCCTAAGGAACAAAGTTTGAATCCATGAACCTTTTCGACCACGACTCTAATTTCTGTTTAATCATGGAGAGGAATTAGACAGAGAAGGCAATACCTAATTAGTAGACTGAAGTTTGGAAGGGATTGATGATCGCTGAAGGTTGTTGACTGGAATGTTCAGCAAGTACAAAGCGGCGGTGGTAAAAAATGTGAAAAGAGAAGAAGATGGGAGGAGCCAGACTTTATAGGGAGGAATAAGAAGTTGAAAAGGCTATTGCCGGTGGAACCGGTCGAAGCCGCAACGTTCAGCTTCGGCGTACAAGGCCTCTCGGCACACAAGGAGTGTTCAGCTTCGAATGCAGCGTTTGGCATTTACACCACGTTCGGCACACATCTTCATCACTAGTATTCTCAAGAAGGCATCTCCAGGAAGATTTAACCGAGGTTCGGAGTGGAGCATGGAGGATATGTAATTCAAAGCGTATCACGTTTGGTCACGTAATACACTTTGGGGGCAAGTGTTTCCTGGGGTATTGGCCAGGCAACTTAGGACTCGGCATCCCCATCGTTTGGCATCACGTTACAACCGGCATCCAAGAAGCATTTGACGTCCAAGCTCGTTCGGCGTCTATGGAACGTTCGGCATCAATAAACATTCGGCATGTTAAGACCATTCGGTATGTGAAGCGCTCGGCATTTAGGAGCATCCGGCATCAAGAGACGTTCAGCATCAATGAACGTTCGGCCTACAAGTGATGTCCGACATCGCTAGGCGTTCGGCGTGGTAGGATCATCTAACATTCCGTATTGTTCGGCATCCGCACCATACTCGGCATTAGGATGTGTCCGGCACTCTTCAGCCTTATCTCGTTCGGCCTAACCATCGTTCGGTCGAGTTACTGATTCATCTTCTAGTATCATTCGGCACAAGTGCCCCCTACGGCATTGAATGTGTTCGGCCTCATCTCGTTCGGCTATAGGAGATCGTTCGACACAGAGGGGTACGTTCGGCATGGAGGGGTACGTTTGGCATAAGGGGACTGTTCAACATTCATTTGTCTGGCCTCAATTCGTTCGGCATAGAGGGGTACGTTCGACATAGAGGGGTACGACCGGCATTTGGACGTTTGTCATTTTATCGTCCGGCCTCTCTGGTTCGGCGTGCAGAGACCACTCCATTTGGGCCAGGATATTCAGCTACCAGGTCCACCAGGGGAGTCCAACCTACCTTCGTCTTTAAATAGAGGGGCAGGGACACAGAAAAAATGGGGAGATTTTAGAGAACACTGGGGAAACTCTGCCATTTTCAAGACTCATTCCAGACCTTATTTCTTTGTATCTTGCAACTGTATTCAAGTACTTAGAAGCAGATTGTATCTGTAATCAAGCATCAATGAAAAGAATAAAGATCAACTTCAAAGTGGACGTAGGCTACTACGTCGAACCACTATAAATTTGGTGTTCTTACTTTTTGCATTTGAATTTACATTCTGTTCTCCGTTTTAATTTACTTTCTTCATTAATCTCTCTACACAATCTTTCTAAGGGTGTTAGCAACCAATTTTGGTGCTTACAAGACTTCTGCTATGTTAAAAAAAAAATCAAATTTGCAGTACCCTTAATATTTTTCAAGCTTAGATATATAAACAAATTAGGTTTGTAACAATAGGAAATAAGTTTAGAAATATTCTTAAATAGGATTTGAATATGGTTTTAACCAGAATATTGGTATCCCAGTGAAACTTAAAAATGATAAAATTTTGACTTGAACAATTTATGGATTCATGGATATAATCTGCTTAAGCCTCTGAAAACATGATTTTTAGAAGAAGAATCTTGATTTTTACGTTTTTAAGTCAAGAGAAAATAGGTGTTGAACGTGGTTAAGGTTTTGGGCTATTTCTGGTGATCGGGTGAGTCGAGAATGTCAGGGTCTCTGCTGGAGTAGGCGTGAGCTCGTGGGTCCTGGCAAAAATAGTTGCAAGATTTTTCGACCACCAGGTCGTCGACGAGGCTTCGATTTAGGGTTTTAGCGCGGGTTTTGGTCAAGGAAGGATTTTGGGCGGGTGTATCACTATCAATGCGTCAGAGATGACCATTCGTTGGGAAATAGAGGAAGATGACTAGGGTGTGGATCCAAGCTTGTCGTTATGAACTCCAATGGTCGGAGATAGGAGCGTAGGGTAGTTTAGGTGATTGGGTTTTCGCCTGTTTGGGTTCGAATATGATCAAATTTGTTCTAGGTGGTGGATCGGGATTCGAGGTGATTGATCGAGTTGAGTTCGTCATTGTCGACTTGCGAAGGGTTTCGTTGTCGGCCGGAGTTGGATTGAACGGCATGCATGGTATAGGGATGCACGTGGTGGCTGGAGTTGGAAAGAGGTTTGGGAAGAAGGATGCTCTCCCGCTTGGCTCGTGTTAATGTCGCGTTGGACTCGAAGTTGTAAGATTGCGAGTAATTCAAGAATTGACTCGAGATATTTATTTTGTGGCTCGGGTATTTTTTTTCTTTGAGATATCGAATTGCATTGATTTTCTTTAAGGTTTTAATCAGGGAAATTTTGTATCCAAATTTCAAAACAAGTAAATATGATCAAGTTTTCAAGCTTTTATGAAATAGATTTCAAAAATATAAGTATATTTAAAATTTGATAATGAGGTGTTTTTGACTAAATTAATTTTCAAAGCTTTTGAATTCAAATAAGTTCATTGATGAAAATAAGTAATTAATTAAAGTAGGTGGTTTATCTTAACTATTTAAGATTTTACAATTGATTATACCTTATTTAGGTAACTAATGGATAGTTAAATACTTAATGTAAGTAATTAAAGAGTAATTACTGATTGTAATTAATTTAAGGATAGTTATTTTTTATGGTGTTAATTTATGGTAAATAAATGAATGTATTTAGTTAAAGATAATTAATTAATGAAGTAACTAAGGGTTAACGAATTTAACTTTAGTGATTGTGGGATAATTACTGGATGGAAATAATTAAGAGATCATTATTTACTTAAATGATAATTACTTAAAAATTAAGGATTTATCTGTTAAGGATAATAAATTAATAATTAAAGGTTAATCAATTAAGGATAATTAACTAACCAATGGGATAATTACTTGGTGAAAGTAATTAATTTAATGTAAATTACTTAAGGGAAGTAATTAAGGGTTAATTACTTAGTGTAATTAATTTGGTTAATTAATGTAATTAATGAAAGTAATTAAAGATTAATTTTTGGAAATGGTTATGGATAATTAATTTGTGTAAATAATTAAAGGATAATTACTTTACGTTATTAAAGACAATTAATCATGAATGATTAATTAAGATGGATAATTAAAAGATGATTAATTAATTGTTTTGTAATTAATTAATGGTTAAGTAAAGGTTATCTAAGTGATTAAAGATCTGTAATGAATTTAATTAAAGATAAATTAAATTAATTTTGGGAATGATCCATCTTGCTTATGAATGATTGAATGATGATTAAATGCATTGAATTGATTGATAACTCGAATATTAGATGTTTTGGGATATGATATGTTTGGGTGGACAATGATAATGAGGTTATCTATCAATGATGAATTGTTGTGTAAAAAAGTGACATCTTGTACTTAAAGTTGAATTGTATTTCACCTGAATAACTTGGGTTAAGATGGTATTGGATTCGAAGAAACAGGAGTCGGGTATTAGTAAATACCCGAAACCACTTCGATTCTTTATAAATTGATATGTGGAATCAATAGGCTGATATGGATTGATTTAAGTGAATTGGACCATTTAATCTAAGTGTTAGTACTCAAGAATTGATGTGTGAAATAAGTGTTGTCTTTAACACATTATGAATTTGTAAATTGATTCGAGTTACCCCGAGTTTTAAGTAAGATTTATGCATTACTGTTTCTTGATTAGTTGGGTTTACTCACGCTGGTTTCCAGCCTGACCCGGGTGTTGCTTTGATGTAATGCTCGGTTAAGACCGAGTATTACAGATTTTCAGGTAAGGACGTTCTGGAGCTCAGGAGGCGAGCTGGATGACAGGAACGTATGGAGAGTTTCCGCTGTGATATTATAGTATCTGGGACATGTGGATTATATCTGTCCAGAGTATTGAGTATATGTGTAACTTTGATGTATTAAAGTGCAAATTTGATAAGTACATTTTTCCTTTGTATAACTATTATTATTTGATATTATATTTTATCTATTGCGAATGTGAGATTTTGAGTTTAGTTTTCTATTTCTTCTTCTTCTATCTCTTTTCTTCTTTTTCTTACTACGTGGAATTTACGGATCAAAATTTCCGGGTCGTTACAAATCCTATGAATTAATTTATTTAATTACTTAATTTAGCACTTTTAATCAAACCTTAATTCAAAATAATTCAGTTTAATCTTTATATATATTAATTTAATAAAATCAAGTAAAATTCCCCTTTTTAATTAAATTAAATATTTATTTATAATTTATTTATACATATAATATTAACAAATTCCATTAAATTCAACTAATCACCTTAACGAGTTTAAATATCATTAATATTTAACATAACTACTTTAATTCAATTTCAATGTTTAAAATAGTTTAATTGATATCTCATTTTAAAATCTAATTTAACTTAATAGATTTCAAATTCAAATATTACCTTCAATATAATTTCCCAATTTATGCATTCAAGTCACATTTTCAAATTATTCATTTATCTTAAATTTAATTATTAAATATCCAAAATAAATTCATTCAACCAATCGGTGTTTATTATTAAATTTTCTATCTTAGGTCAAGTGATTTAAATTTTGGTGATTCAATTTCTGGATATATATCATTTCAACCCATATCCCGGTTCAAATATCAGTGTCCAATCAATGCATATGGTAATAACATAAAGGTGGCATGCTATATTTAAATTAGCAAATAAACATACTAACATTCAAGATTCTCCACAATAAAAGGGTTTCACATGTAATTGGGATCCCAATCAATCAATTAAACAATGTCAGTAAAATCATATATTGCAGCGTCGAGCATCGTGGTTCCCAATTCAAATATCAATCATAACTATCAACTAATTATTTCAAAATCATAGGTTACATGCAACGTGAATTCCTAATCATGAGTTTATAATCGCTCACCTTCATGGATTTAAAAAACAAGCATGAATATGGTGATATGGATATGTGCACACGCACTAAAATGAAAATGCTGCTTTTTTGAAATGTTGTCGCGTACGGGTTCGGCAAAGTGGACTACGTGTAGAGCAATCTGCAGTCGGGTGGGTGATGTGGGCTAGGCGAGTTTGATGAGTGGCGGGGTAGTTGCGGCTGTTGTTTCGGGTTGGGTTCGGGGATGGGGTGGTTCGACTATGGTGGTTTGATCGTGGCCTGGTAGCTCGGTGAAGGAACTTGCTGTAGGCTCGGTGAAGGGCTTTGGTGGGACAAGTGGTGAGGGGACGAGCCAGGTCGGTTGTGGGAGAGGTGAACCAGGCTGGTGGAGTTGGTGGTAGGTTCGTAAGGCAAGTCGGTGGGTGCTGTTGGAGCAGGCGGGAGGTGAGGTAGGGAGGGCGAACAAGGAGGGGCTTCGATGGCGAGTTGAATTGTTTAGGTGGAGGCTGCTGTGGGGAACTAGGTGGGTGCGGGCAGTAGGGGCGGAGGAGGATACGAGCGGAGCGCGGTGAAGCGGGTGGGTCGGGTTGTGAAAGGAGGAGGTTGCGACCGAGGAAGTTGAAGGCGGGTTCGGGTGAGGTGGCAGAGCCTGGAAGGGGGCTGGTGGAAGGAGAAGAAAATGGAAGGGAGAAGGGAAAGTTTACGTGAGTATTTTCAATAATATATATATATATATATATAGACACACACACACACACACACATGTGTGTGTGTGTATGCTTGCATATATTTTCTCTAGTAATGCCCAGTGCCATAAATAATGAGAAGGAGCAGAAGAAAGCAGCACGTATAAATAGAAGGAAGAAGTGCATGGAGGCTAATAAATGAAGCATTTAATATTCTAGGCTACGCACGTAACATGTCTGCAAAAGAATTGAAAAGAATAAAAGTTGGCTGCGAAAGGAATGAAAGCAATTATGCTGTGAAATATTTCCCAAGGCACGGTCATGGACCACTATCTCGACCATTTGACACTTTACAAAGAAAGCCAAAATATGAAAACAAATATACCGCGGAGATCATCTCAGTGAGGCTAATCCAATGACATACTAAAATATGTGTTACGACATTCGTAACAAAATTTCATCCGTAGCCACTGTTACTGCTTAGAATTTGAACGACAACGACAATTCTTGATAAATGGAGCTACAAAGGTCGGAATTGGACGAAATGAACTATGGTGTTTTAATCAGAATTTTTTTGATCATTTCTTTGTAAAAATATATATATATATATATATTTCACAATTTGATAATTTGTGTTGAAAAATATGTTGAATGAGTTTCGAACAGATTTTGATGTAAAATAAATGTCGTTGGCCTTATTTCAATGGATGCATTTCAAATATCTAGTTTTCGTCGTCAAATTTTTACTGTAAATTAATGAATTTTATTTCAAAATATTCATTAAACTTGTTATTTAAAACGTTGAAAAATTCAGGTCGTTACAATCTCCCCCACTCAAAACTTTTCATCCTAAAAAACAACAAAATAAGAGAATATAAGATAAATAGAAATATAGAAATAGATTCGGGCATGGATTACATACCCGGTATTAGCAATTCAATGTTTGAAGCACGGATACTCTCTTTCGTTTACCAACTACAATCCGGATCATCATCGCTCCATTGAACCTTGACAAGATTTACAATCTTCTTTCTTAGTTGCTTCGTGCTTTCGCCTACTAGACGAAGCGGCTTTCTTTAACATTTAGATTGGGCTCAACATCCATTTCTTCGAACAAAGCAGGCTAGACAATCATGGATGGATCGTGCACATATTGGTGAAGGTGTGAAACATGAAACACATTGTGCACCCCTGATAGCTTCTCTGGCAAGTCAATCTCCACACCAAAGTACCAATCCTTTTTAAGATGCAAGAAGGACCAACAAATCTTGGAGCGAGCTTCCCTTTCCTTCCAAATCGGATTACATTCTTCAAAGGCAAAATTTTGAGACATACTTGATCTCCAACTACAAATTCCAAGTCTCTTTCCCTTCTGTCTGCATATTTCTTCTACTGATCCTGAGCAATTCACATTTTCCTTCTGATTTCTTTGACCTTCTCAAAAGCTTCCAAAATCATTTCGGGGCCAAGAACAAGTCAATTTCCCAATTCTTCCCAACAAGATGGAGATTTACATGGCCATCCGTAAAGAGCTTCGAACGGTGCCATCTCAATACTCGCTTGATAGCTATTATTATGGGTTAATTCAATAAGATGGAGATGCTCTTACCATGCTCCTCCAAAATTTAAAACACAAGCTTAAAGAAGATCTTCATAAATATGATTCACCCTTTTGGTCTGGCCATCCGTTTGAGGATGATAAGTTGTGCTCAGATTTAATTGAGTACCAAGAGTCTCCTGAAAAGTTTTCCAAAAATTACAAGTGAAGATTGGGTCCCGGTCACATACAATGCTAGATGGAACATCGTGAAAGCGAACAATTTCTTTCGTATAAAGCTCAGCTAAACTTGAGGCAGTTCGAGTAGTCTTCACAAGAATTAAGTGAGAAGACTTGGTCAATCTATCGACAACAACCTAGATACTCTTATTACCTTTTCTGGTCCTCGGTAGTCCACCAATAAAATCCAGAGAAATCTGATCCCATTTCCAATTCGGAATCTCAAGAGGCTGCAATAATTTTGCTGCCTTTTGACCATCGGCTTTGACTTGGTGGCAAGTGGTACATCTACTGATGTGCATAGAAATATCTCTCGTCATCCCTCTCCACCAATACAACTTCTTCATATTCTGAAACATCTTCATGGTTCTCGGGTGAATAAAGAGTCTACATTGATGATTTTCTCTATGAACTTCTTGTCTCAAAACATCCATATTCAGAGCACAAATTCTATTATTAATTCTTAGAATTCCATTTTTTCAATTTTTGTGCCCCATTTTCCTTGGATATCACCCTTCATGCCATGAACATTTTCTTTTATAAGTCTATGCATTGGATCCTCATCCTGCTTAGCGGCTATGCGATTCATAAGAGCCGGAGAAGCAACAAGTTGACATAACATGGCATTGCTCCTACTCAAAGCGTCGGCCACAACATTAGCCTTTCCGGGATTTTAGTTGATGTCGAGGTCATATGATGATAAGAATTTGAGCCATCTAACTTGTCTTTGGTTTAGATCCTTTAGGGCTAAGATATAATTTAGCGATATGTGGTCCGTAAAGAGTTCAAATTTTGACCCAAGAAGGTGATGCCTCCATAACTTCTAACAAAAAACAACGGCGAGCAATTCCAAACCATTAGCTGCATAATTAACCATATGAGTCTTCAACTGACGACTAACATAGGCAATTACTTTACCATTCTGCATCAAATAGCCCCAAACCTTCACTACAAGCATCTGTATATACAGCCAACCCTTCACTTCCATTCAGAATAGTGAGAATAGGGGCATAGGTTAGCCTGCACTTTAGTTCATCGAATGCATCCTTACACTTCTCACTCCAAACAAACTTAACATTCTTTCTACACAAAGCTAAGAGTGGCGAAGAAATTCGAGCGAAGTTCACGATAAATCTCTTGTAGTAACGAACTAAGCCTAGGAAGCTGCGAACATCTATAGGAGTTTTAGGAGTTTCCTAATAATTGATTACAATGATCTTAGTTGGATCGACCGAAATTCCATTTTTCGAAACCACGTGCCCAAGAAATCGGACCTCTTCCCGCTAGAAGTGGTATTTAGAAAATTTAGCTTTCAATTGATGACTTCTTAGAGTTTCAAGGACAAATTCATGGTGTCCATCTTCCTTCTCTCAGTCTTAGAAAAGACGAGAATATCATCAATGAAAACTTGAACGAATTTGTTTAGAACCTCTTGGAATACTCTATTCATGAGGTCAACAAAATAAGCCGAGGCATTGGTTAAACCGAAAGGCATAACTAACCATTCACAGAAACCGTCTTCTATTTGAAAAGAGGTTTTGGGAATACTATCTTCTGCAATCGTGAGATGATGGAAACCCGAGGCAAGGTCTAGCTAAGAAAATGCCTTTGTGCCATGTAGCTGATCAAACATGTCATTGATATGAGGCATCGGATATCTGTTCTTATGGGTAAGCTTGCTCAGCTCTCTATAATTAATGTCTTAGAGAACTGTTAGATTTAGTAGCAAATACCACTGCCATGGCCTATTCCAAATGACTACACTAAATCAGACCTTTGGAGAAAAGATCATCGATTGGCACTTTTAATTCAATTTTTTTAGGTGACATTCTTCTTGGAGCAAGTACGACTGGCTAGCTCCAGGAATAAGATTGATGCAAAATTCAATTCCGCGCTAAGGTGATAAAGAAGTTACCTCTCTAAAAACATCAGGAAAGTGTTGGACGATAGGAGTAGTGCTAAGATCACTAAGATGGGAATCAAGGGAAAAGATAAAGCTTCTGAAAAAATCTTAAGGCATTTAACATTTGATTTCCAGGGGTTCACCCATATCGCTAAACAGAGAAACTGTTCGAGCTTTATAGGAAATAACACCATCGAATTTTCTTAAATAATTTCCACCCAATAATATATCAAATGCTTTGAAACCCAAGACATAAAAATCTACAGTGAAGTGGTGTCTGCTATCCTTAAGAAGATTCACTTTGCAGATCATTCAAAGGTTTGCGGGTCCACCGATGGGATATGATACACACAAGGATTCAGATGCACGTTCGGGTTTTAAAATATGCCCAAGTTTGTCACATAAATCAACCCATATAAAACTATGAGATGCACTGGTGCCAAATAAAACACGAATATGAAATCTTGCAATGAAAAAGTACCTTGAAGTATACCTTTGTCGTCTTCTCCCATAGGAGTAGAAGCAGTGACTGCAAAAACTCTCGATAGGGTTCCCTTCTTCTGGGAGGGAAAATCCTTCTTGAAGTGGCCTGGCTGCAAGCAAATATAACAAAGTTATTGCCTGGTCATCTGAACTGGTGGAACAGATGCTCCTGCAGAAATTGGGAAACTATTGGCACAATGACCATCCTGATCGCACTTGAAGCAAGTGATAGAAGAGATATCAATGGGTTTCCTCTGATAATGTCCATCCTTGCTTATGTCCTGCCAATTCTTGTTCTGCTACTGAAAGTTAGTCTTTCTCTTCTTAGAATTGTTGGAAGCTGCTAAAGGAGTTGTGGAATGAACAACCAAAGCTTCCTTCAAACTCGAGTTTTCATATCTGAGGGCCATATCAAAAAGACCAGTGAAAGTGCCATGAACATGGGCAGTCAAACAGTCATAATACTCTGGACGAGCACCGGCTATGAACTTCTCATTCTACTTAAGCGAAATATCGATCAGACCTGGTCCAAACTTGTATAGGTCGTTAAATTTCCTTTCATACTTCGAAAATGACATGCTTCCTTGCTTAAGATCTATAAAGTTATGATATAACTGAGATTTTCCAGCTTCAGGCATCCGTTGGGTCATGAATACTTCCTTGAACTACGCCCAAGTGATGTTTGCTTCCTCGGTGCAGGTAACAGATTCCCACCAATCTTGGGCAGCATCCCACAACTGCCAAGCGGCCAACTGATGCTTCTGGGTATCAAAAATCTCAAGTCCAGTAAAGATTCTTTCCAAGCCGTTAATCCACTACTGAGCTTCTGTAATGCCTTGGACCCCTGAGAATATAGTACCACCTAGTTGTGCGTATTCTTTACATAGCATAGTGAACTTAACTGACGGAACTGGTGCAACAACATCTAGTACGGGGCAATTCCTTCTTCCCTCACCTCGAGTATTTCCTCTATTGCTCATCCAGAAAAGTCAGTGGTGGGTTTAGAACATGGAAAATCATGAAATTTAAGGAAACCCTAATCAAAGTGAATTCTATCAAGGACGATGTATTAGAATTGATAAAATTTTTGAAAATAGATTGAATTTTAAAACATTTTTATATTTTCGAAGTATGCTCTCTCAAGAATGATTCCACTCATTATAGGGCATTACTAACCCTATTCCAAATGAGTTTACCCCTCAGACTAAGGACCCCTAAGACTAAGGTATTGACTAAAGCAAAGCGATGACACTAACTGCGACGACTCTCCTTTTTCGAACAACTTAAGCTGATAATAAACCACACATGTCCAACTTAAGTCGTTCAAATTTTGACAGATTATAAATTTGGGGTTTTAAAATATAATCAAACATAGAAACACACATAGAATAATACAGAATCTTGTAGCGGAAATAAGTAATATACATAGTAGTCCATGAAGCTACTAGACACAATACATCAGAGTTTAGTCTTTAATGATATAATAATAGAAATGCATAAGAGTCTACTGATACAAGCCAAAATGGAAATAGATGACTAATACTGGATAGAGTGGAGTCTTCGACTAAGTCTTTGCCTCCTAAAATAAGCACTGCTCACACACTGCAATACTCAGGCTGACCCGAGCATAAAGTAAAACAATACACTCGAGTCAGGACTAGAAATTCTCATGAAAGCACGTCTAACTCAAGCGAAATGTACAAAGTAACTCAAGAGATGTTACGACATTTTCCATCTCTTAAGGATCTGTTAAATTATCTATATATAGTAGGATACGCTATATATGCAATGTCTTTCAGTAAAGTAAATATTTTTATTAGCATTAAGGCTTTACATTAATTCCCCTTAACGCGTTTTTAAGCATTGTTGTACAGTTTGCAATTGACACCACCAGTAGCGCGTCGGTATTAAGTGATGCGCCGTGATACGACATCACTAAACCAAAATCGTAGGGTTCTCGTATAAGGATAAAAGTATGACAAGGCATGTGAGGCAATGCACAAGGTAGGATACTTCCAATTTACCCTTCCCGATTGGTGGAAACCCCTAAAGGCCCACCGCAACACAACACTACCAAAATCAATGGTGATCAGTAATCCGTAACAAAATGGAATATACAAAGAAGTGTGTCCGCTAGAGGTAGATAGCCTCATTGGCTAGTACAACTTCAATTTTAGTCATTTCAAATTGACACGAGTGTCAGGTTAATCCATCATCATTCTTTTTCTTCAAATCCAGTAAACATACGCCAAATCCAACCGCTTCTTCAGGACCATCACTCCGCATCCATAGTTATTAAAGTAGTTCCGGTATTGACAGAGATTATTTCCATATCCAGTCTCGGCCTCTTTGATTACCAACGTAATTTTTCACACCGATTGGTTATTTTATTAACTCAAAGTATCTCTTATTTTCAAATAACATATCCACATTTGACTTAAATGAATTTGTATTTTTAAAATCTACAGATCTAATTTTAAACAAGTATTTCACTTTTTATAAAATTAGCAAATTGAATAAATATTCAAATTAACAAAGGTAATTATGTCTTTAAATACAAAAGTTTAGTATTAAATATTCAATTTAATTAAACCTCTGAATCAATTTACTTAATTACTTAATTTAGCACTTTTAATTAAAACTTAATTCAAAAAAAATAAGTTTAATCTTTACATATTTTAATTTAATAAAATCAATTAAAATTCCCTTTTCTATATAAATTTAATACTTATTTAGAATTTATATATACAATATTAACAAATTCCATTAAATTCAACTAATCACCTTGACGAGTTTAAATATCATTAATATTTAACATAGCTACTTTAATTCAATTTCAAAATTTAAAACAGTTCAAATAATATTTCATTTTAAAATCTAATTTAACTTAATAGATTTCAAATTCAAATATTAACTTCAATGTAAATTCCAAATATATACATTCAAGCCACATTTTTAAATTGTTCATTTATCTTAAATTTGATTATTAAATATCCAAAATAAATTCATTCGACCAATCGATGTTTATTATTAAATTTTCTATCCTGTACCAAGTGATTTAAATTTTGGATGTATATTATTTCAACTCATATTCTGGTTCAAATTTCAGTGTCCAATTAATGCATATGGTAATAACATAAAGTGACATGGTATATTTAAATCAATAAATCAACATACTAACATTCAAGGTTCTCCACAGTAAAAGGGTTTCACATGCAATTAGGATCCCCTCAATAAAACTATGTCAGTAAAATCATATATTATAGCGTCGACTATCCATGGTTCCCACTTCCAGTATCAATCATAACTATCAACCAATTATTTCAAAAATCACAGGTTCTTGCAATGTAAATTAATAGTCGTGAGTTTATACTCGCTCACCTTCGTGAATTTGAAAACCAAGCACGGACACAGTGATACAGCAACATGAATATGTGCACATGCACTAAAACGAGAATGCGACTGCTACTTTCATGAAATATTGTCGCGTATGGGTTCAGCAAAGTGGACTACATGCAGAGCAAGGTGCGTTGGAGTGGATGATGCAGGCTAGCCGAGTTCGGTGGGTGAAAGGGCGGTTGCGGCTGCTGTTTCGGCTCCGGCTAAAGGACAAGGTGGTTTGGTCATAGGCTGGTGGCTCGGTGGAGGGGAACTAGGTGCAGGCTCGGTAAAGGGCTTTGGCGGAACAGGTAGGAAGGGGATGAGTTAGGTCATGGGGTGAGAGGTAGGTTGCAGGAGAGGTGAAGCGGACTGGTGGAGCGGGTGGTGGGTGTGGGTAAGGCAGGTCTGTAGGTGTGATTGGAAGGAGGGGATGGAGCAGGTTGGAGGTGAGGCAGAAAGGGCGGAGAATGGAACGACTTCGATGGCGGGTCAGGTTGTTTGGGTGTGTATTGCTATGGGGAATTAGTGAATGCGGACGGCATGGATGGAGGAGTAAACGGGCGGAGCACGGTGAAGCAGGTGGGTTAGGTTGTGAAGGGAGGAGGTTGCGACCGGGGAAGGTGGAGGCCAGTTCGGGTGAGGTGGCAGAGCTTGGAAGGGGGCTGTTGGAAGGAGAAGAAAATGGAAGGGAGAAGGGAAAGTTTACGTGAATATTTTCAATAATATATATATATATATATATATATATGCTTGTATATATTTTCTCTAGCAATGCCAGAGCCAATAATCATGAAAAGAAGTATAAGAAAGCAGTTGGAATAGATAGAACAAAGAAGTGCATGAAGGCCAATAAATGCGGCACTTCATTTTCTAGGCTGTGCACGCAACATGTCAACGAAAGAATTGAAAAGAATGAAGGTTGGATGCGAAAGGAATAAAAACAATTATGTTGTGAAATGTTTTCCAGGGCACGGTAACGGACTGCTATCTTGACCATTTGGCATTTTTCAATGAAAGCCAAAATATGAAAATAAATATACCATAAAGGTCAGCGCGCGAGGCGAATCCAATGATATACTAAAATCTATGTTGCGACATTCGTAACAAAATTTCATCTTTTGCCATTGTTACTACTTTGAATTTGAAAGACAATGATAGGTCTTGATAAATGAAGCTACAATGGTTGGAACTGGATGGAATGAACAATGATGTTTTAGTCAGAAAAATTTCTACATCATTTCTATGTAAAAATATTTATATTTCACAGTTCGATAATTTGTACTGAAAAATATGTTGACCGAGTTTTGAACAAATTTTGACTTAAAATAAATTTCGTTGGCCTCATTTCAATGGGTGCATTTCAAATATCTAGTTTTCGTTGTCAAATTTTTATTGTAAAAAAATAAATTTTATTTCAAAATCTTCGTTAAAATTATTATTTAAAATATTGAAAAATTCAGATCGTTACATATATTCCCTTCTAAGTGTAATCTTATTTTTAGTCTTACCTTTGACAAAGCCATGTACACTGGACTTTTGGACTAAATTAGCTGGGGCTAATATCTGATGTATATGGAGCAACCCTATACCAGTCCCATCTGTATTCTAATATTTGAGTCATTTTACTTAGGAAAACATTCCCTTAAATTTTCCTTCAAAACCTTTTCTCAAATTGATTTAAAACCTTTAAACCAAACTTAAACAAGGATAGTATATGCTCTCTATGTCTTACCTAAATTCACCTTGCCATGTCACACACACACACACTTTACTCAAACCTTTGTTGATGAAAACGTCTAAACCTTTGAAAGTACCCCTTTCGAATCCATTGAAAGTATCCCTTTTGAAATCAAGTAAAACCCTTTTTCTAACCTAGACCAAAAGGCCAAAAACTTTCTTTCGAAACCATTCAATCTTCCTTTCAAAAACACTTAAGAAACTTTTCCTTCAAAAGCTATAAAACCTAAGACATCCTATCTTTAAAACACTTTAAGCTGCCTTTCGAAAACATTGGAAAACCATTCCTTTTAGATCGGTCGAAACCTTTGGAAACCTTCCTTTCGAACCTTTCGAAACCATTGGGGAACCACCCCTTAGAAACCCTTTTCTAAAACCTTTCGAAAGCATCAAAACCAAACCTTTCGAAATCATTTCGATTCAATTTAAAATATATGGAAAAAAAACTTTCGAGACTATTTAAACCATCTCATCTCAAACCATTTGGGTTTACCTTCAACAGAGCAAAAGGGGCATTAAAACCCTTTAAGTCAAAAGCATTCCTTTCGAAAGCTATTCCTAAGTAAAGAAGTGATGGTATCGAAACCAACCTTCCAAAAGCATTGGAGAAGTGGCCAAGTTTTAAAAACAAAGTATACCTTTCGAAACCATTGACTTTGAAAGGTACGAAAAGCGGCAACTAGGGGTTCCGACCCCTTCGAAAACATTACTTAAAACAGGAGGCGCAACCCTTTCAAAACCATTCCTTTAAAATAATTTGACCTGGTCGAAACCAACCAAGTCGAAAGCACTTCCTTCGAAAGCAAAGTGGGCATGTTTTCTATTTAAAACAAAAACATGTTTCGACCCTATCGGAACCTAACGTTTCGACCCAATATCTTCCACCTTTATCCAATTCGCTACCCTACCATGCGCATTGGTTTAGATACTGATGGTTTTTTATCCAATTCACTACGTATCAAGTGTATTGATACCATACGCGTTGGTTTCGATACTTATGGTGGCGGAACATCTAGGTCGGAACCCTTATGCCGAAGGAGGTCAAACAAGCTAAAAGCATGTAAAAATTGTTTTTAACTTAAAAGTGAAATACTTTACATCTAACCTACTATGTTTGTCAAATTCTTATTGTTTTCTTATTTTCTTTTCTAAAAGTGCTGCCAAAATTTATAAGTATATAATTTATTTAATTTACAAAATACCCCTTCTCTATTTATAAAATATAAAACGTTGAAGTCTCATACCTTAAATAATTCTATATATTTATCAATACATTTATGAAAATTCTATAAAAATTACAGAAAATCACTTGTTTTCTAACATATATTAATTTCAGACCCAAAATATTAATTATTTAGCCGTAAATAATTTAAAACCCAAATAATTATTTTTCTCACTAGAAAATTAACATAAAATCCATATTAATTCAGAAAATTATGAATATTGAAACATATTTCTATAATATCATTTTTGATCTAAATCTAAAATCGCATGGCATTTGGATGTCATTTAATAGGATTTCCATATCAAAACATATCATAATATCGTTATGAACAAGCTTAAATCATCAACAAGCATATATAAACATTTAATCCTTTAAAATCATGGCATAACATTGCAAATATATTTGGATTATCTTTAAAACCAAAAACAGTTATAAAAATGAGATGTTGTCATTATTCACCTTAGCTTTGAGATCGAAAATTTGAATTTGAATAGATTTGAATTAGTTTTCTTCCTCCTTTAGCTTTTTCTTCCTCTGGCTCTTTCTAATGGTGGCCGGTCTCAATTTTAAGTTTTAGTTTTGCAAATCAGAATGAACTTGTATGGAATACATGGCTAGGGGTTTAGGGTATTAGAATTTTCTCTTTCTTATTTTACCCCTTCTCTATTTCATTTTAACTTATGTTAGTTCATTAGTTAACAAAGCAAGACTACCCCTAATTAAAATCAAATGTCAATCCCTTAATCAACACATTATTTAATTTAATTTAAATAATTAAATATATCCTAAATAATGTTGCTAAAAATTATGGTCATTACTTACTCCCTTCATTAAAGAATTTCATCCATGACATAATGATAAGGTACACAACAAACCAATCAATAAGGTAAAACATATCATCTAACAAATTAGGATAAGCGTCTCTAATCTTGCTCTCAGTGTCCCAAGTACAGTCTCTCTCATCGTCGCTCCACCAAACTTTCATTAATCTGACTGTCTTCGTCTTTAGCCTCTTCTCATCCCTCGTAAGTATATGAATCAGCTTTCTAACTACAGTCAAGTCCAGCTCTACCACTGAATCTGCTAACGCTATCGATGCTATAGTAGTCTCTGGGTTTCTAACACACTTCCTTAGATGAGAAACATGGAAAACATCGTGGACTCCTGCCAAATGGTTCGATAACTCCACTTTATATGCGAATTTCCAGATCCTCTCTATAATAGAAAAAGGTCAAATGAATATCGGTGCCAACTTACGTGATCTACGAAATCTGATCACACTTTTCATCGGTGACACCTTAATAAAAACACAATCTCTAACAGAGAACTCTAAGTCACTCCTTCTTTTATCAACATAACTCTTCTGCCTAGACTGAGCTTCCTTCATTCTAGCCCGAATCAACTCAATCCTCTCTACAGCTTCTCTTACTAAATCTGGACCAAGAACTAACCTGTCCCCGGTCTCTAACCAACAAATGGGAGATTTGCATGGCCTTCCATACAAAGCTTCAAACAATGCCATCCCAATGCTAGTCTGATAACTGTTGTTATACGAAAACTCGAATAAATGTAGATGGTCTTCCCACGATCCACCAAAATCTAACACACATGCTCTTAACAAATCCTTCAAGACTTCGTAAACTCTTTCCGTCTGCTCATTTGTCTACAGATGGTAAGCGGTACTCACCTTGAGTTTGGTTCCTAAAATATCCTATAGACTCTTCCAGAACACGCTAACAAAGAATCTCTATCACTTACAATATTACTAGTAATTCCATGCAGTCTAACCACATTCTTCATAGACAACTTCGCTAAAAAAGTGCCGTCCTAGTTAACTTAACAAGAATGAAATGAGCACTCTTGGTCAGCTATCCATTATGGCCCATATACTTTCATTTTCTCTTCTAGATCTTGGCAACCCGTTAATAAAATCCATAGATATAGAATCCCACTTCCATACCGAAATATCCAATGGCTGAAGCAACCCAATGGGCTTTTGATGTTAAGCCTTTACTTATTGGAAATTCAAACACTACTTCACCCACAAGCCAAAATCCCTCTTCATACCTTCTCCGAAGAAACTTCTCTTTATATCCTGATGCATCTTAGTTCCTCCTGATAGAATTGTTAACTTCAAACGATGACATTCCTCCAAAACTTCCTTCCTAATGTCTCCTACATTCGAAATACATAACCTTCCTTTCTTTTTCAACCACCCATTTTGTCAAGACTAAAATCCTTCAAGTCATCGCTTTCGGTTCCATCTTTCAAATTCTTGATCCATTCAACCAATACTGGATCCTCCTCCTGCTTAGAAGCAATCCTTTCAATTATCTCCGGTCGAACTTCTAAACAAGACAACACAATACTTCCTCCACAAGTCCCAGTCTTAGATCTCTACTGAACTCTACAAGCTGACAATGCTTCCAAATCTTTCCACTCAGCAATCATTGCCAACACTGCATCTGATGCTTCCTGCTAAGTGCATCTTCTACCTGATTTTCCTTCCATGGTGTATACTCCATTCCAAAATCATAAGTAGCAATAAAATCTAACCATCTCTACCATTTCATGTTCAAATACTTTTGAGAGAACAAATACTTCAATGACTTATGATCTGTATAAAGCTCAAGCCACTCTCCCAAAAGGTAATGTTTCCATACTTTGAATGCGAAAATCACCGCAGCTAACTCCAAATCATGCGTTGGATATATAAACTTATGCGGTCTAAGATATTGAGAAGTGTAGGCAATCACTTTACCCCTCCGCATCAACACAGCTCCTAATCCAGTTCCACAGCATCAGTACAAACTACCAATCATGATTCCTCTCCAGAACGACTAACACTGGTGCATGGGTCAATAAGTGTTTCAAGCTCTGAAATGCTTCTTCACACTTATCGGTCTACACGAACTTCACTTCCTTTCACGTTATCTTAGTCATTGATACCTTTATCCAAGAAAAATCCTTTATGAATCCCCAATAATATCCAGCCAATCCAAGAAAAATCTTTATCTCAATCATTGTCTTGGGTCTCTTTCAATTATTCACCGCTTCAAATCTTAGTCGGATCTATAGACAACCCTTTCTCTGAGACTACACGACCAGGAAACTTCACTTTCTTCTTCCAGAAATTACACTTCAAAACTTCGCCTTCAGCTTTTGTTGCCTCAACGTCTCAAGCATAACTCTAAGATGAACTTCATGTTCCTTCTCATCTCTAGAGTATATCAAGGTATCATCTATGAAGACCAATACGAACCTATCCAAGTACTCTTGGAAAATCCAGTCCATCAAATCCACGAAGAATGTTTGGGCATTATCGAATAGCATAACTAACCATTCATACGATTTGTATCGAGTCCTAAATGCCATTAAAGGAATATTATCCTCTGTGACTCAAAGCTGATAGAAACCTGTCGCCAAATCCAACTGAGAAAATACCTTGGCTTAACTCAACTAATCGAACAAATCGTTAATTCTCGGCAATGGATATCGATTCTTTGTCATCCTCTCATTCAACTTACGATAATCGATATACAGCCTCAACGATCCATCCGACTTCTTAGCAAATAATACGGCTGCTCCCCAAGGTGAACTACTCGGTCTAATAAAACTCTTGCCTTCTGACTCTACCAACCGCGTCTTCAACTCCCCCATCTTGGTAGGTTTCATCCTCTGTGGCGACCTACTCACTAGTTTTGCTCCAGGCATCAAGTCTATCCAAAACTCAATGGCTCGTTTTGGTGGCAGTGCAACTATAGGATCGCAGACCTCCACGAATTCTCTAACCACGAAAACTCGATTCAGCTCATCTTCCAACTGCACAACACCCAATAAAGCATTTAACTCAAAGGTTTTCTACGATATAAACTATTCGATCACTACAGTCAGGTTGTCTAAGTGATATTTTCCTATCATGGCAAAATATCATAGCATTATACTTACTTAACCAATCCATACCCAATATAATTCCGAATCATATAAAGTCAAACACATGCAAACAGAAACAAAGGTATGACCTAACAAATCAAACTCTAAGTAGTCACACTTCATCCTAAGTGTCGCATACCCTCCCACCATATTTGCAACCCTTAAGGAAATAACTAAATATGAGGGTCTAGGTTCAGCTTATCAACCAAACATGGAGATATAAAAGAATGCTATGCACCAGCATCAAACAGAATGCCAACAGACATACCATAGATCTGAAGCGTCCCTCCCAACACTGCCTTTCCTTTCTTTCGCGATGTTTTCTTCGATGTAATAGGCTCCAATGCATACACCATGCCCCTTCCGTCCTTAGCATTCTCTTTGCATTGAATCTTATACTGCCCAACTTGATGGCAGTAGAAACACCTCACCTCTTTCTTCTCAGCGGCCTTATTTCCTTTTCCTATTCGGCATTCATGGGCATAGTGTCTCTTCTTGTCACACTTATAACTGACTACTTCTACCTTTCCCTTCTTTACGGCTCCTCTCTTCTTAGCCCCTTTCTTATGAAAGAACTTTTTTTGACTCTCTTCCACCGGGACTTCCTTCTCCTCCTTCTTCTCTATAAGAGCAAGCATCTCCTCTTGTCTTAAAGCCATCTTTACAACCACATTACAAGGATCTCTTATATGCAATAATGTTGCCTTGGCCAAAACTTAGGCTTCAACCCCCTAACGAACTTCTCATCTCTCTTTATCATGGTATCCACTGTGGCATAAGCATACCTATCCAACTCTTCAAACCTTCCAGCATACTCCAAAACAGACATTTCCTCTTTCTCTAACTCAGCAAACTACCTGAGCAAAGTAGGCTGCACCATTACATACATGAATCACTCCTGGAACCTCCTCTTAAACTCTGCCAATGCCCTCGTTTCCTCATCCACACTAGTCATCACACTACTCCACAAAATAAAGCTGCTCCTTGAAGCTATCTCGAAGCAAGCCTTTTCTTCTGCTCATTATTTAGCCCTAAGTCAACAAATATTCTCTCATAACGCAGCAACCAATTCTCCACTTACATAGCATCTCCAGTTCCAATAAATGGCTTCCCAAGCCTAGCATAATCTCTACTCAAATTAGCATAATGATCGACCATTTGAGCTTCCTGAACTTCTACTCCTGCATTTCCTCCAGCCACTCCAGTAGTAATTCCATCTTACATCCTTTCCATGAAAAACCAATACATAGCTCCCATATCCACTTGCAGGGCCCAGCACCAACATTTTTAGGTTGAGCTTGACCTTGATTCCTTCTCGTATCTGATCGGGCATTTCCATTTTTGTTTTTTCTATCCCATCCTAGGTTACCTCTTCCTCTTTTAGCGTCTATATCTGTATTCAAGCCTTATAAGATACAAAAGAATGACTTAAGAGAGATTAGAGAATATAGATATAACGTATTCTTATGTATAGCAAATACATGTACGTTCCTATAGCTTTATCCCATACACCGATCTTTCTCTAATTCCTTAGGATTATGTTTTCAAAAATCATTTTTAGTAAAAAAAAATTCATAAACCTATGCTTTGGTATCATGTTGTATCATCCCCTATCTAGAAGCCCAAAGCTTAGCGCTACAGATGCTGCAGTCATCTATAGTATTAACTTCCGATGACTGAATATGGCTATTTTAATGGTATCCATAATATCAATTTTCAAACCTAAGCTAAAAGGCTAAAACCTTCCATTCGAAACAATTCAATCTTCCTTTCGAAAACAATTGAAAAACCTTTCCTTTGAAAGCTATAAAACCTTAGACTTACTATTTTTAAAACACTTTAAACTGCCTTTCGAAAACATTGGAAAACCTTTCCTCTTGGAACATTCAAAACCATTGGAAACCTTCCTTTCAAACTTTTTGAAATCATTAGGGAACCACCCCTTAGAAACCTTTCTTTAAAAAAATTCAAAATCATCAAAACCAAACCTATCAAAAGCATTTGAATTCAATTTAAAACATGTGAAAAAACATTTTTGAAGCCATTTAAACCATCTCTTTCGAAACCATTTGGGTTCTACCTTTAATAGAGCAAAAGGGTCATTAAAACCATCTAAAGCGAAAGCATCCATTTCAAAAGCAATTCTTAACTAAAAAAGTGATGGTGTCGAAACCAACCTTCCGAAAGCACTAGAGAAGTGGCCAATTTTTATATACAAAGTATAGCTTCCGAAACCATTATCTTCGAAAGGTAAGAATAGAGGCAGTTAGGGGTTTTGACCCAACCCCTTCGAAAACATTACTTAAAACAAAAGGTACAATCCATTCAAAACAATTCTTTAAAATAATTTGACTTAGTGGAAGCCAACCAAGTCGAAAGCTCTTCCTTCAAAAGCAAAGCAGGCATGTTTTCGGAAAACACATTTCAACCCTATCGGAACCCAACATTTCGACCTAGTATCTTCCGCCTTTTTTCAGTTTGCTACTTACCAAGTGTATTTATACCATGCGCATTATTTTTGATATAGATGGTGGTGGAACATCTAGGTCGTAACCCTTGTGCCGAAAGAGGTGAAACGTGTTAAAAGCATGTAAAACTATTTTTAACTTAAAAGAGAATACTTTTCAACTAACCTGCTATGTTTGTCAAATTCTTAGTGGTTTCTTTTTTTCTTTTCTAAAGTGCTTCCAAAATTTCAGAAGTAAACAATTTATTTAATCATCAAATACCCCTTCTCCTTTTACAAAAATATATAAAACATTTAAGTCCCGTACCTTAAATAATTTTATATATTTAACAAAACACTTAGGAAATTCTACAAAAATTCCAGAAAATCACTTTTAATATTTTTCTAACATATATTAATTTCACACCCAAAATATTAATTATTTATCCGTAAATAATTTAAAACCCAAATAATCATTTTTCTCAATAGAAAATTAATATAAAATCCACATTAATTCAGAAAATTATGAAAACTGAAACCCTTGTCTAAAATATCATTTTTAATCTAAATCGAAAATCAGAAGGCATTTAGATGTCAGTTAATATGGTTTTCATACCAAAATATATCATAAAAGCTATATGAAACGAATAAATCATCAACAAGCATATATAAACATTTAATCCTTCAAAATCATGGCATAACATTGAAAATATATTTGGATTGTCCTTAAAACTGATTTTTTTAGAAAAATAAGATATAGTCGTTTTTACCTTAGCTTTGAGATTAAGGATTCGAGATTGGAATTGATTCGAATTAATTTTCTTTTTCCTTTAGCTTTTTCTTCCTCTAGCTCTTGGCAATGGTAGCCGACCTTAATTTTAAGTTTTAGTTTTGCAAATGAGAATGAACGCGTATGGAATACACAGCTAAGGGTTTAGGGTATTAGAATGTTCTCTTTCCTATTTTACCCCTCCTCTATTTTATTTTAACTCATGTTAGCTCATTGGTTTAAACAAGGAATGATTAACCCTATTTAAAATCAAATCTCAATCCCCTAATCAACACATTATTTAATTTAATTAATTAACTAAATATCCTAAATAATGTTGTTAAAAATTAAGGTCATTACATGATGCCTTCTCGTCCATCCTTGTTTACCTTTCTTTTCCAAATGAGCCATGTCGGGACACTATCGGACAAACAGCATGGCGAAAGAAATGCTTTTATGCCCTCGACAATTTATGTCTTGTCAATCCCCTTCTAAGAACCAACATTGCAATGGTAGCATCGAGAAGGCTTGTTTAAAGGATCGTCGAACAAACGCATCCAACCCCTAGTCTTTGGAAACCAATAAGATTGTGTTCCTATGAGTAGAATTCCAAAAATACCTCTTGAAGTCGATGAATCATCACTTTTATACCATCGGGCCGTATGATACACAAACTAGAACTCTTCTTGGAGTTGATGAATTATAGTTCCAAGGCCGCCTTTTTGCCGGACATCCAACCAAAATTCCTCTTGAAGTCGATGAATCATCGCTTTGAGATCGCTGTGCCAATAGACACATGACCCAAAACTCTTCTTGGAGTTGATAAATTATCGTTACAAGGCGGCCTGGTTGTCGGACATCCGATAATAAAATCTCCTTCATGAACTAAAGTGTCGTGAAGGTCCTTCATGAACTAAAGTGTAGTGAAGGCGAACCGATAGATCACCATTCATCCAACCGAAAAGTCCTTTATGAGCTAAAGCGTTGCGAAGGCTAACTAGAAGATCGATGGCCATTCATCTAGAACTGCCCAAGGTAAGTGAAGTCATGCTCCGGGGACCTGAATCAACAATCACATCAGTCACTCCACAAAATTAACAGAATCACTTTTAACGACCAATGAGACAAACAGTGCTGAATTCCAGTGCTTCAAAGTCGCTCAGAGAAACTTAGCAAAAACTGAACTGACCTTGTGATCAATCAAAGGCCGACTCGAATTAAGCCAAGGTTCGGCACCTAGGAAAACCAAGCATCTCAAATTCCTAATATATAAGTCTTTGAAGATAGAGGCTTTCTGATGCTTTAATCATCTAGAAGACATGTTTACATTCAGTGGACCGCGCGCGACCAAACATGTTGTAGAGAAACCCCATATATAGTATAAGTTTGCGACCAGCCTTGTGGCATGGGGGCACCACACCTACTTGAATAGCTTCAAGGAAAGCTGTAACAACAACTCCTTTGACTTAAGAATATTTAATTAATTTTAAATATTCAATATATAGGTTTTAGAATGAAAATAAAAATCTTTTTGATGATTAATTGTGATGGTGAAATAGTTTTGAAATTGGTTTACAAAAATATTTAGTTTGAAGAAAATTTGAAAATGTGACCGAAATTCATTTTTCCAATTTTCGACTTTTCATCAACTTATAGTTGTCGGATTTTTTGTAACACTTTTGTACACACATAGAAAAATATTTAAAAATATTTTTCTTTGAAAATGCATGTGTGTACATGTATATACACTTAAGTATGCATATGAATTAAATAGGTTAAGTTTTATTATATATACATATATATTTTATAATATAAGGTTACACTTTAGACATCAAGTATAAGGGAGTAAAAAACACGTTTTTGGTGAGATGATGGGTGGATAGACAAGGATGGAGCAAAATTTTCATGGTTGGATGGAGAGGGTGAGGTGGCGCAAGAAGAAATGAGGTAAAGTACTAAGGCTATTTTAGTAAATTAACTTGTTAACTTTATATAAAACTAACTTTTTTTATTTTATCTTCATTATTATCATTCACTGCTTCATTTTTAAATTTCCTAAAGCACTTGAGCATGCTTAATGGCTTCTCTTTAGATTCAAAAGAGAGTGGAAGAGGAAAAAAAAGAGAGAAAGGTGAAAAAATTCTAAAATTTAAAGTGTTTAAAACCCCTCTTATCAATTCCAATTTCCTCCATTTTACTCCGAATTCCATCTACCGCAACATCCTCTAACCTTACCCAAATCACGATTTTTATTTTTTCAAAGCATGTATAATTCTAGTGGCTACAACTTTGTACTCTACCACTTTTTCTGCTTTTAAGACTAGATAATCCAAAAATCCATTTTTCTCGAGAGTGTTTTTTTTTAACTTAGATTATTAAGTCCGAAAATTCCATTCACCTTTTTGATCATAACTACCTCAAAAATTAACCAAATTGAGTAATTTTTTATATAAATGATATGGAAATAATTATATAAAACTTTTCTTTTGACTACTTTTGCAAATTTCGAGAATAATTGGTCTAAAAATCAAGAAGAAAATGACACATTTTTGAGTGGATTTCATGGTTTTCCAGGCTTTTTGAATGCTAAAGTATTTCAAGTTTCCAAAAAATTTGGTGAGGAAACTTTTTAACCTTTTGAGAAGAATTTACTTATATATGTATGTGTTGGTTATGTGGTTATATATATATATATATATAAATGTTTGGTTTAGATTGTGGTATTGTTTAGATATGTTGGTTAATAGTTAATTCTAGTTTAGCTATTTAACTAAAGTAAATTAAGATTCAATTAAAATTAATTATGATTTAAATAATGATTTAATTTATAATTAATTATTTTAGAAAGTTTTTTTTTTAGTTTTAAATCCTTTGGTTTCCACAAGTAAAAGTTTTTAAAGGCACTTCTTTTCAAAGATGGATTTGAATACAAGTGATTCAAGTCTCAATACCATTAAAAAACCATGTAATTGTGAATGAGTTATAATGTAGATTTTTGGATTGTTTAGACATGTGATGGCCGAATGAATCCCTGTTCTGCTATAAATTGATTGTTTGTTTGTTGGGTTGTTTGGACCTATGTTAACAGAATAAATCCCCTTTCTATAATAAATTGTTTGTTTGTTTGTATGGACATTGTTAGCATAAAAATCTGCGTTCTGCTATGACTTTGTTGAATGGTTTGGACATCTGTTTAGCAGGAAAAGTCACCATCCTGCTATTATGTTATTTGGATACGTATATGCTAGTTAATTTATATTGACATGTTATTCCATAATTTGGATACGAGTGTATTTACACATATGTTGACCTATGCAAATAACTGTTAAGTGATTTGAAATGGAAATTCAATGGTAACTTAAAATAGCACCATTAGGTAACTAAGCCTCTTTTCGAATTTACTAAAGTATGTTTTTGAATTAAATTTAATACTATATTCAATTTGGTTTTAAAGGTTATAAATGATTTTTAAATTTTATTGTTATTTTATAAAGTTATTTTTAAATAATATCTTGTTTTTTGAAAAGAGTTTATTAAATAAAAGGTTTTACCTAAAGAGATTTGCAAATGATATCTTGAAAATGATATTTTATAATGGAGATTCTATAAATGAATTATGTAGGAAGATTTTTAAATAGGTTTAAAATTAGAAAGAGATCTTATAAATCAATTTAGATATGGTTGAAAGAAGTCTTAAATCTAGTTTGAAAACTTTTAAGTGATTTGAAATGTGAAGGGAACTTATAGAAAGAAATTTTATAAGGGGTACGTAAATGTGTTTTATAGGAGGTGATGTTTTTGAAAAGGAATTGTTTTGCCATTTAATATGGAATTTTGAGGAAAGGCAATTTCCAATATGTTTTAGTAAATAATTATTTTTTTTTTCAAGTATAAAGGAATGTTAAGGGTTTGGAGAAGTGTTTTAAAAGGATCTTTTGATCAAGTTTATAAGTGATTTTATTAATTAAGGATTAATTAATAAAGGTTTCGTACATCCCATATGCAGTTGAATCAACGTTGAATGGTTGCTTACTTGATAGTTAAATAACCGACTATCAAAATCTGGACCTAAACGTAACTTTGTAAATATCTAGGAGAAACACGTGAGTTGTATGGCATAGTCATACCCAATGATGATGTACTGTGTGTATAAACCTTATTTTATTCTTCTAAGATAAATAATAAGGAAATCCGTCCATAAAAGGTTATGAGGTGAACTCCGCTTTTATCTTTACTGTTTATTTCCTAAAGAACCAGGGCTGAGTTTACCGAAAATCATCGAAATTTATTTTGAACAGACCGAGATCAGATATGTTATCCGTAAACCATTTTGGTCAAACTCATGCATTTCGAACTGAGGACATATTATGGAATCAAAGATGGAGCATTGAAGTGCAAGGGCAGCTTGCTATTAGTCCTGAGGGTGATTCCAAAATGGATGTAGTAGAAATAGTGCCTTCGATTTGTGCTTATCCTAGACAACTTGTATGAATGAATACTAGCACTACGTTATTACCTAGAAGGCAGTGTTAGCATTCCAGGTAGGATTTCTATTCAAAAGGTAAGCATAGCCTCAAGCCTCATTAACCGGGAATGACTAAAATTAGGGGAGATGCAGAAAGGCTGAGTGGGTTGCTCCCATTAGGGTGTGTCATTGTCTTTCTAGATACATCTACACATTTATGGATTGGTTGTGCATAAGATCTCAATAAAAAGGGCTAAAAAGAAACTGAGGTGATGACATATTTGGTGCTATGTAGTCAGGGATAGGCCGGTCTTGTGTTGGCGGGGGATCCCGACGAGGTCCTCTGTACATTTTCTAGACATGCTCCATTAAAGTCGGTACCCCGGTGCCTTGTCATAGTGTGAATCCATTTTCCAATAAGCACCATACGGTTATAATTGTGCCCAACTTTGTTGAAATGTAAGATGCAAGCATTTAAACTATTTTCATATTTTACTTTGACCTCTAAAAATTATTATAATACATTTGATTTTCTACAAAAAATTGTTTTGGTTATCGTAAGGTAAAAACCCATCAATGTTTATGTGCGACGTGGTCTTATGAGATACCTTCGATTTTAAAAATGATTATAAACATAATAATTCAGTTGTTTGAGTTTACTCACACCAGACTCATATCTGACCCGAAGTTTTATTTTCTTTCCCTAAAACTCTTGGGTGCTTAAATTTTTATGGGCCATCAAGTAGTTCAAGTTTCCCACGGATGCATCTTGGAGGATCTTGGAGTAGGAGGCTTCATGATAGCTAATTATTATCTTGTTTCTGCAGTATTATATGTATCTTGTATCTGTTAGGTACGGACATGCTGTTATAACTATCCAATGGTAGAATTTGCATTAGTACGACTCTGTCATTTTTGAAATGACTTAGTAAAGTATTATGTTGATTAATATATGTTATTCCGTTGCGTTGTGAGATTCTATGATTGTTTATTTCTTCTATCTTCTATCCCCTTTCTTTCCCCTAACAATCTTCTATCCGGCACTTAATTGTTCGGCATGTGAATACCTTAGCTGTATTAGTGTCGGCTTATAGGGTTCGAAAAGGCGGGTTGTTACATATGGTATCAGAGCGCACAGTCAAGCGAGAACCTTGACCCTGGTGGGGTAAACTCATTTGAGATCGGGTAAGTGAGACCCTAGAATGAGTACGAGTGTATTATATAAGAGCACGTATTTGTTAGTTACATAAAATGTTTTATATTGTGTTGATTTATCTGTTGAATGGCTTAAGAACTCTAATCTAGATATGGGATGCCACGGGGGTTCCTAAACACTTGAACAAGGCAAACTGACACAATATTATTTTGAAATTGGGTAAATGAAATAATTTCACCTAGAAAATATTTTGTGTATAAAGAATGATATGAAAAATAGTATAAATTTTTTGAGGTGTTGTTTGCTAAGAGATAATAGTATTTTATTATTATCATATAGGGTATGTTAGTCATGCTCGTCTAGTTTGAGCATTGACTGTTGTCAGTGTGTATAGGTACTTTCCATTTTTTAGGATTTGGATTGGGTAAGTATATATAGGAAAAATATTGAAGCGAACACCTTATGAATTAAGTTTCACGATTGACTGTAAGGCATTCGATTGGTAATGTAGGGTTAAATATAATTTAATAAAAGACGTTATTAAAAGCTAGAATATTTGAAATAAATATTTGAAATAAATATTTGGAAAATGGTTTATAAAGGTTGATTTATAAATATGAATTTATAGGAATTTGTTTTGGATTAAAAATAATTTAAGTTGAAACTTGGGGACTAAAACCCCATTTTGAAAAAAGGATTTCAAGGATTGGAAAACAATAATAGTATTATTTTATAATATTTTTAGTTCAAGTATAAGATTTTGGGAATGAAAAGGTTAAGTAAAAAGTGTTTTCTTTAGATTAATTTGGGTAAATGAGTCTTGGTTGTTTTGTGATGATCTAAATAATCTTCTAAGTGATAATTAGATGTTTTCCTTGGCGAATGTTGTGGGGTAGTTTGTAAATTATTCTCTTTATCACTGTAAAATTAAAACAAGTTCAAATCCGAACGGAACTAATGCGAGTTGGTGAAATGTTTTGTTGGATAATGTAAAGTATTATTTTAGAAAAATAGGATTTGGAAATATGAGAGATATTTTTAAGCCAACAAGTTTGAGTGGCTCGAAAATAACTTAAAATTGAGAAAGGTATGTGGCCGTATGGTAAGCACTTCTCTTGAGAATTACCCTTCTTAATAAGGGAGTGTATGGTACTGTTTCATAGTACCCAATTCCTTAGTATCATTTTTGAGTTACTCGGGCTATATGTAAATTTTCTAAGAATTAAAATTATAGTATCATTTCAAAAACTTTTGAAATAAGACTGAGTATTTGGATCTTGATTTTTCTTAAGAAAATAAATGTAAAATGTAGTTAAATAAAATAGGGGTATATACTCTAAGGCTATAGTGGAGTATTATACAAGTTGAAACTAAGAGTTGTTTATGAAATGTTTCATAAATGATTTAGTGCGAATAAAACTTGTATTAGGGAGAATCAATTAAGTAAGTGTGTAGGTTGGACGTAGATCATTTCTCATTCCACATAGTTATGATCTAAGATTCAAGTATATGACTTTGAGGTGTTTGCACCGTTCAGAGTAAGGATCTATTACTCGATTTTGACAACAAGCACTTGACGAGGGATTTTGATATGGGACTTATGTTTTCTATCTTAGTTACAACTATGTAAGGAGAACAGAGGTTCCAAATCAAGGAACCTAATCGGAGTTCATACGAGAAAATCGGGCGAGTGATACAAGTTCAAAAATGAAGTTATGCATTAGTGTATTAATCGAATCATATTTTTGTATACGAATGATCTATATACATCATACAAACTGATGTATAGTGCTAAGAGGTTTTGAGTTAGGTTGTGCTGTAATTTCAGGGACGAAATTCTTTTCAGCGGGGATGAATGTAACAACCCAGAATTTCACTACTTTGGTTTATGAATATTTAATTAATTTTAAATATTCAATATAAAGGTTTTATAATGAAAATAAAACTCCTTTTATTGATTAATAGTGGTGGTGAAATAGTTTTCAAAATTGGTTTACAAAAATATTTAGCTTGAGGAAAAATTGAAAATGTGACCGGAATTCGTTTTTCGAATTTTCGACTTTTCATCAGCTTAATGTTATTAGAATTGTTGTAACACTTTTGTACACACATAAACACACATTTACAAATATTTTCAATGAAAGTCATGTGTGTACATGTATATACACTTAAGTATGCATATGAATAAAATAGGTTAAGTTTATATATATAAGGTTCCACTTTAGACATCAAGTACAAAGGAGTACGAAACATAATTTGGTGACATGATGGGTGGGTAGGAAAGGAGGTGGCAGAATTTTCATGGGTGGATGGAAAGGGTGAGGTGGAGCAAGAATAAAGGTGGTAAAGTACCAATGCTATTTTAGCAAATTCACTTGTTAACTTCGTATAAAAATAACTTTTCTTATTTTATTTTCATTATGACCATTCACCACTTCATTTTTAAATTTCCTAAAGCACTTGAGCATGCTTTAATGTCTTCTCTTTAGATTTCAAAGAGGAAGGAAGAGGAAAAAAAGAGAAAGGAGGGAAAAAAATTCAAAAATTCAAAGTCTTTAAAACCCCTCTTTTCAATTTCCAAATTCCTCCATTTTACCACAAATTACATCAGCCATAACATCCTCTAACCTTACCCAAATCAAAAAAAAAAAATTGTTCAAAGCATGTACAATTGCAGTGGCTACGACTTTGTATTTTATCATGTTTTTTGATTTCGAGCTTAGATAATCCAAATGACCATTTTTTTCAAGTGTGTTTTTTAACCTAGATTATGAAGTCCATTAATTCCATTCACCTTTTTGATCATAACTTCCTCAATAATTATCCAAATTGAGTAATTATTATTACAAATGATAGAGGAAAGAATTATCTAAAACTTTTCTTTTGACTACCATTCCAAATTTCGAGAATAATTGATCCAAAAATCGAGAAGAAAATAGCCTATTTTTGAGTAGATTTCGTGGTTTTCCAAGCTTTCCGAACGCTAAAGTATTTCAAGTTTTCAAAAATTTTGATGAGTACACTTCTTAACTTTTTGGAAAGAATTTACTTATATATGCATATGTTGGCTATGTGGTTACACACACACATACAAGGCTTGGAGTTTGGTATTGTTTAGATATGTTGGTTATAAAAAGGTTGTGATTGTTGGTTACGTTTGGTGATGATATGATTTGGTACATATGAACTTGGATACGTTATATGCGTTAATCTTATCTTGAAGCTAAAGCAAGTCAGCATGTAAACTTGTTTGTAAAGTGAATTACGGGTATTCATAGCGATAGTCGCTGTGGTTGCAGTTCGCTTAAAATTTCGATTTTTGCAAAGTTTGATTTTTATACTTCAAATTGTTTTGCGAATATTTTATGAACTAAATAATAATGTTTTTAAAAGTTAATTAAGGATTTAATAATTAATTGTTAATTAATTAGGTTTTAGTAATTAATAATCAATTAAGTGATAAGAAGGTTTATTAACTTTAATTAAATAAAGATTAGTTCTTATTTAATTATCTTTTAAAGTTTAGATTTTTTTAATTAATTGTTAATTAGTCATGAGTTAAGTATATGATTTATTTTTAATTAATTATTAATTAAGAATAAGATTATATATTAATTAATTATTAATCAAGTGTTTAATTATTTTGAATTATAAACAATATAAGGTTTAAATAGTAATAAATTATTTATTTGCAGTTTAATTTATTATTTAAATTTTAATTAGAGATTATTATTTTTATTAATTAAAATTAATTAATATCTAATTATTAATGAAGCTTAAATTATTATTTAATAATTAATAAAGGATTAATTTGGGTTTAATTAACAGTTAATTATTGTTAAACTATTTAATTAAATTAAATTAAGATTCAATTAAAATTAATTTTGATTTGAGTAAGGATCTAATTTATAATTAATTATTTTTTAAAGTTTTTTAGGTTTTAAATCCTTCAGTTTCCAAAAGTAAAATTATTTAAAGGCACTTCTTTTCAAAATGGATTTGAATACAAGTGATTCAAGTGTCGATACCATTATGAAACCATATAATTATGAATGAGTAATAATGTAGATTTTTTGGATTGTTTAGACATGTGATAGCAGAATAAATCCCCGTTCTGCTATAAATTGATCATTTCTTTGTTGGGTTGTTTGGACATGTGTTAGCAGAATAAACCCCCGTTCTGCTATAATTGTTTGTTTACTTGTTTGTTTGTGTGGACATATGTTAGCAGAATAAATTTCCGCTCTGCATGAATTGGTTGAATGGTTTGGACATCAATTTAGAAGGACAAATCACCATCCTACTATTATTTTATTTGGATATGTATATGCTAGTTAGTTCATATTGTCACGTTATTCCCTAATTTGGATATGAGTGTGTTCACATATATGTTGATCTATGTAAATAACTGTTAAGTGAATTGAAATGGGAACTGATTGGTAACTTAAAATGGTACCATTGGGATTGCTAAGCCTCTTTTCGAATTTACTAAAGCAAGTTTTTGAATTAACTTTAATTCTTTAATCAATTTGAGTTAAAGGTTAAAATAATTTTTAAATTTTATTATTATTTTATAAAGTTATTTTTAAATAATATCATGTTTTTTAAAGGGGTTTATTAAATAAAATGTTTTACTTAAAGTGATTAACAAATAATATCTTGAAGGTGATATTTTATAAAGGAGATTCTATAAAGGAATTATGAAGGAAGATTTTTAAATAGTTTTAAAAATAGAAAGAGATCTTATAAATCAATTTAGATACGGTTGAAAGAAGTTTTAAACTTTAAGTGGCTTGAAATGTGAAAGGAACTTACATAATTTTTAGCAAGGGATACGTAAATGTGTTTAATATGAGGTGATGTTTCTGAAAGGGAATTGTTTTCCCATTTAATATGGAATTTTGAGGAAAAAGGAATTCCCAAAATGTTTTGGTAAATACTTATATTGTTTTTTTTCAAGTAATAAAGGGATGTTAAGGGTTTGGGGAAGTGTTTTAAAAGGATCTTTTGGACAAGTTTATAAGTGATTTTATTTATTAAAGATTAATTAATAAAGGCTTTGTATATCCCATATGAAGTTGAATCAATGTTGAATGATTGTCCATTTGATAGTTAAATGACCGACTATTAAAATCTGGACCTAAACGTAACTTTGGAAATATTTGGAAGAAACACGTGAATTATATGACATAGTCATACCCAATGATGATGTACTATGCATATAAACCTCGTTTTGTTCTTTTAGGATAAATGATAAGGAAATATGTCCATAAACAGTTAGGAGGTGAACCCACTCTTATCTTTATCTATTTATTTCCTAAAAACCTGGGGCTGAGTTTACTGGAAATTATCGAAAGTTGTTTCAAAGGGACCAGGATCGAATATGTTATCAGAAAACCACCATAATCCAACTCAACCATTTTAGACTGAAGACATCTTGAAGTATATGGAATCGAAGACGGAGCATTAAAGTGCAAGGGTTGCTTACTACTAGTCCCGAGGGTGATTCCAAAGTAGATGTAGTCGAAGTAATGCCTTCGGTTTGTCATTATCATGGACAACTTGTATCAATGAATGCTGACACTGAATTATTGCCTGGAAGAAAGTGTTAACATTCCAAGCGGGATTGTTGTTCAAAAGGTAAGCTTAGCCTCAAGCCTCATCAAATAGAAGTGACTAAAATCAGGACAAATGTAGCAAGGCTAAGTGGGTCACTCCCATTATGGTGTGTCATTACCTTTCTAGACACATTTACATATTTATGGATTGGTTGTGCATGAGGTATCAATAAAAAGTGTTGCAAAGCAAGCGGGGTGATGAGATATTCGGTACTATGTAGTAAGGGATAGGCTCATCTTTTGTTGTTAGGGGATCCTGCAAGGTCCTCGGTACATTTTATTGGCGTTTACCTTGATAAGTGTTACCCCGGTGCCTTGTCATAGTATGGAATCCATTCTCCAATAAGCGCCGTATGATTTTGATTATGCCTATATATGTTAAAATGTGAGATGCAAGCATTTTAGCTATTTTCATATTTTACTTTGACCTCTAGACATTACTATAATATCATTGGGTTTTGTATAAAAGTATTTTGGTTATCGTATGGTAAAAACCCATCCGTGTTTATGTGCGACATGGTTTTATGAGATACCTTTGATTTTAAAAAGAATTTTAAACATAATAATTCAGTTGTTTGAATTCACTCATACTTGACCCATGTCTGACTCGGATTTTTATTTTCTTTCCCTAAAACTCTTGGGTGATCAAATTTTTATGGGCTGCCAAGTAGTTTAGGTTTCCCACTGATGCATCTTGGAGGAGCTTGAAGAAAGAGGCTACATCGATAGCTAGTTTTATCTTGTTTCCGCTATATTAAATGTATCTTGTATCAATTAGGTAGGGATAGGCTCTTCTACCTATCCAAGGGTAGTATTTGTATTAGTATGACTCTGATGTATCATTTTTGAAATGAATCTATAAAGTATTATGTTGATTAATATATGTATTCCGTTGCATTAAGAGATTCAGTGGTTGTTTAGTTTATTTTATCTTCTATCTTCTTTCTTTTGCCTAACAATCTGTCTTTCCGACACATAATTGTTCGACAAGTGAATATCATGAATGCATAACTTCTAGGGTACGGAAAGGTGAGTCATTACAAAAGCCAAGACTAATCATACCGGATTTCTGTTACGCCTGATCAAAAATTCTAGCATTCTAATAACTATGGACTTAACAACCTGGCTAGCCCAACAAATGAAATAGAAGCAAAATACTTGCTTACTTTTTCCCTACTCCACCTTTACTACCCCTGATGACTAGATCCATTTCCTCATGGACGGTATGCCAGTTGAAGACCAGTTCTTTGAAGGCAGTTTGGACCAAAACTGAGAGTCTTGCCCTAAACTCCCACAAGCTCTTTCTTCATAACCATTTACACGCAGTCGGTTGTATATCTCTCCACCATGGGAACCTTATCTTTTTGGTCGTGCACATCTTCTGAAAAATACGGGAGAATCTTCGAAGACATGGTTACTCGATCTAAAAACCATGAAATCACGTTTAACGAATTCAAATCACCAGATTGATGGCAAAACTCCATTCTTACCTTATAAGAATGGCTATCGCTCCTCCAATACCGAGAAGGCACAAACCATTATGCACAGTCCCAAAAGCCACACGCACTTCTTAAGCCGTGGAACCGTACTCTCGAAGCAGGAACTCCTTATGTTACCCGAAGATTGGCAATTCGTGAAGTTCTAAACCATTCTGGATCGACGTGTTGTATTGATCCCATAAGTCATGCACTGCCACAAGCCGCACTTCACTTCTTGAGTCATGAAACCAAGCCCTCGAAGCACGAATGTAACAACCCCAATTTCGTGCCATTCAAATCGACAATAATCCACACATGTCAGACTTGAATGATGCAAAATAACAGATTGAAAATAAATTTGGATCAAATAAAATCAAATATACAGAATCACAGACACAGAACAAACAGAATAACTCACAGCAGAATATAAAAATACATAGTAGTTCATGAAGCTACTACAACAGAGTCTCAAACCAAATACATAATGCAGTCTGAAAATAACATAATAGAAATCCCAAATACATAGAAGTTCACTAATACATGAGATAAACTAGAACAGCTGAAACAGAAGTAGATAAGTATATAGATAAGTAGAAACTCCAGCAAAGACTAGCTCCAGAAAGAGAATCCAAAGCTGTGAATACTTAGGCTGACCCGAGCGTAAAGCAAAATACAAAACACTCAAGTCAAGACAATATACTTATATATTGTAAACCAACTCAAGTGAACTGTAATAAAGATACAAGTAACTTAAAGGATGCCTGGGACCGCCCATCCTCTAAGGATCCGTTAAACTATTTACTATATAGTAATATTTCGCTGTTATAATAATGTGTACAGTAAAATAAACATACTTTTAAATAGCATTCCGGGCTACCCATATCACCCTTCACACATAATAGTCCCAGTAGTCCATCCAGTATCAGCATATCTCCGAGAGACTACCCTAAATATTCCATGGGCTATGGGAGAAAAACAAACTCGTAGTAAAGGCTCGATATGGTAGGTGACACGCCACACAAGGCAATGCCAGGGTAGATATACCAATTACGCACACAGGCTGGCAGTAACGTAGCAGCCACTATGCCCAACCAGAACAACACTCCAAATCAAGGGGTGCACCCAAATCAATCATAACAGTAATAGAATGGTATCGAAGAAGTGTGTCCAGTCCAAAGGTGCTACCTCCTTTGACCCGAGATCGCTCCTGTTTTAGCCACCTTAAGCTAATTCACGGGAGTTAGGTCCACGTAAAGTACCTTAGGAACGTCGTCACCATCCTACTTCATTCTGAAATCTCCACCGCGTACACAGTTGTTAAAGTGGTTTTCGGTATCGACAGAGAGTATGTCCATATCTGATCCCGGTCTCTTTAACTACCCATCGTTATTATAACCCATGGTTATAATTTAAAATTAGTATTTATTTCTCAAAATCCAATATCATTTCAAATCCATTTCAAAATATCAAACTTATCATCAAATCCATTTCAAAATATCAAACTTATCATTTCATTTGAAAAACATATTCATTTTATTAAATTTTAAAAATACCATTTCAATTCACATTTCAATTCACATTTCAAAATAGTTCAATTCCAAACAAATTACTTCATTTAAATCCTTTAAAAGTGAAGTTATTACATTTAGTAATTAAATTATTAAATTTTCAAAATTTTCAACTATCAAAGTTCATTCATTCACTTAATTTTATCAAAACAGTGGAAATTCAACTTTCGCAGCATTTGAAAAATGCTACAGAAAGTTATATTCAAAACAGTTCAATTTAACAAAAGACAGCGTTTAAAATGCTGTAATAGAGTTACATTAGTTTCAAAGAAAACTTAGTTTAATCCAACAATTATAGCGTTTAAAAAATGCTATAATAGCCTTAAATTCAATTTAGCTATTTAGTTCACTTATCAACTACAGCATTTACAAATGTTGTATTATCATTTATATTAGACATAATAGCATTTCAAAAATGCAGTTAATTAACTTCAAATTTTCAATATAATTTCACAACGATTATATTTTTCTTTAAATCACTTTTAACTTATAAAATCACACATTTTTAGTTTTATAAACACCATTTAATTTTTCCTTAGTTTCATGATTACATAAAGTTAAATTTCCATTTAAAATTCATATTTAATACTAATTCACTTATTAAATTGCAACCTTCAATTTTAAATTCATTACATTAAATTCCAACTTAACACTTAAGTTCAAATTATCAAATATAACTTAGTTTTATTCTTATTTACTTAAATAAAAATTCACTTTTAAGTCAATTTCATATTTTAATCATTAATATGATATAAAATCATTTTAAATTCATTTAAATTCAAATTATCATAAATTTATCATAATTTCATGTTCAATTTAATGTCCAATTATAATTAAATCAAATTTTCCAAAATAACTTACATTCAAAATTTTCTAACTTTTTCATTAATTTATTTCACTTATAATTATTTAGAAAATCAATAATATTTTACAAAAATCATTTTTAATTAGATTTAAATCAAAATTTTATAATATTTACATTTCTAGAATAAGTTTAAATTTTTTAGAAAAACATATATTAACTACGGGTCTGTATATAATTTTCTACACTAGGAAAAGTGATACGGGTAATATATCATTTCAACCCGTAATTTACAAAGAAAATCCGGGTTTTATCGTTTCAAACCCGCAGTCCCAAGTAAATGAAATAAATTAAAAATCATTCAGGCCTATCATTTCAGCCCATAACAATTTTCCCTTATTCTAAAGTCCGTTCGGGTGTGTATCATTTCAACCCATAGTGATTCTAATCTAAAGGGAACTTGCAGTGTGATAAACTGATAAAAATAACAGAACTGCATAATATAACAGTAAAAAATGTAATAACAGGTGTTTAAGCATGGATAAACACCATATAATCATAATATAGCATATATAACATGATAATGCATTTTACAGATTCACAAGGGGTCAATTCACTAGTTATATATGTATATAATGTCTAGTGAGAATAACTCACCTGTTCAAAGCTGGAGATTGACACCAAACACACAATACTGACAAAATAAAGGCACGACAACACAATGGCGATTCGAGAGTGGAGAGCCAAAGCTATATACCTTGAATTTATTTTCATAAAACAATTACAAACAACATAAGATTTCAACCCAAAATTCAATAAACAATGCTAGAAACAATTGTATAAAACCAATCCAAAATCATTGCACTTGCTTTCAACCTCCTATACTTCAGTTATAGGTCAGAAATGTACTGTTACGGTTGAATTTGGATCTGGTCTGGAGTCCATATGGTCAGCCTAACATGGTTTAAAAGATGGTGCAAGATGTATGTGTTTGGATCTACGACTACAAGGCAATATCAAGGCAAATACATCATTTCTTTGCTAAAGCTTGGTTCGGCCAGAGGCTCCAGGTAATGGTGAGTGATGTGGCAGAGGGTGGTGATCAGATCTGGCTTGGTGGTGGTGGTGGAAAAGGGTGGAATTAGCAGAGGATGACTGAGCTAGAGATGCACCAGAAGTAGCAGGACCTTTGGATGTGGGATTTCTCATAGCGAATAGCCATATCCATAAGCTGGATGAAAGAACCATGAACATGAGAAATAAGGCGACTATAATACTTTGGACGAGCACCAACAATAAATTTCTCATTCTTCTTGAGAGGAGTATCAATAAGGCTAGGACCGAATTTGGAAAGTTCATTGAACTTCCTCTCATACTCAGCAAAAGACATGGTACCCTGCTTCAAATCCATAAACTCACGATAAAGCTGAGATTTTCCGGCTTCTGGCATCCATTTTGCCACAAAAGCCTCCCTGGAAAAGAGATACAGAAAACAAGCTTAAGATAGATTCAAAGAAAGGAAAAATAGGAACAAAATTAAGATAACACAAAGGATACCTAAACTGCTCCCAAGTGAGATCAGCCTCGACGGTGTTAGCCGTAACGGACTCCCACCAATCTAAAGCAGAATCACGCAACTGCCAAGCTGCTAGCTGACGCTGCTGGGCATCAGTAATATCAAGACCAGTAAATATCCTCTCAAGACTCCGCAACCACTGTTGAGCCTCAATGATAGTCTCTGAACCGGTGAATGGAGTTCCACCTAGTTGAGAGAATTCCTCACAAAGAACAGTGAACCTGACTGGAGCAACAGGTTGAGGAGCTGGGGAAATACCACGACCCCTACCTCTAGCATTTCCTCGATTCATCTTGAAAAATATCAAGAATGAATTTAGGACAAGAATAAAGGCAAGCCAAAGATAAATTTAGATGAGACAAGATAATACACTTGGATGAATATCTTAAAGAAAGAAAAATCCTAACAAGGTAGATACGAAAGAAAGGAAGGTAAGAAAACATTTGAAAATCCTTTAAAAGCAAGAAAAATTTATATATAAAAATGATCTTTGAAAATCCTTTGATAAGATTTTGAAAAATCATTTTATACTTTAAAAATACATCTCTCACAAAGATATGATTCTGAGATTGATTTCACTCATTCTAGGGTAGAAATACCCTATCTCTAATGAGTTTTTACTCCGCAAAGGCAATGGTTTGCCAAAAACCAAAGCTCTGATACCAACTTGTAACAACCCCAATTTCGTGCCATTCAAATCGATAATAATCCACACATGTCAGACTTGAATGATGCGAAATAACAGATTGTAAATAAATTTGGAGCAAATAAAATCAAATATACAAAATCACAAATACAGAACAAACAAAATAACTCGCAGCGGAATTTAAAAATACATAGTAGTTCATGAAGCTACTACAACGGAGTCTCAAACCAAATACATAATACAGTCTGAAAACAACATAATAGAAATCCCAAATACATTGAAGTTCACTAATACATGAGATAAACTAGAACAGCTGAAACAGAAGTAGATAAATATGTAGATAAGCAGTAACTCCAGCAAAGACCAGTTCCAGAAAGAGAATCCAAAGCTGTGAATACTCAGGCTGACCCGAGCGTAAAGCAAAACACAAAACACTCGAGTCAGGACAATATACTTATATAATGTAAACCAACTCAAGTGAAATGTAATAAAGATACAAGTAACTTAAAGGATGCCTGGGACCGCCCATCCTCTAAGGATCCGTCAAACTATTTACTATATAGTAAAATTTCGCTATTATAATAATGTCTATAATAAAATAAACATACTTTTAAATAGCGTTCCGGGCTATCCAAATCACCCTTCACACATAATAGTCCAAGTAGTCCATCCAGTATCAGCATATCTCCGAGAGACTACCCTAAATACTCCATGGGATATGGGAGAAAAACAAACTCGTAGTAAAGGCTCGATATGGTAGGTGACACAGCACAAAAGGCAATGCCAGGGTAGATATACCAATTACGCACATGGGCTAGCGGTAACATAGCAGCCACTACGCCCACCCAGAACAATACTCCAAATCAAGGGGTGCACCCAAATCAATCACAACAGTAATAGAATGGTATCGAAGAAGTGTGTCCAGTCCAGAGGTGCTACCTCCTTTGACCTGAGATCGCTCCTGTTTTAGCCACCTTAAGCTAACTCACGGGAGTTAGGTCCACGTAAAGTACCTTAGGAACATCGTCACCATCCTACTTCATTCTGGAAACTCCGTCGCATACACAGTTGTTAAAGTGGTTTTCGGTATCGACAGAGAGTATGTCCATATCCGATCCTGGTCTCTTTAACAACCCATCGTTATTGTAACCCATAGTTATAATTGAAAAATGGTATTTATTTCTCAAAATCCAATATCATTTCAAATCCATTTCAAAATATCAAAATTATCATCAAATCCATTTCAAAATATCAAACTTATCATTTCATTTGAAAAACATATTCATTTTTTTAAATTTTAAAAATACCATTTCAATTCACATTTCAAAATAGTTCAATTCCAAACAAATTACTCCATTTAAATCCTTTAAAAGTGAAGTTACTACATTTAATAATTAAATTATTAAATTTCCAAAATTTTCAACTTTCAAAGTTCATTCATTCACTTAATTTTATCAAAACAGTGAAAATACAACTTTCGCAGCATCTGGAAAATGCTACAGAAAGTTATATTCAAAACAGTTAAATTTAACAAAAGACAGCGTTTAAAATGCTGTAATAGAGTTACATTAGTTTCAAAGAAAACTTAGTTTAATCCAACAATTTTAGCGTTTAAAAAATGTTATAATAGACTTAAATTCAATTTAGCTATATAGTTCACTTATCAACTACAGCATTTACAAATGTTGTATTATCATTTATAATAGATATAATAGCATTTCAAAAATGCAGTTAATTAACTTCAAATTTTCAATATAATTTCACAACGATTATATTTTTCTTTAAATCACTTTTAACTTATAAAATCACACATTTTTACTTTTATAAACACCATTTAATTTTTCCTTAATTTCATGATTACATAAAGTTAAATTTCTATTTAAAATTCATATTTAATACTAATTCACTTATTAAATTGCAACCTTCAATTTTAAATTCATTACATTAAATTTAAACTTAACACTTAAGTTCAAATTCCCAAATATAACTTAGTTTTATTTTTATTTACTTAACTAAAAATTCACTTTTAAGTCAATTTCATAAATTTCCAATTTTAGTCATATTTCAAAATTTCAACTTAAATATTCATTCATTTTCCATTTCAACTTTATTAAAAATAATTAATACGATATAAAATAATTTTAAATTCATTTAAATTCAAATTATCATAAATTTATCATAATTTCATATTCAATTTAATGTCCAATTATAATTAAATCAAATTTTCCAAAATAACTTACATTCAAATTTTTCAAACTTTTTCATTAATTTATTTCACTTATAATTTTTCAGAAAATCAATAATATTTTACGAAAATCATTTTTAATTAGATTTAAATCAAAATATTTTAATATTTACATTTCTAAAATATTTTTAAATTTTTTAGAAAAACATATGTTGACAACGGGTTTGTATATAATTTTCTACACTAGAAAAAGTGATACGGGTAATATATCATTTCAACCTGTAATTTACAAAGAAAATCTGGGTTTTATCATTTCAAACCCGCAGTCCCATGTAAATGAAATAAATTGAAAATCATTCAAGCCTATCATTTCAGCCCATAACGATTTTCCCCTATTCTAAAGTCCGTTCGGGTATGTATCATTTCAATCCATAGTGATTCTAATCTAAAGGGAACTTCAGTGTGATGAACTGATAAAAATAAAAGAATAGCATAATATAACAGTAACAAATGTAATAACAGGTGTTTAAGCATGGGTGAACAACATATAATCATAATGTAGCAGATATAACAAGATAATGCATTTTACAGATTCAAAAGGGGTCAATTCACTAGTTATATATGTATATAATGTCTGGTGAGAATAACTCACCTGTTCAAAGCTGGAGATTGACACCAAACACACAATACTGACAAAATGAAGGCATGACAACACAATAGGAGTGGAGAGCCAAAGCTATACACCTTGAATTTATTTTCATAAAACAATTACAAACAACATAAGATTTCAACCCAAAATTCAATAAACAATGCTAGAAACAATTGTATAAAACCAATCGAAAATCATTGCACTTGCTTTCAACCTCCTATACTTTAGTTATAGGTCTGAAATGTACTGTTAAGGGTTGAATTTGGATCTGGTCTTGAGTCCATATGGTCAGCCTAACATGGTTTAAAAGATGATGCAAGATGTATGTGTTTGGATCTACGACTACAAGGCAATATCAAGGCAAATACATCATTTCTTTGCTAAAGCTTGTTTCGGACAGAGGCTATGGGTCATGGCCAGAGGATCCAGGTGATGGTGAGTGATGTGGCAGAGGGTGGTGATCAGATCTGGGCTGGTGGTGGTGATGGTGGTGGTGGCAAAAGGAAGGTGGAGGTGGTTGGAACAAACAAGGCTAGATTTGAGCACAAAGGTGATGGTTTGTGACCTTTGGTGGTGGATCTCATGTCAAGGGGTGCTCGGCCTGCCATGGTGGTGATATAGCGTGGTTGATGGTCGGTCTAAGAGGTGGTGGGGTCGGCCTAGCTGCTGGAGGAGGTGGGGCCGGTCACATCTAGTTGAAAGCAAATGCAAAAATCAATAGAAAACAATGTAAACAATATAAAAGAAGAACATTTACCATTTTTTTGATCAAAGGAGAAGGCTTGGCCGGAATTTTCAGTTTGAGGAATGAAAAAAATATTGTACGTGAATGAGAATAAGGTTGGTTGGCTGAAAGAAGTGAAAAATAAAAGCTAATTGATGACAAAATTAAGTTACGGATGTGAAAGGTTGGAAAATAAAGAGCCACTTGAAAACCAAAAGTCAAAACCCATTCAAATTTCTTTTAATTTATATATATAAGATTAAATTACTGAAAATAATGATAATTTCAGTTCAAATTTCGAAAATTTAACAAAATACAAAAATATATAAAAATATTTATTAATTATATAAGGTAAAATAAGAAAATAGCTTAAAAATGCAAACTAGTCTAGAAAAATTTGAAAATAACAGAATAAGTTTTAGAAAAATTATGTGGACTTATAAAAATAATTATAACAAAGATAATAACATAAAAATAAAAATTCATTCACAAAATAAATAAATAAAATTTAATTAAATATAATTTATATGAAGAAAATAGCAGAAAATTAGAAAACAGCCTCTAAAAATAGGAAATAAATATAGTAAATTTTGGAAAAATTCTATTGTCATTTTAAAATATTTAGAGATGAAATTTCACAAATAAAACAAATTTAAAATAACTTCGAAATGAAATAAAGTCAAATTCAAATTTATAGTCAAAATCTAGGGTTGTTACACTCCCCCACTCAAATCTTTTCGTCCTCGAAAAGAACGGAAAGGAAAATAAAAGGAACAAGATAGGAAACAAAATAGTACCTGAAACAAAAAATTCTGGATTTAAAGCACGAATGCTCTCCTCCGTTTCCCAGGTACAGTCTCGATCATCAGTACTCCCCTGTACTTTGACCAGATTAACAGATTTCCTTCTGAGCTGCTTCGTATCTCTACCAACTATACGAAGTGGCTTCCTCTCAACAGTCAGGCTAGGCTCAATATCCAAACTATCAAGAGCAGAAGTCTGGACAATAAGAGATGGATCATGAAGATGATGGCGAAGATGCGAGACATGGAATACATCATGCACTCCAAAAAGCTTCTCGGGCAAATCCGGACGATAAGACAAAGAACCAACTCTTTTCACAATGCGGAAAGGACCAATGAACCTAGGAGAAAGCTTCCCTCTGACCGAAGCGAATGACATTCCTCAAGGGAGAAACCTTAAGGAACACCTGATCACCAATAGCAAATTCCAAATTCCGCCTGCGCCTATCAACATATTTCTTCTGCCTATCCTGAGCGACTCTCAACCTCTTCTTAATCTCCTCAACTCTCTCAGAAGCTTCCAAAATAACTTCAGGACCAAGAACTAAATGATTACCGGATTCAATCCAGCATGATGGAGATCTACAAGGTCGTCCGTATAGAGCAGTAAACAGAGACATTTTGAGACTGGCCTGAATGCGAATATAGAATGAGATAGATAAAAAGATCAAGAACAGACTAAAAAACAGAAGATAAGATTTATACCCGATAGCTATTATTGTAGGTAAATTCGGAAAGATGGAGATAATCTTCCCAAGATCCTCCATAATCAAGCACACAAGCATGAAGAAGATCCTCAAGAATCTGATTTACTCTTTCCGTTTGACCGTCGGTCTGTGGATGGTAAGCAGTGCTTAGATTCAGACGAGTACCGAGAGATTCCTGGAAAGCCTTCCAAAATTGACGGGTAAAGATAGGGTCACGATCAAAAACAATACTGAGAGGAACACCATGGAGACGAACAATCTCTCTCATGTAGATCTCAGATAAGCTAGAAGCAGAACAAGTATACTTGACCGGAATAAAATGAGCGGACTTGGTCAGTCTATCCACAATAACCTAGATACTCTCATTACCCTTCCGAGTCCTCGGTAAACCATCGATGAAATCCATGGAAACCTATTCCCACTTTCAATTAGGAATCTCAAGGGGCTGCAACAAACTAGGGGTCTTCTGGTGATCGACTTTGACTTGCTGACATGTCACACACCGACTAATAAAGATAGAGATATCCCTCTTCATAACCTTCCACCAATAAAGCTTCTTCATATCCTGATACATCTTCGACACACCAGGATGAATAGAAAGTCTGGATCGATGATTCTCCTGAAGTAACTCCTGTCTCAAACTATCAACCTTCGGAACACAAATCCTGCCATTAATCCTCAAAATCCCTCTGTCATCAATCTGAGCTCCACTACTGCTACCACTACTACCACCAACTCTTCTACGAACACTCTCCTTCATCAATCTAAGCATCTCATCCTCATCCTACTTAGTCATAATCTGATCCAGAAGGGGAGAAGAAGAAACAACAAGCTGACACAACAAAGCCTTCTTCCGACTCAAAGCATCGGCCACAACATTAGCTTTACCGGGAGTATAACTAATATCAAGGTCGTAAGAAGCCAGAAACTCAAGCCAACGAACTTGCCTCTGATTCAAATCCTTCTGGGAGAAGATATACCTCAGAGACCGATGATTTGTGAAAAGCTCAAACTTGGTTCCAAGAAGATGATGTCTCCAAAGTTTCAAAGCAAAGACAACAGCAAGTAACTCTAAATCATGAGCAGCATAATTTGCCTCGTGGGTTTTCAACTAACGGCTGGCATAGGCAATGACCCTACCATTCTGCATGAGAACGGCTCCCAAACACTCACGACTAGCATCAGTATAAACTGTCAATTCCTCACTTCCATTTGGAATAGTAAGAACTGGTGCGGAAGTTAGCTTGCTCTTCAACTCACTGATTGCAGCCCTACACTGATCACTCCAGACAAACTTAGCATTCTTTCGAGTCAAAGCTGTGAGAGGTGCAGCAATCCGAGCAAAATTCTCAATGAATCTCCAGTAGTAACCGGCAAGGCCCAAAAAACTACGAATATCTGATGGAGTCTTTGGAGTTTCCCAATCCTGAAACAGAATAGGGGGAAAAATAAGGACAACAGGAAAGATAGAATTATTAAGATGATAGAGAAAAGAGAATAAAGAAAGACTTACATTGATCACAGCGATCTTGACTGGATCAACAGAAACTCCATTACTATAAACAATATGCCCGAGATATCGAACTTCATCCTTCCAGAAATGGCATTTAGAAAATTCAGCCTTTAAGTGATGATTTCTGAGAGTCTCAAGAACATATTTCAAATGCAACTCATGCTCTTCCTGGGTCTTAGAGAAGACCAGGATATCATCAACAAAGACTAGCACAAATTTATTAAGCACATCATGAAAAACACGAACCATTCTTAGTGCGGAAAGCAGTCTTGGGAATGCTATCCTCAGCAACCCTGAGCTGATAAAAACCTGTGGCAAGATCAAGCTGAGAAAAAATAGTGGCACCATAAAGCTGATTAAACATATCATTTACACGAGGCATTGGATATCTGTTTTTCATAGTGAGCTTGTGCAGCTCCCTATAATCAACACATATCCGAAGTGAACCATCAGATTTGGTGACAAAAACCGCCGCAGCTCCCTATTCAGAAAAACTAGGCCTAATCAGACCTTTGGAAGATAAGTCCTCAATTTGCTTTCCCATCTCAACCTTCTCGCGGGGTGCCATTCTTCTAGGAGGAAGAACAACAGGTCGAGCACCAGGAATAAGATCAATCCGAAAATCAATTTCCTGCTTCGGAGGTAAAGAAGTGACTTCACCAAATACATCAGGATATAGTCTAACCACAGGAGTAGAATCAAGATCACTGGGAGAAGAATCCAAAGAATAAATAAAGTTGCCAGCAAAATCCTGAGGCACGCGGCACCGAATAATCAAGGAATTCCCATGATCATCAAAGAGACGAACAGACCGGGCTTTACAAGAGATATGAGCATCATGATTCACTAACCAATCCTGACCAAGCAATAAATCAAAAGCATCGAAGCCCAGAATATAAAAATCACCACTAAAGCGATGATCAGAATGGAGAAGTTAACACATAATGGAACAGAAGTATACTCAGGAGAAATGATATGCTCAAACTTATTACACAAATCGACAGAAATAAAACTGTATGAAGCACCAGTATCGAACAACACATGAACACGATGATGAAATAAAGTAAATGAACCCTGGAGTGTACCATGGTCATCACTAGGAGCAAAAGCAGTTGGAGGAACTAGAGACGAGGCAGAAGTGACAACAAATATACCAGAAGGAGTACCCCTCTGCTGGGTAAGGCAATCCTTCTTAAAATGACCGGGCTGGAAACAGATATGACAGAGATCACGTCTAACCGACTGAGCAGGTGGGGGAACAGCAGCACCAGATAATGTGGGACAGTTATTGGCATAATGCCCTCTCTGATCACACCTAAAGCAAGTGATGGAGGAGAGATCAACTGGTTGCCTCTGAGCAGGAGCAGATGAGGAAGATCCCAAATTAGGACGCTTTAGCCAATTCTTCTTCTGCTGGAGGAAATTTGGCTTATGCTTCTTGGAATTAGCAAAGGATGACTGAGCTGGAGAAGCACAAGAAGTAGCAGGACCTTTGGATGTGGGATTCTCAAAGCAAATAGCCATATCCATAAGCTGGATGAAAGAACCATGAACATAAGAAATAAGGCGACTATAATACTCTGGACGAGCACCAACAATAAATTTCTCATTCTTCTTGAGAGGAGTATCAATAAGGCTAGGACCGAATTTGGAAAGTTCATTGAACTTCCTCTCATATTCAGCAAAAGACATGGTACCCTGCTTCAAATCCATAAACTCACGATAAAGCTGAGATTTTCCGGCTTATGGCATCCATTTTGCCACAAAAGCCTCCCTGGAAAAGAGATACAGAAAACAAGCTTAAGATAGATTCAAAGAAAGGAAAAATAGGAACAAAATTAAGATAACACAAAGGATACCTAAACTGCTCCCAAGTGAGATCAGCCTCGATGGTGTTAGCCGTAACGGACTCCCACCAATCTAAAGCAGAATCACGCAACTGCCAAGCTGCTAGCTGACGCTGCTGGGCATCAGTAATATCAAGACCAGTAAATATCCTCTCAAGACTCTGCAACCACTGTTGAGCCTCAATGATAGTCTCTGAACCGGTGAATGGAGTTCCACCTAGTTGAGAGAATTCCTTACAAAGAACAGTGAACCTGACTGGAGCAACAGGTTGAGGATCTGGGGCAATACCATGACCCCTACCTCTAGCATTTCCTTGATTCATCTTGAAAAATATCAAGAATGAATTTAGGACAAGAATAAAGACAAGCCAAAGATAAATTTAGATAAGACAAGATAATACACTTGGATGAATATCTTAAAGAAAGAAAAATCCTAACAAGGTAGATACAAAAGAAAGGAAGGTAAGAAAACATTTGAAAATCCTTTAAAAGCAAGAAAAATTTATATATAAAAATGATCTTTGAAAATCCTTTGAAAACATTTTGAAAAATCATTTTATACTTTAAAAATACGTCTCTCACAAAGATATGATTCTGAGATTGATTTCACTCATTCTAGGGTAGAAATACCCTATCTCTAATGAGTTTTTGCTCCGCAGAGGCAATGGTTTGCCAAAAACCAAAGCTCTGGTACCAACTTGTGACAACCCCAATTTCGTGCCATTCAAATCGATAATAATCCACACATGTCAGACTTGAATGATGCGAAATAACAGATTGTAAATAAATTTGGAGCAAATAAAATCAAATATACAAAATCACAAATATAGAACAAACAGAATAACTCGCAGCAGAATATAAAAATGCATAGTAGTTCATGAAGCTACTACAACGGAGTCTCAAACCAAATACATAATACAGTCTGAAAACAACATAATAGAAATCCCAAATATATAGAAGTTCACTAATACATGAGATAAACTAGAACAGCTGAAACAGAAGTAGATAAATATGTAGATAAGCAGAAACTCCAGCAAAGACCAGCTCCAGAAAGAGAATCCAAAGCTATGAATATTCAGGCTGACCCGAGCGTAAAGCAAAACATAAAACACTTGAGTCAGGACAATATACTTATATAATGTAAACCAACTCAAGTGAAATGTAATAAAGATACAAGTAACTTAAAGGATGCCTGGGACCGCCCATCCTCTAAGGATCCGTCAAACTATTTACTATATAGTAATATTTCGCTATTATAATAATGTCTATAATAAAATAAACATACTTTTAAATAGCGTTCCGGGCTACCCAAATCACCCTTCACACATAATAGTCCAAGTAGTCCATCCAGTATCAGCATATCTCCGAGAGACTACCCTAAATACTCCATGGGATATGGGAGAAAAACAAACTCGTAGTAAAGGCTCGATATGGTAGGTGACACAGCACACAAGGCAATGCCAGGGTAGATATACCAATTACGCACATGGGCTAGCGGTAACGTAGCAGCCACTACGCCCACCCAGAACAATACTCCAAATCAAGGGGTGCACCCAAATCAATCACAACAGTAATAGAATGGTATCGAAGAAGTGTGTCCAGTCCAGAGGTGCTACCTCCTTTGACCTGAGATCGCTCCTGTTTTAGCCACCTTAAGCTAACTTACGGGAGTTAGGTCTACGTAAAGTACCTTAGGAACGTCGTCACCATCCTACTTCATTCTGGAATCTCCGCCGCATACACAGTTGTTAAAGTGGTTTTCGGTATCGACAGAGAGTATGTCCATATCCGATCCTGGTCTCTTTAACAACCCATCGTTATTGTAACCCATAGTTATAATTGAAAAATGGTATTTATTTCTCAAAATCCAATATCATTTCAAATCCATTTCAAAATATCAAACTTATCATCAAATCCATTTCAAAATATCAAACTTATCATTTCATTTGAAAAACATATTCATTTTATTAAATTTTAAAAATTCCATTTCAATTCACATTTCAAAATAGTTCAATTCCAAATAAATTACTTCATTTAAATCCTTTAAAAGTGAAGTTATTACATTTAATAATTAAATTATTAAATTTTCAAAATTTTTAACTTTCAAAGTTCATTCATTCACTTAATTTTATCAAAACAGTGAAAATACAACTTTCGCAGCATCTGGAAAATGCTACAGAAAGTTATATTCAAAACAGTTCAATTTAACAAAAGACAGCGTTTAAAATGCTGTAATAGAGTTACATTAGTTTCAAAGAAAACTTAGTTTAATCCAACAATTATAGCATTTAAAAAATGTTATAATAGCCTTAAATTCAATTTAGCTATTTAGTTCACTTATCAACTACAGCATTTACAAATGTTGTATTATCATTTATATTAGATATAATAGCATTTCAAAAATGCAGTTAATTAACTTCAAATTTTCAATATAATTTCACAACGATTATATTTTTCTTTAAATCACTTTTAACTTATAAAATCACACATTTTTACTTTTATAAACACCATTTAATTTTTCCTTACTTTCATGATTACATAAAGTTAAATTTCCATTTAAAATTCATATTTAATACTAATTCACTTATTAAATTGCAACCTTCAATTTTAAATTCATTACATTAAATTTAAACTTAACACTTAAGTTCAAATTCCCAAATATAACTTAGTTTTATTTTTATTTACTTAACTAAAAATTCACTTTTAAGTCAATTTCATAAATTTCCAATTTTAGTCATATTTCAAAATTTCAACTTAAATATTCATTCATTTTCCATTTCAACTTTATTAAAAATAATTAATACGATATAAAATAATTTTAAATTCATTTAAATTCAAATTATCATAAATTTATCATAATTTCATATTCAATTTAATGTCCAATTATAATTAAATCAAATTTTCCAAAATAACTTACATTCAAAATTTTCTAACTTTTTCATTAATTATTTCACTTATAATTTTTCAGAAAATCAATAATATTTTACGAAAATCATTTTTAATTAGGTTTAAATCAAAATATTTTAATATTTACATTTCTAAAATATTTTTAAATTTTTTAGAAAAACATATATTGACTACGGGTATGTATATAATTTTCTACACTAGGAAAAGTGATACGGGTAATATATCATTTCAACCCGTAATTTACAAAGAAAATCTAGGTTTTATCACTTCAAACCCGCAGTCCCAAGTAAATGAAATAAATTGAAAATCATTCAGGCCTATCATTTTAGCCCATAACGATTTTTCCTTATTCTAAAGTCCGTTCGGGTATGTATCATTTCAACCCATAGTGATTCTAATCTAAGGAACTTGCAGTGTGATGAACTGATAAAAATAACAGAATAGCATAATATAACAGTAACAAATGTAATAACATGTGTTTAAGCATGGGTGAACAACATATATAGCAGATATAACATGATAATGCATTTTACAGATTCACAAGGGGTCAATTCACTAGTTATATATGTATATAATGTCTGGTGAGAATAACTCACATGTTCAATGCTGGAGATTGACACCAAACACACAATACTGACAAAATAAAGGCATGACAACACAATAGAAGTGGAGAGCCAAAGCTATATGAATTTATTTTCATAAAACAATTACAAACAACATAAGATTTCAACCCAAAATTTAATAAACAATGCTAGAAACAATTGTATAAAACCAATCCAAAATCATTGCACTTGCTTTCAACCTCCTATACTTCAGTTATAGGTCTGAAATGTACTGTTAAGGGTTGAATTTGGATCTGGTCTTGAGTCCATATGGTCAGCCTAACATGGTTTAAAAGATGATGCAAGATGTATGTGTTTGGATCTACGACTACAAGGCAATATCAAGGCAAATACATCATTTCTTTGGTAAAGCTTGGTTAGGACAGAGGCTATGTGGCATGGCCAGAGGATCCAGGTGATGGTGAGTGATGTGGCAGAGGGTGGTGATCAGATCTGGGCTGGTGGTGGTGATGGTGGTGGTGGCAAAAGGAAGGTGGAGGTGGTTGGAACAAACTAGGCTACATTTGAGCACAAAGGTGATGGTTTGTGACCTTTGGTGGTGGATCTCTTGTCATGGGGTGCTCGGCCTACCATGGTGGTGATATAGGGTGGTTGATAGTCGGTCTAAGAGGTGGTGGGGTCGGCCTAGCTGCTGGAGGAGGTGGGGCCGTTCACATCTAGTTGAAAGCAAATGCAAAAATCAAAAGAAAACAATGTAAACAATATAAAAGAAGAACATTTACCAATATATTTTGTTGATCCAAGGAGAAGGCTTGGCCGAAATTTTCAGTTTGAGGAATGAAAAAAATATTGTACATGAATGAGAATAAGGTTGCTCGGCTGAAAGAAGTGAAAAATAAAAGCTAATTGATGACAAAAGTAAGTTACAGATGTGAAAGGTTGGAAAATAAAGAGCCACTTGAAAACCAAAAGTCAAAACCCTTTCAAATTTCTTTTAATTTATATATATAAGATTAAATTACTGAGACTAACAATAATTTCAGTTAAATTTCAAAAATTTAGCAAAATAAAAAAATATATATAAATATTTATTAATTATATAAGGTAAAGTAAGAAAATAGCTTAGAAATGCAAACTAGTCTAGAAAAATTTGAAAATAACAGAATAAATTTGAAAAATTATATGGACTTGGAAAAATAATTATAACAAAGATAATAGCATAAAAATAAAAATTCATTCACAAAATAAATAAATAAAATTTAATTAAATACAATTTATATGAAGAAAATAGCAGAAAATTAGAAAACAGCCTTTAAAAATAGGAAATAAATACAGTAAATTTTGGAAAAATTATATTGTCATTTTAAAAATATTTAAAGATGAAATTTCACAAATAAAACAAATTTAAACTAATTTTGAAATGAAATAAAGTCAAATTCAAATTTATAGTCAAAATCTAGGGTTGCTACAACGAACTCCTTACATTACCCAAAGATTGGCAACATTGAGAAGTTCCAAATCATTCTAGATCGATGGTACAAATAGATCCCACAAGATGCGTGCTGCCATAAACCACGCTTCACTTCTTGAGCCATGAAACCATGCTCTTGAAGCACAAACTCCTCATGTCACCCAAAGATGGCAATGTCGAAAAGTTCTAATCTGTTCCAAATCGATAGGTCGTATCGATCCCATATGTGGCGCATTGCCATACGCCACATATTACTCCTTGAGCCATGCTCTTGAAGCACTAACTTCTTACATTACTCAAAGATTGGTAATGTGGTGAAGGTCAAAACCATTCTTAATCGATGGGTCGTATTGATCCCATAAGCCGCGCATCACTTTTTGAGCCACAGAACCATCTTCTAAAAGCACGAACTCCTCATATTTTCTGAAGATTGGCAACGTTGAGAAGTTCCAAACCATACTGGATTGATGGGTCATATCGATCCTATAAGTCGCGCACTGCCATATGCTGCGCATCACTTCTTGAATTGTGGAACCATGCTATCAAAGAATGATCTCCTTATGTTACCCGAAATTGGCAGCGTTGAGAAGTTCAAATCCATTTCGGATCGATGGGTCATATTGATCCCATAAGCTGTGCATTACCCTAGGCCGTGCAATACTTCGTGAATCATAGAACCACGCTCTTGAAGTACTAACTCCTTACAACAATAAAATATTGGCAATGTCAAGAAGTTATAAATATTCTGGATCGATTGGTCATATTGATCTCATAAGCCATGCACTCTTATAAGTCGCACACCACTTCTTGAGCCGTGGAACCATGCTCTCGAAGCATGAACTCCTCACGTTACACGATGATTGGCAATGTCTAGAAGTTCCAAACCATTTTGGATCAACAGCTCATATCAGTTCTGTTGAATATGCGATTGCTATGATTTTAGTTTGATGATAATAAACATATATATTCATTTAAATGTATTTGTTAATGTACTATTTTATTTTTTTCATAGATTAAATAAATATTTGCTGAATAAAAATAAATAACACAGAATTAGAAATCAAATAGAATTTTTATTCAAACAAACATTTGAATAGTACAAAGTTCAAGCTCTCACTATATATCAATTAGAGTGTAATTTTGATTACATCACGATTCACATTTACATTAGACCTCACTACATATAACTCATTCGCTCAACTCGTATTTTATCTTCAACTTCACTCTAAATCGAATCCAGCATCTGAGCAATCTGCAAAAATAAATATTGATGCAATAAAATTTAAAAGGAAATATTTTTACAGTATTAAACAGAAAGTGGATTTTGAAAATAATATTTGCCTCAGTTATTTGGGTTGTTTATCGTCATATAATTTTCAATTCATCATACACGAACAGCTTGTGACATACACAGTGTATCACTGTATATTCCACAAGGCCGTGCACACCTATATACACTTGATAAATTTACAGGGACAGGTGAGCACAGGTCAAACCCAAAATATCGGATTCAACTCAAGTGCAATAAAATAATGTCACAACTTTCAGCACAAGGTCAACTCCGAGCTACAATCTGGATTCAACTCAAGTGTAATTCAAAAAACAAATCCAAATTCATATCAGACAATGCCGCGAGACTCAGCATGTACATGATGGCAGCTGAAACATCAAGACATCATACAAAACAAATCAACCAATGGACAGATCCAAACAACTCAATGCACTGCAACAGGTCAAGAATGTGCACCAAACACAAATGCAAACTGCAAATACAAGGGCAGTGACAACATACATATACATGAACCAGAGCAATCGAGCTACAGCATGGCAAAAATGTACAGATCACACTCGAGTACACATACTCGAAGCAGAATGCACATCAAACCAGAAAAGAACTCAAGGCTATAACTCAAAAGCAATCAAACCAGACTTCATGTAAACAAGATGCATACACACTTGACTACATGATAAACAAAGTTGCAAGACCAATATTAAACTGCAACCGGCCTCTACATCAAATAGCGAACCACGATGAACTCAATCAATGCTAAGACCAGCGAACAGCTAGAGATGATAGCAGTCTTAAAACATGAACATGCATATATGGTGATACAGCAGTATCAAAGTAAGCAAAGCATGACATGAACATAAGTTTAATCAGATACTTCAAAACCACGACCAGACTACAATTACAAAAAGCAACTCACCATAATGCAACAATAGTAGCAGTTTCAAAATAATCTCAAGCATTAGGTCGAATATGCTATAGGAATGAACAGAGAACACTTGCAACAGAAAGTGGTGCAAATACAACCAGAACCAAGGCTACGAGTTCAAATGCAATACAACATGAATTATATCAGTGGACATATATAAGCACTGAAACAAAGGAGAAAACCAAACATGGAACTAAACATTGAAACCAAACACCAAGTAACAGTTTCAAAATAACCGAGTCAATATCAAAACAACACTACACACATACACAAAGTAGTGTCAACAGTCAATGGTGATGCAATGCAAACTGTCTACAACATGAACAACTATTCTTACATCAGTATAGACTCAAATGTACAAGTCAATAAAGATTCATTGAAGCCAGAAGCAACAGAGTAACCAAAGTCGAAGTCAAGTGATAATGAACAAGTCATAATCAAGCCAGAAATTCACAAAACAGAATCAAAATGGTCGAAGTCAACCACGATCAAAGTCAAGGCCGATGTAGACAGAAAATTCAAAACCGTAGGGACCAAGGAAGTTCGAACAAATCAAATTCAAAGTCGCAGTCATGCCGATGTCAACAGAATAAAGTCAGGAGGCAGGTTTTACAATTCAAATGAAAATGGCCAGAGTCATAAAACAGCAGGTGAAATCGAACAAGGTCGAAAGTGATTCCAGAGGCAATGAATAGTATGGCCAAAGTCGAACAGAACCAAAATCCTCACAGCATAATCATCAAGCCGTGGAAAACAAGAAATCGAACCAAGTTCAAAAATCATCAAAGCCGTATAAATGAACAAATAAAAAAAATCGAACAGTTTAGAATTGGAGCCGTGAGAAGCGAGTATACGAATTTGATTAAGTCTGAGAAATCATCAACGTCCAACAATAATCTAATGGCCGAAGCACAATATTGGAAAAATCAGACGAATGCAAATAAAGGAGATCGAATCCATATATAAACCCACAAATCATCATCGGCAATGAATCAATTGAGTTCAAGCAAAACAAAGAATAATCATTCAACTCGAATCGTTGATCAAGTTCAACCAAGAAAATTAGAAGAAGCAAGAAGCATAAATTACATACCGAAGTCAGGAGTTGAACTCGATCAAAAATTGGGGCAGCCGTGTATAAAGCAAAGAGATCTACAATCAATCGTCAAAACAATCACGAGAACAACCCTTTTAATCGAACAATAGTCGGTGACTTCAATTTTAGAAAGCCCTAGTTATTGAGGAACGAACTAAAAAGGACGAAGCCATTTTTCTCAAAGGACTGGTCGAACAACATAAAAAAGAAAAAGGGAAGAATCTATTTACACTGTGTTGTTGGGCCAACTATATTGTTTTTGGGCTCTAGTATATATTCCAATTAGGGTTTTTATTAAATTCTTTTTAAATTTGTATTTTTCTTTTTAAAACGTTATAATTTCTAGTCGGCTGACTAGGGGACAAACTACGTGGCGTAGTTTGAGAATTCGCAACTCAATGGCTGAGTTGTGGCAGGGTTTTGAGCGTAGAGTTAGGTTAGTCAGCAGAGGGTGTCGCGAGTTTACGTGTGTAAGCGCGTGACTACTTAATTTCTAGTAGAAACCTTGGGGGCAGCACGTAGGTAGGGTTTTGTCGAAGCTGGGTAAATTCTGTGTCGTTCTATTTCTGCATTTATTATTCTACTATTATCTTGCTGCTATTATTTTGATATATTTGTGTTGAAATAATTTTATAAGCTTCCGCAATAATCTTTATAATTAATAACATCACCCTATTCACCCCCCTCTCAGGTGAAATCGATCGTACAAGTGGTATCCGAGCTAGGAATAGAAGTCAAATTCGTTTTGCAAAAACCAGTTTTTTTTGAAAATTTGAATTTTTAAAATGGCATCTCTTAATAATGCTTTTGCTGAGGGTCAGTCCATAGTTAGACCCCAATGTTCAATGGTGAATATGCTTACTGGAAAAATAGGATGGAAATTTTTCTGAAAACCATTGACTCTTGGAATATTGTTGAGACAGGTTATAGAACACCAACTATAACTGTAAATAATCAGGAAATAGAGAAACCAAAGGATCAATGGACAGAACTAGAAAATTAATTACAGAATGCTAATGCTAAAGCTATGAATTCCATTATCTGTTCATTGGATCAATTTGAATTTAATCGTGTCTCACATTGTCTAACTGCGCAGGAAATATGGCACAAACTAGAAGTGACTCACGAAGGGACATCTCAAGTCAAAGAATTTCGCCTTACCATGCTAAGCAGCGAGTACGAGAACTTCATAATAGCGAAGGAAAAAAATGCCAAAGAGATGTATGGACGACTTTCTAATATCGTATACAAATCAAAAGCTCTCGGAAAATCATACACGGAATTGGAAATCGTCCGAAAAATCCTCGGAGTCCTTCCACGAAGATTTGAAGCAAAAGTGACTGCCATTCAAGAATCAAAAGATTTGAAACAGATGAAAGTTGAAGAACTCATCAGAAACTTCACCACTTATGAGCTAGAAATGAAATTCAAGGAAGAGCATGAAGGAAGAGATACTCGAAAGAAATCAATAGCTCTCAAAGGAACCGAAAGTGATGATGATAACGATGATGATGATCGAGCAGCAGAGCTGGCACTACTAATGAAGAAATTCCAAAGGTGGAATCACAGATACGAAAATCCAGCTCGAAATCAAAAATTGAAAATCTGAATATCCAAAGCACTAGATTACTCAGAAGAACAGAAAATCACCTGTCACAAGTGCAACCAACCCGGACATATCAAGCCCAATTATCCTTAAAATCGACGCGACTTTGAAAAAGAAAACAAAAGGAGAAGTTTTGCACCCACATGGAATACAAGTGATGAAGATAATCAAAGTACTAGCAGTGAGAGTGAGAAAGCAGATATGTGCCTTCAAGGTAACATAACTGATAGCCACGATGACGAGCCAAGCGAGGTATCAAAACTCACTCACAACTACTTATATCTTTCCACAAACTAAATGGCTGCTTTGAACGACTTAGGGAGAAATATGCTAAGATTGAATCACAAAGAGATAGTTTGATTGAACTAAATGAACAACTTGAACAATTATTTAAAAACTATCAAAATAAGATCCCTAAGTGTGATAAGTGTCCAATATTCGAAGAAGAAATTAAAAAATCAGAAGTAATTTAAAGTCACTTTAAATTGAAATTCTGATTTTGAAAGAGAGTGGAAATACTAAGAGAGAGAATTCTATTAAAAAGTGCATACAATTATTAAACGAAAATGAATCTCTCAAAACACAAGTCCAACAATTGTCAACGACTTTGGATAAATTTTCAAAAAATGAAAAATCATTGAATATGCTATTAGGGAAGCAAACTGTTAGTACAGTTAGACAAGGACTTAGATATAATCAATCTCAAAAAGTTAAAAGCAAAATTAATCAAGTAAATTCTATGTGCACAATTTGCAGAAAATATGGACACAATTACAATAGTTGTTGGTATAGACCTAAACACGTGAAAACTATACCAATTTGGGTTCCAAAAGGCACAAATATAAAATCTCTCAAAGTTAAACAAATTTGGGTGCCGAAAGGAACATATATAAATAGTTTTTGGTCTCCACAAAATTATTTTTCAAAATATTCTGCCACTAATAATCATGGACCTATAAAAACAAATAGGTTACAAAAATCTTTCATCGTGTAGATGTGGTGGCAGGCTAAGGAACAACAATAGTGTTACTTGGATTTTGGCTGTTCCAAGGATACAACGAGCGACAAAGCAAAGTTCCTTAGCCTAGTACAAAGGTGACAGAATCACAATGTACAACAACAAAAAATATCGTAAAGGTAAAACAGGTAATGGTATAATTATTTAAACGATATATTAAATTTGATAATCTACACCGTAATCTGAGTTAAATCAGTCAATAATGTGATAATGAAATAATGATGATTTTTGATTCTGACTTATTCAAAATTGTTGGCCAATTATATTCTTATGCCAAAAACACTATAAAAATTTCTAGAGCATTTGAATAACTTCATATATATTAGTTTGGATTAATAATAGTATTTTGTTGGATGATAATACATTTGGTTATAATATGGCTGACTCTATATTCATGTTTTTTATTATTTACACGGCTTCAATTCAAATTCAAGAGAATGTCATTTAAAAAGCTGTCAAAATTGATATTGAGATATTTTGTTGCACACTTCATGGTCCAGTCTATCAAAGTCGATTAATGATAACGTTGAGTGAAAGAGAAATTCAGATGCAGATTACACTGGTAATCTAGTTGATAGAAAAATTACTAGTTGAAAGTGTTTTTTGTTGAGACATTTAGTAACTGCGTCGTTTTTTCAAAGAAAATATCTGCATATTTTTCAATTCAAATAATTTTCAAATAGAATAAAATTTTCTCATATAACCCCTTCTGGAAAATCATTTTTGACCAAGTTTTCAGATCAGTCATTTTGATAAATTGATTTCATAATTATTTTTGAATTTGATTTTAAATGACTATTTTGACTAATCTGACTCCCTAATAATCATCGAAATGATAAATAGTGATTGAAAAAGTGATGAGTGTTGTTATTTATCATATATTATGACACGAGATGGTATATTTAGTAAATTTCTTTAGAAATTTAAACAAGAGTTATAAAAATTTTTGTTGGTAAAAATTCCATGACCATATCTATTTCTATCATATTTCTAACAACCATCACTCATCAAAATTCAATATAGTTTGTCAATATGTGGTACTTTAAACAGGAATCATTCGTTTTTCATTTGACATTTTATTTTTAACGAAAAAAGGGGATAATAATAATAAAATAAATTAAAATAAAAACCAAAGTATTCACTCTCATTTAAAAGTCCTTACGGTTATGCATGGGTGAATTACTTGGAATTTGTTATGTGCTTCCATGCTCATTTAAAAGTCCTCACGGTTATGCATGTATGGAACGCATATCAATATTAATTTTTAAATAAACAAGTTGATTCTAATCCCATTTGAAAGTCCTCACGGTTATGCGTGGTTAGAAGATACTTGAATTCATTTTTTTTAAATAAAATTGGAATACTACTAATCTCATTTAAAAGTCCTAACGGTTATACATGTTTAGTAAATATTCAAATTCTTGATATAAATATACCACAAATAGACACAACTGTATGGTTTTACATGATGACATCATTTCCATCATTCTAAAAGTGGAATATGCGCCTAACAAAGTATTTATGATTTTTGTTTGATTTTTTATTGAAATTTAATATTTATATTCAGTTGAGCTTTAATGTTGGATTAATATCGATCACTTTATCTCTATTTTCTCTAACACTATTACTCTTTTGCTGATAGCAAAATGGGGAGAGAAAAGTTAAGATTTTGTCAAATAAAATCAAGTAAATGTCAAATATTTTCTATTTGCATGTAGGCTCATTTGAATATTTTTAATTGTACGCATATATGTAGGGGAAGCTTTGTGTAGAGAGGAAGCATTTAAATAGGAGGAGCAATTAGAGTACATCAATGATCAAATACATTTAACATATTCAAAATCTTAAATATATGTTTGTTATCATAAAAAAGGGGACATTGTTGAATATGCGATTGCTATGATTTTAGTTTGATGATAATAAACATATATATTCATTTAAATGTATTTGTTAATGTACTATTTTATTTTTTCATAGATTAAATAAATATTTGCTGAATAAAAATAAATAACAAAGAATTTGAATTCAAACAGAATTTCTATTCAAACAAATATTTAAATAGTACAAAGTTCAACCTCTCACTATATATATACAATTTCAATTACAGTGTAATTTTGATTACATCACATTCACATTTACATTTGACCTCACTACATATCACCCATCCACTCAACTCGTATTTTATCTTCAACTTCACTCCAAATCGAATCCAGCATCTGAGCAATCTGCAAAAATAAATATTGACGCAGTAAAATTGAAAAGGAAATATTTTTGCAGTATTAAACAAAAATTGGATTTTTAAAATAATATTTGCCTCGGTTATTTGGGTTGTTCGTCATCATTTAATTTTCAATTCATCATACACGAACAGCTTGTGACATACACAGTGTATCACTGTATATTCCATAAGGCCGTGCACAACGATTTATACACTTGATAAATTTACAAGGACAGGTGAGCACAGGTCAGACCCAAAATACCGGATTCAACTCATGTGCAATAAAATAATGTCATAACTTTCAGCATAAGGTCAAATCCGAGCTACAAGCTGGATTCAACTCAAGTGTAATTCGAAAAACAAATCCGAATGCATATCAGACAATGTCACGAGACTCAGCATGTAAATGATGGCAGCTGAAACATCAAGACAGCATGCAAAACAAATCAACCAATGGCCAGATCCAAACAACTCAATGCACTGCAACATGTCAAGAATGTGCACCAAACACAAATGTACAAAATGCAAACTGCAAATACAAGGGCAGTGACAACCTACATATACATGAATCAGAGCAATCAAGCTACAGCATGGCAAAAATGCATAGATCACACTTGAGTACACATATTTGAAGCGCAGTGCACATAAAACCAGAAAAGAGCTCCAGGCTATAACTCAAAAGCAATCAAACCAGACTTCATGTAGACAAGATGCATACACACTTGACTACATGATAAACAAAGCTGCAAAACCAATATTAAACTGCAACCGGCCTCTACATCAAATAGCAAACCACGATGAACTCAATCAGTGCTAAGACCAGTGAACAGATAGATATGATAGCAGTCTCAAAACATGAACATACATATATGGTGATACAGCAGTATCAAAGTAAGAAAAGCATGGCATGAACCAAGTTTAATCAGCGGCTTCAAAACCACGACTAGACTACAATTACTAAAAGCAACTCACCATAATGCGACAATAGTAGCAGTTTCAAAATAATCTCAAGCATCAGGTCGAGTATGCTACAGGAATGAACAGAGAACACTTGCAACAGAAAGTGGTGAAAATACAACCAGAACCAAGACTACGAGTTCAAATGCAATACAACATGAATTATATCAGTGGACATATATAAGCACTGAAACAATGGAGAAAACCAAACATGGAACTAAACATTGAAACCAAACACCAAGTAACAGTTTCAAAATAACTGAGTCAATATCAAAACAACACTGCACACATACACAAAGTAGTGTCAACAATCAGTGGTGATGTAATGCAAACTGTCTACAACATGAATAACTATTCTTACATTAGTATAGACTCAAATGTACAAGTCAATAAAAATTCATTGAAGCCAGAAGCAACAGAGTAACCAAAGTCGAAGTCAAGTGATAATGAACAAGTTAGAGTAGAGCCATAAATTCACAAAACAGAATCAAAATGGTCGAAGTCAACCACGATCAAAGTCAAGGCCGATGTCAACAGAGAATTCAAAACCGTAAGGACCAAGGAAGTTCGAACAAATCAAATTCAAAGTCGCAGTCATGCTGATGTCAACAGAATAAAGTTAGGAGGAAGCGTTTACAATTCAAATGAAAATGGCCAGAGTCATAAAACAGCAGGTGAAATCGAACAAGGTCGAAAGTGCTACCAGAGGCAGTAAACAATATGGCCAAAGTCGAACAAAACCAAAATCGTCACAGCATATCATCAAGCCAGGGAAAACAAGAAATCGAACCAAGTTCAAAAATCATCAAAGTCGTATAAATGAACAAGTCAAAAAAAATCGAACTGTTCAGAATTGGAGCCGTGAAAAGTAAGTATCAATTTATACGAGTTTGGTTAAGTTAGAGAAATCATCAACGTCCAACAATAATCTAACGGCCGAAGCAGAATATTGAAAAAATCAGACGAACACAAATAAAGGAGATAGAATCCATATGTAAACCCACAAATCATCATCGGCAATGAGTTAATCGAGTTCAAGCAAAACAAAGAATAATCATTCAACTCGAATCATCGATCGAGTTCAACCAAGCAAATCAGAAGAAGCAAGAAGCATAAATTACATACCGAAGTCAGGAGTTGAACTCGATCAAAAATTGGGGCACCGTGCATAAAGCAAAGAGATCTATAATCGGTCGTCAAAATAATCACGAGAGCAACCCTTCTGATCGAACAATAGTCGTCGCCTTCAATTTTAGAAAGCCCTAATTATTGAGGAACGAACTAAAAAGGATGAAGCCCTTTTTCTCAAAGGATCGGTCGAACAACATAAAAGAGAAAAAGGGGAAAATCTATTTACACTATGTTGTTGGGCCGACTATATTGTTTTTGGGCTCTAGTATATATTCCAATTAGGGTTTTTGTTAAATTGTTTTTAAATTTTTATTTTTATTTTTAAACTGTTGTAATTTCTAGTCGTGTGACTAGGAGACAAACTAGGTGGCGTAGTTTGAGAATTCGTAACTCAGTGGCTGAGTTGTGGCAGGGTTTTGAGCGTAGAGTTAGGTTAGTCAGCTGCGGGTGTCACCAGTTTACGTGTGTAAGTGTGTGACTACTTAATTTCTAGTAGAAACTTTGGGGGCAGCACGTAGGCAGGGTTTTGCCAAAGCTGGGTAAATTTTGTGTCGTTCTATTTCTGCATTGATTATTCTGCTACATCTGTTCTGCTATTATTTTGATATATTTTTGTTGAAATATTTTTATAATCTTCCGCAATAATTTTTAAAATTAATAGCATCACCCTATTTACCCCCCTCTAGGGTGAAATCGATCCTACAAGTAGTATCAGAGCTAGGAATAGAAGTCAACTTTGTTTTAAAAATTCGTTTTTCAAAAACTAGTTTTTTTAAAATTTGAATTTTTAAAATGGCTTCTTTTAATAATGCTTTTGCTGAGGGTCAGTCCATAGTTAGACCACCAATGTTCAATGGTGAATATGCTTACTGGAAAAATAGGATGGAAATTTTTCTGAAAACCATTGATGCTTGGAATATTGTTGAGACAGGTTATAGAACACCAACTATAACTGTAGATAATCAGGAAACAGAGAAACCAAAGGATCAATTGACAAAATTAAAAAATAAATTACAAAATGCTAATGCTAAAGCTATGAATTCTATTATATGTTAATGGGATGAATTTGAATTTAATCGTGTCTCACATTGTCTAACTGCGTAGGAAATATGGCACACACTAGAAGTGACTCACGAAGGGACATCTCAAGTCAAAGAATCTCGCCTTGACAAGCTAAGCAGCGAATACGAGAACTTCACAATGGCAAAGGAAGAAAATGTCAAAGAGATGTATGGACGACTTTCCAATATCGTATACAAATCTAAAGCTCTCGGAAAATTATACACGAAATTGGAAATAGTCAGAAAAATCCTCAGAGTCCTTCCACGAAGATTTGAAACAAAAGTGACTTCCATTCAAGAATCAAAAGATTTAAAACATACGAAAGTTGAAGAACTCATCGGAAACCTCACCACTTATGAGCTAGAAATGAAATTCAAGGAAGAGCGTGAAGGAAGAAATATTCGAAAGAAATTAATAGCTCTCAAAGGAACAGCCGAAAGTGATGATGATAACGATGATGATGGAGCAGCAGAGCTGGCACTACTAGTGAAGAAATTCAAAAAGTGGAATCACAGATACGGAAATCCAACTCGAAATCAAAAATTGAAAAGCTGAATAGCCAAAGCACTAGACTACTCAGAAGAACAGAAAATCATCTGTCACAAGTGCAACCAACCCAGATATATCAAGCCCAAGTGTCCTCAAAATCGATGCGACTTTGAAAAGAAAACAAAAAGGAGAAGTTTTACAGCCACGTGGAATACAAGTGATGAAGATAATCAAAGTACTAGCAGTGAGAGTGAGAAAGCATATATGTGCCTTCAAGGTAATATAACTGATAGCGATGATGACGAGCCAAGCGAGGTATCAAAACTCACTCACTCACAACTACTCATATATTTCCACAAAGTAAATGGCTGTTTTGGAAGACTTAGGGAGAAATATGCTAAAATTGAATCACAAAGAGGTAGTTTGATTGAACTAAATGAACAACTTGAACAATTAGTTAAAAACTATCAAAATATGATCCCTAAGTGTAATAAGTATCCAACATTCGAAGAAGAAATTAAAAAATCAGAAGTTAATATGAAATCACTTGAAAATGAAATTCTGATTTTGAAAGAGAAGTGAAATACTAGGAGAGAGAATTCTATTAAAAAGTGCACACAATTATTAAATGAAAATGAATCTCTCAAATCACAAGTCCAACAACTGTCAACGACTTTAGATAAATTTTCAAAAAGTGAAAAATCGTTGAATATGCTATTAGGGAAGCAAACTGTTAATACAGTTAGACAAGGACTTAGATATAATCAATCTGAAAAGGTTAAAAGCAAAATTAATCAAGTAAATTCTATGTGCACAATTTGCAGAAAATATGGACACAATCACAATAGTTGTTGGTATAGACCCAAACACGTGAAAACTATACCAATTTGGGTTCCAAAAGGCACAAATATAAAATCTCTCAAAGTTAAACAAATTTGGTTGCCGAAAGGAACATATATAAATAGTTTTGGGTCTCCACAAAATTATTTTTCAAAATATTCTGCCACTAACAATCATGGACCTATAAAAACAAATAGGTCACAAAAATCTTTCATCGTGTAGGTGTCGTGGCAGGCTAAGGAACAACAATAGTGTTACTTGGATTCTGGCTGATCCAAGGATACAACGAGCGACAAAGCAAAGTTCATTTTCCTAGTACAAAGGTGACAGAATCACAATGGACAACAGCGAAAAATATCGTAAAGGTAAAACAGGTAATGGTATAATTATTTAAACGATATATTAAATGTGATAATCCGCACCGTAATATGAGTTAAATCAGCCAATAATGTGATAATGAATTGATTCTGACTTATTCAAAATTGTCGGCCAATTATATTCTTATACCAAAAACACTATAAAAATTTATAAAACATTTGAATTACTTCATACATTTTAGTTTGGATTAATAATAGTGTTTTGTTGGATGATAATACATTTGGTTATAATACGACTAACTCTATATTCAGGGTTTTTGATTATTTACACGGCTTCAATTCAAATTCAAGAGAATGTCATTTTAAAAGCTGTTAAAATTGATTTTGATATATTTTTTTGCACAGTTCATGGTCTGGTCTATCAAATTCAATTAATGATAATTTTGAGTGAAAGAGAAATTCAGATGCAGATTACACTGCTAATCTAGTTGATAGAAAAATTACTGGTTGAAAGTGTTTTTTGTTGAGACATTTAGTAACTGCATCATTTTTTCAAAGAAAATATCTGCACATTTTTCAATTCAAATAATTTTCAAATAGCAGAAATTTTTCATATAACGCCTTCTAGAAAATCATTTTTGACCAAGTTTTCAGATCAATCATTTTGAAAAATTGATTTCATAATTACTTTTGAATTTGATTTTAAATAACTATTTTGACTAATCTGACTCCCTAATAATTATCGAAATGATAAGTAGTGATTGAAAGAGTGATGAGTGTTGATATTTATCATATATTATGACTCAAGATGGTATATTTAGTATATTTCTTTAGAAATTTAAACAAGAGTTATAAAACTTTTTGTTGGTAAAAATTCCATGACCATATCTATTTCTATCATATTTCTAACAACCATCACTCATCAAAATTCAATATAGTTTGTCAATATGTGGTACTTTAAACAGGAATCATTCGTTTTTCATTTTTCATTTTATTTTTAATAAAAAAGGATAATAATAATAATAAAATAAAATAAAATCCAAAGTATTCACTATCATTTAAAAGTCCTCACGGTTATGCATGGGTGAATTACATGGAATTTGTTATATGCTTCCATGCTCATTTAAAAGTCCTCACGGTTATGCATGTATGGAACGCATCAAAATCGATTTTTAAATAAACAAGTTGATTCTAATCCCATTTAAAAGTACTCACGGTTATGCGTGGGTTAGAAGATACTTGAATTGATTTTTTTAAATAAAATTGGAATACTACTAATCTCATTTAAAAGTCCTAACGGTTATGCATGGTTAGTAGATATTCAAATTCCTTATATAAATATACCACAAATAGACACAACTATATGGTTTTATATGATGACACCATTCCCATCATTCTAAGAGTGGAATATGCGCCTAACAAAGTATTTATGATTTTTGTTTGAATTTTACTGAACTTTAATATTTATATTCAATTGAGTTTTAATGTTGGATTAATATCAATCACTTTATCTCTATTTTCTCTAACACTATTACTCTTTGGCTGATAACAAAAGGGGGAGAGAAAAGTTAAGATTTTGTCAAATAAAATCAAGTAAAGGTCAAATATTTTCTATTTGCATCTAGGCTCATTTGCATATTTTTAATTGTGTGCATATATGTAGGGGGAGCTTTGTGTAGAGAGGAAGCATTTAAATAGAGGGAGAAATTAGAGTATATCAATGATCAAATACATTTAACATATTCAAAATCTTAAATATATGTTTGTTATCATCAAAAGGAGGGGATTGTTGAATATGCGATTGCTATGATTTTAGTTTGATGATAATAAACATATATATTCATTTAAATGTATTTATTAATGTACTATTTCATTTTTTTCGTAGATTAAATAAATATTTGCTGAATAAAAATAAATAACACAGAATTTGAATTCAAACAGAATTTTTATTCAAACAAATATTTGAATAGTACAAAGTTCAAGCTCTCACTATATATATACAATTTCAATTACAGTATAATTTTGATTACATCACGATTCACATTTACATTTGACCTCACTACATATCACTCATTTACTCAACTCGTATTTTACAACTTCACTCCAAATCGAATCCAGCATCTGAGCAATCTGCAAAAATAAATATTGACATAGTAAAATTGAAAAGGAAATATTTTTGCAGTATTAAACAAAAAGTGGATTTTGAAAATAATATTTGCCTCGGTTATTTGGGTTGTTCGTCATCATTTAATTTTCAATTCATCATACACGAATAGCTTGTGACATATGCAGTGTATCACTGTATATGCCATAAGGCCGTAGACACCGATATATACACTTAATAAATTTACAAGGACGGGTGAGCACATGTCAAACACAAAATACCGGATTCAACTCAAGTGCAATAAAATAATGTCACAACTTTCAGCACAAGGTCAAATCCGAGCTACAAGATGGATTCAACTCAAGTGTAATTCGAAAAACAAATCCAAATGCATATCAAACAATGTCACAAAACTCAGCATGTATATGATGGCAGCTGAAACATCAAGACAGCATACAAAACAAATTAACCAATGGCCAGATCCAAACAACTCAATGCACTGCAACAGGTCAAGAATATGCACCAAACACAAACGTACAAAATGCAAACTGCAAATATAAGGGCAGTGACAACATACATATACATGAACCAGAGCAATCAAGCTAAAGCATGGCAATAATGCACAGATCACACTCGAGTGCACATACTCGAAGCACAGTGCACATCAAACCAGAAAAGAGCTTGAAGCTATAACTCAAAAGCAATCAAACCAGACTACATGTAAACAAGATGCATACACACTTGACTACATGATAAACAAAGCTGCAAGACCAATATTAAACTGCAACAGGCCTCTACATCAAATAGCAAACCGCGATGAACTCAATCAATGCTAAGACCAGTGAACAGCTAGAGATGATAGCAGTCTTAAAACATGAACATACTTATATGGTGATACAGCAGTATCAAAGTAAGAAAAGCATGGCATGAACCAAGTTTAATCAGAGACTTCAAAACCACGACCAGACTACAGTTACAAAAAGCTGAAAGTGTACGTGCAGTACTAAGGTTCGTGTAATATGATATATAAATGCGGAAACTGATAATAGCAGTAAAATAAAAATTAAAGTAAGCACACCAGGAATTTTTATACTGGTTCGAACTTCCCGTTCTACGTCCAGTCCCAGAATATCCTCTGGATTTAGACTAAACCCTCACTTAACCCGGAGGTATAGGTATATCACACCTGAGCAGCCGAACAGGAATTTTTCCGCCTCAACAGCCGAAGAGGACTTCAACTTAATACAAATACTTTGTTGAAGAGTGTGTTCTGAATAACACGGATTGTCTTTTGACAGTACAATTTTCTATAATCAAATCCTCAAGAATATGTAGTGTATGTGAAGATTTAGAAGGAAGATAATCTCGTAGAATCGAAGTATATAAATTAATTCAGAGATTCTAGAGATATTGAATGAGAATGAATTCTTTTATTTGCAAAAATAAATAGAGAATAGATTTCAGAAATATAAACCAGAATCGATTATTGTAGAAGTGATTTGAACATGTTTATATGGTTGTAGAATAGTTATAATCTTTCATGAAGAGTTTCAATCAAAAGTTGTGTCCGTATCTCTTGGATTGAGGAAAATTCCTCTTCATGAACAATCGCAACTCTTCAGAAAACTAGCCGTTATGTTCAGGTCGATCGACCGAGAATTCCAGCCGGTCAGCTGAGTTTAAAATCGTGCAGAAAACAGAGCATATCTGTGCACTAACAATAGGTTCGGTCAGCCGAAAATTCTGGCCGGTCGACCGACCTGATGTTATGTGCACAGATCATATTTTTTCAAGTGTAAAAGTGCAGTAGCTCATTTGGTTAGAGTACTTGCCTTCCAAAATAGTGACCTGGGTTCGAGCCTCGCTCAATGCCTTTTTTTGAAAACTTGATTTTGATTAAAATATGCATGCGAGTTTATTTGAATGTGAATGATGATTCTTGAGGAATGATTTTAACAAAGCACTAAACTAGACTCTATATACATATTTGATGACTCTTGTTAAAATATATATAACTATACAAACTATATATTGAGCCGATGAGTCTGGATGTTATCGTAGTCGTAGATTCGTGGATTGTTGTGTCTTGTCAGTAATCAAAACCTATGATCCAACAAAAGCAACTCACCATAATGCAACAATAGTAGCAGTTTCAAAATAATCTCAAGCATCAGGTTGAGTATGCTACAGGAATGAACAGAGAACACTTGCAACAGAAAGTGGTGCAAATACAACCAGAACCAAGGCTACGAGTTCAAATGCAATACAACATGAATTATATCAGTGGACATATATAAGCACTAAAACAAAGGAGCAAACCAAACATGGAACTAAACATTGAAACCAAACACCAAATAACAGTTTCAAAATAACAGAGTCAATATCAAAACGACACTACACACATACATAAAGTAGTGTCAACAGTCAGTGGTGATGCAATGCAAACTGTCTACAACATGAACAACTATTCTTACACTAGTATAGACTCAAATGTACAAGTCAATAAAGAGTCATTGAAGCCAGAAGCAACAGAGTAACCAAAGTCAAAGTCAAGTGATAATGAACAAGTCAGAATCAAGCCAGAAATTCACAAAACAGAATCAAAATGGTCGAAGTCAATCACGATCAAAGTCAAGGCCGATGTAGACAGAGAATTCATAACCGTAGGGACCATGGAAGTTCGAACAAATCAAATTCAAAGTAGCAGTCATGCCGATGTCAACAGAATAAAGTCAGGAGGTAGGTTTTACAATTCAAATGGAAATGGCCGGAGTCATAAAACAGCAGGTGAAACCGAACAAGGTTGAAAGTGATGCCAGAGGCAGTGAACAGTATGTCGAAAGTCGAACAAAACCAAAATCGTCACAGCATAATCATCAAGCCGTGGAAAACAAGAAATCGAACCAAGTTCAAAAATCATCAAAGCCGTATAAATGAACAAGTCAAAAAAACCGAACAGTTCAGAATTGGAGCCATGAGAAGCAAGTATCAATTTATACGAATTTAATTAAGTCAGAAAAATCATCAACGTCCAACAATAATCTAATGGCCGAAGCAAAATACTGAAAAAATCAGACGAATGCAAATAAAGAAGATCGAATCCATATGTAAACCCACAAATCATCATCGGCAATGAATCAATCGAGTTCAAGCAAAAAAAAAGAATAATCATTCAACTCGAATCATCGATCAAGTTCAACCAAGCAAATCAGATGAAGCAAGAAGCATAAATTACATACCGAAGTCAGGAGTTGAACTCGATCAAAAATTGGGGCAGCCGTGTATAAAGCAAAGAGATCTACAATTGATCGTCAAAAAAATCACAAGAACAACCTTCTGATCGAACAATAGTCGGTGCCTTCATTTTTAGAAAGCCCTAATTATTAAGGAACGAACTAAAAAGGACGAAGCCATTTTTCTCAAAGGACCGGTCGACCAACATAAAAGAGAAAAAGGGAAAAATCTATTTACACTGTGTTGTTGGGCCGACTATATTGTTTTTAGGCTCTAGTATGTATTCCAATTAGGGTTTTTATTAAATTGTTTTTGAATTTGTATTTTTCTTTTTAAACCGTTGTAATTTCTAGTCGTGTGACTATGGGACAAACTACGTGGCGTAGTTTGAGAATTTCCAATTCAGTGGCTGAGTTGTGGTAGGGTTTTGAGCGTAGAGTTAGGTTAGTCAGCAGCGGATGTCGCGAGTTTACATGTGTAAGCGTGTGACTACTTAATTTCTAGTAGAAACCTCGGGGGCAGCACGTAGGCAGTGTTTTGTCGAAGCTGGGTAAATTTTATGTCGTTCTATTTTCGCATTTATCATTCTGCTATTATCTGTGCTGCTATTATTTTGATATATTTGTGTTGAAATAATTTTATAAGCTTTCGCAATAATTTTTATAATTAATAGCATCAACTTATTCACCCCCCTCTAGGGTGAAATCGATCCTACAAATTCCATAAGCCATGAAATCTCAAAAGCCGTACATTCCGTAAGCCACCAACTTTCAAATGTTGCGTGTTTCGTAAGTCACATACTCTTAAAAGCCGCACATTTCGTATGCTGCAATCTCTTCAAAGCTGCAAATTTTATAAGCCACGAAAGCATGTGTTGATCCGGCATCATCAACAAACCATTAAGATTTTCTAAGTACCGGTATTGTCCTAGCAACATCAGGAAACTTGTCTATTGCTGGATGAACAGGGATCAACTTCCGCTACCTAAAAGAATCGACAGTGCTGCAAAGTTCACAAGCAAGATGTCGACAATGAATTTTGATTTTGACTAAGTTAATGTGTAAAATGTCCAAATTTAAGACATCCAAGTTACGAGCTCCCAAAGATAGGAGCTCCGATGCACCTTTGACGGGGGGGCATCCACAGAGCTACCCAGAACATCTGCTCTCACATGAATTGTTCAGAGTAACCAGCCCTATGGACCAAGGGGCACATAACACATTAACACTTGGTCAAGAAAAAAATCACTCCAACTTGCAATAAAAGAAGGAACTTACATTGTCCAGAGATAGATGATGATGGAAGGCATTTCCACAATCAAATCATAAATACACCAGTTTCTAAAGACAAAAGAAGGTGTTTGATTAAGGTTTCAAACCCCAACTTGCAGAAAACTAGCTGTTATCCGAAAATTGACAATGACAAGGAGAGAGCTCGAAATTGAGCAGTTAAAACATTGATTTCCAAATATTTGAACCAACGTATAAGGTTGATATCAACAATAATGCTATCAACCAAACATAACACATATGGCCTAAAACAAGCAATCATGCCATGTACACACATAAGTAGTATAATAGCAAGCTAAGTACATGATAAATAAGAAGAAGACATAAAAGATGATAGCAGAAAAGTAATCTTTTCATTCCTTATTACATTTTCTATACAAAGTCAAAATGTCGGGGCCATGCCCACACTATACCAGCCAATAAAATGAAAAGTCAGATGCTACTATAACAAAAGCAATAAGTACAGACTCTTCACTTGTAAAAGTACATGTCAAACAAATCAGAATGTTCCACTATCCGAATCCACTCTCACTCGACCCTGTTAGTGTTTCTTGCCACCACTTCCCTTTCCACCTTTGATCGAAACTTTCTTCTTCCTCTCAACATCCTTAACAGTAGTTGTATCACTGCCAAAGATATTAATCACAGGCTCCGTACCCATGTCTCCTCCTTATTCCTCGACCCCCTTGGAAGACTCCCTCTAGGCCTTGCGCTCCCTGGATTTGTGGGAGCTCCTCGAAGACTTTCTCTCCTCAATATTTTCCCTCTAAGCTGCTACCATATGCAATCCGATTTTACATAGCTGGCTATCTTGGTCTATCTTCTATCATCCAGAGTTTGAGAAGAAGCAACTGAAATGGCAGTAGGCCCTAGGATTTAAGAAATTGGCAGTTCGATGGGCAAAGAAGATGGACCTATAAGATCAAAAAGAAAAGCATTCAATTTCATCTTGTTCTTGCGGGGTGAGCTGAAAATCCTAAAACTCAGAAGAAAAGTGGAAGTTACTTGCATCAGAGTATGACCGTGAATTTCAACTTCATACTCTTCATCGTTTCCTTCTTTGGATGGTTGCTTGATCATGGACAAAGTTTTAGGTACACCCAAGGCTTCAAAAATACCTACTAAAGGAGCAGACAACAAAGTGACATTGGCCGAAGCTAGAATAATTCATGTTTGATCATAAGGCTGCTAGGTTAATTCGCCAGGCCAAGAACTGAAAGGGTTTGATAGTACTTTAGCAGTTGTAATTACGGTAGTATCAGTAGCTTCTCGCTCTCTTTCCGCCTGAATAATCTCTAGGCCCTCTACAAAGCCTTATTTAATTCTTCATTAAGATAAGCATCATCCAACTCTTGTTCAATGCGTGCATCCCCACTTTCTTGGAAATGGGCCAAGAATTCTTCTCAAGCCACAACAAGAATTCATGGGAATTTGGGACCCAGATCACATAGGCTGCCTAACTGGGAGTGATGTAGAAATTCAAGTTGGTGTTATCCATCTTCCTCATCTTCCTTTCGAGGGTATCCTTCAGCTCTAAGTAAGCCGCCATTATGGTGGCCTTCTCAGCTTCAACTTTGGTCTTTTCAACATCGAGTTGCGAAACTCTTTCCTGAAGCGAAGCAATCACTTGGACCTAGTCAAAGACGGTCTTATCTCGGGATTCCACCATTCCCACATAATCAGCAATAGTCTTTTTATGAGCTTCGATGCTTTCATCATGACCAACAATATTTTTCTTTCAAGCGTTGATGATCTCGACTCAAGTTTCAAGCTCGTTTTTCAGCTTGACCTCATTAGCATTGGCTTTCTTGATTTCATCTTCGAACATGATCTCAATTTTTCATGAGCCTCTTTCACTTCCTTCAAAAAACTAGCATTGCTCTTACTTTCTCGAATGGTTGCATTCTTCTCCTTTGTTAATTGATCAATTTTGGCATCACGTTCCATCAACATCCTCTTGTAATCATCCTTTTCCGACTCGAAAGAAAGGATCTCTTGATAGTTATTAAGGTTTGTGTCCGCCAACTGCTAACCTAATTTTTACCATCCTTTAGCATGATTTAATTCGCTTCGAATTACCTGGAGATGGGGCATATAAGAATCCTTACGAATTAGATGCAGGTCATGATCGAATTTAACCCCCTTTAGAAATTAGCCAGGGAGCACGACTTCAAGCTTAGGTGGACCAGATGGGAGAATATAAGTTAGCCTCCTACGGGAGAGTGAAGAACTAAAAGTAGCCACTACATGGGTTGATGGTGTCTGGGTTGATGGAGCAACTTGAACAGTATAAGTCGAAGCTTCAATTCCAATAGTGATTGGAGTTGGGGCAAATGCTTGGTGCTCAAGAGGATGAGAACCACGATCAATGTGACGCCCCACCTCTATACCCACGCTAGCCAAGAACACTCCGGAGTAGTGCTGTCAACTAGCACGGAGAATAAGGCTGTTGAGGAGCGACCATCCATGTAATTGCTTATCACACGGTGGCTATAAATGATCTTCGGAAACAAACATAGAAATAATCATATCACAAATCAGTCACAGATATCCATATCACAAAGGCGGAAGAAGATATGAATATATAACTAACACATGAAAGTGTACATCAGAGTAGTGGTCAGTAAGATCCACGATAATACAAAAGAATACAACTATGAGTCTATATCTCAAGTGTATACAACAAAAACTGCTAATCTAAACAGTTAGCCAAAAGTCAGAGTGGTGAATCCCTGGGAAGAAGTCAAGCAGAAGCACCTGTAACATCTCGGTCTGACCCGAGTATTATTTAAGAAAATAATAAACGGATCAGTCTAGCTATAAATATCAGATGACATGAGATAACATAAAAGATATGGCATAAACATAAACATCCATAATGACATACCGCTATAAGTATGTAAATAATGATCAACATAAGATCAATCAATAAGAGATAATCAATATCACAAGAATCTTCTCAAAGATTCGGAAAGGGCATCATACCCCAAACTTGTACTCATAACAAGTCAATGACATAAATTCTAGAAATCAATGCAAGAAGTCCAGAAATCATAGAAAAGAGAAAGAGGCCTATCACATGACGGTCCGAAGACCAAGGGGAGCTACCCCACATGTGTGAATGGAATCACACAGATTAAGGTCCAGACTAACCAAAAAGCAAAAAGGTATGTGTGAGTGGAATCACACAAGTGGTGTCTAGTCTAACCTCGCAACAAGAGACATCGCACAGTTGCTAGTCTAAATCATCAGAATGATCGTCATGATCAACAAGAAGTGTCAATTACACTAAGCTAGTAAATATAGAAGTTTAGCTTCATGTCCCATAACCACTTGCTTAACTTAAATATTTACGAACAAACTGTAAATCTTCACTAATAAAATTGTCACAAGAGGTTCAATCGAACAAGTCCAGGAATTAACCGACGAAGTGAACGCAAGCGTTTCATACCACTTGTTTTACTAAGTCGTTTAATTAGATTTCTCATCCGAGTGAGGTAAAGGTTTGTATATACTAATAGATTGGAAAACGGTTTAAGAAAAGAGCTTTGTTACTAAAAATAGAGTTGAAATTGTTTGTTAAAAGAGTTTTGATATTTACTACTAGTATTGAAACCTTTATATTTTTTTTAAATGACAAATCACAGAAGAGATTGTAGAAACAATCATCACAAAGATCACATTCGGAGATGTGAATAAAATCCAAGGAAATCGGCTCAAAAGCATCAAAGTGGAAGTTCCCCAACGACCAAACGTGGCCGAGATAACCAGAGATGGTTTGTCTCGAAGAATGGTCAACTCAGCATCTCAACAAAGCAAGTTCTGTTGAATGTTTTTCAGATAAGATCGCCTACGGAGGGGGGGTCCAGGGGGGGTGGCAACCCCCCAAGGTGGGGGTGCGGGGGCAACGCCACCGCTTATGGGGTTCGACCTGCCCGGTCAGGTCGCGGGGGTCCAGGGGGCAGCGCCCCCGGCGGGGTGCGGGGCAGCGCCCCCGGCGGGGTGCGGGGCAGTGCCCCGACCAAAACGGTACGACCTAGTGAAGACAAAATGAGGTCTAAAGACCTAACGACTCAAGGGTCTAACGACCTAACGACTCAAGGGTCATACGACCTAACGACTCAAGGGTCATACGACCTAACGACTCAAGGGTCATACGACCTAACGACTCAAGGGTCATACGACCTAACGACTCAAGGGTCATACGACCTACGAGTTAAGTGTCCAGCGACCTATCGGGATAACTCGTAACCGACTTAAGGGTTGCGTGACTGAAGGGCTGCACGACTTAAGGGTTAACTCGTAAACGACTCACGACCTATGGATGAACGACTTAACTCCGAACGAGCTAAAAATGGCCAGAACGACCTAGGGTTAACTCGTGAACGACTCACGACCTATGGACGAACGACTTAACTCCGAACGACCTAAAAATGGCCAGAACGACCTAGGGTTAACTCATGAACGACTCACGACCTATGGACGAACGACTTAACTTCGAACGACCTAAAAATGGCCAGAATGACTCAAGTGCAGAAAATTCAACAAAACGCTAAAAATTGGAGTTTTTCGCCAATCCAATCCAAACCAAATGCTAACATGCATGCAAAAATGATAGGGAATCATTCCCAACAGTCCAATATAGTTATAGGCTAGAATTGTGAGATAAAAATCTCACCTTTGCACCAAATATCAATGAAAATGAAGTTTTAAGCAAGCAAGAATCAATCCTTCTTCTATCTAAGCACAAGAAGCTTGAATCCAATGTCTTCTTCTTGAATTTGGAGTAGAAAGATGGATTGCAATTGAATTTGAGTTTTGGAATTTTAATTTCCCATTCCCTCCACCATTAATGCCAAAGCTTGATTAGTTAGGAAATTTATGAAGAGTGAGGAGAAGAGGGTTGGAACTTGGGCTTAATAGGCTAAACTAACCCAAAGTCCAAAGCGAGAAAAGTTAGTGAAATTTCACTAACTCCAAACCTATCGATGTTTATACTTAAAAAAGTTGTAAACGACATTTCGAACTCAATGGAAGTGGTCTCGAGTCCTAATTTGACCGTTTGCAAAAAGTGGCTTTTCGGACCAAAATTCGATTAACGAGTTAATATTTAAATAAAATATTTAAATACAAACTCGATAAATATGCGGGTTGTTACAATCAACCTTTGAATTTTTTGTGTGGATCTTCTCTATCATCATCAGTCCTTCTTTTCTCATAGCCAAACCTATGAACTCTGACTCGGTCCTTTCATCTCGACGATGAACTTCTGCTTCCCAATCTTTTCTTCTTTTCTATTCTTCCTCAGTTTATTGAGGCTGATGGTGGCTTGAAGTCCGTCTTGACCCACATAGTGCTTCTGTAAAATATTCAAGGTCCTCATAAAGCCCACGACCTCCCATATTACGTAATATGAAAAATGATGAATTTTAGCAATAGAAAACGAGCTCAAATAATGCATATATGAGTGTGCGTGACCCTATTGAAATGTGTAACATGTCATATGCGGCCTAGAAGGACTTTGCAAATCGGATTAGGAAGCGACTATAGTAAGAGTCCAGGTAATTCTAGACACATCATGATCGGGATGAGAAGACAATCCCTCGAACTCGAAAGCATCTCCCATGAGTTCATCGATGTCCACATAAACGTTGCTCAAGTACTCAAAGTTGGCGTCGGTTTCTGTAGGTGGAAAACCATTAAGTCATTTGGTTGCATAGGGAGAATCTTTAACAATATATCATGGGGAGGTAAACCTGTGGGAATTGGACTCGTTTATGGAGTTTCGTCGCATGATTCGAAGTTTCCTTCACAAGAACTTACATAAAATTCCTCATCGTTACAAGAGCAAACATAGCTACTCCAACTCTTAATTTCACCTCCTCCTTTTCCGTGATCACCATGGCTTTGCCTTCTTGCTGCTTGAACTCCTCTTCCCGCTCCTCCAAGATCAGGGATATCCTAATAGAGAAACTGGCCCAGTCGTATTGCCTTGTCCTGCATGAATTTCTTCAGTTGATCCATCGAGTGGACTTGTTCCTTCTCGTAGACCGCCCTCTTCGCAATCATGTGATGGAGAAGTGGGTGCTTTTGAATCCTAGAATGGAAAGGAGATGGAACTTCAACGGCAACAACAGATCTCCATGGATGCAGCAACCCGTATCGGAGCAAATTCTCATCAGTTAGAAAAGACTTCATAGATCTCTCTCTAGCTTCTATAACCTTCTGAGTATGGAAAATGGGATCAAGTGATGGATCTTTATTTGGCCACAGAATAACTACAAGGGGTATTCAATCTATACCATTGTACTGAATTCAACAAGTAAAAGAGAAGACTTAACCTCGATCATCCAAAGATGATTAAATCCATTGGGTCACTTAATGAAAAAATATCGTGTCTTAAACTAGGTAAAATTAATTTGACGCTACAACATGTTTTTGCTATTTCTTTGATCCGCGATAATAAGAAGAGATGGACATTCATCTCTCTTCTTGAATGAGAGGAAATATCTCAACTCATCGAAGCTTGGGGCATAGTTGAAGGTCTGCATAAGCAAAAAGCGAAGACAAGCCGAAATCCATATTGTTAGGATGACTCTGAAATGGTGGTACTTCCAAATTTAGAAGAGTCATTCTTAAGAAATGATTAAAGGGAGGAACTACAGCATTCATGCACATGAACCGATGGCCGGCGGTGTACCTTGAAGGTAGCATGAGTGAAAACTCATTTTTTAATGGAAGCCATACATCATTATCCGAGATGCCATGCCGTAAACAAATAATGTGCACGACTTTAGGAAAAATTACAATGGAAGCTCACTTAGGAGGTTTGAGTAAAACTCTAAAGTTTGGTGGGGTTTGATCTACAATCAAACTGACCAATATTAGTTTACAATACTAAGCCAGTGGTGCCGAAGAAGTAGGCGCTGCTGGAACCGTTTGCAAGGGTATAGCTGATGTCAATTCAGCTTTCGAGAGTATCGGGCTTCCTCTACTGGATTTACATCAGGATGATAGATGCTTCATTCTATATCTCAGAACTTGTATCCAAGACATTCAGGTGATTCTACTCATAACTAGATATTCCTATATGTATAAGACTTGAATTCCGAATACATGTTGGCTTGTGCCAACTCGTCGAATTTCAAGGGTTAACTAAGGCAAGTGCAGTGTGTTATTTTTGTGGCATAGGCTAGATATCCTGAACATTATGAACGCCCTAACCTGTGTATATAGTTCACTCACAATGAAAAAATGAAAAAAAAAACTTGTATTGTTCGTTAAAGTTAGACCTCCTACACTTACCAGTTATCGATCAATGATCGACGACAGATCCACTATCTGAAGAGATATGGAAAGCCCTTTCTATTCCAGGTACACTGACTATGCAATAACGGGACCAATCCAAAGTAAGCAACTATAGATCGATGGGTTCAAATCGAATAGATAATTCTTAACATAATTCGATCTTAGTTCTCTGAAAAGTGACAACATCTTGAGCGCATACAAGGCACTACCCTAAGCCATTATCACCTTCCAGAAAAACAAAATCAATATGCAAGGCGCCATGTCGGGATCAATGATGTAACTCGGTAAAACTTAATTCTGACTCTGTGGATGAAGATAACAAAACTTGTCAAACATGGGGGCAAAATCCTGGCCGCGTTCCGTGTAGAATTCAAGACTCGATTTACTATCTTCTTCCATAAAGTCACAATTAGCTCGAATTTTTCACTACATCCCTTACCAATACAACTTCATCACCGATCACTAATAATAAGTCAAAATCCACATCACCAATCTCAAGTCAGAAGGTAAATGTGGAAAATTCAATTCGCTGGAGATCAAGCAGGGCAAGGTTAGTATCGATTTAGGCAGGCAACATTTTAAGAGCTAGGGATTGGCTTGAGGTGATGGCAAAGTAAAGCGAGGTCGAAGGTAGATAGCTTTGACAATGGAGATCAACGACGACGGTGGGAGGGACAAGCTTAGGGTTTGGTTGCAAGTTTGCAAGTAAAGTAGCTCGATTCCCAAGAAGAGGGTGAAATAATGAAGGATCATTTCGGATGAAGTTAAATAAGAGATTGAGTGAAAAAATCGAATAGGACTATGGATCGCTAGAAATCCATCGAATTACAGTCGATTTTCTCCAAACTCGCCAAGCATGATCTAAATGTTGTTTGCGAGCATCTGGAAAGCTATAGGATCGAAATTAATTTATTATTACGAGCAACGATGATTCACATCGAAAACAATAGCCAAAGCCAGATTCGCTTAATAGCCTCAATACATCAATCAAACTTCAAAAAATGAGAACCCGAAAGTAGTTACTTCTAGTGAATGCCTTGCTTTCAACAAAGCCATACTCTGGGAGGCAAATGTTAACCAGGTTTTTTACCTAGTAGAATACAATAGGAATTAGAACATCTATATTAAGTCAAAACAACTCAAGAATCAACCAGAAGGACCAGAAGAAGAAGAAGTTAAGAAAAACCCAAGTGGAAAAATGCAAAAATAGGCTAAAGGGATGGATCGCTAACGATCCATCACCCTTGGATTTCCAGCGATCCATAAGGATTGCTTATGGATTGTCTAAACTTCTTGCAACACGAACCAATATCTTTTCTAGGGATATCTGCCAAGTTCCATGGTACTCCAAACAAGCTAGCTCGAGAAGTGAGCATTCATTTGATTCCAGTCATAGTACAATCCAACCTGTACATGAATCACCATTAAAACATGGAAACTAGTTACCAAATTACATTAAGGACAACTACATAAAGCAAGGAAAGAAACCTAAATGAAACGATCCAAAAATATCCTAAGTACATGGATCGCTAACGATCCATTCCCTATAGATCGCTAGCGATCCATCAGGTTAAGTCGAGAGATTTTTGGAGCATCTTTATATCATCAAGTTTAGGCTTCTGGCATAATGACCTAGCCTAATAGCTCTCCAACCCCTATAAACATAGTCCTACCTGCAACATAAACAAGATCGAGGGGATTGGCTGTTGGAACTCCACAGAGTTTATTCTTCACTCTTCTCCTTCCACACAATAGTCATCTACAGGTTCACTATAATTCTCCAGTGAACTCTAGTACTTGTGAATTGATCTAACTTAGAAGATTCAATCATATTGTTATCCAATTCAACTTGTAAAAATAATCAGTTAATAGAAAGTCATAAAGTGGACGCAGGCTTAATTAACAGCCGAACCACTATAAAAATCTTCCCGTCCTTTTGCTATTCCCGCTCTTTTTACATTTTTCTCTCTACATTATTGCTTTATAAGAATAAGATTGGTGCTTTCACACTTAATCTAGGGTGTTGATCCATTTTTTAGTTTAAAACTTAATTTGATGACCTGATGAATCTATAATAATGCCCTATTATGTGTAGCATAGCAAGTTATTTAGATGTTTTTATATCTTTAATGTTTATGTATGCTCATCATATGATCTCACCTTTATGACATTTAGATAGAGGCTAACCCGTTTATTATTTTATACTACTCAGTGAGACCAAGACGTGATAGTTAGAGGGACTCAGTGACTTTGCATGTGGGCTATCTTAAGGAGTTATATACTAGGTTACTTGCATGTTGTGTGCATTAGTCGATCCTAGCCTATACATTTGCTGTAAATTTGTATGTACTATAGACTTATGTCATAATGTATATTTTGAGACCTATCGAAGTTTATATGTTTAAATATGTTTATGTGGGTCTAATATTTCCATTTTGTAGACTCACACTATAGAGTGATATTTAAAATGTATTATATTTCCATTGCGATCTGTGATTTTGTGCTGTATATTATGTGATATAATGTTCTATTTGATATTAGCCAGTGTGATTATTGCTTTGTGCCAAGATTATTTATATCATTATATTGTATTATGAGGTATAAGATGATGTGATAGTGTTAGCCCAAGTTAATAGACATGGTCGGTCGCTCCTATCCAACCTTATTCTCCGTATTACTAGACCATATCACTTGTAATATTTTTAGGTATTACAAGTGTAGAGGTGGGGCATTACAGCTTTGTATCAGAGCCGAGGTTCAGAACAATATAGAATGTAATAGACCTGAACTTCGGCCTACACAGACTTTGAGTCCTTTCCTTTGGGATGTAGTATAGAATTTAGAATTTATTTCCGACTTAGGACATAAGTATAAATGGTTATTAGGAATAATCATTGGGACGTATTTGTAAAATATTTGAAGTACTTTACAATTATTATTATGAAATGATTTTTAAAGTTTGGAACTCACTTTTATCAAGGGTGAGGTCTAATGGATTGCATATATTAGGATTTGCATGGCTTAGAATTGAATTATTGTGTTCTGATCCGTTAGTGATTAGAGTTGCGCAATGGAAGTTAATAGACTGCTCTCTGTTGAGCACATTAATTAGTCTATCGTATATATGTTTGTTTGGTTTACTGATGATTTGATGTTTGAAATCATAAGTAATTATTTAAATTTATTATTGAGTAGGAATCATCATTTAAGAGTCTGCTACCTACTAGATATTAATAATAAGGCCTTGCGATGTCTTCATTGACATAGTTACTACAAAGGAACTTTGAAGTTTGTCCCTTTATAAAAAGAATAATAATAGAATATTAGTTTGTTAGTATGACTAATTAATACTAAGATGAAATTAAAGAATAATGGATTGCTTAATGTATGCATGGATGAATGGCTGTATAATTGAATTGTTACCATGAATTATTATTTGTACAAAAATATAGCGATTTATTGGAAAGGATTTTATAAAAGCATGCATCAGTTGAAATTAAAAATCTTTTCCAATAAAGGATATACATAGAGGTGGAAGTTTATTATGTTCACTACATGCAAGCAAATATTTTATAAAGGCAAAAGTACTAAATGATATATGTATATCATATAGAATAATTTTTTGTGTTAAACAGCCCATAGAGTGCTTTAAGAATTCTAATCGACATGCCTTAACAACATTATCGATAACGGTTCCTAAAGACTAGGACGAGGCATTCGAGCCAAGTTCTTTGGGGCAATAAAATGTTTTAAGTAATAATATGTAGTAAGTATGTAAATACTTTTGAAAAAAGGATAGAACTTTGAAATAAGTCAAATATCATACCTAGTAAAACGGACAATTTGGAAAACTTGTTTTGAAGGTAAAAATAATATTTTGTAGAAGTGTATAAGTTATATTTTGAATGGAAGCACCCTAAGATATTTTTTTGAATGACATAAAGTATTTAAAATTAGATTTTGCATTATTTGGAAAACTAGAAAAATGTTTTAGTACAATTTTGTATAGTATTTGTAAAATTTTGTACGTTTATTTAGAAAGATGAATGTTAAATAAATTATATGTGATACTTTTGGATGATTGTGCATATCATATGGTGTTTTGAATGAATGTTAAGACTTATATTTTAATAAAGTTTAAAGTGATATAAAGTTTACTTATATAAATTTAAAATTTAAGTGGAGTTTGAAATGAAAATACAATTCAGTTATGATTGCAATAATTATTAAGTGTTGAATACTTTGATTTGATGAACAAAATATATTTTCTCATTATTGCTTGGTATAATAAAATGAGATTTAAAAGTACTCTTAAATAAGGTAAAAGAGAAATTTAGTTGAAAGAATTTGTAGAGAAAAAAATATATCGTGTAATGAAGATATGCTATGTGCCAAAATAAATTGACATTAATGAGTATAAAAGGAGAATCCTTTTTTTTAATATATAAAACTTCTTATTCGAGATTAGCTTTTCACGTTATTAAATTTCAAATACAGAAATTAGCTTAAAAGAAAATAATGATTGAATTTTCTTGATTTTTCTTTTCGAGAAAATAATCTTTAAGAAATACGTTTCGTGTTACAATAATTCAAACTGTAATGTAATAGACTAGTACAAGAGAAATCTTAAAATTATCTTGCACCCTTATTTTGAGAATATTAAATGGATAAAATATCCTGAAAACCTCAAAGTGTTTAATGTTTTAAAATTTGTATAAGGTATTTATATGTTAAAAGGGTGTAAAATGTTTGTGTAAACTTATTTTCAAAGTTAGAAAATAAGAAAGCAAATATAATTTTGAAAATTGATGTATAAGTTTGGAAGGTGTTGTAGTAATGAGATTTATTAAAAATGATGAATGGAAGATAATTCAAAACATAAATTTTTGAAAGTTTGGAATTTTATATTGAAAGAGTCTTAAAGGGGGAAAATATTTATAATGTTTCTAAATTGCAAAATTTAGAGAAGATTTTCGGGAAGAGAATTGTAAGAGAAGTGTTTTGAAATTTTGAAAGCAATTTGAAATCTTATGAAAAAGGTGCGATTTCAAAAAGAAGAATTTAAGTTTAATTTGAAGGATAAAGAAGATCTTGTAGCATTTCTGGTTAGTTTGCCACTAAAAAGAGTTGAAATTTGTGTACTTGGAATTTTTTTCCAAGAAGTAGATTAAAATTAAATGATGAAATTTCATTTTGAAATCTTTTCTTAAAACAAAAAATAATTGTACTATTTTTAAAAGTACAAATTTTTTGAGAATTTTTTTTAAAAGAAGATTTGTCTAAGGGTAAGTGTTTTGAATTTAAGAAACGTTTTGGGGAATTTTGTTATTATAAAGGAGATTATTTTTGTAAAAGAAGAATTTGAGATTTAAGATAAAGGAAACCCATTGGCTATTATAAGTGGCTTTTTTTTCTAACAAAGGTTGAACCTTATAAATTTTGATTTTTCAAGAATTAATTTTGAAATATCTCTAGAATGAGTTAATTATTGCTCAAATTAAGATTTAAAATTTATTAAAGAAATCAAATTCTTGGAAAATAATTTGGAAGGAAAGAAGATTTATAAATCATTATACAACCATCTTTTAAAGGAATGATATGTAAGCTAGATGTTTTAATCTTTTAAAAAGTAATTAAAAGTTTTTAGAAGTATAAATGCTAAAGTTTATTATGAATAATTATATTGTGTTATTGTTCGGATGCTTGATTGTGGTGCTGATAGTGAATATTTTGAAGAGAAAAATGAACGAAAATATTACTAATTGTAATATATATCTATTATAGACTTTTATTTGAAATGGAATTACGAGGATGCCATTTCTTTAAGGGGAGAAGTCTGTAAGCTACCCTAGCTTTTGAGTTGCTCTAATAAAATAAATAATGATTTGAATTGGAAATTTAAATAAGAAATTTGATTTTTGAATTATTGAAATATAAGGAAATTTGAATTAGTATACTTCTAAAAAAGAAAATAAAAACATTTAATTAGCTAACCCTTAATTTTGAAATAGAAGAAAATATGAAGAAATGTAAACTTTTTGAAATATGTGTCTATTGTTGAGATTTACTTCAAAATTATTTTTGTATGTATTTTGGGCTATTATTTATGCATTGGAGAATATTATTTTATGTCTCCCATTTATTAAATTAAATTAAATAAAGAATGTTTATTGTGTTGGGATATGAGTTAAAACCTAAAGTCCAAAGATATGAAATGTCAATTCTTTTCCAATTTTTGTAGCAAATGAAAGAAAACACACAAAAAATTATTTCTTTTCCCCTTTTTATAAACCTAAACACAGAAGTTGCAAATTCCTCAAATTCAATAAAATTAAATGTCCTGCAAAGCTAATATAATCATGTAATGTTCTAAACCCTTGAATACACCTTTAGGAAGTTCTGTTTTAAATTTTTACAGTGTTTGATTTTTGCAGTTCTTTCTTTTTGATGAGTTATTCTAGGGTTGTATTGAAATTGCAGAAGCATGGCCAATGTAACACCCCTAATTTTTAATAACATTATTGAGGAGGTTTAATTAGATAAATTAAATAGAATAGTGTAAATATTAGAGTGATAAGGGAGTTCAGATTTAAAATTTAAACTAAAGGCTGTGCTTAATTAAATATAAAGAATTAGCTATAAAAGGTTTCTTGTTAAATTAAAACAAGTCTTAATGGGTAATCGCCTTACCATAATCCCATTACCATTAAATATTTTGCTTCCTTTGCTTTGCACAAAACAAAAAACGTAAATCAAAGAGGAGCAAGCCATTCATTACATAACGAAGAAAGGAGGAAATCAAATTAAAGCTAAGTAATCAAGCAAGGGGAATCAATCAAAAATCAAATCTCAAATTTCTTATCCTAATCAAGGTGAACAATAATCAAAACCATCTCTATTTTCGTTTTTAAAGAGCTTATGATTTTGGGTTTAAGTTTAAATCCATTATGATGCTTTTGATGATGATATGCTTGGATTTCATGATATGTTTGAATTAAACAAGTGTGATTTATGATTGTTTATTGTGATTTTAAGGTTAAAATCGTTTGAATTGGATTTCGAATGCCATGAGGAATTTATATGTTATTTGAAACATTATTTTGGAGATGACTTTTAATTTTCATAATTTTCCAAGCTATGAGAAATTTATTATGAATATTTGGGTTTAAATTTTATTTCGGCTGATTAATAAATGAATTTGGGTCTGGAATTTCTAGATATCAGATAACGTATCATAACTGAATTTCTAGAATTTTTGGGATTTTTCCCATGTAATTCACTATGGAAATTAAATTATTTTAGATGGAGGACAAAGATGTTTTACTTGTTTTTCTTAAGAAAGGGCTAATTTACTAATTTTTTTATTAGATCCGAAATTAATGCGACGGTTTTATTTTGGAAAGGATTGGAAAAGTTTATGGCAACCGATTAAATTTATACAAATAGGCAGGTTAGTTAAAAAGCAAGTACTTGAAAGGCAATAAATCAGTTTTCATACAGAAATTATGTTCTCTTTCAGACACTACCTTTCGACCCTATACTTTCGCCTCAACCAAGTAAAAACCAATACATAAGGTATCAATAAGTTGATAAGTAGAGGATTGAAAATAATGGAAAGTATGGAGTCGAAACCTAACTTTCGAAGGGGTCGAAGCCATTGTTTTACTATCTAAAGAAATGTACTTGCCTTGTTTCCAAAAGACTGCTTTTGATAGGGTTTGTTATAGCTTTCGAACAATTGTCGCCTTTTCGTTTCGAAAAGATAGCTTTCAAATGCATTTTCTTGTTTTTTTTAAATTAATGCTTTTGAAAGGTTAGTGTGAACCCAGTCGAAACCATGCTGCCGACCTTATGCCTTTTGAATGAATTGAGGTTATCAATAATTTCGAAAAGTAGCTATTATTTATAAATATAATAAGCCGCTTCCGAAAGCCTTTGAAAGGGTTTAATGGTTTCTAAGGGAATGGATTTGAAAGTGGTATCAAAGCTATCCTTCCAAATGTTTTACTAAATGATTTTAGCTTTCGAAAGGGGTACTTTTTTTTACCTTCACTTTGATCTAAAAGATATTTAATGATAAACCCAATGGTTTCGAAAGGAATACTTTCAAACTGTTTCTAAAGGAGTGTTTTCAAATGGTTTCGAAACTATGCTTCTAAGAGTAAATAAGTAGTGCTTTAATACTTTCGAAAGGTAGGTTTGATGGTTTCGAAAGAGATGATTTAAAGTATTTCGAAAGACATATGTTTAGTGTTCTGAAAAGAAGATGTGAATGCTTTTGGAGGACGTTATCCAATGGTTTCGAAAGTAAAGGTTTAAGGTTTCACAAGCCATAGTTTTTAAAATAAAGAACCTAATCTATTTTTTAAAAGGAAAACCCATGGAAAAAGTAAAGTAATTTTAAAATGAATTTTGATATGAAGTTTTTGAAGAAGCTTTACTTGATAAAATAATAGGTTAAAGGGATAAACTATGTTTTATATTAAAATGATTCAAGGATATTAAACCACAAGGGTTGGTATTATTATGTTATTATGTTCTCTTCGTCATATTCATATATATGTGTGTGTGTGTGTGTGTGTGTATTCATAGTATAATGGACCCATAACTGTATTTTGGGGAGAAAAGGGCACAGTAACCAGTTAGATTACCCAGTAATGAATACAATTTGAGTTAACCCTTGTATAAGTAGAACTGCATCTAGGAGGTCAGAGAGACCAAGATATAAGATTCCTAAATATTGATTAAAGAAGTTGTCCAATAGATAGGTTCATAGTAAACCCATGAAAACTATGTTTAGAAAGATTTATTGGCAGGGGCCAATACGTTTGTAGCGAACCCATGTAAACTATATCTGGATAAAGTTATTTATAGAGGTCAATAGGTTCATGTTCAACCCATGAAATCTATGATAAGAGGGAAATTATTGGAGATACCAAGAAGTTCAGGGAGAACCCATGAAAGAATGAAGTAATTGGTAGGTCCAATAGGTTATTAGGGATCACATGAAAATTATGAAAACGAACAGATACTCCATAAGCTTTAAACCGGTTAATAGTCAGGCCATGAAAACTAATAGATTCTTAATTATCCCATAAAAACTATGAAAACAGATAGATAGTCCATATGCTTTAAATAGGTTATTAGTTAGCCCATGAAAACTAATAGGTTAGTAGCGACCCTAAAAACTATGAATGAGACAGATAGTCAAAATAAATGTGGATAAGAAATCTAGAATTGATTTACTTGTTTGTATATCATCATAATATTTTTAGTTGCTATGTTTTAACCGTGTGGATGCCGGAGCACAATATATAGTCAATATAAATGTTTTGGATAACATACTAGTGAGGGGAAAACACGTTCCGCTAAGCGACGTGATCTCACTAGAAATCTAGATGGTTTGGGATGGTAGATTATTTTCATACCAGGCTTTATATCTCACTCGAATTTTATGTTTTCCCCTTAAACTGTCGGGTGCTCAGTTGATTTTGAGTAGTTTGAGAGTTAAAATTTTCAAGTATCTCTTTAGACGAATAAGCTTCTAGAAACATGCAAGAGCCAAGCAAGCTAATAAGAAATCTTTTCTTTTTTGATCCCACTGTGTTTTGTTGTAAAGGAAAAGTTTTTTAATTGCCTAGTTATATATACACACACACATACACACAATCTTATAATCTAGGGGGCCATCTTCATATGTCTCTCTTGGAGTATGTTTCAACAATTATAATTTCTTTGAACGTGATTCTCAAATTTGGGATTATGTAATGTATTTAAGATGATTTTTGAATGGAATGTGAAAGTTGTTTAATGAATTTAAATTTTTTCCATATCCATGTATTTCTGTTATATCAAAGTATCTAACATTATCGTACTTGGTCGTCGAGGATTAAAAATTACAGATGACTGCAGCATCCGTAGTAGTTAGTTTTGGGCCTCCAAGTAGGAGAAATTACAAGTTAACATAAGAGCATAGGTTTATGAAAACTTAAAAGAAATTTAAACCTAAAATATTTTTCAAAACATAATTTAATGAATCAAAAAATAAGATCGGGGTTCGGGTTAATGCTAGAGTAACATACTTGTGTGTGTGTGTATATATATATATATAAGTGAGTGTGTGTGTAAGTACGTATTCCCCACTTCCTTAGACCGTTATTTTGTATCTTACTAAGGCTCCTATGCAGATTTATGAGAAAGAAGATATGGAGGCAGGAAATGAAAGAGGAAATCTTGGTGGAGAAAGAACTACAACAAATGGGAATGCTCGACCCACTAGAAGGTACCCAGGTCGATAGGCTAATGCTTACCAAAATGCAGATGCCAATGTAGGTGCTGGAAATACGCCATTTGATATGAGGATGATGTATCAGCTCTTCGTCTGCAAGCAGGAGCAGCTACAAGAGTTGCAAGGAGTGTTGGAGGAGCTAATCCTACGGCTCTAGTTGGGAATAATTATGCTAAGTTGAGTAGAGATTACACTATTCTTGGTGGGAAGCCATTTGTGGGAACGGAGGATGCCACAGAAGTTGAGAATTAGCTATTACATTGCGAGAGAATCTTCACTGATTTGGGTTTGAATGATGAATAGAAGAGGATTAGCCTCTAATAAGTTGCAGGGTGCAGCGCTTCATTGGTGGAATAGTGTTACTGTTTGAGTTCTTGTAGAAGAGTTAACTTGGGCAGAGTTTCGTAGGAGATTCGAGCAGAGATTTTTTCCTGAAGTGGATAAGTCAACATTGTTGAGAAAGTTTATGGATTTGGTGCAGGGAGAGATGTCGTTATTTGAGTATGCTACTAAGTTTGATGAGTTGTCCCGATATAAGTATGCTACCATAGACACCGTCATCAGGAGGAATGAGAAGTTCATTCAGGGATCGAGACCCGAGATTGCTAGTGCTACCATGCTACATCTCTGTGATCCTTGTAATGTAGTTATGGTGATAGCAATCCGACATGAGAAAATGCTTGTTTCATATAGGAAATCAAATCCAGTTAAAACCCAGGGTTCGCATGGAAAGAAGAGGAAGTTCTTTAAGAAGAAGGAAGCCCAGAAGCAAGAGGCTGCCAAGAAGGCAAAGGATGATTTTGTTTACTTCAAGTGTGATAAGAAAGGTCACTATGCTCATGAATGCCGAACAGGTAAGGGAAAGAAGGCTGCATATAAGAAGGGCGTGAAGTGCTTCAACTGCGACTAGGTTGGGCACTATAAGAATTAGTCTCCAGAGCCTGTCAGGGTGGATAGGGGAAAAGTCTTTGCTGTTGGACCATCTTCTGCTGGGCCAACTGCAGTTGGGAAAGGGAAGACTGTGATGGAAGGTATGCTTTTGATTAAGAGTATACCTGTTAGGGTACTATTTGATATCAGTGCATCACATTCATTTATATCTTAGTGTTTGGTTGATAGGTTATGCTTAGAACCCACATACTTTGTTACTTCCTTAAGGGTTGCAAATCTGATAGAAGGGTATGTAATTTCAGTGATGAGATGTGATCGATTAGAACTTGATTTGTTTGGTCATAAGTTTGCATACATTCTGTATGATTTTGATTTCATAAATTTCGGAATCATTTTGGGTATGGATTAGTTAGGTAAGTATGATGGGGATATATTACCAGGATAGGGAAATATCATTGAGAGACCCTGATAGTCATAACTGAATCATATTCTTAGTGGAGAATTCTGACTAGTGTTTTTATGCTCTGTTAAGTTCTATGGAAGTGGGGGAAGGGTTAAGTCAGGTTCGAGTAGCAAGAGAGTTTGTTGATGTTTTTGAGCCGGTTACAGGATTACCACCTAAACGAGCTGTTAAGTTTCGGATAGATCTTGTGCAGGAGCTGAACATGTAAGTAGACCACCTAGCAGGATTACATCAACTGAGATGAAGGAATTGATGGTGTAGCTAGTGGATCTAGAAGGAAGGAATTTTATTAGGCCAAGCAGCTTGCCTTTGGGAGCGGCTACGGTGTTCGTGAAGAAACCAGATGGATCGTTAAGGATGTGTATCGACTATCCTAACTTGAACGTGAAGAGGATTAAGAATAAGTATCCTTTGTCGAGAATTAATGATCAATTTGATCAGTTGTGGAGCCAAAGTATTTTCCCAGTTGGATTCGACAACATGTTTCCATCAGTAAAGGGTAGCAGAGGATAGTACTCCATTGGCAGCATTTCGAACTAGGTATGGTTCGTATGAGTGGCTAGTAATGCCATTCGGATTAACGAATGCACTAGCTTTCTTCATGGATCTGACGAACCGGGTTTTTCGAGAGCACTTGGATAGTTTCATGTTGGTATTTATAGATGACATTTTAGTATACTCTAAGGATAACAGAGAGCATGAAGATCAACTTAGACTAGTGCTTGAGACGTTGAGGCAGCATCAGCTGAAGGCGAAGTTTTCCAAGTGTCATTTTTGAAAGAAAGTGGTTAAGTTTCTTGGCCATGTGTTTTCAAAGAAGGGCTTATCAGTTGATCCAGATAAGATAGAAGATGTTGATAATTGCAAGAGACCAGAGATGGTGACTAAGACTAGTAGTTTTATGGGACTTGCTAGCTATTACTAGAGATTCATTAAGGATTTCTCGTGAATAGCAGCAATTTTGACTAAGTTAACCAAGAAGGATATGAATTTTATATGGTCCAACAAATGTGAGGAATCATTCCTTAATTAAAGCATTTGTTGACTAACGCACCTGTATTAGTGGTTCCAGACGGAAACCATGGGTTGGTGGTGTATACCGATACATGTGGGACTGGATTAAGGGTTGTGTTGATGTAGATGGTTAAAGTTATTACCTATGCTTCACGATAGCTCAGACTGCATGAAGTGAGATATTCTACTCATGATTTGGAGTTGGCAGTGGTGATCTTCCCATTGAAGATTTGGAGACATTATCTCTTAGGGGTGAGGTTTGAGCTATATACAGATCATAAGTCCTTAAGGTATATATTCTCTCAGAAGGAGTTGAATATGAGATAGCAGAGGTGGCTGGAGTTTTTGGCGACTTATGATTTTGGTATAGAGTATACACCTAGGAAAGGAAATAAATTAGCAGATGCTCTTAGTAGGAGACACCAGAATGTAGTGTTAGTATGTTGGCAGAATTGAAAGATTTAAAACCTTTGACTTATTGTAGTGTGCAGTTAAGATCGACTGCTAGTTCTAGTCAGAGCACCGCCATGTTGTCCTGTTTGTAAGTTTGAATAGTGTTGATCGAAAGGATTGCTTCTAAGCAGAATGGGGATCTAGTGCTAGCTGAGAGTATTAGAAGGCCTAAGGTGGTATCAGAGATCGACGATCTAAAGGATTTTAGTCTTGACCAGAGGGGATGGTTGAGAAAGAAGGGACGGTTGTTTATTCTGAATATTGAGGGCTTAAGGAAAGATGTTCTTAAGGAATGTCATCGATCCAAGTTTATGATTCCTCCTAGAGGGACCAAGATGTATCAAGATATGAAGATGAGCTTTTATTGGGAAGATATGAGGTGGGATGTTGGCATGTGTGTTAGAGAGTGTGCAAACTATCCAGAAGTGAAAGTCGAACATCAGAAGCCGAGTGGTTGCTTCAACCTTTGGAGATTCTAGTTTGGAAATAGGATTCAGTATCCATGGAATTTATATACGGGTTCCTTAGTCAAATAAAGGAAATGAAAGTATATGGGTCATAGTGGATAAGTTGACCAAGAGTGTCCGTTTCATTCCAGTTAAATCAACCAAGAAGGCACCTGTTTGAGCTTGGTTGTTTATGAAGAACATGGTTAGACTACATGGAATTTCTCGTAGTATAGTTAGTGACAGAGATGCTTTATTTACTAGTGAATTATAAAAGAGTCTGTAGGATGTATTTGGTACCAAGCTTAAGATGAGTATTGCATATCATCCTCAGATGGATGGACAGACAGAGAGAGTCAATAAGGTACTCCAGGATTTATTAATAGCTTGTGTATTGGACTTTGGTGGATCTTGGAAAGATCACCTACACCTAGTGGGGTTTTCCTATAATAACAGTAATCAGACTAGTATAGGAATGGCACATTTTGAAGCTTCATATGAAAGGCCTTGCAAATCACCAAAATGTTGTTTGGAGACTAGAGACAGGTTAGTCTTAGTTCTGGATCCAATTAAAGAGGCAACAGAGAAGATTGAGTTGATCTAAGAGATGATGAAGGAAGCTCATTCCAGACAGAAGAGCTACGCTGATAAGAGGCATAAAGGCCTAGAATTCTCAGTTGGAGGTAGGGTTTTCATTAAGACATCACCGATGAAGGGATGGTGTGATTTGGAAAGTCAGGAAACATGGCATCGAGATACATTGCTTCATTCTTGTTATAAAGAGGGTTGGGAAATTCGCATACGGAGTAGAGTTACTAAGCAGTATAGTAGGTGTCCATAATGTGTTTCATGTATCTCATCTTCGTAAGTATGTGCATGATCCAGAGACTATTATTCCTCTGACAAAGTTGGATGATCTGATAGTAGAACCGAATTTGACTTTTGTTAGACAATCGGTTCGGGTTGTAGCGAGAGACGAGAAAAGGTTAGGGAGACAATCAAGGTTGTGAAAGTTCAGTGGAGCGACAATGAAAAGGACTATACTTGGGAGATAGAAGACATGATTAGAGATACTTATTGATCTACTATGAGGGTATGTTCTATATTAGCTTTATATAGACAGTTGCTAGTCAGGTAAGCTAGTATGGTAGTTAGGAGCTAATACAGATGATTTCTATGTTTAGTATTTAGTACTTACTGAATTTTGAGGACAAAATTCTTTAAGGAGGGAGCTTGTAACACCCCTAATTTTTAATAACTTTATTTAGGATATTCAGATAAATTATATAGAATAATGTAAATATTAGAGTGCTAAGGGGATTGAGATTTGAAAATTTAAATTGAAGGCCATGCTTAATTAAATACAAAGAATGGGCTACGAGAGGTTTCATATATTAATTAATATGAAACTAAAACTAGGGCTTAATGGGTAATTGCGGTACCACAATCCCATTACCCTTAAATATCTCGTTTCCTTTACTTTGCATGTTCATTTTACAAAACACAAAAATGTAAATCAAAGAGGAGCAAGCCGGCCATTACCTTGGGAAGAAACGGGAAAAAGTCAAATTAAAGCTAAGCAATCAAGCAAGGGGAAATAATCAAAGACCAAATCTCAAATTCCTTAACCTAAAGTAAATAATAAGCAAAACCATCTCTATTTTTATTATTAAAGAGCATACGATTTTGGGTTTAAGTTTAAATCCATTATGTTTTTTTTATGCTGGTATGCTTGGATTTCATGATATATTTGAATTAAACAAGTATGATTTATGATTGTTTATTGCGATTTTAAGGTTAAAATCATTTGAATTGGATTTTGAATGCCATGGGGAATTTATATGTTATTTAAAACATTATTTTTGAGATGGGATTTAATTTTTGTAATTTTCCAAGCTATGGAAAATTTATTATGAATTTTTGAAGGAAGAAATGAATATTTGGGTTTAAATTTTATTTCAGCTGATTAATGAAAGAATTTGGGTCTAAAATTTCTACATGTTAGATAACGTATCATAAGTTAATTTCTATGATTTTCGGGGATTTTTTCTAAGTAATTTACTATGGAAATTAAATTATTTCAAATGAAGGACTTAGATGTTTTATTTACTTTGCTTCAGGAAGGGCTTATTTGCTAAATTATTTTAATTAAATCTAAAATTAATGCGGCAATTTTGTTTTGGAAATAATTTAAAAGTTTATGAACCAATTAAATTTTTACAAATAGGTAGGTTAGTTAAAAAGCAAGTACTTAAAAGGCAATAAATTAGTTTTTGTATAGAAATTATGTTTCGCCTCTTTCAAGCACTACCTTTCGACCCTATACTTCCGTCTCAACCAAGTCAAAACCAACCAAGTCGAAACCAATACAGAAAGTATCAATAAATTTGTACGTATTAGATGTGAAAATAGTGGCAGGTATGGAGTCGAAACCTAGCTTTTGAAGGGGTCGTACCCTTTGTTTTACTATACAAAGAAATGTCCTTGCCTTGTTTCTAAAAAACTACCTTCGAAAGGGTTTGCTACAGCTTTCAAAGAAGTCGCCGCTTTTTCGTTTCGAAAAGATAGCTTTCGAATGCATTGCCTTGTTTTTTAAATTAATGCCTTAGAAAGGGTAGTTTGAACCCAGTCGAAACCATGCTACTGACCTTATACTTTGATTGAAGTCATCAATGCTTTCGAAAGGTAGCTTTTGTTTATAAATATAATAAGCCTCTTCCTGAAGCTTTCGAAAGGGTTTAATGGTTTCTAAGGCAATGGCTTCAAAAGGGGTATCAAAGCTATCCTTCTAAATGTTTTACTAAATGATTTTAACTTTTGAAAGGATGGCTACGAAGCCATTAAATTTCCACAAACTCTTTTATATAAAGATTAATGGTTTCAAAAGGAGTAATTTTGTTTACATTCACTTTGACCCAAGAGATATTTAACGATAAACCCAATGGTTTCAAAAGTGGTACTTTCAAATGGTTTCGAAGCTGTGCTTCTAAGAGTAAATAATTAGTGCTTCACTACATTCGAAAGATAGGTTTTGATGGTTTCGAAAGAGATGATTTAAAGTGTTTCTAAAGTCATATGCTTAGTGTTTTGAAAAGAAGATTTGAATACATTTGAAGAATGTTATCAAATGGTTTCAAAAGTAAAGTTTTAAGGTTTCAAAAGCCTTAGTTTTCAAAACAAAGAACCCAACCATTTTTAAAGGAAAACCTATGGCAAAAGTAAAGGAGTTTTAAAATTACTTTTAAGTGTGAAGTTTTTAAAGAAGCTTCCCTTAATAACATAATAGGTTAAAGAGATTAACCATGTTTCATACGAAAATGATTTCAAGGACATTAAACCACAAGGGTTGGTAATATTATGTTATTATGTTTGGTTATTCACACACACACACACACACACACACATATATATGTAATTATAGTATAATAGACCTGTAACTGTATTTTAGGGAGAAAAGGTATAATGACCAGTTAGGTTGACCCAGTAGTGAATATAAATTAAGTTATCTATGGTATAAGTAGAACTGCATCTAGAAGGTCAGAGAGACCAGGATATATAATGCCTAAATATTGATTAAAGAAGTTGGCACATAGACAAGTTCATAGTAAACCATGAAAACTATGTTTAGAAAGAGTTATTGGGAGCCAATAGGTTTGTAGTGAACTCATGAAATCTATTTTTGGATAAAGTTATTTACAGAATTTCAATAGGTTCATAGTCAATCCTTGAACTATGATAAGAGGGAAGTTATTAGAGATACCAATAGATTCAGGGAGTACCCATGAAACAATGAAGTTATTGGTAGGGGCCAATAGGTTCTTATTGATCCTATGATAACTATGAAAATTGACAGATAGTCCATATGTTTTAAACAGGTTAGCAGTCAGCCCATGAATATTAATAGGTTCTTAGTGATTCCATGAAAATTATGAAAAGGGACAGATAGTCCATATGCTTTAAACAGGTTATTAGTTAGCCCATGAAAACTAATAGGTTAATAGTGATCCTGGAAGCTATAAATGAGACAGATAGTCAAAATAAATGAGTTTGGGTAATCTAGAATTGATTTACTTGTTTGCATATCATCATAATATTTTGAATTGCTATTTTTTAACCATTGTGGATGCAACAACATACTATATGGTTATTATCAAAGTTTTGGATATGGCACCAATGTAGGGAAAACCCATTCTACTAAGTAGCGTGGTCTCACTAGAAATATAGATGGTTTGAGATGGTATATTATTATTTATACCAGACTTTACATTTATGTTTTCCCCTTAAACTCTCTAGTGCTCAATTGATTTTAAGAAGTTTGAGATTTGAGTTTTCAGGTACCTCTTTAGACGAACAAGCTTCCGGAGACGTGTAGGAGGCAGGCTAGCTATTAAGAGTTCTTTTCTATTTTGATTTTGCTATGGTTTGTTGTAAAGGAAAAGTTGTTTAGTTTCCTAGTTATATATATACTCTGATCATCCAAGGGGGCATCTTCATATGTCACTCTTGACGTATGTTGTAATAATTATAATTTCTCGGAACGTGTACTCAAATTTGGGATTATGTAATGAATTTGAAACGATTTTGAAATGGAATGTGAAAGTTGTTTAATGAATTTAAATTTTTTCCATATCCATATGTTTTTGTTATATCATGGTATGTAATATTACCGTATTTGGTCGTCGAGGATTAATAACTATGGATGACCACAACATCTGTAGTTTGTTTTGGCCTCCAAGTGGGAGATGTTACAGCCAATTTCTTCAAGTTGGCAAGCTTCTAATGGATATAAGGTGATCAATACTCACCACTCTTTCTAGATAGGGTTGCATGTTTGTTAAATTGCTTCATCTAAAATGGTTGATGTTAATAAATGAATTTATATGCTGTGCATGAACCATTGTTTGCTGAAAGTACCATTGTCACTGAATTAGAAAACTTAATGTTCTATTTGATGTTGTAATGCTTTGTTGGATTGATATTATTGCATGCATACCTAGAATATTTACATAAAACCCGAGACGAAACGCCATTGCCAAAGATTGACCAAAGGCATTTCTAGAGATAGAAAAATCTAGAATTCGACACTGTCGGTTATATATGTATATATACATACATATATATACATATAAAATAAAAGATAACCAAGGATGATACTATTTTATTTTTGACTTACTAAAATTTTGGGAAGCTTGATGAAATCAATAGAGAGAATAAAAAAGAAATTTTAAAAAGAGAGAATTAAGGGAAAATAAATATTTTGTTCTATTGATATTATTCAACAGATCAATATTTAGATAAACACGTGTACATAATTATACCGGTGGTGCTCCACCGATGGACTGGTGCAAGTAAGCTAGAGCTACTCTAGCTCTAAATAATGTCGCCCAATTCATCTGTTTTCGCTCGTTTGAGGTTTGTTGAGTTCTATGGCCTTGGATAACATATTAGAAAAAAATGGCCATTTAAACTTGTAATTTATTAAAAAAATATTTTTGTAAGTATATATTTGGAAGTGGATTTCATAAGCTTATAAATTTTCAGAGATTTCGTATAGTTATACGTATATTTATATTTTCAAATACTTAGTTACCAATTAGGATTTCAACCAATTACTTATGATAGCAATATGTATAATTATAAACTTTTATATGCATACGTTGATGAGCTATGAATTATAAAAGACGCTTATAAGCATATACATACATTTATAGAGTTTGAAAGGCTTATACTTGAGTTGAAAGAGCAACCCTTTCTTTTACGCAATTATTCATCCTTTGGGAATTCATTGCTCTCACACTTGGCATGATGAACTTATGAATTCAATATGACATTGGAAATAATATTTTATGCAAATAATTACTTCTAAGGGATAAAAATTATGAAAAATTAGTTTAGTAAACCAATGTCGTATGGGACATTCAAGGTCACCTCAACAAGAAATTATACAACTTATTTCGTAGAATATTTGAGTAAGTGGGGATTGCTAACTTGCAGTAAATATTCAAGTAAACCAGTGTGGTATTGGATGCACAGGCGTTACTCGAGTGATTGATAGTAGAGGGTATATGACACTTTTTATGACGACGTGTGATGTGCTCGTCTATCATGTTGGCTTACAAAGAGCTTGCCTTTAGTTTGAGTAGCGAAGAGCTTGTCTTTTGTGTTGGCTAGCAAAGAACTTGCTTTTGTTTGAATAGAGAGGAGCTTTTGGGTTGGGTAGTGAAGAGCTTGCCTTTAGGTTGACTAGCAAAGAGGTTGTCTTTTGGGTTAGCTAGCGAAGCGCTTGCCTTTAGTTAGACTAGTGAAGAACTTGTCTTTTGTGTTGGCTAGGGGAGCGCTTGTCTTTAGTATTTGACATGCAATCGTTGTTTATCATGTTGGCTCACGAAGTACTTCCCATAGTTAAACTTGCGATGTGCTAGCCTATAATTAGTTTTCGTGCTAGTTAATTGATATGGTTTTGATGTGATTGTTATCACGACTATAATGGTTGTTCATTGTGTGCAAAGCTTAACTTGATGAATCTATAATAATGCCCTATTATGTATAGTGTAGCAAGTTATTTATATATTCCTATATCGTCTATGCTTATGTATGCTCATCATATGATCTCAGCCTTACGATATTTGGAAAGAGTTTGATATATTTATGATTTTATAATACTCGGGTCAGCCCGGAAATTGACAGGTAGAGGGACTCAGTGACTTTGTATATAGACTAGCTTAAGGAGTTATATATCTTGATACTTGTATGTTGTGTGCATCATTCAATTCTAGCCTTATACTTGTAAATTCATAAGTAATGTAGACTTATATCGTCGTGTATATTTTAAGACCTGTCGAAGTTTATATTTTTAAGTATGTATATGTGCGTCTAGTATTTCCTTTTGTAGACTCACACTATTTAGTTATATTTGATAAGTATTATATTTCCATTATGATATGAGACTCTATGTTGTACATTATACGATATATTATTCTGTTTGATATTAGCCAGCATGTTTATTGCTTTATGTCAAGACTATTTATGTCTTTATATTGTGTTATGTGGTAAAAGATAACGTAATAGTGTTAGCCCAATGGAACGGACATGGGTGGTCGTCATATCCAGTCTTATTCTGCATATTACTAGACAATATTACTTGTAATATTGTTTGGCAGTATGGGTATAGTGGTGGGGCGTTACAGTCATAGTAGGCGTTGAGCAACCAGAACTCGTCCTACCTTGTCATCTTACAAGCTATATTATAAAGCCTAGTTTTATAGTTCTCAATTGAAATTTCCAAATAAAACATCTTTTCAATCAAAAATCTTTGCTCAAGAATGCATTTCTTTTCAAACATTATTTTTCAAAGAGTACTCATTTAGTGAAAATTCTTATAAGCAAAATCAATTTTCAAAATAAAGTTTTCTAAAATAAATATACTTCTTGATAAAACTTTCTACTTAAATAAATATTTTATTACATTCTTTACTTAAAAAGGATACTTTCCAAATAAAATACTTCCATCAATTTTTTTAAATATTTCAATTAATGATATAACTTCTCAAATAAAAATATCCACACTATATATTTTTAAATTTCTTCTTTAGAGAAAATAATTCCTTTAAATTAAAATATATTTTTATGGAAATAATCTCATTGTAATAAATATTCTTAAACTCTTATAATATTCATTGTAAAGAACGTGTCAACAAAATTTTATTTTCTTTTTAAAATAAGAGTTCTCATTAAATATTCTCCAACAAGATAATTGAAAAACTTCAAATTCTATACCATTATCAAAATATTTTTCTCCTCTTCAAAACATTGTATTAAATAACATTCCTCAAACCATACATTATATACTTTAAACCATATTTTAATGAAAATATTTATTTCCAAAATACCTCTCAGCAAAACATTTTTGCCAAAGGATTTCCTTAATTAAAGAAAATTTTAACTAAAATATTCCCATTAAAATATTATAACCGAAACAAATATTTTAAGCTAAACATCCTTTTATAAAAATATTTTCAAATATAATATTTATTTACAAAATCTCTTCTTGAATAAAAATTCCACATCCAACAAAACAATTCTGGATCATAATTCTATTATAGATGTGTACTCTAAAGGAAGTTTTTAAAACAATTATAGTTTTTCACAATAATGTTTCATCAAATACGAAAATAGACTCTCGATATCTAATTAAAACATATGTTTACTAGAATTATTTTAAATTAAAATATTGTTTTTTAACTATACCCACATTTCCTTTCCTAAAACACCTTCATAAAATATTTTATTTCCAAATACTTTATTCTTATTTAAAATTTCATCAAACTACTTCAAAGTCCATAAATAACCATTTTTCTCTTTCAAATAAAATATTTTTAATTCTAAAGTTCATATTTCATAAATTTTCCAAACACACTTTAAATATAAAATGCAATTCCATAATCGGGTTTCAATTATGATTTAGCAATAGGTATGTATCACTTGGGTTATAACCAATACTTAACTTCTTCTACAAGCATTCATCCTACCCCACTCCTACATCATATATCTTCCATGATCATAAAAGCACATCATTTTAAGATGAGGTAATGATGGCTAACAAACAACCATATACATAGAGCATACAATTGCCAATCAAACACTCTCTCGTTCTATATTTTGATCTAACCTAAGGTGTAACTCATTATAACCTGGTGGTCAAACCTACCCAAGGCTTAAGGAATCGCTAAACCTCGTATACCAAGTTAACAACCCGCTATTTTTAGCATCTAAAATAAATCATAAACGACGCTAAAAGACACTTACAACTAATTTCATACATTAAAAGTAATGGACCATAAGTAGATAAAAATTAAATAAATTCTAAAATAAGAAATAAAAGGGAAACTTTATAGTGCAATTTAAACATCAATGTGTACATATACATAATACCAGTTTAACAATCAAATGTTACTTGAATAAAGTACACTATATAGTTTATAAATTTTACTACATCAATTATTAAACAATATCTTTATAATTATAATGCAAGAGACATACCAATCACATGTATATACGACTCCTCTTAGACCGTTTGCACCTTTCTTAGCTTTCACCTGCAAACCTCTAAATACATACATACATAGAAAGAAAAAGAAAAGGAAAAAAGATTTCAACAATGTTTGGAATGCACCTAACCCTATAAACTACGACCATAGGCTCGATCACTATTACATATGAAAAGATTGATTATGTACCTCTTTTGGAGGATCAAGCCCACGTCATTCTATATCATGTTCTTCTCCTACGTTCAAATGCTTGTTAGTACATTACAACCATAACATCCATACAAGCGAGCATTACGAACAATGTAAGAATCAATGCAAAGAGTAAAAGCATAAAGTAGTATTTCTACTCATCCATTTTAACGAATCATCATATGATGAAACCGCAACAATAATAGTACACTACCAACAATATTAGAAATATTCAACAACAATCCCAATCCATCAATTAAGAAAAATCACAACAATTTAAATTGTTATTCGGGTTTTAACCCAGCAGGTACTGGTAGTAAGTAAGAGCCACGAGTTAGTTTAAGAGCTAACCAGAGATGTTACAACTAAAGTTCAACGAGGATCGAGCTACACAGTTGGAATGACAATGTGGGTCAAAAAATCCAAGCAACCAGCTACCTTGCGAGTCAACAAAGGCCTAAGTATAAGAAGCCAATGACTTGCTATTTGCATTTGACTACGACGACATGTACTTAAAAAGACATCTCCAGAGTCGGGGTCTAGAATCAACTTCTGTGATCGAAAACACAGTAGCTAATGTACTCCATGAAGACCACGAACTAACGAACTACGAGATAAGAAGGAAGAAGAAGGAATTCAATAGCCAAAAATTGACTAAGTCTATGGGTCACCAGCGACCCATGGGTCGCATGTGACCCATAACGTATGGGTCACCAGCGACTCATGTAGGTAAATGATTTTCGACTGTTGAACTCCTTAGGTCGCCTGTGTCTTGCCTGAGACCTAAAACTTATGGGCCTGCCCCAAGTGCCCTCCAACCTCTATAAATAGCTTGCCTCCTGCAACATTGAGGGTGTTTTGGAAACTGACGGCGGAAGTTCTACTAGGATTCTCCTTCATCTCTAATCTTGCACACAGTGATTTGGGAAAGCATGCACCGTGATTCTTTGTTGGGTTCTAACTCTAGAGGTCTATTTCAGCATAGAATTAGCAAAAGCCTTATAATCGAACAACTTCTATAATAGCCGTCAACTCATAATAAAAATATAAAGTGGATGTAGGCTTGTTAACAGCCGAACCACTATAAAGATCTTCTGTCCCTTTTCCCTTGTAGCTTTTTCTTATTTCTGTGATCTGTTATATTGCTCTATGAATACAGAGCTAGTGATTTCAACTCTAAACCTGGGTGTTGATCCACTTTGTGGGTCAACATAAATATACTTACACCACACTAATCATCCATTATAGTAACGCACCACCAATTTAAGTATACATAAATAAACATGTATTGATCACCTTATAATAGAAACACAACATCAATCATTATATGTGTACTTATCAAATCAACATTAGTAACACAACATCCGTCATCAATTAACCATAATTAACAACCCATCAACTCATAACAATAGTGGTAAAACATCGCACACTCATCAAATGTAATATCATCATCAAACATCAAACATATGTGATAATTACTACTAACAATCAGTCATCAATTCAACAACCATCAAAATAATATATTTACATCCATTATTCTATTAAATTATTCTCCTATTATTTAATATAAACACCTTTATTTATTTATCCTCAAAGACCATAATTATTCCTCCAAAAAAAAAATATGCTTCAGATTCCTCTATTTTACTCTATTTTACAACTACCCCAAAACATCGTATTTTAAATAAAAAATAATAGTCACCACCACTCCTTTTTATTTCTATTCACCTGAAAATAGAAAATATATTTAGAAAATATTCCTTTATTACTACTATTATTATTCAAAAAGCATTTCCTTATTTTATTATTCAAGCAATACTAATAATAATTTTGTTATTTAGAATTTTGGCTTGGATATATTGAACTAACTGGACAAGTTAAACTTGACATCATTAAGGCTAGTAGCCCGGAGCGATGATTGTGAGGTCCAGAAATCAAGTACAGGAAATAATATGAAGCGATGATCCACCGAGAACACGAGATAGACTCTCCAGAATATTTTAAGTACAGATTTGTGCCTCCCCACCTCTCCTTTCCCCTAGGGGATTGGTACATATCCTAAATTTTTGTCCCAAACTGAGTAAGATCGATATAGAGTGACAAAGAAGGCCCTACGAGGCTACATTTCAAATCTCAAGTCATTTGGATTTGTATGCTCAAGTTATGGGCAAATTACTTCACCTAAGAAAGGGAACGAGCAAAAGGGATCGGTCTATTTCAACCAAACAAATGCAACTTAATGAAAAAAAAATCGATATCTCAAGATTTAGAAGTCCAATGCATATGAAACTTTATGAACAAAATAAGGGGACCCTAGGGATTCCACATTAGGGATTGCACCCCAAGATGAAGAAGTATGAGGGATTGGCCATCTTACCTCTAGAGGGATTGGCCTAAATCAGCCAACACCACATGTTGCAAGAAAGATTGATCAATAACTCAAGTTCTATTGATCCAATTTACATGAAACTTAGAGGCGGCGCATAATACAACATGGAGAAGCTCACATAGGGATCGTGCCCTCGGACTCCTCGAAAAATAGGGATCAACCCCGATCCCTATTCCTTAGGATTTAGGTCAAGCGATCCCTCCCGTGGTCCCATATGTTTTGGAGATCCATCTATTGAATTTTCAGGGAGATATTTTGCTATCTTCCACTATAAATACAGGCATGATTGTTCATTTCTGGAAATTGGGATGCTAATTATTACTTTGTACTCTATTGTATCTGAGGGTTTTCATATGTTCCCTATTGTACTTAGTTTATAAAGTGATTAATAAAGCTATACCTTCAAAGTGGATTTAGGCAGTCAACGTCGAACCAGTACAAGTCATCATGTCCATGTTATTTGCTTAATTCTTATTGCTTTATGTAACATCCCATATCTAGAGGCCCAAAGCTAAGCACTATAGATGCTGTAGTCATCCATAGTATTAATTTCTAGTGATGAAATGCGGTAATGATAATGGTATCCATAATATCAAAAGCACATGAATATGAACAAATCATAGTTTCAAAACAACATATATCTGATTGCATTTCAAAATCATATTTCATGTCCATGTTACATAATCCTAAAATGTTTCCCAAGTAATGATCAAATATAAATTTACAATCATTTGCAGGTGCGACATATGACGATGCCTTATTGGATGATCAAAGCAACATAGTCATATCTGACTTAATACACAGTGGAATTTAAAATAAAATAATCTGCAGTTCTTAAGTTAGCTATCCATTAGCCACATAGTCGTCTTCGGAAGCTTTATTCACCAGAACTATGAAAACTTGAAAACCTCAACCTCAGCTTACTCAAATAAATTTTGAGCACCTGATAGCTTAAGGAGAAACAAAAACTTCGAGCTAGACAAGAAGGAATTCAACAACCAAAAATTGACTAAGTCTATGGGTCTTTAGCGATCCATGGCCCATGGGCCACCGACGACCCAAGGAGGTGAATGATTTTCGACTGTTGAACTCCTTAGGTCGCCTGCATCTTACTCGATCCTGAAAATGATGGGCCGAGCCTGGGAGCCCTCCAACCTTTATAAATAGCTTGCCTCCTGCAACATAAAGGGGTTTCTAGAGACTGACGGTGAAAGCTCTACTAGAATTCTCCTTCATCTCTGATCTTCCAAAAAGGGATTTGAGAAGGAATATACCGTGATTCTCTATTGGATTCTAACTCTAGAGATCTAGCTCGGCATAGAATTAACAAAAGCCTTATGATCGAACAATTTCTGTAATAGCTGTTAGCTCATAATAAAGATATAAAGTGGACATATAATTAGTAAACAGCCGAAGCACTATAAAAGTCTTCTATCTTTTTTCCCTTATTGCTTTTTCCTATTTCTGTGATCTGTTATATTGCTCTTTGAATACAGCACTGGTGCTTTCAACTCTAAACCAAGATATTGGTCCACTTTTTAGGTCAACTGGTGCTTTCACTGAGAATTGTAACCTCGGATTCAGATCTAGCTATTTACTTTGGATTGCACAAGTCCAGAAGTTAGATCTCCACTTTTAACCTAGAACCTAGATCTAGCTATCTACTTTGGATTACATAGATCCATAAGTTAGGTATCTAATTTTTCTCAAAGATCCAACTGTCTTACAAAGTTAAATGGCTCTCGAAAGGAAAAGGACTGCCTCAGGAGGATCTTTAGGGGTAGTGATAGCCGTAGAAGGGGCTGGCACCCAACAGGCTGAAGTAAATGCTACTAGCCTAGGGAATCAAGTATAAGGATGTTCTAGCCAACATGTAGTTATAACAAAAGATGAATTAAATAGGAAGGCTGAGGAAATCAACCAAAGAATGGAAGAGATTCAAAAGGCTCTGGTGGAGAAGTTCAATCCCTAATAACTCTCCAATCAAACCCCGTTTAGAGAATTATTCCTGGACCAGCTGCTGCCATGGAACAAGAAAACTCCTCCATTTCTGGTTTACGCAGAAGAAATAGAAAATATCCATTGGAAAGGGTGGCGAAAAGGTATAAATTGGAAGAAAATGAGAACACCCCACTAGACCTAAGACAACCAAATCAAAATTTAAATCATGGAACTAAAACCCCTTATAGGATGTGGCTGTGAAACTCTCTGATTTGTAGAGTAGGATGCCACCACATTCGATAAGATTAGAAATGTCTAGACTGCCCCAGTGAGGCCAAACGCAAGCCGACGAGGTCCCATGGGAATGGCACTCTCGAAGACAGGAGAGCATAGGCATCAGACCCTGTGCCAAGATCGCTTGCTGAACCAAACACTTGGCGTAATGACTTACTGCCAACCCAGGACCACCAGACATCAGACTCATACATAGCTGACATGGTCAAGCGACTGATGGACGAGAGCAAGAGTCAGAAGGACGATGAATGGGGATCTGGCCTGAGTTAGACTCATTTTACGACAAAATCTTGAACGAAAGATACCCAGACAAGTTTACTATGCCAGCAATCCCTTCCTATGACGAGACCAAGGACCCGAAACCCCATTTGTAAAAATATAGTTAGTATATGGACGGAGCTAATGCTCCAGAAGCTGTACAATGCAGGTGTTTTCCCATCTTCCTTGAAGGCATTACGTCCATGTGATTTACCAGACTTTCCTCGAAATCTATTACCACTTTGGACCAACTTGCAACAAAGTTCCTTGAACAGTTCAGACTTCATACTGCCCAACCGAAGGACGACATGTCTCTATCAGGACTAGTTCAAGGGCGCAACGAGTCATTATGATCATTTATGACAACACGGTAGTAACATAAGTAAGCAATCCTAAAGAAGACATGGTTTTTATAGCCTTAGTCTGTACAATTCATCCTGAGATGGAATTTGAAAAATGGGTCATGTTGAAGTAGCCCACCAATAGGAAAGGATTCAACCACAAAGAAAGCCAATATTTGAGGTTGGAAAAGGCACGGGAGCTGGAGAGAAAAGCAGCTGAAATAGAGCAGACGAAAACAGAATGGCATGAATTCTAACCAAAATATACATAGCTCCGGAAATAGTCAAGGGGCCGCAATGAAGAATGGGAACCAGAAGAGAGGAAGTCAAAATTCTGACAATAAGAACAGTGGTGGACGTAACAAAAGGTTTAGAGAATTTAGACCGGAAGATTATACCCCCCTGAATGACACATAGACGATATTTGTTTCGCAACACATGAAACCAATGAGTATGGGAAACCCCTCAAGAAGGAGATAATGGAACAGCAGATGCACTCATGGAAATTCTTCCACTTCCATGAGACACACGGGCACAATACAAATGAATGCCGCCATCTCAAAGACCTTATCGAAGGATCGATCCATGACAACAAGCTCCAGCAATATGTAAAGGAACCATGAAAACCAAACCAAGCGATAGTCCCTCAACCACCTAGAGAGCAAGGAAACCAGGCTGGGACCAGTGACCAAGGGTCCAAACGAACTGATAAAAGGCTCATTATAAAAACTATATCCAATGGGCCATATCCTGCACAAAAATGTTTGGGGGAGATGGAAAGGATGCAAGTTCGCTAAAACATGTCCCAAAAGGAGCATGTTTGATAATAGACGGTGAGATTCCGGTTAAGCAGCAGAAAATGCTGAGCAATGACATTGATTGACAGTGGAACTAAGGCACTAACTCTTGATCCAATGGTAATAACAGTGGGAATCGAGCCCCAGTTGTCAGTCGAATATTGATTGACAGTGGAAGCTCGGTGCATATACTTTTCAAGCGTAATTTTGACTAGACGAAGATAGGAGTGATAAGTGTATCTGCATGCCAAAGGAAGATCTAGGGATTCACTGGGGAACCCAAACATCCGATGGGGACTATTGACCTACCCTTAGAACTCGAAGAGGGAGAACGACAAATCACCCTCATCTAGACTTTTGTGATTGTATAGGAGATGTCAGCATATAATACATTTCTTAAAAGGCCTGCGTTAGTCGACTTTAAGATAGCTCTAGCTCAATAGTGCCTCACGATGAAATTCCCGACCGAGCATGGAGTCGGAATTATGAAAGGTGACTAAAGCATTGCTCGAGAATGTTACATTGCAATTTGTGTGAATCTAGAAGAAAGGAGAAGGGAAAGGATGTGGGGAAAGCTATCGATATTCGGGAATGCTCTGAATAGCAATTATAAAGCCGCCCCTGGCTTAGGGATCAGAGCCGATTCGATAAGGCTTTGGACCCTAGGAAGAATAGCTCAGGGGAGGATAGGGCGGAACCAACTGAACTAACGGTGTCTGTCCCAGTAAGCATGGATAACCTCATGCGGGTCCTGAGAATCGGATTGCAGCTTAGAAACAAGATGCGATCAGAGTTAACCAAATTCCTTCGATCCAACATGGATGTATTTTCCTGGACGCATGCCGATATGTGCAGAGTATCACTTGAAATTGCATGTCATGCCCATAACATTGACCTCAAATTCACTCCAATGAAGCAAAAAATGAGCATTTGGGCCCTAAATGATCCAAGGCATTACAAGAAAAGGTGGAAAAGCTAAGGGCAGATGGTATCATCAGTGATGCTACTTACCTCGAATGGGTGTCAAATCCGGTATTGGTCAAGAAATATAACGGAAAGTGGAAAACTTGCATTAAGTTTTCAGACCTCAACAAAGTTTTTCGAATGGAAAACTATCCATTCCCCCGAGTTGATCAACTAGTGGATGGAATAGAGGGATGCGAATTGTTGTCATTTATGGATGCTTACTCGGGCTATAACCAGATCCTAATGCACAAGCCGGATAAGGAAAATACTAGTTTCATCACTGACCTAGGATTGTACTGCTATAGAGTAATGCCGTTTGGTCTGAAGAATGCAGGAGCCACATATCAAAGACTGGTGAATATAATGTTCAATAGCCAGATTGGGAAAACTATAGAAGTTTATGTGGACGACATGTTAGTTAAATCCCAAGTAGTTGCTAACAACCTAGGTAATCTTGCTGAGATTTTTGAGATACTCCGTAAACACGGAATGATGGTTATCCCACTTAAGTGCCACTTCGGGGTGGCTTTCAGGAAATTTTTAGAATTCATAGTGAGTGCCCGAGGCACCAAATAAAATCCGAAACAGATAACGGCATTATGAGAAGTCTAAGCCGCTAAAATAAGAGAGAGCTGCAGAGGTTGAATGGAAAATTTGCAACACTATGTCGTTTTTATCTCTAAAGCTACAGACAAGCGTATACCATTCTTCGACGCATTAAAGAAGGGAAAGAAAAACTTTAAATGGAGCGAGGCTTGTCAAACAGCCTTCAAGGAACTACGGCGATACATGGAAATTCCTCCAGTCCTGTCAAAACCAGTCGATGGAGAAGACTTATTCATTTACTTAGCAATTTCCCTGCACGTGTTGAGCGCAACTCTCGTACGGAAATAAGCAAGGATCCAACGACCCATGTACTATATTAGCAAATGATTCACCGGAGCCGAAAAGAACTACCTGAAACTATAAAAGTTGGCATATTCTCTTTTGATCGCATCTCGAAAATTACGGCCGTATTTCCAGGTTCATCCAATCAAAATACCTAAACACCACCCATTGAAACAAGTTTTATACCGCCAGAGACATCCGGGCGATTACTTAAGTGGAATATAGAATTGAGTCAATAAGATATTACTTAACACCTAAGGAAGGCGATCAAGAGGCAAGAGTTGGCTGATTTCATCATGGAATTTGCAATAAGGGACGACGAAGAGGAAGTTCAATAACAAATAGACACATAATGGAAGCTTTTCATTGATGGAGCATCGAACAACTCCAGTTTGAGCACAGGGGCAGTGCTTGAAACCCTCGAAGGGCGAGCCATTAGTTACACTCTAGGACTGGATTTCCCTACCACAAACAATAAGGGGGAATATGAAGCACTAATCGTAGGTCTGAAAGTCGTAAAGGAACTCAAAATAAAGTCCGTTCATATATATAGTGACTCTCAACTGGTTGTATGCCAAATGAAAGGATAATATCAGGCACTAGGCAAGAATCTGGCTCCATATCTCTCCAAAGAGCAAGAGCTATGAGCGACATCGAGCATTACACCATCACCAACATAACACGGGAGGAGAACACAGAGGCAGACGCCGGATAGCCCTATATTCAAGTTTCTTGCATCGCCCAGAGATAGGAGACACCAAGGAACCTCAACACAAGCTTCTCGCGCTGCTTGGCGATAGGCAACGTCGAGTATCCCCAGATTTAAGTTTCTCATGTCGCCTGGAGATACGTGATGCCAATGAACTCTCGACGCAAGCTTCTCGCGTAGCTTAGAGATAGGCAACACCGAGTAGCCCTAGATTCAAGTTTCTCGCGTCACCCTAAGATAGGCGACGTTGAGGAACTATTGAGAAAGCTTCTCGCATTGCCTGGAGAAAGGCAACGCCAAGAAGCCCCAGATTCAAGTTTCTCGTGTCGCCCAGAGAAAGGTGATGCCGAGGAACTCTCGACAAAAGCTTCTCGCATTGCTAAGAGATAGGCAACACCGAGTAACCCTAGATTCAAGTTTCTCACGTCACTACAGTGATAGGCAACACCGAGGAACTCTCAATGCAAGCTTCTCGCATTACCTGGAGATAGGCAACGACGAGTAGCCCCAGATTCAAGCTTCTCACGTCGCCCAGAGATAGGCGATCTCGAGGAACTCTCGATGCAAGCTTCTCGTGTTGCCTAGAGATAAGCAATGCCTAGGAGCCCTATGCTCAAGTTTCTCGCATCGCCCAAAGATTGGCGATGCCGAGGAACTCCTGATACAAGCTTCTCGCATTGCCTAAAGATAGGCAATGTTGAGGTGCCTAGATTCAAGCCTTTCGTATTACCAAGAGATAGGTGACATCGAGAAACTCAAGACACTAGTTTGTTTGGAATTCTAAACTTTGAGCTTCTCGCATTGCTTAGTCACTTCGAACACTTGGAATTTTTTTGGAATGAACAGCCATGTGAACTGTAGGCATATACCTGCAATACCTGCATAAAGATAAAATTATCTGAATGCAAAAAGTCCACGAGTTCTGTTACTCCAAACAACTACAAAATCACAAGTTTTATCTCAAAAGTGAACAAAGATCCCGAGCGAGAGTTAACTCCCTAAGAAAAATTAGAAAATCCTTTAAGTTTTATCTCAAAAGTGAACATGATTAAGCAATTCAGTAAAAGTATGAAATGAAATGTATGTGTGCATATGGAATACATATGAAATTATAGACAAAGTTACAATTCAAAATATCATTGCATTGTTTGTAATTTTATGAACACAAAATCAAAATATGGGGATTGTACCCACACAATAGTGGCTAACAAAAGAATTCTATTATAGACTCCGCAATCAAGACCCAAAGTACATACACTTGGGCATAAAGACAAAAAAGCACACAACAAGTCATGTCACCCACGAGCCATACAACAGAATACAGTCCCTCCTTGAATGGACCAGTCGGTGCTTTTTACCACTACTCCCTTTCCCGCCTCTAGTGGGTAACTTCGTCTTCTTTTCTGGAGAAGTATCGCTGCCAGTCATGTCGATTTGGATTTCTTTAGCGATCTCCTCCTCCTTCGAGTGCCTCCCAATAGAGATGCCTGACCTTTTGTGCTTTCTCCACTTTTAAGAACTCTTCGAGGCCTTGATCGCCTCCACTTTTTCTTTCTTGATGGCAACCAAGGCATGTGAAGTTTTCGGTGGCTACTTTATCAGTGTTTCTTGCTCTTTAGCCTCATTAGTAGTCATATCGCCTTCAAGAGAAGACGAGGGATCATCCAGGCCATGAAGTGCTTCGATCTTTTCAGCCTCCGTCCCAGTTGAGAATTGGGTCTGGATATAGGGGCAGGAACAGAAACAAACATGATTCCTGAAGATGCAAAAGCAGCCATGTGCATAAGTGCCGAGGTGACTGACGCGTCAACATGAAGAGTAGAGGGACCTATAAAATCAAAGACAAAAGCATTAAACTCCTCTTGCTCTTGTGGCGTAAGATGAAGTCCCCCAATTCGAGAAAGGGGTGATCGTTACCAACACATGAAGTAGGGTCGTGGATAGCAACTTCAACTCGTCTCCTTCAGCACCATTGGAAATCCCTACCACGGGGGGAGCAACATCGAGTCTCGAACTTGTCGACTGGTCATGAATCTACCCTAAAGGTCCACCTGCATTGAGAATTGAAGGCTTGGTAGGCACATCTATGGTAACCGTCAGAGCCGCTTCGATGGTTTTCATCTCCCGTTCCGCTCGGAGAATTTATTAGCCTTCAATCAATGCCCTCTTGGATTCCTTATTAAGATAGGCATCCCGCAACTCCTGATCAGTATATGCTTTGCCATTCTTGGTGAAACGAAATAGGTTTTCCTCCTAAATGAGGGCAAGAGTATGTGGAAACTTCACGTTAAGATAAGAAAGATTCCCCTATTGCAATATAGAGTTGACATAGAAATTCAGGATCGTTGAGCAAAGCTTCTCCATCTTCCAATCGAACGTATGCTGGAGTTCAAGATAATTTGTTTGTCATTGTAACCTTTTCCGTCTCAATTGCAGTTTTTTCAGCATTAGGTTGTGTGACTTGAGCTTGTAGTCCCGTAATTGTCCCTTGCAACTCCTCAGTTGTCTTGGCCTGATCATAGATTGTTTTAGTATGCCCCTCCACGACCAGATTGTGGCCGATGATTGTTTTCTTTTAGGCTTCGATGATAGTATCGAGGGAAAACACATCCTCTTTTAGCTTGGCTTCTGTAACGACCCGTATTTTACGTGTCGATAAATCGTAGAATTTGCAGGTCATTAGTATTGTTTATGTTGTTTCTAGCCTGAGTCGTTTAGAAAGTTAACTCATGTGTTTAGTGATGAGTTTGAGTTCTCAAGTTTTGAGTCGTTAACGAGTCAACATGTTGAGGGTTGAGTTTGGACCGAGTTAAGGTAGGCAGCGACTCATGGTCTTGGACGAGTCAGTGGGTTAGCCTGCTAGAGTTTAGACCGAATTAAGGTAGTGGGCGACTCATATGGTAACCGACTCATAGAGGCAGCGACTTATAGGTATGGTCGAGTTAGTATGTGGCCGAGTTAAGGGGTTGACCGACTCATAGAGGTGACCGACCTAAGAGGATAGTGAGATAAAAAGTGTGGCCGAGTCAACGAGTTACGACTCATAGGGTTTGCCGAGTTAAGGAGTTGAGTCGGTGGGTGTTGAGTTGGCAGAGGTTGTTGAGTCATATGCAGTTGAGTCGGCTAGGGCTTAGGTCGGCCATAAGACTAAGTCGTTAGGTCGGTAGGTACTCAGTATGGCTTAGTGTAGTTGAGTCGGCATGTTAGTTGAGTCGCCATACGATTTAGGACTTAGGAAAATACGACAGTGTCTTATGTCGTAAGCCATTGAGTCGTTAGCATGTTGTGCCGTATTTGGTTAGGTCGTTAGAGGCGTTGAGTCGTGTCTGGGATAAGCCGCGTAGGAGTAAGACATGAGGCCCTGTGTTGTGTTGAGTCGGCAAGTGGCATGGGCGACTCAGGGGAATGAGTCGGCAACGACTTAAGAGCGGCCGAGTCAGGGAGAAATCAGCCTTTAAATAGAGGGGTTTGGCTAACTTTTTGGCACCGGATTTTGAAGCGACGAAGTGCTGCCATTTTGAGAGCTCGACTACAACATTTCTTCATCTTCTTTTCTCCATTCCAATCTAATTCTAACATCCATCCAAGATTGAAGATCCAAGAGACAAAGTTGAAGATCTTCATCCAACAAAGCTAGATTTCATCGTTTTAAGCGAGATTTCGCCGGATCAAGCCTTGATCTTCGCTGTCCAGATCTGAAGTGTTTAGTTTTTGAGGTGTTTAGGTGATTTGGTGAGTGGTAGTTATCTCTCACGCGGACCCAAAGGAGTATATTGGATTGGTGGTTTGTTGAAGTGTTGTAGATAGTGATTTTCGTGCATTTTTCTTAGATCCAAGTGTAGATCCATTGTTTGTGAAGATGTTTACCTATGCAAGTTCATTTATTAAGTTATAGAAACAAAACCCATGTTTTATATTTGCTAGATCTATGCTAAAAACCCATGATTCATGTATGTTAGTTCTATGCTCATTTATTTACGAAATTGCCATTGTAGTTATGAATGCCTAATTAGATCTTGATTGAATACTTATTTGTTTGGATTAATGTTTGCCTTGATTGATTGTTGTGAATGAGCTATCTAGTTGATAGATTTGGACAAGTATGGTCAAAGATGATTCAAAAGCTACAGAAGAGGCTCTTGAATGGTGAAAGCTGCTAAAGGCATATGTGGCGGATGTGGAAGCTCATATGAATGGATTGAATGATGTTGAGATGGAACTTTGCCATAATGCGATGAGGCAAACCATGTTGTTGAGTTGAGACTTTGCTATGGTGTAATAAAGCGAAGTATGATGTGATGTAGACTTGGCGTAATCCAGGCAGGGATCATTCCAAGCATGTTGATAACTCGAGGGATGGTTCGAGTTGGTTGATAATGGATCGCTCGAGAGGTAGCTTGAGCTATTATGAGGATAGTCGTCAAGAAGGATGACTAGGAGGCTTGGATTTCATCGTTGTTGAAGGTTCTAGCATGCTCAAAAGCAAGAGTACATGGGGTGCCCATAACGACTACAGGTAGGTAGTCGGGACAACCAAAAGACTACAGGTAGGTAGTCGAGTACTCTGGGCAAAGTAGATAAGTCCTAGGCACAAGGCAGTGTGCGGAGTTATGTCTGGAACCGGGGTTACCATTAGCCCTTGACGGATGGTCATCCAATTAACGGTGAAATCGAAGCAAGGATAACAGTGATAGCCAGAGTCATGGATGTATGGATGTTTGGCTGTATCATCATTCGGTCTCAAGAGCGGTATTTTCTAGGTGCTTATCTGATCTTGGTTTAGGCCTTGGGGGTTTGTATTTGGAAAACATCGCCCTTGACTCGAGTGAGTATTGCTTTACCTTAATTGTCTGCTGTGTTATGCTTACTTCTCCTTGGTGTGTGTCTGGGGGCTATCACTGTAGAAGAGGTGGAGTGGGATGGTTTGGTTCCTATTCCTTTTATCCTTTATGCTCTTTTGGTATGTTTGATAGTTGATTTACTGCTCACTAAGACTTTGTCTGACTCAAGGTTTTATGTCTCCTCTTATTACCTTGGACTGTTCATCCATGTTGGGATGGGCAGACTAGGTAGCAGGTGACAGGTGCTGTTCTTAGAGATCTACGCTGATGATGACGAAGACGAGCAGGAGGCTTTGCATACTAGCTTTCTTACTATATGTACTGGGTGTTCCGCTGTTATATCTGATTGAGTGTTTGTAGTGAGGCTTTGATGTATGGATGATTCACGTTTGTATAAAACTACTACAATGCTTATATGATGATTTTCCTGTTATGGAGCTTCACTATATATTTCTCTATTGTATTTTATCCATGCGCTGTGAGTTGTACGATAGAGTTTGCTGTTTTATTTTACCTTGACTATCGTCCATGGCTACCTGGCACGTCTTTCAGCGCACTATTTCCTTGTTTTGGTGCAGGAGTCATGGGCGGTCGTCACAGCTTCTTTTGCATGAGTCTCCTTTCCTTCGGCTCTCTAGACGATCTTAGCTCTCTCATGTGCAAGCTTCATCTCCTGCATCAAGTCCACAGTCCTCTTGCTATCACGAAGTGCTGCCTCTTTTTCCCCCTTCAGCTGTTTAACTCTGGCATTCCACTCGGTCAACGCCTTTTCAAAATCATCTTTTTTGGCTTTGAAGGAGAGGATCTCTCGATAGTTGTACCAGTTAGTATCAGATAGTTGTTTGCAAAGCCTCTGCCACTTTTCACCCTGCTCCAAATCAGCTTGAATTACTTGAAGGCGTGGCATGTAAATGTCCCTACGAATGGGATAAATATCCATATCGAATTTAACACCCTTTAGAAACCAACCCGAGAGAGCTAACTCCAGCTTAGGTGGGCTCATAAGAAGAGTGTAGATTGGTCTTCGGTAGGGGAAAGAAGGGATAGGGGCAATGGAAACAACAGATGAGGATGAAATATGCATTGAAGGAGGAATGTGAATAGAAGAAGTGGCAATCTCTTGTCCTGCTGAAGTAAGTTTCAGAACAATTTCTGAAGAATGAGAGCGATGATCGTGCTTAGATTTCTTCATGGACTCATCCTTGTCATCGTGAGACCATTTTTTCTCATGACTGCATCTATGTGGGCAATATTTATCCTTCCCCTCCTGATGGTGGGTCTCTGCCTCGAGTTCTTTTCTCCGCCTATACCCTTCTTTTGACTCCCAGGCATGATGGCGACCGTAAGAATGCCTTGAATATCATTGCATGTCAATGTAAACCTCGAAGTCGTCATAAAGGCCATGCCCTCTTGTCATACCTAAAGTGAAACCATTTGAACTTTAGAAACAAGGAAAGAATTAAGTGAACATACGGGAGAATGGAAAATGAATATAAGAATGATCAATGTGTTGTGTCGCTTATTCCTAAAATGAACCTAAGACGTCGCCGCAAACCCAAGCGAATGATTGTATGTAGAGGAATAGGGCTGACTTCAGTTGTCACAGGCAGAGTTGGATTGATAGATGGTGCAATATCGCCAGAATAGGTTGGCATCACATCAAGATTGAAGTCATCTTTCTTGAGGGCATCAAAATCGACGAATACATCGCCAATGTCCCCAAAGTCAACCCGACAGCCTTACCGGGAGAATCTTGATGCTTTCGAGCCTCCGAGGCCTTATCTTGACTCTTAACATCAGAACGGAGTGAGTCTGGAAAGATGGGACTCATCCTTGGTGTCTCGTCACATGATTCTGAATCTTCGCCTTCAGATTCTTACTAGTAATAATCACTAGCAGTGGATGCATCACTACTACTTTTGAATTCTCCTTCCTTCTTCTCTAAGCCTATCGTGGATTTCCGCCCTCACTGTACAGGCTTGATCTCTGGCCCCGCTTGAATATGGGACATTCTAGTACAACCGCTTAAGCCAGTTGTGATCCCTTCTTCATGGGACTCGTCGAGCGGGCTTTCAGAGTGGGCCGCCTATCTCACGACCCTCCTCAGACTCCCGTGAAGAGGAAGAAGGTCTTATATGAATCCTAGCTCGGAGGGGGGTGGGAGCTTCGACTTGAGCAACTAATCTTCCCGGAGTTAACAATCCAAATTGACATCGGTTCTCGTCAGTAAGTAAGAGCCTTGTGCTCCATTCCTCAACAGCAAGAGCTTTAAGAAATTGACAAATTTCATCAAGAGTAGTGTCTCTGTTTGGCCTTAGGATAACTGCAAAGGAGCAATCGATTAAAAACTCTATCACACCACTATAAAGCTCGACGAATAGAGAAAAAAGAGACATACCCCTATTGCCCAGCTACGATTAAATCCCTCAGGGCACCTAACGAGAAATATTGCATCTTGGATTGAGATAAGTTGCTTTGTAGACGATGTATGATCTTTCGGTTTCGTTAGGCCTCTATTATAATTAAGGAGGGACAAGCGTATCTTCTCTTGAAAACTAAAAAGTATCACAACTCATCAAAACTCGAAGCACGATGAAATATCTACATAAAAAGGATGTGTAGGCACGTGAGAATGGAATAACCGTTCGTGTGAAGCTAGAATGGAGCTATGCCTAGGTTCAATAGTGTTTCACGAAGAAAATTGTTGAATAGGGGCATGACTCCTTTCAAGCACATGAACTGATGGCATGTCGTAAATCCAGAGGGAGGCTTGTGAGCGAACTCATCCTTCTCCAGAAGGCGCACATCCTCTTCGAGGATCCCGTATTGTAAACAAATGTTGTGAAGGACTTTGGCGGAGATCACCGACGGGGCTTTTTTAGGCAGATTAAGTAAGACTCGGAAGTTGGGTGGAGTGCAATCCACGACCGGCCCAATCGGAACCAGTCGACCAAACACTGCCTGTGAAGTAGATGATGACTCAGCCTTAGAGAGCGCAGGACTTTGCCCACTCGGCTTACGACGCGTAGACGGCTACTTCATTCTATATAACAAAACTCTCGTTCAAAAGGTCAGGTAAATCTATCCTAATTTCACGTGTTTCCCCTATCATATATGAATTCCAAGGGAACTTTAACTGATAGTCAACACCCTGAACTTCAAATACGAACCGGGGGAAGTGCATTGTGCTGTCTATGTAGGATGAACTCGGTGGTCAACGCAATGCAAACACTCTATCCTGTTAGATAGTTCTCTCGTAGTAGAAAAGAAAGGAGAACTTCCCATGTCAGTTCATTTTCTATTTTCCTTGTTTGCCTCTTGTACAGTTACCTGTTATCGATCAATGATCGACGGATCCGTTGTCCGAAGCAACATGGAAGGCTTTTCTCGTTGTAGGAACATCGAATGCGGAATAATCAAGCAGGATAAGCCCAGATCCTTTAAATTGACCGATGATGTGTCGTACGATTTTGTTTATGGAACTCGGCATGAGTCAATTTTGGTCTAAAGGAGGAAGATAGCAAACGTGTCAAGCATTGGACCGAATCCAAAATGTCATTCTAGAGACAACTCATGACCCAATTTACTATCTTCCTCCTTTAAACTACAATTAACTCGAACTTCACGCAATCAACGTCAAAGAAGAGCATTAGTCATTAAATCATCACACAAATGTAGCAATTAACTAACCCACCTCACAATCATCTTAATGGAGCAAGGGAAGTCACAGATTGAACTTGGCAAGCTATGATCTAGGTCGTGGGCAAGCTAGTAAAGGATTGGCTCGTGTATGGCAAAGCGATGGATCGGCTACATCTTGAACCCGAGCGAAGTGGGTCGGTAAGGGCTTGAATGCATGGATCGGTAGAAGCAGGAGGTAGCGCTCAAGCGAGGTGATGGGAGAAGATCTAGATCTGGTCGACGGGAAGGATTAGCAAAGTGAACTGCTAGAGAGAAATAGTAGGAGGATGGATTGAAAGAGGAAGGATAGGAAGCCCGGGTATAGGTAGTAGAAAATAAGTGAAAATGTTCTAAGTGTTCAGGTCGTTAGCTACCCGACTTATCATGATCCCAAACAACCCGACCTGGCACTGACCCAAGAATTTTTTTCAAAGAGACAGGTCACCAGCGACCTATCTTACATGGGTCTCTAGCAACCCATCAAAAAATATTAAAAGAATGAGGATGGGGAACTTGAATATATTTAGTTTCTCCTTCCACATAGTCAATTCAGAATCAATCAATTGCAAATGTCAGTCATTCCAAGATATGCCAGAGGACTACAAATGAATACACGACGGGTTAAGGTAGGCAACTATAGCTAGAATGAAAGGAAAATAAATAACGACGTCGGGTTACTCTATGCATAGAGCTCCGATACAACCGCTTGAAGTTTAACGAATGGATATGGAAGAGATAACTTCCAAAGCACACTTTGTTTACAACATAGACATACTCTAGGGGCCAAATGTTATCCGGGTTTTTCACCCAGCAGTTATCGGCAGTAAGCAAGAGCCGTAGGGTTGTTCAAGAGCTAACCACAGATTTTACAACTAAAGTTCAATGAGGATTGAGCTACACGGTTAAAATGACAACATGGGTCAACGAAGCCAAGAAACCAACTGCCTTGCGAGTCAAAAGGGCCTGAGTATAAGCAGCTAGCGACTTGCCATCTACATGTGACTACAACAACGTGTACTTAAGAAGACATTTCTAGTGTCAGAATCCAGAATCGACTTCTATGATCGAAATGACAGCAGACAATGTACTCCATGAAGACCATGAACGAATGAACTATGAGATAAGATAGAAGAAGAAGGAATTCAGCAACAAAAAATTGAATAAGTCTATAGGTCACCAGCGACCCATACCCAGCGACCCATGGAGATAAATGATTTTCGATTGCCGAACTCCTTAGGTTGCATGCAAACCTGAAAATTATGGGCCTAGCTTAAGAGCCCTCTAACCTCTGTAAATAGCTTGCCTCCTGCAACATAAAGTGGGTTCTGGAAACTGATGGCGGAAGCTCTGCTAGGATTCTCCTTTATCTCTAATCTTCCACATAGTGTTTTGAGAAGGGATACACCATGATTCTTCATTGGGTTCTAACTCTAGACATCCATTTCAACATAGAATTAGCAAAAGCCTTGTAATCGAACAAATTTTGTAATAGCTGTCAACTAATAATAAAGATATAAAGTGGACGTAGGCTTATTTAACAGTCGAACCACAATAAAACTCTTCTGTCTATTTTCTATTATTGCTTTTTCCTATTTCCGTGATCTGTTGTATTGCTCTTTGAATACAGAGATGGTGCTTTCAACTCTAAACCAAGGTGTTGGTCCATTTTGTGGGTCAACATAAATATACTTACACCCATACTAATCATCCATTATAGTAACGCACCACCAATGTAAGTGTACATAAATAAACATGTGCTCATCACCTTATAACAGTAACACAACATCAATCATAAAATGTGTACTTATCAAATCAACAATAGTAACACAGCATCGATCATCAATTAACCATAAATACAACCCATCAACTCATAGTAATAGTGGTAAAATATTGCACAATCGTCAAATGCAATAACATGTCAAACGTCAAACATATGTGATAATTACAACTAACAATCGATCATACATTCAGCAACCATCAAAATAATATATTTACATCCATTGTTCTATTGAATCATACTCTTATTATTTAATATAAACTCACCTTTAGTTATTTATCTTCAAAACATCGTATTTTAAATAAAAAATAATAGTCACCACAATTCCTTTTTATTTTTATTCAGCTAAAAATAGAAAATATATTTAGAAAATATTTCTTTATTATTACTGTTATTATTATCCAAAAAACATTTCTTTATTTTATTATTCAAGCAATACTAATAATAATTTTGTTATTTGGAATTTTAGCATGGATATATCCAAACTGATTGGACAAGTTAGACTCGACCGTCATTAAGACCAGTAGGCTAGAGCGATGATTGTGAGGTCCAAAAATCAAGTGCAGACAATGATATGAAGCGACGATCAACCGAGATCACGAGATAGACTCTTCAAAATATTTTAAGTACAGATTTGTGCCTCCCCGCCTATCCATTCCCCTAAGGGATAGGTACATATCCTAAATTTTTATCCCAAACTAGGTGAGATCGATATAAAGTGACAAAGAAGACACTATGAGGCTACATTTCAAATCTCAAGTCATTTGGAGTTTGTATGCTCAAGTTATCGGCAAATTACTTCGCCTAAGAAAGGGATCGTACAAAAGGGATAGGTCTATTTCAGCCAAACAAGTGCAACTTAATGGAAAACATTTGATATCTCAAGATCCAAAAGTCCAATGCATATGAAACTTTATGAAAAAGATGATGGGACCCTAGGGAGTTCATATTAGGGATCGCATCCTAAGATGGAGTAAGAGGGATCGACCATCTTCACTCTAGAGGGATATGCCTAAATCAGCCAACACTACATGTTGCAAAATGGATTGATAAATAATTCAAGTTCTATTAAACCAATTTATATGAAACTTAGAGACTACACATAATACAACATGGAGAAGCTCGCATAGGGTTCGCACCCCCAAACTCCTCAAAAATAAGGATTAACCTTTATCCCTATTCCTTAGGATTTGGCCCATGTGATCCCTTCTTTGGACCCATATGGTTTTGGAGATACATCTGTTGATTTTTCTATCTTCCTATACAGGCTTGATTGTTTATTTTTGGGACTTGAGATGCTAATTGTTACTTTATAATCCATTGTATCTAAAGATTTTCATCTGTTCCCTATTGTACTCAGTTTACAAAGTGATTAATAAATCTATATCTTCAAAGTGAATGTAGGCAATCAATGTCGAACCACTATAAGTTGTCGTGTCCATGTTATTTACTTAATTCTTATTTCTTTATGTAACATCCCGTATCTAGAGGCCTAAAACTAAGTGCTACAGATGTTGCAGTCATGCATGGTATTAATTTCTGGTGATGAAATATGGTAATGCTAATGGTATCCATAACATCAAAAGCCCATCAATATGAACAAATCATTAATTTTCAAGACAACACATATCTGATTATATCACTAAATCATAATTCATATCCATGTTACATAATTCCAAAATGTTTCTCAAGTAATGATCAAATATAAATTTACAATAATAAACCAAAAGTGACATATGACGATGCCCCCTTGGATGATCAAGGCAATATAGTTATATCTGACTTAATATACAACGGAATTTAAAACAAAATAATCTACAGTTCCTAAGTTAGCTATCCGTCAGCCACCTTCTCGTCTTTGGAAGCTTTATTCGCCAAAACTATGAAAACCTTAAAACCACAACCCTCAGCCTACCCAAATCAATTTTGTGCACCCAAGAGTCTAAAGGGAAATAACAACTTCGAGTCAGACATGAAGCTGGTGTGAATAGTTTTGTTACATCTCGGTTTACTAATTTTGAGTGAAACTACGCCGCTTAGCGGAACGGGTTTCCCCTCACTAATATCCTTTTTAAAATATATATTTTGCAACTTCGTCCCTACAATCAGACTGGTTAATCAAAGTAATTAAATCAAAATAGCAATATCCTTTATGCTAATAAATGGACTATCTGTCGAAAAATAGGTAATAAGTGGACTATCTATCGGAAACATAATAGCAGTGTCCGTTATGCTAACAAATGGACTATCTGTCCATAAAACTGGGTTAAATACCATCAATTGGACTAATTGTCCATAATTTGGATTAACTGTCCTTAAAGAAATCAGGGCTGACTGCCCTCAACTGGACTTACTGTCCAAGTCATTTTCTTAGGGTTAATTATCCTTTAAATTTTCCTTGAAATCCTAATGATTTAGTCCTTCAAATCATAAATATACAAGGAAAATATATCTTTAGCTTTATTTTAAGCTATTTTTCCATTATAGATATATTTTATCAAAAATAATGTTGATGATATTCAATAAGCATTACCTATCCTTTTAAAATAAGTTAAAGTCCTTTATAACTTGAATACACTTAGTCTATTCTGCCTATTTATCATATTCAAAACCTTTGTTTAAAACCTTTAAACGACCCCTTCAAAAACCTTGAAAGTAACCCCTTCGAAACCATTGAAAGTACCCCTTTCGAAACCATAAAAAGTAATTCTTTCAAAACCAATAAAAGTCTTTCTTTCGAAAGCTTTAAAAAATTAGGCATCCTTCATTAAAACCTTTAAAACATTTCCTTTCGAAAACATAGGAAAAATCATTCTTTTTAACTCTGTCGAAACCCTGGGGAACCACCCCCTTCGAAACCATTCATTAAAACATATTGAAAGCATAAAATTGAATTCTTTCGAAAGCAATTGGGTTAAATTTAAAACATGTGGAAACACCTTTCGAAACACTTCAAAACCATCTCGGTCGAAACCATTTGGATTATGCCTTCAAGTAGAGCAAAAGGATCGGAAAATAAATAAAGTTGAAAGCGTCATTTCGAAACCATTTTCTAAGTAAAGAAGTAATGGTGTCGAAACCATCCCTTCGAAGCATTGGAGAGGTGACCAAATTTTTAGAAAACAAACCAACGCTTTCGAAACCATCTAAATCAAATGAAAGGAAGCGACAGCTAAAGTTTTCGACTTTGTCAAAGGAAATCAATTAAAACAAAAGCACAACCCAGACGAACCATTCTTCTAAACCATTTGACTTAGTCGAAAGCTAACTAAATCGAAAGAATCTTAGTCGAAAGCAAGAAGGTGCGTTTTTCATTAAAACCAAAGAAATGTTTCAACCCCTTCGAAACCCCTTGCTTTCGACCCTATACCATTCTCCTTCTTCCAATTTACTACGTACCAGTTTCCAGATACCATATGCATTGGTTTCGATTGTGTTGAAAGGGAAGGGATGGAGGCAGAATCTGGTGCTGAAAGCTTCGAAACGGTGAAAAACCTGTTAACTTGTACTTTTAAACTAGTCTTTTGTACCTAACCTACCTTGTTTGTCTAAATCTGATTGATTACAAGATTTCTCTTTTCAAACGCGTTGCCAACTTTCTATATTTAGCAATTTAAACATTTTTACAAAATCCCCTTCTCCTCCTTTAATTATATAAAACATTTAAACCCCATACCTTAAATAACTTTATATAACCATTGAAACACATAGGAAAATCTAGAAAATTCCAGAAAATCTTTTTTAATATGTTCTCCAACATTTTAAAATTTCAAACTCAAACAAATATTTATTTACCCGTAAATAATTTATAATCCAAAATAACATTTTCTTCACTAGGAAATTCATATAAATTCAACAAAAATTTAGAGAAATCTAAAAATTGAAATCCAACTCTAAAATATTATTTTCGATCTTCACAAAAATTTGTAAGGCATTTGAATGTCATTTAATAAGATTTTCACCTTAAAACCTATCATAAAATCAATATGAGTATGCATAAATCATCAACAAGTATACATGATCATTTCATCATTCAAAAACATGGCCAATCAATGCAAAATACTTCGGAATTCATCTTAAAACCGAAAGCAATAAATGATTTGAGATGTAAACATTATTCGTCTTATATTTAGAGATTAAGGAGCTTGAGATTTGAATGGATTTGATTTGTATTAGCTCTTTCTTTAGCTTTTCTTAATTCTTTTTCCCTTTTTCCTTGTTAATGGTGGTTGGCCTTATGTTTCAAAATTTTCAAAATGAAGTGAACATGTAATCTAATACATGATCAAGGGATAAAAGACATAGGAATAGCCTCTTTCCCATTTTACCCCTCCTCTAATTCATTTTAAACCCCTTTTTAGTTCATTGCTAATTAACACGGCAACCTTTAATTAAAATCAAATCTCAATCCAATAATAAACACATTAATTTATTTAATTTAACTAGTTAAATATCCTAAATAACGTTACCAAAAATCTGGGATGTTACACTATATTGCCATATTCTCTCTATTTACATTTAATATTCTTTATTTATTCCGCTACAAAATCTCTTTTGGGTGTTTTTCCAAATTTTGGCGCAAACAATTTTATATCACAAACGTTGTAAAATCACGAACTTTTTTATTTAAATAAAACAATACCACCCTACTAAAATTCTTATTATGATCATTTAAAATCTCATTTTATTTAGCAATATAAACTTCCCAAATCTCATGTTAAAAGTAATTCCAGTCACTATTTATGACTTTCCCCAGAAATTCATAATTAATGACCATACCTATTTCCATACTTTTAATTTTAGTAAAATCTGTTTGGTCATTGTAATTAAAGAAACTACCTAAAATGTGTAAATAACTTAATTCTCTCATTATTATTCATTTCATTTCAATTAATTATTTTCTAATTCAAAAAAATTAATTATAATTAAACATCCAAAAACACTACAATCGATAACAATTATTCATCAGTGCATAATACATTCAAAATACTGTAGTAATTAAACATTCATCCGTAGATTATAATTTGCATCAACCACTTTGATTTTTCATCAATAGTTATATATTTTATAATTTAAATTTAAATTAATTAAATCAAATAATTCATACCAACATGTTTTTTCCAATTGTCTCTAAACTTAGCAATACCAACACATCGTCTGGAATTTTTTCCAAGAGTCCGACAGAAGAAACCGTGCATAGATTAGAGTTCTTGTGCATAAGATATCACGATCATAAGATATATTATTTTGTTTATAATTATTAATTAATTATACTAAATATGTACATCATACCGAGTCTCCACCATAGACCTCCTACGCCTTCCACATCCGATTTAAACCTATCCATGCCAAATTTGGCCACGGCCTCACACCACTAGAGCTGCCATATGTCGATCCAAGCATACCATAATAACCATCACGTCCCTGCCTACTAGATGAACCATACCTTGGCACCTATGCCGCGGCCAATAGTGCTGCCTCCCCACCATACCAGTGCTACTTCCAACACTAACTCTAGTAAATCTGGGCGATTCTGAGATTATCGACCACCATCGGTGCACCTCTTTCATCACCATCTACCCTATGATGCCTCTTGATCGACAATTGGTTGTTGTTTCACCGTCGAATTGAAAACTCTAAATTCGACGATCGAGAATAAATTGCCAATTTCTGTTCAACTAGAGCTTTAGATAGAAAAATGAATTTTAATTGGGGGCATTTCACCAGAAGGACAAGCTTTGCATTCCAATTAGTTTCTAGGACACACATTCAAAAAAATTACTTTCAAGGCCAAAGTCAGTAGAATAATTACTTTTAAGAACAAAGTCAGTAGTCCATTTACTTTCAAGGACATAATTTCATAGGTTTTTAGGCCCTAGAAACTAATTATTTTACGTTTCGTCATTGAAAGTAATTATTTTAGTTGTGTGTCCTAGAAACTAATTCCACTTGATAAAGAGGCCCTTGTGGCTAATTTCCCCTTTTAATTGCCTCTTCGCCTCGTTAGGACCTTTCCAACAATGTACATTTCAGTAGAGTTTGGACATTCTGGGTTTTAATCATTTCTTAATTTGTTTGCAATCACCATTGGTAGGTAATTAAGAAATTTCGGGATTAGGAATGAAAATTGAGAATAGAGATGATCGCTAGGGTTTCATAGCGTTACATCTGTAATTGTTAGACGGGATTATGGGCTACGTATCTAATTTGACCAGAAACAGCTAGATATGCTCTTTAAACACTGTAACGTCTCTATTTTGCAAACCGTAACTCTAAATATATAAAAATTATATTCTAAATCGATCAGCTCGGAAATGATTCGTAATGGTTATGAATATGACACAAAATTCCCCCTACTATTAAAAATTATTTTTAATTATATTAGTTTAAAAGCGTAAATTTTATGGGTCATTATAAAAAACAAATGCTTAATATGAAATGGTGGGCTTACTATGCATTTAATGCATCTGCCACGTGTCAATATTTGATTGAGCCTTTTGAAAATGTGTGTCAACTTTTATCATGCAAGGATGATTTGGTTTCTGATCATGCAACTTTTTAAAAATTCTATTTTTAAATAAAATCTTTGTTCTTGCAGTTGATTTTCTTCACCCTTATTTTACTGGGTTGGATGAAAATGTATATTATATAACATTTTCTTCTTCTCCTTTTTCTACTTTGCTTGAATTTCCTAAAACTTCGAAAACCTCTAGAATTTCATTATTTCTTTAGCCAAATTGGTGAGTTTTCTCCCTTTCTTTACATATTATAATCTTGAAGATTAACTCATGCTTGTACTAAATCATGTTATGACTTACATGATCGTTTCTTATTCTTTTTGAGGGCATTCTTACCATAAAGTAATCAATAAGCTTATTTAGCAGTATAGAGCCCTTTGCCTTGATGGCCCTTAAATTTCATTGGATTTTAATTGGTTAACAACGGCAGCTAAGGAATTAATATGTCCTTACTTACCTCCTTATTAATTTTAATAGTGGATATTTCTTGAACCCAAAATGGAGCCATAGGTTTTTTTTATTGTCGTATCAACTTATAGGTCGTAAAAATCAGATTTTGGTTTTCAATTTATGATATGAATTTGAACCCTTGACTTTTAGCGTGCCTTAGCTTATTTACTTGAGGTTTACAATTAAGTTACTTGGCTTTATGTTTCACTTTGAGTAGTGGGTTTTAATTTGCATTTGTTTAATTTGAACTTAATTGTTAATGTGGTTGGTCTACTTAGACGATCCTCGATAGGTTCCCAAGAGGGTCTTGATAACATTCTCCTTGAGTTTGACATATCATATATGGAGGCAATTGCCCCAAGCCCTGACGATGTTTGGAATATCCCACCAAGAGGGATGCTTTCCATGGGCTGTGGAATATTTGTTAATGTCATATCTCTCCCCCTTGGGCCTTTCTTTATTGATCCATTAGAGTTTGACAACCTTAACCTATTTTATCTTCCCCTAATTTCAACCTTATGTATTATGCATTTTCGAATGGTTTATACCAATACATTGTTAATACAGATAAGCTTTTTATTTATGTCGAAAGATGCAAAATCTCCTACATCCGTACCATGCCGACATACTTCTTTCAAATTAGAAAGAAACAAACTTGCTTAACCCCATAAGCAAGATTATAGTAAAGAAATGGTTTTACATTAAAGCTAACGACCCTAAGATTGTAACGACCATCCGAAGGCTAGTAAGTTTATTTCATATTTGAATAGTTGTATTTTTCCATCAACACTTTAGTTATAAATTTGATATTTATTCTATTAGGAGGCCCGAGTTAGATGTCAACATTACCTAGCTCATTATTGTAATGTTTTGAACCTTCTAAAAGACCGGCGACAACGCCATTGGGTATTGATGGAAACTAACCTAAAAGCATGTGGCTTAATTCTCTAAATGTTTTATTTAAAGGGTATCCCTTCCAGAACTGACGAAGGCTTCTGCATAAGTGGTGGCAGTTAAATGTTCAAGAGAAGGGGATAGTTCTTGTATCCCTGATCATGTTACAATTTTTGAAACCAACACTGAGGAAAACCTCATTCTTAACCCTTTACCTTTAGAGTTTTACATATCTGTGGATATCTTGCTTTTATGTTCTCCAATAGGACTTATAGTTATTGCATTTTATTTATCTTTTGATGTAATATTGTAGACATGGATATTCCATTTAAGGCAATGGTACGCTCCCTTCTATTCAAAAGTAAACCCAGAAGTGAGAAGCCGTCTAAATTGAAAATAAACTCTGAGGGTGCTGGAAGCATAAGTAGTAAGAAACCAAAAAAGGTAATGAATATAAAGCTTCAAAATCTCTAAATGGGGGTTCTACCCTATCAAAAGAGATTCCCCCCCTTACTTTAGAACTTACTTCTACATCGAAAAGTCATCAAGTTGCCAAATTAGCTAAGCTTGATTTTGACTCACATATTGGTGCTCCTACTACCGCAGTTACGGTGGGTTTGGGAAACTCCACAAGATTTGATGAAAATCTGGAGTATGATCTGTAAGAGAGTGTCAAGGTATAAAATATTTTATTTTGCTGATTTTGTATATTATGTTCAGAATTTTCATTCATATTTTTAGGTTTATAGGACGTCTCCAAGATGTACACTCTTAATCAAAAGTTTATGGAATTTAAGGAGGCTTTAGAAGAGACAACGATTGATAAGGAAGAAGCTACTTTGCTTTGGTAGCAGTGTGATGGTTTAGAGGAGAAAGCTAAGAAGGTAGCAAAGGAGGCTGAGGCTGAGGCTAAGTAGGCTTTACTTGCGGATGAAGTGGCTAATTTAGGCATAAGAGTTTTAGGTTGACTAGTCGCATTTAAAAACTGACGGACTCAAGTTTGACATCCATGACCAGGATGAGGTTTTTCAAGAGTTCCCAAAGTAGTAAAGCAACATTGGAGAGATATGGTTTTAAACAAAAGAGACTCATGTTACTTCACAAATTTCATGGTCCTGAACTTATCTTAACACCGAAAGTCATTCTTGGGGTTTAAAAGCAGACTCCCCCTCCATTGACTGTAACATCCCTTATTTTGATTGCTAAAAATAAGTGCTTCTGATGCTACAGTCATAAATAGTAGTATTATCGATGACAAAATAAGATAAGTTAATTGTATCTAAACATCAAGAGCACATGGATATGAAAATTATCAATACACATTTCATTAATAAACTTTCATATTCGTTACACAATCCCATTAGTTTCACGTTCAGAGAAAATACAATAATTACAAATATACTCCACATATGAAGATGCCTTCTTGGATGATTAGAGTCTAACTACTTGACAGTTATAGAACCTGTCATTTCATCCATTCAAACATAACATAAGCTTTAAAAAACATAGCGGAAATAAAATCCTAACATTAGCCAGCTTGCCCCCAGAAACACTTCACTTCAAAAACTATGTTGTGAATAATATTATACATCTTGAACCAAATCCGATATCTAGTGAGACTACCCTAAGCGGAATGAGTTTTTCCCTTACTACTATCTTGCCAAAATATGCCATTCTTAAATCATGCACCTGCAACCACAATTGTTAGAACAAAACATTACATGATCATATGAATGCATGTAACATGGAGGAGTCTGAAGAGTTTGTCGCCCTAGGGTTATGCATACCTAAGGTTTACCTTTCCTAAATATAGACTATGTATCTTAAATCATAACTTTTCTAGAGTCACTATGAACCTAATGATTTTGCAGGTCTACCAATAAACGATCAGACTTAATTGGGCCAAAACTTTAATTGAACATTCCAAAATCTCCAATTACAGCTAGGAATCTCCAAATACGCCTAGGAGTAAAATAACGTAAATATTCCGATGAGCGTATAGAGCTATTAGTTCCTTTCTATGCGTAAACGTCCTTTCGTATCACTACTGACAAGCCCTACGCATTAGAATCGTAGACCTTTACTAAATAAGGGCCAACGACTAAAACATAGGGAGCGACAGTGTAACGACCCGTGTAAATTCGATGTTTAAAATGAATTAAATTAATAGGATTTTATTTTAAATTTGGAAAGAAATAAAAATATGAAAAGTATGTAACGTTCATGAAATGAAAAGGAACCATGTAAATGGAAATGAGTAATGGAACAAATGAGGAAACAAATAAAAAAACGTGTGACAATTATTAATTAGAAAGGGAATGAATGGACCAACTCTACTCTATAAACAAACTTTTAGAATTCAAATTTCAAAACATTTGTTCACCCAATTAATTTTTTTTTAATCCCAAACATACCAAATTTGACACTCATTAAAGATTTAATTACCACAACATAACTAAATTTAAAAAGACCAATTTACATAACGGGGACAGTGGATACATAAATAAAATATGAACCATGATTTTAAAAATTCAAATTTAAAAATAACTGTAACGACCCAGAATTTTTGATAACTTGAATTTGAATATTTAATTTATTTTTAATATTTATAAGTGGAATTTTTAAGTCGAATAATTTATTTCTTGAATATTGGATTTAATTGGTCATTTAAATCGATTAATTAATAGTGAAATTCCACAAATAATTTGATATTGGGTTAAATATGATTGAAAATGATTTGGAAAATTTTGTTTTATCATATTGAAGTTATAGGAATGTTTTAGAACTTGTAAAACTGAATTTGGAGTTAATTTGTAAAAATTGAATATTTTAATATTTAATTATCGACTGAAAAATAGCCAATTTTTGAACAGTCTCAGAATTTAACGAAACGAGTTCCATTGGATCCGTAATAGTTAGTTATTATCGGATTTCAAATTTCGTAGCAAACGGAGTTGTCGTTTGACCGTGGCAGCTCGAAACGCATCGATATCGTTTTAATTTTAATTCGGCGAGTTAAAATAGCCATTTTTCAAACGGTCTCGGATTTCGACGAAACCAATTTCATCGGATCCGTAATGTGATATTATTGTAAGATTTCAAATTTCAAGTCGTTTGGATTTATCGTTTGTCCGGTACAAGCCAAAACGCCTAGAAATCGCTTAAATCGGGTTAAATTTAAATCGACTGTTTATTGCCGTATCTCACACATACTTCCGAATTAGCTTACGAAACCTGTTCCATTGCGTCCGGAATGTGGAAAAACATTAGGATCGCCTGGCGGCATGCGTCATTTGGAGTTCGTTTGCATAAGTTATTAAAAAGAGAATTTTATTATTAAAATAAGATTAATAACATATATATCTTAATATTTTTCAAAACCCTAGCTCCATATGCCCAGCCGCCGCCAGTTATAGGTTTAATGGCCGAAATCCTCTCCACTTCCCCCTCGATTTTCTCTCAATCCACCAACCATCATCAGAAACTTCCAACTACAATAATGTAGAGAGCCTCGAGCACTACGTATCCAACGGTAGTGATCTGAATCAGAGTTGCGTGGTGGTTGTTAGGGGGCCATGAAGGCCGTGCGTTTCGTGCATTCCTCAAGGTGGAGGAGGGGGCCGAGTTTGGCCTAGCTCTGGCCGAAGGTGGCTCTTGTCGTGGGCTACGAGGTGGCGCTCTCTGATCGATGCAAAGGCGAGTGTGGTGGTCGCGAATTCAAACCCTAGGTGTGGATGTTTGGGTTTCTCGTGCGCGCGTGTATACCTGGGAAGAGAAATGCGAACGGGAGAGAAGGTGAGGGTGGGGGCCGCATGCGTGTGTGAGTGGTGAGGTGGATTCTTTTTTTTTTTTTTATTTGTTTTGGTTAGTTTAAATTTAAAGATTCAAATCGTGTAACTTTAAAACGTGATATCTTTTGCATGCGAGGTCGGATTCGAACGAGATTTTTTGCGTTGGCTTCGTATCGCCGTGCTCTTCGCGATGCAACCAGTTTGGAGTCGATTGGAGGTCGTTTGAATTTCGGGTAAAATTAAACGTTCGTTTAATTTTATTCGAAACGAACGACGAAACCGGAATAAAATCAAGGTGAGAACTCCTCACTCAATCGAAAGGTTTTGTTTAAAATTTTAAATAGTTGGTGTTGATTGATGATTGCTGTTTGATTGTGCTAGTAGATATAGTAGGATATATACTATATATAGCGATATATATATATTGGCATATGTATATATCGGATTTGATTCCCCGCCTCGTATAGCGGATGAGACCCTATTGCGCCGTTATTAAGCGGAATATTTATAAAATCCCATATACCGCGATATTCCACCTTGAAGTGGAATGGGTATTGTGCTAACGTCTGTGGATGCAGGGTAACAGGTTGGAGGGATCCAACTGGATTCCTCACATATTTATTTGTTTATGAATATTATGTTGATTGTTGATAATCACATTGATATATGATGTTATTCCCGTGATTGACCATCTGATGTTGTTGCATCATCGGATTCAAATTTTTAAAAATTAAAATAACGGTTTTGAATTTAAAAGGGGTTTAAATCGATTTTTCAAAGAATATGGTTTATTAAAAATTTTGAATTGATTAAATTTTAAAATAAATAGATGGATAAATTTTTATGTTTTAAAAATTTATATTTTTATGAAATATAACTTAAAAGAAATTTTTAACAATAATAGGTTTTTATAAAATAGTTAAATTTGGTTTTTGGGAAGTTATTATTATTAATGGTTTATATAAAGGATTTTATAAATGGATGTTTTTAAATAAAAATTATTGAAGTTATAGAATAAATTTATAAAGTGTTAAGTTGATGTATAACATGAATTTCACTAGGATTTATAGATTAATAAATGTGAAATTTATAAAACGAATGGTTATTGGAAAATTTTAAGTTTATAAGTTATTAACTTATAGAAATGGATTTGGGCATTAAAAAGGGGAATTTTATAGAAATTGTTAATAAATGAAGATTTCATTAGTTGAAATTATTATAAACCATAAAGAAATCTTGTAAGTGATAAGATTTTAAATTTGTGAAGTTCAAAGGAACGATTTGGTAAATAAATAATATTATAAGTATTTAACTTACAATATGGCTTTTGGGTATGAAATTGGGTTATGTAAATTGCATCGGATTAATAAAGGGATTTATAAAATTGGGGTTTATAATAGAAATGGAATTTATAAACTATGTTTATAAATTTGAAATCCATCGAATTTGATAAATTGAAATATGGAAATTTGTTAAGTGGGCTATATTCACTATTTTGAATATTGAATAGATTATTAAATAAAATGGGTATGTTTGGGAAAGAAATATTTTAAATGGAATTTAAAACGAATTAAAGGTGTTTTGTATAGTATTGGATTTATATATACCTATTTTTAATTTCAAATCCATATACTAGTGTTTTTGGGTTGTCGTAAATGATGTTTTACGCAACATCCGTTTTGACCCAAATAAATGTGAATAAAAGAATGTTTTCTTAAAGAGAATGGAATAAAATACTTAACGGTAACTTAAGTATGTTGAATATTTTCAAAATTGTTGAAAACAAATTGAAAGTGTGAATTACTTATTATTAAATAAGTTTAGAGATGATTTTCTAATATGAAATGGAACATTTTGAAAATTCACCTTTTAAAGGTAAATCGAAGTGAATAGATGGAAATTGATTTGAAATCGTGTATGTGTAGATATTTGGGAAATTGGAAATTCACTTTGGAATTTATAAATAGGAAGGGAAATTTGTTTAAAAATAAATGTTGATTTATTTTGAAGTATGGGATATAATTTTACGAATTTGAAACGTAAGTTAAAAATAAATCGGTAAAGATTTATTTGGTGATTTGAAATTTGTTTTCAAAAGGTATATATGGTTAAGGTGATTTGAAATTTGTTTTCAAAAGGTATATATGGTTAAGGTGATTTGGCATTAGTTTTCAAATGGTTAAGGTGATTTGAAATTGGTTTGCAAATGGTTAATGTGATTTGAAAATTGGTTTTCAAATGGTAAAGGTAAATTGAAAATTGGTTTTTCAATTGATTTAGTGTGGAAATTTTATCGTGAAGATAATTTGGTGAAGCAAATAACTGGGGCAATTATTTGTAAATGGTGTATATATATATATATCTCTTGTAAAGATATTTTGGGACTTAATAATTTTGGAAAATTATTTGGAATCTGATGATGTGGCGCATCTTTATTGATAGTTAAATAACCGACTATCAATATTTACCCTTGGATGGTATTTGTTGTGATTGTTGTGATTGAATTGCCACACTTATTTTTAAAATAAGCGCTCGCTATTCGGTTTAGCCGGGAGAGGACCTTTGTGTCATATATCCCATTCCGAATATGCGATACGTCGTTTGGATTGCATTTGAAGACCGGTGTTGAAGACCGGGTATTTGTGAAAACGATAGGATGACCTATCGATTGTCTCCGCATCGTTAGCTACGATATGGAGATTTCCTTTGTGATGGGAAATTTTATCGGGATTGTGAATACCCAGATTGCAAGGGCTTCCTTGGAAGTGCCTTCGGTTCTGTTCGAACCCGGAACAGACTTGTATGGTTACGTGTCTGACATTACATTTTGAGAGATAGAGCAGATTTCTTTCAAATACATTTCTGTTGGTGGCGGAGAATTTATTCTCTTAGCTTAACACCCTTCTCTGAGACGTACGAGCTCAGAGGTTATGTAGTTGAAGGTTATCAGCGATATTTCCCAATCTGGTAATGTGGCATGCTGAGTGCTGCTGTGTGATGATCATTGGTTGGTCATTTGTGATATGATCATTTGTTTGATCATTTATCTTTGTGATTATTGCTTTGGTCATCTGTGGACCCGAAGCATGGCTTTGTTGCACAAAGCGTAGCTTTGTGGACGAGACTTCGTCAGGACCTCACTCCCCGGAAATGGTCGAAACAGGAATATGCGGCAAGGTTATGAGGGTCGCGCCCTTTAGGGTATGTCATTTCCTTCTGGAAAAGGGTGGTATCATGGTATGGAGCCCAGATATTTACTCATGTGGAAACACTATATCTATTTCTGTGTGGTGTTGTTGGTATCGAGCGCTCGGATAAAGGTCCCAAAGGACCGGGGGATGACATATTCGTGTAGTAGTTACCTAGTTACAGAGGTAACCCGGCCTTGTGTTGGCAGAGATCTAACCGTAACGTTAGTTCTCGGGACGTCCCGCCAGAGGCGATCCCATGTGGCAGTAGGAAGTTCCTTAGCCTGACCATTTGTTGGAAATCCATTCATCCAATACGTGCCTTGTACGGTTTTAGTTGTAGAACCTGCCATTTAACATGGCAGCTATAGTAGGCATAGTATCATGGTACCTATGCTGGCTAGGATTGATATTATACTTTCGAAATATTTTCCACTATGCACTAGTAATAATATCAAAGAATTTTTCTCGTAGTAAGCATGTTTGACTATCATAAGGAGAAATCTCCCCCATGTGTGCGTTTGCATTGTGTGTGTGCCGGGAGGCCTTATGGTAGTTTCATTTTCCAAAAAGCATTGCGGATTTCAAAATTTAAATTTTCTTGTTGCTTGTTTAAAGATAAACTGTTTTGAGTTCTCACACCAGTCCCATGACTGACCTGGAGTTTATTGTTCCTTTCCTAAACTCTGGGTGCCCACTATTTTCCACACGGGCAGTCTAGAGTTAGGTTATCAGGTTATTCTGGATTCGGGAGTTGCTGTGCAGATGTTGGAGGCGAGCTTGGATAGCGTAGTCTATTATCTATTGTATATAGTATTCTTTCCGCTATTTTATTGTTGTACACTCTGATTGATGTAATGTAATGTGATGTAATGTATAAAATGTATAGTTCTTTTGTTTTAATGAATATTCATTTATCTATTATATGTTGTTCCGCTGCGACTGTGAGATTCTGTTATTGTTTCTCGTTCTGTTACTTGTTTTCTGTTTTCTCCTCTCTTTCTTTTCTTTCTTCTTCTACCTCTTTCTTCTTCTAAAACCCTAACGGTTCGATTTTTCGGCAACGAAAAATCGCGATCGTTACATTTGGTATCAGAGCTTATGGTTAAGCGACAACCTGCTCTGTTGGGTATTACTCATTAGAGATAGAGTCAGCAGTACTCTAGAATGAGTATGAGTGTAATAATAGATATGAGTGCGTATTTGTTAGTGAATATAAAATTGTTTTATATTGTGATGATTGGTTTGTTGAGTGGTATATGAACCTTCGTCGGCGCAGCCTCGAAAACTGAATCGAAGGGGTTCCTAAACACTTGAATAGAACAATTCGACACAATATTGTTTTAAATTGGGTAAATGAAATAATTTTACCTCGATTATATTTTATATATAAAAAGAAAATAATTTTTCAGGAATTATTGAAGTGTGTATATAATTGATTGCTTGGTTGTTGTTAAATAGGATATATATATAAAATAATTAAAAGTTGTTTGAATAAGCTAATAAAAGCAACTATTGTAAAAAGAATAATGGTATAAACCAATGAATCATAAGATGAAATTATAATTAATAATGATTTACAATTGTAAGATAAGCATGTATGTATATAAGAAGTAAAATTATATAAGTAAAAGGTTTATAAAAGTGATTTATGAATAGATTCCCAGATTTTTGAAAGAATAATTAGCATTGATTTCACTATTGTCACTGGGAAATAATAAGGGTGATGACTGCAGCATCATCAGTATCATTTTCGAGTTTCTATGTGATGGATTTGCTACAATAATGAAATTAAAATTGAAGTTTTGTTGTAATAAATCAATTTGAAATTAAAATTCAATTTGAAGTTGATAAGTATAAGCGAAATAAGTTTTGAACTTATAATATAAGTTAGAAGTTGAATAATAAGTTGCATGACTTATAGAATGGGAAAATGAAAGTAAAACCAGTTGTTGAAGTGGTTAAACAATTAAGTTAAATAAAATGGAATATGAATTTGAATATTGATATGAATTTGACTTAAGTAAAAGTTAAATAGGATTTACTTTGGAATTTAAAATCCGAATTGAATTGATAAGTAAAACTTAAGTTTAATTAACAAATGATGTTTAAATGGAATAACTTAAGTGAAGTTGAATAAAAAATTGATATTTGTATCAAAGTTAAATAATCAAGTGAATTAAATGATGTAAATAAAGTTGAAATGGAATGCAAGTTAAGTAATGTTGAAAGAATTGATGTTAATATCAAAGTAAATGAATAAAGTGAGTAAATGAAATTGTTAAAGGTGTGAACTTAAGTTATATAAATGAAATTCAATTTCATTTGTAAAAAGAACTAGCAATTGAATTAAAGAATGGATTGAATGTTAATCAATCGAATGTAAGTAAGTTGATATGAAACGATGTATGTAAGTGTAAATTCATTGAAGTTAGTTGAATAATTGGATGAAAATCAATTGAATGTTAAACCAATTGGAATTGAGATAGTTGAACCAAATTGAATGTAAGTAAAATAAATAAATTTGGTTGTATTGGATGTACATTGGTCGTTATTGCTTGATGGTTGGTTGTATGTAAATTCATTAGGTGTTAATGGAAATAAACTAGCGCAATTGAAAGCTATGTAATTGAACTCAAATTGAATGTAAAGTAAATGAATTTGAATAGAATTGAATTTGATTTGGGCTGAATATGAACCAATGTGAATTTAATTAGTGAATGTAACTAATTGAAACGAATGAATTGAATATGCAACTTCAATAATAAACTAAAAAAAAATGTGTAAGAAGCATGTATTGGAAATTTTGAACTTGAATTGGCAAAATAGTTTGAATGTTGGAATTGGATACTACTACTAGCAGGATATACAGGTATATAATGGATTGGAATTTTGATTTTGAAGTTAAAAATTGAATGACTCGACAAAAAGGTACGTATTTCACTTTTAGTATGAGAATTGATGATTTCCTTCTCCAGCCACTTGGCTTTCTCTTTTCTTTTTGATTCTGAGGGGCCGTAGTGCCATTTTGTAGTCGTACCGATCTAGCCGCGCAAAGGAGACTCTGGCGAAATTTTTCGAAAATTTAGGGAGTTAGTAAAAATTTTTGAGAAATTTTGAAAGTTGAAAATTTGAATTGAAATTTAAATTTGAATTGTCAAATAAACAATGTTGTTTGAAACCTATAATTGAAGTTGGAAAGCTAATTGAAATGATAGTAAATCTTTAATAAAAAGATTGGTGTTAGAAGGTTGATAAAACTATTAGTTTTGGAAAAATAATAAACGGATTATGAATTATTCTCCTTAACTTGCAATTTCGAGGACGAAATTCTTTTAAGGGGGGAAGATTGTAACGACCCAGAATTTTTGATAACTTGAATTTGAATATTTAATTTATTTTTAATATTTATAAGTGGAATTTTTAAGTCGAATAATTTATTTCTTGAATATTGGATTTAATTGGTCATTTAAATCGATTAATTAATAGTGAAATTCCACAAATAATTTGATATTGGGTTAAATATGATTGAAAATGATTTGGAAAATTTTGTTTTATCATATTGAAGTTATAGGAATGTTTTAGAACTTGTAAAACTGAATTTGGAGTTAATTTGTAAAAATTGAATATTTTAATATTTAATTATCGACTGAAAAATAGCCAATTTTTGAACAGTCTCAGAATTTAACGAAACGAGTTCCATTGGATCCGTAATAGTTAGTTATTATCGGATTTCAAATTTCGTAGCAAACGGAGTTGTCGTTTGACCGTGGCAGCTCGAAACGCATCGATATCGTTTTAATTTTAATTCGGCGAGTTAAAATAGCCATTTTTCAAACGGTCTCGGATTTCGACGAAACCAATTTCATCGGATCCGTAATGTGATATTATTGTAAGATTTCAAATTTCAAGTCGTTTGGATTTATCGTTTGTCCGGTACAAGCCAAAACGCCTAGAAATCGCTTAAATCGGGTTAAATTTAAATCGACTGTTTATTGCCGTATCTCACACATACTTCCGAATTAGCTTACGAAACCTGTTCCATTGCGTCCGGAATGTGGAAAAACATTAGGATCGCCTGGCGGCATGCGTCATTTGGAGTTCGTTTGCATAAGTTATTAAAAAGAGAATTTTATTATTAAAATAAGATTAATAACATATATATCTTAATATTTTTCAAAACCCTAGCTCCATATGCCCAGCCGCCGCCAGTTATAGGTTTAATGGCCGAAATCCTCTCCACTTCCCCCTCGATTTTCTCTCAATCCACCAACCATCATCAGAAACTTCCAACTACAATAATGTAGAGAGCCTCGAGCACTACGTATCCAACGGTAGTGATCTGAATCAGAGTTGCGTGGTGGTCGTTAGGGGGCCATGAAGGCCGTGCGTTTCGTGCATTCCTCAAGGTGGAGGAGGGGGCCGAGTTTGGCCTAGCTCTGGCCGAAGGTGGCTCTTGTCGTGGGCTACGAGGTGGCGCTCTCTGATCGATGCAAAGGCGAGTGTGGTGGTCGCGAATTCAAACCCTAGGTGTGGATGTTTGGGTTTCTCGTGCGCGCGTGTATACCTGGGAAGAGAAATGCGAACGGGAGAGAAGGTGAGGGTGGGGGCCGCATGCGTGTGTGAGTGGTGAGGTGGATTCTTTTTTTTTTTTTTATTTGTTTTGGTTAGTTTAAATTTAAAGATTCAAATCGTGTAACTTTAAAACGTGATATCTTTTGCATGCGAGGTCGGATTCGAACGAGATTTTTTGCGTTGGCTTCGTATCGCCGTGCTCTTCGCGATGCAACCAGTTTGGAGTCGATTGGAGGTCGTTTGAATTTCGGGTAAAATTAAACGTTCGTTTAATTTTATTCGAAACGAACGACGAAACCGGAATAAAATCAAGGTGAGAACTCCTCACTCAATCGAAAGGTTTTGTTTAAAATTTTAAATAGTTGGTGTTGATTGATGATTGCTGTTTGATTGTGCTAGTAGATATAGTAGGATATATACTATATATAGCGATATATATATATTGGCATATGTATATATCGGATTTGATTCCCCGCCTCGTATAGCGGATGAGACCCTATTGCGCCGTTATTAAGCGGAATATTTATAAAATCCCATATACCGCGATATTCCACCTTGAAGTGGAATGGGTATTGTGCTAACGTCTGTGGATGCAGGGTAACAGGTTGGAGGGATCCAACTGGATTCCTCACATATTTATTTGTTTATGAATATTATGTTGATTGTTGATAATCACATTGATATATGATGTTATTCCCGTGATTGACCATCTGATGTTGTTGCATCATCGGATTCAAATTTTTAAAAATTAAAATAACGGTTTTGAATTTAAAAGGGGTTTAAATCGATTTTTCAAAGAATATGGTTTATTAAAAATTTTGAATTGATTAAATTTTAAAATAAATAGATGGATAAATTTTTATGTTTTAAAAATTTATATTTTTATGAAATATAACTTAAAAGAAATTTTTAACAATAATAGGTTTTTATAAAATAGTTAAATTTGGTTTTTGGGAAGTTATTATTATTAATGGTTTATATAAAGGATTTTATAAATGGATGTTTTTAAATAAAAATTATTGAAGTTATAGAATAAATTTATAAAGTGTTAAGTTGATGTATAACATGAATTTCACTAGGATTTATAGATTAATAAATGTGAAATTTATAAAACGAATGGTTATTGGAAAATTTTAAGTTTATAAGTTATTAACTTATAGAAATGGATTTGGGCATTAAAAAGGGGAATTTTATAGAAATTGTTAATAAATGAAGATTTCATTAGTTGAAATTATTATAAACCATAAAGAAATCTTGTAAGTGATAAGATTTTAAATTGGTGAAGTTCAAAGGAACGATTTGGTAAATAAATAATATTATAAGTATTTAACTTACAATATGGCTTTTGGGTATGAAATTGGGTTATGTAAATTGCATCGGATTAATAAAGGGATTTATAAAATTGGGGTTTATAATAGAAATGGAATTTATAAACTATGTTTATAAATTTGAAATCCATCGAATTTGATAAATTGAAATATGGAAATTTGTTAAGTGGGCTATATTCACTATTTTGAATATTGAATAGATTATTAAATAAAATGGGTATGTTTGGGAAAGAAATATTTTAAATGGAATTTAAAACGAATTAAAGGTGTTTTGTATAGTATTGGATTTATATATACCTATTTTTAATTTCAAATCCATATACTAGTGTTTTTGGGTTGTCGTAAATGATGTTTTACGCAACATCCGTTTTGACCCAAATAAATGTGAATAAAAGAATGTTTTCTTAAAGAGAATGGAATAAAATACTTAACGGTAACTTAAGTATGTTGAATATTTTCAAAATTGTTGAAAACAAATTGAAAGTGTGAATTACTTATTATTAAATAAGTTTAGAGATGATTTTCTAATATGAAATGGAACATTTTGAAAATTCACCTTTTAAAGGTAAATCGAAGTGAATAGATGGAAATTGATTTGAAATCGTGTATGTGTAGATATTTGGGAAATTGGAAATTCACTTTGGAATTTATAAATAGGAAGGGAAATTTGTTTAAAAATAAATGTTGATTTATTTTGAAGTATGGGATATAATTTTACGAATTTGAAACGTAAGTTAAAAATAAATCGGTAAAGATTTATTTGGTGATTTGAAATTTGTTTTCAAAAGGTATATATGGTTAAGGTGATTTGAAATTTGTTTTCAAAAGGTATATATGGTTAAGGTGATTTGGCATTAGTTTTCAAATGGTTAAGGTGATTTGAAATTGGTTTGCAAATGGTTAATGTGATTTGAAAATTGGTTTTCAAATGGTAAAGGTAAATTGAAAATTGGTTTTTCAATTGATTTAGTGTGGAAATTTTATCGTGAAGATAATTTGGTGAAGCAAATAACTGGGGCAATTATTTGTAAATGGTGTATATATATATATATCTCTTGTAAAGATATTTTGGGACTTAATAATTTTGGAAAATTATTTGGAATCTGATGATGTGGCGCATCTTTATTGATAGTTAAATAACCGACTATCAATATTTACCCTTGGATGGTATTTGTTGTGATTGTTGTGATTGAATTGCCACACTTATTTTTAAAATAAGCGCTCGCTATTCGGTTTAGCCGGGAGAGGACCTTTGTGTCATATATCCCATTCCGAATATGCGATACGTCGTTTGGATTGCATTTGAAGACCGGTGTTGAAGACCGGGTATTTGTGAAAACGATAGGATGACCTATCGATTGTCTCCGCATCGTTAGCTACGATATGGAGATTTCCTTTGTGATGGGAAATTTTATCGGGATTGTGAATACCCAGATTGCAAGGGCTTCCTTGGAAGTGCCTTCGGTTCTGTTCGAACCCGGAACAGACTTGTATGGTTACGTGTCTGACATTACATTTTGAGAGATAGAGCAGATTTCTTTCAAATACATTTCTGTTGGTGGCGGAGAATTTATTCTCTTAGCTTAACACCCTTCTCTGAGACGTACGAGCTCAGAGGTTATGTAGTTGAAGGTTATCAGCGATATTTCCCAATCTGGTAATGTGGCATGCTGAGTGCTGCTGTGTGATGATCATTGGTTGGTCATTTGTGATATGATCATTTGTTTGATCATTTATCTTTGTGATTATTGCTTTGGTCATCTGTGGACCCGAAGCATGGCTTTGTTGCACAAAGCGTAGCTTTGTGGACGAGACTTCGTCAGGACCTCACTCCCCGGAAATGGTCGAAACAGGAATATGCGGCAAGGTTATGAGGGTCGCGCCCTTTAGGGTATGTCATTTCCTTCTGGAAAAGGGTGGTATCATGGTATGGAGCCCAGATATTTACTCATGTGGAAACACTATATCTATTTCTGTGTGGTGTTGTTGGTATCGAGCGCTCGGATAAAGGTCCCAAAGGACCGGGGGATGACATATTCGTGTAGTAGTTACCTAGTTACAGAGGTAACCCGGCCTTGTGTTGGCAGAGATCTAACCGTAACGTTAGTTCTCGGGACGTCCCGCCAGAGGCGATCCCATGTGGCAGTAGGAAGTTCCTTAGCCTGACCATTTGTTGGAAATCCATTCATCCAATACGTGCCTTGTACGGTTTTAGTTGTAGAACCTGCCATTTAACATGGCAGCTATAGTAGGCATAGTATCATGGTACCTATGCTGGCTAGGATTGATATTATACTTTCGAAATATTTTCCACTATGCACTAGTAATAATATCAAAGAATTTTTCTCGTAGTAAGCATGTTTGACTATCATAAGGAGAAATCTCCCCCATGTGTGCGTTTGCATTGTGTGTGTGCCGGGAGGCCTTATGGTAGTTTCATTTTCCAAAAAGCATTGCGGATTTCAAAATTTAAATTTTCTTGTTGCTTGTTTAAAGATAAACTGTTTTGAGTTCTCACACCAGTCCCATGACTGACCTGGAGTTTATTGTTCCTTTCCTAAACTCTGGGTGCCCACTATTTTCCACACGGGCAGTCTAGAGTTAGGTTATCAGGTTATTCTGGATTCGGGAGTTGCTGTGCAGATGTTGGAGGCGAGCTTGGATAGCGTAGTCTATTATCTATTGTATATAGTATTCTTTCCGCTATTTTATTGTTGTACACTCTGATTGATGTAATGTAATGTGATGTAATGTATAAAATGTATAGTTCTTTTGTTTTAATGAATATTCATTTATCTATTATATGTTGTTCCGCTGCGACTGTGAGATTCTGTTATTGTTTCTCGTTCTGTTACTTGTTTTCTGTTTTCTCCTCTCTTTCTTTTCTTTCTTCTTCTACCTCTTTCTTCTTCTAAAACCCTAACGGTTCGATTTTTCGGCAACGAAAAATCGCGATCGTTACAATAACATTTTTCTCGACACGTAATTATGAACTCAATTATTTAATTTATTTTAAATTTCAAGGTTAGTAATAAAATCACTTCCGTGCAACTTATGCCTGCTATTTAACTACCGAAAAATGTTGTTTTTAAAAATTAAATTTTCTCTTTTTACAACGTTATATTTCTATTCAGAATGGAAACGTTCACTTTATTTCCTCAATATTCTTTTATTTTCCTTAAAATGCTTATTCGTTACTTGCAATTCATAAATGTAAACATTGTTATATTCTAAAATGATCAACTTATACAATATTAAATCCATTCTTATATTTCCAAATAATGTACATTCATAATGAAAACATTCTTACATAAATTTTATTAATTGCACTTTGTTTCTTTTCCTTTTTCAATTGAAAGATTTTAATAAATTTGTTTCCAATTAATTTTAATCTTCCACTTCAAAACAGACCCTAATTGATGACATCAATTAAATAAATACATGAATATTGTAATCCTTATTTATAGTCAAGCAAACATGTTTATAAAATTACAGTTTCCAACAAGCATTAAATTCATACTAAATAAATCTTTTTCTCTATTCAATTAAAAAAATCAAATGTTTATTCCATCTAAAATTTTAAGCAGAAGGATTCCATGTTGGGTTCAAAATCTATTATTTTAATATCCTTGAATTTTAGTTTAATCTCTATAAACGATATATTTAAACGTTAATTTCATTTATTTTGCAATACCTTAATTAAACTAAAATATCGTTTTCTAAACTTAAATCTATGCTCCCATTGATTCATTCAATTTGCACTTATTATGTATTATTTTAACAACTCATTTATAACTTTGAATCTATTCATCAAATTTCACATTTCTATTGTTATATACATTTGAATTCCATCCTATTTAATATTTCAAATATTACGTCATTATCATTAATGAAATAAATATATTTTTAATTATTGCAATTGATTTTTCCGTTATAACTTAATATACTAAATAGGTGGTAAATCTTAAATACTTGTTCTCATTAACGATTTATTTCTACTTACAAATTAATGCAATTATTACCTATTTCCATCTTTATCTCCAATTAACGTAAAATGTTATATTCAGATTCCATAAATTTCAATAGATTCAAATTATCATATCTATGAAGAACATTTACGTTATTATCCATTTATTACCTTAACTTATTCAACGTAACATTTAATTTATATTTATTGTAATGATTTCCAAATCAATTGAATTGAATTAAATATATATGTATCACTCATAATAACTTGTGGTCACAACTCTTGATCAACATTAATAAGTTTATTATTTACAATCCAATAATCGCCATTCTATATATATACGAATTAACTAATTCAATATTTCCATTTCGTTTTCCTATCCTAAATTTATTACTATGTGTATTTACTCCATTCCAACAAGTTGGAATTCCATTTTTACTATAACAATCATTTTTCCTATTCACCTTTATTACTAACCCATCATCGTTGCATTTATTGTCTTTTATTGATTTAATCAATTTACCATATATTCACTTAAACTCATACTAACGAAACATTCAATTCTATTTATCGTATAAACTCCATTTCATAAATCTACCTGCAATTTCTACCTAGAAATAAGGTTACATTTCCGTTGAAAATACCCAGATGTAACGTCCCGCCTTTTCGCACGATTTAAACGGACACACGTGCCAATTCAAACCATACATAAGGGCGGATTGTTATGGGATAAATAAGAAAAAAAGACAAGAAAGAAATAAAAGAAGAAAACAGAATCTCACAGCGGAAGGATAAAATATAATAATCAATATATAGTTCATGAAACTTTTTACAAAACATTGCTTCTTCTTTATATAATATCAGAGTTCATATACCAATAATATTAATGCAGCGGAATTAAATAGTGCAGTGGAATAATAGTACATAATAGTAATACAAATCTTCGTCTTCGTTCTCCAGAGCTAAAACTTCAAATCCTGAAACGCTCGGACTGACCCGTGCGGATTGAAAAGACAAAACACTCGAGTCAGAACTAAAGATCTTATGTGAGTTAAATTAACAGAAATAAATATGAGTGCAGTAACTCAAGAGATGCTCGGGATTTACATCTCCTAAGGATCCGTTATACTATTTACCATGTAGTATATTGCGCTATTATAATAGTGTCTAATTGTAAAATAAACTTACTTTTAAATAGCGTTAAGGCTTTACATTTTCCACCTTAACACAGTTATATATTCCCATAGTCTATACAGTACCGTAATCTCCCCCGTACTGGGCGTCGTCAGAGGGCACTACATAGGTATGGTACAAAACAAAATCGTATAAGGCGCGCTAGGGTAGGTGACACGGCACAACTAGGCAATGCCAGGGTAGATATACCAATTGCTATCCGGGCTGGTGGTAACGCGTAGCCGCAGCTACCGCCACCTCGAACTAACACCCCAAATCAAAGAAATCAATAGTGGCCACCGAATCAATCCAAAGTCAAAGTATAGCATCGAAGGAGTGTGTTCGATCAGAGGAATGACCTCATTGGCCCGAGAATTGCTCCTGTTTTAGCCACCTTATGCCAACTCACGGGAGTTGGGTCCGCGTATTTACCTTACAGGAAACGTCGCCACCAACCTACTTCATTCTGGAATCTCCACCGCGTACATGGTTAGTCAAAGTGGTTTTCGGTATCGACAGAGAGTATATCCATATCCGATCCCGGTCTCTTTGCCAACCAATCGTTATTATAACACCGCGGTTATTTAAAAAAAATTATACTTTTAAAACCAAAATAAAATATCCATTTAAAATCCATATAAACCCGATATCATTTATTCTTAAAACCCAAAATCAATACGATATCATTTATTTTCCAATATATATTCTTTCCAAAATCATAGGGTTACCAGAGTAAAATATTTAGAAATCAAAACTCTTGAATATAATATTTCCAAATTATACTACCATGAAAACATAGCTTTGAAACAAAATTTCCATCTCTTAAATGGTTAAATATTAAATTACTTTTATAAACAAAATAGCTTCTTTAGATTTCACAAATCAATTTCAAATATCGATTTAAACTTCCAAATACCATTTCAATTCTTATGTTTCAAGGCTTTAAATATTTCACCATTTCAAACAGACTCATTTGACAAATCCATATATATATATCAAATTCAGTTACTTATTATTTAGACTTGAAATATTTGCTTAATGAATTCAATATAATTTAAGAAAACCTTTAACTTCATATAACTGGATCATCTTTCAATTTATTATATATTCATTTAATCGACCTGATATTCATTAAAATCACTTTACACAAAAATCAAGTTATAAAAATCATATCCTTTAAAAATTCTAATTTTTATTAAATTTCAATTTAACTTAATATTCATCTTCCAAATCTATTCTCATTTAAGTCATAAAACTCCAGAAATTAAATTTTAAATAAATGTTTAATCTTATTTGATCTTAAAATCAAACTTATTTAAACTTCAAATCAAATTTATACAAAGCTTAAAACCGAAAATTACTATATATATATATAATAGCCTTTATCAATAACCAAATCAATATCTCATAAACCATATATATATATATATAACTTTACAAAACCATAGAAAAACATTTCAAAATAATTTTATATATTTACCGCAGTGCCTGTATATAATTTTCTATCCTATGGTCAAGTGATACGGATGTTTATCATTTCAATCCGCAATTTAGAATGAAAAAATGTGGTTATATATCATTTCAAACCGCAATCCCGAATGAATGAAATGCATAGTAACTTGCAATTAATAAAATTGATCATCCATTCATCCATCAAATCATACATCCATTTATCACAGTCATCATCCAATTTCAAACAATCATCAATACATAACAGGTGATAAATAATGGTATCAATTATCAGTTTATATTCAAAATAAATTTAATAACTGTTAATTGGCAGTTTATATGCAAAAATAAACGTAAATTTAACTGGCAGTTAATATGAAAATTTAACATAACTATGACTGGCAGTTAATATGCAATTAAAGAAATTCTAACTGTCAAATTTATGCAATAAATAAAATTAATTAACAGTTATATTAAATGAATGCGATTTATCAGAGATAATGAATAAAACATGCCAAACAGTCATAAATAAATTTCTACTCATATCTAAAATTAATTTAACAAACACAAGAAATTTTAGAAATTGTGAGTGGGTTAAAACACTCACCTTTTGAATTTAAATTTGATTTAAATCCAATTTAAACTCAAAAATTCGACAGTCTCCAAATCTTTCCAAACTAGCGTCAACAGATCTGGAAATTTATTACGATCCTAGCAAAAAAAAATTCTGCTAAATCGGAGGTCGTATGAGAAAGTTACACGCATTAATGGTGATTGAAATTTCAAAAAAAAGAAAAAAGAAATTATATATCACATCATATATTTTATTTAACTTGCAATGGAATTTTTAGTATTGCGTACCTTTTTGCTTAGCCAGATTTGGATCTGGAACTACTTTCTCATTTTGTTTTGTTTCCTTGCTATCTTAATATTTTTTTATTTTATTTTTATAGAAAGTTTTGAAGAGAATATTATATAAATATGGATTTGAAGAAAAAGACATGGAAAGAAGATAAGGTTTAAAAGAGAAAAAAAATTTAAAGAATAAAAAGAACAACAACAAAAAAAGAAAAGGAAACTTTGATAAAGAAGAAGATTTGAAGAATAAGAAGAAGAAAGAGGAAAAAAAGCTTTGGAAAAAAAAAGAGAAAGGAGATTTGAAGAAGAAACAGAAAAAAAGAAGAAGGAAGGTGAAGAGTGACAAAAAAATGAAGCTATAGAAGATGAAATTTAAAAAAAAATGAAATGAAGCTACAAGAATGAGGAATTAAACTAGTGAAAAGCTAAATATAAACAAAGTAGGAATTGTAATAAAGTAAAAGTATGAACAACCCAATAAAAATGGTAGATATTAAAAGAGGTGAAAGAAAGAAATAAAAATATGAAAAGTATGTAACGTTCATGAAATGAAAAGGAACCATGTAAATGGAAATGAGTAATGGAACAAATGAGGAAACAATTAAAAAAACGTGTGACAATTATTAATTAGAAAGGGAATGAATGGACCAACTCTACTCTATAAACAAACTTTCAGAATTCAAATTTCAAAACATTTGTTCACCCAATTAATTTTTTTTTAATCCCAAACATACCAAATTTGACACTCATTAAAGATTTAATTACCACAACATAAGTAAATTTAAAAAGACCAATTTACATAACGGGGACAGCGGATACATAAATAAAATATGAACCATGATTTTAAAAATTCAAATTTAAAAATAACATTTTTCTCGACACGTAATTATGAACTCAATTATTTAATTTATTTTAAATTTCAAGGTTAGTAATAAAATCACTTCCGTGCAACTTATGCCTGCTATTTAACTACCGAAAAATGTTGTTTTTAAAAATTAAATTTTCTCTTTTTACAACGTTATATTTATATTCAGAATGGAAACGTTCACTTTATTTCCTCAATATTCTTTTATTTTCCTTAAAATGCTTATTCGTTACTTGCAATTCATAAATGTAAACATTCTTATATTCTAAAATGATCAACTTATACAATACTAAATCCATTCTTATATTTCCAAATAATGTACATTCATAATGAAAACATTCTTACATAAATTTTATTAATTGCACTTTGTTTATTTTTCTTTTTCAATTGAAAGATTTTAATAAATTTGTTTCCAATTAATTTTAATCTTCCACTTCAAAACAGACCCTACTTGATGACATCAATTAAATAAATACGTGAATATTGTAATCCTTATTTATAGTCAAGCAAATATGTTTATAAAATTACAGTTTCCAACAAGCATTAAATTCATACTAAATAAATCTTTTTCTCTATTCAATTAAAAAAAATCAAATGTTTATTCCATCTAAAATTTTAAGCAGAAGGATTCCATGTTGGGTTCAAAATCTATTATTTTAATATCCTTGAATTTTAGTTTAATCTCTATAAACGAAATATTTAAACGTTAATTTCATTTATGTTGCAATACTTTAATTAAACTAAAATATTGTTTTCTAAACTTAAATCTATGCTCCCATTGATTCATGCAATTTGCACTTATTACGTATTATTTTAACAACTCATTTATAACTTTGAATATATTCATCAAATTTCACATTTCTATTGTTATATACATTTGAATTCCATCCTATTTAATATTTCAAATATTACGTCATTATCATTAATGAAATAAATATATTTTTAATTATTGCAATTGATTTTTCCGTTATAACTTAATATACTAAACAGGTGGTAAATCTTAAATACTTGTTCTCATTAACGATTTATTTCTACTTACAAATTAATGCAATTATTACCTATTTCCATCTTTATCTCCAATTAACGTAAAATGTTATATTCAAATTCCATAAATTTCAATAGATTCAAATTATCATATCTATGAAGAACATTTACATTATTATCCATTTATTACCTTAACTTATTCAACGTAACATTTAATTTATATTTATTATAATGATTTCCAAATCAATTGAATTGAATTAAATATATATGTATCACTCATAATAACTTGTGGTCACAACTCTTGATCAACATTAATAAGTTTATTATTTACAATCCAATAATCGCCATTCTATATATATACGAATTAACTAATTCAATATTTCCATTTCGTTTTTCTATCCTAAATTTATTACTAAGTGTATTTACTCCATTCCAACAAGTTGGAATTCCATTTTTACTATAACAATCATTTCCCTATTCACCTTTATTACTAACGCATCATCGTTGCATTTATTGTCTTTTATTGATTTAATCAATTTACCCCATATTCCCTTAAACTCATACTAACGAAACATTCAATTCTATTTATCGCATAAACTCCATTTCATAAATCTACCTGCAATGTCTACCTAGAAATAAGGTTACATTTCCGTTGAAAATACATTTACATCTTACGTTACTACTTTAATAATTAGTAACGTTTATATCATCAACCATCACTTATGAATAATTACCATTTCCTATTTATTTTTTTACATTCACTTGTATTCACTTTATGAATAAATTGGTATTCCCTTTAACCTATTAATTACTAACTTAAATTATTGCAATTCATTTATCTAACATAAATTTTGAATCTATTTCCAAATTTTCATTTTTCAATTAATTAACACCTTACAATAGTTTACAAATAAAAGGGATTGTACTAATTACATTATTTATTTTCTTGCATTACTTTATTACCTCTGTTTAATTTCAATTTCCGTAAATCAATATTTTATTCCATTAACAAATTCAATACTTGCAACAATTTCCACTATTACTATTAATTGCAATATATAATTTAATTTGTAAATTTTAATTACCCTTGATACATCAAATTTCAATATTTGCTTTCATATAAATTAATAAGATTTTTATTTCTTTCTAAATTTAAAATAAAATCCTATTAATTTAATTCATTTTAAACATCGAATTTACACGGGTCGTTACAGACCCTACACCAGTCCCACCTATGATCATATATGGCTTGAAATCCATGAGTCATATCCTTTCATCAATTAAAGGCAGCCCAACAGAATTGATCTGTCTAATCTCCTAGATGCAATTCTACTCGTTTAAGAGTTTAGTTTAAGCATACTCACCACTGGAACTACCAAACTGGTAATCATATTCTCCAAATCCCAGGATGCAATGTTGGGTCATGAAAATATGAGTATGCCAATGATAAATAATCTAACTTAAATGACCAAATGATAACAAGAACATACAACATCATCTTGTAAAATATGCTCAATCAATATCCACATTCATACAAAACTAGTTACGTTTAAGTAATATCTTTCTTTGGTGAATTCGTACAAATTAAGCTAAAACACCATTTTATTTCCTTGAAACCATTTATTCTTAGAAATGGTAAACCACCTGAAATCATTCTTAAAATAAGAAAAATATAGCACATATACTTAGTCAAAATCTTGTGCCAAAGCACTATCTTATTTACATAGCTTTCAAAACTTTAGTGTCAAAACAGGAATGTCAACCCTTCATTAAACATGGCTATTGTGCCTATAAATATAGTATTTTGTAAAACATAAGGTTGTAGAGCGTATAAACACAACTATTTACTTTGTAAAAGATAAGGCAGTCAAGCCTATAAACATAACTATTTAATTTATAAACAAAAGGCCGTCGAGACTTTAAGACAGCTTTCAAATTTATATATAGGGTTGTCGAGCCTCAATACTTAGCTTTCAATTTTGTAGATAAAAGGCTATTGGGCCTCTAAAACATGGCTATCGAGTTTGTGAAATACACGTCATTCGTGCGGCTAAAATATAGCTGCCGAATATATATAGAATATATCGAGTTTAAAAAATATATGGGTGTTGAGTTTTTCAAAAATGAGGTGTTTATCCTCTAAAACACTTAGGGTTATCAGCCACTTACTTGAGGATGTCGATCCTATAAAACTTTAAGGGTGTCGAGTTTCTAAAACATATAAGCAAATAAGAGGTACCGAGTCTCTACAAAACTTTGACAAAAATGAGGTATATAATCCCCTAAACACAAGACGTCGAATTCATCACATAGCTATTGTGTAGCTATTCCATGCATCCGCCTTTATAGTTATCATATATCTATGATTTGGGGTATCGAGCCTCTAGGTTACAGAGCTAATGTCATTTCTGTAACTACTTTGAAAATTTATTTACTTTCTTTTAAAGGAATAATTTTCCACTAGCTCCTGCCCCATGTCAAATTACCATTAGAAAACAAAATGCTTTACATATTCTTTTTAGAAATTTCTGGTAGATCTATCCTACCTTCTTAACTATCTTTACAAACCCTTATAACTAAACAATTTTTCTTATATCAATTAAAGGCTTTTGTTAAAATAATAAATTCATAGAAAACATAAGCATTAGATAAAATCCCCAAAAATGACTGAAAATCCAAATTTCCGTCATCTTTCTTACATAAAAATTTCGAGGCCAAAATATTAAGTGAATTATTTTTTATAATCATAACTCAAAATAAACACCTTTGCCCTCTTAGGAATTTCATAAAATATTTATATTAACCTGAAGAATTATGAAATTAAAAACTCATCTCCAAAATGATGTTTTATATAACATATTCAAATTTCAAATCCATTAGAAATTAGAAACTTAGGCTTTGCCTATAAAACCTATTTAAAAAAAATTCATAATAATTCTAATAAATCATCATTCAATCTAATAATGAAAATCGTCAATCAAAGCATGAAATATATTCATATTCAATTCAAAAATCATTCATAGATACCGAAAAGTACAAATAAATTAGATGGATACTATTATTTATCTTAGATAAGAGAGATTGAGATTTGATATTAATTAATTCCTTTAGCTTATCTCTATGATTTCCTCTTCCTTGTCTTTAAATAATGGGTGGCCTCTTTAGGTTACATTTTGAGTGAAAAATGAAATGAGAATGAATGAGAGAGTGAGGCTTTAGGGAATTAATTAAGGGTTTATTCTCATTATGCCCCTCTCATAAATTCCTTTCTATTTTCTATTTGAAACAATCTTCTTACTTGATTAATTAAGGCACGACCCAATTAATTAACAAGTCTCATTTTCCTTATCACATCATATCACATTATTCTATTTAATTTATCCAATTAAATTTCTTGAATAATATTAAACAAAAATTAGTGGTTTTAGAGGCTCCGCTATTAAATTTCATCCTCGAAATTATGTTAAGAAAATCAACAAGTATATCAATTAGGCAAACATGTGTGATGAACACATAACAATATTACTAGTATATACTACTACCAAAAGGTCTATATGACAAATATACAATATACCATCAATGCAACTCAGGATAAGTATCCCTAAGCTTGTCTTCTGTCTACCAAGTACAGTCTTTCTCATTGTCACTCCACTGAACTTTCACTAGCTTAATCGTATTATTCCTTATTCTTTTCCCATCTCTTGCTACGACATGAACTAGTTATCTAGCAAAAGTTATATTCAGTTTGACTACTAAATCTTCCAATACAATCGGTGCAATAGTAATCTCCGAATCAAGCAATACTTCCTAAAATGAGAAACATGAAAAACATTATATAATCATGCTAACTATTCTAATCCATCCAATCATCAAGTTTCCCGATTCTTTCTATGATAGTAAACATTCTAACATATCTTAATGCTAATTTCTATGGCTTTCCAAACTGTACCACACATTTCATCGTTGATACATTAGCAAAAACATGGTCTCTAACTAAGAACTCTAAATCCTTACATCTCTTACCTGCGTAACTTTTTTGCCTATACCGTGCTTCCTTCATTCTTGCTCAGATCAACTCAATCTTTTTCATGGCATATTTCACCATATCTGGACCAAGAATTAGTCTGTCTCTGGTCTCTAACCAACATGCTGATGATTTGCATGGCCTTCCGTAAAGAACTTCAAAAAGTGTCGTTCCTATACTAGTTTGCTAACTATTATTGTAGAAAATTTTTATTAAGTGCAAATAGACCTACCACGACCCTCCAAAGTTGACTAAACAAGCCTTTAACAAATCTTCATTAACTTTGTTAACTCTTTTCGTTTGCCCATCCAATTATGGATGGTACATGGTACTCATTTTTAGCTTGCTACCTAATTCACAATTCACTAGTGAACAAAGTGTCTCTGTCACTGACTATACTACTAGGAATTCTGTGTAGTCTTATAATATTCCTCATTAACAACATTCTAGAGTAGGTGCCATCCTTGTTGACTTAATGGGAATATAGCGTGCACTCTTAGTCAGTCTATCTACCACGACCCAAATACTTTCATTTCCCCTATTCGACCTTGGCAACACATCACTAAGTCTATTTTTATAAAACCTCATTTCCAAAGTGGTACTTCTAACGGTTGAAGCGACCTACTTGGCTTCTGCTTATAGGATTTTACTTGCTGACAATTCAAGCATTGTTTCACCCATAAGCCTATATCTCTTTTCATTTCTTCCCATAAGAAACCCCTCTTCATATCCTGATAGATTTTAGTTCTTCTAGGATGAATAGTAAACTTTGATCGGTGACACTGCCTAAGAACTTGCTTCTTCAGGCTACAAACATCTAGAACACACAACCGTCCCTTCTTCCTTATCTATCCATTCTGGTCAAGACTGAAACATATTAAATCATCAATCTTAGTTCCCACTTTAAGCCTTCCTATTCACTTAGCTATTAATGGATCATCTCTCAGTTTAGAAGAAATTCTTTTCATTATTACTGGTTGAACTTCCAAATAGGATAATATTGAATTGCTTGACAACTACCGTTGCCCTTAACTGCACATCACTAGTAGCCTATGCCTCTTAAGCTTTCCATTCTACTAGCAAACATCACATTTTGATGTTTTTTGCTAAGTGCATCTGTAACTTTATTTCCTTTCCTTGGCATGTACTCAATACCGAAATCATAAGCCACCAAAAACTCTAGTCACCTTTATTGTCTCATATCCAACTCATTCGAAGAGAATAAATATTTCAAAGACTTATGATCCATAAATAACTCGAATCGTTCTCCTAAAATATATTGTCTTCACACTTTCAAAGCAAAGATCAACGCCACCAACTCTAAATCATAAGTCAGATATCAACTTCATGTAGTCAAAGATGTTGAGAACTGAAGGCAATCACTTTACCCTTATGCATTAACATGGCTCCTAACCATGTCCCATGTGCATCATTATGCATCACTAAATCTTGATTTCCATCTGAAATAACTAACATGAGTGCATTGGTCAATAAATGTTTCAACTTTAAGTATGCTTCTTCCTTCACATTTACTAGTCCGAAACAAACTTTACGTCTTCCTTGTTAGTTAAGTCATAGGAGCTGCTATACAAGAGAAATCCTTGTGAATCTCCAATAATTGCCAGCTAACCCCATAAAACTTCCTATCTCTATCATAATCTTTGTCTTTTTCGAACTATTAACAACTTCAATCTTAGATGGATCTACTGATAACTCTTTTTATGAAACTTTATGATCGAGGAAGTTTACTTCTTTCTTCCAAAAATGACATTTTGAAAAATTCGCTTTTATGTGATGATGCATCAACTTTTCTAGCACTATTCTAAGACAAATCTCATGATCTCGTTCATTCTTAGAATATATTAGAATGTCATCTATAAACACTAACTTGAATCTATCTAAATGCTCTTAGAAGATCCGGTTAATCAAATCCCCAAAGAAAGTAGGTGCATTGGTCAGTCCAAAGGGCATCACTAACCATTCATACAAAGTTTACCTTGTTTGAAACATCATTAATGGAATGTTGTCCTCTTCCACTGCCAATTGATGGAGTCCTGTCACTAGATCCGATTAGGAAATACCTTTGCTCCACTCAACTAATCAAACAAAACATCTAATCTCGACAGAGGATACCGGTTCTTTATCGTCTTCTCATTTAACTTATAATAATCAATACACATCCTTAATGTCCCATTCGGTTTTCTCACGAACATCACTGCAACACCCTAAGGCGAACTGCTTGGCTAAATAGAATTCTTGCCTTCTGATTCCACTGGATGCACCTTTAACTCCTTCATCTCAGTATGTCATTCTACGAAGAAGTCTACTCACAGGTTCAGCTCCAAGTACAAGATCTGTTCGAAACTCAATGGCTTATCACCGTGTAGTTATGTAATTTTCTTAAAATCATCCGCATACTCTCTCATAATGAAAAATTGATTCACTCATCTTTCACTTCCATTGTTCCTAATAAAGCACATACATCTAAACTCGAATCGTCTACCGTATATAATTCGATCATAGCTGTTGCTCTGGAAAAATATCCTAATAACATATCTTCTCAACCAATCCATACCCAAAATAACCCCACAACCCTAAAAATCAAACACACATAAATTGCTGGTAAATGCATGGCCTAAAAAATTAATTTCTAAATAGCGGCATCTCATCTCAAGAGCTGCATAACCTCCTATTAGATTCGCAACCTTTAAGGAATTAATAAGGTATGATGGTTCTAGATTTAACCTATCTACCAATTATTGCGAGATAAAAAAATGTGATGCACCGATATCAAATAATTCTTTAATAGGTATGCTATGAATCAAAAGCATACCTCGCATCATAGACTTTCCTTACTCTTTTGCAGTCAGTCCAGAAGCAGTGCTCCAGAGCAAAAAGTTTCCCTTTATCAACCTTGGCTGGTTCTAGTAATTCATGCTTGTAATACCCCATCTAGTTGTAGTTATAACACTTCATGCCCTTTTTTTTGCTGCAGCAATCTTTCCATCACTAAATTAACAATCATTAGCGAAGTGTCCTTTCTTATCACACTTATAGCAAACAATATTAGCCTTCCCTTCTTGGCAGCTCCACCCTTCTGAGCTCCTTTTTATTAAAGAACATCCTTTTCTTGCCTTGAAAACCTTTACTCTCCGCATGCTTGTCACTTCCAAATGTTGAAAGCATTTCCTCATTCCTTAAAATCATCTCAACCACTACATGGCATGAATCTCTAACATGCGGCATTGTTGCCTTAGCAAACTCAGGCTTTAATCCACGAATGAACTTCTCATTCCTTTTTGTCATAGCATTGACAGTAACTTATCCTTTTTGGATAAGTCATCAAATTTAGTTGCATACTCCAGTATAAACATCTCTACTTGCTCCAATTCCATGAACTTCCTGAGCAACATTGACTTAGCTATCTTGAACAAAAATCGTTCCTCAATAGCCCAAGTCCAATTCTTCTCTAGTACTTCTACAGTTACACTGTTCCACCAACATAAAGCAGCTCCTTGCAACCGTCTAGATGCCAACTTCCTCTTTTACTCATCATTCAAGCATAAGTCATTAAAAATCCTTTCACCGTGAAACAACAATTCCCCACTTTAATAACACTTTCTATTTCTAGAAAAGGCTTTCCTCCAAGAAAGGTATAATCATGACTCTACTTGGCGTAATTGTTGTGGGCAGGTACCGTAAAATAAGCACCTCCCGCATTGCCAACATTTCCTCCAGCCAAACTAGTTGCAGCTCTATCTTGCATCATATTCACAAAGAGCTGATTCATCGTTCCTATATCTATAGGTAGGGTCCCAATACTTGCATTAGCAATTGTATTTGGATTAGCATTTCCTTGTCGACCCGGATTCCTTCTAGTATTGGACCGAACATTTCTATTAATTACGGTGCTTCCTCCACCCAAATTCCCTTTCCCATTTCCTGCTTCCATAGCTTGCTTTCTTGTAATCCGCATACTAGTCTTCGTAAGGTAAAAAAGAATGGACTAAGAGAGAGGGGAGAATAAGGATTGAATACATATTTATATATAGCAAACAATAAGTACGTTGTGATAGCATTATCCATACCCCAATATTATTCTCTAATTTATTAGGACTATATTTTCAAATTTACTAGATTTTGTTTCATCAAAATCTTATAAATTTTACATAAACCTATGCTCTGGTACCATGTTGTAACATCCTCCATTTTTAAGCCTGAAAATAAGCGCTACCGATGCTACAGCCATCAACAGTATTATTTTTCAGTGATAAAATGAGATCAGTTAATTGTATCTATAACATCAAGAGCACATGAATATGAAAAAATTCAAAGCATATTTCATTAACAAACTTCATATTCACATATAATCCCATCGATTCCTTTTTCATATAAGATATAATAATCATAAATATATTCTAAGAACGACAAACGAAGATGCCCCGTGGATGACCGGAGTCTAACAACTTGATAGTTACAGGTCCTATCATTTCATCCATTAAAAAAAATCTTAAATAACACAACAGAAATAAACTCCTAATATTAGCTACTTTTCCTCCTACACATCACTGGAAGCTTATTCGTCTAAACTGAAAATCCCTACTATACACCTACTTAAATGTATACCTAAGAGTTTACGTTGGAAAGCAGACACTAAGGATTGGACAAAAAGTATGATGTGAATAATAATTTACCACCTCTAACTAAAATAGATATCTAGTGAGACTATGCCGCTGAGTGAAATGAGTGGGTAGAACAAAACATAACATGGTCGTATGCATGCATGCAACATAGGTGAGTTTAATTAGTCTGTCATCCTAGGGTTATGCATACCCAAGTTTTACCATTCCTAAAAATAGACCATCTATCTCAAATCATAGTCCTAGGGTCAGTATGAATCTAATGGTTTTGCAGGTCATCTAATAACCTATTAGGCTGACTCGGGCTAAAACTTTATTAAGATATTCCAAAATCTCCAAACATGGTTAGGAGTCTCCAAATATGGTAGATGTAAAACAAGTTAAATATTCTTGTGAGCACATAGAGCTACGTGCTTATTTCTATGTGCACACATCCTTTCATCTCACTAGCGAAAAGCCCTACACACTAGATTGTGGACCTTTACCAATGGAGGGCTAATGGCTGAAGCATAGGGCATGACCCTACATCAATCCTACATAGAATCTTATCTGGTTTTAAATCCATGAGTAATATCCTTAGATTAGTTTAGGGCATCCTAACAAAATTGATCATTCTTATCACATTGATGCAGTTCAACTCATTAAGGAGTCTAGTCTTACCATGCTCACTACTAGAACAATCTAACTAGTAATTCTATTCCCTAAATCCCATGATGCAATGTTGGGTCATGAAAATGCTAATGGAAAATATGAAAGTTTAATTAATCAAATGATAACAAGGACATATAACATCATCAAATAAAATAAGATCAATCAATAGCTACATTTATACAAAACTACTTAATTTTAAGTAATACCTTGCTTTGGCAAATTCATATAATATCGGGCTAAAAATCCATTTTATTTCCTTGAAACCATTTGCCATTAGAAATGATAAACCACTTGAAATCATTCTTAAGATAAGAAAAACATAGCCCATATACTTAGCCAAAATCTTATGCTAAAGCATTATCTTCTTTACATAGCTTTTTAAATATTAACTGTCAAAACAAAGATTTCAACCCTTCAGAAAACATGGCTATCGAGCCTATAAATATAGTTATTTATTTTGTAAAACATAAGGCTATTAAGCCTAGAAACATGGGTATTTACTTTGTAAAAATAAGGTTGTCGAGCATATGAACATAACTATTTAATTTATATAACGTATGGTTGTCGATACTTTAAACATAGCGTTCAAATTTATAAACATAGGGCTGTCGAACCTTTGACGCTTTGCTTTCAAGTTTGTTAACATAAAGCTATCGAGCCTCTAAAACAAGGTTATCATGTTTGTAAAGTACACTGTTGTCATGTTAGTAAAATGTAGTTATTGAATATGTATATAGAATGTAACTAGTTTCCATAATACATGGATGTCGAGTTTCTCAAAAGCATGTTCTGTCGAACCTTTAAAACACTTAGGGTTTTCCGTCGCTTTACTTGAGGGTGTTGAGCCCATAAAACTTTAAGAGTGTCGAGTTTCTAAAGAAAATAAGAGGTGCCGAGCTTCTAAAACACCTAGGCAAAAATGAGGTATTGAATCGCCTAAACATAAGGCGTCGAATTCATCACATAGCTATTATGTAGCTATCCTATGCATCCACATTTATAGTTAACGTATATCTATGATATTAGGGGTATCGAGCCTCTAGGCTACTAAGCCAATGGTATTTCTACAATTACTTTAAAAACTGATTTACTTCCTTTTAATGAAATAACTTTCCACTAACCCTTTCCCCATGTCAAATTACCATTGGATAACAAAATGCTTTACATATTCTTTTCAATAATTTCCAATAGATCTATTCTACCTTCTAAAATATCTTTACAAACTTTATAATTAATCCATATATCTTATACTAATTAAAGATTTTTCTATATTAATAAATTCATGGAAAATAATAACCATTAGGGAAAAATCCCCAAAAATCACCAAAAAGTCGTATTTCCATAGTCTTCCTTACACAAAAATTTCAAGACCAAAATATTAATTTAATTATTTTTAATAATTAAAACCCGAAATAAACACCTTTTCACTTTTAGGAAGATCATAAAATATTCATATGAACATGGAAAATTATAAAATTGAATTCCTTCTCAAATAATGTTTTACGTAACATACTCAAATTTCAAATCCATTATGGAATAAAAAATTAGGTTTTTCTCATCAAACTTATTAACACGATTCTATAAAGTTCCAATAAATCATCGTTCAATCCAATAATGATAATCATCAATCAAAGCATGGCATATATTCACAATCAATCTGGAAATGTTTCATAGATCCAAAAAACAAACAAAAATAAAATGAGAGGATACTACTATTCACCTTAGATTAGATAAGAGAGATTGGAATTCGATGTTGATTAATTTCTTTAGCTTTTTTCTTTGATTTGATATTTCATATTTTGAAAAATGAAATGATAATGAATGAGTGAAGGAGGGTTTAAGGAATGAATTATAGGATTATTTCTGTTATGCCCCTCTCATAAATTCCTTTCTATTTTATGTTTAAAACAATCTCCTAATTGATTAATTAAAGCATCACCTAATTAATTAAAAAATCTCATTCTCCTTATCATATAACATCACATCATATTATTATATTAAATTTATCTAAATAAATTTTCTTGAATAACGTTAAAAAAATTAAGGGTGTTACATTGACTATAACCGAAGGGGAATTATCTTAGAGTGATTCTTTTTTGGAGTTTGTCCCTCAACATGACCTAAAGGTTACCTCGAGGCTAGAGATTGGAGTCCGTTCCCCATGAAATATTCAGTGTCATAGATTAATATAGGGAGGAACATTTCTTATTGCAAAATGGCTAGACCTCCAAAGACTCTTGTCGAAGCAAGGCCTAAAGTTCTTAGAATTATTTTAAGTATGAAAGAGAAGTTTTGTCTGTAGAAAATAGTAAATGTTTTCTTTTCTTTTTATCATTTCTTATTTTAATATTTTGCGATGAAATGTAACTCATATTTCTTTCCTTTTTATTTGGATTTTATGTTTTATTTTTTATTTCAAAAGATGTTGTGCTCAAATTGTCTAAGTAATAAGTAGACTTGTGAAGCTAATCAAAAACCTTATAATGATAATGTCACTGAAATGTGGGTATTTAATATTGAACGCACTTCCTTGAAGGGTCGTGTGGACTTCTTCCAATCTATGTTCGGTTTTGGTGATGTTGCCTCTTAGATTGCCGAAGAAAATGAAGCACTTAAGTTAAAGGTAGGAAACCTTAAGAAGCTTCTTGGGTCTTTTCAAAAAGCTGTTCACGTTGTAAATTAGGCTTCAAAAAACTTAGCGTTGGGTCTTTTCAGTTCAGTAGCTAAAGAAAAACCCAGTGAAGAGCTCTCAAATATTAAGCTTAAGAAGATTGAAAATAAAGAGAAGCCTTAGACAGTTATGGTGGATCCAGATTTCTTGAAGAAAGGGAAGGGGTTAAGGAAGGGGTCTGTTAAAACTCTTTCATTCTCATACAACCACGGTCGTTGCACAAGACCATAGCCCAGTTCAAGTGTCAAAGTAAGATGATAGAAGTTCATCCTTGCCTCTCCTCACAAAACCAAATCTAATTATGGTTGAATTAAAAGATAGAAGAGATGTGCCTTTTAAAAATATATGGAGATATGTCTTGAAAATAAACAATTTCTCAATAAAACATTATGATATGATTTCAAGGCCGTTGCCTAAGCCAAAAGTCAAATGGATCAAATGCTTGATCTCTACCTTAGGTTTAGGGTAAGTATGAATATGTGCTTGAGTCACTAGTGGCTTATGGAGTTTATTTGGACCTTTCTTTTGTTTTAACGGAAGGAGAGCTTAATCCTATCATGAGAATATTCATAAGGCGAGTCAACATATTAATGGGCCTCTACTTCTCTTTAAATTATGTCAGATCTACAAAGAGTAAGCATGATGATAATTATTCAAGAACTTGGGGAGGTCCATGTTTTGGAATGCTTTCCCTCAAATGTACAAGAGGAAGTAGAAGGCTAAGGAAGCCCATGTTGTTAGAATAGATTTGTGTATGCTTTCGGTTACAAGTGTATAGATACTTTGTAACGAATTTAGTTTTGTAATTTGTATAACTTAATCTAGGCTTCTTTCTTTTCATGTATACGATATCTTTTAGGATGTGTTGATTTAGTCCTACCACTTTCGTATTAGAAAACTTGATATATGCACATATAGAACGCATAGTACGAAGGATTTCTGGTTCTCTTAACATCGTATTTTGGTTTTATTCAATTGTATTATAGCCTATACTTTTGGGTCTGAATGAGACTACTCATTAGTTTGGAGTGCTCTATGTCCCCTACATTTAGTTGTTTTGGTAGGAAAGTAATCTAGTAAGGTTTAGAGTATAACTGTTAACTGTTTTGATAGGTTTATGGCATTTGTTATTAGTCGTCTTTGCTATATTCCGATGGTATAATATGATAAGGTTTCAAATATTATCATTTCCTATTAAGGTAAGTTAATAACATTCGCTATTTGGCATCTTAGCCGTATTACGTTAGTAAAATTTAATAAGATTTCGGATATTGTCGTAACCTATTTAGGGCGATTTATGGCATTCATTAGTTGGCGTCTATAATGACCCGTATTTACGTATCAGAGTATCGTAAAATATTATTTTTTAACCTATATGGGGTCATATGACTTCATAGTTGTGGAAATGACTATATATTCAGGACATTATCACCTTTATAATTTCTATCTCGATAATTTGGACAAGAACATTTTGTCATTTAATAGGGGTCAAACTTAGGATTCCACCCCTTCATCGATTGGGATGATTGTTTTTCCTATAGAATTGCCATAATAGGAAAACAGACTTACCATTTAAGAGATACTACCATTTATGTTTGACTGCTACTAGCTAGATTAGTGAATGATTAATTAAGCCCAAACTTAAGCCCACAAACCCATTTTGTGGTTTATGCCTAACTGAGGTTGATGGAAATATCAAAATCATTTCCCACTTCCAAAAAATAGTTTCAAACCTCCATTAACATCACCTTAATCAAAAAGCTCTTTTTTTACCATATCATTCTTAGCCTAGACCATATCATCTGAAGGGGGTCGCGATGTCTAGATGGATCGAAGTAGGCCTTCGATCGTGTGGGGGAGGCACGTGCTCAGGCGATTTGCGTTCGCGCGTGTGGGTGCTTGCGTGGGGTTTGCGACGTGATGGCGAAGGCGACGAAAGGGCAGTCGCGAGTTACTGTAAGATATTTTTTTAAATTTATTTTGTTCAATTTGAATTTAAAAATGAATTTGAATGCTTGTATATTTATGCAGTAAAGAAAATAATATTGGTGCATATGGAAAATTATTTGGTTTTTCTTAGTTTAAAATTTAATTTTTAGATAAAATAAAATCTATTAGATAGAAATTTGATATTTACTGCAGCGATAGATTATTTGTTCGGTTCAAACATTTTATTTAAAAGAAAGTTTTGTTGGAAATTAAAATTGTTAGAAAAAAAATAGAATACCAAACGAAAACGGGTATTCGATTTATTTCGTGTATTAATGAATTTATTTAACTTACTTGTTTAATTTATTTTTAGGAATGATTAAAGAAAATTTAGTTTCAAAATTTAAATTTTAGTTAAACAAATTTATTTAAAAGAAATTGATTTAAAGATATTAATTCAAAGTAATAATTAGTTAAATAAATTTATTAAAGGAGAAATTGGTTTAAAACGAAACTATCAGAATTAAACCATTAAAAACGGAAATTGGTTATTTAATTGGTCCGAATATTTATTAATTTGTATAATATTTATACAAGGTATAAATCAAGAAAAATCAAGCCGAAATTGGGAATGGATTGCAAATAAAAGCAAATGTGAGAACTTCTCACTCAAAAAAATTTATAAGTTGGATTTGCAGTTATTTATTGATTGTGTTTGGTTGTGATATTAGATATAGTAGGATATATCTATATATATAGCAATATATATATTGGCATATGTATATATTGCAGTTGATTGATTTCCTGCATTGTATAGCGGATGAGACCCTATTCGCCGCCTATTAAGCGGATAATATTTTATAAATCCCATATACCGCGATATTCTACCTCGAAGTGGAATGGGTATTGTGCTAATGTCTGTGGATGCAGGGAAACAGGTTGGAGGGATCCAACTGGATTCCTCACAAATATTTATTTGATTAAGATATAGTGATATTTGATTGTTATCATATCGATATATGATATTGGAAAGTCATGATTGACTATTTGATGTGTTGCATCATCGAATCCAATTTTGAAGCTTAAAAATAACGATTTTGATTTTTAAGGGATTTCTAAAGTGATTTTTGAAAGTATACGTTTATAAAATATTTTTTTTTGAATTGATTCATCTTAAATAAATAAACGTTATAATTTCAATGTATAAAAATTATGATTTTAGAAAAATATAGTTAAAAGTTGATTTTTGAGAATATGTGATTAATGATTTTATAAAATAGTTTAAACTAGGATTTCTGAATTTATTATAAAAAGTTTAAAAATAGGATTTATGAAATTTGATTATTTTATAAATCAAAATGATGAATTATAAAGGAGTTAAAAGACCTTTTAAAAGAATAATATAAAATGATTTATATAAAAGATTTATAAAATGATATTTATAAATTAAAAATATTGGAATTATAAAACGAGCTTTTATAAGCGTTAGAATGAATTGTGAATGAATTTCATAAATGAATGAAATTTATAGAATTATAACGGTGAAGTTATAAATGGAATTTAGAAACAGTAGGTTTATAAAATTTGTTTAGTTATTTAAAAGAATAGATTTTGGATAAATAAATGAATCTTTTAAGTTATAAGATTTATAATTTGGGAAGTTTGAAAGAACAATTTTGTAAACAAATAAATTATAAGCATTTAACTTATAATATGGACTTTTGGTATATAATTGAGTTATAAATCGAATAAGTTAATAAAGGAGATTTATAAAGGAAGTTGTTATAAAATAAATAGAAATGGAATTTATAAACATTATTTTATAAATCTGCAACGACTTATTTTGATAAGTAAATTGTTGTAATTTGTTAATGGAGTTATATTCACGTTTTAGACAGTGAATAATCCTGTAAAACAAAATGAATAGAAATGATAAAATTGGTTAACAAGTATATTCACGATTTTGAATAGTGAATAATATGTTAAAGAAATGGTTTTGGATGTGATATTTTAAATAGAATTAAAACGATCTAACGATGTTTTAAAATGTATTAACTATCGAAACCATAGATGTCAACATTCATTGTTGAAATAGACGTTTTCGTGAAATAGAAGGAAATAATAGATTATAACACTATTGTTATAATAAATGATTTCCGAAAGGAAATGTTTTGTATAGTATTGGGATTTATATATCTATTTTAATTTCGAATCCCTATACTAGTTATTTTGGGTTGTCGTAATAATGTTTTACGCAACATTCGTTTTGGCCCAAATAAATATGTTTAAGAGAATAATTTCCTTAAAGAATGAAATATATACTTAATTTCGATTAGAGTATATTGAATATTTTCCAAGTGTAGAAAATAAAAAGGTTTGTGAATTACTTATAAAATAAATAAGTATGGAAACGCTTTTCCAATGTGAAATGAAAAGTTTAGAGAATTTATCTTTTTGAGGATAAATTGAAAATGAATAATTGAAAACGTATATTCATAGTTATTTTGGAAATGTAAATTCAATATGGAATTTAAAAGTGAAATTGGGAAAATGGGTTTAAAAATAAATATTGATTTATTTTTGAAGTATTGAAAATTTATATCTTGTGAAGATATTTTTGGAAAATAAATAATATGGAAAATTATTTGGAATTTGGTGATGTTGGCATATCCATTGATAGTTCAACCTTTGAATGGGTATTTGTTGTGATTTGCTTGAAATTGAATGCCACACTTATTTTTTTAAATAAGCGCTCACTATTCGGGTTAACCGGGAAAGGACCTTGGGGTCGTATAACCCATTCCGAATATGTGATACGTCGTTATGAATTGCATTTGAAGATCGGTGTTGAAGACCGGATATTTTCGAAAATGAAAGGGTTTCTTGTCGATTGTCTCTGCACTAGCTGATCCCCGGATAGAGATCTCCATATGTGATGGGCAATTCGGACGTGATTAGAGATTACCCGGATTGCAAGGACTTCTTTGTAAGTGCCTTCGGTTCTGTTCGATCCTGGAACAGACTTGTATGGATAGTATGTCTGACATTACAAATTGAGATATAAAGCCGATTTCTTTCAAATATATTTCTGTTGGTGGCGGAGAATTTATTCTCTTAGCTTAACGCCCTTCTCTGAGACGTACGAGCTCAGAGGTTATATAGTTGAAGGTTATCAGCAATATATTCCCAATTTGGTAATGTGACATACTGAGAGTTGTTGTGAAATGATCATTGTGTTGATTATTTGTGATAGGATCATTTGTTTGATCGTCTATCTTGGTGATCATTTCTATGATCATTTGTTGACCCAAAGCATGACTTTGTATAAAGCATGGCTTTGTGGACGAGACTTCGTCGAGCCTCACACCCCGGAATGGTCAAAACAGGAAAGATGCGGCAAGGTTATGAGGGGTAGCTCCCTTTAGGGTATGTGCATTTCCTTCTGGAAAAGGGTGGTATCATGGTATGGAGCCCAGATGCTTACTCATGTTGAAACACTTATTATTATGGTGTGATGTTGATGACGAGCGCTCGGTTAAAGGTCCCAAAGGACCGGGGGATGGCATACTCGTGTCGGTTGTTACCTAGTTAGGGGTAACCTGGCCTTGTGTTGGCAGAGATCCGGTTTGGTTCTCGGGGACGTCCTTCCAGAGGCGTTCTCATGTGGCAATGGGAAGTTCCTTGGCCTGACCATTTGTTGGAAATCCAAAGAAACAATACGATCTTGTACGGTTTTAGTTGTAGAACCTGCTTCCTCAGGAGGTAGCTATAGTAGGCATAATATAATGGTACCTATGCTGGCTAAGATTTATATTCTACTTTCGAAATGTTTTCTACACTATGCACTAGTAATAATATCAAATGTTTCTTTTTAATGCGTATCAAGCATCTTTGACTAACATAAGAAGAAATCTCCTTCAAGTCTGCGTTTGCATTGTGTGTGTGGTGGAAGGTCTTATGGTAGTCTCATTTTTAAAAGCATTGCGAATTGAATTTAAAAATATTGCTCTATTTGATTTTAAAGAAAAATAAACTGTTTTAGTTCTCACACCAGTCACATGACTGACTCAGAATTTATTGTTTTCCTTCCTAAACTCTGGGTGCCCACCAATTTCCACCCGGGCAGTCAAGAGTTAAGGTTTATCAGGATATTCTGGAATTCAGAATTGCTGGAGGCAAGTTGGATGGCATGGTGTATTTACTAGTATATAGTACTTCTTTTTCCGCTGTTTGTTGTTTGTTGTTGTACACTCTGATGTAATGAAATGTAATGTGATGTAATGTAATAACTGATATAGTTCTTTGTTTAAAGATTATTCATTTATTTATTATATGTTGTTCCGCTGCGAATTGTGGGATTCTGTAATTGTTCTGTTATTTCTTTCCATTCTGTTTTTCTTTCTCTCTTCTTCTACCTCTTTCTTTTTCTTAAACCCTCAGTGTTCGGTTTTCCGTCATCCGACTGATTGGCATTCGATACAGTGGACGTATTGATGTCGAATTTCGGGAGTCGAAGTATCGGGTCCTGACAATGTGGTATCAGAGCTTATGGTTAAGCGGCAACCATGGCTCTGTTGGGTGTTACTCATTAGAGATAGAGTCAGTAGTACTCTAGAATGAGTTTGAGTGTAATAATAGATATGAGCGCGTATTTGTTAGTGAATATAAAATTGTTTTTGAATCGGGTAAATAAGAGAATTTTGCCCAAAACTATTTTTATATAGAAAAGAAATGATTTTCTATGAATTATTATAGTATATGGTTGCATGATTGTTAGGAAGTAATAATATTAAATTCTTATCATTAGTATATGGAATTAAATAAGAAATAAAATGGATTGAATTCAAGTAAACTAACTTGATAAATTCATGGACTAATGAATTGGAATTTGAATTGGTTAAATTAAAGTTTAGTCGTGAGCTAAATTTGAAGAGAAATTTGAATTTATATATAAATTCAAGTAAGTAAAAGAAATAAATTGAAATTCCCTTTGTTAGTAATTAAGTAAATTCGAGATGAATTGAATATGGAAATTGAAATTTAAAATGAATAAGTGAATGTACTAATTGAATTAAATTAGTAAATGGAATAGATTTGAAATGGTTTGAATGAAATTTGTTTGGTTAATAAAATAAACCAAATGAAAATACGAAATGCAAATTGAACTGGAGTGGAATTAAAATAAATTGAATTGGTATCAATTTAAATTAGTTATAAACTAGAATGGATATTCTATTAAGTGAATATCATTAAATTTGCATAGAAATAATTGTCGTTAGACACAAACAAGATTGTATAAAATTATACGAGTTAATGAAAGCAAATAAAATTGATTTTTGAATCAATTAAAATAGTATGAATTCGTTTTGCTTAGAAATGAATAGAATGAAGAAAATGAGTTGTAAACCACTTGATTTAATGGAAATGTCATGTGAATTGGTCGTAAGCGACTAAAGATGAATTAAAATCATATGTATTGCTAATGAAATCTATATATTTGTTATTGAAAATGAATGGAATGTTAATAGATTTCTTATATTTGTCACTGACGTGTTTAAACTAAGTAAGTACAGGTTCAGCGAAGTTGTTGGGCTGGATTTGATTGTGCTAATAAGCTAATAATTAGCCGCTTTGCTTAAAAATTCTAATAAGGTACGTCTACGCAATAAAAATAGGAAATATGAACTGTTTTTCTGTTTTCCGACCGTGTGGGTCGATGTATACATATTTATACATATTGTAAAATTGCAAAAGCTCCTCCGTACAAAGGAGACTCTGCCAAAATTTTCAGTGAATTTTGGGAGTTAGAATTTTTTTTTTTTTGAAAGTTTTTGGAAATTTTTAATTAACGACAAATCGATTTTGAAATTTGCAAATTAAAATGAATTAGTGAATGAAACTAATTTAAAGTTGTAATATGAATTAGTAAATGAAAGTTAATCGTTAGAATTCAATATTTAGAATTGTGAATTGAATTCAAATAGAATTGAAATTGTGAATGAAATTGAAATGTAAAAAATTGAATGAAAATAAATATGTAACTTCAATAGTGAAGTAAAAATGTATAAGAAGCATATATATTGAAATTTTGTAATGGAATTGGCAAAATAGTTTGAATGTTGGAATTGGATATTATGGATAGCAGGATATACAGGTGTATTAAAAGAAAAGGAATTGGGATTTTGATTTCGAAGATAAAAAAAAATTGAATTGCTCGACAAAAAGGTACGTATTTCAATTTTAGTATGAAATTTGATGATTTTCTTCTCCAACCACTTGGCTTTCTCTTTCTTTTTGATTCTGAGGGGTCGTAGTGCCATTTTGCAGTCGTACCGAGCTAGCCGCGCAAAGGAGACGCTGGCGAAATTTTTCGAAAATTTAGGGTGTTAGAAAATTTTGAAAGTTTGAAATTTGAATTTGAATTTAAATTTGAATTGTTAGGAAAATAATGTTGTTTGAAACTTATAATTGAAGTTGGAAAGCTAGTTGAAATGATAATGAATCTCTAGTAAAAAGATTTGTTTTAGAAAGTTGATAAAACTATTGGATTGTGAAAAATAATAGACGGGATAAGGGCATTCTTCTTAAACTTGTAATTTCGGGACGAAATTCTTTTAAGGGAGGAAAATTGTAACGACCCAGAATTTTGAACAATTTAAATTGAAAATATTTAATTAATTTTAAATATTTGAATAATGGTTTGAATTGAATTTCAAATTATCAGAATGAATTTAGCGATTAAATTATAGAATTTAATCTATTGAAAGTTGAATAAAAAATTTGAATCTTCAATTTTAAGCCAATTAAAAATATTTCAAAGGCTTGTAAAATTCATATTGATAATATTGAGGATTATAGAAGCTTCAGAATTTAATTTGGAAGTAAATTGTTCAGTTTTAAAAATATATCGTTTGAATCGATATTTAAAAATAGCCTTCCGAGGCACAGTCTCGGAATTCGACGAAACCGGATCCATTGGGTCCGTAATATTGAATTATTACCGGATTTCAAATTTCGTATTTTTCTGAGTTGGTATGTGAGCACACGGTGAGTAAACGTATTGAATTTTTATCGAGATTCAATTTAAATTTAAATTTAAAATTGAGTCAAACTTCACCACGTTCTCCCTTAAAACACGCAGAAAATCACGCCTACAATCACGAAGAAAAAATCGTGCAAGCATGGTCGAGCTCATTTAAGAATATCCCTCTCCCTCACCTTCAAAATCAATTCATAGAGGAAAAATTTAATGGCCGAAGCCCTTTCCTCTCTCTCATTCAAAAACAAATAATGGCCGACACTCCCTCAAACTCAAAAAAATCTCATTCTCCTTCTCAGATCCAAACGAATAACGGCCGAAGCCCTAAATCCTCTTCCTCTCTCAATCGAAATAAATGGCTGCTTCCCTTATTAAATTCAAATTCGATTCCTTCTTTCCCGAGTCGATTAAGCTCGCGTTCGATCGAGCAAGCCAAGGAATGGAGGCGGCGGCAGCGGCGACACGATCGAGTGAGGTGCGCGTGCGAGCGGCACGAGGGGCGACGGCGGTTCAAGCATCTGAAGGGGGTCGCGACGTCCATATGGATCGAAGTAGGCCTTCGATCGTGTGGGGGAGGCACGTGCTCAGGCGATTTGCGTTCGCGCATGTGGGTGCTTGCGTGGGGTTTGCGACGTGATGGCGAAGGCGACGACAGGGCAGTCGCGAGTTACTGTAAGATATTTTTTTAAATTTATTTTGTTCAATTTGAATTTAAAAATGAATTTGAATGCTTGTATATTTATGCAGTAAAGAAAATAATATTGGTGCATATGGAAAATTATTTGGTTTTTCTTAGTTTAAAATTTAATTTTTAGATAAAATAAAATCTATTAGATAGAAATTTGATATTTACTGCAGCGATAGATTATTTGTTCGGTTCAAACATTTTATTTAAAAGAAAGTTTTGTTGGAAATTAAAATTGTTAGAAAAAAAATAGAATACCAAACGAAAACGGGTATTCGATTTATTTGGTATTAATGAATTTATTTAACTTACTTGTTTAATTTATTTTTAGGAATGATTAAAGAAAATTTAGTTTCAAAGTTTAAATTTTAGTTAAACAAATTTATTTAAAAGAAATTGATTTAAAGATATTAATTCAAAGTAATAATTAGTTAAATAAATTTATTAAAGGAGAAATTGGTTTAAAACGAAACTATCAGAATTAAACCATTAGAAACGGAAATTGGTTATTTAATTGGTCCGAATATTTATTAATTTGTATAATATTTATACAAGGTATAAATCAAGAAAAATCAAGCCGAAATTGGGAATGGATTGCAAATAAAAGCAAAGGTGAGAACTTCTCACTCAAAAAAATTTATAAGTTGGATTTGCAGTTATTTATTGATTGTGTTTGGTTGTGATATTAGATATAGTAGGATATATCTATATATATAGCAATATATATATATTGGCATATGTATATATTGCAGTTGATTGATTTCCCGCATTGTATAGCGGATGAGACCCTATTCGCCGCCTATTAAGTGGATAATATTTTATAAATCCCATATACCGCGATATTCTACCTCGAAGTGGAATGGGTATTGTGCTAATGTCTGTGGATGCAGGGAAACAGGTTGGAGGGATCCAACTGGATTCCTCACAAATATTTTTTGATTAAGATATAGTGATATTTGATTGTTATCATATCGATATATGATATTGGAAAGTCGTGATTGACTATTTGATGTGTTGCATCATCAAATCCAATTTTGAAGCTTAAAAATAACGATTTTGATTTTTAAGGGATTTCTAAAGTGATTTTTGAAAGTATACGTTTATAAAATATATATTTTGAATTGATTCATCTTAAATAAATAAACGTTATAATTTCAATGTATAAAAATTATGATTTTGGAAAAAAATAATTAAAAGTTGATTTTTGAGAATATGTGATTAATGATTTTATAAAATAGTTTAAACTAGGATTTCTGAATTTATTATAAAAAGTTTAAAAATAGGATTTATGAAATTTGATTATTTTATAAATCAAAATGATGAATTATAAAGGAGTTAAAAGACGTTTTAAAAGAATAATATAAAATGATTTATATAAAAGATTTATAAATTGATATTTATAAATTAAAAATATTGGAATTATAAAACGAGCTTTTATAAGTGTCAGAATGAATTGTGAATGAATTTCACAAATGAATGAAATTTATAGAATTCTAACGGTGAAGTTATAAATGGAATTTATAAACAGTAGGTTTATAAAATTTGTTTAGTTATTTAAAAGAATGGATTTTGGATAAATAAATGAATCTTTTAAGTTATAAGATTTATAATTTGGGAAGTTTGAAAGAACAATTTTGTAAACAAATAAATTATAAGCATTTAACTTATAATATGGACTTTCGGTATATAATTGAGTTATAAATCGAATAAGTTAATAAAGGAGATTTATAAAGGAAGTTGTTATAAAATAAATAGAAATGGAATTTATAAACATTATTTTATAAATCCGCAACGACTTATTTTGATAAGTAAATTGTTGTAATTTGTTAATGGAGTTATATTCACGTTTTAGACAGTGAATAATCCTGTAAAACAAAATGAATAGAAATGATAAAATTGGTTAACAAGTTATTCACGATTTTGAATAGTGAATAATATGTTAAAGAAATGGTTTTGGATGTGATGTTTTATGTAGAATTAAAACGATCTAACGATGTTTTAAAATGTATTAACTATCGAAACCATAGATTTCAACATTCATTGTTGAAATAGACGTTTTCGAGAAATAGTAGATTATAACACTGTTGTTATAATAAATGATTTCCAAAAGGAAATGTTTTGTATAGTATTGGGATTTATATATCTATTTTAATTTCGAATCCCTATACTAGTGATTTTGGGTTGTCGTAATAATGTTTTACGCAACATTCGTTTTGGCCCAAATAAATATGTTTAAGAGAATAATTTCCTTAAAGAATGAAATATATACTTAATTTCGATTAGAGTATATTGAATATTTTCCAAGTGTAGAAAATAAAAAGGTTTGTGAATTACTTATAAAATAAATAAGTATGGAAACGTTTTTCCAATGTGAAATGAAAAGTTTAGAGAATTTATCTTTTTGAGGATAAATTGAAAATGAATAATTGAAAACGTATATTCATAGTTATTTTGGAAATGTAAATTCAATATGGAATTTAAAAGTGAAATTGGGAAAATGGGTTTAAAAATAAATATTGATTTATTTTTGAAGTATTGAAAATTTATATCTTGTGAAGATATTTTTGGAAAATAAATAATTTGGAAAATTATTTGGAATTTGGTGATGTTGGCATATCCATTGATAGTTCAACCTTTGAATGGGTATTTGTTGTGATTTGCTTGAAATTGAATGCCACACTTATTTTTTTAAAATAAGCGCTCACTATTCAGGTTAACCGGGAAAGGACCTTGGGGTCGTATAACCCATTCCGAATATGTGATACGTCGTTATGAATTGCATATGAAGATCGGTGTTGAAGACCGGATATTTTCGAAAACGAAAGGGTTTCTTGTCGATTCTCTCTGCACTGGCTGATCCCCGGTATAGAGATCTCCATATGTGATGGGAAATTCGGCATGATTAGAGATTACCCGGATTGCAAGGACTTCTTTGTAAGTGCCTTCGGTTCTGTTCGATCCCGGAACAGACTTGTATGGATAGTATGTCTGACATTACAAATTGAGATATAAAGCCGATTTCTTTCAAATATATTTCTGTTGGTGGCGGAGAATTTATTCTCTTAGCTTAACACCCTTCTCTGAGACGTACGAGCTCAGAGGTTATATAGTTGAAGGTTATCAGCAATATATTCCCAATTTGGTAATGTGACATACTGAGAGTTGTTGTGAAATGATCATTGTGTTGATTATTTGTGATAGGATCATTTGTTTGATCGTCTATCTTGGTGATCATTTCTATGATCATTTGTTGACCCAAAGCATGACTTTGTATAAAGCATGGCTTTGTGGACGAGACTTCGTCGAGCCTCACACCCCGGAATGGTCAAAACAGGAAAGATGCGGCAAGGTTATGAGGGGTAGCAACCTTTAGGCTATGTGCATTTCCTTCTGGAAAAGGGTGGTATCATGGTATGGATCCCAGATGCTTCTCATGTTGAAACATTTATTATTATGGTGTGATGTTGATGATGAGCGCTCGGTTAAAGGTCCCAAAGGACCGGGGGATGGCATACTCGTGTCGGTTGTTACCTACTTAGGGGTAACCCGGCCTTGTGTTGGCAGAGATCCGGTTTGGTTCTCGGGGACGTCCTTCCAGAGGCGTTCTCATGTGAAAATGGGAAGTTCCTTGGCCTGACCATTTGTTGGAAATCCAAAGAAACAATACGATCTTGTACGGTTTTAGTTGTAGAACCTGCTTCCTCAGGAGGTAGCTATAGTAGGCATAATATAATGGTACCTATGCTGGCTAAGATTTATATTCTACTTTCGAAATGTTTTCTACACTATGCACTAGTAATAATATCAAATGTTTCTTTTTAATGCGTATCAAGCATCTTTGACTAACATAAGAAGAAATCTCCTCCAAGTCTGCATTTGCATTGTGTGTGTGGCGGGAGGTCTTATGGTAGTCTCATTTTAAAAGAATTGCGAATTGAATTTAAAAATATTCCTCTATTTGATTTTAAAGAAAAATAAACTGTTTTAGTTCTCACACCAGTCACATGACTGACTCGGAGTTTATTGTTTTCCTTCCTAAACTCTGGGTGCCCACCAATTTCCACCCGGGCAGTCAAGAGTTAAGGTTCATCAGGATATTCTGGAATTCAGAATTGCTGGAGGCAAGTTGGATGGCATGGCGTATTTACTAGTATATAGTACTTCTTTTTCCGCTGTTTGTTGTTTGTTGTTGTACACTCTGATGTAATGAAATGTAATGTGATGTAATGTAATAACTGATATAGTTCTTTGTTTAAAGATTATTCATTTATTTATTATATGTTGTTCCGCTGCGAATTGTGAGATTCTGTAATTGTTCTGTTATTTCTTTCCGTTCTGTTTTTCTTTCTCTCTTCTTCTACCTCTTTCTTTTTCTTAAACCCTCAGTGTTCGGTTTTCCGTCATCTGACTGATTGGCATTCGATACAGTGGACGTATTGATGTCGAATTTCGGGAGTCGAAGAATCGGGTCCTGACAGTTGTTGTCATCGAAACCATAGAATTGATTTCCTAACAATCTCCCCCTTTTTGATGATGACAACTATTCAATGTACTTATAGATTACAAATCTCCCCCTCAATATGTGCTTATTTTTAATGTTATATGATTCTACCTATATTTTCTCCCCCTTTGGCATTATCAAAAAGAAGTATAACATTGAAGCCAATCGTCAAACAAAAAGAAAAATTTCATTAATAACATGAAGGGGTTACAAGCATACATTTGTACAAACTTTATATACAAAAACATAAAAACTACGATTCCCAAATTCTAGATTTCCTTTAGGGAAGGTTTATTTGGATCACCTTCCTTCGGTTCTTCTTTTTCAGAAGTGCTAGCCTTTGAAGGAGATATCAAAGCTTCCTTTGGAGGTTCATCCTCAGATAGTTTGGAATTTTTTGCGGGAGGAGAAGGTACACGGGTTAGCCAATCCTCAGAGGGTGGTGTTGGACCACGAACCCGTTGTAGTACTTCTTTAAGAACTGATAAAGCAGTCGAAAGAGATTCTTCAACTGTGGCTAGACGTTTAGCAAATGAAGTTTCAAAATTGTCAATTCGCTTAGCCAAATATTTTTGATTTTGGGATAGTGTATGTTGATTTCGAATTGTGAGATCTCAGATACTTTCTGTTGGGTTTGTATCCAGTCAAATCTCTACAATTTCATCTTGTCCTGGATAATCAAATGGCATGGGAGGAGGAGGAGCGACTTTTGTACTTCCTCTTGGATAGATCAATATGTGGTTGAGGAGGAGGCTCAACTCTTCAAGATTGACGATTGTGCGTCCAATCTTCGAAGGTCATGAATTCTGGAGGGATTTCAAGTAGGTGCATTAGAGAGAAGAATTTGGTGAAAGCATATTTAGGCAAGATTTCTTCGAATGTCGATAGGTAGGAAGGAATAATATGTGCATGAAGAAGTCTCATAATATAGGTTGGGTAAATAATCGATAGCCGTGATCGAGTCCAAAAGTGTTTGAGCTCGTCGAAGATGAATTTGGCCCAATTTACCTGAGTTCCACTAAAGAGAGCATATAGAGCTTTGTGCTCCATTTCTGTTATTTGCTCGTGACTCCCCATACGTGGAACAACTGTATTGATTATCATTCTTGTCAAGGGTCGAGCTTTTGGACGTAAATATTTTGAAGCAAATTTCGGCATTTCGTCCTCCCAAATTTGATGAGTAATACTATTTCGTGGCTTGAAGCGCATATCCGGAATGTTGTGTAATTCTTCTCCGGTATCAGAGCATCCAAGGTTCTACCTATTAAGCTCGGAGTTAATCTAATCTATTCCCATAAACACTGAACCAGAGCCAGTTGTCCTCATCTTCAGTGTTCCACATTGAAGTACTATCTAAATTAGCGTAGAGTAAAAATATAGCTACTTGATCTATTTGAACATCATTAGGAGTAAAAGAGATTAGGGTTTCCAATCCAGCATTTTCACAAAGTTCATCTAGATCATACACAGGGAATTCAAGTAAATTGTAGAATGGTCCTATATGGAGTTTCTTCTTTTGAATATCTTGATACCTTTTGATGGAATGTGGTCCTTTATTCGTCCACCTCTCGATCTGATCGTCGGAGCATACCTGAGGGTTTGAAGATGAAGTGGGCTGGTCTTGTTTGCGTTTTGAAACTTTGATATTCTTAGTGTGAGGAGGCATTTGGATTTAATTGTGTTAAAGACGTCAATTTTGAGGAAAAATCGTCACGAAGTAATTTGTAGATTGGAATAATTTTGAGATAAAGAAAAAAAATGACGTTATCTGGGTGTATATAAATGGTTGATTGGATTCCAGACGTCTGGATTTGAAATAAGACGTCTGGTTTTCCCTAAAAATTGTACAGAAGATACAAATAGACGTCTGGTATTTGGAGTAGACGTCTGTTTTGGCCGAATGTATAAGAGTGAATATGCAGAAAGTTTAATCAAACGTCTGGTTTAGGTAAATTTTGTAAGTATTTGTGATAGAGAACTTAGTCAGATGTCTGGTTCAATGTTTTAGACGTCTGAAATTCTCTGGATTATATTTTTAGGAGGCGGAGCTTAAGTTCAGACGTCTGGAGGTATATCAGATGTCCGACATATGCACAATGCTTAATTTTTAATTAGTATATCCGTGATATCCTGGAAATTTTGGCAATATCAATTTAATAATCTGTATTTAAAATTAAATTGATTTGATAAATATTGTTAATAAAATTTGACATGATTTAATAATCCAATTAAATAGATATTTAATTGGTGAATTTTATCTTTTAAAAGCTAATAAAATGCTTTCTATTTATAATGTGTGTGTGTATATATATATATATATATATATATATATATATATATATATATTGTAAATAGATAAGTTTTGATTTGAAGTTTAATAAACAAATAAAATCTTGTTTTTAAATTCTAATATACATTTTGATAATTTGGAAAATTATGATTTAATTTAATGTAACTTTTCAAAGCTAGTTAATAAATAACCATATGGTTTGTAAATACTTAAGGTAAATATTAATTTGTCTAAATTATATCTTAGTTTAAGTATAAATTAATAAAAGGTTTATTTTCTCTTCTTTTTAAATATAGCTGGATAAATATAATTTGAAATTATATATGGAAGTTTAAAATACAATTTACATATAAAACATTAAGTCATTTTAGTAAGATAAGAAATAAATAATTTATAATCTCTTTTATAAAATTATTTAAAATTGATAAATATGTTATTTTCAAATAATTTTAGTAAATGTATAAATATAGATAAATTTTAAAAGACAATATTATTATTTTAAATTAATATGTTGATATAAATTAGCTTTAAATTGGATTTTTAAATTTATGATTGGATTTGAATTTGAATTAATTTTGAATTCAAAAGAAAAAACATATTTAAATTATGTGAGTAAGCTTTCATTTTTATATAATTTGTTTTATTTCATTTTCTTTAATAAGAAATGCACATATACATTTACATAAGTCATTTATATGTAGATAAGTATTTAATAAATTAAGTTAATACCTTTATTTTCATTTAAGAATAAGTATTAACAACTTAAGTGGCAAATGTAAGTATATTAAGCCTAATATAACAAGTGTAAAATTTTAAGCAAATGTTTTGACAAATGTTATGTTTTTAAACGAGTGTCCTTTTAATTTTTTACTTTTCTTTTTATTTTTAAATAAATCATTTATACTTATAAAAATGTTTTCTTATTTCTCATTTCTCTTCTAATCTTCATTTTTTCAAAAGCTAAGACAAAAGTTTCAGCTGAAAATTTATTCAAAACAAATCTACAACTCTAATACTTCCTCAAGACCAAATTTCATATTCAAATTTAAGATCTGGAAATTCTCCTCAAACCAAAAATCAAATCAAAGCCTGCATGTTTTAATCTGAACATCTGCAACTCAGTTTTTAAATTCCAAAAGCATGAAAATCATTTTCTTCAATCTATGAAGCATTTACAAAATCAATCTTGTTTGCATTTTTCAAACCTGCAAGCATTTTCAAAATCCAAGTCTGTGAAGCATTTTCAAATGAAATATGGGGATTGTCTTCTGCATACATTTTCTTAAATCTGGAATCTTGGACCTGCATGCAAATTTAAACAGTAAGCAACATAAGTTAAATCAAAGCAAGCAACTCAGTTTTAAAACACAGAAGTAAAAGCATTCAAGCGCAAGTTTTAAAACCAGTTTTCAAAAGCAAAAGCTTTTCAAAATTTTTCTCTGATTCATCACTATTTCCAGGTGAGTAACATCACGATTTAAAATGGTTTAAGAATATAATTTTAGTTGCATGCTGATCTCTGAACTTTTGTATGTTTGTGCATATATTTTTAAAAATATTTCTGTGTGTATATACCATTGGTTGGTGTGTGCATTGCCGTATGTTTGAAACTTCTCTGGCTTTAGTTCCAGGTTCAAAAGATAATCAAAAAATCATTTGCTAATAATCCAGTCTATGTTATGACTTAAGTGTTGAACCAAATATATTTGTTATATCATCAGTCTGAGTTTAAAATTTGTTTAAATTAAAAACAATTTGTATTGCCTCTGGAAGTAATAAAACATCAGAGCAACTTTAAATAAGTCAAATTTCAATTGTCATGATTCTTGTAATCAGGAATCTAAATCAAATGCTTAAACCAAAATTGGATTTTTAAAACTAAAATCACTGTTTTTAGTGAAGAGATTTGATTATATTTCTGCTTTAATCAGAAATTGAAATTTTAGTGTTTTTTGGTGAACTCTGAAATCTGGGGGATCGAAATTTCTTCCGGTGATGGATTAGTGATGGGTGAGTGGAGGAAAAATAGTGGAGGTGGTGGAAGATCATCGTGGTGACGATGGTTGATCGTTTTGTTTTGTAAACCTAGTTTGGCTTGGTTATGATTTTCTGATCGACATTGTATCTCAAGTTGATCGAGTGTGACGAGACTCAGGTGGATGAAGGTAGGCATGTAGAGGCAACGATGCCGGAGTTCTAGGGGCCACGGTGATCGGAATTGGGTTGGCAAAGCATTTCTAGGTTTTGGGATAAAATGGTGACAGTTGTTCCAGGTTTGTTTTAGCAGCTCGATTTTTGATTTTGAGAGAATGTACACGATTTGATGATCGTGGTGGGTTGCAGAGTTTATTTCTGATGGGTTGCGATCATCGTTGATGATCAATGGTGGCCGGAGCCACCGTGCATATGCACGGTGTAGCATTTGTGCCAGTTGATTTGGGGTGTTGCTGTGTTTTTTTTGACTCGAGTAATTCTCGAGTAATTTGAGCATTTGCTCGAAGTGGGTACGATTTTTGCTCGAAGCAGATTTTTTGGTAGCTCGAGTAATTTGTAGGTTACAGGCTTAAACATGTAGATGTTTTAAAAATTTTAAACAGAATTTAAAATGTAAAATAAAGATGTAAACTAAGTTTAAACCAAGTTTTCAAATCTGTATTCAGAGTCTAATTTGAATCTTAGTTTGACATAATTTAAGTTTTGAAATTTAAGATATTTTAAACAATTTTAAAATGTTTTAATAGTTTGAATTTAAAAGTAAAGCTTTAAATAAAAATAGAGATTTAAACCCAAGTTTAAATCTGGAATCAAAATCCAAATTTGAATCATAATTTAGAAATAAAGGAAGTTTTTAAAATGTAAGTGTTTAAATAACTTTGAAGGTTTAAGTTGTATTTTAAATATGATTTGTATTTCAAAATGAATTTGGTTTTAAATTCCTTTAAACTTCTTTTATAAAATAAGTAATTCTTTAGCATAAGCTTTAAAAGGTTTTTAAATGTTTAGGCTTTGGAAAGTTAAGTTTGTCTTCATTTTGAATATTAGATTTAAAATGAGATTTGAAAATAAATTTAAAAGTAAATTGATTAAATTGTTTTGTTAATGATAATTTAATCATTTATAAGAAATGATCTTATTTTAAAGTTAATAAAGATTTAATGATTTTGATTCATCAAATTAGTAAGATAATTAAATGGATCATAAATTAATTTATTTAATTTAGGAATTAAGGGTTTAAATTAATTAATTAAGGTTAATCAATTTGAAATTAATAATGATTTAATTTGAGTTAATTATTTAAGGAAATTATTAGTGAATTATTAATAGTTAATGAAGGTCATTAATTTGAGATTATTTAATAATTAATTAATGTGATTAATCTTAATGATTAGTTAGATTAATTAATTAATGATAATCATTTATGGAATTTGATTAAGTATAATTACTTAATAAAAGTAATTAAGAAATTAATTACTTAAGGTAATTAATTTAAGTAAGTGTGATTAGATTAAGTTAATTAATTAAGTTTAAAAAATTAGAATAATCATTTAAGAAGTTGATTAGTATAATTACTTAGGGAAGTAATTAAAAAGATAATTACTGGATGTAACTAATTAAATAATGATTTATCAATGATAGTCACTTGAGTATAATTACTTTGTATAGTTAATCAGGGGATTAATTAAGATAATTAATTAAGGGGTAATTAATTGATGTAAAGCAGTAATTAAGGATAGTTAATTACTGAATGAGATTAATCAAGGGTGATTAATGATTATGGATTAATTAATTACTTAATGTAATTAATTTAAATAGGACAAATAATTAAAATGTAAGTAAGATCATTAATTTATATAATTAATGATGTAATTAAGGTTGATTAATTAAGATTAATTAATCAATGATAGGCGATTAAAGTAAGTAATGTAATTAATTAAGGATTAATGTAATTAATTATAGTTAATTAATTAATGAAGTAATTAAAGGTTAATTCTGTATTTGGTTAGGAATAATTAATTTGTGAAATTAATTAAAGATAATTACTTGAATGTAATTAAAGGATAATTAATCAAGGGTGATTAATTAAGGGGATTAATTAGAGGTTAATTAATTGATTGATTGATTTGTAATTAATTAATGGTTATATAAGGAGGATTTATAGAATGAAATAAATTTACTTTAAATTAATTAGTGATGGTATAATTAATTTAATTCATTTTAAATTAATTATAAAGGGAGTGATTATTAATCCTTGTTTATATATGGATGATATAGATTTCCTTGAATGGTTTGAATCTCAAATATGAGATAAAAAATGTTGTGTGATATGGATGCTTTGGTTGCATTGTGATGATAATATGAATGATCTATTGGTGATGATATTGTAGATTATCAATTCGTGATGATAATATGGATCATCTGTTTATGATGATAATGTTGATTATCTACTTTGTGACGATGTAAATTATCTATTTGTACGTATATAGATAATTAAATAGAATTGTTTTAAACTTAAAACAACTTGGACCTAAAAGATACGTTTTGGATTCGGTGAAACCGGGATTGGGTTTTCAGATTTGGATATCCGAAAACCATATCGATCCAAATTAACGATAGGTCGTGAATCTCAAGTGAAGATGAAGATTCCGAGTGCAAGGGTTATCATCGTTAACTCTGAGCGTGATTCCAAAATGAGTGTAATGAGATAATGCATTCGGTTTCGTTCGAACCCGGAATGAACTTGTATGGATTGAATGCTTTCAGAACATCGTCAGGTGGACGATGAGCATTCTAAGAAATGTGTTCTATAAAGGTAATCGTAGCCTCAAGCCTCATCAACCGGGAATGGCTAAAACAGGAGAGGTGCAGCAAGGCTAAGTGGGTCATGCCCAAGTAGGACGAGATTTTCCCCTGTCTAGAGGTCCCTTTTTATTCAGCTGTGTGGGCAGTTGGTCGCGACAACTGCTGGGGTTGTCTTGTTCGGGACTGTCCAGTAAGGGATGGTTCCAGCCTTGTGTTGCAGGGGATTGGGAGTAATCCTCGGTACGGTGATCTAGGCCCTGTACTGTGACGGGCGGTACCCTAGTAGCCCTGCCATTGTATGGAATCCAAAATCTAATAAGTGCCATCGGTTTTGATTGTATTACCCACTTTTATGGCTAGTAGCTGGAATTTAATAGATTTAACAATTTCGGCTATTTTCTATTTACTTGAAAACCCTAGACCTATTATAATATCACTGGATTTCCTATCAATGTTTTGGTTAGCATAAGGTAAAAACTTTTCCATGTTTATGTGTGGGAAGTCTTACGTGATACCTTTTGTTTCCAAAGGTTTTCAAAGTTAAGTAAATTTAACCTGTTACTCACACCAGACCCATGTCTGACCCGGAGTTTATTTCTGTTTTCCTAAACTCTTGGGTACTTAAATTTTTACGAGTAGCCAAGGGATTCAAGTTAGCTTTGACGAATTGTGGAGGAGCAATGGAGCAGGAAGCTACTGTGTTGTAGTTATCTAGTATTCCGCTGTGTTGATTCCTCTGAGTAGTTTCCTTGTATTGTATTGAGTTGTAATAACTAGACAGGTGTTTATAACTGTCTAGTATGTGATGTATAATCTGTGTAACTCTGATAATGGTTGTATATTATGTAATATTTATGTTATTAATATAATTTATTCGTTCCGCTGTTGAGATTCTGATGTTCTTTTTCTTTCTTCTCTATCTTTTCTCCTTATATCCCTTTCTTTCTTAATTCATGATGCGTCTTTCTGGGCTTAGGAAGACGGGTCATGACAGTTGATATCAGAGTGCTAGGTTGAGTGAATACCTAGGCTTTGGAGTGATTTCTTTCTTAAGAGAGCGTATTTGTAATATATATATATATATATATATATATATATATATATATATTATTTCTGCCTATCGTTGGGTTACCTGTTCGGGTTTTCCAATATAGGTTATAAAGGTAGATAGGTAGTGGTGTGTGTAACACGACTACTACCATTAGTTGGAGTTTGATGTTTGAGGTTGGAAGTGTATCTGTCGAGACTGTAGACCTAATATTGTCTCGAGGAAGTATGTGCAGAGTGTAGAGATTTCATCGATCTATGAAGGAAACCTTTAAAAGGTTCGGAGTCATCTTTTAAGTGCAGAGTTGGATGAGTAGAGTTTGGATCTGTTGGTTGTGCTAAAGTGAGTGATGGTATTTCGATACCTTAGGAAGTAGCAGCTGCGTGATGAGACACAGTGACTATGGATGTTTCCGAAGATGTTTCCTTAAGAACAAGTTTTAGGAAGTATGTCTACTTCGGTGTTGTGGCTGGGTTCAGCAGGGTGTTTGTGTTTGTCTTTGAGGTCCGAGTTTCTCGAAGAGCTTTGGATTAGGAAGTATTTGGCATCGGTGTCAGCAGTGCAGCTCGGAGTGTTCTGTGTGTCTGCAGGAAGTTTTCTGGCTTAGCAGTTTTTTTGGAGGTGGAGTTCAGAAGCAGCAGAATGGATCCATTTCTTCGATGGATTGGCTAGACCAGGCAAGCTGTTCTGATTGGTAAAGAGAGAACAGTTTTCTTTAGATCTTAGGCTCGGTTAATCGCAAAAGAGACTTGCGACAGTTTGAGTGTTCTTTTGAGTTATTGAAGATTTTTCTAGAAGTCTTCTGGGAAGATAGAGGTTTGTCCGCATCTGGAGATTAAGTTTTCTTATCAACTGGATTACAGGAGTGATGTCGGTAGTTCAGCTTAGTAGAAGAATGGTTCCTTGAGATAGAGTTTGGTGAAGTAGCCCAGGTTATGGTGGAACTTCTGAGTTTTCTTTATGGGTCTGTTGAACCATATTCTGGGATGTGTTTCCAGATTGTGCTCATGTTCATCATCAACATTTTCTTCTATTCCAGATCAGAGTTGTGCAGCGGTAGCAGTTTGGGAGTGCATCTGTTTTGTCTTTTCCGGATAGAAGAAGCAAGTTTAGTCTTCTGTTGTTTGTGGAGTAGAGTTGTGTTCTTGGTTGATGGTTGATCTTGAGAGGATCATTTTGATGGGTTGTTTTTGGTCTAGTTTGTTTCTAGAGGCATCGGCAAGGGATTGAGCTGATCAGGAAGGATGTAGGAAGCCCAGGATCATCAGAAGATTTTGAGGATAAGAGATGAAGGAATTTGGATTCTGGGGTCGGAGATTTGGTTTTGGTTAAGCTTTCTCCGATCTAATGGAGCTATAAGTTTTGGGTAAGACTGGAAAGCTAGCTCCGTGGTGTTTTGGATCTTTTCTGTATTCTTGTAAGGATAAGTGTTTTGGTCTGCAGGGTTGAATTGCCAGTTTGGATAACTGGGATTCGATGTGTTTCACGTATCTCTGAGGGAGTACGTGTATCTCAGGTTGTGGAACCAGCTGTTCAGGAAGGTTTGGTTGTTGAGTCAGACTCGTATGTAGTCTGATATCCTGTTTAGTTCTGTAGATCTAGATGAGTAGTAGCTCTATAGCTTAGTAGTGTTGATTGTTTGATCTGTAGATCAAGTATTTCGGTATTTATACCTGGGAAACTCTAGGAAATTTTATCCAGAATTTTGTCTGGATAGTTAGATTTGTTTGATTAGATGAATTGGTTGCTATGGTTGTTAGCATACGATTGATATATGCTTGTGTTTTAAAATTAAATCTTTAATAAGATTATTAAATTACGTTTACTTATAAATTTCGGGGACGAAATTCTTTTAAGGAGGGAGGAATGTGATATCTCGGAAATTTTGGCAATATCAATTTAATAATCCGTATTTAAAGTTAAATTGATTTGATAAATTTTGTTAATAAAATTTGACTTGATTTAATAATCCAATTAAATAGATATTTAATTGGTGAATTTTATCTTTTAAAAGCTAATAAAATGCTTTCTATTTATAATGTGTATATATATATTTATATATTTTGTAAATAGATAAGTTTTGATTTGAAGTTTAATAAACAAATAAAATCTTCTTTTTAAATTCTAATATACATTTTGATAATTTGGAAAATTATGATTTAATTTAATATAGCTTTTCAAAGCTAGTTAATAAATAACTATATGGTTTGTAAATACTTAAGGTAAATATAAATTTGTTTAAATTATATCTTAGTTTAAGTATAAATTCATAAAAAGTTTATTTTCTATTCTTTTTAAATATAGCTGGATAAATATAATTTGAAATTATATATGGAAGTTTAAAATACAATTTACATATAAAACATTAAGTTATTTTAGTAAGATAAGAAATAAATAATTTATAATCTCTTTTATAAAATTATTTAAAATCGATAAATATGTTATTTTCAAATAATATTAATAAATTTATAATATAGATAGATTTTAAAAGACAATATTATTATTTTTAAATTTAATATGTTGATATAAATTAGCTTTAAATTGGATTTTCAAATTTATGATTGGATTTGAATTTGAATTAATTTTGAATTCAAAAAAATAATATTTAAATTATGTGAATAAGCTTTCATTTTTATATAATTTGTTTTATTTCATTTTCTTTAATAAGAAATGCACATATACATTTACATAAGTCATCTATATATAGATAAGTACTTAACAAATTAAGTTAATACCTTTATTTTCATTTAAGAATAAGTATTAACAACTTAAGTGACAAACGTAAGTATATTAACCCTAATATAACAAGTGTAAATTTTTAAGCAAATGTTTTGACAAAAGTAATGTTTTTGGACAAGTGTCCTTTTAATTTTTTATTTTTCTTTTAATTTTTAAATAAATCATTTATACTTATAAAACATGTTTTCTTCTTTCTCATTTCTCTTCTAATCTTCATTTTTTCAAAAGCTAAGACAAAGTTTCAGCTGAAATTTTATTAAAAACAAATCTGCAACTCTAATACTTCCTCAAGACCAAATTTCATATTCAAATTTAAGATCTGGAAATTCTCCTCAAACCAAAAATCAAATCAAAGCCTGCATGTTTTAATCTGAACATCTGCAACTCAGTTTTTAAATTCCAAAAGTATGCAAAACATTTTCGTCAATCTATGAAGCATTTACAAAATCAATCTTGTCCGCATTTTTCAAACCTGCAAGCATTTTCAAAATCCAAGTCTGTGAAGCATTTTCAAATGAAATTTAGGGACTGTCTTTTGCATACATTTTCTTAAATTTGGAACCTTGGACCTGCATGCAAATTTAAACAGCAAGCAACACAAGTTAAACCAAAGCTGGCAACTCAGTTTTAAAACAAAGAAGTAAAAGCATTCATGTGCAAGTTTTAAAAGAAGTTTTCAAAAGCATAAGCTTTTCAAATTTGTGCTCTGCTTCATCACTATTTCTAGGTGAATAACATCACAGTTTAAAATGGTTTAAGTATATAATTTTAGTTGCATGCTTATCTATGAACTTAAGTATGTTTGTGCATATATTTTTGAAAATATTTCTATGTGTATATACGATTGGTTGGTGTGTGCATTGCTGTATATTCGAAACTTCTCTAGCTTTAGTTCCAGGTTCAAAAGATAATCAAAAAACCATTTGCTAATAATCCAATCTATGTTATGACTTAAGTGTTGAACCAAATATATTTGTTATATCATCAGTCTGAGTTTAAAATTTGTTTAAGTTAAAAATAATTTGTATTGCCTCTGGATGTAATAAAACATCAGAGCAACATTAAATAAGTCAAATTTCAATTGTCATGATTCTTGTATTCAGGAATCTAAATCAAATGCTTAAACCAAAATTGGATTTTTAAAACTAAAATCACTGTTTTTAGTGAAGAGATTTGAATATATTTCTGGTTTAATCAGAAATTGAAATTTTAGTGTTTTCTGGTAAACTCTGAAATCTGGGAGATCGGAATTTCTTCCGGTGATGGATGAGTGTCAGGTGAGTGGAGGAAAAATAGTAGAGGTGGTAGAAGATCATCGTGGTAATGATGGTTGATCCTTTTGTTTTGTAAACCTAGTTTGTCTTGGTTATGATTTTTCGATCGACATTGTATCTCAAGTTGATCGAGTGTGGCGAGACTCAGCTGGCTGAAGGTAGGCATGTAGAGGTAGACGATGCTTGTGGTCTAGGGGTCACGGTGATCGGAATTGGGTTGGCGAAGCATTTCCAATTTTTGGGATAAAATGGTGACAGTTGTTCTAGGTTTGTTTTGGCAGCTCGATTTTTGATTTTGGGAGAATGGACACGATTTGATGATCGTGGTGGGTTGTAGAGTTTGTTTCTGATGGGTTGTGATCATCGTTGATGATCAATGGTGGCCGGAGCCACCGTGCATATGCACGGTGTAACATTTGTGCCAGTTGACTTGGGGTGTTGCTGTGTTTTTTTGACTCGAGTAATCCTCGAGTAATTTGAGCATTTGCTCGAAGCAGGTAGGATTTTGCTCGAAGCAGATTTTTTGGTGGCTCGAGTAATTTGCAGGTTACAGGTTTAAACATGTAGATGTTTTAAAAAATTTAAACAGAATTTAAAATGTAAAATAAGGATGTAAACTAAGTTTAAACCAAGTTTTTAAATCTGTATTCAGAATCTAATTTAAATCTTAGTTTGGCATAATTTAAGTTTTGAAATTTAAGATATTTTATACAACTTTAAATATTTTAATAGTTTGAATTTAAAATAAAGCTTTAAATAAAGTAGAGATTTAAACCTAAGTTTAAATCTGGAATCAAAATCCAAATTTAAATCATAATTTTGAAATAAAGGAAGTTTTTAAAATATAAGTGTTTAAATAACTTTGAAGGTTTAAGTTGTATTTTAAATATGATTTGTATTTCAAAATGAATTTGGTTTTAAATTCCTTTAAACTTCTTTTATAAAATAAGTAATTCTTTAGCATAAGCTTTAAAAGGTTTTTAAATGTTTAGGCTTTGGAAAGTTAAGTTTGTCTTCATTTTGAATATTAGATTTAAAATGAGATTTGAAAATAAATTTAAAAGTAAATTGATTAAATTGTTTTGTTAATGATAATTTAATCATTTATAAGAAATGATCTTATTTTAAAGTTAATAAAGATTTAATGATTTTGATTCATCAAATTAGTAAGATAATTAAATGGATCATCAATTAATTTATTTAATTTAGGAATTAAGGGTTTAAATTAATTAATTAAGGTTAATTAATTTGAAATTAATAATGATTTAATGTGAGTTAATTATTTAAGGAAATAATCAATGAATTATTAATAGTTAATGAAGGTCATTAATTTGAGATTATTTAATAATTAATTAATGTGATTAATGTTAATGATTAGTTAGATTAATTAATTAATGGTAATCATTTATGGAATTTGATTAAGTATAATTACTTAATAAAAGTAATTAATAAATTAATTACTTAAGGTAATTAATTTAGGTAAGTGTGATTAGATTATGTTAAAGTTTAAAACATTAGAATAATCATTTAAGAAGTTGATTAGTATAATTACTTAGGGAAGTAATTAAAAAGATAATTACCGGATGTAATTAATTAAATAATGATTTATTAATGATAGTCATTTGAGTATAATTACTTTGTATAGTTAATCAGGGGATTAATTAAGATAATTAATTAAGGGGTAATTAATTGATGTAAAGCAGTAATTAAGGATAGTTAATTACTGAATGGGATTAATCAAGGGTGATTAATGATTATGGATGAATTAATTACTTAATGTAATTAATTTAAATAGGACAAATAATTAAAATGTAAGTAGGATCATTAATTTATATAATTAATGATGTAATTAAGGTTGATTAATTAAGATTAATTAATCAATGATAAGCGATTAAAGTAATTAATGTAATTAATTAAGGATTAATGTAATTAATTAATGAAGTAATTAAAGGTTAATTACTATATTTGGTTAAGAATAATTAATTTGTGAAATTAATTAAAGATAATTACTTGAATGTAATTAAAGGATAATTAATCAAGGGTGATTAATTAAGGGGATTTATTAGAGGTTAATTAATTGATTGATTGATTTGTAATTAATTAATGGTTGTATAAGCAGGATTTATAGAATGAAGTAATTAATTTAATTTACTTTAAATTAATTAGTGATGGTATAATTAATTTAATTCATTTTAAATTAATTATAAAAGTTGTGATTATTAATCCTTGTTTATATATGGATGATATAGATTTCCTTGAATGGTTTGAATCTCAGACATGAGATAAAAAATGTTGTGTGATATGGATGCTTTGGTTGCATTGTGATGATAATATGAATTATCTATTGGCGATGATAATGTAGGTTATCAATTCGTGATGATAATATGGATTATCTGTTTAGGATGATAATGTTGATTATCTATTGTGATGATGTGAATTATCTATCTGTGTGTATATAGATAATTAAATTGAATTATTTTAAACTTAAAACAACTTGGACCTAAAAGATACATTTTGGATTCGGTGAGACCTGGATTGGGTTTCCAGATTTGGATATCTGAAAACCACATCGATCCAAATTAACAATAGGTCGTGAATCTCAAGTGAAGATGAAGATTCAGAGTGCAAGAGTTATCGTCGTTAACTCTGAGGGTGATTCCAAAATGAGTGTAACGAGATAATGCCTTCGGTTTCGTTCGAACCCATAACGAACTTGTATGGATTGAATGCTTTCAGAACATCGTCAGGTGGACGATGAGCATTCTAAGAAATGTGTTCTATAAAGGTAATCGTAGCCTCAAGCCTCATCAACCGGGAATGGCTAAAACAGGGGAGGTGCAGCAAGGCTAAGTGGGTCATGCCCAAGTAGGACGAGATTTTTGTAACGACCCGTGTAAATTCGATGTTTAAAATTAATTAAATTATAGGATTTCTAATTTAAATTTAGGAAGAAACATAAATCTTATTTGTTTACATGAGAGAGAATGTTGAAATTTGATGGATCAAGGGTAATTAAAATGTTACAGATTTAATTTTATATTTCAATTAATTGGAATAGTGAAAATTTGGAAATAGATTCAAATTTATGTAAGACAATGAACGGCAGTAATTAAAGTTAATAAATCAATGGATTAAATGGAATAATTAAATTGGGGTTAAGATCTAAATTTGTATGTGAGCATTCATTGATATTGGAATATAAAAGGGTAAATTTATAGTATAAAATGTAGACATCACCTTTAAGATGATGGGTTTATAATTGATGCATAATAGGGAAATCAAATGAATGGGTTTAATTGAATAAAACTTAGCAATTAATGAATGAAGAGAAATTTTAAGGGCGTAATTGTTTTCGTTAAATTAATTTTGGTAACAAATTGTATTGAATATAGATTTAATGTTGTGTGATGTATTTAAGTAATAACTGGAGAACAATGTAAATTATATCCGTGAATGGTCAATTCAATTAAACAACAAGATTTTTAAATAAATAAACGTTTTTATTTAGATTTCAATTTGTTAATTTATGAAGTTTAATGGGAAATCAATTGCAATAAATTGCCCTAATTTATGCAGTTAGAGGAGATTTGGATTTGCATTATAGATGGAAGTATAATCTAAATTGATAGGTAACAAACTTAAGAATAAAATTTAGAGCTAATAGGTGGCAAATTTATATAGTTGTTTATTTATGTAATGTGTACGTAAGCTTTGGTAAACCGATTTCTATCAATCCAAATCTAACGATTTGTTAATATAGATTTAAGTATAGGAGCAGTATTTATTAATTAAATTGAAGTATTGCAAAATAAATGAAATTCAACGTTTAATATTACACTATTGCAAGTAAGATAATATGTGTAAGTATTGTTAAGGTTATTCATATTTGACAAATTTATTGAGTTATAAGGATTGATATATAAATTAATGTTGGTTTAGGATATCGTTACTTGGTGATTTATTATAGAGTAATGGGAGTGTGAACGTAAAATAATAAAAGCATAGATTTATGGTAGGACATAATTTATGGTTTTAGGAATTTAAATCCAAAGATTTATTTATTTGAGGAAATAATACATATTAAATCTCAACTTGATAAAATCAATTCAAATTTAGTAATTAAAAATAAATTGTAAGTTGGTAATTTAGGATGTTTGTGAGTAAATTTGCAGGTAAGATAATTTTTAAAGTTTTACCCATTCATATAATTTATTTAAATATATATAAATCAAATGGCAACATTGTGTTAATAATAGTCGTAAGTGAATTTGAATGCTAAAGGGGTAACAATCGTTTTAGGTTAACCGTTTATTTAATATATTAAGTCTAGACGGGTAATCGATTGAAAAAAAATTATTTTGTTTTGTTAATGTGACTTGGTTAATAAAGAGGAATTTATATGAAATGAAGCATGCATGAGAAATGCATTATAATTCAATGTTATGTTTACCCATTAAATGTATACTAGGTTAAGTATCAAATAGAGGGAAAGAAAAGTAAATATTGAATTGATTGATGAATAAGTATTCATTGGATAGAAATTTAATGTAAGGTTGATATTAATTGTATAAAACCTATCTAAGATAATGAATTGCAATAAATTATGGGTTGATAATAAGGAGTGAATGGAAATTTGATTTGTTATATTAAATGAATGGGATTCAAATTTATTGGGAAAGGTAAATGGATATTTGGTAATAAATATAAACGGACTTCAATAGTGAATTTAGTTAATTTGAATATATATAATAAATAATGATTTAATGAAAACCTATACTCTGTATATACCTATAATATTTGAGTGGAAATAATACATACTTGCAAATGTGGGATTTAGAGTCTTACAACAATTATTAGGAGTGATATAATTAGTTCATTCAATTAAATTTGAAAACATTGCAATAGATGTAAATTAAGGGTTGTGTTAAATAAAGTAATAAATGGGAAATAATGTAAATGTCTTCATAGTATGGTGATTTGTAATTATTACGTTAATTTAAATTATCGTTCAGCGCGTTTGTTTATCAGATCTATCTACTCTAATTCTAACCTATCTATATAAACCCAATTATAAACCCTAGCCTCCATCTATTCTCTTTTATTTGTGCGTTCATTTTCTTCAATTCTTTCTCTTCCTAAATGGATGCAAATTTCAGATCCAATTCTATTCAGAAATCAAATAAAATTCAAAGTTCTCAGAAAATTTCAAAAATTATGTTGTAGTTTTCATCTACGGATCTAAGCGCAGTCTCTGTTTTTGCAATAGTCGCTTGAATCAACCAGAAATCACGGTCAAACGTGTAAAATTCGAAACCCAAAAGGTTGGATTGGGGCTTTTTGATTTCTTCATCTATTTGCGAAATTGGAACATGGGTTTGGTGAGATTAGTCACTACGGGTGCACAGGAAACGCTGACGTGGCAGGTGGTAATAGGTAGGTATATTTTGTTTGAATTTAATTTAATTTTGATTTTTCAAACGCGTTAATACATTTAACTTCCACATACGAACTCCGTTTCATGCGCGATTTTTTTTTGTTAGGATCGTAATTAAATTCCAGATTTTTTGACGCTGGTTTGGACAGATTTGGAGACCGTCGAATTTTTGAGTTTAAATTGGATTTTAATTCGATTTAAATTCAAAAGGTGAGTGTTTTAACCCACTCACAATTTCTAAAATTTCTTGTGTTCGTTAAATTAATTTTAGATATGAGTAGAAATTTATTTATGACTGTTTGGCATGTTTTATCTTTATCTCTGATAAATAGCATTCATTTAATATAACTGTTAATTAATTTTATTTATTGCATAAATTTAACCGTTAGAATTTATTTAATTGCATATTAACTGCCAGTCATAGTTATGTTAAATTTTCATATTAACTGCCAGTTAAATTTACGTTTATTTTTACATATAAACTGCCAATTAACAGTTATTAAATTTATTTTGAGTATAAACTGATAATTGATACCATTATTTATCACCTGTTATGTATTGATGATTGTTTGAAATTGGATGATGACTGTGATAAATGGATGTATGATTTGTTGGATGAATGGATGATTAATTTTATTAATTGCAAGTTGCTATGCATTTCATTCATTCGGGATTGCGGTTTGAAATGATATATAAACGCATTTTTTTTTTCATTTTAAATTGCGGATTGAAATGATAAACATTCATATCACTTGACCATAGGATAGAAAATTATATACAGCCACCGCGATAAATATATAAAATTATTTTTGAAATGTTTTTCTATGGTTTTGTAAAGTTATATATATATGGTTTATGAGACATTGGTTTGGTTATTGATAAAGGCTATTATATATATATATATATATATATAGTAATTTTCGTTTTTTAAGCTTTATATAAATTTGATTTGAAGTTTAAATAAGTTTGATTTTAAGATCAAATAAGATTAAACATTTATTTAAAATTTAATTTCTGGAGTTTTATGACTTAAATGAGAATAGATTTGGAAGATGTATATTAAGTTAAATTGAAATTTAATAAAAATTAGAATTTTTAAAGGATATGATTTTTATAACTTGATTTTTGTGTAAAGTGATTTTAATGAATAACAGGTTGATTAAATGAATATATAATAAATTGAAAGATGATCCAGTTATATGAAGTTAAAGGTTTTCTTAAATTATATTGAATTCATTAAGCAAACATTTCAAGTCCAAATAATAAGTAACTAAATTTGATATATATATGGAATTGTCAAATGAGTCTGTTTGAAATGGTGAAATATTTAAAGCCTTGAAACATAAGAATTGAAATGGTATTTGGAAGTTTAAATCGATATTTGAAATTGATTTGTGAAATCTAAAGAAGCTATTTTGTTTATAAAAGTAATTTAATATTTAACCATTTAAGAGATGGAAATTTTGTTTCAAAGCTATGTTTTCAAGGTAGTATAATTTGGAAATATTATATTCAAGAGTTTTGATTTCTAAATATTTTACTTTGGAAACCCTATGATTTTGGAAAGAATATATATTGGAAAATAAATGATATTGTATTGATTTGGGGTTTTAAGAATAAATGATATCGGGTTTATATGGGTTTTAAATGGATATTTTGTTATGGTTTTAAAAGTATAATTTTTTTTTATAAAATAACCGCGGTGTTATAATAACGATTGGTTGGCAAAGAGACCGGGATCGGATATGGACATACTCTCTGTCGATACCGAAAACCACTTTGACTAACCGTGTATGCGGTGGAGATTCCAGAATGAAGTAGGTTGGTGGCGACATTTCCTGTAAGGTAAATACGTGGACCCAACTCCCGTGAGTTGGCATAAGGTGGCTAAAACAGGAACGATTGATGGGTTAATTAGGTAGCACCTCTGATCGGAAACTTCCCTTCGATACTATACTCTGATTTTGGATTGATTCGGTGGCCACCTTCATTTTTGATTTCTTTGATGTGGGGAGTTTGTTCGAGGTGGGCGGCAGCTGCGCGCTGCGCGTTTCCATCGGCCCGGAAGCGTAATTGGTATATCTACCCTGGCATTGCCTAGTTGTGCCGTGTCACCTACCCTAGCGCGCCTTATACGATTTTGTTTTGTACCATACCTATGGAGTGCCCTCTGACGAACGCCCATTACGGGGGAGATTACGGTACTGTATAGACTATGAGAATATATAAATGTGTTAAGGTGGAAAATGTAAAGCCTTAACGCTATTTAAAAGTAAGTTTGTTTAAAAATCAGACACTATTATAATAGCGCAATATACTACATAGTAAATAGTTTAACGGATCCTTAGGAGATGTAAATCCCGAGCATCTCTTGAGTTACTGCACTCATATTTATTTCTATTAATGTAACTCGCATAAGATCTTTTAGTTCCGACTCGAGTGTTTTTGTCTTTCCAAATTCGCTCGGGTCAGTCCGAGCGTTTCAGGATTGAAGATTTTATTTCCGGAGGAAGAAGACGAAGATTTTATTATTATTACTATAGATAATATGGTTTCACTACACTCATATTGTTCCGTTGCATTCTTATATGGTATGTGTACTCTGATATGTATTGTATAAATAAATCAAAGGTTTTTGTAAACAGATTTATGAACTGTATATTTGATTATTATATTTTATCCTTCCGCTGTGAGATTCTGTTTCTTTCTCTATTTTCTTATTTATCCCATAACAATCCGCCCTTACGTATGGTTTGAATTGGCACGTGTGTCTGTTTAAATCGTGCAAAAAGGCGGGATGTTACAGTTGGTATCAGAGCTTTGGTTTAGTGATAAATCTTGGCTTTGTGGGTTTTGACTCTTTATTAATAGGGTAGTAATACCCTATGGGAGTCACTGAGTGCATATATGAGAGAGCGTATTTGTTAGTGTTATAAAAAGGTTTTAATATTGTGTTAATTTGTTCTGTTTCGTATTTATAAATTCTGGTTGGTGCATGGGACGCTATGACATCAATAGGGATTTCTAAACACTTAATAGGACAGACCGACATAATATTTGTTTTTAATATAGGTGAATGAAAATTTTTTGCCTACTATATTTTTATATATAAATTAAAAAATTTCAATTGATATTTATATTTGGCTGCAATAGATTGATTGTTAGGCAATAAAGTGTAAATAATAATAGAAATAAGATTGAAAAATAAGATAAATGAAATTTGGAAATTTAGAACTTAAGTCTGGGGTTTTTCTTTTGAATGATTTTGAAATATATTAATAATTTTGTTTATAAGTATTTTCTGATATAAATATTTAACATAGTTCGGAAGAATCGTTTTAAAGAAGATTTTTGAGAAAATAAGTTTTGTACTTTCCTCTCTGTCGCTGGAAAATAATTTTGGTGATGGCGGCCGCATCATCGACTTTCATTTTCGAGTTTCGAAGGGGAAAGGCCACTGTAGTAGTTCTACTGCAGATTCATTTTCGAAAAAGATATAAATTTTTAATTGTTTTAAATAAAATTAGAGGTAAAGTTAGAAGAATATATTTATCTAATATTTCAAAATAATTTGAAATTTAACCCGGTATTTAATTCTTAAAATTCCATTAATTAATTGTTTAAATTATTGTAGTGAAATAAAAGGTAAGTGATTAATAAATTGAAACCTCTAATTTAGGTAAGAGATTTAATGCAAAGTTATAAAGGGAAATTTGAAATTTGTAACATATGAGATAAAGAGTAATATTGTTGAACATTAAATTTAATTAAAAGATGAGATAAAACTTGTATAAATTCATTTTCATTTTCTTTAACATATATAACTTACCAAATATAAAAAGTTGAAATGTTTAATAAGAAATATAGTAGAAATTTGTACAAGTAATAGTAGGTAATGAAGCATTCAATGAATTTGATGTATTCAATAACTTAAGATATAATTGAAATTTTACCAAGTAAATATAAATAAAGGTAAGCATGATAGATAGATGATTATAAAACTTAAGGAATTAAAGTAAATAAATAAGGACATGCTATTATAAATGAATGAATAATTATAACAAAATATAAGGAACCAGCATGACCCGAGTTAATAGAATTGAATAATTGTAAGTAATAAGTAAAAATGAATGAGAAAACCTTTGATAAGTAAATGTGAATGAGAAAAAAATCACTATATAAACAAAAAAGGAAATCAAACAACTAAAGCATGAAATTTATAATAAGTTAGTTTGGTTGCTGGTTTGAATTGTTATTGTTTGATTTATGGTTGGTTGGGTAAGGAAATTTGAAGTTGTTGGATGAATAAGTAATCTATTTTGTTCCATCTAAGACTATTGAGTAAATGATGCACTTGATAGTTATTTTTCATTTCGTACAATTTCAAGTTTGAACCCAAACGACTATTTGATTGTGTGATTGTATGGTTGTTTTGTAATTGTATGTATGCTGTTCGAGGAAATTGATGGTTGTTGTATTAATTTGGATGATTAGTGATTGGAACTACTTAGATATTTAAATTGTGGACTTAGAAATATTTTGAAGTGTTCTCCAAATTCTAATAAATTTAAGTATAAAAAGATAATGTTGTAAATTTGTATATTTTAAGAAAAGTAATAGATATTGTAAATTTAATTGTTTATAAGGTAATGTTTTGAATAAGATATGTAGATTCTAAATCCTTCTTTTCCCTTCTTTTCCTTTTCGGGGACGAAAAGTTTTGAGTGGGGGAGAGTGTAACGACCCGTGTAAATTCGATGTTTAAAATGAATTAAATTATAGGATTTCTAATTTAAATTTAGGAAGAAACAGAAATCTTATTTGTTTACATGAGAGAGAATGTTGAAATTTGATGGATCAAGGGTAATTAAAATGTTACAAATTTAATTTTATATTTCAATTAATTGGAATAGTGAAAATTTGGAAATAGATTCAAATTTATGTAAGACAATGAACGACAATAATTAAACTTAATAAATCAATGGATTAAATGGAATAATTAAATTGGGGTTAAGATCTAAATTTGTATGTGAGCATTCATTGATATTGGAATATAAAAGGGTAAATTTATAGTATAAAATGTAGACATCACCTTTAAGATGATGGGTTTATAATTGATGCATAATAGGGAAATCACATGAATGAGTTTAATTGAATAACACTTAGCAATTAATGAATGAAGAGAAATTTTAAGGGCGTAATTGTTTTCGTTAAATTAATTTTGGCAACAAATTGTATTGAATATAGATTTAACGTTGTGTGATGTATTTAAGTAATAATTGGAAAACAATGTAAATTATATCCGTGAAGGTCAATTCAATTAAACAACAAGATTTTTAAATAAATAAACGTTTTTATTTAGGTTTCAATTTGTTAATTTATGAAGTTTAATGGGAAATCAATTGCAATAAATTGCCCTAATTTATGAAGTTAGAGGAGATTCGGATTTGCATTATAGATGGAAGTATAATCTAAATTGATAGGTAACAAACTTAAGAATAAAATTTAGAGCTAATAGGTGGCAAATTTATATAGTTGTTTATTTATGTAATGTATACGTAAGCTTTGGTAAACCGATTTCTATCGATCCAAATCTAACGATTTGTTAATATAGATTTAAGTATGAGAGCAGTATTTATTAATTAAATTGAAGTATTGCAAAATAAATGAAATTCAACGTTTAATATTACATTATTGTAAGTAAGATAATATGTGTAAGTATTGTTAAGGTTATTCATATTTGACAAATTTATTGAGTTATAAGGATTGATATATAAATTAATGTTGGTTTAGGATATCGTTACTTGGTGATTTATTATAGAGTAACGGGAGTGTGAACGTAAAATAATAAAAGCACAGATTTATGGTAGGACATAATTTATGGTTTTAGGAATTTAAATCCGAAGATTTATTTATTTGAGGAAATAATACGTATTAAATCTCAACTTGATATAATAAATGCAAATTTAGTAATTAAAAATAAATTGTAAGTTGGTAATTTAGGATGTTTGTGAGTAAATTTGCAGGTAAGATAATTTGCAAAGTTTTACCCATTCATATAATTTATTTAAATATATATAAATCAAATGGCAACATTGTGTTAATAATAGTCGTAAGTGAATTTGAATGCTAAAGGCGCAACAATCGTTTTAGGTTAACCGTTTATTTAATATATTAAGTCTAGACTGGTAATCGATTGAAAAAAAAATTATTTTGTTTTGTTAATGTGACTTGGTTAATAAAGAGGAATTTATATAAAATGAAGCATGCATTAGAAATGCATTATAATTCAATGTTATGTTTACCCATTAAATGTATACTAGGTTTCAAATAGAGGGAAAGAAAAGTAAATATTGAATTGATTGATGAATAAGTATTCTGTAAAGACCCGTAAGTCCGTACTCCATGAATAGACACTAATGTCCTTTGTTTAATTCAAGATGAACGAAAATACGAACCCTTAGGGGTTTAAGAAAAAGAATTTAAGAAAAGAAGAAGAAAAAGATAGAAAATTTAGATAGGGAAAAGAAAATAGAAATTAGAGAGAATAGAAAACAGAATAGAAGGTAGAAAATTTTAAAATTGAAAGAAAAGAGAAGAGAAAGGAAACGGAACACAGAAGAAAATAGGACGGAACAGAAAACAAACAGAACAACATCAGAATCTCACAATTCGCAGCGGAACAACATATAATAATAAATGAATAATCTTTAAATAAAGAACTATCAGTTATTACATTTTATACATTGCATTACATCATATCATCAGAGTGTACAACAACAACAACAAATAGTGCAGCGGAAAAAGAAATACTATATAAACTAGTAATACGCCAGGCCATCCATCTTGCCTCCAGCAACTCCAGAATATCCAGAATATCCTGATAAACCTAACTCTTGACAGCCCGTGTGGAAATTGGTGGGCACCCAGAGTTTAGGAAGGAAAACAATAAACTCCAAGTCAGTCATGTTACTGGTGTGAGAACTCAAAACAGTTTATTTATCTTTAAAATCAAAATAGAGGAATATTTTTAAATTCAATTCGCAATGCTTTTAAAAATGAGACTACCATAAGGCCTCCTGCCACACACACAATGCAAACGCAGACTTGGAGAAGATTTCTCCTTATGATAGCCAAAGATGCTTGATACGCATTAAAATCAAATCAATTTGATATTATTATTAGTGCATAGTGTAGAAGAAATTCATTTCGAAAGTAGAATATAAATCTTAGCCAGCATAGGTACCATTATATTATGCCTACTATAGCTACTTCCTGAGGAAGCAGGTTCTACAACTAAAACCGTACAAGTTTCGTATTGTTTCTTTGGATTTCCAACAAATGGTCAGGCCAAGGAACTTCCCATTGCCACATGAGAATGCCTCTGGAAAGACATCCCCGAGAACCAAACCGGAACTCTGCCAACACAAGGCCGGGTTACCCCTAACTGGGTAACTACTGACACGAGCACGCCATTCCCCGATCGTAAACGACCTTTCTCACGGGATCCCGAAAACCAACAACCACAAAGTAATAAATTTGTAGTGACCACATAGGTTAAATATCTGGGCTCCATACCATGATACCATCTCTATCCAGAAGGAAATTTACATACAAATAGTGCAGCGGAAAAAGAAATACTATATAAACTAGTAATACGCCATGCCATCCATCTTGCCTCCAGCAACTCCAGAATATCCAGAATATCCTGATATATTCATTGGATAGAAATTTAATGTAAAGTTGATATTAATTGTATAAAATCTATCTAAGATAATGAATTGCAATAAATTGTGGGTTGATAATAAGGTGTGAATGGAAATTTGATTTGTTATATTAAATGAATGGGATTCAAATTTATTGGGAAAGGTAAATGGATATTTGGTAATAAATATAAACGGACTTCAATAGTGAATTTAGTTAATTTGAATATATATAATAAATAATGATTTAATGGAAACCTATACTCGGTATATATCTATAATATTTGAGTGGAAATAATATATACTTGCAAATGTAGGATTTAGAGTCTAACAACAATTATTAGGAGTGATATAATTAGTTCATTCAATTAAATTTGAAAACATTGCAATAGATGTAAATTAAGGGTTGTGTTAAATAAAGTAATAATGAGAAATAATGTAAATGTCTTCATAGTATGGTGATTTGTAATTATTACGTTAATTTAAATTATCGTTCAGCGCGTTTGTTTATCAGATCTATCTACTCTAATTCTAACTTATCTATATAAACCCAATTATAAACCCTAGCCTCCATCTATTCTCTTTTATTTGTGCGTTCATTTTCTTCAATTCTTTCTCTTCCTAAATGGATGCAAATTTTAGATCCAATTCTATTCAGAAATCAAATAAAATTCAAAGTTCTCAGAAAATTTCAAAAATTATGTTGTAGTTTTCATCTACGGATCTAAGCGCAGTCTCTGTTTTTGCAATAGTCGCTTGAGTCAACCAGAAATCACGGTCAAACGTGTAAAATTCGAAACCCAAAAGGTTGGATTGGGGCTTTTTGATTTCTTCATCTATTTGCGAAATTGGAACATGGGTTTGGTGAGATTAGTCACTAAGGGTGCGTAGGAAACGCTGACGTGGCAGGTGGTAATAGGTAGGTTTATTTTGTTTGAATTTAATTTAATTTTGATTTTTCAAACGCGTTAATACATTTAACTTCCACATACGAACTCCGTTTCATGCGCGATTTTTTTTGTTAGGATCGTAATTAAATTCCAGATTTTTTGACGCTGGTTTGGACAGATTTGGAGTCCATCGAATTTTTGGGTTTAAATCGGATTTTAATTCGATTTAAATTCAAAAGGTGAGTGTTTTAACCCACTCACAATTTCTAAAATTTCTTGTGTTTGTTAAATTAATTTTAGATATGAGTAGAAATTTATTTATGACTGTTTGGCATGTTTTATTCATTATCTCTGATAAATCGCATTCATTTAATATAACTGTTAATTAGTTTTATTTATTGCATAAATTTGACAGTTAGAATTTATTTAATTGCATATTAACTGCCAGTCATAGTTATGTTAAATTTTCATAATAACTGCCAGTTAAATTTACGTTTATTTTTACATATAAACTGCCAATTAACAGTTATTAAATTTATTTTGAGTATAAACTGATAATTGATACCATTATTTATCACCTGTTATGTATTGATGATTGTTTGAAATTGGATGATGACTGTGATAAATGGATGTATGATTTGATGGATGAATGGATGATTAATTTTATTAATTGCAAGTTGCTATGCATTTCTTTCATTCGGGATTGCGGTTTGAAATGATATATAACCGCATTTTTTTTTTCATTTTAAATTGCGGATTGAAATGATAAACATCCATATCACTTGACCATAGGATAGAAAATTATATACAGGCACCGCGGTAAATATAAAAAAAAATTGAAATGTTTTTCTATGGTTTTGTAAAGTTATATATATATGGTTTATGAGACATTGATTTGGTTATTGATAAAGGCTATTATATATATATATATATAGTAATTTCCGGTTTTTAAGCTTTGTATAAATTTGATTTGAAGTTTAAATAAGTTTGATTTTAAGATCAAATAAGATTAAACATTTATTTAAAATTTAATTTCTGGAGTTTTATGACTTAAATGAGAATAGATTTGGAAGATGAATATTAAGTTAAATTGAAATTTAATAAAAATTAGAATTTTTAAAGGATATGATTTTTATAACTTGATTTTTGTGTAAAGTGATTTTAATGAATAACAGGTTGATTAAATGAATATATAATAAATTGAAAGATGATCCAGTTATATGAAGTTAAAGGTTTTCTTAAATTATATTGAATTCATTAAGCAAACATTTCAAGTCCAAATAATAAGTAACTGAATTTGATATATATATGGAATTGTCAAATGAGTCTGTTTGAAATGGTGAAATATTTAAAGCCTTGAAACATAAGAATTGAAATGGTATTTGGAAGTTTAAATCGATATTTGAAATTGATTTGTGAAATCTAAAGAAGCTATTTTGTTTATATAAGTAGTTTAATATTTAACCATTTAAGAGATGGAAATTTTGTTTCAAAGCTATGTTTTCAAGGTGGTATAATTTGGAAATATTATATTCAAGAGTTTGATTTCTAAATATTTTACTTTGGAAACCCTATGATTTTGGAAAGAATATATATTGGAAAATAAATGATATCGTATTGATTTGGGGTTTTAAGAATAAATGATATCGGGTTTATATGGGTTTTAAATGGATATTCTATTATGGTTTTAAAAGTATAATTTTTTTAAAAAAAAAAATAACCGCGGTGTTATAATAACGATTGGTTGGCAAAGAGACCGGGATCGGATATGGACATACTCTCTGTCGATACCGAAAACCACTTTGACTAACCGTGTACGCGGTGGAGATTTCAGAATGAAGTAGGTTGGTGGCGACGTTTCCTGTAAGGTAAATACGTGGACCCAACTCCCATGAGTTGGCACAAGGTGGCTAAAACAGGAGCGATTGACGGGTTAATGAGGTAGCACCTCTGATCGGACACTTCCCTTCGATACTATACTCTGATTTTGGATTGATTCGGTGGCCACCTTCATTTTTGATTTCTTTGATGTGGGGAGTTTGTTCGAGGTGGGCGGCAGCTGCCCGTTTCCATCGGCCCGGAAGCGTAATTGGTATATCTACCCTGGCATTGCCTAGTTGTGCCGTGTCACCCACCCTAGCGCGCCTTATACGATTTTATTTTGTACCATACCTATGGAGTGCCCTCTGACGACGCCCAGTACGGGGGAGATTATGGTACTGTATAGACTATGGGAATATATAAATGTGTTAAGGTGGAAAATGTAGAGCCTTAACGCTATTTAAAAGTAAGTTTATTTTACAATCAGACACTATTATAATAGCGCAATATACTACATAGTAAATAGTTTAACGGATCCTTAGGAGATGTAAATCCCGAGCATCTCTTGAGTTACTGCACTCATATTTATTTCTGTTAATGTAACTCACATAAGATCTTTTAGTTTTGACTCGAGTGTTTTTGTCTTTCCAAATTCGCTCGGGTCAGTCCGAGCGTTTCAGGATTGAAGATTTTATTTCCGGAGGAAGAAGACGAAGATTTTATTATTATTACTACAGATAATATGTTTCACTGCACTCATATTGTTCCGCTGCATTCTTATATGGTATGTGTACTCTGATATGTATTGTATAAATAAATCAAAGGTTTTTGTAAACAGATTTATGAACTATATATTTGATTATTATATTTTATCATTCCGCTGTGAGATTCTGTTTCTTTCTCTGTTTTCTTATTTATCCCATAACAATCCTCCCTTACGTATGGTTTGAATTGGCACGTGTGTCTGTTTAAATTTTGCAAAAAGGCGGGATGTTACAATTTTCCCCTGTCTAGAGGTCCCTTTTTATTCGGCTGTGTGGGCAGTTGGTCGCAACAACTGCTGGGGTTGTCTTGTTCGGGACTGCCAGTAAGGGATGGTTGCGGCCTTGTGTTGCAGAGGATTGGTAGTAATCCTCGGTACGGTGATCTAGGCCCCGTACTGTGACGGACGGTACCCCAGTAGCCCTGCCATTGTATGGAATCCAAAATCCAATAAGCGTCATCGGTTTTGATTGTATTACCCACTTTTGTGGCTAGTAGCTGGAATTTAATAGATGTAACAATTTCGGCTATTTTCTATTTATTTGAAACCCTAGACCTATTATAATATCACCGGATTTCCTATCAATGTTCTAGTTAGCGTAAGGTAAAAACTTTTCCATGTTTATGTGTGGGAAGTCTTACGTGATACCTTTTGTTTCCAAAGGTTTTCAAAGTTAAGCAACTTTAACCTGTTACTCACACCAGACACATGCCTCACTCGAAGTTTTTTTCTATTTTCCTAAACTCTTGGGTACTTAAATTTTTATGAGTACCCAAGGGATTCAGGTTAGCTTTGACGAATTGTGGAGGAGCAATGGAGCAGGAGGCTATTGCGTTGTAGTTATCTAGTATTCCGCCGTGTTGGTTTCTCTGAGTAGTTTCATTGTATTGTATTGAGTTGTAATAACTAGACAGGTGTTTATAACTGTCTAATATGTGATGTATAATCTATGTAACTCTAATAATGGTTGTATACTATGTAATACTTATGTTATTAATATAATTTATTCGTTCCGCTGTTGAGATTCTGATGTTCTTCTTCTTTCTTCTCTATCTTTTCTCTTTCTATCCCTTTCTTTATTAATTCATGATGCGTCTTTCTAGGCTTAGGAAGACGGGTCGTGACAATATCATTGTGTCAGATGTCTGAAGACTATCGTCAGATCTCTGGAATTTGCAGTTTGGCTAAAAATAGCCTAAGGTTTGATGGTTTAACTTATTTATCGAATTTTGATGACAAATAATTTTATTGTTAAAATAAAATAACACATAAGTTATTATGATTTATTTATTTAGAAGGCGACGGAGTTTACGATCTTCCGACTCGTTATCCCTCCATGGTCTAAGTGGAGACCTTATATTTCCACGTTCGTAGGTCCATGGGGAGCCAGAATATCATCTTGATGAAGGGTCTGAAGAAGTACGATACGAAGAAGATGGATCCAAGAAACTGCAAGGTTTTGGTAGTGGTTTGTGAACATCTTTCTTTCGTGACGAACAAAACTTCATCTCCACTTGCTCTAAAAAGCTTAGTCGTCGCGCCGTAACTTTTTTTTTGAAATATAGCTCTCGTCGGAGATCTATCTGTTGTTTCTGATAATGATGAATTTCATCAATTTTCTTCTTTGTGTTAGGAGAAACAAATAGAGATCTTTTGGTTTTCTTATTACCGAGAAACCAGTACGATACGAAGACCACCTATTTGTTGGCTCCTGCTTTGGTGTAGGCGTAGGAAGCCGTTGTGGTGTGTCAACCGAGCTTTCCGTTGATGGTGTTGAGATGGAGATGGATATATACGAGTCCCCAAAAGACATTGCCATATTATGTTATTTATAAATTGTTTATATATAGGTTTTATGTAAATATGTATATATATAAGCTGAAAACATCATTTGTAGACAAAAAAACTAACTAAAAATTTAAAGGTTCAGAAAAATAAGTATAATTTGTGGTAATAAAGAAGATAACTAAACTTAGCCTAAAATGATGTTATTAATTTTTTAAGGAGAAAGGTAGTGAAGTGAGCAAATACCTAAACTTCGTCGGAGTTTAATGAATGTTTGTTCATTTAATGGTTTTGTAAAAATGTCGGCTACTTGATTTTCGATATTTACGTATTCCAATGAAATAGTTCCTTTTTCAACATTGTCTCGTAGAAAATGATGTTGTATATCTATGTGCTTGGTTCGTGAGTGATTAATAGGGTTTTTTGATAAATTTATAGCACTTGCGTTATCACAATATATTGGAGATTTATTGATAATTTTACCGAAATCCGTTAGTGTTTGTTGCATGTATATCACTTGTGCACATGCTAGAGCTGCGGAGATGTATTTGGCTTCGCAAGTGTATAAAGAAACACAATTTTTCTTTTTGCTAAACTATGAAACTAGAGATTGTCCGATAAAGTGACAAGTTCCACTAGTACTCTTACGATCTGTTCTACATCTACCGAAATCTGCATCGCTATATGAAACAAGTTCAAATGATGATCCTTTAGGGTAAAACAAACCATAATCTCTAGTACTAGATAGATAACTAAAATACTCTTAACAGCTCATAAGTGAGATTCTTTGGTTTTGCTTGAAATCGAGCACAAAGTCATACACTCATCATAATATCAGGTCGACTGGCCGTTAAATAAAGTAAAGAACCAATCATGCTTCGATATAACTTTTCATCAAAATCTTTTCCATTTTTATATTTTTCTAAGTGAACAATGGTACTCATTGATGTTGGTTTGCTTGATGTTTTATTCATTTCAAATCGCCGTAAAAAATCATTACAATATTTCTCTTGGTGAATAAAAATTCCATTTTCGAGTTGTTTTATTTGTAGACCTAAGAAGAAATTTAATTCTCCCATGTGTGACATTTCAAATTATAGACCTAAGAAGAAATTTAATTCTCCCATGTGTGACATTTCAAATTCATTTTTCATAATATTTGAAAATTGATTACATAGATTTTCATTGGTTGAACCGAAGATGATATCATCAACATAAATTTGTACAACTAAAATATCATTATTTTCTCTTTTAATAAATAAAGTTGTATCTACTTTGCCTATATGAAAACCAGATGTTATTACGTGATTTTTAAGACATTCGTACCATGCACGAGGGGCTTATTTTAATCCATATAGTGCTTTATGTAATTAAAAACATGATCGGGATATTTTTTGTGAACAAATAATGGTGGTTGTTCGACGTATACATTTTCCTTAATAAAACCATTAAAAAGGTACTTTTGACATCCGTTTGAAATATTTTGAAATTGTGATGAGTTGCAAAGGCAAGTAATGTACGAATGGCCTCTAATCTTGCTACTGGAGAAAAGGTTTGATCGTAACAATCGATACCTTCTTCTTGATTATAGCCTTGAGCAACTAAACTAGCTTTATTTCTAACAATATTTCCATTCTCGTCTGCTTTGTTTTTAAATACCCATTTTGTTCTTATAACTGATTGGTCTTCAGGTCTTGGTACCAATTTCCAAACATTATTACGTTCAAATTGATTTAATTCTTCTTGCATAGCTATTATCCAAAAATTGTCACTTCAAGCTTCTTTATAATTTTTTGGTTCAAAACTTAACACAAAAGCTATATGGCTTATTTGATTAAGTTGATTTCTAGTTACTCTAGAATTAAGATCTCCAATGATATTATCTTTTGGATGATTCTTAAGAATTCTAGGAGATGATATTAACGTGTTATTTTGAATATTTGTTTCATTTCTAATGGAATTCGTTGAATTTATTAGTGGGATAATTTCTTCTTCATCATTGATATTACGATTAAAGAGATTTTCATCGAAGGAAAGATGTAAACTTTCTTCCATAGTATTATTTCGTTCATTAAAAATTCTATAAGCTTTGCTACGATCCGAATATCCAACAAAAACACCTTCATCGGCCTTTGGGTCAAATTTTCCTAAATTATCTTTTATATTTAGTATAAAACATTTTGAATCAAAAGTTTTAAAGTATGATACTTTAGGTTTTTTACCAAAAAATATTTCAAAACAAGTTTGTTTTGTCATAGGACAAATGGTTACTTGATTTAATACATAACAGGATGTGGCAATAGCTTCAGCCCAAAAGTGTTTTGGTAGACCACTGCTATTTAGTAATGTTCGTGAACATTATTGTAATGTACGATTTTTCCTTTCCACAACACATTCTGTTGAGGTGTGCGAGGAAAAGAAAAATTATGAGTTATTCCTTTTTTATTACAAAAATTAGTAAAATATCGTTTTCAAATTCTCCTCCGTGATCACTTCGTATATTTTTAATTTTTAAGTTCATTTGTGTTTTAATCCTTTTAGCAAATATCGTAAACATACCAAAAGTGTCACTTTTATGTTTTAAAAATAAAGTCGTATATCTTGAGAAATCATCAACTATGACGAAAACATATTTGTTGTGATTTATAGGTCGTATTTGCGTTGGTCCAAATAAATCTAAATGTAACAATTCTAATGGTTATTTTGTAGAAATATTATGTTTAGACTTAAAAGTGCTTTTCTTTAATTTTCCAATTTGACAATCGTCACATAAGTTTTCTACTTTGTAATTTATTTTAGGCAATCCTCTTACCAATTCATATTTTACTAACTTATTAATACTCTTAAAAATGATATGACAAAATCGTTTATGCCATAACTATGGATCATCATGTTTGGCGGTTAAACATAAGTTTGAATTTTTATTTATATTCATGTTTAATACCTAAATATTTTTGTTTCTAAATACTTCAAAAATGAGTTGTTTGTTATTATCTAAAATACTACATCTATCCTTTTCAAAATTAATTTAAAAACCTTTATCGCATAATTGACTAATGCTTAGTAAGTTGTGTTTTAGATTTTCTACTAATAAAACATTTGTAATAATAGGAGAGTTAGATATACCAGAGTTGATGACTTCTCCAATGCCTACTTTGAATTATCTCCAAAAGTCACCGTTCCACCATCGATGTATGTTATATTTGATAACATTTTTGAATTTTCGGTCATATGCTTGGTGCATCCACTATCTAGTATCCATTTCTCCTTATTTTTTATTTTGGGCACCTGCAAAATAAAAAATGTTTTAATTGGTACCCACGTATTTTGTTAGGGTCCTAATTGTTAGGGGAAGGTAGCCATACCCAAGATGATTTGGTACCTTTATAAATATAATTATTATTATAGACTACATTCTTTAAATAATTATTAATATGATTTTGTCTAATCAAGTTATTATTTGTTTTAGGAATCCAAATTTTCATATTTTTGATATTTAATTTAGACTTAGGTAAACCAATATTTTTAGCAACATTTCCTTTTTGTTTAGAAGAATTTTTAAATCCTATTTCATTTCTATTGCCTAATGGTTTTGAAGTTTTGATAAGATTTTCCAAATCTTGTTTTTCTTTATTAAATTTTGACGCGTTGTTAGTAATTTTATCTAATTTTACTTTTAGTTCTATATTTTCAGTTTTCAATAATTCAATACTATTTTTAAACTCAACATTTTCTTTTCACAAATTCTCTTTTACTGTAGTAATATTCTCACTTTCTATCAAATTATTTCTGATTTTTTCTTGAGATATTTCAAGTTCTTCTTCTAGAATAATTTTTTCATCTTTCAACATTCCTACCTCAAGTTCTAATCTATTTATTTTGACTATATATTCTTTGTTCAATTTTTTTATTGTCTAAATTTATCATCTAATTCTATGCTAAGTTCTAATAGTTCATCATAGCTTAGTTTAGGACATACCTCTTCAGCTTGTGCCATAAAACACACATTAGCCTATTCTCCATCATTATCACTATCACTTTCAGAAGATGAAGAATCCGAGTCATACCAAGTTACTTTGAAAGGCTTCTTCTTTTTGAATTTTTGAACTTTGTTATTCTTTTTTTTCATTATTGAGTTTAGGGCAATCCTTCTTCATATGTCCATATTGATCACATTCATAGCACTTGATTTGAGATAGGTTTGTGTTGGACTTCCCTTCTTTTTGAAATTTGGTCATCTTTCTAAATTTCTTGAATCTATTATAATTCTTGGCAATAAAGACTATTTCTTCTTCATCTAAATCAGAGTCATCATTTTTTGTTGCTGTAAATGCTATATTCTTTTTCTTAGAATTTAGTTCTTTTCATGCCTGCAAATTAGCTTCATAGGACATTAAATTTCCTATCAACTCTTCAACTTTGAGAGTAAAAAGATCGCTAGCTTCTTTAATAACTAAAACCTTCCTTTCCCAATCTGATGTTAAAGAGTTGAGTATTCGAGAAACTAAATCAAAATCAGTAAATTTAATTCCTAATTCCATAAGATCGTGTTGGATAGTTTGAAATCTAGAATACATGTCAACAATAGTTTCATTTTGAATGAAGAAAATTGGTTTTGTAATATTGAAATCTTAGTTTGTTTGACCTTTGTTGTAGCTTCATGTGTAATTTGTAAGGTACGCCAAATATCAAATGCAATGGTGCATAACATGACACGTGAAAATTCATTTTTGACTCAAGAGCAAAATAAAACATTCATAGCTTTTGCATTGTTTGATGCTAAGGTCTTTTGTGCATCAGTCCAAGTGTTCATGGCAGTAGTAGTTGCTTCATATTTATCTTGTATGGCTGACCAAATTTCAAGACCATTAGCTTCCATAAAAATTCTCATACGTGTTGACCAATACGCATAGTTAGATCCATTAAAGAGTGAGGGTCATGTTGTGGATTATCCTTCTTGAAAAATACTTGCCATATTGAAGTGATTCAAAAAACATGTTTCTGTTATTTGATCAAAACCTTGCTCTGATAGCAATTGAAAGTCTATATGAGTGGATCGTATAGGATATATATATATATATGCAAGTATAATATAACTTGGTATATGATAGAAGCAAAGTAAATTAAAATAATCACACTAGGATTTTATACTTGTTCGGACCTCCCGTCCTACATCCAGTCCCGAAGCTCCTCTTCGGAATTTCCTTTCGACTAACCCTCACTTGACCCGGAGGAACAGGTTTACAATAGCAGTGTTTCTTTGTCAAGATTGTGTTCAATAACACGGATGTTGACTATTAAGTACTATTGCTTCCAATATATATATATATATATATATATATATATATATATATCTAGAGAATATTGAATGAGGAGTTCTGAATATATGGAAGAGTTAACTACAGATATTTGATTACTTAAAGATCAGGTATAAATCAGAGTATAAGAGTTAAGAGCGTAAGTGAGTAAAGTAAGATCTTTTCTTAAATTCCCGATTCTATTTATAGTGGCAGAGAGATCCTTTGTGTAGTTGCAACTGTTAGTAAGTGCTCTAAGGTCGCTTCTCATGGTGATGAAGAGTTGCAGTGAAGAGAAGCGAACGTGTCTTTTCGGATGTGACAGTTGTTCTTTGAATTTTCACAGCCGAGTTCAAATCAGACATCTGGAAAATATTTCAGATGTCTGGTCTTTTTATATTTTTTTTGTACTTGGTTGCATTTCAGACGTTTGTGTTTATTAACCAGACGTCTGGCTTTCATATTTTTTATATCTGGATGCTTTTCAAACGTCTGAGTTTATTAACCAGACGTCTGATTCTCTCTGAGTTTCGAACCAGAGGAATCAATCAGATGCCTGGTTACTGTACCCAGACGTCTGGATGTGTGCATGTTGCTTTTTCTATGCATGTGTCATCCCTCTTCCAATTCTATTGACTTGTAGCTGTTTGATACTTCTTTTGAGTCTTGTTCTTGTCTCTTTGATGATGTTACTTTATCAACTACCTGTAAATATAAATATATATGTACATTCGATTTCCATTATATATTTGTTGTCATCGAAACCATATAATTGATTTCCTAAAAAAATGACATTTTTAATATGACTTCCATGCTAAAACATTTTGAAGCTCCAATCTAACTTAAATATAAGTTTACAAATGTTGTATGGAAATTTGTGATTTATGTTTGCCATTAAATATATTGCTTTGATGTGTTTATTAATGCTTTTTGGTGTAGTTAGGATGTGGATGTTAATTTAGGAAAAACAAGGTTAAATAAGCTCAAAATCGAATGATACCTAGAGATGTTATTGAAGAGAATACGAGGAGCTTAAAGTTTAGGTCGTAGCTTGATTGGAGGTAATTTGGTTCCTCAAATTCATATCGGTGGAGTTTGAAGTTTTGGCCAGTAGACTTAGTTATTTTGGGGTCAGTAGAATTGGTTATTTTAGGGTCAGCAGAATTGGTAATTTAGGGATTTAGGCTGCGAATCATCAGAAAATATTTAAAGGAAGGAAAGAAAATGGAAGTATGGACTTAACCCTAAAATTTAAGGAAGATATACAGATCAACAGCATATTTTTATTGACGCCTAGGGAAGGTGTTGAAGACTTGGGGAGTGTGGCACTAGGGAGGAAAGCTCAAGACAAGCCAAGATGGAAGACCAGGAAGTGATGGACTTAGTCAAATTTTTGGCTAAGCAATTTAGATTGGTACCAATCTAATTAGATCGGTACCGACATGAATTAACGAGGGCAATCTTTACCAAACTTCTAGGGTGTTGATGATTAGATACTTAGGTCATGCTGAAGATGTTCGTTCGTTCAGGTTCAGTGATGGCAGTACCTTCATGATGGAACTTGATCAAACATTGGGATCCATTAGCGACATGGTTTGATGCCGACATTAGTGGTAGTCATAAGTGTTATTAGATGTCTAGAGGCATATGGGTGGTGATGCAAGACATTGGTGGTAGTCAGGTGAGATGGGGCCTTAGTGGGGGTAGGAACAAAGTGTGGTTTGGACAACGATCTTTATTTCGTGCATTTATTATATGCTTTCCATTATTTTTGCTCTTATTGACTTAATTGTTGTATGTTTGTAATTGATGTCTCGTGATGTAGGTATGTTGTGTTAGATACCCTGACACTCGTGTTATACTTAGCGTAGTATGCTCTTGTGATGATAGTAGTGCAGCATATATGGTGCTCTATGCAAATTTATTGGATGCATGGAGAGGTCAGTTATGATTCTTCGTACTCTTGTTCTTTACTAGATAGACTTGTACAATATTTTTGAGATTTCTTATCACTCATACCATACAGTTGTCTAACTCAAGGTTTTATGTTTTACTTCTTATTATTTCTAATACCCTTAAATAAGTAGATTAAATAGCAGGTCTTCATGGTATGTGTGCAGAGGATGAGCAGGAGTGGAGTTTTCTCATATTATATATGGACTTACTATTGCTTATTTCGTTGTGCGATGCTATGGAGCCTTTACAATGCCTATTATAATATGAAACAATTTTATTTGAGTCTATTTTCATTTGTATAAACTCTATTACAATTTGTATAACTCTATAAACCTATGCACTCTTATTTTATGGTTCATTTAGTTATTACTGTCTTGCCTATTTTATATATGTGATTTATATTATATTTTATTCAATGCGTTGTGAGATATATAATAGGTCCTGTGATTGTTTGCCTCTTTTTCACCATTAATAGTCGCACAACATCGGCTGAGCACTGCGATAACGCACTCTTCAAGTATATTTGAGTATTGGAGGTGTAGGGTGGTCGTCGTAGCATCTTAGTCGCTTCTTAGTAAGGTCTTGGGTCTTACCAAGCCTTATATTAAATGTTTGTTTGTTATTAGCTTTGTAGCCTAAAGTAGAGGTCTAACCAATGTTTCTAGAGGCCTAGGACTGCTACTTAAGATATTTTTACTTTGATGGAGGAATCTACGCACTAACGACCTTGTCTTTTACTAGGAGTTTTGGTGGGAGTCTCTACGCTATATACCTAGGAGTTTTGATTGGGTTGGGACTCTACCCACTAGTTGGGACTACCACCTAAGGTTATTCTTAATGCTAAGTACTTCTTAGTCATGGCTACTATATAGTGCATGGTACTATTTGACAATGGCGATCTCTTAGTGCATGGTACTATTTGACTATGTCGATGTAATATAGTGCATGGTACTATTTGACCATGGATATATGTTAATGCATTATACTACTTGACCATGGTGATCTACCTTAGTGCATGGTACTACTAGACCATGACGATCTATTACATTCATCGTTGGTCGATTCTAAAACCCAAGGCATATTGCTTTCTTTTTCGGGCATCGATAAATGTTTTTTGAGAGTAAATCACTATATGTTGTGGGAGAACGGATCCATCAAAAAGAGAATGATCTCTCAACATTGAGGTCACCCAGTCGATTCTATATTGAGTAGAAAGGGTTGATGCAGTGGAAATACATATGAAAATATTACTATAATGAAAGACGTCATTTTAGGGCACAATTTAATTTTTGAAATAGTTTGTATTTACTACGCTGTAGGTTCTGTTGGAGTAACGCCCATTTCGCTACCACATAGCACCGAAACAAGGAAGATTTTTATTTTTGAAGAAACATTCCTTTGGAGGATAAGTTATGTTAGTTTCTTTTTCTTGAAAAGTTATACAAGTAGTACTCATGCGCAGTACTTTTAAAAGCAATTTTGTCCTGTGGAATTTTTTGGGTTAATGTCATTGTCATTTTGGTGGATGACTTGTAATACAAATCAAGAATCTAATTGTATAAGAAATATTATAAAGTCGTTGCATAAAATAAATCATTGACTTACAATAAAGAGAAAATAATTGCATTAAGAAAGTGGGACAATTTCTAGTTTGCTTTAGATCATAATTTAAGATCTTCAAGAAACCCAAAGGTTTAATGAAGAAACTAATAATTCCCTCAAAGTGCATGTTTGGTAAAAAAAGGTAATTGTTGAAGGTAAGATATATAGAAGTACAAGAAATCCGAAGACCAATATAAGAAATCCAATAAATTCCCTTTTATTATAGACCTAGTAGAAGGGGTAATAGACAAAGAGCAATATTAGAAGTCTAAGAGTTTTGAAGACTAATATAAGAAATCCAATGAGTACCCTCCCCCCAAGTATAAAATTTATATAAAGGGTAATAGCCAAAAAAGGATATAATAAGTCCAAGGATTTTGAGGACCAACATAACAAATCCAATAAATTCCCCCTAAGCATAAACTTGACAAAAGGGTGAGGAAGCTAAAACAATGATTATTTTATGAAGGCTTAAAACTCTTTTGAAGGAACATAATGCTTTATCTCAGTTTTGAGTTCAGGGCTCTAGAAATAGATCATGTATTGGCTAAAATATAAAAGATATATTTCATTCATTTTTCGAAAGATATGAGTTTAGCACAATATCTTTCCTAGAAAGAGAAAGACGATGCGACTAAATACAACATTAAAACCAAGTATAAAAATTAATTCTTAATAAATTCAAGAACTTCCCCTTTTTAATCATTTTCTTAATGGCATAAGATAGCTTTCAACATTCGTTAATATTATATCCATTTGCAAGATGATAAGTGTAAAATTTTCTGCGTTTGGACTTTCTCTTTTCGATGTGGGATAACTTAGGTTGGAATGACTTTTTTAAGTCTTGTAAAAGATCTGAGATAAGCTTTCATTGAGTTAGGGTGGGAATGTTATCCTTTTTGAGCCTTTCTAAGGATTCTTTAGTTGGAGTAATAGGAAGAGGCATTTTAGTAGTTTGAGAAGGGTCTTATTATTCCATCAGCTTAACACTCAAGTCTCTTACTTTATCATTCTTGGCCTTTACAATTTTTTGAAGTTGCTGATTTCGGGATTGATAAAGATATTTGAAAAGCTGTATAATTTGTGGAGCCTGAAGTTCGTAGATAAAGACTCATTCTCAAACTTTGTCTTTTTCTTCAATTAAAGTGACGAGATGCTCATTGGTGTATTCTTAAATAAGGTTAATCAGAAGGTTTATAGCAAATTTTTAATCTCAACTATTGCTTTCATTGCTAAAGTGAGACATGCCTATTGGAGAAGAACATTTGATTTCTGAGATAAGTGAATAAAGGAACAATGGTTCATGCTGTCCTTCTAGCATAATGCTGGTTTAATTTTTCTTCACAAAAATAATCAAAGAGCGAAAAACAAACTTCAATTATCTAATTTTATAAATACTTCTATAGGCTGGGTGTCGGAGGTGGTATATGAATTTGGGAAATCTTTTGAATTATATGGGTTGATACTAGAGGGTAATAGGTATAAACTGTGCCAAAACATAGTTCATAAGTAAGGTCGAAAGTAAAAATGCAAAAAGTAAAGACATTAAGAGCTATAATGGTTTGGGCTAAAATTCATGTGCCTACTATCCTTTCCTTCATTAGATTTTTACCCTATAGCCAAGAGGCCGTTATAATAATGAGTGGGCCAAATAATGAGTTTTTGATATGAGCTCTAATATAGGAAAGTACTACTATTTCTTTATATCTTAATTATGTATGTGCTAAAAGATCCTTGATGCACTGAGTTTAATGCTTATTTATAGGTATCTTGCTACAGTGGAGAGTCTTCTCCTAGATTGCTTACTTGGACTGCTCGTAAGGCTGGTATTTCAACACTGTTATCTAGTTATTTTGTGAATTGGATTAAATTGATGGCATGACAATCAACATATAACTTTAGGAGGTCGCAACCCAAACATTCTATTTATACTTTAGGCTTTATGAACCATCAATACCTTTGAAGGCTATAAAAGCCATCGATCTCGGTTGCCCTTTTGGAATGCTTTCGACTTCTTGGCATTGGATTGGCATTGGCTTCTGGTTGGTGCTTATCTGAGGGCTTATGTTTTCGTTTTTTAATCAATTGGAGGATTACTACTTTGGGCTATTGTTTATATTTCAATATTGGGGATTATCCTTTAGTTAGATGAGTCGAGGACTCTTTTATATAAGTATATACAATATATTTATCGATATTTAGTACTTTTGGAATGGTTAATATCGAGTGAAACTTGTGGTATAGAAATGAATATAACTGAGAGAAATTGTTGTATAACAGCGTCCATTTTTCTCGAAGAAACCTACCAACTCCTTCCTCATCTTTAAGCTGAGTTGAGATCTAACTTTGAGAGTCCTTTGAAGGATTATCATTTTCTATCGGGACCTTAACCATTAGCTCCTCTGGGACTACCTTCACCTCTTCTAGCTCCATCCATGGGTCTATAGTTTTACAGTATTTACTATTGAACCTGAGCCAAGGCTAGGACGGTAATTGCTACAAATCAGCAGATTTTATGTCGAGAGGCTTCACTGCACCCTCCTCTTCCTCTCACCGCCTTGCCTCTTTAAGCTTGGGAACATAACACTCTCGACCTATGCTCTGGTCTCCTTGAATTGCCGCACTCCATTCTTTATTGGAAAATTCATCATTAAACGCAACAGAGCAAGTGCAATTCTAAAATTCATAAGGCCCGTCAGCCCAAGAGGAAATTATGGGCAGAATATCCTTCTTCCACCATAAAATTCTGTAACCGTGCCATGTTGAGGTCTCCATGACCCAATTCAATTGTAATTTGATGTGGCCAATTAGATCTTTAGCCTATTTAGTAAATGTTGGATGTAAGGTTACGAAGATGCAGATCATTTTTGTTCGGTCACATGTTATCCAAAGTCTTCTTAAATAAGATATTCACTATGCTCCCATTGTCAATAAGGATTATGTGCACTATCACTAGCCCTATCATGACCATACTCACCATCGGATCAAACGTTGGTGCCTCAATCCAATTGGCATTTATGTTACAGAAGACTATATCTTCGTCAATCCATCATTGTTACTTCGTTGGAGTTCCTCTTCTATGGTATAGCATATCTCTTGAGGTTTGTGTGCCTTAAAGAACTCTTATAACGCTCCATTTCATTCCAGCTATTGTATATGGGATGTAGACCTCCTAAAATGATATTAATCACCATACCCCTAGTCGATTGCCTCGACCCTTCAATGTTAGGAATTGCTGCATTACCTTGGGTCATTCTTTGAAGTTGACTATTTCCTTTCCCTCCCTCCTATGGGTTCTTAACCTATTGTTGCAATTTCATTTTTTAGATTTGGTATCCAGTCACATCATGGAGATGTCTATACATGTTTTATTATGCCCATGATCTTATGGAAGTGACAATACTTTTTGGAGTGCCTTTCCTCTTTAGTACCTCCCTTATGTGTGGCTTCTTATATTCCACCATACCTTGCATTGAATGTTAGAGATTCTTAATGGAATCATCCAATTTTTTATTTCTTGCTATGATCGAACCTTGTATGCGTTTTGGTAACTTGCTTCTTGCCGCCAACATTATTTTAGTTTTTTAGCTTATTTCAATTCCAAGAATTATTATTTCCATTACCATGACCATCCTTCTTAACAACTATAGTACTTTGCTCAAGTTGCTTGGTCTAGTTTGACCAACAACAACACTTCTTTAATTTTTTCCTCTTCCAAGCATAGAAACCGATTTACCTACTTGTAGAAATCTTTTAATGAAGTTGTCTTCTTCTTCCTAAACCACTTTTCAAAGTTAGTGTGATTATGGACTCCTCCTACTAAAGCCATTAGAACAATCCCTTCCCTTGGGTTCTTGACCTATGTCACGATGGTATTGAAATTTTTGAAGAAACTTTCAATTGTCTTACGAGATCCTTGGTGCATGTTTGTTAAAGATATCACATCCTTTTGCTACATGGAATGCACCTGAACTACTTCTCTGCAAGTAGATTAAAAGATGATTTGGATTCATTCTCAAGCCGACATAGCCACATTGTAGCATGTCGCTCAAGAGAGAGAGTTGAAGCACTTACATCTCACAACATCATTAGAATGTGCGCCATCTACGTGCCACTCGCACTTCATTAGATGCTACATATGGTTAGTCAATCTGTTATCACTCTACATCATAATAACAAACTTTTTTGGATAGAGAGTTGCTCTAATTTCTTCCATGAATGTGCTCCGACTAGCCATCAATGCCCATACATCATCTTACTTTTGCTGATTCTGATCTAGTGGTCCTTTTATTGTTCCTATCAGCAATTTTCCATTGCTAACATTTCACCATGAGCGACAATCGTTATGGGCATTGCTGTGTGTTCATGTGGGTAAAATATCATTGTAAACCTGATGAGATCTATGTCTCCCAATCTTTAGAGAGTCCACTTTCAAAATTTTCTACTAATGTTAATGCGTTATACATCCCTTTCTTACAGGATTAATAGTTTCCCATTAAGTACCTCAAGCCTGAGGACAATACGTTATCAACCATGAACATTAAATTTCTATAACTCGGCGTTAAAATAAGATGGTTAAGCCTTCTTCGGATTGACTGGTACCAACCCTTCGAGAATGGTTGGTACTAATCGATCTCCCAGTTAGGATTATTGCCTCATCTTTCAAACTATGTTGCTTCTTACCCCAGCATCCTCCTTACGCATCTTCTGCTTGCGTTCTATATAATTATGCTTTGATGAAGACGAACTCTATTCATCAGAATCTAAAGATAAGTAATCTTTTCTACTCTTCCTACGCTTTTGAGGCACCTTAGGCTGATATGGCTGCGGTAATAATTTCTCCATCTCTTTCATGATGGACATTTGATTCTCCATTACTATCTTATTCATCTTAGCTATCATTCAATCCATCTTAGCCTTTATCACAACATCTGTCACATTAGTAGTATTCTCCTAAGTTGGTTGTCCATTTCTTCTGCATGATGAGAGTCTTCAATCTCTTTTTTTATTAGTATAACTCCAATATCCTTCTTGGCTCTACCTTTAAATCGGAACAGGGACTTAATCCAAGTCCCAATAGCAATCTGATCCGACCGAGAATTCTTCCTTCTTAGTGAAATCACCAAAAAATGTTGGCCAAAAGTTGGTCAACAGCCTAAATTGAATTAAAAATGAAAACTAACAAGTAAGAATAAAATAAAAAAGATAAAGAACATAATTTTCAAAGTTTTTCGACCATATTTCGAGCCTACATCCACTATACAATGTTATTGCTGACTTGCTCCAGCTTACACAATCAACTACAATGATTGTTCAGTTCAAATTGATGAGTTTCAAATTTGATAGCCTATGCTTTCAAGGAACCAAAGGCCCATTTCTACTTGATGAAATTTCACTATTTATAGATGAATTCAATGAGAAAAACGATTGGATCTAGTTTGAACTAGGAAATATCCCCTGGTTCGAATTTCTGACATGAAGAACAGATCAAAATTAAAATGTCCAGCAATCAATATGGTTTAATACCGATCAATACGGATTATACTAACCTATATCTTTAAATGACCTATTAGCGAAGAACTCAACCAAACTGTCACATCATTAGAAAAGGTGACATGTGAACATTAATATTTGAGTTTTTTAGTATAATTGCCAACTGAATTCACACCTCTGAGTCTCACAACATTTGAGTCTCATAACATTTGAGAATTCTTTGGAAAACCTCATGATGTAATTGGCTTATAAAGTGTAATAAATTAATTAAATTAAATAATATTCAAGAAATACTAATTATTATTGTATTTGATGTTTGATTGTCTTGTTTGTAAGTGGGATGGCTCCTTACAATTTTCTCGGTACAATTAATTATTATTTGGATGTGTGCATGTATATTAAAAATTATAAACATACTGACATATGATATTGACATATGTTTAAACGGGCCTTAGGTATCAATAATTAATTAACAAATTTGGTAAATTTTTATCTATAAATGGACCATGCATTGTAAGGGGTGGTGGGACAACTCACACCTTAATGGGACCTAATATTGACTGAACTGAAAACCAAGTTCATATGGGTATGGATCGCTAGTGTTGGTAACCTGAAATAAACATAACTATATCGGAGTTCCATCTGCATAAACTCATAGTAGAATAGAAAAATGTAACAAAATATATGTACCGGCTAAGGCTACTACCTTGGAATCTATATCATTCCTTGGATATCTAGTTGCCTTATCATTGCTAAGCATGAAAGAGAAGACTTCCCCATTTATTATAACCTTCTTGCACTAGTAGATTGTCCTTCTGAATCTATCATGTGGGTTGTAATGAAGAGGGGTTAGAACAACGTTCTGGTGACAGTTAAACTACATAATTTATCAACAAACACTAATTTATGTTGATTGATTTCCATTTAAATGTTATTTCAATTATTCATGGCATATCATTTTTATTTATACATACCATACGTCCAACCTTATACGAGATATAACCATATACATAAACATTGTAGTACCAAAAATAAAACCCTGGCCACTTAATACTTCTTAAATAACGAAGAGGCAGACCCAACGGCTATTTAATACCTCAACCACGAAGCAAGCCCTCCATCGCGTAATTGCAAGTCAACCGATCCTTAGCTAAGAAGGCCTATGACCCCTAGATATGACTTTATAATTTAATTAACCGTATTACTAACGCATCTCAAAGAATTATCTAAGAATTAATCATCTCCCCTTCGAAAGACAAATAACTAATTAAACTTTGAAGTCTTTGTGTATCCCACATGGATTCTGCACTAGTAGAAAGCAAAATCCATCAAGGCAAAGCTAAATCTTTTCTAATGACCGCTCGAGACCATTTGATTCATAGCCTATATGGTAGCCTTACTACTAAATACCAGTTTACCAACAAAACTAATATAGCCCATTGACATTCCATGCCCAAAATCCCATCTAGACTTACCTAATGTAAGTCAAGGAAAATACCTATCCCAGTTATCTAATGTCTCATGTTAGAAATGAACACGACTCCATTTACCTATAAAGTACCGTTATAGGTTATTTAAGGCATCTTATATAAGGACGAGGTAGACCCAATAACCATTTAATACCATGCCCTCCGAAGTCAACCGCTTAACATCCCTAAATGTATAGAATCAGTTAATACTTCAAATCTGAGAAGAAATGTGATGCCCCACCTCTATACTCACGCTAGCCAAGGACACCACTGGGTGATGCCGTCGACTAGCACAAAATATAAGGCTATTGAGGAGCGACCCTCCACGTAATGGCTTTGTGCGAGTACCGATATGTCAGATAGTATTGTCATGCATTTCATTTCAAGAGGAAATCTGACATATCAAATACAAACCCAAAGCTACTACATAGTGGCTATGTGGTCTTTGAAAACAAATATAGAAATAAGCATAACACAAATCATTCACAGATATCCATATCACAAAGGAGGAAACAGATATGAATTGTAACGACCCAGAAGTTTTATTAATTAAAATTTGAATATTTAATTAATTTTAAATATTAACAAGTGAATTTAAAAGTCGAATAAATTTTTATTTGAATTTTTGGATTTAATTGAATAATTAAATCGATAATTTAATACGTTAAATTATGGAAATAATTGAAAAATTGGGTTAAATATGATTGTAAATGATTTGTAAAATTTTATTTTATCATGTTGAAGTTAGAATGATATTTTAGAACTTTTAAAATCGAATTAAAAGTTAATTTGTGAAAATTGAATATTTTAATATTTAATCGACTAGTGAAAATAGCCAATTTTTGAACAGTCTCAGAATTGAACGAAACTAGTTCCATTGGATCCGTAATAGTTAGTTATTACCGGATTTCAATTTTCGTGTCAATCGGAATTATCGTTTGAGCGTGGCAGCTCGAAACGCATCGAATTGTTTTTAATTTAAATTTGGCGAGTGAAAATAGCCATTTTTCAAAAAGTCTCGGATTTCGACGAAACCAGTTTCATCGTATCCGTAATGTAATATTATTCTAAGGTTTCAAATTTCGTATCAATTGGATTTACCGTTTGTCCGGTACAAATTAAAACGCCTAGAAATCGGTTTAAATCAGTTTAATTTAAATTGAGCGTTTGTAGCCATAACTCGCACAGATGATCGAATTAGCTTCCGAAACCTATTCCATTGTGTCCAGAATGCGGGATAAACCCTAGGAACGTCAGTTTCGGCGCGTAAATCAGAGTTTGGAAAATCGGAATGAATAGTGTTCGATTTTTCTCTATAAATAGCCCACCCCTCTTTAGAAAAAAAAAATATACAAAACCTAACCCTAATTTGCTAGCCGCCGCCAGTGAAGAAATGGATGGCCGAAATTTCATCTTCTTCCCCCTCTCAAATCTCGAAATCCATTCACTTTTATCAGAAACTCCAAACTAGGAAATCGTAGAGCACATCAAGTACTCCATATCCAACGGTGGAGATCGTCTGAAGTGTTGTGGATTGGCGGCAAATTGGGCTCAAAGGCCGCGCGTTCATTCTCGATTCGCGTGCAAATAGGGGGGCCGAGCTCTGTGCCCTTCTGGCCGTGGGTAGCTTGTGTTGGAGGCGTTCGAATGAGGGTAGTTTGATGAGGTTTCGTCGAGTTTTGGAGTTGCTAATTTAAACCCTAGAATCGAATGTTGGGTTCGGCTAGAACGTGATGTACTGGAGCGAATTTGCGTGTGTTAGGAAGAAAGGGGGGAGCCGTAGGATTTAGGTTGGAGGGTTATGATTTGGGTATGTAAAAAAATTAATTAAAGTTGTTGTAAATTATATAGTTTAAATCGTGTAACTTCAAAAATTCATAACTTTTTCATACGAGGTCGAAAGCGCGCGAAACCAGTTGCGTTGGAATCATATGGACGAGCACTACGCGATGAAATTGGATTGGAGTCGTTTGGAGTTAGTGAGAATTTTGGGTAAAATTAAACGCACGTTTAATTTTATTCGAAATAAATCGCTAAAACGAAATTAAAATCAAGGTGAGAACTTCTCACTCAATCGAATCAGTTTCGATTTTATTTTAAATAGTTAGATTTAAAATATTTGAATGCATGTTTGAATGATGATTGTTATCTATTGATTGTTAAAATAGACATTATACGCCGTTAGTAAGCGGATGTTATTTATTAAAAACATATACCGCGAATATTTCATAAATAGTGAAATTGGTATTATATATATAATAGCAATATATATATATATTGGCATATGTATATATTAGAGTTATTGATTTCCCGCATTTTTTGTTTAGCGGATGAGACCCTATTGCGCCGTTATTAAGCGGATAATATTTAATAAGAACATATACCGCGATAATTTCGTACTGGAGCGAAGTATTGTGCTAATGTTTGTGGATGCAGGAAAACAGGTTGGAGGGATCCAACTGGATTCCTCAACAGTTTTTATTTGATTTCAGGTATTTTGATATTTGATGGATTTTCATATTGATATATGATATCGTTCTAGTCGTGATTGACTATTTGGTGTGTAGCATCATTGGACCAAATTTGGAATTTTAAAATGATTTCAAAGTGATTTTTGAAAGTATACGTTATAAAATATTTTTGGAATTTGATCTATTTTAAATAAATAAACGTCATAATTTTTAATGTTATAAAAATTATGATTTTTGAGAAAAATAGTTAAAAACTAATTTTTGAGAATATGATGCTAACAATTTTATAAAATAGTTTAATCGGGATTTTAGAATTTATTGTGAAAAGTTTAAATATAGGATTTATAAAATTTAATTATCTTATGAATCAAAATGGTGAAATAATAAAGGAGATTAAAGACGTTTTAAAAGAATAATATAAATTGATTTATATTAAGAGATTTATAAATGGATATTTATAAATTGAAATATAGACATTATAAGACGAGTTTTTATAAGTGTTTGAATGGAGTGGAAATGAATTTCATAATTGAATGGAATTTATAGAATTTTAAACAGTGAAGTTATAAATGGAATTTTATAAACAGTAGGTTTGTAAGATTTATAAAGTTATTGAAAGAATGAATTTTGGATAAATAAACAATCTTATAAGTTATAAGATTTATAATTTGGGAAGTTAAAAGAACGATTTTGTAAAATAATCGTTTTATAAGCATTTAACTTATAACATGGACTTTTAGTTCATAATTGGGATATAAATCGAATAGGCTAATAAAGGAGATTTATAAAGGAAGTTGTTATAAAATAAATAGAAATGGAATTTATAAACGTTGTTTTATAAATTCGCAAACAACTTATTTTGATAAGAAAATTGTTGAAACCTATTAATGGAGTTATATTCACGTTTTGAACTGTGAATAATCCTTTTAAATAAAATGAATAAAAGGATGAAATTTGTTAACAAAGTATATTCACATTTTGAATAGTGAATAAGATGTTAAAGAAATTGTTTTGAATGTGATATTTGAAATAGAATTAAAACGATCTAACGATGTTTTAAATGTGTTGAGATTCGAAACCATAGATTTCAACATTTATTGTTGAAATAGACGTTTTCGAGAAATAGAAGGAAATAATGGACTATAACACTGTTGTTATAGTAAATGATTTCCGAAAGGAAATGTTTTGTATAGTATTGGGATTTATATATCTATTTTAATTTCGAATCCCTATACTAGTGGTTTTGGGTTGTCGTAACGATGTTTTACGCAACATTCGTTTTGGCCCAAATAAATATGTTGAAGAGAATGATTTCCTTAATAGAATGAAATATATACTAAATTTCGATTTAAGTATATTGAATATTTTCCAAGGGTGAAAATAAATAAAATTTGTGAATTACTTATGAATAAATAAGTATGGAAATGTTTTTCCAATGTGAAATGAATATTTTGAGAATTTATCTTTTTGAAGATAAATTGAAATGAATAATTGAAATCGAATATCCATAGATATTTTGGATTATAAATTCACTAAGGAATTTATAAAAGAAAGTGGAATTGGTTTAAAAATAAATATTGATTTATTTTTGAAGTATGAAATAATATATCTTATAAAGATATCTTGGAAAATAAATAATTTGGAAAATTATTTGGAAACTGGTGATGTGTGCATATCCAGTGATAGTTCAATAACCGACTATCAGTATTTCCCTTTGAATGGGTAATTGATGTGATTTGTTTGAATTTGAATGCCACACTTATTTTTGAATAAGCGCTCACTATTCGGGTTAACCGGGAAAGGACCATGGGGTCGTATAACCCATTCCGAATATGTGATACGTCGTTATAATTGCATTGAAGATCGGTGTTGAAGACCCGGTATTTGCGAGAGCGATAGGATGACCTGTCGATTGTCTCTGCACTGAGTTGCAGCGGTATAGAGACTCCCTAAGTGATGGGAAATCCGATCAGGATTGTGAATATCCGGATTGCAAGGACTTCTTTATAAGTGCCTTCGGTTTTGTTCGAGTCCGGAACAGACTTGTATGGATTGTATGTCTGACGTTACAAATTGAGATATAAAGCAGATTTCTTTCAAATATATTTCTGTTGGTGGCGGAGAATTTATTCTTTTAGCTTAACACCCTTCTCTGAGACGTACGAGCTCAGAGGTTATATAGTTGAAGTTATCAGCGATATATTCCCAATTTGGTAATGTGACATGGTGAGTGTTGCTGTAAATGATCATTGTGTTGATTATTTGTGATAGGATCATTTATTTGATCGTCTATCTTGGTGATCATTGTGTTGATCATTTGTTGACCCAAAGCATGGCTTTTGTATAAAGTATGTTTTTGTGGACGTGACTTCGTCGAGCCTCACACCCCGGAAATGGTCAAAACAGGAAAGATGCGGCAAGGTTATGAGGGGTAGCTCCCTTTAGGGTATGTACATTTCCTTCTGGATAGAGGTGGTATCATGGTATGGAGCCCAGATATTTAACCTATGTGGTTACTGCGAATTTATTACTTTGTGGTTGTTGGTTATCGGGATCCCGTGAGAAAGGACGTTCACGATCGGGGAATGGCGTGCTCGTGTCAGTAGTTACCCAGTTAGGGGTAACCTGGCCTTGTGTTGGCAGAGTTCCGGTTTGGTTCTCGGGGATGTCTTTCCAGAGGCATTCTCATGTGGCAATGGGAAGTTCCTTGGCCTGACCATTTGTTGGAAATCCAAAGAAACAATACGATCTTGTACGGTTTTAGTTGTAGAACCTGCTTCCTCAGGAGGTAGCTATTAGTAGGCATAATATAATGGTACCTATGCTGGCTAAGATTTATATTCTACTTTCGAAATGAATTTTCTACACTATGCACTAGTAATAATACCAAATGTTCTTTTTAAATGCGTATCAAGCATCTTTGGCTATCACAAGGAGAAATCTTCTCCAAGTCTGCGTTTGCATTGTGTGTGTGGCAGGAGGTCTTATGGTAGTCTCATTTTTAAAAGCATTGCGAATTGAATTTAAAAATATTCCTCTATTTTGATTTTAAAGATAAATAAACTGTTTCGAGTTCTCACACCAGTCTGGGTGCCCACCAATTTCCACACGGGCAGTCAAGAGTTAAGGTTTATCAGGATATTCTGGATATTCAGGAATTGCTGGAGGCAAGCTGGATGGCATGGCGTATTACTAGTTATATAGTATTTCTTTTTCCGCTGCACTGTTTGTTGTTGTATGATGTTGTACACTCTGATGATATGGTGTAATTAAAATGTGATGTAATGTAATAACTGATATAGTTCTTTGTTAAAGATTATTCATTTATTTATTATATGTTGTTCCGCTGCGAATTGTGAGATTCTGTTTGTTGTTCTATCTTCTATGTTTTTTTCTTTGTTTTCTATTCTCTTTTCTCTCTCTATCTGTCCTATCTGTTTTCTTTTCCCTTTATTTTCTTTCTTCTTTCTTTTCTTAAATTCTTTTTAAAAACCCTAACTATTCGGTTTTTCAGCAACGAAAAATCGACGCGTTACATGAATATAACATATAGAAGTGTATATCAAAGTATTGGTCATACAAGATCCGCTACATCACAAAAGAATAGATACGTGTGCTAGACAAAAGAATATGTATACATTAAAGAGTCTCTATCTCGAATGTACAACAATAAAAACTACCAAATATAAAGTAGTTACACAAAAGTTAGATGATGGTCCCAGATAAGGAGTCAAGAAGAAGCACCTGTAACATCTCGGTCTGACCCGAGTATTATTTAACAAGAAAATAATAAACGATTCAGTCTAGCTATAAATATCAGATAAAATGAGACAGGATATGAAATATGACAAAACGTATGATAACAATAATGCCATACTGTGACAAGTATACATTTAACAACAACAAAAATCATACAATATTTCAAGAATCTCAAAAATTAAAAGGAATGTCATATTCTTTATATTATTCACCAAACTACAAATATTGACAAATATATCAATGCCAATCACAAAATTGGTGAAATAGAAATTCTAGAAATCATCAATTAGAAATCCAGAAATCACAAAGGGGAAGGCCTGTCACAAATGGGTGCATGAAAACTCACCAACACATGCATCACAAACGGGTCGCTAACCCATAGTCGCTAACCATAGAGCCGGTGCAACGACGTAGTACAATAACGGTATGTCCGAGGAACCTGAAACTCGAATAATTCGGAACAACGATGTAGTATAATAACGGTACGTCCGATGAGCCAAACTCCATAAAAGAACATGGGTCGCTAGCCCATAAAAATGAGTCGAAAATCCAAAGAACCCATAAGTCGTTAGCCGACAAAAGAAATGTGACGAAACTCAATAAAACGAGGTACAGTCCCCTACGTGGACAAAGAGACATCACATAACGCTAGTCTAAACCATAAAATGATCATCATCGATCAACAAAAAATGTCGATTACATTAAGCTAGTAAATAAATGAGTTTAGACTCATGTCCCATAACCACTTGCTTAACTTAAATATTTACGAACAAATTATAGATTTTCACTCGAAGATGGTCGCAAGATTTTTAATCGAAGGAGTCTAAGAATTAGCCGACAAAGTAAACGTAAGCGTTTTATACCGCTTGTTTTACTAAGTCGTTTAATTGGATTTCTTGAACGAACGAGGAAAAGGTTTGTATATACTAATAGATTGGAAAACGATTTTATAAACAAGCTTTTAAAAATAGAGTTGAAAACATCTTTGTGAAAGGGTTTGAATATTTACTACTAGTGTAAAAACCTTTGTATTTCAATGTGGCAAATCACAAAAATGATTGTAAAAACAATCAATCGTCAAAAATTCACATACGAAAGCGTGAATCAAATCCATAGAAATCGATACCGAATCCATCAAAAGTCAACAAAGTCAACAAAAGTCAAAAGTCAACAAAAGTGATAACAACTAACCGGATCAACAAGAATCGATTTAAAATTGGAAACCCACCCAAAAAGACAAAATTGGCCGAGAGAAGCAGGTTCAGACACTAATTCCATACCTGGAAACTTTCGGTTTCCTGGTTCAGTTGACTGAACATAGAGTTCGGTCGACTGATACAGGGACAAGAATTTTCTGTTTCCAGGTTCAATCGGTTGACTCAGAGGTCAGTCGATTGATACAGGGACATAAATTTTCTTTCCCCAGATTCAGTCGACTGGACCTACAATTCAGTCAATTGAACTACAATTTGCAGTATTCTCAGCCAAGCCCCAAGAAGGACAGAACAAAATTCTAACCGGACGTGATCGAACGAGCAACGGAGACTAGGAATTTATGCCCAACAACAACCCAACCTTATAGGCTCTTCGACACATCAAAAAAACATGTTCAAACATCAAAGATAGGATTTTAAAGATTTTTGACTTTGAAAACACCAAAATTGGGACATTAATCTGGGACGATCCTGACTCGACCTTCGAAAATCAGCACCGAATACGACACTCGTATTCAAATGTCGCAGATACAAACGTCGAATTTGGTTCGCCAGATCTTATAACACATTAATTATAACAACACAGCGGAAGAAAAAGAATATATCAATATATAACATTGATACAACATCTGATACAATAATGACACAATGAATGTCAATATACATCACAGATATGATACAAGATAATAGCAGCGGAAAGAAAAGATAACACTAGCAGCGGAACAATATCTCTAATATGGTCTTCAAGAGAGAAATCCAGTATCAGTAATCTCCATCTCCAAAGCACCAATCCAGAAGTAGCTCGAACACCCAATCAAGATGAAGTGAAGTAACTCGATCCAAATGCGATTGCCAAATCCTAAGGCTGAAAGCTATCGAATCTACACCTACTATTCGATTATATGAAAAACCCAACTCTAGACTGCCCATGTGGGAAAATTGTGGGCACCTAGAGTTTAGGAAGGGAACAATAAACTCCAGGTCAGTCGTGGGACTGGTATGAGAAAACAGAATAGTTTATCTTTTAAAGTCACAACTTTTAAAAACCCAAAATCTCTCTTCAAATGGTTTAAACAAATTACCCTTCCAAATCTTTTGAACAAAAAAAATTCATTTCACAAAGTTCACCCAGTTTCACAAAGATCCATTCACAGCTTTTAAAACACTTCCATTTCAATTTGGATTAACTCATCCAATCTTTAAATTAAAGATTTAACTTATAGCTTTCAAACCCGTTTTCCAAAGATTTATTCATAACTTGGAAAACCATTTTTGTTTTAGACTTGAAATCCTTTAACACAAAGTGGAAGTTCATTACTTGAAAGCTTTAATTATTTAAAAACAAATTCGATTTTATTTCGGAAAAATCCGATTTTATTTGCATGATTTAAAGCCCTTGAATTTAAATTCAATTTCCAAAATAAGTGCCTTAAAATGGTTTAACCTATATATAATTTGTATGACATCCTTAATCCCTAGTTTCCAAACATAGAATTTAATTTCAAATTTTGAATTTAACTTTAAATCAAATTATTTAAACTTCAAGACTTAATCAAATTATTCAAAAATAAATTTTATCTTTGAAATTCCTTTCCAAAAACTTTTTACTTTAATGCCAATCCATTTCCAAAACCATTTGGATTCAAAAATTCAATTTTAAAACCATTTCAAAATTCTGTGACTTAACCAATTTCCACATGCAATCCATATTTGTGTGTGTATAAGTGTGGTCCAAGGGTTTCACATAATAAAAGTGCAACATCATTAATCAGCAGAGATTCAAATATGGCAATATATTTGATAAGCAATATAAACTGTAAGGCTTATCTTTCATTCACAGATCACAGATATATATTACAGAGAATAAACTACATTAACACAGCTCAAATCAATACAGAGCATCACATATCAGGGATATCAAACAATTCAATCATCTAATAGAATCCAAACATTCATAAGTAAGAGCAGTTAATTATCTGATTAATTCAAATCAGATCAGTTACTTACGAATTACTAATCCCAGTTAATTAACATTAATAAATTACAAATCATTTCTATTAATTATTCTTTGATCATTTATTAATTAACTATTAACAATAAATTGATTAACCTTTAATTATAATTAATCAACCTTCAATTATTAAATAATTAACCTTCGATTATTTAACTCATCTTTAATTAATTATCCTTAATAAAGTACATAAGTTAATCAATCCTTAATTAATTACATTAATTACTTATCCCTTAATTAATTACCATTTATTTATTTTATCTTAATTAATAACAAACCAATTTAATTAATTACCCTTTTATAATAAATTAATTGACCTTTTAATTATTAATTAATTATCCTTAATCAATTATCCTTTAATTTCTAAATTTATCAAACCATAATCTTTAATTATTAAATTATTCTTAATTAATTACGTTGATTTAATTAATCACCTTAATTACTTTTCTTAATTAATCAATCCTTAATTGTTAATTAATAAATCTTAATTACTTTATTTAATTAATTATTCCTTAATTAATTACTTTAATTAATAAATCCTTAATTATTATTTGATTAAATCTTAATTTATAATTAATTATCCTTTAATTAATTATTCTTAATTATTAATGAATTAATCTTAATTATAAATTGTTAATTACTTAATTAACATTAACAATATAAATTAACTTACTTTTACGTTAAAAATTCAAAACGTTTGATTTATTCCTAAATCATTTTATTAAGTTTTATTCAAAATAACTTGCTAGAAATATAAGTTTAAAACTTAATTGGATCATTTATTTCAAAACCTTCAATTTATACCTTTATTCAAAAACTTGTTCAATTTACTTTGGAACTTGGTTTAACCAACTTGCACTTGTTTTTAAGAGCTAGATAAAATTTACTTTAAAATTTTAAAACCGCTATATTTTTAACCTGGGACAAAAATTTCTTTCAAAAATTTTAAATCTGGTTTTAACGCAACAACACGAGCCATAAGACTAATTTTCCCGAACGAAAGCTTGAACCAAACCCACGTTTACCCGAGACCATCCCCCAAGCCAGGCCTTCTTCTTATTTTACATTTTCTTTTTAAAAAAAAACTTCCTGTTGTAAAATTGAACACTCGAACAACGCGATAACACACTCGAGCAAAACCCTCAATTCCTCGGTAGCAAACTCGAGCACGACTTCGAGAATCACGTGAATAAACCCGAGCTAATCATCGTCCCCCCAATCTTCAATAATTGCCTGATACCGATGATATGTGTGTACATGCACACGAATTTCGATCAGTATCGATCGACATCGCGACTTCCAGCGAGTTGCCTACGACCACGTCAACTACTCCGACCACCCAAAATGCTTTAACAAGGTCCAATTCAAAATTGAGCCTGTCGAATCGAACCTGGAACAAAACCCAAATAGCCAAACCCCTTTACCGTTGACCAATCACGCCACCAGAACTCAAGCGACTTCGACCTAAACTCCGTTGATCACCCATGCAGCATTTCCCCCCGGTCCGATGTGACCCGATGCAACGATGACGAAGAAATCATCTCAATTCCACCCTCAACCCAAACTGTCAAATAACCCTAAAATCACATCGTTTGATCACCACATCGATCAAAAATTTAAACGAGCATTTTTCTGACAATCTCCTATACACTAGCCTCCTCCACCATCGATCGTGACATCCCACCCATTGTCGTTGGATGGAATTTGATGGAAATGCTAGTTTTAGTAAATTCGAGATAACTCGCCAAATTCTTACTTAAAAATCTTGGAATAGTGATAAAAAATCATTGATTTGTAATCCGAATCTAATTGTGTAATTAAAAATGGAAATCAAAATAATTGAATTTTCTGATTATTTGGATCATTACTGACTGTGATCAATTTTGAAATGATTATTCAACATACACACTTGTAATTAATTTTAAAATACGAATTACTCCATCACTATCCTTTTTCATTTAGAAAACATCACATAATAATATTAATTTGGAGAGGTGTAGATTTATTTATGTTGTTCTTAGGCTGTGAATGAAGTAAACAAAGATATACCGCTTGTATGCATAAAACTTACACATATATACACATAGATTCATTCACATGCAACAAATTTTCCAATGGCAAATCAATTTCCAGACTCACAAGCAACAACAGATAAATAGAAAGATTTATTTTAGAGGTTTGCTCACTTGAAGGTTGAAGAAGAGAAGAACAGAAGACTGAAATCTTAAGTTAATTGCTAAGTTTTTGATTTGAAAACTAGATGTTGAACTTGAAACTGAAATAAGAATTTAGTTGCCGTTTGCTTCTACATATTTCTGAGCTTTGAACTTTGCTTCTGAGTTGAATTTATTTGATTTTGAACTGCTTTAGGTTTGTGTTTTGTTTTTGATCTTGCTTTTCCAGGTCGATGAGTTTTATTGAGTTGCTTGTAGCATTTTTACTCAGCTTTCTTCAGATTTGAACTGGAATTGGAAGATACACACATATATATAGAAGAAAGGATTTTGTATAGGGTAGGCTTTATTGGAACATACTTTTGTTTTTAACCAGATTTCTTTTTTTTTTATCTCCTTCTTTGACCAGAAAATGGAAATGAATTTTATCATTCGAAAAGTCTTGTCCTTGTGCTGAGAAGATGTGGTATTAAATGCATGTGTTTCTTCTCAAGGTTACATACTTATACTATTAGATTTTGTATATAGATATTTTTTGTTTTATCATCTTCTTATTCACATATTTATCCCTTTGATTTTTTTGTATATAGATATTTTTGTTTCTTTTGCATTGCTATATAAAATTCACAGCAAACATACTTGTTTGTTTTTTTTCTTTCTTTGCCTTTGTGCTTAATATAAAATTGTTACAGTATGTATTTATCTTATGCTACCATATAATTTATTGTTAACATAAATTCTTAGTTTTATTTCTATTTATAGTTTGATTTTCAAACATTTAATTTATAACATATATTTTGTACTTATATTTTACACTTGTCAAAAATAGTTCAAATTATATTTCATCCCTTTAGTTTAATTAGTAAAAAAATTAGTCTTAAACGCTTGTTCACTTAAGTATTTATGTTTTATTTTTATTAACTATAATTAGTTCAAGTATAGAATTTAAAAAAAGAATGAATATTAATCTCTTCTTATATCTTATTTTATACTTTTTATAACTTTTTAAAGAAAATGAATTAAAACACAATTTATACATTTAATAAATATTCATACATTTTTTTTTAAAATTATAGCCTTTAAATCTTCATTTTCAATACATTTTGAATTTCCAAATCAAAATTTTATTTATAATCCAATTCAATTTAAAATATTTATTTTGAGTTTCAAATCCATATTTTTTTAAATAAATAAATATATATATCTTATTAAATTTGAAAAATTCAAATAAATCCACAATTTAACCCAAAAATTTAATTTAATTACAAATCTAAATTCGTCTTTAAACCGAGATCGTTACATATTTCCCCCTTAAGAAATTTCGTCCCCGAAATTTGCCAAGGAGATAACGAAGATAGATGAAAGATAGAGAAATATTTTTTCCAGATCAAACTGAGTATTTATTCGGTATTTGGCTTACCAAATCAGAATATCAACAATATGAGAACAAACTCATACAATTTTTCCATAAGATACTCGGGTCATCTAGATCTACAAATATGCAGGGGCACTGATTAGATCGAAGGGCAACTTACCATTCGTAGAATATATAGGACCCCAGAGAAGAGATAGATGGATTCAATCTCCTACAATTTCTCAAAAACTAGGTATGGATTCCAAATTCAGGTCGGAATACTCCAAAGTATATATAACTTGTCCCTCTTCGGACATCGATCTACAAAAGAAATTACAATAGATTTCAAATTTGGTTTAACCAAAATCGTTTTATCGATTCAATTCAAATTTAGCCTCATATCCTATTAATTTATTTAACTCAATTTAAAATTTCCAGTTTATTTAAAATTTTCAATTTCAAATTTCAAATTCATTAAAGTTTGAATGGAAAAACTGATAAGAACTGATGAAGATACGAAGTAAGGATTTTTCTGTTAGTCCGTGAGATGATGGTTTTTAATGACAACAACCTTAGAATAGATTATAAAATATAAATACTGACATTATAAGTTTAGATATATATGTATATGCAGGATTTAACCATGCAGGTACCAAGAATGAAGGCTGTACAGTATAGAGATTCAAGATATCGAGGTAGAAGACTCATGAGTATCAAGATTATCAAGAGTTCAAGATTTCAAGCATAAGTATTTTTATTAGGAATTTTTGTTAAAACTCGTAGAAAAGAAATGGCATCTTAAAATCCAATTTATTCGTGGAATGGAATCTACTTCGAGCCTGTTAAAGGGATGGAACCCTAAGTAGGATGGAACCTACGAAAATCTAGTGGAACGTTGTTTTGTATCCACTAATTTTAATTCAAATGATTTTACAAAATTATCTTGTTTTCAAAATGATTTCAAAACTTTCCTTTTAAAAACATCAAAACCCTCTATCCTGATTTTAAATAATTTTAGCCTCAAAATTGTCTTTAGTTTCAAAGTCAAATTACTCCTGATTTTAAACTACCTTTTTGAATTATATATTTAACTTTTATACTTAGATTTAAATATAAAATTATAGTTAAAATCTATATATATTATTCTCTATATTTACTTATGAATTTTAACTATAGCCAAGTATATTTGTAAAGTTTAAAATAGTTTTAATATAAGATAAAGTTTATTTTCAAAGAAAATCAAATCACTAAAAATTGCTTTGGGATGTTGACATGCCTAGGGTAACCATGTTGACATGGTGTCGATTGAATTCAAAATTTAAATTTCAAAAGAAGTGCCTATTCGCCATAACTCTTCATGAATCGACATGGGTGATGTTCTTCTATAAATAGGGGTTAGTTTCAACGAATTTGAGATCAGATTCTCTTGTTGTTCACTCCTCTTCTTCTTCCATATTTCTTAATACATATTCTTACCATTTCTCTGCCGAAATCAACATTGAATCAAACTCGATTACTTCTGGTTTGATTCTCTATCACTATCTCTACAAGGTTCTCTGTGCTATTCAGAGTTATAGACTTCTTTGTAATCTATTAAGAGAGAAAAGGTGTGATTGTAGCCTTGGTAAATCAATTGGGTAAACTTGTGGCGCGGAAATCAAGTATCTCTACCCAGATGATAGAAATTCTGGAGGGTGTACCTCATAGCCTTGAAATCGAGGGTGTAATTGTACAATTGCTTTTGAAAGGAAATCCGTACTTGTGTTGCAGGACTGGATGTAGGGTAACTCCGAACCAGTATAAAATCCAGTGTGTTCTTTCCTTTACTGCTTTTATTTTATTTCTGCATCTGTGCTTATTTCTGTGATCACATCTGTGTCTGTATATTGCATACATCGGTGTCTAAATTAACATAAACTCAAAAATATTTAGTAATTCTTTATTAACACTATTCACCTCCCTCTAGTGTTAATCCTAGCCTTAAGATCTGTAATCCGCATTTCTCACAATTGGTATCAGAGAATGGTTTTCAAAGTTTCATAATCTGATTTTTGAAAAGTTTCCAAAATGGCTACCAACACTGGTACTGTTACTAACACTAGTATCCCTGTCACTAGTTCATTTGTAGAGGGACAGTCTGCTGTCAAATCACCACTTTTTCATGGCAGTAACTATGCATATTTTTCATGTAGGATGAAAATATATTTACAATCTATTGGATTAGACACTTGGAATATCACACAAACTGAATATTCTGAACCCACAACTAATTTTTCACAGTGGACTACTGAGCAAAAGACTGTTTCACAAAATAATTCTAAGGCTATGAATATTATTTTTTGTTCACTAGATAGAAATGAATTCAATAGAGTCTTAGTTTGTAAGTCTGCATATGAAATCTGGAAAACTTTGCAAGTTACTCACGAAGGAACAAGCAAAGTTAAATAGACCAAAATTTCCATGCTCACAAATCAGTTTCAATTATTTAAAATGAATCGTAATGAGTCTATTTCAGATATGTATAGTAGATTTCAGGATATTGTGCATTCTCTATTATCTTTGAAAAAGGAATTTTCTGAAGAAGATCAAGTCAGAAAGATTTTAAATTCTCTAAACTCCAGAATGGGATCAAAAGACACTTGCGATCGAAGAGGCAAATGACATCAGTACTTTAAAGATAGAAGAATTAATTGGAAATCTAATGTCGTATGAAGTTCAAATGATCGGGAGAAGAGAAAGTAAAGCATATGAAAAGAAATCAATGGCATTCAATGCATTGACTGATGGATCAGACTCAAACAGCGATAATGATGAAGTGATAGCCTTTATGACCAGAAATTTTAGGAACCTGAAATATAGAAAGACGAATAATCTCAAGAGAAACAACTACAAGAATTCTGGAAATCAGAATGTAGTGCCAAATAATGACAAATGCTACAACCGTGATAAACCAAGCCATTTCAAAAGAGACTGTCCGTATTCAGATAGGCAAAATTCTCCTATGAACAATGATCCAGCAAAGAAACGGAAGCGTGAATTTACTACTACTCTAGATGACTCAGACTCGTCCTCAAGCGATGATGATCAAAAGATAAATAATTCAAATTTGTGTTTCACAGTTGTTCATGACTCCGACGAATTCAAAGAAACGGACTCAGAAAAAAGTACACATTTACAATACAATTGGTTGAAATTGCTTGATTAGAATTAGTTGCTTGATTGTTTGATTGATTAATTTTGAATTGATGTGTTGTTTGAATTTTAAAATTTGTTTTCTATTTTTTATTATTATTTCATTATTTTATTGTTATTTTTATTATTTTTTAATAGTATAATAATATTTTTTGAAGTATACTTGAAGTTTAATAATATTTCAGATATATATATAGGCATTCAAAATAATAATATATATATATATATATATATATATATATATTAGAGAACTTAGGAAAAATCAATTCATGAAAATTCAAAGGCACATGTCGACATGGCCCCTGCCATAATGTCGACATGGGTACCTAAATTTGAATTTCAAAATTTGAATTCAAATGTTTGAACTTCCCTCCACCTTTTCACTTCATTCAATTCTCTGTAAAGCTACCTTTTGACCAGAGAATATGTCCTTTGAGAATCTATTTATTCACTATCTTTTTTCATATCTTTTCACTCTCATTTTCAAATTCAAACTCTCACTTCATAACTTCAAGCTCTCTACTCTCTACTTTAATGTTTTCTTCAAGCAACCCATCCACCATGAGAATTTCCAGAAAAATCAAAGAGCAATTATTCATTGATCCGGAGGCAATAAAAGCATACATCAATTATGCTAACTATGCCAAAGTCCATCCTGAAAAATTTTCTATTTTTCAAGATTTTTATTCTTATGAAATCGATTCTCTTTTTGCAAACAATGGACTTCTTAGTCTTATTGATGCTTCTCAAAATGATTTTATTTGCTATCCTAATCTTGTCAAAATTTTCTATGCGAATTTAAATCGCGGATTTTATGATGGTAATGAGAACGAAATTTGGAGTAGTGTCAAAGGCACTGGAATTGTTTTGAATTGTGATCTTTTGGGTATTATTCTCAATTTTAAGAATTCGCGAATGGATCTTTCTAACTTTAAAATTGATGAACATGATCGTGAGACATTTCATCACATTTTCGAAAGAGATGATGATTTTAAATTTAAAAATAGAAATTTACAACCAAAAGCAAGAATTGTCAATCTTCTTTTACAACATACTTTGACCCCAAGATCGAAGAATTTTAACAATCCTACTTCAAAATTTTGCAAAGCACTATTCGCTATTTTTGGAAATTATGACATAAATTGGGCGTAAGTTATTTTGGATGAACTTCGTCCCAAAAATCTTGAAATGGGTAAGAATACTTTACATCATGGAATTTATCTCACTCGGATTTTTAACTATTTTGGAGTGGATTTCAAAGGCGAAGAATTTGTTTCTAAAAAGGTTTTCAATCATTCCAACATTTCGTTTATTTTTCAACCTTATGAGACCCTTACCGAAAAGGAAGAGCGTTTGGCTCATGAGGAAATGAAAGAAGAAGAAGGGGATGAAATGGAAATTGAAGAAGAAGAAGGTGAAACTTCTTTGGAAAGTATTGACTATCCTCCAAAATCCGCCCACCAAAACCCTTCTCAAAAACCAAAAGAATATTGTTGAGAATCAACGGATTCTTAAACGATCCACTAGTAAAAAGTTGGATAATATTTCTTCGAAGATGAACAAGTTCATTTAAAAAGTCAGCAAGAAACTTGGACTATCTTCATCATCTTCATCCTCTAACTAGTTTTATCTTCCCGTATCATGTTGTATTCGTTTTAGTTTGCTTATTTCGAATATTCATGTAGTTTGTTGTGTGCTTAATCGTTGTATTATCGTAGTATGCAATGAAATAAAAATCCCTTCTGTTATCTACCTTATCTTATCTCCAAAATAAATGTTAGTATATCATATAAATATATATATATATAAATATATATATATATACAGATAATTATTCACAAAATCAAATTAGTCATAAGTTTTCATTAACCCATGTCGACATCCCCTATATGACCATGTCAACATGTACTGGTCAGAAATGACAATTGATTTTGAATTTGAAATTTGAATAACTATCAAATGTCAATTCATTTCAAAACAAATTCTACACCTAATACCTGTTTCTTCCAGAATTCTTCACTAAACCTTATTTCTTATTATCTATATCCTTTATTTCCTTCACAAATTCAACTGTGGCTAATCCTATTCGCAATCTATTTGAAAATCTTGAAGAAACCCTTAATTCGTTCAAGAATATTCTCTCGTTTATTCTACGTAACCAGCGTCACTTAGAATTGAGTCAAATGCAGATGATCAAGGAACAAGAAAGGCACTTCGATGCGATACGATGGATGATCTCCTCTCTACACATGGATGATAATGAAACCCATCCTCCTGTCTCTCTCACCAACGACAATGAAAATTGGGATGCAATTAAAGCAGACCCTATATTTGGAGAAGAAGGATGGGTGGAAGTTCCTCGTAACGTTTGATTTCATTACTTTGTTTGATTTGTTTGAATTGATTTGGTTTGAATTGATACTCTGTGTGAATTGATTTCGTGATATTGGTTTGAAGTTTGTTGTATAAAACATATATATATATATATATATGCATTGAAATGTATATAGTCTTTAATTAGTTATCATGATCCAAAGTATAATTATTTCTTAATCTATATATTATATATTCCATTGTATAGTTTACCAATGCAGGTACTGAAGTCCAAGAATGAGGGGGAGTGAGTTTTTGTTGATGACAAAGGGGGAGAAATATAAAATAGGGTAGTTAGGCATAAATTAAGGGGGAGTTATTAGTTTTAGGGGGAGTTATTAGGATAGAAGTAATATTTTATAAACAAAGGTTGCCATCATCAAACAGGGGGAGATTGTTAGTCCGTGAGATGATGGTTTTGATGAAAACAACCTTAGAATAGATTATAAAATATAAATACTGACATTATAAGTTTAGATATATATGTATATGCAGGATTTAACCATGCAAGCACCAAGAATGAAGACTGTACAGTATAGAGATTCAAGATATCGAGATAGTAGACTCATGAATATCAAGATTATCAAGAGTTCAAGATTTCAAGATTTCAAGCATAAGTATTTTTATTAGGAATTTTTTTTAAAACTCTTAGAAAACCACCGGCGTCTTAAAATCCAATTTATTCGTGGAATGGAATCCACTTCGAACCTGTTAAAGGGATGGAACCCTAAGTAGGATGGAACCTACGAAAGTCTAGTGGAACATTGTTTTGTATCCACTAATTTGAATTTAAATGATTTTACAAAATTACCTTGTTTTCAAAATGATTTCAAAGTTTTCCTTTTAAAAACATCAAAACCCTCTATCCTGATTTTAAATAATTTTAGCCTCAAAATTATCTTTAATTTCAAAGTCAAATTACTCCTGATTTTAAACTACCTTTTTGAATTATATATTTAACTTTTATACTTAGATTTAAATATAAAATTATAGTAAAAATCTATATATATTATTCTTTATATTTACTTATGAATTTTAACTATAGTCAAGTATATTTGTAAAGTTCAAAATAGTTTTAATATAAGATAAAGGTTATTTTCAAAGAAAATCAAATCACCAAAAATTGCTTTGGGATGTCGACATGCCTAGGGAAACCATGTCGACATGGTGTCAGTTGAATTCAAAATTTAAATTTCAAAAGAAGTGTCTATTCGCCATAACTCTTCATGAATGTACATGGCTGTTGTTCTTCTATAAATAGGGGTTAGTTTCAACGAATTTGAGATCAGATTTTCTTGTTTTTCACTCCTCTTTTTCTTGCACATTTCTTAAACATATTCCTACCATTACTCTGCTGAAATCAACATTGAATCAAACTCGATTACTTCTAATTTGATTATCTATCACTATCTCTACAAGGTTCTCAGTGCTATTCAGAGTTATAGACTTCTTTGTAATCTATTAAGAGAGAAAAGGTGTGATTGTAGCCTTGGAAATCAATCAAGAGAAAAAAGGTGTGATTGTAGCCTTCGTAAATTGATTGGGTAAACTTGTGGCCCGGAAATCAAGCAACTCTACCCAGAGGATAGAAATTCTGGAGGATGTACCTCATAGCCTTGAAATCGAGGGTGTAATTGTACAATTGCTTTTGAAAAGAAATCCATACTTGTGTTGCGGTACTGGATGTAGGGTAACTCCGAACCAGTATAAAATCCGGCGTGTTCTTTTGTTTACTGCTTTTATTTTATTTCTACATCTGTGCTTGTTTCTGTGATCATATCTGTGTCTGTATATTGCATACATCGGTGTCTAAATTAACATAAACTCAAAAAGATTTAGTAATTCTTTATTAACACTATTCACTCCCCCTCTAGTGTTAATCCTAGCCTGAAGATCCATAATCCGCATTTCTGACATTTTCTACAACGATTCGTAGGGCCACCATCACACCGAAGCTTCTTCTTGTAGCTGCTACAAAGCAATCAAATAATTGAAATCGAATCAAAGGAGATTGATAGAGAAAGTTATTTCCTCTGTTGCAAGGTATTGACCATTTGTAGTGGTATACCCCTGTCCCCTATCTCATCCTCTTCTTGCCCTCGTACTTACTACCAGTGGATAGTAAGAGAATTTACTGAGGAATTCAAACGGATATCTTAGGTATATACTCATTCTAGGGTATACTTCACCCTATCTCCAATGAGTTACTTAATGTGTTATACTCCTGAGCTAAAGTTTCAACCTTCATCTCTGATACCAAATGTGACGACCCTGACTCGACCTTCGAAAATCGGCACCGAATACGACACTCGTATTCAAATGCCGCAGATACAAACGTCGAATCTGATTCGTCGGAGCTTATAACACATTAAGTATAACAACACAGTGGAAGAAAAAGAATATATTAATATACAACATTTACACAATATCTGATACAATAATGATACAATGAATATCAATATACATCAGAGATATGATACAAGACAATAGCAGCGGAAAGAAAAGATAACACCAGCAGCGGAACAATATCTCCAATATGGTCTTCAAGAGAGAACTCCAGTATCAGTAATCTCCATCTCAAAAGCACCAATCCAGAAGTAGCTCCAACACCCAATCAAGATGAAGTGAAGCAACTCGATCTAAATGCGATTGCCAAATCCTAAGGTTCAAAGCTATCGAATCTACACCTATGAATCGATTATCTGAAAAACCCAACTCTAGACTGCCCGTGCGTGAAAATTATGGACACTCAAAGTTTAGGGAGGGAACAATAAATCTAGGTCAGTCGCGGGACTGGTATGAGCAAACAGAACAGTTTATCTTTTAAAACAAACAACAAAAGAATTTAAAATAAATCCGCAATGCTTTTTGGAAAAAGAAACTACCATAAGGCCTCCCGCCACACACACAACGCAAATGCAGAATTGGAGGAGATTTCTCCTTATGATAGTCAAATATGCTTGATACGAGAAAATTTATTTGATATTATTACAAGTGTGTAGTGCAGAAAACCTTTCGAAAGTATAATATTAATCTTAGCCAGCATAAGCTTTTCGCACTTATGAATACTATAGCTACCATGTCCAATAGTAAGTTACCACCACATTCCATGGCAGGTTATATAACTAAAACTGTATAGGGCACGTATTGTTTTGTTTGGATTTCCAACAAATGGTCAGTCTAAGGAACTTCCTACTACCACATGGGTACGCGTCTGGAGGGACGACCCGAGAACCTACCCGGCTCTCTGCCAAAACAAGGTCGGGTTACCTCTGTAACTAGGTAACTACTACTCGAGCATGCCATCCCCCGGTCCTTTGGGACCTTTATTCGAGGCGCCTCTCAACCTCAAAGCAATCGCAAAGTAATAGATTTGCAGTGTCCACATGAGTTAAATATCTGGGTTCCATACCATGATACCACCCTTTTCCAGAAGGGAATGACACACCCTAAAGGGAGCGACCCTCATAACCTTGCCGCATCTTTCCCGTTTCGACCATTTCCAGCGTGTGAGGTCCTGATGCAGTCTTGTCCATAAAACTACACTTTATACAAAAGCCATGCTTTGATCAACAAATGATACACAGCAACATTTAGCATGCTACACTACTAAATTGGGAGTATATCACTGATAACTATCAACTACATAACCTCTGAGCTCGTACGTCTCAGAGAAGGGTGTTAAGCTAAGAGAATAAATTCTCCGCCACCAAGCAGAAATGTATTTGATAGAGATTAGTTTTATATCTCAAAGTGTAATGTCAGACATACAACCATACAAGTCTATTCCGGGTTCGGAGAGAACCGAAGGCACTTAATGGAAGAAGCCCTTGCAATCCGGGTATCCACAATTCCGATCGGACTCCCCATCACATATGGAGGACTCTATACCGGAGCAACTCAGTGCAGAGTCAATCGACAGGTTATCCTATCATTCTTGCAAATACCCGGTCTTCAACACCGGTCTTCAATTGCAATCCATAACGTCGTATCACTATTCGGAATGGGTTATATGACAAACGGTCCTCTCCCGGCTAAACCGAATAGTGAGCGCAATATTTAGAAATATATGGATATGGGATTTCAGCTAAGTCACAACTTTTAAAAATCCAAAATCTTTTTTCAAATGGTTTAAACAAATTGCCCTTATGAATCTTGAAACAAAAAATTCATTTCATAAATTTCACCCAGTTTCACAAAGATCCATTCACAACTTTCAAAACACTTCCATTTCAATTTGGATAAACTCATCCAATCTTTAAATTAAAGATTTAACTTATAGCTTTCAAACCCATTTTCCAAAGATTTATTCATAACTTGGAATATTATTTTCGTTTTAGACTGTAAATCCATTTAACACAAATTGGAAGTTCATTTCTTATGTGAAAGCTTTTATTATTTGAAAACAAATAGTTTTTTTTTCGGAAAAATCCGATTTTATTTGCACGAGTTAAAGCCCTTGAATTTAAATTCAAATTCCCAAATCAATACCTTAAAATGGTTTAACCCATATATAACTTGTATAACATCCTTAATCCCTAGTTTCCAAACATAGAATTTGATTTCAAATTTTGAATTTAACTTTAAATCAAATTATTTAAACTTCAAGACTTAATCAAGTTATTCAAAAATAAATTTTATCTTTGAAATTCCTTTTCAAAAACTTTTTACTTTAATCCCAATCGATTTCCAAAACCATTTGGATTCAAAAAATCAATTTTAAAACCATTTCAAAAATCTGTGGCTTAACCAATTTCCACGTGCAATCCATATTTGTGTGTGTATAAACGTCGTCCAAGGGTTTCACACAATAAAAGTGCAACATCATCAATCAGCATAGATTCAAATATGGCAATATATTTGATAAGCGGTGTATACTATAACGCTTATCTTTCATTCACAGATCACAGATATATATCACAGATAATAAACTACATTAACACAGCTCAAATCAAAACAGAGCATCACATATCAGGGATATCAAACAATTCAATCATCCAATAGAATCCAAACATTCATAAGTAAGAGCAGTTAATTATCCGATTAATTCAAATTAGATTAGTTACTTATGAATTACTAATCTCGGTTAATTAACATTAATTTACAAATCATTTCGATTAATTATTCTTTAATCATTTATTAATTAAGTATTAATAGTAAATTGATTAACCTTTAATTATAATTAATCAACCTTTAATTATTAAATATTTAACCTTTAATTATTTAACTCACCTTTAATTAATTAACCTTAATAAAGTACATAAATTAGTCCATCCTTATTTAATTACACTAATTACTTATCCCTTGATTAATTACCATTTATTTATTTTATCTTAATTAATTACAAAGTAATTTAATTAATTACCCTTTTATAATAAATTAATTAACCTTTTAATTATTAATTAATTATCCTTATTCAATTATCCCTTAATTTCTAAATTTATCATCCCATAATCTTTAATTATAAAATTATTCTTAATTAATTAACTCGATTTAATTAATCACCTTAATTACTTTTCTTAATTAATTAATCCTCAATTGTTAATTAATTAATCTTAATTACTTTATTTATTTAATTATTCCTTAATTAATTACTTTAATTAATAAATCCTTAATTATTAATTGATTAAATCTTAATTTATAATTAATTATCCTTTAATTAATTATTCTTAATTATTAATGAATTAATCTTAATTATAAATTAGTAATTACTTAATTAACATTAACAATATAAATTAACTTACTTTTACGTTAAAAATTCAAAACGTTTGATTTATTCCTAAATCACTTCAAAATAACTTGCTAAAAATATAAGTTTAAGACTTAATTGGTTTAAAGATCATTTAATTCAAAACCTTTAAATTATATCTTTATTCAAAAACTTGTTCAATTTACTTTGGAACTTGGTTTAACCAACTTGCACTTGTTTTTAAGAGCTGGATAAAATTTACTTTAAAATTTTAAAACCTGCTATATTTTTAACTTCGGATAAAAATTTCTTTTAAAATTTTTAAATCTGGTTTTAACGTAACAACCTGAGCCATAAGACTAATTTTCTCGAACGAAAACTCGAACCAAACCCACGTTACCCGAGACCATCCCCCAAGCCAGGCCTTCTTCTTATTTTACTTTTCTTTTTATGAAAAAAACTTCCTATTGTAAAATTGAACACTCGAACAACGTGATAACACACTCGAGCAAAACCCTCACTTCCTCGATAGCAAACTCCGGCAGGACTTCGAGAATCACACGAATAAACCCGAGCTAATCATCGTCTCCCCCAATCTTCAATAATTGCCTGACACCGATGATACGTGTGTACATGCACACAACTTCGATCAGTATCGATCGACGTCGCGACTTCCAGCGAGTTGCCTACGACCACGGGAACTACTCCGACCACCCAAAATGCTTTAACAAGGTTCAATTCAAAATTGAGCCTGTCGAACCGAACCTGGAACAAAACCTAAATCGCCAAACCCCTTCGACGTCGACCAATCACGCCATCAGAACTCAACCGACTTCGACTTAAACTCCGTTGATCACCCACGCAGCATTTCGCCTCAGTCCGATGCGACCCGATGCAACGATGATGAAGAAATCATCTCGATTCCACCCTCAACCCAAACTGTCAAATAACCCTAAAATCACATCGTTTGATCAGCACAGCGATAAAAAATTTAAACAAGCATTTTTCTTACAATCTCCTATACATTAGCCTCCTCCACCAACGATCGCGACATCCCACTCGTTGTCGTTGGATGGAATTTGACGAAAATGCTAGTTTTAGTAAATTCGAGATAACTCGCCAAATTCTTACTTAAAAATCTTGAAATAATGATCAAAAATCATTGAATTGTAATTTGAATCTAATTGTGTAATCAAAAATGGAAATTAAAATATTTGAATTTTCTGATTATTTGGATCATTACTGAATGTGATCAATTTTGAAATGATTATTCAACATACACACTTGTAATTATTTTTAAAATACATGTTACTCCATCACTATCCTTTTTCATTTAGAAAACATCACATAATAATGTTAATTTGGAGAGGTGTAGATTTATTTATGTTGTTCTTAGGCTGTGAATGAAGTAAACAGAGATATACTGCCTGTATGCATAAAACTTACACATATATACAGATTCATTCACATGCAACAAATTTTCCAATGGAAAATAAATTTCCAGACTCATAAGCAACAACAGATAAACAGAAAGATTTAGTTTAAGGGTTTGCTCACCTGAAGGTTGAAGAAGAGAAAATAAAAAACTGAAATCTTAAGTTAATTGCTGAGTTTTTGATTTGAAAACTGGATGTTGAACTTGAAACTGAAATATGAATTTAGTTGTTGTTTTCTTCTATAGATTTCTGAGCTTTGAACTTTGCTTCTGAGTTGAATTTATTTGATTTCGAAGCGCTTCAGGTTTGTGTTTTGTTTTTTATCTTGCTTTTCCAGGTTGATGAGTTTTATTGAGTTGCTTGTAGCATTTTTACTCAGCTTTCTTCAGATTTGAACTGGAATAGGAAGATACACACACACACACACACACACACACACACACACAGATATATATATATATATATAAGAAAGGATTTTGTATAGGGTAGGCTTTAATGGAACATACTTTTGTTTTTAACCAGATTTCTTTTTTTCTTGCCTCCTTCTTTGACCAGAAAATGGAAATGATTTTTTTCATTCGAAAAGACGTGTTCTTGTGCTGAGAAGATATGGTATTAAATGCATCTGTTTCTTCTTAAGGTTACATACATATTCTATTAGATTTTGTACATAGATATTCTTGTTTTATTATCTTCTTGTTTACATATTTGTCACCTTTGATTTTTTTGTATATAGATACTTTTGTTTCTTTTGCATTGCATATATAAAATTCAGAGCAAACATACTTGTTTGTTTTCTTTCTTTCTTTGCCTTTATGCTTAATATAAAAATTGTTATAGTATGTATTTATCTTATGTTGCTATATAACCATATAATTTATTATTAACATAAATTCATAGTTTTATTTCTATTTATAGTTTGGTTTTCAAACATTTAATTTATAACATATATTTTGTACTTATATTTTACACTTGTCAAAAATAGTTCAAATTATATTTCAGCCCTTTAGTTTAATTAGTAAAAAAAAAGTAGTCTTAAACCCTTGTTCACTTAAGTATTTATAATTTATTTTTACTATCTATACTTAGTGCAAGTATAGAATTTAAAAAAAGAATGAATATTGATCTCTTCTTACATCTTATTTTATACTTTTTATAAGTTCTAGAGAAAATAAATTAAAACACAATTTATACATTTAATAAATAATCATACATATTTTTTTAAAGTATAACCTTCCAATTCATTTTCAATACATTTTGAATTTCCAAATCAAAATTTTATTTATAATCCAATTCAATTAAAAATATATATTTTGAGTTTCAAATCCAGATTTTTTTAAATAAATAAGTATATATAAATTTGAAAAATTCAAATAAATCCACAATTTAACCCAATAATTTAATTTAATTGCAAATTTAAATTTGTCTTTAAACCAGGATCGTTATAGATCAAACCAATTCAATTCAAAGGCAAATGGACAAGGAATAGATGTTAGGAATTACTACCGAACAACTATCAAAGATATAGACATAGATGTGAGTTTAAAAACTCACCTTTTAAACCCAAAAATAATGAAGGAGAAGCTTTTAAAACAAGGCAAGATCAATTCCTCTTCACCTCACCTCTAGAATCTCCAATCTATTACCAAAGGTGAAGTTTTTTAAAGTTAGGTTATAGGAATTTCTAAAATTTGAAGAGGGACTGAGAAGGAGAAGATAAAGAGGATGCTTACCTAAGCTTCTCTTGAACTTTAGACTTGAATAAGAATTTTCTAAGAAAACTAGGGATTGGGAATTTCTAACTTTCAATCTTTTCCTCTATTTTTCTCTTGAGCTTAAGTGTTAGGAAATGAGGAATGAAATGAATAGAGAGGAGTCGGGCTAGAGTATTTGGTTAAGGAGTAGGGTTCTCATATTAGGTTAGTGGGCTAAAACCCAAACCCAAAGCCCTAAATGAAAATATCAAAATTCTATTCAACTCGAAACGTATCGATGTTTATACTCAAAAAGGTTGCAAACGTTGTTTTGGACTCAATGGAAGGGGTCCCGAGACCTAATTCGACTATTTGCAAAACGTGACATTTCAGACTTAAATCCGACCAACGATGCTATATTTAAGCAAAATGTTTAAATATACAATCTTAAAATATGCGGGTTGTTACAACAAACACTGGTATATTTTCTCGCTTATATACGTCAACGTATATCCCATCCACATGGGTCCTATACTAGGGGATATCTTGCATTATTAGTACGTATATATAACTGCTCATAACCTCTAGGTGAAGAGTAGACTTCCGTAGTGTAACAATATTAATCTCGTAGGCAAACCCATACTAAATCAAACAAATTATCCCTGACCTAAATATTAGGCTAGGCCGACTAATTCATGCTTGTCCTAAGAGAGTTAATGAGGCTATATAAATTCCTACTATAAAAATTATATTGCCTTCTAAGTTTATTTAATAGTATCCCCTTAATTGTTCGCTATAAACATATTTCTATCTTATACGCTTATTATGTAAGTTTGTTATTTCACTCTTATGTCCCATAAATGTCAACTGTCCATAATAAACAATCATTATTATTTAGATTGGACAATCATCAATGATATTTATTTGTCTGTTTCAAAATTCAACTTGCTATGCCTATTCCATTTACTCATAAATGTCATATTACGTTCTATAATCAATCTCATTCAATGCATTTATTTCCCCGTTTAATTTTTATAATTCCCTGTTAATCGTACATTTATTTTCCTATAAATTTTAAAACATCATTCATAATTTTCGGACTTACTACTTATATTTCATCATAGCTTCCTAACTATATGATTTACTGCACTATTAATACCTAATGGTCCTAATATGACAAATACAGTTACCGTCACACATTTATTTATTACGCTTTATTTGTTGCCCTGTGTATATTTATATTTTTAATCGATAGAAGTAGTTATTCATATATATAAATATATATATATATATATATATTCCTATTTATAACACATTAATTCCTACTCTAAGGAATTTCAGAATATATGCTTATATGCAAATTCTGCAAAGAACATTCACTTCCATATTTTTATATATTAGAGCTATCCTTTACAAAAAAGGATTACCATTATTACTTTCCATAACTTGTCTAAAAGTGGCACTTTTGCCACATTTGAAATAACAAGGGATTGTGTAACACCACATAATTTGGCGCTAGTTATTTAATATTTAGTTAGTACATTAATCAAGCATCGAAAATAGAATTTGTGCAAACGATGGAATTCGACCTAGCATTGTGTTCTTGGTGAAATTCTAAGCAACTTTCATATTTTGTGTTTCGCAATCAGAGTCCAAACAAAAATGTTAAGGATGGAAAATGAATTCGAAACGAAAATAATTAAATAAAAATAATTAACATTTATAATTAATTAGCTGGGGCCCACAAATCAATCCACATATTGGAGCCCTCGACTGGGGGCGGTCAACCCTTAGCAAGGGGCCGGTCAATCGCTTCATTCATGATGGCTCTAGTGACAACTCCACTAAAGCTAAGCCCAAACGCCTCCGATTTAACGGTTTTGGTTGATTCCACTGTCTATAAATTCTGGCTTAAATCGCCCTTCTCTTCTCATATTTTTAAGGAGGTAGTAGCGAGGCTCTATCATTTTTTTCTCTCCACTTTCTTTATAAGGATGAGAAATTTGTATCTATATTCATACTAATCAGAGAAGAGTAGAAATCTAATAAAAAGAAGAAGAGAAGAGAATCAACCATATGCGTATTTGAGATAATTTATGTATTTGTATATTTATATCTATTTTCTCTCCCCATCCTAAATCTATTCTCAAAAATATAATTATAATGCATGTATATTCCCTTTTATACATATCTTATGGATTAAAAAGGATTTGTAAATGAATTAAAGGTTCTACTTCAGATCTAGAGATTTGGATCGCTTTTAAAAGGTGAGTGGAAATTTTTATAGATTGTTATAATATGAATTCATTTTATTTTACATGGTCTATTTAATAATTAAAAAAATGATTATTCCTTGTAATTAAACGATCCAGTCTTTTATAGTCTAAAATTAAATCTTTTATTTTGGACTAATTTATTGAAACTATGATGGACAATCTTTTTAGACATTATTCCAACAATATAACATGGAAAAGTATACTCTAGGGAAGATATTAATTAGACAATATGTGATAAAAGTAAATACTTGTACGTAATTACTACGCTTGTAATAATTAACTAAAAAGTTAACTAATGACGTTTGTGTGTAATATTCACATTTCGGATAATTAACTAATAAGAAAGAATTCAAAAGGTTGTAACTCCAGTAAATGGTAATAAATATGGGAGTTTCAATAAATTAATAGGGTAAATGGAGTAATGAGGCTGATAAAAATGGATTAGATATAAAAGGTTACTATTTGAGATTAGTAACCATACATAAATGTCTTAGAAAATGTCAGTTAGGATTTTATGGACAAATTGACATTTATGAGCTTTAAATGGGGATTTATAGGCAGATAAATATTTAAAGTAACTCTTATTGCCTTAAATCAAAAATAAATTAGTAAGCTAAGTCCAATGTCTACCTAATCTAATATGAATAATGACTTAGGATGACTAATTGGACATAGTGGGTTAATGATACAAGGTCAATGTCACTCGGCAAAAGACCGCGCTTCACTTTGAGGCTACCAACAGTCGGATGTGCTTACTATTGATGTGAGCATCAATAATCCATGACCACGACGATGTGAGAGATTGGGCTTTCTTTCTTAATTGAAAAGTATTGAGTGGTCCAAATTAGAAATTAGGAAGGGTGAGAGATATCTCCATAGGGGTTCGCTTCTGCTTTGAGGTCTTAAGTGGCTAAAGGGTCCACCACTCTCCTAAATGGAAGTATTAAGTAACCTAGTGAGATTACAAAAAAATAAATACGATGTCTCTAAAAAGGGTTTGCTTCAGCATTGAGGTCTTAAGTGGATGAAGGATCCACCTCCTTATCGAAAGAAGTAACCGAATGAGATATTTTATAAGGAACCGATTCTTTGACTCTCGAATATCGACATTAATACGTCCACTGTATCAACGACCGAGCAATCGAATGCCGGAAAATCGAACCCTTAGGGTTAAAGAAGAAGAGGTAGAAGAAGAAAGAAAGAAGAAGCAACAGAAACAATATCATAATCTCACAATCGCAGCGGAACAACATATAATAGATAAATAAATAATCTTTAAATCAAAAGAACTGTACAATTTATACATTACATCATCAGAGTCAATATACAACACAACACTAGAATGGACAGTTACATAAACCTGTTCTTACAAGTGGATACACAGCGGAAAAGATAATATCATATGCAAGTGATACGTTTCGCCATCCAGCTCGCCTCTTGAGCTCCACAGCACCTCCTGAATTCCAGAATATCCTGATAACTTGACTCTAGGCTGTCTGTGTGGAAAATGATGGGCACCCAGAGTTTAGAAATGGAACAATAAACTCCAGGTCAGTCATGGGACTGGTGTGAGAACTTAAAACAGTTTATCTTTAAAAAAAAACAAAGAAATATTTTAAAATAGATTCGCAATGCTTTTAGAAAATGAAACTACCATAAGGCCTCCCGCCACACACACAATGCAAACGCAGAATTGGAGGAGATTTCTCCTTATGATAGTCAAACATGCTTGATACGAGAAAATTTCTTTGATATTATTATTATAAGTGTATAGTGGAAAACCTTTCGAAAGTGTAATATAAATCTTAACCAACATATGTACCATTGTAGTATGCCTACTATAGCTACTATATTAAATGGCAGGTTCTACAACTAAAACCGTACATGGCTCGTATTGTTTCTTTGGATTTTCCAACAAATAGTTAGGCTAAGGAACTTCCCATTACCACATGGGTACGTCTCTGGAAGGACACCCTGAGAACCTAACCGGATCTCTGCCAACATAAGGCCGGGTTACCTCTACAAAAGTAGGTAACTACTGACACGAGTATGCCATCCCCTGGTTGTAAACAACCTTTATCCGAGGTTCCTCAACCAACAACAATCACAAAGTCATATATATTCGTGATATCCATATAAGTTAAGTATCTGGGATCCATACCATGATACCACTTCTATCCAGAAGGAAATGCACATACCCTAAGGGGCGCTACTCCCTATAACCTTGCTGCATCTTTCCTTTTTTGACCATTACCGGGTTGTGAGGTCCGACGAAGTCTCATCCATAAAGCTACGCTTTTCACAAAAGCTATGCTTTGATCAACAAATGATCAGCAGCACTTCGTATGCCACATTATCAAATTGGAAATGTATCACTAGTAACCATCAACTACATAACCTCTGGGCTTGTATGTCTCAGAGAAGGGTGTTAAGCCAAAAGAATAAATTCTCCGCCACCAACAGAAATGTATTTGATAGAAACCAGCTTTACATCTCAAATTGTAATGTCAGGCACACATCCATACAAGTCCGTTCCGGGATCGAACGGAATCGAAGGCACTTCCAAAGAAGCCCTTGCAATCCGGATATTCACTAATCACGTCCGGACTTCCTCACAATGGGTGATAAAATATCTATATCGAAGATCAGCCGATGTAGAGACATTCAATGGTAATCCTTCCGTTTTCGAAAATATCTGGTCTTCAACATCGGTCTTCAACACCGGTCTTCAAATGCTATCCATTACGACGTATCACTACTCGGAATGAGATTTATGACCCAAATGTCCTCTCCCGGCTAAACTGAATAACGGACGCTTATTTTTAAAATAAGTGCAGCATTCAAATTCAAGCAAATCACAACAAATACCCATTTAAAGGTAAATATTGATAGTCGGTTATTTAACTATCAATAGATATGCACAACATCACCGGATTCCAAATAATTTCCTAAATTATTTATTTTCCAAAAATATCTTTACAGGATATATTTTTCCCACACTTCAACCATTTGAAAACAAATTTCAAATCACTTTTCACCTTTACAACTTTTGAAAACAAATTTCAAATCATTTTCCTTACATGGAAACACTTCCAAATATTTATTCATTTTCATTGGAAATCTACCGAGTTCAAATACTTTAAAATAATTTATATCACTTATCCAAAATCATATCTGGAAAACACTTTAAAATAAAAACTATTTTTCTTTAAAAACCTTACTTAAAATATTAGTTACAACAATATTAGTTACAACAATATTATACCAATATTACATATAACTTAAGTCTAAACTAATTTTCAAAATAAAAATTAGCTGATAGAGTAAAACTATTTAAATAACTATTTTCTAAGACAATTATTGATTAAATCTTAGAAATAATCATTTCTATACCAACTTAACAATCTTTACTTAAAGGATTTACAAACAATTTAAGAAGTTAATTTCTCCACTGTATCCTTTTCAAAACCAATTCTAGAATTATATATATATATATATATATATATATATATATATATATATATATATTTCAAAGCTATTCAGAAAATTTATTCGGCTTTCCAGGGAGAATACACTTTCATTTCAAAATGGTTCATTTAAACCAATTAAATAAATCCTTACCGATTTACTTTAAATTTACATTCCAAATCCGTAAATTTATTTCCACACTTCAAAAATAAATCAATGTTTTCTTTTAAACAAATTTCCCTTTCCTTTATAAATTCCATGGTGAATTTAAATTTCCAAATATCCACTGATATACGATTTTCATATCGATTTCAAATATTCACTTTCAACAAAAATTAAAATTTTCAATCGATTTCAAAAACAACCATATCAAATTCCATATTAATTTTCCAAGAAATTAAACACCAAGTGAATTTCATTCAAATCTCAAATTGAAATCAATTTCTACTAAATCCCAAATCAATTTTCAAATTGATTCCAAATTCTTTTCAAAACACCAACTAAATTTCCAAATCGATTTTCAAATTTTATTTCCCTTATAAAAAATTCCTTTTAAAGAAAACCAACTTTTATTTTTCAAACTCTTTAAAATCCGTATTTTGAATAAATTCTTCATCTTTTGAATAATATTATCCGAAATCCATTTATTAAAGCTTTTCCCATATTTTGAAATTTTATTCCATAAGATTAAAAATAAAACTTTATTATTTTATAATTATTTCTTTTAAATTTATCCAATTCTCAAAAATAAATTTTAATATAAACTTTCGACCTGAATTTTTCAAAGATCAATTTTTTTGTTTATTTTCGGTATCTAATGATACCAAAATTATATTCGGCTAAATTTTAGCCTTCAACGATTTCAATCACAAAGATAATCAACACACAACATTTGAAACAAATTCAATATTTGAGGAATCCAGTTGGATCCCTCCAACTTGTTTCCCTACATCCACATATGTTAGCACAATACCAATCCCATTTCAAGACGGGATATCGCGGTACATGGGTTTATATAAAATATTATCCGCTATTATGCGGCGCAATAGGGTCTCATCCGCTATATAATGCGGGAAATCAACTCCAAGTACATATATAATATCAATTCCACTTCAAGATGAAATATCGCGGTACATGTGTTTAATATAATAACCTCCGCTTAATATGCGGCGTATATGGTCTATTCCAATACAATAGATAGCCATTTATCATCTAAGCATACAATCAACACACCCAAGCAATTTTAAATCTAACTATTTAAAATTTAAAACGAAACAAAATTCGACCGAGTGAGAAGTTCTCACCTTGTTTCAAATACGGTTGCAGTGTTTTATTTCGAATAAAATTAAACACACGTTTAATTTTACCTAAATTATCACTAGCTCCAACCAACCCCAATCCAGCTCCATTACGTAGTATTCGTCTATACGAACCTGACGCAACTCGTTTCGTGTGAAACGGACCTCGTATGAAAAAGCTATAGCATTTTAAAGTTTAAACGAATTTAAATATAAACCAATATACAATTTCTTTTCTATTTTACAACCTTCAATTATCTGGGCCATTCAATTTTTGTTCACGAGATCAGGCCGCTCGTTGCTTTCTTCTCCAACTCCAGGTTCGAACGCGTGAAGTAACCCATTAGCCGCCATTAGGTTTTGAATTTTCATGACCAACTCGAGCAACTTGAAGCCGATCGGGCCTCACCACTTCGAAGCGCGTACTCCGCCGCACCAAAACCCCCAGACCGGCCGAGCTCGGTGCTTCCCACGCCCCGGAATATGTGCACAAACGTACGCGTTCGAATGAAAATTTCCAATGATTCGTAGCTTCGTTTTCGATCATCACCATATAGATTGATAGATCTCATCATCCTCTTCGTTTTTGTAGCTGAGAGTTTCTTGAATTGATGCGTGGATTAGAAGGGATTAAGGAGAGAAGAATTGAACAATTTTGGCCATTAATCAGTTGAGGGCTAGCTAGGGTTAGAGTTAACTACGGTTTTGCAAAATAGAAGATAATGGGTCCTTTTATAGAAAATTCTACGAAACACCATTCACCCGAGATTTTCCGAACTCCAAACGAAGCGTGTCGGCTGACGTTTCTTGGGTTTAACCCACGTTTCGGACACAATGGAATAGGTATCGAGAGCCAATTCGATCATATGTGCGAGTTATGGAAATAAACGATCAAATTTAAATTAAATTGGTTAAACTAATTTCTATGCGTTTTGGCTTTCTCCGAACAGACCGTAACCGATTGACACAAATTTGAAATCTTGCAATAATATAACATTATAGATCCAATGAAACTAGTTTCGTCGAAATCCGAGACTGTTTGAAAAATGACTATTTTTACTTGTCAATTAAATATTAAAATATTCAATTTTCACAAATTAACTTTTAATTTAATTTTAAAAGTTCTATAACATCATTCTAACTCGAACATGATTTAATACAACTTTATAGATCAAGTTTATTCAAATTAAACCCAATTTCCAATTATTTCTGAAATTTCAAATATTAAATTATCGATTTAATTATCCAATTAAATCTAGATATTCAAAATATAATTTATTCGACTTACAAATTTTACTTGTGCATGTTTAAAATCAATTAAGTATACGAATTTCAAACGATAGAAATTCTGGGTCGTTACAAACTCCCCCCTTAAAAGAATTTCGTCCTCGAAATTGCCATGTAAGAAAAAGTCTTGAAATCCATTAATTTTTTTTTTCAAAAACAAACCGTTCCAACTTGATTTCAGATTCATTTTAATTTATTAACTTTTCCAAAATCCGTTGGTTACACTTTTCTAGTTCAATTCCTACATTTTCATTTCAATTTAGAAATTGACTTTTCATTAACAAAAATTTTCCAAAAATTTTCAGAATTTTTTCTAACTCCCAAAATTTACGGAAAATTTTGACAGAGTCTCCCTTGTACGGAGGAGCTTTTGTAATATCACAATAGATATAAATATATATACATCGACCCACGTGGTCGAAAAATAGAAAAACAGTTCATATTTCCTATTTTTATTGCGTAGGCGTACATTTTTATAGCATTTTTAAGCAAAGCGGTTATTTATCAGCATTTGAGCATGACCAAATCCAGCCAACTACAGCCCCGGTACCTGTACTTACTAAATTTAAACATGTAAGTGACATATATAGGAAATTCATTTACATTTCACTAATTTTCAGTAGAAAACATATAGTTTTCATAAGCAATGCAATCAAAATAATTCCCATAAGCAATTTATAAGGTTTCGTTACAAATTTTAATTGCTTACAACCAATTCACATTAGTTCACTTTCAATTCAAATTCAATTACATAGCTTTCCATTTATCAATTCAATTTCATTAACACTAAATGAATTATATACAATCAACTAACAATCATATAACAACCAAATCATAACCAACATAAACAAATTATTGAATTCACATTCAATTTGGTTTAACACTTATAATTTCCAATTGGTTTAATATCTAATTGACTTTTCTTTCAATTATTCAATTTTTCTTCAACTTCATTAGCTTCTAATGAATTAACACTTACATTCCTGGTTCCATATCAATTCATTTACATTTGTTTGATTAACGTTCAATCCATTTATTAATTCAATTGCTAATTCATTTAACAAAAAGGTTGAATTTCATTTATATAACTCAAGTCCACATCATTTACTTCGATTTATTATTTTACTTCGATACCAAAATCAACTTCATTCAACATTACTTAAGTTATATTCCATTTCAAACATCATTTGTTTAACTTAACTTAAATTTCCCTTATAAGTCCAATTTAGATTCCAATTCTAAAGTAAATTCTATTTAACTTAAATTTTCTTTAAACACTTTACTTAAAATATTAGTTATAACAATATTATACCAATATTACATATAACTTAAGTCCAAACTAATTTTCAAAATAAAAATTAGTAGATAGAGTAAAACTATCTAAATAACTATTTTCTAGAACAATTATTGATTAAATCTTAGAAATAATCATTTCTAACTTAACATTCTTTACTTAAAGGATTTAAAAACAATTTAAGAAGTTAATTTCTCCAAAGTATCCTTTTCAAAACCAATTCTAGAATATATATATATATATATATATATATATATATATATTTCAAAGCTATTCAGAAATTTTATTCGGCATTCCAAGGAGAATACACTTTCATTTCAAAATGGTTCATTTAAACCAATTAAATAAATCCTTACCGATTTACTTTAAATTTATGTTCCAAATCCGTAAATTTACTTAACTTGCATATTATGTAGGTGCGATTTCAATTGAATCTTCGTCTAAGGATGGTGGTCTTCTTAGACTACTTGGTTCTTGTGATTCTAGATAGCTAAATAGATTTTTCTTTGGATAAATGGTTAGTGATCATTCTTGTGGGGATGGTCTTAGGAATATGAATAATCCACATCTTTTTAGTGCATTTGTTAGATCATTGATCCTTGATGGGATTCATGATTGTCCTATTAAAAAGCTAATGATATAATACATGATTTTAGAAGAAATTACAATCTTCATTTGTCTTACTCTTTTACTTATTTCGAAGAAAAACTTACTTTGATGGAATTGTATGGTAATGATGCTATGTCCTATAATGATTTGGGTTGGTATTTTGAAGCATTAAAGAAGCATAATGTAGGTAGCTATGCTGATATGGATGTTAGTCCTTGCAGTAATCAATCTGAGAGGGAGTTTATTGATTTTGGTACATGTTTACTTAGTTTCAAGCATTGTTGAGCTATGATATTTTTAGATGCTATTCATTTAAGGGAACGTCCAGGTGTTTTGATGTGTACTACCCCAAAAATGGTAATTAAGTTAATTTTTTATTTTGTTTGTTTGTGAGTTATGTCGTGATGTTGTGTCAAAAATTATGAAAGTTAATTAGTATCATTTTTTTATTGTCTCATTTTTAGCTTCAATAATTATTCTTTTGATGTTTTGTTAGTATCATTTTTAGTTTAGTATTAATTTTTTTATTACCAGTTGTTGTGAAAAAGTGATATTTTGTACCATTGCAATTGTGGCATTGTTGAGTACTAGTTTATTGCTTAGTATCAGTTTTAGGTATCAAAATTTAAACATGTTTTACTGTATAGTGTCATAATTTAGTTATTAGTTTTTAGCTATCAATCTTCAGGAAGCAGTTTTTAGGTATTAGTTTTAAGTTAACACTTCAGGAGGCAGTTTTAGGTATCCGCCTTAAGCTTTTAGGTAGAAGTTCTTATACCAGTGGCGATTGATCTTCTATAAAATGAAAATGAGGATTTACATATTTTCAAGATAAGAAAAATAGATGTGGTAGTAAGCGTAATTGTCAAGCTTCTAAGAATATTCGATTTATTTTTCAGATTTTTATGAATTTGTTGAGATTTATACTATGTTCTATGACTTTGTTTTGGCAACTTTATGTGTTTGCAACCACGTTGGTCATAAACATCCAAGGATAGGTTTATGTAGAAAAGCAAGTGAAGAAAGTTAAACTAAATCCAAGGAATAGAGTAAACTAACAACAAATAAAAAGCTATAATTAGAAACACGTTGATTTATAATGGTTTGACGTTGTATGCCTACGTATGCTTTGAAGATTAACTTTATTGATCGCTTTATGAATCTGATTACAACAGTTGAGAATAGAGAACACTTGATTACAATGAAGTCTAAAGTAACCAGCAACGTAACCATTGATCTTTTTGAAACTTCGACTATAGGACCTTCTAACTCACATGGGCCCATCAGAGGGGTCGTTAGTCCAAAATCCCCATGAAGAGTGATCGTTATTGATCCCTTTATTGTTTGATTTTTTGGCGACGATCCTTAAAATGGTTTCTGCATGCATAAACATATTAAACCTTGAAATCTTATGTCATTTGGACCAAAGAATTCAAGCTATTGCATGATCTTTAATGCAATATTGTGTATGCATTAACTTTTGCTGATTCCTCTCATAGGGTATATGTCGATGCCTCCATTTTTGTCTATTTGATGTCTGTTCCATAGGGTATGTTCCCTAGAGTCCATATGCATTGCTCTACAAATTCCATCTTTGGATTTAGAAATCTTGAGATATTAATTGTTGAACGTATGAAAGCACTTGCAATTGGTTGTCGATCCCTCTTCAATAGAGATCGCAAATCCATATCTCCTAGTTAAGCTTGTCGATCCCTCCTCACAAACTATGTCAAGTCCTTCTTTATGAGCTGAAGTATGCAAACCCAACTCAATAAACCATGCCGATCCCTTCTTTGTTAACTAAAGCATGGCGATCCATAATAGCCAACTACGCTGATCCCTCCCTTTACCAATAATGTTTACCGAATCCTCTATAGAAGCCAATCCATACCAAAACCTTCCAAGTTGCTAAGCTATATTCCACATTTTAAGGATTCTACATTTGTTTATCTACCATTCAGTTTTAACTTGATATAACAATCTATACTTAATTTTCGAGTCTGACAATCATCATTCTAGAACCACCAGCCTTGACGACAATCAGTTATAGCTCATATAGTCAATTTAATATAGCCAGGCTCAAATGCAGAATAACACTTGCCCTGTAAATTATGTCTTGTGATTAACATGACGTGTTTTGGATCAAAACAAGTCTGGATTGTTGAAAAGAGGTCCATCTAGCTTCCTGTATGATTGTTATTCCTTCGTTGAATCACTTTTCCAAGGCATTGAATTTCTCACTAATAGCCATGATTCTTGGCTAATTTCTAATTAAACAAATCCACTGTAATATTCCAGCAATATATATAAGTCTAGTTCTGCGAGATTTATAAGCTTTTGTTATCTAACCCAGTCATGAACTTGAAGGTTTGAGGTATGACTTCAATATCCATTGATTTCAAGAATTGAACTTTCAGGTTGTCCACATGCACATTTGCATACACGTTTTTGCTGTCGACTCCCGGACGTGTTTGAACACTTACGGGTCGCTGCCAATTTCCATAGCACTTGATGGTTTAGAACTCAAGGAATTCAAATATGGGTACTATTAAATAAAAAACACATATTAATGACTTATGTTGTGATTGTTTGATTATGTGGATATTTGATGGCCATGACTAGAATAAAACTATATTCTCTTAATCATAATTAAGCCGAACATTGCCTTGATGACCATGAAGGGATTAGTGTTGAAGCTATGGGACAGGGATCGGTATAAATATTAGGATCTGCATTCCTGGGTCAAAGTGAGGGATCGGTATAGGATCTTTAGGATAGGGATCAACATATTTGTTAGGATCGACATAAGATTAAAGATTGGCTCTTTGAATTTGCAAACTAATTCAACCTAAATGGTTTGAACAATCACCATTAATTCACCTTAACAAGCTAGGACATATCATGATAATGAACTATAAAACGTGCATATTCATTGTCGAACTTGAGATTGAAAAATCAACCTTTTGGAAGTTTCAACAGACTAAAAACTTACATATGGACTTGAACAATCAACTTTACACTCCAATATGCCGATAATCGATCCTAAACTTTTGTAACCGATCATCTTCTTGCCAGTTGAAACAGTTAGTGATGACGGTCTCCTAATTCGAACTCCCAAGTCTTGACATTTCACTTCATTTTTTCTGATTTTAAATTGTTTATATCTATTATGCATAGCACTTCCCTGCACAACACTAGCTCACACGTAGCATGAGGGGAACAGGCTATATTTTCTAACCTCGATTATCTACTCAGTATACCTAATTTGGATTCTAGACACTCAGAGCGTCCAGTTGGTGTGTCTCTTGATTCAACAATGCAACACATTGATTTTGAAGCAAAATCAAGTTCTACAACAATATCCGACAAGCTTTCCCTCAATCATCAAGCGGAATAGATCGAAGCTTCTGGCCCACTAGTCGATCTTTTCTTAGATGTTCCTATCCTCCCAACGGAGGTTATAAGTCCTAATCCTGATGCAGCATATGATGTTATTCTTCTAAATAACCCAATTGACTCATAGGCTTCCCGAATTAGTGAGGCTACTCTTCATCGGCTATGTTCTATTCATGGAATTCCATTCATAGATCTTTTGGCCCGTTTAATAAATGACAGGCCTCACTTGCCCCTGATGGGGCACATGGCATGTATAAAGTTATCTGTTTGGCCGAATGCATACCTCACTTTAACTCTTTTATATGAGAGAAGCTGAAATATCTCAGAATTTCTCCCACTCAACTCCATCCAAATAGTTATGTCTTTATCCGTGGAACCTTCTCTCTATGGGAGTTTTATTCCTTCCACCAATTCCTAAAGACGTAAGATTCATTCATGACTTCAAAGGGCGATAAAGAATCCCTCTTATGTTTTTCTTGAACCCTCGTTGAATTGCCAAGTCTTACCAAGCGCTTGGAATGAACTTTTTTTATTTAATCATGAGTGGTTTTATGCACAATGTCCTCCCGGCTTTGCAAGGAGATGGCTATAAGGATGTAAGTATTGCCTTCATTTCTTTCTCAATTTTGTTAATCTAAGTCATAACTTTTCCACTGAATCTACTAACATATGGATTTCTTTTAGATATTCACCCACATCCTAAAGGCGTCAATTTTTCAAGAGCTATCGTCACCATTCGTGCTACCCTCGTTGAAGGTAGGGAAATCAAACTTATTGTAGCTAACGAGTTACTATCTTTATTTGGGCTATTGGCGGAAGGCCGTAGCATTGGGCTCCTCGGAAATGCAACATTGCAAAGGAATGTTGTAGAGCAAAGGAGGGATAATATCAATCCCGTCGTGCCCCCAACCGGGAGGACTCGAGACGACACCGAGGTAGGAGAGATTAGGGATTCCTTGGCCAATAAATCTGGCGATGCTGATGTAGTCCCAGGGAAGGCGCCAATCATCGAACCATCGCAAAGCGCAATTCCAAGCACCTACCAAAAGAAGAAAAGTCTAGCATACAAAATTCGTAGAAGAAAGGCTGCCAAGGATCCAAAGTTCCTCATTACTTTCTTTGAGGAGGAATCATCTTCCCAGCACTTAGAAAGTTTACTGAAGGGTTTTTCAAATCTCCAAATTCCAAATGATATCATAACCTATGACTTTCCAAATATCAACATTGAATGATTTAATTCTACTACTAGGAGCAGTGAGAGCATTCTTCCTTTTGATAAAGGAGAGAAAAGATAGATGAGCAAGGCTACAGCCACCGGTCTGCCAGGAGGAACACTAGGACACTCATAACCATGTGCACTTCATTGCACATTCGTCACTAATATTTCACGCAATAATTACTGACATGCTCTTATTTGGTCATTGTAGGTGCTATGTCTCAGTTTTGGGCCTTTGATTGCCTTAGAAGTTCTTCAATGTATCATCGATCTAGTCGAGATTTGGAGCCTAGCTGGTGTAGGGGTAAAGATGAGGGACATGATAAAATCTATCACTCAAGGGAAACCTCTTCCTTTAAATGAAAGTACTAGTCCCAAACATCATGCTAAGGAGAATAATCTAATTTTCCTGCTTAAAGTGGAGACCGGCCTCATTACCATGGCCCTTAAATCGCCACATCTCATGAGGAACATTCTGGCTATTCAAGCTCTAAACAATCTTGTGAACATCGATCAAGTAAACTTTGAATTACTGTTTCTGATCCGTCTTTGCCTGCGACCGCTCTCGATGTTTCTACAATAGAGAATTTGGCCGAGCTTAGGGCCACTTTTCCAAAAATTTGATTGATGGGCTTAAATTCCTTCCCTCAATTCGCACAATTCTAGTGCACACGAAAGCGAGTTAACTTGCATGCACTAACGATGCGTTCATGCAGCACGAATCATTCCAACATTTGGCCCAAAAAAATCTCTGAATTGTCCGCTAAGCTGAAATACAAAATAGACAGCCTCAAGTTAGAAGCAATACATGATAAGAACATAATCAAACAACAAGATGTCAAATTGTTAGAATTGAAAACACAACTTGATAAAGTGGATAAAAATGCTAAGAAAACGGTAGAAGTGGTGAACCGTTTAGAAACTTCTCATAAAAAGGAACTTGATGTTGCCCTCAATCACAGTAGTGCACTTGCTCTAGAAAAATATTCTTTGTAAAAGGAAAAGGACATCTTGGCCGCCACATTAACGAACTCGAAGTGCTTCTCAAAAAAGAAAGGAAGGAGAAAATTGAAGCACGGGAAGAATTGCAGAAGTACTGTGAGAAATCTACTGAAGCCATGAGCCTAAAAGTTAAACTAAATGAACAGTTTGCTAAAATCTACGCTCTTAAAGAGGAAATTCAAAATGAAGGCCGCAAAAAAATGATTGAACAAGTTGAATCCCAAGTGGAAGCAGCTAAATAGGTTGGTAGGAATGAAATTAAGGACTTGTTCGATCCATTGATCGTTGAGTATAATGCCAAAGTCCTTATCCACCGTAACTTAGATTTCTCGAAGAAGGTTATCTCGAATCACTTATTGAAGATTTTGGAGCATATTACAGAGATAAGGAAGAGAGAATTGGGTAGAGCTGAGCTCAATGAAGAAGAATTAGTGCGGGAAATTATTTGTGGAAACGAACCCATGAATTTGGATACTGCAAAACACCGATACTTCAAAGTTCTACAACTACCAAGGAAGGAGAACATATTATCAAATCTTCAAGGGATGATCTAAAGGTACCTCTTCTTCTCAAGAAGTTGGAGCATCATTCTCCCTTGACACGGAGCAGGACTTGGGCTATGATATGGACAAGTCGAGCTACCAATCCAAGGTGTTGTCCCCTATTTTAGAAGGAGGTACCCAGCGACTACGAAGAGCCAACTAGATGCAAGAATTGCACTTTACTCCTCAGTTTATGAGAAGTTTTATCCTTTGTGCCCAATGATTTTAAGCTCATCTCCCTGTTTTGACAAATTTTACAGGTCTTTTTGGCTTCAGTCAAACTTCTAAGAGTGAGCTGTTGTAGAGCAACAGGAGAAAGTGACTGAGGTTCCAACAGCTATTGATGTACCCAGACCCGATGCTCAAGTTATGGAATATCTTGATGACAATAAGATCAAAGATCCGATCCCAGCAGATGAGTTAGAAGACGTAATGATTATTGTTGTCTTCAAACGCACCAACAAGACTAACATGAAAAAGCGAATTGAAAAGGAGGAACCGATGAAAGGAAAAGCTAAACTGAACCCGTAAAGGTGGGCATTGATGATCCTCATCTTGTGGCACTGCAAGTTATTCTACCGGGTGGGTTGATCCGTAGTGAACTACCTCCTACCTTTGTAAGCACTCCTGCTAAAGGCGGCAATGGGTCTAGAAAAAGAAGCTCAAGCGGAACAGCTCCCAAAAATTCGAAAAAGAAAGAAATTCAAAGAAATAGTCGTTACTCAGGCTCAGTGTATATATAGTTTGTACAGTCCTTTCTTTTATTAGTTGTGGTTGTACGGGCATGAATCTCGATTTTTCGAATAACTTGTATTGCAATCTTAAAGCCTGTTATGTGAATAAATTTTTTTGTTTTCTGTTGAACTTTCATGTGAATTGCTATTTAAGTAGTTGAACTATTACTTCCCATCCAATGTACTTGTAATTCGTTGTTCATGAATTCTGGCAACATTCCACTAGCTCTATCCCAAGACCCTCAAGTGGTTGTGGACTTGAGTCGTATCAAAAAGTAGGCTCTAATCTCAGTGTTACGTTGTCAAATTCAGCGGTCCTTAAGCAACTAAGCTACTACTCCTATTTTGATTTAGCGGGGTCAGATGTTGGATAGTCGAACTCCATCCTTAGAGAGCTTATATTTCTTCCGTTGGTTTCAGGCCGGAGTTCGTGGAACAGTGAATGATCGAACTCCACTCATCTATTCATTCATGTTCGTATCCACACTTTGGCGATAAATTTATTTGATGGGTGGTTGGATAACACCCAATTATGTTAATACTTTAGTCCGCACTCTAGGGTTCTGTGAGCGGGTGATTCATACTCAATCTATGCTTATACTCCAATCCGCCCTATGGGGACTTAGATTTATTTCACGGGTAGATGATTCACACATAATTTGTATATATACTCCAATCCGCAATCCCGAGACTCAAAGTTATTCCGAAGAGCAGTTGAATCATAATCGCTTTGATTGATTAATTTTTCCCTCGGGATTTGGGGTTCGATTCAGTGAGCGATCGGTCATATTATGGTTGCTCTAATTTTATTTCAGTTCCATAGATGGGCAGGAGTTATTTGGTCGTCAGATTATCGGCTACATTTATTCCTTATTATGTAACATGTCCTTTGGATTGTGAATTAGAATTGTTAAATGAACAAGGAGCTTATCTTGTTTAATCCCCTTAGTAGTTAGCACGATTGATTGATTATAAACTCTGGGAGCCTATTCACACATATCGACATCGCTCAGTTTCCCATGTAATTATCATATAATGTAACAGCAAACATAAACATAAAGAAAGCCTGAAACTTTATTCATTAAATGGAAAGGAATAACATAAACTATCTTATTACACATTCGGAAAATCAAACGCTAAAGCAAATTCTGAAAGTAAATACAGTTGAAATGTAAGAGAAATAAACTAAGTGAAACAGAATCGTAGATGTTCACTATTCCACACCCTTGGAAGTGTAATTTCTTCGATAGTCGCTAGCTTGAAAGTTCCTTCTCCAAGCCTTTGTTTATTGACATATGTATTTCCTAGATTGAATTTATGTGTGGTGGGGTTGGAAAAGCCCGTTTTAGGACGAGATCGCCAATTTTGAAGGTTCCTGGTCAAAATCTAGTGTTGTAATACCGGGCGACGTGGAATCGATGTATACCCACCCTCAAATCGACTTCTTCGTGCTTCTTGTAACGACCCGTAAATTCTAGTGGTTTTATTTATTTAATAACTGAATTTTTGTGAAATTTTAAATAATTAAACTTCGAAATAAAAGTTTGATGCTTTGGAAGCGTCTAACTAAATATAGCAAATGGTAAATTTTCATAAAAAATATGGAAGTTTATTTTCTAATGTAAATTTATTTCAATTTAAATTAGTTAAATTGACGGTAATAAAATGTTTTTCAAACCTAAATATTTTTCTATAGATAATTTTTCAATCATCTTCTGAGTGAGACATCATATTTCGTTTCTTCAAATTTTGACTGTTATTGCTCTGTTTATCTTATTTCTAACAAGTTTGCAGCATTTCAGTACCGATTATTGACTTTTGGATGGATGATCGTACCACCGATATCTGTACACCGTTTTGATCGCCTCGTTGTGTTAATCTCTATGGTATATTTATTTCTGTGTTTTGGTGTTTCGATACGAGGCGAAACCCATTAATCAGCTAACCGTACCGGTATTTGTTTTGAGACCTTTGGTTTCCCATTACTATTTAAATTGTCCAGCATAATTCTAAGGGGCATTTGCTATTAATAATTTTCCAGAATTCAAAGTGTACCGACTTTTGTTATACTTGGTATTTGAATTTAGTTTCTGACTCTTCTTTTCCTTTTTAGTTCATCATATCTCTGATTGGTTATCTACTTTATTTTGTTTTCCTCATATTTGTTTTGAGAAGCCGCATGGTATTCCATCGCTTTCTCTAAGCACCCAACACTATAGTTCAAGCCTTCCCCTGTGCATTCCCTTTTTATTGAAAAAAAGAAGGCAGCTCATTTTTCCATCACGTCCAGCTATTGTACCAACCTTAGCCGTGTAGCAGCTCACATGCACGCATCTCTTTCGCATGGATCTTGTCGACTACCCATATCCTCTCCTTTGCTTCCTTTGGCTAGCTTTCTCCCCTCTGCTATATTGATCACAGCCATTTCCTCCCTCCTCCCTTTTTCCACTTAGCCAGCATAAGTATATTTATATATTAATAGTTTTATTTGGTAATAAACGGTTGAGCGTATATATGTTTAAAAAAAAATTAAAAAATTAAAAAATTTGTTTACAAAAAATATTTGTATGCGTTACTTTATATATACACACACTATATTACGAAGTGCTGTCACTTTATACTTGTCTCTGTAATTGTAAAACATGTGAAGTACACTCATATATGAAGGTATTATAGGAATATTGTTTATATTATATAATATTTTATTATATAATACAAAGGATTCATAAATATGGTTAAGCACGATTTATTATGTAAAAGTTTGGTTGTATATTTATAAACATATATATTTATATAACAATTGTTGTTATTTTAAAGGTATGTTGAACACACACACATATATATATATATATATATATATATATTTTGCACAAATATATAATTTTTCAAACAGTGAATAGTTTTGTTACGTTATGATATCTACAGTTTGTACTAGATATTTTATCTAGTTATATATATATATATATATATATTATTATCAGGTATATATAAGTCCTTCATAACTCATAATAATATATAGCTACATTTTAATAAAGTAAGTACGTGCTGCTGTAACAGACACAGTGGTCAAAAATTGAATACATATACTATAAATATAACAGTTTTAACGTATAGAGTTATATATATATGCATATGCAGATTTTATACGTATATGCTTTGATATTGTAGCTTTTATATGTATATAGTATAGTGTAGTATGCCCAGCTCCTTCTGTTTATATGCGTGCATAAATATATATCGGTTTATGGTAGAAAATTTATTTATAATAATAGAGTAAGTTATATTGTCTTTTAAGTATTGATTTCTAAGTTTTAAGATATTGATATTTTGATATATATATATATATATATATATATATATATATATATACATACATACATATATATATATATATATAAATGGGTAAAAGCTTTATTTCTTAGTCCAAACAAGGTCGAGCCGACCCAAAAACAACTAATATTAGTCCGAAAAGGCTGCTTACATTCCAGATAAAGTATAATAATAAAAAAGCTACTTCGTCTTCCATCAAAATCTTCACGGAGGAATCCATGGCTGCTCCATCTGAATCTCGTTATTATATGCTTTTAGTCTCAGCTTCTTCAATGCCTCTAGTTCCGCAACTGATAGATCTATGAGTTTTCCTGCTCTTTTCATTATAATTCGAACATCTCCTCTTATCATTTCACTAATTTCCTGCTCATTTTTGTGTTTGTTCTGGAAAATACATCTATTTCTTTTTCGTCACACATGCCATACAGAAGTAGTCGTCAAAATGGAAGCAATTTTCCCCATCAGGCTTTTGGTTTTCTAGCTTCTTGTCAGGTAAATCGCTATTTTGCTTAAGAAGTAGTCTTGTAAATTGCAGTTCAGAACTGCCTTTTGTTTATCCCAAATTTGTCTAGCAAATATACAGTGAAAAAAAGTGTTTATGATTTTCTTTCTCCTGTTTACAAAACACACATGTCGAGTCTTGTATTATCTCCCATTTTTTAAGTCTGTCCGTAGTTGGTAGTCTGTTTAATAGAGCCTTGTAAGTTGTTTGTGACATTTTGGGGGTGCTATCTCTGTTCCATATAATATGTGCCCATTCAATTTCAGTACTTCTTTCCCTAAGTTGTTCCCAAGCAGTCTTTAAGCTGAAATCTTTGTTATTTGGTTTCCATATCCAAGTGTCTGATAAGTTATCTATTTCCTGTTTAATTTGGTTTGCTGGGTAGTCAAGAGGAAGAACCTATGATTTTCCCTGTATAATTTTTCCTAGCAAAAAAATCTCTTCCTCCATATGCATTGAAGCCATCCCATCCTAATTTTTTTATGACACATTCATTGTTCAGCCAAGGGTCGAACCAGAAACTCGTGCATTCTCCATTTGCAATCCTTCTGTTTACTAAGATTTTAAGATCACTTCTAGCTCTGAGGATTGTTTTCCATGTGCCTGAAGCATTTGGATCTTCTTTTTGAATCCAAAAATTTTCTTTTAAATATCTACCTCTCATCCAAGTAGCCCAAAGACCTTTCCCATTTAGAATTTTCCATGCCAAATTTTTAGCATATGTTTTTTTAGGTCCTTGAGATTTTTGAGACCCACTTCTCCTTCCTTTTTTGGTTCGTATAATGTTTGATAAGATACTTTATGAATCCCCCCTCTCCAAATGAAATTACCAAAAACATTTTCAATTTTGTCAATGGAAGCACTAGGTATTTGAAATGTCTATAGTCAAAATCTAACCATAGATGTTATAACAGTATGTACCAGTTCTATCCTATCTACAAAGGATAGCAATTTTGAGCTCCAGCTTTGTAGTTTATTTCTTGTTTTTGTTACTAGTACTCTACACTCTCTATCATTAATCACACTTGTAGATAATTGCACACCAAGGTATTTGACAGGCAGATGACTCTCTTCATAATTAAGAAGTAACCTGAAATGTTCTTTGTTTTTGCAGTATTCATTGAAATAGCACCTCGTCTTTTGTTCACTTACTTTCAAACCAGCTAGGCTCCCAACTTTTTAAAAGATTTCTTTAATACCTCGAATTGCTTTATTAATAGCTTTGTAATATATAATAAGATCATCAGCATATAGAAGATGAGTTATATGGGGCCGGAAATTGTAATTTGGCTGTATAATGTTATTATGAGTATATATTTCCATTTGTAGGGGAAAAATAAGTATATATTTCCATTTATAGGGGAAAAATACCATAGTTACTGCAAATAGACACAGGGAAAGGGGTCTCCTTGTCTCAGTCCCCTATTACCTTTAATAAACCCTTTTTGGAACTCCATTAATAAGAACTGAGTAGGTGGGGGAGAATTTGCATTCTTTAATAAGATTCAGAAGTTTTTTAGGGATTCCCATACTTCTAAGCATATGTATGATGAAGCTTCTATTTATTTTATCATAAGCCTTTGAAGATCAACTTTTAGACAGATTTTTCCAGACTCTTCTTTTTAAAATTCCTTACAAACTCATGAGCTAGCAGAGAGTTTTCAGATATGCTTCTCCCTTTGATATATGCACTTTGGCATTCACTTATGCAATCATACAAAATTGGTTTAATTCTGTTGCAAATGATTTTGCTCAAAATTTTATAGGAGACATTACAACACGAAATAGGCCTATAATCCTGTATTTAAGCTAGTTTTTCTTTTTTTTTGGTATTAAACATATGAAAGTGTGATTCATTTCTTTATTAATTTTTCCAGTTCTTAAAGTTTCCTGGTAAGATAACCTCAGTTTCTCTTTCAGGTCCTTCCAGTGGGTTATATAGAAATGAGAACCCAACCCATTTGGCCCTGGGCTCGAATCATGTGAATAGATTTAATAGCTTCCTCAATTTCCCTGCTTTCAATGTCTCTGGTCAGCATATGCCTACCACTTTCAGTAACCAAGCTTCTGGTTTTAATGTCAGGTAACTTTACAGGATAGTTTCCATTAAAAAGTTCAATGAAATAATCAATTTCTTCCTTCTCCAGATTCCTTAGATTTGAAACCAAATCACCTTTGTCATCATTAACATTATGTACATTATTATAATTCTGTTTGATAAACAATTTTATGTAAAAAAATTTTAACTTTCATCACCCTCTGTCAGCCATTTTTCCTTAGCCTTTTGTTTTAGCTCCATAGCTTGAATTTGTAAAGCATTCTTGAGTTCATTTTGCACTTCACAGAAATCTCTATTTAAATCATCATTACAAGGGTCTATATCCAAATCAGATTGAATTTTATCTAGGATTTCCTAAAGTTGAGCAACATGTTGCCTTGCTTTATTCTACATTTAAATTCCATTCTTTGAGTCTCAATTTAATGTGCTTAAGGATCATAATTAGGATAAACGAATTATTACCCTCAAAGATATCTAATTGGAGAAATCTGCTGCTTTATAATAGTCTTTACATAAAGGCCAGTAATTAACATGTCTAAATGGCTTGCCTTTCTCAATGTTAAGTTGAATGAGTTCAACTAGGTGGAGGGAGTGGTCACTTGTAGAGCAAGGTAATATTGTGACTTTCATTGAAGGAAACATGTTAATAGCTTCTGAATTTGCTAGAACTCTGTCCAGTTATAAGTTATCTTTCTAACTTCACCACTTCTCTATGTATATTTTAGTCCAGCGTGGGCCACTTCGATCATTCCTGCAGCACAACACAATCACTGAATTCCTCTAGCTGGGACGCTTTTAATGTGAGACCACCAACTTTATCTTCTACTTTAAGTATTGCATTATAATATCCTATTGTTAATCATGGCCCATCCATTTGTTTTGACAATTCTGTAATTTAATTCCAGAGGCCTGAACGTTTTATTGCAAGGTTATTGGCATATATGAAAGTAATATTAATTTTTAAACCTCATATGTTTGTAGCTTTTACTGTAATTTGCTAATCATCCTTACTTGTCAGATTACATGACCAGAAATCATTACACCAGGCAACTAGAATCCTACCTTTACACGTAGTAGAATTATTATGATATACACTCCAATTTGCCCCCAAAATAGAATGAAAGTTGTCTATGCCATCATATTCATCTTATTCTCAAGTAAACCAAGTAATGATGGTTTATATTTATTTCTTAAATTAAAGAGGTCTAATTGTCTTTCATCACTATTAAGACCTCTAACATTCCAGCAAATAATTGTCATTGGGAAGGTGGTGCTTTATTACTCCTCAAGTTCCTAGGAGCAATGTTCTTTGGACCATGCTTACTTGCTTTCTTATTGAACTGTTCTATGTATTCCTGGTTTGGTTTAGTGTAAGTTCTTGTTTTTGTATCATCATTTATCTCCTCATCATTATAAGTCAAATCTATGTTCATTTTATTAATGTCTTCCATTGTTTCAGGTTCCTCTTCATTCCGGTATAAATCATCAAGATCCTGTTCATATGTCTTCTCCTTTGCCAAGTTGTTCAAATACTCGGATTGCTGCTTTTCCTCAGGGATTTCCTTTGCATAGCTTGGGAGGTCTGGGTGTGTTTGATTATCAACAGTATTTTAATGTATTGAATCAGTGACTGTACTGATAGTATCATGTATATTATGTATGACTGGTGAAGCCTTGTTATTGTTCTCAATTGATGCTTTTTGTGGGGCTTGTAATGGTTCTGACACCTTTTCATTTTGGCTTTAATGTAAACTATCAATCCTTTCATCTTTCTCTGGCCTACTTTCCTGTTCAATTTTTTTTTTGTTCCTATGTTTTTTCCTTGATCCTCCATTCTTGTATATTACTTCTTGTGCATTGCATTTGTGTGTGGCCGAAACATAAACACTATGCACATTTTGGAGGGATAAATTCATATTCCACTCTTGGATATACTCCTTTCAATTGTTATCTTTAGCTCGTAATTTATTAGGTAATTTTGATTCTGCTGAAATTCCTACCAGAACCCTAGCATATTTTAACTTCCTGAGATGTTTTGTGTCTTCATCCATCTTAATTGGTTTTCCTATGAGACTTGCCAATTTACTAATTCCCCTGCTACTCCATAGAGCTAGATTTAAATTTATTAGCCTGATCCAAATTGGGTGTGAATCTAGCATATCCCATTCCAATCTTAGGTTTGCCTCCCATCGTTTGATGAAAAGTAATTTGCTATCCATAAACCATGGTCCGTTATCAGTAATTTTTTGGCAATCAGCTTCCAGATCAAATTTAACAAGGTAGTAGCCATTTTCTCTCGCAAAAATGCTCCACCCTCCTTGTGGTTTCCATTCTCTTTTAATGTATGCATTAAGATGAATGTAATAAGGTCATTTTCCTGCCATGTAAATATATAACGAATTCTTCCACATGCTCGTTGCCTCGGCAAAGTCCTCTCGTCTATTTCAGCAAACACTTCTTTATCATCCTCCGTTTTCTCATAGAATCGAACATTGCTATCTATACTTTCTTTGCAGCCTGTAGCTTTTATCCATCTTTTAGTCGTTTTAGTTGAAAAAACTTGAGATCTGAGCGCATGTGCATAAGACGATCATACTCGGGTTGAGCTAGGGTTTTCCTTTTCTCCTTACCTCATGATAATTATCTTCAACTTCTCCTTCCCGAGAATCCGAAGATAAGGTCGGAATTGTAGTAGGGTTTAAGGATGAAGATGCAACAGTAGTCTTACAAATCCCCGTCCTGTCTTCAGTTTGATTTTTTTTATGTTTGTTTATACTTATATATCTATTTACAGCATGTACTTTTACAGCATGTACATCTGAATTTATGGGTTATATATATAGTAAGTGGTATTGTTATGTTTTCAATGTTATGATAGTTATGCATAGTCACATTGTCCTATATGATAGATTTTATGTTTTGTTGACATATATTATGTGCAGTATGGAAGTGTCAGATACATACTGTGTGTTTATATGTCAGTTTAGTATGTAGGTACGGGGTTGTATAAATGTTAGTTTATATCATCTCTAACTTATTTGGGGTTTTGTCTAAATTTTAATTTTTATATATAAAGAATTTCACTGTTTGTATAGGTTATATAAGATTTTGAGTATGATGCTTTATGTATTTGTTTATAAAATATTATATTTTTGAAGATGCGCCAACTATGTTTTGCAGCATATGTTTATACGGCTATAGTGTTTATATTTGTTTGCAAACAATTATAGCCTGCCACATAAATTTGTTGTTTATATATATTATAATACGTTGTATATGTTATTAATTCTTGTAAGCTATACGTTTAAATATATATGTTATGATAGTAATTACATCAACGAGGCTTGTTATGTGTATATGGTTTCAAATGTTACATTTGGGCTGTCTTGTTCTATATATATGTGCAAATAATAATTATTTTTAATTATATATATATATATATATGTTATTTTAAAATTCGTTTTAAATTTAAACTTTTGATTTCATGGGAATATGTATATACATTCTGTTTCTATCAAGCTGACTCTAATTATTCATTAATTCTGATTTATCAGCTTTGTTCGTCGACTCATGCCAATCTCATTTTGCTTTGGAATTCTTGTTTGGATTCGTATCTCATATCAGTGCCTATTCCCTCTTGCCTCGAAAGGTGAGCAATCACTCACGATTAATGTTATTATATTTATTAAATATAATTTCAATCAAAACGACAATTGAAATATGCTGTTGTTAGTTATTTACATTTGCTATATATATGCGGTTATCTGTATCTGTTCACCTGTGACGTCTGACACCAATTTATGTCATTTATATTGATGATGTATGCCTGTTATATTATTATCATATCTATTATCACTCTGCAAGTTCCCTATTAGTATAGAATTCACTATGGGTTGAAATGATACATACCCGAACGGACTTTAGAATAGGAGAAAATCGTTATGGGTTGAAATGATAGACCCAAGTAATTTTCATTTGAATTGAATCTGGGATTGAGGTTTGAAACGATATTTACCCGTATATTTTTAAATTGCGGATTGAAATGATAAATATCCGTATCACTTGACCATAGGATATAAAATTATATACGGACACCGTGGTCTATATATATAAAATATTTTTTAAATGATTTCTACGGTTTTGGAAAGAAATATATGGTTTTATATAAACATTGATTTCATATATTATATAAATGTTATTTTATATATAGTTAAATTCTTGATTTTGAGCTATGTAAAAATTTCTTTTAATATAAAATAAGTTAAAAAGAAAGATTTGAAATTGATTTGAAATTGTACTTAATTAAGAATTATATTTAATTAAAATCGATCTGGAAATTATTAAATTTGAGATTTTAAAGGATATGGTTTTTATAACTTGACTTTGGTTAAGGTGATTTAAATGAGTATTTCAAGTTTGATCTAAATAGAAGGAATATTTAGTTTAGATTATATGAGATTTATTTAAGTGGTATTGGATTTGTTAAGTGGATATTTCAAAACTAATAATGAAGTTAAATTTAGATATATATGAAATTTTCAAATTTAGTTTTGAAATGTTTGAATATATAAAGCTTTGAAATATATGGAATTTGAAATGGTTTATTTGAGGTTTAAATCTGTATTTGAAATTGACATAAATTGAAATAGATTATTAAAAACTGAATTGCATTGAAATTTATGAATTGAGATTTGATTTAGATTGAATTTTTGGATTCAAGTCGTTTTGAATCAATTTGTGGAGTTAGGGAAATTATTTTGTTTTATAAAGTAATTTTAAATTTAAAACTATTTTATTATATATGCTATTTGAATATCTAAACTATTTAAGTGGTGAAAGTTATGGTTTCAAAGCTATGAATTTCAAAGTGTTATGTTTTAAAAATGTTATATTTTCAAGTGTTTGGTTTCAAAAGTGTTATAACTACGTAAATGCTATGATTCTGAAAATGGATATATTTGAAATGGAAATGATATCGTATTTGGTTTTGAAATGGAAATGATACCGTATTGATATGGTTTTGAAATGACAATGGTATTTTGGTTTTGAAGTATAAACTATTTTGAAATGACCGTGGTGTTATAATAACGGTTGGTTGTTAAAGAGACCAGGATCGGAAGTTGTCATACTCTCTACCGACTCCGAAAACCACTTTAACAACTGTGTACGCGGTGGAGATTACAAAATGAAGTAGGATGGTGGTGATGTTCTATTGAGGTATTTACATGGACCCGACTCCCGTGAGTTGGCATAAGGCGGCTAAAATAGGAGCAATTGACGGGCTAATGAGGTAGCACCTCTTATCGGACACACTTCTTCGTATGCCCTTCTATTACTTTGTGATTGATTGATGCGCACCTTTAATTTTTGGGAGTGTGGCTTAACGTGGGCGGTAGTGGCTGCTACGCGTTACCACTAGTCTGGAAGTGCAATTGGTATATCTACCCTAGCATTGCCTATTTGTGTCATGTCACCTACCCTAACGCGCCTTGTACGACATTGATTTGTGTCGTACCTATGGAGTATCCTCTGGTGGCTTCCCGATCAGGAGGGACTACGGTACTGTATAGACTATTGGCACTATAAAATGTGTAAAGGGGGATATGGGTAACGCCTTAACGCTATTTTTAAATATATTAACTTTTACTATAAATATTATTATAATAGCGTATATTACTACATGTAGATAGTTTAACTCCTTAAAGGATGGTTATCCCAAACATCCTTTAAGTTACTTGTATTTCAGTTGTTATTTCACTTGGGATGGATTTATTGATATAGGAGTGTTAGTCCTGACTCTAGTGTTTTGTGTTTTGCTTTACACTCGGGTCAGACTAAGCGTACTGGTATTCTAGACTCACCTATGGAGTTGGAGCTTTGCTTGGAGATCCAGCTATATATACAGCTTTCGGATATTCAGTTGATTCCAGTGATGTATTCCGATCTTGTATTTGACTATTGTATTTGAGACTTCTGTTGTACCTTGTTTAACTCTGTTGTGTGTGTATATATATATAGTAGCTTCGTGAACTACTATTCTTTTGTTTCCGTTGCATATTGTATATTACTCCATGTCTGTTATTCTGTGATTATTTATTTACTGTATATGATGAGTTTTTGCCAAATATAAATTAACAATCTGGTATTTTGAGAAATTCAAATCCTGCATGTGTGGATACGAATGGTTGAAAATATCAGGGAGTTACAGTTGGTATCAAAGGTATGGTTTTAGGCAAAACTTAACATATGTAGTAGATTTAAGTATAGAATTACTTTTGTTCGTGCTTAAATCTTTTCCTCTTTGATTCGAATTTTCTTTGTATTTTTGGAACGTTCCCTTCGGTTCCATAATCCATCCTTATCTTTCCATATTCATGTTTCTTGATTTTTGGAGTATCCAATAACTCCACTTTGAATGATCTCTATAATAACTCGGCGGTCTCGCCAAACTTTGAACGATCTCTATAATAACTCGACGGTCTCGCCAAACTTTGAATGATTAGTAAAGGGGTAAAACTCCTTTAAAATAAGCATTGTTTTACCGGAGATTTCTTTATCCTCGGTTTACGATACTATTTATCTCGTGATATGCCTGAATTTTATCTCTGGGGATCGAATGTCGATTTGCCTCGGAATTCTGCATCGATCTTACCCTTGAGTCATGGTCGACCCGGTTAAAGTTGCCCGCGATTTATATAAACTTATCCATCTTCCTATTTTGCTATTTATTCATCTTATCTTTGTTTCGAACCTATCTTCGAATCAAATTTCTCTTTGATTTGAGTCCATTAAATTTGAATATCTATCCTTGTTTTGAGATCCATTCTTGTATCGTCGAGCGAGGAAGTGTATTTGTAACTAAAATTTAAAATGTTATATATATATATATATTGTGTTGTTCGAGTTTTTGATGTTGATTTGGGTATTCGATCGATTCGTCTAATCGACGCTATCGACAGAATTTCCAAAACACGGGAATAGAGCAAATCGGCACAATATTGTTTCGAATTTGGTAAACAAAATAAATTTTATGTAGCTATATTATATATGTGAGTATAATTTTCTAAAAGATAATTGTTAAATGAATTGGTTAACCAAATGGTAATGTTTGATTTTCATTTTTTTTTGTAAACCATTGATTTTACCAACATATAAATAAATAAATTTATAAAATATGGTTTATAATTTGACTTAAAATCTAAATGAATTTAAGCTAAGAATTTGAGAATTAATCTTCAGTGATTTCAAACCTTGGTTTTAAAGTTTTTAAATGTATATTATTTAAAGTATTTTCAAATAGAAATGGTTTTCAAAGAATTTTAAAAATTTAAATCAGTACTCTTCTCTTTTGTCGTTGGAAAATAATTTTGGTGATGGGGCCGCATCAACGACATTCATTTTCGAGTTTCGAAGTGAAGAGACCAACTCATAGTTTTGCCACAATTTGATTGGGAAAATTTAATTGATTTGAATTTCTAAAGTATGACTATATTCACATATATATTATACATAGATATATGATTTGATTTAGATATATGTGTATATATTTATCTCTAAATTGTTTGAAGTTAATTGGAAATTTAACCCTTGAATTTTGTTAGGAATAATTTCAATTATAAATAAAGAAAAAAAATTTAAATAAATATTTAACTTGAAATAAATTGAATTGGGAAAATTTTACTTGTATAATATTTAATTACATTCCAATATAACTTAGCAAAATCATTCAGAAGCTGAATGTGTAATTGAATAATTTACAATGTGAAATGATGTTGAGGGAAATTATAAATAAAAAATTTGAGTGGTTATAATAAATATTATACACTTAAAGTTTAATTACAAAATTTATAAATAGAATAATAAGTTGATTGAGTAGTAAAGAGACAAATTAAATAAAATTTTGTTTGAAACAAAACCTTTTGTATCAAAAATTAGTAAATTGAAAATTAATTAACTTAATGAAATATTTTGAATTTAAAATAAATTATAGAATATTAATTAGTTTAAATTGAAATTTATAGGGTTTTAAATTAATTGTCTATTTTGTATTTCAATCTATTTTCTTTCTGGTTGTTTCTATTCTCCTACCTCCTTCCTTTTCGAGGACGAAAAGTTTTGAGTGGGGGAGAGTGTAACGACCAGTAAATTCTAGTGGTTTTATTTATTTAATAACTAAATTTTTGTGAAATTTTAAATAATAAAATTTTGAAATAAAAATTTGACATTTGGATTGCATCTAATTAAACATAGCAAATGGTAAATTTTCATCAGAAAATATGAAAGTTTATTTTCTGTGTAAATTTATTTCAATTTAAATCAGTTAAAATTGATGTTAATACGATGTTTTTCAAACCTAAATATTTTTCTATAGAAAATTTGTAAATCATCTTCTAAGTGAGATGTCATATTTTGTTTCTCCAAATTTTGACTGTTATTGCTCCGTTTATCTTATTTTTGACAAATTTGCAGCATTTTAGTACTGATTATTGACTTTTGGTCGGATGATTGTACCATCGATATCTGTATACGTTTTGATCACCTCGTTATGTTGATCTCTACGGTATACTTATTTCTATGTTTCGGAGTTTCGATACATGGTGAAATCCGTTGAACAGCTAACTGTACCGGTATTCATTTTGAGACCTTTGGTTTCCCATCACTATTCAAATTGTCCAACATAATTCTAAGGGACATTTGCTATTAATTTTCCAGAATTCAAAGTGTACTGACTTTTGTTATCCTCGGTATTCAGATTTAGTTTCTGACTCTTCTTTTCCTTTTTAATTTATCATATCTCTGATTGGCTATCTACTTTATTTTGTTTTCCTCATTTTTGTTCTGAGAAGTCGCATGGTGTTCCATTGCTTTCCCTAAGCACCCATCACTATATTTCAAGCCTTCCTCTTTGCATTCCCTTTTTAGATTGAAAAAAAGAAGGCAACTCATTTTTTCCATCACGTCCAGCTATTGCACCAACCTTAGCCATGTAACAGCTCACATACATGCATCACTTTTGCATTTATCTTATCGGCTACCCATATCCTCCCTTTTGCTTCCTTCGGCTAGCTTTCTCCCTTCTACCATGTTAATCACAGTCATTTCCTCCCTCATTCCCTCTTCCACTTGGCCACGACGTAAGTATATTTATATATTAAGAGTTTTCTATGGTAATAAACGGTTGAATGCATATGTGTTTAAAAAAAAGAAAAAAAATATAAAAGAAAATTTTGTTTACAGAAAATATTTGTATGCGTTACTTTATATACACACACACACTATATTACGAAGTGTTGTCACTTTATACTTGTCTTTGTAATTGTAGAACCTATAAAGTATAATCATATATAAAGGTATTCTAGGAATAATGTTTATATTATAATATAATATTTTATTATATTTTGCAAAGCTACATATTATTCATATATATGGTTAAGCACGATTTATTATGTAAAGGTTTGGTTGTATATTTATAAGCGTATATACTAATATTATAGTTGTTGTTATTTTGAAGGTATGTTGAATACATATATATTTTTATTTCGCACAAATATATAAGTTTACAAACAGTGAATAATTTTGTTACGGCATGATATCTACAGTTTATACAAGATATTTTATCTAGTTATATATATATTATTATTAGATGTGTGTGTGTATATATATATATATATCCTTCATAACTCGTTATAATATATAGCTATATTTTGATAAAGTAAGTATGTGCTGTTGTAACTAACACAGTGGTTAAAAATTGAAATATATACTATAAATATAATGGGTTTTAACATATAGCGTTGTATATATATATATATATATATGTGCATATCCATATTTTATATGTACAGGCTCTGATATTGTAGCTTTTATATGTATATATATAGTGTAGCATGCCTAGCTCCTTCTGTTTATATGCGTGCATACATGTATATCGATATATTGTAGAAAAATTTATTTATAATAATAGAGTAAGTTATATTGTCTTTTAAGTATTGATTTCTAAGTTTTAAGAGATATATATATATATATATATATATATACACACACACATTTACAAATCCCTGTCATGTCTTCAGTTGATTTTTTATGTTTGTGTATACCTATATATCTATTTACAACATTTACTTTTACAGTATGTATATCTAAGCTTATGGGTTATATATAAATAGTAAGTGGTATTGTTATAGTTTTCAATGTTATAAAAATTATGCATAGTTACAATGTCTTATATGATAGATATTTTATGTTTTGTTGACATATATTATGTGCAATATGGAAGTGTCAGATACATGCTGTGTGTTTATATGTCAGTTTGGTATGTAGGTACGGGGTTGTATAAATGTTAGTTGATATCATCAATAGCTTATTTGGGGTTTTGTATATTTACATTTTTATATATAAATGATTTCACTATTTGTATAAGTTATATAAGATTTTGAGTATGATGTTATATGTATTTGTTCATAAAATATTATATTTTGAAGATGCATCAACTATGTTTTGCAGCATATGTTTGTATGGCTACAGTGTTTATATTTGTTTTGCGAACAAGTATAGCCTGCCACATAAATCTGTGTCTATATATATTATAATACGTTGTATATGTTATTAAGTCTTGTCAGTTATACGTATAAATATATATGTTATAATAATAAACATCAGCATGGCTTGTTATGTGTATATGGTTTCAAATGTTACATTTGGGATGTCTTGTTTTATATATATGAGTAAACAATAATGATTTTTAATTATTTATATGATATTTTATTATTCGTTTTAAATTTAAACTTTTGATTTCATAGGAATATGTATATATATTCTGTTTCCATCAAGCTGACTCTAAGTATTTCATCAATTCTGATTTATCAGCTTGGTTCATCTATTCATGCCCATATCGCTTTGCTTTGGAATTCGTGTTTGGATTCGTAACTCATTTCAGTGCCTATTCCCTCTAGCCTCGAAAGGTGAGCAATCACTCACGATTAATGTTCTTATATTTACTGTAACGACCCGGAAATTGCGAACCCGAAAATTCCAGATAGTTAGGGAAAGAAGAAAAGAGAAAGACGAAGAAACAGGAACAAGTCACAGAAATCTCACATTCGCAGCGGATCAAAATATAATATCACATAAATAACAGTTTTACAAAGACTGTATCAGTACACTTATATTTTTATATATCAGAGTTACAACATTTACACAACACTGGACATTTAAAATAACATGTTCTATATATACAACTATATATCACAGCGGAAACACTCCATACGTTCGTGCCATCTAGCTTGCCTCCTGAGCTCCAGAATGTCCTTACCTAAAAATCGGTAATACTCGGTCTGACCCGAGCATTACATCAAGGTAACACCCGGGTCAGGCTGGTAACCAGCGTGAGTAAACCTATCTAATATGGAATACAAAAGTATACAACTCATATAAACCCGATAAATTATATCAATCTTCCCTTCACAAGTTGTTATAGACGTCACTTATTTCACGCATCAAATTTCTAAGAGTCAGACTTTAGATTATATGGTCCAATTCACTTAAACCATTCCATTATAACCTATTGATTCCACGTATCAATTTGTAAAGAATCGAAGTGGTTTCTGGTGTTAACTAATACCCGATTCCGGTCTCTTCGAATTCAGTTCATCATAACATATGTTATTCAAGTGAAATGCAATTCAACTTTAAATAAAAGATGTCACCCTTTTTTTACTCAGCAATTCATCATTGATAGATAACCACATTATCATTGCCCACCCAACACATCATATCACGAACCATTTCATATCAGAGGTATCAATCAATTCAGGGCTTTTAATCATCATTTAATCATACATAAGCAAGATAAATCAATCATACCATCTCGAATAAATCTAATTAACCATAATTGAATTAAATCAATTACCATTAAGTCCTGCTTATTAATTAATTAATTATAACCCAATTGATTAACCATCCCATAATCATTCATCTTAATTAATCCTTCTTGATTAATTAATCTTTAATTACATCCAAATAATAATCTTTAATTAATTTCACAAATTAATTATTCTTTACCAAAATTAATAATTAATCTTTAATTAATTCACAATTTAATTAACTATATTAATTTCTTAATTACTTATATTAATCCATTTTGTCTTAAATCACTTAGCATTGATTAATTAATATTAATTAATCAATTTTTAGTTAAATCATTGATTATATAAATTAATGATTTCTCATTTACATTTCAATTCATGCTAATCTAATTTAATTACATTAAATAATTAATCATTAATTAAACCACAAATATTAATCACTCTTGATTTATCTCATCCTGTAATTATCTATCCTTTTTATTCACTTCATTAAATAAATTAATTACTCCTTAATTGATTGCACAAATAACTTAACCTTCACCCATTCACATTAATCACCTTAATCCTTGATAAATTTCTCAATTTATTTTTCTATAATCATTTATATTGATTAATCATCTTATAATTAACTCCACTTGTTAATTGACTAACCCCTAATTAATTTCCTTAATTAATCAACCCTTAATTAATTACACTACGTACTTAAATTCGCAATTACTTTCCTTTATGTATTTACCATTTAGGTGATTAGTCTTCAATTACTAACCAATAAATCTCAATACTTTAGATCATAATTTCTGTTATAAATTTTTGTAAAAAATCAATTCGTTTCGGTTTTGTTTTACTTTACCAAATTCCTTTTATTAACAAATCTTGTTTTAAATAAAATTAGGACCCACTGGCCTAAGCCCATAACTAAAATTTTAAAACAACCCGCTCCGGTTAAACACCCAACACAACATAACTAAATTGGACCCAAGCCCATTTCAAATCACCAGAATGAACTTGTAAGCCAAAACACAAACCCAGGAACCCTCCTACCTTTCTCATCTTCTCTCTGCTTCTAATTCCAATTTCAGGAACATGACCCGCACGATCAACGCAAAGAGAAAATAGCCCATGCTCGATCAGTTCGAGCATCTCCTCGAGAATATCCCAAGACCATCGCCGATTACGCACAACTCAAACACGAAGCATTTTCGTCTGGACCTCTCGTGCACGGCGACATTCGTGCACATGTACATCTACCTCACTGACCATCTCGTCGCCGTGCCACCACCATCGAGTCTCTCAAAACTTCCTGGTCCCAATCATGTAACGACCCGTAAATTTTCGATAATTAAAATAGCTAATTTAATAAGATTTCTTGATTTAGTGTTAGAAAAATAATTTGTAAGTCGTTTGGAATAATAATAAATGTTGAATTCACTGGGTATAATAGAGTAATTGATTGGTAAGTAAAATCTATTCAAATCAAATATCGAATATTGAACAGGTAAATTGTTTAAATTAAATATTTAAAACTTATGGAATTTATTGAATAATTTAATAATGGGGATTGAACAACCGTATAATGGAAATGGTTGTTCTATAATTTTAATTCCTTTCAAAAGTTAAATTTTTAAGTTCGTTTTGAATATCTCAAAAGACAGTGACTCAAGAATAATAGAAATTGTTTAAATTTAATATTACAAATGTTTGAATAATTAAATTCCGAATTTAATATGATTAATTTGATATTGAAGTTTAATATATGGAAATAGAGTGAATAATTGAAATTTGATTTAATATGATTCAAATTGGTTTCCAAAGTGAATGTAAGTTATATCGGGATTATAATAGAGTTAATAAGATTTTAGAATTGGAATTTATTGGATATTTGAATAACGGGTTTAATATTATTAAAAATGATTTGTAAAATTTTATTTTATCATATTAAAGTTAGAATGATGTTGTAGAACTTTTAAAATCGAATTAAAAGTAAATTTGTGAAAATTGAATATTTTAATATTTAACTATCGACTGAAAAAAAGCCAATTTTCGAACAGTCTCAGAATTGGACGAAACAAGTTCCATTGGATCCATAATAGTTTGTTATTATCGGATTTCAATTTTCATAGCAATCAGAGTTTTCGTTTGACCGTGGCAGCTCGAAACGCATCGAAATTGTTTTAATATTAATTTGACGAGTTAAAATAGTTATTTTTCAAACAGACTCGGATTTTGACGAAACTAGTTTCATCGGATCCGTAATGTGATATTATTGTAAGATTTTAAATTTCATGTCAATCGGATTTACCGTTTGTCAGGGGCAAGGCAAAATGCATAGAAATTCGTTTAATCGGTTTAATTTAAATTTGATCGTTTATTTCCGTAACTCGCACATACGATCAAATTAGCCGCCGAAACACGTTCCATTGTGTTCGGAACATGGGGTGAACCTTAGAAACGCCTGCCGGCACGCTTCGTTTGGAGTTCGGAAAATTTTCGGTGAATAGTGTTTTTGCAATTTTCTATAAAAAGCCCTCCATTTCACAATTTGCAAACAAAGGCTAGGGTTTCAGGCCTTAGCCGCCACTATAGAGATGAATGGCCAGAAATTTCGAAACTTCTTCCTCAATTATCTCCAAATCCGTGAAGAATTAGCAAAAACTCTCAACTACAAAGTCGTAGATCTCGACGAGATCTACGAATCCAACGGTCATGATCTGAAATGGAGCTTCGAATCGTCGGGAAATTGACCACAAAGTCAACACGTTTTTCACGTTTTTCGAAGCGAGATGCTAAGCCGAGCTTAGAGCTGTTGCAGGCGTAGGTAGGCGTGGTGATGGGCTGCAGAACGATGGTCTCCGATCATCAAATATTCAAGTGTGGAGGGAGTGTAATTCAATTCCAAACCGGCGGCCTATGGGTTCATGTACGTTAGTTATTCACGTATGGAACGAAGGAGTAGAAGCATGAAGGTGCGGCCAAATCTGTAGTGGGAGAAAATAGACGGTCCAGATATGGCTAGGTTTAAAAGGAAAATATAAATTGTAAATTTATTATGCTATAATTTGAATAAACTTTAAACTATCATAACTTTGTCATACGAGGTCGGAATTGCACGAAACAAATTGCGTTGCAATCATTTTGTCGAGCACTGCGCTATGGAATTGGATTGGACTAATTTGGAGCTAGAGAAAATTTCGAGTAAAATTAAACGCTCGTTTAATTTTATTCGAAATAAAACGTTGGAACTACATTAAAATCAAGGTGAGTGTTTTATAACGCTCACAACGTACTAAATATCTTTATACTAGTTAAATTTGATGTTACGAAGAGTTATGATTTTATTTGTCGTTGTTTGATAAATTTAATTGTCATATAGATTGTCATATGAATTAACCGTTGAAAATTTAATTGAACAATTGAATTACGATTAAATTACCTGACATTGATAACTATGAAATTGCCATGAATTGTATTGTCTATTGGATGATTTATTTCGATGGATGCTATTGGTTGATATTTAAATGTTTGGATGTTTATTTGCTTATATATATCCTGTTATGCATACATATGAAACTATGATTCGATTTAAGTGATATATATTCATCCCTGACATTTAATTGAAATAAATAATTACTTGGCCATAGGATAGAAAATTATATACGGACACCGAATTGGCTAAATTTATAATTTTTAAAATCGTCGATTTGAAATTTATTTAAATGTTTTGGTTTAAAAGTTATAAATAGAAATCAATTTATAGAAATCGAATTTATCGAAAATTGAGTTTGGAATGTTGAAATAAATTTTGTTGGAATTTAAAAATGGGATATGATTGAGTTTCGAAAATTGATTTGTTTAAAGATTTAACCTTAATACGAGCTTTGAACATTACTAAGTAAAAGCGATATAAAATGATATTTTGAAATTGAGCTTGAAATTGAATCATATTTGTAATTGGGATTTAAGTTTGAATATTGAAGGATAATTTTGTTAAGTGTTAAAAATTGATATTTTGAAAAAAAATCAAGCTAAAAATCGATATAAATTGAAATTGAATTAATTGAAAGTGAATATAAAATTGAATAAATTTGAAGTCAAAGTTGACATTGATTTGAATTGAAATCGAAATTGAATCAGTAGAATGGAAATTGAAATTGATTTGAATTGGGAAGTTATAAATTGAAATGGATTGGTTTTGAAGCTGTTTTATTTTGTTTTCCAAATTACTCTATTATATAAACCATTTTTGAATATTTAAACTATTTTAATCTATTTTAAATCTACTTAACCCAATTTAAATTATTTTTAAACTAATTTATCTATTTCAAATCCATTTTAAGATTTTAAGAATTTTTAACTATTTTATTTATTTAAAACTACTTTTAAACTACTTAAAACTATTTTTCTAAAATTCCAAGCTGGTCAATAAGGTGAAATGTTTATATTTAAATCTTGAATGTAAATACGAATTGCGTTAAATGAAGTTGCAACCTAAATTGAAATTCGAAAAGATTTTGAAACCGAAATGAGATATTGATGCGAAAAATGATTTTTGAAACGGAATCTTACATTTGAATAGATACGATGATATTTGAAATGGGTTTGATTTTTGAAGCGAATATGATATTTTGATATAAATTATGAATCGATTTGAAATGTAAAAGAGTCAACGGTGTAATAATACGTAGTTATTAAAGAGACCGGGATCGGATATGGACATACTCTCCGTTGATACCGAAAACCACTTTAATAACTATTATACGCGGAGTGTTGATCCAGAATGAAGTGGATGGTTTGGTGAACGCGTTGGCTGAAGAAAGAGAACGATATTGGATGACCCCTGACATGACTAAAACAGGAGCCGCGCCGGGCCATTGAGGTTCGCCATCTCTAGCGGACACACTTCTTCGATACCATATCTACATTTGTGATGCGATTTGGGTGCACCCCTTGATTTGGGAGTGTTGTTTCGCGGTGTTGGTGTAGCTGCTGGCAATGCTCAACATCAGTCCGGATCACGCAACTACTAGTATCCTAGTTGGTATCGCCTCATGTACCTTGTCATACTGATTATCCTATTTGCGACCACTACGTTATGTTTTGTGTTATACCTATGGGGTACCCTCTGATAACCACCAGTTTACGGTGGGGCTTACGGTGCTGTATAGACTATGGCATTATAAAAATGTGTTAAGGGGTATTATGATAACGCTTTAACGCTATTTTGATACTTTATATTACTGATAGGCATTATCTACTTAGCGCATTATACTACATAGTAGATAGTTTAACGGATCCTTAAGAGATGGAAAATCCCATAACATCTCTTGAGTTATTTCATGCACGTTGACATTGGATAAGAGATGTCAAACCCCGTAAACGTCTCTGACGCCGTTACACTCATATTTATTTACGATCGATTTAACTTTCATAAGGATATTTTAGTCCTGACCCGAGTGTTTTGTCTTTTCATTATGCTCGGGTCAGTCCTGAGTTTTCATATTTTTGAAGATCTATTCAGGAGGACGAAGACGAAGATTTGGTACACTATTACTATTATTATCTGTGCATCATGCTGTCTGCTGCATTATTTTATTTGTTCTGTTGTATATGTATAACTCTGATAAATGTTGTATAAATAATGATCAAAGTATTGTAAATAGCTTTATGAACTGTTTATTTGATTATTATATTTTATCGTTCCGCTGCAAGATTCTGTGTTGTTTCCTTTCTTTTATTTCTCTTTCCTCTTCTTTTCTTATTTACCCCAATAATCATCTGCCCTTTTGAATGTTTTGGAATCGACATGTGTATTTGATCGTCGGTTTAAACTGTCCAAAATGGCGGGTCGTTACAGTTGGTATCAGAGCCTTGGTTTAGCGATAAACCTTGGCTCTAGTGGGGAATAACTCATTGAAATAGAGGTAGACTATATGAATGAGTTGAGTGTATATGAGAGAGCGTACTTGTTATTTGATATAAAATGGTTTTATATTGTGTTAACTTTGTTCCGTTGAGTATTTATGAATTCTGGTCCATACTTGGGACGCCAAGGCGTCGATAGGAATTTCTAAACACTCGAATAGGACAAACCAACACAATATCGTTTTGGAATATTTTATATAAAAGAATTATTTGAATATTTATTCATTTTGATTGAATTGATTGTTAGGAGATGATAATATTAGATTATTATCGTTATTGTTTGATTTGACAATATTTACAATAATTGATTAAATAATAATGGATTTAGGAAAATGAAATCTTGAAAACACAATTGATAATGAATATAAATGAATTTTAACTTGGATTTGGGAATTTGAATTCCGGTGTTTGAAATTGACTTACAAGAATTTGAAAAATATAATATGAGTATTATATGATAGTATAATTGAGTTGAAATTGTTTTCGAACGATTTTTTTAATGATAAGTGTTATATTCCCTTCTCTTGACGCTAGAAAATGATTTCGGTAATGAGTGCACGCATCATCGGCGTTTATTTTCGAGAGTCCGAGTGGGGGAGACCACTTAATAGCTTGTCTAAACCTTGTTTTGATTCAAAATTTATTTTATTGTGTATTCTTTATAGTATGATTTGATATATAAATTATATAAGTATATATTATTTCAAAACTTGATTTGAAATGAAACCGGGATTGGAATTCTTAAGTCCTTTAATAATTAATGATTTTTTTTAAATGATTGAAATGAATTTAGACTTGAATCATTAAGGAACTTCTGAATTGTGAAATGAGAAATGAACCAAAGAGCTAAGTGAAAATATCAATTGAAGTAGAAATCCTTAGAATTAGGAAATATGAACTTAAAATAAAATTGAAACTGTAAACTCGCATAATATTAAATTTCATTCTATAGCATAGATATAACTTACCAAAATATTTAAGAAGTTTAAAAATGTTATATGAGTTGTTAATTGGATAATATACAAGTATAGGTTTGAATAATGAAATATGCATTTAATTAATGGTTTTCAAATATAAATAATTTTTTAGTAAATAATTGGAATTTAAATTAACATTTAAAGGTGATTCACAATTATGTTAATATAAAATGGAAATACTATATGTGAATGTAAATGTGAAATTAAATATAGTGAAATTTAAGTAATTACTTAAGAATTAATTAATTGAAAATTCCACTTTAAATGAAAAGAAGTTGTATGTTGTTTAACTACATTCTATTTGCATAACTATAACTTACCAAATACTTAAAAGGTTTAAAATGCCAATAAGGATAAGTAGAGAAATAATATACCAGTGTGAGAGTAAATAATAAAATGTGAAGATCTATTGATATATATAAGTGAATGAATAAAATTTAAAATTAATGAAATATATAATTGGTAAATGGAAACTAATTAAATTTGAATATAACTAAATGTCAATAAACTTGGAAGTGTATGAAATTAAAATTGACTTGGAAATGTATAATTGATTTAGTGTAGATTTTGGATGGATGTTAATGTTTGATATGCATTGGTTGTTAGATGGATGATAATTGATTAAGTAGAATTCATTAGTGTTAATGGAATTGAATAAACGGAATAAAATTTTAAAATAATTAAATTCAAATTTGAGGCAAAGTGAAATTAAATATAATTGAATTCAATTTAAATTGAAGCAAATTGACGTGAAGTTAAAATGTGAATGAAACAAACTTGAATAAATCGGAAACAAATTGAATGTAAACCTATTGCATGTATGAATAAGAAAATAAATGACTTTGTGTTTATGATTGTTCTTTACAAAATTTGAAGTTTTGATGGTTTGTACTTCGAAATAATAAAAGCAAATTTTGGGAAAAATCCAAAATTGTCCAATATATGCTGAAACGGAAACAACCATAACTTTTAATGGCTGAACAGAATTCAATGATCTTGGACTTTTCGAAAAGCTTAGAAGCTATAGCACAACTTTTATTTAGAGTGTCTTGAGAAAATTCTTTCGTCTACTAGGTTAAAAACTTGAATGTTACTTGCTGTCCTGTGTAAAAATAAGTAAAATCAGCAGTATATACCCTTAGTAATTTCGCCATACCTTTTGACTGGTTTATCGGATTTTATGATCTTGCACTTTATGGAAAGCTAAGAACTTAAGCTAAAACTTTTTTTTAAGTGTTTTGTGTTTTGATGTCGTTTGGAAGATCGAAAACGCGGGTGAACGTCATTGACCTACACAATTCATTGCCCAGGCTGAGGCGTATACTCTAAGTAAAACGGCCATAATTTTTGAACGTATGGTCCGAATTTGATGATTTTGGACATTCCGGAAAGCCTGAAATGAATGCAACAACTTTTGTTTAGATTCTGTTGCTGAATTTTATCATTTAGGTGACCTAAAACTAAGATTTGTTTGCCGTCCTAAAATTGGAATCTCAGTTTTGAAGCTAAATATGTTATATATATCTTGTGTAGGCTAAGTATATCGATCTATCTTTATATGCATGGTTCTAACTTAGTTATTGAGCATTTTAGTAGGTAGCAAAGGGGTTGCGCTTCATTGTGGAGCTCGCTTCTGCGCTAAATGCAGAATGTAAGTAAATTGCTAATAAATGCTAAATAAAAGGTACGCTTATGATTTTATATGGTATTGGTGATATATATATATATATATATGTGTGTGTGTTGTTTCCCCATATATGGGATGCCCTATCATTGATATGAGATGTATATTTGATATATATATTGGTTATATTTGTGTTAAATATTGAATTGTAAAAATTTTCGATCGAGCCACGCAAAGGAGACTCTGCCGAAATTTTTTGTAAATTCGGATGTTAGAAAATTTCGAGTTTTAAAATTTTTATAGCTTGTTTTCTTAACTAACTTTTAGAGTTAGAAAGCCGTTCGGAGTAACTTAGTGGAAGCATAGTTATGACTTATAAGTGGAATTTCATTGTTTTATAAGTTAGTAACTTTGAATAAAATATATCAAATGTTGAATTCTATAGTTAGTTCCTTTTCCCTTCTTTTTCCTTCTCGGGGACGAAAAGTTTTGAGTGGGGGGGAGTGTAACGACCCGTAAATTTTCGATAATTAAAATAGCTAATTTAATAAGATTTCATGATTTGTGTTAGAAAAAAAATTTGTAAGTCGTTTGGAATAATAATAAATGTTGAATTCATTGGGTATAATAGAGTAATTGATTGATAAGTAAAATCTATTCAAATCAAATATCGAATATTGAACAGGTAAATTGTTTAAATTAAATATTTAAAACTTATGGAATTTATTGAATAATTTAATAATGGGGATTGAATAACCATATAATGGAAATGGTTGTTCTATAATTTTATTTCGTTTCAAAAGTTAAATTTTTAAGTTCGTTTTGAATATCTCAAAAGATAGTGACTCAAGAATAATAAAAATTGTTTAAATTTAATATTACAAATGTTTGAATAATTAAATTCTGAATTTAATATGATTAATTTGATATTGAAATTTAATATATGGAAATAGAGTGAACAATTGAAATTTGATTTAATATGATTCAAATTGGTTTCCAAAGTGAATGTAAGTTATATCGGGATTATAATAGAGTTAATAAGATTTTAGAATTGGAATTTATTGAATAATTGAATAACGGGTTTAATATGATTAAAAATGATTTGTAAAATTTTATTTTATCATATTAAAGTTAGAATGATGTTGTAGAACTTTTAAAATCGAATTAGAAGTAAATTTGTGAAAATTGAATATTTTAATATTTAATTATCGACTGAAAAATAGCCAATTTTCGAACAGTCTCAGAATTGGACGAAACTAGTTCCATTGGATCCATAATAGTTTGTTATTATCGGATTTCAATTTTCGTAGCAATCGTAGTTTTTGTTGACCGTGGCAGCTCGAAACGCATCGAAATTGTTTTAATATTAATTTGACGAGTTAAAATCGTCATTTTTCAAATAGTCTCGGATTTCAATGAAACTAGTTTCATCGGATCCGTAATGTGATATTATTGTAAGATTTCAAATTTCATGTCAATCGGATTTACCGTTTGTCCGGGGCAAGGCAAAATGCATAGAAATTCGTTTAATCGGTTTAATTTAAATTTGATCGTTTATTTCCGTAACTCGCATATACGATCGAATTAGCCTCCGAAACACATTCCATTGTGTTCGGAACATGGGGTAAACCTTAGAAACGCCTGCCGGCACACTTCGTTTGGAGTTCGGAAAATTTTCGGTGAATAGTGTTTTTGCAATTTTCTATAAAAGGCCCTCCATTTCACAATTTGCAAACAAAGGCTAGGGTTTCAACCCTTAGCCGCCACTATAGAGATGAATGGCCAGAAATTTTGAAACTTCTTCCTCAATTATCTCCAAATCCGTGAAAATTAGCAAAAACTCTCAACTACAAAGTTATAGATCTCGACGAGATCTACAAATCCAACGGTCATGATCTGAAATGGAGCTTTGGATCGTCGGGAAATTGACCACAAAGTCAACACGTTTTTCACGTTTTTCGAGGCGAGATACTGAGCCGAGCTTGGAGCTATTGCAGGCGTAGGTAGACGTGGTGATGGGCCGCATAACGATGGTCTCCGATCATCAAATAGTCAAGCGTGGAGGGAGTGTAATTCAATTCCAAACCGGCGGCCTATGGGTTCATGTACGTGATTTATTCACGTATGGAACGAAGGGGGAGAAGCATGAAGGTGCGGCCAGATCTGTAGTGGGAGAAAATGGACGGTCCAGATATGGCTAGGTTTAAAAGGAAAATATAAATTGTAAATTTATTATGTTATAATTCGAATAAACTTTAAACAATCATAACTTTGTCATACGAGGTCGGAATTGCACGAAACAAATTGCGTTGCAATCGTTTTGTCGAGCACTGCGCTTGGAATTGGATTGGAGTCATTTGGAGCTAGAGAAAATTTCGGTAACATAAAACGCTCGTTTAATTTTATTCGAAATAAAACGCTGGAACTATATTGAAATCAAGGTGAGTGTTTTATAACGCTCACAACGTACTAAATATCTTTGTACTAGTTAAATTTGACGTTATGAAGAGTTATGATTTTATTTGTCATTGTTTGATAAATTTAATTGTCATATAGATTGTCATATGAATTAACCATTGAAAATTTAATTGAACAATTGAATTGCGATTAAATTACCTGACATTGATAACTATGAAATTGCCATGAATTGTATTGTCTATTGGATGATTTATTTCGATGGATGCTATTGGTTGATATTTAAATGTTTGGGTGTTTATTTGCTTATATATATCTTGTTATGCATACATATGAAACTATGAATCGATTTAAGTGATATATATTCATCCCTGACATTTAATTGAAATAAATAATTACTTGGCCATAGGATAGAAAATTATATACGGACACCGAATTGGCTAAATTTATAATTTTTAAAATCGTTGATTTGAAATTTATTTAAATGTTTTGATTTAAAAGTTATAAATAGAAATTAATTTATAGAAATTGAAATTATCGAAAATTGAGTTTGGAATGTTGAAATAAATTTTGGTTAAAAGAAATTGTTAAATAATTAAAGTGGAGACTTTGGAATTTAAAAATGGGATATGATTGAGTTTCGAAAATTGATTTGTTTAAAGATTTAACCTTAATACGAGCTTTGAACATTACTAAGTAAAAGCGATATAAAATGATATTTTGAAATTGAGCTTGAAATTGAATTATATTTGTAATTGGGATTTAGGTTTGAATATTGAAGGATAATTTTGTTAAGTGTTAAAATTTGATATTTTAAAAAAAATCAAGCTAAAAATCGATATAAATTGAAATTGAATTAATTGAAAGTGAATATAAAATTGAATAAATTTGAAGTCAAAGTTGACATTGATTTGAATTGAAATCGAAATTGATTCGGTAGAATGGAAATTGAAATTGATTTGAATTGGGAAATTATAAATTGAAATGGATTGGTTTTGAAGCTGCTTTATTTTGTTTTCCAAATTACTCTGTTATATAAACCATTTTTGAATACTTAAACTATTTTAAATCTACTTAACCCAATTTAAATTATTTTTAAACTAATTTATCTATTTCAAATCCATTTTAAGATTTTAAGTATTTTTAACTATTTTAATTATTTAAAACTACTTTTCAACTACTTAATGCTATTTTTCTAAAATTCCAAGCTGGTCAATAAGTTGAAATGTTTATATTTAAATCTCGAATGTAAATACGAATTGGGTTAAATGAAGTTGCAACCTAAATTGAAATTCGAAAAGATTTTGAAACCGAAATGAGATATTGATGCGAAAAATGATTTTTGAAACGGAATCTTACATTTGAATAGATACGATGATATTTGAAATGGATTTGATTTTTGAAGCGAATATGATATTTTGATATAAATTTTGAATCGATTTGAAATGTAAAAGAGCCAACGGTGTAATAATACGTAGTTATTAAAGAGACCGGGATCGGATATGGACATACTCTCTGTCGATACCGAAAACCACTTTAATAACTATTATACGCGGAGTGTTGATCCAGAATGAAGTGGATGGTTTGGTGAACGCGTTAACTGAAGAAAGAGAACGATATTGGATGACCCCTGACATGACTAAAACAGGAGCCGCGTCGGGCCATTGAGGTTCGCCATCTCTAGCGGACACACTTCTTCGATACCATATCTATTACATTTGTGATGAGATTTGGGTGCACCCCTTGATTTGGGAGTGTTGTTTCGCGGTGTTAGGGTAGCTGCTGGCTATGCTCAACATCAGTACGGATCACGCAACTACTAGTATCCTAGTTGGTATCGCCTCATGTACCTTGTCGTACTGATTATCCTATTCGCGACCACTACGTTATGTTTTGTGTTATACCTATGGGGTACCCTTTGATAACCACCAGTTTACGGTGGGGCTTACGGTGCTGTATAGACTACGGCATTATAAAAATGTGTTAAGGGGGATTATGGTAACGCCTTAACGCTATTTTGATACTTTATATTACTGATAGGCATTATCTACTTAGCGTATTGTACTACATAGTAGATAGTTTATTGGATCCTTAAGAGATGGAAAATCTCGTAACATCCCTTGAGTTATTGCACGCACGTTGACACTGGATAGGAGATGCCAAGCCCCGTAAACGTCTCTGATGCCGTTACACTCATATTTATTTACGATCGATTTAACTTTCATAAGGATATTTTAGTCTTGACTCGAGTGTTTTGTCTTTTCATTACACTCAGGTCAATCATGAGCTTTCAGATTTTTGAAGATCTATTCTGGAGGACGAAGACAAAGATTTGGTGCACTATTACTATTATTATCTGTGCATCATGCTGTCTGCTGCATTATTTTATTTGTTCTGTTGTATATGTATAACTCTGATAAATGTTGTATAAATAATGATCAAAGTATTGTAAACAGCTTCATGAACTGTTTATTTGATTATTATATTTTATCGTTCCGCTGCAAGATTCTGTGTTGTTTCCTTTCTTTTATTTCTCTTTCCTCTTCTTTTCTTATTTACCCCAATAACCATCTGCCCTTTTGAATGGTTTGGAATCGACATGTGTATTCGATCGTCGGTTTAATCTGTCCAAAAAGGCAGGTCGTTACAGTTGGTATCAGAGCCTTGGTTTAGCGATAAACCTTGGCTCTAGTGGGGAATAACTCATTGAAATAGAGGTAGACTATATGAGTGAGTTGAGTGTATATGAGAGAGCGTACTTGTTATTTGATATAAAATGGTTTTATATTGCGTTAACTTTGTTCCGTTGAGTATTTATGAATTCTGGTCGATACTTGGGATGCCAAGGCGTCGATAGGAATTTCTAAACACTCGAATAGGACAAACCAACACAATATCGTTTTGGAATATATTTTATATAAAAGAATTATTTGAATATTTATTCATTTTGATTGAATTGATTGTTAGAGATGATAATATTAGATTATTATCGTTATTGTTTGATCAATCAATATTTACAACAATTGATTAAATAACAATGGATTTAGAAAAATGAAATCTTGTAAACACAATTGATAATGAATATAAATGAATTTTAACTTGGATTTGAGAATTTGAATTCCGGTGTTTGAAATTGACTTACAAGAATTTGAAAAATATAATATGAGTATTATATGATAGTATAATTGAGTTGAAATTGTTTTCGAAGGATTTTTTTAATGATAAGTGTTATATTCCCTTCTCTTGACGCTAGAAAATGATTTCGGTGATGAGTGCACGCATCATCGGCATTTATTTTTGAGAGTCTGATGGAGGAGACCACTTAATAGCTTGTCTAAACCTTGTTTTGATTCAAATTTTATTTTATTTCGTATTCTCTATAGTATGATTTGATATATAAATTATATAAGTCTATATTATTTCAAAACTTGATTTGAAATGAAACCGGGATTGGAATTCTTAAGTCCTTTAATAATTAATGATTTTTTTTAAATGATTGAAATGAATTTAGACTTGAATCATTAAGGAACTTCTGAATTGTGAAATGAGAAATGAACCAAAGAGCTAAGTGAAAATATCAATTGAAGTAGAAATCCTTAGAATTAGGAAATTATGAACTTAAAATAAAATTGAAACTGTAAAACTCGCATAGTATTAAATTTCATTCTATAGCATAGATATAACTTACCAAAATATTTAAGAAGTTCAAAAATGTTATATGAATTGTTAATTGGATAATATACAAGTATAGGTTTGAATAATGAAATATGCATTTAATTAATGGTTTGCAAATATAAGTAATTTTTTTAGTAAATAATTGGAATTTAAATTAACATTTAAAGGTGATTCACAATTATGTTAATATAAAACGGAAATACTATATGTGAATGTAAATGTGAAATTAAATTATAGTGAAATTTAAGTAATGACTTAAGAATTAATTAATTGAAAATTCAACTTTAAATGAAAAGAAGTTGTATGTTATTTAACTACATTCTATTTGCATAACTATAACTTACCAAATACTTAAAAGGTTTAAAATGCTAATAAGGATAAGTAGAGAAATAATATACCAGTGTGAGAGTGAATAATAAAATGTGAAGATCTATTGATAGTTGTAAATATAAAAGAAATTTAAGCTGTAAAATGAATGATATATATAAGTGAATGAATAAAATTTAAAATTAATGAAATATAAAATTGGTAAATGGAAACTAATTAAATTTGAATATAACTAAATGTCAATAAACTTGGAAGTGCATGAAATTAAAATTGACTTGAAAATGTATAATTGATTTAGTGTAGATTTTGGATAGATGTTAATTTTTGATATGCATTGGTTGTTAGATGGATGATAATTGATTAAGTAGAATTCATTAGTGTTAATGGAATTGAATAAACGGAATAAAATTTTAAAATAATTAAGTTCAAATTTGAAGCAAAGTGAAATTAAATATAATTGAATTTAATTTAAATTGAAGCAAATTGACTTGAAGTTAAAATGTGAATGAAACAAACTTGAATAAATCGGAAACAAATTGAATGTAAACCTATTGCATAGATGAATAAGAAAATAAATGACTTTGTGTTTATGATTGTTCTTTACAAAATTTGAAGTTTTGATGGTTTGTACTTTGAAATAATAAAAGCAAATTTTGGGAAAAATCCAAAATTGTCCAATATATGCTGAAACGAAAACAACCATAACTTTTAATAGATGAACCGAATTCGACGATCTTGGACTTTTCGAAAAGCTTAGAAGCTATAGCGCAACTTTTATTTAGAGTGTCTTGAGATAATTCCTTCGTCTACTAGGTTAAAAACTTGAATGTTACTTGCTGTCCCGTGTAAAAATAAGTAAAATCAGAAGTATGTACCCTTAGTAATTTCGCCATACCTTTTGACTGGTTTATCGAATTTTTATGATCTTGCACTTTCTGGAAAGCTAAGAACTTAAGCTAAAACTTTTGTTTTAAGTGTTTTGTGTTTTGAAGTCGTTTGGAAGATCGAAAACGCGGGTGAATGTCGCTGACCTGCACAATTCATTGCCCAGGCTGAGGCGTATCCTCTAAGTAAAACGGCCATAATTTTTGAACATCCGAATTCGATGATTTTGGACATTTCGGAAAGCCTGAAATGAATGCAACAGCTTTTGTTTAGATTTTGTTGCCGAATTTTATCGTTTAGGTGACCTATACTAAGATTTGTTTGCCGTCCTGAAATTGGAATCTCAGTTTTGAAGCTAAATATGCTATATATATGTTGTGTAGGCTAAGTATATCGATCTATCTTTATATGCATGGTTCTAACTTAGTTATTGAGCATTTTAGTAGGTAGAAAAGGGGTTGCGCTTCGTTGTGGAGCTCGTTTCTGCGCTAAATGCAGAATGTAAGTAAATTGCTAATAAATGCTAAATAAAAGGTACGCTTATAGTTTTATATGGTATTGGTGATATATATATGTTGTTTCCCCAGATATGGGATGCCTCATCATTGAGATGAGATGTATATTTGATATATATTGGTTATATTTGTGTTAAATATTGAATTGTAAAATTTTTCGATCGTGCCGCGCAAAGGAGGCTCAGCCGAAATTTTTTGTAAATTCGGGTGTTAGAAAATTTTCGAGTTTTAAAATTTTATGACTTGTTCTGTTAACTAACTTTTAGAGTTAGAAAGCCGTTCGGAGTAATTTAGTGGAAGCATAGTTATGACTTTATAAGTGGAATTTCATTGTTTTATAAGTTGGTAACTTTGAATAAAATATATCAAATGTTGAATTCTATACTTAGTTCCTTTTCCCTTCTTTTTCCTTTTCGAGGACGAAAAGTTTTAAGTGGGGGAGAGTGTAACGAACCGTAAATTTTCGATAATTAAAATAGTTTAATAAGATTTCATGATTTAGTGTAAGAAAAAAAATTATTAGTCGTTTGGAATAATAATAAATGTTGAACTCATTGGGTATAATAGAGTAATTGATTGATAAGTAAAATCTATTCAAATCAAATATCGAATATTGAACAGGTAAATTGTTTAAATTAAATATTTAAAACTTATGGAATTTATTGAATAATTTAATAATGGGGATTGAATAACTGTATAATGGAAATGGTTGTTCTATAATTTTAATTCGTTTCAAAAGTTAAATTTTTAAGTTCGTTTTGAATATCTCAAAAGACAGTGACTCAAGAATAATAAAAATTATTTAAATTTAATATTACAAATGTTTGAATAATTAAATTCCGAATTTAATATGATTAATTTGATATTGAAATTTAATATATGGAAATAGAGTGAACAATTGAAATTTGATTTAATATGATTCAAATTGGTTTCCAAAGTGAATGTAAGTTATATCGGGATTATAATAGAGTTAATAAGATTTTAGAATTGGAATTTATTGGATAATTGAATAACGGGTTTAATATGATTAAAAATGATTTGTTAAATTTTATTTTATCATATTAAAGTTAGAATGATGTTGTAGAACTTTTAAAATCGAATTAAAAGTAAATTTGTGAAAATTGAATATTTTAATATTTAATTATCGACTGAAAAATGGCCAGTTTTCGAACAGTCTCAGAATTGGACGAAACTAGTTCCATTGGATCCATAATAGTTTGTTATTATCGGAACTCAATTTTCATAGCAATCGGAGTTTTCATTTGACCATGGCAGCTCGAAACACATCGAAATTGTTTTAACATTAATTTGACGAGTTAAAATAGTCATTTTTCAAACAGTCTCGGATTTTGACGAAACTAGTTTCATCGGATCCGTAATGTGATATTATTGTAAGATTTTAAATTTCATGTCAATCGGATTTACCGTTTGTCCGGGGCAAGCCAAAATGCATAGAAATTCGTTTAATCGGTTTAATTTAAATTTGATCGTTTATTTCCGTAACTCGCACATACGATCTAATTAGCCTCCGAAACATGTTCCATTGTGTTTGGAACATGGGGTAAACCTTAGAAACGCCTGCCAGCACGCTCCGTTTGGAGTTCGGAAATTTTTCGGTGAATAGTGTTTTTGCAATTTTCTATAGAAGGCCCTCCATTTCACAATTTGCAAACAAAGGCTAGAGTTTCAGCCCTTAGCCGCCACTATAGAGATGAATGGCCAGAAATTTTGAAACTTCTTCCTCAATTATCTCCAAATCCGTGAAGAATTAGCAATAACTCTCAACTACAAAGTTGTAGATCTCTACGAGATCTACAAATCCAACGGTCATGATCTGAAATGGAGCTTCGGATCGTCGGGAAATTGACCACAAAGCCAACATGTTTTTCACATTTTTCGAGGCGAGATGCTGAGCCGAGCTTGGAGCTGTCGGTAGGCGTGGTGATGGGCTGCAGAACGATGGTCTCCGATCATCAAATAGTCAAGCGTGGAGGGAGTGTAATTCAATTCCAAACCGGCAGCCTATGGGTTCATGTACGTGAGTTATTCACGTATGGAACGAAGGGGGAGAAGCATGAAGGTGCTGCCAGATCTGTAGTGGGAGAAAATGGACGGTCCAAATATGGATAGATTTAAAAGGAAAATATAAATTGTAAATTTATTATGTTATAATTGGAATAAACTTTAAACTATCATAACTTTGTCATATGAGGTCGGAATTGCACGAAACAAATTGCGTTGCAATCGTTTTGTCGAGCACTACACTATGGAAATGGATTGGAGTCGTTTGGAGCTAGAGAAAATTTCGGGTAAAATTAAACGCTCGTTTAATTTTATTTGAAATAAAACGCTGGAACTACATTGAAATCAAGGTGAGTGTTTTATAACACTCACAACATACTAAATATCTTTATACTAGTTAAATTTGACGTTATGAAGAGTTATGATTTTATTTGTCGTTGTTTGATAAATTTAATTGTCATATAGATTGTCGTATGAATTAACCGTTGAAAATTTAATTGAACAGTTAAATTTAAATTAAAATTGAATTGCGATTAAATTACCTGACATTGATAACTATGAAATTGCCATGAATTTTATTGTCTATTGGATGATTTATTTCGATGGATACTATTGGTTGATATTTAAATGTTTGGATGTTTATTTGCTTATATATATATCCTGTTATGCATACATGTGGAACTATGATTCGATTTAAGTGATATATATTCATCCCTAACATTTAATTGAAATAAATAATTACTTGGCCATAGGATAGAAAATTATATACGGACACCGAATTGGCTAAATTTATGATTTTTAAAATCGTCGATTTGAAATTTATTTAAATGTTTTGATTTAAAAGTTATAAATAGAAATCAATTATAGAAATCGAATTTATCGAAAATTGAGTTTGGAATGTTGAAATAAATTTTGTTTAAAAGAAATTGTTAAATAATTAAAGTGGAGACTTTGGAATTTAAAAATCGGGATATGATTGAGTTTCGAAAATTGATTTGTTTAAAGATTTAACCTTAATACGAGCTTTGAACATTACTACGTAAAAGCGATATAAAATGATATTTTGAAATTGAGCATGAAATTGAATCATATTTGTAATTGGGATTTAAGTTTGAATATTGAAGAATAATTTTGTTAAGTGTTAAAAATTGATATTTTGAAAAAAATCAAGCTAAAAATCGATATAAATTGAAATTGAATTAATTGAAAGTGAATATAAAATTGAATAAATTTGAAGTCAAAGTTGACATTGATTTGAATTGAAATCGAAGTTGAATCAGTAGAATGGAAATTGAAATTGATTTGAATTGTGAAGTTATAAATTGAAATGGATTGGTTTTGAAGCTGTTTTTTTTTTCCAAAACTGCTCTGTTATATAAACCATTTTTGAATACTTAAACTATTTTAATCTATTTAAAATCTACTTAACCCAATTTAAATTATTTTTAAACTAATTTATCTATTTCAAATACATTTTAAGATTTTAAGAATTTTTAACTATTTTAATTATTTAAAACTACTTTTAAACTACTTAAAACTATTTTTCTAAAATTCCAAGCTGGTCAATAAGGTGAAATGTTTATATTTAAATCTCGAATGTAAATACGAATTGGGTTAAATGAAGTTGCAACCTAAATTGAAATTCGAAAAGATTTTGAAACCGAAATGAGATATTGATGCGAAAAATGATTTTTGAAACGGAATCTTACATTTGAATAGATACGATGATATTTGAAATGGATTTGATTTTTGAAGCGAATATGATATTTTGATATAAATTATGAATCGGTTTAAAATGTAAAAGAGCCAATGGTGTAATAATACGTAGTTATTAAAGAGACCGGGATCGGATATGGACATACTCTCTGTCGATACCGAAAACCACTTTACTAACTATTATACGCGGAGTGTTGATCCAGAATGAAGTGAATGTTTTGGTGAACGCGTTGACTGAAGAAAGAGAACGATATTGGATGACCCCTGACATGACTAAAACAGGAGCCGCGCCGGGCCATTGAGGTTCACCATCTCTAGCGGACACACTTCTTCGATACCATATCTTTTACATTTGTGATGCGATTTGGGTGCACCCCTTGATTTGGGAGTGTTGTTTCGCGGTGTTGGGGTAGCTGCTGGCTATGCTCAACATCAGTCCGGATCACGCAACTACTAGTATCCTAGTTGTTATCGCCTCATGTACCTTGTCATACTGATTATCCTATTCGCGACCACTACGTTATTTTTTGTGTTATACCTATGGGGTACCCTCTGATAACCATCAGTTTACGGTGGGGCTTACGGTGCTTTATAGACTATGGCATTACAAAAATGTGTTAAGGGGGATTATGGTAATGCCTTAACGCTATTTTGATACTTTATATTACCGATAGGCATTATCTACTTAGCGTATTGTACTACATAGTAGATAGTTTAACGGATCCTTAAGAGATTGAAAATCCCGTAACATCTCTTGAGTTATTGCACGCACGTTGACACTGGATAGGAGATGTCAAACCCCGTAAACGTCTCTGACGCCGGTACACTCATATTTATTTACGATCGATTTAACTTTCATAAGGATATTTTAGTCCTGACTCGAGTGTTTTGTCTTTTCATTACGCTCGGGTCAGTTCTGAGTTTTCAAATTTTTGAAGATCTATTCTGGAGGACGAAGACAAACATTTGGTACACTATTACTATTATTATCTGTGCATCATGATGTCTGCTGCATTATTTTATTTGTTCTGTTGTATATGTATAACTCTGATAATTGTTGTATAAATAATGATCAAAGTATTGTAAACAGCTTCATGAACTGTTTATTTGATTATTATATTTTATCGTTCCTCTGCAACATTCTGTGTCGTTTCCTTTCTTTTATTTCTCTTTCCTCTTCTTTTCTTATTTACCCCAATAACCATCTGCCCTTTTGAATGGTTTGGAATCGACATGTGTGTTTGATCGTCGGTTTAAACTGTTCAAAAAGGCGGGTCGTTACAAATCATCACTTCACTAAGGGCCCCACTCTCCTCTGGTCGAACCTCGATCAAATTCCCAAACTTCCAGAACCGAAAAAACTCCCATGCCTCCACCAATCGACGAACTGCAATCATCATTTACATCTGATTCCACTACCGCCTTCACCGATCGGAAGCCCACACACTACTCTTCCTTCCTACCAAAAATCATCCCCTCCGGTTGCGCCTCCATATCCTGGTTCACATGCAACACCACCCAAATCAAAACCGCCCTTAAACCCTAACTCGTCACCGCCAGAACGCTACAGCCATCTACAAATCTTGCCACTAATTTTTTGATGACCACCAACTAACAAACTACCTCCGACCATAACTTCAGCCCTCAACTCGCCGCCGTTCATCGGAATTCACCCACAATCCCAAATATGGACAACTAAAGATATCTCAACTTATACAAGTTTAAAAATCTCGAAATAAAATCCTTGTTTTCCAATATGAATCAATTCACGAAAACCATCTTGAAATTTTGAACATTTGTTTGTGACTTAAATATGATTTCTACTGTTATAACCTTACTTTTGAATCAAATACAAAATTGAAACACTTGAAATTATTTTTAAGCTCCGTACTACACTGTTGTAATCATATTTCATTTAAAGATCATAGGCTTAAATCATTTGAATGGAAAGATATAAATTTTCATGATAAAGTTGGGCCTGTTGTTTATAACAGAACATTTAAACACACAAACGATGTACATACATCCAAACATTCATGTAAGCATTTAGACTATATTTTTACCAGATTTCCAACACATGCATCAAAGATTCAACCACCAAAAAAAAAAGTTTGCTCACCTTACTGCCAAGATAGAGAACAACCCCTAGTTCTGGTTATCAAAAGAAATTGTTCTGTTTGCTTGAACTTAAAATCTTTGGATCTGTTGCTTGATTATGTTGAAGATTAAGACCTGTAGCTGTTATTTGTTGACCTGCTAATGAATGTTTGAGTTTGAATCCATGCTCAGGCTAAAAACTGGAAACAGAGTAAAGAACTCTGATCTAAAGTTTCTTTATCCAAACTGCAGCTTGTTTGATTGCTTCAGGTCTAAGATTCGTCCTTAATCTTGATCAGTGCTTGATTTTCAATTTGAAACCAAAACTTGGTTGATCTGAACTTAGTTTTATTTAGATTTTACTTCTTCTCTGGCTTTGTATTCAGATTTATAGCTTGCCCTCTTTATCTTTGTTTAGTTTAAATATAAGGAAAAAAGGATAGATAAGAAATGATGACATGTTTATATAACCTTGGTTAAATTTTAAATATTTATTTTTGAAGACAAATGACACTTGTTATCATAAGTTTACAAATGCTTATCCCTTATATTCATAGTTTTACAAATGTCACTTATCATTTAAATTATGTTTAAGTCCTTGTTTTTAATTAAATTTATAACTTTGTTTTAAACCCTTTCATTTAATTAATTTATGAATCATTTTTCTTTTTTCCAAATGTTTATATATATATATATATTCTAAGAAAATGTATTATGTTTACAATGTATATTAAATCTTATTTAATTTCAAAAGATATGTATATATAAACTAAAACTTCGTATTTATTCTTGTTTTTATATTCAAATCAATGTTTTCAAATTATTTTACATTATATTTCCTGTGTATGTATATACATAAAATTTCAAAGTTTACGCATATCTATTAATATATTTATTAATTTACAATAGGATTCATCATGTTGATTCAACAGTTATAATAGTTTTCAAATCCACTTATATATATATTCACACATTCCTAATTATCAGAATGGTTTTATCTAAATAAAATTAGTTAATTGTCCAATTAACAGATATTAAAAATCCGGTTATCACATTCCTCCCCCTTAAAATCTTTTCCTCCTCGAAAAGGAACGAAGCCTGAATTTATTAAAATGTTTATTATCAGAAAAATTATTCTTTTGATCACTTTTAAAACACCTTAAAATCTACATAATAATAGTTTTTATAAAAATACTTTTTATAGCTTGATGTTTCAACCAGTCCATCCTTGTTCTCATAGAATTTCGGTCATACATTGATCAGGCGTAGGATTGAAAATCTATAAGTACTTGGTAAACCCGTATTCAACACCCAATGAAAATATTTGAAAAATAATTTTATTGAAAATATAGAAATCATTTTTGAAAATAGAGAGAATATCTTTTGGTGAGAATGCTCTGGAAATCATCACCCCCATCCATGGTCGCAGTTAACCCGATTGTTACGTTGCCATCCCCACAAAATCCATAGATAACTGTGGCCTCCGCACCCCACGATTACACCAAGGAACCCGCTATAGATCGTAGCTACAACTGGGGTTACGTTGCTATCACAGCAAAAACCCATATGACTGTATGACTCAGCGCCCTCGAATTTCGCTGCTAAAAGAATGAAACTTCTCCACTCCACTCGACCATAGATCGCAGTCTACCGATGTTACGTTGCCTTCTCGGAAAAATCAAGCGTAAACCGTTGACACTCACCTCCATACGATTTCCGCTATGGTCCATACAGTAGATCGCAGTGACATCGAGTTACATTATCGTCACAGCATAACCCAAATGCCTCTGTAGGCATCAGCGCCCTCGACTTTCACTACCCAATAATCCTCAGGAACTAGTTTTGTCCGGACTCCTCACAGGGTCAACTTTAGAACCTCCCCCTTAGAGGCTGAAGGCAGTACCAACCTATGGTACTCCTGAGAAGTCCATCCCAAGGGATTGCCTTTTTCCTTAGAGCCATTATCGAAACACTTTATACTATACACATATAGTATCTTCCAAATCATACACCTAGTATGAATCTTGTATAAATCTTCTTTCTCAAAATTGATCATCCCAAAATCGATAATTCTCAACTAGGCATTTCAAAATCCAATATTGATTTTACCTAAAAATCAAAAGCCTTTCCAAATCCAAAGGTTCCCAAAACCTTTTTCAAAATCATTCTCACAAGATCCTTTATATATATATATATATAGATATATAACCTTGAAAAATCTTAGGATCATTTCCAATTTGTATAAAATCCTTTTTATACTTCTAATATTTTCAAAAACCCTTTAATTCTGGCTAGATTCAACAAGGGGAGATTTACCTTATATAACAAAGATATATAACTTTGTTTATCCCAAATCAAATATTAAAATTTGATTACTCTATAAAGCCATTAACCATATTACTTACTTCCATAAAGTAAATTTTATCATAGAAATATCCAATTTCCACTTTGTTTCATCATATATTTCACCAAATATACGTTTCATTTTAAAAAAAAACCATTTCACACTTCTTATCCACAAATTCCCTGTATTAATTTTATTCAAACCCGTACGATGTACACATATCATCCGTACTCCATACCAATTTGATCGCTTACTCGATCACACAATTTCAATTCCGAACTAGTATCGTCCACCTGACTTACTAGTGCGACTCAGATCTGGTTTCTTGATCAGAAACAATCATTCTCCTTGCATAGCCATAACTATGATAGAGAATATCTAGAACCAATCAACAGTCCATATCCAGGTTTGGGGTCGAAATCGAGTGGAAAATCCCAACTCGGATCGATGCAATTATCTCGAAATTCTATGCTTTAATCTGGATCAAATCACTATGCGGATAGAATAATAGACGTACATCGTACGTATCTATCTTTTGATTATTGGCGAAATCAATTCTCCTTTCTATTCACATTCACTTTAATTTTCATTAACTTATTCACAATTGTTTCAATCCCATTTGGATTATCACCTCTATTCTTATCTCAATTGGGAATTTAATCATAAACAGTTTGAACTCTGTCAAGCTTAAATTTAGAAAATAATTTGAAAAGTTTAAAAATAGATAAGTCATTGAAAAATAATTATTTGGTTGTAAAATAGCTATAAAATAGTTAAGTAATGGTAAAATAGTTGGAAAATAGTCAAATAGTTATAGAATTTTAAATAATTGCAAAATAGTTGTAAAATAGTAATTAATTTGTAAAATAGTTGAAAAATAGTTAAATAGTTCCAAATATAATTGTAAAACAAGTATAAGATAGTTTTAGGTTTAAAATGAAAGGTTGTATAGTAAATAGTTTGGAAAATAGATTTATATTAAAACAATTTATTTTGAAAATAGTCCATAGTTAAACTATTCAATTCCCAACCTCCATTTCCAATCAATTCAATTTATATTTCCACTTCCATTTAAATTGACTTAATTCCAAATTAAATAACTTCAATTTCCATTGAAATTGACTTAATCCCAAATTCAAGTTGAATTAATCCTCAATTCCTTTTCTAAATTCAAATCAAATTCCATTTGAATTTACTTATTCAACTTTAATCACAATTTCAATTAATTCAAATAAATTTCAAATTGAACCAATTTCAATTCATATCAATTTCTGTTTGAATTAAATCCAATTCCCATTTGAATTTGAACTTATTCAACTTCAATTTCATTTCAAATCAATCCAATTAAGTTTTCCATTTGAATTTTTAAACTTATCCATCTTCAATCGTAATTCTAATTAATCTAAATCAAATTTAATTTGAACTAATTCAATTAAAATTTCAAGTTTAAACCATCCCGAATTATATAAATTCGAGTTAAATTTTTAAATGTTGATCTAATCCTTTAAATCAAATCAACTTATATCTTTAAACCATTTAATTCTGAATCCAAATTCCATTTTATCCTATTTCAAAGTTCAGATAATAATTCAAATCCTTTTTAAACAACAAAATCTTTGAAATTCAATTTACCATCAAATTTAAATTTTGAAACCAAACCTTTGAAGTTTTAACTTAAACATTCAAATCGTAAGTCCAAAATGATTCTATTTTACTTTAATAATGGATATATTACCACACCCCATTTCTTTAAACAAATCCAGCTCACAGTTTTAAAGATTATTAATAATGATAGGATAATATCATTAAATTATTTTAAAACATCCATCCATTTCCAATTTTCGGATCTCAAACCCAATTTGAGATCACTCAAATTCTCAATTCCAATCAACCTTTTAACTTCCCAAGTAAAATCTTAATTTCATCTTGAAATTTCCAAATCAGGTTGATCATTCAAACTTATTTAACTTCTTCCAAGTTAAATTTAATTTACTTAATTCAGTCAAATTTACACAATTTGAATTCCCATTCAAATTTCAAAATACTTTCCCATCTATAAGTCCAAAAACTTATCACTTTGGGTTTTCAAATCTCATTCCAAATTTAAAACTGAACATTTAGAGTTTATTTCAAACTATCTTTGATATTATGTATATTCCTCACATATATACATATTTTCTTCTTGGCCCACCAAGCCGAATTTTAGAATTTAACCCACCCTTGGTTTTAATTCAAACAAATTCTTTTAAAGTTTACAAATAATTTCTTATTCCAAAATAAGATTACATTCAAAATAGTATGAATAACATTATTTCCTTTAACATTTTGAAAGCATTTTCAAATGTTTAAATTTAGAATTCAAAACTTCACAATTCAAAACCCATCTCCATTTATAAGTTATACTCATTATCAAATATTTCATTATTAAACATAATAAACATTTATGATAATAACCAAGATTATTATATTTGGAAAACAATTCATTACCATCTAATTTTGGAATTCTTCCCCAAATTCAAGATTTTAAATTTCAGTTTACATCCATTTCAAACTCATCTTTATTCAATTTCGATTTGGTTGTATTTGTATTACTACTTAATTTAATTCCAATAATTTAACAACCAATTACCGTAATATTTATTAGAAAGAAATATTGCTTTATATATCAAAATATATTCTTATATAAAATCATTTAGAATCGTTATATAAGAAAATAACAAGTACGCTCTCATACACACACACACACACACACACACATTCAACTCATTCTAGGGTACCATTGACCCTATCTTAAATGAGTAATCCCACCAGAGCCAAGGTTCTCGCTTAACCTTCAGCTAAGATACCAAATGTAAGGACCCGAAAATTTTGAACCCGAAAATTCCAGATAGTTAGGGAAAGAAGAAAAGAGAAACAAGAAGAAATAGGAACAAGTCACAGAAACCTCACATTCACAGCGGATCAAAATACAATATCACATAAATAATAATTTTAAAAGAAGAACTGTATCAGTACACTTATATTTTTATATATCAGAGCTACAACATTTACACAACACTGGACATTTAAAATAACATGTTCTATATATACAACTATATATCATAGCGGAAACACTCTATACGTTCCTGCCATCCAGCTTGCCTCCTGAGCTCCAAAACGTCCTTACCTGAAAATCTTTAATACTCGGTCTGACCCGAGCATTACATCAAGGTAACACCCGGGTCAGGCTGGAAACCAGCGTGCGTAAACCCATCAAACATGGAATAGAAAAGTATACAACTCATATAAACCCGGTAACTTATATCAATCTTCCCTTCACAAGTTGGTATAGACATCACTTATTTCACACATCAAATTTCTAAGAGTCAGAACTTAGATTATATGGTCCAATTCACTTAAACCATTCCATTACAACCTATTGATTCCACGGATCAATTTGTAAAGAATCGAAGTGGTTTCAGGTATTAACTAATACCCGACTCCGGTCTCTTCGAATTCAGTTCATCATAACATATGTTATTCAAGTGAAATGCAATCCAACTTTAAATAAAAGATGTCACCCTTTTTTTTTACTCAGCAATTCATTATTGATAGATAACCACATTATCATTGCCCACCCAACACATCATATCACGAAACATTTCATATCAGAGGTATCAATCAATTCAGGGCTTTTAATCATCATTTAATCATACATAAGCAAGATAAATCAATCATACCATCTCGAATAAATCTAATTAACCATAATTGAATTAAATCAATTACCGTTAAGTCCTGCTTATTAATTAACTAATTACAACCCAATTCATTAACCATCCCATAATAATTCATCTTAATTAATCCTACTTGATTAATTATTCTTTAATTACATTCAAATAATAATCTTTAATTAATTTCACAAATTAATTATTCTTTACCAAAATCAGTAATTAATCTTCAATTAATTCATAATTTAATTAACTATATTAATTTCTTAATTACTTATATTAATCCATTTCTCTTAAATCACTTAGTACCGATTAATTAATCTTGATTTATCAATTTTTAATTACGTCATTGATTATATAAATTAATGATTTCTCATTTAGATTTCAATTCATCCTATTCTATTTTAATTACATTAAATAATTAATCATTAATTAAACCACAAATATTAATCACTCTTGATTTATCTCATCCTGTAATTATCTATCCTTTCTATTCACTTCATTAAATAAATTGATTACTCCTGAATTGATTACACAAATAACTTAACCTTCACCTATTCACATTAATCACCTTTATCCTTGATAAATTTCTCAATTTATTTTTCTATAATCATTTATATTGATTAATCATCCTATAATTAACTCCACTTGTTAATTGACTAACCCCTAATTAATTTCCTTAATTAATCAACCCTTTAATTAATTACACTACGTAATTAAATTCGCAATTACTTTCTTTATGTATTTACCACTTAGGTGATTAGTCTTCAATTGCTAACCAATAAATCTCAATACTTTAGATCATAATTTCTGTTATAAATTTTTGTAAAAAATCAATTCGTTTGGGTTTTGTTCACTTTACCAAATTCCTTACATTAACAAATCTTGTTCTAAATAAAACAAGGACCCACTGGCCTAAGCCCACAACTAAAATTTTAAAACAACCTGCTCCGGTTAAACACCTAACACAACATAACTAAATTGGACCGTAGCCCATTTCAAATAACCAGAATGAACTTGTAAGCCAAAACACAAACCCAGGAACCGTCCTACCTTTCTCATCTTCTCTTTGCTTCTAATTCCAATTTGAAGAACATGAGCCACACGATCAACGCAAAGAGAAAATATCCCAAGCTCGATCGGTTCGAGCATCTCCTCGAGAATATCCCAAGACCATCGCCGACTACACTCAACTCAAACATGAAGCATTTTCATCTGGACCTCTCATGCACGGCGACATTCGTGCACATGCACATCTACCTCACTGACCATCTCGCCGCTGTGCCACCACCATCGAGTCTCTCAAAACTTCCTGGTCCAAATCGTCACTTCACTAAGGGCCCCACTCTCCTTTGGTCGAACCTCGATCAAATTCCCAAACTTCCATAGCCGGAAAAACTCACATGCCTCCACCAATCGACAAACTGCGATCATCATTTACATTTGATTCCACTGCCGCCTTCACCGATCGGAAGCCCACACGCTACTCTTCCTTCCTACCAAAAATCATCCCCTCTGGTTGCGCCTCCATATCCTGGTTCACACGCGACGCCACCCAAATCAAAACCGCCCTTAAACCCTAACTCGTCACCGCCAGAATGCTACAGCCATCTACAAATCTCGCCACTAATTTTCTAATAACCACCAACTCACAAACTACCTCCGACCACAACTTCAGCCCTCAACTCGCCGCCGTTCATCGGAATTCACCCACAATCCCAAATCTGGACAACTAAAGATATCTCAACTTATACAAGTTTAAAAATCTCGAAATGCTGATTAAAAATCCTTGTTTTCCAATATGAATCAATTCATGAATTCCCAGCACGAAATTTTGAACATTTGTTTGTGACTTAAATATGATTTCTACTGTTATAACCTTATTTTTGAATCAAATACGAAATTGAAACACTTGAAATTATTTTTAAACTCCATACTACACTGTTGTAATCATATTTCATTTAAAGATCATAGGCTTAAATCGTTTGAATGGAAAGATATAATTTTTCATGATAAAGTTGGACCTGTTGTTTACAACAAACATTTAAACACACAGACATGTACATACATCCAAACATTCATGTAAGCATTTAGACTATATTTTTACCAGATTCCAGCACATGCATCAAAGATTCAACCACCAAAAAAAAAAGTTTGCTCACCTTACTGCCAAGATAGAGAATAGCCCTTAGTTCTGGTTATTAGGAAATTGTTTTGTTTGCTTGACTTAAAATCTTTGGATCTGTTACTTAATTATGTTGATGATTAAGACCTGTAGCTGTTATTTGTTGACTTGCTAATGAATGTTTGATTTTGAATCCATGCTTAGGCTAAAAACTGGAAACAGAGTAAAGAACTCTGATCTGAAATTTCTTTACCCAAACTACAACTTGTTTTATTGCTTCAGGTCTAAGATTCGTCCTTGATCTTGATCAGTGCTTGATTTTCAATTTGAAACCAAAACTTGGTTGATCTGAACTTAGTTTTTTTAGATTTTACTTCTTCTCTGGCTTTGTATTCAGATTTATAGCTTGCCCTCTTTATTTTTGTTTAGTTTAAATATAAGGAAAAAAAGGATAGAGAAGAAATGATGATATGTTTATATAACCTTGGTTAAATTTTAAATATTTATTTTTGAAGACAAATGACACTTGTTATCATAAGTTTACAAATGTTTATTCTTATATTCATAGTTTTACAAATGTCACTTATCATTTAAATTATGTTTAAGTCCTTGTTTTTAATTAAATTTATAACTTTGTTTTAAACCCTTTCATTTAATTAATTTATGAATCATTTTTCTGTTTCTTTTTTCAAATGTTTATATACATATATATTCTAAGAAATTGTATTATGTTTAGAATGTATATTAAATTTTATTTAGTTTCAAAAGATATGTATATATAAACTAAAACTTTGTATTTATTCTTGTTTTTATATTCAAATCAATGTTTCAAATTATTTTGCATTTATATACACTCCTACATTTCCTGTGTATGTATATGCATAAAATTTCAAAGTTTACACATATCTATTAATATATTCATTAATTTACTATAGGATTCATTATGTTGATTCAACAGTTATAATAGTTTTCAAATCCACTTATATATATATTCAGACATTCCTAATTATCAGAATGTTTTTATCTAAATAAAATTAGCTAATTGTCCAATTAACAGATATTAAACATCCGGTTTATCACATTTACTAAATTTAATTTCAATTAAAATGACAATTGAAATATGCTACTGTTAGTAATTTACATTTGCTATATATATGTTGTCATCTGTATCTGTTCACCTATGACATCTGACACCAGTTTATGTTATTTATATTGATGATGTATGCCTGTTATATTATTATCATATCTGTTATCACTATGCAAGTTCCCTGTTAGTATAGAATTCACAATGGGTTGAAATGATACATGCCCGAACGGACTTTAGAATAGGAGAAAATCGTTATAGGTTGAAATGATAGACTCAAGCGATTTTCATTTGAATTGAATTTGGGATTGCGCGTTGAAATGATATATACCCGTATATTTTTGAATTGCGAATTGAAATGATAAATATCAATATCACTTTAACATAGGATAGAAAATTATATACAGACACCGTGGTCTACATATATAAAATAATTTTTAAACAATTTCTATGGTTTTGGAAAGAAATATATGGCTTTATATAAATATTGGTTTTAGATATTATATAAATGTTATTTTACATATAGTTAAATTCTTGGTTTTAAGATACGCAAAAATTTGTTTTAATATAAAATAAGTTAATAAGATAGATTTGAAATTGGTTTGAAAGTGTGCTTAATTAAGAATTATATTTAATTAAAATCGACCTGGAAGTTGTTAAATTTGATATTTTAAAGGATATGGTTTTTATAACTTGACTTCGGTTAAGGTGATTTAAATGAATATTTCAAGTTTGATTTAAATTGAAGGAATATTTAGTTTAGATTATTTGAGATTTATTTAAGTGATATTGGATTTATTAAGTAGATATTTCTGTGACGCCCCACCTCTATGCTCACAATAACAAAGGTTATTATACGGAATAACGTCTGCTATTGTGAAGAATAAGGCTTGTTAGAAGCGACCATCCGTAAGTTATGCCTTAGACGAGTATTGATTACATCGGTAGGAGTTGTGAAAATTACTCCCAAAGATATAAATTCAATCCCAATCTAAAACGAAACTACAGTGGCTAAAGAAAAATCCAGAACAACTCATAATATCAACTACACTGATAGTATAATCGCAGCAGAACAGAAATATCAGATACATAGCAGAAGATAAGTCTCGAATACATGCTACAACAATCTATAGTTCTCATGAACCAAATACACATATACATAGACAACTACATACATAAGATGGGAGTCAAATAACTAAAAGAACTCCTCGAAGGCAAGACAAAAGATGATGCGAAGTCCCAAAAGCTGAAGCTGCTACAGAATCAAAGATGGAGATTACCCTGAAATAACTCGGTCTGACCCGAGTATTATTTAAAAGAAAATAATAAACGGATCAGTCTAATTTATTCTTAGAAGTAAATGCATCATAAACAACATTAATCAAAATAAGAATAATCTCGAATGAGACTATTCGACATAAGAAATCGACATAATTAAATGAAGAAATCGCATCAAACTCCATCAAAATCAACTTTATAATTCACAATTGAATTCAAAGCAACTATTCACAAAATCTAGAAATCAAAAATAGATAACTAGAAAATCAACATAAAAGTGGATCGATCTCAACAAATGGCGAGTTTTAGCTACGCCGCACGTGCATCTACATATGGCCGAAGCCTACCAAGTACTGTCAACATAATTTTGGCGCCCAACATATGACCCGAAGCTCCAACATATGACCCGAAGGTCTAGTACTGGTATTTGATCCGAAGGTCCAACATATGACCCGAAGGTCCAACATAGTGGCTCAAAAGCACATAAAATCATCAAAATCATCAAACATTTCAATTAACGAGTCCGGAATTAACCGAAATAGTAAAAGTGTGGTTCCATACTCCGCACTTTTGCTAAACCGTTCAAATCTCTTCATCGTTTCTTTAAAAGTGCAAAATTGTGTATTTTATAAAAAAATACATTTTATGTTCTCAAACGACAAGTCCGGAATTAAGCGAATCAGTAAAAGTAAGGGTTCATAGTCCTCAATTTTGCTAAAGCGTTTAAATCGCTTCCTCATTCTTTTGAAAACGCAAACTGTACAATTTTTGGAAACAATTTAAATTTAAAATGATTTGTTAAAACACGTGATTAAAATAGCAACAACTAAAGCAATTTCGACGAGGAAAATGCGTATCACAAAACACCGTAAAAGCGGATACCAAATCAGCGTTGCGGGATAACCGCTTGAAAAGTCACTTTAAGTTAACGGTTACTGACGTTAAATAACAGTGAATTTTTGTTCATCCAAAAATATCATCAAAATAACACGCACCAAAATATAGAACCGGTGTACGTATTCTGTTATAAAAATAGCGACAACAAATTACGTTTTAAAAACCAAACATCGGTTCGACGTAAATTAACCGGTAGGTTGCACTACCATAATTCAACCCAATGTTGTACTGTCCCCATGCACATGAGTTTTATTTAATTTGTACGTAACACCTAACATACTTTTCTTTTTGAACATAAATAATCAACACGTTTCACTTGCATTTGGAAATTTTGCATTGAAATTTACGTACGCTAGGGATAAAAGCAAAGGACCTGGAACTATTTATACAACCCATGTATTGAGGCCACACACATGAATGAAAACAAGGTTCTGGACATATTTGTGCTTAGGAAAACTATAAAACAAATTAATATAGCCACTTATTTAAGTACCTGCATCTAAACAAAGCAAATGTAATATAAACTTGGATACATATGTCACAAGGTTGCGCATGAAATATTTCCATGCAAGGATCCAAAAAATTACGCATGTACATTAAGATAGAAACGTGCATATGCAGGTTTTACTGCAGTGCCTTATAAAGTAGGCTCATATGCATTTAGATTTGAATATAAAAGCATGCATTATTGCAAATGAAATCTTTTATATGCAAGAGTATATGTTTATGCTCTGAAACTACTAGTAATCCATTTAGTTATTTAATATTTTTACTCAACTAATATGATGCGCACGCATGCAACCCAGAAGTAAACATTTTCAATAATGCAAAATGCTTGCACACGCATGCAGCTAGATGGTGAACATTTCAATAATGCAATATGTTTGCACACACATGCAGCTAGGCGGTGAACAGTTCAATAATGCAAAATGCTTACGCACTAGTTTAAAATGGCTTGTTTCCTGAAATATAAACAAATGTTGGATACAAGTTCACTGCAGTCGAAATTTTCACTCACTCATTGTCTCAAAATCATAGTAGAGAAATGCAGTTAAAAACTCAGGTTGCAGTGTTACCAAAAATCACAACAAAAAAAATTCCAAACAAAACAAACTGTGTTTTCAAAACAAAGTCAAAGAGCTACTGACTATAAACTAGAAGCGTGAGTATAAACTCACCTTGCTTTGTTTCGAAATTAGCTTGAACAGGGGATTCCTATAATGGAGCTGCTGCCATTAATGACCTCTCAAAGTTTTGCTTGCTGAGATGAGAAGTTTGCAGAGAAAATATTATTGTTCCTTTCTTGAAAATGGCATAAGTCAAGGAAGTGTGATTTTTCCTTCTTTCAGGTACACTTTGCATTTAATGCAAACGTGCATCTCAAAGTATTGTACATGGCTACTCCAAATAATGATGGTGACTATGTTTGAATTTGCCTTATAACATGAATGTCCCAGCAATGCAAATTTTGAAGGAAAATAATGTAATGTGTACACTACTTTTCTTTTTGCACAAACAAAAGAACACGTCCATGTTGATGATTTGGCCACCAAAGCTTTGCATTTTGGAACATTGTTGTAAGAAGTGACCGTAAGTAGAAAAATAATTTTTTTTTCAAATTTTAATTCAAAAATTTCTATTTAAGATATTCACTCCGACTACAATCCAAAAATTACAGTCGTTACAGATTTTAAAAATATTTATTACGACGGTAATAAAATCAGGGTCATTACAAACTCCCCCCTTATAAAAATTGCGTCCCCGCAATTTTCATACTAGAAGCAGTCAATAACGTAAATGATTCTTCTCAATAAAGATTCAAAATGGATAAGATGAATAAGAATGCTCACCTCCACCCGAAGAGGAGAGAAAACTGGGATAAGAACGCTCGATGTATTCTCTGGTTTCCCAAGTGCAATCCTTGGGGTTTGCGGACCATTGAATCTTTATGAGTGGAACTTCTTTGTTCTGAAGGCGTTTCACCTCCATAGCAAGCACACGAATAGGATTTTGCACCATGGTCATGTTGGGTGACATCTCAAGATCGGGCAATATATGAGGATCAATAACCGAATCTGGTTCACGGAGGCAACGACGAAGCTGAGAAACATGAAATACATCCTGAATCCCTGCAATCTGGATAGGCAAAGCAATACGATAAGCCACGGGACCAATGCGTTCGGTAATAGGAAACAGTCCAATGCAACGAGGATCCAACTTTTCTAAGGTACTAAAACGCACCACTCCTTTCATTGGAGAAACCCGAATGAACACATAATCGCCCACAGAAAATTCCAACGGCTTTCTGCGGTTATCGGCATAAGATTTTGTAACGACCCGGAAATTCCGATCCCAAAAATCCCAAATAGTTAGAGAAAAGAAGAAAAGAGATAGAAGAAGAACAAAAAAGAAACACACAATCTCACATTCGCAGCGGATAAACTATAATAGCAAATAACAATAACAGTTATACAAAGAAAACTATATCCGTTAATTTACATTTATATATATCAGAGTTACAATATCCCATACAAACTGGATAGTTTAACAACTTGTCCAGATAACAACAATACTATATAAGAATCCACTCCATACGCTCCTGCCATCTAGCTCTCCTCCTGAGCTCCAAAACGTCCTTACCTAAAAAGCTGTAATACTCGGTCTGACCCGAGCATTGCATCAAAGTAACACCCGGGTCAGGCAGGAAACCAGCGTGAGTAAACCCATCTAACATGGAATACAAAGCATACAACTTATATAGAACCCAGGGCAACTTATATCAATTTCAACTTCACAAGTTGTTATGGACATCATCTATTTCACACATTAATTTCTAAGTGCCAAAACTTAGATTAAATGGTCCAATTCACTTAAATCATTCCATATCAGCCTATTGATTTCACATAGCAATTTATGAAGAATCGAAGTGGTTTCGGGTATTTACTAATAACCGACTCCGGTCTCTTCGAACCCAATGTCATCTTAACTTAATTTATCCAAGTGAAATACAATTCAACTTTTAACTACAGGATGTCAAAGTAATTCATCATCAAAAGAAAACAACATCATTACAGTTTAAATTAACATATCTTATCACATAGTACCACGAATCACATATTAGGGATAACAATTAACCAAAGGCTTCCCATATCATTCTATTCATCCCTTAAATTAATTTCACAAATTAATTTATTCTTAACCAAATACAGTAATTAACCTTTAATTACCTCATTAATTAATTATTAACTATAATTATTAATTACCCTTGATTAATAACATCCAGTAATTAACCATCCTCAATTACTCATTCCATAAATTAATTACCCTAAATTGATCCTCTCAATTAATCCCTTGATTAATTACAAAGTAATTAATAAATCTTGATTACTCCCTTAATCAAACACTTAACAAATAATTACTTCCATCACTAAACAATCCTTAATTCGTTAATTAATTAATTACTCCATAATTAATTAATTTTAAAACAATTATATTAATTAACCCTTAATTAATAACTTCAAAAGATTATCCATTAATCACTTCCACTTAATTACTCCCATGAGTAATTTCTACTAATTACTTCCATAAGTAATTATCATTATTAATTATATTCAATAATTCACCATTGATTGCTTCATTAAGTAATCACGCTTAATTAATCCATAATTAAGTGATTATTTAAAATTAAATAAACAATTAACTAATGTTGAATATGCGCTTATATGATTTTTGTTTGATGATAATAAACATATATACATTCGTTTAAATGTATTTGATAATATACTATTTTATTTTTCACAGATTAAATAATTATTTGCTGAATAAAATAAATAACGCAGAATTTGAATTCAAACGAATATTTTATTCAAACAAATATTTATTACAATTTTGAATAGTATACAAATTCAAGCTCTCATTATTCACTATACAACTTTGATACAAATTCAATTACATCACTATTTTACATATCATCACCTCACTACATATCACTCACACTCGTATCTTTATCTTCAACTGCATTCTAGTTTGAATCCAGCATCTGAGAAATCTGCAAAAATATTAACTGACGCAGTAAAATTGAAAATAAAATATTTTTGCAATTCAAAAATAAAAGATAATTGTTGAAAATATGATTTGCCTCAGTTATTTGGGTTGTTCGTCATAATTTAAATTTGAATTCATCATACACGAACAACTTGTGACATACACAGTGTATTACTGTATATGCCACAAAGCCGTGCACGCCGATATATACACTTGATTGATTTACAGGGACAGGCGAGCACAGGTCAAACCCAAATGAAAAACCGGGTTCAACTCACGTGCAATAACATTGAAAATCACGACACGAGCACAAGGTCAAACCCGAGTTTTTGAAACTGGATTTAACTCAAGTGAAATTTCAAAAAAAAAATCAACATGAACGGATGCAAAGACCAGAAATGCAACAGTGATATGCACAGATGCATTCAAAGTCAAAACCAGTTGCAACATGGATGTCACAAGCACTGACTGAAGTGAACAAACCAGAAGAAAACCAACTAAACCAACATAAACAAGCACCAGATATATGCATGCAAATTCGACAAGCAACTGAAGGCAAAAGGTCCAAAGTATCACACATACAAACAACAAAAACCAAGGCTACACAATGAACTGCATGAAACTGACTCGAAGCAACAGTGACAATGAAGTGAATGCAACAATCAAAAGAGCTCGAGCACAAGATATGACTACACTGAACAAAAGATCAGAGACCAGTTGATGTTCAAGTTTTACAAGACAGCTACAACACAAAAGTTCTCAAGTTTGCAAAGTAAACATGTAAATGCATAAAACAGTGCAATCATGAAGACTGCAAGAACATGAACATAGGATCAACACAGCCAAATGAAACACATCAAAGAAACTAGTCTCGACCAAATTCAGTAAGGCAATGCACCAATACAAACTCCAATGACTCAAGCAACATGTCCAGGTACAACATGACAATGCTCAAAGACACAGTACACATGTATGCAGTGACACAATAATACACATGAAAACCAACAATTATGCAATAGTGAAAAACACAAGTCAGTGGTGAAGCAACAACAATGAAGCAGAGCCAAGATTACATGTACTCGAGGAAAATGCAACTGTGAAAACTGAAGTAAAAAAAAATGTGCATGAACACAGTGAAGACCACAGAGGCAGTGTAACAGTGGTGATGCAGTGGAACATGACCATCAAGCAAGACCAGTGACATGAACAGAGGAACCAATACGCAGTGAATCAAAGGAGAATGGAATGCAATGCAAACTCAGGTGGACAGTAAGACCATGGTTCAATGCAAATACATGCAACACTCAGATGAAACCAAAATAATCACGGCTACAATGCAGACTCAAGTCACGTTCATGGTAAAACCGACCAAAGAAGAAGGCCAGAGACAAAGACTACAGGATGAACAACGATCATGCTACAGAAATGCATGTATGCAGCAGAAATAATAACAATGATTCACGGTAAAAATCGAAACATCTCAAAATTCAAAGTCAATGCAGAAAGTCAAAGTCGCAATTCACATGAAAACCGTGCACATCAAGCAAATTGAACAAGTCACAATTCAAAACCGTGGTAGCCAAGCAATTTGAATTAGTCAGTGAGAATCTCAAGCATCAATACCAGATCGAACGATCAAAGCAATAATTTTGAAAAAATCAGACGAACGGAATTCAAGGGTAACGAATCCTATAAAAGCCCCAAATCATCATCGGCATAAAGGGTGAGTTCGAATAAAGAAGAACGAAGAGGAACAGAGCTAAAGCAAAATCGAACTCACCAAAGCGCGAAGCCATAGCCAAGTACAGATCAAATTTGCGCCAAGCTGAAGCCATAGCAAATTTTCACAGAAGCAAAAGCAAATTTGCAGAAGCCCTAATCGAATTGGAAGGAGGAACGGCCATCATAACATAAACGAAAACGAACGGGTTAAAGTATAAAAAGTGGGCCGGCCATGTTATTAGAGGCTTTAGTTTAATAATTAGGGTTATTGTGTTTTGTCTTTTAATTGTCGTTTTTATTTTTCGAGTCAAAAGAATTTGTAAATCACCACCTAGTGTTTAGGTAGTGTCAGATTGTCTAGTTAGAATTAGTTCAGTGAGCAGGGTGTGCGAGTTTGCAAAGCTGTATAGGCGGGAGCAGAGTTTGCAAGTAAGCGAAGCTCTATAGGCGGGAAGCAAAGTTTGCGAGTAAGCGAAACTCTATAGGCGGAGCAGGGTGTGCGAGTCTAGTAGAGTGTTTGTGAGCGGGAGAAAATGTTTGCGAGCAGGGTGTGCGAGTCTAGTAGAGTGTTTGTGAGCGGGAGCAAATGTCTGCGAGTCTAGTAGAGTGTTTGTAAGCGTGATACTGTTTAATTCTAATAGAAATCTGTGAATGCAGCAGTAGGCATGGGTTGCCGAAGCTGGGTAAATTTTTGTGTGTGATTTACTTTTCAGCATATTTATTTCTGCAGTTTATTTCTGTGTTTAAATCGAGAAAATTTTCTATAACCCTATTCACCCCCCCCTCTAGGGTTAATCTAGATCCTACAAGTGGTATCAGAGCCCGGTATATTTTTTATTTAACTCTAGAGTCATGAGTCTACAAAATAATGCTTTTTCTGAGGGGCAATCTATTGCTAGGCCACCCATGTTTAACGGGAACGATTATGCTTATTGGAAAGTTAGGATGGGTATCTATCTTAGTTCTGTTGATTATGATGTTTGGGATATTATTGAAACTGGCTATAAACCTCCCACTATAATCGTTGGTGGTACCGAGATTCCTAAACCTAAGGATAGGTGGGATGCCAATGATAAGAGATTGAAAACGACAAATGCTAAAGCCATGAATGCTTTGATATGTGCTCTTGATAAAAATGAATTTAATAGAATTTCTCATTGTACAACAGCACAGGAAATCTGGCATACTTTGGAGGTGACACACGAAGGAACTTCTCAAGTCAAGGAGTCTCGTCTAGCCCTATTCAGCAACGAATACGAAAACTTTGTGATGGACAAAGGCGAGAGCATAAAAGACATGTTTGGACGTTTTTCAACCTTGGTATACAACGCTAGAGCGCTTGGGAAGGTCTTCACTGAGGCAGAGCTTGTGAGGAAGGTGCTACGAGTTTTACCAATGAACTTTGAGGCAAAAGTCACGGCAATCCAAGAATCGAAAGATCTGAGCAAACTAAGCATAGAGGAGTTGATTGGCAACTTGATGACATATGAGCTTGAGTTAAAAGCAAAGGAAGAACGCAACAACTCCGAACCAAAGAAGAAGACGATTGCCTTAAAGAGCAAAGAAGAAAGTGATAAAGATGAAGAAGATCCAATTGAAGAGCTTGCAATGGCTGTCAATAATCTTAGAAAATGGTCGAGATTCAAGCCACGCAAGAAGAAAACAAGTTGTAATAGGCCAAAAGATTCTGAAAATTCCGATGATGAACTGACGTGTTATAACTGCAACAAGCCTGGCCACATCAAACCAAAATGCCCACTTCTCAAAAACAACAAAGGAAAGAAAAAGAAAAAGAAGGCCTTTGCAGCAACTTGGGATGATGAAGAAGGAGAAGAAGTTTCAGATAGCAGCTCAAAGGAGGCTAATTTGTGTCTTATGGCAAAATCAAATTCAGAAGTAAGCTCCGACGAATCTAGTGAGGCAGGTGAGTTTTCTTATAAAGAACTTGTTTTTATGTGTTCTGATCTTACTAAAGTAGTTGATACGCTTGAATCTAAAATTGAAAAACTGAAATCTGAAAGGAGGAAACTCGCCCATGAAAATTCTAGGTTAGAAACTGAACTTGAAAATATTCAAAACCTAGAATGTAACCAATGTAAAATTTTAGATTCGGAACTATCAAAAATTAGGAATAACTTTGAGAGCCTTGAAAAAGAAAACTTGAATCTTAAGGAAACCATCGACACTAGGAAAAAGGATTTTATAAATCGATGTACCTCACTTGTCACTGAAAACTCAACATTAAAAACCAGAGTCCAAAATCTTGAGAAATCCCTGAATAACTTTTCAAAAGGAGAAAAATCTTTCAAAATGTTATTGGGAAATCAATTTTTTGCTAACAATAGAAAAGGACTAGGTTTTGGGAAATCACAAAATGATGATAATGCAAAAAGTAAAAGTGTTTTTGCTCGATCTGAAATAATTGGAAATCATGTTGAAAATCATAGTCATAGGAACACAAAATTTAATCAAGTCAATTTAATGTGCACGTTTTGTAGAAAATTTGGACATAATCGAAATAATTGTTGGTATAGACCCAAACACGTGAAAACTATACCAATTTGGGTTCCAAAAGACACAAATATAAAATCTTTGAAAGTCAAACAAATTTGGGTGCCAAAAGGAACATATATAAATAGTTTTGGGTCTCCACAAACATATGTTTCATATTCTGCCACTAACAATCATGGACCTATAAAAACAAATAGGTCACATAAATCTTTCATCGTGTAGGTGTGGTGGCAGGCTAAGGAACAACAACAGTGTTCTCTGGATTTCGGCTGTTCCAGAAACACAACGGGCGACAAAGCAAAGTTCCTTAGCCTAGTATAAAGGTGACAGAATCACAATGGACAACAACGAAAAATTATCGTAAAGGTAAAACAGGTAAAATTGTTTTTAACGATATATTAAATGTGATTATCTGCACCATACTCTAAATTAAAATCAGCCAATATTGAGATAAACAAAAGATGATGATTTTGATGCTATGATTTTTTCAAAATATTGACCAATCACCTTTAAATAGAATTACTTGGAGTAATTACGATGGTTGACTGATTCAGACTTAATTGATATGATTTTTTGATTTGTTCTTAATTATGACCTTGATTTGTGTTTAAATAATGACCAATCAGATTTTCAACTTTGAATTTGTTCGGTCAAATGATGGTTACTCATGCTACACGTATATATATTTGTTTTGACATTTCGGTCACTGCTTGTAAATCAGCACGATTTCAATTTTCATATGAAAGCTGATTTTAAGAAATTGTTTTTTGAAATAATTATGATGTTGATTGACTGTTGATTACTCATGAATATAACTGTTTATCCTACGGTTTCTGAAATTAACATTATGATATTTGTTTGAGTGTTAACACGGCTTCAATTCAAATTCAAAAGAATGATGTTAAGTTTGAAATTCTTGATGCACACTTCATGGCTCAACGAGTGAATATTGAGTGAAATTTAAATTCAGATGCAGATTACACTGGTAATATAGTTGATAGAAAAATTATTAGTGGAACGTGATTAATATTTGAAACATTCATTTGCTGCATCGTTTTTTTTCAAAGAAAATATCCGCATATTTTTCACTTGAAATATTTTTCAAATAGTAGAAATTTTTCTTATAAAACCCCCTCGTGAAAATCATGTTTGACCATATTTACAGATTAGTCATTTTTGAAAAATTGATTTTATAATTTTTGAATTTGATTTTAAATGACTATTTTAACTAATCTAACTTCCTTTGATTATCGAAAAGATGAATAGTGATTGAAAAAGTGATGAGTGTTGATATTTATCATATATTATAACTCGAGAAAGTATAATTAGAAAATTTCTTTAGAATTTCATAACAAGAGTTATAAAAACTTTTTGTTGGGTAAAAATTCCATGACCATTTCTATTTCTATCATCTTTCTATCGACCATCACTCATCAAGATCATATTTAGTATGTAAATTTGTGGTAGTTTACAAAGGAAATCATTTGTTCTTCAATATCTTTTAATTTGTGAAGGAAATTATTTGTGCTTCAATTTATTATATTTAGGAATAAAAATAAATATCCAAAGTATTCACTCTCATTTAAAAGTCCTCACGGTTATGCATGGGTGAATTACTTGGATTTTTGATTATGTGCTTCCATGCTCATTTAAAAGTCCTCACGGTTATGCATGTATGGAACGCATATCAAAATTAGTTGATTCAAATAGACAAGTTGATTCTAATCCCATTTAAAAGTCCTCACGGTCATGCGTGGTTAGAAGATACTTGATTTCATTTTTTAAATAAAAATTGTGAATACTACTAATCTCATTTAAAAGTCCTAACGGTTATGCATGGTTAGTAGATATTCAAATTTCCTGAAATAAATATACCACAAATAGACAGAATTGTATGATTTTTGATGATTTTATCCCCATCACTTCTGAAAGTGGAATATGCGCTTGACAAGGGTATTTATGATTTTTGTTTGAGTTTTATTGAAATTTAATATTTATGTTTAATTGAGTTAAATATTTGATTCATGTCTATCACTTCATCCCTATTTTTATAACACTGTTATTCTTTTGCTGATAACAAAAGGGGGAGAGAAAAGTTAAGATTTTGTCAAATAGAATCAAGCAAAGGTCAAATAATTTTCACTTTGCGTATAGGCTCATTTATATATTTTTATTTGTATGCATATATGTAGGGGGAGTATCATGTAGAGAGGAAGCATTCAAATAGGGGGAGCAAATTGAACGATCAAATACATTTAATACATTCAAAATCTTAAATATATGTTTGTTATCATCAAAAGGGAGAGATTGTTGAATATGCGCTTATATGATTTTTGTTTGATGATAATAAACATATATACATTCGTTTAAATGTATTTGATAATATACTATTTTATTTTTCGCAGATTAAATAAATATTTGCTGGATAAAATAAATAACACGGAATTTGAATTCAAACGAATATTTTATTCAAACAAATATTTATTACAATTTTGAATAGTATACAAATTCAAGCTCTCACTATTCACTATACAACTTTGATACAAATTCAATTACATCACTATTTTACATATCATCACCTCACTACATATCACTCACACTCGTATCTTTATCTTCAACTGCATTCTAGTTTGAATCCAGCATCTGAGAAATCTGCAAAAATATTAACTAACGCAGTAAAATTGAAAATAAAATATTTTTGCAATTTAAAAATAAAAGATAATTGTTGAAAATATGATTTGCCTCAGTTATTTGGGTTGTTCGTCATAATTTAAATTTGAATTCATCATACACGAACAACTTGTGACATACACAGTGTATTACTGCATATGCCACAAGGCTGTGCACGCCGATATATATACTTGATTGATTTACAGGGACAGGCGAGCAAAGGTCAAACCCAAATGAAAAACCGGGTTCAACTCACGTGCAATAACATTGAAAATCACGACAAGAGCACAAGGTCAAACCCGAGTTTTAAAACTGGATTCAACTCAAGTGAAATTTCAAAAAAAAATCAACATGAACGGATGCAAAGACCAGAAATGCAACAGTGATATGCACAGATGCATTCAAAGTCAAAACTAGTTGCAACATGGATGTCACAAGCACTGACTGAAGTGAACAAACCAGAAGAAAACCAACTAAACCAACATGAACAAGCACCAGATATATGCATGCAAATTCGACAAGCAACTGAAGGCAAAAGGTCCAAAGTATCACACGTACAAACAACAAAAACCAAGGCTACACAATGAACTGCATGAAACTGACTCGAAGCAACAGTGACAATGAAGTGAATGCAACAATCAAAAGAGCTCGAGCACAAGATATGACTACACTGAACAAAAGATCAGAGACCAGTTGATGTTCAAGTTTTACAAGACAGCTACAACACAAAAGTTCTCAAGTCTGCAAAGTAAACATGTAAATGCATAAAACAGTGCAATCATGAAGACTGCAAGAACATGAACATAGGATCAACACAGCCAAATGAAACACATCAAAGAAACTAGTCTCGACCAAATTCAGTAAGGCAATGCACCAATACAAACTCCAATGACTCAAGCAACATGTCCAGGTACAACATGACAATGCTCAAAGACACATTACACATGTATGCAGTGACACAATAATACACATGAAAACCAACAATTATGCAATAGTGAAAAACACAAGTCAGTGGTGAAGCAACAACAATGAAGCAGAGCCAAGATTACATGTACTCGAGGCAAATGCAACTGTGAAAACTGAAGTAAAAAAAAATGTGCATGAACACAGTGAAGACCACAGAGGCAGTGTAACAGTGGTGATGCAGTGGCACATGACCATCAAGCAAGACCAGTGACATGAACACAGGAACCAATACGCAGTGAATCAAAGGAGAATGGAATGCAATGCAAACTCAGGTGGACAGTAAGACCATGGTTCAATGCAAATACATGCAACACTCAGATGAAACCAAAATAATCACGACTACAATGCAGACTCAAGTCACATTCATGGTAAAACCGACCAAAGAAGAAGGCCAGAGACAAAGACTACAGGATGAACAACGATCATGCTACAGAAATGCATGTATGCAGCAGAAATAATAACAATGATTCACGGTAAAAATCGAAACATCTCAAAATTCAAAGTCAATGCAGAAAGTCAAAGTCGCAATTCACATGAAAACCGTGCGCATCAAGCAAATTGAACAAGTCACAATTCAAAACCGTGGTAGCCAAGCAATTTGAATTAGTCAGTGAGAATCTCAAGCATCAATACCAGATCGAATGATCAAAGCAATAATTTTGAAACAATCAGACGAACGGAATTCAAGGGTAACGAATCCTATAAAAGCCCTAAATCATCATCGGCATAAAGGGTGAGTTCGAATAAAGAAGAACGAAGAGGAACAGAGCTAAAGCAAAATCAAACTCACCAAAGCGCGAAGCCATAGCCAAGTACAGATCAAATTTGCGCCAAGCTGAAGCCATAGCAAATTTTCACAGAAGCAAAAGCAAATTTGCAGAAGCCCTAATCGAATTGGAAGGAGGAACGACCATCATAACATAAACGAAAACGAACGGGTTAAAGTATAAAAAGTGGGCCGACCGTATTATTAGAGGCTTTAGTTTAATAATTAGGGTTATTGTGTTTTGTCTTTTAATTGTCGTTTTTATTTTTTGAGTCAAAAGAATTTGTAAATCACCACCTAGGGTTTAGGTAGTGTCAGATTGTCTAGTTAGAATTAGTTCAGTGAGCAGGGTGTGCGAGTTTGCAAAGCTGTATAGGCGGGAGCAGAGTTTGCAAGTAAGCGAAGCTCTATAGGCGGGAAGCAAAGTTTGCGAGTAAGCGAAACTCTATAGGCGGAGCAGGGTGTGCGAGTCTAGTAGAGTGTTTGTGAGCGGGAGCAAATGTTTGCGAGCAGGGTGTGTGAGTCTAGTAGAGTGTTTGTGAGCGGGAGCAAATGTCTGCGAGTCTAGTAGAGTGTTTGTAAGCGTGATACTGTTTAATTCTAATAGAAATCTGTGAATGCAACAGTAGGCAGGGGTTGCCGAAGCTGGGTAAATTTTTGTGTGTGATTTACTTTTCAGCATATTTATTTCTGTGTTTAAATCGAGAAAATTTGCTATAACCCTATTCACCCCCCCTCTAGGGTTAATCTAGATCCTACAACTAATTATTTAAAATTAATTAAATAATTAATTAATTAACTTCTTACATTTCAAAAATCCTTAATTAATTAAGAAATCATTATTCTTAATTAAACTTTTTACTTACTAATAAATCACATTAAATATTCTTTTAACTCATGTCAAAGCTAAATTAACCATAATTATCTTCATAAATAAATTATTTTAAATTAATCAAATTTTTATAACTTAAAAACAAATTAATCTATTTGGTTTTCAAAATGTTATCAATAACCTTATTTGAAAATGATGCATTTAGAAATAAATTTTAAAATTTAGAAAACACTTAAATTTTCTAATCCAAACTTATTTATTTCCAATATAATTTTAAAAATTTAGTTATTTAACATTTCTTAATAACTTTGATTTAATATTTTAGAATGAAAACATTTCCTTTGAATTAAAATTCAAATAAAACACTTCTTTTATTAAATTAGAATTCAAAATTTAAATTATTACAAAAACCAAGATTCAAACTATTTGAATTCATTTTCAATTTCAGATTTAAACTTAGTTTAAATTTCCAGTTTACATTTTAAAAACTTTACTTTTAATTTTTAATACAGAACAGGTTCTGATTATTTTTGTAAAACCGGAAACAATGAAGTATACCCGAGTAGACTTGAATTTACTTTGGGTCAAAAACAAATTAGCTTCGAGCTAAATCTTGTTTTACCCTAGACAAACCCGAGGCCTCCTAAACTTGCAATCACCCAACATTTGCCAACATCAACACACTAGAGCTCTCATTACAAATACTTTGAGTTCCAAACCCCATAGCTTCGAGCAAAACACTATGCAGCTCGAACAAACGCGAGTAATTATCTTCCCCAAAACACATATGAAACACCAAGCACGCCGTGCACCTGCATCAACACCGCCGTCACCTCCAACCATTCGCGACCACCTGCGCAAGTCGCCGACCATTCCCCAATACCATTCCGACCTTCCATCCAATTGCAGAACCTCAATTTCAAAAACGAGCCTTCAAGCTCAAAAACTGGGAAAAAAATGTCGAACTGGAAAATTTCCTAACTCTCCAAACTCCGACCATCAGAGGAGCTTCACCTCCGGCCGCTACTTCTTCCACACTCCATCATTCACCTATTTGAATTTGGGACAACTCGATCACTTCTAGAGTTCGCGATGATAAATTCTCTGATCAACTAAAGAAACTAGGGTTATAATCTTCAATCCAAAACCCCCATCATCTCAATGTATTAATCCCCTTTCCCAAATTTTTCCCTGACTCTCCTATCACCAGATCATCACCTGAGACGATGCTGGCCACCCCGACCCTATAGAACAACAATTCTAACCCAAAACATCCTTTCCAATAAAACCCAAACTGCTCCTTAAATCCAATATTAATAATTGAAATTTTATTCCTAAAAATCACGATTAAGTCTATAGTTTCAGATTTTATACCTGAATTAATGGTTTAGGATGTTTCAAATTTATCATCACATAAAACTGATCTATTTTCCCAGGTTTACAGATAAATTCCAAAAAAAAAATTCTGAGATTTTGCTTATTTTAACTTCGAACAAATTTTAAAATTTGAATCTAATTAAACTAACATCTTTTTCTTAGATTCTAATGTCTGAAATGAATTAGAGAATTTGGGAAATGATTTTTGAACAAATCATCACCTGTAAATGTGGAAAATAAAATAAAATTCCTATGTCTGATTTTCAGACATGCAAAGCAACTACATTCATATAAACATGATTTAGAATCCTAAAACCATCATGCAAACCATTTCCAAACATAGATCACAAGCTTTACTTCAACCATTAACATATGCATCCAATCAGAAGGTGATTCATTTTACAGCTTTTAAAGCAGAGGCTTAGAATGACAGCAGAGATTCCTTTGAATCACTAAAAAAAACATGCCCTATAAACACACAGAAGTTCACATATATACGTTCATGCAAATCTACCCTCAATCACTGTAATTCATATGCAACTCCTATTTGATACTTAAGTTATAGTTCAAAGTTTACTCACAGTATACTGATAAAACAGAGTTGATCCATTTTGTTGGCAGACATGCATGCAATATTATCATACATGTATATATGTTTTCATCCCTAAACAAACAAGCTAACAACTTTCAAGCATCCACACAAACAGGCAGATCAAACTTAAAGATGAAAGCTACTCACCTTTGGTATTTACGGGAATCAGAGGAGCAGCTTGTAAACAGGAATCCACTTTGATTATTGAATCAGGTGTTTAAATTTGATTTGTATATTGGTGTTCGCTCCTGCATAATACTTGAGATGTACTTTGCTGTTTGAGTTGAAATTATTGTTGTAGACATAGAGATCTTTGCAGTAATTGGTTTTACAGCTTGCTATTGATCTCCATTTCCTTTTGCTTAGAATTTGAGTTGATCTCCTCTTGGTAATGCAAGATGACAGATTTGAAAATTTTGAACTGGAGTTATATTTTTTTTTAATCTGATTTTAGTTTTAGAAAAGAAGAAGGGCTTGAACTCACATATATTTGCCAAATTTTTCTCTTAATACTTTTATTAATAAATGTTTTCAAAAATTAAACAAGACAATGCCACTTGTAAACTTAAGTTGTTAAAATGATTCCAAGTGTTTATTACATGATATAATAATCTTACACATGTTTTATTCTCATATTAAATAATTACTTATTTTCATAAATGTTTTAAAAATTCATTTAAATTGATTCTTATTTATTTTAACATGTTTTAAATGTTGATTTCAATTAGCCTTAAGTGTTTACATATATAAATTATCTTCATACAATTACATAGCTTTATAATTTATTTAAAATATTATTTTCAAAGCTACATTTTAAAGAAAGAATATTTTAAAAAGAAAAGAATAAAAAAAATACCTTATTTTAGGGTTTCAAACTAAATTATATTATTAATTACAGATGCCCAGAAATCCGGGTTATCACATTCCTTCCCCCTTTGAATATTTTCGTCCTCGAAAAGGAAATTATTCTTTGAAACCCTCCTTTTTTTTAAACACTTTTAAAATTTACATAATATTATAAAATAGTTTTTGTAAAAATATCATTTTATTACTCGATGTTTCAACAAGTCCGTCCTTGTTCTTGTAGAAATTTGGTCATACGTTGATCAGGCGTAGGACTGAAAATCTACAAGCACTTGGCAAACCCGTTTCAACACCCAGTGAAAATACTTTGAAAAATAGTTTTATTGAAAATATTGAAAATAGTTTTTGAAAATAGGGGATATATCTTTGGTGAGAATGCTCTGGAAATCATCACCCCCATCCATGGTCACAGTTACATCTAGGGTTACGTTGCCGTCGCAGCAAAAGTCCATGTAACTGCAGGCTCTCCGCGGCCTCTCGATTACGCCATGGAACCCACACAACAGATCACAGTTACATCCAGGGTTATGTGGCCGTCACAGCAAAAGTCCATGTAACTGCAGGCTCTTAGCGGCCTCTGATTTTCGCTGTTGAAATGAAACCTCTCCACTCCTACATAGGTCGCAGTCTGCCGATATAAAATCAAACGCAGACTGTTCGCTCTCAGCGGCACACACGACTTTCGCTATATTATACCATAGGTTGCAGTCTACCGATATAAAATCAAACGCAGACTATTGGCTCTCAGCGACACACACGACTTCCGCTATGGTATACTCTACTCATAATCCCCAGGAACTAGTTTCGTGCGGACTCCCCACAGGATCAACTTTAGAACCCCCCTTGAGGCTCAAGGCAGCACCACCCGGTGGTACTCCTAAGAAGTTCATTTCAAGGGAGCGCCTTTTTCCCCAGAGCCATCATCAAAACATTTTATACTATACATATATAGTATCTTTAAATCATACACCTAGTACGATCTCATACAAAGATCCTTTACACAAAATCGATTATTCCAAAATCGATAATTCTCAAACTAGGCTTTCTAAATTCAATATTGATTTTACCCAAAAATCAAAAGCCTTTCCAAATCCATAGGTTCCCAAAACCTTTTTCCAAAAATCCTCATAAGATCCTTTGTACATATATATACGTATAGATATATATATTTTCAAAACTTTAGATCATTTCAAACTTGTATAAAACTCCTTTTATACTTCAAACACTTTCAAAATCCTTTCTTTTGGCAAAAGATTCAACAAGGGGAAATTTCATTTTATAAAACAAAGATATTTAACTTTGTTTACTCAAAAATCAAATATTCAAATTTGATTACACTTTTCAATATCGTTTCATTCAAATCCGTACGACGTACCCATATCATTCGTACGCTATACCAATCTAATCGCTCACTCGATCACACAATTTCATTTCCGAACTAGTATCCTCCACCCGACTTCCTAGTGCGGACACAGATCTGGTTTCTTGATCAGAAACCGTCATTCTCCTTGCATAGCCTAACTATGATAGAGAATATCCAGAACCAATCAACAATCCATATCCAGGTTCGCCGTCGAAAATCGAATGAAAAAAATCCCACTCGGATCGATATAACTATCTCGAAATTCTGTGCTCGAATCTGGATCAAATCACTACGTGAATAGAATAATATACGTACATCCTACGTATTTAACTTCATTGATTATTAGCCAAATCAATTTCTCTTTTTATTCACATTTCCTTTTAGATTCTATCCACTTACTCACAATTACCTTAATCCACATTTGGATTATTCCTTAAATTCTTATCTCGATTGGGTACTTAACCAATAATAGTTTGAACTCCATCCAATTTATTTAGAAAATAGCTTGAAAAGTTAAAAATAGATAAGTAGTTGGAAAACAATTACTAGTTTGTAAAATGGTTGTAAAATAGTTAAAATAATTACAGAAATTTTTAAATAATTGCAAAATAATAGTAAGATAATAGTTAGTTTATAAAACAGTTGGAAAATTGCTAAACAGTTTCAAAAATAATTATAAAACAAATATAAGATAGTTTGGCTTTTAAAATAAAAGGTTGTATATATAATATATAGGTTGGAAAAATAGGTTTATATTAAAAACAATTTATATTAAAAATAGTCCAGAGTCAAAACTGTACTCTTCCCAATCTCCATTCTGATCAATTCAATTTAAATTTCCTCTATCGTTTAAATTGACCCAATTCCAATTTAAATAACTTCAATTTCCATTGAAATTGATTCAACCCCAAATCAAGTTGAATTAACCTCGGTTTCTTTTCAAATTTAACTTTATTCAACTTTGATCTCAAATTCTACTAATTAAAATAAATTTTCAATTGAACTAGTTCCAATTTCAATTCATTTCAACTCCAGTTTGAATTTATATCAATTTCAAACTCCATTTCCAAATCAAGTTGAATTATTCTTAATTTCCTTTTAAATTCAATTCAAATTTTATTTGAATCTAAAACTATTCAACTTTAATTACAATTCCAAATTATTCAAATCAATCTGGACTAATATCCATTCAATTGAACCCACTTCAATTTTCAAATCGTTTCCAATTAATCAAATTCAAATTTTCCATTTGAATTTTATACTTATACATCTTCACTCACAATTTCAATTAATTCAAACCAAATTCAATTTGAACTAATTTCAATTCAAATTCCAAATTTAAACCATCTCGAATTATATAAATTCAAGTTAAATTCCAAATGTTGATTTAACCCTTTAAACCAAGTTAACCTTGATTAAAAGCTTTTAAATAATTTAATTTAGAATTCAAACTCCATTTTTAATCTATTTCAAAGTTCAAATAATTCAAACTCTTTTTAAACAACTACATCTTTGAAATTCAATTTATTATCAAATTTAAATTTTGAAATCAAACTCTTGAAGTCTTATCTTATATATTCAAATCTTAAGTCCAAAATGATTCCATTTTACCTTAATAATGGATATATTACCATACCCAATTTAAATTAATCATTTAACTTCCCAAGTTAAATTTCAATTTCATATTGGAATTCCCAAATCAGGTAGTCCTTTCAAACTTATTTAACTTCCTATAAGTTAAATTCAATTCACTTAATTCAGTCAAATTCACAAAATTTGAATTCCCATTCAAATCTCAAAATTCTTTCCCATCTATAAGTTCAAAAACTTATCACTTTGGGTTTTCACATCTCATTCACAATTTAAAACTCAATATTTAGAGTTTGTCTCAAACCATCTTTGATATTATGCATATCCATACATAAACATATTTATTCCTTAACCAACCGGGCTATACTTTTAAAATTTAAACCACTCTTGGTTTTTAATTCAAAACAAATTTTCTTTACAATTTTCAAACATTTCTTATTTTTAAAATAAGATCATATTCAAAGTAGTTTGAATAATATTATTTCCTTTAATATTTTGAAACCAATTCAAATGTTTAAACTTAGAATTCAGAACTTCACAATTTGAAACCCACTTTAATTTACATCCTTCCTAATTTACAAGTTATTCTCAATAAATGGTTACTTTCTTAAAACATTTTATTGTTTATTGAAAAGAAATCATCCCATTATTAAACACAATATCCATTCTATTTTCTGGTTTGAAACCAATTCTAATTCATCTTATTCTGAAATACTTCTCCAATTCAAGATTTCAATTTAAGTTTGATTCCATTTCAATCCTGTTTTTAATTTAATTTCAATTTGGTTGTAATTGTATTACCACTTAATTCTTACTATTACTTTTAATTTAATTAATACTACAACCAATTTCCTTAATATAATAAATAACCTATTTCTTATATAAGATTGATTTACTTTTCAAATCGTTTAAAAACCTTTATATAAGAAAATAACAAGTACGCTCTCTCATATATATACACTCAACTCATTCTAGGGTACCATTTACCCTATCCATAATGAGTAATCCCAACAGAGCCAAGGTTCTCGCTTAACCTTCTGCTCTGATACCAAATGTAACGACTCAGAAATTCCGATCCTGAAAATCCTAGATAGTTAGAGAAAAGAAGAAAAGAGATAGAAGAAGAATAGAAAAGAAACACACAATCTCACATTCGCAGCGGATAAAATATAATAGCAAATAATAATAACAGTTATACAAAGAAAACTGTATCTGTCAATTTACATTTATATACATCAGAGTTACAATATCCCATACAAACTGGATAGTTTAACAACTTGTCCAGATAACAACAATACAATATCAGAATCCACTCCATACGCTCCTGCCATCTAGCTCTCCTCCTGAGCTCCAGAACGTCCTTACCTGAAAAGCTGTAATACTCGGTCTGACCCGAGCATTAAATCAAAGTAACAACCGGGTCAGGCTGGAAACCAGCGTGAGTAAACCCATCTAACATGGAATACAAAGCATACAACTTATATAGAACCCGGGGTAAATTATATCAATTTCAACTTCACAAGTTGTTATGGACATCATCTATTTCAATACATGTTTATATGTTTTCATCCCTAAACAAACAAGCTAACAACTTTCAAGCATCCGCACAAACAGGTAGATCAAACTTAAAGATGAAAGCTACTCACCTTTGGTGTTTACGGGAATCAGAGGAGCAGCTTGTAAACTGGAATCCACTTTGATTATTGAATCAGGTGTTTAAATTTGATTTGTAACTTAGTGTTCGCTCCTGCATAATACTTGAGATATACTTTGCTGTTTGAGTTGAAATTATTGTTGTAGACATAGAGATCTTTGCAGTAATTGGTTTTACAGCTTGCTATTGATCTCCATTTCCTTTTGCTTAGAATTTGAGTTGATCTCCTCTTGGTTATGCAAGATGACAGATTTGAAAATTTTGAACTGGAGTTATATTTTTTTTAATCTGATTTTAGTTTTAGAAAAGAAGAAGGGTTTGAAGTCACATATATTTGCCAAATTTTTCTCTTAATACTTTTATTAGTAAATGTTTTCAAAAATTAAACAAGACAATGCCACTTGTAAACTTAAGTTGTTAAAATGATTCCAAGTGTTTATTACATGATATAATAATCTTACACATGTTTTATTCTCATATTAAATAATTACTTATTTTTATAAATGTTTTAAAAATTCATTTAAATTGATTCTTATTTATTTTAACATGTTTTAAATGTTGATTTCAATTAGCCTTAAGTGTTTACATATATAAATTATCTTCATACAATTACATAGCTTTATAATTTGTTTAAAATATTATTTTCAAAGCTACATTTTAAAGAAAGAATATTTTAAAAAGAAAAGAATAAAAAAAATATCTCATTTTAGGGTTTCAAACTAAATTATATTATTAATTACAGATGCCCAGAAATCCCGTTATCACAGATTTTTGCCGATTTTGAGCCTCTTTCATCCTTTGCCGAATAAGATGAATCTTCTCTGACAATTCCCGAATAAAGTCGGGGCCTATAATCAACTTTTCCCCAGACTCTAACCAGCTAGAAGGTGAACGATACGGCCTTCCATAAAGGGCCTCGAAAGGAGCCATGCCGATACTGGATTGGAAACTATTGTTGTAAGAAAATTCAACAAGAGGAATGTGGTCTTCCCAACTACCACCGAAATCAAAAATACAAGCCCGAAGAAGATCCTCCATAATTTGATTCACTCTCTCAGTCTGACCATCCGACTGAGGATGATATGCCGTGCTAAGATTAAGCTTTATACCCAAAGCTTTCTGAAGACTCTTCCAGAACCCACTAGTGAAGAGCAGATCCCTATCACTAACAATCGAATACGGAACGCCATGAAGTCTAACAGCTTCTCTAACAAAAAGCTTGGCCAATAAAGGAGCGGTCCGATTGGATTTGATTGGAATGAAATGGGCAGATTTAGTCAGTCGGTCGATAATCACCCAAATGCTAGTATGGCCTAGCCTCGAACGAGGCAAACCATCAACGAAATCCATAGAGATTTGATCCCACTTCCACAACGGAATCTCCAAAGGTTGCAAGAGACCACCAGGACGCTGATATTCTGCTTTGACAAGATTACAAGTCGTGCAACGGCTTACAAAACTTGCCACATCACGCTTCATACCTTCCCAATAGTATAAGCGTTTCATATCAGCATACATTTTACTACTACCCGGATGGATAGTATTCTTCCGAACACAACCACGAATATCAATATCGAAATCCTTTAGCTCATCGCTTCGGGAATCCGATTCAAAACTCTGAATAAGATGGACAAGATTAGGATCTCGTCTCTGGGCCTCGGCAATGCGATCTAAAAGACTGGGACGAGCCTCCATGCTAAATAAAATCACGGGAGAATCTGGAACTGAGGAATGGTCTCGAATATCACAAAGAGATAAACTCTCTAATATATTCCATTCTGCTAACATCATGGAAACGACAGCTTGTTACTTACGACTAAGCGCATCAGCAACTCGATTAACCTTACCAAGGGTATACTGAATATCAAAATCATATGAGGCAAGGAACTCGAGCCAACGTTGTTGCCTCATATTAAGCTCTTTCTGAGAAAATAAATACTTAAGAGACTTGTGATCAGTATAGAGAATAAAATGCTCGCCCAAAAGATAATGTCGCCAAATCTTCAAAGCAAAGACAATGGCGGCTAATTCCAGATCGTGGGTAGCATAACGAATCTCGTTAGGCTTTAGTTGCCTAGAAGCATAAGCAACCACCCTATCCTTCTACATGAGAACTTCTCCGAGCCCACAACCACTGTCATCGGTATACACAATAAGATCACGATTCCCTTCGGGAACCACTAAGATAGGAGCATGAGTAAGGAGATCCTTTAACTTCAAGAAAGAATTCTCACACTTATCCGACCAAATAAAAGGAACAACTTTTCTCATGAGAGTGGTAAGTGGTAAAGCAATACAAGAAAAGTCCTTAATAAACCGACGATAATAACCCGCCAATCCAAGGAAACTACGGATCTCAGTAACAGTCTCGGGCCTCTTCCAATTCTGAATAGATTCGATCTTGGAAGGATCAACAGAAATACCATCGGAAGAAACAATGTGACCAAGAAACTTCACCTTATTCTCCCAGAAGTGACACTTGGAGAATTTGGCAAAAAGCTGATGCTGCCGGAGTGTGCTCAAAACAATCTCCAAATGCTGAATATGATCGGTTTCAGATTTGAAATAAATAAGAATATCATCAATGAAAAACAAGATGAACTCATCAAGATATTCCCGGAATATTCGATTCATAAGATCTACAAAATACGCCGGAGCTTTCGTCAAACCGAACGGCGTAACAAGCCATTTGTAAGAACCATAACGAGTACGGAATGCGGTGAGAGGAATGCTATCTTCCGCCACTCGTAACTGATGAAAACCGGTAGCAAGATCGAGTTGGGAGAAGACTTTAGCGCCACTCAACTGATCGAACATGTCATCGATCCTAGGTAATGGATACCTGTTTTTGATAGTGAGCTCATTAAGCTTGCGATAATCAATGCAAAGCCTAAGAGTACCATCTGGCTTCTTAACGAAGACAGCGGCGGCGCCCTAAGGAGACGAGCTAGAACGGATAAAATGCTTGGCTTCTAACTCAGATAATTTTTGCTTGAGTTCCTCATTTTCCTTAGCAGACATCCTCGTGGGAGGACGACTGACAGGATGTGCACCGGAGATAAGATCTATACGGAACTCTATTGCCCATTTAGGCGGCAATCTAGAAATAGGCTCAAAAACATCAGAAAAATCACAAACAACTGGAATATTATCTATGACATCCTCCAATTCGAAGGAAGAAATAAAAGCATTCGAATATGATCTATGCTTCGAAATATAATAGATAATTGCTCGCTAGCATCGGGATGCTTGAGATATAAAGTTCTTTCGGGACATAGAATTTGAACTTCATAACGAACGAGCCAATCCATACCCAATATCATATCAAACTCAAGATGATCCATAACATGCAGATTCGCATGAAAGGAAAAACCACAAAGAATAATCTCAACATCAACACGCAATAACCCAAGAGTAGCGGATCCACCGATTGGATTTACGATCCTCAAAGGGTCGCAAAAAGTAATAACATCCAAATGAATGATATCAACAAGCTCCTTCGACACGAATGAATGTGATGCACCCGTATCGAAAAGAACTCTAATAGAACGATCATGAAATAAAAAGAAACCCTCTAAAACAGAAGGAGTAATACCTTTGGACTTAGAAGAATCACCAGAAGCTTTAGCAACATTAAGCTTCCCCGGTTTGAAACCCTTAGGAGCAATAGGACAATCAAAAACCCAATGACCTTCTTTCTTGCAATAACGACAAATGCGAGGCTTAGTACAATTGCGAAGAAGATGATCCAACGAACCACAATTATAGCACGCCCTCTGAACAGAAGGCGCACTACTAGGCTGAGAACTAGAGGTAGCTTGCTTCTTCTTCTTCTGATTAGAATTAGGCTTACAAAATGGAAACCTCTTCTTGTTGGTGTTCTTAGAAACCCCAACATCATCACCACTATCACGTTCCTTTTCAACAGCTTCAAGGCAAAGAGCCGAATCAACAAGCTCTTCAAAAGAGAGCTTAAGCTGAAGCAAAAGAAGGTTCTTCAAATACTTCTTAAAACCCTCAACAAAACTAAGATTCTTCTTACGTGGAGTGTTAATGAACTCAACTCCGTACTTGGACAAGGCCTCGAAAGAAGCAACATAATCGAAAACCGAAGACTTTCCTTGCTTCAACTCAAGGAAACTACAAGAAAGATTAGCTTTTTTCGATTCAGGAACGAACTTAAGTTCGAAACGTTCCTTAAACTGAACCCAAGAGAGAGCGGACTCATCAACTTCCAAAATAAAGAGCTCATACCAATCAAGCGCACGCTCTTGCAACATACTAGATGCCACGACAATGCGATGATGATCCAAAAGATCTATCCGAGAAAATATGCGCTCACAAGTACGTAACCAAGTCTAAACTTCCATAACACTTTCCGATCCCTTGAAAGGCTGACCTCCAAGGTGGGAATAGTCACTACACATGCGGACGAAGGCAAACTTCTGAGCAGGAGCCGCAGGAGTAGCAACAGGAGGCTGAGTACCCCGAAATAGCTCCATAAACTGATCAGCCGACATGTAGACACCATCCGGATGAGAACCACTAGACGGGCCTGCAGAAGAACGCTTCCCTCTACCTCTTCCAGCCATGGCTGAGAGACAAGAGAAGGTAACGATCAGTTAAAACTAAAAACAATGATAATAAGTTTAACAAATGGAATACTACGGAATATATAATTTATTCCTAGACGTACTCCACCTGTTAAAGTGAAAAGAATAGATTAGAAAGGCACGAATAAACTCCCGAATAGTTGTAACACATGTTCCATTCTGTTTCTGTTCTGTGTATATTATAATTTGTTCTAAATTTCGGCTCTGATACCAAGCTGTGACGCTCCACCTCTATGCTCACAATAACAAAGGTTATTATACGGAATAACGTCTGCTATTGTGAAGAATAAGGCTTGTTAGAAGCGACCATCCGTAAGTTATGCCTTAGACGAGTATTGATTACATCGATAGGAATTGTGAAAATTACTCCCAAAGATATAAATTCAATCCAAACCTAAAACGAAATTACAGTGGCTAAAGAAAAATCCAGAACGACTCATAATATCAACTACACTGATAATATAATCGCAGCAGAACAGAAATATCAGATACATAGCGGAAGATAAGTCTGGAATACATGCTACAACAATCTATAGTTCCCATGAACCAAATACACATATACATAGATAACTACATACATAAGATGAGAGTCAAATAACCAAAAGAACTCCTCGAAGGCAAGACAAAAGATGATGCAAAGTCCCAAAAGCTGAAGCTGCTACAGAATCAGAGATGGAGATTCCCCTAAAATAACTCGGTCTGACCCGAGTATTATTTAAAAGAAAATAATAAATGGATCAGTCTAATTTATTCTTAGAAGTGAATGCATCATAAACAACATTAATCAAAATAATAATAATCTCGAATGAGAATATTCGACATAAGAAATCGACATAATTAAATGAAGAAATCGCATCAAACTCCATCAAAATCAACTTTAAAATTCACAATTGAAATCAAAGCAACTATTCAAAAAATCTAGAAATCAAAAATAGATAACTAGAAAATCAACATAAAAGTGGATCGATCCCAACAAATGGCGAGTTTTAGCTACGCCGCACGTGCATCAACATATAGCCGAAGCCTACCAAGTACTGTCAACATAATTTTGGCGCCCAACATATGACTCGAAGGTCCAACATATGACCCAAAGGTCTAGTACTGGTATTTGACCCGAAGGTCCAACATATGACCCGAAGGTCCAACATAGCGGCTCAAAAGCACACAAAATCATCAAAATCATCAAACATTTCAATTAACGAGTCCGGAATTAACCGAAATAGTAAAAGTGTGGTTCCATACTCCGCACTTTTGCTAAACCGTTCAAATCTCTTCATCGTTTCCTTGAAAGTGCAAAATTGTGTATTTTATAAAAAATACATTTTACGTTCTCAAACGACAAGTCTGGAATTAAGCGAATCAGTAAAAGTAAGGGTTCATAGTCCTCAATTTTGCTGAAGCGTTTAAATCGCTTCCTCGTTCTTTTGAAAACGCAAACTGTACAATTTTTGGAACAATTTAAATTTAAAATGATTTTTTAAAACACGTGATTAAAATAGAAACAACTATAGCAATTTCGACGAGGAAAATGCGTATTACAAAACACCGTAAAAATGTATACCAAATCAGCGTTGCGGGATAACCGCTTGAAAAGTCACTTTAAGTTAACGGTTACTGACGTTAAATAACAGTTAATTTTCGTTCATCCAAAAATATCATCAAAATAACACGCACCAAAATATAGAACCGGTGTACGTATTCCGTTATAAAAATAACGGCAATAAATTACGTTTTAAAAACCAAACATCGGTTCGACGTAAATTAACCGGTAGGTTGCACTACCATAATTCAACCCAATGTTGTACTGTCCCCATGCACATGAGTTTTATTTAATTTGTACGTAACACCTAACATACTTTTCTTTTTGAACATAAATAATCAACACGTTTCACTTGCATTTGGAAATTTTGCATTGAAATTTACGTACGCTAGGGATAAAGCAAAGGACCTGGAACTATTTATACAACCCATGTGTTGAGGCCACACACATGAATGAAAACAAGGTTCTGGACATATTTGTGCTTAGGAAAACTATAAAACAAATTAATATAGCCACTTATTTAAGTACCTGCATCTAAACAAAGCAAATGTTATATAAACTTGGATACATATGTCACAAGGTTGCGCATGAAATATTTCCATGCAAGGATCCAAAAAATTGCGCATGTACATTAAGATAGAAACGTGCATATGCACGTTTAACTGCAGTGCCTTATAAAGTAGTGGCTCATATGCATTTAGATTTAAATATAACAACATGCATTATTGCACATGAAATCTTTTATATGCAAGAGTATATGTTTATGCTCTGAAGCTACTGGCAATCCATTTAGTTATTTAATATTTTTACTCAACTAATATGATGCGCACGCATGCAACCCAGAAGTAAACATTTTCAATAATGCAAAATGCTTGCACACGCATGCAGCTAGATGGTGAACATTTCAATAATGCAGTATGTTTGCACACGCATGCAGCTAGTTGGTGAATAGTTCAATAATGCAAAATGCTTGCACACTAGTTTAAGATGGCTTGTTTCCTGAAATATAAACAAATGTTGGATACAATTTCACTGCAGTCGAAATTTCCACTCAATCATTGTCTCAAAATCATAGTAGAGAAAGGCAGTTAAAGACGCAGGTTGCATTGTTACCAAAAATCACAACAAAACAAAATTCCAAACAAAAGAAACTATGTTTTCAAAACAAAGTCAGAGAGCTACTGACTATAAACTAGAAGCGTGAGTATAAACTAACCTTGCTTTGTTTCGAAATTAGCTTGAACATGGGATTCCTATAATGGAGCTGCTGCCATTAATGACCTCTCAAAGTTTTGCTTGCTGAGACGAAAAGTTTGCAGAGAAAATATTATTGTTCCTTTCTTCAAAATGGCATAAGTCAAGGAAGTGTGCTTTTGCCTTCTTTTAGGTACCCTTTGCATTTAATGCAAACGTGCATCTCAAAGTATTGTACATGGCTACTCCAAATAATGATGGTGACTATGTTTGAATTTGCCTTATAACATGAATGGCCCAGCAATGCAAATTTTGAAGGAAAATAATGTAATGTGTACACTACTTTTCTTTTTGCACAAACAAAAGAACACGTCCATGTTGATGATTTGGCCACCAAAGCTTTGCATTTTGGAACATTGTTGTAAGAAGTGACCGTAAGTAGAAAAAAAAATTTCAAATTTTAATTCAAAAATTTCTATTTAAAATATTCACTCCGACAGTAATCCAAAAAGTACAGTCGTTACATATTTTAAAAATATATATTACGACGTAATAAAATCAGGGTCGTTACAATTTCAAAACTAATAATGAAGTTAAATTTAGATATATATGAAATTTTCAAATTTAGTTTTGAAATGTTTGAATACTTAAAGCTTTGAAATATATGGAATTTGACATGGTTTATTTAAGGTTCAAATTTGTATTTGAAATCTATATAAATTGAAATAGATTATTGAAAACTGAATTGAGTTGAAATTTATGAATTAAGATTTGATTTAAATTGAATTTTTGGATTCAAGTTGATTTGAATCAATTTGTGAAGTTGAGGAAATTATTTTATTTTAAAAGAAATTTTAAATTTAAAACTATTTTATTATATATACTTTTTGAATATCTAAACTGTTTAAGTGGTGAAAGCTATGGTTTCGAAGCTATGAATTTCAAAGTGTAATGTTTTGAAAATGTTATTTTTTCAAGTGTTTGGTTTCGAAAGTGTTATAACTTTGAAAATACTATGATTCTGAAAATGGATAAATTTGAAATGGAAATGATATCGTATTTGGTTTGAAATTGGAAATGATACCGTATTGATATGGTTTTGAAATGACAATGATATTTTTGTTTTGAAGTATAAACTATTTTGAAATGACCGCGGTGTTATAATAACGTTTGGTTGTTAAAGAGACCGGGATCAGAAGTTGTCATACTCTCTGCCAACTCCGAAAAGCACTTTAACAATTGTATACGCGGTGGAGATTCCAGAATGAAGTAGGATGGTGGCGACGTTCTATTGAGGTATATACGTGGACTCGACTCCCTTGAGTTGACATAAGGTGGCTAAAACAGGAGCAATTGATGGGCTAATGAGGTAGCTTCTCTTATCGGACACACTTCTTCGTATGCCATTCTATTACTATGTGATTGATTGGTGCGCACCTTTGATTTTTGGGCGTGTGGCTCGAGGTGGGCAGTAGTGGCTGCTACGTAGTACCACCGGTCCGGAAGTGCAATTGGTATATCTTCCCTGGCATTGCCTAATTGTGCCGTGTCATCTACCCTAGCGTTCCTTATACGAGTTTGATTTGTGCCGTACCTATGGAGTATCCTTTGGTGGCTTTCCGATCAGAAGGGACTACAGTACTGTATAGACTATTAGCACTATAAAACGTGTTAAGGGGGATATGGGTAATGCTTTAACGCTATTTTTAAATATATTATACTTTATTATAGACATTATTATAATAGCGTATATTATTACATAGTACATAGTTTAACGGATCCTTAGATGATGGTTATCCCAAACATCCTTTAAGTTACTTGTATTTCAGTTTTTATTTCACTTGAGTTGGATTTAATGATATAAGAATGTTATTCCTTACTCGAGTGTTTCATGTGTTGCTTTACACTCAGGTCAGATTGAGTCTACCAGTATTCTAGACTCACCTTTGGAGTTGGAGCTTCGCTTGGAGATCCAGCTATCTATACACCTTTCAGATATTCAGTTGAATCCAGCGATGTATTCTAATCTTGTATTTGACTATTGTATTCGAGGCTTCTGGTTTACCTTATTTAACTCTGTTGTATATATATAGTAGCTTCATGAACTACTATTCTTTTGTTTTCGCTGCATATTGTATATTACTCTATATCTGTGATTCTTTGTTTGTTTATTTACTGTATATGTTGAGTTTTTGCCAAATATAAATTAACAATCTGGTATTTTGAGCAATTAAAATTCAGCATGTGTGGATGCGAATGGTTGAAAATATCAGGGCGTTACACTTCTCTTCTATGAAGTCGAGAGATTCCAAGAGGAGATCTTTATTCATTTTGGGATCATAGTAAGCCACTCAATGAGAAGGAACTTCGAGCTCAACAGGAATAACGGCTTCAGAACCGTAAGCTTATTTTTAATCTAGCCTTGATGGTAGCCAGTTCAATATAGCCGAGCTGGAATGCTGGATAACTTTATGTAATTGAACCTAGTTATATATGTATATTGGTTTAGCATATTTTTAATTTGTCATTGATTTTTCCCTTTGTAATTGAGCTTGGTCATATAGCATCATTTATAGTTTAATTTACTGTATCAATTTTGTAGTATAAGCAGTATCAATTTTATTATTTATTTGTTTGTAGGGTTTATAGAAACATTTGTATTTTCATTTTAAGTTTCGTTTTTGTAGTATAATCGATATCGGTTTTTTATTTGTTTGTTTGTGGGTTATGTGGTGACGTTGGTTATATAATTCAATATTAGTTATTTAGTATCTATTTTTGACAGTATTGGTATCAGTTTCAAGCATGAAAAAAACGTGGTATCGGTTTTTGCATGCAACTAGTATCAATTTTAGGTATTACAAAGTATGGTATATGTTTCTACATGCCATTAGTATCAATTTCAGATATAAAAATTATAGTATCATTTTTTACACGCCATTACTATCAATTTTAGATATAATGAAATATGGTATTAATTTTAAGATGGAAGTTATGTAGCATAAATAAGCTATGAATAAGCAATAAGTTATTGACAAATTCATTTGTAAAAAAATAATATTACCATGAATGGTAATGAACAAACCAAATAAAGAAGAAAATATCTCAAGTTTGAAATACATTGTTTTTCAAAAAGCATCGTAGCACCATGTAAACATTGTAAATAAGAGGCCTAGAAATAAAATCGTCAAAAAACCCATTGCTTAAAAAAAAAAAAACATTTAAGGAAAATCCATTAGCTAGGAAATTTGTATTTGTTTATATGTCAAGATGCATATATGTCTAATGAATAAGGTTATGTCAATCAATAGCACCAAATCAGCAAAGAAGGTAAATTATGAGTGTAAAATGGAAAGGTCGAGATAACTCCTATTTTTGTAGTGTCATGAATATTTAGGATCTCAAAGAATCTAATGGTGTAACCTGCGTAATACATGTTTCCATGTCCAGTTTACTTCTATTTCCATCATTTTCTTATATGACGGAAGCTAGCGTAAAAAAGACCAACCCAGATAAATATCATGGGGTGGTAGATGGTCATTTCTGGCATTTTCCAATATAGTAATAACTGCCTCATCTGGTATGGGTCAGGTGGCAATGTCTAATGATACACTATTTACACATATTCAAGATAATAATAAGCATTGCAAGTAATAACAATTTCAGTTTTAGTTATAACAAAACACGGTACCATTTTTTGCATTATTAGTATCTTGATGAATTTCAGGCATGACAAAAAAAGTATATGTTCTTGCACATTGTAGTATCAGTTTCAGGTATAAATTAATGCACGCGGAAGAAAATTTGAACAAAGCTAATTTTTACAACATTAGAAATAAGATCATAGTTTTTACAATAAACAGACATAATTTCAACAAGTGCTTATATCTACATTAAAGCAAAGCTAAATATAATTAGTTCTAATGCAACATCTCAAATGTATATTATTTGAACTGAACACCACAATAATTTTTAAAACAAATTCACTTCTTTGCGTTTTATTCCTCTTCCAGTCTTGACATGAACTTGGTTAAATTCCAGTAGTGATCATTGTCCGTCGATATATGACAATTCTTTCTCTTATTTGCAATAATTGTTTAGTTTTTATTTTGAACGGTATTCATCTTTTGTTTAATGATATAATGAACATCATGACATATATATAGCAATCAACCTTATTTAAAGAAAAAAATATTATTAGCATTATTTTGCCTCACTTGTATTATCGGGTATATAGCAAATATATAACTTATATTTGAGTGATAATGATGCAAATAGATCATATGCTTTGATAGTTTTAGTATCAATATTAGCATCATTTTTAGTATCAATTTTAGTGCTTGTAGGTATTATTTTTAAGATCTATGATAGTTGTTTTGTTTCAATTTTGATTATATGCAGTTATAATATCTGTTTTGCATGTAGTAGTTTGTCTGCCTGTGGGTATCAGTTTTTATCTGAAGCAAATGTTTACTAAACTAAAAGAAAATAACTTATAGATCAAGCAAAATTAATTCAATATACTAGGCATATAAAAATGTTTAGTGATTTATATAAAAGGTTATACTGCAAATAGATAACAAGTTCTAAGTACTACGTAACTATCATTTCAAATTTACTATTACTTTCAGTTCTAGTATCAAATTTGTTGTCAGTATGTATCATTTTTAACAAAAATAGCTTAATGCCTGATGCTTATTGTGCACATTTAATTTTTGCATTTCATTTGGCTTCATTTCATATCTTGTATATTGTTGTTTTTCCACAATTCATATAGGACTTCTTCAACTTCTTTTCTCCGTTAAAGACAAAATAGTACAAATCAGTTAATGTTCAATCTGTTTCAATTATATTAGTTAACTTTTTGACAAAAACATCATACCAGTTTCATTGCTTCTTTCAAACTAAAGAATTGTACGACGTAAAGAATCTACGTGACACCATTACATTGTAGGATATGTAAATGGTACCGACGTTCAATGGTCTTTACAATGTAGAGGGAAATAAAATGCATCTTCATATTTATCTCACACAATTTCTACTAGTGATGCATAACTAAATTTTTTTTAATACTTTTTACATTAGCGACTAGCCTTTTCTATTGAACATAGAAATTAGTTACAATTCAGTGTATGTAGCAATCATTATTTCCATATTAAAGTTTTATTTGCAATCATTGTTGTCGCCATTGTATAGTTATGCTCTGCCAGCCCATATTTTGATATATACAATCGATTGTCTATATTAACAATAGGAAATTGTAATTTTTTGTTATTGGTGATGCAATATTAAATAACAAATAGTATCAACATTGTTAATGGTGCCAATATATATTGAAAAGTATAAAAAGAACTAAGCATCAATTCTAATCAAACAACTTCTAGGTATCAGTTTTGCATTATTTTGTTGTCACTTTTGTCTTATCGACAGTCAAATAAATAAATAAAATCATAAAGCATCAATTTTTATCAACCAGAAAATAGGTACCAGTTTTGCATATGTGTGTGTTAATATAAATACATACATACATACATACATACATACATACATACATACATACATACATACATACATATATATATATATATATATATATATATATATATATATGCAAAACTGATACCTACTGGATTTGTTATAAATAATATTCAAAATAATTTATAAAATAACCAAGCATAAATTCTAATCAAACAACTACTAGGTATCAATTTTGCATTATTTTGGTAACACTTTTGTCTACATGACAATCAAATAAGTAGTTACATTTATAGAGCATAAACTTATAACAAACAGAACTCGGTATCATTTGTGCATATATATAGGCATCTTTTTGTTATAAATAACAATCAAAATATTTTATAAACTAACCGAGTATGAATTCCAATCAAACCATTACTAGGTATTGGTTTTTTCATTATTTTGATTAGTAGCAGTATAGTTAAGTAAAATAATAAATTTATGCACCTGTCCATCAATGAAATTTCCATCAAGGACATGCTGATAGTAGTTTCTCGAGTTGGGGATTGCTGTTCAATTTCTATTGAAGCTAATTTATTGGTTTTTGTAGTTTGGCATTGCTATTGAATTTTGAGCGGATCTAGATTTTTGATTTCACAATTTAGGAATTGCCGTTGAATTTCTTGTGGTTGTTCATCATGCTTTGATGTTTGTGGTTGTGTTTGAGTTATTGATTTGCTTCTGGTTTCGGACAACATTGCTACAGTGATTTTAAATTCTGAGAGCAAATTGGGAAAGAGTTTGGAATCGAAGAAGATAGTCGAATAAAAGGAAACAGAATGGTAGAAGGAAGATTTAATTTAAACATAGGATTTGGGCCAATTTTTGAAAGAAAAAATTGTATGCGCCCTTTTGAATAACATCCCAGGATTTTATTATTCTGATTTTGATTATTTAATTAACTATAAACATCTAAATAATTAGTGTTTAAAATTCTAAATAACTTATATTCAAATATAGGTATTATATAAATATTTGAATTGTGAATTAAATAGTCTTAGATAACTCCTTTTAATTTATAAATAATAATAGTAAAATCATTTGTAAATTTATTTACTATAATAAATAGTTCGAATAAATACGTGGAGGCCAATTATTAATAAAACTTATTGATTTTAATGGCATATTTTTAAATGAATTTATTGGATTTTTCATAATTTTTAATTTGGGAAAATAATTATAATTTCATTTGATGTATTTTACAGCAAACGATGATATTTTTAAAATTTCAGAGAATGATACAATTTGTATTTTATTGTTGGTTTGTGATCGTGTCATATTTTGGTGCATGATAATATTTTTATTTTGTCATTCATGATTTGTACACAAACTGAATATTGTGTAGTAGAGTACCAATAAACTATTTCAAATCACATCAAATTAATATTTTTGGACAAGATTGAGATGTACATTTTGATTTGATGTGTTGCTTGCAAATTTTATTTTACTTAAGTTTGAAGTAACGTTCATGATTTTGTCTATAAAATCAAAAAAAAAATCAACCCTCAACACATTTTCCATTCCATTTTCAGTTAACTCATAAAATGGCATCCAACTTTAAAAATCAAAATCTAGAGATTTAGGCCACTAAAAATCGTAATACTAGATCTGTTGAACTCATGTGGTCGTTGCCTTCAAATCTATATGTACCATGTTGAATGCGGCATCCACAGGTTGAGCTCGATAGTTTGAGTCAGGGTAGGGTTTCTTTTTTCAAATGACGTGGTCAGTAATGGAGCGAATAGGGGTTGGCGTTGGCTCAGTGGAGGCATGAGATGAACTGGGTGATGCTTTGCAAAACCACTGTCACTGATTATGAATCATATCGTCAAGGTTAGGTGAGTTCGACCTTTAGGTCGAAATCTTAACATTGGCGTCGAGTTTGGATTCGTAGTGATGGCAGGGGAGAGCTCGGAGAGAGGGAGAGACGATAGAGGCAATTGATGATGATTTCATGGAGCGATGCTTGGTACCATGGCATGCTTGCACAACAATGTTAGTATTTGTGTGCAGGCATTTGATTTTTGGAAAGGAAGTTGTTGGATCATAGGTTTTGATTGCTGACATGAAGCAACAATTCACAGTCTACGACTACGACAACATCTGGACTCAATGACTCAAAGTATGGTTCACATAGTTATATATTTTAACAAGAGTCATCAAATATGTATATAGTCTAATTTAGTGCTTTTTTAAAATATTTCCTCAAGAATCATCATTCACATTCAAATAAACTTGCATATTTTTAACCAAAATCAAGTTTTTAAAAAATGCACGGAGCGAAGCTCGAACCCGGGTCACTAATTTAGAAGGCAAGTGCACTAACCAAATGAGATGTGATGATTTTTGGATATTAACAGAATTCGGTCGACTGAACAAGATCATTCAGTCGACTAAATCTGTGCATTTTAACATATATGTGCATGTTTTCGAATTCATTCGACTGAATGATCAAAGTCAGTTGACTAAATTCCGCAACTGTCGTTTTTAATGAAAAGACACATCTTTTCTGAATAGTTGTCTTCCTCCCCAAAGGTTGCAATCATTGCTATTCGTAGAGATCTCTTCACCAGGAGTTGCAACTTCTTCACTACTATATATATGCATGAATTTCAAGATCAAATCACTTTACTTGCTTGCTTATACTTGAATCATATTTTATGAATTAACTACTCTCTTGAATCCATACATTCATTGCTTATGTATTCATTTCCATATTCTTCAACCAATTTGAAACTACCGAATCTTCATATACACACAACTACACACATCATACTTGTGGAAAAGATTATAGGAAGGGTGTACTATAAGCAGACTTATCCGTGTTATCAAAACAAAAAGTCAAACTATCATTTGTATTTGTTGAAGTCCTGCTCTGCTGCTTAGGCGTGTGAAGTCATCTTCGGCTGTTGAGGCGAAATCCTGTTTCGCTGTTTAGGTCCTTATTCGGTTGCTCAAGGGTTGCATAGACCTGTTCCTTCGGGTTAAGTGAGGGTTATTATTTTAGTGAAATTGCAGAAGGAGTCTGGGACTAGACGTAGGATGGAGCTCCAAACCAGTAAATCTTCGGTGTTATTTTTATTCTGCTTTTACATTCCGCATTATTTACTGTATAACTATCATCACCATACTATGTATTATTGTATATTTGCACGATCCATAGCACACTTTCATTTGGTATCAGAGTCTAGAATTCTATCAATCGTCACAACATCATAGAATAATGGCCAGAAAATGATCTAGTCAAAATACAACAGGAAAAATCCAAGTCAAAGCCACCAATGAGGACCGCAAAAAGGTACTTTCTGATTTACAAATTTCAGTAAAAGATAATAACGAATTATGTTGTGTATGCAATTAGATCTCAAAGCTTAATTTCATTATTTTAGAAAAGATGAAATATGTTGAACTTGAAGATGAGAAGTTGAAAAACGAGAAATTAAATTTTGAAAATCAACTTGGAGTTTTAAAGAAAAAATTTATAAATGTTAAAGATTTTCTAGATGAACAAAACACCATATTTGAAAAGGGGAGAAAAATTTTCAAAAGAAAATTTTGATTTGAAAAGACAACATGATTTATTACAATCCTCTTTAGGTAATTTTGAATCTCAAAATTTCCTTCTCAGAAATGAGAACTGTACGTTAAAAAATGAGAATTCTGAATTAAATTTATATTTTGGATAACAGTAATATTTCTTTTGAAAATAATAATTGTGACCTTAAAGCTAAATTTGATAAACTTATCGCTGAAGTTTCAAAATTTAATAAAGGTCAAAACGATTTAAACTTGATTTTATCCAGTTCTAGACCTATACATGATAAAAGTGGTTTAGGATATAATAAAAATAATCATAGAAATAGCACTAGATACACGTACATGTATAGTAAAAATGTTAGTGCTAGTACTAAATTTCAAGTAAAGTCTAAATCCAAGTTTTATAGAAATTCAAAAACTGTTATGACCAATAATGTTCATAATCTCTCTAGAAATACAAAAACATTGATGGGAAATATGAATAAAAATTATATAAGTATTTGGGTTCTTGTTAATTGAAAAAATAGAGAAAATACATTGATGATTATTTTGATATAGTAGTTAATAATGAAAATTATATTTATAAAGGTTCAACCACATCCAAATAGGTATGGTTTCCTAAAAATTAGGAAATTATAAGAATCTTTGGTATCACATGCTTTTAATGTTATTTTTTTGATACCTTACATAATTAGTAGTAGTTTTTTTTTCTATGTTGTCCTATGTTAACACTTTTGTGGAATATAATTTATGTCATCATATAAACTCTCCTTTTTGTCGATGACAAAGGGGGAGAAAGATATTACTCTAACACTATTTGCAGGAATAAATAGCATAGATTTAGGGTGAGCAATCTATAACATAATCACAGGAATATATTCAGGGGAGAGATAAGTCAACAAAGCTTGCCGGAGATTCGTCCGTAGCAAACTGAGTTGTCATCATCAAAAAAGGGGAGAATGTTGGATCATAGGTTTTGATTGCTGACATGAAACAACAATTCATGAATCTACGATTACGACAACATCCGGACTCAACGACTCAAAGTATGGTTCATATAGTTAGATATTTTAACAAGAGTCGTCAAATATGTATATAAAGGCTAGTTTAGTGCTGTGTTAAAATCCTTCCCCAAGAATCATCATTCACATTCAAATAAACTTGCATATTTTTAATCAAAAACAAGTTTTTAAAAATGCATGAAGTAGGGCTCGAACCCGGGTCACTAGTTTAGAAGGCAAGTGCACCAACCAAATGAGCTATGATGATTTTTTTTATCAATAGAATTCAGTCGATTGAACAAGATCATTCAGTCGTCTGAATTTGTGCATTTTAACATATATGTGCATGTTTTTAAATTCAGTCGACCGAGTGATCAAAATCAGTCGACTGAATTATACAACTGTCGTTTTTTATGAAAAGTCACTTCTTTTCTGAATAGTTGTCTTCCTCCCCAAGGGTTGCAACCATAGCTATTCGTAGAGGTCACTTCACCAGCAGTTGCAACTTCTTAACTACTATATATATGCATGAATTTCAAGATCAAATCACTTTACTTACTTGCTTATACTTGAATCATATTTTCTGAATTGACTACTCCCTTGAATTCATACATTCATTGCTTACGTATTCATTCCATATTCTTCAAGCAATTTGAAACATCCTAGTCTTCATATACACACAACTACACACATCATACTTAAGGAAAGATTATAGGAAGGGTGTACTATAAACAGACTTATCCCTGTTAACAGAACACAAAAAGTCAAACAATCATTTGCATTTTTTGAAGCCCTATTTTGCTGCTTAGGCGTGTGAAGTCCTCTTTAGCTGCTGAGGTGAAATCCTGTTCTGCTGCTCAGGTCCTTATTCGGCTGCTCAAGGGTTGTATAAACCTGTTCCTCCCGGTTAAGTGAGGGTTGTCGTTTTAGTGAAATTCTAGAAGGAGTTTGGGACTGGACGTGGGACGGAGCTCCGAACCAACATAAAAATCTTCGGTGTTATTTTTATTCTTCTTTTATATTCCACACTATTTTGTGTATAACTATCACCGTTATACTCTGTATTATCATATATCCATATGACACGATCCATAGCAAACTTTAGAGCTTAGTTTGGAGAGGAAGTATATTTAGGGTAATTAAATATTTAATTAAGTTAATACTGATTGTTAATTAATTTAATTAACCCAAATCTTATAAAATTGACATCTTACTCATTTGAGGTCAGATTTGGACGAAATCTTTGCGTTGGACTCATATCGACATTATCCACACGTTGGAACTTATTTCATTGGATTTGGAGCTAGTAGAATTTTGAGCTAAAATCGAATTCCTTTTGATTTTAGATCATATCGGAACGAAAAAGTTTCAGCTGAAATTTTGATGAGTTTACTGACCTTTATATAAAATATTTGATATTTGTGACACTATAAATTATTGTTGAATGCTTGGGTGATAGTTTATTATTGGTTGTTCGAATTGTTTTGATTCTGGCTTTAAGGAGTGGATGACACATTGTATGATTTATAAGGAACCCATATATCCATATATTGTTGTTTGATCCCTCATTATAATAGATGGAATAAATAACCATTTTATTAAGAGGAACAAAATAAAGAAGTCAGAGTGTTTTCGTAGCGAATAGGTCTCTAATGGATATTTCATAGTGCATATATATGTATGAAATTTAAAGGGGACTTTTATAGAGAAGCCTTAAGGGGTTTCTCGCCAGTATTGATTTATTTAAATTCTTATATTACTTTAACGATGTTTGGTTGAAATATTTGTGACATACTCTTTGATTTGTGCAAGTCTCGTTATAGCGATTTTCTCTATACCGCTACTTATGAAATATCATCTCCCTAAACCCTTATGTGTGTTGAACTTATGCTTGTATTTTTACGAAATAAATGTTTGGTCACGTTTCGCACTTTGAAAGTCATTTACACTATGTTTCCAAATATTTTGAGAATTTTGAAAATAAATGATAAGTGTTAATTAAAATTTATAAAAAAAATTGTGAATTTGATTAACTATCTTTTGCGAAAGTTAAAATTGTTTCAATTTATAAAAAGATTTCAAATTTGATTTATTATCTTTTGGGATAATTAATATTGTTTTAAATTTATAAATGTTTAACGTTTTGGGATAATTAATGTTGTTTTAAATTTTGAAAAATATTATAAATTTGATTTATTATCCTTTAAGATAATTTATATTATTTAAAATCTGTAAAAAGGTATTATTTTGATTTATGGCTTTTTACGATAATTAAAGTGGTTTTAAAATTTATAAAAGAATTATATCAATTATCTTTCAAGATGATTAATATTATTATGATTATTAAAAGTATTTAAATTAATTTATTATCTTCCAAGATAATAAATGATGTTTTGATAATAGTTTATAAATGTGGAAATCTTTAAAAAGGAATGTTTAAAAAGAAAGGTAAGTGTAAGTGTTTAGGGTTTTATAGTAAACAATGGTTTTAATGACATTCATTTTTGACCAATCTTTTTAATACAATTACAAATATAATTTTCTCTTTAAATAAATATATTTATAGTGTTTTTTTTATAGTATTTTACAAATATTTATGTGTGAAAATCAAGCACAAGTAAGAATCAAATGCTTTAAAAGTTGATTCATTTATTGATGGCAAGTGTATTCGATTTAATTTCCATAGACAATCATTCGCTTATTTTCGTTAATTGATTTCTTAATCATCGATTTTGATATCCTTCTTTGTGTCACATCGATTCAAGATGATTTATTTACTCATTTGGGGAATCTAAACCCTTGCTATTCTTAAAGTTAAGAATGATGGTGAGCCAAGATAGGAAGCAAGACCGCTCTACCTATTTGACTTCATAGTTTTCCCAAGGTAGTATTAGTTTGTTCCAACGGTTGATTGATCGACTACTGATTTTAATATCCTTCTTGTGCTTCGTCAATTTAATATGATTTGCTGCTTAGGATTGTCATCTAAGATCTTGGAAAACGAAAACCAAAGAGTGAGTGGAAGCCAAGTCACTTGGGTAACACCCATTACAGTATATTGACATTTTTCTATAAATCTGTTGGTAGCATGCATGTGGTGATGTGAGCATATTCGAATGCATGCAATATTTCATACAGGGTCGAGCTTGGAATTTCTCGAGAGTGTAGCGTACTTGGCATGGGCTCTAAAGCATATTTTATCTAGAGGTATACTTTCGGTGAAGGGGTGCACCCTCCTAGTCATATTGGATGAATTCATTCTTCTTGTTTAAATTCGAACCTTGGAGTTGATTCTTCCTTAATTTCATCGAAATGTGCTTTGCGCCCTTCTCTATGTTTTAATTATTTTGTCCATTCTTTAAATTTGACTTTTGTACATTCTTCAGATATGGAATTTTTCTTTAATTATGTCCATCGCTTGTGTTTGAATTTGTTTCTATTTTTTTTCATTATCTTATGTATGGATGTTGTTCTTGTATGGTGAAAACCCATTTTTTGTTTCTGCATCGTAGTCCCACCAATTATTTTATGTTTGCCATATCACTTGATTTTTTGCACGTTGATTTTCCAAACTGACCAATATGTTATTTTATTATAATACTTATGTTAGGTCGCGTATTTTCCAAGTTGGCATTAGTGTTGTGAAGATCTTGGAGAAAAACTAGATGTTCACCTACCGTAGTATTTTATTTTCCGTTATATTATATTGTATTCCTATCAGCAATTGTAAGGTTAAGAAATCATAACCGTCCAACTATTGAGTTTTGATTTTAACTTCAATGTACCTTGTACCTTGGAATAATTGTTTATACAATCTTTGTTATATTTTATGTTGTCGTTTCCACTACGAGATTCTATTTCCGCTGTTGTTCCTTTTATTTTGCCCTGACAATCCTCTTTTATACAACTGGATGTTCTGCATTTAAATACCATTAATGTATCGAGTGTCCACTTTCAATAGTCAAAAAGGCAGGTCTTTATATTTTGCCTAATTTTTTTAGGTTATTTGTCCTTAAAAATATTTCCCCCTTATTTTGTCTATTTTGAAAAGGAAAATAGTATGTTATATGCTGAAATTCAATTTTAATAACATAAACGGAATCCCTTACCACCGTAACCATTTATCTATGGCTTGAACATAATATATAAATGCCATAAAACAAAATTTCTAATCTAAAAATTTAGATAAATTAAATTTCAGCTTATCCAGTTTGCTTAATTTTTGTTGTCCCTAAAGTATTATGGACATTGAATATCATATCTCCAAATATTTTTGATGCAAATCCTAATTGCATTTATCGGTTTAAAGGGTAACATTAAAAATTTGGTAACATTCCAACTTATGCATGGACCTAAAATGGATAATGTGTTGATTCAAAATAATATATAATTCTATTACATAAGTATACAAAATATCTCTCTTAAATACATCACAAAAATTAGAGTTTAAAATTAATTTAATGGTTTGAGATTCTATCCGAGACACCGCAATTCCAATCACACTAGTCCGATTCCGGTGTTACTGGGTCTGAATTCACCAAAAAACACATTCTGGTTTCTGTAACATTACGCATTTGAAACTCGAAGGTGAACGTTGATGATGCTGCAGTCATCAGTGGAATTATTTTCCAACGATGAAAGTGAGTTTCGTTTATTAATTAACATAGATAAAATAAGTAGAGTGGCTAAATATTTTCGTTACGTCAAAAGTTTTCTTTATCATTCTTTTCGCATACTTTAGTCATAATTAAACCAAAATGTGCCTACGCAGGGTCAAATTTAATAGAAAAATAACATAGAACGAGTCGGATCAACATATGATGATAGGGCCAGCACTTCTTAATACAACGAATAACAAAAATCTTTATTAGCTACCAACACTCTTGCTCCATCTTCGATTTGCTACTACGGCCTTATTTCGAACTTGTCTAATCCTATAAACTCAGCCAGCTCAAATGAGCACCCATGATTTTGTGGGGAAAACAATAATAAAAATACATGTCAGACATTATGCCCGGTGTGAATAATAGTTTTCCTATAAACAACCATATAGCGAGACCAACCTGCACTGCACAGAGTAGATTTCCCTTTTAATATTCAGATATCATGAGTGAAACATATTAAAGTACTGGCACATATAATTCTTATTTACATCTTCTAGAAAATGCTTCCCTTAGAAGTTTCTCTTTATTCTCTTTATATTCTTCTTTTATCTATTATTACTTATTCATTTCTATGCCATACGCATTATTTCTTAGTATTTACTGGTTTGATACCGCATGCCACACAGATATCCTTTATTCTTTGAAGTGTTCTTTAAAATATTTAACACTGTGTCCCATGCAGCTCTTATTTACTCTGCTTTAATATTCAGTATTGCCCTCACACAGTTACATATTTCAATCTTCTATAGAACTCCATTCTTCTTTATGATTTAATATGAATCCCATGCAGTTGAATGTTACATAATTTTGGTTAAGTGAGTTAATAATACGCCCCACGCAATATCAGCTTTCCAAGGTGGATTCTTACTTGTTCTTCTCTTTAAAGTATTTAAACAACACCCTATGTAGTTAAGTATTCTAATTCACTTTCCCACGGTGAAGTTTGCGTATCTGAATGCCTACCTTCCTAAGGCCAAAACCCATTTGAAGATTTTTTTAATTCATGGAACAACCCCACGGTCTCCGAAAGTTGAATGCCTTGCCTCATCTTCTTAAGGTGTGCATTCGAATGGGCTTCCCCATTTGGCATTGGTAGCCCTTCCGACTCCTCTTTATTTCATATAGGACCCCTTCCCCGTTCTGACCCGGCCTATCCCCAAGTCCCATTGACTTATCCTTTATAAATATTATGCATTTCTCCTTTTGGCGTAGAATCCCCTATCCTACATAGTATGCATTACATTTTCTTTCCTTACTAGGTATTTCTATCTTTATTTTGGCATATATGATCCCTTCATATTTAGCACAGTACTCTTTCTTATAAATATAAAGCCTCCATTCTAATACCGGTACCTGGTAACTCAGAGATCCCTGATAATATCTTTACACGTGTCTTTATCCCATTCGTTCTTATTTTTCTTTTTTTGTTATTTGCAGTGTTCATTTCAAAAAATAATCTAGATCTAGTTTTGCTAACCCTTGTTTGAGTATTTTCTCATAGAGATTAATCTCCTACATCCCCCAAAGTACTCGAAAATCCCCAACGTAGTACTCATCTGGTTTTACATCTATTTCGTTATTGAAAATTTGGATAGTTTCCCCAAAATTCCTGAACCCCTATCCTTTCATAATTTAAATTTTATATTGCCTTTTTTAGGGTATCTTCCTTGTTTATTTTGAGTTATGTACCTTTATAAAATTTGTATAAAATCATGAAAGCTTAAGAAATATCCCAAGTTAAAAACCCACTTCAGAAATTTGGTTCTAAACCTATATAAATTCTCCAGCCATGTTTACTCATTCTAAACATCACATGTTTACTCATTCTTCCCTAGCCATTTATTAAATCTTTATATTCTTAATAAGGACGTGTATGAAACCCATCATACTTAAAAACTTTTAGTTCCAAACTAAACACATACATTTAAATACACGATTTAGAGAGGTTAAGTATTACTCACCTAAATTTTTAAGATGTCTAGCTTTAGTCTTCTAAAACCCCTTTAGGTTGCATTTTCGATATCCTCTTTTTGTTTGCCTTTTTTAGGCCACCACCACTAAAATCTCTCTCTATATTTTTATTTTATTTTAGGTAGAATGAAGTGAATGAATTGAAAATAGTAATGTATATTGTCATATAATAATTTGGGCTTGGGCCCTCTTTCCCTTTCCCATTAATTCGTTTCCCCGTACTTCTCTTATTTCGACCGCCTTGGACTTTTAATTAATTTATTTGACTAACTTAAATTTTGGATTAAAATCTTCCCTCCGTAAAGAAGTTTCGCCCCTGAAATTTAGTTAAGGTTCAGTAGAGATTCGTCCTCTAGTCCATGCTCACCCTAAGCATACCCTTGATTTCATAATCCATGCACATAAAACGTACTAGCACTGTGTACTAATACAATAAACAACCTTAATATATGGGTTTATAAACATAGTTGTACAACTCAATACATAGGTCATGTGATAATCCGAAACGAAAAGCTCTGAATAGGCCCTTTTAATCTTGTCCTTAGTTTCTCATGTGCAGCCCTTCATATCTGCGCTCTACTGGACACACACTAGCTTCAACATCTTGTTCCGAAGTTGTTTCTCTTCCTGGTCCACTATTCGAACCTATTTATGCACATATGTCATATATGGCTTTATGACTAGGTCTTTTACTGTGCTTTAATTAACTCCTATGCCTAGATCAATAATGCATTTCTACAAACATGATACTTGTAACGCATTATGGATCCCTGTAAAATACTACGCAGTTCCACCTCATAGGCCACATTTCCAATCCTATCTACGATCAAAAATGGTCCTACATATTGTTTAACAATGGAATTTCTATCAAGTTAGAAAACCGTCGATAAATTTTGAATTAAATTTATACCACAAGCGCATGGCGTACTATCGTAGTAAGTAGTGAGTAAGGGTCGATCCATAGGGAATTGTAGATTTTAATTTCTATTCAATTAAATTAAACCAAAGTTGAAGAATATTTAAGCTAGAAAATGAGGAAACTAACAAACTAACAAATACAAATGTAAATGTAAATGAAAATTATGAGAATAAAATGACAATTTAGAGACAAATCCACTCTCTAGATCACATAATTCAACAAGGTATGAAATTATGATCTCTCTTTTTTAATCACTAGTAAGTTTAATTGATATGCTTATCATAAGTATGGCATATTGGTGCTATTAATTTGCTCAACATAAGCCATCAAACTATAACACACCATTTAAACTACTTTTCATTTCCATGAAATGTGACAACAAAGTTGAAAGAAAAATCTATTTTAAGTATGGTCTATTAACTATTAATTAGAAATATAGACCATCAAATTTCAATTTCAATATTCCCTTCATTACCATCATCATATGCAAATAAAGAGGTAAATATTGTTTATGACTGTTTAAGTATAGCCTATTTGTTATTAACAACATAGACCATAAAATTCAACATGAAAAAATAAATCACATCAACATTCATTTAAGCACAAAAGAGAGCAATAATTATGAAAATATTGAATCTACGTGATTAGAGGCTTCATTACCCCTAAATTAAAGGGATTAGCCTAACATTTGTGTTATCATATCAACACAAGCAGCATGCAATATGAAAGAAAAAGAAAAGGAACAAGAGAGCAAAGTAATGAAGAGCTATTCTACTTGCATGAAAAATAAATCTATACTACTAACAAGAAAAAACATGTAGTTAAAAGGAAACCATAATTAACATTACACAAAAAAGGGAAAAATACATAAGATGAAAATGGGTAAGTAGCCATGAAAAGAAAGAAGAGAACTTGATTTATTTGTGAGCTAAAAAATAACGAATAGAGACCAAGGAAGAGGAGGATTACATGAAACATAAGGGGTATTTATACATGTGTTAAACCCTAATTCATATTTTTGGAGAATGCCCAAACTACACCTTAGGAAGTGTGGTGGCTAAGTTACCATTAGCATCCAATAATCATCCATTAAGTATGCATGAAGATTTAATGACCTTTTAGCATGTGCATTAGCTCTTAAGTGTACACTAAGATAGGTGGATAAGTGGGGTCTTCTATTATCATCATTTTGAATTATTTCCATATTCATTGTTCTCTTCACTCTTGTGCATGCATATGTCATCATGAAATCATTTGTAAAATTCACTAAATTTCCTACAAAACAACATAGAAAATATCAAATAAATTTTCACAATTTAATAAATGCACAAAATTTACCATTTTACCCCTATATGAAGAAGAATATGTGACAATTTGAAAATAATTTGAATTTTGGTTTAAACAAGTTAAAATACCCAATATGATCATTTATTTAATTTAAATAGATTAAATATGGTGGTAAAAAATGCACATTTACGTGCACATCGCACATCTGAGCGCTTACTTACAACCTTTTCGAAGCGCATTGCACTCCTCATCAGAGAAACCATCACGAACATTTAATCTCCTGTTGCGAACTCCAGTTCCTTTCGCCTTGTATCGGCATAATTCTTTTTCCTAGACTGCGCAACCCTTATTCTAGCTGGGATAACTCTACCTTCTCAGTAGAATCCTTAATTATATCTGTCCTAGTATTAACTTATCCCACGCCTTTAGCTAGCATGTAGGCGACTTACACGGCCTTTCATACAACATCTCAATTGGAGAATAATACCTTCTACAAACTTCGCCAGAACACTCTAGTGAACAAAAAATCCCAATCACTAATAATAGAGCTCAGTTACCTTCACATACATTTCTGCTATGGTGTAATCCTCTAAGCCTTCACTGTAATGAAATAGGAACTCTTAGTTATTCTACCAATTATGACCCATATGCATTCATTCCCTACCCTTGTCATCAACAACCCATCTACGAAGTCCATAGATACTGAATCCTATTTCCACACTAAAACCTCTAAAGGTTGCAAGAGGTCACATGACTTCTAATGTTCGGCCTTCACTTGCTAGCATGTAAGACATCTTCTCACATACTTTCTCACATCTGTCTTCATCCTTACCTAGAAGAAACTCCTCTTTATCTTGATACATCTTCGTACCTCTAGAATGTATGTTAAACTTTGAACAATGGCATTCATCCATTGCTTCCTTCTACAGTCCTTCCGCATTTAGACCATACAACCTTCTATTCTCCATAGTCTGCCTTCTTCATCAACTTAGAATCTCTCCAACTCTATTGCTTTGACTCTATGTCCATGTTCCTTACAATATTTATGCCAAACTTGTCTCTCCCTTCTATAGTTCAGCTATCCTTTCTATCAATGTATGCCTAATTTCCAAGTATGATAATATCCTGAAACTACCGCTCAAACCTACACTAGATCAAAATTGCACATTACACATATACAATGTTTATAACATGTTCCATTCCTCTATCATAGCCAAAACAAACTACGCTGTTTTCGACTTAAAGCATCTGCTACTTTATTGCCTTTTCTTGGGATATGCTTTATTGGAAAATCATATGATGCTAGAAACTCCAACCATCTTTGTTGCCTCATGTTCAGCTTCTTCCTAGTGAATAAATATCTTAAGGACTCGTGGTCAATATACAACTCAAACCTCTCCCCCAAGAGATAGTGTTTCCAAATCTTCAACGGGAAGGCAACTACTACCAACTTCAAATCATGCGTAAGATACCAGACTTCATGGAGTCGCAGTTTCCTTGATGCATAAGCAATTACCCTACCCTTCTGCATCAATATTGTGCCTAACCCAAAACCTGATGCATCAGTGTACATGTTCATACCATTATTCCTTTTAGACATCACCAACACAGGTGCATTCGCGAATCTATACTTTAGTTTATGAAATGCCTTCCCACACTCGTACACCTAAACAAACTCCTTACCCTTCCTGATTAGCCTCATCATTAACACAAGTATATGGAAGAAGTCTTTAATGAATCTCCTGTAATAGTCAATCATAAGAAACTTTGCACCTTAGTTACAGTCTCGGGCCTCTTCCACCCATTTACTACCTCTACCTTCAAAAGATCTATAGCTAACCCTGCTTTCAAAATCACATGGCCTAGGAACTTTACTTCTCTCTTCCAAGAAATGATAATTCAAAATTTTTCATGTATTTTATGCTGTCCCATTGTCTCCAGCACAAGCCCTAGTTGAACCGCATATTCCTCCTCATCCTTAGAGTATACTAAAATGGCATTTATGAATGCCAACACATCTATCTAGCTTAACTCATAAGATCATGTTCATCAAGTCTACAAAGAAAGTGTAACACCCCATATTTTATAACATTATTTAGAATAATTAATTGGGTAAATTAACAACTAATGTGCAGATTAATAAGTTGATAATTAATTAACTAAGGGTAGCTGTGCCATGTTAATATGCAAACCAAAATGAAATAACCTAAGCTAATGTGTTAGGATATGAGAAGGGAAATATGGAAAATAGGTGGAGCCATATCCTAAACCCTTAGGAGATAGAACGCTCACATTCACTTCATTTTACTCAAACTAAAATGCTAAAATGACCACCATTATCATTCTCAAGAAGAAGAATAAAGGTATGATTCAAGGGAAGGGAAATAATCAACTAAATCAACATCAAATCTCACATCTGTAATCTCAAAGCTAAGGTGAATAATTATTACATCCCAATCTTTTAGTTTTCGGTTTTGAGATTAGATCCGAAATGATTTTGCAAGTACATGCCATGTTTTGATGATTAAAATTATATATATATATATATATATGTTGTTGATGTATTATATATGTTCATGTTGGTTTATGATATGTTTGACACGAAAACCCAATTTAATGACATTCAAATGCCTTGAAAATTTAAAAATAGGTCAGAAATAATATTATAGAAACAGATTTCGATTTTTATAATTTTCTGAATTAATATGGATTTTATATTATTTTCTAGTTAAGGAAATTATTTATTGGGTTATAAATTATTTTCGGCTTAAATAGTAATTATTTGGGATTGAAATTTTCGTATGTTAGGATACATATTAAAATAGATTTTCTAGGATTTTTCTAGATTTTTCCTAAGTGTTATATAATATTATTTAAGGTATGCGACTTAAATGTTTTATATATTTAATTAAGGAGAAGGGGCATTTCGTAAAAAAAACGATCATGTAATTTTAAGAATAATGGAAACACATTTCTGAAAAGTAATTATTAACCAATGAGAATTTGAAAAACAAAGGCAGGTTAGTTGAAATGATTTCCTTTTTAAGTTAAAGACAAAGAAATCACATTTTTAATATGCTTGAGCCTTTATGGTAATAAACCTTCCGCTCTAGACCTTCTGATAAGGTCGAGAGGTTTAAAGCTTTCGATAAGGTCAAACAACGCATATGATATCAAGCTACTTGGTACATAATGAATTGGACAAAGTCGAAGGGTTCTAAGTCGAAGGTTGATGGCCAAAGAGGTTGGGGTATGTTTGTTTTATAAACCAAAAGCTTTCACTATCTTTGCTTTCGACTAAGAGCTTTCGACTTGGTTGCTTTCGACCTGGTCAAATGGTTAAAGTAAAGGTTTTAAACCTTTCGACATAGTCGAGAGATTACTGCTGTTTTAACACTATTCTATTTTGAAACCTTTCGACACAGTCAAAGGGTTACTACTGCTTTATAAATGTTTTATTTTGAACCTTTCGACAAAGGTTTACTTGTTTTAAAAACTAGCTGCTTCTCCCTGCTTTCGGAAGCAAGCTTTCGACTTAGATGATTTACCCTTGTTTTTATTAATTGAAGTGTAACCCAAAGCTTTCGAAAGAGTTGTTTTAAAGGTTATGTTTAAAGCTTTTGAAGTAGAGCTTTTGAAAAAGTTGAAAGGTTGCTTCCAATGATTTTAAAATTTTTTAAAAGAAGGTTTCCACTTGTTTAAAATTGAGCCTAGTAAGTTTTCGAAAGGTTTAGTTCAATGGTTTCGAAAGGTTTATTACATGGTTTTGAAAGATTTTAGTTAAACAATTTCGAAAGGATTAGTTCAATATTTTGAAAGGTTTATTGAATGTTTTCAAATGGTTTTAGTTGAATAATTTCAAATGATCCAAATTTTTATAGCTTTTGAAAGGTTTGCTTTTTAATGGGTTCGAAAGGTTTAGATAATGATTTCAAAAGGTCTGATGTATGATTTCGAAAGGTTGAGGAATGATTTCAAATGGTTTGTTAGTGGTTTTAAAAGAAATGATTTCAAAGGTTTAGAAAGAGGTTCTTTCAAATATTTAAATGTTTTCATCAACTAAGAATTAAGTAAAGGATATCTATATGGCACGATGATATGATTTTTGAGTAGATCATAATGTTTATATACTTCTCCTTGTTTAAGTTTTATTTAAAGGTTTTAAACTATTTTAAAATTGTTTCCAAGGAAAATTATGGAAGGGGATCCTTAAGTGAAAATGACCTAGATATTAGAAAACCAGATGGGACTAGTATGGGGTCACGCCATATATATTAGCTAATAGCCCCAACAAATTACTGTCCAAAATTCTAGTGTGTGGGGATTTGTCATAGGAAGACTACAATTACGGTTACACACTGAAAGGAATATATGTTTGTATATAGATAGGTTATTGGTGAGTTCGAAAAACCTTTAGGATCCGGAAGACATGTGAGATGATTAACTTAGGGACAGACCATCCAGAAGTGAAGTATTTAACAGATTGTTAAGGACAGACCGTCTAGATGGAAAATGTTTGATAGATATTTAAGGAAAGATAATCCAAAAGAAGAATATCTAACATGTATTAGGTTAATTTTTATTATATTATCTGGTAGGCTTGAGTCAACAAAAGGTTAAAATTTATCCAAACAAAACTTGTGTGTTTGAACATATCGTTCATTATTACTTGATATTTATGCATGTTTACATAATGATTGCTTTACAGCATTTAATCATTTTGGATGCAGTAGCACAGTATATGGTTTTATGAAAGGTTTTGCAAAGATATGTTTTTAAAGGATGTTAATGAGGTGAAACCCATTTAGCTAAGCGGCATGGTCTCACTTAACATAATTATTCCGAGATATATAATATTATTCACACCAAGTTTTATGTCTAATTCAAAGATTATGTTTTCCCTTTAACTCTCGCGTGCTAAAAATTAATTTGAGTAAGCTGAGGGTTGATATTCTTTTTCATAGAAAGTTGATGAATAAGCTACCGAAGGCATGTAAGAGACAACGGATAACTACTTAGGATTTGCTATTCTTATTATGTTTTGATGGATTTTCCGCTGTGTTGTTTGTATTAGGTCTGTTTTGATCATATGACTTTGATCAACCAAAGCGGTATCTTCATATACCGCTCTTGACGTAATTTGTATTAATTATATTTGATCCATGCATGGAAACGATTTGGGGATTATGTTTTATAAATGTGAAACATTTGATTTTGAAATGTAATGAGTTAAATGTGGTTTTTCTGAAATCTATGTTTTGTTTCATATTCAAGTGCTGTTGATATAATTGGCACCATTAACAAAGCCGTATTTAGTCACCAAAAGCTAATATGATAGATGACTGCAGCATCTGTAGCGCTTAGTTTTGGGCCTCTAGATAGGGGGTGTTACAGAATGCAGGCGCATTTGTCAAACCAAATGGCAAAACCAAACACTCATATGAGCTGTGTCTTGTTCTTAACGTAGTCAAAGGAATGCTTTCCTCCGCAACTCTTAGGTTGTCGAAACATGTAGCTTTGTCCAATTGCAAAAATATCATAGCTCCATTTAACTGATCAAACAGATTAGCAATTCTCGGTAAAAATACATATTCTTCACTGAACTTTCATCCAGCATTCGATAGTCTATATACAGTCTCAACAACCCATTGAACTTCCTTACAAACACCACTACTGCTCTTCAAGGTGAGCTACTTGGCCTTATGAAGCTCTTTCGTTCTACCTCTGCAAGTTGATTCCTCTACTTCTCCATCTCCTTTAGAGGTATTCTATTTTGGGGTTGACTAAACAGTTCAGTCCCCGGCATTAAATCTGTTCGAAACTCCACCGCTCTCGAATATGGTGATGCCGAACTAGCTCAAATACATCTCGGAACTCTTTTACTACCCATAATGCTCCAAGATCTTCTTCTTCTAGAGATAAAAAAAATAAAATACTCTTACATAGTTTTCCACATTCTTCCAAACCACGTACACCCTATCTCTATTGTCTGGATGACTCTGATTAATCATTCCTTTCATTGCAATGCACCCTTGCACTATACTTCTCCAACCGATCGATCCCTAGAATAACTTTGAAGCTTATAAAGTCAAACACGTAGGGATCACAAGAAAACTTACACCTACCTAAATCAATATCAAGGTCACTGCATCTCAATCCGAGAGTGTCTTACCCTCCTCTCGAATTTGCTACACATATAGAAGTGACTGAGTGGGTAACCCTTAACCTATATCTATCATCCAAGTCTTTAACTATAAATGAATGTGTAGCTCTAGTATCAAACAATACTCTAACTGGGATATCGAAAATAAAATCCATAATGTCCACGACTTCCCATTGCCTTTCTCCTCGGTAATTATTCCTTCCCTTGGTCCCTCCAAAGCATAAACCTACACCGTAAGCTTAAGCCCATCCTTCTTTAAATGTCCTACCTTGTCACATTTGAAGCACTTCATCTTCCCAGATACTTTGGGCATTGAGCACCTCGAAGCATAATGTCCCTTCGGTTCACAATCATGGCATACAACCTATATGTTAGAAACTACAATTTTCCATTCGATGCTCGTTTCTTGACTTTCGTATATAGGGTAAACCTCATCTTTTGCTTTGCTTTGAGTATCGCCCCACCCTCCTGTACTCCTGTACATCCCATCGTACCTTCTAGCCATGTCAAATAAACTTAAAAGGAGACGCTAATGACCATCACCTTATGATTAAAACCTTGCTACAAGCCCCTGATAAACTTCTCATTCCTTGTTATCAAGGTAACTACAATCTCCCTGCAATACTTAGCCAATGAGTTGAACTTATGGATGCACCTCTCCACTGTAAGGTCACCCGACCTTAGATTAATAAACTCTCTTAGTAGTATACTCTGTTGATATTCTAATATAAATTGTGCTTCAAATCTCTCTTTAAAGTGCCCCCAAGTGATCTCCTCCTCTAAGGTCTCAAAAATTACTGTCTCCCACCAATGTAGGTAATCTTCCTACAACTATCTTGATTTCAACCTTCTTTTTAATGCTTATTCAATCCTAAGTCTCCAAATATGCACTCATAACCAATTCCACGTATCTACTATAGGCTCCATTCCTATAAATTCCTTCCCTCCTAGATTTCTATCATCTTTATTCATTTTCAGGAAAACCTCTCTTACCACCATTGGTCTTGGCTGAATTACCTCCGATGCAGCTTCCCTCATTATCTAAGCCATAGACTATCTAAACAAGACATTAGCATCCACGCCTGCGTCATTAGCTAACTGTGCAGCTTCCTCCCCTACTGCTCTTAGAATTCTTTCCTTATTACCATCGATAGTCAGTGTACTTTCTGCCTCTCTTCTCACACTTGCTCTTCCTATCATAACTTGTCCACTTCTCAAATCCATCTTGCCTTTTACTAAACAATTCTTCTTCGAAAATGAAAAGATAAGAAATGAAGCATAACACAAGAAAAGAAATATCACTATAAATATCTATATAGCAACACAAAAGTACGTTATATCTTTAATAGCGTACCTCCTCCCAAAGTGTTTAGTTTATCCTAAGTGTTTCTCAAGTATTTTCTTTGTTTTTTTGTTACTTAAGTGTCCTAACCTAAGCTCTGATATCAAAACTGTAACATCCTCCACTTGAAACTTGAAGATGAATGTTGATAATATTGCTGTCATCACCGGGATTATCTTCCAATGATGAAAACGAGTGTAATTTATTAACTACGCAGATAAAACAAACAGATTTGCTAAATCTTTTCATTACATCAAAAGTTTTCTTTAACATTTTTTTACATACTTCAGTAATAATTAAACCCAAAAACATGCCCATGTTTCGGTCAAATATAATATCAAAATAACATAGAAAGAAGTGGGTCAACATATGATGATGCGGCCCGCAATCCTTTGTATACATAAAAAATAAAAATCTTTATTAGCTACCAAGCCTCCTACTTTGTCTTCAATCTGCTACTGCAGCCCCTATTTCAAACATGTCTAATCATATAAACTTAACCTACTCAAATGTGCACCTATGAGTTTATGGGGAAAATAATAATAAAACATGGGTCGGACACAAATTTTGTCATGAATAATAGGTTTCCCAAAAACAATGATATAGAACCAACCTACATTGTGTAGAGTATGTTTCCACCTTACTATTCAAATATCGCGTGTGCAAGATATTAAAGTATTGACGCACATGATTCTTATTTACGTCTTCTAGAAAATGCTTCCCAAAGTAGTTTCCTTCTATTATGTTTAGATTCTTCTTTAATCTATTATTGCTTGATCATTAACTCCTACGTCCCATGCATTACTTCTTATTCTTTATTGGTTTGATACTACATCCTGCACAAAACTCATTTATTCTTTGAAATATTCTTTAAAGTATTTAATACTGCATCTTGTGCAGTTCTTATTTACTTTGCTTTAGTATTTGGTATTGCACCCGCACAATTGTATATTTCAATCTTTTTTAGACTTTAGTACTGCGCCCCGCAAAGTTGGATGTCTTGGTCAGGTGATGTCTTGCTTATTTTTTTAAGTGAGTTAATACTGTTGCCCACACGTTTCATCTTCCGAAGGTGGATTCTTTCTTATTCTTCTTTCTAAAGTATTTATACCGCACCTTATGCAGTTGAGTATTTTAATTCACTATCCTAAGGTGAAGTCTATGTCCCACACAATTTAACGCCTACCTTCCCAAGAAAAACGTATATTTAAATATTGGTCTAATTCTCAAAACTGCCTCGTAGTTTCAAAAATTGAATGCCTCTACTCACCTTCCCAAGGGGTGCATTTGAATGAGCGTCCTCACCCGACGTCAATAGCACTTTTGAATCCTTATCTTTATTTAATGTAGGATCCCTTCCCCATCCTAACCAGACTCTCCTCGAGTTCGATTGACTTATCTTCTATAGGTACTATACATTTCTCCTTTTGGCATAGAATCACCATTATTATATAGAATGCTCTATATTTCCTTTCCTTACTAAGTTTTCCTTTTTAAATTTTAGCGCAATATAATGCCTTCATATTGTGTGTAACACTCCTACTTATAAATATAAAGCGCCACTCTAACACCACTAATCACAACTCAAACATCCCTGTCATCACATTTACATGTCGTTATCCTATTTGTTCTTATTTTTCCTTCTATTATTTATAGTGTTCTTTTCATCAAATAATTTTTGTCTTCTTTCCCTAGCCCCTGCTTGAATATTTTTCTCGTGGAATTTAATCTTTTATATCACTCATAGTACTCGAAAATCCCCAACATAGTACTCGGCTGGTTTTATGTCTATTTCCTTTTTGAAAATTCGAATAAATTCCCAAAAATTCCTGAATCTCTGTCCATTTATACTTTAATTTTTATATTGCCTTTATAAGGGCATCTTCCTTGTTTATTTCAAGTTACCTACCTTTTTAAAATTCATATAAAACCATTAAGATTAGGAAATCTCCCAAGTTAAAAACCCATTTTAGAAATCGATTTCTAAACCTCATATAAAATCTCCATTATGTTTAAAATCACTAAAGTAGGGGAAATACATATTAACATCTCATGTTTACCCATCCTTCCCAAACCATTCATTAAACCTTTATATTCTTAGTGAGAAGACGTATGAACCTCATCATACTGAAAAACATATAGATCCAATTCGAACCCAAACATATAAGAAATTAGTTTAGAAAGGTTAAGTATTACCCACATAGATCCTTAAGATGTCAGCTTTAGTCTTCTTAATCCCTTTAGCTTGCTTTTTCCTTATCTTCTTTATATTTCCCCTTTTTTAAGCCACTACCATTAAAGTCTTTCTCTAGCATTTTATTTTATTTTAGATAGGATGAAATAAATGAATAGAAAAAAGTCTTTATTGTCCTACCATAATTTGGGCTTGGGCCCTCATACCTCTATTCCATTAATTCATTTTCCCATACTTCTCTTATTTGGACTACCTTGGCCTTTTAGTTAATTTATTTGATTAATTTATATTTTGGGTCGTTATATTTACTATATTAAAAAAATATCAATTAACCCGCATAAGCATGTATAGGAAAGTGTACAGGCAGTGAAATGTAGGCTCAAGCTTGAAAAGAATTGTGGCATGGATAATCTTCCAAGTAGTAGAGATAATGTAACCATCTCAATGTATTTTAGGATTATGAAGAAAGAGAATGGAATAAGATTTTTTTTTGAGTGAAATGATCTTGGGACTGTAGAAAGGTTACTTAGGCTAGTTTTTTATTTGGCTCTTAGGCTTTTGTTGTACATAAGTAGAATTCCAAGATATAAAATTGGGGTTTGTTTATTTTTTTGACTTATTAAATTACAATTATAAAAAACTATATGTCCACTTTTAGTTTTTTAAACTGCTATTACTGTTTGCACAAAAAATGGGCAAACACCTCCAAGTCGTATGATTTTGTTGATTATATGTTGTTCTTAATGATTTGGGTGATTTATGCAAATATATAAATTAGATGGACTAAACTGTAAAAGACACACAAATTTATAGTGGTTCGGCCAGAATGTGCCTACGTCCACTTTATATGTTATTCTCCTTTTCTGTTCAGATTACAAGTACACAACTTTGGTTATAAGTATCTGAAAGTTGTTTGAAAGTTCTATCCGTGCTTGAGCTCTCAAACTTGTCTGCCATTGTTGTACCCCTACCCCTCTATTTATAGAGTGAGGCTAGGGGTAGGGGCCTTGGATGTATATAGCTGTTGGTGGGCCTGGGCTGACGTAATCTGGCCTGTCAGTGTTGGTTCGGCCATGCCTTGGTCCGGTAGTGGTTGGTTCGGTGGTGGTTGGTCCGGTGGTTGTTGGAGAGGCTTTGGTCCGGTAGTTGTTGGAGAGGCTTTGGTCCGGTAGTTGTTGGAGAGGCTTTGGTCCGGTAGTTGGTTGGAGAGGCTTCGGTGCGGTAGTTGGTTGGTTCGGTAGGGACATGGAAAGGAGATGGCTCGGTGATAGGTGAGTTGGGATTTGGTATTGATCCAGTGATCTCGGTCCGGTGACGAATTGGTTCGGTGGGGCCTTGGATCGGTGGTGGGAATTCGTCCAACATTTTCCCCCCAAAGTGGGGCACATGCCTGAATGTGTCGCGCTTTGTTTTCTTGCAGTTGGGATAGCTTTATTCGGTTCTGAGTGCTAAACCGTTTGGTCCAGTTATCCTGCGCTCACCTATAAGTAGGGGCATCATGCCACTGTTATTCCTTTACCGTTTGAGATAGACGAATCAATTGAGTGCTGAATCAAACTTGACTGTTCGAAACAGCCGAATCAACCGAGTACCGAACCACCCTTAACTACCGAACCAGGTGAGCTTTCTTCTGCCGAATGAACTTTTATGGCTGGACTAACGAATGGGATAGGGGAGTTCGAATACCGAATGAACTTAAACATTTGAATTACCGGATGAACTTAGGGAGTATAAGGCCAAATGGCCTTTTGCCTTGCTTTACCGAATGAATTCGGGAGTTTGGGTGCCGAATGACTTTTTGGCCCTGAACTACCGAATGTTCTTTTATGTTTCGAATTACGAGTGAAATTCCAGACTACATACACTTGCTTGTTTATATCTTCTGTTTTAACGATGTACTTTCATGTGTTGCAGATAAATGTCTCATAAAGTGGAAACTCGATCAGATAAGAGGAAATCTACGGAAAGAAGAGAGTCCCCCGTTGTTCCCCCAGCCCAGCCAGGACCGGGACGACGGGGACCCACCCCGAGATCACTAGTGGATGGATATGGCCCTCAGGAGCTCTTGAACTCTCCTCCTGACTGCTTTCCTAGCTCCCTCAAAGAGGAGCAGCTTGATGTTATATCCCGTTCTTTCGGGATTGATAGAGCACACATGGTGCTGCCAGGGAATGGAGTTATGTCGTATGACCCTCCTGAATGATATTTTGCTTACAGCAGGTACCATTGTATGTGTGGGGTCATTCCCCCGATCAATGCTTGGATAGTCAGCTTCATCACCTACCTAAAGGTGGCCCCTTTCCAGCTTCAGCCCAACTCTTACGCTATCCTGGTGAGCCTATTCATCATTTTTCAGAGAAAATACAGGCGTCCCCCTTCCAACCGGGAGATCTGATATTTGTACAACTTGAGAGGCTACAAAAAGGGGTCTCCATACATTAGCTTGGAATCGGCCGTGTCCTTCAAGCCGGTCCTGGACTTATATTCGAAGTTCAGCATATTCAAGAAAGAATGGTTTTTTGTCAAGGATGACTCTGTTTCTATCCGTCGCTTCACCTCCGACTGTAAGTTGAAGCTTATTTATAACTTCCGTTCTGATTGCAATGCTTCTACTTATGTGTTTTTATTTCTTGCTAGCGACAGGTGGCTTTACGGTCGTGGAGAACGATTGCTTGGTTCAGATGGCTGCGGGGATAGAAGCCATTTCGGGAAAGGAGAGGTCAGCTTCTTACCTGATCAGGAATGCTACACTTCTGCAGCACAACTTGATTCTACCACGTCAGTCTGTGGTCAACCAGAGAGACACAACTGAGGAGAGGGTTGTTAAAGCCAAAGGAGGGGCCACGTCGAAGAGCAACAAGAGGAAACCTTTCTCGATACCTCCAGTCATCGGGGGGAAGAAGCTCAAGAAATCCGATGGACCCTCCCCTAGCACATGTCCAGATGTTTCGGAGGAGGAAAATGTAGAGGAGGAAAGAGGCGAGGAGGAGAGCAGAGGTGATGGAGAAGGTGATGGTGGCGAAGGACAGAGCGGTGATGGCGCCGGGGCTTTGTCTTCTGGGAAAGCAGGGGAGATCCAAGAGTGGACAGATGACGCTTTCCGCCAGGCTTTTGAGGGGTTGGAGGAAGGATCGGCCTTGGTGGAGAAGCCAAAGAAAACTGATAAGGTCGGGACTAGTGTCGATCCATCTTCCAAGATCATTTCAACTAGGGCAACTCCGGCGATTCAAGGTGAATTTTTGACTCCTCTTTTAACTTCACATGTTCCTTGGGTTACAGTCCCATGCATGCTTGTAACACTTGGTTTTTATTCCAGGAACGGGTAAGGCGGCCAAGACATCAGACATTCGGCACCGTCTCAAACAATTCAAACTCCTCAAAGCTTCCGCTAAAGCAAAGCCTCCGACCAACTGTTCCGGGATGTAGTCGGCTACCGTCCTCTTCTCGGAGTTATTGAAGAGGATATTCAAAAGAAAAGGAGGAGGCACTCCTTATTCGAACCTTCACCTGGACCTCAGCCCCCAACCCAGCCTATTCATGATATCACGAGGGAGGACTGAGTTCATACCCTCTCTGCATCCATCAGAGAATCCTACCATTACTCATATTGATCGTCCCGGCTTGGCTCGTAATCCATTTGCGGGTCATCCAGATCTGGATCCGGGTTCTCATGATATTTCCTTTGACGAGGTTACTGGTGAGAACCTTCTCACTCGCAATCCTATGGTAAGGGTGCTTGATGAGGCCAAGTCCCTGGACCTTGATTTGCTTACTACTCGGATTGTAACTATGGGGGATGAAGCCAAGGCAAATATCGACCGGGTTGCTGAGGAGACTAGGAAGTTGATGGGGCATCACGCCCGACTGGTCAAGGCCGGGGAGGAAATTGGGAGTGCCAACATAAGATTACGGCTAGTGGTTGCCGACCAGGCCAAGCAACTCGTCGATCAGGCCATCCAGATCTCTCAGCACGAGGCTGCCTCCAAACGGCTAAAGAAAACTATGGAAGAGGCTAGCAGAGCCGAGCTGCGGAAAATGGAGGCCATCTGCAAGAAACGGATCGATATGGCCATTGCAACGGTGGATGAGATTCGGAAAGCGGATCTCGAGCGGGTAGAGGAGTTATCTGGGAAGCTTGAAGCCGTGGAGCTTGCTCAAGCCAAGCTGAAGGAGGAGATGGAGGCGATGAGGAAATCCCTTCAGGCTGACCGCTCGCGATACCGATCGGAGAGGGATGCTGTCATTGCAAAGCTGTTGGCTTCTGAGGTCCGAATGAGGGAGTTTGAGGAGAACGAGGGGATGATGGATGAGATGCTCCAGAATATGTATTTTCGTACTTGGAAGCAGGGCAACTTATCCTAGATGGATGGTTATCCCCGGATCATGGCCAGGATTTATCTCCGGGCTCTGGAGGAGGCCAAAGTTGATGTGGATAAGGAGGGTGGCATGGCCTTCAGAATGGATGTGGTCACGACCCAATTCACCAAGGAGGAGAAAATGGCGGTGAAGGAGGGCATGCGGCTACTTGCTGCTGAGGAGGTAAGCGTGCAGTTGGGGGATGATGATCAAGGAACAGATGCTGGTAAGTCTTCCCTTTTAGCCTTTTCATAGCTTGGTTGCTTATTGTTCATTCAATGAATTCTTCTCCTGAATTGGACAGGCGGGACCTCTGTAGCGCCAACTACCTCTGGTCCGCATGCTGGGAGTTCTGATACGGCGGTTAAGTAGACCTCGGAGGGCCAGCAGGATAGAGGTGAAGCCCCGATGCAGTCGGTTCTTCGGCTTGATCTGAACATTTTCCAGTTTACTTGACATCGCTGTCTATGTTAGTCTTAAAACATTAATGTAATTTTCAGGCTGTGATTATGTAACGAACAACTTGATTTTTGGCATGTAACTTTATAACATAAGCTGATTTTGTCATGTTTGAATGCTGTTGTTATTTCGATGTGTTGCATAAAATATAGCTGTGCATGTGTTAGTAATTCAATTGTGTTTGACGCTATGTTCTTGCTTAAAATATAATTCCATGTCTTGCAATGTTAGTGTGATGCGTGAATAAATTATAGTTACATATTTATGTACAAGAGAAGAAAGTACCGCCCTTCAAGTTTTAGCTGTAGACGGTAGCTTTGAATGCCTTGTTTAATCGAATGTGGAATGCAGCTGAGTGACCTGCCATCCAGCTGTGAGTTCTTATTCCCATTAGCGAGTGTCTCCCATTTTGTATCTTGTACTTTAGCGATCGTTATAGAGGATATGAGGAAAGTTTTTATAAATAAAATGGAAATATAAGAAATAGTAAAACTTCCAATCACCGAAGGCCTTCGATGCGCTTAAGTTCGTGGCAAACGGGCTTTGTAGTCACTTTCCCTAGCTGTGGGTCTTGGAGACATTTGTCACCCATCTTACGCCTCCGCGGGGAGTTTTCTTTTTTACCACAGCCGTACTTAAGACACATCGGAGCCGAGATCGCGCACGGTAACTACCCGGGCCATTATGGCTCGTAATCGTGGGTATTATTTGATTTACCGTGGCCGGCTAGTGCGGGTGCCGATCATCAATTGTGAACTGCCCCTGGTTGGCCACACCTTATGTTGAGGCTTATAATCGGTTCATAGTTGTCGACGAGCTGAACGCCGTAATGAGCTGCCTAGGCTATTTTCGGCCTCCTCGGTGGCTTATAATCGGCTCATTACAATTGGCTTTGAGGGCCGTCGCGAGCAATGAGTTAACCTGCAGCAGAAGGATGCTAGAGCAAAAGTGTCTCATTAGCGAGGGAATAGATTCGTATAGTACCTGTTAGGTCTTGTCCAAGTGAGGTTGTGCCATGAAGTGTCTAGAATGGAAATGCCATTATACAGGATTTTGTTCAACAGAAAAGGATAAAGCTTGACAAGCAGCCAAGATATAAAGGAACAAGTTAAAAAGAGACAAGAATTTTAAAGTGGTTCGACACGGAAATGCCTACGTCCACTGATTCTCTTTGTTAATCCACTTTGTATGGGCAGTACAAGTTAAGAAAAGTATCGACGAAGGTGGTGGATGTTCCATGCCCTCTGGAACACCTCTCCGTCCACTGTTGACAAAATATAAGCTCCGTTGTGGAGATCTTCATGAATTACATATGGTCCGTCCCAGATGGGATCTAGCGCTCCGGGGCGTGGGAAGATTCGCTTGATGATAAGATCTCCTTCTTGTAAGCTGCGTTGCTTGACTTTAGAGTTGTATTGTGCTGCCACTTTTCGCTTGTGAGCTGCTGCTTTAAGTGCTGCATCATTTCTTCTTTCTTCGATTATATCCAAAGACATGTGGAGGGGTTCTTCGTTCTCTTCTGGGTTGTAGTGGATCCTACGGTGGGATGGCACTACAGTTTCAACTGGGAGCATGGCCTCCGATCCGTATGCCAAAGAGAAAGGAGTATGCCCTGTTGATGTTCTGAAAGACGTGCGGTAGGCCCAAAGTGCCATAGGAAGTTCATCCACCCAAGCGCCTTTTGACTTTTCAAGCTTCTTCTTGAATAGAGTTTTAAGAATTTTGTTGACAACTTCAACTTGTTCATTTGCCTGGGGATAAACCACAGATGAGAAGTTTTTGTGAATTCCGTGCTCTTGGCACCAGTCGGCGAACTCCTCGCTGTCAAACTGAAGTCCATTGTCCGATATGATTTTGAGTGGAACCCCGTACCTGCATAGAACATTTTTGATCAAGAAGTTAATGAATTTTGCCGAAGATATTTTATTTAGAGGTTCCGCTTCCACCCATTTGGTGAAATATTCGAATGCCACTATAGCATATTTGGCTCTGCCTCGGCCAATCGGCAGTTCGCCAATCAAGTCAATTCCCCATACTGCAAAGGGCCAAGGGTTGGTCATTTGAGTAATCTCATTTGTTGGTAGTCGAGGAATCTTAGCAAATTTCTAACATCTGTCACATCTTTCGACGAAGTCTAAGGCGTCTTTATTTAAGTGGGCCAGTAGTATCCATATCGAAGCGTCTTCTTCACCAGAGTCTGCCCACCAGTGTGATCTCCGCAGCTCCCTTAATGGATGTTCGATAAGATTTTCTCGGCTTTCCTTCCAGCAACACACCTTAGTAAGGGGTTAGAGAAGCCGCACCGATAGAGGATGCCTTCTCGTATTGTGTAGTGGGAAGCTCTCCTCAAGATTTTCCTGACTTCGTTACGCTCGTTGGGTAGTGTGCCATCTTGTAAGTATTTCCGGATAGGAGTCATCCAGGTTTCTTCTTCGATTGTAGCTATCAGATCCTCTTGTTTGAAACTTGGGGCTAGTTGTTTCGAGATGGCTACTGTTCCGGAAATGGTGCTGTTCTTCATGCTAGCTTGCTTTTCCAGTTCGTCGGCCTCTCGATTCTCTTCTCAAGGAATGTGTTTGATTAAATAGTGATCCAATTGATCGAGCAGCAGCTTGGTCCTCTTAAGATATGATGTGAGTCGTTCTCCTCGAGTCTGAAACTCTCCTAGTACTTGGTTTATGATAAGTTGAGAATCACTATGAAGACATAAAGAACTGACTCCAATTTCTAAGGTAAATTCTAGTCCTGCTATTACTGCTTCATATTTTGCATCGTTGTTGGTGGCGGCGAATTCCAACCTTTGGGCATAGTGCGGCTTCCTTCCCTTAGGGGTGATTATCACAATACCTGCCCCCGAGCCCTATTCGTTTGATGCTCCATCTACAAAGAGATTCCACTTGATATCTCCTGTTATTTCAGATTGCTCCTTACCTTCGTTGGTAGTGAATTCCGCAATGAAATCGGCCATGGGTTGTCCCTTGATGGCGGTGCGAGGATGGTAGGTGATATCATATTGACTCAGTTCAATGCACCATTTAAGTAGTCGTCCAGAAGTGTCGTGGGGATGGAGTACCTGCCTTAGCGGTTGATCGGTTAAAACTCTGATGGAATGAGATTGGAAATAGTGTCGCAGTTTCCGTGACGTGATTAGCAAACAGTATGCTAGCTTCTCAAGTTTAGGGTATCTGGCTTCTGCCCCCGTAAATCTCTTGCTTACAAAGTATACGGGCCGCTGCGCGCGGTTGTCTTCTCTCCCCAAGCGGCGCTTAGGGCATGGGACGATACAGCAAGGTATAGGTATAGTTCTTCGCCTTCATTTGGTGTTGAGAGTACTGGTGGTCTCTGGAGGTGTTCGATTAGGTTAAGGAAGGCTGTTGAGCATTCGTCAGTCCATTCGAACTTTCCTTTGTCTTTCTTTAGAGCTTTGAAGAAAGGGATGCATTTGTCGATTGCTTTAGAGATGAATCTGCTTAGGGCAGCCACCTTCCCGTTTAGGCTTTGCATCTCTCTTCGAGTGGATGGTATCTTGATATCTTGTAAAGCCCGGACTTGTTCGGGGTTTACTTCAATCCCTCTGGCATGGACGATGAATCCCAAGAACTTTCCCAAAGATACTCCTAAGGAGCACTTTAGAGGATTCAACTTCATTCCATATTGGAGAAGTACTTGAAACATCTCGTCCAGGTGGCTTACATGATCGTTGGCTTTCCTCGATTTTACCAGCATTACATCCGCATAAACTTCCATAGTTCGTCCTATTAGTTCCGCAAACATCTTGTTGACGAGGCGTTGATAGGTAGCTTCGGCGTTTTTAAGTCCAAACGACATTACTATGTAGCAGTACAATCCCCGGTCAGTGATGAAACTAGTATGGTCTTGATCGGGGGTGTGCATAGGAATCTGGTTATATCCTGAGTATGCGCCCATAAAAGTTAAGAGTTCGTGCCCAGCCGTGCTGTCCACGAGTTGATCGATTCGGGGGAGTGGGAAACAATCCTTCGGGCAAGTGTCATTTAAGTTGGAGAAGTCAATGCATGTTCGCCGCTTCCCATTAGCCTTCTTTACCAGTACAGGGTTGGCGATCCATTCTGGGTAGATGGCTTCTCGTATGAAGTTATTGGCAAGTAGGTTCTTTACTTCTTCCTAGAGGGCTGCTGATCATTCTGCCCCCATACTTCTTTTTTTCTGCTTTACTGGTACCTTAGTGGGATCGATGTTCAGTACGTGGCACGCTACGTCTGGGGAGATTCCAGTCATGTCAGCGTGCGTCCATGTAAATACATCCAAGTTGTGGCGAAGAAAATCGACGAGTTGATCTTTCAACTCTGCTCTTAACTGAGACCCGATTCTCAACAGTCTACTTGCGTCATGTTTGTCTACAGATACAAATTCCATGGCCTCTGCAGGCTCGGCGGTGGCCTCCTCCTCTTTGTCTCTGTGGTCTAATTCATTGAAAGGATCACTGATATATCGAAGAGGAGGGGCTTTCCTTAGTTGCTATGCTTTCAAGTTCTTCTTGTAGAGAGTAGTCTCTGCATCCTTCCTTTATCCTTCCTGCGGTTATTGCAAAGTTCAGTTACATAGCAGTCTCGAGCAGCATCTTGATCTCCCTCTACTTCTCTTATTCCATTGCCTGTCGGGAATTTCATCTTCAAGCACCATGGGGCCAGGACAATTTGTAAGTCAGACAAGGCTAGTCTTCCCAAAAAGGCGTTGTAGGTCGAGTGGTTTTCTATTAGCACAAACGTTTGTTTCCGCACAACGGAGCGGGAATGACTTCCTATTTCAACAAAGAGGTCCAGTTGCCCGAGGGGCATCTTCGCGTCTCCAGTGAAACCATGTAGCGGTTTGTTGCAGGAAGACACATCCTTCATCGACAGCTTCATTTTGTCGAAAGCATGCTTAAATAGGATATTTACTGAGCTTCCAGTGTCTACTAGAATTCGGAAAACTTTGGCTGGACCGAACCAGGCGGAAATGACCATAGGATCCATATGAGAGTACTGCCTTCCTTCTAGGTCACGCCTACCGAATGTGATGTCATTGTTCTCTTTCCGCTTTGGGTGGCGTTCTTCTATAACGGAATCAATGCAGTATTCATTGTTTCTAAGCGACTTTCCATATTTTTCCATCTCTGCCCAGCTTCTGTCGGCGATGTGTGGTCCTCCCGATATGGTATGGACCACTATCTTCTCTTGACTAGAGCCGTTGGTGTTGCGATTTCCTCCGCCTACTTCCGGGGGTGATAGCCTCGGGCTTTCACTGGAAGGAGCTGGAGTTCTGTTCTGGCCTTTTACGTAGCGTTCCAGTCTCTTCCTTCTGATGTGTTCTTCAATCAAGTCCCGTAGATGATGGCATTCATTGGTATCATGTCCATGAGATTCGTGGAAATGGCAGAACTTTCCAGATTTAATTGCGTTATCTGATTCCTTCTTGTGCAGGGGATGTCTATATCTAACTTCGTCTTGCATGGCCAGGAAGATGTTTTCGATCGTTTCATTCAAAGGAGTGTAAGTGTCAAATCTTGGTCCTGGCCGATATAGACGCTTTTCTCCCTTCTTGCCCCCAGCACTATGTCTGGAGTCATTTCTTCGAACGTTCTTTTCTACTGCGGGTGTGTTGCCATGAGCTGCCTTAGCTTGTTGCCCTATCTACCTTTAAATGGCATCGTCTTCAAGTCTCATGTACTTTCTGGCTTCATGGAAGAAATCGGGTAAGGTAGCTGGTTTTTCTTTCGTTAATCTTCTAGCAAACTTGGTATCCGGATGTACGCCACTACAAAGATCCATTAGGATAAGTTTCTCATCGGCATCTTAGACTGCGGCCGCTGCGGCATTGAATCGGGTCAGATATTGTTGCACTGTCTCTCCGGGCTTCTGTTTAATATTAGATAGGGAATAAGCGTCCTTGGGTTGTTCCACATGAATGCGGAATTGGCTGATGAACTTTTCTTTCAACATCTCCCATGAGATGATGGATCCTTGGGGTAGATGGCAGAATCAGGAGGTAGCTAGATCTGCCAAGAATAGTGGAAAGCATTTGCACAACACTCCTTCTGTTGCTCCGCTCATGAGCATATGTTATGTGTTTCTCTGCAAGCGTACAACGGGGTCAGAGGTTCCGTTGTAAGGTTCCATTGTTGGCATTTCCCATTCTCGGGGGGTGATGGCAGTTTCGATATTGCGGGTGAAGGGGCTGGTTACCCTAGCGCCTATCCCCCGATCCCTTTGATCCCGTTGGACGCACTCTCTGAACAATCGCACCATCCTTTCATCAGAATTTGGGGCGGATAGAAATGAGTTTGGTTCTTCTCTGCGGGATTGATTCCGTCCGAATGACCTGTAGGGATGGTATCGTCTATCACTCCTAACATTTTCCGGTGGCTGTCTCCGGTCTTCTGAGAGCATGCTGGGGTCAGCCATAGTTGGCCCTTGTCTCGATCTACCCCTGCTGGGCTTTGTTCTAAGAATTCCCTCGGGCCTAACTTCGGGCTGGACTCCAGCTCGGCCCCGTCCATTGGTGTTCCCATGGTAAGGTAGCATGCCAGGCTCAGCCATATCCGACCCCTGCCCGGTACCTCCCCCATTAGGTTCGGTTCCAAGTGTTTCCTCAGATCGGAATTCGGGATGAGTCTGGGCTCGGCTCCTACCATTGCTGTTTCTGTTGTTAGCCTCCTCGAAGAAGAAAGATCTTTGTCGCCTCCCAGATCCTCCAGACTGAGACTCGCCCCATGATTCGGTGTTGCGGTTGGATTCTTCAGCATCCCTTAAGCGTGACATGAGTTGGTCCACCAAGGCTTCTTGTTGAGATGTGAAGCGGTTAGTTACTTCAGCCACAACCCTGTCCAGATCTGCCCTAGTAATTGGTTGCTCCGTGGCAGGGGCTGTCGAATTTGCCTGATTTCCATTTGCTGTTGGAACGGAACGATTCCCTTGATCTGTGATTACTAGATCCGGAATAGTGCTAGTCGCGATGTTTTTTCCTTTGTTAACATCTTTCTTCTGCCTGGGAGGCATGTTTTCCAAGCAATGAGCAAAGCTGTTAGGAAGAAGGTTGAGGGGGGAAGCTGAAGCTTCTAGCTCGAGTTTTCAGTGAAAGCACCAAAAATGTTTGCACAAAAAATGGGCAAACACCTCAAGTCGTATGATTTTGTTGATTATATGTTGTTCTTAATGATTTGGGTGATTTATGCAAATATATAAAATAGATGGACTAAACTGTAAAAGACACATAGATTTATAGTGGTTCGGCCAGAATTGCCTACGTCCACTTTATATGTTATTCTCCTTTTCTGTTTAGATTACAAGTACAAAGCTTTGATTACAAGTATCTGAAAGTTGTTTGAAAGTTCTATCCGTGCTTGAGCTCTCAAACTTATCTGCCATTGTTGTACCCCTACCCCTCTATTTATAGAGTGAGGCTGGGGGTAGGGGCCTTGGATGTATATAGCTGTTGGTGGGCCTGGGCTGATGTAATCTGGCCTGGCAGTGTTGATTCGGCCATGCCTTGGTTCGGTAGTGGTTGGTTCGGTGGTGGTTGGTCCGGTGGTTGTTGGAGAGGCTTCGGTCCGGTGGTTGGTTGGAGAGGCTTCGGTCTGGTAGTTGGTTGGTTCGGTAGGGACATGGAAAGGAGATGGTTCGATGGTAGGTGAGTTGGGATTTGGTATTGATCCGGTGATCTCGGTCCGGCGACGAATTGGTTCGGTGGGGACTTGGATCGGTGGTGAGAATTTGCCCAACAATTACAAGTATATAAATTTATAGCATTTATTAGCGTGTTTACAAATAAACAGTATCGAAAAACTTCAAAATTACTAACTAGAACTAAAACGGAATTTCTGGAATTACGGAAATTGTACCGAAATTTTGATAATTGCTAATGGCCGTAGTGATAATAAAAATCAGAATTATAAACCTTAGTTAATTTATAAACCTAATAAAGTGATATGCATTCATTCACTTAACAAATAAAAAAATACAAAAAGGAAGAAAAAATAAAAGTACGTAAACCAATAAGTGCTACATTTATTTGAGAAAAATTAAAAATAATTTATTTTAAATACGAAAATGGTATAAAGGCAAAAAAAAAATTGAATGTTTAATAGTACATCTTATTGTCCCTTTCAAATGCACTAACCAGATACTAGTAATAAGCTAAATAGGAATCAAATTTGAGGTACATTGAAGTGAACTTATTTTATTTCTCACTTCAAGATAATTATATGATAACCCGTGTACCATATTGGTTTAGTTTCAATTTAGTGCACAAAAATGCAGTAAACTTATTATCAAAGTTAAAACTTCAATCAACCAATATTTACTCTCTCTCTCTCTCTCTCTATATATATATATATATATATATATATATATATATATATATATATATATATGTATGTATGTATATATGTATATAAGACAAATTTCTCTTTTGGTGCATGAAACACTATACATGGATATGAATATATCATACCTTAAACACAATCTACATAAATCGTAGTTATGCTAATTTACTGAATGGATAACATTACAATATCAGTGTTACTTTATAATTACACTATATTTGCAAGAATCCAATCTTTAGAAACAATCTTATGTAAACATACTACTAGAATGAACGCTGTCAAAAAAATCGGTGAGGAGCGAGGGTCGTCGACGGTTGTCAATAACATTTTTGACGCTGGCAACAACCCGTTGTTTTTTAACATAAAACTAAAGAATTAATTTGGTTATTTCCTATTACACTTTTAAAAAATGTTTTAAAATAGTAATTTAATTCCTTAAATTAAACAACATATTTTACCATAACTATCCAATGTGCCGACTATTCTGATTAGTTAAATTGGTATTTTCAACGATTTATCTTCATGTAAATATTTAACATTATTGGAAATTTAACTCCTACGAACAGTCTATGTGGCTTTTAGTCAGTCCATTAAGCAACTTCAATAAACTTAGTTTTTGTAACATTTTTACTAGTTAAAATATTTTTTAAACCGTTGGGCAATTCATTATAAAGTTTTAACTGTATTTAGCATAAAAATTATAAAAGATAAAATAATCGTCAAAAAATAAAATTCAATGGATCATATGTCAGTCTAAAGTATATTTGACGTATTTCGAGAAGATGATGAAAAAATAAACAAATATACGGTGTCGATCTTGAGTTTTAAATTTATAGTCGTCCGTCAATATTCAGACTAAAAGCCCATCGCTCGAAGGGTAGATAACCTTGGATTGGGACCAAATTCAAATCATATGTGCTGGATAATGTGTTTATCCAATCCATATAGTTGGATTGTTAAGAAAATAGTGAAAAAAATTTAACCTCAAAACTTGCTCGTGGTGAAAGTATATAAGTCTTATACATGTTCCTAGCGACAGACCTATTTCGAGGTTAAATTTTATCTACCCATTTTCTTAAAACAACCATATGGATTGGATAAACATTTCCAAGCATACATGGTATGAATTTAGTGTTGATCAAAGGTTTTCTGGCCTTCGAATGAATGGCTTTTAGTTCGAATGTCGACGAGCGGCTACAAATTTAAAACTCAAGGTCGATGTCGTGCATATGTTTATTTTTTCATCATCTTTTGAAAGTAGATCAATTATACTTTAGATCGACATATGATCCAATAAATTTTCTTTTCTTACCATTTTTATAGTTTGTTAATGCTAAATATAGTTAAAAATTCATAATTGATTGCCGAATGGTTTCAGAGAATATTTTAATTCATAAAAATGTTACACAAAACCAAGTTTATCAAAGTTGCTTAAGGGACCTACTAAAAGCCACAAAGATGGATCACGCGAGGTAGATTTCTAATAACGTTTAATATTCAAATTACGTGTAGATAGATCATCAAAAATACCAATTTAACCGATCAGAAAGGTCATTACGTTGAACAGTTGTGTTGAAATAATTTTTTCATTTTTTAGGAATTAAATTGTTGTTTTTAAACATTTTTTAAAAGCATATAATGAATAAAAAAATAAAATTTATATGTATTTGTTAATTGACGGCATGTAGTGTTACAGAAAAATAAGCGCAAACTGCTCCTCATTTCTCTCGGCTTCCCATGCTTTTTCAAAGTAAAAAACTCTATGTGCCTATCGTCGCACCCCCTAGACAATCGTCGTTCGTTGTCAAAATCACTTGGGCCGCCAAAACTTGTTGGCATCACAAAGGTTTCCAATACCATCTTAATTTAGGTAATTTTCTAACCTTAGTTTCGAATTCAAGGATAATTGGTATGATTATGGGTTTGAAGTCGTTGATTTTTGTGTATTTGTTGGTGATAATAGTGTATGACTTGATTATAAGGTTTGTAATCATTTGAAATTGTTAATTATTATTTAATTTGAATTAAAATTCAAAAATTAATTTATAATAGTTGACTAATACGTATATTGATTGGTGTAAACAATTTTTTATTATAGTTTAGATTAATTGTATCACTAATATGTATGGCTGAACAATGAATATGTTAAATATGTAGATTACGATTAAACATAATTAATTTATGCTAATTAATTAGTATAGGTTAATTATAAGTGTTAGTGGTAATTGTAAAATAAACTTTAAACTTTAGTTCATAAAATAGTTAAATTAAAAATTTAAGTCATTAGATGAATTATAAAGCGTGTTCCAAAATTTAAATTTTAGTAAATAAGCATTTAAAAAATTGAACGAATTATAAAATATGATTTAAAATATATTTTTTATTGTTAAAATAGTAAATTGTGTATTTTCAGAAGTAGTTTTGCATAATAAATTTATTTTGAAACAAATGTTATATTAAAATCGATTTGTAAAACTAAGAAAAAAACAATGTTTGATTGAAAATAATGGTTAAATCTTATTTTAACAAATACGACAAAATCAAAATAAAGGCTTTAGTCCTAAAGGCTTTAATTTGTTTTAGAAAATACAATAAAAACACACCACTTGGATGCAAAATTATGTATACAAACAAAGAAGTGAAGTGTTGTCGAAATATTTAAATAGTTGAATGAATTATAGAAGACGATTTTAAATTTAATTACTAGTTGTTAAAATAGTAGTTTGTGTATTTTCGAAAGTAGTTTTACATAATGAATTTATTTTGAAAAAAAAATAGTGTATTAAAATCGATTTGTAATAATTAAGAAAAAATAATGTTTATATGAAAATAATAGTTAAACATTATTTTAACAAATACAACAACATCAAATTAAAGTCCTTAGTCCTAAAAAACTTTAATTTATTTTAAAAACGCAACAAGATACCCCTTGAATGCAAAGTTATGTATATAAGATAAAGAAATGAAGTGCTATCAAAAATTCGAACATATATTTTTAAATTAGGAAAAAATTTCAATTATTTTCTCAATCGTAATTGGATGTATGAAGACCGAACTACTACGAAAAGTTCAGTAAATAAACAATTTTGGAATGGTGTACATGAATTTATTTGATTCCCTAAATCTAATAATGGAAATAACGTAGATATTCGTTGCTCCTATAGTAAGTGCAAACATTTAAGGCGTTAGAATATAATACATTTGATTCAAGTAGGTTTCATGCTAAATTATTATTTATGTTATCATCATAGAGACCTTGTTGCACCGAATCCCGTAATGCTAGCGGATGAGGTTAATATGACGAATTCAATAGAAGAATTGGTGGAAAACGGAGCACGATCAATGCTCCCTACCATTCAAGATGATGATGAAGATGTAAATATCGAAGAAGAACTGAATGTGGGAGCTAAAATATTATATGATTTATTGGATGGTGCTAAGGGCCATTGTGGGCTGGTTGGAAAAAAAAACCTATTTATCAATAACTATCAAATACTTTACCATGAAATTGAAATTTAACTTTACAGAAGCTGGATTAACAGTAGTTGTAAAAGTTGTGAAACGGCCTATACCACCCAATAATCGAATATGCGGTAGTCATTTTAAAGTGAAAAAACTTGTATCTGCTTTTAGGTCTGCCATACCAAATGATAGACACCGTATTAAACATTATATGCTGTACCCATCACTCTTGGACTGCAAAGCTTACATGCATCTTCTACTATGTCATGTCATGTGCGATGGCATAGTATGAGAACACAGGAAACAAGAACTTTGACACATCCATCTGATGGAGAAGCATGTTAATGTTTCGATAAGACTTATCCCGCGTTTGCTGTAGAGAGCCGTAATGTCAAATTTGGTTTATATATGGATGAATTGTCATCATTTTCTCAATTTGGTAGTAAATACTCATCCTAGCCTATTATCGTTGCACCTTAAAATCTACCTTCGTGAATGTATATGAAAACTCCATATATGTTTCTCATTATTGATGTCCCTGGTCCTCATTATTCGACACAAGAAATTAAAGTTTATTTACATCCATTGATCGAAGAGTTGAAAATATTATGGCATGAAGGGGTTGACAAATAAGACGTTTCTAAAAACTAATTTTCATATGTTTTCATCTTTTTTATGGACTATTAGTGATTTTCTAGCATATGCAACACTTTCGCGTTGGAGTATGGCTGGTCGTCTAGCTTATCCTTATTGCATGTAAGAAACACGAGCATTTTCCTTATCACATGGGAAGAAAATTTTATCGTTTGATTGTTCTCAGTGTTTTCTCCATATTAATCATCCTTTTAGAAGAGATTAAAAAACTTTACAGCTAATAAAGCAGAGACTATGCGATCACCAATGATTTGATCAAGCGAAGAAATATATAAAATTATAAAAGGATTATCCAAAGATACATAAATCAAGAGTACAAGCTGAAATTCATTGAAAATCAATAATTTCATAATTGGTGCAAACAAAGTATATTTTGAGAGATTCCTTTTTGGAAAGATCTTTTACTTCGACATAATATTGACGTGACGTACAACAAAAAAACCAGTGTGGTAACGTGTTTAGTATAATTTGAATGTTAGGGGAAAGAGAAGGATGATCTGAATTCAAGACGTAATTTAAAACATTCCTGTAAATGTCCCGAACTTCGTATGAAGCCCAATGATAATAAAAAAAACCCAAAGCATCCTATGAGCTAGACTGCAAGCAAGTAAAATTCGTGCTAAAGTGGGTGAAATGACTAAAATATTCTAATGGGATTGCTTCTAATCTCCATATTGTTGACTTTAAAAGCAATAAATTGAGTGGGATGCAAAATCATGATTGTCATAACATAATGGAAAATTAATTACCCATAGTTTTCAAAGAACTGTTGCTAGTAAAAGTATGGAGTGTTATGTCAAAATTACATTTGTTTTATAAAGAGCTCTATTCCACTGTGTTAAAAACCGAGCATATACGTAAACTTGAATATGATATCCCTATACTGCTCTACAAACTTGAGAAAATATTTCCTCAAGAATTTTTTTAACGTAATGGAGCATTTACCGGTTCTTCCATCTGAAGTACTTCATCAAGGCCCTTCAATATGGATGGATGTATCCACTTTAGAGGTAGTACTAAATATTTATATTCTGAACTTTGATTTAAAACTCAAATTAAATTCAATTTAATTTGTAATAGTATTTGAATCATCTAAAAAAATTGTTACACAAAAAGCATAAGTTAATTGTTCGATTTAAAAATCACATCTTGAAGAAGAAGCTTCGTACTTTCTCTCTCATTATTTTAGTGATCTTGTGAGCTTACATTTTTAAGTGTTTCTTGTAATGATGAAATCGTTGAATAAGAATCTTCTTAAATAATGTTATCTATTTTTAGACGACACGGTCGGTTTATTGAAAAATATGTTGAATTATGGTTAGACGATAGAGATTATAATGTGACACACATATGTTTTTCTTAATTGTGCTAAAGTTGCACTATTTGTTACGTGGTATTGAATAATAATTCTCCATGTATGAGTTTCCTAATCCATACTTATTTCAATTATATTTACATATTCAACATTCTCAACATATAAATTTGTAAAATTTATGAATCATAACATCCACGTGGTGATCTTGGTAAAGATTTTGCTTGTATTTTGAAATACGTTTATGATCCAAGAAATTATCAGTGATGAAAGATTGAATCATCTTGTGCTAGGACTAAAAGGAAATGTCAGTGCTTTCTAATATTCTTCATCGATGGTTTTAAATTCATCACTAAGAAATATGGTGTAAAATTTAACCTATAACAGCAATGTATTTGAAAAAGATAGTGATGATACAAATGAGCATGTAAAAGGTTTTTAAGATGTCTTAAAATAGGTTATAGAATTGACATATTTTATACGACCTACATAAAAAGTATTTTTATTTAAATGCAATTGGTTCAAAAATGTTCCTGCTTTTGGAATCAACGTGCACAAAGATTATTAAGCTTATTGAAATAAAACATAACTCGTACTACTATAAGTCCGATCCTTTTGTATTAGCTAAAAAAGCATTACAAGTTTATTATGCTCTGTATCCATTCCTAAAAATAGATAATGCAAATTGGCTGGCTATTTTTAAAACAGTGGCAAGATTTATGTTTGATGGAAATAATTTTCCAGACGAATCAGTTTGTCAAGAAGATTTTGAGCCAAATAATGAAACAACAATAACTGATGACCATACTAATTCAGGCCCATTGAACGATGAATTAAATATTCTAATAGAAGAATTTGAGAGTATAGGGGGAAACAATATTGAGTACGAGACCGGATCTGAACCAAAAAAAGATGAAGACTGATTACTAATTATTGATGATGTACTATATATATGATGGACATTTGTATGGCTTGTTGTATAATCTACGTTTTGAGTTCCCCCCGTTATTCATGATGATGACTGGGTTATGAGCTATGTATTATTCTACTTTACAAATTCTATATATTTAAGAGATCTTGTTCTATTTTTGTTGTTTTTTTGAAAGTTCTATGTAATTATGAATCAGACATATTTTCTAATAATAAAATAATATGTTTTTCACTATATGAAATGATATGTTTATGGAAGATATTATATCTCATAGGTGATCTCGGCATTCTGCTTCTCTTGCTGCTGGCGAAGGTGCTAGCAACGTGGCTAATTTATGCCCAATGGCGACTATGATCCCTAAGAAAGGAAGGCAAGTATCAAATTTATTGCAACGTCATTAATATTTAGTGCATGTATATTATTTGAAGTTTATTAAATGTCTATATCAAAATTCATAAAAGGGATTTGAGCTATAGCCTTCCAATTGCATCTTGGCCATTTCCAGGAAGGCATATATGGGTTGATTGTCTACTTGTTGGCTGACGTCGGATGATATCCAATCACATATTAAGGATGCGACATGGGCTGAGTTATTGATAGGTATAAATTTATAATTCATTTGAAACTAACATACTTTATGTGTGAAACTTAATATACTATACATAACTTATTTTAATTTCAATGTGTAGGTTGCAATGATTGTGGAGGAACAAGATCGAGACCTGTTCAGGATTCACTAGAATAGAAAGTTGCGAAGTATTATATGGACACCCTCTTAGGAGAAAATAAAAGAAATAAAAGACATAATTGGATGAGTGACATCGTTTTGTAAGATTATCACGCTTTTTGAAAGAGTGACGCCGCGAAAGTAAGATATCTAATTTTATATTGTTATTATAATTTGTTTGAATTTTGTATAATAATTGCATTAATTAATTCGATCATATATTTAAATTTACAAGCAATTTCCGTCCAAAACTCGACAAAAGAAATAAAAATCTTATCACACCCCGCGATGGATCATAATCTTTCCAACAATATCGAGAGGAATTGTAAATTTACAAATAGTTATTATGAGGCACCTATAACATTGTTTAATCATATAAAATTTCAGGCGAAGAAGAAGCACCGCGAGTTGGAGGTCTTTGCTCGCACTTATGCCATAAAGCACATGAGTGGCGATGGCTCGGTGTCATTTACCTGGACGGACCCCAAATCTAAAGCTATCATGGTAAATATAATATATTTTTTCCTTTAATTTGATGTTACATAAATTAGAAATTAAATATTTTCTTTAACAGAATTCCACTTTTTATCGTAGGAGATGTTTGACATGGAGCGAGCTCGCATGCTCAAGGAGAGTAGTCGAGATGAGTTAACCCTTGAGGAGGAGAATAGTATTTTTGATGCTTTGACCGACAAACCGATGCGGAACAGACGACATGGTTACGACAATTGGGGGAAATATTGTTTACTGAGTTTAACTATCATTAACTAATTTATAAATTTTATTTAATATAATGGATAAATTGTTTATAATTATCTATTAACTGATTTATAGGCGAGGAGTTCCAATGCTAAGTACATGAAATTACAGGAGCATAAGGAGATTGCAAAGCTGTGAGCTCAGGTAGCAGAGTTGCAGGACTGGTGGGCAGTTGGACTGAAAATTTTGCTAGATGAGCGGGTTGCATTTTGGGTGAGCGTGGGACTTTTCATAGGTCAGGAGGTGATGATGGGGATGATGGGTAGGTATTTGACATATTTTGATTATTTTGATGGATTGTTAGTGGATATTTGACATATTTTGTCCGTATATTTTTGATGGATTTGATACTTGCATTGTTTGTGGATGATTGATGAACATGTGGATGTTTGATATTTGTTTTGGTTGATGGACAAGTGGATTTTAAAGTATGTTATTTTGGTTGTTAGAATATTGATGTACGGTTAGGATTTTTGAAATAAATTTGGTTATATGTGATATATATATATATATATATATATATATATATATATATATATATATATGATATTATGTGATATATATGATATTACTTTGTTCAGAATTGGGTTTGTATGAGTTGTATATGATGTGGATAGAGATTTGAATGTGTATGTGTGGTTGGATGTATGATAAGCAAGATGGAAATCAAAATCAATGTTTCAGGCTAGCGATACCTAGCGACGGCTTATAGGTTGCAGGTTCGTGACTACTAACAATGCCCTAATAGTAAAATCATTACAGTCATATAATTTGACATGTGTCCATCGATTGGCGATGGCTAACGACGGCTCGTCGAGACGAACCGTCGTTAAAGACATCGACGAATGTGTCGCTATGCTAGTGATCGACGCATATAGAAGCGGTGATTTAATTCGTCGGCTAGCGAAGCTATTTGCCATCGCTGTTGAAAATGTTCCTTGTAGCGTACAAGCAATCCCTCTAATATATCATCACATGAAAACAAAGAGATCTCTGATAAGATGACAAGCCTTAACTAAGAAGAGAGATCCATCATTTTTTTCCTTTTCGATTTTTTAGTTAATACAAATCTCAAACCTTAAATTTGATCAAAAATATCAGTTTAAATTTTCAATTGAAATTTTAGTATAGCCAGTTCTGTTAATTTTTGGAGTTCATGAAACACTATATATGCATAGATATCAATGTATCATATCTGGAAAATCAATATGTATAACATAATCTCTTACTGTGCTAATTAATTAAATGGATATCTAATAATTCAGCAACATTCCACAGTTATACATATATCCATAAAATGCAAGAGTAAATCTTTAAAAGCTATGTTACAAAAAACATACAAATCATATTCTCTCTCCAATACATCAGAGCAACAAAAATTCAGATATTTTTAATAAGATTGCAAACCGAGAAATGAAATCCATCATACTTTCCCTTTTCATTTTTACAATCATACAATTCTCAATCTATGATGTTGATGCTGTTTTTTGTAATGGAACTTGCGAAAGACTGACAAAATGCAACGAGTTCATAAAGTATGGTAAACGAAGAGACCCATCACCTGAATGCTGCAGTGCTTATGCAGGGATCGACATGGCTTGCTGCTGCAAATACTTCCCACGGAAAATATGGGAAAATTTCAGCTTGTATCAGCTCACTCGTGTTTCTATCAAATGTGGACATCCTTTGAAGGCTGTTACTAAGACATGTGGAAGTAAGTTCCTACACTTAGTTTAAGTCTTAATTTTTTCATTCCATAAATTTTTTATTTGTTGCTTATCTGCATTGATTTTTCTTGTTTCAGCTATGGAAGTTCCTGACGACCTCTACTAGGCTTAAATTTGTTGGACGATGATGAATACCTGATTGATTGAACGAAATGTTGTAATGTTTTGGTATTTTAATAAAACGGTTCATTTGACTTAATTATTGCTTTTGCATTCCATCTTGTTTTTAAGTATCACTTGCTTTCTTTCACTGATGTTTAAATATTATAAGTAGTAGTATCCTTTGATCAATTAGATTCATCTTCGTAAAAGAGGAAATAAAAAAAGAAAACTACATAATTTATTGGGAAAACATATTTGTAAATATTTACTGTATACCAGTGAAGTAGTGATGAAATAGTTAACCACATTTACACGGAAGGATCAACACTCAAAATCATTGAAAAAATGCTCGAATAATATTCTTTAATGGGGTAGTTAGCTATCGATCATTCTCGTCATGCCATGATTCTAAAAGTAATAGATTTTGTTAACGAATGTGGTCATGTTGATTCGTGCATGAATCGGTTATCGCGCATGTACTAGTTTGGATCAGTTTGTGAAGGGCAATCCCTTAAATGCAAATGTTAGCATTTGTACTCCGAGAAGACTAAATAACTTGTTTGCATAACTCTATACATTTGTGATCTTTTGCTGCCTATTCCAGCTTTTCCTGGGTTCTAAATTATACGATAAAATGTAACAACTTCTATTTACAAAACATAATACGAATATTAACCAGAAGAAAGTTGTTTCAAATTTACGTTAGGCGCTTCAATTGCCTCTACACGGTACAGTGCAGGTCGTAGACATTGAGTTGCCGCCGGCGAAGCTGAAATATAAATGAAAAAAAAAAAGGAACAAAAAATACCTTGCTTACAAGCGTCGAACACCGAATCTCACATGGAACAAATAGATGCACAACCAATTGAGCTGCTAAATCTTTGAATTATGTCAAAATGTATTTATTTAAAATTTATTATTCATAACTAGCATATATTTTGGTGATTGTTGTCATGTCGAAAGGAGTTGCCCCAGACGGCCACCTGCTTAGATTGACCCCTGAGCCAGCCTTGCCCCGGTGTGCTCCAAAATGAAAAGATGATCAAAATGGACAATCCCACAATTTTTTAAATACAGACCATTATCATAACATTCTGATAGTAAGCGTTAAAGGAAATGATCAATAAATTCAAGTTATTTGGTTCTAGTGACAATTTTTGCTCACACACTTTCACTACAAGACACACAGTAAATAAGGACAGTTAGGGACGACAGCTAGCGATGACTAAAGAAAGAGGTCACACTAGCCGACGTACGACCTGAATATACAAGTGGAAGACAGCAACCGAAACATTCACTTCACGCATCCCTAAAAAATTTCAGCATCCTCGAAACTACCTGTAACGACCCGAAATTTTCGATCCCGAAAATTCCAGATAGTTATGAAAAGAAGAAAGAGATAGAAGAAGAAGAAAATCAGAAACACCAACATTTCACATTCGCAGCGGATAAAATATAATAATAAATAATAACAGTTTACAAAAAATTCTGTATCTGTCAAAATACCTTTATAATACATCACAATTACACATATATACATTCACTGAATATACACAATTATCATGTCATAGATATACAACAATATAATACGGCGGAAACACTCCATATGTTCTTGCCATACAGCTCGCCTCTTGAGCTCCAGAACGTCCTTACCTGAAAATCTGTAATATTCGGTCTGACCCAAGCATTACACCAAGTAAACACCTGGGTCAGGCTGGAAACCAACATGAGTAAACCCATCTAACATGGAATACAAAGCATACAACTTATATAAAACCCGAGGTAACTTGTATTAGTTTACAAATTCACAATTTGTCATAGACATCACTCATTTCACACATCAATTTTCTAAGTACCAAATTTAGATTAAATAATCCGATTCACTTCAATCATTGCATTCCAATCTATTGATTTCACATATCAATCTATAAAAATTCGAAGTGGTTTCGGGCATTTTCTAATACTCGACCCCTGTCTCTTCGAATCCAATGTCATCTAAACCCAGGTTATTCAAATGAAAAAAAAATTAAACTCTTTTTTTTATACAAGATGCCACTTTACACAGCAATGCATCTCGATAAAAGACCACATTATCACTGTTCAACCCAACATATCATATTACAGAAATAATTCATATCAGAAATATCAACCAATCATTCATAAGCAAGATTAATTAGTCATCCATTTCTAATAAATCAAATTAATTATTTTAATCATTTTAATCTTGCTTACTTAACAATAATTAATTACAACCCATTAATTAATCATCACTTAATTATCCATCTTAATTTATCACTTAGTGTAATTGTTTTAAAGGATAGTTAATTATCTTAATTTAATCCCCTGATTAATTGACCTTCAATTTCTTCCACTAAGTAATTATCCTTCTTATCAACTTCACCAAGTAATTTAAATCCAAATTACTTCCCTTTATTAACCATCCATTAATTTGTTACATCCAGTAATTATCACTAATTACTTCACCAAGTAATTATACTTTCATAAATTACATTAAGTAATTATACTTACCAAATTTCACAATTTATTATCCTTAATTAAGTAATAAAATTAATTACCTTAAATGAATCACATTAATTAATCATTTGATAACCCTTAATCAATGATCTTTCACTAACTATATTCATTCACCAATCCTTTAATTACTTCTCTAAGTAATTAACTTTAATTAATCATTTTTTTGATCACAAATTAATTAATTCTTAATTACAAATTAATTAATTTCTAATTACATAATTAATTTCTAAATTTTAACTAAATTAATCTTTAATTACTTGATCAATTAATTCCTAATCATTAATTATCAATCCAAACTTATTTAATTAATGATTCTTAATTTCAATTTAATTTAACCATAAATTAATAATCTTAATCCAAATCATTGATTAAAAAAAACTTAATAACTTAATTAATTAATCCAAATCATTAATAAATCAACTTATTAATTTAACCCTTTTATTTACCTTAAAAATTAATGAATTACAAATCATTAAATCTTAATTAACTTTAAGATAAAAACATCATTTTTATAAGTGACTTAATTATCATTCTCAAATACATTTAAAAATGTTTACACTCAAATTCACTTTTAAATTTCATTTCAAATTAAGATTCAAATCGAATACAATTTCTTCAGTAATAAAACAAATGTTTAGAGTTCACCTCTAAAATTTAAGGCCCAAAACCGATATGCATATACATATACAGATCGAAGATTACTCACCTAACCAGCTGTCGACACTCTCCCTCGATGCATACTATGATCCTAAGACCCCGCTACCCCATCGCGCTACCATATCCTACTGCAAAGTCGATGAACCCAGCTACAAGCCTTCTCGAATCGCCATCTCTACACTCGAACACGCAACGCCAAAAATGTTGAACCATCCTCGTCCAATTCCAACAACACTGTGACCTCCACCTTCCTGTACCCCCGATGGAAACTCCAGAGCACCCACATGAGACGCGACTGCCCCTCCCACCGCCATATACTGTTCGCACGCGGAGATCAAAATAGCACCGGCATGCTCCAAATTTGGCAGCGACTACGCTTCGGCAAAAGCAACTTGTCGGTGAACTCGGATTTAATGATTGATGCACAAATTTTGCTAAATTCCTAACCCTATTTCTCGATCCACCCACGACTCGACTGTCGAACGAGATCGCGATTTTAAATTGCGAGCCTTCGTTCATTCATCCTCTTTTTTTTCTTTTTTCGACTCCCCAATTTGAATGAACGACTTCGGCCATTTTTGTTGTTTTTTTTAAGATGAATTACAGAATGATTCCTAAAAGAAGGAGGCAGGTCTCGATTAAAGAACGAATGCTAGAGGCTTCCTTCAGAAGGAAAGGATGAGGTGATATATTTTTTATTTTATTTTATTCTAGAACGAGAAAGCAGCATGATTTAAGGAAAATGGGAACATGTTTGAATCGTTTTGCGTTCTGACATTTCCTAGCTACAGTAACAATTGAAACAAAGGCTAAAGTTTTGATGTGAAATTATTTTTGACCGACCAACATTTATTTTTAAATTTAAATTCAAATAGATTAAAATAGTTTCTATGCGTTTTGAGCTGCCAGGGTCAAACAACAACTCCAACTGCAACGAAAATTGAAATCCGATAATAACTAACTATTACGGATCCAATGGAACTGGTTTCATCGAATTCCGAGACTATGCCCCGGAAGGCTATATTTTAAATTCAATTTAAACGATATATTATTAAAATTGAACAAATCACCTTTAAATTAAATTTCAACCATTCTATCGTCTTCAGTATCATCACTATAAATTTTATAAACCTTCTAATTATTTTTAATAGGCTTAAAACTCCATATTCAACATTTTACCCAATTTCAAATTATATAATTAAAAAATTTAATTATCAAGTAAATAGTGATATTTGGAATTCAAGTTAAAATTAACCTTTCAAATATTTAAAATCAATTAAATATACCAATTTAAAATGCTCAAAAATTCCGGGTCGTCACATTCTTCCCCGCTTAAAAGAATTTCGTCCCCGAAATTGCTAGTTAAGAAGAATGGTCCAATACCCATTACTATTTTCCAAAACCAAATAGATCAACAACCCAACAATTTTTATTAAAGGCACACTATCCATCTTACTAACTTTTCAAACTTTTCCATAGTTTTCAAACAACTTTACTTATTCAACCATTCAAATTATAATTCAAAACCAAGCTTTAAATTTTCAAAACTTCTCAAAATTTTCTAACGCCCTAAATTTTCGAAAAATTTCGCTAGCGTCTCCTTTGCGCGGCTAGCTCGGTACAACTACAAAACGCCTTTACCGTCTCCCAAACTCCAAAATAAAACAAAAGGCCAAGTGGCTGGATCAAAAACACAATCAAATTTCATACAGAAATTTAAATACATACCTTTTTAGTCGGGCAATTCAAATTTTCTTCTGAAATCAAAACCATTTTCCTTTTCCTTTATAATACCTGTACATCCTACCTAGCAATAATATCTAATCATAGCTTTTAGAATCATTTTATACCTTTCCTTACAAAAGTTTCATATCTACCTTTATTCAGATTAGTTTTTCCGTTTCCATATGAATTCAATTTACCTTTATCTCTAAATATTGAATTTTTATCTTTCATTTATCTAATTCATATCATTATCTTAAATTAGTTTCATTCACTAATTTATTTCAATTTTCAATTTAAAAACGTTTTGCACATAACAAAATTTTTCCAATTTTTTTTCAAAAATTTCTAACTCCCAAAATTTTCAAATTTTTTTGGCAGAGTCTCCTTTGTACGGAGGAGCTTTTGCAATTTGACAAGAGATATAAATATATATACATCGACCTACCCGGTCGAAAAAGCAAAAACAGTTCATATTTCCTATTTTTATTGCGTAGCCGTACCTTTATTTAGCATTTTAAGCAAGCGGCTTATTTATTTTAGCAATTAGCGCAACCAAATCCAGCCAAACGACCTTCAGGTACCTGTACTTACTCAATTTAAATATGTAAGTGCCATATATAGAAAATTTATTAGCATTTCACTTACTTTCAATAGCTAAACACATGCATTTCACAAGCAACAAGCACCAAACGCTTTCCACAAGCGATTTATATGATTTAAAGCTAATTCAATTGCTTCCAACCAATTCATATGCCATTTCACTCAATTTTAATGATTTACAACTCAATTTCTTGCATTCAATTTATTTTTAATCCAAACAAGCTTATATTCAATTCGATCGATCCTAAAATCAATTTATTTAATCTCTACCAACTCATAGAATTTTAATTACCTTTTTTTACGTCAAACGACAACTATTTTTGTGTAAATTCGGCGATATTTGCTTAATAGAGTATCCATTTTTGTTTATAACTACTTCAAATTAATTTCAACTCATTCTCGATTTAATTCCATTTCATTTCTAATTTATTCACCAACCATACATTTGCATTTCATTTCATCTCCGCATTGGTTTCATTTTAAAACTATTTCATTGAGCTTGACAACATTCGATGCTTATATTAATATCCATTTTTTTTCTTTTCCAAATAAATTTAACCCAAACTTTTATTTGATGGTCTTCCATTCTCATTCGAAACCAAGCTTTTATTGACTTAAGTATTTTTACTTCAAATTAATATGCCTCATAACTTAAGTTCATTCTGATAACCCAATTCCAATTAAAACTTTGATTTAATTTCTATTCAATCAAACTTCATCCATTTATTATTTAATTCAATTAAACCATTTATTCACCCTATTTTAAATTTTTAATTCACCTACTTAATTCATTTTTAAATTTATTTTATTAATAAAAAGCCATTCTCAATTTATTTTTACTCACCTGAGTTTTGTTTGTAACTCAAACCATTCTATTATAATTCACTTTCATTTCATTCGACAACACTTCCATTATATCTAATTTACTAGCAAATTACGTTAAATATTATTGATAACTCACTTGAATTTTATTTTTACAACATCTCCACTTATTTTAATTCATTGTCAAATCCAAGTCGAAATCTATTTATAATCCGAGTTCATTTCCAAACTTCATTATCAACTTACAATCCATTTTATTTAACCAAGTTAAATTTTATTAACATACTCTATCAAATAATTTATTTAGATAATTAGCTTACTACCGAATTTTAAATCAATATTCGATTTTATTACAAAAAAAATCACTTTATTAAATTTTCCTGAGTTCAATTTTTTTTTCATAATTCCAGTTTGGATTTTCTTTCTTTTTTTTTCAAAATTCCAACACTTTTATTTTAAAATTTTAGAAATGCTTTTAAATTCACATCATACTAATAAAATAGCTCCTTATAAAAATACTTCTTATAACTCGATGTTTCAACCAGTCCATCCTTGTTCTCACAGAAATTCGGTCATACATTGATCAGGCGTAGGACTGAAAATCTATAAGTACTTGGTAAACTCGTTTTCCACATCCAGTGAAAATACATGGGAAATAACTTTATTGAAAATATCGAAAACAGTTTTTGAAAATAGAGGAAATATCTTTGCGAGAATGCTCTGGAAATCATCACTCCCATCCATGGTCGCAGTTACATCCTAGGTTACGTTGCCATCACAGCAAAAGTCCATGCAACTGTAGGCACTCCGCACCTCTCGATTACGCCATGGAACCCACAACAGATCGTAGTTACATTCCAGGGTTACGTTGCCATCGCAACAAAAGTCCATGTAACTGTAGGTACTCCGCTCCCTCGATCTTCGCTGTCCAAATGAAACTTCTCCACTCCTACATAGGTCGTAGTCTACCGATGTAAAGTCAAACGCAGACTGTTGGCTCTCAGCGGCACACACGACTTTCGCTATGTTACCATAGGTCGCAGTCTACCGATATAAAATCAAACGTAGACCGTTGGCTCTCAGCAGCATACACGACTATCGCTATGTTCTGTAGTAGATCGCAGTGACATCGAGTCACACTGTCGTCACAGCATAACCCAAATGCCTCTGTAGGCATCAGCGCCCCTCAACTTTCGCTACACACTACTCATAATTCTCAGGAACTAGTTTTGTCCGGACACCTCACAGGATCAACTTTAGAATCCCCCCTTAGGGTTCAATGCAGCACCATCCAGTGGCACTCCTGAGAAGTTCATTTCAAGGGAGCGCCTTTTTTCCCCAAAGCCATTATCAAAACACTTTATACTATACACATATAGTATCTTCCAAATCATACACCTAGTATGAATCTCATATAAATCTCCTTTTCTTAAAATCGATTATTCCAAAATCGATAATTCTCAAACTAGGCTTTACAAATTTCAATATTGATTTTACCCAAAAATCAAAAGCCTTTCCAAATCCAAAGGTTCCCAAAACCTTTTTCCAAAATCCTCAGAAGATCCTTTATATATATATATATATATATATATATATATATATATATAAAATAAAATTTTGGATCATTTCAAACTTGTATAAAATTCCCTTTATACTTCAAACACTTTCAAAATCCTTTCCTTCCGGCAATAGATTCAACAAGGGGAGATTTACCTTATATAACAAAGGTATATAACTTTGTTTATTCAAAATCAAATATTCAAATTTGATTACTCTTTTCAATATCAATTTCATTTAAATCCGTACGATGTACACATATCATCCGTATGCTATACCAATCTGATCGCTCACTCGATCACACAATTTCAGTTCCGAACTAGTATTGTCCACCCGACTTCCTAGTGCGGACACAGGTCTGGTTTCTTGATCAGAAACCGTCATTCTCCTTGAATAGCCATAACTATGATAGAGAATATCCAGAACCAATCAACAATCCATATCCAGGCTCGCCGTCGAAAATCGAGTGAAAAATCCCAACTCGGATCGATAAATTATCTCGAAATTCTATGCTCGAATCTGGATCAAATCACTATGCGAATAGAATAATATACGTACATCCTACGTATTTAACTTCATTGATTATTAGCCAAATCAATTTTCCTTTCTATCCACCCCTACTTTGATTTTATTCACTTATTCACATTTACCTTCATCCCCATTTGAATTATCACTTCAATTCTTATCTTAGTTGGGTATTTAATCAATAACAGTTTGAACTCCGACCAGTTTATATTTGGAAAATAATTTGAAAATCTTAAAAATAGATAAGTAGTTGAAAAATAATTATTAGTTTGCAAAATAGCTGTAAAATAGTTAACTAATTGTAAAATAACTGGAAAAATAGTTGAATAGTATCAGAAATTTTAGATAATTGCAAAATAGTTGTAAAATAGTAATTAAATTGCAAAATAGTTGTAAAATAGTAATTAAATTGTAAATTAGTTGAAAAATAGTAATTAAATTATAAAACAGTTGAAAAATGGTTAATAGTTCCAAAAATAATTGTAAAACAAATATAAAATAATTTGGCTTTAAAAAGAAAGGTTGTATTTATTAAATAGCTTGGAAGAATAAGTTTATATTAAACAATTTATATTGAAAATAGTCCAGAGTCAAAACTGTTCACTTCCCCATAAATTCAACTTAAATTTCCACTTCCATTTAAATTGACTCAATTCTAACTTGAATAACTTCAATTTCCCTTGAAATTGACTTAACCCCAATTTCAAATCAAATTCCATTTGATTTTAAACCTACTCAACTTTAATTACAATTCCTAATTATTCCAATCAATTTGGACTAATATCAATTGAACCCACTTCAATTTCAAATCTTTCAATTTAATCCAATTCAAATTTTCCATTTAAAATTTTAAACTTACTTCACTTTGGGTTTCACATCACATTCCAAGGAAAACTCAGAACTCAACCTTAGAGTTTATCTCATATTTATTTTCTTTACACACCAGCTTACTTTTAAATTTTAACCACTTTTGGTTTTAAATTTAAACAATTTCCTTTTAAAAATTTCAACGATTCTTGTTGAATCAAGCTCTATCATTCAAATCATATTACATAACATTATTTATTATTTCTTCATTACTTTGAAACAAAATCTTCAAATTTAAACCATTTCGAATTATATAAATTCGTGTTAAATTTTTAAATGTTGCTTTAATCCTTTAAATCAAATCAACTTATCTCTTTAAACCATTTAATTCTGAATCCATTTTCAAACTTATCTTCATTTAATTTTAATTTGATTGTATTTCTATTACCACTTAATTTAATTCCAATTCAAGATTTCAATTTGGTTGTATTATATTACTTCTTAATTTAATTTCATTAATTTAACAACCAATCACCTTAATATTTATTATAAGGAAATATTGCTTTATATATCAAAATATATTTTTATATAAAATCATTAAAAACCTTTATATAAGAAAATAACAAGTATGCTCTCATATATATACTCAACTCATCCTAGAGTACTACGGACTCTATTTAAGGAGTAATCCCCACCAGAGCCAAGGTTCTCGCTTAACCTTTCAGTTCTGATACCAACAGTAACGACCCGAAATTTTCGATCCCGAAAATTCCAGATAGTTATGAAAAGAAGAAAGAGATAGAAGAAGAAGAAAATCAGAAACACCAACATTTCACATTCGCAGCGGATAAAATATAATAATAAATAATAACAGTTTACAAAAGAATTATGTATCTGTCAAAATACCTTTATAATACATCAGAGTTACACATATATACAGTCACTGAATATACACAATTATCATGTCACAGATATACAACAATATAATACGGCGGAAATACTCCATACGTTCTTGCCATCCAGCTCGCCTCCTAAGCTCTAGAATGTCCTTACCTGAAAATCTGTAATACTCGGTCTGACCCGAGTATTACATCAAGTACCACCCGGGTCGTGCTAGAAATCAGCGTGAGTAAACCCATCTAGCATGGAAAACAAAGCATACAACTTATATAAAACCCGGGGTAACTTGTATTAGTGTACAAATTCACAATTTGTTATAGACATCACTCAATTCATACATCAATTTTCTAAGTACCAAATTTAGATTAAATAATCCGATTCAGTTCAATCATTGCATTCCAGCCTATTGATTTCACATGTCAATCTATAAAAATTCAAAGTGGTTTCGGGCATTTTCTAATACCCGACCCCGGTCTCTTCGAATCCAATGTCATCTAAACCCAGGTTATTCAAATGAAAAACAATTTAAACCTTTTTTTTAAACAGGATGCCACTTTACACAACAATGCATCTCGATAAAAGACCACATTATCACTATTCAACCCAACATATCATATAACAGAAACAATTCATATCAGAAATATCAACCAATCATTCACAAGCAAGATTAATTAGTCACCCATTTCTAATAAATCAAATTAATTGTTTTAATCATTTTAATCTTGCTTACTTAACAGTAATTAATTACAATCCTTTAATTAATCATCCCTTAATTATCCATCTTAATTTATCACTTAGTGTAATTGTTTTAAAGGATATTTAATTATCTTAATTTAATCCCCTGATTAATTGACCTTCAATTTCTTCCACTAAGTAATTATCCTTCTTATCAACTTCACCAACTAGTTTAAATCCAAATTACTTCCATTTATTAACCATCCATTAATTTGTTGCATCCAGTAATTATCACTAAATACTTCACCAAGTAATTATACTTTTATAAATTACATTAAGTAATTATACTTACCAAATTTCACAATTTATTATCCTTAATTAATTAATAAAATTAATTACCTTAAATGAATCACATTAATTAATCATTTGATAACCCTTAATCAATGATCTTTCACTAACTATATTCATTCACCAATCCTTTAATTACTTCTCTAATAATTAACTTTAATCAATCATTTTTTTAATTACAAATTTATTAATTTATAATTACATAATTAATTTCTAAATTTTAACTAAATTAATCTTTAATTACTCAATCAATTAATTCCTAATCATTAATTATCAATCCAAACTTATTTAATTAACGATTCTTAATTTCAATTTAATTTAACCATAAATTAATAATCTTAATCCAAATCATTGATTAACAAAAACTTAATAACTTAATTAATTAATCCAAATCATTAATAAATCAACGTATTAATTTAACCCTTTTATTTACCTTAAAAATTAAATGAATTACAAATCATTAAATCTTAATTAACTTTAAGATAAAAACATCATTTTTATAAGTGATTTAATTATCATTCTCAAACACATTTAAAAATGTTTACTTTCAAATTCACTTTTAAATTTCATTTCAATTTAAGATTCAAATTGAATACAATTTCTTCAGTAATAAAATAAATGTTTAGAGTTCACCTCTAAAATTTAAGGCCTAAAACCGATATGCATATACATATACAGATCGAAGATTACTCACCCAACCAGCTGTCGACACTCTCCCTCGATGCATACAACAATCCCAAGACCCCGCTACCCCATCGCGCTGCAACATCCTACTGCAAAGTCGACGAACCCGGCTACGAGCCTTCTCGAATCGCCATCTCTACACTCGAACACGCAACGCCAAAAATGTTGAACCATCCTCCTCCAATTCCAACAACACCATGACCTCCACCTTCCTGTACCCACGATGGAAACTCCAGAGCACCCACATGAGACGCGACTGCCCCTTCCTCCGCTATATACTGTTCGCATGCAGAGATCAAAATAGCACCGGCATGCTCCAACTTTGGAGGTGACGTACGCTTCGGCAAGAGCAACTTGTCGGTGAACTCGGATTTAATGATTGATGCACAAATTTTTCTAAACTCCTAACCCTATTTCTCGATCCATCCACGACTCGACTGTCGAACGAGATTGCGATTCTAAAGTGCGAGCCTTCGTTCATTCATCCTCTTTTTTTTCTTTTTTTGACTACCCCTTTTGAATGAATGGCTTTGGCCATTTTTGTTGTTTTTTTAAAGATGAATTACAGAATGATTCCTAAAAGAAGGAGGCAGGTCTCGATTAAAGAACGAAGGCTAGAGGCTTCCTTCAGAAGGAAAGGACGAGGTGATATATTTTTTATTTTATTTTATTCTAGAACGAGAAAGCAGCATGATTTAAGGAAAATGGGAACGTGTTTGAATCGTTTTGCGTTCTGACATTTCCTAGCTACAGTAACAATTGAAACGAAGGCTAAAAGTTTTGATGTGAAATTGTTTTTGACTGGCCAACATTTATTTTTAAATTTAAATTCAAATAGATTAAAATAGTTTCTATGCATTTTGAGCTTCCAAGGTCAAACGACAACTCCAATTGCAACGAAAATTGAAATCCGATAATAACCAACTATTACGGATCCGATGGAACTGGTTTCATCGAATTCCGAGACTGTGCCCCGGAAGCCTATATTTTAAATTCAATTTAAACGATATATTATTAAAATTGAACAAATCACCTTTAAATTAAATTTCAACCATTCTATCATCTTCAGTATCATCACTATAAATTTTATAAACCTTCAAATTATTTTTAATAGGCTCATAACTCCATATTCAACATTTTACCCAATTTCAAATTATATAATTCAAAAATTTAATTATCAAATAAATAGTGATATTTGGAATTCAAGTTAAAATTAACCTTTCAAATATTTAAAATCAATTAAATATTCTAATTTAAAATGCTCAAAAATTCCAGGTCGTCACACTACCACCAACCGTCGCCTCCCGCCGTCGCAGCCTTTCATCGCCAATTTCAAGCTCTCTAAACTTGCTGGCATCTCCTCCTCTCTATTATCTATGTTTAATTTAGGTATAAACTAAATTAATTGATGAATTAGGGATTTGGAATTGGCTGATTTAAGGATTTAGAATTAATGATTATACCTTACTAGTTGATGATAATATAGTTTATTAATTGATTTGGGTACATAATTAAAACCCTAATTCAAAAAATTAGTTGATTATGGATTTGAAATTGGTGATTATTGCGTATTAGTTGATGATAATAGTGAATTTGTTGATTTGGGAATATTAATTAGTGATTTGATTGTTTACTTTGTTGTTAAAAATCAGGGTTAATTTAAAATCCAAAAATTAGTCCATGATTATTGATTAATATGCTTATTGATAATTTTACATGAATGTTTGTTATAGTTTAGAACAATGTTTGTTATAGTTTAAAGTATGTTTCAAAATTTCAAATTTATTCTAGTTTGTTATAAGTGCTAACTACTTATTTTAGTTCACAAAATCGGTAACTAAAATTTTAGGTAGGTAAATAAAAGTTAAAATACGTTTTAAAATTTCAGATATAATTAATAAATATTTAAATAATTGAACGAATTTAAAATAGTTTTTGTAGATGTTAAAATAGTAATTGTAAAATATGTTATACTTTTTTAATCTTTTAGAGAGTTTTTGACCCCGTTTGACAAGTGTTGTATATGATCGTTATAAGGATATTGGTTTTTCAACAAAACGGACATCTATATTCATCCAATACAATATTTGTCGGATTTGTCCACGTATTGGACAGGTTACAAACACAGTAAAGTAATTAAATTTTATAAATCATTTCATTTTAAGCGGTTTACAAAATTTCGACATCACTTCCTTCTCCTTTCCTGTGTATACGCATTTGTGTACGATACAAGAAACAAAATGAAAGTGCTGCTGAAATTTTGTTGAATCGTTTAATCTGAAAAGATTTATAAAATGTAGTTACATTATTGTGTTTGTAATGGAAAGTAGGATGACCGACCATCAAGGTAAAATCCAATAAACTAAAAATTAAAAAATAAAGTGAAGTGCTTTTTTGAATTTTCTACGATGGTGAAGTGTTTACAATGATGAAGTGTTGAAAGTTATTCCTACAAGACTCTAGTATCAGTTAAATTGTTTGCTTGAACTTTCAAACATATATTTTCAAATCAGGAAAGATGTTCGATTATTTTCTCGACCGTAGTTGGATGTATGAAGTCAGAACTGGTAGGAAATGTTCAATAAAGGAACATTTCTATAACGGTATTCACGAATTTATTAGATTCGCTAAATCTAATAATCTAAATAACAAAGAAATTTGTTGCCCGTATAGTAAGTGCCAACTTTTGAAGCATTGAAAACCAGATATAGTTGATGTACATTTGTATAAATATGGTTTTGTGCCAAATTATTACTTTTGGTATTTTCATGGAGAACTTGTTGAACGTATACCTAATCTTGTACTGTTAGAGGATGATAATATTATGGCGAATCCGATATAAAATATGATGGAAGATGCAACACGATCAATATTTCCCACCATTCAAACGGAGGATGAAGACGTAAATGTTGAAGAAGAAACAAACGTGGGAGCTAAAAGAATGTATGATGTTAGCACCAAAATTGGTTACTAACACCCTTGAGTAGGATTGTGTAGAGAGATTAATGTAGATAGTAAATTAAAACTAAGGAATAACATAGTAGAATGCAATAAGAATTATAAGAAATGAGAACACTAGAATTATAGTGGTTCGGCATAACTTCCTACGTCCACTTTGATTGTAATCTTTATTACTTCTTCAAAAATTGAATACAGATACAATCCGTACACCAACAACTTGAATACAAGTTTTAGCAGAAAAGAAAAGAGTCTTGAAAATGACAGAGTCTCCCCAGTATTCTTCAAAGAAGGTCCCTTTAACTGTGTCCCTGCCTCTCTATTTATAGACGAAGACATGTAGGATCCCCTACGTAGTCCCGAGAACAAGGTAGCTCGACCTATAGTTGTAAGTCAATGTTGGCCGAACGAGTCTAGCCGAGCCACTTTCATTGAGTCGGTAACCCCCGAGCCTCTCTGGCCGAACTACAACTTTCCCATGTATGCCTCGAAGCAAAGTCTCCCACAATTCGGAGCAGCTAACGAAGAAACCCGAAGTAGAGAGAAACTGATCATATTATCCTGTTGGGAATTCGGTAACTCCCTGGGCCGAACGATGTACGACCGACCAATGGTCATGCAGAAAGTGGCTCGAAGTAAAGTCTCAATGGACTCGGAGCGGCTTGTAATGGAATTTGAAGTGAAGCAATGCAGAACCAAGGTCAGCCAAACCATGCAGACTGAAAAACAACTGACTATACTATCTTGGTTACGCGTCTTTGACCGAACGGCATGTGGCTTAGTCATTTTGATGCCGGTCCACGACCAGCTGAACCATCAAGATTAACCTCGCCCATACCGAGTGACCGAGGTCGAACCCTTCTTGACCGAGCCACCTTGCTCTTCCCATCTTGGTCGAGCGATGAATATACCTTCCAGGAAAAATGACGAGTCTTCCTTTCAGGCCGAACGACATTTTAGGAGAGCCAAATGATGAGTCTTCTTTCCTGGCTGAATGACATTTTAGCTGAGCCGAACGACAAGTCTTCCTTCCAGGCCGAAGGACGAGTCTTCCTTCTAGGCCGAAGGACGAGTCTTCCTTCTAGGCCGAACAACATTTTAACACAACTTCTCAAGACCGAATGATGATATGCCGAACCATAATGACCGAACGTGGCGTCCCATCCATTTGACCGAACCATACAAAAACGCCGCAATACATCGAATGCACCAAACCCTTTACACCATCGGCCTTTCCTTGATCAGGATCTTATATGGTGTCATCTATCACATCTACAACTATTATCTTGTACCCGGGCCAAAGTGCCGGGTAACATTTGCCCCCTAAAGCGTGTCGTGTGGAACTATACGATATATTTTGAATCAATAATCAGTTTCTACTTTCGAAAGCCGAACATGTATAATCTCACGAAGGCCGAAACATGAAGGACCTTCCTAACATCTAGTACATTCTTGATTCTATTTTCTTCTCTCCTCTCTCCTCTCTCTTCTTTCTTTTTCTTTTTTCTACTTTTCTTCTTTTTTTCCATTTTTCTTTTTTTAATTTTTATATCGTTCGGTACACGGGTGCCGAACCACTTGTTCGGTCTACTTGATGTTGTTTGGTGTATCGACTCACCGAACCACCGAAGTGTTTTAACCGGTTCCATGGGGGAAAGCCTGTTCAACTTCCCTTCTTCATATAAAAGCCGTACCTCCAGCCTTTTCTATTCACTTCTATGCTCTCTTTATACTCACGAGCCCGATATCTTCCTATTCTCACAAATTTGCTAACATGCTCCCCTTATAGCCCCGTACCTCTCTCTTCGAAATCCAATCGTCCTTGAATTTGACTAACCCTTCAAGATAACAACTCGAAACTCCTGTAGGCACCAATTTTCTCCTTAGGTATGAATTTTCCCTTAAATCCGGAACGTATATTGAGTTCGAATGCTCGAGTGGGTAGCTTCCCCTTTTCTTTGGTTATAGGAGTAGGTAGTGGACAATTGGAAAGAAAGGAACAATTGAATCAAGAGGAGGGCTAGGCTTTAAGCTAGGGCTTTGACGGCCTTCGACAGTTGTTGGAAATAATTTTTTTGTGTAACAGTTGCTCTCATAGTTCAAAAGTCAAGACTTAGGAGGAGGAAAGAAGGGGTCGTTCGACGAAGGACCCGGAAGGTTCAGTACGGTGCAGAGGTGTGAGAGAGAATGCAAGTTAGTCACGCTGAGGGAAACAAGAATGCAGTTTGGTAGTTATGCATGAAGTTGTGGTTTGGTCATAATCCAGGGAAGTGATTCGGTATCTGGAGTGAGGGTACCGCTCGATCTCAAGGGAAAATAAAGGTTTGGTCGAAAACTAGGAAGACGGTTCGGTTTAAACCTAATGGACTGTTAAGCTAAGGGACTGAGCGAGACGAACGAGTGTAGTGAGTGTGACCGAACCAATAGAGGATCTACATTGGTAAAGGTTTGGGTAAGGCTGGTCGGTAGTCTATGGGAGATAGTAAGTGAGTGGGCATAGGTTAAGTAAGGCGCTTGGCATTTAGAGTGGGAAGTTGGAAGTATGTAGTTCGGTACGAAAGTTCAGGAAGGCGATCGGTCTCGGACTTCAAGTCGACATTGACAACCAAAATCTGATCCACTTAAACACAACACATGTTTATATCATATATCTCCATGCCTAACTATAGGACAATGAATAATGAAAAGAATTTAAGTTCATGAACACATGGAACTAGTTTGAACCAACGAATCCATAGTTACCGAGAACTATAAACACGAGTTTAACTCTACAAAAAACCAACAAAAACCTTCAACATATAATGCCACTGTCTGATTTCAGGATCTCTACTACCGAAACACAAGACAAGCTCTCGGAGAAGGTCAGCGATGACGGTCTTCGAAGACGATAGCTTAGCGCTTAATCACACTTCATCGATTTTTTAAAGCTTTAATTCTTATACACTCATGTTTATACGATTGCACTTGCCCATACACCACACGGGGGAAACATTTTTGTCGTTATGTCTAATATCGATTATCTTTCAAGTATAGTCCAAAGAGGTATCTACCATACTCTTCATTGGCTGAAGATGTCTAAAAGGTCAAGCTCCGCCACGATTTCAGACAAACCTGAGTCAAGTTCTCAGCAGGAAGTAGTAGGAACTTCGAATCCATCAACAACTCCTACACAGGATATCCCAAATCCATCGGCTGCAACTATTACCCCGGCTCCTGATGTGATGGACGGAGTGGTTATTCTAGTTTATCCTATTGATTCCCAAGCTTCAAAAATCGGGGAAGCCAGTCTTCGTCGATTGTGCACAATTCACGGAATCCCTTTTGACGATGTTTTAGTTCCATCGGGGCAAGATCGACCTCACCTGCCCCCTACCGGATATACAGCTTGCAATAAATTCATGTGCTATGTTGGTAGTGTGTCACCATTCAACTCCTTTCTTCGTGATGTGTTACAGTACATCGGGATCGTCCCGACACAGCTACATCCCAATAGTCACGCGTTCATCTATGGCACTTGTTTTCTTTTCATGAGCATCCTATCTAGGCTCCCCACTCCTGGTGATATCTGCTATATCTATCGTTTCAAGAGAAGGTCCGATAGCCCACTTTCATATTCCTCAAGCCACATGCCAAGTGTCAGATCCTGATAGGGGCGTGGAGTAAATTCTCCCAATATAAGCAGGAACGGTTCTATGTACGCAGCCCTTCGGGCTTCGCGAGAAGATGGCTGGAAGGGAGTAAGTTCCATTTTTGGATCAATACTTTTCTAAAGCACGAAGTGGACTGTTTCTAAATTTCTTTTGATTTTTACAGGTACCAGCCCACGTCCCGAAGGTACCCGGTATTTTGAGGCTGTCAAGGCCTTTCGGGCTGTTCCAGCGGGAAATCGAAAGATCGAATCCGTTATCTCTAATGAATCACTTTCAAAGTTTGGTTGGCAGAGGGTCGTCGAATAAATCTTCCATCCGGTGCCACGATAACCAAATCCACATTGAAGAAGGGTAAAGAACAAGCCGAACCTTCAATGCCTCCTTCTGGTGGTCCCCCCGACGCATCCGAGGAGGTTGAGATTAGAGAAAATAGGGTGCCAGAAGCGCCAGGTGAGCATATAAGTCATGTTTCAGAACCAGTGGTTGAGGCACCTGGCATTGATGAACCACCTCCTCCTTCTAAGGGGAAAAAGAAACTAGCTTATAAACTAAGGAAAAAGATGGTGGGTGGAACCTCGAAGGTCATAATTACTCCAATGGAGAAAGAGCCATCTCCATAACACTTAGACGGTTGATTGAAAGGCTCATCAGACCTTACTATTCCCGATGGCTTGCACAATTATGACTTCAACGATCCATAAGCCCTTAAACTTCATTCACCCACGAGAGGCAACAAAGGAATTCAAGCCTATCACCAAGGAGAAAAAACTCCAATAAGTAAAGCTAAAGAAACTGGTACGTCATTGGGAAACACTAGGAAACACACTAACACTTACATTTCACCTTGCACTTAAACTTCAGCCACCATGTTATTCTTGCTAACTTGTCCTCACTTAATTTCTATACATGTGATATGGGATGCTCTCATGGATTTGACCGCCTTCGCGGGTCCTCTATTTTCCATCATTCCAACCGAGACTCGGGGTCCGGTAAATGCCGAGATAGAGACAACAACAGCGATAGAGACTATCGCCCTCGAGATTCATTGTCGTCTTGAAGGAAAACTTTCAGCCATTCTTCGTACCCCAATGATCCTCCTCCTCAAATAGAACAGAGCAGAGAGAAACCGGCTCAAAGGGATCTCAATCTGAAGCTCCTCGCGACCAATACTCTGGTTCATCAAGCACTAGGCAAACTCGCGAGCCTCATAAAAAGTCCGTGATTTCGGCTAAACAAACTTCTTCAATCCCTACACATAATCCATCGATAGCAGAAAGGCTAGCTGAGCTTAAAGCCACATTCCCAAAAATATGCTTTGATGGATTAAAATTTCTATCTGCGACCTATCCTATTCCAGGGCACATTAAACTAAGATCCATTGCTTGCAACAACGATGTCTATGTCTAACATGACGCGTTCATTCACTTGGCCAAATAAGTTTCTAACGTTTCTACGTAGCGCAAGTATGAAATCGATCGCCTGAAGCTTAAGGCCATTCATGATAAAAACATCATCAAAGTCCAGGATGAAGAGCTTTCCTCATATAAATCTCAGTTTTAGGCCTCTCAGAAGAATGCTAAAGATACTACCGAGGCAGTCAATCACCTAGAGGCTACCTACAAAAAAGAAATTAATGAAGTGGTTCAGCGCTGTGGCACCTTAGCCTTAGAGAAAGACTCCATTCAAAAGGAGAAAGATTCCCCCACTCAACGAGTCAAAGAATTGGATGAGCTACTACTCAAAGAGAAGAAAGAAAAGACTGCTGCTCAAGAGGAGTCACAACGATATTGTGATGGATTGTAGCTACACGACTTCTAAAAAAAAGCTCGATAAGGAGCTCTCCAAGGCTGAAGGACGAAGCGCGTAAGGAGGGCAAAAGGGTGGCGCTTTCGAAAATCGATTCTTGCCTCAAGGTGGCTGTTGAGGCTGGTAGGGAGGATATTAAGTGCATGTTTGATCCACTCATAGCCGAGTACAATGCTTGAGGTCTCATGCATCGCGACCTAATATTTCTTGGCGAGGGTTACCTCTAATCTTTGGCTGAAGTATGGGGCACTTTAATAAAAATTAAAAAGGTTGAGTTGGGAACCGAAGAAGTTGATGAGGAGTCCCTTGTGAAGAAAGTGCTTCGCGAGAATAAGCGTACTGACCTATCTACGGCAAAGGCTCTTCATGGAAGGGACTCTTCCTCATCAAAAGGAAAAAATTACACTCCCTGGTCCGTCCAGGACCGAACTCTCAGTTCCTTCTCCTATTCAGCTGACTGGTTTCCCACCACTCGATCCCTTCGAGCAGCATATTAGCTATGACCCAGAGGAGCCTGGATCGGATATTCACACTCTATCTCCTATTCCAGAAGCTGAGACTCCCCAAACAGTTGAGAGTCAGCCAGAAACTGGTACATAACTTTTTCTTCCTAGTGTTCAAAGAGACATCGTTTTTGGAAAGTAGTAAATGTATTCTAACATTTGTCTCTTATGTTTTTATATAGGTCATTCCGATCCCGAACCTACTCCAAGGAGCGATGTCACCATGGAGAGGGAAGAGAAAGTGGGAGAGGTAATTCAAATGGGGGAGACTCCCGGACCGGACGCTCAAGTGATCGAGGTGCTTGACGAAGACAAAATTTGAAAATCCATCACCCTTCGAAGAACACAATGCAGTTGAAATTACAGGCGCCTTCAAACACACTTCAAAACTGAGCATAGAGGAACAAGTCATCGAAGAGGGGAAGAAGAAGGCTGATATTAAGGTCGAGCCTCAGGTGGTAGAACTTGACAATCCACTGAACATGCCCCCGAAGGTTATTCTTCCCAGTAGGACTTCACCACTGGAAGTTCCTCTCCCTTCCCCAGGCACCGCTTTCCTGGCAAGCAAGGCGTCCAATAGAAAATGCCTAGGGGAGGAGTCTTCAGAGAAACCAAGGAAGGAAAAGAAATCAAAAAAGTAGTCATCATGCCTCATTCAACTCAAATAGGCCTGGATCATGTAATTATTTCTATTTACTTTCATAGCCGTTGTAGGTAGACTTTTGCTCCTAGTTCAGGATAAGTTGTAGTGGAACTTTAGTTCGGATTAGTGGATAAAACTTTGTTATTTTGCTTTCGATAATTTTCGTTGTTCAGCTTACTGTATAACTTGTAGCCGAAATTCAAAATCTTGTTAGTTACACAAAGTCCAGTTCATTTCCATATGACTCGGAAATTTTTGGAATCGTAGATCCTCTAGTCCATGCTTTGGGGACTTAGAATACTTTTAGTCAGCACTCCAGGGACTTCGAGATATTTTAGTCGTTTATACTCTAGTCCGCACTCTAGGGACTCAGAGTACACTAGTCCGCACTCTGGGGACTTAGAGATTTTTAAATCGTTTATACTCTTGTCTGCACTCTGGGGACTTAGAGTACTTCAGTCCGCACTCTGGGGACTTAGAGATTTTTAGGTCATTTATACTCTAGTCCGCACTCTAGGGACTCAGAGTACTCTAGTCCACACTCTGGGGACATAGAGATTTTTAAGTCGTTTATACTCTAGTCCGCACTCTGGAGACCCAGAAAACTCCAGTCCGCAATCTAGGGACTTAGTGATTTTTAAGTCGTTTATACTCTAGTCCACACTCTGGGGATACAGAGTGCTCTAGTCCGCACTCTAGGGACTCAGAGAGTTTTAAGTTTTCGTGCGCGTTCACACGCCAGACAGAATAATGTAATTTTAATTTCCGCCATAGAATTACAACATACGGAAACATCAATAGTTCATGGAAAAGATAGCTTCGAGCCTTTACTAATGAAAACAAATTGAATTGTCTTATTACATGCCGAAAACTAAGAATAACAAAATAAACATATACTGGAAATAACTGCCATTAAAATGCAAAAGAAATAGACTAAGTGTAATAACGTTGCAGATGCTCGCTATTCCATGCTCAGGGGAGTGTCGCGCCATCAACGTTTGTTAGCTTGAAAGTTCCCTATCCAAGCTTCCGTTCAATGACATATGGACCTTCTCATGTGGGATTCATATACGATGGGATCGAAAAAACTCGCTTGAAAATGTGATCGCCCACATCGAAGATTCTCCGTTGGACTTTTTCATTATAATATCGAGCGACTTGGTGCCAATATGCAGCCGCCCTTAAATCATCTTCTTTATGTTTTTCGTCAACAAAGTCCAGTAATTCCAACAAAAGATCGCGATTCGTCTTAGGGCCATAATGAGTTACCTGATGTGAAGGAACTTCAAGTTCCATGGGTATAACAGCTTCCGTGCCATATGCCAATGTGAACGAAGTGTGGCTAGTCGTCGACTTGTGGGTGGTTATGTAAGCCCAAAGTGTTGTCAGAAGCTCATCCACCCACTTGTCTCTAGCCTTCTCCAAACGTTTTTTGAATATGGATTTGATTATTTTGTTTACAGCTTCTACTTGTCCATTGGCTTTCGGATGAGCAACCGGTCCAAACCTTTTCTCAATGCCATACTTTTGACAAAATTCTTTGAACTCGCTGCTTTCGAACTGAGTTCCATTGTCCGTAGTGATAGTTCATGGGAGGCCAAAATGACATATGATGTTTCGCACAACGAAATTAATGACCTTATTGGTGGTGATTGTAGCTAAGGGCTCTGTTCCACCCACTTGGTAAAGTAATCGACCGCAACTATTGCGTATTTTGCACCACCTTTGGAGATTAACAAGGAGCCGATTATATCGATTCTCCATATTGCAAATGGCCAGGGACTAACCATTTGTGTGAGTTCTATTGGCGAAGCTCTTGGGATTTTCGCATATTTTGACATTTCTCACATCTTCTTACGTAGTCCGCAGCGTCTCGATTTACAGTTGGCCAATAGTATCCATAGCGGAGGATCTTTTTTTCTAGTGTCAACCCCTCAGTATGGTCACCACATTCTCCTTCATGAAGTTCTTTAAAGAATCGTTTTATCTCACCATAGGAATGCACCAAAGTAAGGGGACCGAGAATCCCTTTCGATACATTATTCCATCCTGCATTACATATCGCGAAGCTTTGCATATGACTTGTCGTCTTTCGTTCTTTCTTTCTGGCACAACCTCATGTAGTAGGTATTGTTTAAATGGGGCTATCCATGACTACTTCTCGATTTTTGTTTCTAACACAAAATCTACTTCCATCTCACTTATACTCGGAGCATGTAAGATTTCGATGGGAACTAATCCCATCTGCTATGCATCACCAGTACTTGCTAATTTTGCCAATAAATCGGCTTCTTTATTTTGTTCATGCGGGATGTGCGAAATACATAATATTCGAGGTTTTCCAATAGCTCTTGAACCCGAGCAAGGTAGGGGGCAAGTCTATGCCCCTTTGCTTGATAATCTCCCCGCACTTGATGCACCATCAATTGTGAGTCGCAAAAGATTTCAACCGATTTTACTCCAATTTCCCTAATAAGTTTCAAGCCCGCAATCAATGCTTCATACTCGGCTTCTTTATTTGTAGCTGGAAAATCGAGCTTCAAAGCATAACAAATTGATCGGTTTTCGAGAGTTTCATGAATTACACCAGCCCTAGAACCATGGACATTGGACAACCTATCGGTGTATAGTTTCCATCGAATGGGGGGGGGATAACATCACCACTATTTGGGTCATATGATATGGTGAATTCTAGGATGAAGTCCGCTAGCTCTTGCCCTTGTATGGCCCTCTATGGCAGGTAGGTGATATCGAACTGACTCAACTCAATATTCCACTTTAACAGCCTTCCAGAGGTTTCTGGTCACTGGAGTACCTGTCGGAGGGGTTGATCAGTATAGACACTGATCGCATATGCTTGTAAGTACAGACGAAGCTTGTATGATGCAATCACCAAGTAGTAGTCTAGCTTCTCAATTTTAGGATAATTTCTTTCTACCCCCCTTTAACGTTTACTGATATAGTACACTGACTTTTGAACTCGGTCCTCCATGCGAACCAAAGCTGTGCTAATGGGATGTTGAGATACAGCCAAGTATACATACAACACTTCATGGCCTATAGGCTTCGACAGCACCGAAGGACATTCCAAATGCCTTACCAGAGCTCGGAATGCGTTCTCGCAGTTGGGCATCCATTCAAAATTTCTCTTTCCTTTCTTTATTACATTGAAGAAGGGAATACACTTGTCTATCGCTCTAGATATAAATCAAGTCAGCACAACCAGTTTTCCATTCAGGCTTTGTACTTGCTTTATAGTTCTAGGCACTTGTATGTCTCGAACAGCCTAATCTTTCCTGGATCAGCTTCGATTTCCCGTGCATTAATAATGAAAACCAAATATTTTCCTGAAGCAATGCCAGAGAAACACTTTAGGGGATTGATTCGTTCTGTAATATCTGAGTATATCAAACATTTCCGCCAAATCTCGAATGTGGTCGTTTGACTGTCATGACTTCACGAGCATGTCATCCACATAGGCTTACATCGTCCTACCAATTTGGTCTTTAAACATGCGATTCACCAGACATTGATAAGTTGCTCTGCATTTTTCAGTCCGAAAGGCATCACTACATAACAGTATAGTCCAACGTCTATGGTAAAACTAGTGTGTTCCTGATCTGGAATATGCATCGGGATTTGATTATATCTCGAATATGCATCCATAAATGACAATAACTCGTGTCCTGTTGTTGAGTTGACCAGCTGATCAATTCTGAGTAAAGGGAAACTATCCTTAGGGCATGCTTTGTTAAGATCTGAGTAATCTATGCAGGTCCTCCATTTTCCATTCGATTTTCTCACTAGTACGGGGTTAGAGACCCATTCTGGGTAGAGGGCATCGTGGATGAACCTATTGGCATTGAGTTTGTCCACCTTCTCTCTGAGAGCAACGGACCTCTTCGGGTCCATGCCTTTCCTTTTTTGCTTCACCGGCACGTATTTCGGGTCTATGTTCAACATATAACTCGCAATGGTGGGAGAAATCCCGCACATATCAGAATGTGTCCAAGTGAAAACATTCAGATTCGCTCAGAGGAAATTAGTAAGATCCTCGATCAGGGGTTGAGTTGTGATCCAATCTTAAGTACTTGCGATGGGTGATCGTGGTTGACTGGAATGTTAATCGTTAGTTCAGCCGGTGCTGCTTTTGCCTCCTTGGGTTCCTCATCATCATCCCTTAGATCTATGTCTCTAAAGATCCGATCATGTTGCCTGAGCCAAGGCTCAGGAATTACTTGTCAATCTTCAGTAACTCGGCTATGAATGGAGTTGTCCGCAACCTTTCCTTTCTCTCTTCTCTAGACCTCTCTCAGCTCAGACATATAACACACGACGAGTTGCCTGAACGCCATGCACAACACCAACTCCTTTATCAATCGAAAATTTCAAGGATCAACACCACGAGGCCAAAGCTGCCCTAAACTCTGCCATGGTCGGTCGGCCTAGAAACACATTACGCAGAATCGACATCCAAAATGATGAACGGTAAGATCCGCACCCTCCTACGTTCACCTTATCTAAATGCAACAGGTAATTCAACAAAACTCGCTGCATCAGTAGCTGTACCATTAAAGCCATAAATACGGGCTTTATATGGTTTTTAGATTCTTTATCTCTATCTTCATCTGGTCATATGCTTTTTCAAAGATAATGTTGACAAAACTTCCACAGTCAATTAGTATTTCCTCATAAATGCTAGCCCAATAGTGGCCGAGATGACCATCGGATCAACGGTAGGCACCTCCACTTGATCGGCATCTCTGCACATGAACATTATATAATTAGTCGTCATTCGCTGCTGCTTAGCTGGGGTCCCATCTTCTGTGTTTGAATAACATTCAAATTCTACATGCTTTAGGGAATTAGCATACCGCTCCATTTCTTACTAATTCTTGTCTGCATGGTGAGGCCCACCAACTATCGTGTTTATGACTAGTCTACCTACCGTCCGAGAAGGTTCCTGTAGATGGCGTGGAGCTTGCCCGTGACCGGGGTCTGATGTTTCTTGTCTGCCTTCCTTTGGATTCTTGACAAACTCCTGTAACTTTTTCTATCGAATCAGCTTTTCTATAGCATTGTGGAGGTGTCTACAATCCTTGGTATTGTGCCCATAAGCCTCATAGAAGCGGCATACTTTCCAGTCTGCTTTTGTTCCTTAGTGGACTCTTTTGGGTGTGGCTTTCGATATTGAAAAGTGTTACAAGTCGATAGGTAAATATTTTCCATAGATGCATTCAGAGGAGTGTATTCGTTGTAAATTGGGATCCTTGGTTTCCACTTTCCTACTTCCCTTTTATTTTCAGGATTTCCTCCTTTGGATCCTTTAAATTGCCCTGGCTTGTTCTGAACATTGACCTGGACCTTTCCAGAGTTATCACCAAATTGTTTTACAGCAATGTTGCTCTTCACAGTCTCTTTGCCAGGCCCTGGTGCATTGTCTCGCCTCGTCCACCTGGCTTCCTCTCTTGTTATAAATTGATGTGCCTTAGAATAAAAACATACTAGAGTGGTCGGAGGTTTTCCTGCCAGCCAATCACCAAACTTTGAATCTGGATCTACTCCTCACATTACGACCATTAGAATAACATGGTCATTCGGGTTGCTAACTTCAGTAGCAGCAATGTAAAATCTTTGTAAGTACTTCATTAGAGACACCTTTGGAGCCTGGATCACACTGGATAAAGATATCACGTCCTTGGGACGAGTGGTATAAATCCTGAACTGTTCCACAAATTTCATCTTTAACTCATCAAAGTGGGAGATGGACTGTGGAGGAAGTCGGGCGAACCATATAGTAGCGATTCCAGATAATGTTATTGGAAAGCATCTACACTTAGTTGCATCATTTTCCCTAGTTGAATCCATCATCCACTCATAACTCATTACATGCTGTCGGGGATCAGTCTTCCCTTCGTAGGCCGGGATAGTCGGCATGCTAAACTTCTTGGGGTATTCAGCCTGTAGGATAGAATTTGTGAACGGACTATGGCTCCTAGATTTGCCCCAATCATCATTAAATAAGCCTTGATTTTCCCTCGTCGGCTGTCTGACCATAGCTGATAGGTCTAGTGTTTGTATGGAAGGTGGCAAGTTGGAATCTGTCCCACGGGACCATTCCGGTTGGTGTCTTCTTGGTTGGGGATCAACCAAATGCATGTCCTGGGCACCTAATTCAATGTGATCTTAGTGAACCGGTCGTCCATCTTCCACTCGTGCCTTAGGTCCTAAGTGTTAGCGTCAAAATTGGTCATTAACACCCAAATGTAAATGAAAGCACCAACTAACAGTCACATATAACAGATAGGGTATATGTAGAGAGTAATAATGTAAAGAACAATCAAAATTAAAATGAAAGCAGTAAAGAACAACAGATTTATAGTGGTTCGGCTAACTCCGGCCTAGTTCACTCTAGAAGTTTTCCTTTTCATTGCTGTAATAATCGATTGTAGTTACAAGATGGCAGAGTAACCTTAGCGTTAGAAAATAGAAAACTTGAGAGTCGAAAAGAAGATCCCCCATCTGGAGACCCACATGCTGTATTTATAGACAAAACCAGGTTGTTGGGCCTCCTAAGTAATTTGGGATTGCCGAGCCATGTTCATCCTTCATCCCCGACCGAGCGGCATTTGCCGAGCCACCTAGGCCGAGCCATATCCCATCAACACCGAGCCACTTGATGCCGACCCATGCATGTAGAACGACAACCAAGGCCAAACTACAGCGCCGAGCGATGTCTAATGCAGAGCGACCCGCGATGCCGAACGACCCTCGATGTCGAGCGACGTCCAATGCCGAACGACGTCCAATGCCAAGCAAGGTACGATGCCGAATGATATCCAATGCCGAGCGACTTCCAATGCCTAGCGAGGTACGATGTAGAACGGCATCCAATGCCGAGCGACTTCCAATGCCGAGCGAGGTACGATGCCGAGCGAGGTACGATGCCGAACGACATCCAATGCCAAGCGGTAATGCCAAGCCGTAACCAAATAATCTTCCTGAACTTTCATACCTCGACCGGATATTGCCATGCCGAATGGCCGAGCCACAAGGTCGAATTAGAAACACTTCGAACCACTTCATTCCGAATGAACGACCTATCTCTATCCAAGTGAACACCATCCATTTGAACTGAATCCATCATATTTTAGCCTCGATAATCATGAAGTTGTTTTAGTTAAATCCGCCTGTCTGTGGCCTTGCCGAAAGGCGGGCTAACACTTACCCCCCAAAACATGCCTTGCTATTGGAATGTGTGTTTTGAACAGCCTCAAATCCAATATCTAAAGTCCATATCCTGTTCATAACTATATTATTAAGTCCATGACCTCTCCGGGTTTTACCTTGAATCCGTAGACCTCACCGAGTCGCGTTATCCTATTCCAGCCTCGACTTTCCTATCAATTGCTTGTATGTTCTCCGGCCTTGACTCTTTGGTCATGGACTTTTTATATTCATCAGCCTTGACACTTCGGCCAAGGACTTTGATACTCACCGGCCTCGATACTCTAGCTAAGAACTTGAAATACACCGGCCTCAGCATTCCGGCCAAGGGCTTTGATACTCACCGGCCTCAACACTCCGGCCAAGGACTTTGATATTCACCGGCCTCGGCACTTCGGCCAAGGACTTTTATATTCACCGGCCTCGGCACTCCTGCCAAGGACTTTGATATTCACCGGCCTCGGCACTCCGGCCAAGGACTTTGATATTCATCGGCCTCGACACTCCGACCAAGGACATTGATACTCACTAGCCTCGGCACTCCAGCCAAGGACTTGAAATACGCTGGCCTCGGCATTTCGGCCAAGGACTTTGATATTCACCAGCCTCGGCACTCCGGCCAAGGACTTTGATATTCACCGGCCTCGGTACTCCGGCCATGGACTTTGATAGTCACTGTCCTTGGCACTCCGGCCAAGGAATTTGATACTCACCGGCCTCGGCACTCCGGCCAAAGACTTTGATATTTTTTCCGAGTCCATTCCATCGCTCTTCGGCAAAGGGACTCGTAACTCACGGTCACTGCCCCATCTCTCCGGTCGGAACAGTAATCGCAAAACCTAAACTATTTATTACAATGATCCGAATCTAATCGGAAAACCAAAAATCCATATCAAAAATCCTAATCAAAATTCAATCAAAAATCAAACATCCAAACCAAAATGGCGAACCAAAAAACCAACAAAACCAAGAATTCAACCAAAACTTTAAAACCATACCAAAGAAAAGTAAATGTCCAAAGTACGAAAGAGGAAACCAAAGTTTGCAGAAAAATAGAAAGAAAGTAGGATTTCATAGACTCAAGTAGTACGGTTTTTCATCATCTCAGAGCACGCCTAGAACCGTCCTTGATCTCGTACGTGTCTAAGTGACCTAGCCGTATTACTTTGAGTTCTATTACTTATTCAAAACCATAACTTTGTTTAGTAGATAATGAGATGATGTTGCCCAGATCCAGCGCCACCTTCGTTCGAGGTAGGCGGTGGTCGCCCCTGTCCCACTGCCACAGCTCGATTCCGGACATACTGCTGTAGATGTCCATTTCTTACATGCTCCTCAATGATATCCCTCGAATGCCTGCAATCGTTTGTGTTGTGCCCATCCAGCTCATGGAATAGACAATGCTTTCCCGATGTCCGTTCGTATTCTGAAGGCTCTCCCTTTGCTGGCCTTTGATGTTGGAGGCGCCCTTGAGTATCCAAGTAAATTCTTTCTAGAGTCTCAGTTAAATCCGTGTAAGAAGAAAATTTCGACTCCCTTCGAGGCCTCTTCAAAGTGCCATCGTTGCCATTCATTTTCCTTTTTTCCTTTATCTTTACTTGGATCCTCCCTGGATGGACCTCCACCCCTCACTGCCTAAGCTTCAGCCTCTCTCCTTACTCTCTCAACTTGCATATCCCCCTATCTCAGGAACCTTTCCACCTCATGGTAAAACTCCCCGAGGTCCCTCAGTGGGTCCCGTTCCAGTGATATCTTGAAATCTGAATTATCCGTGATTCCTGAGATTGCTGCCATCAAAACCATTAACGGATCGGGTCGATCCACTAATGCTACTGCTGTGTTAAATCTGGTTAAGAAGTTCCTGAGTGACTCTCCCTTCCATTGCTTCATCGATGTCAGGGTCATTATGTTTTTGGGTCTGACTATATAGACCCGAAACTGTCACATAAACTTTCCAATCAGCTCCGTCCATGTACTGATAGAATCACTCTCCAGTTGTCTGAACCACATAGCTACGATATATGTCAAATACAATAGGAAGCATCGAGCTATGACCTCATCTGATGCCCCCAGTACCTCCATATGTCTCATGTACCTTGTCAGGTGAACGGTAGGATCCATTCTCCCGTCATACATGTCCAACATTGGTAGCTTAAAGTCTGGTAGATTCCTAGCATGCCTGATATGAGGAGTAAAGGGACTCCTATTCACATCCTCCAAGTCTTTGTTTACCAATCCACCTCTCATAGCCCGTCTGACCATCTCCGCTAATCTGTCGTTGTCCCCGAGCTATAATCCTTGTCCGTTACCTCCGGTATGCCCCCTGAGTTCATGAGGGAACTCTGGCACATACTCCTACTCCTGCACTCCTATTAGCGTCGGGTTGCATAGTGTCATCTGGTACCCCCATATGGATTGGTCCAGGGTTTCCTGGTGGTATGCCCCTGAGTCTATATCCATCCAGGTTGATAGCCGTCTGTTGATTGGGGGCTGGCCCCTGTTGAGCCATTCCCTCGACTTGTTGATTGAGCGCTTCCGATCCAGCCCCATGGATCTGAGCTATTACATTTCCTACTTGTGTAAATTTTCTAAGAAGAGCCTGCATCATCTCCTCTTGTCTTTTCAACATTGCTTCCATCTCGTCTCTGGTGATGTAGATGGATGCCTGACCAGCTCCAGCTCCCAAGGAAGCCTCTTGACTTCCTTTCCAATTGCTCCTTTCCGTCACTTGCTTTCTTGCCAATCGCCTACCCATTGCCTCCTAGAATCTGAGTTCCTTGCTTCAAGATCCTTGAGTACTTGCCTTCTCAGTGGGAGCACCAAAATGTTAGCGCCAAAATTGTTCACTGACATCCAAATGTAAATGAAAGCATCAACTAACAGTCATAGATAACAGATAGGATATATGTAGAGAGTAATAATGTGAAGAACAGTCAAAATTAAAATGAAAGCAGTAAAGAACAATAGATTTATAGTGGTTCGGCTAACTCCGGCCTACGTTCACTCTAGAAGTTTTCATTTTTATTGCTGTAATAATTGATTACAGTTACAAGATAGTAGAGTAACCTTAGCGTTAGAAAATAGAAAACTAGAGAGCCGAAAAGAAGATCCCGCATCTGGAGACCCACATGCTGTATTTATAGACAAAACCAGATTATTGGGCCTCCTGAGTAGTTTGGGCCCATTAAGGCCATTGCCGAACCATGTACATCCTTTGTCCCCGACCGAGTGGCATTTTCCAAGCCACCTAGGCCAAGCCGTATCCCATCAATGCCGAGCCACTTAATGCCGACCCACGCATGCCGAATGGAAACCAAGGCCAAACCACAACGCTGAGCGATGTCTAATGCCAAGCGACCCACGATGCCGAACGACCCTCGATGCCGAGCAATGATCAATGCCGAACGACGTCTAATGCCGAGCGAGATACAATGTCGAACGATATCCAATGCCGAGCGACTTCCAATGCTGAGCCAGGTACGATGCCGAATGACATCCAATGCCGAGTGACTTCCAATGCCGAGCGAGGTATGGTTCTGAATGACATCTAATGCCAAGCGGAAATGCCGAGCAGCAATGCCGAGCGGCAATGCTGAGCGGTAATGTCGAGCCGCAACCAAACAATCTTCCTGGACTTCCATACCTCGATCGGATATTGCTATGCCGAACGGCCGAGCCACAAGGTCGAATTCCAAACACTTCGAACCACTTCATTCCGACCGAACGACCTATCATTTATCCAAGTGAACACCATCCATTTGAAACGAATCCATCATGTTTCCGCCTTAATAATCATGAAGTTGTTTTAGTTAAATCTGCCTGTCTGTGGCCTTGCCAAAAGGCAGGTTAACACTTAGTTTCCTGTTCCAACTTGAGTACGATTACCATGGTGTAAATGAGGGACCATGGCTTCAGGTAGGAAATCAGGACTATCCCTAGTAGATCGTTCAGCTGTACCTACTTGCTTTGTTTCAGTCCTACGGCATCTACGCTTGGGTGGTTCATCAAACCAAGTGGAGCTGTCGGACGAGGAGTAGGCGGCGGGACTTCCTCCAGCATTCTGATGCTGTTGTTGAGAAAGCTGAGTCATGAGGGTGGTGTTTGCTTGAATTTTCTCATTAAGCTGTCTCCTTCTTTCCATAAGTTCTCTCATCAGCTCGTTGAACTTCGTTTTGGTGACAACTTCTATTTGGTTTAGGGAGGTAGTGGTCCTACATTTGGATTAGCTTGTTGATTACTAGGTCCTACTTGTTGGACGCTGGCGGTCTCGTTGGCGTCTATATTGTGAGAGGCTGATCTGGTAGGGGTCTTCCCTTTATAGAGTTATTGGTTGGAACTCTGAGTAGGATCTATGAACTTTTTGTAAACGAACTTGGATCTTCCTTGGGGATTTCTTCAATCCAATAGCGACAAAGCAGATCCTAATAGCCTGAGTTCAACTATCAGTGAAAGCACCAAAATGTTAGCACTAAAATTGGTCACTAACACCCTTGAGTAAGATTGTTTAGAGAGATTAATGAAGAAAGTAAATTAAAACTGAGAAATAACACAGTAGAATGCAATAAGAATTGCAAGAAATGAGAACATCAGAATTATAGTGGTTCGGCGTAACTGCGTACGTCCACTTTGACTGTAATCTTTATTACTTCTTCAAAAATTGAATACAGATACAATCCATACACCAACAACTTGAATACAAGTTTTAGCAAAAAAGAAATGAGTCTTGAAAATGGCAGAGACTCCCATGTGTTCTCCAAAAAAGGTCCCTTTAAACTGTGCCCCTGCCTCTCTATTTATAGATGAAGACAGGTATAATCCCCTACGTAGGCTCGAGAACAAGGTAGCTCGACCCATAGTTGTAAGTCAATGTTGCCCCAACAAGTCTAGCCGAGCCACTTTCACCGAGTCGGTAACCCCTGAGCCTCTCTGGATGAACCACGACTTCCCCGTGTATGTCCTGAAGCAAAGTCTCCCAAACCTTGAGGCAGCTAGAGAAGCAAACTGAAGTAGAGAGAAACTGATCATATTGTCCTTTTGAGAATTCGCTAACTCCCTAGGCCGAACGATGTACGGCCGACTTTTGGTCATGTAGTAAGTGACTCGAAGTAAGGTCTCAATGGACTCAGCAGCTTGTAATGGAAGTCGAAGTGAAGTAATGACGAACCAAGGTCTACCGAACCATGCAGACTGAAACACAAACTGACTATACTGTCTTGGCTATGCGCCTTTGACCGAACAACATGTGGCTTAGTCCTTCTGAGGCCGGTCCACAACCAACTGAACCATCAAGATTAACCTTACGCATACCGAGCGACTGGGGCCGAACCCTTCTTGACCGAGCCACCTTGCTCTTCCCATCTTGGCCGAGCGACGAGTGTACCTTCCAGGCCAATCGACGTGTCTTCCTTCTAGGCCGAACGAAATTTTAGCAGAGCCGAACGACGAGTCTTCCTTTCAGGCCGAATGACATTTTAACAGAATTTCTCGAGACTGAACGACGATATGCCAAACCATAATGACCGAACAAGGCATCTCCTCCTTTTGACCGAGCCATATAGAAACGCCGCAATACATCGAATGCACTAAACCTTTTACACCACCAGCCTTTCCTTGATCAGGATCTTATATGTGTTTATCACATCTGCAACTATCATCTTGTAGCTGGGCTAAAATGCCAGGTAACATATGATATATTGGATTTTGCTAAGTGGCCGTGTTTGGACGGTTCTAAAAGAGGAACCAAATTATCAGTAACCACCGAATATATTACTATGAAATCAAAATTCAACCTTACAGTTGTTGCATTTACAGCAGCTGTACAAGCTACAAAATGACACATGCCACCTAATAATATGATGTTGGATAGTCATTATAAAGTGAAAAAACTTATGTCAGCTTTCAGTTTGCCGTACGGAAAGATAGATACATGTGTAAAAGGTTGCACGTTGTATTGGAAAAATGACGTTGACTTTAGAAAATGCAGAATATGTAACGAGGAATGTTACGAACCAAGAAAAAAGAAAGGAAAAGAAATTCCATCCAAGAGAATGCATTATTTACCCATCACTCCCAAACTTCAAAGGTTATATGCATCTTCTGCTACGGCATGTCATATGCGATGGCACAGTGTGAGAACACAGGAAGAAGGAACTTTAATGCATCCATCTGATGGAGAAGCATGGAAACATTTCGATAAGACTTATCCTACATTTGCTGCAGAAAGTAGTAATGTCAGACTCGGTTTATGTATGGATGGATTTTCACTATTCTCTCAATTTGGTAGTAAATATTCATCCTGGAAAATTATCGTTACTCTGCATAATTTACTTCCATGGATGCGTATGAAAACACAATATATTTTTCTCACTATTGTCGTCCCTAGCCCTCATGATCCAATATAAGGAATCAATGTTTATTTACAACCATTGACCGAAGAGTTGAAAACACCGTGGAATAAAGGAGTTGAAACATACGACATGTCGAGGGAAATTTTTTTCGTATGTTCACTTCTTTATAATGGACTGTTGGTTTTTTTCCTGCATATGGGATGCTTTATGGTTGGAGTACGACCGGTCGTCTAGCCTGCCCTTATTGCATGGAAGAAACACAATCATTTTCTTTATGGTATGGGAAGAAAACTTTTTGGTTTGATTGTCATTGGTATTTTCTCCATCCCAGTCATACTTTTAAAAGAGATAGAAAAAACTTTATAGCTAATAGAGAAGACAACATACAACCACCAAAGATTTGGTCAAGCGAAGAATTATATGAAACTGTAAAAGACTATCCGAAGATACGTGACATGTTGAAATTTTAGGAAAATCGAACATTCATAATTGGTAAAAATAAGGTATATTTTAGGGGTTACCATATTAGAAAGACCTCTTACTCCGACATAATATTGACATGATGCACAATGAAAAAATGTGTTTGATAATGTGTTTAATACAATTTTTAATGTAAAGGGGAAAACTAAGGATGATTTGAATTCAAGACTTGATATAGCAAACTATGGTAAATGCCCTCGAACTTCATATGATGCCCAATGACAATTAAAAACCCAAAGCATGCTATGAGCGAGACAAGAAGAAAGTAAAACTCGTGCAAAAGTGGGCGGAAGAACTAAGATTTTCCGATGGGATTTCTTCTAATCTTCTTAGATGTGTTGACTTTAAAAACAATAAATTGAGTGGGATGAAAAGTAACGATTGTCATATAATGATGGAATATTTACTACCTGTGGATTTCAAAGAATCGTTGCAGATAAAAGTATGGAGTGTTATAATGGAATGAAGTATGTTTTATAAACAGCTTTGTTTGACAACATTAAAAGTACATCGTATACGTAAACTTGAAGTAGAGGTCCTTATACCGCTCTGCAAATTGGAGAAGATACTTCCGCCAGGTTTCTTTACTGTAATGGAGCAATTACCTATTCATCTTCCATCCTAAGCACTTCTTCAAGGTCCTATGAAATATGGATGGATGCATCCATTTGAGAGGTAATATTGAATATCTGCAATATTTATGTCAGTTTAAAATTCATATTTCTATACCTAAATATAAATTAAATTTATTTTGTAATAGGTACTTGAATCATCTGAAGAGAAAAGTTAGACAAAAGGCACGAGTTGAAGGTTCGACAAACAAATCATATCTTAAAGAAGAAGATTCATTCTTTTTCTCTCATTACTTTAGTGACGATGTGAACTTATCGTTTGTAAGCATTCCTCGTAATGATGAAGCCGTTGAACAAGATTCTTCTCAGACAATGTTACCTATTTTTAGACAACATGGTCAACCTGCTGGAAAACGTGCGAAAATATGGTTAGACGATAGAGATCACCATAACACACACATATGTTCTTCTAAATTGTGCTGATGTTGCACCATTTGTTAGGTAATAATAAATTCATATATAACTCACTTATAAGTACGTATTAATTATAAGCGATATTACATATTTGTAGTATCTACGAATCGTAGCATCCACGAATCGTAGCATCCATCTAGCGATCTCAGTAAAGAAATTGCTAAATGGTTTTCAAACTACGTTTATGATCCAAGAAACTGTGTCATTGATGAAGGATTATGACGTCTTGTGATCGGACCAAAAAGAATTGTGAAAACTTATCCAATATTCTTCGTCAATGGATTTAAGATCAACAAGAAAGATTACGGGCTGAAAAATTAACATATAATAGCGGTGTATTTGTCAAAGGTAGTGATGATCCAGATAAGCATATGAAAGATTTTTACGGTGTCTTAACATAGGTTCTACAGTTGACATATTATATTGAACCTGTAGAATTTTTTTTTATTCAAATGCGATTGGTTCAGCAATGTTCTTAGTTCTGGAATCAACATACACAAAGATTATAAGCTTATTGAAATAAAACGTACCTTACATTACTATAAGTATGATCCTTTCTTATTAACCAAGCAAGAATTACAAGTTTATTTTGCTTCCTATCCATCCTTAAAAAGAGATAAAGCGAATTGGTCGGCCGTTTTTCAAACAATGCCCAGATTTACGTTTGACAAAAACAATATTCCAAATGAAGCAGCTTATCAAGCGGATCTTGAACTAAATACAGAAATAATAATAAGCGATGACATTGATTTAGGGCCATTGGATGATGAATTTAATGTTTTATTAGATGCATTTGAAAGTACCGAAGAAAACAAGATAGATTACGAGACTGAATCTGGATCATAAAACGACGAAGATTGAAAATGCTGAATATTTGCATCGCTTGTTGTATAATGTATTATTCTGAGCTATGTATTATTCTAAGCTATGTATTAATAATGATGAATAATGATGACAATGTCTTGAGTTATGTATTATTCTGTTTCAAATTACAACATATGTATTCATAAGATCTTGTCCTATTTATCATGATTTAGTTGAAGTTTTATGTAATGATTAATGAAACATGCTTTGTACTAACAAATTTATATCTTTTCATTCTATGATATTATTTGTCTGTGGTGGATATGTCTGGCTGGAGACATAGCCAGGATATGAGCCTTCTCCGTCTCCCTCTCTCAGTGCGGGTGCTAGTGGCATGACAGCATGTTTACGGCCATTTGCGGAAGTAGTTCCAAAACGAACAGAGTAAGTATCAAACTTACTTTAAGTATAGTATTAAAATTTATTAAATATCTACGTCAAAATTTATATAGGGGCTTTGAGGTGGAGCCTTCGGACTTCATTTTACAAGTATCGAAGAAGGCATTTATGAATCGGATGTCAGGCTGTTAGGCTCATTGGGACGACATCCCACCCCATATTAAGAATGCTATTTTGAGTGATGTACTGGTAAGTATAAGTTTATATGTTAGTTGAAAATTAATATAATGTACATAATTCAAACTAATTTCAATATACACGTTGCCATACGTGTAGATCCATAGGATATGAATGACTTTACCGATCACTAGAATAAGAGGATGAGAAAAAAATTACAGGGACAGTGTGTCAAAGGCGAAGAATGTAGGAAAAAATCACAACTGGATGGGCGCTGAAGTGTGGGCTGCGTATCTTCGGCTTTGGGAAAATCCTAAAGAAAGTAAGTTATTGTTACGACCCGTAAATTTTGATAAATAAATTTGGTTAAATTAATGAGATTTTGTAATTAAATTTAGATAGAAATAAAAATCTTATAATGTCTAAATGGAATAATATTGAAACAAATAAAATTTGTAAATGAATAATGAAATAATAACTATGATGAAGTGTAACAATGATTATTAAAGGTAAAATTGTTATAGATTGAATGAAACTACAATAAATGAAATAGTGTAAGCGTTATACCTGGATGTAAATTGAATATAAAAAATATAAAGTAGGTATTGAATTAGTTAATGAAAGAACACATTGTTACATTAATTGAATTAAATTAAGGAAATTAAATTATAATAAATGGTTATTTAATAAAACCAATGTTCTTGGAGTAATTATAATAGTTGTTTGAAATATGTATAAACTTTAATTGGAAATCAATTGGATTTAAAATGAAATTTGGTATTGCATTTATGAGTTTAAATGTTTGTTTATTTTGTAAAGTAATAAATGATGTAATAAAAGAGTGAAATCTAGATAAATAAATTTAATTAAGACTTTAATTATAAATAATGGTTGAAATAATAGGATAAATGGTAACATCGATATTGTAAGAAATAAAAACCCTATTAATGTAAGAAAACCAAGGCAAACATTTAAGTAATAAATGTTATAATAAATAAAAAATAAAATGACCATTGTATAAGAATTTGGCATATGAAAATAGTAACGGTTGTGTGTAAATATTGGAGTAAATATTATGTAGGCAACTATGATAAATTGTTGGAAATAATAAACCTTAGTGTATTGTAAGGTTACCTATTTATTTCATTTATAATAAAATTTGAAATCAATTAGAGTAAAGGAACCTTAATGTTATATTAATAAGAATTAACGCAATAACTAAATTAGTGCACACCCTATTAATTGAAACAGATGGTAAAGTTAGGATTGATTGAAATTAGTAAATTGGGAAAGGAATTCAAAATTATGTTAACTGATGAAGAATACGTAATAAATTGTAAATTTATAAAATCAATGTCCGTTAAGTAGTTATAATATTTATAGTTGATAATAAATGTAACTTTAGTGATTATTAATATAATAACGGAAGGCGTAAATGTAATAATGGAATAATTGGAATTGTAAATTTATGCGTAGTGTAGTAATCGATATAATGGAGAGTATGAACCTAAGTAAATGAATTTATTTAGAATGTAAAACTCAATTAGCGTGTATATTCGTAGAAATGTAATAAAATGAAAATAGGGTAGTTAGTTAGAAGGAAAGATGAAAATTCGAACTTACTAGTGTATAATAGGGTAAACAAAGGTTACCTTTGTTTATTGAATAATTATTGATTAGAAAAAGGATTTGGAGTTAAATCAAGTTTATTTATTGGAATAAATTATAATTAATTGATTTATTGGAATTTAAAATTAAATAATTGGGTTTTTATTTCAATAAGTAGAACTGGATATTAAAATTTACGTTAACTGAAAAGAAGATGGTATATGAGAATATTAATGTAATAGCTTTGAATCCAATGTTAAATCCATCTATTTGACAATAATGAATGGAATAATGATTTGTTAATTTAATTCAATAGAAATTCTGGAAATTAAATTTATAATTTCTGAATTTGAATGGAATTGGGGAAAATACTGAAATCGATAAGTTAATCAACTTTAAATTGACTTTTAATTTGTCTTAAACATTGTAATTGATTGACAAATATAAAAATGATAAAATTGGTCAATTTTAAGATTGAAATTAAAAATTGGATTTTATTAATTTATTATTAAATTATTTAATTAATGGAAAATAGCCATTTTGGCCACTGACTCGGATTTCGATGAAACCAATTTCATCGGATCTATAACGGTGAATTATTGTAGGTTTTCAAGTTTCGTAGCGATCGGACATGTCGTTTGATCGTACGGACTCGGAATGCCCAGAAATCAATGAAATTGAAATCAATTTGGAATAGATTTGAAAATATTGTTTTTAGCATAACTTCTTCATACGATGCAATTTGAACCTAAAACCTTTTCCATTGCGTTTAAAATATTTAAAAATATCTATTTTGATATATGGGTTGACCCAATTTCGTTCCGGAATCGAAGTGGGCTTTTTAGGCCACTTTGGCGTTAGCGCGTATATCCAACCTTATCCATCCGTTCTAATTTCTGACCTACCTATATAAACCCGGTTATAAACCAAAATTCCCCTCATTCTCATTTGTCTGTACGCAATTCGGCTATCTCTCATCCTCAATGGCAGACAACAAAATTCCAGATCCAATTCCATTTCAAAATCAAAGCTAAAATTCAAACTCCTCAGAAAAATTCAGAAAAAATATATGTTGAAGCTCTCGAAGTGCGTAATCTTCTGGTGTAATTCTTTTTTTCGTTTTTGATTGTCGTTTGACCGGTAAAAATCGAAGAAGTCTCGGCCGTTCATCACGTCGAAATCAAACTCGACGGATCGACGAACCGTTTCTTGGTTTTGTAGGGGGACCGAGGGGAGTTGATCTGTGCCGTTCGTTCATGGAGTTAAAGCTTGGATTGTCGGCAAATTGCGAACTAGGGTTATTTAAATTGGGTGGCGGATGTTAAATTCTTCGGCCGAGATTGATGGTGATGAGGCGCGTACGGGGGGGGGGGGGGGGGGGGGGGGGGGGGGAGTCGCGATGTTGCGAAGAAGATCGCGGCGATCATGTTGGAGGCGGCGAGCCTGCACGTGGCGTCAGCATGTGTTAGGGTTCGAACGGCGTGATGCTTGGAATTTTTCAAATGCGTTTCAGGTGGGAGAAAGAGCACGTGATGGTGTAGAGAGAGGTGACGTATGATTTTAAATTTTCTTTATTTGTTTTAAATTGAAAATCATCTCGATTTAACTCGAATAACTTTCCCATGCAGACTCCGTTTCACGCGCGATTTTTTATTAGGATTGTAATAAAATTCCGGACTTTCAGACGCTGGTTTGGATAGATTTGGAGACTGTGCAAATTTTGGGTTTAAATTGGATTTGAATTCAATTTAAATTCAAAAGGTGAGTGTTTTAACCCACTCACAACTTCTAAAATTTCTTATTTTTGTTAAATTTATATATGATGTGATTTAAAATTTAATTATGGTTGTTTGGCATATTTTTAATCATCATCTCAGTTAATTTCATTTAGTTAAGTTAAATTGCTATTTAATTTATTCATTGCATCTAAACTGCCAGTTAAATTGTTAATTAATTATTCATTGCATTTAAACTGCCAGTTAAACAGTTATTTAATTTATTATTAAATATAAACTGCTATTTAATACATGTTGTTTATTATCCGTTCTATATTGATGCTATTGATTGAATTTGATGATGATTGTAATAAATGGTTGATGGTTGATATTGGATGAATGGATGCTGTATTTCATATTGTTATAAACTGCAAGTTATTATGCATTTTCATTTCATTCGGGATTGCGGTTTGAAATGATATACAACCGTAATTTTTATTTTAAATTACGAATTGAAATGATAAATATCTGTATCACTTGACCATTGGATAGAAAATTTTATACAAACACCATGGTATATATATAGAAATATTTTGAAATGATTTCTATGGTTTTGTAAAGAAATATATATGGTTTTATGAGATATTGATTCGGATATTTGATAAAGGTTATTTTATATATGGTAGAATTCTTGGTTTAAGCTATGTATAAAATTGATTAATTAAATGAGTTTAATTATGGAGTTTAATTATTTTATATTATATGGTTAAATACCTACTTAAGATATTGTATATATAGAGTTTTTGGATGAATTAAATGAAATCTAAGTTGGAAAATAAATATGATATTGGTTTATATTGAATTATTTGAAAATTGTACTTAAATAAAATTTGATTTGAAAAAAATTAAAAAAATTGGAGATTTTAAAGGGTACGATTCTTATAACTTGATTTGGTTTAAAGTGATTTAAATAAATATAAAGCGGAGATAAATGAATATATCAAGTTAAATAAATTGAAAGAATATCCAGTTGTTTGAAGTCAAAAGTTTATTTAAATGATATTGGATTTATTAAGTAAACATTTCAAATCTAAATAATAGCAATTGAATTTGGTATATGGAATTATTAAAGAATTAGCTTTGAAATGGTGGAATAATTAAAGCTTTCAAATATATATAAATTGAAATGTTTTATTTGGATTTTTATCTATATTTGGAATTGATTTGTGAAGGTGAAGAAACATTTTATCATATAAAGTAATTTATATTTAAACTATTCAAGTGGTGCGGTTATATTTCAAAGTTATGTAATTCAAAGTTTTACGTTTTGGAACGCTATATTTCAAGCGTTTGGTTTAGAAATATTTTAACTATGAAAAGTTATGGTTTTAGAAAAGGATATATTTGAAAAAGATATCATATTGATTTGGTTTTAAAAGGGAAATGATATCGTAATTATATGGTTTTGAAATGAATATTATACCCTGGTTTTTAAAGTATAAATTATTTTGAAATAACCGCGGTGTTATAATAACATTTGGTTGTTGAAGAGATCGGGATCGGAAGTTGTCATACTCTCTGCCAACTCCGAAAGCCACTTTAACAAACGTATACGCGGTTGAGATTCCAGAATGAAGTAGGATGGTTGTGGCGTTTCCTTTGAGGTAAATACATGGACCCAACTCCCGTGAGTTGGCATAATGTGGCTAAAACAGGAGCGATTCTCGGGCCAATTAGGTAGCACCTTTGATCGGACACATCCCTTCGATATTATACTTTGACTTTTGGATTGATTCGGTGGCCACTTTTAATTTTTTTTATTTGGGGGTGTGGCTCGAGGTGGGCGGTAGCTGCGGCTATGCGTTACCACCAGCCCGGATAGCAATTGGTATATCTACCCTGGCATTGCCTAGCTATGCCGTGTCACCTACCCAAGCGCGCCTTATACGATTTTGTTTTGTACCATACCATTGGAGTGCCCTCTGACGACACCCAGTATGGGGGAGATTACGGTACTGTATAGACTATGGAAATATATTATGTGTTGAGGGCTATATGGGTAACCCCTTAACGCTATTTAAAAGTAAGTTTATTTTACTAATAGACATTATTATAATAGCAAAATATTACTACATAGTAAATAGTTTAATGGATCCTTATGAGATGTGAATCCCGAGCATCTCTTAAGTTTCTGCTCTCATATTTATTTCTGTTGATTTAACTCACATAAGATCTTTTAGTTCTGACTCGAGTGTTTTGTCTTTTCAATTCGCTCGGGTCAGTCCGAGCGTTTCAGGATTTGAAGATTCTATTCTGGAGGATGAAAACGAAGATTTGTAGTACTATTATCTACTATATTATTCCACTACACTATTGTATTCCGCTACATTATTGATATTCTATGGTATGTATAACTCTGATATATATTGTAAGTATAATTAAATATTTTGAAAAACAGCTTCATGAACTGTATATTTGATTATTATATTTTTCCTTCCGCTGTGAGATTCTGTTTTGTTTTATTTCTTTCTTGGTTTTCTTATTTACCCCATAACAATTCGCCCTTCCGTATGGTTTGAATTGACACGTGTGTCGATTTAAAGCTGTGAAAAGGCGGGATGTTACATGTGGTATCAAAGCTTTGGTTTAGCGATAAACCTTGGCTTTGGGGGGTTTGACTCTTTATTAATAGGGTAGTAACACCCTATGATGAGTCGTTGAGCGTATATATGAGAGAGCGTATTTGTTAGTTCTATAAAAGGTTTTAATATTGTGTTAATTTGTTCCGTTTTGTATTTATAAATTCTGGTTGGTGCATGGGACGCTATGACATCAATAGGGATTTCTAAACACTTAATAGGACAGACCGACATAAAGTTTGTTTTTAATATAGGTAAATGAAATAATTTTGCCTATTATATTATATATATATATATATATATATATATAAACTAAATTTTTGTAAAAGTTATATTTGGTTGTAATATATTGGTTGTTAGGTAATGAAAATTTATAAATAATAGTTGAAATAAGATTGAAAATAAAATAAATCAATTGGAAATTTAGAACTTAAGTTCTGGGGTTTTGAAAATTTCTTTCAAATGATTTTGGAATATAATAATAGTATTATTAGAAGTATTTTCTGATATAAATATTTCAATATAAGTTGAAATAATTATTTTAAAAGAAACTTTGAAAAGAAATAAGTTCTATACTCCCCTCTCTGTCACTGCAAAATAATTTCGGTGATGAGTGCACGCATCATCGACATTCATTTTCGAGTTTCGAAGTGGGAAGGCCACTGTAGCAGTTACTGCAGATTTGTTTTGATAAACAATTTTTTTTTAAATATAATTGGATATATAAGCTGTAAGTATATACATTTATCTATTATTTTAAAATAATTTGAAATTAAACCCGGTATTTAGTTCTTAAGTTTCCGTTAATTAATAATTTCGATTATTATAGTGAAATTGAATGTAACTAATTTATAATTAGAACCTTTAATTAAAATAAGAAGTTTAATGCTGAGTTATGAATGAAATGAAAAGAAATTTGGAAAGTGTAACTTATAAGACAAAAGATATTATTGTTGAACATTAAATTAATTAAAGGTAATAAGAAAAACTTGTATAGCTTTCAATTACATTCTTAAAGGCATATATATAACTTACCAAATATTAAAAGTTGAAATGTTTAATAAGAAAATGTAATGGGAAATTGTACAAGAAAATTTTATATAATGAAAAGGTTCAACGAATCACCTTAATGAATAAGAATTTGATGTGTAGTGTTATAAACTTAAGTATAATTGAAATGCTACTTGTTTAATAGGAGTGCAAGTATTATGAATAAATGAATGTAATGTAAATAAAAGAAATTTGTAGTATATGGACAAAAGTAAAAGAATTTGTTAGTAGAGGATAGAAATAAATGAATAGTAAGGTAAGCACTAAATTAATAAGTGGAATTGGGAAATGAATAAGTATAATGCAATAAAAAAAGAAACTTACATGACCTGAATGAACGAAAATGAATAATTGCAAGCAATAAATGAAAATTTGCAAGAAATAAATATAAATTAAAGGAAAGCAAACAATAAATGCTATGAAATTGAAAATTACTTGATTTATTGTTTGGAAGTGTTGTTTGTTTAGTTTATGGTTGTTTGGGCAAGAATACTTTAAGAGTGTTGGATGTACGAATAATCTATTTCGTTTCATCTAAGACTGTTGAGTAAAAGATGCACTTAGTAGTTTATTCTTCATTCTGTACAATTTAAAATTTTGAACCCGAACATCTATTTGTTTTGTTGATATGAATGAATGATTGATTTGTATTGTTTCTATATGATGGTTGGATGCATTGTTGCAAGTGATTATTGGTTGTATTGATCTGTTGTTTATGGTTGAAACAACATTAAATATTTCATTTTATATAATTGTTAACCTTTTGGATTATATAAGTGAAATACAGGTTATGGAAGCAATTGCTACTGCTTTTGGTTCTATAAAAATAAGCGTAAACTGCCCGACAAATAGGTACGTTCTCGAATTACGGATTTATAGCGCTATTATATTATTTTTCCCGAGTTGGGATATATATATTTTTGGAAATTATTATGTTATATATTGATATATTTGATATTATATTTTCTCCAGAGCCTCTCCGTACAGAGGAGACTCGGCCGAAATTTTCCGTAAATTTTGGACTTAGAAAATTTTGAAAATGTTTCCAAGCTTTATTAATTTAAGTATAAAAGATTTAGGGTTATAAATGGGTATATTTTATTTAAATTATTAAATTTTGTAAATTTATTTGTGGATAAATCTAATATTTTAAGTAAGATATATTGATTTCTAAATTCTTCCTTTCCCTTCTTTTCCTTTTCGGGGACGAAAAATTTTGAGTGAGAGAGAGTGTTACGACCCGTAAATTTTGATAAATAAATTTGGTTAAATTAATGAGATTTTGTAATTAAATTTAGATAGAAATAAAAATCTTATAATGTATAAATGGAATAATATTGAAACAAATAATATTTGTAAATGAATAATGAAATAATAACTATGATGAAGTGTAACAATGATTATTAAAGCTAAAATTGTTATAGATTGAATGAAACTACAATAAATGAAATAGTGTAAGCGTTATACCTGGATGTAAATTGAATATAAAAAATATAAAGTAGGTATTGAATTAGTTAATGAAAGAACACATCGTTACATTAATTGAATTAAATTAAGGAAATTAAATTATAATAAATGGTCATTTTATAAAACCAATGTTCTTGGAGTAATTATAATAGTTGTTTGAAATATGTATAAACTTTAATTGGAAATCAATTGGATTTAAAATGAAATTTGGTATTACATTTATGAGTTTAAATGTTTGTTTATTTTGTAAAGTAATAAATGATGTAATAAAAGAGTGAAATCTAGATAAATAAATTTAATTGAGACTTTAATTATAAATAATGGGTGAGATAATAGGATAAATGGTAACATTGATATTGTAAGAAATAAAAACCCTATTAATGTAAGAAAACCAAGATAAACATTTAAGTTATAAATGTTATAATAAATAAAAAATAAAACGACCATTGTATAAGGATTTGGCATATGAAAATAGTAACGGTTGTGTGCAAATATTGGAGTAAATATTATGTAGGCAACTATGATAATTTGTTGGAAATAATAAACCTTAGTGTATTGTAAGGTTACCTGTTTATTTCGTTTATAATAAAATTTGAAATCAATTAGAGTAAAGGAACCTTAATGTTATATTAATAAGAATTAACGCAATAACTAAATTAGTGCACACCCTATTAATTGAAACAGATGGTAAAGTTAGGATTGATTGAAATTAGTAAATTGGGAAAGGAATTCAAAATTATGTTAACTGATGAAGAATACGTAATAAATTGTAAATTTATAAAATCAATGTCCGTTAAGTAGTTATAATATTTATAGTTGATAATAAACGTTACTTTAGTGATTATTAATATAATAACGGAAGGCGTAAATGTAATAATGGAATAATTGGAATTGTAATGTTTTGCGTAGTGTAGTAATCGATATAATGGAAAGTATGAACCTAAGTAAATGAATTTATTTAGAATGTAAAACGCAATTAGCGTGTATATTCGTAGAAATGTAATAAAATGAAAATAGGGTAGTTAGTACGAAGGAAAGATGAAAATTTGAACTTACTAGTGTATAATAGGGTAAATAAAGGTTACCTTTGTTTATTGAATAATTATTGATTAGAAAAAGGATTTGGAGTTAAATTAAGTTTATTTATTGGAATAAATTATAATTAATTGATTTATTGGAATTTAAAAATTAAATAATTGGGTTTTTATTTCAAATAAGTAGAACTGGATATTAAAATTTACGTTAATTGAAAAGAAGATGGTATATGAGAATATTAATGTAATAGCTTTGAATCCAACTTTAAATCCATCTATTTGACAATAATGAATGGAATAATGATTTGTTAATTTAATTCAATAGAAATTTTGGAAATTAAATTTATAATTTCTGAATTTGAATGGAATTGGGGAAAATACTGAAATCGATAAGTTAATCAACTTTAAATTGACTTTTAATTTGTTTTAAACATTGTAATTGATTGAGAAATATAAAAATGATAAAATTGGTCAATTTTAAGATTGAAATTAAAAATTGGATTTTATTAATTAATTATTAAATTATTTATTTAATGGAAAATAGCCATTTTAGCCACTGACTCAGATTTCGACGAAACCAGTTTCATCGGATCCGTAACAGTGAATTATAGTAGATTTTCAAGTTTCATAGCGATCGGACTTGTCGTTTGATCGTACAGAATCGGAACGCCCAGAAATCAATGAAATTGAAATCAATTTGAAATCGATTTGAAAATATTGTTTTTAGAATAACTTCTTCATACGATGCAGTTTGAACCTGAAACCTTTTCCATTGCGTTTAAAATATTTTAAAATATCTATTTTGATATATGGGTTGACCCAATTTCGTTCCGGAATCGAAGCGGGCTTTCTGGGCCACTTTGGCATTAGCAAGTATATCCAACCTTATCCATCCATTTTAATTTCTGACCTACCTTTATAAACCCGGTTATAAACCCTAATTCCCCTCATTCTCATTTGCCTATATGCAATTCAGCTATCTCTCATCCTCAATGGCAGACAACAAAATTCCAGATCCAATTCCATTTCAAAATCAAAGCTAAAATTCAAACTCCTCAGAAAAATTCAGAAAAAATATATGTTGAAGCTCTCGAAGTGCGTAATCTTCTGGTGTAATTCGTTTTTCGTTTTGGATTGTCATTTGACCGGTAAAACTCGAAGAATTATCGGCCGTTTATCACGTCGAAATCAAACTCGGCGGATCGACGAACTATTTCTGGGTTTTATAGGGGGACCAAGGGGAGTTGATCTGTGCCGTTCGTTCGTGGAGTTAACGGTTGGATTGTCGGCAAATTGCAAACTAGGGTTATTTAAATTGGGTGGTGGCTGTTAAATTTTTCGGCTTAGATTGATGGCGACGAGGCGCGTACCGGTGGGGGGGGGGGGGGTGGTCGCGATGTCGCGAAGAAGGTCGCGACGATCATGTTGGAGGCGACGAGCCTGCACGTGGCGGCAGTGTGCGTTAGGGTTTGAATGGCATGATGCCTAGAAGTTTTCAAATGCGTTTCAGGTGGGAGGGAGAGCACGTGATGCTGTAGAGAGAGGTGACGTATGATTTTAAATTTTAAATTTTTATTTGTTTTAAATTGAAAATCATCTCGATTTAACTCGAATAACTTTCCCATACGGACTTCGTTTCACGCGCGATTTTTTTTGTTAGGACCGTAATAAAATTCCGGACATTTTGACACTGGTTTGAGTGGATTGGAGACTGTGCAAATTTTGGGTTTAAATTGGATTTGAATTCAATTTAAATTCAAAAGGTGAGTGTTTTAACCCACTCACAACTTCTAAAATTTCTTATGTTTGTTAAATTGATATATGATGTGATTTAAAATTTAATTATGGTTGTTTGACATATTTTTAATCATCATCTCAGTTAATTTCATTTATTTAAATTAAATTGCTATTTAATTTATTCATTGCATTTAAACTACCAGTTAAATTGTTAATTAATTATTCATTGCATATAAACTGCCAGTTAAACAGTTATTTAATTTATTATTAAATATAAACTGGTATTTAATACCTGTTGTTTATTATCCGTTCTATATTGATGCTATTAATTGAATTTGATGATGATTGTGATAAATGGTTGGTGGTTGATATTGGATGAATGGATGCTGTATTTCATATTGTTATAAACTGCATGTTATTATGCATTTTCATTTCATTCGGGATTGCGGTTTGAAATGGTATACAACCGTAATTTTTATTTTAAATTATGGATAGAAATGATAAATATGAGTATCACTTGATTATAGGATAGAAAATTTTATACAGGCACCGCGGTCTATATATAGAAATATTTTGAAATGATTTTCTATGGTTATGTAAAGAAATATATGGTTTTATGAGATATTGATTCGGATATTTGATAAAGGTTATTTTATATATGGTAGAATTCTTGGTTTAAACTATGTATAAAATTGATTAATTAAATGAGTTTAATTACGGAGTTTAATTGTTTTATATTATATGGTTAAGTACCTACTTAAGATATTGTATATATAGAGTTTTTGAATGGATTAAATGAAATCTAAGTTGGAAAATAAATATGATAATGGTTTAAATTGAATTATTTGAAAATTGTACTTAAATAAAATTTGATTTGAAAAAAATTAAATAAAAAATGGAGATTTTAAAGGGTATGATTCTTATAACTGGATTTGGTTTAAAGTGATTTAAATAAATATAAAGTGCAGATAAATGAATATATCAAGTTAAATAAATTGAAAGAATATCCAGTTGTTTGAAGTTAAAAGTTTATTTAAATGATATTGGATTTATTAAGTGAATATTTCAAATCTAAATAATAGCAATTGAATTTGGTATATGGAATTATTAAAGAATTAGCTTTGAAATGGTGGAATATGTAAAGCTTTGAAATATATATAAATTGAAATGTTTTATTTGGATTTTTATCTATATTTGGAATTGATTTGTGAAGATGAAGAAATATTTTACCATATAAACTAATTTATATTTAAACCATTTAAGTGGTGTGGTTATATTTCAAAGTTATGTAATTCAAAGTTTTACGTTTTGGAAGGCTATATTTCAAGCGTTTGGTTTAGAAATATTTTAACCATGAAAAGTTATGGTTTTAGAAAAGGATATGTTTGAAAAAGATATCATATTGATTTGGTTTTAAAAGGGAAATGATATCGTAATTATATGGTTTTGAAATGAATATTATACTCTGGTTTTTAAAGTATAAATTATTTTGAAATAACCGCGGTGTTATAATAACGTTTGGTTGTTGAAGAGACCGAGATCGGAAGTTGTCATACTCTCTGCCGACTCCGAAAACCACTTTAACAACCGTATACGCGGTGGAGATTCCATAATGAAGTAGGATAGTGGCGGCGTTTCCTTTGAGGTAAATACGTGGACCCAACTCCCGTGAGTTGGCATTAGGTGGCTAAAACAGGAGCGATTCTCGGGGTAATGAGGTATGACCTTTGATCGGACACATCCCTTCGATATTCTACTTAGACTTTTGGATTTATTCGGTGGCCACTTTTGATTTTTCTTTATTTGGGAGTGTGGCTCGAGGTGGGCGATAGCTGCGGCTATGCATTACCACCAACCCGGATAGCAATTGGTATATCTACCCTGGCATTGCCTAGTTGTGCCTTGTCACCTAACCTAGCGCGCCTTGTACGATTTTTTTTGTACCATACCTATGAAGTGACCTCTGACGACGCCCAGTAAGGGGGAGATTATGGTACTGTATAGACTATGGAAATTTATTATGTGCTAAAGGCTATATGGGTAACCCCTTAACGCTATTTAAAAGTAAGTTTATTTTACTAATAGACATTATTATAATAGAGAAATATTGCTACATAGTAAATAGTTTAACGGATCCTTAGGAGATGTGAATCCCGAGCATCTCTTAAGTTACCGCTCTCATATTTGTTTCTGTTGATTTAACTCAAATAAGATCTTTTAGTTCTGACTCGAGTGTTGTGTCTCTCCTGAAACGCTCGGGTCAGTCCGACGTTTCAGGATTTGAAGATTCTATTCTGGAGGATGAAGACGAAGATTTGTAGTACTATTATCTACTATATTATTCCACTACACTATTGTATTCCGCTACATTATTGATATTCTATCGTATGTATAACTCTGATATATATTGTAAGTATAATTAAATTTTTTGAAAAACAGCTTCATGAACTGTATGTTTGATTATTATATTTTTCCTTCCGCTGTGAGATTCTGTTTTGTTTTATTTCTTTCTTGGTTTTCTTATTTACCCCATAACAATTCCTTCTTCCGTATGGTTTGAATTGGCACGTGTGTCGATTTAAAGCGTACGAAAAGGCGAATTGTTACAGTTATATACTTTTGAATTGTTGTTATAATTTTTTTAGATTCCGTATGTTTGTTGCAGTAATTTAGTTAACCGTGTATCTAATTTTATTGGAATTATTTGCCTGGAATTGTGCAAATAGGAATAAAAATCCTGCTTTGCACCGTGGTGGCTCCAAATCCTTCTAAGAACATAGGATAGATTTCATAATTTATAAATTGTGTTTATATATATATATATAAAATATTTTTAATCATATTTATAACATTGTTTATTCATATATTTTTTTTAGGCTGCGAGGCCTACAATGGCTGAGGTTTTCATGGCGATGCATGCTGTTGAGCAGACAGATGAAGAAGGTAATGTTTCGTATGATTGAAGGGATGATAAATCTTGATGCATAATGGTAAATATGCTTATCCATAATGACAATGCTTCATATTCCTTTATTTCACAGTTTATAAACTATAAGTTGAATATTTATTGTGTTAAACTATTGTTCGTAATTGTAGGAGAGATATGAAGCGGAGCGGGCACGAGTTGCATAGTCCACTGGACGAGTAAAGTTAACATTTGAGGAGTCAAACCGTATATGGGATGCTATTATTGATCCGGCTTCGCGAAGTAGTCGGTACACTTATGGAAATCAGGAAACTTCTTCATTTACTAATATATTAATTTGCACATGCAAATGAATATGAACTTATGTGAACAAATTATAAATTGAATAGCTGAAATGAATTTAAACTTAAGTGAACAAATTTAGACATGTAAATGAATATAAATCGTATATGACTTATTGATATGAGCTGAAATGAATAATAAATTGGTTAAAATTGAATGTTATAAAAGAAGATGAAATAAGTTATGGAATTTAATTTAACCAAGTAAAGTTATGAATCATAAGGTAAGTTAATAAAATGAATTAATACAAAATAATAATCATAATAAAGGAAAATATAAAAAATGCAATCTCAGTATGGAGAATATAAAGTATACAACATTTTTGTTTCCATTATTCATTTTATTCTTATTATTCCCTAGAATTCACTGTGTGGATGCATTAAGAGTTTTCCAACAAAAAAAATAAATACGACACCAAACCAAAACTACTTCATCAAAAGCCAAATTAAATAAACTTCAGATACCAAACAAAACAAATGCTTGCATCCTGCAAACATACCAAAAATGAACAAATACCAACAACATACTTGCATTTAAGATCATCCATCCCGTAAGGTAGTAAGTCATGCTGGTCAAAACAAAAAGAAATATAAACTTCAAATTCAAACAGAAAAAATACCAATACATCCAACTTAAAGTTACCATTTTACAACTTCAGAAAAGATGAACCAAATCTTACTTATCCGTACATCACAATGATAAACCAATGAAAATAATCAACTCAATAATTAATACATACTCAAATTCAAATAAACAAGGTAAATGAAAATAAAGAATTCTAATAATCCAAAAAATATTCTTCCACGACATCAATCCCAACTCAACTGCTCAAACAAACGGCCATCTCCAACATAGTCGCTATTCTATTCTACATAGCCCAATTAAACAAGAATTATATACAAGGTCTTCTTTTGCTACCATTGATACCACTGGGAGTATTATTACTCCAACTAAAGGTAACCAATGTCATACAAAATTATTCTTGGTAACCTAAAAATATATTATAGACTAGAAATATTGCTGATGAGGTATGGCGCACATAAATACAGAGAAAACATTGCAATGATTTTAAATGGTGGGAAGACAATTTATATTGGACACATAACTTTAAAGTCACACCTGAATAAATATATGATGGGCTTAGAATGAATGAGAGCTGAGAAGGTTGAACTTATCCATAAACATGAAACTGCACCCCTTCCTTTTCTCGCTAAATCAAATCAAAATTAAAAAATACACAGCCAGGTGAGCATTCTTCTCTCTTATTTTACTTTTTTTTTAACTCATAGGTTCAATAATTCTTTATCAACTCTATGGTCCGCAATATGCTTATATACATTTATTTTTCGACCATTCTCTATATAAATATAATAATTTTTTAAGCATGTTTATTTACTTAATCAAATACATAGTTATTATAAATTTACTAATAAAATAATTTCCATAAGAAATTTATAAATAACCATTATATTATTATCTCCATGGAAATTCATAACGTTTAAAAACTATTTTTCTTGATTAAATTTAGACAAATGTAGAGAGTTATGGATGTGAGACTCTATGTGACGACCCGGATATTCAAACCAGTTAAAATTGCCAAAAAAATCCGTCCGTTCTAAGACTACTAATGAAAATTACTAACAAAATACACCATATTTGATAATTATTCAACATTACTAAATGTATAGGATAAAATTTCAATTTTATAAGTTATCAGAGTAATCAAATTAATCTGCTAGGTATGCTTATATACAAACCAAATACAAATAAATCTAACGCTGTGCAACTCTAATAAGAGAGACAACAATAGCCATTCCTTCTAACTCAATAAACATGTCAAATGCGGAATAAAATAGTAAGCAGGAAAAATACAATAACACGAGTTAAACAACAACCATTAACAAATAAACATGAAAGGGTTGTATCATTTAAGGGGCTGCACCACTACCACTTGTGACTGCCTACGTACCCCTATCTAATTGGATACCCAATTAGATACAGAATCAAACCAACGTAGTTCTCCTACCACAAATAGGACTCATAGAGCCTACGATGCAACAAACAAATATGCAATTCCCAAAACTACCCACTTAGGCCTAATCTTTAAATTTAGATTTTCAAATCTAATCACCTTTACGGAAATTATCTCTTTGGACTTTATTCTCGAATTATTATTTCAAAACTTTTGAAATATATATATAAATCCTTTATATTCAAATTATACTTTATTTCGGGGTCTTAAATCAAATCACTTTTGAAAAGTTTATTTGGAAATCCCAAATACTGCAATAAAACATATCAAACCATATGCAACCAGATCAGGAGGTTTCTACCAATAACAAGGAAATTGGGTCCCAGCCTTAATACAATCGATAAATAAGTATATCCCACTATTCTAAGAGCGGACTATACCAAAAACACATGCCCACCTTTTTAGTTACGGGTTACCCGAATCATTGGTAACATAACAAATCATTTTATATCCCGAAGCGATAAATCATTTCACACTAATACTCACATGTACTTTCAAATCTATAATAGTTTTCATTTCCCAAATCCGTTTAAAAATCATCTTAAAACCATCGGGTTTAGTCCTCGAAATTCTTTCTGTTTTATAAAACACTTTTATAAAACCATTCATTATATAAATCACTTTTATATAATATAACTTCAAAATATTCATTACCAAACATTTCTATTTCTTTGAAAGGGAAAACTTTTCATAACAATTCCATTTGAAAACCAATTTTCAAAACAATTCATTAAATTGAAGTGAACCAAATATTACCGCTAAACACCTTATAGTCAAATTGTGAAATAAATCACAAGGTGTTAGCCTACAATTAATTTCTACCCAGCCCATACATATGGATAATAAATTGCTCATAAACTGGTCGAACAAAGTCAACAAAATCAGTGCTCATAAACTGGTCGAGCAAAGTCAATAATCAATAAATAATAATAAGTGCTCATAAACTGGTCGAGCCTAATTCAGACAATCAATCAATGAAATAAACGCAATAATAAATGATAAACAATGATTCATCCTATCAAATATTAATGACACTTTGACGGTTTGGTATTTATTTTGGAGCATCCGGGCTTTCCCTTCGACATGTTTCGTCTCTCGTCCAAGTCTCCTTGGATCTCACAAACGAAAAACATGTACTAGTCGTTTCCGCATACCCCATTCAATATTTAACTTCTAAATTTTAAATTACGTAATTAATCATCCAAACATAATATCAAGCAAGGAAATCAAACCATTATTCTAGGAAACAAAGTAAACAAGCAGTTAACAAGGGTTTACAAACAACTTAACACTTAAAGTTCTTTCAATATAGTAATGGTTTTAATGAACATAAAATAAGAAATAACTTACTTTGGATTCCACTCCGTCAAACTTTAAGGCGAGGAACTTAAGATCTAACGCATACTTCCTACCATGCTTCGAAACCAGATGAATATAAGCTCGAATTCCTGCTTCCTAGTGCTTGGCCAAGGCTTGAGATGGAAGTTGGCCGAAAGTATAAAGAAGAAGTGGTGGAGCTTTGAACTGGAATTCTCAAAATTAGACCCGAAAAATAGGTCATATTCTCTCTTGTTTTTGACTCTTTTACTCACAAAATTTGAAAAACTAACATAAAAGTTGTTGCAAATTCTTTTCTATTGAATTAAAAAAAAGAATCATTTGATTTTGGTTAATTTTAAGGAAGATATGGTCGAAATAAAAAGAGCTATTCTTGGATTCACAAAAATAAAGCCCAAAAATGCACTTCAAAAAATTGAGTTTAAGGTATAGAAAACAGAAAAATTGGAAAAGTAATCAACATAAAAGATTTAGCCACTAAAATTGTATATGGTTTAAAAAAAGAATTTCTTAATTTGGATCAGTTATGATCAAGTTATGATCAAAACAAAATATCTTATTCTCTGGCTTAAAAACTGGGCCAGAAAATGCATTTGAAAGAAGTGAATTTTTGACATGATTATCTTCATAATGAGACAAAGTGGTCAACATGAAAATTGTAGCCACTGAAAAAGTACATTGTTTAAGTAAAAGAAATTTACAATTTGATTCGGTTTTGAAGAAGTTACGACCAAGAGAATAAGAGGCAAAATGTGAAGAAAAGAGGAGTTTGATTTGAAGAGAATAAACATTGATTTCTTTTAAATATTTTATAAATATTTTGCCATTATTTCTTTTTAATTTTTTATATGGCATGGAAGCCATTAAAGAGAAGAGGAAGTAGATGAAAAAGCTTGAGAAAAGAAGAAGAAGAAATGTGAATGAAAGTGAAGAAGGAGGTGGATATTTATAGAAAAAGAAAGAAAGTTGTAATTTAGCAAAATAACCTCTTACCAAATTACCAAACTAATCTTACTTCAACTTAAAGAAATATCCACTTTTTCAATACTTAACATCACCTTTCACATCCTTACTTTATGTCTTATTCACTCAAAGATTAAGTAAAGAATATCATAATTATGTTGGCTTTGATTTGATGTAATTTGATGTATACTTTTTCTTACTTTTGTTAATGCTTACTTTCTTTTACTAATGACTTCTAGAAGTTTTCTAATTTGATTTAGTAAAAGTAAACATGTTTAGTGTATTAGTTAATACTTGCACTATTTGAATATATGTTCCTATATTAGAAAATAAAGGTGCGGCGACGTTGCGACAACTTTTAATCGACAAAACGTTGATTTTCGACAAAATGTTTTACGGTCACATTTTGACGTTTTAGTTAAACTATTTATTTATGTAAACCAAATTTAAAAATAAATTTGTATAATGCTATTTAAAAATATTAACACTCATAAATTAATCAAGATAATTTATTTAACCATTGAAACATACTTTTCTGAAATCAGCATTTTGTCACTTTTGTCGATATAGCAAATGTTACTATTTTTATGTTTGTTTCAACTTCCAAATCCTATCGAATATTATTTAAATCATAAAACCTTTTATATTTTATATTTAAAATCACTCTAAATAATATATTTTAAAGCGGTCAAATTCTGGGTCATTACACTCTAAGGCATGAATTCAAGCATTAATGTAAATAGACAATTTACATATTGAAACTTGTATGAAATTTGTAGACCATAATAAATAGCTTGAGTTTAATTGTTTATATATCATCTAGGTGTAGTTAGTGTTCAGATCATTTAAACTACACTCTTAAAAAGCATTATATGGATGTTGTAACTCTTCACTAATGCTGCAGTAATGTGCAAACTAAGTAATTATGAAGTTTGACCTTTGAAATCTCTTAATTCAATTCGGTAACCTTTATCGATTAACCTTATTGCTTTAGCTAAAGACTTATGACTTTTTGTCAAATTCCAATTATGGTATCATTTAACTTTTATATCAGATGGGATAAATTCTCTCTTATGTTGTGTTTTCCTTCATAAAACTCGACACATACTCAATTATGGCCATAATGTGAACGAGTATCACGTAATTGACTGTAATCAAAGTAATGTCTCCACTCATAAGATTCAAATTACTTTAAAACATCATTGCACGATGTCTTATATTTGACTTTGATACAATAACATAAAGAATATTCTTATATGTCATTCGACAATCATTCTAAAGGACTACAAATACATAACCAGTTGGAGCCCTCACTGTTGAGATCGTCCGATTTGGTAGTGGGTAAAATGAGTAAATTTAGAAATAAAGAACCCCTATTTGGATTCTAATTGGCCTATATAACTTATCCACTAGCACTGAATCCAATCTGTTTGTTTGAATAAAATCATATTTTATTTTATAATATATTATATTCAATTAACTAATTATATCAATTAATCTATTTAATGTTTATTTGAAATATATATATATATATATATATTCATAACGCGACTGATAAATTAGAGAAATATAAGCATGTATATAACCGTATCCATACATATATATTATACTTATATATGCATATTGGGAATATAAATGCCCAAGTATATACATATGTTTAAATATATTAATACATGCTACATATTCAAACATATGCTGGGATTGGATCAGTTCGATATTAGGTGAAATGGGTAAATTTAAAGAAAAATCCTACTTGGATCATAGTAAGCCTATGCAATCTATTAATCAATATTAGATTCAATCTAGTTGTCAAAATAAAATAACATTTTATTTTAAATATTTTAAATTTATTTAATTTATTGTATTACTTAAATTATTTAATGATTACTTTGAATACATCATATTATATATATATATATATATCCATAGCAAGTCATGGTAAAGAATATATAAGATGTGTATAACTATATGTACACACACACACATATAGATATTCGAATTTATATCTGTTGTATATACGTACATATTATATTACTTATACATATGAAAAATTCTTATGCATATCAAGAATGTAAATGCCTAAGTATATAACTATGTTTAAATATACAATAATATATGTATATGGTTTGTATACACATATTAATAGTATCATATATATATATATATATATGTATATATAGTTCAAACATATATTTGTATGTAACAAGTTTCGATCGTGGCATTACATAAACTATTATTGTTAGTATATCGATATGTCGTTCTCAAGTGATAAATAAGTAGGAACATTTAAGGGTAAGTGTTTGTTAGTATGATCTAAAACCAATGGTTACAAATTGTTTTATAACTAAGATCAACTAAACAATTTTTTATAGAAATTATTACGTGTTATAATGTTTCTAACATCATGTATGTGTACATATAACAGAAACTAAACCAAAAGCATATTTTTGTTTCATATAAGGTTTCTAATCACAGTTAAGTAAGTAAAAAAATATCATAATAGCCACTTATGCATACACTTAACTCTATTGAAATAATCATTACACCTTCCATGATTCACCTAACTTATTAATTTGAATATCCATTAAAGATGTGCTTCATTGAATCCATAAGGCCATTTTGCATGATTAATCACCTCGGTGTTATCTGTTTTAACCATCTCAAACTATACCGATTACATAAGGCATTGTTCTAGATAATCTCCAAATGCTAAGTCATATATATCTCTTAAGTATTAGGGTATACCATTACAAACAAAAAGTTTTGAATACTTTTCTTGTTTTCTATTATCATTCTGGGAAAGGTTACATGCATCATTAGGCAAAACTTAAGAGTCATAACTATGAAACAAATAAATAAATTTATAAATCCTTGATAGGTTAACCCATGCTTTGAACATCTTGATAAAAGCCATGTATCGTTCATGCCTAATGAGATAACATCATGTTCAAGTTATAAAGTTGTTATAGAACATTATGGAGTAAATATGTCTTCGAAGCAAATAATCAAATTCAAGAGGGAGGCTTTCTAAAGACCTATTAAATTTTGTAATAAAATAATGCCGTGTCAACTACAATTCAAAGACCTATTAGTTATTGAAACTTTAACCCCAGATTCTGAATTAAAAAAAATGAGGCCAAAATTTCAGTCAATATTCTAAAAGGGAAATTTAGTCTCAAATGCTTTAAAGATTGAATCTTAATGGTTGAAACATAATATCTAACTTAGAAATCAACCATGGAAAGTCCAAAACGTTGGGTTGCCCAAGACAATTACAATGATTGTTGCCTTAGATGGTTAATGTATTCTCTACTATCAAATTACTCATGTTTTTTGCATGAAACATGCTCAGATCTGCTTATAGTATATTCAAGGCCTATAGTAAATGATAATATGATTTATTTAAGAATATGAACATGAAGCAATTAGGAGTATGTCTTTCGGGCAATTATGTAATATATGCAACCATGTAATCAATTTTTTCCACAAGATGTCTAATTTTTGTTATATACTTTTTTAGTGATATAATTAATTAAGCTATCAATTTAAAGTATATTAATTAGAAAATTCTTCAATAATATTTTATATAATAATAATCACAAGTATTTTAATCATGAGAAAATTTTCGTAATATAGAATAACATATTGTTTTAAAGATTCCTAGTTAAGATGTTTTGAAAAAGGATATCAATACATCCGTTGAAATAAAAGTATGTAATGCTCTCCAAATATTGAACAGTGTATTACTCATGGCTATTGATGGCACCAAGAGGTTAGTACTCATAGTTACTAAATAACTACAGAATGACTTATCCAAGTGTTTCCTATTGGTTAATAACAGAAAGGTCAAGCATAAAATCTTGATGCTACAATTTACGCTATGTGGATACTTCACATTGAATATGGTTAAATCATGGATAGGTAACCATCGAATGACAATAGTAAGGTTTGAGTAAAAACATAAGCAGTAAAGCACCGCGTAATAAAGAATTATCTCCTCAGTTGTATGAAGTTAGTATTTATATAAACCCTAAAGAACTCACAGTCAAAATCTCTTTCCATAGCGGAAATGTTAATAATAAATGTTCTTATTGCAGTAAGGTGTTTGTTTGTGGGCTAATTGAGTTGAAGGTAAATAATAGTGGAATTTTGACCAATAACAAATTCTATATGTTGTACAGTGATATTGTTTTGATGAAGAGAATGTGTGTAAATAATGTACTAAAGTGTTCCGATTAAGAATATGTAAAATTGGATTTTGCCAATGAGATACGTAAGTGATGAGTTCGGCCATACTTTCACACCATTAGCGAAGGTGACCTATGAGCGTTAATATTTGAATCGTTCAAATGTTAACAGCTAATCAAATTCACACTCATGAGTCACACACTATAATTTATTCTATCTCCAAAACACAACTTGATTTAATTATTTTATAAAGTGTCATAAATTAATTAATATTTAAGGAATATTAATTATTGTCGTGTTTGATATTTGGGATTTATTTAGTAAATAGAGTAGCCTCTAGAAATGTACGATATCGATATACGTTTACATTAGATTCAAGTGAAACTAATTACACTTGTGATTTGAAGTGTTTTAGGTCCACTTTGGGGCCTTTCTCGGCTGGCCACAATGGGATATAGAGGAAGTCTTAGGGTTAGACTTTGTAAAAGGAAATAATGTAACATCTTTTCTATTTGATCCTCTATATAAGCAACCCAGAACCTCTACATTTTGACACTTCTTTTTGTTCCTCTCCCCCCTTCTTTAGTTGCAAATATGACATCCTCATTATAACTGAGTTATTCTCAAACATATAACATGGAGAAACACAGTTTCAGCGATGATATTCTAAAGCGAATAACATTGGCTTCGACCTAGAAGATCAGTCTACTATATGAATCAATGTGTGCGTTAAGGCTTCATCTCAATCAGGTATATTCTGATTCATATTTCTCTTACTACTATACCAACTATCAAAGTTCACATATGTATATATTTTTTCCATTGTTTTATTTAAATATATTTAAGAAGTTAATAGCGAACAAAAATGCATTGATTTAATTTAACACATTGATATATATATATGTGTGTATATTAAATATAATTTTTGACCATTGCAATATTCTATGTATATATATAAAATAATTTTCTAAATCTAGAACATATTTTTAATAACTTCTATATATTAATTACTAATAAAATCGTTTCAAAGTTATAAACTATTATATACATGTTTTTTTCAAATATTATATAAACTATTTCTTTATAAAAATTTCCTAAGGCAATTTAGTAAAAAATTGGTCGAATGATTTTTCATATATATATATATATATATATATATATATATATATTGAAAATTTGTACTGTTATTACTAAAATCAATTATATGCTTCAAAAATATACCTTATCAAAACCTTGCAACCACTAGTCTAGATGAGTACCATAAGGAAAAGAGAACATATTACATCCATATATTAACTTACAATGTCAAAGCACATAACATAAATTCAAATACATATTACAATAAGAAACATATAGCAAATACGATCGCATACATAGGTACATGATAGTCATATGCGGTCATAATCTCACCTAACCAGCTTATTATTAGTTTGCGGAAGATGGATCTTAAGGCTAATTTAATGCTGGATGGGGGTGAACAGTGTTTACTAATTTTTATGAATCATTTGAAATTCTTTTAATATTATGATTAAACAATGCAAAATCAACTATCACAAATGCAAACATAGACAATTATAATTGCAATAAATGTAAAAAAGTAAAGAGATGGAGAGATCACATTAAGAGTTTTATAAAGGTTCAGAGTTATCCTACATTCAGTCTAATACAATTTCTTGTACATATTTCTTTTTAAATATTAAAGTCAATATACTCTCAATTTCAAGGATAAAAGACACACCTTCCATATTTTTCGAGCTCTGGGTACACACCGGATTCGGACATGACACTAGCACATCCACTTGGATTTTCAGGACATCAAACACATCAACTTGATTCCGACAGGAAAAAAGCATATCACTTGGATTTCAGGGTTACTAAGCACACTACAAAGTGTATGAGTATGATTTGACAGAGTTTACAGACTCGGTTTCCTGATCTTGAGTACAAATGATCCTCTAACCTGTTGAATATCACTTTGGTCATGCTTTGAGTGAGAGAGAGGATAAAGATCGGAGAGTAAATCAATAGACAATATAATCAACGGAGTATGAACTTGATTCTGGTTGAATTTGAGTATATATTTTTTTAGAAAATAAGAGAGTAAAAAGAGGAGAGAAATATAAGAAAGTCGTTAACCAAATTTCGTTGGTTTAACCCCTATATATTGAGAAACAATAATCATATCTATTCGAAGAGATGTGAGGAAAAGGAGCTTCCATTTAAAATTTGAATTTTGAAATCTATGGTCCATATGTTGACATATGGGTTTAGAGTATGTCGACATACTTCTTGAAAATTTGAAAATCTCTTTTTAAAATTTGTTTCGAATGTATTAATTTTTGTAAAAAATTTCGATACTTTGTATAATCAATTAGAAATAGTTTATACATATTGTAATCATATTTAAACTATATTTTTTTATAAATTTTATTTTGAAATATTTTCTAATGCATAAAAAAATTAAATATAAATTTATTTTGAAAATAATATATAAAATATATGTAAACTTACATTTAAAATCAAAGCCATAATAAAGGTTATAAACATTTAGAAAGTATAAAACATAAACTATAACATGGTATAATAGATTTAAAAGCATACTTAAAATATTAAATACTTAAAAAACCTAACTTAATCAATGTACAATAATCTTGTAAATAAAATCAAAAGCAAGAAATCATTTGAAAGCTTATTATTTTTTCAATGATCATTTGACGATGAAGGTTCTTAAAAATCATTTTTGAAAGTTAGAATATTTGAAAACCGTTGAAAAGAAAAATAAAGAAAGAGATCAAAGAAGTGCAATCATGGTTTTAACAATAACCTCTGACTCTATAACTTATCTTGATATCTTGATTTCTCCAATACCCACGAGTCTTCAATCTGTAGCTCTTGAATCTTTATATCAGTCTCTTCAATCTACTCTTAATATTGTATAGTTTTCTTAATCAACACCAGGCTAATATCTAGCACTATATACTATATATATAGCTTGATAAAAACATTAGTATATATATTTTACATATGTCATATGGTTGTTGTCATCAAAACCAATGCCTAAGGAACTAACAATCTCCCCATTTTTGATGATAACAACGATGTATAAAATTTGTTATGACTCCCCTTGAGTTATAAAACACCCCCTTAATCTATGCCTAGATTTTATATATCCCTCCCCCTTTGTCATCAACAAAAATCTAACTAAAAATCCCCCTAACTAATGTACTATATAAAAGTGATAATAATTGTATGAGAGAGTGATAAATAAGAATCATAAGCAATAACACAAATCATTTTTATTAATCACACAAATCCTTTACACATTGTTTGTACCAAAATTGGACACAACACTCTTTGGATGTATTTGAAGAGATAAAGTGAAGAATATAAATGAAAAAGAGGAAAATCTAACAAAAACACCAATAATAAGTGAGAAACGCACAGAAACACAAGGATTTAGGGTGGTTTGACATATGGCCTACATTAATTATGAAATGATTGACTTTTTTGATTTTTGCATGTTGGTTACAACATGTTACAATAGTAAAATTTGAGTACAATGGTGGTTACGGCAGAGTCTGGACATAGAAGATCCAAAAAGTCTTTTTTAAGTTGGTCCTGGGCTACTATCTCGCTCAGATCTCGAAAGATCTCTTCTCTCACATGGATGGCCTATATGATCGATCCCTGGTAGTTTGAACTCAATCTGTGATCAATACGAGTGAAATTCATATCGATCAAGATTTTGTCCAATCGAGTCGCGATCGATCATGAACATTCCTGAGGTGTTACGTAAGCTCCTATGAAAATTTGGTGACATTTGGACTTGTAGATCTTGAGTTATGATCGATGCAAGTTAGATTTGCAAGACACTACTGCCTTCGTATCGATAATATTCGTATCGATTGGCTCGTATCGATGGTTCTGCATATGATGTTAGTTGTCGTGGCACTAACCTTTAGGATCGGTCCAATTTTTATGTCGATCGATCGAATCTTCCACTTTTACATGCCTCTCTGTATCGATTTGAGTCATTGCTTTTGTATTGCTCTATCGCGCTTAACTTCGCATCGCTCCATCACGCCCGACTTCGTATCGATCCTTTATGATTGCTTCCTATCGATATGAACTTATGCTCTTCGTATCGATAATTCATAGGCCTTATCGTATCGCTTATTCTTTTGGTTTCGTATCGATGGGAGGTGTTGATTTTCTTTCAAACTATGGTCGATCGATACGAAGCATGTTAGGCAGCGGATCAATATGAAATGGACTCATATGTTACTGCCGACGGATACAAGGTGGGTCTGTCTGAATTGATACGATGAGAGCTAACCCGAATGGATATGAACGAAGTTGATTTTGTTGGTTTGCATCGATCGTACCCGAGCATACAAACTCCGATTGACCTGAAATTTGGAATGCTGACTTTCATAGCTTTGATTGTCATATATTAATTGTAGCTTAATCCGGACTCGGGAAAATTAACCGGCATCCGTAGTGAACCTGTTATATAACCGTTTTACAAGGTGAACTGTCTTTATTTCTATTCAACTTCTTGGTGTCACAGCCTTTACAAAAGGTGCGATAACATTTGCCCCCCAAAGTACGTCTTGTGTAAACATGACATGCTTTAAGAAGATGCAATCTTTATTCTAAAAAGTTCTATCTGACATGCTGAGTAGTTGTCTTTTCGTCGAAAGATATAGCCTTTGATTGATTTTCAGTAACAAAAATAATGAGTCGTTGACTGCCCATTGTTGCACTATTCACTGTTGTTATTGAGTACTGAATGATAGAAAACTGTTGTTTGTTGTTGTAACCGTCGTCAGGTGAGCATTCACTTTCTGTGAATTTTGAAAACTGGATGTTAGTCTGTCATACATGCATGTACGTTAACCTGAATCCCGTTAATGTTCATACGTTCACGAGTCATTGTCGGTTTTCTTACATCGAATTCCATATCGATCCTCCCTTGAATTGATGTGACATTCGAGTTGTAACAATGCTTGATGGTTTTTTTAGAGTATCTCTTCGTATCGATCCTTTCTTGGATCGACGTGAAAATTGAAAAATTATTTCGTATCAATGGCGATCGACACAGATTGGTTGGGTTTTTTTATACATGCCTCGTATCGGTGGACACAAGTGCTAGTGGACCTCCGAATAATGGATATGAAGTTTTCATTTCGCATCGATGGATCGCTGATTGGTCGGAACCGTCTAAGAAAGGCTCCACGGCCTCGTTCATATCGATTAGAACTGATGGACATGAACAATTATGGCCTGAGTCAATGATAGATGGATACGAATAGATTACTACATATTGGTGAAGTTGTCGATGGTTGCGAATTCTTTGGGGGCTTCAAAGTGACAGATTCGAAGTGATCATTATGTGTCAGTAAATGGCTGATGCATACGAAGAGGTTGCTTCGCACTGGTGATTGTGTAGATCTTTTCAATAGATCGATTTGTACTGTGATACAAATCGTCACTTCCTTTGGATCAAACCCATATAAATACTTTATGGACTAAAAAAATTTCACTTGCCATCGTTTTATTTTCCGCCTTCGTATTGATAAAGCACTCAAGAAATGAAAACCGTCTTCGTCCCAAATTTACTAACTCTTCATTCCTTTCAGCCGATTGTTCAACTTAGGTAATTTACTAATCCATTCTATTCTAAAATGATGAGATCGAGTTTCAATTCACATTTGTTCAAACTCGTGGCCGATTCCAACGACGTCGCTACGGGAGTTGGGTCGGAGCAAGGTTGAGGACGGGGTAATGGCGTTCAAGCGGCTTGGGGAAGAAGGTCGACTAATGGATACGAAGTGGAATGTTGCAACATAGGGAAGTAACTTGTATCGCTCTAGGAACACTGGAAGTTCGTATCAATCTGGAAGTGCTGAATGGAAGGGTGAGATTCGTATCGATTGAAAATGGTAGGATTTTATATCGATCTGGAGTGATCGATATGAAGACTTAGGCCGTGTGATTGATATGAAGTCCTGGCCCTGGTGATCGATACGAAGTCGAAGGTTTCTAATCGATGCGAAGCCCAGTCTTACCTGACCGATATGTTGAATGATCCAATTTTAAACCTAGATGGATACGAAATCTTCTGCATGCTTGAATCTGACTCCGACGAGCTTCAGCCTTGCATATCTGGACTTAACTGTTAAACTGCATATTTGACCGCCCTTCGAAGTTCATCGATGGAACTATAACTTGACAAAATTTAACAAACTTTAACTCAGATCGGTCTCTAAATTGATGGCATGGTTGTGACGGTCAGCGATGACGACCACTCTAATTGAATTCTGAAGCCTTGTCATTTGAGCATTTCCTTTAATTCTATAAAATTTCTTAAGTATTATACTGTACTGCATAATGCATTCACGCACTTCACATTGGGGAACACATGGGCTTATTATCATCTAGTTATGGTTTTTACTGAGTTGATTAGTTATATAACCCGAGAGTTCTCAAAAGTAGGAAACTCAAAGTTCAGCTTCTCCGATAATAGAGATGCCGGCCATTACAGCCGAAGTAATAGGTCCAGCTCTGGATGAGTCACCAGGAGCAAATTTTGTCACAAATCCCTAAGATTCTATGCCATCCAATATCTCCGAAGATATGTTGGGGGCAAATATGCTTAAGACACGGTTTACCATTAGATGACGTCCTTCTACCTGGTCCGAATGACATGCCACATGCTCCCCCAAATGGATTCACAGCCTTTAATCGACATTCGTACATAGCGGGAACACTTCCTCCTTTCAACCATTATATTCAAGATGTGTTATCATTCTTTAGAATCGCTCCATCATAGTTACATCCAAATGGATATGCACTGCTGAATAGTCTATTCATTGTTTTCATGGAACATATCTTTCGACCCCCGACTCCGGAAGAAGTCAGATACTTTTTTAATGTCAAGAGTCGGGGAGACAATCCTTCATTCATGTTTCTAGAGGTAGTTAGAAATTGCCAAGTAGTGGTGGGATCCTTGACTAGGCTTAGCTACTTTAAGATGGAGTGGTTCTATGTCCGATGCTCCCTAGGGGTTTGCCAGTCGATGGTTAGTCAGAGTAAGTGCGGTAATTTTCCCAGTAGCTAACGAGATAATCATAACTGACATTGAAACTAATATATTCTTTCTTTACAGCCGCAATTCCATGACCCGAAGGTGCTCACTTTAAAGAAACAGTACAGATTCTTCAAGAAGTGCCAAGAGAGATGAGAGAAATTGATTCGATGCTTATAGATAGAAACTTGAGGATTGTTGGGCTAATCGAACAAAAGTAGAGCCTAAGACTTGAGGGATCGCTTAAGGCAGCCCCGATGAGATGGGCTAAACATAGAGCACCTGGGATCGTAATAGCTGAGGAAGGCGACGAAGAAAATACACCCACTAATGATGAACCCGTAGCCGGGCCTCCTAATAGTTTTTAGGATTTAGAGGGAAGGAGGAAAGGCAAGGGAGCAACACATAAGTGTCATAAGTCTTTGAGATGGAAATCCATGGTTGTGTCCCTGCCAGCCTCTGGTGTTAGAATTTCGGAGGCTCCTCCCTTGCAAATGGAAAATCCTTTTGAAGGGCTTGTCGACATTCCAATTTCGGACTATGTGTTGCTCCACCAACACGACACCAGATTGGAAGGGCTTTAAAGTGCCATAGATTTAAGCGAGTCACTTCCTACAAGTGTGGTCGACATATTCGGTTGGTCGATGGGTTTAACACATACATACATACACTTCACGACGATACACAATTTCCAATCATAAGTTATTCATTTCTAGAGATCACTTACTCTGTTTTTCTTCTTCTATTTTATAGATATAATGACTTGGCAAGAACCTATGTCAGGAAGCCTTCGCTTGGCATGCCATTCATCCAGTTCATACTATGAGTCTCATAGGAGTGAAGCCGATAGAGACTGCGATCATGGTTATTCTAGTCAAGAACGTTATGAGAGGGAGATGGACTGCGATAGAGAATACATACATCGATCTCGATCATGTTCTCCACCTCCTTGAGCTCCCACACTGCCCTCCGGTCATGAGAAACAGACCTTAGAACCACCATGCCAAAAATTGTCTTCTTAAGCTTTCAGGTCCGATTCACCGTGCCATAGGACTAAGGCTGAAGCTCCCACTATCACTGAACAAGCGATCATTGAGCCCCCTAGGGAAAGAGTGATCAGAATCGTCCAATTGAAATAAAACTTTCCAAATATTTGTTTCGACGGCTTCATCTTCCCTCCATATTTAAAGAGAACCCTAGTTAAGGCAGAACAAACTACGCATTATTATATTTGTTATCCCGCCTTTTAGCAAGGCCGGGATACCAAAAGATTAGCTGGAAACCAAAGATAGTTCGTCCCAAGGATTGGCTGTGCGCAGGCTCACTATGGGTATCGATGAAGCTTGTCCAAGTCCGAAACAAGCTACAATTGGTATGACATGAAGAGCATAGCCGTTGAAACCAGCATTCAAAATTTCGAGTCAATCCGAGTCCGTATGCTCAAGATATGATTGATGCAAACTAAGGAAATCAATTCATTCGTATCCATCCCATCACTCTCTTCGCACCGGTTCTGCTTTCACTAATCATACACTCACTCCTTATATCCATCAACTGTAGGGTATTGTTCGCATCCATCAGTTGAGCACTAGTTTGTATCCATTAAAGTACGTTGCTTCGTATCGAGAAAATGCACTCCGGTTTGTATCCATCGAATTTTCCCACCAACAGGCAATGTTTCATATCGATTCCCATCTTATCGTATTTTGTATCGGTCGTCCCCAGCTTATATCGCATCAATCACTTAGCTTATCGATATGAAGAATACTATTAAAACAATCGATGCAGAGCATGACGTGCGAGGCAATCAATACGAAGCGCCTTTGAATCATCGATACGAATATTGCAGTGATCATCGATAGGAACAAGGCCACGATCAGCATATGATCGATACGAACAAGGCAAAACCTAGGAATGACTCGGCCAACTTGGCCTAGAAAGTTTATCGATCCGAAGAGTGAGCGCCACGTCAGTTAGTAGGCACGTGCTTGATCGATTCGAACAGATGGCACGTGCTTGATCGATTCGAACCGAAGAACTCTAATTTGCATCGATCGTTACTTGAAATCCATAAGTTTAAATGCTATGAAATTTTCACAGGAGCTTAGCACAACCCAAGGAATGTTCATGCCAAATTTCAACTCGATTGGATCAAATCTTGATCGATATGAAATTCGTTCGTATCTATCATGGATCGAGTCGAAATTGCTTGGGATCGATCGAGTGGGCCCTCTCACGTGCCAGAAGAGGTCCCCCGAGATCTGAGCTAGATATTTTCCTCCAACGCCTATAAACAGAGCCCCAAGACCAATAGAAAAAGGACTTTTTGGCTCTCCTACGTCTAGACCCGGCTGGAATCGTCACTGTACTCGAATCCTACTGTTGTACTCGAAGTTCATTACTGTTACCCGTTGTAATCAGCGAGCATTCATCAATAAAGTCATCAACTTCAAAGTAAACTTAGGCCGAATTGCCGAACCACTATAAATTCTATATTCTTTACTGTTTTTCTTTTGTTTTCTAAGGGTTCTTCATTTTAATTCTCTACATAGTAGTTATTTGTGGTCTATGATTGTGAATTTGTGCTTTCATTGATAATTGGGTTTTTGTGACTAATTTTGGCGCAAACATTTGGTGCTTTCATTGAGAGCAGCAAACTTAGGGATTCTATCGCTTGGAAGTTGACTTTGAAGGATTAAGGATTTAGATCTGAAAAGCTATGACAAGGCAATCAAGTAGAAGGCAAAGAGTAGAAAGGGGTCAACATGAAGGGAGTCAGGAGGCTTCCTTAGAGCAAATCAGACCTTAGTCTTCATCACCCGGGATGAAATGGAGACGATGATGGGACCCATGCATGAGGAGCTATTGAAAAGCAAGAAGAGATGATGAAGAGCATTCTCAAACGAGTTGAGCAAGCGGGATCATCTAGAGTTATTGAAGTTCGGACCAATGAAGCAAGACTGAAACGACCAAACCAGGAACCAGATAGAGCGGGATCATCGGGTGCAGCCCCTGAACTAGGGGGCACCCCCAAGGAGCGTGTTAATCTGACCTTAGGCAGGATACTAGCTGAAACTAGGCCATAAGGAGTTAACAAAGGAGCGAATGCTCGTCCAGAAGAGCGTATTTCAACAAACCCTCACGAACTCGGGGGGCAGATCAGAGACAATGCATAAGGACCACATCTTGGTGACTGTAATCGATTGGCGGCATGGTTAGACGAGCCATGAAAGGCGGACTAATGAACAGAGATCTGGAAAACGTGAACAGGAGCCCCTTCGCTCCTGCAATTAAACAGGTTGGGAATCCACCAGAATTCAAGCTACCAACCTTGGAAATGTATAATGGGAGGATGGATCCTCGGTTCATCTGACAAAGTATATGTGTTAACCCGCCTTTTAGCAAGGCCATGGACAGGCGGATTTAACATTATCGACTGCTTGGTCGTCAAGGCTAGTGTACGACGGAGTTAGTCGACTGGATGGATAGATGACGCAACGCGCTTGAAAAATGGAAATTGGATTGGAGAAAGATGGATTGACTATAATTTGGGTCTAGGAAATTTTGTTCGGTCTGGAAAGTTAGAAGTCGTTCGACATTATAATAAGATCGCACCGCTCGACATTAGTGAGGTGTTTTGGTTCTGAAAGTTCGGTTCGGCATAATGGGTCGTTCGGCATGATGGGTTGTTCGGCATGACGGGTCGTTCGGCATGGTCCATCGTTCGACATGGTGGATCGTTCGGCATGATGGACCGTTCGGCATGGTGGATCGTTTGGCATGGTGGATCGTTCGACATGGTGGATCGTTCGGCATGACGGACCGTTCGGCATGGTGGATCGTTCGGCATGGTGGATCGTTCGGCATTATGGGTCGTTCGGCATAGTGGGTCGTTCGGCATAATGGGTCGTTCGGCATGATGGATCGTTCGGCATGAGCAACCCGTTCGGCATACGAATGCCATTCGGCATGAAATCCTCGATCGGCATATGAGTGTCGTTCGGCATGGCAACCTTGTTCAGCATACGAGTACGTTCGGCATGGCTACCTCGTTCGGCATACGAGTGCGTTCGTCATGGCTACCTCGTTCGGCATCCTCTGTTTCAACCAACCTCGTTCGGTATGCATGGGTCGGCATCAAGTGGCTCGGCAATGGCTTTGTTGGCCCAAAGCTATTCAGGATGCCCAACAACTTAGGATTCACCTATAAATACAGCATATGGGGGTTCAGAAAAGGGGACTTCTCTTCTGCTCTCCGACTTTCTATTTTCTAAGGCTAAAGCTAGTCTACCACTTTGTAACTGTAATTGATTAGAACATCAATAAAAAGGAAACTTCTAGAGTGGACGTAGGCCAGAGTTAGCTGAACCACTATAAAATCTTTGTTCTTTACTGCTTTCATTTTAATTTCGACTATTCTTCATATTATTATTCTCTGCATATGTTCTATCTGTTATCTATGACCGTTAGTTGGAGCTTTCGCTTACATTTAGGTGTCAGTGACCAATTTTGGTGCTAACATTTTGGTGCTTTCACTGAGAATTGAACTCAGGATTTCTGGAGCTAGGAACTTGAATTCTAGGAAATAATGGTTAGGCTATCAGCAAGGAAGCAAGTGAGAGAAAGGAGCAATCGGGAGGGAAGTCAAGAGGCTTCCTCTGGAAATGGAGCAGGTGGAGCATCCATCTACATCACCAGAGAGGAAATGGAAGCAATGATGAAAAGACAAGAGGAGATGATGCAGGCTCTTCTCAGATAATTTGCACAAGTAGGAAATGCAGGAGCTCAGATCCATGGAGCTGGAATAGAAGCACTCAACCAGCAAGCGGAGGGAATGGCCCAGTAGGGGGCAGCCCCCAATCACCAGACGGCTACCAACTTCGATGGATCTAGACTCGGGGGCATGCCACCAGGAAATGCTGGACTAGCCCTTCGAGGGATGTCAGATGATGCAGCGCAGCCCGACAACAGCAGGGATGCAGGAGTATGAGATGAGGAGTATGTGCCATAATTTCCTCGTCAACTCAGGATGCAGACCAAAGGTAACGGATAAGGATTGCAGCTTGACGACAACGACAGACTGGCGGAAATGGTCAGATGGACCGTGAGAGGTGGATTGGTAAATAGAGACTTAGAGGATGTGAGTAGGAGTCCCTTTACTCCTACAATCAGGCGAGCTAGGAATCCACCGGACTTTAAGCTACCAATGTTGGATATGTATGATGGGAGAACGGATCCCACCGTTCACCTGACAAGGTACATGAGGCATATGGAAGTATTGGGGGGCATCGGACGAGGTCATGGCTCGATGCTTTCCATTGTTTTTGACGGATATCGCAGCTATGTGGTTCAGACAGCTGGAGAGTGGTTCTATCGGCACATGGACGGAGCTGATTGAAAAATTTATGAAATAGTTTCGGGTCCATATAGTCAAACCCAAGAACGTAATGAACTTGACATCAATGAAACAATAGAGGGGAGAGTCGCTCAGGAACTTCTTAAGCAGATTTAACGCAGCAGTAGCCTTAGTCGATCGACCTGATCCGTCAATGGTTTTGATGGCAGTAGTCTCGGGAATCGTGGATAATTCAGACTTCAAGATATTATTAAAAAGGGACCCACCGAGAGATCTCGGGAGTTCTACCATGAGGCGGAAAGGTTCTTAAGACAGGAGGATGCACAGGCTGAGAGAGTAAGGAGAGAGGCTGAAGCTTATGCTGTGAGGGGTGGAGGTTCACCCTTCGAGGATCCAAGTAAAGATGATAAAAGAAAAAGGATAACAAATGGCAATGATGGCACTTCGAAGAAACATCGAAGGGAGTCAAAGTTTTCTTCTTACACAGATTTAACTGAGACTCTTGAAAGAATTTACTTGGACACACGAGGGCGATCTAATATCAAAAGTCGGCAAGGAGAGAGCCTTCTGAATACGAACGGACATCGGGGAAGCATTGCCTATTCCATGAGCTGGATGGACACCACACAAACGAATGCAGGCATTTGAGGGATATCATTGAGGAGCATGTAAGGAATGGTCACCTACAGCAGTATGTCAGGAATCGAGCTGTGGCAGTGAGACAGGAGCGACCACCACCTACCTCAAACGGAGATGGCAATGGATCTGGGCAACGTCAGCTCATTATCCACTAAACGGGTTTATGGTTTTTGAATAAGTAATAGAACTAAAAGTAATGCGGCTAGGTCACTTACACACATACGGGATCGAGGATGGTCCCTAAGCGTGCTCTGAGATGACGAAAAACCGTACTACTTGAGTCTATGAAATCCTAATTTCTCTCTGTTTTTCTGCAACTTTGGTTTTCTCTTTCGTACTTTGGATATTTACTTTTCTTTGGTATGGTTTTGGAGTTTGGATTGAACTCCCGGTTTGGTTGGTTTTTTGGTTTGCCATTTTGGCTTGGATGTTTGATTTTTGATATGGATTTCTGATTTTCTAATTGGATTGGATCACTGTATTAAAACAATTCAGGATTAGCGATTACTGTCCTGATCAGAGAGACGGGGTAGTGGTCGTGAGTTACGAGTCCCTTCGCTAGAGAGCGATGGAATGGACTCGGACAGAATATCAAAAGTACTTGGCCGTAGTGCCGAGGCCGGTGAATGTAAAAGTCCTTGGCCATAGTGCCGAGGCCAGTGAATGTCAATGTCCTTGGCCGGAGTGTCGAGGCCGGTGTATATCAAAAGTCCTTGGCCGGAGTGCCGAGGCCGGTGAATGTCAAAGTCCTTGGCCGAAGTGTCGAGGCCGGTGTATATCAAAAGTCCTTGGCCGGAGTGCCGAGGCCGGTGAATTTCAAAGTCCTTGGCCGGAGTGCCGAGGTCGGTGAATGTCAAAGTCCTTCGCCGGAGTGTCGAGGCCGGTGAATATCAAAAGTCCTTGGCCGGAGTGCCGAGGCCGGTGAATGTCAAAGTCCTTGGCCGGAGTGTCGAAGCTGGTGAATTTCAAAGTCCTTGGCCGGAGTGCCGAGGCCGGTGAATATCAAAGTCCTTGGCCGGAGTGCCGAGGCCGGTGAATGAAAAGTTCCTTGGACGGAGTGCTGAGGTCGGAGAACATAAAAGCCCTTGACAGGAAGGTCAAGGCTGGAATAGGGTAACACGACCTGACAAGGTCTATAGATTCAAGGTTAAACCCAGAGAGGTCATGGATTTGATAATATGGTTATGAAAGGGACATGGACTTTGGATATCGGATTTGAGGCTATTCAAAACACACCTTCCAACAACAAGGCATGTTTTGGGGGGCAAGTGTTAACCCGCCTTTTAGCGAGGCCATGGACAGGCGGATTTAACATTATCGACTGCTCGGTCGTCAAGGCTAGTGCACGATGGAGTTAGTTGACTGAATGGATGGATGACGCAACGCACTTATAAAATGGAAATTGGATTGGATAAAGATGGATCGACTATAATTTGGGTCTAGGAAATTCGGTTCGGTTTGGAAAGTTAGAAGTCGTTCGGCATTATAATAAGATCACGCCGCTCGACATTAGTGAGGTGTTTTGGTTCTAAAAGTTCGGTTCGGCATAATGGGTCATTCGACATGATGGGTCGTTCAGCATGATGGGTCGTTTGGCATGGTGGGTCGTTCGGCATGATGGATTGTTCGGCATGGTGGATCATTCGGCATGATTGATCGTTCGGCATGATGGATCGTTCGGAATGGTGGATCATTCGGTATGATGGGTCGTTCGGCACAATGGGTCAATCGGCATGATGGATCGTTCGGCATGAGCAACCCGTTCAGCATTCAAATGTCGTTCGGCATGAACTCCTCGATCGACATATGAGTGCCGGTCGGCATGACAACCTCGTTCGACATATGAGTGCGTTCGACATGGCTACCTCGTTTGGCATACGAGTGCGTTCATCATGGCTACCTCATTCGGCATCCTCTGTTTCAACCAACTTCGTTCGGTATGCGTGGGTCGGCATCAAGTGGCTCGGCAATGGCTTTGTTGGGCCAAAGCTATTCAGGAGGCCCAACAACTCAAGATTCGCCTATAAATACAGCATATGGGGGTTCAAAAAAGGGGACTTCTCTTCTGCTCTCTGACTTTCTATTTTCTAAGGCTAAAGCTAGTCTACCACTTTGTAACTGTAGTTGATTCGAACATCAATAAAAAGGAAACTTCTAGAGTGGACCTAGGCCGGAGTTAGCCGAACCACTATAAACTCTTTGTTCTTTACTGCTTTCATTTTAATTTCGACTATTCTTCATATTATTATTCTCTACATATATTCTATCTGTTATCTACGACCTTTAGGTTGAGCTTTCGCTTACATTAGGGTGTTAGTGACCAATTTTGGCGCTAACAATATGAGGCATATGGAAGTGCTCGAAGCATCAGAGGAGGTCATGGCCCAGTGCTTCCATTATATCTGACAGACATTGCAGCACTATGGTTTAGACAATTGGAGAGCGGTTCCATCGAAATGTGGACCGAGTTGACCAAGAAGTTTATGAGGCAGTTCGGAGTTCACATTTCGAGGCCCAAGAATGTGATGAGTCTCACGACACTAAAACAGAAAACTGGGGAATCTCTGAGGAATTTCCTAACGAGATTCAATGCAGCAGCAGCATTGGTGGATCACCCAGATCCATCTATGGTCTTGCTGGCAGCCGTAGTTGGCATAAATTCACTGATAAGGGATCCACCTATGGATCTAGGAGAATTTTATCATGAGGCTGATGGATTCCTGCGATTAGAAGACGCAAATGTCAAAAGAGAGGAAGAGGATAGAATAGAAGTTTACGCACTCAAAGGCGGAAATCCTTCCGAAAAAAATTCAGGCAGGGGTGAGGAAAACGGAAAGCTAAGGAAAACGGTGATGGACCAACACGACCACGAAAGGAACTGAGATTCACTCTTATACGGAGTTGTATGAGATTTAAAGCGAATCAACCAGGAAACTAGGAGGCATATTCCTTATCGAAAGCCAATAAGAAGAGATCTTGCCAGCAATGAAAGAAAATCCGACAAGTATTTCTTATTCCACGAACTGAATGGTCATAGCACAAATGATTATAGACACTTGAAGGATGAGGTTAAGGGGCATATACGAAATGGTCTGCTATCACAATATGCGATAAGGAGGACCACGATGGTGGAACAAGAACGACCACCGTCTGTACCAACTGGGGATAACTCAGGATCAAGGCGTCAGCTTATTATCAACTAATTGAAATAATGATGAATAAGTGGCAAACTCCATCTGACACGATTAAGTTATTTTACACATGTACAGGATCACGAACGGTCCTCAAGCATGCTTTGATACGACTATAAATCGCATCAGTGTAGGTGTTTGCACTTGATGTCCATATTTTGCTTTTGTTTTCCATTTCTCGTGTTTGGACTTGATTTTATTAGACATTTTTGTTAAAAGACTTATTTTGAATGTAAATATGCCATTTGTGATTCCATAACGGCTAAGCCACTTACGCATGTAAGGGATCGCGGATGGTCCTCAGGCATGCTCTGGGATGGCAACAAACCGCCATAACAAATAATTCAGAAACTCACTCGAACGTGAAATCTGGCATTAATGATATTAAGATGCCCGGGCACACACAGTTCACCTTGAATGGAAACTGACCTCGAACTGTCACAACTCGCCTCGAATGGCACCCGACCTCGAACGGTCACAACTCGCCGTGAATGCCACCCGACCGCGAACGGTCACAACTCGTCTCGAATGACATCCAACCACGAATGGTCACATACTGCCCCGAACGGCGTACGATCACGAACTATCACTACTCATTGTCATGTAAGATTATCGATTTCTTTACAGGACATTAACAGGATAAGAACGTCCAGCTTATTGAGCTACAAAACACACCTTCCTATCGCAAGGCATGTTTTGGGTGGTAAATGTTATCCCGCCTTTTAGCAAGAACGTGATATCAAAAGATTAACCGGAAACCAAAGATAGCTCGTCCCGAGGATTCATTGTGCGCAGGCTCGCTATAGGTACTGATGAAACTTGTCCGAGTTCGGATTAAGCTACAATTGGTATGAAATAACGAGCAAATCCGTCGAAACCAGCATTCCAAATTTCGAGTCAATCCGAGTCCGTACGCTCAAGATATGATCGATGTAAACTAAGAAAATCGAATCGTTCGTATCCATCCCATCGCTCTCTTCGCACCAGTTTTGCTTTCAATAATCAAACGCTGCACTCTTCATATCCATCAACTATAGGGTCTTGTTCGCATCCATCAGTTGAGCACTAGTTCGTATCCATCAAAGTATGTTGCTTCGTATCGAGAAAATGCGCTTCAGTTCGTATCCATCGAATTTTCCCACCAACAGGCAATTTTTCTTATCGATACCCATCTTATCGTATTTTGTATCGGTTGGCCCCATCTTAAATCGTATCGATCACTTAGCTTATCGATACGAAGAATACTATCAAAACAATCAACACAAAGCATGACGTGCGAGGCAATCAATATGAAGCGCCTTTGAATCATCGATACAAACAGGGCGGTGATCATCGATACGAACAAGGCCAAGATCGAACGGTACGAACAGAGCATATGATCAATACGGACAAGACAAAAACATTAGAATGACTTAGCCAACTCGGCATAGAAAGCGGATTGATCCGAAAAGTGAGTGCCACATCAACTAGCAGGCATGCGCTTGATCGATTCGAATAGATGGATACGAAGTGCATTGACACGAACTAAACAGCAAACCGAAGAACTCTAATTTGCATCAATCGCAAATTAAGATCCACAAGTACAAATGCTATGAAATTTTCACAGGAGTTTATGCACAACCCAAGGAATGTTCGTGCCAAATTTCGACTCGATTGGATCGAATCTTGATTGATATGAAATTCGTTTATCAATCACGGATCGAGTCGAAATCGCCCGGGATCGATCGAGTGGGCCCACTCACGTGCTAGAAGAGGTCTCCTGAGACCCAAGCGAGATATTTGTCTCCTACTCCTATAAATAGAGCCCTAGGGCCTATAGAAAAAGGACCTTTGGGCTCTCCTACGTCCATGCCCAGCTGGAATCGTCACTGTACTCGAATCCTACTGTTGTACTCGAATTTCATTACTATAACCCATTGTAATCAATGAGCATTCATCAATAAAGTCATCAACTTCAAAGTGAAGGTAGGCCGGATTGCCGAACCACTATAAATTCTGCGTTCTTTAATGTTTTGCTTTTGTTTTTTGAGGATTCTTTATCTTTAATTCTCTACATACTAGTTATATGTGGTTTGTGATTATGAATTGGTGCTTTCATCGATAATTAGGTGTTTGTGACCAATTTTGGTGCAAATAATATTCATGACGTCTACAAACAATATAGGAAGTGGATGAAGACCGCGGATAAGACATCAGCAGTAGCCTTGGAGTGGGCAAAAACAATCGATAACTTAGAAACCAATATAGCTCAAAAGGACCGTATAGTTCAAGTGCTTAGCAATGAGGCCAAATCCTTCAGGAAGTCAGAAATAGAGGCCACTAAGAAAGCCGATGAGGCAAATCAGTCCATGGAAAGGATGTGACAGAAGCATTTTGCTTTGGTTGAGGAGATGGGACACCGAAACACCACTGTTACATCTAAAAGGGATGCTGCGTTGAAGGAACTTAACGAGCTTAAAGCCAAACTCTCAGAAATCATCAAAGAAAAAGATGATGCAAACAAAGCAGCCTAGAAGGTGTGCGAACAAGCTGTAGCGCTTCGGAGTGAAAGGGACGCGGCAACTCTTAAAATACGGGAGGCTGAGGCCATGGTTGAGGATGAAGTTATGATGGCAGAGACTAGGCTGGAGGCCGATATTGAAGACCTTTTGATCACATACAATGCCAATGTTCTGAAGCACAGAAATCTAACCTAGCTCGATAATTATCCAACAAACCTGTATGACGCTTGGGGACGATTAGTGGAAGATGAGAATGTTGAATGGCAAGTGGAATCAGTCGATGAGTTCGAACTTGAAAGCCAGGTGTTGAGCGAGGATGAAATAAAGGTTCTCCATGACATCATGATTGCAAATGAAAAGGAGAATCTTAGCACTCAGCACTCAGAGGCTAGAGAAGGTTCTGGTGCTGAGCACCGTGATGTAAGTTTCGAAACTCTTGCGCCAACTCAACCAGAATCTACATCCGTGCTCGATCCTTAGTCCGTTCCTGCTTATAATCATGATCAACCACGGTTATCTCTAGTTCGTGTGCATGTCTCTGAAGCTGCTCCATCATCTATGAGCCAAACTGAGAAATGTATTCTAAATATTGCTTGGGCTCACCAAAAGATGGAAATGTTGATTGAATTAATTGCTAACTCTTTTTATTTGCCTCTATTCATTGATGCGAGCTTCATCTTCCGTGCCTTCTTCAACCGAAGAGTTACATCAGGAGCGGGAGGCTGTCATAATGGAAGCGACCACAACAATGGCTATCGCACCTACGAATGGGGTACAAGGGACCACACTTACTTTCGATGAACATATGACGTAGGAACCACTAAGTCATCATAATGATCCCTTTCTGATCTTTCATTTGTCATGCGTAGAAGCGCACTTGTGACTAGCTCCTCGGGCTCAACTGCTAGTGTTCCTGGAGAGGCCCAAACAATTCATGAGGAAGAGGTAATAGCCGAAATTAACGCCGAGATGGAAGCAGCTGCGTGGGCTAGTTGCTTTGGAGGTGGAATAGCGGGTTCTGTCCCAGCTCCTTTGCGGATGATTTTTCCGGGTGGCACGGTCGTTGATACAAGTGCACCATCTCCGCCATCTGACGTTGGTCTTATCCTTTTGACTCCACCTTCAAGAAGCATCCCAATTCATGTGAGTTCGAAGGAGGAGCTTACTCTAATGACCCCGACTGGAGATCGACTGCCAAAAGGCAAGGGCTTAAAGAGGAAAACGAGTGGAAGCTCTAGCGGGACTACATCGAAGAAGAAGCTAAGAAAAAAGAAATAATAAATGTGTCTTTTCTGCTCATTTTTGGTAGACAGATAGGAATTTTCTTTTGCTTTCTTTTTGTAGGTCGTATATAGATGCGGGTTTGACCCCACTAGTAGGATTTTTGGTATAATTTTGTACGTATCTTTTTCTTCCAAAGAATAGTTGAAATAAAATTTTGTTTGTCTCTGGCTCAGTATGTGCTTATTGGTTAAAGTGCTTCAGCGCTCGAACTTCCATTCAATACACTTGTGGAGTTTGAGTCTTTAAATCTTACCCGGGTTAAGTTGCTAAGTTCCAGTGCTACAGCTTTGGGTCATGATTGAGCGTTTAGTCTAATTTCGATATTGCACCGTCTCAATCAATGGATGGTACTTAAGTTTTGCCCCCAATTTCGGGGATAAGTTGAAAAAATTGGTTAACAATAGTTGATTGCCTTTAATACATGAAGCTTAACTTTACTGAAGCAGAATTGGAACAAGACGAGTTCAGGTGGTTAAATAACACCTGCTCATCTATTGGTGATCGCATCTACACTTTGGGGATTGCACTCATAGATCGGTGGTCTGCCACACCCGCATATGGTTTTGTGATACATCCGCGCTATGGGGACTTAGGTTATTTTATGGGCGGTAAGTCACACCCGTTTGATAGTCAGAACTTTGTCCACACTCTAGGGACTTGGATTCATTCGTGGGTGGTCAGTCACATCAATGTTGCTCTCATACTCCGACTCGCACTTTGGTGGCTTGGAGTTGTCCTACGAGTGGTCGTTTCACACTCGGCTTGTGTTTATACTCCAATCCACACTCTGGGGATTTAGAGTTAGTTAATGTTTATACTCCAGTTCACACTATAAGAATCCAAAGTTATTTGATGTTTATACTCCGATTCGCACTCGGGAAATCTAGAGTTATTTGATGTTCATACCCCAAATTGTACTCTAGGAATCTAGAGTTGGTGGAAAGATGGTCATCACATCTATTAAAGCATTAGGATTTCATTCGCACTTTGGGAACGATGGATCTATCAGGATCGTGGATGGTCAGCTCACATCCACCCTGAGTTAACAAGTGAGTCGTTAGATGGATGGGTGCATCCTCCGCGAACATGGTTTGAATACGGCGAAGTCATTAGGTGAACAGATCCACCCTCCTCGAAACCGCATTTATAGGTTTATACTCCAGTTTGCACTCTGGGAATCTAGAGTTAGTTAAAGGATTATCGTGTATCAATCTTCTTATAGCTTCAGTGCGATGGCTTGTCCTCGAGCTCGGGTTTCACTTAATGAGTGATCGGTCGTATCACAGTTACTCGCTATTTGAATAAATCCCACCACATGGTGGAACTTAGCTGTCAGTGCATAGTGATGGTTGTATGACACATTTCAAAATATCATAGCTCTAGCTCGAAGAGATTGCATTTTATTGCTGAAAAAAGGAAATACGGCAAAGTCAGTTGCCTTATTACAAATTCAAATTTCGAAATGCATAAACAAATTGCAAATGAAAAATAGACTGAATAAATAAACAGAGCCTGTTATGTGTAGTAGCGACATAGACTTTTGCTGTTTCAGGCTCTTGGCAGAACGAGATCATCAATGGTCGATAATTTGAATGTTCCATCTCCGAGCATTTGTTCCATAACATACGATCCTTCCCATGTTGGTTTCATATGTGATGGAACTGGGTAAATTCTCTTAAGGAGGAGATCTTCGAGTTTGACGGTTCGAGGTTGGACCTTGTCATTGTATATCCAGGCGATTCGACTTCGATACGCAACTGCCCTCAAATCAGTCTCTTCACACTTCTCATCCAATAAACCCAAAGATTTGGTAAGTAATATAGCATTCATTTTCGGATCATAATAAGTCACACGATGAGAAGTTACCTACATCTCAACTGGAAATAACGGCTTCAGAACAATAAGAAAGAGAGAATGGAGTGTGGTCGGTCGCAGATTTGTGGGTTATCCAGTAAGCCTATAAAGCCATAGGGCGCTCATCGACCCATTTGCCTCCGGCCTTTTCTATTCATTTCTTCAGAATAAACTTTATAACATTATTAATAGCTTTAACCTTTTTATTCGCTTGAGGGTGTGCAACTGCGGAGAACTTCTTCTGGATGTGGAACCGTTGATAGAAATTCTTAAATTCAACACTGTCAAATTGGGCTTATTGTCCATGACGATAGTATGTGGGAGACCAAATCGACAGATAATGTTGCACACTACAAAATTGATCACTTTCTTTGTCATGATTGTAGCAAGGAGTTCATCTTCCGCCCACTTGGTAAAGTAATCAACTGCGATGATGGCGTACTTCACACCACCTTTGGCTAGATGTAGAGAACCAATAATGTTAATGGCCTTATTGCAAAAGTCCAAGGAATGACCATTTGAATTATTCCGGTCGGTGGAGCTCTAGGAATCCAAACGTGTTTTTGACATCTGTCATATTTTCTGGCATAGTCCGATGCATCGCGGTTTACAGTCGCCAATAGTATCCATATTGAAGCACTTTCTTGGCAAGAGCTTTCCCCCTGGTGTGATTTCCACATTCACCTTTGTATACATCATGCAATACTCATTTCATTTCATCGTGAGCGATACATTGGAGTAAAGGAATAGAATACCCTCTCCTATACATAACTCCATCATGGATAATAAACCGTGAAGCTTTTCGAAGAGCTTGTCCCTTTTCACTCCCTATCGGGAATGACCTCAAGTACCCAATCAAGTAAAGGAATAGAGTAAAGGAACAAGGTCCCATGCTCGAGATAATTTCTGAATGGAGTCATCCATGACTCCTTATCGAGAATGACCTCAAGTACCCAATTTGTTTCCATCTAATCGATGCTCGGGGAAGATAATATTTCTACAAGAACGATTCCCATTGGCTGTGCTTCACCTGTACTGGCTAACTTTGCTAACAAATTGGCTTTCTGATTGCGCTCTTGGGGTATGCAGTAGATGGCATAATAATCGAACTGATTCAATATCTCTTGAACCCGAGAAAGGTAAGTAGCCAGCCTTCAGTCTTTAGCCTGGTACTCCCTCCGATCCTGGCACATGACCAACTGCGATTCACAATAAATCTCCATAATAATTATTCTTAAATCTCTGGCAAGTCTCAATCAAGCCAATAGGGCTTCGTATTCGGCTTCGTTGTTGGTCACATGAAAATCGAACTTTGAAGCATATCATATAGATCGGCCTTCTAGAGTTTCAAGTAAAACTACGGTGCCAGAGCAATGGTTATTCGATGCACTATCAATATGCAACTTCCAAATATACTTGGGAGATTCACTGATTTTGGGCAAGTCCTCCGGGATAGTGTATTCAGCGATGAAGTCTGCTAGGACCTGTCCCTGCATAGCTCGCCTTGGAGTGTAAGTAATGTCAAACGGACTTAGCTTGATATTCCATTTAAGTTACCTTCCAGATGTCTTAGGCCGTGTAAGGACCTATCGTAACGGTTGGTCAGTGTAAACGGTGATAGGATGAGCCTGAAAATACGAACGGAGCTTCCTTGAGGCAAGAAAATAAGCAAACTTCTCCAGCTTCGGATAATTTCTCTCTGCTCCCGTTAGTCGTTTACTAATATAATAGACCGACCGTTGTATTCGGTCTTCCTCCCAAATTAGGTCAACACTGATTGCGTTCTTTGACGCCGCCAAGTAAATGTATAATCTCTCTTGATCAATAGACTTCGATAGAATAGGTGGTGTGGAGAGGTGTTGAATAAGGGATCAGAATGTACCCTCACATTCAGTAGCCCATTCAAAGTTATGTTTCCCTTTTTTGATCAGGTCGAAGAAGGGAATGCACTTTCTGTCGATTTTGAAATGAACCTGCTCAGTGCTGCTACTTTCCCGTTGAGGCTTTGGACTTGCTTTATAGTTCTTGGAGTCTCAAGATTTCTGATCGCCCAGATCTTCACGGGATTGCCTTCAATTCATCGAGCATTGATGATAAACCCAAGGAATTTTCCAGATGCGACCCTAAAGTAACATTTCAACTGCTTGAGTTTCATTCTATATTCTTGGATGATGTTGAACATCGATTCTAGATCCCTGATATGATCAGTGGAGAATCACGACTTCACAAGCATGTTGTCCACATATACCTCCACGGTTTTTCTGATCTGGATGGCAAACATTCGGTTAACCAATTGTTGGTAAGTTGCGTCGGCGTTCTTGAGTTCGAATGGCATGAATTTATAATAGTAAAGCCCAAATTGGTTACAAAGCTGGTATGCTCTTGGTCAGGTAAGTGCATAGGTATTTGGTTTTAGCCAGAATAAGCATCCATGAAGGATAAGAGTTCATGTCCAGCTGTTGAGTCTACGAGCTGATCGATTCGGGGAAGCGGAAAATTATCTTTAGGGCAAGCATTATTCAAGTCTGAGTAATCAATGCATGTTCTCCATTTTCCATTTGGCTTTCGGACAAGTACCGAATTTGACACCCATTTCAGATATAATGCATCTCGGATAAACCCATTCGATTGGAGTTTTTCTACCTCTTCTTTAAGGGCAGAAGATCTCTCTGGATCCATACCACGTCTTTTTCGCTTGACCAGGACATGCCTCGGATCAATATTCATTGTGTGGCTCGTGATGTCTGGGGAGATTCCACACATGTCAGAATGTGTCCAGGCAAACACGTCGAGGTTTGCCCGGAGAAATTCAACCAATTCTTCTTGGATTTGTTGGCTTAGCTGAGATCCAATCTTTATAATTTTAGAAACATCATTATCTTCGATCAGAACATCGATCGTCAGCTTGGCCGAGGAAGCTTGACTGTCTTTACTTTCATCTTCACTTTCGGTATTTATCTGGTCAAGATCCCTTGAAATTGGTTGCACGGACCTAGGTCCAGGCGTTAGCTATCAATTCTCAATAAAGAAGACGTAGAGAGACTCCTCTACGCCCTTTCCCTTTTCCTTTTGCTGTGGCTCTCGCAGCCCGGCAACGTAACTCGCTCGTCCAGCATCCTAGTCTCCCTGAACGACTCCAACTCCATTGTCGGTTGGACTTTTAAAGTCAATCACCAAGGGGCAATCGCAGCCCTAAATTCAGCTAGGGCCGGTCGGCTTAAGAAAGCATTGTATGGCAAGTCTATGTCCAATACACAAATTGTAATATCCATACTCTCCGGCGTTCTACAATTCCCAACTCCACTAGTAGTTCCACTACTCCAGAGGGTATAGTTGCGCTCCCATTGAAGCCATGAATACGAGACTGACAAGGTTTCAAGTCTTCCTTTTTATCTTCATCTGATCATAGGCTCACTTGAACAGTATGTTCACTGAACTTTCACTATCTACTAAGATCCTCTTCAACTACGCAGGACCTACGTGAGCTGAAATGATAAGTGGATCAATAGTTGGGGCTTCGACCCTGTCGGCATCCTTGTCTCGAAATACGGTGTCATCTATCATCATTCTATTGCTTGGCCGGAGCCCCATCTTCCAGACTACTACAACATTTGAAGCTCGCATGCCTAATAGAACTGACATACGACTCCATTTCCTTCCAGTTACGGTCTTCTAGATAAGGACCGCCACTAACAGTATTTATCACCAACCTCCCCTGGTACGAGCGGGTACCTTCTGTCTTGCCTGATTTGGTATGTGGTTCTGATTCGATGGGCCCACACCTCCTTACTACGGCGCCTGCGCAAACTGCTCCAACTTCCTCTCACTTATCAACTTCTCAATGATATCCTGCAAATGATGGCACTCATTCGTGCTATGGCTATAGCTATCGTGGAATCTACAAAGCTTCTCCGTTTGAATCTACTTTTTCGATGATTGTTCAAAGCATGTTTCGTATACCGAATAGTATTGCAGGTCTGTAAATAAACGTTTTCCAGCGACATATTTAAAGGAATATAATTGTCAAATATAGGAGCCCCACGTCGCGACCTACGATTATAATCCAGTTTCCTGTTTTGATTTCCATTGCCTTTATGTTAATTCTGTATTTTCAGTTCTACCTTTTTGAAACTCTCCCCAGTTTTTTTAACAGCAACATGGCTCTGGATTCCTTCCACACTAGGTCATGCGCCATCCTTCTTCCTAAAGAGTTTCGTATCCTCCCTTCTCAAGAACTGGGCTACCTTGGAATAGAAACGGTCCAATGATGCTGGAGGATTTCCGTCCAACCAGTCATTGAATTCAGAATCAGGATTGATCCCCTAAGTTAATGCCATAAGAATTGAATTATCATTGGGATTACTAATCTCGGTGCATGCAGTGTGAAACCTCTCCAGATAGCATCTAAATGTCTCTCCAAGGGCTTGAGTGACACTAGATAAGGTGTTAACATCTTTCGGCCTTGTGACATGCATGCGGAACTATTCAACAAACTTTGTTGCTAACTAATTAAAATACGATATAGATCTAGGTGGTAAACGAGTACATAGTTGCTATTCCCTTAGAGAAATTAGGAAACTTCGGCACTTAACCGCGTCATCGGCTCGTGCAGTGTTCATCAACCATTCGTACTTTAAGATATGCTGATTTGGATCAGAGTTCCCTTCATAGACGGGTAGAGTTGGCATCCTGAATCGCCGAGGTGGTTCAACGTAAAGTATATCATCAGTGAAAGAGGTATGACTCCGGGAGATTCCTTAGTAATCATTGGCGAGACCTTGACTTTCACGGATCATCTAACATATCATCGTTGGGATATCCAGCATCTGGACATTCTGGGCATGCTGAGCCAAGGTATGGTTGGGTTCCACAATGCGAGGATGGACCGAACGCGGTCGACGGTCCATGTGTTATAAGTGTACAAGGTGGATCGTGTCATATATATGCAAGTATATGTAACAAAATATATGATGCAACTAAAATAATACTAATCTTGGTAAATATAGAATAAGCGCACCGGGATTTTATACTGGTTTGGGCCTTCCATCCTACATCCAGTCCTGAAGCTCCCCTTCGAAATTCGACCATCAAACACCCTCGCTTCGCCCGAAGGAATAAGCTTGGTTACAATAAATTGTTCTTGTCAAATATGTGTTCTATAACATAGATACTGACTAATAAGTACAAATGCATCCACTATATATCTAGATAGTATTGTCTGTGAGGAACTGAATATATGGAAGAGTGAAATACAAGTACAAATTGCTAGAGATCAAGAATATATAATGGACTATGTAAGTAGAGAGCGTAAGTAAGTAAAGTGAGTTTTCTTTTTGATTATTGATGATACATATAGTTGTAGAGAGGTTCCTTGAGTAGTTCCATCTAATAGCAAGTGCTCTATAGTTGCTTCTGCTGATGATGAAGAGTTGCAGCAAAGAGAAGCAGAGATGTCTATTCGAATATGGTAGTTGAAGTTTGAATTTAAATTCTGAGTTCGAAATTAGACGTCTAGTATTTGTATCAGCCGTCTGATACTATATATTTTTGTATACAGTAGATTTCAGACGTCTAAGTGCAACTACAAGACGTCTGGTTTCGCCTATTTGTTGTTTCAGAGGATTCTTCCAAACGTCTGGCTTATGCACCCAGACGTCTAAAATCTATGTATGTCTGTTCTATGCATCTTTTCTATTGCTTCTTTGATCCTATCGACTTGTAGTCTCTTGTAACGTTCTTTAAGCCTTGTTCTTGTCTTTCTAGTGATGTTTCTCTAGTAAGTACCTGTATATAGAGATATATATGCATATTCGATTTCCATTGTATAGTAGTTGTCATCGAAACCGTAGATTTGATTTTCTAACAATCTCCCCTACTAATGATGACAACTATATAATGTACTTATATATTATTTATAAATCTCCCCTTGAATACGTGCTTCCATAATTTATTGTGATCTTTATTATTTCTCCCCCTTTGGCATTATCAAAAAGGATTTTTTTAGCTATTCCATTAAATATTTACCAATTGCTATAAGATAAAAATATACACAGGAATAACACATCAAAAAGAGAAATTTCATTAATTACATTAATTGATTACATTCACTAATTTTTATCATTTTTATACATAAGATGGAGTCCTAAAAATCTAAGAATCTTTGAGGGAAGCTTTTTCTTGATCATCTCCTTTATCTTCAGTTTTGGAAGAGCTAGATTGCTTTGTAGGAGATGTCGGAGCTTGTTCTAGAGGTTCGTTCTCCTCAAAAAGTTTGGAATGTTTCGAAGGAGGAGAAGGCACTGGGGTTGGCCAATCTTCTGAAGGTGGTGTAGGACCACAAACCCTTTGTAGAACCGCTTTTAGAACCGATAATACAGTTGAAAGTGACGTTTCAACTGTGGCCAGTTGTGTAGCAAAAGATGTTTCAAAACTATCAATACGCTTAGCCATTACTTTTTGATTCCAAGATAAAATAAACTGATTTTGAAGAGTCAAGTCGTGAATACTTTCATTTGGATTCGTCTCTAGCGAGTCTCCAAAATGTCATCCTGGGATGTATAATCAAAGGGTGTAGGAGGAGGAGGTGAATTTTCACGATATTGCTCCACCTCTTGTGATGGTTCAGGTTGTGTTTGAGGTGGAGGCCCAGCTTGTCTGGCTTGGCGACGTTGCGTCCACTCTTCAAATTATATAAATTCTGGAGGATTTCTGGTAGGTGCATTAGTGGGAAATTTTTTATGGAATCATATTTCGAAGAAATTTCTTCAAAAGTGGATAAATAGGAAAGGATATTGTGAGCACGTAGAAGTCTCATTATGTGTGTGGGGCAGATTATCGATGGGCGTGATCGAGTTCAAAAATGTTTGAGCTCGTTAAATATAAATTTAGCCCAATTTACCCTTGTTCCGCTGAATTTAGCATACAGGGCCTTGTGCTCTAACTCCGTTATCTGCTCATAACTACCAAATAAAGGAATGATAGAGTTGGTATTCAATCGAGTTAGTAGTCTTGATCTAAGTCTTAGGTATTTAAATGTGAACTTAGGCATTTCATCTTCCCACGTTTGATGTGTGATACTGTCTATCGGTGTAAAACGCATATCAGGAATATTATATAAATCTTCACCGGTGTCAAAACATCCGAGAGTTCTGCTTATGATTTTTGGAGTGGGTCTAATTGTGTTGCCATAAATGCTAGACCATAGCCAATTATCGTCGTTTTCAGTGTTCCAAACTACCGTGCTATCCAAATTAGCGTAGTAGAGAAATATAGCTAACTGATCAATTTGGATGTTTTTGGGATTAAAAGATATCAAAGTTTCTATACCCATGCTTTCACACATTTCGTCTAAATCATACATTGGGAACTTGCGTAAATTATAAAATGGACCTATATGGAATTTCTTCTTATGAATGTCCTCGTATCTCCTGAGCGAATGCGATACACGATTCATCCATCGTTCTATTTGATCATCTGAGCAAACTTGGGATTGGAGGAAGTTGCTTGGTCTTGTTTTCACTTAGAGATCTTAGGATTTTTCGTTTTAGGAGCCATCGAATTTGATCAAGTTTGGAAGAGAAAAAAATTGTGAGAAGTAAGAAATCGATTTTGCAGGAGAAATAAATTGAAACGAAGGGAGAGAAGTAAAAAATAGACGTTATTAGGGCGTATAATTATGTCGATTGAATTTCAGACGTTTGAAAGGTAACTCAGACGTTTGATTTAACCTAGTTTGAAGGTAGTAATTAGAATCAGACGTCTGGCTGGTTGAGTTAGACATCTGGATTTGATCGATTTTTAATTTGTGATAGTCGGAGAGAATTATCAGACGTCTGTTCGTATTGTCAGACGTTTGAAATAGATCAAAATTTAATTTGTATAGGACAGATACTTTTCTCAGACGTCTGGCTAAACTATCAGACGTTTGAAAATGAGCCGAGTTTTTAGAATATGGAGGCAGAAACTTTGTTTAGAAGTCTAGTTCATAGTTTCGACGTTTAAAATAGTCTGGTTTCCTTTCTTATTAAGTAGAGGTAATTTTCAGACGTCTGATATATGCATGATGGTTTAAAATTTATGTGATACCAGAGTGTCAGACGTCTGATGACAATGTTCGGACGTCTGAAATGATCAATTTGTCTAAAAGTAGCCTAATTTTGAAGAGTGTTGCTTATTTTTCAACCTTTTAATTTTAATATAACATATTACTATTATTTGTAAAACAGAATTACAAATATACGTCAATAAAAATACAAGGAGAATAATAAAATTTATTTAGATGGCGATAGCATTGCGATCTTCAGACTTATTGAGTGGAGACCATATATTTCCATATTCATGGGTTCTCGAGGAACTAAAGAACCGCCTTGGTGAAGGATCTAAAGGTGTACCATACGAGGTAGAGGGATCCAAAGAACTGCACGGAATTGGAAGTGGTTCATGTGCATCTTTCTTCCATGAATTACAAAGTTTTATCGCCACTTGCTTCAGAAAACTTAATCGTCGCGCCGTGACTTTTTGTTCAAAATATAGTTCCCGTTGTAGATCTATTTTTTGCTTTTGATGGTGATGTATCTCATTAATTTTCTCCTTGGTGTTAGGAGAAACAATTAGAGATCATATGGACTTCTTTTTATCGGGAGTGAATCCCATGTGATAGGAGGACCACCAATACGTCGGTTCCTGATTTGGTGTAGGAGTTCGAAGGCGATGGGGTGTATCCACTAAGCTATCTGTTGTTGGTGTCGAGAAGGAGAGAGGAGAGTTATCGGAAGACATTCTTATATTTTCTGTTGTAAAAATGTGAAATATATATATATATATATATATATATATATATATTACCTTTTGTTTTGTACAAAGTATTTATATATGATTTTACAAATTATTTATAGGAAATTTCAGAAAACCACCACCTAAAAAATTTAGGGTGAATGAGTTAACAATTTGAATTTGTGGATAAAAAATTCTAGTCAAAAATAGAAAAAAAAATGTATTATTAGTTTAGAATATCATTGAGAGAACATATTCCTAGATCACGTCGCAATTTAACAAATGTTTGTTCATTTAGTGGTTTTGTAAAAATATCCGCTATTTGATTCTCGGTATTTTCATATTCTATTGTAACAAGTCCTTTTTCTACATTGTCATGTAAAAAATGATGACAAATATCTATATGTTTAGTACGCAAGTGATTTACAGGTTGTTTTGATAGATTTATTGCACTCGTATTATCGCAATATATCGATGATTTATTGATATCTTTGCCGAAATCCGTAAGTTTTTGTTGCATATATATCACTTGTGCACATGCTAGAACTGCTGAACATATATTCGGCTTCATAAGTAGATAAGGAGACACAATTTTTATTTTTGCTAAACCATGAAACTAATGATTGTCCGATAAAGTGACATGTCCCGCTAATATTCTTACGATCTGTTTTACATCCACCGAAATCCGCATCACTATATGAAATTAGTTCAAACGATGATCCCTTAAGGTAAACAAATTGTAATCTCTAGTACTAGATAGATATCATAAGATACGTTTAACAGCTCTTTGGTGAGATTCTTTTGGTTTTGCTCGAAATCGGACACAACGACATACACTCGTCATAATGTCGGGTCGACTAGCCGTCAAAAAAAGTAAGGAGCCAATCATACTACAATATAATTTTTCATCGAAGTCTTTTCCGTTATCATCTTTTTGCAGATGAACACTAGTATTCATCAGTGTTGGTTTTCTTGAAGTTTTATCTATTTCAAAACGTCGTAATGGATCGTTACAATATTTTTCTTGATGAATAAAGATTCCATTTTCAAGTTGTTTTATTTGTAAACCTAAAAAGAAATTGAATTCTCCTATGTGAGACATTTCAAATTCATTTTTCATAATATTTGAAAATTGATTATAAAGATTTTCATTAGTTGAATCAAAAATAATATCGTCTACATAAATTTATACAACTAAAATATCATTATTTTCTCGTTTAATAAATTAAGTTGTATCGATTTTACCTATTTGAAAATCAGATGTAATTAAATGATTTTTAAGACCTTCGTACCAGGCACGGGGGGCTTGTTTTAAACCATATAAGGCCTTTTGTAATTTAAGAATATGGTCGGGATATTTTTCATGTACAAACAATGGAGGTTGTTTAACATATACATTTTCTTTAATAAAACCATTAAAAAAGCACTTTTAACATCCATTTGAAATAGTTTAAAATCGTGATGATTTGCAAAAGTGAGTAATGTGCGCATGTCCTTGAGTCTTGCTACTAGAGCAAAGGTTTCATCGTAGTCGATACCTTCTTCTTAATTATAGCCTTAAATAACTAGACGTGCTTTATTTCTAACTATATTTTCGTTTTCATCTACTTTGTTTTTAAATACCCAATCTGTTCCTATAACCGATTAATTTTTTGGTCTTGGTACTAATTCCCAAAAATTATTACGATCAAATTGATTTAATTCTTCTTGCATAACTATTATCCAAAAGTTATCGTTTAAAGCTTCTTTATAAATTTTCAGTTTAAAATTTGACATAAATGTTATGTGACTTATTTGGTTAAGTTGATTTCTAGTTACTCTAGAATTGAGATCTCCAATGATATTATCTTTTGGATGATCTTTAAGAATTCTAGGAGATGATACTAAAATATTATTTTGCACATTTGTCTCATTATTAATAGAATTTATTGTATTTGTTATTGAAATTATTTCTTCCTCGTCATTAGTATGATGGTTAAGAAGATCTCCATTAAACGAAACATGTAAACTTTCTTCAATTGTGTTATTTCGTTTATTAAAAATTTTATATGCCTAGCTACGATCCGAATATCCAACAATGATTCCTTAATCGGCCTTTGGATCAAATTTTCCTAAATTATCCTTTGTATTTAATATAAAACATTTTGATCCGAAAGTTTTAAAGTATGATACTTAAGGTTTTCTTCCAAAAAATATTTCAAAACAAATTTGTTTAGTCATAGGTCGTACAGTTACTAGATTCAAAACATAACAAGCAGTAGCAATAGCTTCTGTCCAAAATTGTTTTAGTAGACAACTACTATTTAATAGCGTGTGTGCACATTCTTATAACATTCAATTTTTTCTTTCTACCACAACATTCTATTGAGGTGTGCTGGGAAAAGAAAAATTATGACTTATACCTTTCTTATTACAAAAATTAGTAAAAAGATCATTTTCGAATTCTCCACTATGATCACTTCGAATATTTTTAATTTTCAAATCCATTTGTGTTTTAATTCACTTTTATGTTTAAAAAATAAAGTCCAGGTATATCTTGAAAAATCATCAACTATTACGAAAACATATTTGTTGTGATTTATAGATCGTACTCGAGTTGGACATAATAAATTTAAATGTAATAATTCTAATGGTTGTTTTGTAGAAATATCATTTTTAGATTTAAAAGAGCTTTTCTTTAGTTTTCCAATTTGACAATCGTCACATAAATTTTCTACTTTGTAATTTATTTTAGGTAAACCTCTAACTAACTCATATTTTGCTAATTTATTAATATATTTAAAATTAATATGACAAAATCATTTATGCCACAACCATGGATCGTCATGTTTGGTGGTTAAACATAAATTTGAATTTCGACTTATATTCATGATTAAGACATAAATATTTTTGTTTCTAAAACCCTCAAATATAAGTTGTTTGTGATTGTCGAAAATGTTACATCTATCGTTTTCGAAATCGATTTGAAAACCTTTATCGCATAATTGACTAATACTAAGTAGGTTATATTTTAGATTTTCTACTAACAAAACATTTGTAACATTAAGAGAGTTAGAAATACCAGAGTTGATGACTTCTCTAATGCCCATGACGTATCCTTTTGAGTTATCTCCAAAAGTTACCGTTCCACCATCAATGTATGTTATATTTGATGACATTTTTGAATTTTCGGTCATATGTTTGGAGTATCCACTATCAAGTATCCATTTCTCTCTATTTTTCATTTTGGCTACTTGTAAAATAAAATATGATTTAATTAGTACCCATATACTTTGTCAAGGTCCTAGATGTTAGGAGCAGTAGGCAGTCATACCCAAGAAGGTTTGGTATTATTATAGACTACATTTTCTAAAAAATTATTAATATGCTTTTGTGTAATCAAATTATTATTTGTCTTGGGAATCCAAATTTTTATATTTTTGGTATTCGTTTTAGACTTAAGTGATCTTTTAGTCTTTTGATAAATATAACTATATTTCTTAACATAATTCACTTTTCGTTTAGGAATATTTTTAAATCCTATTCCATTTCTATTACTTGATGGTTTTGAAGTTTTGATAAGATTTTCCAAATCTTGTTTTCCTTTATTAAAATTTGAAACATTATTGGTAATTTTATCTAGTTTTTCCTTTAATACTAAATTTTCAATTTTCAATGTTTCAATATTACTTTCCAAGTTGATATTTTCTTTAACAAGTTCTAATCTATTTATTTTGACTATATGTTCTTTGTTCAATTTTTTAATTTGTCTAAATTTATCATCTAATTCCATGCTAAGTTCTAATAAGTCATCATAACTAAGTTCGGGACATACCTCATCTGTTTGTGCAATAAAGCACACATTAGCTTGTTCTCCATCACTATCGCTATCTTTGTCCTATGATAATGAAGAATCCGAGTCATTCCATGTTACTTTGAATGCTTTCTTAATTTTCGAATTTTTCAAATTTCTTCTTTTTATCATTGTTGAGCTTGGGACAGTCTTTCTTCATATGTCCAAACTGGTCACATTCATAGCATTTAATCGATGTTTGATTTGTTAAGCTCGATTTTCCTCCATTCTGAAATGTAGTCATTTCCTTAAACTTCTTGAATTTGTTGTCGTTTTTGGCAATAAATACAATTTCTTCTTCATCTAAGTCGAAGTCTTAATTCGTTGTTGGGAATTCTATGTACTTCTTTTTCGAATTTTGTTCTTTTCGTGCCTGTAGATTAGCTTCATATGACATTAAATTTCCTATCAATTCTTTAACTAAGAGTGTTGAGAGATCATTAGCTTCTTCGATAGCTAATACTTTTCGTTCGCACTCTGCAGTTAAAGAATTGAGTATTCTAGATACTAAATCAACATTTGTGAATTTGACTCCAAGTGTCATTAAATCATGTTGAATAGTTTGGAATACAGGGTACATGTCTACTACAGATTCATTTTGTTTCTTTTCAAATGATGAAAATTGATTTTGTAAAATTAAAATCTTAGTTTGTTTAACTTTGTTTGTGTCTTCGTGTGTAACTAGCAAGGTACGCCAAATATCATATGCAGTGTTACATAACATGACACATGAAAATTCATTCTTATCTAGTGAACAAAATAGAACATTCATAGCTTTGGCATTATATTAGAAGCTGCAGTTTTTCATGCATCATTTCATGTGTTCATAGCAGTGTCAGGTGCTTCATATATATTTTGAGTGGAAGACCAAATTTCTAATCCATTAGCTTCCATAGAAATATTCATACGTGTTGAATAATATGCATAGTTAGAACCACTAAAAAGTGGGGGTCGTGCTGTGGATTGACCTTTTCGAAAAATACTTGCCATATTATAGTGATTTAAAAAACATGTTACTGTATTTTGATCTAACCTTGCTCTGATACCAATTATAAGTCTACAGGGTGGATCGTGTCATGTATATGCAAGTATATGTAACAAGATATATGATGCAACTAAAACAATACCAATATAGGTAAATATAGAATAAACACACCAAGTTTTATACTGCTTTGGACCTCCCATCCTACATCCAGTCCCGAAGCTCCCCTTCGGAATTCGACTATCAAACACCCTCGCTTCGCCCGGAGGAATAGGCTTGGTTACAATAAATTGTTCTTGTCACATATGTGTTCTATAACACGGATATTGACTAATAAGTACAAATGCATCCACTCTATATCTAGAGAGTATTGTCTGTGAGGAACTGAATATATGGAACAGTGAAATACAAGTATAGATTGCTAGAGATCAAGAATATATAATAGAGTATGTAAGTGGAGAGCGTAAGTAAGTAAAGTGAGATTTCTTCTTGATTCTTGATAATAAATATAGTTGTAGAGAGGTCGCTTGAGTGGTTGCATCCATTAGCAAGTGCTCTATAGTTGCTTCTCTTGATGATGAAGAGTTGAAGTGAAGAGAAGAAGAGATGTCTATTCGGATGTGGCAGTTGAAGTTTGAATTTAAATTTCGAGTTTGAAATTAGACGTCTGGTATTTGTATCAGACATCTGATACTATATATATTTTGTATATAATAGATTTTCAAACGTCTGAGTGCGACTACCAGACTTCTAGTTTCGTCTGTTTGTTGTTCCAGAGGATTCTTCCAGACGTCTGGCTTGTGCGTCCAGACGATTGAAATCTATGCATGTCTTTTTTGTGCATCTTTTCTGTTGTTTCTTTGATCCTATCGATTTGTAGTCTTATGTATCGTTCTTTGAGCTTTGTTCTTGTCTTTCTAGTGATGTTTCTTTAGCAAGTACCTATATATATATATATATATATATATATATGCATATTCGATTTTTCCATTGTATAGTTGTTGCCATCCGAACCGTAGATTTGATTTCCTAACAAGTCTCACCTCCTTGGTTCTAGCCCTTCAGGGAATAGGGTTATGGAGTATGTTCATGTTGGAGACGGTTCAGATCCATCCGGTTTCAAGCATCAACTCCCAAATCAATGGTAGTGGTGGCAGCGCGATCGTTGGTAGTACGATAAGGAACAGTACCTCCCCGGGAGAAGGGTCCAGTCCGATGGCTAGTTGATGGGCCAACCCTTGGTTGCCTAAGACTCAAGGTGTGCTACTATCCAGTAGCTTATGTACAGCTTCCATCCAGCCATGGGTGCGTGGATCTATGGTGGTAGTCAGAAGAGGCTGAACTCTCGGTGGATGAATAGGATGCCTGATCCATTCTGGATCTACTTCGTCTTTGACAATTCAGTAGGTTGGTCAATTCCACATTGGCATGGAGTTGCTAAGTAAGCTGTTGGTTGCTTTGTTTTAGTTCTTCCATTAGCAATTGAAAATCTTCCCTTGTGACAGGGCCTTACGGATCTGAAGGTCCGGCAGCATTCTCATTGGTAGGAGGAAGTTGTTTGGAGTTCTGTCTGTCCCATCCTTCTGGATCTATAGTAGTTGAAGTAGTCTTAGTGTTGACCATGATGGATAGCAAACTCTTTCCTAGACTTGGCGCAAATCTGAATAGGATGGAAGAACTTCAAACTTGAAATCTAGATCTTCTTCCTAGACTTATGCAATCCGATATTGACAGTAGATCCAATGAGTAGGAGAAAAACTGGTTCCTCTCAGTGAAAGCACCAAAATGTTTGTACCAAGGTTGGGCACAACACTATTTGGATGTGTTTGAAGAGATAAAGTAAAGAATGTAAATGGAAAACGAGGAAAATAAAGAAAACCAATAATAAGCAAGAAAAACGCAAGAAACACAAGGATTTAGAGTGGTTCGGCGTATGGCGTACGTCCATTATGAAATGATAGACTTTATTGATTTTTGCATGCAGGTTACAATGTGTTACAACAGTAAGATTTGAGTACAATGGTGATTTCGGAAAAGTCTGGACGTAGAAGAGCCAAAATGTCCTTTTTTGGTAGGTCCTGGGCTGCTATTTATAGGCGTATGCAGCAAATATCTCGCTCAGATCTCTGAAGACCTCTTCTCTCACGTGGATGGGCCAACATGATCGATCACATGTAGTTTGAACTCGATCTATGAACGCTACGAATGAAATTCGTATGGGTTAATATTTTGTCCAATGAGTCGAGATCGGTCATGAACATTCCCCAGGTGGTACGCAAGCTCTTGTGAAAATTTAGTGGCATTTGGACTTGTAAATCTTGAGTTATGATCGATGCAAGTTCAGATTTACAAAACACTACTTCCTTCGTATCGATATTGTTCGTATCGATTACTTTGTATCGATGGTTTTGCACGTGATGTTAGTTGTCCTGGCACTAACCTTTAGGATCGATCCACTTTTTACGCCGACTGATCTTCCACTTTTACATGCCTCGTTCGTATCGATTTGAGTCATTCCTTTCGTATCGCTCTATTATACTTAACTTCCCATTGCTCCCTCGCGCCCGACTTCGTATCGATCCTTCATAACTACTTCATAATAATATGAAATTATGCTCTTCATATCGATGAGTCAAAGGCCTTATCGTATCGCTTATTCTTTGGGTTTCTTATCGACGGGATGTGTTGATTTTGTATCGATCCGTGGCCGATTGATACGAAGCAAGTTAGGTAGTGGATTGATACGAAATGAACTCATATGTTACTACCGGTGGATAAGAGGTGGGCCTGCCTAGATGGATACGAAGAGAGCCAATCCAGATAGATATGAACGAAGTCGATTTTGTTGGTTTGCATCGATCGTAACTTGAGCAGACGAACTCCGATTAACTTGAAATTTAGAATGTTGACTTTCATAGCTTTGATTGTCATGTCATATTAATTGTAGCGTGATCCAGACTTGGGGGAAATTTACGGGCATCAGTAGTGAGCCTGTTGTATAACCGGGGTGAAGTGTCTTTAATTTGTATTCAACTTCTTGGTGTCACGGCCTTTCCAAAAGGCGCGATAACACATATATTAAAACTAAAGTTATACAAAACTAGAAAGACAATCAAATCAAATTCTACTATAGATCCATACACACCAATTTAAAAATAAATTAATCCCAATCAAATCATACTAGTCAAACAACAATTCACACTAAATGAAAACCAAGCCAAATTCGAATCCCAACAAATTATACTAAAACAACTAATCCTAATTCCGAAGGATTCCTCTTGATAATGGGTGACTTGTGAATGGGATAGAAAGGATAGTGAAGATAGACATTTCATTTTTGTTTGACCATATTTACATCCCGATTGAAGCATACTTCACCGACACACTGAACTTCATCGTTATCAACTTCCTCCTCTTCCTCCTCCTCTTCCTCCTTTTCTTCTTCCTATTTTTCTTCACTTCCATTTAAAGGATCATGAATGGCCAAATTTACGACACCATCCTCAATGACTAAATGGTTTTATAGGGTTGTCCAATAGATACTTTTGCAAATTTCTAAGAATTTTCCTTGTTTCTCTTGTTCATTCTTCATTCTCATTTGGATTCTTCCATTTCAGAAAGAATATTGATAGTTTGCTACAGATCACTCTTAATCCTTGTCACTTTGGCTAAGGTAGAGTTTTGCAGAATGCTGGTGTGGGAGAATCGAATGAAAATGATGTCGATTCATGGCTTAGACGTTTGGAATGGTTAGGATCCATTGGTTTTATTTTATTTGAATTTTTTAGAAAGAAGAAGACTATAAAACGGGTTTGATTTTGAAATGGAATAGATATATTCAGCAGTTTTAAGTTTTGAATTAAGGAAGGAAATTTGAAATCATATAATAACTGCATATGTTAGCATATATATCATGGACATGTCGACATATCTAGTATATTTTTTGGTTTGTTTTTCTTTTGAATTTTGAATTTATATGTTATTGTATTTATATTTCTAAGAAGATGCATATTGCTACCTCTCTGCTTAGCTTTATAAATGATGTTTGATTTAACGTTTTATTAATATATCAGCTATTTGATTTTCAGTATTTATAAATGTGAATGATATTATTTCTTTATTTACATTATATTTTAGAAAGTGATGTCGTATATCCATATGTTTAGTTCTTGCATGATGATTTATATTTTTAGACAAATTAATTGCACTAGTATTATCGTAGTATATTAGTTATTTAGTAAAATTTAAACTAAAATCTTTTAATATTCATTACATATAAATAACCTGCAAACAGGCTAATGCTGATGAAATATATTTTGCATATGTTGTGGACATTAATGCATAATTTTACTTTTTGCTAAACCAGGAAACTAGAGAATGTCCTGGAAAGTGACAGGTTCCACTTGTACTTTTTCGGTTTGATTTGCAGCTTGCATAATCAGCATCATAATATGAAATTAAATCGAAGGAAACTTCTTTTGAATAAAAGAGTCCATGGTCTAATATGTTATTTACGTATCATAATATTCATTTTATAGATTTTAGATGAGTTTCCTTAGGTTGAGATTAATATCTTATATAGAGACATACGCTCTACATTAAATCAGGTCCTCTAGCATTCATATAGAGCAGTAATCCAGTCATTCCACTATATAATTTTTTATTTATATCTTTTGAATTCTCTTCCTTATCTAATGTCTCCATTGCCATGGGAGTATGCTTACCACCGTTATTTCACGTACCAACTTTCCTAACTAATTTTTTAGCATATTTTCCTTGACTTATGAAAATACCATTACTTAATTATTTTATTTGTAATCCTAAAAAATAATTCAATTCTCTCATATGACTCATTTCAAATACCTTAGTCACTATATTTGAAAATTCTTTATTTAATTGTTTGCTGGTTGAAATAGAAATAATATCATCTATATATATTTGTATTATTTGAATATCATTATTATTTCTTATAATAAATAAAGTACTATCTACTTTACAAATTTCAAAATTAGATTGTAATAAGTAGGATTTAAGTTTATCATACCATCCTCTAGGAGCTGTAGGCCACATAAAGCTTTTTTTAATTTAGAACATGATTAGTTAGTTTTTCATCTTCAAAAAAAGTAGTGGTTATTCTACGTAGACATCTTCTTTAATAATTCCATTTAAAAAGCATTTTAACATCAATTTGAAATTGTTTAAAATTATTATGATTTGCAAAAGCGAACAAGATTCTTATGGCTTCTAATTTGGCAATAAGCACAAAGGTTTCATCAAAATCTATACCTTCTTCCTGATAATAACCTTGAGTTACTAAACGTGCTTTATTTCTTACAACTTCTCCTTATTCATTCATTTTATTCCTATATACTCATTAACTTCCTATTTTAGATTTATCCTCGGGTCTTGGGACTAATTCGCAAACATCATTTCTTGTGAAACGATTTAATTCCTCTTGCGTCGCAAGAATCTATCAATCATCTGTTGATGCTTCCTTTGGATTTTTAGGTTCAATGATCGAAATAAAAGCGACTATACTCATTTTATTTAATTGATTCCTTATTTTAACAACAGATTCTATAATTCATAAAATATTTTATATAGAATGATATTTTAAATATTTTGTTCTCTCATTTTGATGTAAATTTTTGAAATTATTATTTTCATCATTAGTGATTTCATTATAAGTAATCGCATTTGTTTTATCAACAACTTCTTCTTCAATACTATTATTATTAATTTTAAAATTTTCATCAAATGAAATTTTTAATCTCTCTTCATTATTATTAGTTATAGTATTAAAATATCAATATGTTTTACTTCTAGTTGAATATCTAACGAAAATAACTTTATACGATTTTGCATCAAATTTATATAAATTTTATTTAGTATCTAATATAAAACATTTACTACTGAAAACTCTAAAATATGGTACTTTAGACCTTTTATTATAAAATAATCCATACGGCGTTCTCTTATTCAGAGGTCTTATTAAAATTCTATTTAATATACAACATGCCATAGCAACTGCTTCAATCCAAAAGTTTTTATGTTAATTACTGTAATTCAACATTGCTCTAGTGCACACTTGAATCACCCTATTTTTATATTGGACTACTCCATTTTGTTGAGGTGTTCTTGAAAATGAAAAGTTACGGATAATTCCTTTTTTATTACAAAAATTTTCGAAATTTTTATTTCGAATTGTCCAATGTGATCACTTCGGGTAGTTTTAATTTTAATAGACATATGATTATGAATTCTTTTAACAGCGATTTTAAACGTTTCAAAAGCATCACTTTTCAGTTTTAGAAAAATCGCCTAAATAAACCTAGAAAAATTATCCATGATTGCAAATACATATCTATTATGATTTATAGATTATATTTATGAAGGATATAAAAGATCTAATGAAGAAGTTCAAGAGTTGAGATGTAGAAATTGCATCTTTTAATTTAAAGGAACTTTTTCCAATTTTTCCTAAATGGCATGCATCAAAAAGATATTGACATCAAAAATTATTTTAGGAAGACCAATGGCTAGATCATTTTTTGAAATTTTAGATAGGTGTTTGAAATTTTAATGACCATACATAAATATTTCTTTTCCTAATGCCTTCAAAGATAGTGTTTGACTCATTATCTTCAATATAACATTTACCTTTCACAAATTTAATATTAAAGCCCTTATCACAGAATTAACTAATGCTTAGCAAGTTATGTTTTAAATTCCTAACTAACAAAACATTTGAAATAGTAGGAGTTTTAGAATTACCGACATTGTCGATGCCAATCACATATCAGCTAGAATTGTCATCAAAATTGATTGATCCGCCATCTTTGTAAACAATATCCTTTAAGGTCTTTGGATTTCTAGTCATGTGCCTTGAACATCCACTATCCAATATCCACTTATCCTTTTTGATTTGTAATGTTTATTCATTAAGTGTATGTTCACCAAAAGCCATGTAACACTCATGTTCTTGCAACTTATACCTTTCCAAAAGATCAAGTGGCTTTTCATAATCAATGAATGCAAATTTATGAAACAATTTAATGGTGATTTTGCAAAATTTCTTTTCAAAATAGTGTTAAAAATAACATTGGACATTAAAATTTTCAAAAATTAAATTATGAATACTTTGAAAAGCAATGCTCTGATACCAAATGTAAGTTTGTGGAAGATGCATCTTAAGGCTAATTTAACACTAGAGGGGGTAAATAGTGTTTATTGATTTTTACGAATCATTTTAAATTCTTTTAAGATCATAACTAAACAATGTTGAATCAACATCCAGGAGTTGGAGTGATATAAATGCAGTACAAAGTAAAGAGCCGAAGAGATCACACTAAGGTTTTATACTAGTTCGGAGTTACCTCACATCCAATCCCGTACAATTTCTTATACGTATTTCTTTTAAAATATCAAAGTCAATATAGTCTCTAGTTCAGGGCTATGAGACATACCCTTTATATCTTTTGAGCCCTAGGTACACTCATTGGATTCGAACTGGACACCAACACACCCACTTGGATTTCTGGGACACTAATCACACTCACTTGATTCAAATGAGACACAAGCACACTCACTTGTATTTTAGGGACACCAAGCAACCCTACAAAGAATAGGATTATGATTTGATAGAGTTTACACACTCAGTTTCTTGATCTTAGTACAAATGATCCTATAACCTCTTGAATAGCACTTGATCTTGATTTGAGTGAGAGAGATAATAGGGATTAGATAGTAATCAATAGAGAATCCAATATATGGAGTTTGATTTGATTCTGATTAAATTTAAGATGAGTTTGAGTATAATCTTTTAGAAAACAAGACAGTAAAAGGAGTACTGAAATATACTAAAGTAGTTAACCAAATTTCGTTGGTTTAACCCTAATTTATAGAGAAACAACAGTCATATCCATTTGTGAAGAGATATGACGAAAAGACACTTCCATTTAAAGTCTGAATTTTGAAATCTACAGTTCATATGTCAACATACGAGGTTAGGGTACATCGACATACGCTCTTAAAATTTGAAAAACTCCTTTTGAATTTTTTTGAATATATTTAGTTTTTTTTAATATTTTGATACTTTGTATAATCATTTAAACATAGTTTATAAATATTTCAGTCATACTAAAACTTAAGAAAACTTTGTAAAATTATCTTGAAATATTTTCTAATATATAAAGAATCTAAATATAAATTTCTTTTGAAAATAATATATAACATATAAGTAAACATATATTTAAAATCAAATTCATAATAAATGTTATAAACATTTAGAAAGTATAAAACTTGAACTATAACAAGGCATAATAGATTTCAAAGTATATTTAAGAATATAAAATACTTAAAAATTTAATTTACTCAAAATATAATACATAAAATCAAAAGTAAGAAAACATTTGAAAGCTTATGATTATTTTATTTTTGAAGATCACTTTGAAAACAAAGATTCTTAAAACGTCATTTTTGATATTCAGAATATTTAAAAACTATTTAAATAGAAAATGAAGAGGGAGATTAAAGAAGTGCTATCAAGGTTTTAACAATAATCAATGACTCTATAACTTATCCAGATATGTGATTTCTTCAATACTCATGAGTCTTCAATCTCTAACTCTTGAACCTTTATATCAATTTCCTGAATCTATTCTTGATACTGTACGGTCTTCTTAATCAATACATGTCTAATATCATGCATTATATACTATACATAACTTGATAAAGACATCTGTATCTATATTTTGTATATCATATGGTTGTTGTCATCAAAACCAAGTCCTAAGGTACACTTATGACAGTGATACACCACTTAACAAGTTTTCTAGTTTAGCTCGTAAATCCTGAGGTCTTTCATGGTGGTGCAATGAGGAACTTCGAAATTAACCTATATCATTCATATATATCCCACTCCAACGAAGAATTATAGCATTTCTCGCGGTATTCTTTTTCCTACTGTCATTGCCTCTTATCATATAAGATATCTCTTTATCAATCACCCTTGGCTTACGAATTTTTTCAATATTTTCTTGTCTAATTATCCTTGAATTTCTTTCAAGCCAAATGTAGTAAACTATGGTGGTGAGTTTTGGCGTAGGCTTTGTCGTAAACCCGGTCAAATGTGAAAAATGAATCTGGATCTTCACAATTGCATCAGCGATGGCATATGATGCTTTAGATAAAGGTACAAGTTTTAGCTTCAAGTGATTTAATGTCCATAAGTATTTACTATACGAAGAGTTAATGAACTCATAACACAAGGCACGCCTTGGATTAAAATTCATTCCCCAATTTAAGAGTCTGTTGGCAGTATATAGTCTATTTATACATGCCTTTTAAGAAAAGTTGCTCATTCTCTTCGAGTTATTGTTGGGCCATATTACCTTAGCCCTATTTTTTTGGATAATGCAATTGTGTTATGTCCCATTCTTTTTGAATGGTAAAAGTAGTACCATAAGTCATATGTAACAATCATTATTGATTTCAGTGTGAATAAAGACCTGATTTATTTGATCTGCTATCTCCCTAGAGTTGGATATAGATTATGTCCTATAACTCCATTCCTTGTTATTTTTGATACCTTATTAGTAGATGAACCAATAACAAAAGTCTTTCCAATCCCTGTATATCGACTAAACATTTTTGTTGATCTAGGGGTACTTCCATAAATATGTTTTAGTACCGTCTGCTAACAATTTATTAAAAAATTGGTTGCCATTAGTTCTCAATCAAAGGTTACTTTCCATGTGCATAATGAGTTGTTTTTAGTTGGCATTACTTAGAAATTATCGTGTTTGTATTAGTTAGATTTCATCCATTTAGACCAAAGATTATCTTCTGTTAAATTATTTCATTCCAGTTTAATTGTTGCTGCCTTTTAAGATCGTTAAAATCTTTTAAACCAGCTTCACCTTCTAGTTTAGTTCTGCATAGAATAGACCAAGTTTCTTTTTTCTTTTTACCACCCAACAAAAGATTGAACATAGCTTGTTTATTTTGTTAATTGTTTGCTCTAGAAATTGACAAATAAATAGGTAGTATAATACCGTTAGTGTAATAACAATGTGCATCAATTCTACCCTTTTAGCTGTAGTGTAACACCCTGAAAATTTAACTAAAAATTTAATTAAAGAATTAAATTTAAACATAATAAGGAAAAATTGGAAATTTTACGAATGTTCGAATTTGGCTATGAAATTTGCACCATTGCATTCACGGTAAATTTCTGAGAAACCTTCGTATATATGTTTTGAAATTGGAACAAGTATGAAAAAGTTATAAATGTTTGAAAATCCGCGTTTGATAATAATTAAATAATTAAATTTGGAAATAATTATTATTAAATAAGGAAACCCAACGGTTGACACCTAAACTAGGAACTATGAACCTCCCCAGGTGTAACGACCCGCCTTTCATTCCAGAGAAAGACGCATCATTAAGAAGAAAGAAAGGGATAGAAAAGAGAAAAGAAAGAAAAGAAAGAAACAGACAACATCAGAATCTCACAGCGGAACGAATAAATTATATTATATCACATAAAACATTACATAGTATCATATACATCAGAGTTATACAGCTAATACAACACAAACTAGACAGTTATAAACATCTGTCTAGCGATTACAATTCAAGTACATCAGAGAAACAGATACAACTCAAACACAGCGGAACCACTACATATCTACACGCTGAAGCCTCCTGCTCCATATCTCCTCCAAAACTCGTCAAAGCAATCCTGAATCACTTGTCTACTCATACATAATATGAGTACCCAAGAGTTTAATAAAACTGAAAATAAACACTCGGGTCAGACATGGGTCTGGTGTGAGTAAACGGTTTAAAAGTTGCTTAACTTTAGAAAAACCTTTGAAAATAAAAGGTATCACGTAAGACTTCCCACACATAAACATGGAAAAGTTTTTACCTTACGCTAACCAAAACATTTGTTAGGAAATCCAGTGATATTATAATAGTGTCTAGGGTTTTCAAGTAAATAAGAAATAGCCGAAATTGTTGCATCTATTAAATTCCAGCTACTAGCCACAAAAGTGGGTAATACAACCAAAACCGTAGGGGCACGTAGGAAGAATGGGTTTCCATCAATGACAGGGCTACTGGGGTACCGCTCGTCATAGTATGTGGCCTAGATCACCGTACCGAGGAGTACGCCCGCTCCCCTACAACATAAAGCCGGAACCATTCCTTACTGAATAGTTCTGAACAAGACCACCCTGCAGATTGGCCGTCGCCAACTGCCACACAGCCGAAATATAAAGGGACCTCTAGACAGGGGTAAATCTCGTCCTACTTGGGCATGACCCACTTAGCCTTGCTCCACCTCCCCTGCTTTAGCCATTCCCAGTTGATGAGGCTTGAGGCTACGATTACCTTTATAGGACATATCAATCTTAGAATGCTCATCGTCCACCTGACCATGTTCTGAAAGCATTCAATCCATACAAGTTCATTCTGGGTTCGAACGAAACCGAAGGCATTATCTCGTTACACTCGTATTGGAATCACCCTTAGAGTTAACGACAATAACCCTTGCACTCTGAATCACCATCTCAAACCTGAAAGTACTATTCCGTCAAACTCATCACGGAATCACCCTCAGAGTTATACTGACGAATAGTCCTTACACCTCGACTCTTCACTCTTCACTTGAGATTCACGACCTAACGTTTAATTTGGATCGATGTGGTTTTCGAAATTCCAAATTTGGAAATCCGATCCCGGTCTCATCAAATTCCAAACGCCATCTTAATGTTCAAGTGAATTTAGTTTTGAATGATTAATTCATTTCATTATTATCTATTTACATACAGATAGATAATTCACAAATCACAATAGATGATCACATTCATCATAACAGACAATCTGTATTATCATCATAAACAGATAATCATCAGATAATCCACATTATCTTACTTTAACTAAGCATCCATATCATATAGATATTGCTCATCTCATTACTGAGATCACAACCATCCAAAGAAATATCAATATCATCCATAAGCAAAGATTTATTACATCATCTATAATTAATTTAAAATGAATTAAATTAATTACATCTATCTCTAATTAATTTAAAATAAATTAAATTAATTACCACATCTACAAATCCTACTTAATATCATTAATTGATTAACCTAGTTAATTAATCATTTACTAAGTATTCAACTTGATTAAACATCGTTGATTAATCATTCACTAATTACAAAAAGTAATTAGTCTTTTTAATTAATTTCACAAAATTAATTAACCTTAATCATAAGTAATTAGCATTTAATTACTTCATTTATTAATTAACTATAATTAATTACATTTATCCTTAATTAATTACATTAATTAATCACTTAATTATTAATTATTCCTTAATTAAACAATCCTTGATTACATCATTAATTATATTAATTAATGATCTCTAATTTATATTTAAAATTAATTACTTATTTAAAATATAATTATTAATCACCCTTGATTAATATTTAATTCAGTAATTAAATCCCTTTAATTACTCATAACAAATTAATTATCCCATAATTAATTATCTTCATTAATCAATCCCTTGATTAATTACAAAAGTAATTACCCCAAATTACATTATTAAAAAAATCATCTCCACTAAATACATTTCAGTAATTATCATTTATTACTTCTATAAGTAATCATGCTTCATTAATTACATTAAGTATTTACACTTATTAGATCATCAAATGATTTCTTAAATTAATCAAACTAAATTAATTAATTTAAACAAATCACATTATCAAAATTAATTACAATAAGTAATTGATCCCTAATTACTTTTATCAAGTAATTGTTCTTAACAATTTACAATTGTTTATCTTAAATTAATTAATCTAATTAATTATCTAAATTAATCACATTAATTAATTATTTAATTTTCCTTAGATAATTATCATTATTAATTAACAATATTTTCTTTAATTACTTACTTAAGAAATTTATCTTAGATTAACTATTATTAATCATCTCTGATTAAAAATTAATTTAAATCATTAATTAAAATCAAATAATAAGTTATTCCTTAATTAAATTCTTTTATTAGCTTAATTATTCTAAGATAATTCTTTTACTTATTAATGATTTCCTTAATATTCAAATGTATTTAAAACAATACATTTTAAATTTAATTCAAATTCCATTTTAAGATTTAAGATTTTAACTATTTAAACATTATCCAAATTTTAAATAAATTATAAATCTTAAAATAAAAGAGAAAATCAATCATTACTTATAAAAGAAAAGTTTAAAACCAAATTACTTAATTTTATCAAAGAAATCAAGCTTTCAAAATAAATTGATTATTTAACCTTTGTAACTTTAATTCAAATATTAAAGAAAAGAATTTTTTATCAAGTTTAAAACTTATTGGAAAACAAATTCATTTTTAAATTATACTTTAAAACATTTTAAACTTATTCAACATTTAAACTTTACAAACTGATTTAAATTCAAATCTGAACCCATAGAAATCTTGAAACTCTATTTAAACTTGATTTTAAAGAACTTGATTTAAATCTTACTTAAATTTAAAATTTTCATTTTAAAAACTTTGAATTCAAAAGTTCACTTGAATTCAAATTCAAACTTACACTTGAATTTAAATCCCTGCTTTAAAATTTGAATTCCATTGAAAATTTAAAAACAACAAATCTGTCAGGTTTAATAACCTAAAACCAGAACATACCCGAGACCACTAAATAACTACTTCGAGTTATTTCCCTAAGTGCTTCGAGACAGAAACACAAACACCCCAGACCATCTTCGAGTCATCTCCCTGCACTAACCCCAAAAGTTCACCAGAACTTCAAATATGCACGATGCATATGCACCGGTGCTCAGACCATCTCCAGCCACTCTAATCCACTTCTACAGGTCGCCGACCATCCTCCCACATGATCACGACCACCAAAAACCCCATAGCAACTTGAAATCAATATCGAGCTAAACAAACCAACCTGGAAACACCACAGCACTTCAACATACTCAAACCTGTCAACAGCTAGAAAATCCACCTTCGATCATCTGACACACCGCAACTCCGACCATAGCTTCATCTATGACCCTTCTTCCCAATCCCAAAGGGTTGCATCACTCGATGCAACACAGAACCCAAAAATCTACAAAAACCCCCAACTTCAGAAACTTGGGTTATAAACCTGGAATGAACAATCACTGTCGCCAACAACTCTTGATTATCCACCTGATAATTTTCCTTCACTCACCCAACAGTACTCCACCTCCAAGAAGAATTACAGCCTCCAAAATCCACTAGATCACCATATAACCCCAAAAATCACAATCTATTCCACCCAGTGATGCTCACCCAATAGTTAATTAAAATTTTTGATTTCTGTCTTAAAATTCATGATTTCATATGGGCATTCATATTATGACCCTGATTTAATAATTTAAGAAGTTTGAAATTTTGCTTATTGAAAATATAGATTGTTGTTAGTGTTTCAGAGGCTACAGGTTTTTCAATTTAACTTAATTTACCTAAATTATAATTTACAGACCTAAATTTATACCAAACAAACATATTTTGTTTACATATTAATTTCTAACTGAGATCAAATCATGTTGATAAGGTATTTCTATTAACTTAGTTTTAAAAACAGAAAACGGGTAACCAGGTTTCCTGTAAACATATATATATATATATATATATATATATATATATATATATATATGTTTATATATATCCACACACAATATTCATCACAATAAAAATCATACAAGCATACACATTCCTATATATTCACAAGCAGCAGATAATTTAAGCTCTTTGCATTGAGGTTACTCACTTCTAAAAAGGAACAGGGCAGTTTCATCCAAAACCGTTTTGATTTTGTGAACTAGAACTTGGGTTCTGGGAAATTTTGTTTAACTTTGATTTTAAAAGGGAAAAACTATTTTTAAAATAAAGAAATTTACTCACTTTTAAAATTGAAGAAGCAGAGAACAACCCAGATGCAAACTCATATCTCCCTGGAACCAGATTTGCATTTGCATTGATGATTCTGGAAGCTTAATCTGCTTGCTGAAGTTGTTTTTCTTGATGTTGAAGTTGATTTTAAACTGTATTTTGAATGTTGAATTAAAACTGCATACAGACCCATCCTTCATTCTTTTTACTTAGAGTTGGAGTTGAATTGAACTTGATCTTTTAATAAATTTTAGATTTGAGAATTGAATTTGCAGATCTGGTTTGCAGACTTGGTTGAATTTGTTTACAGATTTTAGATAGATTTGTATTTGGTTTTTGAGTTTTCTTTCTAAAGTTTAATTTCATTTTCAAATGAAGATAATGTTTAAACAAAATGGATTGTTAAGTTTCTTTTATCTAAAATAATTATTTCAAAATAAATTAACATGCCACTTGTTCCTTAAGTAAGACAATGATTTACAAGTGTCTTCTTTATAATTTAAAAACTTAACACATGTGCCTTTCAATATAAAAATAAATTTCTTAGTTTATGAATGTATTTAGATTCATCTCTAAATCAATTTATTATTTAATTTAACATGTTTTAAATGTTTAATTACTTTTAGCCTTTAAATAATTACATAAAAACTTCGTTTATAAAATTACACACATTAATATTTATTTGAATATTTAAAATAATATTTTTTAAACTAATTTTCAAATGAGAAAAATTTAAAAAAGAAAAAGAATGTTGAAATTCAAATTTAATCCCAAAGTTTAAACTAAAATATTATACTCTAATGTAAATAACTATGTCTATTTCCAAAGAAAACAATTTTTAAAATAAAACAAAATAAATTTTCATTATAAAATACAATTTTAGACTATTATATTTATAAACAAAATAAATATTTACTTATATTTCTTTGAAGATATAAGAAAGATTTTTAAATCAAACTTTTGAAAAGTTTCAATACTAATTTAAATAAATTTTCCAATTCATAATTTATTCACACACACACACACACACACACACACACACACACACACATATATATATATATAAATATGAAAATATTCTTTATTAAATTAAAATTAAAATCAAAACTCCTATTTACAATGTATACACATATATACATTATAAATAAAATATTTTTTTAAATCAACTTAGAAACATAAATTTTATCATTTAAATATTCTAAACCTTTGAAAAGAATAAAATTCCTAAACATTAAATTGTTATTATCATTATTATAAATTTTGAAAAGAATATTATTTGTCAAGCCAAATAATTATTAATTTTTCAAAAGATAAATTCTGTCTGAATTTGATTATTAAATCAATATTTCACATTTTAAAATAATTATTAATGAAATTATTAAATAAGTGTTTGCGCCAAAATTGGTCACAAACACCCAATACCGTGAAAGCACCAGTGTATGAATATAAATTAGTGATATTCAAACGCAAACAACAAATCTCAACAAATAATAGACAGCAATCCAAAAGTAAAGAACAGAGACACAAGTTTTATAGTGGTTCGGCTATCTCCGGCCTACGTCCACTCCAATTTTTTTTCTTTTTATTGATTATCCTTGAAGATTACAAGTGATTACCACAGTTGTAGTGACCAAATCTGAAGAAAATTGCAGTAATGATGCTATGGTATAATTTTAGCAGCGTCTGGGCTTGCCTTTCCTCTCCAAATTTTCCGACCCCTTTTCTGAATGACCAGGGGTTCTATTTATAGGCGTGGAAGGCTGAAATCCCGCATAAAACCTGGGGAGACTGCTTGGCACGTGAGGGGGGCCCACAGGCCCGTGTTCTCGGAATCCGTGCTCAGTTTGGGATCGATTCAAAGTGACGTTCGAATCGATCAAGAATCCATCAATTGAGCTGAAATTTGGTGTGAACATTCTTCAACATGTATGTAAGCTCCTGTAAAAATTTCATTGCATTTGGATCAACGGTTTGGAAGATATGATTGATCCAAGTTCAAGAATCCGTGCGTCCTGAATGGTTCGAACCCATGCTTCGAAACCATCTACTTCGAAACCATCCTCTTCGAATCCATAGGGCCGGCTCCTTCGAATCCATACCCTTCGAACCCATGCTGTTCGAATCCATGCTTTCTGAAGCCGCCTCCTTCGAGTCCATATCCTACGAGTCCATCCTCTTCGAATCCATCCCTTTCGAATCCTCGTCCTTCGAATCCATGTCCCTTGCTTCGTATCCATCATCTTCGAATCCATGTCCTCTTCGAATCCATCCCCTTCTTCGAATCCATGTCCACTTCGAATCCATCTCCTTCTTCGAATCCATGTCTACTTCGACTCCATCTCCTTCTTCGAATCCATGTCTACTTCGACTCCATCTCCTTCTTCGAATCCATGTCTACTTCGATTCCATCTCCTTCTTCGAATCCATGCCCACTTCGACTCCATCTCCTTCTTCGAATCCATGCCCACTTCGACTCCATCTCCTTCTTCGAATCCATGTCTACTTCGACTCCATCTCTATTGCATTGAAGCTACTCCTTTCGAACCCATCATGTTCCCATCGATTCGAAGCGTCATTGATGCGAACCTCCTGGGTTCAAACCTGATGGGTTCGAACCTGATGGGTTCGAACCTGATGGGTTCGAACTACGTACTATTCCTACTTTGAATCCATCATATTTCCTTCATACGAACTCCGATTAACCTGAAATTCGAAACATAGCCTTTCATAGTCCTTATCATCATTTCCAATCAATTTCATCCCGATCGGAGTTCAACAAAATTTTGACGATATCCATTGTAGCCTTATCTCCAGTGCTGATATCCATAATTCCTTGCCAATTTGTTGATATTCCAGTTTTGACCAAAAAATGGGATAACATTTTGCCCCCCAAAACATGCCTTGTGATAACAAGGCGTGTTTTGAATAATTACGAATCCAATATCCGAAGTCCACAGCCATATTGCCAGAGTATATCGTCCTTGACTGCTTCGAGTCGATGTCCAATTCCATATCCAATAGCCAAAGCCTTAGCCAATTCCGTATCCATTCGAACTCGACAACCAAGTTCCAATCCATCCTTATCCAATAGCCAATAACCGGAGCCAGGACCTCTCCGGGTCGATATCCAAATCCATAACCTCTCTGGGTTCCTGTCAAGCGTGATCCACATCCGACGACCGTGGTCCAGTGTCCCTGGACGTTGAGTTAACCTCTCCGGGTTCTTGCCAAGCGCAATCCATACTTGACGACCTTGGTCCAGTGTCCCTGGACGTTGAGCCAACCTCTCCGGGTTCTTGCCAAGCGCAATCCATACTTGACGACCTTGGTCCAGTGTCCCTGGACGTTGTAAAATGCCATGGCTTAAGTCCTAAGCCGAATCCTGATCTCTCCGGACCCTTGCCGAGCATAGTCCATACTCGACGACCTGAAAATAATAAATGATAATAGAGGGCCTAAGTCCTAGGCCGAATCCTGGTCACTCCGGACCCTTGCCAAGCATTGTCCATACTTGACGACCTGAATGAGTCAATCTACCTTGTTTGGGTAAAGTGACTCATCCCTTGCCAGGCATAATCCATACCCGACGACCATTTACCAAAAACCAGATAAAAGTCCAACCAAAATTTATTCCAAAGTCCAAATCCGAAATTCAAATTCGAAATCCAAATCCAAAATCCAAATCCAAATCCAAAATTCAAATCCAAACCAGAAAACCAGAAATCCAAACCAGCATCCAAAACCAAAAACAATCATCCAAAGGAAAATCCAAATAAAAAAGCAAGAAAAACCAGGAGCTCAATCCAAGCTCCAAAACCAAATCCAAAAAAGAAAAGCAATGTCCAATCTAAAAAGCAAGAAATAAATTTCACAAACCATAGCATCCCGGTTTATCATCATTCAGAGCATGCCTAGGGGCTATCTCCGTCCCCGTACATGTGTAAATGACTTTACCGTTTGCTAGTAGCTTGCTACTTATTCCATATTATCCTGGTCAATGGATGATCAATCGATGATCATCCCTGGGCCTCCCATCATCACGGCGTGAAGTGGTCGGTGGTTGCTCCTGCTCCACCGTTGCATCCCGAGTTCCAACGTATTGCTGTAACTGTCCATTCCTTACATTCTCCTCGATTATGTCCTTTAGGTGCCTGCAGCTGTTGGTATCGTGTCCATCCAGATCATGGAAGAGACAGTGCCTTCCTGATGTCCTTTCCCGCTCTGTTGGTTCCCTCCTAGCCGGCCTTCGGTAGGGAAGGCGATTCCGAGTTTCCAGGTATATCCGCTCCAGCGTCTCGTTCAATCCTGTGTATGTGGAAAACTTTGGATCCTTCCATCGCTTCCTAGCGTTTCCAGAGTCGTCGTCTAACTTCCTTTTCCCTTTATCCTTATCCAAACCATTTTTGGATACCGCTCCAACCTCGATTGCATTAGCCTTCTTCACCTTTAAATCCGTACTTGCATCTTCTTGCCGAAGGAACCTTTCTGCCTCATGAAAGAATTCGTCGAGATTTTGCGGGGGATCTCGTATCAGAGATACCTTGAAATCCGAATTCTCCTTGACTCCTGATACTGCTGCCATTAAAACCATTGATGGATCAGGTCGATCCACCGAAGCGACTGCCGCACTAAATCGAGTTAGAAAAGCTCTAAGCGATTCGTCCATCCTTTGCTTCACCGATGTTAAAGTCATTACGTTCTTCGGCCTCTTGACGTGAACCCGGAACTGTCCTAGAAACTTTTCCACTAATTCCTTCCAAGTCCTGATAGATCCTTCTTCCAGCTGCCTAAACCACATTGCAGCTAAATCCTTCAAATACAAAGGGAAACATCGGGCCATCACTTCCTCCGATGCCCCCAGCACTTCCATGTGTCTGGTGTACCTCATTAAGTGATCTGTTGGATCCGTCTTACCATCATATACCTCCACGCTAGGTAGCTTGAACTTAGGTGGATTCTGAGCCATCCTTATCTCCCGAGCGAATGGACTTCTATTCACCCCTTCCAAATCTCCATTTGTCAAACCACCTCGCATAGTCTTCCTGATCATTTCTACTAATCCTATATTGTCTGGTAGGGGTTGCCCCCCATGCCCCCGAGGGAACTCTGGTACATATTCCTCGTGTGGCTCACTAGCAGCAACGTTAGCTCTAGCTTGTTGAATTCCTTCCAAAGGTTCTCCTGCATTGAATCATGTGGGCCTGCCCCCAAGCCCTTGTTGATTGCCTTCTGGCTCCGTATCCTGTCCTTCATTGGGTTCCACAACCCTAGCTCCTTGTCCTGCATCCGCAGCTGCTGTAGCTGTTCCTAAGTTCTGCATCCCTGCAGCTCTCATTTGTTCCAAGAAAGTTTGCATCATTTCCTGTTGACTTTTCAACAATCTCTCTTGCAAAGAATTGGCCATAGCTTCCATTTCATCCCGAGTTATGTAGACCGAAGCCTGTCCTTCCTCACCTCCGGAGGATGCTTGTTGACTTCCTCCTTGTTGGCTTCTCTCAGCCCTTAGCCTTCTGCTATTCTGCCTTGTCATTGTCTTCCAAATCCAAATTCCTCAAACTCTTCAAATCCGATGCAGCGGGTGCTAGTTGGTCTCAGTGAAAGCACCAAAATGTTTGCGCCAAAATTGGTCACAAACACCCAATACCGTGAAAGCACCAGTGTATGAATATAAATTAGTGATATTCAAACGCAAACAACAAATCTCAACAAATAATAGACAGCAATCCAAAAGTAAAGAACAGAGACACAAGTTTTATAGTGGTTCGGCTATCTCCGGCCTACGTCCACTCCAATTTTTTTTCTTTTTATTGATTATCCTTGAAGATTACAAGTGATTACCACAGTTGTAGTGACCAAATCTGAAGAAAATTGCAGTAATGATGCTATGGTATAATTTTAGCAGCGTCTGGGCTTGCCTTTCCTCTCCAAATTTTCCGACCCCTTTTCTGAATGACCAGGGGTTCTATTTATAGGCATGGAAGGCTGAAATCCCGCATAAAACCTGGGGAGACTGCTTGGCACGTGAGGGGGGCCCATAGGCCCGTGTTCTCGGAATCCGTGCCCAGTTTGGGATCGATTCGAAGTGACGTTCGAATCGATCAAGAATCCATCAATTGAGCTGAAATTTGGTGTGAACATTCTTCAACATGTATGTAAGCTCCTGTAAAAATTTCATTGCATTTGGATCAACGGTTTGGAAGATATGATCGATCCAAGTTCAAGAATCCGTGCGTCCTGAATGGTTCGAACCCATGCTTCGAAACCATCTACTTCGAAACCATCCTCTTCGAATCCATAGGGCCGACTCCTTCGAATCCATACCCTTCGAACCCATGCTGTTCGAATCCATGCTTTCTGAAGCCGCCTCCTTCGAGTCCATATCCTACGAGTCCATCCTCTTCGAATCCATCCCTTTCGAATCCTCGTCCTTCGAATCCATGTCCCTTGCTTCGTATCCATCATCTTCGAATCCATGTCCTCTTCGAATCCATCCCCTTCTTCGAATCCATGTCCACTTCGAATCCATCTCCTTCTTCGAATCCATGTCTACTTCGACTCCATCTCCTTCTTCGAATCCATGTCTACTTCGACTCCATCTCCTTCTTCGAATCCATGCCCACTTCGACTCCATCTCCTTCTTCGAATCCATGTCTACTTCGACTCCATCTCCATTGCATTGAAGCTACTCCTTTCGAACCCATCATGTTCCCATCGATTCGAAGCGTCATCGATGCGAACCTCCTGGGTTCGAACCTGATGGGTTCGAACCTGATGGGTTCGAACCTGATGGGTTCGAACTACGTACTATTCCTACTTTGAATCCATCATATTTCCTTCATACGAACTCCGATTAACCTGAAATTCGAAACATAGCCTTTCATAGTCCTTATCATCATTTCCAATCAATTTCGTCCCGATCGGAGTTCAACAAAATTTTGAAGATATCCATTGTAGCCTTATCTCCAGTCCTGATATTCATAATTCCTTGCCAATTTGTTGATATTCCAGTTTTGACCAAAAAATGGGATAACAATAAGTATTGCCTAAATTTCCGCGACATCACATTCCTCCCCCCTTAAAAGAATTTCGTCCCCGAAATTTTAAAGCAAAGGCAATTTAATAATCCCATACAGATTTTAAATTTAAAATAGCAAACATATGCTATCAACCAAAAACTAGCAACTATAGCAATCAATTCAAACAAACAATTCTAACTATCCAGACAAATTCTAGATAGGATTCCCTAGAGTTTCCCAGGTACAAACACCAAGACACTCGCCCTACAGAATCTAAACTAGCTACACCACTCAGATCTAGAGCTTCTATATATCCAGATCTACAAATCTCAACAGGAAACTGGACCACAGACAAGTCCTGATCAACTTCCAAATCTCTCAGAACTACTGATTCTAAAATCAGTGATAGACCATACACGTACTCCTCAGAGATACGTGAAATACATAACAAATTTCAGCCATCCGAACTGGCAATTCAATCCTGTAGACCAAACATTTAAGCCTTAAGAGAAAACAGAAAGATCCAATACTCTTATCCACAAATCTCTTATATCGATCCTGGGCTGCCTTTAACCTCTAGATCAATCAAATCTTCGCAGATGCTTCACGGAACGAATCTGGACAAAGAAATAAACAATCTCCAGATCCTACTCAACAAAATGGTTCTCCCAAAATCCATCAAAAACCACCACACAAACTCTACTACACAAACATCAGAAGACTTCAAACATAGTACTCCTATTCTGAAAACAGAACAGATGCACAAGACAACCAAGCCTCCAGATCCAAAATGAATTCCCTATAGAAATCCTCTGGTCCCAGACAAAACTTAGATTCCCAAGGAATCGGGTGTTGCTCCTATTCTGGAATAGCTGCCACCATGCTTCCACTGCACAACTCTGATTTGAGAATGATGTTGATGAACACAAGTACAAACTTGATCAACTCACTCTGGAACATTGGTCATCGAATTCCATAAAATCTCAGTGACCTATCCGAGTCGGTCACAAACACCGCAGCAAAAACTCAACCAGAAAACTAGATCCGATAAATCATGCCAACATAAACAGATCTCTCTCTCTCAAAGAACCTTCCTACTAAGCTGAACCACCGGTACAGCTCCAAGAACCAAGTCGAAACAGAACTCAATCTCTTGATGCGGATACAAATCTTGACTCCTTTGAAGATATCCAGAGAAATCACTCCACTTCGATAACTCAAACATCCTCTAGAGACGCTTCAATCCAAACAAAAATTACTTAGAAAACTTCTGAACCATCGCAAGTCACTTTTGCGATTACACTCAGTTCAGATTCCAAGAAATCGTTCCCACTTCAACAATCAGAACAGTTAAAGCCTTCTAACCAAAGAAGAAACTAGTGGTCCACCTCTTACCACAAACATCACATCCAGCTGAGCTTCCAGAAGAAATGGACAAACTTCACTATTTGCCCGGCCTACCAACAGAAGAATCACAGAGGCTACTGAATCATCAAAGAAATAGGCCACTCTACTGCTGCTACTGTTGCTAAAAACATTCTTATCCAAAAGCTCATCGAATCACAAAGCCACACCAGCCACTTCCACAATAGTGCCTTCAGAAGACAGATATCTCTCAGTAAACTCGACTTCAAACCAAGCACAAAACACTCTGCTAAACTGAGTTTCAAACTCAAATATAGACAAAACTCCTTCCTAGGGTTGCCAAGATTCCATTGCTGGCTTCAGCACTTCCGACTGAATCCAAACACAAGAGAAACCACTCGCATGAGTGCAACCAAGCTTACATTCCAAAGATAAACTCCGAACCTTGAAAAGATTTCCTTCAGAGATCGGTGAAATCCTTCACCAACTGCAAAACTACTCAAGATGCCCAATACTGCCCTAGTAGATCACTTCCAACCTCAATCACTCGGACTCCAACCATTTGTAGTTGTGTTGCACACACCACTACCTTATCTACCTTTAGAACTTATATTGGAAAACCTGAACGGGTAACCCAATCAAATAGGTAGAAATATATATATATATATATATATATATATATATATATATATATATTCAAAATTACAAATATGCTCTCTCAAGATAGACACCACACAGAGCATAGGTATTCGCTCAACCTAGTGCTCTGATACCAAAATGTAATGACCCGTCTTTCATTCCAGAGAAAGATGCATCATTAAGAAGAAAGAAAGGGATATAAAAAAGAAAAGAAAGAAACAGACAACATTAGAATCTCACAGCGGAACGAATAAATTATATTATATCACATAAAACATTACATAGTATCATATACATCAGAGTTATACAGCTAATACAACACAAACTAGATAGTTATAAACATTTGTCTAGCGATTATAATTCAAGTACATCAGAGAAACAGATACAACTCAAACACAGCGGAACCACTATATATCTACACGCTGAAGCCTCCTGCCTATATCTCCTCCAAAACTCGTCAAAGCAATCCTGAATCACTTGTCTACTCATACATAATATGAGTACCCAAGAGTTCAATAAAACAGAAAATAAACACTCGGGTCAGACATGGGTCTAGTGTGAGTAAACGGTTTAAAAGTTGCTTAACTTTAGAAAAACCTTTTGAAAACAAAAGGTATCGCGTAAGACTTCCCACACATAAACATGGAAAAAAATTTACCTTACGCTAACCAAAACATTTGTCAGAAAATCCAGTGATATTATAATAGTGTCTAGGGTTTTCAAGTCAATAAGAAATAGCCGAAATTGTTACATCTATTAAATTCCAGCTACTAGCCACAAAAGTGGGTAATACAATCAAAACCGTAGGGGCATGTAGGAAGAATGGGTTTCCATCAATGGCAGGGCTACTGGGGTACCGCCTGTCATAGTACGTGGCCTAGATCATCGTACCGAGGAGTATGCCCACTCCCCTGCAACACAAAGCCGGAACCATTCCTTACTGAATAGTTTCGAACAAGACCACCCGTAGATTGGCCGTCGCCAACTGCCACACAGCCGAAATATAAAGGGACCTCTAGACATGGGTAAATCTCGTCCTACTTGGGCATGACCCACTTAGCCTTGCTGCACCTCCCCTGTTTTAGCCATTCCCAGTTGATGAGGCTTGAGGCTACGATTACCTTTATAGGACATATCAATCTTAGAATGCTTACCGTCCACCTGACGATGTTCTGAAAGCATTTAATCCATAAAAGTTCATTCCGGGTTCGAACGAAACCGAAGGCATTATCTCGCTACACTCGTATTGGAATCATCCTCCGAGTTAAGGACGATAACCCTTGCACTCTGAATCACCATCTCGAACCTGAAAGTACTATTCCGTCAAACTCATCACGGAATCACCCTTAGAGTTATACTGACGAATAGTCCTTACACCTCGACTCTTCACTCTTCACTTGAGATTCACGACCTAACGTTTAATTTGGATCAATGTGGTTTTCGGAATTCCAAATTTGGAAATCCGATCCTGGTCTCATCGAATTCCAAACGCCATCTTAATGTTCAAGTGAATTTAGTTTTGAATGATTAATTCAATTTATTATTATCTATTTACACACAGATAGATAATTCACAAATCACAATAGATGATCACATTCATCATAACAGACAATCTGTATTATCATCATAAACAGATAATCATCAGATAATCCACATTATCTTACTTTAACTAAGCATCCATATCATATAGATATTGCTCATCTCATTACTGAGATCACAACCATCCAAAGAAATATCAATATCATCCATAAGCAAAGATTTATTACATCATCTATAATTAATTTAAAATGAATTAAATTAATTACATCTATCTCTAATTAATTTAAAATAAATTAAATTAATTACCACATCTACAAATCCTGCTTAATATCCTTAATTAATTAACCTAGTTAATTAATCACTTACTAAGTATTCAACTTGATTAAACATCTTTGATTAATCATTCACTAATTACAATAAGTAATTAGTCTTTTTAATTAATTTCACAAAATTAATTAACCTTAATCATAAGTAATTAACATTTAATTACTTCATTTATTAATTAACTATAATTAATTACATTTATCCTTAATTAATTACATTAATTAATCACTTAATTATTAATTATTCCTTAATTAAACAATCCTTAATTACATCATTAATTATATTAATTTATGATCTCTAATTTATATTTAAAATTAATTACTTATTTAAAATATAATTATTAATCACCCTTGATTAATATTTAATTCAGTAATTAAATCCCCTTAATTACTCATAACAAATTAATTATCCCATAGTTAATTATCTTCATTAATCAATCCCTTGATTAATTACAAAAGTAATTACCCAAATTACTTTATTAAAACAAATCATCTCCACTAATTACATTTCAGTAATTATCATTTATTACTTCTCTAAGTAATCATGCTTCATTAATTACATTAAGTATTTACACTTATTAAATCATCAAATGATTTCTTAAATTAATCAAACTAAATTAATTAATTTAAACAAATCACATTATCAGAATTAATTACAATAAGTAACTAATCCTTAATTACTTTTATCAAGTAATTATTCTTAACAATTTACAATTGTTTATCTTAAATTAATTAATCTAATTAATTATCTAAATTAATCACATTAATTAATTATTTAATTTTCCTTAGATAATTATAATTATTAATTAACAATAATTTCCTTAATTACTTACTTAAGAAATTTATCTCAGATTAATTATTATTAATCATCTCTGATTAAAAATTAATCTAAATCATTAATTAAAATCAAATTATAAGTTATTCCTTAATTAAATTCTTTTATTATCTTAATTATTCTAAGATAATTCTTTTACTTATTAATGACTTCCTTAATATTCAAATGTATTTAAAACAATACATTTTAAATTTAATTCAAATTCCATTTTAAGATTTAAGATCTTAACTATTTAAACAATATCCAAATTTTAAATAAATTATAAATCTTAAAATAAAAGTGAAAATACATCATTACTTATATAAGAAAAGTTTAAAACCAAATTACTTAATTTTATCAAAGAAATCAAGCTTTTAAAATAAATTGATTATTTAACCTTTATAACTTTAATTCAAATATTAAAGAAAAGAATTTTTTTTATCAAGTTAAAAATTTATTTGAAAACAAATTCATTTTTAAATTATACTTTAAAACTTTTTAAACTTATTCAACATTTAAACTTTACAAACCGATTTAAATTCAAATCTGAACCCATAGAAATCTTGAAACTCTATTTAAACTTGATTTTAAAGAACTTGATTTTAATTTTACTTAAATTTAAAATTTTCATTTTAAAAACTTTGAATTCAAAAGTTCACTTGAATTCAAATTCAAACTTACACTTGAATTTAAATCCCTGCTTTAAAATTTGAATTCCATTCAAAATTTAAAAACAACAAAACGATCAGGTTTAATAACCTGAAACCAGAACATACCCGAGACCACTAAATTACTACTTCGAGTTATTTCCCTAAGTGCTTCGAGACATAAACACAAACACCCGAGACCATCTTCGAGTCATCTCCGTGCACTAACCCCAAAAGTTCACCAGAACTTCAAATATGCACGGTGCATATGCACTGGTGCTCAGACCATCTCCAGCCACTCTAATCCACTTCTACAAGTCGCCGACCATCCTCCCACATGATCACGACCACCGAAAACCCCATAGTAGCTTGAAATCAATATCGAGCTAAACAAACCAACCTAGAAACACCACAACACTTCAACATACCCAAACCTGTCAACAGCTAGAAAATCCACCTCCGATCATCTGAGACACTGCGACTCCGACCATAGCTCCATCTACGACCCTTCTTCCCAATCCCAAAGGCTTGCATCACTCGATGCAACAGAGAACCCAAAAATCTACAAAAACCCCCAACTTCAGAAACTAGGGTTATAAACTTGGAATGAACAATCACCGTCGCCAACAACTCTTGATCATCCACCTGATAATTTTCCTTCACTCACCCAATAGTACTCCACCTCGAAGAAGAATTACAGCCTCCAAAATCCACTAGATCACCATATAACCCACAAATTCACAATTTTGTTCCATCCAGTGATGCTCACACAATAGTTAATTAAAAATTTTGATTTCTGTCTTAAAATTCATGATTTCATATGGGCATTCATATTATGACCCTGATTTAATAATTTAAGAAGTTTGAAATTTTGCTTATTGAAAATATAGATTGTTGTTAGTGTTATCCCACTTTTTGGGTAAAAACTGGAATATCAACAAATTGGCAAGGAATGTTGGATATCGGGGTTGGAGATCGATTGGAATCAAGACTACGATCGATGACGTCAAAATTTGGTTGAGCTCCGATCGGGACGAAATTGATTGGAGATGATGATAAGGATTAGGAGAGGCTATGTTTCAAATTTCAGGTTAATCGGAGTTCGTATGAAGGAGATATGATCGATGCAAGGTAGGAAGAACATGCTGTTCGAAACCACCTTCCTCTCACCACCGGACCAAGCTCCACCGGTCCAAGGCCTCACCGAACCAACTCCACTTCCCTTCCTAGCCGAACCAACTACACTTCCATGTACTACCGAACGAGTCCCACCGAATCACCTCCACCGGACCAAGCTCCACCGGTCCAAGGCCTTACCGAACCAACTCACCATCGAGTCAACCTCCACCAAACCAACCACTACCGGACCGGAGCTGCCGAACCAACCCACGCTCCACGCACTATCGGTCCAACCAACACTCCACTCACCGCCGAACCAAGGTGTTGCCGAACCAACGTTGCCAGGCCAAATTGCATCAGCCCAGGCCCACCAGCAGCTATATACATCCAGAACCCCTACCCCCAGCCTTACTCTATAAATAGAGGAGCAGGGGTACAACAATGGGAGACAAGTTGGAGAGCTCAAGCCCGGGAGGAACTTTCAAACAACTATCATACACTTGTACTACAAGCTTTGTACTTGTAATCTGAATAGAAAAGGAGAATAACATATAAAGTGGACGTAGGCACATTCTGGCCGAACCACTATAAATCTGTGTGTCTTTTACAGTTTAGTCCCTGCATTTTACGTATTTTCATAAACCACCCAAATTACTACGAACAACATAAAATCAACTAAATCATACGACTTGGAGGTGTTTGCCCATTTTTTGCGCAAACATTTTTGGGTTATTTGCTGAGATCTGTGATTTGTGTTTGAATATTGCTGATTTGTATTCATGCACTGGTGCTTTCACGGTATTTGGGGTTTGTGGCCAATTTTGGCGCAAACACTTTGGTGCTTTCACTGAGAAGGACTAGCACCCGCTACATCAGATAGAAGTTTGGATTTGGAAGACAATGACTAGGAAAAATAGTAGAAGGCTAAGGGCTAAGAGAAGCCAACAGGGAGGAAGTCAACAAGCATCCTCCGGAGGTGAGAAAGGACCGGCTTCGATCTACATAACCCGGGATGAAATGGAAGCCATAACAAATTCACTGCAAGAGAGGTTGTTGAAGAGTCAACAGGAGATGATGCAGACTTTCTTGGAGCAAATGAGAGCTGCAGGGACACAAAACTTAGGAACAGCTACAGCGGCTGTGGATGCAGGACAAGGAGCAAGGGTTATGGAACCCAATGGAGGACAGGATACAGAGCCAGAGGGCAATCGACAAGGGCTTGGGGGCAGGCCCGTAGGATCCAACACAGGAGGATCTTTGGAAGGAGTTCAACAGGCTAGAACCAACGTTGCTGCTAGCGAGCCACATGAAGAGTATGTACCGGAATTCCCTCGGGGGCAACCCCCGACAGACAACGCTGGATTGGTAGATATAATCAGGAAGACCGTGCGAGGTGGTTTGACCAACGGAGACTTGGAAGGAGTGAACAGGAGTCCGTTTGCTCGGGAAATAAGGTTGGCTCAGAATCCACCTAAGTTCAAGCTACCTAGCGTGGAGGTATACGATGGCAAGGCAGACCCTACGGATCACTTGATGAGGTACAGCTGACACATGGAGGTGCTGGGGGCATCAGAGGAAGTGATGGCCCGATGCTTCCTTTTGTACTTAACGGACTTAGCTGCGATGTGTTTTAGGCAGCTGGTAGAAGGATCTATCAGGACTTGGAGGGAATTGTTGGAAAGGTTTTTGGGACAGTTTCGGGTTCATGTCAAGAGACCGAAGAACATGATGACATTGACATCGGTAAAACAAAGGATAGATGAATCGCTTAGAGCTTTTCTAACTCGATTCAGTGCCGCCGTTTCTTCGGTGGATTGGCCCGATCCATCGACGGTTTTAATGGCAGCAGTATCAGGAGTCAGGGAGAACTCGGATTTCAAGGTATCTCTGATACGAGATCCCCCATGGGATCTCGACGAATTCTCTCATGAGGCAGAAAGGTTCCTTCGGCAAGAAGATGCAAGTACGGATTTAAAGTTGAAAAAGGTTAATTCAATTGAGGTTAGAGGACCATCCAGCAAAGGTTCGGATAAAGACAAAGGAAAAAGGAAGTTGGACGATGATATTGGAAATGCTAGGAAGCAATGGAAGGATCCAAAGTTTTCCACATACATAGAATTGAACGAGACATTGGAGCGGATATACCTGGATACTCTGAATTGCCTTCCCTACCGGAGGCCGGCTAGGAGAGAACCATCAGAACGTGAGAGGACATCAGGAAAGCACTGTCTCTTCCATGATTTGGATGGACACAACACCAACAGGTGCAGGCACTTAAAGGACATAATTAAGGAGCATGTAAGGAATGGACAGCTGCCACAATATGTTGGACCTCGGAATGCAACGGCGGGGCAGGAGCAACCGCTGCCTACCTCAAGCTACGATGGTGGGGGGCCCAGGAATGATGGTCGGTTGATCATCCATTGACCAGGTTAATATGAAATAAGTAGCGAACTATTGGCAAGCAACCAAGTCATTTACACATGTACGGGGACGGAGATAGCCCCTAGGCATGCTCTGAATGATGGTAAACTGCAATGCTATGGTTTGTGAAATTTATCTTTTGCTTTTGGATTGGACACTGCTTTTCTTTTTGGTTTTCAGTTTTGGAGCATGGATTGAGCTCCTGGTTTTTCTTGCTTTTTGATTTGGATTTTCCTTTGGATGATTGCTTTCGGTTTTGGATGCTGGTTTGGATTTCTGGTTTTCTGGTTTTGATTTGGATTTTGGATGTGGATTTTGATTGGATTTTTATCTGATTTTTGATAAACGGTCATCGGGTATGGATTATGCCTGGCAAGGGGTGAGTCGCTTTTCCCGAACGTGGTAAATTGACTCATTCAGGTCATCGAGTATGGACTATGCTCGGCAAGGGTGCGGAGTGACCAGGATTCGGCCTAGGACTTAGGCCCTGTATTATCAATTGTTATTTTCAGGTCGTTGAGTATGGACTATGCTCAACAAGGGTCCGGAGAGACCAGGATTCGGCTTAGGACTTAAGCCATGGCATTGCACAACGTCCAAGGATACTGGACCAAGGTCGTCAAGTGTGGATTACGCTTGGCAAGAACCCGGAGAGGTTAGCTCAACGTCCAGGGACATTGGACCAAGGTCGTCAAGTGTGGATTACGCTTGGCAAGAACCCGGAGAGGTTAGCTCAACGTCCAAGGACACTGGACCAAGGTCATAAAGTATGGATTACGCTTGGCAAGAACCCGGAGAGGTTAGCTCAACGTCCAGGGACACTGGACCAAGGCCGTCATGTGTGGATTACGCTCGACAAGAACACGATGAGGCTAGCTTAACATCCAGGGACACTGGATCACGGCCGTCAGGTGTAGATTGCGCTTGGAAAGAGCCCGGAGTGGTTATGGATTTGGATATTGACCCGGAGAGGTCCTGGATTCGGTTATTGGCTATTGGATAAGGATGGTTTGGGACTCGGTTGTCGAGTTCGGATGGACATGGAATTGGCTCAAGCTTTGGTTATTGGATTTGGAATTGGATATCGACTCGGAGCAGTCAAGGATGATATACTCTGGCAATATGGTTATGGACTTCGGATATTGGATTCGTAATTATTCAAAACACGCCTTGTTATCACAAGGCATATTTTGGGGGGCAAAGTGTTATCCCACTTTTTGGGTAAAAACTGGAATATCAACAAATTGGCAAGGAATGTTGGATATCGGGGTTGGAGATCGAGTGGAATCAAGACTACGATCGATGACGTCAAAATTTGGTTGAGCTCCGATCGGGACGAAATTGATTGGAGATGGTGATAAGGATTAGGAGAGGCTATGTTTCAAATTTCAGGTTAATCGGAGTTCGTATGAAGGAGATATGATCGATGCAAGGTAGGAAGAACATACTGTTCGAAACCACCTTCCTCTCACCACCGGACCAAACCACCTTCCTCTCACCACCGGACCAAGCTCCACCGGTCCAAGGCCTCACCGAACCAACTCCACTTCCCTTCCTAGCCGAACCAACTACACTTCCATGTACTACCGAACGAGTCCCACCGAATCACCTCCACCGGACCAAGCTCCACCGGTCCAAGGCCTCACCGAACCAACTCACCATCGAGTCAACCTCCACCAAACCAACCACCGGACCGGAGCTGTCGAACCAACCCACGCTCCACGCACTATCGGTCCAACCAACACTCCACTCACCGCCGAACGAAGGTGTTGCCGAACCAACGTTGCCAGGCCAGATTGCATCAGCCCAGGCCCACCAGCAGCTATATACATCCAGAACCCCTACCCCCAGCCTCACTCTATAAATAGAGGAGCAGGGGTACAACAATGGGAGACAAGTTGGAGAGCTCAAGCCCGGGAGGAACTTTCAAACAACTTTCATACACTTGTACTACAAGCTTTGTACTTGTAATCTGAATAGAAAAGGAGAATAACATATAAAGTGGACGTAGGCACATTCTGGTCGAACCACTATAAATCTGTGTGTCTTTTACAGTTTAGTCCCTGCTTTTTATGTATTTGCATAAACCACCCAAATCACTACGAACAACATAAAATCAACTAAATCATACGACTTGGAGGTGTTTGCCCCTTTTTTGCGCAAACATTTTTGGGTTATTTGCTGAGATCTGTGATTTGTGTTTGAATATTGCTGATTTGTATTCATACACTGGTGCTTTCATGGTATTTGGGGTTTGTGGCCAATTTTGGCGCAAACAGTTAGTGTTTTAGAGGCTACAGGTTTTTCAATTTAACTTAATTTACCTAAATCATAATTTACAGACCTAAATTTATACTAAACAAACATATTTTGTTTACATATTAATTTCTAACTGAGATCAAATCATGTTGATAAGGTATTTCTATTAACTTAGATTTAAAAATACAAAACAGGTAACCAGGTTTCCTGTAAACATATATATATATATATATATATATTTATGTTTATATATATTCACACACAATATTCATCACAATAAAAATCATACAAGCATACACATTCCTATATATTCACATGTAGTAGATAATTTAAGCTCTTTGCATTGAGATTACTCACTTCTAAAAAGAAGCAGGGCAGTTTCATCCAAAACAATTTTGATTTCTGTGAACTAGAACTTGAGTTCTGGGAAATTTTGATTAACTTTGATTTTAAAAGGGAAAAACTGTTTTTAAAATAAAGAAATTTACTCACTTTTTTTTTTGAAGAAAAGTCAAACTCTTTATTGATAATGGAACATTACATACACTATATACAAGCAATATATACGGGTTGCGCAACAAAACAGATCCACAAACAATGCCGTAAACACATTGCGTAAACCTAGCAAACAAATCTGGTCATGGCGGCTCATAAATTCTTCTAGGCAAGTATTCTTCTCTTTCAACATTAATGTTAAAACTATCAGTGCGTCTAGACGATCTAGAACTCTCAGCTTCATCATCTTCTCCATCAATCATGTATCGTGAGGATGATGCTATGTTTGAGGATTTAGGGTTCGGGATGGAGGTAATGTTATTGACAAGTCGCAGAGGTATAATTTCCCATCTTTCAATGATTTCTTCAGGATTGTTTCTGCTATGTTTGAGAAATCTGGATCTATTAATAATAAGGTCACGAACATTGGATTTTATGATATTGCAAACCGTAATTCTGTCTGTCTTTTCATTATTGAAAATGATGGAATTTCTGCTTTTCCAAATGAACCAGATAGATGAACTTAGCGCAGCTATTATGATGTCCTTCTTAATATTGTTAGCTATAAAGTTCTGATTGATGTATGCAATAGCATCTGATAGAGAAGTATGTAGATTTCTTTGTGTTATGGGGTCTCCCATCATGGTTCTAATTCAATACCACACATGCTTCGAAAAGGAACATTTAAAAAATAAATGCTTACAAGTTTTCACTTCTCTTTTACACAGAACACAAACATCATCTTCAGTCACTCCTTGCATTTTTAATTTGTCTTTTGTAGGTAGGAAACTGAAAATAGCTCTGTATAAACATACATTCATTTTTTGGAGTGAGATGTTATTTCATATGTGCTTGATTCTAAAATCATTCCATACGTCATGGAAATTAAAAAGACCATTTTTACTGCCACTGCAAAACCAATAGTCTTCTGTATTGTCATAATGAATGGGTACTTGCTTTATTTCCTCACTTATGTTACCAAGATAAGAGATATTTTCAAGCTTCCAATTATTTCCCAATAAAATTTTCTCTACCTTATGTTTATGACCGCTTGAATATGATAGAGTTTCATACCCCAGTTTTTCCAATAAAGTTGAACCATTAATCCATGGTATAAACCACAGGCTTGTAGATTTTCCATCCATCTACAATTCTTCTATCAATTAGCTTCTGTGCATCTTTTCTATGATATATCATTTTTTTCCAAGTGCATGAGTAGTTGTTACTAAAATTAGATTCCCACAAAGTCTCATTATTAGCATATTTCGCATTCAACCACTTTGCACTATATGTAGAATTGTTAAGAGTCTCCCAAATTCTTTTGATACAGAAAATAATGTTTATGTCAGACAGTTATGTCTCAAATTTACTCACTTTTAAAATTGAAGAAGTAGAGAACAACCCAAATGCAAACTCATATCTCCCTGGAACCAGACTTGCATTTGCATTGATGATTCTGGAATTTTAATCTGTTTGTTGAAGTTGTTTTTCTTGATGTTGAAGTTGATTTTAAACTGTATTTTGAATGTTGAATTAAAACTGGATGCAGACCCATCCTTCATTCTTTTTGCTTAGAGTCGGAGTTGAATTGAACCTGATCTTTTAACAGATTTTAGATTTGAGAATTGAATTTGCAGATCTGGTTTGCAGACTTGGTTGAATTTGTTTACAGATTTTAGATAGATTTGTATTTGGTTTTGGAGTTTTCTTTCTAAAGTCTGATTTCATTTTGAAATGAAGATAATGTTTAAACAAAATGGATTGTTATGTTTCTTTTATCTAAAATAATTATTTCAAAAATAATTAACATGCCACTTGTTCCTTAAGTAAGACAATGATTTACATGTGTCTTCTTTCTAATTTAAAAACTTAACACATGTGCCTTTTAATATAAAAATAAATTTCTTAGTTTATGAATGTATTTAGATTCATCTCTAAATCAATTTCTAATTTAATTTAACATGTTTTAAATGTTTAATTACATTTAGCCTTTAAATAATTACATAAAAACTTCTTTATAAAATTACACACATTAATATTTATTTGAATATTTAAAATAATTTTTTAAAACTAATTTTCAAAAGAGAAAAATTTAAAAAAGAAAAAGAATGTTGAAATTCAATTTTACCCCAAAGTTTAAACTAAAATATTATACTCTAATGTAAATAACTATGTCTATTTCCAAAGAAAACAATTTTTAAAATAAAAAAAAAATTCATTATAAAATTCAGTTTTAGACTATTATATTTATAAACAAAATAAATATTTACTTATATTTCTTTGAAGATATAAGAAAGATTTTTAAATCAAACTTTTGAAAAGTTTCAATACTAATTTAAATAAATTTTCCAATTCATAATTTATGCACACACACACACACACAGATATATATATATATATATATATATATGAAAATATTTTTTATTAAATTAAAATTAAAATTAAAATGAAAACTCCTATTTACAATGTATACACATATATACATTATAAATAAAATATTTTTTTAAATCAGCTTAGAAATATAAATTTTATCATTTAAATATTTTAAACCTTTGAAAAGAATAAAATTCCCAAACATTAAATTGTTATTATCATTATTATAAATTTTGAAAAGAATATTATTTGTCAAGCCAAATAATTATTAAATTTTCAAAAGATAAATTCTGTTTGAATTTGATAATTAAATCAATATTTCACATTTTAAAATAATTATTAATGAAATTATTAAATAAGTATTGCCTAAATTTCTGGGACATCACACCAGGCTATAACAATCGATCGGTCGTAGTTAATCAATTAGGGTTTTGAGCGGTTGAATGGCCCAAATTTGATAAGGTTAGATCTGATGATTCTGGTTGTTTTATACATCTGTAAATAAGATAGTAAGATTAAACCTAATTCACAAAATTAGAACCAGAATGTCAAAACTCTATCTCTTTTAAATTTTGAAATCTCAAATCACTTTTCTCCTCAAATTTTTTTTATTCAAAACCAAAATTAAGATTAAATTACATATTAAGTCAAATCAATAGGAGATCTACACCAAGTAGAGGCGATTACAGGCGTGCTAGGAAAAGGGATAGCATTTTCAAGGTGAGTGGGCTCCATGTAATTAGATGATTTACATATAACTAAATTTATCATATTTTTTTTACCTAGACTTGTATTAAATCGAAATGGAAATATTGTTTAAATTAGATTGAAACTTTAATAGTGATAAAAACATTCATGAATATGAACCTTTTCCTTTGATTCAAGTCTAGCTAATGTAAACTTGTTAATCAATAATTGATTCAAGATTGAACACACGTTTTTTGGCCAAATTAATATGGATTGGTAAACCTGTTGATGCTAAACTTAGGTTAATTTGATTAACTAAAAATTGAAAATACTACCTTTGAAATTTGGACGATTATAAATTGTAAATCTGTAAAATTTAGGTTCACTCCATGAGGGTTACTATATATTAAATTATAATCGATGATGACTAATAAAAATACAAATAATAATCAATAAGTAAAAACAGTAAACAAATTATGATCAGTCGACCGTTCAATGGAGCGATTTTATGGCAAATTGTACTCATCGAAGGTTCTACGATGGACGCACAAGAGCAATGATGCCTATTAGAGTGTGTGCTCAAAAAAGAATATAAGTTCCTTGGTATTCATGGTGATGCAACATGATATTGTGTTATTGATGGATCATGACCTGGTGCAATAAGAGGCATTATGGTACATTGAGAGGTGGATACGGATGTAGTGACGACGAAGCACTTTGGTGAGTCGACACTAAAGCTCCCCCTCGATGAGTAACCAGGATATGTATGATCGTAATGTGGGAAATGTAGTCCCATGGTGGAGATTGTGGGGAAACCTACATGAAATAGTTCTAGTAGCTGTCAACTAATCATTTCTTGTCTTGAGGTTTGACTAGTTGTTTGATCATAATTATGAACCTGCATAAGTAATTAGTGTAGTGTATATTGAGCTAAACCCCTTAAATAGAGAAAAAAAAGCAATTCATGGACAATTGTAGGACATTTTAGGTCACATGGAGTATTACTAAAATTAATTTCATGTGGTCAGCATATAATAATGATGTAACTCACGCACTAGATTTTTGCTTGACCCACCTCTTTTCCTTTTTTTTCCCCACCATAGAAGGACATGACAATAGGTGATAGGCTCAACGATAGTGCATGGAGAAGCAAGCTTGGCATCGAAGTTGCTTTTTGCTTCCTACTACTCTCCATGTATTATTTATCATATTTAGTATCTTATCAGACTACTTGATGTATTTCTGTATTCTATGGATTTGACTACGTACTGTTTTGTGACCGTGTTATTTTTCTAAGTATTTTCTAAGATGGTTACTTTTTGTACTTATAATATACTACCTTCCGCTGTGAGATCTAAAATTGTAGAATGTAACAACCCGCATATTTTTCGATTGTATATTTAAATATTTTATTTAAATATTTCATCGTTCGTTGGATTTTAGTCCAAAAACCTACTTTTTGCAAACAGTCGAATTAGGATTCGAGACCCTTCCTATTGAGTTCAAAATGTCGTTTGCAACCTTTTTGAGTATAAGCTTCGATATATTTGGAGTTAGTCAAGTTTTGCTACTTTTTCACTTTGGGTTTGAGTTTGGGTTTCAGCCCAATGTTCCACCTTAAGACTCTAGCTCCACTCCAACTCTTCATTACTTTATTTCATATTCCTAACACTTCAAGCTAAAGTAAAAATGGTGGAGGAGATTGGAAATGGAAATTCCTAAGCCTTAGCTTGCTTTGCAAATCCAACTTCTAGCTACAAATTCAAGAGAACCCATTGGTAAGCATCTCCTTCATCTTCCCCAACTCATTCTCTCTTTGATTTCAGAAAATTCCTAAACCTAATTTGGGAAATATTTCTCTTTTAAGCTTAGAATCAGGCTTCTTGAGTTGGGATTGAAGGTGATTGTTCTTGCCATTGCTTTCGAGCTTCTTCTTCATTGATTTGGGTTCAAAGGTGAGATTTTTATCTCACATTTATGACTATAATTATCTTTGGTTGTTAGGTATGAATTCCTAACACTTCTTCATGTGCATTTGCTCTTGATTTGGATTGGTTTTGTGAATATTTCAATCTTTGGGTTTCTAAGTCAATTTGTGTAAAAATCCTTTTATGGATGTTTGATCATGCTTTTGGTGATGCATCGAGGAGCATATAGGGCCGGGTTGTCGATTGGCATAAACCCTTAGAGCCAATGTTCGTCCTGTTGCATTTTGAAAGAGTTTGCTCTTCATTTGAATAGGCCGAAAAACAGCCCAGGCATGATTCAGTCGACTGAATCCTCTGTTCAGTCGACTGAACCTGGAACCCGAAAGTTTCCAAGCATTATTCAGTCGACCTAATCTTCTGTTTAGTCGACTGAACCTGGAAACAGAAAGTTTCCTGAACCTGGAAAATTTCCAGGTACAGGGTCAGTCGACTGAAAACTCTGTTCAGTCGACTGAACCTGCTGTTTCAGTCCATTTTGCTTTTTTGGATTGAATTTCCAACGTTAATTGATTCGTGTTGATTCCCTTTTGTTATTATCACTTATTGACGACATTTTCTTCGTATTCGGTATCGATTTCTTTGGATTTTATTCACGTCTTCGAATGTGAATTTTAGTGATTGATTGTTCCTACAATCTTCTTTGTGATTTGTCACTTTAAAAATATAAAGGTTTTCTATACTAGTAGTAAATATCAAAATTCTTTCATCAAAACGATTTCAACACCATTTTATTACAAAGCTCGTTTCTTAAACCGTTTTCCAATCTATTAGTATATACAAACCTTTACCTCACTCGTATGAGAAATCTAATTAAACGGCTTAGTAAAACGAGTGGTATGAAACGCTTGCGTTTACTTCGTCGTTTAATTCTTGGACTTGTTCGATTGAAACTCTTGTGACAATTTTCTAGTGGAGATCTACAATTTGTTCGTAAATATTTAAGTTAAGCTAGTGGTTATGGGACATGAAGATAAGCTCATATATTTACTAACTTACTGTAATTGACACTTCTTGATGATCATGACGATCATTTTTGTTATTTAGACTAGCAATTGTGCGATGTCTCTTTGTCCTCGTGGAGGACTGTACTTCATTTTATTGAGCTTCGTCTCATTTCTCGCATGGGTCGTACCTATTTAGGTGCGTCGATGTTTATTTACACATGGGTCGTATCTATTTAGGTGTGTCGATGTTTGTTTACTTCGTGGAGCAATCGGCTCAATAAGTCGGGACATGGGGTGTATCTTTCTAGGTGCATCGAAGTTCGTCTATGCATGGGACGTATCTTTCTAGGTGCGTCGATGTTCGATTTTGCATGGGGTGTATCTTTCTAGGTGCATCGATGTTCGTTTATGCATGGGACGTATCTTTCTAGGTACGTCGATGTTGATTTAGGTATGGGGTGTATCTTTCTAGGTGCATCGATGTTAGGCATTACATGGGGCATATCTATTTAGGTGCGTCAATGTTTGCCTTTGCATGGGTCGTACCTTTCTAGGTGCGACGATGTTTGACTGTGCATGGGGCGTATCTATTTAGGTGCGTCGATGTCCGGTTTATGGAATAGCGTTCCGTTTATGATACACGTGTTGGTTAGCTTTATGCTCCCGTTTGTGATAGGCCTTCCCCCTTTTTGTGATTTCTGGATTTCTTGAGATGATTTCTAGAATTTGTGCTTCACCAATTTTCGTGATTTCCATTGATAAGTTTTATCAATATTTGTGCATTGGTGAATTTGTGTGTCATTGACTTTTGTGATTGACATTGATATAATCGTCAATATTTATGGTTTGGTGAACGAAATAAGGAGTATGACATTCCTTTTGATCTTTGAGTAGATTTTTGTGATATTGATTAATCTCTTGTTGATTTTCAATTACTTATTTATCACGGCTTGGCATTGTGATTATTATGTGTTTGGTCATACCTCTTATTCTACATCGCTTCATCTGATATTTATAGTTAGACTGATCCGTTTATTATTTTCTTATTAAATAATACTCGGGTCAGACCGAGATGTTACAGGTGCTTCAGCTTGACTTCTCACTTGGGATTGATTTCTCTGACTTTTGGGCTAACTACTTAGATTAGTAGTTTATTTTGTTGTATACACTTGAGATATGGACTCATAGTTGTATTCTTTTGTATAGCACGTGTTGCTATTCTTTTGTATTATTGTGGATATTTTTTACCACTATTTGATATACACTTTCATGTGTTAGTTATATATTCATATCTTCTTCCGCCTTTGTGATATGAATTATCTGTGACTGATTTGTGTTATGCTTATTTCTATATTTGTTTCCGAAGATTATTATAGCCACTGTGTAGTAGCTTTGTGTTTGTATCGGTATGTCGGATTTCCTCTTGAAATAAAATGCATGTTATACTATCTGACATATCGGTGCTCGTGCAAAGCAATTACACGGATGGTCGCTCCTCAACAGCCTTATTCTCCATGCTAGTTGACAGCATTACACCGTAGTGTTCTTGGCTAGCGTGGGTATAGAGGTGGGGCGTCATAGTTTGGTATCAGAGCCAAACTTCGGAACAATATGGAATATTATAACAAGGACCATCGTCCTAAGTCCATCTTAGGAGTCGTGCTTTAGGATTTTATTCGGGTCTTCGTACCGCCCTATCCTATTTTCTTTTATGATTCCCTATTTTATCTATCAAGATTGCTTGATATTTATTTTGAGAATAACTTTTCTCCTTCTTTCTTTCTTAAAGAAGAGAAATGGTTAGACCAGGCCGTCCCAGTGCCGGTCAATCTAGTGCTACTCCCCAGGATGGAGTATTTATGTCTGCCCAGCAGCTTCTTGATCTAGTAAAGAACGCTCAAGCAGCCGGACCCATTCCAGAGCCTACTCATCCTAGATCCGGTTTTGCACGCTTGTGCAGAGACTACACCGATTTGGGTGGAAGGTCATTCAGGGGATCCGAGAGTGTTATAGAAATTCAAGCTTGGCTCAAATCATGCGATCGCATCTTTTCTCGCTTGAACCTTATTGACCTTCATCGAGTCCAAGTGGCTTCTAGCATGCTCCAAGAAAGAGCGTTAGATTGGTATGAGCTTTTAATTTCTGAAATCGTTGAAGCGGATCTCACTTGGGAGCAATTCCGGGAATGATTCGAATTGAAATTTGTGCCGGAGGCTAAAAAAGTAACTTTGGCCCGGCGTTTTATTGACCTTGTTCAAGGTGAATCTTCTGTGACAGACTATGTCGCATCTTTCGAATCTCTGTCCAAATACGGGGTCGAGTATATTAATACCCCATTAAAGAAAAATCATAGATTTGTCTATGGCTTGAATAAGAATCTTAAGAAGCCATTACTTCTGAAACTCGAGGTTTCATTTGATCAGCTTATTGATATCGCTCTTCGTCTTGAAGAGGCCGATAAAGAGTGTGATGTTGAAGTTGTGGGTGCCAAACAAAACTTCAACAACAACATGAAGAGGCCTATTAAATTCAAAGGACCCATTCCCAATAAGAAAGGGAGGCAAGAAACCCCGGTAGAAAAAGTTCCTACCTCTAGTCGTGGGCAATGCTACAATTGTGGTTCCACGGACCACTATGCAAAGGAGTGTCCGAAACCTCTTTATTGTCGCTATTGCAAAAATTCGGGTCACCATATAACTGCATGTCCCATACTTCAAAGTAGGAAGGAGGGAAAGCTCAATGTAGTGCAAGCTCCTGGTAACACTTCTCATGGTCAAGGTATTTCTCATTTAATCCTTGATTTCATTTGTTTTGTGATCATCCTTTCGAGTTCTTGTTCATATGGGTTCCATCCCACTATTTTGTATCAAAAGAACTTGTTGATTCTTTTTCTTTAAACATTTTGGGCTTGATGACTTCTTTGTGAGTTGCGAATTCGGTTGGTGGATCCGCAACACTCAATTTGCTTTTTATTGATGTCGAAATTATTTTATGTGATTTTTCTTTCCGAGCCGATTTTTTTACTTAGGCTTCGGAATTGACTTTTGTGAAGATTGGCTTAATTATTATGAAGCCATATCCTTTGTCCCGTGTGGACTGTTCATCTTCGACATTTTCTATCTGTTAAGCAGATTTCTATTTTTTCTTGTGATTTCGATTTCAAATTTTTTTGGTGGCATCATTTTATTCTTTAAGCCCTTAAGATGAGAAAAGTGTTATTTCTCTTATCTAAATAATTTGTGAAAATTTTCTGGTAATTTTTTGAGTTTGTCTTAGGATTATCACCTAAGAAATCTCTTGTGTGGTGTTAAGGCCTTTCTAGCTCGACCTTGGCACCGATTTTCATTTGGCTACGAGTTGCGGGAGTTCGCATTCCACTTACCGCATTCCGCACTCGTTACGATTCTTATGAATGACTTATTTTGTCATTCAGTTTGTCCAGCTTATTTCATCCATTTTATAAATCGAATATTCTATGAATATTTCGATGAGACCATTCTTGTATTTATTCATTTTGGATGAAAATAGCAATTTAAAAATTTTGCAAATCTTTTTCATAAGATTTATTTATAAGTACGATTTGATTTTGATCTTAAATGAGCAAAGAATATTCTCAAAACTTTTAAGAGGTATTTTCATCATATAGAAGATGATTTTGTGATTGTATTGTCCATTGAGTGCTTTAAGAATTCTAGTCGATGCGCTTGATCAATGTTATCGATAGGAATTTCCTAAACGCTTTGATGAGATAGTCGGACATAATAAATTGACTTGTAAAAATGTAAATTTTTCTAGAAAGATTATTACATAAAGATAAATGTAATTTCGAAAGTTTTAACTTTTCAGGAAAGAAGATTATTTAAAAGAAATTCTTTCTTTTCGATACTCTTATTCTTGTGATTCCCGAGGGGAACCAAGACTTTATCTTTTGTACCAATGCTTATCGTATTGGTTTGGATACCGTTCTCTTGCAAAAGACAACGTACTATCACTTGTGCTTCTAAGTCATTAAAAGCCGATTGAGACTAGGTATGCCACTCATGATCTAGTGCTCGCGGCTATTGTTTTCGCTTTTAGAATTTGGCATCATCATCTTTGGAGGAGAAATTTGTTCTCCACCTCGATCATAAAATCTTTGGAATATTTATTTTCTCATAAGGAACTTCATGTTTACTCGAGTTCCTGGCATCTTATGATCTTGATATTCTTTTATTCCCGGAGGGGAAATTGTGTTGCCAATGCGTTTAGTCATAGGCAACAAGTGGTTGATTCTTTGATGATTGTTTGAATGGAATTATCTTTTTATTAATTTCATCGGACGTTTCGATATACATCGTTTTATCGAGCTTTATCTCATTTCTTTTATGGACTAGCGTCCGATGTTTTTTATGGTGTTCGGTTCATCGGATGTACTGTTATTATACTACATCGATGTTCCGTCTTATCTGGATCAATGGATGTACCATTATTATACTACATCGTTGTTTCGGTTTATCGGTTCATTGGACGTACCGTTTTTGTACTACGTCAGTGTTCCAAATTATTCGAGTTCCTCATTTCTCGGGCGTACTGTTTTTTGTACTACGTCGATGCACTGGCTCAATTTTCTGCTATCCTTGACGTTTTCTGCGTCTTTTAACTGTGGAAATGCTTTTAGGTTTCCTATTTTTATTCATGAGTCCGGTGTTATTGAAGAAATTGAAGTTTCACCAGGTTTGACTTATGAGCAACATTCCATTTTCATCGTTGCTTCGGAGGTTGAGCGCCTTCGGAATAAAAATGTTCTTCTTGTGAAAGTTCAAGGGTTCTCAGATCCTAAGGATTTCTCTTGGGAATCTTAGGAATTCATCGAGCGAACCCGTTTGGACTCACTCTTTCGTGCTCTTTATGGTGAACTTCCTATTTCAAATTTCTTTTGTGTTGATATGCTTCTATGGCTGTTACTTCTTATTTTCTTCTTAAGTATTGCGAGGACGCAATTTCTTTAAGGAGGGGAGTCTGTAACAACCCGCATATTTGTCGATTGTATATTTAAATATTTTATTTAAATATTTCATCGTTCGTCCGATTTTAGTCCGAAAACCTACTTTTTGCAAACAGTCGAATTAGGATTCAAGACCCCTCCCATTGAGTTCAAAATGTCGTTTGCAACCTTTTTGAGCATAAGCTTCGACATGTTTGGAGTTAGTCAAGTTTTGCTACATTTTCACTTTGGGTTTCAGCCCAATGTTCCACCTTAAGACTCTAGCTCCACTCCAACTCTTCATTACTTCATTTCATATTCCTAACACTTCAAGCTAAAGTAAAAATGGTGGAGGAGATTGGAAATGGAAATTCCTAAGCCCTAGCTTGCTTTGCAAATCCAACTTCTAGCTCCAAATTCAAGAGAACCCATTGGTAAGCATCTCCTTCATCTTCCCCAACTCATTCTCTCTTTGATTTCAGAAAATTCCTAAACCTAATTTGGGAAATATTTCTCTTTTAAGCTTAGAATCAAGCTTCTTGAGTTGGGATTGAAGGTGATTGTTCTTGCCATTGCTTTCGAGCTTCTTCTTCATTGATTTGGGTTCAAAGGTGAGATTTTTATCTCACATCTATGACTATAATTATCTTTGGTTGTTGGGTATGAATTCCTAACACTTCTTCATGTGCATTTGCTCTTGATTTGGATTGGTTTTGTGAATATTTCAATCTTTGGGTTTCTAAGTCAATTTGTGTGAAAATCCTTTTATGGATGTTTGATCATGCTTTTGGTGACGCATCGAGGAGCATATAAGGCCGGGTTGTTGATTGGCATAAACCCTTAGAGCCAATGTTCGTCCGATTGCATTTTGGGAGAGTTTGCTCTTCATTTGAATAGGCTGAAAAACAGCCCAGGCATGATTCAGTCGACTGAATCCTCTGTTCAGTCGACTGAACCTGCAACCCAAAAGTTTCCAAGCATGATTCAGTCGACTGAATCTTCTGTTCAGTCGACTGAACCTGGAAACAGAAAGTTTCCTGAACCTGGAAAATTTCCAAGTACAGGGTCAGTCGACTGAAAACTCTGTATAGTCGACTGAACCTGCTGTTTCAGTCCATTTTGCTTTTTTTGGATTGAATTTCCAACGTTAATCGATTCGTGTTGATTCCCTTTTGTTATTATCACTTATTGATGACATTTTCTTCGTGATTTTGGGAATATCCATTTTAATGGATTCGGTATCGATTTCTTTGGATTTTATTCACGTCTTCGAATGTGAATTTTAGTGATTGATTGTTCCTACAATCTTCTTTGTGATTTGTCACTTTAAAAATATAAAGGTTTTCTATACTAGTAGTAAATATCAAAATTCTTTCATCAAAACGATTTCAACACCATTTTATTACAAAGCTCGTTTCTTAAACCGTTTTCCAATCTATTAGTATATACAAACCTTTACCTCACTCGTATGAGAAATCTAATTAAACGACTTAGTAAAACGAGTGGTATGAAACGCTTGCGTTTACTTCGTCGGTTAATTCTTGGACTTGTTCGATTGAAACTCTTGTGACAATTTTCTAGTGGAGATCTGCAATTTGGTCGTAAATATTTAAGTTAAGCTAGTGGTTAAGGGACATGAAGCTAAGCTCATATATTTACTAACTTACTGTAATTGACACTTCTTGATGATCATGACGATCATTTTTGTTATTTAGACTAGCAATTGTGCGATGTCTCTTTGTCCTCGTGGTGGACTGTACTTCATTTTATTGAGCTTCGTCTCATTTCTCGCATGGGTCGTACCTATTTAGGTGCGTCGATGTTTATTTACACATGGGTCGTATCTATTTAGGTGCGTCGATGTTTGTTTACTTCGTGGAGCAATCGGCTCAATAAGTCGGGACATGGGGTGTATCTTTCTAGGTGCATCGATGTTCGTCTATGCATGGGACGTATCTTTCTAGGTGCGTCGATGTTCGACTTTGCATGGGGTGTATCTTTCTAGGTGCATCGATGTTCGTTTATGCATGGGACGTATCTTTCTAGGTACGTCGATGTTGATTTAGGCATGGGGTGTATCTTTCTAAATGCATCGATGTTAGGCATTACATGGGGCGTATCTATTTAGGTGCGTCAATGTTTGCCTTTGCATGGGTCGTACCTTTCTAGGTGCGACGATGTTTGACTGTGCATGGGGCGTATCAATTTAGGTGCGTCGATGTCCGATTTATGGAATAGCGTTCCGTTTGTGATACACGTGTTGGTGAGCTTTATGCTCCCGTTTGTGATAGGCCTTCCCGCTTTTTGTGATTTTTGGATTTCTTGAGATAATTTCTAGAATTTGTGCTTCACCAATTTTCGTGATTTCCATTGATAAGTTTTATCAATATTTGTGCATTGGTGAATTTGTGTGTCATTGACTTTTGTGATTGACATTGATATAATCGTCAATATTTATGGTTTGGTGAACGAAATAAGGAGTATGACATTCCTTTTGATCTTTGAGTAGATTTTTGTGATATTGATTAATCTCTTGTTGATTTTCAATTACTTATTTATCACGGCTTGGCATTGTGATTATTATGTGTTTGGTCATACCTCTTATTCTATATCGCTTCATCTGATATTTATAGTTAGACTGATCCGTTTATTATTTTCTTATTAAATAATACTCGGGTCAGACCGAGATGTTACAGGTGCTTCAGCTTGACTTCTCACTTGGGATTGATTTCCCTGACTTTTGGGCTAACTACTTTGATTAGTAGTTTATTTTGTTGTATACACTTGAGATATGGACTCATAGTTGTATTCTTTTGTATAGCACGTGTTGCTATTCTTTTGTATTATTTTGGATCTTTTTGACCACTACTCTGATATACTCTTTCATGTGTTAGTTATATATTCATATCTTCTTCCGCCTTTGTGATATGAATTATCTGTGACTGATTTGTGTTATGCTTATTTCTATATTTGTTTCCGAAGATTATTATAGCCACTGTGTAGTAGCTTTGTGTTTGTATCGGTATGTCGAATTTCCTCTTGAAATAAAATGCATGTTATACTATCTGACATATCGGTGCTCGTGCAAAGCAATTACACGGATGGTCGCTCCTCAACAGCCTTATTCTCCGTGCTAGTTGACAGTATTACACCGTAATGTTCTTGGCTAGCGTGGGTATAGAGGTGGGGCGTCACATAGAATGTCTTAGGTTTTATCCATGTATATTTAGTCTCTAAAATGTTAAATTATCTGATAGCTCGTATTTCTTGGCACTGACGCGAGTTCGAAAGTCATTAAAAGCCTTAAATTAGTGTGTTGGAAGGTATAGGTTTTCGCATGTGATATCAAAGCCCAGGTTTGAAATTCTTAGTGAATAAGGACGTATTAGAGAACTAACTTGAAAACTTTCTAGAAAAGAAATGTTTTTAAAATGGTTTTCAAATTATTTTTCAAAGTGTGTATATGTAGATAAAGGCTTTCTAAAAGTTTTATGTATATATAAGTGTAATACATAAACTTTTTCTGTTGTTTTTCCAATACTATTTGTGGAAAAGCTGCTAAAAAAATTCCTACATCATAGATAGAAAGGATGAGTGATCCTGATGGTTGTGGCTTAGGGGTTGTAGCTGAGATTCTGAGTGTGAACGTGTTGATTTGGTTCCACAAGTATCTACAACCAAGAAGACAAGCCTAGCTTAAACCTAATAGAGGACCCATGGAGCGAGCACTAGGTGTAGTTCCTACCCACCTACCTGCCATCGATTTTTTCAAGCTTTGTTAGGACTTTGCAATCCTAGGAAGGAAGTCGTATGTTGGGATTGAGTCACATGTAGATTCAAGGAAATGGATTTAGACTTCTAAGATGATTTTGATGGGTCTTAGAGATGACGTTAGGAGACAGCTTTCCACTTGGTCTTTATAGTGTATGCTTTGAATTTGTTGGATGTGGTAGTCGCTAAGACTGATGAGGGAGAGATTAGTTAGAGTTTAGGCGATGACTTGAGATGAAGTTTCTTTCTAGAGAATACGAGGGACTATAGTTGGAGAAGCTCATTTATTTGCATCAAGGAGATATGTTGGTAAAGGACTAGCGAATTAGTTTAATGAGTTTGCTAGGTCTGGAATGAGCTGGAAAGCTTTGAAGTTTGTGATGGGACTGAATCAATCTCCTTAGGATTTGGCCATTCATCATATTACCATGGATGTGACTTTTGAGGGATTGATGAAAATGGCTTTGATGAACGTCGTTTCCAAAGAGGAAGCCTAAGATGATAGAAAGAATTAAAGAGCAAGCCTAAGAGGAAATGAGGAAAGATACCCCAGCAGAACCTGTGCAATGGCAGAATGGTACCCAAGGGAAAGATAAAGAAGGAAGAGCTATAGTGTAAGAAGTGCGGTAAGAAGAGGCATTTTGCAAGGGAATGCAAGGAGAATGGTTTGAAGATCAATATTGAAACAGTGATCAATTTAGGCACATGAGGTGGGAGTATCCATCACCTCAGAAGACATCTACCCAAGTGGTTTCAACGTACGGACTGGAAGACGTTCCTAGCAAGCACGACTGCACCTTCAGTCTTGGACAAGGGGAAGAAGGTTGTGATCGATGGTGTATTAACTTTATATGATTTACCTTTTCGTACTTTATTTGACATGAGGGCATCACACTCTTTTTAATTGAAAAAACTTGTGGATGAGTTACACTTTGACACTAGCATAGTTACGGACATTGTAGTTGTATCAAACCCAGTTAGAGGATCAACTTATTTTTTTATGATATGTAAGGGTTTGAAATTTTTGATTTTGGGAGTCGAGTTTGATTATGATGTTTTTGTCTTTGGCTTTTTAGATTTAGTTTGATTTTGGATATGATTGGATGACAATGTATGAGGTGAAGGTTGTTAGGTTGGGTGCTTGCAGTGGACATAGTCTAGAGGTTCATTGTGATCCAAAAGGTTCAGTTATGTTGAGTTACCTAAAATTCATTAGACTATCACATGATGAGTTAGATTTAGCCTCTGTAGTTAGAGACTATCTAGATGTCTTTTCTGAGGTTACCCGTCTCCTATTGCCATACCTTTGAGAAATATGGCTTTTAAGGAGAGATGTGATATGAATAAGAAAGTGAGTGAGTTGTAGGAAAAGGGCTTCATTTGGAGGACTATTCCAGAGTAGGGAGTAGCAGTTGTCTTTTCCATCAAGGCAGATGATTCTCTAAGACTTTGTGTCAGTTATTAGAGTTGAACAAGCTGACAAGGAAGAACCATTACCCATTGTCTGACATATACAACCTCTTTGATTGTTTAGTTGGAGAAAAAATTCACTTAGATTTTTTCGTCTATCAGATTCCATCAGTTTTATGTAGCTTAGGATAGTATTCAGAAAACTACTTTTTGTACACAGGATGGATTCTTTGAGTGGTTAGTCATGTCCTTCAGACTGACCAATGCAACCGCTTACTTTAGTTGATGTGATGAGTCGAGTTTTTAGACGGATGCTTTAAAAGTTCATGGTAGTATGTGTGGATGACATATCAGTCTATTGGAAAAGTGAGGACGAGCACAAGTTTCATTTAGAAGAAGTGTCTGATACACTCCGTGAGCATCAATTGAAAAGGAAGTTTTTCAAATGTCACTTTTGGCATGAGGAGGTATGATTTTTGGGACACGTTGTTTATAAATTTGGGGTAGCAATCGACCCTAGTAAGTTGCTGCAGTACAGGATTGGCATGTGTCGAAGAATGCCGTGGAAGTAAGGAGTGTCCCTGGTTTAGCAGGCTACTATAAGAAGTTCATTAAGTATTTCACAAAGATTCTTTTCTTTTGACTCTCCTCACGAAGAAGAATTTGGTTTTCTACTGAGACATGAAGTGTGAGTATGCTTTTATCAAGCTGAAGGAGGCATTGACTAGTGCAGCTATTATAGAATTACCTGATGGTACGAAGGAATTCACATGTATACCGATGTTTACGGCATGGTATTAGGCATGGTTTTGATGTACGAAGGGAGACTGGTGAGCTATGCTAGCCGGCATTAAAAATACCATGAGAGAAACTGTCATACCCATGATCTTGAGTTGGCGACCATTATCTTTGCACCCAAATCATAGAGACACTATCTTTTAGGAGAGAGGTTCGAGTTGTGTATGGATCATATGCCTTTAAAGTATTTATTCTTCTTTAAGGACTTGAATTTAAGGCAGCAAAGGTGGATGGAGTTTTTGACATTATATGATTTCAATTTTCGTAAACCCTAGCAAGGGAAATGCTGTAGCTGATGCCTTGATTAGGCAGCATGCAGTGTTGAGTCCTTTGTTCTTTGAATGGAAGCATTTGGAGTTTATCTCTATATTCGATTTTCTACCATCATTAGACATTAGTTTGGGATTATTAGTAGCTATGGATGTACAGCCTACACTCATGGACCGCATTGGGTCAAGTCTGAAGCTAGACAAGGAGTTGTTAAATATTTTTGAGAAGCTTGTTAGAGGAGAACAGTCGAGTCACTTGAGGTGCCGTGATAACCCGAACCTCTCAGTACACCGATCGAAAGCCTACGGTGTCTTTTGGACTCACTTGGTGCCAAGAAAAACTAGCTGTCAGGTTTTTAATACATTACAATGACTAAAGATTTACGGATATGATCTAATAAATTGTACATTTTCTTATCTTACAGTGCAAGGCAACAAAATATAAATATAGTAAATAAACATCTTTGAAAATATCTCAAAACATAGTCTTAGATAACAATACGTAGTCAAATCCAGAGTACACAAAAATATGATACATAGATTGATAAATACTAAGTACCGAATGAGATAAATTGGTACGTGGAGAGTAATATAAAATAACAAGCAACTCCAAAGTTTAGCTCGCCTCTCCACGTACTAATCACGCGCTTATCACTAACTGCCTTATCCTTCTGTGGTGGGGAAAAGAAAGGAAAATGGGTGGATTAGACAAACGTTTGGTAAATAAATACATTATTAATAATACATAATGATCATATGTAGTTGACTTTAATAATACTCTATATGGCCTAGAGTGGTTTACAAGTGTCCACGAATTTCTAGATTTCCTTACCTAAGGGGTTTTAAATTATTATACGATATACTAACTATTTATGCAGGCTCATACTAAAAATCGAATAACTGATCGAACCTATAGATAACTAATGATCGGCTAACAGTTCCTGGCTTTTCCAACATAGGGCTATCCTACTATTTCCTTTACGAGACTACACCTCTCACATTACGACTAGCGTAACCATTCTACATGGTTTTCCCATATTTCTACTATGGGACTAAGTTTCCCACAACTATGACTACAGGTACACCCGTTATGCGTTGAGAGGGGGGGACCTCAATGCTTACTCGCCAAACTATCATCGTCTGCATCTGTATTCACCTCTCAATGGTAATGTAACACCTCTTATTACATGTGCTGGGATCCAACAACAACAAAAACAAAAACATCACGTAGCATCAATATCCGTGAATGCCAGGGAACTCCCATTGTGCTGAGCTACACACTTCATCAGGCATCAGTCGATGCTGCATGTCCACCATAGAACCTCCTTGAGTGTCATTTGAAGTAGAATCGCCCAGTCGAATATCAACCTATGTTGATAGCATTTACTTAGTCCAAAAATGTCTTAGTGTCGCCTGATAAGGAACTAGCTGCCCTATTTTTAACATTCACGTATAGACTCACACACAAATACACACACAACTACTAACTAATTTATTTATAAACCAGGCCTTGGGCGGAGGGTCATACTACACTTCTAGAACGCCAATTGTTTGATTGCCTACTCTTGCAGCGGTTGACCGCTTGCTATTGACCGCCCATGATAGAGCTGTCGACCGTTCGTTTAAGGTTTTCAAGTATTTGATTTTTGTTTGTTTGGTTGATTACCTAATTACATTCTTTCCAAATTAGTGAGTTATAGAGCAATTATAGTGAACCAACTTTTACAATTCACCAAATTTCTTATTCGAGTTCACTTTATAGATTTACAGAGCAAAATTTCGACCGAGGGTAACTAATAACATCCTTATTCATAAGGTTATAGGAATTTCTACTTGATTAGAAGAGGATTTTAATCCTACATTAATTCCTTTTTAATAGGTTTACATCAAATTAATTTTTTATCAAATCTCATATCCAAATAATATATTTCACAATTTAGTTTTTGATAACCTAAATCGGATAGGGTATACTAAAATTAATTATCATCTTATTAAAAGTATACCGGCTCACATCAGATACCAAGCTTTCCTTTGAAGCTTGATTAGAACCTCCCTTGATTCATTAGATGTTTGCTTGGCTAGTTATTTTAATCTGCTTGCTTTTATTTTTATTTTACTTTTGAAGAATTTAGGTTTGGAAAGGAAAGAATTTGGTAGAGTTTCAATATATGGACAAAATTTCTAATGAATTGGGGTTTAGGTTAACCGAGTATTTATAGGCGTTTTAAACTGATAACGACCATTGATCAACCCTTGGACAAACTATGGTTTCATCTGTATACTAATCTTTTACTTCATTATTAAGCCAAAATATTTCATTAAATCTAGGCCGTTGCCACTCAAAACTGTCAATCTAAAATATCAACTCGTCAATCGCTACATGTCGACAACGACCCCCTAAGATGTCAACTGTTTTTTTGGAATTAATTTCTCACCAAATTTACATATTTGATTATCTTCAACTGTGAATTTTCAAATGTTTATAACTTCTTCATATTAGCTTCGATTTTAAAGTATTATATATGAAAATTATCCAGAAAATGGCTAGGAATGCAACGATGGAAGTTCACAAGCCAGATTAGGATGTTTATAAGAATTCTACTTTTTCCCTTGTTATATTTTAATTTTAATTGTTTTATTAAATTCTCTCTTAATTTCCAGGGTGTTACATTCTCCCTCACAAAGGATTTCGTACATCAAATCTCTATGGATGGAAAAAATGTAACTCATATGTGCAACAATCAATAACTATAAACATCTACTTGTCCATCATCCACTTTCAATCATTATCCTTAGTTAAATTTCTAATGTAGTGTGTACATGCAAGCATGGAATGCATATGAACATATACTAATGCAAATTTTAGGTGGTCTCTTGATCCAGTCAACCTCCTAAAATTAAGTGCTTATGACACGTATCCAAATGCATGCAACAATATAGGGAAATATATTTGAAATTCTACATGTATGCGCAACCATTCAATCCATATCAACAGCCATACACATATAACTCAGTAAAATAAGTAAGTTATAATGTGAGTATGTGTGTACTAACGAGGGGATATAGTTACTAAAGTGTTTAAAAACCAATCCAACAAATACATACACTAGCATCCGTCGTTCATAACATGTCCTAATGACACATTTGCAACAATCCAAACATTTAATGGTATTTACCTATTAGGTGTACCAAGCTAGAACCTAAAAAACATAAGTGACCTATACCTAATTATCTAAAATGGAAATGTACTAGAAAAGAGTTGTGGGTGGGTAGCTCGGATCCTCTCCTTGGACTCCCATGTACTCTTAATATGTCATCTCCCTACCGTCTTAACAAGCTTCATTACTTTATTATGGACTCACTTTACACCATGCTCAAGAATACAAGTGAATGCATGGAAAATAAGCGACTCCCTCTCTGCCTCCCCCTTCTCTAGCTGACTCGTCTTGATTACGGCAGTCGTATCATATACGCACATTTGCAAGTGCGATAATTGGGAAATGGCATGTACTCCTGCTAACTTCTCACGAAGCTCAACCCTATAAGTTGGCTCCCCAACTCTATCAGTAACTGGAAAAGGCCATATAAAACCTCGATGCTAGCTTTCACAAAGACCATGTTTCCCATCGCGAACTCCAACTCCATATTTGTCCTGTTAGCATAATATTTATGCCTATCTTGTGTGGTTTATGACCTCCTACGGATCAAATTTACCTTCTCCGATGTCTTCCTCACCATATCCAACCCAAAAACAATTATATCTGTAGTGTCCCACCAACATGATAGTGATCTATAAGGTCTCCTATAGAACACCATGAACGGTGTCATCCAATACTCGCTTAATAGCTATTATTTTAGGTAAACTCTAATAGTGGCAAATGATCCTCCTAAAAGCCTCCAAAATCCAATATGTACATCCAAAGTAAGTCCTTCAACTTTTTGTCCACTCACTCTGTCCGTCAGTTGATATGCAAGTGATAAGTGGTACTCAAGCTTAGCTTGGTGGCCAAAGCCTCCTGTAGACTCCTACAAACTCACCGGTGAAAAAAGGGTCTCGATCACTAATGGTGCTAAAAGGAACTTCGTGTAACCAAATGATCTCTCTCACTTATAGTGCCGCCAATGATGCCATGGTCCTCGTACCCCTCAATGGAATAAAATGAGCATATTTGATGTATTGAGATCGTTACCCTCTAAAATCCTCCTGGTTTCTTCTACTCTGCCTTTACCCTCTAACAAGTTATACATCGTGCTACATACTCTGCCACATGCTTCTTCATACCAAACCAGTAAAGAACTCTCTTCATGTTATTGGCATATTTTGTTCCCACCTGTATGAATGGTCATCCATGAAAGGTGAGAGACTGCTAGTACCATGTCAATCAAATCCATAATGAGAGGAAAACTAACCTACTATCTCTCTATAACCAGCCCTTTGATTCAGTGTTATAATAACTCAAGTGTCTAGACTGCTCTCCTTTACCAAGCTTCTTAAAAAAAAAATCCACTAACTCCTTGTCTTGCTTTTGACTTAAGCCACTGTAGTCTATAAGTGTGGGCTTCATATCCAAAGTTGCTAACAACCTGGAGTAATATCTAATGATGGTCGGAAATCGAACGTAGAAACGAACTTCAAATGCTTCCACTACAAGAATAATGGCCTCAATACAACATGCTGCATACTCAAGGCATCGACCACTGCATAGCCCTTGCTTGGAGCATATGAGATGTCAAAACCATACGATGCCAAAACATCCATCCACCTCCACTGCTTTAAATTCAAGTCGTTTTGGAGAGCAAGTACTTTAGAGACTTATAATCCGTATATAGCTCAAACCGCTCTCCTAATAGATAATATCTCTGTAACAACCTGAATTTTAGAAGTAATTAATAACAAATTTTTAAGTAATTAAAAATGGATTTTGAAATTTAAAATAAATAATCTAAATTTATTATAGAAATTGTCATTTTATATTAAAGTAATTGATGATGAAATTAAATAGATTTGGGAATCAATGGGTGTTTTAAGAATTTTAAAATAAAATTGGAAATTGTTTAATATTAGGTTTAAAATATGAATGAATTATTATGGAAATAACGATAGATTAATTTTCGTATAAAATATTAAGTTTATTTTGATAAGAAAATAAAATTTATTAACATAGTCTGGAAATTAATTGGTAAATAATTTAAATAAAATGATTAATTAAAATCATAGATAATAAATTTGTAAAATAAATATTTTTATTGTTTAGTAAATAATTTTATGATAGAATTGATTTTAAATTTGGGCTTGAGTTAGGATTGTTGTGTAAACTAAAGAAAAGAAGAAGAAAGAAAAACTAGGCCCTATAACTCAAGCCCAAACCATAAACTAAGTTTCTTGATAATTATCAATTTCGGATAAATCCACATCCAGATTCGCCACCTTCAATTATATATACATCCGAAACGAAAATATAATTCTTTTTTATGAAAAAAATCGTCCATCTTAACCCTATCTCTAGTATAATTCAAAATGAGTTCAAAATAAACTCAATAAATTTTCAAAGTTGGGCATGAGCATCTGGACATCGATGTAGGTCTAAGTTCGTAATCGATTGGAAATTTGTTGATAATTTGGGGTTTGGAGAACATGTGTGGGAAGGAGGAAGAAGAGGGACGTAGTGTATAAGTCTACGTTCATAAGCGATTGGAGATTCATCGATGCTTTAGGTTTGGAGGACATATAGGGGAGGAGGAAGAAGAGGTACTTAGTGTATAGGCGAGCATATACGCTCACTTAATTATGTCTATATCCATCTACTTTTTGCATTTTAGATGTAGTGTTAATGCATGAGATGAGAGGAGAAAATCGACGGCTCAAGCTGCCTGAAATTGATTGATAAATGCATGGCCTAGAGCATTATTGCTTTAGGCATTCTTCAATTAGTGTATCGGTCATAGGAGATAGGTGCATCGATGGAAGACTTTGTGTGGCTTTATGCAATTTTTGGCTGTGTTTGTAAGTGTGAAGTTGTACATGGTACTATGTGTATGTGCGTGTAACTTGTGTTTGTGTTGTTAAGTTTGAGTGTCAAAGATGTGTGTGTGTTTTTTATACTTGAACAAGCTTTTGTGTGTAGTTTTGTGGTGGTGTCTTGTGTGTGTGTGCATGGTTGTGGGTGTATGTGATAGTTTGAAAGTGTTTGATTTATGTTTATGTGTATGTGCTATTGTGTGTATCTTGCTGCTGTGTTTTGTGTGTGTATGTGTGCAAGTGTTTGTATTAGTGTTGTTTTTTATATGAATTTGTATGTATGGGACAACTTGTGCCTGAATGTGTGTGCGGAATTCTATGTATATCTACAACCGTGACTACGTCTGTGTAGTTAATGTCGCGCTATTACCCCGCTATAACCCCGCTATATCTCATAGCGGATTTCTACCGCTACGATATTTCCATATAGCCTCAAAATATAGCCTTTCCGCTTTAAGCCCCGCTATTTCCGCTATATCCCGTTATTCCCGCTATATTCCGCTATTTCCGCTATCTTTTTTAATAAAATGAATTGAAAATTTTCATTTATACATTATAAAATTACGAAACTAATTTATTTGATTTAATTTTTAATATCATTTCAAAAATGAAAATACTCTAATATTCTACCAAATTCAATTATGTTATATAACAGTTTTACGTTTATTCAAAGTATATTAGCACATGTTTTTATTTAAAATTATTTATGTATTAATTATAATTCAATTGAAAAATAATTTTTCATTTAATTACCATTTATATATTTGTAAAAACATTAAGTACGAGTTTTATATGCTATTTTAGAGCCATCCGCTATATCCCGCTATATCCTCGCCGTATCCTCGCTATGACTTTTTGCACCTCTACCGCTTTGAATCTGCCGAGCGCTTTAACTACGTAGGACTACGTGCCCGTGTAAATGCAAACTTAAGTGCATGTGATGTGTGTGCATGTGATGTGTGTGTGTGTGTGTGTTGTTATATGTCTGTTTCTATGCATGAGTGTGTGAGTGTAAGGATTTTGAGTATGAAGTTAGTGTTTATGTGTTTAGTTTTTCCTATGCATATGTTGTGTGATAGTATGTGCTTGCGTTTGTGAAAATATGAACATATGTGTGTGTAGATATGTGCAAGCATGTATGGACAAATACGTCCATGAGCGTGAGCAAGTCAAATTACAAAAAAAAGTGGAATCTAGCAATAAATATATATACATGTTCATATGTTCATTTTGAGGAACTGAATGAGATAAAAGATGTGGCACTCTTGAGTTTTAAAATTACTAAGTTAGTGCATGTGACCGTGAAATTTTATGTGTGAGTAAGTGTGAGCATTAGTTATATATATACTTAAATTAAAATATATATATATATATTAAACTTTAACATGAACCAATACAAATCTAAATAATGATTATACTTAAAATCTAATGTATACTTATATATTCTACATGAATGTAAAATAATTTGAAGTTATTTGTTCTGGTTTTATTCTTGATACCACGTCACTTTTTGCAGATTATTTGCATGTGTTAGGCCCTGATGGAATGGAAGTAGTGAGTCTTCTTCCTTTTAGGAGGAGGTTTATATGTTTCCTTAGGTCATATTTTTAGCTACAGAGGCGTTTAGCTTTTTATGTATTGTAGTCTAAGTGGTATGACCATTATAAAATCATATATACCCGTTCTGTGCATATGCAGAACACCTTTTCCATATTTATATATGGTAGCATGGCCGACTATAAAGTTGGATGGCTTTGCCAAAAATATAATTTGAAGTTTAATAAGTTAAAGAAGTGAATTTAATAGTATTATTTAAATGGGAAAGATATGAAATATTTCTGAATTGATATTCTATAGTTATCAACATGTATTTTATGAAATTTTGAGATATAATTCAAGTTTTACAAATGTCTCTAATTAACTATGAATATATAAAATTGATTTGATTATTTTATAATCATTTTTCAAATGTATTTAGTTGTATAAAATTATGAAATAATTCTATATGTAATATTTAATTTCATAAACTATTATGGGTTATCAAAGAAGAAAAGGAATTTTCTAATGTTATTGGTTTGTATAAAATTAATATTTAAATTTATATAAGTTGAGGAATTAATAATTTATTTGAAATAATTTTTTTTATTTAGTTTTAATTGGTTATTTAGTTTGATCTTAGAATATATTTATAATCCACTTCTAAAGTTCAAAATATTGTATATCAAATTTATTTGTTGTGATTAATTTATTATCGAATATTAATCTACTTTTATATATATATATATATAATCATATATATTTTGATTAATCTGTATCATCTTACTTCTTATTCCTATATTTTTATTAAATTGGATCATATGAATGATTCACCATAGATGTCGATTTTGTTTAGGGATTTAATATGATATGGCGATGACATCCTTTTATATGGATTCATAATATTATTATTGTTGTAATATTTTATTCATAATGATTTTAATTCTATACAGTGATAAATTTAAGTAAACCGAGTTATAATACCGCTTGGGATGAGGCTTTTGGTAATATTACTCTGGATATTCTTTAGACTTCGTTATACAGAATATTGTGGTGATTGATTGGAGTTTATAAGAAATGAATAAATGTTACCGTTGTGATATTTATTTAATTATTCATTGTAAGCAGATGATACTCTTATGATGGGGATTATGGTGATTCGCTGCGGTGAGTAATGTGTATTGCCATGTGCCGGCAATCATGTATATAGCCATGTGTTGGCAATATTATAAAGCTGTGTGCCAGCAATGTGTAGAGCAATGTGTCGGCAATAGTGTCAAGCTTTATGGCAGTAATATACAAAGGCATGTGTTGGCATTATGAGCAGCTATATGTTAGCTATTGAGTGCAAATACATGTCAATCAAACTTATCCAACTTCCTTTCTATTACGGAAGTGAGCCAAATTGGCTAGCATCCACCCTAGTAGCCCAATCGTGGTGATCATGCCCTGGATCCTTGACACTCTTATGGCTGTATGCCTTAGATGTTTCTCTCTTCGCTATGTGAATTTTCCACTCTGTCACATAGGCCAACAATCAGTTGCTTACACGGGCAATGTGTTGGGTTATGATTGATGCAGAGCGTAGTGGTGCACCGTGTTTGTGAAATGTGACAGATATTATCATGATACCAAGGGGCGGGTAACAGATGACTATAGGAGTAGCGTCGGATAGACACTTGTGAGGCCCTTGGAGAAGGCAGATGTGTTGTCCGTCTCCCATCTAGTTCAAGTGTGTGGTAGACAAACATATACTATTTATATTTATACCTGAGATAATGTCTAGGATATAGTAAATCCCTATGTCTTATCTTATAAGTTTTATGGGTAGGTGGCTTATCCTTTCTAGGCAGACGACCTACTCATTATTGTTTTAATTTAGGAATTACCTTGTGCAAGTAAAAACCTTTATATACCTTATGCTAGTACAAACCATTATATTGATTTCTAGATTCGGATAAAGATTTCTAGAGATGGATGATTCACTGATTGATGTTGATTATTGTGATTTCTGGTTTGATGTGTTCCTTATGGGCGATGACATCATTATATATGACTTCATGATAATTGTGATATGTGATGTTTTGGTGTTTACGTACGATATTATAACCATACACACCCTCCTATATATTGATATCATGATCGGTTACTTGCGTATTATACCAGTATTATCCTATTATTATTTTTAGTATGTTCTTTGTCACTGACATTTATTAACCCTTAATTTAGACATTGTCTGACCTATGTTTTATTTACGTAAAACACAGGTCATTCCGAGACAATTCAAGCACAAGGACGATGGACCAGCTTGTATTTTCTAGACGTCGAGGAAATTAGATATTTGACATTGTAGATTATCATTTTGTGTTGTATATTTTCTTATATGTATGTTATTATGACGTAATTTGGACAGAGATTTTATAGTATATATTATCGCTATAATTGACTCTGTAATATCTAATATGTATTATATATTATGCACTGTTCTATATTGAAGACACATGTGTTTATTGCTCTGTGCCGATATTGTGTATGTTTTGTGGTTAGCTGTATTCATCGTTTAAATACAAACCAGTGTTAACCAAAGGGAATATTTATGTATGTACCCCATATCACCTTATTCTCCATATCATTTGATAGTATTACTCTGTAGTAATCTTGGATAGTAAAGGTATAGAGGTGGTGGTGCTACAGTCTCAATGACTTCAGCGCAAAAACAATGGCCACAAACTCAAGATCATGGGTACGCTAGTTTCTCTCGTGAACCTTCGACTGTCGACTAGCATAGTTCACCACTCTCCCTGCCTTAAGTGTAGGTATATACTGTAAACGCCTTCATACCGTCGGGTAATACAAAAATAGGTGCACTAGTCAGTGCCTCCTTCTGCTTAATAAAAGCATCCTTACACTTTACATCCCATGAGAAAACTAAATTCTTCTTGCTGAGGCAGGTAAGATGGGTAGAGATCTTCAAGAAGTCCTTACTAAACTTTGTATAGTAGCTCACCAAACCAAGAAAATTCATGCACTTTTGTGGCATTCTTCGTCATAAACTGCTGCAACTTTACTAGAATCAACCACAAGCCCACTTTCCAAGATAAAATGTCCCAAAAAGCATAACTCCTCCCGCCAAAAGTTACACTTAGAAAACTTTGCTTCAACATATCCTCAGAGAGTGTATTAAGCACTTCTTCTAAATTCAACTCGTGGTCTTGCTTGCTTTTCGAATAGACTAATATGCCGTCCACAAATACCACTATGAACTTATAAAGCAACCTCTTGAAAAATACAACTCATCAATTCTACAAATTATGCTAGTGATTTGGTCAGTCCGAAGGGCTTGACTAACCAATCATAAATTCCATCTGGTATATGAAAGTCGGTCTTCAGAATACTATCTTCATCTACATGCAATTGATGGAATTGGGTAGCCAAATCAGGTAGTGAGAACAACTTAGCCCCAACCAACCGATCAAAGAGATCTTCTATATAGGGCAACGATTAATGCTTTTTCTTTGCCAGCTTATCTAGCTCCCTATAATTGACCTAAAGCCTCAAAGAATCATCCGCTTTGTGGAAAAGACAACTGGTGCTCCTCACTTTGAAATACTCCTTCGAATGAAGCCCTTCTCTAATAGCTTATTCAGTAGCTTGTTCAACTTATATCTCACCTTTGGAGCCATATGCCTTAAGACTAAGAAAACAGGTTTGACATTCTCCACAAGATAAATTTGAAACTCGATATCTCTCTTGGAGGGAGGACCAATAACCTCAAAAAAAACATCTAGGTAACTTTAACTACATGCTTTAAACCATGTGATAGGGCTAATGCATACATGTAACTCAACATAACTGAACCTCTGGGATCGTAATAAACCTCTATACCGCATCCATTACAAGTACCCGGACAAATAACTTTCCCATCACAATCTAGGATAGCCCCATACATCACCATCCAATCCATGCCCAAAATCAACCCAAACCCAGAAAATCCTAAGACAAAAGCATCTCAATCGAACTCTATCCCAAAAATAAACATTTTCAAACCCCTACATATCATAGACAAATAAGTTGATCATCCAACAAGGTTTGATGGAACCATAGGGTCTGTAACTATGCTGGTGTCTAAATAGAACTCGTCTACAAATCTACTGAAAATAAAAAGGTATGATGCCCCCTTGTCAAATAAAGTAGGAATGGATAAACAAAATAAAGTTAACACACTTTCAATCATGACCGTCTTCCCTTATTAGCTACAGGAGGTGCACTTGAGCTAGGAACTGCGTCGAGTGTGTAAGTTGGAACCACCTGGGAAGAGGTCCTCTGAGGTGCTTGACACTTCCAACTCATATACCTGCATTGATTGCAATTGTAAGACTTAACCTTCGAACCATCGTCCTTGCACTCCTTTTCTAACCTAGCTAACTCATTTGATTCACATACCCTCTTACCATCATCTCTCCCTACTGTAGATAAATAAACTTCTCCAACCGTAGTCCCTTCTCTGCTTTGGGAAGAAACTTCTTCTCAAAACATCACATAAACTCTACCCCATCGGTCTCCGCCTCTACTAAATCCTACCAATTCTTCGGCTCTCCCTGAGATGCGAAATAGTAAGTTGTCTCCTTGCCTCGTTAGCAAGACCCACTAGTCGAAAAATCCTCTCACATGTATGAATCCATTTCCTTGAATTTACATATGACTCGGTTCCTACATACGGCTTTCCTTCAAGGCTTGCAAAATCCTAACACAACTTAGCAAAAGCAGCCTTAGGTGGGTGAATAGGAATTGCACCCGGCGCATGCACTGTGGGTCCCCTATTAGGATTATGCTCAGGCTGTCCCCTTTCCTGAAGATTCATGCAGAACCAAATTGGGATGTCCACGTCCGGAATCATAATGCATCGCTTGAGCCTGAATCGTTCCTCTGCTATCTATGGTTAAGAAATTTATTAGGAACATTCCACAGATAGTATAGGCAAGAATAAGGGAAAGAAATTACGCTTATATAAAATCTTTGGGAAATTTTTTTCAAAACTTTTATGCATACATCTATACATCTGTATATACATACATACATTGGAAACCCTTTTTGAAAACCTTTTCAAAAACATTTGGAAAACCTTTTCTTTTCAATTTTTTTTTCAAATACATACTCTTAATACTCCCCTAATGCCGAAGAAATTCCAAACCTAAGCTTTGATACCAACTGTGACAATTTGCACCTCCCAACACACCGATCCAAAGCCTAGGATGACTGCAACAACCCACACCCTAATGAACCCAAATTTTCTCTACATCAAAAACTCAAGTCCACTAATGCACAGATCATTTCTTTTTGGTATCCTGCAAATAAAAAAATGCATATCAGACCACTATCAATATAAACTCACAAAGGAATATTAAAGTACAATAAAACCTATAACTACTGACCAAGGTTAAAACTTATGAGGTTAAGTGCCCTTGTTAGTGTCGACCATGCATAAGGAAATCTATCCTTCCACCATTTCCGCCTTGCACCAGTACCTGTCCTCTAAAGCTACCATATGGGTTACAATGAGGAAGGTGTCAGAACAACGTTTTGGTGATGAGTAAATTACACACTTTATATATAACATTAGTTTATGTAGGTTTCCTTCCATCACACATTATGTCTTTTATTATACTTATTCGTCTTGGCTCCATGTATGCATATGATACGCCCATCTGTCCAAAGTAGACCATATATATATAATCCATAGTCCACCTTTGGACCAAGATACTTTTCCCACTAGTATCTACAACCCAGCACCTCGTCAGGAATTATTATCAATGTATTATCATCTACTCGTCATCGTGCATACCAAAGAACTCCTCCTAGTGCCTAATAATGGCCTCACAATAGTTTACTCGTGTTCTGTCTCGTCTTGCGAATTCTCTACATATCTACTTTCTATTGTGGACTCTACTTAACGAACTATAGAGCACTCAGCTACTTGGACTATAATGGACTCAGCTCCATGGATTATGTAGGACTTGACTCCTAGGACAATGGATACAGCTCTATGGACTATTGTGGACTCCGCTTAATGGACTACCCAATTCATTTTGAAAGACCTCCTTTAAGGGTTATCTACTCTTGCCTTCTAACAAACAAACTAAAAACAACTGTGGCGGTGCATGATGTAACATCCCGTATCCGGAGACCAAAAGCTAAGCGCATAAAAGCTACAGTCATCTATAGTATTAACTTCTGGTGACAAAATATGGTAATGCTAATCGTATCCTAATATCAGAAATACTTGAATATGAACAAAGTCACTATTTCAAAAAACAACATTATACTAATTACATTTCGAAACAATAATTCATATCCAAGTTACGTAATCACATATTGTTTCCTAGGCCATGGATCAACTATAATCATTATAATAATACGCTAAGAGTGACATATGACGATACCTCCTTAGTTGATCAAAGCAGTATAGTCATAACTAACTTAATACACATAAATAAACTGAATAAACTGCAACTTCTAATTAGCTATCCGACAGCCACCTGCTCATCTCCGGAAGTTTTATTCACTAAAACTAAAACTTGAAAACCTCAACCTTAGCCTATTCAAATCAATTTTGAGCACCCGAGATTTTAAGGGGAAACAAATACTTCGAGTCAGACTTAAAGCCTGGTGTGAATAATTCTATGCATCTTGGTTATTTAATGTTAAGTGATACCACGCCGCTTAGCAAATTGGGTTTCCCCTCATTATCATCCTTTGAAAACATATCTTTTGCAAATCTTTTCCTGCAACCAAAACTAGTTAGTCTATAAAGCATCATTATCTAAATATATCACGTAATGAATGAACTATCTGTTTGAACATTTTAGATTTGTTTAGCTTACAATTAACCATTGGCTGACTCGGGCTTACCAGACAATATAACAAAATTTATCTAACATCTGTTAGACACTCTTTTTCTGGACGAGCTGTCCTTAACTATCTGTTAAATACTTCTCTTCTAGATGGTATGTCCTAACTTAAATCTTCCAGGGTCACCTGGTCCTAATGGTTTTACTAGCTCACTAATATCCTATCTATAAACAAATGTATATTTCTTTCTGTATGTAATCAAAATTTTAGTCTTACCCATGACAAAGCCCTATATGTTGGAAGTTTGGACTAAATTAGCTGGGGCTAATAGCTAATGTATAGGGTACAATCCTATACCAGTCTCATCTAGTATTCTAATATCTGAGTCGTTTTACATAGGGATCCCTTCCCATATTTTTCCTTGAAATTTTTTCAAAATGATTTAAAACCTTTAAATCAAATTTCTGTAAGGAAAATACATATATTCTATGCTTTACTCAAATCATCTTGTCATGTTATACATATACTTTACCCTTAATTGTTGAAAGCATTTAAACCTTTGAAAGTACCCCTACCGAATCCACTGAAAGTATCACTTTCGAAACCCCTTGAAAGTGCCTCTTTCTAAACCAAGTAAAACTCTTTCTTTAATCTAAACTGAATGGCCAAAACCTTCCTAATGAAACTATTCTTAAAAACATTTCCAAACCCTCGAAACCTTCCTTTCAAAATCTTTAAAAACCTTAGACATCTTCCTCTTAAAACCTTAAAAACATTGCCTTTTGAAACCCTTGGAAAAACCATTCCTTTTGACTCTTTCGAAACAATCAGAAAAACCTTTCCTTTCGACTCCTTTGAAACCATTGGGGAACCACACCTTCGAAACCTTCCTTTAAAACCTTTCTAAGCATCAAATCTTTATAAACATAAACCTTTTGAAAAACATGGGTGCGATTTAAAACATGTGGAAAAAAAGCCTTTCGAAACAAATTTAAACCATCTCTTTCAAAACCATTTGAGTTGTAATTCGATTGAGCAAAAGGGTCATTAAAACCATTAAGTCAAAATCCAATCTTTCGAAAGCATTTCCTAAGTAAAGAAGTAATGGTGTCGAAACCACCCTTCCAAAAGCATTGGAAAGTGGCCAAATTTTATTGTCCTTTTTAAACTATTTCTTTATACCTAACCTGCCTTGTTTGTCAAATTGTGATTGGCTGCAATTTTACTATTCAAAAGTGATGCCAATTTCTAGAAATACCAAATTTGACTTATTTACAAAATGCTCCTTCTCCTTTTATGAATATATATTAAATATTTAAGTCCCGTACTCAAATAGTTTTATATATCCATTAAACACTTGGGAAAATTCTACAAAATAACATATTTTAATTTTAAAATATTTTAATTTTAGACCCAAACTATTAAATTGTTAACAGAAAGTAATTTTTAACCCAAAATAACATTTTCTTCACTAGAAAATTCATATAAATTCTACAAAAATTTAAAAAAATTCTAAAAATTGAAATCCATATCCAAAATATTATTTTTGGTCTTTATAAAAATTCACAAGGTATTTAAATGTCATTTAATAGGGTTTTCATATCAAAATATGCCATAAAATATATATGAACAAACATAAATAATCAACAAGTATATATTGTCATTCCATTGTTTAAAAACATGGGAAATCATTGTAAATAGGTCCAGATTTCATCTTAAAACCGAAAACATAAGAAATAGTAGATGTATTCATTATTCACCTTAGCTTTCGAGATTAAAGAGATTAAGATGTTAATGGATTTGGTTTGATTATGCTTCCCCTTAGTTTCTTTATCTTCCTCTAGCCCTAGGTGGCCGACCTCGAGCTTTTAAAACATTAACAAATGAAAATGAAATGAATGTATATGAGAATATACGGCCAAGGTTTAGGGATATAGGAATGGCCTCTTTTCTATTTTACCTCTCCTCCATTTCATTTTAACCCTTCTTTTGATTCATTGTTTAAATGGCGCGGCTACCCCTTAATTAAATCAAATCTCAATCCCCCAATCAACACATTATTTAATTTAATTTGGCTAATTAAATATCTTAAATAATGTTATCAAAAATATAGGGTGTTATAGTCTCCCCTCCTTAAAGAATTTCGTCCTCGAAATTACGATAAGGTACATGATAAATCAAACAAGGAGGTAAAACGTACCATCAAACAAATCAGGATAAGAATCTCTTATTCTGCTCTCAACCTCCCAAGTACAGTCCCTATCATCGTCACTCTACTGGACCTAGACTAATCTGACTGTCTTGGTACTAAGCCTCTTCTCATCTCTTGCAACTATACCCATTGGCATTCTAACAATGGTGAAGTTCGGTTCTACTATTAAGTCATATAACACAGTCGCTGCAATAGTAGTTTCTGGGTCTCTAACACACTTTTTGAGATGAGAAACATAAAAAACATCATGGACTCCTGCTAAATTGCTCAGTAACTCAATTCTATATGCGAGGTTCTTAATCCTCTCAACAATAGGAAAAGGTTCAACGAATCTTAGTGCCAACTTTCTTGATTTTCCAAACCTGATCACACCCTTCATTGGTGACACCTTGCGAAAACCTGATCTCCAATTGAGAACTTTAAGTCTTTCCATCTTTTATCTGTATGAATCTTCTACCTAGACCGAGCCTCCTTCATTCTAACTCGAATGACCTCAATCTTTTCTGCAGCTTCTCTAACCAAATCTGGGTCAAGAACCAATCTATCTCCGGCCTCCAAACAAAAACGGAAGATTTGCATGGCCTTCCATACAGAGCTTCAAATGGTGCCATCCCAATACTAGTTTGATAAGTGTAATTATACAAAAACTCGATTAAATGTAGATAGTCTTCCCATGATCCCTCGAAATCTAACACACAAGCTCTTAACAAATCTTCCAAGACTTTGTTAACTCTTTCTGTTTGCCCATCGGTCTGCGGATGGTAAGCGGTACTCATCATGATCTTAGTTCCAAAAACTTCCTGTCGACTCTTCCAGAACTTGCTAGTAAACAAAGAATCTCTATCACATACTATTCTACTAGGAATTCCATGCAGTCTAACCACAACCTTCATCAACAACTTCCCTAAAATAGATGTCGTTCTAGTTGACTTGGCTGGGATAAAATGTGCTGGTTAATCTATCCATTATGAGTCATATACTTTCATTGCCTCTGTTCGACCTTGGAAACCCGTCAATATATTCCGTATAAATAGAATCCCACTTCCATACCGTAACATCTAATAGCTGAAGCAACCCACTCGGCTTCTAATGTTCCACTTTACCTACTGGCAATTCAAATAATGCTTTACCCATAAGCCAACGTATAGCTTCATACCTTCCCAGAAGAAACTTCTATTCATATCCTGATAGATCTTAGTTCCTCCCGGGTGATTAGTGAACTTCAAACACTCGGAACACATAATCTCCCTTTCTTTCTTAACCATTCATTCTAGTCAAGACTGAAATCCTTTAAGTCATCGCTCTCGGTTCCATCTCTTAACTTCCTGATCCATTCAGCTAATACTAGATCCTCCTCCTGTTTAGAAGCAATCTTTTCGATCATCACTGGTCAAACTTCCAAACAAGTCAATACAACAGTCTCTACACTAGACCCTGCCTTGGATCTCCATTGGACTCTACAAGCTAACAAGGCTTCTAAATCTTTCCACTCAATAATCATCCCCAATACTGCATTCTGATGCTTCCTGCTAAGCAAATATGCAACTTTGTTACCTTCCCCCAATGTGTACTCAATCCCAAAATCATAAGCAACAACAAACTCTAACCATCTCTGTTGACTCATATTCAGCTCCTTATGAGATAATAAATAATTCAACGACTTTTAAGTTGTATATAACTCAAACCTTTCTCCCAAAAGGTAATATCTCCACCATCAATGCAAAAATCACTGTAGCTAATAACAAATCATGCGTCGGATATTCGACCTCATGTGGTATGAGCTGTCTAGAAGCATAGACAATCACCTTACCTTTCTACATCACTACAACTCCTAATCCTGTTCCACATGCATCTATATAAACCACCCAATCTCGGTTCTCCTCTGTAATAACCAAAACTGGTGCATGGGTCAGTAAGTGTTTCAAACTTTTGAACGCTTCCTCATACTTATCGATCCACACAAACTTTACCTCCTTTCTTGTTAGCTTGGTCATCGGTGCTGCTATCCGCGAAAAATCCTTAATGTATCTCCGATAATAACTAGATAATCTAAGGAAACTCTTTATCTCAGTCACTGTCTCCAGTCTCTTCCAACTATTCACCGCTTTAGTCTTAGTCGGATCTACTGACAAGCCTTTCTCTGAGACTACATGACCAAGAAACTTTACTTCCTTCTTCCAGAAACGACACTTTGAAAACTTCACCCGCAACTGATGCTGCCTCAGCATCTCAAGCACAACTCGAAAATAAACTTTATGCTCCTTCTCATCCTTGGAGTATATCAGAATATCTCTATGAAAACCAACATGAACATATCCAAGTACTCTTGGAAAACACAGTTCATCAAATCCACAAAGAAAGCCGATGCATTAGTCAGTCCGAACGGCATAACTAACCATTCATACGATCCATATCCGGTCCTATATGCCATCAAAGGTATATTATCCTCTGCTACTCTAAGCTGATTGAAACCAGTTGCCAAATCCAACTGTAAAGTACATTGGCTTCACTCAAATGGTCGAACAAATCGTCAACTCTTTGCAATGGATATCGATTCTTTATCGTCCTCTCACTCAATTTATGATAATCGATACATAGCCTCAACAATCCGTTCGGTTTCTTAGCAAATACCGTGGCTGCTCCCTAAGGTGAACTACTCGGCCAGATAAAACTCTTGCCTTCTAAATCCACCAACTGCACCTTCAGCTCCCTCATCTCTGTAGGGGTCATCTTATTGGCAGCCTACTAACTGATTCTGCTCTCAGAACCAAATCTATCCAAAATTCAATGGCTCCTTTCTATAGCAATCCAACTATAGGCTCATAAACATCTGCAAATTCTCTAACCATAAAAACTCAATTCAGCTCATCATCCAATTGCATAACACCTAACAAAGCATTCACCTCACTGCTAGAACCTTTTACGGTATAAATAATCATGTTGCTATAATCAGGGTGTCTAAGTGATATTTCCTAATCTTGGCAAAATACCCAAGCATCGTACTCACTTAACCAATCCATACATAATTCCAAACCCTACAAAATCAGACACATGCAAACTGCAATCAAAAGTATGACCTAACAAGTCAAACTCTAACTGGTCACATCTCAACCCTAGAGTTGCTACCCTCCTATTGGATTCGCAACACGTAAGGAAGTAACTAAATATGTGGATTCTAGGTTAAGCTTATCTATAAAACACCTAGATATGAAAGAATGTGATGCACCAGTATCAAATAGAATGCTAGCATACATAGCGTGAATTTGAACCGTACCTCATAGAACAGCTTTTCCTTTCTCCTGAGCTATTGGCTTTGAAGCAGCAGGCTCCAATGCATACACCTTGCCCTTTCCATCCTTAGAGGGCTCCTTGCATTGATTCTTATAGTGGCATATCTGATCGTAGTTGAAGCACCTAATGTTCTTCTTCCCAATCACTTCTTTAGCCTTCCCAATACGAAACTCATTGGCGAAATGCCCCTTCGTGTTGCACTTAAAACAAACCACCTCAGACTTTCCTCTCTTAACTGCTCCACCCTTCTAAGCACCCTTCTTGTGAAAGAATTTCCTCTTCTGACCTTACCCAACCTGGACCTCTTTCACCTTATTATTCTCCTCACAAACGAGCATCTCCTCATGCCTCAAAGCCATCTCCACAACCATATCGTGGGGATCTCTAATACGCGATAAGGTAGTCTTGGTTAACTCAGGCTTCAATCCCTTAATAAACTTCCCATTCCTCTTCATCACTATATCAAAAGTGGCATAACCATATCGGGCTAACTTTTCGAACCTACTGACATACTCCAAAACAGCCATCTTTCCTTGCTCTAGCTCAACAAACTTCTTGATCAAAACAGGCTGCGCCATCACTAACAAGAACCTCCCTTGGAACCTCCTCTTAAACTCTGTCTATGTCATAGTCTCCTCATGCACTGCCACAGTCACACAATTCCACCTAAACAAAGAAGCTACCTAAAGGTCTTGATGCCAACCTCCTCTTTTACTCATCATTGAGCCCAAGTCTGCAAAAATCCATTCTTAGTGCAACAACCAATTATCCACTTTGATGGCATCTTCAGTTCCAATAAATGGCTTCTTTCCAAGCTTAGTATAATCTCCACTCAATTTAGCATAATCATTAACAATTGGAGCTTCCCGAACTCCTCCTCCCATTACTCCCGCAGTAACTCCCGCATGCATCATATTCATGCAAAAGTGATACATAGCTTCCATTCCAACTTGTGGGACACCAGCATCCACATTTTCTGCTTGTGCCAGACCTTTAAGTTCTTCTCACATTAGGCCTGGCATTCCCATCACTGCCTTCCCTACCCAGGTTAAATATTACTCTTCTACCATCCATATCAGTATTCAAACCTCATGATATACAAAAGAATAACATAACAAAGATAGGAGACAGGAGATAAAGCATATACTTATATATAGCAAATACAAGTATGTTACTATAGCGTTATCCCATACCCCGATCTTACTCTAATACATTAGAATCATGTTTTCAAAACCATTTTTTGTTAAAGTTTTACATAAACCTATGCTCCGTTACTAAGTTGTAACGTCCCTTATCTAGAGGTCAAATGCTAAGCGCTACAGATGTTGCAATCATCTATAGTATTAACTTCTAGTGGCAAAATACGGTAATGCTAATGGTATCCATAATATCATAAGCACTAGAATTTGAATAAAATCACATATTTAAAAAAAACAATATTTTACGAATTGCATTTCAAAATAATAAATCACATCCAAGTTACATAATCCCATAACGTTTTCCACGTTTTGGATCAACTATAATCATTAAAATAGTACGCCAAGAGCGACATATGATGATGACCCCTTGGTTAATCAAAGCAATATAGTTATAAATGACTTAATACATATAGTAGAAAGAAACTAAATAAACTACAACTCCTAATTAGCTATCCGACAACCACTTGCTCGTCTCAGAAAACTTTTCGCCAAAACTTAAACCTGAAAACCTCAAACCTCAGCATACTCAAATCAATTTTGAGCACCCAAGATTTTAAAGGGAAAAAAAACTTTGAGTCAGACATAAAAGCTATAGTGAATAATTCTACACATATCGGTTATTTAATGTTAAGTGAGCCCATGCCGCTTAGCAGAACCGATTTTCCCTCACTAACATCCTTTAAAATAATATCTTTTGCAAATCTTTTCCTGCAACCAGACTAGTTAAAATCTGGCAAACATCACTATGTAAATGTACATATTAGTAAAAAATGAACTATCTGTTCGAACATTTTAGTTTTGCTTGGCTAACTATTAACCTTTATCTGAATCGGGCCTACCAGACAATATCACAAAATTTATCTAACATCTGCTAGGCACTCTTCTTCGGATGGTCTGTCCATAACTGTCTGTTAAATACTTCTCTTCTGGACGATCTTTCCCTAAAATAACACCTTCCAGGGTTACCCGATCCTAATGGTTTTGTAGGCTCACCAATAATCTATCTTTATACAAACATATATATTTTCTGTATGTAATCATAATTTTAGTCTTACCTGTGACAAAGCCCTACACATTGGAATTTTGGACTAAATTAGCTGGGGCTAAAAGCTAATGCATAGGGCATGACTCTATACCAGTCCCATATGGTATTCTAATATTTGAGTCATTTTACTTAGGGATCCCTTCCCATAATTTTCCTTGAAAACCTTTTCAAAATGATTTAAAACCTTTAAATCATATTCATACAAGGAAAATACATATACTCTATGGTTTACCCAAATCACCTTGCCATGTTATATATATATATGTATATATATATATATATATACACACACACACACACACACACATACATACAAACATATATATATATATATATTACTCAAATCTTAGTTGATGAAAACATTTAAACCTTTGAAAGTATCCCATCCAAATCCATTTAAAGTATCACTTTTGAAACCATTGAAAGTATTTTATTCTAAGCCAAGTAAAACCCTTTCTTTAATGTAGCCGAATGGCCAAAACCTTCCTTCCGATACCATTCTTAAAAATCTTTTGAAACCCTTGTAACCTCCCCTTCGAAACGTTTTAGAACTTTAGACATCATCCGCTTAAAACCTTCAAAACATTGCCTTTTGAAAACCTTGGAAAAACCTTTCCTTTTGACCCTTTCGAAACAATCAGAAAAACATTTTCTTTCGACTCTTTCGAAAACATTAGGGAAACACCCATTCGAAACCTTCCTTTAAAACCTTTTGAAAGCATCAAATCTTTATAAACATAAACCTTTCGAAAGCACTTAGGTTGAATTTAAAACATGTGGAAAAACACCTTTTGAAACCATTTAAACCGTCTCTTTCAAAACCATTTGAGTTATACTTCAATTGAGCAAAAGGGTCATTATCGAAAGCCTAAATTTTGAAAGCATTTCCTAAGTAAAGAAGTAATGGTGTCAAAATCACCCTTCTAAAAGCGTTGGAGAAGTGGCCTAATTTAAAATGCATGGCAACGCTTTCGAAATCATCTAGGTCGAATGGTAAAAAGCGACAGCTAAGGGTTTTGACCTAGTCAAAAGCATTTATTAAAAAAGGCGCAGTTCAGTCGAAATATTTTCTTTAAAACAAATTGACCTGGCCAAAAGCTGACCAAGTCGAAAGCTACTTAGTCGAAAGTAAGCAGGCACATTTTCATTCAAAAGCAAAGTAATGCCTCAACCCCTTCGAAACTCATAGTTTCGAAATAATACCTTTCACCTACATCTAATTAACTACTAGCAGTTCCTTGATACCACGTGCATTGGTTTCGATGGAGTTAGAGGCGAAGTAAGGATGCGAAAGCCTGGTGCCGAAAGTATCGAAAGAGTAAAACCTTTGTATATTTGTCCATTTTAAACTATTTCTTTATACCTAACCCGCTTTGTTTTTTAAATTATGATTTTTTGCAATTTTACTTTTTCAAAAGTGCTTCCAATTTTCAAAAATAACAAATTTGATTTATTTACAAGAATCCCATTCTCCTTTTATAAATATATAAAATGTTTAAGTGCCATACCTTAAATAATTTTATATATCCATTAAAACACTTATGAAAATTCTACAAAAATTGCAGAAAATCTATTTTATTGTAACATATTTTAATTTCATACCCAAACCATTAAATTATTAACCGTAAATAATTTTTAACCTAAAATAACATTTTCTTCACTAGAAAATTCATATAAATTCCACAAAAATTTAGTAAATTCTAAAAATTGAAACCCATCTCCAAAACATTATTTTTGAACTTTATAAAAATTCGCAAGGCATTTAGATGTCATTTTATAAGTTCACACATCAAAACATGTCATAAAATGTGTATGAACAAACATAAATGATCAACAAGTATATATAGTCATTCCATCATTCAAAAACATGGCAAATCATTGCAAATAGGTTCGGATTTCAACTTTAAACCAAAAACATAAGAAATAAGAGGTGTAGTCATTATTCGCCTTAGGTTTAGAGATTAAAGAGATTGAGTGTGAGCGAATTTCATTTGATTAAGCTTCCCTTTAGTTTCTTTATCTTCCTCTTGCCCTTAATAATGGTAACCAGCCTCAAGCTTTTAGAATCTTAACAAATGAAAATGAAATGAATGTGTATGAGAATACAAGGCCAAGGTTTAGGGATATAGGAATGGCCACTTTCCTATTTTACCCCTCCGCCATTTTATATTAACCCTTCTTTTAATTCATTGTTTAAATGGCTTGACTACCCCTTAACTAAATCAAATCTCAATCCCTCAATCAACACGTTATTTTATTTAATTTAGCTAATTAAATATCCTAAATAATTTTATAAAAAAATATGGGATGTTACACATGACCTAAAGTGACCTACACTAGTGGAAGATATAGCCCGTTAGGTGTAACCCTCGTCTTTCCGCTGATTTCTCAGCATCGATGACGTTCTTGATTCATCTACATCTCCTACCCCCTAACATGCTGCTAACACACTAATATAGAGCCAATTTTTGCTCGTCGTCTTATATAAATTGTCTAACACAATTAAGGTAATACCCCCTAAACAAATGAAGCAAACCCTTTTGGGGTATTCCTTCACCTATACGAAAGTGCATATAATTCCATGGGTTTTATAGTTGGATGTGTCCACATCAGCATAATGTATGCACTACTCCTGCTAGCCTCATGCGATGGGCAGACTTCTATTGTATAACACTACTGACCTTGCATTTCAAATTATGTCATTCTTACACACTTAAGTTATTTACTAACTTTAATTGTTCATGCCCGTCATAAATGCGCACTTGAGGATACATATATGTATGTGTGTGTGTGTGTGTTTGTGTATGTGTGTATATTAATTCATATTTGTTTAACAATTGCACCTTTACTGTTTTACTGTTAGTAACATTTCTTTACTTATGCATTTGCATCTTAATTAATTTAAGGATGTTTAACGCTTTCATTTAAAAGAACTAAATTTTTTCCCCTAATTTACATCCCTTTTCTCTATATTTAATTTTCTATATATATTTCCTTTTAATTTTGATTTCCCTCCTTTGTTTAGAGGACTTCTCGTTCCAATTTATTTTAAATTAATACTTGCTTACATTTTCATCATTTTTATTTAATTTCCCTTTGGCCTATATTGCATATTTATTAATTCATCTCATATATAACATATATATTTCTTCAATTAATCCTTAAGGATTTCTGCATTTTAATGCATTGATATTAGGTTTCTCCCAATCTTAAACCTGTAAATTCTATATCTTATCCAAAAGGAGAATTTGTGTTACATTTGGAATTATAAGGAATGTCTTTTTCATAGTTATTGAAATAGACAGTATAAAATATGGTAAATATCCATATTTTGTACATCTCTACCATTTTAGGTGTATTCCTTATTATTTCAAACGATACACTTTTCTTTATAAATTAAACGTGATAATCTATAGAAATTCACACTGTAACCCCATATATGCTAATGAATTAAAATACTACTTAAACCCCCATAATATATTTTGATAACTTAATTTACATTCTCATTTGCAGTAGCCATTTAGATTTACAAATATGGAATTATCACATAATTTATGAGTTTCAGGCACTACTACCACCTAAAACTAAATACAAGAGCTACTAATACCCAACATTTCCCAGATTTACATACGTGCGATTTATAAATTAAGTCATCAATCAGGAATACGTTGACAAGGTTTATAATTTCAATATACATATACAAATTTTAGCCTACGGATCTAATTTACATTCCAAGCATATAGGAATATATTTATAATGATATAAATTCAATATTATATAAAAACATATAATTTCCCACTTTCCTTTTTAGCTTTCCAAATCGTTAGATACAATCTTTGCTAATCAATTTGAATCCCCTTTATCTCTATTGGAATACATACACCGCAAGCATACATATACTTGTCAGAAATCTAGATAAAAGGAGAGATTTGGATTTAACTTAAATTTTAGATCTAGATTTATAATTTACCATTGCTTGATGGTTTTATTCGACTCTATTCTTCTTCTCAATCATCCGCTATTATTCTCAATTTGTGTATACTAATGTATACTATAACTATTTTTAAGAATTAAGAATTTTGTAGAGAAGATAAAATGGTAGAGTTCATTGTTCTTCAAAAAAATGAGAAGACAAGCGATGGATTAGGCAACATTTATAGGGATTCGAATCAATACCAGTTATTAGATTAAACTATCTCAAATATGAGTCGTTCGACCATGTAAAATTCTCCAATTGATAGCTCGATCGCTCGAATGCTGCCCCTACCAATTTACCGCAAGCGGCCAACCGACGTGATCTGGGGGTCGACTAGTCGGCCTTTTTTATGTTAATTAATCGTACGCCATTTGATTTTTTATTTAGTTCCTTTATTAGCCTATTTGATATAATTTCTTTCCACCTTAACCTTGCATAAACTTTAAGTAACATTAATTATCAATTCACTCCAACCGACTATAATTAATGTTAGTCAATTATTTTTATTACTTTAATTACATATATCATTATTTCCATTTTGAAATATTCGAACGTTAATAGCTTTTCCATTTGAACTTCGATCACAAAACTTTATATATGAAAATTAATTGAAAAATTGCCAAAAATCCAACGGTGCAAGTTTCATAGACAACTTCTAACATTTGTTGATATTCCATTTTTCCATGTTATTATTTATTACTTAATTTCTTCTTAATTAGTTAACGTTAAAATTACGGGAAGTTGTATTCTCCTTCTTAGAAGAATTTAGTCGCTAAAATTCCTTAAGGACAGAAACACATAGCAAAACACACAACCATTCTAACTAGACAATTAATTAGTGTGCACCTAATTTTGCAACCAATCGGTACAAGTGCATGGTGTATCACAATATGTATGATACACATACTAAGCAATTCGAAATTGGCGCATCCTAATGAATGCATTCTTTAAAATAATTTTAAAAATATGATGCAAACAACCTATATATACTAGCGGTTCTACATATATGCAGGTTTTGAAAATCAAAATCTTTGCTTTCGCATCCTAATTTTTCCACACTTCTATGAATAGAAGTGTAGCTCTACTAATTTTCATCCAATCCCTGGCATCTAAAATCCTAGCCCACCATTTCTAACATTCAAATCCCTAACATTCAAATAGAAGTGTAGCTCTACTAATTCCAATTCTCTAAACATATATTCTTCTGTTGGAAGGGGTTTAGATGGAGAATTTCATATTCCATCATTCTCTTATGTGCCCTTTTTTCTATACCTTGGAACTTCTCTTTTGCCCCTAATCATTTTTCTAACTTTTCCAAGTATAGTTGAAGCAGCGGATATTACGGATGACAACGAAATGAAGATTTCGTGTCAAACTAGTCGATGAAATGATTAGATGAAACAATATAAATCGAAGGATTAAAGAATACCGAACGCCCAAATCCATTGATCTCAAGAGATACCGGATTCTAGCTATCTCCAACACGTTGATCGCGCACGATACCGTGTTAAAAGATCTACGATTCTTCGACGTTGATCTTGCGCACAAGATTCCGTGAATCGGCTTCAAATCCGTTGATTCGAGCGCACTCGAATAACCAAAATGGAGAAAGAAGATAACACTCAACTTCCAATTTTAAAAGAGGCACAAAGCACTCAAACAAAGTTTTATTCAAAATCAATCCAAAACAAATGTTACAACTCACGCGCTATTTATAGGATTTACAAACACCAACCTGCGACATAACAGTTCACCCGACCTAACACATAAGCGACCTACGACCTAACTTAGGTCGTTAATGACCTAGCACAAACAACAGCATGCGACTTAACAACACAGTAAATGTTAACGACTTAAAATACAAACGGCCTATGACCTAATTACAACATACGACCTATGTACAACGCGGGTTACAACATGAGTTACATCACGCGACCTACGACTTAACAAAAGCACGGCCACAGAAAGCTTGAGCTACCTATCGACTTGAGTGTCTTCAGGAATGTAGCGACCTAAGGCTTCGCGACCTAACACACTAGGTCGTAGGTCGTTGGCGACCTAAAGAAAGTGGCATAAATGTGTCTTCCTTCCTCTGTATCTCATAAGGTCGTAAGTCGCTAGGTCGTTTGCGACCTAAGGAACCCGAGCGACTTAAAGCAGGAAACGACATAAGTTCCAGTTGGCGTAAATTGCTATGTCGCTTGCTTAGCTCGTTAAGTCAGTTTTCCCGATTCGTTAGGTCGCTTGGACAACCTATCATCATACTAGGTCGCGGCCGACCTAAATCTAGCTCGTTAGGTCGTTTTTCCCGAGTCAAATCCATTGATTGCGCTAGGTCATGAATCAATTGAACGCTACTAGGTCGTGCGCGACCTAAGACCCTTGAGCGACCTTCACTAGGTCGTGAGTTGTTAGATTGCGCTGCATCATCCTCCCCCGGTTAACAAGAATTCGACCTCGAATTTGCACCTTCCTCTTCCTCTAAAGGCTCATTCCCATGAAACGGAATCAAGTATTTGACATTGAAAACATCAGAGGTATGAACCTCATTTGGCAATCTTAACTAATACGCATTCTCATTGATCTTCTTCACAATCTCTAAAGGACCAATCTTTCTAGAGGCTAGCTTGTTGTACGTTCCAACAGGAAATCGATCCTTGGTCAGCACTGCATACACAAAATTTCCTTCTTTGAAATCAACCTGTCGTCGTTTAATATCCACGGATAGCTTATATTTCTCATTCGCCTTAAGCAATCGTTCCTGTACAACTTTGTGGCATTCTTGCAAATCATTCACCAAATCACTAGCCCGTTTAACAACTCCTTTCTGAAATGGAACTATCGATAAATCCAACGGTCCCTTTGGAATTGTTGAATAGACAACCTGAAATGGACTGAAACCGGTGCTACAATTAACTGCATGGTTGTGTGCAAACTCAGCTTGACATAACTTCAAATCCCAACTCTTCAGATTACCATTCACAAGGCATCGCAACAGATTACCTAGGGATCTGTTCACAATTTCAGTCTGTCCATCCGTCTGTGGATGATAAGCACTGCTAAATTTCAACTTAGTTCCAACCATTTTCCATAGACTCATCCAAAAATGGCTCAGAAAACGAGTATCTCTATCCGAAATAATAGATTCAGGTAATCCATGAAGTCTATAGATCTCTCTGAAGTATAACTGAGCGACATTAACGGCATCTGCGGTCTTCTTACAGGCAATAAAATGTACCATTTTTGAAAATCGGTCAACCACCACATAGATAGAATCATTGCCACGTTGCGTTCTCGGCAATCCCAACACAAAGTCCATACTAACATCCACCCATGGTTTAGTAGGTATCGACAACGGCATATATAATCCTGCATTTGTAGCGGTTCCCTTCGAAACTTGACAGATATGACATCTCTCCACAAACCTTTCGACTTCTTTTCTCATTGACGGCCAAAAATAAGATTTTGCAATCAACTGCATTGTATGATCACGGCCCACGTGTCCTTCCTCATGCAATTCTTTGATAATCTTCATTCGCAAACTGCCTTCTGGAACACACAATTTATCTCCCTTGAACAGAAAACCATCAACCAACATATATTCATCCATGCTTCCCTGCTTGACTTTGTCTAGAATCCTGGAAAAATAAGAATCTGAAATCAGCAAATCTGGAAGTAAGTCAAAACCCACCACCTCTACTCGCATAGTAGTTAGCAAATTATTCCTCCGACTCAAGGCAACGGCAACGCGATCAGTGACTCCAGATTTGTGTTTTACGACGAATGTAAATTTCTGCAAGTATGCAATCCACGATGCATGCCTAGCTGCAATCTTGTCCTGCCCATGCAAATGTTTCAACGCCTCATGATCAGTATATAACACGAACTCTTTGTGAAATAAGTAATGTCTCCAGTGTTTCACGGCTTGCACAATAGTATAAAATTCCACATCATATGTATTATATCTCATCTTTGCTCCCGAAAGCTTCTCACTAAAATAAGCAATAGGACATCCCTCCTGACTCAACACCCCTCCAATCCCAACCTTCGATGCATCAGTATGTAACTCAAACAACAACTGAAAATCCGGCAAAACTAGAATTGGCGCTGTCGTCAAAAGTTCCTTGATTCGCTCAAAAGCAATTCCTGCTTCCTCCAACCATGAAAACTGCTTGCCCTTCATACAATCAGTAACAGGCGCCATCACACTACTGAAATGTGGAATAAACCTTCAGTAGAATGATGCACCATGAAAACTTCTAACTTCAGTAATAGTCCTGGGCTGTAGCCAATTTCTGATTGCTTCAACTTTACTTTGATCCACCTGGATACCTTCTTCAGACACAACATATCCTAAAAATAAAACATTCCACATCATAAACACACATTTCTTCGTTGCTGCATAAAATTGTTCTTGACGAAGAATAATTTGCACCTTTCGCAAATGCTGAATATGCTCTTCTGTACTAGCACTGTAAATCAAAATATCATCAAAGTAAACTACCACAAACTTCCCAATGTACGGCCTGAAAATTTGGTTTATCACCCTCATAAATGTACTTGAAGCATTAGATAGACCAAACGACATAACCTGCCATTCATATAATCCTTCCCTTGTCTTGAACGTTGTCTTCCATTCGTCCCCTGGTCTAATTCGAATCTGATGATAACCACTCTTAAGATTAATCTTCGAAAAGATTACAGACCCACTGATTTGATCTAACAGATCATCAAGCCTCGGCATCGAAAATCGGTATCTGACAGTTATTTTGTTCAGCGCCCTGCTATCCGTACACATCCTCCACGAACCATCCTTCTTCGGCACTAACAATGCTGGTACAACACAAGGACTTAAGCTCTCTTGTATGCGCCCTTGTTCAAGCAATTCTTCCACCTGCCTTCTCAACTCCTCATGTTCCTTTGGACTCATCCTATAGTGTGGTCGATGTGGTAACACAAATCCTGGAACAAGATCTATTTGGTGTTGTATGTCCCTCAACGGTGGTAACTCTTTGGGCAACTCTTCTGGAAATACATCTTCAAATTCTTCCAGCACTGGCTTTACTTCTTCAGGAATTTCAACCACTTCATTACTCTCACATCCAATCAACAAAAATACTTCAGGCTAGTCCTCCACTTCTTTAACAAACTCCTTCAAAGATAGCAAAGTTTTCAGCTCTTCAATCTCCTCCAACTTGCTTTCTTCCTGTTGTCGCTTCTTAGGAACTAAAGTGATTTTTATGCCTTCGAACATGAAACTGTGGCTGTTAGTACGACCATCATGTTGAACAGCTCTATCATACTGCCACGGTCTCCCCAGCAACAAATGGCATACGTCCATATCCACAACATCACACCAAATTTCGTCTTTGTATTTCTTCCCAATCGAAAAATTTACCCAAGCTCTTCTACTGACCTTCACTTCCCCACCTTTCCTCAACCAAGCTAACTTGTAGGATTTTAGATGTTTCTCAGTCTTCAATGCCAACTTCTTGACAGCTTCTGAAGAGATAATGTTATCGCAACTTCCAGCATCGATAACAAACTTGCAAACCTTTCCCAAGATAGTGCATGTTGACAGGAAAATATTACTTCTCAACCAAGTAGAATCATCCTCTTGCTTTGGTGTCAAACACGACCTCCTCGTCATCAAGATACAACCTTCGTCTCCCGACAATTCTTCTTCCTCCTCAACTTGTGGTGAATTGGAACATTCTACTTCTGCATCCTCATTCTCAACCTCAGCAATCATCGCTCGCTTCTTCGGCTTCGGACATACATTGCTCTTGTGACCAAACTCTTGACAATTATAACACTTGAAATTGTTGTTGACCTTGGCCCTAGCAGCTTCATTGACAACCGGTTTATTGACTGTTTTGGAAACATTAGCATTGCTACTAGCACCTTTCACTTGATTGTTGGAATTTGTAAACACACCACCACCTCTTCTGCCTTACTTCTCCCAAGCTAGATCTTTTTGATGTGCTTCAGCAACGGATCTTGGATCAAACATATTCACCATATCCTGAATTTGCATTCTCAACCCTCCAACAAATCTAGCTGTCAATTGTTCCTCTGTCTCCATGATATCATTCTTGGCAATCAGTTGATAAATTTCGTCCGCATAATCATTAACTGACTTTGTTCCCCGTCTCATGTTTTGCAATCGCTGATACGTAAGAGATTGATAATTATAAGGCAAGAAAGTAGTCTTCATTAACATCTTCATCTTCTCCCATGATCCAATATTTCACTTCTCCATTCTCTCCCTTGTGAGTTTAGTTCGTTGCCACCATGCCAAAGCTCTTCCTCTCAAATGAATAGCAACCAACTTAACTCTGCGGTGCTCAGGAACATCCTTAAAGTCAAAAATCTCTTCAACATTAGATAACCAATCAAGGAATTCTTCAGCTTGCATACTACCCTTGAATTCTGGAATTCCAATTTTCATCCCCGACACCCATTTACGATCATCTTCTACATTCCGATATTGATTTCGTCCATGGTCTCAATCTCGATAATGAACACTACATCTATCACCATCTTCATCAAAATCAAATGTACTTCGATAACGATCTCGACCATCAACATTTCCATGATCACGCATATCTCTTCTACTATGTCTTCCAACATCATGATATGGATCATCTTCAAATCTATGATAAGTTCTTCTCTCTTCACCTCGATACTCATGATGCTCTTGCCTCATAGAAACTGATGATTCTCTTCTTTCTCTACAAGATTGTGGTGACACCCTCCTCGCTTCCGCAACCGATGGCGAAACTCTGTTTCCTCCATGTTCGAGATTGGTGACCTTCTCCTTTGACTTTGATTCAAATCATTCATCAATTTCTCTAACTTCCCAATACCTTTATCAAACTTTTCATTGATTCGTTGTTCCATTTGCTCGGTTTCTTGTCTATGGTACACATCTTCAACATTCTGAAATCGATTAGCACGTCTCGGAGGCATTGTCAAATCTTCAACAAATCAAACAAACTTCAACTCTCGGCTTGATTCAAAACTTCAATAACTCTCGGCCTTTTTCACTTAACAACAACAAGCTCGGCTCAAAGTTTAGCTCTCGGCCTGATCTTCAAAACTTCAACTTGGCTCAAACTCCAACACTTCAAATCTTCTCCCAATAGGCTCGGCTTAGCTATGATTGGCTAAGTCTAGCTCTGATACCAAACTAACGCAGCGGATATTACGGATGACAACGAAATGAAGATTTCGTGTCAAACTAATCGATGAAATGATTAGATGAAACAATATAAATCGATGGATTAAAGAATACCGAACGCCCAAATCCATTGATCTCAAGAGATACTGAATTCTAGCTATCTCCAACACGTTAATCGCGCACGATACCGTGTTAAAAGATCTACGATTCTTCGACGTTGATCTTACGCACAAGATTCCGTGAATCGGCTTCAAATCCGTTGATTCGGGCGCACTCGAATAAACGAAAATGGAGAAAGGAGAAAACACTCAACTTTCAATTTTAAAAGAGGCACAAAGCACTCAAACAAAGTTTTATTCAAAATCAATCCAAAACAAATGTTACAACTCACCCGCTATTTATAGGATTTACAAACACCAACCTGTGACATAACAGTTCACCCGACCTAACACATAAGCGACCTACGACCTAACTTAGGTCGTTAACGACCTAACACAAACAACAGCATGCGACTTAACAACACAGTAAATGTTAATGACTTAAAATACAAACGGCCAACGACCTAATTACAACATACGACCTATGTACAACACGGGTTACAACATGAGTTACATCACGCGACCTACGACTTAACAAAAGCACGGCCACAGGAAGCTTGAGCGACCTATCGACTTGAGTGTCTTCAGGAATGTAGCGACCTAAGGCTTCGCGACCTAACACACTAGGTCGTAGGTCGTTGGCGACCTAAAGAAAGCGGCATAACTGTGTCTTCCTTCCTCTGTATCTCATAAGGTCGTAAGTCGCTAGGTCGTTTGCGACCTAAGGAACCCGAGCGACTTAAAGCAGGAAACGACATAAGTTCCAATTGGCGTAACTTGCTAGGTCGCTTGCTTAGCTTGTTAGGTCGGTTTTCCCGATTTGTTAAGTCGCTTGGACGGCCTATCATCTTACTAGGTCGCGGCCGACCTAAATCTAGCTCGTTAGGTCGTTTTTCCCGACTCAAATCCATTGATTGCGCTAGGTCGTGAATCAATTGAATGTTACTACGTCGTGCGCGACCTAAGACCATTGAGCGACCTTCACTAGGTCGTGAGTTGGTAGATTGCGCTGCATTAATAGTCCATCTAAGTAAATTTTATTTAGAATTTTAAAATAGAGTCACTTTAAAATAGTTTGATTCACCCATTGACAAGATATGGATAAAGGGATTCACAACTAAGACAACTTTAATCATTGTCACCAATTATATCTTATTTACTGTCTCCTCTACCGCGTAGTAAAATTCCAACTTCCTAATCTATTGACTTCTTCCCTATTATAACACGTGTCATTTCAAAAAAATCATACAGTTTATTCTTTTCCGCTCAAAATTCCTTTTATATATAACTTTCAAAACATCTAGAAATTCTTTTTAATTATAAAATTTTCATCACAATTTAGGTTCTTGCAACAGGATCCAGGAATCCCCGAGTATTAGAGGAGATACCGAGGTTAATTTCTTAGCCGATTATTATCTAATAAAAGAATTTGGGTAAGATTCCTGAAATTTCAGTTATAAGATTTGAGGAAAATTAGCGTAACCGCCTATAGTCATTCAAAGTTATAATTTCTTGGGTTTGTATGATACCGGTATGCCTAATGCTTAAAGTATAACAGGCGAACATATGCTAGTTCAAGTAAAGTATTGGGGGTTTCAGTTTATTCGTTTTTAATCTGCAATCAATGGACATAACTTCCTTTCATCCCTACAACTACATCTTATCCCCATAGTATCTAATCAAGTTTGAGTAGAATTGCAATCTCGAGTCTATTTAGAATACTATATAAGATCTAGTTTTTAGATGGATAAGACTACTTTGGAGTGTATTGAGATACATTCAAGTAGACTACCTATAAGAACACCTAGGATTGCAGCTAATTTGTAATATTAGAAATATGAACCTGTTTTTCTTATTGCGATCTTGTTTTTTGTTTTGTGGAAACAGAGAGAAATGGATTGAATTGGATAAAGAAGAGTAAGCACTAATGGATTGTAGATATGATACAGTGATAACTGGGTTGAAATTTATGGAAATATTTATCATGGAAGGACAAACTCTGGTAAAGGGAAGATAATCAATCACGTGACATTGCAGATATTCACATAATTGAATGATAACTGCACTTGCAACAGACGTGTGCACGTTGAGCCATTGGAATGGATTATTTGCCTGTTGCGACGTAAGTTAGAAATAAATGACATGCATTAGATAGCACGCAAAATCATAGTGGTTCTATTTTACAAAGATAAAAAGAAACAAAGTATTAGGCTTCGGAGATAATGGGCTAACATAGCGGACTGTAGAAATTCAACATAAGAACACTATAAGAAGCGTCTTAATTAGTCTTTATATAATGTTTCTAACATGTGATCTATGTAACTTGTAAGCCTATTATTGCTGGACCATTTTAATTTGATTGTAGTCTGCAATTTATGTAATAGCAATAAAAATAACCTATTTCAATATATATATATATATATTGAAAACAATTTATGCCACATCACATGCAGTCAAGAGATTTAGTCAATAGTTTAACATCCATAGTGGACTCTATCTTACTACCCGGTAAATATCTAAATTTCAAATATCTTTCTTTTATTTTAAAATAACAACAAGCGCACAAGTCCATTCATAAATTTTAGCATTTAAGGGATAAAGACATTAATCCGTGGCACATGAACAAACTTTTCATGTCCTTCACTTGCCAAAATTTATCTTCCCAAAAAAACTCAAAGGCTTTTGGAACTTAACGTACTTAACTTTAGTGGCTAACAAATTTCCTAATTTAGTTTATAAATTTCCAACCTTTTATTTATTTATATTGCATTAGATAAGTGTCTACCTAAGATTTCCTTATTTCTACGATTTTCCAACTAGTATAGCGGTCCATCCAGAAAATCAATTTTCAAAAGGATCATTTCTCATGATTTTGTACGCATTTTATACAACAGAATGCTTACAACCCAAACCTAAAAATAATAATTGTTGGAAGTTGCCCTCCAACATCAACTGATAATTACAATGTTGTGGCCCTATCACCATGCTAAAATAAAATAGATCTTTCTAACTTGCCATCATTTTGTAACCTACACATCTTAACTTCCCTTTATGGCTTCTGATGAATAAGGTCTAGCCATTACTTCTATCATCACAGCCAAGTATGGAATAAACTGTGCATCCCTAAAGTATAATGGGAGGGAAATATAAATTACGCACATTTAGAGTAACTCAATGGAAAACCATCTCGGCAGAATAATTTTTCCACCGTCTATCTTGCTTTCCAAAACCTTGAGTCAACCAATTACCTCTATGCATGTTTGGCATCTTATTACCCTTTTGTACTATGTTCTCTTAATCCAAATCCCTTAATAATATTCTAATATTTTTTGTATTTACTTTCTTTATCCTTGACCTTTCTTGTGAGCTTGTTCTAGAACTTGCAGAAGTGTACTTTGATACTGTTCATCTATAATTTGTGGGATTTTCCTATTGCTTGATGACATATCCAATAAAACATTCTTAGGTTCTCACCAATATTCCTTATACTCTATGGAGATAACTTATTACTACTTTATGAGTAGCTATCACTATTTTTTTTCACAGCCTTATCTTTTACCTCGTTTACATAGGCAGTCATCCCTGAAAGTAACTAATAATGCAAGTTATTACTTAGGATCGACTAATATGGGATATAACTAAATCTAAATGCGGAAACAGATGATAATAACAAAGTAAATAAAAAATAAAACAAGCACACCAGGAATTTTTATACTGGTTCGAACTTCCCTTTCTACGTGCAGTCCCAGACTCCTTCTGGAATTTCAACTACAACAACCCTCACTTAACCCGAAGGAACATGTTTACACTGCCTGAGCAACCAAACAGGACTTCACCCGTCTAAGCAACCGAATAGGACTTCAGTACAAATAACAAAGATATCTGACCGTACTGTGTTCTTAAATAACACAGATAAGTCAATTGAGTACAATCTTCCTATAATCTTCTCCTTAATGATATGTGGTGATGTGCTTTGAGAATTGTGGAAGATAAAGTGATCAAAAGATCAAAGTATGTAAGTAATTTGAGTGCAATTTGAAAGTTTGAGAATAGATGAGAATTCAAGAGTGCAAAAGTAAATTCGGTTAATTGTTTGTTGAATTCTGTAATCTATTTATAGTATATAAAGAGTTGCAACTATAGATGAAAAGTTATATTGAAAAGAACAGGTGCAACTATTGATTTTAAAAATGTTTCTCTTATGTGACGCCCCACCTCTATACTCACAATAACAAAGGTTATTATAAGATAATAATGTCTGCTATTGCGAAAAATAAGGCTTATTAGAAGCAACCATCCGTAAGTTATGCCTTAGACGAGTATTGATTACATCGATAGGAGTTGTGTAAATTACTCCCATCGATATATGTTCAATCCAGATCTAAAATGAAACTACGGTGGCTTAAGAAAAATTCAGAACAACTCATAATAACAACCATACATATATGTAAAATCATATCAGAACAGATATATCAGATATATAGCGGAAGACAAGTCTGGATACATGCTACAACAGTCAGTAGTTCACGAGAACCAAATGTACATATACATGTCATCATAATATACATGAGACTAGAGTCAATACACCAAAAGTAACACCTCGAAGTCTAGACAAAAATGAGGTGAAATCCCAAAAGCTGAAGCGGCAACTGAATCAGAGATAGCGATTACCCTGAAATAACTCGGTCTGACCCGAGTATTATTTTAAAAGAAAATAATAAACGGATCAGTCTAGTTTAAACTTAGAAGTGAATGCATCATAAACAACATCAAAGCAAAATAATCATAGTCTCGAATGAGACTATTCAACATGAATAATCAACATAGTTTAAATGAAGAAATCTCAAACTCCATCAAAGTCAATTTCCAAATTCACAGTTGAATTCGAAACAGCGGTACACAACAATCTAGGAATCAGTTAAGACACTAGAAAAATCAGCATTCACAAAATCTAGAAATCAAAACAAGATAACTAGAAAATCAACATAAAAGATGGATCGATCCCAACAGATGGCGAGTTTAAGCTACGCCGCACGTGCATCAACAGATGGCCGAAGCCTTACCAAGTACTATATTTTTGGCGCCCAACAGATGGCCCGAAGGTCCAGCAGAGTGACCCGAGGGTCTAGCACTGGTAATTGACCCGAAGGTCCATCAGATGACACGAAGGTCCAGCAGAGTGGCTCGAAAGCCCAACAAAATCATCAAAATCATCAAGAAGTGTCAATTTCAGTAAGCTAGTAAATATATGAGTTTAGCTTTATGTTTCATAACCACTAGCTTAACTTAAATATTTACGAACAAATTGTAGATCTCCACTCAAAAATTGTCACAAGTGTTTCAATCGAACAAGTCCAAGAATTAACCGACGAAGTAAACGCAAGCGTTTCATACCACTTGTTTTACTAAGTCGTTTAATTAGATTTTTCATACGAATGAGGTAAAGGTTTGTATATACTAATAGGTTTGAAAACGGTTTTAATAAACGAGCTTTGTATTAAAATAGTGTTGTAATTGTTTTGATGAAAGAGTTTTGATATTTACTACTAGTATAGAAACCTTTGTATTTTAAAGTGACAAATCATAGAAATAATTGTAGAAACAATCAATCATCAAAGTTCACATTCGAAGACGTGGTCGATATCGGATCCATCAAGTTGGATGTTCCAAAAATCCCGAAGAAAAGGTCATCAAAGTCGATATTACATGATGAAAACAAATAGGAATCAACATGAATCGATTAAATTTGGAAACTAAGCAAAATAGGCATAAATAGGTATGATAGGGAAAATAGGAGCGGGTCAGTCGACTGGTTCACTGAGCCAGTCGACTGAACACAGACCTTGAAAATTCTTGGGTTTCAGCTTAGTCGACCGACTCAGATGGTTCAATCGACTGAACACTATTTTCCTGCATTCCAAGCCTATTATAAATGAATTGCAACTCACTCAATTTGCAATCGGACGAGCAACGGGTGCTAAGGGTTTACGCCAATCGACAACCCAGCTCTATAGGCTCTTTGATTCATCACAAAAACATGTTCAAACATCAAAGTTATGATTTTTAATGATTTGACTTCAAAACACCAAAAATTGAACTATTCACAAAAACAATCCAAATCAAGAGCAATTACACATGAATAAGTGTTAGGAATCCTTATCTAACAATCAAAGATAGTTTAGACATAGATGTGAGATAAAAAATCTCACTTTTTACTCAAAAACAAAGATTGAAAGGATCAAATACAAAGAGAAGATCAACCACTCTTCACTTCAACTCTAAAAGCTCCAATCTAAGATCAAAACAATATTTTCTAAATTTAGGTTTAGGAATTTCTGAAATTGAAGAGAGAAAGAGTTGGAGAAGAAGAAGAGAGGACTTACCAAAGCTTCTCCTTGATTTCTAGTTAAAACTTGGATTTGCAAATGAAGTTAGGGCTTAGGATTTTCTAATTCTTTTTCTCCTCCACCGTTGTTTTTCTTTTAGCTTGAATGTGTTAGGATAAAGAAATGAATGAAGAGGAGTGGTGGAGTTAGGATATAGGATGAGTTGGGTAGTGGGCCGAACCCTGACCCCAAACCTAAACCCCAAGTGAAAAAGTAGTAAAATTCTACAAACTCCAAACATATCGAAGTTTATACTCAAAAAGATCGCAAACACCATTTTGGACTCAATGGAGGCGGTATCGAGCCCCAATTTGATAGTTTGCAAAAGGTAACATTTCGGACCCAAAAATCCGATTAACGACGCTATATTTAAACAAAACATTTAAATATATAATCATAAAATATGCGGGTTGTTACATCTTCGGCGAAGAGAAGTGACTTTTCAAGAAGATAGCAGTTGTAAATATTCATACGTCTGAATTAAAAAATTCAGACTTCTGAATTAGATTGAAACGCAAACAGCAAGGAAATAGTTCATTTCTGGCCTTATTCAGACGTCTGAATATTTTCATTCAGACGTTTGAATATTGTGTAACAATATTATGGTTTCAGCATTTAGACGTCTGAATGACATTATTCAGACGTCTTAATTTAGCTTGTAACTAAAAATTACCATAGCTCAAATGGTTAGAGCACTTGCCTTTTGAACTAATGACCCGGGTTCAAGTCCTGCTCCATGCAATTTTTGAGAACTTGAATTTTCATTTAAAATATGAATGTATATGTGTACATACCATTTGGAGAAGATTTTAACATTTGTAAATTCTAGATACGACAATCTATGACTAATAAAACTTTGTTTGTCACCTTCGTCTTGTCTCTATCGTGTATATCTCTTCTTGTATCTCCATATACATTCTTTCATCTTTTTTTACCGTGCATCTTCATTTTGAATATATTTGATTATCTCTTTTTGATGCTCATGTACCTGCAAATTAGCTTAGAGATTCTTTGACATAATTGTATAGTTTTTGTCATTAAAATCCAACAATTGAGGTTCCAACATTCTCCCCATTTTTGATGTTGACAACTACACAATTTTTAAAAAAATATTCATTCTAAATAAAAAATGATATTAATATGATTAAAGCTCCCCCTAAGTATAACATCTCCCCCAAAGTATAATATCTCCCTCTATTAATATGCATATGAATTTCTCCCCCTTTATCATTATCAAAAAGAATGAGGGAATATAATAAATTATATAAAATATCTTGTAAATAACGAGATAAACTCATTATTAATTATGAAGGAAAAATAAAATAGATTTTACCATATTTGCCGAAGTCCATATTTCACTGTAAGCACGTAATTCTATAAAACGTATGGAACATTCTTTAAAATTCCAAAATCTAACTTTTTCCTTTTGTTTCTTCGAGTACCAGCAAAAAAAAATAATCATTTTCGGTACCCACTTATTATGTTAGGGTCCAGGGGGTTAGGTCTTAGGAAATCATACCCATTTGGTTGTGGTTGAACCTTTATAAATATAATTTTCATTATTAACTACCATATCAAAATAATCATTAATGTATTTTTCTCTATTTTTTCAATTAACAGGAACCCAAATACTTAGATAATTTTTATTCATATTTCCAGTCAATAATTTTATACTTCTAGATAAATTATAAACATTATTCATCATAGCAGTATTTGAATTTCTATAAGAATTGGATTTAGACTTTACTCGAAATTTAGTACTAGCACTATCATTTTTACTATACATGAAAGCATATCTAGTGCAATTTCTACGATCAGTTTTATTATATCCTAAACCACTTTTATCATTGTGAGCTTTTGAATTCTTAACATAACCTAATCCCTTCTTACTTGAAGCAGGTTGAGAATTTTCAATAATCATGGATAAATTTTCTCTCCCTTTATTAAAATTGGAAATATTTTTAGTAATGTCATCAAGCTTAGTTTTGAGACCAGTGTTATCTAATTCAACAATTTTTGTTTTTAACTCATGATTCTCAGAAGCTAGAACATTATTCTTTTCTTTTTGAGCTTCTATTTCTTGACTTAATAGAGCGAGTTGAGAATTGTCTGAATCTTGAATATTCTCAAGTTCTTCTTCTAATATTTTCTTCTCGTCTTTAAGCGTCTCTCTTTCGAATTCTGCTTTCTTCTGATTTTCCATAGCTTCCTTATATTTTCTTTTGAGACTTTTTAAAGTGTCTAGAAGTTCTGAATTTATTTCTATCGTATCATCAAAAGTTAGATCACTAACCTCATTATCTTTTTCCATGAAGCATTTGTTTGTTTGCTCCTTTGATTTTTCTTTATTACTCTTCTTCTTCTTATTGCCTTGACTATATCTCTTTGTAGCCATTTATTCTAGGATGTTGTTACGATCTCTAAAATCCCAGGCGCTGATACCAAATGAAAGTAACTAATAATGCAAGTTATTACTTAGGATCGACTAATATGGAATATAACTAAATCTAAATGTGGAAACAGATGATAATAGCAAAGTAAATAAAAAATAAAACAAGCACACCAGGAATTTTAATACTGGTTCGAACTTCCCGTTCTACGTCTAGTCCCAGACTCTTGGAATTTCAACTACAACAACCCTCACTTAACCCGGAGGAACATGTTTACACTGCTTGAGCAACCGAACAGGACTTCACCCGCCTAAACAACCGAATAGGACTTCAATACAAATAACAAAGATATTTGAACGTAGTGTGTTCTTAAATAACACAGATAAGTCAATTGAGTACAATCATCCTATAATCTTCTCCTTAATGATATATAGTGATGTGCTTTGAGAATTGTGGAAGATAAAGTGATCAAAAGACCAAAGTATGTAAGTAATTTGAGTGCAATTTGAAAGTTTGAGAATAGATGAGAATTCAAGAGCGCTAAAAGTAAATTCGGTTAATTGTTTGTTGAATTCCGTAATCTATTTATAGTATATAAAGAGTTGCAACTATAGATGAAAAGTTATATTGAAAAGAACAGGTGCAACTATTGATTTTAAAAATGTTTCTCTTCGGAAGAGAAGTGACTTTTCAAGAAAATAGCAGTTGTAAATATTCAGACGTCTGAATTAAAAAATTCAGACTTCTGAATTAGATTGAAACGCAAACAACAAGGAAATAGTTCATTTCTGGCATTATTCAGACGTCTGAATATTTTCATTCAGACGTCTGAATATTGTGGAACAATATTCTGGTTTCAGCATTCAGTTGTCTGAAAGACATTATTCAGACGTCTAAATTTAGCTTGTAACTAAAAATTACCATAACTCAAATGGTTAGAGCACTTGCCTTCTGAACTAGTGATCCGGGTTCATGTCCTGCTCCATGCAATTTTTGAAAACTTGATTTTTCATTTAAAATATGAATATATATGTGTGTATACCATTTGGAGAAGATTTTAACATTTGTAAATTCTAGACGTGACACTCTATGGCTAATAAAACTTTGTTTGTCACCTTCGTCTTGTCTCTATCGTGTATATCTCTTCCTGTATCTCCATATACATTCTTTCATCCTTTTGTACTGTGTATCTTCATTTTGAACGTATTTGATTATCTCTTTTTGATACTCTTGTACCTGCAAATTAGCTTAGAGATTCTTTGACATAATTATATAGTTGTTGTCATTAAAATCCAACAATTGAGGTTCCAACAATCCCTATCTGCTCTATATAAAATAATTACTTTAGTTTTCACCACATTTTTTCAAAAATTAAAACTTCAAGATTACAAAGAACTTAAACCCAAAACTTTTGTCTTTAAAAGTACAACTTATAAACTTTTTTTATTAAATTTAAAAGTAACTTGTTCTCTTAACTTTTAAAACTATAACTTAGCAAATTTGAATTTAGTTTATGCATCAAGTTCGAGAAAAAGGTTAACAATTTAATTTTAAAAAGTTTCTTCCCTTTTTCTTAAATCTGCTTTTCCTTTTAAAGCCCTTTTCAGCAACAAGGATTTTAATTTTTAAAAATTAGGATTTTTATTTCAAACAACTTATTAAGTTTTGCTTTTAAAAACTCAATTTCTTATACCAAACCATTTCTTTAAAAATACATTTTACAATGTCCTACGACATCCTTTATAATTTTAAATAATAAAAACTAAGTAGGACACTTCCATTTTTTTCCTATTACTCATTTTATCTCACTTTCAATCCTTGGTTGAGTCTCTAATATCATGTGAGTGAGACTTTTTAAAAGAGGCATGCAATCAACGCTCACAACAACAGAAATTAACCATTTTCTATGTTTTTCCTTTAATTTCTTGCGTTGCTTCTAACTAGATTACTAACATTATTTTATATAAATTTCTAGTATTGTTCCCATTTATATTTCATAATGTTACTACTATTTAATTGTATTCTTATTGAACCATTGTAGTGTGTTCCTCTGCTGCTCTTATTTTTAGGATCTTGCCTTCTCTCCTAAAATATTTAACGCATTTAAAACTAGTATCACTCCCTATTGTCCATTCCTGAAAAGAGTTTTACAACTTAAAATTTTTATTTTAGAAAAATCAACAAGCTATACATATGCTTTATACATTTTTTGAAAGTAATAACATTTTATTAAAAAACTATTTATTGAAATTTCCAGTTTAACTAATTTTAATTTCTACTAAAACTTTTAATTTAAATAAAATGTAGATATTTTTTTTTGAAAATTTAACATTTACTTACTTTTCAAAAAGTAGGTTTTTTTTTCCACCTTTAGATAATTCCTTTCAAAATCTTTTCAAATATTATTTATATAGTTTCCTAGACCTTTATATTAAAATACCTCTAATCGCTATTATTCGAGTTTTTAACCGAGTAGAATCTAAAGGAAGTCGGAACAGCTTGGTCGAGTCAGAGTATCTCGAGAGCTAACCAAAAAAGGTGGAGCAATTAACCTAGACAAGTCAGAGGAATGTAAAATAAAAAATATGCAAAGCTGATGGATCTATGGATCGCCAAAGACCTATAAACTTGGCTCGTGATTAATGAATTCACTTGCATCAGAGTCAAATGGGTATTCTAAGGACAATGGCTAAGTACGATGGAATTCTGAGCTAATTAAATCGAGAGGCAAGCATTCGTCTAGTTGAATCAGCATTCTAGTACAACCAGTATATGGATTGTCATAAAAACAAGGCAACATGCTATGAAATTACATGGATGGCACCAACATGAGACAACAAATACACCCTAAAAGAAAAAGTCCAAAAATCTACTAAGTACATGGATCACTAGTGATCCATACCGTTTTGCCAGGTCGCCATAAAATTTAAGGTAAACGATAAGGGAATCATCTCAAGTCGTTGGGTCACCATCGAGCCAGAAGCTATGGATCGCTAGCGATCCATCAAGTTAGTTCGATTTGAGATGAAAGTTGCAGTGCGTCTTCCTATAGTCATTCACATGCATATGGCAAGAAGGCCTAGCCCAATAGCTCTCCAACTTCTATAAATACTCATTATCTGCAACATATAGAGGATCCTTTGGACTGGCTATTGGAACACTGTAGAAAACCTTCTTCACTTTTCTCCTCCTTCACAACAGTCATCCAAGAAGTTTACTGTGATTTTCCAGTAAACTCTAACATTGGGGACTTATTATAACTAAGGATATTCAACGACTTTGTAATCCAAGTCACCTTGTAACAGCAATCAGTCAATAATTAAAGTTATAAAGTGGATGCAGGTTTCATTAACAGCTGAACAACTATAAAAATCTTCTTGTCTTCTTTCTATTTCTGCTTTTTCTACATTTATTCTATGTATTATTGCTCTATAAGAATAACGCTGGTGTTTTCATGCTCAATCTAGGGTGTTGATTCATTTTTTGGGTTAACAATCATTATATTAACTTCTTTCATAAGGGGTTGGACTCAAAGTGGATTTTTATTCGTCCTTTCTTTTTTGAATTTCCTTCTTTTCTACTTACTTTCTAACTTATCACTTTTTCCAAATATTAAAATCCGGGTATCGTCCTGGAGTGACTGCTACACGCCTTCCTTTGGGAAATTATTTCTTTCGGATATCTATAACATATTGGCTCTTTCTTACCCATTTATATGGACATACTGTACATCATCAATCGGCAATCCTACGAAGATGCTATCTAGGGCCCAACTAGGGAGTCATGTATTATCAGCTCTCGGGACCTTCCATATGCTGCATTCATGCTCTTTAAAAGTCAATTTCTTTCCATATGACCTATTTCCCATGGGGTAATCAACATGGGTGCACATCTTCAACTTTATCCATTGTTCCAACTCATAATCGGATTATCCTTCTTTCGGCACATGATTGTAACTACACTATAGTCGAAATTTATAAGATTTACTATGTAATGTATTTATATTTATAGGAAAAATACAAATACATTCACTCAACGTCTCCTAATTTTTCAAGATCGACTAACCTAGCACCAATACCAAATGCAACAATCTGCACCCTAGTGAGCCCGAATTTTCAATAAATCAAAAACCTAAGTCCATCAAAGTATGAATCATTGATTTCAGGTATCCTGCAAATAAACAAATGCATATCAGAGCACTACTGATATAAACTCACAACAAAATAGTAAAAGATAATAAAATATATAATTACTAACAAGACTGACACTTCTGAAATCAAGTGCCCTTGTCAGTGCCGAGAATGCATAAGGAAATCCGTCTTTTTACCATTCCCACCTTATACCACTACTAGTCTCTCAAAAGTTATCATGTGGCTTGTAATAAGAAATGGGTTATAACAACATTCTGACGATTGATAAACTACATACTTTATACATAACATTAATTTATGATGATTGCCTTTCATCAACTAATATATCTTTTACTTTACGCAGTCTTCTCAACTCCACATACGCATACGATAAGCCCTATCTACCTGAAGTAGACCATAACTCTGTGTGTGTCTGTGTCTAACATATAAGTACCACAACCCCCTTTTGACTAAGATACTATCCCCACTAGTATCCATAATCCAACACCTCGTTAGGATCCATCGTCAATGCAGTATCACCTCCTCATCATGATGCATACCAAGGAACTCCTTGTAGTGCCTAATAATGGTGTCATAATAGCTTAGGCGTATTCTATCTCGCCTTGGGGATTTTCTACTTATCTGCTTCCTATAGTGGAATCAGCTCCATGAACTATAAAGGACTCAACTCGTCGGACTATAGTGGACTCGACTTCATAGACTATAGAGCACTCAACTACTCGAACTATAGTGGACTCAACTCCACAAACTATGGAATACTCAAATCCTTAGACTATGGACTCAGCTCCACTGACTATTGTGGACTTACCTCATTGTTTTTAAAGATTTATCATAAGGATTATCTCGCCTTGCCTCATAACTAACAAACTAGCAAATAACTCTAGCGGTGCATGATCTTACATGACCTACACTCGTAGGAGGTGTAGCCTAGTTTAGCCCTCGTATTGCCATTGAACGCTCAAGATCGATGATGTTCTCGACCTATGTATAACTCTTACTCCCTACTATGGTACAAACACACTAACATAGAACAATCTTTACTCACCCTCTTATTTAAATTTCCTAACGCAATCAAAGAAATACTGCTTAAATGATTTGAGCAGACCCTACAAGGGTATTTCTTCACCTATATGTAAGCGTATATAATTCCACAAGCCCAACAGTTGGATATGTTCCACGTCAGTATAATGTACACACAACTGTTGATAACCCTTGTGATTGGCAAACTTCTATTATGTAACACTACTAACCTCACATTTCAACACATTCTAATGACTATGTCATTTTATCCACTTAAGTTATTTACTAACTTTAATAATTCACACCCATCATAAACACACACTTGAAGCTACGTGTGTGTATTCACTCATACTTGTTTAATTATTGTGTCTTTACTGTTTTAATGTTACTAACATTCTTTTTACTTCCTTACGCATTTACATCTTATTTAATTTAAGGTCATTTACCGCTTTCATTTAAAAGTTCTAAATATCTTTTTCCATTTACTTCCCTTTTCCCTATGTTTAATTTTCTATCTCTATTTTCTTTTTAATCTTTATTTCCCTCCCTTATTTAGAGGACTTTTAATACTCATATTACTTGCCTACATTTTCATCATTTTTACTTGGCCTTGCTTATGTTGCATATTTATTGATTCTTCTCTTAGATCGTTATTATTATCAGAATTATAATTCTTCAATTAATCCTTCGGGATTTTTGAATTTTAATTCATTGGAATTATGTTTCTCCTAAATAGAAAGGTTAAACTTGTAAATATCTTATCCAAAAGGAGAATTTGTGTTACGTCTGGAATTACAATGAATTATCTTTTTCATAGTTATTGAAATAACAACACAAAATGTAGTAAATATCCCTATTTTATACATCTATTTATTTTTAAGTGTATTCCTTGTTGTTTCAAATGATACACTTTTATTTATAAATTAAACTTGATAATCTGTAGAAATTCACATTGCCATACTCGTATAACCCAATGAATTAAAATACTACTTAAAACCCCATAACTTATTGTGATAACTTCAATTACATTCTTACTTGCAACAACCATTCAAAACTATAAATCTACAATTATCATATAATTTATAAGTTTTAGGGACTATTACTACGCAATATTAAATTAAGGGACAACTACGTAACGTTTTCCAAATTACATATATGCAATATACAATTCAGGTTATCAATCTAGAATATATAGGAAAGGTTTATAATTTCATTACACGTATATAAATTTTATCTTACAACTCTAAATTATATTTCCAGCATACATGAACAAATTTATAATGATATAGATCTAATATTATATAAAAATATATAATTTTCCACCTACCTTTTTAGTTTGCCCAATTTTCAGATCTAATCTCTACAAATCAATTTGACTCCCGTTTATCCCAATTTGAATACATTCCTCGCAAGCATACATATACCTATCTGAAATCTAGGTCAGAGGATTAATTAAAATTATAGATTCGAATTTATAATTTACCTTGGCCTGATGGTTTGATTCGACCCTATTATTCATCTCAGTCATATTGAACTATTCTCCATTTGTATATAAGTATGTAAATTACACCGACTTTTAAGAATTAACAATTAAGTAGAGAAGAGAAAATGGCAGAGATTAGCCATGCTTCGAAAAATATGAGAAAAAAGTGAGGGTTAGGCCCGTATTTATAGGGGTTCGAATCAACGCCAGCCATTAGATTAAACTATTTTAAATCTGGATCGTTTGGCCACGTAAAATTCTCCAATTGACAACTCGATTAGTAGGCTGCTGCAACCTACCAATCGACCGGTAGCGATTGACCGATTCAGACAAGTGGTCGATCATTCGGCCTTTGTTATGTTAATTAATTGTGCATCGATTGATTTTTTTTGTTTAATTCCTTTATTCCCCTCTCGATATAATTTCTTTCCACCTTAATCTTACTTAACATTTAAGTAGCGTTAATTATCAGTTAACTCTATCTGACTGTAATTAACATCATTTAATTATTTTTCACCATCTTAATTAAATATATAACTATTTCAAACTCAAAATATTCAAATGTTAAATTTTTTACCATTTGAACTCCAATCATAAAACTTTATATATGAAAATTGATCGAAAAATCACCATGGACCTAAAGGTATAAGTTTCATAGTAAAATTGTGACGTTTGCAAAAACTATATTTTTCTATGTTACAATTATTTACTTTTAATCGAATATTTTTAAAATTACGGGGTGTTACTGTGACTTTTGGTCTCGCATCGGCGTCGAGAAATATAAGCTATTGGGATTTCAATGCAATACAGAGACTAAAGATATACGAATATGACCTAAGACATTCTACACTTTCAGATCTCACAATAAAAGACAATAAAATAAAAATATATTAAATAACCATCTCTAAAAATATCTCAAAACATAGTTTCAAAAATGTTACGTAATCAAATTCAGAGTATATAGAGATATGGTACATAGTTTGATAAATAGTAAGCACTTAATGAGAAAGATAGTATACGGAGAGTAATATAAAATAATAAGAAGTTCCAATGATGAGTGTTAACTGGTTTTTTAACCTAGCAGAATCCAACAGAAGTTAGAACATTTAGACTAAGCTATAATGACTTGAAACTTGAATAGGGCATCTAAAAGACCAAGCCAATGGAACATAAAAGAAACAAGCCAAAAATCAACTAAGTAGATGGATCGCTAGCGATCCACCATCTATAGATTTATAGATTGCTAGCAATTCAAAAGGGAACATCATGAGTTGTTAAAGCATCTTGCATCATGATCTACTAGCTTATCTAAAAATACTTACCAAGTTTCATAACATTCGATGCAGTGTAGTTCATGAAGTAAAGACTCATCTGATTCAAGGTGTTTTGACTAAAGCAGCTAGCTTAAAATAAACCTAAAGAATTCATATTGAATTGGATTGACTTGAAATTTGGAGATAACACTTGGAATAAATATAAGAAGACTCATAAGAAAAATGAGTATGATTGGAGAAGATTTGATGGATCACTAGCGACCCATCTCGATGGATTGCTAACGACCCATGTAGGTTGGTCCCCACCACCTAAAATTTATAATGTAGGTCCCACGACACCTCTAGAGTGTACCTGTAGAATTTCGTCTGATTTCATTAAGTTTTGAGTGAGTTTGGATGATTCTTTTAGACTAGATGACCCATGAAGACGGATGATCAAACGAAAGCCATACGACTTGATATTTAGACAAGACAGTCAAATAGAAGATAGGAAGGCAACCAAAAAGAGATCACCTAAAAATGGAATAAGTACATGGATCTCTAGTGATCCATCACCTATGAATCACTGGTGATCCATCATGTTAGCTTAGTCCGCCTTCAAACTTTCTAAGCTCCTTTAGGACACTGATTACAGGCTTCTTGCAAAGCGATCATGGCCCAAGTGCTCTACAACCCTATAAATACAATCCTACCTGTAACATATATAGAATCTTTTGGATTGGCTGCTGGAACTCTGCAGAGATTATTCTTCATTCCTCTCCCCCTACCCAATAGTCATTTAGTGGTTCATTGTGATTCTCTAATGAGCTCTTGTACTTGTGTATTGATCTTACTTAGAAGATTCAATCATATTGTAATCTGATTCAACTTTTAACAGCAGTCGGTTAATAGAAAGTTATAAAGTGGACGTTGGCTTCATTAATAGCCGAACCGCTATAAAAATCTTCTTGTCTTTTTACTACTTCTGCTCTTTTTACATTTATTTTCTACATTATTGCTCTGAAAGAACAGAGCTGGTGCTTTCACAATCAATCCAAGGTGTTGATCCTTTTTTTTAGGTTAACATTTTGGTACTTTCGCTAAGAACCTAACTCAGGCTTAGATCTAGCTATCTACTTTGGATTGGATAGGTTCAGAAGTTAGATCATTAATCTCTTCTTAGAAAATTTGTTGTTGAGAATCAATGGCATCAGGAAGAAAAAGAACTACCTATGGAAGATCCATAAGAGCTGCCATTGCTTGAGAAGAAACAAACCCTCAGCAAATTGAAGTCAACAATCCCAACAACCTACTGTTGGGAGCTAACTCTGGAGATCAAGTTCTAGGATCATCTACACAGCATGAAATTGCTACTAAGGAAGAATTGAACAAGGCAGTTGATGAAATTAACCGAAAAATGGCAAACATTCAAAAGGCTCTTGTGGAAAAAATAGATGCTCTCTTAGCACTCCAATCACTAACTGCTCCAAGAACGGTGCCTGAAGTCATTGCTACTACGGGGCAAGAGCATTCTTCTGTTTCTAGCTTTGACGGAAGAAACAGAAGGCAAAAACAAAAGGAAGTAGTAGGTGGAGCTACAAAAATGATGACGGAATTTTTTTTTAACATTTTGTCCACTGCAAAAGCACCTGCTACATGTTCGAACTTAGGGGTGAAAACCCATACAAGGAGATATAACGATGGATCTCTTCGGCTCTGAAGATGAAAAACAATTTGTGGAAGACAAATTGGATGAAAATGCTAATGTGAAAAATGCTAGAAGAAGCTCTAAAACCCATGCTGCAGCATAGTGCGAAGAAATAGACAAGAAACAACAACTCAAGCGGTACTCCTAAAGGCAAGAGAACAAAGATGATATGACACAAACCGAGATCGATTAGAAGGCCAAGCTCATATGGTATATGTGACCACTCCCAACTGACCAACTTCCAAATCTATCATGGAGCCCCCATCGTCGAATCACGAATGGTTGTCGTTAAAAATTATCAAAAATCGTCAAAATGGTCATTGAAAAACTCACTTCTGGATTGGATCGAAGTCAAACTTGGGTAATCATCTATTTGACTCGAAGCAGAATCTAAAAGTCCCGACTTAAAGTCGAACTTGGGTAATCACCGATTTGACTCGAAGCAAAACTAGGAAATTCTGGCCCGTAATCAGAGTCGAGTAAAACCAAGATTTTCTCCAAGCAAACATGCAAATGACTCCAAGCATCGTTCATCACCAACCCAGCACTTCAAATTCTATGACTCCAAGAAAATCATGTGCTGGCTCCAAGCAAATGACAAATTTTCTCGAGTCAAACTCTAAGTAAAATACCACCGATCCATCAACCTCGATCCATCTTCTTTTTCCCATAACTCGAACATGCAAACTCCAAATGCCTTGTAATTTGGAATGCAACATTATGGGGCCTTCCTTATATCCCTAGACCGATCTTACCTAGTTTAAAAATCGTCACTGATCCATGACCCCATCCTGAGTGATTTGTTGTTTAATCCGCATTTCCAATCATTCAAGCATAGTACAATCATGCATATGTCATTCTTAAGCATTATAACAGCCGTAAATTGAAAACGAACTGGACCGACAGTGTTAGAGCATCATCCCCAAGCAAAACCCATTCACCATAGCCATTCAGCATGTATAATATCCAAAATGTTTATCATGCCAACTATATCTTCCTACAACTGTACAAATGATTCGAAATTTCTTTTTTATAAGTATAACTAGCATATGGATGAAGCGAGGGCAACAGATGCAGTCTATTGCAAGGCCCTCACGAATCATTAAAGGATGAAACAATCTACTACCCTAAAAGAATACTATGGAATGACAAACTAGTTCTAAAGGCTAGAAGTAGTGCAATTGGCAGAAGGAAAACCCAACAATTTGTAAAAGAACATACCGGACGATGAAGAAGCTACAGGACCTTAGGGACCTTTGCCCAAGCAAGGCCACTGAGACCCAGTAGAAAAGCACCCCGACTAACTGATAAAACTAGATGAAAGGATGGTTATAAAAACTCGGGCAGCAACCTAAAGCGATGCCTTCTCATCCATCCTTGTCTACTCCAAATGAGCCATAACGGGGCAATGGGGGCATCGTAGATAGCACAGCAAAAGGAATGATTCTATCCCTTCGACGAGTCATGTCCATCCCTTTTTTTAGAAACGACATTGCTCTGGAAGCATTGAGAAAGCTTGTCCAAATGATCGTCGAACAAATAGATCCAACCCCTTAGTCTCCAAGAACTGATAAAACTATGTTCCCACGAGCCGAATCCTAAAAATTCCTCTTGAAGTCGATGAATCATCACTTTAGTATCCTTGGACCTCTAGGTCATCGAACATACGACCCAGAACTCTTCTTAGAGTCGATGAATAATCACTCCACGACCGTTTGTTCGTTGAACATCCGACCAAATTCCACTTGAATTATATGAATCATCGCTTTAAGACTGCCAGGCCATCGGGCACACGACCCAAAACTCTTCTTGGAGTTGATGATTAATTGCTCTAGGGTTGTCTAGTCGTTGGACATCTGGCCAAAATTCATCTCGGAATCGATCACTTATCATTCCAAAACCGTCTGGTCGCCGGACATCCGACCATAAAAAATCCTTCTCAAATTAAAGCACCGTGAAGGTCCTTCACGAGCTAAAGTGCCATGAAGGTGAACCGATAGATTAGTAGTCATCTGATCAAAAATTCCTCCATGAACTAAAGCGTCGCGATTACCAACTGGAAGATCAGCAGTTATCTCATGTAGAACTGCTCGAAGTCAGTGAAGACATGCTCCGGGGCCATGAGTCAATAATCACATTAGTCACTCCACAAAATTAATAGAACTTCCAATGACCAATGAGACAAACAACGTTTAATTACAGAGCTTCAAAATTTCACAAAGAAACTAAGACAAAACTAAACTGACTTTGTGATCAATCAGAGGCTGACTGGAATCAAGCCAAGATTTAGCACCTAAGAGAACCAAATATATCCAATCCCTAATATATAAGTCTTTGAATTTAGAGGCTTTCTCATGCTTTAATCATCTAGAAGATACAGTTGCATCCATTGGACCGCGTGCAACCAAACGAGTTGTGGAGAAACCCTATATACACTTTAAGCGCACAAACAACATTGTAGCATAGGGGCACCATACATACTTGAATAGCTACAAGGAAAGCCAAAACTAATCATACCATAGTTTTGTTACGCCCGATCGTAAATTCTGACATTCTGACAAATACGGATTTAACGACCTAGCTAGCGTAATATATGAAATAAAGGAAAAATATTTGCTTATGTCTACCCAACTCCTCCTTTACCACCCTTGGTGGCTGGTTTTTCTTCTTTTTAGATTGTATGCTAGTTGAAGAAAAATTCTCTAAAGGCGGTTTGGACCAAAAATTAAGTGCCTTGCCCTAAACTCCCACACGCTTTTTCTTCATAACCATCTCCATACGGTTAGCTATAGATCTCTCCACCATGGAAACCTTATCTATTTGGCTATGCACATCTTCCTGAAATATGGAAGGGTCATCCAAGCCATAGTTACCAGATCCAAAAACCACTTATCTATTAGAACTGATGAAATCTCGTTCTAGCGAAGTCAAATCGCCAAATTGATGGGAAAACTCGATCCATACCTTCTAAAACTAGTATCGCTTTTCTAGCATTGGGAAGGACCAAACTATTGTGTGCACTCCCATAAACTGCACCTCATTTCTTGAGCTATGGAACCACGCTCTCAAAGCATAAACTCCTCACATTACCCGAAGATTGGAAACTTCAAGAAATTCCAAACCGTTCCTGTTCGATAGTTCATATCGAGGCCATAAACCATGCTCCCATAAGCCACGCATCTCTTCTTGAGCCATGGAACCACGCTCTCGAAGCATAATCTCCTCACGTTACCGAAAGATTGGGAACATCGAGAAGATCCAAATTATTCCGAGTCGATGGGTTGTATCGATTTTGTAAGCCATGTAATCCCATAAGTTGTGCATCACTTCTTGATCCATGGATCCATGTCTCGAAGCACGAACTCCTCACATTCCCAAAGATTGGCAACGTCGAGAAGTTCCAGACCATTCAAGATCGATGGATCGTATCAATCTCATAAGCCATACACTCCTATAATTCGTGCATCACTTCTTGAGCCATGGAACCACGCTCTCGAAGCATGAACTCCTCATGTTACCCAAAGATTAGCAACGTCGAGAAATTTCAAACTGTTTCGGATCAATAGATCATATCGATCTCTTAAGCCGTGCACTCCAATAAGCTGTGCATCACTTCTTAAGCCATGGATCCACGTTCTTGAAGCATGAACTCCTTACCTTACCACAAGACTAGCAACGTCGAGAAGTTCCAAACCATTCTGGTTTGAAGCGTCGTATCGATCCCATAAGCCGCGCATCGCTTCTTGTGTCATTGAACCATGCTCTCGAAGCATGAACGCCTCATGTTACCTAAAGATTGGCAACGTCGATGTTCAAAACCGTTACGGATCAACCAGTCGTATCGATCCCGTAAGCCATGCACTCCCATAAGTCGTGCATCACTTCTTGAGCTGTTGAACCACGCCGCCAAAGCACGAACTCCTCACATTGCCTAAAGATTGGAAACATCGAGGGGTTTCAAGCCATACTGAATCGTTGGGTCATATTGATCTCATAAGCCACGCATCACTTCTTGAGCCATGGAACCACGCTTTTGAAGCATGAAATCCTTAAGTTACTCGAAGGCTGGAAACGTCGAGAAGTTCCAAACCGTTCTGCATCGACGGATCGTATCAATGTCATAAGCTGTGCACTCCCATAAGCCGAGAATCACTTCTTGAGCCGTGAAACCATGCTCTCAAAGAACGAACACCTAATGTTACCAAATATTGGCAACGTTACGAAGTTCCAAACCGTTTCGGATCAATTGGTCGTATCGATCCCACAAGCCATGCATTTCATAAGCCGTGCATTTCGTAAGCAGCACACTCTGCAAAGCTGTGCATTTTGTAAGCCGTGCATTTGGTAAGTCATGCATTTTCATAAGTCGCTTATCTGATAAGCTATACAAACATTGCTTGATGTTGCTTCGGCATCATCAGCAAACCGTTAAAGTTTCTAAGTAGTGGTGCTGTTCGGACAACACTGGGAAACTTGTCCATTGCAGAATTAACAGGGATAAACTCCCGCTACTCGAAAGAACCAACATTGCTCCAGTAGTGCTTCAAGTTCACAAACCAATAAGATAGCAAAGAATTACGATCTTTGACCAAATTTAATGTATAAAATGTCTAAATTCAAGACATCATGTCTTACATCAATTGCTCAAAATAATCAGCCCTGTGGATGGAGGGGTACATAACACATTAACACTTGGTCGGGATAAAAATATTTCTCCAACTTGTAGTAAATGGAGGAACTTACCGTCATCCAGAAATAGACGATGGAAGGCATTTCCATAATCAAATCATCAAGGCACCAATTTCTAAAGCTATAAGCAGGTGCTCGACGGAGTCTCAAATCCCAACTTGCAGAAAACCAGCTGTTATCCCAAGACAGACAACGGCAAGGAGAGAACGCTTAAAATTGAGCAGCTAAATTATTGATTCCTAAAGATTGGAACCTATGAATAAGGTTGATATCTGCAACAATGCTATCGGCCCAACATAACACATATGGCCTAAAACAAGAAAGGTTAAGTGTCAAAGATTCAAGATAAACACTACCGAACTCTATCGGTCTGTGATCAGGATAGGAATATGCATGGTCGTGTTGGTAACCATGTGATGACTTGCTCCACAATTTTTAATTTTCCATAAGAACCTGGAATTTGACACCTAGAAATGAAGGGCTCTGCCTAGAAATGAATGGTTCCGTAGGTAGAAGTCAAATCAAAATAAAAACTGATTGGAGGAAATTTGATTTTTCGTGAATACGAATAACCGTGAGAATGGTTTAGTAACAACCCTGCATTTACAAGGGTAACACTTGTCGGTAATAAACAAGGATGGGCAATGGAAACGCCTGGGACTCCTATCATTCCATAATATGGCCTATCCTGAAGTTAAGAAATGCTGAGAAAAACAACCACCTTGTGTCGAAAGGGATCTACTCAACTATACAAGATCGGATGAAGGATTCAGTCCTAACCAACATGAATTTAACATTTCCCAAAGACACGTAGCACTAAGAGAAGACTTATACAATCCAATCACTAAAATGAAATTTTTCGAAGACCGAAACTAGTGCCCGCATGAATTAAAAGCATTATCGAATCGATGAGGAAAATGGATCCCAACGTTCTGAATGTCGGTGTTGCCTTGGCAATGCTAAGCCCTTTGCTCATTTCCTAAGTACCGGTGTTGCCCCGGCACCATCAAGAAACTATCTATTTCATAAGTATCGATGATGCCCTGGTAATGCCAAGAAACCCTCTATTTCCTAAGTACCGACATTGCCACAGTAATTCCAGGAAATTTTTATTCAATATGTGCCAGAGTTGCCTTGGCAATGCCAGGAAAACTTTATCTATAGGTTCGATGAGAAACATTCATTATAGCAAACCATTAATGCACTTACATTCGAAGATAGAAGTTGGTCCTCAACTGAGACTCTACCCTTGTCTTCAGAAACCTACTGTTGCCTGAAAATGGGCAACAACAGGAAGACATAAACTTTCATAGGTCAACCAGATTGTTCGACCTTTCATTAAAGAAATCAACCACTACACAAGAGTAAAGCAGTGTTGAAAGGAAATACTAAGAATGAATTACTCGTGTGTTAATTTTTAGGGATGAAAGTTGGTGCACGGTCGAATTTCCTGAATTCAACTTAGAAATAATTAGATATATCCAAAAGATAGGCAACCTCAAGGAAATATTGCTTGGATCCAAACAGCTAGGTTATCAATTCCTTAAGATAGGAATTGGCGTATGAACAGAATTTCCATGACGACGGCAATCAAGCAAAGCATGCACATCTAAGGACATGTAGGGATAATCACAAAGGTTGAAACAAAAACCATTGGACTTCCTTAATCCTAGAATAGGATTAGAGCCAGACCAAGGATAACCGGATTGTTTGTCCCAAACCTCTCTATCTTTTACAATCACCCAAATACAGGCGTTCAAAATAGCTAATCCCTCGAGCAGGGATAGACACACGAATACTTGATTGAAAGAAATATTGAAAAGCCCAAACATGAATAATCATGAGATTGGTTAGATAACAGTTCTCTATCGCACTATAGAGCATTTCGGAGAAAAAAGCCAGCATAGGAAATGAAGGATTTTACATTCAAAAATCAACCATCACTCGTAGTGTAGCGATGATGAGAAGGATCGATGACCTACTTATGGTCTAACTAGATCATTTGGTTCCAACTTGCAGGAATATGCCATCACCTGAAGTTTGGTGATGCTAAGAAGAAACCTTTAGAATGAAATTATCGGTACAACAACTTTCGAAAATAAAAATAAGGTTTGAGTGAATCTTCAATCCTACCTTCTAGCATCTCATGCTATTTGAAGATCCACCAACCAAGGAAAAATTCACAGAGTTGAGTCATCCACGCATGAGTTTCTGGAGATAGAAACTGATACATGTTTAGGGTCTCAAAACTGGACTTGGAAGAATTCACACTAGCAAAAGATGACGGCGACGCATATTTCCAACGCATGTACCCAAAATGACATTGGATGACGATGTCAACATAGAGGAATTCAATTATGATCAGGAAACAAACATCATTGAAGATATCAGAGCTTGGAATCAAGCAACAAAGTTTGCAGTTTCTGGAAATGGGGTAATCGAATGTATTGCCAAAGTGACCTAGTCTCTCGAAAAATGCATAGACTTGGTATTCAAAGAAATTTGCCCTTTGGATTAGGTCAAACACACCAACACTTTGTTGAAACGAACTCAATTAAACATAAGTAAGGATTACCTACAGAACTAGCTTGGCCAAGCTACCTCATATCTAAACAAAGCTATGAAATAGAATATGTCGAAACGACCATAGAAATATTACTTACATGTACAGAATTACAGTAAAAGAGCATGCTAATGAGCACAAGAGGTGCAACAGTGAGAAAAAATAATGCTCCGAATCAAGAAATTAAACCAATGATTCCCAAAGATAGAGGCTGGTGTGTAGGTTGAATTTCAAAAAATGCAAACGAAGGATAATCGCAATCGAACAAGTCATGCGCTAGTTTCTAAAGACAGAAATTGTGTGTAACGATGCTAAGTTTGATTAACATTAGTTCAGACATTTAATTAGTCAAATTAAATGAAATAATGTAAATTGTTAAGGGAATTGAGATTGGAATAATTGGATGGTAGTCGTGCCAAATTTAGATAATGAATAAGACAGAATTGAAATGAAATAGATAAGGGTAATGAGATAAGGGAAAAATAGGAATAAGTTATATTCTTATACCCTAAACCCTCACACCACTTTCATTTTACACGTTCACAAATAAAAAATTAATCAAGTAATGTCGGTCACCATTAAGAGAAAGCAAGAGAAAGACAAACTAAAATCAAGAGGAAGGAAGTTTAATCAATGTAATTCAAGAAGCAAATCTCAAACTCCTTAATCACAAGCTAAAGGTGAATAATATGTTACATCTCATTTTATTGATTGTAGTTTTAGTAGAGATCCAAAAAATTATTTTGCTAATGATTTGCTATGTATTTATTGTTTAAATGGATATATATATATATATATGCTTGTGGATGATTTATGCTATTTCATATAGGTTTTATGATAAGATTTAACTTGAAAAACCTATTAAATGACATCTAAATGCCCTGCGATTTTGATATAAGGTCAGAAATATTATTTTAGAGACGAGTTTCAAGTTTCATAATTTTCTGAATTAATGTGGATTTGTTTGAATTTTCTAGTGAAGAAAATGGTTAATTGGGTTTAAAATTAATTACGGCTATTATATGTTAGCTTTGGGTCATAAATTTATATATGTTAGAAAACATAATAAAAGTGATTTACGAGAATTTTTGTTGAATTTTCCTAAGTGTTTTAATAAGTATATAAGACTATTAAACGTATATCACTTAAATGTTTTATACGTTTATAAAAGGTAAAAGGAAAATTTGTAAATGTTTTAAATTGTTTATTCTGAAATTCGGTAGAACTTTTAGAAAAGATTTCGGAAAAAAATTTGGCAACCAATCATATGTTGATAAATAAAGCAGGTTAGTTGAAAAGAAATTACTTTTTAAAGTTAAAAATCAGTTTTACAAGGTTTTTGCTATTTCGCCACTTTCGGCAGCCACCTTTCGAATTCGTGCTTCTGCCTCCAACTAGCTTGAGACCAATACACATGGTATCAAAGACTTGGTACGTAGCAGATTGGAGATAAGCAAAAGGCATAGAGTTGAAACAGGGCTTTCAAAGGGGTCAAGACCTTGTTTTTCTTTCAAAGGAAATTTCACTTGCTTTTCTTTTGAAAAGAATGCTTTCGAATGAGATGGCTTTCGACTTGGTTAATTGTTTTAAAGAAAGGTTTCGAAAGAGGTTGTCGTCTTTTAGTTTTAAACAGAGTTTTCAAAAGGGTTAAAAACCCCCATGCCACATTCAACCTTTTGAAGCAATGCCTTCGAAAGGGTGCTTTCACTTTAAATCATGAGCGCTTCTCCAAATGATTTCGAAGGGATTGGTTTCGACACCATCCACTTCTTTTACTTAGGAAATTGCTTTCGAAAGAGTTGCTTTTGACTTAGTTCTTTTAAAACCCTTTTGACGTTTTGAAAGTTAAACCCAAAAGTTTCAAAAGGAATGGTTTTAGATGGTTTAGAAAGGTCGTTCCACACGTTTTTACTTCAACCCAACGCTTTCGAAAGGTTTGATTTATGTAAAGGATTTAATGCTTTCGAAAGGTATATGATAAAGGTTTCAAAGGGGTAGTTACACAATGTTTTCAAAAGGTTTACCTTTAGTGTTAAATGGAGGGTTTCCTTTGTTTTCGAAAGGCCTGTTTAAAGTGTTTTGAAAAGAGGATGTCTAAGATTTTATAAAGCCTTCGAAAGTATATTTTCAATGTTTTCGAAAAGTCTATTGTAAATGGTTTCGAAAGGTATGTTTTGGCCTTTCAGCACAATATCATAAAGTAAAGTAGTTTACTCGCATCGAAAGTGGTACTTTCAATGGTTTCAAAAGGAGTTGTTTAAAGCTTTTAAACAAGGGTTTTGAATGTTTTTGTTAATAATGTTTTGTATAAAGTATATATAACATGGCAAAAAGATTTGAGTAAAGCAAAGAGTATATTTTCCTTGTTTGAGTATGATTTAAAGGGTTAAATCAATTTGAAAGAAACATTTTCAAGGAAAATTTGATGCGTTTGTTGACCCTAAGTAAATGACTCAGATATTAAAATATCAAATTGGACCGGTATGGGGTCGCACTATATACTTTAGCGAATAGTCCGTTATAACAGCCTTAATTTTTGTAACATTATTCAGGAGATTTAATTAGATAAATTAAATAGAATAATGTAAATGTAGGAGTGATAAGGGGATTGAGATTAGAATAAATAATTAAAGGCCGTGCTAAATTAATAAAAATTAAAGAATGGGCTTATAATTGGTTTTTTACGTTAATTAGTAGATTAATTAACATAAGGGCTTATTAGGAAATAGCCACACGTAGCCCATTATCCATATATACCTTGTTTTCTCTATACTACACGTCCATTTATCATTTTTCACAAAACTTAAAACACAAATAAAAGGGACAAAAGCCAGCCATTATCAAAAGGAAAAAGGAGGAAATTTAATAAAAGCTAAGGAATTAAAGCAAGTGGCTTAATCATAATCAAATCTCAAAGTCTTTATGTTAATCAATGTGAATAATAATCTAAACCATCTCTATTTTGTTTCATGATCATTCGATTTATGATATGCATAGATTTATAACATGTTTGATTCAAACAAAGTTGTTTAAATATGATTTTACATGGTTTTAAGGCAAAACCGATTATAATTAATTTCGAATGCTATGTGAAAATGTTACGTTATGTAAATTATGATTTTGGAGATGGGCTTTAATTTTTGTAATTTTTATGGAAAATTTAATATGAACTTCCAAAGGAAAATATGAACAAATTGGGTATAAAAATAATTTTGGTTGTTTTACGAATAAATTAGATCTGAAATTGTTATATGTTAGATAACATATTGATAGTGAATTTCAATAATTTTTGGGGATTTCTCCTAAATGATTCACTATGGAAACTAAATTATTTAGAAGAAGGACTTAATTGCATTAATTGTTTTGCTTAATGTAAGGGCTTATTTGTTAAATTATCCTTGATTTAGATCTAAAAATATGCGCCAGCTATTTTGAGAAAGAATTTGAAAAGTTTCTAGCAACCAATTAAATGTTCACAATTAGGCAGGTTAGTTATAAAGTGATTACTTTAAATGGTATTAAATTAGACTTTGTCTAGAAAAATAGGTTCAGCCTTGTGATAACCTGGATTTTTGAAAATTTGATAGTTGGATAATTACTTGGTTTATAGATTGAAACAGATAAGAATTTTGATAGTAAAAGATATCTGGATATGTAAATAAATTTGAAAATATAATAAAGGATATCTGTGATATCCAAGAAAATTTCAAGCAAATTCAAATGTGATAATCTCTTCTATATATTATGTAAAATTAGTAAAATTGTTATCTATTTCAAAACAAATAATAATGATTATTTATATATAGATATAAATAGATTTGAAATAGAATTATTGTCTTCAAATTGAATTTGTGTTTTTGTGTTGATTTTAAATTGAATTTGAATTTGAAATCTAAAAGATAATTATTTTAAAATGAAATTGGATTTAAATTTATAATATATATTTATAAAAAAAACAGCATAAATATAATATAAGTAATATAAAAGATATATGCATTATACAGTAAAGGTTCTCATGTTAAAGACAAGTGTTAAAATTTTAAAACACAAAATAACAAATGTAAGCAAAAGAAATGTGTTTAGTGACAAGTGTTATCAAAATTGTATAAATGACATGTAGATTAATTTCTTTTCATTTTCAAATAAAAAAAACAAAAAGAAAAGAAAATCTGAAACAGAAAAACCAGTAAACAAAATTTAAGAAATTTAATCAGCAAACAATATTTCAAATTGTTTCCAAAATCTGATCAAGCAAGAACCAATTCAGTGAAATCCAATTCAGATCAACATCAGAAGCAGGAGCAACTCAACAAGTTCTAGATAATTAAGTTTCAGAGTTCAATAGCAGTTCAAGTCTTTAAAATTTAAACTACTTCAAAACCCGCTCTGTTCAAACAAATGAGGTGAGTAAACTTCAACTTTTAAAAAGATGAATCTGATGCTTATGATATGATCTCATACTGATGTGTGAGATAATGGTTGCTTGAATGTATTTTGTTTGGACAATTGCTAAACTTATTGAATATATACTTAAGTGCTTGTCTGTGAACTGATACCTGGGTTCTGTTTGTTTTATTTTATAGACCAAATCAAGTAAAAATCTTTATCTTTGGATATAAACAGTTTTGTGTTAAGCTCTTTAAAGGAAATTCGTTTTTGTTTACCAGATTAAACCCTTAAAAATATTTCCTAGCATATTCATCAAGTAATTAGCTCTAAAAAGATGAAATAGTAGAAATAAAATTTCAAGACAAGAAATTAATTTTTAGAAAATACAAGATATGATCATATTAATCGAATCGTATTCGAATATAAAGATTTTTGACGGAAATCCCATAATTTTTATGTTCGTGTTATTGAGAAATCTAGAGATTACCAGAACTGGGTTTATCATCAAATTCCGGCAAACGAGTTGATTAGTGACCTCGTGAATATGGCCAAAGGAAGTTTATAGGCTGGGGGTTGAGAGAAAAATGGTATCTCATTTTTCTAAGTATCGCGGGTGATGGTGCGACTTAATTTAGGGCTTAAGGCGGTGGAATTTCGTCTTCGTTCTCGAATCAATGGCTCTGTCTAGGTTGTTTCGGGCTTAATCGCGAGTAGGGGATTAGGAGTATGGATGCGTTACGAAGTTGAGATCGTGAGGGCGAAGTCTTAGATGATCGTGGACGGTGGTACAATGGTGATTTGTTAATCAGGTTTGGTGTTCCAGTGGATCGAGTGTCTTAAATTCGAGTTTTTGGCGAAGTCACGATATAGGGTGATCGAGTGGATTGTCATGGGTGTCGACGACTTGTTGGTGATCTCGGCAACGTTCAGTGGTGACCGGAGTAGCCGTGCATGTGCTCGCGTGCACAATCATGGCTGGGTTGATGTTTATTCTTTAAGGAAGACGATGTCTTCTCGGGCCTGGTTCGTGTAGAATTGAATGTTCCCTCGAAGTAGAGGTATGCGCGAGGTTTCACGGGGTAGTCTCGGAAGTTTTATACGTTTGCGTCGGGTTTGTGTGTATTATAGGGATCAAGTATTAAAACTTATCAAAATAGGTAAGTTTCAAAATAAATGTAAACCAAGTTTAAAAAAAGAAAAAAAATTAGCAAGTTTTAAAAAAATTTCCAAAGTTTAAAATGTTTTCAAAATTTTGGTATTAAGTAATTATTTTGTAGGTTTAATACTATATGTTTTGAGGTGAATTAAAAGTTGAAATTAAATTAAAAGTACAAATTATCTGATGTATTAGAATGTTTAATTGATTTATGAAATCAGGGAATGATTAATTAATTAAAGATTAGCCACTTAATGTAATTAATTAATGATAATTACTTTAGTTAAAGATAAGTGCTTAATATCATTAACTAAGGAGGATAATTAATGGATGATTACTAAATGTGATTTATTTAATGATCATTACTTAATGAAAGTAATTAGGGATTAATTACTTAGTGTAATTAGTTAAAGTTTGGATTAATTAAGAAACTAGTCAAGGTTTAGTTAATTAATGAGTGTGATTAATTAAAAAGATAATTAATCAATGAAGATATTATAGGATAATTAATTTGAGTAATTAATTTAGGCTATTACTTAATGTAATTAAAGTATAATTAGTCAAGGGTGATTAATTAAGATGGATGATTAATGGATGATTAATTAATTATGTTAAGTAATGGTAATCTAAGTGATTAAAGATTAGTAATTAATTTAATTAGAGATAAATTAAATTAATCTTGGGAACAATCCATCTTTCTTATGATTGATTGAATAATGATAAGTGCCTTGGATTGGTTGATATCTCTGATATGAATTGCTTTGTGATATGATACGTTTGGGTGGACAGTGATAGTATGGTTATCTATCGTTGATGAATTGCTGTGTATGAAAGTGACATCCTACATATTAAGTTGAATTGTATCTCACTTGAATAACTTAGGTTAAAGATGGTATTGAATTTGAAGAGACCGGGGTCGGGTATCAGTAAATACCCGAACCCACTTCGATTTGTAATCTTTAATGATTCTTTATAGATTGACATGTGAAATCAATAGGTTGGAATGGAATAATATGGATCTTAAACTAAGGGATTTATTTGTGAAATAAGCATTGATTATCAAATTTTGAACTTGTAAAGCAGTATGGGTTACCCGGGTTTAAATAGTCTATATGCATTGGTATTTCTTGTTAGACAATTTTACTCGCGCTGGTTTCCAGCCTGACCCGGATGTTATTTTGATGTAATGCTCGTGTCAGACTGAGTATTACAGATTTTCAGGTAAGGACGTTTTGGAGCTCAGGAGGAGAGCTGGATGGCAGGAACGTATGGAGCGTATCCCGCTATATATATTATGGTTTATCTAAGACATGTTGTTTTAAACTGTCCAGTGTTGTGTAATGGTTGTAACTCTGATGTATAAAAATATAAGTGTACTAATACAGTTCTTCTTTGTAAAACGGTTATTTATGTGATATTATATTTTATCCGCTACAAATGTGAGATTCTGAGTTTGAGTTTTCTGTTTCTTCTTCTTTCTCTTTCTTCTTTTCCCTAACTATCTAGAATTCTCAGGATCGAAAATTTCGGGTCGTTACACGCCTCTTTTAGAAGCCCCTTTCGACCCATTGCTTTCACTTCAACCCAGTCGAAACCAGCCTCGTTGAAACAAACTAGGCTGAAACCAATACACAAGGAATCACAAGGATCGTACATAGTGGATTGGAAAAAGGCGGAAGGCATGGCATCTAAACCATTGCTTTTGATTGGGTCAAAACCTTTGTTTACTTTCAAAAGATATGTGCCTGCCTTTTTTTTTAAAGGACGCTTTCAACCAAGTCGAAACTCTATTGCTTTTGAATCTGTTGCCACCTCTTCTTTGTTTAAATAAAGCTTTCGAACGAGTTTCTTTATTTATAAAACCACACTTTCAAAAGGGGTGGTGTCAAACCAGTCGAAACCCTACTTTCAATCTTATGCCTTCGAATGTATTGAAGTCATCAATGCTTTTGAAAGGTATTGTTGTTTTATGTTTGAATCAAGCCACTTCCTAAAAGCTTTCGAAGTTTAAGGGTTTCGAAGGCAACGGCTTTGAAAGGGGGACTTGATATTATCCTTCTATTGTTTTACTTAAATAATTTGAATTTTCAAAAGGATGGTTCCGAAGCCATCAAAAATTTTCTCCCAGCACTTTTATATAAAGATCAATGGTTTCAGAAGAGTTATTTTCAAATTTATTCACTTTGACCCAAAAGATAATTTTGAGGAAAAACCCAATGGTTTGGAAAGATATACTTTCAAAAAGTTTCAAAAGAGGTACTTTCATTGGTTTTGAAGCTATGCTTCTAAGAGTTAAATGTAGTGCTTTAATACATTCACAAGTTATGATTTGAGGATTTCAAAAGAGATGTTCTAAAGTGTTTCGAAAGGTGTACAAATGCTTTCGAAGGAGGTTATCTAAGGGTTTACAAAGTAAGATTTTAAGGTTTCGAAAGCCTTAGTTTTCAAAACAAATAACCCAGTCTCATTTGAAAAGAAAACCATGGCATAATAAAAGAGTTTTGAAATAATTTTAAGTATGGAGTTTTTGAAGAAGTTTCCTTGATTAATAAGTCTAAGGGATTAACCAAGTTTTATATATAAAGTGTTTCAAGGATATTAAACCATAGGCGTTGGTATTACTATGATTGCTTCTTCATATACGTATGTTAACATTGTAATGGACCCATAACTGTATTTTGGAAAAGGGCAAAATAACCAGCGCGGTTGACCCAGTAGTGAATATAAATTTTGTTAACTCCTCAATGAGGAGAATTACGTCCAAGAGGTCAGATAGACCAGAATGTAGGATGCCTAAATATTGATTAAAGAAGTTGTCAGGTTGACAGGTTCATTGTAAATCCATGAAAATTATGATTAGAAAAAGTTATTTGTATGGTCCAATAGGTTCACAGTAAACCCATAAAAACTATAATTAGATTGAGCTATTGGCAGGGGTCAATAAGTTCGAAGTGAACCCATGAAAACTATATCTGGATTAAGTTATTGACAGAAATCAATATGTTCATAGTCAACCCATGAAAACTAGGATAAGAAGGAATGTTATTGCAGCTACCAATAGTTTTAAAGAGAAACCATGAAACAGTGAAGTTATTTTGGCAAGGGCCAATAGGTTCTTAGTGATCCCATAAAAACTATGAAACTGGACAGGTAGACCATAAATTAAACAAGTTATTAGTAAGCCCATAAAAGCTAATAGGTTAATAGTGACCCTAAAAATTATAACTAAGACAGATAGATAGAATGTATGGGAAAGGAAAATCTAGAATTGATTTACTAGTTTGGATGTCATCATATTATTTTGAATTGTTTAAACCATTTTTGATGCAAGAGAACAGTATATGGTTCTATAAAGTTTTAGGATACTAGTGAGGGGAACCTGTTCTGCTAAGCAGCATGGTCTCACTATATATCTAAATGGTTTGAGATGGTAGATTATTATTTATAAATGGTTTTATGTCTGACTCGAAGTTTATGTTTTCCCCTTAAAACTCTTGAGTGCTTAATTCATTTTGAGTAATTTGAGAGTTATGCTTTTCAGGTTCACCTTAGATGAATAAGCTTCCAGAGATGTGCGAGAGGCAATCTAGCTAGTAGGAGTTGCTTTCAGTTATCTTTCCACTGTGTTTTTCTTGTAAAGGCAAATTTGTTTTATTGCCTAGTCATATTCTCTGATTATCCAATGGGGCAACTTTATATACCACTTTTGGCGTATGTTGTAATAATTATATTTTATTTGAACGTGGTTCTCGTGTTGGGATTATATAATGAACTTGAAATGTTTTGAAGTGGAATGTGAAAGTTGTTCATTGATTTTAATTATTTTACATATACATGTGTTTCTATTATATCAATGTATCTAACATTACTGTATTTGATTGCCAAAGATTAATTACTATAGATGATTGCAGCATCCATAGCTGTTAGTTTTGGGCCTACAAGTGGGGGATGTTACACCCTAGCTAATATAAGTCTAAAATTACAGTGTGTATTGCTTTACCATAGGTTATACTAAAATGATGTTACACACAAAAAGGAATGTATAGAAAAAAGGTAGGTTATTGGTGAGGCCACAAAACCATTAGGATCAGTTGACATTTAGGGACAGACTGTCTAGAAGAGTATCTAAACAAAAGTTAGATTATTTGTTTATTTTATTTGGTAGGCCCGTGTCAGCCAAAGGTTTGTAGTTAGCCAAACAAAAATAAAGTGTCGGACAAATAATCCATTGATTACCTGATTTGTATGCATTAATGATATTATTGTTATTGCTTTAACCAGTTTGGTTGCAGGATTTTGATTTGCAAAAGATATGTTTAAAAAGAAATATTAGTGATGGGAAACCCATTTCGCTAAGTGGCGTGGTCTCACTTAATATCAGATAACCGATATGTATAGTATTATTCACACCAAGCTTTTTGTCTGACTCGAAATTTATGTTTCCCGCTTAAACTCTTGGGTGCTCAAACTTGATTTGAGTAGGTTGAGAATTGAGGATTTACTGGTTTTAGTAGGTGGATGAATAAAGCTTTCGAAGACGTGCAGGTGGCATGGATAGCTATTTAGGAGTTGTTATTTTATTTCTATTTCTGTTGTGATGTTTTAAGACGGACTGGTCTATTTAGTACTCTGAACATCCAATAGGGCATCTTCATATGTCACTCTTGGTGCATTTGTAATCATTATATTTGATCAAAACCTGGGATACAATTTGGGATTATGTATTGGAATATGAAACATGTTCTTGAAATGTAAAAAGTAAAGTTTCCATTTTTGGAATCTGTGATTTTATTCATATTCATGTGCTTCTAATATTATGGATACCACTAACATTATCGTATTTCGTCACCGAAATTTAATACTATAGATGATTCCAGCATCCGTAGCGCTTAGCTTCGGGCCTCAAGATAAGGGATGTTAAACTTGGTATCATAACATAGGTTTATGAAAACTTTAAATTTAAAAACGAATTTTGAAAACATAATCCTAAGGAATTAGAGAAAAGATTGGGGTATGGGATAACACTATAATAACGTACTTGTATTTGCTATATGTAAGTATATGCTATATCTCTATTCTTCTATCTCTCTTAGGCTATTACGCTGTATCTTATAAAGAATCAAATGCAGATATGGATGCTAGAAGTGGAAGAGTTAACCTTGCTAGGGGAAGCACCACAACCAATGGAAATGCTAGACCAAATACCAGGAGGAATCAAGGTCAGGCACATGCTACAAATGTGGGTGTTGGAGTCCCGCAAGTCGACATGGAGCAATGTATCAGTTCTTTGTAAACATGAAGCAAGCAAGAGTTGCCGCTAGAGTAGTTGGAGGAAATGTTGAAGAAGGAAATCAGGGAGCTCCAATGGTCAACAGCTATGCTGTTTGAGTAGAGATTATTCTCAACTGGGAGGAAAGCCAGTTAATAGTACTGAAGATGCAATCAAAGTGGAGAATTGGTTACTTCATTGCGAGAGAATTTTTGCTGATTTGGGGCTCAATGATGAGCAGAAAAGAAAGCTTGCTTCAGACAGCTACAAAGGAGCATCACTATATTGGTGGAACAACATTACTGTAGGAGTAAATGAGGAGACTATGACTTGGGATGAGTTCAAAAGAAGGTTGGAGGAGAGGTTTTTGTCTGAGATTGCTAAGTCTACTCTATGTAGGAAGTTTGCTGAATTGGAGCAGGGAGATATGACGGTGCTTGAGTATGCGACAAGGTTTGAGGAGGCAACGAGATATGGCTATGCTACAGTTGATACTATTATTAAGAGGAATGAAAAGTTCAATCGAGGGTTGAAGCCTGATCTTGATAAGGCTATATTACCACATATTAGGAATCCATGTGATTTTGTTGTGGAAATGGCTTTGAGGCATGAAGAGATGCTTGCTTTTCTTGAAGGGAATAATGAAAAGGAAGCTCAAAGAGGGCAAAGTCAGAAAAGGATGTTTTCCACAAGAAAGGAGCTCAGAAGTGTGGAGCTTCGAAGAAAGGAAAGGCGAAGGTTATATGCTATAAATGTGACAAGAAAGGGCATTTTGCAAATGAATGTCACTCGAGAGATGGAAAGAATGTGATAGGGAAGAAGAATATTAGATGCTTTAACTACGATCAAATTAGATATTATAAGAACCAATGCAAGGAGCCAGCCAAGGATGAAAATGGAAAAGTGTTTGCATTAGAGCCAGCTATCTCGAGGACAACAATAGAGGAAAAAGGAAAAGATGTGTTAGGAGGTACGCTTAAGATTCATGGTATGTCAATTAACATTCTATTTGATATTGGTGCATCACATTCTTTTATATCACATTGTTTGGTAGATAAGCTTAACCAAGAACTCTCATAACTAGTTACTTCCTTAAGGGTTGAAAAACCGATAGGAGGTTGTGCGACTCTTGGGATGAAATGTGAATATCTAGAGTTTGAATTGTTAGGTCATGCCTTTGTTTTCAATTTGCATATGTTTGATTTCGTAGGGTTCGAAATTGTTTTGGGTATGGATTGGTTAAGTAAATACGATGCTAAGATATCTTGCAATTGTTATTCGGGTTTTAAACCCGGCAGAATTCACTACAAGAAAAACAGACTTTTGTAACGTTAATTTATAACGCGTTGTTTCATTGTGTTATTGTTTATTCTATTTTTTTATTTGGAGCCAGTGTTTGGTTGCATAACGCTTTCTACCACCAATTATTTCCTTTAACCGCGTCGTCGTCTAATTATTTTTCTCTTCCCTCTTCCTCAAACTATTTCCCTCTTTTTTTCTTTACTCTTCCCTCTTTCTCAAATTATTCTCTCTCCATAATCACAAAATAAGTATATCCTAAATTAAAAAACCCTATGATATCAAATTGCCACTGAAAGTAAGAGAAAAAAAGAAAGATTAGAAGCTCGCTTGCGATAGGGAAGGCGAATAAACCATTGCGATAGGATGATGTGCGGCTTGATTGACTCGTGCATGATGAAGAGAGCGACGTTGGTAGGAGGCGATGCCATGATAGGAAGCATAGTACATAACATGATTCTAGACTATATCCTCATCAAAGGGCGGTGACTTGGCATCCGCTCTAGGTCTTCAATCTAACGGCGACTCCTGCTCTAATCAGATGAGAAATTTACTTTCAGGTAGTTCAACAATTGGTTCTTTGTTGTTATATAGGTGCTACCTTTTGATTTGGCATATTATAGTTTAAATTTGGCATAGTTATATAATTATTAACTCGTAATCTGTATAATTAACTTGCTTTAATATGGTTCACCTTGTTGATAAGGTACCCTCGCCCTAGATAAATATTTCGTTACTAGTTGTTTATAATAAATAAGTTTATCACTTCAATATACTGATAGTTAAATGCACTCATAAAATGGAGCAAAGCACACTTACCTCAAAATTTAGGATAATTCATGATTTTGAGTTTGATGGTAGATTGTTATTTGGAGAAGGAGATGGTCCATGAAGCTTTTTTTAGGCGATTACTATCCGTTGTTGTTGTGGTGATAGTTTAGCGCAAATATAAGCTAATAATGTAGACTCCTTTCGTTGTATAATTAAGATTTATTTACAAATATCTTATAGCAATCAGTGTTTATTGTTATTAGGCAATTTTCAAATTGGAAACAAACTAAGCCTGAAGCTGAAAATATAGCATACTATTCAGTATAAGTATGCAATTCTTTGTTATAACCTTGAAGAAGTCGTAACTCAATTCACAATTAACATGCTATACCAAGCATTTGATAATCAAGAAACTTCAAAGTGTTTTTTTATTGATTCAAAGTAGTACTAAATATCTTATGCACTTTATAGTGGTGGTTTTAAGAGTTGAATCTATCAACCAATTACTTTTACGACTAGCAAAGAATGCATCTTTACTTAAAGGAAAGAATTCAAATTTTTGCGGGGTATGTGAAAGGTTGAAAAAGTGCTATTCATATTTTCAAATTCTATGAATAAAGCACTTTTTCATGAAAGGTTGAAAGGTTGAAAGTATATTTCATGAAATAAAGCAATTGGTGCCAACTGTACTGCTATGAATATACTAATGAAATGCTCTTTTTTTCTTAATTGGCAAAGCTAGAACTGTCATGATATGAGTATAGTATTTTTAAGTTAGAAACATAGAATAATATGACTACTGGAGTATTCAAAAAATTACTAAAAGGTGATTTACAAATTTTAGCAATATGAATATACCTCCAGGTTGATAATTACCCTTGGATTTGATATATAAATATGTTTTTAAATAGTGTTAGTGCCTTTTAACAAATAAAAATCCATGTATCCATAAACAATTTAAGTTATATCAACTTTAATTTACTTTTCTTTGCATTTCCTCGTTGTGTAATATTGCGTTTTACAAAGATACTTGATTGATCGTAAGTTTGAGGAGGCTGCTATTGCTGATTGGCGAGTTTGAGGTTAAGGAGTAAAAATAAAATTTCAGAAAAAATACGAATTCATAGGATTAGTAACTTTCTATCTTCTCACAATTTATTTGTTATTTATTTATTTTTAATTTTTAGGTCTTGTAGCATTTCTGACTTCAGGTTTTAATAACAAGCTCACTATCCATTTCTCTCACCAATTTGTTATTGCTTTGTTCTTTCAACCTGTCCTTCAGCTATGTATTGTAGGCTTTAATTAACTAGTTGTAGTTAAGTTATACTAATGCTTTTTTCACTACTGTCTGCGTCATTGTAAACACCGTTGAATCCTCTAAGAATGGAAAACTGATTTTAAAAATGGAAACCATTATAAACACCGTTGTTTAAAAAGGGGTGATGTTAGTATGACTAATAATTTATAGGAAATAAATCAAACGATGAGAATTAATTTTATCTATAAGGTAAGGTAATTTTTATGTAAGAAATGGCAACTTATTGTAGTTAACAGCTTTGACTTCTTTTTGGGCCTTTCTTATTTGGAGCTTTTGTGGATTGGGTTATGGAAGTAGGTTCAGTCGGTACTCTTTATATACATACCAGGCATATGAATGTGTTTTACTACATGAATATGGATATTTATAGGTATTTATAGCGGTTACACATTATTTAATTTAGTTTCCCAATATGCGTTATAAAATCAAGAAAACAGAAGATCTATGTAAGCAATATTACACATGAAATGTAAAACGATCAGAATACAGGAAAGTTAACGTGGACTCATTTATGACAAACCTATGAATGTGTGTTATAATACTAATAATTTGTTGTATTAGTATTTAAATTAGCCACTATGCTTGGTTTAATATTCTTAATCACATTTTTTTCATTAACATTTGAAACATTATCCTCCATTCTGATGTTAGAAAAGTTAGTGCTTAAATTATTGAACGAATGTGCAACCATTGATATTTTAATCTCAGCTATTTCTTATATAAGTTGTTGATTTACCTATTTTTTTGATGAACCGCGTTCTCTTCTATAAATATGAAAATGAGATTTGTTTTACCAGTTTTGAAAAAGATTGGTTGTGTCTTATATGAGTTGTCCAGCCTCTCTTTCTAATCTTTCAAATTGAGCTTATATGACTAGTTGTATATCATGTAGTCATCGTAGCAACTGTTTACAAAAATCCACTAGTTCATTGGCTGTTGGATATGATTTATTCCAACTTTAGCAGAAACTCAATCACATAACAAAATTTAAATAAAATTTAAATAGTGAAAATAACTTAATAATCCAAAATTTAACCACCTTTCATAATTAGGTTACTATTCCTAATATACAAAGAGACAATGTCAAAAAGAGTAAATCAAATATCAAATGAGCGACTGCTTCACTTCTGACGTAAAGAATACAAGGTACAAGCAGAAATCTACCATGACTAGTACTATTACACTTTGAAAATATTGTAAGTCGAGTACAAGCATTTGAAAACATTTTCAAGGAAGCCTTAAATTAATAATACATTAATTTTCAACGATAAAATAAAACTAATAATAATGAGCATTTCATTGTGTAATTGTCATCCTTTGCTAAACAAACTAAAGTTTACAAATAATTACAACGGTAAGCAAGCATCACTACAAGGAATGAAAGGCATAGCAACGGCAAATAACCGTTGGCGGCCGTTGCTAGCCGTTGCTAAAAGTCGTTGCTACTAAGCTCGTGGCTACTTGTTCCAGCAACGGCAATAGCAACGGCTCCGTTACCAATTTAGCAACGGGTAGCGACGACCAGTTGTCCACGTGGCAACAGTTAGTTACAATCCTGGTCGTCACGTGGCGTCGCGAGCCATTGCAAGCTTGGACCAGATAGCCGTTGCTAGCCGTTTCCAGCCGTTACAAACCTGAACCAGATAGCCGTTGCTAGCCGTTGCAAACCTGAACTAGATAGCCGTTGCTAGCCGTTGCGAGCCGTTGCAAACCTGGAACTTTTTTGTTTTCCAGCAGCCAGCTTTCACTCTTCCAACCTCTATCGTCGCAAACCATTCCACATCACAATAATCACTTCCAATCCATCGTATACATTCCATTCCAACCATCATATAACCAAATACATCGCAAATAATCAAATAAAACACATATATGTCAATAATCACGCAACTATATAATCAACTAACACAAATCCATACATCTCAAATCCATCACACATAATATCCATCACCAACACCATAAGTACACAAAACACCAAACAAACTACCAAGTCCATCAACCAACATAAGTACACAAGTCCAACAAATATCCATTAAAACCACAATCTTGCCCAAAAAAAATAACCATCAACAAAACATACCTACTCATCATCATCGGCAGCATCATCATCAGCATCATCATCATCACCACCTCCACCACCACAAGACCCTAGCACTGTCCCATGCTCTGAAACGAATGCGGCAATGCGCTCATCTATCTGCTGAGACAAGAAGCTCTATCGCCAATCATTTATCTCGTCCAGCTGTCGTTGCATCTGGGCTATCTCCTCCTCGGCCATAAATTTCTTGTAAGCCCTCTGGAAGTTAAGAGCCTGTAAAACGATCAAACAAACTAGTTCTAATTCACGCTCGCAACGACTATATTAAATTCAAATATAAGTTATTAAAACAGTTTATCTCCTGATTGCCGTATCCATAACGCCTATTGCAAGAAGGCAGATCAATAATTCTATCCCATATTTGATTGGACTCTTGAAGCGTAATATCCTCCCGTCCAGTTCTTTGCGCCATCGCTGCACGCTCCGCTTCATATCAACCCTGCAATTACGAATATAAATTTGACTCAGTATATAGCTATACAATTTACTTATACACTACTAAAGGAATGTGAAACGTTGTCATTGCGAATAAACATATTTACCATAACAGATTCAGCCTACGCATCTGTCCACTCATAGGTGACATTCCCATCATCATCGGTCTGCTCCACCGCATGAGTGACTCTAAAAACCTCGGCCATTGTTGGCTCCTGTCCGGTTCTTGAATGCTGAAATTATACATGAATAAAAAACGTTACTAATATGATTAAATAATATTACAGTTTATAAACTCAAATTACAAATTTACCAATTCCCTCCGCCATTGTTGGAATGACTTGGACCCACCACGGTGTAACGAAGGATTTTTATTTCTGTTCGCGCTATTTCTCTTTGCTATTTCCTGTTAATTTAAATACACGGTTAATTAAATTAATAATGCAACTAACATACATAATTTAAATAAATAATACTAACAATACAGCAATACATAACTTACTTTGACAGCTTCACTTTCCCAGTGGGTGACAAATGCAGCCCAAACATCATTACCCATCCAACTGGGTTTTTTTCCGCTTAGCTTGGCCTTCGAAAGAGTCTCTCTGTAATTTTTCCGCATCCTCTTATTCCAATGATTGAAGAAGACAGTCTTATCTTCCGGGCGGACACGTATTACAGCCTGCTTATTGAAAATAATTTGAATTATATACAGTATACTAATTTTAAATTGAAATATAAAATTTTACTTACCATCAAATCAGCAACTATAGCGTTCATCACTTCGCCTGGGATGTCGTCCCAATAAGGCCAGCAACCAGATAGCCTACTCTTATAGGATTGCTTTGAAACTTGAAGAATGTAATCCGCCGGCTCTATTTCGAAACCCCTGTATAAATGTTGATGTATATAATTAATATATTTTAAATAATATAATTGAAATTAATTAGATACTTACCCAACACTCTTGGGAACTATCTCTATCTCACAGCGTAAGTCCGGAGCCATACCGCTGGGACCTGCGCCATGAGAAGGCGAAGGAGAAGGCTGAGATGTACTGCGCCTTCTATGAGACATATCTGCCACAAACATAATCATATCATATAATGAAAAGAAAACAAATTATTATTACAACACATGTTCCATTAATCATCATAATCATTCTTTGTAATTACATAGTTCAGAATAATGTAGAACATAATCATTATTATTATTACACAGCTCTGAATAACGCATAGGTCAAAATAAAACAGAATGATAATACATAACAAAATCATTATTATTACATAGCTCAGAATAATACAAAACGCATTCATCATTCTTAATACATTACTCAAAATAAAACATCATACATGCATACATTAAAAAAACAGTGTAATGTATCAGTCTTCGTCGTTTTCTGATTCAGATTCGGTCTCGTACTCTATATCGTTTTTTTGGGTACTTTCAAATACATCTATTAAAACATTCGCTTCATCATTCAACGATCCTACGTCAACATCGTCGGTTATTATTATTTCAGTATTTGGCTCCAGATCTGCTTGATACACTGCTTCATCTGGAATATTATTTCCATCAAATGTAAATCTTGCCTTTGTTTTAATAACAGCCCACCAATCTGCTTTATCTTTTTTTGAGGATGGATATGGAGCAAGATAAACTTGTAATGCTTGCTTGGCTAATATGAAAGGATCATACTTATAGTAATGCGAGGTATGCTTTATTTCAATGAGCTTGTAATCTTTGTGCACGTTAATTCCAGAACCAGGAATATTGCTAAACCAATTGCATTTGAATAAACAAACTTTCTCTGCAGGTTGTATATAATATGTCAACTCTAAAACCTGTGTTAAGACGCCGTAAATATCTTTTATATGCTCCTCTGGATCATCACTGCCTTTAACAAATACACCACTATTATATGTTAATTTTTCAGCCCCGTAATCTTTGGTGTTGAATTTAAATCCATTGACAAAGAATATTGGATAAGTCTTCACATTTCTTTTCGGTCCGATAGCAATATGTCGTAATCCTTCGTCAACAATAGAGTTTTTTGGATCATATACGTATTTTGAAAACCATTTAGCAAAATCTTTACTGAGATCGCCAGATGGATGTTGTGATTCGTATATAATGCAAAAATGTATTATTCCCATCAAAATTAATATATATATATATATATATATATATATATGTACACGTATAATTAAATTGTACATGAATTTAGTACTACCTGACAAATGGTGCAACTTCAATACAATTTAAAAGAACATATGTGTGTGCTATATGGAAATCTTTATCGTCTAACCATATTTCCACACATTTCCCAGCAGGTCGGCCTTGTTGTTTGAAAATAGATAACATTGTTTGAGAAGAATCATGTTCAACAGCTTCATCATTACGGGGAATACTGACAAGCGATAAGTTCACATCGTTACTAAAGTAATGTGAGGAAAAAAATGAAGATTCTTCTTCCAGATACGCTTTGCAAATTGAACCTTCTACTCGTGCTTTTTGTCTAATTTTATTCTTCAAATGTTTCAAGTACCTATAACAAAATTAATTTAATTTCTGTTTTGGTATATAAATCTAAATTTTAAGCAAACTTCATATTGCAGATATTCAAATTTACCTCTCAAATGGATTCATCCATCCATACTGCACATGACCTCGAAGAAGTTCTTCGGATGGTAGATGAACAGGTAAATGCTCCATTACATTAAAGAAACCTGGCGGAAATATTTTTTCCAGTTTGCAGAGCAGTATAGGGATTTCTACTTCAAGTTTACGTATGCGATCTACCTTTAACGTCGTCGAACAAAGTTGTTTATAAAACATACTTAATTCTGTTATAACACTCCATACTTTGCCAGGAAACAGTTCTTTGAAAAGCACAGGGAAAAAATATTCCATCATTATATGGCAATCGTGACTTTTCATCCCACTCAATTTACTGTTTTTAAAGTCAACACACTATGGAGGTTAGAAGAAATCCCATCAGGACATCTTACTTCTTCCACCCACTTTAGCACGAGTTTTACTTGTTTGTTATCTAGCTCATAGCATGCTTTGGGTTTTTTGTATCGTCGTACAAATGAAGTTCGGGCCGCTTACAAAAGTGTAATATATCACGTCTCGAATTCACATCATCCTTAGTTTTCCTTTTTACATTCAAAACTGTATTAAACACGTTATCGAACACGTTTTTTTCATTATGCGTAACGTCAATATTATGCCGGAGTAGCAGATCTTTCCAATAAGGTAACTCCCAAAATATACTTTGTTTGCACCAGTTATGAATGTCTGATTTACCTGGAATTTCAACCTGTACCCCAGTTTCATGTATCTTTGGATAGTCTTTTACGATTTCATATATCTCTTCATCTGACCAAACCTTCGGTGGTAGCATACTCTCTTCTCTGTTTGCTTTAAAGTTCTTTTTATCCGTTCTAAATTTATGATTAACATGTAGAAAACATCGATGACAGTCAAACCAAGAAATTTTCTTTCCATACTTTAATGAAAATGCTCGTGTTTCATCCATGCAATGAGGACAAGCTAGGCGTCCAGCTGTGCTCCAACCTGAAAGCATCCCATACGCGGGAAAATCACTAATAGTCCATAATAAAGAAGCGAACATACGAAAATTCTTTTTTCTTGAAATGTCGTATGTTTCAACTCCTTCATGCCACAGTGTTTTCAATTCTTCGATCAATGGTTATAGATAAACATCAATTCCTTGTGTCGGATCATCGGGACTGGGGACGACAATCGTTAGAAACATATACAGAGTTTTCATACACATCCATGGAGGTAAATTATAAGGAGTAACAATAATAGGCCATGATGAGTATTTACTACCAAACCGAGAGAATGGTGAAAATCCATCTGTACATAAACCGAGTCTGACATTACGGCTCTCAGCAGCAAACGCAGGATAACTCTTATCGAAATGTTTCCATGCTTCTCCATCAGATGGATGTATCAAAGTTCCTTCTTCTGGTGTTCTAACACTGTGCCATCGCATATGACATGCCGTAGCAGAAGATGCATATAACCTTCGAAGTCTAGGAGTGATAGGTAAATAATGCATTCTCTTGTATGGAACTTCTTTTCCTTTTTTTTTCTCGGTTTGAATCTTTCCTCGTTACATATTCTGAATTTTCTAAGGTCAACGTCATCTTTCCAATACAACATACAACCTTTTATACATGTATCTATCTTTTGGTATGGCAATCCAAAAGCAGACATAAGTTATTCCACTTTATAATGACTATCGAACATCAAATTAATGGGTGGCATGTGTCGTTTTGTAGCTTGTACAACTGCTGTAAATCCATCTTCTGTAAGGTTGAATTTTGATTTCATAGTGATGTATTCGGCGGTTACGGATAATTCGGTTCCGCTTTTACAACCATCCCACAAGGGCCTTTTAGCAGAATCTAATAAATCATAAAAAAATTTAGCTTGCGCGGTTGGTTCTTCTTCAACATTATCATTGTCATCATCGCCCTGATCAATGGTAGGAAACATCGACCGTGCTGCATCTTGCACCATATTTTCTATTGGATTCGTCATAATATTATCGTCCTCTAACACTACTGGATTAGGTGTACGTTCAACAAGTTCTCCATGACGATCCCATAAGTAATAATTCGGCACAAAACCAAATTTATGCAGATATACTTCTATTACATCTGATTTCTAATGCTTTAAATGTTTGCACTTACTACACGGACAACGAATTTCATCGTTATTCCGATTATTAGATTTAGCGAATCTAATAAATTCATGTACACCGTTATAGAAATGTTCCTTTATTGATCCTTTCATACCAGTTCTGACTTCATACTTCCGACTACGATCGACAAAATAATCGAAATTTTTTCCTGATTTGATAAAATATGGTAGAAGATTCAAGTAAACACTTCACTTCATATTACAGTATTTTACGATTGATTTATAATTTGTCATTAAATCAACTATTTAACAATCGAAAAACATTTTATAATTCATTGACGGCCGGTCATCCTACTTCCCATTACAAACACAATATCGTAATTACATTTTATAAATCATTTTCGGTTAAACGATTCAACAAAATTTCGGCAGCACTTCCCTTTATTCCCTGTATCGTACACAAAATGCGTGTACACAGGGAACAAAAAGGAAGTGCCACCAAAATTTTGTAAACCGTTTAAACTGAAATGATTTACAAAATGTGATTACTTTATTGTGTTTGTAACTTGTTCAAATACTAGGACAAATCCAACAAATATTGTATCAGATGAATATAAATGTCCGTTCTTGGAAAAAACGAATATCCATATAACGATCATATACAACACTTGTCAGACGGGGCCAAAATATCTCTAAGGGATTTACATAAAAAAAACATATTTTCTAATTATTCTTCTAACAACTACAAAATATTTTATAATTAATTAATTCATTATATTTATTAACTAAATTTTAAAACGTGTTTTAACTTTCATTGAATAATTAGCTCATTGTTATTACGCTCATTTCAAAATTTTATAATTCATTCAACGAATTATATTTATTTTAAACTACGATAACACTTATAATTAGCACTTCTGAATTAAATTATCGTCAACTGTACCAATCTATCAAGATATGTATTAATTACTATACAATTAACTTTGGCGTAAACTATACACATTATTTTAAATAAAAACAAATATTGTCATAAACTTAAATATCAACAAGCACGTTCATCAATAATATGCACTAATTTTAAAATCAAACCACCAATCAAAATCAACTAATACAAATATTACCATAACTAACACGCATTAATCATCATTTTCAACATAATCATAAACTAATTTAACTTCCACCTAACTTAAAACACTATAATCATCACCCAATATCACTATAATCATCACCAAATATCACTATGACCAACTAATACAATTATTTTCGAAATTAGGGTTTTCCAATTAATCCTAAATTAAACCTAAATCAAAGCCAAATCAAGTTTAGAAGAAATACCCTCGAGTTTTGGAGGTGTTTGAGCGACGTGGAGGCAACGAGCGACGGCTGGATTGGAGAGGCGGCGGATTGTGACGGGGAGGAGGGTTTGGGGAGAAGGTGGGAAATGAGAATCTGTTCGCGGGTTGCAGGTTATATTCGCGATATGCAACGGCTAGCAACGACCGTATTTTTTAGTCGTTGCCAGCCGTTGCAATAATCCGATACAAAATGGGGCCTTTTCTTGTAGTGCATGTTACAACCTTTTCTTGCAATATGTGTTTATTTTAAATATTTTAATATCTACTTTAATTAATCACAACTTTTTAGACAATCAGCTAGATATGCTCTTTAACTATAGTAATTGTTGATGGATCATGCATAAAAGTTATGCATGTGTATACTTATGTGAAGTCTGTGGAAAAAGATATTTGCAGGGAATAAAACCTATGCTTATGCTCAACGTTAAACTGTTTGGTCGTTCATATGTTGACTAAGCATCCAACATGAAATAGATAATATCATATTGAGACGAAAACAAATAATACTATGATATATATAGTTCTATTGGCACAAATCATTCCCTTAACTATCAAAGTTAACTGATGTACTAAGATCAGTCATAACAAATTTATATTAAGGCATTACCTCTATAACTATTACTAAGATCAATCATAAAGTATGGGATGTTTGAATTACTGTATTGTTATGTCAAAAAAGAAAATAAACATATATCATAAAAGCATAGTCTATTTAAGCATCTAGTTGATGTAAAATAAACGAGGTTTATGCATTCAATTAAGTTTGATAACTACTGAAGAGCTGTCTTTATTTATATCTGCTCAGATTAAAAAAAGGGATCTCGAGGCAAGAAGTTTGCAACTAAGCGTTAATGCTGTATTGCTGACGAAGCTGAGAGAGTACAAGTCCGATATGAATAATCTAAAAGCTGAAGTTAAGAAAATTTCTTTCAGTAATTTGGATAAGGCTATTAGAGAGGAACTTCTAGAGGCAGAATTGGCATATACTTTAGCGGTATTGATTTGGAACTTTCTAGTTGTTTATGTTATGCGTTTTATGTTGAATATATATTTGCAATCATGTTCTACTTAACATTAAACTTATAATGTTATTCACCATGTTTATGTAACCCAAAGCCAATAGACAATAATCTTATTAATGGTTGTAAGGAACAGAAAGTCAATGCTATGGTTTGCTTTTCGTTTGAAATTGTATTTGTCAAATAGAAGACAATCAAATACATATTTAGTTGTGCGCATTTTTGCAATTAAAGTGCATATACTGCTTATTATCGAGTAATTTCTGTGAGCAAAGAGCTTTTATTCTGCTAATGCAGGAGGAGGCGGTTGATGGATCACTTGAGTACTTCATTCTTGCAACTGATGATTTATAGAATGTGGTATCAAATAAGGTATTATTATTTAATTTTTTACTTCCTACTATTACAAGCTGCATAGTATAATCAATTGCTACTATAAAATGAATTCGATTTGGGAAGCTTTTACTATCATTGTTTGTTAAGTAACATTTATAAAAATTAAATAAGTCTATAATAGTAATAATAAAATATTAACAAAATTTATGAAAATTAGGTAAGTTTATTATAGAAATTAACTAAGTGTGTAATAATAATAGTAGTAGTAGTAGGAATAGTAATAATAAATTATAAAATATTTACCAAGTTAACTAAATTTTATAAAAATTAACTAAACGTAAGTAATAATAGTCAAAATCAAAATAATAAATTAACCAAGTTTTATATAATAATAATAATAAATTACCTAAGTCTATAATAATAATAATAATAGTAATAATAATAATAAAATATTAACCAACTTAACTTAGTTTCATAAAAAAACAAATTTATATAATAATAATAATAGTAAATTAACTAAGTTCATAAAAATTAGTCAAGTTTATAAAAATAATACTAAGAATAACAATGACAATAACAACACCAATAATCATAATAGTTAAAATAAAATTTTATAATCTTAGTTAAATAATCATAATAATAAAATTAACTAAGGTTAGTTAAATTAACTAACCATAACAATAAAATTTAAATAATCATAGCAATCACAATAAAATTAACTAAGATTATAAAAATTAACTTCGTTAATTAAGTTTAATTTAAACCAACTAAGCATATAAAAATTAACTAAGTTGATAGTAAAAATAATAACATAATTAAGTTTGAAAATTTAGTTAAGTTCGGTAATAGTTAGCTAAATTTTGAAAATAATAATAATAATAACAACTTATAAAATATTAACCAATTTAACTACATTTTATAATAGTTAACTTGATTTGTATGATAATAACAACAACAATAAAATAACTAAAATCATAAAAATTAACTTCATTTGTTAAGTTATATAAAAATTAAATTAGTTTACGAAAATTAATTAAGTTGATAAATATAATAATAATTCAACTAATTTTTATACAAATTAATATTTATTATAACAATATTAACAACAACAACAATCATAATAACAACAACAATAATAAATTAACCTAGTTTTATAAAAATTAACATTGTTTAAAATAATAACAATAATAATATTAATACTCATAACAAATTACTTACTAGATCAACTAAATTTAAAAAACAACTAAATTTATTTATTTATATAATAATAAAAATAATAATTAACTTAGTTTATTAAAATTAATTAATTTTATCATAATATAATATTAATAATAACAATGATGACAATGGCAGTCATAATAATAATAACAATAATAATAACAATATACAAATCATGTTTATAAAAATCAACCAAGTTTCTTAACAATTAACTAGTTTAGAATAATAATAAAGTATTAACCGACTTAGCTAAGTTTTATAAAAATTAACTAAGTAGGTGCTTGCTTCATGATGACTCTGGAAAGTTTTGATTTTTGAGGGCAATTTATAGATTTATTGGGAAACAGCCTTTAACCTTGGCATAATCAGGCACATAGAAAATTCATCCTTGACAGTAGTTACTTACACCACCTGCATTTTCAATTCAGGTTGTATGTAGAACATACAATTCTCGGGATTGCTCATAGAACACATGTCTGAATGCTCAGATTATGAATTTCTACAGGTCTTCAATATATCAATATTGTGGTATTTAAATGTAAACGGGCAAATAATTTAGAATTGGACTTCAAATATTCTTAAAGATCTATCAATTAAATAAGCAGTGGCCATGGCAATGTATTACGTCATCATGAAAAAAAAAAACAATACAAAAAGAGAACCACTTTACAGTTTTGCTGGTTGCCAACTCAGAATTTGAATTTAATGGAACTAGCTGACTCACTTCATTCTACACATTTCCTGGGCCAAACATGTCAAATGGAGGAATAACTTCAACCTCATTTTGTGGAGGCTTTTTCCTTTACCAGTGTTATCTCTCACATTCATTGGATCTTCTAGAAGGAACAGTGTAAATGGCATACTTTAGTAGTACAAAGGTATATTAAAAAAGGTAGCTTATAATTGAGAGAGTTTCATACGTAAACTGCACCTTAATATCATGGGAACATGGAGGTTTTTAATTAATAAAATGCGAAAGCATCATAAGTTCTTCACTTCGTAACCATGCACTTCCCGTTTTACTCTGTAGTCAACCATTGGTTTATATGCTGAAATAAACAAACTCAGCTGTAGATTATTTTATTAATTTGCGGTGTTTCTAGCTCCAGTTCAGTCGGCATCTCTTCTTGAAGGAATCAGATTAATCATTACTAAAGTTATATAATATTTCTTGAAAGCTATTTCTACAAGTACAACAATGGTTTTTGATGTGTTTTATGCTTTTATTTAATTCTAATATGTTTTTGAAAATAGGCGTACTCTATATTCAACTAAAATTGTATTGTGCGCCAAAACTGAATAAGATATTCAATATTTCAGTGTAGGTGTTGTGATAACAAAACTGATCTTTTACCCTTTGTCGATAAAATCATAAAATTTTGTTAATCTATTGATCAAAATAATGATATTATGAAATTGCTGAGTTTGGGTTTGTGTTTTCTATGAGATACACAAAAGGAGAGCAAAAAAAACTCTGGAGGGTGTCATTGCAGAGCTCAAGTTCAAGGTATTTTTTGTTATATAAGTAATATTTCACTTAACTTTCTGTCTTAAATTGGTTTTGATTATTGCATTGCATCAAAACCTATTTAACAGTCTTGATCAATGTTTTTTCATCCCCTTCCAGAGAATTTATGAAACACTAGATGTTGAGATAAGAAATTGGGCTAGTGGCATAGATGGAAACTTGCGAGCTTTGCTCTCAACTTTACAATATGTAGGTTCAAAGTATTTTTGCATCTTTTATGTTAAGGATGACATGAATGAAGAAAGATTTTGAGCAGTTCAAGTTCGTAGTAATGCATTTGCTACTTTTAGACGTTAACTTTGAATTATGTTGTCTATTGTTATCATGAATATACATTGAATTTGGTAACTCATGTATTGAACTTAATTTTTGTTAGTTGATACTTTATTTTGTTATTATGAATACGCATTACATTTGCTGATTTTTTTTTCATTCATACATTGTTCAAATTGTTATGTATTTAAAGAAGATTCAATTTTATTGTTAGTACTAAAATGTAATAGTAGGATGCATCAAATATATAGTAAAATAAGGTATAGCTCCTAAAAAGCATTATAACTATATGACATAAGTGCTATAAAAAGATAATGCAATGTTTGAGGTTACTGTCAAAGGATAGCAGTAAATAGGCGTTTGTATTTACATATTTTGTAGCGGTATATATATGCTATGAAATGACGCTCTTTTTATAGCAGTTTTTTGTGTTATAATTGTGCGATTCTTTTTTATAACTTGTCGATATACAGCGTTTATCAAACCGCTATAATTATGTTTAATAGCGGCTATATGCCGCTATAAAAGACTAATTTTCTTGTAGTGATTCAAAGGAACTCGTAACAACTTCATCAAGTCCGAAAAGCTCAAGGGCCAAACAAAAAGACTAGAGCATTTAACCAAAAGAAAGCAAATGAAAGAAAAGAAAAAAATACGCAAAGGGAACAGATAGCTAGCGTTCCATCATCTATGGATCACCAGCAATCCATGATCTTGGTTTAAAGATCCTTTAGTTTACTAGCGTCATGGTTCAATGGACAGTCAAAGACAAAACTCAAAAATACACTAAGTACATGGATCGCTTGCGATCCATGTACTATGGATCGCTAGCGATTCATACCTTTCCGCCAGATCGCCATATACTCTAGAGGACAAGGTCCAATAATTCACCAAGTATATGGATCAATAGCAATCCATGCACCATGGATCTTTAGCGATCCGTACCTTATTACCAGCTTGCCACAATCTTTAAGGGAAACGGATGATAAGGAGCGTCTCAAGCAAATGGATCGCCAGCGATCCAAAGCTATGGATCTCTAGCAACCCATAGATAATGGATCGCTAGCGACCCATTAAGTTAGCCCGGTTCATCTTTTTGCAGTGCGTCTTTCTACAGTGATTTGCAAGAGTATGGCAAGAAGGCGTAGCCCAATAGCACTCCAACCTCTATAAATACTCACCTAATTGCAGCATAAGGGGGATCTTCCAGACGGGCGGTGGAAACTCTGCTGAAACTATTCCTCACTCTTCTTCCCTGACATAATAGCCATCTAAAGGGTTCACTGTGATTCTCCATTGAACTCAAACACTAGTGACTTGATTTAACTGACAAGATCTAACCAAACTCTAATCAGGTTCAACTTGTAACAACAATCAGTCAATAATAGAATTATAAAGTGGATGCAGGCTTCATTAGTAGCCGAACCACTATAAAAATTCTCTTGTCTTCTTTCTATTTCCGCTCTTTTTACATTTATTCTCTATACTATTGTCAGTAAAAACAGGGCTGATGCTTTCACTGTTCAATCAGGGTGTTGATCCATTTTTTGGGTTAACATTTTGGCACTTTCATTGAGAGCCCAACTCAGGGTTAGATCTAGCTATCTACTTTGGATTAGATGGACGAAATGGCCATAGCTCCAATAATCATGATGGAAGAAAATTTTAACACTCCACCCACTGCAAAAGCGATTGCAACAAACCCGAACTTAGGGGTAAATACCATGTGGGGAGATATAACAATGGCTCTCTCTAGCCTGAAAGATGACAAGCAATTTGAGGAAGACAAATTGGATGAAAATGCTAACATGCAATACAGTAGAAGAAGCTCTAAAACCTATGCCACGGCATAATGCCAAGTAATGGACGGGCTACTTAAACTGTACTTCTACAGGCAGTAGAACCAAGAAGATACGACATAAATTGAGATCATTTACAGGACCAAGTTTCCATGGTATATTATGACCAATCCCAACTAACCAACATCCAATCCCTTAATGAAGCTCCCATCATCGAATCATGAAAGTTCATCATCAAAAATCATCAAATGGTCATTGAATAACTCATTTAAGGGTTGACTAGAAGTTGAACTCAAATAATTTCCTATTTGACTCGAAGCAGATTTTTAAATTCCTGACTCGAAGTTGAACTCGGGTAAACATCTATTTGACACGAAGCTAACCTAGGAAATTCTGACCTGAAATCAGGTTAGGGTAAAACCAAGATTTTCTCCAAGTAAACATGCAAATGACTCCAAGCACCATATATCACCAACATAGCACTTCAAATTTTGTGGCTCCAAGCGAACCATGTGCTGATGCCAAGCAAATGGCAAATTTTCTTGGGTCAGACTCTAAGTAAAATTTCACTGATCCACCAATACTAATCCATCTTCTTTTGCCCGTAACTTAAACATGTGAATTCAGAATGCCTTGAAATTTGGAATGCAACATCAGGAAGTCTTCTTGGTCACCCCAGACCGACCTCAACTAGTTTGAAATTTTTTGAAGACCATCACTGATCCATGGCCCCATCGTAAGTGATTGTCATTCAATCGGCATTTCTAATCACTCAAGCATAGAAAATCATACATATGTCATTCTCAAGCATCATAAACGGCCATGAAGGTGATTGTACACAGTCAGCTGCGAGGCCTTCAAGAATCATTAAAGAATGAAACAACCTACTACCTTGGAAGAATTCTATAGGAAGGCAAGCCAGTCCTAAAAACTGAAAATAATGCATTTGGAAGAAGGCTGTAACGTCCCGCCTTTTCGCACGGTTAAAATCGACACATGCGCCAATTCAAACCATACGCAAGGACGGATTGTTATGGGGTAAATAAGAAAAACAAGAAGAAAAACAAAACAGAATCTCACAGCGGAATGATAAAATATAATAATCAAATATACAGTTTATAAATCTGTTTACAAAACCATTTATATAATGTATATCAGAGTTACACCCAATCACAATGCAGCGGAACAGTGTGTAGTGCACTAGAAAAAATAGTAATAATATAAATATTCGTCTTCGTCCTCCAGAGCTAAATCTTCAAATCCTAAAATGCTCGGACTGACCCGAGCGAATTTGAAAAGACAAAAACACTCGAGTCAGAACTAAAAGGTCTTATGTGAGTTAAATTAACAGAAATAAATATGAGTGCAGTAACTCAAGAGATGCTCGGGATTTACATCTCCTAAGGATCCGTTAAACTATTTACTATGTAGTACATTGCGCTATTATAACAGTGTCTAACTGTAAAATAAACTTACTTTTTAATAGCGTTAATGGGTTACCCATATAGCCCTTAACACAAATAATGCCAATAGTCTATACAGTACCGTAATACCTCCTGATCGGGAGGCTACCAGAGGATACTCCATAGGTACCACACAAATAGAAACTCGTACAAGGCGGGATAGGGTAGGTGACACAGCACAACTAGGCAATGCCAGGGTAGATATACCAATTACACTTCCGGGTCGGTGGTAACGCGTAGGGCGCAGCTACCGCCCACCTCGAGCCACACCCCTAAATAAAAATCAAAAGTGGCCACCGAATCAATCCAAAGTCAAAGTATAATATCGAAGGGATGTGTCCGATCAAAGGTGCTACCTTATTGACCCGTCGATCGCACCTGTTTTAGCCACCTTATGCCAACTCACGGGAGTTGGGTCCTCGTATTTACCTTGCAGGAAACGTCGCCACCAACCTACTTCATTCTGAAATCTCCACCATGTACACGGTTGTTAAAATGGTTTTCTGAGTTGGCAGAGAGTATGAAAACTTCCGATCCCGGTCTCTTCAAAAACCAAACATTATTATAACACCGCGGTCTTTGAAATAGTTTATACGTCAAAACCAGAATATAATTATCCATTTCAAAACCCTTAGATACGATATTTTTTCCATTTCCAAAACAACTCATCTTGATATTATTTTTGTAAAACCCAAATAAATATAATATCATTTCATTTCAAATATATTTCTTTTCCAAACTCATACTGCTTTAAAATTTATAATATCTGAAAACCAAACATTTGAATTATAACTTTCAAAACATAATACTTCGAAACTCATAGCTTTAAAACCATACTTCTAAAACTCAAAGGGTTTGGATATTCAACAGTATATAAAATAAAATGGTTAAATTTTAAAATTACTTTGTAAAGTAAAATAATTTCCATGACTTTACAAATATATTTTCTTTAATTGAAGTCTAAGCCATAAATTTAAATATCACTTTCAATTTCCAAAACCACTTCAATTTTTAACATATATTCCAAACTTCAAGTATTATACTTCCGAAATTTAAGATTGGAAATTATTATTCAACCATTAAATGTCCTATTTTTAGTTTGAAATATAGCATACTAAACCAAAATCATTTAATATAAAACTCAAATTACCTATAACTAAATATTTCTTTTAATTCATTTACAATAGAAATATTCATTTAATTCATCTTGAATAAAAAATCCAGTTATAAATATCATAGCCTTAAAATCTCCAAGTTTAACAGGTTTACATCAACTTATGGAGTTAAATTTTTAAATAGCTCAATTCCAAGTAAATTTCCAATTTATATTTCAAATCTTAAATTGAGTTGAATCATTTAAAACTCTATATATATATACAATATCTTAAACCTGTACTTGAACATATAATATGAATTATCAAACTCCATTTTTTCAACTTATTCAAATTTTTATTTATCAGATTTATACATAGCTTAAATTCAACAATTTAACTATATATGTATAAAAATATTTAAAAATATCAAAACTTAATATTTATTAAATCGTATTCTATCCAAACCATAGAAATCATTTTTAAAAATAAATTACATATATATATATATATATACACACACCGCGGTGCCTGTATAAAATTTTCTATCCTATGGTCAAGTGATACGGATATTTATCATTTCAATCCGCAATTTAAAAATAAAAATTGCGGTTTTATATCATTTCAAACCGCAGTCCCGAATGAAATGAAATGCATAGCAACTTGCAATTAATATAATTAATCATCCATTCATCCATCAAATTAGACATCCATTTATCATAGTCATCATCCAATTTCAAAAAATCATCAATATATAACAGGTGATAAATAATGGTATCAATTATCAGTTTATACACAAAATAAATTTAATAACTGTTAATTGGCAGTTTATATGCAAAAATAAAAATAAATTTAACAGGCAGTTAATATGAAATAAAAATTAAACATCACTATAACAGGCGGTTAATATGCAAATAAATAAATTCTAACTGTCAAATTTTTATGCAATAAATAAAATTAATTAAGAATTAAATTAAATAAATGCGATTTAACTGAGATGATGAATAAAACATGCCAAACAATCATAAATAAATTTCTAATCATATCTTAAGTCAATTTAACAAACATAAGAAATTCTAGAAGTTGTGAGTGGGTTAAAACACTCACCTTTTGAATTTAAATCGAATTTAAATCCGATTTAAACCCAAAAATTCGGCGGTCTCCAAATCTGTCCAAACCAGCGTCAAAAGATCTGGAATTTAATTACGATCCTAACAAAAAAAATCGCGCGTAAATACGAGATCGTATGAGAAAGTTATTAAGATTTTAACATTTGAAATAAAAATAAATATTAAAATTAAAATAAACCTAAACTCAGCTACACGTCCTCTCGAACAACACGCGCCCACCCCTTCTTCTCGTACGCGATCTTCCATCTACAGGGTTTCGAAACCCTAGCTCCCTGAGCTGCCACTCCAACCTCAAAAACACGGCCGCCTTGCCGACTTCCACCACGATCCAAAACTTCCACCCCACTCCCCAACTCCGGCCGCCGCTATGGCCAGCGTGCGCGCTTCCCAGGTGCTCACAGCCATGGCTGTTGCCACTGTCTTCTACAGCCAATCACGGCGAAAATCATCACCTACAACCCTTACTAACCGCATAGATCTCCACCACTCGACGACCTCTACGAGTATCTGCCTTCCGATCGACGCCATAATCGAGATCCACCGTTGAATTACAAAGCTAAAACGAACGGCCAGAACTAAATCTCTGATTTTAGGCCAAACGATAACTCAAATCAAGAAACCAATTTTAGATCTGAGTTCCCCTCGTCAAAAATTTCAACATATATTTTTTTGGAAATTTTCTGAGGTGTTTGAATTTTTGACTTTTGATTTGATTTTTGAAATTTGAAAATGGATCTAAAATTTTTTGTTGCCATTGAAGAAGAGGAGTACAGAGCTTCCTATACGTAGAAGTGGGGAATAGAGGCTGCTAGGGTTTATAACAGCCTATTTATAGACAAACTGCAATAGAATAGGTGGGCACGAATTATAAACGTGCTAACCGATAGTTGGCCCAAAAAGCCCGTTCTGACCCCGGAACGAAATTGGATAAACCCATATATCAAAATAGGTATTTCAAAATATTCTGAATGCGATGGAAAAAGTTTCACGTCCAAATTCCTTCGTATGAAGAAGTTATGCTGAAAACAAAAATTTCCAATTGATTTCAAATTGATTTCAATTAATCGATTTCAACGCGTTTCGCGTTCGTACGATCAAACGACAAGTCCGATCGCTACGAAAGTTGAAACCCTACAATAATTCACCGTTACGGATCCGATGAAACTGGTTTCGTCGAAATCCGAGTCTGTGACCAAAATGGCTATTTTTATATTAATTAAATAAATCTAAAATAAATAAATAAAATCAAATTTTATATTTAGATTCTAAAATTGACCCATTTTATCACTTTTAAAAATTCTCAATCACTTACACAATTTCAACAAGTTTAAAATGTCAATTTAAGGAAGGTAAATTTATAGATTTCAATATAAATCCTTAATTTCATTAAATTCACGAATTATAATTTATATCCTAAAATTTCGTTTAGTTAAATAAATTAATTAGTATTCCATTCATTCCTGTCAACGGATGGATTTAAATATTGGATTACAAATTATCACACAAATTCCTCACATTATCTTTATTTCAAATAACGAATTATTTAACTATATTCAATCTCATTTGATTTCAATTAAAATCAATTATTAGACTTTAAGTTTCCATATAAATAAATAAGTCCAAATTCCCATTCATAATTTCACTATTTATCACATTAACATCCTGGGTACCATTTATTTTTAAATATACATATCCAGATACTTTACATTTTCCAAATTTTTATCTTAATTGCATAACATTAAATTTTGAATCTATTTCCAAATTTTCATATTTCAATTAATTAACACCTTACAATAGTTTACAAATAAAGGGGATTGTACTAATTACTTTATTTATTGTCCTGCATTACTTTATTACCTCTGTGTACATTCAGTTTCCATAAATCAATATTTTATTCCATTGATAAATGCAATACTTGCCTTAGTTTACTTATTCAACTTTATATCAAATGCACAATTTCCACTATTACTATTAATTGCAATATATAATTTAATTTGTAAATTTTAATTACCCTTGATACATCAAATTTCAACATTCTCTTTCTTATAAATAAATAAGATTTCTATTTCTTTCTAAGCTTAAATAAAAATCCTATTAATTTAATTCATTTTAAACATCAAATTTACACGGGTCGTTACACTCTCCCCCACTCAAAACTTTTCGTCCTCGAAAAGGAAAGAAGGGAAAAGTAGAATTAAATAACAATACATCTTCTTCAAAATATTTAACTTATAAACAATAATTTTCAAATTTTTTTACTTTAACTAAATATACCCATATAAATCCTTTCTACATAAATTGTTAAAGTTTGTAAACATTTTCTAATTTTCTAAGTCCAAAATTTACGGAAAGATTTTGGCAGAGTCTCCTTTGTACGGAGAGGCTCAGAAGAAAATATAATATAAATATAACAATATACACAAATACTTTCCAAAATAAAATATATCCCTACACGGGAAAATATATAAAATAGCGCTATAACCCGTAATTCGAAACATACCTATTTGTCGAGCAATATATGCTTAATTTATGGAACCAAAAGTAGTAGCAATTGCTTTCATAACCTGCACTTCACTTATAAAATCTAAAGGGTTAACAATTTATATAAAGTGAAATATTTGAGTGGTTTCAATCACTAACAACAAATCAATACGTAACCATCCATTTCAACAAACAACATACCCAAGAAACTAAACAACCATTCAATCAACAAGCAGATAGTTGTTCAGGTTCAAAACTTGAAATTGTACGGAGTGAAAAATAACTATCAAGTGCATCATTTACTCAACAGTCTTAGATGGAACGAAATAAATTATTTATTCATCCAACAATTTCGAATTTCCTTACCTGACCAACCATAAATCAAACAATAACAATTCAACCCAACAAATCAAATTAACTTATTATAAATTTTATTTCATACTTTAGTTGTTTGATTTCCTTTCTTTAATTCATTGAGTGATTACCTCATTTATTCTCATTTATTACTTACAATATTCATCTTTCATTTTAATGTCATGTAAGTTTCTTTTTATTGCATTCCATTTATGCATTTCTAAATTTTATTTATATTTTTTTCTCACAGTTTCATTTATTGTAGAATTTCATTCTATTTACTTAAGTTTTAAAATCATCTAATTATAATACTTACCTTTAATTATGGTTAAATTTCAATTTACAACTTAAGTTTATAACATTAAATTCCCATTTATAACAGCAAATTCATTGAATACTTTCATTACCTCAAACTTTACTTGTAAGATTTCCCCCTTACATTTTCTCACTAACACTGTAACTTTTATTATATGGTAAGTTATATGTTAACGCTTAAATTTGAACGCTAACACCCTGGTGTATAAGATGTGATTGTGAAAGCACCACCCGTTTGTACGGGAAACAGAAATAAGCAGAAAGTATGTAGAAAAACGGTAAGAGACACAGTATTTATAGTGGTTCGGCTTATAATCCAGCCTACGTCCACTTTAATCTTTTTATCACTAGTTTGATTACAATTCTTTACAAGATCTTTCAATTACAACACACTTCAAGTGATAGGGTATATGAAACAAGTAGCTCAAGCTTTGATGTTGACAATCATCTTCAAATCCATGGTGAATGTGGATGATTCCTTCATGGAGTTCCTTTAGAAGTTTGTTGGATCTAAAAAGCTTTGAAGTCGTCTGGGATTCGGCAGAGTAACGGCGCTTGAAGAGAATGAGCCAAAAGGTCCCTTGAACGTTGGAAGTGGTCGTCTATTTATAGAGAGTTCTGGTCTGGAATTTTTGCCAAGTTCTAAGTCGCGACCGACTTAGTATAAGTCGTGGCCGACTTAACTTATCCCATCGCCGATCTAACGAGCCAAGCCCACGACTTAATGGAAGCAAGCTTGTCTGAATTGAGTTGTTGCCGAGATAAGCTAGGTCGTAGGTCCCCCTTTCTCTTATGCATGGCTCATGCTTTTAATGGGGCAAGCATGCTTCTCCGGACTTAAATCACCAGTTCTAAGTCGTAGCCGAGTTAACATGCCCCGGCTTAAGTATGAGTCGTGTACCTTTCCATGTCCTCATCAAGTAGGTCGGCAGCTCCTTTAGATAACTAGACCGGTACTCAAGTTAGATCGGTTACGGCTTACTATAAGTCGGTAATTATCTTGAGTCGCTAGATCGGCACACACACTAGGTCGGAACTTACTACTGATCATTAAGTCGGCAAACTTTCTTTAAGCTTTAGGTCGGCAACTGATTCAAACCTTAGGTCGGCAACCTATTTAGACTTTTAGGTCGGCAACCCTTTTCTGCCTTATGCAGTTAAGTCGGTCTCCCATATTAAGATACTAGGTCGGTACCCACTAGGTCGGTACCCCTTCGTAAGTCCTAAGTCGGAACCTCTTTAAGTCTTAAGTCGGCATAGCCTTGTTAGACCGGCATCCCTTCAAGCCTTAGGTCGGAATCTCCATGCAGCGTTTAGTCGGTACCCTTTCTTTACCAGTTAAGTCGGAATCCAATTAGGTCGGCACCGAACTAAGTCGGCCACCTTGTTAATTGGTTAGGTCGGCAAAGTCTTTGGGTTGTTAGGTCGGCACCGAACTAAGTCGGCCACCTTGTTAATTGGTTAGGTCGGCAAAGTCTTTGGGTTGTTAGGTCGGCACCGAACTAAGTCGGCATCTCTTGAGTCGGCGCCATCTCCACGTACTAGACCTGCTGAGTCGTAACCGAGATAGGGTTAACATTTGCCCCTCGAAGTATACGCCTTAGGCTTAAGTCGTGTGCTTCGAAACATCTCTTATCTCGGCCCTTCACTGAGTCGGCACGTTATTAGATCGGGCACGGTCCAAATGTTAAGCCGGCGAATTGCCGCTTCAGTTCCTTTCACTACGAGGTATAAATCATATCCCCTTCTTCTTTCTCATTACTTACTCTCTTGACTCCGCCATTAAAAAATTTCTTCAAGCTTCAAAAGGCGATTCGATTCCAACTAATCACTGACATCCTCTGCTATCCATTACGTAAGTGAATCCTCTTCTTCGATTATAGATCACTGTTAGTTCGTGAATTTCACCATCTAAATCACTCCCTGACATGACGCTTTATCGCGAATCCCATTATGTTCACGGCTGATGGAGTTTAGGTTGCTAGGTTCGATTTTAACTGTCCGATGAGACGATGAAGATGGTTCACCGATGCAGGCTAGTGGATTTTGATGTGTGCTAGGATTGCAAGGTTTTGAATTGGTGCATTGGACGATCTGGAAGTATGAACTAATAGGAATGAAGTGTGGGTTTTTTGATTCGAGGGGGTAGCTAACGGTTTGAGTGGATCGAAGTATTCATTTTGATGCGACCCGTTGATTTCAGGCGACTTAGCTTTTGGCCGATTCAATCCTTAAATCGTGGCCGTGTTAATGCATGTGGGAAACCCACCGACCTACCATTCTGCCGATCTAAGATTTAAACCGTGACCGAGATAATGCCAGAAAGAAGTTTACCGACTCAAACTTCAAAGCTTAAGTCGTGACCGAGCTAACACTTGAGAAATTCCTGCCTTTTGAACCAGAACTTGCGACCTAGTGAACGAGTTGCCAAGTTAAATCATCTTGACCTTGACCCGTTACCGATCTAACCTTATCCCGTAAAAGATTTTTAGAACGTAGCCGAGTTAGTACTTAGGCTTTGACGTTTAGGAGCATATACCCACTTTATGCATTTTGACTTTGACTACCGGACTAAGCTGAATAAACTTTGAATTGTGATCAAACTTTGTACTGCCCCAACTTTAAATTTGTTTGAACGTCATTGTATTACTTCACAGATCATTCTCACTTTTGAGCCGCAAACCTGTTGAGAATAACATACAAACAAAGAAAACCAAGGCGCACATACTGCCATTGACTGCCCATATCAAATGACAGATTAGTTAAGACAAGATAAAAGATATGAACATATTGCATGAAATGTTGTGAATCAATTGACTAAAGTAGAATATTAATGCAAAGTATCAACAATTTGAACTGATTTGCTTGCATCAACATTGTATTTGCATATTCAAACTCAAAACAAAGATTCCTGGTTTTTATAACTAACAAATGTTTGCTAGGTTTTATTCCAGTTACCTTTGCTTATTGTTTGATTGATACTTGTACAACACTTCACACACTTTAGGAAACGTGCACCTTCATGTTTGAATATCCAATTGCTTGTGTAGAATGACTTCCCATCAAAGAGAAGAAGTAGCAAGTCAAGAAGAAGAAACTTTCCCGGTAACTGCTCCTATAGAGAATCCTCCGGAAAGAACTTCGACTATTCTATCTTCGAGAACATTTATTCAGTTGCGTACTCAATTCGGCTTTGCTGAAGATGATGTCATATTTCCCGGACCAAATGATACTGCTGACAGACCTCCCTATGGTTTTGTCGCGGTTAATCGTCAAATGTGCTTAAGTGGGGCGATCCCACCTTTCAATGACTTTCTTCGAATTCTTCTTCTCCGGATGTCAATTTCTCCGTTCCAACTTCATCCTAATGGTTACGCTATCTTGATGGGGTTGGCTGTTTTGTTCAGAAGACATCTTGACCGACTGCCGAGCTTCGAAGAAATTCGCTACTTATGCTCGTTTGCAAAGAGCAAAGACCATCCTTCTCTTATCATTGTGAGAAGTGCAAGAAACCGCAAGCTCATTCTTGATCTTACTGAAAGTGTCCATGGATTTTTAAACCAATTTTTCTTTGCTCGCAGTCCCCCAGAGTTTTATGCTTCTTGGAGAGTAGGAAGTAAGATCATTTATTTCCGTCTTTCCACTTTCTTTCTTAACTCTTTTCGGGGTCCAAATTGCTAATCTCATTCTTTGCTTTTTTTAGCACTTCCCCTTCCCTCTAGAGATCCGATACATAGGCAGACTTTTGATAGACTGAGCGCTGTAGCCGCAGAAGAGAGAAGTATCAAGTTTCTACTAAGCGACGAATTTCTACATCAATACGAACTTCTCCACCCTTCTCGCTATACTCAGCTTTGTGAAGCTCCGACTGAAGTTCCCGATTCCCCGACTGAAGCATCGGATGCCCCCGTTACTATCGAACAACCCTCATCAAAAGAGTCTAACATCGAAGCTTCATTGGTGAAATGTTCCACCCCTACCGACATTATGGGGTCATCTAGTAAGACGGCACTTGCCCCGATTGAGGAAGAAGAAGAACCTTCACAGCCTCTCGGGGGATTAGCTGATGTAGGAACTGAGAAAACAAGTCTCACCGAGCATGATGGTGACGATGTTTATGATGGGTTGAGCGACATAATAGTGACCTCACAGGAGCTTTTTAGAGATGACGTGTCTAAAACTATCTCTCCTATAGTTGAGGCGACGTCCCTTCTTCGACTAACACCAACACAAACACCAACTCCTCATACCCAAGCTATCATCACCTCTACACCAATGAGTGGTTTGTAGCTTAATGCGCGTAGCTTGCACATCACACAACACTTAGGATTTTTTGGCATTTGTTCACATTTAACTTCTTTTCTCCGGAAGTTTCTAAGACTTGCTATTTTTGCCTTTTCAGATTCCTCTATGGGGCGCAGCGGCAGCGGTTCTTATTACAAAGACTTTCGACGCTATGGAGGGCGTGGCAGCTATGATTACAAGCAATACTATACCGATCCCAGAGAGACCAATGAGCAGAGAGCTGCGCGAAAAGCTGAGGAGAGGAGAAGGTATGAAGAAGGTCATGAGGGAGCGGGCACGCGACATGAATCTTTCCCAAGGGATGATGATTCCCATAAACGTAAAACGCACGATGATAGGGGGAAGAGCCATATTGAGGATTCGAGAAAGCGGACCAAACTTGGCGAGGAGCACGTGCCCGTGACATCTGAGAGACCTGGTGCCTCAGTTTCTATTGACATCCCTTCCAAATCTCCTGCTCTTGAAGGAAGTGCCATCCAAACACTTCTCAACAGGCCTTCATACCATGTTGAAAGGGGCCCCCCGACTTTGCAGAGCCGATTCCCGAACTGGTGTTTGAGGGGGGTACGCTTCGACCTTGATTTGGTCCCCATCGACAAAGAAGCTATGTACAGAAATCTCGATGCTGTCAAGCTTGATATCGATAGAATGTCTGGATGGCAAAAGCTGGTTGATGAACTTCAAAGAGTTAATCGGGCTAACATCGAAGCAATGCTGACCATGGAAAATGACAAATCAGAATGGCAGAAGATTCTTGATCAACACAACACTGAGATGAAGGAGATAGCCGAATACAATGAAAAACTCGAAGCTGAAGTAAAGCAGCTCAAAGATGATCTTGCCTCTTCTACTAATACTTACACCCAAAGAGAAGAGGTATTGCAAAAACAAGTGCGAGATGCGCACGCCAGCCAGAGGGACGCTGAAGCTAAAGCTGAGAGGTTGGAACAAGCTGTAGAGAACCACCGCACTGATGTCACCCAGCTGCAGAATAAACTGAGCGCCCGGGACATGGAGATTGAAGCGCTAAAAGCCCAACTTGCTCAGACCGAAAAAGATCGAGATGAGGCCATGGCTGGCAAAATTGCAGCCGAAGAAACTGCTCAGACCATGGAAAACGATATCAATTCGACTTTATTCGATTTTTATTTACATTGTGTCTTGGGACGCGGCAGCCTCTCTTTTCTTGGTCCTAAGTATGAAATCACCCTGGCCGAGGTGTGGGAAGCTGCTCTTAACATGTTTAAAGACGCCGGGTATGGCGATGAAGATTTTGAGGCGCGTTACCTGGATGAGGGAGCTCGCGCTGCTCTTGCGAAGGGGCGAGAACAACTTGCCAGGATGAGAACTGGAATGGCGGAAGAGGAATGTTCTGGAAAGGAATTAACGCTTATTTCCTCTGTCCATCCTCCAGTTTCTCCTGTGGTTGACATCACGGGTTCTAGCTCCTCTACTCCGCCTGCAACTAAGACAGTAACTGAAACTACAAGTGCACAAGGCGGGGATGAAGGTGGTGAAAGCAACGGAGCACAGCGATATGAAATCAGCCTCAGAGATCCAACTACCCCAGGTAAACTTGACACCGGACCAGCTCAAGTGGTGAACTGCTCGTTCGCTCCTTGTGAACTTGACGATCTTCTTGATTATTTTTCAAATGTCAATGAATTCCCGACTTTTGATGAGCCGTCATCCCCTCTCTTTTCGAAAGATACTGATATTTTAAGTTTTTTCTCCTTTGTAGAGAAAGCACCGAGTCAAACTCAAGCTTCTTCTCCCCCGGTGATCCTTCCTCCATCTCTTCAAGTGGCGCCTCCCTCTGCTTCTCAACCTGGGTCACAAGAAGAACAAATAGAAGCTCTCCATGGCCTGGATGATCCCGTTGCTTCGCAAGAGCAAAAAGATGAGGGACTTGAGGGAGGTGACATATCTCCGGAGCGGACTCCTTCTGACGATATAACTTTATCTAAACTTGCCACTCCAGGAAGTGAGTCTTCCTCAAAGAGGAGAAGGAAGCAAGGAGCATCAAGGAGGAGAGGGAAGATAATCACTGCCACTGAAGAGGAGCCAGAAGTTGGGCCAGCTGCGCCTACCTCTCCTTCCTCCCTTATACCCACTGGTCGACCTGAAAAGCTGATCATTCGGCCGGGTAAAGGGTCTAAAGGCAGCAAAAAGAAGTGAAGATCTTCAGTTTCTAGTTTTTTTTGTGTTTTGCATGTACTGGCCGAGAATTGTGCGGGTACCGGCCCCCGCTTTTCTTTATTTTGAAACCTGTACCTGCGTTGTAATTGAATAAAATGATTCCTTGAATAAAATGATTCCTCGTTTGTACAAACTTTTGTTTGAATTAAAGAATACATTTGTTATTTGTTTTGGCATGAGTTTATTTTGTTTTGGCATGAGTTTATTTGATATTGCAGCGAGCTTATGGTATGTTACTTGAGCGTTACCTTTTGCTGGTTTAGTTATACCATATTGTGTGTAATTATACTATATTGCCCCCATTCCATAAGTATGCTGCAATATTCTATACCTCGAGGGGACTTACACTCTTATTTGCTAAAGAATAATTATTTTATTCTTTAAAGAAAATTTTATAGAGTACAACTCCCTTCGTATAAGTTTTTACGCTTGGTCGTTCGAAGAAATCACTTTTTTCTTTTGCTTATGTGCATATCTCATCAAGTGAATTCCTCTATGTGGTAAAGCGGACCTCTGAAGGGTACTTTAACTTCTTTTCTTTTTACGATCATTTCCCACAGTAGGCAAATTACTTTTCCTTTGAAAGTTAAAGTACGCTTTTGATGAGGATTTTTTTTTTTTTTTTTTTTATAGAAAGTTGTACCTCTGAGGAGGGATTTTTTTACGTTTCAACACTTGGAAGTTTTATTTCAATCTCGGTGAAACGTGTACCTCCAAAGAGTTATGCTTTAGAAATCCTTTTCACGTTTCAACACTTGGAAGTTTTATTTCAATCTCGGTGAAACGTGGGTTTCCAAAGAGGTCTTTTTTCTTAATTGTGTTCCCGGGAGGGGGTTGTACCTCTGAGGAGGGATTTCTCACGTTCCAACACTTGGAAGTTTTATTTCAATCTTGGTGAAACGTGTACCCCCAAAGAGTTGTGCCTTTGAAGAAAGCCTTTTCACGTTTCAACACTTGGAAGTTTTATTTCAATCTCGGTGAAACGTGTGCTTTCAAGAAGGTCTTTGTTTTTACATTTCAACTTTGGTGAAGTGAAATTCCGAAGAGCGGCTGCTACACTTCAACTCCTGGCGAAATGGGCCTCCGAAGAGGGCTTTTATTTTGTTTACATTTCAACTCTGGTGAAGTGAAATCCCGAAGAGCGGTTATAACACTTCAACTCCTGGTGAAATGGGCCTCCGAAGAGGGCTTTTATTTTGTTTACATTTCAACTCTGGTGAAGTGAAATCCCGAAGAGCGGTTATAACACTTCAACTCCTGGTGAAATGGGCCTCCGAAGAGGGCTTTTATTTTGTTTACATTTCAACTCTGGTGAAGTGAAATCCCGAAGAGCGGTTATAACACTTCAACTCCTGGTGAAATGGGCCTCAGAGAGGGTTTTCATCGCCTGGAAGTTACTCTCTCATGGTTGGAGGGTCATGACTCCTCCAATCTTTTTTGTTGAGTAGAGAACTTTCTTTTTTGTGGCATATGACCCATTAGAGGTCTTTTATTATCCGAAGAGTTGTGCCTCCGAAGAGGACTTGTGGCGCTGATGGTAGCTTTGGTTGTTCCTCTGTTCACTTGCTTATGCCTTTTCAGCGATCCCCTTTTTTTTTCACAAGTGGCTTGTTTAATCCAAGGAAGTGTACTTCATTGCCAGGCAAGTTCGTGAGAACGGGCACTAGCTTCCTAATTGGATGTTTGTTTGTTTAAACAATCTCAATTTATCAGCAAGGGCTCGTTCCTATCGAAATCATTAGCCGTTCAATTGAAGCATTTCCTATCTAGGATTTGAATTCGGGGTCTTTGTGACTTGAAATTTGTTTGTTGAATGATGGTGAGAATCGCTCGGTCTTATTATGCGCAAGTTTCATCTCCACTGTCTGCAAAAATTTAAATCGATATTTCAGCAATACATTTTGTGTATTTTTATATCGAAAACAAAGCAAACATATAATGATAATAAGGAACACAAGATTTATAGTGGTTCGGCCATGAAATTGGGCCTACATCCACTTTATATTCTTTCATTATTTACTTGCATCAGTTTCACAATTGCTTTCAATTACAGGAATCATACATTCATAATTCTTTTTACAATGTTTCAACAAAATTTTCAAGTAAAGTATGGACGCAAGTGATTGCTGTTCCATGCCCTTGGAATTTGATCTCCATCAACTGTGGTGAGCTTGAATGTGCCGTCAAGAAGTTTCTGACCTATCACATACGGTCCTTCCCAATTTGGCCCAAACGCACCTGTCGCTGTCATAATTCTTTTTAGGACTAGATCTCCAATTTCAAAGCTGCGTTGACGAACTTTGGAATTGAAATGTCTGGCTATCCTTTGCTGATGAGCTGCAACTCTGAGGTTAGCTTCATCTCTTTTTTCATCAAGGAGATCCAGCGCTTCAAGTTGCAGCTTTTCATTTTCTGCTTGATTGAAATGGATTCTTCTGTGTGAAGGGACCTCTGTTTCAACCGGGATCATTGCTTCCGATCCGTATGCTAACGAAAAAGGAGTATGCCCAGTTGCAGTTTTGTGAGTAGTTCTGTATGCCCATAGTGCAAGCGGTAGTTTATCGACCCAACCACCTTTTGCTCTTTCGAGTTGCTTTTTGATGGTTGATTTGATGATCTTGTTCACTGCTTCCACTTGCCCGTTTGCCTGCGGATGAGCTACTGCCGAAAAGCTTTTCTGGATTTTGAATCGCTTGCAAAAATCCTGGAATTCCTCGCTTTCAAACTGAGTACCATTGTCTGTGATTATTTTCTGAGGCACACCGTATCTGCAAATGATATTCTTAGTCACAAAATTTATCATCTTTTTGGAGGTGATAGTTGCCAATGGTTCAGCTTCAGCCCATTTAGTGAAATAATCTACAGCAACAATGGCATATTTGATTCCAGATTTGGCGGTTGGTAAAGGTCCGATCAAATCTATTCCCCAAATCGCAAACGGCCACGGACTGGTCATTTGTGTGAGCTCAGTAGAAGGTGCTCTAGGAATTTTGGCAAATCTTTGACATCTGTCACATTTTCGAGAGTAATCTGCAGCATCTCGATTAATTTCTGGCCAAAAATATCCATATCGGAGAATTTTCTTTGCTAAAGTTTGACCACCTGAATGATCCCCACATTCTCCTCCATGTACCTCTGATAGGATTATTTTGGCTTCTTCTTTGGATACACATCGAAGCAATGGCATTGAGAATCCTCGTCTGTATAATTGACCATCCTGGATTATATATCGAGAAGCTTTTCTCAGTAGCTTTTGTCGTTCTTTAGAGTTTTCTGGTAAAGAGCCATTGAGTAGATACTTTGTTACTGGAGTCATCCATGATTCTTGCTCTTGCGACATACTCATAACCCAATCGATATCCATTTCATCAATGCTCGGATTTGACAAAACTTCCACTGGAACTAACCCTAAGGATTGGGCTTCGCCAGAACTTGAGTATTTTGCGAGAGAATCTGCTTTCATGTTTTCTTCTCGAGGAATATGACTTATCGTGTAATGGTCGAATTCACATAAAAGTTCCCAAGCCTTTGACACATAAGCGGGCAGATTTCCTCCTTTCGTTTGAAACTCCTTCTTGACTTGACATACTATAAGCTGCGAATCACTGAAGATCTGTAACGCTCGAATGTTTAGTTCTTTAGCAATTTTCAAACCAGCGATCAGAGCTTCATATTCTGCTTCATTGTTTGTTGAAGGAAATTCTAATCTTAGCGCATAGCATAATGACCGGCCTTCAGGAGTTTCAAGAACAATTCCAGCACCTGAACAGTAATCATTTCTTGCGCCATCTACAAATAACTTCCATTGGGTTGGGGAGTTCTCGATTGTTTCTTCCTCGCTGTTACCCTTGTCTGTAAATTCTGCAATAAAATCTGCCAAAGCTTGTCCGTTGATCGCTTTTCTAGGATGATAAGTGATGTCATATTGGCTCAATTCAATATTCCACTTTAAAAGGCGGCCCGAAGTCTCAGGGCGAAACAAGACTTGCTTTAAAGGTTGATCAGTGAGGACTTTGATAGGATGAGCCTGGAAATATTGCCTCAACTTTCTTGAGGCAATCAATAGACAATAGGCGAGTTTTTCCAACTTGGAGTAATTCATTTCTGCCCCAGTGAGTCTTTTGCTGATATAGTAAACTGGATGTTGAATCCTTTTGTCTTCCCGTACCAGCGCTGCACTTAAAGCATGAGATGAAACTGCCAAGTATATAAGAAGATCCTCGCCATCGCCGGGCCTGGAAAGTATTGGAGGCGTTTCCATATGTTGAGTCAATTCTTCAAAAGCTTTCTGGCATTCGGGAGTCCAGTCAAAGTTTTTCTTTCCTTTCTTTAGAGCGTCGAAGAATGGAATGCATTTATCAGTAGCTTTGGATATGAACCGACTTAAGGCGGCAATTTTTCCATTGAGACTTTGCAATTCCCTCTTTGTTTTAGGAGCTTTGACTTCTTTTAGAGCAGTGATTTGAGCTAGACTAGCTTCAATGCCCCTAGCGCTCACGATGAAACCCAAGAACTTCCCAGATTCTACCCCGAAAGAACATTTTAAAGGGTTAAGCTTCATTCCGTATCTTCGGAGAATTGCGAACATTTCTGCTAAGTGTTCGATGTGATCCACTGCTTTCTTAGATTTTACTAGCATGTCATCAACGTAAACTTCCATAGTCTTTCCCAACTGCGGTTTGAACATAGCATTTACCAGTCTTTGGTATGTTGCCCCCGCATTCTTCAACCCAAAGGGCATAACTCTGTAACAGTAAAGACCGACATCGGTGATAAAGCTTGTGTCCTCCTGATCTGGCTCATGCATCATGATCTGATTATATCCGGAGTAGGCATCCATAAAAGACAACAATTCATGACCCGCTGTTCCATCTACCAGTTGATCGATCCTGGGTAATGGGAAGCAGTCCTTGGGACAGGCCTTGTTTAGATCTGAAAAGTCGATGCACACTCTCCATTTACCATTGGCTTTCTTAACTAGCACTGGATTTGAAACCCAATTTGGATAGGTAGATTCTCTGATGAAATTATTCTCCATGAGCCGGTCAACTTCCTCTTTCAATGCTGTCGACCTTTCTAGACCTTGGATTCTTCTTTTCTGCTTTACTGGCGTGAACTTTGGGTCAATATTCAGAGCATGTACCGCAACTTCTGGGGATATTCCGCACATATCGGCATGGGTCCAAGCGAAAACATCCAGGTTTGCTTTCAAAAAAGATATCAAGGCATTCTGAACTGACACATTAAGTTGTGAACCCACATTCAGCACCTTGTTTGGGTTCTTCAGATCAACGGGCACCGGTATCGTTGTTTCTGCTGGTACCACCCTACTCTCCCCCGCACTGGCCTTTCTAGGATCCATCACTTTTCGTGCCCCGCTATGCTCGCCAGTGCAGGGTCCGCCCTGTAGTTGCTATAGGGTTGGTGTTTTGATGCGGATTGGGGTTGCCGCATCTTTCCCCATTTCTCTCTTCCTTGTTTCTCGCAGCTCTGTCATATATCATTCTCGCCCAGCGTTCTGGTCTCCTTTAATAACTCCTACCCCATTGTCTGTAGGGAATTTAATAGTAAGACACCATGGGGCAAGGACAGCTTTGAATGCAGCAAGAATAGGTCGACCAAAGAAAGCATTATAAGCAGAAAATTCATCTACTATCACAAAAGTCTGCTTGCGAACTACTTTTCTTTCTCCTTCTCCGAGTTCCACAAGCAAGTCAATGGTTCCTACTGGTTGCTTTGGCTCCCCAGTGAAGCCAACAATCTTCTGAGATGAGGCTTGCACATCCGCCATCGGGATTCTCATCTGGTCAAACGTTTTCTTGAAGAGGATGTTGCAAGATGCGCCGCAATCAATAAGAACTCTTCTGACAATAGCCGGTCCAATACCGGCCGAGATGACTAACGGGTCCAAAGTAGGGGCCTCAATGCCCGTGGAATCTCTAGCCCTGAACACAATATCATCATTAAAAGTCTTTTGTTGTTTCAGGGGTGTAGAGTCCTCTAAAACAAAGACATTCTCTTCAGTTGGCATATGTTTCAGAGCTCGAGTGTACCTCTCCATTTCACCCCAGCTTCTGCCTGCTGGGTGGGGTCCTCCTGTGATGACATTAATAACTGGCCTTCCAGATTCATGTCCTGCGGCCTTCTCATTTGTCCTGGGCTGATGAGCAAGAGCTTGTTGGCCCTGACTTGACGAAGCAGGATCATTACTACTCTTCTTCACAAATTGCTGCAGCTTATTTTCTCTTAGCAATTCTTCGATTATATTTTTCAATTGACGGCAGTCGTCTGTGTCATGACCAGGCTGATTATGGAAGCGACAGAACTTCCCACTTTGCACAGCTTTTCTTCCGGTTCTGAGAACAGGAGGTTTGGGATACTCAAAAGAATCTTTTGTAGCCAGGTAGATGCGCTCTGGTGTCTCTAACAAAGGAGTATATTCTGATGGCTTGAAGGATCGAGGCTTCTTTGAATTGTGTTGTTTCCTTCCATCATTATTTTCTCTTTTCTGTCCCACAGATCCATTCTTACGTGGCGCAGCAGTGTTGTCTTCAGCTTTCTCTACTGTTGCCTTTGCCGGGACAGGACGGCTTTCCAAACGCATGAATTCATCCGCCTTTTTGTAGAACTTTTCCAGAGAATTTGGCTCCTTCATGTTCAGCCACTTTCCGAATTCACTTGACTTATCAATAGCTCTCATCAAATAGGTCAAGACCATGCGGGGTTCTGCATTATCCACCTCAGCTAACGCTATATTAAAGCGATTTAAAAAAGACTTGATAGTTTCCCCCGGATTCTGTTCCAAACCGGATAACGACATGATGTCTTTTGCCTTTGAAGCATATAGCCTAAATTGCTCTTTAAATTTCCTGGTTAGGTCTGAAAACTGATCGATGGACCGGACAGGTAGTTTTGTGAACCAAAGCAGAGCTACCCCTTCCAAATACACAGGAAAATAGCGGCATTTTATCTCGTCAGAAGCTCTGGCACCTGTCATGTGCCAATCATATTTGTACAGGAACTCATTTGGATCACTTGTCCCTTTGTAAGCTGGAATGGTCGGAGGGACGAACTTCCTTGGGAATTCAGCTTTTAGGATCTTTTCAGTAAACGGAGTCTTGCTCGGAGCGAAACCCCACTCTTTCTCATCTTCGACCCTTTGCATACTTTCTTTCATAATCTGTCGAACCATACCAGAAAGATATTCTTCGTCATTCCTATTTCTGGATCCTCCAGCCTCAGGCAATGTCTGTTCAAAGGGGCTAGCAGCCCTTTCGGGAATGTTTCTAGTTTCAGCATCATGGACATTACCGACAAAGTTCCTTTCATTATTCGCAGGTTGACGGTTTGCCCCGAGCAGATCGTTTAACCTATTCAGAATCAGAGCATTCTGAGCATTCTGAGCTTCCAATTGCGCGTTCTGGGCATTTATTTGCTGATTCAACCCAAAGATAGCAGCGTCCAATTCCGCTTTTGAAACTCCAACAGCTGGAGTGGCTTGATTTGGTGTTGGGGAAGTGGAGGTTCCCTCTCGAATGTTTGCAGATCTCACAGATTTACTTTTCCTTCCAGGAGCCATGATTTCGGATAGACTTCTGGTTCTTAAAGAAACTCTATCTACAAATCTTTCTGAAACAATGATGATAGATGTCCTGAGTTCAATTCTCAGTGAAAGCACCAAAATGTTAACGCTTAAATTTGAACGCTAACACCCTGGTGTATAAGATGTGATTGTGAAAGCACCACCCGTTTGTACGGGAAACAGAAATAAGCAGAAAGTATGTAGAAAAACGGTAAGAGACACAGTATTTATAGTGGTTCGGCTTATAATCCAGCCTACGTCCACTTTAATCTTTTTATCACTAGTTTGATTACAATTCTTTACAAGATCTTTCAATTACAACACACTTCAAGTGATAGGGTATATGAAACAAGTAGCTCAAGCTTTGATGTTGACAATCATCTTCAAATCCATGGTGAATGTGGATGATTCCTTCATGGAGTTCCTTTAGAAGTTTGTTGGATCTAAAAAGCTTTGAAGTCGTCTGGGATTCGGCAGAGTAACGGCGCTTGAAGAGAATGAGCCAAAAGGTCCCTTGAACGTTGGAAGTGGTCGTCTATTTATAGAGAGTTCTGGTCTGGAATTTTTGCCAAGTTCTAAGTCGCGACCGACTTAGTATAAGTCGTGGCCGACTTAACTTATCCCATCGCCGATCTAACGAGCCAAGCCCACGACTTAATGGAAGCAAGCTTGTCTGAATTGAGTTGTTGCCGAGATAAGCTAGGTCGTAGGTCCCCCTTTCTCTTATGCATGGCTCATGCTTTTAATGGGGCAAGCATGCTTCTCCGGACTTAAATCACCAGTTCTAAGTCGTAGCCGAGTTAACATGCCCCGGCTTAAGTATGAGTCGTGTACCTTTCCATGTCCTCATCAAGTAGGTCGGCAGCTCCTTTAGATAACTAGACCGGTACTCAAGTTAGATCGGTTACGGCTTACTATAAGTCGGTAATTATCTTGAGTCGCTAGATCGGCACACACACTAGGTCGGAACTTACTACTGATCATTAAGTCGGCAAACTTTCTTTAAGCTTTAGGTCGGCAACTGATTCAAACCTTAGGTCGGCAACCTATTTAGACTTTTAGGTCGGCAACCCTTTTCTGCCTTATGCAGTTAAGTCGGTCTCCCATATTAAGATACTAGGTCGGTACCCACTAGGTCGGTACCCCTTCGTAAGTCCTAAGTCGGAACCTCTTTAAGTCTTAAGTCGGCATAGCCTTGTTAGACCGGCATCCCTTCAAGCCTTAGGTCGGAATCTCCATGCAGCGTTTAGTCGGTACCCTTTCTTTACCAGTTAAGTCGGAATCCAATTAGGTCGGCACCGAACTAAGTCGGCCACCTTGTTAATTGGTTAGGTCGGCAAAGTCTTTGGGTTGTTAGGTCGGCACCGAACTAAGTCGGCCACCTTGTTAATTGGTTAGGTCGGCAAAGTCTTTGGGTTGTTAGGTCGGCACCGAACTAAGTCGGCATCTCTTGAGTCGGCGCCATCTCCACGTACTAGACCTGCTGAGTCGTAACCGAGATAGGGTTAACATTATATATATGTTTTAAGAATGTAAGTGAAAATTATACAAGTTTCTTCTCAATTCCTTTAATTAATTAATGGTTCATTAATTATATATTCGTTTTATAAGTTACAATTTCAACTTACTTTTAATTTCATTCATTTATTTAATGCTAATATTTCTATTATATTTAATAATAGTAACATTTTAATTACACCAAATTTGTAACCTTATAACATCAGTTCTTATAAATAAAGAATTTCCTTTATCCATTTACTAAGTTTTACAATCGTTTATTTACATTACTTCTCTTCCTATTGTATTAAATTTTTACTTTACTTAAAGGTTCAAATTTACTACATTTAATTGTACTATTAATTAAATGGAACTTAAGAACCAAATACCGGGTTTAATTTTAAATCATTTAAAATAATAGATAGATATCTACACTTAACATATATATCCAATTATAATTAAAACGATAAAATTTTCTTAACAATTCTGCAGTAAATTACTACAGTGGCCTTCCCACTTCGAAACTCGAAAATGAATGTCGATGATGCGTGCACTCATCACCGAAATTATTTTCCAGCGACAGATGGGGAAATACAGAACTTATTTCTTTTCAAAGTTTCTTTTAAAACAATTCTTTCAAATTGTATTGAAATACTCATATCAGAAAAATACTTTTAAAATATTATTATTATATTCCAAAAATCAATTGTAAGAATTTCCAAAACCCCGGAACTTAATTTCTAAATTCTCCTTTCTTTTATTTTATTTTCAATCTTACCTCACTATTATTTATATTTTCATTACCTAACAACCAAATATATTGCAACCCATTATAATCATTAAAATATTTACTTTATATATAGAAAATATAATAGGAAAAATTATTTCATTCACCTATATTAAAACAAATATTATGTCGGTCTGTCCTATTAAGTGTTTAGAAATCCCTATTGATGTCACAGCGTCCCATGCACCAACCAGAATTTATAAATACAAAACGGAATAGAGTAACACAATAATAAAACCTTTTTATAACACTAACAAATACGCTCTCTCATATATATATACACTCGGCGACTCCCATAGGGTATTACTACCCTATTAGCAAAGAGTCAAACCCCATAAAGCTAAGGTTTATCGCTAAACCAAAGCTCTAATACCAGATGTAACGTCCCGCCTTTTCGCACGGTTAAAATCGACACACGTGCCAATTCAAACCATACGCAAGGGCGGATTGTTATGTGATAAATAAGAAAAACAAGAAGAAAAACAAAACAGAATCTCACAGCGGAAGGATAAAATATAATAATCAAATATACAGTTTATAAATCTGTTTACAAAACCATTTATATAATGCATATCAGAGTTACACATACCAATCACAATGCAGCGGAATAGTGTGTAGCGCACTAGAAAAAATACTAATAATATAAATCTTCCTCTTCGTCCTCCAGAGCTAAATCTTCAAATCCTGAAACGCTCGGACTGACCGAGCGAATTTGGAAAGACAAAAACACTCGAGTCAGAACTAAAAGATCTTATGTGAGTTAAATTAACAGAAATAAATATGAGTGCAGTAACTCAAGAGATGCTCGGGATTTACATCTCCTAAGGATCCGTTAAACTATTTACTATGTAGTACATTGCGTTATTATAATAGTGTCTAATTGTAAAATAAACTTAATTTTTAGTAGCGTTAAGGGGTTACCCATATAGCCCTTAACACAAATAATGCCAATAGTCTATACAGTACCGTAGTACCTCCTGATCAGGAGGCTACCAGAGGATACTCCATAGGTACGACACAAATAGAAACTCGTACAAGGCGCGATAGGGTAGGTGACATGGCACAACTAGGCAATGCCAGGGTAGATATACCAATTACGCTTCCGGGTCGGTGGTAACGCGTAGGGCGCAGTTACCGCCCACCTCGAGCCACACCCTCAAATAAAAATCAAAAGTGGCCACCGAATCAATCCAAAGTCAAAGTATAATATCGAAGGAATGTGTCCGATCAAAGGTGCTACCTTATTGACCCGTCGATCGCACCTGTTTTAGCCACCTTATGCCAACTCACGGGAGTTGGGTCCTCGTATTTACCTTGCAGGAAACGTCGCCACCAACCTACTTCATTCTGGAATCTCCACCGCGTACATGGTTGTTAAAGTGGTTTTTGGAGTTGGCAGAGAGTATGACAACTTCCGATCTCGGTCTCTTCAACAACCAAACGTTATTATAACACCGTGGTCTTTAAAATAGTTTATACGTTAAAACCAGAATATAATTATCCATTTAAAAACCCTTAAATACGATATATTTTTTCCATTTCCAAAACAACTCATCTTGATATTATTTTTGTAAAACCCAAATAAATATAATATCATTTCATTTCAAATATATTTCTTTTCCAAAATCATACCGCTTTAAAATTTATAATATCTGAAAACCAAACATTTGAATTATAACTTTCAAAACATAATACTTCGAAACTCATAGCTTTAAAACCATACTTCTAAAACTCAAAGGGTTTGGATATTTGACAGTATATAAAATAAAATGGTTAAATTTTAAAATTACTTTGTAAAGTAAAATAATTTCCATGACTTTACAAATATATTTTCTTTAATTGAAGTCTAAACCATAAATTTAAATATCATTTTCAATTTCCAAAACCACTTCAATTTTTAACATATATTCCAAACTTCAAGTATTATACTTCCAAAATTTATGATAGGAAATTATTATTCAACCATTAAATGTCCTATTTTTAGTTTGAATACTAAACCAAAATCATTTAATATAAAACTCGAATTACCTATAACTAAATATTTCTTTCAATTCATTTACAATAGAAATATTCGTTTAATTCATCTTGAATAAAAAATCCAGTTATAAATATCATAGATTTAAAATCTCCAAGTTTAACAGGTTTACATCAACTTATGGAGTTAAATTTTTAAATAGCTCAATTCCAAGTAAATTTCCAATTTACATTTCAAATCTTAAATTGAGTTGAATCATTTAAAACTCTATATATATACAATATCTTAAACCTGTACTTGAACATATAATATGAATTATCAAACTCCATTCTTTCAACTTATTCAAATTTTTATTTATCAGATTTATACATAGCTTAAATTCAACAATTTAAATATATATGTATAAAAATATTTAAAAATATCAAAACTTAATATTTATTAAACCGTATCCTATCCAAACCATAGAAATCATTTTTAAAAATAAATTATATATATATATATATACACCGCGGTGCCTGTATAAAATATTCTATCCTATGGTTAAGTGATACAGATATTTATCATTTCAATCCGCAATTTAAAAATAAAAATTGCGGTTGTATATCATTTCAAACCTCAGTCCCGAGTGAAATGAAATGCATAGCAACTTCTAATTAATATAATTAATCATCCATTCATCCATCAAATCATACATCCATTTATCACAGTCATCATCCAATTTCAAAAAATCATCAATATATAACAGGTGATAAACAATGGTATCAATTATCAGTTTATACTCAAAATAAATTTAATAACTGTTAATTGGCAGTTTATATGCAAAAATAAACGTAAATTTAACAGGCAGTTAATATGAAATAAAAATTAAACATCACTATGACTGGCTATTAATATGCAAATAAATAAATTCTAACTGTCAAATTTATATGCAATAAATAAAATTAATTAACAATTAAATTAAATAAATGCGATTTAACTGAGATGAGGAATAAAACATGCCAAACAATCATCAATAAATTTCTACTCATATCTTAAGTCAATTTAACAAACATAAGAAATTCTAGAAGTTGTGAGTGGGTTAAAACACCCACCTTTTGAATTTAAATCGAATTTAAATCCGATTTAAACCCAAAAATTTGATGGTCTCCAAATCTGTCCAAACCTGCGTCAAAAGATCTGGAATTTAATTACGATCCTAACAAAAAAATCGCCCGTAAATACGAGATCGTATGAGAAAGTTCTTAAGATTTTAACATTTGAAATAAAAATAAATATTAAAATTAAAATAAACCTAAACTCAGCTACACGTCGTCCCGAACAACACGCGCCCACCCCTTCTTCTCGTACGTGACCTTCCTTCTACAGGGTTTCGAAACCCTAGCTCCCTGAGCCGCCACTCCAACCTCAAAAACGCGGCCGCCTTGCCGACTTCCACCACGATCCAAAACTTCCACCCCGCTCCCCAACTCCAGCCTCCGCTATGGCCAGCGTGCGCGCTTCCCAGGTGCTCACGGCCGTGGCCGTTGCCGCTGTCTTCTACAGCCAATCACGGCGAAATTCATCACCTACAACCCTTACTAACCGCATAGATCTCCACCACTCGACGACCTCTATGAGTATCTGCCTTCCGATCGACGCCATAATCGAGATCCACCGTTGAATTACAAAGCTAAAACGAAAGGCCGGAACTAAATCTCTGATTTTAGGCCAAACGATAACTCGAATCGAGAAACCAATTTCAGATCTGAGTTCCCCTCATCAAAAACTTCAACATATATTTTTTTGGAAATTTTCTGAGGTGTTTGAATTTTTGACTTTTGATTTGATTTTTGAAATTTGAAAATGGATCTAGAATTTTTTGTTGCCATTGAAGAAGAGGAGTACAGAGCTTCCTATACGTAGAAGTGAGGAATAGAGGCTGCTAGGGTTTATAACAGCCTATTTATAGACAAATTGTAATAGAATAGGTAAATTATAAACGTGCTAACCGATAGTTGGCCCAAAAAGCCCGTTCTGACCCCGGAACGAAATTGGATAAACCTATATATCAAAATAGGTATTTTAAAATATTCTGAATGCGATGGAAAAAGTTTTACGTCCAAATTCCTTCGTATGAAGAAGTTATGCTGAAAACAAAAATTTCCAATTGATTTCAATTAATCGATTTCAAGGCGTTTCGCGTTCGTACGATCAAACGACAAGTCCGATCGCTACGAAACTTGAAATCCTACAATAATTCACCGTTACGGATCCGATGAAACTGGTTTCGTCGAAATCCGAGTCCGTGACCAAAATGGCTATTTTTATATTAATTAAATAAATCTAAAATAAATAAATAAAATCAAATTTTATATTTAGATTCTAAAATTGACCCATTTTATCACTTTTAAAAATTCTCAATCACTTACACAATTTCAACAAGTTTAAAATGTCAATTTAAAGTAGGTAAATTTATAAATTTCAATATAAATCCTTAATTTCATTAAATTCACAAATTATAATTTATATCCTAAAATTTCGTTTAGTTAAATAAATTAATTAGTATTCCATTCATTCCTGTCAACAAATGGATTTAAATATTGGATTCCAAATTATCGCACAAATTCCTCACATTATCTTTATTTCAAATAATGAATTATTTAACTATATTCAATCTCATTTGATTTCAATTAAAATCAATTATTAGACTTTAAGTTTCCATATAAATAAATAAGTCCAAATTTCCATTCATAATTTCACTATTTATCACATTACCATCCTGGGTACCATTTATTTTAAATATACATATCCAGATACTTTACATTTTCCAAATTTTTATCTCAATTGCATAACATTAAATTTTGAATCTATTTCCAAATTTTCATATTTCAATTAATTAACACCTTACAATAGTTTACAAATAAAGGGGATTGTACTAATTACTTTATTTATTGTCCTGCATTACTTTATTACCTCCGTGTACATTCAATTTCCATAAATCAATATTTTATTCCATTGATAAATGCAATACTTGCCTTAATTTACTTATTCAACTTTATATCAAATGCACAATTTCCACTATTACTATTAATTGCAATATATAATTTAATTTGTAAATTTTAATTACCCTTGATACATCAAATTTCAACATTCTCTTTCATATAAATAAATAAGATTTCTATTTCTTTCTAAACTTAAATAAAAATCCTATTAATTTAATTCATTTAAACATCGAATTTACACGGGTCGTTACAAAGGCATACTGGGCAAATTGCCAAAGAACATACCAAACGGTGAAAATCTATAGGACCACAGGGATTGTTGAATCACGTATTTTGATTCATGACAAAGCAGTGAATTATACTATATGGATAAGCAACAAAAAGAAAAAGAATTATGCTATTCAAACTACAAAGGAGACAAGGCTACAAAACTGCGTATAGTATGTTCATTTATTGAAGTTTTTTAGTCCTAGAAATGTTAAAATCTATCCTCAAGTAGTTAAGTTGTTTTAAAACTTTAAATTTTTTTAAAAAATTGAAGATTGTGCTTTGACTGTCATGTCAGTCGACTGACCGTATATAGCCAGTCGACTGAATCTGTACAGGTGCACAAAAACGCTCTGTTTTTAAACAACTTTGAACATTCAGCTGACTGATCGTTTTGGGTCAGTCGACTGAATTCCTTCAACAGCTATTTTTTCCGAATGGACACTTCCTTTTTCTAAGAGTCACGTTCTAATATGAAGAGGTATGGATGCTTCCTTTGATCAGAACTCTTCGTGAACGTGTTCATCTCTTTAACTATTATATAAATACACAAAATTAACTTCACAAATCACAAAATTTTCTGATTACTTTCTGATCTTACTTTCTACTATCTCTGTATTCTAAAAAGCAATCACAACTTTCATATATTGCTTGAATCTCCGAAACAATTAACTTATTCTTTAATTCAAAGCAATATTTTCCTTTCTAATTCTTTATACACGTATATACTTGAGGAAAGATTATAGGAAGGTTGTACTATCAAAGACAAATCAATGTTATTAAGAACACATAGTGTCAAAGCAATTCTATTGAAACTGTTGAAGTCCTGTTCGGTTGTTCAAGCGGGTAAAGTCCTCTTTTGGTTGTTAGAGGCGGAAAAATCCTGTTCGGTTGTTCAGGTTCTGTATACCTATTCCTTCGGATTAAGAGAGGGTTATTGTGAGAAATTCCAAAGGGAAGTCTGGGACTGGACGTAGAACGGGAAGTTCGAACTAGTATAAAAATTCCTGGTGTGCTCATTTTTATTTACTTTGCTATTATCATCTATTTCCGCATTTAGATTTAATTATATTCCATATTACACTATCCTAAGTGATAGTTAGCCACACAGTAGTCACTTTCATTTGGTATCAGAGCAAGGTCATGCTATAATCGTAATGCAGTTACTTGATAATTTGTCATTAGTTAACATGGAAAATAACAACATCACAAGCACTATCGCTAACACTAGTTTTATTGATGGTCAATCTACTTCACGACCTCCACTATTCAATGGCATGAATTAAAATTACTGGTCAACTAGAATGAGAATATATATGCAATCTAATGGTTTTGAAACTTGGAACATTACTGAAAATGAATATACTACTCTAACAGAATTTTTTTTAACTTGGACTGCTGCACAGAAAACTGATGCTATTACAAATATAAAAGCAATGAATATGCTATTTTGTGCATTAGATAGAAATGAGTTTAATAGAGTTAGCATGTGTACAAATGCTTATGAGATATGGAGAACTCTAAAAGTAACTCATGAAGGAACTAACAAAGTCAAACAAAGCAAAATTTCAATGTTGAAAAATCAGTTTCAAAATTTCAAAATGAAATCAAATGAAAATATAAATGACTTGTATTCTAGATTTCAAGATATATATCATTCATTATTGGCACTATGAGAAAAATTCTCTGATTTTGATATAGTATCAAAAATCCTAAACTCTTTAAAGGATGAATGGTAAAGAAAGGTCCTAGCTATTGAATAAGCAAATGATCTTTCAACTATGAAACCAGAAGAATTAATAGGAAATCTAATATCATATGAAGTGAATTTGCAAGAAAAGAAAGTTCAAGCACAAGATAAGAAGAATCTAGCATTTCAAGTAGAACAAGATGACTCTGACTCGGATGAAGAGGATATGGCATTTATTGCTAAGAATTTCAAAAAGTTTTGAAATTCATACAGAATAACAAGGACAAGAGTTATAAAAATAATTCTAGCAACAATAATAGCAATAAACCATCATCATCTGTCATGGAATGTTATGAATATCATATGAAGGGTCATATGAAGAAAGATTGTCCAGAAAAATAGGAAAACAAACTCAAGAAGAACAAATTCAAGAAGAAAGCATTTTCTGTAACATGGGATGATTCAGATTCTTCATCATCAGAAAGTGACAGTGATAGTGACATAGAGCAAGCAAATGTATGCTTCATCGCTACAAATGATGATGTAATTGAACTAAGTTTTGAAGATTTAGTTGAATTTAATTCCGAACTAGTAGATTTTGTAAAACAAACTAAGAAACATAATAAGGAGTTACAAGGAAAATTGAATAGATCTGAATTAGAAATTAGTATGCTTAGAGATGAACAGAAAATTCTCGTAGAAGAACTTGAAAAATCTCAAGAATCTAGTTCTAATTTAGCCTCTCAACTTTGTATGATAACTCAGGAATTAGAAATTCAGAAGAATAAAAATGATATTTTATCAGTTGAAGTAAATGATTTAAAATCTAGCACTAAAGTTTTAGAATTAGAAAAATCTAGTCTTAAAACTAATCTAGAACATATCAATAAAAATATTTCCAATTTTAATAAAGGATGGGAAAATCTTTCTAAAATAATATAAAATTCTCAGTCAACTTCAAATAAAATGGGATTAGGATATTAGAAAATTGAAAAACCAAAGAAATCTGAAAAGTTCAAAAATAAGTTTAACGAAAAAATTAAGCAAGATTTAAAGAAAACAATTTCTAAAAATATTAAAACTATTAAAATATGGATTCCTAAAACAAATAATAACTTGATTAGGAATAAACATATCAAAACATTTATGGAAACTGTTCATAAAAATAAGAATTATATTTTGAATGGGAATTCTGAACCTTCTTGGGTTTTGTTTCCTAAGACCTAACTCTTAGGACCCTTGAAAAGAAAAGTGAGTACCATCTTAATCTTTATCCACTTAAAAGAGAGGAAAATGGATTCTAGACAGTGGTAGCTCGAAACACATGACTGGTGATAAAGACATGTTAACAAACATAGTCTACTCAAATGGAGGATCAGTCACTTTTGGAGATAATTCAAAAGGTTATGTCATCGGCAAAGGCGATGTGAGCAATAACGGTATCTCTAACTCACCTCTCATTACTAATGCTCTATTAGTTAAAAACTTAAAACATAATTTATTGAGTATAAGTCAGTTATGTGATAAAGGTTTTAATATATCTTTTTCAGAAAATAAATGTAATATTTCTGATAAAAATCAAAATTTAATTTTTGAAGGTATAAGAGATAAAAATATCTACATTTTAAATATGAATATATTCATAACACAAATATGTGTTTAGTAGCTACAGAAAGAGATTCTTGGCTATGGCACAAAAGATTTTGTCACATAAACATTAATACTATTAATAAAGTAGCTAAAAATAAACTTGTTAAAGGACTACCTAATATGAAATTCAAAATTGATAATATCTGTGATGCATGTCAGTTAGGAAAATTAAAAAAAATCTTCTTTTAAATATAAGAAAATCATATCTACAACAGAACCACTTGAACTATTACATATGGACCTTTTCGGACCTACTCAAGTTCAATCTATTAATCACAATAGATATGTGTTTGTTATTTTAGATGATTTTTCAAGATATACATGGACTATTTTTATGAAACATAGAAGTGATACTTTTGAAAATTTTAAAATTTTGTAAAAAGAATTCAAAATATAAATAATTTTAAAGTTAAAAACATTAGAAGTGATCATGGAGGTGAATTTGAAAATGAAGCTTTCGAACATTTTTGTAACAAGAAAGGAACTAATCATAATTTATCCTTTCCTAGAACACCATAACAAAATGGAGTTGTAGAAAGGAAAAACAGAACATTACAAGAATGTGCATGAACTTTATTAAATGGAAGCATTTTACCTAAGCATTTCTGGGCACAAGCTGTTTCAACTGCTTGCTATGTTTTGAATCATGTTTCCATTCGATCATTAACAAAACATACTCCATATGAACTTTTAAATGGTAGAAAACCAAATATTTCATATTTTAAAGTTTTTGGTTCAAAATGTTTCATACATAACACTAAAGATCAGCTTGGCAAATTTGATCCAAAATCCGGTGAAGGTATATTCATAGGATATTCGGAAAGAAGCAAAGCTTATCGAGTTTTTAATACAAGAACTAAAATAATCGAAGAAACACTTCATGTTTCGTTCAATGAAAATGTTAAAACTTCTTCTAAATTTACAAATTTGAAAAATAATACAAATATAATTCTGACAAATAATTCAGAAGATGATGATATTATTCTTCAAAATAATAATTCTGATGTTTCTTTAGAAAATGTAAATACTATTATTAATGATAATATAGTACGATCTTCTCTAAGAATTCTTAGAGATCACCCTGTTCAAAATATAATTGGAAAAGTATATTCAAATGTAAGAACAAGACATCAATTAAATCAAATGGGCCATATAGCTTTTCTCTCTAATATAGAACCTAAAAATATTAAGGAAGCCTCAACTAATGATTATTGGATTATAGCTATGCAAGAAGAGCTAAATCAATTTGAAAGAAACGAAGTTTTGGAATTAGTTCCTAGACCAAGTGATCAATCAGTCATCGGTACAAAATGGGTTTTCAAAAACAAAGCTGATGAACAAGGTAACATTACTAGAAATAAAGTTAGATTAGCAGCACAAGGTTATAACCATGAAGAGGGAATAGACTATGAAGAAACGTTTGCCCCAGTTGCAAAACTAGAAGCTATACGTATTCTACTGGCTTTTGCATGTTTTCATAACGTTAAATTATATCAAATGGATGTTAAAAGTGACTTTTTAAATGGTTTTATAAAATAAAATGTTTATGTTGAACAACCTCCTCTGTTTACTCATGAAAAATTTCCAGATCACGTTTATAAGCTTTCTGCTTTAAAACAAGCACCTCGTGCTTGGTATGACCGACTTAAAAGCTATTTATTGGAATCTGGTTTTGAGATTGGGAAAGTTTATCAAACATTATTTATTAAGAAAACTAAACAAGATATTTTAATTATTCAAATATATGTTGATGATATTATTTTTGGTTCAACAAATGAAAAATTATGTCAGGAATTTTCGACTATCATGACAAATGAATTTGAAATGTCACATATGGGAGAACTATCATATTTTCTTGGATTACAAATCAAACAAATGCAAAATGGCATTTTTCTTAATCAAGAAAAGCATTGAAATAATCTAATTAAACGATTTGGTATGAAAAACACGTCTGCCAAACCAACTCCTATGAGTACAACTATACATCTTGAAAAAGATGAAAATGCTAAGAGTGTTGACCAAAAACTATATCGTAGTATGATTGGATCACTACTTTACTTAACTGCTAGCCGACCTGACATTATGATGAGTGTTTGTTTATGTGCTCGATTTTAAGCCAATCCTAAAGAATCACATATGCGACCAGTTAAACGTATAATTCGTTATCTTAATAAAACCAAAGGTTTAGGATAATTTTATCCAAAAGAATGTCCTTTTGAATTAGTATCATATAGTGATGCTGATTTTGGAGGAAGTCAGACAGATAGAAAAGGTACAAGTGGAACTTGTCATTTCATTGGACGATCCTTAGTATCTTGGTTTAGTAAGAAACAAAATTACGTTTCACTATTGACATGTGAAGCAGAGTATATATCTGCAGCTTTAGCATGTGCTCAAGTAATCTACATGCAACAAACATTACAAGATTTTGATATAAAATAAAATAAGTCTATAATATATTGTGATAACACTAGTGCAATAAGTTTATCTAAAAATCCTGTCAATCACTCACGAACTAAACATATTGACATTCGTCATCATTTTCTTCGTGATAATATTGAAAACGATATAATAAATTTAGAATTTGTAAATTCTGAAAATCGTTTAGGTGACATTTTCACTAAACCTCTCAATGAAAATTGTTTTATAAGATTAAGTAGAGAACTAGGTATAATTTCTTTAACAGAATTATAAATTACTAATTAATTTAATTTAATTTAAAATAAAATAAAATAAATTTGGGTACTCGAACTCTTCTCCTCAGGTTTGATAAGTCTATGTCACTTCCACCTGGCCATTTAGTGTTTCACATCTACTTCTTATACATTGTTTCTTTTATATTTTTAATTGTTTTTAATGATAAAATTTTAGACACAAACTTTTGGTTAATTCTCTTCCGCACTTTTTTCAATTTGTACGTTCAACCATCACTTTCTAACTGCATTGCCTCTTATATAATTCAGCTCTCAGCTCTCTTTCTCCATCAAAAAAAAACTCTTTCTCAAATTTTTTTTCCTCTACATAATCTTCTAAAACTACTTACAAAATCAAAATGTCTTCATCACATGATTCATCAAATGGATCATCCTACTCATCAGTCAACTTTGAAACTCCTTCATCTTCATCGTCAAACCTGCCTACACCTACTCCTACCTATGAATCTGCAAGAGCATCAAATTATCGCACGGGTTATACACCCGAGAAAAAGAAAGCTAGACGGTTCCTGTTCTTTGGTACTCCTAAAACCAAACAAAAAATTGATGATCTGCATCATTACCAGAGGGAATCGATAGCGCTTCAGCGCGAAATGTATTATGAACAGAAAATGAATTCTAGACGTCTGAGTTTTCTTGAGCAGATTGGTGGAAGTTCTGCGGTTCATCTTCCTCTTCGGTTCATCAGCCTACACCATTGTCATCTCGAAATCCATGGGATAGGTCGCCTCAACCTACGCCTGTCTCTCCAAACTCATGGGAATGTGGAAACCGTTGGTTACCACTGCAACCATATGTAGAGAGGATGAAGGATGAATCGACAAACTCTAAGTCTCCACCAACTTCTTTTTCCAAATAAATTTGTTTTTGTCTACTTTTAACAGTTGTCTTTTGCTCTTACGTTGTATACATTTTGTTAATATATAAAATATATTACTTGTTTGTGTTTAAATATGACTAAATATGCTGAAAGACTCATTTAGTCGATTGGAAAATTCGATCACTCGACTGAATCTGTATACTGTATGTTTTCATACACTACTCAGTCGACTGGGCGAATGCAACCAGTCGACTGAATGATCAAACAGAGAGCATATTTGTTTATTCAGTCGACTAGACTAGTCGACTAATTCTGGAACAGAACTCTCGAGAAAGTGGTTCAGTCGACTGACCACATTACCCCAGTCGACTGAAGCTGAAGCAGAACTCTCGGGAAAATGCTTCAGTCGACTGAGCACAATCGTTCAGTCGACTGAATTCAAATCTGAAATGTACCTTTTCACCTTTTTACCTACTTTTTAACACTAAACCCTTCACTTCCTCTTTTACTTTTTACATTTACCTCCATTCTCCAGAATTCTAAAACCCTAGTTCCCAAATTCTTTTTTCAAATTTCTTCAATACTTTGATAAATTCAAATGGCTCCTCATCAAACAAAGAGATCTAGGCATGTTTCTTCTTCCTCTGAGCCAATTGATTCTCAAATCGCTCAATGGCTATACGATGCAACTGCAGTTCAACGATGTAATAAGATGAAAGAAACTCGATTCTTTGAAGGTTCTTTTGTTGTCTTTCCTAATTTTACGTCGTATAGGATTCGAGATTTAGCAAGGAGAAGTCATCTAGAATCACTCCTAGATCGTAATCAAAACAATATCAAGATTAATCATATCTTGGTAAAACTCTTCTATGCGAATTCGAATTTAAGCCATCAAAACCCACGCAATCGTGACTACTGCGTTTGGAGTCTAGTATGTGGGCAACAAGTGTTTTTTTCTTTAGATAGAATCGGTTATATTCTTCATACTCCGACAAGAGGTATTGAGTTACAAGAATTAAATGCTATCGTAGGCGAGAGAGATGAAGTAAGTCATCGATTCTTAGAAGATGAAATCACCGCGCTTAAGTCTATTGCATTACGACCTACTGCCAGAATAATGCATAGAGCTTTAATGCACACAATTCTACCCCGTACTAGCTTTTATGAGCTTGTCTATCCAAACAACTATAAAGCATTATATGCTATTTGGGGAGAAGTTAAAGTAAATTGGCCAAAAATCATCCTAGACGAAATTTTATCATTCAACCAAGGTCGTATGAATATTATTTATTTTGGAGAATATATTATGCGGCTGCTTATGAATCTCCAGGTTCCTATTCCGGAATCCGATACCTCTATTCCAAAAACTTTGAATAGCCGCACCATTAGCCTTATGAAACTACCACCAAGACCTCTCACTACCATGAGCTTTGAAGAATGGAAATCTCGACCTCGCCAAGAAACATCTACTCAACAACAACATCAATCAAGAGATGACATCTTTATGCCAACTCCATCCCAAAGCACTAGGGAATCTATTGATATAATCGTAAGAAATCAAGTTATCTTAGATTCCTGCATTAAAAATTTTGATAAGAAAATTGACAAAAATTTGACAAATAAAGAGTTTCTTCGGGATTTTATGGGATGTAATATCATGCTCCTATTCTACCGCTATCGAGACTTCTCAACATGATCTAGGCAAATGCCCAGCCCCTCACTTTACTTGATCAACATCGAAAGAACATACTAGTTCTGACACAAGTGGCAATGGAGGTGGCCGACAATTTGTAGGAAGTTCCTCCAAAGGAAAAGGACCAATGCAAGTTGAAGAAGAGGAGACAGAATCTGATTCTGAATGAGGTTGTTATCTTTTAGTGGTAGTAAGTTAGTTATTTCTTTTTTTCGAACATTCTATCTATAAATTTGTATTCGTAACCTTTGAAATATGTTGTTTCTGTGATTGCAACTAGTACTTTATTCTATTGTGTTAGTTTAATGCATACATTATCTTTTCCTTTTTGTCGATGACAAAGGGGGTGAAATTTTATATAACTAACCATTTCATGCAGGGATTAAAAGTGTCACCATATATTCAGGGGGAGATATATAACTCCCGTTATATATTCCTCAAAAATAGTATCATATATAACAGGTTGTCATCAATCAAAAAGAGGGAGAATGTTGAATCACATATTTTGATTCATGACAAAGCAGTGAATTATATTATATGGATAAGCGACAAAAAGAAAAAGAATTATGTTGTTCAAACTACAAAGGAGACAGGCTACAAAACTGCGTATAGTATGTTGATTTATTGAAGTTTTTTAGTATTAGAAATGTTAAAACTATCCTCAAGTAGTTAAATTGTTTTAAAACTTTAAACTTTTTAAAAAAAATTAAAGATTGTGCTTTAACTATCATGTCAGTCGACTGACCGTATATAGCCAGTCAACTGAATCAGTACAGGTGCACAAAAACGATCTGTTTTTAAACAACTTTGAACATTCAGTTGACTGATCGTTTTGAGTCAGTCGACTGAATTCTTTCAATAGCTATTTTTTCTTAATGGACACTTCCTTTTGCCAAGAGTCACATTCTAATATGAAGAGGTATGGATGCTTCCTTTGATCAGAACTCTTCGTGAATAGTTGCATCTCTTTAACTATTATATAAACACACAAATTTAACTTCACAAATCACAAAATTTTCTGATTGCTTTCTGATCTTACTTTCTACTATCTCTGTATTCTAAAAAGCAATCACAACTTTCATATATTGCTTGAATCTCCGAAACAATTAACTTATTCTTTGATTCAAAGCAATATTTTCCTTTCCAAATCTTTATACATACATATATACTTGAAAAAAGATTAAAGGAAGGTTGTACTATCAAAGACAAATCAGTGTTATTAAGAACACACAGTGTCAAAGCAATTCTATTGAAACTGTTGAAGTCCTGTTCGGTTGTTCAGGCGGGTAAAGTCTTCTTTTGGTTGTTAGAGGCGGAAAAATCCTGTTCGGTTGTTCAGGTGTTGTATATCTATTCCTCCGGGTTAAGAGAGGGTTATTGTGAGAAATTCTAGAGTGAAGTCTAGGACTGGATGTAGAACGGGAAGTTCGAACCAGTATAAAAATTCCTGGCGTGCTCAATTTTATTTACTTTGCTATTATCATCTATTTTCGCATTTAGATTTAATTATATTCCATATTACATGATCCTAATTGATAGCTAGCCACACAGTAGTCACTTTCAGGGACCTCCAGCCCAAGCAAGGCTACTAAGACCTAGTAGAAAAGCGCCCCAACTAACTGATAAAATCAGACAAAAGGATGGTTATCAAATACCACTCTAGCTGGCTAGCAACTAAGGAATGGGGAAACAACCTAAGGAAATGCCTTCTCATCCATCCTATCCTACTTTCCTCTTCCAAATGAGCCTTGCTGGATGCTAAGGACACTGCAGACAATAGGGAAAAGGAAACAAATTCTATGCCATTGAAATATGAATGAAAAGAACATGCTTAGTATCCACCAGATCAACGGGCCTTATTGAACCATCCTTCTAAGAGTTGGCATTACTTCAGTAGCATCGAGAAGGTTTATCCAAAGGATCATTAAGCAAGCAGATCCAACCACCTATTCTCCAGGAACCGATAAAACTGTATTCCCAGGAACCGAATCCCCAAATTCCCCTTAAAATGGATGAATTATAGCCCTAAGGCCATTTGGTCGTCAAACTCTAACCACAAAAAGCCCTTCACAAAAGTAAAGGTCTATCACGAACTAAAGTGTCGTGAAGGTAAACCGTAGATCAGTGGTCACCTGATCCAAAAAATCCTTCGCGAACGTGAACGTCCATCATGAAGTAAAGCATTGTGAATATAAACCGTAAATCGGCAATCACCTAATCCAAAAAACCCTTCACGAACGTGAAGGTCTTCCATGAACAAAAGCATCGTGGAAGTGAACCTATAGATCAACGGTCATCCGATCTAAAAAAATATCCTTCATGAACATGAAGGTCTTTCATGAACTAAAGCATCGTGAAGGTGAACCGGTAGATCGGCGGTCATCTGATCCAAAAATCCCTTCGGGAATGTGAAGGTCTTTTACGAATTAAAGCGTCGTGAAGGTGAACCAGCGGTCACCTGATCCAAAGAATCCCTTGCGAACGTGAAGGTGAACCAGTAGATCAACGGTCATTTGATCCATAAAAATACCCTTCATGGAAGTGAAGGTCTTTCGCGAACTAAATCATAGTGAAGGTGATCCGGTAGATCACTGGTCATCTTATCCATAAAACAGTTCGCGAATGTGAAGGTCTTTCATGAACTAAAGCATCGTGAAGGTGAATCGGTAGATCAGCAATCATCTGATCTAAAAAAAGCCTTCACCAACGTGAAGGTCTTTCATGCAATAAAGCATTGTGAAGGCGAACCGGTAAATCAACGGTCACTTGATCCCAAAAACCCTTCGCGAACATAAAGGTCTTTCACGAACTAAAGTATTCTGAAGGTAAACCGGTAGATTAGCTGTTATCTAACCCAAAAAATCCTTTGCGAATGGGAAGATCTTTCATGGACTAAAGCATTGTGAAGGCGAACCGGTAAGTCAACGAAATTTTTGTATGACTGCTATCTGCAAAGGTGAACTGGAAGATTAGTGGTCATGTTACCCAGAGCCCTCTAAAGTCAACGAAGTCATGCTTTAGGGCCACAAATCGACAATCATATCAATTACTCCGCATAATTAACGGAATCACTTCCAACGACCGATGAAACAAACATTGCCGGACTCTAGAGCTTTAAATATGCTCAAAGGAACTAAACCAAAATTGAACTGACCTTATGATTAATTAGAGGTTGACTCGAATCAAGGCAAGACTTAGAACTTGGGAAAACCGCTCCCATTGGACTGGGGGAAGCCGGATGAGTTGCGAAGAGACCCTAGGTACAACTCAAGTATGCCAAGAGCCATGTGGCTTGGGGGGCACCACATACACTTGAATAGCTACAAGGAAAGCTGACACTAATCTACCACATTTTTGTTATGCCCGATCAAAAATTCCGGCATTCTGACAACTACAGACTTAACAACCTAGCTAGTGCAAAAAAAGAAATAGAAGCAAAAAACTTGCTTACTTCTTCCCAACTGCTCCTTTACCGACCCTTGGTAGCCAGATCCTTTTCATCTTAGACTGTAAGCCAATTAAAGACCAATTCCCTAAAGGCAGTTTGGACCAAAAACAAAGATTCTTACCCCCAAACTCCGATAAGCTCTTTCTTCATAACCATTTCTGTGCGATCGGTTGTAGATCTCACCACCATGGAAATCTTATTTGTTTGGCCATGAACATCTTCTTGAAACATGGAAGGATTGTCCAAGCTACGTTTACCCAATCCAAAAACCATTTTTTGCTTAGAACCAAAGAAATTGCATTCTAACGAAGTCAAATCGTCGGATTGATAGGAAAACTCGATCCTTACCTTCTATGAATTGGCATTGCTCCTCTAGCACTGGGCAGACCCAAACCATTATGTGCATCCCTTAAGCCACGCAACTCCACCGCGCATCAGTTCTTAAACCATGAAACCATACTCTCGAAGCACGAACTCCTCACATTTCCCAAAGATTGACAGCGTCAAAAAGTTCCAAACCCTTTAGGATAGACATGTCATATCGATCTCATAAATCGTGCATTTCGTAAGCCATGTACTCCCAAGAGCGGTGGATTTTGCAAGCCGCGCACCCTCAAAAGCCATGCATTTCATAAGCCACGAACTTCTAAGTTGCACACTCTTAAAAGCCATGCATTTCATAAGCTGTGCAAGCACTGCTTTATGTTGCTCTGGCATCATTAATAAACCATTAAAATTTCCTAAGTACCTGTGTTGTCCCGACAACACCGAGAAACTTTCTATAGCAGGATCAACTGAGATCAACTCCCACTACTTGAAAGAACTGACTTTGCTCTGGTAGTGTCGTAAAGTTCTCAAACAAAGAAATCGGCAAAGAATTCTTATCTTTGACCAAAGTTAATGTATAGAATGTCTAAATTCAAGACATCCAAGCCACGAGTTCCTAGAGATAAGAGACGCAATGCACCTTTGACTAAGGGCATCCAAGGAGCTACCTAGAACATAAAGTCTGTCATTAATTGTTCAGAATAATCAGCCCTATGGATCGAAAGGCACATAACACAACACTAGGTCGGGATAAAAACTCGATCCAATCTGCAAATATAATGAGGCACTTGCCGCCGTCTGGAGATAGACGACAATGGAAGGCATTTCCATAATCAAATCATCGATGCAAACGTTTCCAGAGACAAAAGTTGGTGCTCGATTGAGGTTTCAAACCCCAACTTGTAGAAAACTAGCCTTGTAGAAACGAGCTGTTATCCGAAGATAGACAGCGGTAGGGAGAGAACGCTCAAAATCAAAAAATACCATTGATTCCCAAAGATTGGAACTACGAATAAGGTTGATATCCACAATAATGCTATCAGCCCGGCACAATGCATATGGCCTGAAACAAGCTAAGGTAAAGTATCACAAATTCAAGACAAACACTTCCAAACTCCATAGGTCCATGATCAGGATAGGGATGACATGGTCGTAGCCAGGGTAATGTGATGACCCACTCCTTAGCTTCTAATTTTCTATAAGAATTAGAAATTTAGCACCTGGAAATGAAGGTTTCCACAGGTAGTCATTTGAACATAACAAAAATCAGTAGGTGGAAATTCGATTTTTAGTAAATAAGAATAACTATTGAATTAGTTAAGCAATAGCCTCACATCTCCAAAGGTGATACTTGACGGTTATAAACAAAGCTATGCAACAAAAACGCCCGATTCTAAAAGTGATACTTGATAGTTATAAACAAAGCTAGGTAACGAAAATGCCTCGGATCTTTATCCTTCAAGAACATGGCATATCTCGAAGTTAAGCAACATTGAGAAAACAACCACAATTGGTTAAAAGGAATCTACTCAACTTTGCAGGATCGAATGAATGATTTAATCCTCACTAAGATAAACTTAACATTACTCGAAGACAAGAAGCACTAAGAAAAGACTTCTATAATCTAATAATTGAAATTTTAGTTTTCGAAGACTGAAACTTGTACCCAACTGGATTAAAAGCACCGCTGGATCGATGGGAAAATCAATCCCAACCTCTTGAGTGTCAGTATTGCCCCTACAACGCCGTGGCCTTTTCTCACTTTATAAGTATCAATGTTGCCCCTTCAGCACTGGGAAACTTTTTACTCCCTAAGTACCAACATCGATCTAGGAATTTCAGGAAATTTGCTATTCGCTATTTACCGGTGTCGCCTCGGCAATGACAAGAAAACTTTAATCTACTGGTTCGATGAGAAACACTCATCGTAGTAAAACATCAATGCACTAGCTTTTGAAGATTGAAGTTGGTCCTTAACTAAGATTCTACCCTTGTATTCAGAAAACTACCATTACACAAATATAGGCAACAACAGTAGACATAACCTTTTATAGGTCAGTTAGATGGTTCGACCTTTCATCACAAGAATCAGCCACTGCACAGCAATAAAACAGCGTCGAGAGGAAATCCCAAGATCGAATTGCACGTGTGCTAGTTTCTAGGGATGAAACCTTGGGCACAACCAAATTTCCTAAATTTAACATAGAAATAATTCATATTCAACAAAAAATAGGTAGCCTCAAGGCAATGTGGCTTAGAGCCAAGCAGCTAGGCTATCAATTCATAAAGATAGGAGTCGACATACAAATAAAACTTCTGTAACGACGTCAATAACCAAGAAAAGCATGCATGCAAAGGACAAGCGGGAACAACTATGGAAGGTCGAAAATAAAATCCCCAAACCTCGTCAATTCCAGAATGGGATTGAGAGCTAGACTTGCGGCAATTCGCCTTATCCATCTCTTGCAAGCATCTAGATAGGGGTGTTCGAAATAGCTAGTCCTACAAATAAGGATAGGCACACAAATCCTCAATGTAAACCGTAGAGTTAGTTAGATAACAGTTTCGTTCTGCCAAATCGCCATTTCTAATAGCAAATTTCCAACAATGGAAATGAAGGATTCAATTTTTATAAATTAACCGTTGCTCAATGTCTGGTGATAACAAGAAGGATTGTGACCTACTTATGATTCGACAAAATCATTTGGTCCTATCTTGTGGGAATATGCCGTAGTACGAAGATTGGTGATGCTAAGAAGAGAACCATAAATGAAACTATCAATAAATTGGCTTTCAAAAATAGAAGCAAAAGCTTAATCGACTCTTAAATCCTACCTTTTGGAATCTTACGTTATCCAAAGATCCACAACATCAAGGAAAAACCTATAGGCTTGAGTCATCCATACATGAGTTTCCGAAGATAGAAAACAGCATATGGTTAGGATCTCAATGTTGAAATTAAAAGAATTTACTTAACCAAAAGATGCCAGAAATGTGTCTTTCTAATGCATACCAATATCATTACAAAACTCAGATCGTAGGATCAAGTAACAAAGTCCTTAATTCTCAAAGATAGGAGCTATCGTGTCAATCAAACTCGGGCAATCAAACTTATTGCTTGGTAGACCTAGCCTCCCAAAACATGTTGGTTCAATAGTCAAAGTAATCGGCCATATGAACTAAGACATTTAAACCAACGCTTTGTCGAATGAACCCAACTGAGCATGAACTCAACTGAACATTAACAAAAACAGTCACGAAACTAGCTAGACCAAGCTAGCTCATAATTCTAGGAAAAGCAATGCTCGGAATCAAGCAATTAAACTAATAATCCACGGAGTCAAAGGTTGATATGCAGGTTGAATTCCGAAAAACAACTCATGCGCTAGTTTTCGAAGATGGAAATTTTGCTTGATCGAACTTCAACTATAACCCTACAAGAGCAACAGTGCCTTGCTATTTATCTGTAATCAACCACCCTAATATGATAGGAATAATAAGCGAAGCCTAAGTCGCAAAGGACTCAACTTCTGGAGGAGTGGTAGTTCCTCCACCAGACTAAAGATTGGATGACCGAAAGGTCAATTTCAACAACAAAACTTGGCATCCAACCCTATCAGGATCACTGAAGTACAGAAATGGAAAGAGTGATATAATTTGATCATCCGCTATACTTATTCTGGAATAATCTTTACATTAGAATAAAAAAACATTGATAGGAATTTATCCAAGTTCTCAAAAAGAAAAGGTTAACGACAAAGAGTAATACTTCGCTCTACAATGGCATACAATCATTTGAGACAAAACTTAGCTTTACCGTTGGTCGAGTTAAGACTATATAGGTCTACTCCAAACCTTCATTGTACACCCACTTACCGACCTGAACTCTTGTGTAAAAAATGTAGAAAGATTGCACAATCAATACCAAGAACTGAAATTAAGATTGAAATAAAAACGAACGACTATCAGAAGTTAGTCAATTGAAAACAACATCTTGATGAACTCTGACGATTCACCAAAATTCATAGAATATTAATCTGATACTTTTCTTGTTCCAAAGTACACTTTATTTCCAATGCAAGCATACTCAAGGGGGCAAATGTTATCCGAGTTTTAAACCAAGCAGAATTCAAAAAAAGTCGAAACAGCTTAGTTGAGTCAAAACAACTCAAGGGCTAAATAAAAAAACTAAAGCATTTAACCAAAAGAAATCAAATGAATGAAAAGCAAAAATACACAAAGAGAATGGATCCCCAACAATCCATGATCTTGGCTTGAAGATTGTTTAGTTCACTAGCATCATGGCCCAATGGGTTGTCAAAGACACAGCTTAGAAATACGCTAAGTACATGGATCGTTAGCAACCCATGCACTATGGATCACTAACGATCCATACATTTTCTCTAGATCGCCATAAACTCCGGAGGACACGGTCTAGAAATTCACCACGTATATGGATCTGTAGCGATCCTTGCACCATGGATCGCTAGCTATCCATGCCATATTACCAGATTGCCACAATCTCCAAGGTAAAAGGATGATGAGGAGTATCTTAAGCAAATGGATCACCAGCAAGCCAAAGCTATGGATCGCTAGCGATCCATAGACAATGGGTCGCTAACGATCCGTTAAGTTAGCCCGGGTCGTGATGCTTTTTGTGTCTTCCTACATTGATTTGCAAGCATCCGGTAAGAAGGCCTAGCCCAATAGCTCTCCAACCCCTATGAATACTCACCTAATTGCAGCATAAGGGGGATCTTCAAGACAGGCTGTAGAAACTCTGCAGAAACTATTCTTCACTCTTCTTCTCCTACACAATAGCTATCTAAAGGGTTCATAGTGGTTCTTCAATGAACTCAAACATCGATGACTTCATCTAACTAATAAGATTGAACCAAATTGTAATCACACTACAAGAAAAATCATTTTTAGTTGCATTTATTAGTAGCATTTGTTATCTAAGTGCAACTAAAAAGTTATCCAAAGGCAACCAATGTTTTATGGAATAACAAATAAAAAAGAATCGCTACTAATTGACGTAGGGAATAACAAAATAAAGTGGCCCGTAGAAAAATTCTTTCTCCATTTTCAATTGGCGCTATAGTACTTAGCAAATTTTCTTTTTTCCCTCCTTCCCAATCCACTACCCGCTCAAGTATTTTACCCAAAAAACCTCAAAATATTATCGATTAATTAAAAGCACTATCAACTATCCCATATTTGTCCCTCAAAACAAAATGAAAGGTGGCCACTTTGGGAACTAAATCGGAGCTAAGTTCTGGGAAGTGGTGTGCGTCAAGAAATGGAATCGATTCAACTGGGAAATACAATGGCGACTCAGATATGCAGCTTGAAAGAACCGACGTTTACTACAACGAAGCAAGCTCAAGCAGGTACGTGCCACGTGCTGTCTTGATGGAACTGGAGCCGGGTACTTTGGACGCAATCATATCAGGACCATATGGACTGATTTTCAGACCCGATAACTTTGTTTTTGGGAAGAGTGTAACGGGTAGTAATTGGGCGAAGGGTCATTGTACAAAAGGAGCGGAATTGATTGATTCGGTTTTGGATGTGGTTAGGAAAGAGGATGAGAATTTTGACTTTTGCAAGGTATACTATTTCTGCTGGTGGTATTAGCGTCAGATCTGTTTATTTTGAACATGAAGAGTTTGCATATAGTTTTAGGTATGTGACCAGTACAGAAATTATTGTATGAGATATCAAAGTAGGTTAGATTTTTGAGGTTACCAGTAAGGAGAAAATGTTGGGTCGATAGCATAAGCAATCAGGATTATATGTTGAATTCTATTCCAAGGTTTGGGCATAGCCTTCTTCCTCCTTTTTCCCTTTCATCTTTGTTTTTCCTTGGTTATTTTATAGTTATTGATGTTTGTACTTAAGGGAGGGAGTTCAGTGTTGGTAGGAGGGAGAGGTTTGAGTATGGGGTCTTATCGCCTATAAGTGGCTGTTGATCCTGAGCGTCTTTAAGTAGATCGACTTTGTTGAGATTATGACACAGTGGTGCTTTGGAGATGATTTTTAAGTGTGGACTATTCATTTATGTGTTAAAGTCGGCCAGTTGATTCATTTTTGTTTGTTTGCATGGGAATGAAAGTAGTTTAGGTATGGAGGTTGTGATTGGTTAATAATAAGGAGTGAGTGGTGTTATTTTCATGGCTAGTTGCTTGTGAGGTTTGCATGGTAGAGTAATTATCAGCTAGAGTGCGTGTAGTGGCCATTTCATGTGTAAAGACTTGTATAGAAGTTTCTTGGTTGGTAGGTGATTAAGGTTTGAATAGGAGAGTTTTAGGTGTATCTAGTAGGCGGTCATTGCTTGGAGGAGGTGACGTATTTTGCTGTTCAAGTGCTCTGTTTTTACAGTAATTTTTTTAAAGTAGCTGGAATTATTTTACAATAAGTAATTTTTTGAAGTAATCTTCAGGTAATATAGAGAGTAGTTGGAATTTTTTTTAAGTATTAAATTCCTACGGTGCATTAATAGAGAGGTTGCATTCAAAATGTGTTATGCATGGTTCAGAAGTTTATATAGTAAGACATGCATGTTCATGTGCATGCCAGGTTCCATGAAAGTTTGAGACTTCTGAGTGATAAAGATGAAAAAGACATTGATGAAGAATGTAATGTTTGTATAGTTTAGAAAACTTACTAAATGACCTCGCTCGTCAAATTTGATCCACTATTAACATATCAAAGGTATTGTGCAAAAAGATAACCATGTTCATGGGTAGCTTCAATTGCTTAAAATACCGGACTTTGTATAAAAGGATTGCTATTTTTAATCATTAATAAAATAGATTTATTAGTTATTTATTAATGACCCCAATTTCGGATTTAGCAATTTTATTTCACAATAACAATGTTCGTGGGTAGCTTTAATGGCCCCAGTTCTAGATTTGTTTATAGCACGTATAGTTTCAGTTATTTATTTCGTCTAGCCATGGTTATTATGAATATATTTATTCAAAAGTATCTACTAATTTTGTATCCTTGTGCAGTAATAAATTAATATATAAAGGAGGGGACTTGCTATAATAACAAAGGACTTAAAGCATACGATAGCCGCACTTCAGTTTTAAAGCTTGGAAAAGAGAAGCTAAGGCATTTATGTCCTAATTCATATACTTGAATTATTTTTGCATGTTTTTTATATTTCATAGTACATTATTTATAGGCATAAATATAACCTTAAGTGTGTTAATGGTTATCTGTGATTCTATTCCTTTGAGTCAGAGTTGATCTAACACTTTGAAAGAGAAGAAGATTGGAGTAGGTTGGTTATTATTAGTACTGTTAATTTTTGGTTCTTTTTGTATGGGTTCTATTAACGTAACTTAAAAAATTCAGTTATTCAATCATAAGTCTTCTTGGATCATGAAAGCAAGCTTTATTTTGTCATGTTGAACTTCAAATTGTTAACTATAGAAAGAATCAATTCAAGCCAAGTTACGACTCTTTATTTCTGAAAAGAGGCTGGTATAGTTTGAATTTTAAAGAAAGTGATATACCTAGCGTCATGATTAATTTTGTGACATCCCTTATATTGCATAAGACTTGAATAGTATACCAATAACTTATCTTCTACCACAAATATGCTATATACTTATATAAATACCAAGTTCTAGAAATAGTAGGTTGTATCTATTTGTTATGACAACAAATGACAAGCATTTTTTAATACACATTCATTAGTTTGCTTTCACGGTTATGGTTATTTTCATTCTTGAAATATTTTTAGTTGTGTATTTAAATTTCTAGCAAGCTACAGCCTTATGGGATGATTTGTTATTTTTGTTTATATAATTGTTAGAAGAACACATCTGAGCTTGAATGTATCTTTCATTTATATTTAAACGTATTTAAAAATCATGGTGCATCAACTTTTTTTGTTGCTATCGTACTCATTTTATTTTCCCCTTACAATAACTTATTCTAATTTGATTCCATATGTCGTAGGTTTCGACCAAGCAATTCAGCATTGTGTAGTACATTTACTTTCATTGACATATCAGAAAGTGCCCAGATCAGTGCATGTTGAGGTGCGAACATTGACATATTAACATTGTTGGGCTTGTTTTTCTTATTATATTTGGTGTACAAATATTTCGCCTTATATTATAAATATAACAAAAAATATTTCAGTATCCCACCTCAACAATTTGGTACCAACCTGGGTGATATTTCTGTGGTTGATCAACAATCTGGTACCAATCTGGGTGCTACTACTAGGTCGACAATTGGAGTTGGTTAGATGATATACACTTGAAATGGAGATGTGTCAGATCATGGTGGTAGTCTTCAACCCATTGCTACAACAACCAATGCATATTGTGGTCCATAATACTAGTAGTAGGACTAGTATCGATCAATGGAAGAACATGGTCTCATCATTGTCGACTTGGTTGCACTCTCAGGTACTGCATTTTTATAGATATAATTAAACTTTTTCTCGAACGATGTATAGTCAATATAAGTTATAATTGATTAATTATGAGAGTAGAGTTGATTGATTTAGGATTGTCTTTATTAGCATACAGTAGACATCCGATGCGGTTAATGTTAGTTTTTAATGGTTTTATTGTAGAAGGAGATGAATTTGGTTGCGGAAGAGGCAAAAAGCTTGGTTTACAGGTAATATGCTAAAACATCCATTTGCACATATTGGGTATAGGGAGATGGGTAGTTATCCACTTATCTTATATCTTTAGTTTTTATCTATAATGTTTTCTTTTAAGTCATACAATCAATGAAGTATTCATAATTTCTTAGTCTGCTTGCATTAGCTTCGGATCCTTGGATATGCTTAAGGTAATTTCACATTCTTATTTAATAATATCACATGCTCAGCAACTAGTGCACAAGTTGTTCGCAATATAAGTTTATAGCTTGAACATGATAGTTCTAATTTTTATCATTTGTAAGTGAGAAATAGTAATAAATTAATAATAATAAATTAATAATAACAATAAATTAAACAAACTAATAAAAATTTACTAAGTTTTGTTAAAATTAAATAACTTTTATAAAATTAACTAAGTTTAAGTTAACTAAAATTTATAAATAACAATAATATAACTAATTTAACATTTTTCTATAAATGATGATGATGATGATGATGATTAATTAACTAAGTTTATAAAAATTAACCAAGTTTATAATAATAATAATAATGATATAACTAAGTTTATGTTAACTAAATTTTATAAATAATAATACTATAACTAATTTAACAAAGTTTTATAAATAATAATGATGACAACGATGATGAATTAACTAAGTTTATAAAATTAACCAAGTTTATAATAATAATAATAATACAACTAATTTAACCTTGTTTTTTATTAATAATAATAAATTTATTAAGTTAACCAAGTTTATATTAATAATAATAATACAATTAATTTAATCTTGTTTTTTATTAACAATAATAAATTAATTAAGTTAACCAAGTTAATAAAATTTAACTAAGTTTTGTTAAAATTAAACAAGTTTTATAAAATTAGTTAAGTTTAAGCTAGCTAAATTTCATAAATAATAATATAACTAATTTAACACAGTTTTATAAATAATAACAATGATTATGATAATGATGATGAATTAACTATGTTTAAAATAATTAGCTATGTTTATAATAATTAACTAAGTTTATAATAATAATAATATAATTAAATTAACCAAGTTTTAGTAATAATAATAATAAATTTACTAAGTTAACCAAGTTAATAAAATTAACTAAGTTTTGTTAAAATTAACTAAGTTTAAGCTAACTAAATTTTATAAATAATAATAATATAACTAATTTAAAAAAGATTTATAAATAACAATGGTGATGATAAATTAACTTAGTTTATAAAATTTAACTAAGTTTATATAATAATAATAATACAATTAAGTTAACCGAGTTTGAATAATAATAATAAAAAAAAAAATTACGTTAACCAAGTTAATAAAAATTAACCAGGCTTTGTTAAAATTAAACAAGTTTTATAAAATTAACTAAGTTTAAGTTAACTAAATTTTATAAATAATCATAATATAACTAATTTAACAACATTTTATGTATAACTATAAGATTGGACTTCATTTATTTCATTTCGTTTATAACTTTGATTATTTATATGACATTATCTATAGTATGATATAGTTATACAATATTGTAGATGTTTGATATTAGATTTGAAGTCCTACGAATTAACATAATTGTTTGACTGTATGTTGTGCTTTCACTTATGTAGGCATTCGATTTCCGATGAGAGCAAAGTTGAACTTTTATGGTGCTAGCTTTCACTTGTGCATGCGATAAAGAATTATGGGTAATCAAGCGTTTTGTTAGCTTCAGTTTGGTATAACATTTTATTAGTACTTGGTGTGTAAATTTGTATACGAATGGTTATTGTATGTGAGTTTGGTCATTTTATCAAAAAACTATTGTATTAGAATGGTTATGGATATCTTATTTGATTATATGATTAATATGTTTTTTTAATTATTTGAATATGATGATTATGTGATTGATTTTCAATTGATATAAAAAAATAGACCATGAACACGAAATAATAGCATGAAAAACTGGTGTAAAATGATCAACAACTTTTAGTAGCGTTTCAACAACACTACTGAAATACATATAGTGGCGTTGAGTAAACGCAACCGTAAAGTAGGGGTAAAGTTGGAAACTCTATTGGTAGCAACAAAAAACCTTTTGGTGGCATTTTTAAAATATTACAAAAAGATTTTTGGTGGCGTTTAAAAAACGCTATAGTAAAAGGACTTATATTGGCGTTAAAATAAATGCAACTAAAAACCATGGAATTTTATTTGCGGGCTTTATCACTGCGTTTGTCAAAACGCTACCATAAGTTGGTAGTGTTTTTTGTGCACCACCTAAAATAAAATTTCTTGTAGTGTTAGATTCAACCTATAATAGCAATCAGTCAATATAGAACTATAAAGTTGACGTTGCTTCATTAACGGTCGAACCACTATAAAAGACTTCTTGACTTCTTTCTATTTCTTCTCTTTTTACATTTATTCACTATATTATAGCTCTATAAGAATAGGGATGGTGCTTTTACACTCCAATTAGTGTGTTAGTCCATTTTTTGGGTTAACAGCGACGATAGGAAAATATCGCTCAAACACTCTGACAGTAGTGATCGGATTGTACACATCGTAGAATACCGTAATTTTGAGGTTAATACGTTGTTGGGTGTTGTGAAGGTAGAAGATGAGTTAAATCGAGTTTTCATTGTTAGAGAATTCGGCGATGTCGATGAACTCGTAGTAGGACTGCCACCGAAATGTGCTATTAATTTTCGAATAGATTTGGTACTAGGAGCAGAACAATTAGGTAGACCACCAAGTATAATGTCACCTACCGAGATGAGGGAGTTAAAGGTGTAGTTGGTGGAATCGGAAGAAAAGAATTTTATCAGACCAAGTAGCTTACCGTGGTGAGCAGCCATCGTGTGTGCTAAGAAGATGGATGGATCATTAAGTTTATCTATCGATTATCGTAATTTGAATGAGCAGACGATAAAGAATCAATATTCGTTACCTAGAATTGATGATTTGTTCGATCGAACAAGTCGAGCCAAAGTATTTTTCCCAATTGTATTTAGCAATAGGGTTAATCCAGCTTAAAGTGGCAGTGGATATTATTCCATTGACGACATTTGGAACCAGATATGGATTGTATAGAAGGTTAGTAATGCCATTCGGACTAGATAATGCGCCAACGTTCTTTGTGGATTTGATGAAACTAGTTTCTTGAGAGCACTTGGATAGATTCATGTTTGTATTCATAAATGATATTTTGATATACTCTAAAGATTAAAGAGAATGAAGTTCATCTTAGAGTTGTGCTTGAGACGTTGAGGCAGCATCAACTAAAAGCCAAATTTTCGAAATGTCATTTCTGGAAGAAAGAAGTGAGGTTTCTTAGTCATGTAGTCTCATAAAAGGGTTCCTTGTAGATCCAATTAAGATCAAGACGGTGAATAATTGGAAGACACCTGAGATAGTGGCTGAGATAAAGAGTTTTCTTTGACTAGCTAGGTATTACCGGAGATTCATTAAGGATCTTTTGCAGATAGCGGCACCGATGACCAAGCTAATGTGAAAGGATGTGATGTTCGTTTGAAATAATAGGTGTGAGGAAGCATTCTAGATACTGAAACACTTATTAACAAATGCACATGTGTTAGTTTTTCTAGAAAGGAATCAAGATTTAGTAGAGTGTACAGATGCATGTGGAACAAGGTTAGGAGATGTATTAATGCAAAGAGGTAAAGTGATTGCCTACGCTTCTTGACAGCTTAGACATCATGAGGTTATATATCCAACACATGATTTGGAATTAGCTATGGTAATTTTTGCATTGAAGATGTGGAGACATTACCTTTTGGGAGATAGATTTGAGTAGTATATGGATCATAAGTCGCTGAAGTATTTATTCTCTCAAAAGGAGTTTAATATGAGATGGTAGAGGTGGTTAGAGTTTATTGCTACTTACGACTTTGGAATTGAGTACACACTAGGAAAAGGCAATATGGTTGCGGATGCAATTTGTAGAAAACACCAGAAAGCAGTGTTGGCAATGGTAGTTAAGTGGAAAATTTTTGAAGCACCGATGACATGCAGAATAGAGTGAAGATCTGAAGCTAGATCTAGTAAGGAAATGGTTAAGTTGTCATGTTTAGAAGTTCGACCGATGATGATCAAAAAGATTGCTTCTAAGCTGAATGAGGATCCATTATTAGTTGAACGGATGAAAAAGTTAAGGGATGGAACAGAGAATGATTACTAGAAAGATTCCAGTCTTGACCAGAATGGGTGGTTGAGGAAGAAAGGAAGGTTATGTGTTTCGAATAGGGAAAACATTAGGAATGAATATCTTGAAGAATGCCACCGTTCGAAGTTCACCATTCATCCTAGAGGAACTAAGATGTATCAAGATTTGAAGAGGAGTTTCTTCTAGGAAGGTATGAAGAGGGATGTAGGCTTATAGGCAAAGCAGTGTCTAAACTGTCAATAGATAAAAGTCAAACATAAAAAAACCAAGTGAACTACTTTAGCTTTTGGATGTTCCATTATGGAACTGGTATTCGATCACATTGGATTTTATTGATGGGTTACCAAGGGCTAATAGAGGAAATGAAAGTATATGGGTCAGAGTAGATAGATTAATTAAGAGTGCCCATTTCATTCCAGTTTAGTCAACCAAGACGACATTTGTTTTAGCTAGGTTATTTATAAAGAATGTAGTTAGAGTGTATGTGATTCCTAGCAGTATAGTAAGTGATAAAGATTCCTTATTCACTAGCGAGTTCTGAAAGAGTCTGAAGGAGATTTTGGGTGCCAAGCTCAAGATGGGTACCGCTTACCATCCTAGATAGATAGGCAAATGGAAAAGGTTAACTAAGTCTTGGAAGATTTGTTATGAGCATGTATGCTAGATTCTCGGGGATCAAGGGAAGACCATCTTCGCTTAGTCGAATTTTCCTATAACAATGGTTAGGCTAGTATAGGGATGGCACTATCTGAAGCTTTGTATGGAAGGCCATACAATTCCCCCGCTTCTTAGTTAGAGACTGTGAATCGGTTGGTTCTTGGTCCGAATTTAGTTAAAGAAGTTGTAGAGAAGATTGAGTTAGTTCAAGTTAGGATGATGGAAGCTCAATCAAGGCAGAAGACTTATGTTAATAGAAGATAGACAGACTCAAAGTTCTCAGTTAGAGATCATTTTTTCGTCAAGGTATCATTGATAAAAGGTGTAATTCAATTCCAAAAATCAGGGAAATTGGCACCGAGTTTTGTTTTACCATTTCCTATTGTAGAAAGGATCGGGAAACTCGCATATAGAGTAGATTTACCAAGCAGTTTGGTAGGACTTCATAATGTTTCTCATCTGAGAATGTGTATTCGAATCTGGAGACTACTATAGCATCGACTATGTTAGATGACTTAATGGTGGAACCGAATTTGACTATAGTTAGAAAGCCTGTTCGTATAGTCTTGAGAGATGAGAAGAGCCTAAGGAACAAGACAGTCTGATAAGTTAAAGTCGAGTAGAGTGACCACATGAGAGACTATACTTAGGAAAATAAGAGCAAGATTAGAGATGCTTATCCTGACTTGTTTCATGGTATGTTTTACCTTTGTGACTGATTTTTTTGAGCACCTTATAGTAATTTCGAGGATGAAATTCTTTAAGGAGTCTGTAACGACCTTAATTTTGATTAATAATATTTAGGACATTTAATTAGTTAAATTAAATGAAATAATAAAATGGTTAAGGAAATTGAGATTTGAATAATAAAAGGGTGGCTATGGAAAATTAAATAATGAACAAGAGAGATTGAAATGAAATAGATTAGGGTAATAGGATAAGGGAAAATAGGAATAGGTTATATTCTTATACCCTAAACCCTCACATCACTTTCATTGTACATGTTCACAGACAAAAACTTAATCAAGTAAGGCTGACCACTATTAAGAGAAAGTAAGAGAAAGATAATCTAAAATCAAGAGGAAGGAAGCTTAATCATTCTAATTCAAGAAGCAAATCTAAACTCCTTAATCACAAGCTAAAGGTGAATTACGTGCTACATCTCATTTTATTTCTTGGTTTTAGTTGAGATCCAAAATTATTATGCAAATGATTTGCCATGTTTTAATTTTTTAAATAGATATATATTCTTTTTGATTATTTATGTTATTCCACATAGGTTGTATGATAAGATATAAAAATCTATTAAATTACATCAAATGCCTTGCGATTTTGATATAGGGTTAGAAATATTATTTTAGAGGTAGTTTTTAAGTTTCATAATTTTCTGAATTAGTATGGATTAATTATGAGTTTTCTAGTGAAGAAAATGGTTAATTGGGATTAAAATTAATTACGGTTATTATATGTTAGATTTGGGTCAGAAATTTATATATGTTAGAAAACATATTGAAAGTGATTTATGAAAACTTTTGTAGAATTGCCCTAAGTGCTTTAATAAGTATATAAAATTATTTAAAGTATGAGACTTCAATGTTTTATATGTTTATAAAAGAAGAAGGCACAATTTGTAAATGTTTTAAATTGTTTATTTCTAAAATTCGATAGCACTTTTAGAAAAGATTTTGGAAAAGAAATTGGCAATCAATCGTATGTTGACATACAAAGCAGGATAGTTGAAAAGAAATTACTTTTTAAAGTTAAAATCTATTTTACAAGGTTTTTACTATATCGCCACTTTTGGCCCTCGCCTTTCGAATTCATACTTCCGCCTCCAACCAGCTCGAAACCAATACACATGGTATCAAAGACTTGGTACATAGTGGATTGGAGATAGGTGGACGGAATAGATCCGAAACAAGATTTCGAAGAGGTGAGACCTTGTTTGGCTTTTGAAGGAAATGTCGCTTGCTTTACTTTCGAAAATAATGCTTTCGAATGAATAGCTTTTAACTTGGTCAACTATTTTAAAGAAAGATTTCGAAAGAGGTTGCCACCTTCAATAGAGCTTTCGAAGGGGTCGAAACCCCTACTACCGGATGCAACCTTTCAAAGCAATGCCTTCGAAATGGTGCTTTTGCTTTAAACCATGATCCGCTTCTCCAATGCTTTTGAAGGGATTAGTTTCGACACCATCCACTTCTTTTACTTAGGAAATTGCTTTTGAAAGAGTTTCTTCCGACATAGTTCTTTTAGGACCCTTTTGATATTTTGAAAGTTAAACAAAAGGTTTTGAAAGGAATGGTTTTAAATAGTTTCGAAAGGTTGTTCCAGATGTTTTTATTTGAAGCCAATGCTTTCGAAAGGTTTGATTTATGTAAAGGACTTAATGCTTTCGAAAGGTATATGATAAAGGTTTCGAAGGGGTGGTTCCTCAATATTTTCAAAAGGTTTGCCTTTGGTGTTTAAATGGAGGGTTTCCAATGTTTTCGAAAGGAATGTTTAAAATGTTTTGAAAAGAGAATGTCTAAGGTTTTATAAAGATTTCAAAAGGACATTTTCAATGTTTTCGAAAGGTCTAATGTAAATGATTTCGAAAGGTATATTTTGGCCTAAGGTTATAAAATAAGGTAGTTTACTTGCACCAAAAGGGGCACTTTCATCTAGTAGGTTTCTTCTTGGATGGTCCTCTCTCTTACTTAACTGTTTCCAAGCATTTGAGAAGTATTTGGCAATTAAAAGGTGAAGTTGATATAAAATCTGATAATGAGAACTTCTTCTTTAATTTTTCGAATGATCTTGACAGGATGATGATTTTGCAATCTGATCCTATTTTCATTAAGGGTAAGATGTTCATCATTACAAAATAGGATCCATCTTTTGGTTACTTTCAAGAGAAAATAAAAAAGGTGCCAGTGTGGGTTCATTTTTATAGAATCCCTTTAATTGCTTGGACTTTAATTGGTATCAATTGGTTAGCATGTCATGTGGGAAAATTAATTTGTCTTGATGAAAGCACAGAAAGATTGTCTAGATTTAAGTATGCTAGAGCGCTGATTGAAGTATCTCCTGAACAAGAGCTACCTGACTTTATTTCAATTGATGGTTTAGGTGATTGCTGCCCTTATGTTAAAGTGGAATATGACTGGAAGCCAAAAATTTGCATCAAATGTAAAGTTTTTGGACATGAAACTAATTTCTGTTCTGGTAATAGCAAGATGAAAAATTGTGATATGCAAACTTTTGATATTGGTCAAGATGATGGGAAGTATGTTGATAAAGATCTTGTGGATCATGGAATTTTGAAATATAAGGTTCATAAGCCTCATAATGTTGGATTTTCTAATAAGAATTCTCTTAAAGTATGGAGAAGAAAGGATTTAGTTCAGGACTCTTTTATTGATAATAATTTGAATAAGGATGATAGTTCTCAAATACTGGATAAGGCAGTGAGGAATTTGGATCAATATGACAATGTACTAATAGAAACTGATGGTAATCAAATCTTAAACAATGCAGTGAGGAATTTGGATCATAGTGATAACTTACAAATAGAAACTGATGGTAACAGGGTAATAAGTATCAAGGATAATCTTATAACTACTAACACTTTTCAGATTTTATCTAATTTGGATGAAGAAGCTTTTAATAAAGACATTATAATTGAAAAGACAAATTCTTCCTCTCAATCTGGAAACAAGGAAATATATAGTTGCTCTGATGGAAAAGTTGATAATGTTTCATCTGAAGTTTGTTCTTTTAAAGAAGATTTACATGTCTCCTCTTCTCATTTTTCCCCTGTTATCAATATTTCTCCTTCTAATAATTCGATTTTACCTCCATCATGTTGTTTAAAGGTCTCTACTGGAGAACAGTCTGAAGGCTCTGGTGTTATTTCTATTCCTATTAAAGATTTAAACAATGATCTTACTATCAATGATGTCTCCCCTATACTTACCTCTCCTTATATCAATATTTCTCCTCCTAATGACTTGATTTTACCTCCACCTTGTTGTACAAAGGACTTTACTGAAGAACATGTTACATCTTATAAAAAAAGTAAAAAAGGCAAAACGAAGGTCTCATTCCATGATACAACAGAGGATTTTAACAATGGTAAAAACTATAATTTGGATGAAATTCAGCCAAGAGATAATAACGATTCAGTAACATTTCAAGTTCATTCCTCTCTGAAAAGTGGTTTAAGGTATACTAGGAAGCATCCTTCAAATATAATTTTACCCAAGCATTAATGATGTTGATCAATAATATAGCATACTGGAATATAAGAGGAGGTCATCTAGCATCCAAACAAGCTGAAGTAAAGCATTTAATTCAAGATCAAAAACTGCAACTCATTGCTATCAGTGAAACAAAACTAAATAAAGTGCAATCTGAACTAGCATGCAAGAATATTGCCCCTGATTGGGACCATGAGGATAATCTACAAAGTGCTCCATATGGTAGATTATTGGTTTTATGGAATTCAAAGGTTTTGAATTTGACAAAGTTGAAAGAGGATGATCAATTTATTCATTTCTCAGTTTCTTCAACATCTTCAATTTGTCCTTTCTTGATCACTTTTGTTTATGCTCAAAACAATCTTGATAAAAGATTATCTTTTCTTGCTAACCTCTCTTCCCTTTCACATTCAAATTTACCTTGGATCGTTCTTGGTGATTTTAATTGTATGTATATATCAGATCAAAAAAAGGGTGGTACCCCTCTATCTTTAAAAGATATTTCCCCTTTAAATCAAACTTTAATTGCTTCATCTCTTATTCATATCCCTTCTTCTGGTGCAGTGTTTACATGGAATAATAAATGTAAACTTGGCCCTAGAACTTTTTGCAAACTTGATCATGCATTTTATAATATTCATTCAATTAATCTTTGGCCAAATCTCTACTGCAAATTTCTAAATCCCTCAGTTTCTGATCACTCTCCTATTATTCTATCTTGGGGGGAGAAGTCAATAAGCAGGAATCCATCTTTTAAATTTTATAAAACTTGGACTAATCATAAAAAATTTCTAAGCATTGTGATGCAGGTTTGGCAAGAACATGTGTTTGGCAATCCTCTTTATATCTTTAAGACTAAATTGCAGAGGTTAAAAGTAAAGCTTAAATTTTGGGCTAAAGAGAATTTTGGGAAAGGATCTAAAATCTCAGATGGTATTAGAGAAAAATTATTAGTTGTTCAACTCCAATTGCAGAATGACAACTTGAATTCATTATTGGCTACTCAAGAAGCAATGTTATCCAAAGATCTGGTGGAAGCTTTATAGTTTGAAGCATTAATGAAAAAAGAAATTCTTCATGAGACTATTGATAAGCAAGGTGATAGGAACACTAAATTTTACCATAACTCTATCAAGATTAAGCAATCTATAGGAAGAATTATTAGTATTGTTGATAAGAATGGAGTTCTATAGGAAAATGATGATGCAATCAATGCAGCTTTTATTGATTACTTTTCTGATATTCTTGCCAATCCATGCCCAGTGTCCCCAAATCTTACTCCTCTATTTTCTATGAAGCTTCCTTTTTTGAGTAATGAACAGGAAAATGATATTATTCGAGAAGTTCTACCTGAAGAGGTTAAGATGGCTGTCTTTTCCTTAAAACCTGATAGCAGTGGTGGACCAGATGGTTTTAGTGCATTCTTCTTTCAACATACTTGGAAAATAATTAATGATGATCTCAACAGGGCAATCCTCTATTTCTTTTCTCACAATAAATTGCCTATTGGTTTAAATGCTACTAACATAGCACATGTTCCAAAATGCTCAAATGCAAGGAAAGTTTCTGATTTTAGACCTATTTCCTGTTGTAATGTACTATACAAAATTATTTCCAAGATCATTGCAGATAGGATGCAAAAAGTGATCCCTTCAGTTATTTCAAAAAATCAAGTTGCTTATGTCCCTTCCAGAAATATTGGTGACAATATCTTACTCACGCAAGAGCTTATAAGAGGATATAGTATTGACAGTATTTCACCTAGATGTATGATCAAACTTGATATACAAAAAACTTTTGATTCAGTTTCCTGGAGATTTATTATAGCTATTCTTTCTCGAATGAACTTTCCAAAGCCTATGCTTGCTTGGATTTTCACTTGTATTTCTTCAACTCATTTCTCAATAATTAGAAATGGATGTGCCAGAGGTTTTTTTAAAGGAACTCAGGGTGTCAGGCAGGGGGATCCAATTTCTGCATTATTGTTCATTATTGTTATGGAGGTGTTTAATTCTTTAATTAATGAACAAGTTATAAATAGGAAGTTGGAGCTGCACCCTAAATGTAAAGATCCACTAATTACTCATCTTTTATTTGCTGATGATCTTGTCATTTTTACAAAGCCAATCATATCTAATAACTCTACTGTGATTGAAGTTCTAGATAAATTCTATTTACTCACTGGTTTGAAGATAAATCTATCCAAATCTCGCATTCTCATAGCAGGTATTAATGATAATTTGAAGAGTGATATTATATCTTTCTCTGGTCTTAGTGAAATGCAGCAAAACGAAAGATATCTTGGTCTTCCTATCATCACTGCAAGAATCACTACTTTAGATTGTGTGCAACTTTATGAAAAAATCACAGAGAAACTAACAATTTGGCCTAACACTAAACTATCTCAAGCAGGGAGACTTGTCATTGTGCAAAGTGTAGCTACAGCTATGGTCAATTATTGGATGATACATTACATTCTTCCATGTAAACTTGTTTCAATGATAAATAGTGCTCTGAATAGATTCTTATGGCATGGAGATCCTTTCTCTAAAAAGTTAATTCCAATTTCTTATAAGAAGATTCAACTCCCTAAGAGTAAGGGTGGTCTGGGCATAGCAAATCTAAAATTCTGGAATATTGCTGCTATGTCTGTTTATTTTGACAAAATTTTATGTAATAAACAGGATCTATGGACTCAATGGATTTTAAAGAATTTATTAAAAGGCAAGGATTTTTGGTCTATCATCATTCCAAATATATGCAGCTGGAGTTGGCGAAATATTTTGAAGTTAAGATCAAAATTTTTACCTCTTATACAATGCAACCCTCTAGCTAACAACGATTTAAACTTCTGGTCTTCTCCATGGTCTAAAACTGGCTTGAGAATACAGGAATTCCTTCCCTATCCACTTCAAATTCTTACTGGAATTCCTTTTAATGCTAAAGCTATTTCTTTTATTAGTGATGGATATATTAATCTACCTTATTGCAGTTCTAAACAAGTCAGGGACTTATGGGAGAGTATAACATCTTTACCACTTTTATCATCAGATTTGAAGGTTCTTTGAACAGTGAAGAGGAAGATGCATGCTATATCTGCTGTGTACAATGCTCTGTTACTTAGTGTTAACTTTGAATCTTTCCTGTGGGCATCTAGAATCTGGATAAATAATTCACCTGCTAAAGAAAATTTTCTACTCTGGAAGATCATGGCAAATGCAGTGAACACTAAACAGAAATTGACTAAGTTTGGCATTCTTAATAATGAGGACTGTGTCTTCTGTCATTCCTTTCCAGAATCAAACACGCATTTATTTTTGAATGTAATTTTACTTATGAAGTTTGGTGCAGATTACTTTCCTTAGGTAGTTTCTATAGACCAATGAAAATTTCTCGAGTTGAATGGTATAATATATTCAAGGCTACAAGATGGAAGTGTAGAAAATCACAAGTACTGTTGATCATTTTGAAATATTTTGTGTATGAAATATGGTCTGAGCGTAACAGAAGAATCTTTGAACCGAAAAGGGAGAATGCTAATGTATTATACAGCATATTGCATAGGAGGATTTGCAAGAGAATTGGTAGGCTGAGGTAATTTTGTTGTGTTGTAGTAGTTGTAGAGGTTTTGTTGTTTGTAGTTTTGTATTTGCTATCATTTTGTGTCATTTTCTTTGATGATGGTATGTATTAGTGTATTTGTACATTCATGAAGTTTATGAATATATTGGGCAGGGCTCCCATAGCCCATTGCTTTTCAAAAAAAAAAGGGGGCACTTTCAATTGTTTGGAAAGGGGTACTTTCAAAGGTTTTGAAAGAGCTTGTTTAAAGCTTTTAAATAAGGGTTTCGAATGTTTTCATCAACAATATTTTGTGTAAAGTATATATAACATGGCAAAAAGATTTATGTAAAGCAAAGAGTATTTTCCTTATTTAAGTATGATTTAAAGGGTTAAATCAATTTGAAAGAAATGTTTTGAAGGAAAATTTGATGGGATAGTTGAGCCTAAGTAAATGATTCAGATATTAGAATACAAATGGACAAGTATGGGTTCGTGCCCTATACTTTATCTAGTAGCCCATAGCTAATACAAGTCAAAAATTCCAGTGTATAGGGCTTTATCACTGGTAAGACTAAAATGATGTTACACAAAGAAAGGAATATACAAAGAAACGGTAGGTTATTGGTGAGCCTACATAACCATTAGGATCGGTTGACCCTGGGAGAAGTAAGTTAGGGATAGACCATCTAGAAGTGTATCTAACAGAAGTTATATTTTTTGTTTATTTTTTCTGGTAGGTCCGAGAAAGCCAAAGGTTAGTAATACGCCACATAAAACTATACTTTTGAATAGATAGTCCATTGATTACCTGATTTGTATACATACATGATATTGCTATTATTGTTTTAACCTATTTGGTTTTAGGATTTTGATTTGCAAAAAATATGTTTTAAAAAGGGATATTAGTGAGGAGAAGCCCATCTTCGCTAAGCGTCGTGGTCTTACTTAATATCAGATAACCGAGATGTATAGTGTTATTCACACCAGGCTTTATGTCTGACTCGAAGTTTTGTTTTCCCTTTAAACTCTCGGGTGCTCAAGATTGATTTGCATAGGTTGAGAGTTGAGAATTTATAGGTTTGAGTAGGTGGATGCATAAAGCTTCCATAGACGTACAGGAGGCATGGATAGCTATTTAGGAGTTGTTATTTTTATTTCTATTTCCGCTATGATGTATTAGGACAGTTTGGTCTATTTAGTCCTCTGATCATCCAAGGGGGCATCATCATATATCGCTCTTGGCATATTTGTAATAATTATATTTGATCAAAACCTGGGATACGTTTGGGATTATGCAATAGACTATGAAATATGTTTTTGAAAAGTAATAAATAAAGTTTCTATTTTTGGAATCTATTATTTTGTTTCATATTCATGTGCTTGGATATTATGGATACCATTAACATTACCGTATTTTGTCACCGAAAATTAATATTATATATGACTGCGGCATCGGTAGTGCTTAGTTTCAGGCCTTAAGATAGTGGATGCTACATTTTGTTGATCGATCTTCAACTACAAATCTACAAGAGCATTTGTGCCTTGTAATTTAACTGCAGCAAATCATCCCAATATGATAGAAATAATAAGCGAAGCCTTAGTTGCGAAGGATTAGCTTCTGGAGGAGTGGAAGTCCCTCGGCCAGACTAAAGATTGGATGGTCGGAAAGTCATTAAAAATAAAACCTGGTATTCAACCCACTCTGATATGTTTTACTTTAAATAATATCCTTATATAACCAACACCCATAATCTAAAGGAAGTCATCATATGTTGACCTATCGGGTTTTGATCGTTGACTGGGGTAGATGCAGTGTGTTATCTATGTGAGAAGAGTCCGGTATCTTGAATACTACAAACGAAAAATCTAGTGTAGATAGCTTGCTTACATTTGGAAAACAATCCAATTATCCTTTGAAATTATCTTTTCCACACTTACTCGTTATTGATCAATGATCGATAACGAAGTCGCTGTCTGAAGCGGTGAGAAAGCTTTTCTTTTCAGGATCACTAGGGTGTAGAAACGGGAAGAGAGATACGATTGAATCATCAACTATATCTAGTTTTGCAAAAAATCATAGTTTAGAATTCAAAACGACCATATGAACTTGTCGAAGTCCTAAAAAAATGGTTAAAGACAAAGAGCAAGACTTCGCTCTAGAACGACGTATAATCATTCGAAAGAAATATTAGCTATATCATCGGCTGAGTTAAAACTATATATATCAACTCCAAACCTACATCATGCTCCCACTTACTGACTTAATCCTTATGTAAACTACAGAGCAAAGATTACATAGTCAATATCAGGAATTGAAATTCAGATCGAATTCAAAAAATGAACGACTACCAGAGGTCAAGTAGTTGAAAAAAACATCTTAAGATGGACACCGATGATTCATCGAAATTCATAGAATAGAAATTCGAAACTTGTCTTGTTCCAGAGCATATTTTGTTTCCAACAAAAGCATACTCTGGAAGGCGAATATTAACTAGATTTTTAACCCAACAGAATTTAACAGGATTTAGAAAATCTAGACTAAGCCAAAATGACTTGAAACTTGAACAAGGCATCTAAAAGAACAAGCCAATGGAAATTATGAGAAACAAGCCAAAAATCCATAAGTAGATGGATCATTAACGATCCACCATTTATGGACTGTTGGCCATCCAGAAGGAAGCACCATGATTTTTCAAAGCCATTTGCATCATGATCTACTACCTCGTATAAGAATACTTATCAAGTTTCATAGCATTCCAAGCTGCGTAGTTGAAGAAGTAATGACTCATTTGATTCAAGCTGTTTTGTCCAAAGAGGCTAGCTACTGGACCTAGAGAATTCATAGTAATCAGGTTGACTTGAAATTTGAAGAGAACACTTAGAAGACTTAAAAGAAGGCACACAGAAAAATCGAGCATGCTTGGAGAAGATTTTGATGGATCGTTGGTGAAACATCTTGATGGATCACAAGCGACCACGTAGGTTGGTCCCCACCACCTAAAATTCATAAGTTTATCCCACGCACCGCCTAGCATGTACCAGCAAAGTTTCCTCTGATTTCATTAAGTTTCGAGTGAGTTATAGATGATTCTTCTGGATCAGATGACCCATGATGATGGATGATCAAACAAACTCCATATGACTTGATATTTGGACATGACATTCGAAAAAAAGATATGAAGACAACCAAATGGAGATCACTCAAAAATAAATAAAGTGCATGGATATTTAGAGATCCATCACCTATGGATCACTAGCGATCCATATGTTTGCTTGGGTTGCCTTCAAACATTTTGGGCTCCTTTATGACGCTGAGTACAAGCTTCTAGTAAAGCGACTTTGGCCAAGTGCTCTCTAACCCCAATAAAATCCAATTCTACCTACAACATAAATATGATCTTCTGGACTAGTTTTTGGAACTCTTCGGAGACTATTCTTCGCTCTTATCCTCCCACACAATAGTCATTTAAGGGTTCACTGTGATTCTGTACTAAACTCTTGTACTTGTGACTTGATCTAACTTAGAAGATTCAAACATATTGAAAGACGATTCAATTTGAAACAACAATTAGTTAATAGAAAGTTATAAAGTGGACATATGCTTCGGTAATAGCCATCCGCTATAAAAAAATTCTTTTCATTTTACCATTTCTTCAACTTTTGCATTTATTTTCTATATTATTGCTCTATAAGAACAGAGCTGGTACTTTCACACTCAATCCAGGGTGTTGATCCATGTTTTGGGTTAACAAAGAGCTTGCCTCTCCATGTACAAATCATGGGCCTTTCACTTACTGCCATGAGTAGTGGAAAAAGAAAGGAAAAGGGGTGAGTTAGAAAAAAAGTCCGCGAATGAGTAAACTATTAATATATGGTGATCAAATGCAGTTGACTTTAACAATACTCTATGTGGCATAGGGTGTTCTATTATTGTCCGTGAATTGCTACATTTTCTTATCTAAGGGTTTTAACTTAATACGCACCTACGCTAATTAATTGTGTAGGCTCATGCTTAGGATAGAACAACTGATTGAACCAATAAATAACTAAAGATTGACTAATAATTACTGGAACTTTTCCAACATAAGGTTGTCCTATAGTTTCCTTTATGGGCTTACATCACTCACATTATGACTAGTGTAACTATTCCACATAGGTTTCCCTACTATTTCCAACATGGGACTAAGTTTCCTGGTACTACGACTACACGTACCCTGATATGCGTTGAAGGGAAGCCCGCAATATCAACTCGTCGAAGTGTCTCATTGTCTACATTCGTGTCCACACCTCAATGGAATGTAACGCCTCTTATTGCATGCTTCGAGATCCAATAGACATAGCATATCATCATGTCAATATCCATTAGTGCTAATGAACCCCCTTTTTGCTAGGCCACACACTCCATCGGGCGTCGTTTGGTGCTCTATATCCATTGTAAAACCTCATGTAAGTGTTATTTGCGATAAAATCACCCCAAATTGATATCGACTCCGACTAGATATAGAGCATTTACCAAGTCATGCGGCTTCCTAATGTCGCCTCATAGGGAACTAGCTACCCTACTACTAACCTAATATACGTACATATATATATGGATGTATATGTATATGCATATGTATGTATACTTAAATATATATATATATATATATATATATATATATATATATATGTTTGTATGTGTGTGTATCTGTGTATAATATACACTACTAACTAATTTATTCATAACCTGGGCTTTAGGATGAGGTTCATAATGCTTCTAGAATGCCTACCGACCGACCGCCTGCTCTTGGAGCGGTTGACCGCCTACTCTTGGAGTGGTTGACCGCCTGCTCTTGGAGCGGTCGATAGATTGCTGTCGATCGATTGTCATTAATTAGGGTTTTTAAGTGTCTCATTTTCATTCATTTGGTTGATTAATCATTAGCTAATTACATTATTCCTAAAGTAGTGAGTTGTAGAGAAATTACATTGAACTAATTCTTACAGTTCCCAAAATTTGTTATTTGAATTCATTTGATAGATTTTCAAAGAAATAGTTCAACCCAAAGTTACTATTAACATCCTTATTCACTGGTTATAGGAATTTCTACTTGATTAGAAGAAGGTTTTAATTCTAGATTAATTCATATTTAATAGGTTTACATCAAGTTATATGCTAAAATGCTCAAATTCAAGCAATATGACTCACAATTTAGTTTCTAACAACCTAAATTAAATAAGGTATAGTAGAATTAACTACATATAAGTAATCTTATTAAAAAATATATCCACTTACTTCAGATCCAAGCTTTTCTTTAAATCCCGACTGGAACCTCCCTCTATTCGTTGGTTGTTTACTTTATTCATCCTTATTAATCTTCCTGCTTTTATATTTATTTTAATTTTGAAGAAATTATATTTGGAGAGGAAATAATTTGGCAAATTTCAGTATATGGAAAAATTTCTAATGAATTAGGGTTTAGGTTGTGTATTTATAGGATTTTAAACTGATATAAACCGTTGATTAACCATTGGAAAATCTTTGATTTCATGTTGTATGTTGATCCTTTACTTCATTATCAAGTAAAAATATTTCAAAAACTCAGGTCGTTGGCTGCTCAAAATGTTGATCTGAAACATCAATCGGCCAACCGTAAGGTCTTGACTTGTCGACTACTTCATGTCGACCAGTGACCCCTAGGTTATTAACCGCTTTTTATTTATTTATTTGCCAATTAATTTCTTACCAAATTTGCATGTTTAATTATCTTCAACTGTGAATTTTGAAACGTTCATAACTTCTTCACATTAGCTACGATTTCAAAGTGTTATATATGAAAATCGCATATATAAATCACTACGAATGCAATGACGCAAGTTATATAGCCGGATGGGGAAGTCTATGAAATTTTGATTTTACCCTTGTTACATTTTAAATCTAATTCTTTCATTAAATTATCTCTAAACTTCCTGGGCGTTATGGGTACTATACCATTGACTCGAATGAGCGGCTACGGAGAGATGGTACATTATGTATTCCTCTCATTATTGATTTGATTCACTAGCCAAATCTCATCTCTCTAGGATGATCATTCTTCCAAATGGGGACAAATGTACTGTGACATGAAGAGAATCTTTTATTGGCCTAGAATGAAGAAGCATGTGGAAGAGTATGTAGCCTAATGTACGACTTTCTAGGGGGCAAAGTTGAAGCAGAAGAAGCTAGGATGAATGTTGCAGCCATTTGATGTTCTACAATGGAAGTGGGAGAGTGTTTCTATAGACTTCACTAATGGACTACCTAGAAGTAGGAGGGGAATGATAACATTTGGGTCATAGTCGACGGACCAACCAAATGCGCTCATTTTATTCTAGTTAGGAGTGCAGGGGCTGATGTGTCTTTCGTGACACTATATGTGAGAGTGATCATTAGGATACACGAAGTTCCTTCTAGTATTGTTAGCAACCGAGATCTACTTCTCAGCAGTGAGTTTTGGAGGAGGCAATGGGAGGCTTTAAGCACCGAGTTAAGCTAAAGTATTGCTTATCACCCCAGATGGATGGACGGATGTAAAAGGTAAACTGAGTATAGCAGGACTGGCTTTAGATCTGTACCTTCCCGAATGTTTGTACTGGCGCCTGATGAAAGAGTAGTTGATCAACCTGATTTGGATTAGTCTCAAAGTTGTAGGAATTAGGAAGCTCTTCGGGGATCACTTGCCATCGGTGGAGTTTATCTATAATAATAGCTACCATATGAGTATTAGGATGGCATCGTCCGAGCAGAGGCTTTGTTGATCACTGTCTTGTTGATGATGACACTACAGATATGATTATGTTTGGATTGGATATGGTGAGGGAGACATCAGAGAAGGTAGACTTGATATGTAGGAAGATAAAAACCATGTAGGATAGGAAGAAGTCATACATTGATAGAAGATGCGAGGAGTTAGAGTGCAGTGGGAGACATAATTTGTGTAAAGCTCTCACCGCTTAGGCATGTTATATGATATGATTGTTTGGGAAATCTCGCAACGAGGTTTGTAGGGCCGTTTTCAATTACTGGTAGAGTTGGAAAGTCAACCTAAAGGGTGAAGTTTTCTGAGAAGTAAGCACGATTCCATGATGTTTTCTATATGTCATACTTGTAAAAGTGCCTACATAACATAGCCATTGTAGTCGAGACGATTCAGTTAGAGGATGTGAAGTTAGAGAGGGAGTCACTTGTTCACAGTGCACCCACCTGAATTTTTGAGCATGTTACCAAGCGATTCCGCAATAAAGTTATCAGGCTTATTAAGGTCCAGAGGGGAGAAAATCTAGTAGAGAGTACATAGGATCCTTAGGAGAGGATTCGAGCAAATTATCCACAACCCTTTTCTGGTAAGTTTCCATTTTAGTCAAATAAGTATCGACTACTTATGTATTAGTTTTATCTTAATATGCTCCATAGGTAGGAACAATTAGATGCGAGGATTGGTTGTGAACGTGTCATTAGGACATGTTTTGGTTGATGGATGCTAATGGGTGTATTTATTAAATTGTTCTTTGCACACTTATGCAATTATGTTTTTGAGTTAGCATACACTCACACCATCACTTTTTTTTATTTCATTGAGTTATATGCATAAGGTTGTTGTATATGGATTGAATGGTTGTGCGTACATGTAGAGTTGCTAGTATATTTACATAAGATGTCACATACATTTTGGAAAGCATTTGCATTTCTAGAGGTCGAATAGATTAAGAGACTACCCAATATTTGCATTAGTAGGTTTATATGCATTCCACGACTGCATGTACATATTGCATTAGAAATTGAACTAAGGAGAATGATTGCCAATCTTGATGGATGAGTTGATGGTTGTAGTCATTAATTTTTTTATATGCACATGTTACATTTTTCCATCCTCAGAGAATTCGGGAACAAAATTATTTTAAGAGGGGAGAATGTAACACACCAAACATTTAACAAAAAATTTATATAAGAATTAAATTTAAACGTAATAAGGGAAAAACTGAAAATTTCAAAAATATCCAAACTTGGCTACGAAAATTATACCATTGTGTTCATAGTGATTTTTTAGGCAACTTTCATATATAATATTTTGAAATCGAAGCTAGTATGAGAAAGTTATAAATGTTTGAAAATTCATGGTCGAAAATAAATAGATAGAAAAATTTGAGAATAAATATTATTAAATAAGAAAACCCACCGGCCAACACCAAGATTGGGGCCGATCGACCCTTTGTACTCGATCGCTATAATCTATAGGGGTTGTCTTGTCGCAGTTAATCAATTAGGGTTCAAAGCGGCTGAGTGACCCATTTGATAGAGTTAGATCTAACGGTTTTGGTTGTTCTCTACACCTATAAATAAGACTGTAAACATAATTATAATTCACAAAGTTAGAACTAAAACATCCAAACTCCGTCTCTCTAAAATCTAAAATTCCTTTTCTCCTCAGAACAAATTTTCTTCAATGCAAAAATAAAAAATTAGATTAGAGATTAGATCAAATCAAGAGGAGGTATATACCAAGCGGATGTGGTTCCAAGCGTGCGAGGAAAAGGGATGGCTTTTCGAGGTGAGTGGGTTCAATGTTGGTTAGATGATTTACAATAATTAATTTTAATATACCGTTTAACAAAAAATTGCATAGAATAAAACATGTTGAGAGTAAATGAAAATTAAGGAAAAGAGAGCACATAATAATTTGTAGTGGTTCGGCAAAGCTATACATCCACTTTGAAGTTTTATTGCCTATTTCTGATTTGGAGGTAGAAGTTCTTGGGGGTCGGTACAATTCCAATACATAGAATTTAGAGCTACAAGAATATCGGAAATAATGGAACTAAAGCCCAAAAGATCCCCTAAAATGAGCCCTGCCTCCTATTTTTAGAGATAAATGCCTAAAATCTCGCATGTAATATCTCTTAGCCATTGTGCCTGGAATTGAATCAATCTCTCAAAAAGAGAGGTGCTAGCTCAATAATATCTGGAACTCGGTACTGATCTCCAAGTGGGCGTCGGCACTGATCCTCAAGTTTGATGATTCGTAGGTCTTCAACTCCTTAGCTTGGATCGTCTTGGGGTAGGCTTCGCAAATCCATAGTTGTTTGCACCAATCTTGGCCTGTTTCTAAGCCTAAATAATGGGTTTGTGGAAGAATAAAGCTATTGATTCAAGAGTTCATGGAGATCAATAGAGAATAGCACTGATTCAACAAACCAACTTTGGAAATAGACTTTCGACATCGAAATAATCTTGTAGGCAAAAGATGGGGTCCGCTCAAGTTGTATTTGGGAACTAGTACCAATCCCCAACTTGGCGAACCTCATTACCTTTTGGCTTGGATAATTTTTTCTTTGGCTTCATGGCTCTGCCCATACTTGGCTAACAGAGTCCTAGGCTATCTCCCAGCGCTTTCTCGACCTGGTCAAAAGGCAGGATAACATTGTTAGTACCTTAGCTATTGCTTTTGATGATAATAACTATATGACATTATATAAAATATAGATATTAATGTTTTATCAAGATATATATAGTATATAGTGTAAGATATTAGACAGGTATTGATTAATAAGGCTGTACAGTATCAATATGCCGATATTAAAGGTAGATTCAAGATGGTGATATAAAGTTGTAAGAGTTCAAAAATGAACATTCATGAGTATTAAAGAGTTCAAGATTTCAAGATATTTCAGATAAGTTATAGAGTCATAGGATTTATGTTAAAACCTTGGTAGCACTTTCCTGAACTCTCTCTTCTTCCAATTTAAATTATTTTTTTAATATTCTTGTTTTAATAAACTATTCAAAATATTTCCAAAAATAATTTTCAATCTCTTATACTTGTGAAGATATTATTTTATTATTTTTAAGTTTATTTATGTATTGAATTTTTGTTTAGACTTTAATAATTTCTAACTATATTGATTATATAATATATATATATATATATATATATAATTTACATTTTATTGAATATTCTTATTAAATCTTGCAAAATTATTTTATATCAAGTTTTAATATGATTTAAGTACGTATAAGCTATGTTTAGATGTTTGTACAAAATTTCAAAATATTTTACGAAACTTAATATTTTCAAAATATAAAGGGATATGTCAACATATCCTCTGCAAATATGTCGACATACTAGCCGTAAATTTCAAAATTCAAATTTGAATAGAAGTTTTCTTTCATCATATCTCTTCGTGAATGGACATGACCATTGTTTCCCTATATACACCAAACTTCCAAATGAATTTTCTTTAACTACTTTCTTATTTCTCTCTCCTCTTTTCATTCTCTTAAATTCTAAAACAACTTTTATCGAAACATTTTCCAAATTCGACCAGAATCAAATTCAATCATTACTAGCTTTACTTTCTTTCATATACTCTTTGATTTCTCTCATCTCTCTCAAGATCAAGTGATATTCAAGAGTTATAGGATCAATTGTATTCAAGATCGAAGAACTGAGTTTGTAAACTCTATCAAATCATACTCTTATACTCTGTGGTGTGGTTGGTAACCCTGAAATCCAAGTGTGTGTGTGATTGTAGCCTATTTAAATCAGTTGGGTGTGTTTTGTAGTCCGTAAATCTGGTGAGTGTGCTTATAGCCCAAAAATCAAGTAGCTCTACCCAAAGGCTGGGATTCTGAAGGGCGTGTCTTGTAGCCTTGAAATCAAGATTGTATTTGCATTTACTAGTTGAAAAGAATTCCATATAAGGAATTATGCCGAACTAGATGTAAGGTAACTCTAAACCAGTATAAAATTCTAGTGTGTTCTTTCCATTTTAATTTTACAGCGTTTGTTTTTATCTGTATTTTGATTCTGTGATTGTTTTCTATTATTGTTAATTCCATCTTTCCCAGTAAAATCCTAAAGAATTTGCGTAATAGTCATATAATCCATTAATCGCTATTCACCCCCCTCTGGTGTTAGTTTAGCCTTAAGGTCCATATTCCATGGATTCACAAACACTTGCCCCTCAATGTACATCTCGTTTCCAACATGACGTGCTTTGAATTGAGATAAGTTTGGATTTCTGTGAAGGATTCCACTCTATGCTTCAAATGGCCACTATCATTTTGCGAATCAATCTTATGAATTGTCATATTTACGATGATCCACTATGACATTCCGCTAGAATCCGGGACTAGAAATCTAGAATATGATCATATGGTTTACTATTCCAAGTCTGATGATTTTAGATTAATTCTGTCCATAAGTTCTCTAGGTATAAGTTTGATTTTCCTTCAACTTTAGTCGTCAAGCATTGGATATATACACAAATGGTTCATCACATGAGCATAGCCATTTACACACCTATGCATATACCATACGTATGCTTGTGTGTGTGTATATAATATATGTATATAATATATGTGTATATATATATGTATGTATATACATATGTTCCTTTATTTTTTTTCCTTTTCCTTCTTTTTAAAAAAAATTAGGGCTCGATACAAACCCCTGATTTGGAAGTCGGTACCGACTCCTTACTTGGAATAATTTCCAAGTCTTTGGCTCTGATAATCTCATGCTTGAGACATTATAAAACCCATTTCTTCTTTTCCACTCTATCATGTCTTCATTTCACATTAACTTGAGATCTAGCCTTCTATCATTAAAACCTTCAAATCCAACATAAGCATTCCCCTTCACCTGGAATAAACACTGCCACCACTCATCTTTACCATTGCCTGACATCACCCACACCAATACCCATTTCCTCGATTTCTCTTTCACTAAATAGAACTCTAGCTCAAGATTTTTCTTTCATTCGACATGATCACTTAACTTAATTCCATATCGAATAAATCTAGGTATGATGGTGACTGCTCGCATGTGAATGGTAATGGAGATAGGCATGAACAAGGAATGAAGTTGTGGCCATGATTCTTGAGGTCGGTAGGGATAAAGGAGGAAAGTGAGGTTCGCCTAATTAAAGGATTCATGGGGATCGGTACCGATCCGGGTACTTCGGCAAATTTTTCCTACCCCAAACCTTTCAACCGAACTTTACCTTAGAGTTTCAAACTAAATTCCTTTCAACCTCGAACTCTTCCAAAGAATTTCGATAACATTAAGCTAGTTGGGAAGGTCAGCAATGATAGTCATGTCGAGTAATATCTAGACTTTAAAATGAACTGCTAAAATAAACAGTTAAATAATAATGGAAATTTGAATCGCATCATACTGCACCATAAGGCACTAGAATCCATTTTAGCATGGGGAACGGTTTGTAATTAATATTCTAATGCTAATTATCAATCAAGCTTTTATGTAGAGATGGACAAAGGACAATCTAAACATTTGGCTGCTTAGACTCAGGTGCTTCATCTTCAAAATATATCAAATCTAATGTAGAATCAAGCTCAATTAAACTTCTCGAGCCTTGTAAACACATATTCAACAAGAGGAGCAACTGAAAATTCCAAGTGCTAATTAAAAAAATCGAAGTAGTCCCGAAGTAGAGCAACATATACCCCAAAATTCAGTTGAACTAGTTGAGGGATCTCAAATAGATCCAGCACCCGATACTCTTGAGGATGCTGTAATATTGAATAACTCGATCGATTTTCCTACCAAAATTAATAAGGGATCTCTTTGAAGGATATGTAGTGAGCATGCCATTCCATTTGACATTGACTTTACAGCGTCTCGCAATCATAGAGCTGACGATCCGCCAGAAGGGTACATAGCTTGCTATAGATACATGTTCTTGGAGGGTTATGTCCCGTCATTTGATCAATTCATTCATCGAGTCTTGAACTTTATGAGACCGGCTCCCATATAGCTCCATCCATAACTACTCTTTTCTTTTGAGCACTTATCTAGTTTTCTTTGAACATTTAAACATATTCCTAACAATAAAGAAATTCGATAAAGCTTTAAAAGCCGCCAGGAAAACCGGTCTCTTATTTACTTAGAGCGAATGAGGGGTTCCGAAATCGTCTTCGGGGTTTGGAATAAGCTGAATTACTTCAAGGTAAATGGTTTTATATGCGATGTCTGCCCAAGTTCACTCGCAAATGAATATTCGGGGATGAATTTTATTTCAAATGCCATCCGTCCATTCGCCTTGTAATTTGCATGCTTAATTTATATTTCACTGTTGTATAGATATTCCGGCAAGACCCAATAGCGGATTGCTTTCGGATACCGTTAGTACTATTATGGTAAACCCAATGGAAGATAAATGTATAAGAACTTTATTGATGGATAAGAATATTCTCGCTCATGGCTTATTGGCAGAAAGCTGCAGCATAGGCATAGTTTCCAGTTGTCGACATTAAGGATGACGTTGATGACAATGATGATAACAATCTGCCTATAGGAGGCGAAGTCAATCCTGAGTTGCCCCAAGCTCCAAGTCTTGGGGCCAAACTGTAGAAAACATGGAATTAGAACATGAAGGCGCCGAGGAAGGAGAAATTATCAGAGAAGGTGTTGAGGTAGAAAAAAGTAACGTTGAAGTGGGCCACGGATCTCAGAATGAACAACCCAGAGATGACCCACCGCTTGCTCTCAAAAAGAAATTGATTGTGATAATTTCTATGATTACTTCCACTTAGTCTCCACTAATCACAAGTGCAGAGAAGACTCCAGTTATTCCTTCAATGGGCATGTTTGCCGGTCTAGGGCCTATATCTACGGAGTTCGGCTATTTAGACACTGGTAACATTAGCATTGGTGACATCGGTTCTTCGATCTTATTCGAGAAGGACATCATTCCAACTGGTGTAGAAGAGGTTACTCCCATGAGTAAAGCTCCAATATATGGTCTATCGGGGGGACATTAGGACACACGCACGCACTATACGAAACTCGGAATTGTTTTATGTCCTTGCCTGTTTCATCTAACTCATCCCTTTTCACTTTACAGGTTCGATGAATAAGAGAAAGCATTCATTCTGATCTCTGGAAAAAAGAACATACCATGTTCAATGCCCCTAATCGGGCTCATACCATCAAGGGAGTGGTAGAGAATATGACTCAAGTTACCACTCCAATCACGACAGAGACGACTGGAATAGGAGTAGTTATGAAAGGGACTATTCTTCTCACAACCCCACTTCTGAGTGCTGACCTAAATCCAGACCATCTTCTTCTAGAGGCCCGGATAGGTAGCCTGACCGCCGTGATGATATTCCACCGGGTAACTCTTCTAGGGCTCCACCACTTGCCTTTTTCCCTTCACAACCCATGGCACTATCTCACTCTAGTCCGTATTCTAAGCTCAAACGTCATAAAAGTGGCTCCGATACTTTTCATCAAAAGCTAGGCAAAGGAAGCCCTGTTGCTTCGACCAATAAAAAGTAACAACAGATAGACACTACAGGACGAATGGCCAAGCTTAAGAGCGAATTCCCCAAAATTTGCTTTGATGGAGTTAAGTTCCTATCAAATTTAAAGAGAATTCCTATTGAAGTCCAACAGATGCCCATCAATGGCATAATCGTTTTCCATAATCAACATAATGACTGGGCGAAGCTTATTGAAAAGATTTCAAAGGTCCCAAGAGACAAACTGCAAGAGATATAGAACCAAAAGCTCATTGAGGTTGAGAATAATAGAATCATAGTCGCTCTCGATACCGAGCATGAGAATTCAAGAAAACCTAAAGCTGAAGCAGAAAAAAAGGCCGACGAGGCCATTAAAGCACTTGAAGCAAATAGAGATCCAGGCATTTGAACGAAATTGAGCAAGTGCACCATCGAAACCATGAGCTTGTAATTGAAAGGGATGTTACTAAGAGAAACACAGCTTAATTGAAAACTATGCTCGAGCATGAGATCAAGGAAAAAATGAAGCGTAGAAAATTGCTCAGGATGCGTGTGATGAGCTAGTCGCTGTCAGGATTGAGAGGGACAATGCATTTGAAAAGGTCAGGGATGTTGATGCTCTCATTAAGAGAGAAGTTGAAGCTGTTGTAAAACAAGCTGATAAGCTGGTATAGGAATAGATGATGAAGAAGTTTGAGCCATTGATCACTCAATATGACGCTAACATGCTGAAATTTTAGAATCTAGAGTGGTTTAGGGAAGATTGCTCTTTGATGCTTGACTATACTAAAGAAATGGTTGTCGATAAAGATAAAGAATTTCTTAATAGTGATAATATTGATATGGAGCAACTGGAAAAAGAGATTCTAATGGGGGATGAGTCTAAATCCTCCATGACAACCAGCATCATATTCATTCAAAACTTGATGCAACCACTCGAAAAGACTTACGGAAGGTTCCGACTCTCCGCATCATGATGCTTCAGCTGGTCATAGTCATGGGAGTCAACCTGCTCCTAGTTGCACCATTAATTCCTCGACCGACGTTGGTTATGAGCTGGAGAAGCTACGGCTCCTGAAATCCACTATTCTCTCCCCTTATTCCTGTGGGAACTCCTAAAAGTGCTTTATCTCACATGGAAGTTCAAATTGAAGAAGGTATCTCATTGACTTCTCCTATTTTTTAGAGGGTTGACATGTCACCATCAACATCACTTACCTCCCTTTTTGTACTTCTTCAGTTATAAGTCAATCGCAATTGCTCCATTTCCTCCCAATGATTCTTAGCTAGAGCCACAAGTATCGGTGATGGAGTTAGTAACCATCACGAACTCGACAATAATGTCTAGCATTCCGGTTGAGGAGATCCCAAGCCTTAACGAGCGCATGATAGATGCTTTGTTGGAAGAAGGAAACGATGAGAATCAGGGGACTCAAGTTGATGGGGATGTTATTATTACTGGGGCCTCCTAGTCCCTATCAAGCCTTACCATGCATGAACTTGAGCAAAAACTTGGGGCAGATATCTTCCTTTCGAGTTAAATCTAGTAGGAGCAAATAGAAGTTTACCATCCTCTATTTTCGATCGCATTTCTTGAGCAAATAATTTTCACACCAGTTTATATTCCTCTATCTAGGGTGCCTAAAGTACGTCGATGATATTTTCACAAAGCACTCTGGCCTCCATTTCTCCATCTGAAAGTGGCCAAAGTGCGCATATTGGATCTCAAAGCACTCCCTCCAAAGGCTAAGATGGTAAAGGAAGAGGTGAAGAGAGACAAATAGAAAGTTCGAGTGGAGTCCCCTTAGGTTTAAAAACGAGAAAGAAGTCCAAAAAGAAATAGTCGCTTTTTTCCATACATAGACTCCTTTTATTTGCTTGCCATTTTTGTTAGGGTTTGGCCTCCATTGCTACTTTTTCGCTTTTGGTGTGAACCACTTGTACTTAGCTTTTCTGATTTGATGTCAATAACAAAGACCTTTTGTTTTGTAAAATGTTTGCTCAAATTTGTCTAAGTACTTAAGTGTATGCTTTCCATTCAATGTACTTGTAATTTATCTCTCTAATTGTTCATTGTCGGATTAGGTCCTTAATTCATTTTGTAATTTACTGACGCACATCCTTCTTGCGAATGTAAAGTAATCCTCAGGGTGAACCAGCTAAAAAAGTGGCTTGAATAACCCTTTTTAGGATAATAAGTCCCAACCGCACCAAACTCCGGACGCGGGTTTAAGAAAACTAATTAAAATCGTATTCCGCACATCCCTATCTAGGATGTTAGCACTCAATCACACTAACTCTGAGCATCGACCAAAGGATTGAAAATTGATCTTGCTTTATTCCAAGCATGAACCCACCATTCTGCCTACTTCAGGCAAGGTGTTAAGGATCATACAGACGATCATTTCCATTTACACTTCTGCCCCAGTCCGGGTGTGAGAGCCAGTTTGCGGACAAACATGTTTCACACAGCTTAAGTTTATACTCCAGCTCCTACTCTAGGAATGATAGTTAAGGTACAGAGGTTCGTAACACATCTTGTTTACATTTATACCCCTGCCTTCAATTCAATGGAAAGAGTTGGGATGCGAACAGTCATATCTATCCGGATTATTTTTATTCTTTAGCTCCTACTTTGGGAGCGAGAGACGGGATGTAGACTGCTATGTCATGTCCGGCTTATGTTTATACTCCAACTCCTACTATAGGAGCGAGAGTTAGGATGTGGACAGCTATGTCATGTTCGGCTTATGTTTATACTCTAGCTCCTACTCCAGAAGCGAGTGTTAGGATGTAGAAAGCTACGTCATATCTAGCTTATGTTTATACTCCTGCTCCCAATCCGAAGGCAAGAGTTAGCTGATGTCGATCTCCAAACATAAAAAAGGGACTTCATGAGCCTGATTATAGGCTATAGAAGTTTGACCAGCACTTATCTCCGGGTACTTTTACACCTACATTAATCATATACAGATTCTTTCAGATTGATCAAGTCACAACTCTTAAGAAATGTAGAGATAGAATTTTTGATTTGAAAGGACATTTTATTTGATTAAAGATGGAAAGTGAAAAAATTATGTATTATTACACAGGTCTAGCCTGTTATTTACAAACTTATTATGTAAGTGAAATAGCAGCGTAAATGCTTACTATGCCATGCCTATGAGAGTGATATCCTGTCCGTAGTTGCTAGCTTAAAAGTGTCGTCTCAAAGCTTTCCCTTTATTGTGTATGGATCTTCCCAAATCGGGCCCATCTTCTTTGAGCCAGGAAAGATTCGTTTGAAGACCAAATCACTGATTTCAAAAGTTCGACCTCTAACTTTGGTGTTGTAATATTGTTCGACTTGGTGTTTGTGCATAGCTGCTCTCAACTCAATATCAGTCCGCTTCTCATCGATCATATCAAGATACTCTAGAAGGAGCATCTCATTTGTCCATGGATCATAGTGAGTAACTTGATGATGGCAATTTCGGTTTGATAGGGATCACGGCCTCTGTTCCATAGGCCAAGGCGAATGAAGAATGGCCAGTGTTGACTGATGGGTGGTTCAAGAAGCCCAGAGCATTAACGAGAGTCCATCGACCTATGTGCCTTTGGCCTTCTCCAATCATTTCTTAAGAAAGGACTTGATAATATTGTTCACATCTTCAACCTATCCATGCACTTGAGGATGTGGTACCACTACAAACCTCTTCACTATGAAGTGTTGGCAATGGAAATCGTTAAACTACATGCCATCGAATTGGATCTCGTTATGGGTAATAATTGCTTATGGAACTCTAAAGCGAAAGATGGTATTTTGAACAAAAAAGTTGATTACTTTCTTCGTAGTAATAATGGCCAAAGGTTCCATGTCGGCCTACTTACTAAAGTAATCAGCTGCCATGATGGCATACATCGTGCTACCTTTAGATATCGGCAAAATACCAATAATATCAATACCCCAAATTGCAAATAGAAAAGGACTGGCCATTTGATTAGTTTCTGTTGGCGAGGCCCTTGGACTTTTAGAGAATGTCTGGCACTTGTCATATCTTCGAGTGTAGTCAAATGCATCTCAATTGATAGTCAGCCAAAAATACTAGTAACAAAGGATCTTCTTTGCCAGGGTCTACCACCCAATGTGGTCACTATAAGCCCTTCATAAACTTATCTCAGAACTCATTTGGCCTCGTCATCAGCGACCTACCATAATATAGGGACAACGAATCTTTTCTAATAAAGTAATCTTCTTGCATGGTGTATCTCAAAGCTTGGTGAAGGATTTTGTTTTGTTCATTCCTTCTCTCTAGAAGGATCCGTCTTTGAAAAATATCTCAAATCGGAGTCATACATGACTCCTATTTAGGCTTAGTCTCTAAGATCAATCGACTTCCATTTGGTCGGTGCTCGGAGCTGAAAGCAATTTAATTGAACCAAGCCAATGAGCTGCACTTCTCTTGAATTAGCCAACTTAGCAAGTGAGTCGGCTTTCTCATTTTCCTCTCTTGGAATATGAGTGATCATGCAATATTCAAAATCGTCAAGCAATTCAAGAACTAGTTTGGATAAGAAGCTAGCCTTGCGCCTTTCGCTTGATATTCTTTCCAAATTGGCATACCACTAGCTAGAAGTCATAGTAAACGTGTAAAGTCTTTATTCCCAGTTCCTTGGCAATCTTGAGTCCTGCAATCAAGGCTTCGTATTCAGCTTCATTGTTTATTGCTGGAAAGTCTAGTTTCAAGGCATAGAAAATTTGGGGTTCTTCGGGAGTGACAAGCACAACTCTAGCACCGGAATATTAATCATTAGATGCACCGTCTATATACATATTCCATCCAACTTCGTTTTCTCTAATGCTTTCAAAAGGATCGTTTCATGTAGTTAATTCTGCTATGAAATCTGCCAAAGCCTAACCTTGGATTGATCTCCGATGGTGATAGGTGATATCATGCTAGCTCAATTCAATGTTCCATTTTAATAGCCTTCTGGAAGTCTCAAGTCATTGCAAGACTTGTCGTAAAGGCTGGTCGACAAGGCCATTAATCATACGAGCTTGGAAATAGGGGTAGAGCTTTCTTGAAACGATCAACAGGTAGTATGCGAGCTTTTTCAATCTCGGGTAGTTTCCTTTTGCTCCCGCCAACAACTTACTATGAAGTAGACCAGTTGCTGGATGCAAGATTCCTTATCTACAAGTGATGTGCTTAGAGCAGCACCGACAATACATAATATAAGAAAAACCTCATCATCCTTCGATTTTAACAGAACTTGAGGTCTCTCCAAGTGGTCTACAAGAGCCTGGAACGTGTCTTTGTAGTCTTGATTCCACTCAAAATTTCTCTTTGTCTTATTGATCAGCTTGAATAAAGGGATGCATTTGTCAGTTTCTCTTGAGATGAGTCAACTCAGGATGGCAACCTTCCAGTTTAAGCTTTGGACCTCCTTAGTCATCTTTAGGGCTTTGATCTCTCCTAAAGCCTTAATTTTTTTCTAGATTGTCTTCAACTCCAAGAGAGTTAATGATGCAACCTAAGAATTTTCCTAATACAACACCTAAAGAGCATTTCAAGGGATCGAGCTTCAACATATATTATCAGAGGACATCAAACATCTTTGCCAGATCATCAATGTGATATCTCGAACGTCGTTACTTTACGAGCAAATCATCCATGTACACTTTCATTGGTCCTCTGATTTAGTTCCTAAACATCCAGTTCGTAAGTTTCTAGTATGTTTCTCCTGCGTTTTTTAATTAAAAGGGCATGACTGTATAGCAAAAAGTCTGAGATCGGTGATATTGTATTCCAGATCTAGGACGTGCGTCGGGATTCGATTGTGTCCAGAGTACGCATCCATGAATGAAAGTAACTCATGTTCAGTAGTTAAATCCACATACCGATCTATTCTCGGAAGCGATAGCTGTCCTTCGGGCATGCTTTATTTAGTCAGAATAATCGATGCGTGTCATCCATTTTCCGCTTGCTTTCTTCACTAAAATAGGGTTTGATACCCAATCCGGGTATAAGACATCATGAATGAAGCCATTATCCTTTAGCTTATCTACTTCTTCTAGGAGCACAACGGATCTCTCCGAACTTAGGCCGCGGTGTTTTCGTTCCACCGGAACGCATCTATCATTTATGTTTAATGCATGGCTCGCTATCCCAAGTGAGATCCCATAAATATTCAAGTGTGTCCAAGCAAACACATTTAGGTTTTCTTGGAGAAAACCAACCAACTCCCGCATCATCCCAGTACCGAGATGAGATCCGACCTTCAGGACTTTACTTGGGTTATCCCAAATAGTTGGAATGATGACTGTCAACTTATGGGAGCTACTCGTCTGCACTTCGGCTCATTTTTCGGTCCGTGTCATCACATAGCTGACTAGTTTACCTGAGCCGAGGCCAAGGTGGTAGTTTTTATGCATCCAAAGCCTTTATGCAGAGGACCCTCTCTACACTCTTTCTTTTCTCCTTATGCCTTGCTTCTTTCTGCTCAGCGACATAGCACTCACGGCTAACCACTTGATCTCTATGCACGATCCCCGCTTCATTGTCAGTAGGGAATATCATAGTTAAACACCAAGGATTGATGGCCACTCTAAATTCGGCTAGGGCCAGTCGGCATAAAAATGTGTTATAAGAAAAATAGTTATCCAAAACTAAAAATGGCATGACCCACACTAGCCTACGCTCGCCCTCGCCAAGTTCCACCGATATTTAAAAAAATCTTGTAGCTTCAGTAGCCATCCCGTCAAACCCTTGTATATGAGACCTACAAGGTTTCAAATCTCTCTTCTCAAACATCATTTGTACATTAGCTTTATAAAATATTGACTAAACTTCCACAGTCAACACGCACCTTATGTATGACAACAGGACCAATCACGGTTGAAATCACGAGTGGGTTAGTCATTGGAGCCTCGACACCGCCAGCATTCATGTTCCAGAAAACAATGTCTTCTATCATACTCCGAGATTGTTTTGCTAGTGTTCCCCCTCAATAGCATAGAAACTTTCATTCTCGGCATGCTTCAAGGCTCCAATATATAAATCAATTTCCGCAAAGCTCTAATCGGCAGGATGAGGCCATCGATGATTGTGTTTATCACTAATCGTTTTTCTGGCCATTGAATGCATTAACACCAAGCTCAGCTTGCCCCCACTAGGAAGTCGTCCCTAGGGTGCTAGAATTTCCTTGCTCGCTATCCTATGGGGCTTTCACATATTGCTGCAATTTCTTTTTCCTTATTAATTCTTCAATCATGTCGCATAAGTGTCTGCACTCATTAGTATTATGACCGTGAGTCTCATATATGGTTTGGTATTATGACGCCTTAGGAGCTGGCTTCCTATATGGTTTAGTATTATGGGTAGCTAGATAGATGTTCTCTATAGAATTGTTTAACTCGGTGTAATTGTCATATTTATGACCTCTGAAATGACTCATTTATCTGAATTTCCCTTCTTTGCTCCATCGTTATTTAGTTTCCTTCTTTATTCTGATTATCAACTTTCACATCAACATTTTTAAAACTTCCTCCAGATTGCTTTATAGCAATATTAATCTGAATTGGCTCATTTGAACTTCCAACATCTGTTCTCCATGGCCGCTTACGTGCATCCTCCCAACGGAGATAATCAATAGCTTTCCTATTGAAAGCTTCCATTATCGATAGTTGTTTTCTTTCTATCCAATCACAAAATCCATGTCGGGTGAACTCCTCTACGAAGCGCCATCAACATTATATCTTCTTTCGGATCCATAATTTTCATTACAGTGATATGGAATCAATTTAAATAATCCCACAACGACTCTTCTTTTGCTTGATATATTGGACAACGACATCACATGGTTTGGAAGTGAGGTTTGCAAACGGAATTGCTCCATGAATTTCCATGACAATTCAGCAAAAGATGATATGGACCTCGGCGGAAGCCGAGTGAACTACATTATAGTCACCCCTTCTATGAAAATTAGGGAACAACGGCACTTCATAGCATCCAAAGCCCTGACTAAATCCATATGCCATTCGTAACTTGATAAGTGTTGCCTAGGATCTGTCGTTCCCCGTAAAGCAGCATCATTGCCATGTTGAATCTCTTGAGATGTTTCGCGTGAAGGATGTCCTCTGTAAATGGGTTTCGACTAGCATAACTTCCTTAATTGTCATCACTTCTGTACCTGTTTTCATTAACCAACTTTCTAACTATATCCTTCTAATAATTCAAATCATCATGTTCGATCGAATGGTGGTTATCAGGTCCTGCCCCAAGTGTTCGAACCAGCGAATGCTTTAGGGAAGGTGCTCTAAATCTAAGCTCCCCAAACTCTGGGGACCCACTCATCCGCATTCCCCCTGATTGATTCTCATAAGTAGCATTCTCAACATTATTGTGATTTTCCATATTCATACCTTCGATAGCACGTCCAGGGACGACATCCACTCTGACTTCCAAAGGATGGGCCTTGGAGCAACCATATTATGGGTTGGTACCAAGTCCCGAGTAGGGGTCGGTACTGATCCCCGAACTCAAGTTTGGGGCTCATTCTCCTCTTTATGTAGAATTTCCAATAGCATGCTGAGTTTTGTTCTATCTTCCTCCCTCCATCTTCATTCGGACGAAGAAGAACTCTTTGACTCTAAGCTGGAATCCCATCTACTCCGCCTGCGGCTATTTTGGGTCAATTCATTCAGTAGCCTCAATCTCTATGGAATTGTTTTGTTCATCTCCTATTTACTAGCTTAGAATCTGTCTTCCATCTACTTCATCATCATATCCATCTCCACTGTGGTCAGAACATCAATAGGACCCTGGACCTCGGGTTGAGTTGGTTGAACAACTCCATGCCCCTGTTGAGGATTCTGATTCTTGATTTCAGTAGTACCTCTGGAATTGGTAGAATGATCTCTTCTTTATGGGGCCATGGTAGAAAGTTTTGGTGGACCTTTGCAAATCTAAGTTAAGAAATATAGGATAAACAGACTGGATCTTTCTCTTGGATATAGGAAATCCAATAATCGATGATGGTTCTAATTGGCTAGAGAATATGGCATTCAATGAAAGCAGTAAAATGTTGGAAACAAAAATGGCACAGATACCCAAAGATTTAAGTATAGAATAAAATAAGAAGAGAGTAGATGAAAAATGAGAAAAAGAGAGCACACAAAAATTTATATTGGTTCGGAAAAACTAGGCCTACGTCCACTTTAAAGTTTTATTGCTTATTTTTGATTTGGAGGCAGAAGTTATTAGGGTCGATACAACTCCATCACTTAGAATTTCTGATGTTTGCAACCAAATTGGCCAAAGCACACTAGAATAGGTTTATGTAGAGAACTAAATAAAGAAAACTAAATTAAAATAAAGGATTATAGTGAACTAATAAGAAAATCAAAACAATAATCTAGAACACCAAGATTTGTAGTGGTTCAGCGGCATATGCCTACGTCCACTTTGAATATTCTCTTTTTTGATTCACTACCAAGTGATTACAGTAGCAAACAACACGTAGTAAGGAAAAAATTTGATTACAATAATAAAGAACTCTGTAACCAGCAGCGTAAAGATCTTTAGAATGACTCCCTAGGCCGGTATTTATAGGTGAAGGCGACCACCAATCTCTCTGAAACTTCAGCTATAGGACATCCTTACCCTTATGGGCCCACGATAGAGGTCATTAAGCCCGAATCCCAATGAAGAGGGATCAATATCGATCCCTTCATTAGTTTTTCTAGGACCGCGATCCTTATGATAACTTATTCATGCTTAAATAGGATGGCTCTTCAATATTACGTTGGTTGGATATATGGAGTCGTGCTTTTTCTTAATCTTTGGTTCAGATCCTTTTTAAACTTATTCCTATCGATCCCCTTATATTTGACCATGTCGATCCCTTTTACATGCCATGCATACTTAATCATGCATATTGCTAGAACTCCATTATATAATGCCTATCCCTACTCAACCAAAATGCTACGACGATTCTTTATGCTCCATAAGACTATGTCAATCCCTCTTGCCTATCCACTTATGCCGATCCATACACTTCCATCTATGCCGATCCCCCCTTTACTTCAACCATGCCTATCCCTCATTACTATCTACAATGATTGTTAGGGTTCTATCATGCTATGTTGATCCCTTTCTAATCCAAGATATTTTCCATATTACTAGCACCCAGCATCGTCTACCTACCAACTTCATTCAATTCTGGCTTCATATAACCATTTGAACTCTACTTTCGGGTCTTATAGCCATTATTCCTTGGTCATCCTTCTTGAATATAGTCGAATCTGTCTTGCGCAATCAGTCCAATATAACTGGGTCAAGACACTGGGTAATATTTCCCCCCCAAAGTTTGTATTGTGAGTAACATGACATGCTTTGAATTGAAAAAAATCTGAATTGCCAGAATGAAGTTCATCTAGCTTCCCGATTAATTACTATTCCCTTGCCGATTCATTTTCCAAGGCATAGAATCTTCCATTGATTTCTATGATGCTTGGTTGACTTTCAATAATATAATTTGATGTTGTATTCTATCAGCAAACATAAATTTCGTCATGTGGGACTTATAAGCCCTCGAACTTGGAAGTTTCAGGTTTGACTACAATCCCTATTGATTTCAAAAAAATTGAACTTTTAAGTCACTCACGCGTATATTCATATACACATTTTTGTCTTGGCTCCCGGACGTGTTAGAACATTTGCTAGTCGTTGCCGATTTTTGTATATTTGCGCTTACATTCAAACCTTCACGAACACTATCGTTATTTACTTTTCACTGTCCATCATTTCATCCATCATTTCTTCCTTTTCATTTTCCATTTTTTCATTTTCTTTCTAATTTTTTACATCTATAATATGGAGGGATTGACATTAAACATGCCAATCCCTTGCTAAGGCTACATGTATAGGGATCGACACATTCCCATGCCGAATCCTTTCTATACTTTTGACTCGCTCAACCTCTTGTGATCAATTCCTCTTCCATGCCCATATATATATCATCCATTTCTATCTTCAATTTTTATTTTCCACTTGTCTTTGCATAAACCTTCTCTGCCGACCCTAGGTTCTCCACCAACACTCGAGCCTTTAACTTTTTACAAATCCATCCATCTCCTCCTTAACTGATTTTTCCTTATCTTTCAATGCCACACTTAGATAGACACTTGCCTCCACTCTAGTTCATGCATCTTCTAATGGGTAAGGTTCGACGACATTTTCCTACAATCATGTGATATGTGTATCTACCTTGAACTGTTAGCTAATAGTGGTAGTGAATGATTTCTACAAGGCCTATGTTTGATGTAGTAGATGCTTGGTGGGCGAATTAGGTGTGAAAATCTCAAAGGGAGAGGAGATATGAGGGTTCGATGAAGGCTTTTGGTGGAGATGAAGTTAGGAATGGCAAATGGCAGGGCACGATCTATGGTGAATTGGCAATGACACGAGTTGGCATACGAAGGTTCAGTTATTCAGCCACTTTTAGTTAAGGAGATAACGTTAGAAGGAAGGTTATGGTCTGGGATCGGATATGAGAATTTCAAAGAGGGGTCGGTATAGGATAGGGATCAGTATTAGGCTGTGATGTTATAGGATAGGGATCAGTATTGGGTAGTGGCTCAAATGATGGGTTGGTAAGAAGTGGCTTGAATGAAGGATCGGTTGGATGTGGCTTAAATGAGGGATCGATAGGAAGTGGTCTCGAAGAGGGATGGGTATGAGGTTTTAGGGAAGGGATCGACAACGAAGTCTAGGGATCGACATTTACATTATAGACTAATTTAATCCAACTCATTCAAGAATTCAACGCTAATTTGCCTTGCTAAACTCGAACATAAGATGACAATGAATGATATGACATGAATACTTGAACTGTTGAACCTAAGATTGAATGACCAAACTTTTGGAATTCTCAATATGGACTAAGTTATAAACTTGCTTATGGACTTAGGTAACAAATTTCTTAATTCAATATGCGATAGTCGATCCCAAATCTTTCGTTGCCGATTAATTTTCTTGCCAATTGAGACGGTCAGCGATGACGCGCTCTCCGGATAAAACTCAAATTCTTGTCGTTTTATTTTTACTTTTCTGATTTCAAACTATTTATGTTTGTATCATACAGCACAACACTGCACTAATTCACACATAACATGGGGGGAACTAGATATTATTTCTAATCTCGATTATCTACTAAGTGTAGCTGATATGGATTCTAGATGCACGAAGCGTTCAATTGACATGTCTTCCGATTTGGCAACATAGCATATTAGTTCTAAAGCGGGGTCTAGTTCTACAACTATATCTGGGAGGCCTTCTCCAAGCCATTATGTTGAACGAAGAGAAGCTTCCAACCCACAAACTGATCCTTTCTCTGACATTTCACTCTTTCCAACGAAAAATACCACCCCGGCTCCCAATGCTGTTATGGGCATCATTCTCCTTGATAATCTAGTGGATTTATAGGTTTCTTGAACTGACGAGGCCTCTCTTCTCAGTTATGCTCCATCCATGGAATTCCATTTGAGGATGATCTAGTTCCTACAAGATAATGCAGACCTCACTTGCCCCTAGCCAGGTATACAACATGCAACAAGTTTATATGCTGGGCTAGATGCATCCGGTCTTTCAATTTCTTTATCCAGGAGATGTTAAGAGACCTGGGGATCTCCTCTACATAGCTTCATCCTAATAGTTATTCTTTTATTCATGGGACATTCTTGCTATTCATGAATGTTCTATTCCATCTATCCACTCCTAAAGACATCAGATTTATTTATAATTTCATAAGACGATCAAGAAGCCCCTCTTATGTTTCCTCGAACCTTCACCAAATTGCCAAGTCTTGACAGGCGCTTGGAAAAAACTTTCACCTTGAATGGTACTACGTGCAGTGCCCTCCTAGATTTGAAAGAAGACGGATAAAACGACGCAATGGTTGCTTCCACTTTTCTCTCAAGTTCACTGACTATTTCATAATTTTTCCTTTAAATTTACTAACATTCAGAGTTCTTTTAGGCGTTTATCCACGTCCTAAAGGTGTTGATTTCTCTAGAGCCATTTTTGCCATCCGTGCTACCCTCGTTGATGATCGGAACATCAAACTCCTCGTAACTGATGAACTACTATCTTTGTTTAGGCTGTTGGAAAACAACCGTAGAATCAGACTTTCTGAAAGCACGGAAGTTCCAAAGATTGTTCCAGAATGAAGGAAGGAAACAATTAACCCATTTGTGCCCCCGTTGAGGGGACTCGAATAGATATTAAGGAGGGAGAAATTAAATATTCTTACGTTGAAAAACCGAGAGACGACGATGCAGGCCTTGGAAAAGCGCAAATGGTTTAACCGTCACAAGTCGGCCAATCACAAATGCTTACAAAGAGAACATAGAGGTTGGCGTGCAAGCTACGTAGAAGAAAGACCACATCCAACCCGGAGTTTGTGATTACTCCTCTCGAATAGGAATCATTGTCTTAGCACTTGGAAAGTTCATTAAAAGATTTCTCTAATCTTCAAATTTAGGATGACATCATGTCTTACGACTTTCCAAATATTAACATCGTAGGACTTAACTCTCCTACAAGAAGCGGCGAAGGCATTCAACCTTCTATTAAAAGGGAGAACACACCATGAGTAAAGCTACCCTCATCGATCTATTGGGGGAACACAAGAACGCTCATGATCACTTGCACCCCACTATACACTTGTTATTGATCTCTTGTACGACAATTTTTAATATGCTCTTATTTGGTCTTTACAGGTGCAATGTCTCAATCGCGAGCCTTTTGTCATCTTCGAAACTCCTCAACGTATCATCGTCCAAGCCATGATTCCGAGTGCACTTGACATAGAGAAAGAGATGAGGTATGGAACAAATATTATCATTTGAAGGAGTGTTCTTTCTCTTCAAAGCAAAAAATGTAAATCTCACGCATCTCGTCAGGGCAAACATTCTAATCTTCTAGTTAAGAGTGGAGAAAAATCTTCTTACCGTGGCCCATACGTCACTGGATCTCAAAAGAAACAGTCTAGCTCTTCAAGTTTAAGAGAATATCATGAGTGCCGTTCAGGGAAAAAACCACTTGCCACTTCTGGTCCACCCCTGCCGGCTACTGCTCCTGACACTTCAATCGCAGAAAATTTGGCTGAGCTTAAAGCCACTTTCCCGAAGATTTGCTTTGGTGGTCTCAGTTTTGTCCCTTCTATTCACATTATCCTAGGGCATGCCAAGAAATATCTCTAGCATATGTGAACAACGTATTTGTTTAATGCAAATCATTCATTTGCTTTGTAGAGAAAGTTTCTGAAATTTCCATCGAGCGTCAACACGAAAGAGATCGTCTCAAGTTGGAGGTCATTCATGACAAGGATATAATCAAGCACCAGGATGCTAAGTTTCTAGAATTCAGAAACTAACTTGTTGAGGTGGAAAAGAACACCTAGGAGATGGCAGAGGCGGTAAGCCATCTGGAAACTTACCATAAAAAGAACTCAACTTGGAACTTTAACTCAATAGAACACTAACTTTAGAAAAAGACTCCTTGAAAAAGGAAAAGATGCTTTAGCTCGCCGCGTTGAAGAACTTGAAGAATCGATAAAGAAGGAAAAGGAGGAAAAAATTAAGGCTCGGGAGGAGTCGTAGAAATATTGTGAAGAAGTCACTGAGACAAGGAGCTTGAAAACAAAACTTGACGAATAATTCGCCAAAGTTGAAGCTCTTAAAGAAGAGGCCCAAGAAGAGGGCGGAGAAGAGATGCCTGAAGAAGTCAACTCAAGTGGAAGCCTCCATGGAGTCCGGTAGGAATGAGATCAAGGACTTATTCGATCCATTAATTATCGAATACAACATAAAAGTCCTGCTCCATCGTGACTTAAGCTTTCTTGGCGAGGGTTACCTTGAATCGCTTGCTGAAGCTTGGAAGCATATTGTTAAGATAAAGAAAGAAGAGTTAGGCGAGGCTGAATTCAATGAGGAAGAATTAGTGAGGGAGGTTCTCCGCGAAAATGAGCCTTCGGATTTGGCCACTGCAAAATTTATTTTTTTAAAGCTTTTGGTCCTGTTAAAGAAGGAGAGGATATTATTGGGTCTTCCTAAACTGATCATAAGGGTTCCTTTCCAACACAAGTAGGTGGACCATCTAGTTCTCTTGACACGGTGTAGAATCTCGGCTATGATCCGGATAAGCCTGGCTTTGAATCAAAAATGCTATTTCCCATCCTCGAAGGAGGCACCCTGGCGACTACGAAAATTCAACCAGATGCCGGTATCAACTATACTTCTCTGTATTTGAAAAGCTTTTGTTCTTCAAATACAATGGCTTTTAACTAATATCCCATTTTTAATAAGTTTTCCAGGTCTTGCAGGCCCCGAACAAACTCCCAAATGTGGTGCTACCGCGGAGCAGCATGAGAAAATGGCTAAAGACCCGGCTTCTGCTAAAGTTCCATGGCCCGATGCCCAAGTAATCAGTGCCGTTAATAAAGATAAGACTGAAGATCCTCTCCTAGCCGATGACTCCGTTGATGTAATAATTAATGATGCTTCGGAGCATACTGCTAAAATAAGCATAAGTGAGTGAATCGAGAAGGAGGTGATGTCGAAATGAAAAGTTAAAAGTGAACTCGCTGAGGTTGAAGTCGATGATCTTGATCTTGTATCACCGCAAGTCATTCCACCTGGCGGGTTGATTCCTGGTGAAATCCTACTTACTTCCACAAGATCTCCGGCCAAGGGCGGTAAAGGATCTTGGAAGAGAAGTTCGAGCGGCTCCATCCCTGAAAAATCCAAAAAGGTAAGAGAATCGAAGAAGTAGTTGCTACTTCATATTATTTTATATAATTTGCTTAATCATTTCTTTCCGTAGTCATAGTTGTACGGGTACGAATACTGATTTTTTAAATAACTTGTATTGGAACTTTGACACTTGTAACTAAAAACTTTTTTTCAATTAAGCATCATGTAAATTGTTATTTAAATAGTTGGACGATTACTTTCTATTCAGTGTACTTGTAATTTTGTTGATTGCAAATTCTATTAACAATTCACTATCTTCATCTCAAGGCCTCCTTTGGTGGTTTACTTAAGTCATAAAGAACATTAAGCTAGAGCTATAGTGAGCTGCCATATTTAGCTTTTAGTAGGTTGTATTATTCCTCCAGCCGATTTCAGGTTAAAGATTATGGCATAGAGAACAGTCAAAATCCGCTCATCTATTGATCTGCATTTATACTCTACCGCGCACTCTGGGGACTTAGAGTTATTTTGTGGAATAGAGTACAGTCAGAATCGGCTCATCCGTTCATTTTTCTTATACTCCATTTCACACTCTGGGGACTTAAAGTTATTTTGCGAGCGGTTGATTCGTGCTGGATTCATGTTCGTATTCCAGTCCACATTATGATGACTTAGAGTTTTTTTGCGGGTGGTCGGTTCACACCCGATTTACTTTTATACTCCAATCCACACTCTGGGAACTTAGAGTTATTTTGAGGGTGGTCGGTCACACTCGATTTACATTTATACTCCAGTCCGCACTTTGTGGACTTAGAGTTATTTTGAGGTTGGTCGGTTCACAGGCGATTTATGCTTATTCTCTACTCCGCATTACGGGGATTTAGAGTTATTTTATGAATGGTCGGTTCACACCCTATTTATGCTTATACCCTAATCTACACTCTGGGGAATTAAAGTTATTTCAGAGGCAATTAAGTCGTGCTCCTTTTGGTTTCCTTTATTTTTTTTTAGCCCTACAGTCCGGCCAAGAATTTTTCAAACTCCAGATTGTCGGCCGTATTTGTTCTTTAATGCGTGCCCCATTCTTTGGATCATTTATGGGCATTATTTATCGAGCAAATTAATGGAGTTCATCTTATTTAATCCCATCGGGGATTAGTATGATTTATCGATTTCAAACTTCGGGAGCTTATCACACATATCGATATCAATCAGTTTCATTATGCACTTAACATACATGCAATAACAATCATATATACAAAGGAAGCTCGAAACTTTATTCATTAAATGGAAAGGAACAAACTAATCTGTCTTGTTACGTATTCAAAAAATCAAATGCTAAATAAAAATTCTTGAAGTAAATAGAACTGAAATGTAAAAGAAATAATCTAAGTGAAATAGCATCGTAAATGTTCACTTTTCCACGCTTTAGGAAGTGTAATGCCATTGACAGTCGCTAACGGAAAGTTCTTTCTCCAAGCCTCCATTCAATGACATACAGTCCATACCAAGTCGGAATCATGTGCGATGGGGTTGGAAAAACCCGATTTCAGAACGAGATCGCTAACTTCAAAGATTCTTGATGGCATTTTAGTGTTGTAATATCGAGCGACTTAATGTCAGTGTGCAGCTGCTCTCAAATCGGCTTCCTCACATTTCTCATCTATAATGTCCAAAGATTCCAATAGAAGACCTTTGTTTTTTTGGGATCGTAGTAAGTCATTCGGTGAGAATGGACTTCGAGTTCTACCAAAATAAAGGCTTCAGAATGATATGCAAGAGCGAATAGAGTGTGGCCAGTCATGGACTTGTGAGTGGTTATATTCGTTTTCCTAAGGGTGTGCGACCGTTGCAAATCTCTTTTCAATACGATACCTCCGACAAAGGTCTTCAAATTCAATATTATCGAATTGAGTCCCATTATCTGTTATAATAGTCCACGGAAGACCAAAGCGACATATGATGTTTCGAACAATAAAGTTGATTACTTTCTTGATTGTAATCGTAGCAAACGGTTCCACCTCGGTTCATATGGTGAAGTAACCTACCGCAATAATAAAGTACTTCGCACCACCTTTAGAGATTGGTAAAGAGCTCATGATGTTAATAACCCACATAGTAAATGGCTATGGGCTAACCATTTGTGTGATTTCTTTTGGCAGGGCTCTTGGGATTTTCGCATATATCTGGCATTTGTTACATTGTCATACATAGTCAGCAGCGTCCTAATTTACGGTTGGCCAATAATATCCGTAATAGAGTATCTTCTTCGCCATAGTTTGCCCTCTAGTGTGATCATTGCATTCTCCCTCATAAACTTCTTTTAGAACACACTTTATCTCGTCATGAGCGATGCAACAGAGTAGGGGACTAAAAAAACCTTTCTTATGCGTAGTTCCTTCTTGCAAAATATACCATGAAGCTTTGCGTAGAATATATCACTTTTTGTTTCATCTTTCAGGCAAGATTCCATATAGTAAATAATCTTTAAATGGAGTCATCCACGATTCCCTTTCGGATTCCGCTTCACGTGCTTGAACGATTTCCATCATTTTTATACTTAGGGTATCCAATATCTCGTTTGGAACCAAGCCCATTTGTTGTGTATCGACGGTACTAGAAAACTTTGCCAATGAATAAGCCTCTATATTTTTCTCGTGTGGGATATGTGAAATGTCATAATATTCAAATTTTGTAACAACCCGTCTTTCACTCCACAGAAAGATGAATCATTATTAAGAAAGAAAGGGATAGAAAAGATAAAAGATAGAAAGGAAAGAACTAAACAAAATCAGAATCCTACAGCGGAACGAATAAATTATATTAATCACATAGATATTACATAGTATCATAAACATCTACAAGAGTTACACAGGTTTATACATCAAAATCAAGACAGTTATAAAGATCTGTCTATTTACAATGCAAGATACAACACAGATATCAACATAGAGATCAACACAACGGAACCACTATAAATCTACAACGTTGAAGCCTCTTGCTCCATATCTCCTCCAGAATTCGTCAAAGCTAACCTGAATCTCTTGGCTACCCATAAAATTTGACTACCCAAGAGTTTAAAAAAAACAGAAATAAACTCCGGGTCGGACATGGGTCTGGTGTGAGTAAACGGGTTAAAGTTGCTTAACTTTGAAAAACCTTTCAAAATAAAAGGTATCACGTAAGACTTCCCACACATAAACATGGGTAAGTTTTTACCTTACGCTAACCAAAACATTTGATAGGAAATCTAGTGATATTATAATAGGGTCTAGGGTTTTCAATAAAATACAGAAATAGCTGGAATGCTTACATCTTACGTTCCAACATAGTTGGGCACAACTAAAACGTACGGCACTTATTGAAGATTGGATTCCATACAATGGCAGGGCTACTGGGGTACCATCTGTCACAATACGTGGCCTAGATCAATGTACCGAGGATCACTCTTGACCCCTTGCAACACAAAGCCGGAACCATCCCTTACTGGATAGTCCCGAATAAGAAAACCCCATGGTTGTAGCTAGCAACTGCCTACACAACCGAATAAAAAGGGACTCTAGACAGGGGTAAATCTTATCCTATTTAGTGCTACCCACCTAGCCTTGCCGCATCTTCCCTATTTTAGCAATTCTCGGTTGATGAGGCTTCAGGCTACAATTATCTTTAGAGAACACATCTCTTAGAATGCTCATCGTCCAACTGACGATGTTCTGAAAGAATTCAATCCATACAAGTTTGTTCTGGATTCGAATGAAACCGAAGGCATTATCTCTTTACACTCATTTTAGAATCACCCTCAGAGTTAACGACAATAACCCTTGCACTTTGAATCTTCATCTTCACTTGACATTCACGACCTAACGTTTAATTTGGATCGATGTGGTTTTCGGATATCCAAATCTGGAAACCCGATCCTAGTCTCACCGAAATCCAAAACGCCATCTTTTAAAGCCAAGTTGTTTTAAAGTTAAAACAATTCAATTATATTATCTATATTCACACAGATAGATAATTCACATTATCACAAATACATAATCCATATCATCATAATTCAACCGAAGCACCCAATATCACAAATCAACACATATCTCATATCAGAGATAAACAATTCAAGGCATTCAATAACATTCAGTCATCCATAAGCAAAGATCTATTAATCACACGTCTATAATTAATTTAAAATGAATTAAATTAATTACTTCATCTTTAATTAATTTAAAATAAATTAAATTAATTACCTTCATCACTATAAATCTTGCATACTTAACCATTATTTAATTATAACAAATTAATCAATCATCCTTGATTAATTATTTTTTAATTACATTAAGTACTTAACCCTTAATTAATTGCACAAATTAATTATTCTTAACCATTTATAGTAATTAACCTTTAATAACTTCCATTAATTAATTAATTATAATTAATTACATTAATCCTTAATTAATTACATTAATCCTTAATTAATTACATTAATTAATTACTTTATAATCACTTATTATTGGTTAATTACCCTTTAATTAATCAATCCTTAATTACATCATTAATTACATTAATTAATTATCCCTTAATTACTTCTTAATGAATCATTTTTAATAATTAATCTTTAATTAATCTTTATTCATTAATCAATCTTGATTAATCATAATCAGTAATTAATTATCCTTAATTAATTACATCACTTAATTAACTTCAAATAACTTTATTAATCAATTCTTAAATTAATTACACTAAGTAATTAATTATTAATTACTTTCACTAAGTAATTATCCTTCATATTAATTACACAAAGCAATTAAACCCAACTACTAACATTCTCCAATTAATTACATCCAGTAATTACCTACTAATTACTTCACTTAGTAATTATACTTTATAAATTACACTAAGTAATTATACTTAACCAATCATCTAGTGATTATTTTAAATTAATTAAACTAATTAATTAACTTAAACTAATCACATTAATTTAGTTAATTACACCGAGTAATTAATCCCTTTAGTTACACTCATTAAGTAATTATACTTACACAATTCCACAAATGATTATTTTTAATTAATTTATATAATTAATTATTAAAATTAATCACATTAATTAATTATTTAAATAATCCCTAGTTAATGATCTTCATTGACTATTAATATTTCTTTAATTACTTCCCTAAGTAATTAAATTTTAATTAACCATTATTAATTTCAAATCAATTAAGTCTTAATTACCAATTAATTAACCTCTAATTACTTAGTTAATTAATTTCTAATTATAAATTAATTAATCTCTAATCATTAATTAATCAATCTTAATTACTTAATTAATTATCTCTAATCATTAATTAATAATCTCAGATTATCTAACTAATGATTTTTAATTACAGATTAATTAACCTTTAATTAATTAACTTATAACCCTTAAATTATAAATTAATTAATCCTAATCATTATTTAATTAAATTAATTAATTTCCCTTAATTAATTTCTTAATTAATCCTTTATTATTAATTAATTAAATTAATTATACATAAATTTCGTAATTAACTTAATTAATCTTAACTCATAAAAAACTTTAATTAATCCTTAAGATAGAACATTATCTTATTTAATGGCTTAACTATCTTTAACACCTTAAAACATTTTATCTTAAAGATTAGCTTTACTTAATTAAATCGTTAATTAAGTTTAAAATAAAATAAAACAATCATTTAACTTTAAAAGTTATCTTCCTTTATTAAATCTTTTAAATTAAGATCTAAAATAAATTAAAAAATTAGCTTAACACTTCAAATTAAACACTTAACAAAATTTTCTCGAATCAATTATTTAAAACATTTATTTTAAAAACAAGATTCATTTCAAAATTCAAACTTACTTTATTTAAATTTAAAAACTGGTTTTTATAAAAACTTTTTAAAACTTTTGAAAACTGTTTTTAATCTTACTTTGGGTCTAACCCAAACATCACTCGAGAGCCACCCGAGTTCTCTTCTTCTCTTTTATTTCAAAAACTTGGTTTAAATTTTAAGTTTAAAATATGTTAAACAATACACCCAAAAGTTACTCGAGCTTCCACTCGAGACATAAACCCAAAAACTCGATACCTCCTTCAAGTTCAACTCATGGCAAAACCCATAACCCAAAACAACAGACAGGAGAATCATCATCGTGCACATGCACCATCGCCAGAGCCACCATCGGCCTTCGATGGTCCCTTCGACACATCGCCTAATGCCGTCGCAACCAACTCGACCATCAACACACAATCACAAACCACAGATCGAAATCAAGTAGTCTAGTTGAAACTGGAACCAAATACCATGGCCAAAACCCCCCCTCGAACTCACGCCTCTGACCACTAGACGATGCGCAACCACGATCACACCATCTCCGATCATCCACGAAGCCATCACCCAAATTCGATGCAACTCGATGCATCAGAGACACTGCCACAATCACATTTCCAGACTCGACTGAAATTAGGTTTAAAACCTAAATCACCTCCTCAACGTCGCCTCGACGATCTGGAATTCTTTCAGTTATTTATCCCAATCTCGCCGTAACTTCTTCCATCACCAGTTGAAACCTAAGACCTCACTACCCCTTGATCGCCAGAGGTAGCCTCAAAACCAGATTCCAGTCATCTCCAAAATGCTTACTCAATACCTAATTAAAAATTGTGATTTTAGTTGTAAAAAGCCTAACTTTCTAAGTAGATTCAAATTGTAATCCTGAAACAACAATTTGCAAAGTTTAATTTTTACATGATTTAAAGAATTGCATTGTCTTTCCATTTTTTCTAGATAAATTTCTAAATATTTTACTTAAATTCATTTTTAAGTTTTAATCTATGACTAAACAAACATTTATTGTTTGTAAACTAAGTCACTGCAGAGATTAGAGGAAGGGAGAATGGAATTTGAATTAAATTTAAACTCTGCAATATGAAAACAGAGAAGAACATGAATTCAACCAGACATGCACACATGAATACATTCCTAATATACAGATTCTACACTTATGTATACACGTGCAGGCATCATCATCACAGAGATTTCACAAGCAATAATCAACCATCTACTTAAACTTTAATTTAAATGTTTACTCACCAAACAGAGTTTTTGAAACAGTTTTGGATTTTGAAGACTTGGAAAACTTTGAAACAAGAATGCTTGAAAAACTGGAAACTTTGAATTGCTTTAAGGCTTTGAAAACTGAGATGCTGATGCTTAATAAACCATGCTTCAGGTTGCATTTTGAAATTGAAACTTTGCTTGATAATTTGATTACAGGCTTGAGAATAATTGTTATAGGTTTTGGTTTTGCACTTGAAAAAATGTTTACAGGGTAGTGATTTTTGTTTGAGGAATTGGTTACAAGCTTTGTTTTTGAGGATTTCTGGTTGCATTTGAAACTTATTTGCAGGCCTGATTTTGAAACAGAAAAATGTTTGCAGGATATTTGAACTTGAGTTTGAACTTTTGAAAATGATTACATGTTTATGTTTGGTTGAAAATGAATTACAGGGTTTTGGTCTCATTGTTGAAAATGTTTGCATTGTTTTGATTTTGGTTTGAGGAATTGGTTACCAGCTTGTTCTTTTCTGGTTTGATTTTTTTTTACAGATTTTGGTTTCTTGAATTTTCTTTGCTTTTGTTCTTTCAGTTTTGAAAAGGAGATAGAAAAAGGAAATGAAGAGGAAAGTATATGTTTATATAAGTTTAAATTAGGTTTTACTAAAATATAAGAAAATTAAAATAAAAGTGACAGTTGTCCCTTACCTTATATAATATGCTAACACATGTTATTAAAGAGTTTATAACTTAACACTTGCCATTATTTATTTTTATATTATTTTAAAATGATTTTAAAAGCTTTTGAAATAAATTTCCTAATTAAATAAGTACTTTTATTTATTTATAAATGCTTTTCTTATTTTTAGATAAATAACCTTTAAAAGAAATAAAATAAAAACCAATTAGATCCTAAATAAAACATATAAAATTATTTAATCCATTTATAAATGTAAATATAAAACTTTTGTATTTATTTAATAAATACTTTCTAAATTTATATAAATAAATTTCTTTTAAAGAAAAAAAAATAAAAAAAATCCTATTTTAATAAAAACCATATCCATATATTTTATCTTCAAAATATTTTAAAATAATTAAATTTAAAGATTCAAATTTTAAATCCAGATTCAAATTCAAATTTAATTTGAAATCCAACTTAAAAGTCAACTCAAATATATTGTATATTTAAATAAACACACTATTAAATTTTTAAATAATTATTCTATTTAAAATAAACTTAAATACATATATATACATATACATTTAAACAACACATTATTAAATTTGCAAATAATTATAATTTTGCCATTTTTAAATAGCTTTGAAAAATATTAAATTGAATTTAATCATAGCTTCAAATCATACTATATACATTCATATATTTTACAATTTGAAAACATTTCTTTTATTTTGATCCAGGACTTCCTATTTATAGTATATATACAAATACATATATATACACACATTATAAATAGAAAACAATTTTATTAGCTTTTAAAAGATAAAATTTACCAATTAAATATTTATAAAAGAAGATTATTAAACCAATTTAAATGCTTATTAACAAAGATTATTAAATAAATATTGCCTTAAATTCCGGGTCATCACATTCCTCCCCCTTAAAAGAATTTCGTCCCCGAAATTTAAAAGCAAAGATAATTTAATAATCCAACAAAACTTTATTTCAAACAATTCTAGCATACATAACAGTCATACACTATCAACCAAACAAACAATTTTATCCAAACAAACATTAGTAGCTATCCGAACACAGATCCGGATGAGCTTTCCTAAAACTATCCAGAGTTTCCCAAGTACCAATACTGGGATACTCGCTCTACTAAATCCAAACTATCCACACCACTAAGCTTCTGAGCTCCTACACATGTAGATCTACCATCTACACAAGATCACTGACCACGATCAAGGCCAACTCAACAACCAAATCCTCCTGAACTACTGGTTCCATAACCAGTGATGGATCATACCCGTACTCCCTCAGATATACGTGAAATACATTGAATCCCAGTCTTCCAAACTGGCAATTCAACCCTATAAGCCAAAACACTGAACCTTACAAGAACACAGAAAGATCCAATGTACTTTTGGGCTAGCCTCACAGTCTTATCCATTCTAACTGCTCCCCTTATCGGAGAAAACCCCATCTAAAATCCAAATATCCAACTACGAATTCCAAATTCCTTCGTCTCTTATCCACAAAACTCTTCTGACGATCCTGGGATGCCTACATCCTTCCTTGTTTAGCCCAACCTTCATAGATGCTTCTTGAAACAAACTGGACCAAAAACAACTCAACAAAATGGTCCTCCCAAGATCTACTGAAATCAAGAACACAAACTCAACTCCACAATCATCAGTAGATTTTACACTTACTTCTACTATCTGGAAAAGATAAAACTGGTGCATTCGCCAATCTGGCCTTCAGATTCTAAAAAATTTCCTGTAGAAACCCTCTAATCCATAAAACTGCAATTTCTGGTTGCTTCCACTCTAGAATAGCTGCCATCTTGCTTCCGTTGCACAAATCTGATCTGGAGCAGATGAGAATGTCGTCAATGAACATGAATATAAACTTGTCCAAGACATCCAAGAAATAAGGTTCAACAGATCCAAAAAGAGAAAACTCAGAAGTTCCATGAAATACCAGCTGCTTCATGAAACCTTTTCTTTATGAACCATCCTTCTATTAGCTAAACCCTCGGTATCACTCCTGGAATCCTAGTTGATACGAAACCTCAAAATCCAGATGCTATGGCAAAACTTGACTTCTACGAAGACATCCGGAAAAAAGATCTCTGACAACCAAAGAGAACACTCAACTATCGCAAGTCACTTTTTCGATCAACCCAGACCAATTTCCAAAGATAATGTTCTCTCTTTACCAATCAAAACAGTTTATGCTAATCTAGCCAATCCATCAAAGAAATGTATCCACTCTGCTGCTTCTGAATTCCACATCTAGAAAATTGCTAGCCGTACGACCTACTTGCGGGTTCACTGAACACTCCGAGCTGCAATGCTGCCACAGATGCCAAAGACTTCCTAACCAAAGCTCTTCGAACCTTAAAGCCATATCATCCAATTCCACACAGAGCCTAGAGATGGGTAGACATCTCCTCAAGAAACTCGAGCCTTAAACCAAACACAAACACCCTGCTGAACCCAGCCTCATTACCGATGCAGACACACTTCCTTAAACTTGCCCCAAAAGAAACATCCATAGTCACTGTGCCTCACCACACAGCTGCTCCTTCCCGAACTTGCCAAGATACCATTACTAGCTTCTGCTCAACCGACAGATCCAAATTCTACTCATCCATACTTGCACCTCAAAGATGGACTCTAAACCTCAATAGGTTTCCTTTAGTGATTGGTGAAATCCTTACACCACTGCAAAGCTTACTCGAGATGGTATTGAGTCTACAGTCTCGACAGATACACTTCCAACCCTCAACACTCAGACTCCTTCCATTAGTAGTCGTGCTACACACACCACTACCCTTTCTACCTCTAGAATTCATATTGGAAAACCCAAACAGATAACCCAACAAATCGGTAAATATACATACATACATACATACATATATACATATACATACATATATATATATATATATATATCAAAATTACAAATACGCTCTCTCAAAAAAGAAATCACCCCAAAGCCTAGGTATACACTCAACCTAGCGCTCTGATACCAACTGTAACAACCCGTCTTTTTATGGAGTGAAAGACGGGTTGTTACAAATTCTGCTAACAACTCCTGAACTCGCATAAGACACGGGGCAAGTCGTTTTCCCTTAGCTTGATAGTCTCCACCAACTTGATACACCACCAACTACGAATCACAAAAGATTTCAAGAGAATTAACTCCAAGTTCACTAGCAATTTTAAGTCCAGCAATCAATGCTTTATACTCATCCTCATTGTTTGTGGAAGGAAAACCAAGCTTGAAAGCATAATAAATTGATCGGTTTTCAGAGGTTACAAGCACAATCCCAGCTCTAGAACAATGATCATTAGGTCCTCCATTATTATACAACTTCCATCGTACTGTGGGGATTTCGCTACCTTTTAGTAGATCGTCTTGCATGGCAAATTTTGCTATAAAGTCTACCAACGCTTGAACCTGGATAGCTCTTCGAGGAAGTATTTAATGTCGGATAGGCCGAGCTTAACATTCCATTCAAGTAACTTCCTAGGCATCTCAGGTCACTGTAGCACCTGTTGTGATGGCCGGTCGATGTAAATATTGATTTCATGTGCCCAGAAATATGGTTCCATGGTGCATTTAGTAAGTAGCAAACCAATTTCTCTATCTTCAGGTAGTTCCTTCCTGCTTCTGTTAATATCTTGATGTAATACACCGGCCTCTGGGTTCAGTTCTCCTCGCGAATTAAGGCGGCACTTATAACATGCGCTAATACATCAAAATAATTATACAACTCCTTATGATCTACTGCTTTGACAAGACAGGAGGTCTCTCAAAATGATTCATCAGAGCTTGAAATGTGTCTTTGCAGTCCAGCATCCATTTGAAATTTCTTTTTCCCTTCCTAATCAAATCAAAGAAAAGAACGAATTTGTCGGTTGCTCTGGAGATAAATCGACTTAAGGCAGCCACCTTTCCATTCGGACTTTGCACTTGTTTTGATGGTTCTTGGCGCTTGAATACCTTGAATAGCCTGAATCTTCTTTGGATTAGCTTCTATTCCACGAGCATTCACAATAAATCTTATGAACTTTCCTGGTGCAAAACCGAATGAAAATTTCAAGGATTGATTTTCATGTTATAATATCGAAGGATGTCAAACACCTTTGCTGAGTTTCAAATGTGGTCATTTGTTTAACGTGACTTCACGAGCATATCATCCACATAAACTTCTATTGTATTCCAAATTTGATCTTTAAACATCCGGCTAACAAAGCGTTGATAGGTTTCCTCGGCGTTCTTCAATCCAAACGGCATTAACACGTAGCAATATAATCCAACATCCGAAACAAAGCTGGTGTGTTCCTGATCAGGGACATGCATTAGGATTTAGCTGTACCCTGAATATGCATCCATAAAAGATAACAATTCAGGTCCGGCATTCGAATCAACTAATTGATCAATCCTTAGAAGGGGAAAAATGTCCTTAGGACACATCTTGTTCGGATCTAAATAATCAATGCACGTTCTCCATTTCCCATTCTCCTTCTTTAAAAGTAAGGGATTGGTTACCTATTTAGGATAGATCACGTCATAGATAAACCAACTATCTTTTAGTCTATACACCGCCTCTTTAAGAGCGACGGATCTCTCCAGATCCATGCATTGTCTCTTTCGTTTCCTTAGAACATACTTTGGGTCAATGTTCAATATATGGCTCGCAATGGAAGGCGAGATCAAACACACGTGTTAGTCCTTGAGATGATAGTTTTGATGACAACAACCTTAGAATAGGATTATAAAATATAAATACTAACATTATAGTTTATATATATGTACATGCAGGATTTAACCATGTAGATACCAAGAATGAAGACTGTACAGTATAAAGATTCAAGATATCAAGATTGAAGACTCATGGGTATCAAGAATATCAGGAATATCAAGATTATCAAGAGTTCAAGTTTCAAGAATAAGTAATTTAAATAGGAATTTTGTTAAAACTCCTAGAAAAGCACCGGCATCTTAAAATCCAATTTATTCGTGGAATGGAATTCACTTCGAGCCTGTTAAAGGGATGGAACTCTAAGTAGGATGGAAGCTACGAAAAATCTAGTGGAACATCATTTTGTATCCGCTAACCTTTATTCAAAATGATTTTACAAAATTATATCTTGTTTTCAAAATGTTTTCAAAACCTTCCTTTTAAAAGAATCAAAAACATCTATCCTAATTTTAAATACATTTAGCCTCAAAATAATCTTTAATTTCAAAATCAAATCATCCTTAGTTTTGAATTATCTTTAATAATAATTTTAACTTTTTAACATATGTATATACTTATATTTAAATATAAAATTATAGTAAAGTTTTATACATACCAAAATATTATTCTCCATATTTATTTATGTATTTTAACCATAGTTAAGTATATTTATAAAGTTTAAAATAGTTTTAATATAAGATAAAAGTTATTTTCAAAAGAAAAAAAAACACCAAAATTTCCTTTGGGATGTCGACATACCCAAGTTACCCATGTCGACATAGTGTAAGTTGATTTCAAAATTTTAAATTTCGAATGAAGTGTCTATTCGTCATATCCCTTCACGAATGGACATGACTGTTGTTCATCTATAAATAGGGGCTGTTTTCAACGAATTTCTATTCATATTTTTTTGTTTTTCACTCCTCTTCTTCTTCCACATTTCTTTATTTATTCTTACCATTACTTTGCCAAAATTAACATTGAATCTAACTAGATTATTTCTGATTTGATTCTATATCACTATCTCAACAAGATCCTTAGTGCTATTCAGAGTTATATGCTTCTTTGTAATCATTTCTGTGAAAAAAGATGTGATTGTATCATTGGAAATCAATCAAGTGAGAAAAGGTGTGATTGTAGCCTTGGAAATCAATCAAGTGTAAAAGGTGTGATTGTAGCCTAAGAAATCAATTGGGTGAACTTGTTGCCTATGAAATCAAGTATCTTTACCTAGAGGATTGTGAATCTGTAGGGTGTACCTTGTAGCCTTGAAATCGAGGGTGTAATTGTACAATTGCTTTTGAAAGAAAATCCGTACTTGTGTGCGGGACTGGATGTAGGGTAACTTCGAACCGGTATAAAATCCGGTGTACTCTTTCCTTTACTGCTTTTACTTTATTTCTGCATCTGTGTTTGTTTCTGTGATCATATCTGTGTCTGAATATTTCATACATTTGGGTTCAAATTAATATAAACTCAAAAAGATTTAGTAATTTCTATAAACATTATTCATGCCCCCTCTAGTGTTTATCCTAGCCTTAAGACCCGTAATACGTATTTCTAATATTTGGTATCGGAGCAAGGTTTTCAAAGTTTTCATAATCTTAATTTTGAAAAATTAACAAAATGGCTACCAACACTGGTACTGGTAACACTACTAACACTAGTTCTATCATCCTTGTCACTAGTTCATTTGTAGAAGGTTAGTCTATTGTCAGACCACCACTTTTTAATGGCAGTAATTATGCATATTGGGCATGTAGGATGAAAATATATTTACAATCTGTAGGATTAGACACTTGGAATGTCACACAGGCTTAATATTCTGAACCCACAACTGATTTTGCACAGTGGACCCCTAAGCAAAAGACTGTTGCACAAAATAATTCTAAAGCAATGAATATTATGTTTTGTTCACTTGATAGGAATGAATTTAATAGTGTCAGTTTGTAAGTCTGCATATGAAATCTGGAAAACTTTGCAAGTTACTCATGAAGGAACAAGCAAAGTTAAACAGACCAAAATTTTCATGCTCACAAATCATTTTCAATTATTTAAAATGAATTCTAATGAGTCTATTTTAGATATGTATAGTAGATTTCAGGATATTGTGCATTCTCTAATATCCTTGGGAAAGGAATTTTCGGAAGAAGATCAAGTCAGAAAAATCTTAAATTCTCTTACTCCTGAATGGGATCAAAAGACACTTGCGATCGAAGAGGCAAATGACATCAGTACCTTAAAGATAGAAGAATTAATTGGAAATATAATGTTGTTTGAAGTTCAAATGATTGGGAGAAGAGAAAGCAAAGCATCTGAAAAGAAATCAATGGCATTCAATGCATTGATCGATGGATCAGACTCAAATAGCGATAATGATGAAGAGATAGCCTTTATGATCAAGAATTTTCGGAAATTCCTGAAATACAGAAAGATGAACAATTTCAAGAGAAACAACTACAAGAACTCTGGAAATCAGAATGTAGTGCCAACAATATCAAATGTTTCAACCGTGATGAACCAGGCTATATCAAAAGAGACTATTCGTATCTAGGTAGGAAAAATCTTTCTATAAGCAATGATTCCGTAAAGAAACGAAAACATGCATTTACTGCTACTCTAGATGACTCAGACTTGTCCTCAAGCGATGATGATCAGAAGACAGATGATTCAAATATGTGTTTCACAGCAGTTCACGGCTCCGACAAATTCAGAGAAACGGATTCAGAAAAAGGTATACATTTACATTACAATTGGTTGAAACTGCATGCTTAGATTTGGATGCTTGATTTCTTGATTGATTGATTTTGAATTGGTGTGTTGTTTGAATTTTAAATTTTTTTACTATTATATTATTATTATTATTATTTTATTTTTATTTTTATTTTTATTTTTAATAGTATTATAATATTTTGTAGAATATACTATTACTTCAAAATTACTCCAGATATACGCACACACACACACACATATATATATGTATGTATATGTACACATATATATTAGAATACTTCGGAAAAATAAATCATAGAAATTCAAAGACACATGTCGACATGGTCCCCAGCACGATGTCGACATGGGTACAGAATTTGAAATTCAAAATTTGAATTCAAATGGTTGAATTTCCCTCCACCTTTTCACTTCATTCAATTCTCTGAAAAGGCATCTTTTGACCAAATAACATGTCCTTTGAGAATTTATTTATTCACTATCTTTTATCACATCTTTTCACTCTCATTTTAAATTCAAACTCTCTCTTCAAAACTTCAAGCTCTCTACTCTTTACTCTAATGATTTTTTCAAGCAACCCCTCCACCATGAGAATTTCCACAAAGATAAAAGACCAACTCTTCAATGAACCATAGGCCTTAAAAGCATGCATCAATTATGCTAACTATGGAAAAGTCCATCCTGGAAAGTTTGCTATATTTCAATATTTCTCTTCTTATGAAATTGATTTTCTTTTTGCAAACAATCAAATTCTTAGTCTTGTTGATGCTTCTAAAAATGATTTTGTTTGTTTTCCAAATCTTGTTAAAATTTTCTATGCAAATTTAAATCGTGGATTTTATATTGGAAATGATGATGAGATTTGGAGTAGTGTCAAAGGCACTAGAATTATTTTGAATTGTGATCTTTTGGGTACCATTCTCAATTGCAAGAGTACGACAATGGATCTTTCTAGTTTTAAAATCAATGAAAATGATCGTGAGACATATCATCACATTTTCGAAGAAAATAATAATTTTGAATTTAAAAATCGAAACTTTCGACCAAAAGCTAGAATTGTTAATCTTCTTTTACAACATACTTTGACCCCAAGACCGGGGAATTTTAACAATCCTACTTCAAAAGTTTGCAAAGCACTTTTTTCTATTTTTGGAAATTATGATATTAATTGGGTGCAAGTTATTTTGGATGAACTTCGTCCACTACGCCATAGATGGCCTATTGCAACGAAAATACAAGATGTTGCTAGCTACAATGTAACGGTAGTTATGCTAATTTTTGTCTATTACAACATTAGCTTCAGGATGTTAGTATAGATACCAACACTATGTTGCAGTAGCTATAGACTTATAAAAATATTATAAAAAATGAGTGCAGGCTGAAAAAAAGCGGGCTGAAATAATTTTTAACACGGGAAGCAAAAATAAAGCGGCAAAAGTTAACAAAATATTGAAGGGTTTCACTCAAACATTTAACAAAATACGTACTCTGCCGCTCAACCTCTCAAACACTCAAACACTCTGGGATTTCAATTAGGGCTAAAAGTTCCAAGTTTACAAGCTTAATTGGGGTTCGATTAGGGTAAGTTCGAGTTCGAGCTCAAGTTCGATCTCCCTTCTCTCCTCTTCAGTCGCTGACACTTCTTTCGATTACTGCAGTAAGTTCTCAAACTTATAAAATTTGGGATTTCCTTGCTATTTAGCTATTTCAGACTATTTTAGCGGTTAATGGTTATTAACATGGTTTTTGTAATCTTAGAAATTGATGATGTTCCGTCAATTGGTAAGCTTAGATGCCCGGATTTTATCCCAATAGGCAAATTATATGTAAAAGTTTGAGGTTTTGGTAGAATGGATCTGGATATAACTGGAAACAAATACTAGCAAGTCTTGAAACACTAAACTATATGGATTTTTTAGTACATGGTAGAGAGGCAGTTTATTAGATTTTTTCCTAGATGTAGTCAACGTTTGTACCATTTTCTTCCAATATAAGAGCATCTCTAGCAGGTGATTTGGTGGAAAATGGGGGAAACTCCCTTTTTTTTAGATTCCTCACGCTCCAGCTGAGTTGATTTGAGCATGGGTGTAACGACCCGAAATTTTCGAACCCGAAAATTTCAGATAGTTATGGAAAAGAAGAAAGAGATAGAAGAAGAAGAAAAACAGAACACCAAAATCTCACGTTCGCAGCGGATAAAATATAATAAATAATAACAGTTTACAAAAGAATATTTTATCTGTTGATTACACTTTAATACATCAGAGGTTCACACATATACAGTCACTGATCATATACAAATCATGTCTCGGATATATAATCATATACTGCAGCGGAAATACTCTATACGTACTTGCCATCCAGCTCGTCTCCTGAGCTCCAGAACGTACCTACCTGAAAATCTGTAATACTCGGTCTGACCCGAGCATTACACCAAAGTAACACCCAGGTTAGGATGGAAACCAGCGTGAGTAAACCCATCTAACATGTAATACCAAAGCATACAACTGAATTAAAACCCGGGTACTCATATCAATTCACAAAGCCATAATTAATTTTAGACATCACTTATTCCACACATCAATTTCTAAGTACCAAACTTAGATAAAATAATCCAATTCACTTAAATCACTTCATTCTAGCCTATTGATTTCACAAATCAATTTACAAAATTCGAAGTGGTTTCGGGTATTTCCCAATACCCGACCCTGGTCTCTTCAAAACTCATATCATCAACCCAAGTTATCCAAATGAAATACACAACATTTCATATCAGAGATATCAACTCATTCAAAGCATCCAATACCATTCAACCAATCATAAGCAAAGCTTAATCACACAAATCAATTCAATTGATTCTAATTGAATTTTCAAACCTCAATCACTTAGATTCCTTCATTTACATTTATTAACTCCAAATCAATTTAATTAGTCAACCCAACATTATTCATCTTAACTTATCTACTTGGACTAAGTTCTCAGATTCATTAACTTATAATCACTTACATTGATTAATAATCCTTGAATTAATCATGCTCATAAATTTACTAACCCTCCATAAATTTTGTTACACTGATTAAACAAGTAATTAATCCTCAATTAAGTAATTACCAATAATTACCCCCTTTGATTTATGATATTAAGTAATTTTCTTCGACTTCTTTTATTAGTAAATTCTATTAACTACATTGATTAATTACCTTAATCAATCATTGGTTATTTCAAATTAGTATTTACTCTAGAATTTAATTAACCTTTAATTGCTTATATTATATTAATTGTTCACAATCATTAACTACTCATCTTAATTAACTTCTTAGTTTCCATTAACAAACTCACTAAATTATCTATGGTCTTATACCGCATCCTCGATTAATCCTTCTGTGTGAAAATACTTCTTTAAAGTAATTTACTTAGTATACTCAACCACCATGAAAAGAAACCCATCAAATTGTTTATCAAATCGATGATAAAAATCTAACAAGTAAGGCCCTTTTCTTAGAAACAAACATGTTCATTTCGGGCAGAAATGTAACCCGAGCTTGCACCTCTATTTCATATATATAGAATGCCGAATTTTAAAAAGTGATACAAACGAAAGTTATCACATTCTTCCGGTAGTTTCCAAAACTTTAAAAATATGGGATTTGGATAAGAAACGCAAAAATTATACACAAAATACTAGCTCAGGTTTGCACAAGACACTGAGTACTCTATAACAACAGGACAGCGAGTTTGCAAGAGGTTTTTCAACATACTAATCAATGAAATTCAGAAAATGATACAAATAAAAGTATAGGAATTTCCGTTAGCTTTCCAGAATGACCAAGATCATCGAATTTGGATCGACGGTTCAAAAGTTATGACCATTTTACTAAAAACATTAAGCTTAGCCTGAACTTATGCATTTGCAGGATGGCGACCAACAATTGCAATTATAGCATAGAAAACATCAAAATCAGGCAAAATGAATAAAGCAAAAGTTGTATCTTAGTTTCTAATCTTTCCGGAACATTAAAAATCACCGAATTCCAATAAGAATTGTAAAAGTTATGGATAAAACAATTCTGAGATTTGAATTTCATAACTTCTGTCATTTTGTCTCGGAACAGCGATAAACAATTATAATTTTGGCCAAGATTACATCGAAATTTTGAAAAACTCAAAAACTTAAAAGTTTTAGAAAAAAGTCTAAGCTTTCTGGAACATCTAAATTTATCGAAATCGGTTGAGGAACGAAGAAGTTATGGCCAATTTAGTTTCAGCCTTAAGCACAGAGCTAATATTGGTTTTGCTCTCGGGATTACAGTAGAAAGGTTCAATTTTGACATAGCCAACATCCAAATTACAGAAAACATAAAACATCACAGTTGTAACACATGCAATAAGCTTTCCAGGACATCTAAGAAATCGAAATTTCATTAAGAATTGAGAAAGTTATGGTCAAATTACTAAGCTGCGTTTTTGATAGAACCGAGCCACTTTTACGTACAACTACCATCTCATCAAAAATAACATGAATACTAGAAATTTAAATAGGTTTTCTCACCTTAAACTTGTATATTTGCCTTGACTCTTTTTCCTTGGCTTTCTCCAAGCTTTTTCACTTTATCTTACTTTTGTTTTTGCTTTTGTGAAAGAAAGAAAAATAAGTGAACATTTCCACCCTTTACATAGTAATTTTCAAGGCTAGTTTGGTAATTTTAGTTTTGGACACTTGTCTACTTCTCTTTGCACAAGCTTTAGAATGTTGACACATGTCTACTTAGGTGTCTTAAGATGTTTCTACATATGGACACCTAATGGGGTTATGTGTCATAATTCTATTTCATCTTAAGATAGGTGTATGGTCCATATTATGTCACTTGTCTTTACCATGTCATGCCACTTATCATATACTTATAAATGTATACATACTTATACCTTTTGTATTATTTAAAAGCATACATAAATGTAAATAAAATAGAGATGGTGTAGATAGTATATTGTAAACTATCGATTTACACGATATATTATTAAAACTGACAAATCACCTTTAAATTAGATTCTAACCATTCTATTATCTTCCGTCCTATCATTATAAATTTTATAAACCTTCAAATTGTTATTAACATGCTTAAAATTCTATATTCAATATTTCACCCAATTTCAAATTATATAACTTAATAATTTAATTAGCAAGTAAATATTAATATTCGGGAGTCAAGTTTACAATTAACGTTTAAATATTTAAAATCAATTTATTATTCCAATTTAAACTGTTAAAAATATCAGGTCGTCACATTCCTCCCGCCTTAAAAGAATTTCGTCCCTGAAATTTATAGTTAGGATGAATGGTTCAAAACCCGTTTACTTTTCCCAAATCCCACAATTCAACATTCTACCAATTATCTTTTATTAAAGGCACTTAACCTTAACCAACTTCCTAAAACCTTCTATAGTTTTCACGCAATACCCTTTTGCTCAATCCTTTAAATTTCAATTTAAAACCAATTTTGAGTTATCGAAATTTTCTCAAAATTTTTTTTTCCTAACTCCCAAAATTTTCAAAACATTTTGGCGGAGTCTCCTTTGTACGGAGGAGCTTTTGCAATTTGACAATAGATATAAATATGTATACATCGACCCACACGGTCGGAAAAAGAAAAAACAGTTCTTATTTCCTATTTTTATTGTGTAGGCGTACCTTTATTTAGCATTTTAAGCAAGCAGCTTATAAATTTAAGCAATTAGCGCAATCCAAACCAACCAAACAGTCTTCAAGCACCTGTACTATCTCAATTTAAATATGTAAGTGCCACATATAGAAATTCTGTTAGCATTTCACTTACTTTTAAAGGCTAAACACAAGCATTTCAAAAGCAACAAAAACCAAACGCTTATGATAAGCGATTTATATAATTTAAAGTTAATCCAATTGCTTCCTTAAATTTAAACTTAAGTTACTTTACTTTAATTTATTCCAACATCAAACTTAAGTTTACTTCTATTTGATTCTCATTTAATCAAATTCCATTAAACTCAGTTAGCCCACCATTTCATTTTAATTCACCTCCACAATTTATCAAAATAATATCCAAGCGTATACTTAACTCATTTATACCTCAAATCAATATACCACCGAACTTAAGTTCAGTCTGATAATCCAATTTCAATCACAACCTTGATTTTTTTTATTTTTTATTCTTTTTTATTCAATCAGACTTCGTCCATTTATTATTTAATTCCATTAACTCATTTTATATTGCACTTTCTTAATTCATTTGCGAATTTATTTTATTTATACAAAGCCATTCTCAATTTACTTGTAACTTTCGTTAAATATTATTCATATCACGTTTGAATTTTATTTGTAATTCAAACCGTCACTTTTCCAATCCAACTCTATTTTATTTCTACAACATCTCTTCTTATTTAATTCATTATCAAATCCAAGTCGAATTCTATTGACAAATTCGAATTCATTTCCAAACTCCATTATTAATTTACAATCCATTTGTTTAATCGAGTAAAATTTTATTAACATACTTTATTAAATAATTATTTATTAGCTTACTTCCAACTTTTATTACAAAGAAACTTACTTCATTAAATTTTCTCGAGTTCTTATTTTATAATTCCTGTTTGGATTTCCCTTTTAATTATTAAAATTTAGAAATGCCTTTAAATTCGGATAATATTTTATAAAACATATTTCTTATAATTCGATGTCTCAAATAGTCCATCCTTGTTCTCACAGAAATTCAATCATACGTTGATCAGGCGTAGAACTGAAAATCTATAAGTACTTAGCAGATCCATTTTCAACACCCAGTGAAAATATTTTAGAAAATAATTTTACTGAAAATATAGAAAACATTTTTGAAAATAGAGGATATATCTTTGGTGAGAATGCTCTGGAAATCATCACCCCCATCCATGGTCACAGTTACATTCCAGGGTTACGTTGCCATCGTAGCAAAAGTCCATGTAACTGCAGGCTCTCCGCGGCCTCTCGATTACACCATGGAACCCACACAGCAGATCACAGTTACCTCCAGGGTTACGTTGCCGTCGCAGCAAAAGTCCATGTAACTGCAGGCTCTCAGCGGCCTCTGATTTTCGCTGTCGAAATGAAACCTCTCCACTCCTACATAGGTCGCAGTCTGCCGATATAAAATCAAACGCAGACTGTTGGCTCTCAGCGACACACACGACTTTCGCTATGTTATACCATAGGTCGCAGTCTACCGATATAAAATCAAACGTAGACCTTGGCTCTCAGCGACACACACGACTTTCGCTATGGTATACTCTACTCATAATCCCCAGGAACTAGTTTCGTCCGGACTCCTCACAGGATCAACTTTAGAACCCCCCCCTTGGGGCTCAAGGCAGCACCACCCGGTGGTACTCTGAGAAGTTCATTTCAAGGGAGCGCCTTTTTCCCCAGAGCCACCATCAAAACATTTTATACTATACACATATAGTATCTTTAAATCATACACCTAATATGATCTCATACAAAGCTCCTTTACACCAAATCGATTATTCCAAATTCGATAATTCTCAAACTAGGCTTTCCAAATTCTTATAATGATCTTACCCAAAAATCAAAAGCCTATCCAAAACCAAATCCAAAGGTTCCCAAAACCTTTTCCCAAAATCCTCGTATGATACTTTATATATATATATATATATTCAGATATATAAAATCTTTTAAAACTTTGGATCATTTCAAACTTGCATAAAATTCCTTTTATACTTCAAAACATTTCCAAAAACCCTTTTCTTCTGGCAAAATATTCATCAAGGGGAGTTTCATTTTATTAAACAAAGATATTTAACTTTGTTTACTCAAAATCAAATATTCAAATTTGATTACTCCTTTCATTATCATTTTCATTCAAATCCGTACGATGTACACATATCCGTATGCTATACCAATCTGATCGCTCACTCGATCACACAATTTCATTTCTGAACTAGTATCGTCCACCCGACTTCCTAGTGCGGACACAGATCTGGTTTCTTGATCAGAAACCGTCATTCTCCTTGCATAGTCTAACTATTATAGAGAATATCCAGAACCAATCAACAATCCATATCCAGTTTCGCCGTCGAAAATCGAGTGAAAAATCTCACTCGGATCGATATAACTATCTTGAAATTATGTGCTCGAATCTGGATCAAATCACTATGCGAATAGAATAACATACGTACACCCTACATATTTTTTTTATTGGTTATTAGCCAAATCAATTCCATTTTTATTCACATTCACTTTGATTTTCATTCACTTACTCACAATTGCTTTAATCCCTTTGGATTATCACCTCTATTCTTATCTCGATTGAGTATTTAACCAATAACAGTTTGAACTCCGACCAGTTTATTTAGAAAATAGCATGAAATTTTTATTTTTATTTTTGAAAATAGATAAGTAGTTGGAAAATAATTACTAGTTTGTAAAATAGCTGTAAAATAGTTCAGTAATTGTAAAATAATTGGAAAATAGTTAAATAGTCATAGAAATTTTAAATAATTCCAAAATAGCTATAAAATAGTAATTAATAGTTGAAAATAGTAGTTAGTTTATAAAATAGTTAGAAAATTGTTAAACAGTTTCAAAAATAATTGTAAAACAAGTATAAGATAGTTTGGCTTTTAAAAGAAGGTTTGTATATATAATGAATAGCTTGGAAAAATAGGTTTGTATTAAAACAGTTTATATTAAAAATAGTCCAGAGTCAAAACTGTTCACTCCCCAATCATCATTCCCAATCAATTCAATTTAAATTTCCTCTTCCATTTAAATTGACCCCATTCCAATTTAAATAACTTCAATTTCCATTGAAATCTATTTAACCCAATTCAAGTTGAATTCCTCAGTTTCTTTCCAAATTTAACTTTATTCAACCTTGATCATACTAATTCAAATAAATTTCAATTGAACTAGTTCCAATTTCAATTCATTTCAACTTCAGTTTGAATTAATCCCAATTTCAAACTCCATTTCCACAACAAGCTGAATTATTCTTGATTTCCTCCCAAATTCAATTCAAATTCCATTTGAATTTAAAACTATTGAACTTTAATTACAATTCCTAATTATTCAAATCAATCCAATTCAAATTTTCCATTTGAATCTTATACTCATGCATCTTCAATCACACTTTCAATTACTTCAAATCAAATTCAATTTGAACCAATTCAAATTCCAAATTTAAACCATCTCGAATTATATATAAATTCGAGTTAATACTTCAAATGTTGATTTAATTCCTTTAAATCAATTTTCCTTTAAAGTTTTTAAACAATTCAATTCTGAGTCCAAATTTCAAAATTCCATTCTAAAACATCCATCAAATTCCCAATTCCAGATCTCAAACCCATTTGAGATCACACAAATACCCCGTTCAGATTAACCATTTAACTTCCCAAGTTAAATCTTAATTTTATCTTCAAATTTCCAAATCAGGTTGATCATTCCAACTTATTTAACTTTTTCTCCATTTAAACTCAATTCACTTAATCCAGTCAACCTTACCCAATTTGAACTTCCATTTCAATTTTTAAACTTCTCATAAATAATATTCCCACTTATTAAGTTCAAAGAAAAACTTATCACCTTGGGTATCACATCTTATTTCAAACTCAAAACTCACCATTTAGAGTTATTTCCAACCACCTTTGATATTATTTATATCCACATGTATACATATTAATTTCTTTTACATACCAAGTTATACTTTAAAATTTTAAACCACCTTTGGTTTAAATTCAAAACAAATTTCTTTTTTAAATTTTCAAACAACTCTTGTTTGAAATAAGACCATTTATTAAAATGCATTAAATAATATTATTTGTTATTTCTTTAAATTAATTACATCATTAATTAATCATATTCGGTAATTAACTTATTTCTTAATTACCTTCATTAAGAAATTATCCCTTAAATTACTTACCCCTAGCTACTTCATCAAGTAACTCCTTCTTATTTATCAATTCCAATTATTATCCATTAATTAATCTCATTAAATAAAGTTTAATTAATTACATAAATTAATTGATTATCCTTATCCTGAAACCTTTCCCAATTTCAAGATTTAATTTCAGTTTGAATTTATTCCAAACTTATCTTTATTCAATTTCAATTTTAGTTTGGTTGTGTTCTATTACTTCTCAATTTAATTTCAATAATTTTAACAACCAATTCCCTTTATATTTATTTGAAAGAAATATTGCTTTTTATATATATCAAAACATATTCTTATATAAAATCATTTAAAATCTTTATATAAGAAAATAACAAGTACGCTCTCTCATATATATATTCACTCAACTCATTCTAGGGTACCACTTACCCTATCATTAATGAGTAATCCCATCAGAGCCAAGGTTCTCGCTTAACCTTCAGCTCTGATACCAAATGTAACGACCCGAAATTTTTGAACCCGAAAATTTCAGATAGTTATGGAAAAGAAGAAAGAGATAGAAGAAGAAGAAGAACAGAACACCAAAATCTCACATTCGCAGCGGATAAAATATAATAAATAATAACAGTTTACAAAAGAATATTTTATCTGTTGATTACACTTTAATACATCAGAGGTTCACACATATACAGTCACTGATCATATACAAATCATGTCTCGGATATATAATCATATACTGCAGCGGAAATACTCTATACGTACTTGCCATCCAGCTCGTCTCCTAAGCTCCAGAACGTACCTACCTACAAATCTGTAATACTCGGTCTGACCCGAGCATTACACCAAAGTAACACCCGGGTCAGGCTGGAAACCAACGTGAGTAAACCCATCTAACATGTAATACCAAAGCATACAACTGAATTAAAACCCGGGTACTCATATCAATTCACAAAGCCATAATTTATTTTAGACATCACTTATTCCACACATCAATTTCTAAGTACCAAACTTAGATAAAATAATCCAATTCACTTAAATCACTTCATTCTAGCCTATTGATTTCACAAATCAATTTATAAAATTCGAAGTGGTTTCGGGTATTTCCCAATACCCGACCCTGGTCTCTTCGAAACTCATATCATCAACCCAAGTTATCCAAATGAAATACACAACATTTCATATCAGAGATATCAACTCATTCAAAACATCCAATACCATTCAACCAATCATAAGCAAAGCTTAATCACACAAATCAATTCAATTGATTCTAATTGAATTTTCAAACCTCAATCACTTAGATTCCTTCATTTACATTTATTAACTCCAAATCAATTTAATTAGTCAACCCATCATTATTCATCTTAACTTATCTACTTGGACTAAGTTCTCAGATTCATTAACTTATAATAACTTACATTGATTAATAATCCTTGAATTAATCATGCTCATAAATTTACTAACCCTCCATAAATTTTGTTACACTGATTAAACAAGTAATTAATCCTTAATTAAGTAATTACCAATAATTACCCCCTTTGATTTATGATATTAAGTAATTTTCTTCGACTTCTTTTATTAGTAAATTCTATTAACTACATTGATTAATTATCTTAATCAATCATTGATTATTTCAAATTAGTATTTACTCTAGAATTTAATTAACCTTTAATTGCTTATATTATATTAATTGTTCACAATCATTAACTACTCATCTTAATTAACTTCTTAGTTTCCATTAACAAACTCACTAAATTATCTATGGTCTTATACCGCATCCTCGATTAATCCTTCTGTGTGAAAATACTTCTTTAAAGTAATTTACTTAGTATACTCAACCACCATGAAAAGAAACCCATCAAATTGTTTATCAAATCGATGATAAAAATCTAACAAGTAAGGCCCTTTTCTTAGAAACAAACATGTTCATTTCGGGCAGAAATGTAACCCGAGCTTGCACCTCTATTTCATATATATAGAATGTCGAATTTTAAAAAGTGATACAAACAAAAGTTATCACATTCTTCCTGCAGTTTCCAAAACTTTAAAAATTATAGGATTTGGATAAGAAACGCAAAAGTTATACACAAAATACTAGCTCAGGTTTGCACAAGACACTGAGTACTCTATAACAACAGGACAACGAGTTTGCAAGAGGTTTTTCAACATATTAATCAATGAATTTCAGAAAATGATACACATAAAGTTATAGGAATTTCTGTTAGATTTCCAGAATGACCAAGATCATCGAATTTGGATCAACGGTTCAAAAATTATGACCATTTTACTAAAAACATTAAGCTTAGCCTGAACTTATGCATTTGTAGGATAGCGACCAACAATTGCAATTATAGCATAGAAAACATCGAAATCAGGCAAAATGAATAAAGCAAAAGTTGTAGCTTAGTTTCTAATCTTTCCTAAACATTAAAAATCACTGAATTCCTATAAGAATTGTAAAAGTTATGGATAAAACAATTCTGAGATTTGAATTTCATAACTTCTGTCATTTTGTCTCGGGACAGCGATAAACAATTATAATTTTGGCCAAGATTACATTGAAATTTTGAAAAACTCAAAACTTAAAAGTTTAAGAACAAAGTCTAAGCTTTCTGGAACATCTAAATTTATCGAAATCGGTTGAGGAACGAAGAAGTTATGGCCAATTTAGTTTCAGCCTTAAGCACAGAGCTAATATTGGTTTTGCTCTCGGGATTACAGTAGAAAGGTTCAATTTTGACATAGCCAACATCCAAAGTACAGAAAACACAAAACATCAAAGTTGTAACACATGCAATAAGCTTTCCAGAACATCCAATAAATCGAAATTTCATTAAGAATTGAGAAAGTTATGGTCAAATTACTAAGCTGCGTTTTTGATAGAACCGAGCCACTTTTACTTACAACTACCATCTCTTCAAGAATAACATGAATAGTAGAAATTTAAATAGGTTTTCTCACCTTAAACTTGTATATTTGCCTTGACACTTTTTCCTTGGCTTTCTCCAAGCTTTTTCACTTTATCTTACTTTTGTTTCTGTTTTTGTGAAAGAAAGAAAAATAAGTGAACATTTCCACCCTTTACATAGTAATTTTCAAGGCTAGTTTGGTAATTTTAGTTTTGGATACTTGTCTACTTCTCTTTGCACAAGCTTTAGAATGTTGACACATGTCTACTTAGGTGTCTTAAGATGTTTCTACACATGGACACCTAATGGGGTTATGTGTCATAATTCTATTTCATCTTAAGATAGGTGTATGGTGCATATTATGCCACTTGTCTTCACCATGTCATGCCACTTATCATATACTTATAAATGTATACATACTTATACCTTTTGTATTATTTAAAAGCATACATAAATGTAAATAAAATAGAGATGGTGTCGATAGTATATTGTAAACTATCGATTTACACGATATATTATTAAAACTGACAAATCACCTTTAAATTAGATTCTAACCATTCTATTATCTTCGGTCCTATCATTATAAATTTTATAAGCCTTCAAATTGTTATTAACAGGCTTAAAATTCTATATTCAATATTTTACCCAATTTCAAATTATATAACTTAATAATTTAATTAGCAAGTAAATATTAATATTCGGGAGTCAAGTTTACAATTAACGTTTAAATATTTAAAATCAATTTATTATTCCAATTTAAACTGTTAAAAATATCGGGTCGTCACAATGGGTTGAAGGAAATGCTCACACTTTCTCCCATTTTTGAACTTGAGTTCATAAATGGTTTTCTAAAAAACGTTAAAGAAAGAAATTTTGTAAAAATCTGAGAATTGCGAGAGAAATTTTGTAGAACCCCTGAATTTCGAACTTTACTAGGATAAAACTGTTTCTTTCTCTTACTTAAACATTCGATCAATATAGAATTATTATTATACTGTTAAAAAAATTATTATTTTTGAACATATTTAATTGATTCCCATGGAGTTTGATTCCAACGCCCATCTAGAGGCATATCGCTCTAACAGGAGCACACCCTATATGTCAGGAATTTTCATTTCAACTCTATTATACTATATTTTCTTTCGATTTTGAAAAGAAAATCAATAAAGGTGGTTTGTCAAAATGTTCCTTAATTTAGTTGCATTAAAAGTCGTCTACTATTCAAACGCAAATGGACCCTTGATGATGAAGTTTTGTATGATTGCTAATATCCTATGATGCAGGTAGGAAACCAAATTATCCTGTTAAGATCAGTGGAATAGTGATTCATCCTGATTCTATTGTAGGTGGACAGCCTGCACAATTTAAAATTTTAGCAAATGCAGGAAAATAAACAGCTATTCTTTTCATTTCCTTACTTTTGGGGTTTGTATTGCCATGAAATTGTTTTTATAAAGCATTGCTTCATTTGCCGATTTGTAATATGCACACTAATTGCTCTAGCCTACATGCTATAATCTTTTAGAACCTACAAATATTCAGTACGTTAATCTAACAGTATGACATGCATGTATTCAGAAGCATCTATAATATTAGCCACATTGCATAATCTACATGTAATTTATGTTAAATGTTGGTAATATCAAAGAGTTTTGCTGAAAAGAAGAAAATAAGAACAAAAAAGAAGAAAATAAGAATTGATTCATACAGCTGTTGATTATGCTTTTGCGGTTAGGATTCCCTACTAGTCTATCCAGATTACTGTTGATCATTACCCGTTGTTTTGATCTTCAAATAATTATTTATCATGTGTTACTTTGTTCATATTAATAACAAAGTTTCTCCCTAGTTAAATATAAAATAATTGATTTTAGTCATTCATAATAGTAGATATACGTAGAAGTTTACTTCTTGAATGAAAGGTATACAAAATTGAATCAGTGATGATTATAGTTGTATTATGCTTTGGTATTTTACACCAATATAGTTAGATTCAGTCTGTCTCTGTTGATTCATGGTTTACGAATAAGAATTACTAAACAAAAGATGTGAAAATTAGCAAACATCTAATATTTGTGCGCCACAGTTTTTAAATTAGAACTGATTGAGATTTTTATTTTTATTTAAAAAAAGAGGAAAAAAAGGGAAAAGTTAACTTATGTGGTTTCTTTTTTCTTGTTACATATACAACGATTAGCTTTAGCCTTCTGCATTAATGGACACGTGTATTGTAATCATAGTTTGGTTAACCTTCTTTATTTTTTTCTCCCTCTAGGTGTTTGCGCAAAAAATGGGCAAATACCTCCAAGTCGTATGATTTAGTTGATTTTAGGTTGTTCTTAGTGATTTGGGTGATTTATGCAAATATGTAAAAAAACAGGGACTAAACTGTAAAAGACACACAGATTTATAGTGGTTCGGCCAGAACGTGCCTACGTCTACTTTATATGTTATTCTCCTTTTCTCTTCAGATTACAAGTACAAAGATTTGATTACAAGTAACCGAAAGTTGTTTGAAAGTTCTATCCGTGCTTGAGCTCTCAAACTTGTCTGCCATTGTTGTACCCCTGCCCCTCTATTTATAGAGTGAGGCTGGGGGCAGGGGTCTTGGAGGTATATAGCTGCTGGTGGGCCTGGGCTGAAGCAATCTGGCCTGGCACATCTGGTTCGACAGAGCTTGGTTTGGTAGTTGTTGGAAGCGTTGACTCGGTGGTGGAAGCGTAGCTTGATTCGGTGGTAGAGGAAAGGAGGTTGGTTCGGCGTGGTCTTGGACCGGTGGTGTGTGAAGGGGATTGGTCCGGTCGCGTCTGGTCCGGTATGGTTGGTCCGGTGGTGGCTTCGGTATTGAAGGGGTGTACTTGGTTCGGCAGTGAGTAGGGAATGCCGAATGAACTTCTATATTTGGGAGTGACGAATGAGCTTTTTTATTGGGAACACCGGATGAACCAAGGCATCTTGAATGCCGAATGAGACTTCGCTCTACACTGCCGAATGAAACTTTAAACCTTTGATACCGAATGGGCTTTTATACTTGAGTCATGAGTGAAAACCCCAGACTTATATACGCTTGTTGGCTGCTTCTTCTTGGTTTGGTCGTGGTGGAAATGCACACAACATTGATATTCCAGTTTTGACCAAAAATGGGATAACACTTTGCCCCCCAAAACATGCCTTGCGATAGGAAGGCGTGTTTTGTAATGCCATGAGCTGGATGTTCATATCCTTTTGATGTCCTTGCGGTAGGAAGGCGTGTTTTGTAATGCCATGAGCTGGATGTTCATATCCTGTTGACAACCTGTAAAGAGCTTGATATTTTATATGGCCCCAAATGACGACCGTTCGGGATCGAGCTATTTGGGATGAAGCACGGCCGTTCATGGTCAAGCGCCTAACTTCAAATGACGACCGTTCGCGATCGAGTCATTTGAGGTGAAGTGCGACCGTTCGCGGTCAAGCGTCTAAATCCATGCGACGATCGTTCGAGATCGAGTCATTTGCGGTGGAATGTGATCGTTCACAGTCAAGCGCTTTACTTCAAATGACGATCGTTCGGGATCGAGCCATTCGAGGTAAAGTGCGACCGAGCCCGGTCAGAGGGCGGACCTCAAATGGCGACCGTTCGCGATCAAGCCACTTGGGGTGAAATGTGACCGTTCACGGCTGGTGCCGTTCGCGGAAAAAGATGAAATGGGACCGTTCGCGGTCAAGCGCCTTACTTCGGATGGCGATCGTTCGAGATCGAGCCATTCATGGTAAGGTGCGACTGTTGGCGGTCAGGGGGTGGACCTCAAATGGCGACCTTTCGCGATCGAGCCATTTGTGGCGAGATGAGTTGTGCCGTTCGAGGCGAGTTTGTGACCGTTCGAAGTCGGGTGCCGTTCGAGGCGAATTGTGACCGTTCGAGGTCGGGTGCCGTTCGAGGCGAGTTTGCGACTGTTCGTAGTCGGGTGCCGTTCGAGGCGAGTTTGCGACTGTTCGTAGTCGGGTGCCGTTCGAGGCGAGTTTGCGACTGTTCGTAGTCGGGTGCCGTTCGAGGCGAATTGTGACCGTTCGATGTCGGGTGCCGTTCGAGGCAAATTGTGTGTGCCCGGGGGGGACTTAATATTATCAGTGTCGGAGTTATTGTTTGGGGGAGTTTCCGAATCAAAGACTTCAGCAGTTCACTGCCATGCAAGAGGTGCTCGTGGACCGTTCGCGATCCACGGGCATACAAGTAATTTTTCCATAGAATTGTAAATGTTAAAGCAATAATCATATGAACCTTACAGCAGACATGTCCAAACAGGAAGAATTTAAATGTTCAAATCAAAATCAAAGCAAAGAGCAGAATGAAGATGTCAAAGCGTAAACTCTTACTATAACGCAGCTGGTAGTCATTCAGAGCATGCCTATGGATCGTGCGCGATCGCTCACATGTGTAAATGATTTAACCGTGTTAGCGAGAGGTTTACAACTTGTTCATCGTTATTTTAATCAAGCAATCAATGGATAATCAAACGGTGCCCCGATCCAGGGTCACCTCTAGCCGATGTAGACGGTGGTCGCTCTGGCCCCACAGCTGGAGTTCGCCTCCTCACATACTGAAGGAGCATACCGTTCCTGATATGCCCTTCCACCTCGTCCTTCAAATGCCTACAATCATTAGTTTTATGACCGTTTAATTCATGGAATACACAAAACTTATCTGATTTTCTTTCGTCAGAGGTTGGGTCCCTTCGTATTGGTCTACGATACGGAACATGCTCCTTGGTATCCCGATAAATTCGTTCCAGACTCTCATTCAGCTCAGTGTGAGTGGTGAATCACGGCTTCCTCCGTCGCCGCTTTGTCCTGTCATCATTATCCTCAGCCTTTCTCTTTCCTTTGCTAGTCTCCGCACCCTTTCCAGGTGGGTTTCTGCTCTTGATTGCGTAAACGTCATCTTCTTCCTCTCTTTCTGCACTAGCATCTTCCAAACGCAGAAACTTTTCAGCCTCATGATAGAACTCTCCCAGATTCGTAGGCGGGTCCTTGGTTAATGAATTCTTGAACTCTGTACTATCAGCTATTCCAGATACAGCCGCCATCATGACCATAGATGGATCTGGTCGATCCACAGATGCTGCCGCCGCATTAAATCGCGTTAGAAAGCTCCTCAAAGTCTCTCCAGTTTTCTGCTTCAAGGTTGCCAAAGTCATCACATTCTTGGGTCTCGCAATATGAACCCTGAATTGCCTCATGAATCTCTCAGTTAAATCTGCCCACGTTCCTATGGAGCCGCTCTCCAGTTGCCTAAACCATAACGCTGCAATGTCCGTCAAATACAGTGGAAAGCACTGGGCCATGATCTCCTGTGATGCCCCCAGCACTTCCATATGCCTCATATACTTAGTAAGATGGACCACAGGGTCTGTCCTCCCATTGTACATCTCTACTGATGGTAGCTTGAATTCTGGTGGGTTCCTAGCCATCCTAATCGCAGAATAAAAAGGACGCCTGTTTACATCTTCCAAGTCTTTGTTTACTAAACCGCCTCTCATAGCTCTTCTAACCATCTCTGCTAATCTGTCATTGTCTCCAAGCTGTAGTCCTCGTTCACTGCCTTCGACCTGCCCCCCGAGACCGCGGGAGTTTTCATGTGTATGCCTCCCTGGCTGAACGTTCATTCCTCTATTGCTACCAGGTGGCTCGGATGCCCCCATCTCTCTTCCCGGGGTCGGATCAACATGCTCTACCTGAGTGCCCCCTAGCTCTGGTGCTACGCCAGATGGTCCTGCTCCGTTTTGAACTCCAGTTGCTCCTTGGTTTTGTGCTCCAAGTTGCCCAATTTGCTGAAACAAGTTCTGGATCATCTCTTCTTGTCTTCTCATCATCGCCTCCATCTCATCCCTGGTGATGAAGGCTGAAGCTTGGTTTGCTCCTGAGGAAGCCTCTTGACTCCCTTCCTGTTGACTCTGCTCTGGCCTTGGCCTTCTTCTTGATTGTCTTGCCATGACTCTTCCAATCTGAATCTCTAAACTCTCAAGTTCAACTTCCAAGCGGTAGGTCCCTGAGTTCAACTCTCGGTGAAAGCACCAAAAATGTTTGCGCAAAAAATGGGCAAACACCTTCAAGTCGTATGATTTAGTTGATTTTAGGTTGTTCTTAGTGATTTGGGTGATTTATGCAAATATGTAAAAAGCAGGGACTAAACTGTAAAAGACACACAGATTTATAGTGGTTCGGCCAGAACGTGCCTACGTCCACTTTATATGTTATTCTCCTTTTCTCTTCAGATTACAAGTACAAAGCTTTGATTACAAGTAACCGAAAGTTGTTTGAAAGTTCTATCCGTGCTTGAGCTCTCAAAATTGTCTGCCATTGTTGTACCCCTGCCCCTCTATTTATAGAGTGAGGCTGGGGGCAGGGGTCTTGGAGGTATATAGCTGTTGGTGGGCCTGGGCTGAAGCAATCTGGCCTGGAACATCTGGTTCGGCAGAGCTTGGTTCGGTGTTTGTTGGAAGCGTTGACTCGGTGGTGGAAGCGTAGCTTGATTCGGTGGTAGAGGAAAGGAGGTTGGTTCGGCGTGGTCTTGGACTGGTGGTGTGTGAAGGGGATTGGTCCGGTCGCGTCTGGTCCAGTATGGTTGGTCTGGTGGTGGCATCGGTATTGAAGGGGTGTACTTGGTTCGGCAGTGAGTAGGGAATGCCGAATGAACTTCTATATTTGGGAGTGCCGAATGAGCTCTTGTATTGGGAACGCCGGATGAACCAAGGCATCTTGAATGCCGAATGAGACTTCGCTCTACACTGCCGAATGAAACTTTAAACCTTTGATACCGAATGGGCTTTTATACTTGAGTCATGAGTGAAAACCACAGACTTATATACACTTGCTGGCTGCTTCTTCTTGGTTTGGTCGTGGTGGAAATGCACACAACATTGATATTCCAGTTTTGACCAAAAATGGGATAACACTAGGTAAATATGGATTAAATGATTTGTTTTTTACAATGGTGGATATATGTGTTGTTAGATTAACAATTTTTGATTTTGTTACAGAAGCTTCAAATGCTTATTTTAATTGTAGCTTCCTTTTTTATAAAACTAGATTTTAGTTATTAGTGCTTCTAGTTGGTAAGAAATCATATAAACTTTAGGTTCACGTTTGGAACAAGCTAGGAACACTAAAGAGGAGTGTTCCACTTACTTACAAGTCTTGGTTTGATGTTCCCACAAGTTTGAAAGGCACACTGTGGAACTATGTCAAGGTAATTTGCAAACTTAGCTGAATTTTACTTAAATATATGAAATTTGTCACAAAAGTAGCATGACTGTTCTTTTTAATGTTTAATTTGTATTTAAGCAACGGTATATTATTCCGGATGAATGTGAATATTGGGTTTTGAAGTCAATTCGTGACTCTTGGAGGGGGTACAAGAGTCGTATTAAAAAGGCACATTATACGGCTTATGAAATTGATGAAGAGAGGCTTGAAAATAGGCCGGACGAAATTCCACTTGCGGATTTCAGAGTACTCTTGATGTATTGGGGAGATGAAAAAATTCAAGTATAATTTTAAGTTTTATCACAGAATTTTTTTCCGTTTTTATTCATTCAAATCAGGTAGATAAACATCTTTATTTCATGTTTTTGTAGTCCAAGGCCCTTACAAATTATGCAAGTCGGAAATCGTATACAGACACACACACTACTGGTCCAAAACTTTTTTCCAAAATTCGGCATAAAATGGTATGTATTTTGCTTATTTTTATGGTTGGGTTGAGGTATGCATTTTATTTTATCTGAAATTCCTCTCCTTATTTAGCAAAGCGATATATGTTCCAAAATAAAAATAAAAATAACTACATATATGTTCCAAAATAAAATATCATCTCACTCAAACAAATAAGAAAAATAAATATTAGTGATATATGTTCTGTTTATGATATAGAAGTTTGTAACCAAAAGAATAACAAGCAGGCTATATAATATGATCTGTCACATTAATCATCCAGCAAATGTTTTTATTTCAATTTTTATGATGCAAATGTGAACCAAAAAGTTCGGGAGAACTTGACATGGGTGCTTAAGAAATTAGGCGAAGCAAACCTTGACATGCAAATTGACATTGGGGATCTTTGTGCGACCGTCCGTAGTGATGGCACTGGAGGCACTAGAGGCACTGATGGCACTGGAGGCTCGCAAATATGAATTATTGTTGATAAGTAGAATTTAGTATGTACTGGCAGTAACTATGAATACACTGGCTATGTTTTTAAGTATGTTTGTTATTTTGTACTTGACTAAGTAAAACTTGTGTTGCTGGTTATTCTGAAATGAAAAGTTCTTTATTGCAGTGCAATGTTGCCATTAGATATGATATAATATTGCAGTATAGTGTTGCCATAGATATGATATAATGTTGCAGTAGTATAATGTTGCAGTGCATTTCCAACTTAAATTGCAAAAGGTGTTGCCATAGATATGATATAATGTTGCAGTATGTGATGTTAAATGTGGTAATAAACTGGCAAAGTGTTGCCATTGGATGGTAAAAGTGTTACCACAGATTAATGAATATGGGCCCCACAACAGGGTTCCATAAAGGTGGGCCACGGAATTAGTAAGCCTTACAATGTGGGCCCACATGTTGGGGCCCAGATTGTGGGGCCCCACAATGTGGGACTACATGTCGGGGCCCAGATTGTGGGGCCCACTTTTTTGTAAATTTGGTGCCTGTGGCAACAACAGAACCGATGTTTCCCTAGAGCCGCAAAGATGTTGCCTTTGACTCTAGGGCAACGCGGCAAAATGCATCATCGAGAAAGTGTTGCCTTTGTCCTTTATTAGCCTACAACAACATTTTTTGGCACTTCCTGCATCACTTCTTGGGTGTTGCGGTATGCAATCTATGGTGTAGTGGTCCCAAAACTCTCGAACTGGGTGAGAATACTTTGTATCATGGAATCTATCTCACTCGGATTTTTATTTATTTTATAGTAGATTTCAAAGGAAAAGAATTTGTTTCAAGAAAGGTTTTCAATCTTTCCAATATTTCTCTTATGAAAATTCCATTTGTTATTCATTCTTATGAGACCCTTGCCGAAAAGGAAGAGCGTTTGGCTCATAAGAAAATGGAAGAGGAGGAAGAGGAAGAAGAAGGGGATAAAATGAAAATTGAAGAAGAATAAGAAGATGAAACATCTTCGGAAAGCATTGATTATCCACCTAATCCAACCAACAAAACCCTTCTCAAAAACCAAAAGACCATTGTTGAGAATCAATGGATTCTTAAATGATCCGTTAGTAAGAAGTTGAACAAAATTTCATCCAAGATGAACAAGTTTATTTCCAAAGTCGGCAAGAAGCTTGGATTATCTTCATCTTCATCATCCTCTAACTAGTTCTATCTTTTCATTTCATGATTGTATTAGTTTAGTTTGTTTTAATATAAAAGTTCATGTATTTCTTTGTGTTTAATCATTGTATCGTGTTATCTTGAAATGAAACTGAATTCCTTTTCTGTTATCTAGCTTAACTTATCTCCAGAATAAATGTCAGTATGTTATATAAATATATATATATATATATATATATACACAGTTGTTCACAAAATCAAAATAAGCCATCAAAATTCACTACACCATGTTGACATCCCCCCTATGGCCATGTCAACATGTACTGGTCAAAAATGACATTTCATTTTGAATTTGAAATTTGAATAACTACCTTATGTCTGTTCATTTCAAATGAATTTCTACACCTATAAATACCCATTTCTTCCAGAATTCATCACTCAATATTATTTCTCATCTACTTTGTCTCTCATTCTTCACACAAACTCGAATATGGCTAATCCAATTCATAATTTATCCGGGAATCTTGAAGAAACACTTAATTCTTTCAAGAATATTCTTTCGTTCATTCTTCGAAAGTAGCGACACTTAGAGTTGAGTCAAATGCAGATGATCAAGGAGCAAGAAAGGCATTTGGATGCAATACGATGGATGATTTCCTCCCTGCACAAGGATGATAACGAAGCACATCCTCTAATCTCTCTCGCTAATGATAATGAAAATTGGGATACCATTAAAGAAGACCCTATATTTGGTGAAGAAGGATGGGTGGAAGTTCCTCGTAATGTTTGACTTGATCGGTTTGTTTGATTTGAATTGATTGCTTTGATTTGATTTGACTTGATTTGATTTAGATTGATATTTGGTGTGGAAAACATGTATAAATATGCATTGATATTTATATGATCTTTAATTAAATATCATGTTTATCAGTATAATTATCTCTTAATCTATCTATTATATACTTCATTGTATAGTTTATTAATGCAGATATTTTAGTCCAAGAATGAGGGGGAGTTATATAGTTTGGAGATTATATAGTTTGGAGTTAGTTTTTGTTGATGACAAAAGGTGAGAAATATAAAATAGGATAAATAGGCATAGATTAAGGGGGAGTTATTAGTTTTAGGGGGAGTTATTAGGGTAGAAGTAATAGTTTTAAACAACCTTCGTTTTAAACAATGCTTATTAGTTTTTAGTCCTTGAGATGATGGTTTTGATGACAACAACCTTAGAATAGGATTATAAAATATAAATACTAACATTATAGTTTAGATATACATGTATATGCAGGATTTAACCATGCAGTTACCAAGAATGAAGACTGTACAGTATAGAGATTCAAGATATCAAGATTGAAGACTCATGGGTATCAAGAATATCAAGAATATCAAGATTATCAAGAGTTCAAGATTTCAAGAATAAGTAATTTAATTAGGAATTTTGTTAAAACTCCTAAAAAAGCACTGGCATCTTAAAATCCAATTTATTCGTAGAATGGAATCCAATTCGAGCCTGTTAAAGGGATGGAACCCTAAGTAGGTCGGAACCTACAAAAATCTAGTGGAACATCATTTTGTATTCGGTAACTTTTTATTCATAATGTTTTTACAAATTATATCTTATTTTCAAAATGTTTTCAAAACCTTCCTTTTAAAAGAATCAAAAACATCTATCCTGATTTTAAATACTTTTAGCCTCAAAATAATCTTTAATTTCAAATTCAAATTATCCTTAGTTTTGAATTATCTTTAATAATAATTTTAACTTTTTAATATATATATACATACGCTTAGATTTAAATATAAAATTATAGTAAAATTTAATATATACCAAAATATTATTCTCCATATATATTTATGTATTTTAAATATAGTTAAGTATATTTATAAAGTTTAAAATAGTTTTAATATAAGATAAAAGTTATTTTCAAAGAAAAGCAAAACACCAAAATTTCCTTTGGGATGTCGACATACCCAAGTTACCTATGTCGACATAGTGTCAGTTGATTTCAAAAATTTGAATTTCAAAAGAAGTGTCTATTCGTCATACCCCTTCACGAATGGACATGACTGTTGTTCTTCTATAAATAGGGGCTGTTTTCAACGAATTTCTATTCATATTTTTCCATTTTTCACTCCTATTCTTCCACATTTCTTTATACATATTCTTACCATTACTCTGCCGAAATTAACATTGAATCTAACTAGATCATTTCTAGTTTGATTCTCTATCACTATTTCAACAACATCCTCAGTGCTATTCAGAGTTATAGGCTTCTTTGTAATCATTTCTGTGAGAAAAGTGTGATTGTAGCCTTGGAAATCAATCAAGTAAGAAAAGCTGTGATTGTAGCTTTGGAAATCAATCAAGTGTAAAATGTGTGATTGTAGCCTAGGAAATCAATTGGGTGAACTTGTTACCCGTGTAATCAAGTATCTCTACCAAGAGGATTATGAATCTGGAGGGTGTACCTCGTACCTTGAAATCAAGGGTGTAACTGTACAATTGCTTTTGAAATGAAATCCGTACTTGTGTGTGGGACTGGATGTAGGGTAACTCCGAACCAGTATAAAATCCGATGTGTTCTTTCCTTTACTGCTTTTACTTTATTTCTACATCTGTGTTTGTTTCTGTGATCATATCTGTGTCTGTATATTTCATACATTTGTGTTCAATATAACATAAACTCGAAAAGATTTAGTAATTTCTATAAACACTATTCACCCCCCCTTCTAGTGTTTATCCTAGCCTTAAGATCCGTAATCCGCATTTATAACATGTCGGAATGAGTCCAAGTGAATACGTCTAAATTCGCTCGAAGAAATTCAGCAAGTTCTTTCATCGTTGAGAGGCTGAGCTTTCGACCTAATCTTCATGACTTGTGATGGGTCATCGTGGCTAACCATGATATCAATGTCAGCTCAACCGGCCCAGCCTTGGTCTCTTTGGGCTCCTCTTCATCATCCCTTAGATCTATATCTCTATAAAACCGACTATGGCGTCCAAACCAAGGCTCAGGCTCCAATTGTCAATCTTCAGTAACTTCGATGCAGACAAATTTGTCCACACCCTTTCCCTTCTCCTTGCATTGAGCTTCCCTCAACTTGCTACATAATAGGCACATCCAGTTTCCTAATCACCATGAACCACTCCTACACTATTATAAATTGAAAACTTTAAAGTTAAATACCACGGGGCAAGAGCTGCTCTAAATACAACCAGGGCCAGTGTAACAAACAAGAATTTTCGACTTTCGAAAATCCGACATCGACACTCACTTTATCGACTGCCGAGAAATCAAAGGCCGAAAACCGAGATGTTATGGGTTTTAAAATGAATTTAAGAAAAGAAAAGTAGAAAAGAAGAAGAAGAGAAGAAGAAAGAAAATTTAGATAGGGAAAAGAAGATAGAAAATTTTAAAATAGAAAGAAAAGAGAAGAGAAAGGAAAAAGAAAAACAGAAGAAAATAGGACGGAACAGAAAACAACAGAACAACATCAGAATCTCACAATTCGCAGCGGAACAACATATAATAATAAATGAATAATCTTTAAACAAAGAACTACAGTTATTACATTACATTTCATTACATCATATCATCAGAGTATACAACATCAACAACAAACAGTGCAGCGGAAAAAGAAATACTATATAGCTAGTAATACGCTATGCCATCCAGCTTGCCTCCAGCAACTCCAGAATATCCAGAATATCCTGATAAACCTAACTCTTGACTGCCCGTGTGGAAATTTGTGGGCACCCAGAGTTTAGGAAGGAAAACAATAAACTCCAAGTCAGTCATGTGACTGGTGTGAGAACTCAAAACAGTTTATTTATCTTTAAAATCAAAATAGAGAGATGTTTTTAAATTCAATTCGCAATGCTTTTAAAAATGAGACTACCATAAGGCCTCCCGCACACACACACAATGCAAACGCAGAATCGGAGGAGATTTCTCCTTATGATAGTCAAAGATGCTTGATACGCATTTAAAAGAACATTTGATATTTTTATTAGTGCATAGTGTATAACAAATTCATTTCAAAAGTAGAATATAAATCTTAGCCAACATACGACCATTATCGTATGCCTACTATAGCTACTATCCAAACAGTGGTGACCACCATAAGTGAATAGCAGGTTCTACAACTAATACCGTACAAGTTTCGTATTGGGAATTGGATTTCCAACAAATGGTCAGGCCAAGGAACTTCCCATTGCCACTGAGAATGCCTCTGGATGGACATCCCCGAGAACCAAACCGGATCTCAACCAACACAAGGCCGGGTTACCCCTAACTGGATAACAACTGACCGAATATGCCATCCCCCGGTCCTTTGGGACCTTTATCCGAGAGCGCTCTCTAATCAATTCACACAATCATAACAAAGTGTTTTCAACATGAGTAAGTATCTGGGCTCCATACCATGATACCACCCTTTTCCAGAAGGAAATGGACACATCCTAAAGGGTGCTACCCCTCATAACCTTGCTGCTTCTTTCCTGTTTTGACCATTTCCGGGATGTGAGGCTCGACGAATTCACGTCCACAAAAACATACTTTATACAAAAGCCATGCTTTGGGTCAACAAATGATCAACACAATGATCACTAAGATAGACGATCAAATAAATGATCCTATCACAATAACCAACACAATGATCATTTCAGCATCACTCAGCATGTCACATTACCAAATTGGGAATATATCGCTGATAACTTCAACTATATAACCTTTGAGCTCGTACGTCTCAAAGAAGGGTGTTAAGCAAAGAATAAATTCTCCGCCACCAACAGAAATATATTTGAAAGAAATCGGCTTTATATCTCAAATTGTAATGTCAGACATACAATCCATACAAGTCTGTTCCGGGATCGAACAGAACCGAAGGCACTTACAAAGAAGTCCTTGCAATCCGGATATTCACAATCCTGATCGGATTCACCATCACATATGGAGTTTCTATACCGGCGTGACTCGGTGCAGAAACAATCGATAGGTCATCCTATCGCTCTCGCAAATACCGGTCTTCAACACCGATCTTCAAATGCAATTCACAACGACGTATCACATATTCGGAATGGGTTATACGACCCCATGGTCCTTTCCCGGTTAACCCGAATAGTGAGCGCTTATTCAAAAATAAGTGTGACATTCAAATTCAATCAAATCACATCAAATACCCATTCAAAGGGAAATATTGATAGTCGGTTATTGAACTATCACTGGATATGCACACATCACCAGATTCCAAATAATTTTCCAAATTATTTATTTTTCCAAAATATCTTTACAAGATATATAATTTCAACACTTCAAAAATAAATCAATATTTATTTTCAAACAAATTTCACTTTCACATGTAAATTCCATAATGAATTTATATTTCAAAATATTCATGCATATACGATTTCAATTATTCATTTTCAATTTATCTTCAAAAAGATAAATTCTCTATATTCACTTCACATTGGAAAACATTTCCATACTTATTAAATAAGTAATTCACAATCATTTATTTTCAACACTTAGAAAATATTCAATACACTTAAACCGAATTAAGTATATATTTCTTTCTTTAAGGAAATCATTCACTTAACATATTTATTTGGGCCAAAACGAATGTTGCGTAAAACATCGTTACGACAACCCAAAATCACTAGTATAGGGATTCGAAATTAAAATAGATATATAAATCCCAACACTAAACCAAAACATTTCCATTCGGAAATCATTTACTATAACAACAATGTTATAGTCCACTATTTCCTTTTATTTCTCGAAACATCTATTTCAACAATAAATGTTGAAATCTATGGTTTCGAATCTCTATACCTTTTAAAACATCGTTGGATCGTTTTAATTCTATTTAAAACATTCACATTCTAAACAATTTCTTTAACGTGTTATTCACTATTCAAAAACGTGAATAAACTACGTTAACCAATTTCATTCTTTTATTCACTTTAATTCAAAGGATTATTCACTATTAAAAAATGTGAATATAACTCCATTTCTAAGTTATAACAATTAACTTGTCAAAATAAGTCCTTTGCGAATTTATAAAACAACGTTTATAAATTCCTTTTCTATTTATTTATAAAAACTTCCTTTTTATAAATTCCTTTATTAACATATTTGATTTCATATCTCAATTATAAACTAAAAGTTCATATTATAAGTCAATTGCTTATAAAACGATTATTTTACAAAATCGTTCTTTTTAAAGACTTTTCAATTTATAAACCTTATAACTTATAAGATTTATTTATTTAATAAATCTATTCTTCAAATAATTTCACCAAATTTATAAATCTTACTATTTATAAATTTCGTTTATAACTTCACAGTTTATAATTCTATAAATTTCATTCTATTATGAAATTCATTTTCACTACATTCAAACACTTATAAAAACTCGTTTTATAATGTCTATATTTCAATTTATAAATATCCATTTATAAATCTCTTAATATAAATCAGTTCATATTATTATTCTAAAACGTCTTTAAATTCCTTTATAATTTCATCATTTCGATTTATAAAATAATCAAATTTTATAAATCCTATATTTAAACTTTTATCATATATTCAAAATCCAATCTAAATTATTTTATAAAATCATTAGTTCATATTTCTCAAAAATCGACTTTTAACAATATTTCACAAAAATCATAATTTTTATAACTTTAAAAATTATAACGTTTATTTACTTAATATGGATCAATTCCAAAAATAAAGTATATTTTCAAAAATCACTTTAAAACCATTTTAAAATTCCAAAATTTGGTCCAATGATGCTACATACCAAATAGTCAATCACGACTAACAACGATATCATATATCGATATGATAATCCATCAAATATCAAAATATCTGAAATTAAATAAATACTGTTGAGGAATCCAGTTGGATCCCTCCAACCTGTTTCCTGCATCCAAAAACATTAGCACAATACCAATTTCGCTCCAGTACGAAATTATCGCGGTACATGTTTTTATTAAATATTATCCGCTTACTAACGGCGTAATAGGGTCTCATCCGCTAAACAAAAAATGCGGGAAATCAATCAACTGCAATATATACATATGCCAATATATATATATTGATATTATATATAATACCAATTTCACTGTTTATGAAATATTCGCGGTATATGTTTATATTAAATAACATCCGCTTACTAACGGCGCATAATGTCTATTTTAACAATCAATAATTTACAGTCCTCATTCAAACATGCATTCAAATATTTTAAATCTAACTATTTAAAATAAAATCGAAATCTATTCGATTGAGTGAGAAGTTCTCACCTTGGTTTTAAATTCCGTTTTAGCTTTAATTTCGAATAAAATTAAACGCGCGTTTAATTTTACCCGAAATTCTCACTAACTCCAAACGACTCCAAACGAACTCCATCGCGTAGTGCTCGTCCATACGATTCCAACGCAACTGAGTTTGTATTTTTTCGACCTCGTATGAAAAAGATATGAATTTATGAAGTTTGCACACGATTTTATAAACTTAAATTACAATTTCCTTTCATAATTTCAACATACACACCCATTAGCCCTTGGATCCAACTTGAGAAATCTGGGCCGTGTATATGCTTCCCCCTCCCTCTCGTTTGCATCTCCAGGAACACGCAACATGGCCGAACCCATTTATCAAATTAGGGTTAAATATTACTCCTCCAATTCTCAACGAAACTCGATCACACAACCACCAACTCGAAGCTCTCGACAAGAGCTATCTCCACCTGCCACCATTGGAAGTTCAGCCCCCCCCCTAGCCTAGGGTTGCGTGCGTAGGTCGGCCTCTTTAAACCCCCCTATCTCCCAAAATACAACTCCATTTTAGATCATAGCCGTTGAAAACGTAGTACTCGAGGAGATCTTCAACTTTGTAGTTGAACTTTCTTGCTAATTCTTGATGGATTTCGAGTAATTGGAGGTGGAAGTTCATGGATTTCTGGCCATTGGTTAATAAGTGGCGGCTAGGGTTATTAGATTAGGGTTTTGTTATTTTTTTTTTTATTTATGAAGAGGTAGGGGCTATTTATAAGGAACGAGCGACACTATTCATCCCGGATTTTCCGAACTCCGATTTAGACGCCGTAACCAGCGTACCTAGGGTTTACCCCGCATTCCGGACACAATGGAACAGGTTTCGGAAGCTAATTCGGAAGTATGTGCGAGTTATGGCTGAAAACGCTCAATTTAAATTAAACCGATTTAACTCGATTTCTAGGCGTTTTAATTCGTACCGGACAAACGGTAAATCCAATTGACTTGAAATTTGAAACCTTACAATAATATCACATTACGGATCCGATGAAACTGGTTTCGTCGAAATCCGAGACTTTTTGAAAAATGGCTATTTTGACTCGCCAAATTTAAATTAAAAATAATTCGATGCGTTTCGAGCTGCCACGATCAAACGATAGCTCCGATTGACACGAAAATTGAAATCCGGTAATAACTAACTATTACGGATCCAATGGAACTAGTTTCGTTCAATTCTGAGACTGTTCAAAAATTGACTATTTTACAGTCGATTATTAAATATTAAAATATTCAATTTTCACAGATTAACTTTTAATTCGATTTTAAAAGTTCTAAAATATTTCTATAACTCCAGTATGATTAAATAAAATTTTCCAAATTATTTTCAATCATATTTAACCTCATTTTCAATTATTTCCATAATTTAACATATTAAATTATCGATTTAATTATCCAATTAAATCCAAAAATTCAAACAAAAATTTATTTGACTTAAAAATTCACTTATTAATATTTAAAATTAATTAAATATTCAAATTTTAATTTATAAAAATTCTGGGTCGTTACAATCCTTACCCCTTAAAAGAATTTCGTCCTCGAAATTACAAGTAAGAAAAGTTACAGAATCTATTAATTTTCCAAAATTTAAAGTTAAACTGCTTATAAAACTTTACTAAGTTTTTAAATCATACTTAGTTATCATTTCAAAAACAACTACTATCGTTTAACTTTCAACTCCAAAATCAATGTTAAAGTTTTCCAAAATTTTCCCAATTTTCTCAAAATTTTTCTAACGCCTTAAATTTCCGGAAAAATTCGCCATAGTCTCCTTTGCGCGGCTCGATCCGAAAAAAAAAAAAAAAATGACAGTATATATATCACAAATATACATCTCATCAAGTAATGAGGCATCCCGAAGGGAAAAAAGTATAAAAGTGCGATATTTAATCCGAGATATGTACCTTATATTTTATTAGCGAGCATATACGGCTAATATAGCGCTAAAGCGAACTCCAAATGCGAAGCAAACGCGATCCGCACCTACTAAACTCAACAAACAACATGAGAACATGCACATATGCAAATAATCTCAATATACAACATATATCTCATAATAACTATATATGTCACATAGCAAATGCAACAATAGAAATATATATTCAACCATCAACCAACTAACATTCAACAAATTCATTCATATTCTCATTAATACTTAATGAATTGGTTTTCACTCTAAATCATATTTGATTTATCAACATTGGATTTTATCAACATTCATTCTCAATTCAATTAGTTAACATTTACTAATTTAAATCCAATTCACATTCAATTCTATTCAAATTTATTTACTTCTAATTTGAATTCAATTTCATAGTTTTCAATTTCATTAACTCTTAATGACTTTTATACAATCATATAACAATCATATAACAACCAATTTATATTAATTACAACCAAATTCTTTTCACTTATATTCATTCAATTTGGTTTAACATTAAATTGATTTCCATTCCAATTTATTTAACTTCTAATAAAATTAGATTTTAATGAATTAACACTTTCATTAATTATTCCTTATCAACTTAAATTACATTCAATTGTTTTAACATTCAATCCATTCATTTAATTCAATTACAAAGTTGAATTCTATTACATAACTCAAGTTCATATTCATTTAATCCACTTGATTATTTACTTCGATACCAAAATCAACTTAATTCAATATCTCTTAAGTTATATTCCATTTAACTTTAAATCACTTCTTATATATATAAGTTTATTTCACAATTGTAAACACTTTAATTATAATTCAATTCTTATAATTCATTTGCTTATACAATTATTCTTTTATTTAGATTATTCAAACAACCTAACAATCAACTTATACATACTTTAATAATTTCTGAAAAATTATTTCTTTATATATAAAATATAATCAAGGTAAAATTATTTCATTTACCCAATTTTAAAATCAATATTATGTCGAATTGTTCTATTCAAGTGTTTAGAAACCCCTTCGGCAAAGTTGTACATACCGTGCTGAGGAAGGTTCATATGCCACTCAATAAACCAATCATCACAATATAAAACAAATTTATTCACTAACAAATACGCTCTCATAGCTATTATTACACTCAAACTCAATCTAGAGTACTGCTGACTCTATCTCTAATGAATTTTACCCAACAGAACCATGGTTGTCGCTTAACCATCAGAGCTCTGATACCAAATGTAACAAACAAGAATTTTCGACTTTCGAAAATCCGACATCGACACTCACTTTATCGACTGCCGAGAAATCAAAGGCCGAAAACCGAGATGTTATGGGTTTTAAAAAGAATTTAAGAAAAGAAAAGTAGAAAAGAAGAAGAAGAGAAGAAGAAAGAAAATTTAGATAGGGAAAAGAAGATAGAAAATTTTAAAATAGAAAGAAAAGAGAAGAGAAAGGAAAAAGAAAAACAGAAGAAAATAGGACGGAACAGAAAACAACAGAACAACATCAGAATCTCACAATTCGCAGCGGAACAACATATAATAATAAATGAATAATCTTTAAACAAAGAACTACAGTTATTACATTACATTTCATTACATCATATCATCAGAGTATACAACATCAACAACAAACAGTGCAGCGGAAAAAGAAATACTATATAGCTAGTAATACGCTATGCCATCCAGCTTGCCTCCAGCAACTCCAGAATATCCAGAATATCCTGATAAACCTAACTCTTGACTGCCCGTGTGGAAATTTGTGGGCACCCAGAGTTTAGGAAGGAAAACAATAAACTCCAAGTCAGTCATGTGACTGGTGTGAGAACTCAAAACAGTTTATTTATCTTTAAAATCAAAATAGAGAGATGTTTTTAAATTCAATTCGCAATGCTTTTAAAAATGAGACTACCATAAGGCCTCCCGCACACACACACAATGCAAACGCAGAATCGGAGGAGATTTCTCCTTATGATAGTCAAAGATGCTTGATACGCATTTAAAAGAACATTTGATATTTTTATTAGTGCATAGTGTATAACAAATTCATTTCAAAAGTAGAATATAAATCTTAGCCAACATACGACCATTATCGTATGCCTACTATAGCTACTATCCAAACAGTGGTGACCACCATAAGTGAATAGCAGGTTCTACAACTAATACCGTACAAGTTTCGTATTGGGAATTGGATTTCCAACAAATGGTCAGGCCAAGGAACTTCCCATTGCCACTGAGAATGCCTCTGGATGGACATCCCCGAGAACCAAACCGGATCTCAACCAACACAAGGCCGGGTTACCCCTAACTGGATAACAACTGACCGAATATGCCATCCCCCGGTCCTTTGGGACCTTTATCCGAGAGCGCTCTCTAATCAATTCACACAATCATAACAAAGTGTTTTCAACATGAGTAAGTATCTGGGCTCCATACCATGATACCACCCTTTTCCAGAAGGAAATGGACACATCCTAAAGGGTGCTACCCCTCATAACCTTGCTGCTTCTTTCCTGTTTTGACCATTTCCGGGATGTGAGGCTCGACGAATTCACGTCCACAAAAACATACTTTATACAAAAGCCATGCTTTGGGTCAACAAATGATCAACACAATGATCACTAAGATAGACGATCAAATAAATGATCCTATCACAATAACCAACACAATGATCATTTCAGCATCACTCAGCATGTCACATTACCAAATTGGGAATATATCGCTGATAACTTCAACTATATAACCTTTGAGCTCGTACGTCTCAAAGAAGGGTGTTAAGCAAAGAATAAATTCTCCGCCACCAACAGAAATATATTTGAAAGAAATCGGCTTTATATCTCAAATTGTAATGTCAGACATACAATCCATACAAGTCTGTTCCGGGATCGAACAGAACCGAAGGCACTTACAAAGAAGTCCTTGCAATCCGGATATTCACAATCCTGATCGGATTCACCATCACATATGGAGTTTCTATACCGGCGCGACTCGGTGCAGAAACAATCGATAGGTCATCCTATCGCTCTCGCAAATACCGGTCTTCAACACCGATCTTCAAATGCAATTCACAACGACGTATCACATATTCGGAATGGGTTATACGACCCCATGGTCCTTTCCCGGTTAACCCGAATAGTGAGCGCTTATTCAAAAATAAGTGTGACATTCAAATTCAATCAAATCACATCAAATACCCATTCAAAGGGAAATATTGATAGTCGGTTATTGAACTATCACTGGATATGCACACATCACCAGATTCCAAATAATTTTCCAAATTATTTATTTTTCCAAAATATCTTTACAAGATATATAATTTCAACACTTCAAAAATAAATCAATATTTATTTTCAAACAAATTTCACTTTCACATGTAAATTCCATAATGAATTTATATTTCAAAATATTCATGCATATACGATTTCAATTATTCATTTTCAATTTATCTTCAAAAAGATAAATTCTCTATATTCACTTCACATTGGAAAACATTTCCATACTTATTAAATAAGTAATTCACAATCATTTATTTTCAACACTTAGAAAATATTCAATACACTTAAACCGAATTAAGTATATATTTCTTTCTTTAAGGAAATCATTCACTTAACATATTTATTTGGGCCAAAACGAATGTTGCGTAAAACATCGTTACGACAACCCAAAATCACTAGTATAGGGATTCGAAATTAAAATAGATATATAAATCCCAACACTAAACCAAAACATTTCCATTCGGAAATCATTTACTATAACAACAATGTTATAGTCCACTATTTCCTTTTATTTCTCGAAACATCTATTTCAACAATAAATGTTGAAATCTATGGTTTCGAATCTCTATACCTTTTAAAACATCGTTGGATCGTTTTAATTCTATTTAAAACATTCACATTCTAAACAATTTCTTTAACGTGTTATTCACTATTCAAAAACGTGAATAAACTACGTTAACCAATTTCATTCTTTTATTCATTTTAATTCAAAGGATTATTCACTATTAAAAAATGTGAATATAACTCCATTTCTAAGTTATAACAATTAACTTGTCAAAATAAGTCCTTTGCGAATTTATAAAACAACGTTTATAAATTCCTTTTCTATTTATTTATAAAAACTTCCTTTTTATAAATTCCTTTATTAACATATTTGATTTCATATCTCAATTATAAACTAAAAGTTCATATTATAAGTCAATTGCTTATAAAACGATTATTTTACAAAATCGTTCTTTTTAAAGACTTTTCAATTTATAAACCTTATAACTTATAAGATTTATTTATTTAATAAATCTATTCTTCAAATAATTTCACCAAATTTATAAATCTTACTATTTATAAATTTCGTTTATAACTTCACAGTTTATAATTCTATAAATTTCATTCTATTATGAAATTCATTTTCACTACATTCAAACACTTATAAAAACTCGTTTTATAATGTCTATATTTCAATTTATAAATATCCATTTATAAATCTCTTAATATAAATCAGTTCATATTATTATTCTAAAACGTCTTTAAATTCCTTTATAATTTCATCATTTCGATTTATAAAATAATCAAATTTTATAAATCCTATATTTAAACTTTTATCATATATTCAAAATCCAATCTAAATTATTTTATAAAATCATTAGTTCATATTTCTCAAAAATCGACTTTTAACAATATTTCACAAAAATCATAATTTTTATAACTTTAAAAATTATAACGTTTATTTACTTAATATGGATCAATTCCAAAAATAAAGTATATTTTCAAAAATCACTTTAAAACCATTTTAAAATTCCAAAATTTGGTCCAATGATGCTACATACCAAATAGTCAATCACGACTAACAACGATATCATATATCGATATGATAATCCATCAAATATCAAAATATCTGAAATTAAATAAATACTGTTGAGGAATCCAGTTGGATCCCTCCAACCTGTTTCCTGCATCCAAAAACATTAGCACAATACCAATTTCGCTCCAGTACGAAATTATCGCGGTACATGTTTTTATTAAATATTATCCGCTTACTAACGGCGTAATAGGGTCTCATCCGCTAAACAAAAAATGCGGGAAATCAATCAACTGCAATATATACATATGCCAATATATATATATTGATATTATATATAATACCAATTTCACTGTTTATGAAATATTCGCGGTATATGTTTATATTAAATAACATCCGCTTACTAACGGCGCATAATGTCTATTTTAACAATCAATAATTTACAGTCCTCATTCAAACATGCATTCAAATATTTTAAATCTAACTATTTAAAATAAAATCGAAATCTATTCGATTGAGTGAGAAGTTCTCACCTTGGTTTTAAATTCCGTTTTAGCTTTAATTTCGAATAAAATTAAACGCGCGTTTAATTTTACCCGAAATTCTCACTAACTCCAAACGACTCCAAACCAACTCCATCGCATAGTGCTCGTCCATACGATTCCAACGCAACTGAGTTTGTATTTTTTCGACCTCGTATGAAAAAGATATGAATTTATGAAGTTTGCACACGATTTTATAAACTTAAATTACAATTTCCTTTCATAATTTCAACATACACACCCATTAGCCCTTGGATCCAACTTGAGAAATCTGGGCCGTGTATATGCTTCCCCCTCCCTCTCGTTTGCATCTCCAGGAACACGCAACATGGCCGAACCCATTTATCAAATTAGGGTTAAATATTACTCCTCCAATTCTCAACGAAACTCGATCACACAACCACCAACTCGAAGCTCTCGACAAGAGCTATCTCCACCTGCCACCATTGGAAGTTCGCCCCCCCCTAGCCTAGGGTTGCGTGCGCAGGTCGGCCTCTTTAAACCCCCCTATCTCCCAAAATACAACTCCATTTTAGATCATAGCCGTTGAAAACGTAGTACTCGAGGAGATCTTCAACTTTGTAGTTGAACTTTCTTGCTAATTCTTGATGGATTTCGAGTAATTGGAGGTGGAAGTTCATGGATTTCTGGCCATTGGTTAATAAGTGGTGGCTAGGGTTATTAGATTAGGGTTTTGTTATTTTTTTTTTATTTATGAAGAGGTAGGGGCTATTTATAAGGAACGAGCGACACTATTCATCCCGGATTTTCCGAACTCCGATTTAGACGCCGTAACCAGCGTACCTAGGGTTTACCCCGCATTCCGGACACAATGGAACAGGTTTCGGAAGCTAATTCGGAAGTATGTGCGAGTTATGGCTGAAAACGCTCAATTTAAATTAAACCGATTTAACTCGATTTCTAGGCGTTTTAATTCGTACCGGACAAACGGTAAATCCAATTGACTTGAAATTTGAAACCTTACAATAATATCACATTACGGATCCGATGAAACTGGTTTCGTCGAAATCCGAGACTTTTTGAAAAATGGCTATTTTGACTCGCCAAATTTAAATTAAAAATAATTCGATGCGTTTCGAGCTGCCACGATCAAACGATAGCTCCGATTGACACGAAAATTGAAATCCGGTAATAACTAACTATTACGGATCCAATGGAACTGGTTTCGTTCAATTCTGAGACTGTTCAAAAATTGACTATTTTACAGTCGATTATTAAATATTAAAATATTCAATTTTCACAGATTAACTTTTAATTCGATTTTAAAAGTTCTAAAATATTTCTATAACTCCAGTATGATTAAATAAAATTTTCCAAATTATTTTCAATCATATTTAACCTCATTTTCAATTATTTCCATAATTTAACATATTAAATTATCGATTTAATTATCCAATTAAATCCAAAAATTCAAACAAAAATTTATTTGACTTAAAAATTCACTTATTAATATTTAAAATTAATTAAATATTCAAATTTTAATTTATAAAAATTCTGGGTCGTTACAATCCTTCCCCCTTAAAAGAATTTCGTCCTCGAAATTACAAGTAAGAAAAGTTACAGAATCTATTAATTTTCCAAAATTTAAAGTTAAACTGCTTATAAAACTTTACTAAGTTTTTAAATCATACTTAGTTATCATTTCAAAAACAACTACTATCGTTTAACTTTCAACTCCAAAATCAATGTTAAAGTTTTCCAAAATTTTCCCAATTTTCTCAAAATTTTTCTAACGCCTTAAATTTCCGGAAAAATTCGCCATAGTCTCCTTTGCGCGGCTCGATCCGAAAAAAAAAAAAATGACAGTATATATATCACAAATATACATCTCATCAAGTAATGAGGCATCCCGAAGGGAAAAAAGTATAAAAGTGCGATATTTAATCCGAGATATGTACCTTATATTTTATTAGCGAGCATATACGGCTAATATAGCGCTAAAGCGAACTCCAAATGCGAAGCAAACGCGATCCGCACCTACTAAACTCAACAAACAACATGAGAACATGCACATATGCAAATAATCTCAATATACAACATATATCTCATAATAACTATATATGTCACATAGCAAATGCAACAATAGAAATATATATTCAACCATCAACCAACTAACATTCAACAAATTCATTCATATTCTCATTAATACTTAATGAATTGGTTTTCACTCTAAATCATATTTGATTTATCAACATTGGATTTTATCAACATTCATTCTCAATTCAATTAGTTAACATTTACTAATTTAAATCCAATTCACATTCAATTCTATTCAAATTTATTTACTTCTAATTTGAATTCAATTTCATAGTTTTCAATTTCATTAACTCTTAATGACTTTTATACAATCATATAACAATCATATAACAACCAATTTATATTAATTACAACCAAATTCTTTTCACTTATATTCATTCAATTTGGTTTAACATTAAATTGATTTCCATTCCAATTTATTTAACTTCTAATAAAATTAGATTTTAATGAATTAACACTTTCATTAATTATTCCTTATCAACTTAAATTACATTCAATTGTTTTAACATTCAATCCATTCATTTAATTCAATTACAAAGTTGAATTCTATTACATAACTCAAGTTCATATTCATTTAATCCACTTGATTATTTACTTCGATACCAAAATCAACTTAATTCAATATCTCTTAAGTTATATTCCATTTAACTTTAAATCACTTCTTATATATATAAGTTTATTTCACAATTGTAAACACTTTAATTATAATTCAATTCTTATAATTCATTTGCTTATACAATTATTCTTTTATTTAGATTATTCAAACAACCTAACAATCAACTTATACATACTTTAATAATTTCTGAAAAATTATTTCTTTATATATAAAATATAATCAAGGTAAAATTATTTCATTTACCCAATTTTAAAATCAATATTATGTCGAATTGTTCTATTCAAGTGTTTAGAAACCCCTTCGGCAAAGTTGTACATACCGTGCTGAGGAAGGTTCATATGCCACTCAATAAACCAATCATCACAATATAAAACAAATTTATTCACTAACAAATACGCTCTCATAGCTATTATTACACTCAAACTCAATCTAGAGTACTGCTGACTCTATCTCTAATGAATTTTACCCAACAGAACCATGGTTGTCGCTTAACCATCAGAGCTCTGATACCAAATGTAACAAACAAGAATTTTCGACTTTCGAAAATCCGACATCGACACTCACTTTATCGACTGCCGAGAAATCAAAGGCCGAAAACCGAGATGTTATGGGTTTTAAAAAGAATTTAAGAAAAGAAAAGTAGAAAAGAAGAAGAAGAGAAGAAGAAAGAAAATTTAGATAGGGAAAAGAAGATAGAAAATTTTAAAATAGAAAGAAAAGAGAAGAGAAAGGAAAAAGAAAAACAGAAGAAAATAGGACGGAACAGAAAACAACAGAACAACATCAGAATCTCACAATTCGCAGCGGAACAACATATAATAATAAATGAATAATCTTTAAACAAAGAACTACAGTTATTACATTACATTTCATTACATCATATCATCAGAGTATACAACATCAACAACAAACAGTGCAGCGGAAAAAGAAATACTATATAGCTAGTAATACGCTATGCCATCCAGCTTGCCTCCAGCAACTCCAGAATATCCAGAATATCCTGATAAACCTAACTCTTGACTGCCCGTGTGGAAATTTGTGGGCACCCAGAGTTTAGGAAGGAAAACAATAAACTCCAAGTCAGTCATGTGACTGGTGTGAGAACTCAAAACAGTTTATTTATCTTTAAAATCAAAATAGAGAGATGTTTTTAAATTCAATTCGCAATGCTTTTAAAAATGAGACTACCATAAGGCCTCCCGCACACACACACAATGCAAACGCAGAATCGGAGGAGATTTCTCCTTATGATAGTCAAAGATGCTTGATACGCATTTAAAAGAACATTTGATATTTTTATTAGTGCATAGTGTATAAAAAATTCATTTCAAAAGTAGAATATAAATCTTAGCCAACATACGACCATTATCATATGCCTACTATAGCTACTATCCAAACAGTGGTGACCACCATAAGTGAATAGCAGGTTCTACAACTAATACCGTACAAGTTTCGTATTGGGAATTGGATTTCCAACAAATGGTCAGGCCAAGGAACTTCCCATTGCCACTGAGAATGCCTCTGGATGGACATCCCCGAGAACCAAACCGGATCTCAACCAACACAAGGCCGGGTTACCCCTAACTGGATAACAACTGACCGAATATGCCATCCCCCGGTCCTTTGGGACCTTTATCCGAGAGCGCTCTCTAATCAATTCACACAATCATAACAAAGTGTTTTCAACATGAGTAAGTATCTGGGCTCCATACCATGATACCACCCTTTTCCAGAAGGAAATGGACACATCCTAAAGGGTGCTACCCCTCATAACCTTGCTGCTTCTTTCCTGTTTTGACCATTTCCGGGATGTGAGGCTCGACGAATTCACGTCCACAAAAACATACTTTATACAAAAGCCATGCTTTGGGTCAACAAATGATCAACACAATGATCACTAAGATAGACGATCAAATAAATGATCCTATCACAATAACCAACACAATGATCATTTCAGCATCACTCAGCATGTCACATTACCAAATTGGGAATATATCGCTGATAACTTCAACTATATAACCTTTGAGCTCGTACGTCTCAAAGAAGGGTGTTAAGCAAAGAATAAATTCTCCGCCACCAACAGAAATATATTTGAAAGAAATCGGCTTTATATCTCAAATTGTAATGTCAGACATACAATCCATACAAGTCTGTTCCGGGATCGAACAGAACCGAAGGCACTTACAAAGAAGTCCTTGCAATCCGGATATTCACAATCCTGATCGGATTCACCATCACATATGGAGTTTCTATACCGGCGCGACTCGGTGCAGAAACAATCGATAGGTCATCCTATCGCTCTCGCAAATACCGGTCTTCAACACCGATCTTCAAATGCAATTCACAACGACGTATCACATATTCGGAATGGGTTATACGACCCCATGGTCCTTTCCCGGTTAACCCGAATAGTGAGCGCTTATTCAAAAATAAGTGTGACATTCAAATTCAATCAAATCACATCAAATACCCATTCAAAGGGAAATATTGATAGTCGGTTATTGAACTATCACTGGATATGCACACATCACCAGATTCCAAATAATTTTCCAAATTATTTATTTTTCCAAAATATCTTTACAAGATATATAATTTCAACACTTCAAAAATAAATCAATATTTATTTTCAAACAAATTTCACTTTCACATGTAAATTCCATAATGAATTTATATTTCAAAATATTCATGCATATACGATTTCAATTATTCATTTTCAATTTATCTTCAAAAAGATAAATTCTCTATATTCACTTCACATTGGAAAGCATTTCCATACTTATTAAATAAGTAATTCACAATCATTTATTTTCAACACTTAGAAAATATTCAATACACTTAAACCGAATTAAGTATATATTTCTTTCTTTAAGGAAATCATTCACTTAACATATTTATTTGGGCCAAAACGAATGTTGCGTAAAACATCGTTACGACAACCCAAAATCACTAGTATAGGGATTCGAAATTAAAATAGATATATAAATCCCAACACTAAACCAAAACATTTCCATTCGGAAATCATTTACTATAACAACAATGTTATAGTCCACTATTTCCTTTTATTTCTCGAAACATCTATTTCAACAATAAATGTTGAAATCTATGGTTTCGAATCTCTATACCTTTTAAAACATCGTTGGATCGTTTTAATTCTATTTAAAACATTCACATTCTAAACAATTTCTTTAACGTGTTATTCACTATTCAAAAACGTGAATAAACTACGTTAACCAATTTCATTCTTTTATTCATTTTAATTCAAAGGATTATTCACTATTAAAAAATGTGAATATAACTCCATTTCTAAGTTATAACAATTAACTTGTCAAAATAAGTCCTTTGCGAATTTATAAAACAACGTTTATAAATTCCTTTTCTATTTATTTATAAAAACTTCCTTTTTATAAATTCCTTTATTAACATATTTGATTTCATATCTCAATTATAAACTAAAAGTTCATATTATAAGTCAATTGCTTATAAAACGATTATTTTACAAAATCGTTCTTTTTAAAGACTTTTCAATTTATAAACCTTATAACTTATAAGATTTATTTATTTAATAAATCTATTCTTCAAATAATTTCACCAAATTTATAAATCTTACTATTTATAAATTTCGTTTATAACTTCACAGTTTATAATTCTATAAATTTCATTCTATTATGAAATTCATTTTCACTACATTCAAACACTTATAAAAACTCGTTTTATAATGTCTATATTTCAATTTATAAATATCCATTTATAAATCTCTTAATATAAATCAGTTCATATTATTATTCTAAAACGTCTTTAAATTCCTTTATAATTTCATCATTTCGATTTATAAAATAATCAAATTTTATAAATCCTATATTTAAACTTTTATCATATATTCAAAATCCAATCTAAATTATTTTATAAAATCATTAGTTCATATTTCTCAAAAATCGACTTTTAACAATATTTCACAAAAATCATAATTTTTATAACTTTAAAAATTATAACGTTTATTTACTTAATATGGATCAATTCCAAAAATAAAGTATATTTTCAAAAATCACTTTAAAACCATTTTAAAATTCCAAAATTTGGTCCAATGATGCTACATACCAAATAGTCAATCACGACTAACAACGATATCATATATCGATATGATAATCCATCAAATATCAAAATATCTGAAATTAAATAAATACTGTTGAGGAATCCAGTTGGATCCCTCCAACCTGTTTCCTGCATCCAAAAACATTAGCACAATACCAATTTCGCTCCAGTACGAAATTATCGCGGTACATGTTTTTATTAAATATTATCCGCTTACTAACGGCGTAATAGGGTCTCATCCGCTAAACAAAAAATGCGGGAAATCAATCAACTGCAATATATACATATGCCAATATATATATATTGATATTATATATAATACCAATTTCACTGTTTATGAAATATTCGCGGTATATGTTTATATTAAATAACATCCGCTTACTAACGGCGCATAATGTCTATTTTAACAATCAATAATTTACAGTCCTCATTCAAACATGCATTCAAATATTTTAAATCTAACTATTTAAAATAAAATCAAAATCTATTCGATTGAGTGAGAAGTTCTCACCTTGGTTTTAAATTCCGTTTTAGCTTTAATTTCGAATAAAATTAAACGCGCGTTTAATTTTACCCGAAATTCTCACTAACTCCAAACGACTCCAAACCAACTCCATCGCGTAGTGCTCGTCCATACGATTCCAACGCAACTGAGTTTGTATTTTTTCGACCTCGTATGAAAAAGATATGAATTTATGAAGTTTGCACACGATTTTATAAACTTAAATTACAATTTCCTTTCATAATTTCAACATACACACCCATTAGCCCTTGGATCCAACTTGAGAAATCTGGGCCGTGTATATGCTTCCCCCTCCCTCTCGTTTGCATCTCCAGGAACACGCAACATGGCCGAACCCATTTATCAAATTAGGGTTAAATATTACTCCTCCAATTCTCAACGAAACTCGATCACACAACCACCAACTCGAAGCTCTCGACAAGAGCTATCTCCACCTGCCACCATTGGAAGTTCGCCCCCCCCCTAGCCTAGGGTTGCGTGCGCAGGTCGGCCTCTTTAAACCCCCCTATCTCCCAAAATACAACTCCATTTTAGATCATAGCCGTTGAAAACGTAGTACTCGAGGAGATCTTCAACTTTGTAGTTGAACTTTCTTGCTAATTCTTGATGGATTTCGAGTAATTGGAGGTGGAAGTTCATGGATTTCTGGCCATTGGTTAATAAGTGGCGGCTAGGGTTATTAGATTAGGGTTTTGTTATTTTTTTTTTATTTATGAAGAGGTAGGGGCTATTTATAAGGAACGAGCGACACTATTCATCCCGGATTTTCCGAACTCCGATTTAGACGCCGTAACCAGCGTACCTAGGGTTTACCCCGCATTCCGGACACAATGGAACAGGTTTCGGAAGCTAATTCGGAAGTATGTGCGAGTTATGGCTGAAAACGCTCAATTTAAATTAAACCGATTTAACTCGATTTCTAGGCGTTTTAATTCGTACCGGACAAACGGTAAATCCAATTGACTTGAAATTTGAAACCTTACAATAATATCACATTACGGATCCGATGAAACTGGTTTCGTCGAAATCCGAGACTTTTTGAAAAATGGCTATTTTGACTCGCCAAATTTAAATTAAAAATAATTCGATGCGTTTCGAGCTGCCACGATCAAACGATAGCTCCGATTGACACGAAAATTGAAATCCGGTAATAACTAACTATTACGGATCCAATGGAACTGCTTTCGTTCAATTCTGAGACTGTTCAAAAATTGACTATTTTACAGTCGATTATTAAATATTAAAATATTCAATTTTCACAGATTAACTTTTAATTCGATTTTAAAAGTTCTAAAATATTTCTATAACTCCAGTATGATTAAATAAAATTTTCCAAATTATTTTCAATCATATTTAACCTCATTTTCAATTATTTCCATAATTTAACATATTAAATTATCGATTTAATTATCCAATTAAATCCAAAAATTCAAACAAAAATTTATTTGACTTAAAAATTCACTTATTAATATTTAAAATTAATTAAATATTCAAATTTTAATTTATAAAAATTCTGGGTCGTTACAGCCAGTCGGCCCAGAAAAATGTTGTATGACAAGGCAACATTCGAAATAATAAACGGTAGGATCTGCACTATCCTACGTTCACCTTCTCCCAATTTAACAGGCAACTCTATATAACCAATAGCTTCGGTTGCCATTCCATTAAAACCATGAATATGAGCTTTAGATGGTTTTAAATCTTTGGCCTCCATTCTCATGTGATCATATGCCTTCTTGATAATTATATTCACTGAGCTTACACAATCAATTAAAGTCCTTCTCACCAAAATAGGGCCAATAATGGTGGAAATGACCATCGGGTCAATTGTAGGGGCCTCTATTTTGTCTGCATCTCTGCTTCTGAACAAAATATCATCTGTCATCGTGCATTGTTGTTGACCGGAGCTCTGTCCTTTGTAATCGAACAATATTCAAAGTCTACATGCTTTATGGCTCTAGGATAGCACTCCATTTCCTGTGGAATCATATTTGTAGGTGTGGTCCTCCAATTATTTGTTTATCACTAGTCTATCACCGATCCACGCAAGCTCCTCAGCCCTACACGAAACTTGTCCTCGATTAGGGTCAAATGTACCTTGTCCGCCATCCTGTGGAGTTTTCATAAACTACTATAGTTTATTTTGCCGAATCAACTATTTGATAGCGTCCTGGAGATGCCTGCACTCATTTGTATTGGGACCATAATACTTGTGAAATCGACAATAATTTGCAGTCCATTTCTATCTCTCTGACGACTCTTTTGGAAGCGGCTTCTTATATTACACCGTATTAAAAGTGTATAGATAAATATTCTCCAAGGATGCGTTTTGTGGTGTGTCGTTGTCATACATAGAAATCCTAGGCCCTAGCCTCCTAGACTCCCTCTTTCGGTCTCGATTCCTATCTCCATTTCTCATTCTCGATTTGGCTTATTCCATTAACCTGAATTTCCCCAGAACTATCATAAGACTGCTTTATTACAATATTTCTTTGTATTACTTCTGCCCTCTGTCCCATGACGTTGTTTTTTCTAGGGGACCTGGCTTCCTTCTTTCTCAAAAACTGACCTGCCTTTGAATAGAAGCGCTCCAATGTGGTCGGCGGTTTTCCAACTGGCCAAACACACCAAGCTTAGATTCTGGATCAATCCCTCTAGTCATGACCATAAGTAGAGAATGATCATTTGGATTACTGACTTCTATAGCGGCGGTATGAAATCTTTCCAAATAGTCCTTCAATGATTCCCTCAGAGCCTAGATTATGCTTGAAAGTGACATCACATCTTTAGGACGAATCGCGGCATTCGAAACTGCTCTACAAACTTGGTTGCTAGCTCATCAAACCTTGAAATTGACCCAGAGGTAATCTCGGGAACCACACCAATGCTATTCCAGAGAAGTTGATATAAAAGCATCTACATTTTGTTACATCATTGGCTCTTGAAAAATCCATCAACCATTCTTATCTCATAATATGCTGCCCGAGGCCAGTTTTTTTGTCATAAACAAGCATTGATGGCATATTGAACCTTCTCGAATATTCTGCATGCAAAACGCTGCCAGTAAATGGGGTATGGCTTCTTGAAATTCCCAGTCACTATTAGTTAAACCTTTGTTATCTCACTAACTATCTGACTATTGCTGACAAATCTGTTGTCTAGATGGGTGGTGCCAAGCGGTGGTCGCACTCCACCTCATGTGAATGGTCCAGCCGAAGTCTATGGGTCATTTCATACCTTTTTAGTCCACCATCCCCTTGATGTGAACCTTGGACAATCATGTCATCGTCATTTAGGTAGGGTACTGGTCAACATTTAAACAAACTCCAGCATCCAAGCTTTCGAAAATAGATCCAGTTTCGATTAACAACATATAGAGTGGGAATCCCTCCTTTGGGGGAGGGAATAGTATGGATCACTAGAGAAGGATCCGCATCGATCGGTCTTGGCAGACCGTATGGGACTACCATGTGTCGCTTTGATTTTTCTGCTTGATTTCCATTGAGCTACAATGCCTATGCCTATTGTATTCATCTGATAATCTTGAACTCTCTGATGCCGAGTAAGGAGTGGGGCTCCTTTTGGTGTTCCAACGGTGTTGTTGAGCAATCAGGTTCATTAAGCTAGCATTAGTTTGAACTTTTTCATTCAGTTGCCAACGGCTCTCCATCAACTCCCTCATCAACAGATTAAATTCAGCTTTAGTTATAGAATCGAAAGGGTATGGACTTCAGCAGGATCGACGTTCATATTTCACGATTGGTTGCTTAGGGCTCCTTGTTGAATGCTGGCAGTTTCATTCTCATCCACATTCTGAGAAGTTGATCTGGTATATCTTACCTGTGAGAAATGTGGATTACGGACCTTAAGGCTAGAATAACACTAGAGGGGGGGTGAATAGTGTATTATGGATTTTCTAAATCTTTTTGAAACTTGTGTAATTTAATCACAAACAAATGCAATTCACAGAAATAAATATAATCACAGAATCAGATACTGATGAAAATGCTAAATAAAAGTGGTAAAGGAAAGAACACACCAGGATTTTATACAAGTTTGGAGCTACCCTACATCTAGTCCCTTATAATCGTATGAATTTCTTTTTAAAATAATCTCCCAGATTACGCCCTTGGTTTCATGGCTACGAGGTACACCCTCCTTTATTCGAGTTCAGGGTAACTCTCTTGATTTAAGCATGCTACAAGATCACCTAATTGATTTCTAGAGCTACAATAACACCCAATTGATTTCAAGACCCAACTGCACCTTTTACTCAACAATTTGATTTACAAAAGATCTATAACTCTGAATAGCACTGAGATCTTATGGAGAGAGTGGAAGAGAGTCAAATAAGAGGTAATCAAGTTTGATTCACTTGGTAGTTCGGTAGAGTATATTTTGGAATTCTTTAGAATAAATGTGGAAGATAAAGAGGAGAGAAAACAAGTGAAATCTGATTGAAAATTCATTTAGAACAACTGGTATTTATAGAAGATCAACAGCCATATCTATTAGGGAAAGGATACGACGAATAGACAATTCTTTTGAAAATTTGAATTTTGAATTTAACGGGCACCATGTCGACATGGGGTGTTGAAGGATGTCGACATGCTCTAGGCAAAATTGGTGATTTTGATTTTCTTATTAAAATTGGTTTCTATAATTTGTTAAAACAATTTCTAAACTTTGTAAATATATTTGAATATAGTTTAAACATATAAAAGTAATTTTTAATATATAATCTTAATTTATAAAGTGATTAAAATATGAGTATATAAATATTTTAAAGCTAAATATTTAAAACAGAAGATAGTTTAAAATCAAGGACAATTTGGAAATCAAAATGTTAAAAATGATAAAGATAATTTTGAGGCTAAAATATTTCAAACAAGAGAGATGTCTTTTTGAAAAGAAGGTTTTGAAAACATTTAAAATAAGAGATATATTTTTGAAAAGCATTTTCATAAAATTAGTAGATATCAAAATAGGACCACTATATATTTCATTATATATTGTCGTAGGTTCCATCCCACTAGGTTTCCATCCCTTTAACAGGCTCAAAGTGCCATTCCATGAATAAATTTTGAATAAAGATGTAAGTGTTTTCAAGAAGTTTTAACATAACTCTAGACTCAATACTTATCTTGTATTCTTGAAATCTTGAACACTTAATATCTTGATACTCATGAGTCTTCAATCTTGATATCTTTCATATTGAATCTCTATACTTTACACTCTTCATTCTTGGTACATGCATGGTTATATCATGCATATACATATATATCTAAACTATAATGTTAATATTTATATTTTATAACAAGTCCTAAGGTTGTTGTCATCAAAACCATCATCTCATGGACTAACAATCTCCCCTTTTTTGATGATGGCAACATATGTTTATTAAATATACTTCTCCTTCGCAATAACTCCCCCTAAAACCAATAACTCCTCCTTAATCTAAGCCTAACCTAACTACTCTATTTTTATATTTCTCCCCCTTTGTCATCAGCAAAAACTAATTCTAAACTTATATAACTCCCCGTTAACCTAATATAGAAGTACTGTGACAAACTATGATAGGGTGTATATATGTAAAGACATGACAAATATGAAATTTTAAATGCAGTATATACTATGTTTCCTATATTGTTTATACAATCCATCCAAACCAAATCAATTCTAATCAAAGCAAATCAAATCACACAATTAAAAAACAAGTAATTCAAACCATAAGAAGATTAAATATTTCTAGGAACTTCAACCCGTCCTTCTTTTCTAAAGATATGATCCTTTTTAATATCTTCCCAATCTTCATTATATTGAATCAAAGTTCCCATAGGATTTGCATCGAAATCATCTTTGTTTAGGGCAAAAATTATCTAACGGAGGGAATCGAAATGCTTCTCTTGTTCTTCTATCATTGGCATTTGACTTGGTTTTAAGTGCCTTTGATTGCGAAGAATAAAAGTAAGTACATTCTTGAATGAATTGAGAGTTTTTTTAAGGATTATCACTAAGAGTTTGAGAAGAGGAAGCCATTTTTAATAAGTAGTGAAGAGATGCAAATAGAGATAAGTAGAAATGAAAAGATTACAAATTTCTGGAAGAAATAGGTGCACAAACATGCATAAATTCGTTTAAAATGAATAGACACAAGTTAGTTATTTTAATTTCAGAATTTAAAAAAATTAACCAAATCATACAGTTATATGTCGACATAGGGGGTAAGGGTATGTCGACATGGGTATGTTAATCTATGTATCTTATTTTATTTTATGAATAAGTATGTATATAAACTTATATACTATACTAACATTTATTCCAGAGACACGATAAGATAGAAAAACATAAGATAGATGAGTTTTATTAATAGATGAGGTGATACATAAGTGATACATAAGATACTACATGATATGTTAAAAAAACAATACAAGCTCACACAAAACAAACTAATACATCACATCCTAGATCTTAGAATATGCTAGAGGATGAGGAGGAGGATGATAAGCCAAGTTTCTGACCAACTTTAGCAAAGAACTTGTTCATATTATTGGTCATTTTATCTAGTTTCTTACTAACGGATCTTTTGAGAATCCGTTGATTTTCCACTATGATCTTTTGATTTTTGAGGAGAGTTTTATTAGAAGGATTGTTAGTATTGGTAGGAAATTCAATACTTTCTAAGGAAATATCTTCATTTTCTTCTTCAATTTCCATTTCCTACCCTTCTTCTTCTTCTTCCTCATTTTCATCCACCATATCTTCATGTGCCAATCTTTCATCCATTTCGGCAATAGATTCATATTATTGAAATATGAAAGGAAATTTCATGAGAAAAATGTTGGCATGATTAAACACTTTTCTTGAAACAAATTCTTCCCTTTTATAATCAACACCAAAATAATTAAAAATCCAAGGGAGTTAGATTCCATGATACAAAGTATTCTCACCCATTTTCAAATTCTTAGGACGAAGTTCATCCATAATCACCTGCGCCCAATTAATGTCATAATGACCAAAAATAGCAAAAAGAGCTTTACAAACTTTTAAAGTCGGGTTATTGAAATTTACCGATCTACGATTAATAGTATGTCGCAAAAGAAGATTGGCAATACTTGCTTTCGGACGAAAGTTACGATTTTTAAATTCAAAGTTGTAATCTCCTTCGAAAATGTGATGCATTGTGTCTTGATCATGTTCGCCTATATTAAAAGTAGAAAGATCCATTCTCGAATTCTTGCAATTTAGTATGTTGCCTAAAATTTCACAATTTAAAACAATTTTAGTGCCTTTAACACTACTTCAAATTCATATTCATTTCCTTCATGGGAACCTCGATTCAAATTCGCATAAAACATTTTACAAGATTTGGATAACAAACAAAATCATTTTCAAAATTTTCAAAATGACTAAGAATATGGTTCACTTCAAGAAGAGTATTGATTTCAAATGTAGAGAAATCGCTAAAGATAGTGAATTCTCCTGTATGAACTTTTCCGTAATTAGCATAGCTTATATAAGCCTTGATTGCTTCCGGATCATTATAGTGATACTTTTTAATGGTTTTAGACAGCCTCATTGTGGATGGAGTGCTTGAAGAAGCCATTTTTGAAGAGAGTAGAAAGTTTGAAAAAGTAAAAGCGAGTTTGAATTTTGAAATGAAAGTGAAAAGATATGATAGGATAAGGGAAATAAATGGATATTCAATATTCATGTTTTCTGGTCAAGAGGTATTTCCAGAACATTGGATTTCACAAAAGGTGGAGGGAATTTCAAAGATTCGAATTTAAATTTGAATTTCAAATTTCTGATAGGGATGTCGACATCATGGGTTGGACCATGTCGACATGGGTCAGAGAATTCGTGTGGCTTATCTTTTCTTATATACTTATATATATATATATATATATAATTTATTATTTTTAATGTCTATATATTTTCTAGAGTAACTATTAAATATAGTAATACTCTTTTAACAAAAATATATTATAATATTAAAAAATAATAATAAATATAATAATAATAATAATAAATTAAAAATTCAAAAAACACATAGGTCTAAAAACAATCAAACAATTTTAAGCAAAACAATTTCAACCAATACATTATAAACGTGTATCTTTTTCAAGATTCCTATCTCCGAGATCATCAGAATCATGAATAGCCATAAAGCACATATTTGAATTTTTCATCTTTTAATCATCATCGCTTAAAGATTAATCTAAGTCTAAATCATCAAGTGTAGCGGTATACGCTCTTTTCCTTTTCTTTGTATAATAATTGCTTGCAGGAAACTTTTGCTTATCAGGATGCAGATAGTCTCTTTTGAGATGGCTTGGTTCATCACAGTTGAAACTTTTTACGTGTTTTGGTACTTTATTATGATTTCCAGAATTCCTGTGTTCATTCCTTTTGAAATTATTCATCTTCCTGTATTTCAGAAAATTTTGAAAATTCTTTGTCATAAAAGCTATTTCCTCATCATCATCACTTCCCGAGTCTGATTCACCTGTTAATGCATTGAATGCAATTGACTTCTTTTCGAATACCTTGCTGTCTCTTCTCCCTTGCATTTGCACTTCAAAAGGCTTTAGATTTCCAATCAATTCTTCAATCTTTAAAGTACTAACATTGTTTGCTTCTTCAATAGCAAGTGTTTTCTGATCCCATTCTGGAGCAAGAGAATTCATTTTTCTAACTTGATCTTCTTCAGAAAAACTTTTTTTCAATGATATTAGAGAATGCACAATATCCTGAAATCTACTATACATATCTGAAATGGACTCATTAGAATTCATTTTGAATAACTGAAACTGATTTGTGAGTATGGATATTTCGGTCTGTTTGACTTTGCATGTTCCTTCATGAGTAACTTGCAAAGTTTTCCAGATATCATATGCAGACTTGCAAATAGATACTCTATTGAATTTATTCCTATCAAGTGAACAAAATAATATATTCATAGCGTTGGAATTATTCTGTGAAATAGTCTTTTGCTCAACAGTCCACTGTGCAAAACTAGTTGTGGGTTTAGAATATTCAGTATCTGTGATATTCTAAGTGTCTAATCCTATTAACTGTAAATATATTTTCATTCTACATGCCAATATGCATAGTTATTGCCATTAAAAAGTGGTGGTCTGACAGTATGCCGACCCTTTACAAATGAACTTGTGATAGTATTAACAGAACCAGGGTTGGTAGCCATTTTTAAAACATTTCAAAATTCAGATTACGAAAACTTTGAAAACCTTGCTCTAATACCAAATGTGAGAAATGCGGATTACGGGTCTTAAGGCTAGAATAACACTAGAGGGGGATGGATAGTGTTTTATGGATTTTCTAAATATTTTTGAAACTTATGTAATTTAATCACCAACAATTTCAATTCATAGACATAGATATAATCACGGAATCAGACATAGATGCAAATACCAAGTAAAAGTAGTAAAGGAAAGAACACACCAGAATTTTATACTTGTTCGGAGTTACTCTAGATCCAGACCCGTACAATCGTACGGATTTCTTTTCAAAATAATCTCCCAGTTTACACCCTCGGTTTCTAGGCTATGAGGTACACCCTCTTATATTCGAGTTCAGGGCAGCTCTCTTGATTTAACCAGGCTATAAGATCACCTAATGGATTTCTAGGGCTACAATCACACCCAGTTGATTTCAAAGCTCAGCCGCACCTTTTACTCAATAGTTTGATTTACAAAACAACCTTAACTCTGAATAGCACTAAGATCTTATGGAGAAAGTGGTAGAGAGTCAAACAAGTGATAATCAAGTTTGATTCACTTGGTATTTCGACAGAGTATAGTTTGAATTCTTTAGAACAAATGTGGAAGATGAAGAGGAGAGAAAAAATCCGATTGAAAGTTCGTTTATAACTACTGGTACTTATAGCAGATCAACAACAATATTTATTCATGAAAGGATATGACGAATAGACGCTTCTTTTGAAAATTTGAATTTTGAACTTAATGGGCACCATGTTGACATGAGGGTTTGAAGGATGTCGACATGCTTTAGGCAAAATTAGCGATTTTGATTTTTTTTATTAAAATTGGTTTATATAATTTGTTAAAATAAACTCTAAACTTTGTAAATATATTTGAATATAGTTTAAACATATAAAAGTAATTTTTTAACATATAATCTTAATTTAAGGTGACTTAAAATCTAAGTACATAAATATTTTAAAGCTAAATATTTAAAACAAGAGATCGTTTAAAATCAAGGACAATTTTGAAATCAAAATATTAAAAATGATAAAGATAATTTTGAGGCTAAAATATTTCAAACAAGAGAGATGTATTTTTGAAAAGAAGGTTTTGAAAAAATTTAAAATAAGAGATATATCTTTGAAAAGCATTTTCATAAAATTATTGGATTTCAAAATAGGGCCACTACATGTTCCACTAGATATTGTCGTAGGTTCCATCCCACTAGGGTTCCATCCCTTTAACAGGCTCGAAGTGGATTTCATTCTATGAATAAATTTCGAATAAAGATGTAAGTATTTTCAAGAAGTTTTAACATAATTCTAGACTCAATACTTATCTTGTATTCTTGAAATCTTGAACTCTTGATATCTTGATACTCATGAGTCTTCAATCTTGATATCTTCAATCTTGAATCTCTATATTGTACAGTCTTCAATCTTGGTACCTGCTTGGTTTTATCCTGCATATACATATATATCTAAACTGTAACATTAGTATTTATATTTTATAACAAGTACTAAGGTTGTTGTCATCAAAACCATCATCTCAAGGACTAACAATCTCCTCCTTTTTGATGATGACAATCTTTGTTTATAAAATACATTTCCCCTTTACAATAAATCCCCCAAAAACTAATAACTCCCCTTAATCTAAGCCTAACTGGTCTAACTAATCTATTTTATATTTCTCCCCCTTTGACATCAGCAAAAACTAATTCTAAACTTATATAACTCCCCCTTAATCTAATACAGAAGTACTATGAAAAATTATGATAGAGTGTGTATATACATATGTATAAAGACACGACAAATATGAAATTTTAAAACCGATATATATTATGTTTCATATATTGTTTATACAATCCATCCAAACCAAATCAATTCTAATCAGAGCAAATCAAATCACATAATTCTAAAACAAGCAATTCAAACCATAAGAAGATTAAATATTTCTAGGAACTTCAACCCATCCTTCTTTTCTAAAGATAGGATCCTTTTTAATATCTTCCCAATCTTCATTATATTGAATCAAAGTTCCCATAGGATTTGCATCGAAATCATTTTTGTTTAGGACAGAAATTATCCAACGGAGGGCACCAAAATGCTTCTCTTGTTCTTTTGTCATCGGCATTTGACTTAGTTCTAAGTGCCTTTGATTGCAAAGAATAAAAGTAAGTTCATTCTTGAATGAATTGAGATTTTTTTTTAAAGATTATCGCTTAGAGTTTGAGAAGAGGAATCCATTTTTAATAAGTAGTGATAAGATGCAAATAGAGATAATTAGAAATGAAAAGATTGCAAATTTCTAGAAGAAATTTTTGTTTAAATGGGCAGAAATTCGTTTAAAATGAATAGACACAAGTTAGTTATTTTAATTTCAAAATTTAAAAAAATAACAACCAAATGAGACAGTTATATTTCGACATAGGGGGTAGGGGTATGTCGACATAGGTATGTTAATCTACATGTCTTATTTTATTTTACGATTAAGTATGTATATAAACATATACTATACTAACATTTATTCTAAAGACACGATAAGATAGAAAAACATAAGATAGTTGATCTTTATTAATAGATGAGGTGATACATAAGATACTGCATAATATGGTAAAAAACAATACAAGCTCACACAAAACAAACTAATACATCACATCCTAGTTCTTAGAATGTGCTAGAGGATGAGGAGGAGGATGATAAGCCAAGTTTCTGACCAACTTTAGGAAAGAAATTGATCATATTATTGGTCATTTTATCTAGTATCTTACTAACGGATCTTTTGAGAATCCATTGATTTTCCACTATGATTTGTTTTTTGAGGAGAGTTCTGTTGGAAGGATTGTTAGTACTGGTAGGATATTCAGTACTTTCTAAGGAGGTATCTTCATTTTCTTATTCAATTTTAATTTCCTCCACTTCTTCCTCTTCTTCTTCCTCATTTTCTTCCTCCATATCTTCATGTGCCAATCTTTCATCCTTTTCGGTAAGAGATTCATATTATTGAAATATGAAAGGAATTTTCATGAGAGAAATGTTGGCAAGATTAAACACTTTTCTTGAAACAAATTCTTCCCTTTCGTAATCAACACCAAAATAACTAAAAATCAGAGTGAGATAGTTTTTCCTTGATACAAAGTATTCTCGCCCATTTCCAAATCCTTAGGACAAAGTTCATCCATAATTACTTGCGGCCAATTAATGTCATAATGACCAAAAATAGAAAAAAGAGCTTTACAAAATTTTAATATTGGGTTATTGAAATTTCCTGATCTAGGAGTAATAGTATGTTGCAAAAGAAGATTGACTATACGTGCTTTCGGACGAAAGTTATGATTTTTAAATTCAAAGTTGTCATCTCCTTCGAAAATGTGATAAAACATCTCTCGATTATGTTCAGCAATATTAAAAGTAGAAAGATCCATTTCCAAATTTTAGCATTGGAGAATGTTTCCAAAAATTTCACTATTTAAAACAATTTTAGTGCCTTTAACACTACTTTAAATTTCATTTTCATTTCCTTCATGAAAACTGTGATTCAAATTCGCAAAAAACATTTTAACAAGATTTGGATAACAAACAAAATCATTTTTAGAATTGTTAAAAAGACTAAGAATATGGTTCTCTTCAAGAAGAGTATTGATTTCATATGTCAAGAAATCGCTAAAGATAGCAAATTTTTCCATATGAACTTTTCCATAATTAGCACGGCTTATATAAGCCTTGATTGCTTCCATATCATTATAGAGATACTCTTTAATGGTTTTAGATAGCCTCATTGTAGATGGAATGCTTGAAGAAGCCATTTTTGAAGAGAGTAGAAAATTTTAAAGAGTAAAAAGGAGTTTGAATTATGAAGTGAAAGTGAAAAGATATGATAGGATAAGGGAAATAAATAGATATTCAATAGTCAAGTTCTCTGGTCAAAAGGTACCTTTCCAGAACATTGGATTACGTGAAAAGGTGGAGAGAAGTTCAAAAATTTTAATTCAAATTTGAATTTCAATTTTCTGATAGAGATGTCGACATCATGGGTTGGACCATGTCTACATGGATCAAAGAATTCATGTGGCTTATCTTTTTTTATATACTAATATATATATATATATATATTATTTTTAATTTCTATATATTTTCTGGGGTAATTATTAAATATAATATACTCTTTTAATAAAGAATATTACAATATTAAAAAATAAAAATAAATATTATAATAATAAAAAAAATTAAAAACTCTAAAAACAAATAGGTTCAAAAACAATCAAACAATTTTAAGCAAAACAATTTCAACCAATATATTATAAACATGTACCTTTTTCTAGATTCGTATCTTCGAGATCATCGGAATCATGAATAGCCGTAAAGCACATATTTTAATTTTTAATCTTTTAATCATCATCGCTTGAAGATAAATCTGAGTCATCTAGTGTAGCGGTATATGCTCTTTTCCTTTCTTTGTATAATCATTGCTTGCAGGAAAATTTTGCTTATCAAGAAGCGAACAGTCTCTTTTGAGATGGCCTAGTTCATCATAGTTGAAACTTTTTACATGGTTTGGTACTTCATTATTGTTTCCAGAATTCCTTTGTTCATTCTTTATGAAGTTTTTCATCTTTCTGTCTTTCAAAAACTTTCGAAAATTCTTTGTCATGAAGACTATTTCTTCATCATCATCACTTCCCAAGTCTGATCCATCTGTTAATGCATTGAATGCAATTGACTTCTTTTCGAATGCCTTGTTGACTCTTCTCCCTTGCATTTGTACTTCAAATGGCATTAGATTTCCAATCAATTCTTCAATCTTTAGAAATACTGATATCATTTGCTTCTTCATTAGCAAGAGTTTCTGATCCCATTCTGGTGTAAGAGAATTTACTTTTCTGACTTGACCTTCTTCAAAAAAACTTTTTTCCAATGATAATAGAGAATGCACAATATCCTGAAATCTACTGCAGATGTCTGAAATGGACTCATTATAATTCATTTTGAATAATTGAAACTATTTTGTGAGTATGGATATTTCGGTCTGTTTGACTTTGCTTGTTCCTTCATGAGTAACTTGCAAAGTTTTTCAGATATCATATGCAGACTTACAAACAGATACTCTATTGAGTTCATTCCTATCAAGTGAACAAAATAAAATATTTATGGCTTTGGAATTATTCTGTGCAATAGTCCTTTGCTCAATAGTCCACTAAGCAAAACTAGTTGTGGGTTTAAAATATTCAGTTTGTGTGATATTCCAAGTGTCTAATCCTATTGACTATAAATATATTTTCATTCTACATGCCCAATATGCATAGTTACTTCCATTAAAAAGTGGTGGCCTGACAGTAGACTGACCCTTTACAAATGAATTAGTGATAGTGTTAACAGAACTAGTATTGGTAGCCATTTTTAAAAATTTTCAAAATTCAGATTATGAAAACTTTGAAACCTTGCTCTGATACCAAATGTGAGCAATGCGGATTACGGATCTTAAGGCTAGAATAACAGTAGAGGGGGGTGAAGTTTTTATTATGGATTATCTAAATCTTTTTGAAACTTGTGTAATTTAATCACCAACAAATGCAATTCGTAGACATAGATATAATCATAGAATCAGACACAGATGCAAATACTAAATAAAAGCGGTAAAGGAAAGAACATACTAGAATTTTATACTGGTTCGAAGTTGCCCTACATCTAGTCACGTACAATCATACAGATTTCTTTTTAAAATAATCTTCCAGATTACACCCTTGGCTTCAAGGCTATGAGGTACACCCACCTATATTCGAGTTCATGGAAACTCTCTTGACTTAACCAGGCTACAAGATCGCCTAATTGATTTCCGAGGTTGCAATCACACCCAATTGATTTCAAGGCTCAACCGCAACTTTTACTCAACATTTTGATTTACAAAAGATCCTATAACTCTGAATAGCACCGAGATCTTATAGAGAAAGTGGTAGAGAGTCAAAAAAGAGATAATCAAGCTTGATTCACTTTGTATTTCGACAGAGTATAGTTTGGAATTCTTTAGAATAAATGTTGAAGATGAAGAGGAGAGAAAATAAGTGAAATCTGATAGAAAATTTGTTTAGAACTACTGGCATTTATAGAAGATCAACAGCCATATTTATTCGTAAAAGGATACGATGAAAAGATACTTCTTTTGAAAATTTGAATTTTGAATTTAACGGGCACCATGTCGACATGAATGGTTGAAGGATGTCGACATGCTCTAGGCAAAATTGGTGATTTTGATTTTCTTATTAAAATTGGTTTCTATAATTTGTTAAAACAATTTGTAAAGTTTGTAAATTTATTTGAATATAGTTTAAACATATAAAAGTAATTTTTAATATATAATCTTAATTTAAAAACTGGTTTAAAATCTAAGTATATGAATATCTTAAAGATAAATATTTAAAGCACGAGATAGTTTAAAATCAAGGACAATTTTGTAATCAAAATATTAAAAATGATAAAAATAATTTTGAAGCTAAAATATTTCAAACAAGATAGATGTCTTTTTGAAAAGAAGGTTTTGAAAACATTTAAAGTAAGAGATATATTTTTGAAAGCATTTTCATAAAATTAGTGGATATCAAAATTGGACCACTATATGTTCCACTAGATATTGTCGTGGGTTCCATCCCACTAGTGTTCCATCCTTTTAATAGGCTCGAAGTGGATTCCATTTCGTAAATAAATTTCGAATAAAGATGTAAGTAATTTCAAGAAGTTTTAACATAATTCTAGACTCAATACTTATTTTGTATTCTTGAAATCTTAAACTCTTGATATCTTGATACTCATGAGTATTTAGTCTTGTTATCTTTAGTCTTGAATCTCTATACTGTACAACCTTCATTCTTGGTACCTGCATGGTTATAGCCTGCATATACATATATATCTAAACTATAATGTTAGTATTTATATTTTACAACAAGTCTTCAAGTTGTTATCATCAAAAACATCATCTCAAGGACTAACAATCTCCACCTTTTTGATGATGACAGCCTATGTTTATAAAATATACTTCTCCTTCACAATACCTCCCGCTAGAACTAATAATTCCCCATTAATCTAAGCCCAACTGCTCTATTTACCCTATTTTATATTTCTCCCTCTTTGTCATCAACAAAAACTAATTCTAAGCTTATATAACTCTCCCATAATCTAATATAGAAGTACCTGTGACAATTATGATAGAGTGTATGTGTATATAAAGCATGACAAATATGAAATTTTAAACCCACTATATACTATATTTCATATAATGTTTATACAATCCATCCAAACCAAATCAATTCTAATCAACGCAAATCAAACCACACAATTCGAAAACAAGCAATTCAAACCATAAGAAGATTAAATATTTCTAGGAACTTTAACCCATCATTCTTCCCTAAAGATAGGATCCTTTTTAATGTCTTCCCAATCTTCATTTTCTTGAATCAAAGTTCCTATAGGATTTGCATCAAAACCATCTTTGTTTGGGGTAGAAATCATCCAACGGAGGCTATCGAAATGCTTCTCTGTTATTTTATCATCTACATTTGACTTAATTCTAAGCGCCTTTGATTTCAAAAAATAAAAGTAAGTATGTTCTTGAATGAATTGAGAGTTTCTTCAAGATTATCGCTTATAGTTTGAGAAGAGGAAGCCATTTTTGATGAGTAGTGAAGAGATGAAAATAGAGATAAGTAGAAATGAAAAAACTACAAATTTATGGAAGAAATAGGTGTTTAATAAGGAGAAATTCATTTAAAATGATAGACACGAGTTAGTTATTTTAATTTCAAAATTTAAAAAAATAACCAAATCAGACAGTTATGTGTCGACATAGGGGGTGGGGGTATGTCGACACGGGTTTGTTAATCTATGTGTCTTATTTTATTTTGTGAATAAGTATGTATATAAACTTATATACTATACTAACATTTATTCCAGAGACACGACAAGATAGAAAAACGTAAGATGGATGATTTTCATTAATAGATGAGGTGATACATAAGATACTACATAATATGATAAAAAAACGATACAAGCTCACACAAAACAAACTAATACATCACATCCTAGTTCTTAGAATGTGCTAGAGGACGAGGAGGATGATGATAAGCCAAGTTTCCAACCAACTTTAGCAAAGAACTTGTTCATACTTTTGGTCGTTTTATCCAATTTCTTACTAATGGATCTTTTGAGAATTCGTTGATTTTCCACTATGATCTTTTGACTTTTGAGGAGAGTTTTGTTGGAAGGATAGTTAGTATTGGTAGGATATTTAATACTTTCTAAGGAGGTATCTTCATTTCCTTCTTTAGTTTCCATTTCCTCCCCTTTTTCTTCTTCTCCTTCCTCCTCATTTTCTTCCTCCATATCTTCGTGTGCCAATCTTTCATCCTTTTCAGCAAGAGATTCGTATTATTGAAATATGAAAGGAATTTTCATGAGAGAAATGTTGGCATGATTAAACACTTTTCTTGAAATAAATTCTTTCCCTTTGTAATCAACACCAAAATAATTAAAAATCCAAATGAGATAGATTCCATGATACAAATTATTCTTACCCATTTCCAAATTCTTAGGACGAAGTTCATCCATAATGACAAAAAATAGCAAAAAGAGCTTTATAAACTTTTAAAATCGGGTTATTGAAATTTCCCGATCTAGGAGTAATAGTATGTTGCAAAAGAAGATTGACAATATGTGCTTTCGGACGAAAGTTATGATTTTTAAATTCAAAGTTGTCATCTCCTTCGAAAGTGTGATGAAAAGCTCTAGATCATGTTCATCAATATTAAAAGTAGAAAGATCCATTCCCAAATTCTTGCAATTGACAATGTTGCCCAAAATTTCACAGTTTAAAATAATTTTAGTGCCTTTAACACTACTCTAAATTTCATTTCATTTCCTTCATGAAAACCGCGATTCAAATTCGCATAAAACATTTTAACAAGATTTGGATAACAAACAAAATTATTTTTAGAATTTTCAAAAAGACTAAGAATATGGTTCTCTTCAAGAAGAGTATTGATTTCATATGTAGAGAAGTCGCTAAAGATAGCAATTTTTTTCGTATGAACTTTTCCATAATTAGCATAGCTGTTATAAATCTTGATTGCTTCTGGATCATTATAGAGATATCTTTAATGGTTTTAGATAGCCTCATTGTGGATGGAGTGCTTGAAGAAGCCATTTTTGAAAAGAGTAGAAAGTTTGAAAGAGTAAAAAGAGTTTAAATTTTGAAATGAAAGTGAAAAGATATGATAGGATAAGGGAAACAAATAGATATTTAATAGTCATGTTCTCTGGTCAGGAGGTAACTTTCCAGAACATTAGATTTGGTGAAAAGGTGAAGGGAAGTTCAAAGATTTGAGTCCAAATTTGAATTTCAAATTTCTGGCCGGGATGTCGACATCATGCAAAAGACCATGTCGACATGGGTCAGTGAATTCGTGTGACTTATCTATTCTTATATACTTTAATATATATATATATATATATATATATTATTTTTAATGTCTATATATTTTCTGAAGTAAATATTAAATATAATAATACTCTTTTAATAAAAAATATTGTAATATTGAAAAATTAAAATAAATATAATAATAAAAGATTAAAATTCAAACAACACATAATTTCAAAAACAATCAAACAAATTTAAGCAAAACAATTTTGACCAATATATTGTAAACATGTACCTTTTTCTAGATTTGTATCTCCAAGATGATCGGAATCATGAATGGCCGTAATGCACATATTTGAATTTTTCATCTTTTGATCATCATCGCTTGAAGATGAATCTGATTCTAAGTCGTCTAGTGCGGCATACGCTCTTTCCGTTTTCTTTGTATAATCATTGCTTGTAGGAAACTTTTGATTATCAGGTGCGGATAGTCTCTTGAGATGGCCTGGTTCGTCGCAGTTGAAACATTTTACGTGGTTTGATACTTCATTATGATTTTCAGAATTCCTATGTTCATTCCTTTTGAAGTTTTTCATCTTCCTGTATTTCAGAACTTCAGAAAATTCTTTGTCAAGAAGGATATTTCTTCATCATCACCACTTCCCAAGTCTGGTCCATCTGTTAATGCATTGAACGCAATGGACTCCTTTTCGAATGCCTTGTTGTCTCTTCTCCCTTGCATTTGTACTTCGAACGACATTAGATTTCCAATCAATTCTTCAATTTTTAAAGTACTAATATCATTTGCTTCTTTGATAGCAAGAGTTTTCCAATCCGATTCCGGAGTAAGAGAATTTAGTATTTTTCTGACTTGATCTTCTTCGGAAAAACTTTTTCCCAATGATATTTGAGAATGCACACTATCCTGAAATCTACTATACATATCTCAAATGGACTCATTAGAACTGATTTTGAATAATTTAAACTGATGTGTGAGTATGGATATTTTGGTCTGTTTGACTTTGCTTATTCCTTCATGAGTAACTTATAAAGTTTTCCAGATATCATATGCAGACTTACAAAAAGATACTCTATTGAATTCATTACTATCAAGTGAACAAAATGAAATATTCATGGCTTTGGAATTGTTCTGTACAATAGTCTTTTTCTCAGCAGTCCACTATGCAAAACTAATTGTGGGTTAAGAATATTCAGTTTGTGTGATATTCCAAGTATCTAATACTATTGACTGTAAATATATTTTCATTCTACATGCCCAATATGCATAGTTATTGCCATTAAAAAGTGGTGGTCTGGCAGTAAAATGACCCTTTACAAATGAACTAGTGATAGTGTTAACAGAACCAGTGTTGGCAACCATTTTTAATACTTTTCAAAATTCAGATTATGAAAACTTTGAAAACCTTGCTCTGATACCAAATGTGAGAAATGCAGATTACGGATCTTAAGGCTAGAATAACACTAGAGGGGGTGAATAGTGTTTTATGGATTTTCTAAATCTTTTTTGAAACTTGCGTAATTTAATCACCAATAAATGCACTTCACAGACACAGATATAATCACAGAATCAAACACAGAGGCAAATACTAAATAAAAGCAGTAAAGAAAAGAACATACCAGGAGTTTATACTGGTTCGGAGTTACCCTACATCCTGTCCCACACGATCGTGCGGATTTCTTTTCAAAATAATCTCCCAATTTACGCCCTCGGTTTCAAGGCTACGAGGTACACCCTCCTGTATTCAAGTTCAGGGCAACTCTCTTAATTTAACCAGGCTACAGGACCACCTAATTGATTTCCGAGGCTACAATCACACCCAATTGATTTCAAGGCTCAACCTCACCTTTTACTCAACGGTTTGATTTACAAATGATCTGTAACTTTGAATAGCACTGAGATCTTATGGAGAGAGTGGTAGATAGTCAAACAAGAGATAATCAAGTTGGATTCACTTGGTATTTCGGCAGAGTATAGTTTGAAATTCTTTAGAATAAACGTGGAAGATGAAGAGGAGAGAAAACAAGTGAAATCTGATTGAAAATTCATTCAAAACTACTGGTATTTATAGAAGATCAATAGCTATATCTGTTCATGAAAGGATATGACGAATAGACACTTCTTTTGAAAATTTGAATTTTGAATTTAATGGGCACCATGTCGACATAGGGGGTCGAAGGATGTCGATATGCTCTAGACTAAATTGGTGATTTTGATTTTCTTATTAAAATTGGTTTCTATAATTTGTTAAAACAATTTATGAACTTTGTAAATATATTTGAATATAGTTTAAACATATAAAAGTAATTTTTAATATATAATCTTAATTTATAAAGTGATTAAAATCTGAGCATAAAAATATTTTAAAGCTAAATTGTTATCCCGCCTTTTAGCAAGGCCACGATACCAAAAGGTCGGCTGAAAAACAAAAACAGTTCATCATGAAGATGGGTTGCATCGCAGGTTCACTATGGATATCGATGAATTTTGTCCGAGTCCGGATCATGCCACAATTGACAAGACATGACAAGAAGAGCCATAAAAGCTACCATTTCAAATTTCAGGTTTGTCGGAGTTCGTATGAATGAGATTGATCGATATAAGTTAGAGAAAATATGTTGTTCGTATCCATCAGAGAGTCGAGGTGATGGTCTATTCGAATCGATCAGATTCGTATCCATCGGGATGAATTCACTTCGATCAGTTCTAATCCATCACGTTAGAATCGATCCATATTTGCACAATTCGAATCCATCGACTTCGCATCGATAAAAAAAGCCACATCTTCATATCCACGAACTTCGCATCGAGTAGCCTCGTATCCATCGGACGACCTCACTTCATGTCGATCGCCCCATCACCTACTTCGTATCCATCGGCCGGAGAGTCATAATCGAACCCATCAGTTATCTCTAATTTGTATCCTTCAAGAGGCCATACATAGTGTCCATTGAGCAATCATTATTCATATCCATCGAGCCAAGCAGCATTGCCACCAATTCGAACCCATTATAATACTGCTTGTTTGTACCCATCAAGTTGTAGTAACCTTGATCGATATGAACAAGGACTGGCTCAATGGATGCAAATAAGGTTATTTCTATCGATACGAAATAGAGCATCTCCATCGATTCGATGTACACAACAGTCATCGATACAAACGAGGCGAAGTTCATGGAAACGACTCGGTCAACTCGGAGCAAAAGGTGGATCGATGCGAGGAGTGTGCGCTATGTTGCCGCGTTGTCACGTGCTCCATCGATTCGAAGAGCATCGATTCGAAACCATGGATTCAAATCGGACAGCATTCCAAGATCGTCAACTCGTATCGATCATAACTTGAGATCCACAAGTCAAAATGCTATGAAATATTCACAGGAGCTTTACAAGCTAAAGAACGTTCCTGTCAAGTCTTAGCTCGATCGGACCATTTCTTGATCGATACGAAATTGGTTCGCATCGATCACGGATCCAGTCGAAACTTGCTGGGATCGATCGTGTGGGCCCACTCACATGCCAGAAGGAGTCTCCTGAAGTTTGAGCACGATATCGGCCTCCTACGCCTATAAATAGCAACCCGGGGTCAACAGAAAAGGGGGCTTTCAACTTTGGAACGTCCAGACTCTGCCGGATTCTACTTTGCACTTCACCACAGTTGTTGTACTTGGATTTCAGAGTTGTAATCTACTGTAACCTGCTGTAATCGATTGAAATCATTAAGGAATCAATAAAGTAATCAACTTTAGAGTGGACGTAGGCCAGATCGCCGAACCACTATAAATCCTATGCTATTTACTGCTTTCCTTTGAATTTTCTGAGCGATCTTCATCTTTATTTCTCTAAATACTCGTTATTTGTGATCTATGATTACGAACTGGTGCTTTCATCGGCAATTGGGTGTTTGTGATCAATTTTGGTACAAACATAAATATTTAAAACAAGAGATAATTTAAAATCAAGGAGAATTTGGAAATCAAAATATTAAAAATGATAAAGATAATTTTGAGGCTAAAATATTTCAAATAAGAGAGATATCTTTTTGAAAAGAAGGTTTTGATAACATTTAAAATAAGAAATACATTTCCGAAAAGCATTTTCATAAAATTAGTGAAATATTTAAAACAAGAGATAATTTAAAATCAAGGACAATTTGGAAATCAAAATATTAAAAATGAAAAAGATAATTTTGAGGCTAAAACATTTCAAATAAGAGAGATATCTTTTTGAAAAGAAGGTTTTGAAAACATTTAAAATAAGAAATATATTTCACTAGATATTATCGTGGGTTCCACCCACTAGGGTTCTATCCCTTTAATAGGCTCAAAGTGGATTCCATTCCGTGAATAAATTTCGAATAAAGATGTATGTGCTTCCAAGAAGTTTTAACATAATTCTAGACTCAATACTTATCTTGTATTCTTGAAATTTTGAAATCTTGATACTCATGAGTCCCCAATCTTGATATCTTCAATCTTGAATCTCTATACTATACAATCTTCATTCTTGGTACCTGCATGGTTATATCCTACATATACATACATATCTAAACTATAGTGTTAGTATTTGTATTTTATAACAAGTTCTAAGGTTGTTGTCATCAAAACCATCACCTCAAGGACTAACATTACCATTATCGATTTTCTTTCTTAGATTCTGGTTAATCTAAATAGTATATGCAGGTTTATAAAGATGACTACAGATCTCCTTCAGGGGATTTGTTCAATCCAGTGGCAAGGAAGGGGATCCTAACGCGCTATGCAACTAAATTGGCCACAAACACCTAAGAATAGATCTGTGTAGATAAGTAAATGCGGAAAAACACCTAAGAATAGATCTGTGTAGATAAGTAAATGCAGAAAACTATATTAAAACAGATTGATATAGCAAAATAATAAGCAAATCAAAACAATAATCAAGAACATCAAGATTTATAGTGGTTTGGCGTCGTATGCCTATGTCTACTCTGAATATTCTCTTTATTGATTCACTATCAAGTTGATTACAATAGCAAATAACAAGTAATAAGGAAGAAAGTTGATTACAATAATAAAGAACTATGTAACTAGCAGCTTAAAGAACCTTAGAATGACCCCTTAGGCCAGTATTTATAGGTGAAGGCGACCATCAATCTCTCTGAAACTTCGGCAACATGACCTCCTTACCTATATGGGCCAACCATATGGCTCACTAGGCCCAAATCCTAATGAAAAGGGATCGGTACCTATCCCTTCATTGGTTAATTCTGTGGTAGCGACACCTATGATAGCTTCTTCATGCTTAGATATCATGGCTCTCCAAATACGTTGATTAGATATATGGAGCTCGTGCTTTTGCTTAATCCTTGATTCTAATCCATTTTAATGTCATACTGCCAGTCCCTTCATATTAGATCACGCCGATCCCTTTTACATGCCATGCATACCCGTTCATGCATATTCCTTGAACTCCATTATATATGTCGATCCCTCCTTATCAAAAATTCTATGTCGATGTTTGATGACTCCATAGTTATTTACTCCATGTTTGATGACTCTTAGGTCTTCAAATTCTTAGCTTGGATCATCTTGGGGTAGGCTTCATGGAACCATAGTTATTTACACCAATTTTAGCTTGTTTTTAAGCCCAAATGATGGAGTTACGGGAGAATAAAGCTACATATTCAAGAGTTGATGGGGATTGAAAGGGAATTGTACTGCTTCAACAAACCAACTTTGGAAATAGACTTTCAGCATCGAAATAAGCTTGCAGGAAGAAGATGAGGTCCACCCAAGTTGTATTTAGAAGTCGATATCGATCCCCAACTTTGGCGGATCTCGGTACTTTTTTGCGTTGGATACCTTTGATTTTGACTTTATAGATCCATCTTTACTCGGCTTCTAGACTCCTAAGCATTCTCTTCAGGTCTTTTGCCTTAATAACTCCAAGTTTTATTTGTCCAGCTTGTCCGGATCCTACTTGGTCAAAAGGCTGGATAAATTATACCTTATTTGATCTATAATTGTGTTAAATCAAAATGGAAATTTCATTTAAATTAGATCGAAAATTTAACAGTGATTAAAACCTGCATGAACATGAACCTTTTCTTTTGATCTAGATCTAGTTAGTGTAACCTGTTAATTAAGAATTGATTCAAGAATGAACAAACCATTTTTAGTCAAATTAATATGGATTGGTAATCTTGCTAATGCTAAATTTGGTTAATGTGATTTACTACAAACTGGAAATACTATAAATGAAATTTGGATGATTATGATTGTAAATTTATCACCATTTTGTCTTCTTCGAGGTCGACAAAGGCTTGGACATCGATATTCATTCTTGGATCTAAAGCTTAGAACTTTATAATGAAATCCAACTTCAAACCTCGACATAAACTCTCAAAATCTCCATCAATTCCTTGGCTCATATCCTTTTAAGATTATTGGCATAATAATATCCAGTTTATTTTTGTTTAAACAATAAGTACCACCTTAACATAGTCATCCCACCAAGCATTGTTAGCATCCACCATACACAACATAAAGTTCCTTCCTAAACCAGTGTTTTCAACAATAAGCGTTTTGTGCTTCTTGTATTTCTCCTTCAGAGATTGCATCTTGTTTTTAAATGTTTTTGGAAGGTTATTTTTGAGCACATATTTTATAGTAATTCCTTCGAATGTCTTCCCACATATTCTTTGAAAAAGTTTCATTCACTATATATTTTCCACAAGCATTCGCCTTTTCTACCATTAGAAAAGATACGTTCCTTTGTTTAATCCTAATTGCCGAGAATATGGATGCCATCTCGTATGGAATAGTAGGTGGAGAGACATTATTGGAAGTCACATCTACATATATCATCATTGAAGTTATAAAAAGAAAGAGTGTGAATCCATATTATCTTGTGTTGATTGTTTTGTAGACGATCTACTAACTATTATGAGCATTTCATGCATGGTTTTTCCTGATCTATTTTGGGTTTAATATATGGATTTATGTCCGATGTTGGTAACTTGGATATAAGTTAGGCCATTTAATATCATTGACAATATGAATTCTGACAAAAACAACAAAGATAATTACAGACCATGTTTTCTCATTGGAATGGTTGGTGTTAAAAAATGAGCAAAAAATCATCAATAATGCACAAAACATAAAACAACTATACTAATTTAGAAAACTTACTTAATACCGAGATACTAACTTTGTTTGAAAGCGTACTTAAATTTAAATTTGAAGTTAAAAATTGAATTGTACATTTGAATATCTGAATTTCGCATTAAATTTGACTTTTAAATTTTGAATTTACATTCGAAAATTAGAATTAGAATTTTTACATTTTCTTAATTTTTCATTAGTCGAATCTTATTCAACGCCAAAAGAACATGGAAAATATGTATTTAGCACTTAAAATTAGGTGAGTAATTCATACTAAACTTGATCCATGTAAAAGTATGAAAATACTTCCAGTAAAAAAAAATAACGTCCAGTAATCAAATTAAAATGCATAACATTCACGCTAATTATTAGCCAGACAAACCTATTTACGTATGTGAAATATAAATAGGGTAGATTGCCAACAATCTACAAAAGGACTATATGAAGCAAGACCAATATTGTTTAAACCATTATCAACATGGAATGCAGATCCAATTATAGCTGAAGCTAGCAGTGATACTAAAAGTGTAGCAGCACTGCCAACTTCATCTACATATTTTAGAGTTTTTTTTTTGAAATCAAAACCAAATCATTTTATTGCATAAGGACTTGGTTCCAGTAAAGTAGTAAGAAAAAAAAGAGAATGAACGATCAAATTAGAGAACGAACAATTCAAAGATTGGAAGCAATAAGAATAAGCTGATGAAGAAAATGAGTACCCGTGTCCAAAATATCGAAGAGAATCATGACGATTCTAATGAATGAAGAAATGAAAAAATATCTCCATCTAAGTTGAAAACCTAATTTCACTAAAACGCAGCTTGTAAAAATGAAACGATGTTTTCGATTTTGAAAGCAAAACGCAAAAAAGAATAGCTTCTAAATAAGGAGGAAAGTAACTTAATATTTTATTGGATTCATATGGACTAATTAATTTTGATTTTGAAAATAAAATAAACTACTTATTTTTAGCTATCCAAAGGGGCCTTAAGGGAAAAATATCTAGTGGATTAACAATTAAATGATCAGCCATAATTCTTTAATTGTTACCGAACTAGAGTTGATTAGTTAAGGTTGCTCAACAGGATACAGATATCAATTAATCATTCATGTCGGATAAGTCAAATCTATTACGTTGTTACATCGATTAAATTTCAACCAATTAAAAAGTTTGTTTATACTTTCATGTAATTCTAAGAACTGGTTATTTCTTTAATTATTTAACAAATATTACAGCTAATGAGATTTTAGAAAATTTCAATATTTTTTGAAGGATTAGTCTAAATCTACAAAAAAAAAAAATCTAAAAAAAGTCGTTATTGTCCAATGCCACTCTCTTATTGGTTATGCTCGCTTCGTTTTGATCTGTGAGGTGTCCGAATCCGCGTGGTGTGATTCGAAATATTAGTATACCTAAATATCCAATTTCAATAAAAATGTCTCTTTGAGCTACTGGTCTTACCTTATACTTAGAAATTGAACCATCTGCATTTCTTTTTAATTTATACGTCCATTTGCAGCCAACAATATTTTTATTCTTTTGCTTGGGAACAAGATTCCATGTCTTGTTGTTCATCAATACCTTATACTCTTCAGTCATGGCTATTCTTCAATTCTTTTTTTTCATGGCTTGATCATGTGTGCTTGGTTTCTCTACATCTAGAACCGCATTGAAAATCTTTGGTTTGAATATACCACCTTTTGATCTGGTCACCATATGATGACTAATCTTGGTTGTAGTCTGTTGTTGGCCAGTTCTCTCTATTTTTGGTTACACATCTATACAAATACTTTGTGAGATATCTTGTGTTTTATTACGAATAAGTTGCACTCTTGTTCTTTGTTGAGATGATTGATCAGTTACACTAGGTGACTTGGTTTGTTCATCAGCTGGTTTAAGTCTGGACCGAGTGCACTGTGAGTTTGAGTGGATTGCTTGATGGTTAATGCTACTTAACTAGTCCTCCCTGGGGTTGTATCATCTCTTTTGGTAGAATAGGTATTGGTGGTAAAGATTCTTTTGTGTTATGCACTTTACTAGTGGTTCAGATATCTGATTCTTTAAAAGGGAAGACCTTTTCATTGAAAACCACATGTCTAGATATAAATATTTTGCCACTTTTATCTAAGCATTTGTACCCCTTTTTATTAGCAGCATAGCCTAAAAAGGTGCATTGGGATGACCTAAAATTTAATTTACGAGCATTATAGTGTCTAATACATGGAAAACATAACACCCAACACTTTGAAACTTTGATAATTTGGACTGATAACGAACAATATTTCTATTGGAAATTTTAAATTTAAAACTTTTGATGGCAGTTTATTAACTAGACTACTATGGTAAAAGGATCTGATCAAAATTTTAGTGGCATAGATGCTTGAGCCAATACGATAAGCCAAGTTTCAAAAATCCCTATATTCTTCTTTCAATAAGTCCATTTTATTATGATGTGTAAGGATATATTGTTTTATGATCAATTCCCCTTTTTGAAAGTACTCCTTTAGTGGAAAGTACTCTATTTCACCATTTGTTTGTATGACATTGACTTGGCAATTAGTTTGATTTTCTATCTGAGCTATGAATTGCAGAACTGCATTGTCAGTTTCTGACTATGATTTTAAAAAAAATATTCACACATATCTAGAGAATGCGTTTACAAAGAATATATAATATTTATACTGATGGTTAGTATATATTGGGGCAGGTCCCTATAAATCAATAGCAATTTATTCCAATGGTTTATTGTATTGAGTTTTAGAGTCCAAGAGTGGCAGTTTATGACTCTTGCCTATCTGGCGATACGTATATATATATATGGTAAAGAAATATCATTAAAAGAAATATTGTTTTTATTCAATACATGCTTAAAAATTGTATCATTAGGATGCCCAAGTTTACAATGCCACTTACCAAATATCTCCCCATTTTCTTGTTGTTTGAATTCAGAATTATTACACCACTTTCTTTTGAAATTTGGGTTTCTTGAGTTATCCATACCGAATTTGTACAATCCCCTACATTTTTTACCCTGCAAAAGTATTTCCTTAGTTAGGATGTCCTTAACTAAGCAATAGTGTGGATAAAACTCAAAATAAACATTATCATCTCTTACAAATTGTGACACACTTAGTAAATATTTCTAACGCGTGGAACCCTCAATAGATTGTTTAAAAATGATTTACAAGCATGTGTAATTGATTTTTTTTTTTTTTACCATTACCTAGGTGTATAACATTCATACCTTTTTACCTCTTGTTTCTAACGTTTAGATTGCTCAAATTATTAGTGACGTGATTGGTTGCTCCTAAATCAGGGCATCAGTTGTTATCCGGGTTTTTAACCCAGCAGGATCCAACAAGATACCGAATAATCTCGTGTTATCATAATTGTTTAGAACTTAACCAGAAAGACTAAGGCAAGGAGTTAATGAAAGCCAAGACATACTACTAAGGCAATGACTGGGATCTACTAAACTAAGGGACAAGCATTTTTACAACCCAATCGGCAGTTGAGCGCAAACAACTAGTAAATTATCATCAAAACAGAACAATGTGCAATGAGACTACGTAAAAAAAGGTGACACAAGACCATGGAAACATCTCCAATTCCAAACACTAGAGAAATACTAAGTGCTTCAATCATTAGCAACTCATGTCCCACTCAAACCTTCAAACTAGACAACCAAAGAATACTACGTAAGAGGCCAAGACATTGGCTCGCAAACAAGCCAAGTCTATTGGTTACCAACGACCTATAGGCCATATGTCGCCAGGGAACCATAGGCCATGGGTCGTTTGCGACCCATCGGCCACGGGTCGGTTGGGACCCATGGTTCTGCCTTGTACTGCGAGCTAGATACTCCATAGGTCGTCTCATACCTGTCTACGAGCTGGTGAAGATGTGGCCTGGCCTAGAAGCTCTCTGGTCCATATAAATACCATCCTATCTACAACATAAATGGGATCTTCTCTGGACTGGTGGCTGAAGCTCTGCTGAAATTATTCTTCATTCTCTGCCTCCCTCATAACAAGCTCCAAAGGAATACAATGTGATTCTGCAATGGATTCCAACTTTGGAGATTCAATCTAGCTAGGAAACAATCAAAGCCTTGTAATCATACATCTCTTGTAATAGCAATCAATCTATAATAAAACTATAAAGTAGACATAGACTTCCTTAACAGCCGAACCACTATAAAAAATTTCTATCTAATTTCTTTTACCACTCTTTCTTGATATCTGTTACTTATGATATTGCTCTGTTAGAATAGGGCTGGTGCTTACAAACTCAAACCAGTGTGTTGGTCCATTTTTTAGGTCAACATCTTGGTGCTTTCACTGAGAATCCAACTCAGACTTAGATCTAGCTATCTACTTAGGAGGTTTGTTGTTGAGAACAGAAGAACTAACCAAGAAGGATTGGAAAAAATAGCAAGCAAACACATGCTAAGGTGATGGAGAACATCAACATCAGATTAGTAGACGTGATCCTAAAGGAAAAACTCAAAAATCAATTAAGTACATGGGTCGCTAGCGATCCATGCACTATTGGTCGCTAATAGTCCATACCTTTTCATCAGACCACCATCTAGGACATTCGAAGGGGATATAGTCGAAAGGAAGCAATCGGTGGAGCTACAAGAAGAATCATGATGGAAGAATATGTTAAAACTCCGCCTACTCCAAAAGGACTGGCTACAAACTTGATATTAGGAGTGAAAACCCTAAGGAAGGATATAAGGATGGTTCTCTCCGGCTCTACATATGAAAACAATCCGAGGAAGACAAATTGGATGAAAATGCCAACGTGTAAAATGCTAGAAGAAGCTCTAAAATCCATGTCGTAACATGGTGCCAAGCAATGGACGAGGAACCTTTACTCAAACGACATTCTTAGAGGCAAGAGGACCAAGAAGATGTGACATAAACCAAGATTAATTACAATGCCAAGCTCCCATACTATTTTATGACTATTCATGACTGACCATCTTCCAATTCTATCATGGAGGTCCCATCGTCCAATCATGAATGGTTGTCGTCGAAAATCATCAAAAATCATTAAAATGGTCGTTGAGAGACTCACTTCAGTCCCGACTCAAAGTCGAACTTAGGTAATCACCCATTTGGCTTGAAGCAAACCTAGGAAACTTTGGCCTAAAGCTAGACTCGGTTAAACCATGTTTTTCCCTAAGCTAACGCCAAAGTGGTTCCCGACGCCGATCAACAGTCCTTTGAATTTAATGACTCCAAGCAAACATACAATTGACTCCAAGCAAATAGCGAATTTTCTCGGGTTCGACTCTAAGTAACTTACCATCGATCCGACAATACCAGTCCATCTTGCTTTGCTTATATCTCGAGAATGCAAACATCATACCAACCCCGGGCTACATCTCATGAATTCATATATTCCTCGAAGATGTATCGATCATCCGATTTATGCGATTATTACCCAAATCCATCTCCTTATTCAATCAACCAGATCAGAAGTTCATCGAGCAGTTTAGAATTCTTGCAAGTCATGCCAACGATGTAATGTCATTATCTAATTTATTCCCAGATGCTAGATAGATTTCGGTAGCTAGTTAGCTTAAAAGCCTTCTACGACCTTGGATCATCTCTGTTACAAAGTGAATCAAAAGTTAAGCAAGGAAGAGGTAGAGTAGACTAGGAGAAAGAACAATATGGTCCCATTGGCTAAGGACTCAGATTCCAGGATACGACCCGGGATCTCAAAATCGACTCATATGCTCCTTTAAACGATTCAACTGATAGGCTTTACTTGAATACTCATGAATCAGAGCAACACTGTAAACCAGTCTCGAGAGAGTCAACCAGAGGCCAGAGAAAAATTTAAGGAATGTTGTATATTCCAAGATGCACACGGTCCTGACACTAATAATTACAAACATCTCCGAGATGCAATCGAAAAGCTGATTCAAAAATGAAAGCGTCAACAGTATGTGAAATCCTTGCAGAATGGCGAGCAGGGAACATCCGACGCCTATTAATAAAGAACTCTGATTATCAATTAGACAATTGAAGGGCGCCACCCATTGAAAGGAACTAGGGGCAAAGTGGAATAGCGAGCACATGACGCTGCTTCACTTATCAATGAGATTTATTTCGATCTACTTTGAATTATTTTATTTTAATTTCCGTTACGTTGTGAACTATAACCAAGTTGAAATAACCTGCTTCCAAAACGACGCAGGTGACCAAATACTTAGAGTTAGCCGTCTGCCAATCCCCACAATCCATGATAGAACCTATGGAGTTTCATCAAGACCAACGTGATTCGGTTGTTTATCGACAACCATATACCAATGATTTGGGACGTCGAGGCATATAATAAAGAACATGACAAGTTCAGTATCAACAGAAAGTAAACATGACTAACTATCCACTCAGTAACCTTCATATTATACTCGAAGTAGTCGTGATTGGCTGCATGTTGGTCAACCCTGGATTTCAAAAAATTGACATAATTACAGCCCAAAACAAATGCAACTTAATTTCTCGCTAAATTACTCATTATCTCGGCTTGCTAGAATGAATACAAAGAAAATTGTGTAAGACTCGATCATCCGACCGTAGGATGGATGTGATCAAATCCTTCAATACGTACTTTTTTCTCGACTTAATGGGGGCGGCCGCATCTATCAAGTGGATGTGAATCGACCGTCTGATTGCCAAATTTTCAAATCAAATGGGTGGAAATATGACTTCCCTCAAGAAAAATCTCTAAGTCCCTAGATGCAGGCTAGAGTACTCTAAGTCCCCGGAGCGTGGACTAGAGTATAAACAATTTACAAAAAATCTCTAAGTCTCCGGTGTGTAGACTAGAGTACTTTAAGTTAGTGCGAACTAAAGTATAAACGATTCATAGAAATCTCCTAGTCCTCGACTACGAACTGGAGTACAAAAAATTTGGAGAAAGTATAGCCGCCCATGAACTCTAAGTCCCCAAAGTGCGGACCAAAGTATAAACACAAATTGAGAGTGAGTCGACCGCTCACAGAATAAATCTAACTTACCTAAATGTGGATTAGAATGCAAACACCATGATCTGATGAATGGGCTTTAACCGTTCACTATTCCAGTAATTCCAACCTAAAATCGGTAAAATAAGTACAAATCGGTTATAAAGACTAGATGTAATGCAATTAGAAGAAGAAAAACTTGGTAGTGTGTAGAAGAACATACAAAACGGTAAAGGAGCCACAGGAGATTAGGGACCTTTTGCCGAAGCAAGGATAATAAGACCCAGCTGAAAAGCGCCCCAACTAACTGACAAAATCAGACGAAAAGAAGATTATTAAATAACACTCTAGCTAGCTAGCAACTAAGGAGTGGGACAACAACTTAAGGCAATGCCTACTCATCCATCCTTATATACTTTCCTTTTCCAAATGAGTTGTAGAGAGACACTAGGGGTACTGTAGATATCATGGTGAAAGAATTGCTTCGATGCCCTCGATGGGTCATGTCAATCCCCTTTTGAGAACTAGCATTGTTGGGGGTGTCGAGAACTCTTATCCAAAGGATCGTCGAACAAACAGATCTAACACCTTAGCCTATAAGAACTGATAAAATCGTGTTCCCTCGACCTGAATTCGAAAAATTCCTTTTAAAGTCGAAATCATTGCTCTAAGACCGCCGGGCCATCGGACACATGACCCAATACTCCCCTTGGAATCGATAATTATCATTCCAAGGCCGTCTGGTCGTCGAACATCCGATCACAGAAAACCCTTCGGGAACTGGAGGTCTTTCATGAACTAGAACATCGTAAAGATAAACCGTTAAATCAATGGTCATCCGATCCAAAAAAAACCTTTACAAAAGTGAAGGTCTTTCACGAACAAGGGCATAGTGATGGTAAACCGATGGATCAGTGGTCCTTTGATCCAAAAAAAAAATCTTCGCAAATGTGAAGGTCTTTTATGAACTACAGCGTCACGAAGGTAAACCAGTAGATCAGCGGTCATCTGATCAAATAAACCCTTCACGAATGTGAAGGTCTTTCACCAACTAGAGCACCGTGAAGGTAAACTGGTTGATTAACGATCCAAAAAAACCCTTCGCGAACATTAAGATCTTTTACAAACTAAAGCGTCGCGAAGGTAAACCGGTAGATCAGCGGTCATCTGATCCAAAACCCTTTGCGAATGTGAACGCCTTTCAAGAACTAGAGCGTCGTGAAGGTAAACCAGTAGATTAGTGGTCATTTCATCTAAAAAGCCCTTCACAAATGTGAAGGTCTTTCACAAACTAGAGCATTGTGAAGGTAAACCTGTAGGTCGGCAGTCATCTGATCCAAAAAATACTTCGCGAACGTGAAAGTCTTTCATGAACTAGAGCGTCGTGAAAGTAAACCGGTAGATCAATGATCATCTGATCCAATAAAAAGAAAACCCTTCACGAATGTGAAGGTCTTTCACAAACTAAAGCATCGTGAGGGCAAATAGGTAGATCGGTGAAATTCATGGACTGCTGATATCCATGAAGGTGAACTGGAAGATTAGTAGTCATCTAATCCAAAGCCTATTAGAGTCAACGAAGCCATGCTCCAAGGCCACAAATTGACAATCATATCAGTCACTCAGCATAATTAAATGATCGATGAAACAAATAGAGCAAAACCCCAGAGCTTCAAAGTCACTCAAAGGAACTAAGCCAAAACTGAACCGAATTTATGTTTAATCAGAGGCTGACTCCAATGAAGCCAAGACTTACAACTCCTAAGAACTGCTCTAGCTGGACTAGGGGTAATCAAAAAAGTTGTGGAGAGATCACGGATATAGTTTCAGCACGCCAATAGCCCTGTGGCATGGGGGGCACTACACACACTTGAATAGCCATAAGAAAGGCCTAGACTAATCATACCATAGTTCTGTTATGCCCGATCAAAAATTCTGGCATTTTGACAGCCACAGACTTAATGATCTGGCTATTTGCAACAAATGAAATACTATAATAATACTTTCCCACTTCTTTCCAACTATTATTTTAAAGCTCTTGGTGACCAATTCCTCTACCTCTTAGACCATATGCCAGTCAAAGATTAATTCTCTAATTACACTTTGGACCAAAAACTGAGTGTCTTGCCTCAAATTCCCATAAGCTCTTTGTTCATAACCAGGTCATGACTACTAGATCTAAAATCTAGTTATCTCTTTGAACTGACGAAACCGCGTTCCAGCGATGTCAAACTGCTGGATTGATCGAAATCTCGATCCGAACCTTCTATGAACTATTATCACTCCTCCAGCACAAGGAAGGCCCAAACCACTGTGCGTATCCCATAAGCCATGCCTCACTTCTTGAACTAATAAAGTCATGTTCGTAATAAATACCAACCGGGTCGATGGAAGCAAATCATCTTAAACATTGGATCGGCTTAGCACCTTTCGAAAACCAATATTGTCCTAGCAACATTGGGAAGGCCCAATACTTAAACTCCTCGCATTGCCCAGAGATAGGCAACGCCAATGAGAGCCAAAAGCTGCGCATCTCATAAGCTGCGCATCAAAAACTAACTCCTTGCATTACCCGGAGATAGGCAATGCCGAGGAGAACAAAAAAACTAACTCCTCGCATTGCCCGGAGATAGGCAACGCCAAGGAACATCAAAACTTACACTCCTTGCGTTACCTGGAGATAGGCAACACCAAGGAGCAATAAAAGCCGCACATCTCACAAGCCGCATATCAAAAACTAACTCCTCGTGTTACCCGAAGAAAGGCCATGCCGAGGAGCTCTAAAAAACTAACTCCTCACATTGTCCAGGGATAGGCAATGCCAAGAAGCACTAAAAGACTAACTCCTCGCATTGCCCGAAGATTAGCAATGGTGAGAAGCATCAAGGACTAACTCGTCATGTTGCTTGGAGGTAGGTAACACCGAGAAGCATTAAAAGCCATGCATTCCAAAAGTCGCGCCAATACATACGCTCCTTACGTAGGCCGGAGATAGGAAACACCGAGGAGCATGGAATGTCACATATTTCATAAGTGGCGCACTAACCCTTAAAGAGCTTAAACCACTCATGTTGGCCGAAGATAGGCAACACAAAGGAACTTCATAAGCTACGCACTCTCAAAGGCCGGGCACTTCGATTAATAGGGATCAGCTCTTTCTATCCGAAAGAACTGACATTGCTTCAGTAGTGCAGCAAAGCTCACAAACCAAGAAATCGACACAGAATTCTGATTTTTGACCAAAATTAATGTACACGATGTCAAAATTCAAGACATCCAAGTCACAAATTCCTAGAGATAGGAGCTACAATGTACCTTTGACTGAGGGCATCCAGGGAGCCCCCAAAGCATCAAGTCTCGCATCAATTGTTCGAAATAATAAGCTCTGTGGACCGAGGGGTACATAATAGATTAGAACTTGGTTAGGATAAAAGATCGCTCCAACTTGCAATAAAAGGAGGAACTTACCGCAATCCAGAGATAAATGAGGACGAAAGGCTGTTCTAGAATCAAATATCAACGCACCAGTTTCCCAAAGAATAGATGCAGGTGCTCGACTGAGGTCTCAAATCATAACTTGCATAAAACCAACTATTATACAAAGACAGACCATAGCAAAGAGAGAATGCTCAAAATCGAGCAGCTAAACAATTGATTCCCTAAGATTGGAACCAAAAATAAGGTTGATATCCGCAATAATACTATCAGCCTTGCATAATGCATGTGGCCTAAAACAATCAACGTTAGGTGCCATGGACTTAAGACAAACAATACCGAACTCTATCGGTCCATGATCAGTATAGGAATGAACACGGTCATTCTGGGGGCATTGTGATGACTTGCACCACAATTTCGGATTTCCTATAAGAACCTGGAGTTTGACACCTAGAAAGCGAAGGGTTCCGCCCAAAAATGAAGGGTTCTATAGATAGTCGTTAGATCATAGTAAAAAGCAATAGGAGGAAGAACAACTATGGAATTTGTTAATCAATAGCCTCGCATCTCCAAGGGTAATACTTGGCGGTTAAAAACAAAGCTAAGTAGCAGAAATTCCTGGGACTCACCGTTCCAAAACATGGCATCTCCAAGATTTAAGCAACGTTGAGAAAATAGCACCATCGAGGTTAAAAGGAATCTACTCTATAGGATCAGATGGATAATTCAACCATCACCATCCTAACTTTAACACTGCCTAAAGAGAGGAAGCGCTAAGAATGTACTTCTACAGTCCAGCCATCGAAGTGATAGTTTTCGAAGACCGAAACTAGTATCTAATTGGATTAATAGCACTGCCAAATCAACGGGGAAAATCGATCCCAGCCTCCTGAGTGTCGGTGCTGCCTCGCAAACGCCAAGGCCTTCTATTATCTTTTAAGTACTAGTGCTGCCCTGGAAACGCCAGTAAAATATTCTATTTCCTAATTACCAGTGTTGCCCTAGAAATGCTAGGAAAATTTCTATTTCATTAGTACCTGTATTACCCAGGCAACTGAGGGAAACATTCTACTCATTTAGTGCCGGTATTGCTCAGACAATGCTAGGAAAACTTTAATCTACATGGCTGAAGAGAAACACTCATCGTAGTGAACCATCGATGCACCAGCTTCAAGAAATAGAAGTTGGTCCTCAACTGAGTTTCTACCTTCTCTTTAGAAAACTAATGTTGCCCAATAACATGCAACAAATGGAAGACATGTCCTTTCATAGGTCAGTCGGATGGGTCGACCTTTTATCACAGGAATCAGCCATAGTACAGGAATAAAGCAGCGTCAAAAGGAAATCCCAGGATTGAGTTACCCATGTACTAGTTTTTAAAGATGAAAGCTAGTGCACAATCGAATTTCCTAAGTTCAAATTAGAAAGAACTTAGATAGCTAGGTTATTAATTTTCAAAGACAAGAGTTGAAATATGAACAAAACTTCCATGACAATGTCAGAAACCAAGAAGAGCATGCATGGCCAAGAACAAGCGGGAGGAATCATGGAAGGTCGAAAATAAATTTATTAAACATCGTCACTTCTAGAATGGGATTGAGAGCCAAACTAGGGGCAATTGAGTAATTCACCCTACAGATTTTCATCTCTCACAATCGCCCAAATACAGGCATTCGAAATAGCTAGTCCCTCAAGAAGGGATAGAATAACTAGTCCGTCAAGAAGGGATAGAAGCATAAATACTTGATCGAAAGAAATTTTCAAAAGTCCAAATACGAGTAACCACGAAGTTGGTTAGATAACAGTTCTGTATTATGAAACAAAGCATTCTGGCAATGAAACAAACCACAAAGGAAATGAAGGATTTAACATTCAGAAATCAGCTCATAGTCTGGCGATGGCGAGAAGGATCGATGACCTACTTATAGTCTAATTAGATCATTTGATTTCAACTTGCAGGATTATGCCATTATCCAAAGTTTGGCCATGCTATCTGAAGATTCACAACATCAAGGAAAAATCCATAGAGTTGAGTCATCCATGTACCAATTTTCATAGATAGAAACCAGCACATGATTACGGTCTCAACGTCAGGATCAGAAGAATTTACTTTAGAAAAAGATGTCAGAAAGCAACTTTCTAATGCCTATTGACATCATTACAAAAACTTAGATCTTGGGATCAAGAAACAAAATCCCTAGTTCCTAAAGGTAGGAGCTATCGCGTGAATCGAACTATTTTCTTAAGAGACCTAACCTCCCAAAATCCGTTGGTTCGGTACACAAAGTAATCAACCCTATGGGCTAAGGCATTTACCCCAACGCTTTGTTGAAACTAACTTAGTTTAGCATAAGTAGGGATTAGCTACAGAACTGACTAGATCAAGCTACTTCATAGTTCTGAAAAAAAGCTATGAAATAAAATGTGTCGAAATGACCATAGAAGTATTACTTACACATACGTTGCACATGAGCACAAGAAGTGCAACAGCAAGACAAAGCAATGCTCGGAATCAAGCGATTAAGCCAATAGTTTCGGGAGATAGAGGCCGATGTGCATTGAATTTCGGAAAACGCAAAGGAAGGACAATCGAACTTGGACCACTCATTCGCTAGTTTTCAAAGGATGAAATTGTGCTTGATTGAACGTCAACTACAAGTCTACAAGAGCAACTGTGCCTTTTAATTTAACTGTAATCAATCATCCCAATATAATAGGGATAATAAGTGAAGCCTAAGTTGCAAAGGACCCATCTTTTGGAGGAGTGGAAGTCCCTCCACCAGACTAAAGATTGGATGACAAAAAAATCATTTTCAATGACAAAACTTGGCATTCAATCCTGTCAGGTATGTTTTACTTTAAATAATATCCTCGTATATCCAACACCCAGAATCCAAGGGTAGTCAACATAAGTTGACCAATTGAGTCCTAAGCGTTGACCGGGGAGGTGCAGTGTGTTATCTATGTGAGAATAGTCCAGTAACATGGAATCTACGAACAAACAATCTAGTGTAGCTAGCTTGCTTGAATTTGAAAAAAATCCATATTGTCCTTTAAAATTATCACTTCCACACTTACCGGTTATCGATCAATGATCGATAACGGAGCCGCTGTTCGAAGCAGCGTGGGAAGCATTTCTTTTCAGGATCACCGGAATACAGAAATAGGAAGAGTGCTACGATTGAATCATCGACCACATCTGATTTCAGAATAAGTTGTCATATTGGAACTCAAAAACATCGACGGGGACTTAATCAACTTCTTAAGAAGAAAACGCTAAAGGCAAAGAGCAAGACTTCGCTCCAGAACAGCGTACAATCGTTCGAGACAAACTTAGCTTCGTCGCCGGTCGAATCAAAACTATATAGGACAACTCCAAACCTACATCATGCACCCACTTACCGACTTAAACCCTTGCATAAACTACAAAGCAAAGACTGCACCATTAACACCAAGAATTGAAATTCAGATTGAAATTAAAAAACGAACGGCTATCAAAAGTCAGTCAATTGAGAATAACATCTTGAGGTGGACTCTGATGATTCACATCAAAAATTCAATAGTCCAAGCATAATTTGCATGGTAACCTCAAACACGATAAACTAGTTTCACAAAATAAAGACTCAAAAGAAGTTACTTCCAGAGCATGCCTTGTTTTCAATGAAGGCATACTCTAGTGGGCAAATGTTATCTAAGCTTTTAACCCAGCAAGAAGACTAAGGCAAGGAGTTAATGAGAGCCGAGCTATACTACCAAGGCAACAACTGAGATCTACTAAACCAAGGGACCAACATTCTTTTAGCCCAATCAGTAGCTAAGCCTAAATACCTAGTAAATTGTCATCAAAACAGAACAATGTACAATGAGACTACGCAAACAACGGTGACACAACACTATGGAAACATCTCCAATTCCAAACTTTAGAAAAATACTAGGCGCTTGGATCATCAGCAACCCATGCCCCCTCAAACATTCAAACTAGAAAAACAAAATACTATGTAAGAAGCCAAGTCTATGTGTCGCTAGCGAACTATATGCCATTGGTTGCTTGCGACGCAATGGCTATAGGTCGTTAGTAGCCCATGGTTCTGCCTTGTATTGCGAGCCAAATACTCCATAGGTCGTCTCCTACCTGTCTACGAGCTGGTGATGATGTGGCCAGACCCAGAAGCTCTCTGATCCATATAAATACCATCCTACCTACAACATAAACGGTATGTTCTCCAGAATGGTGCTGAAGCTCTACTGGAATTTTTCTTCATTCTCTGCTTCACTCATAACAATCTCTAAAGGAATATAAAATGATTCTCCAGTGGATTCCAACTCTAGAGATTCAATCTAACTAGGAAACAATCAAAGCCTTTTAATCATACATCTCTTGTAACAGCAGCCAGTGTATAATAAAACTATAAAGTGGTCATGGCTTCATTAACAGCCGAACCACTATAAAAATTCTCCATCTACTTTCTTTAACCATTCTTTGTGGATAACTCTTATCTGTGATATTGCTCAGTTAGAACAGGGCTAGTGCTTTCAAACTTAAACCAGGGTGTAGGTCCATTTTTTGGGTCAACTCCAGTTTTCATCCTAAATATGATCATGCTTTGCTACAGTTTGAGATTTTTTTACGTCTATTTGATTGCTTGATTCTTGTTGTATGTTTTGCACTGTAACTTGAGTTTCTCTAAATGTTTGACCCCTAACCTGAACATGAGATTTAGTCTAAAATAACACATTGATGCTGTATGCCCAAGTTTTTTACATATTTGATATTTTGGTCTGTTTTTGTTATTCCATCCGCCTCTTCCTCTAGATCTATTTGAATAACCACCTCATTGTGTATATTGATCTCCTTCGTTATCATTTTTATTTTACCGCTGTAGTTAGCAGAAAATTTGGCAAAAAAAATCCGATTCTTCTAGTTTCTTGATATCAATTCTTGCTTCATGTGATATTAGAATAAAGTGCACATCATTTATTGATGGTAAATTCCATTAAGAAGTTATAATTGCTACTACTGCTTCATATTCATCACCTAGCCAATTCAGAATTGTCATAATTTGCTCTAAATTTGAAACTTTCTGATTTGCTGCCTCTAAAGTGTCATAGATTGACTTAATCTTGAATAGATACTCTCTCATGCTGTGATTGTCCTTTTGGATATTATGAAGTTGTCTTTTATGAAACATTACCTTTGTTGTAGATTGTGAATTTAATTTTTTTTTCAATTGTTATCCAAATCTCACTTGCAGTTTTGCTGCCTATCACATGAGATAGTAGATTTGTTTTTATTGATGATAGCAACCATAAGCATATAAGTCTGTCTTTCTAAGATGTTTAACATATTCTACATTACTAATAATCTTATTTTGTTGATTAGTGATACACTTTGGGGGAATTGGTATGGTTCCCTGAATAAAATCTTCAAGATCATACCGTTAAAGAGCAGTTTCGACCTATAGTTTCCAAGTAAGATAGTTTTCTTCATTGAGATGGACTGTAACCAGTTGGCTTTGTGGACTGAATATAGTTTTTACAAGCCTTTCGGCATTTTATGTAGTATGCTAAGACCCACTACTACAGCTTGGTGTTTCAGAGTGGCAATTATTTGGCATGATGATCTTGTATTAACAGAGAAAAGAGATAGTAAACATAAGACTGCACATTTTTTATTAGAAGACTGAATCAAGATCTTCAATTAAGACACAATCGGGTTTGTTGCAACCAGAAAGCTCAAATGATGATGAGTTCTGATAAACATTTCTCATGATGGCACTTTATTTGAAATTGTGTTGATGATTTCTATTTTCTTGGTTCTGTTTTTTCGAATTCTTAATTTCTAATCTTCTCAAATTCAATAGTGAATTCTAGTGCAGCAAGAGTAATGAAAAACATGCATGGAAATAGTGATTCTTTATTGAGTCTTCTTCTTATATGATGATTTTAGAATCTGATGAGAAGAAAACAAACTCAGATGGTGATTACTTGATGATTTTTCTGATGAGTTTAATTGGTGATATCATTTTCGATGCTACTAAGCAAACGCTCTGATACCATATATGATTTTAAGATACATAAAATACTAGGATTGAAACTAAGAAGGAAACTTTGTTTTATTGATTGAATTTGATACAAAATGATGAAAAAGGTTGAATACAATATGATACTATTTTATACACAGAGTACATTTCTATTTATATTGAATTTTCTCTACTGGGCTTCGGTCTTCATGGCCCAATACCCATATCCGCTTTCAATAGATGAGAAATATTTATAGCCACTGTGATTACTAATGGAAAGCTGAGATCACTTAATGCTTTAATATCTCTGATATATACACAGCCGATTCATTACATTATTCCAATATACCATTATTACCCAAGTGGTGTCATTCTACCATGAAGTGAATGGTAGTTACTGTTATTTTGTTACAAATTTGGATCGAATTAGAATGTTTTTTATGGTATGGAGATGCAATTAGTTGAATGAGTGAATTTGGCTACAGAAAAAAGAGTGGTGCTTACCACAAGTCATGTTTCTCTTCATTGTCGGGCACTTATCACTTGCCTTATAAGGTGTGAGTATATATACACATCCAAGTGGGCCTGCATTTAATCACACATGTATGCATTTTTAGTTGCACATGTGAAAGTAGAATTGACAGTAGCATTGCTAGCATAAAATGAACCTGAGCCAATGGCCAAGAAGACTAAGACAATTGAATAATATTCATAGAATTAATAACTTTAAAGTATTCATAGTTTTATCAATCCTTTCTTTTGTTTTAGTTTATTTTATACTATTGGAAGTAGAAATAATACTTGTACTTTTACATGCTTAAAACTTTTTAGCTAATATGAGCTGTGAGAAAAAATGTATCAAAATATATCAATGATTAATTGTTTCTTTACCCCTCTTTTGTAGATTTTTGTCTTTTATGCTTTCAAGCTACTCTTTTGGAAACCAACTTTCAAATTACTATATTTTCCTTTCGAAAACAAGTATTTTTGTAGCGACCCGACTTTCTATCACCAGAAAATCACATCACTAATTAAGAAAGAAAGGGATAGAAGAAGAAAAGAAAGAGAAGAAAGAGAAAACAACACATCAGAATCTCATAGCGGAACGATTTAAATATAATATAGAACATATACATAGTATCATATACATCAGAGTACACAACTAAACATCTCAATTTAGACAGTTATAACATTTCTGTCCAATACAAGACATCATACAGAATAACACACAGCGGAAACACTAACCATATGTCTACACGCTGAAGCCTCCTGCTCCATAGCTCTTCCAGATTTCGTCAAGAGATAACCTGAATCACTTGACTACTCATACATAATATAAGTACCTAAGAGTTTAATAAAACAGAAAATAAACACTCGGGTCAGACAGGGGTCTGGAGTGAGTAAACGGTTTAAGATTGCTTAACTTTAGAAAAACCTTTGAAAAGAAAAGGTATCACGTAAGACTTCCCACACATAAACATGGAAAAGTTTTTAACTTACGCTAACCAAAACATTTGATAGGAAATCCAGTGATATTATAATAGTGTCTAGGGTTTTCAAATAAATATGAAATAGCCGAAATTGTTACATGATTAAATTCCAGCTACTAGCCACAAAAGTGGGTAATACAAACAAAACCGTAGGGTCTCGTAGGGAAAATGGGTTTCCATCAATGGCAGGGCTACTGGGGTACCGCCCGTCACAGTACGTGGTCTGGATCACCGTACCGAGGAGCCACCCTAACTCCCCTACAACACAAGGCCGGGACCATTCCTGTAACTGCCCGCAAATCTGTACCCCTTGAGTCAACACTATTCTACAATAATCAACTCAAGTTGCACAGAAATACGAACCATTTGGGTTTAAGAAGAAGAGGTAGAAGAAGAAAATAGAAAACAATAACAAAGTCTAACCATCGCAGCGGAATAAAATATAATAGATAACAAATAATCTTTACTCACCAAATATATCTCTGTTTATATATTACATCAATCAGAGTACATCAATCACAACTCAACATCAATATCATACAAATGGGTACACAACAACTCAACACAGCGGAATTTATATATACAAGTACGGGAGTACGTATCGCCATCTTGCTCGTCTCCTGAGCTCCACAGCATCATATCCTGTATCCTATAACACTCGATCTGACCCGAGCATTATAGTTAAATAATACCCGAGTCAGTCTGGAATACCAGCATGAGAAAATCACACCCAATTGATTATTAAAGTTTCAAAAATCCTTTGAAAACAAAAGCATCTCGTAAGACCACGCCACAAATAAACATGTCGGGTTTTTACCTTACGATAGCTAAAACAATTTCTATAGAAATCCTCTTTATAATAGGGTCTATATACAAATACTTATAAAATAGCCAAAATTGTTACATCTATTAAATTCCGGCTACTAGCCACAAAGTGGGTAATACAAACAAAACTCGTACAAGGCTCGTAGGGAGAATGGATTTCCAACTAATGACTAGGCACTGGGGTACCACCTGTCACAGTACGGGGCCTAGATCACCGTACCGAGGAGTACGCCCGCTCCCCTGCAACAAAAGGCCAGTACCATCCCTTACTGGACAGTCCCGAGTGAGATCACCCCGCGGTTGGTATCAGCAACCACCCACTAAGCCGAAATAAAAAGGGACATCTAGACTGCAATGACCTCACCCTGCTTGGGTGCTACCCACCTAGCCTTGCTGCATAACCCCTGATTTTCAGTCATTCCCATTTGATGAGGCTTGCGGCTAAGCGTTACCTTTATAGAACAATATCCCTTAGAATGCCCATCGTCCACCTGACGATGTTTCGCAAGCATTCATCCATCCAAGTCCGTCCCGGGTTCGGACGGAGCCGAAGGCACTATTCCTACTACATCCATTTTGGAAATATCCTCAGGATTAGTAGCGACTAGCCCTTGCCCTTCATTGCTCCATCTTCGAATCCAAAAATCGTTTTTCCCGTAAACGTACAAACCGGATCGAAGTGGTTTTCGATAAATAAATCTCGATCCTGGTCTCTTCGAAACGATCAACGCATTTGTCCAATATTAATAGTCGGTTATTTAACTATCAATTATATTCACAAAACAACCATCAACCAATAAATAATTTTCCAAATTATTTATTAATCTCCAAAAATATCTTCACAAGATATATTTCTATTTTCAACCCTTTGAAAACAGTTTCAAAACCATCTTTCTTTTCAGAATCAACTTTCCCAAATATTTTCTACCTCCTCTGAAATCACCAAGCACAAAACTAGATTTTTAAAATAATTTAAACACTTTACTTTGAAATATATACTTTAAAACATTTAGGATAAAACTACTTAAATAATTTGTTAAAAATACATACTATATGAATTTGAGAAAATAAGGTTACTTAATAACATATAAAACCAGGTTTTCACTTTTAAAACAAATACTAAGTCACTTTTAAATAGTTAATGCTATAATATATGAAAAGGAAATACTTGCTTTAGAAATTAAATATTAGAAATAATAAATTTTACAAAACTTGCTTTCTTTAAAAAAACAACTTTAAAGCATTTAATTTATATTTACAAATTTACTTTTAAAAATGTGTACTTGGCCATCCAGAGAGAATTCCAACTTCAAGCACTTAAATCAATTTCCCGAATTGATTTCCAATTCATTCTATTTGAAATAAATTTCTTTACTTGCTCGGTTCATTTCAAAATTCATTACTTATTGAATTTATTTTTTATTATTGTTATTTGCTGTTTGATTTTAAATCTTTTAACTGAAATATACAAATTTCAGGCTTTTCCCATTTTCTTCTTTGTTCCTTTCAAAATTTAAAATCTTAAATTTAAAATAAATGTTCTGTTCTTTTAGATATTAGCATTGGAGTTTACATTTCATTAACTTTCTATTAATTCAAAAATCTCCTTTCTATAATCAAGATTTATTAATTAGAATTCTTATGTCACTTTATTTTATTTTTATTTCATTCTTAAATTTATTCAAATTTCCATATTTATTTTACTTACAAATTCACTTCTTTTCTTTTCTTTCCAACATCCAAGTTATATATTTTTTTCTGGAAATTCATTATACCTAATTATCCAATCAAACCATAGCATTCAATATTTCAACATAATCCATCATAAAATATCAAATCATCATAACAGGGTAATTTATATAATTTGAATAAATGTTGAGGGATCCAGTTGGATCCCTCCAACCTGTTTTCCCTGCATCCAAAGACATTAACATTACATAATATGCCAAATTCAAATTATACTATACTCTATCACATCAATCAATCCAACCATACAATCAATTATTTAAATTTAATCATTTAAATTTAAATTTCAACTGAGTGAGATTAACTGACCTTTGTTTGTAATTGCCATCCGATCCATCTCGGCTTAGTTCCCTTGATTTTTGTTTTTTAAACCTTGTATAACAAATTTACGGTTTATTAATATTTGAACCAATCAAATAACTAATTTTTATTTATTAATTTGAATGAATTTAGTTAACCTCTCTAAATCACTATATTTGAAATAACCAAAATAGTTATAAAAGTCAATTAAATAATTTAATCGCTTTAATATACCTTGAAATTAAATAGTAGGTTTATAATCTATATTTTAAATTAAAGATTTAAATTTTTATACCACTCTTCAATATTTAAAATTCCTTTCAACCCTATATATTTAATAAAACAGAATTGTTTTTATACTATACTGTGATTATTTTCTGCTTTCTGAATATATACATGTGGAAAACTGCATATATATATGTGAGATACTATATAATTATATTTTCTATGTCCCATAATTTTTTTTATTTTATATAGAGCTTATTCTTACTATATGCAAATACATATGTATAAATCTACAGATCTATTATTATTATTTCATAAACTCAAACCCCTTTACATAAATTCCTGTATATATATTGAATAAAAGATAAAATCATACCTATCTCATTACCGTTCTCAGAAAACGAATAGCAATCACTCTCGGAACGAGCTCACCAACGAATGACCACCCACCTCCAGAAATCAGAAGCCCTTGGTTCACTTCGCCTGCCTCCGAGCGCGCGTCTCGCAGCTCCATGCTTGAGCTCTCTATCGTAAAGCAAATCGCGATCCCTCCCTCGCGTACGTGCGATTCCCCTAAAAATCGCAGCGTCAAACGTGATCACTGTCGCCAATCCCTAGTCTTCACGCGCCACTCAACCTCTTCATCGCCAGAACGCGAGCAGCCTTTGCGTTCGCCGTCGCGACTCAACGTTGTCGCGGTTCACCAAGTACCTGCCCCAATAACCCTTCGATCGAATCAAAAATCGATTTTGATTTCTTTTTCCCCCCGTTTTTCTTTCACCGAGTGGTTTGGGGTTGTGAAAATAAGGAAAGGGTTTCGGCCCTTATTGTGTTCTGTTCGTTCGTTTATTTCTTTTTTATATAACCGCGGCAGAAAACTTCCACTCGAAGCTTCTTCTTTTATTTATCCTTTTTTTTATATATATATATTTATTTTGTCATTTCGAGTTAGATGTGAACGAGAGGAGTGTCAGTTTCTACTGATGTCAATTTTGATGGGTAAGGGAAGAAAAATGATGGGTTGCGTGATTGATAAGATTCGTATACAGTGCTTTGAAAAGCTCTGATGTGCTATGAATTTGACCAGTTATTTTATTAAATTCATTCAAATTTCAACGTGTTTATGTATCGTAATCTCACGCACAAACCCCGATCAATACGAATTTTGAAACTCGATAATAATTCAATATTACGGACCCAATGGAACTGGTTTCGTCGAATTCCGAGACTGTGCCTCGAAAAGCTATTTTTAAATTCAATTTAAATTATAAAATTTCAAAACTGAACAAATCAGTGTTAAATTCAATTTTAACACTTCTATTATTCTCAGTATTATCACTACAAATTTTTCGAGCCTTCAAATTATTTTTAATAGGCTTAAAACTTCAGATTCATATTTTATTCCATTTCAAATTATCTAATTCAATAATTTACTTATCCAATAAATCGTGATATTCGTAACTCAGGTTAAAATTACCCTACTGAATACTTAAAATCAATTAAATATTCCGACTTTAAGTGCTCGAAAATTACGGGTCGTCACATTCCTCCCCCCTTAGAAGAATTTCGTCCCCGAAATTACTAACTAGGAAGAATGGTCCAAAACCCGTTTACTTTTCCCAAAACCAAACAGCTCAACACCTATCCAACTATCTTTTTATAAAAGACCATTATTACTCTTATTAACTTTCCAAACCTTTTTCCTAGTTTGTAAACAATCATATCTGCCCAACCATCCAACTTTTTAATCTTAAAACCAATTTTGAATTATAAAAAATTTCTCAATTTTTTTTTTCTAACTCCTTAAATTTCCGAAAAATTTCGCCAGCGTCTCCTTTGCGCGGCTAGCTCGGTACTACTACAAAATGGCTCTACGGCCTCCCAAATCCAAAAAGAAAACAAAAGGCCAAGTGGCTCAATCCAAATCCCAATCAAATTTCATACCAAATTTAAATACATACCTTTTTGTCGAGCATTTCAAATTTTTATCTCTGGAATCAATCCAATTCTCTTTTCCCTTTATATTACCTGCATATTCTGTTTAGTACTAATATCCAATCACAATATTCCAAAAACATTTTATCGACCTTCTCACAAAATGCCAATATCTATTCATTCAAATGTTGACTTAGATTATATTTGCAATATTCAATTTCCAATTAAGAATTCACCATTCCTTATACTTAAGTTTAATATAAGCATTTTATATGTTCCTTATACTCACTTTCATCTTACCACTTCAGTTTATCTATTTCTATTCAAATTAATTCTTTCATTCCCATATGAATTCAATTCATCCTTAACTTGACTATTTGAATTTTATTTTTCATTTATACTGATTCATATCATTATTTTAGTTAGTTTCATTTACTAATTAATTTTAGTTGCCAATTTAAATTCGCTTTGTTATTAACAAAAATTCTCCAAAATTTCCAAAAATTTTCTAACTCCCAAAATTTTCGAAAATTTTTGGCAGAGTCTCCTTTGTACGGAGGAGCTTTTGCAGTTTGACAAAAGAGATAAATATATATACATTGACCCACACGGTCGGAAAAACCAAAAACAGTTCATATTTCCTATTTTTATTACGTAGGCGTACCTTATTTAGCATTTTTAAGCATGTAGCTTATTTATTTAGCAGTTAATGCAACCCAAATCCAGCCACACGGCTTCCATGTACTTGTACTTACTCAATTTAAACATGTAAGTGCCAAATACATGCAGTTTAACTATATTTCACTTAATTGCAATAGTTAAAACATATGAATTCTAAAAGAAATGCACATCAAACATTTTCTGTAAGCAATTTATACAATTCTCATACTAATTCAACTGTTTCAATTAATTTACAAACTATTTTCATTCAATTTGAATGGTTTAAAACTCAATCGCTTGCACTTAATTTATTTTTAAGAAAACCGAACTCATATTTAATCCAATTACTTTCAAAATCAATTTATTTTACTTCTATCAACACATAGAATTTTAATTACTTCCATTTACATCAAATGACAATTTATTCTATGCAATTCAACGAGATTTATGTTAATAAATAAGTATTTTTTTTGTTTATAACCATTTCAAATGGATTTCAACTCAATTTATACATAATTCTATTCCATTTTTAAAATTTATTCACAATTTATATATTCTCATTTTATTGCATCTCAAATTTGAATACATTCACTTGCATTTCATTTTATTAACCAACTAGTTCATTCAAACCATTTACAACCTAGGTTCATCTTAATTGCCAATTAAATTCCCTTTTATTTTAATCCATTCACAATTATTTATTTAGCTCGACACATTCCATTTAAATTTCATTCACAATCCATTCATTTACGTTTTATTCCATATTTGTTTATTCCAACTATTTTATTTAGCTCAAAACAACCCAAGCTATCATTCAATATCCAGTTCTCAACTTATTTAAACCATACTTCATTTGGTTCTTATTTATCCCATCCATTCATTTATTCAATATAATTAATTTATCCACTCAATCCATTTTGAATTTTCATTTTCTTAAATTTTATTTACAACCCACCAAATTCTATTTCGATTCAAATTTATTTTTACTTGATTTAAATCCAACCCAATATCATTACACTTAGTTTTAAGTTGAATTTAATCCAACTCTTTCATTTGTTTAGCTTAAGTCAATTTACTTCATTTTATACTTAATCTCACTTTCATTTTACAAGTATATATTTTTTTTCAACTTAATTTTCTCTCTCAATTAAATCTCATTTTAAATTTGCAATTTCATTTGATTGGTTATTTTAGAATTTAACTTTCCAGATTCAACTCATTCAATTTATTACCTGGCTATTTTCCAATTTCTCTTCACTTATTTGGATTTTATTTGCAATTCATACCATTACTATTTTAATCCATTTCCATTTTTATTCGATACATTTCAATTATATTTAATTTGTTAACACTTCAAACTAAATTTAATTTATAACTCAAGTTCTGAATCCACTATCCATTTTCAATTTACCACCCAAATAATTAACCACAATTTAATTACATTTACTTCACTATCGATCCAGGTCGAATTTGATTTATACTTGAGTTTTATTTCCCAACTTCAATATTAACTCACCAATTCAGCTTTTATTAAGCTACAGTACATTCCCATTTACACATTTTATTAACTAATTTATTATCAAATTAGTTCTCTCCTATTTATAGTTCAAAACTTGATTTTATTTCAAAATATCACTTCATTTAATTTTCTTAGTTCAAATTATTTTATAATTCAAGTTTGGATTTTCTGTTTATTTTCCAATTCACCAAAAATATTTATTTTTGGGTTTTCTATCTCACCTTCAAATTTAATAAGTCATAACATATTCTTTACACTATCCATTCATTCAAGGCTTAAATATATTCATCTTTTATTTTTAACTCAAGCCTTCTATTTGTTTATAGCCCAAGCATATTTTATTTCCATGGATTTTTAATCCTTTTATAAGTTATTTTGATTTATTTATTCAACCCAATCCTTATCCAAATTATTTTCCATTTATTCAGGTAAGAATCTAATTTCATTCAATAATTCAATTGAATTCTTATTCCAATTCAATTTTATTTTAACTCAGTATTATTTAACTCAATTCAATTTCAACTTAATTTGAATACAACTAGATATTATTTTCAGCTTATTTAATTAAGTTCAATCCAGTTAAATTTTAGTTCCCAATCCAAGTTAATTCCATTTTTAACCTTTCACTTTAAATTTAAATTCCAACAGTCAAAGTTTATTTTTTTCCTTCCTGATTTAAAAATCATCTTAACTTATAAGCTTATAATCCATCTCATCAGGTATTTAAAAACACCGGCTTTGGTTTCAAATCATTTAAAATCTCCAACATCACAAATCACATTTCTCAAAGGCCAAACCAATCCTGGTTTTATTCCCAACAAATTTCCTTTGAAATTTCGAAAACAAACAGGTTTTCCTGAACAAATCAATTTGGCAGCAATTTATCACTTAGAAATTCGAAAACGAATACTGATGATGCGGCCGTCATCATCAGAATTATTTTCTAATAATCCAAGTGATTTCAATGCTATATCACTTTCAAAATCCATTTAAAACAGATTTCCATTCAGAAATATCTCCAAAACAATAATACTATTATTTATCTTCAAAACGCTTCCAAATTTCCGTAATTTAAATTTCCAAATCCTGCTTAAATCAATTTTACTATAATTCATTTGCATAGCTTATGCTCATACAAATTATCATTTGGTTATATTTCAATTTATAATTTACATTTATAATTCATATTTATAAATTTTATTTTATAATGAATTTATCTCGTTAATCTTTGGTTATATTTACAATTTCTAGTTAGATTTTCCATACAATAAGGATATTAATTTAAATACCATTATTTCTAACATCCAAACAACTATATATTAGCTAAATAGTTTTCAAAAACTCTTCTTTATATCAAAATATGTTTTTGGGTAAAATTATTTCATTTACCCATATTTAAAACAATATCATGTCAATTATTTTATTCAAGTGTTTAGAAACCCCTTCAATACAGTTGCGCAGCCTGTGTCGACGAAGGTTGATATGCCACTCAATAAACCAATCAACACAATATTAAAATAATTTATATTCACTAACAAATACGCACTCATATTTATTATACGCTCAAACTCATTATAGAGTACTATAGACTCTATTTCAAATGAGTAATTCCTACCAGAGCCAAGGTTATCTCCAACCTAAGCTCTGATACCAACTGTAACAGCCCACAAAACCGTACCCCTTGAGTCAACACTATTCTACAATAATCAACTCAAGTTGCACAGAAATACGAACCATTTGGGTTTAAGAAGAAGAGGTAGAAGAAGAAAATAGAAAACAATAACAGAATCTAACCATCGCAGCGGAATAAAATATAATAGATAATAAATAATCTTTACTCATCAAATATATCCCTGTTTATATATTACATCAATCAGAGTACATCAATCACAACTCAACATCAATATCATACAAATGGGTACACAACAACTCAACACAGCGGAATACGTATATATATACAAGTACGGGAGTACGTATCGCCATCCTGCTCGTCTCCTGAGCTCCACAGCATCATATCCTGTATCATATAATACTCGGTCTGACTCAAGCATTACAGTTAAATAATACCCGAGTCAGTCTGGAATACCAGCGTGAGAAAATCACACCCAATTGATTATTAAAGTTTCAAAAATCCTTTGAAAACAAAAGCATCTCGTAAGACCACGCCACAAATAAACATGTCGGGTTTTTACCTTACGATAGCTAAAACAATTTTTATAGAAATCCTCTGATATTATAATAGGGTATATATACAAATACTTATAAAATAGCCGAAATTGTTACATCTATTAAATTCCAGCTACTAGCCACAAAGTGGGTAATACAAACAAAACTCGTACAAGGCTCGTAGGGAGAATGGATTTCCAACTAATGACTAGGCACTGGGGTACCACCTGTCACAGTACGGGGCCTAGATCACCGTACCGAGGAGTACGCCCGCTCCCCTGCAACACAAGGCTGGAACCATCCCTTACTGGACAGTCCCGAGTGAGATCACCCCGCAGTTGGGATCAGCAACCGCCCACTAAGCCGAAATAAAAAGGGACATCTAGACTGCAATGACCTCACCCTGCTTGGGTGCTACCCACCTAGCCTTGCTGCATAACCCCTGATTTCAGTCATTCCCATTTGATGAGGCTTGAGGCAAAGCGTTACCTTTATAGAACAATATCCCTTAGAATGCCCCGTCGTCCACCTGACGATGTTTCGCAAGCATTCATCCATACAAGTCCGTCCCGGGTTCGGACGAAACCGAAGGCACTATTCCTACTACATCCATTTTGGAAATATCCTCAGGATTAGTAGCGACTAGCCCTTGCACTTCATTGCTCCATCTTCGAGTCCAAAAATCGTTTTTTCCGTAAACGTACAAACCGGATCGAAGTGGTTTTCGAGAAATAAATCTCGCTCCCGGTCTCTTCGAAACGATCAACGCATTTGTCCAATATTGATAGTCGGTTATTTAACTATCAATTATATTCACAAAACAACCATCAACCAATAAATAATTTTCCAAATTATTTATTAATCTCCAAAAATATCTTCACAAGATATATTTCTATTTTCAATCCTTTGAAAACAGTTTCAAAACCATCTTTCTTTTCAGAATCAACTTTCCCAAATATTTTCTATCTCCTCTGAAATCACCAAGCACAAAACTAGATTTTTAAAATAATTTAAACACTTTACTTTGAAATATATACTTTAAAACATTTAGGATAAAACTACTTAAATAATTTGTTAAAAATACATACTATATGAATTTGAGAAAATAAGGTTACTTAATAACATATAAAACCAGGTTTTCACTTTTAAAACAAATACTAAGTCACTTTTAAATAGTTAATGCTATAATATATGAAAAGGAAATACTTGCTTTAGAAATTAAATATTAGAAATAATAAATTTTACAAGACTTGCTTTCTTTAAAAAAAACAACTTTAAAGCATTTAATTTATATTTACAAATTTACTTTTAAAAACGTGTACTTGGCCATCCAGAGAGAATTCCAACTTCAAGCACTTAAATCAATTTCCCGAATTGATTTCCAATTCATTCTATTTGAAATAAATTTCTTTACTTGCTCGGTTCATTTCAAAATTCATTACATATGGACTTTATTTTTTATTATTATTATTTGTTGTTTGATTTTAAATCTTTTAACTGAAATATACAAATTTCAGGCTTTTCCCATTTTCTTCTTTGTTCCTTTCAAAATTTAAAATCTTAAATTTAAAATAAATGTTCTGTTCTTTTAGATATTAGCATTGGAGTTTACATTTCATTAACTTTCTATTAATTCAAAAATCTCCTTTCTATATTCAAGATTTATTAATTAGAATTCTTATGTCACTTTATTTTATTTTTATTTCATTCTTAAATTTATTCAAATTTCCATATTTATTTTACTTACAAATTCACTTCTTTTCTTTTCTTTCCAACATCCAAGTTATATATTTTTTTCTGGAAATTCATTATACCCAATTATCCAATCAAACCATAGCATTCAATATTTCAACATAATCCATCATAAAATATCAAATCATCATAACAGGGTAATTTATATAATTTAAATAAATGTTGAGGGATCCAGTTGGATCCCTCCAACCTGTTTTCCCTGCATCCACAGACGTTAGCATTACATAATATGCCAAATTCAAATTATACTATACTCTATCACATCAATCAATCCAACCATACAATCAATTATTTAAATTTAACCGTTTAAATTTAAATCTCAACTGAGTGAGATTAACTGACCTTTGTTTGTAATTGCCATCCAATCCATCTCGGCTTAGTTCCCTTGATTTTTGTTTTTTAAACCTTGTATAACAAATTTACGGTTTATTAATATTTGAACCAATCAAATAACTAATTTTTATTTATTAATTTGAATGAATTTAGTTAACCTCTCTAAATCACTATATTTGAAATAACCAAAATAGTTATAAAAGTCAATTAAATAATTTAATCGCTTTAATATACCTTGAAATTAAATAGTAGGTTTATAATCTATATTTTAAATTAAAGATTTAAATTTTTATACCACTCTTCAATATTTAAAATTCCTTTCGACCCTATGTATTTAATAAAACAGAATTGTTTTTATACTATACTGTGATTATTTTCTGCTTTCTGAATATATACATGTGGAAAATTGCATATATATATGAGATACTATATAATTATATTTTCTATGTCCCATAATTTTTTTTATTTTATATAGAGCTTATTCTTACTATATGCAAATACATATGTATAAATCTACAGATCTATTATTATTATTATTTCATAAACTCAAACCCCTTTACATAAATTCCTGTATATATATTAAATAAAAGATAAAATCATACCTATCTCATTACCGTTCTCAGAAAACGAATAGCAATCACTCTCGGAACGAGCTCGCCAATGAACGACCACCCACCTCCAGAAATCAAAAGCCCTTGGTTCACTTCGCCTGACTCCGAGCGCGCGTCTCGCAGCTCCATGCTTGAGCTCTCTATCGTAAAGAAAATCACGATTCCCCCCTTCGCGTACGTGCGACTCCCCCAAAAATCGCGGCGTCAAAGGTGAGCACTGTCGCCAATCCCTAGTCTTCACGCGCCACTCGACCTCTTCATTGCCAGAACGCGAGCAGCCTTTGCGTTCGCCGTCGCGACTCAACGCTGTCGCGGTTCACCAAGTACCTGCCCCAATAACCCTTCGATCGAATCAAAAATCGATTTTGATTTCTTTCCCCCCCCCCTTTTTCTTTCACCGAGTGGTTTGGGGTTGTGAAAATAAGGAAAGGGTTTCGGCCCTTATTGTGTTCTGTTCGTTCGTTTATTTTTTTTATATATAACCGCGGCAGAAAACTTCCACTCGAAGCTTCTTCTTTTATTTATCCTTATATATATATATATATATATATATATATATATTGTCGTTTCGAGTTAGATGTGAACGAGAGGAGTGTCAGTTTCTACTGATGTCAATTTTGATGGGTAAGGGAAGAAAAAGAATGGGTTGCGTGATTGATAAGGTTCGTATACAGTGCTTTGAAAAGCTCTGATGTGCTATGAATTTGACCAGTTATTTTACTAAATTCGTTCAAATTTCAGCGTGTTTATGTATCGTAATCTCACGCACAAACCCCGATTAATACGAATTTTGAAACTCGATAATAATTCAATATTACGGACCCAATGGATCTGGTTTCGTCGAATTCCGAGACTGTGCCTCGGAAAGCTGTTTTTAAATTCAATTTAAATAATAAAATTTCAAAACTGAACAAATCAGTGTTAAATTCAATTTTAACACTTCTATTATTCTCAGTATTATCACTACAAATTTTTCGAGCCTTCAAATTATTTTTAATAGGCTTAAAACTCCATATTCATATTTTATTCCATTTCAAATTATCTAATTCAATAATTTAATTATCCAATAAATCGTGATATTCGTAATTCAGGTTAAAATTACCCTACTGAATACTTAAAATCAATTAAATATTCCGATTTCAAGTGCTCGAAAATTACGGGTCGTCACAATTCCTTACTGAACAGTCCCGAACAAGACCACCCCGCAGTTGGCTGTAGTTCCAACCGCCCACAAAGCCGAAATAAAAAGGGACATCTAGACAGGGATGTATCTCGCTCTCCAGTGGGAGCGACCCACAAAGCCTTGCTGCACCTTCCCTGTTTTAGCCATTCCCGGTTGATGAGGCTTGATGCTGCGATTACCTTTATAGGACCAATTATCTTCGAATGCTCATCGTCCACCTGACGATGTGCTGAAAGCATTCAATCCATACAAGTTCATTCCGGGTTCGAACGAAACCGAAGGCATTATCTCGTTACACTCGTATTGGAATCACCCTCAGAGTTAACGACGATAACCCTTGCACTCTAAACCTTCATCTCGAATCTATAAGCACTATTCCGTCAAACTCATTACGGAATCACCCAAAGAGTTATACTGACGTATAGCCCTTACACCTCGAGTCTTCACTTTCACCTCTTGGATTAACGACCTAACGTTTAATTGGAATCGATGTGGTTTTCGGATATCCAAATATGGAAACCCGATCCCGGTCTCATCGAAACCAAACGCCATTTTAATGTCCAAGTTATACTTAAGGGATTAAACAATAGATATTTAGAAATATCACTTAACAAAAATGGATGTATCATATTACACAGATAGATAAGCATTTATTATCACATGCATCTATACATATCACAAAGCAGCATATAAATCACATCTCAGATATAGTATATTCACATCATTACCCAGCAATTAATGTCATCCAACAACAACCAATATCATTAACTCATCCAATGATATATATCATCCAATCATTAATCATTCATAAACAAGTTTGAACCAAACTTTAATTAATTTAATTAATCCTTAAATTAATCCTTAGTTAATCACTTGGATTATCTTCAATCCATTCTTATTCATTAATTAATTACAAATTAATTAATTAACTAACATCACTTAATTGACCATTTCAATTAATCTTCCTTGATTAATTATTACTTAATTACTTTAAGTAATTCTTACTTAATTACCATATTAATTAATCATCCTGATTAATTACTCCAAATTATACTAAGTAATTACCTCTTAATTACCTTCTAAAATTAATCATACTTGATTTATTATTCTTTAATTATCCTGATAATTATTCTATAATTAATTACACCTGATTAATCAGTTTTAATTAATCACACTTGATTAATTACTTTCCATTAAAACTACTTGATTAATTACTTTTAATTAATCATATTGAATTAATTACTTTTAATTAATCACCTTTGATTAATTACTTTAATTACATTTAGTAATTAAAACTTAATTACAAATTAATTATACTTAAATTATAAATTAATAATTAATTAATTATTTTCATTATTTATTGATTACTTCATTAATTAAAATTTCTTCTTAATTAATTACTTTAACAAGTAATTAATCACATAATAATTACTCTTAATCCTTTTATTAATTAATCATTAATCAAATAATTTAAACCTTTAACTAATTATTAATTAATTCTTTAATTAATAACTCAAATGATTAACTCTTAATCACATTACTTAATTACTTTTCATAAAGTAATTATCCTTTACTTAATTACCTTCTGTAATTAACCACTTAATTACTTCACCAAGAAATTATACTTAATCAACTCCAAAGTGATTATCTTTAATTAATCACTAATTAATTATTTATCTAATTTATTTATTTAAGTTAATCATTTAAATTTAATTAAATGATTCTTTAACTATTAATAATAAAAAGATTCTTAATTAAGCTAACCATTATCTAAATCAAATCATTTATATTAACCAAAACACTTTGATTATTAATAAAAGTTGAATTATCTTAATTATTTCCATAAATTAGTTGTCTTTGATTAAATCAAAATTCTGCATTACTAAACAAAAACTTTATTTTTAATTGATTACTAAATTCTTAATCATTATACTTAATTTGAAATAAAATATAAACTTTAGAATTCAAATTATGATTGAACACATTTTTAATTGAAACTTTTGAATCTTTTTAAACCCCTTCCCAAAGCTATTTAATAAAAATTTAATACAAACTTATTTCATCCTCCTCTTATTTTTAAACTTTACTGTTAAACTTTCTTAAAATCTTAAACTGTTTGAACCCAAACCATACACCTGCCCGACATACGCTCAATACAACTCAAGCCAACCTCAGAATTACACGCGACAACCCCGAGTTTCCCCCCTACCAAAGCCTGCTTCGAGACACAACAACGCAAACCCGAGGCAGAACTCGAGCATAAACCGCTACCTTCTCCAATCCAACCCAACATCAACTGATACTTCACCATCGTGCACGTTAACGTGCACAATGTCGCTGGACGTCGACGAACTCCATGCTTGACTCCTCCAAGTCGCTCTCATCCCCAACATCCATATTCGAAACCCAGTAAACCAAGATCGATCAAGAATCGAAATACGAGCCATCCAACCCTAAATTGCCTGAAGCAATATCACACTTCATCACTGCCACCGAGTTCCCCCTCGACCATCTGACCACCTTGAGTGCCACTAGCTTCAGCCGTGAACTCGTCTCCAACCCTACTTCCATCAACCCAAAACCCGTTACACTCGATTATCTTGTGGTGATGAAATCACCATGGTTCCAAACTATGATAAAACTAGGGCACCAGAATTTAATTGCCTCCCACCGCCACCATGGCCATCGATCGACCCACCCAATATTTTTCCTAAGACCACCCTAGGCCCCTCTATCTCCACACACCAACACGACCATTGATTCGTCGTCGATCTCCCAGAATCGGCCAAAAACCCCAAAATAGTTAATCACAAATTCACCACTAAATACCAATCTAAAATTTGTGATTTAACCCTTAAAAATCATAATTTTCTATCATTATTTCAATCATGAAATCAAAACTACAAATTTAATTCATAAAATTTTTGACCCAATTTGATCAATACTGCAAATTTGGAAATTTTGAACCAAGCATTCATTTTAAAAATCTATAGCTATTTTTAGATGAAACATTACTTGTTTTCAAACAATCTTTGTTCATAAATCATAAGCTAATTTGGATTCAACCTAAAGTTATTGATTTAATTATGGAAATGATAACTGCTAAAATCACACAGAGATCATGTAAACTACATAGGCATTCAAATTTACTTAGTTCAAGCATGCATTCAATTTATATTCAAACAATCTGTTAACATCATGGTGATCAACAGAATATCAAGGTGAAATATAGAACCAAATATGTTTTTAAAATTTGCGTTTACTCACCTTATCAAAGAACAGAGCAGTAGTCAAAAAAAATGGTTCCCATGCTCTTGTTGTAATTTCTGCAATCTTCCTGAACTTGTTGCTTGATTAATATTAGTTGCATGTTGATGTTTCTTCTGAATTTCTTGTTTGATCTGCTTCCAGGTTCTTGAATTACTTGAATTATTCTAGTTTGCATGTTGATTAAATTTTCCTGCTATTCTCTGTTTTGAACTTGCCTTTCAGATTTGCATTTACATTGTTGTTGAAGAGAGTAAAGGAATTCTTTTACTGAAAATGAAGCTCATTTTGTATTTTACAATTTAATTTTAAATTAAATTTACAAGAGAGTGACATTTGTCTATCTTATATTCTAATTAGCTTACACCTATACATATATGACTACAAGTGTTCTTAATGTCATCTAAATGTTTTACAATTGTTATTATGCTTAATTCTTATTTACAAAAGTTATTTTCTCAATGTTTTATAAATATTACTTCTTTTCATTTTATAATTATTAAGCTATGTATATGTAATTATGTAATATAGAAATGTGTACTTAAACAAATCTTTTGATTTTAATGAATATAAAAGTAATTTAATGTTAACAATTATTAACAAATAATTTATGCCTTTTTATTCAATTTATATAACATATGTTTATAAGCTTAAGATATCTATTTTAATTCTTTATATAGAAATTTTAAAACAATTTATCTTATGTTAAAATTAAAATAAAAGATTATTAAAACTAATGAACTTTTATTTTAAATCTTAAATATCATTTCCAAAAGTATAAATCAAATTAACTTTTCAAATCACAAATTATACACATATTAAAGTTTAAAAACACTTATTAAATTCAGGTTAATAAAATTCCTATTTCAAATATATATACACATTTCAAATAGAAAAACATTTTAACATTAAATTTTTTAATTTCCATATTAAATTTTAAAACAAATCTCAAATCACAATATATACATTCATATATATTACAATTTGAATATAAAGTTTTATTACATTAAAAACTTCTTATTTACCAAAATAAATATTTCCAAATCAAATTATTATAAACTTCAAAAGAATTTAATCTTGCCTATTTATATTGTTAAGAAAAATATTAATAAATATTAACAAATTATTATTTTCAGCCCTTGAAATAATTTTAACTTGTCAATTTATAATACAAAATAATCAAATCAATTTAATTATTATCAAAGATTATTAAATTGATATTGCTCAAAATTCCGGGTCGTCACATTCCTCCCCACTTAAAAGAATTTCGTCCCCGAAATTTAAAAGCAAAGATAATTTAACAATCCAGCTAAAGAATTTAAATTAAATTAGAAATCATACAATCAATCATAGCAACCATTTCAAACAAATAATTTTATCTATCCAGAAAAATTCTGAATAGAACTTCCTAATATTATCAAGAGTTTCCAGGTACCCATACTGGAATTCTCACTCTACAGAATCTTAAATAACTACACTACTAAAACCAAGAACTTCCTCATCTGATCCTACAAATCTGAACAAGATATCAGATTAAACTCAAAACCAACCCAACTACCAGATCCTTCTGCACTGCTGATTCTATCACTCAAAGAATCATATACATATTCCTCAGAAATATGTGAAATACAATGAATTCCGGTTATCCGAACAAGCAATTAAATCGTGTAGATCAAAATCAAATCTTCAGAGAACACAGACTACTCAAAATACCTCTGGAGCTGCTCTCCAGTTTTACCAAATCTTATATCTCCTTTGATCGGATAAAACTAAAGCAATATCCAAATTCCAACTTCACATTCCAAATCTCTCAATTCTAACTGCATAACTCTTCTAATGCTCCAAGTCATCTTCAATATTCCTGATCAGCCTAACCCTTGCTGATTGCTTCAAGAAACAAACTGGACCAATCTCAAACCAAATCTCCAGGTCCTACTCAACAAAATGGCCTTCCAAAAATAATTTGCTGAAATCTAAAATACAACTCTATACCACAAGAATCAATGGACTTCAAACCTATATCTCATATCTGAATAGCCAAACAGTTGCACTTGACAACCTTACCTTCCAAATCCAGAAAATTCCTTCATACTTGAATTTCCTGTAGAAATTTCTTTACTGCAACTCCCGGTTGCTCCCATACCAGAATGATTCCCAACTCGCTTCCGCTGCACAACTCTGATCTAGAGCAGATAAGAATGCTATCGAAGAACTCTAGCACAATCTTTCTCCATACACTGTTCATCCGACTCATAAAATCTTAGTGACCATTCCACTTGGTCAAAACATCTCGACAGAATCTCAACTAGAATAAGATGATCAATCCTTCTCCAAAGAATCTTGAGCTGCCTCACCAAATTCTTCTCGCTCCAAGAGTCGTCCCACTATATGGTTGAATCATCAATACTGCTCCTAGAAATCCAAGTCGATAAGAAATCTCAATCTCTGATCCAGGTAAACTTCTGAATTCATCCAAAAATATCTGGAAAATCTCTGACTACTTAAGCAGCCTATACCTTCATATAAGATGCCTCAATTCAAAGAATACTCAAAGATTCCCAAACTAATCGCAAGTCACTTTTGCGATCTCTCTCAGTTCAGACCCCAAAGAACTATCTCCCCAACTAGAACAGCTTTTCCTATATAAGATAAATCTTTCCAGAATGGCTCACCTATTAGAAAAACTAATAGATCACTTCCAAGAAATATCCTACTCTGCTGAGCTTCCCAAAGAAAAGGATACGCCCTCCACTATCTGCCTGGTCAGCCCATAGTGGAGTCCCAAAGATTTCTGAATCATCGAAGAAATAGATTCATGCTGTTGCTTTCAAACTTCACCTCAAAGATACAGCTAAACCAAAGATCTTCCTTAACCAAAAGCTCCTGAAACTCAAAACTATCACCCAATTCCACTAAAAATCTTGAGATGAGTAGACATCTTCTAAGAAACTCGGTTCAAAACGAAACACCAACCACTTATCTTCTTAAGAAAACAATTGAGACCATGTCTGAAATGAGGTAACTCATCGACCTTAGTCTCCAACTTCAATATAGACAAGACACCCTTACTTGACATTCCAGAAGATTCCTAAACATCCGAACCTTCCCTGCAGTAGACATCAATTGCTCTTCCATCATCATCTAAATCTGGCTCCAAAAGAAACATCTTCAGAACCATCTATGGAAACTGCATCTCATCATATAGCTATTCCTTCCTGAAGCTATCAAGATACCACCACTTGCTTCTCCTCAGTGGACAACTCAACTTTTAGAAATCCCGCTCACTTGAGAGCAAATCAACCTCACACTTCAAGAATATACTCTAATCCTTGAAAATACTTCCTCTGGACTCAAAGAAATCCTTTCACCAATCTACACAACTTATTCAAGACAGCATTAGATCTACAATCTCGATAAACACCTCCAACCACAACATATGAGCCTCTTCCAATAGTGGTAGTCGTGTTCCACACGCTCCCACCTTATCTACCTTTATAACTTATGTTGGAAAATCCGAACAGATAACCCAACTGATTAGGTAGTTATATATATATATATATATATATATATATATATATATATATATAAATTACAAGTACGCTCTCTCAAGATAGACACCTCTTCAGAGCCTAGGTATTCACTCAACCTAATGCTTTGATACCAACTGTAGCGACCCGACTTTCTATCACCAGAAAATCACATCACTAATTAAGAAAGAAAGGGATAGAAGAAGAAAAGAAAGTGAAGAAAGAGAAAACAACATATCAGAATCTCACAGCGGAACGATTCAAATATAATATAGAACATATACATAGTATCATATACATCAGAGTACACAACTAAACATCTCAATTTAGACAGTTATAACATTTCTGTCTAATACAATACAAGACATCATACAGAATAACACACAGCGGAAACTCTAACCATATATCTACACGCTGAAGCCCCCTGCTCCATAGCTCCCCCAGATTTCATCAAGAGACAACCTGAATCACTTGACTACTCATACATAATATGAGTACCCAAGAGTTTAATAAAACAGAAAATAAACACTCGGGTCAGACAGGGGTCTGGTGTGAGTAAATGGTTTAAGATTGCTTAACTTTAGAAAAACCTTTGAAAAGAAAAGGTATCACGTAAGACTTCCCACACATAAACATGGAAAAGTTTTTACCTTACGCTAACCAAAACATTTGATAGGAAATCCAGTGATATTATAATAGTGTCTAGGGTTTTCAAATAAATATGACATAGCCGAAATTGTTACATGATTAAATTCCAGCTACTACCCACAAAAGTGGGTAATACAAACAAAACCGTAGGGTCTCGTAGGGAAAATGGGTTTCCATCAATGGCAGGGCTACTGGGGTACCGACCGTCACAATACGTGGCCTAGATCACCGTACCGAGGAGCCACCCTAACTCCCCTGTAACACGAGGCCGGGACCATTCCTTACTGAACAGTCCCGAACAAGACCACCCCGCAGTTGGCTGCAGTTCCAACCGCCCACAAAGCCGAAATAAAAAGGGACATCTAGACAGGGATGTATCTCGCTCTCCAGTGGGAGCGACCCACGAAACCTTGCTGCACCTCCCCTGTTTTAGCCATTCCCAGTTGATGAGGCTTGAGGCTGCGATTACCTTTATAGGACCAATTATCTTAGAATGCTCATCGTCTACCTGACGATGTGCTGAAAGCATTCAATCCATACAAGTTCGTTCCGGGTTCGAACGAAACCGAAGGCATTATCTCGTTACACTCGTATTGGAATCACCCTCAGAGTTAACGACGATAACCCTTGCACTCTAAATCTCTATCTCGAATCTATAAGCACTATTCCGTCAAACTCATTACGGAATCACCCACAGAGTTATACTGACGTATCGCCCTTACACCTCGAGTCTTCACTTGCTCCTCTTGGATTAACGACCTAACGTTTAATTGGAATCGATGTGGTTTTCGGATATCCAAATATGGAACCCGATCCCGGTCTCATCGAAACCAAACGCCATTTTAATGTCCAAGTTATACTTAAGGGATTTAAACAATAGATATTTAGAAATATCACTTAACATAAATGGATGTATCATATTACACAGATAGATAAGCATCTATTATCACATGCATCTATACATATCACAAAGCAGCATATAAATCACATCTCAGATATAGTATATTCACATCATTACCCAGCAATCAATGTCATCCAACAACAACCAATATCATTAACTCATCCAATGATATATATCATCCCATCATTAATCGTTCATAAACCAGTTTGAACCAAACTTTAATTAATTTAATTAATCCTTAAATTAATCCTTAGTTAATCACTTGGATTATCATCAATCCATTCTTATTCATTAATTAATTACAAATTAATTAATTAACTAACATCACTTAATTATCCATTTAAATTAATCTTCCTTGATTAATTATTACTTAATTACTTTAAGTAATTCTTACTTAATTACCATATTAATTAATCATCCTGATTAATTACTCCAAATTATACTAAGTAATTACCTCTTAATTACCTTCTAAAATTAATCATATTTGATTAATTATTCTTTAATTATCCTGATAATTATTCTTTAATTAATTACACCTGATTAATCACTTTTAATTAATCACACTTGATTAATTACTTTTAATTAAAACTACTTGATTAATTACTTTTAAATAATCATATTTAATTAATTACTTTTAATTAATCACCTTTGATTAATTACTTTAATTACATTTAGTAATTAAAACTTAATTACTAATTAATTATACTTAAATTATAAATTAATAATTAATTAATTATTTTCATTAATTAATGATTACTTCATTAATTAAAATTTCTTCTTAATTAATTACTTTAACAAGTAATTAATCACATAATAATTACTCTTAATCTTTTTATTAATTAATCATTAATCAAATAATTTAAACCTTTAACCAATTATTAATTAATTCTTTAATTAATAACTCAAATGATTAACTCTTAATCACATTACTTAATTAGTTTTGATAAAGTAATTATCCTTTACTTAATTACCTTCTGTAATTAACCACTTAATTACTTAATTACTTCACCAAGAAATTATACTTAATCAACTCCAAAGTGATTATCTTTAATTAATCACTAATTAATTATTTATTTAATTAATTTATTTAACTTAATCATTTAAATTTAATTAAATGATTCTTTAACTATTAATAATAAAAAGATTCTTAATTAAGATAACCATTATCTAAATCAAATCATTTATATTAACCAAAACACTTTGATTATTAATAAAAGTTGAATTATCTTAATTATTTCCATAAATTAATTATCTTTTATTAAATCAAAATTATGTATTACTAATAAAAACTTTATTTTAAATTGATTACTAAATTCTTAATCATTATACTTAATTTGAAATAAAATATAAACTTTAGAATTCAAATTATAATTGAACACATTTTTAATTTAAACTTTTGAATCTTTTTAAACCCCTTCCCAAAGATATTTAATAAAAATTTAATACAAACTTATTTCATCCTCCTCTTATTTTTAATCTTTATAAACTTTACAGTTAAACTTTCTTAAAATCTTAAACTGTTTGAACCCAAACCATACACCTGCCCGACATACGCTCAATACAACTCGAGCCAACCTCAGAATTACACGCGACAACCCCGAGTTTCCCCCCTACCCAAGCCTGCTTCGAGACACAACAACGCAAACCCGAGGCAGAACTCGAGCATAAACCGCTACCTTCTCCAATTCAACCCAACATCAACTGATACTTCACCATCGTGCACGTTAGCGTGCACAATGTCGCTGGACGTCGACGAACTCCATGCTTGACTCCTCCAAGTCGCTCTCGTCCCCAACATCCATATTCGAAACCCAGTAAACCAAGATCGATCAAGAATTGAAATACGAGCCATCCAACCCCAAATTGCCTGAAGCAATATCACACTTCATCACTGCCACCGAGTTCCCCCTCGACCATCTGACCACCTTGAGTGCCACTACCTTCAGCCGTGAACTCGTCTCCAACCCTACTTCCACCAACCCAAAACCCGTTACACTCGATTATCTTGTGGTGATGAAATCACCGTGGTTCCAAACTATGATAAAACTAGGGCACCAGAATTTAATTGCCTCCCGCCGCCGCCATGGCCATCGATCGACCCACCCAATATTTTTCCTGAGACCACCCTAGGCCCCTCTATCTCCACACACCAACACGACCATTGATTCGTCGTCGATCACCCAGAATCGGCCAAAAACCCCAAAATAGTTAATCACAAATTCACCACTAAATACCAATCTAAAATTTGTGATTTAACCCTTAAAAATCATAATTTTCTATCATAATTTCAATCATGAAATCAAAACTACAAATTTAATTCATAAAATTTTTGACCCAATTTGATCAATACTGCAAATTTGGAAATTTTGAACCAAACATTCATTTTAAAAATCTATAGCTATTTTTAGATGAAACATTACTTGTTTTCAAACAATCTTTGTTCATAAATCATAAGCTAATTTGGATTCAACCTAAAGTTATTGATTTAATTATGGAAATGATAACTGCTAAAATCACACAGAGATCATGTAAACTACATAGGCATTCAAATTTACTTAGTTCAAGCATGCATTCAATTTATATTCAAACAATCTGTTAACATCATGGTGATCAACAGAATATCAAGGTGAAATATAGAATCAAAACTATTTTTAAAATTTGCGTTTACTCACCTTATCAAAGAACAGAGCAGCAGACAAAAAAATGGTTCACATGCTCTTGTTGTAATTTCTGCAATCTTCCTGAACTTGTTGCTTGATTAATATTAGTTGCATGTTGATGTTTCTTCTGAATTTCTTGTTTGATCTGCTTCCAGGTTCTTGAATTACTTGAATTATTCTAGTTTGCATGTTGATTAAATTTTCCTGCTATTCTCTGTTTTGAACTTGCCTTTCAGATTTGCATTTACATTGTTGTTGAAGAGAGTAAAGGAATTCTTTTACTGAAAATGAAGCTCATTTTGTATTTTACAATTTAATTTTAAATTAAATTTACAAGAGAGTGACATTTGTCTATCTTATATTCTAATTAGCTTACACCTATACATATATGACTACAAGTGTTCTTAATGTCATCTAAATGTTTTATAATTGTTATTATGCTTAATTCTTATTTACAAAAGTTATTTTCTCAGTGTTTTATAAATATTACTTCTTTTCATTTTATAATTATTAAGCTATGTATATGTAATTATGTAATATAGAAATATGTACTTAAACAAATCTTTAGATTTTAATGAATATAAAAGTAATTTCATGTTAATAATTATTAACAAACAAGATTGTATGCCTCTGTTTGAAAAGATTATTGAAAAGCTTCTGATATGGCCTACTGAAAAATTATCACAAGCTGGTAGGTTAACTATTGTACAGTCAATTGCTGTGGCCATGACTACCTATTGGACAAGGCATTATATTCTTCCAATTAAGCTGATTAATATGATTTCTAGTGATCTTAATAAATTCTTATGGCATGGTGATCCTTTTTCAAGGAAGCTTATTCCAATTTCTTTTCATAAACTGTTTGATGCTGAGAAGCATGGAGGTCTTGGAATAACAAATATTTTTCAGTGGAATAAGGCTGCAGTCTTAGTGAATTTCAATAAAAAAATTACAACTGATAAGAATTTATGGTCACAATGGGTTAATCACAATCTTATTGGTAAGAGAAATTTCTGGACTATGTCAATTCCTCAAAGCTGTAGTTGGAGTTGGAGGTGTATTCTAAAACTCAGAGAATCATTTATACCTTTAATACAATGCAATTATGTTTTGATTAAAGATTTGTCTTTCTGGCATTCTCCATGGGCTAAACAGGGATTAATCCTTAGCTCTATTGTTGATTATAATTTGAGAAGAAATTCTGGAATATCAGAAGAGGCTAAAGTTGATGATTTTATTCATGATGATAGTATAGTTTTGCCATATTCTAGTTCATTCCTTCTAAGAAACTTATGGAGCCTCATTTCAAATAACCCTATTATCACGTCTGATGATGTACTAGTCTGGTCTTGGAAGAAGTTTACTATTAAGCTTGTTTATAAATCTCTCTGTGATAATGGTTCACAATTTCCCTGGCATACTAGAATTTGGAAAATAGGTGGTAGTGCAAAGGAAAATTTGTTGCTATGGAAAGTGATGGCTAATGCTTTAAATACCAAGGATAAACTTTGTAGAATTGGTGTTATTTCAGAGGATCTATGTGTCTTTTGTAAGTCTGGTACAGAATGTAATACTCACTTATTCTTTGAGTGCCCTTTTGTATTTCAAATCTGGTACAGATTATTATCCTATGGTGGATTTTATAAGCCTTCGTCTGTAAGTGCTATTGAGTGGTTTAATATCTTCAAAGCAACTAGATGGAAGTCACGTAATACTAGGCTTTTGTTAAAGATGCTTAAGAGATTGATCTATGAGGTGTGGTAAGAGAGGAATAATAGAATTTTTGGTATTGGTATAAAAAATTCTTCTCAGTTGTTTAATCAGATTCATGGTAATATTCTCAGGTTTTTGAAGACAGATACATTTTAAAGTTTGATGTATCATCTTTCTACTATGTATATCTCTGAAGACTTGATAGCATGATTCATTCTGAAGGTTATGGAAATTGTCTTAGTTTTGCTTTCATTTTAAAGTGTGATGTTTCCTCCTGTTGACATGTAATTCTGGTCAATTTATGGCATGATGCTGTATTTTGCTGCTGGTCAAGATTGGTATGGAGAGCTGTTGACATGATGTTTCCTATTATCACTGGTCCATCTGATTTCAATGCTATTGGCATGTATTTCTATATGAAGTTTTAGTTTAGTTGAAATGCTGTTGTTGTTGATGTAAGTGGTAACATTATTGTCTTTTGTAGCAGTCAAGTTATTATGGGTCTAGTGGTTATTTTGTAGAATTGTAATTTGTTTGTATTTGGTTGTATGTCAAGCTCTATGTTTGTAATGATACTTTAGTTAATAAAGTGAGCTCTTTGCTCTTGCCTTTCAAAACAATTATTAACAAATAACTTATGCCTTTTTATTCAATTTATATAACATATGTTTATAAGCTTAAGATATCTATTTTAATTCTTTATATAGAAATTTTAAAATAATTTATCTTATGTTAAAATTAAAATGAAAGATTATTAAAACAAATGAACTTTTATTTTAAATCTTAAATATCATTTCCAAAAGTATAAATCAAATTAACTTTTCAAATCACAAATTATATACATATTAAAGTTTAAAAACACTTATTAAATTCAGGTTAATAAAATTCCTATTTCAAATATATATACACATTTCAAATAGAAAAACATTTTAACATTAAATTTGTTAATTCCATATTAAATTTTAAAACAAATCTCAAATCACAATATATACATTAATATAAAGTTTTCTTACATTAAAAACTTCTTATTTACCAAAACAAATATTTCCAAATCAAATTATTATAAACTTTAAAAGAATTTAATCTTGCCTATTTATATTGTCAAGAAAAATATTAATAAATATTAACAAATTATTATTTTCAGCCCTTGAAATAATTTTAACTTGTTAATTTATAATATAAAATAATCAAATCAATTTAATTATTATCAAAGATTATTAAATTGATATTGCTCAAAATTCCAGGTCAGCACATTTCTCCCCACTTAAAAGAATTTCGTCCCCGAAATTTAAAAGCAAAGATAATTTAATAACCCAGCTAAAGAATTTAAATTAAATTAGAAATCATACAATCAATCATAGCAACCATTTCAAACAAATAATTTTATCTATCCAGAAAAATTCTGAATAGAACTTCCTAATATTATCAAGAGTTTCCAGGTACCCATACTGGAATTCTCACTCTACAGAATCTTAAATAACTACACTACTAAAACCAAGAACTTCCTCATCTGATCCTACAAATCTGAACAAGATATCAGATAAAACTCAAAACCAACCCAGCTACGAGATCCTTCTGCACTGCTGATTCTATCACTCAAAGAATCATATACATATTCCTCAGAGATATGTGAAATACAATGAATTCCAGTTATCCGAACTGGCAATTAAATCCTGTAGATCAAAATCAAATCTTCAGAGAACACAGACTACTCAAAATACCTCTGGAGCTAGCTCTCCAGTTTTACCAAATCTTATATCTCCTTTGATCGGATAAAACTAAAGCAATATCCAAATTCCAACTTCACATTCCAAATCTCTCAATTCTAACTACATAACTCTTCTAATGCTCCGAGTCATCTTCAATATTCCTGATCAGCCTAACCCTTGCTGATTGCTTCAAGAAACAAACTGGACCAATCTCAAACCAAATCTCCAGGTCCTACTCAACAAAATAGCCTTCCAAAAATAATTTGCTGAAATCTAAAATACAACTCTATACCACAAGCATCAATGGACTTCAAACCTATATCTCATATCTGAATAGCCAAACAGTTGCACTTGACAACCTTACCTTCCAAATCCAGAAAATTCCTTCATACTTGAATTTCCTGTAGAAATTTCTTTACTGCAACTCCTGGTTGCTCCCATACCAGAATGATTCCCAACTCGCTTCCGCTGCACAACTCTGATCTAGAGCAGATAAGAATGCTATCGAAGAACTCTAGCACAATCTTTCTCCATACACTGTTCATCCGACTCATAAAATCTTAGTGACCATTCCACTTGGTCAAAACATCTCAACAGAATCTCAACTAGAATAAGATGATCAATCCTTCTCCAAAGAATCTTGAGCTGCCTCACCAAATTCTTCTCGCTCCAAGAGTCATCCCACTATTTCTTTTGTTCTAACTGCAGTAAATTCTTTATACTAACTCGGAATCAAGTGAGACTTCGACCATTGAACTCCCACCTAAACTACGGACATATGGAATCCTCAAATAATTCAGCTTTTGAACGTATACCATAGTTCTCCTTGGTGATTAACTGTTGCACTTAGAAACTAATGGATTACATCTCCAATTTGAACTCCATCTAGGTAGAAGCCGTTATTTTTTTGTTCATGCTGCAATTACTTTTTCAAAATTGTGGGGAATCAGGCAAGAGTTTGACCGATGAACTCCCACCTAAATTATGTACAATATGGAACACTCAGATATTTCAGTTAATAAACGTATACCCTATTTTTCCATGGTGAGTAACAGTTGTACTTACAAAATAATAGGTTACATCCTCATATTTGAACTTCGCCTAGTCAGAAGTCGCTGTTTTTTCGTTTAATCTACAATAACTTCTTCATACTAAATTGGAATCAAGCAGGACTTCCACCGTTGAATATCCATCTAAATTACGGACAGTACGGAATACTTGGAAACTTTATCTCTAAAGCGCACGCTATAGTTCTCCATGATGACTGACAGTTTTACTTAGAAAATAATAGGCTATATCCCCATATTTAAACTCTGCCTAGGCAAAAGTGGCTATTTTTATGTTTCGACTGCAATAACTTCTTCATACAAACTCGAAATCAAGCGAAACTTTGATCGATGAACTCCCACCTAAATTACGCATAATATGGAATACTCAGATACTTCTGCTTATGAATGTAAATTGTTGCTCCTCACAGTGATTCATAGTTATACTTAAAAAATAACAGGCTACATTCTCATATTTGAACTCCGCCTGGACAGAAGCTGCTAAGTTTTTGTTTAGACTGTAATAACTTCTTCTTAATAATTCAGAATCAAGCGAGACTTTGACCGATGAACTCTCATCTAAATTATGGACAATAAGGAAAACTAGGATACTTTAGCTTATGAATGTATATCATAGTTCTCCACTGTGATTAAAAGTTTTACTTAGAAAATAACAAGCTACAACCCAATATTTGAACTCCGCCTAGGCATAAGCCGCTATTTTTTGTTCATACTATAATAACTTCTTTATAATAACTCGTAATCAGGTGAGAGTTTGACCGATGAACTCCCACCTGAATTACGGATAGCATGGAATGCAGATACTTCATCTTGTGAACGTGTGTTGTTGTTTTCCATGGTGTCTAACAATTATACTTAGAAAGTGACAGACTACATCTCCATATTTGAACTCGAAGGTAGAAGCTGCATTTTTTTCAAACAGAGGTAATATCCTCATACCAAGTCAGAATCGGGGGAAACTTCGAAACTCCTGCCTTAATTACTGACAATATGGAACATTCGGATAATTCAGTTTATGAATGTACGCCGTAGTTCTGAATTGTGACTAACAACTGTACATAGAAAATAACAGGATACATTCCCATATTTCAGCTCTGCTAGATAAAAGTGGCTATTTTTTTGTTCATACTAGAAAACTTTTTCATACTAACTCGGAATCAGGCAAGACTTCGACAGATTAACTCCTACCTAAATTACATACAATATGGAACACTCGGATACTTCAACTCTTGAAAGCACGCTGTAGTTATTCATGTTGACTAACAGTTTTACTTAGGAAATAACAGGCTAGATCCCTATATTTGAACTCCGCCTAAGCAGAAGCCGTTATTTTTTTGTTCAGACTGCAATAACTTCCTCATACTAACTCGGAATCAGACAAGACTTTGATCGATGAACTCTCACATAAATTATGGGAAATTAGAACACTTGAATACTTATGAACATATATTGTAGTTCTCCACGGTGATTAACAGTTATACTTAGAAAATAATATGCTACATCCCCATATTTGTCCACCTAGGTAGAAGCCGCTATATTTTTTCTCATACTTCAATAACTTCTCCATGCTAACACAGAATCAATCAAGACTTCAACGATGAACTCCCACCTAAATTACGGACAATATGGAACAATCAGATACTTTATCCCTTGAATGCGCACCGTAGTTCTCCATGGTGACCAACAGTTGTACTTAGAAAATAACAGGTTACATCCCTATATTTGAACTCCGCTTGGGCAGTAGCCACAATTTTTTCACACTATAGTAACTTCCTCATACTAATTTAGAATCAGAGGAAACTTTGATCAATGAACTCCCACCTAAATTACCGACAATACGAAACACTCAAATAGTTTAGCTTATGAAGATATATCATAATTCTTGCAACGACCCTAATTTTTAGTAATATTATTTAAGATATTTAATTAGTTAAATTAAATTAAATAATGTAATCATTAAAGGATTGAGATTTTATTTTAACATTGGGGTATCCGTGCCATATAAGTAAATGAACAAAAGAAGAATTAAAATGAAATAGAGGAGGGGTAAAATAGGAAACAGATCATTCTAATACCCTAAACCCTTAGCCGTGTATTCCACATGCTAATTCACCTGAAAATTAAAAATAAATTAAGAACAGCCACTATTAGCGAGAGCAAGAAGAAACGATAAAGAAAACCTAAAGGAAGGAGCTAAATCAAAATCAAATTTACTCAAATCTCAATTCCTTTATCTCAAAGCTAAGATGAATAATGAATACATCTCACTTTTCTAAATATATTAGGTTTTAAGGTTAATTTGAAATATTTTGCATGGTTATGCAATGTTTTTGAATGATTATATGTTTGTATATGCTTGTTGATGTTTTATGCTTGTTCGTATAGATTTTATGATATTTTTTATGTAAAAACCCTATTAAATAGCATTCAAATGCCTTGCCATTTTAGATTTAAATCAGAAATGATATTTTAAATATAGGTTTCAATTTCATAATTTTTTGAACTAATTTGGATTTTGTATTAATTTTCTAGTGTAGAAAATGATTAGTTAGGTTATAAATTATTTGTGGTCAAATAATTAATACTTTCGGCCTGAAATTAATATATGTTAGAATACATATTAAATTTTATCTACTAGAACTTTTTTATAATTTTCCTTAGTGTTGTGATAGATATATAAAAATATTTAAGGTATGACACTTAATGTTTAAATATTTAAAAAAGAAGAATGGGTATTTTGCAAATTAAAAAAATTGTTTACTTCTGAAATCTTGGTAGCACTTTTAGAAAAGAAAATTAGCACTAATAAGAATTTGAAAAACATAGCTGGTTAATTGAAAAGTATTTTTCTTTTAAGTTAAAAATTGAATTTACATGATTTTAGCATGTTTCACTTCTTTCGGCACAGGGGTTCCAACCTAGATGCTCCACTATCATCAGTATCGAAACTAATGCGCATGAGATCAGTATACTTGGTACATAGCCATTTGGATAAAGGCAGAAGATACTTGGTCGAAACGTTGCGTTCCGATAGAGTCGAAGCATGACTTTGTATAAAAAAGGAAATTACGCCTACTTTGCTTTCGAAGGAAGAGCTTTCAACTTGGTTGGTTTTCGACCAGGTCAAATTATTTTAAAGGAATTGTTTCGAATGGTTGCACCTTTTGTATTAAGTAACTGCTTTCGAAGGGGGCAAAACCCCTAGCCGGTGCATTTCTATCTTCCGTAGTCAATGCATTTGGGTGGTATATTTTTTTAAAACTTAGCCATTTCTCCAATGCTTTCGAAAGGGTGGTTTTAACACCATCAGTTCTTTACTTAGGAATTGCTTTCGAAGGGAATGCTTTCTACTTAAATGTTTTTAATGACCCTTTTGCTCTGTTGAAGTATAAACCAAAAGGTTTCGAAGAAGATAGTTTTAAACAGTTTCGAACGATTTTTCCACATGTTTAAACTGAATCCAAATGCTTTCGAAAGTTTTTAAAGAAAGGTTTCTAAGGTGTGGTTCCCCAATGGGTTCGAATGGGTTGAAAGGAAAGGTTTTCCAAAGGTTTTGAAAGGCAATGTTTAAAGGTTTTAAAAGAAAGATGTCTAGGGTTTAAAGCTTTCAAAAGGAACGTTTTTCAATCGTTTCTAAATAAAGTTTTTGAACGGTTTCGAAATGAATATTTTGGTCTTTTGGCCGAGTTTAAATTAAGGGTTTATTTGGTTTTGAAAGGGGTACTTTCAATGTTTTGAAAGTACCCCTTTCATTGGATTCCAAGGGGGCACTTTCAAAGTTTTCAATGTTTTCATCAACAAAGATTTGGTTAAAGTTACATAGCTAGCTGATTTTGGATAAAGCACGGAGTATATGTGTTTTCCTCGTTTAAGTTTGATTTAAGGGTTTTAAGTCAGTTTGAAAAGGTTTTCGAGGAAAATTTAATGGAAGGTTTCCCTAAGTAAAATGACACAGATATTAGAATACTAGATGGGACTGGTATAGGGTCGCGTTCTATGCATTAGCTATTAGCCCCACTTAATTTAGTCTAAAATTACAGTGTTTAGGGCTTTGTCACAGGTATGAATAACATTATGATTACACATAGAAGGGAATAATAATTGTATATAGATGGGTTATTGGTGAGCCTGCAAAACCATTAGTATCAGGTGACCATGGGAGATGTTAAGTTAGGGGCAGACTATCCAGAAGAGAAGTATTTAACATATAGTTAAGGATAGACCGTCCAGAAGAGGAATGTCTAACAGGTGTTAGATTGTTTTGTTTATATTGTCTGGTAGGCTCGAGTCAGCCAAAGGTTAGTAGTTAGCCAAACAAAACTATAGTGTTCGAATAGACAGTTCATTTGTTACTTGATATGTATGTTTAGATAATAATGCTTAATAGTTTTAACCAGTTTTGGTTGCAGGAAAAGGTTTGCAAAAGGTATGTTTTAAAAGGATGTTAGTCAAGGGAAAATCACTCCACTAAATGACGTGGTCTCACTTAATATCAAATAACTGAGGTGCATAGTATTATTCACATTCGGCTTTATGTCTGACTTTAATTTTATGTTTTCCCCTTAAACTCTCAGGTGCTCAAAATTTATTTGAGTAGGCTAAGGGTTGAGTTTTACATGTTTTAGTAAGATGACGAATAAAGCTACTGAAAGCGAGCAGGAAGCTGATGGATAACTAATTAGAAGTTGTTGTTTTTATTTATTTGATTCTGTTGTATTGTATTATGTTAGTTATGATAGTATAGTACTCTGATCAACCAAGGAGGCATCATCTTATGTCACTCTTGGCGTATTTATGTAATAAATATATTTGATCTTTACTTGGAAAACGTTATGGGATTGTGTAATCTGGATATGAAACATGCGTTTTGAAATGTAATGAAAAAAATGTTGTTTTGGAAACTATGATTTGTTTCATATTCATATGCTTCTGATATTATGGATACCACTAAATAGCTGTATTTAGTCACCGAAATTTAATACTATAGACGATTGCAGCATCTGTAGTTGTAACAACATGTTTTTTCATATCCTTTGAATCGACAATAAACCACACATGTCCAACTGAAATTGCACGAACAAGCTGTTCATTAAGGGTAGAAAGAAAATAACGCCAGAATAGAATCTCGCACGAATGGAATAACACATATTATTTCAATAATAATCTTTACAGCGGAAAATTTTAAAATACAATATCAGAGTCTAACTTAGATTCAGCCTGGAAAGTTATAAACTCCTCTTTACAAATGTTGAAAACAACAAAACAAATGCAATGATGTAGCAGATAATAGAATACATCCATATGATGATGAAGATCTCGAGCTCTCCATTAGAAACTCCAGGCGTCTTCAAATAAACCTGAAACTACTCGGATCTGACCCGAGTATTAAAAATACCCAGATCAGGCTTGACAAACCAGCGTGAGATACTCGAAACTTAAGTGCATAGATCATGACGATGATATCAAAACCTTTGAAAAGAAGGGTATCTCATAAGACTATACCCACATATAAACACGAATGGGTTTTTACCTTATGATAACCAAAACACATTTATACCAAAATGCACTTGATATTATTTTTAATGACATTGTTTTGAAAACGCTTTTCAAATAAACTTATTCATATAAGGTATCAATACACGAACTAAGTCTAAGGGAATATATCCGGACTGGGTCAACGGAATACCGAACATAATATAAGACACCCGAAGGTGTAGCTGAAATGTTTGAAAGTCATTACAGCTATTTTTGAAATACAATCAAAACCATAAATCTCGTATTAGAACTGGATTTCCAACATGATAGGGAACTCGTGGCCTTTTCTTCGATCCACGCATAAAAAAGTTCCCACCATGCCTTGATCACTTTTCTCAAACTCGTCACTTGGAACTATACTTGCTACACAAGAGCCGGTAGTTCCCTTCTTTTCTCAAGCTATCCGCTTTATCTAAATGGGGCAACAAATTCCTTGAGGGACATATCCCCAAAAGGGCCCAACATTTTGGACACCACCATACATACTCACTTATTTCGAATTTGTGTCTGTCGGACAAGATAGTATCCCATATCATCTTCCGGGATGTAAGGCTAGTGAGGCTACACTCAATTTCTTCAAATCCATGCTTTGTTTTTCACAAAGCCATGCTTTAGATCAAAACATGTTCCACTTTGAATGCCACCACACTGCCATTCCTTTGATCACTATTTGACTCCCATAAGCGTACAACCTTTGAGCTCGTATGTATCAAAGAAGGGCGTTAAGCTAAGAGAAGTTGTCATCTCCACCACCAAGAAAATGTACATTTGTAAAAGTCAAACGTTATGTCTCAGAATGCAAAGTTAGACATTCGTTCATACAAGTTCGTTCTGTGGCTGAACGAAACCGAAGGCACTTTCCTCGGCCATGACTAGGCGAGAAGCCCTTGTAATTCGGAAAAAATCTCCATAACGAGGAGACCATTGCTATAAATAACTCTATAATAGGAGCGAACCAGAGCATGTCAACAAGCAGTCCTAACGCTATGAAGATCCACGGTCTTCAATAATCGTCATCTTCAACAAGTCCTCACTTTCAAACATATATATATTGGTTTGAAGTGGTTTTCAGATAGGCATTACCCAAATCCGACCTTGGTTCCTTCGAAACCAAGTATCGATAAAAAGATGTTAAGTTCATATATGGATATTAATCATCAGCTGATAACTTCATTTTTTATTTAAATGAAATATCTTTCTTAGATATATGCTTTTTGTTTTAATCCATTTTCTATTCAAGGGCATATGGAATCATTAAGCCCCATTTATCAAATCATTTGGTTTATTAAAACCTTTCTTATATACTGGAATAATTCCAAATCATTTTGTCTTTTACTTAAAAAACCTTTCCAAATCATCATTAAATATTAACTAAAGATTTTTTATTTTCAATTTATAACTTTCAACTTAGGGAAAATATTCCCAAATCATTCATTAAATCTTAATCAAAGATTTCCTACTTAACTTCAAATCATATTCTTGCAAATCGAAGATTTTCATAACAGAGAACTACTGCCTCTTTAAATATGGTAAATTTCACCTCCAGGGACTAATCGCAAGTAATCTTACATTACGAACATCTTTGTCTTTAATATGTTTTATATCGAAAATTAGTTTGAAGGGATTTTCGGATAAGAATCACCGAAATCCGATCTCGGTTTTTCGGATAGGAATCACCCAAATCCGATCCTGGTTCACTCATGCTAATCATTGATAAAAATATATTAATATAATTAACATTCAAAGAATTTGCTTCTTTTTTTTTTAATTTGGAAAAACTGAAATATGATCTTTTAGAGCATCAGCGCTTTCCTTTCGATCTATTCCACCCCTGGTCTATAAGATAAAGTGAAGGTCGGCAAGTTCAGGGCACTAAATGCTCCATCTCTAATCTTTGTTAAACACCTTGTTTTATCTTTTTAGATCCCACAGGCGGGACAAATGTACCAATCGTTTCCGCATACTCAGATTGTTATTATATTCAATATTCTTCAATTATTGTTTAAGTGATATAAACAATTCCTCTTAACCACTTATTCAAACTCTTATTAAAGCTTCTAAATGATCTTTAAATATCTTAATTATTCTTTTAAAATCATTCGCAAAAGATTTAGGAAAGAATTATCATGTTTAAACTCATATTCAAAAGTTATATAAAACTGTTGTAAAAAGCGTTGCGAAAAGTGTTGCAAATAGTGTTTTAAAAGTTGTATTCTTCAAAACGACTTTTATATCATTTAAATGTCCATATTTTCAAATTAAGTCTCTTTTAAATGATTTTAAAAGAATTTTAGAATTTATTTCATATTTTTAAAACATTTAAAAATATCATTTATAAGGAAATCCTATTATGCATTCCAAACTGCAAAACCAAGATGTTTTTAGAAGTTTTGGACATATTTCAAAATCTACTTGATGATATCTTGATTCTCTTTCTTCGTTGGAAAATTATTATCATTGTGAACCAAAGAATTTTTATTTCGAAGAAATCCGACTTATAAATCATTCTCTACGTTAATTTAAATTTACGGATCGAAATTTACTAACGCCGCTACGCGACATGCTCAACTTCGACCAATTTTGTGAATTTCTTACGAACTTGTCCGAAACACTTCAAATTTGTTTCAAACTATATTTAAACTATTTTAACTCATTTAAAACAATACTTTTAACATTTCAAACTCAATATTCATTAAATTTCATATTATAATATTATATTGTAATAATATCATTTTCGATCTTTTTAGATATTTTGAAATCATTAAGAGGCTAAATAATTTCCATACACACATTTATATGGATTTAGTTTTCATTTATTTAACTATGATCACTAATCATTTCTCTTATCATTTATCAAACCAAGTTATCATCCATATCACAAACTTATAATCAACCATAATATCAACCAAGTTATCATCCATTAAATCGTCCAAAATATAACAAACTTTTCATGTAATTAACTTGAGATATTTTTAGGAATTAGTAACTTAAAATATGAGTAATCGCCTTTAACTTGACCAATTCCTTCTACCAACATTCATATGCAACAATGCTTTATTAAATCCTCTTATCTTCATCAAATCTTTTTCGTAGACTTTACTTTTGATTCCGGCAGCACTTCCTTCTCTTTTTCTCACTTCGAAGCATTCAAACTTGCTTCCTTCCTCCTCCATAGGTTCGACCTCCTCCTATTCGACCCCTTCCTCCATCTCATTTCTTCACTTCTTAGATGCTAAACCATGTTTTAATGGTATTCTTCGGTAATGTTTTGACTTTGTTTGATATGGTTTTGATAAAGTTAGCAAGGAAAAGGGAAGAGAAGAAGCTATTAGAGAGTAGAAGAAATGCTTGAAAAAAGAAGAAGAAGAAGTGAAAAAAAAGTGGGAAAGTGGATGCTTATTTAAAGAAAACTTTTTGGATTAAAATAATATTTTTTTAAAAAGACCAAAATACACTTTACTTACTTTTTAATTAGCAACCTTATTTTTTCAACACTTAACATCACATTTAAAATTATTACTTTATTTCATTTTCACTTAAGTATTAAGTAAAGAATGATTTGATGTTAACTTTTTGCTTTGAAATGACATGTTTGTCTCTTTGTGCTTTCTTTTTCTTAATTATATTCTAGAATTTTCTAAGTATGTTTAGTAAAAGTAAACTTGATTAGTGAATTAATTAATACTTACACTATTTAAATATATGTTTCCATATAAGAAAATAAAGATGTGATGACGTTGCGACAACTTTTAATCGACAAAACGTTGATTTTTGACAAAATGTTTTACAGTCACATTTTGACGTTTTAGTTAAAGTATTTATTTATGTAAACAAAATTTAAAAATAAATTTTTGTAATGTTATTTAACAATATAAACACTCATAAATAAATTAAAATAATTTATTTAACCATTGAAACATACTTTTCTAAAATCAACATTTTGTCACTTTTGTTGATATAGGCAAATGTCACTATTTTTGTGCATTCTTTTCTTTCCAAATCCTATCTAATATTATTTGAATCATATAACCTTAATTAATTTATATTTAAAATCACTTTAAATAATACATTTTAAAGTGGTCAAATTCTAGGTCATTACATTCTCCCCTACTTAAAAGAATTTTGTCCTCGAAATTACTCAAAAAAAAAGTTTGCCTAAATCATTTACCTTCAAACTTAATTCCATATAATATACACAGATCCTCCGTATGAAATATCATATTCGATCTCCTATTCAAATACGCAACTTTATTTCCGAACTTGTATCAATCCACCAATCCTCTAGTGCGGACTCTAATCAAGCTTCTAGATCATAACCTTTGCTTTCCTTGTATAGCTTTCAACTATGATAGAAAACTAAAGTACCAAACCACAAACTCTCATCAATGTTCGTCGTCAACAATCGAGTGATAAATCTTTTTTCGGACCACTGTAAACACCTCAAAGTTCCAAACTCAAATCATAGATAAAAATTATGTGATGAGATAATCTACATAAAATATATGTATTAACCCTCAAAACTTTCATAAAAACTTTATCTTAATTCTAAACACTTTAAAATGGCGCTTCTTTACATAATCCCATTAATTATTTATTTCCACATATTTTTAATAAAGGAAAATATTCTAAAGAACACATTTTTCACTCAAAAGATAATTTATGTTTATTATAATTTTTTCCCACAGTAATTTAACTCAGTATATTTCCTTTAACACTAATATTGTTTATGAATTATTTCACAAAATTATTACTTAAGTTTGTTTCATCTTATAACTTATGCAAATCAATCACATTTTAAAGACTTAAGTCCAAATCCTTAATTAATGATGGAATTCATTAATAAAACATTTTCTAGGTTATAATTACCTTTTTAAAGAGTCATTATTTGACTTAAGTGTATAGATAGTTCATGACTTAAATCTACATTTGTATGATATACCTTTACATCTGAAGAGTATATACAAATCCCAAATTTCCAATTGATTTTACTTAAATCCATCTGTCTGACAAATTTAAACTTTGTTGTAATTTACTATTATCTCAAATTCATAAGTTATAAAATTTATTTCTTATTTAATACTATTATTAATTTTCTAGCTTTGAATAAAAACAAATTAAAACCACCCATATGTAAATCCTCAAACTCTTAACTCTCAAAACATTTTTTCTTTTCTTTATAAATCATATTTATAAATGGGTACATTTGGCACAGGTCCTTGTTAAGTTTCAAAATTCACGAAAAGTCCTTCACTAAATTTCAGTGTAAATTAGGTCCCTGTTTTTTATTCACGATTATTGCAGAGCATTATGCAACTTTTCATAAAAGTTGCTGACATTTCCGCAACTTTTCTGTACACTGTGAACATAGTGTATGAAAATTGCTGAAATATCAGCACTTATTTATAAAAGTTGCTGACATTTCAGCAACATTTATGTACACTGTAAACATAGTGTATGAAAGTTACTGAAATATCAACACTTATTTATAAAAGTTGCTGACATTTCAGCAATAATTTTTCTTCATTTTCAGAAAACAGAGACCCGCTTTACAATGAAACTTTGACAGAGAAAGTTGCTGAAATATCAGCACTTGTTTATAAAAGTTGCCGATATTTCAGCAATAATTTTTCTTCGTTTCCAGAAAACAGAGACCCTCTTTACAATGAAACTTTGACAGAGACCCGCTTTACAATATGAAAGTATGATAGGGATGCCTTCCTAATTTCCACTTTATAAATTATCCTTATCCTATTTCATTTACTCAGAGTATTTCACAATCTTTTATCAATTTCTTAGCCTTGAGTTATGTATGATTTGAAAAAAATTCGACTGTCCAACATCATTGGAAATTTTTCTTTATTTTATCAATTAGCGATTCCAAATTTTTCTTTAGTTTAAACACTTTTATAAAGATTACTAATAAATTATTCACACTATTTCTTTAACTTATGAAAATTATATAGATCGACTCATTTCAAAACAATCGAAGGAACTGGGTACTACCAATAGTACGTATATCCTCTTAATAAGAAGAGTAATACTTAACAGAAGTGGTCACCATCCGAACATATCTCTTGTCCATTTTTAGTTTATTTTCGAGTCAATCGAATTACTTATCATAAAATACATCTTTTTATTTGAAATAATACCATTTTTAAAATCCTTTAAAGACTACTACATAAAACCTGTTTTATAAATTCATCTTATAAAATTAATTTCGTTTAAATTACCCCAATTCTTTTACTCGAATTTGAATTCTAATTCCTCTTATATTTATCTTTTTACAGGATTATTTTCTATTATTTAAATACTTTTTATCTTATATGTTTATTCCTTAAACAAATTTTATTATCAAACACCTAATAGTCAAATCATGAAACTAAATTCATAAGGTATTTGTACTTAAACTATTAAATCAAACAATTGACCAATTTATGATAGTAACTTAACATTATCATTTCTTAATTTACTATTTTGGAATAAGTATTAAAGATCTTAATTACCTTATCAGATTTTTTACTTATCTTTATGAAACATCTTACAGTTAAACTATGAAATTCTAATCACAAGATGTTCATATTTAAATTTCACTAGTCCTGATTTCTAACTATACAACTTTTCAAAATATATACTTTATATTCAAAATATAATCCTAGGTAAAATTATTTCATTTACCAAATTTTTTCAAAATCAGGGTGTCGGTTCGCCTTGTTTAAGTGTTTAGGAACCCTCACCGAAAACGATGATCAAGCACATCAATTAGAATCCATAAATCACTTAACAGATAACTCAACACAAAATAATTTATTAGTCACTAACAAATACATACCTATATATAATACACTTAAACTCATTCTAGAGTGTTACTAACCCTATCTCTAATGAGTCACTCATCTTAGGGTATTACTAACCCTATCTTTGATGAGTCTTTACCCCACCAAAGCCAAGGTTCTCGCTTAACCTTCAGCTCTGATACCAAATGTGACAACATGTTTTTCTGTACCATTTGAATCGACAATAATTCACACATGTCCAACTCAAATTGCACGAACAAGCGGTTTATTAAGGGTAGAAAGAAAATAAAGACAGAACAGAATCTCACACGAGTGGAATTAGTAACTTAAAATATGAGTACTCACCTTTAACTTAACCAATTCTTTCTGCCAACATTTATATGCAACAACGCTCCACTAAATCCTCTTATGTTCACCAAATCTTTTTCATAGTCTTTCCTTTTGATTCCGGCAGCACTTCCTTCTCTTTTTCTGGCTATAGCTTTCCAACTTCTTCCTTCCTCCTCCATAGGTTTGGCCTCCTCCTATTCCACCTCTTCCTCCATCATTTCTTCATTTCTTAGATGCTAAACCATGTTCTAATGGTATTTTAAGATCTTTGGCAAAGTTTGGTGGTGTTCTAACTTTGTTTGATATGGTTTTGAAAAAGTTAGTAAGAAAAAGAGAAGAGAAGAAACCATTAAAGAGTGCAAGAAAAGCTTGAAAACAGAAGAAGAAAAGGTGAAAAAAGTGGAAGATTGGATGCTTATTTATAGAAAAAGTTTTGAATTAAAATAATATTTTGTAAAAAGACCAAAATACACTTTACTTACTTTTTAAGCAATCTTATTTTGTCAACACTTAACATCACATTTCAAATCATGTCATTTTCACTTAAGTATTAAGCAAAGAATATAATAACTATGTTTGGTTTGATTTGATGTTTACCTTTTCCTTTGAAATAACATGTTTGTCTTTTTGTGCTCTATAATTTTCTAATAGTAAAAGTAAAATTGATTAGTGAATTAATTAATATTTACACTATTTGAATATATGTTCCTATATAAGAAAATAAAGGTCCGATGACGTTGCGACAACATTTAATCGACAAAACGTTGATTTTCGACAAAATGTTTTACGGTCACATTTTGACATTTTAGTTAAACTATTCATTTATGTAAACCAAATTTAAAAATAAATTTTTATAATTTTATTTAAAAATATAATCACTCATAAATAAATTAAAATAATTATTTAACCATTGAAACATACTTTTCTGAAATTAGCATTTTTGACTTTTGTTGATATAGGCAAATGGTACTATTTTTGTGTATTCTTTTCTTTCCAAATCCTATCTAATATTATTTGAATCATATAACCTTACTTAATTTATATTTAAAACCACTTTAAATAATACATTTTAAAGTGGTCAAATTCTGGGTCGTTACAGTAGTGCTTAGCTTTGGGCCTCTAGATTGGGGATGTTACAGTTTTCCATGGTGACAACCACTTGTACATAGAAAATAACAGACTACATCCCTATATTTGAACACGCCTAGGAAGAAACTGCTATTTTTTGTTCATGTTGCAGTAACTTCTTCATATAACTCATAATCAGGGAGATTTCGGCCAATAAACTCCCAACTAAATTATGGATAGCATGGAACACTCAAATACTTCATCCTGTGAACATATATTGTAGTTTTTCATGGTGACTAATGGTTGTACTCTGAAAATTACAGGTTATATCCCTATATTTGAATTCCGTCTAGGCAGAAGCCGCTATTTTTTTCAGACTGCAATACCTTCCTCATACCAACTTTGAATCTGGTGTGACTTCGACCGATGAACTTCCACCTTAATTACAGACAATATGGAACACTTGGATAATTTAACTTATGAACGTATACTGTAGTTAGTCATGATGACTAACAATTGTGCTTAGAAAATAACTGGCTATATCCCTATAATTGAACTCCATCTGGGCAAAAGCCGGTATTTTTTATTTGTACTACAATAACTTCTTCGTACAAACTTGGAATCAGTCGAGACTTTAGGGATGAACACCCACCTAAATTATGGAAAACATGGAAAACTCGGATACTTCATCCCTTGAATGTACACTATAGTTCCCCATGGTGAAAAACAGTTGTATTTAGAAGATAACAGGTTGCATCACCATATCTGAGCTCTTCTTAGGCAGAAGTCGCTATTTTTTTCAAACTACAACACTTTCCTCATGCTTACTCGAAATCAAGCAAGACTTCGACCGATGAACTTCCACCTAAATTACAGACAATATAACACTTGAATGATTCAGCTTATGAACGTATACCGTAGTTCTCCATGGTGATCAACAGTTATACTTAGAAAATAGCTGGCTATATCCCCATATTTGAACGCTACCTAGGCTGACGCGGCTATTTTTTGTTCATACTACAATAACTTCTTTATACTAACTCAAAATCCGGCAAGACTTCGCCGAAGAACTCCCACCTAAATTTCAAATATTATGGAACACTTGGATACTTCATCTCTTGATCACACACTGTTTTTCTTCATGGTGACTAATAGTTGTACATAGAAAATAATAGGCTACATCTTTATATTTGTACTCCGCCTAGGCAGAAGCCGCTATTTTTTTGTTTAGACTGCAATAACTTCTCATATTAACTCGGAAATGGGTAAGAATTCGACCGATGAACTCCCATATAAATTACAAAAAATGTGAAATATTAGGATATCTTAGCTTATGAACGTATACTGTAGTTCTCCATGGTGATTAGCAGTTGTACGCAGAAAATAACAGGCTACATCCCCATATTTAAATACTATTTCTCTCTGAGATGTAAAAGGGCACATTTGGAATTTCAAAACGACACCAAGTAAATATATTCAATGAATTCTCTTTATTAGTAGTAAGGATAGAGCTAATAAATTCAATAACCAATTCCTGTGCTGTTTCTTTTGAATCCTTGTTAATTTTCAACCTTAGCAGGTAGAGCTTTATTCATTATAGGTCACAACTTAAAGGACTTATTCATAAACATTTTATGATGTGTCCTCTTGCATCATGCTGCTGCCTGGGCCACCATTGTCAGGAAATGCAGGAAGATCCAACATTGAAATCCTTTGTCACATTAAATTTGGTTTTGGATTTTGTACGCATAGGATTTTGTGAGTAATCTACAGGACATTATTTCTCACTTTTTTATTATGATTATATTAAAGTGATGTATAGGAGATAGTAAGAATTCTAAGGGAAATGAAAATATAGAAAAGGAAGAATGGTAGTGGGTGAGTGGATTTGCGGTACGCTTAATCTGAGAAGTAAATGGATAGCTAATGAATTAAAAAAATGAGTTATCAAACCTAAAAAGTCATTCAACTTTTAATTAAATATTATCATATAGATGACCAAATTTAACCATTGGATTTTAAAATGGAGTAGAAATCTTATCGATTGTAAATACATTCATTTAAACACCACTCAATGACTGAATTAATGGCTGACATTTTTGTATTTAATTTTCTTTTATGTTTTTACAACCGATTTGAAACTGGAATTCAATCATTAACTTCTAAAACTAAAGACTAATTTTTTTGATCTTCGGCCTGTCTATAATTAGGAACCAAAAATGTTCAATTTTTAATTTGTAGTCTCTAAGTTTATGTTTTTTAGTAGTATAATAAAATCATGAAGTTGCTAGAAGGCTTCTTTGTAATCTTCAATCCATATAAATTTAGCCTTGTATTTCAATAATTCGAAGAACGACACGCATTCAGTTGTGGTGCTTAAAAAAATCATCTTGGTGCAGCCACTTTTCTTATAAGGATCATCGCATCTTTTGTAGTTTGCAGCATTTTAATATTCTTGAGTGCTTCAATCTTCTTAAGATTAGCTTCAGCCATTGGGCTACTAGCAATATGTTGCAAAAAAATTCCTAATGCTACACCAAATGAACAATTGAATTGATCTAAGTGAATGTCGTACTCCTTGAGAATGTAAAATATCTCAGTAAGATCTATGATATGGCATTAATCTTTTTAGATTTCACCAATATGCTCATGTACAGTTCCACAAATTGTAGTCGATTTTCTCGGCAAACATTCAACTAACGAGAATCGATAAGTACTAGAGATTTCAATGCCTATACAACTGTAATACAAATTCAGGGCCTAAAATGCTTAAGATAAATAATATTTAGCGATACACACACAAATGTGGGATCGATATTGCCAAAGATATTGTATATTATAATAATAAAGTAATTTAAAGGAATAAACAAACTTAGTAATGGAGTTAAGAACACATTAGTGTTATCCAGCCTTTTGACCAGGTCGTATCTAGGCTGACTTAAGGAACATAACTTCAAAGCTATCGAGGTAGATGGCCCAGAGAGGAGGCCATAAAGTCCAGAAATCAAGTTGTAATCCAGACTATAAGGCGAAGAAAAAGCCGATCCAAAAGAATCCAAGCTTGATCCATCAAAGTGATTGATCGTCATCGATCCATAGCTATGGATCGATTCCGATCCATAGAATCTCTCTAGATTCGCTCCATTTTTCTCCTATAGTCAAGCACTAATATTAGCAGCCCATTCCTAACTCCATGTATCTTTCATATGCCATTTGATATCAAACAGCTGAAGCACAAGGAATTGAAAACTTGACTTCTCCACTGATCCATCCCATTAGCTAAAAAACATGTTCATGACCATACAAAAAAGTCAAGAAACATAAAGCTAACAATATATCACTTTGATCTAAAGTAGCTAGAACCATCCAGGTAATCTTATGGATCGCTAACGATCAATGCCTATGGATTGGTATCGATCCATAGCTGATTGCTGACTTGGCCATGTTTTCCTCAAGTACAATTGGTACTATATCATAGAGAACATAGAGGAAGACATTTTAGAACCTTTCCTGATGACATACAACTATAAATAGGCATGAAGGTGCTTCATTTCGAGGATATTTTAAGCTCTCTTGTAATTTTACATATATGTCTTATAATTGACTATCGAATGTTACCGATTGATAAGAACAGCAGTTGTACAATAGAGATATAGTCAATAAAATCTTAAGTGGACGTAGGCAATGATTAGCCGAACCATTGTAAATGTGTATTGTTCTATTTTCTCTCATTTTCATTTAGTTTTCATCACGTATTATTCTCGACATAATCTATTGGATGTTTGTGCCATTTTTAGCATCAACTTTTTGGTTCTTTCACTAAGAACCGATTCTCAGACCTATTTGGATCCATGATCTGCAATTGGAATGAGATTAATCTAGTTTTCTACATTTATTTGAATTTCCAAATACTCATCTTTTCAAGAATCTACACAGAATCTTTCTGTAATGTCCCTTAGAAGAGATCGTTCTACCACTTCATGTGTTGCCGAAGATGTTGACGAGATCGATCCCCAGCAAGTTAACGAGGTTGTGGAGCTAACTACAATGGACGTTCAAAACCCAACTGATGTGGTCACCAAAGTTGAGATGGACCGCATGATGAAGTAGATGGAAGACAAGCTCCCAGAAAGTCGCAATGAGTTGAATGCACTAATGAAGCAAAGCTTGTCTTTGTCGAATCAACTAACCAGTAGTCAAAGGATAAGCGAGAGGGATAGCAATCCTTTTGATTTGGAATTTGATAGTTCCTTGTCATCAGAGATAAGGCAAATAGACTTAAAAGATGCTAAGGAAGGAAGACGGGTAGTCGAAATAGAAGGGGAGACAAAGCCACAACCGTAGCCTATGGATCTCTATCGATCCATCAAAAGGGATCAGTATCGAACCATCGACCATGGGTGCCAGTGCTTGAATCCTAGGTGATGGTGCTGGTTTGACTTTTGGGCATGCTGTCGATGGTCAAAGTGTTGGAGCATAGGCATCTGCTGCAAATCTGCCACATAGAGACTATGTGCAAGGAACTACTGAACAAATGATTAATCCAAAATCAGGGGAATCCAAGTATCATGAGACTAACCGAGAGCATTTGTTGAGTTAAATACTTGAGATAGATTATGTTCACTACCATTCAGTAGACCCATCTAAACTAGATTTGACTGAAATGGTCAAAAGACTAATAAGTGAGGATCGACATAAGGACGAATGATGAATGGGGTTACTCCCTAAGCCGTAATCCTTCCACGAAAGATATGTTGCATGTGGTATACCCATGGAGCTTTGTGATGCCAACAATGTTATCATATAATGGAAAGATGGATCTAAGGCAACATTTGATGAAGTATGTGTGGCATATGGATTCGTCCAAGGCTACTGATGCTGTTAGATTTTGCTATTTCTAGATATTTGTAAGGGAGGTAACGACATGTGGTTCGCCTGCCTAGATTCGTATTGTCCTTTGATCAACTGACATGAAATTTCTTAGGGAAATTCTACATGCACACAACACGTCAAAAAGACATGATGTCACTTTCTATCATCTTCTAAGGAGTGGGAGTGTCTTTGAAGGATTTTTTGCACAGATTTCTTACTACAATGGTACAAGTAAGCAATGCTTAGGAGGACATCATATTGATTTTTCTAATTAAGGGAATTCATCCAGACATTCATTTCAGGAGATGATTAGAAATGAAACCCTGATCGGTGATGGATGACTTTTACAGGAATTCCAATCAGTAATTGTGACTGGAAGAGGCACGTACAGGTCCCTTAAAGGACGATGCTAGGTATTCGGCTGATGTGATACAAAGAAATATTACAGTAAAACAATCCAGAGGGGATCCAAGAATGTGGATATAAATGCCGGCGACAAGAATAATGGTCAGAAGCATAGTGGTAATGGAGCTAGGTAGCAAAAGCTAGATAGTAGGAAACATCCTAGGATTCCTAAGAATGATAGATATACCGAGTTGAATAACTCAATAGAGAATATCTACTTGGCAACTCAATGTACTTAACAGTACAAGTAGCCAGCTTCAAGTGAGTCGACTGAGAAGGAGAAAAAAATCTGCCATGTTTTATAGGTTCCATGAGACACATGGTCATTACACTAATGAATACAGACATTTACATGATATAATCAAGTAATTGATTCGTAAAAAGAAATTGCAGTAGTTTGTAACAGCACCAGGGGATAGTAGGCAAGGAACCTCAAATCCCCATGGGCCAACATCCCAACGGGGGCAAGCTGGGCCAGGGCTGATGAACCTATGCGACTTGAGAAATATCTTGTGATAAGTACTATAATTAGTGGACCACATCCAGTTGAGAAGTGTTGGAAAGAGATGGAGCGATATGGTGGTGCTTTAAAACACAGAGTAAATGAGAGCTATTTTGGCTGTCAAGACGGTGTTTCGACAAAGCAGCTCAGAAGTGTGATAGATGATATAGAAATGCCGTTGGGGCAGAGGCCCTGACTATTGATCCGCTAGTTATTTTGGTCATGATCGGACCTGCTATAATAAGAAACGTTTTGGTTGACTATTGGAGTTCAGTCAATGTTCTTTTTAAAAGAGCCTATGGCCAGATGCTTCTATAGGCAAAGGACTTAAAGTCGTGTAAATCTCGAATTTAAGGATTTAATGGGATGGCTACTGAGCCAATGGGATGTATGGATCTACTAGTGGTTCTTTGAGAGGGCGATAGCAAGAGAATGTGAGCAGTGCCTTTTGTTGTGTTGGATATCTACTATGTGCATAATGCTTTTTTGGGCCGAATGTCCCTTACTAAATTTAGAGCTACCATCGCTCCTTGATGTTTAATAATGAAATATCAGATCGAGAATGATATGGGGATAATTCTAGGGGATCAAGGGCTAGGCCATGATTGCTACATCGCTAAGTTGCAAGATGTGAGGTGTAGAGAAAAATGAAAGGGTGTAGGGAGGACTCTCTACGTCAAGGCTTTGGGCGCATAGCAACCACTGCCTCAGCCCTGATGAGGGCAACATAGTCGGTTCCATGAGGATATGGAGTAAGGAAAACACTATTGGATGGAAGGAGGACCCCAGCCGAGTTAACGATCGACAACCTGATCAGCTCTACTGATCCTACGTAGGTCCTGAAGGTCGAATTGCAGCCCGACACGAGGATGATGAAATAATTAGTTGCTTTCCTCCAAGCAAATCTGGATGTGTTTGCCTAGACTCACTCGGACATGGTGGAATATCATTGGATATAACGAGCCATGCATTGAATATAAATTTGAAATGTGTTCCTACGAAATAGGAACGTCACAGTCTAGGTTCAGAGAGATCCGCTGCACTCAAAGAAGAAACTAAGAAGTTGAAGGATAAGGACTTTGTCTGTGATGCCCTATACCTGAAATAGGTGTCGAATCCAGTCTTGGTGAAAAATTCAAATGGGAAGTGGAGGACATGCATTGGCTATTCTAACCTGAATAAGGCGTGCCCAAAGGATGGTTTCTCACTCCCGGGAATAGATCAGCTAGTGAATTCAATAGCTAGACTCGAGCTGCTATCATTCATGGATGCATACTCTGGATTCAATCAGATCCTGACGCATGTACCAGACCTGGAACACACAGGCTTCATAACAGACTAGGGACTATACAATAAGCTTGTTATGTCGTTCGGATTGAAGAACGCCGAAGCAACTTACCAATGGATGGTAAACACGACGTTCAACGATGAAACCGAACTCTTGATGGAGGTATCCATAAACGATATGCTCATGAAGTCACGATGATTGGAGAACCACGTTGGTGAGTTGGTTGGATAAACCTAAACCCCTTGAAATGCACATTCAGCGTTGCGTAAGGGAAATTCTTAGCCTTCATCATGAACTCCTATGGGATTGAAGCTAATCCAAAGAAGATAGAAGCATTGAGGAACATCCAAGCCTCGAGATGATCAAAGATGCCCAAAGCTTGAAATGGAAGGTCACCACCCTAAGTCGATTCATTTCCAAAGCTAGTGGTAAATGCATTCCTTTCTTCGATGTGATCAAGAGAGGGAAAGCAATTTTTCTTAGACGCAAGAATGTATAGATGCACTCTAGGCTCTGGTGGATAACTTAGAGGGACCTACCATTCTTTCAAAACCATGACATAACAAGGACTTGTTTATCTATTTGGAAATGTCGGTGCTCGCTTTAAGCGCCGCACTCATGCTTGAAGAGTAACGAATCCAGCGACTAGTGTAATACATCAGTAAGCAGTTGACGGGAGCAAAAAGAAACTATACAAACTTCGAAAAGCTTGCATACTGTCTATTGATGCTTCAAGGAATCTCCATCCTTGTTTTCAGGCTTATCCAATCATGGTTATAACTGACCAGCCTTAGAGATAGGTCGTGCAATGACCTTAGACCTATGGAAGTATATGGAAATGGAATATTGAATTTAGCCAATATGACATTACCTATCATACTCGGAGTGTTATCCAAGATCATGCTTTGGCGGACTTCATTGTTGAATACGCTACGCGCGATGACACTTCAAAGAGTGGTGGATAGCGTAATGCTAGGTGGAAGATGTACACGGATGGTGCATCTATTGAACATTGTTCCAGCAGTGGGGTCATGCTAGTGACTCCTATGGAATACCCAATTTGTTATGCCTCGAAACTCAACTTTTCCACAATGAAGCAGAGTATGAGCTCTTGATTGCAGGACTCAAGATTGCCAAGGAACTGGGAGTTAAAACTTTGCATATCTTATGTGATTCCCAATTGGTGGTATATCAAGTGCAGAAGGAGTTTTAGGCGAAAGGAGCATGGCAAACTCATTATCTAAATAGAGCCCTTGGTCTGCTTAATGATATTGAATATTACACAATAACAATATTCTCAGAGAGGAAAATATAAAGGCTATCTCGTTAACTAAGTTAGCCAACTCCAGAGAAGTGTAGCCCATGGGTCTAGTTCTTGTGCAAGTACTGTCAACTCCAAGCATAGACCAGATGGATGTCGATTGGATCTTGGCATGAACCTGAGGAGTGTTGGATGACTCTGATAAAGAACTGTCTACAGAGAGGAATCCTTCCAGACAAGAAGAATGAACGACAACAACTCCTTCGTAAAGTTTAGATATTTATCATGCAAGAAGGGTTACTTTACTAGAAAAGGATTATTTTTCCCTATGCTTGGTTGTGTCACCAAAAGGGCCAAGCAAGTTCTAAAGCAAGTTCATGAAGGGGCCTATGGTGACCACACAGCACGACAAAAACTAGTGAAGAAGATCCTTTGGTATTTCTAGCCAACTATCAACCGAGATGCACCTGATTACACCATAAGGTGTGACAAATGCCAAAGATTCGCCAAGATATCAAGAGCCCCACCAACGGAGATTACTCAAATGGTCGTTCCATCGCTGTTTGTAGTCTGGGGAATCAATATCATTGGCTTATTGTCGTTATCTAAAGGTAGTAAAAAGTACGTCATCGTCATAGTTGATTACTTCACTAAATGGGGTGAGACGGAGCCATTAGTGACAATCACTACAAGTAATCAGCTTTGTGGTCAGAAACATCATATATAGTTTTGGAGTTTCACAAATGATCATCACTGATAATGGGACCCAATTTGATAGTGCCAAATTCAAATTCTTCTACCGCAGGCACAATACTGAGAAGAGATTTACCGTAGTGGCACACCCTCAAGCAAATGGACATGTGAAGTAGTGAATATGGTTATCAACTCCACTTCTAAAAAAGTTGTTAGAGAAGGCTAAGGCAAGTAGGTCAATGAATTACCATTTGCATTTTGGGATTATCGAACGACCCACAAATCAGCAACTGGCCACTCTCCATTCACCCCAATATATGGATCAGAGGCTATGATCGTGATTGAACTTAAAGTAGCTTCTTATCAAGTGACTTACTATAATCCATGGTCTAATAAGGAACTTCTGATGGTGTCTCTTGATATGATCTATGAGAAATGTGTTGAAGTTGACTTAAGAGTGACCGCGTACTGAAATGGAGTTGCCCGATGCTACAATACCAAGTTCGAAGCTCGAAACTTTGAGATTGGCGATCTCATTCTCAAATAAATCTTCTCTATCCATCAAAACTTGGACCCAACTTTGGAAGGTCCATATTGATTGAGCATAAACGTGGAGATGGCACGCTCGAGTTAGCCAGGGTGGATGGGATCTCACTTCCAGCAAACACTTGTGATGCTATTTCACATGAATGTAGATTTGTACATAGTTAATCAAAGCCGTGTAACTAGATTAAATTTGTCATTTTTAGCATTTTATAAAGGGAATGACTTTAGGAGCTCTTAAATCATTATGTACTCGATTTTACTCTATGAAAGGTATTATGTTTAAATAAAGTTGCATGTGTAATATACAGGTTTGCAGGTGCCCGATGATGGGTACCGACTAAACTTTCGCAGTCCATGATCAGATGCATAAAGTTCAACCACATTTGGTATCCAGGGATGGATGCCAAACAACTCTTTAACCATGCACCAGAGGGCAGGAGTATAAATTCTCAAAGGCTGAATGAGACAGTTCGTTTTTACTGCTCATGCCTAGAGTTTGGCAGTGCATCCACTCCTTGTCTAGAGCAGGCAAGACAAAAGGTCTACAACAGGAGATAGCGAGATATTATTCACGAGCTTCGATTATGGCCCAGAGTTAGGCACAATCGAAAGTAAACATCCTTGATGAGGATGTTTTAACTACTATACTAAGTGGTTATTTTTGACTGCGGCCTAGAGTTTTGAGTAACAACCTCATTTTGAGGCCCAAAACTAAGCGCTACAGATGCTACAGTCATCTACAATATTAATTTCTAGTGAGAAATGAGGTCACGTTGTCGTTTCATAACATCATAAGCACAAGAATATGAAATAATTTTAAATACTAATTCAAAGTAAACTTTAATATTTCATTTCAAAGATAATATTCCATATTCGTTACATAATCCCAAATGTTTTCTAAGTTCAGATAAAATATAATTATTACAAACTACTCCAATGGTGACATATAAAGACGTCCACATGGCTGATCAGAGTTACTAAATAGACAGATACCTATTGTCAACACATTCACACAACAGCTGACATAATAAAGTGGATAATATTCATTGATAGACTATTACATAGCTAGCTTTGCCAATTGCATGTCTCTGGAAGTTTTGTTTGCCAAAACCTACTTAACCTATAACCCTTACTTTCGATCTACTCAAATCAAATTTTGAGCACCTGAGATTTTAATGGGAAAACATAAACTTCAAGTTAGACAAAAAGCCTGGCGTGAATAATAATATGCCATCTCGATTTGTGGATATCTAATGAAACCGTGCTGCTAAGTGGAATGGGTTCTCCCCTTATTAGTACCACCTTCAAAATATATCTTTTACAAAATGAACTTCTACAACCATATTGGTTAAAATAGGAAATATAACCAATAATATGCAAGCATGCAACATGGGTAATCGTAAAAGATCTATCTAAAAAATGGATTGTCTGTCCCAACATTATAGTTTTCTCAGGGTAACTACAAACCTATGGCTGACCCGGGACTACTAGATATATCAATTCTCTAACATACTGTTAGAAGATAACTAGATGATCTATTTGAAAGTTATTATTCCTAGGGTCACTCTAATCGTGATAATTTTGCAAACTTACCAATAGCGTATCTCATCTTTATGTATTCCTTTTTGTGCGTAAACCTAAATTTAGTCTTACCCGTTACAAAGTCCTATGCTCTAAAATTTTGGACGTATATCAGCTATAGGTTAACAACTGAAGTATAAGGTGCTGCCCTATACTAGTCCTATGTGGTTTTCTGATCTCTAATTCAATTCATCCTATCATAAATTATTTAAGGCAACATCATTATTGTCGAAGTTGACATAGATAAAAGTGGTATAGTTGCCTATAGAGTCAGAGTCGATATATAAAACATGCGCCATCTAAGCTTTTAAACGTTCCATGATACTATAGACATGTGCCGCTATGCCCTTGTTTACAAAAAAGCAGCACCTAAGGCACGCTGCAATTCTAACGTCGAAGTTCAAGACATCGACGTTGATGTTGCGCCTCCTTCTTCAACCAAGGCCATTCCATTCCATACCAACCAAAGTTGGCATCCTATGCATTTGCCATGATTTTCGTCGAGAATCATAACTGTGGCAGCACGAGGTGCGGCATTGAGGACTTTAGTGTGGCAATAATGTAAATACTCAAGAAACTACAAATTCCCTTTAAAAAGTAGTTTCTTTTCTGCCAACTCCACTTATTTGTCAAAATTCCATTGGATAGCAACTTTCTTTATCAAAATCTTTTATGAAATCTGCCATATGCGGGAATTTATATTTTCAAAACTTATTTGCAAACCATTAATATATATTAATATTTTAATATAAATATTAAACCTTTCTAGCCTAATAAATTTATATAAACTCATAAACTCATGGAAAATCCCTAAAAATAACATAAAATCAGGTTTGATACCTTCTTTAACATATTAAAATTCGGGGCCGAACACTTTATTTGATTATTTTTAATTATTAAAACCCGAATAATTCATTTTTCAATTTTAGAAAATTCACCAAATGTTCTTGTTAAATGAAAAATTACGAAATTAAAAACCCACTTCCAAAAAAAGGTTTCTAACGCCCTACAACTCATTTGGGTGTCTTACAATAGGTTTTCTAACCCAAACTTATCAAATAATTTCATAATTAAATTAAGCAAATTCACCAATAAGCATGTAATCATCCAAATACTCGAACATGGCATAATAATCATCAAAATATTTCATGTTTATACTTAAAACTGAAAATATATAAAATTCGAGACGCATGACTATTATGCACCTTATATGGTTAAAAAATATTGAGATTTGTGTTTAGACTTGATTGTCTAAGCTTTGATCTTGTTTCTCTAGCTTTACTTACATTGAATTCTATAGCAATGGCCAAACTACTCTTTTAGTTTTGTTTGTAATGGTGAGGGAGGAATGAGAACAGGAAGGTTTAAGATAAGGAAATGTGTTATTTTCCTATTTTGCCCTTATCATATGACCTCTTTTTTATTAATGTTCTAATTATCTCATTAGTTCATTACTTAAGGGACAACCGACATTAATTGTCAAACCTCAATCTTCTTAAAATTTTACATTATTTAATTTATCTAATTAAGTATTCTAAATAATGTTAATCAAGATTAGGGTTGTTACATTTGGCATGGTTAGTATATGTGTTTTGAAGAAGGATGTCCAGAGTACCATTTGAAGACGAATTATTACAATTAACACCTAGAGATAGGTGCGATCATACTCGAAACATCCTAAAAAGGGTGTTGAGTTAATCTTTAAAGTAATCGGAATGTAACCAAGTTCCGAAGTTGAACATGGTCGTATGCGGATAAACATCCTGTAGATCCTTCTTAACTGAAAAGTAATGAAAAAGACTAAAGACTTAGTCCAATGAACACAATGAAGAATGATCGCGAACAAATTGAGTTTAAAGCACACTTCTCGAAAACTTAGGAAAACTCACACAAGACTTAAAAATATTCTTTTTTTCACATCCAAAACAGGTACTAGTGTTATTAACATCCAAGTGGAAAAGAAAAGGCAGAGGTTGAATCCGCCCAATACCTACTAGAAAAACAAACCAAAAGTGCCTCAATGCTTTTATCCAATAAAAATGTAAAGAATGTGGACGATCATTTCATCGGCCTGTGCTTTTTTCCTTTCTCCCCATCACTGAAAGACTGTATGCCCAAGCCTTTATTCTTTCTCTTACTTCCTCGGTCCCTACTTCCTTGGCCCTTCATCGGAGTGCTTTCTGATGAAGAAATTGGCACTCCCTAAGTGCTTCTGGCATGGATAGCATGACTAGGATGAAAATGGGATCATGAGGTGAAGCAATGCATAAGAGTAAAGGCATGAAGTCCGTCGGTTCTTGCTTAATTTTGATGGCATCCAGGACTTGTTCATTGCGGATCTCCTACATAGTGGGCTTTATAATAGGCCCTGAAGTCATCGACATTATAACATCCTCATCGACCTGAATCTCTTTAAACTCATTGGTCCCTTCTTCATCTAGAGCTTGGATCTTCAGTACACCGAAATCATGAGCATCGCTAATTGGAACACTTAAAGTTGTTCCGAAGATGGTCATAACTGTTTTCCATTTGTCTTCATTGGGAGCTCCCTTTGAGGAAAGTTAGATTCGCAGATTGACTTGTAATTTGAGATAGATGAAAGGAGAGATTAGCAACATCGATTGGTATCATGTGTACCTTCTCAAATACGGGCAAGATCAACGATATACCTCCACCAAGTAGAGACTTCGTGTGGGTAAGCATACCATCCGAGTTTCCCTATAGGATAAGAGATAGCATGATGCACTCAAGAAGTTACGGTGCATCTAGATTATACTTAGAACCCGACGAACTGACAAAAGTAGCTGGAGGCCTGGAATTAAGACCTGCCATGATATCTTGAGAAGTGGTGCTGGAGCCTTTAGCTTGATCTCTCCAAACAGTATCAGCCAACTTTGGATGCAAGATAAGTTAACCTGCTTTGAGTAACTCCATCTCCTCTGCACTTAAATTCCCTTTCTATAGCTCCATCAAGTCTATTAAGTTCCTTCTAAATGTTCGTGCATGTCCTACATTATCTTTTCCCACGCCATTACCAAAGTGTTAGGATGAGCTGCACCGAGCCATGCCAAGTCTTGGAATTTAGGAACATTGGAACTGTAGTTGGTGATAAGTGGATCAAAGCTATCCTTAACCAATCTCTCTACAGATGTCACCGACTTGTCCACTCTTTTCACCTTGTCTAACCCATCATCTCTTTCCTAGCGCGCATTGTCTCTCTTGCTGCAGGCATTGAGCGATTCTTCGCAATAATTGCGTGTAGTCTAAAGAACCTCATCTTTCACTCTCCTTTTACCTTCAAGCTGTGCTATTTATCCCTTCACCTCTTCAGCCAGATCGTTATTCCTAGATTGAAAAGAATCCAATTCAATTGTATGATTCTTTCTTTCTTGCACAATCATAGCCTTTAAATCCCTAACTTTATTATTGGCATCTTCTTTGGCCTTCTTTAACTCAACAACTTCTTTATCAAGATGTGCAACAATCTCGTCATTATGGTTTGCAGTGAGCTTCATTCTTATGATCACAACCTCTAAATTCTCGGAGTATTTTGAAATTACCTCTGCTAGCCTCCTCCAAGTGAAACATTAGTCATACACATCACAAAAGTACACAATTGTTTCATCCTTGATGTACATAGGAATATATTTCAAGTTTGGAACGAAATTGTGGGCTTTGAAATTGATATTGAAAAGTGACATAATTCAGCAATCTAATAATTTGAAGCGATCATGGAGTGATCGGTTGCCTCTACAATCACAGCATGAATGCTGGCTAGAATCAAAATCATGACTGGGCTTGTTAGTTCACACAGTTAGTTTTCACATCGGCCAATATTCCATCTGATCCTAGAAATACTTATATAATCCACACCGCTCCATGGAACTTGTTAGTAAAATGAAGATATACCATCTTTGACAAGACAAGAGCACTACATGAGCTATATAGGGTATAGTGCATGTATGTCTATTTGCAAGTGTCCTAGTGTCCTTCGACAGACCATAGGTTTGAATTCCACTAATAGGTGATTCCCCTGCTTTGGTAGAAGGCACATCCTCTTGGAAGAAAATAGGGTCCCGAACATCCCAATATTCATATTGGCAGGGCTAAAGGAGTCGATTACATCGAGGATTGGCCTGAGACCACTGAAAGGATCCTCTAAAGTCTGTATAGGAGGCGCAGGTGTGGACATAGCTAGAGGAGGTAGGGTCGAATTCCTCTTTTTAAGAAATTTTAATACTTTTCCTCTAAAGAGATTATAGATCACCATCGCTTTCACTTTTTACCATGTTCTCCTGTTCATTTACCTTTATTCCTAATTTCACCCTCTTCAGGTGCTCATGTAAATGGATAGTCTTGATCAATGCACATTGAATTGGAAGGCACCAGCGAGTGATATCCATCACCTTCAGATGAAGAACCATCCTCACAATTGTCGCCATCCTTTGGAGCGACACCAACATTGTGATTGGATTCTAACAAGTTATAAGAACGTAGATTTTCATCGTAGGGCAGCATCTTGGCCTCTTTCTCTTATTTCGAGATTAGATGGAGTTGTTTGATAGTCTCTACTAAAGTTGCATTAGAAGGCATACATGGTACATCTGTAAAGAACGAAAAAGACATTCATAAGTGACAAAGTTATGGATGTGGAACCACATGATAAATGCTTGAGTGAAAGTTACGTGAAGAAATCCACCGCTTAGCGAACCTAAGAGGACATCGAATGAAAGAAGATTTCCTCTTTGAAATAGCTCAATTTATTCCAAGCGTCAAATATGATCTGATAGCCTTTAAAAGGCTCTAAAAGAGAAGGGAAGGACTTCTCTTGTGACACTTAAAGCTGAACAAATATCAGATCTCTTTGTTGCTAGGAACTTGGTCAAAGTGGCAAGAAAATATAATGAACAGGTTGTGGAGAAAAGCATAACTGTTAGGATGGAGTTGGGTCGAAGCCAATCTCAGGAAGTGCACAACTCGTCGGATGATTAAACGACGGGATGCATCCTGCCAAGCACATATACCCATTACATGTTGTGTACTATCTAGTGGATGGTGTGCTCTTTGACGGCTTGTTGGGACTAATACATCGTCAAATGGAATTTCGTGCTTCTCACAATTTTCCTAAGTGATCTTTCTCTGATTTCGAAAGCGGTAAAATCGACATGATCATATAGTATGAAATCGTCGTCAAGAGTATCTAGAGCTGGTTCAACTTTTGGACTCTCAACTGGCTCCATTGGAACATCCAAAACCTATTGTTCTACTTGTGTATTTTCAGGTTAAGGTATAGGCTACACCAAGATTTATAGTGCAGAATGAGTTGAGGTTGAGCTTGACTCGACATCTAGCTTGGCATATTTGATAGTTGATGGACTTGCATGTTGTGTAGAGAGATACTGGGAATGTCTATGAGCCATAGCTGTCAAAAATCAAAATATAATTGGTATTAGATTGATTAAAAATCATGCCCCATGCTAAAGTGAAAATCTAGTGCAGTGTTTTGCAGCATTATGCAGTGCTGATTTTCAATACTGTGTAACTGTTCATTTAGAATCTTGAGGATATCTAGAATGACCGCCATTTTTGACAATCCCACTGGGGTTTGAGTCATCATCCATGCATTCAAGATATCGAGAATTCGAGAGATTTCATCCCAAGGTTTTGATTCTAAGTGGATATGCTTGGATTTATCAAAATCAACCAAGGCAGAAAATCTCAATGCGGGTATGGTGTTGAATCACAGTCCTTAAAGAAATTCTAGCCTTGGCCCCTACCCCTAGGCATGGCCATTCGTTTTCAAAGCAATCCATCTTCATCGAAATTCATCTCCAACTTTTCCACCCACCTAAGATTGTTCATGTTCAAGAAAGCGATCGACTCAAAGTATGGATCATGATGGGTTCGTTCAGTAGCAAGATCGAGGGCTGTGGCGATTTTTTGGATGTCAGAGATAAGGCCATGGAAGGCGGCGACGCGAGGCTAGTGGCATCAATCAAGTTTGGAGACGAGATGCTTTAATGGAAAAACTCAAAGCTTGAATTTTAAAGCAAGTATAAAGTGCAGGAAGAGGGGCAATGGCTCAGCTATATAAGCCACATACCAAAGAAATAGCAGAAAAGTCACCTTAATCAAAGACCATGGATCGGTATCGATCCATGCCTATGGATTAGTACTTATTGATTGACGTTCAAAAATGAAAAATAAAAAATGGATTATATAAACATATGTGCATATACATCTATATCTAGTGTTTCACAAGAGTCGATATGTACACGGAGCCAAGGCACAATGGAAAATTAAAGACTTGTGTGCACATGCTCAATATTTAATAACTAGAGGAAGATGAAAGAAGAATCAAACCAAGAAAATCTAGAAAAGGAATTGATTTAAAATTATCGAGCTCGAAACGATGAATCATAAGAGAATGCTCCACTTTTATAGTCTTACATAAATACAAAGCATTATAATGAATGACTAAAGGCACAACAATTCACCAAAAAGATTCGAAGAAAGGATAATAACTATTTGAAGCATAGATTGGAGTCTGACGCGGTAATCTCAACTTATCTCGATCCAAAGCATATCATGTTTGAAAAACAATGCACTTCGGGGCGCAAGTGTTATCCAGCCATTTGACAAGGAAGTATCTAGACTGAATTGATGAACACAACTTGAAAGCTATCGAGGTAAATGTTCCCAAGAGACATCCGTAAAGTCCAAAAACCAAGAGTAGATTTATGTAGAGAAGTAAATGAAGAAAGTAAAATTAAATCGGAGTAATGAAATAAACTAGCAGACTGATCAAAGCAATAATCAAAAACACAAAAATTTATAGTGGTTTGGCACTGTATGCCTATGTCGATTATCTTTATTGGTTCACTAATAGTCAGATTACAATAGCAAGAAATAGGAAAAACCTTGATTACAATAAAGACTAAAGTAATCAGCAGCGTAAAATCCCCTTAGAATGACCCCTTATGCCAGTATTTATAGGTTAAGGTGACCACCAATCTATTTGAAACTTCGGCTATAGGATCCTCTAACCCATATGGGCCCACAAGAGGGGTCGTAAGGCCAAATCCCAATGAAGAGGGATCAGTATCGATCCCTTCATTAGTTGATTTTCGAGCAGCGATCCCTATGGTGGCTTCTACATGCTTAGATATAATGGCTCTTCAAATATCATGTCATTTGGATTAATAGAACTTGAGTTATTGCATGGCCTTTCATTTAAGGTGGTTTATGTCATTGTTTCCTGCCGATCCCTCTAATAAATAGGATGTCGATCTATCTCCTTGCATATGCTATGCCGATCCATCATCTACGAGTCGAAGCATAACTTTCCAAGTCAGCAAACCATGCTGACCCCTTTCTTACTTTGACTATGCCGACCCCTTTCTTACTTTGACCATGTCGATCCTTGTTTGTCCAACCATACCGATTCTTATGAAGCTACCAAGCCATGCCGATCCCTAAGCTTGTCTAAGCTATATTCCATATTTGAAGCATCCTGCATTGTTTATCTACCAATTCTGTCCAATTCTGCTTTATACAATCATTTATATTTTACTCCCAGATTTTCCATGTGGTCATCGTACTTGATAACAGTCGAATCTATCTTGTTAAGACTACAAGGAAAAGACAAAGCCAATCCAAAAGAATCCAAGCCTAATCCATTAAAGTAATGGATCAATATAAATCTATCGCTATGGATTGGTATCAATCCATAGAATCTTCCCAAATTCGCTTCATTTACCTCCTAAAACCAAGTATTGATGTAATAAGCCCATTCCCAGCTCCATGGATCATTCGCATGCCATTTGCTATAAAGTAGCTCAAGTACATGGAATAGACAACTTAACTCCTCCACTGATCTATCTCATTAGCCGAAAAACATGCCCATGACCAAACAAATAAGTCAAGAAACATGAAGCTAATGATATATCACTTCGATCTAAAGCGGCTAGAATTGTCCATAAGATGATCTAAAGGATCGGTACTGATCCATGGCACCAATCCTTAGATGACTGATGACTTGGCCACATTTTCCACAAGTACAACTATTGCTACCTCATGGAGAACATGAAGGAAGATGTGTGAGAGCTTATCCTGGCGACCTACAGCTATAAATATGCATAAAGTGGCTTCATTTCGAGGAACTTTTGAGCTCTCTTGCAATTTTACATTTATTTCTTGTAATTGGCTAACGAGTGGTACCGATTGATAACAACAGCTGTAAAACGGAGATATTGTCAATAAACTCTCAAGTAGACATTGGTAACGATTAACCGAACAACAATAAACGTGTGTTTTTGTTTTCTCTCTCATTTTTAATTACTTTTCATCACTTTTATTCTTTATATAATCTACTGGTTATTTGTGCCATTTTTGGTACTAACAATTATATTTACCCCGTTTTACTTTTAGTCATGCACACCTCGTATAGATTCTCTTTCAGCGATCCTTGCTTTGCAAGTAGGAACATTCCTTATTATAGCCAAAAAGTAAAAACTCCCGTTTTGGACTTCACCGTCAATAATTCCTTAATTTTCTTGAACTCCACCAACAAAAACTTGCTTTTTGGACTTTAACGCTTTACCAATCGACCGATAGACTTTTCCAATATCTCAAAAGAAGATTACAAGTAGAGGTGGGCATGGATCGGTTTGATGCCATTTCAAGCCCAAACCGATTCCACAACGCATCAAGCGGTTAATCAAAAATGCAAACCATTATACCAATATTTTAGACGATTTGGTTTTGGCTTAGTTTAATTTAACACGGTTCGGTTTTGGTCCAGTCCGGTTTGAACCCATATTAAATATGAAATAAGAGAATTACATCCATCATAAATCAATTTACGAAGGCAACTTGATAAAGCTTTTGCGTTTAAAGATTAAAACACATGATGTCGTACTAAAATTAATAATTGATTCTTAATTGTATGAATATTTCAATTTGATATTTAACTACAAGTGAGATCTTTTTTGTAGATTAACCAATCTTCAATGTTAATCAATGCATAACCAATAAGTAAAATGACTATAATAAGATTATAACTAGTATTTATCAAAAAAATGAAAAATATTATACTAAAACTATAACTTCTTCCTTTATGACAATGACTATTACTAATATAAGATGAAAATAGAGTATACATTCTTAGAATATATAACGAGATATGAAATGCTTGTATTTTTATCATAAGATTACTAATGTAAATATTAGATTCGGTCCGGTTTAATGTGGTCAGTTCAACCGTTCAAACCACAACCGAGCCGTATCAATGCGGGTCGGTCTGATTTGGAATATTTTCTTTGGTTTAAATATCCAGTGTGGATTTTTGCATCGTTTTTGTGGTCTGGTAAGGGTAGTTTCCATGTAGTGGTGCGATTTACAATAGGCTCGAAGGCCCTTCCAGCCTTACTATGCAAATCAACTATAGGATCTAAGGCTTTTACAGTTTGACTAGACCAAAGTCAACTATAGGCCCAAGGCTCTTTCCTGCCCATCTATATCTTTTTTCATAACTGGCGCATACGATGCAAAAAGGAAATATCTAAACCACTTAATACCTTTTTAAGGGAGCTTAGGTAGAAGTTGATCATTTAACCTACAAATAGACAACCCGTGTCATTTAAGAGCTAACCGCAAAGCAGGTCCTTACATGGCTCTTCCTTATAACATCGTAAGAAATCCTATCAAGTCGTTCAATATTTCATCTAAGATAGACGTGGACCCTACCATAGCCACTTAATACCTCAAAGCAGAAGGGGGCCTCTCTTAAGGATTTCACTAGTAAAAGACCCAACACCGCTTAATATACCCAAAAAGGACATGCTAAAGGATGTGGTGCATTATAGGTATGGCTAAAGCATCACAGAGTTTAAGATTCACAAGACAAATAAGTAAAAACAGCGGAAACATTTAAATCATAACTTGTCACTAAAAATTAAACTTTATTTCAAAATAAGTCGTAAAACGTGTCTCAAAATAATCTCAGTCTCGCATAACTAGTGTACAAAGTTAATAATAATAATCATAATAATAATCATAATCCCATCACAAGTGCCAAATCCATCATAAGCAAGACAAAAAAGATGAAAATCGAAAGAATACATCTGAAACGAGAGAACTACAGGAATGAATCTCCAAGCAACCTGAATCAACTCAACTCTATTGGCCTATTAGGGGGAAAAGGGGGAAATAGAGGAGTGGGTTAGACAATATATGGCGAGTGAAAGTAATTACTAGCATTTCTAAGAAAGATAAAGATAATGGACTAGGCAATAATTCTAGCTTGAAAGGAAAATAAAGAAAAGAAAAATCAAACAAAATACTGATTCTGATTCTGTTTGACTATTATCATTGATTGTTTGATCGTTTGCACTTGTCTTAATTTGCTGTCATTAGCTAAAATCCTATTCCTATCTCAACTGCTAACTTGATTAGACTGAAATCTTAATCCTACCTATTGATCGGCCTATTCTATCTTTTTTGTGCCACTGTGAATCAATCCGGTTGGTCACAGCAAAAGACACCTCTTTAGCGCTTAGGCCGCAATAGCGAATTATTTATCCTAATCGATGCCACACGCTCGGTCATCACCAGCACACAATAACCGTCGCCCCCTATTTGACCCTTTATTTATCCTAATCAGCATAAGTGTGCCCAGCCTCACCTAACTGTTGTGATATCATCAGTCCTAGACCTGAAAGGGAATGCTTCCCAGCCTCACATAACTGTTGTGGGACCATCGGTCCTAGACCTGAAAGGGAATGCTGCCCAGCCTTGCCTAATTGTTATGAGACCATCAGTCCTAGACCTTGGAAGGAATGCTGCCCTGCCTCACCTAACTGTTGTGAAACCATCAGTTTTAGACTTGAAAAGGAATGCTGTCGGTACTGGTCCTAACTAACAATCTTCTAGTTTTACGCCCCTTGTCCAAATCCCTAGATTTGAGCCTTTATCTATTGGCCACTTATTTACCCTAATCAGCATAAGCGTGCCCCATCCACACTTACTATTGTGTGACCATCAGTCATAGATCTGAAAGAGAATACTGCCGTTACGGGCCCTACTTCTATGGTTTCTTATTAACTTAATTCAAGATCTAAGTTCTAAAATTAGCCTCTTCTGTTATTTGTGCTATGCCTATTAACTTAATCCAAGATCTACGTTTTAAAATAAGCCTCTTCTGTTATTTTTTTCTTTCTGATTATAACTTGTGTTATAATTGTTCTTGCAACTGTTACTCTTCTATTTTCTCTTTTTAGTTATAACCTCTTGTTATAATTATGCTTGCAAATATCTCAAATTTGCTTATTTCATTCCATCTCTACTTTATTTCAATTTTTTTCTTATTTAACATCCGATTTATGTAAATTCAGTGTTTTTCTACTTTAATCCATATTAGCAAATTCTTCTCTTTTTAATTTATTTGCATAAAAAGGGATTAAATCTCTATCAAAAGAAACTAACAATTACAGGCTAAATTCCAACTTGAAAAAGATGTAAATAACTGCAAATAATTGTAAGTAGTTGTAAATAACTATAAATAGCTATAAGTAGCTGAATAAAGTAGAATAAAAAGATGTTTTAAAATTTACTAGAAACTATCTATAAATAACTTATATAAAAACTGTCTCAAATTGTAGAAAAACTACAACTGTTGGGAACCATATTATTTTAAATTGCTTAAAAATATAAAATAATTACAAAACACTCACACGTGGTCCTTAGCTCTAATCCTAGGCCTTCCTGGATCCACTTCTAGGGCGTAAAATATTTTTATTTAATAGATCTTCTTCCTTGAAAAATTTTCTATTTAGGGTTTAGCCTCAGGCAATGAACCCAATTGGGAGAAAATATGAATGAGAAAAATAGCTAGGTCTAAGGTCTCATTTATAGTATGGCTTAGGGATCTCAGGCCAAGAGTATGGAAGAGCATGGTATGAATAAAATACTCTCTTCATGTCCCTATACATGCCACTCTAATAAAACACTCTCTTCATGTCCCTATACTTCTTATCACCACCCAGATGAATAGTCATCCGAGAATGGTGTGCCTCTGCTAGAATTGCTCTCATCAAATCACCGATGCGGGGGACATAAAATCTTCCATCTCTCCTTAGTCATCCTTTATCATTGATGGAATAGCATTGGATATGTCTAGAGACCTCTCCTCTGCTAATCCTATCCAAAATATCCACAAACTCTGAATCCTCTCACTGCCTTAATCCAATCTAATATATGAGGGTAGGCTTAACCTCAAGTGCTGAAATCTTAGAAAAATCTTTGATAAACTTCCTATAATAACCAGCTAAACCTAGGAAGCTTCCAACTTCGGTAGCATTCTTAGGGGCCTTCCAATCTTGTACTGCAACTAGCTTTGCGAGATCCATACCTAAACCCTCTCTTGAGACTACATTCCCCAAGAAACGCACCTCCTTATGCCAAAAGTGACACTTCGAGAACTTTTCTCTACTGATGAACACAAAGTGAACGAAGAACCTCCTCAAGATGAATTCATGCTCTTCCATACTCTTGGAAGACACCAGAATGTCGTCCAAAAACACTACAACGAACTTATTAAGGACATCTCGAAAAACACAGTTCATTACAACTACAAATTAGGTCGGGGCATTGGTTAGCCCAAACGGCATAACCAACCACTTAAGGAATCCATCTGGTGTCCTAAATGTTGTCTTATCGATGATATCGTCAGTGACCCTAAGCTGGGAAAATACTGTCAGCTGATTGAAAAGATCGTCTATCCTGGGAAGTGGGTAACGGTTCCTCTCCGTTAGCTTATTCAACTCTCTATAGTCTACGCAATGTCAAAGGGAACCATCCGCATTTGTAGCGAATAAGACTAAAGCTCCCTACTCAGATATGCTTCATTCGATGAAGCCTTTCTCCAATAGCTTGCCAATCTACTTACTTAACTCCTTCCTCTCCCTAGGTGCCATATGTCTCACGGGCAATGCCACTGGCTTAGCATTGTCATTCAAATAGATCCTAAAGTCGATCTCTCTCTTAAGGGTTAGCCCCTGACCTCCTAAAATACGTCTAGGAAATTTCTAACAACACGAGTTGGATCTATCTCTCCTAGTGATGAATCAAGGGAACAAAGGAAACTCAACATGACTGACCATTGTGGGTCAGAAGAAACCTCGAGAGTCTGTCCACTACATGTCTCTAGTCTAACGACTCTCCTTTCGCAGTCCAATATTGCACCATAAGTAGATAACCAGTCCATCCCCAAAATCATCCCGTATCCCTAAAATCCCAGTACATAGGCGTCACAATCAAACTCTATGCCTAAGTGTAAAAGTTTTGTTACCCCTATAAATCATGGATAAATGTGCCGATCCTCCTACGGGGTTTGAAACAACTATAGGGTCTACAACCGGAGAAATATCTAAGTGTAAACAATCAACCAAGAAACTATAAATGAAAGAATGCGATGCTCCGGAGTCAAAAAGAGTCCGCATAGGAAAATCCAAAATAGAGATTAAACTTTCTATAGAGACTTTCCTACCTCAATTCGGTCCACTACTAGAAGGTGTTGCATCCAAAGCCTATACTTACGCCGTAGGTGCATCTGCTCTCTGCCCTATCTTCTGAGGACAAGCTCTACTGAGTTGTCTAGGCTGCCCACATTTGTATCCCTTCATTATGTCATTCTCACAGTTCTTTGTTAAATGTCCAACCAATCCACAATTATGACATTTCTTGCCTTTCTTGATCAATCCCTTTTGAGGTCCTCCTCCTTTCTTCTTGTCCTTACCCTTCTTATTCTTCCACCACTCTTTCTTAGAGTTTTCTGCTCTCCCTTCATCAGCCAAGGTGCATGTTGAACTCTATGTCGGTCCTTCAATCCTAACAGCCCAAATATTCGCTCTAAATTCCTCAACCAAGCTCTTGCCTCTATGAAACCCTCCATGCGAAAAAATATTTTGCCTCCTAGACTAGCAATGTCCTTGCATAGCTTAAAAAAATTGGCTGCTGCAGGTGAACTAACGGGATCTCGACCCGTTAGTGGTGCATTGGGCACTTGCCCTTGCACCTTTAGTGCGTTAGCTTGGAGGTATCTATGAAACAAGCCAAGGACTTGGACACCTTCTGGAAGATTTGGGACGCCCACCATACTATGTGAAGAAAAGAAAATTTAGGCTCGAAAGAATCAAAAGAAGGTTGAACTAGACTTTGAGGGGTTTTTATAAAAACTATTTTATACTTGAAAACTATTCCTATAATAAGAGTTTTTTTTCAAAAAATACTTTTAGTTTGAAAATATGTTTCCTTTGAAAAATTTTTACTTTTAAAACCAGTTGCTAGGAAACATGTATCGTTAGGCTCTAATAAAAACTAAACTGCCCAACACCCCTTAATATACCAAAAAGGACATACTAAAGGATGTGGTGCGTTATAGGTATAGCTAAAGCATCACAGAGACAAAAATTCACAAGACAATTAAGTAAAAATAGCAAAAACATTTTAATAATAACTTGTCATTCAAAATTAAACTTTATTTCAAAATAATTCATAAAACATGTCTCATGAAAATACATCTCAGTCTCATATAATCAGAGTACAAAGATAACAATAATACCATAACAACAATCATAATCCCTCTCACAAGTTCCAAATCCATCATAAGCAAGATGAAAAAGATGAAAAGCAGAAGAATACATCTAAAACGAGAGAACTACGGGAATGAATCTCCAAGCAACATGAATCAACTCAACTCTGTTGGCCTATTGGGGGAAAGGGGGAATAGAGGAGTGGGTCAGACAATAAGTCTGGTGAGTGAAAGTAATTACTAGCATTTCTAAGTAAGTTAAAGATAATAGACTAGGAAATAGTTATAGCTTGAAAGGATAATGCATAAAAGATAAAATGCGGATAAAATATTGTTTCTGATTCTGTTTGATTGTCAGCTTTGATTGTTTGATCATTTGCACTTGTCTTAAATTATTGTATTTAGGTTGAAATCCTAATCTTGTCTCAACTGCTAACTTAACTAGGCCAAAATCCTAATCCTACCCATTGATCGGCCTATTTTATCTCTGTTGTGCCACTATGAACCAATCCCGTTGATCACAGCAAAAGACACCTCTTTAGCGCTTAGGACGCAATAGCAAATTAATACCCTAATCGATGTTGCACGCTTGATCATCGCTGGTACAAACCAATTGTCGCTCCCTATTTGACCCTTTATTTACCCTAATCAGCACAAGCATGCCCAGCATCACTTAACTATTATGAGAACATCATTCCTAGACCTAAAAGGGAATGCTGACTAGCCTCACCTAACCGTTGTGAGACCATCAGTCGTAAACCTAAAAGGAAATGCTGCTGGTATTAGTCCTAATAAACAATCTTCTAGTTTTGCGCCCCATGCACAAATCCCCAAATTTAAGCCTCTATCTATTGGCCACATTTACCCTAATCAGCATAAGCGTATCCCAACCTCACCTACTATTGTGAGACTATCAGTCCTAGATCTGAAGGAACGGGCCCTACTTCTATGTTGCTTATTAACTTAATTCAAGATCTAAGTTTTAAAATAAGTCTCTTCTGTTATTTCTATTATATTTCCTTATTAACTTAATCCAAGATCTATGTTTTAAAATAAGGATATATTTGCTTATTAACTTAATCCAAGATCTAAATTGTAAAACAAGCCTGTTCTAATATTTCTGCTATATTTGCCTATTATTAATCCATGATCTAAGTTATAAAATAAGCCTCTTCTGTTATTTCTTTCTTTCTGATTATAACCTATGTTTTATAATTTTTCTTGCAACTGTTACTCTTCTATTTCTTCTTTTTAATTATAACCTCTTGTTATAGTTATGCTTGCAAATATCTTAAATTTGCCTATTTTAGTCCATCTATTTTATTTTAGTTTTTTTCTTATTTTACATCTTATTTCTGTAAATTCAGTTTTTTTTCTATTTTAATCCATATCAGTGAGTTCTTCTCTTTTTAATTTATTTGCTTAAAAGGGGATTAAATCTCTATAAAAAGAAACTAACATTTACAAGCTAAATTCCAACTTAAACAGATGTAGATAACTGTAAATAGCTGTAAATAACTATAAATAACTATAAATAACTAAATAAAATAGCTGAATAAAATAGCTAAATAAAATAGACTAATTTTTTTTTTGAAATTTACTTAAAAACTAATTGTAAATAACTTATATAAAAAATGTCTCAAAATTGTAGAAAAACTACAACTATTGAAAATCCTATTATTTTAAATTACTTAAAAATCTAAAATAATTACAAAACACTCACATGTGGTCCTTAGCTCTAACCAGGGCCTTCCTAGATCCACTTCTAGGGCGTAGAATATTTTTATCTAAAAGATCTTCTCCCTCGAAAAATTTTCTATTTAGAGTTCAGCCACAGGCAGTGAACCCAATTGGGCAAAAATCTAAATAAGAAGAATAGCTAGGTCTAGCGTCTTATTTCTAATGTGGCTTAAGGATCTTAGAAATCAGATTTGAAGATTAAATCTGGGGTAGCCATATCATAGGCTTACTAAGAATCGTCGGATGCCGCTAAGAACGCACGAGATTGCTCAAAAATCAAGTTTTAACGTCATCGTTCATACCTGGACAATTCTTCGTCCAGTGACAAAGGCGGGTCGACCCAAACTATAGGTGGGTCGACCTATGGGTCGACTTATGTACGTTGGGGGACGACCTACAGGTCGACCTGACCAAAACAAGGGTCGACCTAGGCCCTTGTTATATTTTTTTCGTTTTCTTTTGATTTCATGTTTCTTTCGTAACTTCTTCATACTGACTCGGATTTCGACAAATTATATATGGAAATTGATCAAAAAATTACCACGATCCCAATGGTGCAACTTCCATGGCTTGATTCTAAAAATTTCACAAACTTATTTTATTGTTTAGTTAATTTGTTAGTTAATTATTATAGCTCAAATTTTGGGTTGTTACAACTATCATATTCAAAATTAATTTATGATCCGTAACTCATTTGTGATATCTCACATTAGTTCAATTATTAGTAAGGAATAGTAGCCAGATTAACTAGGCAGGTTTACCCTAGAAAATTAGGACTGAGCTCACATCCACTGGAATTATTTATTGTAGACGATATGCCACATTAGTCCGAAAAGCCACACCATTGGTAGACTAATTTAACTAGGAAGACCTCTATGTACCTTTGAACTAACCTTGCATCACTATAACTTAATCATAACTTATATATATTCACTGTACATATATATATTTCTACCCAAACACTAATTAAGGCAATATAAGGTATCCTCTTATTATGCCTCCAATTAGGGCTTAATTCCTTAATTTATTCTAACTACCAAACAATAAAGTAATATTACTTAACTGTTCTAATAATGATAATAGGGATATTCAATACGTTATATTATGCATATACATTATATTTACATGCGGAATTTTGAATGTAAACTTTGGTTTGGACAATTCACTAACAATTTACTTATAAGGTGTTTTGCAATATCAATCTCATACAAATCTTCCATGTAAATTACTACCAACAGAGCCAAATAAACATATTTGTACCAGCATGGACACTTAGAATTATTTATATCAATACACTCCTTTTTACTTCTTAAGGAACATGTCATCATAAATTAGAATTATCTATATTTAATCTAACTTTTGTATATAAGTTTTGCTATGAAAAAGGGAATTTCTTATTTTAAGTGGTAGAAATAGGCTGTGAGTATTACAACAATTAAATTTGTGATTTACACAACATTTCTAATTCATTGTTTTTTGAATCCCTTTACAACTTCCATTAAAAAGAAACATTATAGGTTAAATTGGCTAATGATTTCCAATTCCAACAATTTACATGGTTCTAATATACTAGTATCAAAACAATTTAATGCCAACATATACCAAGATTAATACTTAGGAAAATATAAGGGTTTAATTATTTAGGATTTTGCGCTTATAGAATTTCCATGGCATATATCAGATCCGAATAAGTACAGCACAGTTTCTAGAAGAGGAAAAATTAAATTCCACTCATAGAAAATCTTTTGTTCTAGGCTTAGATCTTAAATAAACTTCTTCTACACCTCTAGTGGATCTCTCCCCATTTTTCATAAACACAAATTGATTTTCATATTTCCAAATTATATTTTAGAACTAAGAAGATAGAGAAAAGGATGATTGGAGATTGAATTTGAATAGGAATTAGGATTTAGAATTATTTGCCTATAGTTTACTACTTCCTGAAACCCTACGAGAGTTGATGTTGACATAGTCTCTACATAGTTATAGAATTTTATGTGAAGGGGGGAGTCTTCAGGTCCATTTATAAAGATAAGAAGAAATGAGGATCGTCCGATTCAATTTAAACAAATCTGAGCGTTCGGTCCGCTCAAATACGAGTTGAAATTACCTGATTAGTCGACCGCTCATATAGGGCGGTCGACCAAAGCTGGTAGTCAAACAACCCTATAATGCGATCGATCGGCCTTAAATTGCCGACATCGATTTATTTTCTTCCATTTTTGTTTGATTCGTTACCCAATTTAACTCTAATAAATATAATGCTTATTAATTTCTCCTTTTAACGTTACTTATATCTTAAGTGAACGTTCCAATTCAAATTTCAAACCGTTGTGATTTCCTCCAAATTCAAATTTTAATTATTAGATTCATTTTAAATTATTCTAAATTCGAAAACTTTAAACATCTGTAACTTCTCAACACTGACTACATTTTAAGCATATTATATAGGAAAATTCATCAATAACCCACCACGGATGCAATGGTGCAAGTTTTGTGACCAAATTCTAGAATTTGCATTTTTAGTCTTATTTCAATTATTAATTTCTTATTAGATTTTATGGGGTATTACATTCTCTCCTCCCCCTCCCCATGAAAAGGATTTCACCCTCGAAATCACTAAGGAAGATAATGTAATGCGCACTCAACAACCATGTTATACAACCTTTTTATTTACAATAATCCACATAGAAATCTGCTCAACAAAAAATGCAATGTGATTATGTATGCAAACACTACTCAATCCTTGCATGATTGCAAGGTCGTAACATATAGGAATGTATGCAAGCATCCTAAATATACATGAAATTCTATATGAGTGCAAAATAAAATAAATATGGGTGTGGCAACCATACACTACCATCTAATCTAGCAACCATGATGTAACCAAATTAATAAATTTTGAGAGAAAAATTTGAAAGTGTGCTATGGATCGTGTAATATGGATATATGATAATATAGAGTATAGTGATGATAGTAATACTGTAAATAATGCGGAATATGAAAGCAGTATAGTAAAATGACACCAGAGAATTTTATACTAGTTCGAAGCACCGTCCTACGTCCAGTCCTAGCCTCCTTCTGGAATTTCACTAAAACAACAACGCTCACTTAACCCTGAAGAACATGTCTATACAACCCCTGAGCAACCGAACAAGGACCTGAGCAACAGAATAGGATTTCGCCTCAACAGCCGAAGAGGACTTCACTCGCCTGAGCAGCAGAACAGGACTTCAACAAATATATAAAATAGTTTTGACTAATGTGTGTTCTGATAACACAGATTTATCACTTGTAGTACACCTTCCTATAATCTTCTCCTCGAGTATAAATATTCATATTTGAAGTATATGAAGAATAGAAAGGTATAGTATTGCTTTAATGTAGAATAATTGAAAGTATGATAGCAAATAGTTTTTCAGAAAGTAAGACCAGAGAATAAGAGAAATCGATTGTGATTCAGTGATTTGAAATGAAGTTGGAGTTTGTATTTATAAAGGTTAGAAAGCAGTAACTGTTGGTAAAGAGTTTTGATCGAAGTGTTGCATCCGAATCTTTTCGTTTAAAGGTTCGCAACTCTTCACAAAAGTCGTGTCCTTTCAAAAAAGTGGCTGTTATATAAATTCAGTCGATTCGTTTAAAGGTTCGCAACGCTTCACAAAAGTCGTGTCCTTTCAAAAAAGTGGATGTTATATAAATTCAGTCGAATGAGCCTCTAGGACAGTCGACTGAGTATTCAAAATAATTTTAAATTTTAAATTTGTATATTTATGTAACTGTGCATGCTGCACAAAAATCCCAGTGTCAGTCGACCGTCTCAGGTAGTCAGTCGATTGACTTGGTTATTTTTGTGCAATTTGCACAATTATCATATATCATATATATATATATATATATATATATATATATATATATATATATATATATATTAATTTCTATAACTTTAAAACACTTTTATAATTTAAATGTGTGCTTATATATGTATAATATAATGATTAAATATATAAGCTAGTGTAGACATAATCGAGGAGAGATTTTAATAAATATTGACCTAAGACCTAAAACAAAATACCATACTTGATGCACCGGTTTTTAAAGTCTAATCTCCTTGTCTCTTTTTGTCCTAAAAGTCATCAAATCTATATTTTGTAGTGATAGATTTGTGTCATGAATCAAAACCAAGTCTCAACATTCTTCCCCTTTTTGATTGGTGACAACCTGTAAATAGATATAGATTTGGACTGTATATATATATATATATCATAAATACTTACTCCTCTTGAATCTTTGACGCTCTATATCCTGTATTTTTATTAGTAGTAATACTATTTCTCTCCTTTTGTCATCGACAAAAAGGAGTAAGTAATATGATATGATAATGTGAAAGATAATATGAAATAAAACCAAGAACAATCTTCCACACATTCAACAACCATAAATAAATGTCTTGAAAATAAATATACTAGAATGGCCATTTAGTACAAGCCATATGAATTAACAAATAAATGTGTTGAAAAGAAATGAACATCTTACTCCATCGGTTGCTTACCCCTACCATTGTAATCTTCATCATCATCATCACAACTACTACTAGCTTGATCGTCATCAGAAGAAGAAGACCATGTAAAGACGGGTTGCTTACTCAGATCGCCTATAGTAGCAGTAGATGTACCAGAAGAGCATGATATAGCTTGCCGTAATTTGGTGAAAAATCCTTTGATATTATCGAGCTTCTTATCAACTTTGATGATGTTTGATTGTAGAATTTGTTGATTACGGCAAATTATATTGATGGATTCACGTGGTCGAAGACCTTCATTTGGAATCATAATTTCTTCTTGTTGATAGCGAGTCGATCTTTGACGAGATGGTCGTTGAGATGGCTCGCCATGTTGTTGTGGTTGGCCTTGAGCTATTTGCCTTTGGGTCCATTCTTAAAAAGATAATATAGGAGGGGGGTCGGGCAACCAGTAATTTCATCAAGGCTAAAGTCCGAGCGTTCAAACATCCAATGGTAGAAACTGGTGAATCCGGTTTCAAAACTTCATAAGCTTTGAGAGGACACATAATATATTCGCCGTAGTAAATTATATTCATCCTACCATTGTTGAAACTTAAAAATTCGTCAAGAATTAAATGGAGCCAATTTACTTTGATGTTCCTAAAGATAGCATACGAAGCTTTAAAATTATTTTCGTAGACAAGTTCATAACTCCCGGTTCTAGGAGTTATGGTTTTCATTAGTGCACGGTCGTAAAGACATCGATTTTAATTGACGCATGTCATCTTCTAGAAAAAAATGGCTTACATGGTCTCGAACAACCAAAATCAACATCAATAGTAGCTATTCAACACCATCATTTTATGTTTGTAAAATATGAGCCATGCGGTCTAGAGAGAAAAGGACGGGTTTCCTACATACGAGACTCCATATGCAGTCTTGTTGATTTGGAACGTATTGTGACCCAAATTTAGGTTAGCGTAGAATAATATCACCATAATTTGGTTGATTTTGTGTTTGTTGTCGTCGATGTTAATAATGACTCTAAATTGCTCCTTTGAGCTAAATCTTGGATGTGGTATACGGTAAAATCAAGAAATTTGACGAACGAACCTTCGAAGATCCTTGATTCTTGCATCGGTCTCCACCTCTTCATTGCGGTGTCATCAAATAGCCACCTTTGAATTTGTTCATTCGACGAAGGTTGAGATGATGAGGAAGCTTGTCCCTTACGATTTGGAGCCATTTAATTTTAATTTTGAAGAATAAAAATTGAATTTTGGAGAGCCTAGGGTTTTGAAAATTTGGAAATCTGAAATGGTAATGAGGAGAGAAGGTAAAGTGGAAGGTAAAAGGAGTAAAGGGGGTAGGTTAAAAGGTGAAAAGTAACTCAGATCTACGGCTCAGTCGACTGGCTTAGGGTTTCAGTCGACTGAACTGAAGATTGAACTTTTTTCGATCTTCTGGTCCAGTCGACTGAGGCTCTTTGACAGTCGATTGGCCATGTGATATAAAGTTTTATGTTGCTGCGTCAGTTGACTACCTCAGGGCTTCAGTCGACTGATGCTGAAGGTTTAAAATAATCAACCTTCTGGTCCACTCGACTGAGGCCCTGGGACAATTGACTAGCCATGTACATATAAAAATTCGTTTGCTGTGTCAGTCGACTGACCTCCTGGTCTAGTCGACTGACATGAAGTATTTCCTACAATGAATTTTTTTGGTGTGAAATGTATATATATTATTTATGTTTGTTAATTCTTTTAATATAAGTAGTTTTTATTTTCATGAATGATATAGAAATAACTTTATTTTGCAGTTAAATGTTAATATTTTCTACACGTGAGATGTCGATTAATGCACCAGAAATAAATTTATTTAAAAACAGAAACGTACATATGTAGAGAATTTATTTGAAAATACAACGAAAAATAATTAAAACTATGATTATTTCGAGGGGCGAAGTATCTTGAACTCTTTCAGTTGCATATGACGAACATTCGATTCCTCATTGCGATCCCACGAATTCGGTGAGTATGGTGGTCGTGGTGGAGACGAAGTCGATGGTCGTCTGATAGGTGAAACTGCATGTTCGTCTATCGGATGTGACGATGCCCCCACGGAATTTCATAGTGATGTGCTCAATTATTCCTATCCGTCTGGAGTTTATATTTTGTTCGTAATACATCTTTCATTGTAGCATTAGAGATTCCTACTGATAATGGCAGAGACCGTCGATCTTTTGTTTCGTGTTCGGAGAAATATCAATAGTATTCTTTCCCTTTTTCTTGTCCGGAGTATATCCGGTGTGATAGACCGATGATGGTGAATTTTTATGATCGGGGGTTTTTGGAGAGTTGTTCGGGGCAATGATTTCAAAAGAGTCTTTGTAGGAGTTCAACATTGTTGAAATATAGTTTGTTGGAATGAAGAACGAATGATAGCTTTAGAGTTATTTTCAGTTTGATTTTAAGAAAGTAGAATATGTAACTATTTATAGCCTAATTCTAAGAACAAATAGGAATGAATTTATTGGGTTATATTAATTCTAGCCAAGAAGTATGGTGGAACATTAGCTTTTCTGTTGGTTGAGCTATTTTGTAAAATTTTAAATCTTTATGAAAAAATAGTTATATATATTTATAATGTTAAATCTGACATGTAACATAGTATAAATTAATGTTACCATATAATAAGATGGCCATACTAAACTAGAACAGAAAACATTAATAGCTTAGGTGGTTAAGACACTTTAGTTATTCACAGTAGGCCATGAGTTCGGGTCTCAACATCGTCAGAATTTTGAATTTTTGTAAAAAAAATATTTTTGATTTTTTAGTTAATAATTTGTTTATATATTATTTATATATCTTTACTAGAAATTATACCGAGCTCACGTCGTAATTTTATAAACGTATTTTCTAATAGCGGTTTAGTAAAAATATCGGCTAATTGATTTTCTGATGGTACGTATTCCAGATTTATCACTTCTTTTTCTACAATATCATGTAAAAAATGATGTCTAATATCTATATGTTTAGTTCTAGAGTGGTTTATTGGATTTTAGGTTAGATTTATTGCACTAGAATTATCACAGTAAATTATTGATTTTGATAGATTGATCCCAAAATCTTTAAGTGTCTGTTACACATAAATTACTTGTGTACAAGCTAGTGCCGCGGAATAATATTATGCTTCACAAGTTGATAAAGAGACACTGTTTTGTTTCTTACTAAACCATGATATTAAAGACTTACCAATGAAGTGACACGTACCACTTGTACTTTTTCTAACTATTCGTGATCCTCCGAAATCAGCATCGCTGTATGATACTAATTCGAATGAACACTCTTTCGGATAGAAAAGTCCGAAATTTGTAGTTTTACTAAGATAGCGTAGTATACGTTTTACAGTACGTAAATGTGATTCTTTTCGGTCAGATTGAAATCGTGCACATAAGCATACACTCATCATAATATCTGGTCTACTTGCTGTCAAATAAAGTAGTGATCCTATCATACTTCGATATAGTTTTTGGTCTACACTTTTGCCGTTTTCATCTTTATCAAGATGTGCTATTGTGCTCATAGGTGTTGGTTTGGCAGAAGTGTTTTCCATTCCAAAATGTTTGATAAGATTATTACGGTATTTTTCTTGATTAATAAAAATTCCATTTGAAACTTGTTTTATTTGAAGTCCTAGAAAATACAATAATTTTCCCATATGGGACATTTCAAATTCTGTAGCCATTATTTCAGAAAATTCGTTACATAATTCATTATTAGTTGAGCCAAATATGATGTCGTCGACATATATTTAAACTATTAATATATCATTTTTCGAATGTTTTATAAATAAAGTTTGATGTACTTTTCCAATTTCAAAACTAGAATTAATTAGATAACTTTTTAGTCGTTCATACTAAGCACGTGGTGCTTGCTTTAAACCATATAAAGCTTTCTTGTGTTTATATACATGATCTGGATATTTTTCATGAATAAATAAAGGAGGTTGTTCAACATAAACGTTTTCTTTAATATAGCTGTTTAAAAAGGCACTTTTAATATCCATTTGATAAAGTTTAAAGTTATTACAACATGCGTACGCCAATAAAACTCGTATTGCTTCTAGTCTAGCAACTGGGGAAAACGTTTCTTCATAATCTATTTCTTCTTCCTGATTATGTCCTTGTGCTACTAGTCTTGCTTTATTTCTAATTATATTTCCTAATTCGTCTGCTTTATTTTTATAAACCCATTTAGTTCCTATAACAGTTTGATTGGTTGGTCTGGGTAGTTCCCAAACTTCATTTGGTTCAAACTAATTTAATTCCTCTTACATATCAATAATCCAATTTTCATTGGATGATGCTTCCTTAGCATTTTTAGGTTATATAGTAGAGAGAAATGCTACATTACCCACTTAAATTTAATTGATTTCTAGTTTGAACATTTGAATTTATTTCCCCAATTATATTTTCTGTAGGATGATTTCATAAAACTCTTCGAGGAGATCTTATTATATTAGCAATATTTCTATCTTCTAAATTATTACTAATATTTTCATTTTCGCTAGAGTTAGGAATGATATCGTCGTCATCTTTGTTTATTATTATATTTGTTTGATTATTGTTAAGTAAGTTATTGTTGCTAATTGTATTAGAAATAGGTTTAGAGTTCTCATCAAAAGATACATGGAGTGATTCTTTTATAGTATTAGTTCGTTTATTAAAAATTCGATAATCTTTACTTCGATTTAAATAACCAAGAAATATTCCTTCGTCATATTTTGAATTAAATTTGCCAAGCTGATCTTTGGTGTTTAATATAAAACATTTTGGTACAAATATTTTAAAATAAGATATGTTTGGTTTTCTACCATCAAAAAGTTCGTAAGGAGTATTTTTGGTTAGAGGTCTAATAGAAACACGATTTAAAACATAACAAGCAGTTGCAACAGCTTCTGCCCAAAATTGTTTTGGTAATGTGCTTTCATTTAATAAAGACCTTGCGCATTCTTGAAGGGTTCGATTCTTTCGTTCTACAACTCCATTTTGTTGTGGAGTTCTAGGAAACGAAAAGTTATGAAATATTCCTTTCATTTTACAATAGTTATCAAATTGTATATTTTCAAATTCACCTCCGTGATCACTTCTAATATTTTTAATTTTAATACCTTTTAAATTTTGAATTTGCTTAACAAATATTTTGAAATTTTCAAAGGTATCACTTTTATTTTTCATAAAAATAGTCCGTGTATATCTAGAGAAATCATCAATGATTACAAATACGTATTTATTATGATTTATGAATTGAATTTGGGTAGGGCCAAATAAATCCATATGAAGTAACTTGAGCGGTTGTAAAGTCGAAATAACTTTCTTAGATTTAAATGAAGATTTAGTTAATTTACCAAATTGACATGAGTCACATATATTATTAACTTTAAAATTCATATTTGATAATCCTTTTACAAGATTATTTTTAGAAATTTTAGCTATATTTTTGAAATTGATATGATAAAATCGTTTGTGCCATATCTAGAGATCATTTTCTTTAGCTATTAAACACATATTTGAGTTACGATTAACTTTCCTATTTAAAACGTAAATGTTTTTATCTCTATTTCCTTCGAAAATAAGATTTTGATGTTGATCAAGAATACTACATTTATTATCAAACAAGGATAGTTTAAAACCTTTATTGCATAATTGACTTATACTTAATAGATTATGTTTTAAATTCTTAACTAATAAAATATTTGTAATAAGAGGTAAATTACATGTACCGTAATTGCTCACATCGCCTTTGCCGATGATATATCCCTTGGAATTATCTCCAAAACTGACAGAACCTCCATCTGAGTATGTAATATTTATCAGCATATCTGTAACGACCCTGAATTTCCGACCCGATTTAAATTTGTAAATCCATCGTTTTAGTATAAAATTTTGAATTTATAAACGATCTCAATTTACGTCCAAACATTATTTATGACATACGCTTAGTTAGATATGGACATAGAAAAAGTTTCGTCGTAAAATATTACAGTAAACTTCGTTCGCGTTTTACTGTATATCAGTCCATATAAAGCTGCGTAAAATTTATCTTTCAAATCCAAATATTTGTACACAGTTTTGTTGTAAAAATTATTCCGATCAAGATTACGTAATTCGCTTCGGCAAAAACTGTCATCGTCTGCTCCGTTTAAATTATTTTGCAAAACGTATAATTTAAGCGGCGTAAATGCGAATTTTATAAAACCATCGTATCGCAATAATCTGTATACCGTTGGAAGCGCATCGTCGCACTGATCATAACGGTATAATTATGTGCGTGAATCGGAGTCCGGCATAATCCGTCGTGTTGATTTAACGGTTCCGGACGGACCGGTTAAATAAATCCTTTAGCCCATTTACAAAAGAAAGAAAATTTATCTCAGCTGAGGCATTGAAGAGGGTAGTTGGAAGCTAGGTGTTGCTTGGGAATATGTGTGAATGTTTGGGAATTCGGTGAGAATTGGGAATAAACGTGACTTTACTCAGATAGTAAATATAAAAGAAACATTTCGTTCTTTCACTTCACGCCGTTCCATCTCCAACTTGTATCTCTTTAGGTACTTCTTTCTCTTCTCTCTCATGTTCTCTTCTTCTTCACAAGTTTTGCCTGAAAAGAAAAAATAAAAATAATAATAATAAAACAAACAAAGTTCGGCCGTGAATGTCTGGAAAAAACGCATGCATATATATAGGATGTATATGCTTATGGAAGCACTTTTACGTGTTCCAAAAAAAAAAATTGTCCATATGGGAGGAAGAGAAATACATGCATGCATGCTTGAGTAAGGGAGGTAGGTGGAAACATGTACAAGCCTGTGCATATGTAAGTGAAGGGAAGAGTTTGCTACAAGATTTTAGTCTCGGCTTATTTAAAATAAAATAAAATTATACACGAACGTGCATGAGTGGAGATGGGAGGAACAAATGAGGCTCAATTGTTTGTGCCTGCATATTTTTAGATTTACATGTGGGTGCTGTGTGTTAAGATACATGTAGGTTGTGTGTGTACAGTGCGTGTGTGTGTTGTGTATAAAAAAAATGAAGAAAGTGGGCAAAAAAATGTGTGCGTGTGTGTTTAGTGTAAAAAAAAATGAAGATAGTGGGCAAAAGAAGTGTGCATGTTGGGCAGCAGGTTGTAGAGAAGTAAGGTTGATGAGAACATGTCAAATGTATGCATACCGAGTGCGTGCGTGGGTATGGAGAATGTTGCATTTTTCCAAGTCTTGGCCGAGAAGAGGAAAAAAAAACTAAAAGAAAATGAAGTGTGCATGTGTTGGTGTGTGTACGTGGGGTGGGAGAGTTTGGTGAACGCATGAGGAATGATTGGAATCTCAGGTTATGTTTAACATTGAAACTATGTTTATGCATGCATGTTCCTTGCATGCGTGAGGAAGAGTGTGCATGAGATGGGTTCATATAAATGTGTGTGTGCGTTTTCTTAAAAAAATTAAAAAAAATTAAAAAAAAAATAAAGAAAGAAAGAAAAAAAATGAAATTTAACGGTAACGATTTGTTGAGTAAATAGTAACCGTTTGTTGTTCTCTGTTGTTGTAGCAACCGACTGAGTTTCTTTGCGGCAGCATCAATCTCTCAGCCTTCGTTCTTTTCTTCGTTACCGGTAAGTGCAGTTATATAATTTTATAATTATATATAACGTTCATTGAATAAATATCGTATCTTTTATCGATATTTGCAGTGTTCGTTGTTCGTGTGTACCGACTTCAATTGTTGCTTTTTCTTGCTTCGCCGTCAATTTCTTTTTCCACGAAAGGTGAAATAAATTTTCACGACATATATTCTTATGCAAGTTTAGTTTGATTGCTATGTGATGATTGAATTGGATGCTAATTGTATTGTTAAGTGATAAATAGTTTGCAAGTGAAATTTGAATAGGATAGTTAACAAATTTAAATCGGATTATATACGTCGAACTTTGATTTGTTAAACTTGACCCCTTCATATGTTGAACACTGATTAGTTAAACTTGACACTTTAAATTGTTAATTAAATTGACGTAGAAATTGGTTAATTTCACTTTGTACCATTTAACGTATATCGGATTAATTGTTTAGTGTAAATTCGAAATAGAAATTGAACGACAAGTGAAAACCATAATGTAATAATCCTTAATCTACATGAAATGATAGTGTAGATTCTAGAAATAATTATATTAATTTGCATAAATAACAAATGTAAATTAATACGATTATTTCGGGATTATTTAATAAATTGTTGAATTGTTATGTATGGATGCTATTGCTTGTTTATTTACTTTGGCACCATCCCAGCTATCACACTGCAAGTTTCCTTTGTATGCTTGACTTTTGAATTGAAATGGAATCGGGTTGAAATGATAAATACCCAAAATAACTTTGACTTAGGATAGAAAATTAAATTTAAAACCGATTGGTCAATGTTTTGATTTAAAATGAAATAAAATTTATTTGACTAATAACAATGTTTTGAATAAAATTAGAATTTAAATTTGTATGAACGTAAATACGAATATTTAAATTTGAAACAAATATTAACGACGTAATTGACAAAAGAACATTGTTTTAAAATTTAATTATTTAATGATTAAATGTATAATTATTTGATAATTGATTTTGGAATTATTAATAATCAAGTCTTGGAATTTATTAATAATGAAGTTTGAAATTATTAATAACGAAGTTCGAAAATTTAATGATTAAGTTTTGAAAATTATTAATAAATTAAGTTTTGAAATTATTAATAATTTGGTTTTAAAATTAATAATTAAGTTTGGAATTATTAATGAATGAGTTTGAAATGATAATAATTAAGATTTGAAATTATTTGATAATTGAATAAGATTGAATTGTTTAATGATTGAACTAAACTGAATAAGATTGAATTGTTTAATGACTAAACTAAATTGAATCGATTGAATTATGTAATAATTAAATTGAATTGAATATTCTTTATTTTGAGAAATTGAATTTTCGAATAAGTGAAAGTAAGTTGTTTAATTGAGTTTTGAAATTTGTAACGAAGGAAATAAGTAAATAAAATCGAATTTCCTCAATAAGAAATAGAATGCGCTTTATCGAAACAAATGAAATGTTTGTAATTTAAAGAATTGGATTCGACCATTCAAATTGAATGAATATTTAAGCTTTGATAATGAAGTTGAACTTATGAAGGTAATGTAATGAATTGGAAATTTGAATTGAAATTGTTAAATGATAAATTAATTCAATGAATATCGAATGAAATCGATAATTGAATTTAAATCGATTTGGATGTTAATTGATTTTGGAATTAACTTATACATGGAATTAAATGAATATTTGAAACTGTTTTAAGTTGAAACTTTGAGATTGAATTATAGAAATTTTTGAAATAAAGTTATGAAGTTACGAAACGTAATGTTAGAAATTGATTTAGAACGACTAACGAAATGTTGATTTACGAAGTATTATTGAAAATGAAATTGAATTGGTTTTTGAAATATATTAAGCGACCAATCGGCAAATTTAATTACGAATGTTATTAAAGGAACCAGAATCAGTTAGGGACATACTCACTGTCTAAACCGAAAACCACTTTAATAACTATACGCGGAGTGTGATCCAGAATGAAGTGGTTGGAATGGCGTACGCGATGACTGAAGAAAGTGAACGATAATGGATAGCCTTGACACTCATGTCAAATTGGAAATGACTAAAATCAGGAGCCGTGCCGGGCCAAATGGGGTTAGCTACCTCGAGCGAACACACTTCTTCGTAAACTACTCATTTACTTTTGTGATTGATTGGTGCGCACCCTTGAATTTGGAGTGTTGTTTCGCGGTGTTGCGATCGTTGCGGCGATGCGTTCTCACCAGTCCGGATCAGGCAAACGGTAGTTTCACTACCTTGGGTATTGCCTCATGTGCCTTGTCATACTTGTATTCCCGTATACGCGACCACTACGAATTTGTTTTGTATCATACCTATGGAGTACTCCCTGATATCCCACTAGTTTACGGTGGAGTTTACAGTGCTGTATAGTCTATGATGCTGTATAAAATGTGTTAAGGGGGATAATGGTAACGCCTTAACACTATTTTGATATTTTACTTTACTGTTAGACATTATCTATGTATCGTACACTATTATGTATAAATAGTTTATCGGATCCTGAAAGATGTTTATTCCATTCATCTTTGAGTTATTGTTTATTTCAAATCTTGAACCATATTATCTATATAATAATATATGTCCTGATTCGAGTGTTTGTTTGTGCATATGCTCGGATCAGACTGAGGATTGCTGTTGCTGTTCTGTTTGGAGCTGAAGACCGAAGACTATCTTTATCTTATCTTATCAGTATTGCTCTTTCTATTTAGACTATTGGACATCTATTTTGTTCTATTTTATTTTATTTTATTTAAGACATTGTTGTATTTATGGGTAGCTTCATGAACTACTCTTATGACTATGTTGTATTTCCGCTGCACTATTCTGTGATGTTATATTTCTGTGATTCTGTGATGATTCTCATTTAGATATATCTATACTCCATTAATGATTCGTGTTTTATACTATTTAAGTTGACATGTGTGGATTATTGTCAATTTAAATGGTCCAAATATACGGGTTGTTACAGTTGGTATCAGAGCTTTGGTTCTCGATAACCTTAGCCTGTGGAGTTTTATAGCTCATTAGAGATAGGGTAAATATACCCTAGAATGAGGAGAATCTTTTCAGAATCCACATCCTTTGATTCATCTTTCTTATTGAATTCGTTTGAGTAGAATTTCCTTAAGTCCTATAAATTCCTATCTTTGATTCTAAATCACTTTTGGTATTCCAGGATATCTACCAGAAGAAATGTTAGGGGTGGAAGGGATGGAAATGCTCCTGGTCCACATCCTCCAGTTCCTGCAGTCCGATTCTCCACTCTTAACAAGGACTATACTCAACTTGGTGGAGTCAAATTTACTGGCTCCGAGAGTATCATCGAAGCACAGCAATGGCTAAAGAGTTTGGAGAGGATCTTTGCTGGCTTGGAGATCACAGATGCTCAGAAGTGTAAGTTGGCCGCTTGGCAGCTTCAGGATGCTGCACAAGATTGGTGGGAATCTGTCACTTCTCGTACCGATGAGGAAACCATCACTTGGGCCCAGTTTAGGTAGTAATCTATCTTAAGGTTCATCTAAATAATGATTTCCTTCTATCTCGTTCAAATTTTTGACTCATCTTATATCACTTGTAAATAGGGACTCCTTTGTGGCTCAGTGGATGCCAGCTGCTGGGAAAGCCCAACTCTATCATTCTTTTATGGATCTCAAGCAAGGCAATATGACCTTCACTGAGTATGAACGGAAGTTCAACGAACTATCTAAGTTCGGACCCGGGCTGATCGACACACCTCTGCTTAAGAATGAGAAGTTCATACATGGCGCACGCCCTAAGTATTACGAGCTTCTCACCGCTCATGTCCATGGAACCTTCACTGAGTTGATGGACTTTGCTCTTCGATATGAGGGAAAGCCAAAGGAAACATCATCCTCCAAATCCCCAGTTGCTCAGACATCAGCTAGTAAGTCGGGGAAGAGAAAGCCAAACTTTGCACAACAGGAGAAGAATTGGCAGTAGAAAATAGGGCTTGGATACTCTCAGAAGAAGCCCATTGACATATCATCCATTACTTGCTTCAACTGCAACCAAAAGGGTCATTATGCTAGTAGCTGCCCATCTCCAAAGAGCGCAGCTGTTCCGCCACCGGCACAGATGACTAGGAGGGATTTGTGTCATATTTGCTTACAACCTGGACACTTCAAGAAAGACTGCCCAACACAGAAGAGAGGTACACCATCAGGAGTCTTTGCTCTTTCCACACCTGCCCTGGAATTTCCTGCCCCGGAAGTTCTGGATAACCAAGGTACTTTACAAAGTACTTTTATGTTGCATACCTTGCCTGTTAGAGTTTTATTTCACACCGGAGCAACACACAGCTTCATATCTATTGACTTGTGTAATAAACTTGGTTTGGAACCCACTCTTGCATTTATTTCCTTATGTGTATCTAATCCTATCGGAGGGCCCGCTAACCTCAAAAGGGTTTGCAAATATGTCACTCTTATGCATGGCATCCACCGCTTCACTTGGGATTTCTATGTCCTTGGATTCGAGGCATTTGATATTCTATTAGGCATTGATTGGCTACGAAAGTTCGAAGCCGTTATCTCATGTAAAACTCGAACTGGCTCTCTTATTGACGACAAGAGTATGCCTTTAGTTGTTAAAGGCAAATCACCTCAAGAATATGCAGGGAGTTTTATATTCTCTCTTGACTCCCATCCAAATGAACTAAGCTCTACTCTAGTTGTTCAACTCTTTTCTGATGTATTTGGAGAAGTTAATTCTCTACCACCTCCGTGGAAAATCGAATTCCGCATCGACCTTATCCCTGGTGCACGACCAGTAGTTCTTCCTCCAAGGAGAATGGCTCCTAAAGAAAAGGCAGAGTTGAATGTTCAAATTGAGGATTTATTTTCTAAAGGCTTGATTCGGCGCAGTCATTCAGAATGGGGTGCTGCAGTTGTATTTGTCACCAAATCTGATGGCTCACTCAGAATGTGTGTGGACTATAGAGAGCTAAACAAGCTCACACACAAGAACAGGTATCCGATGCCCCGCATCAACGACCTATTCGATCAGCTTCATGGAGCTAAAGTCTTCTCTCAACTTGATTTGGCTACCAGTTTTCACCAACTTAGAATCGCTGAGGATAGCATTCCTAAAACAGCATTCCGCACTGAAAATGGTTTCTATGAATGGCTAGTTATGCCATTCGGCCTCACTAATGCTCCAGCTTATTTTGTCGATTTGATGAATAGAGTTTTCCGGGATGTTCTTAACAAGTTCGTTCTTGTTTTCATAGATGATATTCTTGTCTTCTCTAAAGATGAGAAAGAGCATAGATCGCATTTGGCTTTTGTGCTTGAAACTCTTCGCAAACATCAGCTTAAAGGCAAGTTTTCGAAATGCCACTTTTGGCGAAATGAAGTTCGTTTTCTTGGCCATATTGTTTCGGAGAATGGGATTTCGGTCGATCCAGCTAAGATCGCCGTAATCAATGTAAGTTCTATTCTTATTCGTCAATTCTATCTAAATAGCTTATTAATATCTAAATTCAAATCCTTGGAATTTACAGGATTGGGAGACTCCCAAAACTTCTACAGATATCCGTAGTTTCTTGGGTTTGGCCGGCTATTATCGCAGATTCATAGAAAACTTTGCTCGTATCGCTACCCCACTTACCGCACTGACCAGAAAAAATGTGAAATTTATTTGGAATGAAAAGTGCGAAGCAGCTTTCAATGAGATGAAGCAAAGATTGACATCTGCCCCAGTTCTTACAGTTATTGATGGTAGCAAAGGATTGACCGTCTATACAGATGCATGTCGTGATGGTCTTGGAGCAGTTTTAATGCAGAAAGGAAAGGTTATTGCCTATGCGGGTCGTCAATTAAAGACCCATGAAGCAAATTACGCAACTCATGACCTAGAGCTTCTTGCGGTTGTATTTGCTCTTAAGTTATGGAGGCACTATCTATTGGGAACCAAATTCGAGTTATTCACTGACCACAAGTCATTGAGATATATCTTCTCACAAAAGGATTTGAATCAGAGACAAGTCCGATGGCTCGAATTTCTAGCTGCATATGATCTTGATATTAATTATACTCTAGGGAAAGCGAATGCCGTAGCCGATGCTTTGAGCAGAAACCAAGCGATGGCATGTTGTAATCTTGTTGAGGGAATGTTATTCCAGCTTTCCGTCTACCCAGCTCTTACGGATCGTATTATAGCCAAGCAATACGAGGACACTTTGCTTTATCGCATCAAAAAAATAGTTCTCGGCAGAGTTGGAAATGCTGACAATAAATTGGGTGCACATGTGGATAGTAACGGAATCTTGAGGATTGATAATCGCATATGTGTTCCTAATGTTGATGGTCTTAGACAAGAAGTGCTGAAAGAAAACCATAACTCTTCACTTTCATTTCATCCTGGTGTTACTAAAATGTACCAGAATATGAAGAAGTTATATTGGTGGAGTGGGATGAAGCGTGATATTTCTACCTATGTCAGCAGATGCACAACTTGCCAGCAAGTAAAAGCTGATCACAGAAAGATAGCAGGTTTGCTTCAGCCACTAGAGATTCCAGGATGGAAGTGGGAGCAAATTTATATGGACTTTATTGACGTGCTGCCAAGGACTAGGAAGGGTAATGAAAGCATTTGGGTGATTGTCGATAGACAGACGAAATCCGCTCACTTTATTCCAGTCAAGTCCACTCGTACTGCTTCGAGTTTGGCCGAGATATATATGAGGAAAGTCGTTAAACTTCATGGTGTACCATCTAGTATCGTATGCGATCGAGATCCTATTTTCACCAGTAAATTCTGGAAAGCATTTCAAGATACTTTGGGCACCAAACTGAATCTGAGCACTGAATATCATCCTCAGACAGATGGCCAAACTGAGAGGGTGAATCAGATTTTGGAAGACCTTTTCCGAGCTTGTATTATTGACTTTGGTGGATCCTAAGAAGACCATCTTCACTTGGTAGAATTCACTTATAATAATAGTTACCAGGTAAAGGAATTGAATTTCAAATTTGAATAAGTATATTTGAATTTGAATTAATCATCTTTAATCAACTAGGCAAGCATTGGTATGGCACCGTTCGAAGCCTTATATGGACGGCCGTGCAAATCACCATCTTGTTGGATCGAGTAGGGTGATCGATTAGTGCTTGGTCCAGAAATAATTAAGGAAGCTTCTGAAAAGGTCGAGGAAATCAGGAAGAAAATAAAGATGGCACAGGATAGACAGAAGAGCTACGCTGACAAAAGGAGAAGAGATCTTGAATTCAGCGTAGGAGATAAAGTATTTCTGAAGGTGTCGCCTTTGAAGAATATTGTTCGATTTGGAAGGAAGGGGAAGCTAGCTCCGAGATTTGTTGGTCCGTTTGAGGTTACGGAAAGGGTCGGAACATTGGCATATAGAGTTGCATTACCAGAGAAGTTCGCTGGTGTACACAACGTGTTCCACGTCTCACATCTGCGCAAAGTTGTGCACGATCCACCTATGACTATCCCTACTACTCAGTTGGAAGAGATAGTTATCGAGCCTGATTTGACTATTGAGCGAAAGCCACTTCGAATAGTCGATCGTGAGACCAAGCAACTCAGTAGGAAGTCGGTGAATCTCGTCAAAGTCCAATGGAGTGCAGATGAGCGAGATTGCACATGGGAGACTGAGGATAGTATTCGGGATTCAAACCCTGAATTAAAAATTCAGGTAAAATTCAAATTTCTTATAATCTGTCTTGATTTTCTGCTTATTTCATTTCTACTTCACTCGTCTCGTTCCTTTTCGAGGACGAAAAGTTTTGAGTGGGGAGATTGTAACGACCCTGAATTTCCGACCCGATTTAAATTTGTAAATCCATCGTTTTAGTATAAAATTTTGAATTTATAAACGATCTCAATTTACGTCCAAACTTTATTTATGACATACGCCTAGTTAGATATGGACATAGAAAAAGTTTCATCGTAAAATATTACAGTAAACTTCGTTCGCGTTTTACTGTATATCAGTCCACATAAAGCTGCATAAAAATTATCTTTCAAATCCAAATATTTGTACACAGTTTTGTTGTAAAAATTATTCCGATCAAGATTACGTAATTCGCTTCGGCAAAAACTGTCATCGCCTGCTCCGTTTAAATTGTTTTGCAAAACGTACAATTTAAGAGGGCGTAAATGCGAATTTTATAAAACCATCGTATCGCAATAATCTGTATACCGTTGGAAGCGCATCGTCGCACTGATCATAACGGTATAATTATTTGCGCGAATCGGAGTCCGGCATAATCCATCGTGTTGATTTAACGGTTCCGGATGGACCGGTTAAATAAATCCTTTAGCCCATTTACAAAAGAAAGAAAATTTATCTCAGCTGAGGCATTGAAGAGGGTAGTTGGAAGCTAGGTGTTGCTTGGGAATATGTGTGAATGTTTGGGAATTCGGTGAGAATTGGGAATGAACGTGACTTTACTCAGATAGTAAATATAAAAGAAACATTTCGTTCTTTCACTTCACACTATTCCATCTCCAACTTGTATCTCTTCAGGTACTTCTTTCTCTTCTCTCTCATGTTCTCTTCTTCTTCACAAGTTTTGCTTGAAAAGAAAAAATAAAAATAAAAAATAATAAAACAAACAAAGTTCGGCCGTGAATGTCTGGAAAAAACGCATGCATATATATAGGATGTATATGCTTATGGAAGCACTTTTACGTGTTCCAAAAAAAAAAAAATTGTGCAGATGGGAGGAAGAGAAATACATGCATGCATGCTTGAGTAAGGGAGGTAGGTGGAAACATGTACAAGCCTGTGCATGTGTAAGTGAAGGGAAGAGTTTGCTACAAGATTTTAGTCTCAGCTTATTTAATAAAAAAAAAATTATACACGAACGTGCATGAGTGGAGATGGGAGGAACAAATGAGGCTCAGTTGTTTGTGCTTGCATATTTTTAGATTTGCATGCGGGTGCTGTGTGTTAAGATACATGTAGGTTGTGTGTGTACAGTGCGTGTGTGTGTTGTGTATAAAAAAAAATGAAGAAAGTGGGCAAAAAAATGTGTGCGTGTGTGTTTTGTGTAAAAAAAAAAAGAAATGAAGATAGTGGGCAAAAGAAGTGTGCATGTTGGGCAGCAGGTTGTAGAGAAGTAAGGTTGATGAGAACATGTCAAATGTGTGCATGCCAAGTGCGTGCGTGGGTATGGAGAATGTTGCATTTTTCCAAGTCTTGGCCGAGATGAGGAAAAAAAAAACTAAAACAAAATGAAGTGTGCATGTGTTGGTGTGTGTATGTGGGGTGGGAGAGTTTGGTGAACGCATGAGGAATGATTGGAATCTCAGGTTATGTTTAACATTGAAACTATGTTTATGCATGCATGTTCCTTGCATGCGTGAGGAAGAGTGTGCATGAGATGGGTTCATATAAATGTGTGTGTGCGTTTTCTTAAAAAAATAAAAAAATAATAAAAAAAAAGAAAGAAAGAAAAAAATTTGAAATTTAACGGTATCGATTTGTTGAGTAAATAGTAACCGTTTCTTGTTCTCTGTTGTTGCAGCAACCGACTGAGTTTCTTTGCGGCAGCATCAATCTCTCAGCCTTCGTTCTTTTCTTCGTTACCGGTAAGCGCAGTTATATAATTTTATAATTATATATAACGTTCATTGAATTAATATCGTCTCTTTTATCGATATTTGCAGTGTTCGTTGTTCGTGTGTACTGACTTCAATTGTTGCTTTTTCTTGCTTCGCCGTCAATTTCTTTTTCCACGAAAGGTGAAATAAATTTTCACGACATATATGCTTATGCAAGTTTAGTTTGATTGCTATGTGATGATTGAATTGGATGCTAATTGTATTGTTAAGTGATAAATAGTTTGCAAGTGAAATTTGAATAGGATAGTTAACAAATTTAAATCGGATTATATACGTCGAACTTTGATTTGTTAAACTTGACCCCTTCATATGTTGAACACTGATTAGTTAAACTTGACACTTTAAATTGTTAATTAAATTGACGTAAAAATTGGTTAATTTCACTTTGTACCATTTAACGTATATCGGATTAATTGTTTAGTGTAAATTCGAAATAGAAATTGAACGACAAGTGAATACCATAATGTAATAATCCTTAATCTACATGAAATGATAGTGTAGATTCTAGAAATAATTATATTAATTTGCATAAATAACAAATGTAAATTAATACGATTATTTCGGGATTATTTAATAAATTGTTGAATTGTTATGTATGGATGTTATTTCTTGTTTATTTACTTTGACACCATCCCAGCTATCACACTGCAAGTTTCCTTTGTATGCTTGACTTTTGAATTGAAATGGAATCGGTTTGAAATGATAAATACCCAAAATAACTTTGACTTAGGATAGAAAATTAAATTTAAAACCGATTGGTCAATGTTTTGATTTAAAATGAAATAAAATTTATTTGACTAATAACAATGTTTTGAATAAAATTAGAATTTAAATTTGTATGAACGTAAATATGAATATTTAAATTTGAAACAAATATTAACGACGTAATTGACAAAAGAACATTGTTTTAAAATTTAATTATTTAATGATTAAATGTATAATCGTTTGATAATTGATTTTGGAATTATTAATAATCAAGTCTTGGAATTTATTAATAATGAAGTTTGAAATTATTAATAACGAAGTTCGAAAATTTAATGATTAAGTTTTGAAAATTATTAATAAATTAAGTTTTGAAATTATTAATAATTTGGTTTTAAAATTAATAATTAAGTTTGGAATTATTAATGAATGAGTTTGAAATGATAATAATTAAGATTTGAAATTATTTGATAATTGAATACGATTGAATTGTTTAGTGATTGAACTAAATTGAATAAGATTGAATTGTTTAATGACTAAACTAAATTGAATCGATTGAATTATGTAATAATTAAATTGAATTGAATATTCTTTATTTTGAGAAATTGAATTTTCGAATAAGTGAAAGTAAGTTGTTTAATTGAGTTTTGAAATTTGTAACGAAGGAAATAAGTAAATAAAATCGAATTTCCTTAATAAGAAATAGAATGCGCTTTATCGAAACAAATGAAATGTTTGTAATTTAAAGAATTGGATTCGACCATTCAAATTGAATGAATATTTAAGCTTTGATAATGAAGTTGAACTTATGAAGGTAATGTAATGAATTGGAAATTTGAATTGAAATTGTTAAATGATAAATTAATTCAATGAATATCGAATGAAATCGATAATTGAATTTAAATCGATTTGGATGTTAATTGATTTTGGAATTAACTTATACATGGAATTAAATGAATATTTGAAACTGTTTTAAGTTGAAACTTTGAGATTGAATTATAGAAATTTTTGAAATAAAATTATGAAGTTACGAAACCTAATGTTAGAAATTGATTTAGAACGACTAACGAAATGTTGATTTACGAAGTATTATTGAAAATGAAATTGAATTGGTTTTTGAAATATATTAAGCGACCAATCGGCAAATTTAATTGCGAACGTTATTAAAGGAACCGGAATCGGTTAGGGACACACTCACTGTCTAAACCGAAAACCACTTTAATAACTATACGCGGAGTGTGATCCAAAATGAAGTGGTTGGAATGACGTACGCGATGACTGAAGAAAGCGAACGATAATGGATAGCCTTGACACTCGTGTCAAATTGGAAATGACTAAAATCAGAAGCCGTGCCGGGCCAAATGGGGTTAGCTACCTCGAGCGAACACACTTCTTCGTAAACTACTCATTTACTTTTGTGATTGATTGGTGCGCACCCTTGAATTTGGAGTGTTGTTTCGCGGTGTTGCGATCGTTGCGGCGATGCGTTCTCACCAGTCCGGATCAGGCAAACGGTAGTTTCACTACCTTGGGTATTGCCTCATGTGCCTTGTCATTCTTGTATTCCCGTATACGCGACCACTACGAATTTGTTTTGTATCATACCTATGGAGTACTCCCTGATATCCCACTAGTTTACGGTGGAGTTTACAGTGCTGTATAGTCTATGATGCTGTATAAAATGTGTTAAGGGGGATAATGGTAACGCCTTAACACTATTTTGATACTTTACTTTACTGTTAGACATTATCTATGTATCGTACACTATAATGTATAAATAGTTTATCAGATCCTGAAAGATGTTTATTCCATTCATCTTTGAGTTATTGTTTGTTTCAAATCTTGAACCATATTATCTGTATAAGAATATATGTCCTGATTCGAGTGTTTGTTTGTGCATATGCTCGGATCAGACTGAGGATTGCTATTGCTGTTCTGTTTGGAGCTGAAGACCGAAGACTATCTTTATCTTATCTTATCAGTATTGCTCTTTCTATTTAGACTATTGGACATCTATGTTGTTCTATTTTATTTTGTTTAAGACATTGTTGTATTTATGGGTAGCTTCATGAACTGCTCTTATGACTATGTTGTATTTCCGCTGCACTATTCTGTGATGTTATATTTCTGTGATTCTGTGATGATTCTCATTTATATATATCTATACTCCATTAATGATTCGTGTTTTGTACTATTTAAGTTGACATGTGTGGATTATTGTCAATTTAAATGGTCCAAATATACGGGTTGTTACAATATCTTTGTCTCCTGTCATGTGTTTTGAGCAACCATTATCGAGTATCCATTTTCCTCTTTTCTTGAGTGGGACCTACAAAAAATATGAGATAATGTTAGTACCCACCATTTAATAGGGCCCTAAGAGTTAAATCTTAGGAAACCAAACCCAAGAGGGTTTAGTATTCCTTTTATAAATATAATTTTTATTATTATGAACATTTTCTATGAATGAACTAATATACTTTTTCCTTATTAACTTGTTATTAGTTTTAGGTACCCATATATTTATAGTTTTAGAAATTAGTTTATTTGAAGACGTGGGTGTTTTATCATTTTTAAATCTGTTTAAATTACTAGATTGTGACTCCTTAACTTTCTTCTTATATCCTAAATCATGTTTATTATTAACAGGTCGTGAATTCTCAAAAATCCTAGATAAATTTTCTCTTCCTTTATTAAAATTTGAAACATTTTTAGTGGTTCCATCTAGTTTGGTCTTTAGACATGAATTTTCTAGTTCTACCATTTTGATATTAGTTTTTAAAAGATGATTTTCAGAAACAAGACTATCATTCTTCTCTTTTTGGCTTTCAATTTCTTGACTCAATAATATAAGTTGAGAATTAACATTAGAGAGAGATTCTTTAGTTTTCTCAAGTTCTTCTTCCAATATTTTCTTCTCATCTTTAAGCATATCTCTTTTGAATTCTGCCTTGTTTTGATTTTCTACAGCTTCTTTATATTTTCTATTAAGACTTTTTAAAGTACTTAATAATTTAGAGTTTATTTCTATCATATCATAAAAAGTAAAATCACTAACCTCATTAGCTTTAGCCATAAAACAAACATTAGTTTGTTCATTATCGTTGTCACTTTCACTTCCCGAAGAAGAAGATGAAGATTTTGAATCATCCCATATAACTGAAAAGGCTTTTCTTTTGAATTTGTCCTTCCTTTTATTTCGATATTCTTTCTTTTGATCTGGACAGCCCTTTTGCATATGCCTCTTTTTGTGACAGCTGAAACATTCCATAACTGATAAAGACGGCGGTTTATTGTTGTTTGAACTTCTCTTGCCATTATTTCTTTTTCCTTTTCTATATTTCAAGAATTTCTTGAAGTTCTTGGCAATAAAAGCTAGATCGTCTTTGTCTGAGTCTGATTCTTCGTGTTTCGCATGAAATGCTATATTCTTTTTATCTTGAGCCTGAACTCTTTTTGTCTGCAAATTCACTTCATAAGACATTAGATTTTATATTAATTCTTCTGGAGTTATTTTGGAAATATCGTTCGCTTCTTCAATAGGAGAACTTTTCTTTCCCATTTTTCCGTTAAAGAATTATGGATTTTGGATACAATATCAAAGTCTGAATATTTTTCTCCTAGTCCTACTAATGAATGATAGATATCATGAAATCTTGAGTACATGTCATTTATGGATTCATTTTTTTTCATTCTAAAGTTTTGAAACTGACTCTTGAGCGGATATTTTTCTTTTTTTAACCTTGTTGGTTCCTTTGTGTGTAACTTTGAGTGTACGCCATATTTCATATGCAGTATTGCACATGCTAACATGGTTAAAGTCATTTTTATCTGAGGCACAAAAAAACATATTCATGGCTTTTGCATTAGCTATAGCATCTAATTTCTGTGTACTTGACCAATTGGAATATTCTTTAGTAGGAATAGTATATTCTGTCTTAGTTATATCCCATGACTCAAAACTATTTTTTTGCATATACATTCTCATTCGTGTGGCCCAATTGTTACAATTCATGCCATTAAATAGTGGTGGGCGTGCAGTGGATTGTCCTTCAACAAAGCTAGTGTTAATGCTAGTGCTGGTGTTAGTGTCCATATTATTAGATTATCTTATAACCGTGTTACGGTTATATGATGAACTTGCTCTGATACCAAATGAAAGTGTGCTATGGACCGTGTAATATGGATATATGATAATACATAGTATAGTGACGATAGTAGTACTGTAAATAGTGCGGAATATAAAAGCAGTATAGTAAAATGACACCATAGATTTTTATACTGGTTCGGAGCACCGTCCTTCATCCAGTCCCAGAGTCCTTCTGGAATTTCACTAAAACAACAACCCTTACTTAACCCGGAGGAATAGATCAATACAACCCCTGAGCAGCCAAACAAGAACCTAAGTAGCAGAACAAGATTTCGCCTCAACAACCAAAGAGGACTTCACTCGGCTGAGCAGTAGAACATGACTTCAACAAATAAAGAAAATACTTTTGAGTAATGTGTGTTCTTATAACACGGATTTGTCATTTGTAGTACACCCTTCCTATAATCTTCTCCTCAAGTATAAATATTTATATTCAAAGTATATGAAGAATAGAAAGGTATAGTATTGCTTTAATACAAAATAATTGAAAGTATGATAGCAAATAGTTTTTCAGAAAGTAAGATCAGAGAATAAGAGAAATCGACTGTGATTTAGTGATTTGAAATGAACTTGGAGTTTGTATTTATAAACGTTAGAAAGCAGCGACTGTTGGTGAAGAGTATCGATCGAAGTGTTTCGTCCGAATCTTTTCGTTTACAGGTTCGCAACTCTTTACAAACGTCGTGTCCTTTCAAAAAAGTGGTTGTTATAAAAATCCAGTCGATTAAGCCTCTGGGATAGTTGGCTGAGCATTCAAAATAATTTTTAATTTTCAATTCGTATATTTATGTAACTGTGCATGCTGCACAAAATCCTAGTGTCAGTCGACTGTCTCAGGTGGTCAGTCGACTGACCTGGTTATTTTTGTGAAGTTTGCACAATTAACATATATATATATATATATTAATTTTTATAACTTTAAAACACTTTTATAATTTAAATATGTGCTTATATATGTATAATATAATGATTAAATATATAAGCTAGTGTAGACATAATCGAGGAGAGATTTTAACAAATATTGACCTAAGACTTAAAATCAAAATACCATAGTTAAAGCACCAGTTTTTAAAGTCTCGTCTCCTTGTCGCTTTTTGTCGTAGCAGTTGTCAAATCTGTATGTTATAGTGATAGCTTCATATTATGAATCAAAACCAAGTATCAACAAAATTTATTGAGAAATGCTCGAATAGATAAGCCTTCATCTTTTCTTCGGTTTCCCACGTACTTTCCGCTAGGTTATCCCCCTATTGAGCTCATACCAACTTAGTTTTCTTGTTAGGGAGCTTCTTAATACCATGTTTCAGGATGCAGCGGTAACATAAGGGGCGATATGCTTTTCTCAACAAATGAAAAATACCATTATGGTAGTTCCGTGCAATCATTTTGTAACGACCCTGACTCAACCTTCGAAAACTGGCACCGAATACGTCACTCGTATTCAAATGTCGTAGATCCAAACGTCGAATCTGATTCGTCGGAGCTTATAACACATTAAGTATAACAACACAGCGGAAGAAAATGAATAATATAACATTAATATCCAATTGATACAATATCTGATGCAATATGATACAACAGAATGATACAATAGATATCAATACTATCAGAGATACAAGACACAGTGGAAAGAATATCTTCAATAGGATGCATCTCTAAAGGAATAGAAAGAAGATAAAATCCAAAGCTGCATTCCAATTCAATGCTCCAAAGATCTCCAAGCCATAAGCTCAAACGCAAAAGCAATCATGTTGAATGAAGCAACTCGATCCAATTACGATTGCCAAAATCCAAAGATTGGATGCTATCGAATCTACACTTACTATTCGACTATTTGAAAACCCCTACTCTAGACTGCCCGTGTGGAAAATTTTGGGCACCCAGAGTTTAGGAAGGGAACAATAAACTCCGAGTCAGTCATGGGACTGGTATGAGCAAACAAAAACAGTTTATCTTTAAAACAACAACAAAAGATTTTAAAAGAAATCCACAATGCTTTTTGGAAAATGAAACTACCATAAGGCCTCCTTCCTCACACACAGTGCAAACGCAGAATTAGATGAGATTTCTCCTAATGATAGTCAAACATGCTTGATTTGTGAAAACCATTTGATATTATTATTAGTGTATAGTGCAGAAAACCTTTCGAAAGTATAATATTAATCTTAGCCAGCATACAACCATTATTGTATACCTACTATAGCTACCATTTAAATAGTGGGCCGCCGCCATAAGTAAATGGCAGGTTATACAACTAAAACCATATAAGGCACGTATTGGAGATTGGATTTCCAACAAATAGTCAGGCTAAGGAACTTCCTACTACCACATGAGTACGCCTCTGGAGGGACGTCCCGAGAACCTACCCAGCTCTCTGCCAACACAAGGCCGGGTTACCTCTGTAACTAGATAACTACTACTCGAGCATGCCATCGCCCGGTCGTTTGCAACCGTTATCCGAGGTACCTCTCAACCAACAACCACAAAGCAATCACAAAGTAACAGATTTGCAGTGACGGCATGAGTTAAGTATCTGGGCTCCATACCATGATACCACCCTCTTCCAGAAGGAAATGACACAACCTAATGGGCGAGACCCTCATAACCTTGCCGCATCTTTCCTATTTCGACCATTTTCAAGGTGTGAGTTGCTAATGCAGTCTTGTCCACAAGCTACGCTTTATACAAAAGCCATGCATCAACAAATGATCAACAACACACAGCAGCACTAAGCATGCCACACTACCAAATTGGGAGTATATCACTGATAACCTTCAACTACATAACCTCTGAGCTCATACGTCTCAAAGAAGGGTGTTAAGCTAAGAGAATAAATTCTCCGCCACCAACAAAAATTTATTTGAAAGAAATCTTCTTTATATCTCAAAGTGTAATGTCAGACATACAACCATACAAGTCTTTTTTGGGTTCAAACAGAACCGAAATCACTTCGTCCAATAAAGGAAAAAGCCCTTGCAATCCGGGTATTCACAATCCCAATCGGACTCCCCATCACATAAAGAGAACTCTATACCGGAGCAACTCAGTGTAGAGTCATTCGACAGGTTATCCTATCGTTCTTGAAGACACCTGGTCTTCACCACCGGCCTTCAATTGCATCCATAACGTCGTATCACTATTCGGAATGGGTTATATGACACAAAGTCCTCTCCTGGCTAAACCGAATAGTGAGTGCACTATTTTAAAAATATATGGATATAGGATTTCAGTTAAGTCACAACTTAAACCCAAAACTTTTACTTCAGATGGTTAAACAAATTACCATTTTTAAATCTTTAAATAAAAAGATCCACTTCACAAAGTTCATCCATTTTTCACAAAGATTCATTCACAGTTTTTAAACAAAAGATCTATCCTTGAGGTCCTCCTTTGTTTGAAAATAAAGTTTCATAAATATTTCACAAAGATTCCTTTATAGGTTTCGAAACAATTTCATTTCAAATCTTTTATACAAAGGATATACCTTTAAGATCCTCTTCGATTTCAAAACAAGGTTCAACCATTTTTCACAAATATTAATTCATAGCTTTCAAAACAATTTCTATTCCATTTCAAGCTTGAAATCTTTCAACACAATTTGGAAAATCCTTTCTTTATATGAAAGCTATTTAATTTGAAAACAAATAGTTTTTGTTTCGGAAAAATCCGATTACATTTGCACGACTTAAAGCCTATTAAGTATAAACTTGGGTTGATTTCAAATTCCCAAAACAATACTTTTTAAAATGGTTTAAAACCCATATAAACCCTTTTATAACTCGTATATCCTTTTTAAACCATAATTTCCAAACAAAGAATTCAAATTCAAATTTTGAATTCAAATTCAAATCAAAATATTTAAATTTCAAAACTTAATCAAGTTATTCAAATAACTTTTATCTTTAAAAATTCCTTTTTCAAAAGCTTTTCATATTTAACCCAATTCCATTTCCCAAAACCATTTGAATTCAAAATTCAATTTTATAACCATTTCAAAAATCTGTGACTTAACTAATTTCCTCGTGCAATCCATATTTGTGTGTGTATAAGTGTGGTCTAGGGGCTTTACACAATAAAAGTGCAACATCATCAATCAGCACAGATTCAAATACAGCAATATATTTGATAAGCGGTATAAATTATAACGCTTATTTTTATTCATAGATCACAGATAAATAACATAGGTACAACGCAGATAATTAAATTACATTTGTCTCAGATAATAAGTTACATTTCACAGCTTAATCATATCACAGAATATCATATATTAGGGATATCACATAATTCAAAGCATCCAATTCAATCCAAACATTCATAATTATGGTCAGTTAATTGTTTTATTAATTTAAATCAGATTAATTACTTATGAATTTCTTATCCTAGTTAATTAACATTAATAAATTACAAATCATTTTGATTAATTATTCTTTAATCATTTATTAATTTACCATTAGTAATAAATTAATTAACCTTTAATTATAGTTCATCAACCTTTAATTATTAAATAATTAACCTTTAATTATTTAATTCACCATTTAATAAATTATCTTTAATTCATTAATTAACCCTTAATAAATTAATTACCATTAAATTAATTATACTTAATTAGTGACTATAAGTGACTATCCCTAATCTTAAATCAATGTTAATCACTTGATTAATCCACCTTTAATCATTAATTAATTACTTTTAATTAAGTAATGACCTTTAAGCAAGTAATTACCTTTAATTGCTTTCATTAATTAATTTTCATTAATTAATTACATTAATTAATTTTCATTAATTAATTACATTAATTAATTAATTCTTAATTATAAATTAATTAACCTTATATTAATGATTAATTATCTTTAATTAATTATAGTAATTAATTAATTAATCCTTGTTTAATAATCATCCGTTAATCACTTTCATAAATAATTTAACCTTTAATTATTATCTAGTTAAAATAAACTTTTTAAAAATAAAAGGGTATATTTATTTTTAAACCATTTTAAAACTAGATTAAATAAAACAATTTACTCAAAACCCTTCTCAACTAGTTTTAAAACTTAAATAACATTTAATATTGAAGGAAAATCGATTTAACAAATTTTTTTTTCAAAAACTTGATTTTTCATTAAAACTTAAAACTGTTTTGGCCAAACGTCAACAAACCCAAGAAAATCCTTTATCTACTCGAGTTTAAACTCGAGCAAAACCACGAACCCATCTGCTTCGAGAAAATCGACTATCTCCCCATGCTTGGCTTTGAGCCTTCCACCTTCTTCCCCAACAACTCAACATACTGATACAAAGAGTTGCACGTATACGTGCACAAGAACGTCGACCATCGTTGATCGATGACGACGCCACCCGAACACCCACTATGATCTCCAGCATCGATTCAAACAACCCAACATACCCAGATATCTCTAAATCGAAAATCGAGCTTCCATTTCAACCCAAAACCAAACCCATCTCGACAAAATGCGATCGCCACGGCGCTCACGATGATCAGGAACCATGCCCCTCCAACCAGAACATCTCCTCCCATCCACGCAGCAAATCCCCCAGTCGCGATGACCTTCGATCTCCCCTGGCCTTTCCAATTTCCTCGCAAATGTCGACGATCAAATATAGCACTTAAACCCTAAATCCATTCATAACTCCAACCACAATGAATTTAAAAAAATTCTTGCATTTTTTCTTCAATCCATGATCATACTAGAACCTCCATGCCACGATTTCGAAGTCCAATTCTTACTCGATCACCAGAAAATCGCTATAACCCATTTCCCGTTCATCCCATAATTACACCCTTAACTCGCAACTAAAAATTCAAAATTTTGTTGTAAAAATCAATACTTCCGAAATGTTTTTGGATGATAAAATCCAAATTCGAGCATATGCAAATCGAAAATGGTGTAAATCTTTGAATTTCCACTGTATTTCTACTTCTAGACAAAACCATTCCTTTTTATCTTTAAAATATATTTTTAAAATTTAGTTTGGATGTTTTTGAACATATTTTGTTCTTACATTACTGACTAAAAATGATCAGAGCAATCGGTTTTTAATTTTGAACTAAAGTTTAAACCTGTACATTATTTAACAGAGTCGTATCTTGCCTGTTCTTTCAGAAATACACAGAGTATGTATATGTATACACAGACACCTTTCTATAGCCATACAAACATAGTTTGATTCAAAACTACCCAGATGATCACATGCAGATCAGATATCCAAAACAAATCTTGGGTTTAAAAGTGAGTTTACTCACCTGGAGTGATGCAAAACAGAGATTTGGTTTTTAGCTTGTGATTATTTTGTTTTCTGAACTTCATTTCCAGGTTTGAAATGAATCGCTTCAAATCTGGTTTCATTGATCTGATTTGTACTTATTGAATTCACAGCTTTGTTTTAATGTTTGAATTGTTCTTGAATTTCTCTGCTTGAACTTTGAATTGCCTGAAGCCTGAATTTGATTTTACTTTGATCTGACTTCTAAAAAAACTGGGATGGCCTTGTATTCAGGTTTGAGGATTTTATCAACTGCTATTGATTGTTTTTCTGGAATCTGATATTTGGTTTGATTTTGCTTTTGAATCTGCATGCTTCAAATTTTTTAATTTTTTTTGGTTTTTCAGACTTCAAGTTGAAATCTTCTTTGAGTTGAGACTGTGATGATTTTATTTTCTGATCTGAGTTTGTAATTTTTTTTCTTTGGTTTGTATTTATCTTTCTCAGGTCTGAGAAATTTTAAACTGAAGGAAAAATTCTTTTTTTTTTGAACTAAAATGGGAAGCCTGGTTGAGTTTTTCCCTATGCATGTTTTCAAAATTTTGATTCAAAGAAAACAATGTCCTTGCCACTTGTTTATCTTTGCATATTACTTATTTAACATTTGTCACTCATATGAGTAAATTTTATTACACTTGTTAAGATATAACACTTTATGTTTATATCCTTGGTTCAATTATTTTTGTAAATTTGTTTTAACCCTTTATGTAAATAAAATTTCATATACAACATATGTTTTTATTTTTAAAATGTTTATATCTTCATTTATATTTATATTTACACAAATAAAAAACATTATCTCAATTATTCTTCACAGTACAATTTTAATTTAGTTCAAGATTTCAATATACATATATTTTTATACATTATACATTCATACTTTTCTTATCATTTATTTTTGTACAACTTTTAAAAGAAAAGAATGGTTTAAAAATCTTGATCGCATATTAACAAATAATCACTTTCATTCTCAATACATTTATTTAATTTCAAAATTACATTTTGTTTTTATACTTAGACAATTCCATAACAACTGATTTGAAGTCAAATTATTCATTATTACAATTAACTATATATATGTATTTGTTCTTTGAAATATAAAGTTTGATAAATCCAATATTTATTTATAATCAAATTCCAAATTAAAATCCATTTATTTAATTAAAGATACATCTTATTTAATCATATCAGAAATCCAAATACAATTTTATTTTCTAAGATGTTTAAATTTGAATCTTAATTTCAAATTCTATTTCAATCTATTTTATATTAGTTATCAAATATTTCAAAATTTAGTCCCAAAGATTAAATTAATTATCAAATTATTCTTAGCTACAATCCAGGAATGTTACACATTTCCTCAAATGCGGAACATGCAAGACGTCATGAAATCGCACTAGCTTGGTTAGAAGTTCCAGTATATAAGAAAGTTTTCCCACTCTCTATAAAGTCGGAAAAGGCCCAACAAACATAGGTGCCAACTTCCTGGAGGTGCCAAATCTCATAACCTTCCTAAGAGGGGAAACTTTGATGAAAACCATGTCCCCAACACCAAATTCCAGTTCCTTAGCCCGTCAACATGGACTTCTAACGGTCCTTATTACACCCCATATTTTTAACATTATTTAGGATATTCAATTGGGTAAATTAAGTAAAATAATATGAAGATTAATAGGTTGAGATTTGATTAAACTAAGGGCAGCCTGCCATGTTAAAAATAAATCAAATAAGATGACATAAACAAATGTGTTAGGAAATAAGGAAGGGTAATACGGGAAATATGAGAGGTTTATACCCTAAACCCTTAGAAAAAGAAACTCACATTCATTTCAATTTAGAAAAATTATTGTTCTCAAGAGGAAGATAAAGTTAGGATTCAAGAGAAGGAAGATAATCAATTAATTCAACATCAATCACACATCTTTTAACCTCAAAGCTAAGGTGAATAATTAATTCATCCTATGTTCTTATAGTTTTTGGTTTTAAGATTAGGTCTAAAATGTTTTTTCAAGTATATGCCATGTTTTGATGACTAAAGTTATATATTTATTTGCTGGTGAATTCGCATGTTCATATTAGTATTCATGAAATGTTTGTTATGAAAACCCTATTAAATGACATCCAAATACCTTGAAAATTTAAATATAGGTAAGAAATGATATTATAGAGATGATATCCAATATTCATAATTTTTTGAATTCATGCCGATTTTATATTAATTTTCTAGTGAAGAAAATGATTTTTGGTTATAAATTATTTACGGCTAAATAAATAATTGTTTGGATTTGAAATTTTTAGATGTTGCAAAACGAATTAAAATAGATTTTTTGGAATTTTCCAGATTTTTCCTAAGTGTTTTGATGAATATATGAAATTATTTAAAGTATGGGACTTAATTGTTTTAAATATTTTATTAAGGAGAAGGTGAATTTTATAAAATGAAATTATTATTTAATTCTGAAATTAATGGCAGCACTTTTCTGAAAAGTATTCAACCAATGAGAATTTGACAAACAAAGACATATTAGTTGTAAAGTTATCTTTTAAGTTAAAAACAATAAAATCATGCTTTTAGCATGTTTCAGCCATTTTAATCATCAAACCTTCCGATCCTGACTCTTCGACAAAGTTGAAAGGTTATAGCTTTCGACAAGGTCAATGTTCAGTGCATATGGTATCAAGTTACTTGGTACGTAATGAATTGGACAAGGTCGAAGGGTACTTAGTCGAAAGGTTGGTTACTAAATAGGTTGGGGTATGTTCGTTTTATATACCAAAAGCTTACACCTACTTTCTTTCGAAAAGAGCTTTCGACTTGGTTTCTTTAGACCAGGTAAATTATTTAAAATAAAGGTTTTAAATCCTTCATCAAAGTCGAAAGGTTACTACCGCTTTATAGTTGTTTTGTTTTGAACCTTCTGCTAAAGTCAAAAGGTTTACCTGTTTCTAAAACAAGCCTCTTCTCAATGCTTTCGAAAGGTATCATAGCTTTCAACTTAGATGTTTTACCTTGCTTTTCTAATTGAAGTACAAACCAAAGCTTTCAAAGAAGGGGACTATTGTTTTAAATGATGCATTTTAAAGCTTCGACAAAGTCGAAAGTCATCTTCCAATGAAGTCGGGAGGTTTTTAAAAGAAGATTTTTCACATGTTTTAAATTGAACTCAATAAGCTTTCGAAAGGTTTATGTTTTAAAAGGTTAGGGTTCTATGATTTAGAAAGGTTTTAGTTCAATGGTTTTGAAAGGTTAGAGTTCAATGATTTCGAAAGGTTTTATTTCAATGGTTTTGAAGTTAGGGTTCAATGATTTCGAAAGGTTTTAGTTCAATGGTTTCGAAAGGTTCGAGTTCAATGATTTCAAAAGGTTTTAGTTCAATGGTTTCGAAAGGTTGGAGTTCAATGGTTTCGAAAGGTTTGAGTTTGATGAATTCCAAAGGTTTGCTTTGAATGGTTCAGAAAGTTTAAATGGAAGGTTTTCCAAAGGTTTTCAAAGACAATGTCTTAAATTGTTTTTTAATTAGGATGTCTAAAGTTATCTTGCTTTTGAAAGGAATGATTTCAATAGTTTCGAAAGGTTTGATGTTTGGTTTCAAAAGGAAAGGTTTGGGCCTTTTGTCTTAGAAAATTAAAGGGTTTCATTTGATTTTAAAGAGATGTTTTCAAAAGTTTAGAAAGAGTTACTTTTAAATGCTTAAATGTTTTTATTCACTAAGGTTTGAATAAAGAGGATATACATAACTTGGTAAGGTGATTTTGGGTAAAGCATAAAGATTAAATATTTTCCTTGTTTGAGTTCGATTTAAGATTTTTTACCTTTTTGAAAATGTTCTCAAGGAAAATTATGGGAGGGGATCCTTAAGTGAAAATGACTCGGATATTAGAATACCAGATGGGACTAGTATGGGGTCGCGCCCTATACATTAGCTGTTAGCCCCAACTAATTGTTGTCTAAGATTCCAGTGTGTAGGGCATGGTCACATGTAGACTGAAATTATAATTACACACCGAAGGGAATATAAGTTCGTATACAGATAGGTTATTGGTGAGCCTGAAAATCCATTAGGATCAAGAAGACCTGGGAGATGATTAAGTTAGGGACAGACCATCCAGAAGTGAAGTATTTAACAGATAGTTAACGATATATAGTCCAGAAGAAGAATCGCTAATAGGTGTTAGACTAATATTGATTATATTGTCTGGTAAGCTCGAGTCAGCCAAAGGTTAAAAGTTATCCAAACAAAACGTATGTGTTTGAACAAATAGTTCATTATTACCTGATATTTATGTATGTTTACATAATGAATTGTTTTACAGTACATTACCAGTTTTGGTTGTAGGAAAAGGTTTTGCGAAGGTATGTTTTGAAAGGATGTTAGTGAGTGGAAACCCATTCCGTTAAGTGGCATGGTCTTACTTTACATATAAAACCGGTATGTATAGTATTATTCACATAAGGCTTTATGTCTGACTCGAAGTTTATGTTTTCCCCTTAGATTTTCGGTTTGCTCAAAATTAATTTGAGTAGGCTGAGGGGTTAAGGTCTTTTTCGGGTTTAGTAGGATGACGAATAAGGCGACCAGAGGCATGTAGGAGGCAAAGGATAGCTATTTAGGAGGTGTAGTTTTGTGTTTTGTTGTATTTCCGCTGCGTTTGTATTAAGTCTATTATGACCATATGACTCTGATCATCCAAGGCGGTATCTTCATATACCACTCTTGGCATAATTTATATTAAGTATATTTTATCTATTCCTGGGAATGTTTTGGGATTATGTATTAAGAATATGGAACATCTATTTTAAATAAAATGAAGAAAATGTCGTTCTGAAATCTGTATTTTGTTTTATATTCATGTTCTTCTGATATTGTAGATACCATTAACATAGCCATATTTAGGCGTCGGAAGCTAAACTATAGATGACTGTAGCATCTGTATCGCTTAGTTTTGGGCCTCTAAATAGGGGATCTTAAAGTCCTGTGCGGCTTTCATGCAAGTTTAATAAGTTCTACCTTCTTTGATGTCACACGAATCAGATCTGGTCGAAGTTTGATTTTTTCGGTGGTTTTCCACCAATAACTAGGCGACTTACATGACTCCAATAAAAGGCTTCATAGGCTGCCATACATATCATCGCTTGGTAACTATTACTATACGCAAATTCTACCAAAGGCAAGTGTATCTCCCAAGTTCCACCAAAATCCATGATGCATGCTATCAATGGGTCTTCTAAAATTATGCTAACCCTTTAAGTTTATCTGTCAGTCTTTGGGTGATAAGTGGTGCTAAGACTCAAGGTTGTTCCCAGAGAAGATTGAAAACATCCCCAAAATTTACTTGTGAACAAAGGGTCCCTATCACTAACTATGCTGGTTAGGCTCTATGAAATCGTACCACTTCCTTAATATAAATTGCTGCAAGAGATGCTACAGTTCTATTACTCTTAACAGGAATAAAGTAGGCACTCTTAGCCAGTCTACATAATACAAGCAAAACAGCTTAATTGCCTCTTTGACTCCTAGACAACCCATCATCAAAGTCCATGTATATATGCTCCCACTTCCAAGTCGATATTTCCAATGGTAACAACAATCCTTCGTGCTTCCCTGCTTCGCTTTGATCCTTTGACATGTCAGACAGTTAGAGATATACTCTACTATTATTTCCTTCATTTCGGGCCAAAAGAAAATCCTTTTCATATCTCTATACATTTAATCCCCTCCAGGATAAATAGTCATCTTAGATTGGTGACACTTTGCTAGAACTTCTTTCAATGCATCTTCTTTCATTGGGACACAAAGAGGCCCATCTCTCCTCTGCCAACGCTTAGGATCCAAAGTGTATCTCCTATTATGGGAAAAGCTCACCCCTCTCAAAATTTTCCTAAATCTCAGTCAACAAAGCAGCCACCCTTTGTCTTAACCCTATAAGTTCTAATAATGTCGGCCTAACTTCCATAACTAAAAGATATCCAAGAGTGGGTAATATTGGCGGATGGAAATTAAAATTCGATAGAAACTCCAATTTCCTCCACTCATATATAGCATTAAGAGTAGTATGCCTTCGATTGAGGGCATTAGCAACGACATTCCCTTTGCCAAGGATATACTGAATTTCAAAGTCATATGATGCTATAAACTACACCCACCTTTGCTGCATGAGATTCAAGTCCTTTTAGGAAAAAGGATACGTAGGAGATTTATGGTCGATGAATAACTCAAACTTTTCTCCCAATTGATAATGCCTTCACATCTTCAAAGCAAAAACAATAGCTGCCAATTTCAAATCATGTTTAGGATAGCTTTTCTCTTAGTCTTTCAATTGCCTACTAGCTTAAGCTACTACTTTTCCCTCTTGCATAAGGACTGCTCCCAATCCTGTCCCAATGCATCGGTTTATACGGTGAAAGGTTTCGACTGTCAAGAATCATTGATACTGATGCACTATTCAACAATTTCTTCAAAGTCCCAAAAGATCTTGCACACTTTTAATCCCATGCAAAAACAAGGTTCTTCTTGGTTAGAAAAGTTAAAGGCACTACTATTTTTGTGAAGTTCTTAATGAATTTCCTATAATATCCTGCCAAGAAAAGGAAACTTCTAACATCTTTAACATTTTTAGGTACCTTCCCACCTTGAAAAACTTCTATCTTGGCCAGATCGATGGACAATCTTTCTCGAAAACAATATGACCTAAGAACTTTACCTCTTTTTGCCATAAAAGACACTTAGAGAATTTTGCTTTAAGCTGGTGACTCTTTAAGGTTTCTAATACCTCCCTTAGGTGTTTTTCATGCTCCCTTTCCATCTTAAAGTATATGAGAATATCATCTACAAACACCATAACAAACTTGTTCTACTGCTCTCTAAAGGCTCTGCTTATGAGATCAACAAAGTAGGTGGGGTCATTAGTTAAACCAAAAGGCCACCTCCCACTCAAACAGTCCGTATGAATTACAAAACATAGTCTTCGTTTTACTACCTTTGGCTACCCTTAACTAATGCAATTCGATGGTCGACTCCAATCGAAAAAAATACTCTGGCACCAACCAGTTGATCGAACGAGTCATCTATCCTAGTACGAGAATACCTATTCTTCTTTGTCAACTTGTTCAAAGCTCGGTAATCAACGCATAGCCTCAAAGAACCATCTGCCATGGTGGCAAAGATAACCGATGCTCCCCATTTAGAAATGTTGCGGCATATGAATCCTCTTTGCAATAGTTTTGAAATATGCTTTTCTAATTCCCACCTCTTCGTTAGAGCCATATGCCTCATTGGCAGTGCAATAGGTCCAGCGTCCTTCTCTAAAGCAATTATGAATTTGATCTCTCTAGGAGGTGGGAGTCTAAAGACTTCTTCAAAAAACATCAGCAAAGTCATGGAATACGGGTACAGATGAGAGTTCATACTTTTATGGGCTAAGAGAATATAGATAGCTCGACTCAATTGAGTTTTGGGATGAACAACGAACATTGATGTCAATCCCCGTTCTACTAGTTAGCTGTACGATCCTTCTTTCACAGTCTAAGACAACCCCGAAGTGAGACAACCAATGCATTCTAGAATAAGCTCGTACCCCTCAAGGGCAAGAACGTAAGCATTGCATAAAAACACAATGTTTCGATGTCCACAACTATGTCTCTGTAAATTAAGAAAAGCGATGTCCATCCCCTAATAGGGTTCGCAATCGCTAAAGGGTTAATGACCACTTGGGTTTTCAAATTCAAGGATCTAACTATTCTTTCAACTACAAATGAGTGAGTAGTTGTAGAATCAAACAAGGTACGAATAACATTTTCGAAAATAATAAGTGTACCTTCCAAGACTGCCTATGCTTTGTCCTTTGGAGGTGGCCTACTTGAAACAAGAACCATATCTATAGCATAAGCATTACCACTATGACCTCGTTTAGCATGTTTTGGACACTTATTCTGATAGTGCCCCTCCTTGAAGCAATTAAAGCACTTTCCCTTGAAATCTTCTCTCATCAGGCTAACCTTGCAATCTTTTGCAACGTTTCACATATTTTTGCACCTTCCACAAACTATCCCTTTGTCAGCTTAGCCTTAGCATTCTTGTTTGCAAAAATCCATTCTTAGCTCCTCTTTTCTTAGAAGCTGACTCAACCTTCTCTTTCTCCTTCCCTTTTTCCATACCACCAGATTTCTGCAACAATGCCATCTCGACAATAAATGCGCCCATGGGAATTTGGGTCAAAAGCAACTCCCTCAATAGAGAATTCTGACCTTTCATAAAGTACATAGCATTCTTCATTGCGGTTTTTATCAATCCCATCCCAAACTTTTCCAACTTAGTAAATTTGTTGATTTTCACCTTTACTCTAGAATTCCCTTGCTTCAGTTGAATGAACTTTTTTATTTCTACACTAGACAAAAAACTTGACTCAGACCTAGTCCTAAAGCCATCCCAAGTGACTTCCACCTTGTCATTTTCTCCCACGACAACAGTTGACCAATCTAAGGCTTCCTTCTTCAAATGCCAGTAGCAATCCTTCTCTTGACTTTATAATCCCACGTAAGCTCCCTAAATATGCGGTCACAGCCAACCATCCATGCTATGGTTTATAGAAAATCTTCAGTTCCATTATAAGCGCGTCAGCCTATATTTTGGAAGTCCTTGCATAATTTTAGGAAAATCCAATGGCCTAGGTGCTGCTTCTACGGATGGTGTTGCGGGCGCAGGCTGCTATGGAAGTGGAACCTCTTATGCATGCCTTAAGCACTATTTAAACCAATCAGGCATGCCACAAATGTTAAGCATCCCTTAGGGAGACGAGTTCTTAGCAATAGAATTCTTTGCCATTTCAACTATTTCTAGGTTTAAAAACTTTTTTTATGACATTTTCCTAAGATAGTACGAATAGCTAAAACTAAAATTTGCCTACTGTGGTCAACACATTCTTTAAAGGCATATATATATATATATATGGGATTTTGGAAAACATTTGGAAAAACATTTGAAAAATATTTTCAAACATAACAAGTATGCTCTCATACGCAACTTATTTCCCCTTTTGATCGGGCAATCTAAGGTCAGATACCAAATGCAACAACCCCACCTATGAATAGACCTATTCCTCATCCCAAAAAAAGGCCCATCGGGACTTACAGCCATTCTGAGATAGATTGTTGGTTGGTGAAAATTTAAAACATTACACAGTACATAGAGCTATCCATCTAACTTTTAGAATCTACAGTGGATTGATAAAATATAACAGTAAAACATGTACCCATAATCAAAAGCCATTTCAAAAACATGGATCATTTTCATAAGATCCCGAAGTATCTCAACATAGTCATTTTAGTACATAAATATCAACTGAAAATAGAAATAGAAATTACATAATCTCAAATGTCTATGTACATGAGAATAACAAAAAATAGATAATAATGAAAGATAACTGCCATATCCATCAAATATCCCCACCTCTTGCTTCCTCGGTAACAACCTATGTGCCTAACCTGTTTGTTGAAATGAGGAGGGAGTCAGAACAATAAATTTTGGTGAAAGATATTTCAAGTTTTACCATAATAGAAATCTAGGAAGTATTGTTGGAAAATGTAATACGTTTCCATACCAATATCCATGCATAAAGTTAACTGTAGGCCTGAAGGCCCTTCCAGCCCCACTACACAAACGTCAATTGTAGGCTCTAAGGCTTTTATAGTCTAACTAGACCAAAGTCAACTATAGGCTCGAAGGCCCTTTCCGGCCTGACTATGCCATTTTTCATAACTAGAGCTAACGATGCAAAAAGGAAATACACAAACCACTTAATACCTTTTTAATGGAGCTTAAGCAGACTTTGATCGTTTAATATATATAAATAGGCAGTTGCACATCATTTAAGTCCTAATCACAAGGTGGGCCTATACGTGACTCTTTCTTATAACATCGTAAGAAATGCTATTAGGTCGCTTAATGCTTCATTTAAGAAAGAAGCGGACCCTACCATAGCCACGTAATACCTCAAATCAAAAGCGCACTTCTTCTAAGAATATCACCTACTATATCCAAACGCAATTTAAGACCCATAACTCACTTTTCATGTCTCTCATTAATCCAACTATTTGTAGGAACTAATAACCAGATTAACTGGGATGGTTTACCCTACAGAAATGGGACTAACCATGCGTCCACTTGAGTTATTTATAATAGGCGATGTCCAACATTAGTCTAAAAAGCCATAACATTAGTAGCCAGATTTAACGAGGTAGACTTCCATGTAGCTTTGGACTAACCTCGCATCCTTATAACTTAGTCATAATTTGTATTTATATTCACTGTACACGTATATAATTCAACACAAATGCTAATTGAGGCCATATGAGGTATCCCCTTATTACACCTCTAATAAGGGATTAATTCCCTAATTTGCTCTAACTACCAAACAATAAAATAATATTACTTAACTATTCTAATACAAATACACGATATTCAATATGCTATAACCAATATGTTATATTATATATATACATTATATTTACGGGCTGAATTTCGAATCTAAATTATGCTTTGAACAATTCTCTTACAACGTGCTTTGCAATATCAATCTCATATAAATCTACCATTTCACATAAACTGCTACCAATATAGCCAAATAACCATATTTGTACTAACAAGGAAAATTGCAATTGTTCATATCGGTACATTAGAACCTTATTTTTCTTAGGAAACATGCCATAATAAATTAGAATTATCTCTATTCAATCTAACCTTTATATATACATTTGGAAGTAGAGCTTTCGACAAAGTCGATAGGTAGCTTCCAATAAAGTTGAAATGTTTTTAAAAGAAGATTTTCCACATGCTTTAAGTTGAACCCAGTAAGATTTCGGAAGGTTTATGTTTTAAAAGATTGAATGGTTTCGAAAGGTTTTAGTTCAATGGTTTCGAAAGGTTAGAGTTCAATGATTTCGAAAGGTTTTAGTTCAATGGTTTCGAAAGGTTTGAGTTCAATGGTTTCGAAAGGTTTGAGTTCAATGATTTCGAAAGGTTTTAGTTCAATGGTTTCGAAAGGTTTGAATTCAATGAATTTGAAAGTTTTGCTTTGAATGGTTTCGAAAGGTTTGAATGGAAGGTTTTCCAAAGATTTTCTAAGGCAATGTTCAAAATTATTTTCAAAGTATGATGTCTAAAGTTTTATTGCTTTCGAAAGGAATGATTTCAATTGTTTCGGAAGGTTTGATGTTTGGTTTCGAAAGGTAAGGTTTTGGCTTTTGGCTTAGAAAATTAAAGGATTTCACTTGGTTTTGAAAGAGACATTTTCAAAAGTTTAGAATGACGTACTTTCAAATGTTTAAATGTTTTCATCAACTAAGGTTTGAGTAAAGAAGATATATATAACATGGTAATGTGAATTTGAATAAAGCATAAAGATTATATATTTTCCTTGTTTGAGTTTCATTTAAAGATTCTAAATCATTTTGAAAATGTTCTCAAGGAAAATTATGGGAAGGGGTCCTTAAGTGAAAATGACTCAGATATTAAAATATCAGATGGGACTGGTATCAGATCACGCTCCATACATTAGCTATTAGCCCCAGCTAATTGTTGTCCAAAATTCCAATGTTTAGGGCTTAGTAATAGGTATACTAAAATTATGATTACACACCACTAGGAATATATGTTAGTATACAGATAGGTTATTGGTGGCCCGAAAAACCATTAGGATCAGGAAGACTTGGGAGATGATTAAGTTAGAGACAGATCGTCCAGAAAAGAAATATTTAACAGAAAGTTAAGGATAGATAGTCTAGAGAAGAATAGCTAATAGGTGTTAGATTAATTTTGATTACATCGTCCAGTAGGCCTCAACCAAAGGTTAAAAGTTACCTAAAAAAAACTTATGTGTTTGAATAGATAGTTAATTATTACCTGATATTTATGTATGTTTACATAATGAATTGTTTTACAATGCTTAACAAATTTCAGTTTGGAGGAAAATGTTTTACAAATATATGTTTTTAAAGGATGTTTATGAGGGGAAACCCGTTCTGCTAAGCGGCACGATCTCACTTAACATATAAAAGCGAGATATATAGTATTATTCACACTAGGCTTTATGTCTGACTCGAAGTTTATGTTTTCCCTTTAAACTCTTGGGTGCTCAAAATTAATTTGAGTAAGCCGAGAGGTTAAGGTCTTTTTCAGGTTTAGTAGGATGACAAATAAGGCTACTGGAGGCATGTAGGAGGCAAACAAATAACTATTTAAGAGTTGCAGTTTTATGTTTTATTGTATTTCCGCTACGTTTGTATTAAGTCTACCATGACTATATGACTCTGATCATCCAAACGGGTATCTTCATATACCGCTCTTGGCGTATTTTGCATTAAGTATAGTTTATATATGCCTAGGAACGTATTGGGATTATGTATTAAGAATATGGAACATCAGTTTTAAATATAATGAAGAAAATGTTACTCTGATATCTGTGTTTTGTTTCATATTCAAGTGCTTCTAATATTGTGGATACTATTAACAGAGTCGTATTTAGTCGTCGGAAGCTAATACTATATATGATTGTAGATCTGTAGCTCTTAATTTTTTCGAGAGTGGGAATGTTACAGCTTGTTATCAGAGCATGGTTTATGAACTAAAAAATGTTTTGAAAACAAAATCCTTAGTAATTAGAGTTAAGATCGGGGTATGGGATAAAACTATAGTAATGTACTTGTATTTGTTATATATAAGTATACGCTATATCTCTAGACTCCCAACTTTTAGTTAGGCTATTAATTTGTATCTCATAAAGCTTAAAAACAGATATAGAAGGAAGAAGAGGCAAAGTTAATCTTGGAGGTGATAGCACCACCACTAATGGAAATGCTCGACCAAATGCTAGAAGAGGTCCAAGTCAGGCTCAAGCTGAAACTGTTGGTGCTGGGGATCCCCAAGTGGATATGGAGCCATGTCTCAGTTTTTCGTAAACATGATGCAAGATGGAATTGCAGCTGCAGTTGTCGAAGGGAATGCTGCTGAAGTAGGAGTTCAAGAAGCTCTGATAGTCAACCACTATGCTGACTTGAGCAGAGACTATACCAGGCTTAGAGGGAAGTCGTTCATTAGAACTGAAGATGCGATCGAGGTGGAAAATTGGCTGCTACATTATGAGAGAATGTTTGTTGACCTAAGATTGAATGATGAGCAAAAGAAGAGAATAGCTTCGAGATAGCTTCAAGGAGCAGCTTTGCTTTGGTGAAATATTGTTGTAGCTGGTGTTGATGAGGAAACCATGACTTGGGGGGAGTTTAGGAGAAGGTTTCAAGAAAGGATTATGTCGGTGATGGCGCGGTAGGAATTGGTGAGGAAGTTTGCTGAACTAGAACAAGGGGAGATGTTTGTTTTAGAGTATGCAAGAAGATTTGTAGAGTTGTCCTGATATGCGTATGCCTTTAATGATATGGCAATCAAGAGCAATGAGAAGTTTATAAGAGGTTTGAGGCCGGAATTCATAAGTGCTATTGGCCACACCTAAGAGATCCAAGTGATATAGTGGTAGAAATGGCGTTATGGCAGGAAGTGTGAGAAATGTGGATTATGGATCTTAAGATTGGAATAACACTAGAGGGAGGGTGAATTGTGTTTTATGGATTTTCTAAACCTTTTTGAAACTTATGTAATTTAATCACCAACAAATACTATTCACAGACACAGATATAATCACAGAATCGGACACAGATGCAAATACTAAATAAAAGCAGTAAAGGAAAGAACAAAACAGGATTTTATACTGGTTCGGAGTTACCCTACATCCAGTCCCGTACAAGCGTATGAATTTCTTTTCGAAATAATCTCCCAGATTACACCCTCGGTTTCAAGGCTACGAGGTACACCCTCCTGTATTCAAGTTTAGGGCAACTCTCTTGATTTAACCAGGCTACGAGATAACCTAATTGATTTCTGGGGCTACAATCACACCCAATTGATTTCAAGGCTCAACTGCACCTTTTACTCAAAAGTTTGATTTATAAAAGATCTTATAACTCTGAGTAGCGCTAAGATCTTATGGAAAGAGTGGTAGAGAGTCAAACAATAGATAATCAAGTTTGATTCACCTGGTATTACGGAAGAGTATAGTTTAAGATTCTTAAGAATAAATGTGGAAGATGAAGAGGAAAGAAAACAAGTGAAATCTGATTATAAATTCATTTAGAACCACTAGTATTTATAGAAGATCAACAGCCATATCTATTCGTGAAAAGATACGTCGAAGAAACACTTCTTTTGAAAATTTGAATTTTTAATTTAAGGGGCACCATGTCGACATGGGGGTTGAAGGATGTCGACATGTTGTAGGCAAAATTGGTGATTTTGATTATCTTATTAGAAATTGGTTTCTATAATCTATCAAACCAGTTTCTAAACTTTGTAAATATATTTGAATATAGTTTAAACATATAAAAGTAATTTTTAATATTATTAACCTATAAAGTGATTTAAAATCTGAGGATATAAATATTTTAAAGCTAAATGTTTAAAATAAGTGATGGTTTAAAAACACGGACAATTTTGAAATCAAAATAAAAAAAATGATAAAAATAGTTTTGAGGCTAAAATATTTAAAACCAAGAGAGACGTCTTTTTGAAAAGAAAGTTTTGAAAATATTTTTAAAAACAAGAGATATATATTTGAAAAGCATTTTTGTAAAATTAGTGGATATCAAAATAGGACCACTATATGTTCCACTAGATATTGTCTTGGGTTCCATCCCACTAGGGTTCCATACCTTTAATAGGCTCGAAGTGGATTCCATTAAATTTCGAATAAAGATGTAAGTGCTTTCAAGAAGTTTTAACATAATTCTAGACTCAATACTTATCTTGCATTCTTGAAATCTTGAACTCTTGATATCTTGATACTCATGAGTCTTCAATCTTAATATCGTTAATTTTGAATCTCTGTACTGTACAGTCTTCATTCTTGGTACCTGCATGGTTATATCATGCATATACATATATGTATAAACTATAATATTAGTATTTATATTTTATAACAGATCCTAAGGTTGTTGTCATCAAAACCATCATCTTAAGGACTAACAATCTCCCCCTTTTTGATGATGACAACCTATGTTTATAAAATATACTTCACCTTCACTATAACTCCCCCTAAAACTAATAACTCCCCCTTAATCTAAGTCTAACTACTCTAACTGCTTTATTTTATATTTCTCCCCTTCATCATCAACAAAATCTAATCCTAAACTATTATAACTGTCATGACCCGTTTTTCTATCTCCAAAAAAACGCATCATGAATTAAGAAAGAAAGGGATAGAAGAAGAAAAGATAAGAAAGAAGAAACTCGACAACATCAGATAACTCACAACGGAACGAATGAAATATAATATATCACATAAAATATTACATAGTATCATATTACATCAGAGTACACAACTTATACAACACATGTTATACAGTTATAAACATCTGTCTAACTATACAACTCAAGATATCACAAGACACAGATATCACACAAACACAGCAGAACCATAATATATCTACGCGTGGAAGCCTCCTGCTCCATATCTCCTCCAGAGTTCGTCATGCTAACCTGAATCTCTCAACTACTCATACATAGTATGAGTACCCAAGAGTTTAATAAAACAGAAAATAAACACTCGGGTAGGATAGGGGTCTGGTGTGAGTAAACGGGTTAAAATTGCTTAACTTTAGAAAATCCTTTGAAAAGAAAAAGTATCACGTAAGACTTCCCACACATAAACATGGAAAAGTTTTTACCTTACGCTAACCAAAACATTTGATAGGAAATCCAGTGATATTACAATAGTGTCTAGGGTTTTCAAGTAAATAAGAAATAGCCGAAATTGTTACATTTTTTAAATTCCAGCTACTAGCCACAAAAGTGGTAGTACAAACAAAACCGTAGGGTCTCATAGGAAGAATGGGTTTCCATCAATGGCAGGGCTAATGGGGTACCGCCCGTCACAGTACGTGGCCTAGATCACTGTACCGAGGATTACTCCCAATCCCCTACAACACAAAGCCGGGACCACCCCTTACTGGACAGTCCCGAGTAAGATCACCCCGTGGTTGGCGCGACCAACCACCCACTAAGACGAAATAAAAGGGACATCTAGACAGGGATGACCTCACCCTGAAATGGGTGCTACCCACCTAGCCTTGTTGCACCTCCCCTGTTTTAGCCATTCCCCGTTGATGAGGCTTGAGGCTGCGATTACCTTTATAGAATACATCTATCTTAGAATGCTCATCGTCCACCTGACGATGTTCTAAAAGCATTCAATCCATACAAGTTCGTTCTGGGTTCGAACGAAACCGAAGGCACTATCTCGTTGACTCATTTTGGAATCACCCTTAGAGTCAACGACCATAGCCCTTGCATTCTGAATCACCATCTCGAACCTGTAAGTACTATTTCCATCAAACTCATCACGGAATCACCCCCAAAGTTATACTGACGTATTGTTCTTACACTTCGAGTCTTCACTTGCACTCCACTTGGATTCACGACCTAACGTTTAATTTGGATCGATGTGGTTTTCGGATATCCAAATATGGAAACCCGATCCCGGTCTCACCGAAACCAAACGCCATATTAATGTCCAAGTTGTTTAAGGATTTTAAACAATTAACTTATATTTAGAATGATATAACGGATATATGAATCACATTATCACAATAGATAATTCATATCAACCAATCATCTCACAAAGCAGCACATCACATATCAGAGATATCACACCCGAATCATCCAATATCAATCATCCAATATAAATCAATCATCCAAAAGCAGAATTGATTAACACTTAATCAATTTGATTAACCTTTAATTAAATTAATTACTATCCTTTAATCACTAGGATTATCTTAATCCTGCTTCATTAATTTATTCCAAATAAATAAATTAATCATCTCTTAATGATCTTCCTTAATTAATCTCCCTTGATTAATTATCCTTTAATTACATTCAGGTAATTAGCTTTAATTCTTTAATTAATTCCACAAATTAATTATCATTAACCATATACAGTAATTAACCTTAATTACTATCATTAGTTACACTAATTAATGATCCTTCATTTACTTCCATTAATTAATCAACTATAATTAATTACATTAAACCTCAATTAATTACAATTAATTAATCACGCTTAAATTAATCACTTTTATTAATCAACCTTGATTAATTCATTAATTATATTAACTAATGATCCTTATTAATTAATAATTCCTTTAATAAATTAAATAGTTAACTTGTAATTAATCATCTCATTAATCATAAACAGTAATTAACAACTTGTAATTACTTGTCTTAATTAATTAACTTCTTAATTAATTAGATTAATTAAAGATTAATTGATCTAATTAATTAATCTTTAATTACTTCATTAAGTAATTATTAATCAATTAAATTAATAAATAATCCTTAATTAATTACTTTATTAATTAATTACTTTATTAATTAATTACTTTTTTAATTAATTACGCTTAGTAATTAATCTTAAATTAATCTCATTCATTAATTAATTAATCACATTAATTAATTAACTAAAATAATTAAGTAATTAACCCTTAATTACTTCATAAGTAATTATCTCCTAATTACTTCCATTAGATGATTACTCTTTAAATTAATTACTTAACAAATAATTAATTCCGTCATTAAATGATCCTTAATTCTTTAATTAATTAATTACTGCATAATTAATTAACTTCAAAACAATTATATTAATCAATTCCTTAGATTAATAACATCTAGTGATTAACCCTTAATCACTTCAACTTTAATTACTTCCATAAGTAATTTCCCTTCTTAATTACATTAAGTAATTCACCTTTAATTACATCATTAAGTAATTACACTTAATTAATTCATAATTAAGTGATTATTAAAATTAAACAAACAATTAACTAATTATTTAAAATTAATTAAATAATTAGTTAACTTTTTATATTTCAAAATCCTTAATTAATTAAGAAAAACATTTATTTAATTAATCTTTTACTTATTAACAAAACATGTTTATTAAATATCCTTAAGTTCATATCAATAATAAATTAACCTTAATTGTCCTCATAAATTAATTATATGAAAATAAAACATTTAGAAATCAATATGAAATTTAAACACTTTAATTATCTAATTTAATCTTATTCATTTTCAATATAATTTGAAAACTTTGTTATTAAAACATTACTTTAAGATTTACTTAAAAACTTTGATTAATACTTTAAATTGAAAACACTACTTTTAAATTAGAATTCAAAATTTAATTAAAATAATTACTTTCAAAAACAAACATCTTAAACAATTTAAATTTAAAATAAATTCAGTTAATACTTTAAAAGTTTGATTTATTTTTACTTCAAAAGAACAAGCTTTAACTTTTATAAGTCTATTTCCTGCTATAAATCCTTAAGCTAGATTAGCATAAGAAAACGACTCGGGTCAAACCCGTGTTGAACAACACAAACTCTCAAGCAAGCTTCGGTGCAACCACTCATCTCAAAAAGCTTCGAGACCAACCTAGCACCAGCACGAACCAAAACCTGAGTCGACCTCTTTCTTCCCCAAACTTCCTCTCTTCTACCTGATACAATATTCACGCATGCACGTTGCACGGCGAACCAAGCGACGCCGATCCTTCCTCCGGCCATCTCCAAGTCGCTGATGGCCACGACGTGCCTTCCCTCAACCCAGTATCCAAAATCCCACATCGAAACAAAATTCGACCCTAAGCTCGAAAAAAACTACAACAGTCACGACCACAAAACCCCCTCAACGCCGACAATCACGACGCCGTTAGACCTCGCCGACCTCACCATCGAAACACCTCATCCACGAGCATCATCTTCCCCTAATGCAAACGACTCCGGTCACGTATTGATGAAGAGAATCCCATAGTAACACCGGCTTCAACAACCGGAGCTAAAACCTTATTACGATCAAATTCGAACAATTCGGCCATAGGAAAAATTCAACTGCATTTTTCCCTTCATCAACATCACAAAAACTAGCTTCGACCAAGATTTCAGCTTCAAACATCAAATTGATCTTCGGCAATTCGTCAAATTACCGAAACCACACTTCTCTATATATCCCAAAGAATACTACCCTAAAATCGTGATTATGCTATCTAAATTCAAGTTTTCCTGCTACAAATACCATCATGCCATCCAAATTAAAAATTAAGTTGAGTGATTTTTATCATAAATATGAATTCCTCTGTTATTTTCATTTTAAACATTATTTATGGTATTTAAAAAATCGTGGAACTATTTTATAATCTTCATCATACACTTACAAACAATATTCATTTAAATACCCAAGGCTAATATGGATTTGATTCATAGATATTGAATTTTTTTTTTGCAGAACATTCACAGTGAACAACAGAGAACACACTTGAATGTATATAAACAGACAAGCTCTCACAACATATATATACCAATTCATATAGATTCAAGCTAAAGAACTTCAATACAAGTCAATATCATCACATGCATGGTTGTTAAAAACCAGATCAAACTGTTTTTAAAGAAATTTACTCACAAATATAAGCAGCGAACAAAGCAGAGCAGTTTTCCAGGCCTTGAAAATTAAATTTGAAAAATGCTTTTGATTTGCTTTGTTGATGAAATTGATCCCTTTGCATGTTGAATTTAATCCTACTGCTGATGATTACTGAATTTCTTGTTGATCAATTCTGATTTCATTTGAGTTGTAGGTTTAATTTTAGATTTCAGCTAGCAATTGCTTTTAGTTTTCAAATTTCTGGTTTTTGAAAATAATTTCTGGTTTTAGTTAAGAAAAGAAGACAAAGGAATGAAAGTGTTATGTAAAAACTAGTTTTCTTCTTTAAACATTTATTTTTAAAAAATATTAAAATAAAAAAAAGTTGCCATTTGTTGATAAATTTGAACAAATGTCAATGCAAATTCCTTTAGCTTACAAGTGTTAAAAATGCTTTATCTTTGTTTTACAAGTGTTCAATTTCCTTTAATTAAATCATTTTAAGTTATATATGCATTTATGAAATATTTATATGCATTCGTGAGAAGTTTTTAAAATAATAAGCTTTTGAATTTAAATAAAATACAAGTATGAAATCTTTGTAAACATTTGTTTTATAAATAGCTTATGTTTTAAATCAAATAAATGTATTATATATTTCCTTATAAATTTGAAATATGAATTTGTATTTATATTTATGTAAAATATGAATTTAGTAATTTATTTACATATTACTTACGTTTACAAACAGTTCTAATTCAAGAGATAATTAAAAAGAAAGTTTATTTAAAACTATATATATATATATATAACCATTATAATTTAAGCATTTTAAAGAAAACAAAATAAAACTTTGATTAAATCTTATTTAAACTATCATATTTAAAAATAAATAATTATCTTATACTTTGAAAATAATTGAATTAACCTTAAATTAACCTTTGAAAAATATTAATTTTAAAACAAAGCTTCGGATTGCAATATATTCATACATGTATGAATTATCAATATATTATATTAAATTTCAAAACAATTCCAAATTATAACATACATACATACATACATATATATATATATATATTACAATTTGAAAATTTATCTTTTATTTAAAACAAAAGATTTTCTATCTACAATATATATACCAAATATATATATCATAAATAGAATAAAATTTTATTAGTTTTGAAAGATAATTCCTATCAGTTTTAAATTGTTAGAAAGATATTGATCAATATTGCCAAATTAAATGTTTATTAACCTTTAAAAGATTAAATTTATCAATTTAAATTAAAATTATAAAGAAAAATTATCAAATCAATTTAATTATTAATACAGATTATTAAATTGATATTGCCCAAAATTTCGGGTCGTCACATTCCTCCTCCCTTAAAAGAATTTCGTCCCCGATATTTAAAAGCAAAGATAATTTAATAACCCAGCAAAGATTTTAATTTCAAACCGCAAAGCATACCTATCAACCAGTTACTAACAACCATAGCAATCAATCAAACAAACAAACCTAACAAATTATCCTGACACAAAATCAGGATAGATCTTCTAACTATCTAGAGTTTCCTAAGTATAAATCACTAGGAGACTCGCTCTACAGAAGCTCAACTAACTACAACACCATAATCCAGAGCTCGTCTCATCTCTAGATCCACCAATCTTAACAGAACATCAGACTATACTCAAGTCTAGCTCAACTTCCAAATCCAACTGAACTGCAAATTCTACAATCAATAATGAATCATACACGTACTCCCTCAGAGATACGTGAAATATAATGAATTCCAGTTATCCAAACTGGCAATTCAATCTTATAGACAACAGAACTAATCCTATCAAAAACATAGATAAGAAATCTCAAATGCCTCAGAACTAGCCATCCAATCTTACCCAATTACTGCTCTCTTAACCAGAGAAATCTTAACAACAATGAAGTCTCCAACTTCTAATTCTAAACTCCTTATCTCATATCTGCATAACTCAACAGACAATCTTAGGCCGCCCATCTTCTTGATCAGCTCAACCTATGCTGATGCTGTCAGAAAATACTAGACCAAAGCAAACCAGTTTCTGGATCCTCTTCATCAAAATGATCTTCCAAGATCCGTCGAAATCCAGAACACAAGCTCTACTTCTCAAGCAATAGCAAACTGAACTTGCTTCCTTCCTCGTACAGCTGTTACCTCGCTTCCACTGCACAACTTTAATTCTGAAATAGATGAGAATACTGTTGATAAACATGAGTACAAACTTATCCAATATATCCAGGAAACTTTGTTCATCAAATCCATAAAATCTTAGTGACCTATCTGACTCGGTCACAACCTTACAGCAGAATCCAACTCAAAAACTAGATCTGACCAATCCAAATTCGAAAATTTTCTGAGCTGCTACACCAACTCTACTACTAGCTAACCACCAAAATTTCTTCTGGAACCCAATCAATATGGAACTCAACTCCAGATGCGGACAAACTTCTGATTACATCAGTAGCTCCTACTTCCAAATGAGAACCCTCAGTCTCAAACAAAAGATTGCCCAAGATAAATTCCCAAACTAATCGCAACCCACTTTTGCGATCCTACCTAGTTCGGATTCCAAAGAAACTATCCTCTCTTTACCAATTAGAACAGCTTTAAGCTTCTCCAAACAAGGTTAACTCTTCAAGAAAACTTTCACCATCTGCCCGAACTGCTGAAGAAGAACCACAAAGATTCCTGAACCATCGGAGAAACGGGCAATACTACTGCTTCCAAACTCCACCTTGATGATACTGCAAAGCTAAAAGACCTTCTTGCCCGCACACAAACACTTCGAGCTGCACGATTACCACAGCTAACCAAAGACTTCTAATCCAAAGGCTCCATGAATCCCAAAACTATCAACAAACCACACAAAAGACCTTCGAGATGGCAGACATCCTCTCAAGAAATTTGGGCTCCAAACCAAGCATCAACATCTCGCTCTCCTTAAGGAATGACAAATGAGACCATGCCGAAGCGAAAAAACTTATAGACCTTAGTCTCATATTCCAAAACAGCCAACCTCCTTGCTAAAGATCCAGATAACTTCTGCACAGACGAATCTTCCCTGCGGCAGGTAAAGACTGTTCCTCAATGACTTCTAAAACTGCTTCAAGAGAAAACATCTTCGAAAATATCCATGGGTACTGCATCTCACCACACAGTTATTAAGATACCATCACTCGCTTCTGCACTTCTGACAAATCCAATCCTAGAAATTTTGCTCACCCGAGCGCAATCCAAACTTACACTTCAAAGATGAACTCCGAATTTTTTAAAAGATTTCCTGTGAAGATCAGAGAAATCCTTACTCCAAGCTGCAAATCTTACTTGAGACGATATTTGGGTCTACAGTCTCGACAAATGTACTTCCAACCTCAAACATATGGACCTCTTCCACCAGTGGTAGTCGTGTTACACACACACCCCACTACTCCATCTACCTCTAAAACATATGTTGGAAAAACCCAAACAGATAACCCAACAAATCAGGTAGATATAGATATATAATTATATATAAAAATTACAAGTACGCCCTCTCAAGAATGACACCACTCCAGAGCCTAGGTATCCACTCAACCTAATGCTCTGATACCAAGCTGTCACGACCCGTTTTTCTATCTCCAGAAAAACGCATCATGAATTAAGAAAGAAAGGGATAGAAGAAGAAAATATAAGAAAGAAGAAACTCAACAACATCAGATAACTCACAGCGGAACGAATGAAATATAATATATCACATAAAATTTTACATAGTATCATATTACATCAGAGTACACAACTTATACAACACATATGAGACAGTTATAAACATCTATCGAACTATACAACTCAAGATATCACAAGACACAGATATCACACAAACACAGCGGAACCATAATATATCTATACGTGGAAGCCTCCTTCTCCATATCTCCTCCAGAGTTCGTCAAGCTAACCTGAATCTCTCGACTACTCATACATAATATGAGTACCCAAGAGTTTCATAAAACAGAAAATAAACACTCGGGTCAGACAGGGGTCTGGTGTGAGTAAACGGGTTAAAATTGCTTAACTTTAGAAAATCTTTTGAAAAGAAAACGTATCACGTAAGACTTCCCACACATAAACATGGAAACGTTTTTACCTTTCGCTAACCAAAACATTTGATAGGAAATCCAGTGATATTATAATAGTGTCTAGGGCTTTCAAGTAAACATGAAATAACCGAAATTGTTACATTTATTAAATTCCAGCTACTAGCCACAAAAGTGGGTAATACAAACAAAACCGTTGGGTCTCGTAGGAAGAATGGGTTTCCATCAATGGTAGGGCTACTGGGGTACCGCCCGTCACAGTACGTGGCCTAGATCGCTATACCGAGGATTACTCCCAATCCCCTGCAACACAAAGCCGGGACCACCCCTTACTGGACAGTCCCGATTAAGACCCGTGGTTGGCGCGACCAACCACCCACTAAGCCGAAATAAAAGGGACATCTAGACAGGGATGACCTCATCCTGAAATGGGTGATACCCACCTAGCCATGCCGGACCTCCCCTGTTTTAGCCATTCCCGGTTGATGAGGCTGCGATTACCTTTATAGAACACATCTATCTTAGAATGCTCATCGTCCACCTGACGATGTTCTGAAAGCATTCAATCCATACAAGTTCGTTCCGGGTTCGAAAGAAACCGAAGGCACTATCTCCTTGCACTCATTTTGGAATCACCCTTAGAGTCAACGACCATAGCCCTTGCATTCTCAATCAGCATCTCGAACCTGTAAGTACTATTTCCGTCAAACTCATCACGGAATCACCCCTAGAGTTATACTGATGTATAGTTCTTACACTTCGAGTCTTCACTTACACTCCACTTGGATTCACGATCTAACGTTTAATTTGGATCGATGTGGTTTTCGGATATCCAAATATGGAAACCCGATCCCGGTCTCACCGAAACCAAACGCCATTTTAATGTCCAAGTTGTTTAAGGATTTTAAATAATTAACTTATATTCAGAATGATATAACAGATAGATGAATCACATTATCACAATAGATAATTCATATCAACCAATCATCTCACAAAGCAGCACATCACATATCAGAGATATCACACCCGAATCATCCAATATCAATCATCCAATATCAATCAATTATCCTAAAGCAGAATTGATTAACTCTTAATCAATTTAATTAACCTTTAATTAAATTAATTACTATCCTTTAATCACTAGGATTATCTTAATCCTGCTTCATTAATTTATTCCAAATAAATAAATTAATCATCTCTTAATGATCTTCCTTAATTAATCTCCCTTGATTAATTATCCTTTAATTACATTCAAGTAATTAGCTTTAATTCTTTAATTAATTCCACAAATTAATTAACCTTAACCATATACAGCACTTAACCTTAATTACTATCATTAATTACATTAATTAATGATCCTTCATTTACTTCCATTAATTAATCAACTATAATTAATTACATTAAACCTCAATTAATTACAATTAATTAATCACACTTAAATTAATCACTTTTATTAATCAACGTTGATTAATTCATTAATTATATTAACTAATGATCCTTATTAATTAATAATTCCTTTAATGAATTAAATAATTAACTTGTAATTAATCATCTCATTAATCATAAATATAATTACTTATCTTAATTAATTAATTTCTTAATTAATTATATTAACCCTTTGATTATATAATCTAATTAACTAATCTTTAATTACTTCATTAAGTAATTATTAATCAATTAAATTAATAAATAATCCTTAATTAATTGCTTTATTCTTTAATTACATTTTTAATTAATTACACTTAGTAATTAATCATAAATTAATCTCATTCATTAATTAATTAATCACATTAATTAATTAACTAAAATAATTAAGTAATTAACCCTTAATTACTTCATAAGTAATTATCTCCTAATTACTTCCATTAGATGATTACTCTTTAAATTAATTACTTAACAAACAATTAATTCCATCATTAAATGATCCTTAATTCTTTAATTAATTAATTACTCCATAATTAATTAACTTCAAAACAATTATATTAATCAATTCCTTCGATTAATAACATCTAGTGATTAACCCTTAATCGCTTCAACTTTAATTACTTTCATACGTAATTTCCCTTCTTAATTACATTAAGTAATCCACCATTAATTACTTCATTCAGTAATTACACTTAATTAATTCATAATTAAGTAACTATTAAAATTAAATAAACAATTAACTAATTATTTAAAATAATTAAATAATTAGTTAACTTCTTATATTTCAAAATCCTTAATTAATTAAGAAAATCATTTATCTTAATTAATCTTTTACTTATTAACAAAACATATTAATTAAATATCCTTAAGTTCATATCAATAATGAATTAACCTTAATTATCCTCATAAATTAATTATTTGAAAATAAAATATTTAGAAATCATTTTGAAATTTAAACACTTTAGTTATCTAATTTAATCTTATTCATTTTCAATATAATTTGAAAACTTTGTTATTAAAACATTACTTTAAGATTTACTTAAAAACTTTGATTAATACTTTAAATTGAAAACACTACTTTTAAAATAGAATTCAAAATTTAACTAAAATAATTACTTTCAAAAACAAACATCTTAAGCAATTTAAATTTAAAATAAATTCAGTTAATACTTTAAAGGTTTGATTTATTTTTACTTCAAAAGAACAAGCTTTAACTTTTATAAATCTATTTCATGTTGTAAATCCTTAAGCTAGATTAGCATAAGAAAACGACTCGGGTCAAACCCGTGTTGAACAACACAAACTCTCGAGCAAGCTTCGGTGCAACCACTCATCTCAAAAAGCTTCGAGACCAACCTAGCACCATCACGAACCAAAACCCAAGTCGACCTCTTTCTTCCCCAAACTTCCTCTCTTCTACCTGATACGATATTCACACGTGCACGTTGCACGGCGAACCAAGCGACGCCGATCCTTCCTCCGGCCATCTCCAAGTCGCTGATGGCCACGACGTGCCTTCCCTCAACCCAGTATCCAAAATCCCACATCGAAACAAAATTCGACCCTAAGCTCGAAAAAAACTACAACAGTCACGACCACAAAACCCCCTCAACGCCGACAATCACGACGCCGTTAGACCTCGCCGACCTCACCATCGAAACACCTCATCCACGAGCATCATCTTCCCCTAATGCAAACGACTCCGGTCACGTATTGATGAAGAGAATCCCATAGTAACGCCGGCTTCAACAACAGGAGCTAAAACCCTATTACGATCGAATTCGAACAATTCGGCCATAGGAAAAATTCAACTGCATTTTTCCCTTCATCAACATCACAAAAACTAGCTTCGACAAAGATTTCAGCTTCAAACATCAAATTGATCTTTGGCAATTCGTCAAATTGCCGAAACCACCCTTCTCCCTATATCCCAAAGAATACTACCCTAAAATCGTGATTATACTATCTAAATTCAAGTTTTCCTGCTACAAATACCATCATGCCATCCAAATTAAAAATTAAGTTGAGTGACTTTTATCATAAATATGAATTCCTCTGTTATTTTCATTTTAACCATTATTTATGGTATTTAAAAAATCGTGGAACTATTTTGTAATCTTCATCATACACTTACAAACAATTTTCATTTAAATACCCAAGGCTAATATGGATTTGATTCATAGATATTGAATTTTTTTAGCAGAACATTCATAGTGAACAATAGAGGACACACTTGAATGTACATAAACAGACAAGCTCTCACAACATATATATACCAATTCATATAGATTCAAGCTAAAGAACTTCAATACAAGTCAATATCATCACATGCATGGTAGTTAAAAACCAGATCAAACTGTTTTTAAAGAAATTTACTCACAAATATAAGCAGCGAACAAAGCAGAGCAGTTTTCCAGGCCTTGAAAATTAAATTTGAAAAATGCTTTTGATTTTCTTTGTTGATAAAATTGATCCCTTTGCATGTTGAATTTAATCCTACTGCTGATGATTACTGAATTGCTTGTTGATCAATTCTGATTTCATTTGAGTTGTAGGTTTAATTTCAGATTTCAGCTAGCAATTGCTTTTAGTTTTCAAATTTCAGGTTTTTGAAAATAATTTCTGGTTTGAGTTAAGAAAAGAAGATAAAGGAATGAAAGTGTTATGTAAAAACTAGTTTTCTTCTTTAAACATTTATTTCAAAAAAATTAAAATAAAAAAAGTTGCCACTTGTTGATAAATTTGAACAAATGTCAATGCAAATTCCTTTAACTTACAAGTGTTAAAAATGTTTCATCTTTGTTTTACAAGTGTTCAATTTCCTTTAATTAAATCATTTTAAGTTATTATGCATTTATGAAATATTTATATGCATTTGTTAAATGTTTTTAAAATAATAAGCTTTTGAATTTAAATAAATATACAAGTATGAAATCTTTGTAAACATTTGGTTTATAAATAGCTTACGTTTTAAGTCAAATAAATGTATTATATATTTCCTTATAAATTTGAAATATGAATTTGTATTTATATTTATGTAAAATATGAATTTAGTAATTTATTTACATATTACTTACGTTTACAAACAATTCTAATTCAAGAGATAATTAAAAAGAAAGTTTATTTAAAACTATATATATATTTATAACCATTTTAGTTTAAGCATTTTAAAGAAAACAAAATAAATCTTTTATTAAATCTTATTTAAAAATAATTAATTATCTTATACTTTGAAAATAATTGAATTAACCTTAAATTAACTTTTGAAAAATATTAATTTTAAAAAAAAGCTTCGGATTGCAATATATTCATACACGTATGAATTATCAATAGATTATATTAAATTTCAAAACAATTCCAAATTATAGCATACATATATATTTATATATATATTACAATTTGAAAATTTATCTTTTATTTAAAACAAAAGATTTTCTATCTACAATATATATACCAAATATATATATTATAAATAGAATAAAATTTTATTAGCTTTGAAAGATAATTCTTATCAATTTTAAATTGTTAGAAAGATATTGATCAATATTGCCAGATTAAATATTTATTAACCTTTAAAATATTAAATTTATCAATTTAAATTAAAATTATAAAGAAAATTTATCAAATCGATTTAATTATTAATACAAACTATTAAATTGATATTGCCCAAAATTCCGGGTCATCACAATAACTACCATTTAATCTAATACCATCCAAACTAAATACTAATAAGGAAGTATAATAAGTGAAACAAATATTTTATTGTATACGGTGTTATATTTACATGTGTATATGGAACATAAACACACAAATATATTTACGTACATTAAATTATAGAATTAAACTACTAAATAGATTTTTTAACAATTGGAGATTTCTGAATCAAACAATTTGTATAATGAAAGCAAAAGTTTCCACGTTGTTCAACCAAATTCCCATCTTTGTCAAAACAGGCTTCGCCTACGCAGATCACATTGTCGTCTTCTTCCATAGGTGCTTCTTCTTCTTCCTCTTTGCTATGCTCTAAGGGGTCATGCACTTGAATGTTGGGAGAATCTTCTTCAATCACAATAGGATTTGCATGACCATCCATTACGAATTTTAGCACATTCCAAGGAATTTTGCCTTGCTTTTCTTGTTCTTTTGCCATCCTTATTTGCACAACTTGAAGTTCACTCAACATTTGCATGGCATCCTTCATAGACTCTTCAATATTTATTACACGTGCCAGTGTAGTGTGTTGGAATGGACCAGAATGAGGAGAAGGGAAAGAAATGTTGTCATTTTGGTTTGAATTAGTGAAGGAGGCCATTAGTTTTAATTTTCGAAAGGTTATACAGAGAAAGAGAAGTAAGAAGACAGAAAATTCGAAATACATAAGTTTATATAATTACCAAACTAATTTTAGAGGGAAAATAAAAATTTCAAATTTTGTCGTTGTATGTCGACATGGGTGGTAAGGGTATGTCGACATCCCTATGAAAAATTTGATTTCCTTGCATATCTCTGTTTATTAAAATATATGTAACTGTCTATATTTTATATCCCAGTTATTGAACAAATGCCTAGTGCTCTTCTTAACTTATTAAATATAGGTTGATTTAATGGTTTGGTTAAAATATCAGCAATTTGATTTTTGGAGTTGATAAATTCAAGAGAAATCATCTCTTTACTTATATTATCTCTAGAAAAATGATGTCTGATATCAATATGTTTAGTCCTAGCATAATGAGTAGGATGTTTAGATAAATTTATTGCACTAGTACTATCATAATAAATTGGTGATTTTGAAATTGTTAATCCAAAATCTTTTAGGGTTTGTTGCATATAAATAACTTGGGAGCATGCCGAAGCAGTAGAGATATATTTTGCTTCAGTTGTTGATAAAGAAATAGTGTTTTGATTTTTACTAAACCATGAACCAAAGAATACCCCAAAAAGTGACAAGTTCCACTTGTACTTTTTTGGTCAGATTTGCCACCAGCATAGTCAGCATCGTAATAAGAGATTAATTCAGATGAATCATTTTTAGGGTAAAATAAATCATAGTCAAAAGTATGTTTAACATATCTTATGATATGTTTCGCTGCTTTTAAGTGAGTCTCTTTGGTTTGAGATTGGTATCTTGCACAGAGACAAACACTATGCGTGATATCGGGTCAACTCGTAGTGATATAGAGCAGTGATCCAATCATTCCCCTATATAGTTTTTGATTTACATCTTTTGAAAGATCTTCTTTATTTAAATTTTCATTGGTTGCCATGGGAGTGGGTTTTCGACTCGCAGTAGTCATACCAAATTTACTAATTAGATCCCTGGCATATTTTACTTGACTAATAAAAATACCATTATCTAATTGTTTTATTTTTAAACCTAAGAAGAAAGTAAGCTCACCCATAAGACTCATCTCAAACACTTTTATCATTATTTCAGAAAATTCCTTATTCATTTCATGATTAGTTGAACTAAAAATATTATCTTCTACATAAACTTATACTAGTTGGATATCATTTTTATTTCTTTTAATAAAAAGAGTATTATCTACTTTACCAATTTCAAAATTTGATTGTAATAAAAAGATCTTAGTCTCTCATACCATGCTCTAGGATCTTGTTTCAGACCATATAGAGCTTTCTTAAGTTTGAAAACATGGATTGGAAATTTTTCATCTTCAAAGAGTGGAGGTTGTTCAACATAAACTTTCTCTTTCACGAATCCATTTAGAAAAGCGCTTTTAACATCCATTTGAAATAATCTGAAATTATTATAGTTTGCGAAAGCAAGTAGAATTCTAATGGTTTCTAATCTTGCTATGGGTGTAAAAGCTTCATCAAAATCTATTTCTTCTTCTTGACAATAACCTTATGCGACTAATCGAGCTTCATTTCTAATGACCTCGCCTAGTTCATTCATTCTATTTTTATAAACTCATTTAGTTCCTATTATAGTTTTATCCTCGGGTCTAGGAGCAAGCTCACAAACATCATTTCTGGCAAATTGATTCAGTTCTTGTTGCATTGCCAGAATCCATGAATCATCAAACGATTCTTCCTTTAGATTTTTAGGTTCAACAGCTGATATAAAAGCTACATTACTCATGTTATTTAGTTGGTTTATAGTTATAATAATAGATTCAATATTTCATAGTATATTTTCTATAGCATGATCTTTTAAAAGGTTAACCTTTTTATTTGGATGAATAAGTTCATTATTTGTTTCAATTGATTCATTATTTAGAGTAGTAAGATCTTCTTCATCATTAATTTGTTTAACATCTTTGAAACTTTCAACAAACGAAACATGCATTATTTCTTCAATGTTGTTACTTCTTAAATTAAAAACTCTATATGCTTTACTTCTATTAGAATATCCGACAAAGATTCCTTTGTCGGATTTAGGATCAAATTTTATCCAGATTGTCTTTTGTATTTGGAATAAAAAATTTACTTCCAAAAATTTTAAAATAAAATACCTTTGGTTTCTTCTTGTGAAGAAGTTCATAAGGTGTTTTATCAGTTAGCAGTCTAATTAATATTCTATTCAAAATGTAGCAAGCTGTAGCGACTTCTTCAGCCCAAAAATGTTTTGGTAAATTACTATATGAAAGCATTGTTCTAACACACTCTTGGATCGTCCTATTTTTACATTCTACCTCTCCATTTTGTTGTGGAGTTCTTAGAAAAGAGAAATTATGAATTATTCCCTTTTTATTGCAGAATCTCTCAAAAATTTCATTTTCAAATTCCCCACTGTGATCACTATGAACAGTTATAATTTTTAAAGAAAGTTATTTTTGAAGTCTTTTTGTAAAAAAATTGAATGAATCAAAAGTATCACTTTTATGTTTCATAAAATTGTCCATGTAAACCTAGAATAATCAACTAAAATTACAAAGACATATTTATTGTGATTTATTAATTGAATTTGAGATGGACCAAACAAATCTAGATGAAGTAACTCAAGAGGTTTTGAAGTTGAAATCATATCTTTTAATTCGAAAGAACTCTTCTTAAGTTTTCCTAATTGACAAGCATCACACATACTATCTATTTTAAAATTTATTCCAGGAAGACCTCTTACTAGATCAAGTTTAGACAGCCTAAATAAAAGTTTAAAATTCGAATGCCCAAATCTTTTATGCCAAATCCAAGGTTCACTTGTATTAGCCAAAAGACATAGATAATCATTTGATATTTTCATACTAAGAATTTTAATAAATATAATATTTGAATTATTATCTTCGATGTGACACTTATCTTTTTCAAATTTAATTTTGTATCCTTTATCGCAAAGTTGACTAATGCTAAGCAGATTGTGTTTCAGATTCTTAACTAATTAAACATTAGAAATAATAGTAGCTTTAGAGTTACCGACATTGGCGATGCCAATCACATATCCTTTTGAGTTGTCTCCAAAACTAACCAATCCTCCATCTTTATAGATAATATCATTCAGGATATCTAGATTACCAGTCATATGTCTTGAACATCCACTATCAAGTATCCTTTTATTCTTCTTGATTTGCACAATTTGTCCATTGAGTGTTGATTCTTCAAAAGCCCTATAACATTTTCCTTTCTGCATAGAATACAAACTCGATTGATAACTTGATTTCATACAATAACTACATGCAGACTTATGAGACAATGGTGATTTGAATAGTTTTAAACTAGTGTTAACAAAATCCCTAAAAATCGCCATTTCAAAATCTTTTTCAAAATTCAGATAATGAAAACTTTGAAAACCAATGCTTTGATAACAAATGTGGGAAACGCGGATTGTGGATCTTAAGGCTGAAATAACACTAGAGGGGGGTGAATAATGTTTTATGGATTTTCTAAACCTTTTTGAAACTTATGTAATTTAATCACCAACAAATGCAATTCACAAGCACAAATATAATAACAGAATCAAACACTGATGCAAATACTAAATAGAAGCAATAAAAGAAAGAACACACCAGGATTTTAAACTGGTTTGGTGTTACCCTATATCTAGTCTCGTACAAGCGTACAGATTTCTTTTCAAAATAATCTCCCAGATTACACCCTCGGTCTCAAGCCTACATCCTCTATTGAATATGCGATTATATGATTTTTGTTTGATGATAATTAACATATATATATATATATATATATATATTCGTTTAAATGTATTTGTTAATATACTATTTTATTTTCACAGATTAAATAAATATTTGATGAATTAAATAAATAATACAGAATTTGAATTCAAACGGATATTTTATCCAAACAAATACTTATTACAATTTTTGTATAGTACAAATTTCAAGCTCTCACTACATATATACAATTTCAATTACAATACAAATTTGATTACATTACAATTCACATTTACATTTGACCTCACTACATATCACTCATTCATTCAACTCGTATTTATCTTTAACTTCATTCCAATGTGAATCCCGCACCTAAGCAATCTGCAGAAATATACATTGACGCGGTAAAATTGAAAATAAAATATTTCTGCAGTATAACATAAAATGTGAATTTTGAAAATAATATTTGCCTCAGTTATTTGGATTGTTCGTCACCATTTAAATTCTAATTCATCATACATGAACAACTTTTGACATGCATAGTGTATCGCTGTACATGCCACAAGGCCGTGCACACCAATATACGCACTTGATAAAATTACAGGGACAGGTGAGCACAGGTCAAACCTTGAATGCCGGGTTCAATTCAAGTGCAATAAAAATAATGTCATAATATTAGCACAAGGTCAAACCCGAGCTTTAAGTTGGATTCAACACAGGTGCAACTCCAATGTACACATGAATGTTATGATAAACACATGTACTCAAGCGTCAGGTCGAGTATGTTACAGCATGTGCGCATGAAACCAGTAATGAAATCAACTCAAGATCAATGCACATGAAGCAACCAGACCTAATTGGTAGACATGAACCATAAGTACAATATGATATCCCTCAAAGCAAACAGTGAATCAAGATACAAGACAGAACCGGCAAATGTGCAACATGAACAAATGATCAGTGGACAATGCATGAAGACTTGAACAAGACTCGACTGCTACCCTGACTCGAAGCAAGGCAGTGATATGCACAGTGCACAACAACTACCAAATGCAGACTAACTTAAATAATACAATGAAACCATAGAAAATGAATGACCAGACAAATATGCAAACATATGCAGCGCACAGCACAACCAAACTGCCCAGGCTCAATGTCACAAATAATACAACATGGAAGTATGGCAGTAGACAATGCAAAGTGGTGCACATGTAACCAGAGCCAAGACAACAAGAAATGCACAAGAAAACTGCAAACAAGCGAATGGCCAAGAAAAATAAACGGTAAAGCAACGACAATGCAAGTGCATACAATGCAATAATGGACAGTGCAAGATAGAAACAGTGGTCAGACCAAGTGCAGCCTCTACACGAAGTTCAAGAGAGCCGTAAATGACACAGATGACAACAGTGGTGCAACAAAACCCAATACAATGAACTACATGATGAACAAGTATGCAAGTGAATGCAACATTTCTACAAGACATGTATATGTATCAATGAAGCAGTGCAGCAGTGAATGGCAGCAGCACAACAGCAATATACATTGAAGCAACTCAAGCTCAAGTCAGTACAACTAAGTTCAAACGAAACTGGATCAGTAAGTAGTGCCAAAAGAACAGGTACAACATGCAGTGTAGACTCAAATATTGTGCACCAGAATTAAAGCAACATGAACACAATACCACACTTCAAACAACAGTCAATAATTCAACTGGCCAGAGGCAACTCCAAGCTGGCATAATCAAATCAATGAAGTAGTGTCAGTGACAGTGCCGAAGTCATCAAAGTCAGATACATAATGGTCGAAGCCAATACACAAAGAAAATGCAAAGTCGAAGTCAGGTGAAGTCATGAAATAGCAGTAACATGAAGATCAACAGCAAGTGGATATGACCATCGAGCCGCAAGTCAATCAAATTCAAAGTACCCAAAAAAATTCACGTAGCAGTTTTCACGAAATCGACATCGTCAAAATCAAGTCAAAGTCGAAGACAACAAGAACGAAAACAAACGAAATCAACACCGTGTAAATCAAGGAATCGAACCAAGTCAGAAATCAAAACTGTGTTATTCAAGTAATTTGCACAAGTCAGAGATCAATCCCAAGCATTAAAACAAAATCGAATGGCCGAGATAAATCAAGTGACGAATTCAAATAAATGTATACAAACGAAAATCAAGGATCTCGAATCTTATATAAACAAGTAACGTCATCGACAATTGCATGATCGAGTAAAAGCAAGCAAATCAGAAGAAGCAAAAAGAAAAATTTACATACCAAATCAAAGTCGAACTCGATCAAGGAGGAGGAGCCGCGAACAAATCAATTGAAGTAAGAAATCAAAGCACCAACCATCAATTTAAGATGCGACTTCACAAAGCCCTAATTTCAGAGCTAAGAGGAATGAACGAAAGAAGGAACGAGGCCATTGTTAAACAAAGGAGCAGACCAAATAAATAAAGAGAATAATATTAGGCCGGCCCTTTCTTTCTTTAGTATTGGTTTATATTAAAAAGGAATAATTAGGGCTTTGGTGTTTAATTGTTTTTTAAATTGTTGTTTTTGTATTTTCTCCTTTAAACCATTGTAATTACTAGTCATGTGACTAGGGGACAAATAACGTGGCATAATTTGAGAATTCGCAACTCAGTGCCTAAGTTGTGGCACGGTTTTAAGCATAGAGCTAGGTTAGTCGATAGTGGGTGTCACGAGTTTACGTGTGTAAGCATGTGACTACTTAATTTCTAGTAGAAACCTTGGGGGCAGCACGTAGGCGAGGTTTTGCCGAAGCTGGGTAAATTCTGTGTCGTTCTATTTCTGCATTTATTATTCTGGTATTATCTATGCTGCTATTATTTTCATATATCTGTGTTGAAATATTTTATAAGCTTCCGCAATAATTTTTATAATTGTTTGCGCCAAAATTGGTCACAAACACCCAAAGTCGTGAAAGCACCCGTTTACGTACTCAACTCAATAATAATCAACACAGAATTCAGCAACAATCAATATAGAATTCAGTTCTAAGTAACAAATCACAGTAATTCACGAACAACGATCACAAACACAGGATTTATAGTGGTTCGGCGTTCGCGCCTACGTCCACTTTAAAGGTTTTCTCTTTATTGCTTTGCTTGATTAAATCGATTACAACGGATTACAGCTGACAATTGCTTTGAAATCTGAATACAACAGCGATTATGATAGATAGACTTGAATCCGGCAGAGTCTTGGTGTTCAATGGCAGAAGTTGTCCGAAGATCCCTCTTTCTGAAGGCTTCAGGGTGCTATTTATAGGCGTTGGAGGCCCAGATCTTGCTGAAACTTCGTGAGACTTCTTCTGGCACGTGAGTGGGCCCACGCGACCGGCCCCACCAAATTTCGTCTCGATCTGACATCGGTTCGAAGTGATTTCGAACCCATCAAGAAATGGTCCAATCGAGCTGAAACTTGGCAGGAACAATCTTTACCTCATATGAAAGCTACTGTGAAAATTTGGTTGCATTTGGATTTGTGGTTAAGGAGATATGCTCGGTTCGAAATGAGCATTTTCGGTTGGCGGTGTCGTTCGAAACCATGACTTCGAACCCTTCATTTCGAATCCCTGAGTGCACGTGGGTTTGCAGTGACGTGGCGCGCATTTCTCGAATCGATGCTACTTTATCTCCGAGTTGACCGCTTCGACTCCGTGAACTACGGCGGACACGTCATCCAAACCAATTGACTCGGTGGATTCGAACTAAGGATTAGTCCTGGCTTCGAACGTGACCGATTCGAATCAAGGAATCCCTATGGGTTCGAACTTGATCGGTTCGAACTGGGTCGCTCGATGGGTTTGAATTAAGGGCTTGCATGGATTCGAAGTAAGGGTGCGAAGCTGAGTGAAGTCATGGATTCGAAGGTAGGCCATTGTGGTGGATTCGAAGGCGATGGAGTCGAAGGCGATGGAGTCGAAGCAGGTACTAGCTGATGGGTTCGAACGTGGCTTGGGTTCGAACTTCATGGTTTCGAAGGCAAGGGCGTGGATGGGTTCGAACTAGATGGGTTCGAAGGAGAGACAGTGGATGGGTTCGAAGCAGAGACAGTGGATGGTTTCGAAGTACTCCAGTGCGATGGGTTCGAAACAGACAGTGACCACCTTTCTCACTTTGAATCCATCCTATCTTGAGCATACGAACTCGGATTGACTTGAAATTTGAAATGACGACTCCTACGACCTTTCTTGTCATGTCCTATCAATTGTGGCTTGATCCGGACTTGGACAAAATTCATCGATATCCATAGCAAAGTGAAGTATAACCAATCTCTGAGACGAACTGTCTTTCGTTTTCGACCAATCTTTTGGTATCACGGCTTTGCCAAAAAGCGGGATAACATTTTGCCCCCCAAAACATGCCTTGCGGTAGGAAGGTGTGTTTTGTAATGCCTTGAGTTGGATGTTCGTATCCGATCATCAACCTGTAAAGAACTTGATAATTTTATATGTCCTCAAATGACGATCGTTCGTGATCGAATTATTCGGGATGAAGCGCGGCCGTTCATGGTCAAGCGCCTATCTTCAAATGACGATCGTTCGTGATCGAGTCATTCGAGGGAAAGTGCGACCCTGCGCGGTCAAGCGTATAAATCCATGCATCGATCGTTCGGGATCGTATGCTGCTTAAGGTGAATCGGGACCGTTCGCGGTCCGTGCCGTTCGTGGCATAGGATGAAATAGGACCGTTCGCGGTCGATGCCGTTCGCGGCAAATGATGAAATGGGACCGTTCGTGGTCGATTGTTGTTCGTGGCAAATGATGATCGTTCGCGACCAAGTGCCGTTCAAGGCGAATGGTGACCATTCGAGGTCGGGTTTCATAATTAGTGAGCCATGACCGTTCGCGGCCGATGGCGTTCGAGGCAGAAAGTGATCGTTCGCGATCGTGTGCCGTTCGAGGCGAATTTGTGACCGTTCGCGGTCGTGTGTCGGACCTCAAGTGACGATCGTTCGCGATCAAGCCATTTGAGGTGAGGCGAGTTGTGACTGTTCGAAGTCGGGTTGTGATCGTTCGCGATCGGGTGCCGTTCGAGGCGAGTTGTGCGTGCCTGGGAGGGCTTGGTTTTATCGATGCCAGGGTCACGTTCGGGTGAGTTCCTGGATCGTTTATAGGGGCGGTTCATCGCCGTCTCAAAGCATACCTAAGGATCGTTCGCGACCCCATACATGTATAAGTAGCTTAGTCATTCCAGAGTTATCAGAATCAAATAACTATTAAACGGATGAGCTCCAAAAACAATGTCCAAACAAACAAAGTCCAAATGTTCAAATCAAAATGAAATAAAAGTAAAGCATGGATGTCAAAGTGTAAGTTTCCACTACGAAACGGTCAATGATCACTCAGAGCATGCCTGGAGATCGTTCGCGATCTCGCACATGTGTAAATGATTTAATTGCGGTAGTAGAAGCTTACAACTTGTTCATCGTTATTTCATTCAATTGATAACCAAACGGTGCCTGGATTCGGGGTCGCCTCTAGCTGATGTGGACGGTGGTCGCTCTGGTTCCGCCGCAGGAGCTCGCCTCCTTACATATTGAAGGAGCATACCGTTCCTGATATGCCCTTCCACCTCGTCCTTCAGGTGCCTACAATCATTAGTGTTATGACCATTTAATTCATGGAATACACAGAACTTATCTGATTTCCTTTCGTTAGAGGTAGGATCCCTTCGCATTGGCCTACGATACGGAATCTGTTCTTTGGTATCCTGGTAAATTCGCTCCAGGCTCTCGTTCAACTCAGTGTAGGTGGTGAATCGCGGCTCCCTCCGTTGCCGCTTTGATCTGTCTCTGTCATTCTCAATCTTTCTTTTACCTTTATCCTTGTCCGAATCTTTTTTGAGAGGCTTTTCGTCTCTAAATGCAAAAACCTCTATCCCATCTCCTTCTTCTCTCTCGGCATTCGCATCTTCTAATCGTAAAAACTTTTCTGCCTCATGATAGAATTCCTCTAGATCTATGGGTGGATCTTTAGTCAATGAATTCTTGAACTCTGTGCCGTCAGCTATTCCGGACACAGCTGCCATTACTACCATGGACGGATCCGCTCGATCCACTGAAGCTGCTGCTGCATTGAATCGTGCTAGATAACTCCTCAAGGTCTCTCCGGCTTTTTGCTTTAGGGTTTCCAAAGTCATCACATTCTTGGGTCTTGTGATATGAACCCTGAATTGCCTCATAAATCTCTTCACTAAACCATTCCATGTTCCGATGGATCCATTCTCCAATTGTCTAAACCATAGTGCTGCGATATCTGTCAAGCATAACGGAAAGCAGCGGGCCATAACCTCCTCCGATGCCCCCAGCACTTCCATATGCCTCATATATTTTGTCAGATGGACCGTGGGGTCCGTTCTCCCGTCGTACATATCCAACGATGGTAGTTTGAAATCCGGTGGGTTCCTAGCTTGCCTGATCGCTGAAGTAAAAGGACTTCTATTAACATCCTCCAGATCTTTGTTCACCATACCGCCCCTCAAAGCTCTTCTAACCATCTCTGCTAATCGGTCATTGTCTCCGAGATGTAACCCTTGTTCACTACTTTCAGCCTGCCTCCCGAGTTCACGAGGTAACTCCGGGATCTGCCCCCTTGACTGAGCGTTCGCTCCTCTACTACTACCGGGTTGCGCAGATCCTTCTCTCTCTCTTTCCAAGATTGGGTCAACGTTTTCCATATGCGTGCCCCCTAGCTCTGGTGCTATGCCGGATGGTCCTGCTCCGTTCTGGACTCCATTGGCTTCCCTATTCTGTGCTCCCAGCTGTCCTATCTGTTGGAATAAACTCTGGATCAATTCCTCTTGCCTCTTCATCATCGTCTCCATCTCGTCCCTAGTGATGTATATCGATGGTTGATTCGCTCCTGAGGAAGCCTCTTGACTTCCTTGTGGTTCGCTTCTCTCAGGCCTTGGCTTTCTACTCGATTGTCTTGCCATAATTCCTAGATCTGAACTCCTGGATTTTCAAATTCAACTTCTTCCTGAATCAATTCTCAGTGAAAGCACCAAAATGTTTGCGCCAAAATTGGTCACAAACACCCAAAGTCGTGAAAGCACCCATTTACGTACTCAACTCAATAATAATCAACACAGAATTCAGCAACAATCAATATAGAATTCAGTTCTAAGTAACAAATCACAGTAATTCACGAACAACGATCACAAACACAGGATTTATAGTGGTTCGGCGTTCGCGCCTACGTCCACTTTGAAGGTTTTCACTTTATTGCTTTGCTTGATTAAATCGATTACAACGGATTACAGCTGACAATTGCTTTGAAATCTGAATACAACAGTGATTATGATAGATAGACTTGAATCCGGCAGAGTCTTGGCGTTCAATGGCAGAAGTTGTCCGAAGATCCCCCTTTCTGAAGGCTTCAGGGTGCTATTTATAGGCGTTGGAGGCCCAGATCTTGCTGAAACTTCGTGAGACTTCTTCTGGCACGTGAGTGGGCCCACGCGACCGACCCCACCAAATTTTGTCTCGATCTGACATCGGTTCGAAGTGATTTCGAACCCATCAAGAAATGGTCCAATCGAGCTGAAACTTGGCAGGAACAATCTTTACCTCATATGAAAGCTACTGTGAAAATTTGGTTGCATTTGGATTTGTAGTTAAGGAGATATGCTCGGTTCGAAATGAGCATTTTCGGTTGGCGGTGTCGTTCGAAACCATGACTTCGAACCCTTCATTTCGAATCCCTGAGTGCACGTGGGTTTGCAGTGACGTGGCGCGCATTTCTCGAATCGATGCTACTTTATCTCCGAGTTGACCGCTTCGACTCCGTGAACTACGGCGGACACGTCATCCAAACCAATTGACTCGGTGGATTCGAACTAAGGATTAGTCCTGGCTTCGAACGTGACCGATTCGAGTCAAGGAATCCCTATGGGTTCGAACTTGATCGGTTCGAACTGGGTCGCTCGATGGGTTCGAATTAAGGGCTTGCATGGATTCGAAGTAAGGGTGCGAAGCTGAGTGAGGTCATGGATTCGAAGGTAGGCCATTGTGGTGGATTCGAAGGCGATGGAGTCGAAGGCGATGGAGTCGAAGCAGGTACTAGCTGATGGGTTCGAACGTGGCTTGGGTTCGAACTTCATGGTTTCGAAGGCAAGGGCGTGGATGGGTTCGAACTAGATGGGTTCGAAGGAGAGACAGTGGATGCGTTCGAAGCAGAGACAGTGGATGGTTTCGAAGTACTCCAGTGCGATGGGTTCGAAACAGACAGTGACCACCTTTCTCACTTTGAATCCATCCTATCTTGAGCATACGAACTCGGATTGACTTGAAATTTGAAATGACGACTCCTACGACCTTTCTTGTCATGTCCTATCAATTGTGGCTTGATCCGGACTTGGACAAAATTCATCGATATCCATAGCAAAGTGAAGTATAACCAATCTCTGAGACGAACTGTCTTTCGTTTTCGACCAATCTTTTGGTATCACGGCTTTGCCAAAAAGCGGGATAACAATAATTAACAGTTTCACCCTATTCACCCCCCCTCTAGGGTGAAATCGATCCTACAAGTGGTATCAGAGTTAGAAATAGAAGTCAATTTTTGTTTTTAAAAATTCGTTTTTTTCACAAACCAATTTTTGTTTTAAAAATTTGAATTTTTAAAATGGCTTCTTTTAATACTACTTTTGCTGAGGGTCAATCCATAGTTAGACCACCAATGTTCAATGGTGAATACGCCTACTGGAAAATAGAATGAAAATTTTTCTGAAAACCATTGTCGCTTGGAATATTGTTGAGACAGGTTATAGAGCACCAACTATAATTGTAAATAATCAGGAAATAAATAAACCAAAGGACCAATGGATAAAACTAGAAAATAAATTACAAAATGCTAATGCTAAAGCTATGAATTCTATTATCTGTTCATTGGATCAATTTGAATTTAATCATGTCTCACATTGTCTAACTGCGTAGGAAATATGGCACACACTCGAAGTGACTCACGAAGGAACGTCGCAAGTCAAAGAATCTTGCCTTACCATGCTAAGCAGCGAATACAAGAACTTCACAATGGCGAAGGAAGAAAATGTCAAAGAGATGTATGGACGACTTTCCAATATCGTATACAAATCAAAAGCTCTCATAAAATCATACACAGAGTTGGAGATAGTCCAAAAAATCCTCAGAGTCCTTCCACGAAGTTTTGAAACAAAAGTGACTGCCATTCAAGAACCAAAATATTTAAAACAAATCAAAGTGAAGAACTCATCAGAAATCTCACCACTTATGAGCTAGAAATGAAATTCAAGAAAGAGCGTGAAGGAGGAGATACTCAAAAGAAATCAATAGCTCCCAAAGGAACAACTGAAAGTGATGATGATGATGATTGTGATGAAGCAGCTGAGTTGGCGTTAATAATGAAGAAATTCAAAAGATGGAACCACAAATATAGAAATCCAGCTCTAAATCAGAAATTGAAATGGGGAATAAACAAAATACTAGACAATCCAAAAGAGCAGAAGATCATTTGTCATAAGTGCAACCAACCCGGACATATAAGCCCAATTGTCCTCAAAATCGACGCGATTTTGAAAATAAATCAAAAAGGAGAAGTTTTGCAGCCACGTGGAATACAAGTGATGAAGATAATTAAAGTACTAGCAGTGAGAGTGAGAAAGCATATATGTGCCTTCAAGGTAATATAACTGATAGCGATGATGATGAGCCAAGCGATGTATCAAAACTCACTCACTCACAACTACTTATATATTTCCAAGAAGTATGTTTTGAAAGACTTAGGGAGAAATATGTTAAAATTGAATCATAAATAGATAGTTTGATAGATGTAAATGACCAGCTTGAACAATTAATTAAAACCTATCAAAATAGGATCCCTAAGTGTGATAAGTGTCCAACATTCGAAGAAGAGATTAAAAAATCAGAAATCAAAATTAAATCGCTTGAAAATGATATTCTGATTTTAAAGGAAAGTGAAAATACTAGGAGAGAGAACTCTATTAAAAAGTGCACACAATTATTAAACGAGAATGAATCTTTCAAAACACAAGTCCAACAACTGTCAACGACTTTAGATAAATTTTCCAAAAGTGAAAAATCATTGAATATGCTATTAGGGAAGCAAACTGTTAATACAGTCTGACAAGGACTTGGATATAATCAATTTGAAAATGTTAGAAATTAAATTAATCAAGTCAATTTAATGTGCACAATTTGTAGAAAATTTGGGCACAATCAAAATAATTGTTGGTATAGACCCAAACACGTGAAAACTATAGCAATTTGGGTTCCAAAAGGCACAAATATAAAATCTCTCAAAGTTAAAAAAATCTGGGTGCCGAAAGGATTATATACAAATAGTTTTGGTTCTCCACAAAATTATTTTTCAAGATATTCTTCCACTAACAATCATGGACCTATAAAAAAATAGGTCACAAAAATCCTTCATCGTGTAGGTGTGGTGGCAGGCTAAGGTACAACAACAGTGTTATCTGGATTCTGGCTGTTCCAGAAACACAACGAGCGTCAAAGCAAAGTTCCTTAGCCGAGTAAAAAGGTGACAGAATCACAATGGACAACAACGAATAATATCGTAAAGGTAAAACAGGTAATGGTATATTTATTTGAACGATATATTAAATGTGATAATCTGCACCGTAATCTGAGTTAAATCAGCCAATAATGTGATGATGAAATAATGATGATTTTGATTCTGACTTATTCAAAATAGTTGGCCAATTATATTCTTATTCCAAGAACACTATAAAAAATCTCTAGAGTCTTTGAATTACTTCATATACCTTAGTTTGGATTAATAATAGTGTTATATTGGTAAATGGTAACACATTTGGTTATTTTACGGCTAACTCTATATTTACGGTTTTTTATTATTTACACAGTTTCAATTCAAATTCAAGAGAATGTCATTTAAAAAGCTGTTAAAATTGATTTTAAGATATTTTGATGCACACTTCATGGTCTGGTCTATCAAATTCAATTAATGATAATTTTGAGTGAAAGAGAAATTCAGATGCTGATTACACTGGTAATCTAGTTGATAGAAAAATAACTAGTGGAACGTGATTTTTGTTGAGACATTTAGTAACTGCATCGTTTTTCAGAGAAAATATCTACATATTTTTCATTTCATAATTTTTCAAATAGCAGAAATTTTTCTCATAAAACCCCTTCTAGAAAATCATCTTTGACCTTGTTTCTAGATTGGTCATTTTTAGAAAAATTGATTTTATAATTATTTTTGAATTTAATTTTTAAATTATAACAATGACTAATCTGACTCCTTACTAATTAACAAAAAGATAAATAGTGATTGAAAAAAGTGATGAGTGTTGATATTTATCATATGTTATGACTCGATACGGTATAATTAGTAAATTTCTTTAGAAATTTAAACAAGAGTTATAAAACTTTTTGTTGGTAAATATTCCATGACCATCTCTATTTCTATCATATTTCCAACGACCATCACTCATCAAAATTCAATATAGTTTGTCGATATGCGGTACTTTAAACAGTAATCATTCGTTTTTCATTTTATATAAAAGCAATAATAATAGTAATAAATAATAATAATAAAATAAAATAAAATCCAAAGTATTCACTCTCATTTAAAAATCCTCACGGTTATGCATGGGTGAATTACTTGGAATTTGTTATGTGCTTCCATGCTCATTTAAAAGTCCTCACTATTATGCATGTATGGAACGCATATCAAAATTGATTTTTTTTAAAAAATAAACAAGTTGATTCTAATCCCATTTAAAAGTCCTCACTGTTGTGTGTGGTTAGAAGATACTTGAACTCATTTTTTTAAAATAAAATTGGAATACTACTAATCTCATTTAAAAGTCCTAACGGTTATGCATGGTTGGTAGATATTCAAATTCCTGATATAAATATACCACAAATAGACACAACTGTATGGATTTATATGATGACATCATTCCCATCATTCTAAAAGTAGAATATGCGGCTAATAGAGTATTTATGATTTTTGTTTGATTTTTTATTGAAATTTAATATTTATATTCGATTGAGTTTTAATGTAGTATTAATATCGATCACTTTATCTCTATTTTTTCTAACACTATTACTCTTTTGCTGATAACAAAAGGGGGAGAGAAAAGTTAAGATTTTGTCAAATAAAATCAAGCAAAGGTCAAATATTTTCTATTTGCATCTAGGCTCATTTGCATATTTTTAATTGTATGCATATATAAAGGGGGAGCTTTGTGTAGAGAGGAAGCATTCAAATAGGAGGAGCAAATTGAATAATCAAAACATTTAACATATTCAAAATCTTAAATATATGTTTGTTATCATCAAAAGGGGGAGATTGTTGAATATGCGATTATATGATTTTTGTTTGATGATAATAAACATATATATATATTCATTTAAATGTATTTGTTAATATACTATTTTATTTTCACAGATTAAATAAATATTTGATGAATAAAATAAATAACACAGAATTTGAATTCAAACGGATATTTTATTCAAAAAAATATTTATTACAATTTTTGTGTAGTACAAATTTCAAGCTCTCACTATATATATACAATTTCAATTACAATACAAATTTGATTACATTACAATTCACATTTACATTTGACCTCACTACATGTCACTCATTCACTCAACTCGTATTTATCTTCAACTTCATTCCAATGTGAATCCAGCATCTGAGCAATCTGCAAAAATATACATTGACGTGGTAAAATTGAAAATAAAATATTTTTGCAGTATAAAATAAAGTGTGAATTTTGAAAATAATATTTGCCTCGGTTACTTAGGTTGTTCGTCATCATTTAAATTCGAATTCATCATACACGAACAACTTGTGACATGCACAGTGTATCACTGTACATGCCACAAGGCCGTTCACACCGATATATGCACTTGATAAAATTACATGGATAGGTGAGCACATGTCAAACCCAAAACGTCAGGTTCAACTCAAGTGCAATAAAAATAATGTCACAATATCAGCACAAGGTCAAACTCGAGCTTTAAGTTGGATTCAACACAGGTGCAACTCCAATGTACACATGAATGTTATGATAAACACATGTACTCAAGCGTCAAGTCGAGTATGTTACAACATGTACACATAAAACCAGTCATGAAATCAACTCAAGATCAATGCACATGAAGCAACCAGACCTAACTGGTAGACATGAACCATAAATACAATATGATATGCCTCAAAGCAAACAGTGAATCAAGATACACGACAGAACCGGCATATGTGCAACAAGAACAAATGATCAGTGGACAATGCATGAAGACTTGAACAAGACTCGACTGCTACCCTGACTCGAAGCAACGCAGTGATATGCACAGTGCACAGCAACTACCAAATGCAGACTAACTTAAACAATACAATGAAACCATAGAAAATGAATGACCAGACAAATATGCAAACATATGCAGCGCACAGCACAACCAAACTGCCCAGGCTCAATGTCACAAATAATACAACATGGCAATATGGCAGTAGACAGTGCAAAGTGGTGCACATGTAATCAGAGCCAAGACATGAACAAGAAATGCACAACGAAATTGCAAACAAGCGAATGACCAAGAAAAATAAACAGTAAAGCAACGAAAATGCAAGTGCATACAATGCAATAATGGACAGTGCAAGATAGAAACAGTGGTTAGACCAAGTGCAACCTCTACATGAAGTTCAAGAGAACCAGTAAATGACACAGATGACAACAGTGGTGCAACAAAACCCAATACAGTGAACTACATAATGAAAAAGTATGCAAGTGAATGCAACATTTCTACAAGACATATATATGTATCAATGAAGCAGTGCAGCAGTGAATGGCAGCAACACAACAGAAATATACATTGAAGCAACTCGAGCTCAAGTCAGTACAACTAAGTTCAAATGAAACTGGATAAGTAAGTAGTGCCAAAAGAACAGGTACAACATGCAGTGTAGATTCTAATATCGTGTACCAGAATTAAAGCAACATGAACACAATACCACACTTCAAACAACAGTCAATAATTCAACCGGCTAGAGGCAACTCCAAGCTGGCATAATCAAATCAATGAAGTAGTGTCAGTGACAGTGCCGAAGTCATCAAAGTTAGAGACATAATGGCCGAAGCCAATACACAAAGAAAATGCAAAGTCGAAGTCAGGTGAAGTCATGAAACAACAGCTATATGAAGATCAATAGCAAGTGGATATGACCATCAAGCCGTAGGTCAATCAAATTCAAAGTACCAAAAAAAATTCATGTAGCAGTTTCCATGAAATCAACATCGTCAAAATCAAGTCAAAGACGAAGACAACAAGAACGAGAACGAACGAAATCAACACCGTGTCAATCAAGGAATCGAACCAAGTTAGAAATCAAAACCATGTAATTCAAGTAATTTGAACAAGTCAGAGATCAATCCCAAGCATTAAAACAAAATCGAATGGCCAAGATAAATCAAGTGATGAATTCAAATAAATGTATACAAATGAAAATCAAGGATCTTGAATCCTATATAAACAAGTAACGGCATTAGCAATTGCATGATCGAGTAAAAGCAAGCAAATCAAAAGAAACAAAAAGAAAAATTTACGTACCAAATCAAAGTCGAACTCAATCAAGGAGGAGGAGCCGCGAACGAATCAATTGAAGTAAGAAATTGAAGCACCAACCATCAGTTTAAGCGGCGACTTTACAAAGCCCTAATTTCAGAGCTAAGAGGAACGAACGAAAGAAGGAACGAGGCCATTGTTAAACAAAGGAGCGGACCGAATAAATAAAGAGAATAATATTGGGCCGGCCCTTCCTTTCTTTAATATTGGTTTATATTAAAAAGCAATAATTAGGGCTTTGGTTTTTAATTGTTTTTTTAATTGTTTTTTTTGTATTTTCTCCTTTAAACCATTGTAATTACTAGTCGTGTGACTAGGGGACAAACTACATGGCATAGTTCGAGAATTTGCAACTCAGTGGCTGAGTTGTGGCAGGGTTTTGAGCGTAGAGTTGGATTAGTCAGTAGCGGGTGTCGCGAGTTTACGTGTGTAAGCGTGTGACTACTTAATTTCTAGTGGAAACCTTGGAGGCAGCATGCAGGAAGGGTTTTGGCGAAGCTGGGTAAATTCTGTGTCATTCTATTTTTGCATTTATTATTCTGCTATTATATGTGCTGCTATTATTCTGATATATCTGTGTTGAAATATTTTATAAGCTTTCGCAATAATTTTTATAATTAACATATCACCTTATTCACCCCCCCCCCCCTCTAGGGTGAAATCGATCCTACACCCTCCTGTATTCGAGTTCAGGAAAACTCTCTTGATTTAACCAGGCTACAAGATCACCAAATTGATTTCCGGGTCTACAATCACACCCAATTGATTTCAAGGCTCGGCCGCACCTTTTGCTCAACAGTTTGATTTACAAAAGATCATATAACTCTAAATAGCACTGAGATCTTATGGAGAGAGTGGCAGAGAGTCAAACAAGAGATAATCAAGTTTGATCCACTTGGTATTTTGGCAGAGTATAGTTTAGGATTCTTTAGAATAAATGTGGAAGATGAAGAGGAAAGAAAACAAGTGAAATCTAATTATAAATTCGTTTAGAACTACTGGTATTTATAGAAGATCAACAGCCATATCTATTTGTGAAAGGATACAACGAGTAGACACTTCTTTTGAAAATTTAAACTTTGAATTATGGGCACCATGTCGACATGGGGTGTTGAAGGTTGTCACATGTTCTAGGAAAAATTGGTGATTTTGATTTTCTTATTAAAATTGGTTTCTATAATTTGTCAAAACAATTTCTACACTTTGTAAATATATTTGAATATAGTTTAAACATATAAAAGGAATTTTTAATATATAATCTTAATCTATAAAGTGATTTAAAATACGAGTACACAAATATTTTGAAGCTAAATATTTAAAACAAAAGATTGTTTAAAAACAAGGATAATTTTGAAATCAAAATATAAAAAATGATAAAAATAGTTTTGAGGCTAAAATATTTAAAACCAAGAGAGATGCCTATTTAAAAAGAAAGTTTTGAAAAGATTTTTTAAAAACAAGAGATATATTTTTGAAAAGCATTTTTACAAAACTAGTGGATATCCAAATAGGACCACTACATGTTCCACTACATATTGTCGTTGGTTCCATCCCCCTAGGGTTCCATCCCTTTAATAGGCTCAAAGTGGATTCCATTCCACGAATAAAATTCGAATAAAGATGTAAGTGCTTTCAACAAGTTTTAACATAATTCTAGACTTAAAACTTATCTTGTATTCTTTAAATCATGAACTCTTGATATCTTGGTACTCATGAGTCTTCAATCTTGATATCTTCAATCTTGAATTTCTATACTGTACAGTCTTCATTCTTGGTACCTGCATGGTTATATCCTGCATATATATATATATATATATATATATATATATATATATATATATATATATATATCCAAACTATAATGTTAGTATTTATATTTTATAACAAGTCTTAAGGTTGTTGTTATCAAAACCATCATCTCAAGGACCAATAATCTCCCTCTTTTATACGATGACAACCTATGTTTATAAAATATACTTAACCTTCACTACAACTCCCCCTAAAACTAATAACCCCCCTTAATCTAAGCCTAACTACTCTAACTACTTTATTTTATATTTCTCCTCCTTTTTCATCAACAAAAATAATCCTAAACTATTATAACTTCCCCTTAATCTAAAACCATCCAAACTAAATACTAATAAGGAAGTATAATAAGTGAAACAAATATTTTATTATATACGATGTTGTATTTACATGTATATATGGAACAAAAACACACAAATATATTCAAGTGCATTAATTCATAGAATAACACTACTAATGAGAGTTTTTGACAACAGGAGATTTGTGAATCGAACAATTTGGATAATGAAAACAAAAGTTTCCACGTTGTTCAGCCAAATTCCCATCTTTGTCAAAATAGACTTTGCCTAGCAGATCACGTTGTCGTCTTCTTCCATGGGTGCTTCTTCCTCTTCTTCTTCTTCCTCTTCATTATGCTCTAAGGGGTTATGCACTTGAATGTTGGGAGAATCTTCTTCAATCACAATAGGGGATTTGCACAACTATCCATTAGGAATTTTTGCACATTTCGAAGAATTTGGCCTTGCTTTTCATGTTCTTTTGCCATCCTTATTTTCACAACTTGAAGTTCATCCAACATTTGCATGGCATCCTTCATAGACTCTTCAATCTTTATTACACGCGCCAGTATAGTGTGTTGGAATGGTCCAGAATGAGGACAAGGGAAAGAAATGGTGTCATTTTGGTTTGATTTAGTGAAGGAGGGTATTAGTTTTAATTTTCGGATGTTTAATACAGAGAAAGCGAAGTGAGAAGACAGAAAAATTCGAAATACATATGTTTATATAACGACCAAACTAATTTTAGAGGGAAAATCAAATTTTCAAATTTTGTCGTTGTATATCGACATAAGTGGTAGGGGTATGTCGACATCCCTATGTAAAATTAGTTTTTCTTGTATATTTCTGTTTATTAAAATATATGTAACTATATTTAAATTTTATATCTCAGTTATTGAACAAATTCCTAGTCTCTTCTTAACTTATTAAATATTGATTGATTTAAGGGTTTGGTTAAAATATCAGCAATTTGATTTTTGGAGTTGATAAATTCAAGAGAAATAATCTCTTTACTTGTATTATCTTTGAGAAAATGATGTCCGTTATCAATATGTTTAGTCCTAGCATGATGAGTAGGAATTTATTACACTAGTACTATCACAATAAATTGGTGATTTTGAAATTGTTAATCCAAAATCTTTTAGGGTTTGTAGCATATAAATAACTTGAAAGCAAGCCAAAGCAGTAGAGATATATTCTGCTTCAGTTGTGGATAAAGAAACAGTGTTTTTCTTTTCACTAAACCATGAAACCAAAGAATGCCCCAAAAGTGACAAGTTCTACTTGTACTTTTTCGGTCAGATTTGCAACCAACATAGTTAGCATCACAATAAGAGATTAAGTCAAATGAATCATTTATAGGGTAAAATAAACCATAGTTAAAAGTATGTTTAACATATCTTATGATACGTTTCACAGCTTTTAAGTGAGTCTCTTTGGGTTGAGACTGGTATTTTGCACAGAGACAAATACTATGCATGATAACGGGTCTACTCGTAGTGATATAGAGTAGTGATCCAATCATTCCACTATACAGTTTGTGATTTACATCTTTTGAAAGATATTCTTTATTTAAACCTTCATTGGTCGCCATGGGAGCGGGTTTTCCACCCGCAGTAGTCATACCAAATTTACTAACTAGATCCCTAGCATATTTTTTCTTAACTAATAAAAATTCTATTATCTAATTTTTTTTATTTGTAAATCTAATAAGAAAGTTAGTTCACCCATATGACTCATCTCAAACTCTTTTGTCATTATTTCAGAAAATTCTCTATTCATTTCTTGATTAGTCGAACCAAAAATATTATCATCTACATAAAATTGTACTAGTTGGATATCATTTTTATTTCTTGTAATAAAAAGAGTATTATCTACTTTACCAATTTCAAAATTTGATTGTAGTAAAAAAGATCTTAGTTTGTCATACCATGCTCCAGGAGCTTGTTTCAAACCATATAGAGCTTTCTTAAGTTTGAAAACATGGCTTGGAAATTTTTCATCTTCAAAGAGTGGATAGTTCAATATAAACTTCCTCTTTCACAAATCCATTTAGAAAAGCACTTTTAACATCCATTTGAAATAATTTGAAATTATTATAGTTTACGAAAGCAGGTAGAATTCTAATGGCTTCTAATCTTGCTATAGGTGCAAAAGTTTCATCAAAATATATTCCTTCTTCTTAACAACAATCTTGTGCGACTAATCGAGCTTTATTTCTAACGACCTCGCCTAGTTGTTTCATTTTATTTTTATAAACCCATTTAATTTGTATTATAGTTTTATCCTTGGGTCTGGGAACAAGTTCCCAAACATCATTTCTGGTGAATTGATTCAGTTCTTCTTGCATAGCCAAAATCCATGAATCATCAAACCATGCTTTCTTTGGATTTTTAGGCTCAATGGATGATATAAAAGCTACATTACTCATGTTATTTAGTTGATTTCTAGTTCTAACAACAGATTCATTATTTCCTACTATATTTTCTATAGGATGATTCTTTTAAAGCTTAACCTTTTTATTTGGATGAATAAGTTTATTATTTGTTTCAATTGATTCATTATTCAGAGTAGCAAAATCTTCTTCATCATTAATTTGTCTAACATCTTTGAAATTTTCGTCAATTGACACATGCATTGTTTCTTCAATGGTAGTAGTTCTTAAATTGAAAACTCTGTATGCTTCACATCTATTAGAATATTCGATAAAGATTCTTTTGTCGAATTAGGATCAAATTTATCCAAATTGTCATTTGTATTTAGAATAAAACATTTACATCCAAAAATTCTAAATAAGATACCTTTGGTTTCTTCCTATAAAGAAGTTCATAAGGTGTTTTATCAGTTAACTGTCTAATTGATATTTTATTCAAAATGTAGCAAGCTGTAGCGATTGCTTCAGCTCAAAAATGTTTTGGTAAATTACTATCTGAAAGCATTGTTCTAGCACACTCTTGAATCGTCCTATTTTTACATTCTACCATTCCGTTTTGTTGTGGAGTTCTTGGAAAAGAGAAATTATGAGTTATTCCCTTTTTATTACAGAATCTCTCAAAATTTTCATTTTCAAATTCCCCATCGTGATCACTACGAACAGTTATAATTTTTAAAGAAATTTGGTTTTAAAGCCTTTTTGTAAAAAAATTAAATGAATCAAAAGTATCACTTTTATGTTTCATAAAAATTGTCCATGTAAACCTAGAATAATTATCTACAATTACAAAAACATATTTATTGTGATTTATTGATTGAATTTGAGATGGAGCAAACAAATCTAGATGAAGTAACTCAAGAGGTTTTGAAGTTGAAATCATATCTTTTAATTTAAAATTACTCTTTCTAAGTTTTCCTAATTGACAAGCGTTACATATACTATCTATTTTAAAATTCATTCTAGGAATACCTGTTACTAGATCAAGTTTAAAATGACTCGATAAAAGTTTAAATTCAAATGCCCAAATTTTTTATGCCAAATCCAAGGGTCACTTGTATTAGCCAAAAGACATAAATTATCATTTGAGATTTTCATACTAAGAATATAAATATTTTTCTTCCGAATTCCTTCAAATACAATATTTGAATTATTATCTTCGATGTGACACTTATCTTTTTCAAATTTAATTTTGTATCCTTTATCGTAAAGTTGACTAATGCTAAGCAGATTGTGTTTCAGATTCTTAACTAATAAAACATTAGAAATAGTAGGAGTTTTAGAGTTACCGACCTTGCCGATGTCAATCACATATCCTTTTGAGTAATCTCCAAAATTAACCAATCCTCCATCTTTATAAATAATATCATTCAACAAATCTGGATTTCCAGTCATGTGTCTTGAACATCCACTATCAAGTATCCACTTATTCTTCTTGATTTGCACAATTTTTCCATTGAGTGTTGATTATCCAAAAGCCATATAACATTTTCCTTTCTGCACAGAATAGAGACTCGATAGATAACTTGATTTTCTATATTAACTATATGCAGACTTACGAGACAATGATAATTTGAACATTTTTAAACTAGTGTTAACAAAATCCCCAAAAATAGCCATTTTAAAAACTTTTCAAAATTCGCAATATGAAAACTTTGAAAACCAATGCTTTGATACCAAATGTGAGAAATGCGATTTACGGATCTTAAGGCTGGAATAACACTAAAGGGGGGTTGAATAGTTTTTTATAGATTTTCTAAACCTTTTTGAAACTTGTGTAATTTAATCACCAACAAATGCAATTCACAAACACAGATATAATCACAGAATCAGATATAGATGCAAATACTAAATAAAAGCATTAAATGAAAGAACACATCATAATTTTATACTGGTTCGGAGTTACCCTACATCCAGTTTTGTACAAGTGTACAGATTTCTTTTCAAATAATCTCCCTGGTTACACCCTCGGTTTCAAGGCTACGAGGTACACCCCCCTGTATTCGAGTTTAGGGAAACTCTCTTGATTGAACCAGGCTACAAGATCACCTAATTGATTTCTGGGGCTACAATCACACCCAATTGATTTCAAGGCTCAACCGCACCTTCTACTCAACAGTTTGTTTAACAAAAGATCCTATAACTCTGAATAGCACTGAGATCTTATGGAGAAAGTGGCAGAGAGTCAAACAAGAGATAATCAAGTATTATTCACTTGGTATTTCGATAGAGTATAATTAGGATTCTTTAGAATAAATGTAGAAGATGAAGAGGAAAGAAAACAAGTGAAATCTGATTATAAATTCGTTTAGAACTACTAGTATTTATAGAAGAACAACAGCTATATCTATTCATGAAAGGATACAACGAATAGACACTTCTTTTGAAAATTTGTACTTTGAATTTAACGGGCACCATGTTGACGTGGGAGGTTGAAGGATGTCGACATGCTCTAGGAAAGATTGGTGATTTTGATTTTCTTATTAAAATTGGTTTCTATAATTTGTCAAAATAATTTCTTAACTTTGTAAATACATTTGAATATAGTTTAAACATAGAAAAGTAATTTTTAATATATCATCTTAATCTGTAATGTGATTTAAAATCTAAGTATATAAATATTTTAAAGCTAAATATCCAAAACAAGCAATGGTGTAAAAACAAGGACAATTTTGAAATCAAAATATAAAAAATGATAAAAATAGTTTGAGGTTAAAATATTTAAAACCAAGAGAGTTGTCTTTTTGAAAAGAAAGTTTTGAAAATATTTTTTAAAAACAAGAGATATATTTTTAAAAATCATTTTCATAAAATTAGTGGATATCAAAATAGGACCAATATATGTTCCACTAGATATTGTTGTGGGTTCCATGCCACTAGGGTTCCATCCCTTTAATGGTTCGAAGTGGATTCTACTCCATGAATAAATTTCGAATAAAGATGTAAATGATTTTAAGAAATTTTAGCATAATTCTTGACTCAATACATATATTGTATTCTTGAAATCTTGAACTCTTGATATCTTGATACTCATGAGTCTTCAATCTTGATATCGTCAATCTTGAATCTCTATAATGTACAGCCTTTATTCTTAACACCTGCATGGTTATATCCTGCATATACATATATATCTAAACTATAATGTTAGTGTTTATATTTTATAACAAGTCCTAAGGTTGTTGTCATCAAAACCATCATCTCAAGGACTAACAAGAAGAGGCATCAGCTTGTTTGAAGAGGAAAATGAAGGACGTCTAGATGGGACGAAGCCAGAAAAAGAAATTTTTCCAAAAGAAGAATGCTCAGAAAGGAGGAGCATAGAAGAAGGGAAAAGATGAGGTGGTTTGTTATAAATGTCATAAGAAAGGACATTATACTAATGGGTGTCGTACTGGAAAAGGAAAAGAGAAAGGAAAGGAGGTGATTGGGAAGAAGAACATTCGATGCTTTAAATGTGATAAGATCGGCCATTATAAGAACAAATGCAAAGAGCCTGCTAGAGATGGAAAGGGATAGATGTATGCATTGGTTCCTATAACTTCGAGGCCAGTTGTGTAGAAGAAAGGGAAGGCTGTTTTGGAAGGCTCGCTATAGATTCACGGTATCTCTTTTAGCGTTCTAATTGATATGGATGCATCACATTTCTTTTATTTCTCGATGTTTTGTTGATAAGCTTAACCTAGAACTCTCATATTTAGTTACTTCCTTAAGGGTTGCAAATCCGATAGGAGGGTATGCAACTTGAGATGAGATGTGACCATTTAGAGTTTGATTTGCTCAGTCATACTTTTGATTTTTGTTTATATGTGTTTGATTTTGTAGGATTTGGGATTATCCTTAGGATGGATTGGTTAAGTAAATATGATGCTAGGATATTTTTATATGATAAAAAATATCACTTAGTCACCTGGATTGTAGTGATCGAATAGTTTATACCGTAAAGAACTCTAGTAGCGAAGTGAATACTTTATTGGGTATCATGGAGCTATAAGATGAGTTGCATCGAGTCTTTGTGGTTAGAGAATCTGCTGATGTGTTTGAATCGGTAGTTGGACTACTGTTGAAACGATCCATTGAGTTTCAGATTGATTAAGTTCCTAGAGCAAAAACAGTGAGTTGGCCACCAAGCAGGATGACATCCACAAAGATGAAAGAATTGAAGGTGCAATTGGTGGATTCGGAAGGCAAGAATTTTATTCGACTGAGTAGTTCGCCTTGGAGAGCTACCGCATTGTTCACTAAGAAGCCGGACAGATCGCTAAGGCTATGTATTGATTATCGTAAGTTGAATGAGAAGACAATAAAGAACCGATATCCATTGCTGAGAATTAATGATTAGTTCGATCAGTTTCAAGTTATTCTCTCAGCTAGATTTGGCGATGGGATTTCATCAGCTTAGAGTGACAAAGGATAGTATTCGTTTGACGGCGTTTACGACAAGATATGGATCGTACAAATGGCTAGTTATGTCGTTCGGACTAACTAATGTGGCGGCATTCTTTATGGATTTAATGAATCGAATTTTTCAAGAGCACTTGGATAGGTTTGTGTTGGTCTTCATAGATGATACTCTGGTATATGCTAAGGATGAGATGAAGCATGATGTTCATCTTAGAGTAGTACTTGAGGCATTGAGGGAGCATCAGTTGATGGCTATGTTTTCGAAGCATTATTTTTGGAAGAGGGAAGTGAAGTTCCTTGATCATGTAGTCTCAAAGAAAGGGTGGTCTATAGATTCAACTAAGATTAATACGGTGAACAATTGGAAGAGACCCAAGATGGTGACTGAGATATAGAGCATTCTTGGATTAGCTGGATATTATCGAAGATTTATAAAGGAATTTTCATGGATAGTTGCATCGATGACTAAGGTTACGTGAAAAGATGTGAAGTTTGTATGGATTAATAAGTATGAGGAAGCATTCCAGAGCTTGAAACATTTATTGTCCCATGCATCGGTGTTGGTGGTTCCGGAGGGGAATCAAGATTTGGTTGTTTATACTAATGCGTATGGAACTGGATTGGGAGTTGTGTTGACGCAAAGAGGTAAAATGATTGCATATGCTTTTAGACAGCTCAAGCTACATGAAGTTAGGTATCCAACGCATGATTTGAAGTTACTTTCTGTAATATTTGCTTTAAAGGTGTGGAGGCATTATCTGTTGGAAGAGCGATTTGAGGTTTATACAGATCATAAGTCATTAAAGTACTTGTTCTCTCAGAAGGAGCTAAACATGAGATAGCAGAGATGGTTGGAGTTTATTGCTGCTTATGATTTTGGAATTGAGTACACACCCGAAAAAGGAAACAAGGTAGCGAAAGCACTTAGTAGGAAACATCAGAATGCAGCATTGGCTATGATTGCTGGGTGTACATATTTGAAAGCATTATTAGCTTGTAGGGTGTAGTATAGATCTGAGGCAGGTTCTAGTGCAGGAAATGCTATATTGTCATGCGTAGAAGCTCGACCGGTAATGATTAAGAAGATAGCTTCTAGACAGGAAGAGGATCCAGTTTTGGCTGAACGGATAGGAAAGTTAAAGAAAGGAACAGAGAGCGATGACTTGAATGATTCAGTATTGACCAAAATGGGTGGTTGAGAAAGAAGATAAGGTTGTGTGTTCCAAACGTAGGAGACATGAGTAAAGAAGTTTTGGATGAATGTCATGATTCGAAGTTCACTATCCATCCAGAAGGAACAAAGATGTATCAGTATGAAGAGAAGTTTCTTCTGGGAAGGTACAAAATATGACAATGGTTTATGTGTTAAGCAGTGCTTGAATTACCAACATTCAAAGGCTGAACACCAAAAGCCAAGTGGATTGCTTCAACCGTTGAAAGTTCCGTTGTGGAAGTGGGATTCTATCTCTATGGATTTTATCGATGGGTTGCCAAGGTCTAATAGAAGAAACGAAAGCATATAGGTCATAGAAGATAGACAGGCTAAGAGTGCCAATTTCATTCCAGTAAAGTCAACTAGGACAGCACCTATTTTGGCGAAGTTATTTATGAAGAATGTAGTTAGACTACATGGGATTCCTAGTAGTATCATCAGTGATGGAGATTCTTTGTTTACTAGTGAGTTCTGGAAGAGTCTACAGGAAACATTAGGAACCAATATCAATATAAGTACCGCTTACCATCCACAAACTGATGAGCAAACGAAAAGAGTTAACAAAGTCATAGAGGATTTGCTAGGAGCTTGTGTACTAGATTTCGGGGGATCATGGGAGGACCATCTTCACTTAGTCGAGTTCTCATATAACAATAGTTATCAGACGAGTACTGAAATGACACCATTTGAAGCTTTGTATGGAAGACCATGCAAATCTTCCATGTGTTGGTTAGAGACCAGCGATAGTATGGTTCTTGGTCCAGATTTGTTGAAAAAGCCGTAAAGAAGATTGAGTTGATCCGAGCTAAGATGAAGTCCTGACAGAAAATTTATGCAAACAAAAGAAGGAAAGACTTGGAATTCTCTGTTGGAAACTATGTGTTTTGTAACAACCCTGTATTTTGTGATTATTTTAATTGTATATTTTAATTATTTTAATTGCAATTCCTGATTTAAAAACTTTATTTTATTTATTAAGTGAATAAATTTTGTTATTTTAAATATAAATTTTGATTTTGATGTAAATTATAATTCCAAACATGAATAAATAGAATATTTTCCAAAAATGTGAATTTTGGTCAATACGGTCAAAATTTGACTTTTAAATTTACAATTTTAAAATTTTGAATTTTAGAATTTTATCTTTCATTATGAATATAAATAAAATTTCAAGTAGACAGCTTTTCGTTTCGTTGGAATCCGATTAATATTGTGAAAGTTATGCTTTTTAAACCATTGCATGTAAATTGATTTATTTAACTAAATCGTTTATTTTAGTTTATATAAATAATATTTTTGTTCGTCATATCATGTTCTAATTTGTGTGTCATATCATGTTCTAATTTGTGTATATATGTGTAACATGACATGTTATGTATATATTTTATTTTTAAAATATTTTAAAAGTGTAGTTATAATTTTCAAATGTTCATTTTATTTTTATTTACAATTTTTAATTCTAGTTTCATTATAATAAACTATTTTCTTTATTTACTTTTTATTTTTCCTAAGAATAATTATTTATTTTCTTTTTCATTTTATTTTTATTGTCTTTTATTTTTATTTACTGTTTTTATTTTGTTTGTTTCGAATAAAAGAAATTAGAAATTTGAAGAGACCAAACCTTTTCATTTTCTTATGACTTTTCATTTACTTGTCTTTTCATTTCTTTTTGGCTTTTCATTTCTAGCTTTGGCCGTCCATTTTCTTGCATAGCCGTGTGTTTTCTCATTTCAAGTTTGAATCTCTTCCTTATTCTAGTTTGAATCTCTTCCTTATTGACTCGATTCCTTTGAATTTTGGAACGTTCCCTGCGGTTCCAAAATCCATTCGTGTCCCTCGCTATTCATCTTCTTTTGATGCTAGTGTATCCCATAGCTCTACTTCGAATGATCTTTATAATGAGTCGGTGGTCTCGCCAATCTCAAATTGATTTGTAAAGGGGTGAAACTCCTTTACAATAACATCGATTCACCAAAGATTTTATATCCTCGGTTTAGATGCTAGTATCCCTTATAATTCCAAACTCTATCTCTTGAGACGGAATGTAGATTTACCCCAGAAATCCACATCGATCTTATTCTTTAAGTCACGGTTGACCCGGTTAAGGTCGCCCGTGATTTATGTAAGCTTATCCATCTTCCTATTCTGTTATTTAATCATCTCATCTTTGTTTCCAATTTACCTTTAAATCATTCTTGAATTGTAATTGTAAACTAATATATAAAATGTTTTATATATTGTGTTGTTTGAGTTGTTGATGTTGATTTGGGTTTACGATCGATTCATCTGATCAACGCTATCGATAAGATTTCCAAAACACTTGAATAGAGCAAACTGACACAATATATTTTTCAAATTTAGTAATAAAAAAATTTTGTAACTATATTATGAATCTTTTTCTGGATTTTATTGAATTGGTTGTTAAGAAATAATATTTGATTTTATATATCATTATCTCTTGTTTCATATATAAATAATTGAACTGTAAAACATGGTTATAAATTTATTTGGAAATCTAAAACGAATTTAAAACAAGAATTTGAGAATTTAATTTCCGATGGATTTCAAACCTTGTATTTAGAGTTTTAAAAGGATATACTATTTACAGTATTTTTGAATAGAAATTTGTTTCCAAAGAATTTTAAAGTTTAAAACTAGTGCTCTTCTCTTTGTCGCTGGAAAATAACTTTAGTGATGACTGCAGCATCATCGATATTCATTTTCGAGTTTCGAAGTGAAGAGACCATTCTGTAGTCTTGCTACAGTTTTGATTTGGGGTATTTAATTGATTTGAATTACTAAAGTAAGACTGAATTTATAACATATGCTGATATATGATTTAAATGTGAATGGATATTAGTATATGTGCATTTATTTATCTCTTAATAGTTTGGAATTTATTGGAAATTTAATTCCTAAATTTTATCTTGAAAGATAATTTCAAGTATAATTTCAAGATTTGGATAAATATTAAAGCTTGAAATGATTAAATTAGAAGGTTTTATTTGTATAATATACAATTTCATTCCAATATAACTTATCTAAATTATACAGAAGTTGAATATGTAATCGGATAATATACAATATAAAAAGGATTTTATAAATAAAATTTGAGTGGTTATAATAAATGTTATACACTTAAATTTTAGTTATAAAAAGATTAACAGAGGTAAATAGAAAAAATAAGGGTAATGGAATAATTTACAATGTAAAATGATGTTAAAAGGAACAAAAAATAAGTTAAACTTGTTATAATAAGTGTAAATATATTTAACATAGGTGATAAAATATATTTAGAGGTATAAATTTAATTATAATTAGGAATAAAGAAGAATTAAATTTATTGAGTACATCATGGTATAACAAATGATTTTTTTTTCAAATCCATGATTTTAGAGATTGTTTATTTAAGATAATTGGATGATAAGATAATGAAATTAGAGATGGATTTATTTAACTTATGTAACATTAATTTTCAATTTAAGTTGAAATTTTCATGGTTTCAAATTTATTATCTTATTTTGTTTTTCAAACTATCTTTTGGTTGTCCTTATTTCCCTTATCTGGCAACAGAATGGGGAAGCATTGCTTATACCAGTCTGTATAGAAATCTTTCTATAATCTTTGGTAATCATTTTTTAATCTAAGCACTGCTGTCCATCCTTAGACCGTCGGTCAAGCGGAAGGGATGAATCAGATTCTAGAATATCTTTTTCGTGTTTGTGTTCTTGATTCTGGAGGATCTTGGGAAGATCATCTCCACCTTGTTAAACTTACCTGTAACAAAATTTATCTGGCAAAATTTCAATCTTCTTGTCATCATGTTTTAATCCTATTTCATTCTATCTTTTTTGTATTTTCCCGTACCTTATTCCTTTTCGGGGACGAAAAGTTTTGAGTGGGGGAGAATGTAGCAACCCTGTATTTTGTGATTATTTTAATTGTATATTTTAATTATTTTAATTGAAATTCTTGATTTAAAAACTTTATTTTATTTATTAAATAAATAAATTTTTTATTTTAAATATAAATTTTGATTTTGATGTAAATTATAATTCCAAACATGAATAAGTAGAATATTTTCCAAAAATGTGAATTTTGGTCAATACGGTCAAACTTTGACTTTTAAATTTAAAAATTTGAATTTTGGAATTTTATTTTTCATTATGAAAATAAATAAAATTTCAAGTATACTGCTTTTCATTTCGTTGGAATCCGATCAATATTATGAAAGTTATGCTTTTTAAACCATTGCATGTAAATTGATTTATTTAACAAAATCATGTATTTTAGTTTATATAAATAATATTTTTGTTTGTCATATCATGTTCTAATTTGTGTATATATGTGTAACATGACATTTTATGTATATATTTTATTTTTAAAACATTTTAAAAGTGTAGTTATAATTTTCAAATGTTTATTTTATTTTGTTTACAATTTTTAATTCTAGTTTCAATATAATAAACTATTTTCTTTATTTACTTTTTATTTTTCCTAATAATAATTGTTTATTTTCTTTTTAACTTTATTTTTTTTGTCTTTTATTTTTATTTACTGATTCTTATTTTGTTTGTTTTGAATAAAAGAAATTAGAAATTTGAAGAGACAAAACCTTTTCATTTTCTTGTGACTTTTCATTTACTTGTCTTTTCATTTCTTTTTGGCTTTTCATTTCTTTTTGGCTTTTCATTTCTAGCTTTGGCCGTCCATTTTCTTGCATGGCCATGTGTTTTCTCATTTCATTCATGTGAGAAACTTCTCACTTTCATTTCAACTCACGGCCAAAAGAAATTTGTAAGTTCTAATGGCTTCTTCATTCTCATTTTTCTCTTCTTTTTCATTGATTTGCCTTCCTCCTTTTCAAGTCTTGCTCGGCCTAACCCTTCACCATCTCCACCGACCTCCGCATCACGTACTCCTCATCACCATCCATGTCCTGACCTCCTCCTCCTCTGACCAATACTAGTCGTGACCACCAAGTGAATCTAACACCACAACTTTGCACAAACTCCACCATAAGGCCTAGTCGAGCTCATGTTTCCACCAACCCCTTCGTTTTTCACTTCGGCCACACCCTTAGCCACCACCACCAGCAAGTACACCACCTTTGGCCGCAACTTCAGCCATCACCAGACCTGAACCCTCCATGGTCGAGCCCAATCTATGTCATGGTCGAGCCTAGTTGTGCACCACACTCCACCTATTTTGCCTTGTCCCTATGTATTCTTCATGTTATAACTCCCACTACCATCAACATCTCCTTGTAGTCGTGCCTATATGACCCATACCCGAGCCATTTACCACTATAACACCATAATGGCCAAGCATATGATCCCTTAGGCTGAGCACTTAAATGGTTAAGACAAGGTCAAGTCACTTTGTTCTTGTTGCTTTTTATTTCAAATTGTTTCAATGTTGTTTTGTGTTGTATATATATGTTTATATTGTCTTGTTTATTTGTTGTATACAAGATCAATATCTTGGCTCTCTGCTCACTTGAATCAAAAAATCGTGTTGTACCATGGTTGTCGTGCCTTTGGAATCGTTCTTGTGTGTTGTAGAGGTCTCTAGCTTTGATAAAGGTGAGTCATTCTCACTCTGACATTTTTACTTATGAAATGGTAAATTGATGACAAGTGATTAGTAATTAAAAATGTTATGCAAGTAAATGATGATTATATGATATGTTATTCCATGTTATTACCATGTTAACTTTGTTACTTGTCACCTGACATATGATATATGACAGTATATTGTGACATTGACATGTTAGTGTATTTGTTTATATTGTTTTTGTATATGATCACACTGCAAGTTAGCTGTTAGAATAGAATCACTATGGGTTGAAATGATACATACCTGAACGGACGTTAGAATAGGAAAAATCATTATGAGCTGAAATGATAGGCTCAAGTGATTTTTATTGTATTTTATTGACTTGGAACTGCGGGTTTGAAATGATAGAATCCGGTTTTTCTTTGTAAACTGCAGATTGAAATGATACATATATGTATCACTTGACCTAGGTTAGAAAATTATATACAGACCTCGTGGTATATTTTTAAATGATTTTTCTTATGATATGTATTTTTAAAATATGAAATTTTGATTTAAAAATATATATTTTATGGTTTTGAGAAAGCTAAATATTAAGTTTTGAATTTGTGAATTTAAGTATGTAAATTTGAAGTAAATGTGATTTTTGACTTTAAATTTTTTTTTAAATGTAAGTAAATAATGGAAATTAAATTTAAAGTTTTGAAACGATATTTGAAGTAAAATGTTAAGTTTTATTAAATTTATAAGTTAAAAAATAGTGAAATTTTGACTTAGCAAATGAATTGAGTTTTAAATTGGATATTTAATTATAAAATTTTGTTGCGATAAATCATATGTTACAATTATTCAAATGTGAAATTTTGAAGTCTAGAAATATGATTTATAAGTTTAAAATAACAAAAATTTGGAGTGTTAATGTTTTTGAAGTTATAATAAAATCTGGAATTTTATTAATAGCATTTTCAAAAATGCTGTGGTCTTATGACAGCATTTTTAAGTGTTGTTGTTTTGAATTTAACTATGTTTGAAATAACTAAATATCTATTATGGCATTTTATAAATGCCGTTATTCCCAAACTAAACTATTTTGGAAACTTTAAGCTACGATAGCACTTTATAAATGCTATCGTTGCTATAATTTGACAATATTTTGAAATATTATAGATTTTAACACTATTTGAGTTATATTTTAAAGTGTTAAAAGATTTAACTTTTGAAATTGATTATTTGTGAAATTTTAGGAGTTTTGAAAATATTTCAAAATTTAAAATTGAATTTCTAAGGAAATTAAATTGAATTTAAATTCAAATAAGGTTTACTTAGTTATGTGTTAAATGGAATGGGATGTAATGAGATAAATGAATTTTCGAATGGAATTTTGAAATGTATTATGTAATGATATTTGAAATAATAAATGAATGACATAATTGATTTTTAAAAAGGTATTTAAATTTGAATATTTGATTTTGAATGATAATGAATTGATAAAGGATTTGAAAGGAAATGATTTTGAAATGGTTTTGAGTGACATGATCTTTATTTTGATAAAGAATGTGGATTTGGAATGATATTTGATTTTGATAAATGAATATTTAAAGTTTATATTAGTATGAAAGGATATTTGGTTTACTTGTAATTCGGGTCTATTTTAATGATATTGTATTTCATTAAGTGATTATTTCAAAGCTAAATAATATGAAAGTGAATTATATATATATATATGAGATTTTCAAATTTAATTTTGAAATATGGTATATTTAAAGCTTTGAATTATATTGAAAGATTTAATAGTTTATTTTGTCGATCAAATCTATATTTGAAATTTATAAGATTTGAAATGTTTTGTTGGGAAACTGAATTGAAACTGATGGTTTGAATTGAATTAAATTGGAAATTTAAAATTTGGGTTTAATTGAATAAATTTTTAAAATGTAAAAAATTAAAAGAAGGTATCATGATTTCAAGTGCATGATTTCAAAATGTTATGATTTTCAAATTGTAATGACTTCAAGTATTTTGGCTTTGAAAGACTTGTAACTTTGAAAGTATTATGATTTTGAAAGGTGAATATATGTTTGAAATGGAAATGATAAACTATTTTGATTTGGATATAGTCTGAAATAAAAATGGTTTTGGTTTCGAAGTATAGAACTATTTTGAAAGGAATATAGTTTTGAAATGAAATGATTTGATTTATGAAGTACAAACTATTTTGAAATGACCGCGGCGTTATAATGACGATTAGTTGTTAAAGAGACCGGGATCGGAAGTTGTCATACTCTTTGCCATCTCCAAAAACCATTTTACCAACTTTGTACGCGGTGGAGTTTCCAGAATGAAGTAGGATGGTGGCGACGTTCTTGAGGTATCTTACGTGGACCCGACTCCCGTGAGTTGGCTTAAGGTGGCTAAAACAGGAGCGATCTCGGGCCAAAAGGGGTAGCTCCTCTGGTCGGACACACTTCTTCGATACTATACTCTTACTTGTGGTTGATTTGATGGCCATCCTTCGATTTTGATTGGGAGTCTGTTCCGAGGTGGGCCCAGTGGCTGCTACATTGCCGCCAGCCCGTGTGCGTAATTGGTATAGCTACCCTAGCGTTGCCTTGTGTGCCGTGTCACCTACCATAGCGAGCCTTACTACGAGTTTGTTTTTCTCCCATAGCCTATGGAGTATTTAGGGTAGCCTCCCGATCTGGAGGTACGCTAATACCGGATGGACTACTGAGACTATTATGCGTTGAGGGCTATATGGGTAACCCTTTAATGCTATTTAAAAGTAAGTTTATTTTACTGTAAACATTATTATAAAAGCGCAATATTACTACATAGTAAATAGTTTAACGGATCCTTAATGGATGGGCGATCCCAAGCATCCTTTAAGTTACTGATGCATTTTTGTTACTGTTCACTTGAGTTGATTTACAGTTCATAAGTATGTATGTCCTGACACAAGTGTTTTGTGTTTTTCTTTATGCTCGGGTCAGACTGAGTGATTCAGCATTCAAGACTCACCTTTGGAGTTGGAGCTTTGCTTGAAGATCCAGCCATCTATTTTGCTTTCAGTATCCAGTAATTCTAGTGATGTATTCTGATTTGTACCTGATGTATCTTGTTACTTTTCGGTTATATCTTATTTAACTTGATGTATCTTATATATATAGTAGCTTCATGAACTACTATCTTTTTTACTTTTGTTGCATTATTATTTACTCTGTGTCTGTGATCTATGATTATTTATTTACTGTATATTCTGAGATTTTGCCAAATTTTATTTACAACGTGGTATTTTGAGCAATTCAAGTTCGACATGGGTGGATGTGAATGGTTGAAAATATCGGGTCATTACATGTTTTTTATGGTTTCACCGTTGAAAGGTTGATTAGATTTAGAAAGTCAGGAAAGTTAGCTCCTAGATTCATAGGACCTTTCCGTGTTGTTGAGACGATCGGAAAAATCGTTTATTGAGTAGAGTTACCTAATAGTTTGGCAGAAGTCCATGATATTTTCATAGTTCTCATCTTAGAAAGTGTGGTAGAGAACCTGAGACTACCATAGCTCCTACAATGTTAGAAGATTTAGAAGTAGAGTCGGAGTTGACTATAGTAAGAAAGCCGATTCAGGTTGTGGCTAGGGATGAGAAGAAGTTGAGCAAAAGACAGTCAAATTAGTAAAGGTTTAGTGGATTGGGGATGCTAGAGACTGTACTTGGAAGACTGAAAGCAGGATTAGAGACTTTTACCCTGATTTGCTTGATGGAATGTTTTACCTCCGATGGTTTTGTGTGTGCCTTATCGTAATTTCGAGGACGAAATTCTTTAAAGTGGGGAGTCTGTAACACCCCATATTTTTAACATTATTTAGGATATTGAATTGGGTAAATTAAGTAAAAATAATGTGAAGATTAATAGGTTGAGATTTGATTAAACTAAGGGTAGTCGTGCCATGTTAAAATTAAATCAAATAAGATAACATAAACAAATGTGTTAAGAAATAAGGAAGGGTTATATGGAAAATAGGAGAGGCTTATACCCTTAACCCTTGGGAAAAGAAACTCACGTCATTTCATTTTAGCAAACTAAAAACATCTAAGGCAGACCACCATTATTGTTCTCAAGAGGAAGATAAAGCTAGGATTCAAGAGAAGCAAGATAATCAATTAATTCAACATCAAATTTCACTTCTTTTAATCTCAAAGCTAAGGTGAATAATTAGTTCATCCCATTTTCTTATAGTTTTTGGTTTTAAGATTAGATCTAAAATGCTTTTTAAGCATATGCCATGTTTTGATGATTAAGGTTATATATTTGTTTGTTGGTGAATTATGCATGTTTATATTAGTATTTATGAAAAGTTTGATATGAATACCCTATTAAATGACGTCCAAATGCCTTGAAAATTTAAATATAGGTCGGAAATGATATTATAGAGATGGTTTCCAATTTTCATAATTTTTTGAATTTATTTGGATTTTATATTAATTTTTCGGTGAAGAAAATGATTTATTAGGTGATAAATTATTTACAGCTAAATAAATAACTATTTGCATTTGAAATTTTTATAAGTTGGAAAACATGTTAAAATAGATTTTCTAATAATATTTCCAAATTTTTCCTAAGTGTTTTGACGAATAGATGAAATTATTTAAGGTATGAGACTTAAATGTTTGATATATTTAATTAAGGAGACGGGGCATTTTATAAAATAAAATTATTATTTAATTCTAAATTTAGTGGCAGCGCTTTTCTGAAAATTATTTATTAACCAATGATAATTTTACAAATAAAGGCAGGTTAGTTGAAAAGTTTACTTTTTTAAGTTAAAAACAAGACAATCATGTTTTTAGCATGTTTCAGCCATTTTAGTCATCAAACCTTCCGACCCAGACCTTCCGACAAAGTCGAAAGTTTACAGCTTTCGACAAGGTCAAAGTTCAATGCATATGGTGTCAAGCTACTTGGTATGTAATGAATTGAACAAGGTCGAAGGGCACTTATTCGAAAGATCAGTTGCCAAAGCGGTTGAGGTATGTTTGTTTTATAAACCAAAAGCTTACACATGCTTTCTTTTTAAAAGGAGCTTTCAACGTGGTTACTTTCGACTAGGTCAATTATTTAAAAAAATGTTTTGAACCTTTTGACAAAGTCGAAAAGTTACTACCTCTTTATAATTGTTTTGTTTTGAACCTTCGGCCAAAGTCGAAAGGTTTACCTGTTTCTAAAACAAACCTCTTCTCGATGCTTTCGAAAGGTATCAAGCTTTCGACTTAGATGTTTTACCTTACTTTTCAAATTGAAGTACAACCCAGAGCTTTCGAAGTAGTTGTTTTAAAGGCAGGGGACTATTGTTTTAAATGATGCGTTTTAAAGCTTTCGACAAAGTCGAAAGGTAGATTCCAATGAAGTCGAAAGGTTTTTAAAAGAAGATTTTCCACATGTTTTAAATTGAACCCAGTAAGCTTTTGAAAGGTTTATGTTTTAAAAGGTTAGGGGTCAATGATTTCAAAAGGTTTTAGTTCAATAGTTTCGAAAGGTTAGAGTTCAATGATTTCGATCAATGATTTTGAAAGGTTAGAGTTCAATGCTTTCGAAAGGTTTTAATTCAATGATTTATAAAGGTAGGAGTTCAGTGGTTTCAAAAGGTTTGGGATCGATGAATTCCAAAGGTTTTCTTTGAATGGTTTGGAAAGTTTAAATGGAAGGTTTTCCAAAGCTTTTCTAAGGCAATGTTTTAAATTGTTTTTAAATTAGGATGTCTAAAGTTTTATTGCGTTTGAAAGGAATGATTTCAATAGTTTCGAAAGGTTTGATGTTTGGTTTAGAAAGGAAAGGTTTTGGCCTTTTGGCTTAGAAAATTAAAGGGTTTCACTTGGTTTTAAAAGAGATGTAAGTTTAGAAAGAGGTACATGTAAATGCTTAAATGTTTCCATCAACTAGGGTTTGAATAAAAATGATATACATAACATGGTAATGTGATTTTGGGTAAAGCATAAAGATTATATATTTTCCTTATTTGAGTCTGATTTAAGATTTTAAATCATTTTGAAAATGTTCTCAAGGAAAATTATGGGATAAGATCCTTAAGTAAAAATGACTCGGATAATAGAATACCAGATGGGACTAGTATGGGGTCGCACCCTATGCATTAGCTGTTAGCCACGGCTAATTGTTGTCCAAGTTTTTCCAGTGTGTAGGGCCTGGTCACATGTAGACTGAAATTATGATTACACACCGAAGGTAATGTAAGTTTGTATACATCTAGGTTATTGGTGAGCCTGAAAAACCATTAGGATCAAGAAGACCTGAGAGATGATTAAGTTAGGGATAGACCATCTAGAAGTGAAGTATTTAACAGATAGTTAATGATATATAGTCCAAAAGAAGAATAACTAATAGGTGTAAGATTAATATTGATTATATTATCTTGGTAGGCTCGACTCGGCCAAAGGTTAAAAGTTATCCAAACAAAACTTATGTGTTTGAACAAATAGTTCATTATTACCTGATATTTATGTACGTTTACATAATGAATTGTTGTACAGTACATTACCAGTTTTGGTTGCAGGAAAAGGTTTTGCAAAGATATGTTCTGAAAGGATGTTAGTGAGAGGAAACCCGTTCTGCTAAGTGACATGGCCTTACTTAACATATAAAACCGGGATGTATAGTATTATTCACGCCAAGCTTTATGTCTGACTCGAAGATCATGTTTTCCCCTTAAATTTTCGGGTTCTCAAAATTAATTTGAGTAGGCTGAGAGGTAAAGGTCTTTTTCAAGTTTAGTAGGACGACAATAAGGCTATCGAAGGAATGTATGAGGAAAATGAATAGCTATTTAGAAGTTGCAGTTTTATGTTTTATTGTATATCCGCTGCGTTTGTACTAAGGCTATTATTACCATATGACTCTGATCATCCAAGGCGGTATCTTCATCTACTGCTCTTGGTGTATTTTGTATTAAGTGTATTTTATCTATGCTTAGGAACATATTGGGATTATGTATTAAGAATATGGAACATCTATTTTAAATATAATGAAGAAAATGTTGTTCTGAAATCTGCGTTTTGTTTCATATTCAAGTGCTTCTGATATTGTAGATACCATTAACATAGCCATATTTAGTCATCGGAAGCTAAACTTTAGATGACTGTAGCATCTGCAGCGCTTATTTTTGGGCCTCTAGATAGGGGATCTTACAGTCCTATGCAGCTTTCATGCAACGTCTAATAAGTTCTACCTTCTTTGATGTCTCGCAGATCAGATTTTGTCCAAGTATGATTTTTTTTCGGTGGTTTTCCACCAAAAACTAGGAGACTTACATGACTCTGATAAAAGGCTTCATAGGGTGCCATACCAATCGTCGCTTGGTAACTATTATTATATGCAAATTCTACCAGAGGCGAGTGTATCTCCTAAGATCCACCAAAATCCATGATGCATGCTATCAATGGGTCTTTTACAATTATGCTAACCATTTAACTTTATCTATCGGACTTTAGGTGATAAGTGGTGCTAAGACTCAAGGTTGTTCCTAAAGCCGATTGAAAACACCCCAAAATTTACTTGCGAACAAGGGGTCCCTATCACTAACTATGCTGATTAGGCTCCATGAAATCGTACCACTTCCTTAATATATAAATCGTCGCAAGAGATGCTACAATTCCATTACTCTTAACGAGAATAAAGTAGGCACTCTTAGTTATTCTACATAATACAATCAAAACAGCTTAATTGCCTATTTGACTTCTAGACAACCCATCATTAAAGTCCATGTATATATGCTCCCACTTCCAAGTCGATATTTCCAATGGTAACAACAATCCTTCATGCTTCCCCTGCTTTGCTTTGATCTTTGACATGTCAGACAGTTAGAGATATACTCTACTATTATTTCTTTTATTTCGGGCCAAAAAAAATCCTTTTCATATCTCTATACATTTTATCCCCTCTGGGATAAATAGTCATCATAGAATGGTGACAATCTGCTAGAACTTCTTTCAACGCATCTTCTTTCATTGGGACAAAAAGAGGCCTATCTCTCCTCAACCAACGCTTAGGATCCAAAGTGTATCTACTATTATAGGAAAACGCTCGCCCCTCTCAAACTTTTCCTAAATCTCAACCAACAAAGCATCCACCTTTTGTCCTAACCCTATAAGTTCTAATAATGCCGGCCTAACTTCCATAACTGAAAGATATCCATGAGTGGTTACAATTGGCAGTTGGAAATTAAAATTAGATAGAAACTCCAATTTCCTCCACTCATGTATAGCATTAAGAGTAGCATGGCTCCGATTGAGGGTGTCAGCAACGACATTCCCTTTGTCGAGGATATACTGAATTTCAAAGTCATATGATGTTATAAACTACACCCACCTTTGCTGCATAAGATTCAAGTCCTTTTAGGAAAAAGGATACTTAGGAGATTTATGTTCGACGAATAACTCAAACTTTTATCCAAACAGATAGTGCCTTCACATCTTCAAAGCAAAAACAATAGCTGCCAATTTCAAATCATGTTTAGGATACCTTTTCTCATGATCCTTCAGTTGCGTACTAGCTTAAGCTACTACTTTTCCCTCTTGCACAAGGACTGCTCCCAATCTCGTCCCACATGCATCAGTTTATATGGTAAAAGGTTTCGATTCATCAAGAATCATTAATACTGATGCACAATTCAACAATTTCTTTAAAGTCTCAAAAGATCTTGCACACTTTTCATCCCATGCCAAACAAGGTTCTCTTGGTTAGAAAAGTTAAAGGCACTACTATCTTTGTGAAGTACTTAATGAATTTCCTATAATAGCTAGCTAAGAAAGGAAACTTCTAACATCCGTAACATTCTTAGGTACCTTCCAACCTTGAACAACTTCTACCTTAGCCAGATCTATGGATATCCTTTCTCGAAAACAATATGACCTAAATGCTTTACCTTTTTTGCCAAAAAAGACACTTAGAGAATTTTTCTTTAAGCTGGTGACTCTTTAAGGTCTCTAATAGCTCCCTTAGGTGTTTTTCATGCTCCCTTTCCATCTTAAAGTATATGAGAATATCATCTACAAACACCATAACAAACTTGTTCAAATGCTCCCTAAAGGCTCTGCTCATGAGATCAACAAAGTAGGTAGGGGCGTTAGTTAAACCAAAAGGCCATCTCCCACTCAAATACTCTGTATGGATTACGAAATGTAGTCTTCGTTTTACTATCTTCGGCTACCCTTAACTAATGCAATTCGATGGTCGAGTCCAATTGAAAAAATTACTTTAGCACCAGCGAGTTGATCGAACGAGTCATGTATCCTAGTTAGAGAATATCTATTCTTCTTTGTCAACTTGTTCAGTGCTCGATAATCGACGCATAGCCTTAAATAACCATCTGCCTTGGTGGCAAAGATAACTGATGCTCCCCATTTAGAAATGTTATGGCGTATGAATCCTCTCTGCAATAGTTCTAAAATCTTCTTGTCTAATTCCCACCTCTTCGTAGGAGACATATGCCTCATTTGCAGTGCAATAGATCTAGTGCCCTTCTCTAAAGCAATTCTGAATTTGATCTCTCTATAGGGTGGGAGTCTAGAGACTTCTTCAAAAAACATCAGCAAAGTCATGGAATATGGGTACAGATGAGAGTTAATTCTTCGATGGGCTAAGAGAACATAGACTCGACTCAATTGAGTTTTGTGATGAACAACGAACATTAATGTCTACCCCCGTTCTACTACTTAGCCGTACTATCCTCCTTTCACAATATAAGACAACCCCGAAGTTAGATAACCAATGCATTCTAGAATAAGCTCGTACCCCTTAAGGGCAAGCACGTATGCATTGCATAAAAACTCAATGTTTCAATGTCCACAACCAGGTCCTTGTAAATTAAGATAAGTGATGTCCATCCCCTAATAGGGTTCGCAATCGCTAATGGGTTAGTGACCACTTGGGTTTTCAAATTCAAGGATCTAACTATTCTTTCAACTACAAATAAGTGAGTAGCTACAGAATCAAATAAGGTACGAATAACATTTTTGGAAATAATAAGTGTACCTTCCAAGACTTCCTATTCTTTGTCCTTTGGAGGTGGGCTACTCAAAACAGGAACCATATCTATAGCATAAGCATCCCCACTCTGACCTCGTTTAGCATGTTTTGGACACTTATTATGATAGTGCCCCTCCTTGAAGCAATTAAAGCACTTTCCCTTGAAATCTTCTCTCATCAAGCTAACCTTGCAACCTTTAGCAATGTATCCCATTTTTTGGCACCTTCCACAAACTATCCCTTCCTTTTTCAACTTAGCCTTAGCATTCTTGTTTGCCAAAAATCCATTCTTAGCTCCTCTTTTCTTAGATGCTGACTCAACCTTCTCTTTCTCCTTCCCTTTTTCCACACCACCAGATTTCTACAACAAGGCCATCTCGAAAATAAATGCGGCCATGGAAATTTGGGCCAAAACAACTCCCTCAATAGGGAATTCAGACCTTTCATAAATTAATAGCATTCCTCATTGGGGTTCTTATCAATCCCATCCCAAGCATTTCCAACTTAGTAAATTTGTTGATGTACACCTTCACTCTAGAATTCCCTTGCTTTAGTTGAATGAACTTTCTTTTTCTACACTAGACAAAAATCTTGATTCAAAGCGAGTCCTAAAGTCATCCCAAGTGACATCCACCTCGCCATTTTCTCCCACATCAACAGTCGACCAATCTAAGGCTTCCTTCTTCATATGCCAAGCAGCAATCCTTCTCTTGACTCTATGCTCCCACCTAAGCTCCCTAAATATGCAGTCACAGCCAACCATCCATGCTTTGGTTTACAGAAAATCTTCAGTTCCATTATATGCGCGTCAATCCATATTTTGGAAGTCCTTGTATAATTTTAGGAAAATCCAATGGCCTAGATGCTGCTTCTACGGATGGTATTGCGGGCGCAGGCTGCTATGGAAGTGGAACCTCTTATGCATGCCTTAAGTATTATTTAAACCCGTCAGGCATGCCACAAATGTTAAGCATCCCTTGGGGAGACGAGTTCTTAGCAATAGAATTCTTTGCCATTTCAACTATTTGTAGGTTTAAAACTTTTTTGATGACATTTTCCTAAGATAGTACGAATAGCTAAAACTAAAATTTGCCTACTGTGGTCGCACGCATTCTTTAAAGGCATATATATATATGGGATTTTGGAAAACATTTGAAAAAACATTTAAAAAATATTTTCAAACATAACAAGTATGCTCTCATATGCAACTTATTTCCACTTCTAATCGGGCAACCTAAGCTCTGATACTAAATGCAACAACCCCACCCAGGAATAGACCAAATCCTCAGCCCAGAAAAGACCCATCGGGACTTAGCGCCATTCTGAGATAGATGTTGGTTGGTGAAAATTTAAAACATTACACAGTACATAGATCTATCCATCTAACTTTTAGAATCTCATAGTGGATTGATAAAATATAATAGTAAAACATGTACCCATAAGCAAAAGCCAATTCAAAAACATGGATCATTTTCATAAAATTCCAAAGTATCTCAACATAGTCATTTCAGTACATAAATCTCAACTGAAAACAGAAACAGAAATTACATAATCTCAAATGTCTGGGTACATGAGAATAACAAAAAATAGATAATAATGAAAGATAACCGCCACATCCATCAAATATCCCCACCTCTTGCCTCCTCAGTAACACCCTATGTCCCTAATCTGTTTGTGGAAATGAGGAGGGAGTCGGAACAATAAATTCTGATGAAAGATATTTCAAGTTTTACCATAATAGAAATCTCGGAAGTAGTATATGAAAATGTAATACGTTTTCCCTATTAAAATCAATATCCATGCATAAAGTTAACTGTAGGCCCGAAGGCCCTTCCAGTCCCACTATGCAAACATCAATTGTAGGCTCTAAGGCTTTTATAGTCTAACTAGACCAAAGTCAACTATAGGCTCGAAGGCCCCTTCCAGCCTAACTATGCCATTTTTCATAACTAGAGCTAACCATGCAAAAAGGAAATACACAAACCACTTAAAACCTTTTTAATGGAGCTTAAGCAGACTTTGATCGTTTAATATATATATATAAATAGGCAGATGCACATCATTTAAGTCCTAACCATAAGGTGGGCCCCTACGTGGCTCTTCCTTATAACATCGTAAGAAATGTTATTAGGTCGCTTAATGCTTCATTTAAGAAAGAGGCGGACCCTACCATAACCATGTAATACCTCAAATCAGAAGTGCACCTCTTCTAAGAATTTCACCTGCTATATCCAAACGCAATTTAAGACCCATAACTCACTTGTGACGTCTCTCATTAATCCAACTATTTGTAGGAACTAATAACCAGATTAACTGGGATGGTTTGCCCTGTAGAAATGGGACTAACCATGCACCCACTTGAGTTATTTATTGTAGGCGATGTCCAAATTAGTCCAGAAAGCTACATCGTTGGTAGCTAGATTTAACTGGGTACACTTTCATGTAACTTTAGACTAACCTCGCATCCCTATAACTTAGTCATAACTTATATGTATATTCACTATACACATATATAATTCAACACAAACACTAATTGAGGCCATATAAGCTATCCCCTTATTACACCTCTAATTAGGGATTAATTCCCTGATTTACTCTAACTACCAATCAATAAAGTAATATTAGTTAACTATCTAACATAAATACACGATATTCAATATGCTATAACCAATATATTATACGTATACATTATATTTACGGGAGGAATTTCGAATCTAAATTATGTTTTGGACAATTCGCTTCAAGGTGTTTTGCAATATCAGTCTCATATAAATCTACCATTTCACATAAACTGCTACCAATATAGCCAAATAACCATATTTTACTAACAAGGACAATTGCAATTGTTCATATCGGTACATTAGAATCTTATTTTTCTTAAGAAACATTCCATAATAAATTAGAATTATCTCTATTCAATCTAACCTTTGTATATACATTTTGGAAATGAAAAGTGGAATTTCTTATTTTAAGTGGTAGAAATAGGCGGTGCAAATTACAACAATTACATTTGTGATTTACACACCATTTTAATTCATTATCTTTTGAATCCCTTTACCACTTTCATTAAAAAGAAATGGGTAAATTAAATTGACTACATTTTTTTGATACCAAAAACTTACATGATTTTAATATACTAATTCCAAAACAATTTAAATTCCAACATATACTAAGGTTGATACTTACTTAAGGAAATCCTAGGGTTTTATTATTTGTGGTTTTGCCTTTCTAGAATTCCCCAAGCAAGTATCAAATCCGAATAAGTAAAACACATTTTCTAGAATAAAAAATATGAAATTCCACTCATAGAAAATCTCTTTGTTCTAAGCTTAGATGTAAAATAAATAGCTTCTAAACTTCTAATAGATCTCTCCCCCTTTAAATAAACACAAACAGAGTTGAACATTTCTGAATTATATTTCAAAATTAAGAAGATAAAGGAAGGAAGATAGGAGATAGAATTTGAAATAGGAATTAGGATTTAGAATTACTTACGGGTAATTTATTGTTTTCTAAAACCTTAGCAGAATAGATTTTGATAAAGTCTCTACGTTGTTACAGATTTTTGTGCGGAGAAGAGTGAGTTTCTAAGTCTATTTATAGAGATAGGAAGAAACGAGAACTGTCCAATTCAATTTAACCAAATCCGGGCCGTTCAGCCAACTCAAATTGAGTTGAAATGACCTCACCGGTTGAACGACCCTATAAAGGGGATTGACCGGCCTTAAACTACTAGAGTCGATTTCTTTTCTTCTATTTTTGTTTGATTCGTTACCAAATTTAACTCTAATCACTTCAATACTTAATAATTTCTTCTTTTATCGTTACTTATATCTTGTGTTAACATTCCAATTCAAATTTCAAACTTTTGAGATTTCCTTTAAATTTAAATTTTAGTTATTAAATTCATTTTAAACTATTTTAAATTCAAAAACTTAAAACATCCATGACTTCTTCATATGGAATCCATTTTATGTATATTATATATGAAAATTCATCAGAAAACCACCACGGATACAATGGTGTAACTCCCTTGACCAAATTCTGACATTTATATAATTACTGTCTAACATTTATATAATTTTCATTTTTAACCTTATTCTAATTAGTAATTTCTTATTAAATTTTATGGAGTGTTATATATATATATATATATATATATATATATTAACTCCTAAATCAGACCATTCCTTTCCATGTTTTCATTTATCAAAGCTATCCTCTCAAAATGGGATACCATTATAACTTCCCATAAATTAACCAAAAGTGAGACTTATTTCTTTTCTTTTATTGAAAAAGATAGTGCAAATTACGGGGAAGAACATCCATACTCTACACATCTCTTTCACTTGTTGTATACTCCTTATTATTTCAAATGACACACTTTTATATATTTATGGAATTAGATAATTTGTGGAAATTGCATGGAACTAGATACAATTAGATTGTACCCATAACACTTCTATTAAATTAAAACATAAAAATTCACACTTCAAGTCAAACTAAGGCAACATAAACTAATACTAAAAATTTTCAACCAAAGTATCATAAATTGGAATGATCTTGCAATCTATCAACATTAACAAATTGAGGTACTGATTTCAAAATTTCCAAATCAATTTTCAAATACCATTCAATTCTATTTGTGTGTATGATATGTCAAACCTTCTCTGAGGTGTGTGCACGCCTATATACATATATATCTAAATGGTGTACCACTAAAGACAGCGCTGCCAACTCAATATTTCTTGAATAAGGAGGAGGCAAACCCAATGATTATTTAATACCACAACACTGAAGCGGGCCCTCTATCCGTAATCTCTTGGAAATCGCTCTACATATAAAGAATGTTGACAACAATATATGGCTTTGCAATTTAATTGTTTTACTATAACGCATCTCAATAACTTATCTTAGGGTTCACTAGCTCGACACCAACAAACAAACAACTAACTAACTAAACGTTGAGGTCAGTGCGTATCTCATAAGAATTCTACACTAGTAAGACGCGATATCTGTCATGGCACTACCGAAGTCTTTACTACCGACTGCTCAAGATCGCTGATGGTCATAGCCTATATGTCAGCCCTGCTACTGAATACTAGTTCAAAAACAATATTAACATAGCCCGTTGACCTTCCATAGCCAAAATTCCGTTTAGACTAACCTAATATAAGCTAAGGAAAATGCCTATTCTAAATCTCACATCTACTAGTAGCCTATAGGTGAAGGGTTGACTTCAGTTGCGTAACTATATTAACTTCGCATCTCAACCAATTCTAAACCAAACTTATTATCCTAAGGCTAAATATCGGGCTAGGCCAACTAATTCACGCTTATCTAAACACATAATAAAGGTTGTATAATTTTCTACTATGAAAATTATACTACTGTCCAACATTTAATTTCACTCTTATATGCTTATTTACTATGTTCCATAATTGTCAATTGTCCACAATAAATGGTCATATTATTCTATATGGACAATCTCTAATACATTTATTCATTCATTCCAATTCAACTTATTATGCCAATTTCATTTCCAAATCCATTAGCCGGTCTCATTAAACACATTTATGTCTATATTTAATTCCTAAAACTCCCTATTAACAGCAAATTTATTTGCTCCATTAATCTTGAAGTTGCTATCTCTTTTTCATCTACATGTTCTAATCCTATAATTGTTAGGAAATCAATTCTATGGTTTCGATGACAACAACTATACAATGGACATCGAATATGCATATATATTTCTGTTCGCAGAGTAACATCACTAAAGAGACAAGAACAAGACTCAAAGAACGTATCAAGTGGCTACAAGTCGATAGAATCAGAAGAGCAATGACACGGATACAAGAAAAGCAACATGCACAAGATCAGACATCTGGGTGCACTAGCCAGATGTCTGAATGAATCCTCTGGATCATAAACCAGACATAATCAGACATCTGGTTAATGTACTTAAGTGTCTGAAAGGCTACTATATACAAAAAATATATAGATCCAAACGTCTGGGACCTATTCCAAATGTCTGAAAACTGAACTCGGGTGTTGACATTCAAATTACAACTGTCACAACTGAAAAGACACCTTCGCTTCTCTTTGCTGCAACTCTTCATCACCATCAGAAGCGACCATAGAACACTTGTTAATGGATACAACTACTCCAGGAATCTCTCTACCACTATAAATAGCATCTAGAATCCAAGAGAAGACTTTACCTTACTTACTTGTGCTCTTTACTCTTATACTTTGATATATTCTTGATCTCTAACAATCATATATTTGTATTCCACTCTTCCATATATACAGAACTCTTTAATCAATGTCCTCTAGATATATATATTGGAAGCATTTGTACTTAATAGTCAATATTCGTGTTATAGAACATACACTTGACAAGTACAAGCTTTTGTAACCAAGCCTATTCCTCCGGGAGAAGTGAGGGTGTTTGATAGTCGAATTTCGAAGAGGATCTTTGGGACTGGACGTAGGACGGGAGGTCCGAACCAGTATAAAATCCTGTGTGCTTAGTTTATATTTTACTAGATTAATTTTATATTAGTTACATCATATACTTAGTCACATATACTTGCATATATACACTACACGATCCATTATATAGACTTTCAATTGGTATCAAAGAAAGGTTTGATCAAAGAACAGTAACACGTTTTTGAATCACTTTATTATGGCAAGTATTTTTCAAGAAGGACAATCCACAGCACGATCCCCACTTTTTAATGGCTTTAACTATGCATATTGGTCAACAGGTTTGGAAGCTAATGGTCTAGAAATTTTGTCAGCTACACAAGATAAGTATGAAGCACCTACTACTACTATGAACACATGGACCGATGCACAAAAGACCTTAGCATCAAACAATGCTAAAGCCATGAACGTTTTATTTTGCTCTCTGGATAAAAATGAATTTTCACGTGTCATGTTATGCACAACTGCATTTGACATTTGGCGTGCCTTGCAAATTACAACAAAAGTCAAACAAATAACGATTTCGATTTTGCAAAACCGATTCTCGTCATTCAAAATGAAGCAAAATGATACTACTGTTGACATGTATTCTAGATTTCAAACTATCCAGCATGATCTTATGCATTAGGAGTTAAGTTTACTGATTTTGATTTAGTTTCTTGAATACTCAACTCTTTAACATCGGATTGGAAAAGGAAGGTATTAGCTATTGACGAAGCTAATGATCTCTCTTCTCTCAAAGTTGAAGAGTTGATAGGAAATTTAATGTCCTATGAAGCTAATTTGCAGGCACGAAAAGAACTAAATTTGAAGAATAAGAACATAGCATTCCCAGCAACAAAAAATGATGACTCTGATTTAGATGAAGAAGAGATAGTCTTCGTTACCAAGAATTATAACAGATTCAAGAAATTTAGAAAGATGACCAAATTCTAAAATAAAGGGAAGTCCAACACAACAAACCTATCTCAAATCAAGTGCTATGAATGTGATCAATACAGACATATGAAGAAGGATTGCCCTAAACTCAATAATGATAAAAAGAAAAACAAATTTGAAAAATTCAAAAAGAAGAAGGCTTTCAAAGTAACACGGGATGACTCGGATTCTTCATCATCTGAAAGTGATAGCGATAGTGACGGAGAACAAGCTAATGTGTGTTTTATGGCACAAACTGATGAGGTATATCCGGAACTTAGCTATGACAAATTATTAGAACTTAGCATGGAATTAAATGATAAATTTAGATAAATTAAAAAATTGAACAAAGAATGTATAGTCAAAATAAATAGATTAGAACTTGAAGTAGGAATGTTAAAAGATGAAAAATTATCTTAGAAGAAGAACTAGAATTATCTCAAGAGAAAATTAAAAATAATTTGATAGAAAGTGAGGCTATTGCTATTGATTTTGAAAACACTAAAATAATGAAGGATAATTTGTTAAAAGAAAGTGTCAATTTGAGAAGCAATATTGAAATATTGAAAATTGAAAATTTAGAATTAAAAGAAAAATTAGATAAAATTACAAATAATATGTCAAAATTTAATAAAGGAAAACAAGATTTGGAAAATCTTATCAAAACTTCAAAACCATCAGGCAATAGAAATGGAATAGGAATAAAAATACTTCTAAACTAAAAGGAAATGATGCTAGAAATTTTAGTTATAAAAAAATTAAAAGTTTACCTACGACTAATATGAACCCAAACATATGAAAATTTGGATTCCTAAGACAAATAATAATTCGATTAGACAAAAACATATTAATAATTTCTTAGAGAATGTAGTCAATAATAAAAATTATATTTATAAAGGTACCAAACCATCTTGGGTATGGCTACCTTCGCCTAACAATTAGAACCCTAACAAAATATATGGGTACCAATTAAAACATCTTTTATTTTACACATACCCAAAATAAAAAATAAGGAGAAATGCATACTAGATAGCGGATGTTCCAAGCATATGACCAAAAATTCAAAAATGTTATCAAATATAGCATACATTGATGGTGGAATGGTAACCTTTGGAGATAACTCAAAAGGATATGTCGTGGGCATTGGAGAAGTCATCAACTCTGGTATTTCTAACTCTCCTATTATTTCAAACAGGAAAATAGGCATAAGGAAGAAGTTGCAAAAATATTTAGTCTCAGAGATAATAAGTTTACTTTTTAGCATAAAGGACACTTTTTAGTGTAAGCAAAAAATGATAGTTACAACTATCATTCTGTGACTTACACTAGAAAGTGTCCATCAGCCTAAAAAGTAAACGTCTTGTCCCTCAAACTAAATTTTTCTTGAACTTTTTCCTTAAGCCTAAAACCCCTATTTCAAATGTTTTATTAGTAGAAAATCTAAAACACAACCTACTTAGTATTAGTCAATTATGCGATAAAGGTTTTCAAATAAATTTCGAAAAAGATAGATGTAATATTTTCAATAATAACAAACAACTTGTATTTAAAGGTTTTAGAAACAAAAATATTTATGTATTAAACATGAATATAAATAAAAATTCAAATTTATGTCTAACCGCCAAACATGATGATCCATGGTTATGATATAGACGATTTTGTCATATCAATTTTGAAAATATTAATAAATTGGCAAAATATGAGCTAGTTAAAGGTCTACCTAAAATAAATTACAAAATAGAAAATTTATGCGACGATTATCAAATCGGAAACTAAAGAAAAGCTCTTTTAAATCTAAAAGTAATATTTCTACAAAACAACCATTAGAATTATTACATTTAGATTTATTTGGTTCAACACAAGTACGATCTATAAATCACAACAAACATGTTTTCGTAATAGTTGATGATTTTCGAGATACACATGGATTTTGTTTTTAAAACATAAAAGCGATTCTTTTGGTACATTTAAAATATTTGCTAAAAGAATTAAAACACAAATGGACTTGAAAATTAAAAATATTCGAAGTGATCACGGAGGAGAATTCGAAAACGATCTTTTTACTTATTTTTGCAATAAGGAAGGAATGAGTCATAATTTTTCTTTTCCTCGCATACCTTAACAGAATGGTGTCGTAGAAAGAAAAAATCGAACGTTACAAGAATGTGCACAAATATTATTAAGTAGTAGTGGTCTACCAAAACACTTTTGGGTTGAAGCTATTGCTACAGCTTGTTATGTGTTGAATCAAGTAACTATACATCCTATGACTAAACAAATTTGTTTTGAAACATTTTTTGAAAGAAAACCTAAAGTATCATACTTTAAAACTTTTGGTCCAAAATTTTTTATATTAAATACAAAAGATAACTTAGGAAAATTTGACCCGAAGGCCGATGAAGGTATCTTTGTTGGATATTCGGATCGTAGCAAAGAATCGAATTTTTAATAAATGAAATAATACCATTGAAGAAAGTTTACATGTTTCATTCAACGAAAATCTTTTCAATCATCATACAAATGATGAAGAAGAAATTATTCCACTAACAAATTCTATTAATGATGAAACAAATATGCAAAATAACACTTTGATATCATCCCTAGAATTCTTAAGAATCATCCAAAAGATAATATCATTGGAGATCTCAATTCTAGAGTAAATAGAAATCAACTTAATCAAATAAGCCATATAGCATTTGTGTCAAATTTTGAACCAAAAAATTATGAAGAAGCATCAAATGATAATTTTAGGATAATAGCTATGCAAGAAGAATTAAATCAGTTTGAACGTAATAATGTTTGGGAATCAGTGCCAAGACCTGAAGAACAATCAGTTATAGGAACAAAATGGGTATTTAAAGACAAAGCAGACGAGAATGGAAATATTTTTAGAAATAAAGCACGTTTAGTTGCTCAAGGCCATAATCAAGAAGAAGGTATCGATTATGACGAAACCTTTGCTCCAGTAGTTAGATTAGAGGCCATTCGTACATTACTCGCCTTTGTAACTCATCACAATTTTAAACTATTTCAAATCGATGTCAAAAGTGCTTTTTTAAACGGTTTTATTAAAGAAAATATATATGTAGAACAACCCCCATTACTTGTTCACGAAAAGTATCCCGATCATGTTTTTAAATTACACAAAGCATTATATGGATTAAAACAAGCTCCTCGAGCATGGTACGAACGTCTTAAAAATCATTTAATTACATCTGGTTTCCAAAGAGGCAAAATAGATACCACCTTATTTATTAAAAGAGAAAATAATGATATTTTAGTTGTACAGATTTATGTTGACGATATCATTTTTGGTTCAACCAACGAAAATCAATATAATCAATTTTCAAATATTATGAAAAATGAATTTGAAATGTCACATATGGGAGAATTTAATTTCTTCTTAGGTTTACAAATAAAACAACTTGAAAATGGAATTTTATTCATCGAGAAAAATATTGTAACGATCTATTACGTCATTTTGAAATGGATAAAACTTCGAGCAAACCAACACCAATGAGTACCACTGTTCATTTAGAAAAGGATGATAACGGAAAAGATTTTGATGAAAAATTATATCATAGCATGATTGGTCCTTTACTTTATTTGACGGCTAGTCGACCCGATATTATGAGGAATGTATGTCTTTGTGCTCGATTTTAAGAAAAACCAAAAGAATCTCATCTAAGAGCTGTTAAGCGTATTTTACGTTATCTATCTAGTACTAGAGATTATGGTTTGTTTTACCCCGAAAGGATCATCATTTGAACTAGTTTCATATAGCGATGCGGATTTCGGTGGATGTAGAACAGATCGTAAGAGTACTAGTGGAACATGTCACTTTATCAGACAATCATTAGTTTCATGGTTTAGCAAAAAGAAAAATTGTGTTTCTTTATCTACTTGCAAAGCCGAATATATCTCAGCAGCTCTAGCATGTGCACAAGTGATATACATGCAACAAATACTTACATATTTCGGCAAAATTATCAACAAATCTCTAATATATTGTGATAACACAAGTGCAATAAATTTATCAAAAAACTCTGTCAATCATTCACGAACTAAGCATATAGATATACGACATCATTTTTTAGGAGACAATGTTGAAAAGGAACTATTTCATTAGAGTACGTAAGTACCGAAAATCAAATAGCAGACATCGTTACAAAACCACTAAATGAACAAACTTTTATTAAACTCCGACGTAATTTAGGGATTTGCTCACTTCATGATCTACTCACTTAATAATCACTGCTTCATTTCAGCTATGATTAGTCATTTATTTTTCTGTCCACAAATTATAACTAATAATTTTTGCACCTTTAATTTTTTAGATAGTTAGTTTTTCTATAAATAATTTTTTCAACTTATATATAAGTAGTTATACAACAAGAAAAACTATATACACATAATTCATATCCTCTTCAAGAAACAAAATATAGCCATGTCTTCTGAGAACTCTTATATATCCATCTCGACACCTATGACGGATAGCTCGGCAGATACGCCACAACGGCTTCTTACACCTACACCAAAGCAGGAACCGAGTATAGGTGGTTCTCATATCACACGGGATTTACCCCTGATAGCAAGAAGACCGAAAGATGTTTGTTTCTCCTAACACAAAGGAGAAAATTGATGAAATTCATCAGTATCAGAAACAACAGATAGATCTACAACAACAACTATATTTTGAACAAAAAGTTACAGCACGTCGGCTAAGCTTTTTGGAACAAGTAGGGATGAAGTTTTGTACGTCATGGAAGAAAGATGTCCATGAACCACTTCCAAAACCTTGTAGTTCTTTGGATCCCTTGTCTTCATATCGTACTCCTTCGGACCTTTCACCAAGATGATTTTCTGGCTCCCCAAGAACCCATGAACGTGGAAATATATGGTCTCCACTTAAACAATGGAAGGATAACAAGTCAGGAGATCATAAAACTCCATCGCCTTCTAAATAAATTATTATGTGTGTATCTATGTTTATTTGTTATTTTTCACACAAATATTACTAGATTCTGTTTTTAATAAAATAGAGAATCGAAAAATAAGCAATACCATCAAATTTTTGTCTATTTTTAGAAAAATTACCTACTTCAGACGTCTGGATATGGACCTCAGACGTCTGACACTCTGATATACGTCTATTTTTTAAGCAGTGTGCATATGTCAGACATCTGATATACCCCCCAGACCTTTGAAAATTTGCTCTGCCTCCTCTCAATAAAAATCAGAAAATTTCTGACGTCTAAATTCGTCCCAGATGTCTGAATTATTTCTCTGCCACAAAGTTTTAAAAAAAATTGACCTATTTCAGACGTCTGATCTTTAATCCAAACGTATGGTAAAACTCTCTAACTATCAAATATTACAAATTCGATCAAACCAGACATCCAACCCAAAAACTAGACATCTGAAGTTATCTAATGTACTCAATATAGGGCAAACCAGACGTCTGATTTAGATTCCAGATGTCTGAAATTCAATCGTCTTTTTAAATTAGCCCAAATAACGTCATTTTTTACTTTCATCTCAAAATTTTCTAAGCCTCGATTTCTCTAGTGATAATTTTTATCTCAGAAACTTTCTTTTTACACGACCTCAAATCACAATGCCTCCTAGAACTAAAAATCCCAAGATATCCAAACGAAAACAAGACCAAGCAACATCATCTTCAAATCCTAAAGTTTTCTCAGATGATCAAATTGAAAGATGGATGAATAGAGCACCACATTCAATCAAGAGGTATGAAGATATACAAAAGAAAAAGCTTCACACAGGTCCATTCTATAATCTACTTAAATTTTCAATGTATGATTTGGATGAAATGTGTGAGAATGTCAGACTAGAAACCTTGATTTCATTCACTCCTAATGACATCCAAATCAATCAATTGGCAATATTTCTTTTCTATGCGAATTATGATAGCACTTCAGTGTGGAACACTGAAGATGAAGATAACTGGCTCTGGTCTAGCGTGTATGGCAACACGATTAGACTAACTCCTGGCATAATAGGTAGAACCCTAGGATGTTCTGACACGGGTGAAGATTTATACAGCATTCCCGATATGCGCTTCAAGCCAAGAAATAGTATAACACATCAAACTTGGAAAGATGAAATGCCAAAGTTTGCCTCTAAATATCTACGTCCAAAAGCTCAACTCCTTACTCGAATGATAATCAATACCATCGTTCCACGTATGGGAAGCCACGAGCAAATAATCGAGTTAGAGCACAAAGACTTATATGCTCTATTTAGTGGAACAAGGGTGAATTGGGCCAAATTCATCTTTGACGAGCTTAAACATTTTTGGACTCGATCACGGCCATCAATTATTTACCCAACATATATTATGAGACTTCTTCGTGCACATAACATCCCGTCCTACCTATCGACCTTCGAAGAAATCTCACCAAAATATGCTTCCATTAAAATTTTCTCACTTATGCACCTACCTGATATTCCCCTAGAATTTATATCCTTCGAAGATTGAACGCACAATCATCAATCTAGACAAGTTGAGCCTTTACCTCAACCACACAATGAACCATCTCAAGAGGAGGAACAACATCGAGAAGCAACTCCACCTCCTCCTGCACTATTTGATTATCCAAGACAGATGAGATTATGGAGACTCGAATGGATACAAATCTAAATGAAAGTGTTCGAGATCTCACCCTTAGAAATCAACATATATTATCTCAAAATCAAATTTTTTTGGCTAAGCGGATTGACAACTTCGAAACATCATTTGCTACATGCCTAGCCACAGTTGAAGAATCTCTTTCGACTGTCTTATCGGTTCTCAAAGAAGTATTACAACGGGTTCGCAGTCCAACACTGCCTTCTGAAGATTGGCCAACCCCAGTACCTTCTCCTCCCGCAAAACATTCCAAACTTTCTGAAGACGAACCTCTCAAGCAAGCTTTGACATCTCCTACGAAGCCTAGCATTTCTGGAAAAGAAGAAACAGGGGATGATTAAGATAAAGCTTCTCCAAAGGAATCATAGATTTAGAAATCATAGATTTTGGGATTTTGGGATTTCAACTTTTGTAAAATTGACAAAATCTATGTATGCAATCAATTTCTAATTATTAATGAAATTTTCCTTTTGTGTTTGATGATTGGTTAAATTATTTATAATTCTTTTGATAATGCCAAAGGGGGAGAAATATAAGTATAATTATAAAACATTAAGAACAAGCACTTATTCAGGGGGAGATTTATAATTTATATATATGTACACTGAATATTTGTCATCATCAAAATATAAGTATGATTATAAAACATTAAGAATAAGCACATATTCAGGAGGAGACTTATAATTTATATATAAGTACATTGAATAGTTGTCGTCATCAAAAAGGGGGAGATTGTTAGGAAATCAATTCTATGGTTTCGATGGCAACAACTATACAATGGAAAACGAATGTGCATATATATTTCTATTCAAAGAGTGACATCACTAAAGAGACAAGAACAAGACTCAAAGAACGTGTCAAGAGGCTACAAGTCGATAGATACAGAAGAGCAATGACACACATATAAGAAAAGCAACATGCATAAGATCAGACGTCTGGGTGCACTAGGCAGGCATCTGAATGAATCCTATGGATCACAAACTCGATAGAATCAGACGTCTGGTTAATGTACTCAGACGTTTGAAAGGCTACTATATACAAAAAATATATAGAGCCAGACATCTGAGACATATTCCAGACGTCTGAAACTGAATTCGGGTTTTGACATTCAAATTACAACTGTCACAATTGAAAAGACACCTTCGCTTCTCTTCGCTGCAACTCTTCATCACCATCAGAAGCGACCATAGAACACTTGTTAATGGATATAACTACTCAAGGAATCTCTCTACCACTATAAATAGCATCAAGAATCCAAGAGAAGACTTCACCTTACTTACTTGTGCCCTTTACTCTTGTACTCTGATATATTCTTGATCTCTAGCAATCATATATTTGTATTCCACTCTTCCATATATACAGAACTCTTCAATCAATATCCTCTAGATATATATATTGGAAGCATTTGTACTTAATAGTCAATATTCATGTTATAGAACATACACTTGACAAGAACAAGCTTTTGTAACCAAGCCTATTCCTCCGGACAAAGTGAGGAGCTTCGGGACTGGATGTAGGACGAGAGGTCTGAACCAGTATAAAATCCTGCGTGCTTAGTTTATATTTTACTAAATTAATTTTATATTAGTTACATCATATAGTTAGTCACGTATACTTGCATATATACACTGCACGATCCATTATATAGACTTTCAATAATCTACTATGCAATTTACAATTGGACGTCCTAATTATAGATTAAAATATTGACATTTATTATGCTATATAAATATATATTTATTTTTATCAGTAGGAGCGGTTATATATACAATTATTAATTCCTATGCCATAACATTACTTTCCTCATTTTAATTTACTAGAGCTATCCTCTTAAAAAGGATTACCATTATAGCTTTCTATATATAACCAAAGGGAGACCCTTGCTTCGTTTGAAATTAGGAAGAATTATATCTTTTCTTTTATTGAAATAGACAGTGTAAACTACGGAGAAGAATATTTGTACTTTACACCTCACTTTATTTTTTGGTATATTCCTTATTATTTCGAATGATGCAATTTTTATACATTTATGAAATTATATAATTTATGAAAATTATATGAAAATAGATACAAGTAAATTGTACACACAATGCTCTTAATAAATTAAAACATATATATTCATTTTCCAAGTCAAAGTAAGGCAATATAAACTAATACTAATAAATTACAACCCACCTATCATAAATCCTAAATAAATCTTTCAGTTTTATCAAAATTCAATATGAACAAATTTAGGCATTGATTCCGAAATTTCCAAATTAGGGTGTAAATAACATTCCTATTCTAGTTACCTATCTTAAGAATATGTACGAAATTATCTTATACATTCATTAGGGTGTAAATTTCTCACTCACCTTTCGAGCTTCCGAAATCTCCCAAATCTGAATTTATTCTTTCAATGTGACTCCTTTTCCATTCTAATCCAAAAGAATATGTATAATAAGATATAAACAAACTAATAGAATTACAGATCTGAAATGAGATTCAAGGTTATTGAGAATATATATTTATTAGTATAGAAATTTTCGTTTTCCTACCGTATTGATCCGTGCCATCTCTTCTTCTCTTTTATCTTCTGCCCTTCTCTAATATACATATAATATAATATTTTATAATTAATAAAAATAGTACAGAAGGGAAAATAGCAGAGCTCCGCTGCTTTGATAATGCTACAGCCAAAAAACCTTTTCACAACGATACTCTTTGTAATAGGGGTTTCGCAACGGACCAATACCCATTGTATTATGCGATGTTGTAATAGAACCATGAGACTTTATAATGTTTTAAAACCATTGTAAAAGCCTTTTGTGGTAAAAAAAATTACAACGATACACAACTATTGTAATAGGGTCCTTTGCAATAATAACCGCCCACTGCAATAGTATCTTTTGCAATTGTTTTTGCCCATTGCAATAGAGTCTTTTACAACTGTTTTTGCCCATTGTTGAAAAAATTCAATATTGAAAAAATAATATTACATTGCATCCACAAATTTAAAATTAATTTTCTATTCAAGCCAAAATATTGTGCTAATAATAAATATATTGTTTGAAACAAAAATGGCACAAACACCCAAAAGTTTACATAGAGAATAAAATATGAAGAAATGTAAATGAAAATGTGAAATAAACAAGACATAATTGTTTATAGTGATCCGGAAAAGCAAGGGCTACATCCACTTTAAGATTTTATTGCTTATAACTGACTTGGAGACAAAAGTTTTAGGGGTCAATACAACTCTGACATTAAGATTTTCAGAATTACAAGAATATAGAGACGGAAAGAACAAGAGCCAAAAGATCCTCAAAAATGATCCATACCCTCTTATTTATAGAGGTAGGGAGCTAAATATCTTGCATTAAATATCTCCAAGCCATTGTGTATGATTTAAACTAATTCTCCCACAAAAGTAGGTGGCACATCATTAGGAACTAAGGTTGGTATCGATCTGTAGGTAGGTCGTTACCAATCCCTAAGATGGTATTGGTTATTTTCAAGTCTTCGTCCTGGCTCATCTTATTGTTAGCTTCTTGATTCCATAATTTCTTGCGCTAATATTTGCTTATTTCCGAGTCCAAATGATGCGGTTGTGGAAGAACAAAGTTGCAGTTTCAAGTGTTCTTGGAGATCGATGGATAATTGCATTGAACCAACAAAAGGACATTAGAAATAGGATTTTGGCATTAAGAAGAGGTCACCAGAAGAAGATGGGGTCCAACTAAAGTGGAAACAGGACTTGATACCAAACCATAGAGTAAGGTCAGTACCGACCCCCAACTTTGAGGGTTTCCGAGTCCTTTTGGGTTGAGTTTGTTCTATTATTAGCTTGCGACTTTGTCTTTGCTTGTTTCCTAGACTCTTAGGCAATCTCTCTCCGTTTCTTGCCTCGATAACTCAAAGTTTGACTCATCTAGTCTCTTCGAATACGGCCTAGTCAAAAGGCAGGATAACATTTGCCCCTCATAATATATATTGTTCTAAACGTGATGTGCTCTGAAATGAGACAATTTAGAGTTGTTATGTAGGACTCCACTCTATTTTTTGAATGGTCGTTATCTTTCTTGCAAATCATTGCTATGAAAAGTCAAGTCAATTGTCGTTTGATGCTCTAGCAGCATGTAACGACCCAGAATTTCTGTCATTTGAAATTCAGATATTTAATTGATTTTAAATATCAACAAGTAAAAAATTTGTAAGTCGAATAATTTATTTTTCGAATATTTAGATTTAATTGGATAATTTAATCGATAATTTAATATTTGAAATTGCGTAAATAATTGGAAATTGGGATTAATGTGATTAAAAATTATTTATAAAGTTATATTAAATCATATTGGAGTTAGAACAATGTTTGTGAACTTTTAAAATTGAATTAAAAGTTAAATTGTGAAAATTGAATATTTTAATATTTAATCGACTAGTGAAAATAGTCATTTTTCAAATAGTCTCGGATTTCGACGAAACCAGATTCATCGGATCCGTAATGTCAAATTATTGTATGGTTTCAAATTTCGTGTCAATCGGATTTACAGTTTGTCCGGGGCAAGCCAAAACGCATAGAAATTGGTTTAATCGATTTAATTTAAATTTGATCGTTTATTGCTGTAACTTGCACAAATGATCGAATTGGCTCTTGAAACACATTCCATTGTGTCTGGAACGTGGGGTAAACCCTAGAAACGCCGGTCACCGCGGGAGATTTGGAGTTCGGAAAAATTGGGGATGAATAGTGTTTTCGTAAATTTTCTATATAAGCCCCTCCAACCTCACAAATTGCAACATAAGAACACCCTAACCCTAATTCTTAACCCAGCCGCCACTATCTTCATCAATGGCCGACGTCTTCCAACCTTCTCCCCTTGATCTCTCCGAATCCTTCGACAATTAGCTTAACCTTCCAACTACAAAAACGTAGAGCTACATGAGATCTACAATCTAAACGGTGGTGATCGGAAATGGTGGAGCCGATCAACGGCAATATGCGTTTAAAGGGGTGGCAGTCTTTCACGTTTTTCGAGCTCAATACTCGACCGAGCTCAACCGGATTTGGGTCGTGGGTGGAGTGGTGGCGTGCGCACGAAATGGAGGTCTCTGATCAACGTAACGATGCTTGTATGGGTTCGTGTACTATGGTTCTCGGCGTGCGTATGGGTTCACGGTCGCGATCTTGGACCTGGGAAGAAGATGAACGTGGTCGGCCTGGATTGCTTGTAATTGGAACGTGTGGCCTAGATTTAAATTCCAGTAATTATAAAAAGAAATTAGTGGATTTATTTATATTTAAATCGTATAATGTTTAAAACTATGTAACTTTTTCATACGATGTCCGTTTTGGACGAAATGAATTGCGTTGGCTTCGTTTGTCGAGCACTACGCAATGGAGCTGGTTTGGAGTCGTCTGGAGCTAGTGATCGGGTAAAATTAAACGCATGTTTAGTTTTATTCGAAATAAAACGCTACAACTGTTATCGAAAACTCAAGGTGAGAACTTCTCACTCAATCGAATTGTAACGACCCGTAAATTCCAACAATTAAAGTTGTAAACTAAATAGGATTTTTGTAATTAATTTTAGTAGAAATATAATTGTTATAATTGGTAACGAAGTAAATGTTAATAATTAACCTATGAAATATTACAATTGTTGTAATAGACTTAATTATAAAAATATATGAATTTAATAAACCCCATTTATTTGGAACCTTGTGTATTGATATACAAAAGTATAATAAATGAGTTATTACAAGAGATTGAAATTTAAATAGAATTCTAATGAATGAATAGTGGAAAGGATTATACAGGTGTATAATTTAATACGAGAAAGGAAAGTATTTAATTGACTATGTAATAAAAACATTGTAACGGTAATTGGAATATGTTAGTTTAAGTTAATTATTAATAGCTTGAAAGGAAATCCAACCAATTCAAGTCAAAAGTTACAAATATAATACAAGAGAACTAATAAATTTTGGAATGTATATTTAATTTAAATGGAAATATTAAAGGTTTACAATAACGGAAATTTAGGTAATAAAGTTAGGACGAGTTGACAAATAATAACCAAATAAGGAAATAACATTAATAGAAATAAAGTTGGAACAAATTGGACATAGTGAAATAAATGTAAGCATTCAATATATTTATTTAATGTTGGTTGATGATAACGTTACTTGGTGATTAATTACATAGTAACGGAAGTGTGAACGTAATGTAATAAAAAGCGTAGATTTAGGTTAAGTAATAATTTGTGGATTTGGGGAATAAGTTTAAATTTTGATAATTAAGATAATTAATACGAAAAGTATGTAAAGTAAGTTATAGAATGTAAAGTAATTAATTGAATGTAAATTTAATGTTGTAAAATTTTTATAGCGCGTGAAGTATCTTAAAACCTTAATTTATACATTTAATTGATAGAAGTGCACTTAGGGATATAATATTTATTCTAATTAATGTAAATAAGGGTATATTAATGCAAGGAGATAAATTGGCGTTATATATTGAATTATGTTAGTTATTACACAATAAGTGGAAATGAAATAGTTAATACGGATAAAAGTGAAATGAAAAATATGAATGCAATAGTGTGAATCCAATATTTAATTCATCTAATTGAAAATAAAGATTCGTTAATTTAATTAAATAGATAATTTCTGAATTTGAATGGAATTAAGGGAGTTTCTGAAATTGATAAATTTAGCAACTTTCAATTTGTTAATCTATTGTAATTGATTTAGAAATATAAAGAGTTGCTTATTTATTTGAAGTAAAATTTTGGAAATTGGGTTATTTCAATTAAATGGGAATAAAATGTTAAAAATTACGTTAATGGAGTTTAAGTTGAAAATTTAGAATAACAATATATTAGACCATTAACCAATGCTAATTTATCTACTTGGTGATAATGGAATGAATAAAAGAATTTAAAAACCAAATAAATGAATTTCATGGGCAATTAAGTTAATTACTGGATAAATTGAAAATATAAAACGTAATGTTGTAAATTTGGAATTTTTAACAATAAATGAATGTAGAGATTGGTTAAAGGATTCTAGATTTACCAAGTAATCCAAACTGATAAAATTGTAAATAATTTAGAGTTGAATTGGTAAATTTGATTAATATGAATAAAATTTTAATTTATTTAATTAATATAAAAATAGCCATTTTAGTCACGGACTCGGATTTCGACGAAACCAGTTTCATCGGATCCGTAACAGTGAATTATTGTAGGGTTTCAAGTTTCGTGGCGATCGGACTTGTCGTTTCATCGTACGAACGCGAAACGCCTTGAAATCGGTTTAATTGAAATCAATTTGAAATCAATTTGGAAATACTGATTTCAGCATAACTTCTTCATACGATCGAATTTGGACGTGAAACTTTTTCCATCGCGTTCAGAATATTTTTAAATACCTATTTTGATATATGGGTTTAACCAATTTCGTTCCGGGGTCAGAACGGGCTTTTTGGGCCAATTTTCGTTTAGCACGTTTATGTACCTGGTTCATCTACTCTATTGCAACCCTACCTATAAATAGTCAGTAATAAACCCTAGCCTCCATCTATTTTCAATTGTCTGTACGTACATCTTCTCCTCAACTCCTTCTCTTCCCAATGGCTGCAAACCAAACCCTTGATCAGATTTCAATTTCATAATCAAAGTCAAAATTCAAAGTTCTCAGAAAATTCCGAAAAAATTACATGTTGAAGCTCTCAAGGAGTAACTCAGATCTGAAATTCCTTTTTCAATTCAAGGTTTGATGTGGCCATAAATCGAGCAAACATTCACGACCGTTCATTGATCGTCAATGAACGTGGTCAGATCGTCAAACCCTTTCTGGGTATTGTGGAGAGGCTCGTACGCTTCGCATCGGTGTCATTGGTTTGGGATTTTAACGGTTGGATTTATCACAAACTTCGGCCTAGGGTTAAAAGTCAAGCAGCGGCCGGCGACGATTGGGAGGACCGGACCCACGGCGAAGTGCAGGGGAGGCCAGGGCGAGCTCCTGGAGGCGGCTTGGCCTACGACTGCGCCTAGTGGCCGATGGTCGTGGTCAAAGTCCATGGTCAACGGGTGTATTTTAGGTTCGAGCTTGCTGGGACATGCGCGTTTTCGTGCTGGGAAGGTGCAATTGCTCGGTGACGTGGCATTAGATAAGAAGGTAATGTGTTCCATTTTAATTATTAGTTTTAAATGGTTTTCAATCGCAATTTTTGCTACAACTCTCGCATACGAACTCCGTTTTACGCGCGGTTTCTTTTGTTAGGATCGTATTTAAATTCCAAACTTGATGACACTAGTTTGGACGAATTCTGAGACCGTCAAATTTTTGGGTTTAAATTGGATTTAAATTCAATTTAAATCTCAAAGGTGTGTGTTTTAACCCACTCACAACTTCTAAAATTTCCTATGTCTGTTAATTTGACTTAAGATATGAGTAGAAATTTATTTATGACTGTTTGGCATGTTTTATTCATCATCTCTGTTAAATCGTATTTATTTAATTGAACTGTTAATTAATTTTATTATTGCATATAAATTGACAGTTAAAATTTATTTATTTGCATATAAACTGATAGTTAAACAGTTAATAAATTTATTATTGAATATAAACAGTTAGTTAATAACTGTTATTTATTACCTGTTATATTTTATATGCTATTTATTGATGTTTGCTTAAATTGATGATGATTGAAATAAATTGGTTGATGATTGATATTGGGTGAATGGATGATGTGTTCTATCTTATATAAAGTGCAAGTTATCATGCATTTTCATTTCATCCGGGATTGCGGTTTCAAATGATATACAACCGCAATTTTATTTTAAAATTGTGGATTGAAATGATAAATATCTGTATCACTTGACCATAGGATAGAAAATTATATATAGGCACCGCGGTATATATATATATATATATAATTATTCTGAAATGATTTTATGGTTTGGATATGATACGTTTGGTTGTTGAAGCGACCGGGATCGGAAGTTGTCATACTCTCTGCCAACTCCGAAAACCACTTTAACAACCGTGTACGCGGTGGAGAGTCCAGAATGAAGAAGGATGGTGGCGGCGTTTCCTTTGAGGTAAATACGTGGACCCGACTCTCGTGAGTTGGCATAAGGTGGCTAAAACAGGAGCGATTCTCGGGCCAATGAGGTCATTCCTCTGATCGAACGCACTCCTTCGATATTATACTCTGACTTTTGGATTGATTCGTTGGCCACTTTTGATTTTTGATTTGGGGTGTTGTTCGAGGTGGGCGGTAGCTGCGCGCTGTGCGTTTCCACCAGCCTGGATAGCAATTGGTATATCTACCCTGGCATTGCCTAGTTGTGCCGTGTCACCTACCCTATCGCGCCTTGTACGAGTTTGGATTTCTCCCGTAGCCCGTGTGGTATCCTCTGGTGGCTTCCCGATCAGGAGGGACTATGATATTGGATGGACTACTGCGACTATTACGTGTTAAGGGCTATATGGGTAACCCCTTAATGCTAAGAAAAAGGTAAGTTTATTTTACAATTAGACACTATTATAATAGCGCAAAATACTACATAGTAAATAGTTTAACGGATCCTTAGGAGATGTAAATCCCAAGCATCTCTTGAGTTACTGCACTCATATTTATTTATGTTGATTTAACTTGCATAAGATCTTTTAGTTCTGACTCGAGTGTTTTGTCTTTTCAAATTCGCTCGGGTCAGTCCGAGCGTTTCAGGATCGAAGACTTTAGATCTGGAGGACGAAAACGGAGATTTCTACTATTATTATTTATTATATTCCACTACACTATTTAATTCCGCTGCATTGATTATGATTGGTATGTGAACTCTGATATTTATTGTATAAAGAAGAATCAAAAGTTTGTAAACAGTTTATGAACTTTACATTTATTATTATATTTTATCCTCCGCTGTGAGATTCTATTTTGTTTTTTTCTTTTCCTGTTTTTCCTTAATTACCCCATAACAATCCGCCCTTCCGTATGGTTTGAATTGGCACGTGTGTCGATATAAAGCGTGCAAAAAGGCGGGACGTTACACGAATTTTTTCGATATAAATTTTAAATAGTTAGATTTAAAATTGCTTGGTTGTGTGATTGGATAATAATTATTATCTATTGTATTGAAATAGACCCTATACGCCGTATATTAAGCGGATGTTATTTATTAAACACATATACCGCGATAAGTCCAACTTGTATGGAATTGGTATTATATATGTACTTGGAGTTGATTTCCCGCATTATATAGCGGATGAGACCCTATTGCGCCGCATAATAGCGGATAATATTTTATAAATCCCATATACCACGATATTCCGTCTTGAAGCAGAATTGGTATTGTGCTAACATCTTTGGATGCAGGGAAACAGGTTGGAGGGATCCAACTGGATTCCTCAAACATTTGAATTTGTTTCAATGTTGTGTGTTGATCTATTTACTGATCCATTTATAATCTTCGTGGTTATCTTTGTGATTAAAATCGTTAAAGGCTAAATTTTAGCCAAAAATATTTTTGGTATTGTTAGATGCCGAAAATAAATAAAATTGGATTTCTGAAAATTTAACTTTGGAATTGATTCATTTTAAATAAATAAACGTTGTAATTTTTATGCTAAAAAAATTATTATTTTTGTGAAATATAACTAAAATGTGATTTTTGGAATAAGTAGTTGATTAATTTATAAAATGGTTTAAATTTGGATTTTTGAATTATTATAAATGATTTATATAAAAGATTTATAAAATTGATATTTATAAATTAAAATATTGGGATTATAAAACGAGTTTTTATAAGTGTAAAATGAAGTATAAGTGGATTTCATAAGTGGATGAAATCTATACATTTGTAAATTATGAAGTTATAAAATGAATAGATTTTTGTAAAATAAAAGATTTATAAGTAATTAACTTATAAATTGGGTTTTGGCGTGTAAATGGGATATGGATAGAATTTGTTAATAAACTGATTTTATAAGTGAAGTTTTTATAAAGTATAAATAAAATTTATAAACGTTGTTTTATGAATCTGAAATCGACTTATTTTAATAAGTTTAATTAATATAGCTTATTAAAGGAAGTATATTCACGATTTTGGACAGTGGATAATCCTTTAAATAAAATATGTAGAAATGTTGAATTTGGTTAACGAAGTATATTCACGATTTTGGACGGTGAATAATATATTAAAGAAATATTTTGGGAAAGTGGTATTTTAAATAGATTTGAAACGATTTAAAGATGTTTTAAAATGTGTTAAGTATCGAAACCATAGACTTCAACATTCATTGTTGAAATAGACGTTTTCGAGGAATAGAAGGAAATGGTGGACTATAACACTTTTGTTATAGAAATAATTTCCAAAAGGAAAAGTTCTGTATAGTATTGGGGTTTATATATCTATCTTAATTTCGGATCCCTATACTAGTGATTTTGGGTTGTCGTAACGATGTTTTACGTAACATTCGTTTTGACCTAAATAAATGTGTTTAAGAGAATGTTTTCCTTAAAGAATAAAATTTATACTTAGTTGTGATTTAAGTATATTGAATGTTTTCAAAATGTTGGAAATAAATAGATTTGTGAATTACTTATTATTAAATAAGTATGGAAATGTTTTCCAATATAAAGTGAATGTTTGAGATTATATCTTTTAAAGATAAATGGAAAGTGAATGATTGAAATCGATTTGAAAAATCATATAAAAGGTGAATATTTGGAAATGTAAATTCACAACGGAAATTTATAAGGGAAATTTGTTTTAAAAATAAACATTGATTTGTTTTAAAAAGTGTGGAAATAAATTTACGGATTTGGAGCGTAAATTTAGTAAATCGGTAAGGATTTATTTAATTGGTTTAAATGAATCATTTTGAAATGAAAGTTGTAAGGGTGTAAATTGATTTGGAATTGGTTTTCAAATGCTTAAAGTGTGGACATTATATCTTGTAAAGATATTTTTGAAAATAAATAATTTGGGAAATTATTTGAAACCGGGTTATGTTGTGAATATTGATTGATATTTAAATAACTGACTGTCAATATTGACCCTTAAATGGCTTTTTGTTGTGAATTGGTTGAAAGTGAATGCTACACTTATTTTTAAATTATTGCGCTCGTTATTCGGATTACCCATTCCGAATAGTGATACGACGTAATGGATAGCATTGAAGACCGGTGGTGAAGACCGGGTATTTATGAAAACGATAGGATGACCTATCAATTGTCTCTGCACCGTTAGCTACGGTATGGAGATTTCCTTTATGATGGAAAATTCGATCGGGATTGTGAATACCTGGGTTGCAAGGGCTTCTTTTGAAGTGCCTTCGGTTCTTTTCGAGCCCGGAACAGACTTGTATGGTTACGTGTCTGACATTACATTTTGAGATATAAAGTAGATTTCTTTCAAATACATCTCTGTTGGTGGCGGAGAATTTATTCTCTTAGCGTAGCACCCTTCTCTGAGACGTACGAGCTCAGAGGTTATGTAGTTGAAGATTATCAGTGATATATTCCCAATTTGGTAATGTGGCATGCTGAGTGTTGCTGTGTGATGATTATTTATTGATCATTTGTTGATCAAAGCGTGGCTTTGTGAAAAAGCGTAGCTTTGTGGACGAGACTTCGTCAGACCTCACACCTCGGAAATGGTCGAAACAGGAATATGCGGTAAGGTTATGAGGGTCACGCCCTTTAGGGTATGTCATTTCCTTCTGGAAAAGGGTGGTGTCAGGTATGGAGCCCTGATGCTTAACCTATGTGGTTGCTCCAATCTCATTTTTCTGTGTGGTTGTTGCTTGGTGATAGAGGGCCCTCGGATAAAGGTCCCAAAGGACCGGGGAGTGGCACACTCGAGAAGTAGTTACCTAGTTACAAAGGTAACCCGGCCTTGTGTTGGCAGAGATCCGGTTAGGTTCTCGGGACGTCCCGCCAGAGGCGATCCCATGTGGCAGTAGAAAGTTCCTTAGCCTGACCATTTGTTGGAAAATCCAAAGAAACAATACGAGCCTTGTACGGTTTTAGTTATATTACCTGCCATGGAATGTGGCGATAACCTGCTATTGAACATGTTAGCTATAGTAGTCATACGATAATGGTCGTATGTTGGCTAAGATTTATATTCTATTTTTGAAATGCTTTCTACACTATGCACTAATAATAATATCGAAAAATGATTTGTTTTGCGTAATAAGCATCTTTGACTATGATAAGGAGAAATCTCCTCCAATTCTGCGTTTGCATTGTGTGTGCGCGGGGAGGCCTTATGGTAGTTTCATTTTCCAAAAGCATTGCGGATATTTTTCACTTCCCTTGTTGTTGTTGTTTTAAAAGATAAATACCTGTTTTGAGTTCTCACACCAGTCCCATGACTGACGTGGAGTTTATTGTTCTCTTCCTAAACTCTGGGTGCCCACAATTTTCCACACGGGCTGTCTAGAGTCAGGTTATCAGGTCATTCTGTATTCAGAAGTGCTATGGAGCTCAAGAGGCGAGCTGGATGGCGAGACGTATTACTTGCATATGATATTATCTTTCCGCTGTAATTTCACTTGTAGGGACATGTTTGTATAACTGTCCATTTGTTTTGTTGTGTTGTATATTGTTGTTGTACACTCTGATGATAATGTAATGTAATAACTGAGATAGTTCTTTGATTTAAAGATTATTCATTTATCCATTATATGTTGTTCCGCTGCGATATGTGAGATTTTGATATTGTTTCTGTTCTGTTTCTTACTTCTTCTGTCTTTTTCTCCTACCTCTTCTTTTTAACCATAACAGTTCGGTTTTCCAGCATTCGATTATGCAGCATTTGATATAGTGGACATAAAAATGCCGACCTTCGGATCCCGATAAAACCGAAACATTACAATGTGGTATCAGAGCATTTGGTTAAGCGACAACCTTGGCTCTGTTGGGAATTACTCGTTAAAGATAGAGTCAGTAGTACTCTAGAATGAGTGTGAGTGTAATAATAGATATGAGCGCGTATTTGTTAGTGAAAATAAAATTGTTTTATATTGTGATGATTGGTTTGTTGAGTGGTATATGGATTCTGGTTGGTATAGTCTGTACAACTCTATCGATAGGGATCTCTAAACACTTGTTCAGAACAATTCGACACGATATTGTTTTAAAATAGGGTAAATGAAATAATTTTACCCAAAACTATTTTCGTAGATAAAGGAAATAATCTTTGTAAATTATTATAGTATATGGTTGCTTGATTGTTAGGAAGTGATAAAATTATTATCATTTGAGTAGGAAATTGAAATCGTAACTCCAAAGTTAAGAAATAAATTCACACACAAATGGAATTTATGAATATGAATTGTAAATATGATTTGTAATTTGAAGTAAAAATTCCAGAGAAGTGTTTGGAAATGTTTTGAAAAGAATTTGAAAATTTTTGGAGATTTGGAAGGTTTATATCCTTTTTGATTTGAAAATATATTTCAAAGATTTTGGAGAAATGTTTTGAAGGGATAAAAGCTCTAAACTCTTTTCGGTCGCTGGAAAATAATTCCGATGATGATCGCGATGTCATCGGTGTTCATTTTCGGATTTCTAGGAGAGGAATTGCTTCCATATTGTTTTAAATTAAAGTTGCTTGGAATATTTGGGTTTGGTTTTGGAAATTCAAAAGATAATTTGAATTGATATCAATATTGGTTTTGAAATGTTGAAAAGACTCTGGAATCCTATTTAAAATAATTTATGGCAATAATAAATGAGTTGATAACTTATACAATTTGAATTTTGATAGAATAAATTTAACCTTAAGGATGGAGTTAAATGAAAGTAAGTATAAGTGAATCAATTAAATAAAGTGAATTTAAAGAAAGGTCTAAGGAGGCTAAGTGAAATGATTACTTAAAGAAAATTTATTAAGTTAAAAAAATAAATTTGGAGTAGTAACAAATGGATTGGAAGTGAGTTTGAATTATGAAAATAAAATTGTGAATGGATAAATAAATTTACAATTGCTAGTAAATGTAATTGAAATTGAAATTGAATGTTGAAATGGAATATAACTTAAGTAATGTTGAATGAAGTTGATCTTGGTATCGAAGTAAAATAATGAAGTGAATTAAATGGATGTGAACTTGAGTTATGTAAAGGAGATTCAACTTTATTTGTAAAGTAAATTGGTAATTGAACTAATGAATTGAATATTAATCAATCAAATGTAAATAAATTGATATGAAATAATGGATGTAAGTGTTAATTCATTAAAGCTAATTAAATGTGCTAAACCAAATTGAAGGTAAACAAAGTGAACATGAATGTTGATGTGTAAAGTGAACAAATTCGGTTGTGTTGAATGTACATTGGTTGTTATTTGATTATAAATAGGTTGTATATAAATTCAGTAAGTGTTGATGAAATTGAATTAGTGAAATTGAAAGCTAAAGCAATTGAATTCAAATTGAAAGTTGAGTAAATTTAAATTGAAGGAAAATTGATTTTAATTGAAAGTGAACCAATATGAATGTAAATTAGTGAATGTAAACTAATTGGAAAATGAATAATTGAATTTTGTTGTATATAAATTGGTTGTAAACAATTACAAGTAATGTTGGAAGTATATAAGTTGCTTATAAACCTTGTTTAGTATGCATTTCTTTTAATATGCATGTGTTGTAGTTGTTTAAAAGAGTAAAAGGTTAATAACTTCTTATATATGTCACTTACGTGTTTATATTGAGTAAGTACAGGTACCGGGGCTACCGTTAGCGGGATTTGGTTCCGCAAAATGATAAATAAATAACTGCTTTGCTTAAAAATGCAAAAAAGGTACTCCTACGCAATAAAAATAGGAAATATGAACTGTTTTTCTGTTTTTCCGACCGGGTGGGTCGATGTATATATATTTATATCTGTTGTGATATTGTAAAAGCTCCTCCGCGCAAAGGAGGTTATGACGAAAATTTTTGAAAATTTAAGGCGTTATAAAATTTTCGGAAAATTTTGGAAAAAATTTGTGAAAACTAAGTTTTGATTTGAAGTAAAAGGTTAAACGATATAGTTGATTTTGAAAAAAAATAACTATATATGGATTTGAAAATATTAGAGAAGTTTTGTAAGAAGTTTAACTATTGAATTTTTGGAAAAGTTAAACACTTAAGAGATTTGTGAATCAAATTTGAACGGTTTGTTTCGAAAAGTTAATGGATTTCAAAACTCTTTCTTACTTGGCAATTTCGAGGACGAAATTCTTTTAAGGGGGGAAGTTTGTAACGACCTAGAATTTCTGCCATTTGAAATTCAGATATTTAATTGATTTTAAATATCAACAAGTAAAAAATTTGTAAGTCGAATAATTTATTTTTTGAATATTTAGATTTAATTGGATAATTTAATCGATAATTTAATATTTGAAATTCCGTTAATAATTGGAAATTGGGATTAATGAGATTAAAAATGATTTATAAAGTTATATTAAATCATATTGGAGTTAGAACAATGTTTTTGAACTTTTAAAATCGGATTAAAAGTTAAATTGTGAAAATTGAATATTTTAATATTTAATCGACTAGTGAAAATAGTCATTTTTCAAACAGTGTCGGATTTCGACGAAACTAGTTTCATCGGGTCCGTGATGTCAAATTATTCTATGGTTTCAAATTTCGTGTCAATCGAATTTACGGTTTGTCCGCGGCAAGCCAAAACGCATAGAAATTGGTTTAATCAATTTAATTTAAATTTGATCGTTTATTGCTGTAACTCGCACAAATGATCAAATTGGCTCTCGAAACATGTTCCATTGTGTCCGAAACGCTGGGTAAACCCTAAAAACGTCGGTCACCGCGCGAGATTTGGATTTCGAAAAAATTGGGGATGAATAGTGTTTTCGTAAATTTTCTATATAAGCCCCTCCAACCTTACAAATTGCAACATAAGAAAACCCTAACCCTAATTCTTAACCCGACCGCCACTATCTTCATCAATGGCCGACGTCTTCCAACCTTCTCCCCTTGATCTCTTTGAATCCTTCGACAATTAGCTTAACCTTCCAACTACAAAAACGTAGAGCTATATGAGATCTACAATCTAAACGGTGGTGATCGGAAATGGTGGAGCCGAGCAACGGAAATATGCGTTCAAAGGGGCGGCAGTCTTTCACGTTTGTCAAGCTCAATACTCGACCGAGCTCGACCGGAATTGGGTTGTGGGTGGAGTAGTGGCGTGCGCACGAAATGGAGGTCTCTGATCAACGTAACGATGCTCGTATGGTTTGCGTGTACTAGGGTTTCTCGGCGTGCGTATGGGTTCACGGTCGCAATCTTAGACGTGGGAAGAAGATAAACGTGGTCGGCCTAGATTGCTTGTAATTGGAACGTGCGACCTAGATTTAAATTCCAGTAATTATAAAAAGAAATTAGTGGATTTATTTATATTTAAATTGTATAATGTTTAAAACTATGTAACTTTTTCATACGAGGTCCGTTTTGGACGAAACGAATTGCGTTGGCTTCGTTTTGTCGAGCATTACGCAACGGAGCTAGTTTGGAGTCGTTTGGAGCTAGTGATAATTTCGGATAAAATTAAACGCATGTTTAATTTTATTCGAAATAAAACGCTACAACTGTTATCGGAAACTCAAGGTGAGAACTTCTCACTCGATCGAATTGTTTCGATTTAAATTTTAAATAGTTAGACTTAAAATTGCTTGGTTGTATGATTGGATAATAATTATTATATGTTGTATTGAAATAGACCCTATACGCCGTATATTAAGCGGATGTTATTTATTAAACACATATACCGCGATAAGTCCAACTTGTATGGAATTGGTATTATATATGTACTTGGAGTTGATTTCCCGCATTATATAGCGGATGACACCCTATTGCGCCGCATGATAGCGGATAATATTTTATAAATCCCATATACCGCGATATTCCGTCTTGAAGCGGAATTGTTATTGTGCTAACATCTTTGGATGCAGGGAAAAAGGTTGGAGGGATCCAATTGGATTCCTCAAACATTTGAATTTGTTTCAATGTTGTGTGTTGATCTATTTATTGATCCATTTATAATCTGCGTGATTATCTTTGTGATTGAAATCGTTAAAGGCTAAATTTTAGCCAAAAATATTTTTGGTATCGTTAGATGCCAAAAATAAATAAAATTGGATTTCTGAAAATTTAATTTGAGAATTCATAATAAAATTTAATTTTGGAATTGATTCATTTTAAATAAATAAACGTTGTAATTTTTATGTTAAAAAAATTATGATTTTTGTGAAATATAACTGAAATGTGATTTTTGGAATAAGTATTTGATTAATTTATAAAATGGTTTAAATTGGGATTTTTGAATTATTATAAATGATTTATACAAAAGATTTATAAAATTGATATTTATAAATTAAAATATTGGAATTATAAAACGAGTTTTTATAAGTGTAAAATGAAGTATAAATGGATTTCATAAGTGGATGAAATCTATAGATTTGTAAATTGTGAAGTTTCAAAATGAATAAATTTTTGTAAAATAAAAGATTTATAAGTAATTAACTTATAAATTGGGTTTTTGCGTGTAAATGGGATATGGATAGAATTTGTTAATAAAGTGATTTTATAAGTGAAGTTGTTATAAAGTATAAATGGAATTTATAGAAGTTGTTTTATAAATCTGAAATCCACTTATTTTAATAAGTTTAATTATTATAGCTTATTAAAGGAAGTATATTCACGATTTTGGACAGTGGATAATCCTTTAAATAAAATATGTAGAAATGTTGAATTTGGTTAACGAAGTATATTCACGATTTTGGACGGTGAATAATATATTAAAGAAATATTTTTGGAAAGTGATATTTTTAATAGATTTAAAACGATTTAAAGATGTTTTAAAATGTGTTAAGTATCAAAACCATAGACTTCAACATTCATTGTTGAAATAGATGTTTTCGAGGAATAGAAGGAAATGGTGGACTATAACACTTTTGTTATAGAAATGATTTCCGAAAGGAAAAGTTTTGTATAGTATTGGGATTTATATATCTATCTTAATTTCGGATCCCTATACTAGTGATTTTGGGTTGTCATAACGATGTTTTACGTAACATTCGTTTTGACCTAAATAAATGTGTTTAAGAGAATGTTTTCCTTAAAGAATAAAATTTATACTTAGTTGTGATTTAAGTATATTGAATGTTTTCAAAATGTTGGAAATAAATAGATTTGTGAATTACTTATTATTAAATAAGTATGGAAATGTTTTCCAATATGAAGTGAATGTTTGAGATTATATCTTTTAAAGATAAATGGAAAGTGAATGATTGAAATCGATTTGAAAAATCATATAAAAGGTGAATATTTGGAAATGTAAATTCACAACGGAAATTTATAAGGGAAATTTGTTTTAAAAATAAACATTGATTTGTTTTAAAAAGTGTGGAAATAAATTTACGGATTTGGAACGTAAATTTAGTAAATCGGTTAGGATTTATTTAATTGGTTTAAATGAACCATTTTTAAATGAAAGTTGTAAGGGTGTAAATTGATTTGGAATTGGTTTTCAAATGGTTAAAGTGTGGACATTATATCTTGTAAAGATATTTTTGAAAATAAATAATTTGGGAAATTATTTGAAACCGGGTTATGTTGTGAATATTGATCGATAGTTAAATAACTGACTGTCAATATTGACCCTTAAATGGCTTTTTGTTGTGAATTGGTTGAAAGTGAATGCTACACTTATTTTTAAATTGTTGCGCTCGTTATTCGGATTGCCCATTCCGAATAGTGATACGACGTAATGGATAGCATTGAAGACCGGTGGTGAAGACCGGGTATTTATGAAAATGATAGGATGACCTATCGATTGTCTCTGCACCGTTAGCTACGGTATGGAGATTTCCTTTGTGATGGAAAATTCGATCGGGATTGTGAATGCCCGGATTGCAAGGGCTTCTTTTGAAGTGCCTTCGGTTCTGTTCGAGCCCGGAACAGACTTGTATGGTTACGTGTCTGACATTACATTTTGAGATATAAAGCAGATTTCTTTCAAATACATCTCTGTTGGTGGCGGAGAATTTATTCTCTTAGCGTAGCACCCTTCTATGAGACGTACGAGCTCAGAGGTTATGTAGTTGAAGGTTATCATCGATATATTCCCAATTTGGTAATGTGGCATGCTGAGTGTTGCTGTGTGATGATTATTTATTGATCATTTGTTGATCAAAGCGTGGCTTTGTGAAAAAGCGTAGCTTTGTGGACTAGACTTCGTCAGACTTCACACCTCGGAAATGGTCGAAACAGGAATATGCGGCAAGGTTATGAGGGTCACGCCCTTTAGGGTATGTCATTTCCTTCTGGAAAAGGGTGGTGTCAGGTATGGAGCCCTGATGCTTAACCTATGTGGTTGCTCCAATCTCATTTTTCTGTGTGGTTGTTGCTTGGTGATAGAGGGCCCTCGGATAAAGGTCCCAAAGGACCGGGGAGTGGCACACTCGAGAAGTAGTTACCTAGTTACAAAGGTAACTCGGCCTTGTGTTGGCAGAGATCCGGTTAGGTTCTCGGGACGTCCCACCAGAGGCGATCCCATGTGGCAGTAGAAAGTTCCTTAGCCTGACCATTTGTTGGAAAATCCAAAGAAACAATATGAGCCTTGTACGGTTTTAGTTATATTACCTGCCATGGAATGTGGCGATAACCTGCTATTGAACATGGTAGCTATAGTAGGCATACGATAATGGTCGTATGTTGGCTAAGATTTATATTCTATTTTTGAAATGCTTTCTACACTATGCACTAATAATAATATCCAAAAATGATTTGTTTTGCGTAATAAGCATCTTTGACTATGATAAGGAGAAATCTCCTCCAATTCTGCGTTTGCATTGTGTGTGTGCGGGGAGGCCTTATAGTAGTTTCATTTTCCAAAAGCATTGCGGATATTTTTCACTTCCCTTGTTGTTGTTGTTTTAAAAGATAAATAACTGTTTTGAGTTCTCACACCAGTCTCATGACTGACCTGAAGTTTATTGTTCTCTTCCTAAACTCTGGGTTCCCACAATTTTCCACACGGGCAGTCTAGAGTCAGGTTATCAGGTCATTCTGGATTCAGAAGTGCTATGGAGCTCAAGAGGCGAGCTGGATGGCGAGACGTATTACTTGTATATGATATTATCTTTCGGCTGTAATTTCACTTGTAGGGACATGTTTGTATAACTGTCCATTTGTTTTGTTGTGTTGTATATTGTTGTTGTACACTCTTATGATAATGTAATGTAATAACTGAGATAGCTCTTTGATTTAAAGATTATTCAATTATCTATTATATGTTATTCCGCTGCGATATGTGAGATTTTGATATTGTTTCTGTTCTTTTTCTTACTTCTTCTGTCTTTTTCTCCTACCTCTTCTTTTTAACCATAACAGTTCGGTTTTCCAGCATTCGATTATGCAGCATTTGATATAGTGGACGTAAGAATGCCGACCTTCGGATCCCGATAAAACCGAAACATTACACAGCATCTGGGTTTATAAATCTAGGACTTATTCTCGTACTCCATCATTCCAAATTTGACAAATTTAAACCAATTCCATCCAAGGATCGTTCAAGTTTTGAATTTTAATTCTCTTTGGGTCTTATTGTTGGTATTAGATATATGTGAGTACACATGTTCACATGCACGTTCTTGAGTGGGTGGGAGTGTAGTACATGGTCGATCACATGTGTAGGCACTAACATATTTCCATATGTATACAAATACGTGCACATGTGTTTTTTTCAATTTTAGGACTCGGTACCAACCCATAGGTATGGGTCAGTACCAACTTGAGACTTGGGATATTTCACAAGTTTTGGTGCTAAAACTTCGAGTCCAAGATATATAATCCATTTTCCTTTCATTTATCTCCCTACTTGCTTATTGTTCACCAACCTACGCGCAAGTCTGCTATTGAATAAACTCTCTCCTTCAAGTTGAATTTTTCCAGTTATCCTTGCTTTATTATCCAGATATTCCGGTGAGACCCAATAGCTCGGCACTTTCAGATGTCGTTAACACTCTTATGCTAGTTCTTGTAGGAGTCAAAGATATCAGAACTCTCCAATCAGTTGAAAATTTTCATGCCTATGGCTTATTAGAAGAAGGCCATAGTACTGGCATCATCCAAATAGCTTCCAGTGATGACGACGACGATAACAACCAGCTCGAAGGTGGTGAGGTTGATCAAGATTTACCCTAAATCCCAAGCCCTATGGCTGGAGTTGAAGAAAATATTGAACAAGTACCATAAGATGCCGAAGAAGGTTAAATTATGAGTGAAAGTGGTGAGGCTGGTTAGGGTAACATCGATGTAGGTCATGAGCCTCAGCGCAAACAATTTAGGGTTGACTAACCGCCTACTCCAAAAAAAGGTTAGTCGTGAAAATCTCTAAGGCGTAGACTTCTATCCAGCCCCCACTAGTCACTGATGTAGAGAAAACTCTATCTTTTTCTTTGACAGGCACATTCGCTTACTTAGGGGCAATTTTTTCAAGTTTTAGTTCTTTCAATGTCGGTAATATTAATATTGAGGTCTGTTAACAAGATATCTTGTCAACACCCTAAAGTATGCTAAGGAATGAAGATTATCCTTTAGGCAAGTAGAGTAGGAAGGAAGGTATGTATCCTTTTTGGATTTCCTTTCATGTTGGCTTTAGCAGATGGAAATTACTCAAGTCGACCTTTCGACTGAGTCAGAATGGTTGGTTTCTATGCTTAATGACCTTTCGAACTAGTTGAGTTAGTGTGGATCCTCCTCTGAAAGCTTTTATTTCGATTCAGTTGAGATATCCTGAATAAGGCTTGCCTTGGTTAGTCATGACCTGGTCATAGGTCTTAAGTTGTTGAATGATTTGGACTAAGGTTAAGTACCAGAAGTAGGGGTTTTGATCTGGTCGAAAGCTATGGACTTTAACCCTCTTGGTTTTGAATTAGTAATCTCAAGCTTTATTGGTTTGGTGATGGGTTTCAATTTTGTCGAAATCTAGGTCCTTGGGATCCTGTGTAAGTTGAAGGTTTAAGTAAGTTGTGGCTTAGATTTGACCTTGTCGGAAGCACTAATTAAGAGGGAGGTAGCTTGAAGTAGGTATTTGAAGTTACTTGATTATAAGAGGTTTCGACTGTGTCGAGAGGGTCTTATTGATATAGACGATACCTGTAACACAACGTTAGACCAGATAAAATCTTTAAGAATTGTAAAGTAATCTGAAAAATTGACAACTTCCCTTTCACAAGAAAAGGATGATTTTATTTCCAAAAATCCCTAAATCAATTTTGTAATTAGGGTTTACGACTCTTTTTCTTAAGAGAAATTCAAGTTTAAAATCAGAAGAATCGGATCCCCAAAACATGACCCTTTAGGTCTTATTTATAGATGTAGGTCAGCATCTTTCGACCCTGATGCCTTTGACTTGGTTGAAAGGTGGTTGCTGAAAACTTAAGTATGTTTCCGCCATTGTCGAAAGGTATGTGTTTGACGATGGATTTTTTATCGGTTTAGAAAACCGTCGAACAAATTTAGAAATAAAATTTACCGCAAGCACACAGTGTACGATTGTAGCACGTGTGCGAGTACTGTCGATCCATAGGAAATTGTTTAGATTTTGAAATTCTATTCAATCAAATTAAAGAATTTGAAGAGTGTGAAATAAAAATGTAAATAAACTAACTAACTAACAAAAGAAATTTGATAAAAATATGAAAGTTAAATGATAATTTAGAGATAATTCCACTCTCTAGATCATATAGTTCAACAAAACATGAAATTATTATCTCTTTTTTGGTCATTAGTGAAATTAATTGTTGTGTTTATCATATGTATGACATATTTGTGCTATTAATTAGCCCAATATAAACCATCGAACTATAACACAGCCACTAATACACTTTTAATTTTCATTAAGCATGACAAAAAGTTGAAACCAAAATCTATTTTAAGCATGGCCTATTAATTATTAATTAGAAATATAAGCCATCAAATTTTAATTTCAACATTCACTTCTTTGCCATAATCATATTTAGATGAAGAGGCAATTTTCATTTTGTGATTGTTTAAGCATAGCCTATTTGGTGTCAAAAATATAGGCTATCAAACTCAAAGCAAATACAACAGGTTGAACTACTTCATGCATTCCCACTAAGGACAAAAAGAGAGCAATAATTATCAAAATATTGAAGCTACATTATTAAAGGCTTCATTACCTCTAAACTGAAGGGATTAGCCTCTCATTTGTGTTATCGTATCAACACAAGTAGCATGCAATATGAAACACAAAAAAGAGGAAGATGAAAGCAAAGTAAAGGAAGAGCTATTCTACTTGCATAAAATAAAAGAAGATCTACACGACTTGCATAAAAGTAAATAAATAAGAAAAGACTGAAATTAAAAATACATAAAGAAGTTACATAAAAGAAATGGCTAGTAGCCATGAAAAGAAAGAGAGCTCTCATAATATTTTTGATCTAAACTAACTAAGATAAGAGAGCATAAGAGAGACTAAAGAAGAGGAGGGGGTTACATAAAACATAGGGGTATTTATACATGTATGAAACCCTAATTCATATTTTTGGAGAACTCCCAAATTGCCCTTGAGGTAGTGTGGCCACAAAGTAATTATTAGCATATGTTAGTTCTCCACTTAAATGTGCATGAAGCTTTTATGGCCTTTTAGCATGTGCATTAGCTTCTAATTGAAAAGCAAGGTAAGTGGGTAGGTAGGGTCCTCCATGTTCATGAGTTTGAATTATTTTCATCTTCATTTGCTTTGTTTCCTTTTGTGCATGCATATCCTCATGAAACCACTTGTAATTTCCATCTAGTTCTCCTACAAAATAATATAGAAATTTCCAATTAAATATTCTCAAATTAATATATGCACAAAAATGACCATTTTACCCCTATATGAAGAAGAATATGTGATGTTTTGAAAATAATTCGAATTTTGGTTTAAACGTGTGAAAATACCCAATATGTTCATTTTTTAATTTAATTAGATTAAATATGGTGGTAAAAATATGCACATTCACTTGCACATCAAATACTCGCACACTTATCTTTTTATTCGTCCTCTAATAAATAAAAACTAAGATAAATCTATTTTCCTAGGGAACACAATTGCATTGAGCGTATGCAACAAACCGTTAAACCTCTGGGTGTCCCCATTAGGACAAGTGTTGTCTCGTGAGGGTTTTCAGTGAATGCTACCTAAAAAATCCAAATGCAGGATGAAAATATTTACAAAAATGCAAGATTTATTTACAAAGAGATGAATGCGAGTTTTTGAGAATATTGACAAATGAAAGATTTACTTTTAAATAGACACAAATAAGTTAAATATAAGTTTTGGTCATTATCTTCAAAATTTAAGTCTTTTACTCGTCAAAATTTCCAACAAAAATCAAGTTATCATAACAAATAAACAATATTTTAACTTGTTGTTTCGGTTGATAACAAAGTGTAATTATGAAATGGATCCTTAGTTGATTATCGAAGTTTATCAAAGTGGTGTTTTCATTTCTTTTCAATAACAAGTCAAATCAAATAAGTTAAAATATTGCTTAGATTTCATTTGCTTACCCACTCTATTTTTTATTGAAAATTTTATTGATGTTTATATGTACGAATGCCTAACTCAAGCAAACTTAGGCCAGATATATTACCCGTGCATTGCCTGGCGGACTGATGTGAAGGGAATAAAGAGCGTGGTGAGTGAACACACAAATGTGAATACCTATCGATTGTAGGTGGTATTAAAAAGAATATTTATATACATACACCTAACTCAGATAAACTGAGGCCAAATATACCGATCGTGCACTGCCTTTCGGGCTTATGTGAGAATGGTACATAACATGGCGAGTGAACACACGAGTGCGAACACATGACTCTGGGTGTTAAAAATATATACATATATACAAATTTTTTGTTACTTATATTTTTTTTGTGCGTTTTTTTTCTATTTTTTTAGAAAGAGTGAGTTTTGCAAAAACATCCTAGCACCATTTAACTTAGAAGACAAAAAAATGTTATATCCTTTACTTTAAATCAACCACTTTTTAAGACAGATTTTCAATTAGGATGTATTTCATAATTAACACGTATGAATCTTCCTATATACCAGTTAAACCATTATTATTTGTAATAAAACTTCAATTTTATTTTTGTTCAGACAACTAAATTTTCAAAAATTTCAATTTAATAAACTAAAACCATATATTTATCCTATTTTCCTTTAAAAATAAATCAAAATGCTAAACAAAAAAATTGAAAATTTTTATCTTTTTTTGGAGTTTTGGAGACGAGTCTCCCCCAGATTTGATTTTGACTGTGTCCCCGCAATTAACCCAGGTAAAAGGAGAAAAATAAAAATAAAAATAGCCTTTGTTTGTAGGAAAATGAACGGTATTTACACGAGATCACAAAATATATCATCAAAAAGTAAATGAAACAGTCATCCAAAGACCGATTCATTTTTCTCGTCAAGTATGCGAGAAACAGCTTAAGCTCAGAAAACCAAACCGTAAAAGATTTCGAAATTGAATGATGATTTGGAAAAACGAATGTAGATTTATTAAAAATCATACGAGTTGTTTCCTTTTCGATAATTTTCGAGGTTGATAGAAAAATTGGTTGGATTTCAAGTTTATTCTTACCAAATTGAAATTCAAGTTTATCATTGAAAACTTCTTCAAAATTATTGATTTTGAAATCAAAATGGTGATGTAACTCTTCCCCATCAGAATTTGACAACTCATTTTCGAAAAGTCCAAAAAATCATGTTCATTGACTTCGTCTTTCTTTATTGGATTATTAACAACTTCATTGTGTATATCGTTTTCAATCCAAAGTTATTGTATTCAAATTTTCAAAATTGAAAAAAGGAAGATTGAAATTTAAATCGAGTTTCTCATCCTCAAAAGAATTGAAATCCAACTCAATTACCGCGTTTTCATCAACTTCATTAAAATCATCATTTTCAGTTTCAAAAGTTGTTATTTTAGAATCGTCAATTTTGATAAAAGATGGATTATTACTCAACTCGTCACACGTTGGAATTTGATTTTTTTTTTTTCCACATTATTTCCTATATGTTTCAAACAACGAATCCATGTGATCATTGTAAATTTCATTCATTTCCTCAAAAAAATCCAATTTGTATTTATTTTCTTGAGGATTTTCACTTTGATATTGTTGAGAACAAAGATTTTCAATAGTAATGTGGTTAAGATTGTTCCTATTGCCAAATTCGTTTGAAAAGTTGTTTCCATTTTCATTTTAAGTTTGAAATTCATTTTGGAGTTCGAAATTGAATTGACATGGATTATAATAGAAATCTTTTGAATTTGGAATTGACTCCAAATTTTGAAATCCTTGACTCGAGTTATTACACAAATCATTTATACATTGATTTTGTTGGGTAGAGAATTTAAGTAAAGATGAAATGCTATTTTCAAGAGTCGAATGTTGGTCATTGTATTGAAAATTTTGTTGTTCAAAATTCGAATTATTTATATAATGATTGTTGTTAAAATATCCATAAGGATTTGGAGTGAAATCATATGGATTATATTCATACGAATTTGGAGTGAAATCATATGGATTATATTGATTTTCACAACTATTATAAAACTCATGGAAGGGGGAAAACTCGGACATTTTCAAGAATGTATTTTTAATATATATAAAGGAAAAATATTTACAAATAGAATTTATTTTTCAAAATGGAAATTGATTTTTGTTTTGCTTTGATTTTTCATATTTTCTTTTGTTTTTGAAAAGATTTATATTTTTTATTTTTTAAAAAAACCAAGTAAATTTTTTTTGGACTTTTTGGATTTTTGATTTTGAAAATTTTCAAAGGAAAGGAAATGAAATATTTACAATTTTTTTAGTTTGAATTTTGAAGTTTTTTTAATATGCATGAACTAATACAACTAAATGAATGCAAGCGTTAATTACAAATGATTTATCCTATGCTAAAATTGTGTAATCACATTTTGTCTTAAATTAACAAGATAGTTCTCAGCCAGGCAACAGACAGGATTTAGCGGTGCACCACGAACCATCGTAGCAATGCAGCCGAAGGTTTAAGTACCTTCAGAGAAACAATTCAGAATAATATTTACGAATCACCGTAATATTTATAACTGATTATTTCTCTACCGTAGCCTAGACACCGAGAAATTAAATTGTTCAAAGAACACAAACTGTCAATATACAACTAAGAGCTATCGTTATTATTAATCAAAATTCTAAAATAAAATGAAAATCAGAAGTTAAACGTGTATTAATAATGCAAGTATGAATGGATTTTTGTTTTGTTTTTGTTTTTGAATTTTTTTTTTTAAATGCAAGCAGCCAACAATGCAAGGCAAATAAAAACAATATATAGGGGTTAAATGCAGCAAAAAAAAAATTTAAGCAAGCAAAAAGTTGTTGTTATTTATTTTTTTTGTTTTTTCTCTGCTGAGCGCAGCAAACAATTTTTTCCTCTACTTTGGTAACCTGAAAATAAAAACAAATATATACACACACAGAGAGTTTTTTATAAGAAGTAAAACTAAACAAACAAACAAACAAATGAAAAAAAAAAACTTAACAAATTGGAAAGCAAAAGAAACCCAAAACAAACTGCTTTTTTATAACAAGTAAAACTAAACAATTTAAAAACAAAAAAGGAAACAAACTAAAAAAAATTATTAAAGGAACAAGCCCAACCCAAAAAGATAGCTAGCCCAAAATCTTTATCGTTCAAAACCAAACTAATCAACCCGAAAATCACCATCTTTCCCAATATCTCATGAACTCCAGACTATCTTTCCCAACATCGATTCTCTCTCTTTTTTTTAAACATAACGTGAATTAGAATTGAAGCATAATGCAGTTTGAAGTTGGAGATTTGCAGGTGAGTGGGCGCATGGTGTAAGGCGACTTGTATTTGGGTTGCGATCGAATTGCGTGAACTGTTTGGAGTTGTTTGATTTTAGATGTTTGCCGAGGGGTTGAGAGCTGCAATTCGATGAATAGGCGATTGGGTGGTCGAGAACGATGGAGTATTATCAGGTTGTAGAGGAGGTCGTGGCAATGGTTCGAAAGGGAAGTAAGGCAAACGGATTCGAGGGCAGAGGAGTAGAGGTTATTTGTTGATGGCAAGCACGATGGCAGTAAGGCAAGTGCAAAACTTTTTTTTTTCCCCCTTTTCAAGGAAGAAAATTATGTGAAGGGTTGTTGACATTTATGTTGGTGGTGTGTAGGCTTGCTGATTGTAGCACTGGGTGGCAGGTGGTATTATATTATGGTGTGAGAAGTTTGACAGGGTAGTGGTTAAGAGGCTTGTTTGAAGGAAGAGGGATGATGTTTCGAGTAGCAAGTTGTTGTGTTGTGTTTTGAGGGGATTGAATGGTGTGACACTGTTTGGATGTTTTGATGGAGGAGCAACAGCAGTTTAGTATTTGTGAATGATGGTGGTTATGTAAAGTGGAGCAGTTGTAGAAATGTATGGTATGGTCAGTGGTGTTGATGAACTTGCAAGGAAGTGGCAAGTCTGATGGTGGTGATGTTATGGCGGTGACTGTTGTATATGTAATGCAGTCAGAAAACTGCGATGATGGGAAACAGAAGGCGTGGTTGCTGCAGGAGGATGGTCGGAGTTTGTGTGGATGAACTGATATGTTGATGTGGGGGAAAAAGGGGACTGAGTGGATGGTTTATGTTTGAAGAGCTGCAATGTTGTAACGAGGGGAATTTAGGTTGTGATGCACATAGTTGGACTGCTGTGTCAATGCATTGACACGGTGATGGAAGCAACGATGAAGTTACGGGCGGTTGAACTGGGTTATGGTGATGATGGGGTGGTAGAGATGCAGCAGCTTGAAATATTGATGTAGTTGTAATATGCTGACAGCAAGCTCTTGTATGAAGCAGTGGTAGGTAAAACAAATTGCAAGTGGTCAGTATGTATCCAGAATGATGTTTTGGTGATTAGCTAGTTTGTATGGAGTTTATGGTGTCAGAGGTAGGGGTTGTTATGTTGTATAGGTGATGGAATGAAGTTGAACAACAGATTGTGGTTCGAAGAGTTGTACAGAGCAGTAGGTGCAATGGGGAAGCAGTTTGTATGCGAGTATGTATGAAAGTGGCGATGACAGGAAGAAGTAGGTAATTAAGGAAGTTAGCAGAGATGGAGGGGAGGGTGACAGTGAATAGTAGTTAGAACAGTGCAGGGATGGAAGGGAAGCTTGTTGGCAAATTTGGTTGTGTAGCAGTGCGAACGGCTTTTGAATGAAATGGTATGCAGGTGTAGAACGGTAACAGCAGGGAGATTTATGGATGGAAGCATAAAACTTGGTTATGCTAAAGGTAGGATGGTTTGTATGATCAGTAGCACTTGTGGTCAATGGTAGCAGATAAGTGGTGGATGGCAGCAATCAGGGAAGTGTGACTGGTGGATGGAAGGAATGTTTGTGATGGAGATGGAATGTGCACAGTTGCACAGAAGTTGGTTTTTTATGCAGTGAGGTGCAGAAATGCAACTCTGGAGAGAGGGTGTATGTAGTTGTTTGGGCAATGATGGCAAATGTAAAGTTGCAAATGAAAATGTAATCAAAACAGAAATTGAAAACGAGAATAAAATCAATAATGCAAATGCAAAACAAATAGGAAACAGCAATCACACAAACAAATGCAAGCCACAAACAAACAATTTTTTTAATTTGCAAACAAACACACAAAATAAAACACAAAAATAAAACCAAAATAATTCGAAGAATAGAAAATAAAATCAAACTATTCTCCGGCAACGACGCCAAAAACTTGTTCGACGATGAATTTTCTATCGGTTTAGAAAACCGTCGAACGAATTTAGAAATAAAATTTACCGCAAATGCACGGTGTACGATTGTAGCACGTATGCAAGTACGGGTCTATTGAATCATAGGTTTTGATTGCTGACAAGACACAACAATTCACGAATCTACGAATACGGTAACATCCAGACTCATCGGCTCAATATATGGTTTGTATTGTTATATATTTTAACAAGAGTTATCAAATATGTATATAAAGTCTAGTTTAGTGCTTTGTTAAAATCTTTCCTCAAGAATCATCATTCACATTCAAATAAACTTGCATGCATATTTAATCAAAATCAAGTTTTCAAAAAATGTATGGAGCGGGGTTCAAACCTGGATCACTAATTTGAAAGGCAAATACTCTAACCAAACGAGCTACTGCAATTTTTGCTTAACAACAGAATTCAGTCGACTGAAATACAATCAGTTAGTCGACTGAATCTGTATTTTAACATATCCGTGCACGATTTTTTTTTTACATGATTTCACTTTTCAGCCGACTGACCATTTTCGATCAGTCGACTAATATGAATCCAACCGTCATATTTTGAAAAGACATTTTCATTCTGCGAAAGGTTGCGATCCTTCTCTGAACGGGAATGGTTGCTTCTTTTGGTCGACACTCTTCACCAATGGCAGCAACCCTATGTCTACTATAAATATATGTTCCCAAACACTTCATATTCACCGAAAATTATTCTAACTATCTTATATTCTTCTTGTGCTCTCATACTTGCATTCAAACAACAAACAAGCATTTTATTGCTTTGAATCTTCAAATAAACTTTCATAGTCTTCGATTCTTAGCATTGCCTTCTCTTCATATCTTCACATACACTTCATATACTTGAGAATTTGATTATAGGAGGTCTGTACTATCAGAGACAAATCAGTGTTATCAAAGACACACAGTGTCAGATATTCTTTTGTAATAGTAAAGTCCTCTTCTGCTGCTAAGGCGAAAATTCTGTTCTGCTGCTCAATTGTCTGTTCTGCTGCTCAGACTGTGTATACCTGTTCATCTAGCTTAAGTGAGGATTGTTGTTTTAGTGAAATTTCAGAAGGAATCTGGGACTGGACGTAGGACGGTGCTCCGAACCAGTATAAAAATCTCTGGTGTTATTTTTATTATTATACTGCTTTTATATCCCGCACTATTTACTACATCGCTATTATCTCTATACTCTGCATTATTGTATATCCATATTGCACGATCTATAGCACACTTTCATTTGGTATCAGAGCATAGCACATTTTCATTTGGTATCAGAGCATAACACATTTTCATTTGGTATCGAGCCAGGAATTCTATCGATCGTCACAACATCATAGAATAATGACTAGAAAACAATCCAGTCGAAATACAACAGGCAAAATCACTGTCAAAGCCACCAGTGAGGACTACAAAAAGGTACTCTTTCTGATTTACAAATTTCAATAAAAGATAATAATGAATTAGTTAGTATAAGCAATAAGATTTCAAAGCTTAATTTTATTATTTTAGAAAAGATGAAATCTGTTGAAATTGAAAATGAGAAATTGAAATTTGAAAATTGGAAAGTTAAATTTAGAAAATCAAGTTTGTGTTTTAAAGAAAAATTTTATAACTGTTAAAGATTTTCTAGATTAACAAAACACCATATTTGAAAAATAGAGAGAAAAATTTTCAAAAGAATTTTTTTTGATTTGAAAAGACAAAATGATTTATTACAATCCTCTTTAGATAATTCAGAATCTCAAAATTCCCTTCTTAAAAATGAGAACCGTACGTTAAAAAACGAGAATTCTGAATTACATGAGAAAATTGATACTTTGAATAATAGTAATATTTCTTTTGAAAATAATAATTGTGACTTTAAGGCTAAATTTGATAAACTTAACACTGAAGTCACAAAATTTAATAAAGGTCAAAACGATTTAAACATGATTTTATCTAGTTCTAGACCTTTAAATGATAAAAGTGTTTTAGGATATAATAAAACAGATCGTAGATATAGCACTAGACACGCTTTCATGTATAGTAAATATGTTAGTGCTACTAGATTACGAAAAAAGTCTAAATCCACTTTTTATAGAAATTCAAATACTGCTATGACCAATAATGTTTATAATTTCTTTAGTAGTACAAAATCATTGACAGGAAATATGAATAAAAATTATCTAAATATTTAGGTTCCTGTTAATTGGAAAAATAGAGAAATATACATTGATGATTATTTTGATATGGTAGTTAATAATGAAAATTATATTTATAAAGGTTCAACCACACCCAAATGTGTATGGTTTCCTAAAAACTAGGAAATTATAAGAACCTTGGGTATTGTATGCTTTAAATGTTAATTTTTTTCTGATACCTTACATTATAAGTAGTAGTTATTTTATTTTCTATTGTTCTATGTTAACACTTATGTGAAATATAATTTGTATTATCATATAAACTCTCCTTTTTGTTGATGACAAAGGGGGAGAAATATATTGCTCTAACACTATTTGCAGGAATAAACCATGTAAGCACAGATTAAAGGGGAGAAAAGATTAATTATTTACAGGAATATATAGCATAAATTCAGGAAGAGAAATCTATAGCACAATTACAGGAATATATTCAGTGGGAGAAATAAGATCAACAAAGCTTGTCAAAGATTCATTCGTAGCATAATGAAATTATCATCATAAAAAGGGGGAGAATGTTGGATCATAGGTTTTGATTGCTGACATGACACAACAATTCACGAGTCTACGACTACGATAACATCCATACTCATCGGCTCAATATATGGTTTGTATAGTTATATATTTTAACAAGAGACTTCAAATGTGTATATATAAAGTCTAGTTTAGTGCTTTGTTAAAATCTTTCCTCAAGAATCATCATTCACATTCAAATAAACTTGCATGCATATTTCAATCAAAATCAAGTTTTCAAAAAATGCATGGAGCTGGGTTCGAACCCAGATCACTAGTTTGGAAGGCAAGTTCTCTAACCAAATGAGCTACTGTAATTTTTACTTAACAACAAAATTCAGTCGACTGAATCTGTGTATTTTAACATATCTGTGCACGATTTTTTTTTACATGATTTCACTTTTCAGTCGACTGACCATTTTCGACCAGTCAACTGACCTGAAACCAACTGTCATATTTTGAAAAGACATTTTCATTCCGCGAAAGGTTGCGACCCTTCTCTGAACGGGAATGGTCGCTTCTTTTGGTCAGAACTCTTTACCAATGGCAGCAACCCTATGTCTACTATAATTATATGTTCCAAAACACTTCATATTCACTGAAAATCATTCTAACTATCTTATATTCTTCTTGTGCTCTCATACTTGCATTCAAACAGCAAACAAGCATTTTAGTGCTATGAATCTTCAAATAAACTTTCATAAGCTTCGATTCTTAGGTTTACCTTCTCTTCGTATCTTCACATACACTTCATATACTTGAGGATTTGATTATAGGAGGTCTTTACTATCAGAGACAAATCTGTGTCATCAAGAACACACAGTGTCAGATATTCTTTTGTATTAGTGAAGTCCTCTTCTGCAGCTGAGGCAAAAATCCTGTTTCGCTGCTCATGTGTCTGTTCTGCTACTCAGACTATGTATACCTATTCCTTCGGGTTAAGCGAGGATTGTTGTTTTAGTGAAATTCCAGAAGGATTCTGGGACTGAACGTAGGACGGTGCTCGGAACCAGTATAAAAATCTCTGGTGTTATTTTTATTATTATGTTGCTTTTATATTCTGCACTATTTACTACATTGCTATTATCTCTATACTCTGCATTATTGTATATCCATATTGCACGATCCATAGCACACTTTCAGGGTCGATCCACAGGGAATTGTTTAGATTTTGAAATTCTATTTAATCAAATTAAACTAAGAAGTTAAAAGAGTGTGAACTAAAAATGTAAACAAACTAACTAACTAACAAAAGAAATTTAATAAAAATATGAGGGTTAAATGACAATTTAGAGAAAATTCCACTCTCTAGAACATATATTTTGACAAAACATGAAATTATGATCTATCTTTTTTGGTCATTAGTGAAATTAATTGTTGTGTTTATCATAAGTAAGGCATATTTGTGCTATTAATTAGCCCAATATAAACCATCAAACTATAACACAACCACCAATACACTTTTAAATCTCATGAAATATGACAACAAAGTTGAAAGCGAAATCTATTTTAAGCACGACCTATTAACAGTAAATTAGAAATAAGCCATCGAATTTTAATTTTAACATTTACTTCTTTGCCATAATCATATTTAGATGAAGAAGCAATTTGTATTTTGTGATTGTTTAACCATAGCCTATATGGTGTCAACAATATAGGCTATCAAATTCAAAGCAAATACAACAGGTTAAACCACTTCGTGCATTCTCATTAAGCACAAAAAGAGATCAATAATTATCAAAATGTTGAAGCTACATGATTAGAGGCTTCATTGCCCCTAAATTGAAGGGATTAGCCTCTCATTTATGTTATTATATTAACACAAGCAGCATGCAACATGGAACACAAAGAAGAAGAAGATGAAAGCAAAGTAAAGGAAGTGTTATTCTACTTGCATAAAATAAAACAAGATATACACTACTTGCATAAAAGTAAATAAACAAGAAAAGACTTGAATTAAAATTGCAAAAAAAATTACATAAAAGAAATGACTAAGTAGCCATGAAAAGAATGAGAGCTCTCATATTATATTTGATTTAATCTAACTAAGAGAAGAGAGCATAAGAGAGACTAAAGAAGAGGAGCGGGTTACATGAAACATAAGGGGTATTTATACATGTATGAAACCCTAATTCATATTTTTGGAGAATGCCCAAATTTCTTTTGAGGTAATGTGGCCACCAATTAATCGTTAGCATATGTTAATTCACCACTTAAATGTGCATGAAGCTTTAATGGCCTTTTAGCATGTGCATTAGCTCCTAATTGAAAATCAAGGTAAGTAGGTAGGTCGGGTTCTCCATGTTCATGTGTTTTAATTATTTTAATCTTTATTGCTTTGTTTCCTTTTGTGCATGCATATCTTCATGAAACCACTTGTAATTTTCATCCAATTATCCTACAAAATAATATAGAAATTTCCAGTTAAATTTTCTTAACTAATATATGCACAAATATGACCATTTTACCCCGATATGAAGATGAATATTAGACATTTTGAAAATAATTCGAATTTTGGTTTAAACATGTGAAAATACCCAATATGACCATTTATTTAATTTAATTAGATTAAATATGGAAGTAAAAATATGCACATTAGTATGGTTGTGCTCCTTTTCTTTCTATTTCCTTGTAAGTGCTTCCGACTCTATCGATTACCCTTGTTCAATGGTTCAATGATATTGAGATGCAGTTGGTTTCGACAATTATGGTTGCTTCTGAACTCCTATTTTTAACTCAATGCGAAACCCTCCAGGGTTATAATGGCCTCAACCGGTTCGAAAGGCTTATTGTGGCTTTTGCCGGGGTTGCTCAGGAAAATTATTGCTTTCACATGGCCTAAAGGTAGGCTAAAGCTTTGGTTTGAAAAGATTTGGTGCATATGCAAAGAGCTGTTTGTAACATCCCGTATCTTGAGGCCAAAAGCTAAGCACTATGTATGCTGCAATCATCCACGGTATTAACTTTTGGTGATGAAATACGCTATTGATAATGGTATCAATAATGTCAGAAGCAGTTGAATATGAACAAAATCATTGATTTGCAAAATTAATAATTTCGATGATTACATTTCAAAAGAATCATATCCAAGTTAAAAAAATCCTAAACGTAATCCCAGGCATTGATCAAAATAATTTAAAACAATATGCCAAGAACAACATATGAAGATGCCCCGTTGGATGATCAAAGAAATATAAACATAACTGTTTTAATACACAGCGGAAACAATTCTAAAACATAATTTCCTAAATTAGCTATCCGTCAGCCACCTTCTCATCTTCGGATGCTTTATTCGCTAAAATATACTAAAACCTGAAAACCTAAACCTTCAGCCTACTCAAATCTAATTTTGAGCACCCGAGAGTTTAAGGGGAAACAAACAATTTGAATCAAAGTTAAAGCCTGGTATGAATAATATCTGTTACATCTCAATTTACTGAAAACTAGTGAGACCAAGCTGCTTAGCGAAACGGGTTTCCTCTCACTAATATCTCTTTTCAAAACATATATTTTGCAAATCCTTTCCTACAACCAAACTAGTTAATCAACAGATTTTTACAATATAGCGATATCCATGATATGAAAAAACAGGAAATAAAATAGATTATCTGTCTAAATCTAAACTATATGTTCTTTACTGGATTATCTGCCCTAAATTCTTACCTAACTTCTCTTTTCTAGGCTATCTGTCCTAAAACTGGTTATAACAAAATAGCAGTATCTTTCATGCTAGATAATGGGCTATCTACCCAAAACAGGTAAAAAGGGTGGACTAACTGTCCTTAATAATTTAGCAAGATTCGTTATGCTAATAAATGAACCATCTGTTCATATCAGAGCTAACTACTCTTTCTGGACTAACTGTCCCGGACTAACTATCCTATGGATCGACTGCCCTCAAAATGGACCGACTGTCCGAATTTAAAATGAGCTGACCACCCGAATTTTCTTTTGGGTTAACTAGCCTTCAAAATATCTAAGTTAACTTCTCTGAAAATTTTCCTTGAAACCGTTTCAAAATGATTTAGTCCATCAAATCATATACATACAAGGAAAATATATCTTTAGCTAACTCTAAGCTATTTTTGCCATGTTGTATATACTTTACTCAAAATAATGGTGATGATGTTCTATAATGATTGCCTATCCTTTAAAGTAAGTTAAAGTCCTTTATAATTTAAAACTTTTAGGCTATCTGCCTAGTTTTTATATTAGAAACCTTTGTTTAAAACCTTTAAATAACCTTTCGAAAACATAGAAGGTAACTCCTTCAAAACCATTTATATACAACCCTTCGAAAGTATTGAAGGTAACTCCTTCATATCCTTTAATAAATCTTTCAAAATCATTAAAGGTAACTCCTTTTAAACCTTTTAAAAACCTTCATTTGAAAAGCTTTAAAGCATATACATCGATCTTTTAAATCCTTTAGACCTTAGGCTTTCGAAAATATTGCAAAACCATACCTTTACACCTTGTCGGAATGTTTCTTTTCGACCTAGTCGGAAGGTTTCACCTTTCGACTTTGTCGAAAGCCTAGGGTACCTCCCCTATTTAATAAACCTTTCGAAAGCAATGTAACTCAAAACCTTTCAAAGACATTGGGTTCAATTTAAAAATAGTGGAAACCTTTCGAAAACCTTCAAAGTTAACTACTTTGAAACCATTAAAATGTTTCAACTTAAAACATTTCAATTATGCAAAAGATCACAAAAACATTGGAGTCGAAAGCAACTACTTTGAATACTTTATAAAACCTTTCGAAACCATTCGAAAACAACGAAATGTTGGTGTTAGAACCAACCCTTCGAGATCAATGGAGAGAGGCGACAAGTTTTATAAAACAAAAGATGACCTTTGACTCCCTCTGTGTCGAAAGGTTAGGAAGCGGCGACTATGCTTTCGTCCTTGTCAAAAGCTATACCTTTCGACCTTGTCGGAAGGTTTCATTTAAAACAAGAAAGCAAACCAATAAAACCTTTTTCTTTTAAAACTTTTTGGCAATTTCTAAAGCTCTTTGTCGAAAGCTAGCAGGCGTATTTTCTTTAAACTAAAACAAAACTTTGTCTCTTTCGAAAGCTATAACCTTTCGACCTCTTTCAATTCACTACATACATGTTACCTAATACCCTGTGCCTTGGTATTTGACCTAGCCGAAAGGTTTGAGACCTTTCGACCTTGTCAAAAGGTTTGGAATGATGGCGGAAGCTATGCCGAAAGAGTTGAAATAGAAGAAAAACTATTTACTTGTATTTTAAAATATTTCTTTTGTACTTCACCTACTTTGTTTGTCTAAATTTGATTGGTTGCTAGAATTTTATATTCGAAGATGCTGCCGAATTTCCTTATTTAGAAATTTAAATAATTTTAAAAAGCCCGTTTCTTCTTTATCATTACATAAAACATTTAAGACTCATAACTTAAATAATTTTCTACAATTATTAAAACACCTTCAAAAATTCTGGAAAAATTCTGGAAAATCAAACATTATGTCCTCTTCAACATATAAAATTTTCGAACCAAACTATAATTATTTTCCCGTAAATAATTTTATAATCCAAATTAACCTTTTATTCCTTAGAAAATTGATAACAATTCCACAAAAATTTTGAAAATTATGAAAATCAAAATCCATCTCTATAATAAGTTTTTAGATCGTCATAAAAATTCGCAAGGCTAATGGATGTCATTTAATAGGATTTTATCTCAAAAACACGTCATAAAATCTATACGAACATACATAAATCATCAATCATGTATATATATCATTTTATTACTCAAAAACATGACACGTGTTTGCAAAATAATTCGGGTTTAATCTTAAAGCCGAAACCATAAAATTTGTAGAGATGTAAATATTATTCACCTTTTACTTTAATGATTAAGGAGCTTGAGATTTGATTGAGTTTGATTTGAATTTTCTTTCCTTAAGCTTTTCCTTTGTTTCCTCTTCTTCTTCCTTCGTTAATGGTGGCCGGCCAAGATTTTAATTTTTAGAAAATGAGAATGAACGTGTGTTTTGAAATAGACGGGCGACTCTTTCCCATAATACCCCACCTCTAATTCATTTTAAAAACTTTATTTAATTTATTAGTTAAAAAGGCACGTCCACCTTAATTAAATCAAATCTTAATCCCCTTATCAACACATCATTTTACTTAGTTTATTTAACTAAATCTCCTAAATAATGTTATCAAAAATCTATGATGTTACATTATTCTCCATTGTCTTCGAAAGGTACTACTTTGACTCATGCGAAAGATCTTCATGCGTATGGATTCACCTAGTCGAAAGGTTGTTGATGAAGTCAGAAGGGTGCCATTGACTACTTCTTCTCCATCGGAAGGTATAGACACACTGGATCATGGTTGTAGAAAACCTCTAACACCTTCGAAAGGTTCCAAAACTTCCAGACTTTGGCTATAGCATCCCTTCGACTCTTTCAAAAGGTCTAGCCGGTGTTTTTCTTTCATTCTCTCTTTTGTTGCCTAGTTAGAATGGTTTCGACTAAGTCGAAAGGTGGATTTTTGCAGTAACAAGGGCATCGATTCGCCTATTCACGTCGATAAAGATTTCATACCTACCAGTATGGGAGAGGTTACTCCCATGAGTAAATCTCCAGCTCATGATCCGTCGAAAGGACAAAAGGACACTCACGCACTTGTGTACCTCACAACACACACTTGATTTGTGTCCTTGCTTGTTGGATCTAACTTGTTCTCGTCTTCCTTGTAGGATCCATAGAGAAAAGGAAACACATATATCAATCTTTGGATATGAAAGCATCTCAAGCACAAAAGCCTCATTCGAGTTCGTACCATCAGGGTAGTAGTGGTGAATATGAGTCAGGCTATCGCTCTAGACAAGACAGAGACGATTGAGATAGAAGTACTTATGACAGAGATCACTCATCACATGATTCTACTTCCAAGCATCTCCCTAGGTCTAGACCACCTAAAGATGTTTTTTTTTGAAAACCCAGGAGAACCCGGCAGGCCGGTAAACTCTTGAGGAGGGTATATAAAGCCGTCCGTTGATCCAAGCCCCCATACCCCCGGGTAAATTTATATAGGATGGGGAAGCGCATGGTAAAGATGTTGATGCACTAGTCAAATGAGAAGTTGAGGCTACAAAACAGCGAGCAGAAAATCATGTGATAGAGAAGTTTGAATCATTTGTTGAACGAGTAAAACGCCAACATGATCAAATTCTAAAATCTCGAGTGGTTCATAGATGATTATCCTAGAATCCTCGCCCTCCCATAGGAGCAGATTGTTCAAGAAGAAAAGGCTTATCTCTAGGGTGGTGAACTGAATTTGGTGCAGTTAGAGAAAGATGTACTGGTAGGGAATAAGCCCAAGATTCTAAAGGACAGTTGGCGTATTCTCTATTTGGAGTTGGTTGCAATAGCGCAAAAAGACTTTGGCGAAGACTTTAGGTCGATGCTACAAGATGCCACCACCGCCAGCCAAACACTTAGTTCCCTAGCAGCTCCAGATTCATCTTTCGATCCTGGGTATGATCCTAAGAGGCCTAAGATCCACGGGCCTATCATTCTCCCTCTGATTACTATGGGAACTCCGATGGCACTCTGGCCTACATAGAACCCCAAACCAAAAAGACATCTCGTTGACTTCTCTTATATTCCAAAAAGTTGACATGTCGTAGAAAATTGCTAATCTCTCTCTCTCTCTCTCTCTCTCTCTTTGTTTCTCAAACTTCAGGTCAGCCCCATATTGCTCCACTTCCCAACAAGGACTCTCGGTAGGAACAACAAGTGCACGTAACAAAATCGGTTATTATTACCACTTTCACAATGATACCAACCATCCCGATTGAAGATACTCCATGCCTTTATAAGTAGATAATTGATGCTTTGTTGGATGAAGCAGTTGGTGGGACTTAGGAAACTCAGATTGATGAAGATGTTGTTATTACTGAGGTCTCCAAGCCTTTGACGGGTCCCACCATTCATGAGCTTGAGCATGAACATGGGAAAGACGTTCTCCTTACCACAGAGATCAAGTACAAGAAGAAGGAAGCCATCCCTCCTCCTATATCAATCGCCTTACTTGGGTAGACTATCTTTGCTTGATTCATATTCCTTCACCTAGGAACGCTCTATGCACACCTATAAGATCCTCACAAAGCATTCCAACCTCTGTTCCTTCGCTTGGGAGTGATCAAAGTGTGCCTTTGGATCATCATAGAGCACTTCACCCAAAGGCAAAGGAAGTGGGGATAAAGGAGGAAAGAGAAAAGATGAGGGCCCTAGTGATGTATCTCCTAGTGCTAAGAGGAAGCAAAGGAGAACGAAGCTGAAAAAAAGAGCGCTGGTTTGTTTTGTGCATATAAACTCTTTTTGGTTTTCTGTCAGCTTTATGCAGATTCGGACCCTGCTTTTGCTTTTATGTATTTAGTGTCAATAACACTTGTATTTAGTTATCAAAATTTCATGTGAATAACAAAGGTTTTTGTTTCGTTAAGTCCTTGTATGGATTTATCTAAGTACCTAAGAAATATGTTTTCCATTTGATGTACTTGCGATCTAATTCTTTTAGTTATTATTGTCAAAGAATATCCTTAGTCTATTCTATAATTCTCTAATCTTTTATCGCTCTTAAAAACATGAATTATTTGTTGAAGTGCCAAGCTATGGGCACCAGTATAAGTTAACCACTTAAAAAAGCGGTCTGGGTACAATAATCGATTCCGCCAAACTCCAAGCACTAATCTGAAATAACTTATCATAGTTTGCACATCCTTGTCCAAGATGTAAACTTTTAATCCTGTCTAACTTTGGGCATCTATTCAAAGTTCATAAGTAAGATCCACCTCACGTCGGGTATGGACCTTTCATTCTACCTACTTCGGGAAAAATGTTGAGGATTGGATGGTCTTGTCATGTCTGCTTCGACTAATACTCACATGCTCAATCTGATGGCAAGAGCTGAGTGAGTGAATGGTCATATCACATTCGTTTCGATTTATGCTCCTACCCCCACATCACGGGCGATAGCTAGTATATGGACGGTCATGTCGTATCTAGTTTGATTTTATAGTCCTGCCCCCAATTCGAGGACAATAGTTGGTCTATGGATGGTCGGGTCACGTCTATTTAGTTTACACTCCTGCCCTCAGTCCGAAGACAAGAGTTGGCTGATGGACGATCGAGTCACGTCCATTTAGTTTATAGTCCTGTCCCCAGCCTAAGGATGAGAGTTGGTTGATCGACGTCGGGTCACGTCCATTTAGTTCATACTCCTACCTCTAGTCTAAGGAAAAGTGTTGCTTGATGGATGGTCGAGTCGGGTACATTTAGTTTTACTTCGACCCCCAATATGAGGCCAAGAATTAGTTGGTATCTATCTTCAATTACCAAGAAGAACTTCGAGGGTTCGTTCATGAATCTGAGAAGTTTTGGTTGGCACCTAACTCAAGGTACCTGCACACCTGCATTATTCACATGCAGATTCATTTGAGTCCATCAAGTCACAACTCTTAAGTAATCGACAGACACGGTCTTGGACTATAAAAGCCATTTTATTCCATAAAAGATGGGAAAGTGAAAGAACTGGCCTGATTACATGGCTTCGGCCAATTATTTACGAATTTATTTCTAAGTGAAAGAGCGTCATAAGTGCTTGCCATTCCACGCCCTTAGGAGAGAAATACCATTTGTTATCGAAAGCCTGAAAGTTCCATTCCAAGCTTATGCTCTACTGCATAAGGACTTGCACAGGTTGGGCCAAAGATTTCATGGCCAGGGAATATTCGTTTGAGAACCATATCACCAATTTCAAAGGTCTGATTCCTAGCCTTATTGTTATAACATCGTGCGATTTGGTGTTGGTGCGCAGCTGCCCTCAACTCAGCTACATCGCGCTTCTCATCGATCAGATCAAGAGACCCTAACAGGAGTTGCTCATTAGTCCATAGATTATAGTGAATCATTCAATGAGAAGGTACTTCTAGTTCAACTAGAGAGCCTTTGACGCTTAGGTTACGGCGAAATGAGGGTGGTCAATTGTTGACTTGTGAGTTGTTCATTAAGCCCGCAGTGCTAATGGAAGTTCATGGACTCACTTGGCCTTCGTTTTTTGCAATCATTTCTCAATAATGAACTTGGAAATCTTATTCATAGCTTCAACCTGTCCATTCTCCTTAGGATGTGCCACCGCAGCAAATCTCTTCTCTATGCGATGTTGACAACATAAATCTTTATACTCGGTACTATAAAATTAGGTCCCATTATTTATAACGAAGGCCTATGGAACTCCAAAACGATAGATTATATTCAATACAACAAAGTTAATTATTTTCTTTGTAGTGATCATGGCTAATGACTCTCCTTAACCCACTTGGTAAAGTAATCAACTGCAATGATGGCATGCTTCGCACCACCTTTAGATATCGCAACATACAGATGGATCAACTACCCAGACAGAAAAAGGCCAAGCACAGACCATTTGAGGAATCTCCATCGACGGAGTCGTCGGTATTTTAGCAAATCTTTGGCATTTGTCACACTTTTGGGTGGAATCAGCCGTGTCTCAATTAACAGTAGGCTAGAAGTATCCATAGCAGAGGGACTTCTTTGTTAAGGTTTGCCCTCGGTGGGGTTGCCAAAGTCCCCTTTATGAACCTCTCTTAGAACTCACTTTGCCTCATTGTGAGCGATACACTAAAGCATGGGGACAAAGAAACCCTTCTTGTACATTACTCGTTCCTACATAATATACATCAAAGCTTGGCAAGGAGCTTTATTCATTTATTCCTTCTCTCTGGAAGGATTCCTCTCTGCAAATGATCTCAAATCAGAGTTACCCATGACTCCCTTTCAGGCTTGGTTTCCAAGAACCAATCGACTTCCATCCAGTCGATGCTAGTAGTTGAGAGTATTTCCACCAGAACCATGCCCATAAGCTGCACATCTTCTAAATTGGCCGATTTAGCCAGTAAATCACCTTATCATTCTCCATTCTGGGAATATGAGTGATTTTGTAATATTCGATGTCATCGAGTAGCTCATAGACCCAGTTTAGATAAGGATCCAATCTTTCTCCTTTTGGTCGAATCTCTTTCTAAACATGGAAAACCACTAGTCAGGAGTTCGAAAAAATGTGCAAAGCCAGTATTCCTGGTTCTTTGGTGACTTTTCGTCCTACAATCAAGGCCTCGTATTCAGCTTCATTGTTTGTTTCTGAAAAGTGAACTTCTAGGCGAAACAAATTAGGTGTTCGTTGAGGGTGAAAAGTACAACTCTAGCACTACAACACCATTCGTAGACGCACCATCCACGTACATCTTCCATCCTGTATCTTTTTGACCACTTCCCTTAGAGGATCATCCCGTTCGATGAATTCAGGTATGAAATCTGTCGAGGCTCGACTCTCGATTGCTCTTCAAGGGTGACAAGTCATATCATATTGGCTCGATTCAATATTCCATTTCAACAGCCTTCCACAAGTCTCAGGTCGCTGCAAAACTTGTCGTAAAGGCTGGTCGGTGAGAACTTTGATCGAATGAGCATAAAAGTATAGGAAGAGCTTTCTCGAAGCAATCAAAAGGTGGTATGCGAGATTTTCCAGCTTTGGGTAATTTTGTTCTGCGCCTGTCAATAGCTTACTGACGTAATAGACTGGATGTTGGATGCAAGTTTCCTCTCGTACAAGTGTGACGCTTAAAGAATGCACCGACACTGCCAAGTATATAAACAAATCCTTATTATCCACCTGCTTTGAAAGAATAGGAGGTCTCTCCAAGTGATCCACCAGAGCTTGGAATGTGGCTTTACACTTGTTATTCCATTTAAAGTTCATTTTCCCTTCTTAATCACCTTGAAGAAAGGGATGCATTTATATGTGGCTCTGGAAAAGAACCGACTCACAACGACAACCTTCCATTTAAGCTTTGGACCTCCTTAATCATTTTCGAGGCTTCAATCTTTCTTGATGCCTCGATTTTCTTTAGATTGGCTTCAACCCCATGGGAGTTTAAGCCTAAGAATTTCCCTAACGCAATGCTAAAAGAGCATTTCAAGGGATTGAGCTTCATCTCGTATTTTCGAAAGATGGTAAACATCTCTACCAGGTCATCAATGTAGTTCTTTGAATGCTATGACTATACAAGCATGTCATCTACGTAGATTTCCATCAAATGTCAAATTTAGTCTTTGTACATCCGGTTCACAAGCTTCTGGTAGGTTGCTCCTACATTCTTTTATCCGAAGGTCATAACCAGGGATAATACAGACCCAGGTTGGTTACGAAGTTGGTATATTCCTGATTCAATACATGCATCGGGATTTGGTTGTATCAAGAGTACGCATCTATGAATGGACATAGCTAATGTCCAAATATTGAGTCCACTAGCTAATTGATCCTAGGATGCGAGAAGCTGTCTTTTGGGCATGGCCTATACAAATCAGAATAGTCGATGCATGTCCTCCACTTCCCGTTCGCTTTCCTCACCAAGACATGGTTAGATACCTACTCCGGGTACAAGGCATCGTGGATGAAGCCATTATCCTTTAACTTATTCACATCTTCTTTGAGTGTAGTGGATCTCTCCGGACCTAGATTGTGGCTTTTCTATTTCACAAGAATGCATTTGATATAAATATTTAATGCATGGCTCGCTATCTCCGACGAGATCCCACACATATCCGAGTGTGTGCAGGTAAATACATCTAGGTTTTCCTAAAGAAAACCAATCAACTCCTTTATCACTCTTGCACTGAGCTATGATACGACTTTTAGGATCCGACCATCCTGGCTGACTGGAACAGCGATCGTCAACTCGACGGGAGCTACTCTACCACCTTCTAGCTACTTACATCGTTCCATGTCATCGTGGAACTGACTGGGCTGCCGAGAAAGCTATTATGTCAGTAAGCTTGCATTATTTGGGGAATGATAGCTATAACTCCTTAACATTTGACTATGGTATTATAACAACTAACTATAGAGGTGAACTATTACTGCGTCAATAAGCTATTAACTACGGTGTTATAACTATAAAAAATGTAGAGGAGAATGATAACTATAAGTATGGTGTTCTCCTCCATGTCATCGGATCACCAAAAATTGCATTGTATGTTGAGTAAATATCCAACACCAAAAAGGGCATGACTCGCACTCGCTTATGGTCCCCCTCGCTAAGTGCCACCGGTAATTCTACATATTCAATCGGCTAAGTAGCTATCCTGCTAAACCCCTATATTCGAGATTTACAAGGTTTCAAATATTTTCCCTCTAACAATATTTGATCATAAGCCTTCTTAAACAAGATATTGACTAAACTCCTACAGTCAACAAGCGCCTTCCAAATAATAGTAGAATCCATTATGGTTATGATCACAAGTGGGACAATCGTTGGAGCTTACACTCTATCAGCATCTCTATGCAGGAAAACAATATCGTTAGTCATCGTTCCATATTGTTTTGTCAGAGTCCTACCGTCAATAGTGAAGCAACTTTCACTTTTCGCATGTTTTATTGCACCAACATATATGTCCATCTCAGCTACACTCTTATCGGTTGGGTATGGCCCAATTATAATTGTATTAATTACCAAACATTTTTTTAGCTGCTTAAATGCAACAGCACCAGCCTCAGCTTGCCCCAGTTAGGAAGACGACCCAGGGGCATTAGAGTTTCCATGCCCGCCATCCAGTAGGGCTTTTACGTATTACTGTAACTTTTTTATGAATCAACTCTTCCATCATTTCCCACAAGTGTCGGAACTCGTTGGTATTGTGACCATAGGTTTCGTGGAATCTATGGTACTTGCATGACTTTCTCTCCTTCTCAGTTCACTCTCTTAGAGCCGGCTTTCTATACTACTCAGTGTTCTGACTTGCCAGATAAATATTCTCTATTGATTTGTTCAGTTCGGTATAGCTATCGTACTTGTTAGTTATTAGTGTCAAAAATAGAAGCAAACACCCAAATAATGTGAAAGCACCATAATTTTCAATATCCAATATCCAAACAGAATGAAGAAGAGAATAAAATATAAAGAATGATAAATTAAAATAGTAATTAAATGAACATGAGATTAATAATAACCGTAAGAAATGATATGAACATGAGATTTATAATGGTTCAACAAGTTTTCCTTTTTATTTATACTACTGATTGTAGTTATAATGATTTGAATTTATGTAATAAAATGACAGTATATAGCCATGAGAGAAGAAGAGAGCTCGAAAGAACAATCTAGCCGAACAAGAAGATCCCTTCCCTTGACAATGATCTAGTATTTATAGGAGAAGACGATGAAATATCCATCTGAAAACCCACATGCGGAAGACCAAGGATCGGAAAAATCGATCCATATAAATGGGACCCGTCCGGGCTATTTTAACCGATCGACACCGATCCTTTTGGGGGTTCGACACCGAATGGCGAATATCAAAAAGATGGGGTCGGCGATCCTATGGTTGGCCCCCTTGCTTCCTCTTCAAGTTTCCGTAGTCATTTGCATAGTTCTTCTAGTGTTTGTTGAGATATTGATCGTGTTCTTTTGAGTTGATCTACTAAGTTGAATATCCATTTCCATAGTGATCTGATCCGATCCTCTAGCTAGGAGTACCAACCATACTTAGCTAATTCTGGGATGCCACCTGTCTGAAACTGCTTGACTATCATCTATGGCCTTACTTATAACTGATCTTCGAACCTGATAATCATCTCTATAGGATTCTTGCCTCGATGACTATGAAATTCTTTTAGCCAAATCTATGGTATCACGACCATGCCTAAAGGTGGGAGAACATTTGCCTCCCAAAGCATGTCTTGCAATGGAAAGATGTGCTTTAAACTGCCAAAAGTCTAAAGTCCATAATCCATCGATAACTGAATCTTCCAATAGAAAATCCAATCTTTTGATAAATCGAATGTCATAATCTATGATCGCTCTGAGTTGATAGCCATTTTCAAAAGCATTCCAAATCCTTATCAAAATCCATATCCATCCAAAGCCAATAATTGAATCCATGATCTCACTGGATCCCTTGCCAATTCCAAGGCCTCGTCGGGCCAATAGCCTAGTTCATAGTCCCTCTGGATCAATCATAGCCACTTCGTGCTTTTGCTGGACCCCATCCACTGACTCTTCAATGAAAGGGGGAACATCAATAAGTAAGCCGATCTTGTCACTCTTCGACGAAGCGACATTACTTCATGCAATCTGATTCAGTGTCCCAGAACATAAAGTGATGTCATGGTCTTCCTAGGCTGATCACGGCCTCTTTGGACCCATTCTAAATGGCACTCACTTTCCAGTGGAAGGGCAAAATGATAGCAGGCTGATCATGTCGCTCTCCAGCGAAGGTACTCGCACCTTACGGATATTGCCCCCTCGCTCCGGTCGGGACAACCATGACCTGTTTCATTTATTACTTTTAAATGTAGATTTGAGCATTCCAAAATCCATTCATTAAATTATTAAATTGAAGTTCTTACAACTAAAAAACCAGAAAATAAAAAACATGAAAAACTAAATACAGCTTCTCGGGGTATGACGGTTTATCATCATCTCAGAGCATGCCTAAGGACCGACCTCAATCCCATACATATGTAAGTGACATAGCCATTTTATTGTGGCATTTATTATTAATTTAGTTCATTCCATTCCGATAAAGAGATGATGATTTATGACCTCGATCTAAGGCCATTTCAATTTGATGCAGACAGTGGATGCTCCTGTTCCACCGCCATAGTTCAACTCCTTAGATATTGTGGTAGCCTGCCATCCCTGACCTAATCCTCAACCATATTCTTCAAGTGCCTGTAATTTTTTGGTAGCGTACCCATCTAGCTCATGGAATAGACAATATTTTCCTATTGTGCGCTCACGGTCGGTGGGCTCTCTCCTTGCCAGCATTTAGTATGGAAGGCATCCTTGAGTATCCAAATAAATCCTTTCCAAAGTCCCTATTAACCAATTTGTGGTCAACATCCCAAAATATAATTCAACCGAAGTAGGAAAGGTAGTTTAGATAAAGGACGAGACATCCGATGTACTTTTGCACTAAGCTCCAATGGTTTTTGATTTTTGATTAGGACCTTTCGGCATAGTCGGTAGGTCAGGTCTTCTAGGTAGATAACTTTTACCTCGGTAGATCTTGTAGGATATCTTGTGAAGTTTTCGTTTGTGGAATGAATGATTATTCATTGAACTTATTCCTTTGTCACGACCTAAATTTTCAACTTCAAAAATCGGCGTCAATACGTCCAATGTATTACATGCCAAACAATCGAATGCCGAAAATACCAGATCGTTAGGGAAAGAAGGAAATAGAAATAACAACATAGAATCTCACAATTGCAGCGGAACAATATATAATAGATAACAACTGATCTTCGTGCAAAAAGAACTATAACTATTTTTATACATTACATCATCGGAGTACAACACGAATCAATAGCATAACACTGGGCACTCATATACAACATACCATACACAGCGGAATAAAATCAAATACGTGAAATATGTCTCGTCATCCAGCTCGTCTCCTGTGCTCCATAGCATCCAATCCTGAATCTGCAGTATTCGGTCTGACCCGAGCATTATAATAAAATAACACCTGAGTCGGTCAAGAAAAACAACATGAGAAAACACACTAAATTTGAATTATTAAAGTTCAAAATCCTTTTGAAAATCAAAGTTTTCTCGTAAGACCATGCTACAAATAAACACGAAGGGTTTTACCTTATGATAACCAAAATATTTCATATCAAAATCCTCTCAAATTATAATAATGTCTAAGTACAAATATTTATTCGAATAACTAAAATTGTTACATTAATCAAATTCCAGCAATACTAGGCTCTACAATCAAAACCGTAAAGGCACGTACTGGAGAATGGATTCAAACTGAATGACTAGGCACTATGGTACCAGCTATCATAATACACATTTAGAACAGTGTACCGAGGACCACTCTAGGATCCTCTGCAACATAAGGCCGAACTACCCCTTATCTGGATAGCTCGAATAAGATTACCCCGTGGTTGGGATCAGCAACCGCCACACAGCCGAATTAAAGGGACTCTAGATAGGGGTAACCTTACCCTACTTGGGTGCGACCCACTTAGCCTTGTTGCATCTCCTCTGATTTTCAGTCATTCCCAGTTGACGAGACTCGACGATAAGCGTTACCTTTTTAGAAATATTCACTTAGAATGCTCATTGTCCTCCACTGACAATGTACTGATAGCATTCATCCTTACAAGTTCGTTCCCGGTCCGAACGGAACAGAAGGCACTACTCTTACTACATCCATTTTGGAATCATCCTCAGGATTATTAGCAATTAGCTCTTGCACTTCACTTCTCCATCTTCAACTCCAAGTTCTTGTCTTTATTCCAAAAACGTACTCGTTGGATAGAAGTGGTTTTCGGATCACAAATCCCACCCCGGTCCCTTTGAAACAATGTTTTCCATTTCACAGTAGACTCAACCTCGGTTATTTATGAAATAAACAGATGAAATAAGATTGGAGTTCACCTCCTAACCATTTGTGGACGGATTTCCTTATAAACGTCCTTGAAGAACAAAACAAGTTTATATATACATTATAGCACCTCAAATGGCAGTTGTACAATTTAATCCTTGTACTTCTTCTTGATATTTCCAAAGTTATATTTAAGTCCAGATTTGATAGTCAGTTATTTAACTATCAAATAAAACAATCATTTAACCAAATGTTTTATTTCCACTGAAAATACCAAGTCTTATTTTATTTAGATTTTAGATAAATTAAATCTCCTTATCCAAAAATATACACTTATCTTATCGAATTCGGTATATTTATAAATTATCCATTTCAAATTTTTTTGAAAACCGTTAAAAAATAATATGGAAAGTACCACTGCAGTATCAAACCAAGGATCACAGCTCAATGGTTACGTCTATATCACAGAGAAATTCAAGACTTAGCTGCAGGAACTCACTTCCTCGATTACACCACGCGAGTATACAATCACTTCCGAAACTTTATTAATAACCTTCAAAATAATGCTTATGAAATTTCTATAGTAATTTTCCAAGTTACTTTAGACAAAAACTATCTTTAAATAAAAGTTGTTATATAAAATATTAATATTGAATAATTCTCCCTTTAAAAATAAAAATACCGATCAACCTTTAATAATAATTAACTACTATTGCTAACTTAATTAATTTTTGCTTTAACAAACTTTAAAACAACTAAATAATACATTTTCCTAAAACATCGTTTTAAACATGTTTACGTTTTCTAATTAATACTAAAAAAACTGTCTTTGAAAATATACCTAACTTTTTCGGAGAATATATTTCCAACCCCAATATAGCCAGTCCAATTATTTTATAAATCCCTCTCGATTTATCTCCAGTTTAATTTACGTTCCCATCCCGTAAATTTCCTTTCTCACATTTTAAAAAATAAACCACTATTTATTTTTAAAACGATTTATCCATCTCCATATAAGTTCCCATCGTAAATTTATAATTCCAAATTATCCTCTGATAAATACTTCACTTTGTTTGTAAACCCAGTTTATAAACCCCATACTCTTATTTCCCTTTATAACCGTTTAAAAATACTTAAGTCGACTTTAAATCGACTTTCTAAGTTAAATTCTATTTTAAAATTTATTCCTTCGTCAACCTAAACTTATTCCAAAATCTAGTAATTTCAGATTTACTTCCCTTTTATTATTTAAATCTTATTTAAATCTGGAACATCAATTTGTATTTTATTTTTCAAATTCCCCTTTGTTTTTCTCAAATCTATTTTTAATCTCAGATTGAAAAATAAATACTTTTATACTTAAACAAATCACTTAAGTCCCATTATTCAATCCTTTTATTCATATATTCCAAAATCTCTATCTTACCATATTTAGAAATTATCAGGTATAAATTTAAAATCAAACTATTTATTTTTCCTAAATTCATTACTTTTAAATTTATCCAACTTTACTGTAAATCTCTTACTATACAATCCCCTTTTATTTCCCTTAAAAATTCAATATTTATACTTCTGATATTTTACAGTACCAAAATATACCCAGTAATACCATAGCATCAAATAAATCAATTTCTAATATATTCTACCACAGATTATTCAAATAAATCATATTACTACATATAAAAATAATTCCTACATTTTTGAGTAATCCCGTTGGATCCCTCCAACATGTTTTTCCTGCATCCACAGATGTTAGCACAATATAAAAATACCAATCCCACTTCGAGGGGGATATCGCGGTGTATATGGTCATCCGCTATTATGCGGAGCGCTTAGGGTCTCATCCGCTATATAATGTTGGAATATCAATCCCTTCAATATATATACACACACACACGCACACTACTACATATAATATCACATCAATTGATAATAATTATCAATTCTATGAGCTAACCAATAATAATTTTTAAACATTTAAAATTCATTATGGAAATCCAAGTTGAGTGAGGTTAACTCGCCTCTACTAATTTTCCTTTTCGAACATCTAGATTTTGAAAAATCAAAAATCCCTACCGAATTCAAAATTTCCAAATCAATTTTTATTGGAAGCTCTCGTCATCCCAATTTCGGTGTGATTTTTTGTTTAATTATCAACCTCGTATGTATAAGATAAAAAATGTATAACTTGAAGATAATTTAATTTAATTTAATTTAAACATTTATTTAAATTTAAAATAAGGATTAAACTCATACCCAACTATCCAACCCGGCCCGAAGCCCCTTCCCCTTTCTTCTTCTTCCCCACGCCTGCACCAGAGGAAAATAGGGTCGTGCATGTCCACTAACTCCCACCATCCACTTCACTATTGACCAAACCCGAAAGCACAAACATCCCCACTCGATGAGATGCACCTACTGGACCCCATAATTTGTCTTGAACCACCATGGAAATCGCGACTTGCTAACCTCCCACGCGAACAGTAAAAATCCCCTCCCTCAGCCAGCTATCGCATGCCACCAAAACTTGGTCAAGATGCATTCTTCCATGATGAACACAAAACTACCATCGCCTCGAAAAATCACGCCTCCAAACACACAAAACCTGCAGCCCTAGTTCGCGTTGCCTTGTCGACCACCCAAAAGAAACGTTGCTGCACCTTACAAAGTGATGCCAAATTGAAGCTTAATCCAAAACACAATTTTAAAGCAAGTCAGGAGATTTATTTATTTAGTATTTCATGGGGAAAGATTTTGAAGCCGCCATTTTTTTTATTTGCGCGATTTTGAATTGAAAGAGGAGGAGATAGGATAACATACGCGACTTTTTTTTTCAAACGGAGTCGACTTCGAATACATTATAGAGAAAATAAGGAATGGAAATATCGGCTTCGAATTGTAACGGGAAAAGAAAGAAGAACTCTCGGTTGTTCATAAGGGAAAGAGGGAAACTACCTTTTGATTTCTAAAGTTTGATTTTTGTCTCCTCCTTTTTGTTCTGTAATGTTATGTACAGTCGCGTGGATTTGAAAAGAGGAGGGAAAATGCCTTGCATGTTGAAAAGAGGAAAAGGGTACAGTGATTTGAATAGAAAGCAAAATGTTCTGAAATGAAAACAAATGTCAATCAATATGTGTGTGTGTGTATTCATTTAAATTTTGAATTGTCTCGAATTCGCAACTTAAAATGTTGACCTCCTATCGAGGTGTGCCGCTATGCGTTTATAATGTTATACCCCTATTCCGAACTTAATAGAAAAGATTTCGAGTCCTAATTCGATCATATGAAGAAGATAACTTTTTTGGACCTAATTCTTATACTGGATTTTTGACATAAATTTCAACGCGTTTATACCTCGTACGGCAAAACGATAACTCCAAACGCTATGAAATTTAAAATCCGATAATAATACACTATTAAGGATCCAACGGAATTGGTTTCATTGAATTCCAAGACTGTGCCTCAAAAGGCTACTTTTATATATCAATTTAAACGATATATTTTTAAACTGAATAAAACATTTTTCAAATTCTATTTTAAAAGTTCTTATTACCTTCATTGTTATCAATATAAATTTTGTAGGTCTTTAAATTATTTTTAACAAGCTTAAAACTCCATATTTCATATTTTACCCAATTTTCAATTATTAAATCTAAAAATTAAATCATCCAACAAAGAGTGATATTTAAAATTCAAGCTAAAAATTAACTTTTAAATATTTAAAATCGATTAGATATTCCAATTTCAAATGTTCAAAATTTCGAGTCATTACATTCCTTCCCCCTTATAAGAATTTCGTCCTCGAAATTGCTAGGTAAGAAGAATGGCCCAAAACCCACCAGCTATTTCTCCTAATCAATCAGTTTAAACCATTTTCAATCCAATCTATTTTAACCACATTATCATTATCACTAACTTCCAATTTCATCCAAGGATTCCAAATAATATCTTTTTACTCAACCATTTCAATTTAAAATCCCAAATCAATTTTCAATTATCAATATATCTTCAAAAAAAAAATTACTCTTTAAATTTTCAAATTTTTTTTGTCAGCGTCTCCTTTGCATGGCTAGATCCGAAGAACTACAAAACTGCCTTAACAGCCCCAAATTTCAAAAAGAAAGTAAAATGCCAAGTGGCTAGATTAGAAAACCATTAGAAAACCATTGATTTCATATAGCAATTTAAACACATATCTTTTTTCGGGCAATCAAATTTTATTTCTAAAATTGAGACATCGATTTGGCCTTTGCTTTTAAATACCTGCACCTTATCTGCCAATAGTGTTCAATCGTACAGTTCAAAATTATTTTACTTATCTCTTTTCAAAATTTTCAATATTTGCTTTACTTAAGCCGTACGATGTACATATACCATCCGCATGCAATATCCAATCCGATCGCTCACTCGATCACACAACTTCACTTCTGAACTAATATCGTTCACACGACTCTCTAGTGCGTACTTAGATCTGGTTTTTTGATCAGAAACTGTCATTCTCCTTGCATAGCCGTATACTATGATAGAGAATTCTAGAATCAATCAAAAATCTATATCCAGGGTTCGCTGTCGACAATCGAGTGAAAATCCCAACTCAGATCAATATAACTATCTCGAAATTATGTGCTCGAATTTGGATCGAATCATGATGCAAATAAAATAATATACGTACAACTTACATATTAATCTCCGGTCGATTATTAGCTATATCAGATTCTTTTTGTTTAATCTTCTTTTAAATACTTACCCAATATATTCCCAATACAAATTTTTACTTAAGAACTTCACCATTTCTTTCTTAAGCCTATTATAATTATTTTATACAACTCCTTATATTTATTTTCCCTTCCTCACTTTGGTTTATATCTATTTCTTATTTAAATTTTAAATTTCAATTCCATTTGAATTCAATTTACCTCCCATTTACTAATTTATTTCCAATCAAATTAAATATTGAATTTTAATTTTTAATTTACTAATTTATCTCATTTCTCAATCAAATCTTATTCCCAACTTTGATTTTACCTAATCCAATTCAAACTAAATTTTCAGTTTCACCTTATTCACATAATTCAAATTAAATATCGTTCCAATTTTCAATTCTATTTATTTACAATTTTAAATTAATTTTTTCACCCACTAGTTTATTTTCAACTTAACAAATTTTATTTCAATACTATTTCATTTAGCCTTCTTAAGATAATTTCTCAAATTCACTTTACTTACTTAATTCAAGTTGACTTTCACTCCAATTCAAATTTCCAATCTTATAATTCTTTAAACTTATTGATATACCATAAATATTTTTTAAATAAACTTCCAGAGTTTAACAATTTCTTAAACATTCAAAATCATTTTGAAATCATATTTCCTAAAAATCAAATTATTATTTTGCATTCCAAAATCAAACACATTTTTCAAACAAACTCTAATTCAAAACATTCAGGTAGCAATTCATCCCTTGAAAACTCAAAAATGAACATCGATGATATTGTAGTCATCACCGAAATTATTTCCAACAACCGAAGTGAGTTCACTGCTTTTATTCCTTTTAAACCATTTAAAATTTTTTTAATTCACAAATCTCAATAGATTTCAATTTCCAATTCAAAAATATTTTCGAATAATACAACTATTATTTTCCACCACTTTGAAAAAAAACACTTTCAATACCAATGGGATTCAAATTCCCAAATTTCCAACCTTTAAATACTTTTAAATCTGTATTTAAATATTCCTTTGAAATTTTATTTTATTTCAACTTATAAATCCCATTTATGACTCATATTTACAAATTCGATTATTGTCATGGGTTAATTTCTAACTTTTGGTTATAACATTATTTCTTATTCAATCTCCAAACAACAATGAAAATAATTTAATATTATCATTTCCGAACAATCAAGCACACCATATATAACTATAATAATTTACGAAAATTATTCCTTTTATATATAAATAATATTTGGATAAAATTATTTCATTTACCCCATTTTAAAACAAATACTATATCAAATTGCTCTGTTCAAGTGTCTAGAGATCCTTATCAATAACGTCAATTACTCGTGTTGACCAGAATCCATAAGCCACTCAACAAACCAATCAACACAATATAAAACAATTTTATATTCACTAACAAATATGAGCTCATATCTTTTAATACACTCAAACTCATTCTAGGGTGCTATTGACCCTATCTCTAATGAGTAATCCCCACCAGAGCAAGGGTTCTTGCTTAACCTTCTGCTCTGATACCAAGTGTCACACCCTGATTTTCGACCTTCGAAAATAGACATCAACACGTCCACTGTATTAAATGCTGAACAATCGAATGCCGAAAATACTAGATCATTAGGGAAAGAAGAAAGAGGTAGAAGAAGAAAATAGAAATAACAACATAGAATCTCACAATCGCAGCGGAACAATATATAATAGATAACAACTGATCTTCATACAAAAAGACCGATAACTAATTTATACATTACATCATCAGAGTACAACATGAATCAATAGCACAACACATGGCAGTCATATACAGCATACTTTACACAGTAGAATAAAATCAGATACATGAAATACGTCTCGTCATCCAGCTCATCTCCTGAGCTCCATAACATCCTATCCTGAATCTGTAATACTCGGTATGAGCCGAGCATTATAATAAAATAACACCCAAGTTAGTCTGGAAAACTTGTGTGAGAAAATACACTCAATTTGAATTATGTTCAAAATCCTTTTGAAAATCAAAGGTATCTCATAAGACAACGCCACAAATAAACATGACGGGTTTTTGCCTTATGATAACTAAAAAAATTCATATCAAAATCCTCTGATATTATAATAATTTCTAAGTACAAATACTTACTCAAATAGCTGAAATTGTTACATTAATTAAATTCCAGCAATACTTGGCTCTACAATCAAAACCGTAAAGGCACGTATTGGAGAATGGATTCCAACTAAATGACTAAGCACTATGGTACCACATGTCAAAGCAAACGTCTAGAACAGTGTACCGAGGACCACTTCGAGATCCCCTGCTACACATGGCCTGACTACACCTTAAACTGGATAGTTAGAATAAGATTACCCCCCGATTGGGATCAGCAACCGCCACATAGCCGAATTAAAGGGACTCTAGATAGGGGTAACCTTACCCTACTTAGGTACGACCCACTTAGCCTTGATGCATCTCTCCTGGTTTTCATTCATTTTCGGTTGATGAGGCTCGAGGCTAAGCGTTACCTTTTTGAAAATATTCACTTAGAATGCTCATTGTCCTCCACTAACAATGTATTGATAGCATTCATCCATACAATCTGTTTCCGGTCCGAACGGAACCGAAGGCACTACTCCTACTACATCCATTTTGGAATCATCCTCAGAATTAGTAGCGATTAGCTCTTACACTTCACTGCGCCATCTTTGACTCTAAGCTCTTGATCTTCATTCGAAAAACATGCTCGTTGGATCGAAGTGGTTTTCAGATCACAAATCTGATCCCAGTCTCTTCGAAACAATGTTCGCCATTTCCCAGCAAACTCAACCCCAGTTCATTAGGAAATAAATAGACAAAAATAAGATCGGGGATCACCTCCTAACTCGTTTGTGGACGGATTTTCTTATAAACGTCCTAGAAGAATGAAATGAGTTTATATGTACAGTATAGCACCTTGAGCGGTAACTGTACCATATAATCCCCGTACTTCTACTAGATATTTCCAAAGTTATATTTGAGTCCAGATTTGATAGCCGGTTGTTTAACTATCAAATAAAACAATCATTCTACCAAATATTTTATTTCTACTGAAAGCACCAAGTCTTATTTAGTTTAGATTTTAAATAAATTAACTCTCTTTATCCAAAAATATACGCTTATCTTATTGAATTCAGTGTATTCATAAATTATCCTTTGCAAAAATAATTGAAAACCCTTTGAAAATAATATGGAAAGTACCACTGCCGTATCAAACTATAGATCAAAGCTCAATGGTTACATCTTTTCCCAGAGAAATTCAAGACTTAACTGCAGGCGCTCACTGCCCTGATTACGCCACGCGAGTATACCAATACTTTTCGAAACTTTATTTAATAACCTTCAAAATAATGCTTACGAAATTTCTATAGTAATTTTCCAAGTTACTTTAGACAAAAACTACCTTTAAATAAAAGCTATTATATAAAATAACTATCCCTTTAAAAATAATAATACTGATTAACATTTAATAATAATTAACTACAATAGCTAATTTAATTAATATTTTCTTTAACAAACTTTAAAACAACTAAAAAATACATTTTTCTAAAACATCCTTTTAAACACCTTTAATTTTCTAATTAATACTAAAAAAATCTTTCTTTAAAAATATACTTAACTTTTATGGAGAATATATTTCCAACCCCAATATAGCCAGTCCAATTATTTCATAAATCCCTCTCGATTTATCTCCAGTTTAATTTACGTTCCCATCCCGTAAATTTCCTTTCTCGCATTTCGAAAAATAAACCACTATTTATTTTTAAAATGATTTATCCATCTCCTTATAAATTCCCATCGTGAATTTATAATTCCAAATTATCCTCTGATAAATACTTCACTTTGTTTGTAAACCCAGTTTATAAATCCCATAGTCTCATTTCCCTTTATAACCGTTTAAAAATACTTAAGCCGACTTTAAATTGACTTTCTGAGTTAAATTCCATTTTAAAATTTATTCCTTCGTCAACCCAAACTTATTCCAAAATCCAGTAATTCCATATTTACTTCCCTTTTATAATTTAAAATCATATTTAATCTGGAATATCAATTTGTATTTTAGTTTTTAAGTTCCCCTTTTATTTTTCTCAAATCTATTTTATATCTCAGATTTAAAATAAATATTTTTACACTTAAAAAAATTAGTTAAGTCCCTTTATTAAATCCTTTTATTCAAATATTCCATAATCTCTATCTTCCCATATTTAGAAATTATCGAGTATAAATTTAAAATCAAACTATTTATTTTCCCAAATTCATTACATTATAAATTATCCAACTTTGCTATAAATCTCTTACTATACAATCCCCTTTTATTTCCTTTAAAAATTCAATAATTATACTTTTGATATTTTAAAATGCCGAAATATATTCAGCAACAACATAGCATCAAATAAATCAATTTCTAGTATATTCTACAACAGATTATTCAAATAAATAATATTACTACGTATGGAAATAATTCCAAAATTTTTGAGGAACCTCATTGGGTCCCTCCAATCTGTTTTCCCAGCATCCATAGATGTTAGCACAGTATAAAAATACCAGTCCCACTTGAGGGGGATATCGCGGTATATAAGGTCATCCGCTATTATGCGGGGCGCACAGGGTCTCGTCCGCTATATAATACGGGAATATCAACCACTCTAATATTTATATATACTACTACATATAATATCACATCAACTGATAATAATTATCAATTCTATCAACTAACTAATAATGGATTTTAATCATATGAAATTGATTATGGAAATCCAAGTAGAGTGAGGTTAACTCACCTCTATTAATTTTCCCTTTTGAACATCCAAATTTTTGAAAATCAAAAATTCCCACTGCTTTAAAATTTCCAAATCAATTTTTATTGGGAATCTCTCGTCATCCCGATTTTGGCACGATTTGTTTTTGTTTGATTATAAACCTCGTATGCATAAGATAAATTTTTTATAAGTTGGATAAATTCAATTTAAATTAAACATTTACTTAAATTTAAAATAGGGATTAAACCCATACCCAACTATCCAACCTAGCCCTAAACCCCTTCCCCCTTCTTCTTCTTCTTCTCATACCTGCACCTGAGAGAAATAGGGTCGAGCACGTTCACTGAAACCCACCATCCACTTCACTTCGACCAAACCCAAAAGCATGAACAACTCCACTCGATGAGATGCACCTCCTCGACCCAACAACTTCGACTCGAACCACGGTGGAAATCGCGACATGCCAACCTCCCACGTGAATAGTAAAAATCCCCTCCCTCTACAAGCAATCGCACTCTACCAAAATGTGGCCGAAGATGCATTCCGCCATGACAAACACAAAACTACCCTCGCCTTGAAAAATCACGCCACCAAACACCCAAAACCTACCGCCCTAGTTCACGTCGCCATGTGGACCACCCAAAAGAAACGCTGCCGCACCTTACAAAATGATGCCAAATTGAAGCTTAATCCAAAACACGATTTTAAAGCAACTTAGGAGATTTATTTATTTAGTATATCATGAAGAAGAAGATTTTGAAACCGCCATTTTTTATTTGTGCGGTTTTGAGTTGAAAGAGGAGGAGATAGGATAACATACGCAACTTTTTCTCATATGAATTCGACTTCGAACATATTATAGAGAAAATAAGGAATGGAAATATCGGCTTCGAACTTTAAAGGAAAAAGAAGGAAGAACTCTCGGTTGTTCATAAGGGAAAGAGGGAAACTACCTTTTGTTTTCTAAAGTTTGATTTTTGTTTCCTCCTTTTTTTCTTTTGTAATGTCTTGTACAGTCACGTGGATTTGGAAAGAGGAGGGAATATGCCTTACGTGTTAAAGAGTGGAAAAGGGGTACAATGATTTGAATAGAAAGCAAAAAGTTCTAACTGAAAACAAATGTCAACCAATATATACATATTCATTTAAATTTTAAATCGTCTCGAATTCACAACTTGAAATCTTGACCACCCATCGAGGCATGCCTCTAGGCATTTATAATGTTATACTCCTATTTCGAACGCAATATAAAAGGTTTCGGGTCATAATTCGATCGTATGGAGAAGACAGCTTTTTTGGACCCAATTCTTATACTGGATTTTTGATATAAATTACAACGCGTTTATACTCCGTAGGACCAATGGATAACTCCAAATGCTACAAAATTTTAAATCCAATAATAATACACTATTACGGATCCAATAGAACTGGTCTCATCGAATTCCGAGGCTATGCTTCAAAGGCTATTTTTAAATACCAATTTAAACGATATATTTTAAAACTGAACAAATTTTTTTAAATTTAATTTTATAAGTTTTATTACCTCCATTATTTCCAATATAAATTTTATAAGCCTTTAAATTATTTTTAACAAGCTTAAAACTCCAGATTTCTTATTTTACCTAATTTCCAATTATTAAATTCAAAAATCAAACCATCAAATAAATAGTGATATTTAAAATTCAAATTAAAAATTAACTTTTAAATATTTAAAATCAATTAAATATTCCAATTTCAAATGTCCAAAATTCTGGGTCGTTACATCCTTTAAAGTTGATCTTTAATGTTTCAAAAGGTTTGTATAACTAATCTATTTAGTAGTAGGTAAGGTAATAATTCCTGAGTGGTGTATAGGAGCCTTTGGTCTTGCCGAAAGGTTTGATTACTTATATGAACTCGATTTCAAATTTATCGGAATGTGTATGAATGTTCACTGTTGGATTGAATGCTATACTCTTGGACTTGAATTCTTCTGACAGGTTAGATTGCTCGAATGGAGATTGCGGAAGGTTTTGTTGTCGTTAAAGTATAAGAAGATACCAGTTTAGTTGAAGGATTCAGTTTGTAAGGCCAATGACCTCGAAAGGTTACTGCTCAAGTTAACTGGGGCCGGTTGTTGTCCGTACTGGAAAGTTAAAGTGGAAAAGTTGATGACTCTTGAAGATCAAAGTTATAGCTTGACCAACTAAATTTATGACCTAGTTGGCAAGAACCTTCCGGTGGAATGAATCCGGAAAATATGATTTAATCTAATGAGGATTCAAGCAAAACAATAAATAATTTGACAAAACATAATACTTCCCTTTTTATTCAAGATTAGCTCTTTACAAATCCCCAAATTGATTCCTAGTTAGTGTCAAAGCACATTTCTTTTTGTGTCACAAGAATGAGGTAGAAGAAAAATCGCCCCCTAAAATGGGGCCTTTAAGTCTTATTTATAGACACATGCAACCCTCCTTTCGGCTTCCTGCCTTTTGCCAAGCTGGAGGGTCACCCTTTATATACCAGTTGCGAACCTTTCAACCTGGTTGTATGGTTTGGTGGTCCCTCGAGTATTATTGAAGGGTCTATTTCCCTTTATGCCTTTATACACCAGTCGCTATAGTCGAAGGGTTTTCCCTACATATGCTACCGTGAACCTTCCGGCCTTATTGAAAGCTTGCTTCTTTACTCTTTACAGACTCATGTTCACTGTGTTCTTCATAAACCTTTCGAAATTGTCAAGAGGTGTCTTATATATTTCTCAACCTGTTCGGAAGGCTTGGTGTGCTTTCGTAAAGGTCAATAACTAGTTGCTTTCACTTGTTTTAACTCTTTCTTCTCCTTTGAATTCTTTGGATATTGGAGGTGGAAACTTTCGACCCTTCAAAAGGTTTTAGGTTAGTGAACTTCAATGGTTGCATCCCTTCGGAAATTCTGGAAGATATAAGTTGGGCACATCCTTTCCTTGCTTGTCTAGGGATCTTTAGTCTTGGCCGGAAGGTTAATTTTTGCTGTAACATTTGCCTCTCCCTCCATTCGAAGAGATGCTCTTTACTTTCCAAGTCATCTTTGCCGAAAGCTTCAAAATTCTCTGCCTCTTGATCTTCCCACATCGATCCAAAACATCCACCTAAGTCTAATCCGACGGTCAAGAATCTGGACGACTTTTCTCTATATAATCCGCGTCTTTTCTTTCTTCCACTATTACCTGAAATCAAGGTTACCACAAACAAGTAAAGGAATTCCCAAAAAATTTCCGAATCTCAGCTCACTACAGTAAGGTACTCTTTGTGTTTACTTTATAAATTTTGGTTTCATCTTCTTCGTGATTAGTTTCTAATCAACCTCAATTTACCGAATTCGAAATCGAACTGGTTTTTTCTGAAAATTCCTCTTTTTCTTAAATCAGTTTTTGGATAAACTTTATCTATGGTTTTGGATCCCTGATCGGCGGTGCTTGCCGTGGGAAAAAAAACCCTTTTGTAGAGTTTAATTTTTATGCCCAAAATATCTAAATTCGACCTTTGACTTCCCCAGATTTATTTTTGTCTATTAACAATGTTATGTTATACTTTTGAATGGAATTAATTCGATTCCAGAAGAAGGCAATTTTTCTAGCAGGTTCATCTTCCTTGTCCCCCAAGAAAAATTTGAAATAGCATTTATTATCGGGTACGGACTTTCTTAAACCTGATATAGTAACCTGGGCCCCACTAGCACACAATTGGGTGATGCGAAATGACTTCCTTACCCTTTTGAAAGAGTTTGAGGCGGCAAAAACTAAATTTACCTCTCCCATAGCTTTCGACAATGTCAGAAGGTATTTTTGGCATCACCTTATGATTGTGGCCAGAACATTAAGTAAAATCATGGTTAAACCTTCCGACCAAGGGCTTTCGACAAGATCAAAGGGCTTAAAATTTTCATCCACACACCCCCGACAATTTGAGATCCTTTAATTCTGAAAGTCGTATTCTAACACCTTTGACCAGACCTTTCTATGATATTAGTGATATTCGTTTTCCCATTTAGGAAATTTTAGATTTCCAAATTTATTTTCACCTAGGTTTTGTCATTTAGTTTTAGGTTGTGCCTATAATGCACCCAGGTTTTCATAAGACCTTTGGCATTGTCGAAAGGTAGCAACCAAGCAAACACCTCAGTTTTTCCTTTCGACCTTGTCAACGGCTTTAAGAAAGTTACATTTTCAATTACTTCTAAATTTTGTTAGTTTATAATGGTAAAAATTAAATTCATTATTCCCTCCGACACTGTCGAAAGTTTACCCTATTAGCCCTTTGACATCATTGGAAGCTGTTGTCGTATTCCTTTTGACTTCGCCGAAGGCCTCAAACGTAACTTTCTGACATTGCTGAAAGCTTAAACTAGCCTTGTATGTATTTTTATATTTAATCTATCTGAGTAGATTTGTCTACTTTTATTTTCTTTATAAACATATAAATCTATAATTAATTAGAGGCTTTTAACTAGATCGTTTTCACCTAGCAGAACAATGAGTTCCCTAAATGTTGAAGCTGTTGCCAAGCATTCCCTCATCGAAACCCAAAGTGACGTTGATGCCATCTTGAATGATTTTGGAATCACCGGGTTGAAGCCATTCCTCCTAGCTCCATTAATACTATTGACAACCCACCGGTGGGGTACTTTTCATTTACTACCATTCACGTATGGCATGGTAGTTTCCTCCCCTTTTTTGCATTTCTGCACTCCTTCTTATCATACATTGGAGTTGCTCCGATACAGCTTTTGCCTAACGTGTATACCTATCTCCTATCACTTGAAATTCTAGCGTTGTATCTGGACTTCCATTGCTTGGTCCAGAAATTTTAACTTCCTTGACCAAGTTGACAAGGTCAAGCAAATCCAATAAACAGATTTATAGGGTGAATGTGTACAAGAAACTGATATTGGATAGCATTGTCAAGTGCTTTTCCAATATCCATGGGACTTTACTTCTCCTCGTAAGTTTATTCTCATACCATCCTTACTTTCTTCTATGTCTCTCACTAACTAACCTTCAATCTTTTCAAAGTGATCCTTCCAAAGCACTCGGCGAGTCAGATCAAAAAATTATCAACTCATTAATTGTGGCTCCAAAACATCTTAGGAGCAGGTTGTCGCTTTCGACCCTTTCAAATTTAAGGAAGCATTCTTTGTTTCCATCTGGCCAATAGATTCGTGGTACTCCACCTACTGTCATGCTCACCTCCTAGGGTAGCCGCTTCTACTCTACGGGCAATGCTGATCAATTTACTTCATTGTCGCGAATTGGTCCTGATGCTTCAGGTATCTCATTAACTTGATGTTCTCTTTCCACAGAATTCTCGAATTTACTTTATCCGATTCATATTTTCTGGTAATTGTTACAGCACCTCCCAAGGTTGTTTTACCCTTAAGGAAAGTTGCTCCCCTTCCTCATTCATAAATGTCTCACAAGTTATGGAGTTTTTTACTAAGTCCAGGAAATCCTTGAAAAGAATGCGAGCAGTCCCTTCGAAAGAGGCTCCTCCATCTAAAATGACAAAGATCACCAACCTTGGTGAGGGAGAAGAAGATAATTCTATAAAGAAAGCTTCAACAAGTCCAGTTGCTGAAGCTTCAAAAAATAATGTGGAGCCAATTCCTTCTTCTCCTGCTCTATTTCCGCCTATTTCAATTCCTGATTCACTAGCTGTATTGTCACAGATGCAGATTGCTCTTTTTGGGACTCTTTCTAAGTCTCACACTCTTCCAAGATCATCATCCTCTACTTCTTTGCCAACTAATTTTGGCGATCTTGTTAAGTCTATTCTTCGGTCGGAACCTTTCACTTCCTCTTCTCCACCATCTTTTAATCCAAACTTGATGGAGACTCATCGCTCTCTCGTGGAGCAATAGCTTTCGGTAAGTTTCTATCTAATCAATTTTATTATCACCGGGTCTTTCTAATTGCTAACCTGTATTTCTTTTCTTGCTGCAGATTTCCAGGAACTGGGTTTCCTTTAATGAGTATGTCTCCAAACTTTCCTTTGGATCCTCCAGGCTTCAGGAGGAAATTACTGAGTTAAATGACAAATATCTTCACTTACAGCCTCTCGAAATGACTTTTCTTCCGAGCTAGAACAAGTTCAGGCTTCTCTTTCCAAGGTTGAATCTGACCTTGAAGCAGAGAGACAATCATGTCGACTTACCTCCGAGCGAGTTCAAGCTTCTCTATCCAAGGTTGAAGCTAACCTTGAAGTGGAGAAGCAGGCTCATTGACATAGCTATGATTAGAAATTTGCACGAGAGCTTGCCTTAAAAGACTCGAAGGATGAGAAGGCTCATTTAATTTCCAAGAATACGTTTCTGGAAGATAAACTAAAAAGGTCTAGAGCTTCACTTAGACTTGCTATTCAAACTCTCACCAACTTCCAAAAGCATGTTTCTAATTTATTTGGTTTTGGCCTAGGGCCCATGATGATGAACCATTATGTGGAGGGATTCATGTTGCTTATATTGATAATCGTTATAGATGTCCTGACCTTGGTTTTCCTTCACTTCACCCGACTATAGCCAAAAGAGTCATGGACAAAATTGAGCAATTCGAGCAAGGCTCTAAGTTGGAGAATGAAGAGGGGAAGGTAGACTTTAAGAATGCTCTCTCTTTTGACATCCCATCGTTTGACATTGAGTTTGACGCTGAGGAGGAGGATGATTAAAATAAAGATCCCAATGAGAAATAAGAAGATGATTATACGAAACGGAATGTTGATGATGATGATGATAACAATGACAACCCTTCTGGAGGTCAGGGCCATGATGGTGACAAGGGAGGTCACCTTGGTGCTTAAGAGAAAGACGGCAGTTCAGCCAAATCCCTTGAAAAGGAGTCATCACCCCATAAAGATAGACCTTCAACATCCTTTGGACCGAATGCACTTCCCGAGGAGGAAACTGCTCCAGTCCATTTCGAGGGTCCTTTAGGGAATGAGCAAGTTCCTCAAGTTTCTATCCAAGTTTCTCAGGTATGGGCTTCTCTATTTAAATGTTTGCACTTGGTAGATAACTGTTAGAAATACATCATTTGTTGTAGATAAAGCAGAAGCCAAAATTCCCCTATAGTACGAAACTTGGGAGAAAACCTGTAGAAATTAATAAGCTTTATGGGGAATTAGACAAATTAATAATGGATCATAAAGCCTTGTCCGAGAAATATCTTAGTCTCGACAAGAGTACCTCCGCACTTGCGTCTTTTAAATTTCAAAGAGCGGATCCTTTATTAAAGAAAGCGCGCCTCCGATATGATGCTCTATTGATGGAAAATAAAGAGTTAATAACCTTGTTTTGGATGGTGATTGAGGAAAGAGACATTTTGGTTAACTTCTCATATAAAGTATATTGCAGACATCAAACCATAGATTTCTCATACTTAGGTAATTCAGCGGGGGTCTACTTAAACATTTCCACAAGAGATATTTAGACAAATTTTGATCTGACCTGCATCCTGGGGCATGCTGGAACTTACCGTGGGTCAAATCGATTCCCCAAGATCTTCCTGCTGAAAAGCTTAAGTACTACACGGACAAATTCTTTTCTGAATTTTTCTTTAAGTCTGTTTTGTATGAACCTGATGAATAATTGTAAATGTGTAACAAGTAACTATTTTACGAACACCTATTTTTTGTAATGTTTGTTGAATATGCGAGTATATGATTTTTGTTTGATGATAACAAACATATATATATATATTCATTTAAATGTATTTGATAATGCACTATTTTATGTTTCACATAATTAAATAAATATTTGCTGAATAAAATAGATAACACAATATTTAAAGTCAAACAGATATTTTATTCAAACAAATATTTATTACAATTTTAAATAGTACAAATGTGAACTCTCACTATATATATACAAATACAATAAAAATTCGATTACGTCACAATTTATCATTTACAAATACACCTCACTACATATCGCTCATTCACTCGTAGTTTATCTACAACTTTATTCCAGATTGAATCCAGCATCTGAGCAATCTGCAAAAATAAATACTGACGCGGTAAAATTGAAAAGAAAATATTTTTGCAATGTGAAAGAAAATGTAATTTTGAAAATATTAATTGCCTCAGTTATTTGGGTTGTTCGTCATCATTTAATTTTGAATTCATCATACACGATGTAACGATTGCGATTTTTCGTTGCCGAAAAACCGAAATGTTAGGGTTTAAGAAGAAGAAAAGAAAACGAAAGAGGTAGAAGAAGAGGGAAAAGATAGAACAGAACAGAAAGAAATAACAGAACACAACATCAGAATCTCACAATCGCAGCGGAACAACATATAATAGATAAATGAATAATCTTTAAACAAAGAACTATATCAGTTATTACATTACATTACATTACATCAGAGTGTACAACATCAAACAACAACAAACAATGCAGCGGAAAAAGAAGTACTATATACTAGTAATACGCTATGTCATCCATCTTGCCTCCAGCAACTCCTGAATTCCAGAATATCCTCATAAACCTGACTCTTGACTGCCCGTATAGAAATTGGTGGGCACCCAGAGTTTAGGAAGGAAAACAATAAACTCCGAGTCAATCATGTGACTGGTGTGAGAACTAAAACAGTTTATTTTTCTTTAAAATCAAGAACAGGATAATTTTTAAAACAGGTTCGCAATGCTTTTAAGAATGAGACTACCATAAGACCTCCCGCCACACACACAATGCAAACGCAGAGTTGGAGGATATTTCTTCTTATGTTAGTCAAAGATGCTTGATACGTATTAAAAAGAAACATTTGATATTATTACTAGTGCATAGTGTAGGAAACATTTCGAAAGTAGAATATAAATCTTAGCCAGCATAGGTACCATTATAGTATGCTTACTATAGCTACCATATTAAATGGCAGGTTCTACAACTAAAACCGTACAAGTCTCGTATTGTTTCTTTGGATTTTCAACAAATGGTCAAGCCAAGGAACTTCCCATTGCCACATGAGAACGCCTCTGGAAGGACGTCCCCGAGAACCAAACCGGATCTCTGCCAACACAAGGCCGGGTTACCCCTAACTGGGTAACAACTGACACGAGTATGCCATCCCCCGGTCCTTTGGGACCTTTAACCGAGCGCTCGTAATCAACATCACACCATAATAATAAGTGTTTCAACATGAGTAAGTATCTGGGCTCCATACCATGATACCACCCTTTTCCAGAAGGAAATGCACATACCCTAAAGGGAGCTACCCCTCATAACCTTGCCGCATCTTTCCTGTTTTGACCATTCCGGGGTGTGAGGCTCGACGAAGTCTCGTCCACAAAAATACGCTTTATACAAGAGCTGTGCTTTGGGTCAACAAATGATCATAGAAATGATCACAAAGATAAACGATCAAACAAATGATCTTATCACAAATGATCAACACAATGATCATTTCACAGCAACACTCAGCATGTCACATTACCAAATTGGGAGTATATTGCTAATAACCTTTAACTATATAACCTCTGAGCTCGTACGTCTTAGAGAAGGGTGTTAAGCTAAGAGAATAAATTCTCCGCCACCAACAGAAATATATTTGAAAGAAATCAGCTTTATATCTCAATTTGTAATGTCAGACAAACAATCCATACAAGTCTATTCCGGGATCGAACAGAACCGAAGGCACTTACAAAGAAGTCCTTGCAATCCGGATAATCTCTAATCACGTCCGAATTTCCCATCACATATGGAGATCTCTATACCGGGGATCAGCCAGTGCAGAGACAATCAACAAGAAACCCTTTCGTTTTCGAAAATATCCGGTCTTCAACACCGATCTTCAAATGCAATTTATAACGACGTATCATATATTCGGAATGGGTTATATGACCCCAAGGTCCTTTCCCGGTTAACCCGAATAGTGAGCGCTTATTTTAAAAAAATAAGTGTGGCATTCAATTTCAAGCAAATCACAACAAATACCTATTTAAAGGTAAATATTGATAGTCGGTTATTGAACTATCAATGGATATGCACAACATCACCAGATTCCAAATAATTTTCCAAATTATTTATTTTCCAAAAATATCTTTACAAGATATATATTTTCCATTCTTCAAAAATAAATCAATATTTATTTTTAAACCCATTTTCCAAATTTTTTTTATAAATTCCATATTGAATTTATATTTCCAAAAATATTCATGAATATACGATTTCCATTCGATTTCTAATATTCATTTTCAATTTATCTTCAAAAAGATAAATTCAAAATATTCACTTAATATTGGAAAAACATTTCCATACTTATTTATTTATAAGTAATTCACAAGTCTTTTTTATTTTCTACACTTGGAAAATATTCAATATACTCTAATCGAAATTTAGTATATATTTCATTCTTTAAGGAAATCATTCTCTTAAACATATTTATTTGGGCCAAAACGAATGTTGCGTAAAACATTGTTACGACAACCCAAAATCACTAGTATAGGGATTCGAAATTAAAATAGATATATAAATCCCAATACTATACAAAACATTTCCTTTCGGAAATCATTTACTATAACAACAGTGTTATAGTCCACCATTTCCTTCTATTTCTCGAAAACGTCTATTTCAACAATGAATGTTGAAATCTATGGTTTCGATGGTTAATACACTTTAAAACATCTTTAGATCGTTTTAATTCTATTTAAAACATCACTTCCAAAACATTTTCTTTAACATATTATTCACTATTCAAAAACGTGAATATACTTGTCAAACATCACAATATCTAAAATCAAATAAATATTTGTGAGGAATCCAGTTGGATCCCTCCAACCTGTTTCCCTGCATCCACAGACATTAGCACAATACCCATTCCACTTCGAGGTGGAATATCGCGGTATATGGGATTTTATAAAATATTATCCGCTTAATAGGCGGCGCAATAGGGTCTCATCCGCTATACAATGCGGGAAATCAATCAACTGCAATATATACATATGCCAATATATATATATTGCTATATATATATATCCTACTATATCTAATATCACAATCAAACAACAATCAATAAATAACTGCAAATCCAACTTATAAATTTTTGAGTGAGAAGTTCTCACCTTTGCTTTAATTAGCAATCCATTTCCTTCTTGACTCGATTTTCTTGATTTATAGACCTTGTATAAATAATTATACAATTTATTAATATTTAACCTAATCGAACAATTAAAAATTGTTATGTGAATTTAATTTTATCCTAATAATTTTTATCTTACCTATCTTTCCTTTTGATAAATTTATTTAACCAAAAATTTAAATTTTATACTAATGATTTTATTTAAACGAATCATAAATTTTAAACTAATATTTTTATTTACTTTAAATACTTCTAAAAATCATTACAGTAACATTTTATTTTATTTTTAAAGAAGTGAGCTTATTTATATATATATTTATTTTTATATCTTTTCAAACTCCCAATTCTTTTACTGCAAGTATATAGAATTGAAACTGCATATATTTTTTTCCAGATTTAAATCAATTTGAATTTTCGAAAAGCTAAATACCTTACTGCATGTATATGTTCAAATTTCTTTCTGCAAATCTAAAACCAAATTTTCTATATATTTCTTTCTGCCTTAAATATAATTTAAATAACCAGAAGGGTTTTACATTTTATTGTATATATTTGTAATAATAAGAAATCTGGTTTTATTGCAAATCTTTTTCTTCCTGTTTTAAGTTTACCTATTTTTACAAATTTTCACAAATATTAACTTAAATCAAATTTTAATTGGAAAAGAAACTCCAATACCTTACTGCAAATTGAAGAACCCAGCTCGCGACCTCCACTTCGCCCCACCAGCATCCCATGCGAATCACCATTCGTCGCTGCTTGAAGCCGCCGCCTCGAACTCGACTTGAATCTGCCGCACACGCCCATGCGACTTCACTGACCAAGCCACCATTGTCGATCGCGACCCCAAGCCCTAGCTTCGACTTCGACATCCCAGGCCGCTTCACTCAAATTGCCTCCACGCCCTAAATCGCCGTCGCACCCTCGAGCATACCCAAATCGAAGAAGAACCGCGAATAGTATCTCGCGATTTGATTGAAGAGGAGGATCGAACTAATTTGGTTATGAAAAAGATCTCGTGCCTTTTATTTTTTTATTTTTCTGAAGGAAGAAGGCTTCGGCCGTTCTATTTATTTCGAAAGAGAAGAAATTTTTTCTTCTATCAGCCACGTCTTGCACGATTTATTTCGTGAATTTAGGCGTGATCCTAGGCGTGATTAAAGGAGATAACGTAGTGTTATTTGACTAAATTTAAATTTAAATTTAAATTGAATCCAATTTGATTTCGACGCGTTTATATGTCGTGTGCTCACATATCAACTCTGATCAACACGAAATTTGAAATCCGAGAATAATTCAATATTACGGATCCAATGGAACTGGTTTCGTCGAATTCCGAGACTGTGCCTCGTACGGCTATTTTTAAATATCGACTCAAACGATATAATTTCAAAACTGAACAATTCACTTTCAAATTCAATTCTGAAGCTTCTATTATCTTCAGTACTATCAATATGAATTTTACAAGCCTTTGAAATATTTTTAATCAGCTTAAAATTGAAGATTCAATTTTTTATTCACTTTCAATAGATTAAATTTTAGAATTTAATCGCTAAATTCATTCTGATAATTTGAAATTCAAGTCAAACCATCATTCAAATATTTAAAATTAATTAAATATTTCATTTTTAATTGTTCAAAATTCTGGGTCGTTACAATCTTCCCCTCTTAAAAGAATTTCGTCCCGAAATTACAAGTTAAGAAGAACGATCCTTAATCCGTCTATTATTTTTCACAATCCAAATAGTTTTATCAACTTTCTAACCTAAATCTTTTTACTAGAGATTTATTATCATTTCAACTAGCTTTCCAACTTCAATTATAAGTTTCAATCAACATTGTTTTCCTAACAATTCAAATTTAAATTCAAATTTTAAATTTTCAAAATTTCTCAAAATTTTCTAACACCCTAAATTTTCGAAAAATTTCGCCAGCGTCTCCTTTGCGCGGCTAGCTCGGTACGACTACAAAATGGCACCACGACCCCTTAGAATCAAAAAGAAAAGAGAAAGCCAAGTAGCTGGAGAAGAAAATCATCAAATCTCATACTGAAATTGAAATACGTACTTTTTTGTCGAGCAATTCAATTTTATCTTTGAAATCAAAATCCCAATACCTTTATACACCTGTATATCCTGCTATCCATAATATCCAATTCCAACATTCAAACTATTTTGCCAATTCCATTACAAAATTTCCAATATATGCTTCTTATACATTTTTACTTCACTATTGAAGTTACATATTTATTTTCATTCAATTTTACGTTTCAATTCAATTCACAATTTAAATTCTATTCGAATTCAATTCTCAATTCTAAATGTTGAATTCTAACGATTAACTTTCATTTGCTAATTCATATTACTACTTTAAATTAGTTTCATTCACTAATTCATTTCAAATTTCAATTTCCATATTCAATTCATCTCGAATTTACTTAATTACTAACAAAGGGAATTTCAATTTATTTCTTTACTTACTTGAATTTATATACAAATTCAAATTTATCTTCAAATTTAGCTCACGACTTTAATTTTTAACCAATTCAAATTCCAATTCATTAGTCCAGGAATTAATAATTTATCAAGTTAGTTTACTTGAATTCAATCCATTTTATTTCTTATTTAATTCCATATACTAATGATAATAATTTAATATTATCACTTCCTAACAATCATGCAATCATATACTATAATAATTCATAAAAAATCATTTTTTTTCTATACAAAAATAGTTTTGGGCAAAATTATCTTATTCACCCGATTCAAAAACAATTTTATATTCACTAACAAATACGCGCTCATATCTATTATTACACTCAAACTCATTCTAGAGTACTGCTGACTCTATCTCTAATGAGTAATACCCAACAGAGTCATGGTTGTCGCTTAACCATATGCTCTGATACCAAATGTAACGATTGCGATTTTTCGTTGCCGAAAAACCGAAATGTTAGGGTTTAAGAAGAAGAAAAGAAAACGAAAGAGGTAGAAGAAGAGAGAAAAGATAGAACAGAACAGAAACAAATAACAGAACACAACATCAGAATCTCACAATCGCAGCGGAACAACATATAATAGATAAATGAATAATCTTTAAACAAAGAACTATATCAGTTATTACATTACGTTACATTACATCAGAGTGTACAACATCAAACAACAACAAACAATGCAGCGGAAAAAGAAGTACTATATACTAGTAATACGCTATGCCATCCATCTTGCCTCCAGCGACTCCTGAATTCCAGAATATCCTCATAAACCTAACTCTTGACTGCCCGTGTAGAAATTGGTGGGCACCCAGAGTTTAGGAAGGGAAACAATAAACTCTGAGTCAGTCATGTGACTGGTGTGAGACCTAAAACAGTTTATTTTTCTTTAAAATCAAGAACAGGATAATTTTTAAAATAGGTTCGCAATGCTTTTAAGAATGAGACAACCATAAGACCTCCCGCCACACACACAATGCAAACGCAGACTTGGAGGAGATTTCTTCTTATGTTAGTCAAAGATGCTTGATACGTATTAAAAAGAAACATTTGATATTATTACTAGTGCATAGTGTAGGAAACATTTCGAAAGTAGAATATAAATCTTAGCCAGCATAGGTACCATTATAGTATGCTTACTATAGCTACCATATTAAATGGCAGGTTCTACAACTAAAACCATACAAGTCTCGTATTGTTTCTTTGGATTTCCAAATAATGGTCAGGCCAAGGAACTTCCCATTGCCACATGAGAACGCCTCTGGAAGGACGTCCCCTAGAACCAAACCGGATCTCTGCCAACACAAGGCCGGGTTACCCCTAACTGGGTAACAACTGACACGAGTATGCCATCCCCCGGTCCTTTGGGACCTTTAACCGAGCGCTCCTAATCAACATCACACCATAATAATAAGTGTTTCAACATGAGTAAGTATCTGGGCTCCATACCATGATACCACCCTTTTCCAGAAGGAAATGCACATACCCTAAAGGGAGCTACCCCTCATAACCTTGCCGCATCTTTCCTATTTTGACCATTCCGGGGTGTGAGGCTCGACGAAGTCTCGTCCACAAAAACACGCTTTATACAAAAGCTGTGCTTTGGGTCAAAAAATGATCATAGAAATGATCACAAAGATAAACGATCAAACAAATGATCTTATCACAAATGATCAACACAATGATCATTTCACAGCAACACTCAGCATGTCACATTACCAAATTGGAGTATATTGCTAATAACCTTTAACTATATAACCTCTGAGCTCGTACGTCTCAGAGAAGGGTGTTAAGCTAAGAGAATAAATTTTCCGCCACCAACAGAAATATATTTGAAAGAAATCAGCTTTATATCTCAATTTGTAATGTCAGACATACAATCCATACAAGTCTGTTCCGGGATCGAACAGAACCGAAGGCACTTACAAAGAAGTCCTTGCAATCCGGATAATCTCTAATCACGTCCGAATTTCCCATCACATATGGAGATCTCTATACCGGGGATCAGCCAGTGCAGAGACAATCAACAAGAAACCCTTTCGTTTTCGAAAATATCCGGTCTTCAACACCGATCTTCAAATGCAATTTATAACGACGTATCACATATTCGGAATGGGTTATATGACCCCAAGGTCCTTTCCCGGTTAACCCGAATAGTGAGCGCTTATTTTAAAAAAATAAGTGTGGCATTCAATTTCAAGCAAATCACAACAAATACCTATTTAAAGGTAAATATTGATAGTCGGTTATTGAACTATCAATGGATATGCACAACATCACCAGATTCCAAATTATTTATTTTCCAAAAATATCTTTACAAGATATATATTTTCCATTCTTCAAAAATAAATCAATATTTATTTTTAAACCCATTTTCCAAATTTCATTTATAAATTCCATATTGAATTTATATTTCCAAAAATATTCATGAATATACGATTTCCATTCGATTTCTAATATTCATTTTCAATTTATCTTCAAAAAGATAAATTCAAAATATTCACTTAATCCTATAGATTTCATTTATTTCTAATATTCCGTTATAATCCTATAGATTTCATTTATTTATGAAATTCATTCACAATTCATTCTAACACTTATAAAAGCTCGTTTTAAAATTCAAATTTATTCTAATTTATAAATATCCGTTTTATAAATCTTTTATATGGATAAATTTATATTATTCTTTTAAAACGTCTTCCAACTCCTTTATAATTTCATCATTTTGATTTATAAAATAATCAAATTTCATAAATCCTATTTTTAAACTTTTTATAATAAATTCAGAAATCTCTATTTAAACTATTTTATAAAATCATTAATCCCATATTTTCAAAAAATCAACTTTTAACCGTATTTCTCAAAAATCATATTTTTTATAATATTAAAATTATAACGTTTATTTATTTAAGATGAATCAATTTCAAAAAAATATTTTATAAACGTATACTTTCAAAAATCACTTTAGAAATCCCTTAAAAATCAAAATCGTTATTTTTAAACTTCAAAATTGGATCAGAGACGCAACACATCAAATAGTCAATCACGACTTTCCAATATCATATATCGATATGATAAACAATCAAACATCACAATATCTAAAATCAAATAAATATTTGTAAGGAATCCAATTGGATCCCTCCAACCTGTTTCCCTACATCCACAGACATTAGCACAATACCCATTCCACTTCGAGGTGGAATATCGTGGTATATGGGATTTTATAAAATATTATCCGCTTAATAGGCGGCGCAATAGGGTCTCATCCGCTATACAATGCGGGAAATCAATCAACTGCAATATATACATATGCCAATATATATATATATTGCTATATATATAGATATATCCTACTATATCTAATATCACAATCAAACAACAATCAATAAATAACTGCAAATCCAACTTATAAATTTTTGAGTGAGAAGTTCTCACCTTTGCTTTAATTAGCAATCCATTTCCTTCTTGACTCGATTTTCTTGATTTATAGACCTTGTATAAATAATTATACAATTTATTAATATTTAACCTAATCGAACAATTAAAAATTGTTAAGTGAATTTAATTTTATCCTAATAATTTTTATCTTACCTAACTTTCCTTTTGATAAATTTATTTAACCAAAAATTTAAATTTTATACTAATGATTTTATTTAAACGAATCATAAATTTTAAACTAATTTTTTTATTTACTTTAAATACTTCTAAAAATCATTACAGTAACATTTTATTTTATTTTTAAAGAAGTGTGCTTATTTATATATATATATTTATTTTTATATCTTTTCAAACTCCCAATTCTTTTACTGCAAGTATATAGAATTGAAACTGCATATATATTTTTTTCCAGATTTAAATCAATTTGAATTTTCGAAAAGCTAAATACCTTACTGCATGTATATGTTCGAATTTCTTTCTGTAAATCTAAAACCAAATTTTCTATATATTTCTTTCTGCCTTAAATATAATTTAAATAACCAGAAGGGTTTTACATTTTATTGTATATAGTTGTAATAATAAGAAATCTGGTTTTATTGCAAATCTTTTTCTTCCTGTTTTAAGTTTACCTATTTTTACAAATTTTCACAAATATTAACTTAAATCAAATTTTAATTGGAAAAGAAACTCCAATACCTTACTGCAAATTGAAGAACCCAGCTCGCGACCTCCACTTCGCCCCACCAGCATCCCATGTGAATCACCATTCGTCGCTGCTTGAAGCCGCCGCCTCGAACTCGACTTGAATCTGCCGCACACGCCCACGCGACTTCACTGACCAAGCCTCCATTGTCGATCGCGACCCCAAGCCCTAGCTTCGACTTCGACATCCCAGGCCGCTTCACTCAAATTGCCTCCACGCCCTAAATCGCCGCCGCACCCTCGAGCATACCCAAATCAAAGAAGAACCGCGAATAGTATCTCACGATTTGATTGAAGAGGAGGATCGAACTAATTTGGTTATGAAAAAGATCTCGTGCCTTTTATTTTTTTTATTTTTCTGAAGGAAGAAGGCTTCGGCCGTTCTATTTATTTCGAATGAGAAGAAATTTTTTCTTCTATCAGCCATGCCTTGCACGATTTATTTCGTGAATTTAGGCGTGATCCTAGGCGTGATTAAAGGAGATAACGTAGTGTCATTTGACTAAATTTAAATTTAAATTTAAATTGAATCCAATTTGATTTCGACGCGTTTATATGTCGTGTGCTCACATATCAACTCCGATCAACACGAAATTTGAAATCCGAGAATAATTCAATATTACGGATCCAATGGAACTGGTTTCGTCGAATTCCGAGACTGTGCCTCAGACGGCTATTTTTAAATATCGATTCAAACGATATAATTTCAAAACTGAACAATTCACTTTCAAATTCAATTCTGAAGCTTCTATTATCTTCAGCACTATCAATATGAATTTTACAAGCCTTTGAAATATTTTTAATCAGCTTAAAATTGAAGATTCAATTTTTTATTCACTTTCAATAGATTAAATTTTAGAATTTAATCGCTAAATTCATTCTGATAATTTGAAATTCAAGTCAAACCATCATTCAAATATTTAAAATTAATTAAATATTTCATTTTTAATTGTTCAAAATTCTGGGTCGTTATACACGAACAGGTTGTGACATGCACAGTGTATCACTGTACATGCCACAAGGCCGTGCACACCGATGTATACACTTGATAAAATTACAGGGACATGTGAGCACGGGTAAAACCCAAATGAAAAGCTGGGTTCAACTCAAGTGCAATACAAATAAAGCATGACACAAGCACAAGGTCAAACCCGAGCCATAAGCTTGATTCAACACAGGTGCAGTCTAAAAATACAAGCCTCGACAAAAATTCAGTGAGAAAAAATGAACTGGTCGGTACAAAGGCTTAAAGACCTGACCCAAAGAAAAAACAATGGTGAACCATGAAATCAAATGAACCAGTAAATGACACAGGTACAAGATGAAATTACATACATACATAAATGTATGTACACAAGCATCAGGCCGAAAATGTGCATCAAGAATTTCAAAATGATACAAGTGAACAGTGCAGTGAAACCATGGCATGAACCAAGTTTAATCGGAGACTTCAAAATCAAATACCAGACAAAACAATGGAACAACGGTATGAATGAAATACAATGGTCAGGCAATGTAAAATACAAAGCAATATCAATACAACAGTGATGAACCACCGACTCTAGAATAGCAAGGAACTAACCACATAAGAAAAGCTTGACCAAGTGGTAAAAAAACAACACATGAAAATGAACAAAACCTTTTGTAGTGCACAGAGCAACAACAATGATGAACCAACATAGGAAACTACAAGCATCAGGTTGAAAACATTACAGGGATGAACACACTTGACTACAAGGAGATGTACAAACAAGTGATACTAAGTGCAACAGAAAATCAAGCAAAGATGAACAAACCATGGTGGCAAGTTCGAACAAATCCAAAGCCGAGACAAGCAAGCAATACAAATACAAGTATACATGTATGCATATATATACACACACATACATATCTATATCAAATGAAACAGTACCAGCATAAGCAAGTGACACAACTAGTTCGAACAAAGACAGAGGAGATTTCAAACTGCAGTTCAAAGCAATGCTGAAGTTACGGTCGAAAATGAGTTCAAAAAATCATGGAACAAGTTTCAAATCAAGACAGTGCCGAACCTCAAAATATCATAACAAAACTATCATAACCGAAGGCCAGCAAATCGTGGAAGTCATCACATAAACAAAGTCAAGACCGAACAACATGAAGCACAGGGATGCAAGCATCAAGTAGCAGTTTTGATCAAAGACAAAGAATACGAAGTCAATTGAAAATCAAGTCATGGTAATCAAGAAATCAAATAGGTTCAACAGCAGTTTCAAACCAACTTCGAAATCGTGATATCCAAGAAATCGAACCAAGTTAGAAATCAACACCGTGGTTATCAAGTAATCAAGCAATGAAAGTCACGAATTTGAACAAGTTTGAAATCATCACAAACATTCAACTTAAATCAAATGGCCGAGAAGAATTCAAGCAAATTATCATACGAACGAAAATCAAGGGGTTCGAACCCTATATAAACCCATTCAACATCGGCCGATACATGCATTCGAGTTCAAGTAACAACATAGCATAATCATTCAACTCGAATCATCAGTCGAGTTCAAGCAAGCTAAAACAGTAAAGCAAAAGTAACAAATCACATACCAGATTGTTGAATCGAACTCGATCATCGAAGCAGCCAAAATTGAGCAACGAAGAAACGATCAATCAACAATGCTACATGCAAATATCCACTTGATTGATCAACAAAGTCGGCAGCTTCGAAAATAATCACGAAGCCTAAATCGGAACAAACGATAACGAGCAACAGGAAGCCGCCATTTTTTCACAAGAAAGAGATACCACGCCGAAGAAATAAAAGGAGTAGAGGGACGATTTTTTTTAACACTTAATTTATTTTAGGGCCGGCCTCACTATATACATTTGGGCTTTAATAATTTAGGGCTTTGTTTTTAGTTTGTTTTTTAATTTGTATTTTCCTTTTAAATTTCCGTGTAATTTCTAGTCGTGTGACTAGGGGACAAACTACGTGGAGTATATTGAGAATTCGCAACTCAGCGGCTGAGTTGTGGCAAGGTTTTGAGCAAAGAGTTAGGTTTAGTCGGTAGCGGGTGTCGCGAGTTTACGTGTGTAAGCGTCTGACTACTTAATTTCTAGTAGAAACCTCGGAAGTAGCACGTAGGCAGCGTTTTGCCGAAGCTGGGTAAATTTTGTATCGTTCTTTTTCTGCGTTTATTATTCTGCTATTATCTGTACTGTTACAATTCTGATGTATCTATGTTGAAAATATTTTATAAACTTCTGCAATAAATTTTTATAAGTAATAACATCACCCTATTCACCCCTCCCTCTCGGATGAAATCGATCCAACAAGTGGTATCATAGCTAGGTACAAAAGTTAATTTTGTTTTTAAAAATTGAATCATTTTTAAAACTAATTTTTGTTTTAAAAAATTTGAATTTTTAAAATGGCTTCTTTTAATACTACTTTTGCTGAGGGTCGGTCTAGTATTATCCCTCCTATTTTTAACGGAACAGATTTTTTGAATTGGAAATTAAAAATGGAATTTTATTTAAAATTTGTTAATTTTAAATGTTGGGATACTATTGAAAATGGGTGTAATATAATAGATGAGAAAATTATCTCGATTAATGCTCTTAATATGCATATATTATATTCTCATATTAATCAAGATAATTTTAACTTTATCTCTCATTGTGAAAATGCATAGGAAATCTGGAATACTTTTGATAAATTGTATGGTGCAAAAGTCAATAGCAATGAGAAATCCTCCATAATCAACACAGAAACATGCTTAAAAGGATTGACAAAAAGCAATAGTGATGATCGATGATGATGAAGATGGAGCAGTTGAGCTGGCATTACTAATGAAGAAATTCAAAAAGTGAAATCACAAATATGGAAATGCAGCTCAAAATCAGAAATCGAAAAGTAGAATAGCCAAAGCACTAGACAACCCAGAACAGCAAGAAATCATTTGTCACACATGCAACAAGCCCGAACACATCAAGCCAAATTGTCCCGGAATTCAACTCGACAAAGAAAAGAAATCAAAAAGGAGAAATTTTGCAGCCACGTGGAATATAAGTGATGATGATAATAAAAGCACTAGCAGTGAGAGTGAGAAAGCTGATAAGTGTCTTCGAGGTGATATAACTGATAGCGACGGTGATGAGCCAAGCGAGGTATCAAAACTCACCCACTCACAACTACTTATATATTTCCACGAAGTAAATGGCTGTTTTGAATGACTTAGGGAGAAATATGCCAAACTTGAATCACAAAAAGATACTTTGATAGATTTAAATAAACAACTTGACCAATTAGTTAAAAACTATCAAAGTAGGATCCCTAAGTGTGATAAGTGTCCAACATTCGAAGAAGAGATTAAAAAATCAGAAATCAAAACTAAATCGCTTGAAAATGAATTCTGATTATGAAAGAAAATGAAAATACAAGAAGAGAAAATTCTATTAAAAAGTGCACACAATTATTAAACGAAAATGAATCTCTCAAAACACAAGTCCAACAACTGTCAACGACTTTAGGAAATTTTTCCAAAAATGAAGGATCGTTGAATATGTTATTAGGGAAACAAACTCTTAATACAGTTGAACAAGGACTTGGATATAATCAATCTGAAAATGTTAGAAATGAAATTAATCAAGTCAATTCAATGTGCACGATTTGTAGAAAATTTGGACACAATCAAAACAATTGCTGGTATAGACCCAAACACGTGAAAACTATACCAATTTAGATTCCAAAAGGCACAAATATAAAATCTCTCAAAGTTAAAAAAATCTGAGTGCCGAAAGGAACATATATAAATAGTTATGGGTCTCCGTAAAATTATTTTTCAAAATATTCTACCACTAACAACCATGGACCTATAAAAACAAATAGGTCACAAAAATCTTTCATCGTGTAGGTGTGGTGGCAGGCTAAGGAACAACAATAGTGTTACTTGGATTCTGGCTGTTCCAAGAACACAACGGCCGACAAAGCAAAGATTCCTTAGCCTAATATAAAGGTGATAGAATCACAATGGACAAAAACGAAAAATTATCATAAAGATAAAATAGGTAATGGTATATTCATCTTATTAAATGTGATAATCTGCACCATAATTTGAATTTAATTCAGCCAGTTATTTGATAAAGAAATGAATGCTGATTTTGATTCTGACTTTTTCAAAATTGTTGGCCAATTATACTTTTCATACCGAGAACACTACATGCATATCTAGAGTCTTTGAATTACTTCATATAATTTTGTTTAGACTAATGATGGTATCTTATAGACTGATTATTAATCTCGGTGCACGTAAATATATTTGTTTATCCTACGGCTTCTAAATTTGACATTATATTCACTGATTTGTTTATTGGCACGGCCCCAATTAAAAATGAAAAGAATTTCATTTAAAAAGGTTTTCAAGAATTTGTTGCAACTTTTTGTCTATAACATTCAATTAATGATAATCTTGAGTGAAAGAGAAATTTAGATGCAGATTACACTGGTAATCTAATTGATAGAAAAATTACTAATGGAACATGATTTATGTTGAGATATTTAGTAACTGCATCATTTTTCAAAGAAAATATCTACATATTTTTCATTTCGAATAATTTTCAAATCAGTAGAATTTAAAAAAAAACCTTCTAGAAAATCATTTTTGATCTTGTTTTTCAGACTGGTCATTTTTAGAAAAACTGATTTTATGATTATTTTTGAATTTGATTTTAAATGACTACATTGACTAATCTGAGTCCCTACTAATTATCAAAAAGATAAATAGTGATTGAAAAAGTGATGAGCGTTGATATTCGTCATATATTATAACTCGAGACAGTATAATTAGTAAATTTCTTTAGAAATTTAAACAAGAGTTATAAAACTTTTGTTGGTAAAAATTCCATAACCATTTCTATTTCTTTCATATTTCTATCAACCATCACTCATCAAAATCCATTGTAGTATGTCAATATGTGGTGATTTAAACGTGAATCTTTTTTTTTCATTTTAAAAAAAAACAGAATATTCACTCTCATTTAAAAATCCTCACGGTTATGCATAGGTGAATTACTTGGAATTTTTTATTATGTGCTTCCATGCTCATTTAAAAGTCCTCACGATTATGCATGTATGGAACACATATCAAAATTGATTTATTAAATAAACAAGTTGATTCTAATCCCATTTAAAATCCTCATGGTTATGTGTGGTTAGAAGATACTTGAATTCATTTTAAAAAATGGAATACTACTAATCTCATTTAAAAGTCCCAACGGTTATGCATGGTTAGTAGATATTCAAATTCCTAATATAAATATACCACAAATAGACACAACTATATGGTTTTATATGATGACATCATTTCCATCATTCTAAAAGTGGAATATGCGCCTAACAGAGTATTTATGATTTTTATTTGATTTTTTTATTGAAATTTAATATTTATATTCGATTGAGTTTTAATATTGTATTAATATCTATCACTTTATCTCTGTTTTTCTAACACTAATACTCTTTTGGTGATAACAAAAGGGGGAGAGAAAAGTTAAGATTTTGTCAAATAAAAGCAAGTAAAGGTCAAATATTTTCTACTTGCATCTAGGCTCATTTGCATATTTTAATTATATGCATATATGAAGGGGGAGCTTTGTGTAGAGAGGAAGCATTCAAATAGGGGGAGCAAATTGAGTGATCAAATACATTTAACAAATTCAAAATCTTAAATATATGTGTGTTATCATCAAAAGGGGGAGATTGTTGAATATGCGAGTATATGATTTTTGTTTGATGATAATAAACATATATATATATATATATATATTCATTTAAATGTATTTGTTAATGTACTATTTTATGTTTCACATAATTAAATAAATATTTGCTGAATAAAATGAATAACACAATATTTAAATTCAAACAGATATTTTATTTGAACAAATATTTATTACATTTTTGAATAGTACAAATGTGAACTCTTACTATATGTATACAAATACAATACAAATTCGATTATGTCATAATTTTTCATTTACAAATACACCGCACTACATATCGCTCATTCACTCGTAGTTTATCTACAACTTATTCCAGATTGAATCCAACATCTGAGCAATCTGCAAAAGTAAATACTGACGCGGTAAAATTGAAAAGAAAATATTTTTGCCGTGTAAAAGAAAATATAATTTCGAAAATATTATTTGCCTCAGTTATTTGGGTTGTTCGTGATCATTTAATTTTGAATTCATCATACATGAACAGATTGTGACATGCACAGTGTATCACTGTACATGCCACAAGACCGTGCACACCGATATATACACTTGATAAAATTACAGGGACAGGTGAGAACGGGTGAAACCCAAATGAAAAGCCGGGTTCAACTCAAGTGCAATACAAATAAAGTCACGAAACGAGCACAAGGTCAAACCCGAGCTATAAGCTGGATTCAACACAGGTGTAGTCCAAAAATATAAGCCTCGACAAAAATTCAGTGAGAAAAAATGAACTGGTCGGTACAAAGGCTCAAAGACCTAACCCAAAGAAAAAACAGCGGTGAACCATGAAATAGTGTGAACCACTAAATGACACAGGTACAAGATGAAATCACATACGTACATAAATGTATGCGTACACAAGCATCAGGCCGAAAATGTGCATCAGGAATTTCAAAATGATACAAGTAAACAGTGCAGTGAAGCCATGGCATGAACCAAGTTTAATCAGAGACTTCAAAATCAAATATCAGACAAACAATGGAGCAACGGTATGAATGAAATACAATAGCCAGGCTATGTAAAATACAAAGCAATATCAATACAACAGTGATGAACCACTGACACCAGAACAGCAAGTGGAACTGACCACACAAGAAAAGCTTAACCAAATGGTAAACAAACAATGCATGAAAATGCACAAAACCTTATGTAGTGAACAGAGCAACAACAATGATGAACCAACAGAGGCAACTACAAGCATCAGGTTGAAAACATTACAGGGATGAACACACTTGACTATAAGGAGATGTACAAACAAGTGATACTAAGTGCAACAGAAAATCAAGCAGAGATGAACAAACTGTGGTGGCAAGTTCGAACAAATCCAAGCAAGTAATACAAATACAAGTATACATGTATGCTTTTATATATACACACATACATATCTATATCAAATGAAATAGTACCAGCATAAGCAAGAGACACAACTAGTTCGGACAAAGAAAGAGGAGATTTCAAACTGCAGTTCAAAGCAATGTCGAAGTCACAGTCGAAAACGAGTTCAAAAAATCATGGAACAGCAGTTTCAAATCAAGATAGTGCTGAACCTCAAAATATCATCACAAAACTATCATAACCGAAGGCTAACAAATCATGAAAGTCATCACATAAACAAAGTCCAGACCGAAAAACATGAAGCATAGGGATGCAAGCATCAAGTAGCAGTTTTGATCAAAGACAAAGAATAAGAAGTCAGTTGAAAATCAAGTCGTGGTAATCAAGAAATAAAATAGGTTCAACAGCAGTTTCAAACCAACTTCAAAACCGTAATATCCAAGAAATCGAACCAAGTCAGAAATCAACACCGTGGATATCAAGTAATGAAGCAACGAAAGTAACGAATTTGAACAAGTTTGAAATCATCACAAACATTCAACTTAAATCAAATGGCCGAGAAGAATTCAAGAAAATTATCAGACGAACGAAAATCAAGGGGTTCGAACCCTATATAAACCCATTCATCATCGTCCGAGATATGCATTCGAGTTCAAGTAACAACAGAGCATAATCATTCAACTCGAATCATCAATCGATTTCAAGCAAGCTAAAACAGTAAAGCAAAAGTAACAAATCACATACCAGATTGCTGAATTGAACTCGATCATCGAAGCAGCCAAAATTGAGCAACGAAGAAACGATCGATCAACAAAGCTACACGCAAATATCCACTTGATTGATCAACAAAGTCGGCAGCTTCGAAAATAATCACGAAGCCCTAAATCGGAACGAACAAGAACGAGCAACAGGAAGCCGCCATTTTTTCACAAGAAAGAGATACTAGGCCGAAGAAATAAAAGGAGTAGAGGGACGATTTTTTTAACACTTAATTTATTTTAGGGCCGGCCTCACTATATACATTTGGGCTTTAATAATTTAGGGCTTTGTTTTTAGTTTGTTTTCTAATTTGTATTTTCCTTTTAAACTTCCGTGTAATTTCTAGTCGTGTGACTAGGGGACAAACTACATGGCGTAGTTTGAGAATTCGCAACGCAATGGCTGAGTTGTGGCAGGGTTTTGAGCATAGAGTTAAATTTAGTCGGTAGCGGGTGTCGTGATTTTACGTGTGTAAGCGTCTGACTACTTAATTTCTAGTAGAAAACTTGGGGGTAGCACGTAGGTAGGGTTTTGCCGAAGCTAGGTAAATTCTGTGTCGTTCTATTTCTACATTTATTATTCTGCTATTATCTGTGCTGTTATAATTCTGATATATCTGTGTTGAAATTATTTTATACAAACTTCCGCAATAATTTTTGTAATTGATAGCATCACCCTATTCACCCCCCTCTATGGTGAAATCGATCCTACAATGTTGTCTATGATCAGCCTTCTTCTTTATTGTATTATTTCAGAATGTCAGTTCTTTAGGTCGTGTTGTCCGAAGCGACACCCTAAGTCAATATGTTAACCTGATAAAGTTTTATTCTGAAAAAGCATCACACCTAAAGACTTCGAGGCTAGAAGTCATTTCTTCCATTGAGACCTATACTCGGAATTCCCTCATATTCGCTTTGATTTTCTTGGCGAAGAGAAAGAAACTTTCTTAATCGAAATTAGAACATTCCAATCAAAGTTGATTTATGGTCGTGATAGTCCTCCAGTTGGAAAATGGGATTACAGCAAGTGTCCTTTGGTTATTACTCCCGAAGGATTTACTATTCCATTTGACTCGATAGTTACACTTTTTGTTAATACTCTAGGCATAGTTAGGAATGTGGTCTCTCAACTTTAAGTATGAATTGATCGTTGTATCCTTTATCTTTTTATCTATATGAGTTGTAATTCTTTATTATAATAACAAAGTTACCTCTTATCTTTACTCCGGTTCTATTTTATTCTCCCTCCGGCTTAAACGAGAATGTGGTAGGGAGCTGGTGTCGGGGAGTGATATTTTAGATTACTCAGTATTTTAATGAGCAATAAAAAGTAAAGTATTCCAAGATTATCAATGAATATGCCACCAAGAATCCAAAACTAGAATACGGCATTTATTTGCTCGACAAGTAGGTCGTAGATTTGGTAAGGGAAAACAATAAACTTAAAGCAACGAATAGGGCCTTTAATTGCCCTATAAAAGCTAACATTAAAGAAATTGATGATGAAAACACAATCAGGGAAAAAAAGAAGAAACTTAAGACAGTTCTTCAAGCCATAATTAATTATGTTGCCAACCCTCCGGTGGTAGAGAACCTTAATAGAGCATCCCAAGATTTATAGTTAATGTATTTAGATCATGCAAGTTTGCCTCCTATATATTTATGTTTTTTGCAAAAAAAATTGTAAACTAAACCTTGTAAATATCACTTGATGTGTGATCCTTTGTAACAAAACCTTTAATACGCCTTTGATTTATCCATTTGTCGTCTCTTATTCTTGTCGAGCCTTTTGTCCTCCTTTGCCAATCCACTTCATCTAGCTTAGGAGCCAATGTTTGAGATTTTGGAGTAGTAACTTTCTCGTTTTTCATTTTAATATTTCCTAGCCCAGATTCAGGCATCTGAAATGAATAGTAATTTAAGGTCCTTGTAAAGATTAGGGTTTAAATAAGTAACAACCTTCGATACCCAGATTCAGGTATAATAAATTAGCGTTTGCTTATGATTTAAAGTCCAGATTTGGGCCCCTAATAGCTGACACGTAGAAGTTAGAATTATGAAATCCAGGTTTAGGTATTAGACTTTGAATATGAGGATTCTAAGGTCTAGAATACTTTTTTCAGTAATGAACAATCTACCGATCCAGTATTAATAAGAGATCAAAAGGTCATTTTTTAGGCCATAAATATCAAAGAACCAGAAAGCCAATCAGGAAAATGAAGACTAGAGGACCAATATGGTAATAAGTAGTAAAAGGTTGGAGTATCATTGTAACATCCCGCTCTTGGAGGCTCAAAAATAACTGATATGGATGTTGCAGTCATCCATAGGTGTTATTTCGGAGTGACCATAATTGGAATCTTGAAATTATTGGCAACACGAAAACATAAGAATATGAAAAAAATTAATCTTCAACAAAACAGAATTTATCATTTATTATTAATTTCAATTTAAGATTTAATTACATAATCCCAGACGTTAACCATGTTCAGCTCGCATATACATATACAGATTACGATAAGAGTGACATATGAAGATGTCCCCATATGATGATCAGAGAACTAATAAATATGAACTTTACATTTCATAGTACATCACAGCGTAAAACACAAAATAGCTTCTATATAGCTAACACAGCCTCCGCCACGTCTCCGGAAGATTATTCGTCCAACAACCTAAAAGTATCCTACTCTCAGACTACTCAAATTATTTTTAAGTATTCGAGAGTGTGTGGAAAAACACAAACTTCAAGTCAGACAATAAGTCTAGTATAAATAATCCTGTATAATCTCTTATCATAAATAGATAGCTAGTGAGACCACGCCGCCTAGCGGAATGGGTTATCCCCTTACTAGTATTCAAAATAAAACAGGCAAATTATTTACCATGCCTCTGCACCCAAAATGATTAGTCGTAACATAATATGAAATAAAGCCCTAATCATATGTATTGGATATCCCATCCATCCATTTATTAGATATCTCATCTAAAAGCATTCTACTAGATTTCCCACCTAAAAATCAATTTATTAGAGTTCCCTCTTAAATCTTTAAAATGACTATCCGCCATAATTTAATAGGACCGTCCATCATAAATCCCTTTAAAATAAATGCAGATTATCCATCGTACATTGTTTTATAAAAGATATCGTGAGCTATCCACCGCACACTCCATAGTTTTCCTAGGATTACTATGAACCCTGGGTGCCAAATCCCAAGGCTAACCACCTCTGGCAAAACATTCTTTACTTTACAAATTTTATGTGGACTATCCACCGCACTTTCCATGGTTTTCCTAGAATAAACAAGAATCTGTCACTTGGTCAATTAAAATATCATGATCCCCATGATTATTTATAAAAATTCATGATCCCCATGATTAATTATTTTCCCCAAGTATACCACCTATTTAATCCATTCCCATTGGTAAACCTAATTAGGTTAAATTAAATAAAAACAAATTTTTAGCCCCAATGTATATTTTCGAAAGCATATTTCTGTTTGTAGCCCTAAACTATGTATCAAAAACATTAAACCCACCCCGTTGTCCCATAGGTATTATAACATTTAATTTAAATAAGGATCTCCCTTATATATTCAAACAACGATAAGTATTTTATGCTCTAATCCTTTTACTAACCCCTTCGACCTAGAAAAGTTTTACTTAAGAAAAATGGCTAAAAACAACCCATTAATACCCTTCGAATTTCTCATTCGAAAGAAAATAAATATTCAAAGTTAGCCCCTTCGGAAACCTTTTGAAATCAAACCTTTCGAAATTAAACCTTTCACAATCATTGAAGGTAACCCCTTCAAAACCTTTCGAAATCAAATCTTTCAAACTCAAACCTTTCGAAATCAAAACTTATTTGTAATCAAAACCTTTCACAATCATTGAAGATAACCCCTTCAGAACCTTTCAAAATCATACCTTTTGAAATCAAAACCTTTTGCAATCATTTAAGATAACCCCTTCAAAACCTTTTGCAATCAAACCTACTGCAACCATTCAAAACAGTGAAGTGTTGGTATTGAGCCAACACTTTGAAAGCAAAAGAAAGTAGCCTCTGCATCCCTTCGCTCCTCTTCCCTTCGACACCGTGACTACCTTTTGACTTAGATGGAGGGTAATTGTTTTCCTTCCATCTTAGACAAACGGTACCTTTCAACTTTGTTAAAAGGGTAAAAGCGGGCTTATTGGGGTCGAAGGCAGATCTGGGCCTACTAAAGTGATATTTTATCTTGTTTGTCTAATTTTGATTGGCCGACGAGCCTTCTACGGTACTTCAAAATAGTAAAAAGTATAAATAGTCAACCTTTTTCTCAAAGCATTATAATTTTTCCCTAAATCAATTTTTGAAAGCAATTTCCCTTCATCTTTTACCAAGGCGGAAGCAATATTGTAGTTTAGCCCTTAGGCTTAATTAATTTAATTACCATAGTAAACCACTAAGAAAAAATCCCCAAAAATCTTATAAATCATATACATCAACATATTAAAATTTCAAAGCATACAAAGATCAAAACAACTCCAAATTTAACAAAACCGAATAAAATGTGTTAATTAACTCACTAACATTTTAAAACACCTAAGTCTTATCCAAACAAAGGTTTAAATGGTTATATCCTAACCAAAATCACAAACATGAATCGGGTATAATCCATAACCGATCCAAATACAGAAAATGAGATGATAAACATGATTATTGACCTTGATTAGTTGACTAGAGAATGAGATAATTTCCTAGCTTTAATTCCTTAGCTTTTTCTTCAATTTATGTCTTCTTGAAGCTTTTAATGGCCGATCAAAGTTGGCGAGGAGTTAAGAATGAGAAAGTGGAAGTTAATTGAGATGGAGGAAGAGATATATACTAGGAAATGTAGCCCCATTTCCAAGTTTACCCCTTAGAAAATTCCTCCTTCTTAATCTAGTTAAGTCTTATTTAGTTCGTTCTTTAAGACATGGTCATTGGATTTATTAATCTCATCTCCCTAATTATTCACATTATTCTATAATTTATCCAATTAAATATCCCAAATGACGTTAACTAAAATTCAGGAGCATTACAGACTTCTCCCTTAAAGAATTTCATCCCTAAAATTTCAGTAAGGACAAAACAAGCATATAGCCCATTCAAGCAAAGCTAGTTTAACCTACGAGAAAAATTATATATAAACCCTATATAGAACATACCATCTAAAATAGCCTAAGGAAAGTAGCCTTAATCCTGTCTTCTATCTTCCAAGAACAGTCCTTCACATTGTCACTCCATTGAACTTTCACCAACCTGGCTGTCTTGTTTCTTAACCTCTTCTCATCTTCTGTCACAACACGAACTGGTTGCCTCACAAAAGTCATATCTAATTCCACCACTATGTCCTCCTGTGTCGTCGGAGCGATAGTAGTTTCTGGATCATGAACATACATCCTAAAATGAGAAACGTGAAACACATTATGAACCCTAGAAAAACTGCTCGGCAAATCTACTCGGTACGCAAGTCTTCCAACCCTCTCTGATATAGGAAATGGTCCAACATATATTGGTGCTAGCTTCCCAGTCTTCCCGAACCGAACCACACCTTTCATCAGTGATACCTTAATGAAAACTCTGTCTCCATCTGAGAAATCTAGGTCCTTATGCCTTTTGTCTGCATAACACTTCTACCTAGACCGAGCTTCCTTCATTATTTCCCGTATCAACTCGATCTTATCTGTCGCCTCTCTCACGAAATCTAGACCAAGGACCAATATGTCTCTGGTCTCTAACCAACATACTGGTGATTTGCATGGCCTTCCATACAAAGCTAACCACCAAAATCAAGCACACAAGTCCTCGACAGATCTTCCAGTACCATGTTGATTCTCTCTGTCTGCCTACCCGTCTAAGGATGATATGCGGTACTCATCTTGAGCATAGTGCCTAGCACACTCTACAGGCTCTTCCAGAACTCGCTAGTAAACAAAGTGTCTCTATCGCTGACGATAACCATGCAGTCTAACGATGTTCTTCATGAACAACTTATCCAAAGCAGGTGCCGTCCTAGTTGACCTTACTGGAATGAAATGGATACTTTTGGTGAATCTGTCCACTATGACCCATATACTTTCATTACCCCGGTTAGACCTTGGCAACCCGTCAATAAAATCAATGGATATCGAGTCCTGCTTCCAAACTGGAACATCCAAAGGTTGAAGCAAGCCACTTGGCTTCTGATGTTCCGCTTTTACTTGTAGATAGTTCAAACATTGTTTTACCCATAAGCCAACATTCCTCTTCATTCTTTCCCAGAAGAAACTTCTTTTCATATCCTAATACATCTTGGTTCCCTCAGGATGAATCATAAACTTCGATCGATGACATTACCTAAGAACTTTCTTTCTAAGGTTTCCAATATCCGAAACACGTCACTGTTCCTTCTTTCTCAACCAACCCTTGCGATCAAGAATAAAATCCATTAAGCCATCAATCTCGGCTCTAGTTTCCAACCTTCTAATCCTCTCGGCTTACACTAGATCCTCTTTCTACCTAAAAGCAATTTGTTCGATCAACAATGGTCAAACTTCCAAACAAGACATCATGGCGATATTCCGACTAGATCTTGCAGTCGACCTCAACTGCATACTATAAGCAGCCAGTGCTTCCAAGTCTTTCCATTCCACCAACATAGCTAACACCACATTCTAATGTTTCCTGCTAAGCGCATCTGCCACCATATTTTGTTTTTTCAATGTATACTCAATGCTAAAATCATAAGCGACAATAAACTCCAGCCATCTTTGTTGTCTCATGTTCAGCTCCTTCTAGGAGAATAAATATCATAGAGACTTATGATCCGTATATACACTCAAACCTTTCTCCCAAAAGATAATGTCTCCACACCTTCAGTACGAAGATTACCACTGCCAACTCCAAATCATGAGTAGGGTATATCACTTTAGATGGTCTAAGCTGTCTAGAAGCATAGCCAATAACCTTTCCATTCTGAACTAGCACAACACCTAACCCAGTACCACATGCATCGGTGTAAACTAACAACCCCTTATTCCCATCAGAAACTACTAACTCTAGCGCATTAGTTAACAAATGTTTCAACTTAAGGAATGCCTCATCACATTTGTCAGACCAAACAAACTTCACGTCCTTTCTGGTTAGCATAGTCAAGGATGCCGCTATCCGCGAGAAACCCTTAATGAACCTTCGATAGTAACCTGCAAGTCCAAGACATCTTCTTATCTCATTTACCATCTCTGGTCTTTTCCAATTGTTAACAGCTTCAATCTTATCCTGATCAACTGATAAACCTTCCACGGAAACTACATGACCAAGGAACTTCACTTCCTTCTTCTAGAATTGAAACTTTGAGAACTTCTATTTCATTTGATGTTGCCTTGGCATCTCCAACGCTATTATAAGATAATCTACATGATCCTTCTCATTCTTAGAATATACCGAAATGTTATCAATAAAAACCAACACAAACCTATCCAAGTACTCTCGAAAAACCCGGTTGATCAAATCCACAAAGAAAACCGGCGCATTAGTAAGCCCAAATTGCATAACAAACCATTCGTAAGACCCATATTAGGTCCTAAACGCCATCAAAGGAACGCTGTCCTCTGCCACTCTTAGCTGATGGAAACCTATCGCCAAATCCAGCTGGGAAAACACTCTGGCTCCACTACACAGATCGAATAATTCATCGATCCTCAGCAAAGGATACCTATTCTTGATCATCCTCTTGTTCAACATATGATAGTCGGTACACATCCTTAATGACCCATCTAGCTTCTTCACAAATACCATGGCCATTTCCCAAGACGAACTGCTTGGCTGGATGAATTTTTTCCTTCCAATTCCACTAGCTGCACCTTCAATTCCTTTATCTTGGTTGGGGACATCCTGCTAGGTGGTCTACTTATGGATTCAGCTCCTGGTATGAGATCTATCCGAAATTCGATAGGTCTTTTTGGCGTCAAGTCCAAAAATGGTTCAAACACATCCACAAACTCTCTCGCTACATAAACCTGCTTCAACTCTGCTTCCTTTCTCATAGCACCCAATAACGCATAAGCATTTCCGTTCGAACTCCTTATTGAGTAAATAACTCAGTTACGGCTATTAGGTTATCTCAATGATATTTCCCCTTCCTGGAAAAATATCTTAGCATCATATCTGCCTAACCAATCCATACCAAATATAATCCTGAAACCAACAAAATCAAAAACATATAAACTGCATGCAAACATATGATCTAACATATCAAGTTCTAACTGGTCATATCTTGTTCCTAAAGTTGCATACTCTCCTATAGGATTCACAACCCTTAAAGGAGTAATAAGATATAAAGGTTCTAGTCATAAGCATCTAACAAATACTAAGATATAAATGAGTGCAATTCACTGCTATCAAATAGTTTCCTAACTGGAGTACTATGAAGCATAAGCATACCTTCCATCATAGCTTATCCTTTCTCGGCAGCCGTTGGTCTAAAGGATGATGGTTCTAAACCAAAGACTTTTCTCTTTCAAGCCTTAACAGCCTTGGGACATTTGTCCTTGTAATGCCCCATCTAGCCATTGTTGTAGCACTTCACATTTGGCCACACTGCAACTGCTTTTCCATCACCCCAGCGACACTCATTGGCATAGCGCCTTTTCTTGTCGCACTTGTAACAAATAACATTAGCCTTGCTTTTCTAAGCAGCTACCCCCGACGGAGTACCTTTCTCCTTAAAGAACTTCCTCTTCTTACTCTAAAAATTCTGAACCTCAGCCGATTTCCCTTTTCCAAAAGTAGAAAGCATCTCTTCATTCTGAATAGCCATCTCCATAAAAATATGACATGGATCCTGGAGTTTTGGCAGGTTGCTCTGGCAATCTTAGGATTCAACCTCTGATAAACTTATCATTCCTCTGAATGACAATATCCACAGTAGCATATCCGTAACGGGACAACTCATCAAACACTGTAGTGTACTCAATCATCGAACCATCCCCCTGGACTAAATCTGCAAATTTCCTAAGCAATGCTGACTTGGCAACCTCTGATAGAAATCTTTCTTCAAACCTCCTTCAAAATTCAGCCCATCAGGTCTTCCTTTGGCTTCCTACGGCAACTCTGTTCTACCAAAACAACACTGCTCTCTGCACTTGCCTGGAAACAAGTCTCCTCTTTTACATATCCATCAAGCCGAGAACTGCAAATATCCTTTCACAATGCAATAGCCAATTCTCCACTCCTACTGCATCCTCGGCTCCCAGAAAAGGCTTTCCTCCAAGACTAGTGTGATCCCTTCTCAGTTTGGCGTAATTATTGCCAACTAGGGCCACCGGATTAGTTCCTCCAACATTCCATACAGCCACTCCCACAACTACTCCAGCTTGCATCATATTCACGAAGAACTGATACATTATCCTCATATCAATCGGCAGAATCTTAGCACCAACATTAGCATTTGCATCCGGGTTTGCATTTGCCTATCGATCTTGGTTGCTCTTAATATTAGGTCGAACATTTCCATGTGTTGCGGTACATCTCCCACCTTGATTCACTTTTCCGTTTCCTGCCTCCATATCTTACTTTCCTACTACCTGAAATCCGATCTTGGTAAGATATAGAAGAACGGTCTAATAGAGTGGGGAATATATACTTAGGTATGTATAGCAAAGTACACATACCTTACTATAACGCTTACCCAAGCCCAACCATATTTTAGATTCATTAGATTATGCTTTAAAAATCATTTAATTTTTAAATCCCTTTTAAGTACATAAACCATGCTCTAATACCAACTTGTAAAATCTCACTTCCGAAGGTTCAAAACTAACTGCTATGGATGATGCAGTCATCCATAGGTGTTATTTCTGAGTGACTGAAATCGGAATCTTGAAACTATTGGCAACACAAAAGTAAAATGATATGAAAATTTTTAAACTTCAATAAAGCGGAATTTCTCATTTCTTATGAATTTTAATTTAAGATTTAATTACATAATCCCAAACGTTAACCATGTTCAGATCACATGTATATGTAAAAAATATAATAAGAGCAACATATGAAGTCCCCTTATGATGATCAGAGAACTAATAAATATGAACTTTACAGTTCTTAGTACATCACAGTGGAAAACACAAAATAGCTCCTATATAGCTAATGCAGCCTCTTGCACATCTCCGGAAGTTTATTCGTCCAAAAACCTGAAAGTCTCCCACTCTCAGACTACTCAAATTAATTTTGAGTAACGGAGAATTTGTGGAGAAAAACAAACTTCAAGTCAGACAATAAGTCTGGTATGAATATCCCCTATCATCTCTTATCATAAATAGATATATCCAAAGAAAAACATGCAAATCATTTACTATGCCCCTGCACCTAGAATGAATAGTCTTAACATAATATAAAATAAAGCCATAATCATATGTATTGGATATCACATCCATCCATTTATTAGATATCCCATCTAAAAGCAATTTATTAGATTTTCCATCTAAATATCAATTTATTAGAGTTCCCCTCTAAAATCTGTAAAATGACTATCCATTATAATTTAATAGGACGGTCCATCCTAAATCCTTTTAAAAATAAATGTAGATTATCCATCGTACATTGTTTTATAAAAGATGGTATGGTCTCTCCACCACATACTCCATAGTTTTCCTAGAATGACCATGAACCCTTGGGTTCCAAATGCCAAGGCTAACCACCTCTAGCAAAACATTTTTTACTTTAGAAATTTGATGTGGGACATCCACCGCACATTCCATGGTTTTCTTAGGTTAACCAAAAACCCAACACTTGGCCAATTAAAATATCATGATCCCAATGATTAATTATTTTCCCCAGGTATAACACTTGTTTAACCCATTCCCATTGGTAAATCCAATTAGGTTAAATTAAATAAAAATACATTGATAGTCCCAATATATATTTTCAAAAGCATATTTCTGTTCGTAACCCCAAACTATGTATCGAAAACATTAAACCCACCCCGTTGTCCCTAAGGTTTTATAACATTCAATTAAAATAAGGATCCCCCTTATATATTCAAACAAAGATAAGTATTTTATGCTATAATCCTTCGAAACAACCCCTTCGACTTAGCAAAGTTTGCTTTAAGAAAATAAAAACAGCTCGTTAAAACCCTTCGAATAAAGTCCCATTCGAAAGCAAATAAACATCCAAAGTTAGCCACTTCGGAAGAAATCAAACCTTTCGAAATCAAAAATTTTCGCAATCAAAACCTTTCAGAATCATTGAATATAACCCTTCAAAACCTTTCGGAACCAAACCTTTAACAATCAAACCTTTCGGAATTAAAACCTTTTGAAATCAAAACCTTTTGCAATCATTGAAGATAAACCCTTCAAAACATTTCAAAATCAACCTTTCAAAGTCAAACCTTTCAAAATCAAAACCTTTCAAATCAAAACCTTTCGCAAACATTAAAGGTAATTCCTTCAAAACCTTCCAAAATCAAACCTTTCGCAACAATTCAAAACAATGATGTGTTGGTATTGGAGCCAACCCTTTGAAAGCAAAGGAAGCAACCTCCCCGTCCCTTCGTCCCTCTACCCTTCGACACCGTGCCTACCTTTCAACTTAGGCGGAGGGTAATTTTTTACCTTCCATTTTAGATGAAAATTACCTTTCGACTTCTTCAAATGGGTAAAGAGCGGGCTTGTTGGAGTCGAAGGTAGAACTGGGCCTACTAAAGTGATGTTTTATCTCGCTTATCTAATTTTGATTGGTTGATGAGCCTTCTCCTGTACTTCCAAAGAGTAAAATGTATAAAATAGTCAACCTTTTTCTCAAAACATTATACTTCTTCCCTAAATCAATTTTTGAAAGCAATTTCCCTCCGGCTTTAACCAAGGCGGAAGCAATATTGCAGTTTAGCCCTTAGGGTTAATTAATTTAATTACCATAGTTAATCACTAAGGAAAAATCCTCAAAAATCACCAAAAATCTTATAAATCATATACTGCAACGTATTAAAATTTCAAAGCATGTGAAAATAAAAAACTCGAAATTTAACCAAAACCGAATAAAATGTGTTAATTAGCCCATTAATGTTTTAAAACACCTAAGTTTTATCCAAACAAAGAATTAAATGGTTATATGCTAACCAAAATCACAAACATGAATCGGGTATAACCCATAACTGATCCAAACATAGAAAATGAGATGATAAACATGATTATTCACCTTGATTAGTTGATTGGAGAATGAGATAATTTCCTAGTTTTAATTCCTTAGTTTTTTCTTCAATTTATGCTCTTCCTGAAGCTTTTAATGGTCGGCCGAAGTTGGTGAGGAGTTAAGAATGAGAAAGTGGTAGCTTATTAAGGTGGAGGAAAAGATGTATACTAAGAAATATAGCCCCATTTCTAAGTTTATCCCTTAGAAAATTCCTCCTTCTTAATTTAGTTAAGTCTTATTTTTGTTCATTCATTAAGACACGGTTATTGGATTTATTAATCTCATCTCCTTAATTATTCACATTATTCTATTTAATTTATCCAATTAAATTTGTCGAATAATGATAATTAAAATTTAGGGGCATTACAATCATTTTCTATAATAGAAGACCAGAATACCCCTTTGCTAAATGTTGATGAGAAGAAGTCAGTGACTTTTCTCTAATTTCCTTATTGATGAGCCACCATTAGGCTTACAAGATGTTTTGCATGCTTTTTCTTTCTCGGGCCCGAGTTTTCTTCATCTATTTGATATTTGTTTTGGCCTATTTTAGGTGGGGACTTTTTGCCCAATTCTATTCTCATTTAAGCAGAGCCCATTTCAGGCTGTTGTTCATTTTAGATATTACCGACCTTTCGGTGGTTGCTATTTCAAGAGATGCCGATTTATGAAAATTCCTATTTCAAGTAAGGACTTTTCTTAGTCCGTCGGGTATTTCGTCGGGTTTTCAGTGCGCTTAGCTAGCTTATTCTGAAGCAGAGCCTAAGGACTTACCCGACCTCCCTCCAAGAGGCGCCTTAACTTGCCATAGCATTATGCGTTTAAGGGCTTGTCCGGTAACTTGGTCAGGCCATAGTGTGGAGGGACCAAGGGATTACCCGTCCTTCCTCTAGGAGGTGCCTTATCCAGGCCATAGTGTGATGCGGATAAGGGCTTGTGCTGCTTTAACCTGGCCATTTCTAGTTTTGGCACGGATAAAGGCTTACTCCAGGAGGTGCCTTAACCTAGCCATCTTGGTATGACCAAGGGCTTTCTACCATTATTGGTAGCCTACCATTGTAGGTATTCCAAATTTTATAGAGAATTTCTCTCCCGATCATGTAGACTTTTCTTATTTTGAGAATAGAGTTTTTATTCCTCGGTTCGTTCAATCCTTTACAAACTGCTTGAGATTTTCTTATTCTAGGAAGTGTAGGACCATTGGTTTACTTCATGCCCTTTTATCTGGCAAAAGTTGCAATGTAATCTTTAAGTTTATTTTCACATTCTGAATTCTTTTTCTAAGAAGGCTATCAACTCATCTTCTTTCTTGGTTTGGATGTAGGCATTTTCGGCCACGGTAGTAGTATTACATTCTTTAAGGAGTCTTGACTTTTGAGCCATTTTCAATCGACGTCTAATCCTCGTTTTGGCATGGTTTATGTACTTCTTATTGGGAGGCAAATTTCTTCTCATTATTAGTTGATTCTCTTCCAAGGATTTTTTCCCTACTCTTATGATTTCGGTTGGAAATTTCCTAGTAATTTACACTCCCATTTGGCGATTTATCTACTGTCCTTAGTCCTATAGTTGTGAACTTTTTAATGCATCCATGGCTTTTCCTTGAGTGGTGGACTTCATTTATAATCATATTCCATTTGTGTGCAAAAGTGTCATAACCCTTTACCATTTCCTCTTCAAAAGAAGTTCCATAAGAATACGTCTATTTGATCCCACTCATTTGCCAAAATAGATCCTCTTTCTTTGGACTTTCCTTTTCTGGAGCGAAAGTTGGAATCGGTTCCGAACGGACCTGATTGATATTCCATTTCTATGAGTCATAGGGTATATCCCGTCTTTTCCACTTATTGTAGAGCTCGAAAGCGAAGTGTTTAGCCTTCAAGTAAGGGCTGGCTATAATTCATTTGATAATGAAGACCTACATCGAGAGATTCCGTTGATCCTTGAAACTATCTTTTACTGCAAAAAGCTTTCTCTTGCTTCGAACATTGAATGCATACCATATCTTTTAATTTTATTCAAATGGATTATAAGTCTTATATTCAAAGTAAACCCTTTCTTGTTCAAAAAGAGGAGTTGATGAGTCTTTATAGAGTGTCTAAATAAAGTATTTGGTGATTAATCCAATAAGTTGAAGGTTCAAGCCTTCCTTCTAATGCCAAAAATGTTAACCAAATTTGCGATCCATACCCCAAAAAACATTTCAACAGAAGTAGGAAAGATAGTTTAGATAAAGGACGAGATATCCTTAAGATTTACTTTTGCTCTTAGCTCCAGTGGTTTTTAATTTTTGATCTAGACCTTTTAGCATAGTCGGTAGGTCTGGTCTTCTAGGTAGAGAACTTTTACCTCGCTAGATTTCGTAGGGTATCTTGTGAAGTTTTCCTTTGTGGTATGAATGATTATTCATTAAACTTATCCCTTTAAATTGATCTTTAAAGTTTCTAAAAGGTTTGTATGACTAATCTTTTTTTCAATAGGTAAGATAATAAATTCGTGGGTGGTGTATAGGAGCCCTTGGTCTTGCCAAAAGGTTTGATCACTTATATGGAGTCGATTTCAACTATATCAGAATGTTCAATGTTGGATTGAGTCATATACTCTTGGATTTGAATTCTTTCAAAAAGTTATATTTCTCAGATGGAGATTGCGGAAGGTTCTGGTGTCGTTAAAGTAAAAGAAGCTACCAATTTAGTTGAAGGGTTCAGTTTGTAAGGCCAATGAATTCGAAAGGTTACTGCTCAAGTTAACCAGGGTCGGTTGTCATCCGTACTGAAAAGTTAAAGTGGAAAAGTTGACGACTCTTTAGGATCAAAGTTTATAGCTTGGCCAACTTAGTTTCTGATCTAGTCGACAAGAACCTTCCGGTGGAATAAGTCCTGAAAATATGAGTTAATCTAACGAGGATTCAAGCAAAACAATAAATAATTTGACAGAACATATTACTTCCCTTTTTATTTAAGATCAGCTCTTTACAAATCCCCAAAATTGATTCCCGGTTAGGGTTACAACACATTTCTTTTGGAGTTACAAGAATGAGGTGAAAGAAAAATCGGCCCCCTAAACTGGCGCCTTTGGGTTCTATTTATAGACACAGGTGGCCATACTTTCGGCTTCCTACCTTCGGCCGAGCCGGAGGGACACCCTTTATATAAATTTGTAAATCTTTCGACCTGGTCGAAAGGTTTTGTGGTCCCTCGGCAATTGTTGAAGGGCCTATTTCCGTTTATGCCTTTATACACCTTTAGCTGTAGCTGAAGGGTTTTCCCTACATATGCTACCGTGAACCTTTCGGCCTTGTCAGAAGGTTGCTTCTTTACTCTTTGCTGATTCATGTTAGTTGTCTTCTTCATAAACCTTTTTACGTTATTGAGAGGTGTTTTGTATATTTCTCAACCTGTTCAGAAGGCTTAGTATGCTTTCGAAAAGGTTATTAAGTAATTGCTTTCACTTGTTTTAACTATTTCTTCTCCTTTGAATTCCTTGAATATTGGAAGTGAAACCTTTCAACCTTTCAAAAGGTTTTAGGTTGGTGAACTTCAACGATTGCATCTCTCTGGAAGTTCTGGAAGGTCTAAGTTGTGTTCTTCTTTTCCTAGATTGTCTAGGGACCTTTAGTCTTAGCAGAAAGGTTAACTTTTAGCGTAACGGTCTCGTTCAAATTAGTATAAGAAGAAAATTTTGATTCCCTCCTTTGCTGCTTCGATCTGTCGAAGCTATCATCCGCTTTCCTTTGTCTTTGCCTGAACCTTCCCTAGACGGTCCTCCATCCTTCACTGCATTTACCTCTTCTCTGCCTGTCTTAGCGTCCTCCAACCACAAGAACCTCTTGGCTTTATGGAAAAATTCTCCATGATCTAGTGGAAGATACCACTCCAATGAAATCTTAAAGTCCGTGTTGTCCGCAGTCCTAGATACCGTTGTCATTAAGACCATCGATAGATCTGGTCAATCCACCCAAGAACCTACCGTTTTAAACCGTGTTAAGAAACTCCTTAAGGACTCTCCTTCCATTTTCTTTAGTGTTGCTAATGATATTACCCTCTAGAGTCTCATAATGTTGAACCAAAATTGCCTTATAAATTTATCAACCAACTCTGCCCAAATACCAATAGAACTGTTCTTCAATTGCCTAAACTGCATTGCAGCGATATCCTCCAAGTACAAGAGAAAAGATCATGCCATCACTTCCTCCGATGCCCCCAGCAACTCCATATGCCTCATGTACCTCATTAGATGAACAATATTATTCGATTTTCTATCAGATGCCTCAAGTTTTGGTAACTTAAACTTCGATGGATTCCTAGCACACCTATTGTTAGGTGTTAATGGACTACTATTCATATCTTCCAGATCCCTATTCATCGATCCTCCTCTCATAGCTCGTCTGATCATCTCCGTAAATATGTCACTGCAATCCAAAGGTAGATCTGATCATCAATTCCAGGCTGCCCCTGTCTCTATGAGGGAATCCCAAAACATAATCCTCTGGATGTGAATCCGCATTCTTGTTCGCATTAAGCCGCACAACATCAACCACTGGCCTGCCGTGAAGCGATCCAGCCTGACCCGAGAGCAAGCCCCTTATCATAAGCAATCGACGTTGATACATCGTTGTTGGTCGGGGACCCCCCCTCCCCGGCTGCTTTGTTTCGTTCTCCCACCTACTGGCTTTGACTCCATGCTTCTGATCTGATTTCCTGTAGCTCCTACTGCTCCAATTCCTTGATCTAGATTTCCAGTTGCACCAAATCCTTGATTTTGTGCAACTTGTCTAATTTGCTTGAGGAAATTTTGTATCATCTCCTCTTGCCTCTCATCATCCGTTCCTGCATAGTATCCATCATATTCTCCATCTCATTTCTAGTGATGTAGAAGGAGGGTTGATTAGTTCTAACTCCAAAGGATGCCTTGAGACTTCCTCCATGGTGACTCCTATCTACTTATGGTCTCCCTGCTGATTACCTCACCATAAACTCCAAGATCCAAGTATCCAAGCTTTCAAATCAGAGATCCAAACTTCTAAATCCATGGATGCAAATCCTTCTCAATGAAAGCACCAAAATGTTGGTGTCAAAAATGGACGCCAATAACCAAATATGTGAAAGCACCAAAATGATCAATATCAAAATAGAATGAAGTAAAGAACAAAGTATGCAGAGCAGTAATTAAAACAGTAAGAAATGAAATAAATAAGAGATTTTATAGTGGTTCAGCATACTCTGACCTACGTCCACTCTAAAAGTTTTCCTTTTTATATATACTACTGATTACAGTTACAATGATTTGAATTTGAGTAAAAAAATAGCATAGTATAGCCAAGATAGAAGAAGTGAGCCTGAAAGAAGAAAAGTCTAGCTAAAAGGATCTCTTTCCTTGAGCCAATGTTTCGGTATTTTGTAAATAAAACAATGAAATATCCAACTGAATATCCACATGCAGAAGACTAAGGACCAGACCAACCAATCCAGAAAAATGAGGCCTATCTGGGCCGTTGGCCGATCGGCACCGATCCCTGTAAAGGGATCGACACCGGTCGGTGAAATCATGGAGAAGGGGTGATGATACCCATGGTAGGTCGCCATTTACTTCCTCTTCATGTTTCTGTAGTCTTTAGTGTTAGTTGAGATATTGATCGAGTTTCGTTGAGTAGATTTTATGAGTTAAATATCCATATCCATAGTGATACAAAATCCGATCCCCAACCTAGGGGAAATACTAATCCATACTTATCCAATTATGGGATGCCATCCATCTGAATCGCTTGAATATCGCCTATAGTCTTGTTTATAACTGATCTTCGAACCTGATAATCATCTCTCCGAGCTTCCTACCTTGATGAATATGAAATCCATTTAGCCAAATCTATCATATTACGACTTTGCAAAAAGTTGGGATAATAAGAGTCCTAATATGATTCCTGTTATCCAGCTCCTTTCTCTTAACCCTATCATCATTCCGCTTCCGATTATTGTTTTGGATGTCAACATTCACATCTACTTTACTAGAGCTTCCTCTAGACTGCTTTACATTAATGTTGCTTTATATCACTTCATCTGAACTCCCAGCATCTGTCCTCTATAGACATTTGTACGCTTCCTCCAAACATACGTACTCATTAGCTTTTTTTATAAAAAGCATCAATTGTCAATGTGGGCTTTCTTTCCAGCCATTCCCAAAGCTTCGACCATTTGATCAACACCATCAATACTATGTCATCCTTAGGATCTGTAACTTCTGTCATGGCTGTATGGAATTGATTCAAGAAATCCTTTGATGAATCTCTCTCGGCATGGAAGAGGTTTGACGAAGACATCATGTGCTTCACATGTGTGGTATATAAATAGAATTATTCCACAAATCTCTTTGATAACACAGCGAAAGATGCTATGGACCTCGGCGGAAGTGGAGGGAACCACATCGTGGCCACTATTATAAGAAAATTGACAAAAAGCGCCATTCCACGACATCAAAAGCTCTAGCTGAATCTTTATGCCATTCGTATCTCATCAAGTGCTGCCTAGCGTCTGTCGTTCCGTTGTACAACGGCATAGTTGGCAGTACAAGTCTTTAGCGGTATCTTCTGCATAAAATGTTCTCTATAACCGTATTCCGATTGGGAGAGGTGCCTTATTCATTATTGCTCTTGAAATGGTTTTCGCTAACATGTCTTCTGACCATATTCTCTATGTTGTCCGGGTCAACAGGTTCAACTGAGAGGCAGTAATTGGGCTCCACCCCGAGTGTTCGGGCTGGAAAACTCTATCGGTATGGCTCTTGATACCTATGTTCTCCAGCCTCTAAGAGATCCATTTGTCCAGTAGTCCCCTTTATTTGATTCACATGAGCATTATCATCAGCAGCAGCATGATTCTCCATATTCTGATCACCAGAAGCCCAGTCCATGCACCTTTCATAGGATGGGCTCTGGGCACACCATTGGAGGGGTCAGTGCTAACTCCTAATCTTGGGTCAGTACCGCTCCCTACATTTGAGCCCAAAGCTCATCTTCCTCCATAGCACAATGTTTCAAAAACATTCTGAGCCCTCTTTTGCTTCCTATCTCTTCATTTCTGCTCGGATGATGAGGAACTTTTAAATGAAGAACTAGAGATCCTTCTACTTCATGGCTGTTTTGAGTTAGCTCATTCAACATTTCAAGCTCTGCTGCATCGTTTGATTCAACTCATTCCGAGGAACCTGGAAACTATTTTCCATGTTCTTCATCATTCTTTCATCTCCATTCTATTACAACATCAGTTGGAGTCTAGATCTCCATTTGAATAGGTAAAACAATTCCATCTTCTTGTTAAGGATTCTAATTCTCCGCTTCTGTAAGCTCTAGAGTTGGTAGAACAATCTCTTCTTGATAGGACCATGGCAAAAAGATTCTACTAGATCTTTGAAAATCTAAGTTGTAGAATTAAAAGGTGGAGAAATTAGATCTATCTCTTGAATATGGAAAATCCAATAGTAATTGATGGATTCGAGTACCCAAAGAATCCGAGTTTCTCAGTGAAAGCACCAAAATATTTGAACCAAAATGGCGTAAACACCCAGAAGTTTATATAAATAATAAAATATAAAGAAATGCAAACGAAAATGAGAAATAAACAAGACACTAGCATCATAGTTCAGCAAAGCAAGGCTTACGTGCACTTTAAGATTCTATTGCTTATGTCTTACTTGAGGTAGAAGTTCTTGGGGATTAGCACAACTCCGACACTTAGATTTTCAGAACTATAAGAATATAGAGTAGAGAAGAACTAGAGCCAAAAGATTCTCAAAAATGAGCCATACCTTACATTTATAAAAGTAAGGAGGCTAATATCTTTCACAAAATATTAGCAAGTCGTTATCCATGATTTAGACAAATTCTTCCATAAAAGTAGGTGTCACATCATTAGAAAGAAGGGATTGGTACTGATCCATAAGTAAGAGTTGATCCTGATCCCTAAGATGGCCATATTAGTTATCTTCAAGTCTTCGTCGTGTTGTTAGTTTTTTGATTGCATAGCTATTTGTACCAATATTAGCTTGTTTCCGGGTCCAAATGATGGAGTTATAGAAGAATAGAGTTTCAATTTCAAGTGTTCATTCAGATCAATGGAGAATTGCATTGAACCAACAAAATGACATTGAAAATAGGTTTTTGGCAACAAAAGGAGGTCATAGACAAAAGATGGGGTCCACCTGAGGTGGAAACATGACTCGATACCGACCCATAGAGTGGGGTCGGTACCGACACCTAAATTTTAGGGTTTTCGAGTCCTTTTTGGTTTAGTTGTTCGGGCATTAGCCTTACGACTTTGTTTGTGCTTGTGTCATGGACTCCTGGGCTTTCTACCTCAATAACTCCAAGTTTGATTCGTCTCATCTTTCCGAATGCATCCTGGTCCAATGGCTAGATAACACGTATTCATTCCTATCTACTAAAAGTAAAATAAAGATTTATATTTCTATATGCCAAAAAATTCATGCATTCTTAATCTCTTACAATACAGACACTATAGAAGAATACATATACCCATCAATACAGTGGAAATATAATGATATAGGATTCATCTAATTTTGTGTATATGTTGACTCTTGAACTTTAGCAGCTTGAACCGCAACATCGGCTCTTTTAGCATTTGCACATGTTTTTCCAACGGCCTCTTTAATAGTATTACAATGGGTTCGTGGCCGTAATTAATAAGAAAAAAGTATTAGCATAGAGAGATAAATGGATAGAATAGGAAGGCATATGAAACTTAATGTTAACTTATATACTGAAAAAGAAAAACCAATATGGAATGTATTCGGTTGTAAGTATATTGAACTGCAGCGGATGACAACTAATGTTTTAGGCTAATAGTCAACTATATAATAGCAAAACATACAATGACATAAATAAAAAAATAAAACGATGTTATAATATATGTAAATATAAAAGTGAATATGCTTTTGTGTTTTTCTATTTAGTCCCACATCATGTGATATGTTCCATCTCATGCTCCATGGCCTATATATATGGAGCCTATGTAATGTAGTTGAATGAGTCAATCTTTATGTAACTGATATCAGTGTGAATAACATTTTCTCCTCTTTCCTCTTTTCTAATGGCTCCATATCTCTTTTTAGTTTATCACACGTTATCGGCACGAAGCTCTTATAAATTTTCTAAACGGTAAGCTATCTTTCTGATCTAATTGATCAAATCTTTCAGATCTCATTCCATTAATTTTTTTCTTTTAGACCTCATTGTTTCATTGATCTAATTATTTGGATCTGATTATATTTGTACATCTTATTTTTTGTCCATGTATTTCAGATCTTGTTTTGTTGTAGATCTTTTTTTTTTAGTTCTAATTTTTCAGATCTCTTGTAGATTTTACTATCATGTTCATATGATATTTTTTTTAGATCTATAGATTTTAATCATTGGATCTCTTATTTAATTGTCATTCATGTGTATCCATTTTTTATGATAATTTTAAATTTGATCTGAGACTAAAGTTGTTCCATATACTAAAATGTAATTTCTGACCTTATCTTGTTAATTTTTTTTAGATCTTATCTATCATAGATCTAATTTTTCAGATTTCATTATATACATATATATACATACATACACAAACACACAGATATATATATACATATATATATATATATATATATATATATCTTACCTCATGGATCTTGCTCTATTAATCTTATCATTTTCGGTCTCATTTTATTGTAGATCTAAACTTTTAGACCTCATTCCATTGTTTGGTTAAAAAAAGGTTTTCATTTTGAATTTTTTCGTTTGGATTTTGGTTTGAATGAGAACTGTAGAAATAATTTTACCATATGATTTATATTTCCAAAAGAAATAATTCACTATTTTTTAGAGAAACAAATATAAGGATAATACGTATCTAGAAGATCGTATTTAGTCTATATGAAAGAATAAGAACCTGAAGTTCATATGTGCGAAGGTGAAAGATTAAAGTTTTCATAAGCTGAAATAAAGCCATGAAAAAAAATATAAGCGAGCAATTCCAGAAGAAGATGTTGATATGTCCAGAAGACATAACATAAAAATAATACGTTGAAATAACATTAGAAATGCGGTAAGTATTATTTCCTCGAAGAGAAATAGTATTATGATTCTCATGTTCGAATACAATTATGAAGAGTCCTCTTGTTTCATTGTATTTATTTAATATTGGAGACTTGAAGTTCTCAAATAAAAATTATGCATATAAGTTTGCATTCCTAAAAAAAGGTTTATATATCAAAACTCAAATATGTAAATTTGAGATGTGAAGCTTTGAATTATTAGAAAAGCTAATTCAGATTATGGTAAATTCCAATTACAATCAAACCTGAAGTTTGATAATGAAAATCAAGTTGTACCATTTAGGATCTAAAGTACTAAACAAAGACTTTATTTTAAAGTAAAATTGAAACCTGAAGTTCTAAAAATATTTGCCAATGGTATTAACTACTAAACCAAATAAATATATAGAAATTTTTTCACTCCAGAAGTGGTGATAATAATAAAAAAAAAACTCCGGAAGAGATTTGTTGATATATTTGGTACTTTTACTAAACCAAATAAATACATAGAAATATATCTACTCTCCTGCTTTATTTCTTTTTAATAGAAAAAAAGGTATTCTAATAGAAAGTTTATTTCCTAATTTTTTTTCCTTCTTCCATGCATCCAATCATGTCTTTCAAAAGGTAAAATATAATAGATCAAGTTTCTTTCCTTTGGCTCATCAAGTATTATTTCGGATCCTTCATAAAATGAATGTTAATATTTATACATACATTAGTTATGTTATATTATATATAAAACTCATTCATCTTTCCTCTTTCAGCAAATAGGTATTCCATTATTTACTATTTTATATGCTTAATCTTTTAACTATTATTGTCATGTCACAAAAATATACTTATTGATGTTATCAATAGTTGTAACTCATACAATATACTTTTTAGTTACCACGTCAAACTATATTGTTTTTCATGATATTATTCATACACTATGTGATGTACAAATTTCCTCACTCTGTTTAGCCTACAATATGTAAATAGCAACATATATTAATTCATATATTAATCAGTAGCAATTAATAAATCATTAAATAAAATTAATTGATTAATGAGAATGGTCCAACAAAGATGCATATGAATACTTCATACATTTATTCTTCTTTTATATCTCTTATTGTTGACAAGGATCATAAGGTATATAGGTATATACATGGTATATATTTATGTTTCTCACTATTGCAGTTGTTATGAATTAATAAATGGTATTTAATACTACTTATTCATATTCTTAAATCTGCCTATATTATGAAAGTAAACCTAATAAAGTCAGCACAATCTTTGATTATAATTAATCCCTTTTCCACCAATCAATCCATATAAAGGCCTTTCCATATTTTCAAGGGTAGTTTTGCATTTTCAAGGAAATTAATGAATGCAATTAATGAGATTAGATCTAGAGCTATCAAAATGATGTAAATAAGAAATTACAGTCGCTTTTATAGATTATATTTGGTTGTCTTTTACTATTTTGTATTAATATTTTTGTTTTTTCACTATAATTACTATCAGATATGGTTTCTTATTTTATGAAATGCATTGATTATATACCCATGAACAATATTTTGACGCTTATGCATTTTTATTTCCACTTATAGTTGGTAATATGATAAACACAGCCAAGCTTGAATTTAAAGCTTTGGACTTATTAGAATATAACTTTTTGTCATAGATATTGGATGTTGACATCCAATTACAATCTCATTGCTTAGAAAATGGCATAAAAATGATAATTCAATAGGATAAAACAATGGATCTTATATTTTTAAAGTGTTATATGCATGACAAACTTAAAATAAAACATTTAACTGAAAAAGATCATCTTTACCTATGGAACTCCTTGAAGGAGCGTTATGACCACCAAAATATGGTCACACTTCTAAACACTTGACACGAGTGATTGAACTTGAAGTTTCAGGTCTTTAAATCTGTTAGGCAATACAATTCCTCCATGTTTAGAATTACTTCTAAACTAAAATTATGTCAAAGGATATTGTCTAGTAATACTAGCCTGAAGTTAGATCATTTCTTCGAAGTTGATGATAGAAACTTCATTAATGATGAAAATCTAAGTGCAATAATAAATGATTTGGTCGAATTGATCAATAGTAGCAGCCTGAAGTCTGCTATGTGGATTTTATTTTATTTCAGTTCAATAAATCAGTTGGAAGTTAGTGCTTGTATGTTTTTCCTTCCAGAACTAATTGAAATAATGTACCGATGAATGTTGTGTTTTAATCAGTAGTCCATTTTAATTTTTTTTGAAAAGTATTAGCATTTATTTAATGTTTACAAATCTTAATATTTGACTAACTTTATTGTCTTTAATTCTTAATATATGGACCATAAATATTTGAGTGATAATGTATGCCTACTAGTTAGTGCAACTACTCATATGATTTTGAAAAACCAGAAATTTTTCTCTGAACTATCTGAAAATATTTTAGCTAAAAATTTCAACCATAGCAAATCTGCTAATATAATTGAAGGGTCCGGAAGAGCCCAAATAGTATTACCAAATGGAACATATATCTGAATTCAAAATACATTCTACTCAAGCAAATTTAAAAGAAACTTGTTGAGTTTTGAGGATATATAAATGAGTAGCTACCATATTGGAACTATAATGAAAACGTCAAAGAATATCTTTGCGTTATTTCTAAAATTGAAAGCCAGAAGCTTATTTTAAAAAAAATTGGTACAATTTCAACTACATCATATTTCACGAAATTTGGCATAATTGAATCCCATATTTAAACAGGAGCCAGAAGCTCACAATATCACTTGAATGCATCTTATCCATTGATAAAAGAATTATCCTCCTATTATTAATGTATATGGTGTATTTGCTAGTAGCAATATGATATTGGATCAAAATGAGAATCTAAAGATGATTATTATTTAATGTGACAATGTTTGTCAACAATGAGGGGGAGGATAAAGGGATACAAGTTCATTTTGATCATCAGTGTTAAATATTTGTTAACATGTATAATGATGCAAAATATTAATTAACTTGAATAAATTATCAATAATATCCCTATTAGACTTTCTCCAATATAGCTTTGAATCCCTCAAGGATCAAAATATGTAAACCACATCTGAAATATGGTTCAAAAGTCAGTTTGAAATACTTTTGGAGTAAATAATAAAGATGTCAAATAAAAGAGATGAGTGTTCTTGAAGAAGCGCTTAAGTATGCTCTTAAAGAGACTAATGACATGAATGATAAATAACCTTGGAATGGTTTGGGTAGCTAAAACATGATAATTAAAGAGATCTCAATAATCATGTCTAGAACTGACAATAAATAACCATTGATTATAAATTTATGAATAATAAAGCGCTTATGTTTATTAATGGATTAAAGATCCTGCATTAGAGAAAAACATGATTGACCATCATGAAATTCTCCTAAATAAGAAATGTGGACTTGTAGTCCACGAAAAATAAAATTAGAAACATGTATATAAAGTGACAAAAGCACACTAAAATTATTAAAACACATATAGTGTCAACAACATGTTAATTGGCATGGGCATGCTATTTTTAGAGATAATTGAATTGATTGAAGCAGTGAAAGTGTTTGAAACACTTAAAATACCCCGAAGGTATAAATATTGTGTAAATCATAGACACAAATTCCAAAGAATATAAATAACTTTGGTGGTTATAAAGAGGTAAAGAACAAGGAGCGTAGATTACAACTTCTTTTAAGTATTGTTGTAATGAAAATCTTGATATAATTCATGATAAGTGGATTACTTCCTATTTTCAAGTATTGTTGTAATGAAACTTTTAATATCCATTGAAGTAGTAGTTGCGATATGCAAATACTTATTAAAGTATATAAATTCCTGAAGAATATATATAACTTTTGTAGTTATAAAGAATGCAAAAGATATGAAGTGTAGATTACAATCTTCTTCTGAGTAATGTTATAATGAAAATTTTGATATACTTCAAGATGAGTAGATTATTTCCTGCTTTTTAGTAATGTTGTAATGAATTTTTAATATTCACGAAAGATGTATAGTTGCAATACGCAAAACTGATTTGAAGCATAAAAATGAAAGCACATAAAGTTCTTTTCATAAAAGTAGCGTACAAATGCATAAAATGCAAATAAAAATATTTGGAAGAAATAATATTAGAAAACTTGATTGTATCGAAGGAGACTATTAATAAATTGTATTATTAATGAGATTCATATTTATAGATCCAGAAGTATCTATAACCAATTTGAGTTATCGAAACACTAATATGAATTCAGAGGGAAATTTTAAATCCGGGGGAGGGGGGGAGAGGGGGGCATCCATAAGTATTTTATAATGCACTCTTTTTCCTTAACTAAGATTTGTCCCACTGGAATTTTATTAGTAAGATTTTAATAAGGCATTATCTTGATCCTGAAGTATCAGCTCCCTAGTAACATTTGAAATAAGTTATAATATACTTTTTTTCCTTATTTAAGATTTTTTCCCACTGGGTTTTTCTTACTAAGGTTTTAACGAGGCATTATCTTGATCTAGAAGAATCAAACGTCTTTTTAAGAAATAACATCTTAAATATGTTATTTAAGTTAAATTGTATTTTTATTCTTAACTAACATTTTTCTCATAGGGTTTTACTTAGTAAGGTTTTAATGAGGCATTAGTTTGATCCAGAAGTATCAAGCTTCATTTGATGAAATAAAAAAATAAAATATGTCATTGTACTCTTTTTCCTTCACTATGATTTTTTTCCATTGGGTTTTTCTTAGCAAGGTTTTAATGAGACATTATTTTGATCCCGAAGTATCAAACTCTTTAAAAGGAATATCATTGTATGATATCTATGATTTCAAGTTGCACTCTTTTCCTCGTTCAAGTTTTTCCATTAGGTTTTTCTAGCAGAGGTTTTTAATGAGGTAATGGACAATATTCATAACAATTGAATGAATGTATGAAAGCAAGATAATAATGAGGGGGAGCAATTGTCATGGATGCTTCAAAAGGAACAATTTCTAGCTACCATATGAGCATTCAAGATTTTGAAGACGCATATTCAAGGGAGAGTGTTATAATATATGTAAATATAAAAGTGAATATGCTTTTGTGTTTTTCTATTTAGTCCCATATCTTGAGATATATTTCATCTCATGCTCCATGGCCTATATATATAGGAGTCTATGTAATGTAGTTGAATGAGTCAATCTTTATGTAACTGATATCAATGTAAATAACATTTTCTTCTCTTCCCTCTTTTCTAATGGCTCCTTATCTCTTTTTAGTTTATAACAAACGACTAAATTACTAAATAACATTTTTTAATAGATATGAAATGCTTTTAAGAACAATGTCGTCTGCACCATGACTAAATTATTATTTCGCATGAGTAAAAGAGGATAGAAGTAAAAGAGTCATCATGGTACCTGACATTTCCAGTGGCAAGAATCAACACCACCAAGATATGAAATGCAACTAACCTCATTTGAATTTAGATTAAAGTATCCACAATATTGGCAAGTGCAATTAAGGATACCATGGTAGATAAGCATTTTATTCTGCTGGTCAACTATCACTGAGAGAATTGGAAGATAATCAAACGGATTAAGCCATATGAAAGTTTTTACAAGTGATAACAACATAAGGTAGTTACATCATTTTCTTGTAACGAAGGAATTTTATGTCAAATATTTAGGTAGTGTTTGGTTTAAAAACGAATTTGTGTTTTCGATATGTATGTCAAATATGAGAAGAATGAAGAAACGGCGGTGGAAATGAAAGAAAGACGGATGAAAAGACGAAGGGGATAGAGGGACGATGTAAGAGTAGATTGTTTCATGCTCTTCTCAAGACACGGAAGATAAAATAAAATTGTTTTCTATTTTTTATGTACAAAGATACATCTGGTGTAAACGGGTGAGAAATTGCAGGAGTAAATATTGCTTCCAACTGCTGTTTAGGGAAAGGAATGCCTAGCATATCTTCTTCAGGAAGTATCTTTTTGCACCGAGCCCACCAAAATGATGGAACTAAATACTTTGTCTCGGTGCCATTTTCATTGCTATCTTGCACGGCTGGACTCTGATAAATCCTTTGTCTCGGTGCCATTTTCATTGCTATCTTGCACGGCTGGACTCTGATTGACCTCTTTTTTCCACCTCTGATTCTTGTGGTTTATCAGGTAAGGTTAATCCATTGTAGGATAGCTCATATCTAGAAGCCAAATTTCAAAAGTAAATAGTTGATATAAAATAAGAGTTAACTTTACCGAATTTACAACCCTGGAGATTCTGCGCCAGTAGATTTACTTGGCAGATACAGATCCAGTAAGGTGTAAGGTATTAATTTACACAAACATAACTACTACATTAATCGTGTTCACATAGGTCTTCATTGATTTAATTTGAGAAATAGAGATATGCTAGATGTTGGATATGATGTTCAGGACTGCAAACCATAACACTTTTATGTGCATGCATGGAAAGAGGGAAACACTTGAATAGCACAAATGCATTAGCATCACTATATCATGCAGAATTCGGAAGACAAATTAGAAAATGTGATAAAGATAATATATACCTATTTGTATGTGTTTCACAATACAGGACGTCTCCATTAATTAACCTTGTTGAAGTATAACAATGCGGCTTCAACCCTTATCAGCAACAACGCTGATCTTGTATTTAAGCCTGCACAGTTAAACAACATCAAAGTATTACCTTGATAGACATTTATATGTGTCTATATTGCTTCGTATAAATATCATTTACAACAACAGTGTATGGTATTTACCAGAAATTGATTGGAATAATATTATTTGGTCTTCAAGTTAAAGAGCATTTGACAGCCTAAAAAGGTTCAGGTCTTCCCTCATTTTCTTGGTTTTGAAGAAGACTAAAATTTGAATGATTGATGTTTGTGCGTATTTCACATTCAAATACCCTTTATTTCAGGAGATGTCAATATATCACAAGGACGTAAATATATGCAAAGAATGTATCATACTATTTTGCACGTTGAATAATTATTTTCATTTTAGCATAAATTGTTTGGAATGATAATATTTGGTATTCGAGTTAATGAGCATTTGACAGCCTAAAATGCTTCAGGTCTTCCCTTATTTTCTTGGTTCTGAGGGAGACTGAAATTTGAATTATTAATGGTTATCTGTATTTCGCATTGAAATACACTTTATTTCCGGAGATTTCAATATATCACACGGACGTAAACATATACACAGAATGTATCACACTAACTTACATAGTTTTACAGTTGTACCTTGATTAATTATTTTCATTTTAGCTTGCTTTTTTAAACATATAACCATTAGTTAGGACTGTTAACCCAAAAAGTGGATCAACGTCCAGCATTGAGTGTGAAAGCACCAGTCCTGTTTATCAAAGCAAATAAAATAGAGGCAATAAGTAAAAATTTGCATATAAAGTAAAAAAGACAAGATACTTTTATATGGTTTGGCTGTTAACAAAGTGTACGTCCACATTATAACTTTTCTTATTGACTAACTGCCGTTACAAGTTGAATCTGATTACAATGCAATTGAATTATGTAAGTTGGATCAAGTTACCAATCGTAGAGTTCGCTAGAGAATCACAGTGGACCCTATAGACGACCATTGTGTAGAGAAGAAGAATGAAGAGTACTTTTTGCAGAATCTCAACAGACAGTCCATAAGATCTCATTTATGTTGTAGGTAGGATTATATTTATAGGGGTTAAGCCATTGGGCTAGACCGTCTTGCTAGATGCTTGCCAATGAATATACGAAGGTGCATTAAAAATTTCATAGCGAACGAGTCAATCTGATGGACCGCCAACGATCCATAGGTTATGGACCGCTAGCGATCCATAGTTTTTGGATAGCTGATGATCCAACTGCTTGCGATGCTTTCCTTCATCCTCCTCTTTAAACTTCATGGCAATCTAGCACAATCATATGGATCGCTAGCGATCCGTAGTGCATGGATCGCCAGCGACCCAAGTACTTAGTGGATTTTTGGACTTTGTCTTTTGAATTGCATTTGTTGTCTCGTGTTGGTTTTTTCTATGCAATTTCGTAGTTTGTTGCCTTGATTTAATGACGATCCATATACTGATTGCATTGGACCGCTGATTGAATTAAAAGAATGTCTACTTCTCGATCTAACTAGCTTGGAATTCCATCAAACTTAGCCACTATTTCTTGAATACCTATTGGATCATGATGCAAGAGAATTGGTAGACCTACGAGCGAACCTTATGGATCGCTAGCGATCCATAGGAGATGGATTGCTAGCGATCCATCACCTTAGCATGTTTTTGCTTTCTTTTTCCCTGATCCTTCTTGGTTGGTTCTTCTAGTCCTTTTGCTTGGCTCTTGAACTGTTCCAACTCGACGAACTGTTCCGACTTCCTTCGAATTCTACTAGGTTAAAAAACCTGGATAATATTTGTCTCTCAGAGTATGCCTTCGTTGGAAACAAGGCGTGCTTTGGAAGTAATTGCTTTTGAATTCCCGGTTAATGTGGTTCAAGTGATCGTGTGAAGGCCATCGTGCGAATTTGGCTTTGGTTGTTCGGCAGCTTATTGAGTTTTGACATGAATCGACCTTGCTCATTATAACAAATCAATTCTAATTCCACAGCCTTTAAGATGCTTGCTAATAGCATGTGAATCATGCTTGTAAAATTTTAGGGAGATCAGATGCAATTTGATGGATCGCCAGCGATCCATAGTCCATGGACCGCCAGCGATCCAAAGACTTAACATATTTTAAAGCCCAATCTCCTATTTAACTCAATCGAGCTGACTTATCTTATACTCTTACCTTCCTCTTGCGACCCGAGCTAATTCCTTACGACACAATCCAAACCCGACCAAACCCTAAGTCCATCAATTCTATCGCCGACCATCTACCACCGTAGCCTTTTGCCGCCGACTATTTTGAAGTTCGTCATCGCTTTAACTTAGACCCTAGCTCTGGAAACCTCATCTTTTGGATCACCGTCGGCCCCACCCATTTTCATCGACATCGATCTACTTTCCTTGGATCGTCACCGAACTTCCCTTGGATCGCCATTGACCCTTCTTACCAAAGGCTGCCAATCATTCTGAGTCCTTTCGCATCTTCTTTTTGTTTCTTAATTATAGGTGGGTAATGTTGATTTTGGCATTCATTTAGAAATTCAGCGATGGGGTTGTATTGGTGATTATTGTTATGGAAAATTCGAGTTGATTGTAATTTTGTGAAAGAAGATAGCAAAATCGAGTTTTGAGTTCTTCACGGAACGACACTTAAGTTTTGCCCCGATGCTTGACATGTTTTGTTGTCTTCTTTCATAGAATCAAAATTGACTTATACTAAGTTACATTGTTGATATAACATGACGTATCGCAAATTGGTTTTAATCCTTCCGAAGGGGAATAATGGTTTAGGATAGCGTCTCGTGTGCAGCTTATATTGTTATCGCTTTTCGAAGAGTTCGAATTGGTCTCGTTATTTCGCTTTCAGTGTACCTTAATTGGAAAGAACTTTCCTCATCGCTTCGGACAATGATTTCGTTATTTATCGTCGATCAATAAGAGTAAGTGTAGAAGAAATAACTTCAAAAAATGATACAAAAAGCCCTTTTCATTCTTTATTGTGAGCAATCCGTCTAAACGGGATAGAGCGTTTATAGTGTTCAGGAAACCGAGCTCACCCATTGCAGATAACACATTGCACTTGCCCTAGTATATACTTGAAATCCAATGTGTCGGTGCAAATCGATATTCCTTCGGATTATAAGTTTGCGCGGGAATTTTTAGTTAAATATAGAATTATCTGACCGCGTTGGACGCAAGTTTTGTTGTATAGAATAAAGTGTCTGTTTTCTCGCCGTAAGTCCAGTGGAGGAAATCATCACTTTCAAAAGCTAAATCATCTTCCATCACCCCTTTCTCTTCTACTTTGCGAGCTGAATATGGTCAACTAGTTCCAGTTAGCCCGGTTATAGGCAAGACTCCTCCAAATTTTAGAGTTCTACTTAATCCACTAGAGAGAGCTTCCTCTGTAATCTCCAGTAAGGTTTTGCATAACATTTTCTTGCAATACGGCATTCCTGAGGACGTTATGCACCTCCCAGAGAAGAATGAGATTGCCCATACGCCGCCTCCAAGATAATTTGCTTGTCACCGGTAAATGTGCTTAAACGAAGTAGTATCTCCCTTCAATGACTTCTTGAAAGAAGCTCTTTCGAACTTGGAAATTGCCCCATTCCAAATTCATCCTAATGGATATGCAATCTTGACTTGTCTTCACGTTCTGTTTATGCGGACATTTAATCATGCCACGAGTTTCGATGAGTTGTGATATTTTATCTCGTTTAAGAGGAGAGATGAGTATCTTTCCCTTGTCGTCATCGAGGCTTATGGGAATCGCAAGATCGTGTTGTAGTTTCAAAGCGATCTACCTCAATTCAAGACTCGGTACTTCTTCGTTAGATGTCCCGCAGGGTTTAACCGCCTTTGGGCAATGGGGGTAAGTTTTCTATTTTACTTATTGAGTTTTGATACATCGCTATAAGATTTTTGACAGGTCAAATACTTCTTGCACTTATTCTAAGGCCAAATAAAGATGTATCAGTTGATCAGATTTTCCATACCCTGAAGCCCGTAGATGGCAGGAGAGATATGTTAAATTTTTGCTAACGAATGAAAATTGGCACTGGTATGGATTATTGCATCCTAGGAGATCCTCCATAGCAGTTGAAGTCCCGTCTCCTTCTCATTCTAGGATACGAACATGCTCCACTTCTTCATCACTTGGCTCTCAAGAGGGTGTTTTTCAAGAAAAGGAAGGCTTGCCTAGCAAGTCAACTGAAGAACCTCATGAAGAAAGGGTTGTCATGACAACTGGAACCAGCTTTCTGGCTAGAATTCTCCCGATTTCGAAGGAAGGGGAGAATGAGTTTATTTTGCGATGAATTTTCTATCGGTTTAGAAAATCACCGATAAATATTGAATTAAAATTACCACAAGCGCACGGCGTATAATTTAGTATGTGGCGAGTATAGGTCGATCCGTAGGGAATTTTTAAGATTTTAAAATTTTCTAATCAATCAAATTAATCCAAAAGTGGATTGTTTTGAAAACTAGAAAACTAAGAAAATGTTGAGATTAAAAACTATGTAATTAAAATTCAATTTAGAGGCAAATCCATTTTCTTATATTTTTTACATAAATCAACATAAAATCAAATTACGATCTCTTTTTAATCTAAGTAGCATGAGTGATGTATTTATCATACGCATGACCTATTTGAGTTATTAATTAACACAAATCAAACCATCAAACTATAAATAAATCTGATCCTATTTTTTCAAATCTCATGAAACATGGCATAGAAAATGAAACCAAAATCTAGTTTCAACATGATCTATTTACTAGTAATTAGTAAAATAGATAATCAAATTTTGACTAAAACTTCACTTCATTAGGGGCATCATATTTAGATGAAGAGGCAATTTGTGATTAATGAGATAGGCATAGCCTGTTTGTTATGAACAAAGTAGGCTATCAAATTCAACATAAAACACAAACAAACATAACATTCATTTTCTTATGAAGCACAAAAGAGATCATATATAGAAAATTATGTTAAATCTACATGATAAAAGAAGCTTCATTACCCCTAAATTGTTGTGATTTAGCCTCTCATTTGTGTTATCATTTCAACATATAAAGATTTCAACATTGAAAATAAAATAAAGAAGAAAATAAACAAAGAAAAAGAAGATTAACTACTAGAAGGAAACGAACAAAACTAAATGCGTAAATGTTAATCTAAGCTATGAACATGAAATGAGAGAAAGCATATAAATAAACATCAACGTAAAGTAAAGAAAAACAAGTAAAAAAAGAGAAGAAAAGGAGGCTAGAAAGCTATTTTTATTTCATGAAACATTTTGTTTACAACTTGCTCGCTAATTTTCCTAAGTAAAATAAGAGGGCTATTTATACATGCGTAAAACCCTAATTTAATTTTTAGAATGCTTTCCAAAATTCCCTATAGAAAGTGCGGCCTTCAAGTAACCATTAGCTAATAATTAATCCATCATTAAATGCGCATGAATCTTTAACCTCCGCTTAGTTGTCCATTAGCTTCTAATTATAGATTTAAGTAAGTGGGTGGAGTCCTCCATGGTCATGAGCTTGAATTATTTTCCTCTTTGTTCCTTTGTATTCATTTGTGCATGCTTGTGTCTTCATAAAAGCCTCTTCCATATGCATCCAAATTCCTGTAAAAATTATGAAAATTTCCAAGTAAAAAGTCCCAAATTAACCCATGCACAAAAATGACTATTTTCCCCCTGTATGTGGATGAATATACGATGATTTGAAAATAATTGAATTTTGGTTTTCAACATGTTAAAATACCCAAATATGATATTTATTTAAATAAAAATAGATAAAATATGGATGTAAATATATGCACATTTACATGCACATCAAATCCCTCCACACTTATCATTTTATTCGTCCTCGAATAAAGAAATACTAAGATAAATCCGTTTTCGTAGGGAGCACAATTGCGTTGAGTGCATGCAACAAGCAATTAAACCTTCAGGTGTCCTCAGTAGGACGAGTGTTGTCTCGTGAGGATTTTTAGCGAATACTACCCACAAAATCCGAATGCAAAGTGAAAATATTTAAAAAATGCGAGATTTTATTTTCAAAGAGATGAAAGCGAGTATTAGAAAATATTTACAATGAAGGATTTACTTTTAAATTGAAACAAATAAGCTAAATATAGGTTTTGGTCATTATCTTGAAATATTAGTCATTTACTACTCAAACTTTCCAATAAAAACGAAGCTATCATAACAAACGGGTTATAGTTTAACTCGCTTCGGTCGATAATACAGTGTAACTATGAAATGGATCCTTAGTTGATTATCAAAGTTTATTAAAGTGGTATTTTCATTTCTTTCCAATAACAAATCAAATCAAACAAGTTAAAATAGTGCTTGGATTTTAATTGCTTACTTTCTCTTATTTGAAAATTTTATTGATATTAGCAATATTTACATACGCCAAACTCAGATAAACTGAGGTCAGATATATTATCCTTACACTACCTTACGGACTGATGTGAGTGGAATACAGAGCATAGCGAGTGAACACACAAGTGTGAATACTTATCGACTGTAAGCGTTATTAAAAAAAAATTGTATACATATGCCTAACTCAGATAAACTGAGACCAAATATATCGATCATGCACTGCCTTTCGAGCTTATGTGAGAAGGGTACGGAGCATGGCGAGTGAACATACGAGTGTGAACATATGACTCTAGATGTTAAAAATATATATATTTATACAAATATTTTTTTATTTTTTTTATTTTTACTTAGAAAGAGAGAGTTTTGCCAAATCATCTTAGCACCATTTAACTTAGAAGATATAAATGTTATATCTTTACTTTAAATTTGTCACTTTTTCAAACATAAATTTCAGTTAGAATATACTCCATAATTAACACATATGAACCTTCCTATATACTAGTTAAACCATTATTATTTGTAATCAAACTTCATTTTTTTGTCAAGACAAATAAATTTTCAAAATTTTCAAATTAATAACCAAAACTTATACTTATCCTGTAGTGCTTCTTCAAAAATAAATAAAAATGATAAAAAGAAAATATTTTTGAGATTAAGAAATTTTAAGATTTTTTTGGTTAAAAGAAAATGAAAATTCAAAATAAATGCCATGAAACATTAAAAAAATGAAAATGAGACTCCCATTGCACTTAGTGAAAGGGAGTGTAGATTGATGATCTTAAGGCTAATTTAACACTAGAGGGAGGGGTGAATAGTGTTTAATGGATTCTAAGACTTATATGGACTAACTAAAAAATTATGATATAAACAAATGCAGAATTTAATCACAGAACAATCACATAATCAAACACGGATGCAAAAAGTAAATAAAAAGCAGTAAAAGGACGGAACACATCGGATTTTATACTGCTTCGGAATTACCCTACATTCAGTCCTGTACCAAGGCAAACACCTCATACAGATTTTTATTATACCAATGTCGAGATTACAATCCTCAATTTCTAAAGGCCTTGAGGTACACTCCTATCTCTCGAGTCTGAGGCAAACTCTCTTGATTTACGGGACACAAGATCACCCAATTGATTTCTAGGCACAATCATACCTTATAGAAAGACTCGACAAAATTTTGACTACAAATTGATCATATAACTCTAAATAGCACTTTGATCTTCGAGAGAGGGCAGAGAATCAAATAAGAATGAGATTCTAATATTATTCACTTGGGAATTCGGTAGAATTTTGGCACGATCTTAAAAATATGAAAATTTTAGAATATTGATTTGTGGAGGAGTGAAGAAAATAAAAAAATGGTTAGTTAAAAAAATCCATTTGTGAAGGCTATTTATAGACCACCAATGGTCATAACCATTCGTGAAGAGATTTAAACGAATAGACACTTCTTTTGAAAATTGAAACTTTTGAATTTAACGGCCACCATGTCGACATGGGTCATCCCATGATGTTGACATCCCTTGGTGAAAAATAATGTAAATTTTTTTGAAAACGGTATTGAAAGAAAAACAAGATAAAATGGTTCTTGAGTAAAATAAACTAATTTTCCAATGTTTTAAAATAAAGAAGAGTAGAAAAATATATTTTTAGAATGTATATATAAATTTGATTTTTAATATCAAGTATATATATAGATATATTACAAAGAATATTCAAAAATCAAAAGACAGTTTTAAAAATAAATGAAGTTTAAAACAAGAGTTTATTTAAAAACAAAAACAATGAGTATTTTAAGGCCAAAACATCTTTTTGAAAATCATTTGAAAAGATAATTTTAAGGCTAAAATATTTTGAAAAGCTGTTTTGAAAATCATTTTAAAAACCATTTTGAAATAGTTTTGCAAGCTTCTTCCTGCAGAATATCTCATCACATCAAGACTTGAGAACTTGTACAAAACCAGGATGTTCATGGGTTTGTAAGCCACTTGTCGTAGGTTTATAAGCTACTTGTCGTGGGTTTGTAAGCCACTAAGAAGGTAGAAATGGGTTCCATCCCAAATGAAATTTGGAATGAAGATTTCTGTGCTATTATGAAGTTTTAACAAAAACTAGACACTTATCTTGAAATCTTGATCTTGATACTCATGAGTCTTCAAACTTGCTTTCTTCATTCTCGATCTTTATACTGTACAGTCTTCAATAATCAGTGCCTTCCTTATATATATCCTGCATAATAGCATTCATATATATATATATATATATATATATATAGACAATAGTGTTAGTATATAAGTTATAATAAAATAAGTTACAAAGGTTGTTGTCATCAAAACCACTATCTCCAGTTCCTAACACTTAGTATTTACTGTGCCCCCACAGTCAAGGCACGATATAATGAGTGTAATGGGGAAAAATATGTATATATTTACAAAAGAGGGTTGACAATCTTACTAGACGTAGCTTGGCTCATGAAGAATGATGAGCTCCTCCTCTTAATTACTGGGCAATTTCAAGAAAGGTTTCAAACGATGACCGTTGACTTTGAATATCGATCCACCCTTGGGATTTTCTATTTCTACAGCACCATATGGAAAAACAGTTCGTACCACAAATGGTCCAGTCCATCTTGATTTAAGTTTTCCAGGGAATAAATGAAGTCTTGAGTCATATAAAAGAATTTTCTGGTTAGGCGAAAGCGTTTTCCATAGGATTGACTTGTCATGAAAAACTTTTGTTCTTTCTTTGTAAATTTTCTCATTTTCATACGCGTCGTTCCTAAGTTCTTCTAGTTCGTTGAGTTGTAGTTTTCGGTTTTCGTCAGCTTTCTCAAGATCAAAGTTTAAGTTATTTATTGCCCACAACGCTTTGTGTTCAATCTCAACGGGTAAATGCAAGCTTTACGGTAAACTAAACGAAATGGGGACATCCTAAGGATAGTTTTAGAAGTAGTACAGTAAGCCCAAAGCGCATCGGTCAAATTCTAAGACCAATATTTTTAATTTTGATAACAGATTTCTCTAAGATTTCTTTTATTTGTCTATTTGAAACTTCAACTTGGATACAAGTCCGAGGATGATATGGAGTGGATAACTTTTGGTTTATCGAGTATTTTTTCGTTAAAGTTTCAAAAGAACAGTTGCAAAAGTGGGTCCTATTATCACTGATTATTATGCAGTGTGTGTTGAACCTCTAAAAGATGTTTTCTTTGAGAAATTTCACAACAATTCTATGACGTTGGTTTTGCAAGGAATGGCTTCAACCCATTTTGAGACGTAATCGACAACGAGAAGGATATACTAGTTTCCAAAAGAATTGGAAAAAGATCACATAAAGTCGATACTCCAAACATCAGAAATTTCGATCGTAAGAATGGGGTTTAGAGGCATCATATTCCGTCAAGAAATTCGTCCAAGAATTTGACATCGATCGCAAGTTTTCACAACATTCAAATGAGTCTTTGAAAAGGGAACGCTAATAGAAACCACAGTGAAGCACTTTTTCCACTGTTTTCGAGCATCGAAATATCCACTGCACGCTTGATCGTGGCAAAACAAAAGAACACTCCTGATCTCATTAGAATGCAACATCGGATGATTTGTTCGGGGCAATGTTGGAACAAGTACGGATCGTCCCAATAGAAATAGTTCACTTGGGATATGAATTTGTATTCGTCCTATTTGGACCAAGATGAGAGAGTTTCTTTAGTGACTTAGTTGTTCACTATATCCGCGTACCATGGGTCGATAGAAATTGAAAGAAGTTGTTCATCGGGGAAGTTTTCATTGATTGGTAAAGAAGATGGTGCATTTGAAAGACGAGATAAGTGATCGGCTATGACATTATCAGATCTTATTTTGTCCTTGATTGTAAGATCAAACTCTTGTAATAAAAAGATCCAACGAATTAAGCGAGATTTAGCCTCCTTTTTAGCAAGGAGATACCAAAGTGCAGAATGATCCGTGTACACGGTAATGTGCGAACCGATCAAATATTGTCGGAATTTTTTGAGAGCAAAAACTACCGCTAGAAGCTCTTTTTCAGGGGTTGTGCAGTTAAGTTCAGCGTCATTCAAAGTCATGCTAGCGTCCTAGATAACGTGAAGGATCTTGTTGATGCATTGTCTTAAGATAGCACCAACTGCAAATTTCGAAGCATCACACATTATTTCAAATGGGAGGTCCGATTAGGTGCGCAAATGATTGGAGCTGAAATGAGTTCTTTTTTAAAGTGTTCAAAAGAAGAGATACACTTAGAGTTGAAATCGAATGGAACGTCTTTTTCAAGGAGAGTCTTCAAAGGACGAGCGATTTTGCCAAAATCTTTCACAAAGCATCGGTAAAAACAAGTGTGTCCAAGAAATGATCGAATGTCCTTGATAGATTTGGGAATGGATAGTTTTGCAATTACTTCAACTTTCGCTTTATCTACCTCAATGCCTTTATTTGAGATGATACGTCCAAAGACTATGCGTTGTTTGACCATAAAGTGGATTTCCCAACTCAAAGTCAAATGTTTTTCTTTACATCGATTTAGAACCAATTCGAGAAAATGTAAACATTGGGAAAAAGAATCACCAAAGATAGAGAAATCATCCATAAAAACTTCTAGAAAACGTTCAATCATGTCAGAAAAAATACCAACTACGCATCATTGGAAAGCAGCAGGAGCGTTATAAAGTCCGAATGGCATATGTTGATAAGCAAAGGTACCAAATGGACACATGAAAGTTGTTTTCTCTTGATATTCAGGAGCGATTAAAATTTGGTTATAGCCGAAATAACCATCAAGAAAGTAGTAAAATTCATGGCCGGTTAAACGTTCAAGCATTTGGTCAATGAAAGGGAGAGCGAAGTGATCTTTACATGTTGCAGCATTTAGTTTTTGATAGTCAATGCAAACATGCCAACATGTTTGAGTACGAGTTGGAATAAGTTCGTTTGAATCGTTCTTGACAATGGTCAGCCCAGATTTTTTCGGTAGAACGTGAATTGGGCTAACCCATGACCTACCAGATATTGAGTAAATGATTCCACTGTCAAGAATTTTAAGAATTTCATCATGCACTGCATCTTTCATTTTTGGATTATGCCTTTATAGCACGTCATGAATAGGCTTGGCATTGTTGATTAAATGGATGCGATGTTGAACAAGAGAGGACTAATTCCCTTTATATCGGAGATAGACCATCCAATTGCTTCCCTTTTTTGGACAGGATTGAAAGTAAAGAAGTTACTTGATTGAGAGAGAAAGTCGCAGAAATTATGATGGGCAACATTTCGTTGTCACCTAAGTATGCGTACTTAAGGTGATCGGGAAGTGGTTTTAGGTTCAACTTCGGGGGTTTCTCGATCAAAGAATTGGGTTGAGATTTAGACTCAACTGGAAGCGATTCAAAAGGAAGAGTGTATTCAATCTCATTGGGTATTTCATGAAACAATTTTTCGTACTCAGCTTCACGTTCGTCGTTAAGGTCAAGTGTCTCATTTTCGAAGTTTTCGCGGATGGCACTAATTTCCAACGTTTGGTTACGAGGTTCATTCGATTGGCTTTCAAGATTGAAAATGTTGAGATCGAAATTCATGTTTCCAAAAGAGATTATCATCGAACAGCCGCGACAACTGATTAAGGAATTTAAAGTAGCCAAGAATGGTTGGCCCAAAATCAATGGAATTTGACTCACGGGATTTATCATGAGTTGTGCTTTGAGAATGATAAAATCAAGGGGGAATATGAATTGTCCTACATGAATGAGCATGTTCTCGATTTCTCACACATTCTTCTTAAAGGAAGGATCGATGAATTGAAGCATGTCCCTTGTGGGTTCGAGCTCACCAAAACCTAATTGTTCATACACGTATTATGGAATCAAATTGACGCTCGCACCTAAGTCTATCAAACATTTAGTAATTGTCTTATCTCTAATTGTACACGAAATTGTAGGGCGGCCAGGATCTTAGTATTTGATGGGCATGGATTAGGACAAAACTTCACTCAAACTGGCGGCTAAGAATACTTTTTTAGGCACTTGAACATGTTGCTTTTGGGTACACAAGTCCTTAAGAAATTTCGTGTATGTTGGGACTTGCAAAACGGTGTCAAGAAGCGGAATGTTAACTTTGACTTGTTTAAAAATTACCAACATCTTTTCCATCTGATCCGAGTGTTTGTTTAGTTGAAGACGATGTGGAAATGGAACACGATACTCGATAGGGGGGCCTACTCGAGTAGAAGAAGAATTTTAATGGGAATTCGATTCCACGTTTGACTCCACATTCTATTCTGATTTGTTTGTTGCTTTAGAGGTGTGGAGAAAAGTTTTCGGTAAATCGTTTGGATTAATGACTTGATTATCGATTTGGTTACTGGAACGTGAAACTGTAATAGCATTCAATTGGGTGGCATTGCTATCTTGAACAACATGGCCTTGACTTGAATTTGTGATTTTATTTCTGAGATTTGGAATTGGCTGGCTTTGGAATGTGCCTCGTTCATGTTAGCTTACGGACGTGGCTAATTGACTCATTTGCATTTTGATTTTTGCAATTGATTTGTTTGTGCTTTGCATATATGAGGTCAATTAATTTTGCAAAGTGCTATTTGATTGAAGGCTTTGAGTAGTTGCTTTATCCAACGTTGCAAGAGTTTTCTAAAGTGAACATAAACGTTTATCACCTTAGGGAGGATGAGCAGAATTTGGCTGAAAATTTGATTGTTGCGGTTGATTATGAGACGGACGTGCAAAATTTGGTTGAAAATGATTAGGTTGAAAGGGCGAATTCGAATCATTATCTGGAATGCTTGAAAATTGAGACGAACCGTATTCGTGCTGGGATTGTTTTGGTTCCAAGCAAAATTCGGATGATTTTTCCAATCAGGATTGTATGTTGGAGAAAACAGGTCGTTTTTGGCTTTATTGAAAGCATTGATTTATTCGACAGAATTGGGACACTGATCGACTATATGATTAGGATTGTTCCATTTATAACACATCGGTTGGGAAGCTTGGTTCATTTGATTCAATGAGAAAATGTTATCGAATTTTTTAATCATTGCGTCGTTCTTAGCTTCCAAAGCAAAAGAAGATCCTATCGAGTGTGCACTTAATCCTGAGTAAATTGATTTTTCATTCGAACGTTCCCATTGTGAAGATTTTTCGGCGAGGTTTTCAAGAAATTGCGAAGCATCATCGTGATGTTAGGAAAGAAAGTTGCCTTGGCACATTGATTCGAGCATGGTTCATGAGTTGTTTTCTAGTACATCGTATAATATTTGGCAAATTGTCCATTTTCGAAGTTGTGGTGTGGACATTTTATCAAAAGCTCTTTGAATCTTTCAAAATATTTTCCAAATGGTTCTCCTTTGAATTGATGAAAGTTCACATTTTCGTTTCGGATTCTACTCATTTTTTCCAAGGGGTAGAACTTTTTTAAAAAAGCTTTATGAATTCTTCTCAAGTTTTAATCGTGTTCGATGGTAAGCTGTACAATCATTTTTCAGCGTAATCCGTAAGAGAAAATGAGAATAATCGAAGTTTGATTCCGTCATTGAAAATTTGTTGGAATTTAATGGTTGTGCAAACTTGTTTAAAATGTATGGGTCATCGTGCTCGAAATTGCCAAACTTTAGAAGCATGGCAATATGGTTCGAGTGAATTTTGAAATGGTTGCCCGTTGGGGTGGGTAACGTGATGCAAGATGGAATAGAAAATCTACCGGGAAAGAATTTGTCCATAAAAGTTCGAGGGGCATTCTCGTTTGCCACTTCGGGAGGATCTTCTGTTCGAGTTAAACGATTAGTTGTTGAGTCGCGAGTCTAATAATTTGTTGTGTCACAAGTCCAAGTACTCATGCACAAGCAAAAGTCCAGAAGAGAAAGAAGTTAGAAACGAGTTTAGAGAATGAAATAAGATTTGGAAAATGAAGCGATGAATTGTTTTTTTTTACAAAGGAGAAAACTATTTACCAAGTGAATTTTATTTTCAAAAGAGAAATTTGATTTTTTTGGCTTTTCAAATTTTTATTTGTTTAGTTTTTGTTATTTTTTTTAGATTTTCAAATATTTACCGAAAGAATTTTTTGTTTTTGTGTATACATAATGGGAATTTGATTTTTTCTGTTCTTTAATTTTTAATTTTTTTCTTTTTGAAAAGATTATATTATTTTTTTTTATTTTTGTTTATGATTGAAAATTATTAGAGGAAAGGAAAAGGGATTTTTCGTATTTTTTTGGTATTAAAAACTAAATTACGTAAAACTTACAAAATTTTTTGGATTGGGATTTTGGATTTTTTTTTAAATATGCATGAACTGATGCAACTAAATGAATGCAAAGGACTTATGTAACGACCCGATATTTTCAACCATTCGCATCCGCACATGTCGGACTTGAATTGTTCAAAATACCGCGTTGTAAAAATAAATTTGGCAGAACTCAGAATATGCAGTAAATAATTAATCACAGAATCACAGACACAGAATCAGAATACTCGCAGCGGAATTAAAAATACTTAGTGGTTCATGAAGCCACTATAGATATTCTTACTCAAGTAAAATTTACATAGTCTTAAATCCAAATATAGTTTTAACTTATCAGTAAACAGTCCAAATGTCCACTAGTCTTGATTTCAAAATTTTAGATAAAGAACTGGAAAGGAAGTTTGCCAGCAGCTTGAAAGTGATCTACAGAAATCCTAGCTCCGGGATGAAAACTGAACTGCAACTCAGGCTGACCCGAGCGTAACATAAAACATAAACACTCGAGTCAGGACATACATACTTATATAGTGTAAGCTAATTCAAGTGTACTGTAATATAGAGCAAGTAACTTAAAGGATGCTTGGGACCGCCCATCCTCTAAGGATCCGTTAAACTATTTACTATGTAGTATATTGCGCTATTATAATAGTGTCTAATTGTAAAATAAACTTACTTTTTAATAGCGTTAAGGGGTTACATTTTCCACCTTAACACGTAATAGTCCCAGTAGTCCATCCAATATCATAGTCCCTCCTGATCGGGAAGCCACTAGAGGATACCACACGGGCTACGGGAGAAAACCAAACTCGTACAAGGCTCGCTATGGTAGGCGACACGGCACAACTAGGCAATGCCAGGGTAGATATACCAATTACGCTTCCGGACCGATGGTAACGCGTAGCCGCAGCTACCGCCCACCTCGAACAACACTCCCAAATCAAGGTGCGCACCAAAACAATCACAACAGTAATAGAATGGCATACGAAGAAGTGCGTTCGATCAGAGGAGCTACCTCATTAATCCGTCAATCGCTCCTGTTTTAGCCACCTTATGCCAACTCACGGGAGTCGGGTCCACGTATTTACCTTTTAAGAACCCGTCACCACCATCCTACTTCATTCTGGAATCTCCACCGCGTACACGGTTAGTCAAAGTGGTTTTCGGTATCGACAGAGAGTATGTTCATATCCGATCCCGGTCTCTTTGCCAACCAAACGTTATTATAACCCGTGGTTATCGTTTTTAAAAATGGTATTTATACTTTTCAAATCAAATATATTTCAATACCTTTAATATCAAATCCTTGATTAAACATTTCATTTGATAGACACCATTTCAACCCTTTCAATTTAATTTGGAATTTATTGCTTTTATCAAAATAGAAATCAATTTCTTCCTTTAAATCTATCCAAAGTCAATTTCTAAATTTTTATAAATTATATATTAAATTCCAAAAATTTAACTTATTCCCAAAAATAAATTTCCATAGATTTTATTAAATCAAATTTTTAATTTCTGCAGCATCTGGGACATGCTATCTAAAGTTACGGGTTTAAAATAGTCAAATTTTAAAAGACAGCATTTAAATGCTGTAGTGAACTTTCAACTTAAAAATCTATTTCCAAATATAACTTATTATTCTTAATTAAAATATTACTTTTACAAACCAAAATTTTCAAAATAAGTTATACTCCAAAATTTTATTCAAACATCTATTTATTTTAATCATTGTAAATCTTATAAAATCTTTTATATTATTAAAACCAAAATATAATCACTTTTCCAATTTAAAAATTAAATTAAAATAATTCAGAAAATATTATATAAACCACGGGTCTGTATAAGATTTTCTAGCCTAGGATAAGTGAAACGGATATATATCATTTCAATCCGTAAAATAAAACCCCGGGTTTTATCATTTCAAATCCGCAATCCCAAGGAAATTAAAGCAGTTAACAGAACATTATTTAGGCCAAAATCTCAACCCATAACTATCTAAATTTAATAGGGAACTTGCAGTGATGGAATTAAACTGTAGATAAACATTAAATAACTGCAGAGATAATACAACAGATAAATAACTGGTGAAGTGTCAAATGGGGTTCATCATTCTACGTCATACTACAGACAGATAATAATGAAATAAAATTTTACACATACACTTGCAATAATTTACCAAAATATATGTACGTATGTCTGGTGAGAAATACTCACCTGTATGTTGCAGAAAATTTGAAATTCAAAACGACGATTCACCGGTAAAGAACGACAGAGGGTAACGATCAAATTTTTCCCCGGATGTCACGCCTAGATTTAAATCTATAACAAGATCCAAATGCCGAATACGTGACTTTAGAAATTTCCGGTCAAAGCAAAAATTAAAAATAGAATGAGAATTAGTTTGACTTGCTCGACCACTACACTACCTTACTTGACGAACAACTCGGCCAAAAATATTTATTCTTTATCTCCCTAAACCTTTTTGCGAGTTTATATATAGGAGACGTAACACATTTTTTTCGAACAGAAAGTGAAAAATATATGGTTTGAGTCCAACTCTCTTTTTTTTTTTTCTCTAATAGTACGCGAATGCTAGTGATAAAATACACCTCATGTTCACTCAAAACGTGCACACTGCTGATACGGATATGCACGCACCTACCCTATCAATACAACCAAATGCCTCACCCATATTCACTCGTTTATGCCTTTATATTCCTTTTTGCCTTATTATAAAAACATGTCCAACATCCTATGCAAAACAAACTCTCGCGCAACTAAAGTATCAAAGCATTGCAGCTATATTCTTGTATATGCAACATGAACAGAAGCCTCACTGATACACGCATGTACTCAATATCTCTCCTCTCCCTCATCCTTTCCTCTGTTTTATTATATATATATATATATTTTCCACGCAACTATAAATCTTTTATATGCAGTTATATTCCTTTGCCTTAATATAAACCATGTTCTGCAAAACACGTTTCAACACCCATGCATAAATGAAATCTATCCCACACACTATATGCTTCAACACATTTCCACCTAACGTCAACCCCTAACCGATAAACACTCTGTTATCTGACACATGCACTACGCCCAGGCTTGGCCAAAACAAACTCACCGCATGCTCTTTGAAACATGCACAGATACTTCAATACTCCGTCAAACTCCACTAGATGTATGCTTATATATATGCGTACAGGCAAGGTGAAAAAGACAACACCTACCACACTACAAACTTCCTACAGATCCTTATTGACAATGACTGAATGAATTTTGCAAAGTAAAGCATTGACCTTAAGACTTCATGCGTATACTCTGCTACTAGACTCAAGGCTTATACAAAATACATGTCCCATAAAAGAAACTCGGCTGAGCACTAGGGTGGTAGTCAGGGTCGAGTGTAAATTTGCCAATAGAAGGACCATGCATGGTAGACAAGAGGAAATAAAAGAAGAAGAGAAAGGTTTTGGACCATTACCTGATGGAGCTTGCACGAAAAGAAGATGTGAAGTCTGAATTTTTTTTTTATATGCAAAGGAAAATTTATGTGAAGGAGTAGGTATTTATAGATAAAAGCTTGCGAACTTTAGGGAGAGGGCAGGAGAAAAGATACGTGATTTCTTTCCAGTTTATGTTTGAACGTTACCTATGCGTGATTTACTCATTTTTAGTTTGCAAAAGGATTTTGTTTTGAAATAAATAGAGGAAGGCCGAGAGTTTCTCCGTTGATAAAGCTTGATTACAACCATTATACCATTCAATTTGTTGCGTGATTTATCCAGATTTAAACATGAAATAAATGAGAAGATTTGATATATACAGACAATAGAAGATTTGGAAACGGCAAGGCAAGATTTTCCAGAGAAAAGAATATGGAATATGGCACTTGAATGCTAAGTGAAGCCTGAACCAAAATATTTAGGCAAAGAAGGAACACGTTGCTTGCGTGATTTTATTTTATAACAGTGAGAAATTTAAATTGTAGGAGCTGATTGTGTTGGTTAAAAGCATGGAAATAAATTTTAATCAACGGCAAGTATTTTGCAATGCCTTTGGAAATGGAAACGTATATAAACATTTTATAAAAACCAAACTGTCAGTTACAACCAAAAGTAACGTTCGTCATAAAATCACTGACTGATGTTTTAATCCAAAAAAAAAAAATTTAAAATATGATTTTTCAATACGTCAAACTGACGTAACACACAAACATCAAAATATATATAAATATAACGTTTTAATTTTATACGTTTTATTACGTTACTTACCATAAATTTTATGCGTCCTTTAACGCGATATTCAACAGTTTATAAATACACTAAATTTTACACCGTTTAAAATTTTATTGGTTTACAAACTATTATATATATTAAAATATATTTCAAAATTTAATGATTAAAAGAAATAAATAGCTATAAAACTAGGGCTGTTACACTCTCCCCCACTCAGAACTTTTCGTCCTCGAAAAGGAACGAAAGAAAGAAAACCAAAGGAAGATAAGATAGTAAAAACAAAGTACCTTAAACGAATAGTTCAGGATTCGAAGCACGAATGCTCTCTTCCGTCTCCCATGTGCAATCTCGCTCATCGGTGCTCCATTGCACTTTGACCAATCGGACAGATTTTCTTCTAAGCTGTTTCGTACCTCGATCGACGATACGAAGCGGCTTTCTTTCAATAGTTAGATCAGGCTCGATGTCTAGACTATCAAGAGCAGCAGGCTGGATGACAAGAGATGGATCGTGAAGACAGCGCCGAAGGTGAGATACATGGAACACATTGTGGATTCCAGCAAACTTCTCGGGTAGATCTAGTCTATAAGCAAGCGATCCAATTTTCTCCAAAATACGGAAGGGACCGATGAACCTAGGGGCCAGCTTTCCTCTGCGACCAAACCGAACTACATTTCTTAAAGGAGAGACTTTCAGAAATACCAAATCACCAACATCAAACTCCAAATTCCTTCTACGCCGATCGGCATACTTTTTCTGTCTATCTTGAGCAACCTTTAACCTTCTCTTAATCTCCTCCACTTTCTCCGAAGCTTCCAAAATCATCTCGGGGCCAAGAACTAAGCGGTTACCAGACTCAATCCAACAAGAAGGAGATCTACACGGTCTCCCGTATAGAGCAGCAAAAGGGGACATCTCAAGACTAGCCTGAAAAGATAGGATGAGATAGATAGAGAATAAGATAAGATAAGAACAAAGGATTGGAAATTATACCCGATAACTATTGTTATAGGTGAATTCCACAAGATGGAGATGATCTTCCCAAGATCCTCCATAGTCTAAGATGCAAGCACGAAGCAGATCCTCAAGAATCTGATTTACCCTCTCCGTTTGACCGTCAGTTTGTGGGTGGTAAGCGGTGCTCAGGTTCAAACGAGTACCCAAAGATTCTTGGAACGCTTTCCAAAACTGGCTAGTGAAAATAGGGTCTCGATCGCAAACAATGCTAAGGGGAACGCCATGGAGGCGAACAATCTCCCTCATGTAAATTTCGGATAAACTCGAAGCTGTGCGGGTAGATCTGACTGGAATAAAATGAGCGGACTTAGTCAGTCTATCCACAATAACCCAGATGCTTTCATTTCCCTTCCTAGATCTCAGCAAACCATCGATAAAATCCATAGTAACCTGCTCCCACTTCCAATCTGGAATCTCCAAAGGCTGCAACAAACCGAGTATCTTCTGATGGTCCGCCTTGACTTGCTGACAAGTCGCACACCTACTCACAAAGATAGAGACATCTCGCTTCATACCCTTCCACCAATAGAGTTTCTTCAAATTCTGATACATCTTCGCTACACCAGGGTGAATGGAAAGTCGGGACTGGTGATGTTCCCGAAGTAATTCCCGCCTCAGACCATCAACATTCGGGACACAAATCCTATTATTGATCCTTAAAATCCCTTTATCATCAATCTGAGCTCCACTACCATCAGAACTATTACTACCTCTGCTCCGGACATTCTCCTTAATCAATCTGATGATCCTGTCCTCATCTTGCTTAGCTACGATACGGTCCACCAGGGGAGAAGAAACAATAAGCTGGCATAACAAAGATTTCTTTCTACTCAACGCGTCCGCCACAACATTTGCTTTCCCAGGAGTATAGTTTATATCGAGATCATAAGAAGCAAGAAACTTGAGCCACCGCACTTGTCTCTGATTTAAATCCTTCTGGGTAAAGATATATTTCAAAGACTGATGATCGGTGAAGAGATCAAACTTAGCTCCCAAGAGATGATGCCTCCAAAGCTTCAGGGCAAAGACAACAGCCAACAATTCTAAATCGTGAGCAGCGTAATTAGCTTCATGTGTCTTCAGCTGACGACTAGCATATGCAATTACTTTCCCATCTTGCATTAGCACTGCTCCCAAACCTTCTCGACAAGCATCAGTGAATACCGTTAATCTTTCACTTCCATTTGGTATAGTAAGTACTGGTGCGGAGGTGAGCTTATCCTTTAACTCTTGGAATGCAGCTTTACACTTATTGCTCCAAACAAACTTAACATTTTTCCGGGTTAGAGCAGTCAGAGGTGCCGAAATCCGAGCAAAGTTCTCAATGAACCTTCGGTAGTAACCAGCAAGGCCTAGAAAACTACGAATATCAGTAGGAGTCTTAGGTTCTTCCCACTCTTTGATTGCAGCGATCTTGACTAGATCAACAGAAACTCCTTCTTTAGAGACAATGTGTCCGAGGAATCGGACTTCTTCTTCCCAGAAATGACATTTAGAGAACTTAGCCTTTAATTGGTGGTTCCGAAGAGTCTCTAAAACATAACTCAAATGAACTCTATGTTCTTCCTCAGACTTGGAGAAGACAAGGATGTCATCAATAAAGACAAGGACAAATTTATTGAGTACATCGCGGAAGACACGATTCATCAGGTCTACAAAGAAAGCAGGGGCATTAGTCAAGCCAAAAGGCATAACTAGCCATTCAAAGAAACCATTCTCAGTCCGGAAAGCAGTTTTGGGGATGCTCTCCTCAGCAATTCTAAGCTGATGGAAACCTGTGGCTAAATCAAGCTGGGAGAAAACAGTTGCTCCATAGAGTTGATCGAACATATCGTTTATGCGAGGCATAGGATATCTGTTCTTCATGGTGAGCTTGTTGAGTTCCCTATAATCAACACACATCCGGAGGGAACCATCAGATTTGGTGACAAAGACTACAGCTGCTCCCCATTCTGAGAAGCTAGGTCTGATCAGACCTTTGGAGGATAGGTCTTGGATCTGCTTCCTTAATTCGCTCTTTTCCCGCGGTGCCATTCTTCTGGGTGGAAGGACTACGGGTCGTGCTCTAGGGATAAGATCGATGCGGAAATCAATTTCCCGCTTTGGAGGTAAAGAAGTGACTTCACCAAATACGTCGGGAAAAAGTTTGACTACAGGGGTCGAATGGATATCATCTGGGAAAGTGTCGAGAGAATAGATGAAACTACCAGCAAACTCCTGAGGCAATCTACACTGGATTTCTAATGGATTCCCTAAATCATCTTTAAGAGCAACAGTACGAGAACTACAAGAGATATCTGCACCATGCCTATCTAACCAATCGCCTCCGAGTAGAAGATCGAAAGCGTCGAAACCCAAAACATAAAAGTCTCCAGTGAAACGATAACTCCCAAGGAACAGTTTCACGTCCCTACAAACTTTACTAAGGTTCGCAGGGCCGCCAATGGGGTTTGAGACACATAAAGGTACAGAAGAGTATTCAGGAGAAAGGAGATGTTCAAATCTATCACAGAGATCTGACGAAATGAAGCTGTGGGAAGCTCCTGTGTCGAAGAGAACTCTTACAGGACAAAAATACAAGGTAAAAGAACTTTGAAGGGTACCTTGTGAGTCATTTGGAGCTGTAGCTGGGGCTGGTGCAGGCTGTGGAGCTGTTGATGATGCAGAAGTCACTGCAAAGACTCCGAAAGTAGTGCCCTTCTTTTGAGTGGGACAGTCCTTCTTGAAATGTCCCGGCTGGAGGCAGATGTGACAAAGATCTCTCCTAGCAAACTGAGCAGGAGGTGGAACAGCAGCACCCAAAGTAGGACAACGATTAGCAAAATGCCCTTTCTGGTAGCATCTGTGGCAAGTGATGGTGGACAGGTCTACAGGTGGCCTTGCTGAAGCAGAAGATGATGATGAACCCAGTCCTTGATTCTTGTTCTTCTTATTACGGAAGAAATTTGACTTCCTCTTCCTTGAGTTTCCAGAAGACTGGGCTGATGCAGACAGGGCAGCAGGTGTGGCCTTAGATGTAGGGTTCTCATATCGGAGAACCATATCCATCAATGCCGTGAATGACCCATGAACATGAGTAGTGAGTCGATCGTAGAACTCGGGTCGAGCTCCGGCGATAAACTTCTCATTCAACTTGAGCGGGGTGTCAATCAGATTTAGACCATACTGGGAGAGCTCATTAAACTTTCTCTCATACTCTGTGAAGGTCATACTGCCTTGCTTAAGATCCATGAAGTCTCGATAGAGCTGAGACTTGCCCGCTTCGGGCATCCACTTGGCCAGAAAGGCCTCCCTAAAGCACGATAAGAGTTTAAAAGATAGATTCAAACATGGAATTCCAAATCCGAATTTGGACAACCAAAAGATACCTAAATTGCTCCCAAGTGAGGTCAGCCTCATTTGTTTGAGCAGTAATAGATAGCCACCAATTTAAAGCAGCGCCCTTCATTTGCCAGGCCGCGAGTTGCCTCTGCTGGGCATTAGTAATCTCGAGACAGGAGAAAATCCTCTCTAAGTCCCGAAGCCATTGTTGAGCTTCTATGATGGTTTCTGTCCCCATAAATTTTATGCCACCTAGCTCAACATAGTCCTTGCATAACTTAGTGAATCGGACAGGGGCAGCAGGTGGAGGAGCAGCTTGCCCTCGACCTCTATTGTTTCCTCTATTCATCCTGAAAGATCAAGAATGAATTTTTTTTTTAAGGGCAGAGGAGAAATATTAAGATATTCTAGGATAAGATAAAGTTTAATTTAGACAAGCAGTTAACAAAGGCTCGAAATAGAAATGATGGAGAGAAGGAAGAAGTGTTTGGAAAACTCATTTTAAAACAGGAAGTTTTTATATTAAAATACTTCTTTTAAAACCCTTTTGAAAATCATTTTATACTTTATAATACGTTCTCTCACAAGGAAAAGATTCTGGAATTTGACTTCACTCATTCTAGGGTATTGCTACCCTATCTCTAATGAGTTTTTTGTTCCTTAGGCTATGGTTAAACCTCGCTCTGATACCAGATGTAACGACCCGATATTTTCAACCATTCGCATCCGCACATGTCGGACTTGAATTGTTCAAAATACCGCGTTGTAAAAATAAATTTGGCAGAACTCAGAATATGCAGTAAATAATTAATCACAGAATCACAGACACAGAATCAGAATACTCGCAGCGGAATTAAAAATACTTAGTGGTTCATGAAGCCACTATAGATATTCTTACTCAAGTAAAATTTACATAGTCTTAAATCCAAATATAGTTTTAACTTATCAGTAAACAGTCCAAATGTCCACTAGTCTTGATTTCAAAATTTTAGATAAAGAACTGGAAAGGAAGTTTGCCAGCAGCTTGAAAGTGATCTACAGAAATCCTAGCTCCGGGATGAAAACTGAACTGCAACTCAGGCTGACCCGAGCGTAACATAAAACATAAACACTCGAGTCAGGACATACATACTTATATAGTGTAAGCTAATTCAAGTGTACTGTAATATAGAGCAAGTAACTTAAAGGATGCTTGGGACCGCCCATCCTCTAAGGATCCGTTAAACTATTTACTATGTAGTATATTGCGCTATTATAATAGTGTCTAATTGTAAAATAAACTTACTTTTTAATAGCGTTAAGGGGTTACATTTTCCACCTTAACACGTAATAGTCCCAGTAGTCCATCCAATATCATAGTCCCTCCTGATCGGGAAGCCACTAGAGGATACCACACGGGCTACGGGAGAAAACCAAACTCGTACAAGGCTCGCTATGGTAGGCGACACGGCACAACTAGGCAATGCCAGGGTAGATATACCAATTACGCTTCCGGACCGATGGTAACGCGTAGCCGCAGCTACCGCCCACCTCGAACAACACTCCCAAATCAAGGTGCGCACCAAAACAATCACAACAGTAATAGAATGGCATACGAAGAAGTGCGTTCGATCAGAGGAGCTACCTCATTAATCCGTCAATCGCTCCTGTTTTAGCCACCTTATGCCAACTCACGGGAGTCGGGTCCACGTATTTACCTTTTAAGAACCCGTCACCACCATCCTACTTCATTCTGGAATCTCCACCGCGTACACGGTTAGTCAAAGTGGTTTTCGGTATCGACAGAGAGTATGTCCATATCTGATCCCGGTCTCTTTGCCAACCAAACGTTATTATAACCCGTGGTTATCGTTTTTAAAAATGGTATTTATACTTTTCAAATCAAATATATTTCAATACCTTTAATATCAAATCCTTGATTAAACATTTCATTTGATAGACACCATTTCAACCCTTTCAATTTAATTTGGAATTTATTGCTTTTATCAAAATAGAAATCAATTTCTTCCTTTAAATCTATCCAAAGTCAATTTCTAAATTTTTATAAATTATATATTAAATTCCAAAAATTTAACTTATTCCCAAAAATAAATTTCCATAGATTTTATTAAATCAAATTTTTAATTTCTGCAGCATCTGGGACATGCTATCTAAAGTTACGGGTTTAAAATAGTCAAATTTTAAAAGACAGCATTTAAATGCTGTAGTGAACTTTCAACTTAAAAATCTATTTCCAAATATAACTTATTATTCTTAATTAAAATATTACTTTTACAAACCAAAATTTTCAAAATAAGTTATACTCCAAAATTTTATTCAAACATCTATTTATTTTAATCATTGTAAATCTTATAAAATCTTTTATATTATTAAAACCAAAATATAATCACTTTTCCAATTTAAAAATTAAATTAAAATAATTCAGAAAATATTATATAAACCACGGGTCTGTATAAGATTTTCTAGCCTAGGATAAGTGAAACGGATATATATCATTTCAATCCGTAAAATAAAACCCCGGGTTTTATCATTTCAAATCCGCAATCCCAAGGAAATTAAAGCAGTTAACAGAACATTATTTAGGCCAAAATCTCAACCCATAACTATCTAAATTTAATAGGGAACTTGCAGTGATGGAATTAAACTGTAGATAAACATTAAATAACTGCAGAGATAATACAACAGATAAATAACTGGTGAAGTGTCAAATGGGGTTCATCATTCTACGTCATACTACAGACAGATAATAATGAAATAAAATTTTACACATACACTTGCAATAATTTACCAAAATATATGTACGCATGTCTGGTGAGAAATACTCACCTGTATGTTGCAGAAAATTTGAAATTCAAAACGACGATTCACCGGTAAAGAACGACAGAGGGTAACGATCAAATTTTTCCCCGGATGTCACGCCTAGATTTAAATCTATAACAAGATCCAAATGCCGAATACGTGACTTTAGAAATTTCCGGTCAAAGCAAAAATTAAAAATAGAATGAGAATTAGTTTGACTTGCTCGACCACTACACTACCTTACTTGACGAACAACTCGGCCAAAAATATTTATTCTTTATCTCCCTAAACCTTTTTGCGAGTTTATATATAGGAGACGTAACACATTTTTTTCGAACAGAAAGTGAAAAATATATGGTTTGAGTCCAACTCTCTTTTTTTTTTTTCTCTAATAGTACGCGAATGCTAGTGATAAAATACACCTCATGTTCACTCAAAACGTGCACACTGCTGATACGGATATGCACGCACCTACCCTATCAATACAACCAAATGCCTCACCCATATTCACTCGTTTATGCCTTTATATTCCTTTTTGCCTTATTATAAAAACATGTCCAACATCCTATGCAAAACAAACTCTCGCGCAACTAAAGTATCAAAGCATTGCAGCTATATTCTTGTATATGCAACATGAACAGAAGCCTCACTGATACACGCATGTACTCAATATCTCTCCTCTCCCTCATCCTTTCCTCTGTTTTATTATATATATATATATATATATTATTTTTATTTTTTATTTTTTCCACGAAACTATAAATCTTTTATATGCAGTTATATTCCTTTGCCTTAATATAAACCATGTTCTGCAAAACACGTTTCAACACCCATGCATAAATGAAATCTATCCCACACACTATATGCTTCAAAACATTTCCACCTAACGTCAACCCCTAACCGATAAACACTCTGTTATCTGACACATGCACTACGCCCAGGCTTGGCCAAAACAAACTCACCGCATGCTCTTTGAAACATGCACAGATACTTCAATACTCCGTCAAACTCCACTAGATGTATGCTTATATATATGCGTACAGGCAAGGTGAAAAAGACAACACCTACCACACTACAAACTTCCTACAGATCCTTATTGACAGTGACTGAATGAATTTTGCAAAGTAAAGCATTGACCTTAAGACTTCATGCGTATACTCTGCTACTAGACTCAAGGCTTATACAAAATACATGTCCCATAAAAGAAACTCGGCTGAGCACTAGGGTGGTAGTCAGGGTCGAGTGTAAATTTGCCAATAGAAGGACCATGCATGGCAGACAAGAGGAAATAAAAGAAGAAGAGAAAGGTTTTGGACCATTACCTGATGGAGCTTGCACGAAAAGAAGATGTGAAGTCTGAATTTTTTTTTTATATGCAGAGGAAAATTTATGTGAAGGAGTAGGTATTTATAGATAAAAGCTTGCGAACTTTAGGGAGAGGGCAGGAGAAAAGATAGGTGATTTCTTTCCAGTTTATGTTTGAACGTTACCTATGCGTGATTTACTCATTTTTAGTTTGCAAAAGGATTTTGTTTCGAAATAAATAGAGGAAGGCCGAGAGTTTCTCCGTTAATAAAGCTTGATTACAACCATTATACCATTCAATTTGTTGCGTGATTTATCCAGATTTAAACATGAAATAAATGAGAAGATTTGATATATACAGACAATAGAAGATTTGGAAACGGCAAGGCAAGATTTTCCAGAGAAAAGAATATGGAATATGGCACTTGAATACTAAGTGAAGCCTGAACCAAAATATTTAGGCAAAGAAGGAACACGTTGCTTGCGTGATTTTATTTTATAACAGTGAGAAATTTAAATTTTAAGAGCTGATTGTGTTGGTTAAAAGCATGGAAATAAATTTTAATCAACGGCAAGTATTTTGCAATGCCTTTGGAAATGGAAACGTATATAAACATTTTATAAAAACCAAACTGTCAGTTACAACCAAAAGTAACGTTCGTCATAAAATCACTGACTGATGTTTTTATCCAAAAAAAAAAAATTTAAAATATGATTTTTCAATACGTCAAACTGACGTAACACACAAACATCAAAATATATATAAATATAACGTTTTAATTTTATACGTTTTATTACGTTACTTACCATAAATTTTTCGCGTCCTTTAACGCGATATTCAACAGTTTATAAATACACTAAATTTTACACAGTTTAAAATTTTATTGGTTTACAAACTATTATATATATTAAAATATATTTCAAAATTTAATGATTAAAAGAAATAAATAGCTATAAAACTAGGGCTGTTACAACTTAATTACAGTTTTCTGTCCTTAGTAGCTCCTAACCCAAAATTATATGATCATACTTTGTCTTAAATCAACAAAAATATATCTCAGCCAGATAACTAGAAGGAGTAATCGGTGCACCACGAATCACCATAGCAATGCCGCCGAAGGTTTATGTACATTCAGATGAACAACCAGTATAACATTTATGAGTCACCATAATTTTTATAACTGGTTATTACTCTGCTGTAGCCTAGACACCAATAAATAAAACTGCTTAAAGAAAACAATTGTGAAGATACAATTAAGCCCTAGATGAGCTCGCGACACCTTTAAGTTGAATGTTTAACTTTTTTTATTAATCAGATTCAACGATGAAATGTGATTTGTGTGCTAAGGAAAGGGTGATGAAATCCCTTGCCTTATGTGAATTGGAGTATTGCTCTTAGAAAATAAAACAAGATGAAATGAATGCAAAACAAGAAATTAAACGTGTATTAACAATTCAACTAAAATGACGTTTGTTTTTTTAGATTTTTGAATTTTTTTTATATATAAATGAAAATGCAAGTAACCAACAATGTAATTCAAATAAAAACAAGCGAAAATGCAATGATACCAGAGCGTGTAGATTATTGGCATTTTTTTTCTTTTAAGCAAGCAAAGCAAAGCAAAGCGATTATTTTTGGTAAGCTGTTCTTCCTTTTATCTGCTTCTGCAATCTGAAAATATAAACAAAGATATATATACGAACTTTTTTAAATATATAAAAAAAGGTAACCAAAACAAAATAAAATCAAAATAAATGAAATCAAAACAAACAAAACCAAAGATGTTTTTTTTTCTTTTTTTTAGAAAAGAAAAAAACAAAAAAAGAATATAATAAAATGAAAAATTTATTAGTCCGTGAGATGATGGTTTGAATTACAACAACCTTAGAATAGATTATAAAATATAAATACTAACATTATAAGTTTAGATAAATATGTATATGCAGGATTTAACCATGCATGTACCAAGAATGAAGACTGTACAGTATAGAGATTCAAGATATCAAGATTGAAGACTCATGAGTATCAAGATTATCAAGAGTTCAAGAATTGAAGTAATTTATTCTTTAATTAGAAATTTTGTTAAAACTCATAGAAAATCACTGGCATCTTAAAATCCAATTTATTCGTGGAATGGTATCCACTTCGAGCCTGTTAAAGGGATGAAACCCTAAGTAGGATGGAACCTACGAAAAATCTAGTGGAACATTGTTTTGTATCCACTAATTTTAATTCAAATAATTTTACAAAATTATCTTGTTTTCAAAATGATTTCAAAACTTCCCTTTTAAAAGATTCAAAACCCTCTATCCTGATTTTAAATAATTTTAGCCTCAAAATTATCTTTAATTTCAAAGTCAAATTACTTCTGATTTTAAATAATTGAGGACTACCTTGCAACCATGGAACAAAGTTCCTGGAGGTTGCGGGTTCGAGTCCCGCAGCTGAGATTTGTTTCCCATTGACCTTGAGCGGTCTATCCTCTGAATAAGCTGAAACGCGTGAGGATTAGTGCTCTTGGTCGGGCTGGCTTAAAAGGGGGGTCAGTGTGGCGGACAGCTGTATCCCCTAGCTCTACTCTCCGGAGTAGGGTTTTCAAAAAAAAAAAAATAAATAAATAAATATAAAATTATAGTTAAATTCTATATATATACATTATTCTCTATATTTACTTATGAATTATAACTATAGTCAAGTATATTTATAAAGTTTTAAATAGTTTTAATATAAGATAAAGGTTATTTTCAAAGAAAATCAAATCATCAAAAATTGCTTTGGGATGTCGACATGCCTATGGTAACCATGTCGACATGGTGTCAGTTGAGTTCAAAATTTAAATTTCAAAAGAAGTGTCTATTCGCCGTAACTCTTCACGAATGGACATGGCTGTTGTTATTCTATAAATAGGGGTTAGTTTCAACGAATTTTATATCAGATTTTCTGGTTTTTCACTCCTCTTCTTGTTCCACATTTCTTAATACATATTCTTACCATTACTATGTCGAAGTCAACATTGAATCAAACTCGATCTTTTCTACTTTGATTCTCTATCACTATCTCAACAAGGTTCTCAGTGCTATTCAGAGTTATGGGCTTCTTTGTAATCTATTAAGTGAGAAATGGTGTGATTGTGGCCTTGAAAATCAATCAAGCGAGATAAGGTGTGATTGTAGCCTTGGTAAATCAACTGGGTAAACTTGTGGCCCGGAAATCAAGTATCTATACCCAGAGGATTGTAATTCTGGAGGGCGTACCTCGTAGCCTTGAAATCGAGGGTGTAAATGTACAATTGCTTTTGAAAGGAATCCGTACTTGTGTTGCGGGACTGGATGTCGGGTAACTCCGAACCAGTATAAAATCCGTTGTGTTCTTTCCTTTATTGCTTGTACTTTATTTCTGCATTTGTGTTTGTTTCTGTGATCATATCTGTGTCTGTATATTGCATACATCCGTGTTCAATTCAACATAAATTCAAAAAGATTTAGTAATTCTTTATAAACACTATTCACCGCCCCTAGTGTTAGTCCTAGCCTTAAGATCCGTAATCCGCATTTCTTTCAATTGGTATCAGAGCAAGGTTTTCAAAGTTTCATAATCTGATTTTTGAAAAAGTTTTTAAAAATGACTATATTTGTTGATACTAATTTAGAAATATTCAAATCATCATTGTTTCATGAGTCTGCATATAATCAATATTCAAATCATTATTGTTTCATGAGTCTGCATATAATCAATATTCAAATTCAAGTTATCTACCAAAATTGTTTGATGTGCAGGAATCATGGTTTATGGCTGTTGAGGAATCAATCCACAACGGACAAATTGTGCAGATCTGAAAGAACAAATGGATACTTGATAGTGGGTGTTTTAGATACATGGCTGGCAATCCAGATATACTGAATGATATTATATACAAAGACGGAGGACTGGTTAACTTTGGAGACAATTCAAAAGGATATGTGATTGGCAGTGGCAAAGTCGGTAACTCTAAAACTCCTATTATTACTAATGTTTTGCTAGTTAAGAATCTAAAACATAATATGCTAAGTATAAGTCAGCTCTGCGATAAAGGATATAAAATTAAATTTGAAAAAGATAAATGTCACATCGATGATAATAATGCAACCATAATATTTGAGGGAGTTAGGAAAAAGAATATTTGTATTCTTAGTATGAAAGTTTCAAACGATAACCTGTGTCTGTTTGCAAATACAAGCGACCCTTGGATTTGGCATAAGATATTTGGGCATTTGAATTTCAAACTCTTATCTAGACTGTCAAAACATGATCTAGTAAGAGGTCTCCCTAAAATGAATTTTAAAGTAGACAGTTTATGTGATGCATGTCAATTAGGAAAACTTAGAAAAAGTTCCTTTAAATTAAAAGAGATGATTTCAACTTCAAAACCTCTTGAATTACTTCGTCTTGATTTATTTGGTCCATCTCAAATTCTGTCAATAAATCATAGTAAGCATGTTTTTGTAATTGTAGATGATTATTCTAAATTTACATGGACAATATTTTTGAAACATAAAAGTGATACTTTTGAATGTTTTAAGACCTTTTCGAAAAGAATTCAAAATCAATTTTCTCTAAAAATTATAATTATTCGAAGTGATCACGGTGGTGAATTTGAAAATGAAAAGTTTGAGGAATTCTGCAATAAAAAGGGAATAACTCACAATTTTTTCATTTTCAAGAACTCCACAATAAAACGGAGTAGTAGAACGTAAAAATAGGACGATTCAAGAGTGTGCGAGAACTATGCTTTCAGATAGTAATTTACCAAAGATTTTTTGGGCAGAAGCAGTTGCTACCGCCTGTTATATTTTAATTAGACATCTAACTGATAAGACATCTTATGAATTTCTTTATTCAAAGAAACCTAAGGTATCTTATTTTAGAATTTTTGGAAGTAAATGCTTTATTGTAAATACAAAAGATAATTTAGATAAATTTGATCCTAAATCCGACAAAGAAATCTTTATCAGATACTCTAATATAAGTAAAGCATATAGAGTGTTTAATTTAAAAACTAACACCATTGAAGAAACAATGCATGTTTCAATTGATGAAAATTTCAAAAATTTTGAAGATACAAATGATGAAGAGGATTTAATCACTCAAAATCAAGAATCAATTGAAACTAATAATGAAATTAATCATCCTAATAAAAGGGCTAAACTTTTAAAAGATCATCCTATAGAAAATATGCTAGGAGATATGCATTCTATTGCTAAAACTAGAAATCAACTAAGTCAAATGAGTAATGTAGCTTTTATATCAACTATTGAACCCAAAAATCCAAAAGAGACATCAACTGATTATTCATGGATTTTGGCTATGCAAGAAGAATTAAATCAATTTACTAGAAATGATGTTTGGGAACTTGTTCCTAGACCTGAAAATAAAACTATAATTGGAACTAAATGGGTTTATAAAAATAAAATGAATGAACAAGGAGAGGTAGTTAGAAATAAAGCTCGATTAGTCGCTCAAGGTTATTGTCAAGAAGAAGGAATAGATTTTGATGAAACCTTTGCTCCCGTAGCAAGATTGGAAGCCATTAGGATTCTACTTGCTTTCGCAAATCATAATAATTTCAAATTATTTCAAATGGATGTTAAAAGTGCCTTTTTAAATGGATTTGTAAAAGAAGAAGTATATGTTGAACAACACCACTTTTTGAAAATGATAAATTACCAAATCATGTTTACAAACTTAAGAAAGCATTATATGGTCTAAAACAAGCTCCTAGAGCCTGGTATGATAGACTAAGATCTTCTTTATTGCAATCAAATTTTGAAATTGGTAAAGTAGATAATACTCTTTTTATTAAAAGAAATAAAAATGATATTCAACTAGTACAAGTTTACGTAGATGATATCATTTTTGGATCAACTAATTTTGAAATGAATAAAGAACTTTATGAAATAATGACAAAAGAGTTTGAGATGAGTCATATGGGTGAATTAAATTTCTTTTTAGGATTACAAATAAAACAATTAGATAATGGTATCTTTATTAGTCAAGAAAAATATGCTAAAGACCTAATTAGTAAATTTGGTTTGACTACTGCGAGTGGAAAACCCACTCCTATGGCAACCAATGAGTACTTTAGTAAAGAAGATCTCTCGAAAGATGTAGATCAAAAATTATATAGAGGAATGATTGGATCACTACTCTATATTACTGCCAGTAGACCTGATATCATGCATAGTGTTTGTCTCTGTGCCAGATATCAATCCCAACCTAAAGAGACCCACTTAAAAGCCGTAAAACGAATCATAAGATATGTTAAATACACATCTGATTATGGTTTATTTTACCCTAAAAATGATTCTTTTGACTTAATATCTTACTGTGATGTTGACTATGCTGGTTGTAAATCAGACCGAAAAGTACGAGTGGGACTTGTCACTTTTTGGGGCATTCTCTGGTTTCTTGGCTTAGTAAAAATCAAAACACAGTTTCTTTATCAACAACTAAAGTAGAATATATTTCTGCTGCTTTGGCTTGTTCTCAAGTAATATATATGCAACAAACTTTAAAAGATTTTGGTTTAAAATTTTCAAAATCACCAATTTATTGTGACAATACGAGTGCGATAAATTTATCCAAAAATACTACTCAACATGCTCGAACTAAACATATTGATATCAGACATCATTTTCTCAGAGATACTATAAGTAAGGAAGTAGTTACTCTCGATTATATCAATTCTGAAAATCAAATTGCTAATATTTTAGCAAAACCCTTAAATGAATCAATTTTTACTAAATTAAGAAGAGAATTAGGTATTTGTTCTATAACTGAAATATAAAATATAAATAACAAGTATAGTTAATAATTAATATTAAAATCAAATAGTAAAAATAAAAAGGACCATGTTGACATCCCCCATATACCCATGTCGACATACAACGTTTTTAAATTTTGAAATTTTTCCCACCAAAATTCATAATAATTGGTTATATATTCTTCACATTTTCGAAATTTTATTCATCCTCTCTGTTATCTCTCTGTTCTTCTCTCTGAAATCAAATAATCAATGGCCTCCTCTTCCAAATCAAAAATAAAATCAACTTTTTCATTCCCCTCTCCTATGTCTGGTCCATTTCAACGTACGACTCTTGCTCGTGTGACTAAAATAGAGGACTCTATGAAGGATGACTTCAGATGATAACTGAAATTCAAGTGATTCAACTCCGTATGGCAAAGGAACAAGAGAAGCAAGGCAAGATTTTTAGGAATTTGCAAAAATTTATAATGGATAATCAAGCCAACCCTATCTTGATTGATGAAGATTCTTCACTCAATCAAGAAGAAGAAGAAGAAGAAGAACCCATGGAAGAAGCGCACGCGGAGGATGATGACCAAGTCGTATGTGTTGGAGAAGTGTGTTTTGACAAGAATGGGAATCTTGTCGAACAACATGGAAATTTCTGTTTCCACTATCCAAACTGTTCGATTCATAGATCTCCTATGATTAAAAACACACAATAGTTTCTTCTCTTTCTTTACCATTCTTGTTTATTCCTTCTTACGTTTACAACGAAAAATGTACATACAACTATATGATTAATAAATTAATTAATTGTGTTCTTATATGTGTTCTTCTTATTAATACATATAACTATACGGTTATTATATACTTAAGATAGTTAGTAGTTTAGGATTAGATTTATTATTAGATCTAAGTGTTGATTATTTATGATAACACTATCATTATAATTACATAAAATATTAGAATTATGGAGAGTTATATAGTTTGGAGTTATAAAGTTTAGAGTTTGTTTTTGTTGATGATAAAGGGGGAGAAATATAAAATAGGGTAATTAGGCATAGATTAAGGGGGAGTTATTAGTTTTAGGGGGAGTTATTAAGATAGAAATAAATATTTTATAAACAAATGTTGTCATCATCAAAAAGGGGGAGATTGTTAGCCCGTGAGATGATGGTTTTGATGACAACAAGCTTAGAATAGATTATAAAATATAAATACTAACATTATAAGTTTAGATAAATATGTATATGCAGGATTTAACCATGCAGGTACCAAGAATGAAGACTGTACAGTATAGAGATTCAAGATATCAAGATTGAAGGCTCATGAGTATTAAGATTATCAAGAGTTCAAGAATTGAAGTAATTTATTCTTTAATTAGAAATTTTGTTAAAACTCATAGAAAAGCACTGGCATCTTAAAATCCAATTTATTCGTGGAATGGAATCCACTTCGAGCCTGTTAAAGGGATGGAACCCTAAGTAGGATGGAGCCTACGAAAAATCTGGTGGAACATTGTTTTGTATCCACTAATTTTAATTCAAATGATTTTACAAAATTATCTTGTTTTCAAAATGATTCCAAAACTTTCCTTTTAAAAGATTCAAAACCCTCTATCCTGATTTTAAATAATTTTAGCCTCAAAATTATATTTAATTTCAAATCAAATTACTTCTGATTTTAAACTATCTTTTATTATAATATATTTAACTTTTAAATATTTATACTTAAGATTTAAATATAAAATTATAGTTAAATTCTATATATATATATATATATATTATTCTGTATATTTACTTATGAATTATAACTATAGTCAAGTATATTTATAAAGTTTTAAATAGTTTTAATATAAGATAAATGTTATTTTCAAAGAAAATCAAATCATCAAAAATTGCTTTGGGATGTCGACATGCCTATGGTGACCATGTCGACATGGTGTCAGTTAAGTTCAAAATTTAAATTTCAAAAGAAGTGTCTATTCGCCATAACTCTTCACGAATGGACATGACTGTTGTTCTTCTATAAATAGGGGTTAGTTTCAACGAATTTTATATCAGATTTTCTGGTTTTTCACTCCTCTTCTTCTTCTTCCACATTTCTTAATACATATTCTTACCATTACTCTGCCGAAATCAACATTGAATCGAACTCGATCTTTTCTAGTTTGATTCTCTATCACTATCTCAACAAGGTTCTTAGTGCTATTCAGAGTTATGGGCTTCTTTGTAATCTATTAAGTGAGAAAAGGTGTGATTGTGGCCTTGAAAATCAATCAAGCGATATAAGATGTGATTGTAGCCTTGGTAAATCAATTGGGTAAACTTGTGGCCTAGAAATCAAGTATCTCTACCCAGAGGATTGTGATTCTGGAGGGTGTACCTCGTAGCCTTGAAATCGAGGGTGTAAATGTACAATTGCTTTTGAAAGGAAATCCGTACTTATGTTGCGGGACTGGATGTAGGGTAACTCCGAACCAGTATAAAATCCGGTGTGTTCTTTTCTTTATTGCTTTTACTTTATTTCTGCATTTGTGTTTGTTTCTGTGATCATATCTGTGTCTGTATATTGCATATATCCGTGTTCAATTCAACATAAATTCGAAAAGATTTAGTAATTCTTTATAAACACTATTCACCCCCTCTAATGTTAATCCTATTCTTAAGATCCGTAATCCGCATTTCTTTCAAAATTAAAACAAAGGAAAAACAAAACTAAATAAATTGAAGAAAAATACGAATGAAAACCAAAACAAACTTTTTTTTTCGTTCTTATTAATTTTATTCGGAGTGAGATAAAGAAGTTCAACGAAAATATTTACAACTCAAAGCAAACAAAAAATCTCTAAGCAAGAGATTATAAAAAAAAAAGAACTCAAAGCATTATACAAGAAAACTCAAAGTACGAGAAACTCAAAGCAATCTCAATTTTTTTAAACCACGCTGATGCTCAACCAACTTAAACCCAAGATAACAGCATAGGCAAATCAAATTCACTAATTATCAATAAAACATCACATCCAAATTCCTTAATCACTTTCTTGTTTCGTAAATCACTTCGTATATTCTCAATTATTATTTTTTCGCAGCTGCTTGGGCTTCTATAGGTGTTCGAACCACCAAGGTGGCAAAGTTCGATTTGGATTGGAGACAAGTTTTGGTCAATATAGATTTGGGGATCGATTCGACGCAGCTAGAGTGCGGCGATCAATTGCTGTTGATGAGGAGTTATTCAGGTGAAAGCCTAGGCAGGAGGAAGGCGATTTTGGGTTTCGCAATTGGGTGTCGACATCGACTGGAGGCGGAGTCAGTGGTTGTTTGCGATTTGGATTCGGGGTCAGACGTTGCGGGCTTTTTACAAGAGAGTGAATTGTATTTTATGGTAGTGGGGACAAGTGAAGTGGAGCTGACAGAATTGGTTTGCAGCAGATTTGGATTTGAGCAAGTTGTATTTGATGACAGGCAGTGGATGCGCAGTTGTATGAATGATGTATAGGCAAGTTGATGAGAAGATGGGTGTATTTATGAAGAGGATGCAATAGTTTTGGATGTATGTTGTATACAAGGAGGAAGCACCGGCTAAATCTTGTTGATGTTCGGTGGAAGTATGTTTGAGATGTATATGTGTAGGTGCGTTGCTGTTGCAGGCGGTGTGAAGTAGGTGGGCAGCAATGGAGTCTGTTGATGAAGTAGGTGACATGGGATGTGAGTTGTGAAGATGGTAGAGCTAGTAGGGGAGTTTCTTCAGTGTAGAGTTGTGCAGAAGCAGAGGATGGAAATGATGGGAGTACGTGCTGCTCGATGCAGAGGTATAGCAGACAATGATGGTTTGAAGACGGTTGAGTCGATTGGAATGGTACATAGTGGTTTGAGTAAGCAGTCTGTAGTGTATGGTTTGAGAAGAGTGGGGTTCGAAATAATGTAAATGAAGTGGCACTGATTTGCAGTGTGGTATGCAGTACATGATGATGGTTTATAGTGTGTGGTGTGGAGTGGCACTGATTCGTAGCTGGCGCTGAGGCTGCTGGTTTGGAGAGGGTGGTTCGAGTACGTGATGGGAATAAAGCAGTTGTATGTGGTTTGCAATGTAATGGTGTTGTGATGTTGTACACAGAGATATGGTAAGTGGGTGACTGTTGAATGCTACAGTTTTGTAGATGATGATGAAAGAGGTGTGGTTTGGTGATGTATGTGGTTTGTGAGTTGAAAATGTTGTATGATGTATGGAAGTAAGTGGTTGGAGAACAGTGACAGGTGGTTATGTGATCAGGCTGCAATGTAGACAGTGGTAACAGGATGGAGATTACAGGAAGGGAAGATGTGGCGATGTTGTAAACTGTCAAGTATGGGGTGCAGCAGTGTTGTAATGTGTGGGTGTTTGAGACACTGTTATGAGGTAGCAGGGGCAGAAAGCAGGAGGAAGATGGTCGAGTAGGGTGGTTCACTGATGGGTGGGTATGTGCAGGTGCACTGTGGTTGTGGTAGGAGTTTTGTCAGGGGGATTGGGTGGAATTGAATTGCAGAATTGATTGAAGTGAATGTTTGAGGTTTGAAGATAGAAGTGAATGTTGCTGGGTGATCTGAGTGTGTGGTGTGAGACAGTGGCCAGAGGAGTTGCAGAACAGCAGTTATAGTGTAGGTTTTGTTTCTTGTTTTGTAAATGTAAAACAAAAAAAGAAAGAAAAAGCAAAACTAAAAATATAGTGCAAAATGCAAATGTACTAAATGTTTTTTTTTAAAAGATTGTATATGTTTTTTTAAAAAAATATATGCAAATGCAAATCCAAATTGAAATGGCAAGAAACAAGCACATAAAATCAAATCACACAATATACGTACACACAATTTTTTAATGCAAACACACACAAAATAAAAAATATATAAAAATCAAACCACAAATAATTCGAAAAATAGAAAACTAAAATCAAAACTATTCCTCGGCAACGACGTCAAAAACTTATTTAACGATGAATTTTCTATCGGTTTAGAAAATCGCCGATAAATTTTGAATTAAAATTACCACAAAAATACGGCGTACAATTTTAGTACGTGGCAAGTACGGGTCGATTCAGAGGGAATGTTTAAGATTTTAAAATTTTCTAATCAATCTAATTATACCAAAAGTGGAGATTCTTTTGAAAACTAGAAAACTAAGTAAATATTGAGATTAAAAATTATGTGATTAAAATTCAATTTAAAGACAAATCAACTTTCTTATATTTTTCACATAAATCAACATAAAATCAAATTATGATCTCTTTTTACTATAAATAGGATTAGTGATGTACTTTTCATCAGCATGGCCTATTTGAGTTATTAATTAACACAAATCAAACCATCAAACTTTAATACAAATCTAGTTCTGCTTTTTTAAATCTCATGAATTATGGCGTAGAAAATGAACCAAATCTATTTTAAGCATGATATATTTACTATTGATAGTAACATAGATCATCAAATTTTGATTAAAACTTCACTTCATTGTCATGATCATATTTAGATGAAGAGGCAATTTGTGATTAATGAGATAAGCATAGCCCATTTGTTATGAAAAAAGTAGGCTATCAAATTCAATGCAAAACATAAACAAATATAAACATCCATTTTCTCATGAAGCAAAAATGTGATCATACATAGAAAATTATATTGAATCTACATGATAAAAGAAAACTTCATTACCCCTAAATTATAGGGATTTAACCTCTTATTTGTGTTATTATTTCAACACATAGAGATTTCAACATTGAAAATAAAAAAAGTAGAAAATAAACAAATAAAAAGAAGATTAACTACTAGAAGGAAATGAACTAAACTAAGTGCATAAATGTAAATCTAAACTATGAATAGAAATGATTGAAAGCATATAAATAAACATCAGCATAAAGTAAAGAAAAACAAGTAGAAAAGAGAAGAGAAAGAGGCTAGGAAGCATTTTTATTTCATGAAACATTTTGTTTACAACTTGCTTGCTAATTTTTCTAAGTAAAATAAGAGAGTAGAAGATATTTACATGTACATAAGAGAGTGATTTACACATGTATAAAACCCCAATTCATATTTTAGATTGCTTTTCAAAATTCCCTTTAGGAAGTGTGGCCACCAAGTAACCATTAGCCACTAATTAATCCATTATTAAATGTACATGAAGCTTTAAGCTCTACTTAGTTGTCCATTAGTTTCTAATTATAAATTTAGGTAAGTGGATGAGGTCCTCCATGATTATGAGCTTAAATTATTTCTCTCTTCATTCCTTTATATTCAATTATGCATGCATGTTTCTTCATGAAAGCCTCTTCTATATGCATCCAAATTCTTATAAAGATTATGAAAAATATCCAAGTAAAAAGTCCCAAATTAACCCATGCACAAAAATGACTATTTTGCCCATGTATGCAGGCGAATATATGATGAATTGAAAATAACTGAATTTTTGTTTTAAATATGTTAAAATACCCAAATATGAAATTTATTTAGATAAATAGATAAAATATAGATGTAAATATATGCTCATTTACGTGCACATCATCAAGCAACATGAAGGCAAGCCTGCCATGACAATACAAAACAAAGTGGGTGAAGTTGTGGTCAATAGCGATTTTGATTCCTCCTACAGTATTCTATAGTAATTATGTTTCGATGCTGGCTCTTGTGGCGGAGACTTTGAATCATGTAATGAAACTCCGGGGATGAGTCCCATTCTCTCGGATTTGCCTTCCTGAGAGATTCACGATAAAGATGCTTCCTTAGTGGCTAGGAGATTTCAAGATTCCTCGATTAAAGAAACCGGTGTGGACTTTCGGGATTTAAGCAACGTTTATGTGTATATTGATGAACTCATGATGAAATATCTCGAATTCAAGGCTGCATCTCCTCTTTCAGGTCATATTGCACCTAAAGTTGATTCGATTTCTGCCATGGTGGCATCTCGGTCAGGTTTAACATCCTTTTAGGCTGCTTAAGACATATTACATATTTCACTAGGACCGCGTTCACTCACACATAAATATTTTAAGCCTATCCCTTGTTGCTAAGGCTCATAATTTATTCTTCATATCAGGAACCATGAGAGGCCATGGACTTTGTGATGATCTCGAGGAATTTACCGATTTACAACATTGGTCAAGACGGTCCACAGGCCACCTCCAGCCCCTTGAAACCGAGAAGGAATGGAGAAGGTGGAAAGACTCGGAAGCCGAACTCGTCGCCGGGACGACAAAGAACAAGGTTGGGCGTATAGAAGTGGCTACGAGAAGGGGAGAAGCCCTGACGACCAAGAGAAACCGTCCAAGAAGCCAAGAGTTGATCGCGGTCCTAAACCCTTAGAGCATCAGACTTTTTCCCCGACCCCATTTTCTGTCGATTTTGAAGTTCCAGTTTCTTCTATTAAGGCTCTGTTTTCATCTCAAGCTCCATCGTCTCATGTGGCGTTCGCTTATGGTTCCTTGCGTCCCTACAGGAATCCAACTTACATTCTTCCTTCCGGTCCCTCTAGACTCGAAGATGGGTTCCTCGGATGGTTCTTAAAGGGAGTTAAGTTTGGCCGCAACCTTCGCCTAAATTTGCAAAAATTCCTATATGCCCCATCTTCAGGCGATTCAAACTAATTTGGATCAAGCTGAGAGATGGGAAAAGTTATGGAAGTAGTTGGCTGTCACGAACCGCAATAATTATCAAGAGGCCCTCTCCTTTTAATCATAGAATGACGATTTTGAGAGGGCGTTAGCAGAACGTGACACCAAAATTAAGTTACTAACACAAGAGAGGGACGCGATGCACCGAATAGTAAGAATAAAGCCAACTTGATAAAGGAGCTAAAAGAAGTCAATGCGGAAATGGAGATGTATTTCAAGATGAAATTAAAAAGGCCCATGTGGACGAAGTTAAGTTGAAAGAGGAGCTTGAAGCTCATGACATTATTATTGAAGCCCAAAAGAAGACTATTGCTAATCATGACATGAATGTTGAAGGAAAGAACAAAACAATTGCTGAATATGAGAAAATCATGAAATCCCGCGATAAGATCATTTCTGATAAAGCCTTGACGATTGCCTCGCTCCAAAAAAGAGTTTTGCAAAGTAGTTCCAACAAAACTCTTCTTGAAGTTGAGAAGGCCTCCATTACAGTAGATTTTTTGGAGCTATAGGAAAATAAGATGGAGAAGATGGATGATGCCATCCTAAATTTGCATGTTAATTTCTTGCTGCATCAGGGGAGTCTCAGATATTTGGGTCCCAAGTTCCCACGCACATTTGTCGTGGTTTAAGAGGAATTTTTGGCCTGTTTTCAAGGTGGGGGGATATTTATACTGAACAAGAGTTGCAGGATGCCTATCTTAATGAGAAGTCGAAAAAAGCGCTGATAGAGGGTCGAGGGATCCTATGAATTGAGAAGGAACATGAGGCTACTGATGCCACTATGACTGCAACTACTAAAACATTATCGGATCCATTCATTTTTGGGTCTGGTGAATCATTGAGACAGCCTCACGATCAGTTGGTAAGTTCTCCAAGTGTTGCTCTGTCGTCTCTTACTCCGGTAGCTATTTCTGAAACTTCGGGTGGTGTCGGAACTTCTTTGAAAATCATGCAGCCAAAAAAAGAAGGAGAAAGCGGGAAATATGAGATTAACATTCTCGGCCATTCCTCTAATGCAGCAACCCTCTTGATTCCCCCGAGTTGGAGAATTTTCAGCTCAAGCAATAAGAACAAGATCAAATTAACGCTTTCACTTTTGATCTTATATATCCATCTTCTTTACCCATTGATCCACCGGTTTCTTCGACGCTCGGAGTTGCTGCTATTTCAAATGATTGATGCTTGTCTCCACAGCAGCTCTGATTGTTGCGTATGTGTCTGGTTCGTAGCCGGGACCAAAATCTGAGAAGATTGCTACATTGCATGGTCTAGACGACCCTTCCGTATTTTTAGAGGGCGACTTCACGGCAGCTGAAGCTCAAGGGTAGGAAGACCAGACGGTCCAACTACATAGATCCCAACAGCAATCGGTTTTTGTTAAGAAGAAAAAGGTTGATCGGATAAAATCCTCAAAGGGCTCCCGCAAATCCCAAAAACGCAAAGTCAAGGGGAAGTCTTCCGAGAAAGTTGAAGTGCAAGAGGGAGATGCTAGTGCCGAGGAGATAGTAGATATTCCGACAGTGACACTACTCCTAGTGGGGACTTTTAGAGCTAGAAGAAACTCCCTTTTAAAGGTGGAAATGGGAGCAACGTGAGGAATTTATGCTTCAAGATCGTGATTCCACGACTCAGAAGGTAATGCTTAGCTTTTGGGATGCATGGCTCTGATTTGGGCCATCTCGGTGCTGCCGGAGCAACATCAGTTCTTGGAAGGCGAAATCAAGTTTTTCCTATCAAACGGATTGAGTCAATTTGCATCTGTCAACCCAGTGGGTAAATGATATGTACTTGAGTGTGATTCCACTATCTCAAGCAGCGATTGTATGGTTTTGAGCTGTTGTGATCCTGTCGACTCAATAGGTTACTTTGAAGAACGCATTTTCATTGGTTTAGAAAGCCAAGCAATTTTATTAAGAAAAGTTGGGCAAGTTCTACCTATTTACAATGCCCTTGGTATTCTGGGATGGCTTATCTATTGAAATATAGGAAGTACATAAGATAGCTTTAGATAAAGTAACGATGCAGCGATTCGTTGTTCCATGCTCAGGGAATTTGAATTCCATCAACGGTTGTCAATTTGAAAGTTCTGTCCCCTAGCTTTTGACTGATCACATACGGCCCTTCCTAGTTTGGTCCAAAGGTTCCCGGTATGGGATCGAATCGTTTGAGGACGAGATCTCCCACTTTGAAAGTTTGGTTATGAACTTTGGTGTTAAAGTACCATCCAATCCTATTTTGGAGAGCAACGGTCCTCGACTTGGCTTCTTTCCTCTTCTCATCAATCATATCAAGCTACTCGAGTAGGAGCTGCTCATTTTGCCACTGATTGAAATTCTGCCTTCAATGAGAGGGGACTTCTAGTTCGTCAGGGATCAATTCTTCTGAATCATACACCAAGGCAAATCGAGAATGCTTGATTGCTACTTTGTTTGTTGTTCTATAAGCCCATAGTACGAGTGGAAGTTCATCCACAAAATTCCCCTTAGCTTTTGCTTGCCACTTTTTGACGGTGGACTTAATGGTCTTATTTGTTGTTTTCACTTGCCTGTTTGCTGCGGATGAGTGACCTGGAAAAAGCTCTTCTCGATTCGAAAGCGTTAGTAAAAGTCTTTGAACTTGGTGCTTTCGAATTGGGTTCCGTTATCGGTGATGATTTTCTATGGCACACCAAACCCGCAAATAATGTTATTAGTAAAAAAATTAATGGCTTTTTTTGTGGTAATGGTGGCAAGAGGTTCCGCTTCGGCCCATTTTTGTAAAATAGTCAACCACAACTATAGCATATTTAGCCCCTCCTTTAGATATTTGTAATACGCTAATCGGATTAATTCCCCATATGTGAATGACCACGGTCTGACTATCTACAAGTTCTGTTCAGGGAGTTCTTTTGATCTTGCAGAATCTTTGGCATCCGTTGCACCGTCTAGCGTAATTTGCTGCATCGCGATTTACCATGGCCAGAAATATCCATAGAGGAGAATTTCGTTTGCTAGGGTTTGCCCCTAGGTATGGTCTTCGCAGTAAGCTTCGTGAACTTCTTTTAAGATATGTCAAGCTTTGTCATTGGTCACACATCTAAACAGTAGGTAGAGAACCCCCTTCAATAGAGTGTCCCATCCTGTATTATAAATCGTGGTGCATTCCAAAGAAGCTTTTTCCACTGGTTCCTATCTAGGGGAAGAGTTCCTGTTAGCAAGTAGTCTCTGATTGGCGTCATCCACGTTTCCGGTTCATCGGTGGTTTCAAAAATCCAGTTGATATCTATTTCGCTTATACTTGGAGTGGTCATGTCTCAACCTGGACTAATCCCAACGATTGATCTTCCATGGAGCTAGCTAGTTTAACTAAATAGTCAGCCTTCATGTTTTGCTCCCTTTGGATATGAGTTATGGTGTAATGTTCGACGTTGTTCAGCAAATCTTGCACTTTGATAGATATGAGCCAAGGTTCTTCCCTTGAGCCTAATATTCACCTTTCACCCGGCAGATGACTAGTTGAGAGTCGTTGTAGATGTGAATGAATTTTATTCCGAGCTCCTTCATGACTTTCAGTCCCGCTAGTGTATAAAAAATGGCACGAACTTCGGGTGTTTCAAGAACTACACCTGGCTCCGGGTAGAGGTTATTAGACACTCCATCGGAAAAGAGTTTGCATCGTGTTCCCTATTCCAGTGGTATTTCTTCTTCATCACCCCATACGGTAAATTTGGCGACGAGATCTGCTTACACTTGCTAATTGATTGCCATTCTCTAATAGTAGGTGATCTTATGTAGGCTCAATTTGATATTCCATTTAACGAGCAGCCCAGACAACTCAGGGCAGCACAATACTTGATTTAGGGGTTGATTGGTCAATACCTTGATTGTATGCACTTGGAAATACGGTCCTAACTTTCTATATGAGATCAAGAGGTAATATGCTAGCTTTTCCAATTTTGGATAATTTTTCTCTGCTCCAGTGAACTGCTTACTGATGTAGTATATGGTCGCTGAATTCTAGCTTCTTCACACACAAGACCAACACTTAATGTGTGAGGTGAGGCTGCTAAGTAGATGAAAAAGCCCTCTCCATCTATTGGCTTTGATAGGATAGGCGAGGTTTCCATATGATGCAGCAACTCTTCAAACGTGGTTTAACAAGCCTTATTCCATTCGACGTTCTTTTTTTTTCTTTCTTTAATCGATCAAAGAACGGTATATATTTTTTTAGTGGCTTTTGGGATGAACCGGCTTAGCGCTGTGACTTTCTCATTCAAGCTTTGTAACTCCTTCTTCTTCTTTGGGGCTTCAACTTCTCGTAGGGCATTTATTTGCTCTGGATTTGCTTCAATACCTCTGGCGCTCACTATGGATCCTAAGAACTTCTGGATACTATCTTGAAGTGACATTTAAGTGGATTTAGCTTTATCCCATATTATTAGAGTACTTCAAACATTTCAAAGAGATTATCTAGGTGATTGGCAGCTATTCGTGATTTGACTAACATGTCAGCCACATAGACTTCCATGGTTTTTCCGATCTGACACATGAACATGGCATTTACCAGTTGCTGGTAAGGTGCCCCAGCATTCTTTAAAACAAATGGCATTACCCTATAGTAGTATAATCCAAGATCAATGACGAAGACTTGGACTTCTTGACCAAAACCAGTTAGATACCCTTTAGGGGTAGGTCGCATCACGTATAAAACCATTGGCCATCTGCTTATGTACTTCTTTTCAATGCCTTTGACTGTTCGAGGCATAGGCTGTGCATTTTCTGCTTTACCGATGTAAACATAGGATGTGTTGAGTGTGTGGCATGCAATTTCCGGTGATACCCCACACATATCAGAATGTGTCCAAGAGAACACATCCATGTTGGCATGAAGGAATTTAGTGAGTTCTAATCTTTTCTTGTTTCCAAGGTGCGATCCAATTTTCATGACCAGCGTTGGGTCATCCATGTCGATTGGAACATGCACCGTCGATTCTACCGGTGCTGCCTCATCCTCCCCTAAACTCTTATCTCTAAGATCCAAAGCCTTATCGAATTGGCCATAGTCCCCAAGCCAGGGACAGCTCTATAGTTGTTATTAGGCATGCTCGCTGACATGGAGATTTCTCCTAATATTCTTCCCTTTTTCCTTTTTTTAGATTCACATAGTTCTGCAATGTAACATTTTCTAGTGGGACATTGATCTCCTGTGATCACCCCAGTTCCATTCACCATTGGGAGTTTCATGGTAAGGTCCACTAGGCCAAAGCGATTCTGAAATCCACTAGCGTGGGTCGTCCCAAGAAGGTATTGTGTGCGGGAGTTTCATCTACAATCACAAAAGTTTGGACGAAGGTGACTCTCCGGTTCCCTTCCCCAAGTTCTACAGGCAACTCAATCATCCCGACGAGTTGTTTGGGTTCGTTGGTGAATCCTTGAATTTTTGTTTGGCACATAGATACGTCTTTCATGTTGATTTTCATTTGTTCAAAGGTGCGTTTAAAAAGAATATTCACAAAACTAATGCTATCAATCAATACTCATCGAAGAACGGTGGGTCAGATCCATACTGCCACTACCATGGGATCGAGAATTGGAGCTTCAATCCCTTTGGCATCTAGATTTCGGAATACTATATCATCATTCGGTGTTTTCTGTTGCTTACTTGGGGGTCCATCTCAATTCATGGGGCATGAATCCTTCGGAGCATGTTTTATCGAGCTTGCATACTGATCCATTTCTCTCCAACTCCTTTGTGCGAGATGAGGTCCTCCAGATATCGTTCCATGATGAACCTATGATCAGTTCATTTAGATCCCTCTTCACTTGTTCTAGCTTGGTTCCTTCGATCCTTAGGAGCTTGGGGAGCAATGGGTTGGTATGGATTTCATGATTTTCTCATGTATTCTGAAGCTTGTTTTCCCGTTCAATCAAATTCTTTAGTTGACGGCACTCATTCGTATTGTGGCCATGTGTCTCATGGAAGCGATAGTACTTATTGGAGGACTTTTGATGTTCCGTCGCTTCTTTTTTAGGGGGGCTCTTGTATTCTTCCATCCCCTGTGTTGCAAGATAAACGTTTTCCGGAATATCATTGATCGGAGTGTAGTCTTTGGGCCTGAAGCCATTAAGTCACTTATTATTACCATTTTGTTTGTTGGAATTCTGATTTTTTTTCTTTTTTTGGTTTCTGTCTTTTCTTCCCGGAAGCATTTATGTCCTAGTTCATCACTGTGCTACTCTACTAACATTTATCGGCCGTATGCTAGTAGTCTTCCTTTCAAACTCCTACGCCTCTTCCAATCTCAAATATTGACTCACCTTACGATTGAAGTCCTCCCTAATGGTAGGTTGTTTCATTTTGATCTATTTTCCGAACTCAATTTTTGGGGTGGATGGTGCAGACCAAGGTCATATAAACCATATCATCATTCGGATTGCTTGGTTCCATCACTGCGGCGTTGAACAGGTTTGTGAAAGTCTTCAGAGATTAATTTCGTCCCTAGAATAGACCGAACAAGGAAATTACAACTTTAGGCTACGCTGCGTGAAGTCTGAATTGGTCAAGGAATCTTGTTGCTAGTTGATCGAAAGTGGAGATAGATCTTGACGGAAGCCTAATGAAACACATGGAAGCAATTATCTCCATAAGAATTGAAAAACATCTACATTGAGCAGCGTCTAAAGCATTCACTCCATCCATATACCAACTTTACTTATACAGATGGTGTTTTGGGTCTCTCGTTCTGTCGTAGGACGGAATAGTAGGCACAGTGAGCTTTTCTGGGTACCGCTCATTCAAAATCTCATCAGTGAAGGGAATCCGACTTGGAGCGAGTCCCCACTCATTATCTCTTATATTCTTATTCTCATCCATCGGTCCCCTGACCATATCCGCGATATATGCCTCAGATGTTTGATAGTCCGGGGGTTGGCTGCTAGTCACTACACCAAGTGTTTGGCTTTACAAACGATCTTGGTGAGTGTGCTTAAGCCTTAGCTCTCCTGTCCTCAAAAGACCCACTCCTCTAGATTTTGTTGGTTTGTGATTGAACTGATGGAGGCAGTTTGGACATTCCTAGCACTATTGAGTGCATTACCATTTCCTTCCGACTTGTTGTCGTTAAATTGCTCTCTATCTTCCATGTCGGAGAGGACCATGGCTGTATCATCTTATAGGGCCTTCGCTCCTAGGTTCAAGTTCATAGTTGGTTGCCTTGCAATGGGTGGAGTGCTTATGTTTCCTTTCCCACGGTTCTAGCTATCACTCATTTTTATGGTTGCTTCCAGTTTCTTCTGTTTTGGCCAGAAATGGAAGAAATTACTTATTCTACGGCAGCCGCGGGTTATGCTATGGTTCTTGGAGAAGGATGTAGTTGTAAGGTCAAGAAGGCATTAAGTTTATCCATAGGAGCTCTCTAACTACTTTCCATTTTCTGATTGATTTCTTCAACCATTTTATCCAATTCATCTCTGGTAACAACTTCACGTCGATTAGAGAACCCTGGCGCCTAATCTCGTACAATGCCGCCATTTACTTCGATTTTTTGATGACTCGCCTCTTCTCCGGCAATTATTGCCCCCGTGGATCTTCTAGAATAGTTATCTTTTTTCCCGGAGTCATTGATTCTTAGCAGCATATCCTTTGAACAAAGATTAAGGACCTAAATTTTGGACCTATTTAATCCAAAGTAGATTGCTAGATCTTAACTTGAGTTCAATTCTAAATGAAAATACTAAAACGTTAACCAAAAAAAGTGGATCAACAACCTAGATTGAGTGTGAGAGCACTAACCCTATTTATCAAGGCAAATCGAATAAAGACAAGAAGTAAAAACTTGCAGAAAAAGTAAAAAAACAAGAAATTTTTATAGTGGTTTGGCTGTTAATAAACCCTATGTCCACTTTATAACTTTTATTGACTTACTACTATTACAAGTTGAATATGATTACAACGCAATTGAATTATGTAAGTTGGATCAAATCACCAATGCTAGAGTTCACTGGAGAATCACAGTGAACCCTGTAGATGGCTTATGTGTAGGAGAAGAAGAATGAAGATTCGTTTCTGCATAGTTTCAACAGTCAGTTTAGAAGATCCCATTTATGTTGTAGGTAGGATTTTATTTGTATGGGTTGGAGAGCTGTTGGGCCAGACCATCTTGCCAAATGCTTGCCAACGAACATACGAAGGTGCACAAATTTTATTTATAAGGGTTGGAGAGCTATTGGGCCAGGCCGCCTTGCCAAATGCTTGCCAATGAACATACGAAAGTGCATTTAAATTTTCATAGCATACCGAGTCAATCTAATGGATCGCTAGCTATTCATAGGTTATTGATGGCTTTTAGGTTGCTGACAATTCAACTGCTAGCGATGCTTTCCTTCATCCTCTTCTTTAAACCTCATGGCAATCTGGCACAATCATATGGATCGCTAGCGACCATGGTGCGTGGATCGCTAGCGACCCAACTATTTGTGAATTTTTGGACTTCGTCTTTTTTATTGCATTTTATTGTCTCATGTTGGTGTTCTCCATGTAATTTCATAGTTTGTTGTCTTGTTTTGATGATGATACATACACTGGTTGCATTACATTGTCGATTGAATTTGAGAATGCCCCCTTCTCGATCTAACTAGCTTGAAATTACATCACACTTAGCCATCATTCGTAGAATACGTATTGGATCATGACGCAAGAGGATTGGTGGACCTACGAGCGAACCTTATGGATGGCTAGCGATCCATAGGAGATGGATGACTAGCGATCCATAGGAGATGGATCACCAGTGATCAATCACCTTAGCATGTTTTTGCTTTCTTTTACCATAATCCTTCTTGGTTGGTTCTTCCAGTCCTTTTGGTTAGCTCTTGAGATGTTCTGGCTCGACGAAGCTGTTCCGACTTTCTCTGAATTCTGCTAGGTTAAAAACTCGGATAACAAGGACCGCTTTAAAACATATTACATATATTTTCTTTTTTATCAAAGTAACGTCAGTTCAGCAATTTCTCTTGGCATAGATTACATCAAAATAGTTTTATCCTATTTTCTCGCTGGTGCATTCTTAAATTGGACTAAAACAATTATTAAAAAAATGAATATAATTTGAATCTAAAAATGAGCCAAAATAAATTGTTGAACCAGTGCTAGCATGGCAAAAGCAGTTCTATATCTTACATGTTATAAATTAAGTCAAAATTTGTCGAATTTTTGAAAAGTAAGCTAAATTAATGAAAACCCTATTGTACAATTGAAAAAACAATTTCACCAAACTAGATCAAGCTCCTTGAAGGATAACAATAAAGATCAAAACATGTAAGACGGTTTCGCTACGGACAATGTAAAATAGAACATGCTAAAATTACAAAATTAGATGCTAAATGATTTATATTGTTTATCTGGATAAATCATATAATTTGTATAACTTACCGAAAGATATTTTGATCCAAAAAAATAAATTTTTCATGTAATTTTCTTTCCAAATTGTGAGACGCACAAAGAAGGCCATCAAAAATTGCAAAAAAACAACATCAATTTGAACATTGAATAAGGTATATCATCCTTAAAACCTCTCTGAACAGGCAAAATAAACTTTTAGCTGTCAAACTTTTTAGATGATGAAATACATGGTGAAAGCCTTCAAAACGGCAACATGTCATTTCAACTATATAGTATATAAAAAGAGATAACTCAACAAAATTAAATAAGTTCAAAATTTTAGATATTTTATAGTGGATAATACAAAGTTGCGATGGTTTTGCTACATAATGCAACTCACAAAATCATATTCGTTTTTTATGGCATATGATTGCAAAGTAACAAAAAGCTTCCTATTAGTTACGACTAAAAAATAACCAACAAATAAATAGATACATGATAACAATGAATGTAAATGTATAAACAAGCTAGACTTAAACAGAATACACAAACGAAAGGCTTATATTCATATCAGCGGGGAGTATTGTATGTAATGAAAGTGGAAGTTACATAAGTAACACAAATGAACAGAGAAGGCAAAAGAATGCCATTAAGCAATTGATCCTGACCCAAATAACGAGCCAACGCGACTGTGCCATCTGCAACAACTCTTTCTAGCATTCCCACCATTGATGGTAAAAAGTCCTATGTTGTATGCCCCATGTGCTAGTCGAGATGATATTACCCTAAATAAGCGTGCAAGGTTCACACCTGCGGTAACATACCCTTGTTATTAAAATTTAAAGGCACGACAACTTTGTAGTTACAAAAAGTATATTTAGCTACAAGGGAAACTATATAATCTTTATAAATAATGAGATGGTGATTACCTTCAAGGACTTCGATAGCAAAAAATGTGATAAGGGCGGAGAAATCGATTTCAGTATAGTTGACCTTCCCCAGCTACCGTTAACTTCAGCATACAATCTCAACATCTCTTCAACAATAAGGGTTCGTCATAGTTCTATTTCAGTATAGTACATCAGGCAAGCAATTCAGCGAATCTATTCATCACTTACTGTTGGAAATTTGTTTGAAATAAGTGAATTGTTAAAAAGTGACTAAGTGGAAGTTGGCTCCTATATTTGAATAGTTCCACATTGTGAGATTATATGCAAGAATCAAGTATTTATACTTGATTCTTAGAGGCTAAGTTGGACCCTTTGGACACCCAATGATGCTCTTTTGTGCGGAGGGAGGCCATGTTTGACCACCACACACGCGCGCCGACCGACTCGACCCGAGTTCGGGCTCAGGTTTGGGCTTGTAGTGGTGTAACTAGGGATGGGCATAAACCGCACCGCTATACGGAAACATTCCGCACCGGACCACAAAAGCGGTGCGAAAACCTGCACCGAATCTTCTAACCAAAGCTGATACTCCAAACCGGACCGACCCGCATCGATACGGTTCGGTTGCGGTCTGAACGATTGAACCAACCATATTAAACCGGACCGAACCGAAAATTTATATTTGTAAACTTATAATAAAAATATATATAAGAAACTCCTATCTTATTATAGATTCTAATGATGTACATTCTATTTTTAGCGTATGTCGTTGTTATATTAACAATAATCACTAACACAAAGGAAGAAGTTACAGTTTTGGTATAATATTTTTTATCTCATTTTTTTGTGAATAAATGCTAATTATAATTTTATTCTAGTCATTTTTCTTAATGATTATGCATTGATTAATATTGATGTTTGGTTAATCTACCAAAAAAAACTCTCACTTATAGGTAAATGTAAATTGAAATATTCATACAATTAAGAACTAATTTTTCATTTCAGTATAACATTGTGTGTTTTAACCTTTAAATGTAAAAGTTTCACTCGGTTGTCTTTGTAAATTGATTGTTGATGGAAGTAATTCTTTTATTTCTTATTTAATACGGGTTCAAGCCAGACCGGACCGAAACCGAACCATATTACATTTAAACCGGACCGAAACCAAACCGTTTAAAGGATTGATATAATGGTTTGTATTTTTTATTAACCGTTTGATGCGGTGCGGAAGCAGTTTGGACTCCAAACCGCACCAAACCGACCCGCGCCCACCCCTAGGTGTAACACTTATAATTTTGCTACAAATTTATTAACAGGCTTTTGACCGGGCTGGAACGGTTATTTAAGCCCGTATTGAAGAACGTTCATTGTTTGACCCAGTGGTATAACACTTATAATTTTGCTACAAATTTATTAACAGTTTTTTGACCGGGCTGGAACGGTTATTTAAGTCCGTATTGAAGAACGTTCATTGTTTGACCCATTATTCTCAGATCCGTTTTTGTTGCCCACGTCCCCCAACCAGTAATGTTCTTTTATTTTTTCATAACAAATAGACAGAGAGCGGAAAAGAAGAACAACATCTCAGTTTTCAATTTTTTTTTAAAAAAACCGAACAAAATTCGAGCAGTACTTTTAAGGTGCAAACAAAATCGCTTCGTCGGTGCAACGAATCGATACCGTAAATCTTTGAGAGGCTGTTTTATCGTAGAGGCGGCGATGATTTATACGAACTGCTTGCACAATTGAGCAGATCGCCGAAACGTCTTCACGAAAGTGACGTAGTCCACGACTCAGCCGAAGACACCCATTGTGTCCAACAATTGAAGACGACGCCGCCTATGACTTCTGCTGCAGATCTCGATACCACTGCTCCCGCTTCCCTCTTCCAAGTCCCGATGTCTCTGCTGCGCCTTTCAGATTCGAGGGCCTCCATTTCAAACGCTGGAAGCAAAAGATGGAATTCTTCCTGACCATGAGAAAGGTCGTGGCCGTGCTGACAACCGACAAACCACAACTGCCGGCCAGACCAGACGAAGCCGACACAGATCAGTTGCGGGCCTGGACGGAAACATCAAAGAAGGTGCAGAACTGGACAGAGCAGAATTACCTGTGCCGGAACTTCATACTCAACGGCCTCAGCGATGACATGTACGACTACTACAATTCTGACAAGACGCCCAAAGAGATCTGGGAAGCACTGCAAAAAAAGTACGATACCGAAGAGGCTGGAGCAAAGAAATATGCAGTCAGCCGCTACCTCAAATACCAGATGATAGATGACAGGTCAGTAGAGACGCAGTCTCATGAGCTTCAGAAAATTGCTCATGAGATCATCTCCGAAGGTATGAGCTTAGATGAACAGTTTCAGATTGTTGTTATTATTGATAAACTGCCCCCAGGTTGGAAAGACTTTAAGAATGTGTTTAGGCACAAGACTAAGGAATTCTCCTTAGAGACCTTGATCACTCACCTCCGTATTGAGGAGGAGGCTCGAAAACAGGACCAGAAAGAGGAAGTGCTTGTTGTCACCAACAACAACACTAAAAAGTCCAAACCAGCAGTTCTGAAACCAAATCCGAAAAGCTTTAAGAATCAGAACCGCAACCGCAACAAACAGAATTGGAACCCGCAAGGGAACCAAAAAGGATAGCAGAAACCGACCCAAAAGAATGACTCTGGACAGTTGTTTCTGTGCTACAACTGTGGAAAACTAGGTCATATGGCACGCAAGTGTAGGAACAGACCAGGCCCTGCACCGCAGGCTAACCTGGCTGAGGAGCCTTTGACGGCTATGATTTCTGAGATTCACCTTGTTGGTGGATCAGAGGGTTGGTGGGAAGACACTGGTGCATCCCGCCATGTCTGCTATGATCGTGCTATGCTTAGTACATACACGGCTGCCGATGATCAGAAAGTGTCGTTGGGAGATTCTCACACCACTACAGTTGGAGGCATTGGAAATGTGGAAATAAAGTTTACCTCTGGAAAGACAGTTCTTCTGAAAGATGTGATGCATACTCCGGAGATGGGAAAGAATCTGGTTTCTGGTTTTCTCCTTAATAAGGCTGGTTTTACTCAAGTTATAGGGGCAGATTTGTATACTTTAACTCATAAGGGGATGTTTGTAGGGAAGGGTTATGCTTGTGAGGGTATGTTCAAACTGAATGTTGAATCTAATAAAGTAACCAGTTCTGCTTATATGTTGTGTGACTTTAATATTTGGCACTCTAGATTATGTCATGTAAATAAGCGTATAATTCATAACATGATCATATTAGATTTGATTCCTAAAATGTCACAAACTGATTTTGATAAATGTGAATTCTGTAGTCAAGCAAAAATCACTAAGAAACCCCATAAATCAGTTGATAGATTTTCTGAACCCTGAGACTTGATTCATTCTGACATATGTGAGCTAGATGGTACTTTGACTAGACATGGACACCGTTATTTTATCACTTTCATAGATGATACCTCTGATTTCACTTATGTATATCTTATGAAAAATAAAAGTGATGCATTTGATATGTTTAAATTATTTAAAACTGAAATTGAGAATCAATCTAATAAGAAAATTAAGAGACTTCGTAGTGATAGAGGAACAGAATATGAATCTAGTTCATTTCTTGATTTCTATAAATTAAATGGTATAATTCATGAGAGAACTGCACCTTATTCACCTGAAATGAATGGTAAAGCTGAAAGAAAGAATATGACCTTTACCAAATTAGTTGTAGCCATTTTGTTAAATTCAGGTGCAGCAAAACATTGGTGGGGGGATATTTTGTTGACTGTATGCTATGTATTGAATAGAATCCCTAAATCAAAAAGTAAGATTTCATCTTTTGAAATTTTAAGAAATTATAAACCGAATGTATCTTACTTTAGAACTTGGGGATGTTTGGCATATGTTCGTATACCCGACCCTAAGAGAATAAAATTAGCAAGTAGAACATACGAATGTGTATTTATTGGCTATGCTATTAATAGCAAAGCATATAGATTTTATGACCCGAATACACATAATATAGTAGAATCTATTGATGCTGATTTTTATGAAAGTAAATTTCCTTTTAAATTGAGGAATAGTGGGGGAACGTCAAATAACACCGTGCCTATTAGAACAGAACTTAATGAATCTTCTGAAACTGAACCTAGAAGAAGTAAAAGAGTAAAAGTTGATAAAGATTTTGGCTCGGATTGTTGCACTTTTACTATAGAGGAGGATCCAACAAACCTCCAAGAAACCTTATCTTCTTTAGATGCCGATTTTTGGCAAGAGGCTATAAATGATGAGATGGATTCCTTGGAATCCAATAAGACTTGGCGCTTAGTAGATTTACCACCTGGTTGTAAGTCTATAGGTTGTAAATGGGTACTTAAAAGGAAATTAAAACCCGATGGAACGGTTGAAAAATATAAAGCCCATTTGGTAGCTAAAGGTTTTAGGCAAAGAGAAAATATAGACTTTTTTGACACTTTTTCACCTGTAACTAGAATCACATCCATTCGAGTACTAATTTCATTAGCATCTATTCATAATTTAATTATACACCAAATGGATGTTAAAACTGCCTTTTTAAATGGTGAATTAGAAGAGGAAATTTATATGGACCAACCTGAAGGCTTTGTTATTCCTGGTCAAGAACATAAAGTTTGCAAATTAGATAAATCATTATATGGTTTAAAACAAGCACCAAAACAATGACATGAAAAATTTGATAATTTAATAATCACAAACGGTTTCAAAGTTAATGAAAGTGACAAATGTATTTATTATAAATCTGAAAATGACATTTGCACTATAATATGTTTGTATGTAGATGATCTACTAATTTTTGGATCAAATATTCATGCCATAAACACCGTTAAATCTTTGTTAAGTGCTAATTTTGATATGAAAGATCTAGGTGAAGCGAGTGTAATTCTTGGTATTTAGATTACTAGGTCCGAAAAGGGACTTTCTTTGGATCAATCTCATTATATTGAGAATATCTTAAACAAATACAATTACTTTGACTGTAAACCTGCATGTACACCATATGATCATAGTGTAAAACTTTTCAAGAACACTGGTGAAGGTGTAAGACAGTCTGATTATGCGAGCATCATTGGCAGCCTTCGGTATGCCACTGATTGTACTAGACCCCACATTGCCTATGTCGTGGGATTATTATGTAGGTTTACTAGTAGACCTAGTATAGAGCATTGGAACGCTATTGAGAGGGTCATGAGATACCTAAAACGAACCATGAACCTTGGATTACATTATGAAAAGTTTCCAGCTGTTCTTGAAGGTTACACCGACGCAGACTGGAATACTTTATCTGATGACTCAAAGGCAACCAGTGGCTATATCTTTAGCATTGCTGGAGGAGCTGTTTCTTGGAAATCCAAGAAACAGACTATTTTGGCTCAGTCTACTATGGAGTCTGAGATGATAGCACTAGCAACAGCTAGTGAGGAAGCAGAGTACTTAAGAAATCTGCTAGCTGAGATTCCTTTATGGGAAAAACCGATACCAGCTATGTTGATCCATTGCGATAGTACCGCGGCTATTGCAAAAGTTCAGAACCGTTAAGAGACGATAGATACGTCGTAAGCATAGCACTGTTAGAGAGCTACTCTCTTCAGGAGCTGTTAGAGTGGATCACATACGCAGTGATGAGAATTTGACAGATCCTTTGACGAAAGGACTGGCCAGAGAGAAAGTCCTTACGACTTCTAGAAAAATGGGACTATTGCCCTTAGATTGTTGAGTCACGCACAATGGTAACCCGACCTAATGACTGGAGATCCCAAGAACTAGGTTCAATGGGTAAGAACAAGTTGTGAAGTGATATGAGTTGAACATGTTATTTTTCATATATATAGAAGCATGTATTCCTGAAGTGATTAGAGGATGAGTTAATAGAAACTCTTAATGAGATCTATACTCCGTTTGGAGTGGAGTACCTACCTTCAGGAGTACTCTTGATAGACTCACCTGTGTGAATGTGGAAATTTGGCCGTTTCTTATGGTGTTTTGGGCAAAACTCCTAGAGCATTCACTAAACTGGGATAGACGTGCATGGCCATAAATGCACGGGCTTATTTGATTGCACTCTAGAAGGATTGTGTGTGGTCTGATGTCAGGAATAGAGTTCAAGATTACGTGTCACTCTAGTAAAAACTGAATCTTATTCACTATGCAAAGGTTCAAGTCTAACGACACCTTTGTTTATGCACAATCTTATGTTTTTCAGAAATTGCTCGAAAATATTTTTAAAAATTCAAGTGGGGGATTGTTGGAAATTTGTTTGAAATAAGTGAACTGTTAAAAAATGGCTAAGTGGAAGTTGGCTCCTATATTTGAATAGTCCCACATTGTGAGATTATATGCAAGAATCAAGTATTTATACTTGATTCTTAGAGGCTAAGTTGGGCCCTTTGGGCATCCAATGATGCTCTTTTGTGAGGAGGGAGGCCATGCTTGACCACCACACACGCGCGCGCCGACCGACTCGACCCGACTCGGGCCGGGCTCGGCTTCGAGCTTGTAGTGGTGTAACACTTATATTTTTGCTACAAATTTATTAACAGTTTTTTGACCGGGCTGGAATGGTTATTTAAGCCCGTATTGAAGAACGTTCATTGTTTGACCCATTATTCTCAGATCCGTTTTTGTTGCCACGTCCTCCAACCAGTAACGTTCTTTTATTTTTTTCACTACTCCGTCTTTTTAACAAATAGATAGAGAGCAGAAAAGAAGAACAACATCTCAGTTTCCATTTTTTTTAAAAAACCGAACAAAATTCGAGCAGTACTTTTAAGGTGCAAACAAAATCGCTTCGTCATTGCAACGAATCGATACCGTAAATCTTTGAGAGGCTGTCTTATCCTAGAGGCGGCGGTGATTTATACGAACTGCTTGCACAATTGAGCAGATCGCCGAAAGGTCTTCAAGAAAGTGACGTAGTCCACGACTCAGCCGAAGACACCCATTGTGTCCAACACTTACTGCAAATAATATATCTCCAAATCTTCGACACCCCAACATCAAACAAATATAATCTCAATCGCATAACTCTTCAAGTAGGCATGTAAATATTTGAAAACGCTCAACCAGAATCCAAAGCAGTTGCAATTCTCAGAACAAGGAATTCTTGAACCAATCAAACTCTAAGCAAGGTGAGCATCCCACTAGCATGCATCGAGCATCATTGATGTTGAAATGAAAAAAAGGAAGATCGATAGTCTGCGATCAAAGTAAGCTTCAATTCCAGTTGCAAGGCATGAGTTTCAAACGGCCACCCGAGGTTTGCTACTTGTAGACCTCTGAGATCCACATCGTGGCTACTGTTTTAGTTAACAGCAAACTACGACGAACAAAACAACAACGGTGACGGGCGAATTCAATCGCAACATGAGCTTTAAACCCGAAGGCGTGAAGTACCGAGAGCATAGCGATAAAGCCTCGAGCAGGCGTTGAAGAATCGCGTAGTGGGGGGAGGAAGAGACGAGATCCCTATCCCATTGTGTGTGAAGCTGAATTTTTGAAGGAGGAATGGATTTTTTTGCGAAGCATCACTTTGGTTTTAATTTTGGATTTGGCGGTGGGATTTGGGATCTATGGTTAGGCAAAAATAAGGTAGGCGGGAAATAAAATTCGCATAAATGAGGGTGGAAAAACAGGGGAAAGCTAACCATTAATTTTATGATGACATTATTATTTTTTAATTATGAATTTTAGAAAATTTGTAAAATTTTATTTTTAAATTTTTACAAATTTTTAAGCTTCTTTTAGGAAATTTTAAAAACTTAAAATTTTGAAATATTACATATTATTAGTAGCTATACTTATTAAACGTCAGATAATAAATAATAAATATTACTTTTTAATTATCAAATATTGATTACTTATTAATTATTCGTTATTACATATTAATATCACTTATTGATCATTTAATAGAGATTATTTAACAGCAATTATTAAATATTAAATAGTGAATATTAATTATTAAAAGGTAATTATTAATAATTTAATAGTAATCATTTAATGTTAATTGCTAATTATTCATTATATTTATTGATTATTAAATGAATTAATAAATATTAAGTGTAATTCACTAGTAATTATTAATTAACAAAAAAAATTATTGGATATAAAAATAAGTGATTTTAAACATGCTTGTATTGTATCTATTACAACCAAATAAAAGTTGTTAAAATTGACATATATTACTACGGACAAAAGAAAATAGTTGCAGTATGCATCTATTACAATGGTTAAATAGGAATGAAAAGCGATATCTATTACAATGAGCAGAAAACAATTGAAACAAGCAGATATTATAACGGGCAAACTAAAAACGTTGTAACATGTGTTTATTACAAGGTGCAAAAGAAAATTGTAGTTGAAAAGTGGTATCTATTACAACAGGCTAGAAAAAACCATTGTAATAGGTTTATATTACAACGGGAATTCAAAGATCGTTGTAAAAACGACATTGGGAAATGGTATTTTGTTGTAGTGTAAGAAAATATGAGAAGAGAATTGAAAGGTTAGACTTGTATTTATAGGCATTTGAATCAATCTTATCCATTAAGTTTATAATAATGAAATCCGCGTCATTCGGCCAAGGTTCAAACCAAGCCGCCATCTACACTACTAGTCGACCACCCCATATAAGCGATCAACCGACCCAGTTAAAGGGTCGATCGGCGGGTCCACGCTATTTAATCTTATTTATTTCCTTTTTCTCGTTAAAATGATTTCTGCTCTAAAAACTCCAAACACTACTAACTTCTTCATTTGAACACTGATCAAAAACTTCAAGTATGAAAGTTGCTTAGAAAATCGCCACAAACGCAGTGATGCAACTTTCATTGTAAAATCTTGACGTTTGAACAAATTTGAGCCTTATTAATTATTTATTAACTAACATCAATTTTATGGGGTGTTACATTCTCTCCCTTAAAAGAATTTTGTCTATGAAATTCCTCAAGGGTTGAATCATGTAACGCAGCGCACAATCATTCTAAACTATCCAACTAATTAGTGTACGGCTAATTTGCAGCCAAACATATATAAGTGCTCTATGTATCACAACATATACGAAGTTCATGCTGAATAATTCTATATCGGCGCCACCTATATGAATGCATCTTTTCAAAACATTTTTCGAAATATGATGTGAACGGCCTGTCTTTGTTTTCACACTATAATTTCCACACACACCTGCGAATAGGGTTATGGTTCAATCAATTTTACATACAATCCTACCATCTGATACATAACTCATAAATTTTAATATCCAAAAGTTTGAATATCCAATTTCTAAATCCATACTTCTACGCCAATAACGAATTCAGATGGAAAATTTTACATTCCCACCCTTCTTTTAGGAGCCATCACACCTTTAAACCTTCTTTTTTGTCCCCTTTTTCGACTCTTCCAATTACAGTTTGCATTAGAAGGTTTATTTTGTAGATGTTAAATCAAAACTATTATAAGCACAAGTCTTTTTTACTATATACAAAGTATGAAAATAGAAATTCCAAAACTATTTTCCCTTGTTATTCCTATGTTTAGTATACTGTTACCTTTGTTGGACAGTAAAATTCATATTCACTAACACACTAATCTTCCCTATGCTAAGCATGTGGTCTTTGAAAATTTAAAATCCTCTTATTTCAAAAAAAAACATTTTGCCTTTCTAATCAAACTTGCAAAAGGGTTTGAAAAAATAAAATTTCAAAAGCATTCAAACACAATTTTCCAAAAGCATTTAAACATAACTTCTCAAAAGCATTTGAACACTTTTCAAAACATTTGCCTCTCCGTCCTTAAAATAAACCAGGCCATGTTTAATGTAATTGGGACTCAGTCGACAAGTTAGTGGATATGATTTCCCCTAACATTACATAGTTAATCTTGGATTTGGGAACCCTTTTTTTTTCTTCAAAGCAACAAAAAATGCATAAGCATTTTTATAAATTTTAGCTTTTATGGCATGGGATAGTGACCCATGATTTCGCAGTAATCTTTCACTGTCATCTGCTTGCTAAATTTATTTGTTAGCATGATTTTTCCTCTACCACACCCAAAATGATCATAGAGTCATTAAAGGGTCAACTACTTCTACAATTATGAATTAGCAAATTCAAACAATATTAAATTTTTCTTAAAGTAGTAATTATGTTGTTGTGTGCTTACATAATCAGGATGTTGCATCCCAACTATTTATTAAAATATCTAGTCTAATTTATATTCAAATATGGGATAAAACTGAAAAGAATTTGATATTAGAATGATAATAAAAATGCAGAGAAAGTAGAAAAAAGTTTACGTGGTTCGGATTCCTTTGAATTCTACGTCCATGTGTCAAATCTTTGTTAATATTTTCTTTTTGGTACAATTTTTAAGGAGCAGAGAACATATATTTCAACATAGAACATTTTGAATCTTAAAACAAAGTGGAAAAAAGACCCAGCTTGGCGATTTCAGAAAATGTCCTCTAACACTGCTATAGTGTCTCTTTATTTATGATTGACCTATTTGGTGAACTGATGAAGTTATCCTTCTGTGCTATCTTCCATATAGATCTTTGCATATCTCATCCATCAATTTCTTGCTTTAAGCATGTGTGGATTGTGATGTGTCTTTGGGTGGAAAGTTTCTCATGGGGGTAAGATTTGATTTTGAAGCGGAAAGCTATGGAATTGAGGTGGGAAATTCCCAAATTTTAATGGATCGTGCCTTCTTCGATATTACATAGCAGCCGGTATGTGGATTGTGCAAACGTATAAATAATCCTACGCTGGTGAACTGCCCTTTATTCGAGGATGGAATGTACCAACCGCCCCTTGTTTGCATAGTGTAGTGTTGGAGGGTTGCATGGCTTGGTAGGAGATGATGTGTCGCTATTTTGAAAGGTAGCTGTCGTATATGAATAAAGTTCGAGTTATTATCATACATAGAGGACCGTGCAGCTTCCTTAGTCTTTGAGAAATGAGGGTAGATTTTTGGCTGTAAAGTAGTTTTAGTCCATTGCTCCATCCCTTGGACCTTTATCTGTGTGTTAAATAAATTTTGTTACTCGCTAAGCATAGGATTGAAAATGGCCAATAGTTATAAATAATGTAAATGCAGCGAAAATAAAATAGTAATCACATAGTCGATATTATACTGGTTTGGACCTTCTGTCTTACGTTCAGCCCCTAAGCATCACTTAGTAATTTCACTATCGATACCCTCACTTCAACCAGAGGAACAAGTTTATAGCCCGAACAACTACATGGGACATCAACACTGACTACCTAAGGACTCCGTAACAGGAATTCAATCTTTTCTTTTGCAAAGAAATAACTTGACTATATATTATGTCTTCAAAACACTGAGTAGTCACACTGAAATACAACTTCTATAACATTTGAAAATGTTGCAGAATGATGCATTTCTAATGAATATTGTGTTTTGGAATTTAGGAAATAAAAGAATAATTTGAGAGCATGGGATTGTGGGTTTAATTTGGACATGCTAGAAGGCTTATATAGGTGTGATAGGATGTCATTGAATAGAAGCAACCCTTCAGCAATTTAATGTAGAAGAGATGTATTAATTGAAAGTTGAAACCGTAAAGTAAAATGCTTAAAAAGGCACTTTAACTATTCAATCATAAGTTTTATAAAGGTTTTTAGAATAATTTGAATTCAAATGCTGCGTGGTGCAATAGTAGAGATGCACGTTGTGTTTGTAGGCACCAGGGTTTGTACCTTCTCTTTGTTATATTTATTTTCTCCCCACATTTGGATTTTTCTGCTATATATAATTCTAGTGATTTCCTGATATCTAAAGCGGTTATGGTGTAGTTAGCTTATGAGATCTTATAATATCTTCCTCCATCGGCATTCGAATCTGACTTTGCACTTTTTTCCAATAGTTTATTTTGATTTTCCCTTACCTCCAAAATAAAAGTGCCAACATATTTCTGAGCACGGGCATTTCTATTATGGCTGGCAATAAGTTGACTTTCATCCTTTGGTCTATTTATCCTTTGGTTTTTTCCTTTGTCATTGACCAAGTTATGGTAAAATCATTTATAGCATGGTTGGTTACTTTAAGCTTTATATGTCATTTACTAGGATTCAGGTTCTAGCTTTGTGCGATTTTTCTAAACATTTATTTTTCCACTTTCTCTTTTCATCCATACTTCAATCACACCACTAGAATAGTTTTTCTCTTTTCTGTGCTTCAATATATCTTTTGTAAAACTTTGTTCTTCCCCATACATCTACTTGACCTGAAATTACACAATAAACACATTATTAGCATTGTCATATGGTTATTATCAACATAATACAGACTGTTTTTTCAACATCTTTTAGGATTGTGGCACTACCTTATTACATCAAGCTTGCGGAGCATATTCATCACTTTACCATTGACTTTGGATCGCGGTGCAGTTTTGTTTTTTAATGTAATATCAGGATGGTGGGCATCCTTGAAGCTTTGTTATGTGATATAAGATTGTGGCATAGTCCTACAAATTTAGATGTTAGCTTCAGTTTATGCCACGTCCCTGCTTGGATATAGTCTTATGAGTAGTGTGCTACAATTCCAATTTAAGATGAATATTTAGGTTGCAAGTTAGTTCCTATCATATGGATTTCATTCCAACATAGGGATGCGGCTAAGTCCAAGTTTGTAAAGGTAGTGCAGTTTGAAGTGGCTATGTAATATGGTTCAGGATGGGTTTGGACATTGTGTCCTGACTTTCCACCGGTGCAGTATAATGATTATGCTTCCTAAGTGTGTCGGTGCAGTTTGATTGCCGTGAACTTGATTTTGATAGGGATGTAGTTGGCCAGCTTTTCATGTTGAAGCCACTTTTCCTATCGGAATTGAAGTTGTTTACAAGTGCAGTGTAGTTCTTCTTGTTTGGCTTACCTTGATCCACATTTTCTGGTGTTGGTACTACGCAGGATGTCATACCAAGATGTCTTGCTTCTATACTTAGAATTTTGATGATCAAGTCAGTCATGGTATATGAGTATGATAATATGGTGTAGCTTTGCTTTATTTGGTTTAGTTACTTGGTTTTGCATATAATGGTCTACTATAGTGTATCATATTATATTGCTTCATATTTGTGGGAGTTGCGAAGTTTGTTCAAATATAAAACATTCTATTTGTAAGATGAAGTGACATTTTGACCTGCAACATGGTAGAGTTATGATTGTTGCATAGTTTATATTACTCGGTACAGCTTAGATTTTGTCCAATTGGTTAGATTTTTGATGGGAACGGCCAGCTTTTTTGCCTTATTATCTTTGGAATTTATTGTGGTATATTATGCAGATGCATCTTGAGGATATACGATCTGCTGTTTGTTTTAGAGTTGTAATGTGTTGATTAGGCAATGTATTTTGATCTTGCATAGCTTATTTCATGGTTCAGATAGACTGGTTTATAGGTGAGCCCACTACACCAGAAATGCCATTTCGCAATGGCTTAGAGCCGTTGCGAAATTGGCAGTGGTAAAAATTTTGCAATGGCTCAAAGCCGTTGCGAAATTAAATTTAGCAACGGCTCAAAGCCGTTGCAAAACTTAATTTCACAACGGCTAAGAGCCATTGCAAAATTTAATTTCGCAACGGTTAAAAGCCGTTGCAAAACCTTGTTGTACATGGGTTGTTAATTTGGTTTTGCAACGGCTCAAAACCGTTGCTAATTTTAATATATTTTTTAAAAGATATATATTGTTTTTTCTGCGCTCCTATAGCGACAGTCATTTGATTATCATACTCAATACAAAAATTTGCAAATTTAACACAATATCACAAAAGAAAGATTATTAAACCAAATATTTTTCATAGATTCAACACAAAGACCAAACATAACAAATCTTTTAATTACAATGTTCAACAACAATACATTACACTACACAGTTCAGCAGCAACAACAACCGTTCAAACAACAAACCATCCACTTCCATCTCTGACAACAGACCATTAACCATATCCATATTCTCCTCAGTTCAAACCCATCTTGCCACTGACATCCACCACTTCAGAACACATTTCTAACATTCGCCTCATATTTCTAAGATTTTCAGTTTCTAACATTCACTTCAACTGTTCAAACTCCTCCTTGCTACCTCACATATCCATTACACTGACTTCTGCTGCAGCATCCTTCAAAACTACTCAATCCACCAATAATTCTGCCATACATCACCCAAAAACCACTGCATCTCTTCACATCAGCCGACTATCCACCATCCTTCTACAAGCCATTGCATAACTCGTCTTTCACATGCACTTACATACTAAGGTCATCTCCTCCTGATCATATCTACTACACCTTCCTAACCACCGACAGTTCCTTGCCAGTTCTTACTTCAAACTTCTGCACTTCTTCATCACCATAGCCTTCAACTTTATTACCACAGTCACAACATACAACCTGTCATCAAACCCCTTTTACACAACATCCACTCTTCTCAACTGCATTACTTCATTACTGTTGCACTGCCTCCATCCCCTTCCCCGTAACCCTACAGCACTTTCACTACTAACTGCCACAATCCAACCACCAATTCTACCACCACCACCCTTCAATTCATATATTCCTAAACTACCATACACCACTTCAATACATAAATTTCACATACCCTCTATCAATAGTTCTCAACTCCCCTCTACATTACAAGTGCAGTCATCAACTCAATCATCCCATACTACTCTTGCAAATACACTATCACACACTTATCTTCACACAACTTGGCATATCATCTTCCACTGTTCGCAGATCAGCATATCAGACTGTGTGCATCTCCATAACCATACAACTGTGTGCATATCCCTTACTGCCACCCACTGAATTGACTGCAACACCTCTGCCACAATTTTGCACCTCGCCGCAAATAGTTCACAGTCACATTTCAACTATATCTTTTCAAATTGCCATCACATTGCCTTCATCTCCACCATACTTACCACTTTAACAACCATTTTCCTCTTCAACCCATACTTTAACAGTCCACAACTTCAAATACTGCACAATGCACTCCACAAACAACCGCCTTAACACCACCAGACCAGACTCCCCCCACACTCTGCCAACCATCATTTCAAACCAAGAAAAAGAATATATATATATATATATATAACAGCTTACATAACAACCAGTGATAAGTTAGCATCTCCTTCGACTAGTGCCTCAAACTGACACCGCAACTCCATGAAGCTTGCCGTCGTCAAAACCCACACTACAACAGCAATCGCGAGTTCGTCTCTACCTGCAACAACTCACTACTGCAACCACCTCCGACTTCAACCGAAACACTTCTGCAGCCATTCCTCCATCATCCACCACTCTCATCGCTACCTCCAAGTTCAAGTTCAACCGAACATTGAAGTGGTAAGTATGGTGGTTCTTTTAATTACAATATATTACAGTATACAAGGGCACCAAAATTGCTCCAGTTACAAGGGCACTCTTCCAGTTTGGTCCCAGAGATGGAAGCAGCGCCCCTTGGAATAGTAGCTCCTTCCAATTCAACATTATCCAAATAGAGGTAAATATTTACTGATTGAGAATGACATTTCCTCCTAATTTGTTACTTGATCAAATGTTTACCTCACTAATTCCAGGCAGAAATGCCACAAGAAGGAAGTCTAAAGGCTGCAAGGAAGTAAGAACCTGAAAATATACCTACTGTTTTAAATACAAGGACCGTTAAAAGAAGAAAATATGATCAAACAGCAATACTACCTGTTCATTTGCAGCTGAACTAGACTCTGAACAATCTGGCCATGTCTTTAATAACAAGTAGCGGTAGGATGTTATGAGCAGAACAAGACCTATGATCAACTCTACGTGCCACGCTTTGAACCCAACTAAAGATTGTGTATGCAATGTTAGCATTATTTTAAGTAGACAATTCCTTTAGTTAGCATTAAGGGGGAAAGAAAAAAAGAGCGTATGCACATGACACTTGTGTAGATGCATCAATGTTTGCCCACTGTTGAACAAATGCAATGTGTGATACCTACAATTAAAGTGCACTAAAGCTAAACATACAAGCATAAATTAACTTTTAGCAGTATTCTCTATGCTGAAATAGAATAAAATGTGCACCTAACGAATCGATAGACCTAGTGCTAGTAGTGCACTAGACGTGATGGTGCAAGCTTTTAAAACAGAACTCCTTGTTGTAATTTTCTTTGCAGTATCACCAGCATCGACATCATTTTCAGTAATATTTCCAACTATTTCTTTGGACACAATTGAAGGTTGTTTGTCTCCTTTTAGATTTCTTTGTTTGGATAATGTTGTTCCCTCAATTTGTTTGGACACAACTGAAAACATAAAAGTAAGAGTAACATGAATAAAATATCGTCCCTGTAAATACCAACTACCAATATTTGTATCTTTTGTAGTGGTTGCAAACATGTGATACTACCAAAAGTTGATATCAGAGAAAAATAAATCATGCATAGCTATTCAAGCATGATCAGCAATTGAGCCAAAGTTATCGTAGATATTTTGGTAGTATCACATGCTGATTGTATAACGTAAAGTTGGTTGAGATAGTGGCAGCAAGCATATTCGTTGAAAATGTAGCAAACAAGTCAAAATTGGTGTGTTAAACAAATCATGTGAACTGATGTACAGATGCAACGATATTCATAGTAAATTATCGCAGAAGATATAGGCCCAGTTCTAATCCCTACTATTGCTTAAACAGGAGCATAAAGTTTTGATAGTGTATTAAAGCAGTGATACTCAATCCAACCTCCATGTTCCAATACACCTTGATCTTGAGCCATGGTAACTATTTCCATCAAGCTTCATTTTGCTTGTAGTTAACAATTTGCTCTCCATTTAGTATAATTTGATTGAATAGATTTTTAAAATCTAACAATTCCCTACGGATCGATCCGTACTCGCCACGTACTAATTTTTGTACGACGTGCGCTTGTAGTAAAATTTTAATTTAAAATTTATCGGCAATTTTCTAACTTGATAGAAAAATTATCGTTAAACAAGTTTTTGGCACCGTTGTCGGGGAGTAGTTTTGATTTTAATTTTCTATTCTTCGAATTATTTTTGTTTGATTTTTGTGTGTTTTTATTTTGTATTTGTTTACCAAAAAAAATTGTGTGTTTGTTGTGTGATCTTAATTTTCATTTTGTTAATGTGCTTGTTTTTCTTGTTTTCTTTTGTATTTGCATTGCATTTCTATCAAAAAAACATATACAATTTTTTAAAAAAAACAATGCATTTCATTTCATTTTCAATTTTGTTACATTTCGATTACATTTCATTTCATTTGCATTTGCATTTCTATACATTTTCAACTTCTATTTAAAAATAAAAAAATAATTTTTTTACACTGTGTATCCTTTTCCCTATGCACAGTGCACCAAAACCCCTTTGCCTCAAAACTTCTCACTGTCACTGCACTTCAGCTTCAAAACTACAACTACCCTACAACAAAACAATATCATCCTCATCCACACCAGTTCATCACTACCCTTCCTTGCACCTAGTCTCCTACCTTGCTCTGCCTGCAATCATCTACAACAACTTCTACTATCACATTTCAACAACTTCTACTATCACAGTTGACAGCTCAACCATGGGTTTCCTAGAAAATGAACGTGTTATGTTTTGCAGCCTGGGTAAATTTAGAAAAGAATGCCTAACATATCTATAATAACATGTAACCATGTCCAAAAGAATTGGTGCAAACAAAATTGAATGTAAGTTCGCTTAAGAAGATGCCAAGAAGAAGAAGAAGAAATAACCATTGCATGGTGGCATTGCAATTCTTAGTGAATGAATATAAGCATCACCAAGTATAAGTTTTACTATCACCTGAGATAGACTGAGTGAGTTTAAAATCGCCCGAGAATAGGCTACAGGAATCTCATTTGTACGAAACATGACCACTCCTTCTCGTAACATGTTTTCATTCTCATCAGGCAACCGCATCAAATTCAAACCTCTATCAAGTTTCTACAAACTCAACCAATACAAAGTGCATTACAATCTCTACATCAAACTCAACCAAGATTCTACAAACAGCATCAAACTCAACCAAGATTTTCAAACATTTTCCTTACCGTTCACAAACCTGCACAATCTCTGCATCACAATTGCAAAACCACCTCCTACAGCCACTCGCCACTTCTCTGCCTTACAAATAAACTTCTAAAGATCACTTTCTCTACACCTGTCATATAGCATAAGGAGTAAATTCAATTAGTAGTCGATTATGTTGTATAATAAAGTATATTTTAATAACCCAATTCTTACCTAAGAGATGAGCGCTTTTCAGAAATGATATCAACGATCCTAAAACACCAAAATAATCAAATTATGGTCTTGAATAAGTTAATCGCAGATCATAAACTTATTTAGTTACAATAACTATACATCAGCACACTATATCAGTATTGCAGGCACTAACCCGGTAGTTTATAATGTCATATTGATTATATAATCCAAATACACACTGATTATCGCAGGACGAAAGACAAAGTTTATATTGAAAAGCAAAGAAGCAAATACATTATTCACGCAAAAAACTCATGACTCACGTAGTGTTAGGTTCACAAATATCAACAGTTTAAATGTGACTGAGTACAGTTGGATTATACAGCCTCCTATTTTCCTTCCCCTTAATTTTCAGATCCGCACCGTTTTACTAATTAATTTTGGTCGTTCTAGCATTCCCCCTTATAAAATAGTGATAAATCAGTTGAAAACCCCTATCATGAATAATAAAATAGTGATGAATTAGTTGAAAATCTCACCTCTAAAATAAAAATCGAGCATCACCACCATCCATAAAGGACCTGAGTATACTTATCCTTAACCCACCTAATGCTTTTAGGAAAAGATTCCTTAACTTTTTCTTCCATCACATAAACCTTATAGCTAGCAACCCTTTTCTTCCTCTACAGCTCGGGATCATTAATTCCCCAATTTGACATACTTTTCCCTTTCTTCAATTTTAGATTTTCGTACTTGTAGACGTTATCTTCATAGACGAAAGACGGAGCGTATGAAGTGCTGTAGCTTCGGAAATTGTATGGAGAAACCTCATTGTTGCTGCTGCCGTATACTTTAATTTCCACCATCGTGGTAAGATTTTGATTTGGAGAATTCCTCCATGGATCGTTCTAAGAGTAGGAAGAAGAAGCAATGATGATTTGCAGTCTACTTGTAACGACCCTGGATTTTTGGTCCTGTTTATTTTAATATATATTTAAATTAATTAAATAAAAGTAGCTTGATCATCTTAAAGTGGATATGATTTGGAAATATTGTCATTTATTTATATAAACTATATTTAAAAAGGAGATTGATTTGGAAATTTGAAATAAGTATCTCAATAATATTCACAATAAAAATCTATCTTATATAATTAATTAAAATACTTCACTTTATTTCTATTTAGTATAAAATGATAACATATAGATAATAATGTTTGAAAATTCTAAAATAAAAGATTCTTAACAATATCTTGATAAAATTTACCTTATATAATTAAATTAAAATATTTTACATTGTTAACATTTGAGGAATAAATACATATGGATGATAGTGTTTAAAATAAGATCAAAGTTTAAAAATATAAAAATATAAAATACAAATAGATGATAATGTTCAATAAAAATTATTAATATTAATGTAAGTCAAACTATAAATATAAATAAATAAGTGAACTCATGAATCTAAGTTTAATATTTATTGTTAAAATACAAATGGAAATAAATATGAAATATAACTATAAATGTAAATACAAACAAGGGTTAAATGAAAACACGGAGTATAAAATGGAAACAAAAACAAGTATGACATAATAATAAAACATATATATAAATAAATATCTACATATATATGACAAGTTGCCTGCAAAGTTCTAGTTAGAAGTAATACCAGACCAAATGAAAATAATCCTAGCACGAAAATAATCTTATGAAATTCAAGCAAGCAAATAAAAAAAAATCTTTATACTCAATGGCTTCATTCACAAGCCTACCTGAAACATATGTCTTCATACAAATATCTGTGTACAAATTTCTGATATCAGGGAACATTAATTATATGTTGACATAATTGAAGACATATTTATTAATGCTAAGTACAATTTATCATTTCAGGTTACAAATAAACATTTCAGCCGAAATCTCAGTATTTTATTTTATATTGCAGTAATTTTATTTGGTCAAACAAATAAAATCTGTCCAGATGCTACCTTCCTCTATCCAACTGCATTTTGTATATAAATATGTATTTATCTTGTATTTGATTTCATTCAGAAAACCATAGAAAGAAAAAATAAGATGTAAACTCAAAAATTTTGGCAAACTAAAAACAGTTTTTAACTGAATTCAAATCAGAGAAATATTAAGGTTCAAAAACAAATTTCAGGAAATCTTTCAAACTGCAGATTGAAAAAAAAGGAAAGAAAAATTATTTATGTACAAAGCATGTGCAGGTGAGTAAACTAAATTCATAAGCTTTAAGTTTAATCAAATACTTCTGTGATCTTGTGGTATGTGTTGTAATCTGCAATATGATACTGTATTTGAATATACTTCTCTGTGTAAATTGATACAGGGTGAAAGTGCTCCTTTAAAAACTCAAATTATTTACTATTAGCCCTTGATAGGTTTAAATTTTTCAACCGCACATAAGATTTAAACTAGGTTAAGATGTTTGAAATTGTTTAAAACATCTAGTGGGAAGGTAAACTACTGTAAACCTGTTTTACAGGTAATCAAAGAAAATATTGATAAAATTCAACAACTATTAAAATCTAATTCAGGTTTATCAATCGAAAGCTTATTGAAATTTATGATTTTTAAAACGAAAATGAGGATTTTTACATTTGTAATTCATGAGCAGTTCGAATTTGAAGTAAAACTACATTTTTATCAATTCCAGAAAATTTAATAAATGGAAAGGGTTGGAATTTGGATTGAAGCAAGTTTATACATCCATGAACTCGGGAAAAATATGAATTAATTTTTCTATTGATTGTAATTGAACACGAGACTTTATTAGGGTTTGTTTAGAGTGTTTAATTCTTCTCTGTAAATCATCGATTTCGCCAACATAATGTAATCGAGGTGCGCGTGAGTGTGGGAGAAGGAGGAGTTTCGTGTCGTCAAGGCGTGGACGAAGTATGGGTGGTGCCGATGATCCCTGTGGTGGTGGCAAGGCGATTTCCGAGTGTTTGTTGCCGTTTTTGTTTTGGGCGAACAGCCAAATTTTGAATTCGAATTTTTGGGTGAGATTTGAGTATGGATTACGAGCTTGGTGATGTTTTGCGACTTGTTGACGTTGTCGTTGCTCGCCGGAGGCGAATCGTGCCGCCATGCACGTATACGGCACGAAGGCCGTGTCAGTAGCGTGATCAAATTCTTGTTGCGAGTCAAAACACGGTTTGCTTGCTGATTAGCTTCGGGTTGAGTTTAGTACTGCGCTCGTGTGAGTTATTGTATTTTAGTTTAAAGTTTAACAATACTGAAGAAAAAAAGGGAAGAGGAAGAAGAAGTATGCGCAGGGGAGTCTCAGGAAGTATGCGTGGGAAACTCGAAGTAACACCCGAGTAAGAACAGGGTAGTTCTCGGGTTTAGTGGGAAAGTCTCGGGTCTATTGATTTGGATCTGCTGTTTTTAAATATAAATAAGTGGAAATGTTTAACAAAATTAAGATAGAATTTAATACTAGCTTAATTATGAAATTAATGTTTTACAATGTTTCAAATTCTTAGCTGCTATTTTAATTATGGAATTTATTTAAATTAAGTATTAGGTTAACTAATAATTGAAGTTGTAGTTAATTCTATAATTGATTATCAAGATTTAAAAGAAGACTTTTACATGTTTAATTACGTTGAACATATAATATAAATAAATTATTTTAGAACAAAATTAAGAACAATTACTTTTAAATTGTGATTAGCGATAGATTAATTATTTTTGGAAAGTGATTGAGAGTAATTACTTTATAATCAGAGATCGAGTTATAATTAAGAAAAGGGGTAAATTTGAAATTAATTACTTAAAGTCAATTTATGAATGATTAATACTTAATTAATCGAGTAATTTAATTAAGAATAAATAAATGGTTAAGTAAGTAATTAGTAGTAATTAAGTGGGTAATTAAGTTTGATTAATAATTAAGACTGTTAATTAAATGATTAATTAAAGTAAATAACTGGGTTAAGGAGTAATTAAGTAAATGATAGTGTGAAATTAAATAATTATGTAATTAAGACTTAATGATTAATTAAGAAATCATTAATTAGACAAATTGAAATGAAGTATGTAATTATTTGTTAATTAATGATTAATTAAATAGAGTTAAGTGATTAACTCTCAGGTAATTAATTCTAAATTGAACTAATTACAAATAAGACTTAAAGATGACTGCTTATGGATTGTTATGTTGAATATCTGCTTGTGATATTTATTTGATGATATTCTGTGATTCTTTGTGACATGTTATGTTATACCTATAATGCTTGTATATGTTTTATCTGTGATAAATTCTATGTCAATAATAATTGTTGAATTTAAATTATTTAAACTGTTAAGTTAATTAGACAACTTGGCCCTTAAAATGGCGTTTGGATTTTGATGAGACCGGGATCGGAAGAATCAATTTTGATTCTCCGAAAACCACATCGATCCAAATTAAACGATAGGTCGTGACTTATCAAATGGTGGTCGAGATGGTGTTTTCAGAATGCAAGGGTTATCGTCGTTGACTCTGAGGGTGATTCCAAAATGAGTGTGACGAGATAATGCCTTCGGTTTCGTTCGAACCCGGAACGAACTTGTATGGATTGAATGCTTTCTGCACATCGTCAGGCGGACGATGAGCATTCTAAGAAATATGTTCTATAAAGGTAATCGCAGCCTCAAGCCTCATCAACCGGGAATGGCTAAAACAGGGGAGATGCAGCAAGGTTAGGTGGGTCATGCCCAAGCAGGACAAGATATTTCCCCTTTCTAGATGTCCCTTTATATTTTGGCTGTGTGGGCGGTTGCTAGCTACAACCGCGGAGTTTATCTTGTTCGGGACTGTTCAGTAAGGAATGGTCCCGGCCTTGTGCTGTGGGGGGTCGGGAGTGATCCTCGGTACGGTGATCTAGGCCCCGTACTATGACGGGCGGTACCCAGTAGCCCTGCCATTGTTGGAAATCCATTTTCCCTACGAGACCCTACGGTTTTGATTTGTATTCCCCACTTTTGTGGCTAGTAGCTGGAATTTAATAGATGTAACAATTTCGGCTATTTTCTATTTACTTGAAAACCCTAGACACTATTATAATATCACTGGATTTCCTATGAAATGTTTTGGTTAGCGTAAGGTAAAAACTTACCCGTATTTATTTGTGGGGAGTCTTACGTGATACCTTTATTTTCAAATGTTTTTCAAAGTTAAACAAATTTAAACCGTTTGCTCATACCAGACCCATGTCTGACTCAGAGTTATATTTTGTTTTTCATAAACTCTTGGGTACTCAAATTTTTATGAGTAGCCAAGTGATAGGTTTTGGACTTTGATTTCTGGAGAGCTTGGAGCAGGAGTTTCCAGACGTATGTAGATACCTACCTATTTCCGCAGTATTAATTGATGTGTACTGTACCTCTGATGTATGTAGTGATAGATGTATGTATGATTGACATATGTATTGACATTGTATAACTCTGATATATGTAAAAACTATGTAATATTTATGTGATATATTATATTTTGTTCCATTCCGCTGTGAGATTCTGATGTTGTTGTTCTTTCTTTCTCTTTCTTTTCTTTTTCTATCCCTTTCTTTCTTAATGATGATACGTCTTTCTGGTAGTAGAAGGATGGGTCGTCATAGTTGGTATCAGAGCATAGGTTGGTGATAACCTTGGTTCTGGTAGGAATTACTCATAGAATAGAGTTTGTAGAACTCTAGAATGAGTTTGAGTATATTAATAAATATGAGCGTATATTTGTTAGTGAATATAAAATTGTTTTTTTTATATTGTGTTGATTTATCTGTTGAGTCTTTATGAATTCTGGTCGATGTGTGGGACGCCATTTCATCGATAGGGATTCCTAAACTCTTAAACAAGGTAGACCGACACAGTATTGTTTTTAAAGTAGGGTAAATGAAATAATTTTACCCAAAATTATATTTTGATATAAAAGAAATATTTTTCTGGAATTATTATATATGTTTGGATGATTGGTTGTTAATACTACAATTTAAAATTGGATTGGTTTATAACCAAATAAAATTTTCTAAGTAAGGTTTAAATAAAAAGGAATATAACTAAAATTAGGTTAAACTAGAATTTAAGTCCCGGAAATTTGAAAGGTGTTTAAATGAATTTAAACAAAAGGATTTGGGAATTTAAAAATCTTGGGAATGTTTGACATGTTTTTCCAAAGATTTAAAGGCAATGATGGGATATTGTTTTGGAAAATATTGTCGAATGGAAATTGTTTTGGGAAGAATTCGTGAAAGTAAGGAAGCACTGAACTCACTTCAGTTGCTGGAAAATAAATCTGATGATGATGCCCACATCATCAATATTCATTTTCGAGTTTCTAAAGTAATGGATTGCTACCAGGGTAGTTGGTCATGATATTGTTTGGGCTTGTTCGGTATACAAGTTGTTTTAGAAACTTCAAAGGGAAATTTTGTTTTGGTGAAAACAAGTGTTTGGAATTTAAAATTTTTATTGGAAATACCAAGTGGGTAAGTGTAGTTATCCTTTCAAAATGGTTTTGGAAATGGAAACCGGGCAATTGAATTCTAAAAATTCTATTTAATAATGTGAAAACTTTAAATGAATCAACTATGGGACTTAGAAAGTAAAGTTGATATTCATAAGAAGAAATTGGGAATTTTAATTCCGGAATCAAAATTTAACTTAAGTAAATGAAAATAAGAAAACATATTGGAGCTTAACCTGAGATAAGTTAAATGGAATTGAAGTTCAAAATGAACTTAATTGGATACAAAATTTGAAGGTAAAATGATTGTAATTGTAAGGTAGAAATTTATACCTTAAGATGATAAGTGTTATATATGTAATCTGGAATTGTGATTATAAGACGAAATGGCTCAAATGAGTAATATAAGTGGTTAAGTAGATAAATAAGTTTTGAGCTCATATATTGAGAAATAAATTTAAAGGAATGGTAAGTAGCTAAATTTAACTGAAGTTGAGTTAAAATAAAATTGAATTCAAATGAATTCAATCAAGTTACAGATAATATTGAATGGAATAAAATTCTTATGTAAATAAGTAAATGTAAACCAAAGTAAGTATTGAATTGGATTAAAATAGAAATGGTATGAGTGTAAACCAATCTAATTCAAGCATAAATTAAATGACTTTATTATAAACTCAATAATAAATTGTTCATGTAAATTTAAGAATGGATAAAAGAATAAACTAATTAGTAAATTGTTGGGATTTGATTAAAAGAAAATCAAATCAAAGGTTTAAATGGAAACTGGTGGAATAGAATAAACTTAAGTTGTTAGATGGAACAGTTTGAAGAAAATAAATGACATAAGTAAATTGTGAGATGATTATTTAAAATATTGGTTGTCGAGTTTAATAAAATGGTTTGGAATCAAACTTTGGAAATAAAAAAAATTGATATAGTTGATAATCAATGGATATAAATACGTAGGATGTGCGTATATTATTTTATTCGCATAACAATTTGATCCAGATTCGAGCATAGAATTTCGAGATAGTTATATATCGATCCGAGTTAGGATTTTTCACTCGATTTTCGACGACGAATCATGGATTTGGATTTTGATTGATTCTGGAAATTCTCCATCATAGTTGTGACTATGCAAGGAGAATGACAGCTTCTGATCAAGTAACCAGATCAGAGTCCGCACTAGGAAGTCGGGTGGACAATACTAGCTCGGAATTGAAATTGTGTGATCGAGCGAGCGATCGGATTTGACATTGCGTACGAATGATATATGTACATCGTACGGGCTTGATTTAATAGATATTGAATTCTGTAAAGAAGTCAATAAAATTGGGAAAGAGTTAATACTGTAGATTTCAGAATTAAATTGCCAGAGTGGATATCTGGAATTTATTGTGTATTCCATATATCTCATCTAAGGAAATTTGTTCATGATTCATCATTAGGTATTAAACTAGTAATTCAGGAATTTGGAAGTCGAATCAAATTTGACTGCGGTCAGGAATCCAATTCGGATTGTTGATCATCGAGAAAACAAACTCTCGATAATATTAGGGAAGTTTATCTAGATTTGTGTTCGGATAACTAGTGTTGTTAGTTAGGATAGACTGTTTGGTTGTTTGTTAATATATGAATGATATCTATGTTGAATGGTTGGTATAACAGCTTTTAAATTATCTTTGATTTAAATTTTGGGGACGAAATTCTTTTAAGGGGGGAGGAATGTAACGACCTTGGATTTTTGGTCCTGTTTATTTTAATATATATTTAAATTAATTAAATAAAAGTAGCTCGATCATCTTAAAGTGGATATGATTTGGAAATGTTGTCATTTATTTATATAAACTGTATTTTAAAAAGGAGATTGATTTGGAAATTTGAAATAAGTATCTCAATAATATTCACAATAAAAATCTATCTTATATAATTAATTAAAATACTTCACTTTATTTCTATTTAGTATAAAATGATAACATATAGATAATAATGTTTGAAAATTCTAAAATAAAAGATTCTTAACAATATCTTGATAAAATTTACCTTATATAATTAAATTAAAATATTTTACATTGTTAACATTTGAGGAATAAATACATATGGATGATAGTGTTTAAAATAAGATCAAAGTTTAAAAATATAAAAATATGAAATACAAATAGATGATAATGTTCAATATAAATTATTAATATTAATGTAAGTCAAATTATATATAAAAATAAATAAGTGAACTCATGAATCTAAGTTTAATATTTATTGTTAAAATACAAATGGAAATAAATATGAAATATAACTACAAATGTAAATACAAACAAGGGTGAAACGAAAACACGAAGTATAAAATGGAAACAAAAACAAGTATGACATAATAATAAAACATATATATAAATAAATATCTACATATATATGACAAGTTGCCTGCAAAGTTCTAGTTAGAAGTAATACCAGACCAAATGAAAATAATAATAGCACAAAAATAATCTTATGATATTCAAGCAAGCAAATAAAAAAAATCTTTATACTCAATGGCTTCATTCACAAGCCTGCCTGAAACATATCTCTTCATACAAATATCTGTGTACAAATTTCTGATATCAGGGAACATTAATTATATGTTGACATAATTGAAGACATATTTATTAATGCTAAGTACAATTTATCATTTCAGGTTACAAATAAACATTTCAGCCGAAATCTCAGTATTTTCTTTTATATTGCAGTAATTTTATTTGGTCAAACAAATAAAATCTGTCCAGATGCTACCTTCCTCTATCCAACTGCATCTTCTATATAAATATGTATTTATCTTGTATTTGATTTCATTCAGAAAACCATAGAAAGAAAAAATAAGATGTAAACTCAAAATTTTTGGCAAACTAAAAACAGTTTCTAACTGAATTCAAACCAGAGAAATATTCAGGTTCAAAAACAAATTTCAGGCAGCTTCAAATTTCAGGAAATCTTTCAAACTGCAGATTGAAAAAAAAAGGAAAGAAAAATTGTTGCTGTACAAAGCATGTGCAAGTGAGTAAACTAAATTCATAAGCTTTACGTTTAATCAAATACTTCTGTGATCTTGTGGTATGTGTTGTAATCTGCAATATGATACTGTGTTTGAATATACTTCTCTGTGTAAATTGATACAGGGTGAATGTGCTCCTTTAAAAACTCAAATTATTTACTGTTAGCCCTTGATAGGTTTAAATTTTTCAACCACACATAAGATTTAAACTTAGATTAAGATGTTTGAAATTGTTTAAAACATCTAGTGGGAAGGTATACTACTGTAAACCTGTTTTACAGGTAATCAAAGAAAATATTGATAAAATTCAACCACTATTAAAATCTAATTCAGGTTTATCAATCGAAAGCTTGTTGAAATTATGATTTTTAAAACGAAAATGAGGATTTTTACATTTGTAATTCATGAGCAGTTCGAATTTGAAGTAAAACTACATTTTTATCAATTCCAGAAAATTTAATAAATGGAAAGGGTTGGAATTTGGATTGAAGCAAGTTTATACGTCCATGAACTCAGGAAAAATATGAATTAATTTTTCTATTGATTGTAATTCAAACACGAGACTTTATTAGGGTTTGTTTTGAGTGTTTAATTCTTCTCTGTAAATCATCGATTTCGCCAACATAACGTAATCGAGCCGCGCGTGAGTGTGGGAGAGGGAGGAGTGTCGTGTCGTCAAGGCGTGGACGAAGTATGGGTGGTGCCGATGATCCCTGTGGTGGTGGCAAGGCGATTTCGAAGTGTTTGTTGCCGTTTTTGTTTTGGGCAAACAGTCAAATTTTGAATTCAAATTTTTGGGTGATATTTGAGTTTGGATTACGAGCTTGGTGATGTTTTGCGACTTGTTGACGTTGTCGTTGCTCGCCGGAGGCGAATCGTGCCGCCGTGCATGTATACGACACAAAGGCCATGTCAGTAGCGTGATCGAATTCTTGTCGCGAGTCAAAACACGGTTTGCTTGCTGATTAGCTTCGGGTTAAGTTTAGTACTGCGCTAGTGTGAGTTATTGTATTTTATTTTAAAGTTTAACAATACTGAAGAAAAAAAGGTAAGAGGAAGAAGAAGTATGCGTAGGGGAGTCTCATGAAGTATGCGTGGAAAACTCGAAGTAACACCCGAGTAAGAACAGGGTAGTTCTTCACACTAGTGGGAAAGTCTCGGGTCTATTGATTTGGATCTGCTGTTTTTAAATATAAATAAGTGGAAATGTTTAACAAAATTAAGATAGAATTTAATACTAGCTTAATTATGAAATTAATGTTTTACAATGTTTCAAATTCTTAGTTGCTATTTTAATTATGGAATTTATTTAAATTAAGTATTAGGTTAACTAATAATTGAAGTTGTAGTTAACTCTATAATTGATTATCAAGATTTAAAAGAAGACTTTTACATGTTTAATTATGTTGAACATATAATATAAATAAATTATTTTAGAAAAAAATTAAGAACAATTATTTTTAAATTGTGATTAGCGATAGATCAATTATTTTTGGAAAGTGATTGAGAGTAATTACTTTATAATCAGAGATCGAGTTATAATTAAGAAAAGGGGTAAATTTGAAATTAATTACTTAAAGTTAATTTATAAATGATTAATACTTAATTAATCGAGTAATTTAATTAAGAATAAATAAATGGTTAAGTAAGTAATTAGTCGTAATTAAGTGGGTAATTAAGTTTGATTAATAATTAAGACTGTTAATTAAATGATTAATTAAAGTAAATAAGTGGGTTAAGGAGTAATTAAGTAAATGATAGTGTGAAATTAAATAATTATGTAATTAAGACTAAATGATTAATTAAGAAGTCATTAATTAGACAATTTGAAATGAAATAAGTAATTATTTGTTAGTTAATGATTAATTAAATAGAGTTAAGTGATTAACTCTCAGGCAATTAATTCTAAATTGAACTAATTACAAATAAGACTTAAAGATGACTGCTTATGGATTGTTATGTTGAATATCTGCTTGTGATATTTATTTGATGATATTCTGTGATTCTTTGTGACATGTTATGTTATACCTATGATGCTTGTATATGTTTTATCTGTGATAAATGCTATGTCATTAATAATTTTGAATTTAAATTATTTAAACTGTTAAGTTAATTAGACAACTTGGCCCTTAAAATGGCGTTTGGATTTCGATGAGACCGGGATCGGAAGAATCAATTTTGATTCTCCGAAAACCACATCGATCCAAATTAAACGATAGGTCGTGACTTATCAAATGGTGGTCGAGATGGTGTTTTCAGAATGCAAGGGTTATCGTCGTTGACTCTTTGGGTGATTCCAAATTGAGTGTGACGAGATATTGCCTTCGGTTTCGTTCAAACCCGGAACAAACTTGTATGGATTGAATGCTTTCAGCACATCGTCAGGCGGACGATGAGCATTCTAAGAAATATGTTCTATAAAGGTAATCGCAGCCTCAAGCCTCATCAACCGGGAATGGCTAAAATATGGGAGATGAAGCAAGTTTAGGTGGGTAATGCCCAAGCAGGACAAGATATTTCCCCTGTCTAGATGTCCCTTCATATTTCGGCTGTGAGGGCGATCGCTAGCTACAACCGCGGGGTTTATCTTGTTCGAGACTGTTCAATAAGGAATGGTCCCGGCCTTGTGTTGTAGAGGGTCGGGAGTGATCCTCGGTACGGTGATTTAGTCCCCGTACTGTGACGGGCGGTACCCCAGTAGCCCTGCCATTGTTGGAAATCCATTTTCCCTACGAGACCCTACGGTTTTGATTTGTATTACCCACTTTTATGGCTAGTAGCTAGAATTTAATAGATGTAACAATTTAGGCTATTTTCTATTTACTTGAAAACCCTAGACACTATTATAATATCACTGGATTTCCTATGAAATGTTTTGGTTAGCGTAAGGTAAAAACTTACCCATATTTATTTGTGGGGAGTCTTACGTGATACCTTTATTTTCAAATGTTTTTCAAAATTAAACAACTTTAAACCGTTTTCTCATACCAGACCCATGTCTGACCCAGAGTTATATTTTGTTTTTCATAAACTCTTCGGTACTCAAATTTTTATTAGTAGCCAAGTGATAGGTTTTGGACTTTGATTTCTGGAGAGCTTGGAGCGGAAGTTTCCACACGTATGTAGATACCTACCTAGTTCCGCTGTATTAATTGATGTGTACTGTACCTCTGATGTATGTGGTGATAGATGTATGTATGATTGACATATGTATTGACATTGTATAACTCTGATATATGTTAAAACTATGTAATATTTATGTGATATATTATATTTTGTTCCATTCCGCTGTGAGATTCTGATGTTGTTGTTCTTTCTTTCTCTTTCTTTTCTATTTCTATCCCTTTCTTTCTTAATGATGATACGTCTTTCTGGTAGTAGAAGGGAGGGTCATCACACTACTTTCAAAACTTAGGTCGATGATGATTTGCGGTTAGGGCAAACGCGGAGGGAAATGGGGGCGATTAAGGCAAACACGCAAAGGAGGGAAATGAAATTAAGGGGCGTAATGTTTTCAGAAACGGGGGAGGGGGTTTATGTACGTAAGTGGTCAACAAATAAATAAAAAATTAAGAAAACTACAAACGGCTTCGAACCGTAGCAAAATTGAAACGGTCCTTAGTCGTACTGAAACATTTTACAACGGCTGCGAACCGTTGCTATTTAGCAACGGCTCGGAACCGTTGCGGTTCTTCCGCATGGGGGTGTTACAAAACTGCCAATATGGTGTAGTGGCCACTACACTTTTGGCTTGGTCGCTCTAGCATTACCTCAATGTTCTCTGTTTAACTAATTTATGGATCTTACTGCACAAGTTGATAAAGTGGTGTAACATGACTTTTTCCAAAATTCTAAAGTTTTTACGATTAAATCATTTAAGGTGCTAACTTAATTTCCTAATTTATTCTATGAACTTCTAGCCTTAATATCATTCATCCCTAGGTAAGTGTTTTTATGTGGTTTCCATATTTAAAATTTTTCCAATATATATAGCGTTCAAAACTCATTTAGAAAATCAATGCAGCAATAAAATAAGAACATATATCAAATCATTACATACGCTTTTCCAGTAACTATACGGAGACAACTAGCCATTACAACCTTAAAACAACTGCAGGAAGTTGGCCTTCAACATCAACTACTGTTAATGATGTTTTGGCCCTATCACTACTTACTCATTAAGATGGACATTTCTACAATTACATTCTACTATAATCTGCATGTCTTAACTCACCTTCTTGGCTTTCAATAAAAGAGGTCCATGTAACAATCCATAAAAAACGGTAATTAATAAATAATTAATAAAACTGGTTAAATATTTTAAATATGGCATTTATGATTGATTCAAATAACAATAAATATAGGCCTAATGTCTCATTTCTCTTCTCATATTTTCTAATCAAAGCAGCGAAGCTTTGCCATTTTCCCTTCTCTACTATTTTTAGAAATTATAAAGTAATTTCTATATTAATAAAAATCGAAGAGGGAAGAAAATAAAAGAGAAGAGAATAAGAGAATCAACGTTGCAAAAGAAAAAGGTAAATTTCATTATACTATATCTCCTTTAACCATAAATATCATCTTAAATCCGTAATTCTAATAATATGTATATACATTGTTATATATATATATATGTGTGTGTGTATATATATATATATATATATTTGGATTGGAAAGGAGAAGGAGTCAAATCAAAAGAATAGATTTAGATTTAGGTGATATGGAAAGTTTAAAAGGTAAGTGAGAAATTATATAATTCATTGATCATTGATATTTATACCATTTAGTTTATTTAACTATTATGCAATATAATATCTAATGAATTATGGGTTTAAAATGAATATATAGGAATATCGCCTACATATTATGTAAGATAGGTAATTGTAATAGGAATGGTATTTTCACCCTAACTTGGAAATTTGAAAATCAGTCCATAAAATTATTAAAGTTGAATACTAATAAAGTTGTAAAGTTTATTACAGATTTATAGTTAGCTTGTAAAATATTTGTGCTAGTTTATATTTCCCTGATTTGGCTTGAAATGTATATTTCTATATTTTAATTTTTTTGGAGCATTGTGGATATAATTTAAGTGTATCTACTTTCGTGAAACTTCCATAGATTATCTAATTCTATAAATGTTTAAAAAGTGTGTCGTTTGGTATAATAAGGAATATACCATAAATAAAAGAGAGGTGTAAAGTATGGATGTTCTTCCTCGTAGTTTGCACTAACTGTTTCAATAAAAGAAAAGATATAATTCTCTGTAATTCAAAACAAAAAAAGTCTCTCTTTTGGTTAATTTATGGAAAGTTATAATGGTAATCCTTTTTGGAGAGATTGCTTTGGCAAATTAATACATGGAAATGAATGTTTTGGTTGAGGAATTAGTAGTTAGAAATAGGAATAGACATGTTGACATATATGTATAACCGATCCTACCGACAAAAATAAATATATATTTATATAGTGTGATGTATGTCTATATTCGTATTAGTTATAAATAGCATGTCTAGTCATAAATAACATAGTAAATTATAGGATTAGGAGGTCTATATGGGCAAAAGATGGTGACAAAATAAATGTGAAGTTAATAGGGAGTTATAGGAATTAAATAGGGACATAAATACGGTTAATGGGATTGGTTTAGGATTTAATATAACATTTATGATAAAATGAAATTGGCATAATAGGTTGAATTAGAATGAATAAATAAATGTTATCAGAGATTGTCCAATAGAATAATAATTACCATTTATTACGAACAACTAACGTTTATGGAATACAGGAAACAAGCGAATAAGATGCGAATTAAATACTAGGAGGTGGTATAATTTTCATAGTAAGAAATTATAAACAATTAATTATATGTTTTGGGTAAGTGTGATTAGTGGGTCTAGTCAAATATTTTATCCTTATGCAATTGGTTTGGTTTAGAATAGGTTAGGATATGAGGTCAGTGGAGTTGCATAATAGAAATATGCCCTTCACTTCGACGCTGCGACAGTTGTGTGTAACACCCGGTAATTTAAACAATAAATAATTATAAAACAATTGATTAATAATTAGTAATGATGAAAAATAAAATTTTATAAACACTAAAATTTTGCTACGAAACTTGCATTGTTGGGTACATTGCAATTTTCTTATCAACTTTCATTGATAAAGTTTAACAATCAGAGTTCAAACGAAAAAGTTTTTAACGTTTGAAGTTTTCAAATTGAAAATAATTATATATGTAATTAAAGAAAATAAATATATTTGGACAACATCAATTAACATTAACGGTCAGTTAATACTTACTTGATGCTCAAGTATAATTAATGTTAATTAAAGTAGGAAGAAATTATCTCGATTGGTCGTATAATGAATTAAATAAACAAACGAAATGTCATAAAATTTACTAACATAATTCAACCAACCGGTTGACCTCTAACGTTGACCAGTGACTTCAAATTGTGACCGGGAAACTACTAGTGGTCGATCGACGGGGATGTAGCGATCGATTGGTGGATAATGTTGGTTGTCGATCTACTTAGGCCAAACGACCTAGATTTCAAAGAATATTATCTAATAGTTGACATTAATTCGAAATATTATAAATACGGGCCTAAACCCTTGTTTTTTTTTTCATATTTTCTAAAGCACGGCAGAGCTCTTTATAACACCCCATATTTTTGGTTACATTATTTAGGAAATTTAATTAGTTAAACTAAATAAAACAGTGTGTTGACTATGGGATTGAGATTTGATTTTAACTAAGGTGCAGCCAGACCATTTAACCAAAGAATTAAGATAAGAGTTAACATGAAATATGGAAGGGGTAAAATAGGAAAGAGGCTATTCCTATATCTTTATCTCTTGGTCATGTATCCTATACACATTTACTTCATTTCAAAATATAAAACTAAGGGCGGCAGCCGTTAACAAGGAAAAGGGAAAGAGGGTAAAGAAAAGCTAAAGGAAAAGATTAAGAAAATCAAATCCATTCATGGCTCAATCTCTTTAGTCTCAAAAGCTAAGGTAAATAATTTTTACACCTCTCATTTGTTTTTTTTGGTTTTAAGGAGAAATCCGAAATGGTTTGCAATATTTTGCCATGTTTTTGAATGATGGAATGATTATAGATACTTGTTGATGATTTATACATGTTCATATTGATTTTATGATATGTTTTATAATGGTAGCCCTATTAAATGACATCTAAATACCTTGTGAATTTTTATGTATCTTACAAATAATATTTTGGATATATGTTTCAATTTTTAGAATTGTCTGAATTATAGTTAAATTTATAAGAATTTTCCAGTGAAGATGATGTTATATTGGGTTATAAATTATTTACAGCTAAATAATAAAACGTTTGGGTCTGAAATTTTTATATGTTGGAAATCATATTAAAAAAGATTTTCAATAATTTTTGTAGATTTTTCCTAAATTTTTTAATGGATATATAAAATTATTTAAGGTATGAGACATAAATGTTTATATATTTATAAATGGAGAAGGGGCTTTTTGTAAATAATTTGAAATTGTTATTTTTGAAAATCGGCAATACATTTGAAAAAGTAAAATGGCAACCAATCATGGTTAGACAAATATGGTAGGTTAGGTACAAAAAAATAGTTTAAAAGGACAAATAAATAGTTTTTCACTGTTTTGGTGCTTTCGGCACCAGGTTCCTCCTCCATATCTTCGCCTCTGACACCAGCGAAACCAATGCACATGGTACAAGGAATTGGTACGTAGTGAATTGGATGCGGGCGAATGGTATAGGGTCGAAACCAAGGGTTTCGAAGGGGTTGAAGCTCCTCTTCATTTTTAAATGAAAATGCGCCTGCTTGCTTTTGCCAAGATGCTTTCGACTTGGTTTGCTTTCGACCAAGTCAAATGGTTTAAAAGGAAATGTTTACGATTGGGATGCGCCTTTGTTTTTAACAACTATTTTCGACTAAGTCGAAACTTTTGCTACCGCCTCTTTACTTTTCGACCCAAATGGTTTTGAAAGGGTTTTTTTGTTTTAAAAATCTTCACATTTCTCGAATGCTTTCGAAGGGATGGTTTCAACGCCATCACTTCTTTACTTAGGAATGTTTTCGAAAGGTAGGCTTTCGACTTAAATGGTTTTAATGATCCTTTTTGCTCAATAGAAGTATAACCCAAATGGTTTCAATAAAGTCAGTTTTGAATTTTTTTAAAAGGTGTTTTACACATGTTTTAAATTTAACCCAAGTTCTTTCGGAAGTTTTAGATTTGATGCTTTCGAAAGGTTTTAAAGAAAGGTTTCGAAGGGGCAGTTTCTTAATGTTTTGAAGGAGTCGAAAAGTATGGTTTTTTTTGATGGTTTTGAAGGAGTCGAATGGAAAGGTTTTTCCAAAGGTTTGGAAAGGCAATGTTTAAAGGTTTTAAATGAATGATGTCTAAGGTTTTAAAACTTTCGAAAGGAACGTTTTTTTCAGAGGTTTCGAAAGGGTTTTGAGAAATGTTTCGAAAGGAAGGTTTTATCCTTTAGTCCTAGGTTATGAAAAGGATTTTACTTAGTTTCTTGTGGCGTAATTTCAATGGTTTTGAAAGGGATACTTTCAATGGATTTAAAAGAGGTACTTTCAACAAATTTGAAAGAGGGGCTTTGAAAAGTTAAATGTCTTCATCAACTAAGATTTGGATAAAGTATATATATAACGTGGCAAGTTGATTTTGGGTAAAACATAGAGATTATATATTTTCCTTATTTGAGTTTTATTTAAAACTTTTAAATCATTTTGAAATAGTTTTCGAGGAAAATTTTGGGAAGGAATCCCTAAGTAAAATGACTCTGATATTTGAATATCAGTTGGTGGATTTTGAAAGCAAGAGTTTTATTAGGCCGAGTAGTTCACGTTATGGTGCAGCAGCAGTGTTTGTTAAGAAGCCGGATGGATCATTGAGGCTACGTATCGATTATCGTAAGTTGAATGAGAGAACGATAAAAAAATCGATGTCCATTACCCAGAATGGACGATTTGTTCCACCAATTGAGTGGAGCCAAGATATTTTCCCATTTGGATTTGGCAACTGGTTTCCATCAACTCAGGGTAGCAGAGGATGGTATACCTTTGATGGCGTTTAGGACGAGATATGGGTCATATTAATGGTTAGTTTTTCCATTCGAACTGACTAATGTGCCAGCTTTCTTTGTGGACTTGATGAACTGAGATGTCCGAGAGCACTTGGATAGGTTCGTATTAGTTTTCATAGATGATATCTTGAATTAATCTAAAGATTAAAGGGAGCATGAAGTTCATCTTAGAGTGGTGCTTGAGATGCTGAGGCAACATCATCCAAGGGTGAAGTTTTCGAAGTGTCATTTTTGGAAGAAGGAAGTGAAGTTTCTTGGTCATGAAGTCTCAAAGGAAGGGTTGTCTATAGATCCAATTAAGATTGAAGCAGTAAATAGTTAGAAGAGACCCAATATAGTGACTGAGATAAAGAGTTTCCTTGTGTTAATTGGTAATTATCGTAGGTTCCTTAAGGATTTTTAACGAATAGCAACATCGATGACCTAGCTAACGAGAAAGGATGTGAATTTTGTGTGGACCGATAAGTGTGAGGAAGCATTCTTGAGTTTGAAATGCTTATCGACCCATGCACCTATGTTGGTTATTCTAGAAGGAATCCAAATTTGGTGGTTTGTACCAATGCGTGTGGAACATGATTAAGGGATGTGCTGATGTAGAGAGGTAAAGTGGTTTTTAATGCTTCTAGATAGCTAAGACTGCATGAGGTTTGATATCCAATGCATGATTTGGAATTGGCTGTGGTGATTTTTGCATTGAAGGTGCGGAGCCACTACCTTTTGGGAGAAAGGTTTGAGTTATATACAGATCATAAGTCGCTGAAGTATTTGTTCTCTCAAAAGGAGCCGAACGTGAGATAGCAGAGATGGTTAGAGTTTATTGCCGCTTATGATTTTGGGATTGAGTACACACTAGGAAAAGGCAAAAAGGTTGTAAATGCACTTAGCAGGGAGCATTAAAATGCAGTATTAGCGATGATTGCTGAGTGGAAATATTTAGAAGCATTGGTAGATTTCAGAGTGTAATGGAAATCTGAGGTGGGGTCTAGCGTAGATACCGTGATATTGTCTTGTTTGGAAGTTCGACTAGTGATGATTGGAAGGATTAGTTTTAAACAGGAATAGGGTCCAATGTTAGTCGAATGAATCAAAAAGTTAAGAGAGGAAACCGAGAGCAATGACTTGAATCTGTCTTGACCAGAATGGGTGGCTGCGAAAGGAAGGTTATGTGTTCCGAGCATAGAAAACATAAGGAAAGAAGTCTTGAAGGAGTTCCATTGTTCAAAGTTCACTATTCATCTAGGAGGTATAAGATGTATTAGGATACGAAAAGAAGTTTCTTTTGCGAAGGTATAAAGCGGGATATTGGCTTATGGGTAAAGCAGTGCTTGAATTTCGAACGAGAAAAGAACACCAGAAGCTAAGTGGATTGCTTCAGACATTAAATATTATAATATGGAAGTGGGGTTCTGCTTCTATGGACTTCATTGACGATTTGCCAAGGTCGAACAGAGGAAATAAAAGTATATGGGTCATACTAGATAGATTGACCAAGAGTGCTCATTTCATTCCAGTTAAGTCAACTAGGATGGCACTTGTTTTAGTGAAGTTGTTTATGAAGAATGTGGTTAGACTGCATGGAATTCCTAGTAGAATAGCAAGTGATAGAGATTCTTTAATTACTGGCAGTTCTAGAAGATTCAACGAGAAGTTTGGGAACCAAGCTTAAGATGACAGATGGGGAAATGGAAAGAGTTAACAAAATCTTGAAGGATTTATCAAGAGCTTCTGTTCTAGATTTCGGAGGATCAAAGGAAGACTATCTGCATTTAGTCGAGTTTTCGTATAGCGATAGTTATCATACTAGTATTGGGATGGCACCCTTTGAAGCTTTATATGGAAGGCCAAGCAAATCTTCCATTTGGTTGTTTGAGACCAGGGATAGGTTGGTTCTTGGTCCAGATTTAGTTAGAAAAGTTGCAGAAAAGATTGAGTTCATTCGAACTAGAATAAAGGAGGCTCGATCTAGGTAGAAGAGTTATGTAGATAGAAGATAGAAAGATTTAGAGTTCTCATTTGGCGATCAGGTTTTTGTCAAGGTATCACCGATGAAGGGTGTGATCAGATTTGGAAGATCAGAAAAGTTGGCACCGAGATTTGTTGGACCTTTCCCTATTGTTGAGAGGATCGGGAAACTCGCATATAGAGTTGAGTTATCGAGCAGTTTGGTAGGAGTCTAAGATGTTTTCCATGTTTTTCATCTTAGAAAGTATGTTAGCGACCAGGAAACTACTATTGCACCGACTGTGCTAGATGACTTAATAGTAGAACTAGACTTGATCATAGTTAGAAAGCCAATGGGTATAGTTGCAAGAGATGAGAAGAGGCTTAGAACCAAGATGGTCAGATTAGTCAAGGTCCAGTGGAGTGACGATGATAGAGGCTGTACTTGGGAGGGTGAGAGTAGGATTAGAGATGCTTATCCTGATTTGTTTGATGGTATGTTTTACCTTCTTGTTTGATTTGTTATGTACCTTATCTTAATTCTGAGAAAGAAATTCTTTAAGGAGGGAAGTGTGTAACACCTCATATTTTTAGTAATGTTATTTAGGATATTTAATTAGTTAAATTAAATACAATAATGCGTTGATGAGGGGATTGAGATTTGATTTTAATTAAGGTGTAGCTGCGCCATTAAATCAATGAATTAGGATAAGAGTTAACATGAAATACATAAGGCGTAAAATAGGAAAGAGGCCAATCCTATATCTTTATCTCTTGGCCATGTATCCTATATACGTTTATTTCGTTTCAAAATTTTAAAAGCTAAGATCAACCACTATTAAAAAGGAAAAGGGAAAGAGGATTAAGAAAAGCTAAAGGAAAAGCTTAAACAAATCAAATCCATTCACATCTCAATCTCTTTAATCTCAAAAGCTAAGGTGAATAATGTTTACATCTCTCATTGCTTTATTTTTTATTTTAAGGAGAAATCAGAAATGATTTGCAATGTTTTGTCATGTTTTTGAATGATGAAATGATTAAAAATATTTGTTGATGATTTATACATGTTCATATTGATTTTATGATTTGTTTTTGACATGAAAACCCAATTAAATGACATCTAAATGGCTTGCAAATTTTTTTAAGGATCAGAAATAATATTTTTGAGATGGGTTTCAATTTTTAGAATTTTCTGAATTATTGTGAAATGTATATGAACTTTCTAGTGAAGAAAATGTTATTTTGGGTTATAAATTATTTATGTTTAACTAATAAAACGTTTGGGTCTGAAATTTTTGTATGTTGGAAAACATATAAAAAGAAATTTTCAAGAATTTTTGTAGATTTTTCCTACGTCTTTTAATGGATATATAAAATTATTTAAGGTATGGATTTAAATGTTATATATATATAAATGGAGAAGGGGTTTTTATAAATAATTTTAAATTTTTATTTATGGAAATTGGCTGCAAATTTAAAAAAGTAAAATGGCATCTAATCAGATTTAGACAAACAAGGCAGGTTAGGTGCAAAAGAAACAGTTTAGAAAGACAAATAAGTAGATTTTTCACTATTTCGATGCTTTCGGCACTAGGTTCTGCCTCTATACCTTCGCCACCGACACAGTCGAAACCAACGAATACAGTATCAGGGAACCAATACATAGTGAATTGGATGTGGGCAGATGGTATAGGGTCGAAACTAGGGGTTCTGAAGGGGTGGAAGCTCTACTTTCTTTTTAAATGAAAATGTGCCTGCTTGCTTTTGATTAAGATGCTTTTGACTTGGTTAGCATTCGACTAAGTCAAATGGATTAAAAGGAAATGGTTTCGATTGGTATATGCCATTTTTTAAATAATTGATTTCAACTAAGTCGAATCCTTTTATTGCTGCCTCTTTACCTTTCGACCCAGATGGTTTTAAAAGGGTTGTTTTGTTTTAAAAAATTGCCCATTTCCTCAATTCTTTCAAACGGATGGTTTTGACACCATCACTTCTTTACTTAGGAATGTTTTCGAAAGGTAGAATTTTGAATTAAATGGTTTTAATGTCCCTTTTTTGTCAATTGAAGTATAACCCAAATGGTTTCGAAAAATCCAGTTTTGAATGGTTTTGAAAGGTGTTTTCCACATTTTTTAAATTGGACTCAAGTGCTTTCGAAAGATATAGATTTATTGCTTTCGTAAGGTTTTGAAGAAGGGTTTCAAGATGGCTCCTCGAGGGTTTTGAAGGAGTCGAAAGGTAAGGTTTTTCTAGTGGTTTCGAATGAGTCGAATGGAAAGGTTTTTCCATGGGTTTTGAAAGGCAATATTTAAAAGTTTTAAAAGAAGATATCTAACGTTTTAAAGCTTTCAAAGGGAATGTTTTCAAAGATTCTTAAATGGTTTGGAGAATGGTTTCGAAAGGAAGGTTTTGGCCTTTTGGCATTGGTTAAAGAAAGGGTTTTACTTGGTTTCAAAAGGGGTACTTTCAATGGTTTTGAAAGAGGTACTTTCAATGGTTTCGAAAGGGGTAAATAAATTTGAAAAGGGGACTTTCAAAAGTTAAATGTTTTCATCAACTAAGATTTGGGTAAAGTATATGTATAACATGGCTAGGAGATTTTTCGTAAAGCATAGAGATTATATATTTTCTTATTTGAGTTTGATTTAAAGGTTTTAAATCATTTTAAAAAGGTTTTCAAGGAAAATTTTGGGAATGGGTCCCTAATTAAAATGATTCATATATTAGAATACCAGATGGGACTGACATAGAGTTGCACCTTATGCATTAGCTATCATCCCTAGCTAATTTAGTCCAAAATACAAGTGTGTAGGGCTTTGTCATAGGTAAGACTACAGTTATGATTACATACAGAAAGGAATATATATTTGCATAAATATGGGTTATTGGTGAGCGCCCAAAACCATTAGGATCAGGTGACCTTCTGAGATGATAATTTGAGGACAGACCGTCTGGAAGAGAAGTATTTAACAAATAGTCGAGGACAGATCATCCAAAAGAAGAGGAGTGCCTAACAGATGTTAGATAAATTTTGATATATTGTTTGGCAGGCCCGAATCGGACAAAGGTTAAAAGTTAGCCAAACAAAACTAAAGTTTTTGGATAGATAGTTCATTTATTACCCGATACGTATGTTTACATAATGATGCTTTATATATTTTTACCGGTTTTGGTTATAGGAAAAGATTTGAAATAGATATGTTTTAAAAGGATGTTAGTAAGGATAAACCCATTCCACTAAGCGGCGTGGTCTCATTTAACATAAAATAACAGAGATGAACAGTATTATTCACACCAGGCTTTATTTCTGACTCAAAGTTTTTGTTTCCCCTTAAACTCTAGGTGCTTAAAATTGATTTGTGTAAGCTGAGGGTTGAGGTTTTCCTATTTTCATTATTTTGATGAATAAAGCTTCCGAAGACGAGTAGGTGGCCAATGGATAGCTAATTAGGAATTACAAATTATTCTGTTTGTTTTCCACTATGTGTATTAAGTCAGATATGACTATACTTCTTTGATCAATCAAGTGGCGTAGTCATATGTCGCTCTTGGTGTATTACTGTAAATTATATTTGATTTTTTACTTGGGAAATGATTATGAAATTATGTAACTTGGATATGAATTGTTGTTTTGAAATGTAATTAGAAAATGTTGTTTTTTAAAGTCCGTGATTTTGTTCATATCAAGTGCTTCTGATATTATGGGTACCATTAGCATTACTATATTTTGTCAGCAGAAGTTAATACTATTGACTGCAACATCTGTAGCACTTAGCTTTTGGCCTCCAGATACGGGTTGTTACATTCTACCATTTCCTTTTCTCCATGATTCTTAAATCTAAATAAATCTATAGTTTATTTACACATATATATAAGTGGAGAATATCAGTGAATAATTAAGAAGAAGAAGAATAGGGTCGATTCAAATCATCAAAGCCAAGGTAAATTACAAACCCATTTAAATTAAATCCAATGTTTTCTCAGATGTATATTTCTAATAGTTATGTGTATGCTAGCGGTATATGTATTTAAATAGAGAGAACAAGGGGAGTCAAACACGAATAACAGGGATTAGATGTGGATAATTGGAAAGCTAAAAAGTAGCTAGGAAATATATATTTGTATGTAATATTGGATTTATATCGTTGTAAATCTAATCCTGTATGCTTAAATGTAAATTTGGAGTTGCAGGCCTAATTTTACACATGTATTGGATTTATAAATCTTGCCAGCTTATTTTGTGACCAATAACTTAGATTTGATATTGTATGTGCATGAATCTTTCCAGTAGTCCCTAAATTTGATAGATTATACAATAGTTCCAGATTTTTTAATTAAATGATTTATGCAAGTAACTTATTAGAAGTTATCATAATAAATTACTAGGGTTTAAATACTATTTTGATTCATTGGAATGTTGGATGTTGCAATATAAATTTCTATTAATTACCAAGTGTAGTTTCATAAATAAAAGTGTATCATTTGAAATAATAAGGAATATGCTTAAAAGAAACTGGTGTATATAATAGGGATATTTAGCGTATTTTATACTCTCTGTTTCAGTAACTTCAAAAAGATAATTTCTTATAATTCAAATGTAACACAAATCCCTCATTTTGGATAAGATTGAAAAGTTATAATTTTAATCTTTCCTTTTGCGAGAGATATAATTCTAATGCATTAAATGCAAAAATCCCTAAATATGAATTAAAGAATTGTAGTTATGATAACAGTAACAGTTAAATTGTGAAGTTAATATATATACAATAAAGACAAGGAAGAAATCAAATAATAAGTGGTAAAAAGGTAGGCAAGTAATAAAATGAATAAAGTAAGTAATAATTTAAATAAAAGAGTAATGCAATAAAAGTTGAAAAGAGCAGAAATAAAGATTTAATAATTAGAAAGGGCAGTAAGTAGAAAATGATATTTAGATCCTTTAAAGAAAGCAGTAAATGGCTTTAAATCCATATTAATGAAGTAAAGATCCGGTCAAATAAAAATAATTGAATACGAGTAGTTGAACATTAGAGTCATAATAATGAAATAAGAATGAATATACATACACATACACACACGTGCGTTGCCTTAAGTATGTGTTTATTACTAGTATGAATTATAGCTAAAGTTTAGTTTAGATAAGAATGAAAGTCATTAAAATGGTTTTGAAAATGCGAGGTCAATAGTATTACACAAAAGAAGTCTTCCCACCGCAATGAGCTACCAGCAGTTGTGTATACATTATACTTATGCGAGACATATTCAACGGTAGGAACGCCGGGATTATACATTCGCGTATAAGTGAAGGGAAACAAGTAAGATATTCGTCTAAGGTTGAAGTGTCAAAGGACAAGTAGAGACCGTTTCAACCATTTAGGGGTGTATTATGTAACAAGAGGTATTTCATAGATTGCGTTAGGCAATCTAAATGGGATGGTAAGAAAGGCTCAGTGGTATGATGGTGTGATGGTACAATATACGGGAGTAAGAGCTACTTCATAGGTCACGAACGTCAACAATCCTGAGCAGTCATTGGAAAGAGGAGGGTTTATGCATAAACAAACTATGCCTCCTACTAGTTTAGATTTCAGTTAGGACATGCATCGTCTCATAGTTGTATTCTAGTTTATCTATGATAGGAGGCAAGGTTAGATAACCCTTTGATGGAGTCTTTCAAATATAAGTAGAAATGTAGAATATGGCTAACTATTGTGATACAATTATTATGCACTATGAGAGTTCCTTGGTATGCACGAGCGACCAGGAAGTGATACTGCATTGATGATGGATCCCAACGATGTGCTAGGTTATGGATACCAACAGGGATAGCAGAGTCTAAAGGAGAGCCGTGATACTTATACACACATACATACATACATACAAAAATATACACATGTATGTAGTTATAGTTCACCGCAAGTTGATGGAGTGTATTGTACGCATGTGAGAAGTCAAGGTGACTAAGAAAAATAGAAAACATAACATGAATGGAAGGCAATAGACATAAACTATTGTTATGTATAAAGTGCGTAATTTTCCAGCCACCAGAATCTTGTTTCCACCCCCTTCTCATTACAACCCACGTGATAGATTTAGAAAAATAGGTACTGGTGCAAGGCGGGAATGGAAGGACATCTTTCCTTATACATGCACGACACATACAACGACACTAGATATCAAAGGTGTCAACCTTGGTCGGTAGCTTTATGTTTTATTAACATTTACTATTCCATTGTGAGTTTATACCAGCAATGCTCAACTATGCATTTGTTTATTTGCAGGATACCAAAACCTACGATCCATACCTTGGTGGACTAGGGTCTCTAATTTAGCAAAAAATTGAGCTTACTGGTGTGTGGGTTGTCACTTTCGGTATCGGCGCTTAGTTTGGTCAATTTTAATAATGAGGAAACTGTAACAACCCGAACATTCGTGGGCTCGAATTTCAACTAAATTGAAACTGATTCCGTTCGTGCACGGATCATCGGTTTTTGTAACCTGTAATAAACATAAGTATATTAAAATGCAATAAATGTAAACTCACAGCAGAATTGAAAAATATAATATATATATGCATACATACATATGCATGCATGCATGCATGTATGTATGTGTACTGACTAAGGCTGCTACCTCAAAATATTATTCCTTGGATATTTAATTGCCTTATCAGAATCGAGCATAAATAAGAAGACCTCACCATCTACAATTCCTATCTTGCTCTAATATCTAGTCCTTCTAAATCTAACCCGTGGGTTGTTATAAGGAGGGGGTCAGAACAATGTTATGGTGAATGGATAATTACATACTTTACACATACCATTAATTTATGCCAATTGATTTCCATTAAGTGTTATGTCAATTATTTACAGCTAATCCATTTAGTCCTAAGTATGCACATGATATGTCTAAATGAACCTTCTCTAAGGTTTAGTTACATAAATAATCACATTTATCTAAACATTTCACTATCCAAAACCCTGGCCACTTAATACTTCTTAAATAGAGAGAAGGCGGACCAGTTAGCCATTCACAACCTCAAGCCCTCAAGCAGATCCTTCGCAACGTTAACGTTGTTCAATCGATTCTAGCTACAAAGAACGATGAACGATATATATGGCTTTGCTATGTAATATATAATTTAACTGTTACGCAACTCAAAGACTCATATAAGCATTAATAGCTCACCTATACTAAACTATTTTTTCATCTAACCATCTGCTTTGAGGTCTGTGTGTCTCCCATATGGATTCTGCACTAGAAGGAAGAAAAATCAGTTAGGGCATAACCCGAGTCTTTGCTACTACTCGCTCGGGATCGTTGGGCATTAAAGCCTATATCCTAGACATATTACTAAATACCGGTACCAACAACTGGCGTAGCCCATCGAACCACCATAGCTGAAGTCCCATTTAGACTAACCTATGTAGGTCATGTAAAATGCCCATTTAGGTTTCTTACTATCTCTTATTAGATATGAAGTAAACCCTATTTCCTTAAGGGTACCGGGCCATTTAACACTTTATATTTGAGGCAAACCCTAAGTACATTTTACCCTTACCTATCTGCAACACATATCCCTTCGTAACGAGTCCTATGGCTGGAGATATCCCACATAACTAGTAAGTATACACAACTACTGGTAGTCTCTAGGTGAAAGGAAGAGTTATGTTATGTAACTCTACTGACTTCGCATCCCAACCTACTAAACCAAGCCTACCACCCAAAGCCTAAGCGTCGGATTAGGCAACTACTTCATGTTTATCAAAAACATATAATTTTAAGATATATAATTTCCTACTTTGAAAATTATATTGATTCTTAGGAATAATTAATAGTATTAATGCTTAATTATTTGCAATGTTATTATTCACGATTTATACGATTAGGCTTTATTTCCATGTAATGTCTAATAAGTGTCCATTAACCGTAACAGTTAGTCATTATTGCCAAAATTGGACAACCTCTAATTAATCCTTAGTTAATTCCTTTAATCAATTTACCGTTTCAAAATCTACCTATGATTGTTTTTTCTCCCATAATTGCAACATTAAATTTTCTAATGACATTTATTTACTAGTGTCAAAATCAACATAATATGCCCATTCATTTTCCTATAAATACCATATGAAGTTTCCTAATAAGTCCCCATTTAATTTCTTTGTAACCCTCTATTAATTACCAAATTAATTACCCATCAAATTTATAATGTCCATAAATCTTAGTTCCTTAATTATTATGATGTCAATAACTAATACGTATATAGTCATAAATTGCGCTGTTTATATTTTCCTATGTTTGAGTGTTATGTATGGTTATACACACACAACGCCTATATATATATATAACTAATTTCTAAACTAGAACGTTCCTTTCCATGTTTTAATTTATCGGAGCTATCCTTCTAAAAACGATTACCGTTATAATTTTCCATAAATTAACCAAAGTGAAGTCTTTGCTTCGTTTGAAATTATAAGAAATTATTTCTTTTCTTTTATTAAAATAGAAAGTGTAAACTATGGAAAAGGTACCCATATCTTACACATCTCTTCAGCTTTTCAGTATGTTCCTTGTTAATTCAAATGATACGGTATTATACATATTTTAGAATTGAATAACTTATGGAAATTGCACAGAAACCACTCTAAATTAATCAAAAAATAGAAATTCACATTTCAAGAGCATCCTAATTTGCAACCGAACTATAGATATGGAATAAATTTACAACTTTATTAACAATCTACAAATGAGCATTTTGGGATTGATTTCCAATTTTCAAGTCAGGTTGCAAATACTGTTCCTATTCCAATTACCTTTTTTATTGAATGTGTAGGCGCTAACCCTATACGTTTATTTTAAGCCTATAATTCAAAGGTCTTATTTAGGCATAATAATTAAATAAGAATTCAACAGGTAAATTTCAATGTCATAAATAAGATATATGATTTCCAGCTCACTTTTTAAGCTTTCTAAACCTCTAGATCAGACTTCAATCCTTTACTTACTCCCTTTTTAATTCTAACCAAAAAGAATATGTATATACATATTATTAGAATTACAGATGGGAAGAGTTTGTGTATGGTTTGTATAAACATATTATTTAATTTTTTCCATAGTATTGATTCACTTCTTCTCTTCTTCTCTTTTATTTTTTGCCATTCTCCGACTTTTTGTGTGTGGTTTGTATATAATATTTTATAATTTTTGGAAATAGTAGAGAAGGGAAAAGGCAGAGCTTTATCGATTAAATCAAAAGAGATGAGAAGAGATGTGAGGGGTTATGCCTTTATTTATAGGTGCCTGACTCAACCTTAGTTGTTAGATTGAAATAATTCAATCCGGCCTGTTGGCCAAGGTTCAAACATAGCCTCCCAGCTAACTGCTTCATAGGCTGCTAATAAATACCGATCGACCTGCCAAATCAAAGGCTTGACCAATGGGGTGCCGTGTTTAATGTTTATTTATTTTCTTTTTTCGTATTTAATTATTTATGCTCTCGAAACTTCAAACGCTGATAACCTTTACATTCTAACTCTGACTGCGAAACTCCAAATATGAAAGTTGCTCAAAAAATCATCAAAAACATAATTAAGCAAGTTTCATGACCAAATTCCAAAAAACTTCATTTTTGAAGCCTTCTTAATTATTTATTAATTATCGATTATTTTATGGGTCTTACATTATCCCTCTTAAAATAATTTCATCTTCGAAATTTCCCAAGTTTAAATCATGCAACATAGCATGCAAATAATATAAGCTAACCAAGCAATTAGGTACATCCAATTTTTGCAGCAAAATATGTACAAGTGCAAGGTGAATCACAACATAAAATATGTATATGGAGTGACTCTAAATCAGCACCCTTTATATGAATGCATTCATCTAAAAACAATCTGGAAATATGATGTAAACACCTAGATATACTGGCAGTTCTTTATGTATGCAAGTTTTCAAATATATTTTTTATCAAATTCTTTCACATTGGGTTGGACTTAAAAATGGACTTTAATTGCCATTCCTTTGGTAAAATGTATCCATCATTTACATTATAAAATATTCCACCACTTTTAAATTACTTTCAAAACATTTCAAAAACTATTTATCAAACAATCATTAAATTTCTAATCCCCTTTTGAAAATATTTCATATCACTTCTAAATATAGCACCATCATTTCATAATTTTTAAATACTTCCAAACTAACCTTTCGAAAGTACTTAAACAAAAGTTTTCAAAGTTTTATTCAAAATATTTGCCACTTTATCCTTTAAAACAAATCAAATAGCATTAAATTGAAATCGGGACTCGATCAATGGGTTAATGCATATGATTGACTGTTTTGTAGTTAATCCAAGATTTTGGGAACATTTTGTTTTTACTTTAAAACAACAAATTACCTACAAGCATATTTATAAATTTTATCTTTTCTGACATGGGGATAGTGACCAGTGATTCTACAGTAACTTTTCCCTTTTCTCCACTTGCTAAAATTTATTTTCCCAAACTTGTAAAGTTTTGGGATCTAAGTATTTTTATTTTCTGGTTGCTAACTAAATTTCCTAATTATTTTATAAACTTTCATTCTTACCTACATTTGATTGCTAATTAAGTGCCCTTTTGGTAATTCCTTTTTTACATTGTTTCTCGATACACACACATATAGCAGTATCACCCCATCCATTAAAAATACAATCCTTACTAATTAAGATGGACATTCCTAATATGCCATTAACTATCAATTGTCTTCCCTAACACTCCTCCTCGGCTCCTAATAAATGCAGTCCATCTGTTACTTCAATTATTATATTTCTAATATGGGATAAATTGTGCATTCCCACATCGTAGTGTGTAAGCAATATAATCTATGCACAACTGGAATAGCTCATTAAAAAATTGACTTGGTGGAATAACTTCCCTACTACATATCTTGCCTTTTTCAACCTTGAGTCAACCATTATCCATTATGTTTGTTTGATACTCATTACTCTCTTCTCCAACCAAACCACTATCTTTTCTAAATCAAAATAATTTGACAGTATCCCCAAACTTTGGCATTTAATTCCTCTATATCATTGATCCTTCATGCGAGTATACCATGGGACTCGCAAAATTATACTTAAGTGTAATTCCACATTCCTATGAGGGTTTTTTTCAAGGCTTCCACACATCATTAATAAAATAATTATAGGTTCTTACCAATATTCATTAACTTCGACGGGGATTCATTATTACTACCCTATGAGCATCTGTAGCTATTGTAACGACCCAGAATTTTACTTAATTAAAATTTGGATATTTAATTAATTTTAAATATTAATAAGTGAATTTATAAGCCGAATAAATTTTTATTTGAATAATTGGATTTAATTGGATAATTAAATCAATAATTTAATATGTGAAATTATGGAAATAATTGAAAATTGAGTTAAATATGATTGAAAATGATTTGTAAAATTTTATTTTATCATATTGGAGTTAGAATGATATTTTAGAACTTTTAAAATCGAATTAAAAGTTAATTTGTGAAAATTGAATATTTTACTATTAAATCGACTAGTGAAAATAGTCAATTTTTGAACAGTCTCAGAATTGGACGAAACCAGTTCCATTGGATCTGTAATAGTTAGTTATTACCGGATTTCAATTTTCGTGTCAATGGAGTTATCGTTTGATCGTGGCAGCTCGAAACGCATCGAATTATTTTTAATTTTAATTTGGCGAGTTAAAATAGCCATTTTTCAAAAAGTCTCGGATTTCGACGAAACCAGTTTCATCGGATCCGTAATGTGATATTATTGTATGGTTTTAAATTTCGTGTCAATTGGATTTACCGTTTGTCCGGTACAAATTAAAACGCCTAGAAAATCGTTTAAATCGGTTTAATTTAAATTGAACGTTTATAGCCATAACTCGCACAGATGTCCGAATTAGCTTTCGAAACATGTTCCATTGTGTCCGGAACGCGGGGTAAACCCTAGAAACGCTGGTTACGGTGCGTGAATCGGAGTTCGGAAAATCCAGGATGAATAGTGTTCATCGATTTCCTATAAATAGACCCACACCCTTCACAAAAAAATAAAAAATAAATAAATCTAAAACCCTAAACGTAGCCGCCAGTGTTGAAATCAATGGCCAGAACCTCATCCCTTTCTTCCTCCTCTTTCTTTCAATCCACAAACAATTGGCGAATATTGTCAACTACAAACTTGTAGAGGGGAGTGAGGTCTTCAAATTGAACGGTGGAGATCAAAAAATATGCTACGGATCATTGGCAAATCGCGAGCGGTTCTGGTGGTGGTTGCCGATCAACGTGATGATGCTCGATATGGCCGCGTCGATCTAGGGTTACAAGGCGGCTATGGGTTTTGGGTTGTCTGGAGATATGCGTGAGATGGGAAGAAGGAATTGTGCGGTCATGATGCTAGGGGGAGAGATCTAACGGCTGGAAATATATTTAGGTTTAAAAATATAAAATTTAGTTGTAAATTTATATTATAAAATCGTGTAAACTTCATAATATCATAACTTTTTCATACGAGGTCGAAAACGCGCGAAACCAGTTGCGTTGGGATCGTATGGACGAGCACTACGCCATGGAATTGGATTGGAGTCGTTTGGAGTTAGTGAGAATTTCGGGTAAAATTAAACGTCCGTTTAATTTTATTCGAAATAAATCGCTAAAACGAAAATGAAATCAAGGTGAGAACTTCTCACTCAATCGAATCAGTTTCGATTTTATTTTAAATAGTTAGATTTAAAATATTTGAATGCATGGTTGAATGATGATTGATATCTATTGATTTTTAAAATAGACATTATGCGCCGTTAGTAAGCGGATGTTATTTATTAAAAACATATACCGCGAATATTTCATAAACGGTGAAATTGGTATTATATATAATAGCAATATATATATATATATATATTTATATATATATATTGGCATATGTATATATTGGAGTTATTGATTTCCTACATTTGTATAGCGGATGAGACCCTATTGCGCCGTCTATTAAGCGGATAATATTATTAAATCCCATATACCGCGATAATTTCGTACTGGAGCGAAATTGGTATTGTGCTAATGTTTGTGGATGCAGGAAACAGGTTGGAGGGATCCAACTGGATTCCTCAACAGTTTTTATTTGAATTCAGATATTTTGATATTTGATAGATTATCATATCGATATATGATATCGTTGTTGTCGTGATTGACTATTTGGTGTGTAGCATCATTGAACCAAATTTTGGAATTTTAAAATGTTTTTAAAGAGATTTTTGAAAGTGTAAGTTATAAAATATTTTTTTTGAATTGATCCATTTTAAATAAATAAACGTTATGATTTTTAAAGTTATAAAAATTATGATTTTGAGAAATACGATTAAAGATTTATTTTTGAAAATATGAGGTTAATGGTTTTATAAAATAGTTTAAAATTGGGAGTTTGAATTTATCATAAAAAGTTGAAAATATAGGATTTATAAAATTTAATTATTTTATAAAACAAAATGATAAAATTATAAAGGAGTTTAAAGGCATTTTTAAAATAGTAATATAAATTGATTATATTAAGAGATTTATAAATGGATATTTATAAATTAGAATAATTGAATTATAAAATGAGTTTTTATAAGTGTTAGTATGAATTGAATTTTATAAATGAATGAAATTTATAGAATTATAAACGGTGAAGTTAGAAATAGAATTTTATAAGCAGTAGGTTTATAAATTTTGTAAAGTAATTTGAAGAATAGGTTTGGATAAATAATTGAATCTTATAAGTTATAAGATTTATAATTATGAAGTTCAAAGGAACGATTTTCAAACAAATAAATTATAAGTAAATTTATAATAGGAACCTTTGGTTTATAATTGAGTTATAAATCGAATAGGTTAATAAAGGAATTTATAAAAGGAGTTGTTATAAAATAAATAGAAAAGGAATTTATAAACGTTGTTTTATAAATTCGCAAACGACTTATTTTGATAAGTAAATTGTTGAAACCTATTAATGGAGTTATATTCACATTTTTGACTGTGAATAATCCTTTGAAATAAAATGAATAAAAGGATGAAATTTGTTAACGTAGTATTTTCACGTTTTTGAATAGTGAATAATATGTTAAAGAAAATGTTTGGATTTGATGTTTTAAATAGAATTTAAAACGATCTAACGATGTTTTAAAATGGGTTGAGATTCGAAACCATAGATTTCAACATTGATTGTTGAAATAGACGTTTTCGAGAAATAGAAGGAAATGGTGGACTATAACACTGTTGTTATAGTAAAAGATTTCCGAAAGGAAATGTTTTGTATAGTATTGGGATTTATATATCTATTTTAATTTCGAATCCCTATACTAGTGATTTTGGGTTGTCGTAACGATGTTTTACGCAACATTCGTTTTGGCCCAAATAAATATGTTTAAGAGAATGATTTCCTTAAAGAATGAAATATATACTTAATCTCGATTTAAGTATATTGAATATTTTCCAAGTGTTGAAAATAAATAGATTTGTGAATTACTTATTTAATAAGTATGGAATTGTTTTCCGATATAAAGGGAATATTTTGAGAATTTATCTTTTTGAAGATAAATTGAAATGAATAATTGAAATCGTATATGCATGGATATTTTGAAATATAAATTCACTATGGAATTTATGAATGAAAAGGGAAGTTGTTTAAAAATAAATATTGATTTATTTTTGAAGTGTGAAAACTATATATCTAGTAAAGATATCTTTGGGAAATAAATAATTTGGAAAATTATTTGGAATCTGGTGATGTGTGCATATCAATTGATAGTTCAATAACCGACTATCAATATTTCCCTTTGAATGGGTATTTGATGTGATTTGTTTGAATTTGAATGCCACACTTATTTTTGAATAAGCGCTCACTATTCGGGTTAACCGGGAAAGGACCATGGGGTCGTATAACCCATTCCGAATATGTGATACGTCGTTATGTATTGCATTTGAAGATCTGTGTTGAAGACCTGGTATTTGCGAGAGCGATAGGATGACCTGTCGATTGACTCTGCACCGAGTTGCTCCGGTATTGAGTTCTCCATATGTGATGGGAAATCCGATCAGGATTGTGAATATCCGGATTGCAAGGACTTCTTTGTAAGTGCCTTCGGTTCTGTTCGAGCCCGGAACAGACTTGTATGGATTGTATGTCTGACATTACAAATTGAGATATAAAGCAGATTTCTTTCAAATATATTTCTGTTGGTGGCGGAGAATTTATTCTTTTAGCTTAACACCCTTCTCCGAGACGTACGAGCTTAGAGGTTATGTAGTTGAAGGTTATCAGCGATATATTCCCAATTTGGTAATGTGACATGCTGAGTGTTGCTGTGAAATGATCATTGTGTTGATTATTTGTGATAGGATCGTTTATTTGATCGTCTATCCTGGTGATCATTTCTATGATCATTTGTTGACCCAAAGCATGGCTTTTGTATAAAGTATGTTTTTGTGGACGTGACTTCGTCGAGCCTCACACCTCGGGAATGGTCAAAACAGGAAAGATGCGGCAAGGTTATGAGGGGTAGCGCCCTTTAGGATATGTGCATTTCCTTCTGGAAAAGGGTGGTATCATGGTATGGAGCCCAGATACTTACTCATGTTGAAAACACTTTATGATTGTGTGAATTGATTGCGAGCGCTCGGTGAAAGGTCCCAAAGGACCGGGGGATGGCATATTCGGTCAGTTGTTACTCAGTTAGGGGTAACCCGGCCTTGTGTTGGCAGAGATCCGGTTTGGTTCTCGGGGATGTCCATCCAGAGGCATTCTCATGTGGCAATGGGAAGTTCCTTGGCCTGATCATTCATTGGAAATCCAATTCCCAATACGAAACCTTGTACGGTATTAGTTGTAGAACCTGCCATTCACTTATGGTGGTCACCACTGTTTGGATGGTAGCTATAGTAGGCATAGTTCGAAATGTCTATGCTGGATAAGATTTATATTCTACTTTCGAAACGAATTTTTCTCTACACTATGCACTAGTAATAATATAAAATGTTCTTTTGAATGCGTATCAAGCATCTTTGGCTGTCATAAGGAGAAATCTCCTCCGATTCTGCGTTTGCATTGTGTGTGTGTGCGGGAGGCCTTATGGTAGTCTCATTTTTAAAAGCATTGCGAATTGACTTTAAAAATATTCCTCTATTTTTTATTTTAAAGATAAATAAACTGTTTTGAGTTCTCACACCAGTCACATGACTGACTCGGAGTTTATTGTTTTCCTTCCTAAACTCTGGGTGCCCACCAATTTCCACACGGGCAGTCAAGAGTAAGGTTTATCAGGATATTCTGGATATTCTGGAGTTGCAGGAGGCAAGCTGGATGGCATTGGCGTATTACTAGTATATAGTATTTCTTTTTCCGCTGCACTGTTTGTTGTTGTTGTTGTACACTCTGATGATGATGTAATGTAATGTATAAAATGTAATAACTGATATAGTTTTTTGTTTAAAGATTATTCATTTATTATTATATGTTGTTCCGCTGCGAATTGTGAGATTCTGATGTTGTTCTATTTTCTTCTGTTCCGTTCCATTTTCTATTTTCTTTTCTCTCTATTTTCTATCTTCTTCTCTCTTCTTCTGTCTCTTTCCTTTTCTAAAACATTGATAATTCGTATTTCTGTTCATCTTGAATTAATCTACGGAGATTAGTGTATATTCAAGGAGTACGGATTTGCGGGTCTTCACAGCTATATTGTTTATAGCATAAACCTTTGCGTCGCCTAATCTAGGTAGTGATCCCTAACTACATCGTATTAAAAAATGGGTTTAGTTCTCACCATTTTTTATAAAATTCAAACTTCACAATAATAAGTACTTGATTCAAAACTTTTATCTTTTAAAACTTAGAAACATTTTTATAAAATTCAACAATTCAAAAGTTGCTTGGTTTCAAAAAAGGAGCCACAAAAAATTTCCCTTTTCAAAGACTTTCCACAACAAAGGTTTGTTCCTTTAAAAGTTGGAGTTTTAACTCAAAGCATCCAAAAACTGAATTTTCATAGCAAACCATTTTTTTCGAAAACATCTTTTATAACTTTGAATAACGAAAAGTGGGTAGTGAATTTAACACCTCATATACCCCATATTTTTGATAACATTATTAAGGATATTTAATTAGATAAATCAAATAAAATAATAAGTTTATTAGGGGATTGAGATTTGATTTTATTAAAGGGGTAGCCGTGCCATTTAACAATGAACTAAAGAAGAGTTTAAAATGATATACAGGAGTGGTAAAATGGGAAAGAGGATATTCCTATATCCCTTGAAAATTGATGTGTATACTCCTACACGTCCATTTCATTTAATTTTCAAAATTTTATACGCTAAGGCCGGCCACCATTAACAAGGAAAAGGGGCGAAAGATAGGGAAAAGCTAGGAAGAAGTTAAACAAATCAAATCTGTTCATATCTCAATCTCTTTAATCAGAAAAGCTAAGACGAATAATGTTTACATCTCTATTTTGATCGTTTTCAAATTTTATGATGCTTCCAAATTGATTTGCAATGTTTTTCCACAATTTTGAATAATGAAATGTTTATATATACTAGTTGATGATTTATACATGTTCATATTGATTTTATGATGTGTTTTAAGGTAAAAACCCTACTAAATGACATTTTTATGCCTTGCGAATTATTATAAAGATCGAAAATAATATTTTGAAGAAGGGTTTCAATTTTCATAAATTTTGGAACTTATGTGGATTAAACATGAATTTTCTAGTAAAGAAAATGTAATTTTGGGTTATAAATTATTTACGGGTAGATAATAAATGGCTTTGGTCTGAAATTTTTATATCTTAGAAAACATATTAAAAGATATTTTCTGGAATTTTTCTGGATTTTTCGCAAGTGTTTTGATGGGTGTATAAAATTATTTAAGGTATGAGATTTAACTGTTTTATATATTTTTCAATGGTAGCACTTTTGAAAAAGTAAAATGGCGATCAATCAAATTTAGACAAACAAGGCAGGTTTGGTACAAAAGAAATAGTTTAAAAGTACAAATAAATAGGTTTTTCATTATTTTGATACCTTCACCGCCAAGTTTTGCCTCCATACTATCGCCTCCGACATAGTCAAAACCAATGCATATGCTATCAGGCAACTAGTATGTAATGAATTAGACATTGGTGAAAGGTACAGGGTCGAAACCATAAGGTTCCGAAGGGGTTGAAGCTTTGCTTTCATTTTTAAAAAAAATGCACCCGCTTGCTTTTGCTTAAGATGCTTTCGACTTGGTTGGGTATCGACCAGGTCAAAAGGTTTAAAAGGAAATGGTTTCGATTGGGTTACATATTTATTTTTAAATGAACGCTTTTGACTAAGTCGAAATACCTAGCTGCAGCCATTTTACCTTTTGACCCAGATGATTTCGAAGGGTCACTTGTTTTCTAAAATATGCTCATTTCTCCAGTGCTTTCAAAGGGATGGTTTCGACACCATCACTTCTTTACTTAGGAATTTCTTTCAAAAGAATGGCTTTTGACTTATATGATTTGATGACCCTTTTTGTTCATTTGAAGTATAAGCCAAATTGGTTTCGAAAGAGTCATTTTTAAATGGTTTCGTAAGGTGTTTTTCCACATGTGTTAAATTGAACCCAAGTGCTTTTGAGAGGTTTAGGTTTGATGCTTTTTAAAGGTTTTAAAAAGTGGTTTCGATGGGGTGCTTCCCTAAAGGTTTCGAAGGAGTCGAAAGGTATAATTTTCTGATGGTTTCGAACGGTTTCAAAAGGAAAGGTTTTCCAAGGGTATCAAAAGGCAATGTTTAAAGATTTTAAAAGAAAGATGTCTAAGGTTTTAATGCTTTCGAAAGGAAGGATTCCAATGGTTTTGAAAGGGCTGTGAGGATGTTTTCAAAAGGAAGGTTTTGGCCTTTCGGCCTAGATAAAAGAAAGGGTTTTGCTTAGTTTATAAAGAAGTACTCTCAAGGTTTCGAAAGGGGGACTTTCAAAAGTTAAATTTTTTCATAACTAAGATTTGAGTAAAGTACACATATATATAACATGGAAAGGTGATTTTGTGTAAAGCATAGAGGTTGTATATTTTCCTTGTTTGAGTTTGATTTTCAAGGTCTTAAATCATTTTGAAAAGATTTTCAAGGAAAATTTTGGAAAGATATCACTAAGTAAAATGACTCAGATATTAGAATACCAAATAAGAGTGATATAGGATCGCGCCCTATGCATTAGCTATTAGTCCCACCTAATTTAGTCCAAAATTCCAACGTGTAAGGCTTTATCACAGGTAAGACTAAAATTATGAATACACGTAGAAAGTAATGTATGTTTGTATACAGATAGGTTATGGGGGAGCCCAAAAAACTATTAGGATCAAGTGACCCTGTGAGATGATAAGTTTAGGGCAGACCGTCCAAAAGTGAAGTATTTTACAGATAGTTATGGATGGACCGTCCAGATGAGAAGTGTCTAACAGATGTTAGATAATACTAAATTGATTGTCTGGTAGGCCCGAGACAGCAAAAAGTTAAAGTTAGCCAAACAAAACTAAAGTGCATGAACAGATAGTTCATTTTATTATCTGATATATATGTATGTTTACATAATGATGCTTTATAGATATTTTGACTAGTTTTGGTTGTATAAAAAGATTTGAAAAATATATGTTTAAAGGAACGTTAATGAGGGGAAACGCATTTCGCTAAGCAGCTTTTCCTCACTTAATATAAATAATAAAGATGAACAGCATTATTCACACTAGGCTTTATGGCTGACTCGAAGTTTTTGTTTCTCCTTAAACTCTCAGGTACTCGAAACTGATTTGAGTAGGCTGAGGGTTGAGGTTTTCAGGATTTTGTCTTATGGTGAATAATGTATTCGGAGACGAGCAGGTGGCTGTCGGATTGCTAAATAGGAGTTCAGTTTACTTGTTTTGATTCCGTTGTGCATATTATGTCAATTGTGACTGTATTTTTTTGATCAACCAAGGAGGCATCATCATATGTCGCTCTTGGCATATTATTGTAAATTATATTTGATCGGTACCTGGAAAACGGTTGAGGGATTATGTAACTTGTATGTGATATTATTTTGAAATGTAATTAGAAAAATGTTATTTTTTGAAATATGTGATTTTTTTTTTCATATTCAAGTACTTATGATATTACATATACTATTAGCATTACCGTATTTTGTCACAAGAAGTTAATACTATAGATGACTGCAACATTTGTAGCGTTTAGCCTTTGGCCTCTATATATGGGATGTTACGGTAGACAATGGTTACTTTCATCCATTTATTTTCCTGTACTCATGATATATTTGCTTCCACCTTTGATGGAGGTTTTAATAGCACAAGAGGCGGACTTCTAAAAGGTACGTGTAATTACAACATCTACCAAATTGTCTTCTGAATTATATGCGCAATTACTGCATATCCATGGAATTTATCCATTCTTCATATCCTATCCAATTGTACCTTTTTCCATATTATTTCTAACTAAATTACTAATCCTATTTATATCCATATACATAATATGTGTATAAATGTGTGTATGTGTATTCCTAATGCTATTTCCATCCAAATGATCCGACATTCTTATTCTTCTATTCTTTATACCCTATTTGACTCATTTATCCACCCCTTTAGAAAAATAGTTTCTAAAATGGAACTTCTAATTTTACTAAATAGGAAAAATCATCGTATCCAACCTGCGCTCTATTTTACTTTTATTTAAAGATGAAATATCTCTTTATCAATAATATTTAAATCCAAACTTTTTTGACTCCGTTAATTTTAAAGCAAGTATTCAAAAATGAAAAAACATTTTTACCAAAATCCATTAAATCAGAATTTTAAACCAACAAATTCTCAAATTATAAATTTCCAAATTCTTTTCAAAAAAACTTATCAATAAATCTTTTGAAAAAGCCATTTGAAACATTTCAAATTATGATTATCTTATACATATTCAATAAAATAGGTAATTGGAATAGGAATACTATGTACAACCTGATTTGAAAATTTGAAATCAATCCTAAATAATTATTTATACAATGATGGTAAAGTTTGTAAATTATTCCGGATCTAAAAATTAGGTTGTCAATTAGGTTGTCCTAGTTAAATTGGAATGTGAATTTCCATATTTTGATTTATTTTGAGCAAGTTCTTTGTAATTTCCATAAGTTATCCAATTTTGAAATATGAATAAATATCTCATTTGAATTAACAAGGGGTATACCCAAAAAAGAAAGAAATGTGTAAGATATAAATATTCTTTTCAATAGTTTACTCTATCTATTTCAATAAATAAAAGAAATAGTTTCTTGTACTTTCAAACGAAGTAAATATCCCACTTTTGGTTAATTTATGGAAAATTATAGCGGTAATCCTTTTTAGAAGGATAGCTTTAATGAATTAAACTATGGAAAGGAATGTTCTAGTTCATAAGTTAATAATTAGAAATACGCACACTTATAACCACACTTGACATTCAAAAATAAAAATATATAAAAAGCATAATTTACAACTATATATGTATTAGTTATTAACAGCGTAATAATTAATTATGATTTTTGAACATAAATTATAGATTTAATGGGAAATAAATTTGTAATTAATATAGAATAAAATTAAAAAGGAATTAAATGAGGATTTATTAAGGAAATTAGTATAGCATTTCTGGAGGAAATGAGTGGGCATAATAGGTGGATTTTGAAGCCAGTACATAGATTAAGGGGATTAATTGAGGATTGATTATAGTTTGTCTAATTTTGATATTAATGACCAATTATTACTAGTAACAGACATTTATTAGACATTATAAGGAAACCAAAGCCTAAGCGTATAAATTGGGAACAATTATAACGTAGCAAATAAGTATTAATGCTATTAATTATACATAGTAAGCAATATAATTTTCATAATAGGAGACTATATAGCTTATATTATACGTTTAGAATAAACGTTAATAGTGGGCCTAACCCAACTGTTAAGCTTTAGATAGTAGGTTTGGTTTAGTTGTTTGGAATGTGAGGTCAGTAGAGTTACACAACAGAAACCCTTCACTTAAATGCCCGACCGCTCACTTCTCCTCTCATATTTTCTGATTCAAGCTGCGAAGCTCTACCATTTTTCCTTTTCCACTATTTCTAAAAATTATAAAATATTATAGACACACACATACAAAAACTAGAAAAGGGAGGAAAATAAAAGAAAAGAAAAAGCGAATCAATACTTTGGAAAAGGGTAAATTTCAATCTATATTCCACTTAACCTCCAATATCTTCTTGGATTCATAATTCTAATAATAAGTACATACCTTATTATACATATTATTTTGGATTGGAAAGGGAAAAGGAGTCAAGAAAATGATTGGATTCAGATTTGGTAGATTTGAAAGCTTTAGAAGTGAGTGGAAAATTATACAATGTATTTTATAACATTATAATTTACCTCATTGAATTCTTATTTGATTATCGTGCCTAAATGTGATCTGATGAATTGTAAAGGTGTTACGTCCCTCCCCCTTAAAAGAATTCGATGCCCAAAATTTCCATGGGTTGAATCTTGTAATATAGCATGCAACCAATCTAACCTAACCAACCAATTAGTGTACATCCAATTTTGCAGTCAAACGTGTACAGGTGCAAGGTATATCACAACATAAAAAAGTTTGCAGAATGGTTCTAAATCGGCACCTGCTATATGAATGCATTTTAAAAACATTTTGAAAATGCAATACAAACAACCAAGATATACTGGAAGTTCTATATGTATGCAAGTTTTAAAAATTAGTCTCTTTACATAATAATTTTCACACTCCTGCGAGTAAGACTATGGTTCAATCAATTTTGCATCTAATCCTACCTTCCAGAACCTAGCACACAATTTTTTAACATCTAAAACTTTTGAAAATTTATATTTCTAGATCTTTGCTCCTATAGAGGAAAAGAAATTTATATGAAAAATCTTACATTCCACCTTTCTTTTGATTACCTATTCCATTATAACTTGGAATCTTCTCTTCCGCACCAAATTCTTTTCCAACCTTTCCAAGTACAATTTACATAAGGATGTTTATTTTTGGATTTTAAAGCATAATTATTCTAAGCGAAAATTTTGTTTCATTATAACAAGATATGAAAATGGAAATTTCCAAAACTAAAACAACGTATTCTCTTGTTATTGTCTATGTTTAGCATATTGTCGCTCTAATCGTATAGTAAAATTCATACTTACTAATACATTGATGTTCCTAATGCTAGTATGTGGAATTTAAAAATCAGAGATTTTCTCATTTATAAAGGAAACCATTTAACAAAATTTCCAGAAGAATTTCCAACTTGCAAAATAGTTTTAAGAATCGAATACCCAAAAGCATTTAAGCACTAGAACAAAATCTTTCCAATACATTTGAACTCAACTTTTCAAAACTTACACCCACTTTTCAAAATTACTCAAAATCCCTTTATAAAAAATTTATCCACCATTTTGTTTTCTAAACATTCCATTGCTTTTAAAATTACTTCCAAAACATTTCCAAGCTATTTATCAAACAATCATTAAATTCCCAAATCCCTTTTTGAAAATATTTCATATCTCTTTTAAATTTTCCACCATCATTTCATAATTTTCAAATACTTCAAAACTAACTTTTAAACATAATTTTTTTGAAACATTTTCCACTTTATTTACATAAACAAATCAAGCCACATCTTAACGATATTGGGGCCCAATCAATGAGTTAATGCACAAAATTGACCCTAATGTTGTGTAGCTAATCCTAGAGCCGGGGAACCTTTTACTTTTACTCTAAAACAATAAAATACCTACTAGTTATTTATAAATTTTAGCTTTTTAGGATAGGGATAGTGACCCGTGATTCTACAACACTCCTTTTCCTCCACTTGCTAAATTTTGTTCTTCCCAGACTTCTAAAGTTTTGAGATCTATGTATTTTTAATTTCTAGTTGCTAACTTAATTTCCTAATTATTTTATAATATTCTAGTCTTACCTACATTTGATTGCTGGTTAAGTGTCCTTATGATATTTTCATATTTACACTCTTTATATGTGTATGCGTGTGTATGTTTAGCGGTATCATTCCACCCATCAAATCAACATAGTAATAAAATAGGAATATATCCCATACATGTAGTATGCTTTTCCTAAATTTGAAGGGACACTAGAGATTACATCCTAAAAACCATAAAACTTCAATTATTATACCCGATTATGGGATAAATTTTGCATCACTACGCCGTAGTGGGTAAGCAATATTAGCTACGAACAATTGTAATAGCTCATCGAAAAATTGACTTGGTGGAATAACTCCTACCGCCCATCTTACTTCATTAACATTAGGTCTATCAACATCCTTCGGGTGTTGTGTTATCTTATTATATTCTTCTCTAATCATTCCACTATCTTCTCCTATATAAATTCTCCTAACAGCATCCCCAAAAATTGGTAATTACTTCCATTATATTCATAACCCTTCATGCAAGTATTCCATGGGACTCACAAAATCTTACTTTGATCCCATTCCTTATTCCTTTGAGGGTTCTTCTCATGGCTTCCGCACATCACTCATAAAATATTCCTAGATTCATACCAATATTCCTAAAACTCGACGAGGATTCCCTATTTATATACTATGAGCATTTGTATCTAATTTATTCATAACTTAATCCTTTACCCAGTCTTATATATGTAGCGATCCCTATATACTCCATATTAAAAACTTTGTTTGGTTTTCACCATTCTTATAAAATTAAAACTTCACAATCATGAAGTACTTAATTCAAAATTTTATCTTTAAAAATATAAACTTAGAAATCGTTTTACCAAATTCAAAATTTCAAAAGTTTCTTGGTTTCCAACATGGAGCCATAAACAATTTCCCTTTTCAAAAACTTTTCACAACAAAGATTTATTCCTTTAAAAGATGGATTTTCAACTCAAAACATCCAAAAACTTAATTATCATACCATATCTTTTTCTTTAAGACATTTTCTATAACTTTAAACATGAAATGTGTGGACTAGACATGCATAACTTTCATCCTATTATTTTTCTATACTCATGATATCTCCGCTTTGACCTTTAAAGGAGGTTTTAATGGCACAAGAGTGGGCTTCTAAAAGATATGTGTAATTGCAACATTTACCTAAGCATATATGTGAAATATATGCACAATTACTACATATCAATGGAGTTTATACACTCTTGCTACCCTATTCCTATTGTTCTTCTCCTATTATTTCTAACTAGATTAATAATCCTATAATATATATTAATTAATTTCTAATGTTATTTCTGTCTAAATTGCCAGGCATTCTTACTCTTTTATTCTCTATACCATATTTGAATCAAGTACCATTTATATTTATCACAAAAAAATAATAATTTTAAAACGGAACATCCAAATTTACAAAATATGAAAAATCATTAATCGCAGGCTACGCTCTATTTTGACTCAAACTAGAAAGTTCCCATAAGAAAGTGTACACTTATCCCTTTATCAGAAAGCTTTAAACCAAATTTTTTTGACTCAAACTATTTCGAACTAAGAAATTCAAAATTTGAAAACCATTTTTACTAAAAACCTTTAAATTTGAAATTTTTGACTCAACAAATTGTCAAAATATGAATTTTCGAATTTCCTTGCTTTTCCAAAGTATTAATTTCCTAATACATCTTTTGAAAAACCCATTCAAAATGTTTCAATGAATCCTCAACAACTTTTTTTAATCAAATTCTTTCACATAGGTTGGAATTAAAAATGGACTATTATGGCCCTATCTTTTGGGCACACATTTTTCGTTACCCACGATCTCCGTCAAAAATCCAGCTATCTTCTTGTGGTGATAAGTGTACACTTTCTTGTGGGAACTTTCTCCACTCCTTTTTCATACCTTGCTTGCAAATAATTGAAACATATTTAAAGGTTTGTTGAATAGGCCTAAATTTCAACTCAATCATAAACCAAGTCCATTAGGTCATAGAGGTTTTGGTAATCTATTACAAAAACTAGCATGTCAGAGTGCGATGAATATAAAGTCACAATTGAATTAAAAAAATATAGTATAATATACATACAATTAATAATATTAATACTTATTTATTCCATATGTTATTATTCCTAATTTATACGTTTAGGCTTTAGTTTCCTTGTAATGTCAATAAATGTCCATTAATTGTAATAATTGGTTATTATGCTAAAAACCTCTAACTAATCCTAATTCAATTCCTTTAATCTATTTACCCATTTCAAAATCTACCTATCATGGCTATTCCTTTTTCCATAATTTCCATATTAATTTTTATATTGATATTTATTTACTAGTCTCAAAATCAACCAGTTATGCCTATTCACTTTCAAAATGCGGTCGAAACTACTTCCATCGTCGAAATTTATAGACTTAGACATATAGTTTATTTATATAAGTATAGGTAAAAATACAAATATGTTCTCTTGGCATATCCTAATTCCTATGATCGACTAACCTAAGCTATGGTACCAAAAGTAACAACTCTACTAGCATTCTACAAATGAATATTTGGGACATTTCGTATGTTTAGTCCTCCGTCGAGAAAATCTTACATTTCCACCCTTCTTTGGATATCTATTCCCCCGTAACTTGGAACCTTCTATTCTACCCTCGTTTCTTTTTCATCTTTTTCCAAGTATAATTTACATAAGGTGGTTTATTTTTTGATGTGAAAGCACATTTACTCTAAGAGCAATTTTCGCTTCATTATCAATGAGGTATGAAAATAGAAATTTTTGAAGTAAAACAGCTATTTCTCCTTTTATAAACTGTCCTATAAGGGTGATAGTAGACAAAAACTATCTTTTAGAATTTTCCCTTCACTTAGAAGCCATCGGTAGTTGTGTACACTTACTACTGATGTGGAACATGTCTAGTCATACGACCTGTGGGGAAGGGATATGCATTGTGATAAGAAGGGGAAATATATCGAGGGTTCACCATGAATTTAAATTATTAAATGACCTGGTACCTTTTAGGAAATGAGATCTGCTTCATATCCAATAAGAGATAGTAAGTAACCGAAAGGGGCATTTTCCCTGATTTACTTAGGTTAGTCTAAAGGGGGTGTTAGTTGTGGTGGGTCAATAGACTATGCATGTTGTTGATGCATGTAATTAGTAGTAGGTTTTGACATATACGCTTTGATGCTCAATGATCTCGAGTAATCGGTAGCAAAGACTCAGGTTATGCCTAAAGGGTTTCACTTTCTACTTGTGTAGAATCTATATGGAAGATGCACAAACCTCAAGGTAGATAGTTAGGTTAAAAATAAGTATAGTGAGATGGGCTAGTTAAACCTTAGATAAGTCTTTGAGTTGTGCTAATAGTACAACAATTTAATTTTATATTATATTACAAATCTATTTATGGAAGTCATCGGTCTTTGTAGCTAGAAACGGTTGATTGGCATTGATGTTATGAGAGGGTCTCATTGGATATTTGAGGTAGTAAATGGCTGATGTGCCAGCCTCCTCCCTATTTAAGAAGTACTAAGTGGCTATGATTTTGGGTGTATGTATGTACTGACACACACATATATAATGATACCATAGAGAAGGTTAGGTTAGGCATATCATACGCGCACATACGATTTAATAGCCTAGCCGAAAAATGTAGACGTAACAGTTAAATTGAAATCTATCGGCATAAAAAAAGGGTACGGGTAAAGTATGTAATTTTCAAACAAAAGCATAGTTTAAACCCCTTCTCATAATAACAAACAGGTTAGATATTGGAAGGCCGAGTAATGAAGCAAGAAGGGAATGGTAGATGCTAAAGACTTCTTATTCATGCTTGGCATTGGCTAGGTAATTAAACATCCAAGGAATGATATTTTGAGGTAGTAGTCTTAGTCATATGTATGTTATAATATATTTTCAATTCCACTATGAGTTTATATTGATCGCACTTTGATATACTTTTGTTTATTATAGGTTTCCAAAAGCAACGATCAATCCCTAATGGGCTTAGGTTTCAATTTAGTCAAAATTCATGCCTATTAAGTTCAAGTTATTACAGAAATATTAAGTAAATGTAGATAATTTTTTACTATAATTATATAAATATAATACATGCCAAGTTTTATAATTCTGATTATGGGGTAATTGTAACCATACTCTTAAAATAAGGATAAGTCGATATGAGTCGAAACAATGATTGAAGTTTAAGATACCTACCCCTATTACCCCATGGGACATAGGTCGCATTGGAAGGTGTTGACTTAAAAAGATCATAAGTGTGGCATATGGAAGGGTCCATGGAGCTACATGGTACGTGACACCCAAGTTGGGCCTAAATAGCCCAATGGTTGTAGATCCCCATAGGAATGTCGATTGATGATGTACACTAGATCTAGATAAGGAAAAAATAAGCGTCTATATGTCGTAGATACCCAAAAGAAGTAAGTTTCGAAAAGAAGATGTGTAGTAATCATACAAGATGATAATCGAACTTTTAATATTCTGGGAGTAAAAGTCTAAAAGAAGGACAAGTAAAACAACTCTAAGTACGACCCACATAAAAGAATTTAATACAATAAGATTTTAGAAAAAAGCATTTGAAATGATTTTAAGAGGATTTATTTGAAAGTAGGGAAACCCTATTTTGAAAAGGTTAATAAATTAAATGTTTAGGAAAATAAAATACCAACCTTCTATTTAAATAAAAAGTTTTAGTAGAAATTAAAATTAGTTAAATCGAAATTTCAATAAATGTATTTTCGTGAAAAGTTATTTGTTTCGAAAAAAGATATAATAAATCGTATATGGCTCGTTGAGTTTTCAGATACGAATATTTTTAAGTGGTAGGATTCTTTTTTCCGTTAGGTTCGACAATAGAAATTGACACTAGTGTTAAATGAGATAAATAATAATGGGAAAGAAGGTATACCTAGAAGAAAATTAATACTACACTGTAGATGGATGCACTGCGATAGGTTGATAGGAATTTCTTAGAGCATCCACAACGAAGGTAGAGAAGATGGAGACAGAACGAAGTAATATTAGTAAATAGTTTATAGTTAATATTAGATTTGACCTGAAAAGGGTCTAGGTTCAACCTGGCCCAAAATAGGCATAAATTGTCGACCATCTAGGGAAGACAGGTCGATCGATAGCGGCCGACCGCCCCAATTATAACAGTCGATCGGTCTAGGGTTTTGGAGCATGACCTAAACCTCAAATAAAAGATATACTCATTTTTAGTTTGAGCCACCTTCATTCTGTAGGCAACCCTCCTCCTTTCCAAAAGCGACCTAGGAAACAATGTAGCATTCCAGCACTAAAAATCAACCAATTTCTAAGCTCCATATCCAGATACAAACCCAAATCATAACCCTCTACGTAGCAGCCTCTCCGCCCGACACCTAGATCTAACCCCATAAGATATTGCGTAGCTCCAAGGTCATAAAGATATTGTGAAAAGCTACGAAGAATCAGAACTAACTCCCATGCACCATCTTTCCACTTTTGTCTTTCAACGATATGGAATTAGCTTAATAGGGCACCGATACAAAAGAAGATACCTAACCTATTATATAGGTCCTCCTTTAGGAGGATTAGGATAAAGGGGTCGCCGGTGGATTTTGGAGCATAGCAATAGCAGGAGGCTTGGCAGGCACATATGGACTGGGCTCCTTGGTTGAACAGTAGGCCGTAGGGAAGCAACAACAGCATACCTCTGAGTATGGAGCAATCTGTGATTCCCAAATTTGGATCGAGGCCAAGTTGCTGGAGATAAGGGCTACAACAGGAGATACGAGAGGAGTTGCGATGCCAGAGTTAAGAGCTTGGGTGCATAGTGCACATGCTTCGATATTTCCATTGCAGCCGCGGTCCTAGCAGAGGACCATCTCCCAGCCCTCATGTAGTAATACTATTAGTAGTAGTTAGCAATTGTTTCCTTAGATTTGTTTTGTAAGCATTAGTTATTTCTGTTTGTATAAAACGTGTACGATATTAATGCAAAATGTTCCTTTTTATTTGATTTCTAATGCAAAGTAAATAAATAAATGACTGGAAGTTTATAAAATAAATTAGGGAATTTATTTAATTAGCTACTAAAATATATTAAAGTTTAAGTCCCAAAACAAAGTAAAATTTTTGGTAGACAAATTTTGGCGCGTGAATGATAAGGAAAGGTTATTGCAAAACCATGACTCACTATGCCTATGCGTTAAAAGTTGAAATTTATAAACGAACTCGTATGCTAGTTGTTATTTTATGATAGAAGAAAAGTTCTTGAAATTTAAAATTTTCCGTTTAATATGATAGAGTCCGTTATGGACGTTAAATTGTTGACGAAATCCTAACTGCATAGGATGTGGCATAATTTGTTTTGAATATATATACACACACTTCTAAAAAAATTTGTTTAAAATTCTATAACCCTTGAAAAGAAATATAAAACACTTTTATAAAGGGTTTTGAAAACAAAAACAATAAGTTTTAGTAGTTTACACAATAGAAGTCGGCCCACCACAAGAGGCTACCAATGGTTATGTATACGTTATATGATTATGGATCATATCAACCTGTTGGACCCATGGAATTATATATGCTCACGTATAAGTAAAGTAATACCCTATTAGGGTTTGATTTATCTTTTTAGTAGGTTTATTCCCTTGATTATTTTAGGCAATCTAAATGGAACGGTGAGCAAGACTCAGTGCAATGTCAGTGTGTTTGGTACCATGTTAGGGAGTACGATCTGTACATAGGTCGAGAACGTCATTGGTCCTAAGCAGTCATCGAGAAGACGAGGGTTACACCAAAATGGGCTACACCGCTTACTACTATAGGTCACATTTATCCCATGCACTGGTACAGTTATTTGCTAGTTTGATTGTTATGAGGCAAGGCTAGATAACCCATAAGCGAGGTCTTTCAAAACGAGTGGGGTAGTCTAAGGATCTGAGTCCTCCATAATGCACGGAGCTGAGTCCATATTAAGAAGCAGACAAGTAAGTAAATTCCTAAGGCAAGATAGAATACAACTAAACTATTATGAAACCATTATTAGGAACTATAGAAGTTCTGGGGCGTGCATGATGACGAGGACATGATACTGCGGTGATGGATCCTGGAGAATGCTGAGTTATGGATACTAACGGAGATAATATCTTGGTCCCAAGAGGGATTGTGGTACTTATATATTTATATAGATACGTATGTAGTCATGATCTACATGGATAGATGGGGTGTATCGTACGTGTACATGGAGTCGAGACGACTAAGTAAAACAAAATGATATAATATGTGATGGAAGGCAATCGACATAAACTAGAGTTATGTATATAGTGTATAATTTTCCAATCACTAGAACATTGTTCTAACCGCTTCAAATTACAACAAAACAGGATAGCCTAGAGGGATGGATATTGGTGTGTAACGCATCGAAAATTTCATAGAAATTTAATAAGAAAATTAAGTTTAAATAAAATAGAGGCTAAAATTAAAATGTCATGAACTTTAGAATTGGGCAACAAAACTTGCACCATTGCATTTGTAGCGGTTTTTTGAACAATTTTAAATATAAAAATTTAAAACCGAAGTTGGCATGGAAAAGTTACATACATTTGAAATTTTAAAAACAAAATAAACTTTAAATTAAAAACTTCCTAGATTTAAAATCATAATTGGTAGGCCCAATGTGTTCGATGGTCGATCGGTAGCGGTCGACCCATGGGTAATGGCAATCGACCGTTCACATTCGAAATTTGTGAGTTCTAGAGCTCGTTTGAATGATTAAGATCGTTTACTTCATGGTAAAGTTTTGATGCACGCACACGATGGTAGCAAAATATTCTCTAGGCCAAATCAATGCTCTAGATTAGTTCCTAACCTCTATGAATTAACACCTAGGTTAACCTTAATTCCATTGGAAAACATTTAGATTGTCGAAACGCTGCTGAAATTCTTTCTCTCGTCTTCTAAAATTTCTATAAAAATTAAAATAAAATCAATGCAAAAGAACAATAGCTAATCAGTTCTAGAATAAGTAAGCTATTGGAGGGTGATTCTCAGATGGAGTGTGTTGGTAGAACTTTTATCTAAGATGAGTAAGAATAGGTTTGATAAGTTAATTATTGCTGTTAAATTTAACATATTCTACTTGATCTAGGTTGTTTGTAATTTAAAATACAATTCATAAACCATAATTATTAGACTTGGAATCTAGATTAGAAACTGAAATCGCGGTAAACTGATAAATGTGTAAACCCTTATTATTAAATTTAAAACACTAGAACCTCTTACCCATAGATTAAACAACTATAATTAAATTGTCAAAGTCTATGAAATTGGGAATAAATGCTGGTCACTGTAGTTGCTTGGGGTTCATTATAAACGTTGTAATTAAAATAATTTACATTAAATAAAAATCGAATTTGAAATCGAATGAACCCTAATTTTTAAACTATGATCTATCAACCACTCATCCTGAGCGGTCGACCATAAGTGGTAGACCATTATGGTGTAGAAATTGATCGGTTATGGCCTAAAATGAAGAATTGAAACCTCGGCATGAGGCCTTGGTCGAGAATAAAGTTAATATAAATGTTAATTTTGTTGTGAGCCTATTTAAGGCTATAAGTATGTATGCTCAAAGCAATATGGAAGCTAGTTCCCTATGAGATGACGTTAGTATATTGCAATATTGGGCAAATATACTTTACCCAATGGGAGGTTGATTATTAGATTGGAGGCAAATTTTATTGCAAAGTGCACTCGCATAAGGTTTTATAGTGGATGCGCAACACTGACTGATGTCCAATGGAGTGTGTGGCCCTAGCACAATGAAATCCTAATATGCATGAATACTAATTGGACATGATACAGTTCATATATGGATCATGGTGCATGCAATAAGAGGCGTATAATATAATCGAGAGGTGGACATGGGTGTAGACGATGAATCGCTTTAGCAAGTCGTCATTTTGGGTTTTCCTCTCGATGCATAGTTGGGTTACATTTAGTTGTGAATAGGGAATATCCATTCTCCAATAGCCTTGTGGTGGTGACAATAGTAGAAATCCATTACCATAGCAACCAAGAAGTGGTGACAGTAGTGGAAATTTATTTCCATAGTAATCCAGTGGCGATGTTTACATGACAAGTAGCTCTAGAAGCAGTGGTCGATCGTTAGTCACCGAGGTTCGATAATTCATAGTGTAAGTGTGTGTTGGAAAAAAAACCCTTAAATAATGGACATTAGGAATACATGGACACTTATAATACTCCCTAATCACTTAGAGTAGAGTTATAGTTAACTGTACACAATATATCAAACTTGTACTCATTCATCAGACGTTTGTCTGACTCATCCCTTTTCCTTTGTTTTTCCCCATCACAAGTGGATGGGGCAGTAGGTGAGTGGTCCATTCTTATTACTTGGAGAGACGGGCCCATCACATAAGCCGTTTGTTACCGTATTTACTCTCCATGTTCCATTTATCTATCTTGTTGGTACTTTTTATTTCCTTTATCAGACTTGGAGTGATATTTTCTGTGTACTATATATTTGACTACGTACTGATTTTCTAAGACTGTGTCATGGGATATTTTATGAGATTTATGTTTCAGTGTCGTATGTTTTGTTCCTTCCGCTGTTAGTTCTAAAAGTGTAGTATATCTTAGATTATACTTTTTATTTTATTTACTACAATGTTATAAAACCCAAAAGCTCATATTTCTTAGCATGAGCGAATCCGAAAGTCACATGAAGTCTTTGATTGGTGTGTTGGGAGTGTAGGTTGCCATAACTAGTAGATCTAGTATGTTGGGATGTTTAGGATTCCTTTGAGAATAGGACGCTATTGAGAGGACGTACTTGAAATGATTTTGACAAAATGGTTTTCTACAAGGTTTTCAAAAATGGGTTTTGAAAGTATATATATGCATAGATAAATGTTTTCAAAAAGCTTTTCAAAGTTTTTATACATATCTTAATCTCTCTTATCCATGCCTATGCTATCTTTAATTCGTGCCTATGTTATCTCTCTTAATCGCTCCTACACTATTTGTGAAAAGTTGCTAATAGAATTATTAAAATTCACAGTTAGAAAATGAGCGATCCCGTAGGTTCAGGCTTAGGCGATCATGCAGTTCAGGCTCAAGCGATGCAACTGAGTTTTCGGGCATCAACATTCAGATTTGGTTCTGCTGGTATCTTCACGCAAGGGGACAAATCGAGCTTAATCGCACTAGAGGACATGCACCTCTGCCATAGATTTTGCTAACCTATGCGAGGATTTTGCTAAATCTTAGAGGTAAGCCATATATAGGGACTAAGTGTTATGTAGACTCGAGGGCATGGATTCGTACAAGTGAGAGGATTTTTGGCTTGATGGGTGTGAATGATGAGGTGAGGAGGCAGTTACATACATGTCAGTTTTTGGGTGATGCTCTTAGTAGGTGGGAGATTGTTGAGGCTGAGAATGATAGAGGAGAGATTGGTTGAGGAGAGCTCTGAAAAAGATTCGAGGTGAAGTTTTTTTCTATGGCAGAGAAATGTGTACAGTTAGATAAATTTATTCACTAGAACAAAGAGACCTGTCTATGAAAGGGTCTGTCATTTAATTCATTGAGCTAGCTAGATTTGGGATGAGACTGGTCGATACCATGCATAAGAACATTTTGAAGTTTGCTAAGGGGCTGAACCAACCTCTTTAAGGTTTAGCTCTGAGTCACATTTCTGTGGGTGCTACATATAAGGGCTTAGTAGAGATGACTTTGTCGAATACCATCTCTAAAGTGGAAGCATAGGAAGAACCCAAAATGACTAGAAGGAAAGCGCAATAGCAGAACTAGCATAAAGGGGAGATGGATCCAAAGGAAAGATAAGGAAGCAGAGCATTTATTGTTGGAAGTGTGGCAAGAAGGGGGATTTTGCCGAGGAATACTGATCAAATGTTCCAAAGGCGAAGTGCTATATTTGCAATCAGTTTGGGCACATGAAGCGCGTGTACATGATACTTCTGAAGACCTTTACCTAGATAGTTACAACACATGCACTAGACACGGTACCTTGCTCAAGTACACAACTAGTTGTAGATAATTGGAAGAAGGCCTTGATAAAAGGTGTGTTGTCTCTATCTGGTTTATCTATTCGCACATTATTTGACACTAGGCTTCACATTCTTTCACTTCTAGTACACTTGTGGATGAGTTACACTTATACACTAGCATATTTACGGACCTTGTAGTTGTGTCAAACCCCGTAAGAGGATCGACCTATTGATCTATGTCATATAGAGGTTTGAAGTTTTTTTTATTTAAGGGGTCGAATTCAATTGCGATGCTTTTGTCTTGGGGTATTCGGTGTTTGGGGTTATATTGGGCATGTATTAGATGATGATATATAAGGCTATATTAACTGTGATAGGAAGATTATTTGATTGAGTAAATGTAAAGGATGTTGCTTTGAGGTTTATTGCGATCTCCAAGGATTAGGTACATTGAATTACATATAATCTGTAGACCTATCACATGATGAGCAAGATATGGTGCATGTAATCAGAGATTATGCAGATGTCTTTTTCGAGGTTACCGATTTTCCATCCTCGAGAGAGATCGAGTTCCAAATTTATCTTATGGAGAATGCCGGACATGTTGCCCTAACTTTGAGCATATGGCTCCAAATGAGAGGAGCGAGTTGAACAAGTAAGTAAATGAGTTGTTCAAGAAGGCTTCATTCGGAGGAGCATTTCAGAGTGGGTGCACCATTTGTCTTAGCCAGCATGGAACATTGTTCTTTAAGACTTTATGCCGATTATATGGAGCTTAATAAAATACCAAAGAAGAATCGGTATCTACTGCTTCATAGAGACATCTTCTTGATTAGTTAGTTGCATCTAAGGTGTTCTCACAGCATGACTTAGCTATCAGATTCCACCAGTTGCATCTAGCCGAGGATAATATTCAGAAGACAGCCTTTCGTACACCCGACAAACTTTATGAGTGGTTAGTGATGCCCTTCAGACTGATTAATGCACCGTCCTACTTTTTTGATTGATGAGCCGAGTTTTCAAAGGGTCATTTATCAAATTCATCGTGGTATTCACGTATAACATCTTAGTTTATTCGAGGAGAGAAGAGGAGCATGCATTGCATTTTAGAGAAGTGCTTAATATACTCTGTGTGCATAAGTTGGAGGAAAAGTTTTCAAAGTGCTACTTTTAGAGAGAGGATGTATGCTTTTTTAGGTACATTGCCTTAGAAAGTGGGTTGGCAGTTGATCCCAGTAAGATGGAAGCAGTTCAGGATTGGCATGTGATGGTGAATGCCACGGAGGTAAGGAATTTCCTTGGTTTTGCACGCTACTATTGAAAGTTCATTAACGCTTCGTGAAGATATTCGCCCTTCGACCAATCTTACAAAGAAGAATTTTTCGTGGGACAGAAAATGCAGAGATGCTTTTATCAAGTTGAAGGAGGCATTGATTTTTGCACCAATTTTGATATTACCTAATAGGATGAAGCCTTTTATAGTTTATACCGACGCTGATGGTACGAGGTTAGGCATGGTCTTAATGAAAGAAGGAAGGGGTAAGTTATGCCAGTTGACAGTTGAAGACCCATGAGAAAACTACCCTAGCCATGATCTTGAGTTGGCAGCCATTGACTTTGCTCTCGAGTCATGGAGGCATTAATTTTTAGAGAAGTTGTTTAAGATATATATAGTTCACAAGTCCTTGAGTTATGTGTTCTTCAAAAAGGACTTGAATTTGAGGCAGCAAAGGTGGATGGAGTTTCTGGTATCATATAACTTTGATACCTTGTATGTCATGGGAAAGGGTAATGTATTGGCTGATGCTTTGAGCAGACAACATGCAGTATTGAGTCCTTTGTTCTTAGAGTGGAAACATTTAGAGTTCATCTCTACATTTGACTTCTGACCATCATTAGATATTATCTTGGGATTACTAGCAACTTTAGATGTGCAGCCTACATTGATGCAGTGTATTGGACCTATGTAGAGGGAAGATAAGGAGCTCATGATATCTTTCAAAGGCTTGATAGATGAGAGCAGTTGAGTCATTTGACGCATTATGCAATTGACTTTAAAGGATGGTTACGAAAAGAGGGTAGGATTTACGCCCTCTTATTATAGATTTGATAAATGTGGTACTAGTTAAGTCTCACCATTATACGATGATCGTTCATCCCGGTGGTGATAAGATGTAACGGGACACGATGTGAGTCATTTGTTGGCCTGATATTAAGAAGCAGGTAGCTAAATGTATGACTTTCCAAGGGATAAAGGTGTAGCAGAAGAAGCCGGGAGGATTATTGCGTCCATTGGATATTCCTCAGTGGAAGTGGGAGAGTATTCCTATGGACTTCGTGGATGGCTTACCTAGAAGAAGGACAAAGATCGAGAGTATTTGGGTCATAGTCGATCGTTTGACTAAGTATTCTCATTTTATACCCGTGAGAAATACGAGGACGTCGACATCGTTCACAACTTTATATGTGAGAGAGATCGTATGGTTACATAGAGTTCCTAGAGTGATCGAGATATACTTTTCACTAGTGAATTCTAAAGGATTCTACAAGAGGTTGTAGGGACTGAGTTGCGCTTAAGCATCGCATATCATACATAAATGGATGGGCAGATGGATAGAGTAAATCAGGTATTGGAGGACTTACTTCGGATGTGGATTTTGGACGAGGTTCTTAGGAGGATCACTTGCCATTGGTGGAGTTTACCTACAACAATAGTTATCAGGCTTACATTGGAATGGCACAATTTTAGGCATTGCATGGTAGACCCTGTAGATCACCGTTGCATTGGTGGCTCACTATGGATAGGACTACACTTAGGCTAGACATGGGGAGCGAGACATCAGAGAAAGTGGAATATATCCATAGGATAATAATGGCCGCTCAAGATAGGTAGAAATTTTATCCTAACAGGGGGTGTATGGAGTTAGAGTTTGTAGTGTGCGGCATCGTGATTGTAAAGGTTTTGCCTCTTAACATGTTATGGGATTTCGTAGATCCAGGAAGCTCGCATCGAGGTTTTTAGGGTCTTTACCAATAGTCACATGGGTAAGGAAGTTGGTGTATAGAGTAGATCGTCTTGAGAAGTTGGCGGGGTACACGATGTTTTCCATGTGTCATACTTGCGGAAGTGCTTGCATGATATAGCTATCATGGTCAAGTTGTAAGCTAGAGGAAGTAGGGGCAGAGAAGGAGTCACTTCTTGTTTATGCACCCACTCGTATTCTTGAGCATGGACAAAGAGACTACACAACAATGAGATTAGACTTGTTAAGGTCTAATGGGGAGACGATCTAGCGGAGTGTATATGAGAGCCTAAAGAAAAGATCCATGCTACCTATCCACAACTCTTTTCTAGTATGTTTTCAATTTAAGTTTGATAAATATAGACTACTTACTTTTGGGCCTAGCTTGGTATACCCTATTAGGTAGAGACCCTTGGATAGTAGGGCTGGTTGTAAACGTGTTGATAAGACATGTTATAGATGATTAACGCTAGTAGATGTATTGTTTGGATTGTTTCAATTGCACATTTAGAACAGTATATCCTCTAGGTAATATGCACATTCATTATCTCATATTTATTATCTAGCTTGTTAGATATATAAATAGAGTGCTTAATTATTATTTATCGTATTGAGTGTTGCGCATACGGGTATTCCATATGGATAGAATGTTTTGCATACATGTAGAATTGCAAATTTATTTGCTTAGGATGTTGCATACATTTTGGATGCTTAACATGAGCATTTGCATGATAGAAAGTTGACTGGATCAGGAAATCGCATACGCTTTGCATTAATATAGATTCACATGCATTTCACGTTGCATATACACACATATTTCATTAGAAAATATCTAAGTACAATGATTGTCCATGGATATGTGCACTTATATCACATAATGGTTCTTACTAGTACAGTTAAATATGAAACCAAAATTTAAACTAAAGTTATTCCCATACTCACATCATTTGTGCAGGAGAAAGATTTTTTTAATCCTATATAAAAAAATGAAGAATACATGACTTATGCAATTTATATTTAGTGACTACAATAGGTTTCTAATTTATATTGAGCATTTTCCTTAAAATAAAGTCTTTGCTCTATTTGTTGACTTAAAAGAGAATAAGTAAAATCAACCATTTTACATTAATGTTGCTAAAACGGGAGCTAAAAAGCTTTGATTTAGTGGATGTAGTGGAATATAGCCAGGTTTAAAGGAGATCTACTGTTTAATATCGCTATATTGCAAAAGCATAGCGGTCAAAGAGTTCTTTGCGCTACAACGGGGATTTAACTACACAACCACATATGATGGATGAGTAGATGGTCGTAGCATTAGTTGTTGTGTGTAAATATTACATTTTTTTCATCCTTTGAGATTTTGGGGATGAAATCCTCATAAAGGAGTAAGGATGTAACATCCTGAAAATTTAGTGGAAATTTAATATAAAATTTAAACTTAAATAAAATAAGGGCTAAAATAAAATTTGCATAAACGTCAGAGTTAGTATGGAGTAGTTACACAGGTCTAAAAATTTAAAAATAAAATAAATTTTAAAATAAAAACTTCTTAGATTTAAAATCACAACTGGCCGACCTAAGGGGGACGATGGTTCGACCGATAGCGGTCGACCCAAATGAAATGGGGTCGACCATTCACATTGGAAATTCGATAATTTAGAGCTTGTTTGAATGATTGAGATCATGTACTTCATACCAAAGTTCTGATGTGCATACGTGATGGTGGAAAAATGTTCTCCACACCGAATCAATGCTCCAAATTTGTTCCTAACCTTTATAATTAACATCCAGGCTAAGCCTAATTTCACTGGAAAGCATTCTAATTACCGAAACTTAGTCGAAATTCCTCCTCTCCATTTCAAAATTTTCGTTAAAAATAAAATTAATGCAAAATGATAATAGCAAATTGGATCTAGAAGGAGCTAGGCTTATGAAGGGAGATTCTCTAATGGAGGATGTTGGTAGAGATTGGATCTAAGATGAGTGGGAATAGGTGTGATAATTTTATTATTATATTTAAATTTAACATATTCAACTTGATCTAGGTTGTTAGTAATTTAAAATCCAAATTGTAAACCCTAATTATTAAACCTGAAATATGGATTAGAAATTAATATTGTTGTAAATTGATAAATGTGTAAACCCCTTGTTATTAAATTTAAAACCCTAAAATCTGTTAACCATAGACTAAACAGCTATAGATAAATTGTGTAGATCTATGAAACTGGGAATATAGACTGGCCATTGTAGTTGCTTAGGGTTCACTATAAACGCCATAATTAATATAATTAACATTAACTAAAAATCGAATCAAAAAAATAACGAACATTAATTTTCATACTGTGACCGGTAGACACACATCCTAAGCAGTCAACCGATAGGGTGTAGCGGTCGACCAGTTATAACCTGAAACGTAAAATTTGAACAGGGATTATACCCAGGTTTAGAATAAAATTAATATAATTGTTAATTGTGGTGTGAGCTATTTAGGGCTCTATGTATGTGTACTAGGAGTAGTAGGGAAGCTAGTTTCCTATGAGATGACGCTATGACGTTGTAGTATTGGGTAAATACTCCTTACCCAATAGGGGTCGATTATTTGACTAGGAGTGATTTTTATCGCAAATGGCATCACAGAAGGTTCTATGATGTATGTACATCACTGACTGATGCCTGATGGAGTGTGTGGGCTTGGCATAATGGGAGTCCTATAATGTGCAGATACTAACGCAACACGATACAGTTGAGATGTGGGTCCTGACACATATAATAAGATGCATATGCTACGGTCGAGTGGTGAACACAGGTGCCGATGATGAGGCACTTTGACATGTCAGCATTGTAGATTTTCCTCCTCGATGCGTAGTTGGGATGCATGTAGTCATAGATAGGGAAGATCCATTCCTCAGCCGGTCTGACGAAAAAATTCATCGCCGATCAACGGCGATTAACAAAAAGCCACTTTCCATTCATTTTTAAATATCCCATTGTAAAAAAAATTAAAAATCTCAAATTCATCATTAAAATTCATCATTTTGAAATGAAAATCTATTTGTAAAGTTAAAACATAAAATAGAGGTCACTCATTTTTGACTTGATTTAGATTTTCACTATTATTTCATAGTTTCGAAATGGTTGCTGAACATTTTCAACTTGAAACCATTTTAAAAATCTAAATCTTATTAGTTTGAACATACTTTGTTTAAACAACTAAGCCTAAAAAGAATTTGAAAGGAGTGTGTTGAAATTTTTAATAGGTTTTATACCTGTAAAATGAAGACAGTGGTATACACATACTTACTTACAGGCATGCAACCTCAACCTGTACACATATGAACACATGTGTATACATTCCAAACAAGTTACCACATCATTCATTTCATCCATCAACACTGAACACAATCTAAAAAAAATTGGGTTTTTAAAAGAGAGTTGCTCGCCAATTTTATGAAGGCAGAGGATATTGATCAAATTTGTGCCTGGAAATGCTCTAATTTATAATTTGTTTTGATTTTCTTTTGAATCCACAGCTTAAATTGTTTGTTCCAGGTTTCAACTTGCTTCTTTTGCTCCAGATTTCAGGTTGAAGTTTGAACTTACTGAGATGAATTTGCACATGCTTTGATTTTGTTTTGTTTTATACTGCTTTTAGATTTTTATTTCCAGGTTGTGTAGATTTGCTTTGAGATGACCTTGGAATTTGCTTCTAGCTTTGATTTCAGGTTTCGAATTCAAATAGATTTTGTTTTTTTATTGCTGTTGAGTTGTTTTACTGTTTTTCAGATTTGAATCAAGTTGAAGTTTCTTGTGAATCAGATTTTCAATGCTTTCTTTGATCTGGTTTGTGGTTTCTTGTTTCTGGTTGAAGTTTCATTCAATTTTTTTTTTCAGGTTTCTGGTTTTAAATTCCTGAACAAAAATGAGAAGAACAAGTTTTCTTATTTTGTTAACATTTTATATTGAAAGAAACATATTTTTGCCACTTGTAATGCTAGGTTATGTTTATCTTACATTTGTTTGTAAATATGAACAATTGTGAAAAAGTTTCAAATTTATGTCTAAGTCCTTAAGGTAAATTATTTTGTTAATGTTTGTTTTTTTAAACCTTCTTTTATTTTTATTTACAAATCATGTTTATTTTCAAAAGATAATTTTAACTACTTATACTTATATATCTTTTCACATCAAAATGCATATTTACAAAAATTAAGAAACAATTTTTTTATTAGTTTTAAATATATAGAAATTTTAAATTCAAGATATTTATTAAATTTCAAAATCACACATTGTTTTGTACTTATACAATTTAAAGAAAAATGGTTTGAAATTAAATTATACATTACTAATAAAGATTTATAAGTTTGTAAATACAATTTTTATTTTCAATACATTTTTATTTTTAAACTTAAGATATTAAACTTATTTCAAATATAAATTTCTTTAAGTCTAATTAAATTTCAAGTGATTAAAATATTGAAGTGATTTCCTATTTTTATTGAAGTGATTAAATATACATTACTAAGAAAGAAATCTCTCAAGAAAATACAATTTTTATTGAATTCAAATTCAAATCTCAAATTATAATCTATTTATAAAATATTCACTTTTGAATTCCAAATCATTAATCTTTATTTATTTTAAAGATAAAAACATTTTTTTTCTTATTAATGAATCAAGTTATCAATCTGTTGAATTTTTAAATTGATTCCTTTATTTACAATCTTTATATATATTTATTCAAATCTCCAAATAAATTCATAATTAGAATATTATTCAAAATATTTATTTCAGAATTTCCAATTAAAACTTCTATTTAAAAATCATATTTACATTCATTTACATTAATAAACAAACCAATATTTATTAAATTTTTTGAAAACACTAGTTTAAATCATAATTAAATTCCAAAAATTAAATTTATTTCCAATTTCAATTTGATTTAAAAATGGGAATGTTACAGTAACTTTTGATACCTCGCTTGGCTCATCGTCATCACTATCATTTGTTTCTCCGAAAAGACACTGATTTGCTTTATCACTCTCACTGCAATGCTTTTATCACCTTCATCACTTTCATCCCTAGTAGCTGCAAAATTTCTTCTTTTCTATTTCTTTCCTTTGCTAAATCGATTTGTGGAAAATTTGGCTTGATATGACTAGGTTTTATTGCATTTGTGACAATTAATCTCTTACTTTCCTGAGTTGTTTAGAACTTTGACGATTTTGCTCTTTAGTTGTAATTTTGGGCCGGATTTCCATATTTGTGGTTCCACCTTTTGAATCTCTTTATTATTTGTGCAGTTCAGCTGCTCCTTCAACATCACCATCATCATCCTCGCTTTCCTTCATTTCTTTGAGAGCTATTGAATTCTTTCGCGTGTCTCCTCCTTCATGTTCTTCCTTGAATTTGATTTCTAGCTCATAAGTGGTGAGGTTTCCGATGAGTTCTTCAACTTTAACTTGTTTCACATCCTTTGATTCTTGGATGGCAGTCACCTTTGCTTCAAAATTTCATGGATGAATTCCAAGGATCTTTGGAAATATTTCTAGTTCTGTGTATGGTCTTCCTAGAGATTATGATTTGTATACAAGATTAGAAAGTCGTCCATACATTTCTTTGACACTTTCATCCTTTGCCATTGTGAAGTTCTCATACTCGCTACTAAGCATGGTAAGGTGAGATTCCTTAACCTGGGAGGTTCCTTCATGAGCCACTTCAAGTGTGTGCTAGAACTCCTATGCAGTTAGACAATGCGAGACACGGTTAAATTCAATTTGATCTAATGAGCAAATGATAGAATTCATAGCTTTAGCGTTAGCATTTTACAATTTATTTTCAAGATCTATCCATTGATCCATAGGTTTTTCAACTTCATGATTTTCTACCATTACTGTTGGTGTATTATATCCCATTTCAACCATATTCCATGCATCTATGGTTTTCAAAAAAAAAATTTAATTCTAGTTTCCCAATATGCATATTCACCATTGAACATTGGTGGTCTAGCTATGGACTGACCTTCAGCAAATGCATTATTAAAAGAAGCTATTGATAGGAAAATCATTTTTAACAAAAAATTGGTTTTTGTTCCTACCTCTGATTCCACTTGTAGGATCATTTTCACCCTAGAGAGAGGGGGGTGAATAGGGTGAAACTAAAAACTAATGCGGAAATAAAAATAGTAGTAAAAAGTAATGCGGTAGAGATCACACACAGATTTACCCAGCTTCGGCAAAAACCTGTCTATGTGCTACCCCTAAGGTTTCTACTAGAAATTAAGTAACTAAATGCTTACAAACACACATAAACTTGCAATACCCGCTAATTTGATTAACCTAACTCTAAGCTCAAATCCCTGCAACAACTCATTCACTGAGTTGCGAATTCTAACTACAAAACCGTAATTCGTACCTAGTTGCACAACTAGAATTTTACAAAAGTTTACAAAGAGAAAATTGATGAAAATAATTATGACTAAAGCAAAATCCTGTTGTAAAATTGAGGCCTAATAAAAACTACTGCTTAAGTAAAAGAGATAATCTGTCTCCCTTTATTCTTCTTGGCTGTTCTTTTGTTGCTCTTCAAATTTAGGTTTTCGTTTGGTTGATGTCGCCGCTTATGATATTGATCGATTGAAGTATGTTGTTGCATTGATTTTCTTCATCAATCGATTTCTTGGCTTTGAGTGCTCACAGTCGCTTCAATTTTGTCGAGCTTTAATGGAATGAAATTGTTATGTGATTTTGCCCCTTTTGATTTTGATTATGTTCGACTTGATTTGAGTTTTGGATTTTTTCTGCGATTTTTTGTAAGTAATCTCTCTAAATTTTTGTCTCAAACTCGAATAATTTGGCGATGAAGGTTTGGGTTTAATTTATTGGAATCGAAAACCTAATACTTTCATCCATATATATATTCATTTGATTCTTCAATTGATTTGCTTGGCCATTCGATTTCTGCTTGAATGATTATAATGAATTCTTGACTTGTTCATCTTATCATCAATTGAATATGTTTGAATTTTGTTTGTTCCGTTCTTTTTGCTCCTACGACTTGTTTATCATTCCCTAACTTGTTCCTTGGTTGAAATCCTCTATAACATTATTCAAACTTCTACTAATAATTGTTGAACACTTCAACAGTGTTTTGATTGACAATTTCGTTTTGAAACTGCTCCTTGACTCTTTTTCTCTCGAAATGCTACTGTTTTTGCTTTGATCATGTCATGTCCACTTCTATGTGTGTCACTAAGTATATACATACATTTTTTTGAAACTTTGTATACACATACATAAATGTATGTATATTTTTTTTTGTGATGGCCCTAGTATCAATGCTGGTTGTTTAGATTTTCTGTGTCTATGCTTGAATTTCCTTGTTAGACTTGTTGTTGCATATGAAGAACTGGTCACTGTGCTTATTGATCCCGGTGCACTTCAGTTTTGTTCGAGTCGTGGCTGTTTGATGCGAATGTTGCTTTGTGCATTGCTATATTTATGTTGGTGTGACACCTTATGTTGCCTTCCTCGAGTTTTTACTGCATTGTGTTTTGCTCCGAGTTCCATTACATGTTTACTGTGTATATACGTATGCTCTATTGTGTGTTCATGTTCATATGGGCATGTCTGAAGCTTTGTAACTTTGTTTCGAGTTAAGATGCCAGCTGCTTCGTGTTCCATGTCCAGTTCCAATTAAATCTGGTCTGGTCATAGTTCTCTAGACTCTTGTTTCACTTGAAATCAGGTTCGATGTGTGTTGTTTTAATTTTAGTTGTATTTTGATTTGGTTCCATTTGTACATGTGATTTTTCATTGCACATGAGTTGAATCTACTCTAGGCTTGGGTTTGACCTTGTGCTCACCGGTCCCTGCAATTTTAACAAGAAAATGTATATCAGTGTGCACGACCTTTTGGCTTGTATGGTAGTACACTGTGCATGTCATTAGTTGTTCATGTAAAGTAAACAAAAAATGACGATGAACAACTCAACTAACTGAGGCAAATAATATTTTCAAAACACACTTTATTGTGCACTGCAAAATATTGTATTTTCAATTTTACCGCGTCAGTGTTTATTTTACAGATAGTTCAGATGCTGGACACGGCCTGGAGTTGAGTTGAAGATCAAAATACGAGTGAAGAGTGAATATATAGTGAGGTGAAATATGTATGTAAAAATTATATAATGAAAATTGTGTTGTAATCAGAAACTTGTATTTGGAATCGTGTAAATATAGCGAGAGCTTAATTTTGTACTATTTGAATTTGACTAAAATTATATGTTTGAATAAAATATTTGTTTAAACATAAATTCCATGTTATTTATTTTATTCGACAAATATTTATTTAATTATGTGGAAAAATAAAATAGTGCAATAACATATACATTTAAATGAATATATATGCTTGTTTCATTTAAAAAAATCATAGGCTATTGTATTCTATAAATCTTATATTAGACGAAAGGATACCAAAGCATGACCAATTCTGAAATTCATTATTTGTACATTCTTCATAAGTCGCCTAATAAGTCATCGGTTCCTCGGTATTTTCTTCGATTCTGGAAGAAAACACCTTTAATCAAACTAACGAGCAAGGTGACGGCTGCCTCTTTGTTTTATGTGAGCTGACAATTCTTGAATTGCCCTTGAGTTACCGAAGACATGTAAGTTTTCAAACCCTTCTTGTCTAAAATGCTCTTTCTTCTAAACTTTAATAATACCATTCTTCAATATCTTTATCCTTATAAATTCTTATGCTAAACCTGTAAGGTAAAAGACCCTGACCCTTAAAGGTCTTTATGATGCTAGGTATGAGGAAGGGATGAAAGTCCTAGAAAGGGAAAGACTTAAGCACATAGTCCTTTTTGAGGTCAATTTTAAGGTCTATGGGATACTGTCTTCTTTTGCTAAGTTCTGTGGATACGATCCTCCTTCACTCGAAATTATATCCTTGGATATAGTTGATCTATGTGATTTTGAAGAGCTTACCTACTTTAATCCTAAAAATACAGAGGTTGAAAGGACATATGCCATTCCAGAGAGTAGACCTCGGTTTTAGTTATACATATTCTAGGAAATAAATATTATGAGATATAAACTTGCATATTTAACCCGTTTTCTCTTTTTATGTGGTAGAGTTCTGATGGTGCATTTGAAATAAGTGAATTGCTACTAAATAAATCATCCTCTTCCATTCCTACTCTGTGGAGACCAGCTTTAAAGGACATATATGAAGTTAAGAAGCCATGGAAAAATAGGAATATCCCTTCTGCTAAAATCATGCCTGCCCTGGGCACTCTTGTTTTAGCTCATTCTTGAAGGGGCCAAGTGGACCGGATGGTTATGATGACTTGTTCTGCTATTGATGCCCATTTGCCTAAGTTTGTAGGGAACACTCGAGTGGAGTTGGCTGATGATATGGGTAGTTTTAGGAGGATGATGAGTATAGGAATTGAGGATTATCCCAGGATACATATTTTTTTACTTATGAAATGCCCTTCTCTTTAGATTTCATATGCATTTCCTATCTTCAGGTTTTAGCTGACTTCTCCATTCTATTACGATGGTTACAAAAGTTGGGTGGAGACTTGGAAAGGACCGAGAATACTGAAAATCAATTTGCCAAATTCAAATAGAAGGCCAATAAGGATGCTCATGTCGAGAGAGCAAAGAATCATCTAGAACTATAGGCATCTGAGAATAGAATTGCTGATTCGGAGAGAGCATTGAATGATTAAGAGATCAAGCATCAAGTGACTAAATACAAATTAGCAGAAGCCTAGGAGAAGATCATAGGCATGTTTACTAGGAAAGAGGCTGAAAAGGCAGCTTCCACCGAAGCGTTTAAAATTTTCTATAATGCTTATGAATATAACCTGGACATAGGTGTGATACTTTCTATAGATTTTAATCCTAATGGAAAGAAGTTTAAGGAGAACTTCTCCTAGAGGTATGAAAAAGCATAAGATTCAACATGTATTGGGCCCTTAGTATCGGTTGAGAAGAATGTTGATAGGGAAGAGGTGCTCCATTATTCTAAACCTCAGAAATCCTCTACCGATAATGTTTAAACTTTTGGCTTGTAATAAATATGGCACATTTTCTCCATACTTTTGCTTGTGATGGTTAGTGGCTATGGTAGTTCTTTTTTTGGTGTTGGATTCATGATGAATTATTCCCTTACTGCTTTTGTCGCGTTTGCTCTAAAGTGTTTTACTCTTTAACCATGTTTTAATATAGCAAGTCAAATTTCACCTCTCATGATGAAGTATTATGGAAGAGGAGCCAAACGAGAAACTTGAGATTACTTGCAACCATCCTTACCCTTAAAACCAAAATAAAATCCAATAGATCAAGAAATGTAGACTTGTCCAATAAGATCAAGGAAGTACATGAAATGGATGATCAAATCTATGCCAAATCACTTAAGTCCCTTAGGCTTAGGGGTTCTAGATTAACTAGCAAATCTTGGAATTAGAGGTTAATTGTAATTTCCATTAGATGACCGAGATGAGATCTTTGAAGAGTTTTCCCGACTCTCTAAACTGCATTTGGGTGACCCTCACTCGAAGAACAAAAGACTATCTTTCCTTAGAAGATCCTATAATCCAAATCTAATTATAACTCCATGGCCTCTTCCTAGTTACCGATAACTTCGACCCCCTTAGTTATTACCAAGAAGAAGACTCCTGAAAGTATACATGTTTCGGAACATGTCCCTCAGTCTATTCCGAAAGCTAACCTTAGGCTACCATTAGTGGATTCTTATCCTTTAGAACCTTCTATACCGAAGGATAGTTTAGGGAATGGCATCTCTTTCTCCACTATAGCAGACTATCGGGGTCCCTTGCTATTACTAGGAGCAAATGCCTTAAGATTATTTTAGCTACTAAGGAGAAATTTGCTTATTTTAGAGGACCATGAATTCTCAACCTTTTGATTTTACTATCTATATTAATTTCCTACAAAATGGAATAGGACTATCTTCATGATAATGTGTCATTTTTTACTTTAATTTGAATCTATTTTTAGGGGCAATCATGTCCCAACTACCTCCTTGCAATAGAGTCTTGATGATAAGATAACCAAACCGACGAAATATAATTTTGATCCCATTACCAACATCCATGCCTTCTTTGTTAGCGCCAAGATTGATCACTAGCATCCAAATGCAGATGAAGGCATCAAATCACAATCACAGATCACAGATAGAATGTATAAATATAAAGAACAACAAAAATTTAAAAGAAAGAAATAATAAACAGGATTATAGTGGTTTGGCTGACTCTGGCCTACATCCACCCCTGAAATTTCCTTTTTTGATGTCGGAATCAATTACCGTTACAATCCAGAATTTTTAGAACAATTATGGCAGAGCAACTTTAGTAGGGAAGAAGAAAGAAAGCCGAATGAAGATCCCTTTTCTAAAGTCCCATATGTTGTATTTATAGGCAAATTCCGAGTTACTGGGCTTCCTAAGTAGTCCGGGTCCATCAGGACCATTGCCGAACCCTACTCTTCATCCTGACCGATCCCGAGTTCATAATATGCTGACCTGACATCTCCCGAGCATGACTCGAAGCAGTCCTATCCAAGACTCGGACTAAACTTGCTTGCGACTCAAAGTAGTTCAATGCCGAACCCACAATCTGTTGCCGATCCAGTACACACGAAGCCGACCTGGGGAAACACCTTCAGGGACTTGAAGTCGCTCGCCATTACATAGCCGACCCACACTCCAACTACGCCGAGCACATCCCACGAAATTGACCCGGAGCAACAATTACTTGGATACGAGGCTGCCGAGCGATGTCCTTTGCCGACCCACCTTATATCCCACTGAGCTACCGAGCGACAACTCGAAGCGAAGGACCTTAAGACTTGAAGCAGCCGATCCTCATTTCGTACCGAGCCAGTTCCTTCTATTCCTATCGAGCCACAACTACAACACCGACCCGGAGCAAGGGACCTAAGAACTTGAAGTAACCGAGCTGCACCTTCATGCCGACATGCCCTCTCAACTAAACAAATGGGCAATCTCCACGAATGAGCCACAGTGACGAACCTTGCCGAGCGACCCTGACCGAACCGCAACGGCGAGCCACCTCTAAGCATCGAATAACCATTGAGGCCGAACCACCAAAGATGACTCGAAGAAACCATCTATGAGACTCGACGCTCGGCCAACTACAACTCGAAGCAAATCTAGGACAACTCCAGACTTGTCGAAACTTAAGCTTCAAGTAACCAATAACCTTCGTCCATCGACCATACCGAATTCTGGCTATATAACCGTTTTCTATATTCATGATTGATCATCCATCGATCCATTTGATTAAATTTGTCATAAACCAGCTTCGAAAAACGAGAAGTCGATTTAGTTGAATCCGCCTGTCCACGGCCTTGCCAAAATGAGGGTTAACATTTGCCCCACAAAACATGCCTTACTATTGTAAGGTGTGTTTTGAATAGCCTCAAATCAGATGTCCGAAGTCCACATGTTATTTATAGCCATACCTTTCGATTCATAATCTAATCATTTTTATCCAAGTGCCATTACTGTATCCTTAGCCAAATCTATGACTGCTCCGAGTCGATATCCGATTCCTATCCAGTAACCAAATTCTTATCCAATTCCCCATCCATCCAAACACGATTACCGAGTTCTAACCCGTCTATATCCAATAACCATTAACCATATTCATGACCTCTCCGGGTCAATATCCAAATCTGGGACCGCTTCGGTCCATGCCCATATCCTTAGCTGTTCATAGCCAACATCCAAATCGTAACCTCTCCGGGATCTTGTCAAGCGCAATCTGCATCCGACGACCTATGTCAAGTAATGCTATGGTGTTCCTGGTTCTGTTTCCCTTAACGCTAAGCAATGCCATAGCTTAAGTCCTAAATCGAATCCTGGTCGCTCTGGACCCTTGCCGAGCATAGTCCATACTCGACGATCTGAAATAGTAACCGATAGATAATATGGGGTCTAAGTCCTAAGTCGAATCTTGGTCTCTCCGGACCCTTGCCAAGTATAGTTCATACTCGACGACCTTTTAACCAAAAACCAGACAAAAAGTCTACCAAAATCCAAAAATCCAAAATCCAGATTCAAACCGGATAAACGAAAATCCATATCAAAAGTCCAAATCAAAATCCAAATCAAAAGGCAAGCATCCAAAGCAAAATCCAAACCAAAAAACCAACAAAACCGGGAGTTAAAACCGAACCCCAAAACCAAAGCAAAAAAGCAAATGTTCAAGCCAAATGGAAGAAACAAATTTCACAAACCGAAGCGTCTCGGTAAACAATCATCTCAGAGCATGCCTAAGGGTTATCTCCGACCCCGTGCATGAGTAAGTGATTTAGCATTTGCCTTAAGTTTGTTACTTATTCCAAACCATCACAATTAGTTGGTGTCATGACCTGGTTTTTCGACCTCCAAAAGTTGGCATCAATACCTCAGTTGTATCATATGCCGAACAATTGAGTGCCAAAAATACCAGATCGTAAGGGAAAAAGAAGAAAGAGGTAGAAGAAGAAATTAGAAAACAATATCAAAATCTCATAAATGCAGCGGAACAAAATATGATATAAAATAACAGCATATATACAAAGAAAAGACGTATATGCAGTATACATACAATATATCAGAGTACAATAAATCTGGACAGTTGTAACAACTTGTCCCTGAATACTATATCAACAGTCTATAATACACGGCGGAAAAATAATCAATATGCCTCTACCATCCAGCTCGCCTCCTGAGCTCCAAACGCCCTAACCTGAAAACCTGTAATACTCGGTCTGACCCGAGCATTGCAATATAGTAACATCCGAGTCAGGCTGGAAACCAGCGTGAGTAAACTCTTTAATTTGAAATACTAGAGTTGTAAAAAAATGTCTTTGAAAACCAAGGTAACTCGTCCAACATTATGAGTTCTTATCTTGTTATAACTAACAATTGTTACTAATCCATTATTTAAAATAATATCTAAGCTCAGTTACTTATTCAAATATAGTCGGATTTAATTAATTTATTTAATTCCGGCCTATTAAATCCTCCAAATCAAGCCCGTAAAGATTGAAGTAGTTATTAAACCGAAGTGGTTCCGGATATCGCTGGTATCTGATCCCAGTCTTTTCAAAACCAAACGCCATCGTTTAAGCCAAGATGTTTTTAACATGACCATTCAGTTTCAGAATGTCAAACTTCACCTAAAAATCCTATCACAATGTCTATTCAAATAAAACGTCTCACATTTTATATTTAACTGTTCATTTCAAGTTATTCCAATTCAAACGATTCATAGGCTAGTTTAACTAGTCAGACCTATCATTAATTTACTTAAATAGAATTGATTAATCATTTTCAAATCATGTTAAATTATCATTAAACTAATTACAAACCATTTACATTTTATTCTAATTAAATATTTGGAATTAACTAATGATTGACCAGTGTAACTAACTTAAGAATTTTAACAAATTAAAGATTTAGATCATTTTATTTTATCATTAACTAATTACAACTATTTATTCACTTTAATAAACCTTTGTAATAAATAAATAATTAACATGTATATAATTACTTGAACTTAATTAATTTTAAGTTCAAATTATTTTACTTATCCCAGCCTTTACCAACTCTAAGGTTTAATTAACTTAAGGTTTAAATTACCAAATTTATATAACCATAAACTAATTGTTTTTGAAACCGTTTCTTTTCATTTTCTTTTCATTTTATTTCTTTCAAAACTCCAATACTTTTACTTTTGATATCTCAAAATATCCAAAATATATTCAGTCAAACCATAACATTCAATAGCTTCAATTTTCAATATAATCTATCACAGGTTATCAAATAAATCATAATCACATACCATGAAAATAAATTCAATATTTTCAAGGAATTCAGTTGGATCCCTCCAACCCGTTTTCCTGCATCCACAGATGTTTGCATAATATAAAAATACCAATCCCACTTCGAGGTGGGATACCGCGGTATATAGGGTCAACCGCTATTATGCGGGGCGCATAGGGTCTCATCCGCTATATAATGCGAGAATATCAATAACTCCAATATATATATATATATATATAATATCACTTCCAGATTAATAATAATTATCAATTAAAGCAATCAATCCAATAATTAAATTTAACTGAATAAATTAATAGGTTATCCAGTTTGAGTGGGACTTACTCACCTTTGATATTATCGTTTGCAGTCCACTCCAATATGACTTCTTTTCTTCACGATTTTTGGACCTTATACAAGCATTATATGATTTACTAATATTTGAACTAATTGAATAATTAAATACCATTCAGTAGATTTAATTAACTAATAATTTGATTTTAAACTAATTCCTTTTAATAAAAATTATTTTTTTGCGACTAAAATAATTAAACAGATTAATCTCCATAGTATATTATTTTAAAAATAAAACTAGTAAGTTAAAAATGTGCATATGCATATTTATTTTTATTTTTGACAACCCATATACTTACAAAAATAATCTGTATTGATTTAAAAATCCAATCTTTCTAGAAATCCCCATATTTTCCAAAATCTTTAATAATTTCATGTTTAACATTTTTCCTTTTACTGTATATATGCATACATATATTTATAAATCTTTAAATTGAAAAGAATAAATAGTAAATATATCTTGCTGTTATATTTTATTTTATTTATTTCTCTTATTCTATTTTCTGTGTATATTCATGTATATACATATATTATTAAATTCTAAATTAAAATAAATAAGCTGCATATACCTGCTGCTTCGAGCGAAAGCCCTACTCAAGATGATGCAGACCTACCTCGAGCTGTCGAACACGAAACCCCGCTGTCACTTCTTCCCCTCGTCGACTATCGTCGATCCCTCTCCTGCGTGTTTGCCAATGCGCCGGCCACCATTGCCCCCCCCCCAAAATCGCATGAGACTCGAGCGCAGCCCTAACCATCTATAAAGATGATACCAAACTTCAACAACCCCTCACACCACCTAACCGTAGCTCGCGACCTCCCCTAAAGCTTGGCGCCTACCATTGACGAACGCGCCGCCGACCCTTCCTTTTCGATTAATTCTCGACCCCCCTTTTTTCCACTTTTCTTAAATCGAACAGTTCGATATGGTTCGAACAAATTTTATTTGAATTGAGGGAGAAAAGGTCGTGACTTTGTTTATTATATATTTTTTGTTTGATTTCGTGCTTTTGAGAGGAGCGCCATTTTTCTTTTGATCGGTTTTGGCTTTGACGTATTGAAGAACGAAGGGAATAAATAGATAGAGACGATATGATTTTGGATTCGAGCAGAAGATAGTCGGCTTTGATTTGATTTTTCACTGAGGACATGATTTCTTGTGTTGAATGCCTACTACAGAGAAGGCAAAAAGTGCTGATGGAGAAAGGAGGCAGGCTGAAGGAAGGGAATCATTGCTGTGTTAACTTAGGGTATAAATATATATTAATTTAAATTCAAATTCAAATTGTCTCGACAAACGCAACTAAAAAACTCGACCCTCTGTCGACGCGTGCCGCTAAGCATTTATAATGTTATTCCCCTATTCCGAATGCATTGGAAAAGGTTTCGAGTCCTAATTAGATCGTATGAAGAAGATAGCTTTTTGGACCCAGTTAATATTAAATTTCGATATAAATTTTCAGCGTGTTTATATTCTATACGATAACATGACAACTCCAAACGTTACGAAAGTTGAAATCCGATAATAGTACAGTATTACAGATCCAATGGAACTGGTTTCCTCAAAACTGAAGACTATGCCTCGGAAGGCTATTTTTGAACGTCAATTTAAACGATATATTTTCAAAACCAAATAACCCACTTTTAAATTCACTTTTAACATCTCTATTGTCTTTAGTATTATCAATATAATTTTACAACCCTTTAAAATATTTTTAACGAGCTTAAAACTCCCGATTTAACATTTTATCCAATTTCTAGTAATTTAATTCAATAATTTAATTATCCCATAATTAGTGATATTTGAAATTCAAGTTAAAATTTACTTTTAAATATTTAAAATCAATTAAATATTCTAATTTCAAAGGTCTAAATTTCCAGGTAGTCACATTCCTCCCCCCTTAAAATAATTTCGTCCTCGAAATTGCTAGTTAAGACGAATGGTCTGATACCCATTTCTATTTCCTAAAACCAAACAGTTTTTAACAACTCCTTAAAACAATCTTTTTATTATAGACCACTATCCCTCTTACTAACTTTCCAAACTAATCCTTAGACTCCAAACAATATTATTTACTCAATAATTTCAATTTATAGTTTAAATCCAAAATTTAAACTTATCAAAATTTTCTAACGCTATAAATTTTCGAAAAATTTCGCCAGCACCTCCTTTGCGCGGCTAGCTCGGAACAACTACAAAATGCCTCTACGGGACCTAAGTTTTTAAAAGAAAACAAAAGCCAAGTGGCTAGATTAGAATATCATTAAATTTCATACGGTAATTTAAACACATACCTTTTGTCGGGGCAATTCAATTTTTCTCCTGGAATCAAAACATCAAATTATCCTTTGCTTTTAAATACCTGTATATCCTGCTTAGCAATAATGCCCAATCACAGAATTCAAAATCATTTTATTCATTTATTTTCAAAATTTTCAATATCTATTTCATTCAAGCCCGTACGATATACATATATCATCCATACGCAATATCAAATATGATCGCTCGCTCAATCACACAATTTCACTTCCAAACTAGTATTGTCCACCTGGCTCTCTGGTGCAGACTCAGATCTGGTTCCTTGATCAGAAACCGTCATCCTCCCTGCATAGCCATATACTATGATAAAGAATTTCAGGATCAATCAGAAATCCATATCCAGGGTTCGCCGTTGAAAATCGAGTGAAAAATCCTAACTTGGACTGATTTAAATACCTTTAAATTCTATGCTCGAATCTGAATCAAATCGCTATGTGAATAAAATAATATGCGTACATCCTACGTATAAATTTCCAATTGATTTTTATTTATATCAATTCTCTTTTATTTTTATTTTTATTTCCACATTTTTTTTATTTTTATTTATTTATTCATAATTTCCATTTTTACCAATTTTATTAAACCTTCATTCAAAAATTGACTTGGTATATTTCTCAACTCCAAATTTACTTAAGAATTTCACCATCTATTTTAAGTCCAATATAAATATTTTATATACTTCTTATATTTATTTTCACCTTACCACTTAAGCTTTTATATATGTTCTCATTTAACTAAATTTCCAATCATATTTGAATTCAATTTACCTTTCATTTTAATTCATCATCCAAACTATCTTTATAAAGATACTTTTTATAACTCGATGTCCCAACAAGTCCATCCTTGTTCTCATAAGTATTTAGTAAACCCATTTTCACACTCTGTGAAAATACTAGGAAAAACTTTTATGAGAATTCTTTGGAAATCATCATCCCCTCCATTGATCGCAGTTAGCCCAATGACTATGTCGCCATCCCTGCGAAATACATAGAAAACCATAAGCATCCGCCCACCTCGATTACACATGGAACCGCCACAGATTGCAGCTGCATCCAGGGTTATGTTGCTATCGCGGTAAAAACCATGTAACTGTAGGCATCAACACCTTCGAATTTCGATGCCAAATGAAACTTTACCACATAGATCGCAGACTACATCAGTCGAGTCCCAATGTAACCTGTAGGCACTCACTGCCCACGACTTTCGCTATCCATATAGATCGCAATCTACCTATGTTACGTCGCTTTCCTAGAGAAATCAAATGTAGACTTTAGGAAATCACTACCCCTCGACTTACGCTATGGAAATGCAGTAGATCGCAGTTACATCGAGTTACACTTTCGTTACAGCATAACCCCAATGTCTCTGTAGGCATCAGCGCCCTCGACTTTCACTACCTCCACAGGAACTATAGTTTAGTATGGACATCCTCTGGGATCAAAATTTAGAACCCCCTAGGGCTCAAGGCAGAACCACCATATGGAACTCCTACTATAAGTTTCAACTCTAAATGGGAGCGCCTTTTTCCCCACATCATTCTCAAAACATTTTATACTATACACATAGATTATCCTTCAAATCATACTCTTTATATGTATCACATATAAACTTCAAAATCAATATTTGAAAATCGATAATTCTCAAACTTGGCTTTCCAAAATCCAAAAATTGATTCTCCCTAAAATTAAAAGCCTTTAAAAATCAATTAGTACCACTCTAACCTGTTTGAAATATAGAAAATAGTTTGAATAGTTTAAAATAGTTAAGTAGTGGTAAAATAGTAAAATAGTTGTAAAATGGTTAATAGTTATTATAAGATAGTTTGAGTTTTAAAAAGAAAGGTTGTATAGTATATAGCTTGGAAAATATATTTAAGATAGTTTATATTAAAACAATTTAGTTGAAAATAATTTCAGAGCCAAACTGGTTCAATTTTCCAATCTCCCATTTCAATCAATTTTCAACTTGAATCTCCACTTCCATCTTAATCGATTCAATTCCAATTCAATTTGAACTAACTTCGATTCCCATTCTAATCCAAATCTATTCCCAGATTGAATTTTAAACTTATTCAACTTCAATTACAATTCCAATTGATTCATCTCAATTTCACCTTTGAATTAATTCCAATTCCATCCTCAAATTTTAAACCATCTCGATTTATCTAGATTCGAGTTCGTTTTTCAAATATCGGTTTAGTTCCTTAAATCAAATTAAACTTTAATATTTAATTTAACAACCCAAGTCCTTAATAATTCAATTCTAAGTCTAAATTTCAAATATTCACTTTAAATTTCCTTTACTTAAACTTATTTTAGGTTTGAGTGAGAGTTAAAATCTTCTTAAGTAAATTAATTCTCAGAATTCAATTGATTTTCCAATTATACTTCAAATTTATAAACCCAATCCCTTTAAACAATTTCGGTTGATTAGTCCATTTTTAACATTCAATCCTTAGTTCGAACTGATTCCATTTTCGTAAGTTCAATTTTTATTTTTTAAAATCAAAATCATTTAAGTAGTTTCAAAATAAAGTTTTATTTCCATTTAATATCAACAATGGATATATATCATTTCAATCTACTTCTTAATTCATTCAAAACAGTCCAATTTACAATTTTATATATATACTGTCACTAGCCAATAAGATGATAGCATAATATATCAAAGTGAATAAACACCCAGTTTATCTAAAACACCCATCCATGGCTTTTACCACAAACTTCTAGAATTCAAAAATCATTTCGAAACCATACATTACTCACTTTCAGTTTTACACATTTAACTTTCCTAAGTTGAATTTTCAATTCATTTAATCCATTCAACCTTACTCAATTTAAAATTTTCCATTCAAAATTTAAATTTCTTATCAATATCACTTCCTACTTATAAGTTAAAAACTTATTTCTCTTTGCGGTTATACTCTCACTTTAGGGGGAATTCAGAATTCAACACTTAGTATTTATTTCAAATCAACTTTTTTATTATGTATATCCATATATATACACACATTTATTTCATTTGCAAACCAAATCGTACTTTTAATTTTGAACCCTTCTTGAATGTGACGACCTGGAAATTTGGACCTTTGAAATTGGAATATTTAATTGGGTTTAAATATTTAAAAGTAAATTTTTAACTTGAATTTCAAACATCACTAATTATGGGATAATTAAATTATTGAATTTAATTACTGGAAATTGGGTAAAATGTTAAATCGGGAGTTTTAAGCTTATAAAAATATTTTGAAGGGTTATAAAATTTATATTGATAATACTAAAGATAATAGAAATGTTAAAAGTGAATTTAAAAGAGGGTTGTTCGGTTTGAAAATATATCGTTTAAATCGACGTTTAAAAATAGCCTTCCGAGGCATAGTCTCGTGTTTCGACGAAACCACTTCTATTGGATCTGTAATATTGTACTGTTATCGGACTTCAACTTTTGTAACGTTTGGAGTTGTATTGTGATTGCGCGGAATATAAACGCGCTGAAAATTTATATCGAAATTTACTATAATAACTGGATCCAAAAAGCTATCTTCTTCATACGATCGAATTAGGACTTGAAACCTTTTCCAATGCATTCGGAATAAGGGTATAACATTATAAATGCATAGCGGCACTCCTCGATAGGGGGTCGAGATTTTAGTTGCGTTTATCGAGACAATTTGAATTTGAATTTAAATTAACATATATTTATACCCTAAGTCAACACAGTAGTGATTCCCTTCCTTCAGCCTGCCTTGTCTGTAGTAGGCATTCAACACAAGAAATCATGTCCTCAGCAAAAAATCAAATCAAAGCCGACTATCTTCTGCTCGAATCCAAAATCATATCGTCTCTATATATTTATTCCGTTCATTCTTCAATACATCAAAGCCACAACCGATCAAAAGAAAAATGGCGCTCCTCTCAGAAGCACGAAATCAAAAAAATTTATAATAAACAATGTCGCGACCTTTTCTCCCTCAACTCAAACGAAATCTGTTCGAACCAAATCGAATTGTTCTATTTTAAAAAAAAGAGAAAAAAGGGAAATCGCGAGTTAATCGAACAGGAAGGATCGGCTGCGCGTTGTCGATGTTAGGCACCAAGCTTTAGGGAAGGTCGTAAGCTGCAGGTAGATCGCATGAGCGACTATCAAAGTTTGGTTTCATCTCTATAGATGGTTAGGGCCGCGCTCGAGCCTCAGGCGATTTTGGGTTGGCAATGGTGGTCGGCGCGTTGGCAAGCACGCAAGGGAGGATCTGCGATAGCCGACGAGGGGAAGACATGGCGCCGGGGTTTCATGCTCGACACCTTGAGGTCAGTCGGGGTCATCTTGAGTAGGGCTTTGGTTCGAAGCAGCAGGTATATGCAGCTTATTTATTTTAATTTAGAATTTAATAATATATGTATATATATGAATATATACAGAAAACAGAATAAGAGAGATAAATAAAATAAAATATAATAACAAGATATGTTTACTATTTATTCTTTTCAATTTAAAGATTTATAAATATATGTATGCATATATACAGTAAAAAGGAAAAACGTCAAACAGGAAATTAGTATAGATTTTGGAAAATATGGGGATTTGTGTAAAGATTGGATTTTTAATTCTATGCAGGTTATTTTTATAAGTATATAGGTTTTCAAAAATAGAAATAAATATCCGTATGCACATTTTAACTTACTAGTTTAATTTATAAAATAACATATTATGGAGATTAATTTGTTTAATTATTTTAGCAACAAAAAAATATTTTTTGTTAAAAGGAATTAGTTTAAAATCAAATTATTAGTTAATTAAATCTACTGAATGGTAATTAATTATTCAATTAGTTCAAATATTAATAAATCATATAATGCTTGTACAAGGTCTAAAAATCGTGAAGAAAACAAGCCGTATTGGAGTGGACTGCAAACGATAATATTAAAGGTGAGCAAGTCTCACTCAAACTGGATTATCGATTAAGTGGAGAATCCTATATAAGTGGAGAATTTTGGTTCTCCCCAGTATTTCCTTTTCCCTTTGTCCTTGTCTTTACTCGAGTTTTCACCGGGCGGTCCTCCATCCTTAACCACGTTTACTTCCTTCGACTTTCTATTCACACATGCATCCTCTTGTTGGAAAAACCTCTCAGCTTCATGAAAGATTTCCCCGAGATCCAATGGTGGATCCCGTATCGACGATACTTTGGAATCCGAATAATCCCTGGCTCCTGACACTGCCACCATTAGAACCATTGATAGATCCGACCGATCCACCGAAGCAATTGCTGCACCAAACCGAGTTAAGAAAGTCCTGAGCGATTCATCCTTCCTTTTTTTAACTGACGTAAGTGTCATCACAGTTTTTAGCCTTTTTATGTGATCTTGAAACTGACTTAAGAACTCTTCCACCAGTTCTGTCCATGTTCCAATGGATCTATCCTCTAGCTACCTGAGCCACATAGCAGCCATATTGGTCAAGTACGAGGGAACACGAGCCATAACGTCCTCTGTTGCCCCAACACTTCCATTTGCCTTGTGTATCTCATGAAGTGGTCAGTGGGATCTGTCTTCCCGTTTTATACTTCCAGAGCGGGCAATTTGAAATCGAGCAGATTCCTAGCTGTCTTGATATTCCGGGTGAACAGAATTTTGTTGACTCCCTCCAAATCTTTATTTTTCAGACCTCCACGAATGGTTTGCCTGATGATGTTAACCAATTCAGTGTTACCTACCCAGGTTTGCCCCCATCAACATTTCCTAACTGCCCTCCAAGTGCACAAGGAAATTCTGGCACATACTCCTCATCACGTACTCCTGTATTCCTGTTGGCGTCGGGTAGCACAGCATCATCCGGTATCCCTCCATGGGTTTGTCCAACATTCCCTGGTGGTGTGCCCCCGAGTCTAGGTCCATCCAGATTGATAGTTGTTTGTCGACTGGGAGCTGGCCCCTGCTGAATCACTTCATTTGCCTGCTGGTTGAGTCCCTCTAATCCAGCTCCTAGAACTTGAGCACTTGTGGTTCCTGATTGTCCAAATTGCGTAAAAAGAGCCCGCATCGTCTCCTTTTGCCGTTTGATCATCTTCTCTTGCATAGATTCCATCATAACCTGCATCTCATCCCAAGTTATGTAGATGGATGCATGATCCGCTCCAGCTCCAGAAGTAGCTGCTTGACTTCCCTTCTGGTTGCTTCTTTCTGTTGCTTGCTTTCATGCTGGTGGTCTAGCCATTGCTTTCTAAAATCCAAGCTCCTAAGCTTCTTAATCCAAAAGCCAAGCTCCAAAATCCCTAAGTGCTAGCCCATCTCGGCGAAAGCACCAAAATGTTAGCGCCAAATTAATCACTAATACCCAAATTCAGATGAAGGCACACAATCACAGTCACAGATCACGGATAGAATATATGTAGAGAGCATAAATATAAAGAATAGTACAAATTAAAAAGAAAGCAGTAATAACACAAGATTTATAGTGGTTCATCTGACTCCGACCTACTCCACTCTAGAAATTTCCTTTTTGTTGATGTCAGAATCAATTACAGTTACAATCCAGAATTTTAGAACAATCATGGAAGAGCAGCTTTAGTAGGAAAGAAGAAAGGAAGCAGAATGAAGATCCCTTTTATGAAGTCCCACATGGTGTATTTATAGGCAAATCCTGAGTCACTAGGCTTCCTGAGTAGTCTGGGCCCATCAGGACCATTGCAGAACCATACTCTTCATCTCGACCGATCCCGAGTTCATAATATACCTACCCGACATCTCCTGGGCATGACTCGAAGTAGTCCTATCCAAGACTCGGAGTAAACTTGCTTGCAACTCGAAGTAGTTCAATGCCGAACCCACACTCCTGTTGCCGATCCAGAACCCACGAAGCCGACCCAGGGAAACACCTTCAGGGACTTGAAGCCGCTTGCCTCTACATAGCCGACCCATACACCAACTACGTTGAGCCATATCCCACGAAGTTGACCTGGAGTAACAATTACTTGGACACAAAGCTGCCGAGTGATGTCCTATGCCGACCAACCTTATACCCTACTGAGCTACCGAGTGACAACTCGAAGAGAAGGACCTTAGGACTCGAAGCCACCGAGCACCATTCCATACCGAGCCAATTCCTTCCATTCCTACCGAGCCACAGCTACAACACCGACCCGAAGTAGGAGACCTAAGAACTTGAAGTAACCGAGCGGCACCTTCATGCCGACCTACCCTCTTGACTAAACGAATGGGCCATGTCCACGAATGAGCCACAACGACAAACCACCTTACCAAGCGACCTTGACCAAACCCAAATGCCGAACCACCTCCAAGCACCGAAAATCTATTAAGGCCGAACCAACAAAGATGACTCGAAGAAACCATCTACGAGACTCGATGCTTGACCAACTACAACTCAAAGCAAATCTAGGACAACTCGAGACATGTCGAAACCTAAGCCTCAAGTATCTAATTCGTCCATCGACCATGCCAAATCCCGGCTATTTAACTGTGTTTGTTATTCATGATTGATCACCCATCGATCTAGTTGATTAAATTCATCATAAACCAGCTTCGACAAATGAGAAGTCGATTTAGTTGAATCCGCCTGCCTATGGCATTGCCAAAAGGTTGGTTAATAATCTTTAATGAAAATCTAACTGTATAAAAGCATGCGCAGATCTAAATTAACTGCTAAAAAGAACTCTTTAGGAGTCCAAGAAGATATCTACCATCCCTAAGGTAGTGCCGATCACTGGTTAGGCTATGGAATCGGTTGTTTCAAGACTATGGGAGTTTACATCTGCTCTTAGATGCTAGTTGGATGAAGCTCATCGAGAGCTTTCAGAAGTCAACTACAAGAACTTGAAATAGAAAGTAAGTGTACCAATGAAGTTATGGTTGCAGCCCCTTCGGCTTGTGGAGAAGGTAGAGACATAGGTTATGCTGCCATGAGACTTCCTTTTTCTTATATGACTATGGCTATCTCTATTGGTTCTCATTCTCGACCTCCTCTACCTGAGAGGAGTTCTCCCTTGGTTTCGGTGCCTAATGCATCAAAAGTTCTCGTTTGTACCAGGGACGGTCGAAGAAATTCATTTAGTAAACTTAATAAGGAATATGTATATAGGAAATATGGTTGAATGGAAAAGCATTTTAAATCTTTCCTAGAGGAGGTCGTTAAAGAGGCCAAAACTAGAGTTAGAAATATGTATGAAGGCGTCTGAGACATCGCCCTTTCTTTCTTTATCATACTCCGAATGTACCAATGATTACGTGGATAATCTCTTTATAATATTAAGGACCTTTTGTCCTCTTGGTTGACTTACTCTTTCACCTCAAGCCATCTTTCTTTCTATTTTAATTCTATCTTCGAGTGCTTATTGCCGTTTACATCTTGCCATACTTATGTCTTTAGTGTTTATACTAACTAATTTGCTGCCATCGTTATGGTCCTGATTGGGATTCTTACCCAGTGCTCATTCTAACTTAGGAACTCTCTTTCTAAGACTCTAACCTTATTGGGAATCTATCCAATTCTAAACTTATGCATGACACTTCTTGATCGTGGCTTACTGGGAATCTATCTAATATTCTAATTTAACTAGGAATCTACCCAAAGGCATGGTCCTTCCTGACCATAGCTCACTATTATTTGGAATTTACCCAACACTCTAATCTAATAGGGAATCTCACCACTACACAGTGCTTTTTTACCATGGCTCATTATCACTGAGAATCTACCCAATGCATAGTACTCCTAGACCATGGATCACTATCATTGGGAATCTACCCAACACTCTCCTCTAATTGGGAATCTACCCAATGCATGGTGCTCCTTGACCATGGCTCACTATCATTGGGGATCTATCCAACACTCTAATCTAATTGAGAATCTACCTAATGCATGGTACTTATTTGCCAATGGCTCACTATCGTTGGGAATCTACCCAGCATTCCAATCTAATTGGAAACTTACCCACTGCATGGCACTTCTTCACTATGGCTCGGTATCATTGGGAATTTACCTAACACTCTGATCTAATTGGAAATCTACCCAATGCTTGGCACTTCTTGACCTTGGTTCACTGTCAGCATGCATTATACTCTTCGATGTCTTTTTAAATCCAGGTGATATAGCCTTGCACTTTGTAATGCATCACTATGAGGGTTCCTTTTGGCAAGGTCTACCTACTTATCGTTGGGTTTAAATCAATAGCCAATTTTGGCGAGCATCAGCCATCTATAATCACTTTTGGCAGGTGTTGGCCAATTAGAACCACTTTTGGCGAGTGTCGACCATTTTGCATCCACTTTTGTTGCGTGTCGGCCATCTATGACCATTTTAGGTTATCGGTCATCCTGAATGCCTGTTGTACCTTGGTAAAAGAGAAATATGAATTCTTTGAAAAGAGTGCTTTCGGACTATTTTGTAAAAGATCTTTAGAATCACATAGTTGATAAATTTTATCGTTCAATAGGAAACTTGTAGACTCAAGTTTGATAAAATAGTTGTTAAAGGGACAAATACATTTTTTAGAATAAGTGAAACTCTTTATTGACCTTGTCAGATCAATTGAGGAGTTTTAGACTTTAAACTCTAAATGCACACACGATAAATGAAAATAACTAAAAGAGATATATGCTAGATATAATTTTATAGGTACTAAGATTGGATTACGCCCATCAAGAAGGAAAGAGTTAAACTCAAAAGAAGTGTTTCAAAAAGATAGGAGACTTCTTCAAATATTGAGATCCATATGGTATTCTTCATCTTTTAAGGTGTATGTATGTGTATGGTTGAACGGGTTTACACAACATGAGTTTTTACTATAGCATAGAAGCAAAGTTATACATTTATACAAAACAAGATGTTAAGCAAATCATTTAAGAAATTTAGTCAATCTCCATTTCTATATGAAGTTTTCCATAGATTGAGAAAGTCTTTGATATCTGTTCGTTTCATGCCCATTCACTTGATGGTAGACATAGTACTTCCTTCCTTTTAGATATTCCTTGGTGGATGGGAGATAGTTGAGGATTCCATTAGTTTCAAGAAAGATATGAGACAAACTTTGGTTAAGCAGAGTAAGGACTTGGTTTTGTTTAATCGCCTTTAGAGAGAAGAGAGTAGGGGTAATAGGGAAAGCTCTTTTAGCAAGATGAGATGGACCTTTACTTGTCATTATTGTAATACTCAAGTCTTTGATTTTGTTTTCCATAGCATTAAACATCGCCCGAAGTTGAGCAGACTCTTGGAGACACTCCCAATGACCTGTAGAGCTTGAAGTTGAAAAATGGGATCATACTGCAGGTTTTGATTTTTTTCGTAATGAAGGTATCCAAACGATCTTCATTGTCTTATTTAATGAGATGGATGCAGAGGTTTAGGAAAAATTTGGGGTTAGTTACTTGTTTTCAAAGTTAGTCTTAGTGGGAGGATGATGTTGTTGGATTTTCCAAAAGTGGACAAATGGCAGAGGTTCGAGCGAGTCCTCCTTCTAGCGCCAAAAAATGTTAATGCAAATTTTTGTTTACACCAACACCCCGAGTATCGAATGTATAGCTATAGAAGCGGGTTGGAATATTGAATCCAATGATGGGATTCTCGAGATATGATGTAATCAAACTAAATTTATAGAATGTTAGATTGTAGAGTCATGATAGCATATTGAGAGAAGGTAAAGTGTATAAAGTAAATAACATCGAGAATTTTGTAGTGGTTCGAACTGAAAGTCCTTAAGTCTACTATCATTTCCATATTTGGCCACTCTTATGTTAATTTACAGAAGATGGATCTAAAAGCTAATTTAAAATTAAAGGGGAAGGGGGTGATTTGTGCTTACTGATTTTTGTGAATTATTTTAAATTCTTTTAAGATTATAATTGAACAATGCATAATTGACAATCATAAATGCAAATGCAGACAGATATAAATAACAAAAAGTTAGAGAGATCACACCAAGAAATTATATACTGGTTCGGAGTTACCCTACATCCAGTCCTATACATTTCTTGTATGGATTTCTTTTCAAATATCAAAGTCGATAGAATCTCAATTTTAGGGCTACTGGACAAATACTCTAATTTTTCAAGCTCTGGGTATACTTACTAGATTCAGACGTGATATTAGCATATCCACTTCGATTCAAATGGGATACTAAGCACACCCACTTGATTCAAACGGGACAAAAAGCACACTGACTTGGATTTCAGCGACATTGAGCACACCTAAGAATATAAGAGTATGATTTGATAGAGTACAAACGATTCTATAACCCATGGATAAAACTTTGATCTTGATTTGAGCGTGAGAGATAAGAGAGATCAGAGAGTAAACAATAGAGAATTAAATCAACAGAGTTTGAATTTGAGAGGATTTTGAGTAAATTTTATTTGATAAATCAATAGAGTAAAGAGAAGAGAAAATATGAGAGAGTAATTAATAAAATTTACACTCATGTCCATTTGTGAAGTGAAACAACCAAAAGACACTTGCATCCTAATTTGAACTGTGAAATTCCAGACCTATGTGTCGACATGCATGATAGGGATATGTCGACATATCCGTTGTAATTTTGAAAAACAACTAAATAATTTTTTTGAAAATGTCAAGTTTTGTAAAATATTTTGATATTTTGCAAAATCATTTGAGCAGAGTTTATACACATTTTAATCATAATAAAAGTTATGGAAACCTTATAAATTATTTTATAATATTTTAATATAAAGATTTATATGTAAATAATGTATATAAATTACAAGTGGATATATATATTAAAATCAATGTATTAATAAATGTCAAAGTATAGTTTTGAACACCGTATCATTTAGAAAATAAAAAACCATAAACTATATCTAAATATAATAAGTTAAAAGTATATTAAAATCTAAAATGCTGAAGGACTTAATTACTCAAATATAATAAACTTGTTAATAAATCTAAATTTAGAAATCATCTGAATTTTTTTGTGAAAAGATGTTTGAAAAATCATTTTGAAAAGAGAGATTCCATAAAAATCAATTTTTAAAGCCATGATATTTGAAAATGATTTAAAATTAGAGAATAGTTTTAAAAACCTTTTTGAAAAATGGAAGAGTGATCAAATAAGTGCCGCTAGGCTTTTAACAAAATAATCTATGACCTTGTAACCTATCGTGATATCTTGAATCTACAATACTCATGAATGTTCCATCTCCAACTCTTGAATCTTTATAACAGCCTCTTGAATTTTCTCTTGATACTGTACAGTCTTCTTAATCAACACCTATCTAAATATCCTACACTATATACTATATTTAACTTGATAAAAACACTAATATCTTATTTTATATAATTTCATATGGTTGTTCTCATCAAAGCCAATGCCTAAGGTACTAACAATCTCTTCCTTTTTAACGATGACAACCATGTTTATAAAATATGATATAACTCCCCCCTAAGTTACAAAACTCCCCCTTAATCTATGCCTGGATATTTTATATATTTCTCCTCCTCCGTAATCAAACAAAAATGCTACCCAAACTCCCTCTAACTAAGGTACTATGCGATATATATAAATTTGATATAAATAAGAAAAACAATATTATTAATAAATCCAATCCATACATATAAATAAAAATCATATGAAACCAAATCCAAATCCTATCAAATCAAGCTATAGTGAACTAATCCTTAGTCTTAAGGTTTTCTTTTGATAATGAGGGACTTGTGGATGGGACGAAAAGGGTAGCGAAGACAAAAATTCCCTTTTTGTTCGATGAGATTTTCATCTTGATCGAAACATACTTCACCGATGCATCTAACTTTACCAACTTTTTTTCCTCTTCTTCTCCTCTTCTTCCTCTTCTTCATTTATCGGATTAGGCTTATCCTCTTCAATCACTATTGGATTTTTTAGATTATGTGATATATATTTTTGAAGATTTCGTAGAATTCGGCCTTGTTTCTCCTGTTCCTTCATCATTCTCAATCGAATGGCTTCTATTTCAGAAATCATATTGAGAGTATGCATCAAATCACTCTCAATCTTGGTCACTTTGGCCGATGTAGGGACTGGAGAGGGCTTGAAATGGGAGAATCAATTGAAGACGATGTGGATTCATGCCTTAGATGTTTGGAATTAGTAGGATCGTTGATTTAATTTTTTCCGTGATTTCCAAAAAGAAGAAGGCTGTAAAATGAGTTTGTTTTTGATATAAAGTGGTTATGTATAGCCATTTCATGTTTTAAATTAAGGAGGGAAATTTGAATTCTGAAAATAACTGCATATGTCGGTATATAGGAAGTAGATATGTTGATATATCTAGTGTATTTTTGATGATATGATTTTCTTTTTAATTTTTTAATTTCTATGTTATTATTTTTATATTTCCAAGAAAGAACATATTCCTAACTATCTTCTTAGCTTAATAAATGATGATTGATTTAATGGTTTTGTTACTATATCAGCTATTTGGTTTCGGTATTTATAAATTCGAGTGAGATTATTCCTTTATATATGTTATCTCTTAGAAAGTGATGCTGTGTACCTATATGTTCAGTTCCACCATGATGAGTTGGATTTTTAGATAAATTAATTGCAATAACATTGTTGTAGTATGTTGCTGATTTACAAAATTTAAACCAAAATCTTTTAATGTTTGTCGCATATAAATAACCTGAGAATAGGATAATGCTGCTAAAATATATTATGCTTCTATTATGTATAGAGATACAGAATTTTGTTTTTTTTTCTAAAACAGGAAACCAGAGAGTGTCCTAAAAAGTGTCAGGTTCTACTTCTTCCGGTCTAGTTTGCAACCAGCATGATTAGCATCACTACATGAATTTAAATCATAGGAATCCACTTTTGAGTAGAAAAGTCCATGATATAGTGTGTTGTTTGCACATCTTAATATTCTTTTTATGGATTTTAGATGAGTTTCTTTAGGTCGAGATTGATATTTTGCATAGAGACAAACACTATACATTATATCAGGTCTACTTACAGTGATATGGAGTAAAGATCCTATCATACCTCTATAAATTTTTTGACCTACATTCTTTTGTTATCCTCATTATTTAATTTTTCGTTAGCTGCCATAGGAATTCATTTATCTTTGGTGTTAGACATACCATATTTATTAACTAATTCTTTGGCATATTTTTCTTGACTTGTGAATATTCCGTTATTTAATAGTCTTATTTGTAACCCTAAACAGATGGTAAGTTCTCCTATAAGACTCATTTCAAATTCTTTTGTCATGATATCAGAAAATTCCTTGTTTAATTGTTCATTTGTTGATCCAAAAATGATATCATCTACGTATATTTTTATTAGTTGAATATCATTGATATATCTTTTGATAAATAGTGTCCTATCTACTTTCCTAATTTCAAAATTATATTGTAAGTCTATCATACCATGCTCCAGGAGCTTGCTTTAAACCATACAGAGCTATCCTAAATTTATAAACATGATTTGGAAATTTTTCATCTTCAAATAGAGAGGGTTGTTCTATATACACATCTTTTTTAATAAAACCATTGGAAAAGCACTTTTAATATCTACTTAAAATAATTTAAAATTATTGTGATTTACAAAGGCAAGTAAGATTCTTATTGCTTCTAATATGGCCATGGGTGCAAAAGTTTCATCAAAATCTATCCTTTCTTCTTTACTATATCTTTTGTGCTACTATGCAAGCTTTATTTCTAACGACCTCACCTTGTTCAATTAATTTGTTTCCATATACTCATTTTGTCCAATTATAGATTTATCATCTGGTCTAGGAACAAGTTTCCAAACATCATTTCTAATGATTTGATTCAGTCCCTTGCATAGCAAGAATCCATAAATTCTCATTTGACACTTTTATACTTAATATATAGATATTTCTTTTTCTAATGCCGTCGAAGATAATGTTTGACTCGCTATCTTTGATATGACACTTATCTTTTTTTCAGTTTAATTTCACATCCCTTATCACTTAATTGATTAATACTCAATAGGTTAACTTTTAAATTCCTAACTAACAAAACATTAGAAATAGTAAGAGTTTCGGAATTACCGACATTGACGATGCCAATCACATGTCCTTTAGAATTGTCTCCAAAGTTGGATGATCCACTATCTTTCTAGATGATATCCTTCAAGATCTCTGGATTTTCGGTCATGTGCCTTGAGCATCCACTATCTAATATCCATTTATCCTTTTTGATTTGTAAATTTTTATCATCGGGTGTGTGCGCATCAAAAGCAATATAGCACATCTCTACTTACAATTTATACCTTTTTAAAATATCAAGTGACTTCTCATAATGAATGGATGTAAATTTATGAAACAATTTCTTGGTAATTTTGCAAAATTTCTTTTCAAAAATAGTGTTAAAAATATTATCAATAACTTTTTCCAATAAAACTTTTCAAAAATCAAATTTCAAAATTTGGAAAACCACTGCTCTGATACCAAATTTTAGTTTATGAAAGATGGATCTTAAGGCTAATTTAACACTAGAGGGAGGGTGAATAGTGTCCACTAACTTTTGTGAATCCTTTTGGATTCTTTAAGATTAAAATTAAGCAATGCAGAATCAACAATCACCGATGCAAACACGAACATATATAAAATGGAGTAAAAATAAATAATACAGAGTTAGAGAGATCACATCACGTATTTTTATACTAGTTCAGAGTTACTCTGTACAATCTCTCATATTGATTTCTTTTTAAATATCAAAGAAAATACAGTCTCGATTTCAAAGCTATGAGACACACCCTCCAGATTTTTCGAGCACTAGAGGCACTCACTAGATTCGAACATACCAGGACACCCATGGAATCCAACAGGACATCAAGCACACCCACTTTATTCAAATGGGACACAACCACACATGTTATCCCGCCTTTTGGAAAGGCCGCGACACCAAGGAATTGACTGAAAACCAAAGACAGATCATCCCTGAAACTAGTTATACATAGGTCCCCTTTTAATGCTGGTAAATTTTGTCCTAGTCCAGATCGACCTACAATTAAGATGACATGACAATCAATGCTATGAAAGCCAACGTTCAAAATTTCAAATCAATCGAAGTTCATATGATCAAGATAAGATCGATGCAAATCAGGCAATGCTCCCATTTGTATCATCAGTCCACTTCCTTCATATCGGTTTCATTTGAATCCATCCAAGGTAACATTCGTCCTATCCATCCTCGTTCACCTCCATCCAAAGCGGCCACCATCATATCCATGGGAATAAAACTAGTTCGCATCCATGGAAGATACATGGTTCGTATCCACCAACAATACATTGCTCTGTATCCATTAATTTTACCCACATCATATCCATCATGGTTAACAATAATTCATACCCATCTACATACGTCACTTTGAAAATGTCCCATGAGTACATTTTTCATATCGGTCTTCAGCCTGCATGGTTCGTATCGATCGTTGCTGATCAATATGAGAGAAGTCATCCATCTATCGATACGAAGCGGCCATTAAACTATCGATACAAAGTAGGTTCCGAAATCGATATGAGGTAGAGTGTAAAATATCGATACGAATGGGAGTGTAAGCCGTCGATGTAATCCAAACTCTAATGAGCGATATGAAGTGGGCAACAAAGGATCGATACGAACGAGGCTAAACTGGATCGCTACGAATTAGGCATGTCCAAAAGAAAGGCTCAGTCACTCGGCATGAAAAGTAGATCGATCCTAAAATTTAGCACTACATCATGTGTCATCACGGGCCCAAAAGTGATGCAAATAGAAGAGATGCAAAATCAACAGCCTTCGTCAAATCCAAATTTGCATCGATCATAACTTGAGATCTATAAAACCAAATGCCATTAAATTTTCACAGGAGCTTGCATACAACCCAAAAAATGTACCTGACAAATTTCAACCTCAAAGAATCATTTATGGATCAATATGAACTCAATTCATATCACTCTCAGATCAAGCCGAAATCACCTGAAATCGCTCCTGTGGGCCCACTCACATGAGAGAAGAAGTCTTTCGAGATCTGGGTGTGATATTTGCTGCCTACACCTATAATAGTGACCTTGGACCTATAGAAAAATGATTTTTGAGCTTTTCTATGCTGATATTCTGTCGGAATCATTCCTTGACTACTTTTGTATTACTGTATTTTTTTGTAATCAGCTAGTGAAAGTCCATAAATATCAATCAATTCATAGTGGATGTAGGCGATTCGCCAAGCCACTCTAAATTCTTGTGTTTTCGCGCATTTTCTTACCTGTTGATTGGTGCGTTTGTTATATCTTCTTCATTTTACATTTATTTTCTTCATTTTATTTCATCAAACACATCCGAAGAGTGTTGTGTCCAATTTGGGTACAAACACTTTAGTGTTTTCACTAAGAAAACCAGTTTTTCTCTTGCTCGTTGGATCTACTGCTGATATTGGATTGCAAAATCTAAGGAGAAGATCCAAATTTCAAGCCTTATTCCACCCTATTCAGACTTGTATCAAGCCAAGGAGAGAGCTTCGCTATTCACCATGGTCAACACTATGACTACTTCTATAGCTGCAGATCCAGAAGGACGGGATAGACAGAAGCCCACACAACATCCATCTACAGACCAATATGCTGATGGACCTTCAGATATGCAAGGCCCTATCACCAGGGAAGAGTTCCAACTACTAGTGCAAGCCCACACAACTCTAATGGTCGATGACTGCTGCCCGAGCCGACGACGCTGTGAAGTGTCGTAGTTTCCCCATATCCTTGGGGGGCATCGCCACCATGTGGTTCACCCGATTGCCTCCTCGATCCATCTCCTCATTCGACCAGCTAGCCACAAAATTCGTTGAGCAATTCCGCATGCACGTCGCAAGGCCGAAAGATGTCAACACTCTATCTAGTGTCACACAAGCTCCCGGAGAGACACTCAGACACTACTTAGAAAGATTCCATACTGCATGTGCAGAGATTAGTAATCCAAACGATAACTCCACCCTTATGGCGTTAACTAAGGGGATCGACCCCGATTCTGAATTTGGAAATTGGCTAGCTGGGAAACCACCTGCGTCATTGGACCGTTTCCATGCCAAAGCAGCTCAATTCCTGAGACGGGAAGACGCGAAACAGTCTAGGAAGCAAACTGACGCAGGACCAAATGCGGGAGGTACCCAAAGCAATGTTGCAATAAAACAGTCCGGCGAGAGCTCCGGAAAAGTTCAGTTGGATATTAAAAATAAACAAGCTCGGCGAAGAGAGAGTGTGAATCAACTTAAAAAACAAGATCAAAATCGCGGCCCGCAACGCAAAAATCCGAAGTTCGACAGTTATACTCCTTTGAATATTTCATTGGAGGACTTGTATTTGCGGACCCGTAATGCGATTCAATATGAAAAACCTACTCCAAGACCGTCGTCAGAGAGATAAACCCAGACGGAAACATTTTGCAGGTTCCATGAAGGCTACGGGCACGATACGAACGAGTGTCGTCACTTACAGGATCTTGTTGAAAAACTGGTCAGGGAAGGGAAACTGGAACAGTTTGTGCGGACACCGCAGCCCAGAGATGCGGGCCCATCCAATCCAATCAATGAACCCAATCGACCGAGGCAGGAGGACTCGACTTGTCCCCGTGGGAGATTGGTGATAAACGCCATCAGTGGCGGGCCTACTCATTCAGAAGCCTGGAACGACGAAGAACCTCGTCACCGTCACACATGACAGGCTCCTTCAATCCATGAATACTTTACAATTTCTTTTACGTTCTGAATTTTGAATTTGTAATAAGGCACTGACTTTGCCACATTTTCTCATTTCAGCAAATAAAATGCTATCTCTTCAAGCTAGAGCTGTGATTCACCGAATACAACGTTCAACAATCACGACACACAAAGAGCTAAGTTCCATCGAACAATGGAATTTATTCAAATAGCGAGTGACTGCGTTACAACCGGCCACTCACTAAGTGAAACCCCAGCTCGGGGGCAAGCCAACACATCGAAGGATGAACTGGACCAACACACGACAGTCCATTCCATAATTCGTTCCCACCGCGCGAACGAACTCCAACTTCCCATGGCGTGAATTGGAGTATAAACATTCCATAATTCGCTCCCAGAGCGCGAGTGGACTCCAACTTCCCACAGCGTGAATTGGAGTATAAACATTTAACAATTCGTTCCCAGAGTGCGAACGGACTCCAAATTCCCGGAGCACGAATTGGAGTATAAACATTTAACAATTCGTTCCCAGAGTGCGAACGGACTCCAAGTTCCCGGAGCGCGAATTGGAGTATAAACATTTAACAATTCGTTCCCGGAGTGCGAGCGGACTCCAACTTCCCACAGCGTGAATTGGAGTATAAACATTTAACAATTCGTTCCCAGAGTGCGAACGGACTCCAAATTCCCGGAGCGCGAATTGGAGTATAAACGTTTAACAATTCGTTCCCAGAGTGCGAACGGACTCCAAGTTCCCGGAGCGCGAATTGGAGTATAAACATTTAACAATTCGTTCCCGGAGTGCGAACGGACTCCAACTTCCCACAGCGCGAATTGGAGTATAAACATTTAACAATTCGTTCCCGGAGTGCGAACGGACTCTAACTTCCCACGGCGCGAATTGGAGTATAAACATTTAACAATTCGTTACCAGAGTGCGAACGGACTCCAAGTTCCCGGAGCGCGAATTAGAGTATAAACATTTAACAATTCGTTCCCGGAGTGCGAACGGGCTCCAACTTCCCACAGCGCGAATTGGAGTATAAACATTTAACAATTCGTTCCCGGAGTGCGAACAGACTCCAAATTCCCGGAGCGCGAATTGGAATATAGACATTCAATAATTCGTTCCCACTGCGCGAACCAACCTATCAACACCAACTCCAAGATCCCCAAAACATGAATTGGGGTATAAACATAAGTTACAGGTTCCCGGAGCGCGAACCGAAACATCCGTGCAAACTCCAGATTCCCGAAGTGCGAGTTGGAGTATAAACGTCAATTCCGGGTTCCTGAAGTACGAACCCAAACATACATGTTTTATCCAAGTTCCCGGCGTGTGAATTGGAGCACAAACACCAAGTCAAAGTTCCCGTAGTGCGAACTAAAAAGTGTTAATACTAACTCCGAGTTAGTAGAATGCAAGTTGGAATGTGAACATCATTCCCAAGTTCCCGGAGCGCGAACCACGTTACAAGCATCAATAACTCTCGAATTCCTGGAACGCAAACCAGGTTATCGATCTCAAATTATTCTAAGTCCCCGGAATGCGAACGTGTGCTCAAGACTTGCAACAAGTGCGATCAACCACCAAAAATACAAGTGCTGTTCCCCAAAACTGGGGGGCACGAAAGCTAAATATTAATCACTAACCGAAGTGATACAACGTCCGAAGTTCAACTCATTCATCAATCACAACGTGTGACCAAGATCTTCAGACTTGGCAAATGAAACGAACTCTACTTAAACGGTAAAAACACCACAAGTACACCGGACCGAAAATAAGACACTGCAAGTACTTAAGCACAAATAAAACAAGAGTTGAAACAAAGGAACTTTATTTCAACTAACTTGAAACAGGAACTTACACGCAAGTAAGTTCTTCCAAAAAAGAATGCCTACTAGCCGGGGCCGAACCTGCATCTATACACGACCTACTGACAAAAAACGAAGACAAGTACCTATCTACCAAAACATCTACTTGAGAAGCCGATTTATTTCTTCTTTTTCGTCCTTCTTACTAGTGGTACATCATCAGTGTCACTAGGGACAGAAATTCTTCGTTTTGAATGTCTCCTCTCCGGCGGTGGCTCTTCGGCTGGAGGCATGATGTCAATATCCTCCTCGGAGCTTGAGTCTGCATGGAGGCTTCCTGCCGGAGGAGCAGGGGGGACTGGACCCGTAACGGAAGTTGAGACAGTGCCACCCGATGGTACTACCATAGCAGGCGCCGGACTCTGCGCCACCATGCCGCCACCGACGTTACCACTCTGCCCCGCAGCCTCTATTTCGGCGCTGATTTCGGCCAGAATTTCCTCATCACGAGTCGCATGGACTTGGCTGGGGGCATCTACGGTCTGCATCGAAGGACTTGAGGTCGGCGGGAGGCCACTAACGATGATAAATGGCAAGTCAGAGAAAGAACCACCATGCTCACCGAGCAGCTCGCTCACCATTTGTTCATCAACAGATAAGGAACTCCCCTGCGCCGCCTCAATTGATGTCGCAGTTACAACAGTAGTCTCGTTGACGATGGCCTTATCTCCTTTGCTTGATTCTTGAGCCACAACAGTCGGCGTAACTCCAGTCACTAGGCAAAAAATAAGAAGTTATTAGTAACTGTTGCAAAACAAACACTCTAATCAGAAAACGCTTGAGATAACTTTGGAATACCTTCCCCAGTTCGGCTCGTAGACGGCTGAACGACCTCGGAAGTATGCTCGTGAATAGGAGATAAGCGCGGCTGTTCCGGGTCGTAAGCAGGAACAGGTTGCAAACCGACCGCAGATACTGACACCGACGAAGATGGTGTGGTGACTTCAGTGACAGCAGAATGGTGCTCAACACCTGATCCCTCTCCGACTTCCAGGGAACGACCGCCGATCATCCCCTTCTCATGAGCGATGATAGCGTCATGAAGGACCTTCTTCTCATCATCTGTGAGTAGCCGATTTTCAAGTTCGAATCGATCGACCGCTTCACCTGGGTGCGCTTCCTCTTCCTCCTCAACCAATCGGTCTCAGGCGCTACGAAGGTGAACCGGATAATCTTGAAGCCATGCCAAGTTTCTGTGTTTTAACACATTGGCGTTATAAGTTATGAGCAAATCTTCGATATCGGCCTCTAGCCTGGCCTCAGCCTGTTGAACCTTCTCCTCCACCTCTGCTTCGACCGCCTGAACTTTGGCCGCGACCGCATCTCTTTCAGTGCGAAGCACTACGGCTTGATCGCAGGCTTCTTGCACCGTGTTAAGTGCGTCATCTCTATCTTTAATAATCTCGGCAAGTTTAGCCTTGAGCTCATTAAGTTCTTTTAACACCGCATCCCGCTCAGCAGTGACGACAGTGTTCCGGTGGCCCATGTCTTCCACCGTAACATAGTGCTCCTTTTTCATTCTATCCATGGCTGCTTGAGCTTCATCGGCCTTTGTAAGAGCCTCCATCTCTGATTTTCGAGACGATTCAGCCTCGGTATTCAGCACTTGTATGATACGGTCTTTTTGAGCCAGCTCGGTTTGAAGCTTTTCAATGGTAGCCGCTCGTTCGAAGGCCAACGCCGATGCCTTATCGGCCGCCCTATACCACGCCTTGTATTGGGTGTAAAAGTCATGCACATAGTCGAGCGCTAACCGCTCGGCCTCCAGCGGGATTCTTTTCAGGTTCGGGGGAAAGACGTAATTATCGAAGCAAATATTCGGGAACTCCCTCTTTAATTGCGCAAGTCTGATTGCCCCTTCCCCCGAGATTTCAGTAGGAGGCTGCTCCGCGATTATCGGGGCCATCGCCTCAGATCGGGAAGGTTGAGAAACCGACGTATATCGAGAAGACTCGGAAGGATGAGGGACATGAGCAGGAGGTTGTACGGGATCTCTGGAAGGAGGAGGGGTACGCGATCGCGATCGACGCTTATAGCCCCTGTCCGTGTCATATCTCTCATGACTAGAATACCCAGAGCGTCCCTGGTCATAATGCCCAGAGCGCCCCTGATCATAACCTCTATCCCCCTCTCGTCTGCGCGAGTCATAATATGAAGGCTTGCGGGCATGACGAAGACTCCCAAGCATTGAACCACGCTTAGACATGATATCTGCGAAGCAAGATAAAATAGAATTAATCACCTTTCAAAACAGGTAGTTTACAGTCAAAGGTTATGCAGTGTCGTGAAATGTGTATGAATATGCATTCCCCCCGACTAACCGGAAGTGTCGACCTCGCTAGTAATAAGAGGCTCGTTCAACTCTAGAGTGCGATGGAATTCCTCCAACCCGGCATCATGTTGAAAAGACACATCGTCCGGGATTGGAAGATCGGCAAGCCCTTCAAAAAGATTTTCAGTTCTCGGAGAGGACGTCTCCAAGATTCTAACTCCGGGAGCAGAACGGGCCGTGACAACCGATTTCCATCTTCCCTTCTTACTTGACTTAACCATGGCAGCCTTGCCTTTTCTCTGCTCCGCGACATCCGGAACTGCGTCAGTAGGCCCGGTCAGCGGCTCATCATCGGTGTGGGTTCTTTCAGAGTCAGCTTCCTCAGCTATAATAACTCCGGGTTTCTTGTGCTTGACTCGTTTTTTCGAAACGACCCTTAGTGCCACCTCAAAGCTTATGCTTTGCCCTTGTTCGATCAAACCGCAGGCCCGGAGATTCCTATCCGTCAATAACACATCGATATCCCTATCTCCACTCGGGACTTCTCGAAGCACTCGCACCATCTCCCTATAGTGCTCGCCCTCCGGTCGCTGAATCACCGCTGTAAAAAGAATAAAATATAAGTTCCACTTCGGCTGCAATTGCCGTAGTAATTATTTACGAACTCAGCTATACTCACGTCTGAATAGCCATCGTCGGGCAAATCCAGGAGGACATCTGACATAAAACCATTCTGTCCTATAATAGCTCAACCTGGTCCAAGACCCGGTAACCACTTGGCAATTTCTCACCGCTTCCAGGAATGTGAAGGAGGGGTAATCACCCCGAGTTTTGAAATTGAACAAGTATCTGATCTCAATTGGGAGCGGTGGTCGATGGAGATATTCCATAAATGCAATGAACAAGCTATTGATCGACGCATATCCGTTCGGGTGCAGCTGAGATGGGGCGATCCTCAAAAACAACAATACTCCCCTTATATACTCGTTGAACGGAGGAAGTGTCCCGGCCGCGCACGCGTGGCGGTTAAATGCTGTATATCCCTCCGGGGGATTATGCGGTCTATCATTCGGCCCCGGCAGTAGCACATCATCCAGCGACAGGCCGTGTCTCAAACATATTCTCCCCAACATGTCTTCAGAGATGTTGGACGGAACGGAATCTGATGGATTGGCAATGAACGACGCATCGGGAAGTTCATCCGGGGCTGGACCAATAATCTCAGGATCAATATCCGGAATCTCTAACCTCGGAGAGACTGTAACTTGAGTCTCCTGCTGCTGCGAACTTGACGGTTCCATAACTAGCTAACTCACGAGAAACCATCGCTAGACGACAAAAACCCGTGCGTTCCCCAGTGTAGCGTGTATGAGTGTATGCTGTGCAGTGACATGCATTACTTGAATAAATGTTGCAGAGTTAAAGAAATATGCAAACGACAAAGCTACGGAGTCCAGCTATAATGACCGTCATCGCTGACCGTCATTAATAATCTGTTTCCATGATGGAAGTTGATCCGGATAAAAGTTGTTATAGTTCCATCGACGAGCTTCGAAGGGCGGTCACGTATGCAGTTTAATATTCAAGTCCAAATGTGCAAGAGTGAAGCTCGTCGGAGTTGTGCCTAGAAAATATCAAACTTTGGTATCCATCGTAGAGGGTTCGAAACCATCACAAGGGCTTCGTTCGAACCCAACCGAACACCCCTTCGTTTGAACCCATCCTGACGTCGCTTCGAACCCATGCGGTTAGACGCGCTTCGAATCGATGACCAGATGCCAAATTCGAACCGATCGATAAGGAACAACTTCGAATCGATCATTGCTTGACAAGTTCGAAACGACCAGGGAACCCTCAACTTAACGTCATCCATGTTCGCATCGATACTCTTCGTAGCGATGCGAAGTTGTGGACTTTGAAGCCACAGCTGATGGGTTCAAATCCATCGATTCTAGTGAAACCATCGAACCCATCCATAGGTGCAAACTGCGTCACCCCCATGGGGTCGTCCAAGAAATTGATTCGAGCACGAGACCCCATATGGCTTCGAAGCCCTCTGCCAGGCCAGATCTGACTTTATCAATTGATAGAAAGGCGCGAATTCGAAGCAACTTTGTCGTTCGCCGTTTGAATTCGAAGCTAATTACCTAGTTTGAACAATGAATTCGAGAGATTGAAGGTTTGAATCTTGGTCGATTCGATGATGCGACACAGTGTTCTCTCTTTTGGAGCTCCGGAACGATGAAGAACACAGTAAAGTAAAAGTAAAAAATGAGAAAAGTGAAAACCACTGCTATTTATGTGGAGCCTAGGATGTGACCGAGACGATTACTCTCCCAGTCAACCCAACCGGCCCAGTCAAGTACCAGATCGGTTCGAAGTTAGCTTTCGAACCCATCTGCCTAAAGCCCTATCGATTCGAAGTTCACCTCGTGCTTCAACGGTATGAAATGCACTACAGGGTGACAGGCTGCATCGATGCGAAACGAACTATAGGCGTATCGATTCGAAGACCTTGTTCACATCCACCACTTCGAATCCATCCATGGTCTATCGATACGACAGATGACTTCGTATCCATCTGCTTCCAATTCGAATTGACTCGAATAGTGATTCCATATCCATTCCCTCAAACCGGTTCGAATGTTGACTTCGAAACCATCATAGCACAAGCATGCCGCGTCCATACAAACGTGAATTTCGAACCCATCGATGCTCGAATGCATCGGTTCGAAACATTACACTCACGCAATACAGATTTCAACTCCTTCAACCTTCAATATCGATTCAGGAGAGGATCGATACGAAGGGGTTTTTCTAAGCAACCGTCAAGCGTTGTCTCAACTCAAGTTTCCAAATCGGTTCAGGAGAGAATCGATACGGAATTTGATAGCCAACCAAGCTGGCAACGACTCGTGAACGCACAACGTTCGCAAGGGTCAAACTAACATATATGCATAAAAGTCGAACTAACAATCGATTTTAAACATTTACAGGGGTCAAACACTCATCCTATTACAAATGCAACAGCCAACGGCTAAGCACTATTATACAGCAATCAATCATGTCAACACAAGATTACAACAACACAGCATACGAGTTTTAGCAAAAAAGAGAGCAATGATTGTTCAGATAGAGATTGCAGCTATTCAAAGCACGTCATGTTCCCACAAGACGTACTTTGGGGGGCAAAATGTTATCCCGCTTTTTGGCAAAGCCGCGATGCCAAAAGATCGGTCAGAAACGGAGAACAGTTCGTCTCAGAGGCTGGTCATACTTCGTTTCGCCATGGATATCACTGAATTTTATCCGAGTCCAGATTGAGCTACAATTGATAGGACACGACAAGAAAGACTATAGGAGTCAGCATCTCAAGTTTCAAGTCAATCCGAGTTCATACGCTAAAATTATGATCGATTCTATTTGAAGGGCAAGGCTTAGGTTTCGAATCCATTGTTGACCGACATTTCGAAACCATCACTTGCGAATCCATAAGATTCGAATCCACCGAACCACCTCAGGTTCGTCTCCACCACCTTCGAACCCATCAGGATGCATCGGTTTCGAAACCATCAAAGCGCCTCACCTTCAGCTCCACCCACTTCAAATCCATCTCCTTGTTCGAACCCATCGCGGAGTGCTTGTTCGAACCCATCACGGAGTCATTGTTCGAACCCAACTGTGCAGCTTCATTCGAAACCACTGGGTCAACCAACCATGATGACGTGTCTTCCGTCGGTTCGAATACGCCGAGATCTATGGAGTCGAAGCGGTCAACACGGAGTGAAGACCGGTTCGATTCGAAGTTTGCGCTCCACGTCAACGCGAAGCCACGTGCCTCCATGGATTCGAAAGGATCGATTCGAAACCTTGGTTTCGAACTAAACAGCCGAGCAACAAACCCAATTTCAAACCCATCATATCTCCTAACCTATTGATCCAAATGCCACGAAATTTTCACTGAAGCTTGCATACATGTTGAAGAATGTCCACGCCAAATTTCACCTCGATTGGATGAATTCTTGATCGGTTCGAATGGAGTTCGAACCGATGCCAAAGTGGGCCCAAACTTCCTGAGACCGTGCGTGTGGGCCCCCTTATGTGCCAGACGTGGTCTCCCGAGTTTTCAGCGAGATACCAGCAACCTACGCCTATAAATAGAGCCCTAGGGCCAACAAAAAAGGGTTCTTCTGGATCTTCTGACTCTGAGGCGCCCAAACTCTGCCGGATCAAGATCTCCATCCTCCTACATCATAGTTTGATTGTTGATTTTGAATTTCCAGTTGTAACTTGCTGTTGATCGCTGTAACATCTTGTAAACATTGAAAGAGAATCAATAAAATATCAAAAAACTTCACAGTGGACGTAGGCAACACGCCGAACCACTATAAATCGATTGTCTACGCATTTTCCTTACTGTTGATCAGAGTTTTTGTTAGATAATATCTGTTTTGAACTTGCATTCTTAACTATTATCTCTTCAACGACTCCCGAAGAGTGTTGTGCCCAATTTTGACCCAAACAGGAACGAAGCTTAATTTTAGCACCGCTGATCATCCTCAGTCCGATGGACAAACCGAGCGTGTGAATCAAAATCTCAAAGATCTTTTTCGTGCATGTGTTCTTGAATTTGGTGGAAGTTGGAAAGATCATATTTCTCTTGTTGAGTTTTCCTATAATAATAGCTTTCAATCTAGTATTGGTATGGCTCCTTTCGAGGCACTTTGTGGAGGGCCATGCCGATCTCTTTCTTGTTGGCTTGAGGCCGGTGAGAAGCTGATGTTAGATCCAGATTTTATTCGTGATTCCACAGAAAAGATTGACCTTATTCGTCATAAGATGAAAGAAGCCCAAAGTAGACAAAATCCTATGCCGATAACCGAAGAAGGAAATTAGAATTTTCTGTGGGAGATTTTTTGTTTATTCGTGTTTCACCTATGAAGGGTGTTGTGCGTTTCAGTCAATCGGAAAAGTTAGCACCTTGATATATTGGTCCATTTCCCATCACCGAACGCACTGGTTTCATGGCTTACCGCCTCTTATTATCGGCTCAATTTTCTGCTATTCATGACATTTTCCACGTCTTTTAACTATGGAAATACTTTTAGGTTTTCGATTTTTATTCTTGAGCCTGGTGTTATAGTAGGGATTGAAGTTTCACCAGATTTGACTTTTTGAGCAACATTCTATTCGCATCATTTCTTCGGGGGTTGAGAGCCTTCAAAATAAAGATGTTCTTTTTGTGAAAGTCCGATGGTTCTCAAATCTTAAGTATTTCTCTTGGGAATCCAGAGAATTCATCGAGCGAACACGTTCGGGCAACTCTTTTGTGCTCTTTACGGTGAACTTCTTATTTCAAATTACCTTTTGTGTTGACATGCTTCTATGGTTGTTACTCTTTATTTTCTTCTTAAATATTGCGAGGACGCAATTTCTTTAAGGGGGGAGTCTGTTACAACCCGCAAATTTATCGATTGTATATTTAAATATTTTATTTAAATATAGCATCGTTCGTCGGATTTTAGTCCAAAAAGCTACTTTTTGCAAACAATCGAATTAGGACTTGAGACCACTTCTATTGAGTTCAAAATGCCATTTGCGACCTTTTTGAGTATAAACTTCGATATGTTTGGAGATAGTAGGATCTTGCTACTTTTCTCTTAGGGCTTTGGGTTGGGTTTCAGCCCATTAACCCCACTTATACTCTAGCTCAGTCCACCTCTCCTCTTCACTTCATTCTTATTTTCCTAACACTCAAGCTTCATCAAAAATGGAGAGAGGAATGGGAAATTAAAACTTCAAGCCCTAGTTCATTTGCAAAATCCAAGCTCTAGCTCCAAATTCTAAGAGAAGCCATTAGTAAGCATCTCCTCCTTCTTCTCCAACTCATTCTCCTTTCAATTTTAGAATTTCCTAAACCTAACTTATGAAATATTTTACTTGTATGCTTAGATTGAAGCTTCTTGAGTTGTTATTGAAGAGGAATTGATCTTAGCTTGTTTTAAAAGCTTCTCCTTCATTAATTTGGGTTTAAAGGTGAGATTGTTATCTCACATCTTAGTCTATAATTATCATTGATCGTTAGGTATGAATTCCTAACACTTATCCACGTGCATTTGATTTTGGTTTGGATTGATTTGGTGTATATTCCAATTTTTGGTGTTTTGAAATCAAAATCTATGAAAATCCTTTTATGGATATTTGAACATGTTTTTGTGATGCATCGAAGAGCCTATGGGGCAAGGAAACTGATTCTGTAAACTATTAGTGTAGTGGCTCGAACGATTGCAATTTGGAGGGGATTGGCCCTCATCTTGATAGGCTTGGAAGTGCAGGAAACAGGTTCCAATCGACTGGAATTCTGGTCCAGTCGACTGACCTGCTACCAGAGTACTTCTCTAGCTCAAGTCCACTTGACTGGCATACTGAGTCCAGTCGACTGACCAATATCACGAAAGTTTTCTGGGACTATGTTCAATCGACTGAACTCAGTGAGTCAGTCGACTAATCTGCTCCCATTTGCCTATTTGTGATAATTTTGCTAGGTTTCCAAATTTAATCGATTCATGATTATTCGAATTGTTGATTATCATTTATTATCGACCTTGATGACTTTTATATCTGGATTTTTGGGATTATCCATTTTGATGGATTCGGTATCGATTTCTTTGGATTTTATTTACGTCTTCGAATGTGAATTCTGATGATTAATTGTTTCTACAATCATTTTTGTGATTTGTCACTTTAAAATATACAAAGGTTTCCGTACTAGTAGTAAATATCAAAACTCTTTCATCAAAATGATTTCAACACTATTTTATTACAGAGCTCGTTATCTAAAACCGTTTTCCTACCTATTAGTATATGCAAAGGCGGTGGATTATATTTTCCAGGGTAACATGAATCTGCCATACTCATCAAATCAGTACATCAGGTCAGTGTGGAATGATATACAATGTAATAAGTACCCTCTTGTTGATGTTGGTGATGTGTTTTGGAATGATAGACCTCATACTGTTAAGCTTGTGTACAAGCACCTGCACAGTTTTGGTGATAATGATTTCAAGTGGAGCAAAGTTATTTGGACAACTGATTCAACCCCAGGGGATAATCTTATGCTCTGGAAAGTGCTGCAAAATGCAATGTTAACTAGAACCAAATTGATGGAGATGGGATATGATAGGGGATCAAATTGTTTTTTCTGTGCTAATGACCCTGAGACTGTGCACCATTTGTTCATGCAATGTTCTTACACTAAGATGCTGTTTGACAAAATGATGCTTGTAGCTGGGAGTAGACTGTTGGCTAATCAACCTATGCTGGATTTTGACATGATTTACAAAGCTATAAGGTGGCGAACTTTGAAGGCGAGACACTTAGCTATATGCTTGAAGAAATACATGGCAGTGGTGTGGTATGAACGAAATTTGATTTGCTTTGATAAGAAGAGGAGAGATGGTCAGGTGTTATGGAAAGTATTGAAGTATGAAATTTACAAAACAATGAAGATGCAAGCTATTTTTCCAGCCATATACATGGATGCTTGGAGATAGTTGGTTTTTTTGGTGTGTTTCTTGTTTTCTTGTTTTGCTTTGTGTGTTTTTTTGTTGTGCTTTTCTTTCTGTGTAGCTCCGTGTGTTGTGTTTTGTATTTTCTTTTTTTCTTGCTTGCTGTTCTCTTTTGGGCAAGTTTTGTGTTTTATTGTTTTTTTGCAATAAAATCAGGTAGGGGCCCTGTTAACCCCGCTAGCTTTTGCTAAAAAATCTTTACCTCACTTGTATGAGAAATCTAATTAAACGGCTTAGTAAAACAAGTGGTATGAAACGCTTGCGTTTACTCCGTCGGTTAATTCTTGGACTTGTTCGATTGAATCTCTTATGAAATTTTTCGAGTGGAGATTTACAATTTGTTCGTAAATAATTAAGTTAAGCTAGTGGTTATGGGACATGAAACTAAACTCATTTATTTACTAGCTTAGTGTAATTTACACTTATTGATCAATGATGATCATTTTGTGATTTAGACTAGCAATGTGCGATGTCTCTTTGTCTGCGAGGGAGACTAAATCCCTCTTTTAGTGGAGCTTCGGCTTGGTGAGGTAGCAACCCATGGTCTTCGGACCATTTTAGTGGAGCTTCGGCTCAAAATTAATGGTTAGCAACCATGGAATAGCGTTCCGTTTCATGATACACGTGTTGGTGAGTTTTTATACTCCCGTTCGAATGACAGGCCTCTTTCCCCCTTTTTGTGATTTTTGGATTTCTATTAATTGATTTCTAGAGTTTGTGTTTCACCAATTTTCGTGATTTACATTGGTACGTTTTATCAATATTTGTGCATCGGTGAATTTGTGGGTGATTAACTTTTGTAATTGGCATTGATATAATTGTCAATATTTATGGCTGGGTGAATGAAATAAAGAGTACAACATTTCTTTTTATCTTCGAGAAGATTCTTGTGATATTGATTAATCTCTTGCTGATTTTCAATTACATACTTATCATAGTATGGCATTATGGTTATATCTCTTATTCTATATCATTTCAACTGATATTTATAGCTAGACTGATCCGTTTATTATTTTCTTATTAAATAATACTCGGGTCAGACCGAAATGTTTCAGATGCTTCTGCTTGACTTCCTATCATGGTCCTTCATATGACTTTTGGCTAACTACTTTAGTTTAGTAGTTTTTATTAGTATACATTCGAGAGAGATACTCCTTGATGTATACTTATTCTTTTGTGTAGCACTTGTAACTATTCTTTTGTGATGTTGTTGATCTTGTTTGACCACTACCCTGATATACACTTTTATGTGTAATATTCATATCTGTTTCCGCCTTTGAGATATGAACATCTGTGACTGATTTGTGTTATGTTTATTTCTATATTTGTTTCCGAAGATTATGTATAGGCACTATGTGGTTGCTTTGTGTTTGTATCGACGTGTCGGGTTTCCATTTGAAATGAAATGCATGTTATTCTATCTGACATATCGGTGCTCGCACAAAGCAATTACACGGATGGTCGCTCCTCAACAGCCTTATTCTTCGTGCTAGTTGACGGCATTACTTCGTAGTGTCCTTGGCTAGCGTGAGTATAGAGGTAGGGCGTCACAACCATGCCTCCTTGAGATATCATTCGCAGAGGAGTTAGACAAGGGCTAGCCATCCCACCTCTAGTACCGCTGGCCCACGTGGTTGCCCTCATCTTAGCGTTGATCTCTGCTATGATCTCTTCTTCATGAATTGTTTGGGCATCCGCAGGGATGCTGCCGGTTGGACCCGAGGAGCCAAGCACGGGTGCACCACCACCTATAAGAAATGAATGATCGAAAAAAACGGTCGCTTTGGTGGCCAAGAAGTTCCTCCATCTTCTGCTCATCGAAAGTAAAAGTACTCTCATGTGCTCCATCGGTTGATGCAGTGGCCATTGTGGAAGTCGCTTCTGTTATGAGGACCTCCTACTTTTGATGCAGCTTTTGGGTTGCAGGGGGCATGGCCAATGCAGCTCCTATCATTGAATAGAGACGAAGAAAAAACTTTTGGTAATTTCTTCAAGCAGCACTCCCGACTTTGAATAAGCACAAGAAAGTTTAGAATACCTTCCTCATATTGGCTCGCGAGAGGTGGCACAGCTTCAAAGACATGCTCACGAGCTGGAGACAACTACGGTTGATCGAGATTGTATGCGGGAAAAGAATGAGGATCAACCATAGAAGTAGATTCAGGCAGGATTGGCATAAGGATTTCGAAACCCGCATCATAGTGCTCAACGCCAGAACCCTCTCCAGCCTCCAAGTGTAGGGTACCGAGTCTCTCCTTTCCGAATGTAATAGTGATATCGTGAATGAATCTTCTCTCATCCTCACTCAGCACCCGATTCTCCAATTCAAATTCATCAACATATTCAGCATGATGCTCTTATTTTTCATCTTCCACCAAGCGAAACCAAGCATTATATAAGTGTGATGGGTAGTAATCGAGCCAGGTTAGGTTTCGATGCTTCAAATCATTGGCGTTTTACATAATGAGAAGAACTTATATGTCAGTCTCTAACCTGGTCTCTGCCGCTTTCACTTCATTCTCAACCCTGGCGTAGGGTTCCTAAATTTTGAGCATTGCCGATCCCTAAGCACCATAGCCTTTTCACATACTTCCTGAGCAGCATTGTCTTTCTCTTTGATGATTCATCAAGTTTGGCTTTAAGCTCTTTAAGTGCCATGTCTCTTTCGGTCATGACTATGGTGGTCCGATGCCCCATCTCCTCAACCAGGGCTAAGTGTGGTTGCCTCATCTCTTCCATCTGCCAAGTTGCCTCATCAGCCATTTTATTGGCCTCTACCTCTTAGTTTTTCATAGACTCATTATCGTCTTTAAGCACCTGGATTATGCGGTCCTTTTGAGCGAGATTGGTCCCTAATTTTTAGACTGTCTTTGCCCGCTCAAAGGCCAACACTGATACTTTGTCCGTGGTCTTCATCCATTCTCGATATTGACTGTAAATATCGTGAATGTAGTCATGCATTGTTTGTTCTGCCTCAACAGGAATTTTCTTTAAGTGCGCGGGAAACATGAAGCCATCAATGTAGATATTTGGAAAATCTTTTTTCAGCTTTGTGATTTTGATTGCTCCCTCCCCAGTGGGCTCTGTGATAACTTTTTCAGTAATAGCAAGAGTTTCTGTTTCGGTCCTTCGATGCTGTAGGTCAGGCCTTGGCACTTGAAAAGGTGGAATTTGGCATAAAGGTTCTCGGGATTGTTTTCCATGACTAGAAGGTTGTGTTGGAACTTAAGGTGGCGAGAAGCGTGATTTGGAACAACGTCTATATTCCCTCTCTTTATCCTTCTCCCTTTCATAGTGCTCCCTCTCCTGAATAGAATAACTGTGATCGCGGTCTCTATCGGTCTTGCATCTGCGGTACTCATGATAATAACTAGATGAATGACATGCCGTGCGAAGGCTACCGAGCATGGATTCCCGCTTTGTTATCTTATCTATAAAATAAAAAGAGAAACAGAGTTGGTAACCTCCAGAAATGAATGGCTTATGATTGGAAATCATGCAGTGCCGTGAAGTGTATGTATGCATGTGCAAACCCCCCGACCAACCGGTTATATCAGCCACACTTGGAGGAAGTGAATCACCTAAATCTAAAGCGCTTTAAAGCCCTTCTAATTTGGTGTCTTGTTAGAGAAGCACATAGTCCGAAATTGGAATGTCAGTGAGTCCTTCAAAGGAATTTTCCATTTGTGGGGAGGAGCCTTCAAGATTCTAAAACTGACAGTTGGCAGAGACACGACCACAGATTTCCATCTTGAAGACTTGTGAAGTTTATGAGCAACTGCCTTGCCTTTCCGCTTTCCTTCTGAATGTTGAGGACTATTTAAGGGCCCAACTACGGGTTCGTCTTCGATGGGTGTATCCTCTTCATCACCCTGCTCAGCTATTACAATCCCGAGCGCCCAACGCCTCGCCCATCTTACTGGGGTTTCCCTGAGAGATCCTTCAAGCCCTATGCTTTGGCCTCGATCAATTAGCCTAATAGCCCTCAAATTTTCATCCGTAAGCACCGAGTCGATCTCTCTAATCTCGCTAGGCAACTCTTGAAGAATTCGCACTATTTCTTTAAATCGAGCACCTTTCGAGTCATGGTATTGCGGCTGTAAAGGAATGAAAATGTTAGAATCGATGTTGATCGCAACTATCTCGTTAGTCTTCAGAGAAATTGTGGCACTTACGTCTAACTAGCCAGCGTTTGGCAAACCCTGGTAGGCACCGAACATAGAACCACTCAGTTATGAAGTAGCTAAGTGTGGTCCATGTCCTAATCATGACTTGGCAATTCTTGACCGCCTCTAAGAATGTGAACAAGGGATGATCTCCCCGACTCTTGGCATTGAACAAGAATCTGACTTCCTCCGGAGTAGAGGGCCGAAAAATGTGCTCTGTGAAGATAATAAGTAAGCCGTACTATAATGCATATCCATTTGGATGCAACTGTTTTGAACAATCCATTGGTAAGCTAACACTTCTCGAATATATTGGTTAAATGGAGGAAGGATTCCAGATGTACACGAATGTCTGTTAAAAGCAATGTACCCTTCCAGGGGAGTATGTTACCTGTCATTCGGCCCGGTAACAGTACATCATCCAATGATAGCCTATGCCTCAAGTAGATTCTTCCCAACATATCTTCAGGGACGTTAGATGGTACAGTATCTTGTGGATTCCCAATAAAGATTGCTCCCAATAGCTCGTCCGGAGCGGGACTTATGAATTCAACCACAATGACCAGCATCTCTATTAATAAAGGAGGTGGACTCTGAAGCTCCTATTGCAATGGACTTCCAGGTTCCATAACTAATCTACTCATCAAGAACCATCATTAGGTGATAATAAGCCCGTGTGTTCTCTAGTATGAAGCGCATGAATGTGTGGTGCAATGCAATATTGTATAGTGCTTAAGAAAATTTTACAAAGATTAACCAGATGTTCAAATGACGAGACTTCAAAATTCAATCGAAACGACCGTCATCGCTGACCGTTACAACAGTGCCATCCTGACTTCGAAAATCAATCCAAGTTAAAGTTCGTCAAATTGGTCAAGCTACTGTTCCATCGACGAGTTTCAAAGGGCGGTTAATGCAATGAAATGATTAAGTTAAATTATGCAGAGCAGAAGCTCGTCGGAGTTATATGTTCAATTAAGCAAGAGGTATCGGATCCATCAAAGTCCAACTTGAATCGATCACTAAAGCTCCATTTTGGATCAATCAAGATTGCTATTCATATCCATCAATATACGAATTATTATCGATCTGCAAAGGTGCTTTGGTATCGATCTTCTGGCGTGTAGTTCGTATTGATAAAAAACACTGGATTTCTTATTGATCAAATGCGGCACTTCGTATCGACCAACAAGTTCAAAGCCTTTGTATTGTCATCTCAAGTAGATACGAAACCCTATCATCACACGATACGAAGAGCCCCACTTCATTGCCACGAAGCCCTATCACCCAGATCGATTCGAACAACTCTCACCCCGGATCGATATGACTCATCCTTCCTCCATCACTCGTACGAAAGCAGGGCTGGGCCATTCTCCGTATCCCTCCTCAATCCTTCTTCCCCAATGGACACGAGAGCCATTACCGCCCTTCATCGAACTTCGGCCTTGCTCCAACCAACCTCTGACGTCATTGCCACCAAAGATTGACTATGAACGTGAACGGATTAGCATTCGAACTCGAATCTCCTTATTTTTGATATGAATTAATTAATTATTTACCAAATTAGAGCACCATTGCAAGGTGATTAAAGTGTTGTTCGATTCAAAAGCAAGAATATTTTTCATTACTCAAGTTTTGAAAGGATACAAAAGCTAAGACAAACAAATTAGAGCAAGTGAATTTTCCTAAGCGCAAAAAGGCTTTTATATGAACACGAGAGATGAAGGGAAATGATGATTCGACTCCTTATTTCTTTGACTGGTTAAAACAAGTATCCTCCCCAATCGTTGCAAAGAGAGCAGTTCGCATCCGTGCGCCCTTTATCTAAAATAACGTTTATTCATACCCATCCATCGGTCAATCTGGAGTGCAAGGCCAGGGCTTACATGAATCGTTCGAAAACATCAAGGATGCATCAATGCAAACTAATGATTTCGTATCCACCAACTTAATATCCATAGAGGTTCACATCGATCGATACGAATGGCCCTGTTTGAATCGACTAACGTAAAGCCCAAAAAGGTTCATACCCATCGATACGAACGACAATGAACCATCAGCCAAATTATCGATCACCATCAATGCAAGAACAACTTTTTGACTTTTCACATCGTTCCAGGCGAGGATCATATGAAAAAATACTGCAAAATGATCATCAAAGCATTGTTACAACTTGAATACCATGTCGATTCAGGAAAGGATCAATAGGGGATTCGATGCAAGGAAACTAATAACGATTCATGAATGTGCAAACATTAACGAGGGTCAGGTTAACATATGTTTTATGTTCCATACATTAACATTTAATTTTTGAAATTTACAGGAACTGAATGATCACCTGATGGCAATCACGACCTAGAACAACAGTTTGATATCATCTAACACTTATTTACAACAGTGCACAGTACAACAATTGGCAGTCAACCATTCCTTATTTGTACTACTGAAGATAGTCAAAAGGTTGCATCACTTGAAAAAAAAAGATAGAAACTATTCAGCGAATTAGATAGAACTTATTAGAATGAAGATGGTAGCTTTTCAAAGCATGTCATGTCCATACAAGACGTACTTTGGAGGGAAAATGTTATCCCAACTTTAGGAAAGGCCGCGACACTAAGTAATTAACTGGAAACCAACGACAGTTCATCCCAGAAACCAGTTATACCCTGGTCCATTGTGGATGCTAGTAAATTTTCCCTAGTCCAGATCGAGCCACAATTAAGATGACATGACAATCAAAGCTATGAAAGCCATTGTTCTAAATTTCAAATCAATCGAAGTTCATATGTTCAAGATATGATCGATGCAAAACAGGCAATTGTGATGACCCGGAATTTTGAAGCAATATCAATTTAATAATCTGAATTAAAAATTAAATTGATTCGATAATCTTTGTAATAAGATTTGAATTAATTTAATAGTCCAATTAAATAAATATTGAATTGATAGATTTTATCTTTTTAAATCTAATAAATTGTTATCTATTTATAATGTATATAGAATATGTATACATTGAAAATAGATATTGTTTAATCTAATAAATAAATAAATCTTGTTTTCTATAAATATATATATATATATATATATATATATATATATCTAGTAAAAATTGGGAATTTTGATTTTTATTTAAAAGTTAAACTTTTAAAAGTTAATTAATTAATAAATATGATTTTAAATTGATAAAATAGAAATTTAGTTTGTTTAAATTAATTTATTTGATATTAAGTTTTTAAAGGTATATAATGAGTAACAATATGATTTTAAATACCTAAGGTTAAATATTGAAATGATTTAAAATATGTTTAACTCAAGATTTAAATTCAAATAAACTAACAATAAGGCTTATTTTGATATTGTGTGATAAAATAAGTAATTTATTAATAAAGAAACAATTTCTTTTATAAATTATTTATAGTTATCAAATGTTGTTTTTTAAAATATAATAATACATTATTTTAACAAATAGATTTTTTATAAAAATAATTGTTTTTCAAAAATTTAATTGTATGCTTGTGATTTCCAGAGTATTCTCTGTTTTATAGATCATAGGTTCAGGATTTTGATTTAAACCCAAAATCTATAGATGGTGCCTCTGTTTAAACTGTCGATTGAATCAAACATGTTTGTTTAATCCTTAAACTTTAGTTTAAGATTTTAGCTGAGTTAAATAACTTGTATTATCTCTGTAAACTAAAAATTGACTAATCAAGTTTTAAATATGTGAAAATTCATATTGAATAATTTATAAATTCAGTAATATGAATTGAATACCAAGATCAAAACATGATTCTTAGAATAAAAATCAATATTTTTAGTTAAGAGGTTTGGGTACAGTTCTGTGTTTAACTGTAAAGGGGGGATTTTGGATTTTGGGTGATCTCGGAAATTTGAAGTGTCGGGGTTCATTAAGTAGGTGGAGGAGTAGCCATTGATGTCGGGAAAAATATGCAATGGTGATGCTAATCAACTTGGAAGCGACGGTGATGATTTACTTTCTGTAGCCCTAGTTTTAACTAGGTCATTTGTTTTGGTCAGCATGGCTTGCTGGAGTGATCGAGTTGAATGAGATCTTAAGGGATGTTAGTATGATGGTTGATGAACATGTGGCCGGCGTTGCTGCCATTCCGGTGGTCAGATGGTTGAGGAGGAGGCATGTTCTAGGTTTAGGGTGAAACCTGTTTTCTTCTGTTCCAGGTTTGGAATGCAACTCGAATTCAATTTCGTGTTTTGGAAGGAGGATCTGATGGTGGTGGTTGGTCGTGGGGTTGGTTGTCGATGTTGGGAAGCCACCGGAGGTGGATGATGATGAATGGAGGCACGGTGCACGTGCACCGTGCAATTTTTGAGTTCTGATAAACTCTTTGTATTGCAGTGAATTGAACTCGAGTATTACTCGAGTGTTTGCTGTGCTTTGCTCAAAGGGATGGGTCTGATGACTCAAAGTATTTTTAGGTTAGCTCGAGTATTTGCAGTATTACAGTTTTTTTGTAAAACTGTCTGAAGTTTTTAATTCAAATCAAAATTTAAATGAATAAGTTGTAATGATAAGATTTAAACGAGTTTAAAACTAGTATGTATTATAGTTTCAAATGGTTTTATAGATTCTTAAATTTTGAAAGTGGTTTTCAGTTTTTTTAAAAAAAGAAAGAAATCTGACAGTTTCTGGAAACTGAAAGTTTATTTCAAAATCTGAAAACTAATTTAAAACAGCAGTTTGAATTTCAATTTTAAGTTAAGTTTTTTTTAAGACCTTTGAATCTTCATGTTTCAAAAATGGAATTTGTATTTTAAATAAAGAGTTTTAAAATCAAGGTTTAAGTCAAAAGTTTAATTCAAGTTTAAATCAAATGATTTAAATAGAGAATGGGTTCTTGTGTCTTGAATTTATATCTGGATATTTGAATAAGTTTCAAAATTTTAAATGTTTTCAAACAAGATTAATTTAAATTGTTTGTTAGAGGTAAATTTGTTTTCAAACAAATATTTAAACTTGATTTCCTTTTTGAATGATGTCATTATAAAAGGTTTATAAAAGAAAGTTAAATGATTTGTTAACTGGAATTTGCAATTTAAATGATAATGTACTTTAAACTAAATTTCAAATGAAATTAAGCAAATTAGTAAAAGACTTATCTTATATAAGTTTTAAATATAAGTAATAAATGTTATTTACATTTATTTTGAAAGGAGTATAAATGGAATTTAAATTGGTTAACGCTTAAATAAATATTATTTTGAATTTTAGATTCAAAATGGAATTTGAATTTAAATTTAAAAATGCAATGTTCTAAGTACACTTTAATATTAATAAAATTGTTAATAAGAAATGGATTATCTTAGAAATTATTAAGGTGTTAAAATAATTAAATAAATAAGATAATTAACGAATGACCTATTTATTTAATTTATAATTTGGATTAATTTTAATTAAAGATTAATTAATAAATAATTAAGGATTAATTAGTTTATAATTAATATTGATTTATGAAGTTAATTACTTGAGAAAAAGTAATTAAAGAATTAATAATAGTTAATGATGGTCATTAACTAAGGATTATTTAGTAATTAATTAATATGATTAATTTTTAATAATTAATTAGATTAATGATAATCAATTGTGAAATTTATTTAAGTTAATTACTTAAATGGAAGTAATTAAGACATTAATTACTTAATGTAATTAATGGAGTTTATTGAGATTGGTTTAAATTAATTAATTAAGTTTAATTAATTTTAACATTGGATTTGATAATAATTACCTAATGTAACTAATGGAATGTAATTACTCAGTTAAGTAATTAAAGATAATTACTAGATGTAATTAGTGGATAATGATGGAATTGTGAATGTAATTTGGATTAAATTATTTTGTGTAATTAATCAAGGGATTAATTTAAGAAATTAATTAAGGAGTAATTAATTTGATAAGTAATTAAGGGTAGTTAATTACTGAATATAATTAATCAAAGGTGATTAATGATTATGAATTAATTGAGGTTAATTACTGAATGCAATTAATTTAGATAAGATAATTAAATTAAATATGATTAATGATGTAATTAAGATTGATTAATCAAGATTGATTAATCAACAATAAATGATTAAGGGTAATTAATTAACTGTAATTAATTAAGTTTTAATGTAATTAATTATAGTTAATTAATTAATGAAGTAATTAAAGGTTAATTACTGTATTTGGTTTAGAGTAATTAATTTTGGGAAATTAATTAAAATATAATTAATCAAGAGTGATTAATTAAGTTGATAAATGTGAGGTTAATTAATTAATTAATTTGTAGTTAATTAGTTAATTAATTTGTAATTAATTAATGGTTATATGAGCAAGATTTATTCTGATGTAAGTAATTAATTTAATTAATTTTAAATTAATTAGAGATGATGTAATTAATTTAATTCAATTTAAATTAATTATAGATAGTATGATTATAAATCATTGCTTATAAATGGATGATATTGGTTGCCTTGAATGGTTTGGAATCTCAACTATGAGATTAGTAATGTTGAGTAATATGGATGCATTGGTTGCATTGTGATGATGATATGGATTATCTTTGATAATGATAATGTGGATTATCTGTGGTTATGGTAATGATAATTATCTGTTGTGGATCTGTGAATTATCTATCTGTGTGTATATAGATAATGTTGTTGAATTATTTTAAACTCTAAAACAACTTGGACCTAAAAGACACGCTTTGGATTTCGATGAGACCGGGATCGGGTTTCCATATTTGGATATCCGAAAACCACATCGATCCAAATTAACGATAGGTCGTGTATCTTATGTGAAGAGTGAAGACTCGAGGTGTAAGGACTATTAGTCAGTTTAACTCTAGGGGTGATTCGGTGATGAGTTTGACGGAAATAGTACTTACAGGCTCGAGATAGAGATTCAGAGTGCAAGGGTTATCGTCGTTAACTCTGAGGGTGATTCCAAAATAAGTGTAACGAGATAATGCCTTCGGTTTCGTTCGAACCCAGAACGAACTTGTATGGATTGAATGCTTTCAGAACATCGTCAGGTGGACGATGAGCATTCTAAGAGATGTGTTCTCTAAAGGTAATCGTAGCCTCAAGCCTCATCAAACCGGGAATGTCTAAAACAGGGGACGTGCAGCAAGGCTAAGTGGGTCATGCCCAAGTAGGACGAGATTTTCCCCTGTCTAGAGGTCCCTTTTTATTCGGCTTAGTGGGCAGTTGGAATTACGCACCAACTGCGGGGTTGTCTTGTTTGGAACTGTTCAGTAAGGAATGGTTCCGGCTCTGTGTTGCAGGGGAGCAGGCGTATTCCTCAGTACGTTGATCTAGGCTACATACTGTGACGGGCGGTACCCCAGTAGCCCAGCCATTGTATGGAATCCGAAATCCAATAAGTGCCAACGGTTTTGATTGTATTACCCACTTTTGTGGCTAGTAGCTGGAATTTAATAAATGTAACAATTTCGGCTGTTTCATATTTACTTGAAAACCCACCTATTATAATATCACTAGATTTCCTATCAAATATTTTGGTTAGCGTAAGGTAAAAACTTTCCCATGTTTATGTGTGGGAAGTCTTACGTGATACCTTTCTTTTCAAAAAGGTTTTGAAAGTTAAGAAACTTTAACCTGTTACTCACAACAGACCCATGTCTGACCCGGAGTTTATTCTTTGTTTTCTTAAACTCTTGGGTACTCAAATTTTTACGAGTAGCCAAGGGATTCAGGTTGGCTTTGGTGAACTGTGGAGGAGCAATGGAGCAGGAGGCTTCTGCGTTAGATATATAGTATTCCGCTGTATTAGGTATCTCTGTGTTGTCTTTGAGTTGTATTGAATTGTAATAACTAGACAGGTGTTTATAACTGTCTAGTATGTGTTGTATTATCTGTGTACTCTGATAGTTGTTGATACTATGTAATATCTTGTGTTATTAATAAATTTATTCGTTCCGCTGTTCAGATTCTGATGTGTTGTTTCTTCTTCTTCTCTTTCTTTCTCTTTTCTATCACTTTCTTTCTTATTAATGATGCGTCATTCTATGGAGACGGATGGAGGGTCATTAAAGCAATGCTCCCATTCGTATCCATCAGTCCACTTCTTCATATCAGTTTCATTTGAATCCATCCAAGGAAACATTCTTTATATCCATCCTCATTCGCCTCCATCCAAAGTGGCCTCCTTCGTATATGTGGGAATCAAACTAGTTCGTGTCCATGGAATACGCATGGTTTGTATTCACCAACTATACATTGCTCTGTATCCATCAATTTTACCCTACATCGTATCCATCATGGTTAACAATACTTCATGCCCATCCGCACACGTCACTTTGAATGAGTCCCATGAGTATAATCTTCGTATCGGTCTTCTACCTACATGGTTCGGATCGATCGTTGCTAATCAATATGAGAGAAGTCATCCATCTATCGATACAAAGCGGGCACTAAGCTATCAATACAAAGTAGCTTTCGGAATTGATACGAAGTAGAGTGCTAAATATCGGTACAAATGGGAGTGTAAGCCATCGATGCGATCCTAACTCAAATGAGCGACGCGAAGTGGGCAATAAAAGATCGATATGAATGAGGCTAAACTTGATCGATACGAATGAGGCACGTCCAAAAGAAAGGCTCGGTCGCTCGGCACGAAAAGAGGATTGATCCTAAAAGTTAGCGCCACATCATCGGTCATTACGTGCCCAGAAGCTATGCGAATAGAAGCGATGTAAATCGAAGCGATCGAACTCGGCAGCGTTCAATAAATCCAAACTTGCATCGATCATAACTTGAGATCTATATGTCCAAATGGCACCAAATTTTCATAGGAGCTTGCATACAACCCCAAGAATGTACCTAAAAAATTTTGAGCTCAAAGGACCATTTATGGATCGATACGAATTCAATTCGTATTGCTCCCAGATTGAGCCAAAATCACTTGAACTCACTTCCATGGGACCACTCGTGTGAGAGAAGAAGTCTTCCAAGATCTGTACGAGATATTTGCTGCCTACACCTATAAATAGTGACCTTGGACCTACATAAAAAGGACTTTTGAGCTTCTTTATGCTGATATTCTACCGGAATCATTCCTAGACTACTGTTGCATTATTGTACCCTTTTGTAATCAACGAGTGAAAGTCAATAAATATAAATCATTTCATAGTGGACATCGGCAATTCGCTGAACCACTTTAAATTCACGTGTTTCTGTGCATTTTCTTACCTTTTGATTGGTGTGTTTGTTAGATCTACCTCATTTTACTTTTATTTTCTTCATTTTATTTCTTCAAACACATCCGAAGAGTGTTGTGCCTAAATTTGGTACAAACAACACCTACTTAGATTTCAAGGATACAAAGCATACCAAATTGTATAAGTATATAATTTGATAGAGTTTATAGACTCTATTTCTTGATGCTGAGTATAAACGATCGAATAACTAGAATAACACTTTGACATTGATTTGAGCTAGAGAGATGAGAGAAATTAGAGAGTAAACAATAGAGAATCAAATCAACAGAATTTGAATTTGATTTTGGTTGAATTTGAGAGGATTTTGAGTATAATTTCCTTTAGAAATCAATAGAGTAAAAAAGGAGATAAAATATGAGAAAGTAATTAACAAAAATTTGTTTGGAAAACCCATATTCATAAGGAAACAACAATCATGTCCATTTTGTGAAGAAATATGATGAAAAGCTACTTCCATTTAAATTTGAGTTTTGAATTCCCAAACTATTTGTCGACATACATGATGGGGATATGTCGACATATCGTTTGTAATTTTGAAAAGCCAGTAAACAAAAATTATTTTGAAAATGTTACGTTTTGTATAATATTTCGATACTTTACAAAATCATTCAATCATATTTTATACACATTTTAATCATAATAAAACTTAAGCAAACTTTATAAAATTATTTTATAATATTTTAATATAAAGGATTTAAATATAAATAATATGTACAAAAATAATATATATAAAGTAAAAATGAATACATATTAAAATCAAAGTATTAATAAGTGTCAAAAATATTTTTGAATAATGTATCATATAGAAAATATAAAACCAATATATATATATATAATAAATTAAAAGTACATTAAAGTATAAAATGGCTAAAACTTAATTACTCAAAATATAAAAAACTTTTTATTAAAAATAAGTTTAGAAATAATTTAAAAATAAAGATTTTTGAAAAATCATTTTGAAAACAGGGATTCTTTAAAAATCATTTTTGAAAACTAGGATATCTGAAAATTATTAAAATTAGAGAATAGATTTAAAAACCTTTAGAAAAAATGGAAGATACATCAAAGAAAAGCTACCAGGGTTTTACCATTATAACTTAATATGATATCTTCAATCTTCAATACTCACGTGTCTTCAATCTCTATCTCTTGAATCTTTATATCAGCCTCTTGACTTTGCTCTTGATACTGTACAGTCTTCTTAATCAACACTTGTCTAATATCTTTCACTATATACTATATATAACTTGATAAAAACATTAGTATCTATATTTTATATAAGTGGAAATTAGTGAGGCTTCCCTATCATACTTTCGTATTGTAAAGCGGGTCCCTGTCAAAGTTTCATTGTAAATCGGGTCCCTGTTTTATGGAAACGAAGAAAATTATTGCCGTAATGTCAGCAACTTTTATAAATAAGTGTTGATATTTCAGCAACTTTCCCTGTCAAAGATTCATTGTAAATCGGGTCTCTGTTTTCTGAAAACGAAGAAAATTATTGCTGAAATGTTAGCAACTTTTATAAATAAGTGCTGATATTTCAGCAACTTTCATAAACTGTGTTCACAGTATACATAAATGTTGCTGAAATGTCAGCAACTTTTATAAATAAATGCTGATATTTCAGCAACTTTCATACACTATGTTCACAGTGTACAGAAAAGTTGCGGAAATATCAGCAACTATTATGAAAAGTTGCATCATGCTCTGCAATAATCGTGAATAAAAAAACAAGGACCTAATTTACACTGAAATTTAGTGAAGGACTTTTCATGAATTTTGAAACTTAATAAGGACCTATGCCAAAAGTACCCTTTATATAATGCCATATTGGTTGTCATCAGAACCAGTGCCAAAGGTACTGACATCTTATCTAGTCGAGAGGCGTATTACATTGAGTTTCTGCATTTCCGCCATTAACGAGTTTTCGAGTAAAGCTCTAATATAGAAATATATAGAAAAGTGTAATATTATTTTATATCTTAATTCATTTTCATGTCTAAAGATCCTTCCGCCTTGGGATTACTGCCTATTTATGGCCAATATGCCGTGATGCCTTTTGAAGAGACCTTTCTCCTTAGATTGATGACCTGACTTGCTATGTGCGGCTAATATTTGAATGCTTGTCATCATCTAGTTGAGTTCATTTTGACATGGATTGCTGACATGATGCTTTTATATATAGCTTCTTCGATATTTTTCGTTTATTTTAACAGTTAATCTCGACCTATGATATCTGAGCTGTTGATTGTTGATATTTGTTGCAATGCTTTTGGTTCAGGCAACTACTACCTTCGGCTAAGCCTTTTTTCTCAGCTATACAATGATCTTGGTCTCGGTCGGTGCTTCTACCCATGTTATCGGACTATACACTCTCAGAAACTGAGTTATGTGCTTAATTGCTCATTGGAAACCAAATAAATTATTACCCAACATTCCGACCTGACTATATTGAACCGATTACATGAAATAGATACGACTGTTATCAAGTTCGATGACCCAGGAGCAATGACCGTGGGACCCAATTGTAAAGTATAGATGGTTATATGAAGCCCGAATTGAACGGAATTTGTAGATAAGCAATGCAGGATGCTTGAAATATAGGATATAGCTTAGTTAAAAAAGGGATCAGTATGGTTTGACAACTTGATATGGATCGGCATGATTGAGTAAAAAAGGTTTCATCATGGTTGGGTAAGTAAGGGATCGGCATAGTTGGCTAGAATGGATCGACATAATTTAATTAGCAAGAAAGGGAATGGCATGGTTTATTGACTTGGATTGGCAAACTCCAACTCACAGAGGAGGACTTGGTATAGTGTACTAAGAAGGGGTTGGCATGTTTGGCTAAGAAGTATGGATCAACAGGTTTTGCTAAAGAGGGATCAACATCCAACTGATTGCAAGTGGTTTCGTGCATTCAATAATCCAATATATCAAGATTTGCAAGTCCAATGCATATGGAAATTGGAGTGCAAGGCATATAGACCCTAGGGAGCATACCATAAGGATCGCACAACAAACAAACAATGATAGAGGGATCGGTATACAACCTGTAAGAGGGTTCGGCAGAAGATGGTGCATACCAAATCAAAGATTATGCCATTGTTTGATCTTCTTAAGTCTAAATGAGAAGGATTTGAAGGACTATCATTTGTAAGCATGCAGAAGCCATTAGTTGGCTCGCCATCCAAGAATCAAAATATAAAGGGATAGACCCCTTTGGTCGGCCAGTATGGGTAATAAGGTCCTATAGCCAAAGTTTTAGAGAAATTGGTGGTCGTCTTCACCTATAAATACTAGCCTAATGGGTCATTCTGGGCCCATATGGGTTAGAAGGATTAGGCATACAATGCCGAACCACTATAAATCTCCGTGTTTCTGATTATTTCTTTTTATTTGTTGTTAGTTTATTCTTTTCCTCAGTTTAATTTTACTTCCTTCACTTACTTCTCTACATAAATCTACTCTTGGGTGTTTGTGACTAATTTGGTTGTAAACATTTTGGTGCTTTCATTGGAAAACTGATTCTCAGCTTGCTAGGATCCTCTTTGTTGCTACTGGGTTGGACAAATACCCCGAAGGAGATCCATAGCTATATTCATAGAATTTCTTACACTACTCAAATTGGCTGAAATCTAAGTAAGGAGATTGATGATGGTGATACATACTAGATCTACTTATCAATATGTGGATTGAAATAAGATTGCTAGCATTTAGTAAGGAAATCCAAGCAATCAACCTACAAATTTGAATGCCTATCCGATTGAAGTTCAGAATCCTACTGAGTATATAACTATAGTTCATAATCTAATAAGAGAGTTGATGGAAAGCCATCGATAACTAAACAGCAAATTCGGACTAGTATTAAGCAGATGAACTAATTTGCTCAGCAGTAGCGTAGGAAAGCAAGGAGGGACCCTACTCCTTACTCAGCATTGGAAAGTTCAAGCTTATAAAATGAGGATCACAGGCATAAGCATCACACGATTGAAGGAGATTGCATAGAAACTTCAGAGCATTGCTTGGCAGACAATCACAGTCTGCCATGACCGTTTGGTGTTGATCCCTCCCTAGGGATCGATATCGATCTCTCCTTTAGAGGAGGGATTCCCCCCATACACTTGGAAAATCACGTTGGAACCATTTCTGAAGGCTTGGATGATGGAGTTTGACTGAATGCTGACCAGCTACTTCCCAGGAATAATGACGAGATGAATGTGCACGATGCATCTTTCGAAGATGGTGAACCAAGAAGGAATGAAATGGCCTGTGGACTTCAACCGAACCATTCACATGTGGAGCGTGGCCACCACTTGGCACCACCCATCCAAACGCTATACTTATAAGCAATTGTCAAAAAGTTGGTGAGAGAGAACCAAGGCTTGACTAACTATTACAAGGGAATATCAAGAAGCCATACCCCTTTCACTAACAATGTTCTACACGTAGAGTACTTTAGGAGATTCAACATGCCATAAATGCCCGCCTACAGGGGAAAAAATAACCCCAGGCAGCATATTATGAGGTATGAATGGCTGATGGATTCTGCGTGTGCCAATGATACGACCAAGTGTAGATGCTTTCGCATAACCCTTTTCGAAATAGCGACGATGTAGTTCACAATACCACCCCCGCGATCGATATTCTAGGAGTTGGCAATTAGGTTTATGGAGTAATTCTGAATGCATGTGACTCGTCTTAAAGACGTAATGTCCCTTTCCAGCGTGATCTAGCTCAAGTGGAGTAATTAAAAGATTATTTGGAGAGTTTTTATATAGCTGCCATGGAGGTCAGTAATTCGAATGATCACGCTATACTTGTGGCCATGACAAGAGGGATTGATCTTGAGTTTGAGTTTGGTAATTGGTTGGCTAGTAAACTGCTTGCATCTTGGAGCGCTTTCATTCAAAGGCAGCCCAGTTTCTAAGAAAGGAGAAAGTCATGCCCTTTAGAAAATGAATATCATGGAACCGAGTAAGGAAGCAGTATAGAGTAACATTGCAATAAAACTTTCTCATGATAGTTTTGGAAAAGTTCAAGTGAACGTTCAAAATAAGCCAAATCAATAAAAGAGAGGCAAAGATAGGAATCGAGAGTGAAAGAGGGATTCTGGGAGACTAAAGCCTAGAATTCTAATGTATGATAACTACGTGCTGCTAAATACCTCCCTGCTGAATATCTATCTATATACTTGCAATACCATGCAATACAGGAGGTCGCTTCCAAAAGAGTCAATAGAAAGGTAAAGCAGACCGAGAAATATTATCGGTTTCATGAGTGTTATGGGCACAATACAAATGAATGCAGGCATCTCCAGGATGTAATAGATAAACTTATTCGAGAAAAGAAGTTACAACAATTTATGAAAGCCCTGCAGAATGCTAGGCAGGGGACATCTAACCCCAATCGAGGACAAACTCCATGTAGGGATGAGAAGCCTGCACGAACAAGTGGAAGACTGGTGCTAAATACAATAGTTGGAGGACCGTACCCGGCAGATAGGAGTTGGCAAGAGATGGAGCGCTATGCTAGCGTGATTAGCATGTAGATTTTGAATGTTGCTCGAATACAAAATAGGAGCTCCGGTGAAATAGAAACGCATAATGGCGATGATATTGTATTTAGGAACAGGGATGTAGACAGTATAGAGGCTCCGACAATCGACCCGATGCTTTAGCTATGATTGGTCCTGCATTGGTGAAAAGGATTATGATTTATTGTGGAAGTTCAGTGAATATCATATTCAAAAAGGAATATGATCAGATGAGGATAGAAGACAAAGATTTAAAACCATCTAAAGATCGTATACATGGTTTCAATGGTGTTGCAACTGAAGCTGTTGGTTATTTGGAATTACCTATTGAGTTGGGATAAGGTGAACGAAGGATAGTGCAAATCTTACCATTTTTGTTTTGGATGTTAACTCTCCATACAATGTTTTTCAGGGTACAGGGTCGACCGGCCCTAGCTGAATTCCGGGTAGCCCTTGCTCCATGGTATTTGATTTCGAAATTTTCGACAGATAATGGTGTAGGAGTTGTACATGGTGATCAGGTGACTGGATGGGCCTTTTATATAGTTGAGTTGAGGAAAGTTGAGCGCAAAGTAAAAGGTAAGGGTGTGGACAAAATTGTCTGCATGCAAGCTACCGAAGATTAACATCTAACACCTGAGCTTTGGCTCAAACGCCACAGTCGGTTCTATAGAGATATAGATATGAGCAATGACAAAGAGGAGCCCAAAGAGACCAAGGTTGCACTGGCTGAGATGACGATTGACATCACTGTTAGCCACGATGCCCATCATGAGTCCTAAAGTTTTGTTCACAGCTCATCACTCGATGATGAAAGAACTCGCTAGTTTTCTCCAAGCGAATCAAGATATATTTGCTTTGACTAACTTTGACATGTGTGGAATCTCGCCTGCCATTGTGAGCCATGCATTAAATATTGACCCGAAGTTTGTTCCGACGAAGCAAAAAAGATGCAGCATGGATCCGAAGAGATCTGCTGCTCTTAAAGAGGAGTAAAAGTCAATAGGTTTATCTACGATGCCCTCTACCTTGAATGGGTATCTAATCCTGTACTTGTAAAGAAGGGAATGGGAAATGGAGATGTGCATTGATTATTCAGAGTTGAACAAAGCATGTCCAAAAGATAGTTTTCTCCTTCCAATGATTGACCGGCTAGTTGATTCAATCACAGGGCGTGAATTGCTATCTTTTATGAGTGCATACTCGGAATATAACCAAATCTTGATGCATATCCCTGATTAGGAGCACACTAATTTCATTATATTTCATTATGGATGTTGGGTTGTACTGTTACGTAGTAATTCCGTTTTGATTGAAGAATGCTGGAACAACTTACCAGCACTTAGTTAATAGGATGTTCAAAGACCAAATTGGAAAGGCAGTGGAAATATATATGGATTATATGCCTGTGAAGTCACGATGATCAAGTGACCATGTTAGAGGCATGGCGGAAATGTTTGACCTCCTCTAATATTACAAGACGAAAATCCATCCTTTGAAGTGATATTTTGGTGTTGCATTTAGAAAATTCTTGGGCTTTATTGTTAGTGCTCGTGGAATAGAATCTAATCCCATGAAGATTCAGGCTATATGTGATGTCCAGTCAAAGCCAATGGATGCATTCCATTCTCCTATTTGATTAGGAAGGGAAGAAGAAAATGTGAATGGATGCAGGATTGTAAAGGCACGTTTCAAGCTTTGGGGAATCATTTAGAGAGACCCCATATCTTGTCAAAGCTAGTGGATCATGAAGATTTGTATATTTATTTAGCTGTATCGGCATCCGCTATATATGTATTGCTTCGTGGGGAGAATCGGATCAAAGGTCATTTTATTACATTAGTAAACAATTAACGAGAGCGGAAAGGAACTATCTGAAAATAGAGAAACTGGCTTACTTCTTACTAATGACATCACATCACGGAAGCTTCGTTCGTACTTCTAGGTAGATCCGATCAATGTTTACACTAACCAGCCATTATGACAGGTCTGGCAGTGACCTAAGACTTCTGGAAGGTTTGGAATATTAAGCTAAGCCAATTCGACATTACTTATTTCCCTCGAAGGGCGATCTAGGGTCGGGCATTAGCACACTTTATAATAGAGTTTACTATGTGAGATGATCTTCCATAAGGCAGCGAAACTCCTACTGTACGATGGAAATTGTATGTTGATGGAGCATCTAATGATCATTATTCAGGAGCTGGGTTGTGCTTGTAACCCATGAAGACCGGTCAATTTTTTATGCTTGAAATTTGATTTCCCAGCAATAAACAGCGAAGCTGAGTATGAAGCTTTGACTACTGGACTTAAACTCGCTAGATAACTTGGAGTCAAATCTCTTCAAACCTATGTCGATTCGCAGTTGGTTGTATATATCAAGTTAGGGAAACTATCAGGATAAGGGACAACGACTTTCCCTTTGCCTTACCCAAGTTCAAGAGTTATTGACAGAATTTGAGTACTATGACATTTTGCATATTCCAAAAGATCAAAACATACAAGCTGATTCATCGATAAAGTTTTCTAGCACTGGTAATGCGTAGCAGATGGGCTTGGTCCTGGTCAAAGTACTAAATACTCCAAGTACAAATATGAAGGAGATTGACCAAACACTGGAAGCGAAATCTGAAAGGCAATCGTGGATGACTCCAGTCAAAGTCTATTTATTATGAGGTGTACCGCCTGATAAAAGAAATGAAAAGGGACAAGTCCTTAGTAAAGCTTCATGATATGTTATAAAAGAAGGAATTATATAGGAAAGGTTTCTCAGTCCCTCTACTCTGTTGTATCGCTTTGATGAGATCGGTGCATACTTGCTCGGAATGTTATGGTTGTATCATCCAATTTAGATATTTGGTTTATCTTAGGGTAAAATAACAAAAAAAAGTTTGTCATACTTTTGCTTTGGCGGATTTATTAATAAACGTTCATCTGTTAGAAAAAAAACTAAAATAAAATCAGCCATTAAACACACGGTTTGCTCATACAACTGAAAAAATCTAAAACTATATCACTAAGTGAAACTACGTAACACCTTTCGGACTTGTATTTTGATAAAAATAAACATGATCATTGACCGCCATGATACAGTACTTGTAAATCTCAGGTGCTGCCGTTTTCTTAAACAAAGGGCATAATAAGTTTAAAAAAAACCGACGTGGTAAATAAAGCTGCTTCATGTCGACTCTATAAACAATTCCGGGAAATCTCTCTCCTTGTAACTCCCCTAAAGAAACAAAAGTCAGCAACCGATTGGCTCCACGTGGCCACCCATCTGTACCGCCATATGACCCCTTTCCTTGAAATTTGATTTCCCAGCAATAAACAGCGAAGCTGAGTATGAAGCTTTGACTACTGGACTTAAACTCGCTAGATAACTTGGAGTCAAATCTCTTCAAACCTATGTCGATTCGCAGTTGGTGGTATATATCAAGTTAGGGAAACTATCAGGATAAGGGACAACGACTTTCCCTTTGCCTTACCCAAATTCAAGTGATGTTGACAGAATTTGAGTACTATGACATTTTGCATATTCCACAAGATCAAAACATACAAGCTGATTCATTGATAAAGTTTTCTAGCACTGGTAACGCGCAGCAGATGGGCTTGGTCCTGGTCAAAGTACTAAATACTCCAAGTATAAATATGATGGAGATTGACCAAATACTAGAAGCAAAATCTGAAAGGGAATCGTGGATGACTCCAGTCAAAGTCTATTTACTATGAGGAGTACTGCCTGATAAAAGAAATGAAAAGGGACAAGTCCTTAGTAAAGCTTCACGGTATGTTATACAAGAAGGAATTATATAGGAAAGGTTTCTCAGTCCCTCTACTCTGTTGTATCGCTTTGATGAGATAAAGCATATCTAAGGGAAGTTCATGAAGGAGCCCATGGGCCTTCACCATGTGAGGTATAGACATTATCGTTTCTTTATCGATCTCTAAAGGTGGCGCGAAGTACACTATCATTGCAGTTGATTACTTCACAAAATGGGCAGAGGCAAAACCTTTAGCCACAATCACAACCAAGAAAGTATCCAATTTTATTATTCACAATATCATATGTCAGCTTCATCTTCCATGGACTATTATAGCTAACAACGGGACTCAATTCGACGGTGCTAAATTTAATGACTTTTGTCGAAGATATCGTATTGAAAAGATATTTGCAGCGGTCGCTCACCCTCATGCAAATGGATAGGTTGAAGCTGTAAATAAAATGATGAAGTCTATTCTGAAGAAGCGTTTGTAGATGGCTAGAGGCAAGTAGGTGGATGAACTCCCTACGACACTTTGGGCTTATAAGACCACCCACAAAAACCCAAGACTTGCCATGCTCCATTCGCCATTGCCTAAGTTTCCAAAGCCGTAATCCCTATTGAACTCAAAGTCCCTTCTCATCGAGTGACTTACTATGATCCCAAAATGAATAAAGATCTCCTCTTGGAATCTCTTGACTTTACAGATGAGAAGCGTGAAGAAGCCAATCTAAGGGCAGCTGCACATCGACATCGAATCACCTGATATTACAACACTAAAGCTCGACCGAGAACCTTCGAAATTGGCAATCTCATCCTAAAATCTGTTCTTCCTACTCCATCGCACATCCACTCTGGGAAGGACCAAATGTCATTGAATAGAGGCTTGGAGAAGGAACTTTCAAGCTAGCGACTATCGATGACATTACACTTCCAAGGGTGTGGAATAGTGAACATTTATGATGCTATTCACTTAGTTTATTTCCTTTACATTTTATTTGTGTTTACTTCTAGAATATGCTTTAGCATCTAATTTTCCAAATGTGTAATAAGAAAATTTGTGTTATTCATTTTCATTTAATGAATAAAGTTTCATGCTTCCTTAATATTTATATTTTCTATTACGTTGTATGCTAATTACATAGCGAAATTAATTGATGTCGATATGTACGAACATGCTCCTAGAATTTGAAATCAATCAATCATGCTAACACCTAATAGGATTGAACAAGATGAGCTCAAACTTCGTGTTCATTTAACAACTTTCACTCACAATCCAAAGGATGGGTTACACAGTAAAGAATAAATGTGGTTGATGATTTGATGATCGAAGAATTCCTTCCCATCTATGGAATTGGATAAAACCAGAGCGACCATGATACGACCTATCGCCCACTAAATCAAACCCTAAATCTCGAGGGGAAAATTAATCAATCAAAAAGAGTATGATCCGACTTCTCTCCAAAATAACACTAAGTCCCCAAAGTGCGAACTGGAGCATAAATATAATTAGGTGTGAAACGACCACCCACTAAATAACTCCACGTCCCCAGAATGTAGACTGGAGTATAAATGTAACTCAGGTGTGAACCAACTACCTATGAGATAACTTTATGTTCCCAGAGTGTGGACTGAAGTATAAACATAAATCGGGAATGAATCGAACGCTCACAGAATAACTCTGAGTCCCAAGAGTATGGACTAGAGTATAAACATAGACTAGGTACGATCCGACCACCCATCAACTAAATCTTATCCCTAGAGAGTGGATACGAACATGAATGATTAGATGAGTGGAATTCAACCGTTCTCTATTTTACAAACACTGACCTGAAACTAATGAAAGGGGCATAAATCTTCTAAGGATAGAATTCGATCGTCTAACATCTGACCCCGTCTAATCAAAACAGGCAGTAGGAGCATATTTTTTCAAAAAACCATTGAATTCGACAGCGTAACACTAAAGCCCGAGCCTAGTGTTTGATACAACTCGAGGCCAAGACCACTTGGAGACCTTGGGATAGAGATGGTGGACTATTGTTGGAATTCACAAACAACAAATTACAAGTGCATTGAAAGGAAGTAATGGTTCACTACTTCAATAGCAATTCACACGATAAGCTCAACAAAAAATGAAAACTCTTATTCGTATAACAAGTTTTGATATTGTAGTATAAGTTATTCCAGAAATCAGGTTTCATACCCGTATAACCATGACTAATAGAAAAAACGACTCTATAAACTATATGTACATTGAGCCGAAGCGATGCCTATTTCTTTGAATTTTTACCTTTCTTGAATTTTTTGAGAGTTGTGCTACTTGAGCTTCTTTTTCTTGACCCACGTCGCCTTTAGCAAGAGAGGTTACAGAGGTAGGAGGAAGCTCACTGGGGATTGACTCTCCCGGTGGAATAACTTGCAGTGGCACAAGATGAGGATCATTAATGTCCACCTCGGTAGGTTTAGTTTTAGCTTTTCTTTTCAACAGTTCCTCCTTTTTAATCCTCTCCTTCATGCTACTAGTATCGGTGTGTTCGGAGACACCGGTAATCATTACATCATTGGACTCATCTGCTAGGAGTGGATTTTCGATCCTATCCTCATCACGAGCTCCGATAACTTGAGCACCGGGCCTTAGTACAACAGCTGCTGCCAGAACCTCAATGGTTTTTCCTATTTCTCTATATTAGCATCACTTTTGGGGGTTTTACTAGGGCCAAGAAGACCTGCAAAATTTATAAAAATAGAGAGATTACCTCAAAGCCATTGCACGTAAAGAGCAAAACTTTTCATAAAATGAGGAGTAAGGTGCGATAATAGCATCTAGTTGACTCTCCGTAGTCGACGGGGTACCTCTTCTAAAATAGAGGATAACCCATTGGATTGGAAGTCGGGCTTGTCCAAATTATAGCCTAAGTCTTGCTCTATATCGAGGGAGACTGGTTCTTCAACTGCTTGAGAAGAAGAGGGACCTTTAGTATTGGCCCCTAAAGATCTAGCAATATGTTTACCTCTCTTAAAAGGCGGCAGAAAGTTGAAGTATCGAAGTTTACGGCTGCTAAATCTAAGGGTTCGTTTCCATAAAGGATTCCCCTTGCAAATTCTTCTTCATTGAGTTCGGCTCCACCAAATTCTTTCTTCTTTATCTTGACAATGTGCTCCAAGCTTTAGCGAGTGATTCGAAATAACTCTCATTAAGAAAACTTAAGTCATGGTGGATAAGGACTTTAACATTATCTTCAATGATCAATGGGTCGAACAAGTCCTTAATCTCATTCCTACCGAACTCTTTAGCGGGTTCAACTTGGCATTCAACTTGATCAATCATTTCTTTACAGCCCTCTTCTCAAGCTTCCTCTTTAAGAGCTTCGGTTTTAGAAAAATGCTCATCGAGCTTAGCTTTTAGGCTCCTGACCTTGACAACTTCCTCATAGTACTTATGCAATTCTTCTTGGGTTTCAATTTTCTCCTCCCTTTATGTTTTAAGAAGCACATCGAGTTTCTCAATAAGGTGGACTGAGAGGTCCTTTTCCTTTTGCAAGGAATCTTTTTCTAGAGCAAATTCCCTGCTACAATTGAAGGTATCATTGAGTTCCTTACTGTGAGAGGTTTCTAAATGGCTCACCGTTTTTGTCCTTTCCTTATCATATTTCTCAGCTTCAGTAAGTTGTGTTTTCAATTCTAACAATTTGGCATCCTAATGTTGGATTATGTCCTTGTCATGTATTGACTCTAACTTGATGTGGTCTATTTCGTGTTGCCGCTCAGTGGACACTTTAGAGATTTTTTCTACCAAGTGTTGAAACGATTCGTGCTACACATTGGTGCATGCAAGTGAACTCGCTTTGGCATGCCCTGGAATCATGTGAATTGAGGGAAGCAATTTAAGCCCATGAAAGCAAATCTTTGGTAAATTATTCTTGAGCTCGGTCGTCTCCTCTGCACTGAAAACATCGAGAGCATTAGCTGGTAAAGACGGATCAAAAGCTGCAATTGAATGTTTACTTGATCGATGTTCACGAGATTGTTTAGAGCTCGAAGATCTAGAATGTTGCCCATGAGATGCGGCAATCTGAGAGCCATGATAAGGAGCCTGGTTTCCATTGTAAGCGGGAAAATTAGACTATATGCCTTAGCATGATGTTTGGGACTATGACTTACGTTTAGAGGAAGAAGACTCCCTTGAGTGATAGCTTTTATCCCATCCCTCATCTTTCTCTTTATGACGACCAGACTCCAAATCCCTGTAGATCGATGATATAATGAAGAACTTCTTAAGTGATCAAAGGCTTTGGATTGAGATATAGCACCTACAAAGACAGATTGAGAGCGTATGAGTAACTTTTACACAAAATATTAACAAAATGTTTGTAGTGAAGTGCATGTGGTTTTGAGTGTCGTAGTGTTTCCCGCAACAGACTTGTGGCTATAGCCTTGCTCATCGATGTTTCCTCCCCTTTATTTGAAGGATGAATGCCTTCACCACTCCTAGTGGGAGAGTTAAATCCTTCAATGTTGATATTTAGAAAGTCTTAGGTGATGATATCATCCAAAATTCAAAGATTTGAAAATCTTTCAGCGAACTTTCCGAGTGTTGATAAGACGATTCCTCTTCAACAGAAGTCATAATGAACTCTGGATCCACAGCAGTTTTTCTTCTACAAAGCTTGTATGCTATCCTTTTCTTTTTTTTAGTGGGTATTCGCGATTGTGTGCCTTGCGATGGTTTGACCATTGGCGCCATCCCCTGACTTGCATCAACGTCACCCGACTTATCAGCCTAAGAATCCTTAATCTCACCCTCTTTAGTGTGTCTTAATTCCCTTCGGTAGAGGGCACAACGGGGTTGATGGTATCTCTTCTTTGTTCTACAGAATTCCTTGACAATGCTGCACTCTCGAGGAGCCTGATACTACGACCATCCTCCAATAGCCCAAACAAGGTTAATAACTCATCAGTTATAAGAAGTTTGATGTCCCTTTCTTCAATATGGGTAGCACGAATGGCAGCGACAACCCTTGAAAAATTGGCGCCTTCGGGACATGGGTGAACACCTGAAAGAAATTTGGATTTAGTAGATTTGAAAGAAAAGTTATGACTTGGATTAGTGAATTTACGAAAGAAATGAAGGTAAACTTTCATCCAACTAATCATCAACTCGCAAAAGCTGGGACGACATCGTACGTAAAGCCATTTATGCTTAAACAAAGAAAGTTTACCATTTATGCTTAAACAAAGAAAGTTTATTCCAAGTGCATGTCGAGACTTGGCAATTCGACGAGGGTTTAATAAAAACATATGAAGGGCTTCCCGAACACCGTTTGAAGTTGTAAATAATCTTATGTCTTTAGGAGTCGGTGGACGAAATAGAACATTCATAAGTAGCAATAAGTTTCTGTGTATAAATGCATTACTATTTGGATGGAGTTGAGTGGGAGCTGTAACAATGTAGCTTAGCATTTTTTGGATAAATGAATTAAATGGCAGTACGTATCCGGCCCAACACATAAATTTATTACACGCCATATACCCTACCAAGGGGAGGTGAGGACTATCATTTCTTGAAGGAACCAAGACATCAACAAATGGGATTCCATGAATAGAACATAGCCGCGAAAAGAAGCCTCGCTAATTCAAGAGGCCTGTCAGTCTACAGGAGTATTAAGAAGAATGGCATCTTCTATTGCATCAGGAGTGGGTCCTATGTCCTCCACCAGGAATATCGGAATATCTGAGAAAAGGTTGAACTGTGGGTCATAAAATTCTATTTGTTCCACCTAATGGCTAGGAGAAAGCCCGCTAGATATAGTTGTGGAACTTGATTTTGCTTCAAAATCGATGTGTTGCATTGCTAGATCAGAAGACATTTTAGCTGAATGCTTTAATTATGTGGAATCCATATTAGATATACTCAATAAATAGTCAAGGTTAGAAAAGATAACCTATCCCCCCTCCACCCAAGTATGAGCTGGTGTAGTGTAGTGTAAAACAGATATAAATAGTTTGAAATTAGAAAAAATGAAATAAAACAACGAGACATGGGAGTTCAACCAGAGAGACCATCATCATGGACCATCTCAACTAGCAAGAAGATTGATCGATTGTGAAAGCTTTAGGATCGACTATCAGCATACTGGGGTGTGAAGTTTGTCGCTTAAGTTCATATGCAAGTTTTAAGTCTATATTGGAAGTTCTAGGAATTTGATTGTTTAATCTCAAGTTCAACAGCTGATACGCATGTTTTATTATTCATCGTCATCATACATCCAAGCTCATTAAGGAAAATAAATGGCGATTATTCAAACAAATTAGGCTGGATTAGTTTACACGTTTAGAGTGCCAATTCTTGAGTTTATTTGATCCTAACGAGTATTCTGATCCTATTCCAAAGACCTTATATTGATCCCTCATTTTGACCAGGAAATACCAATCCCTATTCCACCACCTTGACTGATCCCTTAGCAAGACATCCGCTAATGATCCCTCTCCTCAACTAGGACCAACCGATCCTTAAGGATAGGCCAACCTGTCTCCTACGATTTTACCGTAGAGCCTTCACTCCTCAAACTACGACCCCTTCAAACGAACCATATCCTACCGATCCCTCACCTTGTTTCACTAAGACGATCTCTCCCTTCCAAACCCAATACCATCAATCCCTACCTCTGTGCTATTTTCATATGCCAACCTCTTCATACTTCTACTCCTGACCTTTCTTCCATTAAAGCCCCTTGCCAAACCCTTATCTCTTCTCTTCCTATCCTTTCCCTTCTCCTACCTCAATCTATTTAACCCTCTTTTTAGTAATCATTAACCTCTCTAAGGTCGATCGTCATCATGGCCTCAAAAAATTACAACTGCTTAAATCCTAAGGTCTCATCATATGATGAAAGACGTATTTCAAAATCTCACCTAAATGAATATTCGAGTTAAAGTGGAGGTGAGTGTTTGGATATACATTAATTTGTAGGGAAGGTGAAGTAAATTTATGGAAGGGTTAGAAGGTTAGGAGAGTAATGTGCAGGTAGAAGCAAACTTCTATTTAGGTTCGTGAGTTAGAAGCATGGGTTTGGAGAGAAAGGAAAGAAAATGAAATAAGTGAAGGGGAAAGGAAATAAGAACGCTGCTTTATGTACGTGGGCTAAGGATTTGGCCTAAGTTCTAACGGAAAAGGCTAAGGGCTCGACAAGAGGAATGCCGACCCCTATTAGAATTTTAGCAGTGCATGGGTTGGCATAATATATGTCGATCCCAAAATGTTAAAAAAAACAGAGAAAGGGGGAAAAAGAGAGAAGGGAAAGAAAAAGGAAAAACAAACATAGTTGTAAGGATTTGGCTATGAATATGAACATACAAAATACGATATAAATTAGCAACGACTCGTAAGTGTTCGAACATGTTCGGGAGCTGACAACAAAAACATTTATATGAGTGAATGACTTAAAAGTTCAATTTTTAGAAATCAACATAATTGAAATCAAACCAGAAACCTTCAAGCTCAGGGCTGGACTAGATAACAAAAGCTTGCAAGTATCGTAGAACCTGACTTATATATTAACCAAATATAAAACTGGATTTATATTATTGGAAATAGATCAAGCTTCGTGGCAATCAATGGAAATTCAATGCCTTGTGAAAAAAATTCGATAAAGGAATAAAAATGACTCAAGAAGCTAGAGGGACCTCTTTTTGACAATTTAAACTTGTTTCGATTCAAAACATGTTATGATACTCACAATACGTACTTTAGGGGGCAAGTTTACATGCATTCCAACCTGGTTATATTGAACTGATTACATGAAATAAATACGACCATTATAAAGTTTGATGACCCCTGCGCAATGATTATGGGACCCGAAAGTAACGTACAGATGGTTATAAGAAGCCAAAATCGAACGGAACAATTATGGATGCTTGAAATATAGAATATATATTAGTTAAATAAAGGGATCGGTATGGTTAAGCAATTTGATAAGGATCCCATGATTGAGTAAAGAAGGGGTCGACATGGTTGAGTAAGGAATCGACATAGTTGGCTAGTATGGATCGACATACTTTGATTAGCAAGAAAGGAGTTGGCATGGTTTATTGACTTGGATTGGAATACTCCAATACATGGAGGAGGACTAGGTATAGTGTACTGAGAAGGGGTCGGCATATTTTGCTAAGAAGTATGGATCAGTTGGTTCTCTGAGGAGGTATTGGCGTCTAACAGATTGCAAGTGCCTTCATGTATTCAATAATCAATATATCAAGATTTGTAAGTCCAAAGCATATGAAAATTAACGTGCAAGGCATATGGACCCTAGGAAGCATACCCTAGGGATCGCGCATCAAACAAACAAACATGGAGGGAACGATATGCAGCCTATAAGAGGGTTTGGCAAAACACAATGCACAAACAATACTAAATTAAAAATCACACCATAGCTTCAGCTCCTTAAGTCCAATTGACAAAAGAGAAGGACTATCATGTGTAAGCATACATAATATATTAAAGGGATCTTTGCCAAAGAATCAAAATATAAAGAGGTCGGTACTGATCCCTCTTCATGGGGATTTGGGACTTAGCGACCCCTCTGGTGGGCCCATGTGGGTTAGAAGGTCCTATAGCCGAAGTTTCAAAGAGATAGGTGGTCGTCTTCAACTATACATACTGGCCTAATGGGTCATTCTAGAGACCTTTACGCTATAGGATACTTTAGTCGTTATTGCAATCGAATTTTTGAATTCCGTACTATTGTAATCAGATTATTAATTGGTCAACAAAGTTAATCTTCAAAGTGGACATAGGCATACAATGCCGAACCACTACAAATCTCCTTATTTTCAATTATTTCTTTGTATTTGTTATTAGTTTATTCTATTCCTCAGTTTTAACTTTGTTGGAATTCCTAGTGTAAATGAAATACACTTGTCCCACATCATCAAATTTGCAAAGCCATTCCAATATATATATGGCTTTGCAATGAAGGTGTTGGGGCCTAAGGGCACCCAAATGTATGCTTCGTTGTGAGGAGGGAGATCATGCATCTCCATCACACATGCGCGCGCGCGCCGCCGCCGTCCGTCCGACCGAACCGAACGGGGCCGGCCGGGTTTGGGTTTGGGTCTAATATGATACTCGTATTTTTACTGCAATTGGACCGGGCTTTTTAACAGTTGCAGGCTATACGAACGGACACGGATTGCTGAGGAGGTTCGACTTCTGAAGCGAGCGGGTTGAATAGATGCGAACATAAGCGGGTGTGACCCGTTAGAAGCAAACAGGTGCGAGCCGATTGAAGCAGACACGGGCGAACAGATGCGACCCAACTGTAGAGGTGCAGGCGGTACAAGCGTGTGCGAAACAGTACCGTTGGACGCAAGCAGATGCGACCAGTAGCAGGCGGGTGCGACCCGTTAACAAACAGCAGCGACCAATAGGCAAACGGGCGCGACCTGTCAAGCGGACGCGACTGTTTGAAGGGATGTGGACGAAATTATAAATAGGAGAGAATACTGATCACATTCTCATCTAATTCCAATCTAATTTCTTCTGCTTCTTTTGCTCTACTGCTCTATATTCCATACATATCACAGAGTTGGCATACTCATTACAATCTCGTGCAGATTACGTCTGTTGTATCTTGGGAGAGTTTTGAAATAAAATTCTTAAGGAAATTGTTACGACAAGCCTCAGACGGAATTTCCTTTAAATACTGGTTAGATTCACTGTAATCTTTCCCGTTTATAAGTTGTACTATTTCTTACAATAGTATAACGTTGTTGTTGTAATTTATTTACAACGTAACTTATTGTTACATTTATCTAATACAGAATTCCAGCGTAGTGGAATTCTAATTAATAAACTTGTGCGACGAGTTTATTGTAGCGTGCTATCTGTTTTAGTACACTAGAATTATAACATCTTAAGAATTTTACTGTTTACACTAAAACAGAGATGTTAACAATTGACAACATGAAAATGGATAAGTCCAAACTTTTAGCGGTTATTTCTGAATGCAACTTGATTCAGAACCCTAACCAATGGTGGGTTGACACAGGAGCTACTCGTCATGTTTGCTCTGAAAAATCCATGTTTTCAACATACCAGAAATTCGATCAGAAAGAAAGACTCTACATGGGCAATTCTGCAGTTTCCATGATCGAAGGCAGTGGCACAGTTATCCTCAAGTTCACTTCTGGAAAAACTGTCAAATTGAATGACATGCTTCACATTCCATACATACGCAAGAATCTCATCTCTGGTGCAGTCCTATCAAAGAAGGGATTCAAGATGGTGTTTGAGTCGGACAAGATGGTTCTGTCCAAAGCTGGAATGTATATCGAAAGGGGATATTTATGTGATGGCCTATTTAAGGCAAATGTAGCCGTTACCGGCAATAAATCTATGTATTCTGATTGTGCTATTAATAAAATTGAAGTCTCTTACTTGCTTGAGCACGAAATTTTACTATGGCATGATAGATTAGGACACGTAAACTTCCGAAAAACGAAGAAATTATCAAACTTGGGATTGATTCCAAATTCCAAGTAGATAAGAACTACAAATGTGAGACATGTGTAGAAGCAAAAATGGTCAAACAACCATTTAAATCTGTTGACAGAAGCACCGAACCATTAGGTTTGGTACATACAGATTTATGTGATTTTAAATCACTACCTACATGAGGTGGGAAAAAGTATTTCATTACTTTTATTGACGATTATACACGATATTGCTATGTATATCTTTTAAACAGTAAAGATGAAGCAATAACAGCGTTTATAAAATACAAGGCTGAGGTAGAAAATCAGTTAAATAAAAAGATTAAGATATTGAGATCTGATCGAGGTGGAGAATATGAGTCACCGTTTGAACAGTTCTGTGCAGAGAATGGAATAGTTCATCAAACAACAGCACCATATTCACCACAACAAAATGGTGTAGCCGAGAGGAAGAACAGAACGTTAAAAGACATGATTACTGCCATGCTTTTAACTTCTGGTCTATCGACGAACTTGTGGGGGGAAGCCTTAAATATGTCTAATCACATATTAAACAAAGTTCCTCACAATAAAACGGGAACAATTCCATATGAGATATGGAAAGGACACAAACCAAACTTTAAATACCTCAAAGTGTGGGGGTGCTTGGCAAAAGTTCCAGTTCCGCCTCCCAAGAGAGTCAAACTTAGACCAAAAACAGTAGATTGTTATTATCTTGGGCCAGCCCAAAATAGTAGTGCCTACAGATTTTTGGTATTCAAGTCTGATTTAAATGATATTCATGTAAATACAATCATGGAATCAAGAGATGCCTCGTTCTTTGAAGATGTGTTCCAACATAAAAGAAACGATGGAAATCCTGTCCCAAAAAGGACAAGAGATAACAGAGATGAGACATGTGAAGATGAAACTCATCAGGACAACGAGGAGGTTGAACCAAGAAGAAGCGTAAGGGAAAGAACTTCCAAAACATTTGGTTTGGATTTTTTAACTTATATGTTAGAACACGAACCTCAAACGTACAAGGAAGCAATGTCATCTTCTGAATCTTCATGTTGGAAAGAAGCAATCCAAAGTGAGATTAATTTAATTCTAAGTAATAAAACTTAGGAAATAGTTGATATTCCACCTGGAATAATACCAATTGGCTGCAAATGGATTTTCAAGAAGAAATTGAAATCAGACGGCTCTATAGATAAATATAAAGCCAGATTGGTAGCCAAAGGATATCGTCAAAAAGAAGGAGTAGATTTCTTTGATACATATTCACCGGTTACATGAATAACCTCTATAAGAATGTTAATAGAAATTGCTTCCATATATAATCTGGAAATTCATCAGATGGATGTCAAAACAGCATTCTTAAATGGAGATCTCGATGAGGAGATTTACATGGAGCAACCTGAGGGTTTTATTTCCAAGGGAAATGAAAACAAAGTATGTCGGTTAGTGAAATCACTATACGGACTAAAACAAGCTCCAAAACAATGGCATGAAAAATTTAATAGTGTCATGATGAAAAATGGTTTTCGTATAAATAAATGTGATAAATGTGTTTATTACAAACAGGTTGGACAATCATATGTGATGATTTGTCTGTATGTAGACGATATGCTAATATTCGGTCCTAATACTAAAGTAATAGAGACTATAAAGAAGATGTTAATCAACAATTTCGATATGAAAGACTTAGGAGTTGCGGACGTTATTTTGGGAATCAAAATAATAAGAACACCTAATGGAATTGAATTATCTCAGTCACACTATGTAGACAAAGTGATTGAAAAATTCCAAGAGTATGGAATTAAAGGAGTGAGGACACCTTTTAATCCATCGGAAGTACTGCATAAAAACATTGATGAGAGTGTAATGCAACTGGAATACTCTCGTGTAATAGGATGCGTAATGTATCTGATGAATTGCACCAGATCAGATATTGCTTACGCGGTAAGTCGACTAAGCAGGTATACAAGTAATCCAGGGAAGGAACACTAGAAAGCACTAATGAGAGTGTTGGGATATTCAAAAAATACCACTAATTTTTCCTTACATTATGGAAAATATCCTGCCGTCTTAGAAGGATATAGTGATGCAAACTGGATTGCAGATTCAGAGGAATCAAAATCCACAAGTGGTTATGTCTTTACCCTTGCAGGAGCAGCAGTGTCATGGAAATCTACTAAACAAACATGCATAGCTCGGTCCACCATGGAATCTGAGTTTATCGCATTAGATAAAGCAGGCGAAGAGGAAGAATGGCTTCGTCGATTCTTAGAAGATACTCCATTTTGGCCAAAACCCGTGACGGCCATATGTATTCACTGCGATAATCAAGCAGCGCTAAGTAGAGCGAAAAAACTTGTGTATAATGGCAAATCACGACACATACGTCGTCGCCATAACACAGTTAGGCAGTTACTCTCTAATGGAACTATTTCCATAGATTATGTGAGAACAAATGATAACCTAGCGGATCCATTTACTAAAGGTTTATCAAGAGAGAAAATTGACTGCGCATCGAGGGGAATGGGTTTAAAAGCCTAAACCAACAAGAGTTACCTTATACGGAAACCTATCCTAGCGACTGGAGATCCCACGGATTAGGATCAATAGGAAAACCAGTTATGAGCAACTCAAGAAGTAATGCATTTGTCTGGACTTGGTCCTACTCCATTCCTATGGTGAAAAATATAATGCATGCCTACAGAAGTTTTAAAGGTTAAAACTATGTTTTTTAATGATGACCATATCTTGGAAATAACAAGTGGAGTATATGTAGGATACTCTTAATAGTTGCGATCACCTATGTTAGTGTGAGCTGGGTCGGCTCTATGAGAATATTAAAAGGTTTTTATTCTCTAAAAACACTCGCAGAACCAAAAATATTGTTCAGGACCAAAATGAACACAACCAAGAGGTTGGATGAGAAGGGAATCAATGCTTCGTAAAGCTTATTGTCTGGATATACAATAAAGGCCGACGGTTCAAGATGAAATAATTCACCGATTAGCCAAGTAGATCCGATAAGTTTTAACTAGGGAAAGTTCAAAGTGAAATATCTACTTATCCACGATAAAGCATTATTCCATATGTACTCTGTGATATTTCGCTTTGTGTGGGGGAAAAGTATATTATCATTTATGTGGGGGATTGTTGGAATTCCTAGTGTAAATGAAATACACTTGTCCCACATCACCAAATTTGCAAAGCCATTCCAATATATATATGGCTTTGCAATGAAGGTGTTGGGCCCTAGGGGCACCCAAATGTATGCTTCGTTGTGAGGAGGGAGATCATGCATCTCCATCACACGCGCGCGCGCGCCGTCGCCGCCGTCCGTCCGACCGAACCGAACCGGGCCGGGTTTGGGTCTAATATGATACTCGTATTTTTACTGCATCTGGACCGGGATTTATAACAGTTGCAGGCAATAGGAACGGACACGGATTGATGAGGAGGTGCGACTTCTGAAACGAGCGGGTTGAATAGACACGAACATTAGCGGGTGCGACCCGTTAGAAGCAAACAGGCGCGAGCCGATTGAAGAGGACGCGGGCGAACAGATGCGACCCGACTGTAGAGGTGAAGGCGGTACAAGCGGGTGCAAAACAGTACCGTTGGACGCAAGCAGATGCGACCAGTAGCAGGCGGGTGCGACCCGTTAACAAACAGCAGCGACCAAAAGGCAAACGGGTGCGACCCGTCAAGCGGACGCGACTGTTTGAAGGGATGCGGACGAAATTATAAATAGGAGAGAATACTGATCACATTCTCATCTAATTCCAATCTAATTTCTTCTGCTTCTTTTGCTCTACTGCTCTATATTCCATACATATCACAGAGTTGGCATACTCATTACAATGTCGTGCAGATTACGTCTGTTGTATCTTGGGAGAGTTTTGAAATAAAATTCTTAAGGAAATTGTTACGACAAGCCTCAGACGGAATTTCCATTAAATACTAGTTAGATTCACTGTAATCTTTCCCGTTTATAAGTTGTACTATTTCTTACAATAGTATAACGTTGTTGTTGTAATTTATTTACAACGTAACTTATTGTTACATTAATCTAATATAGAATTCTAGCGTAGTGGAATTCTAGTTAATAAACTTGTGCGACGAGTTTATTGTAGCGTGCTATCTGTTTTAGTACACTAGAATTATAACAAACTTTACTTTCTTCACCTACTTCTCTACATAAATCCACTGTTGGGTATTGTGGCCAATTTTGCTACAAACACAACTGATCTTGGAACTACAAGTTAAGCAACTTTCTTCTCGAATATTCGTAATTTTTACTTGGTAGAAATTAGGGTGTAACATCACAAAAATACCACTGTTTTCCATAAAATATGTTAAACGACGATTTAATTATTTTTCAAATTTAAAATTATAGGAAAGTCTTATAAATTTATTTAAAAATATATCAATAAAAATTAACTCGTTTTATTAATAATTGATTCTGTTATTATTTATTGAACTATTAATTATTGTAAACAAATTTTCAAAATGAGCTCACCATTATTATTTATCAATTTAAAAGATTTAAATAAGGCTATTAAATCCATTAAACTAGTACTTAATTCAGAATTCAAATATTTAAATAATCCCTGTATTTGAATTCAAGTTATTAAACTTTGAAAAGAAATTATTTAAATGTTTAAAATTAATTAAATATTCTCAATTAGAACGAAAAAATTCCAAATTTTATAAAAAGTATTCTTTGAATATATTATTATATAAATGAATATTCGGGATTCTTGCCATTGACCCAAGGGTTTTCCCTTTAGGTCGGCTTCGTGGACTGCCCTCTGTGCTGGCTTTGACTATACTAATGTGCCATCTATTGTAACATATATCAAATAAATAAACTATTTATCGTGAAATAGCGGAAACGTACCGATCAAAATATTTATTACTTTGTTTATTAGTATAATTTATGGAAAAATGACCATTCGTAATTTCAAATCTAAAAAAATTGTAAGTTGTCGCTAGATAAAGAATGATAACATGTTGGCCTTTTTTGAACAAAAGTACTTGAAGCTTTATTAATAACCAAAACTAACTATATCTGTTATATACAAATTATTGTTCATATCATAGTGCGATAGCCATAATATTAAACCCAGCCCACTAATCCCCACGTACATTTCAAGAAGAAATAAAATAATTCTTTATCCAAACCCTTCCATGTGCTCCACTTCATTCATTATTTCTCGATAATTCAGAAGCTAGGCCGACTTCTTCGTTAGTGACTTTTTTCAGATCAAACTTTCACCATTTCCTCTTCTATACTCTATAATAGATGAAATTCATATGAAATAGTAGATCAAACTTCTCTCTGTCTTTTGCTTAATTAACTTGAAGTGTTTGTGGAGTTTTCTGATTATATTCAATTAGCTGTCCAAATTTGAAAATAAACTGACGGGTTGCCATTCTCTGATAAGCTAACTTTCAAAACTTTTTCTGTTATTTATTTTCTGAATCTTTAAGCGTCCTTACTGATTTTGATTTGACCACCTCTGACATAGGTGAAGCATATCCTTTATCCAGTGTTGGACATTTATAATTTTTATCAAACCGACCGTTAAGGAGGTTTGCTTACGGTCACTAGCCAAAATCAAATAGCTGGCTCTGTTTCTTTTCGTTTCCCGTATGTTGCTCTCCCAAATTTTCTCCTGTTGACAATAATCGCAATTCACTGGAGAAAGTATTCTCCTTTATCCTATTCTCTAGTCGCCTCCTTATTATCCATTATTGATCCAAATTTTCAGCTTCAAATCATTTCGTGGCTCCTTTCTCTTCATTTGAATTGCAGTTGAGCTGCGGATTTGTGCTGATGACGGCACAAATATCATCGATCATCTGGATATGGAGAAATTCGACTACTCTAAAGGTATTTTTCATCGGTTTTTTGGTTTTCTACTTTATTTTTCTACGATTTGGTTTTATTACACTTAAAAACTGTAACTTTAATTTATTGATCGAAAATAAATCGGATTGGATCATGATTGCTCTAAAAGTCAGATCCCGATTCCTCTTAAAGTCTGAAGAAGCACTGTAACTTTGGAGAACTGGGATTAGATATTTATTCCGAGAAATGCAGATGATGTGTTCGCTGAATTCTTTGGGTTTTTGAGTTCATTTGGTGGGGGCAATGGCGTGAAAGGTGGTGGCATAGGCCAATGAGGTCTTTTAGCAGTTTGTTTGGTGAAGATACCTTTGGGTCTGCTTTTGGGGTGGAGGTGCAAGACATAGAATGGGCATGAATATGAGACCACAGAAACGGCGCCTATTGAGAATAAATTTCCCTGCAGTTTGGAGGAGTTGTACAAGGGTGCTGCAAAGAAGATGAAGATTTCTAGGGAGATTGCTGATTCGAGCGGGTAGGTTATATATGCTAGATTTTGTATAGCTTGTTATAATTCTAGTAGGTTTACCATTATTGTTGATTAAATTTAGGATTATAAATTACTATGATTGAATGTTCAGTACTTCCTCTAGTTGAAGGATAGAGTTGGTATTTTATATAATCTTGTTTTGCCTACTAAGATTTTGCTCTGGTAGAAAATATTGTGATTATCTATGGGTAAACACAATGGAACCATTTGGATTAACATTTCAATTTTTTTTTGAAGTGTATGCATCCATCTATTATGATTGGATGAACTTCACATGAACTTCTTAGTAATAAAGTTATGTTTTGGCAACGAATGGTTGGCATGTTAGATCTTTTAGGAATATACATTGTGAGCATTTCTCTAGTTTCTTTAAGGTGTCGAGACCTCAATCATAAGATATTCTTCTATTTAGCATTAGTTATTTTTGTTTTTTGAAATTCAATGGTTAAAATTTGCACCGAAAGAACTTCTAATTTGAATATAGGTGAACCAAATAGTGTATATAAAAGTAGGCTTTTTAGCATGAAGTAAAATTAGTTTCGAGATTTCTCTTTTGGTTTACTCATTTCAAAGGCTTTAGTTAGTTTTATTACTTATATAGAAGCCTTTGCTTGAAAAAAATAAGTATGCATTTATCTTGTATCATAAAGAATAATAGTTGGTGAACTCTAAAACTATGAATTTGTCATAACTAAGCCCTTAATACAAATTTCTACTTCTATATATGTGCTAGTTGTTGTAGTATGTTTTTTTGCACCTATGTACTTTAGTTGTGGTTGTTATTAGTATAACAATTGAGGTCTCAATTAGTGCAAATTATTGCTTTCATATGTGAGCCCCCAATCGCAGTATAACTATTTTTATTGACACCAATGTAGTTACTCGTGCTTGTCATCAGTATAACAAGGAGGTCTCATTTTTTGAGTTCTAGATAGAACTTAATTGATGGACCTTTAGTTTGGAAATGGGATTATGTTCTGCATAGTAATACTAGATAGTTTATTTTAGGAATATATCCCACAATTCTTAGCTACTTACAGATGACCTATTTGAGTTTGTGTGTTGGGAACTTCTAATATAATTTAGCATCAGTAGTTTAGAACTTTAAAATTAAAGAATCGGTGGTTTAGTGTTCATAATTTTATGAAAAAAACGCACTAGTTTTTTTGTGAAGTATATTTGAATTTTTTTACAAATAAAGTGTAATAGTTAATTTACTCCCTCCTCTTCTTTGAATATTTTCAGTTATGTAATCTTTATATAATTATTTAGTTTTAAGTCATATTTAGTTAAAGGTAAAAATTTACTTCATCTTAATGGTCAAATTAATTTAAACACTTTCAATCATTATTATTCAATCTGAATAACCGAAATTGGTATTCAAAAGTATGTTTAGCTATCTATGGTAGAAGAGGTCATGACTTAATAAAGAAAATGTATCAAACAAAACCATTAGAATGGCCGCTAGTTATATTATTTTTGTATGAAAGAACAATGGATGTGTAATACTTAATATGCAATTTATTTATTTATACATTTGAAATAAATAATATTTGTTTCATCATAACTGATTTATTAGAGATACAAAGAAATTTGATTAACTAAAACATTGCCCAAGTATGTTGACTTAATTAACCGTGCATTGCTGATTAGCTTCTATATCTTTTATTTTATTCCTTTCCTTTCCATTTTATTGAAAGTATTCTAGTGGGAAAAAATTCCCCATTTTTATCCTTTTAATATCCCCTCCCTTTCTTTGCATCTGTCCTTAATCTTTTCCTTTACTTTCTTCAAATTTTGAAGAATGAAGCCGTCAAATTATTAGTTAACTTGTTGCGTCTACATGGACAGTCGGATGTTTAGTTTTTTTAATGGCTTCAGTAAATTTTTAACTGTCAACTTAGTGATCTTATTAATTCTTTTTTATGGTTGCATATTATTTATGATATTATGACATTACTTGTTTGGAGATTAGATAGAAATGGTCGCTTGATGGAATTCATGAACTCATAGCGAACACAGTCTTACTCACTAATCACTTCAAACCGATACCTTATATGTACGAATAAAAATTAAAAAATATGTGCAGGAAAATAATGACAGTGGGAGAGATAATAACAGTAGACGTAAAGCTAGGGTGGAAGAAAGGAACAAAGATACATTCCCAGAAAAAGGAACAAGCAGGCGAACGCGATACCTGCTGACCTCGTCTTCATAGTCAGCGAGGAACCACACAGCATTTTCAAAAGGGAAGGAAATGACCTCATAGTGACCCAAAAGATCACCCTTTCAAAAGCCGGCTGCACTGTTGAATTAATAACGCTCGATGGAAGAAGCCTTACTATACCCATTAACAGCCCTATCCAACCTTATTATGAAAAAGTTGTTCGTGGAGAGGGCATGCCCTTGCTTAAGGAGCCTTCCAACAAAGGCATTTTGAGGATCAAGTTCAATATCAAGCTCCCTACTAGGCTTAGTGCTGAGTTGGAGGCTTAGTTTAAGAGGCTTTTAGGCCAGTAAGCAGAATTAAAAATGAAAATAGGGGAGGTTTATTATCATCGTCGGATTATTGGCAATTGGCAAGATTTTGTGTTGGATTTAGCTACCTATATGTTGTGTTAAAGATTAAAAATATTATATTGGATTGTAGTTAATAACTTAATGTTGTACTATAACGTACTAGGATAGAAACTACTTACGCATTAATGTTTATTGCCTAATGATGTGTAAAGTGGAGCATGTACGTTAGGCCCAAGTTTCAACTTTTATTGTGGAAATATGTTGGTTGTAATATTATTTGTACTTTCTAATTATGTTAGATGGTGTTAGATAAACCATTTCATGCTACTTAGTGTTAGATAAATCATGTACGGAGCAAATATTTGGTTAAAACCGAAATAGCCGATCGAATTAGTTCCTTTCCATTTATATGGTTGGATAATGAAACTTAATTGGTTTGAATTTCATTCGTGGGATATTTTTTATCGGCCTTTTAGCCTGCCCTAATACTCTTGATGTGATCGAAAATTTGTTGTTGAAATGTTTGATTACGTTTATTTTGGTGCTTATTAGAATAATTGTATTTTTTATCTTTAGTCTCACAAATTTTCATACATAATTACTGATATCGCATTCAAATTACACGTATTCCACTGTTTTCGCTTCTTTACTACGCAACACACATTCTCTCTCTTTCTTTTTCGGCATCCCAGTGACTTTTATATGATACTGGTCAAGAACAACAACATTGCTGCAATGAGTGAAGAACAACATTCATATACTGAAATTCACCATCTAATAGGTTTCTTATCCGAGTCTGATACAATTTAATGTCAACGAAGCACTATATGTTTTTTCTAATTTTTTTGTTCTTGTATATTGAAAATAACTACTATTGTGCGTTGGTCTAGTTCAAAGTATATTGTAATAGTGTATTGTTGCTATTTTTGGTCTAGTGTACATGTAACTGAAAATTCTAATTCAAAGTGGATAAATAATTTATTGTTAAAAGATGGTTTTATTTCTGGAATGTACTTTTGAGGCAATTTTATTTACTTGTTGACAAATTTTTTCATGTGGAATGATGTTTTTTTAGAGTTTGCTTGTTCATATTATGGTAAGTTTTAGTCTTTGATATTATTTGTTATTAGGTAATATATATGTAAGTGATTATGATGTATTTTCTACTAATTGCACATTCATTAGGGGCAATAATATAAGTTAGTAATCTTGTAGTATCATTTGCCTATCATCAATCAAGGTGTTTGTTATCCCACGTTTTGGTCAAGGCTGGAATATCAACAAATTGGCAAGGAATGATGGATATCAGGATTGGAGATCGATTGGGATCAAGGCTGCAATCGATGATGTCAAAATTTCGTTGAGCACCGATCGGGACGGAATCGATTGGAAATGATGATGATGTAACGACCCGTATTTTTACGTGTCGATTAATCGTAAATTAAGGTTGCTAGGCCGTTAGAGTTGTGAGTCGTCATTAGCCTAAGTCGTGTGGACCTTGGGTCGTATAACCGAGTTAAGGTGGTGACCGAGTTAACAAGTTATAGGACCTGGTCGAGTTAAGACAGTATGTGACTCAGTAGGTTGAGACTTAGTGAGGTTTGGTCGACTCAGGGGAATAGCCGACTTAGGATGTGGGACGAGATAGTGGGTTAAGGGATGAGTCGTGTACGGGTTACGACTCATAGGAGACCGGCTCAAGAGTTAGTGGCTTATAGGGGTGACTCCGAGTCAAAGGGTGGTCGACTTAAGGGGTAGACGACTTAGAGTGTGATCGAGTCATGGGTTGGACCGACCTATGTGGTATGGCCGAGTCATAGGAGTAGCTGACTCATGGCGTGACCGACTCAAGGGGTTACCGAGTTATAGGTTGTTACGACCTAAGATAGTGACCGACTCATGGGTTAGCGACTTAGGGAGTTGAGTCGGTAGGAGTTAGGTCGGCATCGTTAAGTCGTTAGGTCCTTAGTACGACTTAAGGAGATAGGGTAAGTCGTAGGGTTCGATGAGTCGGCATACGGCTTAAGACTTAGGGAAATACGGCAAGGTCTTAGGTCGTGAGTCGTGCCAGCGTTGAGTCGAAGGTTGCGCGCATGCGTTGAGTTGGCTTGGTGGATGAGTCGGTAGGTCGTATGGTTTGAGTGATGAGTCGGGGGGCGACTCAAGGATGGGTCGGCAACGACTTATGGGGGACGACTCAGGGGAAATTCAGCCTATAAATAGAGGGCCTTGGCTCACTTTTTTGGCACCGGATTTCGAAGCGACGAAGTGCTGCCATATTGGAAACTCGACTACAGTATTTTCTTCACTTCTTTCTCTACTTCCATCAAGTGCTAACATCCATTGAAGATCGAAAAACAAGATCAAAGATTGAAGCTCCAAAGTTGAAGATTTTCATCCGAAGAAGCTAGATTTCACCGTTTCAAGTGAAATTTCTCCGGATCAAGCTCAAGTCCTTGCTGTCCAGATCTGAAGTTGACTGATTTTAGGTTGTTTTGGTGATTTGGTGAGTGGTAGTTATCTCTCACGCGGATCCAAAGGAGTATATTGGATTGGTGGCTTGTTTGAGCGTTAAAGTTGGGATTTCCATGCATATTTCTTAGATCCAAGTCTAGATCCATTGTTTTTGGAGATGTTTACTTATGCAAGTTTGTTTAACAAGTATTATAGACAAAACCCATGTTTTAGATTTGATAGATCTATGCTAAAAACCATGATTTCACATATGTTGGACTTTTGATCACTTAATTACGAAATTGCCATTATAGTTAATATTGCTTGTTAGATCTTGTTTGAATGCTTGATTGGTTGTATTAATGATTGATTGTGTGAATGTATGATAGATTTGATTGCTCTAAGTTAGCTTGTAGTTGATTTGAAACAAGGTGGGTTGAGATGATTCAAAAGCTAAGTGGAAAGGCTCTTGAATGGTGAAAGCTGCCTGTAGCATATGAAGCGGATGTGGAAGCTCATATGGACGGATTCGAGGATGTGGGTTCTTGCCATGATGCGAGAAGGCAAAGCATGATTAAGTTGGGACTTTGCTATGATGTGATGAGGCAAGGCTTATGTTGAGATGGGACGGGTCATGATGGCGTTCCAAGATGAGAGACTTTGCTATGATGTGATGAGGCAAGACATATGTTGTGATGGGACGGGTCACGAAGACGTTCCAAGCACGGGTCATGACGACGTGCAAAGTTATAACTCGGTGATGCGGTCCGGGTTGGGGTGGATAATGGTTAGCTTGAGAGGCGCTTGAGCTAGTATGGAAATAGTCGTCAAGGAGGATGGCTAGGAGGCTGAGATCTCATCGTTGTTGAAGGTTCTAGCATACTCAAAGCAAGGGTACGTTGGAACGGGTCACGATGACGTTCCAGGCACGGGTCACGATGACATGCTAGTACTCTGGGCTGATGCGTTCGGCTTAGGCACGGGTCACGATGACGTGCAGAGTTATGTCTAGACCGGGGTTACCATTAGCCCTTGACAGGTGGTCATTCAACTAACGGTGAAATCAAGGCAAAGTTAACAGTGATAGCCAGAGTCATGGATGTTTGGTTGTATCATCATTCGGTCTCAAGAGCGGTGTTTTCTGGGTGCTTATCTGATCTTGGTTTAGGCCTTGGGGGTTTGTATTTGGAAAACATCGTCCTTGACTCGAGTGATTATTGCTTTACCTTAATTGTCTGCTATGTTATGCCAGCTTCTCCTTAGTGTGTGTCTGGGGGCTATCACTGTAGAAAGAGGTGGAGTGGGATGATTTGGTTCCTATTCCTTTTATCCTTTATGCTCTTTTGGTATGTTTGATAGTTAATTTACTGCTCACTAAGACTTTGTCTGACTCAAGGTTTTATGTCTCCTCTTATTACCTTGGGCTGTTCATCCATGTTGGGATGGGCAGACTAGGTAGCAGGTGACAGGTGCTGTGCTAGGAGTTCTACGCTGAAGATGACGAAGACGAGCAGGAGGCTTTGCATATTAGTTTTCTTACTATATGTACTGGGTATCCGCTGCTGTATTTGGTTGAGCGATTTGTAGTGAGGCTTTCATGTATAGATTTGTGTGGATGATTGTATAAAACTACTGTGATGCTTATATGATGATGTTCTGTTCTATGGAGCTTCACTATATTATATTTCTCTATTGTATTTTATCCATGCGCTGTGAGTTATGCGATAGAGATTCTTTTGTTTTATTTCACCCTGACTATCGTCCATGGCTGCCTGGCACACTTTTATGCACGTTATTTCCTCGTTTTGGTGCGGGAGTCATGGGCGGTCGTCACATTTGGTATCAGAGCTTTGGTTAATCGATTTTAGCCAACGCTCGCTGACGTAACTACGTAAGAGAGACGTAATTGTATTTTGGTGGATGATTACTATATATAATATAGTAGTTTAGAAGGATTTGAACTCCTTATGCAGTTGTTTCTTAAGGTGTTCTAATCATTCCTTTTTACAGATATTAAGGATGAGTAGAAGAGAGAGACAAGCTGCGAAGGATAGCCGTGCTGCTAGGGAGGCTGTTGATTATGCTCCTATGTTTGAGGCCATGATGACTTCAATCATGAGGAGGATACCAGCTTCAGGATCATCTGTGGATGTGGGAGTTCAAGTCCAAGCTCCAAGACCAGTGGATTTTGCCAAGCTCTGTAAGGATTATACTGCTCTTGGAGGGAAGGTTTTCTTGGGGACGGAGTCGACTATTGAGGTGCAAAGATGGATTGATGCTTGCAAAAGAATCTTTGGTGACTTAGGAATTGAGGATGCAACTAAGAGGAAGCTTGCATCGAGACAGCTTCAGGAAAGAGCTGCTGATTGGTGGAATTCTATCACCATCGATACCCCAGAAGAAGAGATTACTTGGGAGCAATTCCAAGTTAGATTTGAAGCTAAGTTCATCTCTACTTCCCAGAAATCTGTCTTGTTTAAGAGGTTTGTGGAGCTCAAGCAAGGGGGAAGGCCTGTTCTTGAGTATATTTCTGAGTTTGAAGCTTTGTCTAAGTATGCCAGATCGTATATTGATTCTCCCTACCAGAAGAATGAAAAGTTTGTGACTGGTCTGGATGCTTATCTTGGGAGGCAGTTAGTGGATCATCTGGACGATCCATTTGAGAAGCTTGTGGAAAAAGCTCTTAGGCATGAGAGTTTGTTTCCTAGGGAAAGTTCTGTTGTTGCTATAACCAGGGAAGGATCCAAACCACAGCAGAGTGGAAATAGGAAGAGGAAGCAGCAGCAACAGAAAGGTAAGGATGGCCAGAAGAAGCCGAGAGGTGAAGTGACCTGCTACAACTGTCGACAGAAGGGTCATCTCTCCCGGGATTGCAAGAATCCGAAGGTGCAGTTGAAATGCCACAATTGTGATAAGCCAGGGCATTTCAAGAAGGACTGTCCAGAACCAAGGAAAGATAGGCAGGTTGTGCAAGCTTATGCTTTGGAAGCTGTGCCGTCGTCTTCAAGAGTTCCTACTGTTGAAGAGAAGGGGAAGAGTGTGGTGGTTCAAGGTACTCTTTCCATCTGTGGTGTTCCAGTTAGAGTGTTGTTTGATACTGGAGCATCGCATTCTTTTGTTTGTGATGATTTGGTAGGCAGGTTAGGTTTGAAACCGGATATTGTTGATAGGCCATTGGTTGTGACTAATCCAGTTGGGGGTTCGTCATGTTTGTGTATGATATGCCGTGGTCTAGTTGTGTCGAGTCATGATTGCTCGTTTGTTTGTGATTGCTTTGTTCTGAACTTTGCGGGGTTCGGAATTATTTTGGGTATGGACTGGCTTAGGAAGTATGCGGCTAGGATTGATTGTGAGAGGCTTGAGGTGACAGTCGGGAATGTGGAAGGGCGAAAGGTTGTGATACGATGTAAGCATGAGGAAGGTGTCTTCATGAGCTTCATGTATTCGCTGGTTGTTCCACGGGATGGACTGTCATCGGTGCCTATCGTGAATGAGTTTGAGGATGCCTTTGAGGAAGTCAAAGGGTTGCCGCCGCATAGGGAGATCGAGTTTCGTATCGATCTAGTTGAGGGAGCCAGACCTGTTGTGATGCCTCTTAGGCGTATGGCACCGAGGGAGCAGCAAGAGCTGAAGGTGCAAGTTGATGACCTTTTGCGGAAAGGATTTATTCGGAGAAGTGTGTCCGAATGGGGTGCGCCCGTTGTGTTCGCAACCAAAGCGGATGGATCGTTGAGGTTGTGTGTTGATTATCGTGAGCTGTAAGGTGACTAAGAAGAACAAGTATCCATTGCCGAGAATAGATGACTTGTTTGATCAGCTTCACGAGGCTAAGGTGTTTTCCCAGATGGATTTGGCAACGGGATTTCGCCAGTTGAGAGTGGCAAAGGATAGTGTGCCGAAAACTGCTTTTAGGACACCATCCGGGTTTTATGAGTGGCTGGTAATGCCGTTTGGATTGACTAACGCACCAGCATATTTTGTGGATCTTATGAATAGAGTATTCAGAGATCAGTTGAACAAGTTCGTGCTTGTGTTCGTGGATGATATTTTGGTTTATTCCAGAACTGAGGAAGAGCACAAGACGCACTTGAGGATTGTTTTGGAAATACTACGGAAACATCAGCTGAAGGCTAAGTTTTCAAAGTGTCACTTCTGGAAGAGTGAAGTGAGGTTCTTAGGCCATGTCATCTCTGGAAATGGAATAGCGGTTGACCCCGCTAAGGTGGCAGCGATCCAGGATTGGGTTAGACCTAAGAATGCATCTGATGTGAGAAGTTTTCTTGGATTAGCAGGATATTATCGTCGGTTTATCAAGGACTTTTCCAAGATAGCTGCACCGTTGACAGGATTGACGAAGAAGAACCAGTTGTTCAAATGGGATGATAAGTGTGAGCAAGCTTTCGTGATCCTGAAAGAGCGACTGACGAGTGCTCCTGTTTTGACTATTCCAAGTGGGAATGAGGAGATGGTGGTTTACACCGATGCATGTGGCACTGGACTAGGAGCGGTGCTAATGCAGAAGGATAAAGTTGTTGCGTATGCTAGTCGACAACTGAAGCCGCATGAAAGGAATTATCCGATTCATGATTTGGAGTTAGCGGCGATTGTGTTTGCTTTGAAGATGTGGAGACATTATCTATTGGGAGTTAGATTCGAGTTGTTTACAGATCATAAGTCGTTGAAGTATCTGTTTTCCCAAAAGGATTTGAATCTTCGACAGCAAAGGTGGCTAGAGTTCTTAGCATCGTATGATTTTGGTATAGCCTATACTCCAGGGAAAGGTAACGTAGTGGCTGATGCGTTAAGTCGAAGACATGCAGGATTGGGAGCCATGTTTTCGGAATGGAAGAGTCTTGAGTATTTGGCTGGATTTGATTTCAGGCCTAGATGTGAATTGGAACCTGAAATGTTGGCAAACTTATCAATAAGGCCTACTCTTGTGGAAAGAATTGGCGAGAGCCAAAGGAGAGACGATAAGCTTGTCAAGATTGTCCGTGATTTGGAATCCGGATTGGACCCGGAGAAGGATAAAGGATTCGAGGTCGATCGAAAGGGTTGGCTTCGAAAGCAAGGACGATTGGTTGTTCCTGATGATGATGGATTGAGAGATGAGGTTCTGAGGGAGAGTCATCACTCGAAGTTGACAATTCATCCAGGTGGAAACAAAATGTATCGGGATATGAAGAGAACCTACTACTGGGAAGGTATGAAGAAGGATGTTGGAAATTTTATTTCCAAATGTATGAATTGCCAGTTGGTAAAAGCTGAGCAGAAGAAGCCCAGTGGATTACTTCAGCCATTAGAGGTTCCTACATGGAAGTGGGAGCAAGTGTCGATGGATTTTATCGATGGTCTACCTAGAACTAGGGCAGGAAATGAAGGGATTTGGGTCATAGTAGATCGTTTGACTAAGAGTGCAAGGTTCATTCCTGTTCGATCGACTAGGACTGCATCGAAGTTGGCTGAGTTGTATGTGAAGTGGATTGTTCGATTCCATGGTGTTCCGAAGAGTATAGTGAGCGATCGAGACCCATTGTTCACTAGTAGATTTTGGAAGAGCTTCCAGGAAGTTTTGGGAACTGAGTTGTGTTTAAGTACAGCTTATCATCCTCAAACAGATGGTCAGACTGAGAGAGTCAACCGAGTTTTGGAAGATCTTCTTAGGGCATGTGTTTTGGACTTCGGAGGATCATGGGAAGATCACCTTCATTTGGTGGAGTTTGCTTATAATAACAGTTATCAGTCGAGTATTGGTATGGCACCATATGAGGCATTATATGGAAGACCGTGTAACTCTCCGACATGTTGGTTGGAAACTGGAGAAAAGCTGATACTTGGGCCAGAGATGATTCGACAGACTTCGGATTGTATAGAGATCATTCGGCAACAAATGAAGGCAGCCCAAGATCGTCAGAAAAGTTATGCCGATAATCGTCGAAAGGATTTGGAATTCGACGTGGGAGATATGGTTTTTGTGAAGATTTCTCCACTGAGGAATGTCATTAGATTCGGGAAGAAAGGAAAGTTAACTCCGAGATTTGTTGGACCATTTCCGATTATCGAGCGAATTGGAAAGCTCGCTTATAGATTAGAGTTACCGGAAAAGATGGCGGGTGTGCACAATGTTTTTCATGTATCTTATCTACGGAAGTATGTGCATGACCCAACTACAGTGGTTTCTACTGATAGCTGTGAAGATTTGGAGGTTGATTCCGTGGGTACGAGACCTCGTGAGCCGCTTCGTATTGTTGAAACCGATACGAAACAGCTTAGGAGGAAGACGATTACGTTGCTCAAGGTACAATGGAGTGATGATGTTAACGACTGTACATGGGAGGAGGAAGAGAGGATGAAGGCAGCTCATCCCGGACTCTTTGAGGTATGGCCCTAAAGTGTCGTGACATCTCATGAATTTGTAGCTTGTTCTAAGTTTTAGAATTCTGCATGATAGGCTAGAATTGGATGCATGGTTTGTTGATTTCTATGGATGGTAGGCATGCAGAATAATTTTGTTCGCTCTTGTTTGTTTGGAATTTCGAGGGCGAAATTCCTAAGGGGGAGAGAATGTAACGACCCGTATTTTTACGTGTCGATTAATCGTAAATTAAGGTTGCTAGGCCGTTAGAGTTGTGAGTCGTCATTAGCCTAAGTCGTGTGGACCTTGGGTCGTATAACCGAGTTAAGGTGGTGACCGAGTTAACAAGTTATAGGACCTGGTCGAGTTAAGACAGTATGTGACTCAGTAGGTTGAGACTTAGTGAGGTTTGGTCGACTCAGGGGAATAGCCGACTTAGGATGTGGGACGAGATAGTGGGTTAAGGGATGAGTCGTGTACGGGTTACGACTCATAGGAGACCGGCTCAAGAGTTAGTGGCTTATAGGGGTGACTCCGAGTCAAAGGGTGGTCGACTTAAGGGGTAGACGACTTAGAGTGTGATCGAGTCATGGGTTGGACCGACCTATGTGGTATGGCCGAGTCATAGGAGTAGCTGACTCATGGCGTGACCGACTCAAGGGGTTACCGAGTTATAGGTTGTTACGACCTAAGATAGTGACCGACTCATGGGTTAGCGACTTAGGGAGTTGAGTCGGTAGGAGTTAGGTCGGCATCGTTAAGTCGTTAGGTCCTTAGTACGACTTAAGGAGATAGGGTAAGTCGTAGGGTTCGATGAGTCGGCATACGGCTTAAGACTTAGGGAAATACGGCAAGGTCTTAGGTCGTGAGTCGTGCCAGCGTTGAGTCGAAGGTTGCGCGCATGCGTTGAGTTGGCTTGGTGGATGAGTCGGTAGGTCGTATGGTTTGAGTGATGAGTCGGGGGGCGACTCAAGGATGGGTCGGCAACGACTTATGGGGGACGACTCAGGGGAAATTCAGCCTATAAATAGAGGGCCTTGGCTCACTTTTTTGGCACCGGATTTCGAAGCGACGAAGTGCTGCCATATTGGAAACTCGACTACAGTATTTTCTTCACTTCTTTCTCTACTTCCATCAAGTGCTAACATCCATTGAAGATCTAAAAACAAGATCAAAGATTGAAGCTCCAAAGTTGAAGATTTTCATCCGAAGAAGCTAGATTTCACCGTTTCAAGTGAAATTTCTCCGGATCAAGCTCAAGTCCTTGCTGTCCAGATCTGAAGTTGACTGATTTTAGGTTGTTTTGGTGATTTGGTGAGTGGTAGTTATCTCTCACGCGGATCCAAAGGAGTATATTGGATTGGTGGCTTGTTTGAGCGTTAAAGTTGGGATTTCCATGCATATTTCTTAGATCCAAGTCTAGATCCATTGTTTTTGGAGATGTTTACTTATGCAAGTTTGTTTAACAAGTATTATAGACAAAACCCATGTTTTAGATTTGATAGATCTATGCTAAAAACCATGATTTCACATATGTTGGACTTTTGATCACTTAATTACGAAATTGCCATTATAGTTAATATTGCTTGTTAGATCTTGTTTGAATGCTTGATTGGTTGTATTAATGATTGATTGTGTGAATGTATGATAGATTTGATTGCTCTAAGTTAGCTTGTAGTTGATTTGAAACAAGGTGGGTTGAGATGATTCAAAAGCTAAGTGGAAAGGCTCTTGAATGGTGAAAGCTGCCTGTAGCATATGAAGCGGATGTGGAAGCTCATATGGACGGATTCGAGGATGTGGGTTCTTGCCATGATGCGAGAAGGCAAAGCATGATTAAGTTGGGACTTTGCTATGATGTGATGAGGCAAGGCTTATGTTGAGATGGGACGGGTCATGATGGCGTTCCAAGATGAGAGACTTTGCTATGATGTGATGAGGCAAGACATATGTTGTGATGGGACGGGTCACGAAGACGTTCCAAGCACGGGTCATGACGACGTGCAAAGTTATAACTCGGTGATGCGGTCCGGGTTGGGGTGGATAATGGTTAGCTTGAGAGGCGCTTGAGCTAGTATGGAAATAGTCGTCAAGGAGGATGGCTAGGAGGCTGAGATCTCATCGTTGTTGAAGGTTCTAGCATACTCAAAGCAAGGGTACGTTGGAACGGGTCACGATGACGTTCCAGGCACGGGTCACGATGACATGCTAGTACTCTGGGCTGATGCGTTCGGCTTAGGCACGGGTCACGATGACGTGCAGAGTTATGTCTAGACCGGGGTTACCATTAGCCCTTGACAGGTGGTCATTCAACTAACGGTGAAATCAAGGCAAAGTTAACAGTGATAGCCAGAGTCATGGATGTTTGGTTGTATCATCATTCGGTCTCAAGAGCGGTGTTTTCTGGGTGCTTATCTGATCTTGGTTTAGGCCTTGGGGGTTTGTATTTGGAAAACATCGTCCTTGACTCGAGTGATTATTGCTTTACCTTAATTGTCTGCTATGTTATGCCAGCTTCTCCTTAGTGTGTGTCTGGGGGCTATCACTGTAGAAAGAGGTGGAGTGGGATGATTTGGTTCCTATTCCTTTTATCCTTTATGCTCTTTTGGTATGTTTGATAGTTAATTTACTGCTCACTAAGACTTTGTCTGACTCAAGGTTTTATGTCTCCTCTTATTACCTTGGGCTGTTCATCCATGTTGGGATGGGCAGACTAGGTAGCAGGTGACAGGTGCTGTGCTAGGAGTTCTACGCTGAAGATGACGAAGACGAGCAGGAGGCTTTGCATATTAGTTTTCTTACTATATGTACTGGGTATCCGCTGCTGTATTTGGTTGAGCGATTTGTAGTGAGGCTTTCATGTATAGATTTGTGTGGATGATTGTATAAAACTACTGTGATGCTTATATGATGATGTTCTGTTCTATGGAGCTTCACTATATTATATTTCTCTATTGTATTTTATCCATGCGCTGTGAGTTATGCGATAGAGATTCTTTTGTTTTATTTCACCCTGACTATCGTCCATGGCTGCCTGGCACACTTTTATGCACGTTATTTCCTCGTTTTGGTGCGGGAGTCATGGGCGGTCGTCACAGATGAGGACTAGGAGAGGCTATGTTTCAAATTTCAGGTTAATAGGAGTTCGTATGAAGGAGATATGATCGATGCAAGGTAGGAAGAGCATGCTGTTCGTATCCATCGGTGCACAGGGATGGTTCGTATCGATACATTTCGTATCGATCAGGTAGTTGGTGTTTCGTATCAATCGGCTTCGTATCGATCGGCAGAAGTTTGACTCGATGGGGTTCGCATCGATTAGGTTTTGGTTCGACTCGATAGTGTTCGTATCGGTCAAAGGCAGAGCAGGGTGAAGGACTTCGAATCGATACTGTTCGTATCGATCTTCATGGACACGACTCAATGATTTCGTATTGATCAGATAGGAAGGCTAGACGGATTTCGACTTGATGGCAACACACTCAGATTGGTAGGCAAGCATGTGGAGGTTTGTTCGAATCGATACATTTCGTATCGATCGGGATGGGGACAGGTGGTACATTTCGAGTCCATGATCTCGTATCGATCATTGGAGCTCAGTTCGACTTCACCAGGTAAAATCTCGCTCGTATCCATCAGGTAAGGCTTCGTTCGTATCCATCATTGAGTTTAGTTTCGTACCCATCTGTTGGCCTTTCATTCGTATCGATCAAATTCACCATTTCGTATCGATCGGTTCATAGATCGATACGAAATACGCGCCTGCAATCGATACGAGAGAACATGCGATGCAAACAGTTGAGTACAAATGTTCTGGAGAAGTGATGGACACATACAAGCGTGAAGCGTGGATACGAGCACGAATCTAGGGAAGAAGCATTCGACTCGGCGCACAAAGTGGATCAACCCAGTCAACATGCCATAGAGTTCGGATAGATCCAGGAGATTAGCGCCACGTCATTGTGCATGCGTGCTTCTGATCGAGTCGAATAGGATGGATTCGAACCAGTGGATACGAATGCAATAGCACTCACGCAAATGCAATTCGTATCGATCATATCTCCTAAACCCCTGATCCAAATGCAACGAAATTTTCACAGCAGCTTGCATACATGATAAAGAACAATCCTGCCAAGTTTCAGCTCGATTGGATCATTTTTTGATGGATACGAAATCATTTCGTATCGATCACAGATTGAGTCGAAACTTGGTGGGGTCGGTCGCGTGGGCCCACTCACGTGCCACAAGAAGTCTCTCGAAGTTTTAGCTCGATCTCAGCCTCCTACGCCTATAAATAGCCTCCTGAAGCCTACAGAAAAAGGATATTTTGGCGATTCAACGCCCAGACTCTGCTGGATTTGTTTCTACACTTCAATATAACTATTGTATTCGAAATTCGTCATTGCTACTGTTGTAATCATCTGTAACTAGCAAGGATAATCAATTAAGGATAAAAAACTTTGGAGTGGACGTAGGCCGGAGATAGCCGAACCACTATAAATCTCATGTCTATGTTAATTACTTTTGGATTATTGCTTGTAGTTTGCTATGATATGTGATTTGTGTTTGGGATATTGCTGATTTATATTCATACTTTGGTGCTTTCACAACATGGGGTTTGTGACCAACTTTGGCGCAAACACTTTGGTGCTTTCACTGAGAAGGACTAGCACCCGCTACATCGGATTGAAATTTGGATTGGAAGAGCGTGAAGAGTTTAGATTTGAAAGAGAATGACTCGGCAGACAAGTAGAAGGCAGAGGGCTGAAAGAAGCCAACAAGAGGGAAGTCAAGAAGCTTCCTCCGGAGCTGGAGAAGGACAAGCTTCCATCTACATAACCAGGGATGAAATGGAAGCTATGGCAAATTCATTGCAAGAGAGATTTTTGAAAAGTCAGTAGGACATGATGCAAACCTTCTTTGAACAAATAAGAGCTGTACGAACACAGAACCTTGGACCAACCATGGTGGCTACAAGTGCAGGACAAGGAACTAGGGTCGCGGAACCCGATAGAGGACAGAATGTAGAACTAGATGGAAATCAACAAAGGCTTGGGGACAGACCCGCAGGATCAGATACTGGAAGGCCTATGGATGGAGCTCAACAGGTTAGAGCAAGTGCTAACGTCAGCGAACCACATGAAGAATATGTACCGGAGTTCCCTCGGGGGCATAGGGGAAATCTCTGATAGACAATACTGGATTAGTGGAGATCATTAGAAAAGCAATGCGTGGAGGCTTGACCAATAGAGACTTGGAAGGAGTGAACAGGAGTCCGTTTACTCGGAAAATCGGGATAGCTCAGAATCCACTTAAGTTCAAGCTACCTAGCGTGGAAGTATATGATGGCAAGGTTGATCCGACTGATCACTTGATGAGGTATACTAGACACATGGAAGTGCTGGGGGCATCGGAAGAAGTGCTGGCTCGATGCTTCCCTTTGTACTTGACGGACTTAGCTGCAATGTGGTTTAGGCAGTTGGAGGAAGGATCTATCAGGACTTGGAGGGAATTTGTGGATAGGATTTTGGGACAGTTTCGGGTCCATATCAAGAGACCAAAGAATGTGATGACGCTAACGTCGGTGAAACAAAGGACCGATGAATCACTTAGAGCTTTTCTAACTCGATTTAATGTGGCAGTTGCTTCGGTGGATCGGCCGGATCCATCAATGGTTTTAATGGAGGCAGTGTCAGGAGTTAGGGAGGATTTGGATTTCAAGGTATCTTTAATACGAGACCCACCACCGGATCTCGGGGAATTCTTTCACCATGATGAGAGGTTCCTCCGACAAGAGAATGCATGTGCAGATTTAAAATTGAAGGAAGTGAATTCAACTGAGGGTGGAGGACCATCCAGTAGAAGTTCGGATAAGGATGAAGGAAAGAGGAAGCTGAATGACGATCCAGAAAAAGCCAGAAAGCGATGGAAGGATCCAAAGTTTTCCACATACACAGGATTAAATGAGACATTGGAGCGGATATACATGGAAACCCAGAATCGTCTTCCTTACCGGAAGCCGGCTAGGAGAGAACCATCAGAACGGGAGAGGGCATCAGGAAGGCACTGTCTCTTCCATGATTTGGATGGACATGATACCAACAGCTGTAGGCACTTAAAGGACATAGTTGAGGAGCATGTAAGGAATGGACAATTGAGGCAGTATGTTGGGACACGGAATGCAGCGGTGGAGCAGGAGCATCCACCGCCTACCTCACACCATGATGATGTGAGGCCCAGGAATGATGGTCAATTGGTTATCAACTGACCGGGATAATATGAAGTAACAAACCATTAGTGAACGACCAAGTCATTTACACATACATGGGGACGGAGATAGCCCCTAGGCATGCTCTGAATGATGATAAACCGTGAAGCTATGGTTTATGAAATCTTTTTTTGTTTTGGATTGGACACTTGATTTTTCTGGTTTGGTTTGGGAGTTTGGATTGAACTCCTGGTTTTGTTTGTTTTCTGATTTGGATTTTCGCTGTTTTGGAGTTTGGATTGAACTCCTGGTTTTGCTTGCTTTCTGATTTGGATTTTCCTTTCGATGATTGTTTTCGGTTTTGGATGCTGGTTTGGATTTCTGATTTTTTTGGTTTGGTTTGGATTTTGGATTGGATTTTGACTGGGTTTTTGTCTGTTTTTCGATAAACGGTCGTCGGCATGGATTATGCCTGGCAAGGGGTGAGTCGCTTTTCCCGAACATGGTAAATTGACTCATTCAGGTCATTGAGTGTGGACTATGCTCAACAAGGGTCCGGAGTGACCAGGATTCGGCCTAGGACTTAGGCCATATATTATGAATTATTATTTTCAGGTCGTTGAATATGGACTATGCTCAACAAGGGTCCGGAGTGAACAGGATTCGACCTAGGACTTAGGCCCTATATTATCAATTATTATTTTCAGGTCGTTGAGTATGGACTATGCTCAACAAGGGTCCGGAGAGACCAGGATTCGGCTTAGGACTTAAGCCATGGCATTGTACAACGTCCAGGGACACTAAACCACGGTCATCAAGTGTGGATTGCGCTTGGTAAGAATCCGGAGAGGTTAGCTCAATGTCCGGGGACACTGGACCACGGTCATCAAGTGTGGATTGCGGTTGGTAAGAACCCGGAGAGGTTAGCTCAATGTTCATTGACACTGAACCAAGGTCGTCGAGTGTAGATTGCGCTTGGCAAGAGCCTGGAGAGGTTATGGATTTGGATATCGACCCGAAGAGGTCCTGGATTCGGTTATTGGCTATTGCATAAGGATGGATTAGGACTCGGTTGTCGAGTTCGAATGGACATGGAATTGGCTATGGACTTTGGGTATCGGATTCGGAACTATTCAAAACACGCCCTCTTATCACAAGGCATGTTTTGGGGGGCAAATGTTATCCCACCTTTTGGTCAAAGCTGGAATATCAACAAATTGGCAAGGAATGATGGATATCAGGATTGGAGATCGATTGGAATCAAGGCTGCAATCGATGACGTCAAAATTTGGTTGAGCTCCGATCGGGACGGAATCGATTGGAGATGATGATGAGGACTAGGAGAGGCTATGTTTCAAATTTCAGGTTAATTGGAGTTCGTATGAAGGAGATATGATCGATGCAAGGTAGGAAGAGCATGCTGTTCGTATCCATCGGCGCACAGGGATGGTTCGTATCGATACATTTCGTATCGATTAGGTAGTTGGCGTTTCGTATCGATTGGCTTCGTATCGATCAGTAGAAGTTCGACTCGATGGGGTTCGCATCGATCAGGTTTTGGTTCGACTCGATAGTATTCGTATCGATCAAAGGTAGAGCAGAGTGAAGGACTTCGAATTGATACTGTTTGTATCGATCTTCATGGACACGACTCAATGATTTCGTATCGATCGGATAGGAAGACTAGATGGATTTTGACTCGATGGCAACACACCCAGATTGGTAGGCAAGCATGCAGAGGTTTGTTCGAATTGATACATTTCGTATCGATCAGGATGGGGACAGGTGGTACATTTCGAGTCCATGATCTCGTATCGATCACTGGAGTTCAGTTCGACTCCATCAGGTAAAATCTCGCTCGTATCCATCAGGTAAGGGTTCGTTCGTATCCATCATTGAGTTTACTTTCGTACCCATCTGTTGGCCTTTCAGTCGTATCGATCAAATTCACCATTTCATATCGATCGGTTCATAGATCAATACGAAATACACTCCTGCAATCGATACGAGAGAACATGCAATGCAAATAGTTGAGTACAAACGTTCTGGAGAAGTGATGGACACGTACAAGCGCGAAGCGTGGATACAAGCACGAATCTAGGGAAGAAGCGTTCGACTCGGTGCACAAAGTGGATCAACCCAGTCAACACGCCACAGAGTTCGGATCGATCCAGGAGATTAGCGCCATGTCATTGCGCGCGCGTGCTTCTGATCGAGTCGAATAGGATAGATTCGAACCAGTGGATACGAATGCAACAGCACTCACGCAAATGCAATTCATATCGATCATATCTCCTAAACCCCTGATCCAAATGCAACGAATTTTTCACAGCAGTTTGCATATATGATAAAGAACAATCCTGCCAAGTTTCAGCTCGATTGGATCATTTTTTGATGGATACGAAATCATTTCGTATCGATCACAGATCGAGTCGAAACTTGGTGTGGTCGGTCGCGTGGGCCCACTCAAGTGCCAGAAGAAGTCTCCCGAAGTTTTAGCTCGATCTCAGCCTCCTACGCCTATAAATATCCTCCTGAAGCCTACAGAAAAAGGATCTTTTGGCGATTCAACGCCCAGACTCTGCCGGATTCATTTCTACACTTCAATATAACTATTGTATTCGAAATTCATCATTGTTACTGCTGTAATCATCTGTAACCAGCAAGGATAATCAATAAAGGATAAAAAACTTTGGAGTGGACGCAGGCCGGAGATAGCCGAACCACTATAAATCTCGTGTCTCTGTTCATTACTTTTGGATTATTGCTTGTAATTTGCTGTGATCTGTGATTTGTGTTTGGGATATTGCTGATTTATATTCATACTTTGGTGCTTTAACGACACTTGGGATTTGTGACCAACTTTGGCGCAAACAGTGTTTATAAATGTATTTATTACTTTAAATCTTTTTAGGGAAATTAGAAATGGTCATTAATACAGTTATAATGTTTGGATTTGCGATGTAATAGAGGTAAATGAAGTTACAAATGTGTCTTATATTGTATTTGGTACTACACTTACTAGAGGTAAATACTCATTTGGTTTTCGTTATTCTACAAATATAATTTATATAAAATTTTGTCTTTACAATACTCGAATGTTTGTAGTCATCTTTATTGTATTTAATTCAAACTAATAAGAAAATAAAAAATTATTGTTTTCTTACACCACAGTCATCGGTCGGTTTTTCCACTGTTGTGCAATTATACTAGTTAATTAATTTCTATATGCTTATAATATAATTAAAAGGAAAAACATAAACAATGTAATTAAGACAAGGATTAACCTTCCTCTAGAGAAAAGCGCTTTTGAGTTGACAAGGAATACAAATGACCAATGTTTAGGTAATCCACTCCGGTAGCGGCTCGGGTAAATTCTTAGCCTCTCCATTCTTTGCATATCTCCTCATCTATGTTATTTTGATATTGCTTACGTTTGGAATTTAGCAATCTTATAGGCACAAAGTCTATGGTCTGCATGCATACTTGATGTACCGAGTAATGAATTTTGTTAAATATCATGTTATTTCGTTCATTCCATCGACTAAACACATATGTAGAGTGAAATTTATGCAATATCATCATTGTTACAATTATTAGAAAATCTCTAGCTAATTGCCCTAATATCAAACTCCAAGCTGAGATTGTTAGGATTTATTACTGGCCACTTTAACTCATTTGTACCAGTTCTATATACTAGATGATAACTTGCATTTAAAAAATTAGTGCTCAACGTCTTCTTTATCTGTGTCACACAACACACATTTACGCTCCGTACCTATGCCCCTTTGACTATGCCTAACTTTGTTATTGAAAAACTTACTCACTATTGTGACAACCCATACCCCAATGGGTTTGATTTTCTGCTAAATTAAAGAATGAAGTTCATCAAAGTATGGATTTTTGGTCTTGTATCTTGCAAATAAGTAAATGAATGCATCCTAGAGTACCATCGATATAACTCACAACGCAATAGTAAAGTATAATAAATCATTTAGTTACTGATCAAGATTGATACTTCCAATATCTAGTGTCCTTCTCAGTGCCAAGAATGCAAAAGGAAACCTATCCTTCCACTGCTCTTGCCTTGTATCAAGTGACAGTCCACACAACATGACAAAACAATTCAAGCCTATTGTAACTTTTGGACTCGCGTCATGCCGAGAAATACAACTATCGAGCTTTGTAATATTATAGAGACTAAATAACGGATATAATCTAAGGTATACTAGACTTTAAAAACTCACAGCGGAAAAATCAAAACATATAATGTTGAAAAATATCCAAAACACGGTCTTAGAAATTAGTAAGTAGTCAAATATAGAGCACATAGAAAATACTACTCCAAGTCAGATAAAGGAAATATAAAGTAATGGTAAATTAGATAAATGGATAAATGAAGAGTAAATATGGTAACAAGTAACTCCTGTGATGGAGCCATCTATCTAAATACCAAGAATGGGCCAATCACCTATTGCTCATCTGTGGTGGGAAAAAAGAAAGGAAAAGGGGCGAGTCAGACAAAAGCCTGCTGAATTGTATAAGTTTAATATATTTTGATGATGTAAAATTAACATTAACTCTACTCTAAGTGACATAAGGTGTACTACAAGTGTTCATGTATTCCTAAAGTCTATTATAAGATTTTTGTCCAATACACACCTACACTAGGTTACTACAAGGATCGAATTATGGAACGAAGCTCAATAACTAACGATCGGCCACCTCTTCTTGAGCTACTCGTAATGTAAACATCGCAACTAGGTTACTATGGAAATAAATTTTCAATAATATCACTGCCACTAACTACTATGGAAATTGATTTCCACTACTATCACCGCCACTTGGCGGGCCTGAAGGTAGCTAGTACGATGGAGTTACAGGGAAAAATACTCGAGAAAATTGTAAAGCATCGAGGTGGCGTTACAGTGGAAATTTCAGGATTTAACCCTAGTTTTTACTGATTTGAGTATTTTGATTTGTTCTCTTCCCCTGATTGATCGAGTTGCATGGGAATTTGGGTAATGGTAGCTTGTGAGTTGACAAGGTCGTGACCGGAATTTCAGCACCTCCGGTAGTTGAGGCGTTAAGAATGGTGCATTGGCAGACTTGGTGGTATTTCCTATTACCTGTTCCAGGCTTGGGTTGCAAGCTCGATGTGATTTCGAGTTTTTGTGGTGGATTTGGAAGGCCGTGATGGTGTCAGGTGATGGTCGTGGATGTGTTGAAGACGTGGGTGGTGGCCGGAGATGGACAGAGTCACGGTGCATGTGCACCGTGCATTTTGAAGTTCTATTGAACTTTGAGTTTTGGGTGGGAAATGTACTCGGGTTGAGCTCGAGTTATTCCAGTACTTGACTCGAAGCAAGAGAGGAAACGACTCGAAGCATTTTTACTTTGCCTCAGGTGAATTATGACTGCTTCAGGTTTTTGTAAACTTGATTGAAATTTGAATTTAAAGCATATTTAAATGAAATTAAATTGTGAGTTAGATTTAAATTAAGTTTAAATCTAGTATGGAGTTTAGATTCAGATAAAATTTTAAATCTTTAAGTTTTAAAAGGATATTTGGATGTTTAAATCAAAGTTTTAAATGTAAATTTGGAAATGACTATTTCCAAACATATTTATAAGTGATAATTAAATTGTCAATAAAAATGAGTCTACCTTAAGTAATAATGATTTATATACATTAATTATTAAGTAAATGAGAATGGAATAATTAATGTTTTGTGTTAATTACCTTTGTAATTTAAGTTTAAATTTATTAATTAAGAAAATCCAATTAAAATGATGATTAATTGAGGGGTTAATTTATTAAATTAAGATAATTAACTAAAGGATAATTGGATAATTTAAGGTTAATTATTTAAAATAAAGAGTTAATTATCTAACGATTAAAGATTGATTAATTGGTTAATCAAATTTGATTTAAATTAATTAGTGAAGTTCATTAATTTATAATTTACGGATTATTGATTTATGTGATTAATTAATTAAGGTGATCAGTTTGAGGACAATTAATTTAAAGGTTAATTAATTAATGAAATTTATTAGAGATAATTTCTTATTTTAATTAATTAAATGGTAATGAATTAATGGTTAATTAATCAATGTAATTAATTTAGATGATTAATTAAAGGTTAATTAATTAATGAGAGGGATTAAGGAAGGATTTTTTATATTAAGGATTAATTAATTATTGAAATTAATTAAGGATAATTAATCAAAGGGTCAATTATAAATTTAAACTTAATTAATAAATGATCGAAGAGTAATTAATCAAATTGACTTGTAATTAATTAATATTAATTAACCAAGATTAAAAATGTATTCGTAAGTAATTAATCTGATTCAATTTAAATCAGATAAGTTTATTTGTTTTACTTATGGGTGTTTGAATTCTATTGGACGCTATGTGATGGATTGATATATTTGATATGTGACGTGATGCTTTGTAATGATTTTTGCTGAGCTATTATATTTGTGATATATATACCGTTGACCCGTTAAACGACATTTGGATTTCGATGCGACAGGGAGTCGGATTCCAGTTGGTTATCCGAAACCCACATCGAATCGTAAATGATGAATATTTATAATTGATAAATGTACTTTATTTGTGAATAAGGATAAGCATTACAGATTAAACGGCTTATCAATATTTCTGTGTTTGAATCTGTGATGTGATGATTGTTGTTGCACTATTGTGTAAAAAAAACCTGGACTACACTATACACACACAAAGATGGATTGCACGCGGAAATCGGTTAAGTCACGGATTTTTAAAACAGTTTTGAATTTGAATTTAAATCCAAAAGTTTTGGAAATGGATTGTGTTTAAAGTGAAAAACTTTTGAAAAGGTGTTTTAAAAATGAAAGTTATTTTGAATAACTTAGTAAAGATTTGAAATTTGAAAATTTTGATTTAAACTGAATTTAATATCTGAAATTGAATTCTACACCTGGTATTTATGACGTAAAAGTGTTATACAAAGTTATAAATGTGTTTATATGGATTTTAAATCATTTTAAAAGTACTACTTTGAGAATTTGAATTTAACCCAAGTTTGTATTTGAAGGCCTTAACTCGTGCAATTATAATCGGGTTTTTCGAAACGGAAACCAGTGGTTTTAAATAATAATAGATTTTATATAAAGAAATAATTTCCAAAATTATGATGAAAAGATTTCCAATTTGAAATGGAGTTGTTTTGAAAGGCTATGAATGTATCTTTGGTTAAAAGATTGGTAAAACTTGTTTTAAATTGAAAGGGGTCTTAAAAGTGAATCTTTTGTTTAAAAGACTTAAATGTGGAAATTGTTTAAACCATCGAAGGTTTTTGAAATGAATTTTTTTTGTTTAAAAGATTTGTAAATGGTAGTTTGTTTAACCATTTGAAACAAAAGTTTTGGATAATAAGTTGTGACTTAACTGAGACCCCATATCCATATGTTTTTAAAATATTGCGCTCATTATTCGGTTTAGCCGGGAGAGGACCTTTGTGTCATATAACCCATTCCGAATAATGATACGACGTTATGGATAGCAATTGAAGACCGGTGGTGAAGACCGGATATTTTCGAAAACGAAAGGATTTCTTGTCGAATGTCTCTGTTGGCTGATCCTCGGTTTAGAGATTCGAGCACCCATTGTGATGGGAAATCTAGACGTGATCAGGAATTATCCGGATTTGCAAGGACTTCTTTGGAAGTGCCTTCGGTTCTGTTCGAACCCGGAACAGACTTGTATGGATGTGTGTCTGACATTACACTTTGAGATGTAAAACCGGTTTCTATCAAATACATTTCTGTTTGGTGGCGGAGATTTATTCTCTTAGCTTAACACCCTTCTTTGAGACGTACGAGCTTAGAGGTTATGTAATTGATGGTTACTAGTAATACATTCCCAATTTGGTAATATGGCATACGAAGTGCTGCTAATCATTTGTTGATCAAAGCATGGCTTTGTAAAAGCGTAACTTTGTGGACGAGACCTCGTCGAACTTCACAACTCAGAATGGTCGAAACAGGAAGAATGCGACAAGGTTATTTGGGGTAGCGCCCCTTGAGGGTATGTTCATTTCCTTCTGGATAGAGGTGGTATCGTGGTATGGAGCCCAGATACTTAACCTATGTGGTAGCGGCAAATTTATTACTTTGTGGTTGTTGGTGAATCCCAGGATAAAGGTTGGTTACGATCGGGGGATGGCATACTCGTGTAGTAGTTACCTAGTTACATAGGTAACCCGGTCTTGTGTTGGTAGAGATCCGGTTAGGTTCTCGAGGCGTCCCTCCAGAGGCGTATCCATGTGGCAATGGGAAGTTCCTTGGCCTGACCTGTAACATCCATGAATTTTATCTATGATAATTTGATAATTAATTTAATTTCTGGAAATTTAATTGTGAATCTATTTGTAAATTTAATAGAGTTTTTCAAAACAAATATTAGTTGTTTATAGATGTCAATTTTAAATATAATTTGAAAATGTGAATTTGATTTAATACATTGGAATTTAATTTATTTGAAAATTTGAATAAATAAATATATCAAAAGATTGTAAATAAAATTAATTGATTTGAAATTAAATGGATAATAAATAGAATTTGAAAGTTTTAAGGTTTATAAATGATATGTTCTGTTATTTATTTATATTTATAAATTTAGTTCAAATTTTATTTTCAATTAATAAACTTTTTTTTATTTTCAATAACAAGGTTTGTTTTCAATTTAATTTACGTTTTATTTTCGATTAATAAAGATTCGTTTTTCAAATTTTATTAAATAAATATTTTTGATTTGAAGTTCAAAAGTGAATATTTTATAAATAGATCATAATTTGAGATTTGAATTTGAATTCAATAAAAATTGTGTTTACTTGAGAAATTTCTTTTTAGTAATGTATATTTTAATCACTTCAATAAAAATTGGAAATCACTTCAATATTTTAATCACTTGAAATTTAATTAGACTTAAAGAAATTATATTTGAAATAAGATTAATATCTTAAGTTCAAAAAAAATATTACATAAATTATTTTAACATAAGGATATAAATTCATAATTCAAATTAAAACATGATTTGTAAATAAAATAAGGTTTAAATGCAAATGCATGAATTAATTTAAAACAAAGGTTTAAAATAAAAATTCTAAATTAATTCAAGACAAGGATATAAACATAAAAAAATTTCTCCAATGACATTTGTAAAAGTATTTACTCAAACCATTAACAAGTGTAAGCATATCTTTATTTGTTAGAACAAATGGCATTTATGTTTTAATTTTGAATTAAATAAAACATTTTCTTAAATCTAAAACTTAAAAACAGTTCAAAATGAAAATCTCAAAACCCAGATCAAAATCTAAGCAATCCATATTCAAAACACCTCAAAATTCTTTGAACTGGAAAACAGAAGCACCTCAAATTCAAGACAATAATAAGAACAATCTGATCAAGTTTTGAATTAGGAGATCAAAGTCTTCAACCTGGAGTTAAAATCAGAGGAGATCAAAACAAAGTTCAGACCTAAACTTTCACAAGCTTTCAATCTGGAAAATATAAAATACAGAGGAACAATGATTTTTGATAAAACTCAAATGCATTCAACTTAGTATCAAATCTAAGAAATTCATAAGAATCAGATTCAAACAAGATGATCTCAAACAAAGCAGGTTCAAGTTTACAATGCACACCAGGTTCAAAACTGCTTCACTGTCTCTGTTTCAAACATAACCAAGTTGAGCAAATTTCTAATTTAGAACCTTATTTCTTTTCTAAGCCTGATCTTTTTGATTTATATGCCTGAGATGATGATATTTTTTGGAATATTTTTGGTCAGATGAAAACATATTGTATGTATGTAAAGATATAGGCATGCATGTTTGAGTACAGGTATAAATATACCTGTAACCCTCTGTTAAAACATGCAGGTTTACACAAATTAAAATTTTAATTTCTTTTCTTTCAATCCTTTGTAGGATTTGATCTCTAAATAAAGTACGTAAAGCATTACCCAGAATTCATTTTAAAGAAAAAGAACTCAAGTAATGATATTAAACAATTATAATATTACAGTAAAATCAATTTTTGTCAGAAATTCAAACAACTTAAATTTACGTTTTGATTCCAGAATCTGATTGGTGTTTGTAAACGTTGACTTTTAATAATAAAATTTTGATTTAAGTTTTGAATTGAAGTGGAATTTTGGGTTTGAACTGAAAACACAAAATGGTCGAATTTCGTCGAACGGGGTGGTCGAGATCTTCGTGTTTTGGTCAGAAGGGGGTTTGAGTGTCAATGATTATAAGAAAAATGTTAAGTGAATTTATTAATTACCATGGCGACGATAGGATGGTGATTTAGGGTTTAACACCTAACTTGGTTGACTGGTTTCATGAAGCTTTTTTGCCGTTGTGGGTGAAGAAGAGTCTATCGGTGGTGGGGGAATTGAAAGAGGAGTTTCTGTCGTAGCTTCGGGCGAGAGCACGTGGGTTCAGGTGGAGTGGTTGGTCGACGACGGTGATTTTTCTGATCTCGTACGTTTCCCAATTTAGTATGATAGGGCATTTTAGTGTTTGCTTTTGTGTTTGCTAATTTGCTTCGCTGAGGTGTTGGTTGAGGTAGTGAGTGAGTTGCCGAAGGTCAGAAGGTTGAAAGGGGATAAGATTTCCGGCCGTGCACGTGCACAGTTCGTATTTGTGTACCTGATTTGAAGCAACGTTTGGGAAGACAAGGTGGAACTCGGGGGCGACTCGGGGTGATTCATGAATTTGCTCGAAGCAAGCAACGTCGCATATGACTCGAAGAATGGCTCGAATGAGCTACGGGTTTGACCCGAAGCAGAATAAGGAAAACGGTAAATAAGGTTTAAAAAGGTTTTAAAAACTTGTAAATTAAATTGGTCTAAAGCTTTTATATAAAATTACTTGATGTTTTAATAAATGTTTTCTTAAACATTTTGATTTATGGAGTTTTGAAGTTGATAACTTTAAACTTGGATTAAGAAACTTTAAAGTGATTTTAAAATTTGAGTTATGAATGTAATTTTAACGTTTATATAAAAAGACAAGTTTTAAAATTCAAATTGAAGATAGTTTTTAAAACTATCAATGGATAAATATTTAAGCTATTTAAAATTATGTTTTGATAACTTTAAATTTTAAAGATAAATGATTATTTATATTAAAGCTTAATTAATGATTCAACTAAGATAATTTTAAAGATAAATGGGTAATTATGTTAATGGTAATAAGGATATTAACAAGATAATGTTTTATCTTAATTAAGGTTTTAATATCTTAATTTTGATTAAGTAAATTTAAAGAAATTTAATTTAATTAATTAGTTTAATTATAAAGGTTTGATTAAGAAATTAATTAAGGAAAATAATTTACTTGATTGGTAAATGGTTAAGGATTAAAGGATTATTTAATTTAAGATTAATTAAGTTGTAATTGAAAGATCATTAACTAGATTATTAATTAATGATTAGGGATTCATTTATCAAGTAATTAAGTGTAATTAAACTTAATTTAATCAAGTGGTTAAGATTTACTAATTAAGTAATTAGTGAGTAATTAATTAAGTAGTTAAAGGTTACTTGACTAATAATTAAGAAGTCCTTAACTTGTAACTAAGTTTTATTAATTAGCCATTAAGGTATTATTAATTAATAATTAAAGGATAATTAATCCGTAATTAAGGATTAATTTAGAAGTTATTAAGTGGTAATTAATTGATTAATCAGTGGTGATTATGGATTAACCAAATGGTAATTAAGGATTGATTAAATTGAGATTTTAAATTAATTGTAAAGAGTAATTAATTAAATAAAGATTTATTAATTGATAATGAGGTCAATTAAGAAGTGATTAATTAATTAAATGATTGTGGTTAATTTATTAATGGTTGGTTAAGCAAGGTAAGTTGATTCATTCTTAAGTAATTAATTTAATTTGAATTAATTAAATTAATTTTTGAATTAGAAATATGCTTGCTTATGAATGATTGTATTGCCTTGCATTGATTGTAATCTCTAGACTGTAATTTTCTGTGATGTGAAATATGCTGCGTATTAATCTGTGATATGTTTTCGGTATAAATACCCTTGGCTGTAAAACGGCATTTGAAATTCGATGCGACAGGGAGTCGGATTCCAATTGATTATCCGAAACCCACATCGAATCATATTAGTGAATCCTTGTTATTGATAAATTTACTTTATCTATGAATCTGTGAATGTAGATAAGCGTTATAGCTTATACCGCTTATCGATATTGCTGCGTTTTAATCTGTGATGTGATAATTATTGTTGCACTATTGTGTGTAAAACCCCTGGACTACACTATACACACACAAATATGGATTTCACGTGGAAATCGGTTAAGTCACAGACTTTTGAGAATAATTTTAAAATTGAATTTTTAAAATCCAAATGTTTTAGATATGGATTGGGTTTAAAGTGAAAAGCTTTTGAAAAAGAATTTCAAAGATGAAAGTTGTTTTGAATAACTTGATTTAGTTTTAAAATTTAATTTAAAATTTGAATTCAAAATTTGGAATTTATTCTATGTTGAGAATTTATGATGTAAAAGGTTATACAAATTATAAATGTGTTTATACGGGTTTTAAATCATTTTAAAAGTATGGTTTTGAGAAATTGAATTTAACCCAAGTTTACTTTTGAAAGGCCTTAAATCGTGGAATTATAATCGGGTTTTCCGAAACGAAACAAGTGATTTCAAATAATAATAGCTTTTATATAAGAAATGAATATCCCAATTTTGATGAAAAGATTTCATGTTTGAAATGGAATGGCTTTGAAAGATAAATTTGAATCTTTGTGAAAAATAATTGAACCCTATTTTGAATTTGAAGAGGATTTTAAATGATGTATCTTTTATATATAAATGATTTGGAAATGAGAATCGTTTTGAAAGGTATGGATGAATCTTTGAAAATTGTTTTGAAAGCTATGAAATGTGTCTTTGATTTAAAGACCAGATGAGTTAATTCAATTTGAAATGGAATTGTTTTGAAAGGATAGAAATGAATCTTTGTTAAAGATTGGTGATCCTTGTTTTAAATTGAAAAAGGGTCTTAAAAGATAAATCTTTTGTTTTAAAGATTTAAGTATGGAAATAGTTTAAACCATTGAAGGTTTTTGAAATGAATCTTATTTGTTTAAAAGATTTCTAAATAGAAATTTGTTTAACCATTTGAATGAATTTTTTTTTGGATAAATCAATTGTGACTTAACTGAGATCTCATATCCATATGTTTTTAAATATTGCGCTCACTATTTGAGAGGACCATGTGTCATATAACCCATTCCGAATAGTGATACGACGTGTATGGACGGCATTTGAAGACCGGTGGTGAAGACCGGATACTTTCGAATACGAAAGGATTTCTTGTCGAATGTCTCTGCATCGGCTAATCCCCGGTATAGAGATTTGAGCACCCATTATGATGGGAAGTCCGGACGTGATTAGGAATTATCCGAATTTGCAAGGGCTTCTTCGGAAGTGCCTTCGGTTCTATTCGAGCCCGGAACAGACTTGTATGGATGTGTGTCTGACGTTACATTTTGAGATGTAAAGCTGGTTTCTAACAAATACATTTATGTTTGGTAGCGGAGATTTATTCTCTTAGCTTAACACCCTTCTCTGAGACGTACGAGCTCAGAGGTTATGTAGTTGATGGTTACTAGTGATACATTCCCAATTTGGTAATGTGGCATACGAAGTGCTGCTGATAATTTTTTGATCAAAGCAAGGCTTTGTGAAAAGCGTAGCTTTGTGGACGAGACTGCATCAGGACCTCACACCCCGGAATGGTCGAAACAGAAAAGATGCAGCAAGGTTTCAGGAGTAGCGCCCCAAGGGTATGTCCATTTCTTCTGGATAGAGGTGATATCATGGTATATAGCCCAAATATTTAACCTATGTGATTACTACAAGTACATTGCTTTGTGGTTGTTGGTATCGAGCGCTCGGATAAAGGCCCCAAAGGACCAGGGGTGGCATATCTTAGGTTTTATTCCCAGGAAGGGGGTAGCCGGCCTTGTGTTAGCAGAGAACGAAGGATGGTTCTCGGAACGTCCCTCCAGAGGCGTACCCATGTGGCAATGGGAAGTTCATTGGCCTAACCATTTGTTGGAAATCCAATCATCCAATACGCACCCTGTAGGTTTTAGTTGTAGAACCTGCCATTCACTTATGGTGGCACCCCACTGTTTGGATGGTAGCTATAGTAGGCATAGTACGAAATGTCTATGCTGGTTAAGATTAATATTATACTTTCGAAATGTTTTCCACTATGCACTTATAATAATAATATCAAATGGTTTTCGCATATCAAGCATTTTTTACTGTCATAAGGAGAAATCTCCTCCAATTCTTCGTTTGCATGGTGTGTGCGGCGGGAGGCCTTATGGTAGTTTCATTTTCCAAAAAGCATTGCGGATTTCAAAGTTAATTCTTTTGTTTGTTTTAAAAGTTAAAACTGTTTTGGTTTGCTCATACCAGTCCCATGACTGACCTGGAGTTTATTGTTCCCTTCCTAAACTCTACGTGCCCACAATTTTCCACACGGGCAGTCTAGAGTTGGGTTTTTCAGATAATAGATATCGATTTGGTAGCTTTCAGCTTTCTCTTTGGTTTTCTTTGGGGACTCTGGATATTGAAGTCTTTGGATTCATGGACGAGACTTGCTTAGCTTGGTGAAACAAGATGGGGATGCAAGCTTGTGATTTTGGAGTTGGCTTTGGAGCATTGGATTTGAGTTGCAGTTGCTGTTTGGAGTTTTGGTTCCGCTGCTAGTTCATTTCGTTTTCCGCTGTAGCATTTGTCTCTGATATTTCTTGTATCATTGATCATTGTTGTATATTGAATATTGTATTCATTGGAGTTGTATATGATATTCATTTTTCTTCCGCTGTGTTGTTTTACCTAATTGTGTTATATGCTCCGGCGAACCAGATTCGACATTTGGATCTACAGCATTTAAATACGAGTGTTGTATTCGGTGCCGATTTTCGAAGGTCGAGTCAGGATCATTACATTTGGTATCAGAGCTGAAGGTTGAAACTTTAGCTCAAGAGTATAACATATTAAGTAACTCATTAGATATAGGGTGAAGTAAACCCTAGAATGAGTATATCCCTAAGATGAAGATATCCATCTGAATGCCTCAGTAAATTCTCTTACTATCCACTGATAGTGAGTATGAGTGCATGAAGAGGACGAGATAGGGGACAGGGGAGTGCCACTATAAATGGTCAATAACCGACAATAGCAAAAACAACTTTCTCTATCAATCTCCTTTGATTCGTCTTTTCAATTCTTTGATGATTCCTGGCAGTTCCAGGGAGAAGCTTTGATTTTGCATGGGACACAAACTCCAGATGGGTCAGAATTGTTTATTTGGATGAATGGTTTGCTTTGGTTGCTAGGGTTGATAAATATATTTTGGTTGTTTAAATTAAAAGTTTTGGATTGCATCCATATATCTGTTTATTCTATTGGGTCCAAATATATTCTACGAGTGGTTAGTTATCTTTTGAACTAATCAATACCTCTGTATATTCGTAGATCTGGTGACCAGAGTATCGTGATTCGTTCTTGTATTCAATATTGATATTCTGATATGAAAAACCAAATGCAGAATAGATATTCAATTTGATCTGGAGATTCATCTCTCTATCTCTCTATATTCTTTTGTTGTCTCTCTTACAAATTTCGAGGACGAAATTTTCTTAAGGGGGGGAATCTGTAACATCCCTGAATTTTATCCAGGATAATTTGATAAATAATTTAATTTCTGGAAATTTAATTGTGAATCTATTTGTAAATTTAATAGAGTTTTTCAAAAAATATATTTGTTGTTTATAGATGTCAATTTTAAATATAATTTGAAAATGTGAATTTGATGTAATACATTGGAATTTAATTTATTTGAAAATTTAAATGAATAAATATGTCAAAAGATTGTAAATAAAATTAATTGATTTGACATTAAATGGATAATAAATAAAATTTGAAAGTTTTAAGATTTATAAAAGATATGTTCTGTTATTTGTTTATATTTATAAATTTAGTTTAAATTTTATTTTCAATTAATAAACATTTTTATTTTCAATAACAAGATTTGTTTTCCATTTAATTTACATTTTATTTTCAATTAATAAAGATTCATTTCCAAATTTTATTAAATAAATATTTTTGATTTGAAGTTCAAAAGTGAATATTTTATAAATGGATCATAATTTGAGATTTGAATTTGAATTCAATAAAAATTGTATTGACTTGAGAAATTTCTTTCTTAGTAATGTATATTTTAATCACTTCTATAAAAATTAGAAATCACTTCAATATTTTGATCACTTGAAATTTAATTAGACTTGAAGAAATTATATTTGAAATAAGTTTAATATCTTAAGTTTAAAAAAAATATTACACAAATTATTTTAACATAAGGATATAAATTCATAATTTAAATTAAAACATGATGTGCAAATAAAATAAGGTTTAAATGCAAATGCATGAATTAATTTAAAACAAGGGTTTAAAATAAAAATTCTAAATTAATTCAAGACAAGGATATAAACATAAAATTTTGTCTCCAATGACATTTGTAAAAATATTTATTCAAACCATTAACAAGTGTAAGCATATCTTTATTTTTTAGAATAAGTGGCATTTATGTTTTAATTTGAATTAAATAAAACATTTTCTTAAATCTAAAATTTCAAAACAGTTCAAAATGAAAATCTCAAAACCTAGATCAAAATCTGAGAAATCCATATTCAAAACACCTCAAAATTCTTTGAACTGGAAAACAGAAGCACCTCAAATTCAAGACAATAACAATAACAATCTGATCAAGTTTTGAATCTGGAGATCAAAGTCTTCAAGCTGGAGTTAAAATCAGAGGAGATCAAAACAAAGTTCAGACCTGAACTTTCACAAGCTTTCAATCTGGAAAATATAAAATACAGAGGAACAATGATTTTTGATAAAACTCAAATGCATTCAACTTAGTATCAAATCTAAGAATTCATAAGAATCAGATTCAAACAAGATGATCTCAAACAAAGCAGGTTCAAGTTTACAATGCACACCAGGTTCAAAACTGCTTCACTATCTCTGTTTCAAACATAACCAAGGTGAGCAAATTTCTAATTTAGAACCTTATTTCTTTTCTAAGCCTGATCTTTTGATTTATATGCCTGAGATGATGATGTTTTTGGGAATATTTTTGGTCAGATGAAAACATATTGTATGTATGTAAAGATATAGGCATGCATGTTTGAGCACAAGTATAAATATACCTGTAACCCTCTGTTAAAACATGCAGGTTTACACAAATTCAAATTTTAATTTATTTTCTTTCAATCCTTTATAGGATTTGATCTCTAAATAAAATATGTAAAGCATTACCCAGAATTCATTTTAAAGAAAAAAAAATCAAGTAATGATATTAAGCAATTATAATATTACAGTAAAATAAATTTTTGTCAGAAATTCAAACAACTTAAATTTACGTTTTGATTCCAGAATCTGATTGGTGTTTGTAAACGTTGAATTCTAATAATAAAATTTGGATTTTAAGTTTTGAATTGAAGTGGAATTTTGGGTTTGAACTGAAAACACAAAATGGTCGAATTTCGTCGAACGGCGTGGTCGGGATCTTCGTGTTTTGGTTAGAAGGGGGTTTGAGTATTAATGATTATCAGAAAAATGTTAAGTGAATTTATTAATTACCATGGCGACGATAGGATGGTGATTTAGGGTTTAACACCTAACTTGGTTGATCTGCTTTCGTGAAGCTTGTTTGCCGTTGTGAGTAAAGAAGAGCCTATCGGTGGTGGGGGAATTGGAAGAGGAGTTTCTGGCGTAGCTTCGGGCGAGAGCACGTGGGTTCAGGTGGAGTGGTTGGTCGACGGCGGTGATTTTTCTAATCTCGTACGTTTTCCAGTTTAGTACGATAGGGCATTTTAGTGTTTGCTTTCGTGTTTGCTGATTTGCTTCGCTGAGGTGTTGGTTGAGGTAGTGGGTGAGTTGCCGAAGGTCAGAAGGTTGAACTGCGGTGAGATTTTCGGTCGTGCACGTGCACAGTTCGTATTTGTGTACCTGGGTTGAAGCAGCGTTGGGGAAGGCAAGGTGGAACTTGGGGGCGACTCGGGGTGATTCATGAATTTGCTCGAAGCAAGCAACGTCGCGTATGACTCGAAGAATGGCTCGAGTGAGCTACGGGTTTTACCCGAAGCAGCATAAGGAAAACAGTAATTAAGGTTTAAAAAGGTTTTAAAAACTTGTAAATTAAATTGGTCTAAAGCATTTATATAAAGTTACTTGATGTTTTAATAAATGTTTTCTTAAACATTTTGATTTATGGAGTTTTGAAGTTGATAACTTTAAACTTGGATTAAGAAACTTTAAACTTGGATTAAGAAGCTTTAAAGTGATTTTAAAATTTGAGTTATGAATGTAATTTTAAAGTTTATATACAAAGACTAGTTTTAAAATTCAAATTGAAGATAGTTTTTAAAACTATTAATGGATAAATATTTAAGCTATTTAAAATTATGTTTTGATAACTTTAAATTTTGAAGATAAATGATTATTTATATTAAAGCTTAATTAATGATTTAACTAAGATAATTTTAAAGATAAATGGGTAATTATGTTAATGGTAATAAGGATATTAACAAGATAATGTTTTATCTTAATTAAGGTTTTAATATCCTAATTTTGATTAAGTAACTTTAAAGAAATTTAATTTAATTAATTAGTTTAATTATAAAAGTTTGATTAAGAAATTAATTAAGGAAAATAATTTACTTGATTGATAAATGGTTAAGGATTAAAGGATTATTTAATTAAAGATTAATTAAGTTGTAATTGAAAGATCATTAACTAGATTATTAATTAATGATTAGGGATTCATCTATCAATTAATTAAGTGTAATTAAACTTAATTTAATCAAGTGGTTAAGATTTACTAATTAAGTAATTAGTGAGTAATTAATTAAGTAATTAAAGGTTACTTAACTAATAGTTAAGAAGTCCTTAACTAGTAATTAAGTTTTATTAATTAATAATTAATGTTTTATTAATTAATAAATAAAGAATAATTAATCTGTAATTAAGGATTAATTTAGAAGTTGTTAAGTGGTAATTAATTGATTAATCAATGGTGATTAAGGATTAACTAAATGGTAATTAAGGATTGATTAACTTGAGATTTTTAATTAATTGTAAAGAGTAATTAATTAAATAAAGATTTATTAATTGATAATGAGGTTAATTAAGAAGTGATTAATTAATTAAATGATTGTGATTAATTTATTAATGGTTGGTTAAGCAAGGTAAGTTGATTCATTCTTAAGTAATTAATTTAATTTGAATTCATTAAATTAATTTTTGAATTAGAAATATGCTTGCTTATGAATGATTGTATTGCTTTGCATTGATTGTAATCTCTAGAGTGTGATTTTCTGTGATGTGAAATATGCTGTGTATTGATCTGTGATATCTGTGATATGTTTTCGGTATAAATTCCTTGGCCGTAAAACGGCATTTGAAATTCGATGCGACAGGGAGTCGGATTCTAGTTGGTTGTCTGAAACCCACATCGAATCATATTAGTGAATCCTTGTTATTGATAAATTTATTTTATCTATGAATCTGTGATGAAGATAAGCGTTATAGCTAGCTTATCGATATTGCTGCGTTTTAATCTGTGATGTGATAATTGTTGTTGCACTATTATATGTAGAACCCCTGGACTACACCATACACACACAAATATGGATTTCACGTGGAAATCGGTTAAGTCGCAGACTTTTGAAAATAATTTTAAAATTGAATTTTTAAAATCCAAATGTTTTAGATATGGATTGGGTTTAAAGTGAAAAGCTTTTGAAAAAGAATTTCAAAGACGAAAGTTATTTTGAATAACTTGATTTAGTTTTAAAATTTAACTTAAAATTTGAATTCAAAATTTGAAATCTATTCTATATTGAGAATTTATGATGTAAAAGGTTATACAAACTATACATGTGCTTATACAGGTTTTTAAACCATTTCAATTGTATGGTTTTGAGAAATTGAATTTAACCCAAGTTTATATTTGAAAGGCCTTAACTCGTGGAATTATAATCGGATTTTCCGAAACGAAAACGAGTGATTTCAAATAATAATAGCTTTTATATAAGAAATAAACTTCCCAATTTTGATGAAAAGATTTCATGTTGGAAATGGAATGGCTTTGAAAGATAAATTTGAATCTTTGTGAAAAATAATTGAACCCTATTTTTAATTTGAAGAGGATTTTAAATGATGTATCTTGTATATATAAAAGATTTGGAAACGAGAATCGTTTTGAAAGGTATGGATGAATCTTTGAAAATTGTTTTGAAAGCTATGAAATAAGTCTTTGATTTAAAGACCAGATGAGTTAATTCAATTTGAAACGGAATTGTTTTGAAAGGCTAGAAATGAATCTTTGTTAAAGATTGGTGATCCTTGTTTTAAATTGAAAGGGTCTTAAAAGATAAATCTTTTGTTTCAAAGAATTAAGAATGGAAATAGTTTAAACCATTGAAGGTTTTCGAAATGAATCTTTTTGTTTAAAAGATTTGTAAATGGTAATTTTTTTAACCATTTGAATGAATTTTTTTTAGATAAATCAGTTGTGATTTAACTGAGATCCTATATCCATATGTTTTTAAATATTGCGCTCACTAGTCGGTTTAGCCGGGAGAGGACCTTGTGTCATATAACCCATTCCGAATAGTGATACGACGTGTATGGATGGAATTTGAAGACCGGTGGTGAAGACCGTATACTTTCGAAAACGAAAGGATTTCTTGTCGAATGTCTCTCATCGGCTGATCCCCGGTATAGAGATTTGAGCACCCATTGTGATGGGAAGTCCGGACGTGGTTAGGAATTATCCGGATTTGCGAGGGCTTCTTCGGAAGTGCCTTCGGTTCTGTTCGAGCTCGGAACAGACTTGTATGGATTTGTGTCTGACGTTACACTTTGAGATGTAAAGATGGTTTCTATCAAATACATTTATGTTCGGATGTGGAGATTTATTCTCTTAGCTTAACACCCCTCTCTGAGACTTACGAGCTCAGAGGTTATGTAGTTGATGGTAACTAGTGATACATTCCCAATTTGGTAATGTGGCATACGAAGTGCTGCTGATCATTTGTTGATCAAAGCAAGGCTTTATGAAAATGTTGCTTTGTGGACGAGACTGCATCTGGACCTCACACCCCGAAATGGTCGAAACAGGAAAGATGCAGCAAGGTTTCAGGGGTTGTGCCCCTATGGTATGTCCATTTCTTATGGATAGAGGTGATATCATGGTATGGAGCCCAGTTATTTAACCTATGTGATTACTGCAAATACATTGCTTTGTGGTTGTTGGTATCGAGCGCTCGGATAAAGGTCCCAAAGGACCGGGGGTGGCATATCTTAGGTTTTATTCCCCGGGAAGGGGGTAGCCAGCCTTGTATTAGCAAAGAACGAAGGATGGTTCTCGGGACATCCCTCCAGAGGCGTACCCATGTGGCAATAGGAAGTTCCTTGGCCTGACCATTTGTTGGAAATCCAATCATCCAATACGCGCCCTGTACGGTTTTAGTTGTAGAACCTGCCATTCACTTATGGTGGCGCCCCACTATTTGGATGGTAGCTATAATAGGCATAGTACAAAATGTCTATGCTGGCTAAGATTAATATTATACTTTTGAAATGTTTTCCACTATGCACTTATAATAGTATATCACATGGTTTTCGCGTATCAAGCATTTTTGACTGTCATAAGGAGAAATCTCCTCCAATTCTGCGTTTGCATGGTGTGTGTGGCGGGAGGCCTTATGGTAGTTTCATTTTCCAAAAAGCATTGCGGATTTCAAATTTAATTCTTTTGTTTGTTTTAAAAGTTAAAATTGTTTTCGTTTACTCATACTAGTCCCATGACTGACCCAGAGTTTATTGTTCCCTTCCAAAACTCTGTGTGCCCACAATTTTCCACACGGGCAGTCTAGAGTTGGGTTTTTCAGATAATAGATATCAATTTGGTAGCTTTCAGCTTTCTCTTTGGTTTTCTTTGGAGACTGTGGATATTGAAGTCTTTGGATTCATGGATGAGTGCTTAGCTTGGTGAAACAAGATGGGGGTGCAAGCTTGTGGTTTTGGAATTGGCTTTGGAGCATTGGATTTGAGTTGCAGTTGTTGTTTGGAGTTTTGCTTCCGTTGCTAGTTCATTTTGTTTTCCGCTGTAGCATTTGTCTCTGATATTTCTTGTATCATTGATCATTGTTGTATACTGGATATTGTACTCATTGGAGTTGTATGTGATATTCTTTTTTTTCCGCTGTGTTATTTTACTTAATTGTGTTTTAAGCTCCGACGAACCAGATTCGACGTTTGGATCTGCGGCATTTGAATACGAGTGTTGTATTCGGTGCCGATTTTTTAAGGTCGAGTCAGGATCGTTACATGACCATTTGTTGGAAATACAAAAAAAACAATACGAGCCCTGTACGGTTTTAGTTGTAGAAACTGCCATTTGAAGTGGTAGTTATAGCTAGCATAATATAATGGTACCTATGCTGGCTAAGATTAATATTATACTTTCAAAACGTTTTCCACTATGCACTAATAATAATATCAAATGGTTTTCGCGTATCAAGCATATTTGACTATCATAAGGAGAAATCTACTCCAAGTCTGTGTTTGCATTGTGTGTGTGGAGGGAGGCCTTATGGTAGTTTCATTTTCTTAAAAGCATTGCGGATTTCAAATTTAAATTCTTTTGTTTGTTTTAAAAGATAAAAATGTTTTTGTTTGCTCATACCAGTCCAATGACTGACCTGGAGTTTATTGTTCCTTTTTTAAACTCTGGGTGCCCAAAATTTTCACACGGGCAGTCTAGAGTTAGTCTTTTCAGATAGTAGATACAGATATCGATTCGATAGCTTTCAACTTTCTCTTTGTAATTCTTTGGAGTCTTTGGATTCATGGACTGGACTTGCTTATCTTGGTAAAACATGATGGTGGTTCGAGCTACTGGCTTGGATTTTTTGCATTGGTGCTTTGGAATTAAAGTCGCTGTTGCTGTTTGGAGTTTTTTGGTTCCGCTGCCAGTTCATATTGTTATTCTGCTGTAACATTGTTATTTTGTATCTCTGATGTTGATTCATATTGTATCATTGGATATTGTATTCATTGGAATTGTATTGATATTCATTTCTTTTTCTTCCGCTGTGTTGTTACACTTGATGTGTTATAAGCTCCGGCGAACTAGGTTCGACATTTGGATCTGCGGCATTGGAATACAAGTGTCGTATTCGGTGCCGATTTTCGAAGGTCGAGTTAGGGTCGTTATGCTTACTCACTCATAATTACTTATTTCTTTTCATGAAAAAATGGTTGTTTTTAAAGACTTAGGGAGAAGAATGCTAAAATTGAATCGCAAAATGATAGTTTGATAGAATTAAATAAGCAGCTTAATCAATTTTTCAAAACTATAGAAATAAGAGCCCTAAGTCTGATAAGTGTCCATCATTAGAAGAGGAAATAAAAAAATAAAAACTAAAATTAATCGCTTGAAAATGAAATTCTGATTTTGAAAGAAAGTGAAAATACTAGAAGAGAAAATTCTATTAAAAAGTGCACTTTGTTACTGAATGAAAATGAATCCCTCTAGTCACAAGTTCAACAATTGTCTACAACTTTAGGAAAATTCTCCAAAGGAGAATAATCACTAAATATGCTATTAGGGAAACAAACTGTTAATACTATTAGACAAGGACTTGAGTATACTCAATCTGAAAAGGGTAGAAGTGAAACTAATCATGTCAATTCCAAGTGCATGATTTGTGAAAAATTGGACACAATCATAACAATTGCTGGTATAGACCCAAACACATGAAAACCATACCAATTTAGGTTCCTAAAGGCATGAATTTAAAATCCCTTAAAATCAAACAAATCTGCATGCCAAAAGGAACAAATATAGACTATCTTGGTTCTACTTGTTTTTCAAAAAAAAATGTCACTAACAATCATGGACCTATGAAAACAAATAGGTCACAAACTCTTCTCTAGTGCAGGTGTGTTGGCAGGCTAAGGAACAGCAACAGTGGTACCTGGATTATGGCTGTTCTAGGAAAATGATAGGCGACAAATCAAAGTTCCTTAGCCTAGAGAAATACAAAAGTGGCAGAGCCACAATAGGCAACAACGATGTATTATATGTTGAAAATCTACACCATAGTCCGATTTCAATCTGCCAGTGATCAACTGGGAAAATTTAAAAAAAAATCATCTTTTCATGCCAAGAACGCTATAAGTACATCTAGAGTCCTTGAATTTGTTCATATGTATCTATTAGGACCTAACGATATTGCAAGCTTAGGTGGTAAGAGATATTTTTTTGTATTGGTTGATGATTACTCTAAATACACATGGGTATATTTCTTTATCTTACTCTTTCTAGACCAGCCATTATGTTCTTTGTTTCTTTATGTGCATGGTTTCAATCAAATCTAAAAGAATCTTATTTTAAAGCTTAAAAAGGATTATAAAGTATCTGTTGCACACCTCACGGTTTGGTCTGTGGTGTCTAGCTAATGACAACTTTGAGTTAAAAAGGTATTCAGATGCAGATTATGCTGGTTATCTAGTTGATAGAAAAAGTAATAGTGGAACATGTTTTATGCTGGGACATTCGTTAGTTGCATAGTCTAGTTCAAAACAAAATTATATTGCATTATCTAGCACTGAGGCAGAGTATATTCCTCTAAGCGGTTATTGCGCTCAAATCTTATGGATGATACAAACTTTGCAAGAGTATGGTCTAAATTTTAAACATGCTCCACTTATGTGATAGAAAAAGGGCAATTAACCTCACAAATAATCCTATACATCATTCTCGCACCAAGTATATGCATGTTAGACATCATTTCGTTAGAGATCACATTTCCAAAGAAAATATCTTCATAAATTTCATTTCAATTGATTTTTAATTGTCAGACATTTTTACAAAGCCCCTTCTACAAAATAGTTTTTTTCGACTTCGACTCAGTTTAGGAATTGTAAAAATGTGATTTTTATTTTATTTTATTTGATTTTAAATGCCTATGTTAACCAGTCTGACTCCGTATTTATTATTGAAAAGATATATTTGACTGAAAAAGGTGATGAGTGTTAATCTTGATCATACATTATGTATTGAGAGAGTATATTTAGAAAATTTCTTTAAAATTTTAAACAAAATTTGTAGTAACTTTGGTTGGTGAAAATTCCATGACCATCTATATTTCTATCATACTTCTGCGACAATCACTCATCAAAATCCAATATAGTATGTCAAAGTGTGGTATTCAAACAGGAAATTATTCATTTTTTTAATTAATTAGCACTAAAATCATCCAAAAGTACTCACTCTCATTTAAAAGTCCTTACAGTTATGCATGGGTGAACTACTTAGAATCTTTGATTATGTGCTTTGATGCTCATTTAAAAGTCCTCGTGTTTATTCATGTATGGAACACATATCAAAATTGGATAAAATTGGTGAGTTGATTCTAAACCCATTTAAAAGTCCTTACGATTATGCATGGTTAGAAGATGCTTGGAATTCTTTTTTTAGAAAAGGAATACTGTTAATCTCATTTAATAGTCCTAACGATTACGCATGGTTAGTAAGTATTCAAATTCCTATCAAAAATATACCACAAATGGACATGACTATATGGTATTCTATGCTGACATCACCGCTATGGCCCTAAAATGGAATATGTGCCTAACAGAGTATTTATGACTTTTGTTTGATTTTTTCTTGAAATTTAATATTTATACTCAATTAGGTATTAATGTTGTGTTAATGTCTATCACTTTATCACTCTTGTCTAACACTGTTACTCTTTTGCTGATAAAAAAAGGGGGAGAAAAGTTAAGATTTTTGCAAATAAGTCAAATTCTTTACTTGCATATTTTTTGTTTTCATGCATATGTGAAGGGGGAGCTTTGTTGTAGGGGTATTATTCAAATACGGGGAGCTAATAGAATTCAATAAGATCAAATATATTAATAGAGTCAAAATATTAATATAACTTTGTTATTATCATAAATGGAAGATTGTAGAATACAATAGCCTATGATTTTTGCTTGATGATAATAAACATACATATATTAATTTAAATGTATTTGTTATTGTACTATTTTATTTTTCCGCATAATTAAATAAATATTTGTTAAATAAAATAAATAACATGGAATTCATGTTTAAATAAATATTTTATTCAAACAGATAATTTTAGTACAAATTCAAATAGTATAACTTTAAGCTCTCGGTATATTTACACAATTCCAAATACAAGTTTCTGATTACAACACAATTTTCATTATACAATTTTTGTATACATATTTCACCTCAATACATATTCACTATTCCCTCGTATTTTGATCTTCAACTTGGTTCCAACCTATATCCAGCATCTGAACTATCTACAAAATAAACATTGACACGGTAAAATTGAAAAAGAAAATATTTACAGTGCATAATAAAGTATGTGTTTTGAAAATATTATTTTCCTCATTTATTTGGGTTATTCGTCGTCATTTATTTTTTTATTTCATCTTATACGAACAACTTGTGGCATGCACATTGTATCGCTGTACATGCCACAAAGTCACTGATACACACTTGCTTGTTAAAATTGCAGGGACAGGTGAGCACAAGGTCAAACTCAAGCCTAGATTGGATTCAACTCAAGTGCAATGCAAAGTCACTAGTATAAATGGAACCATGTCAAAATACAACCCGACTTAAAACAACACATACCAAACATGACTTCGATTGTAACAAGACTCCAGAGAATTATGACCAGACCAGACTTAATTGGAACTGGACATGGAACTCGAAGCAACTAGTAGCTTAACTCAAAATAAAGTCACAGAGCTTCATACATCCTCATACGAACATGAACACACAAGAGAGCATACATATATACACAATAAACAGGAAATGGAACTCGAAGCAAAACATAATGCAGTAAAAATTCAAGCAAGGCAACATAGGGTGTCACACCAACATAAATACAGCAATGTACAAAGCAACATTCACATCAAATAGCCATGACTCGAACAAGACTGAAGTGCACCAGGCTCAACAAGCACAGTGGCCAGTTCTTCATATGCAATGGCAAGTCTAACAAGGAAATTCAAGCATAGACATAGAAAGTCTAAACAACTAGCCTTAATACCATAGCCATCACACACACACACACATATATATACATACATATATATATGTATATACATGGTGACACACATACAAGTGGATATGACATAATCAAAGCAAAAACAGTAGCAGTTCGAAAAAAGTTAAGGAGCGGTTTGAAAAAGAAATTGTCAATCAAAACACTGTTGAAGTGTTCAACAATTATCAGTAGCAGTTCGAATAATGTCACAGAGGATTTCAACCAAGGAACAAGTCAGTGAATGAAAAACAGGTCGAAGGAGCAAAAAGAACAGAACAAAATTCAAACATATTCAACCGATGATATGATGAACAAGTCAAGAATTCATCATAGTCGTTCAACCAGAAATCGAACGGTCGAGCAAATCAGTTAAAGAATTCAAACCGGTATATATGAATAAAAGTATAGGGTTTTCGATCCCTATAAATTAAATCCAAATCATCATTGGCAAAATTATTCGAGTTCGAGACAAAGATTCAAAGAGCCTACTTAGAACAAATCATAGAAAAAATCCAAAACTCGAATCAAGTCGATCATAATCAAAATCAAAAATGGGCAAATCACATACCAATTTCATACCGTTCGAGCTCGACATAATTAAAGCAACCATGTGCACTCAAGGGCAGGAAGTCGATTGATGAAGAAAATCAATGCAATAGCATACTTCAATCGATCAATATCACAAACGACGGCATCAATCAAACGAAACCCAAAATTTGAAGAGCAACAAAAGAACGGCCGAAGAAGAATAAAGGGAGACAGGTTATTTCTTTTACTTGGGCTGTAGTTTTTATAATTTTACAATAGGGTAATTCTTTGGTCATAGTTTTGTTTTTAGTAATTTTCTCTTTATAAACTTTTGTAAAATTCTAATTGTGTAACTAGGTACGAGCTACAGTTTTGTAATTCAAGAATTCGCAACTCAGTGACTGAGTTGTAGCAGGGTTTTAAGCTTAGAGTTAGGTTAATCAAGTTAGCGGGTATTGCAAGTTTACGTGTGTTTGTAAGCGTTTGACTACTTAATTTCTAGTAGAAACCTTAGTGATAGAACGTAGGCAGGTTTTTGCCAAAGCTGGGTAAATCTATATGTGATCTCTACTGTGTCACTTTTTATTATTATTTTTATTTCCGCTTCATTTTTAGTATCACCCTATTCATCCCCCCTCTAATGTGAAAACGATCCTACAAGATTGCTAAATTAGATAGAGTATTATATGAGACAACTCCAAGTTGAATTAGATTGAGTCCATAAAATTCAAGAATGTTGACAAATAATGGGGCAAGGGAAAGCAATATTCTATTTTCTAGATGCTTAGTGTCCATGTGAATAACCCTTCAGGGGGTTCGCTCCCATTTTCAGGAGTCCTGACCTCAACTCCTTCAATTCCATCGCACACGACTCAATTCTTTAACTCCTTTTGATCATTCATTTGTTTATCCCTTGAAAGGTCTAGAAAAGGTTAATGATAAGCTAACAACTCAATAGGAGTTCTGAAACCTCAGCTAGAAAGGCCTAAAGTCTTATAGTTAAAATGGGTGGGATTGGGCCTAAAATTAGGTTTTTCAGCCCAAATTCAAAATTCAGAATTTCCTCAAACAACCAATTATCGACCTAAGATAATGAGAGATTTAATTTAGGGACAGAATTTTAATCTATAGACGACAAGCATCATGGTTTGACCAACTGAATGATATCTCAAATTGAAATCCAACACCAGTACAATAGTAGTAATCACAATCAAGCTTTTTGTAAATTCAAAAAGAAAAATGCTCGCAAATATTCACGACAGTAAAGGAGACTAATAAAATCATAGAAATGATCGAGGACTTATTGTTTGAGGCGAGAATCTACAGTGATTTGCGAAGATTTCCAAGCTTTAATGGCGAGCGCGCCTGTTGATAATATGAGTAACAAATAAGAAGAAAAGAAAAAGGGTTTATTCAATTCTAGAAACAACGTTGGAGATTACCTATCGGTAAGATCTTAATCGTAGAATGAGTGTGGAAGTGTTAGAGTACGAAACACCCTGGGATAAAGAAAAGGAAGACTCTTTTTAGGGAGACCAATCGAATCATTACAATTGTCATGAGCATTTAATGCAAGATCGAGATCCATCCTTTCAGAAGCATATCTCGGCTTCCCTTTTCGTCGATCTTATATGGAAAGTATCCCCTAAACCTTACGGTCTAGCTTAACCCTTGCCTTTTGGCACCAAAACAAATTTTCTTATCACTTAGTCTAGATGGCTTCAAGTGATAAGCAAGATTTCAATAGTTTTGAGCTTACAGTCTCGAGATAAATTTTGCCTCTTGGCTCTCAAATAATTTCTCTTATCACATTGCCTAAATGGCTCCATGTGATAAGCTAGGTTTCAATAATTTGAACCTCCTGGTCTGGCTAAATCTATACCTTCCAATCGAAAATTAAAATTCAATTTCAAACAGTGTTGCCCAAATTTCTTATAACAATGCGCAAATATAGGCATTACATCACCACTAATAGTTTTCAAACCCGATTCCCATGTAAGACCGGATCTAGATGACTAAAGCATGGTATCGTAGTATTTTTGCCTCTATGCACTAACTTCAAATACCAAAACTCTCTACATGAGGTTAGTTTTCAAATAATTTTCTAAGCTCCCTAAACAAAGATAGATCTGTATAAGTTGTCTAGGTAAAGTAATGGTTTTGAAAGTTCTCAGAACACTACTTTACCCAAAAGCTCAGGATCAACTTTATGATAGGAGCGGAACAAACAAGCCAAGTATTAAGACTGACATGAAACTGTTCTTTCCAAAGTCCAACTTATATCAACCATATAAGGTGGGCTTAGGGGGACATGTGTTACACCATAATTCCTTCCAAGTACAAATCATAAATATTCAAGAGAAAAGTTCCTTGGCTTGTAATTCGAAGATCAACTATTCTGTTCCCAATGAGAGGTTCAGCACCGAACTTAGTTTTCAAGAGCATATAGTCAGATAGCATGAGCCAAAGCACCAAACAATATCAAGATCATTGTCCAGCTGATAAAGAAGCTTAGCTGAGGGCAGCGGTTGCCTGAACCAAAAGTATTCAATAAGTATTAACAATCAACGACATAGATAGCCCAGGCCGATACCAACAGTTAGGATAAATGAAAAGTATCCAAAAAGTCATATATAAAAGCATCACGTGTGTTATCCTGCCTTATGGCAAGGACGTGACACCAAAATATTGACTGGAAACCAAAAATAGTTTTCCTCGATTGCCAGTTATGTATAGGTCGGTTATGGATGTCGGTGAATTTTAACCGAGTCCGGATTGGGCTACAATCAATATGAAAAGACAAGAAAAGCTATGAAAGCCAAGGTTCCAAATTTCAAGTCAATCCAAGTTCGTATGCTCAAGATATGATCGATGCAAAATTGAACATCGTTCTTGTTCGTATCCATCAGGTTTACTACAGTTCGTATCCATCGATTTGTGGGCCTTGTTCGTATCCACAAATCTAGCACTGTTCGTATCCATCAAGCATGCCCCACTTCGTATCGGTCCGAGCACATCCCACTTCACACCCATCACCACCGGCTAATTTGTATCCATGGGCAATTGTTGCTGCATGTCAATCATTCCATGTACTTCGTATCGATCCACCCATTCGTGTATTTTGTATCGGTCAGCTATTGATCGATGCAAAGAGCACATAATGGATCGATACGAATGTCACCTCTTTTCGATCGATACGATAAGGCCATTGAATCATCAATACGAAATAAGCATCCTAGGATTGATATGAAGGATGGAGTCTATTAGGTCGATACGAGCGAGGCATAAACATTGGAAGGACTCGGTCGATTAGGCGTCGAGAGTGGATCGATCCTAAAAACAAGGGCCACATCAACTCTTAGACACATGCCCTGATCGATACGAACAAGAGCGATGCAAAGGGGATTGATACGAATTGTACAGCCTACCGAAAACCCTAAATTGCATCGATTATAACTCACAATCTACAGGTCTGAATGCTACAAATTTTCACAGGAGCTCACGTACAACCTAAGGAATGTTTATGCCAAGTTTCGAATCGATTGGGCAAAATCTCGATCGATACAAAATTGGTTCGTATCGATCATGGACCGAGTGCAAATCACATGGGATCGATCGCGTGGGCCCATACATGTGCCAAAAGAGGTCTTCCGAGATTTGAGTGAGATATTTGCATCCCACGCCTATAAATAGCAACCCAGAGTCTACAAAAAATGGACTTTTGAATCATCTACGTCCAGACTCTGCTGAATTCATTTATGCACTTCAAGGCTACTGTTGTACTCGAAGTTCATCACTGTAATTATGCAATCAATTGTAATCTGCAAGAAAACATCAATAAAGTGATCAACTTCAAAGTGGACGTAGGACAGATTGTAGAACCACTATAAATTCTGTGTTCTTTACTGCTTTCCTACTAATTTTATGAGTGATCTTCATTTTTTATTCTCTACATACTTGTCATCTGTAATCTGTGATTGTGAATTAGTGCTTTCATCGGCAATTGGTTGTTTGTGACCAATTTTGGCACAAACATTTTGGTCATTGAGAAGGAAAGTGCTCAGGGATTCTAAAGCTTGGAGTTTAAATTTGGAAATCTAGAGGATCAGATCTAGAAGCGATCATGGCCATACAATCAACGAGAAGACAAAGAACTGAAAGTAGTCAGCATGAAGGGAGTCAAGGGGCTTCCTCAGGAGCAAACCAAGTCTCGGTCTTCATCACCAGGGATGAGATAGAGACGATGTTGAAAAGAAAAGAGGAGATAATCAAGAATTTGTTCCGATCGGTTGGGCAATTTGGGGCACAAAATCAAGGGAATGCAACCACAAGAGATGTTGGAGATAAGGATCGGGACCTCGGAGCAACCAGAATTCAGAACGAAGTGGGACCATCAGGAGTAGACCTAAAGCTAGGGGCATTCCCACGGAGTATGTTAATCCATCTTCAAGCAGGATACCAGACAGAACTATTTGACATGGCATTGATAGAGAATTGGATGCTTGTCTAGAAGAACAGATTCCGGAATCCCCGCGTGGACTCAGGGGGCAGATCAGAGGCAACGGACAAGGAACACTGCTTGGCAACAACGACAAGATTGGCAGAGATGGTCAGACGAGCCATGAGAGACAGACTAGTGAATAGAGATCTCGAAGACGTGAACAGGAGCCCCTTCACTTCTGCAATTAGACAGGCTAGGAACCCACCAGAATTCATGCCACCAACACTAAAAAACGTACGATGGGAGGATGGATCCTGCAGTTCATCTAACACGACACAGGAGGCATATGGAGGTGTTGGGGGCATAGGAGAAGGTCATGGTCCGATGCTTCCCGTAGTATTTGACAAACATTGCAGCGCTATGGTTCAGACAACTGGAGAGCGGCTCCATTTGAACATGGATCGATTTGACTGAGAAGTTCATGAGGCAATTCAGAGTTCACATTTCGAGACCCAAGAATGTGATGAGTTTGGCAACACTAAAGCAAAGAACCAGGGAATCTTTAAGGAACTTTCTGATGCAATTCATTGTAGCGACATTATCGGTGGATTGATCAGATCCATCCATGGTTTTGATGGCAGCTGTATCTGTTATAGCTGATGGCACAAAATTCATGAATTCATTGACAAGGGATCCCCCTGTGAATCTAGGAGAACTTTATCATGAGGCTGAAGGATTTTTACGATTAGCGGATGCAAATGATGAAAGAGAAGAAGGAGAAGGAGTTGACGTTTATGCAGTCAAAGGCGGAAATCCTCCTGAAAAATATTCAGGAACTGATAAATGGAAATGGAAGGCCAAGAATAACGGTGATGGACCGACGCAACCACGAAAAGAACCAAGATTCACCTCTAATACGGAGTTGAATGTGACTTTGGAGCAAATCTACCAGGATACCAGGGACAGATTCCTTATCGAAAGCCAACGAGAAGGGATCCGAAGAGGAATGAAAGAAAACCCAACAAATATTGCTTATTCCACGAGCTAAATGGTCATAGCACGAATGATTGCAGGCACTTGAAGGATGAGGTTAAGGGCCATATCTTGAATGGTCTACTATCATAGTATGTGAGAAAGGAAACGACAACGGTGGAACGAGAGCAACCACCACCTGCATCAACTGGGAACGGTTCAGGATTGAGGCGTCATCTTGTCATCAACTGATTGAAATAATGACCAATAAGCAGAAAACTCCACACCAATGTGATTAAGTAATTTACACATGTATAGGATCGCAAATGATCCTTAGGCATGCTCTGACACGACTACTAACCGCATCGGTGTAGGTGTTGGCACTTTGACGTCTCTATGTTGCTTTTGTTTTCTATTTCTCATGTTTGAATTTGGTTTTATTGGACATTTTTGCAGAAAAACTCATTTTGAATGTAAATCCTCTATTTGTGATTCCATAATGGATAAGCCACTTACACATGTACGGGGCACGATTTCTTTAGACATGCTCTGAGATGGCGATAAACCGCCATAACAAACAAGCCGAAAATTCACTCGAACGTGAAATCTGACATTAATGATACCAAGTCCCCCCTGGACACACACAACTCGCCTCGAATATCACCCGACCGCGAATGGTCACAATTCGTCTCGAACGGCACCTGACCACGAATGGTCACAATGCGCCTCGAACGGCACCCGACCCCGAACGGTCACAATTCACTTCAAACGGCGCCCGACCGTGAACGGTCACATTTCGCCTTGAACGGTACCTGACCGTGAACAATCACATTTCGCCGCAAATGATACCTAATCACGAACGATCACAAATCACCTTGAACAACACCCCGACCGCGAACGGTCACCATTCGTCGCAAACGGCATCCGATCTCGAACGGTCACATATCACCTCAAATGACATATGATCTCAAACGATCGTCATTCACAATCAGGCAAGACCATCGATCTCTTTTACAGGTCATCAACAGGATATGAACACCCAGCTTAGGTATTACAAAATACACTTTCTGACCACAAGGCATGTTTTGGTGGGCAAGTGTTATCCCGTATTATGGCAAGGATGTGACACCAAAAGATTAACTGGAAACCAAAAATAGTTCTTCTCGATTGCAAGTTATGTACAAGTCGGTTATGGATGTCGGTAAATTTTAACCGAGCCCAGATTGGGCTACAATTAATATGACGAGACAAGCAAAGCCATGAAAGCCAACATTCCAAATTTCAAGTCAATCCGAGTTCGTATGCTCAAGATATGATCGATGCAAAATTGAACATTGTTCTTGTTCGTATCCATCGGGTCTAGTGCACTTCGTATCCATCGATTTGCAGGCCTTGTTCATATCCACAAAGCATATGCCTTTCGTTTCCATCATGCATGCCTCACTTCGTATTGGTCCGAGCTCATCCTACTTCGCATCCACCACCACCGGCTAATTAGTATACGTGGGAAATTGTCGATTCGTGTCAATCATTCCGTGTACTTCGTATCGATCCACTTATCCACATATTTCATATCGGTCGGTCATTGATCGATACGTAGAGCACATAATGGATCGACACGAGTGTCACCTCTTTTCGATCGATACGAGAAGGCTATTGAATCATTGATACGAAATAAGCATCCTAGGATCGATACGAAGGATGGATTCCATTAGGTCTATACAAACGAGGCGTAAAGATTAGAAGGACTCGTTCGATTCGGCGTCGAGAGTGGATCGATCCTAAAAACAAGCGCCATGTCAACTGATAGACACGTGCCCTGATCAATACGAACAAGAGCGACGCGAATGGGATGGATACGAATTGTACAACCTACCAAAAACCCTAAATTGCATCGATCATAACTCGCAATCTACATGTCCGAATGCTACCAAATTTTCATAGGAGCTCACGTACGATCTAAGGAATGTTCATGCAAGTTTCGACTCGATTGGGAAAAAACTTGATCGATACGAAATTAGTTCGTATCGATCACGTACCGAGTGAAAATCATATAGGATCGATCGTGTGGGGCCACACACGTGCCAGAAGAGGTCTCCCGAGATCAAAGTGAGATATTTGCATCCTACGTCTATAAATAGCATCCTAAGGTCTACAGAAAAGGGAATTTTGATTCTTCTACGTCCAGACTCTGCCGAATTCGTTTTTGCACTTCAAGGCTACTGTTGTACATGAAATTCATCACTGTAATCCACTGTAATCAATTGTAATCAGTAAGAAAACATCAATAAAGTGATCAATTTCAAAGTGGACGTAGGCCGGATTGTCGAACCACCACAAATTCTGTGTTCTTTACTGCTTTCCTACTAATTTTCCAAGTGATCTTCATTTTTTATTCTCTACATACTTGTCATCCGTAATCTGTGATTGTGAATTGGTGCTTTCATCGGTAACTGGGTGTTTGTGACCAATTTTGGCGCAAGCAATGTCACCAATCCATGTCAAAATGAACTCAACTAGATGATGACAACTGTTCACATCTAAATTGCATATAGTAAGTTAGGCCGTCAATCCAAGAAGAAGGCTCTCTACCAATGGCGTTAAGGCATATTGGCTATAAATGGGCAGCAATGTTAAGGCGTAAGGATCTTTGGACATGAAAAAGAATTAATGCATAAAACAATATTGTACTTTTTTGTATTAGTGCTCATCTTGAAAACTCATTAATGGAGGTAATGCAAAAATCCAATGTAATACACCTCTAGGCTAGTTTGACAAAATACGGAAAGGATGGCGGATGTAAAGACATTGGTCCGAACCACTATAAAAATCCTGATGTTATTAACTTGATGCACTCTGCAGTCTGACATTCCGTAACTTAAGTTTGATTATATCGTATTTAGAAATCCCTTCATTGAGTTCAATATTCCAACTAGCTACTAAAGCTATAACTTTTGACCTCGGGGTGTTGGTGTAGAAGAACATTTGCACTAACGTGTAATTTTACAGAACAAGATAATCAGTGTATATTATTATTGTTCTAAGTTGTATAGCATTTTTATGCTCGGTTGTATTCTTGTTTGGTCATTCACGATTCGTACGCAGACAAAACTGTTTAACGACGTGCAACACACATAATTGTCAACACACTTAGACTTTTCCTTCATTCATTTAATTTCCCTCCTCTTCACGTCTACCGTAAAAAAATTCCACCTCTTTAAAAATAAAAATAAATAAAAAACACTTAACTAAAAATTGTAAAATTGGGATCTTTGGAATTGTATTGACTGGATCTACAAATCTGTACTTGTTTTGGAGGGTTCGACAATGTTTGGTGAGGATCGATATTTTAAACATGAGCTTAGTGATCTAGGGTTTGGATTTTTGATGGCTAAAGGAGGATTTAAGTGACAAGGTTGGTTCTACTGGTTTTATTATGTCGAGGAGCCTAAGTGGCGGGAGTTTGTGTAACAACCCTAATTTTTAGTAACTTTGTTTAGGATATTTAGTTAGTTAAACAAAAATAATAATGAAAGTTGATTAATGGATTGAGATTTGATTATAATTAAGGGTAGCTGTCCCATATTAATATTTAAATCAAAACGAGATAGCATGAATAAAACGCGTTTGGAAAATATGTGTTATAAGGGAAGGGTAAAATAGGAAAAAGGGCTCTCGAATACCTTAAACCCTTAGCCTTGAGTTCTCACTTGCATTTATTTACCAAACTAAAAGTATAGAGAGGGCCACCATTTTCTACAGCAAGGAAAAAGAAAGGTAAAGGGGAAACTTAATCAACATCGGATACGATCAATCTCACATCTTTAATCACAAAGCGGTGAATAATTACCACATCTCATTTTCTAACGATTTTCAGTTTTAAGGATAATATAAAGTATTTTTGCATGTTTATACCATGTTTTGAATGATTAAAAGTTTATATATGCTTGTTGATGGTTTATGAAAGTTCATATTGATTTTTATGATATGTTTTTATATGAAAACCCTATTAAATGATATTCAAATGCCTTGTGAATTTAAATGTAGATTAGAAATGATATTCCAGAGATGGATTTCAATTTCCATAATTTTACGAATTAATATTGATTTTAAATTAATTTTCTACAGAAGAAAATGATTATTTGGGTTTTAAATTATTTATGGCTAAAGAAATAAATATTTGGGTCAAAAGTTTATATATGTTAACATATTGAAAATGGTTTACTATAATTTTTATAGAATTTTCCTAAGTGTTTTGATGAATATATAAAATTATTTAAGGTCTGTGATTTAAATGTTTCATATGTTTATTTAAGGAGAAGAGGCATTTTGTAAAATAAAATTATTGTTTGTTACTGAAATGTTGGCAAAATTTTTGAAAACGATATTTAGAAACCAATGAAAATTTGACAAATAATAGAAGGTTAGTTGAAATGTGTTTCTCTTTTAATTTAGAAACAAAATAACATGTTTATAGGACGTTCCGCTACTTTCGGCATTCGGGGTTCCTATTAGACGTTTTGTCACCATGCTTTCAAACCAGTGTGCATGGTATCAATCTACTTGGTACATAGCGCATTGGATAATTACGAAGGGTACATAGTCAAAACTTTGGGTTTCGAAGGGGTTGGAGTATGCCTTTGTTTTAAAATTAAAGTAGCGCCTGCTTGTCTTTTGATGGTATAGTTCTCTTGTTTTAAATAATGCTTTCGAAGTGGTGGAAACTCCTAGCTGCCGCCTTTCTACCTTTCGAAGTCAATGGTTTCAAAAGGTATACTTAGCTTTTAAAAAAAATTAGCCACTTCTCCAATGGTTTTGAAGGGAAGGTTTCGACACCATCAATTCTTTACTTAGGGATAACTTTTGAAGGGTAGGCTTTCTTCTTAAATGATTTTATAGACCCTTTTGTTCAGTTGAAGTAAAACCCAATTGTTTCAAAGGAGTTGATCTAATGGTTTCGAAAGGTATTTTTCCACATATTTCAAATTGAACCCAAGTGCTTTCGAAAGGGTTAAGCTTATAACGTTTTGATGCTTTCAAAAGGTTTTACAAAATGGTTTTGAAGGGGTGGTTCCCAAAGGGTTTTGAAGGAGTCAAAAGGCAATGCTTTCTGATAGTTTTGAAAGGATTAAAAAGGAAGGTTTTTCCAAGAGTTTCTAATGGCAATGTTTTGAAGTGTTTTAAGATATGATGTCCAAGGTTTTAAAGCTTTCGAAAGGAAGGTTTTCAAAGGTTTCGAAAGGATGGTTTTGGCCTTTCGGCTTAGATATATGAAGGGTTTTAATTAGTTTTGAAATAAGTGCTTTCAAGGGTTTCTAAAGAGGTACTTTCAATGAAATCCAAAAGGGGACTTTCAAGTGTTTAAATATTTTCATCAAATATGGTTTGAGTAAATCTTATATATATGACATGGCAAGGTGATTTTGAGTAAAGCATAGAGTGTATGTATTTTACTTGTGTGAGTTGATTTAAAGGTTTTAAATCATTTTGAAAAGGTTTTCGAGGAATATTATGGGAAAGGATCGCTAGGTAAAATGTGAAACACCCCCACACCTCTTAATATACCTAATATGACATATTAAAAGGAGTGGTGCATTATAGGTATAACTGAAACTGACAGAGACTAAGATTTACAAGACAAAAACAGGTAAAAACAGCAGAAATTAAAAAAAATACTTATTTAAAACAAAAGCTTCATAATTACTCATAAACCAAATAAGTTAAATACTAAATATAATATACATGCCTCAAAAACCAAAATGTATCATGAAATAAAAACTCAATCTCAAAATTAGAGTACATAATATTTCTCATAATAAGCCAATACATAGAAAGAGCTAAAGCTAGAATAAAAGAAATATATGGTAGATATCTTCTCCCAAAATCCTCCAAGAAACCGTAGTCTATAGCCCTCTTCCTTGATTGCCTATGAAAGAGAAGGGAAAATAGAGGAGTGGGTTAGACTAAAAGTCTGGTGAGTGATAGTAACTACTAGAATGTTTAAGCAAAGTAAAGGTAATAGACTCTTCAATAGTTTTAGTATATACAAAAGAAACAAAGGAAATAGGAAAGAGATAAATAGGAAAATACAATTAAAATATTATAGTTGATATGAAAGGTGAACTTTGATTGTTTGCACTTGTCCTTGATAGCTGCTTGATTATGCTGAATTCCTAATCCTATAATTAGGTTGAAATCCTAATTCTACAATTTGATCGGCCTGCTACTCCATAGACCCTACTATGGACTAGATGCTATATAACTCCCTACACAGAAACTAATGGTATCTACGAAAGATACACAAAGCACCCACTGTAGACTAGGCGATACAATGGTGTCTATGAAAGACACACATACTGAGCGCTTGGAACTCATAGTGATTACTGAGCACCAAAATGGAAGTCACACGCGTAACTACCACCATGCACATGCTACCTGTTGCTTCACCTATTGGGTCGTATTATTACCTCGACTTAGCATAAGCGTGCCCCTCGTCTCATTCAGGATTATGTGAAACACCGTATCCATGGAAAATACAGAGGAATGCCGCCAGTACTGGCCCGTCATCCAAACAATATCTAATAGCGCTCTTGTCCAAATACCCCGTGATTTTAACATCTCTATATTTTACTACCAGTACTAGCGTAAGTGTGCCCCTCGTCTCACATCAGGTTTATGTGAAACACATTACCCATAGAAAATAATAGGAGAATGCTATTTGGTACAAGTCCTACTTTAATTCTTTGCTTATTAACTTGGATAAATTATTTAAATAAGCTTCTACTCTTGTTCTTACTATATGTGCTAATTAATTTATCCTAAATCTTAAAATAAGCCTTATTCTATTCTATTTGTTATTATAACCAACGTTATAATCATGCTTATTACTTAACCAAAAGTCTAAGTGTGAAAATAAGCTTCGTTTCTTCTTTTATTCTTTTTACTTATAATTCTAAGTTATAACTAGGCCGATCTCTATAATTCAGCCCAACTAATATCATAATTTGGCATAATTTCAGTCTAATTCCATTTACATTACAGTCTATATAATTTAGATCTTATATTCCATTGTTTTGATTTCTTATCATTTAATCCATTTTTGCATTAATTCTATTCAAATCCACATGCGAAGAAGAAGAAGGAGGAGGAATAAAAGAAACTAAAAATAGAAGGAAATCTAAGGCGTAAGAAGAAGATTTAATAACACATAAATGCCAGTAATTAAACTAAAATACTGTAAATAAATGAAAACGCAATAAATAAACTAAAAGTAACTTAAAATAATTCTAAAAATTGTGCATAAATTACTAAAATGGTTACTCCAAAAATCGTAGTAAAACTACAACTATTGGAAACCCTGCTATTTTAAATTACTTTAAGAAATTTAAAATAATTACAATCGCTCACCTCTGATCCTTCGCTCTTCCCTTTGAGCCTTCACAGATCCACTTGGGGTTGTTAAATATTTCTATTTAAAATGATTTCCACCTTGGAAAATTATTCCGCTAAGGGTCCTTTCTGAATAGGTGAACCCAATGGGAGAAAATCTTAGAATGAGAAAAAGTGTTAGGCCCAGGGTTCTATTTATAGGGCTAGATATGGACCTCGAACCATTGAATTAGGGATTGAATAGGATGCAACCATGTCATAGGCTGAATAGGAGCCATCGAATGCAAGAATAGAAGAACTGGACTGAAATAAAGAATGCAAAACACGTCATAGGAAGCCTATGGAACAAATGGAAAAAATTGTCTTCGTTCCTGAAAACGGGCGGGTCAACTAGGGGGTCGATCGACCGGTCGGCCTGTCCTATATATATACATATATATATATATACATATATATATATATATCTGCTTATTTTGTTTAATTCATATCTCGTTCATTTTGGGTCGGATTCTGACGTTCTACATATGGAAATTGACAAAAAAATTACCACGGACACAATGGTGCAAATCCCGTAGCTCAATTCTCATAATTTCACAAAGTTATTAAATTATTTAATTAATTATCACTGGTTAAAATTTTGGGTTGTTACATTCACCCCTCAAAATATTTCGTCCTCGAAATCTCTAAGGATAGAAGAATGAAATAAAAGTTTTCATCCAAGTTCTATGACCAACTACTCAATCATCACACGTTACATCCATTGTTTTTAAATATTTTGAACACAATTTATAATTGTTATGAAGTTACTATAGTGTCAATGTCCTAACTAATGCAAAAGATTAGGCGGTCCACTGATTAAGTTGACCTCCTTTTTTTGTAATCATGTCTGTGCCATGTATCCAAATGATTGAAAAAATTCCCTGATGATAAATGATAGTTCTATATGCGTGTTGCATACATCATCAAAATGCAACATCATGTGTTAAACATCTATTTATAGCAACCACGAAAATTAGGATACAAATGCGCGCACATCCATGTGCATACGCTCTAGTTCCTAGTTAGGCCGATCCCTAAAGAATAATAGTGTCTAGTGTACCTATATGCGTCCATTAACATCCACTAGCACTCACTAGCATACTTCATTCATAACATGTTTACATCTAATCTTACCATCCATAGATTAAATCCTAAGTTATATCCTCCTAAAGGATAATAAAGGAAAGAACCTATTCAAAACTAAAGATGGAAATAGGAAATTCTAAAAACTTACTATTGAAAAGAGGAGGATAGGAAGTACGAATCTTCTCTTCAGCTTCCCAAGTAGAGTCTGCAACACCATCTCCTCATTGCACCTTCACCAGCGGAACCTCCTTATTCCTTAGTCGCTTTATGTCTCCTCGAACAATCTTTATGGGGATATGCCGAACAGATGTTTCCCTTTCTACTTCTACATCCTCTAACTGATTGCGCTCTACAACCTCCATTGAGTCATGTAAGCACTTCGCAAGTGCAAAACATGGAAAATGTTGTGCACACCAATGAGCCTCTCTGGTAGCTTCACTCGGTAAGCCATCTTCCAAACTCTCTCTATGATAGGGAATGGTCCAACAAATCTGGGAGCTAACTTTCCATTCGATCTGAATCTACCACCTTCCTAAGTTGGGATACTTTGATAAAAACTAAGTCCCCCACCTCAAACTCAATGTCTCTCCTCCATTTATCCACATAAGACTTCTTCCTATCTTGGGCTGCCTTCATTCTCTGTCGAATTAAATCCAGTCTCTCTGATGTCTCCCTCACCATGTCAAGCCCAAGTAGACATTTCTCCGTAAACTCCACCCAACGTGAAAGGGACTTGCAAGGTCTACTACATAAAGCCTCAAATGGTGTCATTCCTATGCTCGCTGGTAACTGTTATTATATGTAAACTCGATCAATGGAAGCTGCTCCTCCCAAGTTCCTCCAAAGTCCAAAATGCACATCTGTAGAAAATCCGCAAGCACACTATTCACTCTCTTCATTTGGCCATCCGTCTTAGGGTGATAGGACGTACTCAATCTAAGTTGTGTCCCTAGCACCTCCTGTAAGGTCCTCTAAAACTCACTAGTGAAAATGGGATTTTTATCACTCACTATACTAGAAGGGACTCCGTGAAGTCATACTATCTCTTGAACATAAAAGGGTGACAAATATGATGATGTATACTTACTCTTAACTGGGATAAAGGGGGCATTCTTGGTCTACCGATAAACAATCACCCAAAATCTAGTATTTCCCTTCCTAGAACAAGGAAAACCATCTATAAAATCTATAGAAATGCTGTCCCACTTTTACTCTGGCACATCTAAGGGCTGAAATAGTCCACCGGGCTTCTGCTGCTCTGCCTTTACCCTTTGGCATATGATACACTTAGCTTCGAACTCTGCTACTTCCTCCTTCATGCCATTCCAATAGAACATCCTCTTCATATCTCGATACATTTTTTCACCATATGGATGAATAGTCATATGGGAATGGTGTACTTCCTCCAAAACCACTCTCAACAAATCTCTAGAGCGTAGAACACAAAGCCTCCCATCTCTCCTAAGCCACCCTTTGCTATCAATGGAATAACATTGGAGATGTCTATAGACCTCTCCTCGGCTAATCCTATCCATAATGTCCATGAGTTTCGAATCTCCTTGCTGCCTTGAGCCAATCTGATCCACAAGGGTAGGCCTCACCTCTTATGTCACCAACAATCCTAGAGTAATGTCGGTAGAGGGCTTAAAGTCAAAAGTAGAAATAAACTCCAAGCTCCTCCACTCTACGAACAAAAGGACTAAGGGTTTCTTTGTTTCTACTTAATGCATCCGCAATCACATTACCCTTGCCTGGGGTATAAGCAATCTCAAAATCGTACGGGGCTAAAAACTCCATCCATCTTTGTTGCCTCAAGTTCAAGTCCTTCTGCGAGAATAGTTACTTCAATGACTTGTGGTTGGTGAAAAGCTCAAACCTCTCTCTAAGAAAATAGTGCCTCCAAGACTTGAATGCAAAAACTATAGTGGCCAACTCCCAATCGTAGTTAAGGTAGTTCTTCTCATGTTTCCTCAACTGCCTACTGCCATAACATACCACCCTTCCTTCTTGTATCAACACCACTCCTAGGCCCATCTCACGTGTATTAGTGTATACAGTAAAAGGCTTAGCTCCATTAGGTAGTACTAAAACTGGTGCACTAGTAAGAGCTCTCTTAAGCTTTATGAAGGAATCCTCAACATCCATGTCCCACGGGAAAGATTTATTCTTCTTAGTAAGGCACGTGAGTGGTGCCGGAATCTCGGAAAAGTCTCTAATGAACTTCGTATAGTAGCCAGCCAATCCTTGGAAGCTCCTAACTTTAGTGATGTTCTTGGAGGCCTTCCAATCTTGTACATCTATCATTTTAGTGGGGTCAACGGCCAAATCTTCCTTCGAGACCACATGCCCTAAGAAATGCACCACCTCTTTCCAAAAGTGACACTTTGAAAACTTAGCTCTCAAATGATGACTACGAAGTATGCGAAGAAACTCCTTTAAATGAACATCATGCTCCTTCATATTCTTCGAAAATACTAAGATGTCATCCATGAATACCACAATGAACTTATTTAGGACTTCTCTAAAGACGCTACTCATCGAGTCAACAAGGTAGGGTGGGGCATTGGTTAGCTTAAAAGGCATAACCAACCACTCATAAAGTCCGTCTGGAGTCTTAAACGAGTCTTATCTATGCTGTCATCGGCTACCCTAAGCTGATGGAATCTCATGGCTAAATCAAGCTGAGAGAAATTTGAAGAGCCAACTAACTGGTCAAAAAGATCATCAATCCTAGGAAGTGGATGTTGATTCTTCTTGGTGAGCTTATTTAATTCCCTATAATAAACGCAAAGTCAAAGAGAATCATCCACCTTATTAGCGAAGACGACTGGTGCTCCCTATTCTGATATTCTCCTTCTTATAAAACCCTTCTCTAAAAGCTTACTCACTTGTTTTCTCAACTCTTTCCTCTCCCTAGGTGCCATATGCCTCACGGGTCATTGGCTTAGCATTCTCGGTCAAATAAATTCTAAAGTCAATTTCTCTCTTAGGGGGCAGTTCTCTAACCTCCTCAAAGACATCAGGAAAATCTCTGACGACAGGAACTGAATCAAAATCTACCGAAGATGAATTGAGGGAGTAGAGATAGATCAACATGAATGACCCTTGCGGTAGTCGCAAGATATCTCGAGAGTCCTTGCACTACAAGTCTCTAGTCTAATGACTCTCCTCTCGCCGTTTAAAATTGCTCCATATGTGAATACCCAATCCGTACCCAAGATCATCCCATACCCCGAGAATCCCAAAACACAGACGTCTAGTCAAATTCTACGCTTAGGATACAAATTTTCAAACCCCTACAAACCATAGACAAGTGTGTCGATCCACCTATGGGGTTTGAAATAATGATGGGGCCACTACCAAAGAAATGTTTAAACGTAAACAATCCATAAAAGGACTAGAAATAAAAGGGTGTGATGCTCCAGAATCGAATAAAGGCCGAATGGGAAAATCAGATATAGAAACCAAATCTTCAACTATGACTTTTCTACTCTATCTAGAATCCTACTGGAAGGTGTCGCGTCTAACGCCTGAATCTGTGCGACTAGTGCACTCGCTTCCTGGCCAGGTCTTAGGGACAACTCCTACTCATATGACCAAGTTGTCGGCAATTGAAGCACTTCTTTTCCCTTTTGCAACCCTTGGCGATATGTCCAACAATCCACATCTATTGCACTTTGATCCCTTCTTAATCTGCTTATGATGGCCATCATCTTTCTTCTTCTCCTTGTTTTGTTTCCACCACTCCGTCTTTGGACCTTCTGACTTAACCACTTCTTTAGACTCTCCTTCTTTGACTGCATCCGACATAAGTGCCATCTCAACCAAAGACATAAGTATCTCCCATCGGTATATGAGTCAACAATAATCCATAAGGGGGTTGATTCAATCCTATCGCAAACTTCATAGCTTTCTTATGCGGCATGTTAACTTGTTCCATACCAAACCGTGACAGCTCATTAAATTGATTGGTGTATTCCTTGATGGACAAACTCCCTTGCTTCAAATTTTTAAACCTCTCCAGCTGAACACTCTCTTCTGCTTAAGACAGAAACTTCCTCTCAACCTCTACCTAAACCCATTCCAACAGATTTTCTCTTCCTTCTACCAACAGCCTCCCACCAGTAAGAAGCCTCCTCTTTCAGTTGCCAATAGGCCAGCTGAACCCGCTGTTGGTCCTCCAATCCTAATAAGACAAATATCCTCTCTATGTCTCTAAGCCAAATTCTCGCCTCCAAAATAGTATCCTTGCCAAAATCTTTCTACCCAAACTCGCAAAATCCTTATAAAGCTTAGAGAAATTGATGGCGGTTAGTGGGTTGATGGGGTTCCCACCCGCTGGTACAATATTGGGTGCATTTCCCCGTGCACCTATAGAATCATGGCTTGTAGGTACCTATGAAACTAGGCTGGTACTAGAATGCCCTCGGAAAGGTTTGGGACATTAGCCATTCTACAAAAAGAAAGAGTAGTTTAGGAAAGAGTCAAAGGGAGATTGAACTAGACTTATGAGAAGATTTTTATAAAAAATCTTTTATTCTTAAAATAATTTCTAGGAGTTCTTTTCTGAAAAATATTTTTAAAACAAGTTATTTCAAAAAATACTTATTTTTAAAATAAATTTTTAGGAATCCTGTAACCTTAGGCTTTGATACCAAGTGAAATACCCCCACACTCTTCAATATGCCAAATATGACATATTAAAAGGCGTGGTGCGTTGTAGGTATAACTGAAACTAATAGAGACTAAGATTCATAAGACAAAAATAGGTAAAAAACAGTGGTAATTAAAATAATACTTATTTAAAACAAAAGCTTCATAATTACCCATAAACCAAATAAGTCAAATACTATATATAACATACATGTCACAAAAACCAAAATGTCTTATGAAATAAAAACCCATAGTCTCAAAATCAGAGTACATAATATTCCCCATAATAAGCCAATACACAGAAAGAGTTGAAGATAGAATAAAAGAAATACATGGTAGAGATCTTCTCTCAAAATCCTCCAAGCAACCACAATCTAGGGTAATCTATAGCCGTCTCCCTTGATTTCCTATAGGGGAAAGGGAAAATAGAGGAGTGGGTTAAAAAAAGGTCTGGTGAGTGATGGTAACTACTAGAATCCTTAAGCAATGTAATGGTAATACACTCTTCAATAGTTCTAGTATATACAAAAGGTAACAAAGGAAATAGAAAAGAGATAAACTGGAAAATATGATTAAACTATTACAATTGATAAGATATGTCAACTTTGATTGTTTGCACTTGTCTTTGATAGCGGCTTGATTAGGCTGAATTCCCAATCCTATAATTAGGCTAAAATCCAAATTTTGCCCTTTGATCGGCCTGCTGCTCCATAGACCTTATTGCAGACTAGACGTTATATAACTCCCTATACAACAGCCAACGGTATCTATGAAAGATACACAAAACACCCACCATGGACTAGATGATACATAGCTCCCTACATAAAAGGCAATGGTGTCTATGAAAGACACACATACTGAGTGCTTGGTACTTATAGCGATTACTGAGCACCCAAATGAAAGTCGCACGCGTAACTGCCACTATGCTCATGATACCTATTGCTCCACCTATTGGGTCATACTATTACCTCGACCCAGTATAAGCATGCCGTTCGTCTCACTTCAAGATTATGTGAAACACTATGTCCATAGGAAATATAGAGGAATGTTGCCGGCCTGTCATCCAAACAATATCTAATAGCGCCCTTGTCCAAATCCCCCGTGATTTGAACATCTCTATATTGACCAATTACTGCCATTAATATCATAAGCATGCCCTTTGTCTCACTTCAGGTTTATGTGAAACACCATACTCGTATAAAATAATAGGGGAATCCTATTTGGTACAGGTCCTACTTTAATTCTTTTCTTATTAACTTAGATAATTATTTAATAAGCCTTTACTCTTGTTCTTACTATCTGTGCTTATTAATTTATCCTAAGTCTTAAAATAAGCCTTATTCTATTCCATTTCTTATTATAACCTACATTATAATCATGCTTATTATTTAACACAAGGTCTAAGTGTAAAAATAAGCTTTTTTTTCTTTTATTCTTTTTTGTTATAATTCTAAGTTATAACTAGGCCAATCTCTTTAATTCAGCCCAATTAATATCATAATTAGGCATAATTTTAGTCTAGTTCCATTTATATTACAGCCTTTCTAATTAACATCTTATATTCCATTATTTCGGATTTTTTATTATTTAATCCAATTTTGCGTTAATTCTATTCTAATCTATACGCGAAGAAGAAGAAGGAGGAGGAATAAAAGAAAACTGAAAATAGAAGGAAATCCAAGGCGTAAGAAGAAGATGTAAATAACGCATAAATGACAGTAAATATACTAAAATACTATAAATAAATGGAAAAGCTATAAATAAACTAAAATTACCTAAAAATAATTCTAAAAACTGTAAATAAATTACTAAAAAGATTACTCCAAAAATCATAGTAAAACTACAACTATTGGAAACCCAATTATTTTAAATTACTTAAAGAAATTTAAAATAATTATAATCAACCTCTGGTTCTTAGCTCTTCCCTTTGGGCCTTCACGGATCCACTTAGGGTTGTTAAATATTTTTATTTAAAATGATTTCCTTCTTGAAAAATTATTCCGCTTAGGGCCCTTCCTGAATAGGTGAACCTAATTGGAGCAAATCTTAGAATGATAAAAGTGTTAGGCCCTAGGGTTCTATTTATAGGGATAGAAGTGAATCTCAGAGTGTTGGATTTGGGGATTGAATAGGATGCAACAACGTCATAGGCTGAATAGGAGCCATCGGATGCAAGAATAGAAGGACCGAATTGAAATAAAGAATGCAAAGCACACACAGGAAACCTTTGGAATGAATGGAATGAAGAAAAAATTTCTTCATTCCTAAACACGGGTGGGTCGATTGGGCGATCGACCGGCCGGTCGACCTGGCCTATATATATAACTTATTTTGTTCATTTCATAATTTGTTCATTTTAGCTCGGATTCTAATGTCTATATATGGAAATTGACCAGAAAATTACCACAGACACAATGGTGCAACTCCTGTGGCTTAATTATGATAATTTCACAAAGTTATTTTATAATTTAATTAATTAACGAGTTAATTATCGTGGGTTAAAATTTTAGGTTGTTAAAAAATGGCTCAAATATTAGATTACCAGATAGGACTAGTATAGGGTGCCTTCTACATTAGCTATTGGCCCCAACTAATTTTGTTCAAAATTCTAGTGTGTAGGGCTTTGTTATAGGTAAGACTATAATTATGATTACATAAGAAACAGTATATATTCGTATACAGATAGGTTATTGGTGAGCTCGCAAAACCATTAGGATGAGGTGACCAAGAAGATGTTAAGTTAGGGACAAACCGTAAAAAAGAGTAGTATTTAATAGATAGTAAGGGAGTGACTATCCAAACTCGGTTTATCATACAAAGAAAGAAGGGGCATTCGTCAATCTAAATAGCACAACCAACCACTCATATGAACCATATCTAGTTCGAAATGCTATCAATGGAATACTGTCCTTCACCACTCTTAATTGATGCAAACTTATCACAAAGTCCAGGAAACACTATGGCTCCACTCAACTGATCGAACAAATCACCTATTCAGGGCAAAGGGTGCTTATTCATAATAGTCCTTTCGTTTAGCTTATGATAGTCGATGCACATCCTTAATGACCCATCAGATTTCTTTACGAACACCGTGGCCGCTTTCCAAGACGAACCACTTGGTCTAGTAAAATTCTTTCCTTGAAGATCCACTAGCCGCACCTTCAATTCATTCATCTCAGTATGTGTCATTGTGCTAGGTGATCTACTCATAGGTTCGGCTCTGGGCATAAGATCTATTCTAAATTCAACAGCTCTTTTCAGTGTAATCCAGTCACTAGCTCAAAGACATCTGCAAAATCTCTTGCTACCCGAACCTGACTTAACTCATTTCCTACCTGATGGAGTTAGTATGCCCTAGGAGAAATTATGTAATTTGTTACATATATCCAACTCGCTGACTAATCTTGTTCGTAATAAAAGGTATTTTCTTCCTATTATATACTTGATATAATGTGATTATATTAATTAATTAACTTAATTAAAAATATATTTAATATAAAAATCCATAAATTGTATATTTGATGATAGTAGTTAGAAAGTGTTATAACCTTGAGTAATTTATCACATCGAAACAAATATACCATTTTAAATATTCCTAGTCAAGATGCATCAAGACTGGATATCGTTGTATCCGTTGGGACTGGAGTACGTAACGCTCTCCAAATATTGGGCAGTGTGTTATTCATGAATGTTGGAGGCATCCAGGGGTTATGTACTAACAGTTATTGGATAACTATGGAACAACTCACTCGATAGTTTTCTGTTGGTTAATATAAATAAGGTCAAATAGAAATTACCGATCTAACTGATTTACACAATTCGACTTGAGAATACTGTAGACCTTCAATATGAAAGCTCCACTTTTATTATATCCAAATCATGGCACGGCGTCCATCGAGTGACTATAGTTGGGTCGAGTGGGAGTATTGGAAGTGAAGCACTATTCAAGAGAGGATTCGTCTCCTCGATTATATGAGGTTAGTATCACAGTCAACTCAAGTCAACTCAAAGTCAAAGCCTCTGGTTAGAGCATTTCATTTAATAATAATTGTTATTATTGAACTAAGAACTTTGCATTTGGACTATAAAGTTGAATGTGGATGAGGTTGGAATTTTGACCATTACTAAATTCCATAAGTCCAAAGTGATATAGTTTTGACGAAGAGAATTGGTGTAAACAAATGTCACACCCGGGTAATGCTTATTAAACTAAAATTGGATTTTCACCCAAAATGAGTAAGCAATAAATTTGGTCATAATGTCACACCACCTGCTAAGTGAGGTGTGAACGTTAGCATTAGAATAGTCTAATGCTAATGGCTGACCAAATTTACACCCAAGAGTTACACAGGCGTAATGATAAATTACCTTAAGACTGAACGATTTAATTAATTTATAATTGTTATAAATTGATTAAACTAATTAATATTTATAAAATATTAAATATAAAATTTAAATGTGATTTGAAAAATAATTAATGATATATATATATATAACGGTTATAAATATATTGATTGATATACAATATCGACAAGCGATTAAATTAGATTTAATTGCATAGTATTTTAGCTTGGGCTTAGATGGGTTTAAGTCCCATCATTAGGGCTACAAAATTTCATTTTTGGGAAGGTCTAGGGGTGGCTAAAGCATATGGAATTGGCTTGGAGATAATGGGTTGAGATCAAGTGAGAATGGGTAAAATGGCTTTCCTCGTTTCTCTCTAATACAACCCGATATATATGTGTGTGTATCTCTAAAAATAATGATGAACTTTTTTTTGGCTGTTATTACCTTTTACATTTCTAATTAAAACATAGCTCCCAATCCACTTCAAAATTGTCAAATATATTTCGAATTAAAATAGTACTATTCGATAGTAAGAGGTTGGTGATTCCGGACTTCCAAGCTGACGAATCAAGAACAGCAAAAGGAAGGGAAGTCATTGCCTCAATGTGGATTCAAAGGCATCATTAAATTTTTAATTTCAATTCATATTATAGTAATTAAATTATATTATATGATACTATAATGAGCAGTTTCATATCTGTTTAAATATATTGCTACTATATGTTTAGTGATGTGAGATTTTATAAGTAGATGTGGTTGTCGCAAATCAGTTTGGTTATGTGCATAATTTGTCTACTATACTATTTGATTTATATAGATAAAAAAATTATTTACTGTACAAAATCAATTTTGTCATTAATAATTGTTTTATATATATATTTATGAATAAATTCTCATATATATATATATATATATATATATATATTAGTGTATATTTCTCTCTCATAATAACTTATATGCATATAATATATATATATGATTTAAAAAATTAAGTACACTTATTTATATATAATATGAATTTAAAAATTCGAAAATTAATTATAATTCATACATTCATATTGTTAAATTAACATTTATTGAATTTTTGAATTGTTTATTATATATAAAATAATTATTACACAAAAATTCAACTTTATATTATTTTTTTAAATATTATATCATTTAATAAACATAAAACAAAAATTTAGGAATTTTTCAATAAAGTTTATTATTTTTAATAATTAATTTTATTTTAGAAAAATGTTTAGGATTTATTAAAATAATAATTTGATTGAAAAATTCTTCATAATTTTTCTTAAGCTTTCATTCATGATCCTAGAATTTCTAAAATTTTAAATTTTGAATTTTTAATAATATATTATTTTATATTAAAATAATTAATATCGAAATAATTGTATTTGTTTTAAAAAATAATATTTCAACTTTGAAAATTCTCCAAATTTTTCCTAAGCTCTACTTTATGATCCTAGATTTTTGAAAATTGTAAAATTAGAATTTTCCTTAATAGATTATTTTTTATTCATTATTTATGTTTGAAAACATTATTTTATTCATAATATACACAAATTAAAATACTAAAATTATTATGTTTGCATAACTAAGTTAATTTTGAATTATAAATAATTTTTAATAACTGTTCCCTCTCTTTCTATATATATATATATATATATATACATGAATGTTTTATGTTCATATATTATATATAATATATTTATACATAGAAGTGCGTGTGTGTATTTTGTAACACATATATATGCACATATTTAGACAACATACATGACATATAAAATGAGCTAATATGTCTGTTGCGATGTAAATCCCAATATCTACATATGGCATATTATATCTTTCACGGTTATTATGTTACACATGCGCTCACACATATATGTATATGATACATTTATGTATAAACTTAATCAAATAAAATTAATTTCATATCTTAATAAATTCGAACTTAAATAAAATATGATTTTATTTAAATTAAATTTAGAAATATTCCAATTCAATTAGACTTCATAGGCCCAATATGGTAAAATTTTTGAAATTCACCCATAACTTCCACTGTGGGCTAGTCCAATTCCGACAATGGTATCAGAGTCCAATATCCTATGCAATCTAATATAGTCATAATAGGACTAACTAATTAAGCTTGCCTACTTAGTACGATGTCTAGAAAGGTAATCTCTAGGGTTGGAATTGGGTAACTAAGTACCCTATCCTACCCGGTTACCGGTCTGGCCCGAAAGGTAAAGTGAGCCCAAAGGTTGCTCCTAATAGAAAATGCCAAACTTAGGTTTTGGCCTTGGGATGATATTCAAAATCGTTTTGAAAATAATGTTAAAGATTTTAAATTTAATAGTTAAATTTAAAATAAAACATGTTTATTATAAAAATTATAATAATACATAAGTTTTCAATGTTTGAAAGGATAATGATACTTTCAAAATGTTTGAAAATATTTATATAATAATTTAAAATTTAAATTTATTAATAAGATTAATAAAATAAATAAATTAAATATTTTAAATAATTAATGTGTATATGCATGTATTATATATATTGACATGTGTTATGTTATTTTAAAATGTTTAAGATAACATAAGTCGACGTGTATGTATATAAGATACATTTTGAAATTAATAAATTTTAATAAAAACTATTCAATCGACTAAATTAATTAAAGGTTAATTAATTAAATAAAATATACATATATATGATATATGTGTATTGCACTATAGATGTTATAGTAGATATGTCCAATATAAAAGTTGTGTTTTAATACTAATTTAAAATTAATTAAAGAGTTAATTGATTAAAATTAATTAGATAAGATTTAATTAATGATATATTATACATAAGACTATCATATAACTAATATGAAATATAAAATTTATATAACAATAAAACTTATATGATATGTGTATAACTGAATATGGAATATTAAAGAAACCCAAATAGACTTAAGAAATAAATATATATGTAAATGCCCATATACCATAATTTCTGATGTGTCTGACACTTGAATCATTGTGGTATTTCATAAGAAATATATTAATTTTAAGTCGATATCACTCAATATATATATGGAAGATTATTAATCTTCAATATAATGTTATCCTCTAACATATATATTAATAAATTACTTATATACACCTTAGTTGTTGAGAAAACTCAAGCTAGGGATTTATGCGTAGTATTATTAATATATTGAACAAATGAGGTAAGATGATTATATTGTATTTGTTGAGCAAACTCAAGGTACATATAGTATACTTAGTCCATCACGGTGAGTGAATAATCTCTTTCGTTTTGTTGAGCAAACTCAAGGTCGAAATGAGATTAGAACAAAGAAAAATAGGTTAGGAGTTTTATGTGATACAACCGATAAGGAGTTATCAATTGTTTGTGCGGCTATGAATTGTTGAGCAAACTCAAGGTCAAAATACCAAAACAAACGAGTCCTAACACCACTAGTGAAGTTGTAAGACTTCTTTCATCTTAGGGTTTGGAGAAACATAAAAGACTAGTGGAGCCTATTAGAAAAATGAAATGGTAGCATTTAACCTTTCTAATATTGTAAGAACATATGCTATATAATGTTATAATTATCTACAACAATAAATTTGTGCATTTAATATGATTGATAAAACATTTGTCAATTAACATATATAAATAAAATGAGTTGAAATTTGACAAATAGAAATATAATATATACTTACTAATAATTCTGATTGCATGTTATGTAATGTTTCTATACCCATGCAAGTGCCTAATTTCAACTACTTAATACATTCGTAAGTTGGTCACTTATATGTTTATTTGGTTTAGACCGTGTATTGCATTTTATGAGTTTTTGAACTCTAGATGCAATTCAAGACTATGGATATTTGATCCATGTACTTTCACATATAAATGTTATATAGTGAACAGTCATAGTTTGTATGGTACAATATTTGATGAAGTTAGTTCATTCGAAGTAAGCCAACGAATAGTATTTTAAGATCGTGTTTTCAACTTGAATGATTTCAAAAGGATCATATTTGTTAATATAACACAAGACCATAAACTATAAGATACATCTAAGAACTCGATCGTTGAAATGTCATCTTAATCGCTTTACATAAAGTGCAACATAATTTATGTCTTAAATGTTAAGAATAATCGAATGTGCTATTGTAAAAAGTCTTTATGATATTGTAGTATGGTCTTTTAATAGTTTGAATTTGAAAGAAAAAATATTGATGCTTACAAAATGATACATTCATATCATTTCTTGGATCATATCTAAAGACGCACAAACCCAATATCGCTCTCACTGACTTCGAGGCATTTTTAGTTAATATGTGTAAACGGCTTACTCTAAATCATTATTTAGAATTTTATATTTCAGTACATAAGTACCAAACACTATGTCTTATCGAGCGATAATTTTGTGAGTAAATCTGAACTAACTTGAGCATGTTGAATACCAAATCTGTTATGCCAATTTCAATAATTAAAATTTGCAATATTATTCTTATCAACATTGCTTATTTAATTCCAAACACATTAGTCTTTCCAATAAAGACACAATCTCGGCTGATGGATCACATTTCTTTGGTCATGACCACCAAAATCATATTTTGATAGCGTACTTGGAATTCTTTTAGATTTGTACATCATACCATACACAGTCAACAATCTTAATGGTTTAATTGAACAACCGATGGTAATGTATATTTTCGACATTAATAAGAAACTCATAGTTTCACTTCGATGTACGAGAATACTTGTTAGACATTCTAATGCTATGTGTTCATTTAGGTTAGTTGATTTCACCGCATCTCATATAATCAGTTCTATCTTTTGGTCAAATCCAATTCCATTTAACTACCAAATTTTTTTCAAAGAAATTCCTTCACAATGAAGTTGATATATCTTGAAACAACAATTGTTTCTTAGTGCAAATAGAATAGGGATTCGTAAATGTTTTATGAACCTTTTTATTCATAAAAATGATTTTAGTTTACAAAAATTATGTTTAAAATATAAATATGTCATTTGATGACAGACCTTTCCAAAAAACTTTTTGGAGATTCATACAAGATCGCTCATGAACAATTATTATGTGCAATCATTCGACTTGCACAACCTGCCAACTCCTTGGCCTAGGATATGTTGGGATTCTTACAAACCCTTATCTTGTATTATTTTTAAACTGTTGTTTAGATGAAATAATATCAACCGTGTGTACTACTCTAAAATACATGACCTTATAAAAAGAAACTAACTCAACTTCACTCACAATTAATCATAAATTATCCAACAATTTCCGATTACTCCTTATCGATGCATTATTATGTATCACATTGATGAGTGACTTATGAGATTGAATCTATATTAATTTGTACTTACATTTGGATCTTTTTCTAATATACTCACTTATTCGACGAAATCAAATCATTTTATTCTACTGCATGTTATTTTTATTTACTTTCTTTTATATTCTATGATTTTATCATAAACTTACTACATGTGTATCTAATACACATGTTCATGTTGATAATTAATTATCGATGAATATAACAAAGTATCTGGAATCCTTTTGGTATTAATAGACTTGTGATTGCATACATCAATATGTATTAATTCAAAGAGTTCGTCAACTCTTATGATGCTTCCACTGAATGTAAGCATTGCCGTTAATTGTTTGAGATATTAATCATATGATAAAATTATTTCTCAAAACTACGGCTTAGTATATAATTCCAAAACAACTGTAAATAATATTATACACATATGTATTTTTGTTACATCACTTTTATTATGAAAACAAATTCTATAATATAGTTCTATTTCATAATGAATATACATTATATCTATTTTCAGTCAATGCTAAAATAAACATTATTTCACAAACATGTTTGATAAATTTTATGAAAATAATGTTCTTAATTTGATGCAATCATTAGGTGCTACATGGCATGCTCCCACTATTTCCTCCATTACTATAATAGCATACTAAATTTAGAGGTCCACTATATATTCACTTAATATTGTTAATATTGCTTACTTATTTCATTACAGTAGAGAGTTCTTTGATCAAATATCTTGAACTCAAAGAAATAAATGTTATAGAAAATCATTTTCTATATGAAAATTCATTTTGGAATAAAAATCATATTGCATATTCCAATGTTAAGTATCAATTATTATTACAATTATTGTTTCCAATGTTTCTCTATGAAGCAGAAGTGACTATTCATTCTCTTCATTCCAACTTTACCTTAAATTACATCTATTTTATAAGTATTTTGACAGAAATATCAAATAGTTCGATTTTCAATCAAACTGCAGAGGAAGCATGTGTTAATACGAAAGAACATTAAAAAGTACATTGATATTTCTAAACTATAAGTAAACAACGCGTTGTTGATTTTAATAATATGCTTATATTAAAATCAACTTTATTTGTTTTAATACTCAATTTTGGATAGTAAGCGTTATCTTTTATGGTGAGTATAAAAGATATAAGGATTGTCCCAAAACGATATACAAGAGCACCCTATTAAAAAGAAAACATGTAAGTTGGATTCCTTATGCATTGCAATAGGAATTATCATATAGATAATGTTGTGTATGATATTGCGTTTTGTTTATGTATTTGATACATGGAGAAAATATAAAATCCAAATTGATATCACTAAATGGTTCTTTGAAGTGTTCTCGCATATTTATGAAATAATAGAGAATTGTTTATAGAAACAACGAACTCGTTATGATGGAACGTTTGGACACAAACTTTTATAAGTGATATTGAGTGTAAAATGTTAATGATAAAATTCAATTTAAAATATTTAATTTGAGAATGTTTAAAAATAAATGATTGTGGTCTATTCAACGAAATGTTGAAAACATTAACTTGAATAGCGCTACAATAAACTAATGTATATAGATATAAATGCACAAATTTATAATTCAGCCAAAGGTGATTCCAAAAGTCGAGAATCCCATAATATTGTTATAAGATAACAATGTCATGAAATTGGTCATGACAGAACTTAAAGCTCACTAGAAGTCGAAAGACATACTTCGAAACATTCTGTTGAATATGCGATTACATGATTTTTGTTTGATGATAATAAACATATTTATATTCCTGTAAATGTATTTGGTAATGTACTATTTATTATTTCACAGGTTAAATAAATATTTGCTGAATAAAATTAAGTGACACCGAATTTGAATTCAAACAGAAATTTTATTCAAACAAATATTTATTACAATTTTGAATACAAATTCAAGCTCTCACTATACATATACAATTTTGATTCACATCACAATCTAATTTACATAAATTCCTCACTACATATCACTCACATTGTAGTTCATCTTCAATTTTGTTCCAGTTAGAATCCAGCATCTAAGCAATCTGCAAAAATATCCACTAACGCAGTAAAATTAAAAAAGAAATATTTTTGCAATATAAAATAAAATATGGATTTTGAAAATATTATTTGCCTCGGTTATTTGGGTTGTTCGTCGTCATTTAAATTTGAATTTACCATACACGAACAGCTTGTGACATACACAATGTATCACTGTATATGCCATAAGGTCGTGCACACCGATATATATACACTTGATAAATTTACAGGGACGGGTAAGCACAGGTCAAACCGAAATTATCGGATTCAACTCAAGTGCAATAAAATAAATGTCACGACTCTCAGCACAAGGTCAAATCCGAGCTTAAGCTGGATTCAACTCAGGTGAAATTTCGAAAAATAAACAAAATTCTGTACTCAATGCAAGCACAGCCTCAAACCAGCATCAAGTTAAGTCAACCAGAACAATGGAAGCAGTGTGCAAACAACAGGTCGAAAAGTACTCAGGGATGAACACAAAAATGTACAAATCAAAGAACACATAACCAGACACACATGTATGAAGACCACAAAGGCACTGCACCAGTGAAACAACTCAGCAATAAATTTAACCAGGAACAAGACTCAAGCACCATCAAAGTTCAACTCAAAGAGATAGTCGACCATCAGCTACATGAATCAACAGCATATCAAATGAACTAATGAACACATGAACTACAAGCTAACAAATGCAAACTGTATCGAACATGATATAGTGACAAGATCAACACAGCAACATAAATGACACAGTGTACACAAGTGACACAAGCCTGCAACTAAAATTGAAATCATCACAATACAACTACAAAATGACAGTAAGAAGTATCAAAATGATCAAGACCAATACCGCTGACTCCATTGAACAAATCAATAATGAAGCAAACCACTGACTCAAGTACACCAGTGACACCAGTGATGTCAAGACTCAGTGCAACAAGCAACAGTGAATGATCAGCTACGACTCAAACACAATGTCAACGATTACAGTGAAGAATAAAAGTCGAAGCCGACCAGAATTCAGTTTAACAAAGAACAGTCGAAGTCATGGAGCTGCAGTCAATACACAATGATGAACAAAGCCACAAGATAACCAGTAATCAGAGGCAAATAGTCAGAGACCATAATCAAGCAAACAACATGTACAAGTCAGTGAACAAAGTCAAGCCAAGTCGAGATGAACAATGTAAGTATGGAAGTCGTGGAAGCATACCGAAGTCACAGTGAAATCGCCACAGTCATGTCAATGAGCAAGTCAACCAGAACAGTCACGAAATCAAGTTACAAACAGAGCCATCAGAAATTCACAAGGCCGAAGCAGTACAACGAGAAATTCATGAAACCAAAAAAATGACCGAAATCAAAGTATGAATAAGTCCAATTCGAAATCGTGGTTGCCAAGATAATTGATCGAGTTAAACATCAAAGCCATGGGAAGCAAGTATCATAATATACGAATTTGAAAAAGTCAGAAATAAACCATCAACGTTCAACAAAAATCGAATGGCCGAAAGCATGATAATGAACAAATCAGACGAACGTAATTCAAGGAGATCGGACTCCTATAAATTGCAATAATCATCATCGGCATAGATCCATTCAAGTTCAAGCAACAAAGCATAAACATTCAACTCGAATCAAAGTCCAGAAAAGTATAAATCAAAAAAGGAATTTCACATACCAATCCTTCAACCAATTGAACACACTCGACAATATGAAGCAGCCGAGAAATCAATAGAAGAAAGCAAACGAAGAAACATTCAATCTACAAGTGAAAGCGGCCGCTTCAAAGAATTAAACAAAGCCCTAATTTTTGAGGAACGAACGAGAACAAAGAAGCAACCATTTTCACAGACGAGTCGGGCCAAAGAAATAATAAGGAGAAAGGGGAATTAACATCACTAATTTATTTTGGGCCGACCTTGTTATTTGGGCTTAGTTTTATAAATTAGGGTTTTGTATTTAAAGTTGTTTTAAATTTTCATTTTAATTTTTAAACCGTTTAAATTTCTAGTCGTGTGACTAGGGACAAACTACGTGGCGTAGTTTGAGAATTCGCAACTCAGTGGCTGAGTTGTGGCAGGGTTTTGAGCGTAGAGTTAGGTTTAGTCGATAGGGGGTGTCGTAAGTTTACGTGTGTAAGCGTCTGACTATCTAATTTCTAGTAGAAACCTCGGGGGAAGCACGTAGGCAGGGTTTTGCCGAAGCTGGGTAAATTCTGTGTTGTTCTATTTCTGCATTTTATTCTGCTATTTTTCTGTGCTGCTATTATTCTGTGATCTGTGTTGAAATTATTTTATAAGCTTCCGCAATTAATTTTTATAATTTATACTATCACCCTATTCACCCACCCCCCTCTAGGGTGAAATCGATCCTACAAGTGGTATCGGAGCTAGGAATAGAAGTCAGCTTTTGTTTTAAAAAAATCATTTTTTCAAAAACCAATTTTTTTTTAAAAAAATTTAAAATTTTAAAATGGCTTCTTTCAATAATGCTTTTGCTGAGGGTCAGTCTATAGTTAGACCACCAATGTTCAATGGTGAATATGCTTACTGGAAAAATAGGATGGAAATCTTTCTAAAAACCATTGACGCTTGGAATATTGTTGAGACAGGTTATAGGACACCGACTATAACTGTAGATAATCAGGAAGTAGATAAACCAAAGGAATAATGGACAGAACTAGGAAATAAATTACAAAATACTAATGCTAAAGCTATGAATTCTATTATCTGTTCATTGGATCAATTTGAATTTAGTCGTGTCTCACATTGTTTAACTGTGCATGAAATATGGCACACACTAGAAGTGACTCATGAAGGAACATCTCAAGTCAAAGAATCTCGCCTTGCCATGCTAAGCAGCGAATACGAGAACTTCACAATGGTGAAGGAAGAAAATGTCAAAGAGATGCATGGACGACTTTCCAATATCGTATACAAATCAAAAGCTCTTGGAAAATCATATACAGAGTTGGAGATAGTCCGAAAAATCCTTAGAGTCCTTCCACGAAGTTTTGAAGCCAAAGTGACTGCCATTCAAGAATCAAAAGATTTGAAACAAATGAAAGTCGAAGAACTCATCGGAAATCTCACCACTTATGAGCTAGAAATGAAATTCAAGGAAGAGCATGAAGGAGGAGATACTCGAAAGAAATCAATAGCTCTCAAAGGAACAACTGAAAGTGATGACGATGACGATGATGATGCAGCAGCAGAATTGGAGCTATTAATAAAGAAATTCAAAACGTTGAATTACAAATATGGAAATTCAGCTCTAATTCAAAAAGCGAAAAGCAGAATAGCCAAAGCACTAGACTACTCTGAAGAACAGAAGATCATCTGTCACAAGTGCAACCAACCCAGACACATCAAGCCCAATTGTCCTCAAAATCAATGCGACTTTAAAAAGAAATCAAAAAGGAAAAGTTTTGTAGCCACGTGGAATACAAGTGATGAAGATAATCAAAGTTCTAGCAGTGAGAGTGAGAAAGCAAATATATGCCTTCATGGAAATATAACCGATAGCGACGATGACGAACCAAGCGAGGTATCAAAACTTACTCACTCTGAATTACTTATTTATTTCCACGAAGTAAATAGCTGTTTTGAACGACTTAGGGAAAAATACGCTAAACTTGAATCACAAAAAGACACTTTGATAGAATTAAATAAACAACTTGACCAATTAGTTGAAAACTATCAAAGAAGGATCCCTAAGTGTGATAAGTGTCCAACATTTGAAGAAGAAATTAAAAAATCAGAAATTAAAATGAAATCGCTTGAAAATGAAATTCTGATTTTAAAAGAAAATGAAAATACTAGAAGAGAGAATTCTATTAAAAAGTGCACACAATTGTTAAACGAAAATGAGTCTCTCAAAACACAAGTCCAACAATTGTCAACGACTTTAGATAAATTTTCAAAAAGTGAAAAATCGTTGAATATGCTATTAGGAAAGCAAATTGTTAATATGGTAAGACAAGGACTTGGATATAATCATTCTGAAAATGCTGAAAGAAATATTAATCAAGTTAATTCTATGTGCACGATTTGTAGAAAATATGGACACGCTCAAAATAGTTGTTGGTATGGACCCAAGCATGTGAAAACTATACCGATTTGGGTTCCAAAAGGCACAAATATAAAATCTCTCAAAGTTAAACAAATTTGGGTGCCGAAGGGAACAATTATAAATAGTTTTGGGTCTTTACAAAATTGTTTTTCAAAATTTTTGCCACTAACAACCATGGACCTATAAAAATAAACAGGTCACATAAATCTTTTCCCGTGTAGGTGTGGTGGCAGGCTAAGGAACAACAACAGTGTTCTATGGATTTTTGCTGTTCCAGAAGCACACCGAGCGATAAAGAAAAGTTCCTTAGCTTAGTGTAATGGTGACAGAATCACAACGGACAACAACGAAAAATATCGTAAAGGTAAAACAGGTAAAGGTATATTTATTTAAACGATATATATTAAATGTGATAATCTGCACCATATTCTGAATTAAAGCAGCCAATAATGAGATGATGAAAAGATGATGATTTTGACAAAATAGTTGGCCAATTATATTCTTATGCCAAAAACACTATAAAATTCTCTAGATTCTTTGAATTACTTCATATACATCGGTTTGGATTAAAAATAGTGTTTTGTTGGATGATAATACATTTGGTTATAATACGGCTAATTCTATATTCACGGTTTTTGATTGTTTATACGGCTTCAATTCAAATTCAAAAGAATGTCATTTAAATTTGACTTTGAAATTTTTGGAGCACACTTCATGATCTGGTCTATCAAATTCAATTAATGATGATTTTGAGTGAAAGAGAAATTCAGATGCAGATTACATTGGTAATCTAGTTGATAGAAAAATTACTAGTTGAACGTGATTTTTGTTGAGATATTTAGTAACTGCATCGTTTTTCAAAGAAAATATCTACATATTTTCATTTCAAATAATTTTCAAATAGCAGAAAACTTTCTTATAAAACCCCCTCGAGAAAATCATTTTTGACCATATTTTCAGATTAGTCATTTTGAAAAATTGATTTCATAATCATTTTTGAGTTTGATTTTAAATGACTATTTTGACTAATCTGACTCCCTAATAATTATCGAAAAGATAAATAGTGATTGAAAAAGTGATGAGTGTTGATATTTATCATATATTATGACTCGAGACGGTATAATTAGTAAATTTCTTTAGAAATTTGAACAAGAGTTATAAAACTTTTTGTTGGTAAAAATTCCATAAGCATCTCTATCTCTATCATATTTCTAGCGACCATCACTCATCAAAATTCTATATAGTTTGTCGATATGTGGTACTTTAAACAGGAATCGTTCGTTTTTCATTTTTACATTTTTTAAAAAAAATAAGAAAAAAAATAAAAAAATAATAATAAATAAATACCAAAGTATTCACTCTCATTTAAATGTCCTCACGGTTATGCATAGGTGAATTACTTGGAATTTGTTATGTGCTTCCATGCTCATTTAAAAGTCCTCACGGTTATGCATGTATGGAACGCATATCAGAAGTTGATTTTTAAAATAAACAAGTTGATTCTAATCCCATTTAAAAGTCCTCACGGTTATGCATGGTTAGAAGATACTTGAATTCATTTTTTTTAAATAAAATGGGAATACTACTAATCTCATTTAAAAGTCCTAACGGTTATGCATGGTTAGTAGATATTCAAATTCCTGATATAAATATACCACAAATAGACACAACTGTATGGTTTTATATGATGACATAATTCCCATCATTCTAAAAGTGGAATATGCGCCTAACAAAATATTTATGATTTTTGTTTGATTTTTTATTGAAATTTAATATTTATATTCAACTGAGTTTTAATGTTGGATTAATATCGATCACTTTATCTCTATTTTCTCTAACACTATTACTCTTTTGCTGATAAAAAAACGGGGAGAGAAAAGTTAAGATTTTGTCAAATAAAATCAAGCAAAGGTCAAATAATTTTCTATTTGCATCTAGGCTCATTTGCATATTTTTATTTGTATGCATATATATAGGGGGAGCTTTGTGTAGAGAGGAAGCATTTAAATAGGGGGAGCAATTAGGATATATCTATGATCAAGTACATTTAACATGTTCAAAATCTTAAATATATGTTTGTTATCATCAAAAAGGGGAGATTGTCGAATATACGATTATATGATTTTTGTTTGATGATAATAAACATATATATATATTCCTGTAAATGTATTTGGTAATATACTATTTTATTTTTTCACAGGCTAAATAAATATTTGCTGAATAAAATTAAGTGACACGGAATTTGAATTCAAACAGAAATTTTATTCAAACAAATATTTATTACAATTTTGAATAGTACAAATTCAAGCTCTCACTATACATATACAATTTTGATTCTAACTACATCACAATCTAATTTACATAAATTCCTCACTACATATCACTCACACTCGTAGTTCATCTTCAATTTTATTCCAGTTCGAATCTAGCATCTAAGCAATCTGCAAAAATATTCACTAACGCGGTAAAATTGAAAAAGAAATATTTTTGCAATATAAAATAAAATATGGATTTTGAAAATATTATTTGCCTCGGTTATTTGGGTTGTTCATCGTCATTTAAATTTGAATTTATCATACACGAACAGCTTGTGACATACATAGTGTATAACTGTATATGCCACAAGGCCATGCACACCGATATATATACACTTGATAAATTTACAGGGACAGGTAAGCACAAGTCAAACCGAAATTATGGGATTCAACTTAAGTGCAATAAAATAAATGTCACGACTCTCAGCACAAGGTCAAATCCGAGCTTAAGCTAGATTCAACTCAGGTGAAATTTCGTAAAATAAACAAAATTCTGTACTCAATGCAAGCACAGCCTTAAACCAGCATCAAGTCAAGTCAACCAGAACAATGGAAGCAGTGTGCAAACAACAGGTCGAAAAGTACTCAGGGATGAACACAAAAATGTAAAAATCAAAGAACACATGACCAGACACACATGTATGAAGACCACATAGGCACTACACTAGTGAAACAACTCAGTAATGAATTTAACCAGGAACAAGACTCAAGCACCATCAAAGTTCAACTCAAAGCGATAGTCGACCAACAGCTACATGAACCAACAACATATCAAATGAACTAATGAACATATGGACTACAAGCTAACATATGCAAACTGTATTGAACATGATATAGTGACAAGATCAACACAGCAACATAAATGACACAGTGTACACAAGTGACATAAGCCTGCAACTAAAATTGGAATCATCACAATGCAACTACATAATGACAGTAAGAAGTATCAAAATGATCAAGACCAATACCACTACTCCATTGAACAAATCAATAATGAAGCAAACCACTGACTCAACTACACCAGTGACACCAGTGATATCAAGACTCAGTGCAACAGGCAACAGTGAATGATCAGCTACGACTCAAACACAATGTCAATGAATACAGTGAAGAATAAAAGTCGAAGCCGACCAGAATTCAGTTTAACAAAGAACAGTCGAAGTCATGGAGCTGCAATCAATACACAATGATGAACAAAGCCACAAGATAACCAGTAACCAGAGGAAAATAGTCAGAGACCATAATCAAGCAAACAACATGTACAGGTCAGCGAACAAAGTCAAGCCAAGTGGAGATGAACAATGTAAGTATGGAAGTCGTGGAAGCATACCGAAGTCACAGTGAAATCGCCACAGTCTTGTCAATGAACAAGTCAACCAGAACAGTCACGAAATCAAGTTACAAACAGAGCCATAAGAAATTCACAAGGCCGAAGCAGTACAACGAGAAATTCATGAAACCAAAAAAAATGACCGAAATCAAAGTATGAACAAGTCAAATTCGAAATCGTGGTTTCCAAGATAATTGACCGAGTTAAACATCAAAGCCGTGGAAAGCAAGTATCATAATATACGAATTTGAAAAAGTCAGAAATAAATCATCAACATTCAACAAAAATCAAATGTCCGAAAGCATGATAATAAACAAATCAGACAAACGTAATTCAAGGAGATCGGACTCCTATAAATTGCAATAATCATCATCGGCATAGATCCATTCGAGTTTAAGCAACAAAGCATAAACATTCAACTCAAATCAAAGTCGAGAAAAATATAAATCGAAAAAGGAATTTCACGTACCAATCCTTCAACCAATTGAACGCACTCGACAATTTGAAGCAGCTGAGAAATCAATCGAAGAAAGCAAACAAAGCAACATTCAATCTACAAGTGAAAGAGGCCGCTTCAAAGAATTAAACAAAGCCCTAATTTTTGAGGAACGAACGAGGACGAAGAAGCAACCATTTTCACAGACGAGTCGGGCCAAAGAAATAATAAGGAGAAAGGGGAATTAACATCACTAATTTATTTTTGGCCGACCTTGTTATTTGGCCTTAGTTTTATAAATTAGTGTTTTGTATTTAAAATTGTTTTAAATTTGCATTTTAATTTTTAAACCGTTTAAATTTCTAGTCGTGTGACTAGGGGACAAACTACGTGGCATAGTTTGAGAATTCGCAACTCAGTGGCTGAGTTGTGGCAGGGTTTTGAGCGTAGAGTTAGGTTTAGTCGATAGCTGGTGTCGCAAGTTTACGTGTGTAAGCGTTTGACTATCTAATTTCTAGTAGAAACCTTTGGGGCATCACGTTGGCAGGGTTTTGCCGAAGCTGGGTAAATTCTGTGTTGTTCTATTTCTGCATTTTATTTTGCTATTTTTCTGTGATCTGTGTTGAAATTATTTTATAAGCATCCGCAATTAATTTTTATAATTTATACCATCACCCTATTCACCCCCCCCCCCCCCACAAGGGTGAAATCGATCCTACACATTCCACCTGATAAAGGCAGTTTATCAGTACCAGAGAGAGCTAATCAACAAAGTAGATAATCAAAGAAAAATAGCATACCCATTCACTAAGGGATTGACCTGATTGGTTTTGAGAAAACTAATTAGAAAAGTTGGAATTAGATTCCATAACTGACTCCAAGTGCAGGTGGAAGATTGATGGAGTTAGAGTATGCCGTAGGGGTAATTATATAATTTATTACATGTATCTAACTCGTTGACCAATCTTGTTCAAAATAAAAGCTATTTTCTTCCTATTATATACTTAATATAATGTGATTATATTAATTAATTAACTTAATTAAAAGTATATTTAATAGAAAAATTCATAAAAGGTATATTTTGTGATAGTAGTTATAAAGTGTTGTAACCATGAGTTATTTATCACACTGAAACAAATATACCATTTTAAATGTTCTTAGTCAAGATGCATCGCGACTAGATATCGATGTACCCGTTGAGACAGGAGTACGTAATGCTCTTCAAATATTAGGTAGTGTATTACTCAAGACTGTTGGGGGCACCTAAGGGTTATGTACTAACTGTTATTAGATAACTATGGAACGACTCACTCGATAGTTTTCTATTGGTTAATATAACTACGGTCAAACAGAAAATATCGACATGACTGATTTACACAGTTCTCTCGACTTGAGAATAATGTGGATCTTCAATATGAAGGTTCCGTTTTGATTATAGCTAAATCATGGCATAGCGTCCATCAAGTGACTTCGTTTGGTCGAGTGGAAGTATTGGAAGTGAAGCACTATTCAAGAGAGGATTCTTCTCCTCAATTACATTGGTTAGTAGCACAATCAACTCAAGCCAACTCAAAGTCAAAATCTCTGGGCAGAGCATTTTGGTTAATAATAATTGTTATTATTGAACCAAGGACTCTGTATTTGGACTATAAAGTTGAATGTGGATGAGGTTGGAATTTTGACCATTACCGAATTCCGTAAGTCCAAAGTGATATATTTTTTACGAAGAGAGTTGGTGTAAACAAATGTCACAATTAGGTAACGCTTATTAAACTAAAATTGGATTTTTACCAAAAATGAATAAGCGATAAATTTGGCCATTATGTCACGCCAGCTACTAAGTGACTTGTGAAAGTTAACATTAGATTAGTTTGATGTTAATCGTTGACCAAATTTAAACCCAAGAGTTACACAGCCAAAATAATGAATTCCCTTAAGATCGAACGATCTAATTAGTTTATAATTATTATAAATTAATTAAATTAATTAATATTTATGAAATATTAATTATAAAATTTGAATATGATTTGAAAAATAACAGATATAAATATATCGATCGATATACAATATCGGCAAGCGATTAAATTAGATTTAAGTGCATGGTATTTTGTCTTGGGTTTAGATGGGTTTAAGGCCCATCATTAGGGCTGCAAAATTTCGATTTTGGGAAGGTCTAGGGGTGGCTAAAACATAGGGAATTGGCTTGGAGATAATGGGTTGAGGTCAAGTGAGAATGGGTAAAAAGGCTTTCCTCGTTTCTCTCTAATACAACCCTATATATACATATAATACAACCCCATATATATATATATGTGTGCGTGTGCGTGTGTGTATGTGTATGTATGTATGTACGTATGTATATGTATGTATGTACGTATGTATGTATATGTATGTATCTTTAAAAATAACGATGAACTTTTTTTGGCCGCCGTTACCTTCTACATTGCTGATAAAACATAGCTCTCAATCCACTTCAAAATTCTCAAATATATTTCAAATTAAACTAATACTATTCGATAATTAGAGGTCGATGATTCCAGATTTGCAATCTGGCGAATCAAGAACAGTAAAAGGAAGGGAAGACATTTCTTCAATGTGGATTCAAAAGCATCATTAAATTGGTAATTTTAATTCATATTGCAGTAATTAAATTATATTCTATGATCCTATAATGAGCAATTTCATACCTGTTTAAATATATTGCTACTATATATTTAGTTATGTGAGATTTTGTAAGTAGATGTGGTTGTCACAAATCAGTTTGGTTATGTGCATAATTTGTTTATTATACTATTTGACTTATGTATAGACAAATGTTGTTACTGTACAAAATCAATTTTTGTCATTAATAATTGTTTTATAAATATTTACTAATAAATTCATATGTGTGTGTGTGTATTAGTGTATATTTCTCTCTCATAATAGCATATATGCATATATAAGATATGTATATGATTTCAAAAAAATTAGTACACTTATTTATATACAGCGTTACGGCACGCGCTTCGCATATGATGATGGTACGCGCTTTGCGCTTGAATTGTGTTCCTATGAATTAAATATGTTTAACATACTCAAGAGGAATGATTTGCATAAAAGTTACGTCATATTTTTGCGTTGAATTCATATATAGTTAGTTTATTTGTTAGATCTTATTTTTAAGTGATATGACTTGATTTAGTAATATTTATAGAGGGGCGTTTTGAATTTGCGAATTTTTTTTGTTAGATCCTATTTATAAGTGATATTAGAATTTGATTTGGCAATATTTATAGAGGACGTTTTGAATTAGTTAAAAAAATTATTTGTTAGATCATATTTTTAAGTAATATTATGGTTTGAATTGGTAATATTTTTAGAAGGTTGTTTTTGAATTGGTTAAATAAGTTTATTTGTTAGATCTTAAATACAAGTGATGATGAGATTTTGTAATAACTTTAGAAGGGCATTTTTGATTAGTTTACGTTGAAACTAAACAAGTGTGACACCAAAGGTATTACAACTATTATTAACGATAATATTAATTGAAAAATTCGAATAATTATCATACATATATTCATATTCTTAAATTTACATTTATTGAATTTTTGAATTGTTTATTATATATAAAATAATTATTACATCAAAAATTCAACTTTATATTTTAAAAAAATATTATATCATTTCTGAAACATAAATAAAAAATTTAGGAATTTTTCAATAAATTTTATTATTTTTAATAATTAATAGTATTTCAAAAAAACTATTTATGATTTGTTAAAAATAATAATTTAATTGAAAATTTCTTCAAAAATTTTCGTAACCTTTCATTCATGATCTAGAATTTTTAAATTTTTTAAATTTAAAATTTTAATAATATATTATTTTATATTAAATAATTATTGCCGAAATCAATGTATTTTTTTCAAAAAATAATATTTCAACTTTGAAAAATCCCATGTTTTTTCTTAAGCTCTATTTTATGATCCTATATTTTTGAATGTAAAATTTAAATTTTTATCAATATATTATTTTATGTTAATTATTTATGGATGAAAACATTATTTAATTTATAATATATAAACAAATTAAAATAGTAAAATATTATGTGTGCAAAATTAAGTCAATTTTGAATTATAAATAATTTTTAATAATTGATCTCTCTCTTTATATATATATATATATATATTATATATATATATATTTGTCTATATAAGTGTTTTTTGTTCATATATTATATATAATATAATTATGCATAGATGTGTGTGTATGTTGTAACACATATAATGCATATATTTGGACAATATGCATGTCATACAAAATGATCTAATATGTCCATTGCGTGTAAATCCCAACATCTGCATATGTGGATATTATACCTTTCATGGATTATTATGTTACACATGCACTCACACATATATGTATATGATACATTTATGTATAAACTAAATCAAATAAAATTAATTTCAAATCTTAATATATTTGAATTTAAATAAAATACATGATTTTATTTAAATGAAATTTAGAAATGTCCTAATTCTGTTGGCCTTCATAGGCCAAATAAAAGATCCAATAGGGTGAAATTTTTGAATTTCACCTATAACTTCTACTGTGGGATAGTCCAATTCCAACACTACCTTCATAGCATTAAGCAAAGCACTAACACTCCGGACAGTATTCTATACTGAGAATATCACTCGGTTATGGCTATTAGGGTGTCTCAGTGATATTTCCCTATCTTGTTAAAATATTCTAGCCTCATACCCACCCAACGAATCCATACCTAAAATGATTTTGAAACTTACGAAATCAATAACATACAAACTGCATGCAAATTTATGACCTAACAAATCAAGTTCTAACTGGTCACATCTTGACCATAGAGTTATATATCCTCCTATTGGATTCGCAACCCTTAAGGAAGTAATAAGGTACGTGAGTTCTAAACATAACTTATCAACCAAACAATGAGATATAAATGAATGTGATGAACCGGTTTCAAAAAGTACTATAAATGGAATACTCTTAATCAAAAGTGTACCTTCCATTATAATCTTTCCCTTTTCTGCTACATTGTCATAGCTGATCCAATAGCAAAAAAATTTCCTCTGTCTGCCCAGACTGGCTCTAGACATTGATTCTTGTAATGCCTAAATTGATCACTGTTAAAGCACTTCACATTCTTCTTAGCTGCGGCTTTCTTCCCATTTCCCGACCGACACTCATTCACAAAATTACCCTTCTTGTGACACTTATAACAAGCTATCTCACTTTTTGACTTCATAGTTTTATCTCCCTTCCAATCCCTTTCTTCTTAAAGAACTTTATCTTCTTCCCTTAAGAACCTTGAGCTTACATTGACTTCTCCTTAGCAAACTCAGCAAGTAACTCCTCATGGTGAATGGCCATCTCCACCACCACCTTACACGGATCACGGACATGTGTCATGGTCATTCTAGCAAGCGTGGGCCTCAATCCCTGAGTGAACCTCTCATTCTTTCTGATATCGGTATGTATATTAGCATATCCATATCGAGACAGCTCTTCAAACTTAGTAGCATACTGGACTATTGACTTCTCCCCTGAACTAGATCCATAAGCTTCCTCGTCAGCTCTGACTTAGCAAATTTTGATCCAAACTTCTGCTCAAATCTCGTTTTAAAATCAGCCCAAGTTATTTTCTCTTTCGAAACTCCGACAGTAACACTATTCCACAAATGTAGTGCTAACCCCTGCAACTGTCTAAAGGCCAACCTTCTCTTTTGCCCATCATTTAGACCCAAATCAAAAAATATACGCTCATAATGCAATAGCCAATTTTGAACCTCTATGGTACTCTCCGTCCCCAAGAATGGCTTTCTACCCAAACTCGTGCAATCTCTATTCACCAAAGCATAATTTTTCCTAACTGAAGCCACAAGATTAGCCCTCCTACATTTATAGCAACACCAGCAACAGCACTGGCTTGCATCAAACCAACTAAGAACTGACACAATGCCCCCATATCTACTGGTGGATTCTCAGCACTCACATTGGCATCACCATTTTGATTGTTAGCATTAGTCGGTCAACCCAGGTTCTTCCTAGTAATGGGTCGAGCATTTTCATTAGTTTTGGTGCTTCCTCCACCGAGATTTCCTCTTCCGTTTCCTGCTTCCATATCTTCTTTCTCGTAAGTCCGCATATGAGCCTTAGTAAGATACAGAAGAACGGTCTAAGAGAGCGGGGAATACGTACTTATATATATAACTACATATATCAAATACAAGTAAGTTACTTTAGCATTAACCCAAACCCCAAACTTATTATGATCTATTGGGTTATGTTTGAAAAACATTTTAGGTTTAAATTTCTTTTAAAGTTTCATAAACCTATGCTCTGATACCAACTTGAAACATCCTCCTACTTGGAGGCCAAAACTAACGACTATAGATGTTGCGGTCATCCATAGTTATTAATCCTCGGTGACTAAATATGGTGATATTAGATACATTGATGTACAGAAATACAAGATTATGGAAAAAATTTAAACAACAAACAAATTCCACATTCCATTTCAAAATATTCCAAATTGATTACATAATCTCAGTTCGCAGATCATGTTCAAATAACATAACTAATACAAAATACACCAAGAGTGACATATGAAGATGCCCCCCTTGGTTGATCAGAGTATATAATAAGGCATTAAAACAAATTGGCCTTTACAAACAAACATACAACAAAAATAAAAGAAATCTGATAATAAGCTTGCCTCCTGCACGTCTTTGGAAGCTTTGTTCGTCTAAAAGAACACCTGGAAACCTTAACTCTTAGCCTACTCAAAATCAATTGAGTACTCGAGAGTTGAAGAGGAAAACATTGTTGAATATGCAAGTATATGATTTTTATTTGATGATAATAAACGTATTTATATATATATATATATTCATTTAAATGTATTTGTTATTGTACTATTTTATTTTCACATAATTAAATAAATATTTGCTGAATAAAATAAATAACACATAATTTAAATTGAAACAGATAACTTATTCAAACAAATTTTAATGCAATCTTGAATAGTACAAATTTGAGCTCTCACTATATGTATACAATTTTTGATTACAATAAAAATTCGATTACATCATAATTTTTAATTTACACTTGCACCTCACAGCATATCACTTATTTTCTCGTATTTATCTTTAACTCTATTCCAGATTGAATTCAACATCTGAGTGATTTGCAAAATAAACATTGATGCAGTAAAATTGAAAAATAAATATTTTGGCATTGTAAAATAAAAAGTGTATTTTTAAAATGTTATTTGCCTTGGTTGTTTGGGTTGTTCATCATCATATTCATTTTTGAATTCATCATACACGAACTGCTTGTGACATGCATAGTGTATAACTGTACATGCCACAAGGTCGTGTGCACCGGTATACACTTGATAAAACTACAGAGACAGGTGAGCACAAGGTCAAACCCAATCAAAAGCTAGGTTCAACTCAAGTGAAATACAAATAAAGTCACAATACGACCACAAGGTCAAACTCGAGTCAATGCTAAGTTCAACTCAGGTGCAATATAAAAAAAACAAAATGGTCAAGTTTTAATGACTAGAGCAAGCCTCGACCAAATATTTCAGTGAGTACACATGAAGACAAGCTCAAGTGAACACAACATCTCTAACAAGTGCTCGAGTACAAAATGTACAAAATCAGTGTAGTAAAGACCAGACTACATGATGAACACAAATGCAAACCAGACTTCAACATGTACAAAGAGTAATGCCAGGAAATAGACAGTGCAACCAAGCAGCAATTCTCGAAGCAACAACTCGATGCATACACTTATCAGTCAACATGAAGACATCTTCTCGAATGAGAAAATGAAGTCAAATACCAAAGGCTACAAGTTCTTGCAAGTTACATAGTGCAAAAAAACTCAACTGTGTATGTTCAGAACTACACAATATAAAAACATTGAACAATGGAGTGCAACTGAGGTGAACACACACATGTAAACATACATAAATGTATGTATGTATACAAGTAGAAATGACCAGCTTTCAAATTTCAGACAAATTTCAAAATAGAGTGAACTAATGAAGCAACACCGATGGTGAAGGCATATTCAAGTGCATCGAATCACACAGTAGTGACAACCAGACATACATGTTATACATGACTCGAGAACAAGACCACATGCAACACAAATTCAAGTGAAACAATATAGCCAGACTCACAATTTCCAAATGAACAAGTCCAATTGAAAACCAAAGATTTAGAGCAGACAAACTCAAGTGTATCAATCCAGGTTCAAGTTCAAAACAAAGTATGAAACTATACACATGGTGATACACATTCAAGAGCTAGCATATTAGACTGCAACACTACAGCAAATCAAAACATAATGCTAAAGAGACCAGAGAACCAAGGATATATGCACTTACAACAAATCAGGTTGAACTCAATCAAGACAGTCAGGACATACATATATACATGTATACAATAAACAAAGTTGCAATAACAAAATCAAGTGATTCGAGCTCAAGCAATTATCAGAAGCTCAAAGACATAATGGTACAGGACAGTTTCAATCGAACAAATGTAATAAAATCTCATATATATTTACTTGAGTCACGATACAACTACAAATGCAAGCAAGTCAGAAAATCAAGGCATGCTTAAGTAGCAATTTCAAACAAAGTCAATGAGGCAAAGCCAGTTAATAACAAGTTCGAAGCAAAATTCATCTCAAAAATATTATCGCAATGTTAAATGCCGAAATCAAAGACGTCACAAGAGAAAAGAATGGAACCACGACCAAAGTCAAGTTTAAATGCCATAGAATTCAACGCCGTGGTGACCAAGGAATCGAGCAAGTTCAAAATCAAAAGCCAGGGTGACCAAGCAAACATAAATTATGCGAAATGAAAAAGTCAAAGAACATAAACAGCATTCAATCAAATATCAGTGCCGAGTTAAATTAACAGATGAAGTAAAATAAATATATTCAAATGAAAATTAAGGGAATTGTACCCTATATAACCCAATCATCATCGGCATCTTCCAGGCATTCGAGTTCAAGCAACAACGGAGCAAAGTTTAAATCGATAACTAGAATCTTATCAAGTTCAAGCATATCAATGAAAACAATAAAGCAAAATCGCATACCAATTAAAAATCAAACTCGACGAATTGAAGCTGTCGAGTGTAGTAAACAGAAAAACGATCGATCAACAAAGCAATGCGAAAACTTCAATTGATCAACAATCAATAGGAAACCCTAATTTTGAGCGAAGGGGAAAGAACGTTCTCAATAAAAGGAAGAAGCAGACATCAATTTCATGAAGTATAGGATATGGGCCAAACAAATATAAAAGAAAAAGGGGATAATTTTTATCACTGAGTATTTGTTTCGGGCCGGCAAATAATTGACTTGGGCTTTTACTTAAATCAGGATTTCTATTATTGTTTTAAGTTGTTTTTATATGTAGTTTACTTTCAAACTTTTGTAATTTTCTAGTCGTGTGACTAAGGGATAGGGTGCCATAGTTCGAGAATTCTTAACTTAGTGGTTGAGCTGTGGTAGGATTTTAAGCGTAGAGTTAGGATATTCAATAGCGGGTATCACGAGTTTACGTGTGTAAGCGTCTAACTACTTGATTCTAGTAGAAACCTTGGGAGCAGTACGTAGGCAGGGTTTTGCCGAAGCTAGGTAAATCTATGTTGTTATATTTCTGTTATTATTCTGCTATATCTGTGTTACGATTATTTTATATACTTTCGCGTTAAATTTTTATAATTAATAGTATCACCCTATTCACCCCCTTCTAGGGTAAAATTGATCCTATAAATGGTATCAGAGCTAGGAACAAAAATCAATTTTTGTTTTTAAATATTTGATTTTTCAAAAACCAATTTTTGTTTTAAAACTTTGAATTTTTAAAATGGCTTCTTTTAATAATGCTTTTGCTAAGGGTCAATCCATAGTTAGACCACCAATGTTTAATGATGAATATGCTTACTAGAAAAATAGAATGAAATTTTTTTCTAAAAACCATTGATGCTTGGAATATTGTTGAGACGGGTTATAGGATACCAACTATGGTAGTAGATAATCAGGAAATAGATAAACCGATGGATCAATGGACAGATCTTGAAAATAGGCTATAGAATGCTAATGCTGAAGCTGTGAATTCTATTATTTGTTCATTGGATCAAATTGAATTTAATCGTATCTCACAATGTCTAACTGTGCAGGAAATATGGCATATACTTAAGTGACTCAAGAAGGAACATCTCAAGTCAAGGAATCTCGCTTTGCCATGCTTAGTAGCGAATACGAGAACTTCACAATAGCCAAGGGTGAAAATGTCAAAGAGATATACGGACGACTTTCCAATATCGTATACAAATCAAAAGGTCTTGGAAAATAATACATAAAGTTGGATATAGATCGAAAAATCCTTAAAGTCCTTCCAAATTTTTTTGAAGCAACAGTTACAGCCATTCAAGAAATAAAGCATTTGAAATAGATTAAAGTCGAAGCACTAATCAGAAATCTCACCACTTATGAGCTAGAAATGAAATTCAAGAAAGAACGAGAAGGAGGTGATACTCGAAATAAATTAATAGCTCTTAAAGGAACAACGGAAATTAACGATCATAGTGATGATGAAGGAGTAGCTGAGCTGGCGCTACTAATAAAGAGATTCAAAAAGTGGAACCACAAATACAGAAATCCAGCTCTAAATCAACAATTGAAAAGTAGAATAGCCAAAGTACTAGACAACTCAGAGATCATATGCCACAAGTGCAATAAACCCAGTCATATCAAGCCCAATTGTCCTCATAATCGATTCAACCATGGAAAGAAACTGAAAAGGAGAAGTTTTGCAACCACTTGGGATGAAACTAATGAAGAAGATAAAAGCACTAATGGCGAAAGTGAAAAACAAATCTATGCCTTCATGGAGAAATAATTGACAGTGATAATGATGAGCCAAGCGAGGTATCAAAACTTACTCATTCAGGATTACTTATCTATTTTCATGAAGTAAATGGCTATTTCGAAAACTTAGACGCTAAAATTGAATCACAAAGAGATACTTTGATAGATTTAAATAAATAACTTAATCAATTGGTTAAAAACTATCAAAACAAGTGCCTTAAGTGTAAAAAGTGTCCAACATTCAAAAATGAAATTAAATCACTTGAAAATGAAATTCTGATTTTGAAAGAAAGTCAAAATACTATGAGAGAAAATTCTATTAAAAAGTGCACACAATTATTAAATGAAAATGAATCTCTCAAAACACTAGTCCAAAAACTGTTTACGACTTAAGGGAAATTTTCATAAATTGAAAGATCGTTAAATATGTTATTAGGGAAACAAACTGTTAATGTTTTTAGACAAGGACTTGGGTATAATCAATCAAAACATGATAGAAATGAAATTAATCAAGTCAATTAAAAGTGCACGATTTGTGGAAAAATTGGACTTTATCAGAATATTTGCTGGTATAGATCAAAACACGTGAAAACCATTCCAATTTGGGTTCCCAAAGGCACGAATATAAAATCTCTCAAAATCAAACAAACTTGGGTTTTGAAAGGAACGTATATAAATAGTTATGGGTTTACTCAAATATATATTTTCAAAATCATTTTCCACTAACAACCATGAACCGATACAAACAAATAGGTCACAAAAATCTTTTCTCATGTAGGTGTGGTGGTAGGCTAAGAAACAGCAATAGTGTTACCTAGATTCTGGCTGTTCCAGGGACATGATGGCCGATAAAATCAAAGTTCCTTAGCCTAGTACAAAGATGGCAGAATCACAGTGGGCAACAACGAAAAATTATCGTAAAGGTAAAATAGGTAATGGTACATCCATCTTGAACGATATATTAAATGTGATAATATGCACCAAAATCTAAATTAAATTAGCTAGTTATGTAATAATGGATGTTGATAATGATTAATCTGACTTATTCAAAATTGTTGACCAATTATACTTTATGCCGAGAATACTAAAAGTATTTCTAGAAACTTTGAATTTGTTCATATAAATGTGTTTAGACTAATGATGGTGTTTTATTGATTGTTGATTACTCATGATACAAGTGGATATATATAACACTATGTTCTTTGTTTGCACGGTTTTAATTCAAATTCAAAAAATCTTTTAAAAGATGTAAAAAGATTTTAAAGTATGTGTTGCAATTTATGATCTAGTCAACAACATCCAACTAATGACAATCTTGAGTCAAAGGAAAATTCAGATGCAGATTACACTGGTATTCTAGTTGATAGAAAAATTACTAGTGGAACGTGATTTATGCTGAGACATTCATTAGCTGCATCACTTTTTCAAAGAAAATATCTGCATATTTTTCATATCAACTGATTTTAAATTAGCACACATTTTTCTTTTATAAAACCCCTTATAGAATTTTTTTTTTGTTGACCTTATTTCAGATTAGCCATTTTAGAAAATTTAATTTTATAATTATTTTTTAGGATTTGATTTTAAATGACTACATTAACTAATCTGACTCCCTACTAATTATCAAAAAGATAAATAATGATTGAAAAAGTGATGATGTTGATATTAATAATATATTATAGCTTGAGACGGTATATTTAGAAAATTTCTTTAGAAATTTAGCAAGATTTATAATAACTTTTTATTGGTAAAAATTCCTTGACCATCTCTATTTCTATAATATTTCTATCAACCATCACTCGTCAAAATCCAATATAGTATGTCAATATGTGGTATTTTAAACGGGAAATCACTCGTTTTTCATTTCATTATATTTTTAGCAATAAAAACATTCAAAATCTTCACTCTCATTTAAAAGTCCTCACGGTTATGCCTTAGTGAATTACTTGGAATTTTTGGATATGTGCTTTCATGCTCATTTAAAAGTCCTCACGGTTATGCATGTATGGAACGCATATTAAAATTGATTATTGAATAGTCAAGTTGATTCTAATCCCAATTAAAAGTCCTCACGGTTATGTGCGGTTAGAAGATGCTTAAATTCAATTTTTTTTAATTTTTTTGGAATTCTACTAATCTCATTTAAAAGTCCTAACGGTTTTGCAAGGTTAGTAGATATTCAAATTCCTGATATAAATATACCACAAATAGACACAATTATATAGTTTTGCATCATCCCTATCATTCTAAAGTGGAATAATCATCTAACAGAGTATTTATGATTTTTGTCTTATTTTTATTAAAATTTAATATTTATACTCGATTGGGTATTAATATTGTATTAATGTATATCACTGTATCTCCATTTTTCTAACACTATTACTCTTTTGCTGATAATAAAACGGGGAGAGAAAAGTTAAGATTTTGGTAAATAAAGGTCAAATATTTTATTTTGTATTTTTAATTTGCATCTAGGCTCATTTGCATATTTTTATTTACTTTCATGTGTATATGAAGGGTGAGCTTTATTGTAGAGAGGGAGCATTCAAATAGGGGGAGCAAATTGAATGATCAAATACATTTAATAAATTCAAAATATTAAAAATATGTTTGTTATCATCAAAAGTGGGAGATTACTGAATATGCAAGTTTATGTTTTTTGTTTAATGATAATAAACACACACATATATATTCATTTAAATGTATTTGTTATTGTACTATTTTATTTTTACATAATTAAATAAATATTTGCTGAATAATTTAAATAACACAGAATTTAAATTCAAATAGATATTTTATTCAAACAAATATTTTATTGCAATCTTGAATAGTACAAATTTGAGCTCTCACTATATATATATACACACAATTTTTGATTACAATACATTTTCGACTACATCATAATTTTTAGTTTACATTTGCACCTCACTAAGTATCACTCATTCGCTCGTATTTATCTTCAACTCTATTCCAGATTGAATCCAGCATCTAAGCGATCTGCAAAATAAACATAACGTGGTAAAATTGAAAAAGAAATATTTTTGCAGTGTAAAATAAAATATATATTTTGAAAATGTTATTTGCTTCAATTATTTCGGTTGTTCGTCATCATATTCATTTTTGAATTCATCATATATGAACAGCTTGTGACATGCAAGGTGTATAAATGTACATTCCACAAGGCCATGCACACAAATATATGCTCGATAAAACCACAGGGACAGGTGAGCACAAGGTCAAACCCAATCAAAAGCTTGGTTAAACTCTAGTGAAATACGAATAAAGTCACAATACGAGCCCAAGGTCAAACCCGAGCCAACGCTAGGTTCAACTCAGGTGCAATACAGAAACAAAAACAGAATGATCAAGTTTTAATGACGGGAGCAAGCCTCGACCAAAAATTTCAGTGAGTACACATGAAGACAAGCTCAAGTGAACACAACATCTCTATCAAGTGCTCAAGTACAAAATGTAAAAATCAGTGCAGTAAAGACCAGACTACATGATGAACACAAATGCAAACCTGACTTCAACATGTAGAAAGGGTGATGCCAGGAAATGGACAATGCAACCAAGCAGCAATTCTTGAAGCAACAACTCAGTGCATACACTTATCAGTCAACATGAAGACAACACTCGAATGAGCAAATGAAGTCAAATATCAAAGGCTACAAATTCAAACAAGTTACATAATGCAAAAAAACTCAACTGTATATGTTCAGAACTACACAATATGAAAACAGTGAATAGTTTAGTGCAACTGAGGTGAATACACACATATATACATTCATAAATGTATGTATGTACACAAGTAGAAATGACCAGCTTTCAAAGTTCAGACAAAGTCCAAAATATATTGAACTAATGAAGAAACACCAATGATGAAGGCATATACATGTGCATGAACCACACAGCAGGGACAACAAGACATACACACGATACATGACTCGAGAACATGACCACATGCAACACAAATTCAAGTGAAACAATATGGCCACTCACAATTTCCAAATGAACAAAACCAAAAATTCAGACAAGACAGACTCATGTGTATCAATCCAGATTCAACTTCAAAACAAATTATGCAAGTGTACACATGGTGATACACATTCAAGAGCTAGCATATCAGACTGCAACACTATAGTAACTCAAGACACAATGCTACAGAGACTAGAGAACCAAGGACATATGCACCGACAACAAACTAGGATGAACTCAATCAAGACAATCATAACATACATATATACATGCATACAATAAACCAAGTCGCGGTAACAAAATCAAGTGATTCGAGCTTAGGCAATTATCAGAAGCTCAAAGACATAATGGTACATGAAAGTTTCAATCGAACAAGTGCAATCAAATCTCACATATATTTACTTGAGTCACAATACAACTACAAATGCAAGCAAGTCAGAAAATCAAGGCATGTTTAAGTAACAGTTTCAAAAAAAGTCAATGAGTCAAAATCAGTTAATAACAAGTTCGAAGCAAAATTTCATCTCAAAAATATTATCACAGTGTCAAGTGCCGAAATCAAAGATGTCACAGGAGAAAAGAATGGAACCACGACCAAATTCAAGTTTAAATGCCAGAGGATTCAATGCTGTGGTGAGCAAGGAATCGAGCAAGTTCAAAATCAAAGCCGTCGTGACCAAGCAAATATAAAATATACGAATTGAAAAAGTCAGAGAACATCAACAGTATTCAATCAAAAATTAGTAGCCGAGTTAAATTTACATACGAAGTCAAATAAATACATTCGAACGAAAATTTAGGGAATTGAACCCTATTTAACCCAATCATCATCGGCATTTTCTAGGTATTTGTGTTCAAGCAACAATAGAGCAAAGTTTAAATCAATAACTCGAATCGTATCGAGTTCACGCATATCAATAAAAGGAATAAAGCAAAATCACATACTAATTAAAAATCAAACTCGACGAATTGGAGCTGTTGAGTGTAGTAAGCAGCAAAACGATCGATCAATAAAGCAAAGCAAGAACTTCAATCGATCAACAACCAATCGACGCCTTCAAATTTTAGGAAACTCTAACTTTGAGCAAAGAGGAACGAATGTTCTCAAGCAAAGGAAGAAGCAGACATTAATTTCATAAAGTATAGGATACAGGCCAAACAAATATAAAAGAAAAGGGGGATTATTTTTATCACCGAGTGTTTGTTTTAGGCCGGCAAATAATTAACTTTGGCTTTTATTTAAACTAGGGTTTCTATTATTGTTTTAAGTTGTTTTTACTTGTATTTTACTTTCAAACTTTTGTAATTTTCTAGTCGTGTGACTAGGGGACGAACTACGATGGTGTAGTTCGAGAATTCACAACTCAATGGCTGAGTTATGGCAGGATTTTGAGCATAGAGTTAGGTTAGTCGATAGCGGGAGTCGCGAGTTTACATATGTAAGCGTCTGACTACTTAATTTCTAGTTGATACCTTAGGGGCAGCACGTAGGAAGAGTTTTGTTGAAGCTGGGTAAATATGTGTTGTTCTATTTCTGTTATTATTCTGCTATATCTGTGTTGCGATTATTTTATATACTTCCGCACTAAATTTTTATAATTAATAATATCACCCTATTTACCCTCCCTCTAGGGTGAAATTGATCCTACAAACAAAAACTTCGAGTCAGACATAAATCGTGATATGAATAATAATCTACCATCTCAAACCATTTAGATATCTAGTGAGACCATGACACTTAGCGGAATGGGTTTTCCTCTCACTAGTATCCTAAAATATTTATAAAACCATATACTGTGCTCCTGCATCCACAATGGTTAAAAGTATAGTATTTCAAAATATTATGATGATATGCAAAATAAGTGAACCAAATCTAGATTTACCATCCCCATTCATTCTGACTATCTATCTCATTCATAGTTTCTAGGGTCACTATTAACCTGTTAAATGTTATGGACTATCTATCCATTTCATAGTTTTCGTGGGATCACTAAGAACCTATTGGTGACTCCAATATCTTTTCTCTTATCCTAGTTTTCATGGGCTAACTAGGAACCTATTGACTAACAGTCAGTATCTTAATTCAGATATAGTTTTCATGGGCTAACGATAAACCTATTGGCCTCCGCCAATATCAATCATAGTTTACATGAGCTGACTATGAACCTATTAGCCCCTGCCAATTTCTTTAGTTATACACAGTTTTCTTGGTTTTACAGTGAACATGTATCTTTAATTTAGAATTTAACATTTCTTAAATTATATTCACTATGGGGTCAACCTTGCTGGTTATTCCGCCCTTCCCCAAAATACCGTTATGGGTCAATAACAATATGAATAAGTATATAAAGAAGTATACATAATAATAATTAATACCAACACCTCTGGTTTATCATCTTAATATATATCCTGGTCAAACCCTTTAACCTTTTAATCAAGTAAAACTTCTTCATTTCAAAACCTTTTGTTTATTTACGCCATGGTTATTCCTTTAAATTGAGATCGGGTTTATGTTTTGACATTTTAAAACGTCTCTTTCAAAACCTCTAGATGACTTCTGTCGAAAGCAAAAACTTCTTTCCAAAACATAATAAACATACCTTTTGAAGCCCTTGTTAAATATTCCCATTCGAAACCAAATCTACCTTTCAATGGTGTCAAAACATCTTTTAAAACATAGCTTCAAAACAAATGAAAGTACCACTTTCGAAAGCAATGGGTTTGCCTTTTAAAAACATCATTTGGGTCAAAATGGTTATGTATGAAAGTATCTCTTTCAAAACCCTTCTATAATTGTTTGGAGTTGATGGTGTCGGAACCGTGTAGTCAAAAGCAATAACATTTAAATTGAAACTTCGAAGGATAGATTCGAAACCCCCTTTCGACTCCATTGCCTTCAAAACCCTCAAACCCTTTCGAAAGCATTCAAGAAATGGCTTAACTTAGGTAAAAACAAAGATAGCCCTTCGAAAGCATTGGTGGCTTCAATACAGTCGAAAGGAAAGTTAGCGGCTGGGTTTCGACTTGGTCGAAGCCAATCCTTTCGAAAGCACTTATTTAAAGAAAAAATTACGCCTTTGAAAGCTAACACCTTTGCATAGTATGACAACCCACTTCAAAAGCTATTTATAAAAACCCTTTTGAAAGCTCATGTCTCGACTAAGTCGAAAGCTTTAGGTAAAAGATGCAAGATCTTATCTTTTGAAAACAAAATAGGGTTTCAACCCCATCGAAAGGTACTATTATTTGAGGCGAAACCAAGTTTTTGAGGTAAAGGCTTAAATTTAGCTACTTTTAGCAATTGCTTTATAACAACTTGCCTATTTGTAAAATTTTGAATGGTTACCATAAAACTTTCCAAATATTTTACGTTTAAAACTGCTGCATTTTCATCAGATCTAAATCAAAAAAATATAACGTTTAAGCCCTTCTATTCAACATTTACAAAAGTCCCTCTTTTAAAATAATTTATTTTCCTTAATAAATCAATTGGGAAAAATCTCCAAAAATAAAAAAAATCAATTTCATCTTGTGATCATAAATATTAAAATTCCAAATCCAATTTTCGCTCGGAATTCCCGAAATAAATTTTAAACCCAATTATATCATATTTTCATAATAAATTTTTAGTCTGGAAAACTCTAAAAATTAAAACCCATTTTCAAAATCATATTTTACTTATCCATAAAAAATTTCCATAGCATTCTAAAATCATAAACTCTTGATTTTTCCCCTAATACCGTATAATTTCATATGTAAATGAATTAAGATAAATCAAACATAATATAATCCAAGCATATCATCATCCACATTATCATAAAAAAGAAATTAATCACAAATCCAAAAACATATAATCATATAATAAAATAGAGATGGTATAAAATTATTATTCACCTTAGATGTGATAAGGAATTTGAGATTTGTTATTGGTTAATCCTTCCTGGCTTTGATCCTTAGCTTTAGATTGATTTCTTCCACTTTTCCTCCTTGTTAATGGCCGACTCTATTTTTAAATTTGTGATTTGCGTTTGTGAAAGTAAGAAATGAAACATGAATGGGAAATTACAAATGAATATAGCCGTGTTAAATGAAGTGGCTATTTTCTAATATGCCAATGTGTAATTTAATTAGCTAATAAGATCATTTATTTTTATTATTAAGCACAACCATATTATAATTTATTCAAATCTCAATCCTCTTATTATCATTATTCTATTTAATTTATCTAATTAAATTTTCTGAATATTGTTGTCAAAAATAGGGATGTTACGAAAACTTTAACGAATTCTTCCCCAGTTTTGATCAAATATGATGTAAGCTATACAACCATTTTTCAGCATAATCAGTAAGAGAAAATGGAATTAATCAGAGTTTGATTCCATCATTACTAAGTTGTTAAAGTTTGATAGTTGCGCAAACTTGTTCAAATTTCATTAAGAAAATGTATGGGTCATCGGGTTCAAAATTGCCAAATTTCATAAGCGTGGCAACATGGTTGGAATGAATTTTGAAATGGTTACCCGTTGGGGCGGGTAACATGAGGCAAAAAGGAATAGAAACTCTATCGGAAAAGATTCTATCCATGAGAGTTCACGGAGCATTTTCGTTTGTTCGAGCTAAACGATGTTGTAGTGTCGCGAGTCCAATGTTTTTTTGTTGGTCATGATTCCAAGTACTCATGCATAAGAAAAAGTTAAGAATAGAAAGAAGTGGGGATTGAATTTAAGATAATGAAACAAGATTTAGAAGGTGAAATGAAGTGAAATTTTTTATTTTTTTAGATAGGCCAAATATTTACTAAAAAGGATTTATTTTTCAAAAGGGAGATTTGATTTTTATTTTATTTTTTCATTTGGATCTTCAAAAAAAAAAACCTTTTTACGTTTTTTTTCTTTTCGAAAATAGGATTTTTTTTTTTAGATTTTTGTTTTTCAGAAAAAAGTAACTAAAGTAAAATACTTGTTTTTTTTGGAATTTTGATTTTGATTGAAAATTTTCAAAGGAAAAAATTTAAAAACTAAGTGAAGTAAAATGTATTTTTTTTTTTAATTTTTGGATTTTTTTGTTTTTTTAAATATACATGAACTAATGCAACTAAATGAATGCAAGGACATAAATTTTCTGTCCTTAGTAGCTCCTAACCGAAAATTGTATAATCATACTTTATCTTAATCTAACAAAATAGTTCTTAGCCAGGTAATGGATAGGAGTTATCGATGCACCATGAATCTTTATAGCAACACAACCGAAGGTTTAAGTACCTTTAGAGAAACAATCACTATAATTTTTATGAATAATTGTAATATTTATAACTAATTATTGCTCTGCAGTAGCCTAGGCACCAAGAATATAAATTGTCGAAAGAAGACAACTATCAAGATACAATTAAGCCCTAGGTGAGCTCGTAATTCCCTTAAGTCCAAAATCTAATCGTTATTATTTGTCAATTTCTAAAAAGAAATGTAATTTGTGGATCAAGGAAGGGTGATGAAATCCTTCACCTTATATGGATTTAGGTATTGCCCTTAAAAAAGAAAATAAGATAAGATGAATGCAAAACAGAAATTAAACGTGATTTAACAATGCAACTTCGAATGGAATTTGTTCTTGTTTATGAATTTTTTTAAAATGCAAGCAACCAACAATGCAAAGCAAATAAAAATAAGAGATGAGAGCACGATATCGGAGCATGCTGAATTATTAGCAATTTATTTTAAAGCGGCGACTTTTTAAGTAAGCAATTTATTTTAGCAAGCAAAGCGAAGCAAGCAATTCATATCTTTTTTGCGCTTTGGCAACCTGAAATTTTGAACAAGATAGATTTTTTTTTGTATATTTCTTTTTATGGATCAAAGAAGAAACTTAAAACAAATGAAACCAAATTCACTTGCCAAATGAAACTTAAAACAACTCCCTTTTTTTTGAAGAAAAATTTTCACTCGAGCTCAGCTCGAACAAATGAGCCAAGCATTTCAAAAAAAGATACCAAAGAAAATCCCAAAACCAAAATCTCGTTTCAAACGCAAATTTTGAAATCCCAAAACCATACCATCTCTTCTGAAATCAAAAATTTCGAAACCAAGATTAACGATTTTGTTGTGGTTTTGGGTGGTTGCAGGGATCAACATTAAGGAGTGGTTTTGCAGTTCTGGTGGTTTCAGGTGGTCTTAGCGATTTCTAGAAGGAAAGGAAGGCGTTCGAGGTGTTAGGCAGAGGTAGTAGTTGAGGTATTTGAAGAAGTATGAAGTAATAGTTTTTGTCTTGGTTGTTATTGCCAGTGAATTGAAGCATTGGTTGAGTGTGTGGTTGCGGCTCTGTCTGCTGTAAGTGTGGTTGATTTTGGGATGGTTGGTGGAATGAAGTTTTATGAAGGAATGCTGGAGATATGTTAAGTTTTTGTTGGAGATATATAAAGGCATGGGGAAGTGTGCATTGTGGGGGGAAGTGTGTATTGTATTATGGATGAAAGAGTGAGATGGTGGCAAGGCAGAGTGAAGGTTGAGTTGTAAGGTAGAAAAGGGTTATATGTTGTATGGTTGAGTTAAATGCTTGATGTTGGAAGCAAGGGACAGTGAAGTAAGGGTTGCAGATGCTCGAAGCAAGGCAGTGAGTGATATATGGGATGATGTTGAGGCAGCTGGCAGAGATGCAAAAATGATTTGTATGTAGGGTGTGCGTGGTGGTGGCAGTAAGAAATACGAACAGAAGTGTTTTGATGGCAGTAAGTGGCAGGAAGAAGAAATAAGGAGCATTTGAAGTGAACAGAAGTGTAGGTTGAATTAGAGGCAGCGGAGGATGCAATCTGTTGCATGGTGATGCAGGTAGATAGGAGTGTGTTGTAGGATGTAGTGGTGGTGACTGGTAGAGGAAGTTGTAGAGAGTTGTAGTACTGGATGGTGACAGATTGAAGTTCATATGGTTGAAGTGGATTGTTTTGATGGTGAGGGTATGACAGTAAGAAGATGGGGTAGAAATGTGCAGGTTGATATTGTTATGTTGTGGTTGATGGTTTGTAGTTCAAGTTGATGGGTAGGGGTGTGGCACTGATGTGCATTTGGTTCAGGGTTGGTTGAAGGGTATTGTTATTTGATGATGCTTGTAACTGGTGATGCAGGAGATGTGCAACTGCAAGTTGTATGCAGGTGATGCAGGGGATATTTGAGTTAGGTGTATGCTGATGACTGTGGTGGAAGAGTTGGAATGATGGTTATGGACAGTAAGAAGTGGAGGCAGTAGGCTTGTAGCAGCAGCAAGAAGGTTTTTGCTGTAGTGAATACCGATGTGTGTGGGCAGAGGTGGTAGGCATGGGAATGTACATTAGGAAATGTGCACAGAAACTGTGATGTGCACTGTGATGGTTATGTTGATGAGGTGTGGAAAGCCATTGAAACGCAGAAATTGAAAGGTTGTAACAGTGGATGGGTTGAAGTATGCAAGTTGTATGATAGAGGATGGTTTCTTATGTTATAGTAGAGGTGATGCACAGTTGACGTTGAAGTGGCAGTAAGGAAGAAGTGTGCAGGTTGTCAAAAGAGGTGGACATATACTGCCAGTTAGATTGTTGATGATGTTTTTGTATGAAAAGCAGGGTGATGTTCGTTGTGGGGATGTTGCTGGTGATGTTGTAACAGGGGATATGCAGCATTTTATTAGAGGGCAGTAGGGTGGTTACGGATGCTGTCTGATGTTTGAGTGCAATCAGGGTGATAGTTTAATGGCAACAGTAAGGATGTGTGTATAGAAGTGGTTTGTATGTGCACAGTTTTATTTGAGGCAAAAATTTTGTTGTTGTATAAGTGATATGTACAGAGTAAACTTGTGAATATATGAAATGTAAACGTAAACGAAATTAAAAAATTATTGTTTTGAAATGAAGTTGTATATTTATTTTTTTACTAGAACTGCAAATGCAAATGCAAATATGACCCACAAAGGACACACACAACACAGAATAACTTTTTTTGTTCCTTTTTTTTGAAATGCAAATTAACAAAATAAATTAACACATAGTAAAATCAAAACAAAAATAATTTGAAGAATGAAACTAAAATCAAATGTCAATTTCTCCAGTAACGGCGCTAAAAACTTTTTAGATGACAGATTTTTTATCGGTTAGAAAATCGTCGAAAAATTATATCGTTCTAAAATAAGGTAAACATACGGCATACAATTGTACCACGTATGCGAGTATCGGTTGTTCCGTAGTGAAATGAATTAATTTAAATTCCACTCAATTATATTAAACTAAAGCTTGAGATTGTTTTAAGCTAAAAAAATGTAAAAACTAACTAAAACAAAGTGAATAAAAATATGAGACTGAGTGACAGTTTAGAGGAAAATTAACTCTCATGCTTTCACCTAAATCAACACAAAATCATTCTATGATCTCTCATTCTAATCTAAGTAGAATTAGTGATATATTTATCACAAGTATGGTCTATTTGTGTTATTAATTAATACAACTTAAACCATCAAACATTAATACAACAACCTAAACCACTTTGTTAAATATCATGAAAATGAATATGAAATCAAAACAAAACCTATTTTAAGCATAATCTATTTACTATTTTTGATTGTTAACATAGATCATCAAATTTTGATTCTAATTTAACCCCATGATCAAAACCACTTAGTTAGAATTAATGTAAATTATGTTTATGTTTGAGTAAGAATAGCATATTTGTCATAAACAACATAGGTTATCAAATTCACTAATAAACTTACATCAACATCTAACTATCCATGAAGTGTAAAATGAGATAATAAATTAACAAATATGTTGAATCTACATGATTTAGAGAGCTTCATTACCCATAATTGAAGGGGCTTAGTTTTTCGTTTTTATTGTCATTTCAACACATGTAGATTGCAACATTAAAAATCAAATAAACTTAGAGCTAATAAAAAGAACTAACTACGTGCATAAAAATAATACTAAACTAATTGTAATGAAAAGAAATCTAATCTACTAACATGAAATAGAAGAAAGCATGTAAATAAAAATGAACATAAAATAAATAAAAGCATGAAAGAACAAAGAAGAAGAAGAGGCTTAGAAAGCCATTTTATTTCTCATTAGTTTTGTGGCTACAACTTGCATAATATGATAAGGTAATTTAAAAAACTCTATTACATGAACATAACAGAGTTATTTATACATGCCTAAAATCCTAATCCATGTTTTAGGGAGCTACCCAAAATGCCCTTTAGAAAATTTAACCTCCAAGTAATCATTAGCATGAAATTAATCATCCATTAAATGTGTGTGCCTTTAATTCCCACCAACACGTGCATTAGCTTTTAATTGTAATTCATGGCTACATGAATTATTTCAATTTCTTATTCCTTTGTCTTCCAAACTTTATGCATGCATACATACATGAAGACTCTTTCATTTTCCATTCAACTTCATATAAATAAAATTAAAATGTGCAAATAAATAATCTCAAAATTAATACAGCGTACAAATACCATTTTGCCTCTAAATGAAGATGAATGAATGATGATTTGATGACATTTGAATTTTGGTAAAACCATGTAAAAATACATAATTATAACATCTATTTACATAAACGTAGACTAAACGTGAAAGTAAAAATATGCATTTTTACATACACATCGCTATGTTGGTAGAGTTTGTTCCTGTCAAATTAGGTTAGCTTCTTACTTTGGGTTTGTCTGTGCGTATGTGTAGTAATTGGACTTGTTGGTTTGTGAAGGCGTGACTTCTAAGCGTTCTCCTTATTGCTTACTTTTACTGGATTAATTTTTTTTGGTTTTTGGAGGTGGTGTAATTTACTTTTGATTCAGATTGATCTTTATAGCGCATTTGATTCGATTTTGATGTTTAGCTGTTGGTTGCATATGAATTACGGACTGTTCAGTCATATTGAATGTAGCCTATTGGCCTTCGTGTGTCCTCTTTTATGCAGTTCCTTTCTAATGAAGACGCAACATGTCTTACCTTCTTATTTGTCATATGCAGTCTGTTAACTTTACACACTTAAACATGAATATACACCACATATGTTTATACGACAATACAGCTATAACACTACAATTAGTAAATTATCATTTTACAATATATAAGTCCAATGCCGTAATTTTTTATTTGTGACTCATAGGTACGACTTCAGTCCTCGGTTAATATTTAGGCTATTTAAATATCAAAGTCCATGTAGACTTTGCTAAAGCACAATAAAGTCATGGAATCATACGCTTATCGATTATCCAAGTGAAGTCCTACTTCATAATCATTTTACTGCCTTTTGTCCTTCGTCAAAACTATGTCACTTTGACATCTATGGTTGGATCATTGGTCAAAACCCTAATAATATTCTTACGATGTCGGATTCCGAAGGTACTCAATTCAGTCGATAACAGCTATCATTTAACCGAATTCACTCTGTCAGAGATTTCTAACTTCGAGTCACAAACCAATTCAGTGACACTAACCTTCTATATCGAAGAAACAAATTCTCTCTTTAGTACTTAATATAAGTAACTTATAGAAGACTCTCCATGAGTTTTTTAGTAATTAATCCACAACAACTATAAGTATGTAAAATCTTCGTGTCCTTAATGGTCATGAGTACATAATTGTTCATCACATCGAGAGTGATGCATACACTGCCTCATGGGTGAATCGTATCTCTTTCTCGAATCAGCTTGACTAGGAACATCTGAGGATAAATATTCATTTATATTTACCAATTCATTATTGATGATTACGAACATATTTGTAACTGTATTCAGTTAAATATTTACTCATATGAATTTTTTATTTTCTGTATAAAATGTAACCATCAACATTTAATCATAAATATAAGCCCGCACGATGGAAACAGAACCCATAAAACATAATCTCATTTCGAACAAGATTTGCACATAAGAGTCAAGTGTACAATTATATAACCAAAATTACACGTAGGCCATGCCCTCAACTCTTAACATTCCCAAGGTATTTGATGTAGCTTGGAAGGAGACACAATCCATATTTCTTGGCTCGAGGGTAAGCTTCGATTGATTGGTCAATAAGATTCATGAGAAAGGCATTACTCATCTTGATCTTGACTATTTCAAAATGTCGGTGAGAGCGGGTTGTGCTAGTTGCATCATCATTTTAAGTAAAGAAATGGATCAAAAAGTTGGAGATACTCTCACCTTGCTCATCGAGAAAGATCGTTGTTTTCTAATAGAAATATTTGAGACTTTTGGATACATACAGCACTTTCCCTACGTTTAATTTATGCAAGCACATAGTAAACTTATACATGGAAAAGAAGTCTAGCCACTTGCATGTAATATTATAGTAACTTGCATGTAATATCGTACCAAGTGCCATTTTTTATTGGTTGTCACCTCTACTTTCCAAGGAAACTATTAGCTTACATCCTATTATCTCTTGTGTATGTTGCATCATGAAGTGGGCGATTAGAAATAAATTTGAATTACTTCTTCAAATATACTTTTATCTCCACTTTCTCTTCTTTTCTCTCAAATACTAAAATTTTTCATTTCTATTTTCATTGCACTGAAGGTACTCCTAGGTTGCAACTGAACTCGAAACCTTAGTTATAGTTTTTAAGTAGATTTTTATGGTAATACTGATTTGAAATAGATGTATTCATTTTCAAAAAGTGAAAGATCTAAAAAATATATATGCATATACATGCATAGACGTTGATGCAGTGGTATTTGCATTCAAGAAATATTCATCTGCTTTTACTACCGTGATATATTTTACATTAACTATGCTTTAATGTAATGAATAAATGATATCTACCAATTGTTAGGATGTAAATGTTATGTTGACAAGTTGAATACAAAGAAAATTATTATTATTAAGGCATTTTGACGTGAAAAAAATATTTAGTATTTTGATCCCTTTATTATCATCCATCTAACATGACCCTACGCGCTAACCGTACGTTCAACGGCATGGCGGCATGTACACTAAAGGGGTCTAACAATACCAATATACTTTTTATTCCTCGTTAAGAATCAACATATTAATACCATCACACTCAACAAATGACACGGACCTTCATCTCTTAAAAACCTCTCAACCCTTCACACCATCACACAAAGCAAGCGCATTCCCAACCAAATTGTACAGATTGCGGTGCACATTATCCAATGGAAAATCCTTTATCCCGGACTCGGTCCACTCCGATTTGCAGGTATCAACGTCCGTCAACGCGGCCGATAGGTTGATGTTCACGTCCTGCTCCGTGCCGCTCCCCGTCAAGTACCCCTGCGCAGTCGTCAGATCAGCAACAGCTTGCTGGTACGTAGAACTGCACGAATCGAGGTAGCTCTTCCTGATCGCGTCCGATCCGGCCTCATCGCTGAGCATTTTGGCTGCCGCAGCGCCGGAATTGGCCCGATCGATGCTTGTTTTGATGGTCGCCAAGGCGAGGTCATATTGGGTGTTCGGCTTACCGGGTACGATCAGTCCTTCGCATAGTTTGGGGTGGCTCGCTTTGAGGCATGGACTGACCGCGTGTTTGGAGACGACGTGGTGGAGGCGCGCGGTGGCGGTGCCGGCGGTGGAGAGGAGGATGATCGCGGTGGTTGCGGCGAGAAGGTAATTGAGAGAGGGCGCCATGATTTGGGAATGTATGATTTTGGTTTGACTCTCTGATTCTAGGGTTTGTTTCAGAGAACCAGAGGTCAGTTTTTCTGATTTATTTTTTTCAGAAATTTGACGGGAATATGGAATAAATGTGGGTAGATGTTGGTTGAAAAGGGGGGGAATGCCTCGAATTTGGTTTTGGTTGTGAGGATTTGCTTGATTTTAGGAGATTTAATCGCTGCATTGTCACAATCATATCGTCAGTTTGAGGAGATTGGAGAGGTGGTTCTACCAAGTTTTCTGCACCATTGAATGGATGTTAATGATTTTGATTAATGAATTTGTATATGACTGAATTTATTTGACCCAAGCCCAAAAGTTTTTCCAAAAAGAAAAAAGAAAAAAAAAAAATATCGGTATATTTGGTTGTGCCTGAATTTATGATAATTATGTAAAAAGGTAAGATTGGAAAAATTAAATAACACCGTATGCAGGTCCTGTCCAGAAAATGGGTTGTGCATTGTTTACCCCTAAACCAAAGCACTTTCTGGATGTGCATTTAAACTTATTTTATTATTCTCAAATTCTACTTTTTTAATGCATTTTTAATTTTTTTTGAACCAATACGTGGATGCCTAAGCACAAAGGGTTGATGGGCTTCCCCGGGTCGGCCCTGCCCAATATGTGTGAACCAATAGCATCATCTCTAAAACCTGAATTTCATTTTGATCACAATTAAACTTTGATCCAGCAACACTATGGTATAATCAAATAATTTTTTATGTTAATTTCAATCATTAATCATGTAAAGACTCTATCGTGAGTCCTTTCAATTTCAGATATAAACATGTACAATAAGCGCTACTTTTTAGTGTTATTTCTTGCACTTCTCCTTGGTTGTAACCGAGCATCATTGCTATCTATTTTTGTTTCTTAGCATTACTAGTATGTAACTCATGCATTATACATGGTAACATGGCTAAAAAATAGTATTTGTACTTTAATTATTGCTCAAATTTATTTTATTATGCAATATATGATAAAGTTATTGTGATATATTACTCATAGATTAAAATGATATGCGATGCTCAAATATAAGATTGAATGTTCAATTCTCGTTGCTACGTATCTTTGTAAAAGTTAACGTCATAACCCAAAAAAATATTATAAATCAAAATTTTTAATATTGTATATGTAAATAATTTATGTTTTTTTTATGACATAAATAATTTTGTTATGCGATATCTATTTTTATATGTATGAATGAATAAGTAACCGTACCATTTTATTAATATGATTGTTATATATATATATTGAATCGTCATTTATTAAATAGGATTTATAAATGGATTAATGAACATTAAAAAATCAATTTTATTTAAATAATTTGAATTAATGATCGGCATAACTAATTAAATATAAGGAGTTGAATGTAAAAAATTTTGAAAAAAATTGAGAAGAGCTTTGTATATGTTTGTAATTGAGAATAACATAGGTCTTATGGTTAGCTTATCAACATATGAACATTTATTCATTATTTAGTTTTCATTTTTGAATAATATTATCCTTGTAATTAACTATAGATTTGATATTGTTGTAGGAGGGCATAATTACAACATTGATAATTGTAAAATATGTAGCAGTTAGTTGAGTTAACAGTTGGGTATTGATATGACAACATGTTAAAAGTGAAATGTAATTTAATATCGGTATAATCTGTATGTTCATATCGTAATGTTGCAAAATATAAATTTATCTTTTAAAGGTCGTTCAAAGCAAAGTTATGTTATGTAATACACAATTACTTTTTAAGATAAATGAATAAGACATTTTAAAAAATATTATCATTTACGTATATGTTTTTATGTCATGCGATTTTAATATCTTTATATATCCAAATAAAGAGGAAATAATTTTATCATTTTTCCCCATATATATGAATATTGTATATGTTGAAATTTTCATATTTTTAAGGTATATTAAATGGATTAATGAATATCAGTTAATCATATTTATTTAAATAGTTTAAATTTACGATTACACAATTACTTAAATATATGGACTTGAATGTAAAATGTTAGAAGATAATTTAGAAAGGTTCTACATAATTGTAAAAAAATTAAAATTTAAGTATTTGAAGTTAATAGAATTTTACAATGTAATGTATAATAAATTCATTTTTTTAAATGAATTATAAAATAAATTTATTATTGTCGTTAACCTATATAATTTATGTTACGTGATTTATATATATTTGCATTTAAATGATTTTTTTAACTAATTTATTGATGCGTCTTTAGTATACATATTGAAACTTCCACTAAATGATAAAGTACACACATTTCAACAATGACTAGGAGGTTGCATCCCTTCTACTAAAGAGATTCTTTAGAAATCCATTCAATAAAGAGAGTTGCCACTACTTAATAGAAAATTTAAGATTTTATACATCAATTATGGTTTGAGACCTTATCCGACTTGACAACTTGGAGAATGATATTCGGAACTCCATTACCAAACAAAATTAGTATTTAATGGCAGGTTCACTATTTTGATAGTAAGGTATAGGGTTCTCGGTCATGGGTAATCCTTACCTTCATTTTTCTCGAAAATTTAATAATATAGTTTGACTAACCAAATAATAAAAGTAGGGGAACCGGGAGTCCAATAAGAAATTTATTATCTTTAATTGAAAATTTGAACTCCATTCTCAAGAACTGAAGATCTCTGAAATTGGTAATTATATCAATATCTTATCCGTAAAAGTCTATTGATAACCATGAGAGGAATATACTCCAAGAGTAAGAGTCATAAAGCCCAAAAAGGAATAATAAGAAAATCAGAAATCTATGTGATAAAGAAATCCATCATCATATAGAAGTGAATCCTTATTCAAGTTCTTTAAGGATCCGTCTAATATAGATAATCATAAAATATCTCATCTCAAGAATCTCGTTAGCCATAAAAAGGAAACCTTTCAATAAAGATAGCTCTATCATTCGGATAAGAATAACAAAACATCCAGAAGTCCATAAAGGCATAGTCGTATAGAAGAGAATTTGAGTCTAGGCTTTAATCAATCAAAGATTCTCATTTGACAACAAGGATACTACGAATTTCAGTTGATAATATGACTCGCTGTCCATGGCAATATATGATCTTTAATTTTCTCTTCCTATGGATTTGTTAGTAAAAAAATCCGAATCCATGCTTAGAAGTAACAAACGGAGATTCATTCTACAATCCTAAAGATGATAGTCCATGCCTCATTATTTATGTTTGATAAATAAATCAGAATTCCATAGGTTCACCTTTCTTCTTATTGAAAACCACTTCACGCCATTGTTTTTATCAACATACAAGTTTGGCAAAAGCACATATGCTTCTCCATGACAGTTGCAAGCCAAGCCTTTTCTATTTTCTCTAACAAAAAGGCTTTGCTAACTCTGTTACCATAATGTTTGGTTAACTCTATCGTCGAGCATATAGGTTTAGCAAAACTATAAAATAGGCTTTTTTGTTCTATTTTTGTAGCGACACAGGGTTTGGTCGCTTAAACTAGGAAATTATATATATATTTTGTATAGACAATAAATGAATTTTTATAGATAAATAAACTCATTTTAATTAATTAATAATGATGGTAAAACCATTCTCAAAATTTGTTTACGAAATTAAATAATTCGTAGAAAATCAGAAAATGCGATTGACGAACGTTTTTCGAAATTTCGAGCTTTCGATACAGGAAAGTTGTCGAAAACATTATTCATCTTTGTGCACTATATATACACATATATGATAGATAATTAACTATATAATTATACGCTTAAGAATATATTATCTTATGTTAATTGTGTTTTAGAAGTGATGTGACAACTCAAGGGTTTAAAAAAAACACATATATAAACATATATATATATATTTATCTCTTGTCTATCACTTGACATTTTCATCATTAGCCATTATTACTTAAGTGATATAACTAGAGATGGGAGGGATTTGACATGTGAGAGGAAGAGGAGAGATGAAGTGACTTGACAAAACGATGAGGTGTGAGATCTTATGTAACGTCCCGCCTTTTCGCACGCTTTAAATCGACGATAAACCACACACGTCAGACTTAAAACATACAAAAGGGCGGATTTCTATGGGGTAAATAAGAAAAGCAGAGAAAAGAAAAAAACAAAACAGAATCTTGCAGCGGAACGATAAAATATAATAACCAATATATAGTTCATAAAACTATTTTACAAAGCATTTGATTTTTCTTATACAATAAATATCAGAGTTCACATACCAAAGGATAATAACAATGCAGCGGAATAAAATGGTGTAGTGGAATAATATAGTAGATAATAGTAAAATAAATCTTTGTCCTCGTCATCCAAAGCTAAAGTCTTCAAATCCTGAAATGCTCAGGCTGACTTGAGCGAATTGAAAAGACAAAACACTCGAGTTAGAACTAAAAGATCTTATGTGAGTTAAATCAACAGAAATAAATATGAGTGAAACGGCGTCAGAGATGTTTACAGGATTTGACATCTCCTATCCAGTGTCAACGTGAGTGCAGTAACTCAAGAGATGCTCGGGATTCACATCTCCTAAGGATCCGTTAAACTATTTACTATGTAGTAATATTTTGCTATTATAATAATGTCTATCAGTAAAATAAACTTACTTTTAAATAGCGTTAAGGAATGACCCAATATTTCCCTTAACACAAATAACCAATAGTCTATATAGTACCGTAATACCTCCTGATCGGGAGGCTACCAGAGGATACTCCATAGGTACGACACAAATAGAAACTCGTACAAGGCGCGCTAGGGTAGGTGACACGGCACAGCTAGGCAGTGCCAGGGTAGATATACCAATTACGCTTCCGGGTCGGTGGTAACGCATAGCGTGCAACTACCGTCCACCTCGAGCCACACCCCAAATCAAAGAAATCAAAAGTGGCCATCGAATAAATCCAAAGTCGGAGTAGAATATCTAAGGGATGTGTCCGATAAAAGGGGCTACCTTCTTAACTCGTCGATCGCTCCTGTTTTAGCCTCCTTATGCCAATTCACGGGAGTTGGGTCGACGTATTTACCTCAAAGGAAACGCCGCCGCCATCCTACTTCATTCTGAAATCTCCACCGTGTACACGGTTATTAAAGTGTTTTCGGAGTCTGCAAAGAGTATGACAACTTCCGATCCTAATCTCTTCAACAACCAATCGTTATTATAACACCGAGGTCTCTTCAAAATAGTTTATACTTTAAAACCAGAATATAATTTCCACTTCAAAACCATATAAATACGATATCATTTTATTTTAAGACCAACATCAATATGATATCATTTTATTTCAAATATATCCTTTTTCAAGAAATCATAGTACTTTCAAATCTATTTTCCTTGAAATCTATAGCTTTGAAACATAACTTAATACACTTCAATGGGTTACATATTAAATTATTTTATATAATAAAATAGCTTCTTTAATTTTTCAAATAAATCTCAAATACCGATTTGAACCTCCAATAGACCATTCGAATTTCCATATATATATTTTAAAGCTTTAAATATTCTACCATTTCAAAACTAATTCTTTGATAATCCTAGATATATCAATTCAATTGCTATTATTTAGATTTGAAATGCTTACTAAATAAACCCAATAGAACTTACGTAAAACTTTTAACTTCAAACAACTGGATATACGTCAGTATATTTAACTTGATATATTCATTTATCTCAACTTTATATTCATTTAAATCACTTAAACAATCATACCCTTTAAAATCTCCATTTTTATTTAAATTTTGAAATCAAATTTTATTCAAGTACAGCTCTTAAATAATTCAATTTAAGCAAATATCATATTTATCTTCCAACTTAAATTTCATTTAAGTCATTTAAAAACTCTATATATACAGTATCTTAAGTAGATACTTAACCACATAATATAAAACAATTGAACTCCATTATTAAACTCATTTTATTAAACAATTTTATACATAGATTAAATCCAAAAATTTAACTATATATATATATATATATATATATATATATAAAATAATATTTATATAACACCAAAATTTTAATATTTATTAAACCGTATATTCCTTTCCAAAACCACATAAATCATTTTCAAAATATTTTATATATATATATACCGCGGTGCCTGTATATAATTTTCTATCCTATGGTCAAGTGATACGGATATTTATCATTTCAATCCGTAATTTAACAATAAAATTTTACGGTTATATATCATTTCAAACCGCAATCCCGAATGCAATAAAATGCATAACAACTTTCAATTTATGATGATATAAACAAACATCCATTCATCCATCATAAAATCATACATCCATTTATCACAATCATCATTCAATTCAAACAATACATCAATATATAACGGGTAATAAATAACAGGCATTAACATTTTATATAAAAAATAAATTAAATAACAATTTAATTAAATAAATTAAATAACAATTTAATTAAATAATTTAAATTTAACTGGAATTATGATAAAATTATGCCAAACAGTCACAAATAAATTTCTACTCATATCATAACTCAATTTAACAAACATAAGAAATTTAGAAGTTGTGAGTGGGTAAAACACTCACCTTTTGAATTTAAATTCAATTCAAACCCAAAAATTTGACAGTCTCAGAATCTGTCCAAACCAGATCATAATGTCCGGAATTCTAATACGAACCTAGTGGCGAAAACCGTGCGTTAATCGGATATCGTATGAAAAAGTTATATTAGTTTGAACAATTGAAAATTTAATTTAAATTAAAACAGAATAGATAACACAACCTAACACGTCATCACCTTGTAACAGTAACGAATCTTCCTTCTCCAGTACGCACATACACATGAAAACGCACGCACACCAGAGAACACGCAACCCATACACGGTCGAACTTTGACCATCGATTACGATCAACTCCGACCACCTGGCCACCACTAACCACTACCATCCTCGAGCCCAAGCCGAGCCGCACCTCCCCCTGACCACACATACCCTCCGTCGCCGCGAATTTCATGCGTCGCCGCCCTTATTTCTAGGGTTTCGAACCCTAATCGATTAAATCTGCAGATCTAGCCGTTAACTCGCCACGAAACCCACATAGATCGACTCCCCTCAGTCCGCTCTGCAATACCCAGAAAGGATTTGATGATCCGTCGCAGTTGATCGGAGCACGACGGACGGCCGAAACTTCTTCCAAAATTTTCAGTCAAACGAAAATCCAGATCGAAAAATGGACTGCGGATCTGACTTGCGCTCTTCGAGAGCTTCGAAATATATTTTTCCTGAATTTTCCGAGGAGTTTGGATTTTTGACTTTGATTTTGAATTGAAATTTGAATTGGATAAATTAGGGTTTACAGCCATTGAGGAAGAGGAGCACAGAAGTTTTTGTACGTATAAAAAATGGGTAATAGAGGCTGCTAGGGTTTATAGCAGGATATATATAGGCAAATTGAAATAGAATAGATGGACCGGGTTAAAAATACGTGCTAACGACAAAATGGTCCAAAAAGCCCGTTTCGACTGCGGAATGAAATTGGGTCAACCCATATATCAAAATAGACGTTTTTAAATATTTTAAACGCGATGGAACAAGTTTCAAGTCCAAATTCCTTCATATGAAGAAGTTATGCTAAAATCAATATTTTTCAAATTGATTTCAATTTCATTTATTTCAAGACATTTCTAGTCCGTACGATCAAACAATAAGCCTGATCGCTACGAAACTTGAAATCCTACAATAATTCACTACTACGGATCCGATGAAACTAGTTTCGTCGAGATCCGAGTCAATGACCAAAATGGCTATTTTTCCAGTTAATTAAATAAATTAAAAATAATTAATTAAATCAACTTTTCAATTTCAATTCGAAAATTTGCCAAATTTCATCACTTATGATTTCTCAATCACTTAAAATGATTAAACAAATTTAAATGTCAACTTAGAGGTGAATAATTTATAAATTTCAATATTAACCTCAATTTCATTAAATTATAAATTTAATTTCAAATAATTCTATTAAATTCACCTTTTATTCTATTATTTAATTTATCATTATCAAAAGGATGCAGTTTACATTGGTTCACGATTGTTTATATTCTTAAATTTTATCTAAATTTCCATTTATGTAATTTTCTAAATATTTACTTTTGATTGAATTGCAATTAATCCTATTATCGTATATTAAAATCCAATATGTTGATAAAAGTTTATTTCCATCCCTTTATTCAACCAATAGTCATTATTTCAAATTATTAATTACAATCACTTAAGATCTTACCATTGATTCCATAATTTATTACATCATTATCCTCAAATTTCATTTAATTTCAATAACGTAATATTTAAACGTTAATTTCCAATTTATTGCAAAATAAAATTATTGAATTTTATACTTCAATTAAATTATAAATCTTGCTTTCTATACTTTAAATCGCATAACCTTAAATTTCAATTGCTACAAACATTACATTTATAAGTAATCACTAACAGACAAGTGTTGAAATCGATTACATACACTGTTCTCATCCTATTTCATAGATTTTATACTAATTCACCAATTAGTTCAATATGTACACTTATTTCTTTGTATTCAATTAGCAGCTATGTATAAAATCTACATTATTCTCAACTTACAAATTTTGATTTACTTACTATTTATTATTTTACTTCATTGATTAATTCAATATTTGCTTTGGTTTTTCTTATATTCAATTTTTTACCCATATTAATTAAGGTTTTAAAACAAATTAATAAAATTTCCTTAGTCCAAGTCTTTTTACCAATTATTTACCTTATAAATAAATTTATGTTTCTATTAAATTTACATTCACACTTCCGTTATTATTCTAACAATTATTAAAGTAATGTTTATCCTCAACAACAAACATTATGATTAATTAACTAATCTTGATTGTATAAATTTTCCATTTATTACGTATTATTGTATCAATGGATAAAATTTTAAATCTATTCCCCAAATCTACTACTTTCAATCAATTAAAACTTCACAATTGGTTAAATCAATTGGGATTACACTACATTTATTATTTATCAACTTGTTTTAACTTTATTACCTAAATTTACGTTCAGTTACTATTGAGCAATACTATTTCATTTAATTCAAAAATTACACTTGTTTTACTCATATCCCCGTTATTGTAAACCTTTATTTGTTCATAAAAATTAAATTTCAATTCCAATTCAATCAACAATTTCAATATGCAACTTATAATAATTGTTTACAAGTAAGAATGGAATTAACATTAATTTCAAATATTATCTTAATTTACATTAACATAATAATTAATTACCTTTAATGAATTTTATTCCCCAATTTATTAAATGCAATCAATTTGACCTTACATACTTCAATATTCCCATTTTTATCTTAATTCCAATTCGCTATAGTATCAAATTTCAATTTCTTGCAATAAACTCATTTATTATAAATTTGTATACCAATAAATTAGTTTCCAATAAATAGGATTGATTCAATTCAACCCTTTTTAATTAAGTCTATATTAATCAATATAATATTTCATAGGTAAATTCTTCACATTTACTTCATTAAAAATTATAAAAAATTTATTTCTTTATAAATTTAATTCCAAAATCTTATTAATATGACAAATTTAATTAACAAAATTTACGGGTCATTACACTCTCCCCCACTCAAAACTTTTCGTCCTCGAAAAGGAAAACGAAGGGAAAAGAAGAATTTAGAAATCAATGTATCTTATTCAAAACATTAACTTTATAACCAATTAAATTTACAAAATTAATTAATTTAGATAAAATATACTAATTTCATAACCATGAAATCTTTTATACTCAACTTAAGAAAATTTGGAAAAACATTTTCAAAATATTTTCTAGGTCCAAAATTTACGGAAAATTTCGGTAGAGTCATCTTTGTACGAAGAGGCTCGGGAGAAAATATAATATCAAAAATAACAATATATAACATTTATTTTACAAAATAATATATATCCCAACACGGGAAAATAATATAATAACGCTATAAACCGTAATCGGAAAACGTACCTATTTGACGGGTAATTAACGCTTATTTATAGAACCAAAAACAGTGGCAATTGCTCCCATAACCTATATTTCACTTATATAATCCAAAAAGGTTAACAATTATATAAAATGAATATTTAAGGTTATTTCAACTACAAACAAACAATTCAATACAATCAACAATCACTTGCAACAAGGCATACAACCATCGCATAGAATCCATACAAATCAATCTTTCATCCATAACAAACAAAACAAATAGTTGTTCGGGTTCAAAACTTCAAATTGTTCATAATGAAAAATAAACTACTAAACGCACCATTTGCTCAACAGCCTCTGATGAAGCTAAATAGATTATTCATTCATCGAACCAATTTTGAAGTATCCTTGCCCAAACAACCATAAACCAAAACAACAACAAATTTCAAACAATGATTAAGTTCATTCTTATTAATTTCATTTCATACTATTTATTGTTTGATTTCCTTTTTATTCATATAATGATTTATCCTTCAATTCACATTTATTTCTTGCAAATTTTCATTTTATTTATTCATATCAAATAGTTTTTCTTTTTATTGCATTCATTCTTTCATTCACTACTTTAATTCATTTATTTACAGTGCTCATCCTTCTACCTATTTTTATTATACATAACCTCAACTTTTACTTAAGTTTATTGTCATTCCTTTACAACCTTTCAGTCATACTTAAGTTTACACAATTTCAACATCAAATTATTGTTTATAAAAGAATTTTACTTAACATTCTATTACATAAGCTTTACTTGTATAATCTCCATTACGTTTTCTTATTAACATTTCAACTTTTTACATATTTTGGTAAGTTATATATATACCTTTAAAAATGTAATTAAAATCATACAAGTTTATCTTATTTCTTTTAATAATTTAATGTTCAATAATTATATCCTTTATTTCATAGGCTACAATTTCAAATTTAATTTAATTTCATTCGTAACCTAGAATTAAATCTCTTATTTTAAATAAAGGCTCCATTTATTAGTTACATTCCATTTCACTACAATAACTGAACTGTTAATTAACAGAAACTTAGGAACTAAATACCGAGTTAAATTTCAAATTGTTTTAAAATAACAGATCAATATATACTTATAATCTATATATCCAATTATAATTAAAATAATTTAAAATTTTATATTTGATTTATCAAACAAATCTGCAGTAAACTACTATAGTGTCATTCCCACTTTGAAACTCGAAAATGAATGTCGATGATGCGGCCGCAGTCACCGAAATTATTTTCCAGCGACAGAGAGGGGAGTACAGAACTTATTTCTTTTCCAAATTTCTTTAAAACAATTCTTTCAAACCATATGGAAATATTTATATCAAAACATACTTTTAAAATATTATTATTATATCCCAAAATCATTTGAAAGAAATATTCAAAACCCCGGAACTTAAGTTCTAAATTTCCAATTTATTTATTTATTTTAATTTCAGTCTTAATTCAACTATTATTTATAAATTTCCTTACCTAACACCCAATATAATACAACCAAATATAACCTTTATAAAAATTTACTTTATATATATAGAAAATATAATAGACAAATTATTTCATTCACCTATATTAAAACCAAATATTATGTCGTTCTGTCCTATTAAGTGTTTAGAAATCCCTATTGATGTCACAGCATCCCATGCACCAACCAGAATTTATAAATACAAAACGGAACAGATTAACACAATATTAAAACCTTTTATAACACTAACAAATACGCTCTCTCATATATATACACTCAGCGACTCCCATGGGATATTACTACCCTATTAGTAAAGAGTCAGACCCCACAAAGCTAAAGTTTATCGCTAAACTAAAGCTCTGATACCAGATGTAACGTCCCGCCTTTTCGCACGCTTTAAATCGACGATAAATCACACATGTCAGACATAAAACATACAAAAGGACGGATTGCTATGGGGTAAATAAGAAAAGCAGAGAAAAGAAAAAAACAAAACAGAATCTTGCAGCGGAACGATAAAATATAATAATCAATATACAGTTCATAAAACTATTTTACAAAACATTTGATTTTTCTTATACAATAAATATCAGAGTTCACATACCAAGGGATAATAACAATGCAGCGGAATAAAATGGTGTAGTGGAATAATATAGTAGATAATAGTAAAATAAATCTTCGTCCTCGTCCTCCAGAGCTAAGGTCTTAAAATCCTGGAATGCTCAGGCTGACCCGAGCGAATTGAAAAGACAAAACACTCGAGTCAGAACTAAAAGATCTTATGTGAGTTAAATCAACAGAAATAAATATGAGTGAAACAGCGTCAGAGATGTTTACGGGATTTGACATCTCCTATCCAGTGTCAACGTGAGTACAGTAACTCAAGAGATGCTCGGGATTCACATCTCCTAAGGATCCGATTAAACTATTTACTATGTAGTAATATTTCACTATTATAATAATATCTATCAGTAAAATAAACTTACTTTTAAATAGCGTTAAGGAGTGACCCAATATTCCCCTTAACACAAATAATGCTAATAGACTATACAGTACCGTAATACCTCCTGATCGGGAGGCTACCAGAGGATACTCCATAGGTACGACACAAATAGAAACTCGTACAAGGCGCGCTATGGTAGGTGACACGGCACAACTTGGCAATTCTCGGGTAGATATACCAATTACGCTTCCGGGTCGATGGTAATGCGTAGCGCGTAGCTACCGCCTACCTCGAGCCACACCCCAAATCAAAGAAACCAAAAGTGGCCACCGAATAAATTCAAAGTCAGAGTAGAATATCGAAGGGATATGTCCGATAAAAGGGGCTACCTTCTTAACCCGTCGATCGCTCATGTTTTAGCCACCTTATGCCAACTCACGGGAGTTGGGTCCACGTATTTACCTCAAAGGAAACGCCGCCACCATCCTACTTCATTCTGGAATCTCCACCGCGTACACGGTTATTAAAGTGGTTTTCGGAGTTGGCAAAGAGTATGACAACTTCCGATCCCGGTCTCTTTAACAACCAATCGTTATTATAACACCGCGGTCTCTTCAAAATAGTTTATACTTTAAAACCAGAATATAATTTCCACTTCAAAACCATATAAATACGATATCATTTTATTTTATGACCCACATCAATATGATATCATTTTATTTCAAATATATCCTTTTTCAGGAAATCATAGTACTTTCAAGTCTATATACCTTGAAATCTATAGCTTTGAAACATAACTTAATATACTTCAATGGGTTACATATTAAATTATTTTATAACAAAATAGCTTCTTTAATTTTTCAAATAAATCCCAAATACCGATTTGAACCTCCAATAGACCATTTCGAATTTCCATATATTTTAAAGCTTTGAATATTCTACCATTTCAAAACTAATTCTTTGATAATCCTAAATATATCAATTCAATTGCTATTGTTTAGATTTGAAATGCTTACTAAATAAACCCAATATAACTTAAGTAAAACTTTTAACTTCAAACAACCGGATATACTTCAATATATTCAACTTGATATATTCATTTATCTCAACTTTATATTCATTTAAATCACTTAAACCAAATCAAGTTATAAGAATCATACCCTTTAAAATCTCCATTGTTATTTAAATTTTGAAATCAAATTTTATTCAAGTACAACTCTTAAATAATTCAATTTAAGCAAATATCATATTTATCTTCCAACTTAAATTTCATTTAAGTCATTTAAAAACTCTATATATACAATATCTTAAGTAGATACTTAACCACATAATATAAAACAATTGAACTCCATTATTAAACTCATTTTTATTAAACAATTTTATACATAGCTTAAATCCAAAAATTTAACTATATATATATATATAAAATAATATTTATATAACACCAAAATTTTAATATTTTTAAACCGTATATTCCTTTCCAAAACCATAGAAATCATTTTCAAAATATTATATATATATAGACCGCGGTGCCTGTATATAATTTTCTATCCTATGGTCAAGTGATATAGATATTTATCATTTCAATCCGTAATTTAACAATAAAATTTTACGATTATATATCATTTCAAACCGCAACCCAAATGCAATAAAATGCATAACAACTTGCAGTTTATGATGATATAAACAAACATCCATTCATCCATCATAAAATCATACATCCATTTATCACAATCATCATCCAATTCAAACAATACATCAATATATAACAGGTAATAAATAACAGGCATTAACTGGCAGTTTATATGCAAAATAAATTAAATAACAATTTAATTAATTAAATAAAATAAAAATTTAATTAAATAAATTAAATTTAACAGGAATGATTATAAAATTATGCCAAACAGTCATAAATAAATTTCTGCTCATATCATAACTCAATTTAACAAATATAAGAAATTTTAGAAGTTGTGAGTGGGTTGAAACACTCACCTTTTGAATTTAAATTCAATTTAAACCCAAAAATTTGACAGTCTCAGAATCCGTCCACACCAGCGCTAAAATGTCGAAATTCCAATATAAACCTAGCGGTGAAAACCATGCGTCAATTGGATATCGTATGAAAAATTTATATCAGTTTGACCAATTGAAAATTTAATTTAAATTAAAACAGAATAGATAACACAACCTAACACGTCATCACCTTGTAACAGTAACGAATCTTCCTTCTCCAGTACGCACGTACACATGAAAATGCACACACACCAAAGAAAACAAACCCATACACGGTCGAACTTTGACCATCGATTACGATCAACTCCGACCACTTGGCCACCTCAACCACCACCATCCTCGAGCCCAAACCGAGCCTCACCTCCCCCTGACCACGACATACCCTCCGTCGTCGCGAATTTCGTGCGCCGCCGCCCTTATTTCTAAGGTTTCGAAACCTTAATCGATTAAATTTGTAGATCTAACCGTTAACTCGCCACGAAACCCACATAGATCGACTCCCCTCAGTCCCCTCTGCAATACCCAGAAAGGATTTGATGATCCATCGCAGTTGATCGGAGCGCGACGGACGACCGAAACTTCTTCCTAAATTTCCGGTCAAATGAAAACTCAGATCGAAAAACGAACTGCAGATCTAACTTACGCTCTTCGAGAGCTTCGAAATATATTTTTTCTGAATTTTTCCGAGGAGTTTGGATTTTTGACTTTGATTTTGAATTGAAATTTGAATTGGATAAATTAGGGTTTACAGCCATTGAGGAAGAGGAGCACAGAAGTTCTGTACGTATAAAAAATGAGGAATAGAGGCTGCTAGGGTTTATAGTAGGATATATATAGGCAAATTGAAATAGAATAGATGGATCGGGTTGAATATACGCACTAACGACAAAATGGCCCAAAAAGCCCGTTTCGACTCCGGAATGAAATTGGGTCAACCCATATATCAAAATAAATGTTTTAAATATGTTAAACGCGATGGAACAATTTTCAAGTCCAAATTCCATCGTATGAAGATGTTATGCTAAAATCAATATTTTTCAAATTGATTTCAATTTCATTTATTTCAAGGCGTTTCTAGTCCATACGATCAAACAACAAGCCCGATCGTTACGAAACTTGAAATCCTACAATAATTCATTGTTACGGATCCGATTAAACTAGCTTCGTCGAAATTCAAGTCAGTGACCAAAATGGCTATTTTTCCAGTTAATTAAATAAATTAAAATTAATTAATTAAATCAACTTTTCAATTTCAATTCGAAAATTTTCCAAATTTCATCACTTATGATTTCTCAATCACTTAAAATGATTAAACAAATTTAAATGTCAACGTAGAGGTGAATAATTTATAAATTTCAATATTAACCTCAATTTCATTAAATTATAAATTTAATTTCAAATAATTCTATTAAATTCACCTTTTATTCTATTATTTAATTTATCGTTATCAAAAGGATGCAGTTTACATTGGTTCATGATTGTTTATATTTATATTCTTAAATTTTATCTAAATTTCCATTTATGCAATCTTTTAAGTATTTACTTTTCGTTGAATTGCAATTAATCCTATTATCGTATATTAAAATCCAATATACTGATAAAACTTTATTTCCATCCCTTTATTCAACCAATAGTCATTATTTCAAATTATTAATTACAATCAGTTAAGATCTTACCATTGGTTCCATAATTTATTACATCATTATCCTCAAATTTCATTTTAATTTCAATAACGTAATATTTAAACGTTTAATTCCAATTTATTTTGCAATAAATAAAATTATTGAATTTTATACTTCAATTAAATTATAAATCTTGCTTTTATACTTTAAATCGCATAACCTTAAATTTCAATTGCTACAAACATTACATTTATAAGTAATCACTAACAGATAAGTGTTGAAATCAATTACATACACTGTTCTCATCCTATTTCATAGATTTTATACTAGTTCACCAATTAGTTCAATATGTACACTTGTTTCCTTGTATTCAATTAGCAGCTAAGTATAACATCTACATTATTCTCAGCTTACAAATTTTGATTTACTTACTATTTATTATTATTACTCCATTGATTAATTCAATATTTGCATTGGTTTTTCTTATATTAAATTTTTTACCCATATTAATTAAGGTTTTAAAACAAATTAATATAATTTCCTTAGTCCAATTACCAATCATTTACCTTATAAATTCATGTTTCCATTAAATTTACATTCACACTTCCGTTATTATTCTAACAATTATTAAAGTAATGTTTATCCTCAATAACAAACATTATGATTAATTAACTAACCTTGATTGTATAAATTTTCCATTTATTACGTATTATTGTATCAATGGATAAAATTTTAAATCTATTCCCCAAATCTACTACTTTCAATCAATTAAAACTTCACAATTGGTTAAATCAATTGGGACTACACTACATTTATTATTTATCAACTTGTTTTAACCTTATTACCTAAATTTACGTTCAGTTACTATTGAGCAATACTATTTCATTTAATTCAGAAATTACACTTGTTTTACTCAAATTCCCGTTATTGTAAACCTTTATTTGTTCATAAAAATTAAATTTCAATTCCAATTCAATCAACAATTTCAACATGCAACTTATAATAATTGTTTACAAGTAAGAATGGAATTAACATTACATTCATTATCTTAATTTACATTAACATAATAATTAATTACCTTTAATGAATTTTATTCCCCAATTTATTAAATGCAATCAATTTGACCTTACATACTTCAATATTCCCATTTTTATCTTAATTCCAATTCACTATAGTATCAAATTTTAATTTCTTGCAATAAACTCATTTATTATAAATTTGCATACCAATAAATTAGTTTCCAATAAATAGGATTGATTCAATTCAACCCTTTTTAATTAAGTCTATATTAATCAATATAATATTTCATAGGTAAATTCTTCACATTTACTTGATTAAAAATTATAAAAAATTTATTTCTTTATAAATTTAATTCCAAAATCTTATTAATATGATAAATTTAATTAACGAAATTTATGGGTCGTTACATCTTACTTATAAATAGCCATTGAATTTCTCATTTCTTACCTCCTCTTCCTCCAACCACAACTTCTTCATTCCTACCTCAAATGGTGAATTTTTTTTTTCAAATCGCCTGAAATTTCAGTGACTACAACATTCTAGTTTTAAATTGATTTTTAAAGTTTTTATATCGAAGTTTAAAGTTTGTAATTTTAAAAGGTTTATAAACATGAAATGGAAAAGTTAGTGAGGTGTTTACGCTTTTAAAATATGTTAAAACGAAATGCACTTAGAGCGATAGTTCTGTGGATGTAGTTCGACTAAAGTTTGAATTTCTATTTCAATTTTTTAATTTGAAACTGTTTTGTAAAAAGTTTTCAAACATAATTAGTAGCAATAAAAAGTAATTAAGTTTTTAATCAATTAGTTATTTAAAAGGTAACTGTCACTTAATTAGTTGTTGGATGTTTTCCCAATCTTTGCAAAGCATGTTTTCCCTCTAGAATTTCAAGTTCGAAAATTACTCTTCTTCTTTTGATCATAACTTCCTCAAAACTAACTGAAAATGAGTGATTCTTTTTGCACGCTAATAGAGGAAAGAATTTCCTAAAACCATTGTTTTGACCACTTTTTAAAATTTTATGATTTACCTTTCCAAAAATCAGTGGAATTTTGACCCATTTTCTGTCCATTTTGGTTGAAATTGATGATAAATTGAAACTTCTCTACCTTCAAGCTACTACCCCACATCATCCCCACACCTCTAGCCGAGCCTGCATACACCTGGGCTAAGCCCATTTTGAGCGTTGAGAGCACCTAAAGCCTTCATTCTTCAATGCTAGTGAGTCGTTGGCAAGTTTAGCTTAATTTCGGGTAGCTTTTGTGGAAGTTTGGTGAGTAAACTAACTCACTTTTTCATATAAAGGTTACCTTAAATGTTGATATTATATGTGATGAGTGTGCTAAGATCGGTTAGCTATGATGTCGATAATCATTGATTTGAATAATGTTGGTTGTTGGATTTGGTTATGCGATTTGGTTGTGATATTATGTTGTTAGTAAACATGATTCTTTGTGAGTATATATGTGGTATATGGTAAGGATGATGTATTTTATGTGATGTATGATTGTGCATGTGAACTAAGGCCATGATGTTTAGAAACAAAATTAGTGACTTTGTATGTAATTGCGACGGATCCGAGACCTGAATGGTATCATGTTTTGTTTATATAAAAGAGTTAAAAGTCTTCAATTGATTTTTAAAGTTTTTATATCAAATTTTAAAGTTTGTAATTCTAAAAGGTTTATAAACATGAAATGGAAAAGTTAGTGAGGTGTTTACGCTTTTAAAATATGTTAAAGCGAAATGCACTTAGAGCGATAGTTTTGTGGATGCAGTTCGACTAAAGTTTGAATTTCTATTTCAATTTTTTGATTTGAAACTGTTTTGTAAAAAGTTTTCAAACATAATTAGTAGCAATAAAAAGTAATTAAGTTTTTAATCAATTAGTTATTTAAAAGGTAACTGTCACTTAATTAGTAATTAAGAAGGTAATTAGAGGTTAATCATCACTTAAGTTAAGTTAATGACTGCTAATTAATTAATGAAAATTTAATTAGTGATTAATGTCATTAAGAAGTAATTAACTAATTAATAATTATTTAATTAAGATTAATGGTTAACTAATTATTTATTTAATTAACGGATTATTTAATTAACATTTGATTAATACCAAAGAGCATTGTTGGTTACCAACGTTTGGTGGCGGTATGGTTATGGTAATATAATCACATGCACCCTTCTGTTCTGAAACACTAGCAAGCCGTCGGACCTAACTCCTGCGGTTTTTTCCCCTATGTCTAGCGTCGTTCGCCAGCATTTATGTCCTCCCACCAACCTATCCACCTCGTCTCTCTGCCTTTTATCGTAGTGATGTCCTCCTCTAACCATATTAGCCGTTAGGCCTCCCTACCACCTGATCCGCCTCCTCCCACTCCAGACCACCCCCAGGCTTCCAACCGATCCAATCTTCTGACCCAGTAGCTACTTCTGATGATGGTTTCATCCCAGTAGTCTCCCGTAAATGGAAACGCTAGTCCAAAGTCACGCCTCAAGCCCGATCTTCTAATCCAGATCCCCGTGCCTTTCCTTGACATAACTTAAGATCGACTCCCCATCAAAACGCTCAATAGAACATTAATATCCCTAGTGGTAATGTTGATTGCCCTAATGTTTCGGTTAATAGACCTTCTACTAACAAATGGAAATTTTCCACCTCGTCAAGCAGAGCATGAAACGAAGTTGTCAAGGTCAATAATATTCCTATCTCTATCTCGTTAAATTTTTACCACCCTCACGAATTCTATTCTCTGCTAAGTGCTAAAATGTCTGCTGAGTTAGTTCAGGATGCTAGAAAATAGTGGGATAATCCCATTCTGGTATATGTAATTGGTCCAAAACCTTATTACCCATATTTCAAAAACTATATCATTAGAGTTTAGAAATCAGCCGATGAATTCTTGATTTAATCAATGGAGAATGATTTTTGTGTGATTAAATTTAACAAAGAACAAGACCGTGACAAAGTTTTGGAAGGGGGTCCCTACTAGTACAACAAGAAATTAATGATAACGAAGAGATGGTCTCTTGGAATGCAGTTCAACAAAAAACTTCTTCACTCCATTCCGATTAGCATTCGATGCCCCAATCTTCCTCTTATCTACTGGACGAGGAGGGGATTAGTGATATTGCTTCCGTGCTTGGTTCCCCTATCAAACTGGATAAATTCACTGAAGGTATTATTAAAATCGCATATGCTAGAGTGTTTATTGAAATCAATACATTTAAATACCCGAATAGAATCCTTATCTTAACTGAGAAAGATGAAATAATATGGCAAGATGTTTTATATGAATGGAAACCATCTACTTGCTTGAATTGTTCAAGTTTTGGACATGTTGATAATCATTGCCAATTTAGCAAAGTTCGGATGCCTAAAGCAACGAATCAAAATCCATCGACAAAAAATTCCGATAGGAATATTGATACCAATTTGGACAATATTGACACTAATATGGAAAATGACACATAACTCAGTTAATCCAATGACAACATTTCTTATACTACTGATGAACAACTGATTCCTATCAGCCCAGAATAGGAAAACACTTGCAACCTCAATTCAAAGGATGATAATAATAATGGTTCTAAAAAAAACCCCATACAAGTTCCAATCAGTCCATCGTACATTTCAAATTCGACTATTAATACAACAATAACTCAGAAATTCGAATTTTTAATACAATTGTGAAAGAATGCTTTATAGCTACTGAACCAGAAAAGGAATAAAATCTACAAACAATTGTTCTAAGGTATCTAATAATGATCCAGTTGGAATGTCTGAAGATAATCTAGATCCCCTCTCGAACCAGAAAGCTCAGGCACAGAAAGCATACTCCCTCATTACTCCAGAACAAGAGCTCCTCATAAGATTAGATCAGAAGAAGTTCCCTTCGAGTTTAAAGCCTCCATTAACTCTGACGTGATTGAAAATCCTGCATGTGCAAGTTTAGTCAATCAATTGAAAGCTAAAAGTAAAAAAAATCTAAAAAAGCAAAGATAACGGGGATAGCTACTCCTCCAGAAGGTAGTAGAACTACTGAAACTAACATATAGATGGAGTTCCTCATATGGAACATTAAGGGTATGAATGCCCCTTCCAAGTTGCTGTAGATTTTCCAAACGTTAAACAGGTAATAGTTTTCCTTCACTGGAATTCTTGAAAATAAACTTTCTCCAGTTAACACTGATAGTTTTATGTCCAAAATTTCTAACAATTAGAAATTTTCTCATAATAACCTTTGATCATAAAAGTCGTATCCTACTCATTTGGGACTCTACTCAATGGTTGAACATTATTTTACGCACAAATGATCAATAATCCTTTTGTATTTTACATAATGTTAATGGCATTAGTGTCTTGTCTACCATATAATATGCATTCAATGAGGATGTGAAGCATAAAGAGTTGTCGCAATATATTATAGACCGATCTAAGCATGTTAATCTTCCATAGATCGTGGCAGGTGATTTTAATGCTATTCAATCTCCTAACGAAAACATGAATAATGGAATTTTCAACTCAGTGGAGGACCAAGACTTTATTGACTGTGTTGCCTTTTCTAAGTTGGTGGAACCTGAATTCTCAGGTAACTTTTTTACATGGAGAGGAGGTAATATGTTTACTATCCATAGTAAGATAGATCGTGTTTTTGTTAATAATTTGTGGTTGGAAAAATTTGACCACTTTGGTATTAATTTTGGAAATCGCTCAATGAGTGATCATACCTCTATCATGATCGATCTTATACTTCACAACAAAATGAGGATTAGAATACCTTTTACATATAAAAACTCCTAACACTTGCAAATGGATTATCATTGCTCCCTCCACGAAGCCCTAAATCAAATTTTCTCTGGTAATCCTCTCTATATGTTGTTATGCAAATTGAAAACTGTAAAAGCAGCATTGAAGACATGGACAAAAAGTAAAAGCAATATATATACTGTGGTTGATAAGCTAAAGGAGGAAACTAATGATATATATAACCAGCTGATTCATAATCCTCTTAATGATAACCTTATGGAAATATATTCTTCAAATCGTGAAAAGCTGCATAATATAATGAGGAATATTGATATCGAAAATGTGCAAAAAATGAAAATTAATTGGCTTATTAAAGGGGATAAAACAACTGAATTCTTTTGCAGTAAAATCAATATCTCGAAACCTAAACGAAGGACTAATCTTATTCTTAATGATATGGGTTCTTGGTCATCAGCATCAGAAAAAATTGCTCATGATGCTATTAATTACTTCTCTGATCTTTTTTATCATCTCAAGCCACATTACAATTTCAAACATAACATGCAAGAAAATTCTTTCAGACAATGCAAGAACTAATCTGTGCAAACCATTTCAGCTTGAGGAAATTAAAGAAGCTATTTTCCAGATTAATGATAATAGCTCCCCTGTACCAGATGGTTTTAACTCAAAATTTTATAAAGTCCATTGGGAGAAAATTAAATTTGATATCTGGAATGCTATGAATGGTATCCTCAAATCGGGGACAATTATTAGAGAAATCAATTATACGTTTGTCTGCCTTATTCCAAAAAAAACCCGATGAGGTTAACATCTCTGAATTTAGACCAATTTCTCTATGTAATGTATCGTATAAAATTTTACCCAACCTTCTCTATAATCGAATGAAAGCTTATATGAATGGTCTTATTTCACACAATCAAAATGATTTCATTCTAGGCAGAATTATTTCTAAAAATTCTTTGCTAGCATACGAAATGGATAGAGGTTTCAACAGGAAAAATTCTAACAATCTTTGCCTACAAATTGATATGCATAAGGCTTATGATAAAATTAGTAGAGAACATTTTCATCATATGCTAATTTCTATGGGATTTCCACAATCATTTTCTAATCTCATATATGATTGTATTCCTACTCCGTTTTCAGTTTTAATAGATGGTTCCCGTTATGGTTTCGTTGATAGCTCGAAAGGATTAAGACAAGGAGACCCTCTCTCGCCATATTTATTTTCTATTGCTATGGAATTTCTTACTATAAATTTTGATATGGAATTCTTAAAAGGTAATATCATCCCCTTATACCAAATTGAACCAATGATTACCCATTTGCTATATGCATATGATATTTTAATCTTAGCTAAAGCCACCACTAAAAATTCTAAAACAGTACATGACATTTTTCAAAAACTGAGGAACGTAACTGGCTTAGATTTAAGTGCAAATAAATCAACATTGTTTTTCAGTAAAGGTGCAATTAATAAGCATCAAATTTCTGACACGCTTCAAATCAAGACTAGTAACCTACCAATTATGTACTTGGGCATCCCACTTTTAAATAACAAATTAAAGGCAAGAGATTTTGGTTGGCTCATTGAAAAAATTAACAAAATTTTCAATCATTGGCACAACAGGTTCCTCAACATTAGTGGTATAGCAGAGCTCATCAAGACTTTTATATATCCAATGATACAATTTTGGCTTCAGGTCACTCAATTTCCAGTGACAATTATTCAGAAAATTAACTCTTTACGTGCTAATTTTTTATGGAAATCAAAAGCTCATAAAATGAGTTGGGATGATGTATGTAAAATAAAAGTGAAGGAGGTCTTGGAATTAGGAAAATTGATGAAGTAGCCAAAGCTATTGCTGCGAAACTCTTATGAAATATATTCAAGGTGATTCTCTTTGGGCCAAGTGGATGCATAATAAATATTGTAGTAATGTTAATTTTTGGACAGCTACTATGGACAACAATGCTTCATATACTTGGAAGACCATTTTAAGAGCTAGACAATAGTGTAAAGGGTTTATAGATAGGAAAATTGTCAACAGAGAAAATACTAATATCTGGTTTGACCCATGGATTAATGGTACCTCTCTGATTGATAAGTATGGATGGAATACCATGACTGTTACCGGTGGATGTAACAAAAAAGTTTCCATGATAATTTATGAGAATAATTGGAAATAGCAACTTGTCTATATTCCTACACAATCTCACCAAACTGTCACAATTATAATTATTCATAAACAAATGAAGCAAGATTTCTGGTGTTGGGTTCCTATTAGTCATGGTCATTTTATATTGAAATCGCATGGAATCAGTTCAGATGCAGACAAAATGATTTTAACTGGGCGAAGTAAATTTTTGGGACAAAGGCTGTGCCTCGAAGATGTCCATTTGTTCCCTCTAGGCTATTCGAAACAAATTAAATACCAAGGATAGCATTAGTAAATGGACTCCCAATATAGATCGAACCTGTGTATTGTGCTCTAATCATAATAAAGAAAGAGATCGCCTTTTTTTAATTGCAGTTACTCGAGGAAAATACTACAAGAAATTATGCTTAAGCTTAAGTTAGACTTCGGTAATAATTATGAACTATTCAATCTTTGGGAAGCTATTTATCAAGCTCAGAAAAATAACTCGACAAGCAACCAAATCAACAACATTATAATTACTTCCCTAATCTGGAATATTTGGTTTGAGCGTAATAATCTAGGTTTTAAAGGAATCGAACTACCTATCAAGTTGAGACTTAATCACATAATCCAAGATAGTAAATTCCTACTTGAGCATATTTTAATGCCATAAATGATAAGCTTAGAGGTGAAACTTATCTTAACCAAGTTTAGCATCGTTTCAGATCCTTCGGCTAATTATCGACCTACTTGAGCGCTGATCTGATTGCATCAACTAGATGGTATTCGATGTTTTCTCCCTCTACTAATGCTCTAGCCTCCGCCCTTACTATTTCTTATCGTTCGAGAACTTTCAAATAATTTCTAGTTTGGTAAAGTTGGATACTCTCTCTCCAACTGGTGATAACGTGTGGAGTTTTGACTGTAGTGGCTTTTCTTTTCCATTTTGTATATTCTCGTGTATTTGAAATGTTGGTTTTTTCCAGTCCTTCTTTTCTGTTTTTTTTCTGACCCTGTTTCCCTATTAGTTTGCTCCTCCATTTGTTTGACAGCTTGGTTTTGGTTCTGTCTTGTTGTATTGTTTATAGATGAAAATGATATGTACTCTTTTTCCTTGCAAGATACCCATTTAGGTTAGGGGGTTGTAAGGTTTTAACGAGGCATATCATGGAAGTATTTTTTATTCCTTTTTAGTAAATAAAGTACCATTTTCCAAAAATAATTCATTAATTAGGGTTTAACTTTTAAACAATTTGATTTAATCTTAACCAAGTTGCATTAGAAAGTTAATTAGTACTTAATCAAGTTCTTTAAGACTAGTTAGAAAATGATTTAATCTTGATGTAACTAGGGTTAATTAAGATTTACATAGGGTTTAAGTTGATTAAATCTATTTAAACCCTTTCAAAGGTGATTTAAAATAGAAACGAACGTGTTTTAAATAAATATTATTTTTAAAGCGAACTAATTCCAAATCAAAGGATCTCTTGTCCGGACCCTTAATTAACCCATATGATTATGAGAATTAAATGACATCCATTAGTAGAACAAAACACCATTATGCTATAATGTAAGTGATTTGATTGTATGGACATGCGTTAAGCAGAATAAATCTCCAATATACTATAAATTGATTGAATTGTTTGGGGATCTATTTAGCAGGATAAATCGCCATCATGTTGTAATGTTATTTGGACATGCATATGCCAATTTGTTATATTAACGTTATTTCCTAATTGGATATGAAATGTATTTACGTATATGGTAGCTTATGTAAATAATTGTTATGTGATTTCGGAATCGAATTTAAATTAAATGATAACTTAAATTAGTATCATTGGGACTGCTAAGCCTCAATTGAAATTTATAAAGTATGGTTTTGAATTTACTTTAATTCTTTAATTAATTTGAGGCTAATGGTTTATAAATGGTTTTTCAAGTTATGTAATTCTTATAAAGGTATTTATAAATGATAACTTATTTATAGGAAGGGGTTTTTACTAACGAAAAGGGTTATTAAGAGGTTTTACAAATGATGCTCTGTAAATGATATTTACAAAGGATATTTTATAAAGAAGTATAGAAAGGTTTATATAAAGAGTTTTATAAATAGGAAAAAGGTTTGTAAATCATTTTAGAGATTTGCAAATACGTTTATAAATTAACTTAAGGTTTATAAAAATGGGCTATAACTTTATTTTGAAAGTTATACGTTAATTAAAATATGAGATGAACTTTTAAAAAGGGAATTTTTGATAAAGGATAAGCGGGATGTTTTATTTGAAAGAAATGTTTGGTTATTTAATATGGGACTTGGAAAGAAGAAAACTTTGTAAGTATACTTATACTGATAAGATAAGTATATAATTTTGTTTTCAAGGAATGAAATGTAAAATGTTTTGGTAATATACATATACTGTTGAGATAATATATAAATGTTTTCCAAGTATAAAGGAAATGTACGGGTTTTGAAAATAGTGTTTTGGAAATATCTTTTAATCAAGTTTTATAAAGTGGTTTTATTAAAAGAGAACTAATAAAGGCTTAGTGGATCCCATATGGAAATTAAACCATGACTGGATGTTCATTTATTTGATAGTTAAATAACCAACTATTAAATCTAGACAAAAACGTAACTTTGAAAATATATAGGAGAAACGCAGGAATTATATGGTACATTTACCGTCAAAGGTGTTATAATGTATGTATAAACTCGTTTCGTTCTTCTAGGATGAATGATAAGGAAATGCGTCCACTAACGCTTAGGATGTGGACTCCGCTCTTATTTTTGTCTGTTTATTTCCTAAAAAATCGAGGCTGAATTTACCGAGCCCGTCGAAAGTTGTTTTTCGAAGAGACCGGAATCAGATATGTTATCATAAAACCACTTCGATCCAACTCAACATTTCGTATTGAAGACATCTTGAAGAGTATGTAACCGAAGATAGAGTTTTAAAGTGCAAGGGCTATTTTCTATTTTTCACGGGAGGTATTCCCTGTAATGGATGTAATAAAAGTGGTGCATCGGTATCATTTAGTTCTAAAATGAACTTGTATGGATGAATGGTAGCATTGCATTGATGCTTGGAGGTTAGTGTTATCATTCCAAATGGAGAGTGCTAAAGAAAGGTAAAACACGGCCTCAAACCTCATCAACCAAGAACGACTAAAACATAGGCCATATGGGTCGCATCCATTAGGGTACCTCATTGTCTTTCTAGATGATCATTCATATTTCCAGATTCAGTTGTGAATATGAGCTCAGTAAAACAGTTGGGAACAACCAGGGTGATGACATATTCGGTACTATCCATCGAGAGATAGGCCGGTCTTGTGTTTACATGGGTCGTTCGTATGATCTCGGTATATTTTTCTAGAGGTGTATTGTGACGGACAGTACCCCAATAGCCCAGTCGTTAGTTGGAGTCCATTTTCCAATATGAGTTTTGTGCTTTTAGTTGTATAGCAAATATGTTGGAACGTGAGATGCAAGCATTCCAGCTATTTTAATTTGAACCCTTAGACATTATTATAATATCACTGGATTTTCTATAAAGCGTTGTACTTATCGTAAGGTAAAATCCCATCCGTGTTTATGTATGGTATGAGCTTACGAGATACTTTTGATTTCAAAGGATTTTTCAAGTTAATAAATTAGTAAAGTTTTTTGTGATTTTAGTTTACTCACACCAGACCCATATCCGAACCGAAGTTTTATTTTCTTTGTCTACAAACTCTTGGGTGCTCAAATTTGTATTAGCACCCAAGTAGTTCAGGTTTTCTACGGATGCAATTGCAGGAGTTTGAACCAGGAGGCTTCATCGATAGGTAGTTGTCATCTTGTTCCGTTATATATTACGTACTCTATATCTGATGTATAAGGACATGTTATTATACATGTCATAGGTTAGAAGTTGTACTAGTGTAACTCTGATGTATCATTTTGAAATGACTTTGTAAAATATTATGTGATTAATATATGTTATTCCGTTGCGTTGTGAAATTATCTATTTGTTTAGTCTCTTCTTACCTTCTATCTTCTTCTTTCACCTCTAACAATCTATCTTTTCGGAACTTGATTATTTGGCACGTGAATACCGTAGAAGTAGTAGTATCGACTTCTGGGGTTCGAAAAGATGTTAAGTTACAATTTTCTTGTTTTCTCTAAAACAAATTTGGCAAAGGGATATCCACTCCACAAGCACTTAACAATTGTTGATAGATCAATTTCCTCTATTTATACAAAATTGTCAAAATTTATATCCACTTTAAATACTTGAAAAATGAAATATATTTTATTAAGAAAATAGCATTGCAACAATTTGATGGCGCTGGAAGATGTGCATGTGATTGGAAGATATTGTAAACTCGAATTGCCAATAAATAACAATTTGATCTAAATATATAACTTGATCTATCAGAATTTTGCTACACCATAACATTCTGTGATATCGGTTATCTGTATATAAAAGCCATGAAACTGCAATTTGTAAGTAATTTAGATTATACATATGGTTAACATCAATTTTGATAAATACTAAACGAATGTTAAAGTAAAAAAGTGCTTAGATGAAAAAATTGAGGTATATAAAAGATCTAAAGTTGCAAAAAAGTTGAAACATAACAAGCTAAATAGCTAAAAATAACTTAAGTAGCTACCTGTTTGCTAGCAAGCTAAAGAGCTAAAAACATAACACCCGTATAAAACCATCCCCATTATCAAAATGGGTTCATGGACCATTTATCAAAGCATGCAAACATCAATTAGCCTATGATAAAACAAGGGACTGTTCATTTATAATATACCAAAATGAAGGCATCTTACTTCACTATAATCATAAAAGAGTTAGAAGGCTCACCATTTCTGCGACCAAATGAACGGTTACACTCTGGAAATGTTGTTCTTGTAAATTGTGATGGATTTGGTATGGCTAAGGTCTTAATCTATACTCTATAGAAGCTTTGATACTCCACGGGGGCCAAAGAATATTTTATTCCACTTTCCCCTTTTATGCTACACACACACACACACACACACACACACTTACATAACTAAAAACAGAACTAAATACTTCTCCATATTGCATTTCATTTCACCCATTTCTTGAATGCATCCAAGGTATAATTTCTTGGAATATCTAATCGGCAATGTATAGACTTTTTTCTTCTCCTTCATGTCCATTAATTTAGTGGGTTTGGTCATAAATTGTTTAGTACCTACTTTGATGTTTACGAACCAATGACATAGATTAACCATTACTTGCATAGCACAAGAAAAAAAGCATATACAGTTATGATTTACCAAAGTGACGTGTTATTCTCGTGTGTATATATATATATATATATTCACTGTCTTTATATTATTGTTGATGCTGTCATAATAAACGGTTACAATTTACAATCCTTAACAAGTATGGTTACGACCGCTTGAAGCAAAGAGTAGAGTGAGCATCCTGATAAAGAATATTTATCTCTTTCCTTAATTCACTACTCTTTTCACAGGAATACTTATAATCTATACATGTGACGACGATAGTTGCAATGTTCATCTTTCGACCAAATTGATTCTTCTCTGAAAATTATATCTATATTTCAAATTTTTTCACGTTGTAGTTATGAAGAATCGAGCTCATTCATCACTTTAATAAAACGACATGCTAGTAGCTTCGCTAGCCAAAACAAAAATGCCCTTTATCAAATAAGTGAAGGGATCGATTTTAATAACAGGTTAAATTTATTTCGATGTGTGTTTTGAGGTCAGTTTACACTTTTTTAAGATTTTTACATGGTACTGACCTTAAATTAGGTTTGGCTGAGTACATATCTATTGTTTATAACATATTAAGAACATGGTGAAATTCCGTCTGGCACGTCGAAATTCAAACCATCTCAGTCCGGTTCCGGCAATGACTGGACATAATTCACTTGAAAACCCGATTCCGACAAATACATTAAAAAAGAAAGGAAATTTCAATGCAAAACGGAGAGGAATAAAAAGGTTTCTGAACAAGGGAAGGACCCAAAGAAACAAATCAAAGAAAAGAAAAAAAGAAAGGTAAAAAAGAATAAGAAAAACCTACGACGATGTAAGGCGTAGGCAGCTTCGACATTTCTATTCCATAAGGCTTCAATGTTTTGGATTTTCATTTCTTAGTCTATCCTGATGTAACATCCCGTATTTGGATGCCAAAAACTAAACGCTATGGATGCTGCAATCATCTACTATATTAACTTCTGGTGAGGAAATACGGTAATATTAATGATATACATAATATCAGAAGTACTTGAATATGAACAAAATCACAGATTTTCAAAAACAATAATTACAGTGATTACATTTCAAATCAAAATCATATCCAAGTTACAAAAGTCTCCAAACGTATTCCCAGGCAATGATCAAATATAATGTACAAAAATACGCCCAGAGCGACATATGAAGATGCCCACTTGGATGATCAAAGCAATATAGACATAACTGTCTTAGTACATAGCGAAAAAAACAAAAACAGAACATAATTCCTAATTTAGATATCCGTCAGCCACTTACTCGTCTTCGTAAGCTTATTCGTCAAAATCTGCTAAATTCTATAAACTTAAACCCTTAGCCTGCTCAATCATATAAGCATCCGAGAGTTTAAAGGGAAACAAAAACTTCGAGTCAGACATAAAGCCCGTCCTGAATAATTTCTGTTACATCTCAGTTTACTGATATTTAGTGAGACCACGCCGCTTAGGGAAACATGTTTCTCCTCACTAATATCTCTTTTCAAAATATATGTTTTGCAAATCCTTTTCTACAACCAAACTGGTTAATCAACTGATTATAATAATAATATAACAAGATCAATTATGCTAAAACAGGAAATAAATGGACTAAATGTCTGAAATCTGAGTTAACTGCTCTTTATTGGACTAACTGTCCTATATCTGATTATAACAAAATAGCAATGTCCTTTATGCTAAATGATGGACTGTCTATCCATAAACAGGTAAAAATGGTGGACTAACCGTCCTTAAGAAGTAGCAAGGTTCATTATGCTAATATATGAATCAACTAACTACTCATATCTGGGTTAATTGCCCTTAACTAGACTAACTGTCTTTTGGGCTGAGTGTCCTCAGAATGGACTAACTGTCCGAGATTTTCTTTGGGTTAACTACCCTTTAAATTTTCCTTTAAAACTTTTCTCATAATGATTTAGTCCGTCAAATCATATATATACAAGGAAAATATATCTTTAGCTTTACTTTAAGCTATTTTTGCCATGTTATATATACTTTACTCAAAAAATGTTGATGATGTTCAAAAATGATTATCTATCCATTTAAAATAAGTTAAAGTCCTTTATAACTTAAAACACTTAGGCTATCTACCTAGTAATTATATTCAAAACCTTTGTTTGAAACCTTTAAACAACCTTTTCGAAAACATTGAAGGTGACCCCTTCAAAACCATTGAAAAACCTTTCGAAAATATTGAAGGTAACCCCTTCGAAACCAATAAAAGACTTTTCGAAAACATTGAAGGTAACCCCTTCGAAACCAATAAAAGCCTTTCCTCAAAAATCCTTAAAATATATGACATCTGCCTTTAAAACCTGTTATCCATAAAATATTCTCCAGGTAAAAGCATGAAATAAGGAACATGAAAGCATTGGTAAAGATCAGAAAGCATCGGGATGGTCTGGTAAATCATAACTTTCGACAAGGAGCTTTCGAAGAGGTAGACTACTGACTTTCGAAAGCAATGGATAGGAAACACTCTACACTTAGCTCCAAACTGTTCGAAACGTCTTGGTTTTGGCTTCATTCGCTTCCGCCAGAGAAGCATTCGACCCTTTCGAAGGCATATATAGCCTTCCAAAACGGTTAGGGCCACTCTCACCTAAGAAAGAGGAACTATAGGGGCATGAGGTTTCGAATTGGATGAGACAGAGGCTTTTGAAAGAATCCGTGTATAAAATAACCTTTTTAGGTGTTTTGACTCACCCGAAGCCAAAGGAAGACATGTTTCAACATCATCAAATGCTAGAGCCCAAGTAAACTTATGCTAAACATCAATTTTTAAGACATAAGCGCATCGATAAACCTTTCAACGAGGTCGAAAGCTATCAAGCAACACCTTTCGACAAATTTGAAAGGAAATAAAGCAAGAAAAGTTTAACCTCAAGTGGAAACAACAAGGAAGCAAAGAACCATCTAGAACACCTTTCGACAAGGTTGAAAGGTGCTATGAAGAAAGCAACACTTAGAAATCAGCAAGGGAGAAAGAATGATAAAAACCTTTCGACAACGTCAAAAGGAGGCATGGCTTTCAACCAAGTCGAAAGTTTAAGAGAGAATGAAGGAATTTCTAGAGTATGAAAAGGAGGACAATGACACCTTTTGACAAGGTTGAAAGGTTCATAAGAGCAAGTGAAGAGCAAACCTTTTGACAAGGTTAAAGGGTTCATAACAGCAAGTGAAGAGTAAACCTTTCGACAAGGTCGAAAGGTTCATAACAGTAAGTGAAGAGCAAACCTTTCAACAAGGTCGAAGGATTTACAACAGCATATGAAGGGAAAACCTTTCGACAAGGTTGAAAGGTTCATAACTGCATACAAAAGGGGGACCTTTTGACCCATTCGAAAGCATAGGCTCAAAGTGGGGCCGTCTACATCTATAAATAAGACCCAAGGGGTCATGTTTTGGGGATCCGATTTCTTCTACTACTCACTTGTATATTTCTTTGACTTGTGTACCTTAATTCTGAAATCAAATTGAGCACTTTATTAATTTGTAAGATTGAGTTTGATAAAAAGAAGACTATGATGATAACATTTACTTATCATATCGAAATTCCTTATTTTCCATGAAGATATCAGTCTGCGGTTAATATGATCGAAAAGTGTTATCCTTTTCGATTGGGTCGATTCCATGATAACTCTACTATTTCTAGAAACCACAAGGATCTTAGCCCAAACACCTTGGTCTGTGTTGAAAGATGATTTCGATATAGTTAACAATCAACTCATTCGAAAGGTACATTTAGGAAGAAGACTTCCCTTTCGACCACGCCGAAAGGTCTAAAATTCATGTTCTTAACCAAACCTACTCACCTTAAAGGCTTAAGCAAATCTCACTCATTCGAAGAGAGGTTTCAAAAGTGTTATACCATTTTAAACTTCAAATTTGGGGTGTTGACAAATTTTCTTTTCAACATTTGTGGCGTTAAAAGAAGGGCTCAAACCACCAATCTCTGACGACATTCATCTCCAATCAATTGCATAAAGGGCTTTGTTTAAAAAGAGGAATATGGTAAAAGCTAAGAGTAATAACAACAACCCAAGAGAAGAGGCTACGTCACAGTCAACCTTTAAAGGTCACATGGTCCGAAGCTTCGACTTAGTAAATACAGAACTAGAACAGCCCTCGGCCCTCACGAATTGGAAGGCAATGTGATCAAGACCCAGAATCAACGACGATAGATGGTGGCAATACAAGAATGTTCTGAAAAAGCACCACCCCGAGAATCCTTAAAGATTTTGGAAATGGAGGTTGAAGCATAACATCCAAATGAAGAAGTGGAACAAGAATTGAACCCGGAAAGTATAATAAGAGGGCCCCTCGAACAATCAATACCCTAGTTCAAAGAAGTAATAGAAATAATCACGGAAATGGGACTAGCCAAGATGACAACCTACACCATATAGTGGTAAATGCACTTAAAGAAAAAGAAATCTATAGTCTTGAAGAATATGTTATCCTACAAAAGGCCCCTTTTTTCGAAGAAATAATGGCAACAAATCTCCCCTCACATATCCAAATTCCTTCACTAAAATACGGTGGAACAACTAATCCAGATGATCACCTTGTAGTCTCTGAAAATTGGATGAACTTATACAATGCTCCAGAGGCAGTTCGTTGTAAACTTTTCCTATTTCTTTTCAAGGAGCAGCAATCAAGTGGTAAAGAAGTTACCGAATGGAAATTATCTATTTTCGAGAACAATTTACTTGCGACTTTGCGGCTCATATTTCTATATTCAGAGATCTAACTATGGACTTCAGTTTACTAGCAAACATAAAAAAAACCAGGGGAATTTCTTGGTGAATATTTAAACAGACTCAACACAGAGGCATTAAGAGCAAAAAGTACAACCGATAGAGAAAAGCTTATGGCAGTTCGGTTAGGGTTAATTGAGCAAACACCTTTATGGAAAGACCTATATATCAATGGATGCAAAGACCTACAACATTTTTTTCTCCGAGCTGAGAAGTTTATTCCAATGGAAGAGATGCATCATGCTAAGAAATAATTCCATCGAGAATCCAATGAAGAGAATTCCGATCTTAAACATCTTGATAGTCGGCCAAGGGAAGGCGAAAACTCAAATGGAAGCCGAAGAAAGAATTCCAAAACAAATTGTGCAGTTTTGAATAAACTGCACTCCTACATATTCGCCAAGATGAAAAGAAGTAAGAACTTTACTACCCCTCAAAAGCTTTGAAGTTTCCCTAGAACAAAATAAATGGGGAAGTTATTACGAGTACCATAAGGCAAATGGACATGAAACTGATGAATGATGTGTCCTATCAATGAAAGTTCAAGGCATGATAAGATCAGGATTTCTATTGGAGTTCGTCAAAGAAACTTGAAAACATCTTATTCAAACTAAGTGGAAAGCATATCAGCAACTCCGACATGCAGACAAATCATGAGGACTCACAACATCAGTTCAACTATAAACTCTCTCTCTTTCTTTTCATAGCCTTTTAATTTGATTTGTTTCCATTCATGCTTAAATTTGTATTATGCATTGATCATGTACTGATTAAAATTTGAGTGCTATTACAGGTAAATGCAAAATCAAATCGAAGCACTCAACGAACTCTGAAAGCACAACAAACTCCAGACTACTTAAAGAAGATAACTCAGATGCCTGACATGAGACAGTTATCAACATTTCAGTCAATACAATTTTAAGGCTTCCCTCCAAAAAATGTTGAATCACTGCCAAACTCAATACCGATTTAAGAGAAGGTCCAAATACACCAAATCTATTTTTAGCAAATGATTTTAAAAAAAAATTTCAAATATATCCTTTTAAGAAAACTATTTTCGATTAGCCCATGGCCTGGGAAGAAACAAATACTTAGTTATCCCAAAAACAGATTTATGCAACCAATTTGAGATATTATGTAGGATTAATGAATGCACACAAAAGCCTTCAGCCAAGTAATTTCGACATTTTAAAGTTTACTAAAATTATATGCGAAGGAGAGCCTATTCATAACTTTTCAAGAAAGATTTTGAAAGCACAAAAAGTTTATTGGAACTCAAACTAGAGAATCATATTCTCAACTAAAAGACTATTGGTTCATGAACCATAACCTCCTAGTCTCCTATTTGGGATTCGTGTCTCCATGATGAGAATAGAAAGAAAGTTCTTGTAAAAGACTACACTGAGAAAAAAAACTCTTTCACCAAAATGATTCATGAATCCAAACTATGTTTCAAAAAGGACTCTTCAATATAATAGAAGGGTTTAATTTCAAAATTCTTTCTCTCAAAGAAGACTCGGTTTTAATTGGCCAAAAATTATTTTCATGTAAAAATACTCAATCCTACGAAGCTGTTTCGTAGCACCTCCTAGAGGGAGGGACATAAGCTCACAATGCTATTCCGTGGCACCTCTTAGAGAGAGGGACATAAGGCTACGACACTATTCCGTACCATCTCCTAGAGGGAGAGATAGAACCCCTAACTTCAAAAGCACCTCTTAGGGGATGGGTCAGGGTAGCACCCATCATCAGCCTTCTGGAGGAAGGTCGGCTAAGAAAATATCCCCTTGAGACGAAGGTATCCCAAAGAGAGGCTCGTCAAAATACGGGCTAAGACGTCCAAGCCCGTTGGGGGTTCCAAATAAAAGAATAAAGACAAAAGTTTCTACAACTCAAGGTAAAAGATAAAACCCACGAGAATAGAAGGTTAAAGAAAGAAATCTTTCCCTCAACTGGGACAAAGTTGACATCCTAAAAAGGAATGCATATAGAGGCAATAGGACAAAGGTGTCCAGACTATAATTGAGAGTAGATAAAGAGTCGAGAATCATATCCAAAAGAGAAAAGATATGAATTAGCGAATCCTAGAATATCTATTGCTTGAGAAATAATTGCCATATCAAAGGACTAAGAGATCTATGTCTTCAGAGATAACATAAGACAAGAAAAGGGATAAAAGAGATCCCTAGCATGGTATCAAAGGCCGAAATAAGTACAAAATTCAAAAGAATGGATTAGACAGTAAAGTATCACCAATGATAAAAAAAATAGACATAAAGAATAGGTTGAGCAAACCACCACAAAATCACAAGAAACAGAGTGATTCCTTTGAACAAAAGAAACCCTACCAGTATATGAAGTACCAATATTCCAATTAATTACCAAGCCTTACGGACGCGACCAACTCCAATATATCAAGAACTTTATTAACCCTTAGGTCTAGGAATTTGTTGTTTGGACTTATTAAATTTATTATGGCCAGATAGATTTCTAATTTTGACATTGTATGAATTTTTAGTGACCTATTTGTCGGTTCGGATCCTGACAAGATTTTGGTTGGATTCCTGATTTTATGAACTTTCAATTCCTTCTCTGGAAGGTTTTATTTATGATGATTGATTGATTTCATTAACTTCATGATGACTTATTAATTTCATTAGAAAATTACTATAAAAGTTTCATATTTAATTTATGGTTTCAAGGTTTCCTAATTCCTTCATTAACTTTCGAGATGATTTACGATTTTTTCATCAATTTTTGCGATGATTTGCTGATTTTGTATTCATGATCGAACATTGTGGTAATTTCATGCTAAGCTATTAGTTTAATGAAATTTCAATCTCCCCATGGAATTCGATGATGAGTCATGAATTTTACATTTCATGAGTTCATTATTTCTTAGTTCCTTTTATTGAGTTTCCATGATAATTTGTAAGTTTTCCATTGATCTTCTGATTTTGAATAACAATGGACGAGTTTTAAATCACATTTTTGATTCTTGGATTTTTAATTCCTGATTTAATGGAATTCAAGCTTCCTTACTGATTTTTGTGTTGATAAATGAATTTCAGATGATCTTTTATTGCAATTTTGAATGGATGAATTCTGAAATTACTTAATGATTTATGGATTTCTAGTTTCCTTATTGAGTGTTTGATAATCCTATATTGATTTTCGATTTAATGAATTCTGAGATTTCCTTGTGAATCTTTATGATGATTTGTGAATTTTAAATTCTCAATGGTGTTGAGATAATTCCTTATTTGAGTTTTGATATAAGTGAATTTCGAATTTCCTTGCTGACCTTCGTAATTATTCACGAATTTAGTGCTCTACACTTCTTTGGAAGAATTTGGATGATTTTCTACTTTTTTTGTTATTTGTTGAGACCATGTTTTCCCCCTAGATTTTGATGAGAATTTATAATTTTCTAATTCCCGACTGTTTTATTGAAGTTTTAGATCCTTGAACTTTAAAATCTTATGTTTCCTTAATTATTCTCATGATGATTCATGAGTTACATATTCCTACTGTTCTTATTGAGGTTTTTAGTGATCACTCTTTGGATTTATGATCGAGTGATCACATCTTAATCTGTAACGCTATAAATTTTATGTTACTCTTTAAGGTCTCATAATTAAGCTACAACCTTAATAGAGTCTATTATCTATGTCGCAGGGATCAAAGAGAAAAGTACCTTGGAGTTTTTGTCCTAAAGAACAAAGGCTTCTTTTGTGCTAGGGGGCTAATGTTATCCATAAAATATTCTCAGTAGTAAAAGCTTGAAAGAAGTAACACGAGAGCATTGGTAAAGATTAGAAAGCATCGAGATGATCTGATAAATCATAACTTTCGACAAGGAGCTTTTGACGAGGTCGAAGGCTATCTTTCAAAAGCACTGGACAACAAACATTCTACACTTAAATCCAAACTATTTGAAACGTCTTAGTTTTGCCTTCTGTAACATCCCCCTACTTGGAGGTCCAAAAATAGTGGCTACGGATGCTGCAGTCATCCACAGTTACTAATTTTTGGCGACCAAATACGGCGGTGCTAGATTCATTAATACATAGATCACAGAATTATAGAAAATTTTAACTATTCAAAACACATTTTCATATTCAAATCAAACAATTCATGTTCATTACATAATCCCATTTTACGTTAACCACGTACAAAAAAAATATAACTATTACAAATATGCCAAGAGTGACATATGAAGATGCCCTCTTGGTTGATCAGAGTATATAGCAAGGCTAATAAATCCACCTTTACTAATAAACACATAGCGGACAAGAAAACTCTAAATGACTATTTTCCTCCTGTATGTCTCTGGAAGTTCTATTCGTCTGAGAAGAGAACCTGAAAGCCTTAAATCCCAAACTACTCAAAATTAATTGAGTACCCAAGAGTTTAAGGGGAAAACAAAAACGTCGAGTCAGACATAAAGCCTAGTACGAACAATAATCTAACATTTCATTCCTTTTAGATATATACTGAGACCACGCCGCATAACGGTATAGGTTTTCCCCTCATTAATATCTTAAAACCTTTATAAAACCATATATTGTGCTCCTGCGTTCACAATGGTTAAAACATGCATTTCAAAATATTATGATGATATGCACACTTAAAAATAGTTTAGTCCGACACTCTGTCATAAATATAGTTTCTAGGGTCACTATTAAACTTTTTAGTTTTCATAGGTCTACTAATAACCTTGTCCTAATTAATAGACATTCTGTCTTATTCATAGTTTCCATGGGACTGCTAAGAACCTATAGCCAGATAACTTAATCAATTCATGGGTACTTTTGAACCTATTGGACTTTCCAATAATAAATCACCTTATTCTAGTTTTCATGGGTTTACTAGGAACATATGGATTTATCCAGTAACCCACTTCACATCCTAATTTGCATGGGTTGACTAGGAACCTACTGTTACATCCATTAACCATATACTTATCCTGGTTTTCATGGGTTTACTAGAAACCTATTGACTGATGTCAATTCTTGATCTAGATATAGTTTTCATGAGTTCACTATAAACAAATTAGCCCCTGCCAACTGCTCATAATACATAGTTTTCATGTGTTAACTATGAACCTTTTGGTATGCACCAAAAACTACCTTATCATAGTTTTCATAGGTTTACTATGAACCTTTTGGTATGCACCAAAAACTACAAAGTTTAGGCATCCTATATTTTTAATCACCCTGACTCCATGGATACAATTCTACTCGTTCGGGGGTTTAAGCAATTTATATTCACTATTGAGTTAACCTAGCTAGTTCTTCTACACCTTTTCCCCAAAATACAGTTATGGGTTAACATGTGAATATACTCACATTTAAAGAAGCAAAACAACAGTTTAACAATACCATTCCTTTTGGTTTAAAGTCCTTGAAATATATATATATATATATATATATATATATATATATATAACATAGTTAGCCTCTTTAACTTATATTTTCATCAAAGAAATACTTCTTCAAAATCACATACTTAAAAGCCATTATAGAACTTCTTTATACAAGCTGTAAGTTTTCCTTTAAAAATTTGAGTATGGGTTTCCAAACCTTCCAAAACCAACCTTTCGATCTTGTCGAAAGGTCTACAAAACAACCTTTAGAAACCATTGAAACCATTCGACAATTTAAACCTCTTGAAAATATTCAACTCTTATAATGTATACCTACTGGGTTCAAGTTAAAACACGCGGAAGGTCCTTTTTTAAAACCTTTCGAATACATAGGAAGCAACCTTTCGACCTTGCCGGAAGGTCTACTTCGAAAGTGTAACATCCCGCCTTTTCGCACACTTTAAACCGACACACGTGCCAATTCAAAGCATACGCAAGGGCGGATTGTTATGGGGTAAATAAGAAAACAGAGAAGAAATTAAAAAAAACAGAATCTCACAGCGGAAGGATAAAATATAATAATAAATATACAGTTCAAAACAGTTTACAAACACTTGATTTGCTTTATACAATAAATATCAGAGTTACACCTACCAATACAATCAATGCAGCGGAACAGTATGAGTGTGGTGCAATACTATAGATAATAATAATACAACTCCTTCGTCTTCGTCCTTCAAAGCTAAAGTCTTCGATCCTGAAACGCTCGGACTGACCCGAGCGAATTTGAAAAGACAAAAACACTCGAGTCAGACTAAAAGATCTTATGTGAGTTAAATTAACAGAAATAAATATGAGTACAGTAACTCAAGAGATGTTCGGGATTTACATCTCCTAAGGATCCGTTAAACTATTTACTATGTAGTATATTGCGCTATTATAATAGTGTCTATTTATAAAATAAACTTACTTTTAAATAGCGTTAAGGCTTTACATTTTCCACCTTAACACGTAAAATGCCAATAGTCTATACAGTACCGTAATACCTCCTGATCGGGAGGCTACCAGAGGATACTCCATAGGTACGACACAAATAGAAACTCGTAGTAAAGGCACGATAGGGTAGGTGACACGGCACAACTAGGCAATGCCAGGGTAGATATACCAATTGCGTACCCAGGCTGGTGGAAACGCGTAGCCGCAGTTACCGCCCACCTCGAACAAACTCCCCAAAATCAAAATAAAAGTGGCCACTGGATCAATCCAAAGTCATAGTATAATATCGAAGAGGAGTGTCCGATCAGAGGTATGACCTCATTGGCCTGGGAATAGCTCCTGTTTTAGCCACCTTATGCCAACTCACGGGAGTCGGGTCCACGTATTTACCTTACAGGAAATGTCGCCACTACCTACTTCATTCTGGAATCTCCACCGCGTACACGGTTAGTCAAAGTGGTTTTCGGTATCGACAGAGAGTATGTCAGATATCCGATCCCGGTCTCTTTGCCAACCCATCGTTATTATAACACCGCGGTCATTTAAAAATAGGTTATACTTTAAAAATCAGAATAAACATTCCATTTCATAACCATGAATACGATATCATTTCAAAACCCAAAACCATATTTTATCACTTATCCCAAATATAATTCTTTTCCAAAATCAAAATGCTTTAACTTCATAACGTCTGAAAATCAAATATTTTCAAAGCATAGTATTTTGAAAATCATAATTTAAAACCATAACTTCCAAAACTTGAATGGTTTGGATATTCAACGGTATATGAATTAAAAGGTTTAACTTAAATGTTACTTTGTAAAGAAAATAGTTCTCATGGCTTTACAAATACATTTCTTTATTAAAGTCTAAACCAAAATTTGTATTATCTCTCTCAAGTTCCAAAACCACTTCAACTTATATATATATACGTATATCCATTTTGAGTAACAATATTTCAAACTAAAATTGGATTTTTATTCTTTCAACAGATCAATTGTTCTATTAATTAGTCTTGAATATTCACATAAAATCCATAAATAATAAGACTTCAGTTTCTAGTAATAAAAATATATTTTCCCAATTCAAATTATACTAGAATATTCATTTCAATTTATTTTGGGAAAAATCCAATTATAAATATCATATCTTAAAATTTCCAAACTTAACATTTAAACATATGATATAAATTATTAAACTCCATTTTCTTAATTTTCTTCCATTTTTAAAAAAGATTTTTATACACCTTTTAATTTCAAAATTTTCAACTTCATATGTATATATATATGGAAGAAAAATATTTATACAATATAAAATTTAAGATTATTATAAACCGTATTCCATCCAAACCATAGAAATCACATAAAAATAGTTATATATAGACCGCGGTGCCTGTATATAATTTTCTATCCTATGGTCAAGTGATACGGATATTTATCATTTCAACCGCAATTTAAAAGATATAAAATTTTGCGGTTGTATATCATTTCAAACCACAATCCCGAATGAAAGGAAATATGCATGAAAATTTGCAATTTAATGATATACAATAAAACATCCATCAACATCACCCATCATCCAATCACAATCATCAAGCAATATCAATCAATAACAATTTATATTTGATAATATATAACAGGTAATAACTGGCAATTTTATTCAGACTAAATTTAACAACTATTAATCTAACAGTTTATATTCAGTAATAATCTATATAACTGTTAACTATCAGTTTATAGGCAAACAAATAAATTCTAACTATCAATTAATACGCAATAAATAAATTAAATTAACAGTTAAATTTAATAAATGCAATTCAACAAATATGAGTGAAATAAACATGCCAAATACTCATAAATAAATTTCTATTCATTTCTAAAATTAATTTAACAAACATAAAAGCTTCTAGTAGTTGTGAGTGGGTTAAAACACTCACCTTTTGAATTTAAATCGAATTTAAATTCGATTTAAACCCAAAAATTCGCCCTTCTCGGAATTCGTCCAAACCAGCGTCATCAAATCCGAAATTAAATTACGATCCTAACAAAAGAAATTTCGTGTGAATCCGACTTCGTATGAGAAAGTTATGGCGAAAATGATGATTGAATTCAAAATTGAATATAAATAAAACGACACACATTCATCACTTACAAATATATGTGCCACGTCACTCCTTCTATTCCCAGAAACGCACGCGGCCCCCTTCCAGAAACCCTAATCGAAGATCTACGACGATCTAACCGTTGAATCGACACAAAAACCATATAGATGCGATCCCCATCGTCCACTCTACAAAACCCAGAAAAGGTTTGACGATCCGACGAAGTTTGCGACGACGATGATGAATGGTCACGGACTATTTGAATTAATTCTGGTCAAACGAATGTTCAAAACAGAAAACGAATTGCACCAGTAGATTACGTGCCTCGAGAACATTAACATATATTTTTGTGGAATTTTTCTGAAGTGCTTGCATTTTCATTGAAATTTGGATTGAAGTAGATCTAGGTTTTGCAACCATTTGAGGAGGAGAAGGAGATGAAGAAATGAATATACAGCAAATGACAATAGGATGGAGCTAGGGTTTATAACTGTATATATATATTAAATTTCCAAAATTTAATTAAATTTACTTTCCATTATTTATTGTCAATTAGATTGATTTATCATTGGATTCATATTTCAATATGTAAATATCCCCTATTTCATCTGCACTTATATTTACATAGTTTCTAAATATTAAATTTCAAATATTACTTCATTTAACGTTACGTATTTATTATTTATTACTTGCTGCAGTTGATTATCAATTATACTTAATATACTAAATAGATGGTAAATTTTGAATACTTGTTATCATTAACGTTTTATTTCCACTTACAAAATAAATGAAATTATTACATAAACTCCCTTAATTAAGTCAACCATTATCTTATATAACTTAACTGGTTATATATATACCCAATTGCCCTAATTGGTTTATAGTTATCAGCTAAATACATACTAACTTGTAAATAAATTCGTTTAATTGCAAATGGATCTGATCAAATTTAATAGATTGAATAGATAGGTAAGCAAATAATAAATTTTCCTTTTTGTCAAATTCAAACCCATTCCTACTTAATTATCAATTACAATTTATTACGAAACATTGATTTTATGCAGTTACCTTTTTTTTGCGTAGTATTACATCAATTCCTATAACCTTGGATTCATTCCCAATTCACCAAATTCAATTAATTACACTTTACAAATGTGTTTCCAATATATAGGTATTGCCCAAGTTAAATTTATTAGCTAACTCATATTAATAAACAAATGACATATATGAATGATTAAAATTTTCAATTATCTCACTTTACTCCTAAACTTCTGTTATTAAATAATTATTGCTTAGAACCTGATTTTAATCTTCCCATTATCTATTTAATTCCTTCTAGAATCATAGCTAATATTTATCATCCCTTCATTACCCAAATGTTCTTATCCCATCAAATTTTAAGTTATCGAAATATTAAATGTCAATTTCTTTAATTGCACTAAATTTATCTATTAAAGGTTGCACTTAACCCAAATACATAAAACTTGCCCAATTTCTCCTTAAATCAATAACCTTCATATACAAATATGTTTATCATAAATTTTATCTACTCTTCCTTTTTAGGTAATGTCCTATATATTAGATTTCCATGTAATTTGCAATAATCATACTCGTAGTTATATCACATTAAATGAATAAATAAGTGTTGACTCTATTCTTTTGATTCAACATTGGTTTACGTTATATTTCATAAATATTTCTACATACATCAGGATTTTTAAAAATGGTTGTAACGTGAAATCTCGTCTACTTCCCATTTTATATTTAAGGCTTCTAAAACCGATTCATATCATTTCTCTAGTCCAAATTTTATTAATATAACCTTAAATTTAATTTATTCCTATCGATGTAATGGTTAAACACAAATTTCACTTATTTGCAATAAATCCACAAATTGGATTTCAAATTTTCAAATAAATAAATAAATTTTAGTTTATCACTTCTTAAATACCCAAACGTCAATGCCTTAAACTGCATTTATTACATTTTATAAAAATCCTCCATCTTAAGTGACAAATCAAAACTACCCTAACTACACAAATCATCGTATTATAAAGATATTTACACTATCCTCCATTTATTACCTTAATTTATTTAAGGTAACCTTAAATTAATATCTATTGCAATGATTTCAAATTATTATTCCCCCATTCCTTTTTAATTTCAATAACGCCAAATTTAACCGTTATATTCTCTTTATTTATGCGATAAATGCAATTATTGAATCTAATACTCCATTTAATTAATAGATCCTGCTTCCTAGAATCTATATCAACAATAGGTCAAATATATACATAGAATTAGCCTTAACTTCACCTAAAAGAATTAGTTATTTCAACTACCGCACAAAACTACGCTATTGCACTATTTAATCAAATAAATTAATTGAACTTAAATCAGCATAAAGGTTATAAAATTATAAATGTAATCTTAATAAATTCATTTATTGATTTAGACTCTTTCTATACAGTAATTAACCTATTTGTGGGTATAAATAACTTTGGAATTATATTACATCTCATTAGTGCGCGTTTTATTTCCTATAACTTCTCTTTATTTAACTATACCCATTAACAACCAAAAAAATTAAATTATCTTTATTTCAATCTATTTCCCTTCTTAACTAAATAAAATAAATGGTTAACCTAAACACTTGTTATCCTTTGATATATTCAAATTCACTTCCAACATTTATTAACAAAATGTTGCCATAGGTTTAGATTTACATAAATAAATTATATGAATAGGTAGAAAAATTGGTAATCCGCAAATGCCCAATATACACGCATTAATTACTACCTATTGTTAGAATCCATTTATTAATTTACTAGTTAATAACGGTCTTTTTATTTCTATTTACTACCAAACTCTCTATTTTATTATAGTTCCAATATATTAATACTTAGGCACATCAAGTGCTAGCCCTTTTGTTATTTATATTAAATTGGGTATGCACAAATAAGTTGTTAATTAACTATTTCTACAAAATTATATTCATACATTCAGTTCCATATCTTATAGGGTTAAATTCTAATTACTTACGCTTAATCTATCAATTTAATACTCTATTCAAACATGCATTTAAATTATTTTTATTCTAAATAAATTTTATTAAGTGTTGACATCCACTAATAGCATTCACCTTTATTACAACCAAAGGTGACATCTTCACTACTGATTTTATATTAATGAATCTCATTTTAGTTAATATTTTTTTATTAATATTCTCAATTCAACATTTATTGATTTCTTAAAATTTACTTTTAACAAAAAGTGACAAATTACATTATCCAAATCTATTGTCATAAAATTTTATTGTTACACTAGGTTACAACTACTATACCAAATTTCTACATTTATTCTTAAACAAACTAGAAATTATATTAATTTAATTTATTAAATATTATTAATTTAACGGGTCGTTACAGAAAGTAAATCATTTCATTTAAAACAGTAGACATCCCCCTTTTACAGCAACTACTTCGAAAGCTTGGATTATACTTCAAATATAATACAAGGCTAAATCATTCAAGTCGAAAGCCTTGAAACCTTCTGAAAACAATGGGAGAAGCGGTAGGTTTTATAAACAAGTAAACCTTTCGACAAGCCGAAAACTCCTGCTTTCGACCACTTCGAATGATTAACAAAATAAAGGCGACAGTTCATTTCAAAATCTCTTTGAAACAACCTTTCGTAACCAAACCTTTCGACCTTGCCGAAAGGTCTCTTAATTCCTTCCATAGCCTAACCTTTCGACTTTATCGGAAGGTCTTATATATAAAACAACTTATAAAAATCAAACCTTTCGATTGTATCGGAAGGCTCAAAACAAATAATAAAAAGTAGTAGTAACCTTTCGACTTTGTCGAAAGGTTTAACCCTTTTTTTGAACATTTGTCATGGTTGAAGGAAACCAAGTCGAAAGCTCAAATTCAAAAGCAAAGTAGATGAAAACTTTAGTTTATGAAACAAACATACCCTAACCTCTATGGCCATCAACCTTTCGACTCAAACCCTTTGACTTTATCCAGTTCATTACGCACCAAGTACTTGATACCATATGCATTGGTTTGACCTTATTGAAAGGTTCAATCCTTACGACTTAAATGAAAGGTCTTGGTTGGAAGGTATTATGCCTAAATGGCCAAAATATGCTAAAAGTATGGTATTCTTTTTTTTACCTTAAAGAACGTAATTTTTTAACTAACCTGCACTTTTTATCAAATTCTCATTGGTTAACAATTTACTTTTCAGAAAAATGTTTCCGCGAATTCATATTTAAATAATAATTTCATTTTACAAAATGCCCAACGTTTAAGTCCCATACCTTAAATAATTTTATACATTCATCAAAATACTTAGAAAAATTCCAGAAAAATCTCAAAAAATCAATCTTGATATGTTTTCCAACATATAAAAATTTCAAACCCAAATTACTATTATTTTTGCCGTAAATAATTTATAACCTAAAAAATCATTTCTTTACTAGAAAATTCATATAAATCTATATGCAGTCGAAAAATTAGAAGATTTGAAACCATCTCGAAAATCACATATTTTTTAGCATAAAATTTTCCCATGGCATTTAAAAATCATATCATGTCGGGTTTACCCTAAAGCCGTGCATATCCTATATTAAACAACCTTGTTTAAATAATATAAATCATAAACAAGCATATCATCATTCAAAACATTATAAAACAGATTTATCCTTAAATACGAAACCATTTGATGTTAAAATAAAAATAGATATTTTGGAATTATTATTCACTTTGCTTGAGATAAGGCGATTAGAGATTGTTAGAGATTGATTTTTCTCTAGCTTGAATCCTAAGCTTTTCTTTTGTTTTCTTCTTCTCTTATAATGGCTAACCTTGCTTCTTCACTATTGTAAGTATTTTGGTTTTGTAAAATGAACGTGTAAAACCTAATGAGAATAGTATAAGGGTAGGAGGTGTGGGCGGCTATTTATCCTAATGCCCTTATGTTTAATTTCTTAACCATCTATATATGTTCATTAGTTTTAATAAGCACGACCACCTAATTAATTAATCAACCGCAATCCCCTCATCTACATTATTCTATTTAATTTATTTTAATTAATTCTCATGAATAATGTCAATAAAATTAGGGTTATTACAGCCTCCCCTCCTTAAAGAATTTCATCATCGACATTCAGTAAGGACAACTAGCAAACATAGCAATCATCTGTAACATCTCCTAATAACCATACTAGCCTATTTGACTAGCAACCAATCTATCTAAATCTGATATAGACATAACATCAAAGCAGATCAGGATAAGCCTCTCGAATCCCATCCCGTGTCTCCCAAGTGCAGTCTTTCTCGTTGCAGCTCCAGTGAACCTTTACCAACTTGACTGTCTTGGTCGTCAATCTTTTCTTATCTCTTGCTACAACCCAAACTGGTTGTCTCACAAAAGTCAAATTGGGCTCTAGCACTAAGTCCTCCTACTTTGCCTGAGGAATTGTAGCCTTTTGATCATGCAAATATTTACGAAGATGAAACATATGGAATACATTATGGAGACCTGCCAAACTGCTCGGCAACTCTACTCTGTACGTGAGCTTTCCAATCCTTTCTATAATCTGAAATAGACTATATACATCGGGGCCAACTTTCTCAATTTTCGAAATCGTACCACACCCTTCATCGGTGATACATTAATGAAAACTTTATCTACTACTGAGCACTCTTGGTCTATATGCCTCTTATCTGCGTAACTCTTCTGTCTAGATTGAGCTTCCTTCATTTTTCCTCGGATTATCTCAATATTTTATAACGCCTCTCAAACTAAATCTTGACCTAATACCAATCCGTCTCCAGTCTCTAACCAACATGCTGGCGACCTACATGGTCTTCCATATAATGCTTCAAAAGGCACCATTTCTAGAGTAGTCTGATAACTGTTATTATAGGAAAACTCAATCCGATGTTAGCGATCTTCCAAAGATCCACCAAAGTCCAACGCACAAGCTTTCAATAAATCTTCGAATACCTTATTGATTCTCTCTGTCTGTCCATCTGTCTGCGGGTGATATGCTGTACTTCATCTTGAGCTTGGTACCTAATACCTCTTGTAGACTCCTTCAAAATTCACAGATGCCCCTCTCGAAGCTCAGTGACGTTTGGATCTGTCTAGAGTGGACGTGATTTGATCGTCTGCACATCAAATCCTACCTTGAACATAAAAGGTTATTCGAAAGCTCGACTTGGAGTAGTCGTGATGGACTACCTACTCATCAACCATCACTCTCAATGCATGGACATGACTGCACCATAAAACATATGCAATTTACTGTGTCTACTCAATAACCCATTATTCTTGGTTTCTAGAAAGAGATACGAAAAAATTGTGTGAGATTTGACAATCTAACCCAGCATGGATGTGACCCAACCATCTGTCATATACCTCCTTCCTTGACTTGATTAGAAGAGCTATAATCACCAAGAGGACGAGAATCGGACGTCCATTCTTCAAGTTTCATCCTTCATGCTAGGGGAAGAGTCCCATTCCATGAGAAAATGTGGTCCGATCATTTATTCGACAGCATTAGTCTCGATACGGTAAAATAAATACAAATTAAATGGGTGGAAATACGACTGATCTTGACTTCAATCTCCATGCCCCCAGAGTGCGGACTGGAGTACTCTAAGTCCCCAGAGTGCGGATTAGAGTATAAACGACTTAAATCTCCAAGTCCCCTGAGTGCGGACTGGAGTACTCTCAGTCCCCAGAGTGCGGACCAGAGTATAAACGACCCAAAACTCCAAGTCCCCGGAGTGCGGACTAGAGTACTCCAAGTCCCCACAGTGCGGACCAGAGTATAAACGACTCAAAATCTCCAAGTCTTCGGATTGCGGAATGGAGTACTCTGAGTCCCCAAAGTGCGGACCAGAGTGTAAACGACCCAAAATCTCTAAGTCCCCGGAGTGCGGACTGGAGTACTCTGAGTCCCCAGAGTGCGGAGCAGAGTATAAACAACTCAAAATCTCTAAGTCCCCGGAGCGCGGACTGGAGTACTCTAAATTCCCGATGTGCGGACTGGAGTACTCTGAGTCCCCAGAGTGCGGACCAGAGTATAAACAACTCAAAATCTCCAAGTCCTCGGAGCGCGGACTGGAGTACTCTAAGTCCCCGGAGCGCGGACTCGAGTATAAATGACTCAAAATCTCCAAGTCCCCGGAGTGCGGACTGGAGTACTCTGAGTCCCCAGAGTGCGGACCAGAGTATAAATGACCCAAAATCTCCATGTCCCCGGAATGCGGACTGGAGTACTCTGAGTCCCTAGAGTGCGGACCAGAGTATAAACGACTCAAAATCTCCAAGTCCCCGGAGCGTGGACTGGAGTACTCTAAGTCCCCGGAGTGCGGACTGGAGTACTCTGAGTCCCCAGAGTGCGGACCAGAGTATAAACAAATTAAAATCTCCAAGTCCCCGGAGCACGGACTGGAGTACTCTAAGTCCCCGGAGCGCGGACTCGAGTATAAACGACTCAAAATCTCCAAGTCCCCGGAGCGCGGACTGGAGTACTCTAAGTCCCCGGAGCGCGAACTTGAGTATAAACGACTCAAAATCTCGAAGTCCCTAGGGTGCGGACTAGAGTATAAACGACTCAAACCTCCAAGTCCCCAGAGTGTGGACTGGAGTACTCTATGTCCCCAGAGTGCGGACTCGAGTATAAACAATTCAAACCTCCAAGTCCCCAGATTGTGGACTGGAGTACTCTATGTCCCCAGAGTGCGGACTCGAGTATAAACGATTCAAACCTCCAAGTCCTCAGAGTGCGGACTGGTGTACTTTATGTTCCCAGAGTGTGGACTCGAGTACAAACGATTCAAATCTCCAAGTCCCCTGAGTGCGGACTGGAATACTCTAAGTCCCTAGAGTGCGGATTCGAGTATAAGTGGTTCAAATCCCTATGTTCCATGAGGATGAGCTAGGTCACTAATGACTTGAACTCACCAAATCCCTGATGTACATACTACAAGATATTCTATGTGCTTGAAGCCTGGACTGAAAAAATGAAAAACTCCTAAAGAATTTCCGAGCTATACGAAGATGAACCGAGAGGTCTATGTTATTCACAACAGCTTGGATTTAAATCACAATCACAAAGAAAATTGAATGGTAAGAGTCTTTCGTAAGACAGAAAAAGGAACTAAACTTTATTCAGAAATAACTTTCTACTACAACCCCTCCAAAGTTCGGAGTCGACAATCTATTTACAAGAACTACGGAAGTAGATGAAAATAATTACATAACTTAAACTAACTCTCGTTGAATGAGAGTAATGATTACTTCTTATGCGTCTTCGACCTCTTCACCTCTGTTGTCTTCTCAGACGACTCCTCTCCTCCGCGTTTACCCTTAGTACCCTTCTTTGATGGAGGAGTGATAGCCGAAGAAGTATGAGGAACATCCATGGGTTTGGACCTGCCAGGGAGAATGATCTTCAGCGGCTTGTTTAAAGGATCATCGGGGTCCATGGCTTGAGGTTCGACCTTGATCTTGGTCGTTTCTTCCTTCTCTTTCTCAAGCCTCTCCTTCATACTCAGCTCATATGTGTGCTCGAAGACGCCTGTAATTTCAACTTCATAACCCTATTAATGGGAGAGGAAGCCTCAGATTTATCTTCATCAAGCGCTCCGATCACTTGGGCATCTGGACCGGGAGCCTCTGCTGCATGAGAGGCCTCACTTGTTTCCTTCCCCACCTCCTTGGTGACATCGCTCCTCGGAGTGGGATTGGGATCAGAACGGCCTGCACAAAATCATGAAAAACAAGCCTTAGAATACAATAGTCCTTCATAAAGAACGAAGACTTATGAAATTTTAAAGTGAAGGGTTATCTACTAGGCTCTGGAAAACTCTCAGCCGTCAGAGGGGTCTCACCCTCTGGAATGGGGGACAGAATGTAGACGCCAAGGCCAGGGTCCTCCGGGTTGTAACCAATATGCTGCTCAAATGGATGGAGTATCGGCCGATCGGCCGACTGAGTAGGCACATGAGCTGGAGGCACGACTCCGGATGGACCAGTGATAACTTCTTTCCCTTTCGCTGAAGGGAAGCCTTTGCAGTAAAGAACTTTTGCCGCTGACAGGTCCCAAGGCTCATTTCCTTTAAGAAATTATTTTATCAAAACCTCTTCATTAACCTCCTCGGAACCATGCTCGGCCTTCCTGATTTCTATCAAGGCCTCCCACGCCTCGGCTAAAGATTCAAGATAGCTCTCGTCTAAAAAAGTCAAGTCTCAATGCATGAGAACACGAGCATTGAATTCAGCGATTAGCGGGTCGAACATGCTTTTGACTTCCTCCCTACCTTCTTCTCTAGCCGCCTCAAGACGGGAGTCGATGTCCATGGACGCTATCTTGGCGACTCAGAGTATAAACGACCCAAAATCTCCAAGTCCTCGGAGTGCGGACTGGAGTACTCTGAGCCCCAGAGTGCGGACTAGAGTATAAACAACTCAAAATCTCCAAGTCCCCGGAGTGCGGACTGGAGTACTGTGAGTCCCCAGAGTGCGGACCAGAGTATAAACGACTTAAATCTACAAGTCCCCTGAGTGCGGACTGGAGTACTCTTAGTCCCCAGAGTGCGGACTAGAGTATAAGCGACTTAAATCTCCAAGTCCCTTGAAGTGGACTAGCAGTCCCCTGAGCATGGACTAGAGTATAAATGCTTAAAAACTTCTACGTCCCCTGAGTGAGAACTAAAGTACGCTCAGTCCCCAGAATGCGGACCAGAGCATAAATGAATTGACGAAAACCTCTGCATCCTGAACTGCGGACTAAAGTATAAACTGTTCGACAAATCTCTAAGTCCCCAGAGCATGGACCGAAAGATGAACACAAATTGGGCGCGAGTCGAACGAGGGGAGAATAACACTAAGTCACTAGAATGCAGAGTGGTGTATAAACATCGACAAATATATGAGTGGATTCCGACCATTCTCTATTTCACAAACTTCGGTCGAAAATCGATAGGAGGATTATTAACTCGCTAAGGATGGAGCTCAACAATCCAACTAGTGGCCTAGCTAAATCAATGCTGGGAGCAGGGGTACAAATCACTAAAAGCTGAATATGACAGCTTATTATAGCTCTAGCTTGGCGTTTCTTATAACTTAAGGCATTGACTACATGGAGGCGTCAATACAAACTAATTGAAACGACATCCAAAGCTACGAACAACCGACTATATCATACCTCATATCGAGGGTCAATACCGATCCGCACTAAGCACATATGAATGTGACTGGGATGTTCCTTGAAAAACTATAACCTCCAGAGTGTGGAAAGGAGAGTAAACCATGAAGAATTTGTCAAAAATTATCCAGCACCCTCCTTCGATCCATTAGGAGGAGAATGAAACTGGATGGGCATGACCCGACTGCATTTGTATCCAACTTTACCTCGAGTTCTGATTACAGAATATGAACCAAAGTGGACGTGGGTCACCGTCAAGTGTTCGAATTATGCCCTAAAACTGATGAGGCATCGAAGTATTCCTCTTGGAATGAAAAACCACGATAAAATCCAAGATAGGAAAGACCTAGTCTCCTATCGACTGACATGATCCCACGATTCAACAGGAAAGAGAGTAAAGCTAAAGTGGGCATGGCTGGCCTTCCTACTTATCGATATATGCCCCAGACCTGGGGGCACGAGCAAGAAGCAAGATGAATGTGAACCGACTATTCACCGATCACCTCTATATCTTTGGAGTTTAGGTGAGAATATAAACATAGCTAGGACAAGACTCAACTGTCCCTGTAGTACATTTATCAACCCGAGACTGGGAGCAGACGCATGGTCATCCAAAGACTGGCTACGATAGCTCAGTATTGAAACTTATATATAGTGATTATAGCTACTCAAGGCTACGATCGAAAGGATGCCTAGAGATAGAATCATTAAATCGATACCTTAGCTCATGGGCAATTGAGTTTCACTCCAACCTGAAGGACGGGTAAAGGATCATGAATACATTGAATACAAAATGGGTTACTCAAATATACAAGCAAATTCAAACTCATAGAAAGATCTAGCTATATGTTTGCACACAACTTGAGGCTGACCCCTACTCGACATTTCCTTCAATGTGCTTTTAAGCCTGATCTTTGGCCATTTGCTGATAATCTATTAGAGCATTCAGAGCCCTTCACTATTAGACTTAATAACTCATGACAAGACTCTAGGGTTCGACCAGAGAAACCATCAACATTGGCCGTCCCAACCATCTTTCACATTGAATGTTATGCAAAATAGTTACATCTGAACTCAAAGAATCTGGGATGGCACCTGCTAAGCTAGCGGTCGACATTACAGCCAGCCATGGCGACCCTTTCCGGGTGCTGAGTACTGAATCACAGCTCATGGCAATGATGATAAAAGAATTAGTTGGATTTTTATGAATAAATGATTATATGTTCCCATGGACCTATTTTGACATGCATGTGTGATTTCACCAACTATCGTGAGCCATGCATTGGATATCGACCCGAAGCTAAAAAGCTAGCGCAATGTCTGTTGACTTCATCATGAAAGCTCCACTCTTACTTTTGGGCTCACCCTATCAATGTCTATGCCTACTATATGTTGCAACCGGGTATACAACGACCCAAGACAACTAAAAGACTACTTAAATAGAATATTGAACTAAGCCAATTCGATATCACTTACTTCCCTCGAAGGGCTATCCAAGGACGAAAATTAGCAGACCTCATACCCAAATTCACTGCATCAGATGACTACTCGAAGGGTAGTAGAGAACCAACTGACAGATGGAAAATGTATGCAGATGGAGCATCCACTGATCAGTGTTATGGCGTAGAAGTCATGTTAATGACTCTCGAGGAAAGATCGATCTGCTACGTCCTGAAACTCGATTTCCCTGTAACCAACAACGATACTTATTATGAAGCCTCGACCGCCAGCCTCAAACTTGCTAGAGAATTTCGAGTGGAAACTTTGCATATCTTTTGTGATTCTTGATTGATAGTATGCAAAGTTAAGGAGGTTGATCTTACTATGGGGCATTATCTTGCCCTTTAACTCGGCCAGGTCCAAGAGCTACTTGCCGACTTCACATATTGCATCATTACACACATACTCAGCGAACAAAATGAAAAGAGTCCAGTCACTGGCCAATCTGGCCAGTTTTAGGGACGCAAAACGGACATACATTGTTTCGATTGAAATATTTAATATTCCAAGCATTGACGGATGGAGATCGACTAAGTCTTGGAGACAGAGCCAAAAAAGGTGTCATGGTTGACTCCTATAAAAGACTATCTACAATGAGGAATTCTTACTGAACGGAGGAGTGGAAAACAACAGATCCTCCTCAAAGCTTCACGCCAAATCATCCAAGAAGAAATCGTGTGTAGAAAGGAGTTTATCCATCCCCATGCTTCGGTGTATCTCCCATGATGATATCTTGAGCAAAGTCTATGAAGAAGAATATGCCGATTACATCAAATGGAAAAACCCTGATAAAGAAAATACTCTACTGCGGGTATTACTGGCCAACTATCAATCTAGATGTGGTTGATCATGCCAGACAATGCGAAAAATTCAAGATGTTGTAAAAATCCAGGAACCCCACTGATGGAAATTACTCAAATGGCAGTCCATAGCCGTTTGCCATTTGGGGGCATTGACATCCTCCTCTTACCAATCCTAAAGGTAGTGCGAAATCCTCCATCATAGTAGTTGATTGCTTCACCGAATAGGCAGATTAACCACAACCAAGATGAAGAAAATAATCAACTTCATTGTCCGCAACGTCATCTGTCCTTATGACCTTCCAATGGATAGGATGAAGATGTGAACAAAATCATAAAGCCTATTCTGAAGAAAAATTTGGAAAAGACTAGAGGTAAATGGGTGGATGAACTCCCAACAACATTATGGGCTTATAGAACTATCGATGGGTCTGTGACTGGCCGTACTCCATTCACCCTTGCTTACTGTTCTGAGATCGTCATCCATGTAAAACTTAAAGTCCGCTCTCGTCAAGTGGCTGATTACAACCCTTATATCACAGAAAATACAAATAAGGAATCACAATTGAATTGCTATTAAACTAAATGGAATTGGCAACGACTTATGAGCATATAAAACGCATCCGAGAGCCAATGGCAAGAACATGTACCCGAACATGCATGTGTACATCCGAAAAAGTTCGAATTCTTGAAATCAACATAAATTAAATTCTCTTTTAGGGTTATTAAGAAAAGACTAGATCAGATAGCCGAAGCTTACTAGCACTGTAGAATCAGACACAGATGACCACTGATGAACTACAACCCTGGATTTATAACATTGGGAATCAACCAAGCATCATGATGACAAAAGAAGGATACGACACCTTGGGAGGATAAAATTAAAGGATATTGACTGTTCAAGGAACACGATGGATTTCTTTCTAGAGACAAGGAATACTCGTTGATTCAAAGCATGTCGTGTTGCTTCACACGACACACTTTGGGGGGAAAGTGTTAACCGGCACCTTGGCCCGGCTACAAGATGACAGTTGAAGAAACTATCGTTAGCACTAGACAAGATTCTGACCAAGAAGAGCATGAGGATATACGGGTTTGATGCAGTCGACATGTTTTGGCATTTAGGTACGGTTCGGCAAGAATAGACCAACTAGCTTGAGATCGCCCTATATGGGCCAAGTCACCTTAGCCTTGATCCCGTGAAGGAAGTCTAACCCATCTTCGTTTATAAATAGATGGGCAGGGGCACACTGAAAAAGCGACCTTTTTTGGAGAACACTGGGGAGACTCTGCCAATTTTTATACTCTCCTCTTTTTGATTCAAAATTGTACTCAAGCAGTTTATTTACGGATTGTATTTGTATTCAAGTGATTGAGAAAGCAATAAAGATCAAACTCAAAGTGGATGTAGGCAATTACGCCGAACCACTATAAATCTGCTGTTCTCATTTTTATCGTTCTTTTGGCATTGAATTACACCATTTTTCAGTTCTAATTTACTCTCTTCATTAATCTCTCTACATAACTCTACTCAAGGGTGTTAGTGACCAATTTTGGTGCTAAAACCGCTGATCCAAATGCAATGAAATTTTTGGAGTAGCTTGCATACAAGGTAAAGAACAGTCCTGCCAAGTTTCAGCTCGATTGGATCATTTTTTGATGGATACAAAACTGTTTCATATCGATCACAGATCGAGTCGAAACTTGGTGGGGTCGGTCGCCTGGGCCCACTCACATGCTAGAAGAAGTCTCCCGAAGTTTGAGCGTGATATCAGCCTCCTACGCCTATAAATAGGCCCCTGAAGCCTATAGAAAAGGGACCTTTTGGCTATTAGACGTCCAGACGCTGCCGAATTCAATTCTACACATTACTATCGCTGTCGCACTCAAATTACTTCACTGTAATAGCTGTAATCATCTGTAACCAGCAAGGATAATCAATAAAAAATAAAACTTTGAAGTGGACGTAGGCCGGAGATAGCCGAACCACTATAAATCTCGTGTCTTTGTTTGTTATTACTGGATTGCTGTTTGTTATTCACTTAGATCTGAGATTTGTGGTTGAATATTGCTGATTTGTGTTCATACACTAGTGCTTTTACGGTATTTGGGGTTTGCGACCATTTTGGCGCAAACACTATGGTGCTGTCACCGAGAAGGACTAGCACCCGCTACATCGGATTGAAGTTCAGATTTGAAAAGAGTGAAGAGTTTAGATCTAAAAGACGATCGCTCGACAGACAAGCAGAAGACAAAGGGCTGAGAGAAGCCAACAGGAAGGAAGTCAAGAAGCATCCTCCGGAGCTGGGGAAGGACAAGCTTCGATTTACGTAACCAGGGATGAAATGGAGGCTATGGCAAATTCATTGCAAGAGAGATTGTTGAAAAGTCAACATGAAATGATGCAGACTTTCTTTGAACAGATGAGAGCTGTAGGAATACAGAACCTTGGGCCAACTACAGCGGCCGCAAGTGCAGGACAAGGAGTTAGGGTCACGGAACCCAATGGAGGACAGAATACAGGACTAGATGGCAGTCAACAAAGGCTTGGAGGCAGGCATGCAGGATCTGACACTGGAAGGCCTTTGGATGGAGCTCCGCAGGCTAGAGCGAGCGCTAACATTAGTGAACCGCATGAGGAGTATGTACCGGAAATCCCTCGGGGCCATGGGGGGCAACCATTGACGGATAATGCTGGATTAGCTGAGATTATTAGGAAAACTATGCATGGAGGTCTGACCAATAGACATTTGGAAGGAGTGAACAAGAGTCCGTTTGCACGGGAAATCGGGATGGCTCGAAATCCGCCTGATTTCAATCTACCTACTGTGGAAGTATACAATGGCAAGGCTGACCCGACAGATCATCTGATGAGATACACTAGACATATGCTGGAGGCATCAGAGGAAGTTATGGCCCGATATTTTCCCCTGTATTTGACAAATATATTCGCAATGTGGTTTAGACAATTGGAGGAAGGATCTATTAGAACATGGACGGAGCTGGTGGATAGGTTTCTGAGGCAATTTCGGGTCCATATTAAGAGGCCTAAGAAGGTGATGACGCTAACGTCAGTGAAACAAAGGACGGATGAATACTTAGAGCTTTTCTAACTCAATTCAATGTGGCAGTTGCTTCGGTGGACCAGCCGGATCCATCAATGGTTTTAATGGAAGCAGTGTCAGGAGTCAGAGAGGATTCAGATTTCAAGGTATCTTTAATACGAGACCCACCACTGGATCTCGGGGAATTCTTTCACGAAGCTGAGAGATTCCTTCGACAAGAGGATGCATGTGTAGATTTAAAGTTGAAAGAAGTGAATGCGACTGACGGTAGAGGACAATCCAGCAGAGGTTCGGATAAAGATAAAGGAAAAGAAAATGGGATGATGATTCTAGAAAAGCTAGGAAGCGATGGAAGGATCCAAAGTTTTCAACATACACAGGATTGAACGAGACGCTGGAGCGGATATACCTGGAAACCCGGAATCGCCTTCCCTACCAAAGGTTCGCTAGGAGAGAGCCTTCTGAATGGGAGAGGGCATAAGGAAGGCACTGCCTCTTTCACGATTTGGATGGGCACGATACAAATAGCTGTAGGCACTTGAAGGATATGATCGAGAAGCATGTAAGGAATGGACAGTTGCGACAATATGTTGGAACTCGGAATGCAGCGGTGGAGCAGGAGCAACCACCGCCTACCTCGAGCAACGATGGTATGAGGTCCAGGAATGATGGTCGATTGATTATCAATTGACCTGGATAATATGAAATAAGTAACAAACTACAGGCAAACAACAAAGTCATTTACACGTGTATGGGGACGGAGATAGCCCCTAGGCATGCTCTGAATGATGATAAACCGCGATGCTATGGTTTGTGAAATCTGTCTTTTGCTTTCGAATTGGGCACTGATTTTTCTGGTTTGGTTTGGAATTTGGTTTGAACTCCTGGTTTTGTTTGCTTTCTGATTTGGATTTTCCTTTGTATGATTGTTTTCTGTTTTGGATGTTGGTTTGGATTTCTGGTTTTCTGATTTGATTTGGACTTTGGATTGGATTTTGATTGGATTTTTATCTAGTTTTTGGTAAATGGTCGTCAGGTATGGATTATATCTAGCAAGGGGTAAGTCTCTTCGTCCGCATGTGGTAAATTGGCTTATTCAGGTCGTTGGGTATGGACTATGCTCAACAAGGGTCCGGAACGACCAGGATTCAGCCTAGGACTTAGGCCCCATATTATCGATTATTGTTTTAGGTCGCTGAGTATGGACTATGCTCGGCAAGGGTCCAGAGAGACCAGGATTCGGCTTAGGAATTAAGCCATGGCATTGTGCAACATCCAGTGACACTGGACCACGTTCGTCAAGTGTGGATTACGCTTGGCAAGAACCCAGAGAGGTTAGCTCAACGTCCAGGGACACTGGACCACGGTCGCCAGGTGTGGATTGCGCTTGGCAAGAGCCCGGAGAGGTTATGGATTTGGATATCGACCCATAGGGGCCCTGGATTCGGTTATTGGCTATTGGATAAGGATGGATTAGAACTCGGTTGTCGAGTTCGAATGGATATGGAATCGGCTAAGGCTTTGGTTATTGGATTTGGAATTGGGCATCGACTCGGAGCAGTCACAGATGATGTACTCTCGTGATATGGCTATAGACTTCGGATACCGGATTTGAAACTATTCAAAACATGCCTTCTTATCACAAGGCATGTTTTGGTGGGCAAATGTTATCCCACCTTTTGGTCAAAGCTGGAATATCAACAAATTGGCAAGGAATGATGGATATCGGGATTGGAGATCGATTGGAAACAGCGCTGCAATCGATGTCGCTAAAATTTGGCCGAGCTCCGATCAGTACGGAATCGATTAGAGATGATGATCAAAGCAATGAGAAGCTATGTTTCAAATTTCAGGTTAATCGGAGTTCGTATGAAGAAGATATAAGCGATACAAGGTAAGAAGAACATGTTGTTCATATCCATCGGTAAGTTGAGGAGATGGCTTGTTCGAATCCATCATATTCGCATCCATCAGGAAATCATGACACTGGCTCGTTCGAATCGATCGGTTTCGTATCCATTGGAATGACATCACCTCGGTATGTTCGAACCGATCGAGTCATGGGCAATTCAAATCCATCAGGCGTGCATCGATCTAAACAGCAGCATCGGGTCGGTTTCGGTTCGTATCCAGCATGGTAAGACTGTTTCGTATCGATTAGGGGCTAGTTAAGTTCGCATCAGTCGTAGGTAAGCATAGTTCGTATCCATCCAGTTCGTGGTTGTTCGAATAGGTCGTGCCGGAGTCCTTGTTCGCATCCATCATGCTTGAGTGAGTTCATTTCGTATCGATGAGCAATCGATACGAAGTGTGCCAACATTTATCGGTACGAACAAGGGATTCAATGAATAGGCGATAATTGATGATTGATTCGAGGAAGGACTGAAGTGAGTGGGTGCGAATTATGCATCGGTGCGAATGAATCCTCGGAATTGGGTGCGAAAAACTCGGTCAAACTCGGCACACAAAGTGGATCGATCCAGGAAACTCGCTCCACATCACTCCACGTCACTGCGCGCACGTGCTCCTGATCGATGCGAAAGGGATGGATACAAAGCCATGGATTCGCCGGACAGCCTTCCGAAGAACGTCGACTCGTATCGATCATATCACCTAAACCGCTGATCCAAATGCAACGAAATTTTCTCACTAGCTTGCATACAAGGTAAAGAACAGTCCTGTCAAGTTTCAGCTTGATTGGATCATTTTTTGATGGATACGAAATTGTTTCCTATCGATCACAGATCGAGTCGAAACTTGGTGGGGTCGGTCGCGTGGGCCCACTCATGTGCCAGAAGAAGTCTCCCAAAGTTTGAGCGCGATATCAGCCTCCTACGCCTATAAATAGGCCTAAGCCTACAGAAAAGGGACCTTTTGGCTATTAGACATCCAGACGCTGCCGGATTCATTTCTACACATTACTACAGCTGTTGCACTCAAACTACTTCACTGTAATCGCTGTAATCATCTGTAACCAGCAAGGATAATCAATAAAAGATAATACTTTGAAGTGGACGTAGGCCGGAGATGGCCGAACCACTATAAATCTCGTGTCTTTGTTTGTTATTACTGGATTGCTGTTTGTTATTTGCTTAGATCTGAGATCTGTGCTTGAATATTGTTGATTTGTGTTCATACATTGGTGCTTTCATGGTATTGGGGTTTGTGACCATTTTTGGCGCAAACAGTTTAGGGGTTAAGGGTTATGGTGGATGGCTAGTTCCCATAATACTGTTGCCTTGTTCTCTTATCAGTTAACTTATAGAATCATTTCCATAAACCAATTCTTTCAATTTTTATTTAATTAAGCACGGCCTCTATTTTAGTTTCCAAATCTCAATCTCCTTACCATTCTAATATTTACATTATACTATTTAATTTATCTAATTAAATCTCCTGAATAATGTTATCTAAATTAGAGGTGTTACAGGCTCCCTCCTTAAAGAATTTCGTCCCTGAAATTCAGTAAGGACTTAATACTAAACACAACAATCATCTATAACATCCCTTAACTACCATACTAGCCTACCTGACTAGCAAACAGTCTGTATAAAGAAAATATAGAACATACCCCTATAGCAGATCATGATAAGTATCTCTAATATTGTCTCTGTCTTCCAAGTACAGTCCTTCTAGTTATTGCTCCATTGAACTTTCACCAATTTGACTGTCTTGTTTCTTAACCTCTTCTCCTCTCTCACTACAACGCGAACTGGTTGTCTAACAAAAATCAAATTCGGTTGTACTATCAACTCATCCAACCATGTCGGAGGAATAGTAATCTTTGGATCATGCACACACTTACGAAGATGAGATACATGAAACAAATTATGGACACTTGCCACACTGATCGGCAACTCAACTCTCTATGTAAGATTTCCAGTCCTCTCTATAATTTGGAATGGACCAAAATATCTCGATGCCAGCTTCCTTGACTATCTTAATCGTACCACACTCATCATCGGGGATATTTTAATGAAGGCCCTATCTCCAGTAAGTATTGTAGATCTTTCCACCTCTTATTTGCGAAACTCTTCTGTCTAGACCGAGATTCCTTCATCCTTTCTCGGATCAACTCAATCATCTTTGTCGCCTTTTAACTAGATATGGACCCAAGACTAATATGTCTCCAGTTTCCAACCAACATGCTAGTAATTTGCATGGACTTCCATACAAAGCTTCAAAAGGCTCCATTCCTATACTAGTCTGATAATTGTTATTATAGGATAACTCCTCTAAGTGTAGGTGATCTTCCCAAGATCCATCAAAGTCTAGCACACAAGCCCTCAATAAATCCTCGAGTGCCTTATTGACTCATTTTTTCACCCATCCATATGAGGGTGATACGTAGTACTCATCCCGAGCTTGGAATCTAACACCTCCGTAGAATCTTCCAGAATTCACTAGTAAATAAAGCATCTCTGTCACTGATTATACTACAAGGAATTCCGTGCAGTCTAACTATGTCCTTCGTAAACAATTTAGCTAATACAGGTGCCGTCCTGGTTGAATTAACTAGAATGAAATGGGCATTTTTGGTCAATTTATCCACTATGATCCATATACTTTCATTTCCTCTATTCAACCTTAGCAACTCGTCTATAAGATCCATGGATATCGAGGCCCATTTCCAAACTGGTATCTCCAAAGGTTGAAGCAACCCACTCAGCTTTTGATGTTTGACCTTCACTTATTGTCAGTTCACACACTGCCTAACCCACTAGCCAACATCCTTCTTTATGCCTTCCCAGTAGAAGCTCCTCTTCATATCTTGATACATCTTGGTTCCTCCAGGAAGAATCTTAAATTTGGATTGATTACATTCCCTAAGAACTTCTTTCCTTAGATCCTCAACATTCGGAACACACACCTCTCCCTTCTTTCACAAACATCCCCTTTGGTTAAGACTAAAATCCTTTAAGTCGTCAATCTTTGATCCATCCTCAAGCCTTCTAACTTTCTCGGTTAATAATAGATCCTCAATCTACTTAGAAGCAATCCTTTTGATCAATGCGACGGACTTCCAAGCAGGAAAACATGGCGGTACCCTGACTAGATCTAGTAGTCAATCTAACTGCGCATAGCAAGTAGTCAAAGCTTCTAAATCTTTCCATTTTGCCAACATAGTAAACACCACATTCTGATGTCTTCTGCTAAGACCATTCGCTACTTAATTTCCTTTCCCAGCTATATACTCTACCAAAATCATAAGCTGGTAAAAACACCAACCACCTTTGTTGTCTTATATTCAACTCCTTCTGAAAGAATAAATAACTTAAGGACTTATGATATGTGTATAGCTCAAATCTTTCCCCTAAGAGATAATGTCTCCATATCTTCAATGTGAAGGTCACCGCAACCAACTCCAAATCATGAGTAGGATATCTCACCTCATGCGGTCTAAGTTGTTGTGAAGCATATGCAATGAAATTACCTTTCTACATCAATGTTGCTCCTAATTTGGTACCGCATGCATCGATATAGACCACCAACCCTTGGTTTTCATCTACAACTACTAACACAGGTGCATTGGCCAGCAAATGCTTTAACTTAAGGAATGCTTCCTCACATTTTTCAAAGCAAGTAAACTTCACGTTCTTCCTAGTTAACTTAGTCAAAGGCGCTGCTATCCATGAGAAATCCTTAATGAATCTCCGGTAATAGCCAGTAAGTCGAAGAAAACTTCTAACCTCATTCACCTTCTCTGATCTCTTCCAGTTATTAACAGCTTCGATCTTATCTGAATCAACTAACAAACCCTTCTCTGAAACCATGTGGTTAAAAAACTTAACCACTTTCTTCCAAAAATGACACTTGGAAAACTTTGATTTCAGCTGATGTTGTCTCAACATCTCAAGCACTCCTCTAAGATGATCCTCATGCTCTCTTTCATCTCTGGAGTATACCAAAATGTCATATATGAACACCAATACGGAACTATCCAACTACTCTTAGAAAATTCGGTTCATCAAATCTACGAAGAAAGATTGTTCATTTGTTAACCCAAATGTCATTACTAACCACTCGTACAAACCATACCTAGTCTAAAATGCTGTCTATGGAATACTGTCTACTGCTACTCTTAACTAATTGTAACAACCATAGATTTTTGAATATAATTTTAAATTTGACTTTATTTTATTTTGAAATTATTTTAAATTTATTTTTATTGCAAGATTTCATTTTTAAATATTTTTAAAGTGATGATAAAATTTTTCCAAAGTTTATTGAATTTATTTTCAATTTTTAAAGCCTAGTTTCCAATTTTAGCTATTTTCTTAATTTAAATATATTTATATAAAAAATTTTATGTATTTTTCATTCATTATTTTTTTGTTTTTACTTTGTTTATATGCATTTTCACATGTATTTTAAATTGCAAAAAGAATTAATAAATTTGAAAGGTTTTTGACCTTTTATATGCTTTGCCTTTTCATATTCAACTTACCTTTTCACATCAAACAACATATCCATTCAATTGCCGTTCATATTACCTTTCTTTCAGCCGATCATTTCCACTTTTCTCACACATAAAATATGGCTCAAACAAAAAAATATTCGACCATCACTTGAGAGAAAATTTTGGTAAATTTCTATTCTTCTTTGTTTCACTCTTTTTACTTATTTTTGTTATGAATTCTTGCATTTGCTTCACCAATATAGTTTGGCCTTCCTCCTCCTTTACCATAGCCGCCTCCACCACCACCACAACCAGCCACCATCTCCTTCGTTCCACTACCCATCCATAGCTGTGGCCACCTTGGATGATGATCCATAAAAAAATTAATCAAACTCCACTTATACATCATAGTTGAGCTCACCATTTTGCTCCACCACCTCACACACCATATTGGCCGACCCTTACATCACCACCACCAGTCACTTGCTGACTCAACCACCTCTACCACACCTGTACTTAATACTCTAGACCTGGCCAAGCATGATTATGCCTTGGCCGAAGCCATTGATTACACAGAAACTCATTTGTTTGCCTTGTATTTTTGTGTACATGCACACATCTCTCTACTCCTTTATATTTATGTTATGGCCGACCTTTTGAACCTAAACCTCATCCAAATCCACACCATAGCAGTGCACTTCCAACCTATGCTCGAGCATATGATTGTTGAATGCAAGTGCAAAAAGTTTGGCTATGTGTTGTGCATGTATTTCTAGCAATGTTTAATAATATTTTGGTTTGAAATTTATGTTGTACTTTGTTTTGTTTGCTATGTGACAAGGAAATTAGCTTTGGCTCTCCCACACTCAAATCGTAGTCGTGCTTTCGTGCCTTTAAAGATCTTTGTTTTGTGTATTTGGTTGTTGTCTTCTCCAGCTCGTACAAGTGAGTAATTCTCACCAGACAAATTTATATTTATATGACTAGTAAACTAATCGCAATTGAATCTGTAAACCCATATCATTATGTTATATCTGCTATGCTATGATAATATGATGTTCACCCATGCTTATATACCTGATATATCATATGTTACTGTATATTATGCTATTCTGTTTATTTATACCAGTTTATCGCACTGCAAGTTCCCTGTAGATTAGAATCACAATGGGTTGAAATGATACATACCCGAACGGACTTTAGAATAGGGAAAAATCGTTATGGGCTGAAATGATAGGCCTGAATGATTTTTATTTATTTCATTTTACTTGGGACTGCAGGTTTGAAATGTTAAAACCCGCGTTTTCTTTGTAAATTACGAATTGAAATGATATAATATCCATTTCACTTTACCTATGGTAGAAAATTTTATACAGGCCCGTGGTTAATATATATTTTTCTGAAATTTTTAAAGTATTTTAGAAATGAAAATATTATAAAATTTTGATTTAAACTTATTAAAAATTATTTTATAAAGTATTATTGATTTCATAAAATTTAGAAGTGAAATAATTAATGGTAAAGTTAGAAATTTGAAATATAAGTTACTTTGGAAATTATGATTTAGTTATAAATGGAATTTAAATTAAGTAGGAAAATATGATAAATAGATTTAAAATTTGAATTAAAATGAATTTAAAATGATTTTTATAAAGTGTTAATGATTTTTGAATAAATTAAAAGGTTAAATAAATGAATATTTAAGTTGAATTTTGAAATATAACTTAAATTGGAAATTTATGAATTTTGTTTAAAAATGAATTTTAAGTTAAGAAAATAAAATGGTAAATAAGTTATATTTGAAAATTTAAAATTAAGTGTTAAGTTAAAAATTTAATTATAAAGAATAGAAAATTTAATGCTTGAATGTTATAAGTAAATTATTATTAAATTTTGATTTTTGAGTGTAAATTTCACTTTATAAAATCATAAATATAAGAGTAATTAATGATTGTTTTAAAAGTGAAAAAATATGATTTTATAAATTAAAGTGATTTAAATAAAGGTCTAATTGTTTATGAAATTTAATTGAATACTTAAAATTTAATTGACATCATTTTTGAAATGCTATTATTTCTAATGTAAATGATATTACAACATTTGTAAATGCCGTAGTTGATATAAATGAACTAAATGGCTAAATTTAATTAAGGGATATTATAACACTTTGTAAGTGTTGTAATTGTTGTATTTAACTAAGGTTTTATTTGAACTAAAGTAACCCTATTAAAACATTTTTAATGTTGTCTTTTGTTAATTGAACTATTTTGAAACATAACTTACAATAGCTTTTTCCAAATGCTACGAAAATTGAATTTCATTGGTTTAATAAATTTAAGTGAATAAACGAACTTTGAAAAGATTAAAATTTAATATTTAGTTATTAAATATAATTATTTCATTTTAATGATTTAAATGAAGTAATTCGATTTGAAATATAAACTATTTTTAAATGTGAATTGGCATGGTATTTTAAAATTGAATAAAATGAATGTGGTTTTGAAAGGATGTGATATTTTGATATTTTGGAATGGATTTGAAATGATATTGAATTTTTGAAATGATATTTGATATTGAAGTACAAATACCATTTTAAAATTATAACCACGGGTTATAATAACGATTGGTTGTTAAAGAGACCGGGATCGGATACGGACATACTCTCTGTCGATGCCGAAAACCACTTTAACAACTGTGTACGCGGTAGAGATTCCAGAATGAAGTAGGATGGTGGAGACGTTCTTGAGGTATATTACGTGGACCCAACTCACGTGAGTTGGCTTAAGGTGGCTAAAACAGGAGCGATCTCGGGCCAAAAGGTGTAGCTCCTCTGGTCGGACACACTTCTTCGGTACCATTTTATTACTGCTGTGGTTGATTGGGTGCACCCCTTGATTTTTGGAATGTTGTTCGGGGTGGGAGTAGTGGCTGCTATGTTACCGCCAGCCCGTGTGCGTAATTGGTATTTCTGCCCTGGCATTGCCTTGTGTGTCGTGTCACCTACCATACCGAGCCTTTACTACGAGTTTGTTTTTCTCCCGTAGCCCATGAAGTATTTAGGTTAGTCTCCCGATCTGGAGATACGCTGATACTGGATGGACTACTGGGACTATTATGTGTTATGGGGAATATTGGTTCACTCCTTAACTCTATTTTAAAATAAGTTTATTTTACTGTAGACATTATTATAATAGCTAAATATTACTATATAGTAAATAGTTTAATGGATCCTTAGAGGATGGGCGGTCCCAGGCATCCTTTAAGTTACTTGTATCTTTATTACAGTTCACTTGAGTTGATTTACATTATATAAGTATATATGTCCTGACTCAAGTGCATTGTGTTTTTGCTTTACGCTCGGGTCAGCCTGAGTATTCACAGCTTTGGATTCTCTTTTGGAGCTGGTCTTTGCTGGAGATTCTGCCTATCTTTATTTATATATCTATTTCTGTTTCATCTATTCTAGTTTATCTCATGTATTAGTGAACTTCTATGTATTTGGGATTTCTATTATGTTGTTTTCAGACTGATATTATTTATTTGTTTTGAGAACTTGTTATAATAGCTTCATGAACTACTATGGTGTTTTATATTCCGCTGTGAGTTATTCTGATTGTTCTGTGTCTATGATTCTGTGTATTTGATTTCATTTGCTCTAAATTTATTTACAATCTGTTATTTTGCATCATTCAAGTCTGACTTGTGTGGATTATTGTCGATTTGAATGGTATGAAATAGTGGGTCGTCACAATTGGTATCAGAGCTTTGGTTTTTGGCAAACCATTGCCTGCGGAGCAAAAACTCATTAGAGAGGGTAAAAATACCCTAGAATGAGTGAAATCAATCTCAGAATCCTATCTTTGTGAGAGAAAGTATTTTCAATGTACAAAATGATTTTTCAAAATGTTTTCAAAAGATTTTCAGAGATTATTTTAATATAAAATTTTCCTTGTTTCAAAACGATTTTCAAATGTTTTCTAACTTCCTTTCTTTCGTATCTACCTTGTTAGATATTTCTTTCTTTAGGATATTCGTCCAAGTGAATATTTATCTTAATTATCTTTGGCTTCTCTTTATCTTGTCCTAAATCCATTCTTGATTTTTCAGGATGAATCGAGGAAATGCCAGAGGTAGGGGTCGTGGTATTGCCCCAACTCCTCAGCCTGTTGCTCCTGTTAGATTCACTATTCTCTGTAAGGAATTCACTCAACTTGGTGGAACCCCATTCGCTGGTTCAGAGAGTATCATTGAGGCTCAGCAGTGGTTGCGGAGTCTAGAGAGGATATTTACTGGTCTCGAGATTACTGATGCCCAGAAGCGTCAGTTAGCAGCTTGGCAGTTGCATGATTCTGCTTTAGATTGGTAGGAGTCCGTTATGGTTAACACCGTCGAGGCTGATATTACTTGGGAGCAGTTTAGGTATCTTGTGTTATGTTAAATTCTGTTCCTATTTTTTTTCTCTTTTCTTTTGAATCTATCTTAAGTGTTTGTTCTATATCTCTTTTCCAGGGAGGCTTTCGTGGCAAAACGGATGCTAGAAGCCGAGAAATCTCAGCTTTATCGTGAATTTATGGATCTTAAGCAAGGTAGCATGTCTTTTTCTGAGTATGAGAGGAAGTTCAATGAACTTTCCAAGTTCGGTCGTAGTTTGATTGATACTCCTCTCAAGAAGAATGAGAAATTCATTGCTGGTGCTCGTCCAGTGTACTATAGTCGCCTCATTTCTCATGTTCATCTCACCTTCACCCAGCTTATGGATATGGCCATTCGCTATGAGAACCCCACATCTAAAGGTCCTGCTGCTTCTGGTGCTCAGTCTTCCTTTGCTAATTCCAAGAAGCGTAAGCCTAATTATCATCAGTAATAGAAGAATTGGCAAAAGCGTCCTGGTTTGGGGTCTTCATAATCTTCTCCTGCTCAGAGGCAACCAGTTGATCTCTCCTTTATTACTTGCTTTAGGTGTGATCAGAAGGGACACTATGCCAATAACTGTCCTGCATTAGCTGGTGCTGCTGTTCCTCCACCTGCTCAGTTGGCTAGGCGTGATCTCTGCCATATCTGTCTCCAGCCTGGTAATTTTAGGAAGGATTGCCTTACCCAGCAGAAGGGTACGTCTTCTGGTATATTTTCTGTCACTTCTGCCTCATCTCCAGTTCCTTCACCTGCTCCTGCTCCTAGTGATGACCAAGGTACTCTCCAGGGTACATTTACTTTATTTCATCATCCTATTTGTGCTTTATTTGATACTGGAGCTTCCACAGTTTTATTTCTGTTGATTTGTGTGATAAGTTTGAGCATCTCCTTTCTTCTAAGTATGCTTCTGTTCCATTATGTGTTTCAAATCCTATTGGGGGCCATGCCAACCTTAATCGAATTTGTAAGCAAGCGAAGCTTCTCCATTCTGATCATCGCTTTAGTGGTGATTTTTATGTCCTGGGCTTCAATGCTTTTAATTTATTGCTTGGTCAGGATTGGTTAGGGAATCATGATGCTCATATCTCTTGTAAAGCCCGGTTTGTTCACCTTGTTGATGATCAAGGAAATTCCTTGAATATTCAGTGCCGCATGCCTTGGGATTTTGCTGGCAACTTTATTTATTCTTTGGATTCTTCTCCTAGTGATCTTGATTTGACTCCTGTGGTTAGACTATATCCCGATGTATTTGGTGAAGTCACTTCTTTGCCTCCTAAGCGGGAAATTGATTTTCGGATTGATCTTATTCCAGGTGGTCGACCTGTTGTTCTTTCTCCTAGAAGAATGGCACCCCACGAGAAGGTTGAGATGGGAAAGCAAATTGAGGACTTGTCTTCCAAAGGTCTGATTAGGCCTAGTTTTTCTGAATGGAGAGTCGTGGTGGTTTTGTCACCAAGTCCGTTGGTTCTCTGAGGATGTGTGTTGATTATAGGGAGCTGAACAAGCTTACTATGAAAAATAGATATCCAATGCCTCGCATCAATGATATATTTGACCAGCTTTATGGTGCCATTGTTTTCTCTCTGCTTGATCATGCCACAGGTTTTCATCAGCTCAGGGTTACTGAGGATAGCATTCCCAAGACTACTTTCTGCACTGAAAATGGTTTTTATGAATGGTTAGTCATGCCTTTTGGTTTGACCAATGCTCTTGCTTTCTTTGTTGATTTGATGAATCGTGTTTTTCATGACGTGCTTAATAAAAAATTTCTTTTCTTTGTCAATGATATCCTTGTCTTCTCTAAGACCAAGGAAGAGCATGAGTCACATTTGAAATCTGTTTTGGAGACTCTCAGAAATCATTAGATGAAGGCTAAATTTTCTAAATGCCATTTATGGAAGGATGAAGTCCGATATCTCGGGCATATTGTTTCTAGTAATGGAGTTTCTGTCGATCCAGTCAAGATCGCCGCGATCAATGTAAGTCTTCCTTTCTTCTCTTTTTCTTTATCTTTTAATAATTCTATCTTTTCGGTTGTCCTTATTTTCTCCCTATTCTGTTTCAGGATTGGGAAACTCCAAAGACTCCATCTGATATTCGTAGTTTTCTGGGCCTTGCTGGTTACTATCGGAGATTCATCGAGAATTTTGCTCGGATTACTGCACCTCTCACTGCTTTAACTCGTAAGAATGCCAAGTTTGTATGGATTGATCAGTGTAAGGCTTCATTCAATGAGTTAAAGAGCAAGCTAACATTCGCACCAGTTCTTACCGTTCCGAACGAAAGTGAGGGATTGACGGTATGCACTGATGCTAGTATGAGGGTTTGGGTGCTATTCTCATGCAGGATGGTAAGGTCATTGCCTATGCCAACCATCAGTTGAAAACCCACTAGGAAAATTATGCTGCTGATGATTTAGAGTTGCTTGCTGTTGTCTTTTCTTTGAAGCTTTGGAGGCATCATCTTCTTGGAACCAAGTTTGAGCTTTTCACCGATCATCAGTCTCTGAGGTATATCTTCACCTAGAAGGATTTGAATCAGAGGCAAGTTCATTGGGTTGATTTTTTGGCTTCTTACGACCTCGATATTAGCTATACTCCAGGTAAAGCTAATTTTGTGGCCGATGCTTTGAGTCGGAAGAAGGCTTTGTTGTGTCAGCTTGTTATTTCTTCTTCTTCTTCTCTTATGGATCGTATTATGGCTAAGCAGGATGAGGATGAGATGCTTAGATTGATGAAGGAGAGTGTTCGTAGCGGGGTTGGTAGTAGTAGTGGTAGTGAAGCTCAGATCGATGATAAAGGAATTTTGAGGATTAATGGTAGGATTTATGTCCCGAATGTTGATGGTTTGAGGCAGGAGTTGCTTCAGGTGAATCGTCGATCCAGGCTTTCTATTCATCTAGTGTGTCAAAGATGTATCAGGATATGAAGAGGCTTTATTGGTGGAGGGGGATGAGGAGGGATATCTCTATCTCTGTTAGTCGGTGTGCGACTTGTCTACAAGTCAAAGCCGATCACAAGAAGACCCCTGGTTTGTTGCAGCCCCTTGAGATTCCCAATTGGAAGTGGGAACAGGTTTCCATGGATTTCCTTGATGGTTTACCGAGGACTCAGAGGGGTAATGAGAGTATCTGGGTTATTATTGATAGACTGACCAAGTCCGCTCATTTCATTCCGGTCAAGTCTACTCGTTCTACTTCTAGCTAGTCTGAGATCTACATGAGAGAGATCGTTCGTCTCCATGGTGTTCCTTAAGGTTTCTCCTTTGAGGAATGTCATTCGTTTTGGTCGTAGAGGGAAGCTTTCTCCTAGGTTCATTGGTCCTTTCCGTATTGTGGAAAGAGTTGGTTCTTTGGCTTATCGTCTGGGTTTGCCTGAGAAGCTTTCTGGAGTGCATGATGTATTCCATGTCTCGCATCTTCGTCGATATCTTCATGATCCATATCTTATTTTCCATCCTTCTGCTCTTGATAGTTTGGATATTGAGCCTAATCTGACTGTCGAGAGGAAGCCACTTCGTAATGTCGACAGAGGTACGAAGCAGCTTAGAAGGAAATCTTTTAATCTGGTCAAAGTACAGTGGAGTACTGATGATCGAGATTGTACCTGGGAGACGGAGGAAAGCATTTGTGCTTCGAATCTGGAATTGTTCATTTTAGGTACTATTTTGTTTTTCTATCGTGTTTCTCTTTATTTTCCTTGCCCATTCTTTTCGAGGACGAAAAGATTCGAGTGGGGGAGAGTGTAACAACCCTAGATTTTTGAATATAATTTTAAATTTGACTTTATTTTATTTTGAAATTACTTTAAATTTATTTTTATTGCAATATTTCATTTTTTAAATATTTTTAAAGTGATGATAAAAATTTTCCAAAGTCTATTGAATTTATTTTCAATTTTTAATGCCTAGTTTCCATTTTTTAGCTATTTTCTTAATTTAAATATATTTATATAAAATTTATTTATTTTCATTCATTATATTTTGGTATTTTTACTTTATTTATATGCATTTTCACATGTATTTAAATTGCAAAAAAGAATTAAGAAATTTGAAAGGTTTTTGACCTTTTATATGCTTTGCCTTTTCATATTCAACTTACCTTTTCACACCAAACAACATATCCATTCAATTGCCGTTCATATTACTTTTCTTTCAGCCGATCACTTCCACTTTTCTCACGCACAAAATATTTCTCAAACACAAAAATATTTGTCCATCACCTGAGTGAAAATTTTGGTAAATTTCTATTCTTCCTTTTTTCACTCTTTTTACTTATTTTTGTTATGAATTCTTGTAGTTGCTTCACCAATATAGTTCGACCTTCCTCCTCCTTCACCATGGCCTCCTCCACCACCACCACAACTAGCCACCATCTCCTCCATTCCACTGCCCATCCATAGCCGTGGCTACCTTGGATGATGATCCACAAAAAAATTAAGCAAACTCCACTTATACATCGTAGCTGAGCTCACCATTTTGCTCCACCACCTCACACACCATATTGGCTGACCCTTACACCACCACCACCAGTCACTTGCTAACTCAACCACCTCTGCCACACCTGTACTTGATATTCCAAACCTGGCCGTGCATGATTATGCCTTGGCCGAAGCCATTGATTACATAGAAACTCATTTGTTTGCCTTGTATTTGTGTGTACATGCACATATCTCTCTACTCCTTTATATTTATGTTATGGCCGAACTTTTTAAGCTAAACCTGATCCAAATCCACCCCATAGAAGTGAATTTCCAACCTATGGCTGAGCATATGATTGTTGAATGCAAGCGCAAAAAGTTTGGCTATGTGTCAAGCATGTATTTCGAGCATTGTTTAATAATATTTTGGTTTGAAATTTATGTTGTACTTTGTTTTGTTTGCTATGTGACAAGGCAATTATCTTTGGCTCTCCCACACTAAAATCATAGTCGTGCTTTCGTGCCTTTGAATATCTTTGTTTTGTGTACTTGGTTGTCATCTCCAGCTCGTACAAGTGAGTAATTCTCACCAGAAAATTTATACTTATATGACTAGTAAACTGATTGCAATTGAATCTGTAAACCCATATCATTATGTTATATCTACTATGCTATGATCATATGATGTTCACCCATTCTTATACACCTGATATATCATATGTTACCATATATTATGCTATTCTGTCAGTTTATCACACCGTAGATTCCCTATAGATTAGAATCACTATGGGTTGAAATGATACATACCCGAACGGATTTCAGAATAGGGAAAAATTGTTATGGGCTGAAATGATAGGCTTGAATCATTTTTATTTATTTCATTTTACTTGGGACTGCGGGTTTGAAATGATAAAACCCGGGTTTTCTTTGTAAATTACAGATTGAAATGATATAGTATCTGTATCACTCTACCTAGGGTAGAAAATTTTATACAGACCCGTGGTTAATATATATTTTTCTGAAATTTTTAAAGAATTTTAGAAATGTAAATATTATAATATTTTGATTTAAACTTAAGTAAAAATGATTTTATAAAGTACTATTGATTTTCTAAAATTTAGAAGTGAAATAAATTAATGCTAAAGTTAAAAAATTTGAAATATAAGTTACTTTGGAAATTATGATTTGGTTATAAATGGAATTTAAATTAAGTAGGAAAATATGATAAATAGATTTAAAATTTGAATTAAAATTAATTAAAAAGATTTTTATAAAGTGTTAATGATTTTTGAATAAGTTAAAAGGTTAAATAAATGAATATTTAAGTTGAATTTTGAAATATAACTTAAATTGGAAATTTATGAATTTTTTTAAAAAATGAATTTTAAGTTAAGAAAATAAAATGGTAAATAAGTTATATTTGAAAATTTAAACTTAAGTGTTAAGTTAAAAATTTAATTATAAAGAATAGAATATTTAATGCTTGAATTTTATAACTAAATTATTATTAAATTTTGATTTTTGAATGGAAATTTCACTTTATAAAATCATAAATATAAGAGTAATTAAATGATTGTTTTAAAAGTGAAAATATATGATTTTATAAATTAAAGTGATTTAAATAAAGGTTTAATTGTTTATGAAATTTTATTGAATACTTGAAATTTAATTGACAGCATTTTTGAAATGCTATTATTTCTAATGTAAATGATATTACAGCATTTGTAAATGCTGTAGTTGATATAAATGAACTAAATGGCTAAATTGAATTAAGGGCTATCATAGCACTTTGTAAGTGCTGTAATTGTTGAATTTAACTAAGGTTTTATTTGAACTAAAGTAACCCTATTACAACATTTTTAATGCTGTCTTTTGTTAATTGACCTGTATTGAAACATAACTTTCCGTAGCATTTTCCAAATGCTTCGTAAGTTGAATTTCATTATTTTAATAAATTTAAGTGAATAAATGAACTTTGAAAGATTAAAATTTTGAAAATTTAATATTTAATTATTAAATATAATTATTTCATTTTAATGATTTAAATGAAGTAATTCGATTTGAAATATAAACTATTTTTAAATGTGAATTGAAATGATATTTTAAAATTGAATAAAATGAATGTGGTTTTGAAAGGATATGATATTTTGGAATGGATTTGAAATGATATTGAATTTTTGAAATGATATTTGATTTTGAAGTATAAATACCATTTTCAAATTATAACCACGGGTTATAATAACGATTGGTTGTTAAAGAGACCGGGATCGGATATGGACATACTCTCCGTCGATACCGAAAACCACTTTAACAACTGTGTACGCGGTGGAGATTCCAGAATGAAGTAGGATGGTGGCGACCGTTCTTGAGGTATATTATGTGGACCCGACTCCCGTGAGTTGGCTTAAGATGGTTAAAACAGGAGCGATCTCGGGCCAAAAGGGGTAGCTCCTCTGGTCGGACACACTTCTTCGATACCATTCTTTTACTGTTGTGATTGATTGGGTGCGCCCCTTGATTTTTGGAGTGTTGTTCGGGGTGGGCATAGTGGCTGCTACGTTACCGCCAGCCCATGTGCGTAATTGGTATATCTACCCTGACATTGCCTTGTGTGCCGTGTCACCTACCATACCGAGCCTTTACTATGAGTTTGTTTTTCTCCCGTAGTCTATGGAGTATTTAGGAAAGTCTCCCGATCTGAAGATACGCTGATACTGGATAGACTACTGGGACTATTATGTGTTAAGGGGAATATTGAGTCACTCCTTCACGTTATTTTAAAGTAAGTTTATTTTACTGTAGACATTATTATAATAGCGAAATATTACTATATAGTAAATAGTTTAACGGATCCTTAGAGGATGGGCGGTCCCAGGCATCATTTAAGTTACTTATATCTTTATTACAGTTCAGTTGAGTTGGTTTACATTATACAAGTACATATGTCCTGACTCGAGTGTTTTATGTTTTTTGCATTACGCTCGGGTCAGCCTGAGTATTCACAGCTTTGGATTCTCTTTCTGGAGCTGGTCTTTGCTGGAGATTCTGCCTATCTATATTTATATATCTATTTCAGTTTCAGCTATTCTAGTTTATCTCATGTATTAGTGAACTTCTATGTATTTGGGATTTATATTATGTTGTTTTCAAACTTATATTATGTGTTTGTTTTGAGACTTTGTTATAGTAGCTTCATGAACTACTATGGTATTTTTTATTCCGCTGCGAGTTATGTTGATGGTTCTGTGTGTATGATTCTATGTCTTTGATTTCATTTGCTCCAAATTTATCTACAATCTTTTATTTTGCATCATTCAAGTCTGACATGTGTGAATTATTGTCGATTTGAATGGTACGAAACAGTGGGTCGTCACACTAATGGAAACCAATTGCTAAATCCAATTGGGAAAATACACTGGCTCCATAAAACTGATCAAGTAAATCATTGATTCTTGTAAAAAGATAATTATTCTTAATTGTTTTCTCATTCAACTTGTGATAGTCGTTACACATCATTAACAACCAATCCAGTTTCTTCACGAACACCAGACCGCATCCCAAAGCAAACTGCTTGGTCTAATAAAAAATTTCCCTTCTAGATCCACTAGATGCATCGTCAATTTTTTCATCTCGATCGGTGTCATCTTGCTAGGTTATACTTATAGGTCTGTTCCTTACATATGATCCATTCGAAACTCAGCGGTTCATTTCGATGGTAACCCTATGACCGCTCAAAAGCATCTGAAAATTCTGTTGCTACTCAAACCCGACTTAAATCTTTTTCTACATCCATAGCACTTAACAGAGCACACACACTCTGACCAGAATCCTCCACTGAGAATATAATTCAGTTGACTATTGGGGTGTTTTAGCGATATCTCCCTATCTTGGAAAATATCCTAGCCTCATATTTATCCAACCAATCCATACCCAAAATGATTTCAGAGTCTACGAAATCAAAAACATATAAATTGCATGTAAACTTATGACCTAACAAATCAAGTTTTAACCGGTCACATCTCATTCCCAGAGTTGCATACCCTCCTACTAGATTCGCAGCCCTTAAGGAAGTGGCAAAGTATGTGGTTTTTAAACATAAGCTATCATCCAAACACTGAGATATAAATGAGTGCGATGCACCTGTATCAAATAGTACCATAGCTAGTGTACTTTGTATCAAAAGCATACTTTTCATTATGGTCTTTCCTTTATCAGAAGTAGTTAGCCTAGCCGGTGATGGCCCAATAGAAAAAAAAATCCCTTGTCCACCTTGATTGGTTCTAGACACTGATTCTAATAGTTCCTTATATGGTCACAATTAAAGCACTTCACGCCCTTCTTGTCTACAGCCTTCTTCCCCTTGCCAGCTTGACATTTATAAGCATAATGACGCTTCTTATTACACTTGAAGCAAATCAGATTAGCCTTCGCCTTCTTGCCAGCTTCTCCCTTCTAGGTACCCTTCTTCTTGATGAATTTCCTCTTCTTACCCTGAGAACCCTGGGTTCTACCTGCTTCTCCTTCCCATAGGATGCAAGCATTTTCTCATGTTGGATCGCCATTTCCACAATAATACTACTAGGATCACGGAGACGTGGCAAGGTTGCCCTAGCAATCTTGGTTTTATCTATCTAATAAACTTCTCGTTTCTCTTGATAACGGTGTTAATTGTTGCATATTTATATCTGGATAACTCATCAAACTTTGTGGCATGCTCAATCACCAATATCTCGCCTTGCACCAAACCTATGAACTTTATCAACAATGCTGAATTAGCAACTTCAAACAAAAACTTCTCCTCGAACCTCCTTCGAAATTCTCCCCAAGTAAACTCTTCCTCGGGAACTCCAGTAGTAACATTATTCCACTAACGAAGCGCTGCTCCCTGCACCTGCCCCGCGTCTATTCTCCTCTTCTGGTCAGCATTCAATCCCAAGCTTATGAAGATTCTCTCAAAATGCAATAGCCAATTCTCAATTTCTTTAGCATATTCCATTACCAAAATTGGCTTCCCACCAAGACTGGTATAATCTCTGCTCAACTTAGCATAGTTGTTCCCAATGGGAGCCATGGAAATAGCCCCTACAATGTTCCCACCTGCTCCAGCAGTTTCTCCAGCTTGCATAAGATTGACGAAGAACTGGTACGTCATTCCCATATCTATTGTGGATTTCCAGCAACTACATTGGCATCTACATTTTGATTAGCATTTTCCTCTCGATCCATATTTCTCCTGTTGGGTCGACCGTTTGTGGTGATTCTCCACCGAGATTTTCTCTTCCATTTCCTGCCTCAATATCCTTCTTTCTTGTAAATCTGCATATGGGCCTTAGTAAAATACAAAAGAATTGTCTAGGAGAGAGGGGAATATGTGTGTGTGTGTGTGTGTCTGTGTGTGTGTGTGTGTGTGTGTGTGTATCAAATACAAGTACATTGCCAAAGCGTTAACCCAAACCCCGATCTTATTTTATAATTCATTAGGTTATGTTTTGAAAAACCAATTTAAGTTTGAAATTTCTTTTAATTTTTCATAAATCTATGCTCTAGTACCAACTTGTAACATCCCCCACTTGGAGGTCCAAAACTAATGGCTACGGATGCTGTAGTCATCCATGGTTATTAATTCTCGGTGACCAAATGTGGCAACATTAAATATATTGATATAATAGAAACAAATGGATAGGGAAAATTTCAAAAATCATTAAACAAATTTCTCATTCCATTTCAAATAAAATTTCAAATTCATTACATAATCCTAAATTCAAGAACCACGTTTAGGGAAAATATAATTATTACAGAATAAGGCAAAAGCGATATATGAAGATGCCCCTTGGACGATCATATTATATACATATGCAATTAAATAACCTTGCCTTTACACCAAAACACAGCAGAATAAAATAGAATGGAACTCCCATTAGCTAGCTTGCCTCCTACATGTCTTCGAAAGCTTATTCGTCTAAAGGAGAACTTGAAAACCTCAAATCTCAACCACTCAAAATAAGTTGAGCACCCGAGAGTTTAAGGGAAAAATATAAACTTCGAGTCAGACATAAAGCCTAGTATGAATAACAACCTACCATCTTGAACCATTTTGATATCTAGTGAGACCATGCGCTTAGTGGAACAGGTTTTCCCCTCACTCTTATCTTACCAAAATATTTATAATAACCATATCCTGTACACCCGCATCCACTATGGTTAATACATAGAAATTTAAAATATCATGATGATATGCAAACAAGCAATATGTTTTGGATTTCCCTTCCTCACTCATTTGATGATCTGTCTCGGTTATCATTTTTAGGGTCACTATTAACCGATAGTTTTCATAGGCAGACTGATAACCTATTTATTTAAACTCTTACGGAAAATCTGTCTGGTTTCACAATTTTCATGGGATCACTAAGAACCTATTGGCACGTACCGATAACTTAGTTATTTCTTGGGTTCTCCCTGAACCTGTTGGTATCTCCAATAACTTCTTTCATATCATAGTTTCCATGGGTTGATTACGAACCTTTCAACCTCTGTCAATAACATTTTTTATATCATAGCTTTCATGGGTTGAATACGAACTTATTGACATCTGTCAATAACTTCACTTATATCATAGTTTTCAAGGGTTGACTATGAACCTATTGACGTTTGTCAATAGCTCTTTCCAAACATAGTTTTCATGGGTTTACTATGAACCTGTTTAATTTGACAACTTCTTTGATCGGTCTTTGGGCATCCTATGTTTTGGTCTACCTGACCTCCTACATGTAACTCTACTCATACAAGGGTTAAGTTAATTTATATTCACTACTAGGTTAACCTAGTTGGTTATTCTGCCTTTTCTCCCTAAAATATAATTATGGGTCTATTATATAGTGAATATGTTTATAGAAGAAGCAAATACAATAACATAAGAATACCATCATTTATGGTTTAACTTCCTTGAAATCATTTCCAGTGAAATATGGTTAATCCCTTTAACCCATTATTTTTATCAAAGAAAGCTTCTTTAAAAACTCCATACACTACACCATACTGCATATTATGCCAGACCCAAATGTTGAAAAATTATGTGACGCCCCACCTCTATACTCCCGCTAGCTAAGAACACTACAGGGTAATGCCGTCAACTAGCAGGAAGAATAAGGCAGTTGAGGAGCGACCATCTGTGTAATTTATTTTTGCGAGTATCAATATACCAAATAGAAGGTCATGCATTTCATTTCAAGAGGAAATCCGACATATCAAATACAAACTCAAAGCTACTACACAGTGGTTGTGTGGCGTTCGGAAACAAATATAAAATAAGCATAACACAAAATCAGTCATAGATATTCATATCACGAAGGCTGAAACAGATATGAATATAACTCATAGAAGCGAACATCCTAGTAGTGGTCATACAAGATCCACTACATCACAAAAGAATAGGTACAAGTACTAGACAAAAGAATAAACATACATCAAGGAGTCTCTATCTCAAATGTATAGAAACAAAAACTATAGAGCTAAAGTAGTTAGCCAAAAGTCAGAAGCTAGTCCTTGCTAAGAAGTCAAGTAGAAGTGCCTGAAATACCTCGGTCTGACCTAAGTATTATTTAAGAAGAAAAATAATAAATGAATCGGTCTAGCTATAAATATCATACAAGATGAGATATTATAAGAGATATGACAAAAATAAATGATAACAATAATGTCGTACTGTGAGAAGTACATATTTAATAACAATGGAAATCATATTCTTTAGCTTATTCACCAAACCTCAAATATTTACAAAACATATCAATGCAAATCTCAAATATTAGTGAAACAAAAATTCTAGAAATCAATAACTAGAAATCCTGAAAACACAAAGGGGGAGGCCTATCACAAACGAGAGCATGAAAACTCACCAACATGTGCATCACAAACGGGACGTTATCCCATGGGTCGCTAAACTATAGAGCCGGTGCAACGATGTTGTACAAAGATGCACCCAAGAAACCTGAAACTCAAATAAGCTGGAACAACAATGGAGTACAATGATACGCCTGATGAACCGAAATTCATAAAACCCATAGGTCGCTAGCCTATAAAAAAATGAGACAAAGCTCTACAGAGCGGGGTACAGTCCCCCACGCAGACAATGAGACATCGCATATCGCTAGTCTAAACCTCATAATGATCGTCATAGATCAATAAGTGTAAATTACATTAAGCTAGTAAATAGACGAGTTTAGCATCGTGCCCTATAACCACTGCCTTAACTTAAATATTTATGAACAAATTGTAGGTTTCCACTAGAAAATTGTCACGAGATTTCAATCGAATAATTCCAAGAATTAATCGACGAAGTAAATGCAAGTGTTTCATACCACTTGTTTTGCTAAGTCGTTTAATTGGATTTCTCACACGAATGAGGTAAATGTTTGTATATATTAATAAATGGAAAACGGTTTTAAAAACGAGCTTTGTATTAAAAGTAATGTTGAAATCATTTTTATGAAAGAGTTTGAGTATTTACTACTAGTATATAAACCTTTGTACTTTAAAGTGACAAATAATCGAAACGATTGTAAAAACAATCTATCACCAAAAATTCACATTCGACGACGTGAATTAAAATCATAAAAATCGATATCAAATACATTAAATGGATATTCCCAAAAATTCAGGAAAGAAGTCATCAAAGTCGATATAAACGATAACTAATAACCAGATCAACAAAAATCGATAAAATGGGAACCCACATAACAATAGGCAAATTGGATGAATTTAACTGCGCCAGATGTCTGATGGTTTTCCTAGACGTCTGAGCAGATAGTCTGGAAATTTTCTTTCAGATCGCTCAGATGCCTGGGAATAACCTCAGACATTTAGCTTAAGGTCTGCAATTTTTTTTCCTATGCATCAGATGTCTGGGTGTTTTCCCAGACGTTTGAGCTGAAGCTCAGGGCAAAATTTGCCTAGATCAATGATGACCAAATCAACTCGGATGTGATGAATGAGCGATGGTGGCTAGGATTAAGCCAAACGACAACCTAGCCCTATAGGCTCTTCAATACACTCCAAACATCCATAGTATGATTTTCATAGATTTTGACTTCAAATACCAAAATTGAAAAATTCACCAAACCAATTCAATTTAAAAGCAATTGAATATGAAATAGATGTTAGGAATTCATACATAACAATAATGAAAGATATAGACATAGATGTTAGTTCAAGAACTCACCTTTAAACTCAAAACAAGGAATGAGAAGCTCTAAAACAAGGAAAGATCAACTCCACTTCAATCTCAACTCCAGAAGCTCCAATCTATGAGCATAAACAAATATTTCCCAAGTTAGGTTATAGGAAATTATGAAAATCGGAGAGGGATTGAGATGGAGAAGATGAAAATGATGCTTACCTAAACTTCTCCTTGATTTGGAACTAGAACTTGAATTCCTAAGAGAAACTAGGGCTTAGGAATTTTAATTTCCTTTCTTTTCCCCCATTTTTCCTTTTGCTTGAGAGTGTTAGGAAATTATGAAAGGAATGAATGAAGAGGAGTGGAGTTAGAGTATTTAGTAGAGGAGTTTGGATTATTTTGTTAGGTTGGTGGGCTAGAACCAAACCCAAAGCCCAAATGAAAATACCAAAATCCTAATCAACTCTAAACATATTGATGTTTATACTAAAAGAAGTTGTAAACGTCATTTTAATATCAATGGAAGAAGTCTGAGTACAAATTCGACTGTTTACAAAAAGTCACATTTTGGACTTTAAATTCAACTAATGATGCTATATTTTAAATAAAATATTTAAATATATAGTCGTAAAATATGATGGTTGTTACAAACTCCGGTCCTTAAAAGAAATTGCATCCTCATAATAATTAAGAAGAAAATAAAGAGTAACAACCATTCTAAGGCATAACAGCATGGAAGAAAAATTTGAAGTGAGAAGTTCACCTTAAGGAGCATGAGAGAGTAAGTCTGGATATTTCCGCTCGATGAATTCTTTGGATTACCAAGAACAATCCTTAGGATTTGCGGATATTGAACTTTCACAAGCGGAACATCTTTATTATGAAGGTGTTTAACCTCTGCAGCAATGATACGAATAGGATGTTTCTCAGAAGTTGAGTTAGGTGAAACTTCAATTTCTTCAATAACACCAGGCCCAAGAATAGAATCGGAATCTCTAAGGCATTTCCATAGTTGAGAAATGTGGAATACATCATGAATCACAGAAAATTGAACCGGTGATAAAATGCGATAAGCCATGGAAACAATTCGTTCGGTGATGGAAAATGGGCCAATATATCAAAGTGCTAACTTTTTCGATTGATTGAAACACATAACACCCATCATAGGTGAAACACGAATGAATACCAAATCTCCCACAGAAAATTCTAATATCCTTCTTCGGTTGTCGGCATTGGGATTTTGTCTACTTTGAGCTTCTTTCATCCTATGACGAATAAGGTCAATCTTTTTTATGGCATCACGAATAAAATCTGGACCTAAAACCAGCTTCTCACCAACTTCAGGCCAACACGAAGGAGACCGACATAGCCTTCCGTAGAGTGCTTCGAATGGTGCCATACCAATACTAGACTGGAAGCTATTATTATGAGAAAACTCAACAAGAGAAATACGATCTTTCCAACTTCCACCAAAATCAAGAACACAAGCACGAAGGAGATTTTCATGATTTTGATTCACATACTCTGTTTATCCATCGGATTGAGGACGATATGCGGTGCTAAAATTAAGCTTCTTTCCCAAATCTTTTTTAAGACCCTTCCAAAATCCACTAGTAAATAATGGATCACGATCGCTAACAATAGAAGTAGGAACTCCATGCAATATAGCAATTTCTTTAGCATAGAATTTGGCCAAAACCTGAACGAGAACGGGGAAGACCATCAATCAAAATCCATGGAGACTTGATCCTACTTCCAAACTGGTATGTCCAAAGGTTGCATTAACCTACCAGGCCTTTGATGCTTGGCCTTAACGGGTTGGCAAGTCATGCAACTCTTAATAAATTTAGCAATATCAGATTTCATTCCATCCCAATAATAAAGTCGTTTCATGTTCGCATACATTTTACTACTACCGGGATGAATGGTGAATTTACAATGATGAGAATCTTCTAAAATGTCTTTACGAAGATCATTAATATTTAGCACAATAAGTCTACCAAATTTTCGAATGCATCCTCGAGCATCAATATCAAAGTCTTTCAAACCATCAATATTTCTACCCCGACAACTTTGGCTAAGATGAGCCAATTCGGGATCATGCTTTTGAGCTTCAAGAATACGGTCTAAAAGAGATGGATGAGCCTCAAGGCTACACAAAACAAGAGATGAACATGAGTCAGATTCACGATCTTGAATTTCAAAATTGGACAAAGTCTTGAGATCATTCAATTCGGATATCATCACAGAAACAACCGCTTGTTTCTTTCGACTAAGGGCAACGACAACATGATTTCCCTTTTCGAGAGTATAAAGAATATCAAGATTATAAGATGCAAGAAATTCGAGCCAACGTTCTTCACGCAAATTAAGTTTCTTTTTAGAAAATAAATACTTCAAAGATTTATGATCGGTGTAGAGAATGAATTTCTCTCCCAAAAGATAATGATGCAAAATTCTAAGGGCGAAAACAATGGTCGGGAGCTCTAAATCATGAGTGACATATCTAGTCTGGGCAGGCTTTAATTGCGTAGAAGCATAAGCGATAACACGTTCCCTTTGCATGAGAACGGCTCCCAAACCAACACGATTAGCATCGGTATAAACAATCAAGTCTTGGTTCCCTTCGAGAATCACAAGAATAAGAGCATCGGAAAGGAGTTCTTTTAATTTCTAAAAAGCAGTTTCACATTTGTCTGACCAAATGTACTTAACTCCCTTCTTTGTCAAACTAGTAAGAGGTGCGGAAATTTTAGAGAAGTCTTTTATGAACCGACTGTAATAGCCCACCAATCCAAGGAAGCTACGAATTTCCAACACACTCTCCGGTCTCTTCCAATTTTGAGTCTCCTCTATCTTTGAAGGATCCACGGAAGTTCCGGACTTAGAAATATTATGTCCTAAAAATTTCACACGGGATTGCCAAAAGTGGCACTTAGAAAATTTAGCTTTCAATTGATTGCTCCTAAGGGTTTCTAACACAATTCGAAGATGCTTTTCATGCTCTTCCTTGGTTTTAGAATAAACAAGAATATCATCTATAAAGATGAGAACAATCGGTCGAGGAAGTCCTTGAAAATTCGATTCATATGGTCAACGAAAAAAGCTGCAGCATTTGTTAAATCAAATGGCATAACAAGCCATTCATAAGATCCATAATGAGTACAGAACGATGTCAAAGGAATGCTATCCTCTGCAATTCGAAGCTGATGAAAACTGGTTGCTAAGTCTAACTGTGAAAAGACTCTAGCACCGCTAAGTTGATCGAATAGATCATCAATCCGAAGCAAGGGATATTTATTCCTAATGGTGGGATGATTAAGCTTGCGGTAGTCAATGCAAAGCCTAAGTGTACGATCAGATTTCTTCACAAAGATAGCTTAAGCTCCCCAAGGAGAGGAACTAGAAAGAATAAACTGTATAATTGTTTATGCATCTCCTCATTTGGACATACGATAAGGAGGATGAGTGATAGGTAGAGCTACAGGAATTAGATTGATTCTGAACACAATTGCTCGCTTAGGTGGTAATCCTAAAACAGGCTCAAAGACGTCGGGAAATTCACAAACAACGTGAATGAGGGAAATGACATCTTTCTCATCATCATTATCGTCATCATGTGGATTTAGAGAATATAGGGATGCCATCGAATTGGAATCTGAATCTTTAAGAACAATAGAAATCAGCTTAGCAGATTGGGGATATTGAAGATGGATAGTCCTCTCGGGACATAGGATGTGGGATTCGTAACGATTGAGCCAATCCATACCAAAAATCACTCTGAAACCTAAGTAACGCATAACATGCAAATCGGCATGGAAAGCATAATCATATAGAATAATCTCAACATCCTTACAAAATAAACCAAGTGTTGCGGATCCACCAGCCAGATTCGTAATTCTTAATGAATTCATTAAGCCCATAACATTTAAAGAAAATGTATCAGCGGTTCTTTTGATATAAAAGAGTGAGATGCACACGTATCAAAAAGAACTCGAATATGATGATCTCGAAACATAATAATGCCAATAAGGACAGAATGAGAAATACCTTGACCAAGAGAAGCGTTACTAGGGGCTTGCACAAAATTCAGCTTTCCCTTTTTCTTGCTTTGATGTTTGGGACATGAAGATATAAGATGACCCAAACTTTTGCAATAGCAACAATAAAGTGGTTTCAGACACCTTTTTGCATAATGGTCCTTAAAACCACAATTCTAGCATTTTCCACGACTAGAGATTCATTGCTACTGAAGTTGCTTGCTTCCCTTCCTTATTAGGATTAGGTTTGAACATATTATCGGGATGCCTCTTCTTGTTTTGATTGAAGTTCTTCTTGGCACCCACAACTTCAACATCACTTTCTTTATCGGCCTCTCGAGTCGAAGAGCGATATCTACAAGCTGATCAAAAGGAACTTCTAGTTTTAGAAGTAAAGCTTCCTTGAGATTCTTATTCAACCCATAGATAAATATCTAAATTTATACACTCAACCCCATATTTAGAGTGGGATTCAAATGATGCAACATAATCCATCACAGAAGATTCACCTTGAACAAGGTCAATAAAGTGTCGGGCTAAAGTTACCTTTTTAGCTTCCGACACAAAATTCAACTCGAACCTTTTCCGGAATTGCTCCTAAGTAAGATCCGCTTCAATAATTTCCGAAAAAGCTCATTCCAATCTAACGCTCTCTTATGATCATGCTAGAAGCCACTTGGACTCGATGTAGATCCACAAGATTAATGCGAGAAAAGATGTGATCGCATGTTCCAAGCCAAGCTTGGACTTCTATAATGCTTTCGGAACCCTTGAATGACCTTCCACCCAAATTTATATAATCACTACATAAGCGTGCAAACCCGGATTCAGGATGAGTAAGCTCGGGAATGGGTCCGACAGCTTACAATATTTACAAGATCCAAAAGCTGTTGGGCAGACATGAATACGCCATCTTGAGGAGTAGCACTGGATTGAAAGGCTCTAGGACAGCCCGGTCTAACAATTTCTCTTCTTTAAGAAAGAAAGTAAGAAGAGGAAAAAAGTTATTGTCGGAATGAATATCAAACAAACTTGATTGATAAACAAGACATCATAAAAGAAAATAGGATGGAACGGGTCCTAAGACTTGAATTAAATCCTAAGGCTTGACTCCTAAGAGAGACTTAGAACAATGATCCTTGCTAGATTATTCTATATTGTTTTGAAGTTTGGCTCTGATACCAAGCTACGATGCCTCACCTCTATACTCTCACTAGCCAAGAACACTCGGGGTAATGTCGTCGACTAGCATGAAAAATAAGACCGTTGATGAGCAACCATCTGTGTAATTGATTTGTGCTAGTACCAATATGCCATATAGAAGGTCATGCATTTCATTTCAAGAGGAAACCTGACATATCAAATACAAACTCAAAGCTACTACACAGTGGCCATGTGGCCTTCAAAAACAAATATAAAATAAGCATAATACAAAATTAGTCACAGATATTCATATCACTAAGGCGAAAACAGATATGACACATAGAAGTGAACATCAAAGTAGTGGTCATAGAAGATCCATTACATTACAAAAGAATAGGTAGAAGCACTAGATAAAAGAATAAATAGACATCAAAGAGTCTCTATCTCGAATGTATAAAAACAAAAACTACTAAGATAAAGTAGTTAGCCAAAAGTTGAAAGCTAGTCCATAATAAGAAGTCAAGTGGAAGTACCAGAAACACTCGGTCAGACTCGAGTATTATTTAAGAAGAAAAATAATAAACGAATCAGCCTAGCTATAAATACCATACAAGATGAGATAGGATAAGAGATATGACAAAAATATATGATAACAATAATGTCATACTATGACAAGTATATATTTGATAATAATGGAAATCATATAATATCTCAAATCTCCTTAAAATTCCAAAAAGAATATCATATTCTTTAGCTTATTCACAAAACCTCAAATATTAACAAAACATATCAATGCAAATGGCAAATATTGGTGAAATAAAAATTCCAGAAATCAACAATTAGAAATCCAGAAAACACAAAGGGGGAGGCCTATCATAATCGGGAGCATGAAAACTCACCAACACGTGTATTACAAATGGGACACTATCCCATGGGTCGCTAACCCATAAAGTTGGTGCAATGACGTAGTACAACGATACGCCTGAGGAACCTGAAACTCAAATAAGCCGGAACAACGACGTAGTACAATGATACGCCTAATGAACCAAACTCCATAAAACCCATAGGTCGCTAGACTATAAAAAAATGAGACGAAGCTCAACAGAACGGGGTACAGTCCCTCACGTGGACATGAGACATCGCATATCGCTAGTCTAAACCTCAAAATGATCGTCATAGATCATTAAGTGTAAATTACATCAAGCTAGTAAATAGATGAGTTTAGCTTCATGTTCCATAACCACTGGCTTAACTTAAATATTTCCAAAAAATTGTAGATTCCCACTCGAATATTGTCATGAGATTTCAATCGAACAAGTCCAAGAATAAACCGATGAAGTAAATGCAAGCTTTCATACCACTTGTTTTCCTAAGTCGTTTAATTGGGTTTCTCATACAAATGAGATAAAGGTTTGTATATACTAATAGATTGAAAAATGGTTTTAAAAATGAGCTTTGTATTAAAAGTAACATTGAAATCACTTATGTGAAAGAGTTTGAGTATTTACTGCTAGTACAAAATCTTTGTACTTTAAAGTGACAAATCATAGAAACGATTGTAAAAACAATCTATCACCAAAAATTCACATTCAACGATGCGAATTAAAACCATAAAAATCGATATCAAATCCATCAAATGGATATTCCCAAAAATTCAGGAAAGAAGTCATCAAAGTGGATAATAAACGACAACAAATAACCAAATCAACAAAAATCGATAAAATGGAAACCCATAGGCAAATTGGCTAAATTTAACAGCGCCAAACGTCTGATGGTTTTCCTAGACATCTGAGCTGAGAGTTTGGAAATTTTCTTCTAGATCACTCAGATGTCTGGGAGTAAGCTTAGACGTTTGAACTGAAGGTCTAGATTTTTTTGTTTCTATGCATTAGACGTCTGAGTGTTTTCCTAGACGTCTGAGTTGAATCTTAGGACAAAGTTTGCCTAGACCAACGATGGCCAAATCAACTCGGATGCCATCGAATGAGCGATGGTAACTAGGGATTTATGCCAAAAATAGCCCAACCCTATAGGCTCTTCAATACACTCCAAACAACATGTCCAAACATCCATAGTAGGATTTTCATAGATTTTGACTTCAAAATACCAAAATTGAAAAATTCAACAAACCAATTCAATTCAAAAGAAATTGAACATGAAATAGATGTTAAGAATTCATAACTAACAACAATGAAAGCTATAAACATAGACATGAATTCAAGAACTCATTATTAAACTCAAAACAAGGAATGAGAAGCTCTAAAACAAGGAAAGATCAACTCCACTTCAATCTTAACTCTAGAAGCTCCAATCCAAGATCATATAAAAATATATCCTACATTAGGTTATAGGAAATTATGAAAATTGGAGAGGGATTGAGATGGATAAGATGAAGAGGATGTTTATCTAAGCTTCTCCTTGATTTTGGAACCAGAACTTGAATTCCTAAGAGAATCTAGGGCTTAGGAACTTTAATTTCCTTTTTTCTCCCATTTTTCCTTTTGCTTGGTAGTGTTAGGAAATTAGGAAAGGAATGAATGAAGAGGAGTGGAGTTAGAGTATTTTCTTGAGGATTTTGGTTATCTTGTTGGGTTGGTGGGCTAGAACCAAAACCAAAGCCCAAATGAAAATACCAAAATCTCAGTCAACTCCAAACATATCGATGTTTATACTTAAACAAGTTGTAAACGTCATTTTAAAATCAATGGAAGTGGTCTCGAGTTCAAATTAGAATATTTACAAATGGTCACATGTCAGACTTTAAATTCAACTAACGATGCTATATTTTAAATAAAACATTTAAATATAAAAACCTAAAATATGCGGGTTGTTACTGATTGCCTAATCCGTGGCAATTTTAACATAGTCCTAAGCCGTGGTAAAATAATTAACCATGGTTATTGACCGTGGAAATTTTGGAACGACCATAGACCGTTCAAAAGTTATCAAAAAAATTTCACCCCTTGCCGTGTATACATCTCAAGATGCTCAGACCATTCTCAAAAAAAAAGAACACTCCTTCCACCATTAACCCTATCTCAAAATCTGGATCTGCGCCCTAGCTCTCATCCATTTTCACCCAAATCGATCCCCATCGACGTTCCTTAAATCGCCCCGAACAAACAAGAACCGCTCTGCTCTCACTAAAGTCATGTAAATCTAAGTTCACACGTAAATAATTCTTCTTGGTTTCAAGGTATTCATATGAAAAAATAGATTGTTGATTCGTTAGATTTTTCTGGTTTTTATTTGATGTCTGAGATTAATGCCTTGCAAGGTTGCAGATTTGGAAAATTTTTGTTGAAAAAGAAATCGTTCTTCGTTTTTCTATTTGGTGTCTGATACGAATTTGTTGAATTTGATGTCTGATACGAATTTGTTGAATTTGTTCCTTTTGAATATTTTCCTCATAATTCATTTCTAGGTTTTGTGCACCATTTTCTTCACTCATTACAAAATCTGTCTGTTTTTCATTTGCAGGAATATGAACTGCTTCAGGTTTGTTATTGGTTACCAAGCCGTTCACACATTTTTGTTGAAGTACAGAGGTTTTCTCCTTCTCCTTTTGGCGATTTGTAGACAACAACACCTCATTTTGCTACAGATGTGTCACGCTATTCCTCACTTCTGGTAGCAATTCATGTTTATTATGAGAGGCCACCGCTGTTTCATATAATTTATGTGAGAGGCCACCACCTACTTGTTGAAATCCTTTGTTGAAGGTATCAGTTTTTTATTTTTTATTTCGTTAACTGATTCGGTTTTTAGTTATGTTTAGTATTTGGCTTCACATTGCTTAATAAGCAATGTAAATATAAATTGGAATAAAATATTAGTGTTATAAACAAATAAGAATATGTTATAAATAAACAAGAGCAGAAGCCATTAGAGGAAAAGAGTGGAGGCATTTTATTCATTCTGAGATTGGTTATATCAGATTGATTCCTATAATTACATTACACAGGCTCCTTTATATATAGCATTGGAGCATGAGATGGAACATATCCCATGATGTGGGACTAATAGAAAAACGCAAAAGCATATTCACTTATATATTTACATATATTATAACACTCCCCCTTGAATATGCGTCTTCAAAATCTTGGATGCTCATATGGTTGCTAGAAATTGTTTCTTTTAAAACGTCCATAACAATTGCTCTCCATCATTATTATCTTGCTTTCATACATCCATTCAGTTGATATAGATATTGTCTGTTGCCTCATTAAAAACCTCTATTAGAAAAACCCAGTGGGAAAAAACCTTGAACGAGGAAAAGAGTGCAACTTGTGAAATCATAAATATCATACTAAAAATGATATTCCTTATAAGAGTTTGATACTTCAGGATCAAAATAATGCCTCATTAAAACCTTACTAAGAAAAACCCAATGGGAAAATCTTAGTGAAGGAAAAAGAGTACAATGACATATTTTATTTTCTTATTTCCTTAAATAAAGCTTGATACTTCTGGATCAAACCAATGCCTCATTAAAACCTTACTAAGTAAAACCCTATGGGAAAAATCTTAGTGAAGGAAAAAGAGTACAATATAGTATGTCATATTTCAATAATTTACTGCAGCAGATAGAGTTTGATACTTCTGGATCAATTTAATACTTCAGCAAAAACCTTACAAAGGAAAACCCGATGGGAAAAACCTTAGTTAAGGATAAAAATATAATTTAACTTAAATAACATATTTGAGATGTTATTTCTTGAAAAGACGTTTGATTCTTCTAGATCAAGATAATGCCTCATTAAAACCTTAATAAGAAAAACCTAGTGGGAAAAATCTTAAATAAGGAAAAAGAGTACATTATAGCTTATTTCAAATGTTACTAGGGAGTTGATACTTCTGGATCAAGATAATGCCTCATTAAAACCTTACTAATAAAAACCCAGTGGGAAAAATCTTAGTTAAGGAAAAAGAGTGCATCATAAAATACTTATGAATTCTCCCCCTGATTTTAATTTTCCTCTGAATTCATATTCGTCTTTCGATAACTTAAATTGGTTATAGATACTTCTGGATCCATAAATATGTATCTCATTCATAATACAATTTATTAATAGTTTTCTTTGATACAATCAAATTTTCTAAGATTGTTTCTTCCAAATATGGTTTGCATTTTATGCATTTGTATGCTACTTTTATGAAAAACACTTCATGTGCTTTCATTTTTATGCTTCAAATTAGTTTTGCGCATTGCAACTATACATCTTTCATGAATATTAAAAATTTCATTGCAACATTACTAAAAAGCAGGAAGTAATCTACTCATCTTGAAGCATATCAAGATTTTCATTACAACAATACTTTGAAGAAGGTTGTAATCTACATTTCATGTCCTTTGCATATTTTATAACTACAAAAGTTATATATATTCTTCAAGAATTTGTATACTATCGCAACTACCATTCAATGGATATAAAGAGTTTAATTACAACAATACTTAATAATAGGAAGTAATCTACTCATCATGAATTATATCAAGATTTTCATTACAGCAATATTTAAAAGAAGTTGTAATCTACGGTCTTGTTCTTTATCTTCTTTATAACCACCAAAGTTATTTATATTCTTCAGGAATTTATGTACTTTCATTGTTTATAATGTTTTAACAATATTTATACCTTCAGGGTATTTTAAGTGTTCAAACACTTTTCCTGCTTCAATGAATTCAATTATTTATAAAAACATATGCCTAGAGCATTTAACACGATGTAGCACTACATGTGCTTCAGTAATTTCAGTGTGTTTTTCTATTATATATATATATATATATATATTTGTGAACTACAGGTTCACATTTCTTATTTATGAGAATTTCATGATGGCCAATCATGTTTTTCTCTAATCCAGGATCTTTAATCCATTTATAAACATAAGCGCTTTATTATTTATAAATTTATCATCGATGATTATTTCTTGTCAGTTCTAGACATGAATTATTGAGAACTCTTTAATTATGTTTTAGGTACCTAACCCACTTCTAGGGTTTTTGAGAATCATGTCATGATCACTTTCAGAGCATCCTTAAGTGTTTCTTCAAGAACACCCACCTCCTTTATTTGGCATCTTTATTACTAACTCCAAAAATATTTTGAACTGACTTTTGAACCATATTTCAGATGTGGTTTACAAATTTTGATCCTTCAGGGATTCAAATCTATATTGGAGAAAGTCTACTAGGGATAATATTGATAATGTTTTGCATCATTGTATATTTTAATAAATATTTAACACTGATGATCAAAATGAACTTGTATCCCTTTATCCTCCCCCTCAATGTTGACAAACATTGTCACATTAAATAATAATCATCTTTGGATTCTTATTTTGATCCATTATGATATTGCTACTAGCAAATACATCATACATATTAATAATAGGAGGATAATTCTTTTGTAAGATGCATTCAATTGATATTGATTATTAGAGTTTGTTCTCATTCATTGATCTAAGCAAGTGGAGGAATTTACTTATTGTGTAGATCATTTGAATACATACATGACTTCAGGTCATTCAACATTTATGTTGATTGAATTTTAAATCACTAAATAATATCTATGCATAATCACTAAATAATAGCTTATAACAAACTTCAGGTTGTTAGCTAAATATTTACATATATGGATGTATACGTGCGTCCACGTATCACATGTATATTGTAAAATTTTCATATTCTTTCTCATTTGAATTAGTGATTTTTGGAACAAACTATTACAAGGATCAAAACTATTAATTTCTATTTATAAATCAATGTCAATGCAAACCTGTCAAAACCGCATGATAATGTTCAAAACATTTGGTTTGAAACCATATCGAACTTCTGGTTCGAACAAAATATACACATAACTTCAAGTTGTTAAGTTTTATTCCTCAATTATATCTCAAATATCAGTTTTGAACAATAATTATGATTACTTATCAAGGAGTAATTTTTAATTGCATATAGAAATTTCTACACATCTCTATTGAGAGTTCTGTAAAAAAAAATTACAGCAAAAATAATAATAGTATCTTCTAGATGCTTGGAATGTTACAGATACAGATTTCCTCTTAGCTCTCAAACTTTTAGGATCTAATCTAAGCTAAATTAGGATCCTTTATAATCAAATTTATGTACACTTATTTCGTTTAATAAAATTACCAAATATATAAATAAATCTCTTCTAGAGATATGTTATCATTTTCAAATTTATAAATCTCTTCTAGAGATATATTAGTATCACCACTTCTGGAGTGAACTTTCTCTTCTATATATATATATATATATATATATATGCACTATTTGAATGCCATATCAATATACACTGTTTATTTTATACATATTACATAATTACTACTTTTACAGTAGCATAAAATATTCATGTTGGAGATTTTTGTTGTAATTGCTTTTAAAATGGCATATCAAACTTTAAATAAAGTGACAAAATTAGATTCACCAACTGAAAGTAAGATGCAAGAGATAAAACCACTACTTCTGGAGTGTAACATTGGTATACAATATCATTATTCTTTTTTTTTTGAATAAATTATTGTTATTACTAAAAAAAAATTATATCATTATTCCTTGATTATATCTCTAATATTACCATTGAACATTAATTATGATTGTTCATTAGAAAATATATACTAACTTATAATTATATATAAACATCTCCTCTAGAGAGTTCAGTAAAATAGATATATTTACAACATAAATAAGAGTATCTTCTGGACCCTTGAAATGTTATAAAAATAAGAAATTATAATGGTTGCACATAACGATTTGTTCAAGACCGTATTTATATAGCTTTAGTGAAAATTATGATACGACATATAGATTATCTCTTCAGGAGCATATCTAAAGATATTTCTTCAAGAATAGTTGTGCATATAATATTTGATTCATCGTAAGTTCTGAAAAGTAAAAGGTTACATATCACTATTTGTCTAATGGAGCTACGGGTCCATGACAATAGACGATTGAATTTTGGATAATTTATTATCACATTTGACAATATTTTATAGGCAATTCTTTTATAGTGCTATACGATGATATAATATCACTTCTGGGGATATTTCATAAACACCGCTTCTAGAGTGGTACATATCACTTCTAAAGATACTTTATATGCATTGTTTTTGGCATGCCATCAATAATCAATATCTTTTTCTACATAATTGACATAATTCTACAACATCTCTTCTAGGATGTTTGGATTTTGAAATATAAAAATCATAAAACATCTCTTCAAGAGTATGTCATATGGATTATCTCTTCTGGAGAATATTAAAATGTACTTCTTCAAATATATAGTTTGGCAAACACACCCAAAGGTTATCAAAAATTGGGTTTTACCAACTTCAAACTGATTTATTGAACTGAAATAAAATAAAATTCACATAGCAGACTTTAGGCTGCTATTATTGGTCAATTCGACCATATCATTTATTACTGCACTTAGATTTTCATCATTAATGAAGTTTCCTTCATCTTCGAAGAAATGATGTAACTTCAGGTTAGTATTACTAGACAATCCTTTCACATAATTTTAAAATAAAATTCCTATAACATCTCTTCTGGGATGTTAGATTTTGCAATATAAATATAAATAAATCTCTAAAACATTGTCAGAAAATCTTTTCATAATTCAAGACTTCAGGTCTTGGACTTTGAGTTATACAACTTTTGGTTGGAAAAAAAATCTTTGCACAACTTCAGGTTGTTCAAACTTTTTTTTTTTTTTTTTTATGATTCAATTTTCTGATCCTCTTTTTTTTTTAGTTAGAACTTATGGTTCTTTATTTTGAGGAAACTTGTAATTTACTGATTTATGAAAACTGCCGGTTCTCAATTATTATTTCCTTTTTCCTTTTTTTTAACAAGGAAACATTGGAAGATATTAAGCTTATCATGTAAGCTTTTACTAATGTTTCCATTCACTTAATACGATCTTCTAGATACGTATTATATTTATATTTGTTTCTCTTAGAAACAATAAAATATTTCTTCTGGAAATATAAATCATATATCAAAATAATTTCCAAAGTCTGCATTCAAATCTAAATCAAATTAAAAGGTTTTCAAAATGAAAACCCCATTTACCAACCATGTTTGATTTCTCAAATCCATGTCAAAAAATTTGCTTTAATCAACAATATCAAAATTTTGTCAAGTTCAAACTTGCATTCCAAAATAAATGAACTCATAAGCATAAAAATAAGTATGATATTGAGATCTACAATATAATATTATCAGAAAAATAGCAACAACAGACAAATTAGATCTGAAATATAATAACCAACAAAATAAGAATTAGATCTCAAAGTTTAGATCTATATAAGATATAAAATTTTAAGACTAGTATAATAAAGTCTAAAAAATAAGACAATAGATTTAGATCTAAAGAAGTAGATCTAGAATAGAATGAGATATATAAAAAAATTGAAAGATTAGATCAATCATATTAGAAAAATAACTTACCGTTTTGAGATCTATAATTAGATCTGGAGAAGAATAGATTTGATTTCATAAATTATCACAATTGTAGATCTGAAGAAAAAAACTTTGTGGAGATCGTGCTGATAACGTGTTATAAACAAATAAGAATATGTTATAAATAAACAAGAGCAGAAGCCATTAGAGGAAAAGAGTGGAGGCATTTTATTCATTCTGAGATTGGTTATATCAGATTGATTCCTATAATTACATTACACAGGCTCCTTTATATATAGGCATTGGAGCATGAGATGGAACATATCCCATGATGTGGGACTAATAGAAAAACGCAAAAGCATATTCACTTATATATTTACATATATTATAACAATTAGTAAATTTTTGTTTAATTCTAGTTCACTTTCAATTGTCCGAGTTTTCTGAAATTTTAATATACTCAGCAACTAGTTATAAAGAAATAAATAAAATAAGATGTGGTGATTAATTCAATAACGATAAATCATTCAAATATACGTCCCTTAATGACTTTTCATAGCAAGCATGCATTAACAATGTTGATTTGCATAACACGTTTTAATTTAGTCCAAATTTTATTCATCGGCCAAAGCAGGCCGCACAAAAAATTGTTACTGATCCATATTATGCATCTCGTGGATGTACTGAACTTAAAGTGCTCCGCTCTACAGCTTTGATACTAGTTTTCTTTTCAGTAAAGAATTCTCTCAAAATCCAAAAGCAAAACCTCAGTTTTCAACTTTACAGGAAGCCCTTTTCCTCCTTTTTTCACATGAGATTTACATAAGTCAGTAATTGATATGCAATGATATACAAAGGAAAGCGAAAGCATAAGCATATACTAGTGTACTTTCAATAATTAGTGTATAAACAAATCTTTAACTGCACTATTTTGATTGACCTATTTGTACTTTACAGCTGTAGTCTATGCAATACACGTATAATATGTCTGTCTCTGAAACATCAATATGACAAAATCATCAAAGTATCGTTTGGTAGACCCATAATCTTAGTTTATGTTCGTTTTCCATAGATGACAGTTAAAACATAGTAAAACGTGCTAAATATAAAATTACTAAATAGGAGTTGTCATTATTCTACAACTATGAATCATAATCTAATGTTCAAACAAATTTTATATATGTATGCATATTTAAAAGGCCACTATTATACTAGTAATGAATGCAAGATGTGATCAAGTTGGAGTATTATCAGGTAAAGATCCATTTAGAACAGTAAAAGTACCCGTGAATGTTTTTGTTTTCTCCTTAATTATATTTCTTTTATTTCAACATTTTTTTCTAATAAATGGAATATTATTCTATATAAAAAAAGCCAATGAAGATTAAAATATTGCATATTTCATGCTAAAATATATAAAAAAAAAAAAACTGCATTTAGTTATTTGTAATAAGTTCGGCAGGAGGAATCATTTTTTTTCCTGGATTAGTCAGAATTCTAATCTGGATTGTTTATTTTGTAACATTAGTCATATATAGTGAGTTATATGCAAAACAAAAATGGGGAGTTTGGCAATTTCCCAATAAGCTTAGTATAGTATTATGCAAACTAGCAATAAAAAATGCTGGCTGTTTGCTTTGATTCCTTCTGGTCTTGTGCAGATATCATTGAAATAATGGACCACTTTGACATTACTAATTAATTTTAATCCTGATTTAATTAATGTAATCATGTGAAAAGTATGACAATTGTCCTTTGAATCAGACTAATTTATTATTATAGTTTGATTAAATCCCTTAAATTGCTTTTTTTTTTATCAAAACTAGATTCAAAAACGTGTCACAATTTTGTCAGACGCGGTTTTTATACACAATTATCATGCAACAAACCATAATTTTCGATAATTAAAAATAGTTAATTTAATAAATTTTTTTGATTTGTTGGAAGAAATAAAAATTTGTTATTTAATAATAAGAATATAACTGGAATGAAATGTAATAGTATTTATTTAAGGTAATTGATAACTTCTTTAAATGTAATTCTAATTAATTAAAATGATTTAAAAGTTATAAACTGGTTGTAGATTGTAAATTAATTGTAATAATGTGTGTATTAATTGATAAATAGATTAAAGGAGTAATCGATAATTTAAATATGTACAAATTAATGAAATAGGATGAAATTAATTTGTAATTGATAAAAGCAGTGCTGTGGTAGTGTTATGACATTTCTGTGTAGATAACAAACCTACAAATGTCATTAAATTAAGAAAAGATAACGATTGTCATTTGTCACCAATTTATTTAATCTTTTGAATTAAATTTAAAATCAGTTGCAATTAAATGTAATTTAATGTTACTTTAATATGAGTTAAGTGATAACTGTAAAAGGTGAATGCAATAAAATGTACGGAATTGTGAATTATATTTATAGGGCAATAATTGATTTAATAAAAGAGTGAAACTAAGGTAAATTGATTAATTGAGGTTTCAAATTAATTATAACCAATGTGAAAATCGAAAAAAAATTCAATATAATTGAAATGTTGCAATCAACATGGTAAAAGATGATAATTGTAGAATGTTAATGCACTAAGATATAAATAAATGTTAACTAGGTCTATAGAGTAATAAATGATTAAATAAAAAGATTGAAATCAAATTAAATCAATTTATTGGAATTAAATTATAATTAATTGGATTTATTTTCATTTGAAATTGAACATTTTAACTGGTGTAATAATTAACACTGAATTGATATGTAAATTCATTTAAATTATTATAAACATCTAAGAAATAAAAAATATTGAAAAATGTTAGTTTATAAAAGTTGAATTAAAAAGTGATTTAATCAATTTAATATTGATTTATTTAATTAACGTGAAAATAGCCATTTTGGCCACCATCTCGGATTTCGACGAAACCAGTTTCATCGGATCCGTAACGGTGAATTATTGCAGATTTTCAAGTTTCGTAATGAGCAGACTTGTCATTTGGTTGTACCGACTCGAAACGTGCAGAAATCAATTCAATTAATCAATTTGAAATAAACTGATTTTAAAGAAAACTTCTTTATATGATGGAACTAGGACTTGAAACCTGTTCCATTGGATTTAGAAATATCGAAAACATATATTTTGATATATGGGATGACTCACTTTCATTTCGGAAGCGAAACGGGCTTTTTGGGTCGCGATTTGTCGTTCGTACCAATCCGATACGCGTTTATATTTCTTGTCAGGATGTGTTAATATAAATAGCCTTGTTTCTCGAACCCTAGCAATCTTTTAGTTTCCATTGTACGTACATTTCCTTCCCATGTCGTCTTTGCAATGGCAGTAAACAGATAAATTACCAACCCTCACTTCAATTTCGAAACCAAATCAAAAAGTTCAAACTTCTCAAACTATATCATATTATATATAAATTCGAAACACTCGACGAGCACGACTCAAATCTGCTTTTTTTTGCAATCGAATTCTAGTTTGTCCGATATTGGCCAAATCGTTCTCGACCGTTCATTGCGTCTTGATCAACTTGCATGAATCGTCGATTTTGTGATATGAATGCGTAGAGATTTACGAGTGGAGTTCATCGACGTTGCTCATTTGTCGTATCAACGGTTAGATCGCCTGGAATAAGTGATTAGGTTTTCAATTTAAAGAGGCGGCGACTGGGTAGTTTCATCTCCGTTTGACGAGGGGTTGGTTGCTAGTTGTCGAGGAAGCTTGGGGAGGTCGGTGGCGTGTCGGGGGGTGGCTATGACCTTTTGGGCGACGACTTTGATGATCGTTGAGTCGACGGCGGCGTCTGTTAGGGCTTAGGGTTTCGAATGAAGCAGGGTTGTTTGTATGCCTGTAGCGTGAGAACAAAGAGGTGAGGTGGCCGTTTCTGAGTGGTAATTTTTTCTTTTTATTTTATTTTATTTAAATTCCAATTTCAATGGTTCTTATTTGCATAACCTTTACATACGAGGTCCGGTTCGCACGTAGTTTGTTCCACTACGATTATATCGAAATTTCGGACATTATAGGACTGGTTTGGACAAATTCTGAGACTATTGAATTTTGGGTCCTATTTTGGATTTCAAATCGATTTGAAATCAAAGGTGATTGTTTTGACCCACTAACAACTACTAGATTATCTTATGTCAGTTAAATTGAATTTATGATGTGATTAGAAATTTATTGGTTGATGTTTAATATATTTAAATTATCTCTCTAGTTAAATCTAATCTTTATGAAATTTAGTTGCTATTTAATTTAATATTGAATTTTAAATTGACTGTCAATACCCGTTCTTGATGATCAGTTAATTATTGTTATTTATTGGTTGATTTGGATGATGTTGGTGATGGATGTTTGATTGATTAATATTGAATGACTGAATGTTATATTTTCTATTCTATAGCACTGCAGATTCCTATGGGTTGAAATGATACATACCCAAACGACCTGATAGATTAGGGAGAAATCGTTATGGGTTGAAATGATAGACTCCAGCGATTTCATGTATTTGAAATTAAATTTGGGATTGCGGGTTGAAATGTTATATACCCGTAAATTTTAAACTGCAGATCAAAATGATAAATATCCGTATCACTTGACCATAGGGTAGAAAATTATATACGGACATCGGATTGGTTAAATTAAATGATTTTTAAATCTTTAAAATTTTGAATTTAGTTAACTGGTATTTTGAAATAGAAATTGATTTATATAGACTGGATTATTTTCAAAAATCCAAGCATTAATGTTGAAGTTGAAATTAATTTAATGAATTGTTCAAAAGATTTAAATTGGAATTTTAAAGTTGAATTTGAAGTACAGACGACATTCATCGAAATTAAATAATTGAGATATTAGAAACTGTAACTCTGAAAATCTATAAAAATTTGGAATAGTTAAATTTGATATTTCGAGATTTGAAATTGGTTTTGATTTGAAATTTAGACATGGTCCAGATTTGTTGAGATGGGAGAAATGGTTAAATATGATGTTAATTTCAAAATTTATTATTTTAATACGAACTGTTGAAAATGTTATTTTAAATTCTAGTTAGTAAGATTTTCAAACTATTAAACTAAGCTAATCTGTTTTAAAATATTTTAAACCATTTAACCAATTTAAACTATTTTAATTTATTTTAATCATTTGTAATCTATTTAATCCAATTTAATCTAATTTATCCTATTTTAAACTAATTAATCTAATTTAAATTTATTTAATCTATTTTAAATCTATTTAATCTTTTTTAAATCTATTTAATCTATAATTCTATTTCAAATCTATTTAAACTATTTTAATCCACAATTAAAATTATTTTGAAGTATTTCAAACCTTTTGAATTATATTTTCAAATGATACTAAACTATTTGAACTATTTGTAACTATCTATACTATTTTCTGAATCTTAAATTGTAAAGTGGAAGTGGTTATATTTAAATCCTTGATTTAAAAGCAAATATGATTAAATGATGTAATAACCTAAGTTGGAATTTAAATAACATATTTTGAGTAAATATGATGATTTTGAAATAAGAGTTTAACCTATTTTGAAATTATGATTTCTAAAGTGATATGGTTTGAATTGAATATGGTATTTTGATATCAATATGAAATGGTTTTGGAAATGTAAAAGAACTATCCGGTTTGTAATAAGCATTTAGTTGTTAAAGAGATCGGGATCGAATATTGTCACTCTCTGCCAATACTGAAAACCACTTTAACAACTGTGTACGTGGTGGAGATTCCAGAAACGAAGTAGAATGGTTAGGTAAACGATTCTGTATGAGGTATTTATGTGACCCTGACTCCCGTGAGTCATCTTAGATATGACTAAAACAGGAGCCACGCTGGGCCAAGTGAGGTCATTCCTTCTATCAGACATGCTTCTTCGATACCATATTATGACTTTGTGATGATTTGGTGGCCACCATTTGATTTTGATTATGGGAGTGTGTTCCGAGGTGGGCGGTATTAGCTGCTATGCATTACCGCCAGTCTGAATCCGCAATTGGTATATCTACCCTGACATTGCCTCGAGTGTCGTGTTCATAGTGTTCACATGCCTTATCGTGCCTTATACGAGTTTGGTTTGCGACGTGCCTATGGAGTGCTCCTTGATAGCCCACCAGTTTATGGTGGAGTTTACAGTACTGTATAGACTACGACATTATATAAAATGTGTTAAGGGTGATATGGGTAACGCCTTAACGCTATTTTAATACTTTAATTTATTATAGACACCATTATAATAGCGTATTGTACTATGTATGTAGATAGTTTAATGGATCTTTAAGGGATGGTAATCCCGGACATCTCATAAGTTATTGCACTCACGTTTGACAATGGATAGGAGATGTCAAAACCCGTAAACATCTCCGATGTCGTTACACTCATATTTATTGTTGATTTAACTTACATAAGATCTTTTAGTTCTGACTCGAGTGTTTTGTCTTTTCAATTCGCTTGGGTCAGTCTGAGCCTTTTAGTATATCAAAGACTGCTTTCTGGAGGATGGAGATGAAGATTTGTACTATTACTGTTTATTATATTCATACCACTGCATCATGTTATTCCGCTGCATTTGTTATTTATGTTGAATGTAACACTGATTCTGTAATGTAAATGTGTAATCAAATGTTATTTGTAAAACAGCTTCATGAACTGTTTATTTGATTATTATATTTTGTCATTCTGCTATGAGATTCTGTGTTTGTTTCATTTCTTTCTATTTTTTTTTATTTACCCCATAACAATCTGTCCTTCTAAATGGTTTAAGTCTGACGTGTATGGTTTATCGTCGATTCAAACCGTCCAAAAAGGTAGGTCGTTACATATTATAAACTATTCAATAACGTATATTATACAATAAAGTAGCGAAATTCTCATTTGACCTAACTTTATTATTTACGAAAAATTACCAGAAGTTAAAGCCAATGTTGTGAAAAGTTGAAAAATGGAATCAAATTTAATAGAATAGTGAATCAAAATCTTCATCAATCATAATGTTGTATATCATGTATGATTTAGTAGAGCAACATGTCATCTAGTATAGACAAACAATGGTTGAAAGAATCTGATCGAAGAACCACATGATATGTTGGAGTGCAGAAGTTTATTGAATTTGTTATGGAAAATGGAGGTGGTAAGAAAATCTATTCTTGTCCTTGCACACTGTGCAAAAATGAAAATGAAGATTAGATTAGATGACATTCATTACCATCTACTCAGATGAGGAATTATCCAGTCATATACCGTTTCGCATTTTCATGGAGAAGAATTGATTAAGAAGCAAAAACAATCAATTAGTCAAGCCATAAGTACCGATGAGGCTGAACTTTCTAGGATGGAAGACTTGGTCAATGATGCTGATAGATTTCATCGTTTTTAATCTACCAGTCCATTGCCCGAGAATATCGGGGAACCATCTACGGTTGATGTTGATTGGCCGACCAATCAAAGTAAGAAGTGTAAATCACTTTTTGATAGCGCAAAAGAGCCATTGTATCCTTCATGTTCTAAAGGTATAACAAGATTGTATGCCATTATGAAACCGAATAGCTTGAAAACTCAATACAACTTTTCCGACAATGGTATGACTGCACTCCTTGAATTTACAAAGGAGTTACTCCATGAAGGTAACACACTATCGGCAAAGTACCGCGACATGAAGAAGATGATTAGACAAGTTAGGGTGGATTACAAGACTTATGATGCATGCATTAATGAATGCATTTTACACTGGAAAGATGATGCAAACAGAGTTTCTTGTACAATTTGCAACGAACCAAGATATAAGACTACATTCAACGAAGAGAAAAGAGCTGCTAAAGTACCTCAAAAGAAGTTGAGACATTTCTCTTTAATTTCTAGAATGAGGAGACTATATACCATTCCATGGATAGCAGATGCTATGACTTGGCATGCTCATGCCAAGTCCGATTCAAATGTAATGTGTCATCCACGTAACACTTCTCAATGGCGAGATGTAGATTCTTTTGACCAAACATTGCTGCTGAACTACGAAATATCATGCTTGGAATAGCAACTGATGGTTTCAATCCACAAGTGTCTCTAGCTAGTCGTTATAGCTGTTGGCCAGTAATTACAATACCATATAATCATCCTCCATCAATGTATTTGAAAAGAGAGTTCTCAATGTTGACATTGTTGATTTCCTGGCCAAAATAACAAGGGAAGGATATTTATTTACAATCGTTTATAGACGAGATAAAGCAGTTATGTGAAGGAGTTAATGCATTTGACTCATTTAATAATTCCGAGTTCACAATGAGAGCACGGATATTGTGGGCAATTCATGATCATCCTGAGCTCAATACTTTATCGGGATGCATAACTCACGACTATTTTGCATGTCCTATTTGTGTGGAAGATATTTTTTTCTTATTATCTTCCTGAAAGTAAGAAGATGTTTACATGGGACATCGAAGATTTCTTCCTTCCAAACACAATTTTCGAGATGATAAGGAAAAATTCAATAACGAACAAGAATAACGTCGTCCTCCATGGCTATTAAATGATTATCAAGTTCAAGAAAGCATAGCTAATATCAAGATGAAAGTTAGTAAAAGCAACCAGAAATCCATCGAAAATGAAAAAAGAAAACCGATTATGAAGACCTTAACAATATTCGTGCATGGTATATGTGGTCTATCCTATTTAATTTTACATACTAGAAAGCAAATTTGGTCCAACATAATGTTGATGTTATGCATACAAAGAAGAATGTCACTGGGCATCTCATCAGTACAATTATGGGTCATAAGAACAAGTCAAAAGACTGCATCAATGCATGCAAGGATTTGAAAACCATGGGTATAAAACAAAAATTTTCGATGAGGGAAGATTGTGAAACAAATAAAATAACTATACCAGAAGCAACTTTCGCTTTGAGTGAAGAAGAAAAGACATGGTTTTGCGCCATTTTGAAAAACCTTAAAGTACGTAGCAAATTCTTTTCTAGCTTCCACAACAATGTGAGCATCAATCCTCCTGAGCTAAAAAATATGAAGTCACATGATTATCATGTCATAATGCAACAATTACTTTCGATATTGCTTCAACATTCTTATCCACAACGTAAGGATCTGCGTGATGATGTACACCATATAAGTCTATTCTTCAACATTTTTCTCTCAAAGGTGATCAATAGGAAAAATTTTCAAAAGCAAAGGGTAGTTTGGTAGAGGCAATGTGTTTGTTTGAAAAACATTTTCCACCCGCATTTTTTGATATCAGTATCCACCTTATGGTTCATTTAGCCGATGAAGCATTGATTTGCAGCCCTGTTAGAATATATAGATGTATCCTTTTGAATGGTGAATCAATATTTTTTGTGTTATTCTTCATCAGTCGATTTAAGTAGCTACTAGTTATTACAATTAATACCCTACATAGGTTGATGAAACATATAAAGGATATGTGCGCAATAAAAGAAATATTGAAGGGCGTATTGCAGAAGGATACAAGAAGCTAGTTATTACTGCATGGAGTATATGCCAAAAGGAGGTGATGGCACTCATAAACATACCCGCTAAGCATTTTTAGACGAGGATGATAAGTTTGTTGGTGAGATGCCTTTAGATAGTGGTAGAGATATAACCTTGACCCAAGTGCAGTTTGAACAAGTTCGTAGATGCGTCCTTAATAAGTACGATGGATTGGATGCATGGGAGAAGTAAGTTCACTAATTTATCCTGAATTACCATTATTGTAAAATAAATTAACTCATATATACGTATTGAAATGCCTATCGTAGGTGGTATAACAACTATGTGAGAAGTACTAAATCTGAATCTCAAAGCAGGATTACATCAGTGGAAACTTGATAAAGTTTCACTCTATGGTTACGTGATGATGTATTACATCTTCTTACGTATGTGTATTTAAGTGAATCATACACCGTCACAATCATGCTTTTTTGCTTATTGTGTTTTTTAGTTGGTCAAGACCAATGAAGTTGATCCAACTCTTTGACGGTTGGTTAACGGGCCAAAGTTCAAGGCGCATAGTTATGCGAAGTACCTAGTGAATGGATTCATATTTTCTCCAAAAAGTTACGAAGAATGGACGGTAACACAAGATAGTGGTGTTTGTATGAGAGCAATTACAAAATTTAGAATGAACGGGAAGGATAAAAATTATAAGGAAGCAGAAACAATGTATTATGAAGTTATTCGGTAGATAACTAAGTTCAATTACATTGACTTCAAACAAATTATTTTTTATTGTGATTGGGTAAAGGTCAAAGATTAAGTCAAAGGTTGTAAGATAGATCATGTTTCAAATTTGATTACATTTAACATAGAGAAATTAAAGACCCAAGATATAGTTAATGGTGAGCGATTTATTATTGCATCAGAAGCGAGTCAAGTGTTCTACTCAAAAGATTTAAAAAATAACGGATGGTTTGTGGTTTTGCATACACCAAAATGGTTGACTACAACTGTGGATGACACTGTGTTTCCTATTGTCCATCAGCTAGCTTTCGAAGACAATCAAAAATTAGAATACTTTACCAAATGCATATGTTAATATAAGATATATTTCTTAATTGAAATGAGTTGAATTTGTGGTAACTTATCTGTTAACTTTGGCAGAATAGTTTATTTGCACTACTTTAGCATTTATATTATAATAAACCTGGACTGGAATTTTATATGTCTGCATAACAAATATATTGTCCATAACTATGAGTTTTTATCTTCAATCTTCTCTATTACTATATGGATGTATTTTAATTATAATTGTTGAAAAAAAAGAATATAAATTATTTTGTATTTCATCTATTTCATTTCATATTATAATTGTTTATTTCAAATGCAAATTGAACATGACATAATAAGAATAGCTATGATTCTTTGGCAACTAACACATCTTATTTTTTTCTTCTGAATATTGAAAATAAATTTGGCAAAATGATTTTATTACTTACAAATAACTACTTTGCCTTTCCTGGAGAATGTTGTTATCAGCAGTTTCTAGCCTGAAATTGAGCTTCAATTTTGGGACTTAAGCTACATTAACTATATATTATCATACTAATCATCAACTAAACCGAGTCCATTAACTTTTCAATTGTTTTGGATGATTCTGCAGGTGATTTACAAAGAAGGTAGAACCCCATTCCTCCATTTTCTAACAAACATCTGTGCAATACTAGAAGGTAAATTTTATACATACCTTTCTTACTCTCAATGTATTTTCTTTTATTTAATCCCATGTGATATAAGATCTCAATGTTTATCTTATTATGCTTGAGTTTTGTGAATGTCTGGTTGCACGTTTCCTTCTTCAAACAAATTTAGTATGATTTATGCCAACTTATTTCCCTTATGATCATTTTCTAGTCAAATATATCTGATCCAGCTGCTGAGCACATCATTTTCATCTTCATAATTAAATCTCTACCTTATTCTTGGTTTGATTCACACACTATTTTATCGAACGCTCTTATGTCGAAAATGCAAGTTATGATATTTATGGTTAACAAAAATTAGCTATGAGTTTATAATTACTGTATAAACTAGAATTATATTAGTATAACGATTATAATTATATATAAATAGATAAAATTTCCTATTAGTTATTTGTTTAAACAATAGAAAATTTTAGGTTATATAACACGGTTTTATGATTCCAATAACTAGATTAATGCAAATGACTGGACACAGACCTGGTTTAGTTATTCTTTTCCCTTCATGTTCAAGGTAACTTAGTGACATACTACGTTTATTTTAGTTCATGTTTAGAATATTAGTCCCCACATAAAATTTGGTTGTAGAAAAATAACGACACTGTACTACAGAGTGCATATTTAGGAGGATATATGTCTGTTTATTTACAAATCATATGTCCAATTGGCAGCTAAAGATAGTAGCAATGTTAGAACCTACAGAAGCGTCAACCCATTCAATTACACAATCATCCTTTATGCAACCCGAAAACGTGGAAATAAATGCATTAGGTGCTCCATTTCAAAAAAGTTCTGGAAAAGCAAGTAGCCAATTGGTAAATTGGTACACATTATGTGTCGATCTCATATGAAAGTTGGGATAAAGTACCCAAAAATACAAGACTAACGTTTGGAATGAATTGCTGGTAAGCTAAAATTGATGTGTACTACTTTCAGTTTTCTCTATAAATATATATTTTTCTACGTAATTTCTTTTTTTACGTAAATAACTCTTAATTTTACAGACATTTTACGATCAAGAGTCAGATTCAAAGGACTTGTTTTTTTAAAAAAAATGCCCGAGTCATTTAGGAAACTTGTTCATTTAAACCAATGTGTTCATATGAAAGATTGGAAAAAAATCTTTGCATTTTTATGGTTTATAAACTCAATGTGTTCATTTAAACCCTACACACAAACACTCACATTTTTAATTTGCTTGCTAGTACATGAAAACTTCACTCAACTAAAAGATAGTATAGTGTTTTCCTCATCTTATAGACTGAATTTGAACATTATCATTTGATTCTACATTGAGCAAGTCATTCAACTCTAATTGTGAATTAGCTAAAAATAAATGCAAGCTATCATTTGAGAAAGAAACAACTTGTTTTCTGGTGGCTTATTTTAAAATATAGAATAATGATCACTGATTTCGGACCATTAATATTTCAAGTACTTAAAAAACTAATGTTGAAGATACGTAGTCGCAAATAGGAAATTGAAATATCAGAACCAAGGAAGTGTTAAGACGGTGCATTACTTATGAACAATGAAGGCAACAAATTAACACATAGTGAGATATAATGAAGAGAATTTCACAATGTGTTTTTGAAACTCCAAAATTGCGCTATAAAGTTTGGTTTACTTTGTCTATTTAATGAAAAGAAAGAAAAACATTTAAAGCAGCAGCATTCTCACACGGATTTTACTCATTTTGTCGGATTTATCCTAAAGTCAAGATAGATTCTTGTATAAGTTTCTTTCAAATTGATCATTAGATACCAAATTCAAGACCCGAGAATTGGAAAGACATAAAATAGTATGGTTTCTAGACCTCGGTGATTTACATGATGCTAAGTAACATTTCATTTAATTAATAAATCAATTAACCCATGCACCTCATACTTTATTCCATGTGCGATGAGTTGCAATCACTGTAAAGTTAGTGATAGCCACAATGGTTCGGATATTGTCCGAGAGTACCAATTTCAATCAGGTAGGCTTATTATCACTTTCTGAGGCCTACTGTCTTATGATGGCATGCACATATTTTACTAACTTTGTTTTGCTTCTTTGTAAATATATTAAACGCATTTATATTTACTCAAAGTGTTTTCATTTCTTAGGTATGTGCATTGTTTGTTGGCTGTTATATTTTTAATTTGCCTGAATCCCCTTCCTAGTGAGTTTCAAATGCAAAAGTAAAACTTTCTTCAAGTCTACTCAAGTCATTTGAATCTTTTGGCTGTACTTTACTTTATTCGGCATTTTTTGATTATTGCTTCATTTTTCTTAATTTAATTAATTAATTTATGGTCATAATTTGCTTACTGTATTTATGCACAGGTTTGGTGCTTGGTCGATGGTACTGTATGTTGTTGCTTAACTAAGAGCTGCAATCATTCTACTATGATGAAGTACGAACATTTGTATGCTTGGAAAATTCAGGAATCGTTTCTTTCTTGTTGTTTAGTGTTTACAATGTATAGTAGATGTTGTTTACTTGTTTTACTATGAACTAATGGTTTCACTATAAAAAGAAGTTGTATTATGAACTGAAAGTTGTAAGTTTTAATCAAGCACTTGCAGTAGTTGTATTATAAATTGTGTGCATCATGTAGAATGTTGGGTTTTTCATCTATTACTTATTTGTATCCACGTTATTTATTCCATATACTACATATGTGGTTCGAAACTGCATGCACAATGTCTGTGCATCATGAAACTACATTTAGGCAAGGCTTTAAGCCGTGGCAAAATGTAAATTAGCCACGGTTCATAGCCGTGGCAAATTAAAAATTAGCTACAAGCCATGGTTAAATTTTATTTAGCCATGACTCACAGCGGTGGCTAATTTTAATTTCGCTAAGGCTTTGTGTCGTGGCAAATTTTTTGCCACTGGCAGTTTTGCCACGGCTTTGGATCGTGGCCAAATTAGTTAGCCGTGGCTCAATGCTATGGAAAAATGGCTTTCTTGGTGTAGTAAAAATTAAAAACCATTTCAAAACTCTTTTATATTGCCATGGGTTTTCCTTTGAAAATGAGAATGGGTTCTTTATTTTAAAAACTAAGGCTTTTAAAACCTTAGACCTATACTTTCAAAACCATTAAAATATATCTTTTGAAAGCATTCAAACCTTCTTTTCCAAACATTTAAACATATGTCTTTCGAAACACTTAAAATATCTCTTTCGAAAGCATCATACCTTTCTTTTAGAAACATCTAAACATTCCTTTTGAAACTATTAAAGTATATCTTTCCAACTTATAGAAGCATAGCTTTGAAACAATTTGAAAGTACCTCTTTCGAAACCATTGTGTTTAATCTTAAATATAACTTTTGGGTCAAATTGAACGTAAGCGAAAGTATCCCTCTCGAAATCATTAACCTTTAAGTAAAAGAGTTTGGGGAAGACAGATGGTTTTGGAACCATCCTTTCATAAGCTTTAATCTTTTGAGTAAAACAATTGAAAGGATAGCTCTGAAACACCTTTCGAAACCAATGCCTTCGAAACCTTTAGTTCAAATGATTACTGGAGCACTTTCAAAAGCATTAGGAAGCGGCTTGTTATATTTATAAAATAAAACCTTGCCTTTCGAATTAATTGAAAACTTTCAACCTATTCAAAAGGTATGAAGACGACAGCAAGGTTTAAACCTGGTTCAAAATTACTCTTTCGAAAGCTTCTCTTTAAAACATAATATACGGCAACTCATTCCAAATCTACCATTTAAATAAAAAGCCGGCAACCTTTTTGAAAGCTATATAAAAGTAATTCATCCCTATTGAAAGCACCCATTAAATGCAAGGCAAGCGGCATCTCTTTTGAAAGCAAAACGAAGACCTTCGAAAGCTATTTATAATGGCCTCGACCCCTTCGAAAGAATGGTTTTGACTCTATATCTTCCGCCTTTCTACAATCCACTACGTACCAAAGCATTGATATCATGTGTATTGGTTTCAAGTTGGTTGGGGTGGAGGTATGGGGTCAAAAGGTAACAAACGAAAGTGGCGAAGCAGTAAATCTGTAGAAAACTGTTTTGTTGCCTTTTAAGGTAAATGCTTTTCCACTAACTTTTCAATTTGTAAAAATATAATTGGTTGCTGTAAAATTAACCAAAATCTTTTCTAAAGGACTGCTGAATTCATCCAGAATTAATTAAAATAATTAACAAAGAAGTCCTTTCCTTTAACAAAACAACTAAGACATTTAAGTCCTCCAACTTAATTAATTTAATTTCCGTAGTAAATTACTAATGGGAAATCCCAAAAAATCATCAAAATTTATTTTTAATATGTTATCTAGCATATATAAATTTCAAACCAAAACTTTTATATAATAGCCGAAATAAATTTTTAACCCCAATTACTCGTTTCTTCCTTCAAAAATTCATAATAAATTATCCATAGTTTGGATAATTATAAAAATTTAAAACCATCTCCAAAATAATATTTTACATAACATATTAAATGCTCATGGCATTTGAAACAAAATATTTGATTTTAGCCTCAAAACTGAATAAAACATTTATCAAACATACTTGTTTGATCAAACATATCATGTAATCTAAGCATATCATCATTAAAATCATCATAAAGGTTCTAAAATTAAAACTCGAAATAGAATGCTCTTTAAAAATGAAAATGAGATGGTATTAATAATTATACATCTTACTTTTGATAAGGAACTTAAGATTTGATCTTGCTTAATTCCTCTTGCTTGATTGTTTAGCTTTTAATTGATTTTACTCCTCTTTTTCCCTATGGTTAGGCCAACTTGCTCTTTGTTTTTGTTTTTGAATTATGAACATATTGAATGAAGTGGGAATAAGGGCTTACGAGTTAAGGGTTTGAATGGACGACTAGTTCCCATAATATCGTCGCATTATTCTCTTATTAGTGAACTTATAAAACCATCTCCATAAACCCATCCTCTTCATTTCTATTTAATTAAGCACGAACTCTATTTTAGTTTCCGAAGTTCAATCTCTTTACCACTCTAATCTTTACAATATTCTATTTAATTTGTCTATTTAATTCTCTTGAATAACGTTATCTAAAATTAGGGGTGTTACAAAAGCAACGGAAATAAACATATATATGAATATGACTTAAAGACCTCCAACTCGTCTCCTGAGCTCTAATGCAACCAAAAGCAATCTGTAGCTATGCTCCATCTAACCTAAGCATTATAATAAAATAACACTGGAGTCAGTCTGGAAAACCAGCTTAAGAAATACACCCAACTAGATTTTTAAAGTTAAAAAAATCTTTCAAAAATCAAAGGTATCTTGTAAGACCACGCCACACATAAACACGGACGGGTTTTTACCTTACGGTAACCAAAACATTTTAGATGAAATTATCTGAGATAATAGTGTCTAATATACAAATACTTACTAATTATTAGACGAAAATTTTACATTAATTAAACTCCATCATAATAGGTATACAACTGAAACCGTAAAGGCTCGTATTGGAGAATGGATTCCATACAATGACTGGGCTACTGGGTACCGCTCGTCACGGTGCATCTCTAGATAAAATAACACCAAGATCAAACCTAGCAGCCCCTGCCGACATAGAACCAACCTACCCTTTACGGTGTAGTACTGAACATGATCAACCCTCCACTAATGGGCCCCGAAGCATACAAATGAGAGATAATATCGTCTAGATAAGGATGATCATACCCTACTTGGGAGCGACCCACTTAGCCCGGCTGCGTTTCCCATGTTTTAGTCATTCCAGGTTGATGAGGCTTGACGCTACGTTTTACCCTTATATAGCACTTCCTACTTGGAATGCTAATATTGTCCTCCAAGCAACAATGTAATACCAGCATTCACCCATACAAGTTCGCTCTAGGATTGGTCTAAACACTTTATAGCGTCATCTCCAAATTCCAACATCTTCAAGATGTCTTCACTTCAAAACACATTTGTTGGATCAAGTGGTTTTTGAGCAACATATTCGATCCCGGTCTCTTCGAAACGAGTTTTCGATAATTCCTGGTAAACTCAACTCCGATTCTATAGGAAATAAACAATCAAAGATAAGAGTGGAGATCACCTTCTAACTATTAGTGGATAGATTTCCTTACCATTATCCTAGGAGAACGAAATGAAATTTATACGCACAGTACAATATCATCGTAAATGACTATGCTATATAACTCACGAGTTTCTCCTAGATATTTCCAAAGTTAAATATTAGGTCCAAATTGGATAGTCGGTAATTTAACCATGAATAACAATCATTCAATTGGGGGTTGAATTCCATAGCGAAAACAAGCATTGGCTAAGCAACAAGCAACACTAAGCCTCCTTTAACAAATCCTTCCATTAACTCGAATCACTTTGTAATATTTGTACCAAAATACTTTTGCAAAGATTCATTCACAAACATTTCTATTTTCAATATTTGAAAAAAATCAATATGCTTATCTCAACGGTATAAGTATATTCACCAACACTAAGGAAGATTCTATTTTTATACAATTATAAGTCATTTATAAACAACACTATCAATTTCTAAAATCATTTATAAACAGTTTCATAAATCTCGAAAAATACTTATAATTTCTTAATCAATTTCAATTACTTATAGCTCTTTTTAACCTCCGAAGTCATTGATATACCTTTATAAATCTTAAAACCATTTATAAAAATCCTTTTATAATCTATAACTCGTTTCTAAAATTCATTTCAAATATCTAACCATTATAATACTCTTTACCCTTTTTCAATCTTCCTTTAAATCTTCTAAACCACGTTTTAAGATCCACCTTATGAAACTTACATCTTTTTATAAAACCCTATTTATAAATCATGAAAACATTTATAAACAAATTCAAACCGTTTACTTTAAAACACTATTATATAATAATAAAGATTATAAATAAATAAATATTAATCTTTATAACAACTTAAAATAATAATTAATAGATTTCAAAACATTCTTAGTAAAAAAATAACAATTTATCTTCAACGTTATTATAAATAATAAAAATTAATTTCCAAAACCTTATTGATAAATAATTATATTTAATTTCCAACCAAATTAATATTAATTACTTAATCTTTCAAATATTAAAATATCTATAACAACTTAAAAACAATATTAATATAAATAAACCACTTTTAAAACATAATTATATTTACTTGATAAAGATCCATACTTAACTTTCCACATAATCGTTTCCATATTAAAAAGCTATATTTATATTCTATTTTATGAAATTTCTTTCATAAAATCCCTTTATTTATGAACTCCACTTATAACTTCATTCCTTTACAAATCTTACATATTCATAAAGTCCCATTTAAAATATAATTTCAACCATTTTTTTTAACATTGCTCCTGTAGGTATAAAGTTCTTTTATAAATCTCTTTCAATTTGTAAAATATCGCTTAACAATCCTAATTTACCCTCACTTTCAATTTCCAAAAAAATCAACTATATTCTAGAATATCGTTAAACATTGTATAATAAATCCATCGTTTGATTTCTTTTTTTCCAATCTATCCAATGGTAATATTTTCCTTTTAATTTATAAACACCGTCTATAAATCCATACCATTACTAACGAAAATACGATTTTTCATATCTTCAGTTTCCTTGCAAAATATCACTTTTGCAAATTGTCATACTTATAATTCACCTTTATAATAAATTATAATATATGTACCTATATACATCATTTTATATAAAATGGTTAATAAATATTTATATCAAAATATTTCTATTTTAAAAAAAAACCATATTCCTTTATTATAAAAGACTGATTTATTTTCCATGATTTTAAAAACCATTACTCACAGCTCAAAACTCTATTACTAGAATCGACACCTAAGGTTGTCTTCTTTATCTTCTTTTTTTATTATTAAGAAACCGTCTATTGTTCTGGGCATTTCCCAGTTATTCAGGCATGAAATATAAGATCCCGATCCACCAAAGTAAGCGGATGGGAAGAAATTGATGTTATAAAAATGTTAATGTTTTATGAAACTATTAAATTATAATATTCAAAAAAATCATACCTTTGATTTTAAAATAAATTAATTCTTCAATAATTCAAGAATAATGAATTAAAACTTGTATAATTTCCAAAATCACTTCGGAGTTCCCTTTTTAAAATCAATTTATATTTTTTAGTATTTCAAAAATATAAGACCCAGTGCTACTAAAGCACTAAATAAGCAAAATTGTGTCCATGTCATCAATTATAGCGTCCAACATATTATATGTAAAATTATATGAACAAGATCAACATTGTGAGGAATCATATTAGACCCCTCCAACCTATCCCCCGCATCACATACAGTAAATACTCATAAAATATAAATGAACCATTTCGAGGCGGGATTCGTATACAAAATGTCATCCGCTCTTATTCGGGAACGTAATAGGGTCTCATTCGCTACAGCGGCGGGAATATATCCAAAACAGCAATATAGACTAGTGATTCATCCAAATAATTAATAAAGATCAATAATAAAATATTCACGGTTCAAGAAATAATTTTATTAGCTGCATAATATTTTTTTGATTAACCAAAAACGTGAGATTAACTCATATTGATTTCAAAAGTCGCCAAAGAGCCCGGGCTCGTAGCAAAATTGAATAGCCGCTCAATTTTAACTAAAATTTCTACTAACTCTGTATCCATCCAATCTAACTCTACAGCATAGTCTTCGTCGATACGATCAAAATGCAACCCATCACGCTAGATTTGGATCTCGTATGCGTAAATGGTAGATTAATGAATGTTTAAATAAATTAAATATAATTAACTTTTATTTAACAAACTTTTAAAGTTTTTTACTCCTCCTTCCACATTCCAAGCACAAAATGAAAACGTGACTTGGACCACGTTTTCAACATCACCACCACCATTCCGTATGCCTGCCACCGTGGCGACCTCCACCGTGCACTGACTTGCCCTTGAGCTCTCCCATGCCACCAATCGCGACTTCATCTATTCCTCCAATCGATGTGAAAACCCAAAACAGTGACCACGAATGGAGCCTCCCCTTGGCCAACCGCGCTGCTGATCCTAAACCCACAATTGAACAAGCTCATTTCGATGCTGCGAATGTTTTGTTAGTTGGACCCTTTGCCTGATTTTTCCTTTGGTCGTCCCAGATGATGATGGTCGTACGATTGGCCAAGGTTTGAATTTGAAATTAAAGAAACAAACGAACTTCTCTGATAAATGCGGTTATATAGCAAAAGGGGGAATTATGGTGCGAACGTAGGAAGTATGTGTAGGGACAAGGCAGCATGGTGAATATATTTTTTTTTTTTATATTTTTATATCCAATATCCGCTCATCGCACTCGGAAATCTCGAACTCCAAATGAGGCATGCGGCCTGGCGTTTTATGTGGTATAACCCTATTTTGAATCCAATGGAACTAGCGTTGAGACCCGATTCCATCATATACAGAATATAGCTTTTGAAACCCAATTATATATTTAAATTCTGAAATTAATTTCTACGCGTTTTGATCTCGCATGCCCAAATGATATGTCCAATCACCATAAAATTCGATGGCATACTATAATACACTATTACAGATCCAATGAAACTTGTTTTGTCCAATTTCGAAACACTGCTACGGAAGGCTATTTTTATACGTTAATTAAAATAAATGATTATAAAACCCAATATATCACCTTTAATTCTAAATTAAAAGTTTACTATCTCCATTCTTATTTAAATAGAATTTAGATCAACTTTCAATTCATTCATTTCAAATTCAGGTTCCTAAATATTAAATTCAACAATTTAATAATCAAATAAATCACTATATTTGAAATCCGAGTTATTTAACTTATAAAATTGATTTTCCAACCTTTTAAATCAAATAAATATTTCAAATTCAAATGACGAAAATTTTTGGTCGTTATATCCTAATTAAAATAATATTTATTATTAAATAATTGATAACCGTCCGAATCAAATTAATTCTTAAAAATATGAAGGTACCTGAGACATATTTTGGGCTGAGGAAAAATTTATGGAATTTTCTCAATTGAAATTTTACTTTTAATTAAATAATTAATTGCAGGCCAAAATAAAATTAATTTTAAAAGTAACAAACTAAGTATAAAAATTTTGAAAATTTTTCTGAAGGTACATGAGAAACTTATTTGGCTTAAGAATAAATTTTAGAATTTTTCCAATTGAAATTTTAATTTTAATTAAATAATTTATTTTAGGACAAAAATAAATTAATTTTAAGAGTATTAAATTAAATTCAAAAAATTTGAAATTTTTTCGAAGATTCCTAACATGAAATGTCAATTAAAAAAATTATAAAATTGATTTTCAGTAACATGGATTATTTTATTTGAATTTATTGATTCATATAGCCATTAAATATTCATAATATTATTTATATATATGATAATTATTATTCTCAACATTTACCATTCATAAAAAACAAAAAATGGCGTTTGAAAACTTTAGATCAATATTATACATAGTATATGAAAATATATGTTTAATTTAAATTATACGTGAATATCAGAATCATATATTAAGACATACATGAATGTAAATAATGTGATTTCAAACCCAATTTTATTTCAATATTCAACACCAGATCTGAAATATATATATACATATATATATATATATATGAAGTTAGATGTCCAAATTTCATATACAAATTCAGTCTCCATTGTGACAACAACAATACATTCAAAGACCTCACCGAACTTATGAAATAACATCAATTTAATTATGTGCATAAGATTAACTAATTAAAAAAACATGAAAACGCAGGAATGGGATTATCATACAAATAAAATTACCCAAATTAGATGCCCTAAAGTCCAACTTGAAACAATGAATCCTCTTCTGCTGAAATTCATTGATTCTACGGATTGCTATTGTAGAATTTGCGATCAATCATTATAAAATATCTTTGTGTTTTAATTTGAATTGGATTTGAGATGTTGGGATGTTTTAGAAAGTAGTTACTGCCATTAGAAGGCATAAGAAAAAGAAAGAGGCGGCTCAAAAAAATGAATTAGAATTAAATTAGGGTTTTGAGAATAGTACTTATATGCATAGGATAAGAAAGCAAACTATGTAAGTTTCTCGCTAGGTCTTAGCCACACATCTCTTAACCCTAATCCTATGTTGTAGATGCCTCTAACCCTAGCCAAACTAGCACTTATCATCTCCAAACATCATAGGTTGTATGCCCATTTAACCAAAATTAAATATGTACAATCATTTTAAAACCTATTTTGTTATCGATGTCTTATATCAAACAATATATTCATAAGCATTATGAATATATGCGATAATTTTATTTCTCAAATCACATTCAAAATTCATAATTAATATTTTGTAAATATTAATTACTTTAATTAATTTGTAATAATTATAAACTAGCAAAATCATTTGGTCTAAAGAGATTTCACCATTTTGGTTGTGTGACTCTTAGGTATAAATTCGGTCAGCGATTAACATCGAACTATTCGAGTGTTAACACTCACACTTCACTTAATAGGTGACATAACATCATGGCCAAATTTATGACTTACTTAGTTTCAATAAAATATAGTTTTACTTTATTAAGCATTATCCAGCTGTGACAATTATTTACATCAATTCTCTTCGTCAAAACTATATTCCTCTGGACTTATTAAAATTGGTAATGGCCGAAATTCCAACATCGTCCACACTCAACTCTATAGTCCAAATACAAGGTCCTTGCTTCAATAATAACAATAATTATTAACCGAACTACTCTAGCTAGAGATTTTGACTTTCTATTGACTTGAGTTGACCGTGATACTAACCCCATATGATCGAGGAGACGAATTCCCTCATGAATAGTGCTTCTCTTTCAATACATCCACTCGACCCAATTATAGTCACTCGATGTATGCTATGCCATGATTTAATTACAATCAAAATGGAGCTTTCATATTGAAGATTCAACGTATTCTCCATTTGAAAGAACCATATAAATTGTTCACATTGATATTTTATTTTTGACCTTAGCTATATTAGCCAATGGAAAACTATCGAATGAGTCATTCCATAGTTATCCAATAACTATAAAGATGCAACCCTTAGGTGCCCCCAGTAGTTATGAGTAATATGCTGCCTAATATTTGGAAAGCATTACATACTCTAGTCTCAACGGATATATTGATATCTAGTCTCGAAGCATCTGACTAGGAACATTTAAAATGGTATGTTTAATTTTATTATGATAAATACTCATGGTTATAACACTTTGTAACTACTATCAAAAAATATACCATTTATGGATTTTCTATTAAATATATTTTTAATTAAATTAATTAATTAATATAACCATAGTATATCAAGTATATAATATAAAGAAAACACATTTATTTTGAACAAGTTTGGTCAACGATTAGATATGTGTAACAAATTACCTAATTACCCCTAGGGCATGCCCCTTGTTTTATCATCTCCGACCATACCGAACCTTCAAAAATGTCCAAACACCCAACTGCAAACACCAAACTCCCCTCACAAACCCACCTACAACTTCACCTTCAGTTCCAACAATGTTTGCACAAAAAATGGACAAACACCTCCAAGTCGTGTTATTTAGTTGATTATATGTAATTTTCAATGATTTTAGATGAGTATGTAAATATGAGAAAAGTAGGGGCTGAAATGTAAAAGACACACAGATTTATAGTGGTTCGGCCAGAATGTGCCTACGTCCACTTTATTTGTTATTATCTTCTTTCTTTCAGGTTACAAGTACAATGCGTTGTATACAAGTGTATGAAAGTAGTTTGAAAGTTCCTTCCTTGCTTGAGCTCTCAAACTTGTCTGCCATTGTTGTACCCCTGCCCCTCTATTTATAGAGTGAGGTTGGGGGTAGGGGTCTTGGATGTATATAGCTGCTGGTGGGCCCGGGCTGGAGCAATTTGGCCTGGCACTTCTGGTTCGGCGAGGCTTCATCCGGCATGGAGCTTGGACTGGTGATGGTGACTTCATGGTGACTTCATCCCTTGGTCCGGTGGTGGTGTTGGAGTGGCAGTGGAGTTGGTTCGGCCATGGTTCATGCCAAATGGAATGGTGGTTGTGCCTTGCCGAATGGAGTGGGAGACCGAATGAGGTTGGCTCGGTAGGGGGTTGATCCGGTAGTGGAGTGGGAGTTGTAGCTTGGACCGGCATTGTGTGGTCCGGTGGAGATGTGGAGTATTGGACCGGCATTGTGTGGTCCGGTGTTGAGCTGGTGCCGAATGGACATGAGAGGAGAGAGCCGAATGAAGTTGAGGGCATGGACGCCGAATGAACTTGAGTTCATGGATGCCGAATGGACCATGGTACAAGGAGGTTCCGAATGGACATGAGCACTTGCGTGCAAGGAGATGACGCCTACTGTGCCTGTTGGTTTCAAATGTGCATGGGACATGACGCTTCACGGTCTCGTGGCCTTCTGGGCGAGAATCCGCCCAACATTTGCCCCCCAAAGTGGGGCGCGTGCTTGCATGTGCCGCGCTTTGTTTTTCTTGTGGCAGGAAGATTGGCTTTGTAACGCCAGTGATTGGACGCTCGTATTCTGTTAATGTCCTGCAAAGGAATTTACAGTTTTAGTGTGATTTCGAATAACGGCCGTTCATGATCGAAATATTCGAGATGAAGTGAACTGTGCCGTTCGGGGTGAGTAAGTGTGCCCCGAGGGGGCTTAGCATTATCGATGCCAGGTTCACGTTCGAGTGGGTTCCTGGATCGTTTGTTAAGGTGGTTTATCGCCGGCTCAGAGCATGCCTAAGGATTGTTCTCAACCCCGTACATGTGTAAGTAGCTTAGCCATTTCATAATTATCAGAATCAAGGATCCTTTTAACCGGTGAGCTTAAAAAGGGATGTCAAAGTGTAAATTCTCACGGTGATAGGGTTAATAGCCATTCAGAGCGTGCTTATGGACCGTTCGTGGTCGCGTGCACGTGTGAACGATTAACCCATGTTAGTGAGAGATTCACGACTTATCCATTGTTATCATATTCTTTATTTTATTAGTAAGATCTGGAGTTCGGGATTTATCTGAGTGAGGCGCCCTACATGCCCCCTGTTTCTGGCTTCTGCTGGTAGAGACAGTTTCATTCGGTTTCGAGTAGGCATATATTCTTATTCGTTTGGAGGTTGGTTTGGTATGGAAGGTTTCATTCGGTACATAGTTGGTCCGGTTGTTGTTGGTCCGGTTGTTGTTGGTCCGGTTGTTGTTGGCCCGGTGATAGGTTCTCGTTCGGCATGGGGTTGGTCCGGCAGTAGGTTCTCGTCCGGTATTCCAGAGCTCGCCTATATATAGAGGCTACACCCCCCTTAGTTTTTCTCTACCGAACAAGAGGAAGCCGAATCAAAAGCCCACCGAACCAAGTATTTGCCGAATCAAATATTCGCCGAACCAGGTATATACTCTTTTACCGAATGAACTCTATAACCGGATGGGCTTATGCCGAATGGGCACGGAAGCTTTGCTTTGCCGAATGAACCTCAGATTCCATTGCCGAATGGAAGTCATATCCCATTGCCGAATGAACTTGTACTGCCGAATGAACGTAAGACCCTAGTGCCGAATGGTCTTGAACCTCCAGTGCCGAACGAACTTTGTGTCTGGACTTTGAGTGGAACTCCGGACTTATGTATGCTTGTTTGTTTATACTGTCGTTCTAACATCATGCTTTTTACTTTTGTGTATGCAGATAAATGTCTCGCAAAGTTGAAACTCGATCGGGCAAGAAGAAATCCAGGGATAGCGGAGAAACTTCTGCCGTGCCCCCAGCTCAGCCAGATCCAGCACAGCACGGACCCGCTCCGAGGTCACTAGTCGATGGGTATGGTCCCCAGGAGCTTCTCGTCTCTCCTCCTGATTGCTATCCTAGCTCTCTGAAAGAGGAGCAACTTGATGTCATATCCCGTTCCTTCGGGATTGACAGAGCGCTTATGTTACTGCCGGAGGCTGGTGTCATGCCGTACAACCCTCCCGAGGGGTATTTTGCCTATAGCCGATATCATTGCATGTGTGGGGCCATTCCTCCTATCAACGCTTGGATAGTAAGCTTCACCACATACTTGAAGGTGGCTCCCTTCCAGCTTCAGCCTAACTCTTACGCCATCCTGGTGAGCCTCTTTGTTATCTTCCAGAGGAGGTACGGGCGTCCTCCTTCTAACCGAGAAATTCGATATTTGTACAACCTGAGAGGCTATAAGAAGGGGTCTCCGTATATTAGCTTGGAAGCGGCCGTGCCCTTCAAACCAGTCCTGGACTTGTATTCCAAGTTCACCATGTTCAAGAAAGAGTGGTTCTTCGTCAAGGACGATGCTGTTTCTTTCCGCCTTTTCACTTCCGGCTGTAAGATTGATTTCATTTATACTTTTCATGTGTTTTGACTGTAGTGTTTTTTTTTTTTGACACGCTTCTATTTCTGGCTAGCGACAGGTGGTATTGCAGTCGTGGAGGACGATTCCTTAGTGCGAATGGCTGCTGAACTAAAGGCTATTCCGGCACGGGACCGGTCGGCCTCTTTCTTGATCAGGAACGCAACCCTCTTGGAGTATAACTTGATCTTACCGCGCCAGTCCGTGGTTAAGCAAAGGGATACGGCTGAGGAGAGGGCTGCTAAAGCTAAGGAGGGGGCTACGGTAAAGAGCGGTAAGAGGGAGCCTTTCGCAGCGCGTCCTGCGGTCGGGGGGAAGAAACTGAAGAAGTCCGATGGCCCTTCTCCAAGTACTTGCCCGACTGTCCCGGAGGAGGAAGGTGTGGAAGAGGAGGAAGGAGGCGAAGTTGGAGAAGGGTCGGAGGGTGGAGGAGATGGCGATGGTCGAGTTGAAGGAGGAGATGGAGGAGATGAGGAGGTCCCTCAGGTTGAAGGAAGAGGAAATGAGGAGGTCACTCCAGGCTGACTGCTTGAGATACCAGTCAGAGAGGGACGTCGCCGTCGCCAAGTTGCAAGCTTCCGAGGCCCGGGTGAGGGAGTTTGAGGAAAACGAGGGGATGATGGATGAGATGCTGCAGGATATGTACTTCCACACTTGGAAGGAGGGCGGCTTGTCTTGGATGGACGATTACCCTCGGGTCATGGCCAAGGTGTATCTCCAGGCTTTAGAGGAGGCCAGGGTGAATGCGGGTAAGGAAGGCGGAGAGGCTTTCAACTTGAGTGTGGTTACTGCTCAGTTCTCAAAGGAGGAGCAAGCGGCGGTGAAGGAGGGGATGCGGCTACTCGCTGCAGAGGAAGCGGGCGTGCAGTTGGATGATGAGGATCAAGCGGCGGATGCTGGTGAGTTATTCTTTTCCCTTTCTTTTCTTTTCGTGTTTTCATAACTTGATCGTTCGTTTAATGAATTCCTCTTCTGATCTGGACAGGTGGGACTTCAGATCCACATGCTGGGGGCTCCGATCCTGCGGCTAAGTAGGCTGGGGGAGTTGGTGATGGAGTGTGGATGCATCTGCCATCTTTTTGTTTCTTTTTTATCACTGTTCATGTTAGTCTTTGATATGCAACTGTAATAAAATTATTTGCAAAGAATAACTTCGTGTGATCTTATAATATAAGCTGATTTTGTCATGTTTAAATGTTGTTGCTATCTTTATGTGCTGTGTGAGAAGTATAATTATGTATATGCCTGTGATTCCACTTGTGTTTGATGTTAAGTTTTTGCTTGAAACATAACTTCACGTTTTGCAATGTCAGTGTATGAATAAGTTATAGTTACGCATTTATGTACAAGAGAAGAGAGTACCGCCCTTTATGTTTTATTCGCAGGCGGTAGCTTTGAGTGTCTTGTGTAACTGTTCACGGGTATAGCCGAGCGCCCTGCTACCCAGCACGCAGGCTTAGAGCCTCATGAGTGAATGCTTCCTATTTGGTTTCCTGTACTTTAGAGTTTGTTATACAGGATAGGAGAAAAATATTTAAATGAAATGAAAATATAGTAAAAGTAAAACTTCCAGTCACGGAAGGCCGTCGATGTGCTTAAGTTCGTGGCAAACGGGTTTTGTAGTCACTTTCCCTAGCTGTGGGTCTTGGAGACATTTGTCACCCATCTTACGCCTCCGCGGGGAGTTTTCTTTTTTACCACAGCCGCACTTAAGACACATCGGAGCCGAGATCGCGCACGGTAACTACCCGAACCATTATGGTCCGTAATCGTGGGTATTATTCGATTTACCGTGGCCGGCTAGCGTGGGTGCCGTTGGCCGTGAACTACCCCTGGCTGGCCACACCTTATGTTGGGGCTTAAAGTAGGTTCACAGTTACCGACGAGCCGAACGCCATAATGAGCTGCCATCGGCTATAGTCGGCCTTTATGATGACTTATAATCGGCTCATTACAGTTGGCTTTGAGGGCAGGCGCGCAATGAGTTAACCCGCAGCAGAGGGATGCTGGGGCAAAAGAGTCTCATTGGCGAGTGCATAGAATCGTAGCGTACCTGTTAGGCCTAGTCCAGATGAGGCCGCGGTGCGTCTTGAGTGGAGATGCCATAGAATTTTGTTCAACAGAAAGGGATAACGCTTAACAAGTAGCCAAGACATAAAGGAACAAGTTAAAAAGAGACAAGATTTTTTAAAGTGGTTCGGCACGAAAATGCCTACGTCCACTGATTCTCTTTGTTAATTCACTTCATATGGGCGGTACAAGTTAAGAAAAGTATCGACGGAGGTGTCGGATGTTCCATGCCCTCTGGAACACCTCTCCGTCCACTGTTGACAAAATGTAAGCTCCATTGTGGAGGTCTTTGTGAATTACATATGGTCCGTCCCAGATGGGGTCCAGTGCCCCGGGGCGCGGAAAGATTCGCCTGAGGACAAGATCTCCTTCTTGTAAGCTGCGATGCTTGACTTTGGAATTGTATAGTGCTGCCACTTTTTGTTTGTGAGCTGCTGCTTTGAGTGCTGCATCGTTTCTCCTTTCCTCAATCAGATCCAAAGACATGAGGAGGAGTTCTTCGTTTTCTTCTGGGTTGTAGTGGATCCTACGGTGGGAAGGCACAATAGTCTCAACTGGGAGCATTGCCTCCGATCCATATGCCAAAGAGAAAGGAGTATGTCCCGTTGATGTTCTGAAAGATGTGCGGTATGCCCATAGTGCCGTAGGAAGTTCGTCCACCCAAGCGCCTTTTGACTTTTCAAGTTTCTTCTTGATTAGGGTTTTGAGAATTTTGTTGACAGCTTCAACTTGTCCGTTTGCCTGAGGGTAAGCTACTGATGAGAAGCTTTTATGAATTCCATGCTCTTGGCACCAGTCGGCAAATTCTTCGCTGTCAAATTGGAGTCCGTTGTCTGATACGATCTTGAGGGGGACTCCATACCTGCACAGAATGTTTTTGATCAAGAAGTTGATAACTTTTGCTGAAGATATTTTATTTAAAGGTTCCGCTTCCACCCATTTGGTGAAATAATCGACTGCCACTATAGCATATTTGGCTCCGCCTCGGCCCGTTGGCAGTTCGCCAATTAAGTCAATTCCCCATACAGCAAAGGGCCAAGGGCTGGTCATTTGAGTAATTTCGTTTGTGGGTAGTCGAGGGATCTTGGCGAACTTCTGACATTTGTCGCATTTCTTAACGAAGTCTAGGGCATCTTTGTTTAGTGTGGGCCAGTAATATCCATATCGGAGTATCTTTCTTGCCAAAGTCTGTCCTCCAGTGTGATCTCCGCATCCTCCCTGATGGATGTTTGTTAATATCTCCTTGGCTTCTCTTCCGGCGACGCATCTTAATAGGGGGCTAGAGAAGCCACGCCGGTAGAGGATGCCTTCTTGTATTGTGTAGTGGGGAACTTTCCTCAAGATCTTCTTGGCTTCGTCACGCCTGTCGGGTAGTATGCCATCTTGCAAATATTTCCGGATAGGAGTCATCCAGGTTCCTTCTTCGATTGCAGTTATCAGATTCGCTTGTTCGAAACTCGGGGCTAGCTGCCTTGAGATTGCTAGTGCTCCGGGAATGGTGCTGTCCTTCATACTAGCTTGCTTTGCAAGTTCATCTGCCTCTTGGTTTTCTTCTCGAGGAATGTGTTTGATTAGATAATGGTCCAATCGATCGAGCAGCAGTCTGGTTTTCTTTAGGTACACTGTGAGCCGTTCTCCTCGAGTCTGGAATTCTCCTAGTACCTGGTTTACGATAAGTTGAGAATCACTATGAATACACAAGGAATTGATCCCAATTTCTAGGGCCAGTTCCAATCCCGCTATTACTGCTTCATATTCAGCATCGTTGTTAGTGGCCGTGAACTCCAATCTTAATGCATAGTACAACTTTCTTCCCCTGGGGGTGACGATCACAATACCTGCCCCCGAGCCTTGTTCGTTCGATGCTCCGTCTACAAAGAGGTTCCACTTGATGTTTTTTGCCACTTCGGATTGTTCCTTGCCTTCGTTGGTAGTGAATTCGGCAATGAAATCAGCCATGGCTTGTCCTTTGATAGCGGTGTGGGGATGGTAGGTGATATCATACTGACTTAGTTCGATGCACCATTTGAGGAGTCGCCCAGAAGTGTCAGGACGATGGAGCACTTGTCTTAGTGGTTGATCGGTTAGAACCCTGATGGAGTGAGACTGGAAGTAGTGTCGCAGTTTCCGTGACGCGATCAATAAACAATATGCTAACTTCTCAAGTTTAGGATATCTGGCTTCTGCCCCCGTAAATCTCTTGCTTACAAAGTAAACCGGGCGTTGTGTGCGGTCTTCTTCTCTTACCAAGGCGGCGCTTAGAGCATGAGATGATACAGCGAGGTATAGGTATAACACTTCACCTTCATTTGGAGTTGAGAGTACTGGTGGTCTCTGAAGGTGTTCGATTAGGTTGAGGAAGGCTTTTAAGCATTCGTCGGTCCACTCGAACCTCCCTTTGTCTTTCTTGAGTGCTTCGAAGAAAGGGACACACTTGTCAGTTGCCTTGGAAATGAATCTGCTTAGGGCGGCCACCTTCCCGTTTAGGCTCTGCATTTCTTTTCGAGTGGAAGGTATCCTTATTTCTTTTAAAGCCCGGACTTGTTCAGGGTTTGCTTCGATTCCTCTGGCGTGGACGATGAATCCTAAGAATTTTCCCGATGAAACTCCGAAGGAGCACTTTAGAGGATTCAGCTTCATTCCATACCGGCGAAGTACCTGAAACATATCGTCCAGATGGCTTACATGGTCGTTGGCTTTCCTGGACTTTACCAACATGTCATCCACATATACTTCCATAGTTCGTCCTATCAGTCCTGCGAACATTTTGTTGACGAGGCGTTGATAGGTAGCTCCAGCATTTTTGAGTCCAAAAGGCATGACTTTGTAACAATATAATCCGCGGTCGGTGATGAAGCTAGTGTGGTCCTGATCGGGAGCGTGCATGGGGATCTGGTTATATCCGGAGTATGCATCCATAAAAGATAGGAGTTCGTGCCCAGCTGTGCTGTCTACGAGTTGGTCAATTCGGGGAAGTGGGAAGCAGTCTTTCGGGCAAGCGTCATTCAGATTGGAGAAGTCAATACATGTTCGCCACTTTCCATTGGCCTTTTTTACTAGCACCGGGTTAGCGATCCATTCTGGGTAGATGGCTTCCCGTATGAAGCCATTAGCAAGTAGATTTTTTACTTCTTCATCAAGGGCTGCTGATCGCTCTGCCCCCATGCTCCTCTTTTTCTGTTTTACTGGTACCTTGGTGGGATCGATGTTCAACATGTGGCATGCTATGTCTGGGGAGATTCCTGTCATATCGGCATGGGTCCACGCAAATACATCTAAGTTGTGGCGGAGGAAGTCAATGAGTTGATCCTTCAATCCCGTTTTCAGCTGAGATCCGATTTTTAATAGTCTACTTGAATCATGCTTATCTACCGATACGAATTCCATAGCCTCTGCAGGCTCGGCGGTAGCCTCCTCCTCTTTATCCCTGGGGTCTAGTTCATTGAAGGGATCGCTTGTGTATCGAAGAGGAGGGGCTTTCTTTAGTTGCTATGCCTCCAAGCTTTTCATGCAGAGAGTAGTCTCTGCATCTTTTCCTTTACTCTTTCTGCGGTTATTGCGAAGTTCAGTTACGTAGCAGTCTCGGGCAGCATCTTGATCTCCTTCTACTTCTCCTACTCCGTTGTCTGTTGGAAATTTCATTTTCAGGCACCAGGGGGCTAATACAATCTGAAAGTCAGACAAGGCTGGTCTTCCCAAGAAAGCGTTGTAAGCCGAGTGGTTTTCTATTAGTACGAACGTTTGTTTTCGCACAACGGAGCGGGGATGACTTCCTATTTCGACGAAGAGGTCAAGTTGCCCGAGAGGCATCTTTGCATCTCCAGTGAAACCGTGCAGTGGTTTGTCACAGGGGGATACATCCTTCATTGATAACTTCATTTTGTCGAAAGCATGTTTGAACAGGATATTAACGGAGCTTCCCGTGTCTATTAGAATCCGAAAAACTTTAGCTGGACCAAACCAGGCAGAGATGACCATGGGATCCATATGTGGGTACTGTCTTCCTTCCAAATCATGCCTACTGAATACAATGTCATTGTTTTCTTTTCGTTTCGGGTGGCGTTCCTCCGTAATGGAGTTAACATATCCTTCGGCATTTCTAAGCGACTTGCCGTACCTTTCCATCTCTGCCCAACTTCTGTCGGCGATGTGTGGTCCTCCTGAGATGGTAAGGACCACTATCTTCTCTTGACTAGAGCCACTGGTGTTGTGATTGTTGCGATTCCCTCCGCCTACTTCTGGGAGGGGTTGCTTTGAGTTCTCATTGGCAGGAGTTGGAGTCCTATTCTGACCTTTCACATAACGTTCCAGTCTTCTTCTTCTAATGTGTTCTTCGATCAAGTCCCGAAGATGGTGGCATTCATTGGTGTCATGTCCGTGGGATTCGTGGAAGCGACAGAACTTTCCGGACTTGAGTGCGTTATCTGATTCTTTCTTGTGCGGGGGGCGCTTGTATCCGAGTTCGCCCTGAGTGGCTAGGTAGATGTTTTCGATTGTTTCATTCAAAGGAGTGTAGGAGTCAAATCTTGGCCCTGGTCGATATTGGCGCTTCTCAACCTTTCTGCCCCCAGCATTGTCTCTAGATTCATTTCTTCGAGCGTCCTTAGCTGCAGTGGGAACCTTGTCCTGAACTATCTTGCCTTGTTGCCCTGACTGCCTCTCCGTAGCAGCGTCTTCAAGTCTCATATACTTTCCTGCTTCATGGAAGAAATCAGGCAAGGTAGCTGGTTTTTCCTTAGTTAATCTTCTGGCAAACTTGGTGTCTGGATGTACACCACTACAGAGGGCCATTAGAGTGAGTTTTTCATCGGCATCTTGAACTGCTGCCGCTGCGGCGTTGAACCGTGTTAGATATTGTTGCAGCGTCTCTCCGGATTTCTGTTTGACATTGGATAGAGAGTAAGCATCCCTGGGTTGTTCCACATGGATGCGAAACTGGCTAATAAACCTTTCTTTTAACATCTCCCATGAGCTGATGGATCCTTGGGGTAGATGGCAGAACCAGGAGGTAGCTAGATCTGATAGGAATAGCGGAAAGCATTTACATAATACTCCTTCTGTTGCTCCACTTATGAGCATATGCTGGGTGTATCTCTGCAGGTGTACGATGGGGTCGGAAGTTCCTTTGTAAGGTTCCATGGTTGGCATTTTCCATTCCCGGGGAGTGATGGCAGTTTCGATATTTCGGGTAAAGGGACTGGTGACCCTAGCGCCTATTCCCCGGTCCCTTTGCTCCCGTTGGACACATTCTTTGAATAATCGTGCCATCCGCTCGTCAGAACTTGGAGCGGATAAAAATGAGCTCGGTTCTTCCCTGCGGGATCTATCTCGTCCAGATGACCTGTAGGGATGGTACAGTCTATCACCTCTAGCATTATCCAGTGGTTGTCTTTGGTTGCTTGGATGCACGCTAGGACCAGCTACAGTTGCCCCCTGCCTTGATCTTCCCCTGTGGGGTTCTGTTTCGAGCACATCCATGGGGTCAACTTCGGGCTGGGTTCTAGCTCGGCTCCGTTCAGCGGGGTTTCTATGATTAGGTGGCATGACTGGCTCAGCTACATCCGACCCTCGCCTGGTGCCTCCCCCGCTAGGTTCGGTTCCAAGGGCTTCCTCGAGTCGGAATTCGGGCTGAGTCCGGGCGCGGCCCCTATCATCGTTTTTCCTGTTGATAGCTTGTTCGAAGAGTGAAGACCTTTGTTGCCTCCGGGATCCTCCGGATTGGGATTCACCCCATGATTCAGTGTTGCGGTTGGACTCTTCAGCATCCCTTAAGCGTGTCATGAGTTGGTCCACCAAAGTTTCTTGTTGGGATGTGAAGCGGTTAGTTACTTCAGCCACAACCCTGTCCAGATCTGCCCTAGTGATTGGTTGTTCCGTTGCGGGACCAATTGGATTTTCCTGATTTTCATCTGGTACTGCTGTTGAAGTGGGCTGATCTGTGATTGCTGGATCTGGAAGGCTGCTAGTTGCGATGTTCTTTCCTTTGTTAACATCCCTTCTCTGTTTGGAAGGCATGGTTTCTAAGCAACGAGTGATGTTGTTAGGAAGAAGGTTGAGTGGGAGAAGATGAAGCCTGAGTTCAGTTCTCAGTGAAAGCACCAAAAATGTTTGCACAAAAAATGGACAAACACCTCCAAGTCGTGTTATTTAGTTGATTATATGTAATTTTCAATGATTTTAGATGAGTATGTAAATATGAGAAAAGTAGGGGCTGAAATGTAAAAGACACACAGATTTATAGTGGTTCGGCCAGAATGTGCCTACGTCCACTTTATTTGTTATTATCTTCTTTCTTTCAGGTTACAAGTACAATGCGTTGTATACAAGTGTATGAAAGTAGTTTGAAAGTTCCTTCCTTGCTTGAGCTCTCAAACTTGTCTGCCATTGTTGTACCCCTGCCCCTCTATTTATAGAGTGAGGTTGGGGGTAGGGGTCTTGGATGTATATAGCTGTTGGTGGGCCCGGGCTGGAGCAATTTGGCCTGGCACTTCTGGTTCGGCGAGGCTTCATCCGGCATGGAGCTTGGACTGGTGATGGTGACTTCATGGTGACTTCATCCCTTGGTCCGGTGGTGGTGTTGGAGTGGCAGTGGAGTTGGTTCGGCCATGGTTCATGCCAAATGGAATGGTGGTTGTGCCTTGCCGAATGGAGTGGGAGACCGAATGAGGTTGGCTCGGTAGGGGGTTGATCCGGTAGTGGAGTGGGAGTTGTAGCTTGGACCGGCATTGTGTGGTCCGGTGGAGATGTGGAGTATTGGACCGGCATTGTGTGGTCCGGTGTTGAGCTGGTGCCGAATGGACATGAGAGGAGAGAGCCGAATGAAGTTGAGGGCATGGACGCCGAATGAACTTGAGTTCATGGATGCCGAATGGACCATGGTACAAGGAGGTTCCGAATGGACATGAGCACTTGCGTGCAAGGAGATGACGCCTACTGTGCCTGTTGGTTTCAAATGTGCATGGGACATGACGCTTCACGGTCTCGTGGCCTTCTGGGCGAGAATCCGCCCAACAAACAATAATTCCTCCGCCAACAACCAACGCTAAAACAGTGCATCGCCATCATAAATACCCAATCAACACCCCCCACTAAATCACCAAAAAAACAACATTTACTGTTTGCCACCAAATTAGTCACAAACACCCAAGAATTGATTTGAGTAGTGATATAAATCATGTAATTGAATGGAAAATGAGGGGTGACACTATATGTTGCAAGAACGAATAGCAAAAAGTAAAAACAAAAGGATTTATAGTGGTTCGACGTTGATTGCCAAAGTCCACTTTGAATTCTTTCTTTATTGCTTTATCAACCAATAGATTACAGTTGCAATTCACAAGGAATAGCTTGAGTACAAGTTAGAACAAAGGAATTTGATAACAAAAGTGGCAGAGCTTTTACTTAGTAGTTGAAAAAGGGATCACCAAGAATGGCCCCTTGCCCACGTATTTATAGATGAGGGCAGCCTTTAGCTTGACTGACATCTTAAAGCTTGGACCCCTGACCACTTGGGCCCTCCATAAGGAATGCTTAGCCCAACTCACTATGCTGACCTATATCATCATGCCGACATGACCATCTTTGTGTGCTGATCGTACGATCTTTGTACCTTATACCGACTTGAGGAACTGCATATGGAATGCCGACCTGAGCAACACCATATGTAATGTCGACCCGAGCTCTACTACACCTTTTACCGACCCAGTCCATCATATGCTCCATGTCAACCCGGTCCGTCATATGCTCCTTGCCGAGCCAGTCCATCATATGTCTACCTGACGGATTTTACTTGCCTATGCCGACCCGATGGTGACCTCTTGCTTTGCCGACCCCATGAATGCCTCACACTCTTCAACTAATCAATCATCTATGCCGACCCATATTTCACCAAGCTAACCTTCATAATCCTGACATCCTGTTTTATCCATTCATTAACCTTATTGACCCTGGGCAAGATATAGCCGCTTGGAAGTCACACCCTGGTCATATAGATGTCATCTCGTGGCCATTTTTCCCATCAATAGTCAATTCTAACCTTCGTAATTACCTTTTTGTAGTCGAGCTTTGTAATACTTGCCCCAAAGTGTGTCATGTGAATAACACGACGTGCTTTGAATCGGAGAAAAATCCAGCTTCCCAAAGGCAAGCTTGCTCAAGTCATTGGTTGATCGTTTTTCTTTATCAATCTTCAACGAAGTCTTGTCCCATTTGAATGCACAAATTTAGTCATACAAAGTCTATAGGTTTTCTTGGTCTAACCTCTTAAAGGTTTAATTCACAAATTCCTCTCCATCTTACGAACACCCGCTATTCAAGCATATCTCCATTTCCCCTTCATTGTTTACAATATATATTATCATCTTATTATTATTATTTTATTTTTTAAGAAGGGTCGGCATTTGGCATGCCAGTCCCTCGATGGATCTACATGGGTCAAGGTCGGCATACACAATGGTTGACCCTTTCTAATCATTGTGGCCGGGTCTATCGAAAGAGACCGGTTCGCATTCTTACCTCCCTCTCATATAAAACCCATATTCACTTTTCTTTCCTTTTTTACTTCATTTTCTCTAAGTCTTTATGTTCTTCCTTAGCATCCTCAAGTTTCCTTCGGCTGAACACCTCACCGTCACGGAAATCATCCTTCCTACAGACCTAAATTCTCAAATTTTCAGTCTCAAAACCAAACATGAACTCGAGCCATCATCCATAGTCGCTCCTCGTTATCCTTCGATCCAAAAATCCTAATATTTACCATCCATTCTGAATAGGGATGAATCCTCCAATAATTTGCATTATCGAGTTGTATTCTTTGAGTTTGAGGCGAATTTGTAGGTCACTTATGTGCAAGTAGATATGTTTTATAAGAAGAGGAGAAGATGAGGGAGTTGGATGAAGGGAAAGGAGAAGGAGGAAAAAGAAGGTTTGGATGAGGTAGTGTTGGCTAGAGAAAACTTAGCATGGGATTGAGTGTGGCCGTTGGGTGAGGGTTCGGTGAAAGAGACGTGGAAGATAGGGTCGGCAAAGGTTTAGGGATCGGTGCATGTTGAATAAAAGAAAGGGATCAGTGCATGTTACCTTAAACAAAGGTTCGATGTACACTGGGATTTTAGGATGGGTTGGCATAGGGATTAGAGAGAAAGGGGTCAGCATTTTTCTTTAGGCATAGGAGTTACAGAGAAAATGGGTCGACTTATTATAGGAAAGGATGGATCGGTATAGTCGTCGGAGGAAGGGATCGGCTAAGGGTTTAAGACTTGGGATCGGAAAAAATCGTGAGGTCGGTGTTGACTAATTAATATCATCCTAACTCGTGTTGATCGAATATATGACCGCATACTGCCTTGGTCAAGCCTAAAGTGACTAACAACAACATGACTAGCATATATGGACCAATGGACTTAAACTTGAACGAACAAATCCTCGATTCACTCAACACGAGTTAAGTATAAAACTGGCCTAACCAACTCGAACAATGGACTTTATAATTTTGAATGTCAACATTCGATCCTAAAGCTTTTGTCGCTGATCACCTTTCATGTTGTCCGAGATGGTCAGCGGTGATGGTCTCTTCGAACGAAACCTCTTAGCTTCGACTTTTTTGATATGCACGTAAATTTGCATATTTTTACCACCATATTTAATCTATTTAAATTGAATAAATGATCATATTGGATATTTTAACTTGTTTAAACCAAAATTCAAATTGTCGCATATTCGTCTTCATAGAGGGGTAAAATGGGCATTTTTGTGCATTAATTAAATTGTGAAAATTTACTCGGAATTTTCTATGTTGTTTTGTAGGAAATTTGGTGAATTTTTCAAGTGGTTTTATGATGAAATATGCATGCACGAAGAAGATACAAAAGAATGAAGATGAAAATAATTCAAAGTGAAGAACATGGAGGGCCCCACCCACTTACCTTGATTTTCAATTAGAGGATAATGCACATGATTATGGAGTTTATGGCTTCATGTACATTTAAATGATGATTAGTAGAAGCTAATGATTACTTGGCCTCCATACTTTCTCAAGAGTATTTTAGGCATTTCTCAAAAATATGAATTAGGGTTTAACACATGTATATATACCACTTATGTTTCATGTAACCCTCTTATTTCTTAGTCTGTTCTTTAGCTTCTCTTCTCTTTAGTATTGGCTCGTAAATAAAAGAAAGCTCTCTTTCTCTTTTCATGGCTACTTAGCCATTATTAATTTATGTAATTTTCTTTTCTTTTTATGCAATGTTAATTATTGTTTCTTTTTAATTACATGTTCATTTCCTTTTATGCAAGTAGTGTAGATTTTCTTTTACGTAATTAGATTAGTTGTCTTTTTCATTAGCTTTCATTTTCCTTTCTTTTTGTTCAATGTGCATGCTACATTTATTCATATGATAACAAAAGTGAGAGCTTAACCTCTTCAATTTAGGGGTAATGAAGCCTCTAATTATGTAGCTTCAACATTTTGATAATTTTGATCTCTTTTGTGCTTAAAGGAATGTTGATGTGATTTATTGTTTCATGTTGAATTTGGTAGTTTATATTGTTCATAACAAGTAGGCTATGCTTAAACATCACAAACAATAATTACCTTTTCATTTACATATGATGATGGTAATAAAGTGAATGTGAACTTAAAATTTGATGGCCTTTATTTCTAAACATACTTAATAGGCCATGCTTAAAATAGATTTCATTTTCAACTTTGTTGTTGTTTTCATGAGAGTTCGTAAGTGGTTTAAGGGGTGTGCTATAGTTTGATGGCTTATGTTGAGCTAATTAATAGCACAAATAAGCCATACTTATGATAAACACATCATTTAAATTCACTAATGACCAAAAAGAGAGATCATAATCTCATTTTTGTTGAACTTTGTGATCTAGAGAGTGAATTTATCTCTAAATTGTTTTTCCACTCTCATATTTTTATCACTTTTCTTTTATCATTTTCTCACCTTTTAGCTAATCACTCTCTAAATTTTTGGTTAATTTGATTGAATAGAACTTTAAAATCAATAATTCCCTATGGATCAGCCCATACTTGCCATGTACTATGATAGTATGCCGTGCGCTTGCGGTTATTTTTATTATAAAATTCGTTCGGCTATTTTCTAGTTCATAGACAGTCGTCCGAATAAGTTTTTGGCGCCGTTGCCGGAGAATTGTTTTGATTTTAATTTTCTATTATTCGAATTATTTTTGTTTGATCTTATTATGTGTTTTAATTTTTTTTGGTTGAGTGCATTTAAAAAAAATATTGTTGTGTGTTTTTGATTTGTGCTTGCATTTGTTTGTGTGTTTGCAGTTTTTCATTTTGCATTTGCATTTCTACTTCTATTTAAAAAAACATACAAAATTTCAAAACACTTATTTCCTATTCATTTTCTTTATAAATTTAGTTACAATTTTCCATTCCAACACACATTCTGTTTTTCTACATCATTTCTGGCCATGCTATTCACCGTTTTCTACCATTTCATTGTGCACTGTGCACATAGCCTGCACATACCCTCCCGAGCAATTCAACTCACCACAAACACTTCTGCTTGCCACAATTCAATCTTCATACAGTCGAATACAACAGTGCACAACTGTGCATTCTCTACAACATCACCATTCCTACTGCACTTCACTGTGCCCAATATATACTCTCCACAAAACTGCCATCTACTTCATACAATCATCACATTAGTAATGCTACACCAGTCTATGCATCTACCACCTTCTCCACTGACCACATCTCCTTCTACAAACATATATCTTCCATCTTCCCTATATAACAATTCAAATTACATCTACCATCTATATTCACAGTGCATTCAAACAGCCAAACCAATCACTTCACAATTGCCTTGCCAACAATCTCCTTCACAAACCATCTACACACCATACAGTTACAAAGTCCATCATTCTCTAGCCTTACCCATCAACTGCTCTGGCCAACTCCATAACTCCACTGTCATCAATATCACAACCTTCAGTGTCAAACCCATATTCACATCAACAAACATCATCATCCACTCCTACGTCCACTGCACCACCACCGGAAAACCAATCCAACCACCAGTCTACTTCACACAGTCCAACTTCTCTCACTGCTGCTCTACGGCGTCCAATACCCACAACCCCTTCATCAAACTGCCACTGCAACCTTCTATTCACCTGAAATTGTCCCATCCCACCACCACCCTGCAACCAACTATCTTCTGCTCAACCACAGCAGTTCTTCTCCTATTCAGCAGAAACTTGCCTTACAGCCTTGAGCACAATACTTCAACCTTCAAACCAGAACAACTCATCAGCTAACTCCGACCACCCACTTCCTTAACACCCAACAATTTCCGCTTCCAACCTTGATCACCACAACCCTGATCACGCAACAAGTCTTTATACCATCTCACTACCATTAACCACTTACTATTGCTCCACAAACAACTACAACGTTGCCTGATCTACATACATTAGTCCCACTGACACTTCAACAACCCAATTCAAACCACCTGCTGCCGTCAAACTTCACCACTAAAATCCACGAACTTACTCCACTGCTTCAACAATTTTCGACCATCACTACTCGCCTTGTGAACATCCTACAACCCAATACCCTCATTTCGAGATCACCTCGAACATCTTACAATCCAATCGTGAACAATTCACTATCAAACTCGAAACGCCTTCGAGCAATCACGTCGAACCACCAATCGCCAACAACTCCGTCAAGAAATCAAACTTGCACTCCACAATTCGACATCCCAAATTCGCAACCAAAATCGCTTCAACATTGACTCCAACTACAATTCGTATGACCGAATCGCCTCACCTAAACCAACAGTCGACACCACGAGACTCCCCAAATTCAATTTGACCTGAAAACTCTATCGCCTGAACAGAAAACTTCCTTGTGACATAGGACACAGACTTGAAGAATTTTTAAATTGAAATTTGGTTCTTGGCTTTGGGAATTCTTCAATTTTTCATTTGAACGAGAAGTTGATAGGTAGATTAATATTAGATTCGGGTTATAAGATTTTTGGGTAGCGGACTAGTATTGGGCCGGTTGTTAACTATTTTCTTTGATTTTTAATTGTTTTAGTTTTTTATTCTCTTCTTATAAAAAGAATTTTTTGCTTTCTTTTAGTTTTTTTTCTTATATCCTGTCTAAAAAAAATTCAATATAAAAAATATAATAAAAGTTTCAATTTATTTTGTGTTTCATTAGATTTCATTTTGTTTTTAGCTCAAACCTTCTAAAATTTTCAAAAAAAAGGTAACTGTATATATATATCTTGTTTTTATTTCAGGTTGCCAAAGCAGAATTGTAGAAGTACTTGCTAAAATAAATTGATTGATTTGCTGAGCTTGCCAAAAAAATAGCAACTGCTTGCTTATTTATACTTTTCTTTTGTTTGTCTTGCATTGTATATATCTATTGTTTTTATTTGTCTTGCATTGTTGTTTGCTTGCATATTTAAAAAAAAATATTTCAAACAACCAAAAGCAAAAACAAATTTCACTTATAGTTGCAATGTTAATACACGTTGAATTTTTTCGTTGCATGTCATCTTATAATTTTGATTAATAATGACGGTACATGGGTACGAATAGAACTTCCTGGATGGATTCAAACATACGTGAGTTTGATCGATACGAACTCGATGGATTTGAACAACGCAACCACAGATCGATTCAAACTTGATCGATTTGAACAAATCGAGGCGAAGTCACTCTGATGGATACGAATATGATCTATTTGAACAGATCAATACCACGGCTCTCCGATGGATACGAACAACATATCTTTCTCAACTTGTATCGATCATACCTCGATCATATGAACTCCGATTGACCTGAAATTTGAAACGTCGGCTTTCACGGCTTTGCTTGTCATGTCTTTTCAATTATAGCCCGATCCGGACGCAGAAAGAATTCATCGATATCCGTAGTGAACCTATGATGTATAATCGATACTTGTGACAAGTAATCATTGATTTTCAGTTAATTTCTTGATATCTCGACTTTGCCAAAAGGTGGGATAACATAATACACCCTTATGATGATTGCCTTTTAGCTATATTGTTATGTGCTAACTCATTGGATGCAGGGACTGGATAAGTATGATTCTCCATACTTATGCCCTATATACTATATTGACTTTCATAATATTGTGAGATTGTTTATCACTCTCACTAGACTACTGTCTGACATGAGATTTTATGGTTTACTTCTTATTATCTTGGGTACTCTTAAATGAGTAGATTTGGTAACAAGTGTAAATGACACATGGTGTTGTGTAGATGGAACAACATGAGGCAATGCTTTCATATATTTATATTTTTAGGCTTATTATTGCTTACTCTGTCGTGTGACACTGTAGAGCCTTGGCACTGTTTGACTCATTTTACTTAAAGACGGATATTTTGAGTTTATTTATCAGTTGTATAAACTATTTTCTGCTTTGTACCACTTAATTGAACCCGTACTCTGATTTTTCATGGTTCTTATGGTTGTATTTATGTCTTGTCTATTTGGTATTTGTGGTTATTATTATACATTGTCCTTACATTATAAATAAGAGAAGTTCTTTCTATGATTGTTTTAGTTTTCTTTACAGCCCTATCAAAACATCCTACATTGGTCGGGATCATTACAACACACAGGTTACTTTTTTACCCAGCGTTGCATACGGAAAATATTAGGTGCGAAGGTGCAAGGCAGTCATTACACACTTTGTCCTAAAAATCATATCTTTTTTGTATAATATTATTCCAGGGATAAGGAATTTTTGTAAAAAATACTTTTACCCAAAAAATTGTTATCATTATTTTCTAAATGAAAGAGCAAACCTCTGTATTTGGCAGCAACTTTTTCCAACATACATATGCCACATAATTTCCTTTTTAATAGTTATTATCCATAGTCGGTATCCTCAAGGAACGTTTCTTCTATAAAGTTTGCAAGCAATAATTTTAGTAATTTTCCAATGGCTTCTTACTTAGATGGATTATTTCTATTTTTGCAACTCAGGTTTATTATTTTGAGATCCATTGGCCATACTGACCCATCCGCTATCCAATAGCTTGTAGCGTAATGCATGTATATAATGGCATTCATACGAGGGGTTAACAGGTATATTGTTCCACTAATATGTTGCATCCATGTTTTTATACATTTTTGGATAATTCTAAGAGGAATTTGATTTATGTTATAAAGGGGTTGGTTGTCTTAAAAATCCTTCATTTTTTAAGCAAAGAATAATATTTGATCCAGTTAGATCTAGTACGATGTCTAAGCATTTTAGGATAAGAATCACTATGCATGTTTTTGTTTTGATATCCATCTCTCATTTCTGTCTTTGAAGGTGGTCCATTTTCCAAGGAATTTCCTTTTGCTTGTGGTAATATTAATGTTTGCACCAAAAATTGGCACAAATACCCAATAAAAGATTTTCGAAGAGAAATAAATGAAAAAATGGAAATAGTGGATAATAACAAAGAAAAAATAGTAAATGAAAGAATAACATACACACAATGATTTATAGTGGTTCGGCGTTGTTTGCCTACGTCCACTTTGAATAGATTGCTTTATTAATCACTTTATAATCCGAGTACAAAAAGGATTAGATCAAAATCCTTAGTTGCAAAAGAGTATAAAACAACTAGCAGTGTAAAAGTCTCAACAATGAACAACCAAACCGACATCTATAATTGAAGAAGGCCAAATATCTCTTTGAAAACTTGGTAGAAAATCCCTCAAAACCATATGGGCCCACAAGGGTTGCATGGCCCAATTTCCAAAGAAGAAGGATCGGTACCAATCCCTTCTTTGGTTGAATTTAGGGATGCGATCCCTATGGTGGATTCATCATGCTAAAATATGCTTATCCTGTAAATTTCATGCCAATTGGATCAGTGAAGCTCGAGTTATTGCTTTATCTTTGCTTTAATGTGGTTTACGTGCTGCTTTCTGCTAACCTCTTCCAAGGTAAGTATACCGATCCCTCCAACTTCATTCCCTTGAGATGCGATCCTAAGGGTAGGCTCCTTTGGATCCCTATGTCTTGTTCACAAAATTTCATATGCACTGGACTTGTGGATCTTGAGATATTAATTGTTTTCTATAGGAATGCTCTCACACCCTAAAACTTGTGGATCCCTTTTATTAAAGCCAATTTATGTCGATCCCTCCTAGGTTTTGATCAATATTTCATATTGCGAACACTCTGCCCTACATATCCATCAATTCCATTCAACATTGACTTCATATTACCATCGGCACTTGACTTCTGGGCCCCACAGTCATCACTCTAGAGTCATCGGCCTTGATGGCAGTCGAATCTGACGTAGTCAGTTCAATATAGCCGGGTTAAAATGCCGGATAACACTTGCTCTCTAAAATTATGTTATGCCATGAACATGACGTTCTTTGAATCGAAGCAAGTTAGAGTCATCGAAAAGAAGTCCATCCAATTTTCTGAATAGTTGTTATCCATCCGTCAAATTATTTTTCCAAGGTGCTATATTTCTCATTAGTTATCATTACACTTGGTCGGTTTTCAATAGTATAAATCCAGGGTTATACTCCATCAGTTGATATATATATATAAGTCCGGTTCCATAAGACTAATAAGCTTTGGTTATCTGGTCTAGCCTCGAACTTGAAGGTTTCAGGTTTGATTTCAATTTTTGCCTATTTCAGAAATTGAACTTTTGGGTTATGAACGTGCATGTTCATATACATGTTCTTTGTTGTTGGCTCCTGGGCTTGTTCGTACATTCACGGGTTGTCTCCAATTTTCATTGCATTTTGTATGTACATGCTTTTAATAACTCCCATGCTCATGCTGGTTTGCAAAAATGCTCATAGCCGAACCCTTATTTTTTTTCATTTTTTGTAAGAATCGGCATTTGCTTAGTCGATCCCTCCTTTCCATTCCTTATGTTCATAGAGATCAGCATATGGCTAGCCAATCCCACTCTTTCTTTAGGTTTTCGGGGATTTGTAACTTTCATACCAATCCCTCCTCTCTATATTCTTTCTTACTCACATGGTCATAGGGATCGATATCTTTCATGCCGATACCTTTTGTCCACGTTTCTGTCAAAAACATAGGCCGATCACCTAGTCCCCATATATAAACTAACGTTCCTCCTTTCCATCCTTACTTGCTTCATTTTCCTACCATCATTCATTCTACTGAACCCTCTCACTCCTATATCGAAACCGAACCATTCTTCCTTTCTTTACTTAGCTTTAAAATGAAATCTTCTCGTGTTTCAGTTTGTTTTACAAATCAAATTCTTCTTGCTTTCCATCTTGATCATCTCTTTAGTTCGCCAATTTCTCTAACATATATATACACATAGGTACGTTTGATAATCCTTATCTCTTGATTTCATGATGAGATAATTGGTTCCATGCCATCGGTGATTAGGATGGAGCTCGAGGTGGAGATGGAATAATGGCAGAAGTTGTTTGGAGGAGATGAAATGTTGGGTATGGAAGTTTTTGGAAGAGCAAAAAAGGAGGAGAAAGGAGGGAGTTTACGGCATAGGGTTCGATCGAGTGAGTTGAAGAATAATTTGTTGGGTGGAGGGGAGTTCAGTTGTTTGGTCAAATTGGAGAGATCGACAGTGGAAGTTTAGTAAGAGGTTAAAGGGTATCAGTGGAGTTGAATAATGTGAAGCAATTGGCAAATTTTGTTAAAGGAAAGGGATCGACATCATTTGTTTGAAGAGAGGGATCCTTATCATTTCTTTAGGACAGGGACTGACAAATATGGGTAGGCATATATGGATCGACCTTTATGTACTTGGCTAATCCTTAGGCTTTGAATTGAACTCGAAACATAATCCATAATCACTTGTCTGAGCAATTCAACCAATCCCATTTCAATGAACTTGAACATATGAAGACGACGAACAACAGGACTTTCATATTCATTATTGTACTCGAAACCGAACGATCAAATCCTGGGGACTTAGATCATGAACTAAAACTTAGCATATGGAATTAAATAGCAGATTTCACACTATGATATGCCAATAGTCGATCCAAAAGCTTACACATCTGATCAAACTCTTCGCCAGTTGAGACGGTCAGCGAAGACGGTCACTCTGGTCGGAAACCAAAGTCTCGTCATTTCACCTTGCTTTCTTATTTTAAGCTGCTTATTTTCGTAATGCACCCCATTGCACCACACTTAGCATGGTAGGACAAGTAAACTTTTCTAATCTTGATTTTATAATGAGTATAGTTGACATGGACTTCAGACGTTTAGAGCATCTGGATGTAATGACTTTTGGACCAGCCTCGCAACACAGCAATCCCGAAGCTGATTCGAGTTCCTCAACCATAGCTAGCAGGCTTTCCTATGGTCATCAAACTGAACAAACATAATTTTATGAGCCACGAACCAACAATTTTCTGATGCTTCCGTCCTCCCAGCAGAAGATCTAAGTCCTACGCCCAATGTTGTAGAAGGCGCTATAATATAAGATAACGCGATTGATTCTCATGCTTCTAGAATTAATGAGACCGCCCTTCGTAGACTATGTTCCTGTAACATCCCTTGGAGGCCAAAATAAGCGCTACAGATGCTGCAGTCATCCATAGTATTAACTTCTGGTGATGAAATACGGTAATGATGATGGTATCCATAATATCAGAAGCACATGAATATGAACAAATCAAAGACTTCAAAACAACATATATTTAATTACATATCCAAAATCATAATTCATATCCATGTTACAAAATCCAAAAACGTTTTCCCAAGTAAGGATCAAATATAAATTTAAAATAATACGCCAAGAGCGACATGTGTCGATGCCCTCTTCGATGATCAAAGCAATATAGCCATATCTGACTTAATGCACATCAGAAATAAAACAAATGAACATAGTCCTAAATTTGCTATCCATCAATCACCTGCTCGTTTATGAGAGCTTTATTCACCAAAACTACGAAAACATAAAAACCTCAACCTCAGCCTACTCAAATCGATTTTAAGCATCAGAGAGTTTAAGGGGAAAAAACTTCGAGTCAGACATAAAGCCTGGTATGAATAATTATGTTATATCTCGGTTTACTGATATTAAGCGAGACTATGTCACTTAGTGGAACGGGTTTTCCCTCGTTAATATCTTTTTTTTTCAAAACATATATTTTGCAAATCCTTTCCTACAACAAAATTGGTTAATAAAACTGGTTATGATAATAAAATAATAGCAAGATTTGTTATGCTATAAGCAGGTAATATATGGACAAACCATCCGAAATCTGGGCTGACTGCCCTTATCTAAACTAACTGTCCTAAAACTAATTATATAAAATAACGATATCCTTTATGCTAATAAATGAACTATCTATCCTAATCATTTTCTTATGGTTAACTACCCTTTAAATTTTCCTTGAAAACCTTTTCAAAAATAATTTAGTCCTTCAAATCATATGTACACAAGGAAAATATATCTTTAGCTTTACTCTAAGCTATTTTTCCATGTTATATATACTTCACTCAAAATAATGTTAATGACATTTAATGAGGATTACCTATCCTTTCAAAATAAGTTAAAGTCCTTTATAACTTGAGAACACCTAGGCTATTCTACCCATTCATTATATCTAAAACTTTTGTTTAAACCCTTTAAACAACCCATTCGAAACCCTTGAAAGTAACCCTTTCAATTGAAAGTACCCCTTTCGAAACCATTGAAAGTAAATCTTTTGAAACAAATAAAAGTCTTCCCTTTGAAAGTTTTAAAATATAAGACATCCTCCTCTAAAACCTTCTTAACCTTGCCTTTCGAAATCATAGGAAAAACCTTCCTTTTTAACCTTGTCGAAACCCTGAAGAACCCCCTCTTCTGAAACCATTCATTAAAACCTTTCAAAAGCATCAAAACTCAACTCTTTTGAGAGCATTTGGGTTCAATTTAAAACATGTGAAAATATTTCAAAACCATTTGAAGTTAACTACTTTGAAACCCTTTAAAAATGTTTCGGTCGAAACCATTTGGATTATGCCTTCAAGTAGAGCAAAAGGATTAGAAAATCAATAGCGTCGAAAGCATCTGTTTCGAAACCATTTCTTAAGCAAAGAAATGATGGTGTTGAAACCATCTCTTTGAAAGCATTGGAGAGGTGGCCAAATTTTTAGAAAACAAAAGAACCCCTTCAAAACATCTGGGTCGAGTTGTAGGAAGTGGTAGCTAAAGATTTTGACTCTGTCAAAAGTAATCATTTAAAAAAAAGGAGCAACTTAATTAAAACCATCATTTTAAACCATTTGATTTAGTTGAAAGCTATTGGCTTGGTTATCCAACAAGTAAAGAGAAAGGGAAGCAGAATCAAACGAGTGCGTGAAAGACAAAACTGTCCAGCCAGATGTTTGCTTCGGCATCAACTAAAATTCCGAACCAAATATGCAATCTTGTAGCCTCTGATATGCCGGACCAAATATGCGGTCCATCATCCTCTGATATGCCAGACCAAATATTTGGTTCGGCACCCTCTGATATTCCATACCAAACATTTGGTCCGGCGTCCTTTGATATGCCGGACCAAAATTTGGTCCGACACAGTACGTCCAACACCAACCAAACATTTGGCCCAGTGCACAAGCATGCCAAACCAGATAAGGAAAAGCACCCAGGTCAGGCAAGCTCCATGACCCACATGCCGATCCAAATGCTCTTGCTCAAATGCCAAACCAAATTCAGAAAGTTATAACTTCCTCCTCCACACTTCACAATTCCACTCTATAAATACAGGAGCTTCTCAACAACAATTGGGATGGATTTTGGGAGAAAAGAGGGAAAATTCTACTGAGACTCAGTCACTCTAGCTACTTCAATTTTTTACTCCTTTCGAACAAACTTGTATTTGTAGCCAAATCAAAGTAAGAATAATAAGATGGACAGTGGATGTAGGCACAATCTGGCCGAACCACTATAAAACCTATGTGATTTACTTTCCTTAACCGCTTTCCGACTTATGAGCCTATGAATCGTTCTGTGACCGTAAAAATTATCCCTTAACATGTTGGAACATTAAAAACTCCAAATAAATCAACCTTAATGTGACCTGGCTAAATTCAAACTTAGAGGTGTTTGTCCAATTTTTGTGCAAACATTTTTGGTGCTTTCACTAAGAATGATGTGGAGAATTGAACTCTTCTATCCACCATCCTTCCAAACCTTAACTCAACATTAGAACATCGCTTCCTCTAGGAGCAACACCAATTAGCGTAAGAGCGCGGCTATTGCCATTACACTCAATCTCATCCAACAAGATTAAGAAAGCCCAGCTACCTACTCTCAACCTCCAGACTCAGCTGTCACCCGAGAAGACATAGATAGAGTTTTGAATGAGATGATAGATCGCTTCGCTACCCGACAAAAAGCTTTAGTGGACTAACTCATGACACGCTTGAGAGGCACAGAGGAATCCACTCACAACACTGAATCTAGAGGTGAGTCTTAATCCGGAGTGTCGCGTAGACTGAACGGATCCCTTGCAAATGAAGAATTCGATCAAGAAGATACAAGAACTCGAAGACGAGCCAGGATTCTGCCTGAAGTTGGTCCTGAAAGAGCATGAAGAGCTGGGCCCAATCAAGGGGGTACTAGGCAACGACTGACTGTGGCTGACTTTGTCATGCTTGAGCCAACCATCGCCAATCTTTCCTCAACCAAGGTTCCAGATGCCATCAATATCAAAAGGAAGTCACCACTTCTCCTAGAGCTGCTCCAGAATCCATGGAGAGGATAACACGCCTCGTCAGGTAATATCTCAGGCACGAACAACTCAAAAGAGGAATAGGGCCAAGGGTGTCCAGCCCCTTCACCAAGGACATAGAAGCGATAGCCAGTCCTCGAGAATGGAAGATGCCCACTATGGATCCCTACAAAGGCACGTCCGACCCAATCATCCACTTGCAGCCCTACACCCAGCACATGCTCATGAATGGAGCAACAGAGGGTGTGCGGTGTAAATATTTTCCACCGTTCCCATTAGACTTAGCAACCACATGGTTTTTTCTCCTTCCTCATGGCTCCATTATCTCTTAGGAAATGTTGAAGGAAAAATTCATTAGTCAATTCCGAATCTATATAGAACAGCCCATAGATGCTTATCCCTTGTCGGACGTAAAATAGAAAGTTAAAGAACCGCTACAGCAATATCTTACTACTTTTAACACTGTTGCGGCGGAAGTACAAAACACAGATGAAAGAATTACACTAATGGCACTATGCAGTGGCATCCATCCAGATTCAAAGCTTGCAAGAAGATTGAAGATGGAAAAATATCTAACTCTTTAAGATTTCTTTCATCATGCTGGAAAATACATGAGATTGAAGGACAGGGCGACTCACCGACGTAGCGAGCAACCCACAAAGGCTTCTAGCTTCCAAGGAAACCTAAGTGCCCTACCCCAAGAGGAAGGGAGTAAGCTGAGCAACGAAGGAAAAAATGGCCACCAAGGCAACTCTGGAACTGAAAAAGGCAATAAACGACGATACAGACTTGGACCGAGGTTCGATTCATACAATCCTCTGAATGACACTATGGAGATCATTCACATGGTTACCTAACACAAGTTGAAATACAAATGCCCTCCATACAAAAGGAGTCAGAAGCAGCAATTAAATAGGAAAATATTATCACTTCCATGAGTCTCATAGGTATAAAACCGAAGAATGCCAGCATTTTTAGGATCTCATTGAGGAATGTATCCAAAAAAGAAAGTGGAACGATACATACAAAAAGGACACAACTCTACCGCTCTGATCCACGAGGGATCTGGGCAACCCCCGTAAGGGAACAACAAGGAAGGGTTAGGTACGAGCCGCTCCAACCAGGAGAAGATAGTTGTCCATACCATATCTAGAGGCTCGCATGTAGTTGACGGAAGTTGGGCCGAACTGGAGAGATACGGAAAATACTTGAAAGATAAGGAAGGATATGTTCATTCCATTACTGAAGGGCGCATCAAAAAATGGAGAGAAAAAGCTGACATAACCTTCAAAGATAAAGATTTAGTTGGAAAACAATATCCGCACACTGATCCCATGGTTATCTCCGCCTGGATCGGCCCGGCAAAGGTGTTTCACATTTTAGTAGATACAGGAAGCTCGGTGAATATTTGGTTCAAACATGCATTCAATAAAATTAAGATATCAATGAAAGATGTATCCCCATGCCACAAACCCTTACATGGGTTCATTGGGGAAGCCACAATGCCGCTTGGATAGATAGACTTGTTCGTTGAGCTAGGAAGTCACCATCGACCGGTTGTTTGAAAGTAAACATGCGTACTGGTGGATGGACACTCTGCCTACAACGCATTTTTGGGAAGGCCTGGTTTGTCATATTTCTAGATAGTCTTGGAACCATGGTGTTTGAAGATGAAATTCCCAACTGATAACAGAATAAGAGAAGTAGAAGGTGACCGAGATGCGGCTCATGATTACTACGTGACAGAAATCCGCCAAAACAAGAAGGAAAAGGAAAAGGCGTGGGGTCGCCCTCTGTGTCAAAAGTGTGGAAGCATGGCAATCAAAGAAGGCCCTTCCTCTCGGATATACTAGTGAACCATTTAACAAGTTGGACCCCAGAGATAGAGAGGAGGAGGTCAACGCTAAGTCCGTGGAGGCTTTGGAACATGTGAAGGTGGATGAACACGACAAAAAAGGCTTTTAAAGATAGATTACCAGTTGAACCAGAACTTAAAAATCCATTTGATAGGATTTCTACATAAGAACATTGATGTATTTGCATGGACCCATGAAGACATGGTGGGGAATATCCCTAGAAATAGCTTGTCATTGCCTCAATATTGACCCAACCAAGGTCCCGATCAAACAAAAGAAAAGAATCATGGGGATAGAATGATCAATTGCTCTCAACGAAGAGGTGAAGAACCGGCTCGCTAACGGTTTTATCTGTGTAGCCATTTACCCAAAATGGATCTCCAACCTAGTTTTAGTGAAAAAGCCTAATGGGAAGTGGCAGACCTGCATTGACTTTTCCAACCTCAACGATGCTTGCCTCAATGACCGTTTTCCTTTGCCTTGAATCAACCGACTGGTAGATGGAACCACAGGACATGAGTTATTGTCATTCATGGATGCATATTCAGGATATAACCAGATCCCTATGCATGTGCCGGATCAAGAACATACTAGCTTCATCATAGATCTTGGCCTATATTGTTACAAGCTCATGCCCTTCGGGCTTAAGAATGTCGGCGCTACCAATCAACTTCTAGTTAATAAGATGTTTGAGTAGCAAATTGGTCACCCCATGGAAGTCTATGTCGATAACATGCTTGTCAAATCAAGAAGAGCAATGGATCTTCTAAGCCACCTAGGCGGGATGTTCCAAATATTAGGAAAATACCAAATGAAACTGAATCCTCTGAATTGCACTTTGGGGTGTCTTTGGGTAAATTCTTAGGTTTCATTGTGCACGCTAGAGGAATCGAGGCGAATCCTGAAGAGGTACAAAATTTGAATAATGTGAAAATCCTCGCCACGTAAAGGGAAATGCAGAGCCTAATTGGGAAGGTAGTTGCTCCGAGAAGGTTTGTATCTAAAGCCACAGACAAGTGCATCCTATTCTTCGAAGCCCTCAAAAAGGACAAAGGAAAATTTGAATGGACCGATAAATGCTATTCAGCCTTCCAGAGTCTGCTAGAACACCTATAGAAGCCGCCAGTGCTCTCTACTCCGATAGATGGAGAGAGCCTCTACCTATACCTAGCCGTATCCTCTCATACGCTACGTGCCGCATTTGTACGAGAAGATGATCGTATCCAGAAACCCCTATACTTCATTAGCAAAAGATTCACAGGGGCAGGAGCTAGATACCCAAAGGTCAAAAAATTGGCTTACTAACTGTTCAACCTTTGAGGCAAGTCCTACATAAACCAGACACATCAGGGCACTTGTTAAATTGTGAATTGAGCTGAGCTAGTGTGACATTACCTACCACCCGCGCACTGCAATCAAGGGAAAAGCCTTGGCTGATTTCATAGCTGAGTTCACAATGTGAGATAAGGAGGCTGCGGCATGGGTTGAGGAACCTGTCAAATGGAATATGTTCGTTGATGGAGCATCGAACGAGCTCGGCTCGGGGGCAGGTGTCATAATAGTCACATCCCGAGGAAGGAAATTAAGCTATGCACTAAGACTAGAGTTCACTGCAGCCAATAAGGAAGGTAAATACGAGGCAATAATAATCTGCTTAGAAATCATTAAAGAAATAGGAATTAAGTTGAATATGCGCTTATATGATTTTTGTTTGATGATAATAAACATATATACATTCGTTTAAATGTATTTGTTAATGTACTATTTTATTTTTCATAGATTAAATAAATATTTGCTGAATAAAATTAAATAACACAGAATTTGAATTCAAACAGAAATTTTATTCAAAACAAATATTCATTACAATTTTGAATAGTACAAATTCAAGCTCTCACTATACACTATACAACTTTGATACAAAATCAATTACATCATAATTTTACATTTTCAGTTGTACTCACTATATATCGTTCACACTCATAATTTATCTTCAACTTCATTCCAATATGAATCCAGCATCTGAGCAATCTGCAAAAATAAATATTGACGCAGTAAAATTGAAAAAGAAATATTTTTGCAATATAAAATAAAATGTGAATTTTGAAAATGATATTTGCCTCAGTTATTTGGGTTGTTCGTCATCATTTATATTTGAATTCATCACACACGAACAATGTGACATGCACAGTGTATCACTGTACATGCCACAAGGCCGTGCACACCGATATACACTTGATAATGTTACAGGGACAGGTGAGCACAGGTCAAACCCAAATGAAAAGCCGGGTTCAACTCAGGTGCAATATAAATAAAATGTCGACTTCAGCACAAGGTCAAACCCAAGTCATGAAACTGGATTCAACACAGGTGCAAATGGCCAAAACTCAAGAATCAAGTGTCGACTAGTCCAATATAAACAAGACCAGTATAATCACAAATGAACAAAACTATTTGCAAACTGAAACGGACTAAAATACCAGACCAAACTGCATCAAGAAACCAAAACCAGAAAAGTACACAAACATAACCACAGACATGGTCAGAACCAAGATGAACAAATGTGCAACCTAAACTATAAAATGTCTAGACCAGGCTACACAATATCAAAGTACTCGATCAATATGAAAAAGGGCAGTGGACAGTGACAATGTGGCTGCAGCAGAAATATGGTAATACAACAAAGCTCAGCCAGTTCAAACATATATCGAAGTGGACAATGCAAGCAAGCCTCAATTCTAAATACATAAGCACACATGAAACAGTGCAGACTTAAATGTATAGATCAAGTGAAGTATACAAGAGAAGCTTGTAGACTATCATGAAGCAAAAACACGACCATGCTACAGTTCAAATGCAAATACCACAAATCCAAGACCAGAAAAACAAAACTGCAAATACCCATGTCCAGACTCAATGCAACATTCACATTACAGTTTCATGTAACAGACAATGCACCAATGTCACAAGCATGAACACAAGTGTACATGATAGTGTACAACATCAAAGACACAGCAGTAACAAATCAAGACAGCATCCACAAGACTCAGTCAATACACAATGATGAACAAAGCCACAAGAGAACCAGACTAGGTAGTACAAGTATCAAGACCAGTGCCATGTGGACAATGAAACCAAAAGCAAACAGCAAGTGGAGAATGTATCGCGAGTTCAACATAATGTAACCAGATTTTGAATCTAGATAGACTAACACTAAGGTTCAAGTGATATCAAGACTCAGTGCAACAGAGAGTATGCAACATGACAGTAAACAGTGCTTAGTGATCAAACATGAACACAACTCACAATGCAATGCCACAGCAAACATGGTTCAAAACAACATACAACAATACCAACTGACAACAGTAATTCAGACGAACGTAAGTACAACAGTAAGAGCAACTTTGAAGATAATGATATACAGGTTAAACCAAAACAGTAATGTTCAGGGACGAACACAGATGAACCATTAACGAAGTCACTGTGAAATCACCATGGAAAGCAAGTCAAAAATATACGTTTTTGAACAAGTCGCAATCATCTCAAACGAACAAGTCAAGCCGTAATCAACATCAAAGCCGTGGGAATCAAGCAACGAAAATATATGCATATGAAAAGGTCAGAAATCATCTCAAACATTGAAGCATAATCAAGCGGCCGATCACACAAAATTGACGAATTCAAATATATTTGTACGAACGAAACTCAAGGGTTAAACCCTATATAAACAATCATCATCGGCAATTTCAAAAACATGGAGTTCAATCAAGCATAACAGAATAGCATAAACGAGAATCACATACCGAATCCAAGTCGAACTCCATCAACTCGAAGCAACCGAAGTGAGCAACAAGGATTCGATCGAACAAGACTTCACGCAATTAACCACTGATTCGATCAATTTAGAGTCCGAGCCTCGAGAAAGCCCTAAATTTGCAAAGCCCTAAATCAAAGCCGCCATTCTCAAGATAAAGGAATGGCCGACACAATAAAAGAAAAAGGGGAAAGGGCCAGCGAATTTTCTCTACTATAATTCATTTTGGGCCGGCCTTCTTTTTTAAGAGCTTTCTTTTTATTATTATAAAGGGTTTATTTATTAGGGTTGTCTTTATTTTAAATTGTTTTAATTTGTATTTCAACTTTAAACCGTTGTAATTTCTAGTCGTGTGACTATGGGACAAACTACGTGGCGTAGTTTGAGAATTCGCAACTCAGTGGCTGAGTTGTGGCAGGGTTTTGAGCGTAGAGTTAGGTTTAGTCGATAGCGGGTGTCGCAAGTTTACGTGTGTAAGCGTCTGACTATCTAATTTCTAGTAGAAACCTTGGGGGCAGCACGTAGGCAGGGTTTTGCCGAAGCTGGGTAAATTCTGTGTTGTTCTGTTTCTGTTATTTATATTCTGCGATATCTGTGCTGTTATTATTCTGCTGTGAACTGTGTTGAAATCATTTTATATAAGCTTCTGCAATTAATTTTTATAATTTATACCATCACCCTATTCCCCCCCTTTAGGGTGAAATCGATCCTACAAGTGGTATTAGAGCTAGGAATAGAAGTCAATTTTTGTTTTAAAAAATTCGTGTTTCAAAAAAACGGTTTTTGTTTTAAAAATTTGAATTTTTAAAATGTCTTCTTTTAATAATAATTTTATTGAGGGTCGTGCCAATATTATTCCTCCTATTTTAACAGATTTTTTGAATTGGAAATTGATAATGGAATTTTATTAAAAATCTGTTAATGTTAAATGTTGGGATATTATTGAAAACGGGTGTGATATAACAGATAAGAAAATTATCTCGATTAACGCTCTTGCTATGCATATATTATATTCTCATATTAATCAAAATAATTTTAATTTCATCTCTCATTGTGAAAATGCACAGGAAATCTGGAATACCTTCATTGCAATATATGGTGCAAAAGTCAACAGCAATGAGAAATCCTCCACAACCAACTCATTTGAAGAAATGTGCTTAACAGGATTTGTAAAAAGCAGTTGTGATGAGGATGATGATGATGGAGCAGCTGAGCTGGCGTTAATAATGAAGAAATTCAAAAGGTGGAACCACAAATATGGAAATCCAGCTCTAAATCAAAAATTAAAAAGCAGAATAATCAAAGCACTAGACAACTCGAAAGAACACGGGATCATTTGCAACAAACCCGGTGATATCAAGCCCAATTATCCCCAATTTCAACGCGATTTTGAAAAGAAATCAAAACGAAGAAATGCTACAGCCACGTGGAATACAAGTGATAAAGATAATCAAAGTTCTAGTAGTAAGAGTGAGAAAACAGATATGTGCCTTCATGGAAATATAATTGATAGCGACGATGACGAGCCAAGCGAGGTATCAAAACTTACTCACTCTGAATTACTTATTTATTTCCACGAAGTAAATGGCTGTTTTGAACGACTTTGGAAAAAATACGCTAAACTTGAATCACAAAAAGACACTTTGATAGAATTAAATGAACAACTTGACCAATTAGTTAAAACCTATCAAAGTAGGATCCCTAAGTGTGATAAGTGTCCAACATTCGAAAACGAAATTAAAAAAATCAGAAATCAATATAAAATCACTTGAAAATGAAATTATGATTTTAAAAGAAAGTGAAAATACTAGGAGTGAGAATTCTATCAAAAAGTGCACTCAATTGTTGAACAAAAATGAATCTCTCAAAACACAAGTCCAACAATTGTCAACGACTTTAGATAAATTTTCAAAAAGTGAAAAATCGTTGAATATGCTATTAGGAAAGCAAACTGTTAATACGGTTATACAAGGACTTGGATATAATAAAACGAAAATTGTTAAAAGCAATATTAATCAAGTCAACTCTATGTGCACAATTTGTAGAAAATATGGACACAATCACAATAATTGTTGGCATAGACCCAAACATGTGAAAACTATACCAACTTAGGTTCCAAAAGGCACAAATATAAAATTTCTCAAAGTTAAACAAATTTGGGTGCCGAAGGGAACAATTGTAAATAGTTTTGGGTCTCCACAAAATTATTTTTCAAATATTCTGCCACTAACAACCATGGACCTATAAAAACAAATAGGTCAGAAGAATCTTTCATCGTGTAGGTGTGGTGGTAGGCTAAGGAACAACAATAGTGCTACTTGGATTCTGGCTGTTCTGAGAGCACACCGAGCAACAAAGCAAAGTTCCTTAGCCTAGTTCAAAGGTGACAGAATCATAATAGATAACAACGAAAAAATATCGTAAAGGTAAAACAGTTAATGGTATGTTTTGAACGATATATTAAATGTGATAATCTGCACCGTATTCTGAATTAAATCAGCCAATAATGAGATGATGAAAAGATGTTTATTTTGACTTATTCAACATAGTTGGCCAAATTATATTCTTATGCCAAAACACTATAAAATTCTCTAGATTCTTTGAATTACTTCATATATATTAATTTGGATTAATAATAGTGTTTTGTTGGATGATAGTACAATTGCTTATAGTACGGCTAACTCTATATTCACGGTTATTGATTGTTTAAATGGCTTCAATTCAAATTCAAAAGAATTTCACTTAAAATACTGTTAAAATTCAGTTTAAAATTTTTTGGTGCACACTTCATGGTTTGGTTAATCGAATTCAATTAATGATAATTTTGAGTGAAAGAGAAATTTAGATGCCGATTACACTGGTAATCTAGTTGATAGAAAAATTACTAGTTGAACGTGATTTTTGTTGAGACATTTAGTAACTGCATCGTTTTTCAAAGAAAATATCTGCATATACTTCATTTCAAATAATTTTCAAATACCAGAAATTTTTCTCATAACCCCCCTCAAGAAAATCATTTTTGACCATATTTTCAGATTAGTCATTTTGAAAAATTGATTTCATAATATTTTTGAATTTGATTTTAAATGACTATTTTGACTACTCTGACTCCCTATGATTATCAAAAAGATAAATAGTGATTGAAAGAGTTATGAGTGCTAATATTGATCATATATTATGACTCGAGACGGTATAATCAGTAAATTTCTTTAGAAATTTAAACAAGAGTTATAAACCTTTTTGTTGGTAAAAATTTCATGACCATCTCTATCTCTATCATATTTCTAACAACCATCACTCATCAAAATTCTATATAGTTTGTCGATATGTGGTACTTTAAGCAGGAATCGTTCGTTTTTAATTTTACATTTTTTTTCTTAAAATAATATATATATATATATATATATAGAGTAATAATAAATAAATACCAATGTATTCATTCTCATTTAAAAGTCCTTACTGTTATGCATAGGTGAACTACTTGGAATTTGTTATGTGCTTCCATGCTCATTTAAAAGTCCTCATGGTTATGCATGTATGGAACGCATATCAAAAGTTGATTTTTAAATAAACAAGTTGATTCTAATCCCATTTAAAAGTCCTCACGGTTATGCGTGGTTAGAAGATACTTGAATTTATTTTTTTAAAATTGGAATACTACTAATCTCATTTAAAAGTCCTAACGGTTATGCATGGTTAGTAGATATTCAAATTCCTGATATAAATATACCACAAATAGACACAACTGTATGGTTTTATATGATGACATAATTCCCATCATTCTAAAAGTGGAATATGCGCCTAACAAAATATTTATGATTTTTGTTTGATTTTTTTATTGAAATTTAATATTTATATTCAATTAAGTTTTAATGTTGAATTAATATCGATCACTTTATCTCTATTTTCTCTAACACTATCATTCTTTTGCTGATAACAAAAGGGGGAGAGAAAAGTTAAGATTTTGTCAAATAAAATCAAGTAAAGGTCAAAAATTATCTATTTACATCTAGGCTCATTTGCATATTTTTATTTGTATGCATATATGTAGGGGGAGTTTTGTGTAGAGAGGAAGCATTTAAATAGGGGAGCAATTAGGATATATCAATGATCAAATACATTTAACATATTCAAAATCTTAAATATATGTTTGTTATCATCAAAAAGGGGAGATTGTTGAATATGCGCTTATATGATTTTTGTTTGATGATAATAAACATATATACATTCGTTTAAATGTATTTGTTAATGTACTATTTTATTTTTCATAGATTAAATAAATATTTGCTGAATAAAATTAAATAACAAAGAATTTGAATTCAAACAGAAATTTTATTCAAAACAAATATTTATTTCAATTTTGAATAGTACAAATTCAAGCTCTCACTATACACTATAAAACTTTGATACAAAATCAATTACATCACAATTTTACATTTACAGTTGTACTCACTACATATCGTTCACACTCATAATTTATCTTCAACTTCATTCCAATATGAATCCAGCATCTGAGCAATCTGCAAAAATAAATATTGACGTAGTAAAATTGAAAAAGAAATATTTTTGCAATATAAAATAAAATGTGAATTTTGAAAATGATATTTGCCTCAGTTATTTGGGTTGTTCGTCATCATTTATATTTGAATTCATCACACACGAACAATGTGACATGCACAGTGTATCACTGTACATGCCACAAGGCCGTGCACATCGATATACGTTTGATAATGTTACAGGGACAGGTGAGCACAGGTCAAACCCAAATGAAAAGCCGGCTTCAACTCAGGTGCAATATAAATAAAATGTCGACTTCAGCACAAGGTCAAACCCAAGTCATGAAACTGGATTCAACACAGGTGCAAATGGCCAAAACTCAAGAATCAAGTGTCGACTAGTCCAATATAAACAAGACCAGTATAATCACAAATGAACAAAACTATTTGCAAACTGAAACGGACTAAAATACCAGACCAAACTGCATCAAGAAACCAAAACCAGAAAAGTACACAAACATAACCACAGACATGGTCAGAACCAAGATGAACAAATGTGCAACCTAAACTATAAAATGTCTAGACCAGGCTACACAATATCAAAGTGCTCGATCAATATGAAAAAGGGCAGTGGACAGTGACAATGTGGCTGCAGCAGAAATATGGTAATACAACAAAGCTCAGCCAGTTCAAACATATATCGAAGTGGACAATGCAAGCAAGCCTCAATTCTAAATACATAAGCACACATGAAACAGTGCAGACTTAAATGTATAGATCAAGTGAAGTATACAAGAGAAGCTTGTAGACTATCATGAAGCAAAAACACGACCATGCTACAGTTCAAATGCAAATACCACAAATCCAAGACCAGAAAAACAAAACTGCAAATACCCATGTCCAGACTCAATGCAACATTCACATTACAATTTCATGTAACAAACAATGCACCAATGTCACAAGCATGAACACAAGTGTACATGATAGTGTACAACATCAAAGACACAGCAGTAACAAATCAAGACAGTAAATCCACAAGACTCAGTCAATACACAATGATGAACAAAGCCACAAGAGAACCAGACCAGGTAGTACAAGTATCAAGACCAGTGACCTGTGGACAATGAAACCAAAAGCAAACAGCAAGTGGAGAATGTATCACGAGTTCAACATAATGTAACCAGATTTTGAATCTAGATAGACCAACACTAAGGTTCAAGTGATATCAAGACTCAATGCAACAGAGAGTATGCAACATGACAGTAAGCACTGCTCAGTGATCAAACATGAACACAACTCACAATGCAATGCCACAACAAACATGGTTCAAAACAACATACGGCAATACCAAATGACAACAGTAAATCAGACCAACGTAAGTACAACAATAAGAACAAGTTTGAAGATAATGATATACAGGTTAAACCAAAACAGTAGTGTTCAAGGATGAACACAGATGAACCATTAACGAAGTCACAGTGAAATCACCATGGAAAGCAAGTCAAAAATATACGTTTTTGAACAAGTCGCAATCATCTCAAACGAACAAGTCAAGCCATAATCAACATCAAAGCCGTGGGAAGCAAGCAGCGAAAATATACGCATATGAAAAGGTCAGAAATCATCGCAAACATTGAAGCATAATCAAGCGGCCGATCACACAAAATTGACGAATTCAAATATATTTGTACGAATGAAACTCAAGGGTTACAAACCCTATATAAACAATCATCATCGGCAATTTCAAAAACATGGAGTTCAATCAAGCATAACAGAATAGCATAAACGACAATCACATACCGAATCCAAGTTGAACTCCATCAACTCGAAGCAACCGAAGTGAGCAACAAGGATTCGATCGAACAAGACTTCACGCAATTAACCACTGATTCAATCAATTTAAAGTCAGAGCTTCGAGAAAGCCCTAAATTTGCAAAGCCCTAAATCAAAGCTGCCATTCTCAAGATAAAGGAACGGCCGACACAATAAAAGAAAATGGGGAAAGGGCCGACGAATTTTCTCTACTATAATTCATTTTGGGCCGGCCTTCTCCTTTAAGAGCTTTCTTTTTATTATTATAAAGGGTTTATTTATTAGGGTTGTCTTTATTTTAAATTGTTTTGATTTTTATTTCAACTTTAAACCGTTGTAATTTCTAGTCGTGTGACTAGGGGACAAACTACGTGGCGTAGTTTGAGAATTCGCAACTCAGTGGCTGAGTTGTGGCAGGGTTTTGAGCGTAGAGTTAGGTTTAGTCGATAGCGGGTGTCGCGAGTTTACGTGTGTAATTGTCTGACTATCTAATTTCTAGTAGAAATCTTGGGGGCAGCACGTAGGCAGGGTTTTGCCGAAGCTGGGTAAATTCTATGTTGTTCTGTTTCTGTTATTTATATTCTGCGATATCTGTGCTGCTATTATTCTGTTGTGAACTGTGTTGAAATCATTTTATATAAGCTTCCACAATTAATTTTTATAATTTATACCATCACCCTATTCACCCCCTCTCTAGGGTGAAATCGATCCTACAGGTGTCATAATAGTCACATCCCGAGGAAGGAAATTAAGCTATGCACTAAAACTAGAGTTCACTGCAGCCAATAACGAAGTTGAATACGTGGCAATAATAGTCTGCTTAGAAATCATTAAAGAAATAGGAATTAAGTCGATATGTATACATACGATTCACAATTAATAGTTAACCTGATCCTTGGATAATTCCATATTCATGGAGAAAAGCTTGCGTCCTACCTTAAAAAGACCAAAACCCTTCTTAATGAGCTAGACTACTATGTAATAAAACACATACCGCGAAGGGAGAATCAAGAGGCGGATGAACTCGCCAAAGGGGTTAGTATAAAAACCGAGCCAATACCAGGGGCAACCCCCATCATGAGACAATCCACACCGAGTTTCGAGTGTCTGCAAATCACAATGATCGTAGACAAGGAGATTTGGATTACCTCCATCATCAGATAATTGCAAGAAGGAACCTTACCAGTAGATCAGAACGAATTAGTAAAATCCTAAGGAAGGCATCCCGCTACACCATCCATAATGGCATACCGTACCATCGTGGATTTTCCAACCCACTACTAAGATGTGTCACCAGGAACGAAGCAAAAGATATCCTAATAACATTCATCAAGGAAGTTGCGACGATCACATCGGAGGGCAAACTCTTGTCAGAAAGATCCTATGCTATAGGTACTTTTGGCCCACATTGAACAAGGACGTGGTGGAGTTTGATAAGAAATGTGACAAATGCTTAAGATTTGCTGAAATCCAGAGATTACCACCTACCAGTTTAATCAAGATGGTCAGCCCTTGGCCTTTTTCCATCTGCGGAATTGATCTAATCGGGGAACTCCCCATCGGTCGAGTAGGAGTAAAATACGCTATAGTGGCAGTGGATTATTTCACCAAATTGGTGGAAGCGGAGCCTTTGAACAAAATTTCGTCTACCAAAGTGATAAACATCATAATAATAACATCATATGCAGGTATTGGGCGCCGTTGAAGATCGTATCAGATAACGGGCTCCAATTCGACAGTAAAAAATTCTCCAGTTGGTGCCATGAACATAGGATTGCCCGAAGCTTCTCGGCTGTAGCATATCCCTTGGCAAATGGACAGGTCGAAGCAGTAAACAAGGTTTTGAAATCATTAATCAAGAAAAAGCTAGAAAAGTCCAAGGAAGCATGGGTCGAAAAACTGCCTACTGCTCTGTGGGCCTATCAAACTTCTTACAAGACCGCAACAGGGCACACGCCATTCGCATTAGCATACGGAACTGAAACCATTCTTTTCGTCGAAATAGTCATCCCCTTGCACCGTAGGATACATTACAATTCGAAAGAAAACTAGGAGCTCTTAAACATGTCACTCGACCTGATCGAGGAAAAAAGAAACGCCGCCGCCCTCAAAGCTGCTGCTCATAGACAAAAGGTGGAAAGGCAGTATAACTCTAAGGTGAATCCCCAAGCGTTGCAAGAAGGATACTTGGTACTCAAACGAGTCTTCCCATGGTCAGGATTGCTAGATCCGATTTGGGAAGGGTCGTTTGTTGTTCATAAGGATCTTTACAACGGAGCTTACGCCCTGTCAATGGTAGATGGAGAGGTGTTTGGGAAAGCATGGAATCTCCAACATCTCTGCCACTATTTCTCTTAAGTTGTAAAGAAACATGTATTGAATGAACCAATAAAAAAACAGTGGATGTAGGCATATTTCGGCCGAACTACTATAAAAATTTGGTGTCTTGCATTAATTACCTTATTTGAACATTCTATCATTTAATCTAATGATTATTCCTACTATGAGCAATCATAGACACTTGCCGCCAGCATTGAAAGTAAGATAACCATGATAAGGGGCACGAAACATGCCTTGGCAATTCAGTACTGACGATCGGCACCCCCAAGTCATCAATGATGAACCGATTATAAGCCACAAATTAGGCATGATTTATAGTGAAGGCAGTTCATCAATGGCGTTCGGCTCGCCAACAACTGCGAACCAATTATAAACCCCACGAATAGGGCATGGATGCAGCCAGGAGTAGTTCGCACTTGACAATCGGCATTACGCACGGCGGCAACTATAAATCGAATAATACTCACGACACAGGCATTAACCCGAGTAGTTATCGTTTGCGATCGGTCTTGAATATAACAACGCGTTTATGTTTTTATTTGTCTCTGAACATAATAATGATTAACAAAGTCGTAAACAATACACAAATAGACAAAACAGACTATGAAAATCACACATCGCAAAAGTCATTCCAGATAAACATGCAAAAGACATATATTAAACTTCACACAATATAAATCTTTATGTACAAAGTTTTTGTCTATATATACACATATACTAAACAGCCATACATCCTTCTAAATCACATACGAAAAGTGAAAAGAAAATTTTCTCAACTAGGGAGGAGGAACATCCTTGCCACTCGGCCCACTCCCTCCTGCCATGTCCTTCAAGGGCTCAGATTGCTCAAGAGACTCGTCTTCCTTTCGCAAAGGCCCAGCTTGCCCTGATAACATCCCTGCACGATGCAAGTATGAAGAATCATAGGTTTTGCAATCTAGAATAGGTAATAGCGGAGATAAAGTTAAAAGATGAGATACCTGCGGTGATGTGACATGGATCACCAAGCTTCTCGATATCCGAGCCATCATTATTATCCTCGTCCTCCACCAGCAGCTCATACCCGTTGGCGATGGCCTTGGTCTCCTCCACCGTGAACTGGTTGTTCACCATCCTAACGTCATACATGGCTCCTTCCTCCTATGCGACTGCAGCCTTGGTCCCTTCAATGATTCAGGCACATACTCCTACCATCACCTAAGGATAATCATCCATCCACTAAAGGTTCCTCTATTTCTAGAACATGTATTAAGTATCATTCAGCATCTGGTTGACTATATCACAAAAGTCATTGGATTTGTCGACTTCGGTCTAGAGAGACACCACCTTGCTCATGTATTGTTCCTTGTCCCTTCTCAGCTGGGCCTGCTCCGCCTTCAACTTATCAATATCATCCTTGTACAAGTCTTCTTCCTTTTGCCACTCGTTTCAAGACTTCTTCAGCTCAACTAAGGCCTCCTTCGATTTCTTTACTTTCTCCTTGAGGGAGCGGATCCACTCCAGACCTTCTGCCGAGCCTCATCCATTGAGCTGATAGCAACGTCAATTTGAGTTTTGCATAAATCGACGACCTCTCTTATTGCTTCTTCCTTGGCCTTTGTTATCTCAAATGTGCTAGATGCCACGACAGCCTCTAACTTAGCCTCATTCTCCCTGACCACCTTGCGTAGATCCTCCACCTCTAAACGCAATCGTACGTTGGCGCTCACAACTTCTTCACTAGCCTTAGCTAAGCAGCATTGATAATCAACAATCTTTCTAGTCTCTTCCTTAATCTGAACCATCCTCGTTGTCGAGTTAGCAAAATCATGAGTCTTTGCCTCATCCAAGATCCAAACCAAGGGATTTCGAGGAAAAAGAAAATCAGTATCAGGATTCGTTGAACGATGATCCGCATATCTAGGATTGATATCAGGATGTCTCTTAAAGGGATTCTGCATCTGCTGTTGATAATCCGAGAAAAAAAATGTCTAATTTTCCCTCCTCTAAATTATCTATCACTTTGTGCACTTCAAAACCCACCGGATTGTGATGGCGACGACGAGAGGAAGTTAGGGAACCAAGGGGGTGGTTTCCTTATCCGGAGATCTCACATGTTTTTGAGACGACTCATGACTCTCTCCTTTATCCATGCCTAACTGAGTCTCCCTAATATTCCCTTGCGTAGTCTTTTCCTCTTGAAAGGCCGTCTTAGAAGAAACGGAAGCCACTTTCATCCGTTTGAATAGCTCGAGCCACATAGACACTTCATTCTTCTTCGGATTCCTCCTTTTCCCTGTAGCACTTATAATAATGTTAGAAAAAAGAAATGGAAAAAGATTAAAAGCAAAACATGCAAGACACTAGAACACCACGAGCTACTACAAACCCTTAGGGTAAACTGGATCAAATGGCCGGGATGAGGTCTCACTCAAGTAGGGAATACATTGGGACGAGACTCCACTTGGAGGAAGGAAACACATGGTGATCAGGCTTCATTGGATTGAGGAGAAGGTGGAGTTTGGGACTCTTCAAAAACAAAAAATTCTCAAGAAGTATCCCAAAATCCATACAGTAATTAAAAGTACCTGGAGAAAGCCCAAATGCCTCGCCGGTTCCCGCTCCACTTTTCATCGGAAGAGGCGGTATTCTACCCAACTCACTCGGACTACACTCTCTTGGGATGTGTCAACGGGGCCTAGGGAATGGCTTGGGTTGTTCCAACTACTCGAGCCACTTTCGCATAGCCTCGACATTCTTTAAAGGAGCCACGCCCAAGCCTTCGCTGCTTATGATCTCCACATCTAGAGAAACATGAACCTCCGATTCTGTTGCTTCATAGTCTCTCCCTGATCCTTCCTCCTCCTTAGTTTCTCCCTCGAAATGTGAACCCTTCTCGTCATCATGGGAAGGAGCATCCTGAATACGTAGAGATTTCACCAAGCGGGGAGGGCGAACTGTGCTCTTTTTGTGCCTTAACTTCTTTGGGGCTCCAGCCACACCACCCTCCTCCTCTGGACCCTTGCCTTTGACTTCATATCCTTTATCTCCTCCATTTCCTACTGCTTTCTCAGCAGAGCTTAGCTTAGTCTTGTGCACGGATTGTTCCTGGGCCGATCAGGTTGTAAAGTCGAAGGGCCGTATCACGGAGTAAGAATGAGTCTTCCCTCTCGGCCTCCGGGATAGCAAAAATTTCCTTGGTCAACTCTTTCAAACCGTCGTCCCCCGTCACCTTCACACAACCTGAAAATTATGGAGCAATAAGAAACCAAGTTGACAGAGAGCTTAGAAAAGATAATACAATTATTTATAGCCAGAAGTAAAAGCGTGCTAGGAAACAGTGTCGTCGCTCACAAAGAAATACTCCTTTTTGAACATGCTGAATTTGGAGTATAGATCAATGACAGGCTTAAACTTATGAGCAGTCTCTAAGCTAATGAAGGGATTCCCTTTTTGATAACTCCTTACACTGTATAAATATTCGACCTCTCTATGGGTGAGGGGTCTCTGATAATGCTTTATGAATATCTAGTATAAGCAGGTCAAGATGGCGTAAGAATTCGATTGAAGCTGCATGAAGCAACCTTCAGGTAAATTACAAAATTAGCAATCCAATTGTTAAGTGGAGGGATTTCACCGCACATGCAATGGTATTTACTGTATGTCATATATCCACCGGGGGAAAGCAGGCTCTATCGTCTGGGTCGGGCAGTATCATGTCCCGACAAGATATCCCGAACGTAATGGCTACAGAGTTCCGTTTCTCTATTGTCAGCATGTTGGGGTGACAGTCTGAAGGCCTAACTAGTGCCTGATTAGGAGCGTAGCCCTCCACCAAAGAGTAGGTAAAACTGTGTTTTTTGGGAGGGTTGACTGAAGCATCAGAAGAAGAGGGACCAATCCCAACACGCTGTGAAGACGCATGCTTGGAAGGAGTTCATGACCAGTAGACATATTCATGTGTAAGAAAATAAAAGTCAAGCGAAAGTCCAACAATCATAAATGAAAATTAAGACATTCACGGGAACCTCCTATCATCTAGCCTAGTTGAAACCATATTCCTAACCTAACCATCTCAACTTGTCACTCCTTATGGATCGGCATACCAATGACCATCGCGCTCAGACAATTTAGTTTGGCATTATCAACACCCCAATACCGAACCAAACACACTAACTGCTGGCCCAAATCCTACCCTCCTATGGCCTTACTTAAACAGTATTTGTTCTCTAGGCCAATGCTACCTTATCCTTATGACCTAGGGAGGAAAGAAAACTCAGTCTTGACGATGATATGTGGATTCGCTTCCATAGTATGGTTAACCGGCACATTTCACAAAATAATGTACAAAAACGAGTTCCTACTGTCAAAACATTTCTCAGTATTAATGTTGTATCTGAAATATCAAAAAAGGATACTATTACTAAAGCCACTACCAATAGTAGTACAGGAACAAAAGCTTCATACCTACTGGACTATGAATGCCCAACTCTATAATTGGATATTTTGATCCAGAGAAAAGCCAAGTCAACAACACAAGTAAAATTCCTGACAGCGACGTAAGAAGAAGCAGCATGTTAAAAGGTACCAACAAGGATAAAGCTTTAAAGATCCCCTCTTTGAAACTTGGACCAAAACCCATGCTCGCGAGGTTCGGTTCACCATGCACTCGACCATATTCTATTTATAAAGAAGATATACATATGGAAAATGGACTCTAGTCTTTTATATCGAATAGAGTTCGAAAGGAAAATGGACTTAACTCTTCTAAGCTATACAGGATGCTAAAAAAGGAAAAATCTAAACATTAAAACCCTAGGTCGAGCAATCAATTTAGATAAGCTTACCTTGAACGACGAAGACACAAAGATTTTTAAATTCAAGCAATATAAGAAAGCGCGGAACCGACCGCAATTGATCGACATTAAGTGAGGGGAATTTGATTGAGGAAGCAGGAAGAAAGGGATAAAGAGGGAATGTGGTATTTAAAGACGAAAAAGATAAGAAGACGAACGGTCACAAGCTTTAGTTCGGTGGTAGGAGCCTGGTGCCAAACCAAACAAAGCATGTTGTGTAATTACATGGCATACTTTAGGGGGCAAGTATTGGCTCAGTTTTCTAGCAAGCAAAGAGAAAGGGAAGCAGAAGCAAATAAGGGCATGAAAGACACAACCACCGGACCAAACATTTGGTTCGACACCCTCTGATATGCCGGACCAAACATTTGGTCTGGCATCCTCTGATATGTCGGACCAAATATTTTGTCCGGCACAATACGTCCAACACCGACCAAACATTTGGTCCGGTACACAAGCGCGCCAAACCAAACAAGGAAAAGTACCCAGGGCGGGCAAGCTCCATGACCCAAATGTCGATCCAAATGCTCTTGCTCAAATGCTGAACTAGATTCAGAAAGTTATAACTTCCTCCTCCACACTTCACAACTCCTTTCTATAAATACCGGAGCTTCTCAACAACAATGGGGATGGATTTTCGGAGAAAAGTGGGAAAATCTGCTGAGACTCGATCACTATAGCTACTTCAAGTTTTTACTCTTTTCGAACAAACTTATATTTGTAACAATCAAAGTTAGAATAATAAGATAGGCAATGGACGTAGGCACATTCTGGCCGAACCACAATAAGACACTGTATGATTTACTTTCCTTAACTACTTTTTGACTTATGAGCTGTGAATTGTTCTGTGACTGCAAAAATTATCCGTAAACGTGTTGGAACATTAGAAAATCCAAATCAATCAACCTAAACGTGACCTAACTAAAATCGAACATAGGGGTGTTTGTCCAATTTTTGTGCAAACAAAAGATAACTAAGTCAAAAGCAACTTAGTCGAAAGCAAAGCATGTAGCCGTATTTTCCTCTAAAACCAAAACAATGCTTTCATGGTTTCGACCCTATACATTTCGCCCATGTACAATTCATTACGTACCAGTTACCTGATTCCATATGCATTGGTTTCAACCGTGTCAGAGACGGTAGTATGGAGGCAGAACCTGGTGCCAAAGGAGACGAAACAATAGTAAACCTATTTATTTTTACTTGAAAACTGTTCTTTTGTACCTAACTTGCCTTGTTTATCTAAATCTGATTATTTTCCAGATTTTTCTTTTCAAAAGTGCTGCCATCTTTCCATATTTAGTGATTTAAACATTTTTATAAAAAGACCCTTCTCCTTTTTAATCATATAAAACATTTAAGTCCCATACCTTAAATAATTTTATATAACTGTTAAAACACTTAGGAAAGATCTAGAAAAATTCTAGAAAATCACATTATATATGTTTTATAACATATAAAAATTTTCAGACCCAAATATTTAATTATTTACCCGTAAATAATTTTTAGTCCAAAATACCATTTTCTTTACTAGAAAATTCATATTAAATCCACGAAAATTCAGACATCTCTAAAATACCATTTTAGATTTTCATAAAAATTCGCAAGACAATTGGATGTCATTTAATAGTTTTTGTCTCAAAACATGTCATAAAATCGATATGAACACACATAAATCATCAACATGTATATATAATCATTCCATCATTCAAAAACGTGGAAAATCAACAAAATACTTTGGGTTTAATCTTAAAACCAAAACAAAATATAAATGAGATGTAAACATTATTCACCTTAGCTTTAGAGATTAAGAAGCTTGATATTTGAATGAATTTGATTTGAATCATTTTCTTAGGGTTAACTACCCTTTACAATTTCCTTGACAACCTTTTCAAAATGATTTAGTCCTTCAAAACATAGATATACAAGGAAAATATAACTTTAGCTTTACTCTAAGCTATTTTGCTATGTTATATATACTTTGCACAAAATAATGTTGATGATATTTAATAAGGATTACTTATCTTTTTAAAATAAGTTAAAGTCATTTGCAATTTGAAAACACATAGGCTAACCTACCTATTCATTATATTTGAAAACTTTGTTTAAACCTTTTAAACAACCCATTCGAAACCCCTGAAAGTAACCCTTTTGAAACCTTTGAAAGTAACCCTTTAAAACCATTGAAAGCAACTCTTTCGAAACTAATAAAGTCCTTCCTTTGAAAGCTTTAAAATGTAAGACATCCTCCTCTAAAACCATCTAGACCTTGCCTTTCAAAATCATAGGAAAAACCTTCCCTTTTAACCTTGTCTAAACCCTTTGGAACCACCCCTTTCGAAACCATTCATTAAAACCTTTCGAAAGCATCAAAACTCAACTCTTTCGAATGCACTTGTGTTCAATTAAAACATGTGGAAACCTTTCGAAACCATTCAAAGTAAACTACTTTGAAACCCTTTAAAAACATTTCGGTCGAAACCATTTGGATTATGCCTTCAAGTAGAGCAAAAGGGTCAGAAAAATCAATAGAGTCGAAAGCATCTGTTTCGAAACCATTTCTTAATCAATGAGGTGATGGTGTCGAAACCATCCCTTCGAACCATTGGAGAGGTGGCCAAATTTTAGAAAACAAAAGAACCCCTTCGAAACCATCTGGGTCGAGAGGTAGGAAGCGCCAGCTAAAGGTTTCGAATTAGTCGGAAGTAATCATTTAAAACAAAAGAGCAACCCATTCGAAACCATCATTTTAAACCATTTGACTTAGTCTAAAGCTAACTAAGTCGAAAGCAACTTAGTCGAAAGCAAGCATGCGTATTTTCCTTCAAAACCAAAACAATGCTTCAACCCTTTCGGAACCTTATGATTTCGACGCTATACCGTTCGCCCACGTCCAATTCATTACATACCAGATACCATATGCATTGGTTTTGAGTGTGTAAGAAGCGGTAGTATGGAGGCGGGACCCGGTGCCGAAGGAGACGAAATAGTAGAAAACTTGTTTATTTGTACTTTAAAACCGTTCTTTTGTACCTAACCTGCCATGTTTTTCTAAATCAGATTGGTTGCCAGATTTTTCTATTCAAAGGTGTTGCCATCTTTCCACATTTAGTAATTTAAACATTTTTATAAATAGCCCCTTCTCCTCTTTAATTATATAAATCATTTAAGTTTCATAACTCAAATAATTTTATATAGCCATTAAAACACATAGGAAAAATCTGGAAAAATTCCAGAAAATCACATTATATATGTTTTCTGACATATAAAAATTTCGGACCTGGATACTTAGTTATTTACCCGTAATAATTTATGATTCAAAATTCCATTTTCTTTACTAGAAAATTCATGTTAAATCCATAAAAATTCAGAAAAATATGAAAATTGCAACCCTTCTCTAAAATGTCATTTTATATCTTCACAAAAATTTCCAAGGCAATTGGACGTCATTTAATATGATTTTCATCTCAAAACATGTCATAAAATCTATACGATCATACATAAATCATCAACAAGTTATATAATCATTCCATCATTCAAAAACATGGCAAATCAAGACTAAATACTTTGGGTTTAATCTTAAAACCGAAACAAAACAAAAATGAGATGTAAACATTATTCCCTTTGCTTTAGAGATTAAGGAGCTTGAGATTTGGATGAATTTGATTTGAATTAGCTTTTCCTTTAACTTTTCTTAATTCTTCTTCCCATTTCCTTGTTAAAGGTGGTCGGCCTTATTTTAAAAAATTTAAAAATGAAAAATGAACGTGTGTCATAATACACGGCCAAGGTTTGGAAGATATACGAATGGTCTCTTTCCTATTATACCCCTTCCTTATTTCAATTTAAAACTTCTTTAATTCATTTGTTTAATCGGCATGGCTACCCTTTATTAGAAACAAATCTGCACTTTATTCGAAACAAATCTCAATCCCCTAATCAACACATTATTTTATTTAATTTGTCTAATTAATATCCTAAATAATGTTACCAAAAATATGGGGTGTTATAGACTCCCCTTCTTAAAGAATTTCATACTCGAAATTACGATAAGGCATACAATAAGTCAAACAAGTAGGCAAAACATACCATCAAACAAGTCAGGACAAGTGTCTCTAATCTTGCTTTCAACCTCCCAAGTACAGTCTCATTCATCGTCACTCCACTGGACTTTGACTAATCTGACCGTCCTGATTCTAAGACTCTTCTCATCTCTCGCAACATTGCGAACTGACTTTCTCACTATGGTCAAGTCTGGTTCGACCACTAAATCATCTAGCACCATTGGTGCAATAGTAATTCCCGAGTGTTTAGCACACTTTCTGAGATGAGAGATATGAAAAACATTGTGGACACTTGCCAAACTGCTTGGTAACTCAACTCTATATGCAAGTTTCTCAATCATCTCAACAATAGGAAATGGTCCAACGAATCTCGGTGATAACTTCCCTAGTTTCTCAAATATAATCACACCCTTCATTGGTGACACCTTGACGAAAACCAAGTTTCCAACTGAGAACTCTAAATCTTTCCGTCTCTTATCTGCATAACTTTTCTGCTAAACCGAGCCTCCTTCATTCTCACCCGAAAGACCTCAATCTTTTCTGTTGCCTCTCTGACTAAATCTAGACTAAGAATCAACCTATCCTCGGTCTCCAACCAATATACAGGAGATTTGCATGGCCTTCCATACAAAGCTTCAAATGGTGCCATCCCAATACTAATCTGCTAACTGTTTTTATATGAAAACTCGACTAGATGCAGATGGTCTTCCAATGATCCTCCAAAGTTTAGAACACAAGGTCTTGTTAACTCTTTCCATTTGCCCATCTGTTTGTAGATGGTAAGCGGTACTCATCTTACGCTTGGTTCCTAAAACTTCCTGTAGACTCTTCCAAAGCTCACTAGTGAACAAGGAATCTCTATCACTAATTATATTACTAGGAATTCCATGAAGTCTAACCACATTCTTTAAACAACTTTGCCAAAATAGGTGCCATCCTAGTTGACCTAACTGGAATGAAATGGGCACTCTTGGTCAATCTGTATATTATGACCCATATACTTTCATTACCTCTGTTCAACCTTGGCAATCTGTCAATCAAGTCCACAGAAATAGAATCCCACTTCCATACTAGAATATCTAACGATTGAAGCAACCCACTTGGCTTCTGGTGTTTAGCCTTTGCCGGTTGGCAAATCAAGCACTGCTTCACACACAAGCTAATATCCCGCTTCATACCTTCCTAGAAGAAACTCCTCTTTATATCTTGATACATCTTAGTACCTCCTGGGTGAATAGTGAACTTCGAATGATGGCATTCCTCCAAGACTTCTTTCCTTATGTTTCCTACATTCCGAGCATATAATCTCCCTTTCTTTCTTAACCACCCATTCTGGTCAAGACTGAAATCCTTCAAGTCATCGCTTTCCGTTCATTCCTTTAACTTCCTGATCCATTCAGCTAACACTAGATCGTCCATCTGCTTAGAAGCAACTCGCTCGATCAACACTGGTTGAACTTCCAAACAAGATAATACAACTGCATCCCCACTAGACCCAGCCTCGGATCTCCATGTTACTCTGCAATCTACTAATGTTTCCAAATCTTTCAACTCAATAACCATCGCTAACACTGAATTCTGATGTTTCCTAATAAGTGCATCTGCAAACTTATTACCTTTTCATGGTATGTACTCAATCCCATAATCATAAGCAGCTATAAACTCTAACCATCTCTGCTATCTCATGTTCAACTCTTTCTAAGAAACAAATACTTCGGCAACTTATGTTCCATTTATAACTCAAACCTCTCTCCCAAAAGGTAATGTCTTCACAACTTCAAAGAAAAAATCACTGCAGCCCATTCCAAATCATACGTTGGATATCTGACCTCATACGGTCTAAGTTGTCTAGAAGCATATGCAATCACTTTAACTCTCTACATCAATACAGTTCCATGCATCTGTATTGACCATCAAGTCCCGATTCCCTTTCGGAATAACCAACACAGGTGCAAGGGTCAATAAATGTTTCAAACTCTAAAATTCTTCCTCACACTTATCAGTCCACATAAACTTCACATCTTCTTGTTAGCTTGGTCATCGGTGCCGCTATCCATGAAAAATCGTTAAAGAATCTTCGATGATAAGCTGCCAACCCAAGGAAACTCTTCATCCTGGTTACTGTCTTGGGTCTCTTCCGACTATTCACTACTTCAATCTTATTTGGATCCACCGACAACCCTCTTTCTGAGACTACAAAACCAAGAAAATTCACGTCCTTCTTCCAGAAATGACACTTCGAAAACTTCGCTATCAGCTGATGCTGCCAGAACGTCTCAAGCACCACTCTAAGATGAAATTCATGCTCTCTTCATCCTTAGAGTAAATAAAGATATCGTCTATGAAAACCAGTACAAACCTACCCAAGTGTTCTTGGAAAATCCGGTTCATCAAATCCACAAAGAAAGCTGACACATCCATCAGTCTGAACGACATAAATATCCCTTTGTACAACCCATATCTGGTCCTGAACACCGTCAAAGATATAATAACCTCTGCTACCCCAAGCTGATGGAAACCTGTTGTCATATCTAACTAAGGAAATACTTTTGCTCCACTCAACTGGTTGAAAAAATCGTCAATCCTAGGCAATGGATATCGATTCTTTGTCGTCCTCTCGTTCAGTAATGATCAGTTTCGGCTACTTAACAAACATTACTACTGCACCCCGAGATGAACTACTCGGCCCGATAAAACTCATACCTTCCAAATCCACCAACTGCACTTTCAACTCCCTCATCTCTATAGTGGTCATCCTGCTTGGCAGCCTACTTATTGGTTCTGCTTCGGAACCTAATCTATACGAGACTTAATGGCTTGTTTCTGTGGCAATCCAACTACAGGATAAAAAACATCTACGAATTCTCTAACCACGAAAACTCGGCTTTGCTCATCATCAGATTCCATGGCACCCAATAAAGCAAACACCTCACCACTAGAACCTTCTATGGTAAAAATAATCATGTCGCTACAATCAGGGTGTCTAAGAGATATCTTCATATCCTGGCAAATATCCTAGCATCATACTTACTTAACCAATTCATCCCTAGAATAATTTCGAACCCTAAAAAATCAAATTCGTGCAAACTGCAAACAAAAAAAATAACATAACAGGTCAAACTCTCACTGGTTACATCTCAACTCTAGAGTTGAATAACCTTCTATTAGATTTGAAACACATAAGGAAGTAACTAAATATGTGGGTTCAAGGTTAAGCTTATCCATCAAATATCTAGATATAGAAGAATGCAATGCACCAATATCAAATAAAATGCTAACAGACATACCATGAATCTAAAGCATACCTCCTAGAACTGACTTTCCCTTCTCCTGAGCTATTGGCTTAGAAGCAGCAGGCTCCAATGCATATACCTTTCTCTTACCATCCTTAATGTGCTCCTTGCAATGATACTTATAGTGACCTATCTGGTCTTAGTTGAAGCACCGGATATTCTTCCCCCAAGCCACATCCTTTTCCTTCCTAGCATGACACTTATTAGCATAGTGCCCCTTTTTGTCACACTTATAATAGACAATCTCAGACTTTCCCTTCTCAGCTGCTCCACCCTTCTGAGCACCTTTCTTGGGAAAGAACTTCCTCTTCTAGCCCTGCCCAACCTAGACCTCCTTAGCCATACTCTTCTCTAGAGAATCAAGAATCTTCTTATGCCTCATGGCTATCTCCATGGCAACATCAAAAGGATCTCCAATATAGGGCAATGTTGTCTTAGCTAACTCAGCTTCAATCCTTCGATGAACTTCACATTCCTTTTCATCACTATGTCCACTGAAGCACACCCATACCGGGCCAACTCTTCGAACCTTCTAGCATATCGGCAACCAACATCTTGGCCTGCTATAACTCAGCAAACTTTCTGATCAGAGTTGATTGTGCCATAAAAGACATGAACCTCTCCTGGAACCTCCTCTTGAATTCCTCCCATGTCATTGTCCCCTCATCAACCGTCACAGTCACACTATTCCACCAAAACAAAGTAGTTCTCTGAAGATGTCTAGATGCCAACCTCCTTTTCTTCTCTCCAAATCTACAAAAATCCTTTCGTAGTGCAATAACCAATTCTCCACCTCAATGGCATCCTCTGTTCCCACAAATGGCTTCCCTCCAAGCTTAACATAAACTCCACTCCTCTCAGTAAAATGGTTAACTACCGAAACTTCTGGAACCCCTGTGTGATATCCTGGAATTTTTGGCAATATAAACTTAATAATCTGTATTTAAAATTAAATTGGTTTGATAATTATTGTTAATAAGATTTGAATTTAATTTAATAATCTAATTGAATAAATATTTAATTGATAGATTTTATCTTTTTAAAGCTAAATAAATGGTTTTCTATTTATAACGTATATAGAAAATATATATATTGTAAATAGATAAGCCTTGTTTAAATTTAATAAATAAATAAATCTTGTTTTCTTATATATATCTTGGTAAATTGGGAATTATGACTTATTTAAAGTTAAACTTTAAAAAGCTATTTTATAAATAACTATATGGTTTAATATTGTTAAGATAAAAGTTTAAATTTGTTTAAATTGATTTTGAATTTGAATTTGAATAAAATTAACAATAAGGTTTGTTTTGTTTTCTTTTTAAATATAGTTTGATAAAATAAATAATTTATTAATAAAGAAATAATTTCTTTTATAAATTATTTAAAGTTATCAAATTTGTTATTTTCAAAATATAATAACAAGAGGATTGAAAATACACTAATAGTAATACACTAATAGTAATAAACTAAGTTACAAATGGCGAATGTAAATGGCGATTGAAAATGGCGATTGAAAATGGCGATTTAATACTGTGCGTCCTCCTTCATCCTGTTTTGATTCTCTTCCCCCTGCTTTCCTGTTCGCCCATCTTTCTCCTCGCTGGTTTTCCATCGTATGCCTGGTTCACCTTCCCTTCTCCCCCTCCCCTCTGTTTCTTCGCCATCCTACTCGTCCACCAGATCTGGCCGACCTTTCCGAGTCATACCGTCTCCGAATCTCCGCCCCTTGCCTCCTCTTCTTTCTGTCGCCGATATTCTTCCATTGCCCCCCATGCCGGTGCCGCTTCCCCTTGTTCATTCCCAGTGGATTCGAACAATGTGCCTGCTGTTGTATCTCGATTAGTGGATGGTGCTTCACCTTCGAATGCTGCTGTGTCTCGATCTGTGAATGGTGCTTCATCATCGAATGCTAATGGTAAGGTGCCCCTTTCTCTTGGGTGCCATGAGGAGTCGTGCTTACATGTTCCTTTGAAAAGTGTTTTGGGCATATCTTGTTCTGAAATAAATGTGAATGGCTCGAGTGATGTGCACCTTGTCTCTGCTGACAATGGTATGATGATTGGTCAGGATGGTCGAGTTTTGCGAAAAGTTGCTGCTGAATCGTCTAGTGTTGTTTGTTGCCATAATGGTGCTTGTGTAAATGCCTGTGTAAAGTGTGTTCCCCATCTCAGTATTCCATGTTCTGGTTGTACTGGTAGTATTGCAACAGGAGGTTTGTCCCATGATTGTGTGAATCTTGGATCATCTAGTCAATTTCCTGCTGCCCCTTCGCTTGCTGGGTCCAAATCGTGGTCATCTCTTTTCACCTCACTGCCCCGTAATGCGGGGGACTATAAGCCAATTGAGTTTGATATTGTTGAGGAGAATGGAGTGATGGTCCCTCCTCCTATTGTGATGCAGGTTGGTTTGGACTTTTGGTTTGATTATTTAGTTGGTTTTTTCTTGGATCCTAAACACCGCCTGCTTGATGCGTCTTCTGTTTGTCGTAGGTCCTGGAAGCTTCGTGGTGATTTACGTATTAAGCTGGTTGACTCCATGTATTTCCTTAAGTTTCCTCCTCCGAGGAATGCCGTCTTGTGCTTGAGCCTGAGCCTTCTTTTTTCGGTGCGCAACCCTTTATAATTACTCCTTGGTCCCCTACTATGGCTAGCGCACGTGAGCAGGTTCTTTCTATCCCGTTTTGTGTATATTTTTCACGAATCCCCTCTGCACTACAACCCCTGCTTGTTTTGAATTGGTTAGCTTGTAATGTTGGAAAATTGAAATGTTTTGATTCAAATACTATTGCGCGTGAAAAATTGGTGTATGATAAGGCTCTGATTGAGATTTCCCCTGATAAGCCTCTTCCTTCTTCTATTCCTATCCAGCTAGCGGTTGGGCATGTAGTGGAGGTCCGTGTTATGGATGGATTCCAGATATTTGTTCCCCCTGTCACTCTTTTAGCCACCTGGCAATTGCTTGCACGCAATCTGCAGTCTCTACTGCTGCGCCTAAGATTCCACTGCCTCGTCCTCCGCTTAGGTAATGGGTTCCCAAGGTTTCCTCCTGTGTATCTTCTATTGTCGCTCCACTACCAGTTCCTTTGTCTGTCCCGGATCCTCCTCCAGCTTATGACGTTAGCCCTACCTCCTCTCCTGCTTTGTTGGATTCTAGTGATATTCCTGTTGTTGCCCCTGATCGTGGTCCGTCTCGACCTTCTTTTGTTTGGGATGATGCAGAGAGGTGTTGGGTTGGTCACATTTCTGATATGAGATTTAACCCTTTATGTGATTCTTTTTTTAGATTTGTTTCCGATGATCATCTGGACCTTAGGTTCCTTTATTGCAGTCCTTCTGGTGATTCTTTAGTTCTTGACATGGACGGTCATTTTGCGAGTTTGAATTCTATCATGCTTGCCGATACATCTTGGGATCGATCGTTTATGCACTCTTTTGATGCTCCGGCTTATGATCCCTGTCTTGCATCCCTTTTCCGCCCCTTTGCTCGTCTGTTGGGGAATGTCCCTTTGGTATCTTCTCAGGTTTTAGTGGATGATGGTGATTCATCCTCTTAGGAGGAGTAGCTGTTTTTGTTATTCTGTTTGTAGTTGTGATATGTCTATCACACTCCAGTGCTGTATTTTCATTTTTTTAGTAGTTAAGGTGCTTTTACCTTACTCCTGTACTTCAAGTTTTATTACGTTCGTAATAAAAGTGGACGGTCCACTATAAAATCGGAAGGCCTTACCAAAAATATATAATAATGTATGTTTTTAACAAATGGATTTTAACAAAAACACTACGCCATAGATGGCCTTCTGCAACATTTTTGCAAGGTGTTGCCAGGTAAAATGTTGCGATAGCTATAATATTTTGGTCCTACTGCAATGTTGAATTTTTGATGTTGCCTTAGCCATAAAAATGTGTTGCTCTAGCTAAACAAGTATAATTGATGCAACATTTTTTTATAGTGTTGCTATAGCAGACCTTTGCATATCTTTCGCACCGATCCGCGTCAATCTACCAAGGCAAATCCTACGTTGGAGAACGTGGCACCTCATCAATCCGAACACCACTCCTTGATCTTTTAGAGCCGCAAAGAAAAAAAGTCTCCGCAAATAACTTTTTATTTTCATTCTTCTCTGTCGATTTCGGTTAGGGCTTCGATTTAGGGGTTCTCGATTTCGCTTCGATCCAAGCTCCGGCTCACTCCAGTGCTCCACCGCAAGTCATCCTCCTTCGCAAATCACCCTCCACCGCAACCGCAAGTCAGACTCTTTCCTTCACCACTCGATGTAGTCTCCTCCTCAACTGATTCGATTGCAAGCTGGGTTTCACGAATTCAAAGCACGAAATCGATTTTGCCTGGAAGGAATTTCGAACAGAAACGTGATGTCTGGAAGCTCGAACTGGGAACGAAGAATCGCGATTCGATTTTGCCTAGAAATCGTACTAACTTCTCTAAGGTATTTTCATTCCCTACTTTTGCTGTTCCTATTTCTCCTTTTAATTTTATTTGCTATAAGGTGCTGAATTGTGAGTTAATGATTAAGTAATTCAGATATTATTTCAAAAGAAAGAATTTAAATGTTATTTAATGATTTCATTATGATTGAATAATATTCACAGTTTGTGCCTTGCCTGATTTCATGTACTAATCTTATGCACAGCATATGTTTGTGATAATAAACAAATGAGACCAATTTATTGTTGATATATAGAGGAAAATATTGATAACTGATTTCCAAAGAATTTAAATACGCAACAGTTAATATTACTATTTAAAACCCTTAATGATAGTCCTCTATAGGCATATGTTATGGAGTATGAGAATGAAGACGTCAATCATAGTACTATTTCTTAGAATAGTATAGGTAAATGGTTGTATTTCTATATCAAAATACAAACCTTAGGGACCATTTAACTTAAAGCAGCGAACATGATTTAAATAAGATGATGTAAGCAGCGAACATGATTTAAACCTTAGGGACCAAACCTTAGGGACAATTTGATGTAAGCTTATTTTAATGTTTATGAAAATCAAATTTGCTGATTACTATCATGGTTTTAAATTTGGGATTACCATGTGCTACTGCTTGGTGCTTTTGTAGGCCGGCTGTGTTTTTGAAACCCATATCTTTGGCCATGAATCATTTGTCCACTGTAGCTGATACAGTAACAAAAGAAGGTTGCATGTGTAACATTGTCAAAAATGAAGGACTAATTTACAAGTATGAATACTTTGTTGTTTTCCGTCAAATATTTCCACTAAAAGTAAAGATAACTGATGAATTGAATGATAAAGTTTTATCTACTGCTATTTGATTTATTTCTCAAAACACTTGTTAAGATGATAAAAAATAGTTCTAACACACTATTTTGTTTGAAAACTTGCTATAAAACCCATCTTATTTTTTATTATATCACTATTGTACAATTGCACTATTGTTAAAAAATATGTATACTAACATCAAAAATCTTTACATTGCTATTCAGTTCATTATACAGTTGAGTAATAAAAAATATGTTTTTTTCTATTGCGTGTTTGCTGTGCTCAAGTGGCTTGGACTGTGGAGACTGAACCTATGATATTTTTGGTGAATGAATATAGATGTTAACACAGGTGCGTTTACAACAAATAATCCCAATTTGGTAAAATCTGAATTATAAGTTTTAACACAGGTGCGTTTACATCAATCATAGATGTTGTCACTATGGTATAAGGTCTAAATGATATTGATGAGGCATAGTTGAATAGCATAAAAATTGGGAAGATTCCTAAATTTTATGTTATTTAACTCTTGCCTTATCAACATCATAGGTAATCTGAAGATTGTGGACTTTGGTTAAGCGCCTTTACTGGGGTGGATGTGTTGCTTCACCCTACGTGTGGGACTCCGGCTCATGCTGTGATGGCGCAAAGGTAACCTAAATTCTCATCACGCAAAGGTAACTAATAATATTATTTAGTTATTTTCTGCAAGTAATTTCCTTTATGTTATATACCTGATTATTTCAGTAAGCAATCCAATTTGGTCTTTGAAGTATTATACTTCATAGAATTTTTTTAATTAATAAATGCTTCAACTTGGGTTTTAAATACAGAATTAGAAATAACATCTATAATTTATAAATGCTTCAACTCCAGTACATTTCTAAAACTTCTTTTGCTATATGTTGTCTCAATAAATGTTGGAATAAGAGTGTCTTGATTGCATATTTGCTTAATTGACGCACTTGGTGATAAATTTAGTCAAGATTTTCCACTAGAATTATTGTTCGTTAAAGAATTTCATTATTATTTATAACAGCAGGTGACATTGTTTGATTGAGTTGCATTATTGTTTGGTTGGCTGGACTTATCTGAGTGGATGAGCGACAGAACGCAAAAGCTTATTAAGAAGAGGAACATCAGGAGCGGTGCTGTTATGTCATAAAGAAGGTCCTAAGGGTAAATTTTAGATAACATCAATGTAGAGGATCTAACTTCCACAATCATGTCCAGTGAGACTGATAGTCTGACTTTGGGGTAACTGACATGAATTGTGATGTGTACTGCTGTATGAATTGTTTTATGTACTGTGTATTATGCTATGTATTATGCAAGTGTTTTATGTACTGTGTATTATGCTGTGTATTATGCAAGTGTTTTATGTGATATTGTACTGTGTATTATGCAAGTGCTCTATGTGATATTGTACTGTTCTATGTGCTCTTAGTGTCTCTTCAGTATAGTATTGCAGTAGCTTCAGAATAGTGTTGTAGTAGCTTCAGAATAGTATTGCAGTAGCTTCATAATAGTGTTGCCACCGGGTTATAAATGTTGCTTAAAATAATGTTGCAATAGTCATTCAAGGTGTTGCCATAGGGATGGACCCAGTTGGGTTGTGGGCCCCACAAGATGTGGGCCCCACAACTTCAGAAAGTTAATATCTATAACAACATTTTTGGAATGTTGCTACAGATACCTATGGCTGTTGCCATAGACCCAAATAGGGTTCTATTGCAACAATATTACTTATGTTGCCTTAGATAGTCAAAATGTTGCCTTTGAGGTCTAAGGCAACGGCAAAAATTGCATCACCCTAAAAGTGTTGCCATAGACCTATGGCAACATTTTTCGGGCCTGAGCCAACATTTTTTTTGTGTTGCAGAAGGCCATTTATGGCGTAGTGAAATAAAAAATAAAAATAAATAGTTTGTTGTTTCAAATTGAATTTTGGAATTTGATTTGAATTTGAGTTTAAAGCCTTGAAACTTAAAGTATAAATATCTTAAATTATTTTGGATTTTTAAATATTTGTATAGCTTTTATTTATAAATACAATTATTTTATTTATTTTTACAATTATTTGCACATATATAAATACTTATTAACTAATTAATTAAGCATAACCTATATTGAAATATTAACTAAATACTAATTAACATTTAATTATAACTAATTAACCTTAAAAGACAAGGGTAAACATCCTAGAACTTAATTTAACATGTGTTAAGTAATAAACAATTAAAGTGACAAATGTAAAGATTTAATACAAGTGTCATGTTTTAATTTCATTTTTTCTTTGATTTTTAAATAAATCATAAAATAAGTTATATAAACACTTGCCTTCTTCCATTCTTTTCTTTTTCTCATTTTCATTTCATAGTAAAGAAAATTCTTAGCTGAAAAAACATTCCACTCTAAAAACAATCCTCATTCCAAAATTAAAATCAATAATCACTCTTCAAAATCATTCCCTGTTCACATGCAATGCATTTTCAAAACAAATCATGCAAATCTTAAATCATCTTCAAACAAAAACCTTGTAATATAATTTTAAATCTAAAAACCAAATCAGTAACCATCTTCAACCTGTAAATCAAACTCCTCATCTTCAAAAATGCATAGCAAAAATCCCTGCAGCATTTTCACGCATGCAAGTCTGCATTTTTATTTTTTTTCAATCTAGAAGCACATGCAAAATAAATCTGAAGCAAAGTCATGTCTGGTTGATAAAGCAATTGCATTCTTCAAAAATCAAGCAACTCAGTTCCAAAGAAAATTATAATAAAAAGCATGCATGTAGTTTTCAAATCTGGTGCAAGCAAGGCTGTTCATCATTCAACCTGGAATTATTGCCTGCATTTTCTTTTAAGTTGGAAGCATTTTAAAGCAACATTCAAGTTTAAAGGTTTCAAAGCATCACAACACCCAAGTTTTTTTTTAAAAAGGCATGGGCAATTCAGTTTTAAAGATTCAAAAAAGACTTTTCAAAATTAGGCGCACTGCTCATCAAGTTTCAATAGGTGAGTAACTTTCTATTTAAAAGCATAAGTATAATAAACCTGTTGCATGTTCGTATCTATAAATTTGTATGATGGTGTGTAAAATATTAAGTGCATTTCTGTGAATATATGAATGGGTGGATGTGTATAGATATATGATGCTGTTGTATATGCATCTGACAGTACTTAGTTTTAGAAGTATGGATTTTGATAAAAATCCATTTACACTTATAACAATCTCTGTTAAGATTTAAAATTCAAACAAAACTTGATTTGTTAGATCATAGAGTAAGTTTAAAAAAAATTATATAAGTTAAATAGTTTTTATATTCCCTGGAAATAAAATAACAGAGCAAAAATTAGTATAAGAGAAAAATTCAAACTTCTAAATTCAAAAATTCAGGAACATCAATGGAATCCTTGGATCAAAACATGAATTTTAAAACTAAATTCAAGATTTTTAGTAATAGGAGTTAAGTGCAGTTTTTGTTTGAACTAGAAATGGAAACTGGGAAAGTTCTGATAATCTATGGGATCGAATGGTTTGAATTTCCTCCTGTAGATAGAGGAGTGATCAGTGAGGATGAGAAAATTAGTGGGAAGATGATCAGGGAACTGTGGAGGATGTGGTGGTGATTTGAAATTTGGAACCCTAGTTTAACTGGGCTAGAAAGAACAGATCATATCGGCATTTGTAGTTGATCGAGTTCAACTATATTTTGGGTAATGGAAGTTGGTGGGTCGACGAGGACTTCGCCGGAGTTTTAGAGGCAACGGTGGTCGGAGCTTCAAAGGGGAGGCGTTGACAGGTTTTGGATGAAGTGGGTATTGCCTATTCTAGTTCTTGTTCCAGGTTTGGGATTTTAATCTCGATTTTGATTGCGAGCATGAGTCGATTGGTTTGTTGTTTGTATGATCTGAGATGATGATCATCGACTGTACGGAGGTCGCGAAGTTGATCAAGGGTGGCCGGAGGCACCGTGCATGTGCATGGTGTACTGTTAATTTTTCTGGTGAAGTTTTGTTTTTGGGTTTGATTGTCTCGAGTTTTCTCGGGTGATTCGAGTTTTAACTCGAAGCATATAAGGTTTTGACTCGAAGTCGTGACAGGGAAGGCTCGAGTAAATGTTGTTTACAGGTTTAAAAATAAAAAACAGAAACCTGTTCTGTTTTTATATTTTTAAAGAAAGGTATAAAATGTAAACTAAAATTTAAACTAAGTTTAAACCTGTGTTTGAATCTGAATTCAAGTAGTTTGAATCCTATTTTGAAATAATTTAAATTTTGAAATTTAAATTTGGTTTTAACAACTTTTAAGTGTAAAAGTATATTTGGTTTTGAATTTAAAATGAAAATTTAAATTGTAAAATAGAAATTTTAAATAAGTTTAAATCTAGTTTTAAAATCTGGAATTTGGGTTTAAATTTCAGTCTTTAAAACAAAATAAAGTTTTAAATTTAAATTGTTTAACTACTTTAAAAGAATAGTTAAAAGATTTAAAATTTTAAAATGAAGTTAAATGTAAGTTTTGAATCTAAGTAATCTGGAATCAAATTTAATATGTAATCCATTTTGAAATAAATGGAATTTTTTTAATTTAAAATGATTTAAACAATCTTGTTTGTTAAAGTGTATTTTTAAATTGATTGGAATTTAAAAATGAATTGGGTTTTAAATTCTTTTAAAACTTCTTTATAAAATGAATATTTCTTTAACTTATGAGATAAAATGGTTTTGAATTGTTTTTAAACTTTTTTTAGATAAATTAGTAATCATTTTAAAATCTTAAATTTAATGAAGTTTAAAATGGAATTTAAAGTAAATTTGAAAACAAATTGTTTTTAAATGCTTGACTAAGTAAGAAATGTTTTTCTTAAATTAAATTAGAATTTAATGATTTGTAATTCATTAAATTATTAAGTAATTAGATTGGATATTTATTTATTTAATTAATTAATGGTATGGATGATTAATTAAGTAATTAAGGGTTTTAAAATTGATTAATTAAAACTTAAGATTAATTAATTAAGATTAATTAATTTGTAAATAAGGATTATTAGTTAGATTTTAATTAATGATTAAAGATTAATTAATCAAGTAATTAAGGATTAATCAAGTTGCAGCTAACACTTAATTAATTAAATAATTAGAGATTAATTAATTGGTAATTAAATATTAACTAATTTGCAATTAACAATGGATAATCTAAGTTAATTTCTTAAGGAAGAAATTAAAGAATAGTTAATGAAGGTCATTAACTAAGATTATTTAACAATTAATTAATGTGATTAATTTTAATAATTAATTAGATTAATTAATTTAAAGATAATCAATTGTGAAGTTATTTAAGTTTAATTACTTAATATAAGTAAATAATGAATTAATTACTTGATGTAATTAATCGAGTTTAATGTGATTAGTTTAGATTAATTAATTAAGTTTAATTAATTTAATCACTTGACGATTTGACAAATAATTACTTAATGTAATTAATGGAATTGTAATTACTTAGGGAAGTAATTAATTGATAATTACTTGATTTAATTAAAAATGTTTTAGCAATGGAAGTGATTTGGATTAAATTACTTTGTAATTAATCAAGGGATTAATAGAGATAATTAATTAAGGAGTAATTTATTTAATGAAGTAATTAAGGGTATTTAATTACTGGATGTTATTAATCAAGGGTGATTAATATATGTGGTTTAATTGAAGATTAATTACTTAATGTAATTAATTTAAATAGAGAGATTAATTAAAAATGTAATTTAGAAATCATTAATCAATAAAATTAATGATGTAAGTTTAGAATTGATTAATTAAGGAATAATTAATAAATGAAGTAATTAATTAATAAAGGATTAATGTAATTAATTTTAGTTAATTAATTGATTAAGAATTAAAAGTTAATTATTGTAAAGGGTTAAGTATAATTAACTTGTGTAATTAATTTAAAGGCTAATTACTTATTGTAATTAGAAAATTGCTAATCAGGAATGATTAATTGAAATGAATAATGAGATGGTGATTAATTAATGGTTAAGTTAAGTAGGATTATAATGATGAAGTAATTAATTTAATTTACTTTAAATTGATTATAGATGGTGTGATCATTAAATCATTGCTTATGTATGAATGGATGATATTGATTGTCTTGAATGGTTTGAAATCTCAACTATGAGATAAGTAAGGCTGTGTGATATGGATGCTTTGGTCGCATTGTGATGATAATATGGATTATCTGTTGTGATGATACTGTTGGTTATCTATTGTGATGTTGTGAATTATCTATTCGTGTGTATATAGATAATAGAATTGGATTGTTTTAAACTTTAAAACAACTTGGCCTTAAAAGATACGTTTTGGATTCGGTGAGACCGGGATCGTTTCTAGATTTGGTTATCCGAAAACCACATCGATCAAATTAACGATAGGTCATAAATCTGAAGTGAAGATGAAGATTCAGAGTGCAAGGGTTATTGTCGTTAACTCCGAGGGTGATTCTAAAATAAGTGTAACGTGATAATGCCTTCCGTTTCGTTCGAACCCGGAATGAACTTGTATGGATTGAATGCTTTCAGAACATCGTCAGGTGGACGATGAGCATTCTAAGTGATGTGTTCTATAAAGGTAATCGTAGCCTCAAGCCTCATTGACCGGGAATGGCTAAAACAGGAGAGGTGCAGCAAGGCTAAGTGGTTTATGCCCAGGTTGGACGAGATTTACCCCTGTCTAGATGTCCCTTTTATTTCGGCTGTGTGGTACGGTTGCTGATCACAACTGTGTGGTGGTCTTGTTCGGAACTGTTCAGTAAGGAATGGTTCCTGCTTTGTGTTGCAGGGGATTGGGAGTGATCCTTGGTACGGTGATCTAGGCCCCGTACTGTGACGGGCGGTACCCCGGTAGCCCTGCCATAGTATAGAATCCAAAATCCAATAAGTGCCATCAGTTTTGATTGTATTACCCATTATTGTGGCTAGTAGCTGGAATTTAATAAATGTAACAATTTTGGCAATTTTTTATTTACTTGAAAACCCTAGACCTATTATAATATCACCGGATTTCCTATCAGATGTTTTGGTTAGCGTAAGGTAAAAACTTTTCCATGTTTATGTGTGGGAAGTGTTACGTGATACCTTTTGTTTTCCAAAGGTTTTTCATAGTTAAGCAACTATAACCTGTTATTCACACCAGACCAATGTCTGACCCGGAGTTTATTTTTGTTTTTTATTAAATTCTTGGGTACTCAAATTTTTACGATTAGCCAAGGGATTCAGGTTGGCTTTGACGAATTATGGAGGAGCAATGGAGCAGGAGGCTTCAGCATTATAGATATGTTTATAGTTCCGCTATGTTTGATATCTCTGTGTTCTCTATGTTGTGTTTGTATTGAGTTGTAATAACTAGACAGGTGTTTATAACTGTCTAGTATGTGATGTATTATTTGTGTAACTCGGATAGTTGTTGTATACTATGTAATACTTATGTTATTAATATAATTTATTCGTTCCGCTGTTGAGATTCTGATGTTGTTTATTCTTTCTCTTCTTTCTTTCCTCTTTTCTATCCCTTTCTTTCTTAAAGATGATGCGACTTTCTGGCGTTGAAAGTCGGGTCGTCACAGTTGGTATCAGAGCGCTAGGTTGAGCGAACACCTAGGCTCTGGAGTGATTTCTTTCTTGAGAGAGCATATTTGTATTTAAATATATATATATATATATATTATTTCTATCTATATGTTGGGTTACCTGTTCGAGTTTTCCAATATAAGTTATAAAGGTAGATAAGGTAGTGGGGTGTGTAACACGACTACTATCATTGGTTGGAGTTTGAATGTTTGAGGTTGGAAGTGGATCTGTCGAGACTGTAGACCTAATACCGTCTCGAGTGAGCTTTTCTTGGTGTAGGGATTTCGTCGATCTCTGAAGGAAACGTGTTAAGGTTCGGAGTCCATCTTTGAAGTGCAGAATTAGATGGTAGGGTTTGGATCTGTCGGTAGGGCAGAAGCAAGGAGTGATGGTATCTTAATATTCCAGGAAGTAGTAGCTGCGTGATGAGATGCAGTGACTATGGATGTTTCCAAAGATATTTCTTTGGAACAAGAGTAAGGAAGTGCGTCTGTTTCAGTGTTGTGGATGGTTCAGCATGGTGTTTCTGTTTGGTTTGAGGTCCAAATTCCTCGAAGTGCTTTGGATTAGGAGATCTTTGGCATCTGTGGCAGCAGTGTAGCTTGGAGTGTTCTGTATGTTGGCAGGAAGTCTTCTGGCTGAGTAGTTTTTCTGAAAGAGGAGTTCAGAAACAGTAGAGTGGACCCGTTTCGTCGGTGAATTGGATAGGCCAGCGTAAGCTGTTCTGATTAGTAAAGAGAGAGCAGTTTCTTTGGATATTAGGCTGGGTTGATCGCAAAAGTGACTTGCGGTAGTTTGAGTGTTCTCATGGGTTGTTGGATATTGTCCGGATGTCTTCAGGGAAGACAGAGGTTTGTCCGCATCTGGAAATCGAGTTTTCTTATCGACTAAGGTTCCAGGATTGGTACTGGCGGTTCAGTTAATAGAAGGATTGTTCCTTGAGATAGAGTTTGGTGAAGCAGCTCAGGATTGGTGGAATTTATGGGTTTTCTTTATGGATCTGATGAACCATATTTCTGAGATGTGTTGTCTAGTCTGTGCTCATGTTCTTCATCAGCATTTTCTTCTACTCCAGATCAGAGTTAAGCAGCGGAAGCAGTTTGGGAGTGCATCTGTTTATCCTTTCTGGATAGGAGAAGTAAGTTCAGTCTTCTGTTGCTTGAGGAGTAAAGTTTGTGTTCTTGGTTTTGGATTGATCTTGAGGAGATCATTGGGTTGAGTTATGTTTGGTCTAGTTTGTTTCTATAGGGTCAGCAAGGATTGAGCTGATCAGGAAGGATGTTGGTAGTGCAGAATTTTGTGAATAAGAGACGGAGGAATTTGGATTCCGAAATCGGAGATTTGGTTTGGGATAAGTTTTTTCTCAGATCCAAGGAGCTATAAGTTTTGGTAAGTTTTGGAAGCTAGCTCTGAGGTGTTTTGGATCTCTTCTGTGTTTTGGATCTCTTCTGTGTTTTGGTAAGAATAAGTGCTTTGGTTTTCAAGAGTTGAATTGCCAGTTTGGATAACTGGGATTCGAGGTGTTTCACATATCTCGGAGGGAGTACGTGTATGATCTATTTTTGGTTGTAGAACCAGCAGTTCAGGAGGTTTGGTTATCGAGTTAGACTCGTTTGTAGTCTGATATCCTGTTTAGAGTTGTAAATCTAGATGAGATAAGAGCTATGTGGCTTAATAGTATTGATTGTCTGGATTCTGTAGAGCGAGTATCCCAATATTTACACCGGGGTAACTCTAGGAATTTCTATCCAGAATTTTTCTGGATAGTTAGATTAGTTTGACTGGATGTATTGGTTGCTATGGTTGTTAGCATTTGTTTGATATATGCTTCTGTTTTAAAATTAAATCTTTAAATAGATTATTAAATTACCTTTTTTTTTAAATTTTGGGGACGAAATTCTTTTAAGGGGAAAGGAATGTAAATATCCCTAAATTTTTGGCAATATAAACTTAATAATCTGTATTTAAAATTAAATTGTTTTGATAATTATTGTTAATAAGATTTGAATTTAATTTAATAATCTAATTCAATAAATATTTAATTGATAGATTTTATCTTTTTAAAGCTAGATAAATGGTTTACTATTTATAATGTATATATAAAACGTATATATTGTAAATAGATAAGCCTTGTTTTAATTTAATAAATAAATAAATCTTGTTTTCTAATATATATCTTGGTAAATTGGGAATTATGACTTATTTAAAATTAAACTTTTAAAAGCTATTTTACAAATAACTATATGGTTTAAGATTGTTAAGATAAAAGTTTAAATTTGTTTAAATTGATTTTGAGTTTAAATTTGAATAAAATTAACTATAAGGTTTGTTTTGTTTTCTTTTTAAATATAGTTTGATAAAATAAATAATTTATTAATAAAGAAACAATTTCTTTTATAAATTATTTACAGTTATCAAATTTGTTATTTTCAAAATATAATAATGTATTATTTTTAACAAATGGATTTTAATAAAAAATAAAAATAAATAGTTTGTTGTTTCAAATTGAATTTTAGAATTTGATTTGAATTTGAGTTTAAAGCCTTAAAACTTAAAGTATAAATATCTTAAATTATTTTGGATTTTTAAATATTTGTATAACTTTTATTTATAAATATAATTATTTTATTTCTTTTTAAAATTATCTGTACATATATAAATACGTATTACTAATTAATTAAGCATAACCTATATTAAAATATTAACTAAATACTAACTAACATTTAATTATAACTAATTAACCTTAAAAGACAAGGGTAAACATCCTAGAACTTAATTTAACATGTGTTAAGTAATAAACAATTAAAGTGACAAATGTAAAAATTTCATTTTTTCTTTGATTTTTAAATAAATCATAAAATAAGTTATATAAACACTTGCCTTCTTCCATTCTTTTCTTTTTCTCATTTTAATTTCAAAGTAAAGAAAATTCTTAGCTGAAAAACATTCCACTCTAAAAACAATCCTTATTCCAAAATTAAAATCAATAATCACTCTTCAAAATCATTCCCTGTTCACATGCAAAGCATTTTCAAAACAAATCATGCAAATCTGAAATCATCTTCAAACAAAAACCCTGTAATATCATTTTCAAATCTTAAAACCAAATCAGTAACTATCTTTAACCTGTAAATCAAACTCCTCATCTTCAAAAATGCATAGCAAAAATCCCTGTAGCATTTTCAAGCATGCAAGTCTGCACTTTTATATCTTTCAATCTGGAAGCACATGCAAAACAAATCTGAAGCAAGGGCATGTCTGGTTGATAAAGCAATTGCATTCTTTAAAAATCAAGCAACTCAGTTCCAAAGAAAATTATAATAAAAAGCATGCATGTAGTTTTCAAATCTGGTGCAAGCAAGCCTGTTCATCATTCAACCTGGAATTGTTGCCTGCATTTTCTTTTAAGTTGGAAGCATTTTAAAGCAACATTCAAGTTTAAAGGTTTCAAAGCATCACAGCACTCAAGTTTTTTAAAAATAGCATGGGGCAATTCAGTTTTAAAGATTCAAAAAAGACTTTTCAAAATCACGTGCTCTGCTCATCAAGTTTTAACAAGTGAGTAACTTTTTATTTAAAAGCTTAAGTATAATAAACTTGTTGCATGTTCATATCTATAAATTTGTATGATTGCGTGTAAAATTTTAAGTGCATTTCTGTGAATATATGAATGGGTGGATGTGTATAGATATATGATGTTGTTGTATATGCATCTGACAATATTTAGTTTTAGAAGTATGGATTTTGATAAAAATCCATTTCCTCTTATAACAATCTCTGTTAAGATTTAAAATTTAAACAAAACTTGATTTGTTTGATCATAGAGTAAGTTTTAAAAATTTTATATAAGTTAAATAGTTTTTGTATTCCCTGGAAATAAAATAACAGAGCAAAAATTAGTATAAGAGAAAAATTCAAACTTCTAAATTCATAAATTCAGGAACATCAGTGGAATCCTTGAACCAAAACATGAACTTTAAAACTAAATTCAAGATTTTTAGTAATAGGAGTTAAGTGCAGTTTTTGTTTAAACTGGAAATGGAATATGGGAAAGTTTTGATAATCTATGGGATCGAATGGTTTGAATTTCCTCGTGTAGGTGGAGGAGTGATCAACGAGGATGAGAAAATTAGTGGGAAGATGATCAGGGAACTGTGGAGGAGGTGGTGGTGATTTGAAATTTGGAACCCTAGTTTAACTGGGCTAGAAAGAACATATCATCTCGGCATTTGTAGTTGATCGAGTTCAACTATATTATGGGTAATGGAAGTTGGTGGGTTGACGAGGACATCGCCGGAGTTTCAGAGGCAACGGCGGTCGGAGCTTCAAAGGGGAGGCGTTGACAGGTTTTGGATGAAGTGGGTACTGCCTGTTCCAGTTCTTGTTCTAGGTTTGGGATTTTAATCTCGATTTTGATTTCAAGCATGAGTTTGAATCTGAATTCAAGTAGTTTGAATCCTATTTTGAAATAATTTAAATTTGGTTTTAACAACTTTTAAGTGTAAAAGTATATTTGGTTTTGAATTTAAACTGAAAATTTAAATTGTAAAATAGAAATTTTAAATAAGTTTAAATCTAGTTTTAAAATCTGGAATTTGGGTTTGAATTTCAGTCTTTAAGACAAAATAAAGTTTTAAATTTAAATTGTTTAACTACTTTAAAAGAATAGTTAAAAGATTTAAAATTTTATAATGAAGTTAATTGTAAGTTTTGAATCTAAGTAATCTGGAATCAAATTTAATATGTAATCCAGTTTGAAATAAATGGAAAATTTTAAATTTGAAATGATTTAAACAATCTTGTTTGTTAAAGTGTATTTTTAATTTGACTGGAATTTAAAAATGAATTGGGTTTTAAATTCTTTTAAAACTTCTTTATAAAATGAATATTTCTTTAACTTATGAGATAAAAAGGTTTTGAATTGTTTTTAAACTTTGTTTAGATAAATTGGTATTCATTTTAAAATCTTAAATTTAAAATGAAGTTTAAAATGGAATTTAAAGTAAATTTGAAAACAAATTGTTTTTAAATGCTTGATTAAGTAAGAAATGTTTTTCTTAAATTAAATTAGAATTTAATGATTTGTAATTCATTAAATTATTAAGTAATTAAATTGGATAATTAATTATTTAATTAATTAATGGTATGGATGATTAATTAAGTAATTAAGAGTTTTTAAATTGATTAATTAAGACTTAAGATTAATTAATTAAGGTTAATTAATTTGTAAATAATGATTATTAATTAGATTTTAATTAATGGTTAAAGATTAATTAATCAAGTAATTAAGGATTAATCAAGTTGCAGTTAACATTTAATTAATTAAATAATTAGAGATTAATTAATTGGTAATTAAATATTAACTAATTTGCAATTAACAATGGATAATCTAAGTTAATTTCTTAAGGAAGAAATTAAAGAATAGTTAATGAAGGTCATTAACTAAGATTATTTAACAATTAATTAATGTGATTAATTTTAATAATTAATTATATTAATTAATTTAAAGATAATCAATTGTGAAGTTGTTTAAGTTTAATTACTTAATAGAAGTAATTAATGAATTAATCACTTAATGTAATTAATTGAGTTTAATGTGATTAGTTTAGATTAATTAATTAAGTTTAATTAATTTAATCACTTGATGATTTGACAAATAATTACTTAATGTAATTATGGAATTGTAATTACTTAGGGAAGTAATTAATTGATAGTTACTGGATATAATTAAAAATGTTTTAATGATGGAAGTGATTTGGATTAAATTACTTTGTAATTAATCTAGGGATTAATTGAGATAATTAATTAAGGATTAATTTATTTAATGAAGTAATTAAGGGTAGTTAATTACTGGATGTTATTAATCAAGGGTGATTAATATATATGGTTTAATTGAAGATTAATTACTTAATGTAATTAATTTAAATAGAGAGATTAATTAAAAATGTAATTTAGAAATCATTGATTAATAAAATTAATGATGTAAATTTAGAATTGATTAACTAAGGAATAATTAATAAATGAAGTAATTAATTAATAAAGGATTAATGTAATTAATTTTAGTTAATTAATTGATTAAGAATTAAAAGTTAATTATTGTAAGGGTTAAGTATAATTAACTTGTGTAATTAATTTAAAGTCTAATTACTTATTGTAATTAGAAAATTGCTAATGAGGAATGATTAATTGAAATGGATAATTAGATGGTGATTAATTAATTGGTTTGTAATTAATTAATGGTTAAGTTAGCAGGATTATAATGATGAAGTAATTAATTCAATTTACTTTAAATTAATTATAGATGGTGTGATCATTAAATCATTGCTTATGTATGAATAGATGATATTTATTGCCTTGAATAGTTTGAAATCTCATCTATGAGATAAGTAAGGCTGTGTGATATGGATGCTTTGGTCGCATTGTGATGATAATATGGATTATCTATTGTGATGATAATGTTGATTATCTATTGTGATGATGTGAATTATATATCCGTGTGTATATAGATAATAGAATTGGATTATTTTAAACTTTAAAACAACTTGGCCTTAAAAGATACGCTTTGGATTCGGTGAGACCGGGATCAGGTTTCCAGATTTGGATATCTGAAAACTACATCGATCCAAATTAACGATAGGTCGTAAATCTGAAGTGAGGATGAAGATTCAGAATGCAAGGGTTATTGTCATTAACTCCGAGGGTGATTCCAAAATGAGTGTAAGGAGATAATGCCTTCGGTTTCGTTCGAACCCGGAGCGAACTTGTATGGATTGAATGCTTTCAGAACATCGTCAGGTGGACGATGAGCATTCTAAGTGATGTGTTCTATAAAGGTAATCGTAGCCCCACCTCATCAACCAGGAATGGCTAAAAAAGGGGAGGTACGGCAAGACTAAGTGGGTCATGCCCAAGTAGGACGAGATTTACCACTGTCTAGATGTCCCTTGTATTTCGGCTGTGTGGTGAGGTTGCTGATCACAACTGCGGGGGGGGGGGGGGGTCTTGTTCGGAACTGTTTAGTATGGAATGGTTCCGACTTTGTGTTGCAGGGGATTGGGAGTGATCATCGGTACGGTGATCTAGGCCCCGTACAGTGGCGGGCGGTACCCGGTAGCCCTGCCATAGTATGGAATCCAAAATCCAATAAGTGCCATCGGTTTTGATTGTATTACCCATTATTGTGGCTAGTAGCTGGAATTTAATAGATGTAGCAATTTCGGTTATTTCTTATTTACTTGAAAACCCTAGACCTATTATAATATCGCCTGATTTCCTATCAGATGTTTTGGTTAGCGTAAGGTAAAAACTTTTCCATGTTTATGTGTGGGAAGTCTTACGTGATACCTTTTGTTTTCCAAAGGTTTTTCAAAGTTAACCAACTTTAACTTGTTACTCACACCAGACCCATGTCTAACCTGGAGTTTATTTCTGTTTTTTTCTTAAACTCTTAGGTACTCAAATTTTTACAAGTAGCCAAGGGATTCAGGTTGGCTTTGACAAATTATGGAGGTGCAATGGAGCAGGAGGCTTCAGCGTTATAGATATGTTTGTAGTTCCGCTGTGTTGATATCTCTGTGTTCTCTGTGTTGTGTTTGTATTGAGTTGTAATAACCAGACAGGTGTTTATAACTGTATAGTATATGATGTATTATCTGTGTAACGCTGATAGTTGTTGTATACTATATAATACTTATGTTATTAATATAATTTATTCGTTCCGCTGTTGTGATTCTGATGTTGTTTATTCTTTCTCTTCTTTCTTTTCTCTTTCTATCCCTTTCTTTCTTTCTTAAAGATGATGCGACTTTCTGGTCGTTGAAAGTCGGGTCGTCACACCCTGCTTCTGTAGATTTCCTCCTAACACTCTGGCTGCAACTCCCCCTCGCATCATATTCCTGAAAAACTGATACATAGCTTCCATTCCATCCTACGGGACTTCAATACCTACATTCTCTGCGTGTGCCTGACCTTGACCTCTCCTTGCATTAGTTTCGGCATTCCTTCCGGTGCCTTCCCCTCCTAGATTAACTCTTCCTAGTTTACCATCCATATCTGTATTCAAACCTCATGAGATACAGAAAGATAACCTAATCAAAGATAGGAGACTAGAGATAAAGCATATACTTATATATAGCAAATACAAGTACATTACTATAGCGTCATCCCATATTCCAATCTTACTCTAATTCCTTAGGATTTTATTTTCAAAACCATTTTTAGTTTAAAGTTTTTCATAAACCTATGCTCTGATACCAAGTTGTAACATCCCATATCTAAAGGCCAAATGTTAAGCGCTACAGATGTTGCAGTCATTTATAGTATTAACTTCTGGTGACGAAATAAGGTAATGCTAATAGTATCCATAATATTAGAAGCACATGAATATGAACAAATCAAAGATTTCAAAACATCATATATTTAATTGCATTTCCAAAATCATAATTCGTATCCATGTGACAAAATCCCAAATGTTTTTCCAGGCAGTTATCAAATATAAATTTATAATAATACGCCAAGAGGGACATATGATCATGCCCCCTTGGATGATCAAAGCAATATAGTCATATCTGACGTAATGCACAACGGAGACAAAAAAAATGAACTATAGTCCTAAATTAGCTAACCGTCAGCCACTTGCTCGTCTCTAGAAGCTTTATTCACCAAAACTATGAAAGGCTGAAAACCTCAAGCCTCAGCCTACTCAAATCAATTTTGAGCACTCGAGAGTGTAAGGGGAAACAAAAACCTCGAGTATAATATAAAGCTTGGTATGAATAATTTTATTACATCTCAGTTTACCGATATTAAGTGAGACCACGCTGCTAGCAGAATGGATTTACCCTCAATAATATCTTTTATTTTTCAAAACATATATTTTACAAGTCCTTTCCTGCAACCAAACTGGTTAATCAAACTGATTATGATAATAAAATAATAGCAAGATCAGTTATGCTATAAACGGATAATATATGGACTAACTATCCAAATCTGAGCCGACTGCCCTCATTTGGACTAACTGCCCTAAACCTGATTATATCAAAATAGCAATATCTTTTAGGCTAATAAATGGACCATCTGCCTATAAGATAAATAATAAGTAGACTATCTATCCGTAACACAATAGCAAGGTCAGTTATACTAACAAATGAACTATCTGTCCATAAAACTAGGCCGACCGCCCTTAATTGGACTAACTGTCCGCAATCTGGACTAACTATTCGAAAACTCTGGGCTCTCAATATGAACTAACTATCCGAATCATTTTCTCAAGGTCAACTACCCTTTAAATTTTCCTTGACAACCTTTTCAAAATGATTTAGTCCTTCAGAACATACATATACAAGGAAAATATATTTTAGCTTTACTCTAAACTATTTTGCTATGTTATATACACTTTTCTCAAAATAATGTTAATGATATTTAATAAGTATTACCTATCCCTTCAAAATAAGTTAAAGTCCTTTGTAACTTGAAAACACTTAGGCTATTCTACATATTTATTATATTCGAAATCTTTGCTTAAACCCGTTAAACAACTCATTCGAAACCCCTAAAAGTAACCCTTTCGAAACCTTTGAAAGTAACCCTTTGAAACAATTGAAAGTTACTCTTTCGAAACCAATAAAAGTCTTTCCTTTGAATGCTTTAAAATATAAGACATCCTCCTTTAAAACCTTCTAAAACTTGCTTTTTGAAATCATAGGAAAAACCTTCCTTTTAACCTTGTCGAAACCTAGGGGAACCACCCCTTTTGAAACCATTCATCAAAACCTTTCAAAAGCATCAAAACTCAACTCTTTCGAAAGCACTTGGGTTTAATTAAAACATGTAGAAACCTTTTGAAACTATTCGAAGTTAACTACTATGAAACCCTTTAAAAACGTTACGGTCGAAACCATTTGGATTATTACTCTAAATAGAGGAAAAGGATCAGAAAATCAATTGAGTCGAAAGCATCTATTTCAAAACCATTTCTTAAACAATGAAGTGATGGTGTCGAAACCATCCCTTTGAAAGCACTGGAGAGGTGGCCAAATTTTAGAAAACAAAAGTACCTCATCGAAACCATCTTGGTCGAGAGGTAGGAAGCTGTAGTTTAAAGTTTCGAATTTGTCAAAATAATCATTTAAAACAAAAGAGCAACCCAATCGAAACCATCATTTTAAATCATTTGACTTAGTCAAAAGCTAATTAAGTCGAAAGCAACTTAGTCGAAAGCAAGCAAACAAATTTTCCTTTAAAACCAAAACAATGCTTTAACGCTTTCGAAACCCCATGGTTTCGACCTTATACCTTTCGCCCACGTCCAATTCATTACGTACGATTTGCTTGATACCATATGCATTGGTTTCGACTGTGTTAGAGGCGGTAGTATGGAGGCGGAACCCGATGCCGAAGGAGACGAAACAGTAGAAAACCTATTTATTTATACTTTAAAACCGTTGTTTTGTACCTAACCTGCCTTGTTTGTCTAAATTTGATTGGTTGCCTGATTTTTCTTTTCAAAAGTGCTCCATCTTTCCATATTTAGCAATTTAAACATTTTTATAAAAAGCCCCTTCTTCTCTTTAATTATATAAAACATTTAAGTTTCATACCTCAAATAATTTTATATAACCAGTAAAACATATAGGAAAAATCTGGAAAAAAATCCAGAAAATCACATTATATATGTTTTCTAACATATAAAAATTTCAGACCTGGATATTTAGTTATTTACCAGTAAATAATTTATAATACAAAATACCATTTTCTTTACTACAAAATTCATATTAAATCCATGAAAATTCAGAAAAATATAAAAATCGGAACCCTTCTGTAAAACATCAGTTCAGATCTTCAAAAAAATTCGCAAGGCTATTGGATGTCATTTAATGGGGTTTTCATCTCAAAACAAGTCATAAAATATATACGAACGTACATAAATCATCAACAAATCATATAACCATTCCATCATTCAAAAACGTGGAAAATCAATGCAAAATACTTTGGGTTTAATCTTAAAACCGAAACAAAATAAGATTGAAATGTAAACATTATTCACCTTAGCATTAGAGATTAAAGAACTTGAGATTTGGATTAATTTAATTTGAATTAGCTTTTCCTTTGGCTTTTCTTAGTTCTTTTTCACATTTCCTTGTTAATGGTGGCCGGACTTGTTTTATAAAATTTGAAAATGAGAAATGAACGTGTATCATAATACATGGCCAAGGATTGGAAGATATAGGAATGACCTCTTTCCTATTTTACCCCTCCCTTATTTAAATTTAAACTCTTCTTTAATTCATTTGTTTTAATTGGTACTGCTACCCTTTATTAGAATCAAATCTCAATCCCCTAATCAGCACACTATTTTATTTAATTTGACTAATTAATTATCCAAAATAATGTTACCAAAAATTAAGGGTGTTATAGTTCGAGACATGGAATTTCATTTGAAGACGTCCTGGCTCCTTTAATAAATGACAGGGCTCACCGCTCAACATGCAACGAATTCATATGTTGGGCGGGATGCATACCGCCCTTCAATTCTTTTATTTGGGAAATGTTAAGATACATTGGAATACCTCCCCACTCAACTTCATTCGAACAGCTACGCCTTTCTACATGGAACTTTTTTACTATTCATGAGCGTTCTGTTTCGCCCGCCAACTCTTGAGGACAAAAGGTTCATTTATAACTTTAAATGACGCTCACGAAGTCTTTCCTCTGTTTTCCTAGAGCCTTCACCTAACTATCAAGTCTTAACGGGTTCTCGAAATAGAATTACCCTTTTCCAACATGAATGGTTTTACGTTCGATGTCCGCCTGGCTTTGCAAGGCGATGGTTGGATGGACGTAAGTGTCGTCTTTGCTTTATTTTCAAATTCTCTAATCCGAGTCATATTCCGGATCAACTAACATTCTGAATATCTACGGTGTCCACCATGTCTCGAGGGCATTAGTTTTTTAAGAGCGACCTCCACAATTCGTGCTACCCCAATTAAATATAGGGACATTAGACTCCTTGTAACCGACGAGTTATTATCTCTTTTTATTCTACTGGAAGAAGGCCACAAAATTTGGATTCGTGGAAGTGCTTCATTACCAAGACACAATGTAGAACAAGAAGGGGATATCAATAACCATGTCATGCCCCTAGTCGAGGGGACTTAGCATGACGTCGAAGAAGGCAAAATTAGGGGTACCTAGATCAATTAGCCAGGCCACATTGATGCAGGCCTAGGCAATGAGCTTGTGGTTGAACCATTACAAGGCATGCAACCGCACATTCCAGCTAAGAGAAGAAAGTAGCTTACATATAAGCTTCGTAGGAGAAAAACTGCTAAGGATTTGGAGTTTGTTACCACTTCTGTTGACGAAGAGTCATCCTCCCAACATTTAGAAAGCTTAATTAAAGAGTTTTCAAATCTTCAAATCCCTGACGACATCATGACTTATGATTTTCCCAACATCAGTATTACCCACCTTATAGAAGTGGTGATGGTGTTCTTCCCACTGGTCAAGGAGATAAAATGCCTATCGGCAAGGCTACAACAACTGGTCCATTGAGGTGGGGTAACACTAGGACACTCACAATCATGTGCACTTTATTGCATGCTCTTCATCTACCTTTTGTAGAATGTTTATTTATACACATTTATTTTGTTTTTGCAAGTGCATTATCTCAGTCTTGAGCTTTTGATCATTTAAGGGGCTCATCGACGCAATACAGATCTAATCGTAGCTCAGAATCGGGCAGGTGTAGGGAGAGAACCGATAGCCGAGAAAAAAGTCGTTGCTTGAGGGAATCTTTGTCTTCCAAGCATAAGTCCCGGTCATCCCAACAAGAAGGTCAGCCCAATTTTCATGTTCACAATAGTGATCAGACTTCTTTCCAGGGGCCTCAAGTTTCTGTACTACATGAGCAGTAATCTGGTTCTTCTAGCTCTAGGAAATCTCACGACCGTAGGTCGAGCGAGCCTCCAATCATCACTTCTGATCCCCCCTTGCCAAATGCTACTCCTGAAGCTTCCACAACAAAGAAAATGGCCGAGCTTAAGGTCAATTTTCCAAAATTTGTTTCAACTAGCACAAGTTCCTTCTTTCAACTATACAATCCCAGGTAACGCCAAAGTAAGCTCTCTCGCATGCTTCAACAATTTTTTCGTGTAGCACGAATCATTCCTGCACTTAGCAGAAAAGATCTCCGAGGTGTCTATGGAGCGACAGCATGAGATAGATTGTCTCAAGCTAGAGGTGATCCACGATAAAGATATAATTAAGCACCAAGGTAGTGAGATCTCGGAGTTGACGAGAAATCTCACTGAGGTAAAAAGAGTGACAAGGAAACATCTGAGGTAGTGAGTCTTCTGGAAGCTGCCTATAAAAAGGAACTTAATGCTGCCCTTAACCGTAGTGGTGCACTCACCTTCGAAAATGATTCCTTGCAAAAGGAGAAAATATCTTGGCCCGCCGCATTGAGGAGCTTGAAGAGCTTCTTAAGAAAGAGAGGGAAGAGAAGATCGAAGCTCAAGAAGAATCGCAATAATATTGCAAGGAGGGCGTCGAAGGCAGGAAACTAAAAATCAAACTTAAGGAGCAACTTGCTAAAATTGAAGCCCTCAAAAAGAGGCGAGCGAAGTAGGCTGCAAGGAGAAGATAGAACAGGCTGAGTCCCAGATGGAGGGTGCCAAAGAGTCTAGTCGAAATGAAATTAAGGACATGTTTGATCCCTTGATCATCAAGTACAATGTTAAAGTCCTTATCCATTATGACCTCAGCTTTCTTGGTGAGGGTTATCTTGAGTCGCTCGCCAAGACTGGAAGTATATTGTTGAAATGAAAAGAGAGACCTTGGTGAAGCCGATTTAGATGAAGAGAAATTATTGTGGGAGATCATTTGTGGAAATGAACCCCAAGGCCTTTCCACCACAACACTTCGATATTTTGACATTCTAGTGCCTTCAGTAAAGGGAAAAATATTGTTGAATATTCAGAGTCTGATCCAAGGGCCCCTCTTCTTTTTAAGCAGCCGGAGCATCGTTTTTTTTCCTGGGGAAAGATATAAGCGATAATCTGGATAAGCCAACCTAAGGTACTAAACTCTATTCTGGAAGGGAGCACTCTAGCGACAACTAAGAGTTAGTCAGACACAGGTATTCCACATTATACTCTACTTTTTGATATTCTGGCGGCCATCTATGCTACAGAGCACAATGCCCAAGTTATCGAAGCACTCGATGATGATAAAGTTGAGGAACTACTACTTCCTGATAAGTCGGATGATGTTGTAATTACTAGCGCCACAGAGTATACCAATGAGCTCAGCTTAAAATAGCGCATTGAGAAGGAGGAATCATTGAAGAAAAAAACCTAAAGTCGAGCCCACTGACATGGACATTGACGATCCAAATCTCGTCCCATTACAAGTCATTCCACCTGGTAGGTCGATTCCCATGGAACTCCCACCAAGCTTCGAAAGCACTCCTATCAAGTACGGTAAAGGTTCGTGGAAAAGGACAGGTGGAAGCTTGGGTGCCGCCATCTCGAAAAATCCAAGAAGGAGAGAAAACAAAAGAAATAACCATCACTTTGGCTCTGTTTGCACACAGCCTGCACAGATGTTTTCCTTCTTGTTGGCCGTAGTTGTATGGGTACGGCCCCCGTTTTTTGAATAAGCTCGTATCACAATTTTGAAACTTATTATACGAATAAAAAAATTTCGTTTTCTGTTCAAACCTCATGTGAATTGTTATCTAGGTATTTGAGGTATTACTTTCCATTCATTGTATTTATAATTTGTTGCTCGTCGATTTGGATAACAATCCACTAACTCTACTTCAAGGCCTCCATGCGATTGTGTCCATTAGTCATACCAAACAAAGGGCTCGAGCTTGAACATTACGCTGTCGGTTTTGTGATTTGAATGATTTTTCTCTTGCCCCCAGTCTCGGGCTGGTGGAGTTAGATGGAGGATGGTCAGGCTCCATCCCTAACAAGTTTATACTCCTTCTATCGGTTTTGGGCCAAAGTTCGCAGAATAACGAGTGGTCGGACCACACATTTTTATACTTTTATCCACTCTCTATGGATAAGAGTTGGTTATCAAGTGCTCGAATCACAACCGATTTATGTCTATACTCTAATCTGCACTTTGGGTACTTAGAGTTTGTTCACGGGTGGTCGATTCACACCCAATTTATATTTATACTCTAGTCCGCACTCTGGGGACTTAGAGTTAGTTCGAAGTATAGTAGGATCGTACTATTCTTAATTGATCAATTTATACCCAAGTTCCGAGGTTTGATTCAGCGAGCGATCGGCCGTGTTACCATTGCTTTTGATTTATTTCAGGCCCATCACTCTTCGGGATTTATTCGATCATCGGATGGTCAAGTCACATCCATTCCTCGTTATGTATTCCATCCATTGGATTATGAATGAGAGTTATCAAATGAACGGTTGGACAATGCTTATCTTGTTGAGAACTAGCATAATTTGAATTCAATTCAAAATTCAAACGATTTCGATGATAACCCATGCCAATTCAATTTTGAACTCCAAATGAATTTCAAAATCAAAACGAAAATATGATCCACGTTTCAAATAATTTTGGCCATGGGAATAATCTACATTACGATATGAGTGAATTTTTTTGTTCTCAACGAATCCAAATCGAAAATTCTCAAGTTAATAACTATAAATTGGATTTTGTTGAGCAAATGAATGAAATTTACGATGATCGCATAAATTCGTTGTTTGAAACATACAACGTGAAAAACAAAATCAAATTCCAACGTATGACGATTCAAACGATAATCCAGCTTTTACCATAATCGACGAACAAGTTTTTACCCAAATCGATGATTTTCAAATAACAACTTTCGAAATTGAAAACCAAAATCTTAATGAAGTTGTTGAAAACATGGTAATTGAGTTGGATTTTAATTCTTTTGAGGGTGTCGAACCAAATTCAAAATTCAATCTTCCTTTTCTCGATTCTGAAAATTTGAATACGACAACTTTGGATTTCGAAATGGATACATGCGATGAAGTTGTTGATAATCCAACGAAGGAAGATGAATTTAACGAACGCAAGTTTTATGGACTTTTGGAAAATGTATCATTAAATTCTAATGGGAAGATTTCGATCACCATTTTGACTTTAAAATCGATAATTTGAATGAAGTTTTCAATGATAAACTTGAATTTCAATTTGGTGAAAATAAATGTGAATTTCAATCAATCGTTATATCTACCCCAAAAATCATCGAAAATAATACAACTCGTAAGATTTTTAATAAAACAACACTCGTTTTTCCAAATCCACATTCGACTTCAAAATCTTTTATAGTTTGGTTTTTCGAGCTTAAGCTGTGTCTCGTATACTTGACAAGACAAATGAATCGGTCTTTGGAAGACCGTTTCATTTACTTTTTGACTGTATACTTGTAACGACCCAGAATTTTTATTAATTTAAAATATGAATATTTAATTAATTTTAAATATTAATAAGTGAATTTATAAGTCGAATAAATTTTTATTAGAATTATTGGATTTAATTGAATAATTTAATCGATAATTTAATATGTTAAATTATGGAAATAATTGAAAATTGGGTTAAATATGATTGAAAATGATTTGTAAAATTTTATTTTATCATATTGAAGTTAGAATGATATTTTAGAACTTTTAAAATCGAATTAAAAGTTAATTTGTGAAAATTGAATATTTTAATATTAAATTCGACTAGTGAAAATAGTCAATTTTTGAACAGTCTCAGAATTGAACGAAACCAGTTCCATTGGATCCGTAATAGTTAGTTATTACCGGATTTTAATTTTCGTGTCAATCGGAGTTACCGTTTGAGCGTGGCAGCTCGAAACGCATCGATTTATTTTTAATTTAAATTTGACGAGCTAAAATAGTCATTTTTCAAAAAGTCTTGGATTTCGACGAAACTAGTTTCATCGGATCCGTAATGTGATATTATTGTAAGGTTTAAAATTTCAAGTCAATTGGATTTACCGTTTGTCCGTTACAAATTAAAACGCCTAGAAATCGACTTAAATCGGTTTAATTCAAATTGAGCGTTTACAGCCATAACTCGCACATACTTCCGAATTAGCTTCCGAAACCTGTTCCATTGTGTCCGGAATGCGGGATAAACCCTAGGAATGTCAGTTTCGGCGCGTAAATCGGAGTTCGGAATTTCCGGGATGAATAGTGTTTCGTCGGTTCCTTATAAATAGCCCACTATCTCAAAAATATAAAAAAAAAGAAAAAACCCTAGTTTTGAACTGCAGCCGGCCCTAATAAGTGAATGGCCAGAAATTAATCTCCTTTCCCCCTCAATCTCTCTCAATCCAGCAAGAATTAGCCAAAGTTGTTAACTACAACATTGAAGAGCATGAAGAGAGCTTTCAATCCATACGGATATGATCGGAAATGGAGCATCGTAGGGGGAGAAAAAGAGGGCCGACCGTGCTAAGTCATGCACGCATTTCCAAGCAACCTAGGGGGCCGAGCTTGCTCTCCTTGGGGCCGAAGGTGGAGGAGGGGGTGAGCTAGAAGTTGCAAGTCCCTGATCGAATTCAAGTGCGACGTAGGCGATGCAATAATTAACCCTAGTATGGATGGAGTTGGGTTTTGTGTGCGTGTTTGTTACTGGGAAGGAGAACGTGGAAGAGGGAGTTGCGTGCAAGGGCTATGATCAGGTTGGAGCAAGATCCTATGGCCCAGATTTGTGTGGGTTTAAAATATTTAAGTTATAGTTGAAATTAGTTTGTTTAAATACATGTAAACTTCAAAAATTCATAACTTTTTCATACGAGGTCGAAAAAATACAAACTCAGTTGCGTTGGAATCGTATGGACGAGCACTACGCGATGGAGTTGGTTTGGAGTCGTTTGGAGTTAGTAAGAATTTCGGGTAAAATTAAACGCGCGTTTAATTTTATTCGAAATAAATCGCTTAAACGGGATTTAAAATCAAGGTGAGAATTTCTCACTCAATCGAATTAGTTTCGATTATTATTTTAAATAGTTAGATTTAAAATATTTGAATGCATGTTTGAATGATGATTGATATCTATTGATTGTTAAAATAGACATTATACGCCGTTAGTAAGCGGATGTTATTTAATAAAAACATATACCGCGAATATTTCATAAACAGTGAAATTGGTATTATATATAGTAGCAATATATATATATTGGCATATGTATATATTGCAGTTGATTGATTTCCCGTATTTTTAGCGGATGAGACCCTATTGCGCCGTTATTAAGCGGATAATATTTAATCAGAACATATACCGCGATAATTTCGTACTGGAGCGAAATTGGTATTGTGCTAATGTTTTTGGATGCAGGAAAACAGGTTGGAGGGATCCAACTGGATTCCTCAACAGTTTTTATTTGATTTCAGATATTTTGATATTTGATGGATTTTCATATTGATATATGATATCGTTGTAGTCGTGATTGACTATTTGGTGTGTAGCATCATTGGACCAAATTTTGGGATTTTAAAATGATTTTTAAAGTGATTTTTGAGAATATACTATATTTTGGAATTGATCCATTATAAATAAATAAACGTTATAATTTTTAAAGTTATAAAAATTATGATTTTTAAGAAATATAGTTAAAAGCTGATTTTTGAAAATAAGGAATTAATGACTTTATAAAATAGTTAAATTGGGATTTCTGAAATAATTGTGAAAAGTTTAAATATAGGATTTATAAAATTTGATTATTTTATAAATCAAAATGATGAAATTATAAAGGAGTTTAAAGACGTTTTTAAAATATTAATATGAATTGATTTATATAAGAGATTTATAAATAGATATTTATGAATTGAAATATTGACATTATAAAACGAGTTTTTATAAGTGTTTGAATGAAGTGAAAATGAATTTCATTAAAGAATGAAATTTATAGAATTATAAACGGTGAAGTTATAAATGAAATTTATAAATAGTAAGAATTATAAATTTGTGAAGTTATTTGAAGAATAGATTTGGTTAAATAAATGAATCTTATAAGTTATAAGATTTATGGTTTGGAAAGTCTTTAGAGGAACGATTTTGTAAAATAATCGTTTTATAAGTATTTAACTTATAATATGAACTTTTGTTTATAATTGAGTTATAAATTGAATAGGTTAATAAAAGAATTTATAAAAAGGAAGTTTTATAAATAAATAGAAATGGAATTTATAAACGTTGTTTTATAAATTCGCAAACGACTTATTTTGATAAGTTAATTGTTATAACTTAGAAATAGAGTTATATTCACGTTTTAGACAGTGAATAATCCTTTGAAATAAAATGCATAGAATTGATGAAATTTGTTAACAAGATATATTCACGTTTTTGAATAGTGAATAATATGTTAAAGAAATGTTTAGAATGTGAATGTTTTAAATAGAATTAAAACGATCTAACGATGTTTTAAAATGTGTTGAGATTCGAAACCATAGATTTCAACATTTATTGTTGAAATAGACGTTTTCGAGAAATAGAAGGAGATGATGGACTATAACACTGTTGTTATAGTAAATGATTTCCGAAAGGAAATGTTTTGTATAGTATTGGGATTTATATATCTATTTTAATTTCGAATCCCTATACTAGTGATTTTGGGCTGTCGTAACGATGTTTTACGCAACATTCGTTTTGGGCCCAAATAAATATGTTTAAGAGAATGATTTCCTGAAAGAATGAAATATATACTTAATTTCGATTTAAGTATATTGAATGTTTTCTAAGTGTTGAAAATAAGTAAAATCTGTAAATTACTTATTAAATAAGTATGGAATTGTTTTCCAAAATGAAGTGATATTTAGAATTTATCTTTTTGAAGATAAATTGAAAATGGATAATTGAAATCGTATATCAATAGATATTATGAAATATAAATTCACTACTGAATTTATAAAGGAAAGTGGAATTTGTTTAAAAAATAAATATTGATTTATTTTTGAAGTGTTGAAATTATATATCTTGTAAAGATATTTTGGAAAATAAATAATTTGGAAAATTATTTGGAATCTGGTGATGTTGTGCATATCCATTGATAGTTCAATAATCGACTATCAATATTTCCCTTTGAATGGGTAATTGATGTGATTTGTTTGAATGTGAATGCCACACTTATTTTTGAATAAGCGCTCACTATTCGGGTTAACCGGGAAAGGACCATGGGGTCCTATAACCCATTCTGAATATGTGATACGTCGTTGTAAATTGCATTTGAAGATCGGTGTTGAAGATCCGGTATTTGCGAGAGCGATAGGATGACCTGTCGATCTACTATGCACCGAGTAGCTACGGTATAGAGTTCTCCATATGTGATGGTGAATCCGATCAGGATTGTGAATATCCGGATTGCAAGGACTTCTTTGTAAGTGCCTTCGGTTTTGTTCGATCCCGGAACAGACTTGTATGGATTGTGTGTCTGACATTACAAGTTGAGATATAAAGCCGATTTCATTCAAATATATTTCTGTTGGTGGCGAAGAATTTATTCTTTTAGCTTAACACCCTTCTCTGAGACGTACGAGCTCAGAGGTTATATAGTTGAAGTTATCAGCGATATATTCCCAATTTGGTAATGTGACATGCTGAGTGATGCTGTAAATGATCATTGTGTTGATTATTGTGATAGGATCGTTTATTTGATCGTCTATCTTGATGATAATTGTGTTGATCATTTGTTGACCCAAAGCATGGCTTTTGTATAAAGTATGTTTTTGTGGACGTGACTTCGTCGAACCTCACACCCCGGAAATGGTCAAAACAGGAAAGATGCGGCAAGGTTATGAGGGGTAGCACCCTTTAGGGTATGTACATTTCCTTCTGGATAGAGGTGGTATCATGGTATGGAGCCCAGATATTTAACCTATGTGGTTACTACGAATTTATTACTTTGTGGTTGTTGGTTTTCGGGATCCCGTGAGAAAGGTCGTTTACGATCGGGGAATGGCGTGCTCGTGTCAGTAGTTACCCAGTTAGGGGTAACCCGGCCTTGTGTTGGCAGAGTTCCGGTTTGGTTCTCGGGGATGTCTTTCCAGAGGCATTCTCATGTGGCAATGGGAAGTTCCTTGGCCTGACCATTTGTTGGAAATCCAAAGAAACAATACGAAACTTGTACGGTTTTAGTTGTAGAACCTGCCATCTAATATGGTAGCTATTAGTAGGCATAATATAATGGTACCTATGCTGGCTAAGATTTATATTCTACTTTCGAAATGAATTTCTTCTACACTATGCACTAGTAATAATATCAAATGTTCTTTTTAAATGCGTATCAAGCATCTTTGACTATCATAAGGAGAAATCTTCTCCAAGTCTGCGTTTGCATTGTGTGTGTGGCAGGAGGTCTTATGGTAGTCTCATTTTTAAAAGCATTGCGAATTGAATTTAAAAACATTCCTCTATTTTGATTTTAAAGATAAATAAACTGTTTTGAGTTCTCACACCAGTCACATGACTGACTTGGAGTTTATTGTTTTCCTTCCTAAACTCTGGGTGTCCACCAATTTCCACACGGGCAGTCAAGAGTCAGGTTTATCAGGATATTCTGGATATTCTGGAGTTGCTGGAGGCAAGCTGGATGGCATGGCGTATTACTACTATATAGTATTTCTTTTTCCGCTGCACTATTTATTGTTGTTGTACACTCTGATGATATGATGTAATGAAATGTGATGTAATGTAATAACTGATATAGTTCTTTGTTTAAAGATTATTCATTTATTATTATATGTTGTTCCGCTGCGAATTGTGAGATTCTGATGTTGTTCTGTTGTTTTCTGTTCCGTTCTATTCTCTATTCTATGTCCTCTATTCTCTTTTTCTTCTACTTTAAAATTTTCTATCTTCTATTTTCTCTGCTCTCTATTTTCTAATCTTCCATCTTTTTCTCTTCTTTTCTTTCCTTTTCTTTTCTTAAATTTTTCTTAAAACCCCTAAGGGTTCGTATTTTCGTTCATCTTGAATTAAACAAAGGAGATTAGTGTCTATTCAAGGAGTACGGACTTACGGGTCTTTACATCTGGTATCAGAGCTTATGGTTAAGCGACAACCATGGTTCTGTTGGGTATTACTCATTAGAGATAGAGTCAGCAGTACTCTAGAATGAGTTTGAGTGTAATAATAGCTATGAGAGCATATTTGTTAGTGAATATATAAAATTGTTTTATATTGTGATGATTGGTTTGTTGAGTGGTATATAGATTCTGGTTAATACGAGTAATTAACGTTGTTGATAGGGATCTCTAAACACTTGTACAGAACAGTTCGATACGGTATTGTTTTAAATTGGGTAAATGAAATAATTTTACCTTGAGTATATTTTATATATAAAGGAAATAAATTTTCAAAATTATTAAAGTATATAAGTTGATTGTTTAGATGTTTGAATAATCTAAATTGAAGAATAATTGTATAAGTAAAATGAATTATAAGAATTAAATTATAATTAAAGTGATTTACAATTGTGAAATAAAACTTATATATATAAGAAGTGAAACTATATGAATATAACTTAAGTGATATGGAATGAAGTTGATATTAGTATCAAAGTAAATTAATAAAATTAAGTGATGGATATGAACTTGAGTTATATAAATGAAATTCAACTGTAGAAATTGAATTGAATTAATGGATTAAATGTAATTTTAAGTTGATATGGAATAATGAATATAAGTGAAATTCATTAAAATATAATGTTATTGGAAAGTTGAATAATTGAATGAAAATCAATTAAATTAAACCAATTGATAAGTAAAGGAATTTGGTTGAAATAAATATTTATTGGTTATGGATTATAGTTAATTGATTGTAAATAAAATTCATTAAGAATTAATGAAATTGAAAGCTAAAGTAATTGGAATTCGATTTAAAGTTAAGTGAATCTTAAATAGAATTGAATTTGATTTGGAAGTGAACCAACTTGAATATAAATTAGTGAATATAAACTAATTGAAAATGAATGTTAGTAAGAATATCCATTGTTAATAAATCAAATGTGATTAAATTGAAAACCAATTCATTAATATTAATGAAAATATGAATGAATATTGATTTGATTATGGATGATAGTTGGTTGATATTGCATTTGTTGCTTTTACTTCATTTGCTATGTTGACATATATAGTTATTATGTTGCTATATGTTGTATATTGATACTATGTACATATATGCATGTTCTCATGTTGTTTGTTGAGTGATTAGTAGGTGCGGATTGCGTTTGCTTCGCATTTGGAGCTCGCTTTTGCGCTATATTAGCCGTATATGCTCGCTAATAAAATATAAGGTACATATCTCGGATTAAATACCGTACTTTTACACTTTTTTCCCTGCGGGATGCCTCATTACTTGATGAGATGTATATTTGTGATATATATACTGTCATTTTTTTTCGGATCGAGCCGCGCAAAGGAGACTATGGCGAATTTTTCCGAAAATTTAAGGCGTTAGAAAAAATTTGAGAAAATTTAGAAAATTTTGAAAACTTTAACCTTTGATTTTGGAATTGAAAGTTAAACAATAGTAGTTGTTTTTGAAAAGATAACGAAGTATGATTTGAAAACTTAGTAAAGATTTGTAAGAAGTTTAACTATGAATTTTGGGAAAATTAATAGACTCTGTAACTTTTCTTTCTTAATAATTTCGAGGACGAAATTCTTTTAAGTGGGGAAGATTGTAACGACCCAGAATTTTTATTAATTTAAAATATGAATATTTAATTAATTTTAAATATTAATAAGTGAATTTATAAGTCGAATAAATTTTTATTAGAATTATTGGATTCAATTGAATAATTTAATCGATAATTTAATATGTTAAATTATGGAAATAATTGAAAATTGGGTTAAATATGATTGAAAATGATTTGTAAAATTTTATTTTATCATATTGAAGTTAGAATGATATTTTAGAACTTTTAAAATCGAATTAAAAGTTAATTTGTGAAAATTGAATATTTTAATATTAAATTCGACTAGTGAAAATAGTCAATTTTTGAACAGTCTCAGAATTGAACGAAACAAGTTCCATTGGATCCGTAATAGTTAGTTATTACCGGATTTCAATTTTCGTGTCAATCGGAGTTACCGTTTGAGCGTGGCAGCTCGAAACGCATCGATTTATTTTTAATTTAAATTTGACGAGCTAAAATAGCCATTTTTCAAAAAGTCTCGGATTTCGACGAAACCAGTTTCATCGGATCCTTAATGTGATATTATTGTAAGGTTTAAAATTTCAAGTCAATTGGATTTACCGTTTGTCCGTTACAAATTAAAACGCCTAGAAATCGACTTAAATCGGTTTAATTCAAATTGAGCGTTTACAGCCATAACTCGCACATACTTCCGAATTAGCTTCCGAAACCTGTTCCATTGTGTCCGGAACGCGGGATAAACCCTAGGAATGTCAGTTTCGGCGCGTAAATCGGAGTTCGGAATTTCCGGGATGAATAGTGTTTCGTCGGTTCCTTATAAATAGCCCACTATCTCAAAAAAATAAAAAATAAAAAGAAAAAAACCCTAGTTTTGAACTGCAGCCGGCCCTAATAAGTGAATGGCCAGAAATTAATCTCCTTTCCCCCTCAATCTCTCTCAATCCAGCAAGAATTAGCCAAAGTTGTTAACTACAACATTGAAGAGCATGAAGAGAGCTTTGAATCCATACGGATATGATCGAAAATGGAGCATCGTAGGGGGAGAAAAAGAGGGCCGACCGTGCTAAGTCACGCACGCATTTCCAAGCAACCTAGGGGGCCGAGCTTGCTCTCCTTGGGGCCGAAGGTGGAGGAGGGGGTGAGCTAGAAGTTGCAAGTCCCTGATCGAGTTCAAGTGCGACGTAGGCGATGCAATAATTAACCCTAGTATGGATGGAGTTGGGTTTTGTGTGCGTGTTTGTTACTGGGAAGGAGAACGTGGAAGAGGGAGTAGCGTGCAAGGGATGTGATCAGGTTGGAGCAAGATCCTACGGCCCAGATTTGTGTGGGTTTAAAATATTTAAGTTATTGTTGAAATTAGTTTGTTTAAATACGTGTAAACTTCAAAAATTCATAACTTTTTCATACGAGGTCGAAAAAATGCAAACTCAGTTGCGTTGGAATCGTATGGACGAGCACTACGCGATGGAGTTGGTTTGGAGTCGTTTGGAGTTAGTGAGAATTTTGGGTAAAATTAAACGCGCGTTTAATTTTATTCGAAATAAATTGCTAAAACGGGATTTAAAATCAAGGTGAGAATTTCTCACTCAATCGAATTAGTTTCGATTATTATTTTAAATAGTTAGATTTAAAATATTTGAATGCATGTTTGAATGATGATTGATATCTATTGATTGTTAAAATAGACATTATACGCCGTTAGTAAGCGGATGTTATTTAATAAAAAGATATACCGCAAATATTTCATAAACAGTGAAATTGGTATTATATATAGTAGCAATATATATATATATTGGCATATGTATATATTGCAGTTGATTGATTTCCCGTATTTTTAGCGGATGAGACCCCATTGCGCCGTTATTAAGCGGATAATATTTAATCAGAACATATACCGCGATAATTTCGTACTGGAGCGAAATTGGTATTGTGCTAATGTTTTTGGATGCAGGAAAACGGGTTGGAGGGATCCAACTGGATTCCTCAACAGTTTTTATTTGATTTCAGATATTTTGATATTTGATGGATTTTCATATTGATATATGATATCGTTGTAGTCGTGATTGACTATTTGGTGTGTAGCATCATTGGACCAAATTTTGGGATTTTAAAATGATTTTTAAAGTGATTTTTGAGAATATACTATATTTTGGAATTGATCCATTATAAATAAATAAACGTTATAATTTTTAAAGTTATAAAAATTATGATTTTTAAGAAATATAGTTAAAAGCTGATTTTTGAAAATAAGGAATTAATGACTTTATAAAATAGTTAAATTGGGATTTCTGAAATAATTGTGAAAAGTTTAAATATAGGATTTATAAAATTTGATTATTTTATAAATCAAAATGATGAAATTATAAGGAGTTTAAAGACGTTTTTAAAATATTAATATGAATTAATTTATATAAGAGATTTATAAATAGATATTTATGAATTGAAATATTGACATTATAAAACGAGTTTTTATAAGTGTTTGAATGAAGTGAAAATGAATTTCATTAAAGAATGAAATTTATAGAATTATAAACGGTGAAGTTATAAATGAAATTTATAAATAGTAAGAATTATAAATTTGTGAAGTTATTTGAAGAATAGATTTGGTTAAATAAATGAATCTTATAAGTTATAAGATTTATGGTTTGGAAAGTCTTTAGAGGAACGATTTTGTAAAATAATTGTTTTATAAGTATTTAACTTATAATATGAACTTTTGTTTATAATTGAGTTATAAATTGAATAGGTTAATAAAAGAATTTATAAAAAGGAAGTTTTATAAATAAATAGAAATGGAATTTATAAACGTTGTTTTATAAATTCGCAAACGACTTATTTTGATAAGTTAATTGTTATAACTTAGAAATAGATTTATATTCACGTTTTAGACAGTGAATAATCCTTTGAAATAAAATGCATAGAATTGATGAAATTTGTTAACAAGATATATTCACGTTTTTGAATAGTGAATAATATGTTAAAGAAATGTTTAGAATGTGAATGTTTTAAATAGAATTAAAAAACGATCTAACGATGTTTTAAAATGTGTTGAGATTCGAAACCATAGATTTCAACATTTATTGTTGAAATAGACGTTTTCGAGAAATAGAAGGAGATGATGGACTATAACACTGTTGTTATAGTAAATGATTTCCGAAAGGAAATGTTTTGTATAGTATTGGGATTTATATATCTATTTTAATTTCGAATCCCTATACTAGTGAGTTTGGGTTGTCGTAACGATGTTTTACGCAACATTCGTTTTGGGCCCAAATAAATATGTTTAAGAGAATGATTTCCTGAAAGAATGAAATATATACTTAATTTCGATTTAAGTATATTGAATGTTTTCTAAGTGTTGAAAATAAGTAAAATCTATGAATTACTTATTAAATAAGTATGGAATTGTTTTCCAAAATGAAGTGATATTTAGAATTTATCTTTTTGAAGATAAATTGAAAATGGATAATTGAAATCGTATATCAATAGATATTATGAAATATAAATTCACTACTGAATTTATAAAGGAAAGTGGAATTTGTTTAAAAATAAATATTGATTTATTTTTGAAGTGTTGAAATTATATATCTTGTAAAGATATTTTGGAAAATAAATAATTTGGAAAATTATTTGGAATCTGGTGATGTTGTGCATATCCATTGATAGTTCAATAATCGACTATCAATATTTCCCTTTGAATGGGTAATTGATGTGATTTGTTTGAATGTGAATGCCACACTTATTTTTGAATAAGCGCTCACTATTCGGGTTAACCGGGAAAGGACCATGGGGTCGTATAACCCATTCCGAATATGTGATACGTCGTTGTGAATTGCATTTGAAGATCGGTGTTGAAGACCCGGTATTTGCGGGAGCGATAGGATGACCTGTCGATCTACTCTGCACCGAGTAGCTACGGTATAGAGTTCTCCATATGTGATGGTGAATCCGATCAGGATTGTGAATATCCGGATTGCAAGGACTTCTTTGTAAGTGCCTTCGGTTTTGTTCGATCCCGGAACAGACTTGTATGGATTGTGTGTCTGACATTACAAGTTGAGATATAAAGCCGATTTCATTCAAATATATTTCTGTTGGTGGCGAAGAATTTATTCTTTTAGCTTAACACCCTTCTCTGAGACGTACGAGATCAGTGGTTATATAGTTGAAGTTATCAGCGATATATTCCCAATTTGGTAATGTGACATGCTGAGTGATGCTGTAAATGATCATTGTGTTGATTATTGTGATAGGATCGTTTATTTGATCGTCTATCTTGATGATCATTGTGTTGATCATTTGTTGACCCAAAGCATGGCTTTTGTATAAAGTATGTTTTTGTGGACGTGACTTCGTCGAACCTCACACCCCGGAAATGGTCAAAACAGGAAAGATGCGGCAAGGTTATGAGGGGTAGCACCCTTTAGGGTATGTACATTTCCTTCTGGATAGAGGTGGTATCATGGTATGGAGCCCAGATATTTAACCTATGTGGTTACTACGAATTTATTACTTTGTGGTTGTTGGTTTTCGGGATCCCGTGAGAAAGGTCGTTTACGATCGGGGAATGGCGTGCTCGTGTCAGTAGTTACCCAGTTAGGGGTAACCCGGTCTTGTGTTGGCAGAGTTCCGGTTTGGTTCTCGGGGATGTCTTTCCAGAGGCATTCTCATGTGGCAATGGGAAGTTCCTTGGCCTGACCATTTGTTGGAAATCCAAAGAAACAATACGAAACTTGTACGGTTTTAGTTGTAGAACCTGCCATCTAATATGGTAGCTATTAGTAGGCATAATATAATGGTACCTATGCTGGCTAAGATTTATATTCTACTTTCGAAATGAATTTCTTCTACACTATGCACTAGTAATAATATCAAATGTTCTTTTTAAATGCGTATCAAGCATCTTTGACTATCATAAGGAGAAATCTTCTCCAAGTCTGCGTTTGCATTGTGTGTGTGGCAGGAGGTCTTATGGTAGTCTCGTTTTTAAAAGCATTGCGAATTGAATTTAAAAACATTCCTCTATTTTGATTTTAAAGATAAATAAACTGTTTTGAGTTCTCACACCAGTCACATGACTGACTTGGAGTTTATTGTTTTCCTTCCTAAACTCTGGGTGCCCACCAATTTCCACACGGGCAGTCAAGAGTCAGGTTTATCAGGATATTCTGGATATTCTGGAGTTGCTGGAGGCAAGCTGGATGGCATGGCGTATTACTACTATATAGTATTTCTTTTTCCGCTGCACTATTTGTTGTTGTTGTACACTCTGATGATATGATGTAATGAAATGTGATGTAATGTAATAGCTGATATAGTTCTTTGTTTAAAGATTATTCATTTATTATTATATGTTGTTCCGCTGCGAATTGTGAGATTCTGATGTTGTTCTGTTGTTTCTGTTCCGTTCTATTCTCTATTCTATGTCCTCTATTCTCTTTTTCTTCTACTTTAAAATTTTCTATCTTCTATTTTCTCTGCTCTCTATTTTCTAATCTTCCATCTTTTTCTCTTCTTTTCTTTCTTTTTCTTTTCTTAAATTTTTCTTAAAACCCCTAAGGGTTCGTATTTTCGTTCATCTTGAATTAAACAAAGGAGATTAGTGTCTATTCAAGGAGTACGGACTTACGGGTCTTTACAATACTTTCTCATCTCTTGTAAATAATAATCTTTCGTGTAAATATAGGATTTTCATTTTATTTTTTCTCCTTCCACTTGGGTTGACTGTGGGGACACAGTCAAAATCAAGTGTGGGGGGAGACTCAGCTTCATTTTTTTCTTTTTCATGGTTTATTTTTGCCTTTTCTTAAAAAAATCCCGAAAACAAATTTTCTTTTGATTTATTTTTAAAGAAACACTATAGGATAAATATATGGTTTTGGCTTATTAAATTGAAAATTTTGAAAGTTTATTTGTCTTAACAAAAATAAAAATGAAGTTTGATTACAAATAACAATGGTTTAACTAGTATATAGGAAGATTCATACGTGTTAATTATGAAATACATCCTAATTGAAAATCTTTGCTTTAAAAAGTGGTTGATTTAAAGTAAAGATATAACATTTTTTGTCTTCCAAGTTAAATGGTGCTAAGATGATTTTGCAAAACTCTCTCTCTCTTACAAAAAAATAAAAAAATATCCAAACTATTCACTCTCATTTAAAAGTCCTCACGGTTATGCATGGGTGAATTACTTGGAATCTTTGATTATGTGATTTCATACTCATTTAAAAGTCCTCACGGTTATGCATGTATGAAACACATGTAAAAAAAACTTAATAAAAACCACCTACGGTCGATAGGTGTATGCACGAAAGTGTGTTCACTCGCCATGCTTTGTACTCCCCTCACATAAGCCCGAAAGGCAGTGCATGGGTGGTATACTGGCCTCAGTTTACCTGAGCTAGGTGTGTAATTTTTCTTGCAAATAATGAGAGAGCAAGCAATTGAAATCCTAGCATTACATTTACTTAGTTGATTTGATTTGTTATTAAAAATAAATGAAAATACCACTTTGATAAACTTTGATAATCAACTAAGGATCCATCATAGTTACACTGTGGAATTAACCAAAACAACGAGCTAAACTATAGCCTATTTGTTATGATAACTTGATTTTTGTTGGAAATTTTGACGAGTAAATGACTCAAATTTTCAAGATAATATCAAAACCTATATTTAACTTATTCGTGTCAACTTAAAAATAAATCCTTCATTTGTAAATATTTTCAAAAAACTCACATTCATCTCTTTGTAAATAAATCTTGCATTTTGTAAATATTTTCATCCCGCACTTGGATTTTGTGGGCAGTATCCGCTGAAAACCCTCACGAGACAACACTCGTCCTACTGGGGACACCCAGAGGTTTAACGGCTTGTTGCATACGCTCAATGCAATCGTGCTTCCTACGTAAATGGATTTTATCTTAGTTTTTCTTTATTTAAGGACGAATAAAAAGATAGGTGTGGAGGTATTTGATGTGCACGTAAGTTTGCATAATTTTACCACCATATTTAATCTATTTAAATTGAATAAATAATCATATTGGGTATTTTAACTTGTTTAAACCAAAATTCATATTATTTGAAATTGTCACATATTCATCTTCATCCATGGGCAAAATGGTCATTTTTGTGCATATATTAATTAACAAAATTTAATTGAAAATTTCTATATTATTTTGTAGGAAATTAAAATCAATTACAAGTGGGTTCATGAAGGAATATGCATGCACAAAGAAGATACAAAAGAATGAAGATGGAAATAATTCAAAGTGAAGAACATGGAGGACCCCACCCACTTACCTTGATTTTCAATTAGGAGCTAAGGCACATGCTAAAGGCCATTAAAAACTTCATGTACATTTAAGTGAGGGATTATTGAAGCTAATGATAACTTGGCCACCACACTTCCTACAAGGGCATTTTGGGCATTCCCCAAAAATATGAATTGCGGTTTAACACTTGTATAAATAACCCCTTATGTTTCATGTAGTAACTCCTCCTCCTCTCATTAGTTTTAGGATCAAAATAAACAAGGCTCTTCTCTTTCTTTTTTCATGGCTACTTAGCCATTTTTATTCTCATGTAATTTCTTTTCTTTATGCAATTTAATACATGATCTTTTCATTTCTTTGTTTATTTCCTTTCATATTTTAGTGTAGATCTCTTTTTCTTTTATGCAAATAGAATAGATCTCTTTTCCATTAGCTTTCATTTTTCTTTCTTTTTGCTTTCATGTTGCATGCTACTTGTGTTGATATGATAACACAAATGAGAGGCTAATCCCTTCAATTTAGGGGTAATGAAGCCTCTAATCATGTAGCTTCAACATTTTGATGTTTTATACTCTCTTTTTATGCTTAATGAGAATGATTGAAGTGGTTTAATGATGTTGTTTAACTTTGAATTTGATAGTCTATGTTGTTCATAACAAATAGGCTATGCTTAAACAAACAAAACACAAATTGCCTCTTCATCTACATATGATTATGGCAAATAAGTGATTGTTGAAATTAAAATTTGATGGCTTATATTTCTAATTAATAGTTAATAGGCCATGCTTAAAATAGATTTTGCTTTCAACTTTGTTGTCATATTTTATGAGATTTAAAAGTATATTAGTGGTTGTGTTATAGTTTGATGGTTTATATTGAGCTAATTAATAGCACAAATATACCATACTTATGATAAGCACATCAACTAATTCACTAATGACAAGAAAAGAGAGATCATAACTTCATTTTGTTGATTTATGTGATCTAGAGAGTGGAAGTTGCCTCTAAATTGTCTTAGCACTCTCATATTTTTATCTATTTTATTTTGTCATTTTTCTCCTTTTTTTAGTTAATCACTTTCTCGACTTTGGTTTAATTTGATTGAATAGAATTTTAAAATCATCAATTCCCTGCGGATCGACCCGTATTCGTCACGTGCTACATTCGTACTCCGTGCGCTTGCGGTTATTTTCAATTTAAATTCGTTCGGTGGTTTTCTAAACCGATAGAACTTCCGTCGACGAACAATTAGTTCCAAACTATGGGAAACTGTTCGGACATATCAACATTTGCCAGTTCTATAATGTAACTAACATGTAATGCTACAACAAACACAGATATAAAGGAAAGTTCAAAACTTTATTTGCTAAACGGAAAAAAATGGCATAATTTTTCTTATTATATATACGAGAAATCAAATGCTAAAGCAAATTCTAAAAGTAAATACAACTAGACGGAAAAGAAATAAACTAAGTGAAAAAGCGTCGTAAATGCTCGCTATTCCACGCCCTTGGAAGTGTTGTGCCATCAACAGTCGCTAGCTTGAAAGTTCCCTCTCTAAGATTTTGCTTAATGACATACAGTCTTTACCAGTTGGATTCATATGCGACGGGGCTGGAAAAACCTATTTCAAGCCAAGATCGCCAATTTAAATGTTCCTACGTTAGACTTTATAGTTGTACAAACTGGCGACTCGATGTCGGTGTGTAGCTGTCCTCAAATCAGCTACCTTACGCTTCTCATCTATATAGTCTACAGATTAAAGGAGGAATTTTTTTTGGGGATTGTAGGAAGTCACTCGATGAGAAGGAACCTCGAGCTTAACAGGAACAATAACTTCGGAACCGTAAGTGAGGGAGAATGGAATATGGCCAGTCGCGGACTTGTGGGTGGTCCTATAATCCCATAGTACGATCGGAATTTCATCCACCCACTTGTCTCTAGCCTTTTCCACATGCTTCTTTAGAATGGATTTTACGATTTTGTTTGTAGCTTCAACTTTACCATTTTCTTGAGGGTGGGTGACTTCAACAAATCTTTATTCAATACAATGCCGACGGTAGAAGTCATCGAACTCATCACTGTTGAATTGAGTCCCATTTCTGTTACAATAGTTCACGGAAGATTGAAATGACATATGATGTTCCAAACAATGAGTTGATTACTTTCTTCATTGTGATCATAGCTAAAGGTTCTGCTTCGGCCCATTTGGTGAAGTAATCAACTGCAATGATAGCGTATTTCGCAATACCTTTAGTATCGACAAATAACCGATAATATCTATGCCCCACATAGGAAACGGCCATGGACTGACCATTTATGTAATTTCCTTAGGTGAAGCTCAAGGAACTTTTGCATATATCTGACATTTATCGCATCATCTTGCATAGTCTACAGCATCTCGGTTTATAGTCGGCTAATAATACCCTTAACGGAATATTTTCTTTGCTAGAGTTTGCCTCCTGGTGTGATCGCCACATTCCACTTCATGAACTTCCTTTAGGACTTATTTTATTTCATCATGAGCGATACACTGGAGAAAGGGAACGGAGAAACCTTTTATGTACATTATTCTTTCCTGTATGATATATCGTGAAGCTTTATGAAGGACTTATCGCTTTTCATTCTTTCATTCAAGAAGAACTCCCCATAGCAAATAGCTTTATCGACGTTGTAACGACCCGCCTTTCATTCCATAGAAAGACGCATCATTAAGAAGAAAGAAAGGGATAGAAAAGAGAAAAGATAGGAAAGAAAGAAACATACAATATGAGAATCTCACAACGGAACGAATAAATTATATTGTATGACATAAAACATTACATAGTATCATATACATCAGAGTTATACAGCTAATACAACACAAACTAGACAGTTATAAACACCTGTCTAGCAATTACAATTCAAGTACATCAGAGAAAACAGGTACAACTCAAACACAGCGGAATCACTAAATATATCTACACGCTGAAGCCTCCTACTCCATATCTCATCCAGAAATCGTCAAAGCAATCCTGAATCACTTGACTACTCATACATAATATGAGTACCCAAGAGTTTAATAAAACAGAAAATAAACACTCGGGTCAGACTGGGGTCTAGTGTGAGTAAACGGTTTAAGATTGCTTAACTTTAGAAAATCCTTTGAAAGAAAAGGTATCACGCAAGACTTCCCACACATAAACATGGAAAAGTTTTTACCTTACGCTTACCAAAATATTTGATAGGAAATCCAGTGATATTATAATAGTGTCTAGGGTTTCAAGTAAATAAGAAATAGCCGAAATTGTTACATTCATTAAATTCCAACTACTAGCCACAAAGTGGGTAATACAAACAAAACCGTAGGGTCTCGTAGGAAGAATGAGTTTCCAACAATGGAAGGGCTACTGGGGCACCGCCCGTCACAGTACGTGGCCTAGATCACCATACCGCGGAGCTACCCCAACTCCCCTGCAACACAAGGCGGAAACCATCCCTTACTGGATAGTCCCGAACAAGACCACTCTACAGATTGGCCGTCGCCAACTGCCACACAACCGAAATATAAAGGGACCTCTAGACAGGGGTAAATCTCGTCCTACTTGGGCATGACCCACTTAGCCTTGCTGCACCTCCCTTGTTTTAGCCATTCCCGGTTGATGAGGCTCCGGCCATAGCTCCATCACTGCGACTCCGGCCATAGCTCCATCTACGACCCCTCTTCCCATCCCTTAAGTATGGAAACACTCGATGCATCATAGCAATCAAGAAGCTATAAAATCTCGACCACTTCAAACTAGGACTTGAAACCTGAAATCGCCAACCACGCTCGTCGCGGCCAACTGACCAACCATCTAAAAAATTTCCTCTACTTTCCAATCCGTACTCCATCTCCAGGAAGAATTACAACTTCCCACAATCACTAGGAAATTAGATAAACCCAAAAATAACTATTCTGCTCAAAACAGAAATGCTCACGCAACAGTTTACTAAATTTATGATTTCTGTTTGAAAAATCATGATTTCCCGCATGCATTTAGTTTATGAACTTGTTCCAATGAATTAAGATGTTTAAGATTCTTGCTTATTGAAAATAATAACAGATATTATTGTTTCAGAGTCAACAGTTCTTAAATAAATCATAATTTTGATTTACAACCATGATATCATACTAAACAAACAATTTTGTTTACATGTAAATTCTAACAGAAAATCAAATCATGTGGAAATGGATTTTATTTAAAATCACTACAAGAAAAATGGTCATTAACAGCTCTTAATCTCAGCGTTTAACTATAATCCGCTGTCTTTTCTGTATTTTACAACTTAATTAGTGTAAAACAATTTGTTAAACCGCTGTCTAAAACCTAGTTCCATTCCCTCCCTTCGTTTCGTTTCCCTCCCTTCATTTCGTTTCATAAAAACCTAATTCCTCTATTACAATAAAAACACTCAGCCGACCCATCCCATTAAATCGCCACAGTCCCAATTGTCGCTTCCGCACCATCCTCCTCCCACCCCATCAAATCATTGCCGCCTGGCTCCTTCTTTTTCATCTGACCCTGACGCCACCAACAACACCGAATGACAAGCCTTTCTAGTAATCTCTAACGTCGTTGCCGTGCTTTTTTTAAGGTATTTTTAATTTTAAATGTTCAATATTTTAAAGTTATTTTTATTGCTGTAACTAAGATTTGCTACACCAGATTTGCTTCACATTAAGCGAATTAGAAAAATATGATTAATATTAAGGCAGAGGTAATGCAGTTGAATGTGAAGTAGTAAACTTGTTGTATAATGGTTGGTTAGTAGTTGCAGTTGGGGATGGATGTGCAGGCTGGTGGTGACCAGCGAGGAGGCTGGAGGCAGTTAAGGAAGAGGAAGGATTGGTGAATTTTTTATGGGATGAGGCAGTGGTTTGGGATGTATGTGTGGGATGGAAAGAAATGGGTAGATGTTATAAGAGGTGGTTTGATGCAGAATGGTATGTAGCAAGTGAGGATGTCAAGGGGTTGTTGTTATAGTTACAGTATAGAAGTATGATGAATTATGATGGTTAACCGAGGGTGGAAGATTGCGATAATACTAAATAATTGTTCCTGTATTTGTAGTGTGTGCTAGCTGGTTTTAATATATTTTCTCTTCATTTAATAAAGGCTAAAGTACTCATGCTCCCAGTCAAAAAAACAAAAACAATAATGATTTCCTCCGATCGTCCATCACCGTTTCATTCCAATATGTGTCCATTCTTTGTTATTCAGACGATTTTATCAATAGATATTTGATCAGTGGTTATAGTGCTAACAGCATACATATCCTATCCCATCTGTGTCTTCATATGTTAATAGCTTTAGCTTCAACAAAAAACAGAATACTTCTAACACCAAACATTAAAGTGTAATGATTCTAAATAGGCTTAGTACAGTATATGTTTTTGGTTTTTGTTTACAGTCCTTCATATAATGTTGTCCAGGTTAAATAAATTTAACCATTTCTACTGTAGCTAGATTATGTCAAAGTTTGTTTACCTGACAGTTTATAATTTTTTTTAACATGATTTAGTACTTTGATTATAGGTCATAAGAAAGCTGGAGTTTGTTTTCCAATTAATGCCAATACAAATCGAGTGAAGGAATAATAAGAGGAGCAAAATTATACCCTCACATTCTTTGTGTGATTAAAAGAAGCTTTATGCTAACTAGATTACAATAATCTTTCATAGAAACTAAATATACCAATGAACCTCTGTTTATATTTTTTCCTTGCTGCAAATATGTTACTCTTACAAATAATAAATTTATAAATTTGTGCATAGTAGAAACTAACTTGCATATAGGCGTCACAATCAGGGTAGATTTGATCAAAAAAGTGAAAACACTTGCTTTTTTCTTGAAATTTAATATAGCAAAGCAACCAAAAAACCATATGTTATATATGCTCATAAAAAGATTTATTTAAATAAAACAAAAAATAATGTTAAAAGTATTTATTTTCTGATTTCCAAATTTATAATAATTTATGCCAAAGGTGTTTTCTTAAATTGAATCATTACACTTTGAACTTTGGGTATTATTCACAAACATGTTTGCTTCAATATCAAACCACACAATCTTCCATAATATATAAATGAATCAATCACTAGATTCTTCTAATAGTTTATTTTTGTAATATATAGAATTTTTTGTGTCACAATCTTCCATAGTATCAGTATCTGTTTTAATTTATTTCTAAATCTTGGTCATTATGGTCATCTTGAAAATTCTTTTCAGTTTAATGAGCGTGACATTTATACATGTGTAATTTATACAGTTTGGGTTCAGCCAGAGCAGTCAACAGGATGATATAGATGTTGTCACTATCGTATAAGGTCTAAATGATATTGATGAGGCATAGTTGAATAGCATAAAAATTGGGAAGATTCCTAAATTTTATGCTATTTAGCTCTTGCCTTATCAATATCATAGGTAATCTGAAGATTCTGGACTTTGGTTAAGCTCCTTTACTGGGCTGGATGTGTTGCTTCACCCTATGTGTGGGACTCCGGTTCATGCTGTGATGGCACAAAGGTAACCTAAATTCTCATCACGCAAAGGTAACTAATAATATTATTTAGTTATTTTCAGCAAGTAATTTCCTTTATGTTATATACCTGATTATTTCTGAAGCATACTGTTCCTAATCTAATGGTGAGATCATTTGGTTAACAGTGAGTCTAACAAACCTCTCTTTTTTGATTTAATTTAAGCATACTTTGGCTTGCAAATACAGCAGTGGAAAAAGCAGCACATTGAATATTATCAATTTGTTGGTTAATAGTGAATATTATCAATTTAAACATCTCCCCAAACAATAAGTTTGCACTATCTTAAAGAACTGCTAACTGCCAACATCATGTTAAAGTTTGCACTATTTTCTATAAGTTGGCATTGTAAGTTTGTCTCCTGAAACAAACTCTAACAAACATAGAATTGATATCGAATCAGAACTCTATAAAGCTTCTATAAAATTCTAGTTGGAATTTTGGTCAAATTTGAACTCTACAGATTCAAATCTTTTTTTTTCAATTTATGTTGTAAAAAAACTTGAATTAAAAAAGTAGTAAGTGATAATCAAATCTGATATCAGTAGAGTTAGAGTGGAGTTGATAGGAATGCAATCACAGTAAAGCACAGTGGATGGAATCGTAATAATATTTTGAGCATCTGTATGATCAAAATAATTAAGCCTTTTAAGTGATTTGATCATTCAAATTGTTCAAGTTGTTGAATTAACATCCTTTTGCATGTACAGTCATGCTAGATTCATATTCTTTTATTATATACACACGTGTGCGCACATTTTGTGTGTATTTATAAATTTATACAAGGACATAAAATGGAAGTACAACTCTTTCCGGTCTCACATATTTTTAGTTGCTCTAGCTGCAGTACCATTTCATTTAGTCTATGTATGATAAAATATGCGGATTATCAACTTATCAACTTGCTGTTTTTTCATGATATTCATTTAGTCTAAGTACAAAGGTGTCTATGCTGTTTGCATTCATGATAACTTTGTTGTTTAATTCAGCTATGCAGGTATGGTGGCTGCTCTAACAAACGAGAGTGCCACAAGCAAATCAGTGTACTTTGCGCATTGCACTTCAGAAATGATATTCATCACACACTTGTTGACAGAAGAGCCAGAGAAACTAGCAGGACCACTGCTAGCAGACACTTATGTTACCTTGCTTAAAGGGCGTAATGCATGGTACCTGGAACTTTCCTGTTTGTCTTTCCTTTTCTGCTTGAATGTTTTTTCTATTTGAGGTTATTTTGATTTATAAAAACAGACCTGATGTTTGACATATGGATTTGCATTTCTTATAGCTTGAACATGATATTGCTGCTTTCTTGATTGCAAGAATCAATTGAATTATTGTCCTCTTGCTGCATGTGCTTGGCAGAAAGTGGTCTTCCTATTGACCGTTTCATGACTTCAAAGGCACTAGGGTTTACTAAACCTTTGAGAAACAGGTAAATTATTATTATTTGGGTGAAATTTGAAACTTAACTAATGGATGTTAAGCTGATAACTGTAAAACTATTTACACCATCAATTTTGTTTAGCGAACCCTATGCATAGGAAACCTGTAAAATCATAAGGAAAAAAATGATAGGAAACCTGTAAACTTGATAACAGTTATTGGTTGTATTCTCTCTCTCTCTTTTCCCTTTAAAATATCCAACCAAAACAGGTGGTGGCATAAGTCGCCTGTTTGAAATATTTATTATACTATTTCCCGTTATTTCCCAGAAAGTAGTTCAACAATAATTAACTCTTGTATGTAGTAATTAGCATATACTTGATACTTGATAGTTGGTTAATTGATTTACTACTTGATAAATATGGGCCAGTCTTGTTACATATAGTACAGATCTAATGGTTAGTTGGTATTTCACTTTCCATTTGGTTACAACGCATGATTTGTAAGCACATATTGGCCATACTTCTTTTTACAGCTCAACTACTCTCTCCGTAGATTTTATTCTCACTTATTAGTACTCATCCAAATATGTTTTTACTGATAGAAATGGAAACTAAGTCAACAATTGGACTTTCTTGGGCTCCAAAATTACCTCCCATGCTAACTGATGCAGAAAAGAGCTCAGAGAAAGGGAAAGATAAGGTTGATTCTTTTGCATTTGCATCTTTTTGTTATGTGATGCAAATTATTTTGTACACAGGTTTGACATGCCTGCTCCGACTATGACTCCTGAGTTGAAGAAGGATCTTGAAGTTCTCCAGGTATATCATCTAAGTGTTTATATTTTATTTCAATGAAGTATGCAGGTGCAGTAAACAAAGAGATAGAGGATGAGTTTGTTGGTGGTGGGGGTATTGCAGTGTAACATAAGGTTGGGTGTTTGTGGTTTGGTGGTGGATGATGTAGTAATGGCAGCAGAAGGGAAGTGACGTGGAAGTTTGCAAAATGCAGAAGGCAGTTTGAATGTGAAGAAGTCTGGTAGATTGTTGAAGGGAAGCCTATGTGCAGTGGTAACAAAGGCTATGGTGGAATATGCAGAACAAGGCACTGTTCTGTGATTCAGTGAGGAGTGTTCGACAGTGCAATATGGTTGAAGGAGAATGAAGGAACTGTAGAGATTTAATAATGGTTGTAATTGTTTGGTGAGTAGGCTATTTGAATGGTTGTAATTGTTTGGTGAGTAGGCTATTTGAACTGTAGAGATTTGATAATGGTTGTAATTGCAAAATGCAGAAGGCTCATTTATGTAATTATTGTGACCAATAACCGATTTTGATTGAATGGACGTTTTTTTTCCAGATGTGGACTAATCTGATTCAAAAGGCAAAAGATGGTGGTTTGGATGTTATACAAAAAGTGGAAGACAATATTGGTATGCATCTTTATTTATGCACTATTCTTTATTGTTTAATTGGATTTGTTTCATTGGTATTTTCTTAATTTGGTTAAGAATAAGTGTGATGTATATAACTACATACATATTAATTTGTCATTCAATTCATCACAGGTTGAGAAGACTTTTTGGACAAAAGTTTAATTGGAAAGGTTGCTAAAATAAGCAGATCTTGACATCTAGTTGCTAGGGGAGAATATATATTTACAGGTTTCTTCCACTCTTCATGATGATTTAAAGAATTCAATTTATTTGAATTGCAAAATTTTAATTGATTATTGCTGGCAGGTCAGTTTCTAGGAATCGTCTTTATGGAAGAATACCAGATGAAATAGGAAACATATCAACTCTACAATCTCTGTAATTCTCTTATACCAAAGTTTTATTCAGTCCATTACGCTGCTTGTACTTTTCCTTATTCCTTATTGAGAAATGAGGGTGACAACTATTCACACACTCTTATAATTGTATCCTTGTCTATATTCATTTCACTTCACTTCACTTCTTGCATTTCATTTAAAAAAATAGTCACGGTGCCTTTTCATTTTGTTAAACTTTCTTTAGTTTCTTTTTCTTAGTAATACCACTTGATTATGACAGTGTGATCAAAGAAAACCAATTAGAAGGTCCAATTCCCGTAACTCTGGGCAAACTTACCAAGTTAACTCGACTGTCAATATACCGTAAAGAAAATTTTATTCCAATAATGTGAAATATTATTGATTGTGGTTGCATTCAGGCTTTTATCATACTATTCATATAGGTATATTGCTTCCAATAATTTCTCTGGTGAGTTACCAGAGTCACTGGGGAATCTTAAGAAATTGTCCACCTTGTAAGTTAACAAGTATATTGTATTTTTGGTATTTTTATTTATTTATGGATTCACTATTTATACATTGCATCATTGATCCACTGGTTGGTATTGCTGATACGCATGTTAAAATGGTTGTCCAAGGCATAGTTTGGTGTTCAGTATTTTTAATATAGCTTAAAATATCCACGAGTGGGTGTGCTTAGGATTTAAATTCACAACTGGTGGAAACCTACTAATTTGTTTTCATCTCGTTTCAAGCCTTTCCAAATATATGCATATTGATATTATATATAAAACTTGTATGTAATGGAAAATGCTGTTATGTGCTTACACCTTTCTTATTAATGTAATAATGTTGTTGCTACATGTTAATAACTTTATTTAACTTTATTTATTTATAAATTAATCTGCAGTATTATGGATGGAAATCCAATCTCTGGAAAAATTCCTGATTTTATCGGTAATTGGACCCAACTCAAGCGATTGTGAGTGTAAATCGTTACTTCATGTAGACTTTCTCCATTATAATTAATTTCATTCTAGAAGACTATAATTCTCAACTTATACTTTAACTTTTGCAACCTATTTACAGAGATATGCAAGGAACATCCTTGGAAGGCCCATTTCCTCCTATTTTTGCTAACTTGAGCTCAGTCGATGAACTGTAAGACCGTTCGTTTGAAAATGACTTGAATTCTGTAGTTATAACAAACTGTCCTTTTTATACTACCTTTTCTTCTTCTTTTTATTTTTGTTTTATGTTTTTTTTGATGAAATATAGGAGAGTCAGTGATATGAGAGGGTTCACAAATTTTCCACCACTTCAGAAAATGAAAGAGATGCACCATTTGTAAGTTTCATCAGGTGTTAAACCAAAAATTGCAGGCACATGTCTTTATTCTGGGTTTCTATAATGCATGATATGATATAGGGTTTTGAGAAATTTGTTAATATCTGATCGGATCCATGAGTATATAGGTGGATTTTCTAATTGGTATTTTCTTAATTTGGTTAAGAATAAGTGTGATGTATATAACTACATACATATTAATTTGTCATTCAATTCATCACAGGTTGAGAAGACTTTGTGGACAAAAGTTTAATTGGAAAACTCCATCAAACTGGAAAGTGCAGTTTTGCTATATCAGTGGAGATCGCGGCAATGAGTTGGAGGATGACGTGGTTCGTGCTAGGAGGAGTTCGAGGTGGTTTCGAATTAAAGGTTTGATTTTTGCGGTAGGGAAATGAAGTCGATGAGGTCACGGGTGAATTGCAGTGAAGTACAACAGTGGATAGGGTGTGTACTAGATTGTAAGGCAAGTTTCTGGTGAATAGGAGAAGAACTGCTGTGGTTGTTTGATGAAGGGGTTGTGGGTATTGGATGCCGTAGAGCAGCAGTGAGAGAAGTTGGACTGTGTGAAGTAGACTGGTGGTTGGATTGGTTTTCAAGTGGTGCGGAGTGGATGTAGGAGTGGATGATGATGTTTGTTGCTGTGAATATGGGTTTGACAGTGGAGGTGTTGATATTGATGACAGTGGAGTTATGGAGTTCAGGTGGAATGAATGGGCAGAGATGTATATGGATATTTGCAGAGTAGATCAGTTGGATAAGGAAGAAGATGGTTTAGTGATATTGATGAACTGTGTTGTATGTATGGCTGGTGGTAGCAAGTTGGAGGAGGGGTGAGAATGAAGTTGAACTACAGTTGTGAGTGTGAAGTTGAACAAGGTTATGTGAGGATGGTGGCAGATGCGTTGGAAAAGTCAGTGGCAGGTGGGTGGTTGTTGTTCAGGCTGATGGCAGCGGTTTGTTGGGCAGTTGTATGGTGATGGAGATGCACACAGTTGTGTGGACAGTTGAAGGTGATATGTGTTGTCGGATATGTGTTGTCTGATATGCTTATATGTGAACAGTTGAAGGTGATATGTTTGAAGGGTTGTTATACTGAATGTATATATTTGTAATTGTAATATACTGAACGTATATATCATGTAAACGTTTATGTATCTGATTAATAGTTATTAGAACATGTTATATATGCTAGTTGCTTCAATATACTCAAAATATAATTCTGGAATATTCAAAAATAGAGTGGAATATTAAAGCTGTTATATAAATAGAAGACAGCGTTTGATTAATGTTGTCAATGAAGAAACAACAGCATTTAATTTGTGTTGTAATTATCTTGAAATTGTCAATAACAGCGTTTTTACATGCTGTCGAAAATAGTTGATGATTTAATAACAGCGTTTAGAAAACATAATACAGCACGTTATAAACGCTGTTGAAAACATTATTGACAGCTCGTAATAAACGCTGTCACAGAGATATTTCAACAGCGTTTATAGAAACGCTGTTGTAAGTTATGTATATACGACAGCATGTCGTTATACAGCGTTTCTAATAACGCTGTTGTATCATATTACAGCGTTTATCAAACGCTGTTAAAAGCCTTTTGTTGTGTAGTGAATCCTAGTTTAAAACAGAATTCATGTATGTAAATAACTGGCATCACACACATATGTATACTTATACGTATACACACAGAACATCATCACACTAGAATCAAGCAAACATGCGTATTTTTATCAGTACACATGCAACAGATAATTTAAACTTTTGCATTGTGAGGTTACTCATTTTCAATTAAAAATGAGCAGTTTTCATCATGGCAGTTTTTGATTTCTGTGAATTAGAACTTGAGTTCTGGAAATTTTGTTTAGCTTTGATTTTAAAAGGAAAAACTGTTTTTTTTTTTAAATAGAAGCTTACTCACTATATTAAGAAGGAGCAGAGAACAACTAAGATGCAAACTCATATTTTCCAGGAACCAGATTGCTAGTTGAAACCTGGGTTTTGAAATTTGCTGATTGAAGTTGCTTTTACTTGTTGATTTGTAGGTGATTGTAAACTGCATTCGCTTCCAATTTGATTACTGAATTATTGCATGCAAACCCCATCTTCACTTGCTTGAGTATGAGTTGAACTCAAATTTGATGTTGTAACTTGCAGATTTTAAACAGAATTTGTATTTTGGTTTTTTTTGCAGATTTGCTTGAATTTTGTTATCAAATTGGTTTTGCAGATCTGGTTTACAGATTTTAAATTGAATTTGGTTGTAGATTTTGAACATGAATTGTTTTTTTTCCAGATTTTTGATTGTGTTTGGTTTTTGAGTTTTCTTCGAATCTGATTTTCAGATTTTCTTTTGGAAAAAAATGTTTGAACAATAATAAGTTTCTAAGTTTTCTTATCTACAAAAATTAATTTCAAAAATAAATTAACATGCCACTTGTTCCTTAAGTAAAACAAATGATTTACAAGTGTCTTCTTATTAGTTTGAAAGCTTAACACATGTTCAACTTAATATAAAAATAAATTTCTTAATTTTATAAAGGTTTTTAAATTTCTTCTTAAACAATTTCATATTTACATTTAACATGTTTTTAAATGTTTAATTACATTTAGCCTTTAAATAATTACATATAAGCTACCCTATAAAATTACACAATTTAAATGTTTATTTGAATATTTAAACTAATATTTTTAAAACTAAATTTTTAAAGGAGAAAAATTTAAAAAGAAAAAGAATGTTGAAATTCAATTTAATTCTAAAGTTTCAAACTAAAATATTTTACTCTAATATATAAGAACAAAGTCTTTTTCAAAAGAAAACAATTTTTAAAATAAAACAAAATAAACTTTCCATTATAAAATACAGTTTCAAACTATTATATATTTAAACAAAATATTTTTTTACTTAAATTTCCTTTTTAAAATATAAGATAGATTTTTAAATCATCCTTTGGAAAGTTTCAATACTAATTTCAATCAATTTAACCAATTTTACAAGTTATACATCTATATATATAATAAATTTTGAAAATATTCTTATTAAATTTAAACTTTAAATTAAAATCAAATTCTCTATTTTCAATGTATACACATATATACATTATAAATAAAATATTCTTTAAATAAGCTCAGAAAGATAATTTTATCATTTGAATATTTTTAACTTTTGAAAAGAATAAAATCCCAAATTAAATTATCATTATTATAAATTTTGAAAAGAATAGCATTTATCAAACTAAATAATTATTAATTTTCAAAAGATAATTTCTGTTTGAATTAGATTATTAAATCAATATTTCACATTTAAAAATAATTATTAATGAAATTATTAAATAAATATTGCCCAAATTTCTGGGACATCACATTCCTCCCCCCTTAAAAGTATTTCGTCCTCGAAATTTAAAAGTAAAGGTAATTTAATAATCCCATACAGATTTAATTTAAAAATAGCAAATATATGCTATCAATCAAATACTAGCAACCATAGCAACCAATTCAAACAAACAATTCTAACTATCAAGACAAAATTCTATATAGGATTCCCTAGAGTTTCCCAGGTACAAACACTGGGACACTTGTCCTATAGATTCTAAACTAGCTACACCACTCAGATCTAGAGCTCCTATGTATCTAGATCTACAAATCTAAACAGGATACTGGACCACAGACAAATCCTGATCCACTTCCAAATCTCTCAGAACTACTGATTCTGAAACCAGTGATAGACCATACACGTACGCCCTCAGAGATTCGTGAAAAACATAACAAATTCCAGCCATCCGAACTGGAAATTCAATCCTGTAGACCAAACACTTAACTCTTAAGAGAAAATAGAAATATCCAATACTCTTATCCATAAATCTCTCCTTTCGATCCTAGGCTGCCTTCAACCTTCTTGATCAATCCAATCTTCGCAGATGCTTTACGGAACAAATCTGGACAAAGAAATAAACAATCTCCAGATCCTACTCAACAAAATGGTTCTCTCAATATCCATCAAAAACCACCACACAAACTCTACTACACAAACATCAGAATACTTCAAACATACTACTTCTATTCTGAAACAAAACAGATGCACAAGACAACTAGGCCTCCAGATCCAAAATGAATTTCCTGTAGAAATCCTCTGATCCGAGACAAAACTCAAATTCTCAAAGAATCGGGTGTTGCTTTTATTCTGGAATAGCTGCCACTATGCTTCCGCTGCGCAACACTGATTTTGAGAATGCTGTTGATGAGCACAAGTACAAACTTGATCAATCCACTCCGAAAACATTGTTCATCAGATTCCATAAAATCTCAGTGACCTATCCGATTCGGTCACACACCACAGCAAAAATTCAATCAAAAATCTTGATCTGATCAATCTTGCCAGCTTAAACAGATCTCTCTCTCAAAGATCCCTCCTACTAAGCTGAACCACCGGTAAAGCTCTAAGAACCAAGTTGATTCCGAACTCAATCTCTTGATGTGGATGAAAATCTTGACTCCTTCGAAGATATCCAGAAAATACCAAACCACTTCGATAACTCTAACATCCTCTAGAGATGCTTAAATCCAAACAAAGATTACTCAGAGAACTTCTGAACCATCGCAAGTCACTTTTGCGATACCACTCAGTTCAAATTCTTAGAAAACGTTCTCTCTTCAACAAACAGAATAGCTAAAACCTACTAACCAAAAGAAGAAACTAGTGGTCACCTTCAACCACAAACATCACACCCAGCTGAGCTTCCAAAAGAAATGGACAAGCTTCACCATCTGCCTGGCCTACCGACAAAAGATCACAAAGACTTCTGAATCAACGAAGAAACGAGTCACTCTACTGCTTCTATTGCTGCCAAAGACTTTCTTATCCAAAAGCTCGTCGACTCACGAAGCTGCATCATCTACTTCCACAATAGAGCCTTCCGGATAGACAGATATCCCTCAGGAAACTCGACTTCAAACCAAGCAAAAAACATTCTGCCAAACTGAGTCTCAAACTCATATACATACAGAACTCCTTCCTACGGTTTCCAAGATACCATCACCTGCTTCTACTCAACTGACAAATTTAACTCTTAGAAATCCCTGCTCACTCGATAGCAAATCAACCTCACACTTCAAGAATATACTTCAATTCTTGAAAATACTTCCTTTGGGATCAATGAAATCCTTTCACCAATCTTCAAAGCTTATTCGAGACGGTATTAGGTCTACAATCTCAACAGACACTTCCAACCATAAAATATAAGCCTCTACATTAATGATAGTCGTGTTACACACACTCCTACCTTATCTACCTCTAAAACCTATGTTGGAAAATCCGAATAGATAACCCAATAGATTAGGTAGATATATATAAATTACAAGTACGCTCTCTCAAGATAGACGCTACTCCAGAGTCTAGGTATTCACTCAACCTAATGCTCTGATACCACAATGTAACGACCCGCCTTTCATTCCATAGAAAGACGCATCATTAAGAAGAAAGAAAGGGATGGAAAAGGGAAAAGATAGGAAAGAAAGAAACAGACAATATCTGAATCTCACAGCGGAACGAATAAATTATATTATATCACATAAAACATTACATAGTATCATATACATCAGAGTTATACAGCTAATACAACACAAACTAGACAGTTATAAACACATGTCTAGCAATTACAATTCAAGTACATCAGAGAAAACAGATACAACTCAAACATAGCGGAATCACCAAATATATCTACACGCTGAAGCCTCCTGCTCCATATCTCCTCCAAAACTCGTCAAAGCAATCCTGAATCACTTGACTACTCATACATAATATGAGTACCCAAGAGTTTAATAAAACAGAAAATAAACACTCGGGTCAGACAGGGGTCTGGTATGAGTAAACGGTTTAAGATTGCTTAACTTTAGAAAATCCTTTGAAAGAAAGGGTATCACGTAAGACTTCCCACACATAAACATGGAAAAGTTTTTACCTTACGCTAACCAAAACATTTGATAGGAAATCCAGTGATATTATAATAGTGTCTAGGGTTTTCAAGTAAATAAGAAATAGCCGAAAATGTTACATTCATTAAATTCCAGCTACTAGCCACAAAAGTGGGCAATACAAACAAAACCGTAGGGTCTCGTTGGAAGAATGGGTTTCCAACAATGGCAGGGCTACTGGGGTACTGTCCGTCACAGTACGTGGCCTAGATCACCGTACCGAGGAGCCACCTTAACTCCCCTGCAACACAAGGCCGGAACCATCCCTTACTGGATAGTCCCGAACAAGACCACCCCGCAGATTGGCCATCGCCAACTGCCACACAAAAGAAATATAAAGGGACCTCTAGGCAGGGGTAAATCTCGTCCTACTTGGGCATGACCCACTTAGCCTTGCTGCACCTCCCCTGTTTTAGCCATTCCCGGTTGACGAGGCTTGAGGCTACGATTACCTTTATAGGACATATCAAATCATAGAATGCTCATCGTCCACCAGACGATGTTCTGAAAGCATTCAATCCATACAAGTTCGTTCTAGGTTCGAACGAAACCAAAGGCATTATCTCGTTACACTCATTTTGGAATCACCCTCAGAGTTAACGACGACAACCCTTGCACTCTGAATCACCATCTTGAACCTGAAAGTACTATTCCGTCAAACTCATCATAGAATCACCCTCAGAGTTATACTGACGAATAGTTCTTACACCTCGAGTCTTCACTCTTCACTTGAGATTCACGACCTAACGTTTAATTTGGATCGATGTGGTTTTCGGAACTCCAAATTTGGAAATCCGATCCCGGTCTCATCGAAATCCAAACGCCATGTTAATGTCCAAGTGAATTTAGTTTGAACAATTAATTCAATTCATCATTATCTATTACACACAGATAGATAAATTACATATCACAATAGATAGTCACATTCTCATCATAACAGATAACCCGTATCATAATCGCAAACAGTTAATCATCAACCAGATAACTATCACAAAAAGATAATCCATATTATCTTACTTTAACTAAGCATCCATATCATATAGGTACTACCCATCTCATTTCCGAGATCACAATCATCCAAAGAAATATCAATATCAACCATAAGCACTGATTTATTAACCATCATCTATAATTAATTTAAAATGAATTAAATTAATTACTTCTATCTCTAATTAATTTAAAATAAATTAAATTAATTATCACATCTATAAATCCTGCTTATATATCCATTTATTAATTAACCCAGTTAATTAATCATTCACTAAGTATTCAACTTGATTAAACACCTTTGATTAATCATTCTCTAATTATAATAAGTGATTAGTTTTTAATTAATTTCACAAAATTAACCTTAATCATAAGTAATTAACATTTAATTACTTTATTTATTAACTAACTATAATTAATTACTTTTATACTTAATTAATTACATTAATTAATCACTTAATTATTAATTATTCCTCAATTAAACAATTCTTAATTGCATTATTAATTATATTAATTAATGATCTCTAATTTATATTTCAAATTAATTACTTTATTTAAAATTAATTAGTAATTAATCTAAAATTTAAAAATACAATTATTAATCACCCTTGATTAATATTAAATATAGTAATTAACTCCCCTTAATTACTCATAACAAATTAATTATCCCATAATTAATTATCTTCATTAATTAATCCCTTGATTAATTACAAAAGTAATTATCCAAATTACTAATCTTCACTTATTACATTCCAGTAATTATCAATTATTACTTCTCTAAGTAATCCTGCTCCATTAATTACATTAAGTAATTACACTTATTAAATCATTAAATGATTTCTTAAATTAATTAAAGTAAATTAAATAACTTAACAAATCACATTATCATAATTAATTACAATAAGTAATTAATTCCTTAATTACTTTATCAAGTAATTATACTTAACAAATTACAATTGATTATATTCAATTAATTAATCTAATTAATTATCAAAATTAAACGCATTAATTAATTACTTAATTATCCTAAGATAATTATCTTATTAATTAACAACATTTTCTATAATTACTTATTTGAGAAAAATTATCTTAGATTAATTATTCATTAATCATCTCTAATTAAATTAATCTGAATCATTATTTAAAATCAAAAAAATAAGTAAATTCCTTAATTAAATTCTTTTATTATCTTAATTATTCTAAGATAATCTATTTACTTATTAATGACTCCCTTAACATTCAAATGTATTTAAAACAATACATTTCTAAATTAAATTCAAATTCCATTTTAAAAATTCAAGATTCAAAATGTTTAACTATTTAAACATATATCCAAAAATTAAATAAATTTATAAACCTTGAAATAAAAATAAATGTTAAAGAGCATTCATTACTTAAATATTAGAAAAGTTTAAAACCAAATTACTTAATTTTATTAAAGAAATCAAGTTTTTTTAAAATAAATTTATTTTCATATTTAAAGTTAAACACTTCATAACTTTAATTCAAATATTAAAGAAAAGAATTTTGCCAAATTTAAACTTATTTGAAAAACTAACTCATTTTTAAATTCTACTTTATAACATTTTAAACTTGATCAGTATTTTAAAATTTACAAAACTGTTTAAATTTAAAAATCTGAACCCATGGAAATCTTGAAATTCTATTAAAACTTGATTTTAAAACTTTAATTTAAACCTTGCTTAAAATTTAAAATTTTCATTTTAAAAACTTTTGGATTCAAAAGTTCATTTGAATTAAAATTCAATTTAAGCTTTTAATTTAAATCCCTGCTTAAAATCCTATCTTAAATTTAAATTACTAAATTACATTTAAATTTTTAAAACCCAGAATTCCTGTCAGGTTTTATAAACCTGAAACAACACCTACCCGAACCCCCTCAAAATCACTTTGAGTTAACAACCTAAAAGCTTCAAGTCTACTGCTAGTTCCACCCGAGTAATACTCGAGTTATCTTCCTACACCAACCCAAACAAGTAGTTTACCAAAACCAAAATGTGCACGGTGCATATGCACTGGCACTCCGGCGACCTCCAGCCATCAAATTCCCCTCCACCAAGTCGCAGACCAACCTCCAACGTGATTGCGACCATCAGAGTTACCCCATTAGCTCGAAATCAAATTCGAGTTAACCTAAGCAAACTGAAACACTACCCAGAACTTTTCCCAAACCTGTCAACATCGCTCACACCCAACTCCGACCATCATCATCACTGCGACTCCGGCCATAGCTCCATCTACGACCCCTCTTCCCATCCCTTAAGTATGGAAACACTCGATGCATCATAGCAATCAAGAAGCTATAAAATCTCGACCACTTCAAACTAGGGCTTGAAACCTGAAATCGCCAACCACGCTCGTCGCGGCCAACTGACCAACCATCTAAAAAATTTCCCCTACTCTCCAATCCGTACTCCATCTCCAGGAAGAATTACAACTTCCCACAATCACTAGGAAATTAGATAAACCCAAAAATAACTATTCTGCTCAAAACAGAAATGCTCACGCAACAATTTACTAAATTTATGATTTCTGTTTGAAAAATCATGATTTCCCGCATGCATTTAGTTTATGAACTTGTTCCAATGATTTAAGATGTTTAAGATTCTTGCTTATTGAAAATAATAACAGATATTATTGTTCAGAGTCAACAGTTCTTAAATAAATCTTAATTTTGATTTACAACCATGATATCATACTAAACAAACAATTTTGTTTACATGTAAATTCTAACAGAAAATCAAATCATGTGGAAATGGATTTTATTTAAAATCCTAGTTTAAAACAGAATTCATGTATGTAAATAACTGGCATCACACACATATGTATACTTATACGTATACACACAGAACATCATCACACTAGAATCAAGCAAACATGCTTATTTTTATCAGTACACATGCAACAGATAATTTAAACTTTTGCATTGTGAGGTTACTCATTTTCAATTAAAAATGAGCAGTTTTCATCATGACAGTTTTTGATTTCTGTGAATTAGAACTTGAGTTCTGGAAATTTTGTTTAGCTTTGATTTTAAAAGGAAAAACTGTTTTTTTAAAATAGAAGCTTACTCACTATATTAAGAAGGAGCAGAGAACAACTCAGATGCAAACTCATATTTTCCAGGAACCAGATTGCTAGTTGAAACCTGGGTTTTGAAATTTGCTGATTGAAGTTGCTTTTACTTGTTGATTTGTAGGTGATTGTAAACTGCATTCGCTTTCAATTTGATTACTGAATTATTGCATGCAAACCCCATCTTCACTTGCTTGAGTATGAGTTGAACTCAAATTTGATGTTGTAACTTGCAGATTTTAAACAGAATTTGTATTTTGGTTTTTTTTTGCAGATTTGCTTGAATTTTGTTATCAAATTGGTTTTGCAGATCTGGTTTACAGATTTTAAATTGAATTTGGTTGTAGATTTTGAACATGAATTGTTTTTTTCCAGATTTTTGATTGTGTTTGGTTTTTGAGTTTTCTTCAAATCTGATTTTCAGATTTTCTTTTGAAAAAAAATGTTTGAACAATAATAAGTTTCTAAGTTTTCTTATCTACAAAAATTAATTTCAAAAATAAATTAACATGCCACTTGTTCCTTAAGTAAAACAAATGATTTACAAGTGTCTTCTTATTAGTTTGAAAGCTTAACACATGTTCAACTTAATATAAAAATAAATTTCTTAATTTTATAAAGGTTTTTAAATTTCTTCTTAAACAATTTCATATTTACATTTAACATGTTTTTAAATGTTTAATTACATTTAGCCTTTAAATAATTACATATAAGCTACCCTATAAAATTACACAATTTAAATGTTTATTTGAATATTTAAACTAATATTTTTAAAACTAAATTTTCAAAGGAGAAAAATTTAAAAAGAAAAAGAATGTTAAAATTCAATTTAATTCTAAAGTTTCAAACTAGAATATTTTACTCTAATATATAAGAACTAAGTCTTTTTCAAAAGAAAACAATTTTTAAAATAAAACAAAATAAACTTTCCATTATAAAATACAGTTTCAAACTATTATATATTTAAACAAAATAATTTTTTACTTAAATTTCCTTTTTAAAATATAAGATAGATTTTTAAATCAGCCTTTGGAAAGTTTCGATACTAATTTCAATCAATTTAACCAATTTTACAAGTTATACATCTATATATATAATAAATTTTGAAAATATTCTTATTAAATTTAAACTTTAAATTAAAATCAAATTCTCTATTTACAATGTATACACATATATACATTATAAATAAAATATTCTTTAAATAAGCTCAGAAAGATAATTTTATCATTTGAATATTTTTAACTTTTGAAAAGAATAAAATCCCAAATTAAATTATCATTATTATAAATTTTGAAAAGAATAGCATTTATCAAACTAAATAATTATTAATTTTCAAAAGATAATTTCTGTTTGAATTAGATTATTAAATCAATATTTCACATTTAAAAATAATTATTAATGAAATTATTAAATAAATATTGCCCAAATTTCTGGGACATCACATTCCTCCCCCCTTAAAAGTATTTCGTCCTCGAAATTTAAAAGCAAAGGTAATTTAATAATCCCATACAGATTTAATTTAAAAATAGCAAATATATGCTATCAATCAAATACTAGCAACCATAGGAACCAATTCAAACAAACAATTCTAACTATCCAGACAAAATTCTATATAGGATTCCCTAGAGTTTCCCAGGTACAAACACTGGGACACTTGTCCTATAGATTCTAAACTAGCTACACCACTCAGATCTAGAGCTCCTATGTATCTAGATCTACAAATCTAAACGTGATACTGGACCATAGACAAATCCTGATCAACTTCCAAATCTCTCAGAACTACTGATTCTGAAACCAGTGATAGACCATACACGTACGCCCTCAGAGATTCGTGAAAAACATAACAAATTCCAGCCATCCGAACTGGAAATTCAATCCTGTAGACCAAACACTTAACTCTTAAGAGAAAATAGAAAGATCCAATACTCTTATCCACAAATCTCTCCTTTCGATCCTAGGATGCCTTCAACCTTCTTGATCAATCCAATCTTCGCAGATGCTTCACGGAACAAATCTGGACAAAGAATTAAACAATCTCCAGATCCTACTCAACAAAATGGTTCTCTCAATATCCATCAAAAACCACCACACAAACTCTACTACACAAAATCAGAATACTTCAAACATACTACTTCTCTTCTGAAACAAAACAAATGCACAAGACAACTAGGCCTCCAGATCCAAAATGAATTTCCTGTAGAAATCCTCTGACCCGAGACAAAACTCAAATTCTCAAAGAATCGGGTGTTGCTTTTATTCTGGAATAGCTGCCACTATGCTTCCGCTGCGCAACACTGATTTTGAGAATGCTGTTGATGAGCACAAGTACAAACTTGATCAATCCACTCCGAAAACATTATTCATCAGATTCCATAAAATCTTAGTGACCTATCCGATTCGGTCACACACCATAGCAAAAATTCAATCAAAAATCTTGATCTGATCAATCTTGCCAGCTTAAACAGATCTCTCTCTCAAAGATCCCTCCTACTAAGCTGAACCACCGGTAAAGCTCTAAGAACCAAGTTGATTCAAAACTCAATCTCTTGATGTGGATGAAAATCTTGACTCCTTCGAAGATATCCAGAAAATACCAAACCACTTCGATAACTCTAACATCCTCTAGAGATACTTAAATCCAAACAAAGATTACTCAGAGAACTTCTGAACCATCGCAAGTCACTTTTGCGATACCACTCAGTTCAAATTCCAAGAAACCGTTCTCTCTTCAACAAACAGAATAGCTAAAACCTTCTAACCAAAAGAAGAAACTAGTGGTCACCTTCAACCACAAACATCACACCCAGCTGAGCTTCCAGAAGAAATGGACAAGCTTCACCATCTGCCTGGCCTACTGACAAAAGATCACAAAGACTTCTGAATCAACGAAGAAACGGGTCACTCTACTGCTTCTATTGCTGCCATAGACTTTCTTATCCAAAATCTCGTCGACTCACGAAGCTGCATCATCTACTTCCACAATAGAGCCTTTCGGATAGACAGATATCCCTCAGGAAACTCGACTTCGAACCAAGCAAAAAACATTCTGCCAAACTGAGTCTCAAACTTATATACATACAGAACTCCTTCCTACGGTTTCCAAGATACCATCACCTGCTTCTACTCAGCTGACAAATTTAACTCTTTGAAATCCCTGCTCACTCGAGAGCAAATCAACCTCACACTTCAAGAATATACTTCAATTCTTGAAAATACTTCCTTTGGGATCAATGAAATCCTTTCACCAATCTTCAAAGCTTATTCGAGACGGTATTAGGTCTACAATCTCAACAGACACTTCCAACCATAAAATATGAGCCTCTACATTAATGATAGTCGTGTTACACACACTCCTACCTTATCTACCTCTAAAACCTATGTTGGAAAATCCGAATAGATAACCCAATAGATTAGGTAGATATATATAAATTACAAGTACGCTCTCTCAAGATAGACGCTACTCCAGAGTCTAGGTATTCACTCAACCTAATGCTCTGATACCACAATGTAACGACCCGCCTTTCATTCCATAGAAAGACGCATCATTAAGAAGAAAGAAAGGGATGGAAAAGGGAAAAGATAGGAAAGAAAGAAACAGACAATATCTGAATCTCACAGTGGAACGAATAAATTATATTATATCACATAAAACATTACATAGTATCATATACATCAGAGTTATACAGCTAATACAACACAAACTAGACAGTTATAAACACATGTCTAGCAATTACAATTCAAGTACATCAGAGAAAACAGATACAACTCAAACATAGCGGAATCACCAAATATATCTACACGCTGAAGCCTCCTGCTCCATATCTCCTCCAAAACTCGTCAAAGCAATCCTGAATCACTTGACTACTCATACATAATATGAGTACCCAAGAGTTTAATAAAACAGAAAATAAACACTCGGGTCAGACAGGGGTCTGGTATGAGTAAACGGTTTAAGATTGCTTAACTTTAGAAAATCCTTTGAAAGAAAAGGTATCACGTAAGACTTCCCACACATAAACATCGAAAAGTTTTTACCTTACGCTAACCAAAACATTTGATAGGAAATCCAGTGATATTATAATAGTGTCTAGGGTTTTCAAGTAAATAAGAAATAGCCGAAAATGTTACATTCATTAAATTCCAGCTACTAGCCACAAAAGTGGGCAATACAAACAAAACCGTAGGGTCTCGTTGGAAGAATGGGTTTCCAACAATGGCAGGGCTACTGGGGTACTGTCCGTCACAGTATGTGGCCTAGATCACCGTACCGAGGAGCCACCTTAAGTCCCCTGCAACACAAGGCCGGAACCATCCCTTACTGGATATTCCCGAACAAGACCACCCCGCAGATTGGCTATCGCTAATTGCCACACAAAAGAAATATAAAGTGACCTCTAGGCAGGGGTAAATCTCGTCCTACTTGGGCATGACCCACTTAGCCTTGCTGCACCTCCCCTGTTTTAGCCATTCCCGGTTGACGAGGCTTGAGGCTACGATTACCTTTATAGGACATATCAAATCATAGAATGCTCATCGTCCACCAGACGACGTTCTGAAAGCATTCAATCCATACAAGTTCGTTCTAGGTTCGAACGAAACCAAAGGCATTATCTCGTTACACTCATTTTGGAATCACCCTCAGAGTTAACGACGACAACCCTTGCACTCTGAATCACCATCTCGAACCTGAAAGTACTATTCCGTCAAACTCATCATAGAATCACCCTCAGAGTTATACTGACGAATAGTTCTTACACCTCGAGTCTTCACTCTTCACTTGAGATTCACGACCTAACGTTTAATTTGGATCGATGTGGTTTTCGGAACTCCAAATTTGGAAATCCGATCCCGGTCTCATCGAAATCCAAACGCCATGTTAATGTCCAAGTGAATTTAGTTTGAACAATTAATTCAATTCATCATTATCTATTACACACAGATAGATAAATTACATATCACAATAGATAGTCACATTCTCATCATAACAGATAACCCGTATCATAATCGCAAACAGTTAATCATCACAACCAGATAACTATCACAAACAGATAATCCATATTATCTTACTTTAACTAAGCATCCATATCATATAGGTACTACCCATCTCATTTCCGAGATCACAATCATCCAAAGAAATATCAATATCAACCATAAGCACTGATTTATTAACCATCATCTATAATTAATTTAAAATGAATTAAATTAATTACTTCTATCTCTAATTAATTTAAAATAAATTAAATTAATTATCACATTTATAAATCCTGCTTATATATCCATTTATTAATTAACCCAGTTAATTAATCATTCACTAAGTATTCAACTTGATTAAACACCTTTGATTAATCATTCTCTAATTACAATAAGTGATTAATCTTTAATTAATTTCACAAAATTAACCTTAATCATAAGTAATTAACATTTAATTACTTTATTTATTAATTAACTATAATTAATTACATTTATCCTTAATTAATTACATTAATTAATCACTTAATTATTAATTATTCCTTAATTAAACAATTCTTAATTGCATCATTAATTATATTAATTAATGATCTCTAATTTATATTTCAAATTAATTACTTTATTTAAAATTAATTACATTTAGCAATTAATCTAAAATTTAAAAATACAATTATTAATAACCCTTGATTAATATTAAATACAGTATTTAACTCCCCTTAATTACTCATAACAAATTAATTATCCCATAATTAATTAATATCATTAATTAATCCCCTGATTAATTGCAAAAGTAATTATCCAAATTACTCATCTTCACTTATTACATTCCAGTAATTATTAATTATTACTTCTCTAAGTAATCCCACTCCATTAATTACATTAAGTAATTACACTTATTAAATCATCAAATGATTTCTTAAATTAATTAAACTAAATTAATTAACTTAACAAATAACATTATCATAATTAATTACAATAAGTAATTAATTCCTTAATTACTTTATCAAGTAATTATACTTAACAAATTACAATTGATTATATTCAATTAATTAATCTAATTAATTATCCAAATTAAACACATTAATTAATTACTTAATTATCCTAAGATAATTATCTTATTAATTAACAACATTTTCTATAATTACTTATTTGAGAAAAATTATCTTAGACTAATTATTCATTAATCATCTCTAATTAAATTAATCTAAATCATTATTTAAAATCAAATAAATAAGTAAATTCCTTAATTAAATTATTTTATTATCTTAATTATTCTAAGATAATTTATTTACTTATTAATGACTCCCTTAACATTCAAATGTATTTAAAACAATACATTTCTAAATTAAATTCAAATTCCATTTTAAAAATTCAAGATTCAAAATGTTTAATTATTTAAACATATATCCAAAATTTAAATAAATTTATAAACCTTGAAATAAAAATAAATGTTAAAGAACATTCATTACTTAAATATAAGAAAAGTTTAAAACCAAATTACTTAATTTTATAAAGAAATCAAGTTTTTTTTTAAATAAATTTATTTTCAAATAAAAACTTCATAACTTTAATTCAAATATTAAAGAAAAGAATTTTGCCAAGTTTAAACTTATTTGAAAAACTAAGTCGTTTTTAAATTCTACTTTATAACATTTTAAACTTGATCAATATTTTAAAATTTAAAAAACTGTTTAAATTCAAAAATCTGAACCCATGGAAATCTTGAAATTATATTAAAACTTGATTTTAAAACTTTAATTTAAACCTTGCTTAAAATTTAAAATTTTCATTTTAAAAACTTTTGGATTCAAAAGTTCATTTGAATTCAAATTCAATTTAAGCTTTTAATTTAAATCCCTGCTTAAAATCCTATCTTAAATTTAAATTACATTTAAAATTTTAAAACCCAGAATTGCTGTCAGGTTTTATAAACCTGAAACAACACCTACCCGAACCCCCTCAAAATCACTTTGAGTTAACAACCTAAAAGCTTCGAGTCTACTGCTTGTTCCACCCGAGTAATACTCGAGTCATCTTCCTACACCAACCCAAACAAGTAGTTTACCAGAACCAAAATGTGCACGGTGCATATGCACCGGTACTCCGGCGACCTCCGGCCATCAAATTCCCCTCCAGCCAGTCGCAGACCAACCTCCAATGTGATTGCGACCATCAGAGTTATCCCATTAGCTCGAAATCAAATTCGAGTTAACCTAAGCAAACTGAAACACCACCTAGAACTTTTCCCAAACCTGTTAACATTGCTCACACCCAACTCCGACCATCATCATCACTACGACTCCGGCCATAGCTCCATCTACGGCCCCTCTTCCCATCCCCTAAGTATGGCAACACTCGGTGCATCATAGCAATCAAGAAGCTACAAAATCTCGACCACTTCAAACTAGGACTTGAAACCTGAAATCGCCAACCACGCTCGTCACAGCCAACTGACCAACCATCTAAAAAATTTCCCCTACTCTCCAATCAGTACTCTATCTCCAGGAAGAATTACAACTTCCCACAATCACTAGGAAATTAGATAAACCCAAAAATCACTATTCTGCTCAAAACAGAAATGCTCACACAACAGTTTACTAAAAATTGTGATTTCTGTTTGAAAAATCATGATTTCCTACATGCATTTAGTTTATGAACTTGTTCCAATGATTTAAGATGTTTAAGATTCTTGCTTATTGAAAATAATAACAGATATTATTGTTTCAGAGTCAACAGTTCTTAAATAAATCTTAATTTTGATTTACAACCATAATATCATACTAAACAAACAATTTTGTTTACATGTAAATTCTAACAGAAAATCAAATCATGTGGAAATGGATTTTATTTAAAATCCTAGTTTAAAACAGAATTCATGAATGTAAATAACTGGCATGACACACATATGTATATTTATACATATACACATAGAACATCATCACACTATAATCAAGAAAACATGCTTTTTTTTATCAGTACACATGCGACAGGTAATTTAAACTTTTGCATTGTGAGGTTACTCATTTTTAATTAAAACAGAGCAGTTTTCATCATGACAGTTTTTGATTTCTTTGAATTAGAACTTGAGTTCTGGAAATTTTGTTTAGCTTTGATTTTAAAAGGAAAAACTGTTTTTTTAAAATAGAAGCTTACTCACTATATTAAGAAGGAGCAGAGAACAACTCATATGCAAACTCATATTTTCCAGGAACCAGATTGCTAGTTGAAACCTAGGTTTTGAAATTTGCTGATTGAAGTTCTTTTACTTGTTGATTTGTAGGTGATTGTAAACTGCATTCGCTTCCAATTTGATTACTGAATTATTGCATGCAAACCCCATCTTCACTTGCTTGAGTATGAGTTGAACTCAAATTTGATGTTGTAACTTGCAGATTTTAAACAGAATTTGTATTTTGTTTTTTTTTTGCAGATGTGCTTGAATTTTGTTATCAAATTGGTTTTGCAGATCTGGTTTACAGATTTTAAATTGAATTTGGTTGTAGATTTTGAACATGAATTGTTTTTTTTCCAGATTTTTGATTGTGTTTGGTTTTTGAGTTTTCTTCAAATCTGATTTTCAGATTTTCTTTTGAAAAAAATGTTTGAACAATAATAAGTTTCTAAGTTTTCTTATCTACAAAAATTAGTTTCAAAAATAAATTAACATGCCACTTGTTCCTTAAGTAAAACAAATGATTTACAAGTGTCTTCTTATTAGTTTGAAATCTTAGCACATGTTCTACTTAATATAAAAATAAATTTCTTAATTTTATAAAGGTTTTCAAAATTTCTTCTTGAACAATTTCTAATTTACATTTAACATGTTTTTAAATGTTTAATTACATTTAGCCTTTAAATAATTACATATAAACTACCCTATAAAATTACACAATTTAAATGTTTATTTGAATATTTAAAATAATATTTTTAAAACTAAATATTCAAAGGAGAAAAATTTAAAAGGAAAAAGAATGTTGAAATTCAATTTAATTCCAAAGTTTCAAACTAGAATATTTTACTCTAATATATAAGAACTAAGTCTTTTTCAAAAGAAAACAATTTCTAAAATAAAAACTTTCCATTATAAAATACAATTTTAAACTTTTATATATCTAAACAAAATAAATTTTTACTTAAATTTCCTTTTTAAAATATATGATAGATATTTGAATCATCCTTTGAAAAGTTTCAATACTAATTTCAATCAATTTAACCAATTTTTCAAGTTATACATCTATATATATAATAAATTTTGAAAATATTCTTATTAAATTTAAACTTTAAATTAAAATCAAATTCTCTATTTACAATGTATACACATATATATACATTATAAATAAAATATTCTTTAAATAAGCTCAGAAAGATAATTTTATCATTTAAATATTTTTAGCTTTTGAAAAGAATAAATTCCAAAATTAAATTAACATTATTATAAATTTTGAAAAGAATATCATTTATTAAACTAAATAATTATTAATTTTCAAAAGATAATTTCTGTTTGAATTAGATTATTAAATCAATATTTCACATTCAAAAATAATTATTAATGAAATGATTAAATAAATATTGCCCAAATTTCCAGGACATCACGGAAGTCATCCACCAGTCCTTCTCCAGCTCCGTATCTAGTCGGTCGATTTATCAGGCTTTTGCTTGGAGCATTTAATAATTCGCCTAGAACCAAGCCCATATGTCGTGCATCTCTGGTGCCAGCAAACTTTGGCAATGAATCGACCTCTCTGTTTTAATCTAGAGGAATGTGCGTAATGTCATAATACTCAAAGTCAGTCAACAACTCTCGAACATGGGTAAGGTAGGGAACAAGTCGTCATCCTTTAGCTTGGTAATCTCCCTTGACTAGGCATACTACCAATTGTGAGTCACAAAAGATTTCAAGAGACTTTATCCTCAGTTCACTTGCGAGTTTAAGTCCAGCAATCAGAGCCTCATACTCAGCATCATTATTTGTTGTAGGAAAATCAAGCTTTAAGGCATAGCAAATTGATCGATCATCAAGAGTTACATGCACAATTGCAGCTCCAGAATAACGATAATTGGATGCTCCATCCGGATATAACTTCCACCGTACAACATGGGTTTCGCTGTAAATGGGAAATCATCCTTTGAAGTAAATTCTATTATAAAATTTGCCAGTGGATGACCCGGGATAGCCCTTCGAGGAAGATAAGTGATGTCAAATTGGCTAAGCTTGATATTCCACTTGAGTAGCCTTCCAGACATCTCAGGTTGCTGTAGGGCCTATCGTAATGGCTGTTCGCTGTAAACAATGATAGGGTGTGCTTGGAAGTAAGGATAGAGCTTTCATATGAAACCAGCAAACATTATGCCAATTTCTCTATATTCAACTTGTTCCTTTCATCTCTTGTTAATCATTTGCTAACATAACAGACTGGTCTCTGGATTCAATTCACTTCGTGAAACAACGCGACATTTATAGCATGTACCGACACAGCTAAGTAGATATATGAATCTTCATGATCTATCAGTTTTGATAAGATGGGAGGTCTTTCTGTGAGGCTCACTAAAGCTTGGAATAGGTCTTTATAATTCTGTGTCCATTCAAAATTCCTTTTTCCTCTCCTAATCAAGTCAAACAAAGGATGCATTTATCAGTAGGTCTAGAATAGAATCGGCTTAGCGCAGTGACCTTCTCATTCAGGCTCTGCATTTATTTGATAGTCTTTAGCACTTGGATATTGCAAATAGCCTTGATCTTCTCGGGATTAACTTTGATTCCACGGGAATTAATGATGAAACCCAAGAACTTTCCTAACGCAACGCCAAAGGAACATTTCAGAGGATTAATCTTCATTTTATAACATCGAAGGATGTTGGAAATTTCTATCAAGTATCTAATGTGGTCGCTAGACTGTCATGCATGAGCATATCATCCACATATACCTCCATCATTTTTCCGATCTAATCTTTATACATTTTTTTAAATAGGTGTTGGTAGGTCGCACCTGCATTCTTTAGTCCAAATGGCATCACCACATAGCAATATAATCCAACATCAGTAATAAAACTGGTGAGCTCTTGATTGGGAATGTGCATCAGGATTTGGTTATATCTTGAGTACACATCCATGAACGATTACAATTCATGCCCTGCGGTCGAGTCTACCAGCTGATCGATCCTTGGAAGGGTAGGTATGCCTTGTTCAGATCTGAGTAATCAACGAATGTCCACCATTTCCCATTTTCCTTTTTCACAAGTATAGAATTAGGTACCCACTTAGGGTAGAGAGTGTCACGAACAAACCTATTGTCTTTGAGTCTGTCCACCTCCTCTTTAAGAGTGACAGATCTCTCCGTATCAATACCACGTCCTTTTTGTTTCACTAGGACCTGCCATGGGTCGATATTCAATGCATGGCTTGCAATGGTAGGCGAGATCCTATACATGTTAGAGTGAGTCCAAGCAAACAGATTGAGATTCAGTTGGAGAAATCTGACAAGTTCTTTCATCATCGGTGGGTAGAGCTGTGATCCGATCTAAGGACCCATAATGGGTCATCATGGCTGACTGTGATGTCAATTGTCAGCTCAACCGATGTTGCCTAGGTCTCTTTAGGCTCCTCCTCATCATCTCTTGGATCTCTATCTGTGTAGAGCTGATTGTCGCGCCCGAGCCAAGGCTCAGGCGCTAATTGTCAATCATTAGGGGCTTGGATGCATACTGACTTTTCCACACCATTAAATTTCTCCTTCCATTGAGCATCCCTCAACTCAAATACATAACAAGCATGTCTAGCCGCCTGATCACCATGAATAACCATAGCACCATTATCCGTCTGGAGCTTCAAAGTTATGCACCATGGGACAAGAGCTTCCTGAAACTCAACTCAGGCCGGCCGACTTAGAAAAACATTGTATGGAGAGTCAACATTCAAAACAACAAAACGTAGAATATGCACTCTCCTATGGTCACCTTCTCCCAACTCGATAGGTAATTCAACACAACCAACAGCTTTAATTGCAATGCCATTAAAGCCGTGAATGCGAGCTTTAGACAGTATCAAACCCTTGGCTTGCATCCCCATCTGATCATAAGCTATCTTGATAATTATATTTATAGAATTTACACAGTCAACAATATCCTTCTTACAAAAGCAAGGATGTCTATGGCCGAAATGACCATTGGGCCGATCGTTGGAGCCTCCACCTTGTCTACTTCTCTGTTTCTAAACATGATATCATCTACCATTATATGCTACTATTTGGTGGAGCTCCATCTTCCATATTTAAACAGTATTCCAAATCCATATGCTTAATCACGCTAGCATAGCACTCCATCTCGTGCCAACTTTTATCAGCCGGATGTGGTCCCCCGACTATTGTATTAATTATCAATATTCCACTGGTCTGCACAGGCACCTCAACCCTATGTGATGCTTGTCCTTGGTTGGGGTCTGATGTCCCATGCCTGCCATTCTACAGCATTTTTACAAACCGATGTAACTTTTTTCTTGAATCAAATTTTTGATAATATCTTGGAGATTCCTGCATTCATTTGTGTTATGCCCATAGCATTCATTAAACTGAAAATATTTTCTAATTTGTTTCTATTTCTCTGTTGATTCTTTTAGACGCGACTTCATGTACTACATGGTATTGCAGGTAGACAAATAGATATTCTTTGGAGATGTATTTTGGGGCGTTTAAGTATAGTACATCAAAATCCTACGTTTTTCTTTTCGAGGATCCCTCTTTTGCTCTCGGCCCCTATCTTTTCACTTCTTCTGCTGATTTGGTTTGTTCGGGACGTTCGCTTGAACCTTTCCAGAACTATCGTCAAACTGTCGTCAGACTGCTTCACCATAATATTATTCTGTACTCCATTTCAACTTGGCCCTGCAACATTCTTCTTTCTAGATCATCTGGCTTCCTCCTTTCTCAAATGCTGAGCTACCTTTGCATTGAAGTGCTCCAACGTTGCGGGTGGCTTGCCAGCTAACCAATCGTCAAAATCAGATTCTAGATCAATCCTTATTGTTACGGCCATCAATATTGCATGTTCATTAGGATTACCGATTTCTATGACAGCTGTATTGAATTTCTCCAAATAATCTTTATGTGAGTCTTTTGGAGCCTGGATCATATTGGATAGGGAAATTACACCTTAGGGGCAAGGTTCATGCAAGCAGAATTGCTCTATGAACCATGGTGCCAAGTCATCAAATTTAGCGATCGATCATGGGGTAACCTCGTAAACCACATTTTTGCTATTTCAGAGAGAATTAAAGGACAACATCTACACTTGGTTATCTTCTCGTGTGGAATGCATTAGCCACTCATATCTCATATTGTGCTGCATGCGGTCGGTTTTCCCTTGTAGGCAGGCATCGGCGGCATGTTGAACCTCCTTGGATATTCTATATGTAGGACATTGTCATTGAATGGGGTACAGTTTCTCAAGATTCCCCAGTCATCATTAGTTAAGCCTTGGCTCTCTCTCACTAACTATCTAACCATTGTTGACAAGTCCAATGTTTGGATAGTTGGTGCCAAGCGATGATCGTGTTCCACCTTACAAGAATTTTTTGATTGATGTTTCCGAGCCATCCCACACCTTCTTAGTTAAATATCTTTACGATGTATATCTCAAAAATTAACTTCATCGCCATTTTGGGGAAGAATTTTCTCAAAATTTAACTGAATTCCATCATCCGAATTGGCTGCAGAAGCTCTAGCTTGAACCCCTGTGTGCATAGGTAAGTTCCCTCCTCTGTAGGAGGGTTCAGTACCGATCCCTCGGAAGGGATCGACACTGATCAGTCCTGGCAGACCACGATGGTCTTCCTATTTACATCTCGATGTTTCTATGCGATATCCGTCTTTTTTGTGACATCTATGCCTGCGACACTTGTTTGATGAACTAAAACTCTCTGATGCCGAGTAAGGGTAGGGCCCCTCCTAGCTTTTCCTTGCTGTTGTTGACTGAGTTGGTTCATTAAGTTGATATTTGGTCTGAATCTGCTGATTTAATTGTCGATGGCTATCCGTTAGCTCTGTTGTTAGATTCTAGAACTTAGTTCTTATAATAGAAACAGTTTGATTCTGGACTTCAACTGGTTCAGCATTCACATCCATTGGTTGATTACTCGGATCTCCTCACTGGATACTAATGTTCTCTTTGCCTTCCACTTTCTGAGAAGTAGATCTAGTGTTCCTTACCATTGTTGAAAGCTTTACTTAGATTTTTGCAAATCTAAGTAGAACGAGCAATCTTCTTAAAGATAACTTTATCATATCTTAAAATATGATATCTTTATTGTGTAATATTATTCTAGGGATAAGGAATTTTTACAAAAAATTGGTTTACCAAAAAAAATTATGATCATTATTTTATAAAGTAGACCTATGTATTTGGTTACAAGTTCTTATAACGTACATATGTCACATAATTGAATTTTTAATAGTTGTTTTTCATAATCAATATCCTTAAGGAATGTTTCTCTTGTAAGGTCTACAGTAACAATTTTAATAAATTGCCAAAGGATTTTTTTTCTTGATTGAAATATTTCTAATTTTTTTGCAATTCTATTTAATTTATTCTTTTGAGATTCATTTCCATACTAAAGCATCCCCTATTCAATAGCTTGTAAAATAATGTATGTGTTCAATGACATTCATATTGGAGATAACAAGTATATATTGTTTCATTAATATATTGCAACCATGTTATTATATGTTTTTAGATTTTTCTATAAGGAATTTTAGTCTATGTTATATATTCAACCCAAGATGGTTGGTGATCATAAAATTCTTTTAATTTTCTATGTGAAGAATGGTATCTGATCTAGTAAGATCTAGTACCATATCTAAGCACTTCAGGATAAGGATTATTATGCTTATTTCCATTTTGAATATGATCACTCATTTCTATCTCCGGAGGCAGTCCATTTATTGAAAATGTATTCCAATGGTGGTAATATAAATGTTCCTTACTAGATTCAGATTCATTAGTGCTTATATTATATATGACTTGGTCTAATGTGTCAAAGAAGATTCAATGGATTCTTCAGAGTTCTGTTTAGAGTACTCTTCAAATCTTTGAATTGAAGTAATTTATTGTTATAGAGTATTTTTGTATTATGAATAAAGTTCTATATTATTAATTTCTCCTCTAAGTTTTTTTGTGTGTGAAGAACAATGAAATTTGGTAATGAATAGGAACTGTATGCTTTACATTAATTTTTTTAAATTTTCTTCAAATGCCTATTTAATCATTTTAAAGCTATTTAGAAAATGAATTATCTGTAGATTTTAGTTAAACGCTTTTGTTATGGTCTGTTGTTTTATTCCAGTTGGTACGTTCTATTTTTCATTTTCTCGAATTTTTTCATCATTTATTTTACTTCTAAATTTATTTCATGAAGAAGATCGATCATATAGTTATAGAATCCATTTTCAATTTTTCTTCTATGGGGAGACAAATAATATGTTTCTGCATCTGAATTAAACTAGCAATTACGAGTGTCAAGAAATAAATACCGCAAGCGCACGGTATATAATTGTAGTATGAATGGGAGTACGGCTTGATCCATAGGAAAGCGAAAATTTTAAATCACTCAATGAAACTATCCCAAATATTTTGATAATATTTTTAACTAATATTATAGAAAACTACAGTGAAACTAGAGTAAGCAGTGAGATTAACAAGCAATGTAGAGGTAAATCGACTCTCACATCAAAATAAATCCACATAACAAATTTATAATCTCTCATTTTAACCAACGTAGAATAAGTCGATGTATTTATTTCAAGTAGGTCTATTTGTGATGTTAACTAATACAACTTAAACCATCAAATTTTAATACATCGACCAAGCCCACTTATTAAATCTAGAAGTTAGAAGTAATACCTATTTTAAGCATGATCCATTTACCATCTTTGATCAAGTAATATTGAACATCAAATTTTAATTCTACTTTTAACTTCATTATCAAAATCAAATGAAGATGTAACTTGAGTCTACTTTTGATTAAGTGCACACTGTTTGCGCTTAACAACATAGGCTATCATATTCATTCATATATATCAAACTTTCATTTACATCTACATTTACATTAAGCACGAAAACAAGAGAATATAGATGAAACCATTATGTTGAATTGACATGATTCGTAAGTACTTCGTTACCCCTAAATTAAAGGGGATTAGCCTCTCATACTTGAATTCATGTCAACAAAAGTGGATTTCAACATTATAAAAAAGAAAGGAAGTGCTAATTAAAAAAAGAACTAATTAATTACATGAAAATAAATCTACATTGATTTTCATAAAGTAAATATAATCCACTTGCATGAAATAAAAGTAAGCATAAAATAAAATAACATTAAAGAAGAGCATGAAATTAAAGCGCATAAAATAAAAGACAGAGATACGAAGCCATTAAAGAGAAGAGAGCTTTTCATTCCTATTTTTTTCTACTACTATATATGCCTCTTTCATGAAACATAAGAGGATCTTTATAAAAGTCTAAAACCCTAATATTTTTTAGGTATTGCCAAAACTGCCCTTTACTTTGTGTGGCCCCCCAAGTCACCATTAATAATTAATCAACTCCCACTAACATGTGCATGTTCTTTTAATTGTGGTCCATTGGCAAGTGGGTAGGTGGGCTCCTCCATGAAGAATTAATTCTTTCTTTTGGCTTTCAAATTTTGTGTATGCATAACTCCATGAATCTTCTTTCAATTTTCACTCAATTTCCTATAAAATAAAATTAAAACATCCAAATAAAATTTTCAAAAATAATGCTTACAAAAAAATTACTGTTTTCCCAAATGTGGATGAGTAAATGATGATTTGAAAACACTTTTATGAATTAGTTAAAACTTGTAAAAATACACCAATACGTCTTTTATTTTTATAGAAGAAGATTAAGTATGAGAGTAAAAATATACATTTTTACGTGCACATCAAACTATGTAGTTAATGCCCCGCTATTACCCCGCTACTACCCTGCTATATCTCATAGCGTATTTCTACCGCTACGATTTTTCCATATAGCCCCAAAATATAGCCTTTCCGCTTTAATCCCGCTATTTCCGCTATATCCCGTTATTCCCGCTATATTTTGCTATTTCCGCTATATCTTCTTTAATAAAATGAATTAAAAAATTGCATTTATACATTACAAAAATTATTAAACTAATTTATTTGATTTAATTTTGAATATATTTTCAGAAATGAAAATACTCTAATATTCTACTAAATTCAATTATGTTATATAACAGTTTTACGTTTATTTAATGTATATTCGCACATATTTTTTGTTTAAAATTATTTATCTATTAATTATAATTCAATTGAATGATAATTTCTCACTTAATTACAATTTGTATATTTGTAAAAACATTAAGTATGAGTTTTATATGCTATTTTAGAGCCATCCACTATATCCCGCTATATCCTCGCTGTATCCCCGCTATGACCTTTTGCACCTCCACCGCTTCGAATCTGCCGAGCGCTTTAACTGAACAGACATCAAATACCCCTACACTTATCTTTTTATTCAATAAAGTAAAACTAGGATTAGTCCACTTTCACAGGAAACACAATTGCATGGAGCATATGCTATAAACCGCTAAACCTCAAGGTATCCCTAGTAGGAACAATGTTGTCTCGTGAGGGTTTTAAGCAGATACTACCAGCAAAATCCAAATGCAATACAAAAAGTTCCTAATGCAAAAGATATGAATGCAAGTTCTGTTTACAAAATGAATAACTTAGTTTTAAATTGACATGAAATAGTATAAAAGTCATGGTCACTATTAGGAAATTTCAGTTCTTGACTAATTAAAACTTCCTACTAAAATTAAGTAATGACTATCATTACATCTGAAATCTAGCTTGGCTAGCTGTTTAGGTTGACAACACTGTGCAACTATGAAATAAATTCTTTAATTGGTTGTTAGAGTTTGCAAAGTGGCATCTTCGTTTTTTTGTAGAATAAGTCAAATCAGCAAAGTCGGGATAATGTTGAGTTTCAACTACTTACTCTCTCTTTATTTGTAGAAAAAAAATATTTTTACTATTACTAGTCATATACACTTAACATAGAATACCGAGGCTAGATAAACCATCCATGCACTGACTTGCGGGCTTACGTGAGAAGAGTACAGAGTGTGGTAAGTGTACACACTTATGTGTGGACACCTGACTCTACGTGTTTATTTATTTTTTATATACATACACCTTACCCAGAATATAGAGACCATATATACTATCCATGCACTCGCTTGCGGGCTTAAGTGAGAAGAGTAAGGAGCGTGGCCGATGTATGGACTTATAGACGGATGCTGACCCTGTGTTATTTTATACAAACATACATACATACATACATATATATATATACATACATATATATATATATATATATATATATGAAGAGAGATTATGCAAAATCATCTTAGAACCACTTGACTTTGAAGATTAAAAATGTTAATGCACATACGTTTGATCAACCACTCTTCAAAGAAAGACTACAATTTAGAATATACTGTATAACCATCACATATGAATCACCATATATACTAGTTACACCATAGTTGCTTATAATTAAAACTTTTCTTTTTATTATTCGTTGAGACAGGCAATTTATTAAAAATTTCAATCTAATAACCAGAATAAGGAAGAATAATGAGTTCTTCCTCTTAGTCACTTGTCAGTCCCATATGAGGCTTTAAAAGATGATCATTGACTTTGAAAATCGATCCATCCTTAGGGTTTTCTATTTCTATGGCACCGTATGGAAAAATAGCACGTACCATGTATGGTTCTGTCCATCTTGATTTTAATTTACTAAAAAATAAATGAATTCGAGAGTCATATAAAAGAACTTTCTGATTTGACAAAAATATTTTTCTCAGGATTGACTTGTCATGAATAACTTTTGTTTTATGCTTATAAATTTTTTCATTTTCATATATGTCATTACTAATCTCTTCTATTTAATTGCGTTGCAATTTTCCATTTTGGCCAGCCTTTTTAGGATCAAAGTTTATGTTCTTTATTGCCTATAACGCTTTATGTTCATGCTCGATTGGTAAGTGACATGATTTTCTATATACTAATCTATAAGTGGACATCCTAAGATTAGTTTTAAAAGCAATGCTATAACCCCAAAGCATAGCTATCAATTTTTCGGACCAATCTTTCCAATTTTTGTTAACTTTTTTCTCCCAATTTTTTTTGATTTGTCGATTTGAAACTTCAACTTGACCAAAAGTTTAAAGGATGATAAGGAGTGGATAACTTGCTATTTATTGAGCATTTTCCTCATTAAATATTTGAAAGATTGATTATAGAAATGGGTTTCGTTATCATTTGTTATTGTGCAGGTGTGCAAAACCTAGAAAAGATATTTTCTTTTATGAACTCATAACAAATTTGTGGTTGTTAGTTTTACGAATAATACCTTCAATCCATTTAGAAATGTAATGAACGACGAGGAGAATATAAAGATTTCTGAAAGAGTTAGAAAACAGTCCCATAAATTCAATTCTCTAAAAAACAAAGATTTCAAATGTTTGGATTAGGGTCAACGGCATCTTGTTTCTTTTCGTGGCTTTTCCTAACATTTGACAATGACCATCACATGCTTCACAAGGCTTAAACGTGTCTTTGCAAAGTGTAGACCAATAAAAAACAAATTGGAGCAACTTTTTTGCAGTTTTCTTATGCCCAAATGTCCACTACGAGCTTGGTCATGACAAAATGAAAGAACACTCTTTATTTCACTTTTCGGGATGCGTCATCGATGATTTTCTCGAGACAATACTCAGAATAATACTTAAAAAAGTATAGATAATCCCAACAAAAATATCTCGATGGGATAGAAATTCTTATTTATCTTGTTTGAACCAAAACGAAGGAGTTTCTCCAATGATTAAATAGTTCACTATATCGACAAACCTTGGATCGATGGAAGCCGAGAAGAGTTGTTCATCGGAAAAGTTCTCACTGATGGGTAAAGAAGATGGCGCATTTGGAAGACAAGACAAGTGATTAGCTATGACATTGTTGGATCCTTTTTTGTCTTTAATTGTAAGATAAAATTCTTGAAGTAACAGGATCCAACGAATCAAAAGAGACCTTGCATCCATTCTAACAGAAATGGTGCCTAAGAGCAAAGTGGTAAGTGTATATCGTGATGTGTGAGCCTATCCAATAAGTTCTAAACTTTTCTAGTGCATAAACTATGTCAAAAGCTCTTTTTTGATGGTTGTGTAGTTGAGTTGAGCATCGTTCAATGTCATACCAGCATAGTAGATGACATGAAGGATTTTGTTGATGCATTGCCTTAGGACAGCACCAATTGCGAAGTTAAAAGCATCACACATAATCTCGAAGAGAAGATCCCAATTTGGTAAGCAAATGATTGGAGTAGAAATGAGTTCATTTTTAAGACATTTAAAAGAAGAGACACAATTAGAATTTAAAGCGAAAGGAACGCCTTTTCCTAAGAGCGTAGTAAAAAGTCGGGCAATTTTACCGATGTCTTTTACAAAGCATCGTTAAAAACCAACATGCCCTAAGAATGATTGAATGTCCTTAACTTATTTGGGAATGGGCAGATTGAAATGACACCAACTTTGCTTTATCTACCTCAATGAGCTTATTTGAAATGACATGTCCAAGTATAATGCCTTATTTGACTATAAAGTGACATTTTTTCTCAATTTAAAGTTAAGTATTTCTCTTTGTATCGATTTAAAACCAACTCAAGATGATGTAAGCATTCAAAAAATGAATCTCCAAAAATAGATAAATCATCCATAAAAACCTTTAAATAGCACTCGATTATGTCAAAAGAGATACTAACCATGCATCTTTGGAATGTCGTGGGGCATTACAAAGCTTGAATGGAACACATTGGTAAGCAAAGGTGTCGAAAGGATATGTAAAAGTTATTTTTTCTTGATCTTCGAAAATGATTGAAATTTGATTATAACTGGAATAGCCATCAAGAAAACAATACAATTCATGGTCTGCTAATCATTCAAGTATTTGGTCGATGAAAGATAAAGGGAAATGGTCTTTATGTGTTATAGTATTTAATTTTTGATAATCAATGCAAACACGCCAATTATAGAATACAATAGCCTGTGATTTTTTTTTGATGATAATAAACATATATATATATATTCATTTAAATATATTTGTCGTTGTAAAATTTTATTTTTGCACATAATTAAATAAATATTTTTGAACAAAATAAATAACTCGGAATTCATATTTAAACAAATATATTATTCAAACAAATATTTTACTACAAATTCGAATGGTACAAATTTAAGCTCTCACTATACATTTTCAATTACAACACAACCTCAATTTCAACACAATTTTCACTTTACAATTTTAACATACATATAAGATCTCACTACAAAATTCACTTAACACTCATATTTGATTTTCAACTTTGTTCCAGCCTGTATATATCCAGCATATGAACTATCTGAAAAATAAACACTAATGCAGCAAAATTGAAAAAGAAATATTATGCACTCTTGCAAAATGAAGTGTGTATTTGAAAATATTGTTTGACTCAGTTATTTGGGTTGTTCATCATCATTCTTTTTAATTCATTATACACGAACAACTTGTGACATGCACAGTGTATCACTGTGCATGCCACATGGTCATGCACATCTATATACACTTGCTTGATAAAATTGCAGGGACAGGTGACCATAAGGTCAAACCCAAGCAAAAACTGGATTCAACTCAATGTGCAAAACATCATGTTCAAACCAGACCAGTGGTGAAGTGAATGGAGCATAAACACACATGAAGACTTGACGACGCATATGGCATAAATGCAAAGAATAGAGACATGAACAAAACCAGATTAGTCATCATAACCCAAGAAATCCAGATTTCAAGAAGTGCCAGGCATGTCAAGTAGAGAAATGGTTGGTGCGGAAAATAGTGGTGCATCAGACATAGACATGCAACTAGACATGGAATTTGAAGCGAATTCTGAATGTAGTGCATATGAACAAAGTGAGGAGACAACTCAACATAATAAGCATACAACATACAGACTCAACACAGAAATGGTCAGATTCATTAAACATAATATGAAACCAGACTCTAAATGTACAAAGACACATGAATAAATACAAAGTGCACATAATATGAAACCAGACTCTAAATGTACAAAGACACATGAATAAATACAAAGTGCACCAGATCAAATATCACATGCAATCGGAACAGGACAGTACACTACCTCGAATCAAGTGCAACCATATAACAAGACCACTAGACATGCACAATGCAGCAGATCAATACAACAATAGTCAAAGGCACCAAGTGTATCAACCCAGATAAATGAAATGCAACATGAAGTCTCAAATCAAGACATGTACACAGTGCAAACCAACCAAACACAACAAGACAGCATCTCGAGTTTAAGTTTCCAATGCATCCAAACTCATAATTGAACCAGACAACAAAATGTACAATTGCAAAGCAAAATTGAACTAGACTTCAAGACCTCATGACAACATGAATGAAAATGGGTTAACAAGACTTAAAATTGAACTAGACTTCAAATGCATGTTCAGTTACAACATGACAACAGTCTATAATGGAACCAGACATGCTCACAAGCCTGTACATGCTTCAAACATGCTCATATGTACATGACAGCAAGGAGTATAGAGGAGACATCAATTTCAACATGTATAAAGTTTTGCACAACACATATACACACATATATATGTATGTATGTACATGGTAACACACATCAAATCAGACTCCAACAAGAATTTATGTCCAGAGAATCACACACATGAACAAATATAAAAGCAAGCAGTTCAAAAGTATGTTCAAATTAATTCAAGCATAGTTACATATATATATATGTATATGTATATATGTATATGTATATATATGTATATATGTATATGTATATGTATACATACACATGTCAGTTCAAGTATGAAGGAAACATATGATAACCCAGCAAAACAGTGAAAGGAATACAAGGAAATGGATATGAAAATCGACATCAACTAGCACAAAAATCATAATTTAACACGTTTAGAATAAGTCACAGAGGGTAACACGAATTCAACAAGTCAAGCTTTATAAAGAGCAGATCATCTCAAAATTCAAAATGCCAAATTCGTAGGAGCAAAAAGAACGAAGCAAAATTCAAACATGTTCAACTGATGATAAGATGAACAAGTCAGAATTATCACCATCGTTTAAGCAATAATCTAATAGTCAAGCGAAATAACTAAAGAAGTCAAAAATATATACGAACATTTCTATAAGGTTTCATTCCCTATAAATTCAACCAAATTTCATCATGGGCAGATCATCGAAGATGAGCATAATCAAAATCTAAAAGAGGAAAAATCACGTACCATTTTTATCATTCAAGCTCTACACAATTGGAGCGATCGTGATCAAATCAAAGCCAGAAGTCAATTGACAAAGCTAATTAAAGCAAAATAATCATTGCAATCAACTAATTCAATCGACATCTTCAGTTCATCAATAAAGCCCTAATTTTACGAAGCCCTAAATTCCAGTTTGGAAAAGAAACTTGGCGGCCGAGTTATTACACAAACAAATTGAAATAAAGGAGACAGTTCTATTTTCTTTTTACTTCGTGCCGGTCTTTAGTTTTATATTGGGATTGAGAACAATAGGGTTTCGTTTTGTTAGTTTTTATTTTATTTGTAATTTCTTTTTAAAATTGTGTAACTTTCTAGGTGTGTAACTAGGTACAAGCTACGGGGCGTAGTTTGAGAATTTCTAACTCAGTGGCTGAGTTGTAGCAGGGTTTTGAGCTTAGAGTTAGGTTAATCGAGTTAGAGGGTGTCGTGAGTTTACATGTACTTGTAAGTGTCAGATTACCTAATTTCTAGTAGAACCTTGGAGGCAGAATGTAGGTAGTTTATCGTCGAAGCTGGGTAAAACTATGTGTGATCTTTACTGCATTATACTCCATTTTTATTTTTATTTCCACATTAATTTTTAGTATCACCTTATTCACCCCCTCTAAGGTGAAAACGATCTTACACCAATCCATTTGAGTACGGGTCAGAATGAGTTTGGCATCATTCTTGATTACGATAATACTATTTTATTTAGGCACAATGTATATTGGGCTCACCCACGAACTATGGGAGATGAGATAAATAATACTGTTATTAAGGACCTTAAGAATATCTTCTCGAACTGCATCTTTCATTTTCGGGTTAAGCCTTGGTTGCACACCACATGTAGGTTTGGCTTCATCAAATAAGTTAGTGCAATTTTTAACCACTGCAAGGCTCATTCCCTTAATATTGTAATGGACAACCAAATCGCTTCTTTGGTTTTTGAAAGAATTGAAAGAAACACTTCTTAATCAAGAGAAAGATCGGTTGAAATGACGACAGATAAAGTTATGTTATCAGTTAAGTATGCGTACTTAAGGTGACATGGAAGAGCATTGAGCTCTAACTTTGGAGGTTGCTCAATCAAAGAAATCAGTTGAGTTAACTCAACCATGAGAGGTTCAAAGGGAAGCATATTTTCGACCTCGTTTGTCATGTCTTCAAACAATTATTTGTACTTTACCTCATGTTCGTTGTTTAGGTCAATTGTTTTATTTTCAAAGTTTTCAAGAATAGCACTTACTTCCAAAGTATGGTCGAATGGTTCGTTTGATCGATTTTCTACATTGAAGATATTAAGATCTATGGTCATGTTACCAATCATTGAACCATTTCGATAATTGATTAAGGCATTCGAGGTGGCTGATTAGGATAGTTCTAAAATCAATGGAAGTAGGCAAGTGAGACTGTTTGCATGTTTTGTTTCAAGGATTATGGAATCGATATGGAATATGAGTTCCCTCAATTTAATTAGTACATTCTCAATTTCTCTTATCGATTTCTTTATAGAACGATCGGCCAATTGAAGGGTGACTTTTATCGGTTTAAGCTCGTCGAAGCCTAGGTTTTGATATATAGAGTATGGAATCAAATTTACACTTGCACCTATGTCTAACAAACAGTTATTCATTTGTCTCCTATCGTACAAGAGATTAAGGGGCAACCAGGATCTTTGTATTTCGTAGGAATAGATTGAGACAAGATTTCACTTAGATCGGCTGTTAAAAAGAAGTTTTTATGTACATGAACGTGTTATTTTTCTGTGCAAAAGTCCTTTAAAAATTTGGCGTAAGTTTGAATTTGTAGGATGGTATCTAAGAGAGGAATGTTTAGTTTGACTTGTTTGAAAATCTCTAAAATATTTTCCATTTGATCGGAATGTTTCTTAGGTCGAAGTCGATGTGGAAATGGAACTCTAAACCTGGTAGAATGGTCTACTTAAGATGGAAAAGAATTAGATTTGGAATTGGGTTCAATGTTCGACTTGATGTTTTAATCATAATCATTTGTGGTTTTTGAAGTATTGGCAGGAAATTATGTTATGTTGTTTGGATTGATAACTTGATTATCAATTTTTTTTACCAGATGGCAAAAGTAGTGATAGCATTCATTTGATTCACGTGGGCTATTTTGATGACATGAGCTTGGTTTGAAGTTGTGTTTTGATTCCTAGGGTTTGGAATGGGTTGACTTGGGAACGTACCTCTTTCTTGTTCAGTCACAGTGGTGCCTAATTGACTCATTTGTATTTTGAGTTTGGAGAATAATTGACTTGTATTTTGCATGTATGAGGTGAGCAGGTTTTGCAGATTGTTGTTTGATTGAAGATTTTGAGTGGTCACCTTAGCCAAAGTTTTCAAACTTTTCTCAAGTGATGTCATTCGTTCATCGTCTTGAGTAACAAAAGATTGCTGCGCATGGTTTTGAGAAGGTGCGCAAAGTTTTTTTGAAATTGATTTGGTTGAAAAAGAGGATTTGAAGCATTGTTTTGAAATGCTTGAAAGATGGTCGAACCAAATTCGTATTTGAATTTTTTTGGTTCTAAGCGAAGTTAGGATGATTTCTCCAATTGGGATTGTATGTCAAAGAGAACGATCATTCCTAACTTTGTTAAAAGTGTTGATATATTCTAATGAGTGAGGACATGGATCAATGATGTGGTTTGGATCATTACATTTATAACACAATACTTGAGAAGCTTGGTTCATTTGATTGGATGAAAAAACGTTATCAAATTTGTATATCATCGCATCGATTTTTGCTTCTAAGACTAATGACGAACCTGTTAGTCCTGGAGAAGGATGGTTTTGATGACAACAACCTTAGGACTTATTATAAAATATAATTACTAACATTATAGAAAATGATATATATGTATATGCAGGATATAAACATGCAGGTACCAAGAATGAAGACTGTACAGTATAAAGATACAAGCCTGATGAATTTAAAGATCGAAGATATCAAGATTAAAGACTCATAAGTATCAAGATATCAAGAGTTCAAGATTTCAAAGTGCAAGATAAGTATTGAGTCTAGAATTACGTTAAAAGTTCTTGAAAGCACCTACATCTTTATTCGAAATTTATTCGTGGAATGGAATCCACCTTGAGCCTGTTAAAGGGATGGAACCCACGAAAATATCTAGTGGAACATATAGTGGTCCTATTTAGATATCCACTAATTTTATGAAAATGTTTTTCAAAAATATATCTCTTATTTTAAAAATATTTTTCAAAACCTTCTTTTTAAAAAGACATCTCTCCTGTTTGAAATACTTTAGCCTTAAAATTATATTTATCATTTTTAAATATTTTGATTTCAAAATTGTCCTTGATTTTAAACTATCTCTTGTTTAATATTTAGTTTTTAAATATTTATATACTCGGATTTTAAATCACTTTATAGATTTAGATTATATATTAAAAAAATTTCCAAACACTTTTATATGGTTAAACTATATTTATGTATATTTATAAAAGTTTAGAAATTGTTTTGAAAATTTATAAAAACCAATTTTAGTAAGAAAATCAAAATCACCATTTTTGCCGAGAGCATGTCGACATACCCCTACCCCCCATGTCGACATGGTGCCCGTTAATTTTCAAATTTCATAAGTGTCTATTCGTCACATTCTTTCACGAATAGATATGGCTATTGACCTCTATAAATTCCAGTAAGTTCTAAACGAATTTTCACCATATTTTCATTCACTTTCTCTCTTCTTCATCTTCCACATTTATTCTAAAGAATCCCAAAACATACTCTGCTGAAATACCAAGTTAATCGAACTTGATTATCTCTTGTTTGATTCTCTTCCACTCTCTCCATAAGATCTCAGTGCTATTCAGAGTTATAGGATTATTTGTAAATCAAACTGTTGAGTAAAAGGTACGGTTGAGCCTTGAAATCAGTGGGTGTGATTGTTGCCCTAAAATCAATGAGGTGATCTTGTGGCCTAGTAAATCAAGAGAGCTTGCACTGGACTCGAATACAAGAGGGTATACCTCGTGGCCTTGAAATCGAGGGTGTAATTTGGGAGATTATTTTGAAAAGAAATTCGCACAATTGTGCGGGACTGGATGTAGGGTAACTTCGAACCAGTATAAAATCATGGTGTGTTCTTTCGATTACTGCTTTTATTTATTATTTGCATCTGTGTCTGATTCCGTGATTATATTTATGTCTGTGTATTGCATTTATTGGTGATTAAATTACATATGTTTTGAAAAAGATTTATTAAATCCACAAAACACTATTCACCACCCTCTAGTGTTATTCCAGCCTTAAGATCCGTAATCCACATTTCTAACATTTGGTATCAGAGCAAGGTTTTCAAAGTTTTCATAATCTGAATTTTTGGAAAAGTTTTTTTAATGGCTATTTTTGGGGGTCTTGTTAATACTAGTTTAAAACTATTCAAATCATCATTGTCTCATAAGTCTACATATAGTTATTATAGAAAATCAAGTTATCTACCAATATTTGGTTTTGTGTAGAAAGAAAAATGTTATATGGCCTTAGAAGAATCAATACTCAATGGAAAAATTATGCAAATAAAAAAGAATAAGTGATAGTGGATGTTCAAGATACATGACTGGTAATCCAGATATGCTGAATGATATTGTCTACAAAGATGGAGGTTTGGTTAATTTTGAAGCAACTCTAAAGGATATGTGATTGGCATCAGTAATTTCGGTAACTCTAAAACTCCTACTACTTCTAATGTTTTATTAGTTAAAAATCTGAAATACAATCTACTTAGTATTAGTCAACTTTGCGATGAAGGATACAAAATTAAATTTGAAAAAGATAAATTTCACATCGAAGATAATAATTCAAATATTATATTTGAAGGAATTAGGATGAAAAATATTTATATCCTTAGTATGAAATGTCAAATGATAATCTATGTCTTTTGGCTAATACAAGTGACCCTTAGATTTGGAAAAAAGGATTTGGACATTTGATTTTAAACTCTTATCTAAAATTTCTAAACTTGATCGAGTAAGAGGTCTCCCTAGAATGAATCTTAAAATAAATAGTATATGTGATGATTGTCAATTAGGAAAATTTAGGAAGAGTACTTTCAAATTAAAAGATATGATCTCGACTTCAAAACCTCTTGAGTTACTTCATTTAGATTTATTTGGTTCTTCTCAAATTCAACCAATAAATCACAATAAATATGCCTTTGTAATTGTAGATTATTATTCTAGGTTTACATGGAAAAATTTTATGAAACACAAAAGTGATACTTTTGATTCATTTAAAATTTTTACAAAAATACTTCAAAACCAACTTTCTTTAAAAATTATAACTATTCGTAGTGATCACGGTAGGGAATTTGAAAATGAAAATTTTGAGAGATTCTGCAATAAAAAGGGAATAACTCATAATTTCTCTTTTCCAAGAACTCCACAACAAAACGGAGTGGTAGAACGAAAATTATAGGATGATTCGAGAGTGTGCTAGAACAATGCTTTCAGATAGAAATTTACCAAAACATTTTTAGGCTAAAGTAGTTGCTACAGCTTGCTACATTTTGAATAGAATATTAATTAGACCATTAACTAATAAGACACCCTATGAACTTCTTTACATGAAGAAGCCAAAGGTATCTTATTTTAGAATCTTTGAAAGTAAATGTTTTATTCTAAATACAAAAGGTAAATTTAGACAAATTTAATCCTAAATCTGACAAAGGAATCTTTATTGGATATTCTAATAGAAGTAAAGAAAACAGAGTTTTTAATTTAAAAACTAATACCATTGAAGAAATAATGCATGTTACGTTTGATGAAAATTTCAAAGATGTTGAACAAATTAATGATGAAGAAGATTTTGCTACCCTAAATAATGAATCAATTGAAACAAATAATGAACTCATTCATCCAAATAAAAAAGGTTAAGCTTTTAAAAGATTATCATATAGAAAATATACTAGGAAATATTGAATCTGTTGTTAGAACTAGAAACCAACTAAATAGCATGAGTAATGTAGCTTTTATATCATCTATTGAACCTAAAAATCCAAAAGAAGCATCGTCTGATGATTCATGGATTCTGGCTATGCAAGAAGCTGAATCAATTTACCAGAAATGATGTTTGGGAACTTGTTCCTAGACCAGAAGATAAAACTATAATATGAACTAAATGGGTTTATAAAAATGTGATATCCCAGAATTTTAGGCAATATTAATTTAATAATCTGCATTAAAAATTAAATTGATTTGATAATTTTACTAATAAATTTGAATTTAATTTAATAATCTAATTGAGTAAATATTTAATTAGTGAATTTTTATCTTTTAAAGCTAATAAATTGGTTTCTATTTATAATGTAAATATATGGTTTATATTGTAAATAGATAAGCTTTGTTTTAAATTTAATAAATAAACGCATATTTTCTAATTCTAATATTTTTGGTAATTTGGAAATTTGATTTTTATTTAATATTAAGCTTTTCAAAGCTATTTAATAACTATATGATTTTTAAAATTGTTAAGATAAAAGTTTAAATTGTTTAAAATGATTTTGGCTTAAGTTTAAATTTAAATTAATTAATAATAAGGTTTGTTTTGTTCTTTTTAAATATAGCTTGATAAAATAAGTAATTTATTAGTAAAGAGAAAATTTCTTTTATAAATTATTTCAAATTGATAATTTGTTTTTTTAAAACAATATTAATAATATATTTTTTTTTCAAATAAATTTTTACATAAATAGAAATGTTATTTCAAATTAAATTTATGTAGTTATATATGTATATATAACTTGGTTTTAAAATTGGACTTTTGAATTTAATTTGAATTTGAATTTATAATTTTGAAATTTAAAAAGATAGATATTTTAAATCATTTTGGATTTTAAAATATATGTATAAACTTTTATTTATGAATGTATTTGGTTTTATTTCTTTAAAATTATCTATATATATATATAAACAAATACTTATAAACTAATTAGTTAAGTAAAAGTTTATATTAACTTTAAACAAAATATAAATACAAATTACTTAAAGAACATGCGTAAATCTATAAAGAGCTTGTTTAAACAAGTGTTAGCATATAAATTCACTTGACAACAAGTGTTAGGAAATTAAATAGAAGGGAAGACAAGTGTAATGATTTATTTTCATTTTCTTTGATTATTAATAAATCATAAAATAAGTTATATAAACACACATCTTCCATTTTCTATTTCTTTTTCTCATTTCATTTCTAAACAAAGAAAAGTTCAACTGAAACCCTCCTCAAAACCAAATCTGTAAACAACTTCCTCAAAACCAGATCAAAACCATCATTATTTTCAAGCCATTAGCCTGTAATCATTTGCAAAATCAAAAAAAAACCTATAGCTCAGTTTCAAACCAAAGCCTGAACTTCTTCTTCAACTCTGAGATAAATTAAGATAAGCAAAACTGGAATCAAGCCTGTGCATTTCTACAAGACCTGATGCCAGCATCTTTTCAAAACTAAAGCAAGACTAAAGCAAAAGCATTTTCTTTTCAAATCTGGAATTTGTCTCTACATACAAACCTGAGAGCTATTTCAACACTCAAGTTTTAAAGTCTAAAGCTATTTCAACACTCAGTTTAAAAGTTTTTTCAAAAAAAAGAGCTATGTTTATCATCCTAATCAGGCGAGTAACATCATAATTTAAATGGTTTAAGTATAATTATGTTACATGTTTACCTCTGAAGACAAATATGTTTGTGAATGCATTTATAAGTATATATCTGCATATTTATATGGATGTAATGGTGTGCATATGTGATTGTGTGCTCTGTTCTTATTTTGTTTCCCAGGCTCAATATTTCATTTTTAATTCCTTACCACCTGATCTAGTTTTTGTTAGGACTTAGTTTACAAACAAAGGTTGTTTGTTTTATCATAGACTAGTTTAAAAATTTAATTGAGTCAAAATTAAGCCTGAATGTCTCTGTAAAATTTAAAAAAACAACAGTGCATGTTAAAATAAAGTAAAATTCAAACTTTTTAATTCTTAAATTCAGGGTTATAAATTAAACACTTTAACTAAAACATGATTTTTTAAAATAAGAATCATAGTTTTTAGTTTGGGGATGAGTGTACAGTTCATGTTTGAACTGGAAATGAAACTTTGGGGTTTTCTGGTGATCTAAGTGTTTGAAGAGGTCGGGATTTTGGGTAATGATAATTAATCAAGGGATTAATTAAGATAATTAATTAAGGAGTAATTAATTTATTTAATGAAGTAATTAACGGTAGTTAATTACTGAATGTGATTAATCAAGAGTGATTAATAATTATGGTTTAATTAAGATTAATTACTTAATGTAATTAATTTAAATAAAGTAATTAAATAAAATGTAATTAGGGATCATTAATTAATATAATTAACGATGTAATTAAGGATTGATTAATTAATCAATGATAAGTGATTAATTAATGTAATTAATTAATAATTAATGTAATTAATTAAGGATTAATGTAATTAATTTTAGTTGATTAATTAATGAAGTAATTAAAGGTTAATTACTATAAGTGGTTAAGAATAATTAATTTGTGAAATTAATTAAAGAATAATTACTTGAATGTGATTAAAGGATAATTAATCAAGGGTGATTAATTAAGGCGGATAATTAGAGGATAATTAATTAATTGATTTGTAATTAATTAATAGTTATGTAAGCAAGATTTATGATAATGAAGTAATTAATTTAGTTCACTTTAAATTAATTAAAGATGCAAGTAATTAATTTAATTCATTTTAAATTAATTATATATGATGTGATTATTAATCATTGCTTATGTATGGATGATATTGATTCGCCTTGAATGGTTTGTGATCTCAGATATAAGATAAGTAATGTTGTGTGGTATGGATGCTTTGGTTAAAGTACAATGATAATATGGATTATCTGTTTATAATGATAATATGGATTATCTGTTTATAATGATAATGTAGATTATCTATTCTGATATGTGAATTACCTATCTGTGTGTGTATAGATAATAGAATTGAATTGTTTTAAAACTTTAAAACAACTTGGACCTAAAAGATGGCGTTTTGGATTTCGATGAGACCGGGATCGGGTTTCCAGATTTGGATATTCAAAAACCACATCGATCCAAATTAACGATAGGTCGTGAATCTCAAGTGAAGATGAAGATTCAGAGTGCAAGGGTTATCGTCGTTAACTCTGAGGGTGATTCCAAAATGAGTGTAACAAGATAATTCCTTCGGTTTCGTTCGAACCTGGAACGAACTTATATGGATTGAATGCTTTCAGAACATCGTCAGGTGGAAGATGAGCATTCTAAGAGATGTGTTCTATAAAGGTAATCGTAGCCTCAAGCCTTATCAACCGGGAATGGCTAAAACAGGGGAGGTGCAGCAAGGTTAAGTGGGTTATGCCCAAGTAGGACAAGATTTTCCCCTGTCTAGAGGTCCCTTTTTATTCGGCTGTGTGGGCAGTTGGGATGCGCACCAACTGCGGGGTTGTCTTGTTCGCGACTGTCCAGTAAGGGATGGTTCCGGCCTTGTGTTGCAGGGGATTTAGGGTGGATCCTCGGTACGTTGGTCTAGGCGACGTACTGTGACAGGCGGTACCCCAGTATCCCTGCCATTGATGGACACCCATTCTTCCTACGTGCCCTTACGGTTTTGATTGTATTACCCACTTTTGTGGCTAGTAGCTGGAATTTAATGAATGTAACAATTTCGGCTATTTTCTATTTACTTGAAAGCCCAAGATCCTATTATAATATCACTGTATTTCCTATCAAATGTTTTGGTTAGCATAAGGTAAAAACTTACCCATGTTTATGTGTGGGAAGTCTTACGTGATACCTTTTGTTTTCAAAGGTTTTTGAAAGTTAAGCAACCTTAACTTGTTACACACACTAGACCCATGTCTGACCCAGAGTTTTTTTCTGTTTTTTCTTAAACTCTTGGGTGCTCAAATTTTTACGACTAGCCAAGGGATTCATGTTAGATTTGACGAATACTGGAGGAGCAATGGAGAAGGAGGCTTATGCGTTGTAGATATATATAGTATTCCGCTGTGTTGGTATCTCTGAATGGTTTCTTTGTATTGTATTGAGTTGTAATAACTAGACAGGTGTTTATAACTGTCTAGTATGTGATGTATTGTTTGTGTAACTCTGATTGATGTTGTATATTATGTAATATTTATGTCGTTAATATAATTTATTCGTTCTGCTGTTGAGATTCTGATGTTGTTTCTTCTTTCTTCTCTATCTTTTCTCTTTTCTATCCCTTTCTTTCTTCAAGATGATGCATCATTCTGTGGAGAGAAATGGCGGGTCGTCACAGTTGGTATCAGAGCGCTAGGTTGAGTGAATACCTAGGCTTTGGAGTGATTTCTTCTTGAGAGAGCGTATTTGTATATTAATATATATATATATATATACATATATATATATATATATTTCTACTTATCTGTTGGGTTACCTGTTCGGGTTTTCCAATATAGGTTATAAAGGTAGATAAGGTAGTGGTGTGTGTAACACGACTACTACCATTGGTTGGAGTTTGAGTTTTTGAGGTTGGAAGTGTGTCTATCGAGACTGTAGACCTAATAACGTCTCGAGTGAGCTTTGCAGTTTGTTGTAGGGATTGCATCGATCTCTGAAGGAAACCTTTTTAAGGTTCAAAGTCCATCTTTGGAGTGCAGAATTTGATGAGTGGAGTTTGGATCTGTCGGCTGGCAGAAGCGAGTGATGGTATCTTGGCAACCTCAGTAAGTAGTAGCTGCGTGATGAGATGCAGTGATTATGGATATCTCCGAAGATGTTTCTTCTGGGGCAAGTTCAAGAAGTGTGTCTGCTTCGGTGTTGTGGCTGAGTTCAGCGGGGTGTTTGAGTTTGATTTGAGGTCCGAGTTTCTCGAGGAGCTTTGGATTTAGAAGTCTTTAGCATCTGTGCCAGCAATGCAGCTCGGAGTATTCTGGGTGCCGGCGAGGAAGTTTCTGGCTGAGCAATTTTCTGGAGGTGAAATTCAGAAGCAGCAAAGAGGATCCATTTCTTTGATGGATTGGATAGATAAGTATAAGCTGTTCTGATTGGCAAAGAGAGAACAGTTTTCTTTGGATATTAGGACGGAGTGACTGCAAAAGTGACTGCGATAGTTTGAGTGTACTCTTGAGTTATCAGAGATTTGCCGGATGTCTTCAAGGAAGTCAGAGGTTTGTCCATATCGAGAGGTTGAGTTTTCGTATAGACTAGGATTCTAGGAGTGGAACCGGTGGTTCAGCTTAGTAGAAGGATGATTCCTAGAGATAGGATTTGGTGAAGCAGCTCAGGATTTGGAGGAATTTCCAAGTTTCCTTTATGGATCTTTTGAACCATATTTCTGGGATGGGTTGTCTAGTTTGTGCTCGTGTTCATCATCGACATTTTTCATCTACTCTAGATCAAAGTTGTGCAGCGGAAGCAGTTTTGGAGAGCATCTGTTTTGTCTTCTCTCGGGATAAGAGAAGTTTGTTGTCTTCTGATGTTTGAGGAATAGAGTTTGTGTTCTTGATTTTGGATTGATCGTGAGAGTATCATTTTGTTGAGTTGATTGGTTTTGTTTATTTCGAGAGGCATCAGCGTAAGGTGAGCTGATCAGGAAGGATGTAGGCAGCCCAGGATCATCCGAAGAGTTTTGTGGATAAGAGACGGAGGAATTTGGATTCTGGAGTCGGAGATTTGGTTTTGGTTAAGTTTTCTCCGATCTAAAGGAGCTATAAGTTTTGGGTAAGACTAGAAAGCAAGCTCCGAGGTGTTTTGGACTTTTCTGTGTTCTTGTGAAGATTAGTGTTTGGTCTTCAGGATTGAATTGCCAGTTTGGATAACTGGGATTCAATGTGTTTCATGTATCTCTGAGGGAGTACGTGTATGATCTATCTCTGGTTATAGAACCAGCAGTTTAGGAGTTTGGTTGTTGAGTCAGACTCGTTTGTAGTCTGATATCCTATTTACTTTTATAGATCTAGATGAGTAGAGCTTTGTAGCTTAGTAGTATTGATTGTTTGGATTCTATAGAGCGAGTATTCCGGTAATTATACATGGGAAACTCTAGGAAATTCTATCCAAAATTTTTCTGGATAGATAGATTTTTTTGATTGGATGAATTGGTTACTATGGTTGTTAGCTTATGATTGATAATATATGCTTGTGTTTTAAAATTAAAATCTTTAATGAGATTATTAAATTACCTTTGCTTTTAAACTACGGGGACGAAATTCTTTTAAGGGGGAAGGAATGTGATATCCCGGAATTTTAGGCAATATCAATTTAATAATCTGTATTAAAAATTAAATTGATTTGATAATTTTGTTAATAAATTTGAATTTAATTTAATAATCTAATTGAATAAATATTTAATTGATGAATTTTTATCTTTTAAAGCTAATAAATTGATTTCTATTTATAATGTAAATATATGGTTTATATTGTAAATAAATAAGCTTTGTTTTAAATTTAATAAATAAAGGCATATTTTCTAATTCTAATATTTTTGGTAATTTGGAAATTTGATTTATATTTAATATTAAGCATTTCAAAGCTATTTAATAACTATATGATTTTAAAAATTGTTAAGATAAAATTTTAAATTGTTTAAAATGATTTTGGCTTAAGTTTAAATTTAAATTAATTTGTTTTGTTCATTTTAAATATAGCTTGATAAAATAAGTAATTTATTAATAAAGAGAAAATTTCTTTTATAAATTATTTCAAAATGATAATTTGTTATTTTCAAACAATATTAATAATATATTGTTTTTTCAAATAAATTTTTATATAAATAGAATTGTTATTTCAAATTAAATTTATGTAGTTATATGTGTATATGTAACTTGGTTTTAAAATTGGACTTTAGAATTTAATTTGAATTTGAATTTATAATTTTGAAATTTAAAAAAATAGATATTTTAAATTATTTTGGATTTAAAAATATATGTATAAACTTTTATTTATGAATGTATAACTTTTATTTATGAATGTATTTGGTTTTATTTCTTTAAAATTATCTATATATATAAACAAATACTTATAAACTAATTAGTTAAGTATAAGTTTATATTAACTTTAAACAAAATATAAATACAAATTACTTAAAGAACATGTGTAAATCTATAAAGAGCTTGTTTAAACAAGTGTTAGCATATAAATTCACTTGATAACAAGTGTTAGGAAATTAAATAGAAGGGAAGACAAGTGTCATGATTTATTTTCATTTTCTTTGATTTTTAATAAATCATAAAATAAGTTATATAAACACACATCTTCCATTTTCTATTTCTTTTTCTCATTTCATTTCTAAACAAAGAAAACTTCAATTGAAACCCTCCTCAAAACCAAATCTGAGAACAACTTCCTCAAAACCAGATCAAAACCATCATTATTTTCAAACCATTAGCCTGTAATCATTTGCAAAATCAAAAAAAAAACCTATAGTTCAATTTCAAACCAAAGCCTGAACTTCTTCTTCAAATCTGAGATAAATTAAGATAAGCAAAACTGGAATCAAGCCTGTGCATTTCTACAAGACCTGATGCCAGCATCTTTTCAAAACTAAAGCAAGACTAAAGCAAAAGCATTTTCTTTTCAAATCTGGAATTTGTCTCTACATGCAAACCTGAGAGCTATTTCAACACTCAAGTTTAAAAGTCTAAAGCTATTTCAACACTCAGTTTAAAAGTTTTTTCAAAAAAAAGAGCTCTGTTCATCATCCTAATCAGGTGAGTAACATCACAATTTAAATGGTTTAAGTATAATTATGTTGCATGTTTACCTCCGAAAACAAATATGTTTGTGAATGCTTTTATAAGTATATCTCTGTATATTTATATGGATGTATTGGTGTGCATATGTGATTGTGTGCTCTGTTCTTATTTTGTTTCCCAGGCTCAATATTTCATTTTTAATTCCTTACCACCTGATCTAGTTTTTGTTAGGACTTAGTTTACAAACAAAGGTTGTTTGTTTTATCATAGACTATTGTTTAAAAATTTAATTGAGTCAAAATTAAGCCTGAATGTCTCTGTAAAATTTAAAAAAACAACAGTGCATGTTAAAGTAAAGTAAAATTCAAACTTTTTAATTCTTAAATTCAGGGTTATAAATTAAACACTTTAACTAAAACATGATTTTTTAAAATAAGAATCATAGTTTTTAGTTTGGGGATGAGTGTACAGTTCATGTTTGAACTGGAAATGAAACTTTGGGGTTTTCTGGTGATCTAAGTGTTTGAAGAGGTCGGGATTTTGGGTAATGATGGAGGAGTGACTGTGGTTGATGGGAAAAATGGCTGGTGGTGTTGCATTTCATCGAGGAGGCAGCGGTGGTGAATTATTTTCTGGAACCTTAGTTTTTAACTAGGCTAATTGATTTGGTCGGCACGGCTTGTAGGAGTGATCGAGTTCAACGAGTTTTTGGGGGATGATAACATGGTAGTTGACGAACGTGTGGCTGGAGTCGCTGCTATCTTGGTGGTCGGAGGTATGGGAATGAGGCGTTTCCAGGTTTGGTTGTTATGGTTCCAGTTGTTCCAGGTTTGGGGTTTTAAACTCGATTTTGATTTCGAGTATGAATCGGTGGGATTGTTGTTTGGATGGTCTGAGGTGATGATCGTCGACTGTGGGAAGGTCGCGAAGTTGATCAAAGGTGCAGGAGGCACTTTGCATGTGCACGGTGCACTGTGGAATTTCTGGTGGAGTTTGTATTTGGTTTGGGTTTGTGGTCTCGAGTTTGACTCGAAGGGTTGTGATGTTTGGATCGAAGCAACTTAGGTATGGACTCGAAGAAAAATTAGTTTGCCTCGGGTTATTAATTTTGTAACAGGTTTTAAAGGAAACCTATTTTGGGTTTTAAAACTTAAACTGAAGTTTGAATTGTAAAGAAATATTTTAAAACAAGTTTAAATCAAAGTTTTTAAATCTGATTCAAGTTTAAGTCTGAGTTTAAAAAAAAGTTTATAAATTTAAATTGTTTTAACTATTTTAAAATGGTTAAGTAGTTTGAATTTTAAAATGAAGATTTAAAATGAAAGTAAGTTTTTAAATCTAAGTTAAATCTAGAATCAAGATTTACTGTATTCCAGTTTTGAAATTAAAGGAAGTTTTTAAATTTAAAATGATTTAAACAACTTTGAACGTTAAAGTGTATTTTTAAATATGGTTTGAATTTGAAATAATTTTTTTTTTAAATTCTTTTAAGCTTCTTTTATAAGGTAAATATTTCTTTAACTTGTGAAATAAAAAGGTATTTGAATTGTTGTTAAAATTTTGTTAAAGATAATTTGTATTCATTTTAAATCTTAAATTTAAAATGAAGTTTAAAGTAAATTTAAAAGTAAATTGTTTTTAAATGCTTTTGATAATGATCATTTAATCATTAATAAGGATAATGTTTTTCTTAAAGTTAATTAGAATATAATGATTTGTAATTCATTAAATTTTTAAGGAAATTAAATGGGTAATTATTAATGATTTGGATTAATTAAATAAGTAATTAAAGGTTTAAATTAAGTAATTAATGATTGAGATTAATTAATTAAGCATAATTAATTTGTAATTAAGGATGATTAATTAGATTTTAATTAATGATCAAAGATTAAATAATGAAGTAATTAAAGATTAATTAAGTTAAAGTTCACACTTGATTAATTAAATAATTAGGATTAATTAATGGATTATTAAAATTTTATTAATTCGTAATTAATAATGATTAATGTAAGTTAATTACTTTAGGAAGTAATTAAAGAATTGTTAATGATGGTCATTTACTTAAGGTTATTTAATAATTAATTAATGTGATTAATTTTTAATAATTAATTAGATTAATTATTTAATGATAATCATTTTTGAGTTGTTCAAGTATAATTACTTAATGGAAGTAATTAAGGAATTAATTACAAAATGTAATTAATTGAGTTTAATGTGATTAGTTTAAGTTAATTAATTAGGTTTAATTAATTTAAGATAATCAATGGATGATTTGATAAGTGTAATTACTTGATGTAATTAATAGAGTGTAATTACTTAGTGAAGTAATTAATTAATAATTACTAGATGTAATTAATGGAAGATGATTTAAGAATGGAAGTAATTTGAGTACAATTACTTTGTAATTAATCAAGGGATTAATTAAGATAATTAATTAAGGAGTAATTAATTTATTTAATGAAGTAATTAACGGTAGTTAATTACTGAATGTGATTAATCAAGAGTGATTAATAATTATGGTTTAATTAAGATTAATTACTTAATGTAATTAATTTAAATAAAGTAATTAAATAAAATGTAATTAGGGATCATTAATTAATATAATTAACGATGTAATTAAGGATTGATTAATTAATCAATGATAAGTGATTAATTAATGTAATTAATTAATAATTAATGTAATTAATTAAGGATTAATGTAATTAATTTTAGTTGATTAATTAATGAAGTAATTAAAGGTTAATTACTATAAGTGGTTAAGAATAATTAATTTGTGAAATTAATTAAAGAATAATTACTTGAATGTGATTAAAGGATAATTAATCAAGGGTGATTAATTAAGGCGGATAATTAGAGGATAATTAATTAATTGATTTGTAATTAATTAATAGTTATGTAAGCAAGATTTATGATAATGAAGTAATTAATTTAGTTCACTTTAAATTAATTAAAGATGCAAGTAATTAATTTAATTCATTTTAAATTAATTATATATGATGTGATTATTAATCATTGCTTATGTATGGATGATATTGATTCGCCTTGAATGGTTTGTGATCTCAGATATAAGATAAGTAATGTTGTGTGGTATGGATGCTTTGGTTAAAGTACAATGATAATATGGATTATCTGTTTATAATGATAATATGGATTATCTGTTTATAATGATAATGTAGATTATCTATTCTGATATGTGAATTACCTATCTGTGTGTGTATAGATAATAGAATTGAATTGTTTTAAAACTTTAAAACAACTTGGACCTAAAAGATGGCGTTTTGGATTTCGATGAGACCGGGATCGGGTTTCCAGATTTGGATATTCAAAAACCACATCGATCCAAATTAACGATAGGTCGTGAATCTCAAGTGAAGATGAAGATTCAGAGTGCAAGGGTTATCGTCGTTAACTCTGAGGGTGATTCCAAAATGAGTGTAACAAGATAATTCCTTCGGTTTCGTTCGAACCTGGAACGAACTTATATGGATTGAATGCTTTCAGAACATCGTCAGGTGGAAGATGAGCATTCTAAGAGATGTGTTCTATAAAGGTAATCGTAGCCTCAAGCCTTATCAACCGGGAATGGCTAAAACAGGGGAGGTGCAGCAAGGTTAAGTGGGTTATGCCCAAGTAGGACAAGATTTTCCCCTGTCTAGAGGTCCCTTTTTATTCGGCTGTGTGGGCAGTTGGGATGCGCACCAACTGCGGGGTTGTCTTGTTCGCGACTGTCCAGTAAGGGATGGTTCCGGCCTTGTGTTGCAGGGGATTTAGGGTGGATCCTCGGTACGTTGGTCTAGGCGACGTACTGTGACAGGCGGTACCCCAGTATCCCTGCCATTGATGGACACCCATTCTTCCTACGTGCCCTTACGGTTTTGATTGTATTACCCACTTTTGTGGCTAGTAGCTGGAATTTAATGAATGTAACAATTTCGGCTATTTTCTATTTACTTGAAAGCCCAAGATCCTATTATAATATCACTGTATTTCCTATCAAATGTTTTGGTTAGCATAAGGTAAAAACTTACCCATGTTTATGTGTGGGAAGTCTTACGTGATACCTTTTGTTTTCAAAGGTTTTTGAAAGTTAAGCAACCTTAACTTGTTACACACACTAGACCCATGTCTGACCCAGAGTTTTTTTCTGTTTTTTCTTAAACTCTTGGGTGCTCAAATTTTTACGACTAGCCAAGGGATTCATGTTAGATTTGACGAATACTGGAGGAGCAATGGAGAAGGAGGCTTATGCGTTGTAGATATATATAGTATTCCGCTGTGTTGGTATCTCTGAATGGTTTCTTTGTATTGTATTGAGTTGTAATAACTAGACAGGTGTTTATAACTGTCTAGTATGTGATGTATTGTTTGTGTAACTCTGATTGATGTTGTATATTATGTAATATTTATGTCGTTAATATAATTTATCCGTTCTGCTGTTGAGATTCTGATGTTGTTTCTTCTTTCTTCTCTATCTTTTCTCTTTTCTATCCCTTTCTTTCTTCAAGATGATGCATCATTCTGTGGAGAGAAATGGCGGGTCGTCACAGTTGGTATCAGAGCGCTAGGTTGAGTGAATACCTAGGCTTTGGAGTGATTTCTTCTTGAGAGAGCGTATTTGTATATTAATATATATATATATATATACATATATATATATATATTTCTACTTATCTGTTGGGTTACCTGTTCGGGTTTTCCAATATAGGTTATAAAGGTAGATAAGGTAGTGGTGTGTGTAACACGACTACTACCATTGGTTGGAGTTTGAGTTTTTGAGGTTGGAAGTGTGTCTATCGAGACTGTAGACCTAATAACGTCTCGAGTGAGCTTTGCAGTTTGTTGTAGGGATTGCATCGATCTCTGAAGGAAACCTTTTTAAGGTTCAAAGTCCATCTTTGGAGTGCAGAATTTGATGAGTGGAGTTTGGATCTGTCGGCTGGCAGAAGCGAGTGATGGTATCTTGGCAACCTCAGTAAGTAGTAGCTGCGTGATGAGATGCAGTGATTATGGATATCTCCGAAGATGTTTCTTCTGGGGCAAGTTCAAGAAGTGTGTCTGCTTCGGTGTTGTGGCTGAGTTCAGCGGGGTGTTTGAGTTTGATTTGAGGTCCGAGTTTCTCGAGGAGCTTTGGATTTAGAAGTCTTTAGCATCTGTGCCAGCAATGCAGCTCGGAGTATTCTGGGTGCCGGCGAGGAAGTTTCTGGCTGAGCAATTTTCTGGAGGTGAAATTCAGAAGCAGCAAAGAGGATCCATTTCTTTGATGGATTGGATAGATAAGTATAAGCTGTTCTGATTGGCAAAGAGAGAATAGTTTTCTTTGGATATTAGGACGGAGTGACTGCAAAAGTGACTGCGATAGTTTGAGTGTACTCTTGAGTTATCAGAGATTTGCCGGATGTCTTCAAGGAAGTCAGAGGTTTGTCCATATCGAGAGGTTGAGTTTTCGTATAGACTAGGATTCTAGGAGTGGAACCGGTGGTTCAGCTTAGTAGAAGGATGATTCCTAGAGATAGGATTTGGTGAAGCAGCTCAGGATTTGGAGGAATTTCCAAGTTTCCTTTATGGATCTTTTGAACCATATTTCTGGGATGGGTTGTCTAGTTTGTGCTCGTGTTCATCATCGACATTTTTCATCTACTCTAGATCAAAGTTGTGCAGCGGAAGCAGTTTTGGAGAGCATCTGTTTTGTCTTCTCTCGGGATAAGAGAAGTTTGTTGTCTTCTGATGTTTGAGGAATAGAGTTTGTGTTCTTGATTTTGGATTGATCGTGAGAGTATCATTTTGTTGAGTTGATTGGTTTTGTTTATTTCGAGAGGCATCAGCGTAAGGTGAGCTGATCAGGAAGGATGTAGGCAGCCCAGGATCATCCGAAGAGTTTTGTGGATAAGAGACGGAGGAATTTGGATTCTGGAGTCGGAGATTTGGTTTTGGTTAAGTTTTCTCCGATCTAAAGGAGCTATAAGTTTTGGGTAAGACTAGAAAGCAAGCTCCGAGGTGTTTTGGACTTTTCTGTGTTCTTGTGAAGATTAGTGTTTGGTCTTCAGGATTGAATTGCCAGTTTGGATAACTGGGATTCAATGTGTTTCATGTATCTCTGAGGGAGTACGTGTATGATCTATCTCTGGTTATAGAACCAGCAGTTCAGGAGTTTGGTTGTTGAGTCAGACTCGTTTGTAGTCTGATATCCTATTTACTTTTATAGATCTAGATGAGTAGAGCTTTGTAGCTTAGTAGTATTGATTGTTTGGATTCTATAGAGCGAGTATTCCGGTAATTATACATGGGAAACTCTAGGAAATTCTATCCAAAATTTTTCTGGATAGATAGATTTTTTTGATTGGATGAATTGGTTACTATGGTTGTTAGCTTATGATTGATAATATATGCTTGTGTTTTAAAATTAAAATCTTTAATGAGATTATTAAATTACCTTTGCTTTTAAACTACGGGGACGAAATTCTTTTAAGGGGGAAGGAATGTGATATCCCGGAATTTTAGGCAATATCAATTTAATAATCTGTATTAAAAATTAAATTGATTTGATAATTTTGTTAATAAATTTGAATTTAATTTAATAATCTAATTGAATAAATATTTAATTGATGAATTTTTATCTTTTAAAGCTAATAAATTGATTTCTATTTATAATGTAAATATATGGTTTATATTGTAAATAAATAAGCTTTGTTTTAAATTTAATAAATAAAGGCATATTTTCTAATTCTAATATTTTTGGTAATTTGGAAATTTGATTTATATTTAATATTAAGCATTTCAAAGCTATTTAATAACTATATGATTTTAAAAATTGTTAAGATAAAATTTTAAATTGTTTAAAATGATTTTGGCTTAAGTTTAAATTTAAATTAATTTGTTTTGTTCATTTTAAATATAGCTTGATAAAATAAGTAATCTATTAATAAAGAGAAAATTTCTTTTATAAATTATTTCAAAATGATAATTTGTTATTTTCAAACAATATTAATAATATATTGTTTTTTCAAATAAATTTTTATATAAATAGAATTGTTATTTCAAATTAAATTTATGTAGTTATATGTGTATATGTAACTTGGTTTTAAAATTGGACTTTAGAATTTAATTTGAATTTGAATTTATAATTTTGAAATTTAAAAAAATAGATATTTTAAATTATTTTGGATTTAAAAATATATGTATAAACTTTTATTTATGAATGTATAACTTTTATTTATGAATGTATTTGGTTTTATTTCTTTAAAATTATCTATATATATAAACAAATACTTATAAACTAATTAGTTAAGTATAAGTTTATATTAACTTTAAACAAAATATAAATACAAATTACTTAAAGAACATGTGTAAATCTATAAAGAGCTTGTTTAAACAAGTGTTAGCATATAAATTCACTTGATAACAAGTGTTAGGAAATTAAATAGAAGGGAAGACAAGTGTCATGATTTATTTTCATTTTCTTTGATTTTTAATAAATCATAAAATAAGTTATATAAACACACATCTTCCATTTTCTATTTCTTTTTCTCATTTCATTTCTAAACAAAGAAAACTTCAATTGAAACCCTCCTCAAAACCAAATCTGAGAACAACTTCCTCAAAACCAGATCAAAACCATCATTATTTTCAAACCATTAGCCTGTAATCATTTGCAAAATCAAAAAAAAAACCTATAGTTCAATTTCAAACCAAAGCCTGAACTTCTTCTTCAAATCTGAGATAAATTAAGATAAGCAAAACTGGAATCAAGCCTGTGCATTTCTACAAGACCTGATGCCAGCATCTTTTCAAAACTAAAGCAAGACTAAAGCAAAAGCATTTTCTTTTCAAATCTGGAATTTGTCTCTACATGCAAACCTGAGAGCTATTTCAACACTCAAGTTTAAAAGTCTAAAGCTATTTCAACACTCAGTTTAAAAGTTTTTTCAAAAAAAAGAGCTCTGTTCATCATCCTAATCAGGTGAGTAACATCACAATTTAAATGGTTTAAGTATAATTATGTTGCATGTTTACCTCCGAAAACAAATATGTTTGTGAATGCTTTTATAAGTATATCTCTGTATATTTATATGGATGTATTGGTGTGCATATGTGATTGTGTGCTCTGTTCTTATTTTGTTTCCCAGGCTCAATATTTCATTTTTAATTCCTTACCACCTGATCTAGTTTTTGTTAGGACTTAGTTTACAAACAAAGGTTGTTTGTTTTATCATAGACTATTGTTTAAAAATTTAATTGAGTCAAAATTAAGCCTGAATGTCTCTGTAAAATTTAAAAAAACAACAGTGCATGTTAAAGTAAAGTAAAATTCAAACTTTTTAATTCTTAAATTCAGGGTTATAAATTAAACACTTTAACTAAAACATGATTTTTTAAAATAAGAATCATAGTTTTTAGTTTGGGGATGAGTGTACAGTTCATGTTTGAACTGGAAATGAAACTTTGGGGTTTTCTGGTGATCTAAGTGTTAGAAGAGGTCGGGATTTTGGGTAATGATGGAGGAGTGACTGTGGTTGATGGGAAAAATGGCTGGTGGTGTTGCACTTCATCGAGGAGGCAGCGGTGGTGAATTATTTTCTCGAACCCTAGTTTTTAACTAGGCTAATTGATTTGGTCGGCACGGCTTGTAGGAGTGATCGAGTTCAATGAGTTTTTGAGGGATGATAACATGGTAGTTGACAAACGTGTGGCTGGAGTCGCTGCTATCTTGGTGGTCGGAGGTATGGGAATGAGGCGTTTCCAGGTTTGGTTGTTATGGTTCCAGTTGTTCCAGGTTTGGGGTTTTAAACTCGATTTTGATTTCGAGTATGAATCGGTGGGATTGTTGTTTGGATGGTCTGAGGTGATGATCGTCGACTGTGGGAAGGTCGCGAAGTTGATCAAAGGTGGCAGGAGGCACTTTGCATGCGCACGGTGCACTGTGGAATTTCTGGTGGAGTTTGTATTTGGTTTGGGTTTGTGGTCTCGAGTTTGACTCGAAGGGTTGTGATGTTTGGATCGAAGCAACTTAGGTATTGACTTGAAGAAAAATTAGTTTGCCTCGGGTTATTAATTTTGTAACAGGTTTTAAAGGAAACCTGTTTTGGGTTTTAAAATTTAAACTGAAGTTTGAATTGTAAAGCAATGTTTTAAAACAAGTTTAAATCAAAGTTTTTAAATCTGATTCAAGTTCAAATCTCAGGTTTAAAAAAATAAAGTTTATAAATTTAAATTATTTTAACTACTTTAAAATGGTTAAGTAGTTTGAATTTTAAAATTAAGATTTAAAATGAAAGTAACTTTTTAAATCTAAGTTAAATCTAGAATCAAGATTTACTGTATTCCAGTTTTGAAATTAAAGGAAGTTTTTAAATTTAAAATGATTTAAACAACTTTGAACGTTAAAGTATTTTTTAAATATGGTTTGAATTTAAAATAAATTTGGTTTTAAATTCTTTTAAGCTTCTTTTATAAGGTAAATATTTCTTTAACTTGTGAAATAAAAAGGTATTTAATCATTAATAAGGATAATTTTTTTCTTTAAATATGCTTTTGATAATGTTTATTTAATCATTAATAAGGATAATTTTTTTCTTAAAGTTAATTAGAATATAATGATTTGTAATTCATTAAATTTTTAAGGAAATTAAATGGGTAATTAATTTATTAATTAATGATTTGGATTAATTAAATAAATAATTAAAGGATTAAATTAATTAATGATTGAGGTTAATTAATTAAGGATAATTAATTTGTAATTAAGGATTATTAATTAGATTTTAATTAATGATCAAAGATTAAATAATGAAGTAATTAAAGATTAATTAAGTTATAGTTCACACTTAATTAATTAAATAATTATGATTAATTAATGGATTATTAAAAATTTATTAATTTGTAATTAATAATGATTAATGTAAGTTAATTACTTTTGGAAGTAATTAAAGAATTGTTAATGATGGTCATTAACTTAAGAATATTTAATAATTAATTAATGTGATTAATTTTTAATAATTAATTAGATTAATTATTTTAATGATAATCATTTGTGAATTGTTTAAGTATTATTAGTTAATGGAAGTAATTAAGGAATTAATTACTACATGTAATTAATTGAGTTTAATGTGATTAGTTTAAGTTAATTAATTAGGTTTAATTAATTTAAGATAATCATTGGATGATTTGATAAGTGTAATTACTTAATGTAATTAATAGAGTGTAATTACTTAGTGAAGTAATTAATTGATAATTACTGGATGTAATTAATGGAAGATGATTTAAGACTGGAAGTAATTTGAGTATAATTACTTTGTAATTAATCAAGGGATTAATTAAGATAATTACTTAAGGTGTAATTAATTTATTTAATGAAGTAATTAACGGTAGTTAATTACTGAATGTGATTAATAAAGAGTGATTAATAATTGTGGTTTAATTAAGATTAATTACTTAATGTAATTAATTTAAATAAAGTAATTAATTAAAATGTAATTAGGGATCATTAATTAATATAATTAATGATGTAATTAAGGATCGATTAATTAAGATTAATTAATCAATGATAAGTGATTAAAAGAGTGATTAATTAATGTAATTAATTAAGGATTAATGTAATTAATTTTAGTTAATTAATTAATGAAGTAATTAAAGGTTAATTACTATAAGTGGTTAAGAATAATTAATTTGTGAAATTAATTAAAGGATAATTACTTGAATGTGATTAAAGGATAAATAATTAAGGGTGATTAATTAAGGTGGATAATTAGAGGATAATTAATTAATTGATTTGTAATTAATTAATAGTTATGTAAGCAGGATTTATGATAATGAAGTAATTAATTTAATTCACTTTAAATTAATTAGAGATGCAAGTAATTAATTTAATTCATTTTAAATTAATTATATTTGTTGTGATTATTAATCATTGCTTATGTATGGATGATATTGATTCTCCTTGAATGGTTTGTGATCTTAGATATGAGATAAGTAATGCTGTGTGATATGGATGCTTTGGTTAAAGTATAATGATAATATGGATTATCTGTTTATAATGATAATATGGATTATTTGTTTATAATGATAATGTAGATTATCTACTGTGTTATGTGAATTATCTATCTGTGTGTATATAGATAATAGAATTGAATTGTTTTAAAACTTTAAAACAACTTGGACCGAAAAGATGGCGTTTTGGATTTCGATGAAACCGGGATCGGGTTTTCAGATTTGGATATCTAAAAACCACATCGATTCAAATTAACGATAGGTCGTGAATCTCAAGTGAAGATGAAGATTTAGAGTGCAAGGGTTATCGTCGTTAACTCTGAGGGTGATTCCAAAATGAGTGTAACAAGATAATGCCTTCGGTTTCGTTCGAACCCGGAACAAACTTGTATGGATTGAATGCTTTCAGAACATCGTCAGGTGGACGATGAGCATTCTAAAAGATGTGTTCTATAAAGGTAATCGTAGCCTCAAGGCTCATCAACCGGAATGGCTAAAACAGGGGAGGTGCAGCAAGGCTAAGTGGATCATGCCCAAGTAGGACGAGATTTTCTCGTCTAAAGGTCCCTTTTTATTTGGATGTGTGGGCAGTTGGAATGCGCACCAACTGCGGGGTTGTCTTGTTCGGGACTATCCAGTAAGGGATGGTTCCGGCCTTGTGTTGCAGGGGATTTAGGGTGGATCCTCGGGACGTTGATCTAGGCCACCTACTGTGACGGGAAGTACCCTAGTAGCCCTGCCATTGATGGAAACCCATTCTTCCTACGTGCCCTTACGGTTTTGATTGTATTACCCACTTTTGTGGCTAGTAGCCGGAATTTAATGAATGTAACAAGTTCGGCTATTTTCTATTTACATGAAAAGCCTAGACCCTATTATAATATCACTGTATTTCCTATCAAATGTTCTGGTTAGCGTAAGGTAAATACTTACCTATGTTTATGTGTGGGAAGTCTTAAGTGATACCTTTTGTTTTCAAAGATTTTTGAAAGTTAAGCAACCTTAACTTGTTACTCACACTAGACCCATGTCCGACCCGAAGTTTATTTCTGTTTTTTCTTAAACTCTTGGGTACTCAAATTTTTACGAGTAGCCAAGGGATTCAGGTTAGATTTGACGAATGCTGAAGGAGCAATGGAGCAGGAGGCTTCTGCGTTGTAGATATATATAGTGTTCCACAGTGTTGGTATCTCTGAGTGGTTTCTTTATATTGTATTGAGTTGTAATAACTAGACAGGTGTTTATAACTGTCTAATATGTGATGTATTGTTTGTGTAACTCTAATTGATGTTGTATATTACGTAATATTTATGTTATTAATATAGTTTATTCATTCCGTTGTTGAGATTCTGATGTTGTTTCTTCTTTCTTCTCTATCTTTTTCTCTTTTCTAATCCTTTCTTTGTTCAAGATGATGCGTCATTCTGTGGAGAGAAATGGCGGGTCGTCACAGTTGGTATCAAAGCGCTAGGTTGAGTGAATACCTAGGCTTTTGAGTGATTTCTTCTTGAGAGAGCGTATTTGTATTTTTAATATATATATATATATATATATATATATATCTAAATACCTATCTGTTGGGTTACCTGTTCGGGTTTTCCAGTATAAGTTATAAAGGTAGATAAGGTAGTGGCGTGTGTAACACGACTACTACCATTGGTTGGAGTTTGAGTGTTTGAGGTTGGAAGTGTGTCTATCGAGACTGTAGACCTAATACCATCTCGAGTGAGCTTTGCAGTTTGGTGTAGGGATTGCATCGATCTCTGAAGGAAACCTTTTTAAGGTTCAGAGTCCAGCTTTGGAGTGCAGTTCAGAGTCCATCTTTAGAGTGCAGAATTTGATGACCTAACGACGATTGGGGAGAACCAGGACTTGACTAACGACGATTGGGGAGTCTCTAGGAGTCATACCCCCTTTTCCAATATTATATTACAAGCTGCATATCCCCCGAGGTTTAGCATGCCTACAATGCCTGCTTACAAAGGGAAGACCGACACTCGATAGCACGTTATGAGGTACGAATGGTTGATGGATTCGGCTAGAGAGAATGAGGCAACCAAATGCAAATGCTTCCCTATAACTCTGTCTGGATTTGCTACAATGTGGTTCAAAAGGTTACCCCCATGATCAGTTTTGAGATTCGGCGAGTTGGCTACAAGATTCATGGAGCAGTTTCGGGTTCACGCTACTCGCCCAAAGATGTGATGTCGCTATCCAGTGTAATCCAGGCTCCAGGGGAATCACTGAAGGATTATTTATAGAGGTTTCATGTTGCTGCTATCGAGGTTAGTAATCTAAGTGACAATGCCATAGTCATGGCGTGACAAGTGGGGTTGACCCAGAGTTCGAGTTCGATAATTGGCTAGCTGGAAAACCGCCAGCAACGCTGGAGCGTTTCGTCTCAAAGGCAAATCAGTTCATGAGAAAGGAGTAGGTCATATTGTCCAGAAGGAGCAATGCTACAGGACCAAGTAGGGAAGTAGTACAAAGCAACATTACTGTAAAGCAATCTGGTGAGAGCTTTGGAAAGGTTCAGGTCAATGTCCAAAACAAGCCGGTCTACAGAAAAGGGGCGAAGAAGGAAACCCGACCAGAAGAGGGAGTTTGGAAAATGGAAGCCACAAATTCCTACTTATAACGACTATAAACCCTTGAACTCTTCTTTAGAAAACATCAACATGTCTACTTGTAACACTTTGTAGTATAGGAAGCCATGTCCGAAGGAATCAAACGAGGAATAAAAACAAACCGAGAAGTGCAGTCGGTTTCATGAGTCCTACAGGCACAACACTGATGAGTGTAGGCACCACCATGATGCCATCGAGAAATTAATTCGCCAGAAAAAGTTGCAACAGTTTGTCAAGAATCCGCAAGATGGTGGACAAGGAACGTATGATCCCTATTGAGGACAAGCTCCGCATCGGCCCGAGGATTCCGCTCAGACCGGCTGAAGATTGGTAATAAACACGATAGTTGGTGGACCGCATCTTGTGGACAGAAATTGGTCGAAAATGGAGAGTTATGCTAGTTCAATGAGACATGTGGAATTTGAATGTTGTTCGCACATAGAGGATGGAACTTCGAAAAAGCAGCAGTGTACAATGACGGATGATATAGTGTTCAGAAGTGGAGATGACGATAGAGTGGAGGCTCCTACTATTGATCCGATGGTCATCTCTGCCATGATTGGACCTGCGCTAGTGAGAAGAATATTGATTAATTATGGAAGTTCTGTGAACATCATCTTTAAGAAGGCTTATGATCAAATGAGGATGGAGGCAAAGGATTTGAAACCATCTAAAGCTCGTATACACAGTTTTAATGGTGTGGCTACTGAAGCGGTAGGTTCTATTTAGTTATCGATTGAGTTGAGATAAGGTCGGCGTGGGAGGGTGCGGATCCTACCATTCATTGTCTTGAATGTTGATTCACTGTACAATGTTTTTCGGGGCCGTCCGACCCTAGCTGGGTTTAGGATAGCTCTTGCTCCATAGTGCTTGACTATAAAATTTCCTACAGATAATGGAGTAGGTGTTGTGCATGGCGATTAAGCGACTGGCTGTGCTTGTTATGTGGCTGAGTTGAGAGAAGCCCAGTGGAAGGAAAAGGGAAAGGGTGTGGACAAGCCTGTCCGCATCCAACTTACTGAAGATTGACAAATAGCACCTAAGCCTTGGCTTGGGCACCGGTCGGTTCTAAATATAGATCCGATGGATGATGAGGAGGAACCCAAGGAGGCCAAGGCAGCACCGACTGAACTGACGATTGATATCACAATCAGCCACGATGATCCATCATGAGTGTTGAAGATCGGATCATAACTCAACCTTTCGATGATGAGGGAACTTACTGATTTTCTCCGAGCGAATCTTGATGTATTCGCATGGACTCATTCTAGCATGTGTGGGATCTTACCTGCCATTGCGAGCCACACACTGAATATTGATCCGATGTATGTTCCTGTGAAAAAAAGACGAGGCATGGACCTAGAGAGATTCGTTGCTCCCAACGAGGAGGTCAATAAACTTAAAGCCAAAGGGTTTATTCACGACACCCTCTATCCTGAATGGATATCTAACCCTGTACTGATAAAGAAGGCAAATGGGAATTGGAGAACGAGTGTTGACTATTCAGACCTAAACAAGGCATGCCTAAGGATAGTTTTCCCTTGCCTAGAATTGATTAGTTGACTTGAATATGGGACATGAATTGTTGTCATTTATGGATGCATATTCAGGGTACAATCAAATCCCAATGCATATCCCAGATCAAGAGCATACAAGTATTGTCATAGATGTTGGGTTATACTATTATATAGTGATGTCATTCGGGATATCGAATGCAAGAGCAACCTATCAACGTCTAGTTACCGAATGTTTAAAGATCAGATCAACAGGGTAATAGATGTCTATGTGAATGATATGCTAGTGAAGTCATGGTAATCAAATGACCACATTCAAGACTTAGCAGAGATGATCGATATCCTTCGATTTTATAGCATGAAAATCAACCCGTTAAAATGCTCATTTAGCGTTGCATCAGGAATGTTCCTGGGCTTCATTATCAATGCGCAAGGAATCGAAGTGAATCTAGTGAAGATTCAAACTATTCGGGATATACAAGCACCTAGAACTATTAAGCAAGTATAGAGCCTGAATGGGAAGGTAGCTGCTTTGAGTCGGTTTATCTCCAGAGCAACCAATAAGTGCATTCATTTATTCAATTTGATAAGGATAGGAAGAGGAATTTCGAATGGACGTAAGACTGTGAAGGCGCGTTTTGAGCTTTGGTGAGTCATCTGGAGAGACCCCCTGTTTTGTCGAAGCCCATAGATCATAAGGAGCTATATATTTACCTAGCTGTGTTGCCACATGCCATAAGTGCCACTTTGATTCGTGAAGAGAACTGGGTCCAAAGACTAGTGCAGTATATCAACAAATGATTAACGGGAATAGAAACAAATTACCCAAAGATAGAGAAGTTGGCGTACTACTTGGTGATCCCTTCATGCAAGCTTCGCCCGTACTTCCAGGCACATCTAATCAACATCTACACCGATCAGCCTTTGCGGCGGGTCCTGCAATGGCCCGAAACATCTGGAAGGTTGCTTAAATGAAACATTAAGCTCAGCCAATTCGACATCACCTATCTGCCTCGAAGAGCTATCTTGGGATAGACGTTGGTGGAATTTATTGCATAATTTACCATGCAGGATGAGTCAAGTGAGAGCAATGTAGTTCCTACTGTGCGATGGAAACTATGCAGTGATGGAGCGTCCAATGATCATTGTTCTGGAGCTGGCCTCATTCTTGTGACGCCCGAGAACCGATCTATTTGCTATGCTTTGAAACTTGATTTCTCTGCTACGAACAATGTAGCCGAATATGTGGCATTGATTGTTGGACTAAAGCTTGCTAAAGAGCTCGGGGTGAAATCGGTCAAAATCTTTTGCGACTCGCAGTTGGTGGAGTACCAAATTAGAGGGGACTACCAGGCAAAGGGACAACGGCTTGCCCCATACCTTACACAATTTTAGGAGTTGTTGGCAGACATCGAATACTATGACATTTCACATATCCCGCATGAGCAGAATGAGGAAGCCGACTCCTTGGTAAAGTTCGCAAGCACTGGCGATGCATAACAAATAGGCATGGTTCTAGTTGAAACCCTACATACCCCAAGTATAAATGTGATGGAAGTTGATCAAGTACCAGAAACAGAACCCCAAAAAGGAATCATGGATATCCACATTTAAAGAATACCGGTTGCATGGAATCTTGCCTGAGAAAAGGAATGAAAAGCGACAAGTCATTCATAAGGCCTCACGGTATATTATGCTAGATGGAGTTATGTATCGAAAGGGATTCTCCGTTCACTTACTCAGGTATATCGCCCATGATGAGATAAAGCGGGTCTTGAAAGAAGTCCATGAAGAAAAATGTGGCGACCACACTGGAGGGTAAATTTTAGCTAGAAATATACTCCGTTGTGGGCACTATTGGCTGACCGTGAATCAGGACGCCACAGATCATGTGAAGCAATGTGACAAATGCTAGATATATGCAAAAGTCACAAGTGCGCCGCCGACATAAATCACGAAAATGGTTATTCCATGGCTGTTTATGACATGGGGTATTTATATTGTTGATTCGTTGTGGATTTCCAAAGGTGGTGCGAGAAATGCAATTGTCGCGGTTGACTATTTCACCAAATAGGCCGAAGCAGAGGCATTAGCTATGATCACAACCAAGAAAGTCATTAACTTTGTTGTTCGAAACATTATATGTCGTTTCAGTCTTCCACTACCTATCATGACTGATAATGGAACTCAATTTGATAGTTCTGTGTTCAAGGTGTTTTGTCGAAACTATCATATTGAGAAAAGGTTTGCAGCAGTCGCTCACCCTCAGGCGAATGGATAGGTTGAAGCTGTAAATAAGATTATAAAGTCCACCTTGAAAAAACATTTGGAAAAGGCTAAAGGCAAGTGGGTGGATGAACTTTCTATGGTGCTCTGGGCCTACAGGACCACTCATAAGTTTGCAACTGGCCACACCCCATTTACCCTGGCTTATGGAGCCGAAGCAGTCATTCCCGTGGAACTCAAAGTCCCTTTCCATCGTGTGACTCACTACGATCCTAAAACGAGTCAAGATCTCTTATTGGAGTCGTTGGACTTTATTGAAGAAGCGTGAGGAGGGCGATTTGAGAGCGGTCACACATCGGCACCAAGTCGTCGGGTACTATTATATGAAAGTCCGACCAAGAACCTTTGATGTTGGCGATCTTGTCCTAAAGCGAATGTTTCCGGTCCCATCGCACATAAACCTTACATGGAAAGGGCCATACATCATAGAACAGAGGCTTGGATAAGGAACTTTTAAGCTAGAGACTATTGATGATGCAACCCTCCCCAGAGCGTGGAATAGCGAACATTTACGTCACTATTTCACCTAGAATGTTTCTATCACATACCAGTAGTACTTGTTTTATGTTGATTTTGTTTTTGATATGTAATAAGACAAGTTATCATGCCCCTACTTTTTATGATCAATAAAAGCTTGATGCTACTTTTCTGTGGACTACTGTCGTTCCATATTATGATAATTATGTGTTGGAATTGATTAGTACTAACATCTGCGGTTTATGAACACACATATAGAACTAAAATTGACCAGTTATGCCGACCCCCAATGAAAATGAACAAGGGGGATTACTTCGTGGGTTTTGTTGGCTAGCGATTCCCACGAGTGATCAAAAAGGCAATTTTCGCAATGAAAAAATCTCTAAGTCCCCGAAGTGCGGATTAGAATACTCTGAGTCCCTGGAGTGCGGAGTTGAGTGTAAACGACTTGAAAAAATCTCTATGTCCCAGAAGTGCGGATTAGAGTACTCGTAGTCCTCGGAGTGCGGACTAGAGTATAAATGACTCGGAAAAATCACTATGTCCTCGGAGTGCGTATTAGAGTACTCTTAGTCCCTGGAGTGCGGACTAGAGATTAAATGCGACTTAAAAAATCTCTAAGTCCCCGGAGTGCGGATTAGAGTACTCTTAGTCCCCGGAGTGCGGACTAGAGTATAAACGACTTGCATAAATCTCTAAGTCCCTGGAGTGTGGATTAGAGTACTCTGAGTCCCCGAAGTGCGGACTAGAGTATAAATGACTTGAAAATTTTCTAAGTCATCGGAGTGTGTATTACTTTTAGTCCCCATAGTGCGGACTAGAATATAAATGGCTTGAAAAAATCTCTAAGTCCCCGAAGTGTGGATTAGAGTACTTTGAGTCCCTGTAGTGCGGACTAGAGTATAAATGATTTGAAAAATTACTAAGTCATCGGAGTGTGGATTAGAGTACTATGAGTCCTCTGAGGGTGGACTAGAGTATAAATGACTTGAAAAAAATCTTTAAGTCCCCGGAGTGCGGATTAAAATACTCTAAGTCCCCGGAGCACGGACTATAGTATAAACGACTCAACAAAAGTCTCTAAGTCCCCAATTGCGGACTAAATTGTAAACAATATGGGAAAAATTTCTAAGTCATTGAGATGGACTAAAATATTCTAAGTATTCGAACCAACAAGCAGACACGAGAACTTTTGACCATTCTTTATCCCACGGACTCCGGTCTAAAATCTATGGAAGATGCTCAAACTTTTAGCGACAGAATACGACCGTTGGTTATGACTCTGGTTTAGTGTTGTTGATAACTTAAGGTGGAGTCCGTAGAGGGGATTTGAGATTAAGATAATGAATTATCAACGGAACTTAGGAAAGTCATCACAAGCACTTGAAATGGAAAAAGTTACTCTACTATTGAAATAATAATTCACTCGATGATTGGCTAAGGAACAAAATTTTATTTACAATTCCACAAATTTCTTACAAACCATCCAGAAGTTCAGGGTCCACACCCATACATATGCTAATAAAAAGAAAATGAGAGAGGGAAAAGCTATACCGCAAGTCTAACTTATTTGGACTAAGCAAAATATTACAAGATCCCAACTATTTCTTTGACTTCCTCTTCTTCTTTGGCTTTTCGGAGGTCGAATCGATCGAATGTCCTTTTTGAGACTCTTTGCTGGCTTAAGTGGAAGTACTTGAGGTAGGAGGAGGAACCGCAATAGGAGTGGACCGACCGGGAGGGATGAATTGTAAAGGCCTTCGAAGGGGATCATCAACCTCCACCACATCGAGGTCGCCCTTAACTTCGAGCTTTGCTTTCTCCTCTTTTTCAATCTGCTCCTTCAGGCTAAACTTAGAAACATGCTCAAAAGCACCCATAACTATAACATCATCATACTCCTCCATAAGTGGTGGGCCTTCAGGTTTGTATTCATCAAGCGCCTTAATCATCTAAGTATCGAGCCCTGGAATATCTACGGCAGCTGGAGCCTCAACACTTTTTCCTTCCTGCTCCACGGTGACATCATTCCTAGGAGTTGACTCAGGAACAGGATGACCTACAAAATTTCGTAAAGAGAAAATGTTAGATTATGGCCATTATTCATCGAGAACAACAACTTTTTAGTTTAAAAAGGGCTTGATGTGGTACCCGCGTTCGGTTGACTCTTGGTAGTCATCGAGGTACTCCCTTTGATGATGGGAGATAACTTTTGTATGCCAAGTCAAGGCTTATCTAGGTCATAACCGGTGTGTTGCTCGATGGGTTGAGAAGATGAAACCCCAGCCGGCTGAATGGGAAAAGGACCTTAGGTCTTAGTGCCAGACGACCCAACAATGTCTTCCTTTTCCTTAGGCGGTGTAGGAGCCCTGCCAAATTGAAGCTTTGCGATGGCCAAATCAGATGGCTCATTTCCTTGGAGCACTTCCCACGCAAGTGGCCCTTTGTCAAGCTCTGCAATCCCCAGCTCCTCTTTCTTGACCTTGATGATGGTATCCCAAGCCTCGGCAAGCGACTCAAGATAGCCTTCGCCCAAGAAAGTTAAGTCACGGTGGAGGAGGACCTTTGCGTTATACTCGACAATGAGTGGATCAAATAGGCACTTGATTTCCTCCTTATCGGACCCAGTCGCTGCCTCAATTCAGGATTCGGCTTTTGCAAGCACTGCTTTCTTGCCCTCTTTATGAGCGGCTTCTTTCAACGCTTCATTTTGGGAGAGTTGGTCGTTAAGCTTCGTTTTCAGGTTTCTCATTTCAACGATTTTCTCATAATATTTTGTGACTCCTCTTGTGCCTCGACTTTCTCCTCCCTCTTCTCAGATAGTAGTTTCCCTAATCCTCAATGCGACGGGCTAAAATGTCTTTCTCCTATTGCAAGGAGTCTTCTTCCAAAGCCAAGGTGCCGCTGCGTTGGAGTGCATCATTCAGGTCCTTTTTATGGGTAGCCTCTAGGCGACCAACTTCCTCCACCGTCTCCTTTACATTCTTTTTTGCCTCATCAAGTTGAGCTTTGAATGCGAGCAGTTCACTATCTTGATGCCTAATAATGTCTTTGTTGTGGATGGCCTTCAGCTTAAGGCGATCAGTCTTATGTTGATGTTCAATAGTAACCTCGGAGACCATTTCGACTAAATGAATGAATGCTTCATGTTGTACATACACATCATTCACACAGGCTAGTAAACTCTGTTTGGCAGTTCCTGGGATAGGGTGAATAGCTGGGAGGAATTTGAGCCTGTCGAAACAAATCTTTAGGAAGGTAACTTTAAGCTCAGCTAGTTTCTCCGCCGTAGTTGAATCATGAGTAGGAACTGGGGAAATTGTTTCAAACGTGGTCAGTGTTTGTTTATGGGGCTCATGAGACTTCCTGGTGCTTAATGATTTAGGATGTTGATCGCGGGAAGCATCAGATTGAGAGTCTCGATGTATGGGCTTATCTCCGCTATGTGCAGGAGGGTTAATTAAATCGCTTTGATGCGAAGTGTGTGCTTTGCATTTCCTTCTGGATGATGAAGATGATTCTCGAGATTGATAACCTTTTTCCCATCCTTCATCTCTGTCTCGGCGTCTTTCGAACTTGGAATCCCGATTCGAATGATGGAAGAGCCATAAAGGCGATCAAAGGCGTGTGAATAAGACATTGCACCTATAAAAGAACCAAACGAGAACGTATTAGTAATTGCTATGTCAAGAGTTAAGTGCAAGTGAACGGTGGGGTGCGATTGCTTATGTGTGTCCAAGTGTATCCCCTCGATGGACCAGTAACGTTTGCTTTACTCATATAAGTTCCTTCTCCTCGGTTGGAAGGCTGCTTGCCTTCACCACTTCTTGCGAGAGAGTTAAGCCCTTCAATGCCAAGGGTAGTGAAGTCATAATTCAATATATAGTCCAAAATAGAGATGTCAGAAAGTCTATTCAACGTGCTCTTCATTTGTCGAGATGACGAACCCTTTTCGATGGGAGTTATGGAAAATTTTAGGGTATTACCGATTTTGTTTTTCTTAATCCTATACACCAGACTTTTTCCCTTTTTCAGGGGAGGTTGCGATTGGCTTATGTACAACACATCGGTTGCCGACGTTTGTCCAAGGCTTGCATCTTCGTTTTTTGGCCCTATGTCTTCCGTTTCCTTTATCTCCCCTTCTTCGGTGCCTTCTTGAATTCCCATGGTAGGGGACACCATGGGGTCATTTAGTTCTCCACTTTTCTCGACGATAACCTTCGGGATCGCTCTTGGAAGACCGATTCTATGGCCGTCTTCTAATAGCCTAAATATCAAGAATGATTCGTCAGTAACGAGGAGTTTAATCTCTCTATCCTCCACTGTAGTAGCATGGAAAACTGCAACTATCCTGGAATATCTAATGCCTTCAGGCTGAGAACGAGCACCTAAAAGAGTTAAAAGACTTCGTACGATTAAGAAAGAAGATGTGAATTGAGTTCATGAATTAATGGAAAAGGTGGGGATAGTACTTATGTCATTTCAACCATCTTCTCGCGAAGCCGGGAGGACATCGCACATAGAACCATTCCTGCTTGAACAAGGAGAGTTTATTCCATGCACCCATTAAGACTTGACATTTGGATATGGGATCGAGGAAGACTTACGAAGGACTGTCGGTTTGCCTCTTGAAGTTATAAATGTACCGGATGTCCTCGAGAGTTGGCAGATGAAATAGAACATTCATGAAGAGAAGGAAAGTGCCGTGGATAAAGGCGTAGCTGTTGGAGTGCATTTGAGTGGGAGCCATTCCCATATGCTTCAGCACTTCACGAATGAAAGAATTGAAAGGTGGTAAACATCCGGCCCAGCATATGAATTTATTGCATGCGGTACATCCAGCAGAGAGAAAATGAGGCCTATCTTGCATCGGCAGAACTAGGACATCTTCAAATGGAATCCCATGGATAGAGCACAATCGACGAACAGCAGCTTCGTCGATTTTTGAAGCATGTGAATCAGCCGGATTATTAAAGATGATGGAATCTTCCACAGCATCAGGACATGGGCCTATAACCTCTGCAGAAAGTGTCGGAATATCGAAAAAAATTCTACCTATGGACTAGATGTCTTTACTTCATATCTTTGCTGGCTTGGTACAGGCTTGTTAGACAAAGTGGCGGAGCTTGATTTCATATCAGATCTAGAAGACATTGCGACTGAATGCTTTGAATAACTCGAGATCTGTCAACTATACTCACCAGACAATCAATGTAAGAAATAATAACATGTCTCCCTATGTTGTGTATGAACTAGTGCAGTATGATGTAAAATGAATGGTAACAGTTTAAGATCATAAAATGGAAGTAAAAATGCTCGGATGGCTAAATGTCTATGAACTAGAAAATAGCTGAACGAATTTTTTAATAAAAATAACCGCAAGCGCACGGCGTACTTTTGTAGTACGTGGCGAATATGGGTCGATCCGCAGGGAATTGTTGATTTTAAATTTCTATTCAATCAAATTAACCAAAAATTTAGAGAGTGATTAGCTAAAAAGTGAGAAAAATGAGACGACCCCTTTTCTCTCTAATCCCAGTGCCTAAACAAAAATAGCCGATCCCTTCCTCCGACCACTATACCGATCCCTCCTTTCCTAGAACTAGCTGACCCCTTTTCTCTCTAACTCCTATGCCTAAAGAAAAATGCTGACCCATTTCTCTCTAATCCCTATGTCGACCCATCCTAAAATCCCAGTATACATCAAAAATGAAGACGAGTCTCCCCCACACTTGATTTTGACTGTGTCCCTGTAGTCAACCCAAGTGGAAGGAGAAAAATAAAAAAATAACCTTTATTTAAATAAAAATGAAAAGATTATTATTTACAAGACATCAGAAAGTATGCCGTTAAAGAGTAAATGAACTGGTCTTCCAAAGACTGATTCATTTGTCTCGTGACGTTTGCAAGACACAACTTAAGCTCGAAAAACCAAATCGTAAAAGATTTCAAAGTTGAATGTTGATTTGGAAAAAACGAATGTCATTTAATTGAAAATTGTACAAATTGTTTTGTTTTCAATGATTCTTAGGGTTAATAATACAATTGATTGAAATTCAAGTTTATTTTCACCAAGTTGAAGTTCATAGTTGTCATTGAAAACTTCTTTAAAATTATCATTTTCAAAATCAAAATGGTGATGTAAATCTACCCCTTTGTAATTCAACAACTCATCTTCAAAATGTCCGAAGAAATCATGTTTGTTAAATTCGTCTTCCTTTGTTGGATTATCAACAACTTCATTGTGTATCTCAAGTTCAAAATCCAAAGTTGTTGTATTCAAATTTTCGAAATCGAGAAAAGGAAGATCGAATTTTAAATTTGATTCCACACCCTCAAAGGAATTGAAATCCAACTCAATTACTAAATTTTCAACAACTTCGTTAAGATTTTCGTTTTCAATTTCAAAATTTGTAATTTGAAAATCGCCGATTTGGGTAAAAGGTGGATTATTACTCGACTCGTCACACGTTGGAATTTGATTTTGTTTTTCACATTGTTTCAAATAACGAATCTATGTGATCATCATAAATTTCGTTCATTTGCTCAACAAAATCCAATTTATAGTTACTAACATAAGGATTTTCACTTTGAAATTGTTGAGAACAAAGATTTTCAATCGGAATGTGGTTAAGATTATTCATATTGCCAAATTCGTTTGAAAAGTTGTTCTCCATTTGAGTTTGTAATTCATTTTGGAGTTTGAAATTGAATTAGCATGGGTTATAATCATACTCATTTGAATATTGAATTGAATTGAAATTTTGAAATCCTTGACTCGAGATATTACACAAATATGAATTACACAATTCATTTATACTTTGATTTTGTTGTATAGAGAACTCAAGTAAAAATGAAATGCTATTTTCAAGAGTCGAGGGTTGGTTATTGTTTTGAAAATTTTGTTGTTCAAAACTTGAATTGTTTATACAAAAGTTGTAGTTAAAATATCCATACGAATTTGGAGTGAAATCTTATGGATTATATTGATTTTCACAAATATTGTAAAATTCAAGTTAGTAGGGAAAACGAAACTCAGACATTTTGAAGAATTTTTTTTAGGAAAATATTTACAAACAAAATTTAAAGGAAATTGATTTCTGTTTTTTTTTTTCAAATTTTTTCTTTGAAAATTTTTTATTTATTTTTGGATTTTTAATTTCCTAAAAAAACTAAACAATTTTTTGGATTTTTGATTTTGATTAAAAAAATTCAAAGGAATATTTATAATTTTTTTTTAAATTTTGGATTTTGAATTTTTTTTTAAATATGATGGACTAATGCAACTAAATGAATGCAAGAGTTAATTACAAATGATTTATCCTAAGTTAACCCAAAATTGTATAATCACACATTGTCTTAGATAAACAAGATAGTTCTCAGTCAGGTAACAGACATGATTTATCGGTGCACTACGAATCACCGTAGCAATGCAGCCGAAGGTTTAAGTACCTTCAGAGAAATAATTCAGTATAATATTTACGAATCACCGTAATATTTATAACCAATTATTGCTCTGCCGTAGCCTAGACACCGAGAAATTAATTTTTTCAAAGAAGACAACTTGTAAATATACAATTGTTCGAATCAATCCGGAGACTCATCGCGCTGGTTCAGTTCGCATTGATCCTGTTCACACTCGAATTACACTGTTCGTGCTGATCTAATTTGCATCGATCCAAAACTCGTTGTTCGTATCGATACGAACAAGAATCATGAACCCTTAGTTCATATCGATCAAGTTGATAGATATGAACAGAATCAACATCGATCGACACAGATAGTGCACCCTCTAACAGGTCGATACAAGTGGACTATCGAATGATCGATATGAAACACCTCCAGATATCAATAGGATTTCATCGGTACGAAATGGAACATGAACGATCGATATGAATTAAGATGCTAATAAGACTCGATCAACTCGACATGAAAAGTGGATTGATCCGAAGAGTGCAGCCATGACAACATGTTATCACGCGCTTGGATCGACACGAATGGATCGATACGAAGGATCGATTCAAATGTGACAGCATTAACGAAAACACAATCTTGCATCGATCATATCTCACAATCCACAAGTCCAAATGCTATGAAATTTTCACAGGAGCTTGCGTACATGCTAAAGAAGGTTCATGCCAAGTTTCGATTCCATTGGAAAAAATCTTGATCGATACGAATTACGTTCATATCGATCACGGATCGAGTTGAAACTTCATAGGATCGATCGCGTGGGTCCACTCACGTGCCAGAAGAAGTCTCTCGAATTTTGAGTGAGATATTTGCAGGGAGCGCCTATAAATAGCACCTTGGAGCCTTTAGAAAAGGGACTTTTGGATCATACGACGTCCAGACTCTACCGAAATCTCGACTGCACTTAAACTTCGCTGTTGTACTTGAAAATTTCTGTTGTAATTCGCTGTAACCAGCAAGAACATTCATAAAAAGATTATCATTAGAAGTGGACCTAGGTCGGAGATCGCCGAACCACTATAAATCTCGTATTTCTGTTCGTTATTTTCCAATTGTTGTTCTCTACTTTGCCTGGATTTGAGATTTGTATTAGAATATTATTGATTTATATTCATACATTGGTGCTTCCACGATATTCGGGGTCTGTGACCAATTTCGGCGTAAACACTTTGGTGCTTTCACTGCGAACAATAAGCACCTGCTATACTAGATTTGGAGTTTGGATTTGGAAGCTTGAAGAATTCAAATTTGAAAGATAATGACGTGACAAACAAGTAGAAGACAAAGAGCCAAGAGAAGCCACCAAGGAGGAAGTCAAGAGGTATTTTCTGGAGCTGGAGAAGGATAAGCGTCGATCTACATCACTAGGGACGAGATGGAGGCTATGGCAAATTCAATACATGAAAGATTATTGAAGAGTTAACAGGATATGATGCAAAGCTTCTTTGAGCAGAAAAGAGCGGCCGGAGCACAGAACCTATGACCGACTACAGCGGCTGCGAATATAGGAAAAGGAGCTAGAGTTGTAGAAACCAATGGAGGTCAAATTCAAAACCAGAATGCAGATCCGGAAGGCAATCAACAAGGACTTGGGGGCAGACCCTCAGGATCAGACGTTGGAAGACCCATAGATGGAGCTTAATAGACTAGATCCAATGCTAACGCTAATGAGCCACATGAAGAATATTACCCAGAATACCCTTTGAGGCCTAGGGGGCCGGATAGAGGCACGCTGAGGGGACAACCCTTAGATGAAGATAAAAGGATGGCGGGATTAGTGCGAAGAATTATGAGAGGAGGATTGTCGACCGAGGATTAGAGGAAGTTAGTCGGAGTCCGTTCACTTCAAATATCAGAAATGTGAGGAACCCTCCAAAGTTCAAGTTACCCATGATGGAAAGTCAGACCAGACCATGCATATTACCAGGAATGTCAGACATATGGAAGTGCTGGGAACGTTCGAGGAAGTGATGGCACAAGGTTTCGCTTTATTCTTGTTAGATTTGGCCGCGCTTTGGTTTAGGCAGCTAGAAAATGGATCAATCAGGACATGAAGCGAGCTAGTGGAATGCTTTATGAGGCAGTTTAGGGCCCACATGATGCGACCCAAGAGTGTGGTGACATTAGCTTCGATGAAGCAGAGGACAAGAGAGTCCATAAGAGATTTTCTACTACGATTCAGTGCAACGGTAGCTTCAGTAGATTGCCCAGATCTATCGATGATTTTGATGGTGGCGGTAGCAGGAGTTGCGGAAGGCACAAAGTTTAAGGATTCTTTGGCAAGAGATCCACCATAAGACCTTGGAAAATTCTATCATGAGGCTGAGAGATTCATTCGGCTAGAAGATTCATGTGCCGAGAGGCGAGAAACAAATGCTGTGCAAGGCGAAGGAATCCCGAAGAACAGTCTGGAGCGGACAAAAAAAAGCGAAAGCAGGATGACAGATATGATGGTCCTGATAAATGAAATAAATTCCAAGAACCTAGATTCAGACAATACACCGACTTGACAGCAAGCCTGGAATGGATTTACTTGGAGACTATGGGAAACTCCCCTATCGAAAACCACCCAAGAGAGATCCCACAGAGAGGGAGCATATGAGTAGGAAGTACTGCCTATTCCATGAGCTGGAATGGCATACTACCGATGAATGCCACCAGCTGAAGGATGAGGTGGAAGAACATGCTAGAAGTGGTGGATTACAACAATATACTAGAGAACGTACAACGGCCGTAGGACCTGAGCAACCACCGCCTCCGCCTAACAGAACTGATCCTGGATCGGGGTCACGTCTTGTTATCAATTGATTATGATGGCAAGAGCCAAGTTCAAGATTTGGACTTTGGTCTATTAAATTCCTTAGATTTGATTTTAAAATAAACGGCTATTCCACTTACACATGTACGGGAAGCGGAGTGATCCCCAGGCATGCTCTGAGATGGTAATAGACCGCTCTGCCTAGTTCTTTCTAATGTTTGAGATTGAACATCTAGGATCTGAATTTAATAAATGAACTTAAATTTCTCGAAATAAACCTTTGACCGGAGAGTTAAAGGATGAATATTGAAAACCAGCTTGAAAATGATCACTTTATTTCCCTACCCGGAGAGGCGGGTCCGTAGTGCATGAAGTGAGTCACTTCGTCGGAAAGCGACAGGATTGATTCACTTAACATCGTTCCCGATTCACTGAAAGTGATTGGATCAGGCGATAAGAGCGTGGAGTGGCGATGATAGGCCTAGAATTTAGGCCATGACATCGCTTAATGTTTAGAGACACTGAACCGGAGTGCAGGGGTGTTGCCGCTTCGACAGAGAGTGACATGATCAACTCACTCGATGCTGTTTCCCCTTCACCGAAGAGTGATAGGATTGGATCCAGCAAGAGCCCGAAGAGGCTATGATCGGTCCAGAAAGACCAAAACATCGCTATACGCCCCCATTGGGGCCAGAGTGCAAGAGATAGAAAGTAACGCTGGAGCGCAACAGATCTTTCTATTCAATCGCTAGGTTTTGAATGGACTTAGCAAGGGTCCGGAGTGACAATTAATAGTCCGGAGAGACTGTAGAATTTCATTCTTGACTTCCACAGAAGGAAATGGATACTGATTCAGCTTTGAACAACCATTAACTTGATTGACAGTACTATAGCTATGAATAAAACATGAACTCACTGCATTCGATTTGAAGTTATTCAAAACACGCCTTTTACAAAAAGGCATGTTTTTGGGGGCAAAGTGTTATCCCACCTTTTGGAAAAGTCGAGATATCAAGAAATTAACTGAAAATCAATGACTACTAGTCACAAATATCGATTATACATCGTAGGTTCACTACGAATATTAATGAATTCTGTCCAAGTCCGGATCGGGCTACAATTGACAAGACATGAAAAGAAAAGCCGTGAAAGCCAACCTTTCAAATTTCAGTTCAATCGGAGTTTACATGATCGAGATATGATCGATACAAGTTGAAGAAGATATGTTGTTCGTATCTATTGGGGAGCCGTGGTATTGATCTGTTCAAATCGATCATATTCGTATCCATCAGAGTGACTTCGCCTCGTTCTGTTCGAATCGATCTATGGTTGCGTTGTTTGAATCCATCGAGTTCGTATCGATCAGGCTAACGTATGTTCGAATCTATCCAGGAAGTCCTGTTCGTACCCATGTGTTCGAATCGATCCAGAGACTCATCGCGTTGGTTCTGTTCGCATCGATCCTGTTCGCACTCGAATTACACTATTCGTGCCGATCTAATTCGCATCGATCCAAAACTCGCTGTTCATATCGATATAAACAGGAATCATGAACCCTTAGTTTGTATCGATCAAGTTGATAGATACGAAAAGAATCAAAATCGATCGACATGGACAGTGCACCCTCTAACAGATCGATACGAGTGGACTATCGAATGATCGATATGAAACACCTCCAGATATCGATACGATTTCATCGATACGAAATGGAACATGAACGATCGATACGAACTAAGGTGCTAATAAGACTCGATCAACTCGGCATGAAAAGTGGATCGATCCGAAGAGTGCACACCACGTCAACATGTTATCATGTGCTTGAATCAATATGAATGGATCGATGCGAAGGATCGATTCGAACGTGACAGCATTAACGAAAACATAATCTTGTATCGATCATATCTCACAATCCACAAGTCCAAATGCTACGAAATTTTCACAGGCGCTTGCGTACATGCTAAAGAAGGTTCATGCCAAGTTTCGATTCCATTGGACAAAATCTCAATCGGTACGAATTACGTTCGTATCTATCACGGATCGAGTCGAAACTTCATGGGATCGATCGCGTGGGCCCACTCACATGCCAGAAGAAGTCTCCCGAAGTTTGAGTGAGATATTTACAGGGAGCTCCTATAAATAGCACCCTGGAACCTACACAAAATGGACTTTTGGATGCTACGACGTACAGACTCTGCCAAAATCTTGATTGCACTTAAACTTTGCTATTGTACTTGAAAATTTCTGATGTAATTTGCTGTAACCAGCAAGAAAATCAACAAAAAAAATTATCATTTGAAGTGGACGTAGGCCGGAGATAGCGGAACCACTATAAATCTCGTGTTTCCGTTCGTTATTTTCCAATTGTTGTTCTCTACTTTGCCTAGATCTGAGATTTGTGTTAGAATATTGTTGATTTATATTCATACACTGTTGCTTCCATGATATTCAGGGTTTGTGACCAATTTTGGCGTAAACATACTGCATCCTAAGTACAATATTAAGTGTCTATGTATCTAAGTCCACAATACCTACGTCCTGCGACATCACTAGAGTGATAAAAAATCCTAGCAAATATAACATTCATAGCATCCATTAAAAACTCCTAACAATCACTCATGTTCATTAGATATTTGATAACTTGTATGGTCATCCTTTGATGGAGACTCGTGGAAAACTTGGTTTCTTGATGCTCGAATCCATGCCACTCCGATGGATAAGAAATTGGATCCATTTCTCAATCCAGAGTACATGGATCCCTTACTTAATCTTGGGTACTACATCCTCATACCTAAGTGAGCATTCGAAATACCTCTTCTTTATGACACACTTCAAAACACTCAAAGTATCAATGATCACTTATCACACATCATCATTGTCAAAAACATCCACATTCTACTTATATTCATATCCATTGTAGAACACATCCTCTTATTCCACTCATAGGTTCCTCTAACATCCCCTATCTTAAGGCCCAAAGCTAAGCGCTGGAGATGCTACAATAATCTATAGTATTAACTTCCGGTGACAAAATAAGGCTATGTTAAATGCATCCATAATATTAGAAGCACATGAATAGAAACAAAACCACAGATCTAAAAAACAACATTTCTATTTACATTTTAAAACATGTTTCATATTCAAATTACATAATCCCATTATCGTTTACCAAGTTTAGAACAAATATAATTATTAGATAAATACGCCAAGAGCGACATATGAAGATGCCTTCTTGGTTGACGAGAGTATTAAATACTCATATCTAAATTAATGCAACACGGTGGAATAAATCAAAATAAAACAGCTACTCCTAAATAGCTATCCGTCAGCCACCTTATCAGCTCCGAAAGCTTTATTCGCCAACCTACTAAAACCTAAAAAGCCCAAACTCTCAAACAACTCAAATCAATTTTAAGTACCCGAGAGTTCAAGGAGAAAAAAAAAAACTTCGAGTCAGACATAAAGTCTTGTGTGAATAATACTATTACATCTCAGTTTACTTACATTAAGTGAGACCACGTGCTTAGCAGAATGGGTTTCCCCTCACCAATATCCCTTTAAAATGTTTCTTTTGCAAATCATAATCTTGTAACCAAACTGGTTAATCAAACTATTTATATTGCATAGTAAATATCATATATGCTCAAAACAAGTATAAATGGACCAGCTGCCAGAACAAAATGTGGTTTTGTTTAGCTAACTGCTAACCTTTGGCTAACCCAGGCTACCAAACAAACTAAATAAATTATCTAACAACTGTCATATGTACTTCTGAATGGTCAGTCCTTAACTTACTTCTCCAAGGGTCACCTGATCCTATAATGGTTTTATGCGCTCACCAATAACTTATCATTGTACAAATATATTCTTTTCTATATGTAACCATCATTATGTCTTATCTGTGACTAAGTCCTACATACTGGAATTTTTGACTAAATTACCAAGGGGCTAATAGTTAATGTATAAGGCACGACCCTATATCAGTCCCATCTGGTATACAAATATCTGATTCATTTTACTTCGGGTTAACTACCCTTTAAATTTTCCTTCAAAACCTCTTCGAAATGATTAAACCCTTTAAATCATACTTATACAAGGAAAATATACTATTTTCTTTACTCAAATCTTATTGCCATGATATATGCTTTACTCAAAACATAGTTGATAAAAACATTCGAAACCTTGTTTAAAACTTTAAACAGACTCATTCAAAACCCATGAAAGTACCCCTTTCGAAACCAATGAAAGTACCCCTTTCGAAACCAATGAAAGTACCTCTTTCATTATCATAAACTACTTACTTTATAACCTTGGACCTAAAGGACAAAAACCTTTCGAAACCATTGAAATTGTCATCTTCGAAAGCTTTATAAACTTTAGACATCCTCTTGTAAAATCCTTTATATGAGCCTTTCCAAACCATTGGAAATCTTCCATTTAAATGGTAAGGTAAAACTTTCGAAAACGCTGGGGATCACCCCTTCAAAACCTTATATACATATACTTTTCAAAAACACTGGGAACCTTCCCTTCGAAACCATTACCTTATACCTTTCGAAAGCACTAAAGTATACTACTTAAAACAAACCCTTCGAAAGCATTGGGTTCAAGTATAAACGTCTGGAAAACCTTTCGAAATCATTCTTTTCGAAAACTTTGGTTTAACTTTCAAATATCAAAAAGGGTCATAAAACAACCAAGTCGAAAACAACTCTTTCAGAAGCAACTCCTAAGTAAAAGAAGTGATGGTGTCGAAACCTATTCCTTCAAAAGCATTGGAGAAGTCGCTAAATTTTAAAAACAAAATAACCCTTTCAAAACCAATCTGGGTCAAAAGGTAAAAAGGTGGTAGTTAGGGGTTTCGACCCCTTTGAAAGCATTTTACTTAGAACAAAAGGCATAACCCATTTTGAAACCATTTCTTTAAAACATTTGACCCAATCGAAAGCCAATCAAGTCGAAAGCATTCCCTTTGAAAGCAAAGCAACAAATTTTCAATTGAAAGCAAAGTTATGTTTCGACCCCGTCGGAACCCACTATCTCGACCGAGTACCTTCTGCCTATATCCAATTCATTGTGTACCAAGTCTTTGATACTATATGCATTGGTTTCAATGGTGATGGAGGTGGAGGTACCCAGGCGGTACCTTGGTGCTGAAAGAGGTGAAACTTGTTAAAAGCCTGAAAAATCAAATTTTTACCCTTTTAAAGTAATCATTTCAACTAACGTGCCATGTTTTTCAAAATTTTATTGGTTACTAATTTCCATTTCTAAAAGTACTGCCGATATTTTAAGTTTTAACAATTTAAATTGTTTGCAAAATACCCCTTCTACTTTTATAAATATATAAAACATTTAAGTTCCATACCTTAAATAATTTTATATATCTGTTATAACACATAGGAAAATTCTAAAAAATTCCAATAAATCATATGTTTTCTAACATATAAAAATTTCATATACGAACATTTATAATTTCGCCGTAATTAATTTTAAACCCAAATAACCTTTTTTTCACTAGAAAATTAATGATAATTCCACAATAATTCAAAAAATTATGAAACTTGAAACCCATTTCCAAAATATCATTTCTGACCTTAAATAAAATTCGCAAGACATTGGGATGTCATATTATAGGTTTTCCAATCCAAAACATGTCATAAAATCATTATGAATAAGCATAATTTCATCAACAAACACGTATATATAAACATCATTCAAAACGTGGAAATACACTAGCAAAGACATTTGGATTTGATTTAAGAAACCGAAATCATCAAAATATGATATGTAATATAGTACTCACCTTTAGCTTTGGTGTTAAGGTGTTGAGATTTGATTCTTGGACTGAATTGAATTACCTCTTCCTCTTGATTTATTTTTCTCTTCCCATTGCTCTTTTTAATGGTGGCCTGCCTCTCTAAGTTTTGATTTAAATTTATGAACGTGCAAAATGAAATGGTGTGAAGGGTTTAAGGTATATGAATATAGCTTATTCCTATATTACCTATTATCTAATTCCGTAACTTATTTCATTTTAAACTCACTTGTTCATTATTTATCCAAGCACAACTACTCTTTATATTTCAATTCTCAACCCCTTAACCATTATTCTATTTTATTTAGCTAATTTGATCTCTTGAATAATGTTATCTAAAATTAAGGGTGTTATAGACTCCTCTCCTTAAAGAATTTCATCCTTAAAATTATGATAAGGCACACATCAAATCAATGAAAAAGGTAAAACATACCATGAAACAAGTTAGGATAAGTATCTCGAATCTTGCTCTCGTTTTTCCAAGTACAGTCTCCCTTGTCGTCACTCAACTGGACTCTGACTAATCTGACTGTCTTGTTCCATAGCTTTTTCTCATCTCTCGCGACTATACTAACTGGTTTCTAACTATAGTCAAATTCGGCTCTGGTACTAAATCTTCTAACGTAGCTGGTGCTATAGTAGTCTTTGCATCTCAAATACACTTCCTTAGATGAGAAACATGAAAACCGTCGCGGACTTATGCTAAACTGCTTGGTAACTCTACACCATATGCGAGTTTCTCGATTCTCTCTATGATAGGAAATGGTCTAATGAAACTCCGTGGCAACTTTCTCGATTTCACAAACCAGATCACTCCTTTCATCGGCGATACCTTGACGAAAACCTGATCTCCAACTGAGAACTCCAAGTCTTTCCGTCATCTATCTGCATAACTTTTCTGCCTAGACTGAGCTTCATTCATCCTAGCTCGAATGATCTCAATCTTCTATGCAGCTTCTCTAACAAAATCTATACTAAGAACCATCCTATCCTCGGTCTCCAACCAACATATGGGAGATTTTCATGGCCTTCCATACAAAGCTTTAAATGGTACCATCCCAATACTAGCCTGATAACTGTTGTTATACGAAAACTCGACTAAGTGTAGATGGGAACCCAAAAATCTAGCACATAAGCTTATAAAAATTCTTCAAAGACTTAGTGAACTCTTTCAACTTGCCCATCGGTCTATGGATGGTAAGCGGTACTCATCTTGAGTTTGGTACCTAAAATCTCATGTAGACTCTTCCAGAATTCACTGAATAAGGAATGTCTCACTTATTATTACTAGGAATCCCATGCAGTCTAACAACATTCTTAATAAAAAAACTTCACCAAAACAGGTGCCGTCCTGATTGTCTTAACTGGGATGATATGGGCACTCTTGGTCAACCTGTCCACTATAACCCATATGCTTTCGCTAAGGGTGGGCATTTAACCGATTTAACCGACTTAATCGATTTAACTGATATCAACCAAACTGACTTAACCGGTAAACACGATTAATCGACATTATTGGTTAACCGACCGACCATAACAAGCTATTTTCGGTTTGCTTGACAGTTAAAAAAATTTAGATGGTCAGTAATCGTTAAACGACCAAAAAATCAAGCTTTTTTCTTTAACACAGCCTAACTCAATTATTAGCCCATTTGTAATATACATCCATACCTAATATGATCCCATGCCTAAATTATTCACCGCCTCTCGAGTTTCGAGCATTGCTTCAGATAAAATCGAAAGAAAATAACATAAAAATATGGAAAACCCTAGATCTGCTCAACTTCATCTGCTAATCGCCAACGCCTTGAATATCTTCAACTATTCCAATCGTTGACTTTGCAACGCATCACGATAGTGTTAACCTCCATCTGAGCTGTTTGGAGAATAACGACGTCATGAGGGAAGAGAAAGCTTGTGAGTATAATTACCTTGAATCAATTTTAGTTCATTCTTAGCGGATTCTTAATTAATCGATTCTTAAGTTGTAATAAGTGTATTTGTATACACTTTATTTTTTCTATGGACGGTCGGTTTTGCTTTACATTTCAAAAATGATTGATTGTTCAATGATTATTTATATAACTTAAATTTGGAGTATTTTCTGAATTTTATATTCCTAATTCACACAAACTATATTAATTTATGAACTATGATTGGAGGGATTCATAAATTTATGAACTATATGAATATTGTGTTGACATATATAAATCCTTAGTTACAGTTACTACTTACTGTTTATTTTTAACTGTGGTTTTAGATGCTATAATTATTGCATTTGAAAACTACTTGTACCCAATGCAGTTAACCACATTTAAAATGTAGTACAGAATAAGAAAATGTTTCATGAAAATTATTGCATTTGTTAACTATATGGTATTGATCTGTAATACGTCATGGAGTCTCTCTATGTAAGCGAACTAATTCTTTTGATATATGTATCACAGGTACAACTTGTGCTACTGTTCTTACAAAAGCAATATTCTCTAAATGATGCAAGTCAGTTGCAGCAAGAATGAATACGATGGATTCATGGAGATGAATCACAGTGGCTGTTGATTCTACTGTTACCAATTTGAAAAGCAATGCTAGGAAGATTAGCACCTCAGAAGAGATTGCTTATGTTGTAACAATATCTACTAATGGAACAATAAGTAATGGCTATTGATTCTCTTAAAGTTCTTTAGTTAGCACTCAAGGTATTCAGCATTAGATATATATCACTACTTATATTATATACATTACTTTAGATAGTGATTTTGATGTCTTGTCCTTTTCCCGGAGACAAAGGCCATTACTGACTGTTGCTGAAAACATTATTATGATATAGTCAAAAATATAATATGATATTATGAATTATTATTATATAGTATGTCCTAATAATAGTAAAAACTGTATAGTAAGTAGTTTGTGAACATATATTTGAAGTGTGCATAGTTTGTATATTTTTAAGCCTTGTAACACTATTGTATAGTTTTAAAAGTTAGTTTATAAAGATATGTGAGTCCTTTAAATTTAGTCAATCTAGTGGCCATTATAAACATAATTTTAATTCCCTGCAACACTATTGTATAGTTTTGAAAAGTTACCATGCAATAGTCTTACAAGGAGTAACATATGTTTATATGTAATAGTTAGGTATAGTTACATTGTATAGACGTGCCCACAAGGTTATAAACATATGTAACACCTTCAAATTATACAGTCAACATGCAATGGTGAAATGAACTGAGAATAATATAAACCTATTAATTTTCAGTTTCCTGCTGATATTTTGGGCTTTATGTCCATGTATGAAGCTATGAAATATGAACCTATAAAATTTCCTACTAAATAAGTTGAATTGCTAAGTCCCTAGTTGATGTTAGGTTATTGATTAACTTAATATGCCGGCTTCATACAAAAATAATAAAGTATTTTAAGCCTGTCTCCATGTTTCTTCCACGTCCCTATAATATGATGTCAACTTATATGTTATCTTTGATTAATATTGTACTCATAGTTGCAAGTTATCAAAAACTGCTTGTTACTGAAAAAACATCCAATATAAATTCTAAATAAAATTTCATAGTTGCTAGTTACTAAAAACTACTAATATAAATTCTAAATATGGTTTTATAATTGCCTTGGATCGTCTTTGAAAAAGAAGACATCATTGGTTTGAGACATTATCAATGATGGTATCAGGTATATAACTATGTTTTCTTTAGATTCACATATATCAAATAACAGTTTCATTTTGATTCATACATCTCACTGTCTCGCAATTTCATTTTCATTCACATATATCAAATAACATCTTCACTACCTGTATAGTAACAACTGATATGCATATAATTGCTTGCATATAAGGCAAGCTGTGTTTCTTCATTTCATACCCTTAGACATCTTCTTGTTCATATGTATAGGAAACAAATTGATATTGCTCTTTATAGGAGAGACAGTTCAGTTTATAAGGGTTAGCCCCAAAATTGGTCACTAACACCCAAATCCTCACAGCTCACGAATAGATTGTATGTAGAGAGTAATAATATGAAGAACAGTTAAAATTAAAATGAAAGCAGTAAAGAACAACACAGAAACACAAGATTTATAGTGGTTCGGCTAACTCCGACCTACGTCCACTCCAGAAGTTTTCCTTTTATTGATGTAAGAATCAGTTATAGTTACAAAGTGGGAGACTAGCCTTAATCTTAGGAAAAAAGTCAGAAAACAAAAGAGGAGAAGAAGAAGCCCCCCTTTCTGAAGTCCTACATGCTCTATTTATAGACACGTCCAGGTAGTTGTTGGGCTCTCTGAGTAACCTGAGCCCATTAGTAACCTAAGCCCATCAGGGCCGAACGACCCATGCCGAACACACTCGTATGCTGAAAGAGGTAGCCGTGCCGAACACACTCATATGCCGAGCGATGTAGCCGTGCCAAACATACTCGCATGCCGAGCGAGGTTGCCATGCCGAACGCCCACTGATGCCGAACGATCCTTCTAACTTCCGAACGATCCATCTAATGCCGAACGATCCATCCAATGATGAACGATCCATCCAATGCCGAACGATCCTTCCAATGCTGAACGACCCATCCAATGTCGAACAATCCATCCAATGTCAAACGATCCATCCAATGCCGAACGTTCCCTGATGTCGAACGATCCATCCAATGCCGAACGATCCTTAATGCCAAACCTCCATCATGCCGAACGATCTTCTAATGTCGAGTGCTTCTAAATTCCGAGCGCTCCTGGAATGCCGAACCACTCATGTATGCCGGACGCTTTATGTATGCCGAGTACTGTTGAATGCTGTTCGAACGTGAATGCCAGATGAACCATTTGTGCCGAACCTCCACCATGCCGAACCATGTTTGATTCCGAACCATGTTTCCTAGACCCAAACTATAGTTGATTCATCTACATCCAATCATATTTCCATCTCCCAAGCACGTTGCGTCATCCATCCATCCAGTGGACTGAATCCATCATACTCCAGCCTCAACGAACGTGCAGTCGATAAAGTTAAACCCGCCTGCCCGTAGCCTTGTAAAAAGGTAGGCTAACACTTGCCCCTCAAAACATGCCCTGCTGTTGGAAGGTGTGTTTTGAATAATTCCGAATCTGATATCCAAAGTTCATAGTCAATTCCATATCCATCCGGACTCGATAGCCGAGTCTTAATCCAACCTTATCCAATAACCAATAACCGAATCCATGACCTCTCTGGGTCAATATCTGATTTTGTAACCTCTCCGGGTTATTCCCAAGCGTAATTTCCACATGACAACTGTGGTCCAGTGTCTCTAGACGTTGAGTAATGCCATGTCTTAAGTCCTAAGCCGAATCCTGGTCATTCTGGACCCTTGTCGAGTATAGTCCATACCCGACGACCTGAAATAATAACTAATAATACAGGGCCTAAGTCCTAGGCCGAATCCTGGTCTCTCCGGACCCTTGCCGAGCATAGTCCATACTCGATGACCTGAAACGGTAACTGATAATTTAGGGCCTAAGCCTAGGCCGAATCCTGGTCTCTTTGGTCCCTTGCCGAGCATAGTCCATACTCGACGACCTGAATAAGTCGATTTGCCGCATTTGGGTGAAGAGACTTACCCCTTGCCGGGCACAATCCATACCCGACGGCCGTTTACCAAAAACCAAGAAAAAATCCAATCAAAAGCAAATCCAAAATCCAGATCAAACCAGAAAACAAAAAATCCATATCAAAAATCCAAACCGTTATCCGAACCAGAAAGCAATCATCTAAATAAAAGTTCAAACCAAGAAACAAACAAAACTAGAAGTTCAAACCAAACCAGGAAAAAGCAAATGTCCAAGCCAAAAAAGAGAAAGCAGATTTCATAAACTAGAGTGACGCAGTTTATCATCATCTCAGAGCATGCCTAGGGCTATCTCCATCCCCGTACATGAGTAAGTGACTTGGCCATTTGCCCATAGTTTGCTACTTATTTCATAATATTCCAGTCAATTGATAACCAATCGACCATTATTCCTGTGCTTCATACCATCACTGTGTGAGGTAGACGGTGGTTGCTCTTGCCCCACCGTTGCATTCCGAGCTTCGACGTATTGTCACAACTGTCCATTCCTTACATGCTCCTCAATTATATCCTTTAAGTGCCTGCAGATGTTGGTATCATGCCCATCCAAATCGTGGAAGAGACAGTGTTTTCCTGATGCCCTTTCACGTTCGGAGGGTTCTCTCCCAGCCGGCCTTCTGTAGGGAAGGCGATTCCCAGTCTCCAAATAAATCCGTTCCAGCGTCTCGTTCAATCCTGTGTAGGTGGAGAATTTTGGCTCTCTCCACCGTTTCCTAGATTTTCCTAATTCGTCATCCAGCTTTCTTTTTCCTTTGCCTTTATCTCTTTCCTAGCCTCCGCTAGATGGCCCTCCATCCTCAGCCGCGTTCACCTCCTTTGACTTCATATCTGAGCACGCATCTTCCTGCCGAAGGAACCTCTTAGCTTCGTGAAAGAATTCACCGAGATCCATTGGAGGGTCCAGTATCAGTGACACTTTGAAATCTGAATTCTCTCTAACTCCTGACACTGCTGCCATTAAAAACCATCGATGGATCCTGCCGATCCACCGAAGCAACTTGTGCATTGAACCGAGTTAAGAAAACTCTAAGTGATTCGTCTATCCTTTGTTTTACCAATGTCAGTGCCATTACATACTTTGCCCTTTTGATATGTACCCGAAACTGCTTCAGAAACCTATCCACCAACTCTGTCCATGTCCTGATAGATCCCTCTTCCAGCTGCCTGAACCACATAGCGGCTATGTCCGTTAAGAATAAAGGGAAACATCGAGCCATAACTTCTTCCGATGCCCCCAGCACCTCCATATGTCTTGTATATCTCATCAAGTGATCCGTTGGATTGGCCTTGCCATTGTACATTTCCACGTTAGGTAGCTTGAAATCTGGCGAATTCCGAGCTATCCGGATTTCACGAGTGAATGGAATCTTGTTTGCTCCTTCCAGATCTCTATTGGTCAAACCTCCACGCATGGTTCGCCTGATAATCTCGACTAATCTTGCATTGTATGTCAAGGGTTGCCCCTCGAGTTCCTGAGGGAATTATGGTACATACTCCTCATCTCTTGCTCTTGCATTCCTGCCAGCATCCCGTTGCGTGGTGTTGGCAGGAACCCCTCCATGAACTGGCTCGGCATTATCTGGTGGTGTGCCCCCGAGTCCAGGTCCATCCGGATTGTTAGTTGTTTGCTGATTGGGGTTGCCCCTGCTGAACCATTCCCTCTGCTTGTTGGTTGAGCGCTTCTGATCTGGCTCCATGGATTTGAGCTCCTGCATTATCTCCTCTTGTCTTTCCATCATGGGTTCCGTTTCCTCTCTGGTGATGTATACGGATGCCCCATCTGCTCTATTTCTAGAGGAAGCCTCTTGACTTCTCTCCTGATTACCCCTTTTTATCACTTGCTTCCTTACTGATGGTCTAGCCATTGCTCCTTAGAATCCAAGTTTCTAACTTCAAAATTCCTGAGTTCGATTCTTAGTGGAAGCACCAAAGTGTTAGCGCCAAAATTGGTCACCAACACCCAAATCCTTGCAGCTCACGGATAGGATGTATGTAGAGAGTAATAATATGAAGAGCGGTTAAAATTAAAATGAAAGCAATAAAGAACAACACAGAAACACAAGATTTATAGTGGTTCGGCTAACTCCGGCCTACGTCCACTCCAGAAGTTTTCCTTTTATTGATGTAAGAATCAGTTATAGTTACAAAGTAGTAGACTAGCCTTAGTCTTAGGAAAAAAGTCAAAGAACAAAAGAGGAGAAGAAGAAGCCCCCCTTTCTGAAGTCGTACATGCTCTATTTATAGACACGTCCAGGTAGTTGTTGGGCTCTCTGAGTAACCTGAGCCCATTAGTAACCTGAGCCCATCAGGGCCGAACGGCCCATGCCGAACCAAAATGCCATGCCGAACGCACTCGTATGCCGAAAGAGGTAGCCGTGCCGAACACACTCATATGCCTAGCGATGTAGCCGTGCCGAACACACTCGCATGCCGAGCGAGATTGCCATGCCGAACGTCCACTGATGCCGAACGATCCTTCCAATGCCGAACGATCCATCCAATGCCAAACGATCAATGCCGAACGATCCATCCAATGCTGAACGATCCTTCCAATGCCAAACGATACCTGATGCCGAACGATCCATCAAATGCCGAAAGATCCATCCAATGTCGAACGATCCATCCAATGCCGAATGCTCCCTGATCTCGAACGATCCATCTAATGCCGAATGATCCTTAATGCCGAACCTCCATCATGCCAAACGATCTTCTAATGCCGAGTGCTTCTAAATTCCGAGCGCTCTTGGAATGTCGAACCACTCATGTATGCCGGATGCTCTATGTATGCCGAGTACTCTTGAATGCTGTTCGAACGTGAATGCCAGACGAACCATTTGTGCCGAACCTCCACCATGCCGAACCATGTTTGATGCCAAATCATGTTTCCTTGTCCCAAACTATAGTTGATTCAACTACATCCAATCGTATTTCCATCTCCTAAGCACGTTGCGTCATCCATCCATCTAGTGGACTGAATCCATCGTACACCAGCCTCGACGAACGTGCAGCCGATTAAGTTAAACCCGCCTGCCCGTAGCCTTGTGAAAAGGCGGGCTAACAATAAGAAACATATATGAACTGTGAAACATGAAGTCTGGACATATATGAAAGCATTGATCAATTTTTAACTACACTACAGTTGATTGCCTCATTTTATCATGTTTTGAGTTTTAACAATCTAACTTACTGAAAGTATTTTTCCACTTCTCACTGTAGTAATGTGGATTATCGGAGACTGGTAGTGGTTTTTTATACTATCAGTTTATCATATTTTTTTTTGGAGACCCACATGTATGTAATGATGTGTGTTTTATGTTTGTTTTATTCATTTATTGTATGCTTCTTAATGCAATAACACATATTGTATGTTTATGTTATTTATTTTGAAGTTTGAAACACTATCTTTGGAACTGGTAGTTTGTTGTTGACTGCTATTATTTGCTGGGCCAACGCACTTTGTAATTTGTATCAGATAAGTGATAATCTATATTGTATTTGAACTGGGAAAATGAACTTTGGACTTTGTATCATGCTACGAATTGTTATGTTAAATTTGTTTAATGTTTAATAGTTAATCTACGTATATTTATTATCTGATGATGAGAACCTATATTATCTAATAAGCTATGTATATTTCATCATTCTAATAAATTTATACTGCTTCAAAAATGAGTTGTAGTTAACCATTTATATGTTAACGGTTAACCGATAAAATTTGTTCGGTTAACCATTTGTTCAATTAACCGTTTAAATCCAACGGTTAACCAATTCAATACAATGGTTAGCCGTGGTTAATATTGATTGGGTCGGTCGGTATTGCCATACTAATATTGACCGACAAACGGTTAACCGAACCGATCATGAAGTACAGTTAACTGAATATATTAGCAGATTCGGTCGGCTAACTGACCGCGCCCACCCTATGATTTCATTCACTCTTTCTGACCTTGGCAACCCGTCAATAAAATCCATAGAAATAGAATCCCACATCCACATTGGGACATCTAAAGGTTGAAGTAAACCACTTGGTTTCTGATGTTCGGTTTTTACCTATTGACGGTTTAAACACTGCTTCACCCATAAGCCTACATCCCTCTTCATGCTTTCCCAGAAAAAACTCCTCTTCATGTGCTGATACATCTTAGTCCCTCCTGGATGAATAGTGAACTTTGAATGATGACATTCTTTAAGAACTTCATTCCTAATGTTTCCTACATTCGAAATACAAAATCTCCCTTTCTAAATTAACCATCCATTTTGGTCAAGACTGTAATCTTTCAAGTCATCGCTCTCAGTTCCATCTCTTAACTTTCTAATCTATTTAACTAACACTGGGTCCTTATTCTATTTAGAAGCAATCCTTTTGATCATTATCGGTCGAACTTCTAAACATGACAATATAGTAGTTTCAGTACTAGACCAAACCTGAGATCTCTACTGTACTCTACATGTCGTCAGTGCCTCTACATCTTTCCACTTAGCTATCATTGCTAACACTGCATTCTGATGCTTTTTCTAAGTGCATCTGCAACCTTATTTCCTTTCCCGGGTGTGTACTTAGTACTAAAATCATAAGTGGCAAAAAACTCCAACCATTTATGTTTCCTCACATTCAACTCGTTCTAAGAGAATAAATACTTGAGCGGCTTATGATCCATATACAACTCAAATCTTTCTCCCGAAAGATAATGTCTCCACACCTTCAATGCAAAGATTACTGCAGCCAATTCCAAATTATGCATTGGATATCTAACCTCATACGGTCTAAGCTGTCGGGATGCATAGGCAATCTCTTTACCTCTTTGCATGAACACAACTCCTAATCCAGTTCCACATGCATCCCTGTAAACTCCAAATCCTGATTCCCTTCTGGAACTACCAACACAGGTGCATGAGACAATAAGTCCTTTAATCTCTAGAATGATTCCTCACAATTATTGGTCCATATAAACTTTACAGCCTTTCGAGTTAGATTGGTCATTGGTGCTACTAACCGCATAAAGTCCTTAATGAACCTTCGATAATCACTGGCTAATCCAAGGAAACTCTATCTCAATCACTGTCTCGAGTCTCTTCCAATTATTAACCGCTTCGATCTTAGTCGGATCTATGGATAACCCTTTCTATGAGACTACATGACCCGGAAACTTCACCTCCTTTTTCCAGAAATGACACTTCGAAAACTTCGCTTTTAGCTGATGCTGCCTCAGCGTCCCAAGCACCATTCTAAGATGAACTTCATGTTGTCTTTCACCTCTGGGGTATATCAAATTATCATCTATGAATACTAATATGAACATATCCAAGTGCTCTTGGAAAACTCGGTTTATCAAGTCCACGAGGAATGCCGGCACATTAGTCAGCCCGAACGGCATAACTAACCATTCATACGATACATATTAGGTTCTAATTGCCGTTAATGGAATACTATCCTCTACCACTCTAAGTTAATGGTACCCCATTGCTAGATCCAATTGTGAAAATACCTTGGTTCCACTCTACTGGTCGAATAAATCATCAATCCTAGGCACTAGATATCGATTCTTTATCGTCTTCTCAATTAACTTACGATAATCGGTACATAACCTTAACGATTCGTCCGGCCTCTTAGTAAACATTGTGGATGCTCCCCAAGGTGAACTGCGTAGTCTAATAAAATTCTTGCCTTCCAAATCCACCAACTGCACCTTTAGCTTCCTCATCTCGGTAGGTGTCATTCTTTTTGGCGGTCTACTCACTAGTTCTACTCCAGGCACCAAATCTTTTTGAAACTCAACGGCTCGTTTCGCTGGCAATCTAACTACTATCGTAAAAAATTAGCGAATTCTCTAACCACGAAAGCTCGATTCAACTCATCTTCTACCTCCACAACACCAAGAAAGCATTCACCTCACAATTAGGGTTCGATATGGAATATACAATCCGATCACAACAGTCAAGGTGTCTAAGCATTATTTTTGTATCATGGAAAAATATCCTACCATCATATTTACTTTGCCAATTCATACCCAAAATAATTCTAAACCCTACGAAATCAAACACTTGTGAACTACAAAAAAGGTATGACCTAACAAATCAAACTCTAGGTGGTCACATTTCATCCTAAGTGCCGCATACCCTCCTATCAGATTTGCAACCCTTAAGGAAGTAACTAGGTATGAGGGTTCTAAGTTAAGCTTATCTACCAAACAATGAGTTATAAAAGAACGTGATGCACCAGTTATCAAACAGTACTCTAACTGACATACCATCGATCAAAAGCATACCTCCTAATAATGCTTTTCCTTTCTCAGGCACCATTGGTCTCGAGGTAGTCAGTTCTAATGCATACACTTTGCCTTTCCTATACTTAGCAGGATCCCTACACTGCTTCTTATAGTGCCCAACTTGATTGCAATTGAAACACTTCACCTCTTTCTTCTCAGCGGTTTTCTTTCCTTTTCCTGTCCGGCACTCATGGACACAGTGTCACTTCTTGTCACATTTGTAACAGAACACTCTTGCCTTTCCCTTCTTTGCGACTCCACCTTTCTGAGCCGCTTTATTATGAAAGAACTTTATCTTCTGACCTTGCTATGCTTGGAGTCTCTTGATCTTATTCTTCTCTAAAAAAGCAAGCATTTCTTCATGTCTCAATGCCGTCTCAACTACAACATCACAAGGATCTTTAATATGAGGTAATGTAGCCTTGGCCAGCTCGGGCTTCAACCCCCTTATGAATTCTTGTTCCTTTTAATCACGGTATCAACAGTCGCATAACCATACCTTGCTAACTCTTAAAACCTTCTATTATACTCTAACACATTCATCGCCCCCTGCTCCAACTCAGCAAACTTTCTGAGCAAGGCAGACTACGGCGTCACAAACAAGAACCTCTTCTCGAACCTTCTCTTGAACTTAGCCCATGTCATATTTTCTTCATTAACTCCAACAGTAACACCGTTCCACCAAAATAAGGCAGCTCCATGCGGCTGCCTCAAAGCAAGTCTTCTCTTATGCTCATCATTGAGTCCCAGATTAGCAAATATCCGTTCACAGTGAAGCAGCCAACTTTTTACTACAATTGCATCTTTGGTACTAATGAACAACTTTCCTTCCAACCGAGCAAGTCTCTACTCAAAGTAGCATAGTTATTCACCAGTAGAGCTTCTTGGTTTCCTCTTCTAGCATTACCTCTAACAACTCCAGCACCAATTCCAACTTGCATCATGTTCACAAAAAACTGATACATAGCCCCTATATCCACTTGTGGGACTTTAGCACCCACATTTTCAGCTTGAGCCTGACCTTGGTTCCTCTTTGTATTGGGTCCAACATTTCCATTTGTTGTGGTGTTGTCGCCTCCTCCTAGGTTAACACTTCCTCTTCTTGCATCCATATCTACATTCGAGTCTCGTAAGATACCGAGGAACATCCTAAGAGAGATATGAGAATAGAGCTACGACGCATACTCATATACAGCAAATACAAGTAAATTACTATAGCGTTATCCCATACACCGATCTTATCTCTAATTCCTTAGGATTATGTTTTCAAAATCATTTTAGTTTAAAAATTTTCATAAACCTATGCTCTGATACCAAGTTGTAACATCCCCTATCTTGAGGCCCAAAGCTAAGCACTACAGTTGCTGCTGTCATCTACAGTATTAACTTTCGATGACAAAATAAGGCTATGTTTATGGTATCGATAATATCAAAAGTACATGAATATGAAACAAAATCACAGATGTTAAAAAACAAACATTTATGATACATTTACAAACATGTTTCATATTAAAATTACATAATCCCATAATTGTTTCCTAGGTTCAGATCCGAAATAATTATTACATAAATACATCAAGAGCAACATATGAAGATGCCCTCTTGGTTGATCAGAGTACTAAATAGTCATATCTGACTTAATACGACACAGCGGAATAAATAAAAGTAAAACAGCAACTCCTAAATAGATATCCGTTAGCCACCTGCTCATCTCCGGAATCTTTATTCGCCAGCCTGCTAATACCTGAAATGACCAAATTCTCAATCTACTCAAATCAGTTTTAAGCACCTGAGAGTTTAAGGGGATCAATATAAACTTCGAGTTAGACATAAAGCCTGGTGTGAATAATACTATTACATCTCTGTTTGTTATATTAAGTGAGACCACGCTGCTTAGCGGAATGAGTTTCCCCTCACTAATATCCCTTTAAAACATTTCTTTTACAAATCATAATCTTGCAACCAAACTGGTTAATCAAACCGATTATATCAAATAACAAATATCATATATGCTCAAAACAGGTAATAAATGGACCAGGTGTCCGAATAAAATATAGTTTTGTTTGGTCAACTACTAACCTTTGCCTGACTCGGGACTACTAGACAAACTAAAAAAAATTATCTAACAACTGTCAGACGTACTTATGGATATTCTGCCCTTAACTTACTTCCCCAAGGGTCACCTTATCCTAATGGTTTTGCGGGCTCACCAATAACCTTTCTCTATACAAATATATTTCTTTCTATGTGTAACCGTCATTTAATCCCTACACACTACAATTTTGGACTAAATTAGCTAGGGGTTAATAGTTAATATATAGGGCGTGATGCTATACGAGTCCCATTTGGTATAAAAATATATGAGTCATTTTACTTAGGGTTAACTACCCTTTAAATTTTCCTTGAAAACCTCGTCAAAATGATATAACCCTTTAAATCAAAATTATATGAGGAAAATATACTATTTGCTTTACTCAAATCTTATTGCCATGATATATGCTTTACTCAAAACATTGTTGATGAAAACATTCAAAACCTTGTTTAAACCTTTAAACAATCTCATTCGAAAACCCATGAAAGTACCCCTTTTGAAACCAATGAAAGTACCCCTTTCATTATTGGTAAACTACTTTACTTTATAACCTTAGGCCTAAATGCCAAACACCATTCGAAACCATTGAAAACATCATCTTCGAAAGCTTTAGAAACCTTAGAGATCCTATTTTAAAATCCTTTAAATGAACCTTTCGAAACCATTGGAAACCTTCCATTTAAATACTAAGGTAAACCTTTCGAAAACACTTCGGATCACCCCTTCGAAACCTTATATACATATACCTTTCGAAAATACTAGGAACCTTCCCTTCGAAACCATTACTTTATACCTTTCAAAAGAACTAAAGTATACTACTTAAAACAAACTTTTCGAAAGCATTGGGTTCAAGTATAAACATATGGAAAACCTTTCGTAATCATTCTTTTCAAAACCTTTGGGTTTAACAATTAAATATCAAAATGGGTCATAAAACAACCAAGTCGAAAGCAACTCTTTCGAAAGCAATTCCTAAGTAAACGAAGTGATGGTGTCGAAACCTAACCCTTCGAAAGCATTGGAGGAGTGGCTAAATTTTAAAAATAAAATAATCCTTTCGAAACCAATCTGGGTCGAAAGGTAAAAAGGTGGTAGTTGGGGGTTTCGACCCCATCGAGAGCATTTACTTAAAACAAAAGGCGCAACCCATTTCAAAACCATTCCTTTAAAACATTTGTCCTAATCGAAAGCCAATCAGGTCGAAGGCATTCCCTTCGAAAGCAAAGTAGGCACATTTTCATTTGAAAGCAAAGTTATGCTTGGACCCCATCAGAACCCACTGTCTCTACCAAGTACCTTCCACCTATATCCAATTCACTATATACCAAGTCTTTGATGCTATATGCATTGGTTTTGATGGTGATGGAGGTGGAGGCATCCAGGCGAAACCGAGATGCCGAAAGAGGTGAAACATGATAAAAGCCGGAAAAATCTGATTTGTTTTCTTTTTAAAGTAATCTTTTCAACTAACCTTCTTTATTTGTCGTTATTGGTTACAAATTTTCTTTTCTAAAAGTAATGCTGAAATTTTAGATTTTAAAAATTTTAAACAATTGCAAAATACCCATTCCCCTTTTATTAATATATAAAATATTTAAGTCCCATACATTAAATAATTTTATATATCTATTATAATACTTAGGAAAATTCTACAAAAATTTTAGTAAATCATTTTTAATATGTATTCTAACATATAAAACTTTCAAACCCAAAAAATCTATAAATTTGCCGTAATTTATTTTAAACCTAAATACCTTTTTTCTTCACTAGAAAATTAATAGTAATTTCATAATAATTCAGAAAATTATGAAACCTAAAAACCATTTCTAAAATATCATTCCTGGCCTTAAATAAAATTCGCTAGGCATTTGGATGTCATATTATAGGTTTTTCAAACCGAAATATGTCATCAAATCATTATGAATAAGCATAATTTCATCAACAAGCACATATATATAAACATCATTCAAAACATGGAAATACACTAGCAAAAACATTTGAATTTGATTCAAGAAACAGAAATCATCAAAATATGAGATGTAATATATTACTCGCCTTTAGCTTTCGTGTTAATGTGTTGAGATTTGATTCTTGGGTTGAATTCAGTTAGCTCTTCCTCTTGCTCTTTTTAATGGTGGTCGCCTCTCTAAGTTTTGATTCAAATTTGTGAACGTGTAAAATGAAATGATGTGAAAGGTTTGGGGTATATGAATATAGCTTATTCATATATTGCTCGTTATATAGTTCTCTAACTTATATCATTTTAAACTTACTTGTTCTTTATTTATCTAGGCATAGCTACCCTTTAAATTTCAATTTTCAACCCCTTAACCATTATTCTATTTAATTTAGCTAATTAAATCTCCTGAATAATGTTATCTAAAATTAGTGGTGCTATAATTCCATCCTCGTCGAATCTGTCCTTATGGATTATCCTTAGGATTCCATCAACATCAAGTCGTCGTCGCCATAGTATGACTCCATCTTCATCGATTCATCATCATCATCTAAACACAACTCCATATTCATTAAGTTTTCAATGTCTAAATACAACTCCATCGTCATCTAGTTGTCTTCATCCAAGTAACAGAGCCATTACATTGATGTGTTGCGTCATCCACTCACCATTGAAATTGCTTGTTGTAGGGCAATAACATCACATTTAAGTTTCAAATGAAAGAATGAAGCAACCCAAAAGTGTTCCCTTAGTCTCTCCATCGTCCACATTAAATGTTGGCCAAATCGACCATCATTAATAGTAGTAGGCCCGCCTACTCCATAGTGGTAGCTACTGACCACTTTGGTTGTGTACTTAGCCAAAAATAGCTAAGTACAAACCAAGCAAAAACGTCTAGCATCCATCTTGAAATCCGAAGCACATACTTCATCCATTTTCTTTCATTTTCTTATCTATTAGTATGCATCCCAATACTATCCTAAATACTTATCCCATCAACTCAATTTTCCATCCCATGTGCATTTATTAATATGCACGAACTCTATCTTATGGGATGTTTTCAAATAGTATATAACCCACAACCGCATTTCCAACCGAAAAAACAAAAAAACCACATATACAACTTGTTAGTCCTTGAGAAGGATGGTTTTGATGACAACAACCTTAGGTCTTATTATAAAATATAAATACTAACATTATAGTTTATATATATATGTATGTATGTATGTATGTATGTATGTATGTATGTATGTATATGAAGGATATAAACATGTAGGTACCATGAATGAAGACTATACAATATAAAGATACAAGACTGATGAATTTAAAGATTGGAGACTCATGAGTATCAAGATATCAAGAGTTCAAGATTTCAAAGTGCAAGGTAAGTATTGGGTCTAGAGTTATGTTAAAACTTCTTGAAAGCACCTTCATCTTTATCCGAAATTTATTCATGGAATGGAATCCACTTCAAGCCTGTTAAAGGGAAGGAACCATAGTGGGATGGAACCCACGACAATATCTAGTGAAACATATAGTGGTCCTATTTTGATATCCACTAATTTTATTAAAAAGCTTTTCAAAAATATAACTCTTATTTTAAAATGTTTTTAAAAATCTTCTTTTCAAAAAGACATCTCTCCTGTTTGAAATACTTTAGCCTCAAAATTAAATTTATCATTTTTTATTTTTATTTTGATTTCAAAATTGTCCTTGATTTTAAACTAATTCTTGTTTTGAATATTTATCTTATAAATATTTATATACTCAGATTTTAAATCACTTTATAGACTAAGATTATATATTACATTCTAAACAATTTTATGTGGTTAAATTATATTCAATTATATTTATAAAGTTTAGAAATTGTTTTGAAAAATTATAAAAACCAATTTGAACAAGAAAATCAAAATCATCATTTTTGCCTAGAGCATGTTGACATACTTCTACCCCCTATGTCAAATTGGTGCCCATTAATTTTAAAATTTAAAATTTTCAAAAGAAGTGTCTATTCGTCCTATCTTTCACGAATAGATATGGCTGTTAATCTCTATAAATACCAATAAATTCCAAACGAATTTTTACCAGATTTTCATTCACTTTCTCTCCTCTTCATCTTCCACATTTATTCTAAATAATCCCATACCATACTCTGCCGAAATACCAAATGAATCAAACTTGATTATCTCTTGTTTGATTCTCTGCCACTCCCTCCAATAAGATGTCAGTGCTTTTCAGAGTTATAGGATTATTTGTAGATCAAATCACTGAGCAAAAGGGGCGTTAAGCCTTGTAATCAATTGGGTGTGATTGTTGCCCCGGAAATCAATTAGGTGATCTTGTGGCCTGGTAAATCAAGAGAGTTTTCTCTAGACTCGAATACAGGAGGGTGTACCTCATGGCCTTGAAATCGAGGGTGTAATCTGGGGGATTATTTTGAAAAGAAATCCGTATAATTGTGCGGGGCTGGATGTAGGGTACCTCCGAACCAGTATAAAATCCTAGTTGTTCTTTCCTTTACTGCTTTTATTTAGTTTGCATCTGTGTCTGATTCTATAATTATATCTGTTTCTGTGAATTGCATTTGTTGGTGATTAAATTACACAAGTTTAAAAAAGATTTATAAAATCCATAAAACACTATTCACCCTCCCTCTAGTGTTATTCCAGCCTTAAGATCCGTAATCCGCATTTCTAGCATTTGGTATCAGAGCAAGACTCCAAAGTTTTCATAATCTGAATTTTTGAAAAAGTTTTTTTAATGGCTATTTTTTGGGATCTTATTAACACTAGTTTAAAACTATTTAACTCATTATTGTCTCATAAGTCGCATATAGTTATTAAAGAAAACCAAATTATCTACTGAGTTTTTGTTTTATGCAAAAAGAAAAATGTTATATGGCTTTAGAAGAATCAACACTCAATGGACAAATTATGCAAATCAAAAGGAAAAGTGAATACTTGATAGTGGATGTTCACGACATATGACTGGTAATCCAGATATGCTGAATGATATTATCTACTTAGATGGAGGTTTGGTTAATTTTGGAGACAACTCAAAAGGATATATGATTGGCATCGGCGATGTCGGTAACTCTAAAACTCCTACTATTTCTAATGTTTTATTAGTTAAGAATATGAAACACAATCTACTTAGCATTAGTCAACTTTGCGATAAAGGGTATAAAATTAAATTTGAAAAAGATAAGTGTCACAACAAAGATAATAATTCAAATATTATATTTGAAGGAATTAGGAAGAAAAATATTTATATTCTTAGTATGAAAATCTCAAATGATAATCTATCTTTTCGCTAGTACAAGTGAACCTTGGATTTGGCATAAAAGATTTGGGCATTAGAATTTTAAACTCTTTTCTAGACTTTCTAAACTTGATCTAGTAAGAGGTCTCTCTAGAATGAATTTTAAAATAGGTAGTATATGTGATGCTTGTCAATTAGGAACATTTAGGAAGAGTTCTTTCAAATTAAAAGATATGATCTCGACTTCAAAACTTCTTGAGTTTCTTGATTTAGATTTATTTGGTCCATCTCAAATTCAATCAATAAATCACAATAAATTTGTAATTGTAGATGATTATTCTAGGTTTACATGGACAATTTTTTAGAAATATAAAATGATACTTTTGATTCATTTGAATTTTTTACAAAAAGACTCCAAAACCAACTCTCTTTAAAAATTATACTTATTTGTAGTGATCACGGTGGGGAATCTGAAAATGAAAATTTTGAGAGATTTTGCAATAAAAAGGGAATAACTCATAATTTCTCTTTTCCAAGAACTCCACAAGAAAACAGAGTGATAGAACAAAAAAATAGGACGAGAATGTGCTAGAACAATGCTTTCAGATAGTAATTTACCAAAATATTTTTGGGCTGAAGCAGTTGCTACAGCTTGCTACAATTCGAACAGAATATTAATTTGACCATTAACTAATAAAACGCCCTATGAACTTCTTTACATGAAGAAACCAAAGGTATCTTATTTTAGAATCTTTGGAAGTAAATGTTTTATTCTAAATACAAAAGATAATTTAGATAAATTTGATCCTAAATCTAACAAAGGAATCTATGATGAGTCGGAAATTTTGGCAATAACAATTTGATAATCTCCATCTATAATAATTTGAATAAACAATATAATTTGATAATCTTGTTTATAAATATTTAAATAGGCAATATTGGTTTAATAATCTTCTATTATAAATATTTAATTGGTAAAATTTGTATTTTTAAAGCTAATAAAAATGTATTCTATTTATAATGTATATATATGTCTATATATGTATATACGTTGTGAATAGGAAGACTTTGGTTTGAATTTAATAAAAATATGTTTTCAAATTATAATATATGTGTGTGTGTATTGTGATTTGGAAGTTATAAATTCAAATTAATAATTTTCAAAGCTAGTTAAAATTAATTTGATATTTCAAAACCAGTATATTGTAATTAAAAGTATTTTAACATAAGTTTAAATAAGATTTATAAAAAGGTTTGTTTGCCTTTTTTTCAAATTTTCTTGATCTAATGTATATAAAAGTTTAAACCTAATAAAACAAACACTTAAAACATATAAAACATAAGAAAATTATGTAATACAAGGTTCAATTCTTTTGATTTTAAAATGCTTTCTTTTTAAATAACTTAAACTAAAAGGCTTATACATATAGGTATAAAATATTCTTTCTTTTAAATATCTTATGAACTAAGAATAGTTTGTAAACACATAAAAACAAATAAAACATATAGTATAATAATTTATTTAAAAGCATAAGTATATATAAATAAATATAAACATAAATTCATATTTACATAAATATAAAAACATAATTAGTTAGTAAGATAGGGGAGTAAACATAATAATACATTATATTAACATTTGTAATTCATTAAAATATTACACTTGACATTTGTTAAAAAATATAAACTCATGCAAGCACATTTGTAATAACAATATGATGTTTTGTACATTTGTATGCCAAGGAAAATTTAAATTACCAAGTGGCCACATTTGTCTCTTTTAAAATTTGTTTATAAATAAGTGATTTAAAGAAGAAACTTGGTTATTTTGTTTCCAGTTCAAAGTTTACATTTCAAACATCCTTCTTTTCTTTTTTTCCAAAAACTGATATCTAATAAAAAAAAAAGAAAAAAAAAATCAATTCTTCAAACAATTTTACTTTTTTCAAATCTTCAACATATTGCAACCTGAATCAAAGCATGCAACAAGGTCAACATCAGTTTCAATTTCAACATCATAGACTTCAAATCAAATGCAAAAAGTTCAGATCAAATTCAAATTTTCAGATCAAGGAAGAAACCTGTCTCTACTTTGAAAAAAACCCTGTTTCTTTATTTTAAATATGGTGAGTAAACAATAACTTTTAAACTTAAATAGGGTATAAGCTTTGGTGCATGTGATAAATGATTGCAGTAATATGGTTTGCAGAAGTATTTGATGTGAATGTATGAATATACATATGATTTGTCTGTGAAATGATTGTGTATGTGTAAATATATTTATATCTGCTCTGTTAAAATCCAGGCTCAAAATTCCTTATAAAATTCATATATTCCCAAACATTCAGATTTAGGCTATGATTTATAAAGGAAATATGATTAACATAGTGTAATATAAATTTTAAAAATAGTTTCAAGAATTTATATTAGGAAATTATGTCAAAAAGAATGAATAACAGTGATGAACTAAATTTAAGCTAATAATCAATCATCATAATATCAGAGTTTGATTATAGAACCTGATTTGTATTAGTAAAAGATGAATTTTGAAAGGGAAATCGCAACTTTTAAGTCTGTATTCATTTAGATATATCGAATTAATCGATTTTGGATTTATCATCGATTGCCGACAATCAACGATGAGTTGAGGTTCATTCTTAGGGTCAAAGGTAGCTTGCAGACTGATGATCATTGGAAAAATAATCACTTGATTTTTAGTTGGCCGAGTTGATCAGACAACGTCGAACTAGGGTTCGAAACCTAGTTTTGATCTGGGTGTTTTCGTGACGTTTTCAACGTCGATGATGCACCAGAGTGGATCGCATAAGGAGGAGTTGAAGCTGGATGATGTAACGATGCTCTGGATATTGGCGGCAGGATTTCTGGTAGAGGGGATCGTTAGAGTTTGAGGGTTTTTCGATCGTCGTTGGTTCCAGATTTTGAACGATGAAGCTCGATTTCGTTTGGCTGTCGTTTGCATCGTTACGTGTGAACGTGAGGGTCAGCATGGATGTCGATGGCTTGTCGAAGATCGTGGCGTCGATCTACGGCAGTCGGAGCGACCGTGCACGTGCACATGTGCACTGTCATATTGTATGGGTTTGGTTGAGTTTGGGAAGAAGGAAGATACTCGGGTCGACTTTCGTGTTGTCTGCATGTGCGGCTCGAAGCAGGAGCGAGAGAGTGAGGGTCAGGGTAGATCAGTAATTGTCTTGGGGTTTTACACGAGGAAATGATCGAAGCTGGCTCGGGTCGATTTATTTTCGTAACCAGGTTTTAGATTTTGTAGTAAATTTTGTTCCAGGCCTTTAAAACTTAAAATAAACGTGCACCATGTTTTAAAGAAAAGGAACTCGAGTTTCTCAAGTAAAGAAAGGGTACGAGTTTAAAAGTAAAATGTTTAAACGAGTTTTAAAGTTTATTTTTAAGTTATAAAAACGTAAAAATGATTTAATTTTCAAAGTAATGCTTAGCCTAGTTTTAAAAGAATATTTTGAATGAATATGTTTCCAAAGAAATATGAACCAAGTTCCTAAGTAATTAAAACTAGTTAAACAAGCCTTTAAAGGGTTTAAATCATTCGATATTATTTGTTTATAGTAATTATATTAATTTTGTAATTAAATTTCTAAGTGTTTTTAAAAGTAATAAGATGATGTTTTGAAATTAAGATGTGATTGAAGAAAGAGTGTTTAAACTTTAAATAATTAAAGAATTCTCTAAGTGATGTTTGCATAAATCAATTTCGAGCATTTAAATTTATTTAATTTAAATGATAAGTAAGAGTTTAATTAAGGAAAATGGTTTATCTAAATTAATTAGGGTCTTATTAATAAAATTAATTAAAGTGTAATTACTTAATTAACTAACGTGATCAATTTATATTGTTAATTCAAGATATTAATTGTTTAATTGATTGAGGGTAGTTAATTTCTTAATTAACTAAAGGGTTAATCAATCTAAGTAATTAAAAGTAAATTAATTAAAGGGTAATTAATTAATGGAGGGATTAATTACTTAATGTAATTAATTAGATTAATAATTAATTAATTTAATTAATTAAAGATAAATCACTTGAGGATTGATTAAGTATAATTACTTAATGTAATTAAGGTGTACTTACTTAGTGCAAATAATTAATGGGTAATTAACGGATGTAATTAAATAAAAGGGGAATTACTCAATGAAAAGTAATTAAAGAAATAACATAATGGAAATACTTAAGGATTAATTACCTGGTGTAATTAATTAAAGGATTAATTAATATAATTAATCAAGGAGTTAATTAAGTAATGTAAGTAATTAAGGATAGTTAATTACTGCATGTGATTAATCATGTTTAATTAATGAATATGATTACTTGTAAAATGTAATCAATTTAAAAAGAGTAATTAAGTTATGAAACTAATTAGAGGATCATTAATTAATGTAGTTAATGAGTGTAATTAAAAGTTAATTAATGTTAATGGTTAAAGAATAACTAATTTGTGTAATTAATTAAGGCTAATTACTTAATGTAATTAAAGATTAATTAATTAAGGCTGATTAATTAAGATGGTAATTAAGGAATGATTAATTTATTAGTTTGTAATTAATTTCGTGGTTAGGTAAGCAGGACTTTTAGTAATGGAAGTAATTAATTTAATTTATTTAAATTAATTAGAAATAGAGTGACTAATTAATTTTGCTTATGAACGAGTGAATGATATAGAATGCCTTGATTTTTGATATTTTTGATATGTGATATGTGTTACTTTGGATATGAGATGCTTGTCCTGAATTGTGATAATATGGATTATCTATCTTTGATAATGTGAATTATTTATCTATATGAATATATATAATAAATTGAATTGCTTAAACTTAAACGACTTGGACATTAAAAGACGGCGTTTTGGATTTCAGTGAGACCGAGATTGAATTTCCAAATTTGGATATCCGAAAACCACATCGATCCAAATTAAACGATAGATCGTGAATCTTAAGTGAAGTTGGAGATGAAGATTCAGAGCGCAAGGGATATTGTCGTTAACTCTGAGGGTGATTTCAAAATGAATGTAACGAGATAGTGTCTTCGGTTTCGTTCGAACTCGGAACGAACTTGTATGGATTGAATGCTTTTAGAACATCGTCATTGGAGGATGATGAGCATTCTAAGATATGTCTTCTAAAAAGGTAATCGTAGCCTCAAGCCTCATCAACTGGGAATGGCTAAAATAGGGGAGGTGCAGCAAGGCTAAGTGGGTAGCACCCAAGTAGGATAATATTTCCTCTGTCTAGAGGTCCCTTTTTATTCGGCCGTGTGGGCAGTTGCTCGCGACAACTGCTGGGGTTGTCTTATTCGGGACTATCCAGTAAGGGATGGTTCTGGTCTTGTGTTGTAGGGAATCAGGGTGGATCCTTGGTACGGTGATCTAGGCCACGTACTGTGACAAGCGGTACCCCAGTACCCCTGCCATTGTATGGAATCCAATCTCCAATAAGTGTCGTACATTTTGTTTGTGCCCAACTATGTTGGAACGTGAGATGTAAGCATTCCAGCTATTTCTGTATTTTACTTGAAAACCCTAGACACTATTATAATATCACTGGATTTCCTATCAAATGTTTTGGTTATCATAAGGTAAAATCTTTTCCGTGTTTATGTGTGGGAAGTCTTACGAGATACCTTTTGTTTTCAAAGGTTTTTTAAAGTTAAGAAACTTTAACCCATTTACTCACACCAGACCCATGTCTACCACTAATGGAAGAAGTCTGAGTGTTAATGATTAGAAGTGTATCTGCCGAGGCTGTAGACCCTATACCGCCTCAAGTAAACTTTGCAGCATGGTGTAAGGATTTCACTAATCTCGGAGGACGGACTTTTTAAGAAGGTATGGAGTTCATCTTTGATTACGCTCGTGAGAGCGGATTTTCAAGAGTTTGGATCTGTCGGTTAAGTAGAAGCAAGTGATGGCATCTTGCCAACTTCAGGAAGGAGCAGCTGCGTGGTGAGACGCAGTAACCATGGATGTTTCCGAATGTGTTTTCTTTGGAGCAAGCTTTTGAGGAGCAGTTTTACCTACCGCAGGGAAGACTTGGCTGTGTAGGAATTTTCTGAATCTCGAGCAAGGGAGTTGTTTGTATCCGAATACGAGACTGAGTTCACCAAGTTGTCTCTACGGACCTGGTCTTATTGACACACCCCTTAAGGAAAGCAAGATATTTGTGCGTGGTTTAAGGCTCTAGCTTCTTGAGAAGATGTCTGCCCTTTATGGAATTGGTTGATATGGTTTTGAAGATGGAGGAGCTTATGGATAAAAAGTCTTTAGCATCAGTGGCAGCGTTGCAGCTCAGAGTGTTCTTTGTGCCGATAGGAGGTCATCTGGCTAAGCAGTGTCCTAGAGGTGGAATTCAGAAGCAGCAGAGTGGATCGTCAGCTTCTTCTAATTGGCGAGGTGTTCTTGAGGGATTTGACCTTGTTTTGGAATTTCGATGGATTGGTTAGACAAGCATAAGCTGTTCTAATTTGTGAAGAGAGAACAGTGTTTTTGGAAATTGACTTGGGTAGGATCGCAAAAGTGACTTGCGATAGTTGAGTGTTCTTTTGAGTAATCTTATGCATAGGATCAAGGCGTCTCAAAAAGAAGTTGGAGCTATCAAAGTTTTCGAAGATTTTTTCGGATGTCTTTGTAGAAGTTAAGGTTTGCCTTAGCATCGGGAGATTGAGTTTTCATATCGACTTGGTTCCTGGAGCTATACTGGTGGTTTAGCTAGTAGAAGGATGGCACTTAGAGAGAGGATTTGGTGAAGCAGCTCAGGATTTCATAGAACTTCTGTGTTTTCCCTTTTGTGGATCTGATAAACCATTTCTTTCGGGATGTGTTGATCAAGTGTGTGCACGTGTTCATCGACGGCATTCTCATCTACTTCAGATTAGAGTTGTGCAGCAGAAGAGAGGTAGCAGCTGTGCAAGTGTGGAAGCAACCTCAGACTCCTCGGAAGTTCATAGTTTTCTTGGATTAGAGGGTCCCTACAGGAAGTTCGTTCGGGATCTGAAGGCTAGGTTGTCTAGTGCATCTTTTCTGGCAAATGCGGATAAGAGAAGTAGGTCCGAAGTCTTCTAGTGCTTGTGGGGTAGAGCTTGTGTTTTGAATTATTCAGTAGATCTTAAGAGGGTCATTTTGTTGAGTAGAATCCGAAGATCGTCTTATTCTTGGTCTAGATTTGTTTCGATAGGAAAATGCGAAGGCTGAGTTGATCAGGAAGGATAGAGGCAGCCCAGGATCGACATAAGAGTTATGTGAATAAGAGACAAAGGAATTTGGAATTCGAAGTTGGAGATTTGGATTTAGATAAGGAGCAATCAGTTTTGGTAAGACGGGAAAACTAGCTCCGAGGTATATTGGACTTTTCCGTGTTCTCGAAAGGATAAGTTCTTTGGTCTACATAATTGAATTTCCAGTACGGATGGATGGGATTCACAGTGTATTTCACGTATCTCTGAGGGAGTACATGTATGATCCATCATTGGTTGTAGAACAGGCGGTTCAGGAGATTTTGAAACTTGAGCTGGACTTATTTATGGTCAGATATCCTGTTCAGTTTATAGATCGTGTTGTGTGGGAGCTCAAGATCTGAGTGATGTAGCTAGTTAGGATTCAGTGGAGCAACTATCCCAGTGATTATACCTAGGAAACTCTAGATAGTGTTAGGAAGATCTATCCTAATTTGTGTCAGGATGGTTAGTTAGATTGTTTATGACTTGTATGGAGGTGTGTATGACGTTACAATTTAAGATGTAAAGCTGGTTTCTATCAAATATGTTCCCGTTGGTGGCGGAGAATTTATTCTCTTAGCTTAACACCCTTAGAGTTTATGTAGTTGATGGTTACTAGTGATACATTCCCAAATTGGTAATGTGGCATACGAAGTGCTGTTGAGCATTTGATGAACAAAGCACAGCTTTTGTATAAAGCGTAGCTTTGTGGACGAGACTTCGTCGGACCTCACACCCCGGAAATGGTCAAAACAGGAAGGATGCAGCAAGATTATTAGGGGGTAGCGCCCCTTTAGTGTATGTCATTCCTTCTGGATAGTGGTGGTATCATGGTATGGAGCCAAATACTTAACCTATGTTGCCGCTGCAAATTTATTGCTTTGTGGTTGTTGGAAATCGAGGATCCTCGGATATAGATCGGTTACGATCGGGGAATGACATATTCGTGTCAGTAGTTACCTAGTTTGAAAGGTAACCCTATGGTCATTAATGTATAGCTGATATGTAAGCTTTGATGTTTATAAATAAAACTTTTGCTGGATTATTAAATTATCTTTGGTTTTAAATTTTAAGGACGAAATTATTTTAAGGGGGGAGGAATGTGATGATAATCTTGTTTATAACTATTTAAATAAGCAACATTGGTTTAATAATCTTCTATTATAAATATTTAATTGGTAAAATTTATATTTTCAAAGCTAATAAAAATGTATTCTATTTATAATGTATATATATGTATATACATTGTCAATAGGAAGACTTTGGTTTGAATTTAATAAAAATATGTTTTCAAATTATTATATATATATATATATATATATATATGTATATAAATATATATTGTGATTTGGAAGTTATAAAGTCAAATTAATAATTTTCAAAGCTAGTTTAAATTAATTCTATATTTTCAAAACCAATATATATGTAATTAAAAGTATTTTAGGATAAGTTTAAATAAGATTTATAAAAAGGTTTGTTTGACTTTTTTTTCAAATTTGCTTGATCTAATGTATATAAAAGCTTAAACCATAATAAAACAAACATATAAAACATAAAAAAAATAAGAAAATTATTTAATATAAGTTTCAATTCTTTTGAATCTAAAATGCTTTCTTTTTAAATTACTTAAACTAAAAGGGTTTATATATATATATATATAGGTTTAAAATATTCTTTCTTTTAAATATCTTATGAACTAAGAATAGTTTGTAAACATATTAAAACAAATAAAACATTTAGTACATTAATTTATTTAAAAAAATAAGTATAAGTAAATAAATATAAACATAAATTCATATTTACATAAATATAAAAACATATTTACTTAGTAAGATAAGGGTGTAAACATAATAATACATTATTTTAAAATTTGTAATTCATTAAAATATTACACTTGACATTTGTAAAAAATATAAACTCATGCAAGTACATTTGTAATAATAATATGATTTTTGTACATTTATAAGCCAAGGAAAATTTAAATTAGCAAGTGGCCACAATTGTCTCTAAGTGATTTATAGAAGAAACCTGGTTATTTTGTTTCCAGTTCAAAGTTTACATTTCAAGCATCCTTCTTTTCTTTTTTCTAAAAACTGACATCTAAACTAAAATAGAAAATCAAAGCTTCAAAAAATTTCAGTTTTTTCAAATATTTAACATATTGCAACGTGAATCAATGCATGCAACAAGGTCAACTTCAGTTTCAGTTTCAACATCATAGGATTCAAATCAAATGCAAAACGTACAGATCAAATTCAAATTTTCAGATCAAGGAAGAAACCTGTCTCTACTTTAAAAAAAATCCTCGTTCCTCTGTTTTAAACCTGATAAGTAAACAATAACTTTTAAACTTAAACAGGGTTGTAAGCTTTGGTGCATGTGATAAATGATTTCAATAGTGTGGTTTGCAAAAGTATTTAATGTGAATGTATGAATGTACATATGATTTGTCTATGAAATGACTGTGTGTGTATGTATATAAAAATATCTGCTCTGTTAAAATCCAGGCCCAAAATTCCTTATAAAATTCATATCTTCCCAAAAATTCAGATTTAGGCTATGATTTATAAAGGAAATATGATTAACACGGTGTAATATAAATATTAAAAATAGTTTCAAGAATTTATATTTGGAAATTATTTCAAAAAGAATGAATGACGGGAATGAACTAAATTTAAGCTAAGAATCAATCATCATAATATCAGAGTTTGATTATAGAACCTGATTTGTATTAGTAAAAGATAAATTTTAAGAGGGAAATCGCAATTTTTAAGTTTGTATTCATTTAGATATATCGAATTGATTGATTTTGTATTTATCGTCGATTGCCGACAATCGACGATGGGTTGAGGTTCATTCTTGGGGTCGAAGGTAGCTTGCAGACTGATGACCATTGGAAAAATGATCGCCTGATTTTTAGTTGGCCGAGATGATCAAACTACGTCGAACTAGGGTTCGACACCTAGTTTTGATCTGGGAGTTGTCGTTCAACGTCGATGATGCACCGGAGTGGATCGCATAAGGGGGAATTGAAGCTGGATGACGTAACGATGCTCTGGATATTGGCGGCATGATTTCTGGTAGAGGGGATCGTCGGCGATTGAGGGTTTTTCGATCGAGGTTGGTTCCAGATTCTGAATGATGAAGCTCGATTTCATTTGGCTGTCGTTTGCATCGATCTGGGTAAATGTGAGGGTCGGCATGGATGTCGATGGCTTATCGAAGATCGCGGCATCGATCTACAGTGGTTGGAGTGACTGTGCACGTGCATATTGAAAGTCTATATGAGTGGATCGTGTAGAATATATATGCAAGTATAAGCAACTAACTATATAATATATCTATTATAGCTTGATAGATGATAATAGAAAAGTAAATGAAAATAATCACACCAGGATTTTATACTGGTTCGGACCTCCCATCCTACGTCCAGTCCCGAAGCTCCTCTTCGAAATTTTCTTTAAACTAACCCTCACTTGTCCTAGAGGAACAGGTTTACAATAGCAGAGTTTCTTTGTCAAGAATGTGTTCTATAACACGGATGTTGACTATTAAGTGCAAATGCTCCCAATATACATATATATCTATCTAGAGAATATTGAATGAGGAGTCTGAGTATATGGAACTGTTAAATACAGGTATTTGATTGCTAGAGATCAGATATAAATCAGAGTATAAGAGTTAAGATCGTAAGAGAGTATGGTTAGATCTTCTCTTGAATTCTCGATTCTATTTATAGTGGTAGAGAGATCCTTTCTGTAGTTGCATCTGTTAGTAAGTGCTCTAAGGTCGCTTCTCATGGTGATGAAGAATTGCAGTGAAGAGGAGCGAATGTGTCTTTTCAAATGTGACAGTTGGTCTTTGAATTTACAAAGCCAAGTTCAAAATCAGACGTTTGGAAAATGTTTCAGACGTCTGGCCTTCATATAATTTTTGTATATGGTTGCATTTGAGACGTCTGAGTTCATTAACCAGACATCTAATTCTTTCTGAATTTCAAACTAGAGTAATCAATCAGACGTCTGGCTAGTGCACCCAGACGTTTGGATTTGTGCATGTTTCTTTTTCTGTGCCTGTGTCATCCCTCTTCCAATTCTATCGACTCATAGCCTCTTGATATTTCTTTTGAGTCTTGTTCTTGTCTCTTTACTTTATCAATTACCTGTAAATATAAATATATATGCATATTCGATTTCCATTGAATAGTTGTTATCATCGAAACCATAGAATTGATTTCCTAACAATATCCCCCCTTTTGATGATGACAACTATTCAATGTACTTATATATTGATTGTAAATCTCCCACTGAATATGTGCTTATTTTTAATGTTTTATGATAATACTTATATCTCTCCCCCTTTGGAATTATTAAAAAAAAAAATTGAACCTAATCGTCAAACAAAAAGAATGTTTCATTAATAACTTGAAGTGAGATTACACATAGATTTGTACAAAAATTGATATTCAAAAAAACCTTAAATCTATGATTCCTAAAATCTATGGTTCCTTTGGAGAAGCTTTATTTTGATCATCTTCCTTTGGTTCTTTTTTTTCAAAAGTGCTAGTCTTTGTAGGAGAAGTGAATGCTTCCTTGAGAGGTTCATCCTTAGAGAGTTTGGAATGTTTTGTGGGAGGAGAAGGTACTGGGGTTGGCCAATCATCAGAAGGTGGTGTTGGACCGCGACCCGTTGTAGTACTTCTTAAGAACCGACAAGACAGTGGAAAGGGATTCCTCAACTGTGGTTCGGCATGTAGCAAATGATGTTTCGAAGTTGTCAATTCGCTTAGCCAAAAGTTTTTGGTTTGGAGATAGAATTTGTTGGTTTCGAAGAGGGAGATCTCGAACACTTTCGTTTGGATTTGTATCCGTTCGAGTCTCCATAATTTCATCTTGTCTCGAATAATCAAATGGTGCGGAAGGAGGAGGAGTGGCTTCTCGATGTTGTTCCTCCTCTTGCGATGGATCAATGTGTGGTTGAGGAGGAGGCTCAACTCTCCTAGATTGATGATTGTGCGTCCAATCTTTGAAGGATATGAATTCTGGAGGGATTTGGGTAAGTGCATCAGGGAGAAGAATTTGGTGGAAGCATATTTAGGCGAGATTTCTTCGAATGTCGACAAGTAGGATGGAATGTTATGTGCACGAAGAAGTCTCATAATATAAGTTGGATAAATAATTGACGGCCTTGATCGAGTCCAAAAATGCTTTAGCTCGTCGAAGATGAATTTGGCCCAATTTACTCTTGTTCCACTAAAGAGATCATATAGGACTTTGTGCTCTAATTCGGTGATTTGCTCGTGACTTCCCATCGTGGAACGATTGTGTTAACTATCATTCGAGTTAGGAGTCGAGCTTTTGGATGTAGAAATTTGGAAGCAAATTTTGGCATTTCGCCTTCCCAAATTTGATGAGTTATATTGTTCCGAGGCTTGAAGCGCATATCCAGAATGTTGTTTAAATTTTTTCCTGTGTCAGAGCATCCAAGGGTTCGACCTATTATGCCTGGAGTTAATCTAATCGTGTTCCCATACATGCTAGACTAGAGCCAGTTATCCTCATTTTCAGTGTTCCATACTGAAGTACTGTCTAGATTTGCATAGAATAAAAAATGGCTAATTGGTCTATTTGGACATCATTAGAAGTAAAAGAAATTAGGGTTTCTAAGCCGTCATTTTCACATAGCTCATCTAAATCATACATAGAGAACTTAAGGAGATTATAGAATGGGCCTATGTGGAGTTTTTTCTTTTGAATATCTTCATACCTTTTGATGGAATGTGGCGCTTTGTTCATCCACCTTTCGATTTGATCATCGGAGCACGCCTGAGGATTTGAAGATGAGGTAGGTTGATCCTGTTTTCATTTTGATATTTTAGGATATTTTGTTCTAAGAGCCAGCGTGATTCGATCTTTGCTTAAAAGGTGAATAGTTGGAAAAAAAATCGCTAATTTTATGCCCTATTTGTTTATTTCCAAAATTTTGACGCACATTTTATAATCATATGGCTTCTAGGAATGTTGGATTGCGACGATTCTTTGATAGCATGACTCATCATATTTTTCTCGTTCCACTGGTATAAGTATCATCAACATCTGAGGGTGTGCCCTAAGAGGCTATTTTTGGGCATTTTCAAGTTGCACGAGCTGCCAGAATGGCTGATCTTTAAAATGCTTCAACTACGTGGCTCAAATGATTTTCGTAAACCAAGGACGTTTTCTGTTCATCCAAATTCTTCATTGCTACCAATGCTACTGGTGCATGTATATCCGTAAAGTACGTATAACTTTCGAAAATATCAAAGATATTAATCCAGGACAAATTCATCTAATAAAATTACTATGTGTAAAAAATGTAAATACTAAAAATCACCCAAAGTTAATCCAAGTATGTCATAATACGAACTTAAAAATAATAATATATGATCCACTATTGCTTAAAATATGCGTCGTTACACTCCCTCCACCCTTTAGGAATTTTGCCCCAGCAATCCCTAAATAAAAAATAAATTCGAAAATAGCTACCTCACATGCCTAATAATAATAAGCAATCATATCGAACATCATCCAACAAACATCGAATATCAAGGAGTAACATTTATGCCTATCCCAGCATGTAGCATACTAAAATATCAAATATAAAGCATCAAATATATTCTCAAATATAAAGGTCAGCGAAAAAATGGAAATATACCGAATGAATAGCTTTGGATAAGTGGTCCTTGTGTACTCCACATTCTGCTATATGCAATTACCTTCTCCCTCACACCATTGATCTTAGCCACTTCATTGTCTCCTTGTAACATCCTGTATCTAGAGGCTATAAGCTAAGCACTATGGATGTTGCAGTCATCCACAGTATTAACTTCCGGTGATGAAATATAGCAAGGTTAACGGAATCCACAACATCAAAAGCACTTGAATATGGAAAAAATAGATTTCAAAAAACAATAGTTTCAGTGATTATATTTCAAATAAATCATATTTAAGTTACAAAAATCCCAAACGTAATCCCAGGCATTGATCAATTTTAATTTACAACAATACGCCAAGAGCGACGAATGAAGATGCCCCATTGGATGATCAAAGCAATATAGACATAATTGTCTTAATATACAACGGAAATAACTTTAAAACAGAATCCCTAAATTAGCTATCCATCAGCCTCCTGCTCATCTTCAGATCCTTTATTCGCCAAAATCTTCTAAAACCTGTAAACAAAACCCTCAACATATTCAAATCAAATTTTGAGCAGTCGAGGGTTTACGGGGAAACAAAAACTTCGAGTCGGACTTAAAGCCTAGTATGAAAAACATCTGTTACATTTCAGTTTACTAATAACTAGTAAGACCACGTCGATCAGAGGAACGAGTTTCCTCTCACTAATATCTCTTTTCAAAACATATATTTTGCAAATACTTTCCTGCAACCAAACTAGTTAATCAACTGATTATAATAATAATATAGCAATATCCATTATGTTAAAATAGGAAATGAAAGGGACGATCTGTTTGAAATTTGAGCTATCTGTTCTAAATTCCGAGCTATCTACTCTTTTCTAGACTATCTGTCCTAAAATTGATTATAGCAATATCTTTTATGCTAGATAATGGGTTATCTTCCAAAAACAAAGAAATAGGGTGGACTAAGTGTCAAAATTTAGCAAGGTCCATTATGCTAATAAATGAACTATCCGTTCATATCAAAGCTGACTGCTCTTTCTAGACTAACTGTCCTTTGGACTGATTGCCCGTAAAATGGACCGACTGTCCGAATTTAAAATAAGCTGACTGCCCAAATTTTCTTTTGGGTTAACTACCCTTCAAAATATCTGAGCTAATTGCTCTACAATATCTGAGCTAACCGCTCTTTAATTTTCCTGGAAACCTTTTCAAAATGATCTAATCCGTCAAATGATATATATACAAGGAAAATATATCTTTAGCTTTACTCTAAGCTATTTTTGCCACGTTATATATACATATACATACACACACACTTCACTCAAAATAATGTTGATGATGTCAAATAAGGATTGTATATCCTTTAAAATAAGTTAAAGTCCTTTATAACTTAAAACACTTGGGTTGTCTGCCTAATTCCTATATTGAAAACCTTTGTTTAAAACCATCAAACAACCTTTCAAAAACATAGAAGGTAACTCCTTCAGAATCATTCATAAAACCTTTCGAAAGCATTGAAGGTAACTCCTTCGTACCCTTTAATAATCCTTTCGAAATCATTGAAGGTTTTCGAAACCTTTTAAAAGCTTTCTTTTCATATGCTTTAAAACATATGACACCCACTTATAAATCCTAAAACCATAGCCTTTTGAAAACATTGAAGGTATCTCCTTCAAAACCATTTATAAAACCCTTCGAAAGTGCTGAAGGTAACCTTTTCGTATCCTTTAATAAACCTTTTGAAATTATTGAAGATATCTCCATCAAAACCTTTCAAAACCAAACCTTTCGAAATAACACCTTTCGAAATCAAAACCTTTTGAATAAATTGGGTTCAAATTAAAACAGGTGAAAAACCTTTCGAAACCATTCAAAGTTAGTTACTTTGAAACCTTTAAAACATTTCGACTTAAAACATTTGGATTATGCAAAAGGATCAAAAAAACATTAGTGTCGAAAGCAATTGCTTTGAAACCTTCCTAAAACCTTTCAAAACATTCGAAAACAATGAAGTATTGGTGGTTGAAACAACCCTTCGAAATCAAAGGAGAGAGGCAGAAAGTTTTAGAAAACAAAAGATAAACCTTGACTCCATCTGTGTCGATAGGTTTGGAAGCGGCTGATATGCATCCGACCTGGCCGAAAGCTATACCTTTCAATTTTGCCGAAAGGTTTCATTTAAAACAAAAAGCAAACCAACCGAAACATTTTTCTTCTAATTTTTTTTGACAATTTCGAAAGCTTTTTGTCGAAAGCTAGCAGGTGTATTTTTCTTTAAAACCAAGCAAAACTTCATCTCCTCCGAAAGCTATAACTTTCTGTCCCTAAACCTTTCGATTCCATCCAATCCACTACATACTTGTTTTCTGAGACCTTGTGCATCGGTATTTGACCTAGCCGAAAGGTTTTAAACCTTTCGACCTAATCGGAAGGTCTGGAATGAAGGCGGAAGCTCTACCGAAGGGTTGGAATAAAAGAAAAACTACTCATTTGTATTTTAAAACAACTCTTTTGTACCCCCGCCTACCTTGTTTGTCTAAATTTGATTAGCTGCTAGAATTTTATATTCAAAATTACTGCTTACTTTCCTTATTTGGAAATTTGAATAATTTTGAAAAATCCCATTTCTCCTTTATAATTGTATAAAACATTTAAGTCTCATACCTTAAATAATTTTATACAACTATTAAAACACCTTCAAAAATTCTGGAAAAATTCTAGAAAATCAAATAATATGTTCTCTTCAGCATATAAAATTTTTGGATCCAAACAATAACTATTTTAACCATAAATAATTTTATAATCCTAATTAACCTTTTCTTCCTAAGAAAATCCATAATAATTCCACAAAAATTTAGAAAATTCTGAAAATTGAACCTCATCTCTAAAATAACTTTGTAGATCATCATAAAAATGCACAGGGCTAACGGATGTCATTTAATTGGGTTTTTATCTTAAAACATGTTATAAAATCTATAGGAACATACATAAATCATCAACATGTATATATATAATCTTTTATCATTCAAAAATATGGCAAACATTTGCAAAATTATTCAAAATTAACCTCAAAACCGAAACCAAAATATTTTGTGATGTTAACGTTATTCACCTTTTTCTTTAATGATTAAGGAGCTTGAGATTTGAATGATTTTGATTTGAATTTGCTTTCCTTAAGCTTTTCTTTTGTTTCCTCTTCCTCTTCCTTCATTAATGGTGGTCGGCTAAGCTTTTAATTTTTGAAAGTAAGAATGAACGTGCGTTTTGAAATACACTGCCTAGGGAAGATGATTTAGGAATGGCCTTTTTCCCATAATACCCCTCCTCTAATTCATTTTTAAACCCTTCATTTAATTTATTAGTTAAAAGGCACGGCTGCCATAATTAAATCAAATCTCAATCCCCTTATCAACACATTTTATTTAGTTTATCTAACTAAATATCCTAAATAATTATATCAAAAATATGGGGTGTTACAGACTCCCTCCTTAAAAAAATTCATCCTCGAAAATACAATAATGCTCAAAATAAACAAGAAGGTAAAACATACCAACAAAACAAGTCAGGATAAGTATCTCTAATCTTGCTCTCAACTTTCCAAGTACAGTTTCTGTCATCGTCACTCCGCTGGACTTTGACTAATCTGACCGTCTTAGTTCTAAGCCACTTCTTATCTCTCGCAACAATGCGAACTGGCTTCCTCACTATAGTCAAGTGCGGTTCTACCACTAAATCATCTAGCACTATCGGTGCAATAGCAGTCTCCGGGTCTCTAACACACTTTCGAAGATGAGAAATATGAAAAACATCAGGGACACCTGCCAAACTACTTGGTAATTCAAGTCTATACGCGAGCTTCTCGATTCTCGCAAGAATAGGAGAATTCCTATGAACCTAGGATATAACTTCCCCGACCTCCCAAATCTAAGTACACCCTTCATAGGTGATACTTTGACGAAAACTTGGTCCCTAACTGAGAACTCCAAATCTTTTCGTCTCTTACCTGCATAACTTTTTTGCCTAGACTGAGCATCCTTCATCCTATCTCGAATGACCTCAATCTTTTCTGCAGCTTCTCCAACCATATTTGGACCACGAATCAACCTATCCCCGGTCTCAAACTAACAAATAGAAGATTTTCATGGTCTTCCATACAAAGCTTCAAATGGTGCCATCCCAATACTAGTCTGATAACTTCTATTATTCGAAAACTCGACTAGATGCAGATGGTCCTCCAATGATCACCCAAAGTCGAGAACACAAGCTCTCAACAGATCTTTTAAGATCTTGTTAACTCTTTCCGTTTGCCTAACTGTTTGCGAATGGTAAGTGGTACTAATCATATGCTTGGTTCTCAAAACTTCATGTGGACTCTTCCAAAACTCGCTAGTGAACAAGGAATCTCTATCACTAATTATGCTGCTAAGAACTCCATGCAGTCTTATCACATTCTTCATGAATAATCTTGCTAAAACAGGTTCGTTCGGGTTGCTGGAATGAAATGTGCACTCTTGGTCAATCGTTCCACTATAACCCATATACTTTATTTCCTCTGTTCGACCTCGGTAACCCATCTATGAAGTCCATAGAAATAGAATCCTACTTCCACACTGGAGTATCTAACGCTAAAGCAAACCACTCGGTTTCTCGTGTTCGGCCTTTGCCTGTTGGAAATTTAAGCACTTCCTTACACACAAACCAATATCCTACTTCATTCCTTCCTGGAAGAAACTCCTTTTCATATCCTGATACATCTTGGTACCTTCGGGATGTATACTGAACTTCAAACAATGACATTCATCTAAGACTTCCTTTCTTATGCTTCCTACACTCGGAACACATAATCTTCCTTTCTTTCTCAACCACCCATTCTGGTCAAGACTGAAGTCTTTTAAGTCATCGCCCTTCGCCCTTGGTTCCTTCCTTTAGCTTATAGACCCGTTCAGCTAACACTGTATCCTCTATCTGCTTAGAAGCAATTCGTTCGATCAAAATCGGTCGAACTTCCAAACAAGACAATACAATTGTATCACCGCTAAACCCTGCCTCGGATCTCCACTGCACTTTGTAATCTACTAATGCTTCTAAATCTTTCCACTAAGCCATCATTGCCAACACTACATTCTGATGCTTCCTGCTAAGTGCATCTGCAACCCAGTTGCCTTTCCGTGGTGTGCACTGAATCCCAAAATCATAAGCGGCTATGAGCTCTAACCATCTCTGCTATGTCATGCTCCGCGCCTTCTGAGAGAACAAATACTTCAGCGACTTATGATCTGTAAACAGCTCAAGCCTTTCTCCCAAAAGGTAATGTCTCCACGCCTTCAAAGAAAAAATCACAATAGCCAACTCTAAATCATGTGTTGGATATTTGACCTCATGTGGTCTAAGCTGTCTAGAAGCATAAGCAATCACTTTACCTCTCTACATCAGCACAGCTCCTAATCCTGTTCCACACACGTTGATATAGACTACGAAATCCTGATTCACTTCTGGAACAACCAAAACAGGTGCATGGGTCAATAAGTGTTTCAAACTCTGGAATTTTTCCTCACACTTATCGGTCCACACAAACTTCACATCCTTCCTCGTTAGCCTGGTTATTGGTGCTGCTATCTGCGAGAAATCCTTAACGAATCTCTGATAATAACTAGCCAACCCAGGGAAACTCTTAATCTCGGTTACTGTCTCGGGTCTCTTCCAACTATTCACTGCCTTGATGTTAGTCGGATCCACTGATAACCCTACTTCTGAGACTACATGACCAAGAAACTTCACCTCCTTTTTCCAGAAGTGACACTTCGAAAACTTTGCTTTAAGCTGATGCTGCGTCAACGTCTCAAGCATTATTCTATGATGAACTTCTTGCTTTCTTTCATCCTTGGAGTAAATAAAGATACTATCTATGAACACTAGCATGACCTATCCAAGCGCTCTTGGAAAATCCGGTTCATCAATTCTATAAAGAAAGCTGGAGCATTCGTCAGTCTGAATGGCATAACTAACCATGCGTACGATCCATATCTGGTCCTGAATGCTGTCAAAGGTATACTTCCTCTACTACTCTGAGCTGATGGAAACCCATTGCCAAATCCAACTGAGAAAATACCTTTTCTCCACTTAGTTGGTAGAACAAACCGTCAATCCTAGGCAATGGATATCGATTCTTTATCGCCCTCTCGTTCAACTTACGATAATCAATACATAGCCTTAACGATCCGTTCGGCTTCTTAGCAAACACTACCGCTGTACCCATGGCAAACTGTTCAGCCTGAAAAAACTCATGCCTTCCAGATCCACTAACTGCACCTTCAACTACCTCATTCTTTATGGGTCATCCTGCTTGGCGGTCTACTCACCGGTTCTGCTCCTAGAACCAAATCTATCCGAAACTTAATATCTCGTTTTGGTGGCAATCCAACTACAGGCTCAAACACATCTACGAATTCTTTATCCACGAAAACTTAGATCAACTCATCATATGATTCCAAAGCACCCAACAAAGCAAACACCGCACCACAAGAAGCTTCTGCAGTGAAAACAATTTGATTACTACAATCCAGGTAACAAAGAGATATCTTCCTACCCTGGAAAAATATCTTAGCATCGTACTCACTTAACCAATCCATACATAGGATGATCCCAAACGCCACAAAATCAAACACATGCAAACTGCACTCAAAAGTATGACCTAATAGGTCAAACTCAAACTAGTCACACGTCAACCCTAGAGTTGCATTCCCTCCTATGGGATTCGCAACCCGTAAGGAAGTAATTAAATATGTAGGTTCAAGGTTAAGCTTATCTATCAAATATCTAGATATAAAAGAATACGATGCACTAGTATCAAATAAAGAGCTAACAAACATATCATGAATCTAAAGCGTTCCCCTAAGAACTAATTTTCTTTTCTCCTAGGCTATTGGCTTGGAAACAGCAGGCTCCAATGCATACACCTTGCCCTTACCATCTCTAATGGGCTCCGTACAATGGTTCTTATAATGGCATATATGGTCATAGTTAAAACACTTGGCATTCTTCCCTTTAGCCACATCCTTCACTTTTCCTGAGCGATACTCGTTAGTAAAGTGTTATTTCTTGTCACATTTATAGCAGATAACATCACACTTCGCTTTCTTGGCTGCTCGATGCATCTGAGCACCTTTCTTGGGAAAAAACTTCCTCTTCTGGGTCTACCTCTGCCCAACTTGGACAATTTTTCCTTGCTCTTCTCTAGAGACTCAAGGACTTCTTTCTGCCTCAAAGCCATCTCTATAACAATATTAGAAGCATCTTTAAGATGAGACAAAGTAGCACTAGCCAATTCTGGCTTCAATCCTCTGATAAACTTCTCATTCCGTTTCAACACAGTATCCACCGAAGCATATCCATACCAGGCCAACTATTCGAACTTTCTGGCATACTCAGCAAAACACCTCTCCCTGCACTAGCTCGGCAAACTACCTAATCAAAGCTTACTATGTCATTACTGACATAAACCTCTCCTGAAATCTCTTCTTGAAATCCTCCCAGGTTACTGCCTCCTCATCCATTGTCGTTGTTACATTGTTCCACCAGAACAATGCAGTCCCCTAAAGCCGCCTAGATGCCAACCTCCTCTTTTGCTCATCACTGAGCCTTAAATCTGCAAAAATCCTTTCGCAGTGCAACAACCAATTATCCACTTTAATAGCATCCTCCTTTCCTATAAATGGCTTTCCTCTTAGCTTCACATAATCACCGCTCATCTTAGTGAAATGATTAACTTCTGGAACCCTACTCCTACGGCATTTCCTCCTACCACTCCGGCTGCAACTCCTGCCTGCATCATATTCCTGAAAACTGATATGTGGCTTCTATTCAGACCCGCGGGACTTCAGCACCAATATTCTCTGCCTAACCTTGACCTCTCCCTGCATTAGGTTCGGCAATCCTTTCGGTGCTTCCCCCTACTTGGTTAACTATGCTTCTTCTACCATCCATATCTGTATTCAAACCTTAGGAGACACATAAAGATAACCTAATCAAAGATAGATGAATGGAGATAAAGCACATACTTATATATAACAAATGCAATATGTTACTATGGCGTTAACCCAACACCAAACCTCACTCCAATTTCCTTGGACTTTTTTTTCAAAACCAATTTTTAGTTAAATTTTTCATAAACCAATGCTCTTATACCAAGCTGTAACATCCCATATTTGGAGGCCAAAAGCTAAGCACTATGGATGCTGCAGTCGTCCATAGTATTAACTTCTGGTGACGAAATACAGCAAGGTTAATGGTATCCATAATATGAGAAGCACTTGAATATGAACAAAATCACATATTTCCAAAAACAATAGTTTCAGTGATTATAATTCAAATAAATCATATTCAAGTTAAAAAGATCCCAAATGTAATCCCAAGAATTGATCAATTATAATTTACAACAATACACTAAGAGCGACATATGAAGATGCCCCCTTGGATGATCAATCTTAATACACAGCAGAAACAATTTTAAAACAGAATCGCTAAATTAGCTATCCATCAGCCTTCTGCTCGTCTTCGGATGCTTTATTCGCCAAAATCTACCAAAACCTGTAAATCTAAACACTCAGCCTACTTAAATCAAATTTTGAGCAACATAGAGTTTAAGGGGAAGCAAAAACTTCGAGTCAGACTTAAAGCCTGGTACGAATAATATCTGTTACATCATAGTTTACTGACAACTAGTGAGACCACGCCGCTTAGCAGAACGGATTTCCTCTCACTAATTCTCTTTTCAAAACAAATATTTTGCTAATCCTTTCCTGCAACCAAACTGGTTAATCAATTGATTATAATAATAATATAGCAATATCCATTATGCAAAAACAGGAAATGAAAGAGACTATCTGTCTAAAATCTGAACTATCTGTTTTAAATTTTGAGCTACCTACTCTTTTCTAAATTATCTATCCTAAAATTGATTATAGGAATATCTTTTATGCTAGATAATGGGCTATCTGCCCAAAACAAGTAAAAAGGGAGGACTAACCGTCCTTGAAAATTTAGCAAGGTCCGTTATGCTAAAATGAACTATTTGTTCATATCATAGCTGACTGCTCTTTCTGGACTAATTGCCCCTGGGCTGACTGCTCGTAAAATGGATTGACTATCCAAATTTAAAATGAGCGGAGTGCCCAAATTTTCTTTTGGGTTAACCACCCTTCAAAATATCTAAGCTAACTGCTCTACAATATCTGAACTAACCGCTCTTTAAATTTTCCTTGAAACCTTTTCAAAATGATTTAATCCCATCAAATCATATATATACAAGGAAGATATATCTTTAGCTTTACTCTAAGCTATTTTTACCATGTTATATATATACATTACTCAAAATAATGTTGATGATGTTCAATAAGTATTGTCTATCCTTTAAAATAAGTTAAAGTCCTTTATAACTTAAGAAACTTATGGTGTCTGCTTAATTCTTATATTCGAAACCTTTGTTTAAAACAATCAAACAACCTTTCAAAAACATAGAAGATAACTCCTTCAGAATAATTCATAAAACACTTCGAAAGTATTGAAGGTGATTCCTTCATATCCTTTAATAATCCTTTCGAAAGCATTGAAGATAACTCCTTCGAAACCTTTTAAAAGGTTTCTTTTCATAATCTTTAAAACATATGACACCCGCCTTTAAATCCTTTAAACCTTAGCATTTTGAAATCGTTGAAGGTATCTCCTTCAAAACCATCTACAAAACCCTTTGAAAGTACTGAAGGTAACCCCTTCGTATCCTTTTATAAACCTTTCATAATCATTGAAGGTATCTCCTTCAAAACCTTTCGAAATCAAACCTTTCGGAATCAAAACCTTTTAAAATCAAACCTTTAGAAATCAAAATCATTCGAAGAAATTGGGCTCAACTTAAAACAGGTGGAAAACCTTTCAAACCATTCGAAGTTAGCTACTTTGAATCCTTTAAAACGTTTTGACTTAAAATATTTGGATTATGCAAAAGGATCAGAAAAACATTGGAGTCTATAGCAACTGCTTTCAAACCTTCATAAAACTTCTCGAAAACATTCAAAAACAATGAAGTGTTGGTGTTGGAATCAGCCCTTCGAAATCCATGGAGAGAGGCGGCAAGTTTTAGAAAACAAAATATAACCTTTGACTCCATCTGTGTCGAATGGTTTGGAAGCGGCAAATATGCTTCCGACTGGGCCGAAAGCTATACCTTTTGATTTTGCCCAAAGGTTTCAATCAAAACAAGATAGAAAACCAACCGAAACCTTTTTCTTCTAAACCTTTTTGATTTCGAAAGCTCTTTGTCAAAAGCTAGAAGGTGCATTTTTCTTTAAAACCAAGCAAAACTTCATCTCCTCTGAAAGCTATAACCTTTCGTCCCTAAACCTTTCGACTCCATCCAATCCACTATGCACCATTTGCCTGATACCTTGTGCATTGGTATTTAACCTAGTCGAAAGGTTTGAAACCTTTCGACTTAATCGGAAGGTCTGGAATGAAGGCGGAAGCTCTACCGAAGGGTTAATAGAAGAAAAACAATTTATTTGTATTCTAAAATAGTTCTTTTGTACACCACCTACCTTGTTTATCTAAATTTGATTGGTTGCCAGAATTTTATATTCCAAAATCGACTTTCCTTATTTGGAAATTTGAATAATTTTGAAAAAGCCATTTCTCCTTTATAATTATATAAAACATTTAAGTCCCATACAGTAAATAATTTTACATAACTATTAAAACTCCTTCAAAACTTATAGAAAAATTCCAGAAAATCAAATAATATGTTCTCTTCAACATATAAAAATGTCAGATCCAAACAATAATAATTTTACCCGTAAATAATTTTATAATCCAAACTAACGTTTTCTTCCTTCGAAAATTCATAACAATTCCACAAAAATTCAGAAAATTTTGAAATCGAAACCCATCTCCAAAATAACTTTTTAGATTATCATAAAATTCGCAAGGCTAATGGATGTCATTTAATAGGGTTTTTGTCTTAAAACATGTCATAAAATCTTTACGAACATACATAAGTCACCAACTTGTATATATATAATCTTTTATCATTCAAAAACGTGGCAAACATTTGCAAAATCGTTCGAAATTTACCTCAAAACCGAAACCAAAATATTTTGAGATGTAAATGTTATTCACCTTTTGCTTTAATGATTTAGGAGCTTGAGATTTGAATGAGTTTGATTTGAATTTGCTTTCTTTAAGCTTTTCTTTTGTTTCCTCTTCTTCTTCCTTCGTTAATGGTGGCCGACCAAGCTTTTAATTTTTGAGAGAGAGAATGAACATGTGTTTTGAAATATACGGCCTAAAGAAGATGATACAGGAATGGTCTCTTTCCCATAATACCCTTCTTCTAATTCATTTTTAAACCCTTCATTTAAATTATTAGTTAAAAGGCACGACCACCTTAATTAAATCAAATCTTAATCCCCTTATGAAGACATTATTTTGTTTAGTTATCTAACTAAATCTCCTAAATAATGTTATCAAAAATCTGGTGTGTTACAATCCCTCCTAAGTTGTTTCGTACCACATCCTATAATATGAATGGGCCTACGTGGTCTCGAAACTTTTGGTTCAATCTCGATGTCATCAAGCTAATCCGGTGCCATCTTTCCTAACACCTCTAATAAGTCCTCCAAAATCCACTAGCGAACAACAGTTTTCTATCAATTATAATGCTCTTCGGCACACCATGGAATCAAGCTATCCACTTCACATATAACTCAATCATTTTTTGTTTGTTCTACTAAAATTTAGGATATGAACCATGCATACTTCTTCAACCTATTGATTATGACCCGGATGATATTATACCCTCCTCTTGTCCTTGGTAATCATCGATAAAGTCCTCGATATTTTCTCCCACTTCAACTCGAGAATAAACAATCACCCATCCTTATAGAACCAACCAGCTCAGTCAAGTATATACTGCTTTATTTCTTCAGACTCTACTCCTTCTATCGTTGCTGCGATTTGCGCTGCTCCAGAGTCATGCCTTCGACTAGCGTCGATCCGCATAATCAAAGTAGGTTAGATATCAACTAGCCTACACATCCATCTCAAGCTCACATCAAGTTCCAAAGTCATAACCAACGATATAATCAAGCTATGTCCACTCTTAAAACATCGCCCCCAAACTGGCATGTATTATACTTAAAGCATTAAAGACCGCATTTCCCTTATCGGGGGTATATGAAATGTTGAGGTCGTAGGAGGCTAAAAATTCCCACCATCGTTGTAGCAAAGGTTTAGATCTTTCTAGGAGAAGAGCTACTACAACAATTCATGATCCAGAATAGCTCGAACCACTCTCCTAAAAGACAGTGCTGCCAAATCTTTAAAGTGGATACCAATGCCATTTACTAAACCATGAGTCGGATATTTCCTTCATGTGGTTTCAATTGTCGACTATCATAAGTGACAACCTTACACATCATCGTCGATACTACACCTAGTCCAGCACATCAGGCATTTTTGTATACCGTCAATTCTTCGTTCCAACCAAGAATGACTAACACTAATGCACTCATTATTCTCTCTTTCAGACATACAAACGCATGCTTGAACCTTGCAGCTCAAACAAAAGTTTGAACTTCATTGTAAAGTTGGATAATGGTGTTTCTACCTTATAGAAGTCCTAGATAAAATGCCTATAGTATCCCTCCAATCTAATTAAACTCTTCACATGCATAGCTCCCTTGGGACTGTCCTAATTCTAGACCACCATAACTTTCGCAGGATCCATTACAATGTCCTGCTCCAAAATAATATGACCTAAGAATCTCACTTCCCTCTTCTAGAAATGACATCTTGAAAACTTTGTCTTCAATCAATATTTTTTCGACACCTCCATCACAATCCTCAAATGTAACTTGTGTTCTTCCTTTTTAGTGAATATCATCAACAAACATAAGCATGAAATTACTCAACTGATCCCTTGAAACATTGTTTATGAGATCAATAAAGTGCGCCGGTGCTTTGGCTGGCCGAACGGCTTAAGCAACCACTTTTAAAACCCAATTGGCGTGCATAAAGCATGCCATAATCAGTGCACTCTCTTGAGCTACTCTCAGTTGATGAAATCTCATTGCAAGATCAACCTGAGAGAACATCCTCGCACCGTGGAGCTGGTAGAGAAAGCCATCTATACGTAGGAGTGGGTACTTATTCTTCTTTGTTACCTTAGTTATCTCACAATAGTCAACTCAAAGACTCAAAGAGCCTTAATGGAGAACATTACAGGTGCACCTCACTCAAATATACAACATTGAATGAACCCTCATCACAACAGGTCATTCAATTGCACCTCAAGCTCTCGGTGCTCTTTGGATGCCATATGCCTCAAAACCATAGTTATTAGTGTAGTATCTTTAACTAGACTGATACAGAACACTCTCTCCCTATGTGGTAGCAACTTAGTGACCTCCTCAAATATGTCCAGATATTTTCTAGCTATAGGCAGAGATGACAACTTGTCATAAAGGATATCCAGCGTAGAAAGCTAACCATCTCCTCATCCTTCAATAAGCAGTCTAACTCTACCTTTGCCCATCCTTAGTCCCAATCGTCATCAATGACTTCATACAGTCCACAATTGCTCTATACCTCTTCATCCAATCCATTCCTATAATAATACCAAACCTGAACAAACCGAAGATAAAGTAATCATAAACAAAATAACATCCATGACTCATAACATTAGGTCTCGGTAAACCATCTATAGGTCAACTGAGCCCCCAATAGGGTTCATCATAATGAAAGGTCGGTCAACTATCCTGGGTCTCAATGCCAATCTATCTATTAAATCACTAGATACGAAGGAATATGTAACCCTGGTATCAAATAATAAAATGTATAAGAACACCATAAATGGAAAGCATACTTTAGATAGTGTTATCCAGCTCTAAGACCAAGCATCTTATAAACGAATCCAGATGTCATAATGAAGATAAAATGGTTGAAGGACATGGAGGCATGCTTAGAGGAACAATGGGTGAATCTTTAAGAAATTAGAGAGAAAAATGCAAGTAAGGGAGTGATCTTTACCGAGCTCTTTTTAGGACGGCACCGACATGATTCCTGGCACTCTAGTGGATTCTAAAGCTATGGTATGAGGTTAGTTAGCTCAAGAAATCATCCTGGGGACCGTTTCTAAAGAAGTACATAAGCAACTGTAACATCACCCAATTGGAGGCCTAAAATTAACGGCTATGGATACTGTAGTCATCCATAGTTATTTATCCTCGGCAACCAAATATGGTAATGTACGATACATTGATATAATAAAAACATATGGATATGGAAAAAAAATTAAAATCTCAAACAACATTCACATTCCATTCCAAAAACCATTTCAATATTGTTTACATAATCCCACCAATGTTAACCACATTTAGAAAAATATAATTATTACACATAAGCCTAGAGCGACATATGAAGATGCCACTTTGGTTGATCAGAGTATATAATAAGGCAATCACACAACTTTGCCTTTACAACACAATTCAGCGGAATCAAAAGAAAAAGAACTCTAAATAACAATAATTTCTCATGCACATCTTCGAAAGCTTATTCGTCTAATGAGGCACCTAAAAACTCAACTCACAAACTACTCAAAATCAATTGATCACCCGAGAGTTTAAGGGTAAAACAAAAACTTTGATCGGACATAAAGCCTGGTATGAATAATAATATAACATCTCAAACCATTTAGATATCTAGTGAGAACATGCAGCTTAGAGAAATAGGTTTTCCCCTCACTATTATCCTAAAAACCTTTGTAAAACCATATACTGCGCTCCTGCATCCACAATGGTTAAAACATAGTAATTCAAAAATATTACGATGATATGCCTACATATTATAACATCCTGGATTTTCCATCCCCTGCTTAATTGACTACCTGTCATATTTATAGTTTCTAGGTCACTATTAACCTATTAGTTTTCATGGGCTTACTAACCTTTTTCATAGTTAATGGACTCCTCATCCAATTTCATAGTTTTCATGGGATCATTAAAAGCCTATTGGCCCTTGTCAATAAGTTAGTTAATTCATGGGTTCTTCCTGAACGTATTAGTGTCTCCAATAACTTCTCTCTTATCCTAGTTTTCATGGGTTGACTAGGAAACTATTGACTTCTGTCAATAACTTAATCTAGATATAGTTTTCATGATCACTCTAGCAAGCTCGAGCCTCAATCCCCGAATAAACCTCTCATTCCTTCTGGTGTCAGTGTCTATAGTGGCATATCCATATCGAGACAGCTCATCAAACTTAGCAGCGTATTCGATTATTAACATCGCTCCCTAAACTAGATCTATAAACTTCCTCATCAATGTCGACTCTGCCGCTTCAAATAAAAACCTTTGTTCAAATCTCCTTTTGAACTCGTCCCATGTCAAATCATCATCCGAAACTCCGACAGTCACCCTATTCCACCAGTGAGGCACAACCCCTTGCAACTACCTAGAGGCCGGCTACCTCTTTTGCTCATCATCCAAACATAGAGCGGTGAAGATTCTATCGCGGTGCAATAACCAATTCTCAACTTCAATAGCATCCTCCGTTCCAACAAATGGCTTTCCACCCAGACTGGTTTAGTCTCTGTTCATCCTAGCATAATTATTTCCTGCTGTAACTACAAGATTAGCTCCTTCATCATTTCCAACAACTCCAGCAGCAACTCTTGCTTGCATAAGAATGGCGAAAAACTGATACATCATCCTCGTATCTACTCGCAGTTTTCTAGCAACACCATTGACATAAGCATTTTTTTAGCATTATCCGGTCGATCTGGGTTCCTCCTTGTATTAGGTCGAGCATTTCCATTGGTCATGGTGTTTCCTCCACCTAGCTTTCCTCTTCCGTTTCCTGCTTCCATATCTTCTTTCTCGTAAATCTGCATATGAGCCTTAGTAAGATATAGAAGAATGGTCTAAAAGAGGGGAATACATGTGTGTGTGTGTGTATATATGCCAAATACAAGTACGTTGCCATAGCGTTAACCCAAACCCCGATCATATTTAAAATTCATTGGATTATGTTTCAAAAAATCTTTTAGGTTTAACTTTTATTTTAAGTTTTTATAAACCTATGCTCTGATAAAATCCCCTAATTGGAGACCCAAAACTAACGCCTACAGATGCGGTAGTTATCCATAGTTATTAATCCTTAACGACTAAATAATGTAATGTTAGATATATTGATATAACATAAACACATGGATACAGAAAAAAAATTCAAAATCTCAAAAAACATTCACATTCCCTTCCAAAAACCATTTGAACATTCCTTACATAATCCTACCAACGTTAACAACGTACATAAAAATATAATTATTTCACATACGCCAAGAGCAACTTATGAAGATGCCCCCTTGGTTGACCAAAGTATATAATAAGGCAATCAAACAACTATGCGTCTACAACACAACACAGCGGAATCAAATGAAAAAGAACTCTAAATAGGTATAATGCCTCCTACACATCTTCGAAAGTTTATTCGTCTAATGAGGCACCTGAAAACCTCAACTCTCAAAATACTCAAAATCAATTGAGCACCCGAGAGTTTACGTGGGAAACAAAAACTTCAAATTGGACATATTCCGGTATGAACAATAATCTAATATCTCGTACCATTTAGATATCTAGTGAGACCACGCTGTTTAGCGGAACAGGTTTTCCCCTCACTAGTATCCTAAAAACCTTTATAAAACCATATACTGTGCTCCTGCATCCAGAATGTTAAAACATAACAATTCAGAAATATTATAATGATATGCATACATATTAAAACATCCTGGATTTCCCATCCCCTGTTTTTTGACTACCTGCCATATATATAGTTTCTAGAGTCACTATTAACCTATTAGTTTTCATGGGCTTACTAATCTTTTTCATTGTTAATGGACTCTCATCCTATTTCATGGTTCTCATGGGATCACTAGAAACCTATTGGCCCCTGCCAATAACTTCATTAATTCATGTGTTCTTCCTAAACCTATTGGTGACTCCAATAACTTCTTTCTTATTCTAGTTTTCATGGGTTGACTAGAAACCTATTGACTTTTGTCAATAACTTAATTCAGATATAGTATTCTTTGGTGCACTACAAACCAATTGGTCCATACCAACCACTCTTAAAAGCATAGATTTCATGGGATCACTATGAACCTATTGGTTACCCCAATCCTTCCAAATCATAGTTTCATGGGTTTACTATGAACCTGTCTCCCTAACAACTTTAATGTCTAGGCTTCCTATATTCTGGTCTCCTTGACCTTCTAGATGCAATTCTACCCATTCAAGAGTTTAATCAATTTATATTTACTACCATGTCAACCTAGCTGGTTCTTCTGCCCCAATATCCCCAAATGCAGTTATGGGTCCATTTTAATGTGAATACACATATATGAAGAAGAAAATGTAATAACATAACAATACCACTCATGTTGGTTTAATACCGTTGAAATTATTTTCATACAATACATGGTTAATCCCTTTAACCTATTATTCTAATCAAGGAAAAGCTCCTTCAAATTTTTATATTTATTTCAAAACTTCTTTATTTGTATCCATGGGTTTACTTTAAATGAGATAGGGTTATTTTTTTTGAGAAACAAAGTCTTTTGAAACCTTCGAAACCTTGCTTTTGATCTCACTGGATAAACTCCTTCGAAAGTATAACAATCTATTTTCAAAATATTAAGCCCCTTCCTTTCGAAACACTTTAAAACCTTTCTTTTGAAACCTTTCGAATGCATTAAAGTATTACCTTTTAACCATTGAAGCATGGCTTCAAAACCAATTGAAAGTACCCCTTTCGAAACCATTGAAAGCACCCCTTTAGAAACCATTTTTATTTATATTAAATCATTATTTGGGTCAAGTGAATACAAACAAAAGTATCTCTTTCGATACCATTCTTTATCTCACAAAAGTATTGGGGGAAACTTGATGGCGTCGACACCACCATCTCAAATGCATAAGACATTTGAGTAAAACACTTGAAGGTTGGCTTCAAAACCCCTAACCCCTTCCCAAAGCTATAGGAAGTGGCTTGCATTTCTAAAACAAAGACTACCTTTTCGAAGTATCGATATCTTCAATACCTTTGAAAGATCTAAAAGTGGTAGAAGGGTTTCGACCTGGTCGAAACTGCCCGTTTCAAAAGCTTTAGTTTGAAAACTAAGTAGCTTCTTCGAAAGGTACTATTTTAAAACGGCGGCAACCCTTCAGTTTTGACTCCTTCGAAAGCTTTTTATGAAACAGGTACGCGCTTTTCTTTTGAAAGGAAAACAAAGGTATCGACCCCATCAGATGTTATGTTTCAACACTCTACCTTCCGCCTTTCTCAATTCCACTACGTACCGACAAAGTGATACCATGTGTATTTGTTTTGGCCTTATTGGTTTCGTCTTGGTAGGTTTCGACCTGAATGAAGGCGGAAGATTTGGGTCGAAAGGTATTCCAAAAGTGGCGGAACCTACTTTTTCGGGGTAAAGGCTATTTTTACCGTATAAAGTGATTTATTTGTGTTACCTACATGTGAACAACTGATTGGTTGCCTAAACTTTTCAAATTATTTTCCAAATACTTGCCGCATATTCTCAAATCTAAACCATTATAAATTTTAAAAAATAAGAACCTCCATTATGCAAAATAATTAAATCATTTAGGTCCTCCTTTCAAAATAATTTAATTTCCATACTAAATCGCTTAGCGAAAATCCCCAAAAATCACAGAAATTCGATTTTAATATGTTATCTAAGATATATAAATTTCAGACCCAAATTCATCATATAATAAACGAAATATATTTTTACACCCAATTAATCTTATTTTACTTTGAAAATTCATAAAAAATTCTCCATAGCTTGGAAAATTATAAAAAATTAAAACCTATCTCCCCAATCACATTTTCCATAACATAAATTTTTTCCATGGCATTTGAAAATCATTTGTAATCAGTTTTATCCTAAAACCATGTATATTCATATTTAAACCATTGGATTTAAATCAAACCTATTATGAATCCAAGCACATCATCAAAAATCATCATATTGGATTTAATCTTAAATCTGAAATCAAATGATCGTATATAAACCAAAAAAGAGATATTTTGATCATTATTCACCTTAGTTTGGATTAGGAAATTGGAGATTGGTTTGAGATTGATTCCCATAGCTTGAATCCTAAGATTTGATCTTGAATTTCCTCTTCTCTTCTTACTCCTTAATGGACGGCTCCACTTTTCTTTCTTACATTTATTTTGCTTGTGATCAAATGAACGTGAATGTTATGGATAAGGAAATATGGGCGGCAACTACCCTAACGCCCTTATGTTAATTTAATTCTCATTTATAAGCCCATTCAAGTTAATTGACCATGGCCTCTAAGTTTATTAACAAGACTCAATCTCCTTATCACTCCACATTAATCTATTTAATTTATCTAATTAAATCTCTTGAATAGTGTAATAAAAAATTAAGGGTGTTACAGGTTCCTCTCCTTAAATAATTTCATCCACGAAATTTAGTACGGACTAAATACTAATCATAGCAATCATCTGTAATGACTCCTAACATCCATACTAGCCTACCTAACTAGCACTTTTCTATATAAATCTAATATTGACATTCCACTAAAGCAGATCAGGATAAATATCTCGAATCCTATCCTCTGTCTTCCAACCACAGTCTTTCTCATTGTCGCTCCACTGAACTTTCACCAACTTAACTATCTTGGTCCTCAATCTTTCCTCATCTCTGCTACAATCTGAACTGGTTGTCTAACAAACATCAACTTAGGCTCTAGTACCAAATCTTCCAACTCTGTCAGAGGTATAGTAGTCTCTGGATCATGCACATACTTGTGAAGATGAGACAAATGGATTACGTTATGGACACCTGCCAAACTGCTCGGCAACTCTACTCCGTATTCGAGCATTCCAATCCTTTCTAAAACTAGAAATGGACCAATATATCTTGGGGACAGTTTCACTAACTTTCCAAACCAAACCACACCCTTCATCGGTGATACTTTAATGAAGACCATGTCTCCAACCGAGAACTCTAGGTCTTTAAGCCTCTTATTTGTGTAACTCTTTTATCTTGATTGAGCCTCATTCATTCGTTCTCGTATCAACTCAATCTTCTTTGATGCCTCTCTAACCAAATTCGGACTTAAGACTAATCTATCTCCAATCTCCAACCAACGTGCTGGCAATTTGCATGTCCTTCTAAAGGCACCATTCCTATACTAGTCCGTTACTATTATTATAGGAAAACTCAATCAAATGTAGGTGATCTTCCCAAGATCCACCAAAGTCAGACACACAAGCTTTTAATAAATCCTCGAGTACCTTATTGACTCCCTCTGTCTGTCCATCCGTCTGTGAGTGATATGTTGTACTCATCTTGAGCTTGGTACCTAATACTTCCTATAGAATTTTTCAAAATTCACTAGTGAATAATGCATCTCTTACTCTGACCATGCTACTAGGAATCCCATGAAGTCTAACTATGTTCCTTATGAACAACTTCGTCAAAACAGGTGTCATTCTGGTTGACCTGACAGGAATGAAATAGGCACTCTTGGTCAACCTGTCCACTATGACACATATGCTTTCATTTCCCTTATTCGACCTTGGCAATCCGTCTATAAAATCTATGGATATCAAATTCCATTTCTAGACTGGAATCTCTAAAGGCTGAAGCAATCCACTCGGCTTCTGATGTTCGGCCTTCACTTGTTGATAGTTTGCGCACTGCCTAACCCACAAGCCAACATTCCTCTTCATGCCTTCCCAATAGAAGCTCCTTTTCATATCCTGATACATCTTGATCCATTCAGGATGAATCATAAACTTGGACCAATGGCATTCTTCAAAAACATCTCTCCTTAAGTTCTCTATACTAGGAACACATAATCATCCCTTCTTTCTCAATCATCCTCTTTGGTCAAGACTAAAATCCTTTAGATCATCGATCTTTGATGCAACCTCAAGCCTTCTAATCCTCTCGGCTAAAATCGAATCCTCTTTATATTTAGAAGCTATTCTTCCGACCGGTGCTAGTCGAACTTCTAAATAGGACAATATGGTAATACCCTAACTAGAACTAGCAATCGATCTTAACTATACACTACAGGTAGTCAAAGCTTCTAAATCCTTCTATTCTGCCAACATAGCTAATACCACATTCTGATGCTTCCTACTAAGAGCATCCACTACTTTATTTCCTTTCCCAGCAGTATATCCTATACCAAAATCATAAGCAGCCAAAAACTTTAGCCAACTTTGCTGTCGCACATTTAGCTCCTTCTGAAAGAATAAGTACCTTAAAGACTTATGATCAGTGTATAACTCAAATCTCTCCCCTAAGAGATAATGTCTCCAAATCTTCAATGCAAAGATCACTACTGCCAACTCTAAATCATGTGTAGGGTACCTCACTTCGTGTGGTCTACGTTGTCTGGATGCATACGTAATAACTTTACCTTTCTACATCAATACTGCTCCCAATTCCGCTCCGCATGCATCAGTGTATACTACCAACCTCTGGTTTGCATTTGGAACTTCTAACACCAGTGCATTGGTCAACAAATGCTTCAACTTAAGAAACCCTTCATCACATTTGTGATACCAAACAAACTTCACGCCTTTCTTGGTTAACTTAGTCAAAGGTACTGCCCTACGAGAAATCCTTAATGAATCTCTGGTAATAGCTAGCAAGTCCAAGAAAACTCCTGATCTCGGTTACCATCTCTGGTCTTTTCCAATTATTGATAGCTTCAATCTTAATTGGATTGACTGGCAAGCCTCTTCTGAAACCACGTGACCAAGAGCCTTAACCTCTTTCTCCCAAAAATGTCACTTAGAAAACTTCATTTTTAGCTTATGCTGCCTCAGCATCTCAAGCACTACTCTTAGATGATCCTCATGCTCTCTTTCATCTTTCAAGTACACTAACATATCATCTATAAATTCCAATACGAACCTACCCAAGTGCTCTCGAAAAGCTCGGTTCATCAAATCTACGAAGAAAGCAGGTGCATTCATTAACCCGAATGGCATCACTAACCACTCATACAAACCATACCTAGTCTGAGATGCAGTCAAAGGAATGATGTCCTCGGCTATCCTTAGCTGATGGAACTCCATCGCTAAATCCAATTAGGAAAACACTCTGGCTCTACTCAACTGATCAAACAGATCATAAATTCTCGGTAGAGGATACATGTTCTTGATCGTCCTTTCGTTCAACTTACGATAGCTGATGCATATGCTCAACGACCCATCTGCTTTCTTCACGAATGTCGTGGCCACCCCCTAAGGCGAACTACTTGGCTTAATAAAATTCCTTCCTTCAAGATCCACTAGCTGCACCTTAAATTCCTTCATCTCATTCGATTTCATCTTGCTATGTGGTCTACTGACAGGTTTAGCTCATGGTACAAGATCTATCTGAAACTCAACAGCTCGTTTCAGTGGTGATCCCATAACCGGCTCAAAGACATCTACAAATTCTGTTGCTACACGAACCTGGCATAACTCTTCTCCTACTTCTGTAGCACTTAACAAAGCACAAACGCTCCTGCTAGAATTCTCCACTGAGAAGATGATTCGGTTATGACAATCAGGGTGTCTCAATGATATTTCCCTATCGTGGCCAAATATCCTAGCCTCATTCTTACCCAATCAATCCATACCCAAAATGATCCTGAAATCTATGAAATCAAAAACGTGCATACTGCAAGAAAACTTATGACCTAACAAATCAAGTTCTAACTAGTCATATCTCATCTCTAGAGTTGCATACACTCCTATTGGATTCGAAACTTTAAGGAAGTAATAAGGTATGTGGGTTTTATGCATAACCTATCAACCAAATACTATGATGTAAATGAATATGATGCACTGGTATCAAACAGTACCCTAACAGGCGTACTTTGAATCAATAGCATACTTTCCATCACATTTTTCCCTTTATCAACTATAGTAGGCCTAGAAGAAGATGGTGGTCCAACATCAAAAACCTTCCCTCTGTGTGCCCTGACCGGCTCTGGATACTTATTTTTATAATGCCCAACTTGGTTTCACAGTCTTCTTTTCTATAGGCTTCTTTCCCTGATCGGCACTCAAGAGCATAATGACCCTTTTTGTCACATTTGAAGCACACGAATTTAGCCATTTCCTTCTTAGAAGCATCCCCCTTCTGGGCTCCCTTCTTATTAAAGAACTCCATCTTCTTTCCCGGAGGACCTGGGAATCAACTGGCTTCTCTCTGGCATAAATAGCAAGCATCTCTTCATGGCGAATGGCCATCTCCACCACCACATTATATAGATCACGGATATGTGTCATGGTCACTCTAGCAAGCTCGGGCATTAATCCTCAAATAAACCTCTCATTTCTCCTGGTGTTAGTGTCTATAGTGGCATATCCATATCGATATAGCTCATCAAACTTGCAGCGTACTTAATTTCTAACATCACTTCCTAAACTAGATCTAGAAACTTCCTCATCAATGTTGACATTGCCACTTCAGATAAAAACCTTTGTTCACATCTCCATTTGAACTCATCCAATGTCAAATCTTCATCCGAAACTCTGGCAGTTACACTATTCCACTAGTGAAGCACTGCCTCTTGCAACTGTCTAGAGGCCAGCCTCCTCTTTTGCTCATCATCAAAACCTAGATTAGTGAAGATTCTCTTGCAGTGCGATAACCAATTCTCAACTTCAATAGCATCCTCCGCTCCAATAAATGGATTTCCACCCAGACTGGTGTAGTCTCTGCTCATCTTAGCATAATTATTTCCTACTGAAACTACAGGATTAGCTCCTCCCGCATTTCCAGCAACTCTAGCAGCAACTCTTTCTTGCATAAGGCTGGCGAAAAAATGATAAATCGTCCATGCATCTGCTGGCGGATTTCTAGCACCACCATTGGCATCAGCATTTTTGTTAGCATTATCCTATCGACCCAGATTCCTCCTAGTATTTGGTCGAGCATTTACATTGGTCATGGTGCTTCCTCCACCTAGATGTCCTCTTCCGTTTTCTGCTTCCATATCGTCTTTCTCGTAAATATACATACGAGACTTAGTAAGATACAGAAGAACGGTCTAAGAGAGAGGGGAATAAGAGTGTGTGTGTGTGTGTATGCCGAATACAAGTACGTTACCACAGCGTTAACCCAAACCCCAATCATATTTCTAATTTATTGGATTATGTTTCAAAAAAGCTTTTAGGTTTAAATTTTATTTTAAGTTTTTATAAACCTATGCTCTGATACCAACTTGTAAAATCCTCTACTTGGAGGCCCAAAACTAACGGCTACGGATGCGGAATTCATCCATAGTTATTAATCCTTGATGACTAAATACGACAATGTCAGATACATTGATATAACATAAACACATGGATATGGAAAAAAATTTAAAATCTCAAACAACATTCACATTCCATTCCAAAAACCATTTCAACATTCCTTACATAATCCCACCAACGTTAACACTGTACAGAAGAAAAATAATAATTACACATACGGCAAGAGCAACATACAAAGATGCACCCTTGGTTGATCAAAGTATAAATAAGGCAAGCAAAGAACTTTGCATTAACAACATAACATAGCGGAACCAAATGAATAAGAACTCTAAATAGATATAATGCCTCCTACGCATCTTCAGAAGTTTATTCGTCTAATGAGGCACCTGAAAACCTCAACTCTAAAACTACTCAAAATCAATTGAGCACCTGAGAGTTTAAGGGGAAAGCAAAAACTTCACATCAGACATATTACGGTATGAACAACAATCTAATATCACAAACCATTTAGATATTTAGTGAGACCACGCCGCTTAGCGGAACGGGTTTTCCCCTCACTAATATCCTAAAAACCTTTATAAAACCATATATTGTGCTACTGCATCCACAATGCTTAAAACATAGCAATTCAAAAATATTATGATGATATGCATATATATTAAAACATCCAGGACTTCCCATCCTCTGTATTTTTTACTACATGTCATATTTATAGTTTCTGGCATCACTATTAACCTATTAGTTTTCACGGGTTTGCTAATCTTTTTCATAGTTAATGGATGCCCCATCCTATTTCATAGTTCTTATGGGATCACGAAGAACCTATTGGCCCCGCCAATAACTTAGTCAATTCATAGGTCCACCCTGAACCTATTGGCGACTCCAATAACTTCTCTCTTATCTTAGTTTTCATGGGCTGACTAGAAACCTATTGACTTTTGTCAATAAGTTAATTCGGATATAGTATTCGTGGGTGCACTACAAACCAATAGGCCCATACGAACCACTCTTAAAAGCATAATTTTCATGGGATCACTATGAACCTATTGGTTACTCCAATCCTTTCAAATCATAGTTTCATGTGTTTAATATGAACCCGTCTCCTTGACAACTTTTATGTTTAGGCATCCTATATTCTGGTCTCCTTGACCTCCTAGATAGAATTCTACTCATTCAAGAGTTAAATCAATTTATATTCACTACCGGGTCAACCTAGCTAGTTCTTCTGCCCTTGTATCCCTAAAATGCAGTTATGCGTCCATTTTAATGTGAATACACATACGTGAAGAAGTAAATGTAATAACGTAACAATACCACTCCTGTGGGTTTAATACCCTTGAAATTATTTTCATATAATACATGATTGATCATTTTAACCATTATTTTAATCAAGGAAAACCTCCTTCAAATCTTTATATTTATTTCAAAACTTCTTTATTTGGATATCCATATATTTTCTTTAAAATGAGATAGGGTTATATGTTTTGAGAAACAAAGTCCTTTGAAACCTTCTAAACCTTGCTTTCGATCTCTCTGGATAACCACCTTTGAAAGCATAACAATCTAATTTCAAAATTAAGCCCCTTCCTTTCGAAACACTTTAAAACCTTTCTTTCTACACCTTTCGAATGTATTAAAAGTATTACCTTCTAACCATTGTAGCATAGCTTCAAAACCATTTGAAAGTACCCCTTTCGAAATCATTGAAAGTACCCCTTTCGAAACCATTTTTATTTATATTAAAACATTATTTGGGTCAAGTGAATACAAAGAGAAGTATCTCTTTCGAAATTCTCACAAAAGTATTGGGGAAAACTTGATGGCATCAGCACTACCATTTCGAATGCATAGGAATTTGGGTAAAACACTTGAAGGTTGGCTTCAAAACCCCTTTCGAAACCATTTCCTTCGAAACCCCTAACCCCTTTCGAAAGCTATAGGAGGTGGCTTACATTTCTAAAACAAAAACTACCTTTTCAAAGTATCAATATCTTCAACACCTTCTAAAGGCCTGAAAGTGGTAGAAGGGTTTCGACCTGGTCGAAATTACCCGTTCCAAAAGCTTTAATTTGAAAACTAAGCAGCTCCTTCGGAAGCTACTATTTTAAAAAGGTGGAAACCCTTCGGTTTCAACTCCTTCGAAAGGTTTTTATGAAATAGGTAAGCGCTTTTCTTTGGAAAACAAAACAAAGGTATCGACCCCATCGGATGTTATGTTTTGACAATCTACCTTCTGCCTTTCTCATTTCCACTATGTACCGACAAAGTAACATCATGTGTATTTGTTTTGGCCTCATTGGTTTCGTCTTGGCAGGTTTCGACCTGAATGAAGGTGGAAGATCTAGATCGAAAGTACTTCCAAAAGTGGTGGAACTAATTTTTTCTGGGTAAAGGCTGGGTTTACCATATAAAGTAATTTCTTTGTTACTATTTTCCTACACGTAAACAACTGTTCGGTTGCCTAAACTTTTCAAATTATTTTCCAAATACTTGCTGCATATTCTCGGATCTAAACCACGATAAATTTTAACAAATGAGCCCTTTCATTAAGCAAAACAATTAAATCGTTTAGATCCTCCTTTCAAAATAATTTAATTTCCATACTAAATCACCTAGCAAAAATCCCCAAAAATTATAGAAATTCGCTATTAATATGTTATCTAACATATATAAATTTCAGACCCAAATTCATCATATAATAACTAAATATATTTTTACACCAAATTAACCTTATTTTTCTTTGAAAATTCATAAAAAGTTCTCTATAGCTTGGAAAATTATAAAAAATTGAAACCCATCTCCAAAATCACATTTTGCGTAACATAAATTTTCCCATGGCATTTGAAAATCATTTGCAATCAGTTTTATCCTAAAACCATGTATATTCATATATAAACCATTGGATTCAAATCAAACTTATTGTGAATCCAATCATATCATCAAAAATCATCATATTGGATTTAATCTTAAATCTGAAATCAAATGATTGTATATAAAACAAAATAGAGATGTTTTGATTATTATTCACCTTAGTTTGGATAAGGAAATTAGAGATTGGTTACAGATTGATTCCCCTAGCTTGAATCCTAAGCTTTACTCTTGGATTTTCTCTTCTCTTCTCTTCTTAGTCTTATTGGATGACTCCTCTTTTATTTCTTACATTTATTTTGCTTATGATCAAATGAACGTGAATGGTATGGATAAAGTACATGGGTAAGGAAATATGGGCCGCAATTACCCTAACGCCCTTATGTTAATTTAATTCTTATTTATAAGCCCATTCAAGTTAATTGAGCAGGCCTTTAAGTTTATTAACAAATCTCAATCTCCTTATCTCTCTACATTTACATTAATCTATTTAATTTATCAAATTAAATCTCCTGAATAGTGTTATCAAAAATTAGGGTTGTTACAGCAACTCTAAATGGCTTCATAGAAATTAACAGGTAGTAGATGTGCTAAATCCTCTCGAGAACACCCGATTTCTAAGGCAAAAGTGCTTGGAACTAGGTGAATCAAAGCTAGAAGGTGGAATAGAGGAAGATTGTGTGGTTTGCAAGAAGAAAATCATATTGGTATCAACCTAATATGTCGATTGCTGTATCATTTTATGGCATAAGGGACCTCATCTTCCCTCCTACTTTTCTATATCTAGATTTGAACTAGTATTTCACGATTCAGTGAATTTTTGGGCAATTCCTCTATAAATTGTGAGCCAACGACAACTCGGGGAGAACTTTTGGACATTCTATGATTTATCTTCTTTCTCTACTCAAGTTTGTCACTAAGGAGGCTACTTTTACTGTTCTTTGCTGACTTTGAAGTGTAAAATGCTTGTGTTCATGACAAAAACATTCCATAATAAGATTAAAGTGGATTTAAGCAAGAGATTGGCCGAACCTCTACAAATTCGTACATTGTTTATTATTTACTTGCTGATTACAGTTAGATCGACTCTCCTAACTCAAATTGGGTGTTGTGCCATTTTTTGCCCAATATTTTTTGTGCTTCCACCAAGAATAGAGCTTCTCAAGTGTTGATCTAGATATCTATTATGTATTAGAATGTCTAGGAGTTAGATTTAGAAGGTTCTTATATTAAATCTAAAGGAATGTCTTATTGGAACTACTGACCCCTAGAGGATATGGAAGAGTGGGAGTAGTTGCTGGTAGAGAACATAAAGTTACCCACCATAATAAAGAGACTAATCGATTGGCGGCCGTGTTGCCAGGACCATCTACCCCATAGGAGATGGTGATAAATGTGAAGTTTGATAGGATGATGGTAGATTTGAATCAAAGGACGGAAGATTGCCAGAAGGCTCTCCTTGACAAGATGGATGCTAGTATTACTTATCGACTTAGCAGTCTTAAAGGCCAAGGAGGAGCATGAATGAAGCATTGCCTTTTGGGCTGAAGAGAAAAATTCATCTACTCTTATTTGGAAAAAAATGGATGAAAAGAAAAAATGTAAGGGAAGACTATGGAGCTGTAGGGAGAAATGCTGGAGGAATTAGCTGAACCCCAACTAAAGAAATTCATACTAGTACCGGCCAGAATTAGGTCGATACCAATTTGAATTTAAGGAGCTTAGAAGGGCTATAGTCGAAAGCTGCCAATTAGTTAGATTTTGAGGATGATTTGCTGGACACTCGCAATAAAATTGGATCGAATGCTAGAGTGCAGGAAATTGGTGTTCAAATGACCACTACATAGGTAACTAGATGTCAAATGGGATCTAAAAGAGTGAATCACCAAGAGATAGGAGAACTTAGATGTCAAGGAGTAAATCGAGACCGTTAGTGAAGTCAGACACTTGGCGCTGCTCTTAGTAGTCATGTTTCGGATCACCAGGACTATGAGGAACATATTGTTGATATGATATAGTAGTTGATGGAAGGTAACAGCTGGAGAAAGAACGGAGATTGGGTTTTTGCTCCTAGTAGGACTCCATTTATGGAGAACACTTTGTTGGAAGAGTATCCGAAGTAGTTTACAATGTCTTTGATGAAATCGTACTATAGGACGACTGATTTTAGGCAACATTTTTCCAATATGAATGAAACATGGATCGTGCCAGGAAATGGATGTGATGCATGTAAGTGGTTCCCTATCTTTTTAGAATGAGTTGCATCAATGTGGTTTACTCGGGTCGTGCTGGAATCCATTTTGATTTTTGATGAATTAGCTAAGAAGTTCTTGGAGTAATTCAAGCTTCACGCTGCTTAGATCAAGGATGTGATTTCCATGTCGGACATTTATCAAGGACCTAAAGAGTCATTGAAGGTTTTTTTGAGTAGGTTTAATATTGGAGTCATCGAAGTGAACAATCCAAATGAGAATATGGTGTTGATGGCTTTTGCCCGAGGTACATCCATACATGGATTTGGGAAAATCGTCGAGGATGAAACAATCAACTACTATTGTGGAGTTCCACAGAAAGGCTAACTAGTTTTTTCACCTAAAAGTGGTGAACCAGGTTTTCGAAAAGGCTGATAGTGGACAATTGAAATAAGTTGTATAGAGTAACGTAGCTATCATCGATAACGTAGCTATGAATGTTGGGAATTCTAATAAACAAAGAAAGAGCAATCAAGGTGCTAGGGGCAGGTAGAAGGAGGCTAAAAAATGCCCGAGCAAAATGAGACTAGAGGAGTACACGTCTTTGAATGACATGCTTGAAAATATATACTTGTTATGCAAGGAACCAAGAAATATAGAAAGCCATCGCAGAGGAAGACAAAGAAAGCCAAAAGCATTTAAGAAAGTACTGTTGGTTCCATGAAACTCATGGATTCGACGACACTAATGAGTGCCATCACTTGAATGACATTGTGGAGGAGTTAATTTGCAAAAGGAAATTATATCAATATGTTAGAGAGCCATAGAATAGCGGACAAGGGAACCAAATTGGGCACAGTGAAGAGGGGCCCAGGTGGATTGATCGAAGGATTGTCATTAACACTATAATTGTATGACCTCATCCAGTGGAGAAAAGTTGGAACGACATGGAGCGGTATGCGAGTTCTTTAAAGAATGTACCATAGGAGAGCTGCTTCGCCATTGAGGATGAAGATCAAGCTAAGCAATAGAGGTTGATGACTAATAACATAGTCTTTCATAATAGGGATTCTTATGGGACTGATGCACCAACTTTTGATCCATGGTGATAATGGTTATTTTAGTCCTAACTACTGTTAACCAAGTCTTAGTGCTTTGTAAGACGATTTGACATGCTCGACCAGTTTATGGGCATTATTATAATTTCTCGAATTATTAGCTTAATATTGCTCAGCCAGTTTAAGAGCATTGTTAGCGTTTGTTGATTAATTAGTTTAGCCATACTCATCTAGTTTACGAGCATTTCTACACTAATTAATGAAAGGTAACCAGTGAACATCATTAATCCTTACATTAATTGAACTACACTATCAACTTATACTTATGTAAGTAGATCTTTGATTTTCATTGTTGGAATTACCTTTAAGGCATACATTTATAACAAACACAAATATGCTCTCATATATATATATATAGTACACTCAACTCATGTTAGGGCAATCTGTTACCTTATCTCTTAATGAGTTGTACCCCACCAAAGCCAAGGTTCTCGATCAACCTTCAGTTCTGATACCAAATGTAACAAATGACTTTTCAACCCCAAATGTTGGCACTAATATATCCACGGTATTCACGTGTCAAGCATCCAAGTGCAGGAAAGACAGAATGTTAAGATAAAGAAAAAGATTAAAAGAAAACGAATAAGAAAGAGGTGAAAAAAACATCAGAATCTCATAGTGAATGATAACTTGTAATATCAAAGATAATACACAGAGCTACTCTAATATACATTGTATTTCAAAGTTACTAATCTGTGTACTATCATCAGCCTGGACAGTTATAACAGCATATCCTTGCAATTGCTAATATATATACAATAAGTAATGCAATAGAAATGAGAATACATGGTAGGTAAACATCCAGCTCCTCTCTAATAGTTCAATGAATATCAATGAAAACCTTCCTTTCTCAAAATGCCCGAAAGAGCACAAGAGGATTTTAAGGAAAACAAAAGACATGTGCCAAATATATTTTTGGTGTGACAAACTCAAGAAATATATGTAAAGTATAAAACAACACCTTTTGAGACCACCGGAACGGTTATCCCCACAAAAGAGTCAAACCATTTAAAGTACATATTGCGATATAATAGATAATGTCTAGGGGAAGAATATAAATTTGAAATAGCTGTAATGCTTACCATGATCACACCTAAACAATATGAAGGTACCATCAAAATTTCTAAGACACATTTGCATAATGGATTTTCCATGGACCTCCTCAATAAACTGTCAAACGATCTCCTATGACAAGGATCATAAAATACATTTTGAGCATCGTATATCTCTAGATAAAATATATCATAAGAAAATACAGCTGCCCCAACATCTAAACACTTTCGTGAATAACATAAACGATGTATCAACAACTCCTGATGCGCAACATATCAAAAGCATACTCTAGATATAGAATTGATATACCTCGAAGGGTTAGATAAACCTAGGATCATGCAGCCAACTCTATCTATAGTCATGTATCGAGTGAAGTCACGTTTGGCATCTCAACACAAGTGCCATTGCCTCAAACAGATCATGAATCCCCAAATGGATTCTAACATCTAGAGTAGATCAACTTCTGTGATAGAGAACAGGTATCTCAGTCATGAGTGGTTTTTGATAAGTAAAACACTTTTCCATGAAAGGCTAGTAGTGGACAGTTGAAACCAGTTTTATAGAGTAATATAGCTATTAAACAAACCCGTGAAAGCCTCGGTAATGTAGCTATGAATGCTGGAAATTCTAATAACTAGAGAAAGAGGAATTAAGGTGTTGTAGGCAGATGGAAGGAGGCTAAAATGTGTCCTAGGAATATGAGACTAGACGAGTACATGCCTTTGAATGGTATGCTCGAAAATATATACCTTGCTATGCAAGGAACCAAGAAATATAGAAAGCCACCTAAGAGGGAGACAACAAAAGCCAAAAGCATTAAAGAATGAATTGTTGGTTCCATGAAACTCATGGACACGACATGAATGAGTGTCATCACTTGAATGATACTATTGAGGGGCTAATCAGCAAAAAGAAATTATATCAATATGTTAGAGAGCCTCAGGATAGCGGATAAGGGAACCAAACTGAACATAGTGAAGAGGGGCCTAGGTAGCATGATAGAAGGATTGTTATTAACAGCATAACGTAGGATCTTCCAATGGAGAAAAGTTGGAATGAGATGGGGCAGTATGCAAATTCTCTAATGCATGTACCGTAGGAGAGTTGCTTCTCCATTGAGGATAAAGATCAGGTTAAGCAGCAAAGGTTGATGACTAATGACATATTCTTTCATAATAGTGATTCTTATGGGATTGATGCACCAATTTTTGATCCCATGGTGATTATGGCTATTTTATTAGTAACTACTATTCATTGAGTCTTAGAGCTTTGTAGAATGATTTTACATGCTCAACCAGTTTATGGGCATTATTTTCATTTGTAGAATTATTAGCTTAATATTTCTCAACCAGTTTAAAGAGCAATATTAGCATTTGTTGATTAATTAGTTTTGCCTGCTCGGCTAGTTTATGAGCATTTCTAAACTTATTCATGAGAGGTAACTAGTGAACATCATTAATCCTTGCTTTAATTGAACTACACTATCAACTTATACTTATATAAGTAGATCTTTATTGGAATTACCTTTATGGCATATGTTTATAACATACACAAATATCTCATATATATATATACATATATACATACTCATAATAGGGCGTTATGTTAGCTTATCTCTTAATGAGTTATACACCACCAAATCCATGGTTCTCGCTTAACCTTCGGTTCTGATACCAAATGTATTGCATTTCTTTTCGACCCCCAAAAGTCGACACTAATACTTCCATGGTATTCACATGTCAAGCATCCAAGTACTGGAAAGACAGAACGTTAGGACAAAGAAAAAAGTTGAAAAGAAAACAAATAAGAAAGAGGAGAACATAAACATCAGAATCTCACAGTCGAGTGATAACATATAATATCAAAGATAATACATAGAGCTACAGTAATATACGTAGTATTTTAGAGTTACTAATCTATGTACTATCATTAACATGGATGGTTATAATAGTATGTCCTTACAATTGCTGATATATATGCAATAAGTAATGCAATAGAAATAAGAATACTATGGTAGGTAAACATCTAGCTCCTCTTCAATAGCTCAATGAACATCATCGAAAACCTGCCTTTCTTAGACTGCTTAGAAGAGTGCACGAGGAATTTAAAGAAAACAAAAGACATGTGTCAAACAAAATTCTAGTGTGACAAACTCAAGAAATATGTGTAAAACATAAAACAACACCTTCTGACACCATCGTAATGGTTATCCCCTCAAAAGAGCCAAATCATTTAATAAGTACATATTGAGATATAATAGATAATGTCTAGGGGAAGAATATAAATTACCAAATAGTTGTAATGCTATGATGTAAATGAATTTTCCGTGGAGACCGCCCAAGTAAACTATCGACCAATCTCCTATTATAAGGATCAAAAAATACCTTTCGAGCGTTGTATATCTCTAGATAAAATATATCATACGGTAAACACAATTGGCCTAGCATCCGAATACTTTCGTGAAAAACATAAATGAAGTATCAACAACTCCCCACGTGCAACATATCATGTTATACCGCCTTTTGGCCAGGCAGTATTTCATATATGTTGGCTAAATGGCTTCTGCGATCATCAAGGCAGGAAGCGAGGAGAGATGGTTATCAGGCTCGAAAATTGATGATATTTGGAACTATGGATGATAGTTGGGAGGATTCGGACCGGGTCAAAATCAAGGTGCAATCAATATGAAGTGACTAGAAAGGCTCTATGAGGCAACATTTCAAATTTTAAGTCAATCGGAGTTCATATGCTCGAGTTATGGACAAACGAAAAATTTATATGGATTGATCTTGAACGATCCATAAAACAGCGTAAGTCGATGAAGATCGATCGATATCTCAAAATCTACGAAGCCAATGCACTTGAAATTTTCAGAGCGTCAATATATTGAAGAGTGTAGCCATAAAAATGATCACATGACAAAACTCCCATATCTTGAAAAATCGTTATTGGAACAATCGTATAAATCAGCATAACGATCCATAGTTTTACAAAAAAAACAATATCTCGCAAATGGTACATCAGAATTGCATGAAATTTGATCTCAAATCTAGGAAAAGAGGTTGATCGTTATTGGAATGATCGTACAAATCAGCATATTGATCCATAGTTTTACGGAAAACGCGATATGTCACAAACTATACATCGAAATTGCACCAAATTTGGCGATAAACTAGCTAACATCATAGGGAACCCCCATAATCAATCGCAGTGCAAAAGGATTAGGCATGGAATGATTTTCTTTACACCAATTTCTAGTCAAAATAGCGAAAATCGATTGATATCTCACAAACGGTAAGTCAATGGGGTGAAACTTTAGGAGCAAGGACTAGAAGCATGGGGGACCCCATAAAAACTATTGCAGCCCCATTGGAATTAGCAAGGAACGATCGATCTAAATTATTTTTCTATGTCGGATCGATCCCAGATTTTGTTGGTCGGGTCGTACAGGCCCGGAGATTCTTTTGCCAAAATTTTAGCCTGATCCATGCACGTCTTCACCTATAAATACAGCAGATTTGGCTTATTGCAAGGGACTTTTCGGCCGACTCTCCTTCATCACTTCATATCTATTCCTCCTTTAATTTTCTAAGGCAAAACAACTGTAGTTGTAATCTTATAGCATAACTATAATATTATTAAAGTGAATGTAGGCTGGAGTTTGCCGAATTACTATAATACTCGTGTGTTCCTTTACCTTTTCTACAATATATTCTGTGATTTATGAATCATATTTCTCTATTTGGATATTGTTTTTGAAGATTGGTGCTTTCACATACAACTAGGTGTTTGTGACCGTTTTTGGCACAAACATTTCGGTGCTTTCATTGAGAAGAACTTGCATCCACGGATTTGGAAGCTAGGATCTTGAATTAGGAAGCTTAGACGCTTGGATCTAGGAAGCATTGGCTAGGCAATCAACAAGAAGACCATTAGCGGATAGCTGCCATCATAGAGGGAGTCAGAAGGCTTCTTCTGGAGCTGGAGCAAACCAGACATCTATTTACATCACCAAAGATGAAATGGGGACAATGATAGATTCTACGCAGGAGAGGTTGCTAAAGAGACATGAGAAGATGATGTAGGATCTACTCTGACAGATTGGACAAACTGGAGCGCAAAACCAAGGAAATAGAGTACCCGAAAACACTATAAATATGGATTACAGAGTTGGAGCTGCAGGAACTGAGGAAAATCAGAATTAAGGCCAAGGAAACAATGCTAACATGATGCAGGATGAAGTGGAACAGCCAGGAGCGGCCCCTGACAACCAAAATCGATCGGGGTCGATCGTTCCAGCACGCTCGGTGCCAATCGATCCATACTTGCACGCATTCCCTAGGTCACATTGGATCGATTCCAGGCAAGATACTAGGCGGTGCTATGCAGTTTGGCGTTGATCGGAATGTGGATGCTCATCTAAAAGAGCATATTTTAGGATTCCCCCATGGATTCGGGGGACAGGCTGGAGACAACAATCGAAGGCTACCTCTTGATGACAAAGACAAGTCGACAGAAATAGATAAACGGGCTATGAGAGGAGGATTAGTAGATATGAATCTGGAAGATGTAAATAGGAGTCCCTTCGATCCTAATATCAAGCAGGCTTGGAATCCACTGGAATTCAAACTACCAACGCTTGAGACATATGATGGAAAAACTGATACCACTGTTTATCTAACGAGATACATGAGACACATGGAAGTACGGGGAGCACCGGAGGAAGTCATGACACGGTGTTTCCCCTTATACTTAACGGATATATTTGCACTATGGTTCGGACATTTGGAAAGCCGCACTATTAGCAAATGGGCAGAATTGATCGAAAGGTTTATAAGGCAATTTCAGATTCATATCATGAGACCCAAGTGCGTGATGAATTTATCATCGATGAATCAGTGGAAAGGAGAATCACTCAGGGATTTCTTAACCAGTTTCAATGCGGCATTAGCTTCGGTGGATCGATCGGATCCGTCGATGGTTTTGATGGCAGCAGTGTTAGGGATTACGGATCACTTATATTTCAAGATATTGTTGGAATGGGATCCACCAGTGGATCTCATGGAATTTTACGATGAAGCGGAAAGGTTTCTACCACAGGAAGATGTTAAAGCTAATAGAGTGGGAAGAGAGGAAGTGGAAATTTATGTGATTAAAGGCGGAGGCCAGCCGGGGGAAGTTTCGAACAAGGATAAAGGACAACGGAAAGCAGAGGATGGCACTAATGGATCGAAGAGACCATGAAGGGAACTGAGATTCACCTCTTACATGAAATTGATCGAGATATTGGAATGGATATATCTGGATACTACGGGGTAGATCATCTATCGAAGGACAGTGAGGAGAGAGCTAGCCTACAAATAATGAAAAGATATCAGAAAAATATTGTATGTTTCATGAGCTAGGCCGGCAAAGTACAAAAGACTATAGTGACTTAAAGAATGAGATTAAGGAACATGTCCAGAATGGCAAGCTGTCACAATACGTAAGAACTCGGGCAGTGGCAATGGAACAGGAGTAGTCGCCATCCGCATCGAACGGGAACAGCCTTGGATCAAGGCGTCAACTTTCCATAAATTGATCGGGATCGTAAGGAATAAGTAATAAACTCCACAATAAAGCGGCTAAGTCACTTACACATGTATGAGGTCGAGAACAGTCCCTAGGCATGCTCTAAGATGACGATGAACCATCATACCCGGAAAGGCATGCATTGTAGTGTATATTTTTTTTCTTTTGGTTGTTGGACTTAATTTTATTAGTTGAATATTATGATTAGAAAACTCACTCAAACATGAAATCTGAGGTCAATAACTTTGAGTCCTATCCGGACAATCACATTCCGCCTCGAACGGCACTTGATCTCGAACGATCACATTTCGCCTCGAACAACACTCGATCTCGTATGATCATATTTTCCCTCGAACGACACTCGACCTCGAACGATCACATTTCACCTCGAATGGCACTCGATCTTGAATTATCGCATTTCTCCTTGAAAGGCACTCGATTCGAACGATCATAGCATGCCTCGTGCAAGCACTCGATCTCGAACGATCGCATTTTGCCTCGAACAGGCATTCGATCTCGAACAATCACATTTTCCCTCGAAGAGACACTCGATCCCATGCGATCATCATCAGCTAGGGATAGCTATGAATTGATTAAATGTACTAAATGGCCATTACTAACAATCAGGCAAGATCATAGATTTGTTCACAGGTCATCAACGGGTTTCGAACATTGGACTTAAGGAAATTCAAAACACGGCTTCCTACCACAAGGCATATTTTAAGGGGCAAATGCTATATCGCCTTTTAAACAGGCAGTATATCATAAAAGTTGGCTAAATGGCTTCTGTGATCATCAAGGCAGGAAGCCTGGGGAGACTATTATCAGGCTTGGAAATCGATGATATTTGGAACTATGGACAATAGTTAGGCAGATTCGAACTGGGTCCCGATCAAGATGAAATCAATATCAAGTGATAAGGAAGGCTCCGTAAGGCCACATTCCAAATTTCAAGTCAATCAGTGTTTGTATGCTTGAGTTATGGACAAATGAAGAATTTATATAGATCGATCTAGAACGATTCATAAAACAAAGGAAATCGACGAAGATCAATCAATAGCTCAAAATCTACAAAGCTAATGCACTTGAAACGTGCACAACATCAATATAATGAAGAGTGGATCCCACAAAAATGGTTGCATGGAAAAACTCCTAGATCTTGGAAAAAGAGGCCTGTAGTTATTGGAATGATCATACAAATCAGCTAGAAAATGATTCATGGTTTTACGGAAAATGCGCTCACAAACAGTACATAAGATTTAATGAAATTTGGAGAGAAAGTTGCTAAAATTATAGGGAACCCCCATTATTATACAGGTGTTTGACCCAACGGGATCCAACAGAATACAGAACAATCCCATCACATCTGAATGGCTTAGAAATTAACCAGAAAGGATAAAGTAAGGAGTTGACGAGAGCCAAATCGTATTATTAAAGCAACGACCAAGTTCTAATGAACCAAGAAGCTAGCTTCAGTTCAGTCCAGTTAGTAATCAAAGCACAATCAGCCAGTGGATCGTCATTAAGACGGAGTAACGTGCAATGATACTACAAAAACAACTACGATAATAGACTATGGAAACATCTCCAATTCCAAACTCCAGAAAAATCCTAATTGCATCATCAACCACCCATATCTCTGCTCAAACAATCAAACAAACTAGATATGGAACACTATCAAAAAGTGGCAAGACGAACCAAGTCTGTGGGTCGCCAACGACTCATGGTTTTGGCTCCTTTTGCAAGCCAAAGCCACCCCAGGTTGCCTGTAGCCTACCTGTGAGCTGATGAAGACAGGCCTGGCCCAAAGCCTTCTGACCTCTACAAATACCATCCCACCTGCAACACAAAGAGGATCTTCTCTGGACTGGTTGCTGAAGCTCTACTGGAATTATTCTTCACTCCCTACCTCCCTCACAACAATCTCCAAAGGAATACACCGTGATTCTCCAGTGGATTCCAACCCTGGAGATTCAATCTAGCTAGAAAACGATCAAAGCACTATAATCAAACATCTATGGTAATAGAAATCAGTTTATAATAAAACTATAAAGTGGACGTTGGCTTCAATAACAGCCGAACCACTATAAAAATTCTCTGTCTACTTTCTTTTATTGTTCTTTCTTGATATCTGTGATCTACGATATTACCTTGTCAGAACATGGATGGTGCTTTCAAACTCTAAACAGGGTGTTGGTCTATTTTTTGGGTCAGCACCCATGATCGATCGCGGCTTAAAACTTTCAAATCTTAGAAAAGAGGCCGATCATTATTGGAACGATCGTACAAATCAGCATAACGATCCATAGTTTTACTGAAAACGCGATATCTCACAAATGGTATGTCAGAATCGCACAAAATTTAGAAAACAATTAGCTTACATCATGGAGCACCCTCATGATTGATTGCAGCTCAAGGTTCCCAACTTTTCGTAAAGAGGCCGATCGTTATTGGAACAATCGTACAAATCGGCACAACGATCCATAGTTTTACAAAAAACGCGATATCCCACAAACGATATGTTGCAATTGCTCAAAATTTGGAGAGCAAGTAGCTAACGCAGTGGAAAACCCCCATGATCGATCGTAGCTCAAAAGAATGAAGCATGAAATGATCTTCTATGATCTAATTTCTAGTCAAAACAACGAAGATTGATCAATACCTCACCAGTGATAATTAAGTCAGAATGGTATGAAACTTAGGAGCAAGGAATACATGCATAGGGGACTGCATATAAATGATCGCAACCCATAGGAGTCAGTATGGAATGATTGGACTAAATTATTTTTTAGTGTCCATCGACCCCAAATTTTGTAGGTCGAGTCGTATGGTCCTGGAGGTTCTTCTATCGAAATTTCAACCCGACCCGTGCACATCTTCACCTATGAATACATCGGACTTTGCTCATTGCAAGGGACTTTTTGGCTTTTTATATCTTCCTCCATTAATTTTCTAAGGCAAAACAACTGTATTTATAATCTTATAGTATAAATAAGGATTATGGGAGTGGACGTAGGTCGAAGTTTTCCGAACCACTATAAAGCTCGTGTGTTCCTTTATCTTTTCTACATTCTATTCTATGATCTACGAATCTATATTTCTCTATTTGGATATTATTGTTGGAAATTGTTGCTTTCACAAACAACTGGGTGTTTGTGACCATTTTTTATGCAAACATATCGAAAGCATACTCCAGATATAGAGTTGATATACTCTGAAGGGTTAGCTAAACCCAGGATTATGCGTCCAACTCTGTCTTTAGTCATGTAACGATAGTAAAGTCACGTTCAGCATCTTAACACACGTGCCCTTGTCACTTATAAATGTCACGAATCCCCAAATGAATTCTAGCATCTTTAGCAGATCCACTTTCGAGGGATAAAACATGTATATCAGTCTTGAAGTGGTTTTCAATAGCTAAAACATTTGCCGATCTTGATCTCTTCAAGACTAAGTCAATGAATTCGATTATATTCAATAATAATGAGAATGATCGCATATGAAAAATAAGTCTCATACGCTTACCACATTTTCAAATTTCTCAACTTTCGCTATCCATTGGTAAAGAGTGAAGTCCGATAGGTTAGAGCGTTATTGCTTCTACACCCTACTCGAATTATTACTCTTAGCTCTTACGATATTAACAAGTCTACTTCATTGGCTTTAGTGCTAAGTACATGACCAAATACTTTCCTTAAATAAGTAAACAAACGAAGGACGGTTAACACACACGAAGCATGATAAAGTCACATAAACAGCTTTTAATCCCCTTTTTTATTTAATTAATCTTTTACTAATTAAAACATCTTTCATTAATAAAACTCCTTTTATCAATAAAACTTCCTTTTATTAAATAATATTCCTTTATTAATTCCTTTATTTAATTAGTTGATATCCTTTATTAACTAAAAATTCACTTATTAAGTAAACTTAACTAATTAAACTTGTATACGGATTAACTTCCCTTTTAAAAGATGTATAGTTATATTTTACTACCATGTATTTACTGTTTCGTATTAAAATTTTCATATTAACTCCTTTCAATACTTCATAAGTATTCAATACTTATCTTAAATGATATAGGTATGTTCATAGATCATTAACAATATTTACTTACTTTAAAATATAATCAAAGAGGTTAAAAACAAATGTTATTAAACAATGTTACTATAAACCCCTTTTGTTTTATAAATTAAACATATTACTTTTCTATCTTTGTTCCAAAAGATTCCATCCTTATTTTTATCTTTAAACTTTCCATTATCAAAGATCTAATTATATTTATAATAATTTTCCCACTTTAAAATATAATTTAGGGGTTTAAAATAAATGTTACTAAAATATTGTCTATAACAAACCCAAATCACTTTCCACTTAATCCTTATCTTTAAAACTCCCTTTTAAACATCTGATTACTTTTATAAGGGCTACATAAACATTGTCACAACAACCTTAAATTATTCACTTATAATTATTTTAAAATAATCATCATTAATTACCTAATTACATTCCTAATTATAATCTTAGATATGTATATAATTATAACCTTAATTATAATCTTACACTAATTTAACAAGTTAATAAACTTTTACTGGACTTTACAAATCCATTTATTTTAAATAAAGTGTTACAACAAAATCCACCATTATTTCTTTATAAAAGGTTTGACTTGTTTTTCCTAACTTGTATATTTACTAAAAACCTTTTTAAAATGATATATGTGTATGTGAATTAATTTATTCATAATATCAAATATTAAAAAGATATTATATTACATAGGCTTCTATTTATTTTAATAAAGCATTTAACTAATTTTCTAAAAACTCTATATTCTTAAAAATATTATACTATGGCTTAAAAGTTTTATATTAAATGTTATTCAAAAATACTTATTTTGTAATCTATTCAATAACCATAAAAAGCATATTTTATAATTTAAAACCCATTAGTTTGAAAATTCATAAATAATTATAAAAAATATATTTACCTCGGTATTTTTTAATAATAAATACACTTACAGTATTTAAAAAAAATGCGAAGAAGCTATAGGATGTCATTCAAAGTTAATTTTGAAAATCGCCGAACACAAGGCATTTTTAAAGTGCATCCATCGCAACCTTTTCGCTTCCAAATTTCACAATTTCCTTTTCCAATTTATATATTTTTCTTAACCAATTCCTTTATATCAAACATACTAAAATGTGTGTAGTGAATAATGAAATATATGTTTCCATAATATATTCACATTTTAACAAATTAAAATATATTAAATTCAATTGATTTCAAGGTGTGTTTATAGCGAATATTTCGCTTCAACCATTTACAATACACCATCTGACATGTAAACAACAGTCTAGATCATGTCATATATTTCAAAGCATTATAAGTGAATGTATACTATATGTAATGTTGTTAATTGCTTTCAAAAGGAAGGAGGGGTCTAAAAGTAATATTTTGCATTGTTATCTACTTTAATTAATATTTTGGCAATAACCAATATACACGTAACATATACAAATTAAATGATGAGTTAACTCACCCAAGCCCAAGCCTAACAAAGACATAGACAATCCTACTACGAGTGCAACGGGGAAGACGGCGTCATTAGTGGACCTCGTGTGCAAAAGTTATTAGTTTTATAAGAACCGAGATTAATTAAATTAATTAATTTACTAATTAACCACTAATTACCTTCATAAACCTTCTCCCCTAATTCATTAATCCCCTCACTATGCACGCACTACAACCCAACAAGGCTGACCCTTCCCCCTTAATTCCTCCCTCATCCCTCTACGAAATCGACCACCACCAATTCCTCAAACTACTATTTGCACGCTCTCCGCCATGGTTCCAAAAACATCAAGCTTGACTCACCCTAGAAAAATGTGACCTGGACATCTCACACGTCAACCCTAGTGTCGCGTTTCACTATGATCGACTGCACCTCCTCTTTACGATAACAATCGACTTCTCTTCGATCAAATTTTGCAATGGCACCTTCTACTTAGACAAACGATGGCTCTAGCTTCTCATGCCTTCACCTAAGCTAGGACAAGCTAAGTTGGCTCTTGGTCGAACATTACCGTACCCACTAACGCACACACCCAAAATAAAGCTCTCCCTTCGTCGAGTGCAATGAATCCAACACTGATAATTTTTGTCGACTGTAGCTCCCAGAACAATTCAAAAGGTGGTGGAAGTTGAAACTTTTCTTATTTATAGTAAAAATGAGGAAGGAGAAAATAAAATAAAAGAGAAGGAATAGGTTGCTGAGAGAGGTAAGGTAGGAGGGATAGTGTTTATATAATATAATATATATTATATTTAAATTCTCAATTAAAAATTGCTATACGTTTCAAACTCGTATGATCACATGGGATGTTGGATCGCCAAAAAACTCGTCGGTGTACATCCTCTTATTATTCAAGTTTCGATGGCACCAGTTTCGTCAAAACCCAAGACAGTGCTCTAGGATGATAATTTCATGCATTTCGAGACCATTTATCGATAAAACTGTTTTCGGTCACGTTAATAATTTTTATTTGAACTATTTATTTTAGTAAATGAATTTAAAAATAATTTATTATCATTAGTTATTATATTAAAGGGGGCTAAAAAGGTTACTAAATCATTTGTTTATACCAAATTAAGGATTGAAATATTTAAATAATTCAGACATTTAAATGTAAATTGTTTGAAACTCCGGGTCATTCAATTGTGGAAGCTCGATAAAAATTCTATTTAGAAGGAATTTTGATCAAAAGAAAATAAGTTTAAAGCAAATTATGCTTGTAAATCCAGGATTCAAGGAGAGGCAAAGGAACCTATTTGGACTATTGATCTATCTGAGTACAAAAGATTATGATTATGTATACTTTTCAACGTACAATGTCTCCTTGGATCGATCAGTCCTAGCTAGCTTTAGAGTAGCAATATGCCCTTAGTTCTTGATGATGAAGTTCCCCATGGAGAATGGGGTCAGATCTATTCGAGGTTACTAGAGCGCTGATTGGGAATGGTACATTGCTAAGCTCAATGAGGCAAAGTGACAGGAGAAAGGAAAAAGTGCAGAGAGAACTCTCTACATCAAGAACTTGGACAAATAGCAATTAATGCCCAAGCCCTGGCCTGGAATCATAGAAAATTATTTAATTCTATGGATCCTAGTAAGCAGTTAGAGGAAGTGCATGCAGCAACAGTTGAGCTGACAATAGATGTCCTGCCCGATATAAATGATCCTACTGGGCTCTTTAAGATCAGATCTTAGCTCAGCGTTGAAATGAGAAAGGAGTTGTTTGGTTTTCTCTGAGAAAATTTGGATGTGTTGGCTTGGATGCATTTGGATATATGCAGGATATTTTCATAGTTAGTGTGTCATATACTGAATGAGGACCTACAATACCACCTGGTAAACAAAAGAGCTGCGATTTGGGTCTGGAACATCTTATTGCATTTAAAGAAGAAGTGGATAAGCTGAAGGCAAATAGCTTTATTCACGATGATTTATACCTTAAATGGGTATCAAACCCCCTGTTGGTCAAGAAAGCAAATGGGAAATAGAGGACATAGATTGACTATTTGGACCTGAATGAAGCATGCTCAAAGGACAGCTTCCCGTTGCCCAAAATCGACCAACTGTCAGATGGGACCACCAATAACTGTTACTTTCTTTTATGGATGCTTATTTTGGCTATAAGAAGAAACCGATGCATGCTTTGGATTAGGAACATGCAAGTTTTTTGATGGATTTGGGATTGTACGACTATAGAGTGATGCCGTTCGATTTGAGGAACATAGGAGTTGTTTGCCAAAGATTGGTGAATTATATGTTAAAGGACCAGATCGAATGATGGAAGTGTATGTATATGATATGCTTATAAAGTCATAGCTATGAAAGAACCACATAGATGATCTTCTGAAATTGTAGGTGTGCTGTGGAAGTATGAGATAAAGCTAAACCTATTGAATTGTTCATTTGGAATTGCATCAGAATTCTTTTTAGGATTTATTGTGTATTGATGGGGTATTGAGGCTAATGTAAAGCGTATTGATTCCTTGAGACATGTGACTGCCCCAGGCATAAGGGGGGAGATTAAGATCTTGAACGGGAAGGTCGCCATACTGAGTTGATTCATCTCAAAGGCAACCGATAATTGTATATCGTTCTTCAATTCCCACAAAAAAGGAAAAAAGGAAATTTGTATAGATGTAAGAATGCCAATGTACCTTTGAAGAATTACTGAGGCATATGGAAAGACACTGGCCCTATCTAAGCGTGTGGATGGAGAGGGATTATTTATCTATTTTGTGGTGTTTGCTCATGCACTAAGTGCAACACTGGAATGTGAGGAGGCAAAGATTCAGATGCTAGCATATTACATCAACAAGTGGTTCACCGGAGCTAAAAAGAACTATCCAGGTCTAGAAAGGCTCGCTTATTGCTTATTGATTGTATCGAGGAAGTTTCGACCATACTTCCAGGCACATCCAATAAAGTGCTAACAGATCGACCCTTAAAGCAAATTCTGCTGACCCAAGACTTCATGAAGGTTATTGAAATGGAACATTGAACCAAGCCAGTATGATATTACTTAGCATCTAAGAAGGGATATAAGATGACAAGAGTTGGCAGATTTCATTATTTAATTTACCATCCGAAATAGAGCAGAGGAAGACGATATGGCCCCACTTTCTCAATGGAAATTATTCATTGATGGAGCTTCCAATAAACGTAATTTTAGGCCAATTGAGGTACTTGTGACTCTAGAAGGATGTTTGATTTCCTACACATTGAAGCTGGAGTTCCCCACGATAAACAACGAGGCTCACTATGAATCATTAATAGCGAGACTCGAGATAGCAATGGTTTGAGGTGAGGACACCACATATATTAGATGACTCCCAATTGGTGATCTGCTGGGTAAAAAGGAATTCCAAGCTAATGGCACAAGACTTGCCCCTTACCCGATGAAGACACTGGAATTGTTGAACGATATAGAGCATTGCACAATTGTGTACATCCCTATACAGGAGAATATAAAGGCCAATTAACCAACCAAATTTGCAAGCTTTAGAGAAGCATGGCTGATGTATTGGTTCCAATAGTGGTTTTATCGGCTCCAAGCATCGATCAGATGGATGCTGATTAGATCTTGGAGGCCGAAGAGGAGAAAAATTCATGGCCAACTCCGATCAAGAACTATTTGCTTAAGGGAAGTGTCCTGACATGAAAGAATGAACGGTGAAAACTCCTTCGAAAAGTCCCATGATTGGTAATGCAAGAAGGAGTGCTATACTGAAGAGGTTTTTCCACCCTCCTACTTCAGTGTGTAACTAAGGACGAGGATAGGATAATCCTGATGGAAGTCCATAAGGGTAGTTGTGGTGATAACAATGGGCAGCAGAAGTTAGCGAAGAAGATACTTTCCTATGGTTTCTTTTGGCCAACAATAAAACCACGATACTTCCGACTACACCAGATGGTGTAACTAATGCCAAAGGTTTTGAAAATTCCAAAAGACCCATAATTAAAGCTTATGTATTAAGTTAGCCCTTGGCTGCTTGTGATTTTAGGAATTGATATAATCGACGTGCTACCAATGTCAAAAAAAGGAGCTAAGTACGCTACTGTTATAGTGGATTACTACACAGAGTTGGCTGAAGCGGAACCCTTTGCCATGATCATAATGAGAAAAGTGATCAAATTTATGATGAAGAATATTATCTGTTGTTTTAGAATTCCCTATAAAATTATAACTGACAATGGAACTCGTTTCGAAAGTACCGAGTTCAAGATTTCTACAACCAGTACAAGATCGGGAACGACCTTTTAGTAGTTCTACATCCACAGGTGAATGGATAGGTGGAGGAAGTGAATATAATCATCAAGTTCATTTTGAATAAATGATTAACTAAAGCCAACGGCAACTAGGTCGACGAGCTTCCACTTGCATTATGGGCTTATAGGACGATTAACAAGTCTGTGAAAGGGCCTATTCCATTCGCTCAGACCTTAGAAGCTGAGGCCAAGATTTCGAAAAAACAAAAAGTCCCTTCTTATAGAGAAGCATTATGACCCTAAGGTAAATAAGGAACTCTTGCTTGTGTCCCTTAACTAGATAGATGAAAAGCGAGAGGAGATTGAATTGAGGGTAGCTGCTCAACAAAATAGAGTAGCACGACAATTCAACACCAAAGTATGGGGTCATACCTTTAAAGTAGGCGACCTCATTTTGAAATGATTCCTCTCGCTACGGGGGCGCTTGGTTCGTATTAGGAAGGTCCATATGTAATCGAACAAAAGCTTAAAGATGGAACTTTCATGTTGGCCACTCTCGGTAGAATTCTATTTCCACGGGCATGAAATGTCGACCTATTGCGACACTATTTCACTAAAATTTATATAGTTTATTTTCTAAAAATAAGCCACCTAGTTAATTGGGAGCAATGTAATAAGGTGGGACTTGCTGCTTCTTTTGTTTGTGAATAACGTTAGCTTCTTAAACAATGGAACCATATTCTTGTAAGCAGAATCATATATTGCGTGATTATTAATACAATCAAGTACCTGGAGATAGGTACCAACTCTGTTGATCTAGGATTAGGATAAAGGAGTATAATTGCCATGGTCGATCGAATAATTCGCCTTTATCCCTTCAGTTTTGACTATTGCCTGGAGATAGGCAAATTAAAAGAGGGATGCCTAGAATCTGGCGACTAAAGCGCCAGAATCTAGAGATAGAAATTGGTGTGCAATCGAAGTTTCAATGACCATAATCGCAATCGAAGATGGTCAAAGGATACTCTCAATCAACACCCAAAGATTGGTGAGACTAAGATGGATGCCTAGAGATAGGCGTTTAAAGCACCAGTTCTCTGAGATAGAAAGTAGTGTACAACCAGGATTTTAAAGACCGTACTTATGGCCCAATAGAATATGCACAGCTAAGGATAAGCAAGGATGGTCAGTAAATGTTCTTGACCAATTCCCATAGCAAGGTGAGAATGATGCCAAAGGCTCGGTAATAGGCACCCGAAGCATTAATTCCTACGGATAAGGATTAGTGTATAATCGAAATTCCCACGATCATTCCCGATATGTACAGTATGAGTAATCATAGAAATTTACTTATACAACTAAGAAATCTTAGAAATTTACTTACATTTATAGAGCTATAGTAAGTAATAGAATTGCACAGACACAAGCATATATAATATGAGTAAATTACATTGTAGATAGTTGTATATAGGCAAGTAAAGTAAAAGTGCATCAATGTAAATGTGAACAAAGGTTGTATAGTAAACGACACTCTTAATTTATAACTACTTTTTATACAAAGGTTGTAAGGGGCAGTCCCACACAAACTCAGTCTACATACAAAAGGAAATAAAATACATCAGAAAGAAGACAAAAGGAAACTTTCTCCGAAATGCATCAAAAGGCATTGAAGCCGCCATTGCAAATAACCAAGTAGGGTGCCTACTTCTTCATCCCTCTCTTATTATCATCCTTCAGATCCTCCTTCACAGAGTGCTTCTTTGCATCCTTGGGTTTTCCTTTTCCAGGTTTTCACATCTTGGGGATGCTGCCCTCGAAGTGTGTGGTCTCTCCTTCGTTGGTGATGGCGATAGGATCTTTAAGCCTATCGATGGTAGGGTTGAAAGATTTTAAAGAACCGCCAATACCACTACCATTTGGAGGTTATTTTTTAGAAAAGGAATCTTTCGAGTAGGATTTAATTGTCTTGGGCCAATGGGTTCTCCGATCCTAAGTTCTTTCTTAATTTTTATCTTAGATAGGTCGAGCTTCAGTTGCTCCACCATAGAAATAGGATCAATTAGGACCTTAGCGTCGGTGATAATGATGTCTTCCCTTAAGGACTGCGATGTGCTATCCTTTCCCTCTGAAGCCTTAACCTTATATGAATTAGGATAGTGGATGGAGCTGGAGCGAAGTATTAAAATGACTAGGCCCGTGGTGATGAAGGTTGACTAGCTAGATGTAGCAATGGGATCAAAGCCTTATGTAATTGGTGGCGGGGAGGAGGAAGCAATAGATGACCTATAAGTTCATAAACAGTGAAATAAAAGGTTGGTGATGGTCTCTAGCAAAAACTGAAGCTTCTTGAACACTAAAGAGATAAGAGAAATACACTCACTGGTCGAAGTCTCTTTGGCTGGGGATGCAGCGAATTAACCCTCTTTTGTTGATGATTGGATGGGTTTAGAGATAGAAATATGGTTGTAGGGCTCGTCAGCGGCCATGGCAATGGAAGCTAGAACAATAATAAGGGTGACCTCAAAGTTGGTCCCTACGAAAGTTGGAATTTCAACCATAGGCTCTTTGGATCGTAGAGATGACGGTTCTGACTAGCTTAATGCATTAGGATCAGTAGGAACCTTGACCAGAGCTTTTCTTGCAACTACATCCTTGCCATAATTACCTTGCCTTTATCTAAGGCTACAATGTTGTCATCATCCAAATATTTGGCTTTTAGTTAATCTTCGATGAGGCCTTCACCAAACACAACCACTTGATGTAGGATTTTCTCTCATGCATATGCGTAATTCGTAGGATAGTTGCTTACTAACCACTTCAAGTGTATGTTTTTGAAGACGTTTACAAAAAAGGCTATGGAGCAATGTTCATTACTTCTCTCCCTTTGGAAGCTCGATCCTTAAGTTGGTTTGACTCAAATACAACCACCAAGCTCAACGTGAGCTCCAACTTTCAACTCCATTTAGGCAATTGGACTGGCCTTGATTCATTTAACTTCGACTTGAGCATTTGGATTTTCACGTCTTTGGCCTGAAATGTTTTGTCTTTCTCTTTGAACACTGTATCCTTAGCTTTAACCTAGTTTATAAGCTGATTGTTTTTGCAGTGTGCTTCCCGAGCTGATCATTGACTACAGTGAGGGATTAGGTGTGTGCATGATACATATGGCTGACTAATTTTTTTTGGAATCTTCAACTAACTTTTTAGCTTCATCTCTTTATTTTGTGAGCTCAATCACCTCTCTCTTGTAATTAGCTATTATATTATAGTAATGCCCCGTCTCTGACTCAAATGATTAGGATGCCCATCTGATTGATTCTGTTGACATCGAAGAAGGTGAAACTTTTCTTCTTTTGTAGAGCTGGTCATCTAGCTCTACAACCCCTCCAACTCTATGGTTGGCTTCTTCATAGGGAATTTCCTTAATATTGTAATCAAACTTCACCCTTGTTAGGTCAAGGTTAGGAAGAGTAACTTGCATCTTAGTTATCTCGGACGTTGAAGAGCCTGAAGGAGGTGAAGGTGGAATTTGACGAGTAAAAGCCTCCTTGAACCTTTAGGAGGTTGATATAGAAGTGACGGGGGCCCGTATTGTTGGAATTTGTTAAGAAGAGAGCGTGGACTGAGAATGTGGCCGGGAAGAGGCAAAGATAGATTCATGACATTATGTAAATTGTTGGATTTCTTCCCTTTGTCATATTTTTCTCTCTCCTCAACATGTCGCTTCCTCATGTCCTTATCCTCATGATATTCTTTCTCCTTCCTTTTCGTCCTATCTTCTTTGGTCTCTTCCCATGAAGAAGAGAAATGAGGATAAGGCTTAGGAAGGGTTCCTCCGCATTCACTGATGCTAGAGCGCATATAATGGAATCGATCTCTGCCCATTGTACCTAAAATTAAAGAAAGAATTATGTCAGTTCAAAACATTGAAGTAAGGGCGAATGCAAGATATGAGTCTTTATGATCCTAAAGGTGCATGGAGTGTAGGTGTTGCCTTAAGTGCTCTACGAACTATGTTAAAAAGGTTGTATAGACGAAGATTTGTCTCCTACGGCTAGGACGTCCCTAAATGCGAATCTGAAACCTAGAGGATACTCCATCAGGAGATCACCGATCGGGATGTCAAGATCGCTTAGCAAGTCAAAAATATTTTTTAAAGGACCGATTAGACGATTCAACTTATTTTTTGGCATCGTGCTCACTTTAGTGGACTACTAAGAGATCCTAGTGATTATTTGCTTCGGAGATGATGGGGCAGAGAATTTGGTACCCTTTGGGGACATCTCTCTGTATGACCTGTCACGCTCTTGACCAAAGTATCATCATCGTTATTTTCTACAATGCTTTCTTCTTCTTCTTTCTTTTCTTCTTCTCTTCCTTCTCCTCCTTCGTGTAAAGTTTCCATCCCCACACTTCCTTATCTCTCTACTTGTGCTCTACTGGCAATATTTTCTTCCAACGCTCTATCGATGGTCTTATGGACGTTCTTCATGCCTGACAGGCCTTTAGTTCCTCCTTAGATATCTCTGGTGGAGCCGTGAATAGAGGCACAAGACCCAATGGATACTCTAGACCCATTTTTTGGATGTTTAGCTCGAAGGATGATTCATTCATGGTGTAGGAGGCTACATGGGAGAAGGTCCACATTCGCCAAGAGATAAGAAGTGGTGCAGAACCAGATGTTAACTATTTTAAGGGTCCATGGAAATAGGAGTGCGCTTCGCTTCTATCTCAAGTAAGAATAACTATGAAGAGAGCAGATAAGAAGTTAGATACTAGGATGGTAAGAATCCAAGTATGGAGAAAAATGGAGGTTTTACTTTTTGACAATCAAAGTCGATTGGACCAGAAAGGGCATCGGACAGAGAATCATTCTTGAAGAATGAGCATTTATTGTGTAGTGCCTCGATAATTTCGAAGCAGCACCGGGCTTCTATTATTAACAAGGAAGATGACCCATTCCATTGCTTAGATCTAGGATGGTATGTTGACTGCCTAAAGGTTAGAGGACAATGAAGTTGCATCATTAATATAAGATATATGGAGTTTAGTAAAGCATATCCATTGGGGTGTACTTAAGTGGGAGCGAGCCTAAGTTCTCAGAGAAACATTATGAGGAGTGGATAAAGAGAGGTACAACGCTATCTAGGCACATATACTTATTAGGATGTGTAGCCTTGTAGAGGATTGTGCACCCATTAGTTAACTGTTGGAAGCATGACATCATTCTATAGGATTCCTTTTTATAGGCATATCATACAGAATGGCTTGGCTTTTAACTCTATTGACATTTGTTTTGGGGAATCATCTAGGAGCCTTAAACTGAATTGTTCATTAATAGGTGGAGGAAGATCCTAGGTTGGAGCTATTGACATTATCATTCCTTACACCTTAGCTGTGATTGAGTGTCTCATTCCAAACAACATGGATGTCGAGGCTTAAGCCATGGTAGATACAGCTCTAGAAGGAATCGACAGTCCGGTGCCAACTTTGAAACTAGGTGAACGGTTAACCAATATGGATTAAAAAACTTGATAGTGAACATAGCCGAGTATGTTTTCCAAAATTCTATTTTAATGTGAACCCATGTGACCGACGCTTAAAATCTAACAAATGTCAACATGTGTTGACCAATCAGATTCTAAACGTTGATCGAAGAAATTTGAAGTGTCAATCTATATGGTGTGCCTTGTATTCCATACACAATAAATAAAACATTATGTGTAGATAGCCCGCTCGTGCTGGCAAACGAGCTCCATCGCGCGATGGAAATTTATGTTAGATCTTACCCATAACCATTGGATGATCGATAATGGAACCGCTATCCGGAGCGACATGAAGCGCTCGTCGTAGGAACATAGGATTATGCGGTAATTGGAAGTGATGTACGATGAAATCACTCGAATCTCGAAGTGTTTTCGACGTGATCATTCTTTGGAAGAGAACAATCTTAATGAAGTTCAAGCAATAAGTTATGATCAGCCAGAATCTAAAGGGAGATGCTTATGCACCTTAAAGTACACATAGGCATGGATTCATTGCAAAGAGGCAAAACCTGAAGCAAGGTTAAAGCTAATCCTTGGAATGCAGTGAGCCATTATGACTCAGCGTTATAGTGTAAACTTTAGGTCATGCCTAGGATTGCCTTAGGAAAATACTAGTTTGCAACAAACAAAAGTTAAAGGAAAGGCCAATCACAAAGTCAAAATGTAACAACCCGGAAATTTTCGAACCCGAAAACTCCAGATAGTTATGAAAAGAAGAAAGGGATAGAAGAAGAAGAAAAAAAACAACATCAGAATCTCACATCGCAGTGGAATAAAATATAATATATAGAATACAGTTTTAAATACAAGAAATCTGTACTGTATACATATACATACATACCATCATCAGAGTACATCAATCAGTCATACATATCCATACACAGCGGAGATAATAGGCAAATACGTAGATCCGCTCTGTCATCCGCTCGTCTCCTGAGCTCCAGTATAAAACCTGAATCCTGTTTAACTCGGTCTGACCCGAGCATCATATAAAACAACACTCGAGTCAGTCTGGAATACCAGCGTGAGAAAATCACACTCAATTGGATTATTAAAGTTTCAGAAACCTTTTGAAAACAAAAGCATCTCGTAAGACCACGCCACAAATAAACATGTCGGGTTTTTACCTTACGATAGCTAAAACACTTTTTATTAAAGTTCTCTGATATTATTATAGTGTCTATAGAAAGTAAATAGAATCTAGCTGAAATGCTTGCATCTCACATTTCAGCAATAGTTGGGCACAATCAAAACCGTACAGGCGCTTATTGGAGATTGGATCCCATACAATGGCAGGGCTACTGGGGTACCGCCCGTCACAGTACCTGGTCTAGATCAGAGTACCGAGGAGCCACCCTAACTCCCCTGCAACACAAGACCGGAACCATTCCTTACTGAACAGTCCCAAGCGAGATCACCCCGCAGTTGGCGCGACCAACCGCCCACTAAGCCGAATAAAAAGGGACATCTAGACAGGGGCAACCTCACTCTCCAGTGGGGGCTACCCACGAAGTCTTGCTGCACCTCCCCTGTTTTAGCCATTCCCGGTTGATGAGGCTTGAGGTTAAACATTACCTTTCAAGAACGTATCACTTAGAATGCTCATCGTCCACCTGACGATGTTCTGGAAGCATTCAATCCATACAAGTTGCCCTGGGTCTGGGCAAACCGAATCACCGTCTTCAACTCTTCACGGTCTTCATTCGTAATCGTTCAAACCGGATCGAAGTGGTTTTCGGATAATTAAATCCGATCCCGGACTCTTCGAAACGATCAACGCATTGTCCAATATTGATAGTCGGTTATTTAACTATCAATTAATCACACACAAGCAACCATCAAATAATTTTCACAAATTATTTATCTCAACTATCATTCAGATATAATTCTCATTTTAATCCATTTGAAATAAATTTTCAAAGTCCTTTTATTTCCATGAAATCATTTAACTGATTTCTTATACTCACTCACAATTGATTTATCCTTTGAAAATATTTCTACTTTCTCATTTCTTCCTCAAAAATTCAATTTACACTTTCCTTATAATTTCACAAATTCACTCACTCCGCTTAATAAGATTTCTCCTAAATCTTATCCCATTTAAATTAATTTGCTTAACATCACAAGAGGATTTTAATTAGATTTTAAAAACATTTTTAAAACATATAGATTTATAAAATAAGAAGTAATATTAAATATATATATTTATATCTAGTTATTTATAAATTTCAAAGCTGGTTTTAGAAAAAATAGAGTTTATTACAAATAATTGCTAAACTTTGAAAAATACTAATTCGAAATATTTAAGTTCAATGATGATCTATAAACCTATATAGTATAGTAATTTAAAATATTCCTTTTTAAAATAAATTAGAACTTTAGAAAATCCAATATCCATTTATAAATGCCTCTTGTCCACATTCACCTTTGGAAATATCTTACTGTTTCCATCCAACAAATTTCATATCTCATTTATAAATTCCATTCATGAATTTATAAAATCTCTTTGGATTTCATTTATTATAAGATAGTTTGATTTAAAAATCCCATCTTTATAATTTATTATTTCTATAAAGTTCCATATTGTCCCATTTAATAAATTCCATTTATGTAAATAAAATTTCCTTTTGAGTCTTAATAGAATTTCTTATTCGTAATTCTTAATAGCATCTTCTTTATTTCCTAATAAATTTTCTTTTCTTTTCTTATAAATATTTCTTTTTATTTCCTTAATAGACCTCCATTTTCATTTCTTAATATAGTTCCATTTTCTTTCATTCACTTCTCGATTACAATATTCGTTCAAGTATAAATTTATAATTTAAATTTTCCAAAACTCAACTTTATCACCTTAAAGTTTAACTTAAGTAGAAACTATACTTTTATTTCTTTTCTTCATTCTCACTTAAAGTAGATTCAAATTCCAAATAAATATTTTCTATTTGAGTTTTATTTAACTTCTTCAAATTAATTTATCAACGGTAATAGAAATTTCAAATTTTCAACTTCTCTGTGATTCAACAGTTGATAATTCAATTATCTATAAAACCACCCAAATCAATATATCATCCTGTCACAGAACAGCATATATATAAAATAAAATAAATAGTTTTGAGGAACCATGTTGGATCCCTCCAACCTGTTTCCCTGCATCCACAAATGTTAGCACAATAAAATAACAATTTCACTTCGATGTGAAATATTGCAGTATATGGGATTAATATTTCTAACATCCACTTATTTAATTATTCACTACTTCAACCATCATTCAAGAAATTCAACAATTAAATTTAAATTCAACAATTCAAATTTTAAACTTAACTGAGTGAGATTAACTCACCTTATTCCGTTTGCATTCCATTTCCTTTACAACTTGTTCTTCACGATCATTAACCTTGAATAATAATTTATATGATTTTATTAATATTAGAACAAATCGAGCAATTTATTTCCATTTATTCTTTAACCCTAATAATTTAATTCTAACTAATGATTTATTTCAACAAATAATTAAATTTTAAACTAATTCTGCTTTGTAAAGAAAATCTTCTAGTGACTAATTAAACAAATTAATCACCTAAGTAATTTATTATTGAACGAACTAGCAACATTAAAAATGCCGAGGTATATATTTATTTTAATTTCTTCTTTGTAATTTCTTTTACCAAAATGACTTATATTTATTTTAAAAATCAAATCTTTATATTCTTCCAAAGTCTTATAGATATAAAAATCATATTTTGCTTAAATATAGGTATATTTATTCTAAAGAATATAAATTTATATTTTATTTTATTTCATTTTTTTCTCATATAATTTAAATTTTAAAACAGAAAAGATTTAATTTTACAGTAAAAATATTTATAAAAATCTGCATATGTGTATACTTATATACAATTTTAAAAGCCATAAACTTTACTGCAGTTCCCAAAAAAATCCAGTTTGCATATATATAAAGATTAAACCCAAAAATTTATATATATACTTACGAAAATAAAATTCCTAACTGCACAGTTTCTTTCCCGTTATTTTTTTTATTTTATTTTTATAAATCAATTTCAATCTGAAAGCAACTTAATCCATATGCATTTTAACAAAATTTTGAATCTGAAATCGTACCTCACTGCCTCGCGACTATCGCCGCCGCCTCCCCTACATCACACGCCACTGAGGAACCCTAGCCTCCATTGCGAACCACCACGACCAACTCATGCCTGAACTGCCGAGCGTAATAGGGCGCGACTCGATCGAGACCGCCATCTCCTTGCAACGCCATCGCGACCACGCCTCGTCCTCTCGCGCGCGACCCAACATCAACGAATCGCCCCACTGCATATGTGTGACTCCACTGCGCGCGCAGCCCCCCACTCGCGACGTGCTCCAATGAAATTCGATTTAGGTTTCTTTTTTAGAAGACGAAGACGATAGAGAATGAAAGACTTGCGGCCCTAAATTCGATTTCCCCCTTTTTTTTTTAAGCATGCCGTGAAAAGGCTTCAAGAAGAAAATGGGAAACGAGGAAAAAGAATAAAATGAAGGTTTCGGTTTCGAGATAAAAGGAAAAGAAGGCAGCCATTAAATGAATTTTAGTTTTTGTGTTCTGAGATCGAAAAGTTAAACAGGCAGCATCGATAATAAAGAAGATGGAAGCGTATTCAGGAAGACGAGGTAATAGTGTGTTGAGGAAGCTATACGAATTGTTTTATTTTAAACGTTATATTTAAAAATATTCTCGAATTCAATTATAGCGCGTTTGCTTATCGTACAAACACACGGTCACTCCAAAAATTACGAAATTTGAAATCCGATAATAATTTAATATTACGGATCCAACGGCACTGGTTTCGTCGAATTTCGAGACTGTGCCTCGGAAGGCTATTTTCAATTGTCAATTTAAACAATGAAAATTTAAAATTGAACAAACGGCAGTTAAATTAAATTTTGATCCTTCTATTATTCTCAGAATTATAAATATAAATTTTATAAGCCGTTAAAATATTTCCAACAAGCTTACAATTCCAAATTTAAATAATTTACCCAATTGTCAATTACTATTTAATTTATTCAATTAATTGTTATATTTAAAATTCTGAGTTCTCTTTTTATTAAATCAAACCAACTTTTCATATTGAAAACAATTTATATTTCAAATTAATTATTTAAATTTATTTTAAATATCACTAATTAACTGTTGAAAAAGCCGGGTCGTTACATTCCTCCCCCCTTAAAAGAATTTCGTCCCCGAAATTACTAGTTAGGAAGAATGGTCATATACCCGTTATTATTACTTTACAATCAACAATTCAACATCCTACCAACTACCCTTTTTAATAACAGATGCATTAACCTTCTTAATAACTTTCTAAACTTTTTCCCTAGTATCCAACTATACTATATGCTTAACTATTCAAGTTTCAATTTAAACTCAAAATTTGACTTATCAAAATTTTCTCAAAATTTTTCTAACACCCTAAATTCCCGAAAATTTTTGCCAGCGTCTCCTTTGCGCGGCTAGCTCGGTACAACTACAAAATGGCTCTACGGCCTCTCAAAAACCCAAAAGAAAACAAAAAGCCAAGCGGCTCAATCAAAATCCCAATCAATTTCCACATAGAAATTCAAACACATACCTTTTTGTCGGGCATTTCAATTTTATCCTTGAAACCAAACTCAATTCTCTTAATCTTTATATTACCTGCAAATCTTACACAGCAACATATCCAATTACAATATACAATACATTCTATCGACATTCTTACAAATGTCCATATCTATTCATTAAATTCTTAAATTATATTCGAAATATCAATTCCTGATAGAGAATGCATCATTTCATACTTAAGTTAGTATAAACATCTTATGTGTTTCTTATATTTACTTTCATCTTACCACTTTAGTTTGTGTATTCATCCTTATTCAATTTATTCTTTCATTCCCATATGAATTTAATTTATCTATAACTCTAAATATTTAAATTCTAATTTTCATTTATATCAAATTCATGTCTTAATTTTAAATTAGTTTCATTCTCTAATTTATTCATTTTCAATTTTGCAAACATTTGTCGTTAACAAAATTTTCAAAAACTTCCAAAAATTTTCTAACTCCCAAAATTTCTGAAATTTTTTGGCAGAGTCTCCTTTGTACGGAGGAGCTTTTGCAATTTGACAATAGAGATAAATATATATACATCGACCCACACGGTCGGAAAAACCAAAAACAGTTCATATTTCCTAGTTTGTATTGCGTAGGCGTACCTTATTTAGCATTTTAAGCAAGCGGCTTATTTAATTTAGCATATGTGCGTCCAAAATCTCGCTATACAGTCTTCTGGTACCTGTACTTACTCGATTTATAAACATTAGTAACATATTTATGAAAATTTATAGCATTGCATTCGTTTAAACAACTACAACACATCGAAAACATAAGCAATGCAATATAAATAACTTTATAACAAATTTTTATGGTTTCCAAACTAATTCCATTTGTTTATGACTGACAGAAGCACCGTTTGCATTCAACTTTAAGTGGGTTACAACACATTTACTTAACTCCAACTCATAATTATGTCCAAACAAACCTATTCTCCATTTAATTGATTTCAAAAATCAATTTATGCTTCTTATCAATTCAAAACCATATTTTATAAGCAATTATATGCGAATCAAGTTCGATAAGCAGGTAATAAGGTTTCCAATTAATTCAAATTGCTTTTACGCAATTTATAACATCATATTCGATTCAGAATTATTTTCACTATCATTCCTTTATCAAAAAAAATCCAGTTCAATTACTTTTATTTTTCCACAGAATTATATTTCATCATGTTTACGACAACAATTATTTCTATGCAAATTCCAACAATATTCATACAAATAAACAGTTACTTTATTTTGACAACTGTTTTTAAAAATTAATTCCAACTCTAGTTATATGAAATTTCATTCCAAAATTTTATTTTTAAACCATACCTTTGCATTGATTGCATTCCAATCCATTTTATTAAGTTCGACAACTTCAATGCTTAAAATTTAGCAATCATGTCCCAAGTTTATACAAGTCATGCTTCATTGAATTTAGACTTAAGTTAATTTACTTTAAACTATTTAATTTCCTTAACTTAAGTTAATTTCATTTGCTCATAAATTCTTTTTCCAATTTAATTTGATTTTATTTAAATCAAATTTCTTTCATTCACTTCTTAATTCAATGAATTATTTCATTTAAAAAAAAAAATTCAATTCCCATGTTCGATTCATTCTCGAACTTATTTAATTAAATTCAAGACCATTTTCACTTTATTTATTCTCAATTTGGATTTTGTTTGCACTTCTAACCATTATATTTAATCCAAATTCATTTTATTTACTAACCAATCCAAGTTGAATTTTATATTTATAATTCACATTTGGATTTTCTATTTATCTTCCAAATTCAAACAATTCTATTGACTTATTTATTCCATCTTAATTTTATAAGTCCACTTCTTATTTATCTTCACACTTCCATTTATTTACAGTTAACCATATTCCCATTTTATTTTAATTCAGGTTTATACATTTTTATTTAGCCAAGTTATTTCAGCACCTCTCAATTCCTTTATAAGCTATTGAAGTCTTATTACTTCAAATTCAAATTCCACTTAGCTTAAGTTAATTCCAATTAAATCAAAGTGCTCAATCCAATTAAATTTGCTATTCACTTTCCATTCACATCACTTTACCAATCCATCTTATTCAATGAACTTTCACTTCCATCAAAACCACCTTTCCATAAATTTTAAATCTTAAGTTTATTTATTTATTGCAACTTCTTACTTAAATTCATTGCAATTTATTTGATACCCATCTAGATCAAATCCCATGTGATTTAATTTACCATCCAAATTTGTTAAGATAATATTCAAGGCCAATTTATTCCATCCATACTTGATTTGGATTTAATTTGTAACTTCTAATTACCTTTACTTTAGTCCGAATCCAAAAAAATTTCAATTCATATTTAATTTACTTACCATTCAATGGAATTTCTATGTATAATTCAGGTTTCATCACCAAATTCCATTTTAATTCCAAACTTCAATTTTATTCAATACAACTGAATTTTAATTTCAGTTTAATTCAATTTACTTCCATTAATTTCAATCCACTTTAAGTTTTATTTCTCTTCTCAATTCATTCACATTCTAAATTTTTATTTACTTCTCCTCATTATTTATATGTTTTTATATTTTCATCATCTCACTTCAATCACAACAAAAATTTCTTATTCATCAATTACATTTCAAAATTTTAATCTTAAATCCAAGTTAAATTCTCATTTCTAACTTTTCACTTGATTTTAAATTCCATAATTCAAATCTAATGATTTCCTGGGTTATATAAACTATTTCGGATTTTAAAATCTCATTTGTTTACAATACTAGCATTCAAACATCCAAGTTATAATAATAATCTCAGAAAAATATTCCTTTTATATCAAAATATATTTTGGATGAAATTATTTCGTTCACCCACTTTTAAAAATCAATATTGTGTCGAATTGCTCTATTTAAGTGTTTAGAAACCCCTTCGGCACAGTTGTGCAGACCGTGCTGACGAAGGTTCATATACCACTCAATAAATCAATCAACGCAATATAAAATTATTTTATATTCACTAACAAATACGCGCTCATATCTATTAATACGCTCAAACTCATTCTAGAGTACCATCGACTCTATTTCTAATGAGTAATTACCCACCAGAGCCAAGGTTCTCGCTTAACCTTTCAGCTCTGATACCAAGTGTAACAACCCGGAAATTTTCGAACCCGAAAACTCCAGATAGTTATGAAAAGAAGAAAGGGATAGAAGAAGATGAAGAAAAACAACATCAGAATCTCACATCGCAGCGGAATAAAATATAATATATAGAATACAGTTTTAAATACAAGAAATCTGTACTGTATACATATACATACATACCATCATCAGAGTACATCAATCAGTCATACATATCCATACACAGCAGAGATAATAGGCAAATACGTAGATCCGCTCTGTCATCCGCTCGTCTCCTGAGCTCCAGTATAAAACCTGAATCCTGTTTAACTCGGTCTGAACCGAGCATCATATAAAACAACACTCGAGTCAGTCTGGAATACCAGCGTGAGAAAATCACACTCAATTGGATTATTAAAGTTTCAGAAACCTTTTGAAACAAAAGCATCTCGTAAGACCACGCCACAAATAAACATGTCGGGTTTTTACCTTACGATAGCTAAAACACTTTTTATTAAAGTTCTTTGATATTATTATAGTGTCTATAGAAAGTAAATAGAATCTAGCTGAAATGCTTGCATCTCACGTTTCAGCAATAGTTGGGCACAATCAAAACCGTACAGGCGCTTATTGGAGATTGGATTCCATACAATGGCAGGGCTACTGGGGTACCGCCCGTCACAGTACCTGGTCTAGATCAGAGTACCGAGGAGCCACCCTAACTCCCCTGCAACACAAGACCGGAACCATTCCTTACTGAACAGTCCCAAGCGAGATCACCCCGCAGTTGGCGCGACCAACCGCCCACTAAGCCGAATAAAAAGGGACATCTAGACAGGGGAAACCTCGCTCTCCAGTGGGGGCTACCCACGAAGTCTTGCTGCACCTCCCCTGTTTTAGCCATTACCGGTTGATGAGGCTTGAGGTTAAACGTTACCTTTCAAGAACGTATCACTTAGAATGCTCATCGTCCACCTGACGATGTTCTGGAAGCATTCAATCCATACAAGTTGCCCTGGGTCTGGGCAAACCGAATCACCGTCTTCAACTCTTCACGGTCTTCATTCGTAATCGTTCAAACCGGATCGAAGTGGTTTTCGGATAATTAAATCCGATCCCGGACTCTTCGAAACGATCAACGCATTGTCCAATATTGATAGTCGGTTATTTAACTATCAATTAATCACACACAAGCAACCATCAAATAATTTTCACAAATTATTTATCTCAACTATCATTCAGATATAATTATCATTTTAATCCATTTGAAATAAATTTTCAAAGTCCTTTTATTTCCATGAAATCATTTAACTGATTTCTTATACTCACTCACAATTGATTTATCCTTTGAAAATATTTCTACTTTCTCATTTCTTCCTCAAAAATTCAATTTACACTTTCCTTATAATTTCACAAATTCACTTACTCCGCTTAATAAGATTTCTCCTAAATCTTATCCCATTTAAATTAATGTGCTTACCATCACAAGAGGATTTTAACTGGATTTTAAAAACATTTTTAAAACATATAGATTTATAAAATAAGAAGTAATATTAAATATATATATTTATATCTAGTTATTTATAAATTTCAAAGCTGGTTTTAGAAAAAATAGAGTTTATTACAAATAATTGCTAAACTTTGAAAAATACTAATTCGAAATATTTAAGTTCAATGATGATCTATAAACCTATATAGTATAGTAATTTAAAATATTCCTTTTTAAAATAAATTAGAACTTTAGAAAATCCAATATCCATTTATAAATGCCTCTTGTCCACATTCACCTTTGGAAATATCTTACTATTTCCATCCAACAAATTTCATATCTCATTTATAAATTCCATTCATGAATTTATAAAATCTCTTTGGATTTCATTTATGATAAGATAGTTTGATTTAAAAATCCCATCTTTATAATTTATTATTTCTATAAAGTTCCATATTGTCCCATTTAATAAATTCCATTTATGTAAATAAAATTTCCTTTTGACTCTTAATAGAATTTCTTATTCGTAATTCTTAATAGCATCTTCTTTATTTCCTAATAAATTTTCTTTTCTTTTCTTATAAATATTTCTTTTTATTTCCTTAATAGACCTCCATTTCCATTTCTTAATATAGTTCCATTTTCTTTCATTCACTTGTCGATTACAATATTCGTTCAAGTATAAATTTATAATTTAAATTTTCCAAACTCAACTTTATCACCTTAAAGTTTAACTTAAGTACAAACTATACTTTTATTTCTTTTCTTCATTCTCACTTAAAGTAGATTCAAATTCCAAATAAATATTTTCTATTTGAGTTTTATTTAACTTCTTCAAATTAATTTATCAACGGTAATAGAAATTTCAAATTTTCAACTTCTCTGTGATTCAACAGTTGATAATTCAATTATCTATAAAACCACCCAAATCAATATATCATCCTGTCACAGAATAGCATATATATAAAATAAAATAAATAGTTTTGAGGAACCCTGTTGGATCCCTCCAACCTGTTTCCCTGCATCCACAAATGTTAGCACAATAAAATAAAAATTTCACTTCGATGTGAAATATTGCAGTATATGGGATTAATATTTCTAACATCCACTTATTTAATTATTCACTACTTCAACCATCATTCAAGCAATTCAACAATTAAACTTAAATTCAACAATTCAAATTTTAAACTTAACTGAGTGAGATTAACTCACCTTATTCCGTTTGCATTCCATTTCCTTTACAACTTGTTCTTCACGATCATTAACCTTGAATAATAATTTATATGATTTTATTAATATTAGAACAAATCGAGTAATTTATTTCCATTTATTCTTTAACCCTAATAATTTAATTCTAACTAATGATTTATTTCAACAAATAATTAAATTTTAAACTAGTTCTCCTTTGTAAAGAAAATCTTCTAGTGACTAATTAAACAAATTAATCACCTAAGTAATTTATTATTGAACGAACTAGCAACATTAAAAATGCCGAGGTATATATTTATTTTAATTTCTTCTTTGTAATTTCTTTTACCAAAATGACTTATATTTATTTTAAAAATCAAATCTTTATATTCTTCCAAAGTCTTATAGATATAAAAATCATATTTTGCTTAAATTTAGGTATATTTATTCTAAAGAATATAAATTTATATTTTATTTTATTTCATTTTTTTCTCATAAAATTTAAATTTTAAAACAGAAAAGATTTAATTTTACAGTAAAAATATTTATAAAAATCTGCATATGTGTATACTTATATACAATTTTAAAAGCCATAAACTTTACTGCAGTTCCCAAAAAAATCCAGTTTGCATATATATAAAGATTAAACCCAAATATTTATATATATACTTACGAAAATAAAATTCCTAACTGCACAGTTTCTTTCCCTTTATTTTTTTTATTTTATTTTTTTTATAAATCAATTTCAATCTGAAAGCAACTTAATCCATATGCATTTTAACAAAATTTTGAATCTGAAATCGTACCTCACTGCCTCGCGACTATCGCCGCCGCCTCCCCTACATCACACGCCACTGAGGAACCCTAGCCTCCATTGCGAACCACCACGACCAACTCATGCCTGAACTGCCGAGCGTAATAGGGCGCGACTCGATCGAGACCGCCATCTCCTTGCAACGCCATCGCGACCACGCCTCGTCCTCTCGCGCGCGACCCAACATCAACGAATCGCCCCACTGCATATGTGTGACTCCACTGCGCGCGCAGCCCCCCACTCGCGACGTGCTCCAATGAAATTCGATTTAGGTTTCTTTTTTAGAAGACGAAGACGATAGAGAATGAAAGACTTGCGGCTCTAAATTCGATTTCCTCTTCTTCTTTTTTAAGCATGCCGTGAAACGGCTTCAAGAAGAAAATGGGAAACGAGGAAAAAGAATAAAATGAAGGTTTCGGTTTCGAGATAAAAGGAAAAGAAGGCAGCCATGAAATGAATTTTAGTTTTTGTGTTCTGAGATCGAAAAGTGAAACAGGAAGCATCGATAATAAAGAAGATGGAAGCGTATTCAGGAAGACGAGGTAATAGTGTGTTGAGGAAGCTATACGAATTGTTTTATTTTAAACGTTATATTTAAAAATATTCTCGAATTCAATTATAGCGCGTTTGCTTATCGTACAAACACACGGTCACTCCAAAAATTACGAAATTTGAAATCCGATGATAATTTAATATTACGGATCCAACGGCACTGGTTTCGTCGAATTCCGAGACTGTGCCTCGGAAGGCTATTTTCAATTGTCAATATAAACAATGAAAATTTAAAATTGAACAAACGGCAGTTAAATTAAATTTTGATCCTTCTATTATTCTCAGAATTATAAATATAAATTTTATAAGCCGTTAAAATATTTCCAACAAGCTTACAATTCCAAATTTAAATAATTTACCCAATTGTCAATTACTATTTAATTTATTCAATTAATTGTTATATTTAAAATTCTGAGTTCTCTTTTTATTAAATCAAACCAACTTTTCATATTGAAAACAATTTATATTTCAAATTAATTATTTAAATTTATTTTAAATATCACTAATTAACTGTTGAAAAAGCCGGGTCGTTACACAAAACCCCTAGTCGTTCATCACCCATAGGCTATGTCCGATTTGGCCAGCGGTGAAACATCAACTGCTAACATGGCAATGAACTTTGGATACCCACCGTCGGAAGATGGATCAAGATATGGACTTGAAAGGAATTTGGGGATGAATTCTTTGGAGGAAGCAACAGTTTTGTAATGAATATCTGGCGACGGCGACAATTAAGCGATGATGCGGCGACACTAATTAGTCTAGGATGGGAGGTTTTGGTTATAGGGTTGAATTCGCAAGATTTCGATGCCAATAAGTATAAGGAAAGGAAATGAAATGGTGGAGATAAAGATCAAATATTGAGTTATAAAAGATGATGTGACTCAGCATTTCATATCCATACCAACATGAATTATTGGCTATTTATAAATGGAGAAAAGAAGAGAAATGAAAAAGATAAGGATCTCTCACCTAGCCGAGGCATGGAACGGTATTCGAAAAATATAGACCTTGACCTTGACATGGAAAGTGGTACAAATGCTATATCAAGTGTTTGAATGGATGCCCATGGAATAGGGAAGACACGTCCAAGCAACTCTTTGGTGACCAATAGACTTATGTGGATGGCTCTATAATTTTGCCTTAATATAAAACACGCTTTGTTTCCAACAAAAGCATACATTATGGGGTAAGTGTTATATGGCTCTAAGACCAGCTTCTAAATGAATTTGGACATCATGATGAAGATGAAATGGAACAAGAACTTGGAGGCATGCTTGAAAGGATAATGAATGAAGTTTCAAGAAATTACATAGGAAAATGAAACTAAGGGGTGATCGGTACTAAACACTTTTTAGGTTGGTATCGACATGATTCCGGGCACTTTGTAGGATCTGAAGTTATGGTCAGGGATTGATTTGCTAAAATGATTTTCCTGGGTCTATTTTTGAAGAAGTTGGTGAGCAACTACAGAAGGCTTTGCATAAAAGGACAAGCACTGGACGTGTCAAAACCTCTCGAGAACAAGTTGATGTCTAAGCAAAAAGTGCTCAGAACTTGAAGAATCGAAGCTAAAAGGTGAAATAAAGGAAGATTGTGTGGTTTGCAAATAGAAAATCATATCGGTACTGATCTGATCATGCTAGTAACAATATGCATAGGGGAACTTGTCTTCCCTTCTATTTTTTCGAATCTGGAGTTTGAACTAGTATTCCATGATTCAATGAATCCGTTGGGTGATCTCTTTACAAATAGGAATCCTATGACAACAATGGGAGTAAGCAAGCTATTTTTATTTTTCTTGGCTAATTTGAACTGTCAACTCCTTCTATTCATGACAAAAACTTTCTATAATAAGATTGTGGACGTAGGCAAGAGATAAACGAACCATAATGAAATTCGTATGTTTTATATTATTTTACTTGTTGATTATAGTTAGACTGCTCCCTTAACTCGAATTAGGGGCCCAACAGATAGCAATGTCCTTTCCTTTATTTTTCTCCAATAAAGCACTCAACAAGGTAGGAATGCCATTCAAAATATATGCCTTACCTACTTGCCCCTACTTAGACGATTGAAGATAGTCCTTTTACACTGGGTATAAGCTCTCGTGTTATAAATCCTTCATGACCAACTTCTCAAAGCTCCCATTAATGTGACCAATCAATCGCTTCCCAAGATGATCATTCAAGTCTATGATAAACTTTTCATTCTTTTTGAGTGGAGTATTAATGAAAGATAGTCATACTCTAGACAAAATATCGAATTTGACCACATACTTTGACATAAAATTTCACCTTGCTTCAAGTCAACGAATGTTCTAAACAAAACCTACTTTAAGCAGCCAATATAAAATTTTCCTTAAATCTGTTCTTGAGCCGATCCCAAGTGAACTAACCTTGGGAGTCGCAGCTCGAAGAGCATTCCACTAATTCATAGCTCTTTCTTGGAGTTCTCTGGAGTCCAACCTTGTCATCATAGCGTCCTCTAACTCTAAATCATCAAATGTTCTCTCGTAGGTATCTAGCCAATCCTATACTTCTGTAGTTGCACTTTTCCTTGGAATGGTTAGCCAACAGGGCTAGAAAAATCCTTATGCATCTCAGCAGAATCAGCCCCGGGCGGTTGCACTAGACACACCCTATTTAACAACATCTAGGGCAACAACTTCGGCATTTTGTAGCATGTTCCTTATCATGGTATTGGACGTCGTCTACAAGTCAAAGTTAGCAGCCCTGAGCTCACTCCTTCCTCTTCAACCCCAGAGACAAAATTGCTAACAACATTTCCTATATTTTTTCTCATTCTTAGTCTGTAATAAGAATGATCAGTCTCTCATAAAGAAAAGTTTCATCAATCGTACTTGTGTGTGCAATGCATCTTATACTATATATAGATTAATATACAATTTTAATATATATATATATATAACAAATACACTCTCTAGTATACTCTCGATCCATTATAGAGTCCTTCTCTCTCTCTAATGGATCCCGACACCACTTAGGTTACCTATACAACTTAAGCTCTGATACCTAATATGATAACCCCTCTACACCTCTGGCATCCAATATAATTATATAGTACTTTGTAATGGTGCCTGACCGATGTTGGATGATTTTGTATAGTGAACTAAAATAGTCACAGAACTTAACATATATCTCATAGTGCAAGGATAATGTATAATAGTCAGAGATATAAAATAAGTTAGATAGAAATATAACCATGAGAAACATCATAGATCAGAGTATAGATTCAATACAATGTACAAAGTAGTAATAAAGTTTATATAGTTGGTAATAAACTCAAAATATCTATCCCTAAGTCAAATAAGTAAAACACTATCAAGGCTCTATTATATCACACAAAAAAATAAACGGTAATCAGCCCAAAAACATAAATATGAGAAAGCGTGACCTTTTGCTAGCCCATTTACTAAACTCTATATGTCGTCTACACTTTGATTCTAGTCTATTCTTGAAGAGTACCTGAGATAATAAGAAGCAAATCATAATATCTCAAATCTGACAATATTCTAGTGCGAGCGATAAATAGTCTCTGAAAACAATGAAAGTCGATATAGTATATAGGAAATAGGGTATGGAAAATCATATCTTACCTGTCCCTGCATCCAAATAGTTCGCACATAATAATATTTGCTAAACTACAACCATCATATGTGTGTATTACATCCAAAGTATAGTATCGAGTGTCAACGTATCCATGTCCACAATACCAACATCCTATGACATCCCTGGAGTTATAAACAAGCATAATAAACATAGCATCCATTAACCAATCCTCACAATGACTCATGTGCAATTGATAACTTATACGACCATTCTCTACTGGAGACTAATGGAAAAATCTTAGTTTCTCAATGCTTGAAACCATTCCGCTCCATCGGCTATGAAACTAGGTCCCTTCCTTGATCCAGGGTACATAAATTCCTTCCTCGATTTAGGGTACTACATCCTCAGTCGAATTGAACATTTTCACATGCCTGTAACGACCTGTATTGTAACACCCCATAAATATAATAAGAAACTAAATAATTAAAGTAAGGCTAAAATTGGAATTTCTGTATGATAGAATTTGGTCATAGAAGTTGCACTAGTGCGTTGTGGTGATTTTCTGATGAATTTTCGTATATAATATATTGAAATCGGAGATAAAATGAAGAAGATATGGACATTCGAAATTTTCAAGTTTAAAATAATTATAAACCAATTTAAAATTTAAAATATGCAGGAAAATTCAAAAGTTTGTAATTTGAATTTAAACAATGCCTTAGGTTGGAGGTAACGGTAAGTGCAAAGTTAAAGTTAGCAGTGATTTCTTAGAAATGATTAAAAAAATAAATCAAAATAAGCGAAAGAAAACAAATGGACAGAAAATGGGACGGTCGACCAACTTACTGGATCTGTCGACCGCCTCGAAGAGCATTGGTCGATCGATTAGGTTGTTTGAGCAGTGAAACATTTTGGCCAGATGACCCAGATTTATTTAATTTTAATATGATGGCTCTCATTCCTTTCTACCTGTATAAATAAACCCCTAGACCCCCAAATTTTCCTCAAAAAATTCTACAGCAACGACGAAGCTATGTTAAAATATCTTCCCTTAGGGTTTCAGAAAATCTTAATTTTTGAGTAAGTAATTCTAGTTTCTGTTTTCTAATTTAAATTTATTTCCTAACCCTTCTTCTCTCCATCTTCTGATTTCGAAAATATGTTCTATATATACAAACTATATGTTGTATATTTAAAAAGAGGAAGATCGAATAGAGGTTTAGGAGCAGTATAAATCAGACCCAATCTTATAAGGAATCATGTATGAGTGGAATTTTAATTTTTCTCATTCTAGTTTATGTGTTGTATTTATTCATATTTGATATATGCCTTGGGAAATTCTATAAACGCAAATCCTAAAACAATAAAACCTTAGAATTTTCATATGTAAGCATCGGTCTTTGAATATGTTGGAATCGTAATTGTCTTTGTATTAATATATTAGAATTGAAGCAATTATTGTAATTAGATAATCTATGGTCAGTTCAACCTACTTTCTTTTGTCTCCATTTGTAGTGTTAAAGGTTTCTAAAAGAAAATAAATTAGAAATGGTGTGTAAAGTATGTGTTTGATTGACTGTAGTTTGCACTGCACAGTTGTAAAAATCGCTAGGCGGATGCTAGGTGGTAAGAATGGACTAGGGATTAATCGCCTAGGCAGGGGTTAATCGAGGATTAATTAGAGCTAGGAGTTTTTAATAAACTCGAGCATTTTGGATAAAACTATAGTATCTTGTTTAGTATTAACTAATCCATAATGGGATATCATAGATTTGAATAGGTTTGGATGTAGAAGTAGGGACAAAATCGCTTAAAACAAACATTTTAATGCTTGTAGAAGGCATCAAGCCTAAATTGGTGCATAGATGATGCATATAAACCTATTTATATGCTTACATAATGCAGTAAGTCTTATCTAAGCGGACTAGGCAAATATCTAGGAGGTAAGGCTAGCCTAGCGCCTAGGCGGGAACTAGGTGGGAGCCTTAGAAGGATTTTCACAACAGAGCCTATTTCTACTATTTAAATAAATAAAGTGTTCTTTTTCACTCCAAATTAATATGTATAAGGGTTGAATTGAATATAAATGATCTAATTTGGGAGATCTGATTTTTTCAAAACATAAAAGTGATTCTGGTATATTAATATAGGACAAGTTTGATGGTATTCCATTGTAATACAAGTCTATTTTTGTTTGGCTATGATAGTAGCTATTTTGATTAGGATTTGAGATTGATGTTTCAAATTATCTTATAAGAGAATTGATATCAGAGTATTGAGGCATAATGATTGGACCTTAAATTCTACATGTATATATGTGCGATATTAATGTACGTATTGATTATAATGTATTGAGCATAAATGTAACGATCGCGATTTTTCGTTGCCGAAAAATCGAACCGTTAGGGTTTAAGAAAAAGAAAGAGGTAGAAGAAGAGAGAAAAGAGAGAAGAAACAGAACAAACAATCAGAACAGGAAACAATAACAGAATCTCACAGTCGCAGCGGAACAATATATGATAGATAAATGAATATCATTAAAACAAAAGAACTATACATTTTATACATACATCACAATACATCATATCATCAGAGTGAACAACAATAAAACAGCGGAAAAGAAATACTATATACAATAAATAATAGACTACGCTATCTGGCTCGCCTCCAGATCTGCACAGCAACTCCCGAATCCAGAATAACCTGATAACCTAACTCTAGACTGCCCGTGTGGAAAATAGTGGGCACCCAGAGTTTAGGAAAGGAACAATAAACTCCAGGTCAGTCATGTGACTGGTGTGAGAACTCAAAAACAGTTTATCTTTAAACAAGCAACAAGAAAATTTAAATTTTTAAATCCGCAATGCTTTTTGGAAAATGAAACTACCATAAGGCCTCCCGCCACACACACAATGCAAACGCAGAATTGGAGGAGATTTCTCCTTATGATAGTCAAAGATGCTTACTACGCGAAAATCAAATCATTTTTGATATTATTACTAGTGCATAGTGTAGAAAACAATTTCGAAAGTAGAATATAAATCCTAGCCAGCATAGACATTCCGAACTATGCCTACTATAGCTACCATCCAAACAGTGGTGACCACCATAAGTGAATGGCAGGTAATACAACTAAAACCGTACAAGGCACGTATTGGATGAATGGATTTCCAACAATGGTCAGGCTAAGGAACTTCCTACTGCCACATGGGATCGCCTCTGGCGGGACGTCCCGAGAACTAACGTTACGGTTAGATCTCTGCCAACACAAGGCCGGGTTACCTCTGTAACTAGGTAACTACTACACGAATATGTCATCCCCCGGTCCTTTGGGACCTTTATCCGAGCGCTCGCAACAACACCACACAGTAATAGATATAGTGTATCAACATGAGTAAGCATCTGGGCTCCATACCATGATACCACCCTTTTCCAGAAGGAAATGACATACCCTAAAGGGCGCGACCCTCATAACCTTGCCGCATATTCCTGTTTCGACCATTTCCGGGGAGTGAGGTCCTGACGAAGTCTCGTCCACAAAGCTACGCTTTGTGCAACAAAGCCATGCTTTGGGTCCACAGATGACCAAAGCAATAATCACAAAGATAAATGATCAAACAAATGATCATATCCAAACGATCAACCAATGATCATCACACAGCAGCACTCAGCATGCCACATTACCAGATTGGGAAATATCGCTGATAACCTTCAACTACATAACCTCTGAGCTCGTACGTCTCAGAGAAGGGTGTTAAGCTAAGAGAATAAATCCTCCGCCACCAACAGAAATGTATTTGAAAGAAATCTGCTCTATCTCTCAAAATGTAATGTCAGACATGTAACCATACAAGTCTGTTCCGGGTTCGAACAGAACCGAAGGCACTTCCAAGGAAGCCCTTGCAATCCGGGTATTCACAATCCCGATAAAATTTCCCATCACAAAGGAAATCTCCATATCGTAGCTAACGATGCGGAGACAATCGATAGGTCATCCTATCGTTTTCACAAATACCCGGTCTTCAACACCGGTCTTCAAATGCTATCCATAACGACGTATCACATATTCGGAATGGGATATACGACACAAAGGTCCTCTCCCGGCTAAACCGAATAGCGAGCGCTTATTTTTAAAAATAAGTGTGCATTCAATTCCAAACAAACACAACCAATACCATCCCAGGGGTAAATATTGATAGTCGGTTATTTAACTATCAATAAAGATGCGCCACATCATCAGATTCCAAATAATTTTTCCAAAATTATTAAGTCCCAAAATATCTTTACAAGATATATATACACAATTTCCAAATAATTTCCCAAAGTTATTTGGTTTACCAAAACACCTTTACACGATAAAATTTCCACACTTAACCATTTGAAAACCCTTTTCAAATTACACAACTCAACCATTTGAAAACAAATTTCAAATCACACACCTTAACCATTTGAAAACAAATTTCAAATCACACACATTAACCATTTGAAAACAAATTTCAAATCACACACATTAACCATTTGAAAACAAATTTCAAATCACACACATTAACCATTTGAAAACAAATTTCAAATCACACACATTAACCATTTGAAAACAAATTTCAAATCACACACGTTAACCATTTGAAAACAAATTTCAAATCACACACCTTAACCATTTGAAAACAAATTTCAAATCACATATAAATCCTTACCGATTTATTTTTAAATTTTACGCTCCAAATTTGTGAATTATATTTCCATCTTTAAAAATAAATCAACATTTATTTTTAAACCAATTTCCCTTCCTATTATAAATTCCAACGTGAATTAAATTCCAAATACCCATTCATATTCGATTTCAAAATATTCGCTTACAATTTACCTTTAAAAGGTGAATTCACAAAAACGTTCCATTCCATATTGAAAAATCATTTCTAAACTTATTTAAAAATAAGTAATTCACAAATTTATTTATTTTCAACGATTTGAAAATATTCCATATACTTAAATCACAGTTAAGTATTTATTCCATTCTCTTTAAGAAAACATTCCTTTATTCACATTTATTTGGGTTAAAAACGAATGTTGCGTAAAACATCGTTACGACAACCCAAAAAACACTAGTATATGGATTTGAAATTAAAAATAGATATATAAATCCAATACTATACAAATTATCCCTTTCTGTTTCTCGAAAACGTCTATTTCAACAATCAATGTTGAAATCTATGTTTTCAATACTCAATACATTTTAAAACACCTTTAATTCGTTTTAAATTCCATTTAAAACATTCCTTTCCCAAAAACAAACCCATTTTATTTAATAATCTATTCAATATTCAAAATAGTGAATATAGCACACTTAACAAATTCCCATATTTCATTTATCAAATTTGATGAATTTCAAATTTATAAACATAGTTTATAAATTCCATTCTATTATAAACCCCAATTTTATAAATTCCTTTATTAATCCGATGCAATTTACATAACCCAATTTCATACCCAAAAGCCATATTGTAAGTTAAATACTTATAATATTATTTATTTACCAAATCGTTCCTTTGAACTTCACCAATTTAAAATCTTATCACTTACAAGATTTCTTTATGGTTTATAATAATTTCAACTAATGAAATCTTCATTTATTAACAATTTCTACAAAATTCCCCTTTTTAATGCCCAAATCCATTTCTATAAGTTAATAACTTATAAACTTAAAATTTTCCAATAACCGTTCGTTTTATAAATTTCACATTTATTAATCTATAAATCCTAGTGAAATTCATGTTATACATCAACTTAACACTTTATAAATTTATTCTATAACTTCAATAAATTTAATTTAAAAACATCCATCTATAAAATCCTTTATATAAACCATTAATAATAATAACTCCCCAAAAACCAAATTTAACTATTTTATAAAAACCTATTATTGTTAAAAATTTCTTTTAAGTTATATTTTATAAAGATATAAATTTTTAAAACATAAAAATTTATCCATCTATTTATTTTAAAATTTAATCAATTCAAAATTTTTAATAAACCATATTCTTTGAAAAATCGATTTAAAACCCCTTTTAAATTCAAAACCGTTATTTTAATTTTTAAAAATTTGAATCCGATGATGCAACAGCATTAGATGGTCAATCACGGGAATAAGTGTCATATATCAATATGATTATCAACAATCAACATAATATTTATAAACAAATAAATATGTGAGGAATCCAGTTGGATCCCTCCAACCTGTTACCCTGCATCCACAGACGTTAGCACAATACCAATTCCACTTCAAGGTGGAATATCGCGGTATATGGGATTTTATAAAATATCCGCTTAATAGGCGGCGCAATAGGGTCTCATCCGCTATACGAGGCGGGAAATCAAATTCAATATATACATATGCCAATATATATATATTGCTATATATAATATATATCCTATTATATCTACTACCACAATCAATCAACAATTATCAATCAATATTAACTATTTAAAATTTTAAACAAAACCTTTCGATTGAGTGAGGAGTTCTCACCTTGATTTTATTTTCCGTTTTCGCGTTCGTTTCGAATAAAATTAAACGAACGTTTAATTTTACCCGAAATTCAAACGAGCTCCAATCGACTCCAAACTGGTTGCATTGCGAAGAGCACGACCATACGATTCCAACGCACTTTGATTCGCCCAAATCGGACCTCGCAGCAAAAAGATATTGATTTTTAAAGTTTGAATTGAATTTCGAAACAATTCCTTTTAAATTAATTTACAAATACCAACCCAACGGGCCCCGCGTCCCCCTTCTCCTTCACCAAGATCACGCACGCAACTCTCCCCAGGCTAAGAAACACGTACATGAACCCATATGCACAAATCTAGGGCTTGAATTCGCGACCACCACACTCGCCTATGCATCGATCAGAGAGCACCACCTCGTAGCCCACGACAAGAGTCACCTTCGGCCAGGAGCTTGCAGAGCTCGGTCAGCATATCCCCTAGGAAAACGTGCCAAACGCAAGCACGAACGCGGCTCCCCATGCCCTCCAAACGGCGATGATAGCTGAGATCCACCGTTGGATCTGTAGTTCTCGAGGCTCTCTTCGATCTTCCAGTTGGAAACATCTTCTAAAACTTGACAGATTTGCGTGGATTTGTGGTGGAAGTTAAGTGAATTTCGGCCATTAATTTAATTAGAGGCGGCCGGCTCCCTAATGACTAGGGTTTAGAAGAAAATGAAAAAATTATAATAGTTTTTTTTTATATTATTTAATTAATAAAATTCTCACTTTAACAGTTTATGCAAACGACCACCAAACTACGCGTTCCGACAGGCGATCCTAAGGTTTTTCCGCGTTCCGGACGCAATGGAATAGGTTTCGTAAGCTAATTCCATCGTATGTGTGAGATACGGCAATAAACGCTCGATTTAAATTTAAACCGATTTAAACGATTTCTAGGCGTTTTGGCTTGTACCGGACAAACGATAAATCCGATTGACTTGAAATTTGAAATCTTGCAATAATATCATATTACGGATCCGATGAAACTGGTTTCGTCGAAATCCGAGACCGTTTGAAAAATGGCTATTTTAACTCGCTAAATCAATATTAAAACGATATCGATGCGTTTCGAGCTGCCACGGTCAAACGACAACTCCGATTGCTACGAAAATTGAAACCCGATAATAACTAACTATTACGGATCCAATGGAACTCGTTTCGTTCAATTCTGAGACTGTTCAAAAATTGGCTATTTTACAGTCGATAATTAAATATTAAAATATTCAATTTTCACAAATTAACTCCAAATTCAATTTTACAAGTTCCAAAATATTTCTATAACCTTAATATGATAAAACAAAATTTTCCAAATCATTTTCAATCACATTTAACCCAATATTTAATTATTTTTGGAATTTCACTATTAAATTATCGATTTAATTATCCCATTAAATCCAATATTCGAAAAATAAATTATTCTACTTAAAAATTCCACTTATTAATATTTAAAATTAATTAAATACTCAAATTCAAATTATCAAAAATTCTGGGTCGTTACAATCTTCCCCCCTTAAAAGAATTTCGTCCTCGAAATTGCAAGTTAAGGAGAATAATTCATAATCCGTTTATTATTTTTCCAAAACTAATAGTTTTACTAACTTTTCAAAACAATCTTTTTATTAAGGATTTACTATCATTTCAATTAGCTTTCCCAATTCAATTATAAGTTTCAAACAACTTCGTTTACTTAACAATTTAAATTTAAATTTAAATTCAAATTTCAAACTTTCAAAATTTCTCAAAATTTTTCTAACTCCCTAAATTTTCGAAAAATTTCGCCAGAGTCTCCTTTGCGCGGCTAGATCGGTACGACTACAAAACGGCTCTACGGCCCCTCAGAATCAAAAAGAAAAGAGAAAGCCAAGTGGCTGGAGAAGGAAATCACCAAATCTCATATAAAAACTGAAATACGTACCTTTTTGTCGAGCGATTCAATTTAACTTCATAACCAAAATCCCAATTCCATTATATACCTGTATATCATACTAGTAATAGTATCCAATTCCAACATTCAAACTATTGGCCAATTCAATTACAAAATTTCCAATACATGCTTCTTATACATTTTTTAGTTTATTATTGAAGTTGCATATTCAATTCATTCGTTTCAATTAGTTACATTCACTAATTAAATTCACATTGGTTCATATTCAGCCCAAATCAAATTCAATTCTATTCAAATTCATTTACTTTACATTCAAATTGAGTTCAATTACATAGCTTTCAATTGCGCTAGTTTATTTCCATTAACACCTAATGAATTTACATACAACCAACCATCAAGCAATAACGACCAATGTACATCCAATACAACCAAATTTATTTATTTTACTTACATTCAATTTGGTTCAACTGTTTTAATTCCAATTGGTTTTAACACTCAATTGGTTTTCATTCTATTATTCAACTATTTTCAAATGAATTTACACTTGCATGCATCATTTCATATCAACTTATTCATATTCTATTGATTAACATTCAATTCATACTTTAATTCAATTGCTAGTTCTTTTTACAAATAAAATTGAATTTCATTTATATAACTTAAGTTCACATCTTTAACAATTTCATTTACTCACTTTATTCACTTACTTTGATATTAACATCAATTCTTTCAATATTACTTAAGTTATATTCCATTTAACATCATTTGTTCAAATAAACTTAAGTTTACACTTAACAATCCAATTCGGATTACAATTCTAAGGTAAATCCTATTTAACTTTTACTTAAGTCAAATTCATATCAATATTCAAATTCATGTTTCATTTTGCTTAACTTAATTGTTTAACCACTTCAATAATTGGTTTTACTTACATTTTCCCATTCTATAAGTCATGCAACTTATTATTCAACTTCTAACTTATATTATAAGTTCAAAACCTTTTTCACTTATATTTAACAATTTCAAATTGAATTTTAATTTCAAATTGGTTTATTACAACAAAACTTTAATTTTAAATTCATTATTGTAGCAAATCCATCACATAGAAACTCGAAAATGATACTGATGATGCTGCAGTCATCACCCTTATTATTTCCCAGTAACAATAGTGAATCAATGCTAAATATTCTTTCAAAATTTCCTTTTATTTATAAATTACATTTATAAATCTTTTTACTTATATAATTTCACTTCTTATATATATACAAGATTATCTTACAATTGTAACTCATTTTAATTATAATTTTATACTTATAATTCATTAGTTTATACAATTGTTCTTTTTACAATTGTTGCTTTTATTAGCTTATTCAACAACTTTGATTATCTTATATATATATCTATTATTATTTACAACTACCAAGCAATTAATTATATAAACACATCAATAATTTCTTGAAAAATTATTTTCTTTATATACAAAATATAATCAAGGTAAAATTATTTCATTTACCCAATTTAAAACAACATCGTGTTGAATTGTTCTGCACAAGTGTTTAGAGATCCCTATCGATAGAGTTGTACAGACTATACCGACCAGAATCCATATACCACTCAACAAACCAATCATCACAATATAAAACAATTTTATATTCACTAACAAATACGCGCTCATATCTATTATTACACTCACACTCATTCTAGAGTACTACTGACTCTATCTCTAATGAGTAATACCCAACAGAGCAGGTTGTCGCTTAACCATATGCTCTGATACCAAATGTAACGATCGCGATTTTTCGTTGCCGAAAAATCGAACCGTTAGGGTTTAAGAAAAAGAAAGAGGTAGAAGAAGAGAGAAAAGAGAGAAGAAACAGAACAAACAATCAGAACAGGAAACAATAACAGAATCTCACAGTCGCAGCGGAACAATATATGATAGATAAATGAATATCATTAAAACAAAAGAACTATACATTTTATACATACATCACAATACATCATATCATCAGAGTGAACAACAATAAAACAGCGGAAAAGAAATACTATATACAATAAATAATAGACTACGCTATCTGGCTCGCCTCCAGATCTGCACAGCAACTCCCGAATCCAGAATAACCTGATAACCTAACTCTAGACTGCCCGTGTGGAAAATAGTGGGCACCCAGAGTTTAGGAAAGGAACAATAAACTCCAGGTCAGTCATGTGACTGGTGTGAGAACTCAAAAACAGTTTATCTTTAAACAAGCAACAAGAAAATTTAAATTTTTAAATCCGCAATGCTTTTTGGAAAATGAAACTACCATAAGGCCTCCCGCCACACACACAATGCAAACGCAGAATTGGAGGAGATTTCTCCTTATGATAGTCAAAGATGCTTACTACGCGAAAATCAAATCATTTTTGATATTATTACTAGTGCATAGTGTAGAAAACAATTTCGAAAGTAGAATATAAATCCTAGCCAGCATAGACATTCCGAACTATGCCTACTATAGCTACCATCCAAACAGTGGTGACCACCATAAGTGAATGGCAGGTAATACAACTAAAACCGTACAAGGCACGTATTGGATGAATGGATTTCCAACAATGGTCAGGCTAAGGAACTTCCTACTGCCACATGGGATCGCCTCTGGCGGGACGTCCCGAGAACTAACGTTACGGTTAGATCTCTGCCAACACAAGGCCGGGTTACCTCTGTAACTAGGTAACTACTACACGAATATGTCATCCCCCGGTCCTTTGGGACCTTTATCCGAGCGCTCGCAACAACACCACACAGTAATAGATATAGTGTATCAACATGAGTAAGCATCTGGGCTCCATACCATGATACCACCCTTTTCCAGAAGGAAATGACATACCCTAAAGGGCGCGACCCTCATAACCTTGCCGCATATTCCTGTTTCGACCATTTCCGGGGAGTGAGGTCCTGACGAAGTCTCGTCCACAAAGCTACGCTTTGTGCAACAAAGCCATGCTTTGGGTCCACAGATGACCAAAGCAATAATCACAAAGATAAATGATCAAACAAATGATCATATCCAAACGATCAACCAATGATCATCACACAGCAGCACTCAGCATGCCACATTACCAGATTGGGAAATATCGCTGATAACCTTCAACTACATAACCTCTGAGCTCGTACGTCTCAGAGAAGGGTGTTAAGCTAAGAGAATAAATTCTCCGCCACCAACAGAAATGTATTTGAAAGAAATCTGCTCTATCTCTCAAAATGTAATGTCAGACATGTAACCATACAAGTCTGTTCCGGGTTCGAACAGAACCGAAGGCACTTCCAAGGAAGCCCTTGCAATCCGGGTATTCACAATCCCGATAAAATTTCCCATCACAAAGGAAATCTCCATATCGTAGCTAACGATGCGGAGACAATCGATAGGTCATCCTATCGTTTTCACAAATACCCGGTCTTCAACACCGGTCTTCAAATGCTATCCATAACGACGTATCACATATTCGGAATGGGATATACGACACAAAGGTCCTCTCCCGGCTAAACCGAATAGCGAGCGCTTATTTTTAAAAATAAGTGTGCATTCAATTCCAAACAAACACAACCAATACCATCCCAGGGGTAAATATTGATAGTCGGTTATTTAACTATCAATAAAGATGCGCCACATCATCAGATTCCAAATAATTTTTCCAAAATTATTAAGTCCCAAAATATCTTTACAAGATATATATACACAATTTCCAAATAATTTCCCAAAGTTATTTGGTTTACCAAAACACCTTTACACGATAAAATTTCCACACTTAACCATTTGAAAACCCTTTTCAAATTACACAACTCAACCATTTGAAAACAAATTTCAAATCACACACCTTAACCATTTGAAAACAAATTTCAAATCACACACATTAACCATTTGAAAACAAATTTCAAATCACACACATTAACCATTTGAAAACAAATTTCAAATCACACACATTAACCATTTGAAAACAAATTTCAAATCACACACATTAACCATTTGAAAACAAATTTCAAATCACACACGTTAACCATTTGAAAACAAATTTCAAATCACACACCTTAACCATTTGAAAACAAATTTCAAATCACATATAAATCCTTACCGATTTATTTTTAAATTTTACGCTCCAAATTTGTGAATTATATTTCCATCTTTAAAAATAAATCAACATTTATTTTTAAACCAATTTCCCTTCCTATTATAAATTCCAACGTGAATTAAATTCCAAATACCCATTCATATTCGATTTCAAAATATTCGCTTACAATTTACCTTTAAAAGGTGAATTCACAAAAACGTTCCATTCCATATTGAAAAATCATTTCTAAACTTATTTAAAAATAAGTAATTCACAAATTTATTTATTTTCAACGATTTGAAAATATTCCATATACTTAAATCACAGTTAAGTATTTATTCCATTCTCTTTAAGAAAACATTCCTTTATTCACATTTATTTGGGTTAAAAACGAATGTTGCGTAAAACATCGTTACGACAACCCAAAAAACACTAGTATATGGATTTGAAATTAAAAATAGATATATAAATCCAATACTATACAAATTATCCCTTTCTGTTTCTCGAAAACGTCTATTTCAACAATCAATGTTGAAATCTATGTTTTCAATACTCAATACATTTTAAAACACCTTTAATTCGTTTTAAATTCCATTTAAAACATTCCTTTCCCAAAAACAAACCCATTTTATTTAATAATCTATTCAATATTCAAAATAGTGAATATAGCACACTTAACAAATTCCCATATTTCATTTATCAAATTTGATGAATTTCAAATTTATAAACATAGTTTATAAATTCCATTCTATTATAAACCCCAATTTTATAAATTCCTTTATTAATCCGATGCAATTTACATAACCCAATTTCATACCCAAAAGCCATATTGTAAGTTAAATACTTATAATATTATTTATTTACCAAATCGTTCCTTTGAACTTCACCAATTTAAAATCTTATCACTTACAAGATTTCTTTATGGTTTATAATAATTTCAACTAATGAAATCTTCATTTATTAACAATTTCTACAAAATTCCCCTTTTTAATGCCCAAATCCATTTCTATAAGTTAATAACTTATAAACTTAAAATTTTCCAATAACCGTTCGTTTTATAAATTTCACATTTATTAATCTATAAATCCTAGTGAAATTCATGTTATACATCAACTTAACACTTTATAAATTTATTCTATAACTTCAATAAATTTAATTTAAAAACATCCATCTATAAAATCCTTTATATAAACCATTAATAATAATAACTCCCCAAAAACCAAATTTAACTATTTTATAAAAACCTATTATTGTTAAAAATTTCTTTTAAGTTATATTTTATAAAGATATAAATTTTTAAAACATAAAAATTTATCCATCTATTTATTTTAAAATTTAATCAATTCAAAATTTTTAATAAACCATATTCTTTGAAAAATCGATTTAAAACCCCTTTTAAATTCAAAACCGTTATTTTAATTTTTAAAAATTTGAATCCGATGATGCAACAGCATTAGATGGTCAATCACGGGAATAAGTGTCATATATCAATATGATTATCAACAATCAACATAATATTTATAAACAAATAAATATGTGAGGAATCCAGTTGGATCCCTCCAACCTGTTACCCTGCATCCACAGACGTTAGCACAATACCAATTCCACTTCAAGGTGGAATATCGCGGTATATGGGATTTTATAAAATATCCGCTTAATAGGCGGCGCAATAGGGTCTCATCCGCTATACGAGGCGGGAAATCAAATTCAATATATACATATGCCAATATATATATATTGCTATATATAATATATATCCTATTATATCTACTACCACAATCAATCAACAATTATCAATCAATATTAACTATTTAAAATTTTAAACAAAACCTTTCGATTGAGTGAGGAGTTCTCACCTTGATTTTATTTTCCGTTTTCGCGTTCGTTTCGAATAAAATTAAACGAACGTTTAATTTTACCCGAAATTCAAACGAGCTCCAATCGACTCCAAACTGGTTGCATTGCGAAGAGCACGACCATACGATTCCAACGCACTTTGATTCGCCCAAATCGGACCTCGCAGCAAAAAGATATTGATTTTTAAAGTTTGAATTGAATTTCGAAACAATTCCTTTTAAATTAATTTACAAATACCAACCCAACGGGCCCCGCGTCCCCCTTCTCCTTCACCAAGATCACGCACGCAACTCTCCCCAGGCTAAGAAACACGTACATGAACCCATATGCACAAATCTAGGGCTTGAATTCGCGACCACCACACTCGCCTATGCATCGATCAGAGAGCACCACCTCGTAGCCCACGACAAGAGTCACCTTCGGCCAGGAGCTTGCAGAGCTCGGTCAGCATATCCCCTAGGAAAACGTGCCAAACGCAAGCACGAACGCGGCTCCCCATGCCCTCCAAACGGCGATGATAGCTGAGATCCACCGTTGGATCTGTAGTTCTCGAGGCTCTCTTCGATCTTCCAGTTGGAAACATCTTCTAAAACTTGACAGATTTGCGTGGATTTGTGGTGGAAGTTAAGTGAATTTCGGCCATTAATTTAATTAGAGGCGGCCGGCTCCCTAATGACTAGGGTTTAGAAGAAAATGAAAAAATTATAATAGTTTTTTTTTATATTATTTAATTAATAAAATTCTCACTTTAACAGTTTATGCAAACGACCACCAAACTACGCGTTCCGACAGGCGATCCTAAGGTTTTTCCGCGTTCCGGACGCAATGGAATAGGTTTCGTAAGCTAATTCCATCGTATGTGTGAGATACGGCAATAAACGCTCGATTTAAATTTAAACCGATTTAAACGATTTCTAGGCGTTTTGGCTTGTACCGGACAAACGATAAATCCGATTGACTTGAAATTTGAAATCTTGCAATAATATCATATTACGGATCCGATGAAACTAGTTTCGTCGAAATCCGAGACCGTTTGAAAAATGGCTATTTTAACTCGCTAAATCAATATTAAAACGATATCGATGCGTTTCGAGCTGCCACGGTCAAACGACAACTCCGATTGCTACGAAAATTGAAACCCGATAATAACTAACTATTACGGATCCAATGGAACTCGTTTCGTTCAATTCTGAGACTGTTCAAAAATTGGCTATTTTACAGTCGATAATTAAATATTAAAATATTCAATTTTCACAAATTAACTCCAAATTCAATTTTACAAGTTCCAAAATATTTCTATAACCTTAATATGATAAAACAAAATTTTCCAAATCATTTTCAATCACATTTAACCCAATATTTAATTATTTTTGGAATTTCACTATTAAATTATCGATTTAATTATCCCATTAAATCCAATATTCGAAAAATAAATTATTCTACTTAAAAATTCCACTTATTAATATTTAAAATTAATTAAATACTCAAATTCAAATTATCAAAAATTCTGGGTCGTTACAATAAAGGTTAGTATTATTTGAATAATCAGATAATATTAATTTGTAGGAAAGTAGTTAACGTAAATTATGGAGTTAATCCTCAATTAGATGCGTAATAAGGTGATATCTTATATACCTAAATTATTAATTATATAGGATGTGTATGTTTATAGTTGGTGTACACATGAAGTATGACTAGTTATAAGGATGCGCGGTCAGTCCAAAGTTACATAGAAGTCTGCCCAATTAAATCTAGCTACCAATGTTGTGGCTTTGCAGATTGATGTAGGATACCACCTATAATAAATAACCCCAGTGGACGCGAGGTTAGTCCCAATTATGTAAGGTAAATCTGCCCAATCAATTTGGCTACCAATACCTACGAATAATTGGATTAAACTGAGATGTCACAGGTTGGGTTATGGGTCATGATTATGCTATTGATATGATAAGAGGAATCTACAACATTGGTCAGCTTGGAGTTAAAAGTATTAAGTGGCTGTTGTAGGATTCGCCTTTTTCATTAAGAGAAGTATTAAGTAACCTAATGTGATTTCTTACAATGTAAGTTAGAGAGATCAACATAGGAACCCGTCTTGTGTTAGGTCTTAATTGACTGATACCTGCTAATTTTATAGGTATTAAATGGTCAAAGTCTACATAATTCCCACAAAATAGGTATTGAGTGGTTTAAGTGCTTTCTCTTACATCGTAAATGCTAGTTGGGTTAGAATTGTATATTTGGACTAGAAGAGCCTTTAGGTTACAGTTGAAGTTATATATATATATATATATATATATGTATGTATGTATGTATGTATGTATGTATGTATGTATGTATATATATGATTTTAATACATAAGACGTATACTTTTCCGGATAATACTACCCAGGTTACTATTATGGTAAAACTTGAGATTTCTTCCACCAAACTTTGTTGTTCCGATTCCCTCCTCATTTCAACAAAACAGATTAGGCGAGACAGGGATTGCTAAATAAGCAAAAGTAGGGATATTGATTGTGGTAGTTGTTTATCCGTTATCATTTTCTTATGTTATTTTTCATGTTCCCAGATTTCAAACTATGTTGTTGTTATTGTTAGTTTGAGACGTGTGTACCGTGAAGTTTACGTTGGAATATTTTCAGACTTTGTGACAATATTTCTATGTTTTTGAAATGACTTTTTTTTATAGAACAAGTTTTATTATTAAATTTTATCCATTTCGATGAGAGATTTTGAAAGTTAGATAGATAGCTCGATGTACCATGTATTGTTTTAAATTTCACCAACCAATAGCCAGTCTTATAATGGCTCTATGTTCCGATGATTCTTTTGTAGGTCGGATTTAAGGTTTGTTTCGGGAAGGGATGTTTACACTTGGTATCAAAGCTTAGGTTGCTCAATCAAAGGGAAATAAGTCTACATATAAGAGCGTACTTGTTATAATTAAAATTGTTTTGAAAATGTTTTTCAGAAACCCTAATATGTGTGTGTGTGTGTGTGTGTGTGTGTGTGTGTGTGTCCTTTCAAGAATGTATGCAAACATACTAGGCAAATTTTCTTTTTAGCAATAAATACTATCTTAGGAAATTATCACTAAATAATTTATAAACCTACAAATGGTTGATACGGTTGAAAATTCAGAAGCTAAGAACTCATCTCCTCAAGGAATGCCCAATATTTGGGGCATACCTGAATGTTTTAAACGGTACTTGAGGCAAGTGGGAGAGATTCCTATACCACAACAAACACCTCCTGTTCCACCAGTAGAGGCAATACCTCGACCTTTAGACTTCCCTAAACTATGAAAGGACTTCCAAAATATGGGCGGGCATGCATATACTAGAACTGAGGATTTTTGGAGACTAAGGCATAGATTAGAAACTATGACCGCTTATATCGCGAGCTTATGTAGGAAGGTCGGAGCTAAAGAAGGGTTGCTGCTTGGCATATGAAGAAGGAAACACTTGATTGGTGGACTACTGTTATGGAGGAAATTACTAAAGAGGAGATTGCTTGGGATTGGTTTAGGACTCACTTTGAGTCAAGGTTTATGTCAAGTGTGGAAGTTACTATGTAGTTGGAGAGGTTCACTCAGTTGAACAAAGGGAACTCCACTATGAACGAGTACATCAAGAAATTCACAAAATTGACAAAATTTGGTTTGAGCTTGATCGATACCCTCACAAAGAAGGCAATGAAGATCTTCAAAGGTCAGAATTCACCACTGAGAGAGTCGCCTTTTTCCCGGATCCCAATGGGTGCTTCTTATGAAGTGATTGTTGATATGACCTTACTAAAAACTACTAGCAGCAAGGAAAAGAAAAGGGGAAGGATAAGGTTGAGCCAACAAGAAGGGAGGATTTTGTGCAAACAAGAAGGCTAAAGCAAAGATGAAAAGGGAGGGGATAGTTTGTCGTAGGTTCCAAAAAAGGGACACATTACTAAAGACTTCAGAGTAAGATTTTGAAGGAGGAATTCAAAGGAAAGCGCTTTAATTGCTATGAGGATGAGCACTATAAGAATAAGTGTCCAAAACTTGCTAAAGAAGGATAGAGTGGATAGCATTCGCTATAGAGGCGGTTCCTATTTCGAGTGGGCTACTACCTAAGGACTATGGGAAGGCTGCTTTGTAAGGTATAATTATTATTTCCAAGGATGTTATTCGTACCTTATTTGATTCTGGAGAAACCGCATTCATTTATAGCTAAACGAATAATTAGATCCTGAAATCCGAAAACCCAAGTTGTAAAGACCTAGTCGTGGACATATATGTAACATCCCCTATCTAGAGGCCTAAAGCTACAAGCTACAAATGCTATAGGCATCTATAGTATTAACTTTCGGCGACTAAATACCGCTATGTGAATGGTATCTATAATATCAACAACACTTGAATATGAAACAAATCACATATTTCAAAACCGCATTTTTCATTACATTTCAAAACACATGTTCCATATTCAAATTACACAATACCAAAATGTTTCCTAAGTAAAGAACAAATATAATTATTAAAATATATGCCAAGAGTGACATATGATGATGCATCTTGGATGACCAGAGTATATATTGCCATATCTGGTATAATACAACATGGCGGAAATAAAACAACAAAAAGAGCTGCAACTTTTAAATAGCTATCCGTCAGCCTCTGACTCACTTTTTATTCATCATCCTACTAAAACCTATCAACCTCAACTTCATAGCCTACTCAAATCAATTTTGAGCACCCGAGAATTTAAGGGGGAAAATATAAACTTTGAGTCAGACATAAAGCCTAGTGTGAATAACACTATACATCTCGATTATATGACATTAAGTGAGACCACGCAGCATGGGAATGGGTTTCCCCTCACTAACATCCTTTTAAAACATTTCTTTTGCAAATCTTTATCCGGGCAACCAAAACAGGTTAAAATCTGTAAAGCATTATTATGTAAACATACATATCAGGTAACTAACGAACTATTTGTTTGAACACTACAGTTTTGTTTGGCTAACTACTAACCTTTGGCTGATTCGGGCCCGCCAGACCTGTGTAGTTAATGCCCCGCTATTACCCCGCTATAACTCGGCTATATCTCATAGCGGATTTCTACCGCTACGATTTTTCCATGTAGCCCCAAAATATAGCCTTTCCGCTTTAAGCCTCGCTATTTCCGCTATATCCCGTTATTCCCGCTATATTTCGCTATTTCCGCTATATCTTCTTTAATAAAATGAATTGAAAAATTGCATTTATGCATTATAAAAATTATGAAACTAATTTATTTGATTTAATTTTAATATATTTTTAGAAAAATGAAAATACTCTAATATTCTACTAAATTCAATTATGTTATATAACAATTTTACTTTTATTTAAAGTATATTTGCACATGTTTTTATTTAAAATTATTTCTGTATTAATTATAATTCAATTGAATGATGATTTTTCATTTAATTACCATTTATATATTTGTAAAAACATTAAGTACGATTTTTATATGCTATTTTAGAGCCATCCGCTATATCGCGCCATATCCTCACTGTATCCCCGCTATGACTTTTTGCACCTCCACCGTTTTGAATCTGCCGAGCGCATTAACTGCACAGCGCTAGACAATATTACAAAATAATCTAACATTTGTTAGACACTCCTCTTCTAGACGTTCTGTCCTTAACTATCTGTCAAACACTTCTCTTCTGGATTATTTGACCTTAACTTAACATCTCCTAGGGTCACCTGATCCTAATGGTTTTGCAGGCTCACCAATAACCTATTTGTGTATAAATATATATTCCCTTCTATGTGAATCTTACCTGTGACAAAGCCCTACACACTGGAATTTTGGACAAAATTAGATGGGGTAATAGCTAATGTATAGGGCGCAACCCAATACCAGTCCCATTTGGTATTCTAATATCTAAGTCATTTTACATAGGGTTAACTACCCTTTAAATTTTCCTTGGAAACCTTTTCTTCTCAAATTGATTTAAAACCTTAAAATAAAACTTAAACAAGGAAAATACATATACTCGATGCTTTACTCGAAACCAACTTTTCATGTTATATATATACTTTATCTCGAACCATTGTTGATGAAAACATTTAAACACTTGAAAGTACCCCTTTCGGATCCATTGAAGGTATCCCTTTTGAAACCATTAAATGTACCCCTTTTGAAACCAAGTAAAAACTCATTTTCTAACTTAGGCCGAAAGGCCAAAATCTTCCTTTCGAAACCATTCATAAAAACCTTTCGAAATCATTCATTTTCTTTCTTTTGAACCTACTAAAAGCCTCTCATTTGAAATCTTTAAAATATTAGACATCCTATCTTGAAACACCTTAAAACTGCCTTTCGAAACCATCAGAAAACTTTCCTTTCAAACCTTTTGAAGCAGTTAGAAAACACCCTTTCTAACCTTTCGAAACCATTGGGGAACCACCCCTTAGAAACTATTCTTTAAAATCTTTCGTAAGCATCAAAACCTTTATAAACACAAACCTTTCAAAAGCACTTGGGTTCAATCTAAAACTTGTGGAAACACCTTTTGGAAGCACTTAATCCATCTCTTTCGAAACCATTTGGGTTATATTTCAATAGAGCAAAAGGGTTACTAAAATGATTTAAGTCGAAAGCCTATCTTTTGAAAACAATTCCTAAGTAAAGAAGTGATGGTGTCAAAACCATCCTTCCGAAAGCATTGGAGAAGTGGCCAAGTTTTAAAAGCAAAGTATACCTTTCGAAACCATTGACTTCGAAAGAGAAGAAAATCGACAGCTAGCGGTTTCGAACCCATCAAAAGCATTACTTAAAACAAAAAGTTACAACCCATTCGAAACCGTTCTTTTAAGCCATTTGACCTGGCCGAAAGCACTTTTTTCGAAAGCAAAGCAGGCGCTGTTTCATTTATAACCAAGACATGCTTCGACCCTATCGAAACCTAACATTTCGACCCAGTTGTAACACCTCATATGTTTGGTAACATTATTAGGATATTTAATTAGTTAAATCAAATCAAATAATGTGTTGATTAGAGATTGATATTTGATTTTAATTAAGAGGTAGCCGCCATTTAAACAACGAATTAAAAGAAAGAGTTAAAATGATATATAGGAGGGATAATATTGGAAATATGCCATTCCTATATCTATATCCCTTAGCCATGTATCTCATACACGTTCTTTTCATTTGTTAAAATTTTAAAAGTATAAGATTGGCCACCATTCACAAGAGCTAGAGAAAGGGAAAGCTTAATCAACATCAAATTCATTCAAATCTCACATCTTTAATTACAAAGCTAAGACAAATAATGTTTACATCTCCTATTTGTTTTGTTTTTGGTTTTAAGGAGAAATCCAAAATATTTTGCAATGATTTGCCATATTTTTAATGATGGAATGATTACATATACTTGTTGATGATTTATGCATGTTCATATTGATATTATGATATGTTTTGATATGAAAACCCTATCAAATGACATCTAAATGCCTTGTAAATTTTAAATAGACCAAAAATTATATTTTAGAGATGCGTTTCAATTTTCAGATTTTTTTTGAATTTTCGTGGATTTTATATGAATTTTCTAGTAAAGTAAATATTAATTTGGGTTATAAATTATTTAGAGTTAAATAATATAATGTTTGGGTCCGAAATTTTTATATGTTAGAAATCATATTAAAAGAGGTTTTATGGAATTTTTGTAGATTTTTCCTAGGTGTTCTAATGGATATATAAAATTATTTAAGGTATGAGACTTAAATGTTTTATATATTTATAAAAGGAGAAGTGACTCTTTGCAAATAAATCAAATTTGTTATTTCTAGAAATTAGTAGCACTTTTGAAAACGTAAAATGCAACTAATCATATTTAGACAAACATGGCATGTTAGGTACAAAAGAAATAGTTTAAAAGGACAAATAAATAGGTTTTTCACTATTTCGATGCTTTCGACACCAAGTTCTGCCTCTTTACCTTTGCCTCTGACACTGTCGAAACCAATGCACATGGTATCAGGGAACTGGTATGTAGTGAATTGGATGTAGTGGGAAGGTATAGGGTCGAAACATGGGTTCCAAAGGGGTTGAGAATACTTTGTTGTTAAATGAAAATGCGCCTACCTGCTTTTGACTAAGTAGCTTTCGACTTGCTTAGCTTTCGACCAGGTCAAATGGTTTTAAAGGAAATGGTTTCGACTGGGTTGTGCCTTTTTTTTTAAAATGATTACTTTCGACTAAGTCTAAACACTTATCTGCCGCTCTTTACATTTCGACCCAAAGAATTTCGAAGGGGTTACTTTGTTTTTTAAAATTGGCCACTTCTCCAATGTTTTCGAAGGGATGGTTTTAACACCATCACTTCTGTACTTAAGAATGCTTTCGATTTAAATAATTTAATGAAACTTTTTCTCTGTTGAAGTATAACCCAAAATGGTTTTGAAAGAGATGGCTTAAATGGTTTCGAAAGGTGTTTTTCCACAAGTTTTAAATTGAACCCAAGTGCTTTCGAAAGGTTTATGTTTATCAAGGTTTGATGCATTCGGAAGGTTTTAAAGGATGGTTTCGAAGGGGTGGTTCCCCAATGGTTTCGAAGGAGTTGAAAGGTTTGGTTTTTCTAGTTATTTTGAAGGGATTAAATGGAAAGGCTTTCCAATGGTTTCGAAAGGCTATATTTAAAGTTTTTAAAGAAAGATGTCTAAGGTTTTTAAAGCTTTTGAAAGGAAGGTTTTTCAGCGGTTCCGAAAGGGGTTTTGAGAATGGTTTCGAAAGGAAGGTTTTGGCCTTTCGAAAGGAAGGTTTTAGCCTTTCGAATGGAAGGTTTTGGCCTTTCAGCCTAGATTAAATAAAGGGTTTTACTTGGTTAAGAAAGAGGTACTTTCAATGATTTTGAAAGTGGGACTTTCAAAGATTTAAATGTTTTCATCAACTAAGATTTGAGTAAAGTATATATAACATGGCAAGGGGATTTTGAGTAAAGCATAGAGATTTTATATTTTCCTTGTTTGGGTTTGAATTAAAGATTTTAAATCATTTTGAAAATGTTTTCAAGGAAAATTTGGGGAAGGGATCCCTAAGTAATATGCCACAGATATTAGAATACTATATGGGACTGGTATAGGGTCGTGTCCTATATGTTAGCTATTAGTCATAGCTAATTTTGTCCAAAATTCTAGTGTGTAGGGATTTATCACAGGTAAGACTAAAATTATGACTACACATAGAAAGGAATATATGTTTGTATACAGATAGATTATTGTTGAGCCCACAAAACCATTAGGATCGGGTGACCCTTGGGAGATTATAAGTTAAGGACAGATCGTTCGAAAGAGAAGTATTTAACATATAGTTATGGACAGACCGCCTAGAAGAAGAGTGTCTACTAGATGTTAGGTAAATTTTGATGTATTGCCTGGTAGGCCCGAGTTAACCAAAGGTTAGTAGATAGCCAAACAAAACTAAAGGGTATGAACAGATAGTTCATTTATTACCTGAGATGCATGTTTACATAATGATGCTTTACAGTATTTAACCAGTTTTGGTTACAGAAAAGATTTGCAAAAGATATGTTTTGAAAGGATATTAGTGAGAGGAAACCCATTCCGCTAGCGGCATGGTCTCACTTAACATAAAATATCTGAGATGAACAGTGTTATTCACACCCGGCTTTATGTCTGACTCGAAGTTTTTGTTTCCACTTAAACTCTTGGGTGCTCAAAATTGATTTGAGTAGGCTGAGGGTTGAGGTTTTATCGTTTTAGTTATTTTGCAAATAAAGCTTCCGGAGAAGAGCAGGTCGCCGACGGATAGCTATTTAAGAGTTTTATTTTATTTGGTTTTGATTCCGCTGTGTATATTAAGTCAGATATAACTATATTGACTATGATCAACCAAAGGGGCATCGTCATATGTCGCGTTTGGCATATTGTTGTAATACTTATATTTGATCATTGCCTAGGGAACATTATGAGATTATGTAACTTGGATAAGAATACTTATTTTGAAATGTAATCAGTAAGATGCTATTTTTGAAATATGTGATTTGTTCATATTCAAGTGCTTCTGATATTATGGATACCATTAGAATTACCGTATTTTGTCACTAGAGTTAATACTATAGTTAATTGCAGCATCTATAGCGCTTAGCTTTTGGCCTCTAGATACGAGATGTTACACCAGTACCCTCCGCCTTTTCCAATTCACCGCGTACCAAGTATATCGATACTATGCGCATTGGTTTCAATAGCAATGGTGGCGAAACGTCTAGGTAGGAACCCCTGGTGCCGAAAGTGGCGGAACATGCTAAAAGTATAAAATTTTGTTTTTAACTTAAAAGAGAAATACTTTTCAACTAACCTGTTGTTTTTGTCGAATTCCCATTGGTTGCTAAATCTATTTTTTAAAAGTGCTGCCAAGATTTCAAAAATAAACAATTATTTTATTTTACAAAATACCCTTTCTCCTTTTACAAATATATAAAGCATTTAAGTGCCATACCTTAAACAATTTTATACATTCATCAATACACTTAGGAAAATTCTACAAAAATTCCAAATAATCTCTTTGAATATGTTTTTAACATATATTAATTCCAGACCCAAAATAATAATTATTTAGCCATAAATAATGTATAACCCAAATAATCATTTTATTACTTAAAAAATTAATATAAAATCCACATTAATTCAAAAAATTACGAAAACTAAAACCCATCTCTAAAATATCCTTTCTGATCTATATCTAAGATGCAAGTCATTTGGATGTCCTTTAATAGGGTTTATACATCAAAACATATCATAAAATCTATATGAACAAGCATAAATCATCGACAAGCATATATATATACACACTTTTAATCATTCAAAACATGGCATAATCATGCAAAATAAGTTCGGATTATCCTAAAAATTGAAAACATAAGTAAAACGAGATGTAGTAATTATTCACCTTAGCTTGAGATTAAAGAGTTTGAGATTTGAATGAATTTGATGTTGATTAAGCTTCCCCTTTAGCTTTCTTCCCCTTGCTTTTTAAAATGGTGGCTAGCCACAATTAATTTTGATTTTAGTAAATGAACATATGAAATGGCACGGCAAAGGGTTTAGGGTATTAGAATGTTTATTTTCCTATTTTTCCCTTCCTCTACTTCATTTTAGTTTATCTTAGTTCATTCATTTTTTAAGCACGGCTACCCCTAATTATAAATCAAATCTCGATCCCATAATCATCACATTATTTTATTTAATTTAACAAATTAAATATTCTAAATAATGTTACTAAAAATTAGGGTCATTACAGGTTCCCCTCCTTAAAGAATTTTGTCCTTAAAATTACGATAAGGCTTACAAAAAATCAATCAAAAAGGTAAAACATACCATCAAATAAATCAGGATAAGCGTCTCTAATATTGCTCTCAGTCTTCCAAGTACAGTCTCGCTTGTTGCTCCACTGGGCGTTCATAATCTAACTGTCTTGTTCCTCAGCCACTTCTCATCTCTCTCAACTATGACAACTGACTTTCTAACTATAGTCAAGTCCGGTTCTACTACTAAATCCTCTAACACTGTCGGTGCAATAATAGACTCCGTGTCTCTAATGCACTTTCAAAGATGAAAAACATGGAAAACATCGTGGACACTGCCAAACTGCTCAGTGACTCTACTCTATACGCGAGTTTCCCGATCCTCTCAACAATACGAAAAGGTCCAATGAATCTCGGTGCCAACTTTTCTGATCTTCCAAATCTGATCACACCCTTCGTCGATGACACCTTAATAAAAACCTGATCTCCAACAGAGAATTCCAAGCCTTTCCTTCTTCTATCTGCATAACTTTTCTGCCTAGACTAAGCATCCTTCATCCTAGCTCAAATCAACTCAATCTTTTATGCAGCTTCTCCCACCAAGTCTGGACCAAGAAACAACCTATCCCCGGTCTCTAACCAACGAATGTGAGATTTGCATTGTCTTCCATACAAAGCTTCAAACGTTGCCATCCCAATACTAGTCTGATAACTGCTATTATATGAAAACTCGACTAAAGGTAGATGATCTTCCCATGATCACCCAAAATCTAATACACATGCTCCTAACAAATCATTCAAGATTTTGTTAAATCTTTTCGTCTGCCCATCAGTCTACGGATGGTAAGAGGTAGTCATCTTGAGCTTGGTTCCTAAAATATCCTGCAAACTCTTCTAAAACTCACTATTAAACAAAGAATCCCTATCACTAACAATACTGCTAGGAATTCCTTGCAGTCTAACTACACTCTTCATGAACAACTTCGCCAAAACAGGTGCCATCCTTGTTGACTTAACTGGAATAAAATGGGCACTCTTGGTCAGTCAATTCACTATGACCCATATATTTTTATTTCCTATACTAGATCTTAGCAAGCCATCTATGAAATCCATAGAAATACAATCTCATTTCCATACCGGAATATCCAATGGCTGAAGCAATCCACTTAGCTTTCGATGTTCTTCCTTTACCTGTTGGCAGTTCAAACACTGCTTTACCCATAAGTTAACATCCCTCTTCATACCTTTCCAGAAGAAACTCCTCTTTATATCTTGATACATCTTACTTCCTCCTGGATGAATAGTGAACTTCGAACAATGGCATTCCTCCAAAACCCCTTTCCTAATGTCCCCTACATTCGGAACACATTACCTCCATTTCTTTCTCAACCACCCATTCTGGTCAAGACTGAAATCCTTCAAGTCATCGCTCATGGTTCCATCTTTTAATTTTCTGATCCGTTCAGCCAATGCTGGATCCTTCTCCTGTTTAGAAGCAATCTTTTCGATCATTAATGATCGACCTTCTAAACACGACAGCATAAAAATTTCTCCACTAGACCCAGCTTCGGTTCTCCACTTAACTCTACAGGCTGACAAGGCTTCCAAATTCTTCCGCTCAGCCGTCATTGCCAATATATGTTCTGATGCTTCCTGCTAAGTTCATGTGCAACCTTATTCCCTTTCCCTGGTGCATACTCAATCCCAAAATCATAAGCAGCAATAAACTCTTACCAACTCTCCTGTCTCATGTTCAGCTCCTACTGAGAGAACAAATAGTTCAGCGACTTATGATCCGTGTATAGCTCAAATCTTCCCCTAAAAGATAATGTCTCCACACCTTCAATGCAAATATCACTACAGCTAATTCCAAATCATGCGTTTTCTGACCTCATGTGGTTTGAGCTGTCGGAAGCATAGGAAATCACTTTATCTTTCTGCATCAGCACAGCTCCTAATCAAGTTCTACACGCATCTATATAAACCACCAATTCCTGATTCTCTTCTAGAACAACCAATACAGGTGCATGGGTCAATTAGGGTTTAAACTCTGGAATGCTTCCTCACACTTACCGGTCCACACAAACTTCACAACCTTCCGCGTTAGCTTTGTCATCGGTGTTGCTATCCTCAAAAAATCCTTTATAAACCTCTGATAATATCCAGCCAATCCAAGAAAACTCTTTATCTCAGTCATTGTCTTGGGTTTTTTCCAACCATTCACTACTTCAATCTTAGTCGGATCTACTGATAGCCCTTTGTCTAAGACCACATGACAAAAAAAATTCACCTTCTTCCAGAACTGGCACTTTGAAAACTTCGCCTTCAGTTGATGTTGCCTCGGTGTCTCTAGCACAACTCTAAGATGAACTTTATGCACCTTCTCATCCATAGAGTATACCAAGATATCATCTATGAAAACCAAAAAAACCTATCCAGGTGTTCTTGAAAAACTCGATTCATCAAATCCGCAAAGAATGCTGGCGCATTAGTTAGTCCGAACGGCATAACTAACCATTCGTATGATCCATACCTTGTACTAAACACCGTCAAAGGAATACTGTCCTTTGCTACTCTAAGCTGATGGAAACCTGTCACCAAATCCAACTGAGAAAATACCTTGGCTCCATTCAACAGGTTGAACAAATCATCAATTCTTGGCAATGGATATTGATTCTTTATCTTCCTCTCATTCAACTTATGATAATCGATACATAGCCTTAACGATTCGTCCGGCTTCTTAGCAAACATTGGGGCTGCTCCTCAAGGTGAACTGCCCGGTCTAATAAAACTCTTGCCTTTCAAATCCACCAACTGTACCTTCAACTCCCTCATATCTGTAGGTGTCATCCTACTTGGCGGTCTACTCACCTGTTCTGCTCCAGGCACCAAATCTATCCGAAACTAAATGGCTCGTTTCGGTGGCAATCCTACTACCGGCTCGAAAACATCCAAAAATTCTCTAACCACGAAAACTCGATTCAACTCATCATCCAACTACACAACACCCAACAAAGCATTCACCTCACAACTAGGGTTTTATACGATATAGACTATGCGATCACCATAATTAGGGTATCTAAGCGATATTTTCCTATCATGGCAAAATATCATAGCATCGTACTCACTTAACCAATCCATACCAAGAATAATTTCGAACCCTACAAAGTCAAACACATGCAAATAGCAAACATAGGTATGACCTAACAAGTCAAACGCTAAATGGTCACACTTACTCCCAAGTGTCGCATACCCTCCTATCGAATTTACAACTCTTAAGGAAGTAACTAAATACAAGCGTTTTAGGTTAAGCTTATCTACCAAACATTGAGATATAATAGAATGCGATGCACCAGTATCAAATAGAATGCTAACAGATATACCATGAATCTAAAGCATCCTCCCAAAACAACCTCCCCTTTCTACTGAGCTGTTGGCTTCGAAATAGCAGGCTCCAATGCATAAAACTTGCCCTTTCCATCCTTAGCGGGCTCCTTGCATTGATTCTTATAGTGACCAACCTGATCGTGATTGAAGCACCTCACCTCTTTCTTCTTAGCGACCTTCTTTCCTTTGCTTTTCCGGCACTCATGGGCATAGTGTCCCTTCTTGTTACACTTATAACAGACCACTTTTATCCTTCCCTTCTTTATGGCTCTACCCTTTTGAGCCCCTTTCTTATGAAAAAACTTTCTTTTCCAACTCTTCCCCACCGGGACCTCCTTCTCCTTCTTTTTTCTATAAGAGTAAGCATCTCCTCTTGTATTAAAGCCATCTCTACAACCACATCAGAAGGATCTCTAATATGCAATAAGGTAGCCCTAGCCAACTTAAGCCTCATCCCCCTAATAAACTTCTCATTCCTCTTCATCATTGTATCAGCAGTGGCAATAACCATACCTACCAACTCTTTAGACATGCTAGCATAATCCAAAACAAAAATTTCTCCTTGCTCTAACTCAGCAAACTTTCTAATCAAAATAGATTGTGCCATCACTGACATGAACCTCTCTGGGAACCTCCTTTTGAACTCTGCCTATGTCATCGTCTCCTCATCCACAACAACCGCCATACTATTCCATGAAAACAAAGTTATCCCTAAAGCTACTTCGAAGCTAACCTCCTTTCCTGCTCATCATTGAGCCCTAAGTTAGAAAATATCCTTTCACAGTGCATCAACCAATTTTCCACCTAGATGGCATCTTCAATTCCAATAAATGGGTTCCCTCCAAGCTTAGCATAATCTTTACCCAAATTAGCATAATGGTTGACCAACAGAGCTTTCGGGACTCCTCCAACATTCCTTCCAACTACTCCAGCAGCAATAACAGCTAGCATCATATTCACGAAAACTGATACATAGCTCTACTATCCACTTGTGGGACTCCAGCACCAACATTATCAGCTTGAGCCTGACCTTGGTTCCTCCTCGTATTTGGTCGGGCATTTCCATTTGTGGTGGTGTTGTCCCCTCCTAGGTTAACTCTTCATCTTCTAGCATCCATATCTGTATTCAAGCCTCGTGATATATAGAAAAATAGCCTAAGAGAGATAGAAGAATAAAGATATAGTGTATACTTATATATAGCAAATACAAGTACATTACTATAGCTTTATCTCATACCCCTATCTTAATCTAATTCCTAAGGATTATGTTTTCAAAAATCATTTTAGTTAAAGTATTTCACAAACCTATGCTCTGATAACAAATTATAACATCCCCTATCTAGAGGCCCAAAGCTAAGCGCTACAGATGCTGCAGTCATCTATAGTATTAACTTCCGATGACTAAATATAGCTATGTTAATTGTATCTATAATATTAGAAGCACTTGAATATGAAACAAATCATAGATTTCAAAACAGCATTTTCATTACATTTCAAAACACAAGTTCCATATTCAGATTACACAATCCCAAAATGTTTCCCAGGTAAAGAACAAATATTATCATTACAAAATACACCAAGAGCAATATATGATGATGCCCCCTTGGATGACCAGAGTCTATATTGCCATATATGGCATAATACAAAACAGTAGAAATAAAACAACAAAATAAACTGCAACTCTTAAATAGCATCCATCGGCCTCCTGCTCGCCTTCGGTAGATTTATTCGTCATCCTACTAAAACCTGTCAACCTCCACGTCTCAGCCTACATAAATCAATTTTGAGCACCCCAGGAGTTTAAGGGAAAAACATAAACTTCAAGTCAGACATAAAGCCTGGTGTGAATAACACTATACATCTCGGTTACATGACATTAAGTGAGACCACGCCGCTTAGTGGAACAGGTTTACCCTAACTAATATTCTTTTAAAACATTTCTTTTGCAAGTATTTATCTTGCAACCAAAATTGGTTAAAATCAGTAAAGCATTATTATGTAAACATACATATCATGTAACAAAAGAACTATCTGTTCAAACACTATAGTTTTGTTTGGCTAACTGCCAACCTTTGGCTGACTTGGGCCTACAAGACAATATAACAAAATATCTAACATTTGTTAGACACTCCTATTTTGGATGATCTGTCCATAACTATTTGTCAAATATTCTCTTCTAGATGGTTTGTCCTTAACTAACATCTCCCAGAGTCACCTGATCTTAATGGTTCTGCGGGCTCACTAATAACCTATCTGTATACAAATATATATTTCCTTCTATATGTAATCATAATTTTAATCTTACCAGTGACAAAGCCCTACACACTAGAAATTCAGACTAAATTAGATGGGGTTAATAGCTAATGTATAGGGTGAGACTCTATCCAGTCCCATTTGGTATTCTAATATCCGAGTCATTTTACTTAGGGTTAACTACCTTTTTAATTTTCCTTGAAACCCTTTCTTCTCAAATTAATTTAAAACCTTTAAATCAAACTTAAACAAGGAAAATACATATACTCTGTGCTTTATTCAAAATCATCTTGCCATGTTATACACACACACACACACACACACACACACACACACTTCTACTCAAACCATTGTTGATGAAAACATTTAAACACTTGAAAGTACCCCTTTCGGATCCATTGAAGGTAGCCCTTTCAAAACCATTGAAAGTACCCGTTTCGAAACCAAGTAAAACCCATTTTCTAACTTAGGCCGAAAGGCCAAAACCTTCCTTTCGAAACAATTCATAGGAACCTTTCGAAATCATTCATTTCCTTTCTTTCAAAACCAATAAAAGTCTCTCCTTCGAAAGCTTTAAAACATTAGACATCCTATCTTAAAGTACCTTAAAACTGCCTTTCGAAACCATTAGAAAACCTTCCTTTTAGACCTTCTGAAACAGTTAGAAAACACCATTTCGAACCTTTCAAAACCATTGGGAAACCACCCCTTAGAAATCATTCTTTAAAACCTTTCGAATGCGCCAAACCCTTTATAAACACAAACCTTTAGAAAGCACTTGGGTTCAATCTAAAATATGTGGAAAAATAGCTTTCAAAAGCACTTAAACCATCTCTTTCGAAACCATTTGGGTTATATTTCAATATAACAAAAGAGTCGTTAAAACAATTTTAGTTGAAATCCTATATTTCGAAATTAATTCCTAAGTAAAGAATCGATGGTTTCAAAATCATCCTTTGGAAAGCATTGAAGAAGTGGCCAAGTTTTAAAAACAAAGTATACCTTTCGAACCATTGACTTCGAAAGATAAGAAAAGCGGTAGCTAGGGGTTTCGACCCCATCGAAAGCATTACTTAAAACAAAAAGGTGAAACCCATTTGAAACAATTCCCTTAAACCATTTGACCTGGTAGAAAGCCAACCAAGTTGAAAGCACTTCCTTCGAAAGCAAAGGAGGTGCTATTTCATTTATAACCAAGACATGCTTCGACCCTATCAGAACCCAACGTTTCGACCCAGCATCTTCCGCCTTTATCCAATTCACTACATACCAAGTGTATTTATACTATGCGCATTGGTTTCGATAACAATGGTGGTGAAATGTCTAGGTCAGAAATCTTGGTCCCGAAAGTGGCGGAACATTCTATAAGTATGAAAATTTTGTTCTTAACTTAAAAGAAAATTGCTTTTCAACCTACCTATTATGTTTTTCAATTTCTCTTTGGCTGCTAAATCTCTTTTTCAAAAGTGCTATAAAGATTTCAGAAATAAACAATTATTTTATTTTTCAAAATACCCCTTCACCTTTTACAAATATATAAAGCATTTAAGTCCCATACCTTAAACAATTTTATACATTCATTAAAACACTTAGAAAAATTCTACAAAAATTCTAGAAAATATATTTTAATATTTTTTTCTAACACATATTAATTTAAGACCTAAATAATAATTATTTAGCCATAAATAATGTATAACCCAAATAATCATTTTATTCCTCAGAAAATTAATATAAAATCTGCATTAATTCAAAAAATTATGGAAACTGAAAACCATCTTTAAAATATCCTTTCTGATCTATATCTAAGATCGCAAGCATTTGGATGTCCTTTAATAGGGTTTTTACTTCAAATCATATCATAAAATCTATATGAACAAGCACAAATCATCAAGAAGCATATATATATTTTTAATCATTCAAAACATGGCATAATCATGCAAAATTAGTTTGGATTATCCTTAAAACCAAAAACATAAGAAAAATGTGATGTAGTAATTATTCACCTTAGCTTGAGATTAAAGAGTTTGAGATTTGAATGAATTTGATGTTGATTAAGCTTCCTATTTAGCTTTCTTCGTCTTGCTTTTTAAAATGGTGGTTGGCCTCGATTTAGTTTTGTTTTTAGTAAATGAACATATGAAATGGCATGACAAAGGGTTTGGGTATTAGAATGCTTAATTTCCTATTTTGTCGTTCGTCCACTTCATTTTAGTTTATCTTAGTTTATTCATTTTCTAAGGCACGGCTGCCCCTAATTATAAATCAAATCTCAATCCCCTATACATTATTTTATTTAGTTTAACTAATTAAATATCCTAAATAATGTTACTAAGAATTAGGGTCATTACAATAGGTAATGTTGGTTTACATATAATGCGTACATTCTTGGCTTTGAGGGGTGTGGACTCATCCTAAGGATGGATTGGCTATCTTACTATGATGCTCTTAGATTCCGAGAAGAGGATCACATGGCTAAGTAGTTGTTCATGGCGAGATATTGATTTTCATTGTTCACCTCAAAATTCAATCAAGTTGAGCTTTCTATATTTTCTTAGATTGTCGCAAAGTGGGTTCTCGTTTGTACCCGTAGCTCGAGACATTGCTAATGTGTTTGAAAAAGTCTTCGCTCTTCCACCTCGTAGAAAGATCGAATTTAGAATTGATTTCGAGAAGGATGCTAGGCCTGTCACGCTGCCACTGAGGCATATGGCTCCCAAGGAGAGGTGGGAATTGGATAAGCATATTTCAAAGCTATTGAAGAAAGGGTTTATTTACCATAGTTTTATAGAGTGGGAGCATCGGTTGTTTTTCCCACCAAGGGAAATGGCTCATTAAGGCAATGCATCGTTTACCGAGCGTTGAACAAGTTGACTAAAAAGAGTAGATACCCTCTATATAGAATAAATGACTTGTTCGATCAACTCATTGGTGTCAAAGTCTTTTCCTAATTGGACTTGACCATTGGATTCCATCAATTGAGCGTAGCTAAAGATAGGCTTTCACACACTTGATGGACTGTTTAAGTGGGGAATAATGCCTTTTGGCTTGACTAATGCCCCAACATACTCTGTATATATTGAGTGGAGTTTTTAGAGGGCAACTGAACAACTTTGTTGTGGCATTTATGGATGATATTCTTATATTCTCCAAGACAGAGAGTATGCATAAAAGCACCTAAGGGAGGTATTAGAAACCTTGAGAAATCACCAACTAAAAGCCAAATTCTCTAGGTTTCATTTCTAACGAAAGGAGGTGAAGTTTCTAGGTCGTATTATTTTCCAAAGGAGATTGCATGTTGATCCTACTAAGGTGGAAGCTGTTCAAGATTGGAAGGTGCTGAGGAATGTTGTAGAAGTTAGGAGTTTCCTTGGTTTTGATGGTTATTGTCAAAAGTTCATCAAGGACTTCACAAAGATAGCAGGCTCGCTTAACCAAGAAGAACGTTGTCTTTTCATGGGACGAAAGGTGTGAAAATTCTTTTGAGTCGTTGAAGAGGTTGCTGACTAGTAAACCTGTGTCGAAGAGTCCTAATGGATCGAAACCTTTTACCACATATATTGATGCATATGGTATGGGATTGGGAGCCGTCCTTATGCAGAATGGGAAGGTTGTAGTGTATGTTAGTAGATAGTTGAAGAATCATGAGAAATGGTATCATACTCATAACTTAGAATTGGAAGTTGTTTTTGCGTTGAAGATGTTGGGGCATAATATTTTGGGAGAGAAATTTGAGTTATTCACTGACCACAAATCCCTTAAGTACCTCATTTCCTAAAAAGACTTGAATCCTAGGTTGCAGAGATGGATGGAGTTTATAACATCATATGACTATAAGATTCGGTGTGCCCCCAGTAGAGGGAATGCTATTGTCGAGGCCCTCAATCGAAGGCATGCCACTCTTATTATCATTTGAGGCAGTTGAAATTTCCCTTAAGTTTTAATTTCCAACCGCCAACACTACTCACTCAAGGGTTTCTGGTAGTTATGGATATGAGGTCATGTTAATGGTTTGTACAGGGTTAGGGCAGAAGGAGGATGTGATGGTGGTAGAGATTTTAAGCAAATTTAGTAAAGGAGAGTGTTTTCCCCGTGATGGTATATATGCTTTGGACCAAAGAGGATGGATAAGGAACGATAGACGCCTATGTGTCCCATGTTGGAAAATGTGTTGAAGGAAATTCTAGTGGAATGTCACCACTCTAAGATGACTATTCACCCGGAGGAGATAAGATACATAAAGTTACGAAAAGGATTTTCTGTTGGCCTGAAATGAAAAGCAGGGTAGCAAAGTATGTCTCTAAATGATTAACATGCCAGAAGATTAAGGCAGAGCAAGGGAAGCCCAAAGGATCGTTATTTCCATTGAAAGTGGCGACTTGAAAGTAGGAGCATATATCTATGAACTTTATATATGGATTGTCTAGAAATCAATGAGGCATGAAACTATTTGGGTTATAGTGGACTAACTCACTAAGAGCGCTCACTTTGTTTATGTTAGAATTAATAGGACCTAGCATCTTTAGCACCAATTTACATTAAGGAAGTGGTGTAACCCCATCAAGTTCCAATAGGAATCATTAGTGATAGAAACTCCTTGCTCACTAGTAGCTTTTGGGGGAGTCTGCAATCTGCTTTGGGGATGACTTTGAGTATTAGCACCACTTATCACCCTCAAACCGACGGTCGTTAACAGAGTTCTAGAAGACTTGTTGAGAGCTTACATCATGGAATTTGGAGGATCTTGGGAACAACTTTTGCTTTTGGTAGAGTTCGCATACAATAATAGTTATCAAGCAGTGATTGGCATGACACTACCACTTCTTAGGAAGGTTATAAGGTTTGGAGCTTCTAGGAATTTAGCACAGGTTCGTTAGGCCTTTCCCGATTTTAGAGAGGGGAAGGAAACTTGCTTACTGAATGAAGCTTCCGACCAAACTATCGGGAGTCCATGATGTTTTTCACGATTCATATTTGAGAAAATGTCCGCATAATACTACCACCGTGGTAAAGCCCGTTCAATTGATAGATGTCGAGTTGAGACAGAGCCGGTCGCTCCTCACGTCATGAAACACGGCGTTTAGAAGCTTCATAACTAGGAAATTAGGTTAGTCCGAGATAACCCGGTAGATAGCATATGGGAAACCGAAGAAAATATGAAGACTTCTCATCCTGAGCTTTTCTTCGGTAAATTTTCACTTCAAATTTAGTAATTGGTTGCATTTTGGTTGCTAGATTAGATGGTAAGAGATGGTTGCCACACTTTATGTTTTATTTTATTTTCGCACTCATATAGAATTTTATTTATACTTAGGATATTTACATACATTCCTATATGTAATGATCTTGCATCAACACTAGGATTGAGCTCAACTATAGTATGTTGCATACATAATCACATTGCATTTTAATTAAGTAGATGGTTGTGTAGATTATTTTAAATGACTTGGTTGTAGAACATGGTTGTTGAGTGCATGTTACATTATTTGCTCTTGTGGATTTCGGTGCAAAATCCGTCTTAAGAGAAAATAATGTAAACCCATTAAAATTTAATAAGAAATTAAATACTTAAAGCAAGGCTAAGAATGATATTTCTATAAATGATAGAATTTGGTCATGAAAGTTATACCGTTGCATCCGCGTTGATTTTCTGATGAATTTTCATATAAAATATGTCGAAACTAGAGTTCAAACAAAGAAATTATGTACATATGAAGTTTTCAAGTTTAGAATAATTTAAAAAAATTTAAAATTTAAAATATGGAGGAAATTCAAAAGTCTGAAATATGAATTTAAACAGTACCTTGGGATGGAAGCAACATCAAGTGCAATGTTAATATTAACAATGATTGATTAGAAGTAATTAGGGTAATAAATCAAAATAAGCGTAAGAAAACAAAACGGCCAGAAATGTACGGGCCGGTCAACCGCCCTAAGGGGCAGTGGTCGACCGGTTGGGACATTTCAGCCGTGAAACGTTCAAGCTAGATGGCCCAGATTTGTTTAATTTAAACCTTACAGCTTTCATTCCTTTCTACCTTTCTAAATAAACCCATAAACCTGTAATGAACCATATTTTACGTATTAGAGGATCGTAAAATAATTTTATTTAATTCATTTAAGGTTGTATAATTCTAATATTTTAAGATTAGATTCTCAGGGATGTTTTATGCGTCCATGATTTTCTCGAATTTCTTTGTGACCATTTTTCTCTTGAAGATCTTATTTCGGCTAAAAACTTTGATAGGAGATGATTTAGATGTTCTAACCTAGTTCATTGCTTCGGGATGGTGGTTTTCCAATAGGAAAATCGAATAAATGGTTAAAAAGTTATAGCAGTTTTAAGTTTTGTAAATTGCTGGCCATAATTAAAAAGGGGATTAATGGGCCAATTAGCAAGCCCATTAGTCTAATCGGGTTTGGCTATAAATATGAGGTGAGAGAGACCATTTGAAACCTTTGTCTCTCATTACATATCAACCTCAAGACCTACCTCGTCTCTAATTATCCATTTTTTGCATAGATTTCATCCCAAATCGTCTCAAATCTCAAATTAGAGGCTAGATTTTCATTGGGGAACTTGATCTCATCGATTGGATCATATCTACATCCAATTTTCTACTGTACGGATTGGATCTCCTCTCATTTTCATAGGTTTGATTGGTTTGGTGAGTGGTTATGATTTCTCACTAGTCTGTGATGGATAATATGTTGTAGTTAGGTGATTATAAGTTAGGATTGGCAAATTAAACTATAAATTGATTATATATAGGTAATTTCATATTTAAAAACCCTAGATCAAACTAATTAAACGTGTAATATGGATTAGATTGTTTGCTATGCTTGATTTGTTTGCTAGTGTTGTGCATGTTTAAGACTTAGATTGGTGATCAGAGAATATCGAGAGCAAAGTTCATTGGAATCACACGAAACTTGGAGGATAGGCTCCAGAGTGTGCAAGGAAGATGCCTTAAAAATTTCATGATGATTCGAGCAAAGTATTCAGATCGGTACCGATCCGAGTCTTGTGCACCAATCAACGTGAGATCCAAGGGAATGGTAGAGCATGGGTTCCGGTGATGCTCTATGAAGTTGGATCGGAGGATAGGCCAAGTATTAAAGATATGATGTGTCATCTATGTTGGATCGACTATGAAACATAGATGGAAGGACTAAGAGGGAAAGTAAGGGCTCTATGGCATCTAGAGAAAGTGTACTATAGGCTGAAAGCGAGATGGAGCCTGGAAAAGTACTCGGATCCACACCGATCGATCCAATTGGGTTGGTACCGATCCAAATTATTAGCTCCAATTGAAGTGAGATCTGAGGTTGATACTATGGACTAATAGTGGATCATGCTAGAAGTTGTGGCTCGCTGATTGCTTCTACGGTTTTGTAGTCATGACATTATTAAGTTTTAGCTCTTTGATCGAAAACTTGGATAGTAACAGGATCGAAGGAGTAGATTGATAGCTCGAGATGGAACGAAGCCATAAGACGATGGATTGGGAGGAGTCGTAGGTTCGCACTTGGAAATGGGTTGGAGTTGTGGAAAGCTCTGAAGATTTGGTAGTGCTAAGGAACCGTTAATGACTCAGAGTGTTCTGGTTGTGTTCAAAGCAAGGGTACTATATGCAAGGGCATCCGAGGTTTGGTAGCACTAGTCATGTACTCTGGACAGGCAAAGTCTAGGTCAAGTGGTATAAAAGTATCATAAGAGACAACCATATAGGGTTTTTTAACCGGTGAGTACGGTGAACATGATTGAGAACCGAAATTTCCATTAGTCTTTGGCAAAGCGAGGATGAGGCCATACGAGTTACCATACGTTCAAGGCTTTAGAAGATGAAAGCTAGGTTTTGGATTCTATGGTCGTAATGATTGCTATATCTACTTTTGGTTAGGCTATCATCTATAAGAATGTTGCAGAAGGGATGGGGAATAGGGCCAGTGGAGGTGGCTGCTTAGATTCTTCTATCCTGTTCTGTTACAGTATCCTATTGTCTTTTATTTTGAGGGGCATATTATATTATTATTATGTGCTAACTCTTTGGTTGTAGGGACAGGTCGGATATGGTTTGATGTACCTTTCTAGTATCACATTTTCCAGTATAGCTTTTGATTGTAATTTACTTCTCACACCAGACTATTGTCTGACCCAAGGTTTTATGTTTCCTCTTGTCATCTTGGGTACTCTTAAATGAGTAAACTATGTGATAGGTTTGGAGTCGCAGTTGATGTACAAAGACAAACTAGTAGGAGCTATGGCGTATTACTCTATGTTTCTAGTTTACGCTATTTGTTGTTATATACTCTAAGGGTGCAATGAGGAAATGTTGTATCGAGGTATTATGACATTGGTATCGTAACTCATGATGTTCTAGTAGAGATGTTATGTTTCATTTGTAATGGCTCACTATATTTCTGTTGTATATTTTCTATATTATATTTTATCCTTGTGTTGTGAGATATGAAATAGGTTTACTACTTTAAATTTCAACCTTGATGATCATCCCATATCATCTTAGCACGTTTACAGCACTCTTTTAGGTCATTTGGTGTGGGTGGTATGGGGTGGTCTTCACATTTGGTATTAGAGCTTTGGTTACGAGTTAACCAAAGCAATTCGAGAGTATACGCTAAAGGAGGGAGCGTACTTTTTAATGAAGTTATTAGGTTATATAATATTATTATATATTATAGAATGCACTTGGGTACCATTACAGTTTTCTTGGAAAGAGGCTAATCATTCTTATTACAGATAAAAATGAGTCAGAACACAAGAAATGCCATTATGAATAACTCTGCTTTAGGAGTGGAAGTGGGAGTAGAATCGGGAGCTACTAAACCCGATTTTCAAGCAATATTCGATGCAATGATGGCTTCACTGATGAGAAGAGCCCAAACTACTCCTAGTGTGGTTTTAGAAGGTGGTGCTCCTGTGCAAGTGCCTAGAGTCGACTTTGCCAAGCTTTGTAAGGATTACTCCACTCTAGGAGGAAAGCCATTCTTGGGGACAGAATCAGCTATTGAAGTGCAAGATTGGATGCATACTTGTGAGCACATTTTCAAGGATATAGAGGTGGAAGATGCAATGAAAAGGAAGCTTGATTCAAGACAACTACAGGGCCAAGAAATGAATTGGTGGAATGCTATTACCATTACTACTCCAGAAGATGCTTGGTCGAGGTATAAGATATCTTCTATTGATACACCTTGAAGAAGAATGAGAATTTTATCACTAAATTGGACGACCACTTGGGAGAAAAGCTAGTGGACCATATGAAAGTGTCTTTTGAGAAAACCCTTAGATATGAGAGTTTGTACCCAAAGAATAGGACTGCTATTATGGCTATTGCTGAAAAGGATGAACCAAAATCGCAACAAGGCGGTAGGGATAAGAAGAAATGGAATGGAAGCAACAACAACAAGAAAAACTGAGCTAGAAGAAGAGTAAGTATGAGGTTGTTTGTTGTAATTATAGTGAGAAAGGTCACTATTCTAATGAATGTAAGGCGGCTAAAAAGTGCTCCAACTAAGATAAGCTTGGGCATATAAAGAGGAGTTGTCCAGAACCCCCTAAGGATAAGCAGTTTGTGAAGGCATATACTTTGGATATTGTCCGGACTTCATCTTGTGCCCCTATTACTAGTAATAAGGGAAGGAAGTCGTAGTGCAAGGTATGCTTTCCATTCGAGGTGCTTCTGTTAGAGTTCTTTTTGATACTGGACCTTCGCATTCTTTTATCTACGGTGAGCTATTATGAAGACTATGTTTGGAACCCGAGATAGTAGACCGACCTTTGATTGTGACGAACCCTGTTGGAGGACCTACTAGTCTTTGTATGATTTGTTGTAGTTTAGTGTTATCAAATCATGAATGTTCTTTTGTTCTGATTGCTTTGTTCTTAATTTTGCTGCGTTCGTAATTATTTTAGGAATTGCTGGCTTAAGAGGTATGCGGCTATAGTGGATTGCGAGAAGCTAGAGGTGACAATTGGGAATGTGGAAGGGCGAATAGTAGTGATACGCTGCTTACCAGAGGATGGGATATTAGTTAGCTTTCTTTATTCATTTGAGATTCCACAAGAAGGATTGTCATCCATGCCTCTCGCTAGAGAGTATCTTGGTGTCTTCGAGGAAGTGAGAGGATTGCTGCCACTTAGGAAGATCGAGTTTCGAATCGACTTAGTGGATGGAGCCAGACCCATAGTTATTCCTTTGAGGCGTATGGCACCCATAGAGAAAAAAGAGTTGGAGGTGCAAGTAGATGATCTGCTGAAGGAAGGATTCATTCGGAGAAGCATATCCGAATGGAGTGCACCTGCTGTATTCGCAACGAAGGCGGATGGTTCTACAAGACTATGTATGGATTATCGTGAGTTAAACTAGGTTATGAAGAAAAATAAGTATCTGCTTCCACGAATTGATGACCTATTTGATCAACTGCACGGGGCAAAAGTTTTTCCTCAAATGGATTTTGCAATGGGATTTCACCAATTGAGAGTGGCTAAAGAAAGTGTGCCCATTACTGCATTTCGAACACCATCGGGTTTCTATGAGTGGTTGGTGATGCCTTTTGGATTGACTAACGCTCTGGCATACTTTGTGAATTTCATGAATAGAGTCTTCATAGATCAGTTGAACAAGTTCGTAATTGTGTTCATGGATGACATTCTGATTTATTCTAGAACCAAGGAAGAGCACAAGATGCACTTGAGGCATGTGCTTGAGATTTTGAATAAGCACAAGTTGAGAGCTAAGTTTTCTAAGTGTCGCTTTTGGAAGGAAGAAGCCAAATTTTTAAGACATGTCATGTCAGGACAAGGAGTTGCATTGGATCCCATCAAGGTAGTAGCAATCCAAGATTGGAATCAACCCGAGAATGCTATGGATGTGAGAAGTTTCCTTGGATTGGAAAGATATTATAGGCGCTACATAAGGGACGTCTTAAAGATTGCAGCACCAATTTCCAACTAGACCAAGAAGAATCAAACTTTCACTTGGGATGCAATATGTGAGCATGCATTTGTAAGTTTGAAGGAAAGGTTGACGAGTGCACTTGTATTGGTTATTCTGGGAAGGAGTAAAAAGATGACGATATACACCGATGCTTGTGGTACAGGTTTTGGAGCTGTGTTGATGGAGAAAAGGAGAGTCATCGCTTATGCTAGTCGATAGTTGAAACTGCATGATCGAAATTATCCAATTCATGACTTAGAGTTAGCGGCAATTATTTTTGCTTTGAAAATATGGAGACATTATCTATTAGGAGAAAGGTTTGAGTTATTCATAGACCACAAATTCATGAAGTGTCTTTTCTCTCAAAACGATCTTTACCTTTGGCAGCAACGATGGTTGGAGTTCCTAACTTCTTATGAGTTTGATACTTCCTATAATCAAGGAAAAGGTAATGCAATGGAAGATGCATTGAGCAGATGTTGAATTGTTGAGCTGTGCTTTTGGAATGGAAACATATGGAGTATATAGCTGGATTTGATTTCAGGCCACATTGTGAGTTTAAGCCTAAGATGCTAGCAAGTTTATCAACTAGACCTACTCTCATGGAAAGGATGGTGCTAGTCAAAAGCAAGACGCTAAGAGAGTAGAGATCATGGAAAAGATTGAAATGGGAGTAGAATTTGAAGATTTGAGACAATATGAGATTGACCGAGATGGTTGGCTTCGTAAGCATAAGTGACTGGTTGTTCCAGATATTGATGGATTACGAGATGAAGTACTAAGGGAATGCTATTATTCTAGATTAACCATTCATCTTGGAAAGAAATGTATAAGGATATGAAGACGACTTACTATTGGGAAGGAATGAAGAAGGATGTGGGAAGTTTCATCTCAAAGTGTTTGAATTGCCAATTAGTGAAGGCTGAGCAGAAGAAGTCTAGTGGGCTGCTACAACCACTAGATATTCCTGAATGGAAATGGAAATAGATACCTATGGATTTTATAGATGGGTTTCCATTGACTAGAGCAGGATATGATAGTATTTGGGTAGTGGTAGATTGACTAACCCAGAATGCAAAAGTGATGCAGTCACCAGAACGGCATCTAAGTTGGTAGAATTATATGCTAAGTGGATTGCTCAATTCCACGGTGTGCCAAGAGTATTGTAAGCAACAGAGACCCATTGTTTACTAGTGAATTCTAGAAGAGCTTACAAGAGATTTTGGAAACTGAGCTACATTTGAGTACAACTTATCACCTATAGAAGAATGGCCGACCGAGAGAGTGAATCGGATTTTGGAAGACCTTCTTCGATCATTCATTATATATTTTGGAGGTCTTAGGATGATCACTTGCATCTAATAGAGTTTTCCTATAACAACAGTTATCAATCAAGTATTGGCTTGGCACCATATCAAGCATTATATGGACAACCTTGTAATTCGTCTTCATGAGGTGGGAAGCAAGTGAGAAGTCAATACTTAGACCAAAGTTGATTAGAGAGACTTCCGAGAAGGTAGAGATCATTCGGCAACGAATGATGACTGCTCAAGATCGTCAAAAGTGCTATGCAGACAAGAGAAGAAGAGATTTGGAATTCTCAGTTAGGGACATGGTATTTGTTAAGATTTTTTCACTAAGAAATGTTGTTCGATTTGGTAGGAAGAGAAAGTTAGCACCCAGATTTTTCAGACCTTTTCCAATTATCGAGAGAATTGGGAAATTAGCTTATAGGGTAGATTACCTCCGAAGATAATGGGTGTGCAAAATGTTTTCCATATCTCCTATCTATGGAAGTTTATGCATGACTGGGAATTGTGGTAGCACTAAATCAACTAGAAGAGATAAAGGTTGTGCCAGAAGTTTCAAGACCTCGTAAACCACTTCGATCCATTGGTAATGACATGAAATAGCTTAGGAGGAAGAGAGTTAAGCTAGTTAAGGTGCAATGGAGTGAGGACGATAGTGATTGTACATGGGAGACCGAAGAGGGTATGATGATGGCCTATCTAGAACTCTTTGAGTAGTAAGACCCATAGGTCATTTCTACTTGCACCATTGTATCTTATAGTGTTATAATTCTGCATGCTAAGATAGATTTTGCATGCTATTGTTGATTTGGCTGCTTAATTGGAATGTTAAATGGTTGCTAATGGATGATACGCATGTCGGATAACATTGGTTGTTTATGTTTGTTTAGTTATATGGGGGCAAAAAAATTTAAAGGAGGGTAGGGGAGAATGTAATAACCTGTATTTTACATATCAGAGTATCGTAAAATAATTATATTTAATTCTTTAAGGTCGCATCATTATAATATTTTAAGATATGATTCATAGGGATGTGTAATATGTCCATGATTTTTCCTAGATTTCTTTATAACCATTTTTCCCTTAAAGAACATATTGCGACCACAACTTTTGACAGGAGATGAATTGGATATTCTAACCTAGTTCACTGCTTCGGGATGGAGGTTTCCCATTCTATAGATTAGTCAAATAGGAAAATTGAATAAGTTGTTAGGAAGTTATAGCAGTTTTAAGTTTTGTAAACTACTGGCCAGAATTAGAAAGGGGATCAATCGGCCAATTAGCAAGCCCATTAGTCTAATCAGGTTTGGCTATAAATATGAGGTGAGAGAGACCATTTGAAACCTTTGTTTTTCATTTCGTATCAGCCCCAAAACCTACCTCCTCTCTAATTCTCCATTCTTTGCATAGATTTCATCCCAAATCATCTCATCTCAAATTATAGGCTAGATCTTCGTTGAAGGACTTGATCTAGTTGATTGGATCACATAAACATCAAATTTGCTACTTTTCGAAATGGTTCTCCTCTCATTTTCATAGGTTTGATTGCTTTGGTGAGTGGTTATGATCTCTCACTAATCTATGATGCATAATATGTTGTAATTAGGTGATTATAAGTTAGGATTAGCAAACTAAACTATAAATGGATTAGAAATAGGTAATTTCAGATTTAGAAACCCTAGATCAACCTAATTAGACATGTAATATGGACTAGACCGTTGGCTAGCGTCATTTGTGAATATGTGGCTATGTAATTCTATGATTTAGATTGGATCTATGCTTGTTTCTGATCATTGATTGAATTTGATGACTTAAATGTTTATAATTGAATGTAAATGAATGATTTTCTATGTTTTATTCATTGTTGTGATTGAATTGCTAGTTATGCTTGATTTTTTGCTAGTGTTGTGCAAGTTTAGGACTTAGATTGGAGATCGGATCATATCGGGAGCAAAGTTCATCAGAATCGCACGAAACTTGGAGGATAATCTCTAGAGCACGCAAGGAAGATGCCCTAAAAATTTCACAATGATTCAAACAAAGTATTTAGATCGGTACCGATCCAATCCAAATGGATCGATATCGCTCCAAATTTTGTGGATCGATATCGCTCCAAATCTATGTGGGCAATAGGGCCTGGGTTCCAGTGATGCTCTATGAAGTTAATATGGAGGATAGGCCAAGTATTGAAGATACGATGGATCATCTATGTTGGATTTGCTATGTAGCATAGATGGAAGGACCAAGAGGCTAAAAGGGAAAGCAAGGGGTCTGTGGCATCAAGAGGAAGTGTACTAGAGGTTGGAAGTGAGATGAAGCCAAATTTGAAAAAAGTATTTGGATCAGTACCGTACCGATCCAGATGGATCGGTACCAATCCAAATTATCAACTTTCGAGTAGAGACTCTAGAGCAGTAGTGGATCATGTTGGAAGTTGTGGCTCGCTGATTGCTTCTACGTCTTGTAGTTATGGCATGATAAAGTTTTAGCTCTTCGATCAAAAAGTCGGATAGGAGAGGGATCGAAGAAGTAAATTGATGGCTCGAGATGGAACGAGGCTGTAAGATAATGGACTGGGATGAGCAGTAGGCTCGCGCTCAAAATGGATTGGAGTTGTGGAAAGCTCTGAAAATTTGGTAGTGCTAAGGAACCTTTGACGACTCGGAGTGTTCTGGTTGTGTAAAAAGCAAGGGAACTATATACGGGGGCACCCGAGGGCTGGTAGCGCCAGTCATATACTCTGGACAGGCAAGGTCTAGGTCAGGTGGTGCAGAGGTATCATAAGAGACAACTATGCGGGGTTTTTTAACCGATGAGTATGGTGAACATGATCGAGAACCGAGATTTCCATTAGTCTCTGGCAAAGCAAGGACGAGGCCATACCAGTTATCATATGTTCAAGGTATGGTTGTTATGATTGCTATGTCTTCTTTTGGGTAGGCTATCATTTATGGGAATGTTGGAGAAGGGACTGGGAATAGGGCCAATGGAGGTGGCTGCTTCTATCCTGCTTTATTACAGTATCCTATTGTCGTTTATTTTGAGTGGAATATTATATCTTATTATTATGTGCTAACTCTTTAGTTGTAGTGATAGGTCAGGTATGGTTTTATGTACTTATCTAATATCATATTTTATGATATAACTTTTGATAGTAATTTACAGCTCACACCAGACTGTTATCTGACCCAAGGTTTTATGTTTCCTCTTATCAACTTGGGTGCTTTTAAATGAGTAGACTAGGTGATAGGTTTGAAGTCGCAATTGCTTTACGAAGAAGAGCTTGGAGGAGTGATGGCGTATTTCTCTGTATTTCTAGTTTCTGCTATTTGTTGTTATATACTCTGAGGGATGTAGTGAGGAAATGTTGTACTGTGATATTATGACATTTGTACCATAACTCATGAACTCTAGTAGAGATGTTATCTTTCATTTGTTATGGATCACTATATTTCTGTTGTATATTTTCTGTATTATATTCTATCCAAGTGCTGTGAGATATGCAACAAGTTTTCTGCTTTAAATTTCAACCTTGATGATCATTCCATATCTTCCTGGCATGTTTTTAGCGCTCTTTTAAGTCACTTGGTGCGGGTGGTATAGGGCGATCTTTACAAGACCCTTCACTTTTCCTCATAAGATTTTGTAGCAATGTTGAAGCTCTGTCAAAATCTCTTCCCTTAGGGTTTTAAAAATAGTAAACTTTCAAGTAAGTAATTCTAGTCACTAACTTAAATTATCCTTCTTCCCTCTGTCTTTTGATTTCTAATATCTAATCTATATATACAATCTATTTATTGTATATTCAAAAGGGGAAGATCTAACAGAGATTCAGGAGCAGTATAAATCAGATCCAATCTTAAATCAAGGAATCTTCTATAACTGGATTTTCAATTTTTCCCATTCTAGTTTCTATGTTATATCTATTTGGATTTGATACATGCTTGGGGAAATTCTGTAAATAAAACCTTAAAACAATAAAATCCCAAAATTTCCCTAAGTAAGTATCAATCTTTGAATATATTGGGATTGTAATTGTCTTTGAAATAATATATTAGAATTGAATCAGTTGTTGTAATTAGCTAATCTATGGTCAGTTCAACCTATTTTCTTCTGTCTCCATTTGTAGTGTTAAAGGGTTCTAAAAGAAAATAAATTAGAAATAGTGTGCAAAGTATGCATTTGATTGATTGTAGTTTGCACTGCCTATTTCTACCATTTAAATAGATAAAGAATTCCTATCTCACTCCTAATGAATTGAACAAAAATGTTATAATTTGGGGGATCTGTTTCTTTAAAATAGAAAAGTTATTCCAGTATATTAATATGAGACAAGCTTGATGATATTCCATTGTAATACAAGTCTACGTTTGTTTGACCATGGGCAGTAATTGTTTTGCTTGGAATATGAGATTTGTATAAGATTGATATTTCAAATTATCTTGTAAGCGAATTATTATCGAATTATTGAAACATAATGATTAGACCTTAAATTCCACATGTATATGTGTAATATTAACATATGGATTATTTAAAACAATAACGTATTGATTATAATGTATTTAGCATAATGATTAGTATATTGAGCATAATGATTAGTACTGTTAGAATAATTGGATAATATTAATTTATAGGAAAGTAGTTAACATAAATTTTGGAGTTAATCCTCATTTAGAGGCATAATAATGGGATACCTTACATGGCCTAAATTATTAATTGTATAGGATTTCTATGTGTACGATTGGTATATATATAAAGTATGACTAAGTTATAGGGATGCGAGGTCAGTCCAAAATTACATAGAAGTCTGTGCAGTTAAATGTGGCTACCAGCTTTTAGCTTTACGGACTGATGTGGGACATCACCTATAATAAATAACCTTAGTGGAAGCGAGGCGGGTCCCAATTTTGTAGGATTAATCTGACCAGTTATTCTAGCTGGCAGTGCCTATGAATAGTCAAATTAATCTGATATGTCACAGGTTGGATTATGATTCATAAGTACATTATAGATATGATTGAGGAATCTTTAACAGGGGTTCGCTTCGAGTTAAAGGCATTAAGTGGCGATTGTAGGGTCTGCCATTTTGCTTAGGTGTAATGGGATTTTCTATGATGTCAGTTAAAGAGAACCATGTAGGAACCTGCCATGGGTTATGTAACAACTCTAATTTTATTGACATTATTCAGGAGATTTAATTATAATAAATTAAATAGAATAATGTAGATAAGGAGATTGAGGTTGATTAATAAATTAGATGGTTGTTCCTATTTAATAACTAATGAACTTGTATAAATGGTTAGGAAATTAAAAATATGGGCATTAGGGTAAATAAACATACTTCCCACCCTAATACTATTCCCATTAGTCATACACATTCATTTTACTTAAACCAAATTTTATAACCATGAGAAGCAAGGCCGACCATTAGGAAGAAGAAAAGAGAAAATCGGCTTAAAGCTTAGGATTCAAGTTAGAAGGAATCAATCCCAACCAAACTTCAATTTCCTTATCCAATCTAAGGTGAATGATAATTTCAACATCTCTATTTTTATTTTAAGATCATATGGTTTTGGATTTTAGGATAAATCTATTTTATGATATATTGAATGATGATATGCTTGATTTTGATTTATATATGGATTGAACAAGGTTGTTTAAAAAGTAGATATACATGGTTTTAGGATAAAACCAAGATGAAATGATTTTTAAATGCCATGGGGAAAATTTTATGTTATAGAAAACATGATTTTGATTATGGGTTTCACTTTTCATAATTATCGAAACTGAGATGGATTTTATATTAATTTTCTAGTGAATAAAATGATTTATTGGGTTATAAATTATTTACGGCTAAAATAATGATTATTTGGGTTTGAAATTTTTATATGTTGGTAAATATATTAAAATATATTTTCTGGAATTTTTCCACATTGTTCCTAAGTGTTTTGATGAATATATAAAATTATTTAAGGTATGGGACTTAAATGATTTATATATTTCATTAAGGAGAAGGGGCATTTAATAAAATTAAATTATTATTAAAATTCTAAAATTAGTTGCAGTACTTTTCTGAAAAGTATTTGTTAACCAATAGAAATTTGACAAATAAAGGCAGGTTAGTTAAAAAGTTATCTTATTTAAGTTAAAAACAAAGAAATCATACTTTAAGCATGTTTCAAGAAATTTTAACATCAGACCTTTCGACCAGACCTTTCGACACATTCGAAAGGTTAGCTCTCGACGAGGTCAAAGTTCAATGCATATGGTATCGAGTTACGTGGTACGTAATGAATTGAACAATGTTGAAGGGTACTTAGTCGAAAGGTTGGTTGCCGAAGAGGTTGGGGTATGTTTGTTTTATAAACCAAAGATTGCCTGCTTTGCTTTCGAATAAGAGCTTTCGACTTGGTTGCTTTCGACCAGGTCAATTATTTAAATAAACTTTTAAACCTTCCAACAAAGTCAAAAGGTTATTTTCGCTTATCATTGTTTTGTTTTGAACCTTCCGACACAGTCGAAAGGAAATTGCCACTTTTTTGAACCTTTCGAAGTCATTGCTTTCGACCAAGACGAAAGGTTTACCTGTGATAAAAACCAGCCGCTTCTCCCATTGCTTTCGAAAGGTATCAAAGATTTCGACCTAGATGACTTACCCTTGTTTTATAACTAAAGTATCACCCAAAGCTTTCAAAGAAGGTGTTTTAAATGCTGAAGCCTATTGTTTTAAAGGGATGTATTAAAGCTTTCGAAGAGGAGCTTTTGACAAAGTCGAAAGGTTGCATCCATTGTAGTTGAAAGGTTTTAAGAGAGAATTTTTAGCATGTTTTAAACTAAATCCAATAAGTCTTTGAATGGTTTATATTTTAAGAGTTAAATGCTTTCAAAAGGTTTGAATTGCTAAATGGTTTCAAAAGGTTTGGATTCAAAAGATTGTTTTAAAGACCTTTCGACAAGGTCAAAAGTTTTGGTTTTGAAAGGATTTAAGAGACCTTCCGACAAGGTCAAAGGGTTGGGCTTTAAACGGTTTTTAGTTTGTTTAAGCTTTCGAAAGGTTTGCTTTCCGATGGTTTCGAAAGGTCTTAAAAACCCATGCTCTAAATTTTTAATGAAAACCCATGGCTTATATATAAAGGAGTTTTGTGATAACTTTAGGTATAAGACTTTGAACAAGTATTGCCTTGATAAAAATATAAGTTAAATGGTGTTAACTATGTTTTATAAAATGAATTTCAGTGGTATTGTTAAATTGCTGTTTTACTTCTTCAATTATGAATATATTCACATGACAACCCATAACTGTATTTTAGGGAAAAAGGGATAGAAGAACCATTTAGATTAACTCAATAGTGAACATAAAATTACTTAAACTCCTAAATGAGTAGAATTGCATCCATGTAGTCAGGGTGACCAAAAATATAGGATGCCTAAACTTTGTATTTATTGGCATGTACCAAAAGGTTCATAGTAAACCCATAGAAACTATGGTAAAGTAGTTGTTGGCATAAACCAACAGGTTCATAGTAAACCCATGAAAACTATGATTAAATAGTTTTTGGAGGAAACCAATAGGTTCATAGTTAACCCATGAAAACTATGTATTAAGGACCAGTATGAGTTAAGTGGTTTCTAGTGAACCCATAAAAACTATATGCGGACTAAGAATTGACATCGGTCAATAGGTTCCTATTAAACCCATGAAAACGAGGATAAAAATGTACCGAATGGAAGTATCAGTAGGTTCCTAGTCAACCCATGAAAACTAGGATATAAAATGAGTTACTAGATAAATCCATAGGTTCCTAGTAAACCCATGAAAACTAGGATAAGGTGATTAGTCACTGGAAAGACAAATAGGTTCAGAAGGACCCATGAATTGATTAAGTTAACTGGTAGGAGCTTATAGGTTCTCAGTGATCTCTGAAAACTAAAAAGGTTAATAGTGATCCTAGAAACTATAATTATGACAGGGTGTCAGACTAAACTGGAAGTGGGTAATCCTAATTCTTTTCTAGTATGCATATCATCATAATATTTTGAAAATGTATGTTTTAACTATTGTGGACGCAGGAGCACAGTATGTGGCTTTATAAAGGTTTTAGGATACTAGTGAGGGGGGAAATCATTTCGCTAAGCGGCATGGTCCCACTAGATATGTAAAAAGGATTGAGATGTTAGATTATTATTCATACCAGGCTTTTTTTCTGACTCGAAGTTTTTGGTTTCTCCTTAAACTCTCGGGTACTCAATTGATTTTAAGTAGTTTGGGATTTAAGGTTGTCAGGTTTTCTTCTCTGAAGAATAAAGCTTCTGGCGGCGTGTAGGAGGCAGATAGATATTTAGGGTTTTTTTTCCACTGTATGTTTTATTTGGCAAGGCAGATTTATTAGCTTTACTATATACTCTAATCAACCAAGGGGGCATCTTTATATGTCGCTCTTGGCATATTTGAAATAATTATATTTTGCTGAACGTGGTTAACGCAATTTGGGATTATGTAATGAACATGAAATGTTTTGATCTGAATATGGAAATGCGTTTTTTAATTGCTAAAATCTTTTTAAATTTCTGTGATATGTGTATCAATGTAGCCGTATTTGGTTGGAAAAGATTAATAACTATGGATGACTACAGCATCCGTAGTCCTTAGTTTTGGGCCTCCAAGTAGAGGGATGTTACATGTTAGGTATTAAATGATAGGGACCTGCCTAGGTCTCAAATGATATGGACCTGCCTATTTTATAGGTATTAAATGGTCAGAGCTTTCCTAATTCCCATTAAAAAGGTATTAAGTGGTTTAGGTGCTTTCCCTTACATCGTAAGTGACTTTTATTTGTAGGTGCATATTTTATTATTTTATTTTGTCCATTTTGCTATAAGATTTTGAAAGTTAACTAGGTAGCTCTGTGTATAATATTTTTTTTAAATTTCACCAATCAACAACCGGACTTGGAATGGCTCTAAGTTTCTATGGGCTTTTTCTAGTTTGGAATTTAAGTTTGTTTCAAGTTGGGTTGTTACATATATACTATGTAATGGAGTATTTTGGAATATTAATATTATTTTATACATAGTCGTACGATTCTATGATTTTGGAAAATAATTACTAGAGCCATTTTCCATCCTTATAATTTTTATTGGATGATTTCGACCCTAAATATCTTGTGTGGCCTAATACTTTTGATAAAAGCCAAATTGGGGTCTAACACTAATCCATTAGATTGGGGTGATGGTTTTTCTTTCCGAAGAGTGGTCATAATAGAAAAAAGGACTTAAAGTTAAGGAGATATGGTTGTTTGAAGTTTCACTTGATTTTGTACAACTTAATGAGAATTAGCGAGTAATGGTTAGGCTCAAAGCTCATTTAGATATTAGCATGGGTATGGGCTGGTGGGACTTCCCTCTATCACTTCAAACTTCCTAAAAATGCAGATAAATCCCTCATTAACCATCTTTTAGCCAAAAAGATAACATAATCCCTAATTTAATTAGCCAAAATGTGTCATTAGATTAAGATAATCCAGGTTAGCACCTTGGATTGAAGATATGCTACTAGAGATCATCTTGAACCTGTTGTTCGCCTTGGGATTCCTCCATCTTTGTGCTTAGATTGGATATCTTAGGATTTAGGTGAGTGGCTTTAAGCCTTTACTCACTAGTTAGCCACTTTTAGACATTTAATGATGTTTTAAATGATTTTTAAAATCTAAATATGTTTTAAATTCTTTTTAACCATGTATGTATATTTCAAACATTTTGAAAAAGTTTTGTTAAAATTATAGTTCTTATGGATCTCTTTTGTTCTTATGGATATACCCTTGGATTTAGGATTTACATGATGTGTATAGATGTATGCTTGTTAAGATACGTTTTATGTAATGATTGCTTGAATATGTAATGCTTGTTTAGTTGAAAATTCCAATCGAATGGAGAATTAGTTAGGAATACTTTAGGGATCGGTAGCTATCAATCAGTAGGAGTCCAAATTCTATACAATCGATATAGGGCAACAAGGAAGGCATATAAGGCAACTTTCCAAGTTTCAAGTCATTTGGAGTTAGTTTGCTTGAGTTATGGCGATGGATCGTGGGTGATGTTAAAGGCTATGGAACAACAGACGTTAACTTTGGGGCATGCTCGAGTTAAGGGATGGGTCACTTGGAGTTTTAATGGAAATGCTTAGAGTTGCAAACGGTGATGGATGGATCACCCTGATTATTGTATCGATGGTTGCTTGATTCGAGTTTTGGGAAGTATGCTTCAAGTTTTGAGGAGTATGTTTGGAGCCATGAGAAGGATGGCTTGGAGTATGGGCTAATGGAGTGGAGGAAGTATAAATTTGGCTAAGTCAAGGATCGATGACCATGGGTCGGTACCGATCCACGGACATCAATTAGTGTTGATGCTAGTTCGATGAAGGGGAGTTTCACATGAAGGAATATGTCCTAGTTTGTGAAATGTGGGACCGGGGTAGGAATTGATCAGTGGTGATGGCTTGAGGTAGAGGAAAGTGATGCTTTGAGTTATTGGATGGTTGCTTCGATATGTCACGTGCTTGCTTCAAATCTCCATATGCATGCTTCGAGACGTATCGGGGTTTGGTTCGAGTTTGGGTATATGGTCGCTCAAACTCGTGATAAGCCAAATACTTAACCAAATATGGCTAAGTATAGGGGTCGGTACAGAATCCTATAGTCTAGTGGTGATTTTCGACGAAGATGACTCGTTATTCAATGATGATGGTTCCTTGATGGGAAGAGACTACTTCGATGATGGATAGTTGTACTTTGAGATAAGAGTTGAGACTATAAGTCAGACTGAGGGAGCTGTTGGATAATGGCTACAGGACATATGATGGTATTCTAAGACTGATGATGACTGTGGAGAATCGTCCCTATTGAGGTGACTTCATGACACAAGTCATGAGATCAGTTCTAGGATGAGCTCTGTTATAGATGATGTATGCAAAGGGATCGTCGATACTCGAGGGTTTAGAGAGTACTCATAAAGCAAGGGTAACATGAGGTACCTATTCTGACCGTGATGGGTCTTAATCTCCATGACAGGTGATCTAATCTCATGATGGGCGATCTTTACCCTCCATCGGCCATGATGGGTGATCTAGTTCCTAGGCTACCCAATGGCATGGAATCGAGTACTGAGGAATAAGGACATTAAGTAGTCTTTCACTATGACGGGCCATTCGAGTTATCGCATATCCAATGTTCTAAGTGAATGAATGTGAGGATGAATGATAGATTTTATGTTTGCTTGATTACTTATCACCTAAGGGGTGTCATATGAGGTCGATATTATTAAAGATATCTAGACACGCCTTAGTACTTTGATGTATAGTACACCTATGATGACTATGATGTAGAATATCATATATATTGTACATGTGCTAACTTTGTGGATGCAGGTACAAGTTAGGTATGATCCTTCGTACCACTTGTCCAATTATAGTGGTTTACTGGTATTTAGAGATTCTCTACTATTCATACCATACTGTAGTTTAATTCAGGATTTTATGCTTTGCTTTCTATTATTCTGGGTACTCATAAGTGAGTAGATTAGGGATTTTAGGTCTAGTGAGCATGTGGATCTAGACGGAGGATGAGCATTAGATAATACTTGTATCACTACATTTACTTATTTGTTATTCTGTTACACAGCACTATAGAGCTTGCTGGTTCTTTTATTAATTAGAGACAGTTGTCTATGAATTATTATCTGATGTATAAGTATATTACTTATATTGTATACTGTATGGATTTGTTTAATTTGAATTTTTTGATTCATTCACTTATTATTGTCTTTCATATTCTATACTTGAGATGTTTTTCATTATATTTTATTCGACGCGTTGTGAGATATATGGTAGGTTTTGTGTCGTTTACTTTACTTTACAACCTTGAAGGTCATCCTACATCGACCGGGCACCGCTATAGCACACCATTCAGGTATTATTGGGTGTCTATGGTGTAGGGAAGTCATCGTATTTGGTATCACAGCTTGGGTTGCGTAGTTTAACCTTAGGGATACCGTGATCCAATGGAGATAGGATAGGATTTCTCACCCTAGACTAGATCGAGAGTGTGTATATCTACACGAGAGCACGTACTTATTATATATTTTTGTTTTCAAAACTATATAGTATTATATAGTGTATACGTCACACTACATACATGAGTACTACTTAAGTAGGATTCCTTGTAGAGAGACTGATCGTACTTATCATAGATTAAAGGAAGAGTCATCAAAGAAGGAATGCGGCTAGGAACTCCATCTTTGGAGTCGAAGAAGGAGCGGCTCGGGAGCTGCTAATCCTGATCTGTAGATGATATTCAATACCATGATGCAGAACATGCTACAGAATGCTCAAATACCCGCTCCAAATGTTGTTGTTGATGGTGGTGCTCCAGTGCAGGTGCTTAAAGCTAATTTCTCTTAGCAGAACAAGGACTTTGCTAGTCTTGGTGGCAAACCATTCCTAGGAACAAAGTCGGCGTTGGAAGTGTAGGATTGGCTTGATACCCGCGAATGAATCTTTAATGACTTAGAGATGAATAATGCTATGAAAAGGTGATTGGCTTCCTGATAGCTTCCAGGGCGAGCCATGGACTAATGAAATGCTGTGAAGGTCACTACCCCGAAGGACCAATTCATATAAGACCATTTCAAAGCCAGATTCGAAGAGAAATTTATATCTACAGCTTAGAAGTTAGTCATGTTCCATAAGTTTATGGTTCAGAAGCAAGGAGATATGACTGTCTTCGAGCATGTTGCTGAGTTCGATGTCCTGTTGAAATATGGGATGTCCTTCATCGACATTCGATTAAAGAAGAATGAGAAGATGATCATCGTCTTGGATGATGGCTTGGGGGAGAAACTCATGAGCCATATTAACGAGTCTTTTGAGATGATAGTCAAGAAGGCTTTGAGGCATGAAAGTCTTTACCTGAGGCCGAAAGCTATTGTTCCTAAAGATGATCCAAAGCCACAATTAGGCGGAAGAGGCAAGAATAAGTGGACTGACAAGTGGAAGCAGTTTCAGAACTAAAGTGGCCAAAAGAAGGGCAAGCCAACTCTGACTTGCTATAACTGCTTAGAGAAGGGTTAGTTTAGTGGAGGCTACAAAGATGAGGGGAAGAAATCTTACACCTATAACAAGATTGGGCATATTCATAAGGACTATATGGAGCCATTGAAGTAGAAGCATAAGGTGAAAGCATTTGCCATTAATGCGGTTCCCACTTCGTCGATGCTCCATCGACGAAAGAGAAGGGGAAAGGCTCTGTTATTTAATGTATTCTTTATATTTATGATGTTTCTTTAAGAGTACGTTTGATACTTAGGCTTTACATTCCTTCCTATCTAGTGATTTAGTAGGTAGATTGGAATTGATACCTAATATTGTTGACCGACCTTTTATTGTGATGAACTCTATTGGAGGTAGCCTATATATGGTTTGTCATGGTTTGGTCCCATCGATTCATGAATGCCCTTTTGATTGTGATTTCTTTGTTTTGGGTTTTTTTATGTTTGGTATTATTCTAGGTATGGATTAGCTTCATATATACGAAGTGATGGCGAATCGAGAGAATTCGTTGGTGAAGATAAGGGTGGACGATGGGCGAATGGTAGCATTAGGCTATCTACTGGATAACGACGTGATGGATGGTTTTCTATATTCGATCAGTATCCCATGCGATGATTTATCATCGGCGCCTATTGCTATGAAGAATCCGGTTTTGGGGAGGTGATCGCACTTCTACCATATAGAGAGATCGAGTTCCATATTGACTTAGTTAAAGAGCCAGACAGATAGCGATTCCTTTAAGGACAATCGCACCTAGAGAGTGGTAGGAGCTTGAGGTGCAAGTGAATGACCTATTGCGACGAGGGTTCATTCTCATGAGTATATCTAAGTAGGGAGCAGCTGTAGTATTCGCCATGAAGTAGGATGGTTCCCTTAGATTGTGTGCTGACTACCCTGAGCTGAATAAAGTGATAAAGAACAACAACCTCCTACTTATTGATGGCTTATTCGATCAGCTTCATGTTGCCAGAGTATTTTCTCAGTTGGATCTTGTGGTAGAATTTCACCAACTGACAGTAGCAAAGGAGCCTGTGCCAATTGCAGTGTTTTATATGCCATTTGGTTTTATGAGTGGTTGGTTATGTTGTTCGGGCTAACCAATGCACCAACATACTTTGTTGCTCTTATGAATCATGTCTTTAGGGTTCAACTAAAAAAATTATGCTTGTGTTTGTTGATGATATTCTTGTCAACTCACGAACAGAGGAAGAACACAGAAAACATTTAAGGGTCATGTTTGAGGGGTCGAGAGAACGTCGACTAAATGCAAAGTTTTTGAAGTGTCACTTCTGGAGGGGGGAAGTGAGATTTTTAGCTCATGTTGTTTCTGAGAAAGGCATTGCTATAAATCTTAAAGTAGTTGAAGTAGTCCACAATTATACTAGACCCAAAAATGCTATGGACGTGAGAAGATTCTTTGGGTTAGCGGGATATTATAGATGATTCATCCACGGTTTCTTTAAACTAGTCACACCATTGACTCACTTGACGAAAGAGAATCAGATTTCTATTTAGAATGTAATACAAGCAGGCATTTATAAATCTAAAAGAAAAGTTGATAAGTGCAGCAGTATTGACCGTTCTAAATGGGAACGAAGAAATGATGGTATACACTGATGCTTGTGGTACTAGTTAGATGTGGTATTGACGTAGAGGGGAAATGTTATTGCATATGGTAGTCGATAACTGAAAGCACATGAGAAGAAATACCCGACCCATAATTTAGAGTTAGCAGCAATTGTGTTTATGGTGAAGATATAGAGGCACAACCTTTCAGGGGAGAGGATGATGTTGTTCGACGACCATAAATCATTAAAGTACCCTTTTTCATGGAAGGATCTTAACTTTCGCCAGCAGTGGTGGTTAGAGTTCCTAGCCTCTTATGACTTTTATATTGCATATACACCAGGAAAAGGGAATGCGGTTGCTGATACTTTGAGTAAGGGACATGCTAGCTTGGGAGCTATGTTTCTAGAGTGGATATGGTCAGAATATATTGTTGCTAATGATTTCCAACAAAGATCCGAGCTAGAGCTAGAGATATTGGCGAGCTTGACTAGGCTTACTCTCATTGAGTGGATCGGTACTAGTCAGAGGCATGATGCTAGATTATATGAGATTCTTATTAAGAGTGAAGCTGGAGTAGACTTTGAAGTTATGAGATAGTACAGACTCGATCGAGATGATTGGCTCCATAAAGATGGGAGATTGTTTGTTCTCGATGTCGATAGGTTGAGGGATGAGGTGCTACAAGAGTGCCATCACCCGGGATTGACTATTCATCTCGATGGTAATAAGATGTAATGTGATATGATGAAGACCTCTTATTGGGAATGGATGAAGAAAGACATTGGGATGTTTATCTCAAAATGCATGAACTGAAAGTTGGTTAAGAAAAATCAAACGAAGCCTAGTGGTTTGACGCAAACGCTTGAAGTTCCCAAGGGGCAATAGTAGCAAGTACCGATGGATTTCATTAATGGACTGCTGAGGACTAGAGTAGGTTACGACAGCATTTGGGTCATATTCGATCGATTGACCAAGTTACAGTATACCCATCAAGTCAAGTATAATGGTAGCCAAACTGGCCGAACTTCATGTGAAGTGAATAGTGCGATTCGATGGTGTGCCGAAGCGCATTGTGAGTAACCAAGACCTATCATTCACTAGTGGGTTTTGAAAGAGCTTAAAAAATGCATTAGGTACAGAGCTACATCTGAGTATAGCTTATCACCCTCAAACTACCGGCCAAACTGAGAGAGCGAATCATATCTTAAAGGGTCTCTTGCGTGCTTGTATACTAGACTTTGGAAGCTTGTGAGATGATCACTTACATCTCGTTGAATTCACATACAATAACAGTTATTGACTAGCACCTGTATGGCACCAATTGAGGCGTTATATGGCCGATTGTGCAACGCTCCTTCTTGTTGGTGGGAAACAGATGAGAAACTGATACTTTAGCCAAATATGATTAGAGAAACCTTGAAGAAGATCGAGATCATTTGGCAATGGATGAAAGTTGCTCAAGCAAGAAAAGCTACGCTGATAAGAGAAATAGAGATCTAGAGTTCTCTATCGATGATATGGTATTTGTCAAGATTTCTCCATTGAAGAATGTAATTCGGTTCGATAGTAAAGGGAAATTAGAATCGAGATTTATAGGTCATTTTCTAATACTAAAGAGGACTGAGAACCTTGCATACAGAGTTGACCTACCTTAAATAATGGTGGGAGTGGACAATGGGTTCCACGTTTCTCACTTGCGGAAATATGTGTACCACTCAGGTGTTACTATCGCACCAGATCAACTAAGTGATATCAAGATTGAATTAGAGGCTTTGAAACTATGTAGGCTAATTCGTATCATCGGACATGACACGAAACAGCTTAGAAGGGAGACGGCGAAGTTGGTGAAGGTTCAATGGAATGAAAGCAAATGAAATTGCACTTGGGAGACCAGGGAGAGCATGAGGACACCTTATCCGGAGCTCTTTACTTAGAGAGACTTTCTATTTATCGCTTTTACTTTCACTTCTGATATCATGAAGTACATACCTTGGTATAGTATCGTGCATGCTAGGATAGGCTTGGATGTTACCTTGTACATTGGTTGTTGTGTATGCAAGTTTGATGTGTGATGATTGTCTATGCTTGTATATAGTGTTTAGGCATTCTGGATAACCTTGTTGATTTTTGTTTGGGATTTCAACGGCGAAATTCTAGGGAAGGGAAGTAACAACCAATATTTTATGTGTCAAAGGATCAAAGAATATTAATATTAACTTTATATGAGGTAGTATGATCCTGTGGTTTTGGAAAATGACTACTTGAGCCATTTTCTATCCTTAGAATTTTAATCCGATGATTTTGACCCTAAAATTTTTATATGATCTATAACTTTTGATAGGAGATGAATTTGGATCTAAAACCACTTCCATTTGATCAGAATAATGGTTTCTTTTTCTGTGATCATAATAGGAAAACGGCCTCACCGTGAGGGAGATATGGTTGTTTGAAGTTTCGCTTGATTTTGGACATCTTAATGGGTAACTAACGAGTTAATGGTTGGGCCCAAAGTCAATTTTGGGTTAAGTATGTGTATAGGGCTAATGGGACTTCTCCCATCACTTCACACCTCTAAAAAATAGGGAGAAATCCATTATTAACCATCTTTTAGCCAAATATTTACCGATAATCCCTACTTTAATTAACCAAAACATGCCATTAGAGTATGACCAGTGACATTAGCACCTTTGCTGTTGGAAATCATCTTGGAGCCGCTGTTCACCATGGAATTCATGCATCTTTAGGCTTGGATTGGATTGCTCAGGATTTAGGTTAGTGGTTTTAAGCCTCTACGCACTAAACATTTAATGATGTTTTTTTAATGATTTTCAAACTCTAAAATATGTTTTAAACCCTTTTTAACCACATATGTAAATTTTAAATGTTTTGGAAAGGTAATGTAACATTAATGTTCTTATGGATCGCCTTTGTTATTATGGATATACCCTTAGATTTAGGATTCACCATGATGTGTATGGATGTATGCTTGTTAAGATATGTTTTATGTAATATTGCTTGAATTATGATGCTTATCTGGTTGAAAATGTCGATCGACTGGCAAATTAGTTATAAGAATGCTATAGGGATTGGTAGTTATTGTTTGCGCCAAAATTGGTCACAACCACTCAATTGCCGATGAAAGTACCCGCTCACAATCACAGATCACAGATAGTAAGTATGTAGAGAATATAAATATGAAGAACATTCAAAATTTAAAAGTAAAGTGATAGAGACACAAGATTGATAGTGGTTCGACGTTGTAGCCTACATTCACTTTGAAGAGTTGATGTTTTATTGATTATAACTCGTTGGTTTCAAAGGTTTACAACAGTAAAACCGAGTTACAACAATGATTCGGGCAGAGTGTCAGCGTAGAAGAGCCAAAAAGATCCCTTTTTTGAAGCTCTTGGACTGCTATTTATATGTATAGGCTGCAAATATCTCGCCCAGATCTCGAAAGAATCTTTCTCTCACGTAGGTGGGCTCACCTGATCGATCCCCTGACATTTTGACTCGATCCATGATCGATACGAACCAAATTCGTATCGATCCATGATCGATACGAACCAAATTCGTATCGATCCATGATCGATACGAACCAAATTCGTGTCGATCCAAAACTATGCCTTTTGGGGTCATGATCGATACGAACCAAATTCGTGTCGATCCAAAACTATGCCTTTTGGGGTGGGATCGATCATGGACATTCTTAAGGTTGTACGCAAGCTCCTGTAAAAATTTGGTGGCATTGGACTTGTAGATTGTGAGATATGTCGATGCAAGTTTGGGTTTATTGGTTGGATGTCACGTTCGTATCGATCCAAGGCTCTACATCCATCACTCTTTGTGTCCGTGCAATTCGCATCGATGACATGGCTTGAGAATCCAGTGGAGATCCACTTTTCATGCTCATTGACTACTTCTTTTGTCTAACCATGCTTTTCGTATCCATCATGTGCCATTCATTTCATATCGATGTTGGCGTATACATTTCGTATTGATCACCTGGTGTTGGTTTCATATCGATCGAAAGTGATAGTTTAGTGTCGACCGCCTGGTTGATCGATACGAAACATATATTGATGTGATCGATACGAAGCAGACAACTATGAGCTACTTCGTATCAATAAGAAGGGATGGGTTTTGTATCGATCATCTGGGTGATCGATACAGAACATATATTAACATGGATCGATACAAAATGTATATCGATACGAATTGAATAACCTTGGTCGATTTGAGAGATGAATGTGTCTGATGGCTATGAAATGAACGAGTGCAAACTTGATGGATACGAATAGCATGGACACGAAATTGATGGGGACCTAGGTTGTTGATCGATTCATGGCTATGACTCGAAGTAACCATCTTCTTGGCCCAGAGTAGACCTTTCAATGACTCAAAGTAGGTGTTGTGATGACTCGAAGTAACTTGTGAATGCGCTAACCCATCGAACACTAGAAGCAGAACCTTCCCTGACTCGAAGCAAACTGCCTAGAAACCCGAAGTAAACAGGAAACTGACTAGGAGCAGATTCCAAGCAACCTGAAATGACTCGATCTTTATGGAAACCATATTTCAAACTTCTTGTAGTGTTTGTTTGTTGATTATGCTATATCTTAGCCTTGTAATCTTGCTTACTATCTGTGAAAGTTAGCTTCGATCATTATGTAGTCGACTGGGTTAAATCCGCCTGTATTTTGCCTTATCAAAAGGCGGGTTAACACTTTGCCCCCCAAAACATGCCTAGCTATAGGAAGGTGTGTTTTATAGTACCGTAACCTGGAAGTTTATGTCCTGTTGATGACCTGTAAAGAGATCGATGATCTTATCTGATAGTGAATGGTTATCTTTCGAGATCATATTGTCGTTCCAGACGATATGTGATCGTTCGCGGTCAGGGTGCCGATCATGGCGAATGGTGACCATTCGCGGTAGGGTGTCGTTAGAGGCGAGTAGTGACCGTTCACGGCCGGGTGCCGTTCGTGGCGAGTTGTGACCATTCATGATCGGATGCCATTCGAGGAAAGTTGTGACCGTTTGTGGTCAGGTGCCGTTCGAGGCGAATTGTGTATGCCCGGGGGCCTTAGTATCCTTAATGTCATATTTCACATTCGAGTGAGTTTTTGAATCATTTGTTATGGCGGTTCATCGCCATCTCAGAGCATGCCTGAGGACGGTTCGCGATCCCGTGCATGTGTAAGTGACTTGACCATTATGAAATTATAAATACCAGATTTACATTCAAAATAAGTCTTATAACAGAAATGTCCAACTAAATCAATTCCAGATGTTATTAACAGAAAACAAAAGAAAAAAAGAGACGTTAAAGTGCAATCAGTATAGCAGTTGATAGTCGTCTCAAAGCATTCCTGAGGACCGATCATGATCGTGATCGTGTTAGTGTGGAGTTTGCCACATATTCATCATTACTCCAATCAGTAGATGACAAACTGATGCCTCGACCCGGAGCCGTCCTCATTTGATGTAGATGGTGGTTGCTCTTACTCCACCATTGCTGCTCACCTTCTCACGTATTGTAATAGCATGTTGTTACGGATATGCCCTTCTATCTCATCCCTTAAGTTCTGCAATCATTTGTACTATGGTCACTTAGCTCATGGAATAAGCAGTACCTGTCTGATTTCCTCTCATTATTGGTCGGATCCCTCCTCATTGGCCTCCGGTAAGGAACCTACCCCCTAGTGTCTTCGTAGATTCGTTCCAAAATCTCATTCAGCTTAAAATAAAAGGTGAATCTTGGCTCCTTTCGCGGTCATTTTTTCTCATCACAACTATCTTCTGCTTTCTATTTCCTTTTATTCTTGCCCGAATCCTTTCCGGGCGGATCTCGCTTTTAACTGCGTAAACTTCAATTCCCTCTCCTTCATCTCTCTCGGCATTTACATCCTCTTATCGCAAAAACCTTTCAGCCTCATGGTAAATCTCTCCTAGATTGTTGGGTGGATCCCTTATCAATGAGTTCTTGAATTCCGTGCCATCAGCTACACCAGATACAGCTGCCATCAAAACCATTGGTGGATCTAGTCGATCCACTGATGCACCGCTACATTGAATCTTGTCAGAAAACTACTCAAAGATTCCCCTCTTTTCTGCTTTAGTGCTGTCAAACTCATCATATTCTTGGGCCTCGAAATATGAACTCTGAACTGCCTCATGAGCTTTTCAATCAACTCGGTCCACATTCCAATCGAGCCGCTCTCCAATTTCATGAATCACACTGCTACTATGTCCGTCAAATACAAAGGGAAAAGCCAGGCCATGACCTCCTACGATGCCCCCAGTACTCCATGTGCTTATATACCTCGTCAGATGAACCGCCAGATCCGTACTTCCATCATACGTCTCCAGTGTTGGTAGCTTGAATTCTGGTGGATTCCTAGCATGCCTGATTGCGGGAGCGAAGGGGCTCCTATTCACATATTCTAGATCCCTATTCACTAATCCGCCTCTTATGGCTCGTCTGACCATCTCCGCCCATCTGTCACTATCTCCAAGTTATAGTCCTTGTCAGTTGCCTCCGATCTGCCTCTGAGTTCACGAGGTAGTCCTGGTATCTGATCTCCCGAACGATCATCTATTCCTATATCAACACCATGTTGCACAGTCCCAGCTGCAATCCTACCTGAGATTGGATCAACATGCTCCTAGGGAGTGTTCCCAGCTCAGGGGCTGCTTCTAATGGTTCTGCTCTATCCGATTGCCTATTAGGTCCTTCTGGTCCAGCTCTGCGGATCTAAACTCTAGCTGCTCCTGTTGTTCTTGCCTGTACGAACCATCTGAGAATGTTCTGCATCATTTCGACCTACCACTTCAACAATTCTTCATGCATAGCTTCCATCATCATCTCCATCTCGTCTCTGATAATGAAGGTCGAAGTCAGGTTAGCTCCTAAGGATGCCTCCTGGCTTCCTTCATGTTGACTCCTTTATGTCCTTTGTCTTCTTGTTGATTACTTCACCACAGCTTTACAGATCCAAACCCTAAAGCTTTCAGATCCAAAATCCAAGCTGTAGAATTCTCAAGTGCTAGCTTTCTTGGTAAAAGCACCAAATGTTTGTGCCAAAATTGGTCATAACCAACCAACTACCAATGAAAGCACCCGTTCACAGTCACTGATCACAGATAGCAAGTATGTAGAGAATATAAATATGAAGAAAACTCAAAATTTAAAAGGAAAGCAGTAGGGACACAAGATTTATAGTTGTTCAGCATTGTAGCCTACGTCCACTTTGAAGAGTTGTTGTTTTATTGATTATTACTCACTGATTTCAAAAGTTTACAATAGTACAACCGATTTACAACAATGATTCCGGAAAAGTATCAACGTAGAAGAGCCTAAAAGATCCCTTTTTTGAAGCTCTTGGGCTGCTATTTATATGTGTAGGCTGCAAATATCACATCTAGATCTCAGAAGACTCCTTCTCTCACGTGGGTGGGCCCACGTGATCGATCCCCTGACATTTCAATTCGATCCATGATCGATACAAACCAAATTCATATCGATCCAAAACTGTTCTTTTTAGGTTGGATCGATCATGGACATTCTTGAGGTTGTATGCAAGCTCCTGTGAAAATTGGTGGCATTTGGACTTATAGATTATGAGATATAATCGATGCAAGTTTGGGTTTATTGGTTGGATGTCACGTTCGTATCGATCCAAGGCTCTACATCCATCACTCTTCGTGTCCGTGCAATTCGCATCGATGACATGGCTCGAGAATCCAATGGTGATCCACTTTTCATGCTCGTTGACTACTTCTTTTGTCGGACCATGCTTTTCGTATCCATCTTGTGCCATTCATTTCGTATCGATGCTGGCGTATACATTTCGTATCGATCGCCTGGTGCTGGCTTCGTATCGATGGAAAGTGATAGTTTCGTATTGACCATCTAGTTGATCAATACGAAATATATATTGACATGATCGATACGAACCGTACAACTGTGGGCGACTTCGTATCGATAGGAAGGGATGGGTTTCATATCGATCATTTGGGTGATCGATATGGAACAAATATTAACATGGATCGGTGGAAATGTATATCGATATGAAGTGAATAACCTTGGTCGATTTGAGAGATGCATGTGTCTGATGGATATGAAATGAACGAGTGCAAACTTGATGTATACGAATAGCATGGATACGAAATTGATGTGGACCTAGGTTTTTGAGGATTCATGGCTATGACTCGAAGTAACCATCTCCTTGGCCCGGAGTAGACCGTCTAGTGACTTGAAGTAGGTGCTACAATGACTCGAAGCATCTTGCGAATGTGGTAACCCATCGAAGACTCGAAGCAGACCCTTCCTTGACTCGAAGAAAACTGCCTAGAAACCCGAATTAAATAGGAAAGTGACTCGGAGCAGATTCCAAGCAACCTGAAATGACTCGATCTTTATTGAAACCATATTTAAAACTTCTTATAGTGTTTGTTTGTCGATTATGTTATATTTTAGCCTTGTAATCATGCTTACCATCTGTGAAAGATTAGCTTCGATTTGTGCAGTCGATTGGATTAAATCTGCTTGTATTTTTCCTTGTCAAAAGGAGGGTTAACAACTATCAATCGGTAGGAGTCCAAATTCCATATCGATATAAGGAGACAAGGAAGGTCTCACAAGGCTACATTTCAAGTTTCAAGTCTTTTGAATTTCTTACGCCCGAATTAAAGCCATTTGAAGATGGATCAATGGTGATTTCAAAGGCTTTTGTATGTAAATGTTACCTTTGGGGCATACTCAAGTTAAGGGATGGGTCGCTTGGAGTTTTGGTGGAAATGCTTGGACTTGCAAAAGATGATGGATGGATCGCTCTAAGTATTGGATTGGTGTTCACTTGCTTCGAGTTTTGGGGAGTGTGCTTCGAGCCATGAGAAGGATCGCTTGGATTATGGGCTGGTGGAGTAAAGGATGTATAATTTTGGCCAAGTCAAGGATCGGTGCCCATGGATCAGTACCGATCCATGGACATTGATCGATGTTGATGATAGTTTGATGAAGAGGAGTTTCACGTAAAGGAATATGACCTAGTGTTGAAGTATAGGATTGGGGTAGGCATGGATCAGTTTTGATGGTTCGAGGCAGAGGAAAGTGATGCTTTGAGTTATTGGATTATTACTTCAAGTTTTCCATGTGATTGCTTTAAGTCTCTATACGCATGATTCAAGAGGTGATGGGGTTTGGTTTTAGTTTTGGGTGTATGGTCATGCAAACTCGTAACAAGCCAAATACTTAGCTAAATATAGCTAAGTACAGAGTCGGTACCGAACCCTATAATTTAGTGGAGATTTTCGATGACGACGACCCATGATTTGATGATGATGGTTCCGTGATGGAAAGAGATAGCTTTAGTGATGGATAACCATACTTTGAAATGCAGAGTTGAGGACTAAGAGTCAGACTGAGGGAACTGTTGGATAATGGCTATGGGACATATGATCGTATTTTATAATTAATGATGACTATAGAGAATCATCCCTACCACGTTCACTTCATGACGAAAGATGTAAGATAGTTCTAGAATGAGCTCTATTATAGATGACATGTACAAAAGGATCATTAATACTCGAGGGTTCGAAGAGTACCCATATAGCAAAGATAATTTTAGGTACTTATTCTAACCATGATGGCTCCTGATCTTCATGACGGGAGATCTTTACTCTAGATCAGCGATGACAAGCGATCTAATTCCTAGCTTACTGAGTGGCATAGATTTGAGTACCGAAGAATATGTAGGTTGAGTAATTTTTGGCCATGACGGGTCATTCAAGTTATCACATATCTAATGCACTAAGTGAGTGAATGTAAGGATGGATGATGGATGTTATGCTTTCTTGATTGTCTATCACCCTAGGGATATCATATGAGGCCGATATTATTGATACAGACATTTAGACATCCCTTGTTACTTTGATATGTAGTGCACCCATGATGACTATGATGTAGAGTAGCATATATCTTGTATATGCATCTATGGATGCGAGCACAAGTCGGGTATGATCCTTCATACCGTTTGTCCTATTATAATTGTTTACTAGTATTTAAAGATTTTCTACTATTCACACTCTATTGTTGTCTGACTAGAGATTTTATGCTTTGCGTCCTATTATTCTGGTTACTTTTAACAAGTAGATTAGGGATAACAAATACTGGGAGCATGTGAAGCTGGACAGAGGATGAGCAGGAGATCACTCTCGTATTACTACATTTACTTATTTGCTATTCCGCTACGCAGCACTATGTAGCTTTCTAGCGCTTTTATAATTTAGAGATAGTTGTTTACGAGTTATTATTTGATGTATAACTCCATCACTTATGTTGTATAATATATGGATCTATTTCTCTTATTTTTGTAATTCATTCAATTATTATTATCTTGCCTATTTTATATCTAATTTGTCTTCTATAATATTTTATTCAATTTGTTGTGAGATAAATGACAGGTTCTATGTTGTTTTAATTTACTTGACAACCTCGGTAATCGTCCTACATCGACCCAACACTTCCACAATGCACCATATAGGTATTACTAGGTGCCGCTTGTGTAGGTCGGTCATCACAATACCCCTGCTTTATGAGCACACTTCAAAACACTCCAGTACCAACGTCCTTTGCACGTGTCATCATAGTTGAACAGATCCCCAATCTATTTCCATTCATATCCATAGTAGAACACATCTTCTTGTTGCATCCATGGGTTCCATCCTTATCGAACTTTTATTTACGGATCATTCCCACGACTCTATAAACATTGAGTCATCATCAAAGTATGACACCATCCTCAGGGATTCGTCATCATCTAAACATAACACCTTCTTCATGAGTATAATCGTCTAAATACAACTCCATCCACATCGAGTTATTATCATCACGATGCCATCACATTAAGTGTCGATTCATCGCCATATCATTGAAATTGCTCATTTTAGAGTAACGGCATCACCATCAAGATTTGAATGCATGAATGAACAACCCATCGTGCTCCCTGAAGTCTCTTCATCATCCTCATCCAAGGTCGGTCAAATCGACCACTCTATAGTTGTCGATATCAAGCACTTTAGTTTCGTGCTTAATAGAAATGGCAAACCAAGTGAAAATTTCTAGCGTCCATCTAGAAATCCAAAGCATAAACCTAAGTCCATCGCCTTTCTTCTTCAAATCGAACGGTATTCGCTATACTCTCCTACATACTTATCATATCCATTTGAGTTTCCATCCTATGTGTACTGAAAGATATGCACAAACTATACCTTATGGGATGTTTCATAACACTATATCGTCGATCGATCGACATTTCGAACTAAAGTAAGCAAAGAAGCATATATGCAACTAATATAGCATATATACAACTATCATAGAATACATGCAACATGTAAAACACACATATATAAATAAATTTAGGATTCATATCAAAATAGCCTAAATTTAACGATTTTTCGAAATAGTATGTCAATACGAACATGTACAATATTAAATTCAAAACCATGTTTAAAAAAACTTTAAACTTATTTTATAAAATCAAGTGTCGATCTAAAATATTAAAAATCATATTTTGCAGTTGGAAACCATTTCAAAATAACATTTTACACTATATTAACAATCGCAGTACGAAAAGAGGTAAAATGAATTACCTTAACAAATAATACCAATCCTAAGCCTAGTCATAGAGGATTTCAATACGAGTGCAATACAAGAAATCTCGTCTAAATCAGACCTCATATGCAAAAGATATTGATTTTTATACGATATTGATTTGTATAAATAAATTAATTGATCAATACCTGATTGTATAATTAATTAAATTAATTGCTTAAACCACTTTCATAATTCCTTTCTTCTCCATCACAAACTCCCTATAGCACACATCTAACTCATGTAAAACAACCATCCGTGTTGAATATGCGCTTATATGATTTTTTGTTTGATGATAATAAACATATATACATTCGTTTAAATGTATTTGATAATATACTATTTTATTTTTTTCACAGATTAAATAAATATTTGCAGAATAAAATAAATAACACGAAATTTGAATTCAAACGAATATTTTATTCAAACAAATATTTATTACATCTTTGAATAGTACAATTTCAAGCTCTCACTATAACTATACAACTTTGATTACAATTACATCACATTTCACATTTACAATTCACCTCACTACATATCACTCACACTCGTATATATCTTCAACTGCATTCCAGTTTGAATCCAGCATCTGAGCAATCTGCAAAAATATTCACTAACGCAGTAAAATTGAAAATAAAATATTTTTGCAATTCAAAATAAAAGATGATTTTGAAAACATTGTTTGCCTCAGTTATTTGGGTTGTTCTTCATAATTTAAATTTGAATTCATCATACACGAACAACTTGTGACATACACAGTATATTACTATATATGCCACAAGGCCGTGCACACCGATATATACACTTGATTGATTTTCAGGGACAGGTGAGCACCGGTCAAACCCAAATAAAAATACAGGATTCAACTCAGGTGAAACATGCAATATATCACGACTTTAGCACAAGGTCAAATCCAAATAAAACTGGATTCAACACAGGTGCAGTTCGAATATACAACAGTGCAGATAAACAAATCAAGTTCAAGCAAGTGCCAACAAAGAATCAAAGCTCGACCAATATAATGCAACTATGTTCAAATATGACATGAATGCAATAAAGACCAACTGCCAGCAAATGCACCGAACAAGTTGCCAACATACACTCCAGACCACAACAAAGGCAATGTACAAATACAACTATGTTGAATAAATCCAGACAACTCACTGGAATGAACAAACATCCAATTCCAAGTCAAATGAACCATCATCTACAAGTTCAAGTGAAAGTGCAGACAAATGACCAAGCTGCAGTATCAATGATGAACAAGACCAACAGTGAACCATACACAAATGACCATGCCACAACTATGCAAGCCTGTGCCAAGCATGATACAGGAGAATATAAGAATGCATTGAAGACCAAAATCATGTACAAGTTGCAATATGCAACAACCATCGAGCTAAATGCATGCAAGTGACAACAGTCAATTATGAACCAAATATAACAGATCAAGTGACAACATAAAACAGTGCAAACATATGCACATAAGTGACACAGTGAAGATGGCATCCAACAATATTCAAACAACAGCAGTATGCAAATGCATACATAATAGAGGCAGCAAAGAACAAAGTACATGATCAAGTGGAGCATCTTGTAAACTGAACAACTATGGACAGAGCTCGAGCACAGTTGAAGCTCAAAACATGAAGTGAATGCATCAGTACAGGAATGCAAGAAAGGACTCGTATAAGCCGTGAACAAAATTTCAAATTGATCAATTTACAGTGAAGATGGTCATGCCATAGTCAACAAGAAAGGCAATGCAAAAATCATTGACCAAGTTAAAATTCAAAGCCGAGAAAATTCAAACCAAGTCAAGAATTCCAAGCCGTGGTCATCACGTAATGATTCAATACCGTGAATGTTAAGCAACCAAAATATATACGTGAATTGAAGAAGTCGGCAATCATCTCAAACATCCAAGCTAAAATCAACGGCCGAACAAATTAATTGACAAATTCAAATCAATCTATACGAACGCAAAAATAGGAATTGGATTCCTATATAAAACCCTACATCATCATCGGCAATGATTAATTGAGTTCAAGCACGAAAAATCAAAAGAAGAAAAAGGCACAAATAACATACCGGAGAAATCGAACTCAATCATCAAAGAGCCGAAGTGAGCAACAACCAGGAATCGATCGAGCAAGGCAAATCTTGAACAATCACATATTCGATCGAAGTAGTAACGGTTCTTCAAAGCCCTAATTTGAATCACGAACGAAAGCCCTAAAATTGAAAGAGGAACGGCCACCATTGTATACGCAACCAAACAAAGCAAAGAAAATAAAGAGACGGGTCGAATTGAAGAAAGGGCCGGCCTATTGTTTTAAAAGGGAGAACTATTTTTTTTATAGGGGTTTTTAATTAGGGTTTATTTTTAATTTGTTTTTAATTTGTATTTTCCTCTTTAAACCGTTTAATTTTCTAGTCGTGTGACTAGGGTACAAGCTGCGGTGTGTAGCTTGAGAATTCGCAACTCGGTAGTTGAGTTGTGGCAGGGTTTTGAGCGTAGAGTTAGATTAGTCAATAGCGGTGTATAGCGAGTTTACGTGTGTAAGCGAGGGACTATCTAATTTCTAGTAGAAACCTTGGGGGCAGCACGTAGGCAGGGTTTTGCCGAAGCTGGGTAAATTCTGTGTTGTTCTGTTTTATTCTGTTATGCGATACCTGTGCTGCTATTCTGTGATCTGAATTGAAATTAATTTATAAGCTTCCGCGATTAATTTTAATAATTAACACCATCACCCTATTCACCCCCCCTCTAGGGTGAAATCGATCCTACAAGTGGTATCGGAGCGAGGTTTAGAAGTCAACATTTGTTTTAAAAATTCTATTTTTTTGAAAAAATCAGTTTTTTTTGTTTAAAAATTCGAATTTTTAAAATGGCTTCTTTTAATAATGCTTTTGCAGAAGGTCAATCCATAGTTAGACCACCAATGTTCAATGGTGAATATGCTTTTTGGAAAAATAGGATGAAATTTTTTTTGAAAACCATTGACGCTTGGGATATTGTTGAAACAGGTTATAGGATACCAACTATAACTGTAGATAATCAGGAAATAGAGAAACCAAAGGAACAATGGACAGAATTAGAAAATAAATTACAGAATACTAATGCCAAAGCTATGAATTCTATTATCTGTTCATTAGATCAATTTGAATTTAATCGTGTCTCACATTGTCTAACTGCGCAGGAAATATGGCACATACTAGAAGTGACTCACGAAGGAACATCTCAAGTCAAAGAATCTCGCCTTGTCATGCTAAGCAGCGAATACGAGAACTTTACAATGGCAAAGGAAGAAAATGTCAAAGAGATGTACGGTCGACTTTCCAATATCGTATACAAACCAAAAGCTCTCGGAAAAACATACACCGAATTGGAAATAGTCCGAAAAATTCTCAGAGTTCTTCCACGAAGCTTTGAAGCAAAAGTAACTGCCATTCAAGAATCGAAAGATTTAAAAAAACTCAAAGTCGAAGAACTCATTGGAAATCTCACCACTTATGAGCTAGAAATGAAATTCAAGGAAGAGCGTGAAGGAGGAGATACTCGAAAGAAATCAATAGCGCTCAAAGGAACAACCGAAAGTGATGATGATAACGATGATGATGATGATGGAGAAGCAGAGATGGCGCTACTAATAAAGAAATTCAAAAGGTGGAATCACAAATACGGAAATCCAGCTCGAAATCATGAATTGAAAAGCAGAATAGGCAAAGCACTAGACAACCCAGAAGAACAGAAAATCATCTGTTACAAATGCAACAAACCCGGTCATATCAAGCCACAATGTCCTCAAAAACGATCAAATCAAGGAAAGAAACTAAAGAAGAAAAGTTTTGCGGCTACTTGGGATGAAACTGACGAAGATGAAAGTGATAACACCGAGAGTGAGAGTGAAAAATCAAACATGTGCCTTCATGGTGAAGTTACAGACAGTGATGATGACGAGCCAAACGAGGTATCAAAACTCACTCATTCTGAATTACTTATTTATTTCCATGAAGTAAATGGCTGTTATGAACGACTTAGGGAAAAATACGCCAAACTTGAATCTCAAAAGAATACTTTGATAGAATGCAATGAACAACTTGATCAATTAGTTAAGAACTATCAACGTAGGATCCCTAAGTGTGATAAGTGTCCAACATTTGAAGAAGAAATTAAAAAATCGGAAATCAATATAAAATCACTTGAAAATGAAATTCTGATTTTAAAAGAGAATGAAAATACTAGGAGAGAGAATTCTATTAAAAAGTGCACACAGTTGTTAAACGAAAATGAATCTCTCAAATCACAAGTCCAACAATTGTCAACGACTTTAGATAAATTTTCAAAAAGTGAAAAATCGTTGAATATGCTATTAGGAAAACAAACTGTTAATACGGTTAGACAAGGACTTGGATATAATAATTCGAAAATTGTTGAAAACAAGATTAATCAAGTTAATTCTATGTGCACAATTTGTAGAAAATTTGGACACGGTCACAATAATTGTCGGTATAGACCCAAACATGTGAAAACTATACCGATTTGGGTTTCAAAAGGCACAAATATAAAATCTCTCAAAGTTAAACAAATTTGGGTGCCAAAGGGAACAATTATAAATAGTTTTGGGTCTACACAAAATCATTTTTCAAAATTTTCTGCCACTAACAACCATGGACCTATAAAAACAAATAGGTCACTAAACTCTCTTTTCATGTAGGTATGCTGGCAGGCTAAGGAACAACAGCAATGGTACTTGGATTCTGGCTGTTCCAGGCACATGACAGGCGATAAATCGAAGTTCCTTAGCCTAGAAAAATACAAAGGTGGCAGAGTCACAATGGGGAACAATGACAAGTGTAAAATTGTCGGTAAAGGTAAAGTAGGTAACAATACATTTACCTTAAATGACGTTTTATATGTTGAAAATCTGCACCACAATTTGATATCAATCAGCCAGCTATGTGATAAAGGTATGAATGTTATCTTTGATTCTGACATGTGCAAAATTGTTGACAAATCATCAAAAGAAATCTTATTTTCAGGAAAAAGGAAAGGTAATATATATTCTCTATCTTTTGATGATCTCATCCTCTCTAAATGCTTGGTAGCTAAGGATATAGAAGTGAATTTATGGCATAGACGTTTAGGGCATGCTAGTATGAACTTATTAAACAAATTAAAAAGGAAAAGTTTGGTAAGAGGGTTGCCATCACATGAGTTTGAAACTGAAAACATCTGTAAAGCATGTACTTTGGGAAAACTTAGAAAATCATCGTTTCATGCCAAAAACAATGTAAGCACTTCTAGAGTTCTTGAACTAATTCATATGGATCTATTTGGACCTAATGACATTGCTAGCTTAGGAGGCAAGAAATATTGCTTTGTGTTAGTTGATGATTACTCAAGATATACATGGGTATACTTCTCAGCTAAAAAATCAGAAACTTTTTCATACTTCACAAGATTCGCAAAATTCGTGCAAAATGAAAAAGAAGTCTCTATTGTTTCGTTAAGAAGTGATCATGGTGGAGAATTTGAAAATTATGAATTTGAAACTTTCTGTGATGAAAACGGAATCAAACATGAGTTCTCTGCACCACGTACCCCACAACAAAATGGGGTAGTTGAGAGAAAGAATCGTACTTTACAAGAATTGGCTAGGTCTATGTTAAATGAATATGAACTACCTCTGCATCTCTGGGCAGAAGCTGTAAATACAGCATGTTATGTAATGAATAGAGTTATCATCAGACCGATTCTTAACAAAACCCCCTATGAGTTATGGTTCAACAAAAAACCAAACATCGCTTACTTCAAAGTGTTTGGATGTCCTTGCTATATTCTTAATACAGGTGATCAGTTAGGAAAATTTGAAGCAAAGGCCGATGATGGCATCTTCATGGGTTACTCTTCGAGAAGCAAAGCTTATAGAGTCTACAACAAAAAGACTAAAACAATCGTAGAGTCAATCAATGTGAAATTTGATGAAGGCATTGACGAACAGGATACATCCAAAAGTAACGTTGAAGAGGAGAAAGAAAAAGATGAATTTGAAAAACCAAAAGAAACTGCTAATGCTAGAGAAACTACCACAACTCAAGAAGTCAGAAGAAATCTGGATCCAGAAAAGCTGAAATACAAAACAGACCATCCACCAGAATTGGTAATTGGAAACCCTATAGCAGGTATACAAACTCGTTCATCCTTTAAAAATCTATGTGATCTGTGCTTGTATAGTGGATTTATTTCAGAAATAGAACCAAATAGCATAGATTCAGCCCTTAATGATGAAAACTGGTTCATGGCCATGCAAGAAGAACTAAATCAGTTTGAACGAAATAATGTTTGGAGTCTAGCACCTAGACCTAAGGATTATCCAGTTATAGGAACAAAATGGATTTTTAAAAATAAATATGATGAATCTGGAAATATAATTAGAAATAAAGCTAGACTAGTTGCTAAAGGATACAATCAAATTGAAGGAGTTGACTTTGATGAAACCTTTGCGCCTGTAGCTAGACTAGAATCAATTAGAATATTGTTAGCTTTTGCTTGCTACAAAGGATTTAAACTAAGACAAATGGATATTAAGAGTGCTTTTCTTAACGGAGTTTTAAAAGAAGATGTGTTTGTTGAACAACCAGAAGGTTTTGAAAGTCATGAATATCCAAACCATGTATACAAACTAAAGAAGGCATTATATGGATTAAAACAAGCTCCCAGAGCTTGGTATGAATGTCTTACTTCTTATCTCCTTGAAAATGGGTTCAAAAAGGGATGTGTAGATACCACACTATTTCTGTTGCATGAAAACAATGATATTTTGATTGTTCAAATATATGTTGATGACATCGTTTATGGTGCTACTAACAAGTTATTGTATGAGAAATTTGAAAAAGTCATGCAGGAAAAGTTTGAAATGAGCTTGGTTGGAGAGTTAAAATTCTTTTTAGGATTTCAAATCCAACAAAGCAATAAAGGCACATTCATTTCTCAAACAAAATATATTAGGGAACTTGTCAACAAATTTGGATTGAAAGATGCTAAACCTGCAAGAACTCCCATGAGTACAACACTTAAACTTGACAAAGATGAAAAGGGTAAGACAGTTGATCAAAAGCTGTGCAGAGGTATGATTGGATCACTCCTTTATCTTACCGCCTCTAGACCTGACATCATGTTTTCTGTCTGCTTATGTGCGCGTTTTCAATCTAACCCAAAAGAATCTCATTTAAAAGTTGTTAAAAGAATTATAAGATATTTATTGCACACCCCACGGTTTGGTCTTTGGTATCCATCAGATGATAATTTTGAATTGAAAGGTTTTTCAGATGCTGATTATGCTGGAAATTTGGTTGATAGAAAAAGTACTAGTGGAGCATGTTTTATGTTAGGACATTCATTAGTTGCATGGTCGAGTAGAAAACAAAATTGTATTGCATTATCCACAACAGAAGCAGAGTATATTGCTTTGAGCGGTTGCTCTGCTCAAATCTTATGGATGATACAAACTTTGCATGACTATGGCCTAAATTTTAAACGTGTACCACTAATGTGTGATAGCAAAAGCGCAATTGATCTCACAAATAATCCTGTACATCATTCGCGAACAAAACATATAGATGTAAGACATCATTTTATTAGAGATCATATTTCCAAAGAAAATATCTGCATAAATTTTATTTCAACTGATTCTCAATTGGCAGACATCTTTACAAAACCCCTACCAGAAAATAGTTTTTGTAAGCTACGACTCAGTCTAGGTGTTTTAGAAATTTGCTGAATGTTTAACATTTTTTTTCTCCCTACAAATTATCGAAAAGAAAAATAGTGATTAAAAAAAAAATGATGAGTGTTGATATTGATTATATATTATAACTCAAGAAAGTATAATTAGAAAATTTCTTTAGAAATGTAAACAAGAGTTATAAAACTTTTTGTTGGTAAAAATTCCATGACCATCTCTATACCTATCATATTTCTATCAACCATCATTCATCAAAATTCTATATAGTTTGTCGATATGTGATATTTTAAACAGGAATCGTTCGTTTTTCATTTTCACATTTTAAAAAAAAAAAAATATATATATACCAAAGTATTCACTCTCATTTAAAAGTCCTCACGGTTATGCATGGGTGAATTACTTGGAATTTGTTATGTGCTTCCATGCTCATTTAAAAGTCCTCACGGTTATACATGTATGGAACGCATATCAAAAGTTGATTTTCTTTCTTTCTTTTAAAATAAACAAGTTGATTCTAATCCCATTTAAAAGTCCTCACGGTTATGCGTGGTTAGAAGATACTTGAATTCATTTTTTTTTTTTAAATAAAATTGGAATACTACTAATCTCATTTAAAAGTCCTAACGGTTATGCATGATTAGTAGATATTCAAATTCCTGATATAAAAATACCACAAATAGACACAATTGTATGGTTTTATATGATGACATCATCTCCATCATTCTAAAAGTGGAATATGCGCCTAACAATATTTTTATGATTTTTGTTTGATTTTCTATTGAAATTTAATATTTATATTCAATTGGGTTTTAATGTTGGATTAATATCGATCACTTTATCTCTATTTTCTCGAACTCTATTATTCTTTTGATGATAACAAAAGGGGGAGAGAAAAGTTAACAAAGGCCAAACAATTTTTCATTTGCATATAGGCTCATTCACACATTTTATTTGTATGCATATATGTAGGGGGAGTCATATATGTAGGGGGAGTATCATATAGAAAGGAAGCATTCAAATAGGGGGAGCAATTGAAATTATCAAATACATTTAATATATTCAAAATCTTAAATATATGTTTGTTATCATCAAAAGGGGGAGATTGTTGAATATGCGCTTATATGATTTTTTGTTTGATGATAATAAACATATATACATTCGTTTAAATGTATTTGATAATATACTATTTTATTTTTTTCACAGATTAAATAAATATTTGCAGAATAAAATAAATAACACGAAATTTGAATTCAAACGAATATTTTATTCAAACAAATATTTATTACATCTTTGAATAGTACAATTTCAAGCTCTCACTATAACTATACAACTTTGATTACAATTACATCACATTTCACATTTACAATTCACCTCACTACATATCACTCACACTCGTATATATCTTCAACTGCATTCCAGTTTGAATCCAGCATCTGAGCAATCTGCAAAAATATTCACTAACGCAGTAAAATTGAAAATAAAATATTTTTGCAATTCAAAATAAAAGATGATTTTGAAAACATTGTTTGCCTCAGTTATTTGGGTTGTTCTTCATAATTTAAATTTGAATTCATCATACACGAACAACTTGTGACATACACAGTATATTACTATATATGCCACAAGGCCGTGCACACCGATATATACACTTGATTGATTTTCAGGGACAGGTGAGCACCGGTCAAACCCAAATAAAAATACAGGATTCAACTCAGGTGAAACATGCAATATATCACGACTTTAGCACAAGGTCAAATCCAAATAAAACTGGATTCAACACAGGTGCAGTTCGAATATACAACAGTGCAGATAAACAAATCAAGTTCAAGCAAGTGCCAACAAAGAATCAAAGCTCGACCAATATAATGCAACTATGTTCAAATATGACATGAATGCAATAAAGACCAACTGCCAGCAAATGCACCGAACAAGTTGCCAACATACACTCCAGACCACAACAAAGGCAATGTACAAATACAACTATGTTGAATAAATCCAGACAACTCACTGGAATGAACAAACATCCAATTCCAAGTCAACTGAACCATCATCTACAAGTTCAAGTGAAAGTGCAGACAAATGACCAAGCTGCAGTATCAATGATGAACAAGACCAACAGTGAACCATACACAAATGACCATGCCACAACTATGCAAGCCTGTGCCAAGCATGATACAGGAGAATATAAGAATGCATTGAAGACCAAAATCATGTACAAGTTGCAATATGCAACAACCATCGAGCTAAATGCATGCAAGTGACAACAGTCAATTATGAACCAAATATAACAGATCAAGTGACAACATAAAACAGTGCAAACATATGCACATAAGTGACACAGTGAAGATGGCATCCAACAATATTCAAACAACAGCAGTATGCAAATGCATACATAATAGAGGCAGCAAAGAACAAAGTACATGATCAAGTGGAGCATCTTGTAAACTGAACAACTATGGACAGAGCTCGAGCACAGTTGAAGCTCAAAACATGAAGTGAATGCATCAGTACAGGAATGCAAGAAAGGACTCGTATAAGCCGTGAACAAAATTTCAAATTGATCAATTTACAGTGAAGATGGTCATGCCATAGTCAACAAGAAAGGCAACGCAAAAATCATTGACCAAGTTAAAATTCAAAGCCGAGAAAATTCAAACCAAGTCAAGAATTCCAAGCCGTGGTCATCACGTAATGATTCAATACCGTGAATGTTAAGCAACCAAAATATATACGTGAATTGAAGAAGTCGGCAATCATCTCAAACATCCAAGCTAAAATCAACGGCCGAACAAATTAATTGACAAATTCAAATCAATCTATACGAACGCAAAAATAGGAATTGGATTCCTATATAAAACCCTACATCATCATCGGCAATGATTAATTGAGTTCAAGCACGAAAAATCAAAAGAAGAAAAAGGCACAAATAACATACCGGAGAAATCGAACTCAATCATCAAAGAGCCGAAGTGAGCAACAACCAGGAATCGATCGAGCAAGGCAAATCTTAAAAAATCACAGATTCGATCGAAGTAGTAACGGTTCTTCAAAGCCCTAATTTGAATCACGAACGAAAGCCCTAAAATTGAAAGAGGAACGGCCACCATTGTATACGCAACCAAACAAAGCAAAGAAAATAAAGAGACGGGTCGAATTGAAGAAAGGGCCGGCCTATTGTTTTAAAAGGGAGAACTATTTTTTTTATAGGGGTTTTTAATTAGGGTTTATTTTTAATTTGTTTTTAATTTGTATTTTCCTCTTTAAACCGTTTAATTTTCTAGTCGTGTGACTAGGGTACAAGCTGCGGTGTGTAGCTTGAGAATTCGCAACTCGGTAGTTGAGTTGTGGCAGGGTTTTGAGCGTAGAGTTAGATTAGTCAATAGCGGTGTATAGCGAGTTTACGTGTGTAAGCGAGGGACTATCTAATTTCTAGTAGAAACCTTGGGGGCAGCACGTAGGCAGGGTTTTGCCGAAGCTGGGTAAATTCTGTGTTGTTCTGTTTTATTCTGTTATGCGATATCTGTGCTGCTATTCTGTGATCTGAATTGAAATTAATTTATAAGCTTCCGCGATTAATTTTAATAATTAACACCATCACCCTATTCACCCCCCCCCTCTAGGGTGAAATCGATCCTACAATCCGCACACACTCACCAAACGCCGCCAACCACCACACCTCACATCACCTACCCCAGCGCCACGGCCTGGCTCCACCATCACCTACACCATTCTAGCCAACCACGACCCGCTTCTTACCCATGAAAGTGTTAATATCTAAGCACGTACATGCCACCATCGGACACTGCCGCAACCATGCCATGGAGCACCATCCCTCGTGCAGCATCTCCACCGCCAACCTCGCCCATCCATGTTAACCTTGTGAACACTGTTTCAACCATGCTATGAGAAAAACGCACTCGAAACTCATTATTTTCCCCTACTTCTAAAGTTCTCCACCACCCTAGCGATTCCCCTATAGCTCAAATAATCTATGTTTTTGAACTTCCCTTACCAAGACAAACAAATCTATATAGACGGTCGCTCCTACGGTTAGATTACTAAAATGTTTGACATTGGCGATCTATCCATTCAACATCAATATCTCCCTCGCTAAAGCATGAAATATGACCATTCCACCATCATTTTGTTTCTCTCTCTACTATGAAAAAAATCATATCATCCAAATCCAAATTGGTCCATCTTCTAAATCACTCCCTTTACCGAATTCACATTTTCCAGCCACCGCATTTGGACTACAAGTACAAATACCTGGGGAAATAATAAAACATACAGTTTTGATTTTGCCTTATTATCAAGAGAATTTGACAATTATTATATCCTAGATATGATTATCTACGTCATCTTTCTCTCTTTGATAAAAACTATTTTGAACTAGATTATGCTTTAGTACCATGAGTTATAGTATCCAGCACAATTGCATCGCGTTATGCTCCAGCAGCACAGCATGGTAGAAAACCAATTACATTGATTGAAAATGTAAGAATGCCAAAAACATTACAACCAAAAATTTTTACTTACAATATACCAACTTCAAATGAGATTGAAGTATTAATATACAATTTTCTTGAACCTCTTTATTCAAACAACCATTAATGGTTGGATAAAGCACGAATGTATTGTAAAATTGAGTTAATGAAATAATATAAAATTCCACAATTCGAGTTAATGCTATCATGGTATTGCCAATTGATAAATAAGAATTTGCAAAACAAATAAAAGGTCCATCCGATCTAAAGTCAATATATATTTTTTTAGCATGCATTCTTCTCTAACTTTTTTAGTAAGAAACCATGCTGAGATTAAAAGGAAAATATAGAATGGTAATAAGTTACGGAAAACCTAATAGCTATGCAAAATTTAGTGGATATTTTACTCTCTTTGTTGAGCATTTGACTACGCATATACATGATGCTGAATACTTTAGTAAACTTAATGAGACTTTTTGAAATTAAAACTTACTAAAAAACAATCCATAGAACTAGTTTCCTTAAGTGGCCCACGAGGATATTTTGAATGGATTGTTATGCCCTTTAGATTAAAAAACACACCTCAAATTTTTCATAAATGGATGAATTCTATGTTTAGGCATTTACCATGCACAACTGTCTATATAGATGACATCATATTTTTCTTAAATGCTACGAAAGGACACAAACAACACTTACTAATGGTAGTACTAATACTACTATAAAATAGTATCATTCCAATTCCTATGAAAATTGAATTATTTAAAAAAGAAATTGATTTTCTTGCAAAAAGATTTAACATGGGCTAATTGAATTACAATAACATATATATACAAAAATTAAGGTTATTCCAACACTTTCAAAATACTAAGAAAACTTCAGAGTTTTTTGGGATTGTGAAATCATGGTAGAAAAATTATTCCTACTTTATATACCAAAAATCAAAATTTACAAAGAAACTTATTACATAACAAGTAAAATATAAACAAATTAATGGCAAGCAACTTAGAAGTTGGAAAAGAGTAAAATTCTAATTACATTACAAGACGAAGAAGAAAAATAAATAAAGGAAATAAGAAGTCTTGTACAAGATAAAAAAATTCCCTGTTTTCCATCTAATGGTGAATAAGTTACATTATAAACGATGCTTCTGACAATATTTGGGCAAGGGCATTAGTTGTTACATAAAAGGAAATAGCGGCTAATTCATTTGGAAGGTTTAATAAAACCCAGATCAAATATGCAACCTATGATAAAGAATTATTTGCTATTAAATTAGCAATTACAGGCTCAAATATTTATCCATTAGATAGACATTTTATGAATGAAACGGATACTAAATCTGTCGCTCAATTCCCAAAAAGAAATACAATAAATAATCCAAAAGAAAATCTTCGAAGTATTAGACTAGCTTTGCATCTAGAAATTTATAATTATGATGTTAGATATATTCATGGCTATAATTTTATTACTAATCTTCTTACTAATCCATGATAAATGGACCCTAATGGTCTTAAAAAGATTCGAGAATCCACAGAACAAATAAAAAGGCAGGAATATTTTCAACATATTAAATCTTCCAAAAAGTCTAGAAAATTCCCAACGAGGCATCTTCATCCTCAGCTCCCATAGGAGAAATATGGAAAAAGCCCAACTGGCCACAACACAACCAATAAGGATTTTATCTCCAGTCTAGCAGACCAGAATACATCCTTTAAATAAAGGAAAAGTAATTTCTCCTACTGGAGTACAAAAATCTATTGCAAGGAGCATAGGAAAAAATAAAATAGGAAATAAAAAATAATATGTCGTAAAACATTGAAAAGCATTCTAAGGCATAACGAAATATTATGCTAAAAAAGAACACAGATTAAATGTAAATGAAAACTAATCTTTAAACTTTCCTCATTTCCTCTACATCTAGTCAGAAGAACTACGCAAAAAAGAAGCAGTGCACTTTTGTAGAAATTCAAAAGAGTAAAGAACCCTTAATGGAATTTTATCGAAATTAGAGACATCTGATCTTATAAGTATGAGAATACAAGATTCTTTTTGAATTACATAAAATTTATGAGATTAGCAACAATAAAGTAGAAGAAGTGAAAGCTGAAGTAGCAATTCAAGAAATGATCTCACTATATCAAAAACGTCTCATTGGTGAATATCAACTTCTTTCGTTCTTCAGAAAATTAGAAGATGTGGAAGTAGTAAAGCTCCTTGAACAAGAAGAGCTAATTCTTATCAAAAACAGTTAGCCTAGAATTTTAGCTTTTTTTCTAATATATAGAAGTACAGAAACCATATACAAAAGGCTTGGTGCATGAAATATACATAAATCAAACTATACATAAGATTCTACAAATTTCATCTCGGATATATGCTAACAGTTTTCAGACTATGTTCGTGTTTAGAATATGGAGCATCTAGGAATAAAGACAATACATTCAACTTTTCCATTTAGTACATGTTTGAGAACTCCATTGTGACGTCCAGTTTTCTCGTACCCTTTGAATCGACAATAAACCACACTTGTCCAACTCAAATTGCATGAAAATACGGAACATGAAGGAAAATAAAGAAAAATAGTCAGAACAGAATCTCACACGAATGGAATAACATATAATATTGAAAAAATATTTTTACAACGGAAAACTTTTAAATGCATATATCAGAGTCTAACCTAAATTCAGCTTGGACAGTTATAAACATTTATCCTTAAAATTGCTGACAAACATCAAACAAAATACACTAAGTATAGCGGATAATAGAATATGTCCATACGTTGATGAATATCTCCAGCTCTCCTCTGGAAACTCCAACCATCTTTGACTAAGCTGAAACTAATCGGATCTGACCCGAGTATAGAAAATACCCGGATCAGGCTTGATAAACCAGCATGAGAAAAACTCAATAATAAATGACAGTGTCGTATATCAGCATTTGGATAAAATCCTTTGAAATAAAGAGTATCTCATAAGACCACGCCCATACATAAACACGGACGGGTTTTTACCTTATAACAACTAAAACACTTTTATATAAAAATATTTGATATTATTATTAATTGACATCTCTTTGGAAACATTTGCAAGTAAACTTATTAATCTTATCCGAAATGGTTATACATATAGCATTTCGAGGCTATTCATTATCCAATACGAATAAAACCATAGGTTCATATTGGAGAATGGGTTTCCATACAAAAGACCAGGTGAAGGATCTACCTTCTGAAATAGGTACACCTCTAGATGGATGCCATGAGGCACAGAACATCTGCCCTCTACCAAAACAAGACCGGCCTACCTCTATAACTAGATAGTACTGAATATGTCATCCCCCGGTCGTTACTGACCTTTAACCGAGTGCTCGTTTCCATACACCACATTAATTTACATCCCAAACATCATAGTGGGAAGAAATATATCTAGAAGGGGATGATCATACCCTAATTGGGAATGACCCACTTAGCCTTGCCGCATCTAATCCTGTTTCGGTCATTTCCTGTTGAATATGCGCTTTGTGCTTATATGATTTTTGTTTGATGATAATAAACATATATACATTCATTTAAATGTATTTGTTAATATACTATTTATTTTCACAGATTAAATAAATATTTGCTGAATAAAATAAATAACACAGATTTTGAATTCAAACAGATATTTTATTCAAACAAATATTTATTACAATTTCGAATAGTACAATTTCAAGCTCTCACTATAAATATACAACTTTGATTACAATACATCACAATTTTACATTTACAGTTAACCTCACTACATATCACTCACACTCGTATTTATCTTCAACTGCATTCCAGTTTGAATCCAGCATCTGAGCAATCTGCAAAAATATACACTAACGCAGTAAAATTGAAAAAGAAATATTTTTGCAATATAAAATAAAATATGATTTTTGAAAATATGATTTGCCTCAATTATTTGGGTTGTTCGTCATAATTTACATTTGAATTCATCACACACGAACAATGTGACATGCACAGTGTATCACTGTACATGCCACAAGGCCGTGCACATCGATATACACTTGATCGATTTACAGGGACAGGTGAGCACAGGTCAAACCCAAATGAAAAGCCGGGTTCAACTCACGTGCAATACATTGAAAATCACGACACGAGCACAAGGTCAAACCCGAGTTTTTAAAACTAGATTCAACACAAGGCTACAAAAAGAATGCAAATGCATCAAAGCCAAACTACAAGCTGCAGTAACTCAAGCAAGTGCACAAACTAAATCAACATGAATGAAGATACAGTGAAGCATGTACACGGGTAAACAGCACAATCAAACTGCAACAAGGCAACAAGTATGGCAGCAGGCAAGTACACAACTTTAACAGTCTCAAGGCTACAACACCAAGTATACATGGATACAGAATACAAGACAGTTTGCAAATAAATTCAAAGGGGAAGCATCACCAAAGACTCAACAGGGAACACATGCCACCAAGATCAACAATATCAAGTCGACCAGGCAGCAATGATTGTAATGCAACACAGTGTAGACACCAATGATACAAGGCAACATGTACAACAAGTCCAAATACAACAATATGCAGAATCAAGATCAACACAGTGGTGATGTAGTGCAACATCTACGACAGCAAGTAAGTGAATGCAACATGTACAACAATACTACACTGCCTCTGCCATCGTGCCAAAATGATCAAGTCAAAACAAAGTGATCATAATGCACAGTGAAGTCCAAACAAATGCTCAGTTAAAATGGCCAGAGACAAAAGCTCACAGAGGCCAGAAAATTGAAGAAAACTAGTGCGGTGATGCAAGTTCAAATATAATGAAACAACATGTACAGGACAGTGAAAAAGCATACTGGAATCGAACCAACAAGCTTCAGCATCAACATAAAACCAGAGAACATCTACAAATGGTGCCGACTACAAGTGAATGCAAACAATACAATACTGAAGTGATGAAATGCATAAAAATCTACTGAAACCAAGATTGCACTACGGTGAATGCAGAGAACACATTACAGTGGTACAGTGACAACATACAAATGCTTATATGAATAACCTGGGCAGATAGCATCGAAACAATGCAGTATGGCCAGAGTGAAGATTATAAGACTGCAATGGATACAACAATGCCCAAGACAACTTGAACAAAGCTACTACAGGAATGCAGACAGCGGTCGAAGCCAATTCACAAAAATATCAAAGTCAAAGAAGATTAATAAACATCAAAGACATATTTGAAATGGTCATCACGAAATGAATCAAAGCCAAGACCGAAGCCAGCAGTAAAAAATTCACGAAATCAGTATTGTCAAAGTCAATCAAGCATTCACCGTGATAGCCAAGCAAATTGACCAAGTCACAAATCAAAACCGTGAGTGTCAAGCATCAAAAATACGAAATTGAAAAAGTCAGAAATCAATCCCAAGCATCAAAGCATAATCAAGCGGCCAGAGAATTAAAATTGACAAATTCAAACAATTTTATACGAACGCAAATATAGGAATTCAACCTATATAAAAACCCACAAATCATCATCGGCAAAGCATCGAGTTCGAGTACGAGAATCACTAAAGCACAAAAAGGGAAAATAAATACCGAAGCAAACGTCGAACTCGATCAAGCAGCAGTGAGCAACTTAGAGAAATAATCGATCGACATAGAGAGGAGCCAAATCAATCATACGATCGAGCAACTATCGGCTGCTTATTTCACAACCCTAATTTGGAACAAAGAGCGCAAGGAGCAAAAGCCCCAAATTCGCAGAAGCCCTAATTGAGTTGGAAGAAGGAACGGCCACCATTACATAAACGAAAACGAACGGAGCAAATAAAAGAGACGGATCGAATTACAAAAGGGAGCCGGCCTTATTTCTCCAAAGAGGCTTCTATTTTATAAAAGGGCTTTTATTTTTAGGGTTATTTATTTTTTGTCTTTTAATTGTTGTTTTTACTTTTCGAATCAAAGAATTTGTAAATCACCACCTAGGGATTAGGTAGTGTCAGATTGTCTAGTTAGAATAAGTTCAGTGAGCAGGGTGTGCGAGTTTGCAAAGCTCTATAGGCGGGAGCAGAGTTTGCGAGTAAGCAAAGCTCTATAGGCGGGAGCAGAGTTTGCGAGTAAGCGAAACTCTATAGGCGGGAGCAGGGTGTGCGAGTCTAGTAGAGTGTTTGTGAGCGGGAGCAAATGTTTGTGAGCGGGAGCAAATGTTTGCGAGTCTAGTAGAGTGTTTGTGAGCGGGAGCAAATGTTTGCGAGTCTAGTAGAGTGTTTGTAAGCGTGATACTGTTTAATTCTTATAGAAATCTGGGAATGCAGCAGTAGGCAGGGGTTGCCGAAGCTGGGTAAATTTTGTGTGTGATTTACTTTTCAGCATATTTATTTCTGCAGTTTATTTCTGTGTTTAATTCGAGAAAATTTGCTATAACCCTATTCACCCCCCCTCTAGGTTTAATCTAGATCCTACAAGTGGCATCAGAGCCTGGTATTTTTATTTAACTCTAGATTCATGAATTCATCAAATAATGCTTTTTCTGAGGGGCAATCTATTGCTAGGCCACCCATGTTTAACAGGAATGATTATGCTTATTGGAAAGTTAGGATGGGTATATATCTTAGTTCTGTTGATTATGATGTTTGGGATATTGTTGAAACTGGCTATAAAGCTCCCACTATAACCGTTGGTGATACTGAGATTCCTAAACCTAAGGATAGATGGGATGCTAACGATAAGAAATTAAAAACCACAAACGCTAAATCCATGAATGCCTTGATCTGTGCTCTTGATAAAAATGAATTTAATTGAATTTCTCATTGTACAACAGCACAGGAAATTTGGCACACTTTGGAGGTGACACACGAAGGAACTTCTCAAGTCAAGGAGTCTCGTCTAGCCCTTTCCAGCAATGAATACGAAAACTTTGTGATGGAAAAAGGCGAGAGCATAAAAGACATGTTTGGACGCTTTTCAACCTTGGTACAACACTAGAGCGCTTGCGAAAGTCTTCACTGAGGTAGAGCTTGTGCGGAAGATACTACGAGTCTTACCGATGAACTTTGAGGCAAAAGTCACGGCAATACAAGAATCGAAAGATCTGAGTAAACTTAAGAATAACTTTGAGAATCTTGAAAAAGAAAACTTGAATCTTAAGGAAACCATCGACACTAGGAAAAAGGATTTTATAAATCGATGCACCTCACTTGTAACTGAAAACACAACATTAAAAACCAAAGTCCAAAATCTTGAGAAATCTCTGAATAACTTTTCAAAAGGAGAAAAATCTTTCAAAATGTTATTGGGAAATCAAATTTTTGCTAACAACAGAAAAGGACTAGGTTTTGGGAAATCACAAGATGATGATAATGCAAAAGGTGAAAGTGTCTTTGCCCGATCTGAAATAATTGGACATCATGTTGAAAATTATTGTCATAGGAACAAGAAAACAAAAATTAATCAAGTCAATTCAATGTGCACAATTTGTAGAAAATTTGGACACAATCAAAATAATTGTTGGTATAGACCCAAACACGTGAAAACTATACCAATTTGGGTTCCAAAAGGCACAAATATAAAATCTTTGAAAGTCAAACAAATTTGGGTGCCAAAAGGAACATATATAAATAGTTTTGAGTCTCCACAAACATATTTTTCATATTATTCCACTAACAATCATGGACCTATAAAAACAAATAGGTCACATAAATCTTTCATCGTGTAGGTGTGGTGGCAGGCTAAGGAACAACAACAGTGTTCTCTGGATTTTGGCTGTTCCAGAAACACAACGGGCAACAAAGCAAAGTTCCTTAGCCTAGTACAAAGGTGACAGAATCACAATGGGCAATCACGAAAAATTATCGTAAAGGTAAAACAGGTAAATTTGTTTTGAACGATATATTAAATGTGATAATCTGCACCATATTCTGAATGAAATCAGCCAAATATTGTGATGTTGAAAAGAGATGATTTTTTGATTCTGACTTGTTCGACATTGTTGGCCAATTACATTTATGCCAAAATCACTATTCTTCATACATATTTGTTTGGATTAAACATTGTGTTGTTGGATACATTTGATTATAGTTCGGCTAACTCTATATTCACGGTTTTTTGATTATTTACATGGCTTCAATTCAAATTCAAAAGAATGTTATTTAAATTGTTGTTAAAATTGAGTTTGAAATTTTCTTATGCACATTTTCATGGTCTTGGTTTATCAAATTTAGTTAGTGATATTTTGGAGTGAAAAAGAAATTCAGATGCAGATTACACTGGTAATATAGTTGATAGAAAAATTATTAGTGTAACGTGATTAATTTTTGAAACATTCATTTGCTGCATCGTTTTTTCAAAGAAAATATCTGCATATATTTCACTTGAAATAATTTTTCAAATAGCAGAATTTTTTCTTTCATATAACCCCTTCGAGAAAATCATTTTTGACCATATTTTCAGATTAGTCATTCTTATTTGATTTTAAATGACAAATTTTGACTAATCTAACTCCCTAATGATTATCGAAAAGATCAATAGTGATTGAAAAAGTGATGAGTGTCGATATTTGTCATACATTACTCAAGACAATATATTTAGAAAAATTTCTTTACAATTTCATAACAAGAGTTATAAAAGCTTTTTGTTGTGTAAAAATTCCATGATCATTTCTATTTCTATCATCTTTCTATCGACCATCACTCATCAAAATCATATCTAGTATGTAAATTTTTGGTAGTTTACAAAGGAAATTATTCGTTCTTCAATTTATTATTATAAAGGAAATTATCTGTGCTTCAATTTATTATATTTTTATCAATAAAAAATAAATATCCAAAGTATTCACTCTCATTTAAAAGTCCTCACGGTTATGCATGGGTGAATTACGTGGATTTTTGATTACGTGCTTCCATGCTCATTTAAAAGTCCTCACGGTTATGCATGTATGGAACGCATATCAAAATAAATTGATTAAATAGACAAGTTGATTCTAATCCCATTTAAAAGTCCTCACGGTCATGCGTGGTTAGAAGATACTTGATTTCATTTTTTAAATAAATATTGTGAATACTACTAATCTCATTTAAAAGTCCTAACGGTTATGCATGGTTAGTAGATATTCAAATTTCCTGAAATAAATATACCACAAATAGACAGAACTGTATGATTTTTATCCCCATCACTTCTGAAAGTGGAATATGCGTCTGACAAGGGTAATTATGATTTTTGTTTGAGTTTTATTGAAATTTGATATTTATATTCAATTGAGTTAAATGTTTGATTCATATTTGTCACTTCATCCCTATTTTTATAACACTGTTATTCTTTTGCTGATAACAAAAGGGGGAGAGAAAAGTTAAGATTTTGTCAAATAGAATCAAGCAAAGGTCAAATAATTTTCCATTTGCATCTAGGCTCATTTATATATTTCTATGCATATATGTAGGGGGGATATTGTGTAGAGAGGGAGCATTTAAATAGGGGGAGCAAATTGAACGATCAAATACATTTGACATATTCAAAATCTTAAAATATATGTTTGTTATCATCAAAAGGGGGAGATTGCTGAATATGCGCTTTGTGCTTATATGATTTTTGTTTGATGATAATAAACATATATACATTCATTTAAATGTATTGGTTAATATACTATTTATTTTCACAGATTAAATAAAATAGAATCAAGCAAAGGTCAAATAATTTTCCATTTGCATCTAGGCTCATTTATATATTTCTATGCATATATGTAGGGGGAATATTGTGTAGAGAGGGAGCATTTAAATAGGGGGAGCAAATTGAACGATCAAATACATTTGACATATTCAAAATCTTAAAATATATGTTTGTTATCATCAAAAGGGGGAGGTTGTTGAATATGCGCTTTGTGCTTATATGATTTTTGTTTGATGATAATAAACATATATACATTCATTTAAATGTATTTGTTAATATACTATTTATTTTCACAGATTAAATAAATATTTGCTGAATAAAATAAATAACACAGATTTTGAATTCAAATAGATATTTTATTTAAACAAATATTTATTACAATTCTGAATAGTACAATTTCAAGCTCTCACTATAAATATACAACTTTGATTACAATACATCACAATTTTACATTTACAGTTAACCTCACTACATATCACTCACACTCGTATTTATCTTCAACTGCATTCCAGTTTGAATCCAGCATCTGAGCAATCTGCAAAAATATACCCTAACGCGGTAAAATTGAAAAAGAAATATTTTTGCAATATAAAATAAAATATGATTTTTGAAAATATGATTTGCCTCAGTTATTTGGGTTGTTCGTCATAATTTACATTTGAATTCATCACACACGAACAATGTGACATGCACAGTGTATCACTGTACATGCCACAAGGCCATGCACATCGATGTACACTTGATCGATCTACAAGGACAGGTGAGCACAGGTCAAACCCAAATGAAAAGCCGGGTTCAACTCACGTGCAATACATTGAAAATCACGACACGAGCACAAGGTCAAACCCGAGTTTTTAAAACTGGATTCAACACAAGGCTACAAAAAGAATGCAAATGCATCAAAGCCAAACTACAAGCTGCAGTAACTCAAGCAAGTGCACAAACTAAATCAACGTGAATGAAGATACAGTGAAGCATGTACACGGGTAAACAGCACAATCAAACTGCAACAAGGCAACAAGTATGGCAGCAGGCAAGTACACAACTTTAACAGTCTCAAGGCTACAACACCAAGTATACATGGATGCAGAATACAAGACAGTTTGCAAATAAATTCAAAGGGGAAGCATCATCAAAGACTCGATAGGGAACACATGCCACCAAGATCAACAATATCAAGTTGACCAGGCAGCAATGATTGCAATGCAACACAGTGCAGACACCAATGATACAAGGCAACATGTACAACAAGTCCAAATACAACAATATGCAGAAGCAAGATCAACACAGTGGTGATGCAGTGCAACATCTACGACAGCAAGTAAGTTTATGCAACATGTACAACAATACTACACTGCCTCTGCCATCAAGCCAAAATGATCAAGTCAAAACAAAGTGATCATAATGCACAGTGAAGTCCAAACAAATGCTCAGTTAAAATGGCCAGAGACAAAAGCTCACAGAGGCCAGAAAATTGAAGAAAACTAGTGCGGTGATGCAAGTTCAAATATAATGAAACAACATGTACAGGACAGTGAAAAAGCGTACTGGAATCGAACCAACAAGCTTCAGCATCAACATCAAACCAGAGAACATCTACAAATGGTGCCGACTACAAGTGAATGCAAACAATACTAAAGTAATGAAATGCATAAAAATCCACTGAAACCAAGATTGCACTACGGTGAATGCAGAGAACACATTACAGTGGTACAGTGACAACATACAAATGATTATATGAATAACCTGGGCAGATAGCATCAAAACAATGCAGTATGGCCAGAGTGAAGATTATAAGACTGCAATGGATACAACAATGCCCAAGACAACTTGAACAAAGCTACTACAGGAATGCAGACAGTGGTCGAAGCCAATTCACAAAAATATCGAAGTCAAAGAAGATTAATAAGCATCAAAGACATATTTGAAATGGTCATCACGAAATGAATCAAAGCCAAGACCGAAGCCAGCAGTAAAAAATTCACGAAATCAGTATTGTCAAAGTCAATCAAGCATTCACCGTGATAGCCAAGCAAATTGACCAAGTCACAAATCAAAACCGTGAGTGCCAAGCATCAAAAATACGAAATTGAAAAAGTCAGAAATCAATCCCAAGCATCAAAGTATAATCAAGCGGCCAGAGAATTAAAATTGACAAATTCAAATAATTTTATACGAACGCAAATATAGGAATTCAACCTATATAAAAACCCACAAATCATCATCGGCAAAGCATCGAGTTCGAATACGAGAATCACTAAAGCACAAAAAGGGAAAATACATACCGAAGCAAACGTCGAACTCGATCAAGCAGCAGTGAGCAACTCAGAGAAATAATCGATCGACATAGAGAGGAGCCAAATCAATCATACGATCGAGCAACTATCGGCTGCTTATTTCACAACCCTAATTTGGAACAAAGAGCGCAAGGAGCAAAAGCCCCAAATTCGCAGAAGCCCTAATTGAGTTGGAAGAAGGAACGGCCACCATTACATAAACGAAAACGAACGGAGCAAATAAAAGAGACGGGTCGAATTACAAAAGGGAGCCGGCCTTATTTATCCAAAGAGGCTTCTATTTTATAAAAGGGATTTTATTTTTAGGGTTATTACTTTTCGAATCAAAGAATTTGTAAATCACCACCTAGGGATTAGGTAGTGTCAGATTGTCTAGTTAGAATTAGTTCAGTGAGCAGGGTGTGCGAGTTTGCAAAGCTCTATAGGCGGGAGCAGAGTTTGCGAGTAAGCAAAGCTCTATAGGCGGGAGCAGAGTTTGCGAGTAAGCGAAACTCTATAGGCGGGAGCAGGGTGTGCGAGTCTAGTAGAGTGTTTGTGAGCGGAAGCAAATGTTTGCGAGTCTAGTAGAGTGTTTGTGAGCGGGAGCAAATGTTTGCGAGTCTAGTAGAGTGTTTGTAAGCGTGATACTGTTTAATTCTAATAGAAATCTGGGAATGCAGCAGTAGGCAGGGGTTGCCGAAGCTGGGTAAATTTTGTGTGTGATTTACTTTTCAGCATATTTATTTCTGCAGTTTATTTCAGTGTTTAATTCGAGAAAATTTGCTATAACCCTATTCACCCCCCCCCCCCCTCTAGGGTTAATCTAGATCCTACAAGTGGTATCAGAGCCTGGTATTTTTATTTAACTCTAGAGTCATGAATTCATCAAATAATTCTTTTTCTGAGGGGCAATCTATTGCTAGGCCACCCATGTTTAACGGGAATGATTATGCTTATTGGAAAGTTAGGATGGGTATATATCTTAGTTCTGTTGATTATGACGTTTGGGATATTATTGAAACTGGCTCTAAAGCTCCCACTATAACCGTTGGTGATACTGAGATTCCTAAACCTAAGGATAGATGGGATGCTAACGATAAGAAATTAAAAACCACAAACGCTAAAGCCATGAATGCCTTGATCTGTGCTCTTGATAAAAATGAATTTAATCGAATTTCTCATTGTACAACAGCACAGGAAATTTGGCACACTTTGGAGGTGACACACGAAGGAACTTCTCAAGTCAAGGAGTCTCGTCTAGCCCTTTCCAGCAATGAATACGAAAACTTTGTGATGGACAAAGGTGAGAACATAAAAGACATGTTTGGACGCTTTTCAACCTTGGTACAACACTAGAGCGATTGGGAAAGTCTTCACTGAGGTAGAGCTTGTGCGGAAGATACTACGAGTCTTACCGATGAACTTTGAGGCAAAAGTCACGGCAATACAAGAATCGAAAGATCTGAGTAAACTTAAGAATAACTTTGAGAATCTTGAAAAAGAAAACTTGAATCTTAAGGAAACCATCGACACTAGGAAAAAGGATTTTATAAATCGATGCACCTCACTTGTAACTGAAAACACAACATTAAAAACCAAAGTCCAAAATCTTGAGAAATCTCTGAATAACTTTTCAAAAGGAGAAAAATCTTTCAAAATGTTATTGGAAAATCAAATTTTTGCTAACAATAGAAAAGGACTAGGTTTTGGGAAATCACAAGATGATGATAATGCAAAAGGTAAAAGTGTCTTTGCCCGATCTGAAATAATTGGACATCATGTTGAAAAATATAGTCATAGGAACAAGAACACAAAAATTAATCAAGTCAATTCAATGTGCACAATTTGTAGAAAATTTGGACACAATCAAAATAATTGTTGGTATAGACCCAAACACGTGAAAATTATACCAATTTGGGTTCTAAAAGGCACAAATATAAAATCTTTGAAAGTCAAACAAATTTGGGTGCCAAAAGAAACATATATAAATAGTTTTGAGTCTCCACAAACATATTTTTCATATTATGCCACTAACAATCATGGACCTATAAAAACAAATAGGTCACATAAATCTTTCATCGTGTAGGTGTGGTGGCAGGCTAAGGAACAACAACAGTGTTCTCTGGATTTTGGCTGTTCCAGAAACACAACGGGCAACAAAGCAATGTTCCTTAGCCTAGTACAAAGGTGACAGAATCACAATGGGCAATCACGAAAAATTATCGTAAAGGTAAAACAGGTAAATTTGTTTTGAACGATATATTAAATGTGATAATCTGCACCATATTCTGAATGAAATCAGCCAAAGATTGTGATGTTGAAAAGAGATGATTTTTTGATTCTGACTTGTTCAACATTGTTGGCCAATTACATTTATGCCAAAATCACTATTCTTCATACATATTTGTTTGGATTAAACATTGTGTTGTTGGATACATTTGATCATAGTTCGGCTAACTCTATATTCACGGTTTTCAGATTATTTACATGGCTTCAATTCAAATTCAAAAGAATGTTATTTAAATTGTTGTTAAAATTGAGTTTGAAATTTTCTTATGCACATTTTCATGGTCTTGGTTTATCAAATTTAGTTAGTGATATTTTGGAGTGAAAAAGAAATTCAGATGTAGATTACACTGGTAATATAGTTGATAGAAAAATTATTAGTGTAACGTGATTAATTTTTGAAACATTCATTTGCTGCATCGTTTTTTCAAAGAAAATATCTGCATATATTTCACTTGAAATAATTTTTCAAATAGCAGAATTTTTTCATTCATATAACCCCTTCGAGAAAATCATTTTTGACCATATTTTCAGATTAGTCATTCTTATTTGATTTTAAATGACAAATTTTGACTAATCTAACTCCCTAATGATTATCGAAAAGATCAATAGTGATTGAAAAAGTGATGAGTGTCGATATTTGTCATACATTACTCAAGACAATATATTAAGAAAAATTTCTTTACAATTTCATAACAAGAGTTATAAAAGCTTTTTGTTGGGTAAAAATTCCATGATCATTTCTATTTCTATCATCTTTCTATCGACCATCACTCATCAAAATCATATATAGTATGTAAATTTGTGGTAGTTTACAAAGGAAATTATTCGTTCTTCAATTTATTATTATAAAGGAAATTATCTGTGCTTCAATTTATTATATTTTTATCAATAAAAAATAAATATCCAAAGTATTCACTCTCATTTAAAAGTCCTCATGGTTATGCATGGGTGAATTACATGGATTTTTGATTACGTGCTTCCATGCTCATTTAAAAGTCCTCACGGTTATGCATGTATGGAACGCATATCAAAATAAATTGATTAAATAGACAAGTTGATTCTAATCCCATTTAAAAGTCCTCACGGTCATGCGTGGTTAGAAGATACTTGATTTCATTTTTTAAATAAATATTGTGAATACTACTAATCTCATTTAAAAGTCCTAACGGTTATGCATGGTTAGTAGATATTCAAATTTCCTGAAATAAATATACCACAAATAGACAGAACTGTATGATTTTTATCCCCATCACTTCTGAAAGTGGAATATGCGTCTGACAAGGGTAATTATGATTTTTGTTTGAGTTTTATTGAAATTTGATATTTATATTCAATTGAGTTAAATGTTTGATTCATGTTTGTCACTTCATCCCTATTTTTATAACACTGTTATTCTTTTGCTGATAACAAAAGGGGGAGAGAAAAGTTAAGATTTTGTCAAATAGAATCAAGCAAAGGTCAAATAATTTTCCATTTGCATCTAGGCTCATTTATATATTTCTATGCATATATGTAGGGGGGTATTGTGTAGAGAGGGAGCATTTAAATAGGGGGAGCAAATTGAACGATCAAATACATTTGACATATTCAAAATCTTAAAATATATGTTTGTTATCATCAAAAGGGGGAGATTGTTGAATATGCGCTTTGTGCTTATATGATTTTTGTTTGATGATAATAAACATATATACATTCATTTAAATGTATTTGTTAATATACTATTTATTTTCACAGATTAAATAAAATAGAATCAAGCAAAGGTCAAATAATTTTCCATTTGCATCTAGGCTCATTTATATATTTCTATGCATATAAGTAGGGGGGGTATTGTGTAGAGAGGGAGCATTTAAATAGGGGGAGCAAATTGAACGATCAAATACATTTGGCATATTCAAAATCTTAAAATATATGTTTGTTATCATCAAAAGGGGGAGATTGTTGAATATGCGCTTTGTGCTTATATGATTTTTGTTTAATGATAATAAACATATATACATTCATTTAAATGTATTTGTTAATATACTATTTATTTTCACGGATTAAATAAATATTTGCTGAATAAAATAAATAACACAGATTTTGAATTCAAACAGATATTTTATTCAAACAGATATTTATTACAATTTTGAATAGTACAATTTCAAGCTCTCAATATAAATATACAACTTTGATTACAATACATCACAATTTTACATTTACAGTTAACTTCACTACATATCACTCACAATCGTATTTATCTTCAACTGCATTCCAGTTTGAGTCCAGCATTTGAGCAATCTGCAAAAATATACACTAACGCGGTAAAATTGAAAAAGAAATATTTTTGCAATATAAAATAAAATATGATTTGCCTCAGTTATTTGGGTTGTTTGTCATAATTTACATTTGAATTCATCACACACGAACAATGTGACATGCACAGTGTATCACTGTACATGCCACAAGGCCGTGCACATCGATATACACTTGATCGATTTACAAGGACATGTGAGCACAGGTCAAACCCAAATGAAAAGCCGGGTTCAACTCACGTGCAATACATTGAAAATCACGACACGAGCACAAGGTCAAACCCGAGTTTTTAAAACTGGATTCAACACAAGGCTACAAAAAGAATGCAAATGGATCAAAGCCAAACTACAAGCTGCAGTAACTCAAGCAAGTGCACAAACTAAATCAACATGAATGAAGATACAGTGAAGCATGTACACGGGTAAACAGCACAATCAAACTGCAACAAGGCAACAAGTATGGCAGCAGGCAAGTACACAACTTTAACAGTCTCAAGGCTACAACACCAAGTATACATGGATGCAGAATACAAGACAGTTTGCAAATAAATTCAAAGGGGAAGCATCACCAAAGACTCAACAGGGAACACATGCCACCAAGATCAACAATATCAAGTCGACCAGGCAGCAATGATTGTAATGCAACACAGTGCAGACACCAATGATACAAGGCAACATGTACAACAAGTCCAAATACAACAATATGCAGAAGCAAGATCAACACAGTGGTGATGCAGTGCAACATCTACGACAGCAAGTAAGTGAATGCAACATGTACAACAATACTACACTGCCTCTGCTATCAAGCAAAAATGATCAAGTCAAATCAAAGTGATCATAATGCACAGTGAAGTCCAAACAAATGCTCGGTTAAAATGGCCAGAGACAAAAGCTCACAGAGGCCAGAAAATTGAAGAAAACTAGTGCGGTGATGCAAGTTCAAATATAATGAAACAACATGTACAGGACAGTGAAAAAGCATACTGGAATCGAACCAACAAGCTTCAGCATCAACATCAAACCAGAGAACATCTACAAATGGTGTCGACTACAAGTGAATGCAATCAACACAATACTGAAGTGATGAAATGCACAAAAATCTACTGAAACCAAGATTGCACTACGGTGAGCAGAGAACACATTACAGTGGTATAGTGACAACATACAAATGCTTATATGAATAACCTGGGAAGATAGCATCGAAACAATGCAGTATGGCCAGAGTGAAGATTATAAGACTGCAATGGATACAACAATGCCCAAGACAACTTGAACAAAGCTACTACAGGAATGCAGACAGTGGTCGAAGCCAATTCACAAAAATATCGAAGTCAAAGAAGATTAATAAACATCAAAGACATATTTGAAATGGTCATCACGAAATGAATCAAAGCCAAGACCGAAGCCAGCAGTAAAAAAATTCACGAAATCAGTATTGTCAAAGTCAATCAAGCATTCACCGTGATAGCCAAGCAAATTGACCAAGTCACAAATCAAAACCGTGAGTGTCAAGCATCAAAAATACGAAATTGAAAAAGTCAGAAATCAATCCCAAGCATCAAAGCATAATCAAGCGGCCAGAGAATTAAAATTGACAAATTCAAACAATTTTATACGAACGCAAATATAGGAATTCAACCTATATAAAAACCCACAAATCATCATCGGCAAAGCATCGAGTTCGAGTACGAGAATCACTAAAGTACAAAAAGGGAAAATAAATACCGAAGCAAACGTCGAACTCGATCAAGCGGCGGTGAGCAACTCAGAGAAATAATCGATCGACATAGAGAGGAGCCAAATCAATCATACGATCGAGCAACTATCGGCTGCTTATTTCACAACCCTAATTTGGAACAAAGAGCGCAAGGAGCAAAAGTCCCAAATTCGCAGAAGCCCTAATTGAGTTGGAAGAAGGAACGGCCACCATTACATAAACGAAAACGAACGGAGCAAATAAAAGAGACGGGTCGAATTACAAAAGGGAGTCGGCCTTATTTCTCCAAAGAGGCTTCTATTTTATAAAAGGGCTTTTATTTTTAGGGTTATTTATTTTTTGTCTTTTAATTGTTGTTTTTACTTTTCGAATCAAAGAATTTGTAAATCACCACCTAGGGATTAGGTAGTGTCAGATTGTCTAGTTAGAATTAGTTCAGTGAGCAGGGTGTGCGTGTTTGCAAAGCTCTATAGGCGGGAGCAGAGTTTGCGAGTAAGCAAAGCTCTATAGGCGGGAGCAGAGTTTGCGAGTAAGCGAAACTCTATAGGCGGGAGCAGGGTGTGCGGGTCTAGTAGAGTGTTTGTGAGCAGGAGCAAATGTTTGTGAGTCTAGTAGAGTGTTTGTGAGCGGGAGCAAATGTTTGCGAGTCTAGTAGAGTGTTTGTAAGCGTGATACTGTTTAATTCTAATAGAAATCTGGGAATGCAGCAGTAGGCAGGGGTTGCCGAAGCTGGGTAAATTTTGTGTGTGATTTACTTTTCAGCATATTTATTTCTGCAGTTTATTTCTGTGTTTAATTCGAGAAAATTTGCTATAACCCTATTCACCCCCCCTCTAGGGTTAATCTAGATCCTACATTTCCGGTTTGATGAGGCTTGAGGCTACGATTACCTTTTCACAAAGAACATATCACATCTTTGAATACCACATTGCCATTTCTGTTAACTACTAATTGCCTTCCACAAAAATACAACCCTTGAGCTCGTATGTCTTAAGGAGGGTTTTAAGCTAAGGCAAGTTGCCCTCTCCGCCACCGATGATGTACGTTTGTAAAAACTAATGTACATAATCTTTAGAAATGCAATGTCAGACAAACGTCCATACAAGTTGTCCAGAAACAGGACAAACCGAAGGCACTCTCCTACTACCACTTGTAACGAGTAGTTCTTGCAATCCGAAAAATCTCCACAACAAGGAGACCACTGCTATATATAACTCTATAATGGGTGCGACCCAGAGCAAATCAGCAAGTAGTCCTCACGCTATGAAGATCCACAGTCTTCAATAATCATCGTCTTCAACATTTCTTCACGTTCGAATGTATACATTGGTTCGAAGTGGTTTTCGGATAGGAATTACCTAAATCCGACCTCGGTTCCTTCGAAATCCAATTATCGATAAAAAGTGAATATGAGTATACAGGATTTATTAAGTCACTTTTCACTTTAATTCTTTTTGGATGATTTCGAAATCTCTTTCTTTTAACTTAGAATAATTTCTAAGAAATTCATTCCTTTGGTTTGAAAAATATCTCAAAATTCCTTACTTAACTTTCAATCAAATTCTTTACTTTTAGGCGGGTCAAAAACAATGTTATTTAAGACAACGTTTACGACAAAACCCTAAAATAAATCTTAGAAAACATTTTTGAGTAAATAGGATCATCGAAATCATTTATTTTGGAGATTGCTTAACTTTTGGATAATACCAATCTTCTTTTATTTTGGGAAACTTAACCGAATCTTTTTATTTAAGAGCATCCGGGCTTTCCCTTCGATCTGTTCCACCCCTTGCCTAAGAAAATAAAACATAGGCCGGGTAAGTTTAGGGCACTGGTTGCTCCGTCCCTAACCTTAGTTAAACACCTTTTTTATCTTTCCAAATCTCACAGGCGGGACAAATGTACTAGTCGTTTTTGCATACTCAGATTTTCCTCTTTATTTTGGAATTCCTTATAAATATTCCAAATTATCTTTCAAAACGATTAATTGTCCCTCTTAAAACATTCATAATTGATTCTGGAAAACGTCGTTACATTTAAACTCATATTCCAAAAGGTTATATAATTCGCAGCATAAAAGTGCTGCGGAAAGTGCCATATAAGCTTAATTGATTAAATCAACTTCTAAACATTCGATAACTCATATTTTTCAATCCAAATCACTTTTAAATCATTTAAATAGATTTATCAAATTTATTTCATATTTTTCCATAATAAAAAATGTTTACTTAAACAGATTTCCTGTTATGGTCACTTAACTGTACTGGCACGATTTTTTTTAAAAAAATTGATTTGGACTTATTTCAAAATCTACTCAACGAAACTTTGATTTTCTTTTTTTGTTTAGAAGATATGGATATAATAGTCCAGAATTTTCTTATCTCTAAGAATTCCGAGCTATATTTCACTTTACACATTCATATGAACCTTTCGACACGAAACCGCGAACTACCGTCGCGCGACGCATCTAGTTTTAACTTATTTTTCAGTACTTGAAATAATCTATTCGAATTGAATTCTATTACTTATAAAATCATTCAAAATCATTTTAAATCAATATTCTCACTTTTTAAAGCACTTAAAATGTATTTTTACTATTACCATATTATAATATTATTATATTCCTATTATTTTAAAATTAAATTTTAAATTCCAATTTCAATTCTAATATCGAATTAAACACATTTAAAACTTAGATTTCAAATCTAATTTCAATTTAGACTTCAATTCAATCTCAAACAAAACTTTACTTTTTTTAAAATTGATTTCAATTTCAATTTCACTATTCATCTAAATTTCAATTTCAAATTAACTATCCTTTTCAAATCCGTTTCACTTCAAATTTTAAATTCTCTTTTATTTTAACTTTAGTTTCACTTCTAAATGAAAAGAGGCTTATTTTTCCAAAATATCTCATATCACTAAAATATGGTCTTATTAACAAAGTGATTATTTAAATCAAAATGAACATATCCAATATTCATATTTATCACTAACATAACATCCATTCAACCAATCACATACATATGATTTCAAATCCAACATTCACTATAAATATCATAACGGAACAGATTATCACAATTCAATTAATTAACTAACTATCAAATCATCCATATTAACAATCAATGTGAACATTCATATGTCATAAGTGTGTAAATGTAATTATTTTATCATAATCAAAATATTAATTCAAAAGCGATGAGAATTTCTCACCTTCATATCCACTCCGTCAAAGTTTTTCGTAGGCTACGTGCTTTTCGAACAAACGCGCTTTTTCCGAACTCCTTGAATTATCGCCTTAACTTATTTCTTTCCGAACCACTTTTGTTTTCCTTTTTTTTTCTTTTTCTTTTTTTTTTTATTTAGGACGTGAGCTTTTTGGAAGGAGAAGAGGCTGTACAGCCTTGGTAGTGGGGTGTGAGGGCTTGGGTAGGTGATTTTAGAGAGGGGTAAGGTGGTTTAGGTGATGGAATGGTGATGTGGAGGTGGTAGCTTGAAGGTAGAGGAGGTTTTGAGTAGAGTAGGAGCTTGGTTAAGATGATGGAAGTTATGGAAGTGAAAGAGAGGTTGGATTCCATGGAAGTGGACGTGGAGGGGATGGAGAAAATGAAGAGAAAGTAAGGAATAAAGTGTGCAAAAATGAAGGAGTGGAGATGCTTATATATAGTTGAAGTTTTATTACCAAATTATCATTTTATCCTTAGCCAAAAAGACCAAAATACCCTCTATATCAAATCAAACTTTGCCTCTCCTTTCACACTTTCTAATGCATGATTTTCATTTCTTATTAATGTTGAAATGTAGTGTGTTAATGTGGAATTGATGTATTGATTTGATTTTGTACTTATGACATGATTTCTTCTCTTTTTCTTACATTTTAAAAATGTTAAAATAACATTTTCTCTTTTTCCATGTATATTAGTAACATCTCATTAATGAGACAAGATGATGTTGTTTATAAAGATTTAAAATAAAGTTTTAATTAGTCAAATCGTGTCTTTTCACTTTTTATATTCTTTTATGTAAACTTTTCAGAAGTAAACTCCTTTTGTCTTTTAGCACTAAATTTAAAGTGTTTAAACAGTTTATAAACTTGTATTTATGTGTTAGAAAATGTATCAAGTTGCAGCAACTTGTCGACAACTTGTTTTGGTTGAAAACGGTGCTTCTATCGACAAATTTAACCGTCAAAATTTGACCTTTTGTTAAGCTATATATTGAAGTAAACCAAACTTTAAAATGAACATTTTACTTCTTTAAAAAAATTAAAACATGTCTCTTTATATTTTAAAATTATCTTAAATTAATATCAAAATCTCTAATTTTATAGCGTATGTAAAACTGACAAAATGCGACAGATTTTGGTTATTTTTGTAAAACAATTATTAACTTATTTTTAAATATATAAATATACTTTTATTATCTTTATTTGATGTTTTAAATAAGATTTATCTTTTTAAATAAATATTTAAATCCATTTATTTAAGCCTTTATTTATTATTAACAAAACTTAACTTTTGTTGATTTGTTCAAAAATCCAAATTTATATTTTTTATTTATTAACTATAAGAATAGATAATTATTTATTATATATAGCATGTTTATTTAAGATTTAAATTCCTTTTAAATTTGAAACGAACGAAATCTCTCATTTCCGAAGTAGTAAAATTACGGGTCGTTACATTCTCCCCTACTTAAAAACATTTCGTCCTTGAAATGGAAGTTAGATAAAGGAATCTATCTCATACTCATATACTCAAATAATTTGACTTATTTCTACTGATGATAGAAAAGAAGAAGGTCGATATCATAACAACACTAAAACAAATGATGCCAAACATACATATAAAGATTCCCCACATTAGCCTGAGTATCTATCACGTACTTACGGTTATATGTACATACATCAAGTCAAACTTCTGTCCTACCCATCCTAGTGCATGTTGCACATTTAAGATAATATATACAACAACCAAATAAGATTATGCATCCAAAACAACCACACTGATCCTATATCAAGATAAACGAATACTACCACATAACTCATTATCTGACCTGAGCATGTACTATACCTGAGGTCTATATATATGTACCACAACATCAGTCCAACCACTATATCTTAGTACCTACTATTTGAGATAACTATCTAACTACTAAGTAGACAAACCCAAAATATCATACTATATGTGATATTTGATTCGATCTATTATCCGAATCCACAACTTTACTTCGAACTAGTATCGATCCCCCGATTTTCTAATGTGGACTTTGATCAGACTTCTTGATCACAAACCCTTGTTTTCCTTGCATAGCTCTCATCTATGATAGAAAACTTGAATATATAATCAAAAACTCTCATCAATTCTTGCCGTCAAGAATCGGGTGATAAATCCTTTCTCGGATTGGTGTAAATACCTCAAAGTTCTGTACTCAAATCTTAGATCAAAATTTATGTGCTGGAATAATCTACGTTTTACTTATGTATACTTATTCACATTCATCTTTACCTAATACATTTCTTCAAAATTTCTATTAATCCAAGTTTATTTCACAACCATTTACTTTCTTCTAAATACATTATTACTTAAGCATACAGATATGACTTAAACTTGTATAATATACCTTTGCATCCTAAGAGTATATACACATATCCCCAAACTTCAAATTGTTATTACTTCAACTAAAGTGTTTAACTAATATGGAACTCTGCTATTATCTCAAATTAATAAGTGATAAAACTCAACCCTTAGTTTTCTTTACCTAAGGTTTTCGTTTAGCTAATATTGTTTATCCAATCCATATATTAATAAGACAACTTTACTAAGTGTACACCCTTTTCTCATTAATTCTATGATTAATACTTAACTTATTTACCTATCCATTTTCTAAATCAAATTTCTTAACCTTAATTCCATCAAATACCTTATAGTCAAATTTGTGAAAATTAGTTCTCATGGTATTTGTTATTAACCTTTTTCGTCCAACAATCACCCTACTAACCATATTATTCAAAAATATCCATTTTTTTCTTCTAACCTATCCACTTCCAATCTAACTTTATCATGAATTACAAATGTTACCCTAAATGTATCACTAATTCAAAATTTTATATTAGGATGATACTTCTTATACCTCTTATTTGTAAATTTCACTTTGATTTTAACCTAGTCAAAGTGTCTAAATTTCAAATTAAATTAACTCCTTTATAAGTTATAGAACTTATCCTTTTATGTTATATTTACCCAAAATTTCAATTTTGGCTTATCTTTTTCTATCTTATTGATAATAATTTTTTCTATGTGTATATTTTCTCTTTACTTTCTCTAATTACACTTCAAGCTTCAGTATTATCATCAAATATCTTATAATCAAATTGTGAATTTTACTTCACAAGATACTTGTACTTAGCTTTTAAATCCATCTGTTAACGCTAAAATTTGAACGCTAACACCCCGGTGTATGGGTTATAGTTGTGAAAGCACTACCCGAAAGCTCGGGAACAGATTATAAGCAGAAAACAGTAGAAAAGCAGCAAACAACAACAATTTTATAGTGGTTCAGCTTAGGGGTATAGCCTACGTCCACTTTAAGTACTTTTATTAATGATCTCGTTACAAGCTGATACAATTCTTCTTAAGTACAATATATTTCAAGTTACAAGAGACTTGGAACAAGTAGCTCAAGCTTCTATGTCGATTAAAGTCCTTGAATTCATGTTGAAGATGTGTAATTTCTTCATGAAGTTCTTCGAAGTATTCCTTTGATCTCGAAAGCTCTAAGTGTTGATGGAGCTCTCAATGCAGCAAGGTCACGGTCTCTCAAGAGAATGTGCCAAAAAAAAAGAGTCCTTCAATTGTTGGAGTTAGGGTTCTTTTTATAGGCAACTTTGGATTAGGGCCATAGGTCGCGCCCGACCTAAGTAGGTCGTAGGTCGCCCTCGACCTAAAGAGTACCGGTTCTTCTTTCATCTTCCACTAGAGTACGCATGCTGAATACGACAAGTCCTAGGTCGTGAACGACCTATCTTCTAGCGGCTTGGCATAAGTGGCTTTCTCCTCTATGTATCTAGGTCATGAGCGACCTATCATAGGTCGTAGGTCGTCTTCGACCTATGGAGCTCCGGCTTTCCTTCTTCATGTGTAAGCGCATCTTTTTTCCAACAAGTTGTAGGTCGCACACGACCTAACACCCAGTGACATAGTAGAGGCGGCCTCTTTACTTACGTGTTTGGGTCGTTAACGACCTAACTTAGGTCGTGAGTGTTTTCCTGCAGCCTTAGTCGATCCCTTAGGTCGTTAGGTTGTGAAGTCTTTAAACCGCTAGGTCGCGGCCTTCCTTAGGTCGCTGAGAATCATTAGGTCGCGGCCTTTCTTAGGTCGCTGAGAATCATTAGGTCGCGGCCTTTCTTAGGTCGCTGGGAACCGTTAGGTCGCTACTCTCCATAGATCATAGGTCGTGACAGTGCTTAAGTCTTTAGGTCGCACTCATTCTTAGGTCGTAGCCTCATTTAGGTCGCAGCTTCTTGTTAGGTCTTAAAGCCTGATAGGTCGCCTCCCCCCTTCCTAGGTCGAGTCATCTTTAAATCGCTAAGTCATTCCTGTTGTTAGGTCGCTCCATATCTTTAGGCCCTAGGTCGCTAATGAAGAGCAGTTAACATTTGCCCCTCGAAGTATGGGCCTATGACATAGGTCGCGTGCTTCGACTCGACTTAGCTAGGTCGTGAGCGACCTAACACTTGTATCAGCATGCGTGCCTATTTGCCTTCCCATTCTTACCTCATATAAATATGTTAGGTCGCTTTAATTCTTCTTCACCTCACTGCTCTGACCTCCTACCGCCATCAACAATTCTTCGAACTTCAAAAGGCGAATTCAAGTTTACTCATTCATCGATTCATCCTTGCTACCAAATTACGTAAGTGTCTTCGATTTCTTTCCACCCCACGATCATCATCGAATCCCAAGCTTTAACTTCCGAACCCCAAATCAATTTTGTACGTCGTGCTCCTCTTTGAGCCGCGTTGTGATCGATTTTTGATCGTCAGTGGTTATTGTTGTTGTAGTGTCTCACGAACGAACAGTAGCGAGTTTGATTTATGGTAGATCGGAGGTATTTTGAGTTGGTTTTCAAATGGTATGGTGGTATGGAAAGACGATGAATGTCATGAATAAGATGGTGGATCCAAGTGTGGTGGATAGTGGGTTATCGGGTTCGGTGAAATATTGCGTGGAGAAGAAGTCTGCGACCTAGTGAATGTGAGCGATTCAAGACAATTCGCGATCTAAGAACCCTTGCGACCTAAGGAGTAGTCTCGACCTACATTAGGTTGCTAAACGACCTAGGGCTTTCCATGAGCTGAGAGTTATACTTAGTTAGGACCTGCACGACCTAACTTTCCTGCGACATAGATTCTAGGTCGCGGCCGAGTTAACACGGTGACGAGATTGAAACGCTTTATCCTTTACTTTACACAGCGCGACTTAAGGAGGCTTCGACCTATTCTAGGTCGCTGGACGACCTATGACTTATGAAAATCTGTGAAGACTTGTTTGAATCGAATTGAATTGTTTGATCTCGAATTCTGTTGCACTTTGTCGTAGATTATCTCCAATGCTAATAACCTGTTAAACATAATATTTGCAGAAAACTGGGACGAATATACTGCCATTGACTGCCCACATCAAATGACAGATTAGTCGATAAAGAGTAATTAACTTAAATGAACTGTGTGAATGAAATGTTGTGAACCAATGAACTCAAGTGAAATGCTAAAGCAAAACTTAAAATATCCAATTAAAGCTGATTCGTTTGCATTAACACTATACTTGAGCTTTATATTAACAAGTCTTGAAATCTCATAGTCGACTAACTGTCAACCAACTTAATTTCAGTTATGTTTGACTTTCTCTTGTTTTTATTATTATTATTATTATTATTTTTGCACAACACTTCACACTTTTTAGGAAACGTGCACCTTTTCATCTGAATCATCCAGTTGCTTATGTAGAATGACGTCTCAACAAGAACAAGAAGAGATGACAGAATATGCCGAAGGGACTTTCCCGATTGCTATTCCATTAGAAAACTCTCCAGAAAGAACTCCTACTCTTTTGAAACAGCGGACACTTAATCAATTATGCGTTCAATTTGGCATTGCCGAGGCAGAAGTTTTACTTCCTGGACCAAATGATTTCGCTGATAGACCGCCTTATGGTTTTATTGCCATAAATCGCCAAATGTGCTTAAGTGGAGCAATTCCTCCTTTTAATGAATTTCTTCGACAAACCTTTCTCCGATTGACGATCTCTCCTTTCCAGTTGCATCCCAATGGCTATGCCATTTTGATGGGATTGTGCGTTTTGTTCAGGAGGACTCTTGACCGTCTTCCGAGTTTCGAGGAGATTTGTTACTTGTGTACTTTTGCAAAGAACAAGGACCACCCTTCAATTGTACTTGTAAGAGGTGCGAGGAACCGCAAACTTATTTTAGATTTGCCGGAGAGTGCACATGGCTTCCTGAATCAATACTTCTACGTTCGTTGCCCCGCAGAATTTTACGCTGACTGGAGAGTAGGAAGTAAGATCTTCTTTCCTTCATTCTTCAATTTTACTCTAAGTCTTTCATGTTTCGTATTGCCAAGTGCTGATTCCATTTCTTATCTTTACAGCACTTCCTCCTCCATCTAGGGACTCAAGCCATAAGGCGATGTTTGAGAGATTGAGCGCTATCCCGGCTGAAGAGAGGAGCGTTAAATTTCTATTAACGGATGAATTTCTTCATCAGTTCGGGCTTCTACATATTTCTCGTTCAATTCAAGCTCATGAAGCTCCGACGGAAGTTCCCGATTCTCCAGCGATAATTCCTGATCCCCCGATCTCTACTGGAGAACACACACAAGGAGAAATTTCTATGAAAACTTCACTAATAAAGTGTTCTGTTCCAAGAGATGACATGGGGCCATCAATAAAACCCGCGCTTGCCCCCATAATTGAAGAAGAAGAGGAGCCCCCTTCCCAAACCAGGAAGAGTGCCGACAAAGGAGCTGATGGAGGGAATCAGGTTGGGCATGATGGTGATGACGTCTTTGGGGATTTAAGTGACATAATTGTCACTTCCCAAGAGCTCTTTAAAGATGACCCTGCCTGCGGCAAAACTGTACCCCCGATGATTGAAGCGACATCTGCCCTCCAACAGACTCCAACTCCTTTATCCCAAGAATTGTCACCGACAGTGAAACCTATCACTTCCCCCCAACTGAGGAGTGGTTCGTTAGTCCAACGCGAGTAGTTTGCACTTCACACACAACTAAGGATTTTCCAGCACATTTATGCACTTATCTTCTCATACTTTAAAGATTTCTAAAGCTTATCTTTTCTTATTTCAGATCCTTCAATGACACGCGGCGGGTCATATTATCAGGATTTCCAACGCTACGGGGGGCGTGGTCAATATGATTATAGGCGTTACTTTTCCTCCTACAGAGAATCTGATGAAGAAAGGGCTGCCCGAAAGGCTCATGAAAGGAGGACTGAAGAAGAACGTCGTGAAAGAAGGGAGAGAGAAGAGCGCCATGATTCTTGGCAAAAAGGCGATGACTCCCACAAGAGAAAATCTCATGACGATCGAGGAAAAGGTCACATGGGTGAAGACTTAAGCAAACGAGCCCGTCACAGTGAAAAGCAGGCCTCTACTACTCCTGAGAAAGTTACTACTCCTGCCTCGCTCGACATTCCTTCTGACTCTCCCGCTCTTGGGAAATCAGACATTCAAACGATAATTAGCAGGCCCAAATTTCAAGTTGGACCGGGTCCTGCCACTCTGCAGAGCCGGTTTCCTCAATGGTGCCTTAAGGGAGTGAGGTTCGACCTAGACTTGGTCCCCATCGACAAGTCTGCCATGTTGCGCAATCTTGATGCCGTCAAGCTCGATATTGAGAGGAGTCGAACTGGCAAAAACTTGTTGACGAGCTTCAAAGGGTTAACCGTGCCAACATAGAGGCCATGCTTACTATGGAAAACGATAAGGCCGAATGGCAAAAGGTCGTTGAGCAACACGACACCGAAATGAGGAGCATTGCTTCTTACAATGAGGAGCTTGAAGCAAAAGTCGAGGAATTGAAACATGAGCTTGCTGCTTCCTCTACTTCCTATTCTCAAAAAGAAGAAGTGCTCCTGAAACAAGTGAGAGACGCTCACGCTAGCCAAAGGGATGCCGAAGACAGGCTCGAAGTACAAAAAAGAATCAGTGAAGGCTATGCTACTGATATTGCTGAGCTCCGAAAGAAAAACAACTCCCAGGAGGCGGAGATACAAATGCTTAAGCTTCAGCTTGCCAAAACTGAAAGGGAACGTGATGAAGCTGTCGCCGGCAGAATCGCAGCTGAAGAATCTCATGAGGCGACCAAAAACAGCTTCGGCTCAACATTATTCGACTTCTACTTGCATAGCGTCTTGGGGCGTGGAAGCCTTGCTTTTCTAGGTCCCAAGTATGAGATCACTTTAGCTGAAGTGTGGGAGGCCGCCCTTGAGATGCTTGGTGCTGAAGGTGCTGGTTATGACGAATCAGCCCTGGAAAGGCATTACTTTGATGATGACACTCGCGCTGCCCTCGCCAAGGGAAAGGAACAACTTGCCAAATTAATAACTGAAGTGACGGAAGAGGACCAGCTGGAAAAAACCACTTCAACTACTCTAGTCCAGCCACCTTCTTCGTCTGAAGTCAACATTATTGGTTCCAGTTCCCATCTTGCATCTCCCACCAAAGTTACCACTAAGATTACAAGCATACAAGGTGGAGATGAGGGTGATGAGAGCGCTGATGCGCAAGCTTATGAAGTCGATATCAGGAAACCAGCTTCTCCGGGTAACTTCACTGTTAATCTCGCTACTGTAAATCTCACTCAAGTAGACTGCTCACTTGTTTCTCATGGATTCAATGAGCTTCTTGATTATTTTCTAAATCTTGATGAGCCTCCATCTCCTCTCTTTACTGACTTTAACCTCTTTTCTTTTGTAGAGAAAATACCTTCTTCGGTTATCCCTCCTCCGTCTCTCCAGGTGGCTCCTCCTTCTGCTTCTCAGCCCGGGTCGCAAGAGGAACAAATAGAAGCTCTCCATGGTTTAGGCGATCCCATCGCTTCGCAGGAGCATAGAGACGAGGGACTTGTGGGAGGTGAGATATCCCCGGAGCGGACCCCTTCTGATGACATAACTTTGTCTAAACTCGCCACTCCGGGAAGTGAGTCTTCCTCAAAGAGGAGGGCAAAGCACGGAACGTCAAAGAGGAGGGGGAAGATAATCACTGTTACTGAAGGGGAACCAGAAGTTGGACCAGCTGCACCTACCCCTCCTTCTTCCCTTGTGCCAACTGACCGGCCTGGAAAGCTAATCATTCGGCCGGGAAAAGGGTCCAAAGGTAGTAAAAAGAAGTGAACATTTTAGCTTTTTGCCTTTTGTATGTACTGGTCGAGAGTTGTGCGGGTACCGGCCCCCGCTTTTATTTTGAAACCTGTATCTGCATTATAGTTGAATAAAATGATTCTTCGTTTGTACAAATTTCTGTTTGAATTTGAGAATGCATTTACTATTTTTTGCACAAGTTTATTTACACGATATTGCAGCGAGCTTATGGCATGTTACTTGAGCGTTACCTTTTGCTGGTTTGGCTATACCATATTGTGTGTAATTATACTATATTGCCCCCATTCCATAAGTTTGCTGCAATATTCTATACTTCGAGGGAACTTGCACTCATATTTGCTAAAGAATAATTATTTTATTCTTTAAAGAAAATTTTTGCAAAGTACAACCCTCTTCGTATAAGTTTCTGCGCTTTGACCTTTGAAGAAATCACTTCTTTCGTTTGCTTAAGTACATTTTTTACCAAGTGAATTCTTTTATGCGGTAAAGCAGACCTCTGAAGGGTACTTTAACTCCCTCTCTCTCTTTTTCTCTCTTCTTTTTTTTTTCCGAGGAAGATTATTCCCCAGAATAGGTAAATTACTCTTTCTTCAGAAGTTAAAGTATGCCCCTGATGAGGATTTTTTTTTTTTTTTTATAGAAAGTTGTACCTCTGAGGAGGGATTTTTTACGTTTCAACACTCGGAAGTTTTATTTCAATCTCGGTGAAACGTGTACCTCCAAAGAGTTTTGCCTTAGAAAGCCTTTTCACGTTTCAACACTTGGAAGTTTTATTTCAATCTCGGCGAAACGTGGGCTTCCGAAGAGGTCTTTCTTCTTGATTGTGTCCCCGGGAGGGGGTTGTACCTCTGAGGAGGGATTTCTCACGTTTCAACACTTGGAAGTTTTATTTCAATCTTGGTGAAACGTGTACCTCCAAAGAGTTGTGCCTTCGAGGAAAGCCTTTTCATGTTTCGACACTTGGAAGTTTTATTTCAATCTCGGTGAAACATGGGCTTCCAGGAAGGTCTTTATCTTGTTTTGTTTTTCAACTTTGGTGAAGTGAAATTCCGAAGAGCGGTTGTTACACTTCAACTCCTGGCGAAATGTGCCTCCGAAGAGGGCTTTTATTTTGTTTGCATTTCAACTCTGGTGAAGTGAAATCCGAAGAGCGGTCATAACACTTCAACTCCTGGTGAAATGGGCCTCCGAAGAGGGCTTTTATTTTGTTTGCATTTCAACTCTGGTGAAGTGAAATCCGAAGAGCGGTCATAACACTTCAACTCCTGGTGAAATGGGCCTCCGAAGAGGGCTTTTATTTTGTTTGCATTTCAACTCTGGTGAAGTGAAATTCCGAAGAGCGGCTGTTACACTTCAACTCCTGGTGAAATGGGCCTCCGAAGAGGGCTTTTATTTTGTTTGCATTTCAACTCTGGTGAAGTGAAATTCCGAAGAGCGGTTGTTACACTTCAACTCCTGGTGAAATGTGCCCCAGAGAGGGTTTGCATTGCGTGGAAGTTACTCTCTCATGGTTGGTGGGTCATGACTCCTCCAATCTTTTTTGTTGAGTAGAGAACTTTCTTTTTTGTGGCATATGTCCCACTAGAGGTCTTTGTCCTCCGAAGAGTTATGCCTCCGAAGAGGAGCATTTTGCCTCTGAAGAGGGCTTTGGTCTCTGAGGAGAAGCATTCGGTCTCCGTAGAGAAGCACTTCGCCTCCGAAGAGGGCTTTGGTCTCTGAGGAGAAGCATTTGGTCTCCGTAGAGAAGCTTTTTGCCTCCGAAGAGGGCTTCGGTCTCTGAGGAGAAGCGTTCGGTCTCCGTAGAGAAGCATTTCGCCTCCAAAGAGGGCTTTGGTCTCTGAGGAGAAGCATTCGGTCTCCGTAGAGAAGCATTTCGCCTCCGAAGAGGGCTTAGGTCTCTGAGGAGAAGCATTTGGTCTCTGTAGAGAAGCTTTTTGCCTCCGAAGAGGGCTTCGGTCTCTGAGGAGAAGCATTCGGTCTCCGTATAGAAGCTTTTTGCCTCCGAAGAGGGCTTCGGTCTCTGAGGAGAAGCATTCGGTCTCCGTAGAGAAGCTTTTTGCCTCCGAAGAGGGCTTCGGTCTCTGAGGAGAAGCATTCGGTCTCCGTAGAGAAGCATTTCGCCTCCGAAGAGGGCTTTGGTCTCTGAGGAGAAGCATTCGGTCTCCGTAGAGAAGCACTTTGCCTCCGAAGAGGGTTTTTCACATTTCATCTCACGGGAGTATGTTGACCGGTTGTGGTGAAATGCGTGCCCCTAAGTAGGGTTATTGTCAGGAAGTTTGGAGTTTCCTTTTCTCGGTTGGATGGATTCTCGGGAGTGTGTCGACCGATAACTCCACGACTTTGTAACGAGAAAGATGCCTTTTTTCGGTGAAGCCCGCTTGAGGTCTTTATCCTCTGAGGAGTTATGCCTTCAAAGAGGGCTTGTGCTTCTGAAATATTCTTTTTGCTGGCTGACGCTTGCCCTCGCATGTCTCTTTGCCGTTGATTCATGTTGACAATCCCCATTGCTTCGCAAGTGTCACCACTTTCAGCTACCAGGCCTCTCCCTTACCCAAAGGAGTATATTTTATAGTTAAGCGAATTGGTGGTGGCAGATTTAGGTTCTTTAACTTGTTGTTTGTTTGTTCAAACATTTGTAGTTAGATATATATGATCTGCTTCTATCCACCTTGCTTACTTTCGTTTGAAGTCCTCCTTTTGTAGGATTTGAATATGGGAACTTTGAATGGCCCAGTGCTTGACTGCCGGATGATGTTGCGGATCGCTTGGTCTCGTGACTGGTAAGCTTTGTTTTTATGGCCTGCATTATTAAATCGTTTTTTTTTTAGTAACACGATTAACGTATTTCATCTGCCGAAATAAAACAAAGCAGTTTATAATAGTAGGGAACATAAGAATTATAGTGGTTTAGCCGAAACTGGGCCTATATCCACTTTATAGCTTTTGTTATTCGCCTGCCTTGCAACTGCCCTTAACAAGAGAATCATATATTTGTAAATTCTTTGCAATATTTCAGCAAAGTTTTCAAGTAAAATATGGATGTAAATGGTTGCTGTTCCAAGTTCTTGGAATTGGTTCTCTTTTGACAGTTGCGAATTTGATTGATTATATTAGCAATTCCTTAGTGTCGTCTTTAAGTGTGCATCATCTTCTTCTGTTGGCGGGTGGTTTTAACTGAAGAAACATACTCTAGCCCAAATCTTATTTGTTTGCTTAGAGTACTTCTTATTCAGGATTTGACCCTGGAATTCTGTTGTTTAAGGCTTGCTTTTAAATGCTACCAAGGGTTGCTTGATATTGCAATGAATCAGCTTGGTATTGATTGCCTGCAAATTTAGATCGATAATCTTAGTGATATTCTCAGAATATTTCACATATCGAAATAAAATAAGCGACTTGTAATAATAGGGAAAGCAAGACTTATAGTTTTTATTATTTATTGGCATTGTTTTTTTACTACAGATTTTGATACAAGAATCATTGGATCAGCACTTTTTTTTTTACAAATTTGAAACAAAGTGTTCAAGTAAAGTATAGAAGCAATTGCTGCCCCAGGCTTTAGGGATTGAATCTTTTGGCATGAGAGGACTGGGTGGCAACTTCTTTCAGAATCGAAACTTCCTTTCACTTTGAAGGTCACCTTGAAGCGTGAGCACGTCTTCCCGCCTCATCCAATTTTTTCCTGCCTCTGAGGGCTTGCTGTGATGATACTGATGATGGGACCTTCATCTCCCTGTGCAACGGTTCTTTTATTTGAGCTACATTGTTGAGCGGGAACCAGCTGCACCTTAGAGGATGAGGAGTAGTTAATTCCATCTTTTTTCACATACTGTTGCAGTTCATTCTGCTTGATCAATTCTTCAATCTCCTTCCTTAAATGGCGACATTGGTTAGTTTCATGACCAGGTTGATTGTGAAATTGACAGAATTTCCCATTGTCTGTCGCGCTTCTCCTCATCAGAGATGGTTTGGGGTACACGACAACATCCTTTGTTGTCAAGAAGATACTTTCCGGAGTGTCGGTCAAGGGAGTGAAGTTGGAGGGTATGAAGCGTCGAGCTTTTTTCAAGAGTTTCTGCTTTCTCCTTCCCCCATTCTTCTCTTTCTGTTCAATCATTTCCGGTATGTATTCTTCATCGTTACCGGGACTCAATGGGTAATCGTCAACTATTCTTTCAAAAGTTCGCCTTGACAAACGTTCGTGGATAGTTGGTCGTGGCCATGAATTCTCTGTTTGGGGGAATGTTCCAATAGTAATGCCAGTTGCTCGTTGAGGAGTATTCCATTCTTCTGAAACCTGGGCCTCTTTGGCAATGGTTTTTATATCACTTTCTAGTCGATGGACTTCTTCCTGCAATGCGTTCATCTTATCCAGTATCCTATTGCTTTGAACTTCCATGTGTTGATATATTCCATATATCACGGCGTTTAATTCAGCCCTTGTAACTCCAATACTTGAAGCTGTTTCACTTAGCGTGGGAAGAGCAATGGCATTGCTGCAAGTACCTTCAAACCTCAAAAACTTCCGTTTCCTTTCTGAAGCCATGATTTCTGTTAGAATTTTGTTGAACAATGGTTGAAGTTTGCCCTGAGTTCAATTCTCAGTGAAAGCACCAAAAATGTTAACGCTAAAATTTGAACGCTAACACCCCGGTGTATGGGTTATAGTTGTGAAAGCACCACCCGAAAGCTCGGGAACAGATTATAAGCAGAAAACAGTAGAAAAGCAGCAAACAACAACAATTTTATAGTGGTTCGGCTTAGGGGTATAGCCTACGTCCACTTTAAGTACTTTTATTAATGATCTCGTTACAAGCTGATACAATTCTTCTTAAGTACAATATATTTCAAGTTACAAGAGACTTGGAACAAGTAGCTCAAGCTTCTATGTCGATTAAAGTCCTTGAATTCATGTTGAAGATGTGTAATTTCTTCATGAAGTTCTTCGAAGTATTCCTTTGATCTCGAAAGCTCTAAGTGTTGATGGAGCTCTCAATGCAGCAAGGTCACGGTCTCTCAAGAGAATGTGCCAAAAAAAAAAGAGTCCTTCAATTGTTGGAGTTAGGGTTCTATTATAGGCAACTTTGGATTAGGGCCATAGGTCGCGCCCGACCTAAGTAGGTCGTAGGTCGCCCTCGACCTAAAGAGTACTGGTTCTTCTTTCATCTTCCACTAGAGTACGCATGCTGAATACGACAAGTCCTAGGTCGTGAACGACCTATCTTCTAGCGGCTTGGCATAAGTGGCTTTCTCCTCTATGTATCTAGGTCATGAGCGACCTATCATAGGTCGTAGGTCGTCTTCGACCTATGGAGCTCCGGCTTTCCTTCTTCATGTGTAAGCGCATCTTTTTTCCAACAAGTTGTAGGTCGCACACGACCTAACACCCAGTGACATAGTAGAGGCGGCCTCTTTACTTACGTGTTTGGGTCGTTAACGACCTAACTTAGGTCGTGAGTGTTTTCCTGCAGCCTTAGTCGATCCCTTAGGTCGTTAGGTTGTGAAGTCTTTAAACCGCTAGGTCGCGGCCTTCCTTAGGTCGCTGAGAATCATTAGGTCGCGGCCTTTCTTAGGTCGCTGAGAATCATTAGGTCGCGGCCTTTCTTAGGTCGCTGGGAACCGTTAGGTCGCTACTCTCCATAGATCATAGGTCGTGACAGTGCTTAAGTCTTTAGGTCGCACTCATTCTTAGGTCGTAGCCTCATTTAGGTCGCAGCTTCTTGTTAGGTCGTAAAGCCTGATAGGTCGCCTCCCCCCTTCCTAGGTCGAGTCATCTTTAAATCGCTAAGTCATTCCTGTTGTTAGGTCGCTCCATATCTTTAGGCCCTAGGTCGCTAATGAAGAGCAGTTAACACCATCCATTATGATAATCACTAAATCATTATTATTTCTTAATACTAAATATCTAAGGGTATATGATTAAAGTTCTAAATTCTAGTTCTCAACTAATTGATTCTGTATGGAATATCTTATAGTTAAATTGTGCAATACTAATCACAAGATACTCATATTTTAGTTTCACTAAGCAAAATTACAATCAATACTTAATTTCTAACCCAAAAATAATAATATCCCCTTTGATATTAATAACATAAACCCAAGGTAAAATTATTTCATTTACTATCATTAATACAAAAATCATTTTTATAAAATTAACAAATACGCGCTCAATATATATAATACTCTCATATCTCATTCTAGGGTGTTACTAACCCTTATCTCTAATGAGTTACTCATCCTAGGATATTAATAATCCTATCTCTGATGAGACTTTACCCATAACAGAGCCAAAATTCTTGCTTAACCTTCAGCTCTGATACCAAATGTCATGACCCGTTTTCACGTACTCTTTGAATCGACAATAAACCACACATGTCCAACTCAAATTGCACGAAAATACGGAACATGAAGGGAAATAAAGAAAAATAGACAAAACAGAATCTCACACGAATGGAATAACATATAATATTGAACAAATATTTTTACAGCGGAAAACTTTTAAATACATATATCAGAGTCTAACCTAAATTCAGCTTGGACAGGTATAAACATATGTCCTTACAACTGCTGACAAACACCAAACAAAATACACTAAGTACAGCGGATAATATAATATGTCCATACGTTGATGAACATCTCCAGCTCTCCTCTGGAAACTCCAACCGTCTTTGACTAACCTGAAACTAATCGGATCTGACCCGAGTATTGAAAATACCCGGATCAGGCTTGATAATCCAGCATGAGAAAAACTCAATAATAAATGAAAGTGTCATATATCAGCCTTTGGATAAAATCCTTTGAAATAAAGAGTATCTCGTAAGACCAAGCCCACACATAAACACAGACGGGTTTTTACCTTATGATAACCAAAACACTTTTATATCAAATATTTGATATTATTTCTAACGACATCTCTTTGAAAACATTTGCAAATAAACTTATTAATATTATCCAAAATGGTTACCCATATAGCATTTCGAGGCTATTCATTACGACAATACAAACAAAATCGTAGGTTCTTATTGGAGAATGGGTTTCCATACAAATGACCAGGTGAAGGATCTACCTTCTGAAATGGGTACACCTCTAGATGGATGCCCCGAGGCATAGAATATATGCCCTCTACCAACACAAGACCGGCTTACCTCTGTAACTAGATAGTACTGAATATGTCATCCCCCGGTCGTTATCGACCTTTAACCGAGTGCTCGTTTCCATACACCACATTAATTTACATCCCAAACATCATAGCGGGAAGAAATATCTAGAAGGGGATGATCATACCCTAATTGGGAATGACCCACTTAGCCTTGCCGCATCTAATCATGTTTCAGTCATTTCTGGTTTGATGAGGTTGAGGCTACGATTAACTTTTCACAAAGCACATATCACATCTTTGAATGCCACATTGCCATTTCTATTAACTACTAATTGCCTTCCACAAAAATACAACCCGTGAGCTCGTATGTCTCAAAGAGGGTGTTAAGCTAAGAGAAGTTGCCTTCTCCGCCACCGCTGATGTATGTTTGTAAAAACCAATGTACATAATCTTTAGAAATGCAATGTCAGACAAACGTCCATACAAGCTGTCCAAGAACAGGACAAACCGAAGGCACTCTCCTACTACCACTAGTAGCGAGTAGTCCTTGCAATTCGAAAAATCTCCACAACAAGGAGACCACTACTATATATAACTCTATAATGGGTGCGACCCTGAGCAAATCAGCAAGCAGTCCTCACACTATGAAGATCCACGGTCTTCAATAATCATCGTCTTCAACATTTCTTCACGTTCGAACGTATACATTGGTTCGAAGTAGTTTTCGGATAGGAATTATCTAAATCCGACCTTGGTTCCTTCGAAATCCAATTATCGATAAAAAGTGAATATGAGTATACAGGATTTATTAAGTCTCTTTTCACTTTAATTCTTTTCAAATGATTTCTAAATCTCTTTCTTTTAACTTATAATAATTTCTAAGAAATTCATTGTTTTGCTTTGGAAAATATCTCAAAATTCCTTACTTAACTTTTAATCAAATTCTTTACTTTTAGACGGGTCAAAAATAATGTTATTTGAGATATCGTTTACAATAAACTCTAAAATAAATCTTAGCAAACATTTTTGAGTAAATAGGATAATAGAAATCATTTATTTAAGAGATTGCTTAACTTTTGGGTAATACCAATCTTCTTTTATTTTGAAAAACTTAACCGAATCTTTTTATTTAAGAGCACCCGGGCTTTCCCTTCAATCTGTTCCACCCCTTGCCTAAGAAAAGAAAACATAGGCCATGTAAGTTCAGGGCATTGGTTGCTCAATCCCTAACCTTAGTTAAACACCATGATTTATCTTTCCAGATCTCACAGGCGGGACAAATGTACTAGTCGTTTCCGCATACTCAGATTTTTCATTTTATTTTGGAATTGCTTATAAATATTCCAAATTATCTTTCAAAATGATTAATTATCCTTTTTAAAACATTCACAATTGATTCTAAGAAACGTCTTACATTTAAACTCATATTCCAAAAGGTTATAGAATTCGCAACATAAGTGCTGTGGAAAGTGCCACATAAGCTTAATTGATTAAATCAACTTCTAAACGTTCGGTAACTCATATTTTTCAATCTAAATCTCTTTTAAATCATTTAAATATATTTATCAAATTTATTTCATATTTTTCATAATTAAAAACGTTCATTTAAACAGATTTCCTATTATGGTCACTTAACTGCACTAGCGCGATTTTTTCTAGAAAATTGATTTGGACTTATTTCAAAATCTACTCAACGAAACTTTGATTTTTTTTCTTTGTTTAGAAGAAATGGATATAATAGTCCGGAATTTTCTTATCTCGAAAAATTCCGAGCTATATTTCACTTTACACATTCATATGAACTTTTCGGCACGAAACCGCGAACTACCGTGGCGCGACGCATCTAGTTTTAACTTATTTTTCAATACTTAAAATAATCTATTCAAATTGAATTCTATTACTTATAAAATCATTACAAAACATTTTAAATAAATATTCTCACCTTTTAAAGCATTTAAAATGTATTTTTACTATTACCATATTATAATATTATTATATTCCTATTATTTTAATATTAAATTTTAAATTCCAATTTCAACTCAATTTAAATCTAATTTCAATTTAGACTTCAATTCAATCTCAAACAAAACTTTACTTTTTTAAAAATTGATTTCAATTTCATTATTCATCTAACTTTCAATTTCAAATTAACCATCCTTTTCAAATCCGTTTCACTTCAAAATTTTAAATTTTCTTTTATTTTAACTTTAATTTCACTTGTAAATGAAAAGAGGCTTATTTTTCCAAAATATCTCATATCACTAAAATATGGTCTTATTAACAAAGTGATTATTTAAATCAAAATGAATATATCCAACACATCCATTCAACCAATCACATGCATATGATTTCAAATCCAACATTCACTATAAATATCATAACGGAACAGATTACCACAATTTAATTAATTAACTAACTATCAAATCATCCATATTAACAATCAATGTGAACATTCATATGTCATAAGTGTGTAAATGTGATTGTTTTATCATAATCAAAATATAAATTCAAAAGCGATGAGAATTTCTCACCTTCATATCCACTACGTCAAACTTTTTCGTAGGCTACGTGCTTTTCGAACAAACGCGCTTTTTCCGAACGCCTTGAATTCTCTCCTTAACTTATTTCTTTCCGAACCACTTTTGTTTTCCTTTCCTTTCCTTTTCTTTTTTTCTTTTTCTTTTTTTTTATTTGGGACGTGAGCTTTTTGGAAGGAGAAGAGGGTGTACAACCTTGGTAGTGGAGTGTGAGGGCTTGGGTAGGTGATTTTGGAGAGGGGTAAGGTGGTTTAGGTGATGGAATGGTGATGTGGAGGTGGTAGCATGTAGGCAGAGGAGGTTTTGAGTGGAGCAGGAGCTTGGTTAAGGTGATGGAAGTTATGGAAGTGAAAGAGAGGTTGGCTGCCATGGAAATGGAAGTGGAGGAGATGGAGAAAATGAAGAGAAAGTAAGGAATAAAGTGTGCAAAAATGAAAGAGTGGAGGTGCTTATTTATAGTTGAAGTTTTACTACCAAATTATCATTTTATCCTTAGCCCAAAAGACCAAAATACCATCTATATCAAATCAAACTTTGTCTCCCCTTTCGCACTTTCCAATGCATGATTTTGATTTGTTATTAATATTGAAATGTAGTGCATTAGTGTGGAATTGATGTATTGATTTGATTTTGTACTTATGACATGATTTCTTCTCTTTTTCTTACATTTTAAAAACGTTAAAATAACATTTGCTTTTTTCCATATAAATTAGTAATATCTCATTAATGAGACAAGATGTAAAGTAATGATGTTGTTTATAAAGTTTTAAAATAAAGTTTTAATTAGTCAAATCATGTCTTTTCACTTTTTATATTCTTTTATGTAAACTTTTCAAAAGTAAACTCCTTTTGTCTTTTAGTGGTAAATGTAAAGTGTTTAAATAGTTTGTAAACTTGTATTTATGTGTTAGAAAATGTATCAAGTTGCAACAACTTGTCGACAACTTGTTTCTGTCGAAAACGGTGTTTTTGTCAACAAATTTTACCATCTAAATTTGACGTTTTTATTAAGCTATATATTGAAGTAAACCAAACTTTAAAATGAAATTTTTACTTCTTTAAATAAATTAAAATATGTCTCTTTATATTTTAAAATTATCTTAAATTAGTATTAAAATCTCTAATTTTACAGCGTATGTAAAACTGACAATATGCGATAAATTTTGGTTATTTTTGTAAAACGATTATTAACATATTTTTAAATATATAAATATACTTTTATTATCTTTATTAGATGTTTTAAATAAGATTTATCTTTTTAGATAAATATTTAAATCCATTTATTTAAGCCTTTATTTATTATTAACAAAACTTAACTTTTGTCGATTTGTTCAAAAATCCAAATTTATACTTTTTTATTTATTAACTATAAGAATGGATAATTATTTATTATATACAGCACGTTTATTTAAGATTTAAATTCCTTTTAAATTTGAAACGAACAAAATCTCTTATTTTCGAAGTAGTGAAATTACGGGTCGTTACATCCATAGAGTGATTGAAAATCTTCTGTTAGAATTTATAAAATTCTATAGAAAGGATTTTTTCAATGAAGAGAAAAACTATAGGTTGCATAAAAGTTTTTTAAAGCCACCAACCATACCATAATAGGAGTACTCTTCATTCAAGAGGATAAGACATTCTTACAATATGATTGGATTTCGAACTTTAAAACCTTTATAAAGTTTCAACAGTTTCTAGAATCTTTGAAATGAGGACCAGTTTCTACCAAGGCTCAAGAAGAATACCTCTTGGAAGTAGAACAACAAAGGCAAAACAATGACATAGCAGAAAATGACACATTAGATGACGAAACATTAGCAAATCTGGACATTGAAGACTATAGCAAGAAGCATGGTGGGTCCTACCCACTATAAAAAAACCTAAAGCACACGGGATGGAGGACAACAGATAATTTTAAATAAAAGGTGACACACCACCAAAATATGCTAGACACATTTCACACGTATTTCATATCAACTATACTAGAGATGGACACATCCAGGGCCGGCTCTAGCCTATGGGTTGCCCTAGGCGAGCACAATTTTTTTAATCTTTTACACAAGAAAAAAATAAAAAATGACATTATAACATTGTAAATATTTTCCATTAATTTCGCATAATAACAAAGTTCATCCAAAATACATATTTCATTCATTCTTCCAAAATATTTTCTCATTAACTTCATATACGTACTTTAATATCTTTACTATATCAATCACATTCAACGAAAACAACTTCTTCTTGAATTTTTGGAAGCAAATTCTTCAATTATATCATCATATTTTAAACTATCCAAATATCCATTTTCGATTGAAATCATTGCCAACCCACTTAGTCTTTCTTGCGACATAGTAGTTCGAAGATAAGTTTTTATCAACTTCAACTTAGAGAAGCTTCTTTCTGCCAAAGCAACCGTAACCGGTATAGTTAATAAAATTCGATATGCAACCCATACATTTAGAAATCCACTCACATCACGATAGGATTTTAAAAACTCAAGAATACTAATTGATTTTGTTGTTTCCGATGGCAATATGCTTTTCAATTGTCTAAGTTCAAGAAAAATCCTTTCCCACATATATCGCTCTCTTGATTATATTCTAAAAAACTTTCTAGTTTCATGCATTCCTCTTTCAATTGTTTTTCTTCAATAGTTTTGAACTTTGCATTAAACAAAAATCCAAAAATCCTTTCATAAATCTCAAATTGTTCAAATCGATCCTTAAGTGAAGAAAGAGCTTGGTCTATTATATGAAGAAAGTAAGTGGTTCTAAGATTATCTTCCAAAGATTGACTTTCATGAGCATCAACATCCATAACCTCATCAAAATGTTTCTTTCTGCGAATAATTCTTTTTTTAGCAAATTTAGGTTTAATGCCAACTTCATCCGCGAGTTCTTTAGCTTCAATTATCATGCTTGCAAATCCATCTTCTCTAAATTTCTCAAAAAATGCAATAAGCTCTTTTATTTTAGTAATTGCATCTTCAATATCCATGTCTTCATGTTGAAGTATTTTGCTAACTCGATTAATACTATCCAATATAGTATACCAAACACATAAACTAATCAAAACTCGTAATCTTCTAAAGCATTTTGACATAGACATTTAGCTTCCACCCTCATGATACTATCATCTTTATACTTATTTGCAATGTCAATTAAAGCTTCTATGAACTCCGCCGGTTGAAGTCTTATCGCTTTCACTCTTTCTACATGACTTTCCCATCGAGTTGCCGATAATGGTTTTGGCGTTAAACGTTTTACATGTTGTCTAAGTATTTCCCACCGTTGAGTTGAACTGGAAATAAAATATAGATCTTTTGGACATATGCAAAAAAATCTCTAGCTTTCATGCATGATTTTGCCATATCACATAGAGCAAGATTTAAACTATGACATCCACACGAAATATGAAATGCTCTTGGATTTTGATCGATAAGTCTCTTTTGTACCCCCTTGATGTTTATCTAATATCAAATTTAAGTTATTTATGACATGATATAATATAATAATACTAAACTACAAAATTCATGTTATAAAATATAACATACCTTTCATATTGGATCCGTTATCATAACCTTGGCCCCTCACGTCATCAATGTTAAGTTTAAGATCAATTAGAATATTTTGAAGCTTTTTAAATAGACCAAGTCCCGATGTATCATCAACCTCTATAAAGCTAAGAAAAAATTCCTCCACCTTGATAGCATAATACTTTGCCTTTAATATTTTTGAAAGCATCGTCTCTTTAATCTTTTTTTCCAACAAAAGTATTAATTCATTTTGAATGTTATGACTAAGATAATGATTATTTACTTCATTATTTACCACTCTTCTAAGAAGCTCCACCATGATTGGATCAAATTCGGCTACAAATTCCACAAGTTGGCAAAAAAGTTCATTATTCTTTTCATAAATTCTTTCATTAGTACCACGAAATGATAAATTATTTCGAGAAAGAGTTTTCACAATACCAATTATATGCACTAATACCTTTTTCCAACGTTGTCTCTCTTGATCGATTAAAGATTCCATTTTTTCATCAATTGTTGCCTTTTCTTGAAGACCTTTGTGCAAATCAACCCACTTTATAAGATTTGAGGTATGCTCTGCATTACTTTCATGCTCTCTTAGCTTGGTTGTAATGTTATGCCAATCATCCATTCCTTCTTCTCCTAATTTAAACTTTTTTGTGGGTTTTTAAATAGCTTGCAACAAAAACAAAAGACTATATTTACTTCATTTGAGTAAATTAGCCATTTTCTTTCATGTTCATCTCCTCGTGGATAACAACTAAAATAGTGTTTAGAAGAAAAATGTCTACCATCAATTTCATTTTTAGGAAAATCTTCATTTTCTTTCACAATTTTGATAGGCCCCGTTTAACTAGCATTATCCTTTTACTATCGGTTATTCTTCCCCATAATCCCGGATCATAATTGACATCAACATCCTTTTCAAGATCAAGCACAATAAAATGGTCAACACCTTCATTCAAATCATTAACTTTACCAACTACGTCTTCTTCAATTACATTTCTTTCTTCATTTTCAATAGCCTCTTCATTGACATCAACATCTCCATCCATTTCATGAACATCCATCTCTTCAATTCTACTTGAAGTTGTAGATTGAGATTTTTGAATTTGTGCTTGAAATAAATTAGAGATCGAACCAACGAGAGATTTTGCAAATTCATCTTTTTTTGCTTAACTTTTCTATTGTAAAATCCGGAGTTTTGTTTACGAAATCTAATTCGATTTTTATCATCTTCATTCTTCGTCATATTCCCTGTAGATTTCTAATTCGATGAAATAAGTGAAGTTTTAACATCGTATATATGATATGAAGCATTCAATCTGATGAGGAAAGGAAAATGTTTGCGATGTGTTATTCATATGAACAATCGATCAAATTAATAGAAAAAAGGTAGATTACTTCTACTGTCATGAGTAATTATATTCAAACTTTCTTATTTTGTATTATAAAGGTAAAAAATGTTATGGATTATGATTAAGCATTTACTTTAAATGAGTTTCCTGGGTATCAAGAAACGAATTGATTTTTGTTCCTATACATATTGATATAGTAGCAATAATTTTGTACTTTTTATCCAACAAACAAATGAATGGCTAGTTGAAACTCATAAAGCATATAGATGTAGTGCAGTCAACATAAGTGATTTTGGTGCTTCGACTGAAGCAAGAAAAATCCTGATTGATTAATGTGAATTTTCGACAAGAACTAATCACTTTGAAACTACTACTATAATCACACAACAATGAAAAGTAGTCATTTGGTTGTTTAGATTCAAAAAAAATCATATCCATGTGTTCATTTTTCCATTTACCTTTATCAAATAGTTTTAGGAATCAGGCCAGTAATCAAATTAGAAGCTCTGCAGTCGTGGAGCGATGGAGGCTGGAGCAAAATGTAGCTCGAGACTGGAGATTGTTGTCGGCTGTCGCCAAGTACTGTGGCTGTCGCCTGGAGATTGCTGTCGCTAAGTGCTGTGGCTCGAGAGTCGAGACGACAAGACCGAGTCGTGGAGGAGAAAGCGTGCCGTGGAGGAGAACGCCTTGTCGATTGGCTCGTGTCGTGGAGGTGGGAGGCTGCCAAAGTAGGCAATCGGATTCGCGATTTGAAATTTTGAGAAGATAGGGTTTTATTTTTTTGTCGTTGGTTGCCCCGTAAGGGGGGTTGCCCCATTCAATGGCTTATTGGGCCTTGCCCAATAACCGGCCCTGGACACATCTCATACCTACTGTAATAGAGAGGGACATATCTCAAGCCTACTAAATAATTTAGGGTCCATGAAAGAGGAACATCTATAGCTATAATAAAGCCTTCCTCGTCTGTGGAAGGATCATCAAAAATAATATATAGTAGAAGTTTGTTTAATTATGTTTCCTCTACAATCAACTATAATGCAATATTGTCTACCACTTTAATAAATTCCTTTTTTCCATATAGCATTTCTATTCCATTAGTTGCTTTTTATTGCCTTTGGCGGCTTTTACTTCTTGGTATCAGAGCTAGGAGATGAACAAGGCCGTGTTGCATGAGATGCTCCAAACGCTTGCTGAGACCACCATAGTGGTAATCGACTAGGCACACCGACTGAAATCAGGGTAGTAAGGAAATGAGATAGAGGTAGTCCTAGATGCGAACCTCCAGAAGAGCTTCTTGGTAAGTTTCTTCAGAACTTGGTCATAGTTTCTTAAAAGTTTACTCTCAATTCTTATTGCTAATTATTTCTTTCACAAGTCAGAGTCTGCATTTTTTATATTAGGCAAATAGTAATTACGTTCAAGATGAATACCATTGAGGAAGTCAAGGAATGGGTGATGGAGAGAAGAGTCGAGAGGTGATAGAAATGGCATTGGAGGAGTAGTTCTCCTACCACCATGGGTTAGAGCAAGAGATGTAGTGGCTGAAGTCGTAGTTGGAGAAGAAGGCATTGGAGGTTTGGAATCTTCAAAATCCCCTCCTTCAACACCAATAGTGCATCATCATTAAAGCAAGCAAAGCAGCAATGAATTGAATAGAGGGGAAGTGGAATTACTAGCTCACCACTATGTTAAAAGGGATTGTCGCCACCAACTTTCATCATTCGTTAGCCATCAACTTCCTTGGTGCTTAAGAGCTTGGCAAGGTCCCTAAGAAGTAGCAAGGGATATGATAAATAGCGGATGCACCTATCCCCACATCCAAGAGCCAGAAAGGATTGCTTCATTGATGGAAACCACCAGCTCCCTGGCTTTAGATCCAGAGGTTCTTAAAAATATGATGCATGATAACAACTGCCATGTTTTCCAACGCACCTCTTAGTCTTTATTTCGTAAAGTTGTCATTTTGTAATTTATGCAATGGCTATGGCTTCTTTTGTGTATTGACTAGTCAATTATTATTACAAATATTTTTGTTCGAATCTTGTGTGTGCTACAATATCTATTTATATCCGCAAGCAATTATGTTTGTTGCACTTCTTATATATCATTATTTCTCTTAGGGCAGTTAAGTGGCACCTGCTGAATTAGCTATGCTTATTTGTGAACAAACGCTTTAAAAAATAAGGGACACTGTATATACTTATAAAAGTAAAGAACATACTAAGGTAGGGGTTTTAAACTTAGCCTTGTAGTTATCTCCCATCTTTGGCAAGTGAATATTGACAAGCGACATTCCCCTAAGTGGTCGGGTAACTTGTTGTCCAAGCAGTTATCATGTACATGAAAATATTTTAGAGCTATGTTTGTTTGTTTACCTATATAAGATCGAGACTACTACATGGGTAATCGCACATATATTTTCACCACTACACCATTCCTCTCTTAGGGGAATAAGAAGCATCACGGATGAAGGAATCTGGGCAACTGTATGGATTGTCTTGCCATTAGTTTATCGATGCTCGGTTCTGCTCATGGGAGAACATGCAACACAATACGAATGCATGAATCAAGGCCACTACATAGGTTGTTTGTCATCTATGCATCAGCAACCTTGGCATAAACAGTGGCATTGATTTAGCTCTCGTGTTCTCACGAGCCAATCTTGTACCTCTCTAGCATAAGTGGGAATTCTCTCATTTCTAAGGAGATCTTTGCCCTGGCTCGCCCCCAGCATGGGCAAAGGCATTGTGCACTCATACCCTCTTAGGGTGGCCCCTTCTATTTTAACCATGGGTGCTACACTTACATGGGGTTGATTGATAGAGTTACAAGATAGAAATACCATATTTATTTTATACAAAAGAGAAGTATTACAATAGTTAATCGTCTTGAAATGTGGTATGCATGTTTTTTGTGCCATATAATTTCAACTTACATGGAGTGATTAAATATAATCACCAAGGCGCTTTGGATTCCATGTATGGGAAATCTTAGTGTGGTATGGATGGCTGAGGAAGTATGCACATTGGTAAGGTTCATGCTGTTTTCTTACATCCCTACCCAATTAGGTCACAAAAACTACTCGTCTGGTCTTTATGTTGGCAAAGAACCATCACAAGACAAAGTCATCTGTATTGAAGTTCCACTATTTGACCGGCACGTAGTACTTTGCATTACAGCCTTTCTTTTGTAGGCTTCATTTGGAGTTCGGCCTCTGCTCTTTGATCATTAAGGGCATCGTCGCCTGGTCACGTTAGTTCTTTATTTTTTTTCCAGCACTATGGGTGACATGTCTGGGCAAGGAGACATCTACATCTACATGCAACGTTTCTCTATAGTCATAGGCTAAGGAAAAAGATGAGTGTACTATTGATGTTTGGCTTGAGGTCCCATATGACCAAAGAACAAGCCTAGGTCTTCGGCCCAATTCTATTTGGCTTTGGTAAGGCATTTCTTCAAGGTTGATTTGATTGGTTTGTTGACTAACTTTACCTATCTGTTTGCTTATAGGTGTGCAATGGAGGAGAAGCATTTCTTGATCCTATTCATGCAATAAAATTCAAAGAACAGGCTGCTCTCAAATTGTGTGTCATTATCAATAATGATCTACTTAAGGAGGCCCAACCAGTAGATAATATTTTTTATGATGAAGCTATGAACCTTAGGCATGGTAACCTTAGTGAGGGCTTTTGCATCGATCCATTTTATTAAGTAGTCAATGGTGACTATAGTGTAATTGTATCCTCCCTTTGCATTTGGGTGATTCCCGATCAGATCAATCCCACATGCCTCGAGCAGTCATGATGAGGTCAATGAGGTTAGCAGGTTGGGGGAAGTTTTGGGGATCCTGGTCAACCATTGATAGTGTCATATTTCTTGACATAGTCAATGGAGTCTTTTATCTTGGTTGACCATAGTACCCCTATCGAGTAGCCTTCTTAGCTAGACTTTGCCCCTGGGATGGTCTCCATAAAAGTCATCATGCAAATCTTCAAGGACTTGATCGACCTTTATTTTTGTGATGTAAGATAGAGAATCTCTTAAAAATTTAAATGGGGCAAGTGTATTAGGGTTGTATTTGTGTTTTTTATTCTATCTATTTCAAAATTGACTAGCTAAGTATGACCTTGATAGATAAAATGCGTATAATATTTGATGTATGGATGTTCGTGTGTTTATGAACTGAACATATCGAATGATTCCTTGATGTAAGTTGCTCCTATGGCGTTACTGTGGTATCACGAGTTGAAAATATCCAATATGTGGGTCACAAGAGGTAAAGATGTAAATATGCAGGCTTATACAACCTTTGGCAAATGTACCTACGTCAAATTTCCATTGGTTGAACGAATAGCAAGAGTCAAACATAGTTACTGTGTGATTAACATATATCATACGGTTGAATGTGACATGACCTTAATTAAATTTTTAACTATTTATGTTGTGTTGGTCTGACTCTGTGGATACATGTGACACATGTTAAAGTATGTTTACATATGTATTAGACAATAATGATGTTATATAAGTATGTTTTTAGTACAAGTTAAGCATATTTGTTTCACTCACTTAAACCTTTGTATGTTTGATCCCTCTCCATATTTTTCTTTGTATCTATCAATGATAGATTGATGGAGAGCGAAAACATGTTGGTGTAAGTTACGTTTGGAAGTACAAATGACGAAGACATTACTTTTAATATGCATATATTGTATTAACAACTGATGTGAATAGTTGTATGCATATTGTACGAATACTGAACTATGGATATATAATTATAGTTTGTTTTAAATATACAAGTATTTGATAACATATATCATTCCTGCCACTATAATTTTTGAAAGATATAGTTACAATATTACTTTCTTTACCACTATTACAACCCCACGATCTATCATGGTTTGAATGTTGATTTGGGCGCTAAACCAAAGGGTCAAAAATGATAAATTGTTACATTTTCTACCTTTCTATTGATGCCTTATACCTCTTAATGTTCAGCAATCTTTTCTTTTGGCAAACAAGGCGAGCTTTGGATTTGATGTTAAGGGAATATCTTACGATGGAGGGATCTATGTCAATCATATTGGTATGCACCCAAGCGTACACGTATTTGCTTCACCCGAGGAATTTTATCAACTATGCTCTCACCTCAGGGTCTTGTTCTATGCTGATTTGGATCGTTCGACTTGAGATGTTTTCTCTAAGATGATTATTTTAGTTTTTTTGGCTAGACCACCATTTAGGTTAATGTCTTCATGCGGGGGTCTATGGGGTCATTGTTATCGCTTCCCGTAATGAGTTCTAATTTGCATGTGTCCAGAGCATAGACTACATTTTAATGAGTTCCACGGCCGAGGCAGATGTCAATGCTCTAGCGTAGGGGTTCTATTTGCCCATGATTCTCACATATGAGTCCTCCAACATAGAGGGAAAATGAGTTCTCAGGTCCTGGCTGGACTAGTCGGGGAAACCTTATTTTCAATAGTTTCGATCTCAACACGAATTGGAGTAGCATGCGGCTCTCACATTCTCTTAGGGAAAGACTCACTGCGATGAGGAGATGAATTATCTATAGCTTGTATAAGGGATCTTACATGGATAACACCATTGGTTGGCTCCTACATCCACTTGAAGTTGTTGAGTTGGTCTAGAATGAGCGAGAACGTTGAGAGATTCACACACTCTCTCAGATGCTTTAATTCGATTGATGGCTCTTGCGCAAGTGGGATCTTTGTAGAGCTCTCGTGCTCTCTTAAAGAGATATGATGAAATGGGGTCATCCTAGCATGGGTTAGAGCAATTGACCGCTCTCAGGTTAGCCACTACTGATGGCATGAAAACTCTGTAGCAGCTTGTTAATTACCATTGACATGGTCAGTCCCTCCCTTAAATCCAGAGTTGTTGATATACAGTGACCACATCTAGATGGATAATGTCGGCCTAACTATAAGAATGTTATAAGAAGATGGGTAGTCCACCATAAAGTTTACATGTATTGTGGTGGAGTGGGATTCCTCATCGAAGGTAACCACATGCGAGGTCGACCCTAGAGGGACATTCCCGAACCCACCAAATCCTTAGATAGGTAGTTCATAAGGAGTGATACTTAATGTTGGGTGCTTCATTTGATTGAATAGATTATTGAACATGACAAGCTCTGAAGCTACCCCTGTCAATGAAGACCCGATGCACTTTGGTGTTGGTGATTCTGACAAATACGGCCATGGATTAATGGTGTGGGTAGCCGATGCCTCTTTTGTCCTCGGATGTGAAGGTGATATCAGGTTCATATTCATCTACTCTTAAAGCGCTCAAGGCCCAGAGCTCCATTGAATATATTTGATTTGCAGAAGAAAACTCCATTTTGGATGGGGCTTTAGCCCCTCTGTTGCTCATGGCCATGTAGCAACCTGAAAATTCTAACACTTCATCTTCGAATATCGATACATTTTAAGATATAATTAAGTATTATGAATATGATTTTATAACCTTGTTTATCATTATTTAATGTATACTGTTAAGAAACTTGTTTTTAAAAGTGTTTACAAAAATATATCCTTTGAAGTAAATCAATAGTGTAATCGAAAATCGGTTTATCGTTAAACTGCTTTTCGATGAATATAAGTTGTTTGAACTTTTTTCCACTTAAATAATAATCAAATGAACACATTAGCAAACAATTAACAAGCTCTCCTATTCATAAAGCTTGAAATGTTCTAGAAAGTTCTAGGAGGATAAGAGATATTATCATGGTAAGGGTAAAATGGTAAAGTGAATAAAGGAGAAGAGAACTAAAGTTGTCATGGTAAGAAGCAATTAATGTCATTAGGGTTTTGAGGGGTTTTTGATCTTTTCCTATCATTATTCCTAAGCCTATGCAAGCAGAGGTACACCTTTAGGAAATAGATGACAAATATTCCTAAGCTTTGGGTTAAAATATCCTTGGCTTCATCTCCTTCTTAAATTTCTAAAGCTAATAATTTGCAAACCATCTACAAATCGACTCAAACATTAAGGAAAGCCTTGACACCACATAACAACACCTTCTACCTAGTTAGATTATGAAAAAGCAAAGCCACACTTCCCCTTCCACTCAAGGCCATGAGCATTCTAGATGGTTGAAGGCATTGGAGCATGGTGAAGCAAGGAAGAAAAGGTAGTTGTTGATTGAGTTGGACTTTGGTCAGCTTGGATCTTAGTTATTATTGGATTGAAGGTGATTTAACATCTCATTTTGAATGGATAATATCATATATATATATATATATAAACATATATGTTGATGTTGGATTATATTAAATGTTGTTTGAATTGTTATGTGACATACGTTGAAACATTGATTTGGATTCTTGTTTTGAAAACTAGTGACACATAAGATCCATGTATATGGACTTGAACAAACTTGGAATGGACTTGAATGGACTTATGTGAAAAATGCATAAGCCTTGAACAAAGCACATAGATTGTAGTTGAACATAGGTTGTATTATGACTTGGATTTATGGGTGCACTTATAGCAATAGTCACTATAAAAGCAGTTTGAAATTGCCTTGTTTTTGGCAGTTGTTATGGAATTTTGTAGAGAGATCCATAGGGATTTTTTTGCCATATTTTGGTTGTTACATATATGTATGTCTGTTTCTATTAAAAGCTTGAATAGTAAAAAGTTATCTAACATCTTGAAAATGATCAAAACATCACTAATGCAAAACTGCCCTATTTAGCCTTGCTTTTTGGGCTTCAAATGTTTCCAAAAGGACATTGAGTTTGAGCATTTTGTTTCGTTCTTTTTAAAAGTACTGCATTACTCTTATTAGAGTATTTTAAAATTTTAAGAATTATATGAATTTTTAAGAATTAGTTATGAATTATATAAAAAAAGTGTTTTGTGAAAAACATGGTTTTCTATGTTTTCAACAAATCACAAAACAATTATTTTTGAGTAATGTTTTGTATGAATGCTTTAAAACCTATTATAAGTATTTTAAGTAGAAAATATCTTATATAAATATCTTTAAAATATTCCAATCATTTTTTAAGGATTTTAAAAGTACGAACGAAAGGTTTAAAAAATTGTTAGGAATTGCTTAATGGCCAAATGGTTAGATTGTTTGATTATTTGTTTGAAAGGTAATTAATTATGCTTAATACTAATAAACCAACGAAGTAAGCTTATCCATTTGTGAGAGTTAAGACTGATGTTCAAGTAGGGATGGAGTAATAGATCTCTAACCTAATAGCCTCCCTCTTAACCGAGGAATAGGTGAGTGGAAAATGTCAAAAACGTGTTAATCATGTTGATTTCTTACTTGTTTATCGAAATCGTTACTACTTACTTAATAGTAAAAGCGAATGAGGTAGACTTATTTATTTGTGAGATTCAAGAATGAAGTGTCTAGGAAAGGCTTGGAGCAACTAGTGCCTAAACTTACCTGGCTTTACTCTTGGGCGACGAATAGTAATTTCGAATGTCGGAACGAGTTAAGCATACGAATGATGATTTATATAAACAAGTGTTTTGATTAGATAATCGGTTAGTCGATTATCAAACTGGACCTAATATCAACATAGGAAGTAATCAAAAGGCTTCGCGATTTCATACTAATAAGAACCCCTAGGGAGTAATATTGGTACAAAATATCTCTATATTTCGCTTATTTATGAGAGAACCAGACTTGAGTTAACCGGAAATTCATCAATTGGTTTGAAGAGACCTTGAATGGTAAGTGTTATATTTATCGAATACCGCCTCAAAACTATATATGCGGTCTATGTTTTGGAAACAATTGTGAATTAAAATGTTATAGAGTTGAATTGTCTATCCATAAGGTTAAGTCCATGGGAGAGGTCAGCGTTAGCATTTCAACAATACTATCATGTGGGACTGTCTAACTTGAGGAGTACTCCAAGAGAGTGGATAGCGTTAGCATTCGTTAGAAGACTTATGTGTGGAATCTATGTGGAGGTTCAAGATCTGTTCTAGATGCTCGAATCCATGTAGTGGTTAGCGATCTGTTCAAGATTTGAGGATCAATCTAGGATTCGTGTTATGTTCGAGTGACGAAAACTCATGTGAAAGATGTCGAATGTAACATCGACATCGAAAATGGCAGAAAACAAAGTAAAGCATAGCTTGGTGTCTTGCAAACATGCGATAGGATATTATCACTCCAAATCTAGAGTATGCTTATTGATGTTGCATGCGAGAGTGATTGTATTCAGGATCAAGTATTTGGACGTAGACCGATTATGTTTACCTTATTATATATTCTATATAATGATACACGACGGTTGAACGTAATTTCTAACCCTTGTACATGGAGATTGATTTCAGCTTGATCGAAGGAATCTCCATAGAAAATCCATTATGTGAACGTTTCTTATTGGATTTGATTGTACCCTCTAATATGTTGTTGAATGTAACAAATGTAACTATTCCAACTATGTTACAATATTTATATTCTACACCTTATACATTATTATAGTATCACTAGATTTTATAATAAAAATGGTTTGGTTATCGTATGGTAAAAACTGGTCCATGTTTAACTATGTGGTCTTATGAGATACCCTCATTTTAAAAAGTTTTATAAATATAACAATCCATATGATTCAAGTTTCTCATGCTAGTTTACCAGATTGATTTGGGTGTTATTTTCTTAATGTTTGGGTAAGCCATGTGTATGTTTTCAAATTTAGCTTTGGACGCTTTGGAGCTTATGGGGATGGGCTGGATGACTTCCTATCATAGTATTTAGTTCCACTGCATTACTATGGTATTGTCAGCATTTGTGAGGATAGATTATTATAACTGTCTAGGTTGATTATTGTAACTCTGGAAAAAAAATATTTTAGGATGACAATTTATACTATCTTTAGACATTATATATGATCGTTTCGTTGTGAGATTATGATATGGTGTTCCTTCTACCTTGTTCTATTTCTTTTTCTTTCTATTTTACCTAACAATTCATATTTTCCGTACTTGGTTGTTCGGCACATGAATACCATGGATGTATTAGTGTCGACATTTGAGGGTCAAAAAGTCGGGTTATCACAGGCCACGTGCAACCCACTGCATACAGACAAGATTTTTGTATTAATGGCTGCCCATTATTTTTCTATCCTTCGGTCGAGGCAGGGTTGGAAAATTTTGACATTCGATCCCTTGCTCTACCCGTTGTCTCACATATTACATAAGATATCTTTACGGGTCAACCGATCTATCTCGTCTTTTAGGTGATGACACTCATTAGTAGCGTGATCATTAAACTCATGGAACTTGTAGCATTTTATGTTTCCACGGGACTCAACCTCTTGCCCTAAGTGGGTAGGGAAGGCCCTTGGTATATGGAGCAATGGCAGGATATATAGTTTCCATGTCATAGTCAATGAGACATAATTTGCATACTTGGGTTTTAATTAGGAGCCATCCTCGAAACATTTTTTGGTGTCCACCTAACAAACATTTTTACTGCAACAGCTTTCACTACATGAACTATGCTTGTCGCCTCATCTGTCCTCCTTGTCACTATTGGACAAGTCGCCTTCTCTACCCATTTAATGTCGTTAGCCCTTTGAAAGAATTCTATTAGAGACGAGGTAGGATGTTTCAACGATTACCCTTACATTTGGAACAATCTCCTCTTAGGATAAAGGGAAACTACCAAGCTATTTCGTCCACTCTCTTACACTGGTTGACATTTTGTTGAAGCAGTTGACATACAAGTGGAGCAACTCAGTTGGTCCTTGCCATCTATTGCACACTTCGGTAGCCATCATAGATGAGGCTCATCAATAAAATAAATATATATTAACGTTAGTGCACAGCTAGGTTGAAGAGTGGACACTACTTGCCTGCAGGTGCAAGAACCAATTCAAGGCTGATTCAGTCAGGGTGGAGTGGAATAAGAGGCATTTGGCGTTATTGGAGAATGGGCTGGCTCGGGTAGGGAGTTAAAAGTCAAAACATGCCGGATGGGTTAGCACTCATGCCATATTTTCCAATAGAAAGTAAAGCATACCTTCGATGAATACAGATTCTCAATGTTTCCTTAGAAAATGGCACTCTATTTTCATCGTCGAAGAGGCCCTCACCCTCCTGGTTTCTTGTTTGAATTCTAAACATTTGGTGCCTTAGCAATGTCATTTTTTCTCTTAGACTTGCATCCGGCTTTTGCATTTGACGTAAGGCCCTTATTATACATAAGGATCTTTGATGTCGATAAGGAGACACCGAGGAGCGATGGAAGAGAGGTTGGTGACCTTTTATTTCTTTTATGGAAGTTGATCTTGAGTGTTAGCGTCAACTCTGTAACACCCCATATTTTATAACATTATTTAGGATATTCAATTGGTTAAATAAAATAAAATAGTGTGAATATTAAGAGGTTGAGATTTGATTAAAATAAGGGAAGCCGTGCGATGTTAATGTGCAATTTAAAATGAGATAACATAAACCAGTGTGTTAGGAAATGAGTAAGGACAATATGGAAAATAGGAGAAGCTTATACCCTAAACCCTTAGAAAATGAAACTCACGTTCATTTCATTTTACCAAACTAAAATGTCTTAAGGCCGGCCACCATTATTGTTCTCAAGGAAAGATAAAAGCTAGGATTCAAGAGAAGGAAGATAATCAACTAATTCAACATCAAATCTCACATCTTTTAATCTCAAAGCTAAAGGTGAATAATTACTATATCCCATTTTCTTATAATTTTCGGTTTCAAGATTAGATCCAAAATGATTTTGTAAGTATATGTCATGTTTTTGATAATTAAAGTTATATATATGCTTGTTGATGGATTATATATGTTCATGTTAGTTTTTATGATATATTTGACATGAAAACCCTATTAGATGACATCAAAATGACTTGAAAATTTAAATATAGTTCAAAATGATATTTTAGAGATAAGTTTCAATTTTCATAATTTTATGAATTAATGTGGATTTTATATTAATTTTCTAGTAAAGAAAATGATTTATTGGGTTATTAATTATTTACGGCTAAATAAATAATTATTTGGATTTGAAAATTTAATATGTTGGAAAATATATTAAAATAGATTTTCTAGATTTTTTCTAAGTGTTTTGATGAATATATAAAATTATTTAAGGCGTGGAACTTAAATGTTTCATATATTTTATTAAGGAGAAGGGGCATTTTATAAAATAAAATCATTATTTAATTCTGAAATTAGTGGCAGCACATTTTTGAAAAGTATTTTACTAACCAATAAGAATTTGACAAACAAATGCAAATTAGTTGCAAAGTTATCTCTTTTAAGTTAAAAATAAGAAAATCATGCTTTTAGCATGTTTCAGCCATTTCGGCTTCAAACCTTCCGGGCCAGACCTTTCGTGTGACACCCCACCTCTATACCCACACTAGCCAAGGATACTACAGAGTAATGCTATCGACTAGCATGAAGAATAAGGCTGTTGAGGAGCGACCATCCGTGTAATTATTTTGTGCCAGTACTAATATGCTAGATAGAAGGCCACGTATTTCATTTCAAGAGGAAATTCGGCATATTAAGTACAAACTCAAAGCTACTACACAGTGGTTATGTAGACTTCGGAGACAAATATAAAATAAGCATAACACAAAGTCAGTCACAGATATTCATATCACAAAGGCGGAAACAATTGTGAATATATCACATAGAAGTGTACATCAAAGTACAAGATCCACTACAACACAAAAGAATAGGTACAAGTGCTAAACCAAAAGAATATGTATACATCAAGGAGTCTCTATCTCGAATGTATAAAACAAAAACTACTAAGCTAATTAGTTAGCCAAAAGTCAGATGACGACCCTGATAAGAAGTCAAGTAGAAGCACCTGAAATACCTCAGTATGACCCGAGTATTATTTAAGAATAAAATAATAATAAAGGATCAGTCTAGCTATAAATATCATATAAAATGAAACAGGATAAGAGATATGACAAAAACATATGATAACAATAATGTCATACTGTGACAAGTATACATTAAATAACAAACAAAAATCATACAATATCTCAAGAATCTCAAACCACCAAAAAGAATGTCATATTCTTTATTTTATTCACCAAACCACAAGCATTGACAAAACATATCAATGCCAATCGCCAAAAATTGGTGAAACACAAATTCTAGAAATCATCAATTAGAAATCCAGAAATCACAAAAGGGGGAGGCCTATCACAAACGGGAGCATGAAAACTCACCAACATGTGCATCACAAATGGATCGCTATTCCATGGTCGCTAACCATAGAGCCGGTGCAACATCGTAGTACGTCGTTACGCCCGATGAACCTGAAACTCAAATAATCTAAAATAATGACGTAGTATAGCGTTACGCCCGATGAACCTAAAACTACAATAATCCGAAATAACGACGTCATACAGGGTTACGCCCGATGAACGTGAAACTCCAATAATCTAAAAGAATGGCGTTGTTTGCACAAAAAATGGGCAAATACCTCCAAGTCGTATGATTCAGTTGATTTTGTGTTGTTCTTAGTGATTTGGGTGATTTATGCAAATATGTAAAGAGCAGGGACTAAACTGTAAAAGACACACAGATTTATAGTGGTTCGGCCAGAATGTGCCTACGTCCACTTTATATGTTATTCTCCTTTATTTTTCAGATTACAAGTCCAAGGCCTTGATTACAAGCGTATATAAGTTGTTTGAAAGTTCCTTCCGTGTTTGAGCTCTCAAACTTGTCCCCCATTGTTATACCCCTGCCCCTCTATTTATAGAGTGAGGCTGGGGGGGCAGGGGTCTTGAATGTATATAGCTGCTGGTGGGTCTGGGCTGATGCAATCTGGCCTGGAAGTGTTGGTTCGGTACGCCTTGGTCCGGTGGTAGATGGTTGGAGGGGTTGGTCCGGTGAGGCCTTGGACCGGTGGTGAGTTGACTCGGTGGTGAGTTGGTCCGGTGAGGGTTGGAGCGGCAGTTGGTTCGGTAGTATGTTGGCTCGGTGGTATGCCAGTTCGATAGTGCATGGAAAGATGGTTGGTTCGGTAGCAATATGGTCCGGCCATGCTTGGAGGTGAAGTTTGGACCGGCAGTGCTTGGGAGTGGAGGATGGATGGTTCGGCAGTGCTTCCTTTCATTTGGCTCGGTTATATCTCCTTCATACGAACTCCGATTAACCTGGAATTTAAAACATAGCCTTTCCTAGTCCTTATCATCATTTCCAATCAATTTCGTCTCGATCGGAGCTCAACCAGATTTTGGCGATATCGATCGCAGCCTTGATCCCAATCGATCTCCAACCCCGATATTCAACATTCCTTGCCAATTTATTGATATTCCAGTTTTGACCAAAAATGGGATAACACTTTGCCCTCCAAAACATGCCTTGTGATAACAAGGCGTGTTTTGAATAGTTCCGAGTCCAATATCCAAAGTCCATAGACATATTGCCAGAGTATATCATCCTTGAATGCTCCGAGTCGATGTCCAATTCCAAATCCCATGATCAAAGCTTTGGCCAATTCCATATCCATTCGAACTCGACAACCGAGTCCTAATTCATTCTTATCTAATAGCCAATAACCAAATCCAAGACCTCTCCAGGTTGACATCCAAATCCATAACCTATCCGGGCTCTTGCCAAGCGCAATTCACACTTGATGCCCCTGGTCCAGTGTCCCTGGACGTTGAGCTAACCTCTCCGGGTTCTTGCCAAGCGTAATCCACACTTGACGACCTTGGTCCAGTGTCCCTGGACGTTGTACAATGCAATGGCTTAAGTCCTAAGCCGAATCCTGGTCTCTCCGGACCCTTGTTGAGCATAGTCCATACTCAACGACCTGATAATAACAATTGATAATAGAGGGCCTAAGTCCTAGGCCAAATCCTAGTCACTCTGGACCCTTGCCGAGCATAGTCCATACTCGACGACCTGAGTGAGCCAATTTACCATGTTCGGGCAAAGCGACTCACCCCTTGCCAGGCATAATCCATACCCGACGACCGTTTATCAAAAATCAGATAAAAATCCAATCAAAATCCAATCCAAATCCAAATCCAAAATCTAAATCCAAAATCCAAATCTAAAATCCAAATCCAAAATCTAAATTAAAACCAGAAAGCCAGAAATTCAAACCAGCGTCCAAAACCGAAAACAATCATCCAAAGGAAAATCCAAAAGCAAGCAAAACCAGGAGCTTAATCCAAGCTCCAAAACCAAAAACCAAAAAGAAAAGCAGTGTCCAATCCAAAAGCAAAAGATAAATTTCACAAACCATAGCATCGCAGTTTATCATCATTCAGAGCATGCCTAGGGGCTATCTCCGTCCCCGTACATATGTAAATGACTTGGTTGCTTGCCAATAGTTCGCTACTTATTCCATATTACCCTGGTCAATGGATGATCAATCGACCATCGTTCCTGGGCCTCCCCCCATCGTAGCTTGAGGTAGGCGGCGGTTGCTCCTGCTCCGCCGTTGCATTCCAAGGTCCAACATATTGTGGCAGCTATCTGTTCCTTACATGCTCCGCAATTATGTCCTTTAGGTGCCTGCAGCTGTTGGTGTCGTGTCCATCCAAATCATGGAAGAGACAGTGCCTTCCTGATGTCCTTTCCCGTTCTGTTGGTTCTCTCCTAGCTGGCCTCCGGTAGGGAAGGCGATTCCGAGTATCCAGGTATATCCGCTCCAGCGTCTCGTTCAATCCTGTGTATGTGGAAAACTTTGGATCCTTCCATTGCTTCCTAGCATTTCCAGAAGCATCGTCCAACTTTCTTTTTCCTTTGTCTTTATCCAAACCTTTGCTGTATGGTCCTCCAACCTCAATTGCATTAACCTTTTTTAACTTTAAATCCGTACTCGCATCTTCTTGCCGAAGGAACCTTTCTGCCTCGTGAAAGAATTCGTCGAGATCCCGTGGGGGATCTCGTATCAGAGATACCTTGAAATCCGAGTTCTCCCTGACTCCTGATACTGCTGCCATTAAAACCATCGATGGATCGAGCCGATCCACCGAAGCAACTGCGGCACTGAATCGAGTTAGAAAATCTCTAAGCGATTTATCTATCCTTTGCTTTACCGATGTCAATGTCATCACGTTCTTCGGTCTCTTGACATGAACCCGAAACTGTCCCAAAAACCTTTCCACCAATTCCCTCCAAGTCCTGATAGATCCTTCTTCCAGCTGCCTAAACCACATCGCAGCTAAGTCCGTCAAGTACAAAGGGAAGCATCGGGCCATCACTTCCTCCGATGCCCTAGCACCTCCATGTGTCTGGTGTATCTCATCAAGTGATCTGTAGGGTCTGCCTTGCCATCATATACCTCCACGCTAGGTAGCTTGAACTTAGGTGGATTCTGAGCCATCCTTATTTCCCGAGCGAACGGACTCCTGTTCACTCCTTCCAAGTCTCCGCTGGTCAAACCACCTCGCACAGTCTTTCTGATTATATCTACCAATCCAGCGTTGTCTGTCGAGGGTTGCCCCCGAGGGAATTCCGGTACATACTCTTCATGTGGCTCTCTAGCAGCAACGTTGGTTCTAGCCTGTTGAACTCCTTCCAAAGGTCCTCCTGTGTTGGATCCTGCAGGCCTGCCCCCAAGCCTTTGTCAATTGCCCTCTGGCTATGCATCCTGTCCTCCATTGGGTTCCATAACCCTAGCTCCTTGTCCTGCATCCACAACCGGTGTAGCTGTTCCTAAGTTCTGGGTCCCTGCAGCTCTCATTTGCTCCAAGAAAGTCTGCATCATCTCCTGTTGACTCTTCAACAACCTCTCTTGCAGTGAATTTGTTATGGCTTCCATTTCGTCTCGGGTTATGTAGATCGAAGCTGGTCCTTCCTCAGCTCCGGAGGATGCTTGTTGACTTCCTTTCGGTTGGCTTCTCTCAGCCCTTTGCCTTCTACTATTTTACCTAGTCATTGTCTTCCAAATCCAAACTTCTATCCGATGCAGTGGGTGTTAGTCCTTCTCGGTGGAAGCACCAAAAATGTTTGCACAAAAAATGGGTAAACACCTCTAAGTCGTATGATTTAGTTGATTTTGTGTTGTTCTTAGTGATTTGGGTGATTTATGCAAATATGTAAAGAGCAGGGACTAAACTGTAAAAGACACACAGATTTATAGTGGTTCGGCCAGAATGTGCCTACGTCCACTTTATATGTTATTCTCCTTTAGTTTTCAGATTACAAGTCCAAGGCCTTGATTACAAGCGTATATAAGTTGTTTGAAAGTTCCTTCCGTGTTTGAGCTCTCAAACTTGTCCCCCATTGTTGTACCCCTGCCCCTCTATTTATAGAGTGAGGCTGGGGGGCAAGGGTCTTAGATGTATATAGCTGCCGGTGGGTCTGGGCTGATGCAATCTGGCCTGGAAGTGTTAGTTTGGTACGCCTTGGTCCGGTGGTAGATGGTTGGAGGGGTTGGTCCGGTGAGGCCTTGGACCGGCGGTGAGTTGACTCGGTGGTGAGTTGGTCCGGTGAGGGTTGGAGCGGCAGTTGGTTCGGTAGTATGTTGGCTTGGTGGTATGCCGGTTCGGTAGTGCATGGAAAGATGGTTGGTTCGGTAGCAATATGGTCCGGCCATGCTTGGAGGTGAAGTTTGGACCGGCAGTGCTTGGGAGTGGAGGATGGATGGTTCGGCAGTGCTTCCTTTCATTTGGCTCGGTTATATCTCCTTCATACGAACTCCGATTAACCTGGAATTTAGAACATAGCCTTTCCTAGTCCTTATCATCATTTCCAATCAATTTCGTCTCGATCGGAGCTCAACCAGATTTTGGCGATATCGATCGCAGCCTTGATCCCAATCGATCTCCAACCCCGATATTCAACATTCCTTGCCAATTTGTTGATATTCCAGTTTTGACCAAAAATGGGATAACAGACGTAGTACAGCATTATGCCCGATGAACCAAACTCTAATAATTCGAAACAACGACGTAGTACATCGTTACGCCCGATGAACCAGAAACTCTAATAACCCGAAACAACGACGTAGTACAGCGTTACGCCCGATGAACCGAACTCCAATAATCCGAAACAACAATGTAGCACAGCGCTACGTTCGATGAACCGAACTCCATAAAAGAACATAGGTCGCTAGCCCATAAAAGAAATGAGACGAAACTCAATGAAACGAGGTACAGTCCCCTACGTGGACAAAGAGACATCGCATATCGCTAGTCTAAACCATAAAATGATCATCATTGATCAATAAGAAGTGTAAATTACACTAAGCTAGTAAATAAATGAGTTTAGCTTCATGTCCCACAACCACTGGCTTAACTTAAATATTTATGAATAAATTGTAGATTTCCACTCGAAAATTGTCACAAGATTTCAGTTGAACAAGTCTAGGAATTAACTGACAAAGTAAACGCAAGCGTTTCATACCACTTGTTTTGCTAAGTCGTTTAATTGGATTTCTTGAACGAATGAGGTAAAGGTTTGTATATACTAATAGATTGGAAAATAGTTTTAAAATCGAGTTCTGCATTGAAAGCATTTTTGGTGAAAGAGTTTGGATATTTACTACTAGTATAGAAACCTTTGTATTTAGAAGTGATAAATCACAGAAATGATTGTAAAAACAATCTATCACCAAAAATTCTCGCACGAAAATGTGAATTAAATCCATAAAATCGATACAAATCCATCAAATGGATATTCCCAAAAATCCAAAGAAAGAAGTTATCAAAGTCGATAATAAGTGATAATAACTAACCGGATCAACAAAAATTGATTAAAATTTGGAACCCACATAAAAACAACCTAAACAGGCAAAAATAAACAGTTCTAGATGCCCGGATTTTCAATCAAACGTCTGGATTTAGGTTCTGGAAATATATATTTTTCCAAAAACCTTCCAGACGTTTGAAAGGTTGTACCAGACGTCTAACAAGTTGTATCAGACGTCTGAAAGGGTGCACCTGACGTCTGACAAGGAGCACCAGACGTCTGACAAGTTGTATCAGACGTCTGATTCTGTTCTCTGCCTTTTTTCTTTTCTGCCATATATTTTTCTTTTCTCTAGGGTCTATAACCAGACGTCTAGACTTGATAACTAGACGTCTGGTCACGTGGTCTGGGCAACAGTTTGCCTAGGCCTTGATGGCCAAAATGATTTGGGAGCGATCGGACGAGCAACGAAGACTAGGGATTTATGCCAAGTGACAACCCAGCCTTATGTGCTTTTCGATACACCCCAAATAACATGTCCAAACATCCATAATAGGATTTTCATAAAATTGGACTTCAAAACCAAAAATTGGAAAATTTACCGAATCAATTCAAATCTAAAGCAAATGAACATGAATAGATGTTAGGAATTCATACCTAACAACAAAGAAAGTTATAGACATGGATGTGAGTTCAAGAACTCACCTTTAAATTTAAAGACAATGAATGAGAGGTTTTAAAACAAAGCAAGACCAATTCCTCTTCAATACATCTCTAGAATCTTCAATCTATTAATAAACGTGAGGCTTTTCCTAAGTAGGGTTTAGGAATTTCTGAAAATTGAAGAGAGATGGAGATAGAGAAGATAAAGAGGATGCTTACCAAAGCTTCTCTTTGATTAATCACTTGAATTTGAATTCTTAAGAGAAACTTGGGCTTAGGAATTTCTGATCCCTTTTCTTTTCTCCCATTTTTCTAGGGCTTGAAAGTATTAGGAAATAAGGAATGAAACGAATGAAAATGAGTGGAGTTAGGGTATTTGATAGAAAAGTTGGGTTTGTGGGCTGAAACACAAACCCCAATCCCAATAGAAAAATAATAAAAATCTACTCAACTGCAAACATATCGATGTTTATACTCAAAAGGTCGCAAATGTCGTTTTGAACTCAATGGAAGTTGTCTCGACTCTTAATTCGACTGTTTACAAAAAAGTAGCATTACGGACTTTAATCCGGCTAAAGATGCTATATTTAAATAAAATATTTAAATATACAATTGTAAAATATGCGGGTTGTTACAGACTCTCCTCCTTAAAGAAATTGTGTCCTCGCAATTCTTAAGAAGAAAACAAAGAGCAATAACCATAAAAGCATATCAACACAGAAGAAAATTTGAAATAAGAAGTTCACCTTAAAGAGCATGAGAGAGTAAGTCCGGATGTGTTCACTCGATGAATTCTCTGGTTTTCCAAGAACAATCCTTGGGATTTGTGGACCAGTGACCTTTCACAAGAGGAACATCTTTATTTCGAAGGCGTTTAACCTCCGAAGCGATGATACGAATAGGATGTTGCTCATAAGTCAAATTAGGTGAAACTTCAATTTCTCCAATAACACCAGGCTCAAGAATAGAATCAGAATCCCTAAGGCATTTCCGTAGTTGAGAGACATGGAAAATGTCACGAATAGCAGAAAATTGAGCCGGTAATAAAAGGCGATAAGCCACGGAACCAATATGTTCGGTGATGGGAAATGGACTAATATATCGAGATGCTAATTTTCCCGATCGACTGAAACGCACAACACCCTTCATAGGTGAAATACAATTGAACACCAAATTCTAAGAGTAGAAACAATGGCTGCGAGCACAAGATCATGAGTGGCATACCTAGTCTCGATAGGCTTTAATTGTATAGAAGCATAAGTGATGAACGTTCCCTTTTGCAAGAGAACAACACCCAAACCAATATGACTAGCATCGGATAAACAATGAAGTCTTGGTTCCCTTCGGGAATCACAAGAATAGGAGCATCGGAAAGGAGTTCTTTTAAATGATCCTCTTTACCGAAAAGCTAAGACATTCAAAATTATAATTAATTTTATGTAATCATTTTTTTAGAAAAAATTACTTATTACAAGTCAATTTATTGTGTCTGACTATCTTATTATAGCGTTTAGGAGATTCCTATCAATAATGTTGATCAGGTGTATCGACCAGAATTCTTAAAGCACTCAATGGGCAAAACAAAACAAAATCATCTTTAATATGATAAAAATATCTCTCAACAATTTTATGAATATTCTTTGTTCGTTTTTATAACAAAATCCAGTTATACTTATAAATATCTTACTAAAAAGATTTGCTATTTTGAATTGCTGTTTTCACCTATAATTAATGAATACAAGGATGGAGTCATCAAGATACTCGTAGAATACTCGATTAGTAAGATGGATGAAATAAGCTGGAGGATTCATCAAACCAAATGGCATAACAAGCCATTCATAAGAATCATAATGTGTGTTGAATGCGGTTAGTGAAACGTTATCGTCCGCAACTCATAGGTAATGAAAACTGGTGGCAAAGTCGAATTGAAAAGACCTTAGTACCACTTAATAGATTGCTTAGGTGATAATCCTAAGACAAGCTCAAAATACCGAAAAATTCACAAACTAATGAGAGAAATAACATTTTCCTCATCATGTGGGTTTAAAGAATAAAATGATGCCACCCAATTGGAATCAAAATCATTAAGAAAATTAAAAACCTGCTTGACAGATTGAGAATGTTAAAGATGGATAGTCCTCTCGGGACAAAGGATATGGCTTCATAGTGATTAAGCCAATCCTTTCCCAAAAATCAATTCTGAAACCTAACTAACGCATAACATGCAAATCGGCTTGGAAAGAATAATCACATAAAATGATCTCTACATCTTTACAAAGTAAACTAAGTGTTGCGGACCTACCAATTGGGTTCGCAATTCTCAGCGTAGTCATCAAGCTCGAAATGTTTAAAGAAGAAGAATCAACAAGTTCTTTTGATATAATATAATGAGATGAACCCATATCAAAAGGAACTCGAGTAGGATAATCACAAAACAAATGTCATCAAGGACTGAATGAGAAATACATTGACCAAGAGAAGTGTCACTAGGAACTTGCACAACACTCAGCTCTCCCTCTCTCCTACTTTGAAATATGGGACATGTAGATATAAGATGACCCGAACTTCTACAATAACGACCAAAAAGGGGTTTCGGACACCTATTTGCATAGTGGTCTGTAGAACCATAATTGTAGCATTGTCCATGACTAGAGGTAGGAGTCTTTCCTACCGAAGTTTCTTGCTTCCCTTTCTTATTGGGATTGGGGCCTTTGAACTTAATAGGCCTCTTCATGTTATTGTTGAAGTTCTATTTGGCACCTACACCTTCAACATCACTTTCTTTATCGGCCTCTTCAAGTCGAATAGCGATATCGACAAGCTGATCAAAAGAAATTTATAGTTTCATAAGTAATGGCTTCTTGAGGTTCTTATTCAACCCATAGACAAACCTCTGATTTTTCTTCAATGGGGTATTAATATATTCGACACCATATTTAGAGAGAGGTTCAGAAGATACGGCATAGTATGTCAAGGAAGATTCACCTTGAACAAGGTCAATAAAGTGTCGAGCTAAAGTTATTTTTCAGCTTCCAGCACAAATTCAACTCGAACCTTTCTCGGAATTGCTTCCAAGTAAGATCCGCTTCAACTATTTCTGAAATCAAAAGCTCATACCAATCTAATGCTCTTTCTTGGAACATACTAGAAGCCACGTGGAACCGATGTAGATTCACAAGATTCATGTGACAAAAGATGCGGTCACATGTTCTAAGCCAAATTTGGATTTCTATAACACTTTCGGATCCCTTAAATAGCCTTCCACCCAAATCGGTATAATCTCTGCATAAGCGTGCAAACCGAGATTTAGGATGAGTAGGTTCTGGAATGGGTCCGGTAGCTTGAGCATTCTTTACAAGATCTAAAAGATGTTCGGTAGACATAAATACTCCATCCTGAGGAGTAGCACTAGATTGACCGGCGTTAGGACGGCCATATCTAACCATTTTTCTTCTTTAAGAAAGAAAGAAAGAAAGAAAGAAGCGGAAAAAGGTTAATCTCAGAATGAATATCAAACAAACTTGATTGATAAAACAAGGCATCATAAAAGAAATTAGAATAGAACGGGTCTAATGACTCGAACTAAATCCTAAGGCACGATTCCTAAGAAAGACTTAGGACGATGATCCTTGCTATAATGTTCTATACTGTTTCGAAGTTTGGCTCTGATGCCAAGCTATGACGCCCCACCTCTATACTCACATTCGCTAAGGACACTACGGAGTAATGCCTTCGATTAGCACGAAGAATAAGGCTATGTGCGAGATGCCAAGCAATGGTACCAAGCCGTGATGCCCCAAGCTTTGTGCGAGTACCGATATGCCAGATAGAAGGTCGCGTATTTCATTTCAAGAGGAAACTCGACATATAAAGTACAAACTCAAAGCTACAACACAGTGGCTATGTGGTCTTCGGAAACAAATATAAAATAAGCATAACACAAAGTCAGTCACAGATATTCATATCACTAAGGCAGAAACAGATATGAATATATCACATAGAAGTGTACATCAAAGTAGTGGTCATACAAGATCCACTACAACACAAAAGATTAGGTACAAGTGCTAGACAAAAGAATATGTATACATCAAGGAGTCTCTATCTCGAATGTATAAAACAAAAAATACTAAGCTAAGTAGTTAGTCAAAAGACAGATGACGGACCCTATTAAGAAGTCAAGTAGAAGCACCTGAAATACCTTAGTCTGACTCGAGTATTATTTAAGAAGGAAAAAATAATAAACGGACCAATCTAGCTATAAATATCATATAAAATGAGATAGGATAAGAGATATGACAAAAACGTATGATAACAATAATGTCATACTGTGATAAGTATACATTAAATAACAAACAAAAATCATACAATATCTTAAGAATCTCAAACCACCAAAAAGAATGTCATATTCTCTATTTTATTCACTAAACCACAAGTATTGATAAAACATATCAATGTCAATAGCCAAAAATTGGTGAAACACAAATTCCAGAAATCATCAATTAGAAATCCAGAAATCACAAAAGGGGAGGCCTATCACAAACGGGAACATGAAAACTCACCAACACGTGCATCACAAACGGGTCGCTAACCACAGAGCCGGCGCAACGACGTAGTACAGCGTTACGCCGGATGAACCTGAAACTCAAATAATCTGAAACAATGACGTAGTACAGCGTTACGCCCGATGAATCCAAAACTCCAATAATCCATAACAACGACGTAGTATAGCATTACGCCCGATGAACCCAAAACTCCAATAATCCGGAACAACGACGTAGTACAGCATTACGCCCGAGAACCGAACTCCAATAATCTGAAACAACGACGTAGTACAGCATTACGCCCGATGAACCCGAAACTCCAATAATCCGAAAAAAGACGTAGTACGACTTTACGCCCGATGAACCGAACTTCAATAATCCGAATCAACGACGTAGTACAGCATTACGCTCGATGAACCGAACTCTATAAGAGAACATGGGTCACTAGCCCATAAAAGAAATGAGATGAAGCTCAATAAAACGAGGTACAGTCCCCCATGTGGACAAAGAGACATCGCATATTGCTAATCTAAACATAAAATGATCATCATTGATCAATAAGAAGTGTAAATTACACTAAACTAGTAAATAAATGACTTTAGCTTCATGTCCCGTAACCACTGGCTTAACTTAAATATTTACGAACAAATTGTAGATTTCCACTAGAAAACTGTCATAATATTTCAGTGGAAAAAATCTAAGAATTAACCGACAATGTAAACGCAAGTGTTTCATACCACTTGTTTTGCTAAGTTGTTTAATTGGATTTCTCGAACGAATGAGGTAAAGATTTTTATATACTAATAGACTGAAAAACAGTTTTAAAAACGAATATGTATTGAAAGTAACATTGAAAGCATTTTTGATGAAAGAGTTTGGATATTTACTACTAGTATAGAAACCTTTGTACAACAGTGACAAATCACAGAAATGATTGTAAAAACAATGAATCACCAAAAATTCACGTACAAAAATGTGAATTAAATCCATAAAAATTTGATATCAAATCCATCAAATGGATATTCCCAAAAATCCAAAGAAAAAAGTTATCAAAGTCGATAATAAGTGATAACAACTAACGGGATCAACAAAAATCGATTAAAATTGGAAACCCACACAAAAATAGCCTAAACAGGCAAAAATCAACCGTTCCAGATGTCTGGATTTTCAATCAGACGTCTGGATTTGGGTTCTAGAATATATATTTTTTCAGAAACCTTCTAGAAGTTTGAAAGGTTGTATCAGACGTCTGACAAGTTCTATCAGACGTCTGAAAGTATGTACCAGACGTCTGACAGGGAGCACCAGACATCTGATTCTGTTCTCTGCCTTTTTTTCTACCGTATATTTTTCTTTTCTCCGGGGTCTATAACCAGCCGTCTAGACTTGATAACCATACGTCTGGTCACCTGGTCTAGTCAAGAGTTTGCCTAGGCCTTGATGGCCAAAATGATTCGAGAGCGATCGGACGAGCAACGAAGATTAGGGATTTATGCCAATGACAATCTAGCCTTATAGGCTCTTCGATACACCCCAAATATTATATGCAAACATCCATAGTATGATTTTCATAAAATTGGAATTCAAAACCAAAAATTGAAAAATTCACCCAATCAATTCAAATAAAAAGCAAATGAACATGAATAGATGTTAGGAATTCATACCTAACAACAAAGAAAGTTATAGACATAGAACTGAGTTCAAGAACTCACCTTTAAAACTCAAAGATAATAAATGAGAGGCTTTAAAACAAAGCAAGACCAATTCCTCTTCAATACACCTCTAAAATCTTCAATCTATTATCAAAGGTGAAGCTTTTCCTAAGTTAGGGTTTAGGAATTTCTGAAAATAGAAGAGAGATTGATGGAGAAGATGAACATGATGCTTACCTAAGCTTCTCTATGATTTATAACTTGAATTTGAATTTCTAAGAGAAACTAGGGCTAAGGAATTTCTAAAATCTTTTCTTTTCCCCCATTTTTCAAGGGCTTGAGAGAGTTAGGAAATAAGGAATGAACTGAATGAAAATGAGTGGAGTTAGGGTATTTGATAGAAAAGTTGGGTTAGTGGGCTGAAACCCAAACCTAAAGCCCAATAGAAAAATAGCAAAATTTTACTCAACTTCAAACATATCGATGTTTATACTCAAAAAGGTCGCAAACGTCGTTTTGAACTCAACTGAAGTGGCCTCGAGATCTAATTCGACTGTTTACAAAAATTATCATTTTGGACTTTAATCCGACCAACGATGCTATATTTAAATATACAATCATAAAATATGCGGGTTGTTACATTTCGACATGGTCAAAAGGTTATAGCTTTCGACAAGGTCAAAGACCAATGCATACGGTATCATTATCTTGGTATGTAACGAATTGGACAAGGTCGAAGGGTACTTAGTCGAAAGGTTAGTTTCCGAAGAGGTTGGAGTATGTTTGTTTTATAAGCCAAAAGAATCGCCTGCTTTGCTTTCGAAAAGAAGCTTTCAACTTGGTTGCTTTCGATCAGTTTAAATATTCAAAATGAAGTTTTAAACCTTTTGATAAGGTTGAAAGGTTACTGCCGCTTTCCAACCTTTTGAAGTTGTTGCTTTCAACAAAGTCGAAAGGTTTACTTGTTTTTAAAACCAGCCGCTTCTCCATGCTTTCGAAAGAAAGCTTTCGACTCAGATGCTTTACCTTATTTTTCTAACTGAAGTGTAACCCAAGCTTTCAAAGAAGGTGGTTTAAAGGCTGGAGCCTATTGTTTTAAAAAGAGATGTTTTCAAGCTTTTGAAGCTGTGCTTTCGACAAGGTCAGAAAGTAGCTTCCAATGAAGTCGAAAGATTTTAAAAGAAGATTTTCCACATGTTTTAAATTGAACCCAAAGAGCTTTAGAAAGTTTTATGTTTTAAAAGGTTAAATTCTTTAGAAAGGTTTTTTTTCCTAAATGATTTCAAAGGGGCCGAAAGCCAAGCTTTCGATAGAGTATAAGGGTAGCTTTCAAAGGGGTCGAAAGGTAGCTTCCGACGAGGTCGAAAGGTTCTGTTTTCTGAATGGTTTCGACAGGTTTGAAATGGAACGTTTTCCTAAGGTTTTCTAAGGAAATGCCTTAAAGTGTTTTTAAAGTAGGATGTCCAAAGATTTATGGCTTTCGAAAGTGATGATTTCAATGGTTTCGAAAGGTTTGGAGCATGTTTTCGAAAGGTTTGAAGTATGGTTTCGAAAGGTAAGGTTTTGGCCTCTTGGCCTAGATAATTAAAGGGTTTTATTTGGTTTCGAAAAAGATGCTTTCAAAGGTTTGATGTGACGACCCACATTTCGAAAAGTTTAAATCAACAATAATCCACACATGTCCAACTTAAACAATCCGGAACGTAGATAATCAATGGGAAAAATTAAGAAAATAAGGAAATAAGAAAACAAACACAGAATCTCACAGCGGAATGATAAAATATAATAAATAAATAATCAATTCACGAAATTGTTTATATCATACATTTGATTATAGTCTATACAACATTTATCATAGTTATATATACATCAGGGGTAAATAAACAATTTAGCAAAATAGCATGATGCAGAGAATGATAATAGTAATAGTATACCAACTTCGTCTTCATCCTTTAGAAAATTATCTTCAATACGCTGAAAAAAACTCAGGACCGACCCAAGGGTAGTGAAAAGAAAAAACACTCGAGTCAGGACTGAAATACTCTTATGTAAGTTAAATCAATGTCACAAAATAAGAGTGCAATAACTTAATAGATGTTACGAGTTTTTTCATCTCCTAAGTATCCGTCAAACTATCTATATATAATAGTGTACGCTATTATAGATAATGTCTATTAGTAAAACAAAAATAAAAATTGCATTAAGGCTTTACATTATCCCCATTAACACATTTTTATAGCATGTAGTCTATGCAGATTCTGTAACACAACCAGTAACGTCTGTAGCCAGTGAGTCCCCTATAGGCACAGTACTAAACCAAAGTCGCAATGGGTTCGTATAAGGATAAGTATGACAAGGCACGTGAGGCAAAGCCCAAGGTAGGATTCTACCAGTTTACCCTTCCTAGCAGGTCGTAACCCATCCATGACCGACCGCGACAATCAATCCAAATGAAAATGGTGCACCAATCGAATATGAAATCATAATAGTAATACGAGGGATCAACGTCGCTAGAGGTAGCAAACCTCATTGGCCAAACATAGGCCCTTGTTTTAGTCATTTTAATTATGACACGACTATCAAAGCTATCCATCATCATTCTTCTACTTCATTCTAGTAAACGTTCGCCAATTCAACCACTACATTCTGGATATCATCCACCGCATACATAGTTGTTAAAGTGGTTCCAATATTGATAGAGAATATGCCAATAAGATGCCCCGGTCTCTGTAACAACTAAATGCCATTTTACACACCGGTTGGTACTTCTATATTTCAGAAACAATTCATACTTGATATCAAAATATCATATTCGCTTCAAAATCAAATCCATTTGAAAATTATCATATTCGCTTCAAAAATCAAATCCATCTCAAAATCATCATATTCACTTCAAAAATCATATTTTACTTCAAAATGTTAATTCAATTCGATATATCAATTTCATTTCAAACTCGATTCGAATTACAATTTTGGTTATAATTTCACTTTAACCCAACTCGCATTTAAATCCAAGATTTAAATATAAACATTCGACCTTTTGACCAGTTTGAAATTTTAGAAAATAGTTTTAATAGTTTTAAAACAGTTAAATAGTAAAAATAATTTAATAGAAAATAGTTTGATTATTAAAAACGGTTTATATAGTAAAATAGTTTGGAAAAATCAAAATAATTTAAATATATAAAGAATATAGATTTTAAATCGTTTTTACTAAACTAATTCTTTTGAAAATAGTTTCAAAGTCAAACTAATTCAATTCCAAATTTCCCAATTCAAATCAATTCCAATTTGCATTTCGATTTAGTCGATTCAATCCCGATTTCAAGTCGAATTCAATTTCAATTCCAAATCAATTTAAATTCCAATTCTAAATAATTTCAATTCTAATTCCAATTCCAAATTAATTTCAATTCCAATTCCAAATTTGTTTCAATTTCAAGTCCAAACTAATTTCAACTCCAATTCCAAATTAATTTCGATTCTCAAATTTAAACCATTTCGATTTATATCAATTCCGAGTTTGATTTCCAAAAAATCGATTCAAAACACTTAAATCAAATTTACCTTCAATATCCAATTTGAAATCCAAATCTTCGAATATAATTCAATTCCGAGCTCAATTCGAAATATCGTTTTATATCACTTTACTTAGCAATATTTAAAGCTCGAAAAAAGTCCAATCATTTAAAACAAATCAATTTCTAAAATTCAAATCATATTTGATTATAATTTAAAAATCATAACTTCAATTATTTAAACAATTCCTGTTATCAATTTTTAACTTCCAATATTCCGAGCTCAAGTTCGAAAATAATTCGATTTCCATAAATTCAATTTTTGTTTCTTTAAATCAAATCATTTAAATAATTTCAAAACAAAAATTTTAACACTAGTACAGAAGGTGCATATTACTTCACCTCATTTGCATCAGTTGAAGTAAAAACTGATGCAAATAGAACTATTTGCATCGGTTCTATCTTAATAACCGATGCAATTGGTACGTGGAAAGCAATAGGTAATAAAAAATTCAAATTTGCATCAGTTCTCACCAACAACCGATGCAAATAGTTTTAGTCGCATCGGTTTTAAAGTCAACCGATGCAACTACATGTTGATGGCAATATGAAATTTAGGTGGGAAATAATGAAAAATTGGCTCCAAAGTTTACTTTGGACAAATGTACTCCTTCCTCCTCAATAGCCATCTCCGGAAAAAAAATATCGTGCCCTCCCCTTCTTTACATTTTCAAAATCGAACAAAAGAAGAAAAAAATTAAAACGAAGCTTTTGAAAATTTTAATGGCGAAGATGGCAGCAAACCCGAAATCGATTTACAATAAGAAATCCACGGCCGAGCATCTCAAACAAATAAAAATCTAAATCAAAGCAGTTCAATAAAATTTCACTTCCCATCGATCTTCTTCACTCAGTTCCCAAAGTGCAAATCAGAAAATTTAACGATGGCTCTTTGTCGACTCCATCATGTAGGGCTCCTTCGGCCACACCATTCAAAGCCTCAAATTACCGAGATATCAGTGGTCCTCTATCGTCCAGCGGTGCTGCCGTTAGATACTTTCCATTGTTTGTTCGTTTTGCTCCCAATTGGATTCGATGGATGCTCAAAAAAAATCTTTTGTTGCGGATTTGCTGATGAATCTTGGACGCAATTCGATGCTACTGCTGAAGCAAAGAGGAAATTAGTTGCTGTTGGATTCCATTTACTGATGAGAACGATGACTGGAATCGGCAGCCTGGTGGGCGCTACTTTATCACTAGAAGCATGTCATCTTTGGTTGCTTTTGCTGTAGGAGAAAGGTAATATCCTGTTGGTTGTGGTTTTCGTGTTATAGCTGCACATACTGATAGCCCATGCTTAAAAATGAAACCAAAATCAGCTGGTTCAAAGGAAGGATATTTAATGGTAAATGAGCAACCATATGGAGCTGGGCTATGGCATACTTGGTTTGATAGAGATTTTATATATCATATCATCAAGGTGAGTAGAAGTGTTAGAAGTCTCTCGTTGATTGATTGTGCTTAAGTAGCACTTGAATTTTTAAGCTAAATTTTTTTTCTATGAATATTGTTTAACTATTTTGAGTTTTGGAGTTAAAATTAACCATTTTTTGAAGAATTTTGGGATTTTTTCAGTGCACTGGTTATTTATGCAGTAAAAATGAAGACCATTTCATTCTTTTCCATGAATCGAGAAGAATTTTTTCACTTAATCTTGCTTAGAACTTTGCTTCATTTTAGGTGAAGATCAAAAACACTACTTAGAAGTGCTTGAGTGCTAATCGCTTAACACTGCTGATGTTTCAAAATATTATAGTGTTGAACCCAAGTATTTTGCGCTTAAGCGCTTTTTCTTAACAAAGATTTTGTGTACCTTTATGGTTTGGTGTTTTGACCGGATCTCTAAAATTGTGACCATTCCAGTTTGATTCGGCCATGTTTAGTACAAAATTATGTTATAAATATGGTTTCAGATATGAGATGTAAAAATGTATCAGTTTTTTGATATAAATATGAAAATAAATCAATAAAACCAGTAAAGAAATAAAATTGAAAAAAAATGGTCTATACACTTATCTTGACATTCTCAAGATTCATAGTTTTTTATGTTATCAGGTTTCTTGTTTCATATTTTTCTTGCTTGTGAAAATTCCATTATAATTATTATTATCTTGTGTTGTTTTCAATTGCTTTGTTGACATGAAAAAAAGTTGTTATTAATAATGTATTTTCTTCTCCACAATTGAGAAGGCAAAATATATCTATATTGGTGGATTTTTCCTCACAGTATCTCCAGAATCTATTTTGCTTGTAGCTGAGCACGTAGCTGCAAATAACAAGGTATTGGTTCATATTTCCGTTTATGTCTTTTTTTGGGGTTGAAGAGGAATGGTAATTGTTAATGGTTTTGAACGTGTTTACAGCAGTGCCAGCTATTTTTTTTTGCAATGGAGGTGCCGGGGTGGATTTTCAGTTGAGCAATGTAGTTGGCTGTTGAATATGACAGTAAGGCTTGGTTGTATGAATGTGTGCAATGGATTGAGAAGTGCTCCAGGCAGTTTTTTCTTGGTGAATATAACAGTAAGGCTTGGCTATTTGCGTGATGGGAAATGTAGTGATGTTGTGCCTGAGGAGTGATGATGTTACTGGTGGTAAGTTTTCGTGAGGAGAAAGCCAGAGAAGAATGTAACAGCAGTGGTTCAAGTGAGTTCTATGGGTGAAGCAACTTTGATGGTTGTTGTGGATTTGACAGTAGTTGTGCGGATGGTTGAAGTGGGAAATTCTCTGTTGTATTGATGATGCAGCAGTTTGTAGAAGTGGTCGTGACGATGAATTGAAGGTTAAAGTTTGTTGTGACAGTTTCTGATGTAAATGAAGGTGCAGTTTGGTTTGGAACTGTAGTCTGTTGTGATGAGTTGATGAACTGTGATGTTTTGAATAATGGAGATGGCTTTACTGTATTGTATTGCAGGGTTGCAGTTGAAATGTGAGTGTGGGCAGAAATATAGAGTTGATGAGAGAAGTGTGTATGTCAGTGTGCAAGTGTTTGGCAGCAATTAATAGCAATAGCAAGTGGTAAGTAGAGATGATGACAGTGGTAAGGGAAAATCCGAAGAGGTAGGTTTGGTAGGGGCTGATGTTAGCAGTTCTGGGTTAGATGAAGGCAGGGTATTATTTGTATTGGCAGCAGTGATGAAGTGTTTTGGATGCGAGGAGGATGGATGGGACAGAGATGCAATGTAGTCAGGTGGTTGTTTTGGTAGGGAATGTATGCACTATGCTTTGTGGTGAGGAGTTAGAAATGCAGGGTAGAAGTGGATGACTGATAGGGGAAATGTGGTGTTGCTATAATTGAAGATGGTCTGAGAGGTTGGTGTGTGGTTGCTGTGGCAACTGTGAAGAAATGAAGTGTGCATAGTGATGAACAATGGAGATAACAGAAATCAATGTTGTAAATGAAGGTGAAAATTTGTAAACCAAAGCAGAATTTGTAAATGATAATGAAATAATCTTTTTTTTTAATTTTTTGTGTACGTTTTTTTCTTTTATATATATATATATATAAAGGTTATCAATAATATATATAATCTATTTGAGTACTGTAATAATTGTTTCTGAGGGATTTGTTTGCATCGGTTGTTATTACAACCGATGCAACATGGGGGCTGTGTCTAAGCAACCAACCATGATATTTTGCATCAATTGTTAGTAACAACCGATGCAAAAGTGTTAAGCCTGTTGCATCGGTTGCATGTGCATCGGCTGTTGAACTGATGCAAAGGGGGGTAAACAACCGATGCAAATGGCCTGTTTTGTAGTAGTGTAAAATCCTTTAATTTAACCAATCTGGTATCCGTATATAATTTCTATCCTACTGAAAGTGAATTAATTATTCCAATTTAATTCAAGGATGGATATATATTATTTCAATCCAAAATAAATGTCATAGGTATATATAATTTTAACCTATTTTTTAATTTATTCAGAATAATTCAATTTACAGTTTTATATACTGTAAATAATATACAAGATGATAACATGATATATCGAAATATATAAACATCCAAAATATCGACCAATAGCATCTATCACAACCAATCATCCAAACAGTCAATAAAATTCACAACAAATATCAATATAGGGTATTTTACAGGCAATTAAATTCTAATTCAATTTAACTGTCAATTCAAATTCAATCAATTAATTCAGATGTCAATTTAAATGTCAATTAAATTTATCAAAAAACAATCAATAAATTACAATCGCTTCACGATATAAATAACTACATAAAAATTATTTCAGTCAATTGTGAGCGTATAAACACCCACTTTTGATTTATCGACGATTTAAAATCCAAATAAAGACCAAAATTTGAATAGTCTTAGAATGCAGCTAAACAAATTCCATAATGTCTAGAATTTCGATACGAATGCAGTGGAGAAAACCGAGCGTAGATCAGAGCTCGTATGCAAAAGTTATTCAAGTTAGAGCACTTTGAATATGAATATAAAATAATATATTAATAAATAATAGAAAAACACGTACCTCTTCTTCCTCAACATGGCACGCACGTATAGGAACCCATCTTCACACGCATGGCTTCAAAACGCACGCCAATATACACGACCGTACCTTGATCAGGACGTCCCCATGTGAGTGCCTCCAGGAGAGCCACCAACGCCAGAAGTCGTGCCGCCTCCGATGCCTCCGTCTACGTGAAAATCGAGGAAGAACGCTGGCCCCTCAAACTCAGATTTCGGTGAATCTGAGATGCTTCAGCACGAATCAACCATTGGATTTGTAGAGCTCATCAAGCTCTACAAATTTACTTTTGGAAGTTTTCAATTTCGTTGAATGGATTGAGAGATATCGAGGAGAGAAAATGGTGAATTTTCGGCCATTAAAAGAAACTGGCGGCTAGGGTTTTGAAAAGTTAAAATAATAATTTTCTCGATATGCTTGCCGTATTTATTTAGTTAGGTCCAAAATCATTCGAACTCTAATCGAGGCGTGCCGCCTGGCGTTCATAATGTTTTACCCCATCCCAAACGCAATGGAACTAGTTTCAAGGCATATGTAATGACCCAGTATTTTCAACCCTTCGCATCCGCACATGTCGGACTTGAATTGTTCAAAATACTGCGTTGTAAAATAAATTTGGCAAAACTCAGAATATGTAGTAAATAAATCACAGAATCACATACATATATCAGAACTCACAGCGGAAATAAAATATACAGTGGTTCATGAAGCCACTATAAAACTTTAACCAAATAGAATTTACATAGTTTAGAATCTGCAATACAGCTGTAGACATAAATAGAAACAGAGTCTTCCAATTTGATTGATTGCAAATAAGATAAAGACTGAAAGGCTTCCGGCAGTATGAATGATCTACGGGATGACATAACTCCGGAGAGAAACTGAAACTGCAACTCAGGCTGACCCGAGCGTAAAAATAAAACATAACACTCGAGTCAGGACATACATACTTATATAATGTAAGCTAATTCAAGTGTACTGTAATATAGAGCAAGTAACTTAAAGGATGCTTGGGACCGCCCATCCTCTAAGGATCCGTCAAACTATTTACTATGTAGTATATTGCGCTATTATACTAGTGTCTATTTATAAAATAAACTTACTTTTAAGTAGCGTTAAGGCTTTACATTTTCCACCTTAACACGTAATAGTCCCAGTAGTCCATCCAATATCATAGCTCCTCCTGATCGGGAAGCAACTAGAGGATACCACACGGGCTACGGGAGAAATCTAAACTCGTACAAGGCGCGGTATGGTAGGTGACACGGCACAACTAGGCAATGCCAGGGTAGATATACCAATTACGCATCCGGGCCGATGGTAACGCGAAGCCGCAGCAACCGCCCACCTCGAAACAACTCCCCAAATCAAAATAGAAGTGGCCACTGAATCAATCCAAAGTCATAGTATAATATCGAAGAGGAGTGTCCGATCAGAGGAATGACCTCATTAACCCGTCGATCGCTCCTGTTTTAGCCACCTTATGCCAACTCACGGGAGTCGGGTCCACGTATTTACCTTACAGGAAACGTCGCCACCAACCTACTTCATTCTGGAATCTCCACCGCGTACACGGTTAGTCAAAGTGGTTTTCGGTATCGACAGAGAGTATGTCCATATCCGATCCCGGTCTCTTTGCCAACCCATCGTTATTATAACACCGTGGTCTTTTAAAACAGTTTATACTTTAAAACCAAAATAAACATTTCTATTTCAAACTATAAACACGATATCATTCAAAACCCAAAACAATATGATACCGTTATATTCAAGTATAATTCTTTTCCAAAAACCATACTGCTTAAAATTTATAATATCTGGAAACCAAATATTTAAATTATATCTTCAAAACATAATATTTTGGAAATTTTACTTTAAAACCATAACTCCCAAACACAATGGTTTGGACATTCAACGGTATATAGAATAAATGGTTTAACTTTATGGTTACTTTTTAAAGAAGATAATTTACATAGCTTTACAAATATATTTCTTTATTTTAAACCATAATTTAAATATCACTTCATGTTCCCAAGACCATTTCAATTCCTATATATATATCCAATTGGAGTATTAATATTCAAAACTAAGGTTGGATATTTTTTTCTTTCAACAAATTAGTGTTTATTATTTCGTCTTGAATATTCCCATAAATTCCATAGATAAAACTCCAAAATTATGCCATTAAATAATTTCAAAATTTACTTAACACTAGAATGTTCATCTTAAATTTATTAAGAAAAATCCAGTTATAAATCTCATATCTTAAAGGTCTCCAAAACTTAAACATAAATATAATTTATCAAATTCCTTAAATTTCAAAACAATCAAATTCCAGATTCTATAGCACTTAGGAAATGCTACCTAAAGTTACGGGTAAAACTAGTCCAATTTCAAAAGACAGCATTTAAATGCTTTAGTAGATTGTTTAACTTAATAAATATTTCCAAATATAACTTATATATATATTTCTTAACTGAAATCTTATCCTTTCAAAAATCCAGAATTTCCAAAATAAGTTATATTCCAAAATTTTATTCAAATATTTATTTATTTATTTATTAACATTTATAACTCATTCAAAATCAATATAAAATCCTTTAAAGATATTAAATCAAATATTTAACTTCCAAAATAATTTTAAATATTTCAGAAAATATTATAAGGACCACGGGCCTGTATATAGTTTTCTAGCCTAGGTCAAGTGATACGGATTTATATCATTTCAATCCGTAATTTACAAACCCCGGGTTCTATCATTTCAAACCCGCAATCCCAAGTTAACAGTTAAACAGTTAACATAATAATAGCACAGTAATCATCATTTAGGCCTATCATTTCAGCCCACAACAATCTAAATTTAACAGGGAACTTGCAGTGGTGATTTCAGCAGTAAATAAACAATAATATAATATAACTGCAGAAATAATACAACAGATAATAACTGATGAGGTGTCAATTTAAATGGGATTCATCATTCTACGTTATACTACAGACAGATAATATTTAAATAAAATTTTTACACATACACTTGCGATAATTCACAAAATATATGTACATATGTCTGGTGAGAAATACTCACCTTAAACGCTGCAGTGGATCTAAATCAAACACGGTATCTACTTCGGAAAAAAAAAACGGAAAGCACGATCAAACTTCGGCGGATGCAAAGCCTTGACTTAAATCTATAAGATCCAAATACCAAGTATGCGAATTTAAAAATTACGGTCAAAGCAAAATTTCAGAACAACTGGAACGAATAGAATAAAAGAAATTTAGTTCAACTTGCTCGACTACTACAACCCGCTAACCGTCTCAACATATCCTAGGCCCATACTTCAACCGTACGCATGCATAAAATAAATTGAATAAATTGCAAAATAAATTGCAAATTTAATACAATTGATTGAATAAAAAGATGTTATGCACCCAAACAAAACAAATACATGTTTAGACATTATTAAATTATTTCTCACATTTTTAATCATATTTATCATGATCAATTATTTTCATTCTCATATATATTTATTTAAATAAAATGACAATATTGGCAACAAACACAATACTGTTCAAATTATTCGATTTAATCAAATGTAGCCACTAACTACATTCGAATTCATTAAATAATACTTTATTTCACATACATGTTCATCATGTTTAGGCAAATTATTTCTTCTTTTACTTTTATTATTAAACATTAAAAGGTGATTATTGGTATACATCACCAATATCCTTTTATTAACCATAATAAATACAATCCATTGATATTTATCCACCCAAATTCTCAAATAAGTAGTTAAATTTATTTTTAACCATCTTAAATTTATTTCAACTATTAAAAATTGAAATAAATGTCATTTTATTATATTCACCCAAGATTTATTCATACAATATTGTTTATTTGAATTAAACAACATTTCATATCATTTTCTCCTTATCAATTTATCTTCTCCATTATTAAATTGTAATTCTTTTTTTTTTCTATGCCTTCCTCTTCAAACTGCACTTATCCAAATCCACAATACCACTAACTACATCATAACTACACTAATTCCATAGTCTAGCTTCCTACAATCAATTTATATCATTTCTTCCAGCCTACTACTAACAAAGTTCTATATGTATTTATAAATGGCACGGCATGATGGGGAAGTAGCCGAGCAAGGAAATCAGAGAACACAAGAAGGAGGAAGGAAAATTGGAAGAAGCAAAGAAATAAACAATGCAAATTATTTACCTGATAGAAGCTTGTACCAGAGAGGGACAAACAAGGAGATATGAAAACTTATGTGAATGAGGCAAAGTATTTATAGATAAACTTGCGAAATAAAAAGGGGAGATAAATAGGCAGGTTTGAAAACGTAAGAAATAAATGCAAGCGTTGATTTTTGAGTGCATGCGTTTAGGCAAGAGATTTATTTCCAGTTCTTCTTGTTTGAACGCTACACGAAAATTGTGATAAATGCATGCGTTGATTTCTCTTTCCAGTTTTATGTTTGAACGATATCACTCTTTTGGATTTTTTTTTTTTTAGATAGCTTGCGTGATTTATACCAGTTATAATCTAAATTTAAAGCATGCGTTACTGCAAATTTGAACAGATTTGATTGAGGAAGCAAAACTTGAGCTCTTGCGTGATTTATGGTAAGCAATGAAAAAGCTTTTAACTGAAAAGGCAAAAGTAATAAATGCTTACATAAATATTTACTTGATCAATGGTTCGAAAAATTTATTTATTGCAAAACAAACGCAGTGGAAACAGAGAGATATAATGGGTATGCGAAAATTTGCAAAGATAGGCAAGATTAAATTTTGAATGCATTTAATTTAGGTGAGAGGAAAAATGGCAATTGGAAGAGTTGATATTTTTGTGGATAAGGCTGCGTGAATAAATGAATACAGTGACATGCTCAAGAAACAAATGGTAAGAGGCAAATGTCAAAATGTTAAAAGAATAAAATTTTGTGTCACGCGCAAAGGAAGGCAAATTTGATTTCCATATTCTTCTAATCAATTAATTCCCCTTTAATTGCCTTTAATTGATTTCAATTGATTACCTTATCCCTTTTAATTACCCTCCTTAATTGATTTCAATTAATTACCATATTACCAATTAATTATCCTCCTTTAATTACATACTCAAATTTGGTTACTAACTTAATTAGTTAATTAACCCTTTTTGTTAATTATCAATCCTGCGACGTCTCACATTAATCCGTCCGCTTTGTAGGCACTGGTAGCCGGACTGGTTACACGGGCAGATTTCTCCTACAAAATGGGGATTAACCTCGTGTCCTCATGCCATTAACCAAAAGAATTAACTTATTTATCTTTCATCAATTTTATTAATTTGCATTAATTATTCAATAAATTAATTCTGGTCAACTACTGAAATTTTACAATTAATTTCTCTATTAATTGTCATAAATTTCTTTTTGAAATATCTATTAATTGTCATTAACTCCATTTTAAAATATCCGTATGTGCCTTTATTCAAGTTTTGAATTGCTAACTAGGAATAAGGTAGATTTATCAAATAAATTGATTGTAAGTTTCATTGTTTTAAATTGCTTAACAATGTTCACTGCTAACATAATTAATATGTCAAAATTGAGAATATTCCACCAACATGATTTGCATGTCATAACCTACCAAATTAACATAATTAATTAACTACTTTAATATGTTACAAATTTTCTCCTTTTCATTATTTTTAGGGAATGGGTATAACAACAGATATTATGATAATATCCAAAACATTTAGTTACCACTCACTTCATTATACATTATAAAAATTTCCTTTTTTTCTTTCTTCTTCTTAAATTTAGTTACAAAAATCATATTAAATTAACGAGTTTAATTCTCTAAATTAAATATTTAAACAATATTGGTAAACACAATTTATATAAATTATGTTTCTAAAAACAAAAAAATTAAAAGAAATAAATAGCTAAAAACTAGGGCTGTTACACTCTCCCCCACTTAAGAACTTTTCGTCCTCGAAAAGGAACAAAAGAAAAGAAACAAAGGAAGATAAGCTAGATAAACAAGAACTTTAAACGAATAGTTCCGGATTTGAAGCACGAAGAAGATCTTCTAGAATCGGTTTTACTCTTTTCAGTTCGACCGTCGGTCTATGGGTGGTAAGCGGTGCTCAGGCCCCGATGAGTAACAAAGATTTTTAAAGATTATAGAAAAGATTTCTAAATAGACTGGTATAAGCAATAGCCTCCTCATTCTGTAGCAGATAGGGAAACCAAGGACACTTAAAGATAGTTTGAAAACAAATAAGATAATAAATTTGCAATCATAATGCTTTGAAATCATTAAATTTATAAATTTGGAAATCATGCTACTAAAATCATAATACCTTTAAAATAATCTTCATTTATACCTTTTAAATTCAATGCCAAACAATATTCATTTCAAGGTTGAAATATTCCTAAGTTCATTTATAAAAAAAATTTCCAAAACATTTTATTTTTAGAAACAGCAGCACTCATAATATGCTATAGTAGATATAATAGTATTCCTAATCAGTTTATTATGTACTTAACTCTGAATGTTAACAAATAACCTAACACTTTATTAAAAATACTTATCTTATAAATAAGATATTCCTTCAATAAGTTACCCTTGAATTTCCATTTGAAAACCAATTCTCAATTATCAAAATTTAGTGATATTAGAATACGTCTTAACTATTTATTTAGACATCAATTAAACTATGATTTGAAGATATATAATCCTTACTCCAAAAATTTCCCTTTCAAATATATTTTCCTTATTCAAAGATACCTTGTTTATTACACAAACATATTCATTTCAGGAAATAACCTTTTATTAAAATCTCTTGGTTAGATTTACGGCTCCATATTAAATTAATTTGATTATTAAGACATTTGAATAAAATTCCTTAAATTCCTTTTCCTTATTTATCCCCATTAATCTTTTATAACTAAAATTTAAGTGTATAATATTTATTATAACCACTCAAATTTTATTCATAAAATCCTTTTATATTGTATATTATCCAATTACATGTTAACTTTTGAAAATCAAGGTAAGTTATATTAAATGAAATTGGGTGTTATACAAATAAAACTTTCAATTTAATTATCTCCAATTGGAACCTTTTTATTCAAATTTTTGTTATTATATTTATTTTCCTTCCTCAAGATAAACTTTAAGAATTAAATTCCTGATTCCCTTCAAACCATTTAGAGATAACTAAATATATATACCTAATATGTCAAATCAAATTTAAATTATATATCTATATATATTAAGTCATACTTTAGAAATTCAAATCAATTAAAATCTCAAGGAAACACTGTAGCCAGACTACAGAATGGTCTTTTCACTTCGAAACTCGAAAATGAATGTCGATGATGCTGCAGTCATCACCGAAATTATTTTCCAGCGACAAAGAGAAAAGCACTAATTTTAAAATTTCTTTGGAAACAAATTTCTATACAAAAATACTTATTACATCCTTTTAAAATTTAAACACAAGGTTTGAAATCATCAGAAATTTAATTCTCAAGTTTTAGTTTTAAATTCATTTCTGTTTCCAAATTAATTTATAACCATTGTTTTATATTCACTTATTTATTAGACAAACACATGGCTTACAACACCATAAATAAAATCAAAACTATTATCTCTTGACAACTAGTTAAATTAATTATAAAATTTTGAAAATTATACTCATATATATAATATTAGATTTTAATTTCAAATATAGGAATAAACTTCTCAAACCAGGATAGAGACTCAAATTTGATGAACTCAAATCAAATAGAATTCAAGATAAATTGAAATCAGAAGATCAGAATAAGGAAACTGGGTAAGTCTATATAAGTCGCGGACAACCTTGACCTAGTCATCCGTGACTTAAAGAGCCATATCGATGTGGTTGGGGTAAATCTACATTTGATCCGAAGAGATAGAATTTGGAATAACCAAAGATACTAGCATATAAACCGAGGATAAATATAAATCTCCGGTGAATCAATGCTAATGGTAAAGGAGTTTCACCCCTTTATTAGAATAATGGCGAGACCGCCAATTTACAATAAAGATCATCCGAAGTGGAGTTATGAGATACTCCAGAATCTAAAGCAGATGAAAAAGTGAGGGATACGAATGAGCTTTGGAACCGTAGGGAATGTTCCAAAATTCGAAAAGAGAGTGGTTCAATCTCGAATGAACGTGATTCTGTAAATCAAATTTACCATACATTCTAAGTTTTGCCTAGAACCAAAGCTCTGATACCAAATGTAATGACCCAGTATTTTCAACCCTTCGCATCCGCACATGTCGGACTTGAATTGTTCAAAATACTGCGTTGTAAAATAAATTTGGCAAAACTCAGAATATGTAGTAAATAAATCACAGAATCACATACATATATCAGAACTCACAGCGGAAATAAAATATACAGTGGTTCATGAAGCCACTATAAAACTTTAACCAAATAGAATTTACATAGTTTAGAATCTGCAATACAGCTGTAGACATAAATAGAAACAGAGTCTTCCAATTTGATTGATTGCAAATAAGATAAAGACTGAAAGGCTTCCGGCAGTATGAATGATCTACGGGATGACATAACTCCGGAGAGAAATTGAAACTGCAACTCAGGCTGACCCGAGCGTAAAAATAAAACATAACACTCGAGTCAGGACATACATACTTATATAATGTAAGCTAATTCAAGTGTACTGTAATATAGAGCAAGTAACTTAAAGGATGCTTGGGACCGCCCATCCTCTAAGGATCCGTCAAACTATTTACTATGTAGTATATTGCGCTATTATACTAGTGTCTATTTATAAAATAAACTTACTTTTAAGTAGCGTTAAGGCTTTACATTTTCCACCTTAACACGTAATAGTCCCAGTAGTCCATCCAATATCATAGCTCCTCCTGATCGGGAAGCAACTAGAGGATACCACACGGGCTACGGGAGAAATCTAAACTCGTACAAGGCGCGGTATGGTAGGTGACACGGCACAACTAGGCAATGCCAGGGTAGATATACCAATTACGCATCCGGGCCGATGGTAACGCGAAGCCGCAGCAACCGCCCACCTCGAAACAACTCCCCAAATCAAAATAGAAGTGGCCACTGAATCAATCCAAAGTCATAGTATAATATCGAAGAGGAGTGTCCGATCAGAGGAATGACCTCATTAACCCGTCGATCGCTCCTGTTTTAGCCACCTTATGCCAACTCACGGGAGTCGGGTCCACGTATTTACCTTACAGGAAACGTCGCCACCAACCTACTTCATTCTGGAATCTCCACCGCGTACACGGTTAGTCAAAGTGGTTTTCGGTATCGACAGAGAGTATGTCCATATCCGATCCCGGTCTCTTTGCCAACCCATCGTTATTATAACACCGTGGTCTTTTAAAACAGTTTATACTTTAAAACCAAAATAAACATTTCTATTTCAAACTATAAACACGATATCATTCAAAACCCAAAACAATATGATACCGTTATATTCAAGTATAATTCTTTTCCAAAAACCATACTGCTTAAAATTTATAATATCTGGAAACCAAATATTTAAATTATATCTTCAAAACATAATATTTTGGAAATTTTACTTTAAAACCATAACTCCCAAACACAATGGTTTGGACATTCAACGGTATATAGAATAAATGGTTTAACTTTATGGTTACTTTTTAAAGAAGATAATTTACATAGCTTTACAAATATATTTCTTTATTTTAAACCATAATTTAAATATCACTTCATGTTCCCAAGACCATTTCAATTCCTATATATATATCCAATTGGAGTATTAATATTCAAAACTAAGGTTGGATATTTTTTTCTTTCAACAAATTAGTGTTTATTATTTCGTCTTGAATATTCCCATAAATTCCATAGATAAAACTCCAAAATTATGCCATTAAATAATTTCAAAATTTACTTAACACTAGAATGTTCATCTTAAATTTATTAAGAAAAATCCAGTTATAAATCTCATATCTTAAAGGTCTCCAAAACTTAAACATAAATATAATTTATCAAATTCCTTAAATTTCAAAACAATCAAATTCCAGATTCTATAGCACTTAGGAAATGCTACCTAAAGTTACGGGTAAAACTAGTCCAATTTCAAAAGACAGCATTTAAATGCTTTAGTAGATTGTTTAACTTAATAAATATTTCCAAATATAACTTATATATATATTTCTTAACTGAAATCTTATCCTTTCAAAAATCCAGAATTTCCAAAATAAGTTATATTCCAAAATTTTATTCAAATATTTATTTATTTATTTATTAACATTTATAACTCATTCAAAATCAATATAAAATCCTTTAAAGATATTAAATCAAATATTTAACTTCCAAAATAATTTTAAATATTTCAGAAAATATTATAAGGACCACGGGCCTGTATATAGTTTTCTAGCCTAGGTCAAGTGATACGGATTTATATCATTTCAATCCGTAATTTACAAACCCCGGGTTCTATCATTTCAAACCCGCAATCCCAAGTTAACAGTTAAACAGTTAACATAATAATAGCACAGTAATCATCATTTAGGCCTATCATTTCAGCCCACAACAATCTAAATTTAACAGGGAACTTGCAGTGGTGATTTCAGCAGTAAATAAACAATAATATAATATAACTGCAGAAATAATACAACAGATAATAACTGATGAGGTGTCAATTTAAATGGGATTCATCATTCTACGTTATACTACAGACAGATAATATTTAAATAAAATTTTTACACATACACTTGCGATAATTCACAAAATATATGTACATATGTCTGGTGAGAAATACTCACCTTAAACGCTGCAGTGGATCTAAATCAAACACGGTATCTACTTCGGAAAAAAAAAACGGAAAGCACGATCAAACTTCGGCGGATGCAAAGCCTTGACTTAAATCTATAAGATCCAAATACCAAGTATGCGAATTTAAAAATTACGGTCAAAGCAAAATTTCAGAACAACTGGAACGAATAGAATAAAAGAAATTTAGTTCAACTTGCTCGACTACTACAACCCGCTAACCGTCTCAACATATCCTAGGCCCATACTTCAACCGTACGCATGCATAAAATAAATTGAATAAATTGCAAAATAAATTGCAAATTTAATACAATTGATTGAATAAAAAGATGTTATGCACCCAAACAAAACAAATACATGTTTAGACATTATTAAATTATTTCTCACATTTTTAATCATATTTATCATGATCAATTATTTTCATTCTCATATATATTTATTTAAATAAAATGACAATATTGGCAACAAACACAATACTGTTCAAATTATTCGATTTAATCAAATGTAGCCACTAACTACATTCGAATTCATTAAATAATACTTTATTTCACATACATGTTCATCATGTTTAGGCAAATTATTTCTTCTTTTACTTTTATTATTAAACATTAAAAGGTGATTATTGGTATACATCACCAATATCCTTTTATTAACCATAATAAATACAATCCATTGATATTTATCCACCCAAATTCTCAAATAAGTAGTTAAATTTATTTTTAACCATCTTAAATTTATTTCAACCATTAAAAATTGAAATAAATGTCATTTTATTATATTCACCCAAGATTTATTCATACAATATTGTTTATTTGAATTAAACAACATTTCATATCATTTTCTCCTTATCAATTTATCTTCTCCATTATTAAATTGTAATTCTTTTTTTTTTTCTATGCCTTCCTCTTCAAACTGCACTTATCCAAATCCACAATACCACTAACTACATCATAACTACACTAATTCCATAGTCTAGCTTCCTACAATCAATTTATATCATTTCTTCCAGCCTACTACTAACAAAGTTCTATATGTATTTATAAATGGCACGGCATGATGGGGAAGTAGCCGAGCAAGGAAATCAGAGAACACAAGAAGGAGGAAGGAAAATTGGAAGAAGCAAAGAAATAAACAATGCAAATTATTTACCTGATAGAAGCTTGTACCAGAGAGGGACAAACAAGGAGATATGAAAACTTATGTGAATGAGGCAAAGTATTTATAGATAAACTTGCGAAATAAAAAGGGGAGATAAATAGGCAGGTTTGAAAACGTAAGAAATAAATGCAAGCGTTGATTTTTGAGTGCATGCGTTTAGGCAAGAGATTTATTTCCAGTTCTTCTTGTTTGAACGCTACACGAAAATTGTGATAAATGCATGCGTTGATTTCTCTTTCCAGTTTTATGTTTGAACGATATCACTCTTTTGGATTTTTTTTTTTTTTAGATAGCTTGCGTGATTTATACCAGTTATAATCTAAATTTAAAGCATGCGTTACTGCAAATTTGAACAGATTTGATTGAGGAAGCAAAACTTGAGCTCTTGCGTGATTTATGGTAAGCAATGAAAAAGCTTTTAACTGAAAAGGCAAAAGTAATAAATGCTTACATAAATATTTACTTGATCAATGGTTCGAAAAATTTATTTATTGCAAAACAAACGCAGTGGAAACAGAGAGATATAATGGGTATGCGAAAATTTGCAAAGATAGGCAAGATTAAATTTTGAATGCATTTAATTTAGGTGAGAGGAAAAATGGCAATTGGAAGAGTTGATATTTTTGTGGATAAGGCTGCGTGAATAAATGAATACAGTGACATGCTCAAGAAACAAATGGTAAGAGGCAAATGTCAAAATGTTAAAAGAATAAAATTTTGTGTCACGCGCAAAGGAAGGCAAATTTGATTTCCATATTCTTCTAATCAATTAATTCCCCTTTAATTGCCTTTAATTGATTTCAATTGATTACCTTATCCCTTTTAATTACCCTCCTTAATTGATTTCAATTAATTACCATATTACCAATTAATTATCCTCCTTTAATTACATGCTCAAATTTGGTTACTAACTTAATTAGTTAATTAACCCTTTTTGTTAATTATCAATCCTGCGACGTCTCACATTAATCCGTCCGCTTTGTAGGCACTGGTAGCCGGACTGGTTACACGGGCAGATTTCTCCTACAAAATGGGGATTAACCTCGTGTCCTCATGCCATTAACCAAAAGAATTAACTTATTTATCTTTCATCAATTTTATTAATTTGCATTAATTATTCAATAAATTAATTCTGGTCAACTACTGAAATTTTACAATTAATTTCTCTATTAATTGTCATAAATTTCTTTTTGAAATATCTATTAATTGTCATTAACTCCATTTTAAAATATCCGTATGTGCCTTTATTCAAGTTTTGAATTGCTAACTAGGAATAAGGTAGATTTATCAAATAAATTGATTGTAAGTTTCATTGTTTTAAATTGCTTAACAATGTTCACTGCTAACATAATTAATATGTCAAAATTGAGAATATTCCACCAACATGATTTGCATGTCATAACCTACCAAATTAACATAATTAATTAACTACTTTAATATGTTACAAATTTTCTCCTTTTCATTATTTTTAGGGAATGGGTATAACAACAGATATTATGATAATATCCAAAACATTTAGTTACCACTCACTTCATTATACATTATAAAAATTTCCTTTTTTTCTTTCTTCTTCTTAAATTTAGTTACAAAAATCATATTAAATTAACGAGTTTAATTCTCTAAATTAAATATTTAAACAATATTGGTAAACACAATTTATATAAATTATGTTTCTAAAAACAAAAAAATTAAAAGAAATAAATAGCTAAAAACTAGGGCTGTTACAGCATAGTTCGATTGTATGTGGAAGAAAGATTTTCGAAGTCAAATTATTTTATCGAATTCCTTAAATTGATTTCTACGCATTTCAAGCTTGCACGGCCAAATGACAAACCCGATCGCTGTGAAACTTGAAATCCTACAATAATTCACTATTAGGAATCCAATGAAACTGGTTTCGTCGAAATCCGAGACAATGGCCAAAGTGGCTATTGATTATAATATAAAATTTTCAATTTCTAGTTATTCGCCTTTAACCCAATTTTATATATTAACAATCTTCATTGTTGTTTAAATAAAATTTAAATCAATTTTCAATACCATTTTCATTCACATAAAATCCAAAACTCAATTATTTAAATAATCTCAAATATTAAATTTAAACAATTTAATTATCCAATAAACCAATATTAATAAATCATTAAATTTTATTTCTACTCATATTTATCTAATAATTACATTAAATTTAATAACTTACAGTAGTCAAAAGTATGGGTCGTTACATACTCCCCCCACTCAAAACTTTTCTTCCTCGAAAAGGTGTTAAGTACAGAATTAAACACTTTATATATTTTATTCAAAACTATCAATCTATAAAACTTTAAAATCTTATTTACAAAACCTTTACTACGCTCTCGCTACACCCCCTCCGATATCGATTTTTCGAAAAATATAACTTATATAAATATAACAAGTTAGAAAAGTTTTAAAACTTCAAAATTTCCAAAATTCCCGGATTTGCGAAAAAATTCGGTAGAGTCTCCTTTGCGCGGCTTGATCGGAAAATTTTTACAATATAATATATAACACAAATATACCCAATATATATCAAATATACATCTCATCTCAATGATGAGGCATCCCGAAGGGAAAAAATATAATATCGCGGTATGTAATCCGAGATACGCATCTTATTATTAATAATACGAGCGAGTTCGCTCGTATTAAGCAAGCAAAAGCAACAAAATGTGCAATCGAGCTCCAAAAGCTAGCATACACCATCCATACCTACTACATACTCAATAACCAAATGAGAACATATATATAAAGAGTAAAATCGATATATAATAGAATTATGTAATAACCATAAACGAATATAGCAAATGTGACAAAACAAACATCCATCAAACAATAACCATCCAATCTTATTCACAACAATACCAATTCACACTTCCAAATGTTAATATTTAGTGTATTATATTTTCATTTCCTATCAATATTAATTCGATTTACTTTTAATTCATTGACATTTATTTCATCTATATACAATTTGTTTGCTTTCAATTTATTCATATGGATTTCTTTCGAATTTAATTGGTTCACCTTAAACTTATTAAAGTTTAATTGATTAACATTCATTTCCTTAATCACTCAATGGATTTATATTCAATTCATTTGCTTTATTTGATTTACATTCATCTAATTTGGTTTCAATCCATTTTTATTCAATCAACCAATATTTATTGCATTCACATTTGATTTGTTGCAATTCAATGTATTTACATTCAATCAATTTGTTTCAATTATTTACCTTTGTTTCATCCACATTTAATTGGTTTGCATTCAGTTGATTTCTTCTAATTCATTAACATTTGTTACAAATTTATTATATTCAATTTATTAAATTCAATTTTTGAAATTCCTATTGTTTCACTTTGTGTTTAACCTATTTCATATAAATTCATTTATGAACCATTTATAAAATTATTCCGCTTATCCCTGCTTAAGTTAAACTTTGTTTTACTTCCACTTAGTATATTCTCTCTTCTTATTATACTAACATCATTTATAAATTATCTAAGTTTATTATAAATATTTTACAAAATTTCAACTCATTTTTGTTATTATTTCATAACTTAAATTCATATTTTTAACTTATCAACAACATTTCAATCCATATTCAATTTACTAAATTACTACATCAGTTCATTCAATAAAAAAAATTCAATCATTAATAGTAATTTTTTTCATTTTATAACTCATTTTCATTATTAATTTAAATCACAGTTAGTATTATTTTTACTTTACCTTGGTTACTTCCATTTATTTTTACTTGCATTCAATTCATCCCATAACTTAAGTTCATCTTTATTCCAAATTGCATTCGACTTTATTTGACTTATTCTATTTGCATTTAATTAATTTACACACAGTTTATATTAAATTCAGTTACTCATATTAATTTTACTTACACTCATTTATTTTTATTTAAATTCTTACTAATCTAAATTACATTTCATTTTATAATTCAAGTTCGTATTTATTTTTAATTCAGTTTATAGCTTAAATGAAATTAATTCTCTTTACTAATTTATCTAGTTTCATTTAATATCCAATTCAATTTATTTAATATTAAGTTAAACTTCATTTCATTTTAATCCATTACTTATTTTATTTAATCTTATTGAAGTTAAATTTTCGTTTTTCTTATCATTCAAATTCAACAAATTCAAAATTTGTTTTCGCTTAGTATTTCTCAAACCTATAAGTTATACCAATTAATTTCTTAAAATTCCATTACGTTATTTTCTCTACTTCATTTCAAATGCAATTCATTTTTATTGAATCTTTCATGAGAAAAACTATATTTTATTACTTCATTTCACTAAGTCAATTAATTTAACATTCCTTAAGTCAACTGTTATATTTCATATCTCAAATTCAAATTTTCTTTCATTTGTTTAACCAAAAATTTAACCATTTTAAATTTGGGTTTATTTTCCTATTGAAAATTTTAAGTTATAAACTTATTTCTTATGTACTATTATCGATTATAAGTTCAAAACAAGTTTCATATATTTATCAAATCATAATTGAATATATATTTTTTCTTCACCATCAAACTTGTTTTAGTCGAAAATAAATTTCTTTTGGAAGAAATTCTCACTTAGAAACTCGAAAATGTATACTGTCAATGTTGTAGTCGTCCATAGAATTATTTCCCAATGACCAAAGCAAGTTTAATGCATTATTTCTTTCAAAAAAAAATTCAAAATATATTTCTCGTCAAAACACTTTCAAATAATATTATTATTAATTTTGAAGGCTTTGAAAATAATTTTGAAAAAAAAAAGGATTTTAAATTGTAAAATTCTCAATTTTTAAATCCTTCTATTTATAATTTATATTATAAATTTCATTACCTTATTATGAAATATTTCATTAATTTACGCTTTGCTATTTCAACAATTTTTATTGTAATTATATTTAAATTTAATATAATTACCAAACGCTTCGTAAAATAAAATTCAAAAAGTATTCATTTTATTTTAATTCAACCAAAAATCGATGATAATTAAATATTATCATCTCCTAACAAAAATTTCACTAAAATTGTCATTTTATATATATAATTTAATTTAGGTAAAGTTATTTCATTTATCCGATTTTAAAACAATATTATGTTCACTTGCTTCGTTTAAATGTTTAGAAACCCCGATCGCTAACACGACATCCCGCACATCGACTAGAATTTATAACAACTCAATGGATAGGTAAACACAATATAAAATATTTTATAACACTAACAAGTACGCTCTCTCATGTATATATACACGCTTAAACTGACTCATTCTAGGGTATTACTACCCTACCTCTAATGAGACAAACCCTCCCAAGCCAAGGTTATCGCTAAACTAAAGCTCTGATGCCAACTGTGAAGACCCACATTTCGGAAAGTTTAAATCGACAATAATCCACACATGTCCAACTTAAACAACACGAAATATAGATAATCAAGGGGAAAATTAGGAAAAATAAGGAAAGAAGAAGAAAACAAACACAAAATCTTACAGCGAAATGATAAAATATAATAATCAAATAATCAACTCATGAAGCTGTTTATATCATACATTTGATTATAATATATACAACATTTATTAGAGTAATATATATAAACCAGGGATAAATAAACAATTCAGCAGAATAGCATGATGCAAAGAATAATGATAGTAATAATATACCAACTTCATCTTCGTCCTCAAGAAAATAATCTTTAATTCGCTGAAAAAACTCAAGACAGACCCGAGCGTAATGAAAAGAAAAAACACTCGAGTCAGGACTAAGATACTCTTATGTAAGTCAAATCAATATCACAAAATACGAATGCAATAACTTAAGAGATGTTACGGTTTTTTCCATCTCCTAAGGATCCGTCAAACTATCTATATATAATAGTGTACACTATTATAGATATGTCTATCGGTAAAAAAAATTCAAAAGAGGGTTAAGGTTTTACATTATCCCCCTTAACACATTTTTATAGCATGTAATCTATGCATGTCCTGTAACACAACCAGTAATGTCGATAGCCAGTGAGTCCACGATAGGCGCGGTACTAAACCAAAGCCATAATAGGCTCATATAAAGATAACTATGACAAGGCACGTAAGGCAATGCCCATGGTAGGAATCTACCATTTTACCTTTTTTGGCTGTCGTAACCATCTGTGGCCGACCGTGATAATCAATCCAAACGAAAAGGTTGCACCCATCGAATATGAAATCACAATAGTAATACGAGGGATCAACGTCGCTAGAAGTAGCTAACCTCATTGGCCAAACATAGGCTCTTGTTTTAGTCATTTTAATTATGGCACGACTGTCAAAGCTATCCATCATCGTTCTCTTACTTCATTCCAGTAAATGTTCGCCAATTCGACCACTATATTCTGGGTATCATCCACCACATACACAGTTGTTAAAGTTGTTCCAATATTGATAGAGAGTATGCCAGTTAGAGCCTCCGGCCTCTTTAACAACTAAACATCGTTTTACACACCGGTTGGCACTTTTATATTTGAAAAAAAATTCATATTTGATATCAAAATATCATATTCGCTTCAAAATCAAATCCATTTCAAAATCATCATATTGGCTTCAAAAATCATATTTTACTTCAAAATGTTACTTCAATTTGATATATCAATTTCACTTCAAACTTGATTCGAATTACAATTTTGGTTATAATTCACTTTTAACTCAATTCGCATTTATATCCAAGATTTAAATATAAACATTCCACCCTTTGACCAGTTTGAAATTTTAGAAAATTGTTTAAATAGTTTTAAAATAGTTAAATAGTTAAAATATTTAATAGAAAATAGTTTGAGTATTAAAAACGGTTTATATAGTAAATTAGTTTGGAAAAATCAAAATAATTTAAATATTTAAAGAATATAGATTTTAATCCATTTATACTAATACTATACATTTGAAAATAGTTTCAAAGTCAAACTGATTCAATTCCAAATTTTCCAATTCAAATCAATTCCAGTTTCCATTTCGATCTAATTAATTCAATTACGATTTCAAGTCAATTTCAATTCCAAATTAATTTAAATTCCAATTCCAAATAATTTCAATTCCAATTCCAAATTAATTTCAATTCCAATTCCAAATTTATTTCAATTCTAAGTCTAAACTAATTTCAGTTCCAATTCCAAATTAATTTCGATTCAATTCTCAAATTTAAACCATTTCGATTAATTTCAATTCCGAGTTCAATTTCCAAAATATCGATTCAAAACACTTAAATCAAATTTACCTTCAATATCCAATTTAAAATCCAAATCTTCAAATATAATTCAATTCCGAGCTAAATTCCGAGATATCATTTTATATCACTTTACTTAGCAATATTCAAAGTGTCAGGACCCAATTCTTCGACTCCCGAAATTCGACATCAATACGTCCACTGTATCGAATGCCAATCAGTCGGATGCCGGAAAACCGAACACTGAGGGTATAAGAAAGAAGAAAAAGATAGAAGAAGAGAGAAGATAGTAGAAAATAGAGGGAAAAGAAAACAGAAAATAGAACGGAACAGAAAACAGCACAATATCAGAATCTCACAATTTTGCATCGGAACAACATATAATAGATAAATGAATAATTTTTAAACAAAGAACTATATTAGTTATTACATTACATTTCATTACACCATATCATCAGAGTGTACAACAACAAACAAACAGCGGAAAAAGAAGTACTATATACTAGTAATACGCCATGCCATCCAGCTTGCCTCCTGCAACTCCTGAATTCCAGAATATCCTGATAAACCTTAACTCTTGACTGTCCGTGTGAAAATTGGTGGGCACCCAGAGTTTAGGAAGGAAAACAATAAACTCCGAGTCAGTCATGTGACTGGTGTGGGAACTCAAAAAAAACAGTTTATTTATCTTTAAAATCAAAAATAGAGGAATATTTTTAAAGTCAATTCGCAATGCTTTTAAAAATGAGACTACCTGTAACGTCAAGGATTTTCGTTGCCGAAAACCCGAAATGTTATGGGTTTTTAAAAAGAAAAGAAAAGAAAGAAGAGAGAAAAAGAAGAAAGAAAAAGAAAAATAGAGGGAAAAAAAGATAGACGATTTTTTTTGAAAACAGAGAATTAGAAAAACAGAAGATAGAAAATTTAAAAAATAGGACGGAACAGAAAGGAATAACAGAACAACAACAGAATCTCACAATTCGCAGCGGAACAACATATAATAATAAATGAATAATCTTTAAACAAAGGACTATATCAGTTATTACATTACATTTCATTTCATTACATCATATCATCAGAGTGTACAACAACATACAACATAAACAGTGCAGCGGAAAAAGAAATACTATATAAACTAGTAATACGCCATGCCATCCAGCTTGCCTCCAGCAACTCCAGAATATCCAGAATATCCTGATAAACCTAACTCTTAACTGCCCGTGTGGAAATTTGTGGGCACCCAGAGTTTAGGAAGGAAAACAATAAACTCCGAGTCAGTCATGTGACTGGTGTGAGAACTCAAAACAGTTTATTTACTTTAAAAATCAAAATCGAAGAATATTTTTAGATCAATTCGCAATGCTTTTAAAAAATGAGACTACCATAAGGCCTCCTGCCACACACACAATGCAAACGCAGACTTGGAGAAGATTTCTCCTTATGATAGTCAAACATGCTTGATACGCATTTAAAAATAGCATTTGATATTATTATTAGTGCATAGTGTAGGAAAAATTCATTTCGAAAGTAGAATATAAATCTTAGCCAGCATAGGTACCATTATATTATGCCTACTAATAGCTACCATATTAAATGGCAGGTTCTACAACTAAAACCGTACAAGTTTCGTATTGTTTCTTTGGATTTCCAACAAATGGTCAGGCCAAGGAACTTCCCATTGCCACTGAGAATGCCTCTGGAAAGACACCCCCGAGAACCAAACCGGATCTCTGCCAACACAAGGCCGGGTTACCCCTTAACTGGGTAACTACTGACACGAGCACGCCATTCCCCGGTCCTTTAGGACCTTTTCAACCGAGCGCTCGATATCCAACATCACACCATAATAAATAGAGTGTTTTCAACATGAGTAAGTATCTGGGCTCCATACCATGATACCACCCCTTTCCAGAAGGAAATGCACATACCCTAAGGGGAGCTACAGCAACCCCTAATAACCTTGCCGCATCTTTCCTGTTTTGACCATTTCCGGGATGTGAGGCTCGACGAAGTCACGTCCACAAAAACACACTTTGTACAAAAAGCCGTGCTTTGGGTCAACAAATGATCAACACAATGATCACTAAGATAGACGATCAAATAAATGATCCTATCACAATAATCAACACAATGATCATTTCAGCATCACTCAGCATGTCACATTACCAAAATGGGATATATCGCTGATAACTTCAACTATATAACCTTTGAGCTCGTACGTCTCAAAGAAGGGTGTTGAGCAAAGAATAAATTCTCCGCCACCAACAGAAATATATTTGAATGAAATCGGCTTTATATCTCAAATTGTAATGTCAGGCATACAATCCATACAAGTCTGTTCCGGGATCGAACAGAACCGAAGGCACTTACAAAGAAGTCCTTGCAATCCGGATATTCACAATCCTGATCGGATTCACCATCACATATGGAGAACTCAATACCGGAGCAACTCGGTGCAGAGTCAATCGATAGTTCATCCTATCACTCTCGCAAATACCGGTCTTCAACACCGATCTTCAAATGCGATTCACAACGACGTATCACATATTCGGAGTGGGTTATACGACCCCATGGTCCTTTCCCGGTTAACCCGAATAGTGAGCGCTTATTCAAAAATAAGTGTGCATTTCAAATTCAATCAATTCACATCAAATACCCATTCAAAGGGAAATATTGATAGTCGGCTATTGAACTATCACTGGATATGCACACATCACCAGATTCCAAATAATTTTCCAAATTAATTATTTTCCATAATTTAACGTATTAAATTATCGATTTAATTATCCAATTAAATCCAATAATTCAAATAAAAATTTATTTGACTTATAAATTTACTTTTTTTTTTTATTTAAAATTAATTAAATATTCAAATTTTAATTTATAAAAATTCTGGGTCGTTACAATCTTTCCCCCTTAAAAGAATTTCGTCCTCGAAATTACAAGTAAGAAAAGTTACAGAATCTATTAATTTTCCAAAATTCACAATTAAACTTCTTACAAATCTTTACTAAGTTTTCAAATCATACTTAGTTATCTTTTCAAAAACAACTACTATTGTTTAACTTTCAATTCCAAAATCAAAGTTATAGTTTTCAAAATTTTCTAATTTTTCTCAAAATTTTTCTAACGCCTTAAATTTTCGAAAAAAATTCGCCATAGTCTCCTTTGCGCGGCTCGATCCGAAAAAAAAAAATGACAGTATATATATCACAAATATACATCTCATCAAGTAATGAGGCATCCCGCAGGGAAAAAAGTATAAAAGTGCGATATTTAATCCGAGATATGTACCTTATATTTTATTAGCAAGCATATACGGCTAATATAGCGCTAAAGCGAACTCCAAATGCGAAGCAACGCGATCCGCACCTACTCAACACTTAACAAACAACATGAGAATCATGCATATAGACAATAATCTCAATATACAACATATAGCAACATAACAACTTATATGTCACATAGCAAATGCAACAATAGCAATATATATTCATTCATATTCTCATTAATATTTAATGAATTGGTTTTCACTTTAAATCATATTTGATTTGTTAACATTGGATTTTATCAACATTCATTCTCAATTCAATTAGTTTACATTCACTAATTAAATCCAATTCACTTTCAATTCTATTCAAATTTATTTACTTCTAATTTGAATTCAATTACATAGCTTCCAATTTCATTAAATCTTAATGAATTATAAACAATCAACTAACAACCATATAACAACCAATGTATATTAGTTACAACCAAATTCCTTTACTTATATTCATTCTCATTCAATTTATTCAACTTCTAATAACATTAGATTTCAATGAATTTACACTTTCATTCATTATTTCATATCAATTCTATTTTCCATTCAATTGATTAAACATTCAAGCCATTCATTCAATTCCTAAAGTTGAATTTCATTCACATAACTTAAGTTCACATTTCTTTTAATCCACTTGATTATTTACTTCGATACCAAAATCAATTCCATTCAACAACACTTAAGTTATATTTCATTTAACCTTATATTCATTTTTTATTTACAACTCATATTCATATAATTTTACTTCTTATATATATATAAGTTTATTTCACAATTGTAAATCACTTTAATTATACTTCAATTCTTATAATTCTTTTACTTATACAATTATTCTTTAATTTAGATTATTCAAACAACCTAACAATCAACTTATATACACTTTAATAATTCTGAAAAATTATTCCTTTATATATAAAATATAATCAAGGTAAAATTATTTCATTTACCCAATTTAAAACAATACTGTGTCGAATTGTTCTGTACAAGTGTTTAGAGATCCCTATCAACTACGTTAATTACTCGTATTAACCAGAATCTATATACCACTCAACAAACCAATCATCACAATATAAAATAATTTTATATTCACTAACAAATACGCTCTCATAGCTATTATTACACTCAACTCATTCTAGAGTACTACTGACTCTATCTCTAATGAGTAATACCCTACAGAACCATGGTTGTCGCTTAACCATCAGAGCTCTGATACCAAATGTAACGTCAAGGATTTTCGTTGCCGAAAACCCGAAATGTTATGGGTTTTTAAAAAGAAAAGAAAAGAAAGAAGAGAGAAAAAGAAGAAAGAAAAAGAAAAATAGAGGGAAAAAAAGATAGACGATTTTTTTTGAAAACAGAGAATTAGAAAAACAGAAGATAGAAAATTTAAAAAATAGGACGGAACAGAAAGGAATAACAGAACAACAACAGAATCTCACAATTCGCAGCGGAACAACATATAATAATAAATGAATAATCTTTAAACAAAGGACTATATCAGTTATTACATTACATTTCATTTCATTACATCATATCATCAGAGTGTACAACAACATACAACATAAACAGTGCAGCGGAAAAAGAAATACTATATAAACTAGTAATACGCCATGCCATCCAGCTTGCCTCCAGCAACTCCAGAATATCCAGAATATCCTGATAAACCTAACTCTTAACTGCCCGTGTGGAAATTTGTGGGCACCCAGAGTTTAGGAAGGAAAACAATAAACTCCGAGTCAGTCATGTGACTGGTGTGAGAACTCAAAACAGTTTATTTACTTTAAAAATCAAAATCGAAGAATATTTTTAGATCAATTCGCAATGCTTTTAAAAAATGAGACTACCATAAGGCCTCCTGCCACACACACAATGCAAACGCAGACTTGGAGAAGATTTCTCCTTATGATAGTCAAACATGCTTGATACGCATTTAAAAATAGCATTTGATATTATTATTAGTGCATAGTGTAGGAAAAATTCATTTCGAAAGTAGAATATAAATCTTAGCCAGCATAGGTACCATTATATTATGCCTACTAATAGCTACCATATTAAATGGCAGGTTCTACAACTAAAACCGTACAAGTTTCGTATTGTTTCTTTGGATTTCCAACAAATGGTCAGGCCAAGGAACTTCCCATTGCCACTGAGAATGCCTCTGGAAAGACACCCCCGAGAACCAAACCGGATCTCTGCCAACACAAGGCCGGGTTACCCCTTAACTGGGTAACTACTGACACGAGCACGCCATTCCCCGGTCCTTTAGGACCTTTTCAACCGAGCGCTCGATATCCAACATCACACCATAATAAATAGAGTGTTTTCAACATGAGTAAGTATCTGGGCTCCATACCATGATACCACCCCTTTCCAGAAGGAAATGCACATACCCTAAGGGGAGCTACAGCAACCCCTAATAACCTTGCCGCATCTTTTCTGTTTTGACCATTTCCGGGATGTGAGGCTCGACGAAGTCACGTCCACAAAAACACACTTTGTACAAAAAGCCGTGCTTTGGGTCAACAAATGATCAACACAATGATCACTAAGATAGACGATCAAATAAATGATCCTATCACAATAATCAACACAATGATCATTTCAGCATCACTCAGCATGTCACATTACCAAAATGGGATATATCGCTGATAACTTCAACTATATAACCTTTGAGCTCGTACGTCTCAAAGAAGGGTGTTGAGCAAAGAATAAATTCTCCGCCACCAACAGAAATATATTTGAATGAAATCGGCTTTATATCTCAAATTGTAATGTCAGGCATACAATCCATACAAGTCTGTTCCGGGATCGAACAGAACCGAAGGCACTTACAAAGAAGTCCTTGCAATCCGGATATTCACAATCCTGATCGGATTCACCATCACATATGGAGAACTCAATACCGGAGCAACTCGGTGCAGAGTCAATCGATAGTTCATCCTATCACTCTCGCAAATACCGGTCTTCAACACCGATCTTCAAATGCGATTCACAACGACGTATCACATATTCGGAGTGGGTTATACGACCCCATGGTCCTTTCCCGGTTAACCCGAATAGTGAGCGCTTATTCAAAAATAAGTGTGCATTTCAAATTCAATCAATTCACATCAAATACCCATTCAAAGGGAAATATTGATAGTCGGCTATTGAACTATCACTGGATATGCACACATCACCAGATTCCAAATAATTTTCCAAATTATTTATTTTCCAAAATTATCTTTGCTAGATATATAGTTTCAACACTTCAAAAATAAATCAATATTTATTTTTTTTTTTAACCAATTTCACTTTTCATATATAAATTCCATAATGAATTTATATTTCAAAATATTCGTGCATATACGATTTCAATTATTCATTTTCAATTTATCTTCAAAAAGATAAATTCTCTATATTCACTTCACATTGGAAAACATTTCCATACTTATTAAAAATAAGTAATTCACAAATCTTTTTATTTTCAACCTTAGAAAATATTCAATATACTTAAATCGAATTAAGTATATATTTCATTCTTTAAGGAAATTATGTTCTTAAACATATTTATTTGGGTCAAAACGAATGTTGCGTAAAACATCGTTACGACAACCCAAAATCACTAGTATAGGGATTCGAAATTAAAATAGATATATAAATCCCAATACTATTCAAAACATTTCCTTTCGGAAATCATTTACTATAACAACAGTGTTATAGTCCACCATTTCCTTTCATTTCTCGAAACATCTATTTCAACAATAAATGTTAAAATCTATGGTTTCGAATCTCAACTCCTTTTAAAACATCGTTAGATCGTTTTAATTCTATTTAAAACATCATATCTAAAACAATTTCTTTAACGTATTATTCGCTATTCAAAAACGTGAATATACTACCTTAACAAATTTCATCATTTCTATTCACTTTAACTTAAAGGATTATTCACTGTTCAAAACGTGAATATAACTCTATCTCTAAGTTATAACAATTAACTTATCAAAATAAGTCATTTGCGGATTTATAAAACAACGTTTATAAATTCCGTTTCTATTTATTTATAAAAACTTCCTTTTTATAAATTCCTTTATTAACCTATTCCAGTTTATAACTCAATTATAAACTACAAGTTCATATTATAAGTTAATTACTTATAAAACGATTATTTTACAAAAATCGTTCTTTTAAAGACTTTCCAAATCATAAATCTTATAACTTATAAGATTCATTTATTTAACCAAATCTATTCTTTAAATAATTTCACCAAATTTATAAATCTTACTATTTATAAATTTCATTTATAACTTCACAGTTTATAATCCTATAAATTTCATTCTATTATGAAATTCATTCTCACATCATTCAAACACTTATAAAACTTGTTTTATAATGTCTATATTTCAATTTATAAATATCCATTTATAAATCTTTTAATATAAATCAATTTATATTATTATTTAAAACGTCTTTAAATTACTTTATAATATCACTATTTCGATTTATAAAATAATCAAATTTTATAAATCCTATATTTAAACTTTTAATAATAAGTTCAAAAATCCAGTTTAAACTATTTTATAAAAACATTATTTCATATTTCCCAAAAATCAGCTTTTAACTGTATTTCTAAAAATCAGCTTTTTAACTATATTTCACAAAACCCATAATTTTATAACTTTAAAAATTATAGCGTTTAATTATTTAAAATGGATCAATTCCAAAAATAAAGTATATTTTCAAAAATCACTTTAAAAATCATTTTAAAAATCCCAAAATCTGGGTCCAATGATGCTACACACCAAATAGTCAAACACGACTAACAACGATATCATATATCAATATGACAATCCATCAAATATCAAAATATCTGAAATAAAATAAAAACTGTTGAGGAATCCAGTTGGATCCCTCCAACCTGTTTCCTGCATCCAAAAACATTAGCACAATACCAATTTCGCTCCAGTACGAAATTATCACGGTATATGTTCTTAATAAATATTATCCGCTTAATAACGGCGTAATAGGGTCTCATCCGCTAAACAAAAAATGCGGGAAATCAACAACTGCAATATATACATATGCCAATATATATATATTGATATTATATATAATACCAATTTCACTGTTTATGAAATATTCGCGGTATATGTTTATATTAAATAACATCCGCTTACTAACGGCGCATAATGTCTATTTTAACAATCAATATTTTACAGTCATCATTCAAACATGCATTCTAATATTTTAAATCTAACTATTTAAAATAAAATCGAAATCTATTCGATTGAGTGAGAAGTTCTCACCTTGGTTTTAATTTCCGTTTTAGCTTTTATTTCGAATAAAATTAAACGCGCGTTTAATTTTACCCGAAATTCTCACTAACTCCAAACGACTCCAAACCAACTCTATCGCGTAGTGCTCGTCCATACGATTCCAACGCAACTAGATTTGCATTTTTTTGACCTCGTATGAAAAAGTTATGAATTTTACAAGTTTGAACGTGATTTTATATAACAATTATTACATAAACTTTTATAATTTTAACCTATGCCTAATCCATGCCATTAGATCATGATCCAAGGGCTCCTCTCCATCTCCTACATTCACGCAACCATCTCCAGGCAATTAGAATAGAGGCCGAACCCAACATGTAGATTAGGGTTAAATTATTCGCCAAAATCACTCGACGATATCACGATCAGGAACTTGCACTCGACTCGCCTTGCTCCCCTCTACCCACGGCCTCAACAAGAGCAAGCTCGGCCATGTCTAGCACATGGAAAGTCATGCCAAAACTGATGGGAACGGCCACACCTATCTCACACTACGATGCTCCAAACTTCATCAAATCCGTATGGATTTCAAGATCTTGCGAAGCTCTATAACTTTGTAGTTGATGGCTTCGTGAATCGATGAATGGATTGAGAGATTTTGAGGGAGAAAGAATTGACAATTTCTGGCCGTTTATAATAGGGTGGCGGCTGTAACATAGAATTAGGGTTTTGAATGTTATTTTTTTTTTATTTGTGAATGGTGCTATTTATAAGAACGAGCAAGCGTAAACACTATTCATCCCGAAAATTCCGAACTCCGATTTAGGCGCCGTAACCAGCGTACCTAGGGTTTATCCCGCGTTCCGGACACAATGGAACAGGTTTCGGAAGCTAATTCGGACATCTGTGCGAGTTATGGCTGCAAACGCTCAATTTAAATTAAACCGATTTAAGTCGATTTCTAGGCGTTTTAATTTGTACCGGACAAACGGTAAATCCAATTGACTTGAAATTTGAAACCTTACAATAATATCACATTATGGATCCGATGAAACTGGTTTCGTCGAAATCCGAGACTTTTTGAAAAATGGCTATTTTGACTCGCCAAATTTAAATTAAAAATAATTCGATGCGTTTCGAGCTGCCACGATCAAACGATAACTCCGATTGATACGAAAATTGAAATCCAGTAAAAACTAACTATTACGGATCCAATGAAACTGGTTTCGTTCAATTCTGAGACTGTTCAAAAATTGGCTATTTTACAGTCGATTATTTAATATTAAAATATTCAATTTTCACAAATTAACTTTTAATTCGATTTTAAAAGTTCTAAAATATTTCTATAACTCCAGTATGATTAAATAAAATTTTACAAATTATTTTCAATCATTTTTAACTCAATTTTAATTATTTTCCATAATTTAACGTATTAAATTATCGATTTAATTATCCAATTAAATCCAATAATTCAAATAAAAATTTATTTGACTTATAAATTTACTTTTTTTTTTATTTAAAATTAATTAAATATTCAAATTTTAATTTATAAAAATTCTGGGTCGTTACACTACCATAAGACCTCCCGCCACACACACAATGCAAACGCAGACTTGGAGGAGATTTCTTCTTATGTTAGTCAAAGATGCTTGATACGCATTAAAAAGAAACATTTGATATTATTATTAGTGCATAGTGTAGAAAACAGTTTCGAAAGTAGAATATAAATCTTAGCCAGCATAGGTACCATTATATTATGCTTACTATAGCTACCATATTAGATGGCAGGTTCTACAACTAAAACCGTACAAGTCTCGTATTGTTTCTTTGGATTTCCAACGAATGATCAGGCCAAGGAACTTCCCATTGCCACATGAGAACGCCTCTGGATGGACGTCCCCGAGAACCAAACCGGATCTCTACCAACACAAGGCCGGGTTACCCCTAACTGGGTAACAACTTACACGAGTATGCCATCCCCCGGTCCTTTGGGACCTTTAACCGAGCGCTCGTCACCATCATCACACAATCATAACAAAGTGTTTTCAACATGAGTAAGTATTTGGGCTCCATACCATGATACCACCCTTTTCCAGAAGGAAATGCACATACCCTAAAGGGAGCTACCCCTCATAACCTTGCTGCATCTTTCCTGTTTTGACCATTCCAGGGTGTGAGGCTCGACGAAGTTTCGTCCACAAAAACACGCTTTATACAAAGTCATGCTTTGGGTCAACAAATGATCATAGAAATGATCACCAAGATAGACGATCAAATAAATAATCCTATCACAAATAATCAACACAATGATCATTTCACAGCAACACTCAGTATGTCACATTACCAAATTGGGAATATATCGCTGATAACCTTCAACTATATAACCTCTGAGCTTGTACGTCTCAGAGAAGGGTGTTAAGCTAAGAGAATAAATTCTCCGCCACCAACAGAAATATATTTGAAAGAAATCGGCTTTATATCTCAACTTGTAATGTCAGACATACTATCCATACAAGTCTGTTCCGGGCTCGAACAGAACCGAAGGCACTTACAAAGAAGTCCTTGAAATCCGGATAATCTCTAATCACGTCCGAATTTCCCATCACATATGGAGATCTCAATACCGGGGATCAGCCAGTGCAGAGACAATCAACAAGAAACCCTTACGTTTTTGAAAATATCCAGTCTTCAACACCGGTCTTCAAATGCAATTCATAACGACGTATCACATATTCGGAATGGGTTATACGACCCCAAGGTCCTTTCCCGATTAACCCGAATAGTGAGCGCTTATTTTTAAAAAAAAATAAGTGTGGCATTCAAATTCAAGCAATTCACAACAAATACCTATTTAAAGGTAAATATTGACAGTCGGTTATTGAACTATCAATAGATATGCCAACATCACCAGATTCCAAATTATTTTCCAAATTATTTATTTTCCAAAAATATCTTTACAAGATATATATTTTTTTTTCCTACTTCAAAAATAAATCAATATTTATTTTTAAACCCATTTTCCAATTTCATTTATAAATTCTATATTGAATTTACATTCCAAAATATTTATGAATATACGATTTCCATTCGATTTCTAATATTCATTTTCAATTTATCTTCAAAAAGATAAATTCCAAATATTCACTTAATATTGGAAAAATATTTCTATAATTATTTATAAGTAATTCACAAGTCTTTTTATTTTCTATACTTAGAAAATATTTGATATACTCTAATCGAAATTAAGTATATATTTCATTCTTTAAGGAAATCATTCACTTAACCATATTTATTTGGGCCAAAACGAATGTTGCGTAAAACATCGTTACGACAACCCAAAATCACTAGTATAAGGATTCGAAATTAAAATAGATATATAAATCCCAATACTATACAAAACATTTCCTTTCGGAAATTATCTATTATAACAACAGTGTTATAATCTACTATCTCCTTCATTTTGTCGAAAACGTCTATTTCAACAATGAATGTTGAAATCTATGGTTTCGATAGTTAATATATTTTAAAACATCTTTAGATCGTTTTAATTCTATTTAAAACATCACATCCAAAACAATTTCTTTAACATATTATTCACTATTCAAAAACGTGAATATACTCGTTAACAAATTTTATCATTTCTATTCACTTTATTTTAAAGGATTATTCACTTCCTAAAACGTGAATATAACTCCATTAATAAATTACAACAATTTACTTATCAAAATAAGTCGTTGCGGATTTATAAAATAATGTTTATAAATTCCATTTCTATTTATTTTATAACAATTTCCACTCATAAATTTCCTTTATTAATCTATTCAATTTATAATTCAATTATATACCGAAAGTCCATATTATAAGTTAAATACTTATAATTTATTTACAAAATTATTCCTTTAACTTCTCAAATTATAAATCTTATAACTTATAAGATTCATTTATTTATCCACATCTATTCCCTAAATAACTTTATAAATTTTATTTATAAAATTTCATTTATAACTTCACCGTTATAATCTTATAGATTTCATTCATTTTATGAAATTCATTCACAATTCATTCTAACACTTATAAAAGCTCGTTTTATAATTCCAATATTTTTAATTTATAAATATCAATTTTATAAATCTTTTATATAAATCATTTTATATTATTCTTTTAAAACGTCTTTAAACTCATTTATAATTTCATCATTTTATTTATAAAATAATCAAATTTCATAAATCCTATTTTTAAACTTTTTATAATAAATTCAGAAATCCCAGTTTTAACTATTTTATAAAATCATTAATTCCATATTTTCAAAAATCAACTTTTAACTGTATTTCTCAAAAAATCATAATTTTTATAATATTAAAATTATAACGTTTATTTATTTAAGATGAATCAATTCCAAAAATATTTTATAAACGTATACTTTCAAAAATCACTTTAGAAATCTCTTAAAATCAAAATCGTTATTTTTAACTTCAAAATTGGATCCGATGATGCAACACATCAAATAGTCAATCACGACTTTCAAACATCATATATCAATATGATAATCAATCAAACATCACAATATCTAAAATCAAATAAATATTTGTGAGGAATCCAGTTGGATCCCTCCAACCTGTTTCCCTGCATCCACAGACATTAGCACAATACCATTCCACTTCGAGGTGGAATATCGCGGTATATGGGATTTTATAAAATATTATCCGCTTACTAACGGCGCAATAGGGTCTCATCCGCTATACAATGCGGGAAATCAATCAACTGCAATATATACATATGCCAATATATATATATATATATATATATATATATATATTGCTATATATATAATATAATACCAATTCCACTTCAAGGTGGAATATCGCGGTATATGTGTGTAATAAATAACCTCCGCTTACTAACGGAGTATAGGGTCTATTCACATCCAATATATATATATATATAACAATCATCATTCAAGCATTCAATCAACACAACTAACAATTTTAAATCTAACTATTTAAAATTTAAATATACAACAAAATTCCGAGTGAGAAGTTCTCACCTTTGCTTTTATTAGCAATCCATTTTCCATCTTGACTCGATTTTCTTGATTTATACCTTGTATAAATATTATACACAATTTATTAATATTCGAACAGATCGAATAATAAATTTTCATTTGATAATTTCGATTCATCGGTGATTTCATTTTAATAGTTAAATTAACTGATAGTTCCTTTTAACCCCATTTTTTTCAATAAAATTATCTAATCGAAGAATTAAATCTTAAACTAGAATTCCTTTAATAAATTTATTTTAACTAATTCTTTTACTTTAAATTAATATCTTTAAATCAATTTATTATTATTATTTTCTATGCACTTTACTGTTTCAAATTTCAGATTTCTATATTTTTTTTCCAAAACTTTAATATATAATAAATTTATGTTTTCCTATATATGTATTTTTTCAAAAAGGTTTTCTGTTTTAAATGTACATATATTTAAAGCGAGATATGTTTAAATCAAAATATGCTTGTATATTGAAACTGCATTTTATAACTTACTGCAATTTAAAATCCCATATGAATTTTCTCTTTTATACCTCACTGTCGTATATAATAATTATTTTTTCTTTGTAAATAACTAAGACAGTCATTTTCTTCACTGTATATATATTATATATATTTTTAAATTGAAAACAAATGTTAATCAATACCTTACTGCAGATTGAAGAGCCCAGCTCCCATCGACTTCGCGACCCTTGCCTTCCAAATCGTCATCGCTTATGCTGCCATCGCGACGTCGCTGAGCTCTGCGCCACCGCTGCACCGCCATTTCAGACAACCCAGATCCCAAAACAGTGTCGCCTCCCCTCCTTTTCCCTTCGAACTCAGCCGCCTACCTCGATTCGCCGCGACGAAGAATGCCACCTCGTCTATGCTCACGCTCGACTCCCAGATCCGCCTTCGCTCGATCGAGCCTCCAACCTCGTGCGCTTCGATTTCTGTTTTGATTTGGGGGAGAGGGAAATGGACGCGGCCATTGATGTTTTGAAGCTTTCGATTTTTTTTTAAGGTCGTTGGAATGAATTTGAAAGAGGAAGGGGGCCGTGAATTTTGAATGGGAAAAGAGGGGATCTCGATTTGATTCAGCTGAAGGCCATTTTTTTTTATCTCGTTTGATTTTCAGAGTGGGAGAGGGATATTTGAAATCGAATGAGTATGGTTTACACGATTTCATCAGTGATTTTAGGCGTGATTTTCTGCGTCTTTAAGGGAGAACGTGTTGTGTTTGACTAATTTCAAATTTAAATTTAATTTGAATTCAATTTGATTTCGACGCGTTTATATCTCGTGTGCTCACATATCAACTCAGAAAAATACGAAATTTGAAACCCGAGAATAATTCAATATTACGGACCCAATGGAACTGGTTTCGTCGAATTCCGAGATTGTGCCTCGGACGGCTATTTTTAAATATCGATTCAAACGATTTAATTTCAAAGCTGAACAATTCACTTCCAAATTAAATTCTGAAGCTTCTATTATCTTCAATATTATCAATATGAATTTTACAAGCCTTTGAAATATTTTTAATCAGCTTAAAATTGAAGATTCAAATTATTATTCAACTTTCAATGGATTAAATTCTAAAATTTAATCGCCAAATTCATTCTGATAATTTGAAATTCAATTCAAACCATCATTCAAATATTTAAAATTAATTAAATATTCTCAAATTAAATTGTTAAAAATTCTGGGTCGTTACAATCTTCCCCCCTTAAAAGAATTTCGTCCCGAAATTACAAGTTAAGAAGAATGCCCTTATCCCGTCTATTATTTTTCCATAATTCAAATAGTTTTATCAACTTACTAACCTAAATCTTTTTACTAGAGATTCACTATCATTTCAACTAGCTTTCCAATTTCAATTATAGGTTCCAAACAATATTGTTTTCCTAACAATTCAAATTTAAATTCAAATTCAAATTTTAAACTTTCAAATTTTCTCAAAATTTTTCTTACACCCTAAATTTTCAAAAAATTTCGCCAGCGTCTCCTTTGCGCGGCTAGCTCAGTACGACTACAAAATGGCACCACGGCCCCTCAGAATCAAAAAGAAAAGAGAAAGCCAAGTGGCTGGAGAAGAAAATCATCAAATTTCATACTGAAATTGAAATACGTACCTTTTTGTCAAGCCATTTAATTTTTTTATCTTCAAAAATCAAAATCCAATCCCTTTATACACCTGTATATCCTGCTATTCATAATATCCAATTCCAACATTCAAACCATTTTGCCAATTTATTACAAAATTTCCAATATATACTTCTTTTACATTTTTACTTCACTATTGAAGTTACACATTCATTTCATTCAATTTTACATTTCAATTCACAGTTTCAATTCCCTTTGAATTCAATTCACAATTTAAATTCAATCCGAATTCAATTCTCAATTCTAAATATTGAATTCTAACGATTAACTTTCATTTGCCAATTCGTATTACTACTTTAAATTAGTTTCATTCACTAATTCATTTCAATTTCAATTTCCATATTCAATTCATCTCGAATTTACTTAATTATTAACAAAGAAAATTTCAATTTATTTCTTTTACTTACTTGAATTTATATACAAATTCAAATTTATCTTCAAATTTAGCTCACAACTAAACTTTTAATTTAACAAATTCAAATTCCAATTCATTAGTCCATAAATTAATAATTTATCAAGTTAGTTTACTTGAATTCAATCCATTTTATTTCTTATTTAATTCCATATACTAATGATTTTAATATTATTAACAACCATGCAACCATATACTATAATAATTCATAGAAAATCATTTCTTTTCTATCAAAAAAAATAGTTTTGGGCAAAATTATCTTATTTACCCGATTCAAAAAAAATATTATATTCACTAACAAATACGCACTCATATCTATTATTACACTCAAACTCATTCTAGAGTACTGCTGACTCTATCTCTAATGAGTAATACCCAACAGAACCATGGTTGTCGCTTAACCATATGCTCTGATACCACATTGTCAGGACCCAATTCTTCGACTCCCGAAATTCGACATCAATACGTCCACTGTATCGAATGCCAATCAGTCGGATGCCGAAAAACCGAACACTGAGGGTTTAAGAAAGAAGAAAAAGATAGAAGAAGAGAGAAGATAGTAGAAAATAGAGGGAAAAGAAAACAGAAAATAGAACGGAACAGAAAACAGCACAATATCAGAATCTCACAATTTTGCAGCGGAACAACATATAATAGATAAATGAATAATCTTTAAACAAAGAACTATATTAGTTATTACATTACATTTCATTACATCATATCATCAGAGTGTACAACAACAAACAAACAGCGGAAAAAGAAGTACTATATACTATTAATACGCCATGCCATCCAGCTTGCCTCCTGCAACTCCTGAATTCCAGAATATCCAGATAAACCTTAACTCTTGACTGCCCGTGTGAAAATTGGTGGGCACCCAGAGTTTAGGAAGGAAAACAATAAACTCCGAGTCAGTCATGTGACTGGTGTGGGAACTCAAAAAAAACAGTTTATTTATCTTTAAAATCAAAAATAGAGGAATATTTTTAAAGTCAATTCGCAATGCTTTTAAAAATGAGACTACCATAAGACCTCCCGCCACACACACAATGCAAACGCAGACTTGGAGGAGATTTCTTCTTATGTTAGTCAAAGATGCTTGATACGCATTAAAAAGAAACATTTGATATTATTATTAGTGCATAGTGTAGAAAACAGTTTCGAAAGTAGAATATAAATCTTAGCCAGCATAGGTACCATTATATTATGCTTACTATAGCTACCATATTAGACGGCAGGTTCTACAACTAAAACCGTACAGGTCTCGTATTGTTTCTTTGAATTTCCAACGAATGATCAGGCCAAGGAACATCCCATTGCCACATGAGAACGCCTCTGGATGGACGTCCCCGAGAACCAAACCGGATCTCTACCAACACAAGGCCGGGTTACCCCTAACTGGGTAACAACTTACACGAGTATGCCATCCCCCGGTCCTTTGGGACCTTTAACCGAGCGCTCGTCACCATCATCACACAATCATAACAAAGTGTTTTCAACATGAGTAAGTATCTGGGCTCCATACCATGATACCACCATTTTCCAGAAGGAAATGCACATACCCTAAAGGGAGCTACCCCTCATAACATTGCTGCATCTTTCCTGTTTTGACCATTCCGGGGTGTGAGGCTCGACGAAGTTTCGTCCACAAAAACACGCTTTATACAAAGTCATGCTTTGGGTCAACAAATGATCATAGAAATGATCACCAAGATAGACGATCAAATAAATAATCCTATCACAAATAATCAACACAATGATCATTTCACAGCAACACTCAGTATGTCACATTACCAAATTGGGAATATATCGCTGATAACCTTCAACTATATAACCTCTGAGCTCGTACGTCTCAGAGAAGGGTGTTAAGCTAGAGAATAAATTCTCCGCCACCAACAGAAATATATTTGAAAGAAATCGGCTTTATATCTCAACTTGTAATGTCAGACATACTATCCATACAAGTCTGTTCCGGGCTCGAACAGAACCGAAGGCACTTACAAAGAAGTCCTTGAAATCTGGATAATCTCTAATCACGTCCGAATTTCCCATCACATATGGAGATCTCAATACCGGGGATCAGCCAGTGCAGAGACAATCAACAAGAAACCCTTACGTTTTTGAAAATATCTGGTCTTCAACACCGGTCTTCAAATGCAATTCATAACGACGTATCACATATTCGGAATGGGTTATACGACCCCAAGGTCCTTTCCCGGTTAACCCGAACAGTGAGCGCTTAATTTTAAATAAAATAAGTGTGGCATTCAAATTCAAGCAATTCACAACAAATACCTATTTAAAGGTAAATATTGACAGTCGGTTATTGAACTATCAATAGATATGCCAACATCACCAGATTCCAAATAATTTTCCAAATTATTTATTTTCCAAAAATATCTTTACAAGATATATTTTTTTTCCCTACTTCAAAAATAAATCAATATTTATTTTTAAACCCATTTCCCAATTTCATTTATAAATTCTATATTGAATTTACATTCCAAAATATTTATGAATATACGATTTCCATTCGATTTCTAATATTCATTTTCAATTTATCTTCAAAAAGATAAATTCCAAATATTCACTTAATATTGGAAAAATATTTCTATACTTATTTATAAGTAATTCACAAGTCTTTTTATTTTCTATACTTAGAAAATATTTAATATACTCTAATCGAAATTAAGTATATATTTCATTCTTTAAGGAAATCATTCACTTAACCATATTTATTTGGGCCAAAACGAATGTTGCGTAAAACATCGTTACGACAACCCAAAATCACTAGTATAGGGATTCGAAATTAAAATAGATATATAAATCCCAATACTATACAAAACATTTCCTTTCGGAAATTATCTATTATAACAACAGTGTTATAATCTACTATCTCCTTCTATTTCTCGAAAACGTCTATTTCAACAATGAATGTTGAAATCTATGGTTTCGATAGTTAATATATTTTAAAACATCTTTAGATCGTTTTAATTCTATTTAAAACATCACATCCAAAACAATTTCTTTAACATATTATTCACTATTCAAAAACGTGAATATACTTGTTAACAAATTTTATCATTTCTATTCACTTTATTTTAAAGGATTATTCACTTCCTAAAACGTGAATATAACTCCATTAATAAATTACAACAATTTACTTATCAAAATAAGTCGTTGCGGATTTATAAAATAATGTTTATAAATTCCATTTCTATTTATTTTATAACAATTTCCACTCATAAATTTCCTTTATTAATCTATTCAATTTATAATTCAATTATATACCGAAAGTCCATATTATAAGTTAAATACTTATAATTTATTTACAAAATTATTCCTTTAACTTCTCAAATTATAAATCTTATAACTTATAAGATTCATTTATTTATCCACATCTATTCCCTAAATAACTTTATAAATTTTATTTATAAAATTTCATTTATAACTTCACCGTTATAATCCTATAGATTTTATTCATTTTATGAAATTCATTCACAATTCATTCTAACACTTATAAAAGCTCGTTTTATAATTCCAATATTTTTAATTTATAAATATCAATTTTATAAATCTTTTATATAAATCATTTTATATTATTCTTTTAAAACGTCTTTAAACTCCTTTATAATTTTATCATTTTATTTATAAAATAATCAAATTTCATAAATCCTATTTTTAAACTTTTTATAATAAATTCAGAAATCCCAGTTTTAACTATTTTATAAAATCATTAATTCCATATTTTCAAAAATCAACTTTTAACTGTATTTCTCAAAAAATCATAATTTTTATAATATTAAAATTATAACGTTTATTTATTTAAGATGAATCAATTCCAAAAATATTTTATAAACGTATACTTTCAAAAATCACTTTAGAAATCTCTTAAAATCAAAATCGTTATTTTTAACTTCAAAATTGGATCCGATGATGCAACACATCAAATAGTCAATCACGACTTTCAAACATCATATATCAATATGATAATCAATCAAACATCACAATATCTAAAATCAAATAAATATTTGTGAGGAATCCAGTTGGATCCCTCCAACCTGTTTCCCTGCATCCACAGACATTAGCACAATACCATTCCACTTCGAGGTGGAATATCGCGGTATATGGGATTTTATAAAATATTATCCGCTTACTAACGGCGCAATAGGGTCTCATCCGCTATACAATGCGGGAAATCAATCAACTGCAATATATACATATGCCAATATATATATATATATATATATATATATATATATATATATATATATATATTGCTATATATATAATATAATACCAATTCCACTTCAAGGTGGAATATCGTGGTATATGTGTGTAATAAATAACCTCCGCTTACTAACGGAGTATAGGGTCAATTCACATCCAATATATATATATATATATATATATATAACAATCATCATTCAAGCATTCAATCAACACAACTAACAATTTTAAATCTAACTATTTAAAATTTAAATATACAACAAAATTCCGAGTGAGAAGTTCTCACCTTTGCTTTTATTAGCAATCCATTTTCCATCTTGACTCGATTTTCTTGATTTATACCTTGTATAAATATTATACACAATTTATTAATATTCGAACAGATCGAATAATAAATTTTCATTTGATAATTTCGATTCATCGGTGATTTCATTTTAATAGTTAAATTAACTGATAGTTCCTTTTAACCCCATTTTTTTCAATAAAATTATCTAATTGAAGAATTAAATCTTAAACTAGAATTCCTTTAATAAATTTATTTTAACTAATTCTTTTACTTTAAATTAATATCTTTAAATTAATTTATTATTATTATTTTCTATGCACTTTACTGTTTCAAATTTCAGATTTCTATATTTTTTTTCCAAAACTTTAATATATAATAAATTTATGTTTTCCTATATATGTATTTTTTTTAAAAGGTTTTCTGTTTTAAATGTACATATACTTGAAGCGAGATATGTTTAAATCAAAATATGCTTGTATATTGAAAATGCATTTTATAACTTACTGCAATTTAAAATCCCATATGAATTTTCTCTTGTATACCTCACTGTCGTATATAATAATTTTTTTTTCTTTGTAAATAACTAAGACAGTCATTTTCTTCACTGTATATATATTATATATATTTTTAAATTGAAAACAAATGTTAATCAATACCTTACTGCAGATTGAAGAGCCCAGCTCCCATCGACTTCGCGACCCTTGCCTTCCAAATCATCATCGCTTATGCTGCCATCGCGACGTCGCCGAGCTCTGCGCCACCGCTGCACCGCCATTTCAGACAACCCAGATCCCAAAACAGTGTCGCCTCCCCTCCTTTTCCCTTCGAACTCAGCCGCCTACCTCGATTCGCCGCGACAAAGAATGCCACCTCGTCTATGCTCACGCTCGACTCCCAGATCCGCCTTCGCTCGATCGAGCCTCCAACCTCGTGCGCTTCGATTTCTGTTTTGATTTGGGGGAGAGGGAAATGGACGCGGCCATTGATGTTTTGAAGCTTTCGATTTTTTTTTAAGGTCATTGGAATGAATTTGAAAGAGGAAGGGGGCCGTGAATTTTGAATGGGAAAAGAGGGGATCTCGATTTGATTCAGCTGAAGGCCACTTTTTTTTTATCTCGTTTGATTTTCAGAGTGGGAGAGGGATATTTGAAATCGAATGAGTATGGTTTACACGATTTCATCAGTGATTTTAGGCATGATTTTCTGCGTCTTTAAGGGAGAACGTGTTGTGTTTGACTAATTTCAAATTTAAATTTAATTTGAATTCAATTTGATTTCGACGCGTTTATATCTCGTGTGCTCACATATCAACTCAGAAAAATACGAAATTTAAAACCCGAGAATAATTCAATATTACGGACCCAATGGAACTGGTTTCGTCGAATTCCGAGACTGTGCCTCGGACGGCTATTTTTAAATATCGATTCAAACGATTTAATTTCAAAACTGAACAATTCACTTCCAAATTAAATTCTGAAGCTTCTATTATCTTCAATATTATCAATATGAATTTTACAAGCCTTTGGAATATTTTTAATCAGCTTAAAATTGAAGATTCAAATTATTATTCAACTTTCAATGGATTAAATTCTAAAATTTAATCGCCAAATTCATTCTGATAATTTGAAATTCAATTCAAACCATCATTCAAATATTTAAAATTAATTAAATATTCTCAAATTAAATTGTTACAAATTCTGGGTCGTTACACAAAGTTTGAATAAAAGTCTGATCCTATAAAATCAATCAGTTTTTAAAATTCAAATCATATTCTGATTATAATTTAAAAATCTCAGCTTGGATTATTTAAAAAATTCCTATAATCAATTTTTAAATTCCAACATTTCGAGCTCAAGTTCAAAAATAATTCGATTTCCATAAATTCGATTTTTATTTCTTAAAATCAAATCGTTTAAATAATTTCAAAACAAAAATTTTAAAATCATTTAATTTAACCAATGCGGTGTTTGTGTATAATTCTATCCTATGGCCAAGTGAATCAGTTATTTCAATTTAATTCAGGGATGGATATATATCATTTTAATCCAAGATAAATGTCATTGGTATATATCATTTCAACTTGTTTCTTAATTTATTCGAAATAATTAAATTTACAGTTTTACATGCTATAAATATTATACAGGGTGATAACATGATATATCCAAAATCGTGAATATACTCCTTTATACAGTTGGAATGCGCTTGGACATAGTAGTAAATCTCAAACTACATTTGTACATATATACATGTGTGTGTGTGTGTGTGGTTCGTATATATATGCACTTATATAAATAAACAAAACAAAATTAAATAAATCTCAAACTACATTTGTACAGTTGGAATGCGCTTGGACATAGTAGTAAATCTTGCCATGAATAAATTATTAATTAATGACATTTACTGTATCTATCAATTCAAATCAAAGAGATAAAATGAAAGGTTTATCTTTACATTTGATGCAATTAATACCCTCAATTAATTCTTGTTTTAGGAAAGAAATGAAAAGTTTCATTCCCTGCACATTAACAAAATGTTAGGTGTATTTGATACACTATACATTTGAAATACAAAAACTTCCCTTTAACTAATTTAAATAAGACAAATGGTTTTATTTAAAACAAATTTAGAAATTTTCTAAATAAATTAGGCTTCATAGGCCCAAGTAAGATCCAATAGGGTAAAAAAATTGAAATTCACACATTTCTTCCTGTCTGACCCAGTTCCTCCAACTGTGTCAAAGCCCAATAGCCTATACGGTCTAGATTAGTCATAATAGGGCTAACTGATCAAGCTTGCTCGCTTAGTACGGTGTCTGGAAATGTAATGTCTAGGATTGGAATTGGATAATCAAGTACCTTGTCCTACCTGGTTACCAGCCTGGCATGAAAGGTGATGTGAGCCCAAAAGTTGCCCCTAATAGAAAAGGCCTAACTTGAATTGGGCCTTGGCTAATTTTCAAGATGTTTTGGAAATTAAAGTTAAAGATTTTAAATTAAACCGTTAAATTTAAAATAAAATATGTATTATAAAAGTTATAATATAACATAATTGTTCAAAATGTTTGAAAAACAATTCACATTAATTTTAAAATTTAAATTTATTAATAAGATTATAATAGTAAATTAGTTAAATAAGTTAATTAATTAATGAACATGTGTGTGTATTATATTTTGAGATATATGTTAAGTTATTTCTAAATTGTTTAAAATAACATAAGCATACACGTATGTATGTAAATTGAATTTTGAAATTAATATAATTTAATTAAAATAGTTTATTTAAATTAATTAATTAATTATAACAAACATATATAAAATATATGTGTTATACTATAAAGGTTATAGCATACACTATAAAAGTTATAGTAGATATGTCCAATATAAAAGATACATTGGAATACTGATTTAAAATTAATTAAAAAAATTAATTAAATAAAATTAATTAATAAACTTATATAATATGAATGTATAATCAAAGGTGGAACATTCAATAAACCCTAAATAGACCTAAGGAATAAATACATACGTATATGTAAGTATACCCTGATTTATGATGTGTCTAACACTTGAACCATGAGAGTATTTCATAAGAAATACATTATTCCATAAGTCGATATCACTCGATATAATATATTGAAGATAATGAATCTTTAATATAAAATTGTCATCTACCATATATATTAATAAATTACTTGAATACTCCTTAGTTGTTGAGCAAGCTCAAGCTAGAAATGTTATGTATAGTATCATTAATATATCAAAGAGAAAAGTTAAGACAACTAAATGTATTTGTTGAGCAAACTCAAGGTATATATATTATACTTGGGCGTCGCGGTACGGTAGGTACGATGTATAATCTCTTTTGATTTGTTGAGCAAACTCAAGGTTGAAATAAGGTTACGACAACGTAACATGGGCTAGGAGTCGTATGTACTACAACCGATAAGGAGTTATCCATCGACCATGGAGCTATGACATGTTGAACAAATTCAAGGTCAGAATTCCAAGACAGACGAGTCCTAACACCCACTAGTGGAATCGAAAGACTTCTATTTTTCACTTAGGGTTTGATGAAACAAAAAAGATTAGTGGGTGCCTTATTAGAAAAATGAAATGATAACATTTAACATTTCTAATATTGCAAGAACATATGTTATATAATGTTATAATAATCTACATTGATAAATTTGTTTATTTAATAGGACTGATAAAATGTTTATCAATTGAAACGTACAAATGAAATGAAGATTGACAAATACATATATAGCATATACCTACTAATAAAAAATTATTGCATATTAACATTTCAATACCCATGAAAATGCCTAATATTACAACTACTAAATACATTCATATTTTGGTCACTTACGCATGTATTTGGTCCAGACCATGTATTACATTCTATGAGTTTGAACTCTAAAATACAAGACTATATTTATTTGATTCATATACAATCCTATATAAATGTTATATGGTGAACGGTTAGAGTTTGTGATGTAAAATATTTCAAAGAAATTAGTTCATCCAGAAAATAAATAAACCTTAGTGCAAGATCAAGTATTCAATTTGAATTATTACAAAAGGATTATATTGTGTTAAGTACAACATTAGATTAAAACTACAATATAAAAGAACTCGATCACTGAAATGTCAGTTTGATCAGTTTACGCAAAACGCAACATATTTGATGTTCTTAAAATTTAAGGATAATCGAACGCGCTTTTGTAAAGGTTCATTAAGATATTGTAGTAAGGATTTTCTTTTGAATGGTTTGGTCATTTAGGAATAAAAACGAATGTACAAGAGTGGATGTGATTTAAGGTGTAGTGGGACGAAGAGTGTGAACCGTTTCTTTTGCTTCATAAAGAAACATCGAAATGAGAATTGTATTAATAATGATTGATACTTAACATTGGAATATGAAATATGATTTCTATTTCGAAATATATTTTCATATAGAAAATTGTTTCTATGACATTTATTTCTCTTGAGTTCAAGATATTTGATCGAAAAACTCTTCACGGTAAACTAGTTGCAGTATGTGAAATAAATAAACCTATATTAATTGAATGATGGACCTCCAAATATAGTGTGCTATTATAGTAATGGTGAAAATAGTGGGTATGTACCATATAATACATATTAATTGCATTATATTACAAAATTGTTTGCGTAAAACGTGCCGAATATTATTTATGAAATAATGACTATTTTTGGGCATCGATTGAGAAATAAACATAGCCATATTTCAATATGAATATTATGAATATTTGTTATGAAATAAAAATACAATGTGGCATTTTTTTATAACAAAAATGATGCATTGGAAAATACCGAATTATCTAATATTACTTACAATTATTTTAGAATTATAGACTAAGGCATAGTTTTGAGAATGTAATTTTATTATATGATTTTGAATCATGTGATACTGGTTAATAATATCTCAAAAAATTAAGGGTTATGCACCCATTTAGTCAGAGCATCACAAAAGTAGATAAACTCTTCGGATTGATACATATTGATGTATGAAATCGTAAGTCCATTAATACAAAAATGATTCCATGTACTTCGTCATATTCATCGATTAGTTATCACAAACAAGAACATATGTATTTGATACGCATGTAATATGTTTATGGTAAACTTATAAAGTATAAAACAAAAGTAAATAAAATAACATGCAATAGAAATGATTCGATTTGATCGAACGAGTGAGTATATTGGAAAAGTTTCCGAACGTACCTAAAAATGAATAAAGATTCAATCTCAAAAGCTACTCCTCCATGTGATAAATAATAATGCATCAAACTTTATTGGACAATGTACGACTAATTATGAGTGAAGTTGAGTTAGTTTCTAAAGTCATATGCTTAAGAATAGTACACAAGGTTAATATTATTTCATCTAAGTTACAGTTTACAAAATCACTCAAGATAAGAGTTTATAAGAAACTCCAATATATCCTAAGTTAAGGAGTTGGCAGGTTGTGTGGATCGAAAGGTTACACTTAATAATTGTTCATGAGGGATCTTGTGTGAATCTCCCCAAAAAGATTTTAGGAAAAACTATCATTGGATGACATATTTATGTTTTGAACATAAGTTTTGTAAAATAAAACCAAATCATTTTTACAAATAAAGAAATTCATAAAACGTTTATAAATACTTGTTCTGTTGCATTGAGAAACAATTGTAGTTTTAAGAAGTACCAACTTCATTGTGAAGCAATTTCTTTGAGGAATTATTGGTAGTAAAATGGGATTGGATAAGATTCATAGATAGAACTTATTAGGTGAGATGAAATGAAAGTAACTAGTCTAAGCAAACACATCACATTAGTGTGTCTAATAAGTATTATCGCACAATGAAGAGAAACTATGAGTTTCATATCAATGTCGAAAATATACAATCCTCGGTTTTTTAATTAAACCATTAAGAGTGTTGACTCTATGATATGGCATGATGGGCAAATCCGAAATAATTCTAGGCATGCTATCAAAATTTGATTTTGGAAGTCGTAACTGAAGAGATGTGATCCATCCGTCGCGACTAAGTCTTTATAAGCAAGACTAATGCAGTTGGAATTTAACGAGCAAGTCAATAAGAATATTGTCGTAAATTTCAACTGTTGAAATTATCATAATAGATTTGTTATTCAACGTAATCAAGTTATTTCAGATTTAGTCATAAAATTATCTCTTGATAAGACCTAGTACTTTGATATATATGTATTTAAATAGAAAATTCTAAATAAGGGTTTAGAATAGTTTATTTGCACATAACAACCAAAGTGTATCAAATTTAGTGGGAGCGATAAAAATGTTATGAGTTTTTGAATATGATCCAAGAAATGATGCAAAAGTATCATTTTATAAGCATCAAAATTAAATAAGTATTTTGATAGAAATATCAAATAGTTTGATTTTTAATCAAAGTGTAAAGGAAGCATTTATTCATTAAGAAAGAACATTAAAAGGTACATTAATATTTCTAAATTATAAGTAAACAACACGTTGTTTATTTTAACGACGTACTTTTGTTAAATCAACCTTGGTTGTTTTATTATTTAACTTTGGATTGTAAATGATGTCTTTTACAGTGAGTATAGAAGATATTTGGAATGTCCTAAATCGATATGTAAAGACTCCTTACTAAATTGTTTAATACGAACATGTGAGATGAGTTCCTTATGCATTGGCAGTAGGAGTTATCATATATTTTATGTTCTCTACAATATAGTGATTTGTTCATGTATTTGATACATGAAGCAAATATCAAATCCAAATAGATATCACTAAATGGTTATTTGAAGTGTTCTCGTTTATTTTTGAAATACTAGAGAATTGTTTACAGAACAAAAAATCCTTATGAAGGAGTGTATAGACTTAAAAATCATAGGTAATATTAAATATAATATGTCAATAATAAATTTAAGCTAAGAATATTTTAGTTGTAAATGTTCCAAATGAAAGACCGTGGCTGATTTAATGAAAAAGGCTAAGTACATCGCTTTGAATAGCGCTGCAATAAAAGCATGTGTGTGTGTCTATATATATAATTGCATAAATTTATAACTACACCGATTTCAAATGTTGAGAATTCCATAACATTGTTAAATGATAACAATATTATGATATAATTCATAAACAGAATTTAGAGCTCAGTGGAATTCGAGAGACATACTCTGAGTTGCCCTGCATGAAAAAACAGTTTATCAACATTGGAGAGAGTTGTTTGACAGAGTAGAAAATTTAAATATAATAGCATACCCATTCAATGATGGACGGACCCAAATGGTTTTGTGAAAACTAATTAGAGAAATAGGAATAAGATTCCATAATTTACCCCAAGTGCAAATGGGAGATCGATAGAGTTTGGGGTATGCCCTAGGAGAAATTATGTAATTTTTTACATATATCTAACTCATTGACTAATCTTGTTCGAAATAAAGGTGTTTCCTTACTATTATATACTTGATGTAATGTAGTTATATTAATAAACTAATTAATTAATAAAAGTATATTTAGTAGAAATCCATAAATGGTATGCTTTGTGATAGTAGTTACAAAGTGTTGTAACCGTGAGTAATTTATTATGATAAAAATAAATATACCGTTTTAAATGATCCTATTCAAGATGCATTGAGCCTGAATATCGATGTATCCGTAGAGACTAGAATACGTAACGTTCTCTAAATGTTGGGCAGTGTATTACTTTTCATTGCCGGGGGTACCTATGGGTTACGTACTAATAGTTATTGGATAACTATGGAACAACTCATTCGATAGTTTTCTGTCGGTTAATATAACTAAGGTCAAACAGACGATGTGAATAATTCACACAGTTCTCTCGACTTGAGAATACTATGAATCTTTAATATGAATGCTCTGCTTTGATTATAGTCAAATCATGGAATGACGTCCATGGAGTGACCATAGTTGAGTCGAGTAGAAGTATTGAAAGTGAACCATTATTCAAAAGAGGACTCGTCTCCTTGGTCATATGGGGTTAGTATCATAGTCAACTCAAGTCAAGCCAAAGCCAAAAGTCTGGCAGAGTAGTTGATTAATAATAATTGTTATTATTGAACCCAAGGACTTTGTGTTTGGACTATAGAATTGAATGTGGTTGGCGTTGGAATTTTTTACCATTACCACATTAAAGAAGTCCAAAGTGATATAGTTTTGATGAAGAGAATTGGTATAAATAATTGTCACAATCAAGTAACTCTTATTAAATTAAAATAAGATTTTTCTGAAAATGAGTAAGTGGTAAATTTGGTCATAATGTCACACCACCTGCTAAGTGAAGTGTGAACGTTAACGTTCGAATAATTCGATATTAATCGCTGACCGAATTTACACCCAAGAGTCACACACCTAAATCGATGAATTCTCTTAAGATCGAATGATTTAAATAGTTCATAATTGTTATAAATTGTTTAAAATAAATTAATATTTATGAACTATTAATTATAAAATTTGGATATTATTTGAGAAATAAGTATTTATAAAAGGTTATAAACATGTTGATCGATATGAGATATTGACAACAAATTTAGTTGAATATAATTATGTATATTTAAATTGGCTTAAATGGGCTCATAACCCATGAATTTTAGAAGTGAAAGTCGTTGGTTTTGAGAGACGAAGGGGGCAGCTATTATGATCATTATTTGCTCTCTTATCCTACCCATATAGAAGCTAATCTCAAAACCTTAGTAAGGCTGATTCATTTTTTGAGTCCCTGCTTTCTTCTTCCTCCCCCTCATTTTAACGGCAGCAACTCTCCTCTAAAATCATCCCAAAAATTCTCAAATCAAATTTAAATTAAAAAAATACTAATTTGTAGCAGAAGGTCTCCAATCTAGGATTAGCAACCTGTTGGATTGAGAATTGTTCTTAAAACGTAATTCATTGTTCAATGTGGACTCAAAGGCTTCATTAGAAGGTGAACTTTTATTCGTTATTATTATTTTGATTTCAATTTTATCATATGAATTTTGATTTACATCCAGATCACTTGTTATATTCAGACCTGTTTATTGTTTAGATTAGGTGAGATTTTTGTGGGCACATGCGTTTGTTACAATTGGATTGGTTGTTTCTTGTTGTAGTATTTCGTTTATTGATTTATTGTTGAATCTTTGTTCTAAAAAAAATAATTTTGATTTATATTAATATATATTAATAGATCTAGAATAAATGTACATAGATTTGCAAATTGTCCGTATGTATAATTGTATATATGTTTATATCTTGTATATATTCAATCTAAAAAATTTATTATGATGTTTTATGCCTATTTTGAATCATAAAATATAAAATTAGTTTGCTAAATATACAATATACACATATTCTATTATTATTTAATGATTTTGAGAATTGTTAATTATGTATAAAATAAGTAATTGTTCATAATTTCTACACCATATATGATGCTTACTATAAAATTTTAAGATTTTTTGAATTTAACTTATTATTTTTTAAAATTAATTTACTTTCGACCTGCAATCAATTATTTAATTAAAAATAAAATTCAATTGAAAAAATTCTACAAATTTCTCACAAGCATTAGATATTCCACGGCTACCTTCAGCAAAAATTTCAAATTTTCAAATTTTAATTTATTATTTTTATAATTAATTTATTTTTGAATTGCAGTTAATTATTTAATTAAAAATATAATTTCAGTTTGAGAAACTTCTAAAACATTTTAATAATCCCTACATATGTCTCTTCTGCCTTTAGAAACAATTTCATAATTTTCCAACTTGATTTCATATTTTCACGAATTAATTTGATTAAGGGCTATTTAATAATAAATATTATTTTAATTAAAAAAATTCCATCAATTAATCTTTAGCCCAAAATATGCTTCTAAATATTCTAAAATTATAAAACTTGTATTTTTATCATGTGATTATTTTCATTAATTTATTATGGAAGAAACTATTTTATTCAATAATATATATGTGTATATGCATATATATATATATATATATATATATATATATATATATATTCATATGCATATATTATTAACCTATTTTGACATATTATATAAGCATATATTTAAACAAATTACAGTACACACAAAATGAGCTAATGTTTTTGTTGCATTGTAAATCCCAGCATCCATATACGGGCACATTATACCCTTCAAGGGTTATGATGTTACACATGCACAAACACACACACACACACGCACGCGCGCATACATACACACATATATATGTATGTATGTATGTATGTATGTATACTTATACTTATATAAATAAATAAAACAAAATTAAATAAATCTAAAACTACAATTTGTACAGTTAAAATACATAGATGGACATAGTAATAAATCTTGCCATGAATAAATTATTGATTGATGACATTTAATGTACTAATCAATTCAATTTAAAGAGAGAAAATGAAAGGTTTCTCTTTACACATAATGCAATTAATACTATCAATTTATTCTTGTTCTAGGAAAAGAAACGAAAGGTTTCGTTCCTTATACATTAACTAAATATTAGGTGTATTTGATGCACTATACATTCCCTTTAAATAATTTAACTAAAATATATGATTTTATTTACAACAAATTTAGAAATGTTCTAAATAAATTAAGCTTCATAGGCCCAACTAAGATCCAATAGGGTAAAAAAAATTGAAATTCACTCATTTCTTCTATTGCAGGCTGGCCTAGTTCCTTCGAATTAAAGGTTAATTAATGAAATGAAAATACAAATATGAAATATATGTGTTATGCTATAAAGGTTATAGTAGACATGCCTAATATAAAAGTTGTATTAAAATAATAGTATAAAATAAACTAAAGAGATTAAAATTAATTAAATAAGATTTAATTAATGAAATATTATGCATAAGATTATTATATAAGAAATATGAAATATAAAAGTTATATAATAATAAAATTTATATGATACGAATGTATAAACTAAAGATGGAGCATTGAGGAAACCCAAATAGACTTAAGGAACAAACACATACGTAAATGTATGTATACCGTGATTTTTGATGTGTTTGACACTTGAATCGTGAGTGTATTTCATATGAAATACATTATTCCATAAGTCGATATCACTCAATATAATATTTTCCTTTACATTATATATATCTATGTATGTATGCATGTATGTATATTAATAAATTACTTGCATACTCCTTAGTTGTTGAGCAAATTCAAGCTAGGGATGTTATGTGTAGTATTGTTAATATATTGAATGGACAATTTAAGATAACCATATGTATTTGTTGAACAAACTCAAGGTACACATATTATGCTTAAGCCATCGCGATAAGGTAGGTATGAAGAAATAATCACTTTCGATTTGTTGAGCAAACTCAAGGTTAAAATGAGATTAGGACAAGGAAATATGGGTTAGGAGTTCTATATGATATAATAGATAAGGAGATATCCATCATTTGTGTAGCTATGATTTGTTGAGCAAACTCAAGGTTAGAATACCAAGAAAGATGAGTCCTAACACCCACTAATGAAGTAGAAAGACTTCTATGTTTCATCTTAAGGTTTGGAGAAACAGAAAAGACTAGTGGGAGTCTTAGAAAAATGAAATGATAACATTTAACACTTCTAATATTACAAGAACATATACTAATAATGTTATAATAATCTATACTGATAAATTTGTGTATTTAAAATGATTGTAAAAACGTTTATTACCTAAGATATATAAATGAATTGGATTGAAAATTGAAAAATAGAATTATGACATATACTTACTAATAAATGATTATTGCATATGAATGTTTATATGTCAATGCAAGTGCCTAATTTTACAACTACTAAATACTTCAGTAATTTGGTTGCATACGTGTATATTTGGTTGAGACCCTGTGTTGCTTTTTATAAGTTCCGAACTCAAAAGGAATACAATACTATGGATATTTGATCTATTTATAATCGCATATAAATGTTATATGGTGAACAAACACAGTTTGTAACTAGTGTGAACCCGTGCTACGCACACGGGTATCGTTAGCTTTTACTTAAACAAAATGTTAAATAGAAATTTTCAGTAGTAATTTGTTTAGTGGACATATTGCATTGCAAACTGATAATCTGAATAATGAAAAAACAAAATGATAAATACAAATTTTCATTAGTAACTTGTTTGGCGTACGTATTGCATTGTAAACTGGTAATCACTGATTTAATTTTAGCTCAGGCAGCTTGATTTTATAACCTATGTTCAAGTAATCTGAGCCTGCATAATGAAAAAACAATGTGGCTAGAACAATTTATATGCATAAAATTCAAATTAGAACCTAACAAAAATTAATATAGTTCTATTACATTTTTTCGCAGAGAAACCATAATTTAACGCAAGCAATAGTAAGTCATAACATATTGAAATTATTTAAGTTTACATACACAGTAAAAGACAATACTTATTCTTGAACCTTATTTATTTGCAACTCCAGGTAGCTATTATTTGCAACTCCAGGTAGCTTCAGATAAGTATTTCACCATGGGATGCATCATATAGAATTAACTTCCATTTCCTAGCCCTGATTTTGCTTTTAGGTCATGATATCAACATAAAAAATGTTAATGTCGTGTATAGAAACATCAATAAAGTCAAAAACTGATCACATACAATGTAATTTTAATGCCAATTGATAATTTCACTATGATTTCCTACATTGTTAATAAATTATTTAGTTTCACCATTAATGGTCAATATGCATTCAAAACACACACAGACAGATAAAAATGAAAAATCTTGTAGTATCAGAAGTTCATAGAAAATGCAGGCAATAAACTATAGTGTACCGATAAAATGGTAATGATGTTGAATCCCCATGCCTACAACTGATAATAAAGATCATTGGAATAAATTCATTGGCACATATAGCCAAGGAATATTTTGTTGAAATTTCAAGATTCAAGATCTGTCTATCGTAAAGTATACTTCTACACTAACCAATTTAAAAGGTATAGTGAAAAGTACCACTCTATGATGGTTAGGAAAACTACGTGAAACTATAACTAAGAAAGGTGAAAAACATGGATACAATACTTCAATTATTTTGCATATTCTAATTTTTATTTAGTGAACCTCTACTTGTATGATGGTGTCATACATTAAAAAATAACTAAAAACAAATTTTAGTTCTCAGATCTAGGAAAAATTGCTAGTTACAAACATATATATAGCAAAGAAATCATAATTAATGTCCATGAATTTTATATCTATTTTCAACTGGTAACCATGAATTGAAAATATTGTAATAAGTATATCATCGTAATTTTACTTATGAAAAAATCTTAATATTCCATGAATATTTGATAACTTAAAAGAAAATCATAGCTAAACAATGGAAGTTAATGTTATATGCTACCTTATTTCATGAAATCCCTATCTGAAGTTGCTTGGAGTTGCATATAATTGAGGTTCAAGAATAAATGTTGTCTTTATAGTGTACATAAAATTAAGATTTCAATATGGTCTAACTTATACTACTACTTGCATTAATTCGTTCTCTCTCTAGAAAAAACTGTACTGGACCTGTATTTTGATAATAATTTGTATTTTGTTCTTATTCAAATTGTCATGGATATAAATAGTTGTAGCTATATCGTTCTTTCATTATGTAGGCGCAAATTACTTGAATATAGCTTATAGAATTAAATAGGCCAAGCTAACAATAAGTCTAATAATTTTACATTTGGCGATGCATTATGTACAACAAATAAACCTGTGTCTAAACATTTATTTTGTCTACTTTTTTTGGTTGCTTTTACTGTAGGCGGAGTCTCTCCAATTTCAAACTATTTGTGCATTTTATGACAGAATGTGTTAAGCCTGCTTTCACGCTTCTTACAGTAACGATATGTACAATTGACTATATTGTGATTAAGTATATATATAATATATCGCAAACACAAAACTATAGGGTGAAAAAATATTGATCGCCTTAAAATTTATCTACTTTTTGTTCTAATAGTCAACCAACCTCAACTGAATATACTACTTTGTGGGCGTGTTTTGTAGTAAAATGCTTTTTTCCACTTGGTACCACTGATAGTGTAAAATGTTTTTTGTTTACTCGGTACTACTGATGGTGTAGTCTTAGATATTTTAGTTTATTTGAATATTTTCTAACTGAATGCTCTGGTGGCTGCTGCAACACTTCACCTAATAATCATTTCTTCGAATGCCTATTTTCCAATTGTGTATATATTTTACGTGTTGCATTATATCGTGCTTCTTCATGCTGTTGGTACTAATTTCAACTAACCTTATTATGTTGCGTTCTTAAGGCTACAGTTCATTCATTTATGTTGAAAGTCATGTTGTATTATAACCCGTGCTACGCACACGGATGTAATAGATAACTTCTTTATGATTGTAGCACTTGTTGTTTATCGGCATTGCTAGTTTTGGCGAATACTATATAATTGTTACCTCAAATTCAGAAGATCATGTATTAGAATTTGTAAATGATTAATATCTACATTCTATGTTAGAAACAATTTTCTTTTATTACTTTTCATTTACGGAACCTATTTTAGCAACAAAGAAATCCCTATTTATTTAGCAATAAATAAATCCCTAAATATATCATCAATGTATGATTTATTTGGTTGTAAAATTTCTTTATATGAAATCTGATATACCGTACACATATTAATTGTGTAGTATATTTTTGAGAAATGGAAAATATAGAAAATGAACTGCACAATTATTATTTAATTATCGAAAAGCAAGTCACTATTTTTTGTTCTCTTTTCAAATCTGATGCATAGTGATTCTTCATGTCAAGTTTCAATTTCAGTCCCAATAATAACTTTCCCACTTCTGATTCAATAGGTAAATCATTTTATCAACCTTTAATCTTAGTACAACTACGTAAAATCAGTTACTTTGCTATACCAAAAGATAGGTAAGCATTAAAAATACATTTAACCACAACATGTTATGTGACTTATCCACGGCCTTAAACTATAGTGCAGGAAAGCATGAAGCATAAGGTCAGAACTGTTGCAAATATTTTACTAAATATTAGTGAATTTGAAGCATCCATTAGTCCACAACCATCAACAATCATCCAATACTAAAGTCCGGCTATTTATATATCCCCTGGGCCTACAAATTTCATGCTCAACTTGCTGGAAATGGATAGACAACGCCATCAATCTATTCACCAATTCTGCTAAGTTGAATATGGTTAAGATGGATAATATGGTCGAAAAAAATGGACTGTAAATAATTTGGATAACATGCGCAACATTTAGAAATAACAGCTAAAACCATAATACCTTCGCTTAGTCTTACACCCAATGAACTTTTTCATGCTTCAACACATATTGCTCGACACCTGTCCAATCAGATGTGTGTAGCATATGCAAAGAAACTTACACACAAATATAATATAGATATAGTATGTAAAACAGGGAACAAATACAAAGCTCTTTGTTATATAGCACATGATAACACAATATTGCACTTATTCCAATTGTAATCAAAAAAACTGGGGAATATGCTTGATAGCAAACAACATTTTATGATATGCAACATATTCATTTCCTGTATAATAAATATATATTGGCACTTTATATTATGTGTTTTTCCCAATATGAAACGTTGTATTTCTATCCATGGCATAATATCTGTTAACCTACTTTAATTAGTTATTAACATAAACAATCTTTCAGTTTAGTTTTTAGAATTATAGTATATGGTGCATGGCTCATGCTTGTCTTTGAGATCTCTTGAATGCTAATATAATTATTAAGACCTAATAAATGTTATTTTAAATCTTCTCTTTCAGCTTGTTTTTTCTTTTTTTTCCACCTCTTAATGGTAGTTGACTCAAAATGCATGAACATCTTTGTAAACCTCTTAATGGTAGTAGGTTTGCATTGTTTATCATATAAAACAACTCATAATTAATATATAAAATCTTCAAAAATATCAGGGGAAAAAAGTTTGATCAAAATCAACTTAACTGATGTAAGTTTGTGGCGCGCGTGTGTGTGTTTTGGTAAATTACTTTTACTTATACCATTACAAATTTAAGCACAATATTTGTATACTGGTTGAAAACCTAAGTATAATAATATTAAGCTAATTTATAATTTATAAATAATCATAAATTAAGTGATCATTTTTCGTTTTATATCTAATTGGCATTTGTATTCATCAACAACGATTAACCATTCAATAACAAAAAAGTTCAAAAATTAATTTATGACTCGACGTGGATGAATATTATGATTACTATTGCAATGCATATTGAAACATAAATAGAAATCAATAAAAATGAAAACAAAACAATAATTAATAAGGGATAAGAACCACATCGTACCTGAAACGCGGGAGATGAAAAGATTAAGATCTTCATCTCGACCATGGTAGCAAAATCTTGATGCCCATGTCTATGCCATTTTTCTTTTTCCATCTTTAAAATATATAATTCTTAAATTGAAAATAAAAAGGTAATTAAGATTTTGCATAACCTAATAGATGGAATCTATGTATTAATTTATCGTCTAGGTTATTTAAAATATATAGTTCCCATATTTCTGACCTTTAGCATATACCAAAGTACAATGGGATATATACAACAGTATTATAATACTTTTAACCACATGAGTGAATAGCATCAGATAATAGTATCATAAACAAAAAAACTAAATAGCCATGTAACTATGTTCCATACTTCTGAGCTACCATAAAAAAGGGGAAAATATAGTTAAAACTCGATAATTACTGTCAGATAGCAATACAATTTTCAGGTTAAGCACATTATAAAGATCATGTTCAGTTAAACCTTAGGAGCAGATGACTGTAGGACTACAATGAATAATAAGTAGCTAAAACTACAATGATATATGGATAACTTATAAGGGACTACAGTAAATAGATGTCAATCATAAATATATATTCTAAATGGTAGATGTTAACAAATGAAATTCAACAAAAAATTCAACTGAGACAGAGCAATAACCAAGTTTTTTGGACATATGGAATAAAATACTAATCATAGAAAATCTTGATGCAAGCAAACATAATATGAAATCTTAGTGTAAGCTAAACAACTACAATTAATAATTAGTAGATGCTGAAAGTAAGAAATATAACATAAGTAATATGATGTCAAAAAATAGTACAACCAAACACAACTAAATTATGAAATTTTCCAATCACAGCACCATGCATCTTATCAACTTTGAAGTTAATAATAGCTAAACGTCAAAAAAGCTTACATGTTATGCAGCAACATTGCGCTGCTGCGTACAGTAGCAGTCACATGGCTGCTATGCAGTAGCACTGTACTACTGCATACAGTAGCAGTCAAACGGCTTCTATGCAACAGGATGTGCTGGCTATTGCTCCTATGATGTAGCACAGTGATGTTGCCATCTGAGCTAAGCGCTGATATGCATAGAAAATCTTTACTTTTTTTCCTTTTGTTATAAGCATGTAATACCTCTGTTTTTGTAGCAACGCCGTCCACATCTATCGGCCTGCACCAGTGTCGATGAGAAAAGGAAAAGTGAATAAATAATTTCACATGATAGACTCTTATTCCTCCAGACATGTCTGATAACCATAGGTGTACATGAAAACCACCAAATACCATGTTCCACTAGAAAAAATTATTCTACATAACAAATAAAAATATATAAACTGTCACAGTACATAAACTTATATGTGAATAGCCACACTTGAGGCAGTATAATGTACTAACCGTGACACAAATTAGTTGATTGCTTGACACAGTATTGTTTTTTTAGTAACTTGAGTTAGAAATTAGATGCTGTTAAAAAGTTATATTTTTAGTTTGTTCATGTGTTAGAGTTACCATGAAACGAAGCAAATAATTAGGTACCAAGAAGCAAAAATAAATCATTAAACAATATGAAGTGAAAGTAAATGGTTAGAACATCATGCGGTGAAATTGAATCCCGTAATAAATTACAGAGATAGAGGATAAGAAAACAGCCTCAAACCTTGGCTTTTTATATTTCAGTAATAGCTCACACACATGATGTCTTGGGTATTTGAAGTTGTCCTTTGAACCTATGTTATTCCTAGGCCAAATTGAGTTATGGCTTCACACAAAAGCTCTTTCGTTAGTAGTAGTATTTTGCGGAAATTTGGAAAGCCTTTTACAGAGAATATGCCTTAGTTCCCTATCTTGACTATCAATCACCTGAAAATTCACTCTCAACAAAAAAGTTCACAACTTCTTGCATATATGAAACAAAACATAAGATGAAAATATAAAAACTTAACAAAAATACCAATATATAAGGAAAAAGAAATGTTCATTTTATATTTGAACCATACCTGGTAAAACATGGTTCAACATTTTGGCTCATCTAAAATATTAGAAAACCTTTTGCATCCTATCAGCATTTATTAACTGACCGTGTGTTGCTTTTTTGAAATTTATCAAATTTGGGGTACATCTTTATTTCAATGATTTTATTTAGAGGTTTTCATGCCCAAAAAAAATAATTTTGATTCCTTCTAAAGAAACAATCGTAGGATTAAGTTGTTTTAACCAATGAGAGCATCTTGCCTGCTCAATAGTATTTTATATATTGAAGATGTATTCAACTATATTGCAAGGATTTAATATAACTTTGAACATTGAATAAAGATAGACAAAATTGATTTTCAAATGTAGCAATTTCATGGAATATTTCCTAGAAACCTAAATGCCATTTACGAAGAACTCAACTTTAAGCCTTTTCCATATGACACATTCTGGAAATCTGCAAAGGTATACAAACCGGGTTGTAGATTTTAGCTGATGAAATAAAGAATATACACCACCAAGATAAGTTCTACAGCTCAGCTCCCTTAAAATAAAATATTGATCCAATATGAAAACCTATCACATGCTATTTCTTAACAAAGAGGAAACAGAATAATCCTATGAACATTCAGCCCACCCAAACTTTTATATATATTATTATCGGAAGAATTAATCTTAACTCATATTATTAATCCAAACCCTATACTAATTTTAACTTTCAAAAAATAAATTTTCAAAATGAGATTAAAAAAACATCGCAACCTTGAACTCAATACAAAGTAAAGACAAAGATGTTGACATTTTGCCCTCCTTGTAATCATTAGTCTCTTAAAATATCAATCCCATTTTAATACTAACATGATGGTTGCATTTTATTTTAAAAATAACACAATAACGATATTTACTAAGTTGCTATTTTGATAATATATAATTGCTGTAAAAGAAGTGTTATATGCCAAGAAATATGAACCACGGATGGAAACATAACTTAAACCAAAATTGATTAGCATTGAAAAAATAACAAACATTTGACTCTATAATCATGTATATTCCTTACTAAACAGCATTCAAGAATAGTAAAAAAATTATTTCACTCAAAAGTAGTAGTTTAGCAGCAAAACCTAATTAATCACAATGGTATAGAGAAAAAAATGCAAACAATTGAAGTCAAGGATTTACCATAGAAAAGTGGAAGTTGTCCATCAAGCCTGTAGAATGTTCTTTCATACTGGTATAGTATTCACCGATCCCTTAATTAGTTTTAGCATTATATTTTAAAAAAATTAATAAGGTACTAATCCATAATAATATATAATATAGTTGTGTGTGGACGAAAAACAAAGCAAAAGAATTTGATACTTATTAGAAAGAAATCCAAAACAATGAAGGTTAAGAAAATCTATAGTTTAAAAACCATTCGGTAAGGTGAATAAGATAAAATTTCATGATTTCTAAATGTTCAGTTAAATCATAAGCACAAAATTTCAACTTTTATCAACTGAATTTTTTTGTCAAAATTGAAGTACTCTACAATATGAAAGTTACAACAACCTAAACCAAAATTTGTACATTTAAGTGGATGAATGTTTGAGTCTAGTAAGTCAGTCTGTCCTTAAATCGACTATGAAACTAATGAAAAGAAACATAAATGAATTGAATTTGCAGAATAATGTAATATATCGTATTTTTTCAACAAAATCAAACCCATGGAAAAAGCCATAAATGAAGAATTGAATTTGCAGAACATACCGAAATTGAATTGAAGAACGTCAGATCTGACCATCAACCTTGCCTTTGTTCTCCTAATTTCCACATTCAATTCCACTTCCGTCGCTCTGCTCTTCTATTGCCTCGCTAACTCGGTTTTCTGAACAAAAATATTCATATGAATAAGTTCACAAATACATTAAACATCTATTACTTATTCCTCACAATAGATGTAAGTAACAAACCCTAGATACACACACCAGTGGAAATAATAATTGTTAATAAACATTTAAAAGGGAACAATCGCTATAAAAATCCATGTAATTCCTAATCTGCGAAAGCTATTGCAACCAACAACCACTTCGTATTTTTTAAATTTGATGTGAAAATTACCTTCAAAGCAGCTGCAATGTTAGTCTCGATGGCAGTGAAGAGTTTGGCAAAGCTATCGTCACTTGAGACATTGGGAATGGCATGATGCTTGTGGACATTATATTTGTCGTTTTTGTTGCAGATCGCATCGATAGTAGTTATAACGTCGATCATGCTCATTTTTCATGTGATTTGGCTTCTTTAGGTAACAGTGCTGGAAGTAATTGCGTGGAAAAATCGCTTGGAAACCCTACTATTTTTTAGTTCTACTTTATGAAAATAGGATGAAGCAGAGAGCAACGTAGGGAAGAGGAGATAAGCGTAAGTAGAGTCGATGGATTTCGGGTGGAAGAAATTGGGAAATGGAGATTAGGGATGGGGATGACGAAATTTTCAGGTGGAGGAAAGATGAGAAAATCACGGATAATGCACGTAGAAACAAATTTGGAGACGTTCAGTTTCCAAAATTCAAGAGGGCTTGGGTGCTATTGAAATCAAACTCACTAATCATATAATAGTATAGATGTACAGTATTTTTATGAAATTAGTTCATTTGAAAAAAAAATAAACCATAATGCGAAATCGAGTATTCAAACTGATTGATTGCAATAGAAGATCATATTGTGTTAAATATAACACAAAGTCAAAACTATAGTATATTTCTTAGAACTCGATCGTTGAAATGTTGATCTAATTGGTTTACGTAAATTGCAACACATTTGATGTCCTTAAATGTTAAGGATAATCGAATGTGCTTCTTTAAAGAGTGCATTAATGATATTCTAGTAAGGGTTATTTTTTGAACGGTTCGAACATTTAAAAAGGAAAATGAATGTATAGGAGTAAATGTAATCTAAGTACAGTTGGGATGAAGAAAGTGGATGATCACTTCTACTTCATAGAGAAACATCGAAAACAATAATTGTAATAATCATAATTGATACTTAACATGGAATGGGAAATACCATTTCAATTTCAAAATGTATTTTCATTTAGAAAATTATTTTGTATGTGATTTATTTCGTAGAGTTCAAATTATTTGATCAAAGAATTCTCTGCTATAAACAAGTTCTAGTATATGAAATAAATAATCAATATTAAGTGAATGATGGACCTCCAAATTCAGTATGCTATTAAGGTAATGTAGGAAATAGTAGGAGCATGTCATAGAGCACTAATTAATTGCATCAAATTACAAAAATTATTTCTGTAAACATACCGAACATTATTTATGAAATAATGATTATTATTCGGTGTCGACTGAAAAGTAGACATGGTTACAACTCAATGTGAATGTTATGAATAATCATTGTGAAATAAAACTATAATATGGTGTTTGATTTCATAACAAAATGATCCATTGGAAAATACTGAAGTATCTAAAATTATTTTTGATGATTTTGGAATTATATACTAAATTGTAGTTTTGAGAAATAATTGTATTGTGTGATTATGAATCACATGATAATGGTTAGTTATATTTCAAATAATTAATGATTATACATCCATTTAGTGGGAGCATCATAAGAGTTGATGAACTATTCTGAATGGTACATATTGATGTATGTTATAGTAAGTCTATTAGTATGAAAACGGCTGCATGTACTTCATCATATTCACCGATGAGTTATTATAGACATGAACATGTGTATTTGTATGGATGTATAAGTCAATAATAAGCTCAAAGAATATAAAACGGAAGTAGATAATATAACATGAAAAGGATTTAATTCGATTTAATTGAATGGGTGAGTATATTGAAAAGAGTTTTGTAGTACCTAATATGAATACAAATTCAGTTTCAAAGGTAACTCCTCCCTATAACACATAATGATTGATTGATAAGGAGTAATTGAACTTTGCTGGATAAAGCATGATTAATGATGAGTAAAGTAGAGATGAATATATAAGGTGTGTACTTAAGAGTAGTACACAAGGTTAAAACTTATATCATCTAAAGAATAATTTACAAAACATACGAGATAAGGGTTTATAAGAAACCCATACATATCCAAGGCCAATGAGGAGGCGAGTTTTGTGGGTTGAAAGACTGCATGTAATAATTGTGTGTAAGGGGTCTTGTATGAAATACACCAAAATAAGTTTGGGTATAATGGTCATTAGGTAACTAAATTATATTGTAAACATGAATGTTGTAAACTAATACTGAATCGGTTCTATATAAGGTAGTTTATAAAATGTTTATGAATGTCCCTTTCATTGCACTAAGAGACGACTGTTGTTTCAAGAAATGCCAACTTCATAGTGAAGGAATTTCTTTGAGAAATTATTGGTACTGAAATGGGTTTGGATATGATCCAAAGATGAAGCTGATTATGAGGGATGAAATGATATTAACCAAACATGAATAAACACAACGCATTAGAATGTCTAAAAATATTCTTGCACATTGAAGGGAGAAGATGAGTTTCTTATCAATGTCGAGAATAAATAATCCTTCATGGTTAATTAAACCATTATGAGTATTGACTCTATGGCATGGTATGATGCATAAATCCAAAATTGATTATGAGTACATTATAAAAATATGATTTTGAAAGTTATACCCAAAGGATATGATCCATTGGCTGCAAATGTGTCTTTGAGAGAAAGACAAATGCAATTTGAATATAGTATGCCACATTAATAAGTATAATACCTTAAATTTCAATTGTAGAAATTAACATAACAGACTCACTATTCAATCTGTTCAAGTAGGTTTGAATTTTACTCACAAAATCATCGCATAATATGACTTTTATGTTTTGGTATGTACGTTCTAAAATAGAAAATTCTAAACAATGATTTAGAGTTAACTATTTACACATAAAGACCGCAGTGTCTCAAAGTTAGTGGAAGCGATATTGAGTTTGTGAGTCTTTGGGTATGATCCGAGAACGAATATGAAAGTTTCATTCAGAAAAGCATTAGAATTGAATATGTTTTCTGATAGAAATATCAAATAATTTGATTATAAATCAAAATGCAGAGGAAGTTGTGCTCATAAGAAAAAAAGTTAAAAAGATATGCAAATATTTCTAATCCATAAGTAAAAAAACACATTACTGATTGTTTGTAATGTATTTGTGTTATATCATTTTTAGTTGTAACACTTAACATTAGTTTATAAATGTTGTATTTTATATAAGTATAAAAGATGTTGGGAATATCTCAAATGATAAGCATGGGCACCTTATTAAAATGTTTAATACGGAACATATAAGATTGATTCCTATGCATTGGAAATAAGAATTATCGTACATATTATGTTGACCATGATATCGTGATTTGTTTGTGTATTTGATACATGAAGTGAATATCAGATCCAAATTGATATCACTAAATGGTTGTTTGAGGTTTTCTTGTGTATTCATGAAATAATATAGAATTGTTTACAGAAACAACAAACTCCTTATGGAAGGGTGTTCGTATTCAAATTTCCATAAGTGATATTGAGTGTAATATGTCAATAATAAATTCAAGTAAAAAATCTTTAACTTGGAAATGTTCTAAATAAAAAATTATTGTTGATTCAATAAAGAATGATAAGTACGTCGCCTTGAATAGCACCATAATAAAAGCAGTTTATATAAATATATAAACGCACAAATTTATAACTGACCCGATTTCAAATGTTGAGAATCCCATAACATTGTTATATGATAATAATGTAATGATATAGTTTGCAACAGAACTTAGAGCTCACTAGAAGTCAAGCGACATACTCCGAATTATTCCATATGATAAAATCAGTTTATCACCATAGGAGAGAGTCGATTGATAAAGTAGATAATCGAAATATAATAGCATAACCTTTTACTAAGAGATCGACCTAATTGGTTTTGATCAAACCGATCGGAGAAGTTGGAATAAGATTCCATAATTGACTACAAGTGCAAGTGGGAGATTGATAGAATTAGGGGTATGCCTTAAGGGCAATTACCTAATTTGTTACATATATCTAACTTGATAACCAATCTTGCTTAAAATAAAAGGTGTTTTCTTCCTATTATATAATTGATATAATGTGTTATATTGAATAATTAAATTTAACTAAAAGTATATTTAATAGAAAATTTATAAATGGTATGTTTTCTAATAGAAATTAAAAAGTTTTGTAACCGTTAGTAATTTATCACAACGAAAATAAATATATCATTTTAAATATTCCTAGTTAAGATGTATGGGGACCAGATACCAATACATCCATTAAGACTAGAGTATATAATGCTGTCCAATTGTTGAGCAGTGTATTGCTCATGGCTGTTGGGGGCATCAAAGGGTTACATACTGATAGTTGTTTGATAACTATGGAGTAACTCACTTGATAGTTTTCTGTTAGTTAATATAAAAAGAAGGTCAAATAGAAAATATTTATGTGACTAATTTACACAGTTCTTTGACCTGAAAATACCATAGATCTACAATGTGGAAGCTTCGGTTTGATGATAGTTAAATCATGGCACGGCATCCACTGAACGACTATAGTTAGGCGGAATGGAAGCGTTGGTAGTAAAGCACTATTCAAGAGAGGATTTGTTTCCTTGGTTATATGAGGTTAGTATCATGGTCAACTGATGTCAACTCGAAGTCAAAGTCTTTGGCCAGAGCAGTTCGGTTAGTTATTATTATTATTGCACCAAGGACTTTGTATTTGGACTATAATTTGGACATAAACGATATTGGAATTTTGACTATAACCAAATTCCATAAGCCCTAATGTGATATAGTTTGGACGAAAAGAATTGGTGTAAATAATTGTCACTATCATGCATCACTTGTAATAAGTAAAACTAAATTTTACCAAAAGATGTGTAGGCGATATATTCAGCCAAAATGTCACATCACTAGCTATGGTGACATGTGAACATTAATATTTGAATTATTTGATACTAATCGCTGACTAAATTCACACCTTTGAGTCACACAGCCGTAATGATGATGTTAACCTACCTTTTGCCAAGACAGTAGACAAACGGATTTAACCCAATAGATTTCATGATTATCAAGACCAGTAGTGCAAACCGATGATTGTGAGATACAAAAATCAAGTGCAAGCAATGATATGAAGTGATGATAAATCAAGACCAAGAGATTGAGTCTCTATAATATTCTAAGTATGGATTAGCACCTCCCCTAAGTAGTGGATCTGTGTTTATACCTTCCCCTAAGAGATCGGTACATATCGTCAGTTTTTGTCCCACACTGGATGAGGCCGATATAAATTAACAATGAAGGCCCACATGGATACTTTTCAAACCTCAAATCATTTGGAGATTTTATGCATAAGTTATGGGCAAATTACTTCACCTATGAAAGGGATCAGCATAAAAGGGATTGACATATTTCATCCAAGCAAGTACAACTCAATGGAAAACAATCAATAACTCAAAATCCATAAGTCCAGTATATATAAAATTTTGTGAGAAAGATGTAGGGACCCTAGCGAGTCTACCCTAGGGATCATACATCAAATAGAGCAAGTTGGAGGGACCGTCCCTCTTCCCTCCATAGGGTTCGGCTATAATCAGCCTTCACAACATGTTGCAACAAAGATTGATCAATAACTCGAGTTCTACTAATCCAATCGGCGTTAAACTTGGAGGTTAAGCATAATACAACATGGAGAAGCTCCCTTAAGGATCGCATGGAACTTGGTGGAGTTTTAAGGGATCGGCCTCTATCCTTTAATAGTGATCGACCCTCTTCCCTACTAGGGATCTGTTGATCCCAACTTTATAGTAAAGATCGATAAATATCTCAATATCTGCACATTCAATTGATATGAAACTTGGAGTACAAGCTTATAACAACATGTGGAACGCCCATTATGGATCTCATTTCAATTAGAGAAAGCTGGAGGGATCAGCATAACTCCCTTTGGAGGGATCAGCAGAAATTAGAATTCAAGCAACACTACTTCACAGAAAATGCGATATCTCATAAATAGTACGTCGAAATTGCATGAAATTTTAGGATCAAGTAACTGACATCATGGGGTACCCCTCATTGGTATTAGAGCCCATTTGGATACACTAATAAGGAGTTGTATAGATCCCTATTGAGGGACTCGTTTTGGTCTCTCGAACCTTCTATCGAAATTTCAACCGGATCCATGCACGTGTTTCCCTATAAATATAGCGGGTATGGCGTTAGAAAAGGGATCATTTGGAAATTCTTTCTGTTTCTCTTTATCTTGAACCTAGGCTACACTCAGTCAATTTTATTCTTGGATTTTCAATTTTAAGTATGAACAAACTACAGTATAATAAAAAGGGTTATTCTAGAGTGGACGTCGGCCGAAATTAGCCGAACCACAATAGATCTTGTCTCTTTTTACTTTCTTTCATTTTTAATTTGTTTTTTTTCATATTGTATTCTCTATATTAGATATTTTTTGAGATCCGTGACTTGAAATTGATGCTTTCATATAACTAGGTGTTGGTGGTCTATTTTTGTCACCAACATTTTGGTACTTTCACTGAGAAAGCTAGCCTCCACGGATTTGGAATTCGAAGTTTGGAAAAGATCTAAAGCTCGGATTTAAAGCAATGGTAAAGCAATCTAGAAGAAGATAGGTAGCGGATAGGAGCCATCATGAAGGGATTCAGAAGGCTTTATTAGGAGCTGGAGCTGGAGCTAAACAAACCTCTGTCTACATTACCAAAGATGAGATAGTGACGATGATGAACACTATGCAGAAGCGGATGCTAAAGAGACAGGAGGACATGATGCAAAATCTACTCCAACGGATAGGAATTGCTAGAGTTGTGGATCATGGAGTTGGAGCTGCAGGAGCAATAGAAAATCAAAACAGGGAAAATGGAAATGGAGCCAATGGACAAAATAATGGAACAGAGCAGCCATGGGCAGTCCCCGGCCATCTTAGAGGGATCAGCAGTGACCCCTCTGGATTGACCGGCACAAATCCCTAAAGTCTAGGGGCATTCCCCTAGGTCTAGTTGGTTGCGATGCTAGAGGACCTACAGTCAATCCTGTGAAGCTTGGTGTGAATCAGAATTTGTATGCTCATTCGTAGGAATACGTTCTAGAATTCCATGTGGACATGGGGTGTAGCTTGGACACGAAGATAGGAGACTGCTAATGGAAGACAATAATAGGTCTGTAGAGATGATTAGATGAGCTATGCGTAGAGGATTGATGAACAAGGATCCAGACAATGTAAATAGAAGTCCATTCGCTCCTAATATCAGGAATGCTAGGAATCCACCAGAATTCAAACTACCAACATTGGAAGTTTATGACAGAAAGTCGGATCCGACTATGCATATGATGAGGTATATACAGCTCATGGAAGTACTAGGGGCATTAATAGAAGTCTTCGCATGATGCTTTCCCCTGTACTTAACGGATGTAGCTACGCTATGGTTCAAACAGTTAGAAAACGGTTCTATTAGCACATAGATGGAGTTGGTCGAAATATTTATAAAGCAGTTTCGGGTTCACATTACGAGACCCAAGAATGCAATGACATTGAAATCATTAAAGCAGTAGACAGGAGAATCACTCAAGAACTTCTTAACCAGGTTCAATGTGGAAGGTGTTTCGGTGGATCGACCAGATTCATCGATGGTTTTGATAGCGGGAGTGTCAGGAGTTGTAGGTAACTCAGATTTTAAAATATCATTGATATGGGATCCATCGGTGGATCTTAAAGAATTCTACCATGAAGCAGAAAGGTTTTTGTAACAAGAAGATGCAAAAGCTGATAGAGAGACAATGGAAGTTAATATGATACAAGGTGTGGAACCGGCCGGTGAATGCTCAGGAAAGGAAAAGGGTAAATGGAACATGGATAATAGCTTCGATGGATCGAAGCGGTGGAGGGAAGAACCGAAATTATCTTCTTACTCTGAGTTGAATGAAACCCAAGAATAGATATATCTTGATACTCGAGAACGCCTTCCATATCGAAGGCCGATAAGGAGGGAACCCTCCGAACGTGAACGAACATCAGGTGTAACGACCCAGAAATTTTATTAATTAAAATTTGAATATTTGATTAATTTTAAATATTAATAAGTGAATTTATAAGTCGAATAAATTTTAATTCGAATAATTGGATTTAATTGGGTAATTAAATCGATAATTTAATATGTGAAATTATGGAAATAATTGAAATTTTGGTTAAATATGATTGAAAATGATTTGTAAAATTTTATTTTATCATGTTGAAGTTAGAACGATATTTTAGAACTTTTAAAATCGAATTAAAAGTTTGTTTGTGAAAATTGAATATTTTAATATTTAAATCGACTAGTGAAATTAGTCAATTTTTGAACAGTCTCAGAATTGAACGAAACCAGTTCCATTGGATCCGTAATAGTTAGTTATTACCGGATTTCAATTTTCGTGTCAATCGGAGTTATCGTTTGATCGTGGCAGCTCGAAACGCATTGAATTATTTTTAATATTAATTTGGCGAGTTAAAATAGTCATTTTTCAAAAAGTCTCGGATTTCGACGAAACCAGTTTCATCGGATCCGTAATGTGATATTATTGTATGGTTTAAAATTTCGTGTCAATCGGATTTACCGTTTGTCCGGTACAAATTAAAACGCCTAGAAAATCGATTAAATCGGTTTAATTTAAATTGAACGTTTATTGCCATAACTCGCACAGATGACCGAATTAGCTTTCGAAACCTGTTCCATTGTGTCCGGAACGCGGGGTAAACCCTAGAAATGCTGGTTACGGCGCGTAAATCGGAGTTCGGAATTCCCGGATGAATAGTGTTCAACGATTTCCTATAAATAGACCAACACCCTTCATAAAAATAAAAAAAATAAAAAAGAAAACCCTAACCCTAGCAGCCACCGCCTCCTACATGAACGGCCAGAAATTCGCAACCTTTCCCCTTCGAAATCTCCAAATCTGTTCATCTATTCGAAGAATGTTCAACATCAAAGTTAAAGAGCATATCGTGATCTTCAATCTGGACGGTGGTGATCGAAATCAAAGCAGTAAATCGACGGCAATTTGCGTTTGAAGGTCACGTGTTCAACCACGTTTTTCGTGCTATAGGCACGACCGAGCTTGATGGCGCTTGGGGCGGTGGTGCACTGGAGTGGGGGCGTTTGAACGGTGCTGTCGTGATGTGGTTTCATCGACAAATGGGGGTGCGGCCTTGAGGAGTTGAACGACGTTATTGGGTTCGGTCTCGCGTGTAAAAATTGGAGGGAGAGGAGAAGGGGTGTGCAGTCCAGATGAGGGGGGGCTTGGATCTAACGGCTTGGAATAGAATAGGTTAAGATTTTAAAATAAAATTTGTAAATTTATGTATATAAATTCGTGAATCTTCATAAATGCATAACTTTTTCATACGAGGTCGAAAACGCACGAAACCAGTTGCGTTGGAATCGTATGGACGAGCACTACGCGATGGAGTTGGATTGGAGTCGTTTGGAGTTAGTGAGAATTTCGGGTAAAATTAAACGTCCGTTTAATTTTATTCGAAATAAATCGCTAAAACGAAATTGAAATCAAGGTGAGAACTTCTCACTCAATCGAATCGGTTTCGATTTTATTTTAAATAGTTAGATTTAAAATATTTGAATGCATGTTTGAATGATGATTGTTATCTATTGATTGTTAAAATAGACATTATGCGCCGTTAGTAAGCGGATGTTATTTAGTAAGAACATATACCGCGAATATTTCATAAACAGTGAAATTGGTATTATATATAATAGCAATATATATATATATATATTGGTGTTATCCCATTTTTTGGACAAAATTGGAATATCAATGTTGTGTGCGTTTCCACCACGACCAGGAGCAAAAAGAAGCATTCGGCATCTCATTCGGCATAGCCCATTCGGAATTGAACTTCAAAGAGCTCGTCCGGCACTCCCACCATTTCCCATCTCCCTGAGTTATCCGGTAATGGCTCATTCGGCATTCTCTAGTAGGAAGGGTCACTCGGCATTTCCATTCGGTAGTTCCACCGGACCAACCACCGATCCACGAGGCTACCGAACCAAACTTCCCCCCATGCCGAATGTAGCCTCACCGGATCAACCACCCTCTACCAAACAACCGAACCCAGTGACCACCGGACCACCGAACCATACTTCTACCACCGAACGTACTCCACACATCCCAACGCCGAACCAACTGCCTCACGACCCACAACCGAACCACCATCGCCGGACCATTCATGGCCGGACCAACACAACCGAGCCTACCACATCCCTCCTCACCGAATGAATCTCCATCCCACTCCATCACCGGTCCAAGTTCCATACCAAATGAAAGCACGGCCGAACCGAAGAATGCCGAACCAAAGTTGCCAGTCCAGATTGCTTCAGTCCGGGCCCACCAGCAGCTATACACTTCCAAGACCCCTGCCCCCAGCCTCACTCTATAAATAGAGGGGCAGGGGTACAACAATGGGGGACAAGTTTGAGAGCTCAAACCTGGAAGGAACTTTCAAACAACTTTCATATACTTGTACTACAAGCTTTGTACTTGTAATCGGATTGAAAAAGGAGAATAACATATAAAGTGGACGTAGGCACACTTTGGCCGAACCACTATAAATCTGTGTGTCTTTTACAGTTTGGTCCTTGCTTTTCACATATTTGCATAAACCACCTAGATCACTACGAACAACATAAAATCAACTAAATCATACAACTTGGAGCTGTTTGCCCATTTTGTACAAACATCTTTGAGTTATTTGCTGAGATCTGTGATTTGTGTTTGAATATTGCTGACTTATATTCATACACTGGTGCTTTCACGACTTTGGGTGTTTGCGGCCATTTTTTACGCAAACATTTTGGTGCTTTCACTGAGAAGGAACCAGCTCCCGCTACATCGGATAGAGGTTTAGATTTGGAAGACGATGACTAGGCAAAACAGTAGAAGGCTAAGGGCTGAGAGAAGCCAACAAGGAGGAAGTCAACAAGCATCCTCCGGAGGTGAGGAAGGACCGGCTTCGATCTACATAACCCGGGATGAAATGGAAGCCATAACAAATTCACTGCAAGAGAGGTTGCTGAAAAGTCAACAGGAAATGATGCAAACTTTCTTGGAGCAAATGAGAGCTGCAGGGATGCAGAATTTAGGAGCAGCTACAACGGCTATGGATGCAGGACAAGAAGCTAGGGTTATGGAACCCAACGAAGGACAAGATACGGAGCCAGGTAGCAATCAACAAGGGCTTGGGGGCAGGCCCACGGGATTCAACACAGGAGAACCTTTGGAAGGAGTTCAACAGGCTAGAACCAACGTTGCTGCTAACGAGCCACACGAAGAGTATGTACCGGAGTTCCCTCGGGGGCAACCCCCGACAGATAACGGTGGATTGGTAGATATAATCAGGAAGACTGTGCGAGGTGGTTTGACCAACGGAGACTTGGAAGGAGTAAACAGGAGTCCGTTCACTCGGGAAATAAGGATGGCTCAGAACCCACCTAAGTTCAAGCTACCTAGCGTGGAGGTATACAATGGCAAGGAAGACCCTACGGATCACTTGATGAGATACACCAGACACATGGAGGTGCTGGGGGCATCGGAGGAGGTGATGGCCCGATGCTTCCCTTTGTACTTGACGGACTTAGCTGCAATGTGGTTCAGGCAGCTGGAAGAAGGATCTATCAGGACTTGGAGGGAATTGGTGGAAAGGTTTTTGGGACAGTTTCGGGTTCATGTCAAGAGACCGAAGAATGTGATGACATTGACGTCGGTAAGGCAAAGGATGGATGAATCGCTTAGAGCTTTTCTAACTCGATTCAGTGCCGCAGTTGCTTCGGTGGATCGGCCCGATCCATCGATGGTTTTAATGGCAGCAGTATCAGGAGTCAGGGAGAACTCGGATTTCAAGGTATCTCTGATACGAGATCCCCCACGGAATCTCGACGAATTTTTTCATGAGGCAGAAAGGTTCCTTCGACAAGAAGATGCGAGTACGGATTTAAAGCTGAAAAAGGTTAATGCAGTTGAAGGGGGAGGACCATCCAGCAATGGTTCGGATAAAAACAAAGGAAAAAGGAAGTTGGACGATGATTCTGGAAATGCTAGGAAGCAATGGAAGGATCCAAAGTTTTCCACATACACAGGATTGAACGAAACACTGGAACGGATATACCTGGATACTCGAAATCGCCTTCACTACCGGAGGCCGGCTAGGAGAGAACCAACAGAACGGGAAAGGACATCAGGAAGGCACTGCCTCTTCCATGATTTGGATGGACACGACACCAACAGCTGCAGGCACTTAAAGGACATAATTGAGGAACATGTAAGGAATGGACAACTGCCACAATATGTTGGACCTCGGGATGCAACGGCGAGGCAGGAGCAACTGCCGCCTACCTCAAGCTACGATGGTGGGAGGCCCAGGAATGATGGTCGGTTGATCGTCCCTTAACCAGGTTAATATGAAATAAGTAGCAAACTATTGGCAAGCAACCAAGTCATTTACACATGTACGGGGACGGAGATAGCCCCTAGGCATGCTCTGAATGATGATAAACTGCGACGCTATGGTTTGTGAAATTTATCTTTTTTCTTTTGGATTGGACAATGCTTTTCTTTTTGGTTTTCGGTTTTGGAGCTCGGATTGAGCTCCTGGTTTTTTCTTGCTTTTTGGTTTGGATTTTCCTTTGGATGATTGTTTTCGGTTTTGAATACTGGTTTGGATTTCTGGTTTTCTGGATTTTGGATTTGGATTTTGGATTCTTGATCTGGATTTTGGATTTGGATTTTGGATTTAGATTTTGGATTGGATTTTGATTGGATTTTTATCTGATTTTTGATAAACGGTCGTCGGGTATGGATTATGCCTGGCAAGGGGTGAGTCACTTTGCCCGAACATGGTAAATTGACTCATTCAGGTCGTCGAGTATGGACTATGCTCGGCAAGGGTCCGGAGTGACCAGGGTTCGGCCTAGGACTTAGGCCCTATATTATCAATCGTTATTTTCAGGTCGTCGAGTATGGACTATGCTCGGCAAGGGTCCGGAGAGACCAGGATTCGGCTTAGGACTTAAGCCATGGCATTGTACAGCGTCCAGGGACACTGGACCAAGATCGTCAAGTATGGATTACGCTTGGCAAGAACCCGGAGAGGTTAGCTCAATGTCCAGGGACACTGGACCAAGATCGTCAAGTATGGATTACGCTTGGCAAGAACCCGGAGAGGTTTGCTCAACGTCCAGGGACACTGGACCAAGATCGTCAAGCATGGATTACGCTTGGCAAGAACCCGGAGAGGTTGGCTCAACGTCCAGGGACACTGGACCAAGATCGTCAAGTATGGATTACGCATAGCTCAACGTCCAGGGACACTGGACCAAGATCGTCAAGTATGGATTACGCATGGCTCAACGTCCAGGGACGCTGGATCACGACCGTCAGGTGTGGATTGTGCCTGGATCACGACCGTCAGGTGTGGATTGCGCTTGGCAAGAGCCCGGAGAGGTTATAAATTTGGACATGGACCCAAAGAGGTCCTGGATTCGGTTGTTGGCCATTGGATAAGGATGGTTTGGGACTCCGTTGTCAAGTTCGGATGGACATGGAATTGGCTCAAGCTTTGGTTATTGGATTTGGAACTGGATATCGACTCGGAGCAGTCAAGGATGATCTACTCTGGCAATATGGCTATTGACATTGGATATTGGATTCGGGACTATTCAAAACACGCCTTGTTATCACAAGGCATGTTTTGGGGGGCAAAGTGTTATCCCATTTTTTGGACAAAATTGGAATATCAATGTTGTGTGCGTTTCCACCACGACCAGGAGCAAAAAGAAGCATTCGGCATCTCATTCGGCATAGCCCATTCGGAATTGAACTTCAAAGAGCTCGTCCGGCACTCCCACCATTTCCCATCTCCCTGAGTTATCCGGTAATGGCTCATTCGGCATTCTCTAGTAGGAAGGGTCACTCGGCATTTCCATTCGGTAGTTCCACCGGACCAACCACCGATCCACGAGGCTACCGAACCAAACTTCCCCCCATGCCGAATGTAGCCTCACCGGATCAACCACCCTCTACCAAACAACCGAACCCAGTGACCACCGGACCACCGAACCATACTTCTACCACCGAACGTACTCCACACATCCCAACGCCGAACCAACTGCCTCACGACCCACAACCGAACCACCATCGCCGGACCATTCATGGCCGGACCAACACAACCGAGCCTACCACATCCCTCCTCACCGAATGAATCTCCATCCCACTCCATCACCGGTCCAAGTTCCATACCAAATGAAAGCACGGCCGAACCGAAGAATGCCGAACCAAAGTTGCCAGTCCAGATTGCTTCAGTCCGGGCCCACCAGCAGCTATACACTTCCAAGACCCCTGCCCCCAGCCTCACTCTATAAATAGAGGGGCAGGGGTACAACAATGGGGGACAAGTTTGAGAGCTCAAACCTGGAAGGAACTTTCAAACAACTTTCATATACTTGTACTACAAGCTTTGTACTTGTAATCGGATTGAAAAAGGAGAATAACATATAAAGTGGACGTAGGCACACTTTGGCCGAACCACTATAAATCTGTGTGTCTTTTACAGTTTGGTCCTTGCTTTTCACATATTTGCATAAACCACCTAGATCACTACGAACAACATAAAATCAACTAAATCATACAACTTGGAGCTGTTTGCCCATTTTGTACAAACATCTTTGAGTTATTTGCTGAGATCTGTGATTTGTGTTTGAATATTGCTGACTTATATTCATACACTGGTGCTTTCACGACTTTGGGTGTTTGCGGCCATTTTTTACGCAAACAATTGGCATATGTATATATTGGAGTTATTGATTTCCCGCATTGTATAGCGGATGAGACCCTATTGCGCCGTCTATTAAGCGGATAATATTTTAAATCCCATATACCGCGATAATTCCGTACTGGAACGGAATTGGTATTGTGCTAATGTTTGTGGTTGTAGGAAAACAGGTTGGAGGGATCCAACTGGATTCCTCAACAGTTTTTATTTGATTTCAGATATTTTGATATTTGATGGATTATCATATTGATATATGATATCGTTGTTGTCGTGATTGACTATTTGGTGTGTAGCATCATTGGACCAAATTTGGAATTTTAAAATGATTTTAAAGTGATTTTTGAAAGTATACGTTTATAAAATATTTTTGGAATTGATCCATTTTAAATAAATAAACGTTATAAATTTTAAAGTTATAAAAATTATGATTTTTAGAAATACGGTTAAAGATTGATTTTTGAGAAATATAGTTAAAAGCTGATTTTTGAGAAATATGGGTTAATGATTTTATAAAATAGTTTAAATCGGGATTTTTGAAATCATTATAAAGAGTTGAAAATATAGGATTTATAAAATTTAATTATTTTATAAATCAAAATGGTGAAATTATAAAGGACTTTAAAGATGTTTTAGAATAATAATACAAATTGATTTGTATAAAAGATTTATAAAATGGATATTTATAAATAAAAATATTTGAATTATAAAACGAGTTTTTATAAGGGTTTGAATGAAGTGAAAATGGATTGCATAAGTGAATGGAATTTATAAAATTACAAATGGTGAAGTTATAAATGAAATTTATAAATAGTAAGATTTATAAATTTTGTGAAGTTATTAAAGAATATTTTTGGATAAATAATTGAATCTTATAAGTTATAAGATTTATATTTATGAAGTTTAAAAGAACGATTTTGTAAAATAATCGTTTTATAAGCATTTGACTTATAATATGAATTTTTAGTATATCATTGAGATATAAATTGAACAGGTTAATAAAGGAATTTATAAACGTTGTTTTATAAATCCGCAAACGACTTATTTTGACAAGTAAATTGTTGAAACCTATTAATGGAGTTATATTCACGTTTTGACTGTGAATAATCCTTTGAAATAAAATGAATAAAAGGATGAAATTGGTTAACGTGGTATATTCACGTTTTTGAATAGTGAATAATATGTTAAAGAAATTGTTTTGAATGTGATATTTTAAACAGAATTAAAACGATCTAACGATGTTTTAAGATATGTTAAGATTCGAAACCATAGATTTCAACATTCATTGTTGAAATAGACGTTTTCGAGAAATAAAAGGAAATGGTGGACTATAACACTGTTGTTATAGTAAATAATTTCCGAAAGGAAATGTTTTGTATAGTATTGGGATTTATATATCTATTTTAACTTCGAATCCCTATACTAGTGATTTTGGGTTGTCGTAACGATGTTTTACGCAACATTCGTTTTGGCCCAAATAAATATGTTTAAGAGCATGATTTCCTTAAAGAATGAAATATATACTTAATTTCGATTAGAGTATATTGAATATTTTCCAAGTGTTGAAAATAAATAAAATTTGTGAATTACTTATGAATAAATAAGTATAGAAATGTTTTCCAATGTGAAATGAAACGTTTTGAGAATTTATCTTTTTGAAGATAAATTGAAAAGGAATATTGAAACCTATTGAAAATCGTATATCAGTAGATATTGTGAAATATAAATTCACTATGGAATTTATAAAAGAAAGGGGAACTTGTTTAAAAATAAATATTGATTTATTTTTGAGGTATTGAAATTATGTATTTTTAAAGATATTTTTGGGAAATAAATAATTTGGAAAATTATTTGGAATCTAATGATGTGTGCATATCCATTGATAGTTCAATAACCGACTATCAATATTTACCTTTGAAAGGTATTTGATGTGATTTGCTTGAATTTGAATGCCACGCTTATTTTTGAATAAGCGCTCACTATTCGGGTTAACCGGGAAAGGACCATGGGGTCGTATAACCCATTCCGAATATGTGATACGTCGTTATGAATTGTATTTGAAGACCGGTGTTGAAGACCGGATCTTTTTGAAAGCGAAAGGACAACTCGTCGATTGTCTTTGCACCGAGTAGCTACGGTATAGAGACTCCCTATGTGATGGGAAGTCCGGACGTGATTAGAGATTATTCGGATTGCAAGGACTTTTTTGTAAGTGCCTTCGGTTTTGTTCGATCCCGGAACAGACTTGTATGGATTGTATGTCTGACATTACAAATTGAGATATAAAGCCGATTTCATTCAAATATATTTCTGTTGGTGACGGAGAATTTATTCTTTTAGCTTGACACCCTTCTCTGAGACGTACGAGCTCAGAGGTTATGTAGTTGAAGGTTATCAGCGATATATTCCCAATTTGGTAATGTGACATGCTGAGTGTTGCTGTAAATGATCATTGTGTTGATTATTTGTGATAGGATCATTTATTTGATCGTCTATCTTGGTGATCATTTCTATGATCATTTGTTGACCCAAAGCATGGCTTTTGTATAAAGTATGTTTTTGTGGACGTGACTTCGTCGAGCCTCACACCCCGGAATGGTCAAAACAGGAAAGATGCGGCAAGGTTATGAGGGGTAGCGTCCTTTAGGATATGTGCATTTCCTTCTGGAAAAGGGTGGTATCATGGTATGGAGCCCAGATACTTACTCATGTTGAAAACACTTTATGATTGTGTGAATTGATTGCGAGCGCTCGGTTGAAAGGTCCCAAAGTCCCGGGGGATGGCATATTCGGTCAGTTGTTACACAGTTAGGGGTAACCCGGCCTTGTGTTGGTAGAGATCCGGTTTGGTTCTCGGGGATGTCCATCCAGAGGCATTCTCATGTGGCAATGGGAAGTTCCTTGGCCTGATCATTCGTTGGAAATCCAAAGAAACACTACGATCTTGTACGGTATTAGTTGTAGAACCTATCATTCACTTATGGTGGCGCCCCACTGTTTGGATGGTAGCTATAGTAGGCATAGTTCGGAATGTCTATGTTGGCTAATATTTATATTCTACTTTCGAAATGAATTTTTTCCTACACTATGCACTAGTAATAATATAAAATGTTCTTTTAAATGCGTATCAAGCATCTTTGACTATCATAAGGAGAAATCTCCTCCGATTCTGCGTTTGCATTGTGTGTGTGTGCGGGAGGCCTTATGGTAGTCTCATTTTTAAAAGCATTGCGAATTGACTTTAAAAATATTCCTCTATTTTGTTTTTCAAAGACAAATAAACTGTTTTGAGTTCTCACACCAGTCTTGCTTATGCTAGGTGATATGTGATGGGGGGTTCTCGCTTCGCGGTTTGGTGGCGAACGGGAGACTCTTACCCCCACACGTCCTCTTTACGGGGTTGGTTAGGCGAAGCCGTGACATTCGAAAGGGTGGCCGTAAAAGCAAGTTTGGGATATCAGTGTAAGCCACGGTGGGGCTGGGATGGTTGAAAAGCCTACCGGTTGTGACCGCTGACGGTACGTCTACTACAGCTGGTATCAGAGCTTATGGTTAAGCGACAACCATGGTTCTGTTGGGTATTACTCATTTGAGATAGAGTCAGTAGTACTCTAGAATGAGTTTGAGTGTAATAATAGCTATGAGAGCGTAATTGTTAGTGAATATAAAATTATTTTATATTGTGATGATTGGTTTGTTGAGTGGCATATGAACCTTCGTCAGCGTGGTCTCGACAACTATGCCGAAGGGGTTTCTAAACACTTGAATAGAACAATTCGGCACAATATTGTTTTGAAATTGGGTAAATGAAACAATTTTACCTTAATTATATTTTTATATATAAAGAAAATAATTTTTCAGAATTATTAAAGTGTATATAAGTTGATTGTTTAGTTGTTTGAATAATCTAAATAAAAGAATAATTGTATAAGTAAAATGAATTTTAAGAATTGAATTATAATTAAAGTGATTTACAATTGTGAAATAAAGTTATATATATAAGAAGTGAAACTATATGAATATATTTATGAATATGAGTTGTAAATGAAAATGAATTTAAAGTTAAATGAAATATAACTTAAGTGATATTGAATGAAATTGATATTGGTATCAAAGTAAATTAATAAAGTTAAGTGATAAATATGAACTTGAGTTATAGAAATGAAATTCAACTTTTGTAAATTGAATTGAATTAATGGATTGAATATTAATCAATTGAATGTGAATTAAGTTGATATGAAATAATGAGTTTAAGTGTTAATTCATTAAAATCTAATATTATTAGAAGTTGAAAGATTGAATGAAAATCAATTTAATTGAACCAATTGATAAGCAAAGGAATTTGGTTGTAATTAATATACTATGGTTGTTAGTTGATTGATTGTATATAATTCATTAAGTACTAATGAAATTGGAAGCTAAAGTAATTGGAATTCAATTGGAAGTTAAGTGAATCTTAAATAGAATTGAATTTGAATTGGAAGTGAACCAACTTGAATATGAATTAGTGAATATAAACTAATTGAAAATGAATGTTTGTAAAAACATCCACTGTTAATGAATCAAATGTGATTAAATTGAAAACCCATTTCATTGAATATTAATGAGAATATGAATGAATATTTATTGGTTATGGATGATAGTTGGTTGATGGTTGAACATATTGCTTTTACTGCATTTGCTATGTTGACATATATAGTTATTATGTTGCTATATGTTGTATATCGATACTATTTTCATATATGCATGGTTCTCATGTTGTTTATTGAGTGTTTAGTAGGTGCGGATCGCGTTTGCTTCGCATTTGGAGCTCGCTTTCACGCTATATTAGCCGTATATGCTTGCTAATAAAATATAAGGTACATATCTCGGATTACATACCGTACTTTTATACTTTTTCCCTTCGGGATGCCTCATTACTTGATGAGATGTATATTTGTGATATATATACTGTCATTTTTTTTTCGGATCGAGCCGCGCAAAGGAGACTATGGCGAATTTTTCCGAAAATTTAAGGCGTTAGAAAAAATTTGAGAAAATTGGAAATTTTTTTGAAAACTTTAACTTTGATTTGGAATTGAAAGTTAAACAATAGTATTTGTTTTTGAAAAGATAACTAAGTATGATTTGAAAACTTGATAAGTTATTATAAGAAGTTTGACTATGGATTTTGGAAAGTTAATAAATTCTATAACTTTTCTTACTTAATAATTTCGAGGACGAAATTCTTTTAAGGGGGGAAGATTGTAACGACCCAGAAATTTTATTAATTAAAATTTGAATATTTGATTAATTATAAATATTAATAAGTGAATTTGTAAGTCGAATAAATTTTAATTCGAATAATTGGATTTAATTGGGTAATTAAATCGATAATTTAATATGTGAAATTATGGAAATAATTGAAATTTTGGTTAAATATGATTGAAAATGATTTGTAAAATTTTATTTTATCATGTTGAAGTTAGAACGATATTTTAGAACTTTTAAAATCGAACTAAAAGTTTGTTTGTGAAAATTGAATATTTTAATATTTAAATCGACTAGTGAAATTAGTCAATTTTTGAACAGTCTTAGAATTGAACGAAACCAGTTCCATTGGGTCCGTAATAGTTAGTTATTACCTGATTTCAATTTTCGTGTCAATCGGAGTTATCGTTTGATCGTGGCAGCTCGAAATGCATTGAATTATTTTTAATATTAATTTGGCGAGTTAAAATAGCCATTTTTCAAAAAGTCTCGGATTTCGACGAAAGCAGTTTCATCGGATCCGTAATGTGATATTATTGTATGGTTTAAAATTTCGTGTCAATCGGATTTACCGTTTGTCCGGTACAAATTAAAACGCCTAGAAAATTGATTAAATCGATTTAATTTAAATTGAACGTTTATTGCCATAACTCGCACAGATGACCGAATTAGCTTTCAAAACCTGTTCCATTGTGTCCGAAACGCGGGGTAAACCCTAGAAACGCTAGTTACGGCGCGTAAATCGGAGTTTGGAATTCCCGGATGAATAGTGTTCAACGATTTCCTATAAATAGACCAACACCCTTCATAAAAATAAAAAATAAATAAAAAAGAAAACCCTAACCCTAGCAGCCGCCGCCTTCTACATGAACGGCCAGAAATTCACAACCTTTTCCCTTCGAAATCTCCAAATCTGTTCATCTATTCGAAGAATGTTCAACATCAAAGTTAAAGAGCATATCGTGATCTTCAATCTGGACGGTGGTGATCGAAATCAAAGCAGTAAATCGACGGCAATTTGCGTTTGAAGGTCACGTGTTCAACCACGTTTTTCGTGCTATAGGCACGACCGAGCTTGATGGCGCTTGGGGCGGTGGTGCACTGGAGTGGGGGCTTTTGAACGGTGCTGTCGTGATGTGGTTTCATCGACAAATGGGGGTGCGGCCTTGAGGAGTTGAACGACGTTTTTGGGTTCGGTCTCGCGTGTAAAAATTGGAGGGAGAGGAGAAGGGGTGTGCGGTCCAGATGAGGGGGGTCTTGGATCTAACGGCTTGGAATAGAATAGGTTAAGATTTTAAAATAAAATTTGTAAATTTATGTATATAAATTCGTGAATCTTCATAAATGCATAACTTTTTCATACGAGGTCGAAAACGCGCGAAACCAGTTGCGTTGGAATCGTATGGACAAGCACTACGCTATGGAGTTGGATCGGAGTCGTTTGGAGTTAGTGAGAATTTCGGGTAAAATTAAACGTCCGTTTAATTTTATTCGAAATAAATCGCTAAAACGAAATTGAAATCAAGGTGAGAACTTCTCACTCAATCGAATCGGTTTCGATTTTATTTTAAATAGTTAGATTTAAAATATTTGAATGCATGTTTGAATGATGATTGTTATCTATTGATTGTTAAAATAGACATTATGCGCCGTTAGTAAGCGGATGTTATTTAGTAAGAACATATACCGCGAATATTTCATAAACAGTGAAATTGGTATTATATATAATAGCAATATATATATATATTGGCATATGTATATATTGGAGTTATTGATTTCCCGCATTGTATAGTGGATGAGACCCTATTGCGCCGTCTATTAAGCGGATAATATTTTAAATCCCATATACCGCGATAATTCCGTACTGGAGCGGAATTGGTATTGTGCTAATGTTTGTGGATGCAGGAAAACAGGTTGGAGGGATCCAACTGGATTCCTCAACAGTTTTTATTTGATTTCAGATATTTTGATATTTGATGGATTATCATATCGATATATGATATCGTTGTTGTCGTGATTGACTATTTGGTGTGTAGCATCATTGGACCAAATTTGGAATTTTAAAATGATTTTAAAGTGATTTTTGAAAGTATACGTTTATAAAATATTTTTGGAATTGATCCATTTTAAATAAATAAACGTTATAATTTTTAAAGTTATAAAAATTATGATTTTTAGAAATACGGTTAAAGATTGATTTTTGAGAAATATAGTTAAAAGCTGATTTTTGAGAAATATGGGTTAATGATTTTATAAAATAGTTTAAATCGGGATTTTTGAAATCATTATAAAGAGTTGAAAATATAGGATTTATAAAATTTAATTATTTTATAAATCAAAATGGTGAAATTATAAAGGACTTTAAAGATGTTTTAGAATAATAATACAAATTGATTTGTATAAAAGATTTATAAAATGGATATTTATAAATAAAAATATTTGAATTATAAAACGAGTTTTTATAAGGGTTTGAATGAAGTGAAAATGGATTGCATAAGTGAATGGAATTTATAAAATTATAAATGGTGAAGTTATAAATGAAATTTATAAATAGTAAGATTTATAAATTTTGTGAAGTTATTAAAGAATATTTTTGGATAAATAATTGAATCTTATAAGTTATAAGATTTATAATTATGAAGTTTAAAAGAACGATTTTGTAAAATAATCGTTTTATAAGCATTTGACTTATAATATGAATTTTTAGTATATCATTGAGATATAAATTGAACAGGTTAATAAAGGAATTTATAAACGTTGTTTTATAAATCCGCAAACGACTTATTTTGACAAGTAAATTGTTGAAACCTATTAATGGAGTTATATTCACGTTTTGACTGTGAATAATCCTTTGAAATAAAATGAATAAAAGGATGAAATTGGTTAACGTGGTATATTCACGTTTTTGTATAGTGAATAATATGTTAAAGAAATTGTTTTGAATGCGATATTTTAAACAGAATTAAAACGATCTAACGATGTTTTAAGATATGTTAAGATTCGAAACCATAGATTTCAACATTCATTGTTGAAATAGACGTTTTCGAGAAATAAAAGGAAATGGTGGACTATAACACTGTTGTTATAGTAAATAATTTCCGAAAGGAAATGTTTTGTATAGTATTGGGATTTATATATCTATTTTAACTTCGAATCCCTATACTAGTGATTTTGGGTTGTCGTAACGATGTTTTACGCAACATTCGTTTTGGCCCAAATAAATATGTTTAAGAGCATGATTTCCTTAAAGAATGAAATATATACTTAATTTCGATTAGAGTATATTGAATATTTTCCAAGTGTTGAAAATAAATAAAATTTGTGAATTACTTATGAATAAATAAGTATAGAAATGTTTTCCAATGTGAAATGAAACGTTTTGAGAATTTATCTTTTTGAAGATAAATTGAAAAGGAATATTGAAACCTATTGAAAATCGTATATCAGTAGATATTGTGAAATATAAATTCACTATGGAATTTATAAAAGAAAGGGGAACTTGTTTAAAAATAAATATTGATTTATTTTTGAGGTATTGAAATTATATATCTTGTAAAGATATTTTTGGGAAATAAATAATTTGGAAAATTATTTGGAATCTGGTGATGTGTGCATATCCATTGATAGTTCAATAACCGACTATCAATATTTACCTTTGAAAGGTATTTGATGTGATTTGCTTGAATTTGAATACCACACTTATTTTTGAATAAGCGCTCACTATTCGGGTTAACCGGGAAAGGACCATGGGGTCGTATAACCCATTTCGAATATGTGATACGTCGTTATGAATTGTATTTGAAGACCGGTGTTAAGACCGGATCTTTTTGAAAGCGAAAGGACAACTCGTCGATTGTCTTTGCACCGAGTAGCTACGGTATAGAGACTCCCTATGTGATGGGAAGTCCGGACATGATTAGAGATTATCCGGATTGCAAGGACTTTTTTGTAAGTGCCTTCGGTTTTGTTCGATCCCGGAACAGACTTGTATGGATTGTATGTCTGACATTACAAATTGAGATATAAAGCCGATTTCATTCAAATATATTTCTGTTGGTGACGGAGAATTTATTCTTTTAGCTTAACACCCTTCTCTGAGACGTACGAGCTCAGAGGTTATGTAGTTGAAGGTTATCAGCGATATATTCCCAATTTGGTAATGTGACATGCTGAGTGTTGCTGTAAATGATCTGTAACGACCCAGAAATTTTATTAATTAATATTTGAGTATTTAATTAATTTTAAATATTAATAAGTGAATTTATAAGTCAAATAAATTTTATTTTGAATTATTGGATTTAATTGGATTATTAAATCGATAATTTAATACGTTAAATTATGGAAAATAATTGAAAATTGAGTTAAATATGATTGAAAATGATTTTTAAAATTTTATTTTATCATATTGAAGTTAGAATGATATTTTAGAACTTTTAAAATCGAATTAAAAGTTTATTTGTAAAAATTGAATATTTTAATATTTAATAATCGACTGTAAAATAGCCAATTTTTGAACAGTCTCAGAATTGAACAAAACTAGTTCCATTGGATCCGTAATAGTTAGTTATTACCGGATTTCAAATTTCGTGTCAATCGGAGCTATCGTTTGAGCGTGGCAGCTCAAAACGCATCGAATTATTTTTAATTTAAATTTGGCGAGTCAAAATAGCCATTTTTCAAAAAGTCTCGGATTTCGACGAAACTAGTTTCATCGGATTCGTAATGTGATATTATTGTAAGGTTTCAAATTTCAAGTCAATTGGATTTACCGTTTGTCCGGTACGAATTAAAACGCCTAGAAATCGATTTAAATCGGTTTAATTTAAATTGAGCGTTTACAGCCATAACTCGCACAGATGTCCGAATTAGCTTCTGAAACCTGTTTCATTGTGTCCGGAACGCGGGATAAACCCTAGGTACGTCAGTTTCGGCGCTTAAATCGGAGTTCGGAATTTCCGGATGAATAGTGTCGATCGATTTTCCTATAAATACACCCCCTACCCTTCATAAATTAAAAAAAAAAAATATGCAAAACCCTAGCCACCACATTTACAACCAAAGGCCAGAAAACACCCACATTCATCCCTCAATCACTCTCAATCCATCGACTTTTACAAAAACTTGTCAACACGAATATTGTAGAGCATAGGAAGGCCTTTCAATCCATACGGAGATGATGGAAATTGGAGCGACGTCGTGCCCAGTATCTTGCCGCGTTCGTGCTGGTTGTGCACGCATCTCGAGGGTAGAGGGGGAGGCCGAGCTTGCCTAGGTCGTGGCCGAAGGTAGCTCGTGTGTGGAGCTTCGAGACGGCATCACTTGATCGTGTTCTAATGTAGCGTGGTGGTTGCAAAGTCAAACCCTAATGGGCGGCTTCATGGGTTTGGTTTACTGGAAGGAATACGTGAGAGGAAGAAGCAACAGGGACGGGCCTGATGTGGGGAAGCAAAGATCAACGGCCTGGAATGGTTGTAGGTTAAAATAAATAAAAGTTTGTTGTAAATTGTTTATATAAATTCGTATAAACTTCATAAAATCATAACTTTTTCATACGAGGTCGAAAAAATGCAAACTCAGTTGCGTTGGAATCGTATGGACGAGCACTACACGATGGAGTTGGTTTGGAGTCGTTTGGAGTTAGTGAGAATTTTGGGTAAAATTAAACGCGCGTTTAATTTTATTCGAAATAAATCGCTAAAACGGAAATTAAAACCAAGGTGAGAACTTCTCACTCAATCGAAATGGTTTCGATTTTATTTTAAATAGTTAGATTTAAAATATTTGAATGCATGTTAGAATGATGATTGTTATCTATTGATTGTTAAAATAGACATTATACGCCGTTAGTAAGCGGATGTTATTTATTAAAAACATATACCGCGAATATTTCATAAACAGTGAAATTGGTATTATAAATAATATCAATATATATATATTGGCATATGTATATATTAGAGTTATTGATTTCCCGCATTTTTTGTTTAGCGGATGATACCCTATTACGCCGTTATTAAGCGGATAATATTTAATAAAAACATATACCGCGATAATTTCGTACTTGAGCGAAATTGGTATTGTGCTAATGTTTTTGGATGCAGGAAAACAGGTTGGAGGGATCCAACTGGATTCCTCAACAGTATTTATTTGATTTTCAGATATTTTGATATTTGATGGACTATCATATCGATATATGATGTCGTTGTTGTCGTGATTGACTATTTGGTATGTAGCATCACTAGACCAAATTTTGGAATTTTAAAATGATTTTAAAAGTGATTTTTTGAAAATATACTATATTTTTGGAATTGATCCATGTTAAATAAATAAACGTTATAATTTTCAAAGTTATAAAATTATGGTTTTTGTGAAATATAGTTAAAAGCTGATTTTTGAGAAATAAGGGTTAATGATTTTATAAAATAGTTTAAATTGGATTTTTGAATTATTATAAAAAGTTAAAATATAGGATTTATAAAATTTGATTATTTTATAAATCGAAATGGTGAAATTATAAAGGAATTTGATGACGTTTTAAATAATAATATAAATTGATTATATTAAGAGATTTATAAATGGATATTTATAAATTTAAATATTGACATTATAAAACGAGTTTTTATAAGTGTTTGAATGAAGTGAAAATGAATTTCATAATTGAATAAAATTTATAGAATTATAAACGGTGAGATTATAAATGGAATTTTATAAACAGTAGGTTTATAAAATTTATAAAGTCATTAAAAGAATGGTTTCGGATAAATAATTGAATCTTATAAGTTATAAGATTTATAATTATGAAGTTCAAAGGAACGATTTTTGTAAAGTAATTGTTTTATAAGTATTTAACTTATAATATGAACCTTTAGTTTATAATTGAAATATAAATCGAATAGGTTAATAAAGGAGATTTATAAAGGAAGTTGTTATAAAATAATTAGAAATGGAGTTTATAAAACGTTGTTTTATAAATTCGCAAATGACTTATTTTGATAAGTAAAATTGTTGAAACCTATAAATGAAGTTATATTCACGTTTTTAACTGTGTATAATCCTTTGAAATAAAATGAATAAAAGGATGAAATTTGTTAACGTAGTATATTCACGTTTTTGAATAGTGAATATTATGTTAAAAGAAAATGTTTAGATTTGATGTTTTAAATAGAATTAAAACGATCTAACGATGTTTTAAAATGTGTTAAGATTCAAAACCATAGATTTCAACATTTATTGTTGAAATAGATGTTTTCGAGAAATAAAAGGAAATGGTGGACTATAACACTGTTGTTATAGTAAATGATTTCCGAAAGGAAATGTTTTGTATAGTATTGGGATTTATATATCTATTTTAATTTCAAATCCCTATACTAGTGATCTTGGGTTGTCGTAACGATGTTTTACGCAACATTCGTTTTGGCCCAAATAAATATGTTTAAGAGAATGATTTCCTTAAAGAATGAAATATATACTTAATCTCGATTGAAGTATATTGAATATTTTCCAAGTGTTGAAAATAAATAAAATTTGTGAATTACTTATGAATAAATAAGTATGGAAATGTTTTCCAATATAAAGTGAATATTTTGAGAATTTATCTTTTCGAAGATAAATTGAAAAGAAATTTTGAAATGAATAATTGAAATCGAATATTCATAGATATTTTGGATTATAAATTCATCATAGAATTTATAAATGAAAAGAAGAATTTGTTTAAAAATAAATATTGATTTATTTTTGACATATTGAAATAATATATCTTGTAAAGATATTTGGTGAAAGTAAATAATTTGGAAAATTATTTGGAATCTGGTGATGTGTGCATATCCATTGATAGTTCAATATTCGACTATCAATATTTCCCTTTGAATGGGTATTTGATGTGATTTGTTTGAATTTGAATGCCACACTTATTTTTGAATAAGCGCTCACTATTCGGGTTAACCGGGAAAGGACCATGGGGTCGTATAACCCATTCCGAATATGTGATACGTCGTTGTGAATTGCATTGAAGATTGGTGTTGAAGACCCGGTATTTGCGAAAGCGATAGGATGACCGGTCGATTGACTCTGCACCGAGTTGCTCCGGTATAGAGTTCTCCATATGTGATGGTGAATCCGATCAGGATTGTGAATATCCGGATTTCAAGGACTTCTTTGTAAGTGCCTTCGGTTTTGTTCGAGCCCGGAACAGACTTGTATGGATTGTATGTCTGACATTACAAGTTGAGATATAAAGCCGATTTCATTCAAATATATTTCTGTTGGTGGCGGAGAATTTATTCTTTTAGCTTAACACCCTTCTCTGAGACGTACGTGCTCAGAGGTTATGTAGTTGAAGGTTATCAGCGATATATTCCCAATTTGGTAATGTGACATGCTGAGTGTTGCTGTAAATGATCATTGTGTTGATTATTCGTGATAGGATCGTTTATTTGATCGTCTATCCTTGTGATCATTGTGTTGATCATTTGTTGACCCAAAGCATGGCTTTTGTATAAAGTATGTTTTTGTGGACGTGACTTCGTCGAGCCTCACACCCCGTGAATGGTCAAAACAGGAAAGATGCGGCAAGGTTATGAGGGGTAGCGCCCTTTAGGATGTGTGCATTTCCTTCTGGAAAAGGGTGGTATCATGGTATGGAGCCCAGATACTTACTCATGTTGAAAACACTTTGTTATGATTGTGTGAATTGATTACGAGCGCTCGGTTAAAAGGTCCCAAAGGACCGGGGGATGGCATATTCGGTCAGTTGTTACTCAGTTAGGGGTAACCCGGCCTTGTGTTGGTAGAGATCCGGTTTGGTTCTCGGGGATGTCCATCCAGAGGCATTCTCATGTGGCAATGGGAAGTTCCTTGGCCTGATCATTCGTTGGAAATCCAATTCCCAATACGAAACTTGTACGGTATTAGTTGTAGAACCTATCATTCACTTATGGTGGTCACCACTGTTTGGATGGTAGCTATAGTAGGCATAGTTCGAAATGTCTATGTTGGCTAAGATTTATATTCTACTTTCGAAATGAATTTTTCTCTACACTATGCACTAGTAATAATATCAAATGTTATTTTAAATGCGTATCAAGCATCTTTGACTATCATAAGGAGAAATCTCCTCCGATTCTGCGTTTGCATGTGTGTGTGTGCGGGAGGCCTTATGGTAGTCTCATTTTTAAAAGCATTGCGAATTGAATTTAAAAATATTCCTCTATTTTGTTTTCAAAGATAAATAAACTGTTTTGAGTTCCCACACCAGTCACATGACTGACTCGGAGTTTATTGTTTTCCTTCCTAAACTCTGGGTGCCCACCAATTTCCACACGGGCAGTCAAGAGTTAAGGTTTATCAGGATATTCTGGATATTCAGGAGTTGCTGGAGGCAAGCTGGATGGCATGGCGTATTACTAGTTTATATAGTATTTCTTTTTCCGCTGCACTGTTTGTTGTTGTTGTACACTCTGATGATATGATGTAATGAAATGTAATGTAATAACTGATATAGTTCTTTGTTTAAAGATTATTCATTTATTATTATATGTTGTTCCGCTGCGAATTGTGAGATTCTGATGTTGTTCTGTTGTTTTCTGTTCCGTTCTATTCTCTATTTTTCTATATTTTCAAATTTTCTATTCTCTTTTCCTTCTATTTTAAAATTTTCTACTCTTTATTTTCTATTTTCTTTCTCTCTATTTTCTCTATCTTTCCCCATTTTTTCTCTCTTCTTCTGCCTTTTTCTTTTCTTAAATTCTTTTTAAAACCCATAACTATTCGGTTTTTCGGCAACGAAAAATCGCAAACGTTACATGATCATTGTGTTGATTATTTGTGATAGAATCATTTATTTAATCGTCTATCTTGGTGATCATTTCTATGATCATTTGTTGACACAAAGCATGGATTTTGTATAAAGTATGTTTTTGTGGACGTGACTTCGTCGAGCCTCACACCCCGGAATGGTCAAAACAGGAAAGATGCGGCAAGGTTATGAAGGGTAGCGCCCTTTAGGATATGTGTATTTCCTTCTTTAAAAGGGTGGTATCATGGTATGGAGCCCAAATACTTACTCATGTTGAAAACACTTTATGATTGTGTGAATTGATTGCGAGCGCTCGGTTGAAAGGTCCCAAAGGACCGGGGGATGGCATATTCGGTCAGTTGTTACTCAGTTAGGGGTAACCCGGCCTTGTGTTGGTAGAGATCCGGTTTGGTTCTCGGGGATGTCCATCCAGAGGCATTCTCATGTGGCAATGGGAAGTTCCTTGGCCTGATCATTCGTTGGAAATCCAAAGAAACACTACGATCTTGTACGGTATTAGTTGTAGAACCTATCATTCACTTATGGTGGCGCCCCACTGTTTGGATGGTAGCTATAGTAGGCATAGTTCGGAATGTCTATGTTGGCTAAGATTTATATTCTACTTTCGAAATGAATTTTTTTCTACACTATGCACTAGTAATAATATAAAATGTTCTTTTAAATGCGTATCAAGCATCTTTGACTATCATAAGGAGAAATCTCCTCCGATTCTGCGTTTGCATTGTGTGTGTGTGTGCGGGAGGCCTTATGGTAGTCTCATTTTTAAAAGCATTGCGAATTGACTTTAAAAATATTCCTCTATTTTGTTTTTCAAAGACAAATAAACTGTTTTGAGTTCTCACACCAGTCACATGACTGACTCGGAGTTTATTGTTTTCCTTCCTAAACTCTGGGTGCCCACCAATTTTCACACGGGCAGTCAAGAGTTAGGTTTATCAGGATATTCGGGAATTCAGGAGTTGCTGGAGGCAAGCTGGATGGCATGGCGTATTACTAGTATATAGTATTTCTTTTCCGCTGTCTGTTGTTGTTTGATGTTGTACACTCTGATGATGATGTAATGTAATAACTGATATAGTTCTTTGTTTAAAGATTATTCATTTATCTATTATATGTTGTTCCGCTGCGAATTGTGAGATTCTGTTGTTCTGCTGTTGTTTTCTGTTCCGTTCTATTTTCTATTTTATTTACTCTCTATTATCTTTTCCTCTCTTCTTCTACTTTTTCTTTTTCTTAAACATTGATAATTCGTATTTCTGTTCATCTTGAGTTAATCTATGGAGATTAGTGTATATTCAAGGAGTACGGATTTGCGGGCCTTCACATCAGGAAAACCCTACCTATTTCATGAGCTGGATTGGCATAATACAAATGTCTACAGGCATTTAAAGGATATCACTGAGGGACACATGTGAAATGGTCAACTATAGCAATACGTAAGGACTCTACCTGCGGCGGTGGAATGGTAGCATCCACCGTCCACCTCGAATGAAAATTGCACTGGATTAAGGCATTATCATCAACTTGTCATAAGTTGATCGGGATGCCATGGAATAAGTAACAAATTCTATATTAGGATGGTTATGTCATTTACACACGAATGGGATCGAGGACGGTCCCTAAGCATCTCTGAGATGATGATAAACTGTAGTGCTCGAGTTTGTGAAACTTTTTTCTTCTTATTTGCTTCGAAATCTTGTTTTTTCAATTTTATTTGAACTCTGGTTTATTGGTTGTATGAACTCTTATGTTATATTTTGGCAAATGGACTTAGGAATTCTTAAATTTGGATCTATGTAATAGATAACACAAGTCACGGTTGTGACCTATCTGGAGAGATGGAATAACAATCACAAAGTATGGGTCTTTTCATCGGGAGAACATGATGAAACGGACTCATGCATCATGGACTAAGTCCTCAACTGGGTATCGATGCCGAAGAATAAAACCAAATAGGCCATCGGGTATGGAATGGAATATGCCTAGTAATGGGTAGGTCATTTTGCTCGAACATGATGGAATGACATACTTAGGTCATCGAGTGTGGATTGTACTCAGCAAGGATCCGGAGAGATCAAGGTTGTCAGGTATGGACTATGCCTGGCAAGGAGTAAGTCGCCTCGGTCGAATGCGATGGATTGGCCTACTTAGATCATTGAGTATGGATTGTGCTTGACAAGAATCCGGTGAGGTCGAGGATTCGGATTAGTATAACAACCTAGAGAGGTCATGGATTTGGCTATCAGCTTCAGATAACTATGGATTTGGCTTTTGATGGATGCGGATTCGAGTAAAACGATCCAAAAAGATCATGGATTTGGATTGGATTCTAGATTGGAAGATACAGCCATCAATGGATTATGGATATTGGATTTATGGAAATTCAAACACACCTTCCTATCGCAAGGCATGTTTTGAGGGGCAAGGTATTATTCTACCTTTTGCCAAGGCAGTAGACAGGCAGATTTAACCCAACAGACTTCACGATTACCAAGACCAGTAGCCTAGAGCGATGATTGTGAGGTCAGAAAATCAAGTGCAGGCCGTGATATGAAGTGATGATCAACCGAGATCAAGAGATAGAGTCTCTAGAATATTCTAAGTACGGATCAATACCTCCCCCGGGCAGGGGATCGGTACATATCCTAAATTTTTTTCTCAAACTGGATGAGATGGTATAAAGTTATTATGAATGCCCCATATGGTTATGTTTCAAATCTCAATTCGTTTAGAATATGTATGCGCAAGTTATGGATAAATTACTTCACCTAACAAAGAGATCGGTATAAAAGGAATCAGCATATTTCAGCCAAGCAAGTACAGCTCAATGGAAAATAATCAATATCTCAAAATCCATAAGTCCAATGCGTATAAAATTTTGTGAGCAAGATGTGGAGGCCCTAGGGAGTCTACCTAAGGGATCACACATCGAATAGAGCAAGCTGGAGGGACTGTCCCACTTTCCTCCATAGGGATCGACTATAATCAGCCTTCACAACATATTGCAACAAAGTTGGATCAATAAATCGAGTTCTACTAATCCAATTAGTGTGAAAATTGGAGGCTAAGCATAATACAACATGGAGAAGCTCCCTTAAGGACCGCATGGCACTTGGTGGAGTTTGAAAGGATCGGCCTCTATCCCTCAATAGGGATTGGCCCTCTTCCCTCTTAGGGATCGACTGATCCCAACTTTATAGCAAAGATCAACCGATATCTCAACATATACACATCCAAATGACATGAAATTGGAGTGCAATCTTATAACAACATGCAGAATACCCCATAGGGATCCCATTCCAATTGAAGGAAGTTGTGAAGATCGGCATAACTCCCTTTGGAGGGATCGACAGGAATCACAACTCAAGCAACGCTGCTTCATGAAAAATGCGATATCTCGCAAACAGCACGTCCGAATTGCATGAAATTTGGAAGTAAAGTAGCTAAGGTATGTGGCACCACTTACAGGGATCTCAGCCCATTCAGACACATTAATAGGGATCAGCACCGATCCCTATTGCGGGCTTTGATGAGCCTAGAAATTTTTAGGTGGCCTCGTCTTGGTCTTCCGAATCTTTTGCCAAAATTTTAGTCCGATTATTGCACGTTTTCCTCTATAAATACAGCAGGAATGGCGTCAGAAAAAGGATCTTCTAGTATTTTTTTGCTTCTCTTTTTTTTGAACCTAGGCTACACTATGTCAATTTTATTCTTAAATTTCGCATTATAACGGTAAACAAACTACAGTATAATAAAAAGGATTATTCCCGAGTGGACGTAGGCCGGAGTTAGCCGAACCACTATAAATCTTGTCTTTTTTTACTTGCTTTCATTTTAATTTGTTTGTTCTCATATTATATTCTCTACATTAGATACTATATGAGATCTGTGACTGGATGTTGGTGCTTTCATATAACTAGGTGCTGGTGGCAAATTTTTGCCACCAACAGATAAATTCTTCAAAAAAATAATTTATAAAATATTCTGAATTGATTAAATTAATTAATATTTTGAGAAATATTAATTATTGTTTAGTTTAGCCGATGTTTGGGAGTTGTTTGTAATTATTTGAATGCATTTATAAAAGTTATTTGTGTGCACTGATATACGATATCAATGTAATTTAAATAATAAAAAATAATTACATGTAGTGATTTATGAGAATTTTATGTCATTTGATGGCATATAATTTCAACCATATCATGAAAAGAAACAAGTGGAGAGAGAGCGATAATCAAGGGAATTGATTAAGGAAGTTTTAATTAAAGAATGAGAAAGCTTTTATTATTATTTTAAAACATATCCTCCAATTCATTTCAATGAATAACTCATTATTTCTCATCCATACTTTTTCTTTCTCTTCTCTTAAATTTTCATGGCAGAAAACAAAATAAAATTCTCAGAATCTTTCAACCCCAAATTTAAAAAATACATCAAATAAAATAAAACAAAAGTGGTTCATTCATCTATTGCAAGGATTCTGATGTAGACCTTGAAGATCTAAAGCGATATCATCATTCAAGGTGTGATTCCTAGGCAACATCCTAAGGAGTATTTATTTTTCAAGGTGTTCTTCAAGACTTTGGTAGTAAGGTATGTATTCATTTTATAGATAATGACATTTGATGTAATTTTTAATGAAAAATAAATTTGATTATCATAATTTTATGTACATATCATTACCTCATTTAATTTGAAATTTTTTCATATAGTTAAATTGTTTGTTGAATAAATTGATTGCGGTTTTATTTGAATAAATTAAAATTGAAATTTGTTTAAGATTTACAAAAAAGTTTGATTATAAATCTATGTTTTAGACATTCAAATTACAGTGTAATCATTTAGATCTAAAATTTGTATATTCACATTAACTAATTGGTTTTTTTGTTAAATAAAACTAAAAAATTTATATGTTTACATACAATGTTTTTTAAGATTTATGTTCTAAACACTCAATTTAAAGTTTAAATTTTAGGTCTGAAATTTATAATGTTCAATTTATCGATTGGGTTCTTATTTTGATATATTAATTTAAAATTTGTATAAATATATATATTTAAATATAGTTTTTTATTATAGATCTATGTCGTAATCATTCAATTCATATAATTCTGTAGGTCAAATACTTTTTATGTTCACATTGTTTTGATTAGAATTTACTTTAACAAATTAAGCTAAAATTTGTGTACGAATAGTACAATGTTTTATTGTAGATTCATATTTTAAATCATATAAAACAAAACGTGATTTTAGATTCGATAGGTTATATGTATATATTTTGTGTTTGTATTGTATTCGAAATTTGTAAAAAAAGGAAGAAGTTTTGACAACGAATCTAAATTTTAAATTGATTGCTATAAATCTCTAATTTGTATTAATTAAAGAGATTTGATTGAATCTTATATACACACAATTAATGTTTTGACAATAAATCTATTTTTAAATTGATTGCTACAAATCCCTAATTTGTATTAATTAGAAAGATTAGATTTAATCTTGTACACACAATTAATTTTATATGTATGTTTGTATGTATAAAATTTATTATATCTATTTCATATCGTTAACGCATGAATTAGATTTCTTTCCAAAAAGAGGAAGCAATTTAAAATGATGCAATTATACATGCATACATACATACATAAAGTTATTGTTAGTTGTTTATATTCTCATTTCATGACACCTATAAATTGTCATTTATATCCTATATTACTTTGGTTTACTAAAAGGGAAGTTGAGCCAATCCTCCTCGTTACCTTTTATTTATTTTTCTTTTTTTCTTATATGATTACCTATCCATTTATTTCTATTCCCATGTCTACACCTTGTCATCAATTATAACACTTGTTATATGTTTAATTATTTTGACATACAATTAAAAATGAATATATTTGATGTATTCAAACCCCTTTCACATTCCACAGTCAACTAAATTAACAAAAAAAGACCAAAATTAATAAAATATGATTTTATTAAAACCAACTTAGAAATGACCTAAGTAAATTAGGCTTCGTAGGCCCAATAGATCCAATAAATGGTAAAATTTTTGAAATTCATCTATTTCTTACGCAGCGGCTTGATCCATTTCCAACACGTTGTAGGTTGGAGCCTTCTCGGTAGGGGGTTTTGAGCATAAGCCTTTCTCGAGCATCATGCATGATGTATGAAGTACTAGGAACCATAGGTGGAAGATAGGCATCGGGACTCTAGGATGATGGTTGCTAGTCTTCTAGGATTTTACCTAAGTGCGAAGGCCATTCAGATCGTGGGCCATATTTCCTATGCTTGTAATCCCATTCACTTTGCTAAGCCACATGTTGTTGCTCATGCCAAGGATGGGGCTAACGATGCTTGCTTCATTGCCACCATTTGTGTAATTGTCGTTAGAATTCTCAGCCTTAGTTACGCCATTGTAGTTTGCATGGTGAACATTTTTGAGTAGTATAGTAGTTTAAAGAGGAAAAAATAATGAAATTTGAGAGCTTTTAGGGAGGGACTCCATCTAATGCCAAAATGTTAAATAAATTTCTAGCCAACCTTGGAATTACGGTTAGAAGTAGACTTTAACAAAGGTTACCTATTAAAACCATGGTTAAAACTAAAAAATTAAGGGATTATTAAGAGATTTATAACTAGTGTAAGTAAAGTAATTAACACAAGAAATAGTGAGGTTGATTTTAGCTAAGATCTATATCCACTATAGTTAATGATTATATTGCTTAGTATTTCGATTATAAGAGATGGCTATAATGGTGTTTAAAAGAGATTTGATCTAATTATATTATTTGCATGAGATTCGATCCTTGTACATGTGAATAGGATCTCTATTTATAGTTGTAGAGATTGTGCTTTGAAGATCTTAGATCAATGCCTTTGATGCTAAACTTTCTCATGAATGTTGATTGCGATATATGACTCATATGATGGCCAACTCAGATGTCGTGTGGAAATAATGGCTCAGATGTAGACCAATTAGCGGATAGTAAAATGAAGTGCATGTGTCAGGAGTACACCATGAAGTAGGGAGTGGTTGATGTATAATGGCATTTTGGCTAGGTAGGTAATAAAGTACAGAGAGATTGTTGTAGAGTGATGCTTTTGTCAAAGGAACAGTGTCATTTTATGTCACTATTGTATGAACAGTACAGGGTCACCATGTCTATTTGCAAGGGCAACTAGTGGTTTTTTCAGAAGTCCGTCGAGTCATAACAAAACGAAATGACTAAAGAGGCTGGTTAACTAGGAATGTCATAAATAGGAAAAGATGTAAGAGGTGAGGTTGTCTTGTTGTGACTTGGTCACTTAATAATGGGGAAAGAAGGTGATATCCATGAGGCTTTAAACTCTTTGTTGACATAGAAGAATTGGCAAGCAAGGTCTCGAGTTCAAGGCAATTAGGGCATCCAGGTCTTATAAGTTGGGATATTGAAGGCAGACATTCTATTAGGCTGGAAGTAATGTCGGTCAAGTTGTGCTATAAGGGCCTATGCCATTGGGCTTTGAACTAACGAGTCTGTTTTAGGTTTTGCAATAAAATTAAGCAATATGAGGCACCTTAAGGCTGGCAAAAGCTTATGTTGATAAAAAGATGTATTAATCTTGAGCTCGAAGTAGGGGACATGATATTTGTGAAAACTTCACCATTGAAAAGAGTTGTTAGATCTGGCAATTAAGGGAAACTTGATCCAATTTTGTTGGACAATTTTTCCTATTATGAAACAGATCGAAAAGCTTGCATATAGGGTTGATCTTTCTTAAATGTCATGTGTACACAATGTGTTTCTGTTTCACATTTATGCAAGTGTGTACATGACTTGATTATAATAATAGAGCCATGTTAATTAAAGGAAGTGAATGTTGAATTGAAAGCAACTATGATTGAAGGACCTATTTGTATCATTGAGAATAGGGTAAAAAGACTTCAGAACAAGGTTGTCAGACTTGTTCGAATCAATTGGGGCACATTTCAAAAAAGGCCATAGGAGACGAAAGTGAAGATGAGTGCTTCCCATCTGAAACTTTTTCATAGGTATGATTCCATCTACTCTAAGTAAATTTTATTTCAATGTGGTTAATTTAAGTTACATGCTAGTGTAGAAATTTCTTTGAGTTGCTACGATTAACGTTATACATGGGGGAAATACGATACATTGTTTCTCTTCTTGATGATTCTAGGGGTAAAATCATCAAGAGGGGAGGTAAATGTAACAACCCATAGTTTTAACATTAAATTATTTTAATTGACTTAAACGGCTTAATCGAAAAAATGACTTAAAAATGAACTTTTGAAGATAAACGAATTAAGACTCAAGACGTATTTCATTACATTTGTAGTATCGTTTATAAAGTTTGTCAAAATTAGATAAAATGATAAAAAGAAATGAAAAGTGAAGGAACGAGCAAAATGATAATTAAGTTCGAATTTAGTCTTGTAATTTCAAAATTGAAGCTTTGTCTTCTTCATTTTTTATTTTTTTCTTCTTCACAAAGAAAAAAAATTAAGTTTTAAATCTTCAAACATTTATAACCTTTAAATTTCTTAACAAAGACTTCCAAATGAAATATCTAAATTAAATCCATAAGATTCTCTACGAATATATTAATTAAAGTTGAAATTTTTGTTAAGCGTTGAGGTCATATTTCTCAAATCAAGAGACTTCAAGAGGTTGCTGATTTGAATCTTGGATTTCTTTAGATTTCATGAGTAGAGCAAGATCTGTTCTCTATGTTGTATGATCACCATATATGCTATATTATCTTGTTAAATTCTAGTAGTTAAACTAGGGCTTGATAAAATAAACTTGAATTATGATTTTAGGGCTGAGAATTATGATTGTATGAGTATATATCTATGTTTAATCATAAAAAGAATGTGCTAAGAGCTTAAGAATGAATATTGTATATTATATGTTTGTTTGGATTGTTGCTTTGGTTTGGGAATGAACAACGAGTAGAGAATTGTTTAGGATAATTGAGAACATTATTAGATGAATGTAGAAGTTGGAATGAAAGTAGAGCAGTTATATTCGAATGATTGTTGAAATGGTATCCATCGCCTTAAAGTGGTATGTATGTTATAAAGCAGTACTAGTTCAAATAGTGAACAACTTATAACATGGACATGAATTCGAGGGGAGAGATGTAGGTGCAAAACATCTTGATGACAGGGAGCAGCACATTGGAAAGAATATAGGTAAGGGTGAATGAAGGAAGGGGAAAAGGTGGAACGAATTTTAACTAAGGGAATTCTTCCATCAAGGTTCAACCTCGGCTATAATGAGCATTCAAACGTTTGGATGCCAAATCCAAACGTCTAGATTTCAAGGAATTTATCACTTAACATTTCAGTGTAAAATGGGGTAATTCAAACATTTGAATTTCTTAACCAGACATTTGAAATCAAGGTCAAACTTATGAATAGGGATAGCTATATGATTAAAATGTTGGGTTTGGTTTTTATATTTTTGGATTTTGAAGCTTGGGTTTGTTTTGTGGACCTAGAGATGCTCGGAAGGCCAAAGTGAATAAGGAGAAATATGATGAGTTCAAGATGGTATGACAAGTCTCAGAAAATGTGTGTTTGATCCTAAGCTATATAGAGACTACGATGATGGTTTGGGATGTAATTCAATTTGAACAGTGGTTTACAAAGTCGTCTAATGACTTCGAGATAAGACGACTAGCGTATTACAATATATTATTCCAGTTGCAAAAATGGAGTATGTTCGTATCCCTTGGCTATGGCCTTATAATTTGATAGTTATAAGCCATTTATTGCATACGGCGGTGTTGTCTCAATGGAACGTGGTAGGGAAACATTGACTTAGAGATAGAAGACCTTTTATCTTGATAACGTAAGTGATACACCTCGGGTGATAACATAAGCAACACACCTCGGGCTACATTGTAGCAAGGGTTATTAGCCCCAGGTTACTTATCTATGTCTTCTTGCCAAACAAACGATTGCACTTAGGCATGTGTATATCAATTTGTGATTGATACGATTATAGGTGGTGGAAGATGCTATAAAGTGTCGTAGTATTGGTGTTACGTTGATGATAATACTTAGCGGGTCTTAGCCTTAACGGAGGACCAAGGATCCACTAGTCTAGTGTATGGTAGTCAAGTCAATTTTGGATGCCATGATGATTAGCGGTTAGTAGAATTATCACGTACTATGTGGATATAGTAGAAATGTGATAAATTATTGGATACAGGTGGAGATGCAGGTTGAGGTATGGTTTTATTATCTAGTGTTACACAATTTCGTATTATATATAATATATTAGCGTATTGGATACCATGCAAGTTAGTGATATTTCCTTTTAATTAGACTTTATATCCGACTCTCTCTATGTTGTCTCTTTTATTATCTATTCCTTAAACAGGTTGACTTAAGGGAGGGATTATGCTAGCTGGAGGCAAGTTTTAAAGCTATAGCCATTTATCACTATTATAACATTTATCCAGTATTTGGGTTCACTGACATGTTAAATTATTGTATCATGAGACAAGTTGTATATGGATTTGATGTACTATTTAGACTCTATTTGTTTTGGAACATGATGAACTTTAATGTTGAACCTTATATCTCATTTATATGATATGATCTTAGTTTATTAAATGTTTATATTGATGTTATATTTATTCCTTCTGTTAGGAGATGGTTAGTTTATATATTATAATAAATATGCCATGTTTGTTTTAAATACTACTTGACAAGCTATCATCCTTGATTCTTATGGAATCCGAGTGTCGTTTGTGCATGGATTATGGATGCCATGAATGATAGATTATCACACACCTCCTTAATATGAGAATTATTTTCCGACTCGATGGGGAGCGTGATACCATAGCCAAGCTCGGTTTGGATAGAGCAAGATCAATTATCACCGAGTCAAAAAAGGAGTGGTTGAGTAGAAGGAAGATATATGACACACGTTCAGAGCTCATTTCCAGTCTTTTACATTTTGGAGAAATTTTTTTTCTTCGTGACTCCTTTTCTTTTTTTCATGTGAGTAGAAGAAGATTCGATGACAAGATTGATGTTGACCTCATACCGAGTTGCATATTCATCTTCATTGCCTTGGTTTATGAGGTTAGCCTACCTTCATTTTTTAGACATGTCGTCTAAAAAGAGAAATAGGAAAAAGAGTGTTAATTAAACTAACATCAATATACATGCATAAACAAAACAAAATGAAGACATGAATAGTTGAATCTACTCAACAACGAAGAAAAACAATGCAAGAGTTAAAGCGCAAACATCCTTATACCCTGCTTTCCAACTGTAGCAAAACTGTTAGCATTAGTGTATGTAGGAGCATCTACTATCTTAAACTCAATTATGGAATGAGAGAAGGGTTGAACTGGTTGGATGAAACCATGGGGATAGAACTTGTCTTCAGTATAGAGGTTGTAAAATTAATGAACATTCGATGTTAAGCTCATAATATGATCCTGCACTTAGAAATGTTTTCTTGACACTTTTAGAAATCAAGGAAGGGATTCCTGTGTAGATAGGAGTAGAACAAATGATGTTAGTAGTAACAAAACAGAATTGTATGTGCAAGTGAGAATAAAAGTTATCCTGCATATTGAATGGTTGAAAATGAGTTAAGAGCTTGTCATCTAAAGAAATATTTGTCCGACCACACTTCCACTTTATAAGAAGGAGATATAAAAAATGATGTACAAGTTTATAAGTAGTAGAAGGTATTGCCTTCTTGGACACCTTCTAGGTTGAGGGCATCCTTGATGGAAAATAAAAACGGAAGCTGTTTAAAGGAAGGATGTGTGACGACCGCCCATGGCTCCTGCCTTAAACAAGGAAATAGTGCGCTGAAAGGTGTGCCAGGCAGCCATGGATGATCGTCAGGGTAAGGTAAAACAATAAACTCAATCGTATTACTCACAGCGCAGGGATAAAATACAATAGAGAAATATACATAGTGAAGCTTCACAAAATAGAATCTCATCTATATACTTCAAAACAGTTTGATACAAACATCTGAATAGTCAATACATCAAGCCTCACTACATATCACTCAGAGAATCATACAAGCAGCGGATCATCCAGTACATATAGTAAGAAAACAATATGCAAGCCTCCATCTCGTCTTCGTCATCAGCATCGCTGATTACTAAGAACGGCACCTGTCACCTGCTACCTAGTCTGCCCACCCCAAAACGGATGAACAGCCCATGGTAATAAGAGTTGAACATAAAACCTTGAGTCAGACAACAGTCTTAGTGAGCGGTAAATCAACTAACAACATACCAAAAGAGCATAAAGGTAAAAGGAATAGGAACCCAACCCTCCCACTCCACCTCTTTCTACAGTGATAGCCCCTAGACACACTAAGCAGAAGTAAACATAGCAAAGCAGACATTTAAAGTAAAGCAATTATCACTCGAGTCAAGGTCGGTGTTTTCCAAGTACAAACCCCCAAGGCCTAAACCAAGATCAGATAAGCACCCAGAAAACATCGCTCTTGATACCGAATGACTATACAACCAAAACATCCAAACATCCATGACTCTGGCTATCACTGTTATCATTGCTTCGATACCACCGTTAATTGAATGACCGGCACATTCTTTCAGCCGTCCGTCAAGGGCTAATGGTAACCCCGGTTCTAGACAGAACTCCGCACGTCGTCGCAGCCCGTGCCTAGGACTATCGAATCTGCCCAGAGTAGTCGACCATCAACTATTAGTCTTTTGGGACTATCGAATCTGCCCAGCGTACTCTTGCTTTGAGTCTGCTAGAACCTTCAATAACGATGAAATCTCAGCCTTCTAGTCATCCTCCTCGATGACTATTCTCATACTAGCTCAAGCGCCTCTCGAGCCAACCATTATCCACAAACTCGAACCATCCCTCGAGTTATCAACATGCTTGGAATGACCCCGTCTGGATTATACCAAGACTACCTCATATCATGCCTTGCTTCATCTCTATCATAGCAAAGTCCATCTCAACATCATCATCAAATCTGTCCATATGGGCTTCATCATCCGCCACATATGTCACGAGCAGCTTTTCCTATTCAAGAGCCTTTCCCTTAGCTTTTGAATCATCTTCGACCAACTTGTCCAAATTCAACCATAAATCAACTAATTCATAATAATCAATCAAGACAATCATTAATCCAAGTAATTAAGCATTCAAACATGATCTAAAAGCAATTATAACTAAAATGGCAATCTTGTAAATAAAGAGTCCAAATCTAACAAGCATGAATCATAAGTATTATCCCTACAACTTAATGGATGAACTTGCACAGGTTAACATGTCAAATCTTCATAAATAATGGATCCATACTTAGGTTTAAGGAAAATGCATAAAATTACTATCTTTAACACAAAATCAAGCCACCAATCCAAAATACTCCTTTGGATCCGTGTGAGAGATAATCACCACTCACCGAATCACCTAAACACCTCAAAAGCAACACACTTCAGATCTGGACAGCGAAGGATCCAACTCGATCTGCCAAAATTCCGCTTCAAACGATGAAATTCCTCTCTGATGGATGGAGATCTTCAATTTAGATGGAAAGAAACACAAGATTAAAGAGGAGAAAAAAAGTGAAGAAGTGCAGCATACGAGCTCTCAAAATGGCAGAACTTCGTCGCTTCAAAATCCGGATCCCAAAAAGTGAGGCAAAACCATGTATTTATAGGCAGTTCCCTAGGTCGCTCGCACTTAGGTCGGTCACGACCTAACGAAATCGCCGACCTACGACCTAACGCCTTCAATCTATGCACGACCTAGAACATACACGGCCTAGCTACACGCACAACCTAACGACTTAAGTACCCACGCGACCTAACATAGGTCGGTCACGACTTAACTACACCCTCCGTCCCAACATAAGTCGTCTATGACCTAACTAAACACAATGACCTAACAGGGACATGGCTTAGCGACTCAGCCCTTCACGCGACTCAACTACACACGCGACCTAACGCTCAACGACTTAAGCGATCTAACAACATAACCCTCTACGCGACTTAACGACTTATCCAAAGTCCTGACCTAACCACTACAGCGACCTAACTACACAAAGCAAACCAAACATAGGTCGCATATGACCTAACTATACACACAGGATCTCACGACCTAACTATAACGACTTAACCTATTATCCTTAAGTCGTTAACCCGCTTAGTTCCCTCGGTCATTAACTCGCTTATGCCGTTAACTCCTAGGTCGTTGCCGCTAATCCTTAAGTCGCTACCCTCCTTAAGTCGCCTATCCCTTAAGCCGCTAACTACTAGGTCGTTAACTAACTTAAGTCGCTGTCTTTCCTTAGGTCGCTCCAATCCCCTAAGTCGCTCCACCGACCTAAGCTACTATACGACCTAACTCTGGACGACTTAATCTCTGGTCGACTTATACTCTGGACGACTTAACAACACTAACGACCTAATAACAATAGTTCTACGATCCTTTGATACATAAAATACGGGTCGTTACATTCTCTCCCCCTTAGGAATTTCGCCCCCGAAATTCCAAACAAACAGGAGCAATCAAAGACTATTCTGCATGCCTACCATCCATAGCAATCAACAAACCATGCATCCAATTCCTAGCCTACCATGCAGAATTTTAAGACTAGAACAAGTTACAATGTCATGAGATGTCACGACACCTCACGGTCATACCTTGAAGAGTTCAGGATGAGCTGCCTTCATCCTCTCTTCCTCCTCCCATGTACAGTCGTTAACATCATCACTCCATTGTACCTTGAGCAATTTGACTACCTTCCTCCTAAGCTGTCTCGTGTCAGTTTCCACAACACGAAGCGGCTTACGAGGTCTCTTATCAACTGAATCAACCTAAAAATCTTCATAGTTATCAGCAGAAACCACTGTATTCGAGTCATGCACATACTTCCGTAGATACGATACATGAAAAATATTGTGCACACCCGACATCTTTTCTGGTAATTCCAATTTATAGGCGAGCTTTCCAATTAGCTCGATGATCGAGAATGGTCCAATAAATCTCGGAGTCAATTTCCCTTTCTTCCCGAATCGAATAACATTCTTCAGTGGAGAAATCTTCACAAAAACCCTATCGCCTACTTCGAATTCCAAATCCTTACGACGCTTATCGGCATAACTTTTCTGACGGTCTTGGGCTGCCTTCATTCGTCGCCGAATGATCTTTATACAATCTGAAGTCTGTCGAATCATTTTTGGCCCGAGTATCAACTTTTCTCCTGTTTCCAACCAACATGTCGGAGAGTTACACGGTCTTCCGTACAATACTTCATACGGTGCCATACCAATGCTTGACCGGTAACTGTTATTATATGAAAACTCCACCAAATGAAGATGATCTTCCCATGATCCTCCGAAGTCCAAAACACATGCTCTGAGGAGATCTTCCAAAACTCGGTTGACTCTCTCGGTCTGACCATCTGTTTGGGGGTGATAAGCTGTACTCAAACACAACTCGGTTCCCAAAACTTCCTGGAAGCTCTTCCAAAATCCACTAGTGAACAATGGGTCTCGATCGCTCACTATACTTTTCGGAATACCATGGAATCGAACTACCCACTTAACATACAGCTCAGGCAATTTTGATGCAGTCCTGGTTGATCGAACAGGAATGAATCTTGCACTCTTAGTCAAACGATCTACGATGACCCAAATCCCTTCATTTCCTGCTCTGGTTCTAGGTAGCCCATCGATAAAATCCATCGATATTTGCTCCCACTTCCATTTGGGAACTTCTAATGGCTGAAGTAATCCACTGGGCTTCTTCTGCTCGGCTTTTACCAACTGGCAGTTCATACACTTGGAAATAAAATTTCCAACATCCTTCTTCATACCTTCCCAGTAATAGGTTCTCTTCATATCCCGGTACATCTTATTTCCACCTGGATGAATTGTCAGCTTCGAGTGATGACTCTCCTTTAGAACTTCATCTCTCAATTCATCTATATCGGGAACAACTAGTCGTCCTTGCTTCCGAAGCCAACCCTCTCGATCGACCTCGAATCCTTTATCCTTCTCTGGGTCCAACCCCAATTCCAAATCACGGATAATCTTGACAAGCTTATCGTCTCGCTTTTGGCTCTTGCCAATTCTTTCCACAAGAGTAGGTCTTATCGATAAGTTTGCCAACATCTCAGGTTCCAATTCACATCTGGGCCTGAAGTTAAATCCAGCCAAATACTCGAGACTCTTCCAATCTGAAAACATGGCTCCCAATCCTGCATGTCTTCGACTTAACGAATCTGCCACTGCGTTACCCTTTCCCAGAGTATAGGCTATATCTAAATCATATGATGCCAAAAACTCTAGCCATCGTTGCTGTCGAAGATTCAAATCCTTTTGGGAGAAAAGATACTTCAACGACTTATGATCTGTAAACAACTCGAATCGAACTCCCAAGAGGTAATGTCTCCACATCTTCAGAGCAAATACAATTGTCGCCAACTCCAAATCATGAGTCGGATAATTCCTTTCATGCAGCTTTAGTTGTCGACTTGCATACGCAACAACTTTATCCTTCTGCATTAGCACTGCTCCAAGTCCAGTACCACATGCATCGGTGTAAACCACCATCTCATCATTTCCACTTGGAATAGTCAAAACAGGAGCGCTTGTTAGTCGCTCTTTCAGGATTCTGAAAGCTTGCTCACACTTAGCATCCCATCTGAATACTTGGTTCTTTTTCGTCAATCTTGTTAATGGTGCAGCTACCTTGGAAAAGTCTTTGATAAACCGACGATAGTATCCTGCTAATCCAAGAAAACTTCTCACATCAGATGCATTCTTAGGTCTAACCCAATCCTGTACTGCTACCACTTTGGAGGGATCAACCGTTATTCCACTTCCAGAGATAATATGGCCTAAGAACCTCACTTCGCTCTTCCACAAGTGACACTTCGAAAACTTAGCCTTCAGCTGATGTTTCCGCAGGGTCTCCAAAACAACACACAAATGCGTCTTGTGCTCTTCTTCAGTTCTGGAATAAATCAAAATATCATCTACGAACACAAGTACGAACTTGTTCAACTGATCCCTGAACACTCTATTCATAAGATCCACAAAATATGCTGGTGCATTGGTCAATCCAAACGGCATTACCAGCCACTCAAAGAAACCAGATGGTGTCCTAAAAGCAGTCTTCGGCACACTATCCTTTGCCACTCTTAATTGGTGAAATCCCGTTGCCAAATCCATCTGAGAAAACACCTTGGCTTCGTGAAGCTGATCAAACAAGTCATCTATTCTCGGCAATGGATACTTGTTTTTCTTAGTCACTTTATTCAGCTCACGATAATCCACGCACAACCTCAACGATCCATCCGCTTTGGTTGCAAACACAACCGGTGCACCCCATTCGGATACACTACGCCGAATGAATCCTTTCTGTAAAAGATCATCAACTTGCACCTTCAACTCTTGCTGTTCTCTAGGCGCCATCCGCCTAAGAGGCATCACAACAGGTCTGGCTCCTTCAACTAGATCGATGCGAAACTCGATCTCTCTATGCGGCGGTAACCCTTTGACCTCATCAAAGACATCCTCAAATCCATTTGCAACCGGCACCGATGACAGTCCATCCCGTGGAACAACCAGCGAATACATGAAACTCATGAAGACGCCTTCCTCATGCTTACATCGTATCACAACATTTCGCCCTTCCACATTCTCGACTGTCACCTCCAGCCTTTCACAATCAACCTTTGCCGCATACTTCCTAAGCCAGTCCATACCCAAAATAATTCCAAACCCCGCAAAGTTCAGAACAAAACAATCACAAACAAAAGAGCAATCATGACTCGATACAACCAGACCACGGCATATCATACACAGACAGGACGAACCCCCAACTGGATTAGTCACAACCAATGGTCTATCAATAATATCCGGTTTTAAACCCAACCGGCATACAAGTTCAATACAAACAAAGGAATGCGACGCTCCAGTATCGAACAACACTCTAACTGGAATACCACAAATGGAAAGAGTACCTTGAACCACCACACTCTTTCCTTTCTCTTCCGTCATAGGAGCTTTTGAAGATGATGGCACAGCCCCCAAAGCATAAGCTTGCACAATCTGTTTGTCCTTCTGCGGTTCTGGACAATTCTTCTTGATATGGCCCAGCTTGTCACAGTTGTGACACTTCAACGGCACCTTTGGATTCTTACAATCTCTCAAGAATTTGGCCCTTCTGCTGACAATTGTAGCAGGTCACTTCACCCTTCGGCTTCTTCTGGCCATCCTTACTCTTCTGCTGTTGCTGCTTCCTCTTCTTGTTTCCACCTTGCTGTGGTTTAGACTCCTCCTTTGTCACAGCAACAACAGATCCTTCTTTAGGAAACAGATTCTCGTGCCTGAGAGCCTTCTCCACAAGCTTCTCAAACGGATCGTCCAAATGATCCACCAACTGCCTCCCAAGATAAATGTCCAAGCCTGTCACAAACTTCTCGTTCTTCTGATATGGGGATTCAATATATGACCGAGCATACTTGGACAAGGCTTCAAACTCAGAAACATACTCAAGAACTGGTCTTCCTCCTTGCTTGAGTTCCACAAACTTCTTGAACAGAACGGATTTCTGAGCTGTAGAAATGAACTTAGCTTCAAATCTGGCTTGGAATTGCTTCCAAGTAATTTCTTCCTCTGGATTATCAATGGTGATAGAGTTCCACCAGTCAGAAGCTCTTCCCTAAAGCTGTCTTGATGCGAGCTTCCTTTTGGTTGCATCCTCGATTCCCAAGTCACCAAAGATCCTTCTACAAGCATCTATCCATCTCTGGACTTCAATGGTTGATTCTGTTCCCAAGAAAACCTTCCCTCCAAGAGCAGTATAGTCTTTACACAGCTTAGCAAAATCCACCGGCTTTGGAGCTTGAACTTGAACTCCAACATCTACCGTTGGCCCCGGGGCTGGCATCCTTCTCATGATCGAAGTCATCATGGCCTCGAACATAGCAGCATAATCAGCAACTCCCTCAGCAGCACGGCCTTCCCTAGCAGCTTGTCTCTCTCTTCGACTCATTCCTAATATCTAAAAAAAAAGGATTAGTACACCTTGAGAACAACTGCATAAAGGGTTCAAATCCTTCTAAGCTACTATATTATATATAGTAATCATCCATCAAAATTACAAGTACGTCTCTCATACGTAGTTACGTCAGCGAGCGTTGGCTAAAATCGATTAACCAAAGCTCTGATACCAAATGTGACGACAGCCCATGGCTCCTGCCTTAAACAAGGAAATAGTGCGTTGAAAGGTGTGCCAGGCAGCCATGGATGATCGTCAGGGTAAGGTAAAACAATAAACTCAATCGTATTACTCACAGCGCAGGGATAAAATACAATAGAGAAATATACATAGTGAAGCTTCACAAAATAGAATCTCATTTATATACTTCAAAACAGTTTGATACAAACATCTGAATAGTCAATACATCAAGCCTCACTACATATCACTCAGAGAATCATACAAGCAGCAGATCATCCAGTATATATAGTAAGAAAACAATATGCAAGCCTCCATCTCATCTTCGTCATCAGCATCGCTAGTTACTAAGAACGGCACCTGTCACCTGCTACCTAGTCTACCCACCCCAAAACGGATAAACAGCCCAAGGTAATAAGAGTTGAACATAAAACCTTGAGTCAGACAACAGTCTTAGTGAGCGGTAAATCAACTAACAACATACCAAAAGAGCATAAAGGTAAAAGGAATAGGAACCCAACCCTCCTGCTCCACCTCTTTCTACAGTGATAGCCCCCAGACACACTAAGCAGAAGTAAACATAGCAAAGCAGACATTTAAAGTAAAGCAATTATCACTCGAGTCAAGGTCGGTGTTTTCCAAGTACAAACCCCCAAGACCTAAATCAAGATCAGATAAGCACCCAGAAAACATCGCTCTTGAGACCGAATGACTATACAACCAAAACATACAAACATCCATGACTCTGGCTATCACTGTTATCATTGCTTCGATACCACCGTTAATTGAATGACCGACACATTCTTTCAGCCGTCCGTCAAGGGATAATGGTAACCCCGGTTCTAGATAGAACTCCGCACGCCGTCGCAGCCCGTGCCTAGGACTATCGAATCTGCCCAGAGTACTCGACCATCAACTATTAGTCTTTTGGGACTATCGAATCTGCCCAGCGTACTCTTGCTTTGAGTCTGCTAGAACCTTCAATAACGGTGAAATCTCAGCCTTCTAGTCATCCTCCTCGATGACTATTCTCATACTAGCTCAAGCGCCTCTCGAGCCAACCATTATCCACAAACTCGAACCATCCCTCGAGTTATCAACGTGCTTGGAATGACCCCGTCTGGATTATACCAAGACTACCTCATATCATGCCTTGCTTCATCTCTATCATAGCAAAGTCCATCTCAACATCATCATCAAATCTGTCCATATGGGCTTCATCATCCGCCACATATGTCACGAGCAGCTTTTCCTATTCAAGAGCCTTTCCCTTAGCTTTTGAATCATCTTCGACCAACTTGTCCAAATTCAACCATAAATCAACTAATTCATAATAATCAATCAAGACAATCATTAATCCAAGTAATTAGGCATTCAAACATGATCTAAAAGCAATTATAACTAAAATGGCAATCTTGTAAATAAAGAGTCCAAATCTAACAAGCATGAATCATAAGTATTATCCCTACAACTTAATGGATGAACTTGCACAGGTTAACATGTCAAATCTTCATAAATAATGGATCCATACTTAGGTTTAAGGAAAATGCATAAAATTACTATCTTTAACACAAAATCAAGCCACTAATCCAAAATACTCCTTTGGATCCGTGTGAGAGATAATCACCACTCACCGAATCACCTAAATACCTCAAAAGCAACACACTTCAGATCTGGACAGCGAAGGATCCAACTCGATCTGCCAAAATTTCGCTTCAAACGATGAAATTCCTCTCTGATGGATGGAGATCTTCAATTTAGATGGAAAGAAACACAAGATTAAAGAGGAAAAAAGAAGTGAAGAAGTGCACACGAGCTCTCAAAATGGCAGAACTTCGTCGCTTCAAAATACGGATCCCAAAAAGTGAGGCAAAACCATGTATTTATAGGCAGTTCCCTAGGTCGCTCGCACTTAGGTCGGTCACGACCTAACGAAATCGCCAACCTACGACCTAACGCCTTCAATCTATGCACGACCTAGAACATACACGGCCTAGCTACACGCACAACCTAACGACTTAAGTACCCACGCGACCTAACATAGGTCGGTCACGGCTTAGCTATACCCTCCGTCCCAACATAAGTCGTCTACGACCTAACTAAACACAATGACCTAACAGGGGCATGGCTTAGCGACTCAGCCCTTCACGCGACTCAACTACACACGCGACCTAACGCTCAACGACTTAAGCGATCTAACAACATAACCCTCTACGCGACTTAACGACTTATCCAAAGTCGCGACCTAACCACTACAGCGACCTAACTACACAAAGCAAACCAAACATAGGTCACATACGACCTAACTATACACACAGGATCTCACGACCTAACTATAACGACTTAACCTATTATCCTTAAGTCGTTAACCCGCTTAGTTCCCTCGGTCATTAACTCACTTATGTCGTTAACTCCTAGGTCGTTGCCGCTAATCCTTAAGTCGCTACCCTCCTTAAGTCGCCTATCCCTTAAGCCGCTAACTACTAGGTCGTTAACTAACTTAAGTCACTGTCTTTCCTTAGGTCGCTTCAATCCCCTAAGTCGCTCCACCGACCTAAGCTACTATACGACCTAACTCTGGACGACTTAAGCTCTGGTCGACTTATACTCTGGACGACTTAACAACACTAACGACCTAATAACAATAGTTCTACGATCCTTTAATACATAAAATACGGGTCTTTACAGGATGAGAGTCCAGGTTCTCGGCAAATAAAACGTATGCGCTGATAAGGTATGAATAAGCAAGAGTAGGAGTTGAATAAGGGTAACATCGTAGAAATAGATCCATTCTTGCAGCATAGGGAATATAGGAAAGTGGAGACCACATTGTATATTTTCGTTGGATATAGGCTTGAAACTAGATGGAGGAGAGTTCATACGATCGGTGTCCTGAAGGATCAGGGTAGCATGTCTAATATTACCAAATCTACACTGAGTCAATTTGCTTCTACAAGTGGATTGTTAAAGGAGTGTTCATGTGTTTATGCTTAGTGGGAAGCTGGGTATTTGAGTAGACCGCCTGAGAAAAAACAAGAAGTTCAAAGTGTTAGATGTTAAAGAATCTCCATATCATACAAAGATCATTACCCTTTTTTCTTCCATCGTTCACTTTAATCAAATTAATATATTCAATTGTCGGAAATTATAATTTGACTTAAATAAGGTTATCTCTAATATATACCGTAAATAATTCATGCAAGGTCAAACATGCATGCAAAGGTAGGAAAGAAGAATGCTTGGGGACATTTAATCAAGCAATCGTAGGGTAAGTACCAAGGTAATAAGAAGCAATGAACAAAACTTATGAATTTAAGTAGTATTTCCACCAATGTAACAGTAATGGAAAATGCAGCTGATGATTTTGATAATTTGTCTTAAAACAGAATGAGTAGAAAGCAAAGCAAAAAGTGGAAATTGGGAAGAATAAAGATTTTATAGGAATAAAGTTGTATTTCTAGTCGTTGATCGTAAAACAATGTAAGAAACCACAGCCGTTGAATGGCGATCATTCAAAAAATTCAAATCGAATACCCTGGCCCTACGAAAAGATGTAAGAAAGCTGCTAAGAGCAACACATGTCCAAAACATTAAATGTCGTGGTCTAACTGGAAAGTTTGAAACGATGTGCGAGGGAGTTTCCAAATCTACCATGATCCACATCAACATAAATCAGGAGGCAAGTATTATATCCAAATTCAAATTTCATTTACACAGGGGAAAACTGAGTAGAATAAGAAGCATGGAATAAGCAATCTAAGTAGCACATAAGTCACACAACTCAAACTTGAAAGCAAATGAGACAGATATAAGCGATGAGCATCCATTCATTGGCAAACCATGAAAGTTGGACCCACTACAAGGAATAAATCAAGTTTTCAATCATGTAACGTTCACGTGTCAAATGCAAAGTATTTTTTATTCAAAATTTGATGATCTAGTCCAAATAGAAGATTTCGCTGAAGCAATTAGCAATCCACATTCACTTTTTAAAAAGCCACCAGATGGTAGCTACATGTACAAATCCAATGTTGTACAGCAAAAATAGACCTAGAATGAGCAAATCCACGTGATTCAAGAACGATATAAATAGAAAGGAATTGGATGAGAAAAGGAGATCTTTTGGCATTTATTCTTTTATACTAGAAAACAATAAACACGAGTACCAAAAAGAGAGAGAATCAACAATGTCAATCAATGATGTATTTGTACCAGTGATGAAGTTGATGAATGAAAAAAATTTGTCCCATGGATGTTGGATTTATTAATATTCGAACAACGTAAATTTGTTTGCGATTTTATTTTTGTAGTTCTATTTTACTATTATTTGAATGTTAGTTTTACACATATTTCAACAAATAGTTGATTTGCATCATTTATATGTGAAAGCCTAAAACATTACGTGTACTTCAAATTTGTATTGTAAGGTCCCAAAAAATATTACTAACACCAAAATTCAAAGTAAAAGGTAATTTTGTTTTCTTTAAAAATTTCGTTTGGACTTCGGTATAGATACTTTTGTTTGCCCTAAGTTATATGCAATTTGATGTAACTTTGTCATTTTCGGGTTTAACTTGGATGGAAAGATGATAAGAACTGAATGAAGAAAGTTTAATAAAATTTAATTGATGAGGGTAAGAAGAATAGAGAAGTAAATAAGGAAAAGAATTAAGGAACATATGCCAATGGGGATGCGGAACAAATGCAAAATGAGAAGAAGAAGAAGGTTAAGTAGAAAGAGTAGAAAATTGTAACAACCCACGTTTTTGGATGGGTTAAACCATACATGTCAACTCAAACCATTTAAAATGGAGGATTGTTATGGAGTAAATAAGAAAAAGAAGAAAAAACACACAGAATCTCACAGCAGAATGACAAAATATAATAATCAAATAAACAGTTCATGAAGGTGTTTTACAAATATATTTGATTACACTTTCAATACAAATCAGAGTTATGCATATAGCGGGAATAATAAATAATGCAACGGAACAACATGATGCAGTGGAACATACATGAAATAATAGTATACAAATCTCCATCTTCGTCCTTCAGAAATAAAGTCTTCAATTCGCTAAAAAGCTCAGATTGACCAGAGCGTGATTAAAAGACAAAACACTCGAGTCAGAACTACAAGATCTTATGTAAGTTAAATCAACAGTAAATAATATGAGTGTAGCGGCTTCGGAGATGTTTATGGGTTTTACATCTCCTATTCAATATCTAACGTGCGTGCAATAACTTAAGAAATGTTCGGGATTACCATCTCCTAAGGATCCGTTAAACTATTTACGATGTAGTAATATACGCTATTATAATATGTCTATCAGTAAAGTAAAGTATTAAAATAGTGTTAAGGTGTTACCCATATCCCCTTTAATACATTTTTATATATTCTCGTAGTCCATACAGTACCGTAATTCCTTCGTAAACTGGAGAGCTATCAGAGGGCACTCCATAGGTATGGTACAAACCAAATTCATAATGGGCACGATAAGGCATGGGATAAGGCATGTGAGGCAATGCCAGGGTAGGATTCTACCGTTTGCAGAACCGGGCTGGTGGTAACGAATAGAAGCTACTACCACCCACCTCGGAACACACTCTCATAATCAAATCGAGGGGTGGTCACCAAATCAATCATAAAGCAACAGATATGGTATCGAAGAAGCATGTTTGATCGGAGGTACGACCTCACTTGGCCCAGGTACAGCTCATGTTCTAGTCACATCAATCTGACTCGAGGGAGTCAGGGCTACGTTAATACCTCATACAGAATCGCTCACCAAACCATCCTACTTCATTCTGCAATCTCCACCGCGTGCACAGTTGTTAAAGTGGTTTTCGGTATTGGCAGAGAGTATGACAATATCTGATTCCAGTCTCTTTAACAACCAAACGCTTATTACACAACGGATGGTTCTTTTATATTTTCAAAACCATTTCATATTGATATCAAAATATCATATTCTCAAAAATCATATCACTTTCTAAATCATATTCACTTTCGCAGTCATATTTTCAAAATAGGTAAATTCTCATTTCAAAATCATCATATTTACTCAAAATATGTCATTTCACTAAAAAATATCATTTCAAATTCCAACGTAAGTTATAACATTCATTTAACCATTTCGCTTTTAGATAAAGGATTTAAATATAACAATCCAATCTTGCACTGTTTTATTTTTAGAAAATAGTTTAGATAGTTTTAAAATAGTTTAAAACGGTTTAAAATACTTTAAAATAGTTTAAATGGTTTAAATAGTTAAAATGGTTTTAAAATAGTTTAAAATAGATTAAATAGATTTAAATAGATTAAATAGTTTAAAATGGATTAAAATAGTTTAAAATAGACAAATAGTTTAAAAATAGATTTAATATAGTTTTAATAGTTTAATATAAAATGGTTTGATTATTGAAAATGGTTTATATAGAAATAGTTGGAAATCTAAATGAATCAGAATTTAAAAATAATATTTTTTTAAACAGTTTATATTAATATAATCAATTTGGAAATAATATCGAATTAAACTATTTCTTCCATTTCAACCAATCTAGACTATATCCAGATTTCAAATCAACAAAACTCCATTTTTATTTCAATTCAAATTCCTATAAAAATCATTTCAGTTTATCGATTTCAAATCCGTATTTGAACTACAATTTTAAACCACTTCAAATTCCTTTTAGATTTCAAAGTTTAAAATATTCAAACGCTACAATAACTCAATTTTTGATAAACTCATTTATATTTCAAAATCAACTTTAAAATTTCAATTTAAATTCTTTAAACAATTCCTTTAAACTAATTCCAATTTCAACATTTTAAAACTTGGATTTGAAAAATAATCCAATTTATATAAATCAAATTTTATCTCATAATATCATTTAACTGGATTCAAAATTTAAGAATTTAAAACTATTTAATTTAACCAATCCGATTTTCGTACATAATTTTATACCCTATGGTCAAGTGATACGGATATATATCATTTCAACCCGCAATAATTTAAAATTTACAGGTATATATCATTTCAACCCGCATCCCAAATCAAAATTCAAAATCCATAAAATCGGGAGTACAACCCATAGTGATTTTTCTATCGATAACCAAGGGAGCTTGCAGTGTGATAACAATATATAATTTAAACATACATCCAATCATACAAAATATCAACAATTAAACATCCATAACAATCATCATTCAAATCAACCAATAAATAACATCAATTAACTGATTATCATCAACAGGTATTTAATTGACTATTTTAAATTCAGTATTAAATTAAATAACGATTAAATTCAATAAAATTAAGATTCAAATGGAATGACAATTTAATTACATCAAACAGCAATCAGTCGACTTCTAATCACATCATAAATTCAATTTAACTAACATAAAAGATTTAGTAGTTGTAAGTGGGTTAAAGCACTCACCTTTGGTTTGTCGTCGATTTAAAATCCAAAATTAGCCCAAAATTTTAACAGTCTTAGAATGCAGCCAAACTAGTTCCCTAATGTTCGAAATTTTGATACGATCGCAATGGAGAAAACCGCACATGAATCAAAGCTCGTATGCAAAAGTTATTAACGTTAGAAGATTGGAAAATTTAGGCCCTTAGTCGACTTCGAGTCTTACTTCCATCCGCCGCCTCAAATCCCCGGTGCTTGTTCTATGCCAAAATGATCCGAAACCCAAGTCATTTGGTTCCTGACCCAACGTTGCTGCAGGATTTTCGCCTCTGAAATCTGAAACGTGACCCGAAGCCGCTCTAGATCCGCATTTTTTTTTTGAAATTGAAATTAGGTTTTGGAATTTGGGAATTAAGTTTGATGTTCTATCGTTTGAGAAGGAGGAGGAAGATGTACGTACAGAAATAATGAAATGAGAGACAGTTAGGGTTTATAACAGCCTATACATAGGCGGGGTTGGATCGAAATGATAACAACGACCCGAAAAGCCCGGTTTCGTTCCTGAAACGAAAATGGGTCATCCAATATATCGAAATATAGGTTTTCGATATTTTTAAACTCAATGGAACTAGTTTCAAACCCTAATTCTATTATATACAGAGTTAGTTTTTAAAATCAGATTATATTCATTTAAATCATTTTAATTGATTTCTACGCATTTCGGGCCCGCACAATCAAACGACAAGTCTGATCGCTACGAAACTTGAAAGCTTACAATAATTCACTGTTACAGATTCGATGAAACTAGTTTCACCGAAATCCGAGACATTGCCAAAATGGCTAATTTTCACGTTAATTAAATAAATTATTATTAAACCGGTTTAACCACTTTTAAATTCAAATTTACAAGTTAACTATGTTGTCATTCTTGATTACAGAGAAATTTAATAATCTTTTTAAAATAAATTTTCCTTATTAAACCTAAGATTTAAATATTAGACTAATTACAGCGTTCAATTATAACGGTAATAAATTCATTAATTATAATTTTAAAATCCCAATAAATTCATTTATTCTGATTTGCATCTTATTATTCAATCAATTATCATCTTATGAATATAATTAACATTAGTTTACCTTTCATTACATTCATATTTACCGTTATCATCTTTTACCATATTAACTGCAATAATTAATTACATTAATTTTCGTTGATTTCCAAATCAATGTCAACGGATTAAATAATAAGATGATAAATAAGCAATTGTTACTTTTACATAATTTAATCATATTTATAAGTTTATTGTTTACAACAAGATTATAAATTTACGTACAAATAATTGATTTCACATTATATACTAAAACCAATTAAATAAAATAACATGCAATTTCACTATTAATACAACATTTAATTTATTTCCTTATTTGCAACTATAACCAAATTAACCTTACAATAAACTCAATTGATTAAAATTGCATTATAAAGTCATCAATTACCTTAAATCAACCTTATTAAATCACATTCTAATAGTCTTTTCCATTTGTAAATCATAGATTTTCATTTCACACAAAATTGAATTCTAAAATCTTATTAAATTTAAATATTTTTAATTATCAAAAAAATGTGGACCGTTGCAAAAATAAATCATTTTTATCCACTTACTTTTTAAAGGTGTTTGGAAGCAACGCAACATTTTGAGATTCAAACACAACATTCCTAACTTTTAGCAAGGTTGTCAATATATATCCGAAAAATTCAAATTCTACATGCATCCGTTTTTGGAAAATGCAAGAATAATTTTGAATCCAAAAAAAAATACATATATGTTAGTATTTGCATTCAATAAACTTTCACCTGATATTTATCAAGATGGGAGTAGAAATTATGCATATTCAATCTATAAAATGGTCCTTGGTGTTTGTTAACTATAAACATAGCATATTAATATCTGATACCCATTCGTATCTTCAACTAGAAATATTCGATATTCAAAATCCACGTGTGAATAAGTATACGTTGATAGACATACCTTCTAGATTTTTAACTTGTTCAACAAGCAAACTAGACTAATAATATATGTATCTTTAATAATAGTTGCAATATCTTCGGTGTCACACTTTTTTGGTATTAACGTGAACTACAAAAATGCCCTTCTACAAATATTATTAAATATTAATATCACTTATTTTTAAGACTAACAGATAAGTTATCTTTACCAATTCAAAACGCTCATCTATGGTTATTGCTGAAATTTTAATACCACTTAAACATAGGATCTAACAAAGAATTTTTCAAAGTCGTTTTTTTTTAATTAGTAACAAAAATAAAAATTCAAACTAATAAAATATTAAATTCAATCTTTATTAATTAATAATAGAAATAAAATTGCAAACTAACAAAAAATTAGATGTTGCAATGTAGAAAGTAAAATTAGAACAAGCTGCATATCATTTCAACGCAAAAATACGGTTAAATATTTATGCAAATCATATTTTTTCGAACGAGTTAAACATATACCATTTGTTAAAGAACAATTCGCACGCAAAGTGTGTGCTGTCATCACGAGTGAAGCGCGTGCCATATCACTCGTATATAACATATATAGCAGTTGTAATACCTTTAGTGTCACACTTTTTTTAGTAAACTACTAAAAAAACCTTTTATATATTATCAAATCTAAGACTCGTGTGTGTTTGTATAAAGAAGGTATGGTTAAAGGAGGGAGACAAAATCCGAGCAAGAAGAATATTATTGCATTAAAATTGTGCATAAATATCCTTATTACATCAATATGAAAACTCACACATATTCAGATCATACAAAAATACAACAAATGAAGGGGAAAAAAAATCATAAGTGAGGAATGACAAAGATCAACCTCCATCCCCGCACTGCACAAGCAAAATAGCTCTCTTTTATTACCTTATTCTTTGTCAGCCACGACCAGCTCATAGACCAACATGGACTTCGAATCATGGTAGAATTTATCGACTTATTCATCTAGATATACAAAAGATAACAGCAAAATGTTAGTATAGTACATCAATTTGCATTGACATACAGAACCGGAACAAGCCCGGCCATTTTCCCATCTCTTCCAGGCCTTTTTTTCTTCACCTGCACCATACATAACAATATTTTATGTTTACATCATCATTATAATGCATAATGATGCCTGCGTTAAATGTTACAACTTACATAAAACCAGCCGTCGACCTCGTATTCTATCTCAAGCTCCTCACCCGCAATCAAATCCAACTGCAAGAAATGAACATCCTTTACTAAAAATAATTAAAATAATAAAAAGGTGAACATTTGCACTTTAGTCTAGTTGGATTGATCTTTTTCTAAAACAACCATTCTAGGTGGTGGAATACACACATTTATAGATCATCAAAGAAATTACTTATGTGCAGAATCTCAAGATCACGTCACTTATGCTTTGTATTCAAGGTGTTTTGCTTATACTCTATCTATTGATAGAGCTGGTTTAAGCTTTTAGTCAAACATAAAGGAATGGATAAACTACCACTAGTGCTTTCACTTCTTGAGGTAAGGATTATAACTGGCTATTTGAAAATATAATTTATATTTTCTAATTGCAGTAGATTAAGATATGTACCTCATCATCTCCACCAGCAGTGAAGTCATATAATGCACTTCCAAACTGGGGATTCCCGGAAGAAGTTGGGCTTTCATTATCTTGTGAACTAAAACTATGTGAACCAGGCCCAGCTAAAGGGTTTGTAAATGAATCATTTCTCTGTAGCACAGAGGATGAATATGATGGAGGAGGTGGTTCTTCCCTACTCTGCGCATATAAAATGTAGACATTTGTTCAGACGATAATACTGAAACATCACTCTTTTGTTTTTTTTTATCTCAAAGAAAAGATCAATGAAGAAATGCCCACCAGAGATTCCGATTGCTCGTACAATGCTGATGAACTGCTGCCATATGAACTGTTCCTAAATTTTGTTGACTTTTTTTCCTGACATGATCAGGTAAACTCATTGTTAATATATATTTTAAAATATGTATGCATGTATATTACATATACATGTGTGCATACCGTGTGCATATATATTGTATATCTGTGAGTGTGTAATAATTCGCATAAATACGTCAGTATATTATATGTGCATGTATCATGTGTGTGTATTGTGTGAATATATGTTTTGTTTCAGGAGAAAACCGTACTGTGAGCAATTGTGAACTGAAGATAAACAGTGTTGTGGTCGGTTCAAACGAAAGGACCCAGTGCGAGTTCAGAGGTTGGATTCTTTAACTCAAGGTCTCGGATGCTAACATGTAGACAGCCTATCTGTCTAAGATGGGTTTATTATTGCAGTGTCAAAATTCATTATTGAACATCATGACACACACACGTGCGTGCACACACACGCATGTATGTAACTATGTATGTATGTGTATGTAAAAGCAATTTATTCTGAAGTGCAACACACTTTGTTTGTTAGCAGCAGCAACAAACTGTGATTGCTAGTTGCCATGCTTCTTAATAGCTTTCATGTTCTGCCAGGAATATAGAGTTTGTTCAAAAAACTTATGCTTTGGAACATGAAGTATAAATCTTATGTAGGACAGATAATCTGATTTCAGTATAAACAATAAGCAATTAAGATAGTTAAGTGAATTATAGATACCTCACTTACCTGCTTTTTTGAAGTCCCATACCCTGAGGAGTGTGAACTGAACAATGAAGGATAGTTCATACCACCAAAATGTGATGAAGCTGACGACTCAATAGATCCAGCAGATTCAGGAGATGATTCCCCATAAGAACCTACATCTTCCTGAGAAAAATAACATATTAATTACTTTAGAGCATACAGCTTATTCCTCCTCTACGACGAAATGGATTATAATGTGTGCACACACATGAATGTGCATAAATACAAACACACACACACACACACACACGTGCATGTGCGTGCGTGTGCGTGTATGAATGTACGTGCGTGTGTACATATAAGTACGTACGTACGTATGTATATGCATGTGTGTATAAGTATGCATACGTATGTATGTATACATGCATACATGTATGTGTGTACATAAATAATTTGGGCGTTAGGCATCAATCCCAAAAACCTCAGGCTATACGACCAGACTTCAGGTCATTGGTGTAATAATTTAATATACCTCTAATTCATCAGCATCTAGCATATTTTTTGCCCAGATATCCTCGTAACCAGCTGATTGCATGTATGTTGGATTCTCCTCATCAATGTCGGGAGCTGTGGTCCCAGATCCTGCCAGAAACTCATTTACCTAGCACAATTTGTTAAAGAAACAATATAAAGCTGCAGCTAAATTGTCCAACAGAGGTACACCATAAAAAAAGTTGCCTAAAAATATGAGAATGGTAGCAACTAATAGATAAGGATTACAGATGAAAAAAACTATGTGATGACATGCATATCTTTGCTATCATGTTGAGGACCTTGGACGGTACTAAATGCACTTGGGTCACATTAAACGAAATTATATGCTACTGACATACTTTTTAGGAATTATATGGCATAGCCTCATGTGACATATTAAACTTAACCTTTCAACACCCAAATTATTCAACTTTTCTTTCATTCCCTAGCATTTACAATGAACATTTTGACATGTCTGGTTTAGCTTTAATAAATTTTGATATAAAACTTATACGTAAGGGTGTGGGTTAAGTAAAATAAACATGGTAAGTGGTAAGCATAATATATCGATCACCGCTGGGGTTATCTACAAATATCCCCCTTTTTTAACTTCACCTGGAGTAGATCATGTAAGGTAGATATCATACCCTATTCACAGCTGGTGCAGTAGCTTCCCAATCTGCATCATCTAAGCCTGCAGCCCAAGCCATTGCTAAATCTGGATCAATGGATTTATCATTTGTCTTTGTCTCACTCTCGCTCTCTTGTGTTGTTTCTTTAGATTCATATATAAGATCAGATATTCCGGTAGAAACAGCTGGATCATTTAGCCCAGATGAAGAACTAATATTATGACGATTTCGGTATATGTCGACAAGCTTTGCACTATTATCATGGAGAAGGGAAAATAAGCGAAATCAGAATCTTCAACATCAAGTATAACACATTGAGCAGGTGTCTATGCCTATAAGCATACATAAAAAGAAAAAAAAAGGAAAGGGAAAAAAAAAAGGCAATGCAAAACACTAAATGACCGAGCACAACTACCAAATGATTGGTTTTATTATCATTGGTGAAATATGGACTCAAAAAGGATATTAGTTTCTGAATTTTGATAGATTAAAAATAGTGAAAATTTGACACATGTCCCTGATCACTGTTTCCAGAAATTACTCCTTAAAACATCCTCCATATTTTTGATCTATTTTCCAAGTCCATGTAATTAACATCGTCTAAACCTAACCTTGATCAATTTTTGACCGTCTTTTTGACTTAGCAATCATCTACAAGCGCTTTGATCACGGCAATGTTTTTTTTCGAAACTTATAAGTAACAATGTTCAGTCCCTTCAATCCAACATTTAGGTAATGTTTACCTTTTTTAGTTTTGGGTTTTCGTCCATATAAAAATACGCACGACGCATGTATATTGTGGAAAACGACCAATTTAGAAAACAAAGTTAACATACAAAATAGAAAACAATTATGTTATTTACCATGTTTTGAGAAATAAAAGAAGCACGAGAAACAATCTATCATTCCATCGTTTCTCCATCCCCTCCATGGTCCCCTCCATCTTTCTTCCATCCTATCCGTTGTCCCTTCATCCCTCTCATATTTTATAATTAATGTTGAAAACTCAAAACACAAAACTCGTTTTAAACCAACGCTACCTTAACATCCAAAAAATATTAGATTTGAAAATAACTGAGAAGAAATTTACAAAAGCGATTTTAACATTATTTGAACAAAGTTTATACATATAAAAAGAGAGTTTTGGTTTATATTGTTTCTAGGGATGGATGCAAGTCTAAAAATTTTATTTTATTTTATTTTTTTTTTGAAACAGGGACCTAAGCCAAATTGCCACACGCAGCTAACCAGACTAGTGAAGAAGTGTTAAACTGAATGAAAAGTTTAAGGTCATGGGTCAAGAACTTCTAGCTCAAGTGGTTAGAGGCATGACGCTTTAAACAGCGGTTCTAGAGATCATGGGTTCGAGCCCTGACACATCATAACGAGTGTCCTGCTTGAATAAAGTATCACTTTTGTTATCAAAGAAAAGTTTAAGGTCACGGTAAACTTAAACGAAAAACAAGGTTATTCGTTTATTTTCGTATACAGTTCAACTTATCAAAACAACATTTTAAGATTATGGCGGATCCATTCTGCCAAGAGAGAACATAACAAAAGGGGACTATAATAAAATAAAATGATAAATCCATCTGTTATGCTATGCATGATGATTACACCTGCAGTTAGTTACCTGGTAGGCCCCAGTGGTAAATATTTTGCTCTTGGTACATAACAGAACAGAGTGACTAAATCAAGAAGCTTCTCATGAGTCTCATATAGTATCTTCAGTTCGTTGTCAGTCCACTCCTGCTTACTATTGTCATGTGTACGCATATTTCTGCAAATAACTAATAGCATATCAAAAGACAGTAATATTCACATACAACCAAAATAAATTTTCTACTGCTCACCTTATTAATTCATCCTGTGCCCTATACATATCATCAAGTATTCGAAGCATGGGACTTATTAGAATACCAAGACCAGTACCACTAGCACCTTGGTCTTCACCGTTACAGTAAATATCCGAAAATTGTGATTGCACTCCACCTTGTTCTAATGCATGCAAAATTTCATATATCTGTAATCTATAAGGTTCCCCAGATCTAATTGCCATGGTGATAAGGGCTTGAGCAGCAACTATCCGTACCTATATCAACGCTTAAAATGAGAGAAGAATGATGAAACTATCATGAATTGTTATGATTGTGACAGATCTCCTAAATTACTAAAATTAAATTATGCTAAAAAATATATAATATTCATCGATATATCAAAAATTTCACCCTCACTATTTTCCTGAGCATGAATTAAAAATGTCATCATAATTCACTACCATAAAACAAGTAATGGTGCTATTAAATGCAAAGAGATACTAAAGGTTATAAACTTATAATTATAAAGTAGTAAGAATAATGGGCCGAGGTGGATACGCTAATTTTTGTAAGATAGAAGTTGGTGTTGTTCACAGAACCCTACAATCAGTGTGCATGAACAGTTGCTTACAAAATCCTACAATCAGTGTGTATGAACAGTTATCGAAGGAGCATTTGATTAAAAAACTTACCTCCCAACTTCCACTAAATGCACATCTTTGAAGTCGCATCAGAGCATTAGCTATTGTAGGATTTCGAGAATTAGCAGCAGCAACCATTTTATCCGTATCTAGCAACATTAACGCAGTTCCAGGCGGAGTTGCTGATTCCCATGCATACTCACATGCAGCATAATTCACATTTTCTCCGAGAAACCAGACCTTTAAATTTGGCAATTAAGTTCGAGGCCACGTTATATTAAAATTTCAAATCATAATCAGGTGTAGTTTCACAGGTAAATTACATAAACTCCTCAATCTTAATCAGATAAAAAATACGAACAATTACTTGCAAATCATTCGTGTGTGTGTTTGTGTTTTCATTTTTAAGTATACACTTTTGGAAAGAGAATGCCACATCTTCAAAATTGTAGGTGATAGTGTTATGCCAGTTGAAATTTCCTGCAAAACCAGTCATATATAAATGACAAAATAATTAAGAACACTCTTACAGCAGCCTGTACTAATCTTTGTAAAGCAAGGGCAGATTTAGGATCAGATGCAGAAACACTATCAACAGAAGTGAGACTTGACATAGAGCCCGGCTGCGGAGGAGGCAAATCAAGTACTATTGTAACAGCTTCCAAAGCTGTGTGCTTTCCATCCGGTCCAGCTCCAACAAGGCATGTCTAGTGGTACAAAATGAAAAGGTGACTCTATATCAACATGGGATTCACATATTTAGTAAAGCCAGATCTTCTTACATTAAAAAAAAAAAAAAAGAATCAGAGAATCTGTTTATGGAGCATAATCCTAGTTATAGGGCCACACACAAACACACACGCACCCTCCACACCCACACCCACCCCCTCCCCCCACAACCCCACCACTTATATGTTAGAGAGATTGGTATCATCGTAATTAGAATGTACCAGAAATATTCTATTCGGACCACATTATTTAATGTTCATCTCCATTAAAATTTGGACATTATCAGTGAAATTGTTCCCACTTCTCCAGATATTTAAAAATAAAAAAAATGACTGTGTTCAACAAACAGTAATTTAGCTGTATTACTGCATAGAAATACCAAATTGTGCATGAATGATATACTTTGTTTTTTATCCTTTCATGGGCAAAATGGTAAATCTGTAAGATAATACAGCAAAAAATTCTGTGTTATTGACAGAGTCTGGTTGCTGTTAAGAAAAATAGCCTCTATTTTTTTCTTATTTCAAACATGAGTTTCTCCAACAGGCTTATAACTGGGGTAAACTAAACACACTAAATAGCACCAACGAGAGCTATTTTCACTCTTACCTTATTGATAGATCTTTTTGTGACACCTATTCAATCCAGAATGATGTGAACTTCTCATGATCCACAATATGAAAGACCTATTAACTAGTTTCCTGTTATGAAAGAGCAAAATATTTGAACTTTATTTAAATAGGTTCTTTTAATATATAATTTGTTCTAAATTGTCATATCATATATCATTCGCACATAGAGTATGCAATTTTTGGTTAAATCTGAATTTAATGCAAATAATTTAAACTTTTGAATAAGTTTTTGTTTATGTATTTCATAAGAGCAGGGAGGTGCAAGGCATTTGCACTTTATTGAAATATGTTCCTTTTATAGTATTATGTGCTAAATATTCATACATACATGTGTGTGTGTGAAGCATGCAATTTATATTTACATTTGAATTTCTTGTTGATAATGTATACATTAAAAAATTACATATTTTTAATTTTATACATATTCTTCTTGTACATATTTTGTGCTGAATTTTCGTATTTTCTGTACGGTATACAATTTTTAGTTATATATGAATTTTTACATTGACAATTTACAATGTACATAAATTTATATTTATTTTTATAATTCTTCGATTATGCAAAATTTGAGCACCTCACAAACACGTACTGAATGTGTTTATCCTTTTAAATTCATATTGCAAAGACTTCAAATTTCAAAGTTGAAAGTTAGTTTTGTAAATTGCATGCAATCTGCACTTTCATTCCATAGTTCATATGTAATCATGAATGCAAAATATTGCACTTAATAAGAATATATGTTTTAGTTTCACAAATTTTCAATCTTATATAATTAGATTTAACCTTTTGAAAGTTAGTCCTGTAAGAATCATCAAGTCTGTAATTTTATTTTATATTTTATATTTTATATTTTACATATTTTTTTGAGGAGAGCAAGATTTTACATTTGACCCTTTTTTAATATCGTACTTATTATTAAGTAATGCATGGACAGCTTTGTAGTTAAAATGCGTGGACAGCTTAGTAGTTAAAATGCGGTGATAATTCTGTAATTAACTGCATTGCTGAAAATAGGGATCGTTTGGAATACAATTCGGTTAATATTGATGTGAAAATAACACGAACGGAGTGAATCTACTAAAGCCCACCAATTAAATTGTGTGACTCTAAAAATAGATTCCATCGACCACCTAAAATGCACGGATAAGGTTTGTGGTTATTTTAACACCTTTAAAGGATACAAATCACTTGAAACTAATTTTCCCAATCCTTGGTGTGCCCTTCAATCAACTCGCATGATTTTTTGCAAAAAAAAAAAAAATCCATTTTATCTCGTGGTATGGGTCCTTTCGCAAAGTTAATGATTATGTAGTGGTTATTTATTGGAGGCCCACACCAGGTCAGAATATATCCGGTCCAGGTGATTTGCACCCCCTTCAAAAGAGGATGTTAACAGAATTTGTAACACCCCGATATTTTGAGAAAAATATAGTTAAAAAAAATTAAAAGCACATTTGATACAGCGATAAAGGCGCATATTAACTTTCTTAGTAACCAAGGATCAAGTCCCGTTATCATCCAAAACTGAAGTGATGTTTTTTTAGCCGGTTTGTTTCCAGGATTTTCCTACGTATTTCAGCGTTGTTTCTGACATGTGGCGGCCTTCCATTCGCTCCAGTGATTTAATAGAATGAGATGGCTAAATTATATTGGTTGGGTCATATGTATGGGCTAGAATGGATAATCATTAAGTGTATTGAAAAACCAGATTTAATCTAAAATAATCTAACGGATTTATATTCACTCAAACAATCTATAAATAAACCATCTAACATAAACCTAATCTCTTATTCAGCCGTTGATTCTACTGTAAAATTAGTGTGTATTATTCTTCCTGCTTTTCTCTACTAAATAAACAAATCTCTACCAAATTAAATTATCTATATATATTCAAGCAATTTGAGAGTTTGGAAGAATCAAAAGAAGAAAGATTAAAACCAAAAAATTTCAAATTTATACAAGCTCAAGTGTCAGGTGAGTGGGAATTAATATGAAATAGAAAAATAAAGTAGTTCAATTTCAATTTTTTTCTGGCACGTTAATATTAATTAATTTCTGTTATTAATCGAGAATATTCTTCTTCTTCTTTCACTTCTCAAATCTAATTCATGTTTGGTTTAAAATATGGGACATATAAATTGTCTACTCACGTTTTATGACATAAATAAGATTGAAATTTATATAAATTATTGTATCTTCTCCTTCTACCACTTCTCAATTCTAATTCATGTTTGAGTTGAAATTTGGAACAAACAAATTGTTATTCAAGTTTCATGGCGTAAATAAGATTGGTTTAATTAAATTGAATTGGAATTGTTATTCAATTTTCAATATTAGAAAATATTAGTTGAATAAATTCAGAATATGTTGAGCAAAATTATGTTTTTGATTGATCTAATTACATAATTTTGAATATGGTTTTGAAACAAAATTGGAAAGTCTAATTGTCATAATTGTTTGTTTCATATGTGACTTAAAAATATAAAAGTGAAATTTTGTGTAATTAAATGGTTTGTGGCTATTAGATAAAAAAATTGTACAGTTTAAATCTCTAAAAGGAGAACGTAAATTAGGGTGAAAAAAAATGTAAATTAAATGGAACCTAAGGGCTAATATAATTCTGTAACAAAATAGCATAAAAATTATAAACAAACTATACGCGGACTGAATGAACGTGAAATTGAAACACCATTTATGTAAGAAAAAATGAAATTGTGAAATAATCAAATGTAAAAATGGCCTAAAGCAGATTTATGGAAATAAACAGTATGTAAACTGTAACGGTAAAATTAATTAATTTGAAAGCGATTTGGTAGGCAGACCTTGTAAAGGTCTAAATAAGTGTTTCATGCAGTTAAGACCAAAATATAGTTTTTGTTGTACGTACTAGAAGCGGGCAAGTAGGTTAGCAAAATTTTTTGTTACCTTTCATATGTTGCTAATACGTAGAATAGATAGCATCTGCAATCGTAGGCTTTTTCAGGCAGGTCGATATGGACGAAACAGGACAAGTGTGCTTCGACGTAGCCTTCTTTAGGCAGATCGTTGAAGGATTTTGCGCAGCCGTGGACGCTCTTTTGTAGGACCGACACTTTAGATAGGGGTAAATTCACTTTGGTAACCGAAAAGACAAGAGGATAGGAGTTCAGTTTGGCGGAGCCTAAGCACAACTTCAGGCTTCTGCGATGTTGTTTGAGTCGGCGCCGGTCAGACGTAAGATGCATTTAGTCACAGTGCACGGGTGAAGAGCATGACTTTCATGCTGTAGCACGTGGATAAGTAAGGACAGCAGATCCAACAGGCTGATTGACGTTTAGTATTACCGCATGGTTGACTTTTCCTAGAGTGGCCATGGACTTTTGCTTCTTAGGAATTGTATCTAAGAAGAATTCACTGCATTATGTTATTCATCCTCTGTGATATCCGAGAAAGATCTGAAATTAAACTTTTTTATTTTTTCTGTTTCATTTTATTTCTCATTCACCAGACTATACCTAACTCATTCTTATTTTTTCTATTTTTCCAAATCACTGGAGGGCGGGTCTAGCTTGCAGTTAAGAACTTGGAGGGTCATTGGAGTAGTTGTTATCTTTGACTTTTGTTTCTTTTTTTCATGTACTTCGTATCTCTTTTCCGTACTTTACTCTATATAAGGACCTATATTGTGAACTTTGTTATGTTTTGGTAGAGACTACTAGGTACTTTTGGTTTCAGAAATAAATTTGGGATAATATTGTTTTTAATGAAGCTATTTTGCTATTAATTTTTAATAATTAGTAAAAGTTTTCTTCCGTTGTAATATTTTAATCATTTTATATTGTTGTCTTAGTCTTGTATTATGTTATGAAATTTTATTTCACCCGACCACCCGTGCTTCTAGTCATGTCCAATTTTCGAGGTGTCTAGAGATGCGGGGTATTACAGTTGGTATCAGAGCTAAGGTTTACGTAATCTTAAAATGTTTTAAAAATATAAAGGTTTTCGAATAATTTTTAAAGGGTATTCATAATAATACTTTTAAAAGTATATGTATATATTTTGAAAAGAAAAGAAATTTTAGAAATGGGTCCCTCATATCTCTTCCTTCCTATCTATTGAACTATTTGTGGAGTACATAATCTCATCTTTTTAATAGCCACAGATAGAAATGTTTGAACCGCAAGATATCCCCGAAGTTCCAGGCCTTAACATGTCTGCTTGGTTCAGACGTTATTTGCAGGCTACTGCACGAGCAAAGCACCAGCTAGGGATGTTGCTCCGACGGAAGGGGCTTCAGCCCGTCCACCAGACATTCCCGATTTTCCCTAATTATGCAAGGACTACACCAGCTTAGAAGGCAAGCCGTTTCTTGACACCGAGTCATATACTGAGGCGGGAGCTTGGATCCGTAGTTGTGAGCGAATAGTTGGACTTATGGGATTAGAGGACTTGGCTTCGAGGCAGTTGGCTTCATGGTAGTTGCAGGGAGAAGGCTCTTTGTTGGTGGAAGATTGTGGAGGCTGAGGCTGATGATTTAACTTGGGGGAATTTTCATACTAAGTTCAAGAGGAAATTCTTAACGCAGGCTGAAGAGGGAGTGCAGCTAGAGAAATTTATACAGCTCAAGCAAGAGGATACGACAGTTAAGGAATATGTTAATCAATTCAATGAACTTGCCAGATTTTGACTAGAACTGATCAATACTCCTCACAAGAAGGCGCTGAAGTTCGGAAAGGGTTTGAGTCGGCCACTGCAGAATTTGACGGTTAGCCACATTTCAACAGGAGCCACTTTTGAGGGATTGGTAGAGATGGCTTTACTTGCTGATATTGAAAAGAAAGGAGATGTGGCGCAAAAGAGTGATGGGAAGAAGCAGTGGAAAGGAAAGAGGAGAGGAGGAGGAGGGTCAGGTGGAAAAATGAAAATTTCGAGGAAGGACTGGAAGTGCAATACTTGTAGGAAACAATGTCATCTTGTTGAGGATTGTAAATGGGCAGGAGAGCGACCGAGACTTAGGTGTTATCTTTAGGATCGAGCGGGGCATATAAAGGACTGTCCGTCGAAGCCCAAGGACAATTCACGGATACCTTCACAGCCGGCTCAGGCTTATGCTTTAGAAGCGGCTCCTTTCTCTAGTACTCGTCTGCTTGTGGACAAGGGAAAGAAGGTGATCATCGAAGGTGTATTATCTATATCTGATTTTTCTGTTCGTACCTTATTTGATTCTGGAGTTTCGTACTTTTTTTATATCTAGTACTCTTGTAGAGAGTCTTGGTCTTAATGCTTGCTTAGTGACCGATCCGGTGGTAGTATCAAATCACATAGGAGGATCGGCATATTTGTCCATGTTATGTCGGGATTTGAAATTGTTTATTTTAGGGGTTGAGTTTGACTGTAGTGTCTTTGTATTGGGCTTTTTCGTGTTCCGGTTGATTCTTGATATGGATTGACTATCCATATATGGGGCTGATCTTGATTGCGATAAGAGGGTAGTGAGGTTAGGCACTTGTAGTAGACGTACCTTGGAGGTATCTTATGACCCTAGAGGATCAGTCATGTTGAGCTACCTTTATTCTCTTGATTTATCGCCCGATAGTTTGAGTTCGGTACCCGTTGTTAGAGACTTTTCAGATGTGTTTGATGAGGTCGCTGACCTTCCACCTCGAAAAGAGATCGAGTTCAAGATTTATCTTGTTGATAATGTCAAACCGATTGCTTTACCAGTAAGGCATACGGCTCCTAAGGAGCGTCGTGAGTTGAGCAAGCAGATTTAAGAGCTTTTGGAGAAGGGCTTCATTCGTAAGAGCATTTATGAGTGGAGCACACCCGTCGTCTTTGCCACTGATGCAGATGACTATCTCAGACTTTGTATGGATTATAGGGAGCTTAATAAGCTGACAAAGAAGAATCGTTATCCTCTTCCCCGTACAAACGATCTCTTCGACCAACTAGTAGAAACCAAGGTATTTTCGCAGCTCGATTTGGCCGCCGGGTTTCATCAGCTGCGTGTGGCGGAGGATAGCATCGAAAAGACTGCGTTTAGGACTCCAAATGGGTTATTTGAGTGGTTAGTCATGTCATTTGGGCCAACCAATGCTCCGGTATATTTTATGGACCTGATGAGTCGAGTATTTCACGAATCGTTGAACAAGTTTGTGGTAGTGTTCGTCGACGACATTTTGGTTTGTTCGCGAAGCAAGAAGGAACATACTGTTCACTTGAAAGAAGTGCTTAGGACCCTGCGAGCACATAAGTTGAAGGTGAAGTTCTCCAAGTGCCACTTTTGGAGAGATGAGGTTTGTTTTTTAGGACACATTGTTTCAGATGATGGACTTGCAGTAGATCCGAAGAAAGTGGCAGCGGTACAGGATTGGCAGACTCCTAAGAATGTCACGGACATAAGGAGTTTTCTTGGTTTAGCGGGATACTATAGGAAGTTCATTAAGAAATTCGCTAGGATATCAGCTCCACTTACCTGCCTTACCAAGAAGAACTCAGCTTTTGTTTGAGATGCCAAGTGTGAGGATGCCTTTGGTCGATTGAAGGAAGCTTTGACTATCGCGTCCGTATTGGTATTACCGTATGGAACCAAGCCTTTCTCAGTTTATACGAATGCTTGTGGTACAGGGCTAAGGGCGGTACTGATGCAAGAGGGTAATGTAGTGTGCTATGCAAGTAGACAATTGAAAACGCATGAGAAGAACGACCTGACGCATGATCTTAAGTTGGCAGCTATAGTTTATGCTCTCAAGTCTTGGAAGCACTCTCTTAGGAGAAATGTTCGAGCTTTTCACGGATCGTCAGCCTTTGAAGTATCTATTCTCTCGGAAAGACTTGAATTTGAGACAGCAAAGATGGATGGAGTTTTTAGCCTCTTATGACTTTGAGATTTTCTATATACCTGGCAAGGGTAATGTAGTGGCAAATGCGTTGAGTAGACGCAAAGTGGTTTTAAGTCCTCTGTTTTTTTAGAATGGAAGCATTTGGAGTACATTGTTACCTTTGATTTTAGACCTCCATCGGATTTAGCTCTGGGATTGTTAGCAGCCCTCGACGTCCAGCCTACTTTGAGCAGCAAATTGGAGCAAGGCAAGGTGAGGATGAAGAATTAAAGGTTATTTTAGATAAGCTTGGTAGAGGAGAGTCATCACCACATCTTAGGCGCTATACCATGGACACTAGAGGATAGCTTAGAAGGGATAGTAGACTTTGTGTTTCACGTAGTGAGGCTTTAATAGATGCGGTGTTGGCCGAGTCACATCATTTTAAGATGATAGTGCACCCCGGTGGTGATAAGATGTACCGGAATATGAAGAGGGTATTCTATTGATCCGGAATGAAGAAGAGGGTGGCGGAGTATGTATCGAAGTGCATCACTTGCCAAAGGGTAAAGACGGAACAGAAGAAGCCCGGAGGACCATGCAGCCATTGGATATTCCATTATGGAAATGGGAGAGCGTCTCAATGGACTTCGTGGAAGGATTACCAAGGTCACAGAGAAGGAACACGAGCATTTGAGTCATTATGGATAGACTGACGAAGAGCGCTCATTTTATACCCATTAAGAGTAATAGGACAGCAGCTTCTTTGACGACTTTTTATGTAAGGGAGATAGTTAGGCTTCATGGAGTTCCCGCCAGCATTGTGAACGACAGAAATCCATTATTCACCAGCGAGTTTTGGAGGAATCTTCAGCAAGCCTTCGGAACAGAATTGAATCTAAGCATGACACATCACCCTCAGACAGATGGACAAACTGAGAGGGTAAATAGAGTTTCGAAAGGTTTGCTCAGATTTTGCATCATTGACTTCGAAGGCTCTTGGAAAGACCACCTACCTTTGGTGGAGTTCGCGTATAATAATAGTTATCAAGCAAGCATTGGGATGACACCGTTCGAGGTCCTCTATGGCAGACCATGTAGATCATCAGTATGTTGATGGGATACCACCGATAGGATCTTGTTTGGACCGGACTTGGTGAGGGAAACTTCCGAGAAGGTGAATTTGATTTGCAAAAGGTTGAAGACTGCACAAGATAGACAAAAGTCATATGCCGACAGAAGACGTTCAGATTTAGAGTGTAAGGTTGGAGATGTGGTTTTTGTCAAGATTTCTCCTTTGAGAAACATTATGAGATTTGACTCAGTGGGTAAGTTGGCACCGAGATTTGTAGGACCCTTCCCTATTACCGCACGGATTGGAAAAGTGGCATACACAATTGATCTTCCAGATAAGTTAGCAGGAGTTCACAATATTTTTATGTTTCGCATCTGAGAAAGTGTCTATATGATTCCGCAGTAGTAGTAGAACCCAATCAGTTAAGGGAAGTAGAGATAGAGAGCGAATCACTTGTGCGTCGTACACCCACCCGTATATTGAAACACGATGTCAAGAGATTACGCAACAAGGAAGTTCGTCTAGTGAAGGTTCAGTGAGGAGATGACCCCAAGGAGTACACGTGGGAATTTGAGGAGAGAATTCGAACTTCATATCCTTTTCTATTTGAAGGTACACTTCAAATATCCTATCTTTGATCTTTCCTTAATTAGGATCTTTTCGATAATTTTAGGTGAAACTTACGTATGGTAGCTTGGTTGTAAACATATCATTAGGGCATGTTATGTTTGATGGATGAAAATGATTGCAATTGGAAGCATTGCATGCGCTTGATAGATATTTATTAGGATAATCGGCCAACTGGATACACACACCTGCATATGCATGCCGGTTATCTATTGCATTTGCACATGGTTGTATATATGTGTGTGTGTGTATATATAAATGAATGTTGCATATGGATGGTGCATTTTGGTGAATGATTGAAAAATACATATAGAATTATCAATTATACTAGGGTAATTGCATACATTTGGTTGCATGGCATAAGCGTGCTTGCATTACAGGAGGTCAACTGAATCAGTAGACCGACTACCTTTTCGCATTAGGTAAGTTCATATGCATTTCACTTTGCATAAATCATAAACTGCATTAGTTAAAAATAAGGACAATGGTGGAAATAGATGATGGTTGAGTAGATAGATGTAGTTCTTTGATGTTGGTTGTTAATTAAGTTCTTCCGTCTTTGAAGATTTCGAAAACAAAATCCTTTAATGGGAGAAGAATGTAACATCCCGATATTTTATGAAAAATATAATTAAAAAGAAATTAAAAGCACATTTGGTACAGTGGTAAATGTGCATGTTGATTTCCTTAATGACCATGGATCAAGTCTCATTGTCGTCCAAAATTTGAATATGTTTTTTAAGCTGGTTCGTTTCCAACGACGTATTTCAGCGTTGCTTCTGACATATGACGACCTCTCATTCACTTGATTAAATTGAATTAGAATTGTTATTCAATTTCTAATGGTAGAACATGTTAGTTGAATAAATTCAGAATATGTTACTTAAATAAAATAATGGTTTTGATTGATATAATTACATAATTTTAAATATGGTTTTGGAACAAAATTGAAAAGTCTAATTGACATAATTTTTTGTTTCATATGTGGCCTAAAAATGTAAAAATAGAATTTTGTGTAATTAAATGGTTTGTAGCTATTGGATAAAAAAATTGTACATATTAAATCTCTAAAAGGAGAACGTAAATTAGGGTGGAAAAAAATGTAATTAAATGAACCTTAAAGACTGATGTAAATCTGTAACAAAATAGCATAAAAATTACAGACAAACCATACGGACTGAACGGACGTGAAATTGAAACACCATTTATGTAAGAAAAAGAGAAATTGTAAAATAACCAAATCGGATGTAAACATGGCCTAAAGCAGATTAATGGAAATAAACAGTATGTAAACTGTAACGGTAAAATTAATTAATCTGAAAGCGATTTGGTAGGCAGATCTTATAGAGGTCTGGATATGGTTTCATGCAGTTAAGACCAAAATATAGTTTTGGCTGTACGTACTAGGAGGGGGCAAGTAGGTTTGCAAGGATGTTTGTTACCTTTTATAGGTAGCTAGTACGTAGGATAGATAGCATCTGCAGCCGTAGGTTTTTTCGAGCAGATCGACTAAACAGGACAAGTGTGCTCCGACGTAGGCTTCCTTAGGCAGATCGTTGGAGGATTTTGCGCAGCCGACCCAGTTGCGGGCGCTCTTTCGGAGGACCAACACTTCGGATAAAGGCAAGTCCACGTTGGTGACCGAGAAGACAGGAGGATAGGAGTCCAGTTTGGCGGAGCCTGAGTGCAACTTCGGGATCCTGCAAGGTTGTTTGAATCGACGCCGGTCAAACGTAAGAGGCATTTAGTCCCAGTGCACGGGTGAAGAGCATAACTTTCTTGTAGCACGTGGATAGGTAAGGACAGCAGGTCTGACAGGCCGATTGACATTTAGTATTACTGCATTGTTGACTTCTCTAGAGTGGCCATGGACTTTGACTTCTTAGAAACTGTATCTAAGAAGGATTCACTGCGTTATATTATTCACCCTCTGTGATATCCGAGAAAGACCTGGAATTAAACGGTTTTATTCTTTCTGCTTCATTTTATTTCTCATTCACCAGATTTTATGACTGATCCATTCCTATTTTTCATATTTTTCCCAAATCACGGAAGAGCGGTCTAGGTTGCATTTCTTTGCAGCTTGGAGGGTCACTGGAGCAGTTGTTATCTTCAGCTTTTGTTTCTTTTGTTTCTCTTTTCCGTACTTTACTCTACATATGGAAACCTATATTGTGAACTTTGTTATGTTTTATGTTTTAGTAGAGACTACTTGGTACTTTTGGTTTCAAAAATAAATTTAGGATAATGTTGTTTTTAATGAAGCTGGTTTGCTATTAATTTATAATTATTAGTGAAAGTTTTCTTCCGCTGTAATATTTTAATCATTTTATGATGTTGCCTTAGTCTCTGTGCTATGTTATGGATTTTTATTTCATCCGACCACCCGTGCTTCTAGTCATATCCGATTTTCAGGATGCCTAGAGTTGCTGGGTGTCACAAAATTGAACTCAACCTTTTGTCTATCCACATTTATTTTTACCTGTTTAGTGCATGTGCATTGATTATGAAGACCCATCTCCAAGGACCATAATAGTAAATTCAGTTTAAAAAACAATGGCTGAATCAAGACAACCTAACGTCATGAGAAGATGCAAACATACTAAAAAAACAAGCTGTGGAATAATTATTGAAATTATACGGTAGTATTTGCATGCAATTGAACCAGAATATGAAGTAGCTAGCACCGAGTTTTATAGTTTATCAATCTTTCTAATTTGGTAGACAACTGAACCGTAATTTATCTAGTAGAAATTAGGTTATATTCAAACCTAATACATGAAAAACCTTCGTCAAAAACATGTTTTAAATCATCCCTTGAAATCATTTTTAATAAAAGAAAACCTTTTTTTTCAGAAAACCACATTCTGCACTTAATCACAGGTTAATATGACCAAAATTTAACCCTTTTTTTTTTTTTTGTAAAAATGCAATATTTGCAGTTTGCAATCTGGTTGAAATTAAAAATAAGGGGTGTCTCGAAATCTATCTATGGAAAGAGACCACTGTGTATTTTGGGACTTAAAATGGATGTTTCACAAAAGTTTCCATTTATCTATCTGTTTTATTTTGGTTTTAAAAAAGGCCTTCCACTTTCTATGCATACACATAAATTACATTGATGCCCGACAAAAAATTGGTAATATATAGTAATAAATGTAGAAATCAATATCGGCCTGAAAGAGAGCTAAAAGAGTAATCGACTTACTTTCCATAATAGTTGCAACACATCAGCATCAATCTTTCCAGGGACTTTGGTAGCAAATATTCTTGCAATCTCAAGTAAAGTGACTGCCATCGCAGGAGTTGCCTGATATTACAAGTAATCAAGCAAAACAAAAGAAATTCACAACTACTAGTGTCATGATACTAGTTAAGTATAGAACGACTATATATTTTTTAATTAGTCTTGTAAGATTCTATCCCTGATTAAGGCAATTCTTATGGCTAATACTTCCGATTAAATTTTATGTTACATGATGTAAGAGAAAACTGATCATGATGTTGCAGTAGCATTATTTAAGTAGCTTTGTGTAACCGGTTACTCGTGCAATTTAGGAAGTTATTTATAGATGGTACGAGTGAGCATAAATGCATGAAGGCATAATCAGAATGAATATAGTAGAGATAACAGGAATGTACTTGAGGGAAAGCGATTTTGTAGCCTAATTATCTGAAATTGGAAATATGTACACATGTTAACGCATCTAACAGATATTCAATTAGTAATGATTGAATTAGACTTATCCAACATGTAGACGTGGTCCCATCTTTATGTAAACTTCCAAATGTGAGGATGATTTCAGCTTATGTTTAACTGTTTAAGGTGGTATTATTAAATCTTAGATCTAATTAAGAAAGAAAATTAGGAACACCTACTAATATTTAACAGTTTTTATCTATTTGAGAAGATTTGAGGACTGAAAAGAATATACAAATATTAAACAACTACTGACTTACACCACATCTGTTGAAAGTGAAGAGTTCGTTGCCCTAATTTATAATTTCATTTTCAATTTTCTTTTCCACAGTTGCTTTGATGTTGTGTATTTGCAGATCTCGTCAATGAAAGAATTGTCATTTGATATGACACTGAAAAGTTCTCTTGTGGAAAAAAGGTTTAATGCACATGAATCAGGGGAAATAAACAGTAGAAGGTGTTATGAAATTACCTTGAACCGAGCATGCAAAGTAAGTAAGATATCATTCAACAACGCTGCAGGCCAAGCTGGGTCAGACAATTCAGATGCGATTGTTGCTCTTAGTTCGTCAAACGATTCATGTGGATTTTGCATCCAAATTAATGCTTTCAACACCATTCCTCGGACATATACACATTCACATGCAACAGTTGTTCTGACTACTTCCATTAACGATTCCAATAAACTGGCAATTGTATCATTACCGCCGGACTCATTTGATGGTGGTGCTGCCTTAACTACTTATGTTAAAAGAAGTGTTAGAAGAACAAGTATGTGTAACAGATACAGAATGTTCCGTAATATCAAAAGTTATTCGATATTATTGTACATAACGCAAAATAAAACTAGAATAAAAGACAAAATAGTTCATGGTTATGGAAACAAAATGAAAACTTTTGCATAACTCCAAAGGCACAAATAAACTACCTAAAGCAATATATGTATCTCTGCATAATTTCAACTCAGCAATAATCAATTTTAAGTTCAACAAAATACCACTCTATTTCCCTAATGGTTATAACCAAGGTTCGAGTACTCGGTTTCGGTCATTTGAAATTTCCTTAATTTCGGTCAATTTCAAAAATTTCGAAAGTTTCGTTTTTGGTTTCGATTTCGAATTTCTGTATTTTTCAATGGGAAAAGTAATGTTATCCCGCCTTTTTCAGCAAGGCCGTGATATCAAAAAATCGACCGAGAAAAGCAAGATAGCTCGTCTCAAAGATCGGTCAACTCAACATCTCAACAAAACAAGTTCTGTTGAATGATTTTTCATCTAAGATCCTCTACGGAGGGGGGTCCAGGGGGGGTGTCAACCTCCCAAGGTGGGGGTGCGGGGGTAACGTCACCGCTACGGAGTTCGACCTGACCGGTCAGGTCGCAGGGGTCCAGGGGGCAGCGCCCCAGGCGGGGTGCGGGGCAGCGCCCCGTCCAAAACGGTATGCGACTTAGAGCATGGAGTCTCCAACGAGCTAAAGCTTCCAGCAAGTTAACGGGTTAGAGCTTCCAGCGACCTAACTGCTTGAAGGAGTTCGCGACCTAAGCCACCACGAAGACCTCGCGACCTAAAGCATGACCGACTTAAGCGGCTCCGCGACTTAAGGCATAAAGTGGTCCAGCGACCTAAAACTAAACGAGTTAACGACTCACAGGAAGTCGCGACCTAAGCGTGCAGCGACCTAAAAGATATCGCGACCTAAAAGTGGGACGACCTAAAAGTGGGACGACTTAAAGAGTCCACGACTTAAGGCAGCTCATAACGACCTAGCGACTATTCAGTTAGGTCGCCACTCCTTTAGCTCGTGCCCCTCTTAATGATTAGCTCGCTAACGACCTATTGCCAACTCCATAAATCATTACCTTCCTTTCTTAACCCATAGGTCGCTCACGACCTAAACCGTAAGTCGCTCCTGGTACCTCAGCATGATAAGCCACTTGCCAACATATCCTCTTAGGTCATAACTCGGCAACCCACGACTTACGACTTACCTTAGGTCGCTCACGACCTAAACCCAGCCGACCTAACTCCGAATCTCCTACACGACCTACGACCTATCTTAGGTCGCTCACGATCTAAACCCAACCGACCTAACTCCGAATCTCCTACACGACCTACGACCTATCTTAGGTCGCTCACGATCTAAACCCAACCGACCTAACTCCGAATCTCCTACATGACCTACGACCTACCTTAGGTCGCTCACGACCTAAGCCCAGCCGACCTAACTCCGAGCTCTCCTATAAATACTCCGCTTACTCCAACTGGAAAAGGACTTTTCCGGATTTCAAGAGGGGGATATTCTGCAGCTTTCTCGACACTTCAAACACTTCAACCATCGAAGATTCTTCATCAGGAGACCTACTTCATTCAAGAGAGATTCGAAGAGCAATTCATCATCAAAATTCTAACTTCTTTCTTCGATTGCGGTGTAATTGTAAAATAGTGTTGTAAAGGTGTTGTAATCGAAATATCGCGTTGGAAGAAGTATTGTAATCTTATGAAAGTGGGTACGAAGAAGATAATGGAAAATGTAAAGTGGATGTAGGCATACTAGAAGCCGAACCACTATAAAAATCTCTGTCTCTTTTACTTTTTGTTATTTTTTGTTTACTTTAATTCCCGTGCAAACGGGTGGTGCTTTCACTACATCAAGGCATACACCGGGTGTTAGCGTTAAAGCCATTTTTATCGTTAACAAATAATAACATCCCGGTTGGAATTAAACTAAATATTATAATTTATTAGTTAACCCTAAATCAGAAAGAAATATTATAATTAACCTTACTAAACAGAGCAGACCTAACTAGAATGAAAAGCATATGTGTTGTAAATTAAATTAACCTAACAAAGCAGGCCCAAATAACATTCCAGCCCAATATCTAACCCGAAATCGGTAAATCCCTTTTCAACCACCCTCGTCTTTATCTTTCTCAGGCCGCCGACTTCAGCTGGACTTAAAAGATTGAAAGAAAGACTATAAATCCCCTTCCACTCAAAGTCAATGTCGACTAGAGCAAGGAGAAGTAAAAAAACGTTGCCAATTTGTTCAACCCGATGTTGCAATTACTCACACCGACTTAGGTATGATGTTGTTTGCTCAATTTAAGCTGCATTTCGAGCTCAGATAAGTTGTTCAATCAATTTTGTTTTTTTACCTTAATCAGAACCGAATTTTATGCTCGGTTCCGGTTCGGTCAGTGTCGGTACCGGTCAGTATCGGTACTGATATAGCCAAGGTTTTTATTCTCGAATTTTGGTCAAGTTTCATCTTGGAATTTTCATACAAGCTCTCATATCGAAGGAGATCTCAGACAAGATGAGTGTATCTCAGATCAACATCTCGAATCTTAAAGTACATCTCGAGAATATTTCAAAGTAACATATAAATCTAAAATTGATTTTTAATAATTTGTTTAACAACTATAACTTTCAAAGTAAAAACAAAAATTATAACATTACTTCATTTGCATAGAAAAAAGAATTGAAATTAACGTTCTGAAGAAAGTACTATCTCGATTTGCTTAATTTATTTTGTAAGACCGAATAATATTCTCTTATTTGAACATAAAAAAGAAAAGAAGCCTTTTGTTATGACTCGTCGAAACAAAAGGCAAATATATATTAAAGGAGTTGGTAAATTGTAATTGAGTTGAGTAGTTTCATTTGAATCTATATAAAAATAAAAATAAATTATGTAAAACAAGAAAATATATAATTTCCAGTGAGATGTCAGATTGATATTTTGATCCATATTTCGAATCAAATTTGAATATTTCGAACGAAATGAGTGTTATAGAAGATATGAAGAAAATTTGATGCCTTGTTTCATCCAAATGTGAAAAGGAGATCTCAGATAAGACCTCGAACGAGATATAAAAGATTTAAAACCATGGGTACAACACTACCAAAATTTTGGGATATCGAATGATACCTAAGGCATTGGTTATAACATTCATTAACACTTCAAGGTAGCTATCAGCTAAGCACGACAGTACGTTAATTTAGCTCACACCACCTAGCACGACAATACATTACCTTAGCTCATGCTGCATCTATTAGAAATTTCAATGATCTCTACAGAATTAGATTTGAGAAAAAAAATGAAGAAAATATAAAAGAGAAATCAATTCAATCAAATCTCACTTTATTCAATTTTACCCAAAAAAACCAACACAAAAACCCTAATTTGAATAGCAAACTCAACTCCAAAACCTTAAACAATAATTCCATTAACAAAAAAAGGGTATCTCTTTTCAAAACAATAAATTATTTAGTGCTTAAATCATTAATATATGTGGCAACAAATAAATTATTGGGTCCCGTCTGAGTAAAAAAAATTCTTTTTATTATATTATGTATGTCTATATATGCAATATTAATTTGGACAAGTTAAATATATGTTTTTCTTCCTTCTATGCTATTTTTTTGAACTCCAAGAACCAATGAAGTAAACCTGGGGGCCTGAACCGAACCCATGGTCAGACTCCATGTAAGTCATAAAATGACCACTGTTATTTCATTGTTTGTAATACCCAAGAATCGAGCCCCTGGCATCTTGGTAATTAACTTTGAATACTACTTGCATGCCTTTAACCAGCCGACCACTTTATCGGGTTCCTTTCCTTCTATGTTTATTTTCTCTAAATGTGGTTTTGTGTCACAAACCACGATATTTCACCTTAACGCAAAATTACACAACTCTAATACATACCTGATCTTCATTTTAACCAAACCATCTAATTACGCATGTCTGTCAATGGAAGATGCATCACATCCTATTTAAAATTGCTTATTGTACCACAAAGCCATTCATGCGGGTTTTGTGGTTTTTCTTTGTATGCTCTACCTTTACAAATTTACTTCAACTCAAATGTGGGAACTCCCTACATCTTCCACCGTTATTCCAATCATCTTATATATGTTATCAATCCTGCGTTTTGCGCGTGAAACTTCATTATTTCCCCTCCACGCTTTGTGGCTCCATCTTACGTCGAGAAATTTCAACATCTCTCTTCCAATTTAGCTGATTCCACTTTATCCATTTGCTCATTGTAATTTATGAATGTTTCTTTATGCTTGCATATATATAAGCAAGCACCAGAATCAAGCACTCTTTTTTTTTTACTTTTGTCATTATCGACACAAAAGCACGGATCTATGATCTTTGATACAATGTTTGCCTCTTCATTGTCGTCGTCTCCATGTTTGTTTTTGTCTTTCTATAATGCTTTCAATACCTCTTTATCCATTTTGACGCAAAATACTTTCACATGACCTAGTTTTTGACAATAGTGGCACATGAAGTCCTTTTGGTCCGCCATTTCGTTAGTTCTTGCCTCGGTTGGTTTTTTTCCTTTTTTATCATAATAAGCTAATCAAAGAAGTTGGTATCTTACTTTTTATCCTTGATATTCATTTTTATCATCTTCTTATTAAGTAAACAGCTACCCGTCTAAGTCAATGAAACAGCTCCATCCAGATTTAAGTTGTTCGGTGAAACTATAAGTGTTTCCCAACTTCCCAATAATGAAGTCATTAACATTAAACTTGTGTTTCATCATGTACCTTATAGCTAATGGTTATTAACTGATTTACAATAACTTTAATTTAAAATCATTGAGATCTTCACTAATTAACTCAACTTTTTTAAGCTTCCGATTAATCGATTTTCTCATAAGAAGTGTCGTATTTGTTGTTGAATTTATCGCATAGATATCTTTCAACTTTCTCTAAATTGCATAAGCTGGATTTTATTTTATTTTTTGAAAACAACATGAAACATTGTATTCTCCGAAAAGCATCAAATAGTAGTTATAACCTTCCTATCCATAATTATTCCTTTTCCTTGTCTTTCCCGTTAGACCACTAGGTCTCTCCACTTTCTTCTTCAATGGTTGATGAAGCTCGCTGAGATACAAAAGGTCATTTATCTTTGTCTTGCATATTCCTTAGTACTTCCATTAAGTTTTTCAACACGCATCTTTCTATAACCACTCTCTTCAGAGAATTTGTGTAGTAGACTTTAATACCAAATTCATTTTTCAACACATATATTCACATATGCAATGTTAATTTGGAAAAGTTAAATATATGATTTCCTTCCCTTTTCACTTATATCCTTTAAATGTGATTTTGTATCACAAGTCACAATAACATCTAGGTCCAAGCAATTATGATAGTTTTCAATTTTTTTGGTAACAACCCTCAGCGGTACTTATTATTGAAACAAGATAGTATTCCCCATAAGTGTACTGTGTAATCCCAAAATGCACGCCAATAAAGACATAAGAAACTATAAACCACCAGATCAAGTTTGCTAATCTTGCATCTTGTTTATATTTTTGAAACTGACATTTTCCATCGTTCGTAACGAATTATTGGCTGATACTTATTCGACATAACTTATCAACATCTTTGTATATAATGACATACATTCCCATAATATCACAACAAAGCATAGTATTCCTACTTGCCAAATATGAACATATTGTGCTCCCAATATGTGGATCCTTTGGAATAATAAGTGCATCTTATTCCTTTCTGTTTTCAGCTTTAATGTGCTTTGTGATTGATTTTATTTACGAAGTGATTGAATTTGAATATCATTTGTGCATTTAGCACCAAAATATGAATTGTATACCTTTCTTTTACTTCTGCACAAGTCCAACATGTTCCTATTTTTAGATTGAATACAAACATATTCAATGATTCGCCACACCGTTATATTCCTTGCAGAATATATGCTGTCGAGGTAATTATTGTCAAAAGAAATAAAATTTTCATCATATAAGCATTACGTTGGTATTGTTTTAGTGGTGACGACGCTACATTGACATGATATTATTTACCTAGAGTCCCCTTTCAAGTATCGTTAATCATTTTCAGTTATGTACTGGGTTTTAGCACATACTATCTCTGAAATGAGCAAAAAAGCTTCTTCTTTTTTTACTTTGTGCCACACTATTCTTATCCTATGGTTCGACTCCCAGATAAACTATTGCAATTAATTACTTGAATCTTTGCTCATTATCACTACCCTTCTTTTATCTTTCATATTTTTAATCTTGTTTATCTTATATGCATCAAAATTTATATCTTCATTTGGTAAAGCTAATGACTTGCTTTTACAGTCAGAACCAACCTTTGTGACTTGCTTTTACAGTCAGAACCAACCTTCTTGGACGTGGCAGTGACGTATGCAGAAAAATTGGTTAGTGGAGCGAAGTAAAGTCAATTATATTTTTGATGATTAAGCATAATATCTTGCAATATCATTACACATTTGTAGTAAAATTAAGTTATTTTAGTATTCTACAAAAGACAAATTAAAATACCACTATATAATAATATATGTTTAAGAACAGATCTTCTTATATTTTTAAGTATTGGTTTTTTTAGAACACTTTCTTTGTTTGGATGATATCTAATGCTTATTTCTTTTTATATAATTCATCAAAATCTGGTCAGAAGTGTAAGTTGAAAAGAAGCGAAATAAAATCGCAATGAGTGTCAATACAAATAAGCTTGATTCAAAGAACTAAAAGACCTTAATGGATTCTAGATCGATAGGACCAAGACCTGTCGATTTAGATTGGGCTTGGTTTCTACCATTGTTTTAAAAACCCGTCTCGATACTCGCCTCAAGCAGCATCTCAAGACGATGAAAGATAGAACGTCTTGAGGCTTTCTTTAAAAGACTTTTTACCTTTGAGGCTTACGCCTCAGCAGCTTGAAGCATACGAAGCATATAAAATGTACGTCTCACACGCCTGAGGCATGCAACACAAGAGAAATGTTATCCTCAATTGTAAATATTGACACTAACAGAAGTTATTAAACTTTAAATTTTTAATGGCAAATAAAAATGGAACAAAATTTAAGAATATGGAAGTAAGTGTTTTTTACTTTTCAATTTCAACATCAACATGATTAAGTAAGATTATTTTTTAAACAACGATTGAGAGCTATATAATGGAATTTCTTAATTGTTATTTAAAGAAAATTTCAAAATTGCCATCACTAAATATCTGAATAAATTTTGCAGATCGATTTAAATTGGTAGAAGAAAAAATAAATAAAATAATAACTTATATGATTTCATATTGTTTGTAATAAAGATCGATTCCACTAGAATCGATCAAAGATCACTTTCAAAAATCTAGAAAAAATTAAGGCAAATAGAGGGAGGAAGAATAAAATGAAATACATACCATTGCGGAGCAGGAAACTAAATGTGAATTCTTCAAACATACTAATAAGTTGAATCATGTGTGTGTAATCAAGTGCTTAAATTTATTTTTATATAGTTTTAATTACTTATACTTTTATGAATAAATAATAAAGAAAGATTAGGTCTGAACTCTTTAATGTTGAGTGTTTATATTGTTAATTATATACAGTTTTATATGATTAATTGTTAACTTTTACTTATCAATCAAATAATAACAAAGCAATAATTACTTACATTTCAATGTTTACCTGAAAAACTTACGCCTTAATGTTTTAAGGCATACGCGTCGCCTTGGGAGCAAAAGAATGCCTCGTGTACGCTTTCACATTTTCAAACTTTGATTTCTACTTCTATTGACTCAAAAAGTAAATGTGTTGCTAACCATACACCTCTTCATTTGAACCATTTCTTCCATTAAAACTTGCTAACTATCTTGTATTCACACACTTAAATAAAAGAAGATGTCATAACAAAATGAATAACCATAATGTGATAGTTTATGGATCATGTTACACTACATAAAAAGATAAAATTGCCTGTTTATATTCTAAAATAACTTTTATTACTCAAACAAGCTTAAAAGTAATGATTATGATACAAGATTCGTCCTAGGTAATAAGAAAAAGGTGTTTGCTACTCATTGTTATACTAGACTGAGTGGAGACGGCCAACCCTGCTAGGTCTAGTGTAGGTCTGTGCTTGGTGATGTTGCCTTTATGGTTCAATAATCTCATACTTGTAAATTTCTCCAATGAAACAAAACCATGCTAAACATTCAAAAACATGACATGCCTAACAAAGAATTCGACAACAAATATATTTGCTGACATGTACCTTTAGCTAGTGGGTTCTCATCTGTATCTAAATCAATATCACGGTAAGTGTTGATCTCAGATTCTTCGTCAATGTCATCAACTCCTAGTGCATAAGCTGCTGCTCTACTTTTTCCCATTTCTTGAACGACTTTTGCAGCTGCATGAAGAACAGGGCGAAAAGTGCTACGAAAAGAGCTCTCCAGTCTAAAAAAGATCAACAAGATATTTAAAATGAAAAGAAAAAAAATGAGGGAAAATTAGAAGTTTATTTTAACCTTACAGTATACTCATTGAACATTAACCCCATCAAGTTGTCTCCTAGCATATAGCCTCCAAAGGCTTGAGCTAATTGCACAAAATATATGTTATGTTGTAGTTTAGTTGAGCAAGATCGCACAGAGATGTATATGTTAATAATTGACGTAACTGAGTAGATAAGAGGTGTTTCAAAAATAATCTTAAGATACTATTCACCTAGAAATGTCTCTTTCCTAGTTGATAGTGTACTAATCAAATAATCGAGGAACTAACATTAAATTGATGAAGGATCAATTAATGAAAAATATTGAAGGGCATGAACCTTCTCATTACAAATTTTATAAAAGAAGGACATAAACCTTCTCATTACGAGTTTTATAAGAGGTTGAGGGCGTCTAGATTTAGATGATTTTGCCCTGCTTCGTTTTGATGGTGCCTCAGGTGACTTAAGGACTTCTCTGGTAAACTGGATCCATCCTGAAGCTCGTACTTCAGACCTACAAAATTGATATCATCGCATATAATGCATATTCGTCATTCAAAATAATTTAGCAAGTCGTAGCAAAATTAATAACTTTTGAACAATGTCTCTAATAAGGATAATAAATACCCTTCCGCTGCATCAGATTTTCCTAGTATACAAGTTATTGCTTCAAAACAAACGCGGTCACTGGGATCGAGAAGAAGCTGATAGAGAATAGAGGTGAACTGCGACTTGATTTCAGGGCTATCTGAATGTATATGATTTTCAGAAAGATCGTTTAGTGCAATTTAAAGGAAACAAATTATGAGAAAAATAACTATGTCACATACCATCTAGTGAGCGGGCTTTAGATATCATATGACATAGCCTAGCTAGGGAGACCCTAGCAAGAACATCATGTAATTGAAGAACATCCTGCAGTGCACCTGCTTCAATTGACAACCAATATCACTAAAGGTTTGTTAAGTAGATGTTTGATATTAAACTAGGTGAAAAGAAAACAGTCTAAACATGGTCATTTGGAAATGGATATTTAATGAAGTCTGCAGAACAATAGCTAATGAAATTAATTTGGTTATCATCGTTATTTTGAAAACATGAAATAGGTGAAGGCATGTTGAAAATAACCATTTAGGTATATTACTACTTTTTATAGAGAACAAGGGAAAAGTTATAAAATCCTATAGGTACATATATCCTACAACAATTGGAGAGCATAAAAAAAGCACAAGGCTTTTGTTTTACACTCTTTTGTGCACGTTATTTTGTGTGAAAATGTGAGTTTAGCATTTTTTACTATCTATTAACTCTATCATGCCTAATCAAAGTTCAATACTATTTTTTGCTGACTCTGTGTAACATCCAAACAGTTCAAAGCTCCAACTGCAAGTGCTACCATGCTACATGCACAAACTAAGCATATTGTGTAAATTGTAACTATAAAAAAAGGTAATGTTTTGTTATCGTACATCCAAAATAAATTATAAAATCATAGATTTGCATCTCGTTAAAAAATTATTTTCATATGCTACCTCCAAATCACAAACATGACAATGCTACAAGCCTACAACTATAATACTTTGCACAAAAGACACAATGAAAACAAGAAATCATATGAATGAATTACCTACCACACATGAACGAATGGATTCTGCATACTTGCATTAACATAAGTCAAAGTATCAAGATTATGAATAGATTTATTTTCTTATGCTAAATTGCTAACGAAAAAGACCTAAAGTGATCCAAATAACAAATATCATGCTGCCATGCACTGGAAAATATGAAGTCTAATGAAATAGACATCACAAAGTATCCAGTGACAAGTTACAAATAAGCTAAGTTACACATAAACGTAGAAGTTAGAATTATCACAATCAATTGGGTCGGATTTACAGAAGTGGACCTATTTTCTTTTACAGGCCAGAAGAAAAAAACTTTTTTGCACATTGGGATTTTGTACTTTATGGAAGAAGTGTGATTCTTTATGCTTTTGTTGAACAATGCAGTTTGATAAGTAGAAAAGCGCACAGCCTACTATTTGGGCTTTTTTGTGCTTTAGCACGCCTAGGTGTGCGCTTTGACAACTTTGTATCCTACAATTCAATAGAGGCATTGTCCTACATACAAATTACTTGCATTTGTTAGTTTACTGGAGTAAGTTGTATAACACCAATCGGGTGATAGTATAGGTTATAAAAATATGGTCAATTCACATGAATAAAAATAAGTCTTTTAAGCATTTGTTGCAATCCAACAGTGTACCTCAAAATATTAAAAGAACCACTTATAATGACAAAAGTAACCAGTAATGGATAAAAGATTTTCACATTTCCCGAGATTGGATCTTAAAGTTCTTAATACCTCCACATGTGTCGCGTATCTTGAGGGAAAGTATGTACATTTGCACCGGACGACGTAGAGCTAGCGTGGAGTTAAATCTATAAATAGTTTGAACCTAGCAATGATACTTTATTAAAGTATAGTTTAGTCTCACAAATCACATTGTTAATGTGAAAGGATATTATTATTTTTAAATTTGTTAGTACATTGGCGCATGCGATGAGATGCACATGTACATTAAAATAACCTTAAAGAGAAATACATACTGAATCAGAATAGCCAAAATTTAATTTTGCATGTGCTGCTGACTGTTTATGATCTGAAAGAAAAAAATGTAGACAAACTTTATAGCTAAAAGCTATTTCATGAACACTACATTCCAAATAAAAAATAGAAAATGTAAAACTAGAAAACAGTTTACGTAAATTTAAGGTTCATTAATCAAAAAATCGATTGTTCAAGGTAACTTTACAATACAAGGTAAAGTGTTAGAATACAATTTGCTAACTAGTCAGCTTTATTTACAATTAAACTAAAAAGAATGTTTGACAAAGTTAACCTCTCAAAAAACAAGTAAATAAAAAGTCCATTCAATGCCAATTTAAAATTAACAAAAACAGAAGAAAAAAATTGAAATGTAGTAAAAATAATTATTAAATAAACATAATCAAAACCAAATTTGGCCTGAAGTGTCATGATTTTTTGTTTTATGAAATAGCAATAGAAGAAATATATAGTTAGAATCAACTTCAAAACTTCCCAAGTTTAAACAACTTCCAGATTGTGAAAATTATACATTTAAAATTTACAAAAAGTATGATATTGACTTTTAGATATACTCAAATTCAATAAAATATTCCTTTCAAAAAATATTAAAGTTGACTAATAGGTTTTGTTGGAAGCATAGTAATGAAATATTAATTTTTAAAGCTTGAAAAAAATTTAAGTTGTACATTTTTTATTACAAATATATTTTTGATAGTTGAAATTTGGTTCCGCCCCTTATTTTCAGATTTGATATGTGAAAAGCTCTTTTTCAAAACATGTTTTAAATTAAACTCTTATTTTTACTTTCGTTAAAAAAATTATAATTTTTAGGGAAATTAGATCTAAATGTTAATCATATGTTTTTAAGATCAAAATAGTTTTTTTAATTTTTTAATTTTTTTTTTTTGGAAAACTGCAAATATTTGTAGAGAACTCTGCAAATATTTGAATAGTTCTCTGCAAATATTCGCAGTCCAAAGGTTTTAAAATTTTGTAAATTTTTCTGCAAATAACTATAGAGTTCTCCGCAAATTTCTTGAAAAAATAGAGGTTTTTTATAACATGTTTTTGAGGAATGACGGATGTGTATTTTGATACTTAAAAGATGATGTTTTAAAATGTTTTCTTTTATAATAGTAGTAGTACTTCTCCTCACACCTTTTGTTGCAGATGTGAACTATGCAAAATGTCTATTTTTATACATTGAGGTCACTAGTACAAATAATGTTCTTGAAAAAAAAACTTTTTGTTTTTTATGAGATTATGAGTTCGAGTTATGATCTTGAGTAAAATACATATATATTTTTATACGGTAATGGGTCTCAATCGAACTTCGATAGAAACTCTATGTGTGTGCATGTGTGTGTCATACAATCTTATTTAATAATCTTAATACAACAAGGTATCTTTTTAAATATATATTATTCACGGTTCTGTTTTACTAACGTATATTTAGCATTCTACTTGTATAACAATTTTCCTTTTAATTAGAAATAATTCATATTTTATTAAATATAAGAGCAGACTGTTATATTTATAGGCTGTTTTAGCAATTTTTTTAAACACTCACTTAGAGCAATTTTGATGATTAGGATAATATCCCTTATAACATGTACCAAAGTTTTAGCAAATATATTCAAAATATTATGTTATAATCTGTATGTAATTTTGTATGCCTATTATTTTGTATACACATGTCAGTACGTCACAAAGCACTTGATTATATTATTATTCAAATGTACTGGACATTTAATAAAATATTCCTTTCAAAAAATAGGAAAGTTGACTAATAGGCCTTTGTTTGTAACATAGTAACTAAATAATGAAATTTATGTCATTGGTGGGTGAGTGTGTATTTTAAATTTAATTTTCATCTCTTTTTTTTTTTAACAAATTTTTTTCTTTAGTTTAGCTAGTTTCATTTAGACATCACTTGTGCTACTCAAAATTGTTGCACCAAGCTCCTATGACAGTGGAGTCAAAGAGCTTTATATAATAAAATAATCTTCCAATACATATTCAGTACAGTTAAATCCGAAGGTTTTGTAAAATAAGACATGAAGAACGTATGGTACAAAGTGACTTTAAAGATTTTTCTTTGAAAAAATTAGGAAATTGTGAAAACAAAACAAAATTACATCAGAAATATAAAAGTAGTAATCAAATAAATTAAACGAATGTGTATAGTAATATATTTTAGGATTGTAACTCCTTTTTCAATATTTAGCAAAGAGGGAATAAATACAAATAATGATAAACCAAATATACATTTTGAAGAGACTTTAGAACCTCTCAACCTTTAAAATTAGATAAAAAGAAACATAAAAGACCAGTTAACTACAAAAAAAAAATTGATAGGAGAATAAGTATACATGAGGATAGTGATTATGGTTGAGGAATAGTGAATGCGTGAAAGGAAAATAAAATTGTGAAGAATGAATAATGTAGAATTATATGTATTGATATTGAGAATAGAAAAGCATAAAAGATAGCAGAAAAAAGAAATACAAAAGAAATTGAAAAATTATGCCTATTTATCATGACTAGGAACCGAAGCGTGCGATATGACAGACAAATTGGTTGTCGGCTTCTTATGCGTTACACCCAATTTTCTAACTCTAAATATAAGAGCATTTTGGTAGGTCTGGCCTATGAGCATACCAAAAAAGTGGTGACACCGATCAACGTACTACAACTATATTATTGGAGACTCTGCTTTTCACATGCAATGCATGTATGAAAAAAACATTAAAAAGGAATGCATATTGACCTAAAATGATCAATGTTTAATCTTTAATGTAGCAGTACTTATTTCAAACCAGTAAAATATGATGGTATAAACACGATATACGGTTAGAAATGATATCAGAATCTTTGTGTTTTTTAAAGAAAAGTTAAGATGTGTAAAACTAAAAGTAACAGTTACATATAATTTCATAATTTATTGGCAATGATATATTAGTTTTAAATTAATTTTAGGCGTAAAAATGCAGAGATAGTTAATTTAAATTTTCTTTTTAAAAAAAAACAAAAGTAATGGAAAAGCTAATTACCCATAAATAGTATGATGAATGTAAGACGAAATTGTGAAAAAATATTTTGAAGGTATCTACAAAAACTCCACCTGTGTAGAGTTTTCCATGCAGTCTTTCCCAAGCCAGGATAAAGGAGGAGCGCTGTGATAGACTTGACGAGCCAACATAAAAGTCATAGCCTCTCTTATGAAAATGGAACCTTAATATATTTCGTTGGGGTGTAACCCTCTTAGTGACTCATCATATCGAGACTCGGGTATGGTTACAAATAAGCAAGGGCTGGGTAGTCACTCCCTTAGTGGCGCGTCATATCGAGGTTCGTGTATGGTGATAAATATTCAAGGGTTGGGCCGTCACTTCATTAGTGGTGCGCTACATCGACGCCGGTCACGCCCCGATGTAGTGATAAATGAGCAGGTGTCTTCGCACTTTACCCGACGGGTGCGAAGGGCAATGAAGCTAGTCGATGAAAGTAGGATCCAGTTACGTAGTTGAAATGTAGGATCCTTAATAAAGAAGTTAAAAGAGAGAATTGATACTATGACTAGAAGACATGTAAATATCTTATGCGTTCAGAAGACTAAGGAGGTGGAGAATACGGGCTCTAATTTATGGTACACGGAAAAGGAACGTAATAAGAACGTGGTAGGTATCTTAATTGACAAGAACCTTAAAAATGAAGTGGTCAACATTAGGAGACAAGGGGCCATGATCATCCTAGTCGAGCTGGTAGTTAGTGATATGGTTTTGAACGTCATTAGTGTCTATCCTCCACAAGTAGGCCTAAGTACAGCCATTAAGAGGAATTTCTGAAAAGAGCTAGATGTCATGGTTAGAGATGTGCCTAGTAGCGAAAAAAATTTCATAGAAGGAGATTTCAACGGTCATGTTGGTACAACTAGTGAGAGGTTAGAGAGAGTGCACGATAGTTTTGGATATGACGATAGGAACCAAGAAGAAGAAGAAATATTGAATTTCACTATTGCTTTTGACCTCATAATAGTTAATGCCTTCTTTAGAAAGAGACAATCGCATTTAGTTACTTTCAATTTTGACCAACATTCTGGCCAGCTTGACTTTGTCTTTACTAGAAGAAATGATAAATGAGCTTGCGTGGATTGCAAAGTCATACATGGAGAATGTATCATCTCACACATCAGCTTTTTGATATCTGATTGTCGTCTTCGAATATGTTTTCGATGGGATAAATGAGCCAAGATTAGTCGGACGAAATGGTAGAAGCTCAAATGAGACGCCTCACGGGTGTTTAAGGATAGGTGGTGGTAGAATGGACATGGAATATGGAAGGAGAAGCAAATGACATGTGAGATGAGATGACAATGCTCATTCGAAAAGTGGCTACCAAGGTATTTGGGATAACAAAAGAAAACAAATGCAAACCTTGGAACAGTGATGTGCGAAAGGCTATTAAAGAGAAGGAATTGTATAAATGCTTGCATCGGCACAGGAGCGAGGACAACATGTAAAAGTACAAAGCGGCAAAGAAGAACGGAAAGAGAGTGGCGAATGATGCAAGGGGTCAGACATATAAGATTCGGACGTATGAAGATTTATATCAAAAGCTAAGTACGAACGAGGGTAAAAAAATGTCTCTGGGATAGCTAAGCTCCGCAAGAAGAAGATGAGAGACTTCAACCAAGTTAAATACATTAAGGATGACAATAATAGACTTTTGGTGAAGGATAATAAGATAAAAAAATAGAAGAAGAGAATACTTCGATAAGCTATTCAATGAAAAAGATGATAGCACTACAATCGAGCCGGACGACTCTTTTGATGACACCAATAGACTTTTTTGGAGAATTCAAGAGTCTGAGGTAAATGAGAGCTAAAACGAATGAAAGCAAGCAAGGTGATGGAGTCTGATGGCATCCCTATTGAGATGTGGAGATGCCTAGGAGATTAAGGGATAGCAGACTAACAACGTTGTTCAATAATATTTTTAAATCAAACAAGATGTCAAATGAGTGAAGGAGAAGCATATTAGTTTCAATCTTCAAAAATAAAGAAGATATTCGAAATTGCACAAACTAAAGAGAAATTAAGCTTATGAGTCATACAATGATGAACATCGATTACGAATGATGACAGGCTTTCAAAAAACCAATTTGTTTCATGCCTAAGAGGTCGACCACAGAGGCGATTTTCTTGATAAAACAACTTATGGAGAGATTTAGAAAACAAAAGAAAAATCTACACATGGTATTTATCAATTTGAAGAAAGCTTATGACAAAATACCAAAAATTGTTATGTGGTGGACTCTGGAAAAGAAGAGTCCCAACAAAATACATTATCATTATCAAGGATATGTACAATGATGTTGTGACTAGTGTCAGAGCATGCGATGGTGAAATCGGTGATTTTTCCATTAACATAGGATTGCATCAAGGGTCAGCTTTGAACCTCTACATTTTTGCTCTGGTGATGGATGAGATTACGAAGGATATACAAGATGAGATTACTTAGAGTATTCTCTTTGCTATTGATATTATGCTAATTGACGGAAGTATGATAGAGGTTGATAAACAACTGGAATTCAGCGGTGTCAGACCAGAAGATGGAGATGTCACTCTAGCCGGACAAGTAATGCCCAAGAAGAATCTTTTCGATATTTAAGATCAACGTTGCAGTATGATGGTGAGATTGATAAAGGGTTGGTTTAGAATTCGAGCGGGATGGGTGAAATTGCGACTAGCGTCTAACATTCTTTGTGACAGGAAAGTCCCACAAAAGCTTAAACGAATGTTCTACAAAATGGCAATCAGACATGCGATGTTGTATGGTGCAGAATGTTGGCCTATTAAAAGACAACGCGCCCTAAAGATAAATGTAGCAGAGATGCGTCTGCTACGATAGAGCTGCGGTCATACAAGATGAGACATAATTAGAAATAATGATATACGTGATAAACTTAATGTAGCACCAATTGAGAAGAAGCTAGTCCAACACCACTTAAGATGGTTTGGACATCTCTAATGGAGGCCTCCCAAGGCACATGTGAGCGTTGAAATTATATGTCGCATCAAATGCTCAAAGAGAGATAGAGGTCGACCAAGATTGACATGAGAGAAAGTAGTAAAAAAAAACTTGAACGATTGAAATATATCCAAAAGGCTGGTATCAGACAGGAGCGCGTAGAAGTTAGCGATCCACGTACCAGAACCATGAACCATAGAAGTTCTTTTGCTTAAGGTGGGTTTCGGGGTAGTGTGATACGTTTTAGATCGTAGGAGTAATGAACAGGACCCTAAGACGTAGTGTTTGGTCTTTGGTCCATATTACTATTATTATTATTATTATCATCATCGTGTTTTTTTCTAATTTCTTTGTATATTTTTATTTTTTATCTTTATTTTTATTTACTTATTTTATTATTATTATTATTTGTTTTATTTTACTTTATTTTTATTTTTTTATCATGTTTGTTATTGTTGTTACTGTTATTACTTATAAATTGACTTAGTCATTTAGTTTTGGGTTGCATCTCCAACTGATTCCAACTTGCGTGGGAATAATAGCTTAATTGTTGTTATATCTACAAATATTTAGAACAGAAAAATCATAAAAAATACAAAGATAGTTAAAAGATTTATAATACTGAAATTTCCGCATGCCTGAGATTTGACCTTTTGCCTATTTATGATAAGCGTAAAGACTATGCTTTGACTTCAATTTATATACATTTTCCCAAGCACTTACATGTACATAATTGCATATTTTATTTTTTCCCCTATTGTAGAGCATATCCTAGGAGTTCTGATACCTAAAGCTAGTTGTACTAAAGCTAGTTGTGAGTCAAGATCCTATTACAAGTACTAATTAGATTAATAAAATTAAAGCATTAAAGACGTTTATATACGATATAGATAACAAATGGAGTGACAAGATAAAAACTATCTTAGTAATAATACTTCACGTCATACAACGATATAAAACAAAATTGGCTTTTTAGCACCTGATTTGTGTTATAAATGTTAATCCTTGAATTTCAAAGGAAAAAAAGCTTATTGACCATGAATTTTAGCGTTTAGATCATATAAATATTCTATAAATAGAAATTCATAACATAAAGTTAGTACAAAATAAAGATAAAAAGTTTACTCTCTTATGCAAAATTGTGTTTTCTAAAATTGATATGATGCTAATCTTTCCTTTCAAATTTTTTTCAATGAAAAGTAGATATAGAAAATTATGAATTTGTAAGATTTCTGAAAGTTGTGATTTTTAAATTTAGAAACTACGTATTGAAGGAATAGAGCTGAGTTATGCTCATCTTTCTTGCACCTAGCGTCTACTTTTATTTTCATACAATGGTTTTTGTTGGCGTGTACCATAAGTTTTTATGGTTTTTAAATTTTTTTCTATGTTGGTGCCCTGCTGTAAAATGGGTCCAAAGCCATGATTTTAGTGGCTTTACAAAGGGACACCCTTGCCCTTTTATGATCTATTATATCTATATATTACAAATACCTTGGCATGTGTGATTCACATCAGTAAAAAAGAAATTATTGTGAAGAAAAAAAAACGTACTGATTTGAAATGATTAGAACTACTTTTGAATGTGGTGTGATTATTTTTAATTCGGAAATATTAGAATGTAAACAAAATTTATATTTAAAAGAGATCTCCGGATTGTGGCATTTAGATAAGCAATAAAGATGTAAAACTGATAAAATCTTATATAAAATTTCAATTGTTTATCACTGAAAACAAAAGGCAGTTGTTTAAATAAATTTTAACTAAAATTTCAAAATCAACTTTTATTATGGCACACTCTTTAATGTATTACTTATTTAGTAGCATTAACTGAGGCAAAACTTGTAGCAGACGTCATTTTCGTTGTTTCGTTTCTTTACAATCATTTGATTTCAGAACTCGGACTTGTAAAGTAATTAAATTATATACTTGTAAAAAATCAAGAAGCAAACACATAAGTATATCATAATAAATAAGATATCATAATATTATCAACTTAGCTTTTATATAAAGTTCATAGCAGATATTATAGTTTGTGTTTAAATTCATAGCAAACTTAAATTATCTGGTTTTTAAGCCTAGAAAACTTTGATTATAGGAAACACCTTCCAAGTTAAAACTTCATTCACACTGACATGAAATACATCAACTAATTGTAGACTAACAAATGTGAAGAAGCTCAGGAATTGCATTATACCTCCAGGTTGTGCATGTTTCTCTGAAAAAGAAAAGAAAGAAACTGATGTCAACATAAAATCCATATAAGTTAAACAGGTTACTACTTTTATTAATATTAGCAATACGTGTGACCTAAGCTAGTTATATGCAAATAAGTATTTATCAGTTTGTACGTTTGACAAGAGATAACAATGACTAGCAGATATGCAAGCTAACCCAATTCCATGGCAGCAGAATATGGATCTTTCTTGGCCACATCACATATTATGGATAAGGAATGTCTTACTGCAACTGGATCACTAAATAAAATCCTGCAGCCAAGCATATTGAATGTAACACATATGATGAGCATGAGACCATGAGATATCTGGTGAGTAAACTGTAAATAAACAGTGAGAGAGCAAGTCATTTGATTAGCATATTAGTCTTAAGCAAAAAATGTCAGTATTATTATAGTTATTATTCATTTTGATTTATGATCTAAAATATATGAACTGCACAAGTAGTGGTTTAAGATGGCAGTAGTTGATCTACTAATTTGTGAACGTAAGGTAGCTAAAATAACAAGACAATAGCTAACACAATTCTTCATGTATAAGTTCATGGCATGTGAACAGTATCAATATTTATAGGGGGGCTTAGTGTGGTCGAGCACCAAGTTCAAGTGTAAGAAGCGCAGACTCCAAATTCCGATTATGGCACGTAAACCACTTGATTTATCCAGATGTATGTTAGAATCACACTTAATACAGGCGCGCACGCAAACGCGTACACAAAAATGCAAAGGGAAAGGATCAGAATCCATCACTATTTATCCCTTTTTTATACCCAAAAATTCAACCATACATCTCTATTGAATTAATGATCGCCTCCATTTATGAGTCATAATAGAATATATTTTATGTTGAAAGATGATTTTGGCGATTATCTCCGGTACAGAACCCCAAAGCACGATCTGAATCGCTGCCTTTTAAGAGATGTTTCCTTCCTCCATCTCAACGGAATTGAATCGGAAAATCTGGGATACAATGGAGTTGTTTGATTCAAGTTTGTGACTCACTGAATCAAACCGAGGAAGAAGTCGTAGTATTTACTGGGAAAGTTTAAATTTAATGTAAAATGGGAGGTGTATGAGGTGACAATTCACGAATGGATATGATTGTTTGAAATGAACGATCAAATCCGTTCAAAAATTATGGTTGGTGTAACCATAGTTATGAAAGGCGTGCCATGGCACACGATACAGCATGTCGTGACGTTTGCCCTTTCTTCCTTGTGGCGCGGTGCACATGAAAAGACGCGACGAATGACGCAAATGGCACGGTGCAAAAATGCCGCGTCTTTCATTATATTATCTTTTATATTTCTTTTTCATTTTTTATAATCTAAATTGTATAAAAATTAGTATTCATCGTATTATGGAGCATTAAAAAGAAGATACAATACAACATCCGCGACACCATTGATCCAATATCCCTAAAGGATATTGATGATTGTAATGAATGATTAACGAGAAATATGAATGATGCATCCGATGCTGAACATGAACTTGTATATGATGACGATAATGATGAGTTGACTTGGGGTGTTGCTGCTAGAGATGTATGAGTGGAGTAAGCTAGATACTCGAGTAGAAAAACATCTACAACGAGAGGTTTTTCAGCACTCGCTTCAACTCCTTTACATCTTCACAAAGAAAAAACAAATCTAAATGAGATGGATGAGAAAATTGTTGAAATTTATGAATCTGATGATGCAACATTGAGTTGGAAAATATAATTGCTGAATCATATTCAGATTTCTAGTTTATCAGTAATATGTATAATTACATCAGATTTTGGCTTTACAAAACTATTATGCTTGAAATTCTATGTTTATTATATTATGTTTGATGAATTTTTTTCGTTAAACACCAAAAAAATCTTTGTTGCATATGTTTAGCAGAATTATCGAACTTATTAAATTTATTGTTATATATATTAAATTTGTAATAAACAATTCTAAACGTACGTAGTAAATTAAAAAGGCGTGCGTCATTTGTTGTGTCGTGCGCCAATACTCCGAAGAGGTTTTGTGCCTTTTTGCGCCGTGGGCCAAAACTCCGAAAAGGCTTTGCATCTATTTGCGCCGTGGGCCATTAATAGCTATGGTTGTAACAGTCTTATCCATTCGCAATTTATACCCCTTTTGGAAGGGGAACTGCCACACACTCCGCTAAAGGGCGTTGCTCCCTAAACCCCCACGACCTGACCAACTACGCCGACCACCGTCAGTGGGGATGATGTCCCCGCACCCGCACCCCCACCCCCTTCCTTTGTGGCAAACATTTTGAAAAAACTTCTAACATTTTAACCCTGTCAGTATAAACCATTAACGCAATTACAATTGTTGGTTAAGATTTGGGCCATATAAAAGGAAAAACAGCGAGTGGATGTGTGTACGGGAAAAAAGTACATGCATTTGTTACAAGCTGATCCTTGAGTATTAAATTATCTTATTCAATACTATGCATTTTGAAGTGTCAAAAAATTACTATGATTTTTCAAGTTTTTATCACAACATTTTTTATTCTAATATGACAATAAGCAACACTACTTGCGAATATAAAATGGGCTGGAAAAGTAAATGTACTTACCCCTGAACAGCTCTGTGCAGAAACTCAGAATTTTCAGGATCCAAAGGAAGTCGTCTAAGAGCACTAACAGAAGAATATTGCAAATTATTCTGAATAACTGACTGCAGAAGATAAACATAAAAAAACTAGGTAAACAAACATATGTTTGAATATAGGAAATATTAAAAAGATAGTTTGCAAGTACATATACTCAATGGCATAGCAAGAAATCGGATTAGCGGGGAACTACTTGAAGAAAGTTTGGAGAGTTGAAGACGATAGCCCCAGGACTGTTAATATTTTGCCAGTTATCTACAGTTACAAGTGTGATTTATAATTTTAAACAGATAGTTTAACAACTCTGAATCAATTTATATAGCAATGATTCGAAGTGTCATTTACAAAAACATTATTGAGTGAATACACATGCTCTACGAACGTACATGTACCAATGTGCACCGTCGAATATACTATAACAATGTATAAATCCGAGAAGGGAAAATTCGAACAGCATGCATACTCAGGAAACTATTGAAATTTAATGACCTTTGAAGCAATACGACACAATAACTTGTGTGCATAGCATCGATAGGATAGTTGGACATAACTAAATAATGTTTGTCTATAAGAGAAATATATTACTGAGACATGTGATTGAAGAAATAGCTGAATCAGATTCCCCAATTATTATAACACATCCAAAATGCTATTGAGTAAATGCACTTTATATTGGATAAAATATAATGTCTAACATCGAAATCAAAATAATAAAATGTTTACAGTTACTGTCATGGTCAAGTGACCACGTCCAGTAACATGTGGCTCCACCAAGGCAAATACTTTGCTGGATGAGAAGATATACACTATGAAGTAACTGTTGATGACAAATTGTGCCCTTATTGTAATCCGTAAGAAGAATGATAAATAGATATTGCACATGGAAAACAAACAATATATATACGTGTATGTGTGTGTGTGTGTGTGTGTGTGTGTGTGTGTGTGTGTGTGTGTGTATATATATATCACTCCCAAGACTATAAACCCTCAAAGAATTTATATACCTCTCTACTTTTCTTTCCAAAAATGCCTATATATATATATATATATATATATATATCACTCCCAAGACTATAAACCCTCAAAGAATTTATATACCTCTCTACTTTTCTTTCCAAAAATGCCTTTCTTCCTTTTTTGTTTTGAGTCTGCAACCTGAAAAATAGTTTAGAAGTCATCGTGCACTACATGTTTTATTTTCTGATAACTTAATAAAGCTTCGATAGTCTATACCAAGAAATTGGTATTTGTCGAAAACAGTTAATTGTTTTTTGGGAAAAAGCACGAGGCCAGGCAGGAAAAAGTGCTGTACAAACCTTTTCAAGAATACCAAATACGATTTCATACAATTGTGCAAGAATTTCAGTACCGCAACTTGAAGCGGCGGAAAGAGCCTTTATAGCTGCAAGCCTTCTCCCATGAACTTCAGCAAGGACAGAAAGTCAAGCAAAAAGTAGGTGAATATATATTTGACACTAATTATGATATCTCTTGATTTATATACACAAACACACACACACACACTCTCTACATAAGCAACAATATATGACATTTGCTGGTAATCATATCACTTCTACAAACAAACAAAAATATCAATCCATATGATAAACGACAAAACTATTAATGAGAACTGAAACATGTATGAATTTCAGAAAAACCCTCTCCCCAAAGAAATGTTAAAATAATCCTTGAGTACTCACTTAAATGGTTTCAACTACTAAAGGCAACCTTATACATGTAAGGGAATGACACTATATGGAAACCTTTGCCACGTTGTTCAGGTAGCAAATATCATGTTAGTGCCAAATATTTCACTAAAACCCAAAAATCAATCCAATATCAAAATAAACTGACTATATTTAAACCTCAGGGCGAAAGTAGTGGTACAATATTCATTTCAGATAAAATGCAAGCAACAGGTAGAATAAAAGTAAGCATTCAAAAATAAAGATGCAACATACATTCAGGTTCAGGAATCAAAGCTTCAGAAGTAAGCTGATCTACAATTTTAGGCACGACATCTGCTCTAGTGACACCTCCAACATCATCAATTTTAGCCAGAGCATCCCAGTTTGGTGTGGGGATTCCACCACTTGGGGCTAAGCCATGAACGCCGCTATCTGAGAGTATTCTTGCTAGGTAATAGAACACGTAACGAAGTACACTCCTATCTTCACACTGTTGATGAAGCTGCAAAGAAAACCCAACCAAAGATATGCCAACCTCAGATTATAGAGGAAACTGTCATAAACCCTAGTCCCATCAATAAAATATATAACAAAACTCAATGTAGTTTGGTAGTCCATCAAGAAAATGACCAACATTACACTATAGGGAAACTATATTGTAAAACCCTTCTACCATTGCTTGTTACAAATCCAAGATCTCAACTTCAAATTCTCGGCTACCTCAGCGGAGATTTTATTTTTCCACCATAGCAAAACATAACAGTAATTATCAAGTGTGTTTCTTTTGGCATCTATCTCGGTGGGAAGCATAATATCTCAGTATTTGTCGAGACCTCAGCAAATATCCCTTTCCTGAGATAATAGTCAAACTTATGCGGCTTCAATGTAACATAATATTTGTGTGGGCCTATAGTTTTTTTACCTGATCGAATTTCTAGTTTTTATTGTTCGTCGAGTAGCCACAATAAAATCATGTTCTTGATTGCTTTATTTAGATGTCCAAATTATAATTTGTACAAAATCAATTGTTTTTTTTTTTTTTTGCGCTGAAACTCAAAATTAATTCCTCTCTTATAAGTAAGTTTTCTTTAAGAAACTGTCAAGTTGAAAATTCAAGATAGTTTCAAATGTTATTTTTTAGTTAAGGGTCTCAGTCCATTATCTACATCTGAGATATCATCACTCGTGGAGATTTCTTTCAATAAAAGACACCTTATTTGGAAAAACACGAAATGATACCGAAATGCAAGATTTGAAACCTTGGCTACATCCCTTACCCTACACCCATCGCCACACATCAACAACTTTTTGAGTCATACAATTTGAAATTAACCAAACTTTGAGGTATTTAATCAACATTACAAACATTATCTACCATGATTTAAGATCTCTCTGAAATTTCTAGTTTGTTTAAGATATTAAATATTTGTCATTGAATTCAACCTTCAATTCTAAGAAGTGTTTTAGAAAATGTAATAAGATCATCCAAACAAACCTAATTTTTGTTAAGATGATATTTAGTTATATAAACACTGGTCCCTGAAGTTTGGTTTCATTTTGGAATATCTAAATTAAATTTTTCAAGGTGTAGCCAAAAAAAGGTGTAGCCACACCAATGTTATCAAAATGGGATTGAAATCGTAAATTGTAAAGTTCAAACTTTAAATCGAAACAGGATTCAAATCGTAAATCGTATGTTCAAACTTCAAACAATCCATATTTTAAGGTTTGTTTAATATTTAAACTTATACGATTAAACTTAAAACTTAATTTTCTCACTTATTACATTTTTATTTTAGTTTGAAAACATTATAATTAGAATTGTGAATCCAAATGAGTATATTAAGTATGTTTATCCGAGTGGAATGTTTTCTTAATTGTGATTTCAGCTAAGTTTGAACCGGAATATAAATCGAATCGTAAAGAGAGAGATCCAATTCAAATCGGAATTTAAATCGTATGATTTTAAGATTTTTGACAATAATGAGCCACACAGACGCACGCATAGGCGCGTGCGCTCACACACACATATGTATATATAAAGTTGCTCTAAGAACACACATGCACACACGCGCGCAGAAGGTTGTCCTAAAGGTTGTCCTAAGGAAGTATTGCTGATTTACGATATGCAACAAATTTGTAAAGAAAGAAATTTTTTTGCTATACTATGACATGTGACACATGCTTCCATCAAGCCAAATTTTAATTTTGAATTATGTTTCATGGTGAATTGCATAAAACAACCTCCTCAGCATTAAGTAAGAACTTGGGTATTATGAGTCAAAATACATGAATACTCGACTCCAAAATAGTGCAAGTTTAAAAAAATGTACTTTTTTACAATCATTTATGTTCCAAGCCTTGATGACCATACGATCACTGATCGGTGTTGCGAAATAGTGAGTGTGGACATAGGTAAGTTGTTCTTGCTATTATAATTACTTGGTAAAAGAGTTTTAAATCGCCTCCATCTCGCCTGAGATCCACCTTTTGCACTTGGACGAGACGACATTTCAAACATAACTTTTAGTTTGTTTGACAAACATCTCGCAGAGACATTAAGATATCGCCCCGAGATATGAAGCGAGATGTTAGTCCGAGATTTTGTGTGAAATCTGAGATTGAAAAGCTTACTTGGTATAATGGTTGTTTAACTATTTCGGTTGATACACCAAAAATAACACAACGATTAATAAAGAAAAATGCGGAATACCATTAGAAGAGATGGTGCCAAAGATGGATCCACCGAATTGTACACAGCAAGTTTTGGAAACACATGGCTTACAAGCTGCTTTTGTGATTTTTTCTACATAAAAAATAGCAACACAAAAAGTAAATACGATTTCAGGCAACCACTATACAAAAAACATGATTTGAAGCGTCTTTGACAAAAACCTGATCAGATGTTGCGGAAAGCTGATGGATGCTATGAGCCAATTGAGCATAAGAAACCGGCTGAAAATAATCAAGAACCTCACGTGTTACCTTAGTTCTACGCTATCTGAACAAAGGTGGTTTTAAATAATAAATAAATAAACCTTCTTTTTCCTTTGTGATCTCTGTGGAATAGCCTTAACAGGGTTGAGAGCCTTAGCAGCAGAAATAGTCTCACTTAATGTAGCTCTTTTTGATTTCTTCTCAGTGCTACTCACGGGCTTTCCTAATGTTGTTGGAGCCTTAACTTTCTTATCAGGGTTATTGTTTATGTTTGAACTGGGGGTGGGGGTTGGATCCGATGAAATAAGATCCATTAGAGTTGGGTTTGTGGGGTCTTGGGCAGAAGACATCGTTGAAAAGTTGGTCGATGATCAAGACTTCTAAGGATTGGATTGCTCGAGAAGATCAGAATTTGTGTCGCCTTTTACAAGATTTTTTTTCTTTTCTTTTCTTTTTTTTCCCTTTTTTTTTTTTTTTTTTTTTTTTTGATTTTGTTAATTCATATTTCCCTTACTAAATTTCTACTCTAAGCTCTTATATTTGTTTTCGGAACCCAATCCAATTTTGATCACCTTCGTTCCTTGTCGTGTTACCTGTATATATAAACAAAACAAATTATATAAGAGAATCTTCAAATTATGAATCATACGTACATTAAATTTGGACTCACTTAATTGCAAGATTCAAATAATAAAATTGAATTGGATTGAAGCACTGAAAATTGTTTAAATATTTTTGACCAATTTAACAATTTTTCAGTCAAACCGTTTGAGTTGAAAATCTCTAAAGTAAAGTAAACTTAATATTGAATTACAAAAGGATGAGAAATTTCAATTCATATAATAATTCTCATTTTCAAATAAGATAAATCAATTACAAATTACATTCTTACACCAAAAGTTACGTACCTACATCAATATTTTAAAAATCAATCTAGACAAAATGACCTTATTACAAACTATAAGGTCTCTTCTTGACTCATTCGATCAAACCCTCATAGCAATCCTTCAAACAAATACCTCACACAAACAACATTAACATATATGAGTGAAGCACTACAATTAACAAACATTCAAGTACATGTTTAAATTAAATCGAATGATATGTATACGTGATTATTCTAAGACTAGGATTTGAATGATTGGTAAAGTTAACCATCTTACCCCAAATAAAATCGACGAAAAATATGTTGAACACTGTTTTCACAAAAACAATCATGCACTGCTCTAACTTAAGAACTACACTTACTACGCAGGCCATCACATGGATAGGTTCTGGTGGGCACAACCTTTACTAAATTCTCGCTCGGCTGAAATTACAACGTTTTAAAAAAAAAATTAGGGTTGTGTTCATGATTAAATTTAAAATACAGTGAGAGATAGATGATGAAGAATTACGTAGAATTTCAAAATGACTGTTGCCGAGCTGGAGTTTGAGACAGTGAACAAATGACAGAGATGAGGAAAGGAAATCATTGTCAATGGTGATCTAGTTTGTACACTCATACTCATCGTAGTCAGTGGCAGGCCAACTGATTGGTTGCCTGAGCCACATTAGTGTTTGGTTGCCCTTTTATACCAAATATATCAGATATTAATTTTTTTTTCCAAATCAATATGATGTTAAATAAAAACTACTACAACAATATCATTTGGACTACAATATTTAACTCAAAAAACACAGTCAAATATCAACTTTTCACACAAAATATCACAATTTTTCAACGATAAGCACAAAGAAAGATATTTCATCTTGCATTTTTTGAAGTGAAGTCTTCAATAATACTATCATAATCTAGTTTTCTCCAAAAAAAGGCTTTCGATTCCATTCAGTCACTCTTGTGACATGTTGTTCGAAGTTAACTTTTAATCAATTTTAGTTCAGAAAAACTTCTCCCACGAAAGCAAACGTCACTGTATAGTAAATAAAATTTGATAAGCAACACATGCACAATGAAAAACACTGTCATCGACATAAGATCTTATGAAATCAAGAATGCCAATTGACTTAATTATTTCTTTTGATAACATAGTTTGCAAAACTTTTAGATCTTGAAATAAATCTTGTCCGTATATATCGCATTGTTAGTTATATTTCAAATAACTTTCTAAGTACTATTAATGTTCCATCAACTTATCTTTACCAACTTCCATAAATTTTGCACTTAACAAAAATCAAGAAATTTTATCATAAACTTCAAACTGTTCAAAATGGCCTATGAATGATGTAATAGTTTGATCTAGAGTGTGAATGTGACTCTAAATTTCTTTTTCAGTGATTGACTTCCTTCAACATTTGTTTCGATATCTTCATCAAAATGTTTTTTTCTACGAACAACTCTTTTCATCTCAAATATTGGTTTGATACCAACATCCATAGAAATTTCACTAGATCTTTCATCATTTTTCAAACCCATAAGCTCTAGAGTTTTGTTTTCTAAATCTCGCTCAATTTTTTAGTCTTTATTTTTTGGCATAATATCTAATAACAAATTTTAATTAAATCATGTTACAGTGTACTATTTTATTATTAAAATCAATATTTTTACAAAACCATTAACTTAACATATCTTTACAAATCAGTAAAAATAAACCAGTTAATTTAACAATACCACTAGTATTAGGAATTATGAACTACAACAAATCAATTAGGTATTAAGTAGTATTTTAGAAAACTAATTTAAACTAAGTTAAAAAATATGAAATTAAACCAAATTTAAACAGATTACTTTTATAAAATAGTTAATTCAGTAAGTGAACGCTGAGTTAATGAACTAGATAATTCAATTCATTTTTTAGGCAACCAAAATACCAAATCAGTTTTATAAATTAGTTAATTCAAACACAAATCGGTGAAACAAAATATGCTTTACATTAGGATGCATTTCCAACTTCTTCACCAACTAGAATTAAAGGAAAAAAAGTTTACTTGTCAAGCTAGAGAATTTGGAGAGGTGACGTCGAGACCGTGATGAGTCACGGAGGAGGATAGCGTTGGTCGCGGTGATGGCTGCGAGAACTGCCGGAGAGGCGGAAGGTGTTGGTGCGACTGGCATGGCCGGTCCAATAAATTGATTCCCGAGGCGACTACAATATTTGTTGCCCGCTTAGACAAAAAATGATCGCATCAAATGTAATATTATAATAAATTTTTCATTGTTCACATAGAAAAGTAAGATATTTTTCAAGTAAATAATATATTATGACAAAAACATCATAACAAACCATCATCTATGTCAAGCATTCTAGCACCATAATACATCAAACTTCAACGAAAACAACTCCTTCTTGCGTTTTTTAAAGCAAACTCTTCAATAATGTCGACGTATTTTAGAATATCCAAATATTCATTTTCAATCGAAATCACTTCTAATCCACTTAATCTTTCTTGCAACATTGTGCTTTAAAGATAAGCTTTAATCAACTTCAACTTGGAAAAACTCATTTCCGCTGAAGCAACCATAACCGGAATAAGTTAACAGTATTCAAAATGCAACCCATATATATTTAGAAATCCACTAGCATCACGGTAAGATTTTAAGAAATCAAGAATGCTAGTTAATTTTGTTAATTCCGACGGTAAAATCCATTTCAATTGTTTAAGTTCAAGAAATAATTCTTTTCCACAAATATCATTCTCTTGATTGTGCTCCAAAAAACTTTCAAATTTCATGCATTTAAAAAAAATGTTAGTCAAACAAAATTATTAAATTTCACTTTCGAAAAAAGGCGATCTATTTATCATTTAAAATGTTTTTTTTTTTTATTCAAACAAAATTATCTATAAACCATACAATTAAATAATCAACTGATCTTAGCAATTGATCTATAAACCAAATACCAATTTTACTAGGCAATCACCAATCATACCATTACCAATTTTATTAACCAAATACAAATTCTACTGTTAACTTATAGACCAAAACTTTTAATTTTGATGCGACTGTAGAAATCTTGAAATACAATTAGAAATCAATTCGTCGAAGCGGTGGAAGAATTTCAATTTCAATGCAACAATAGGCAACCCTAAATCTAGAAACTGTATTGAAAAAACAAGCATTACCAAATCTAACTTCAGTAGCCAATAGAATCAAAATGCAGATTCATCTAAGCAGATGAGGTAGAACTGCAGAAGCAAAAAGGAGGCGGAGGAAGACGGATTCGTCGAGGACTGGGAGCAAGCGGCAATCGAGCAATGCGTGCTTTCTTCGATTACTGGGATTCGTCGATGCAAGGGCTATCAGTAGCGAGGCGAGCGAATAAGCGATGCAGATTGAATAAGCAATGAGTGGTACCCGACTGAGAGGCAGACAAAGCAAAATAATGAGGAGGGCGGAGAAATGGTGTGGACTGGAATCGTTGAGGAGGAGGAGAGTCATGATGATTTGGAAACTATGATCATTTGTTGTCATCTGATCCTGCGTTATCGCAAGTGCCTCCAAACTCGTTCAATTAAGAGTTCAGGACCAGGGACGTAACCACAGGTCGGGTGGGCAATTTTCAGCCCAAACCTAAATACAAGAAGAAGGGTCGAATCAGCCCAAAACCCAAACCGTAGGTTCACGTAACTTTCAGTTTTCATTTGGCAATTTTCAGTTTTCAGATTTGCAATTGTTCGATTATACTAGACATCATGGCACCTTTCCCATCGCAGATTCTCGACTTTCCTTTGAATCAAAACCCTCGCAGAGATACGGACCGTGAATATGGAACTGCGCTCCAAAACTAGCATTGCTCTTTTTAAGTGTTGCAATGGAATTTTGACAGAATGGACTGTCGCAATGGACTTAATTAAGCAGCTAACTTGGTATTCCAATTTTATTTTTTACCATTTATGATACATCAATTCATTATTTCTTGTTATGAGACCTTGATGATTCTACTAATATTTTTGGTGGGTTCAATGACTAAAAATGGTATGGAAATGAATATTTTAAATAATTGAAAAATAAGAGTTAACTTATTATTTTTGTGGTTTCATAACTTAGTTATAACATTGTAATAACCCTAACTTTGATTAACATTATTTAAAACATTTAATTAGATGAATTAAACAAAATAATGTAGATAGTTAAGAGATTGAGATTTGTTAATTAAGGAGGAGTCGTATTTTAATGAATGTGTTAGTAAAAGAGATCAAAAACAAATATGTAGGAGGAATATGGTAAGGGTAAAATGGGAATAGTCTTTGTTCATATATCTTAAACCCTTTTATCTTTCATTTCTTGTTCATTTTAACTTTCACAAACAAAACTAACATCCTATTGAACTCAGTCGGCCACCATTAAGGAAATTCGAGGAGTAGAAAGATAGGATTCAAGTTGAAAGCTTAAGCAAATCAATCTAAAGGCAAATCTCAACTTTCTTAATAATAAGCCAAGGTAAATAATTAACTCACATCTCATTTTTGATATTGATTTCGGTTTCAAGTTAGATCCGTATAATTTTTGCAAGTTATGTCATGTTTTGTTTGTTAAAATGGATATATATTTGTTGATGATTTACATGGTTTCATATAGATTTTATAATATGTTTAGATTAGAAAACCTATTAAATGGCATTCAAATAAGTTGTATTTTTGATATGTAGTCAAAAACGTTATTTAGAAGTGGGTTTCAAGTTTCATATTTTTTCAAGTAATTATGGATTTATTATGGATTTCTAATAAAGAAAATAGAGAATTTCGGATTCAAATTATATAAGACAATTAAATAATATTTTTGGGTTTGAAATTTATATATGTTAGAAAACATATTCAAAGTAAATTATTGTGATTTTTGAGGATTTTTCCTAAGTATTTTACTATATTAATAAATTATTTAAGTTAGAGGACTTTAAATGTTTCATTTGCTTTATTAAGGGGAATGACTTATTTGTTGAAATAATCTCAATTGTTGATTTTGAATTTGACAGCCTGTTTAGAAAAGAATTTTGATAAAGAATTGGCAACCAATCATATTTTGACAAATTATGCAAGTTAGATGATAACGAATTACTTTGAAAGGTATAAAACCAGTTTTGTTTCGAATTACAACTTCGCCTCTTCCATTGCTTGCTTTCGTCACCATGCCCAAAAAGCCTTTCACGCTTATTCGAAACCAATGTACATGATATCAAGCAATTAGTACATAGTATATTAGAGAAAGGCGGAGGGGACTATGTCGAAGGCATGCTTTCAAAGGGGTTGAAGCCAATTTTATTAGTTTTCGAATCAATCAACTTGCCTTTGTTTTTTAAAAATGCTTTGGAAAGAGTTGGCGCTTTTGAATCCATTCGAAACTAACTGTCGCATTCATACCTTTCGGATTGGTTTGAAACCGCTTTTCTTATAACTTTCAAACAATGCATTCGAAAAGGGACCTTTCTTCTTTTTAAATTTTAAAAGGGCCTTCCCAATGCTTTCAAAAGGGTCCTTTTAGTCGCTTTTATCAAGGGTTTCGGAGGCAATGGTTTCGAAAGATGGTTTCAAAGCTATCATCTTCTCCAATTCTTTTTCTTAAGATTAATGCTTTCAAAAGCAAAGCTTTCGCTTCTTTTCTCTTTGGCCCTATAGTTATACTAAATGTTAATCCCAATGATTTTAAAAGGGATACTTGTAAATGGTTTTGAAGCTATGTTTCCATGAACTCATACTTGAACCCAATGCTTTCGAAAGGTATACTTTGAGTGTTTCAAAAGGAATATTTCTAAGGGTTTCGAAAGAGGATGTCTAAGGTTTTAAGCAATGGTTTCAAAAGGGACGCTTTCAATGATTTCAAAAGGGATTATTTAAGGTTATAAACAATGGTTTCGAAGGTGTTATTTTGGCTTTATAGTCTAAAGTTTTCTAAGTTAAAAAGGGCTTTAACATATTTTGCAGGGATAGATAAACCCATTGATTTAGTTTTCATCAATATTGTTTTGTGTAAAGCATATACCGTGGTTTAGATATTATGAGTAAAGCAAAAAACATATTTTCCTTATTTAAGTATGATTTAAAAAGGGGGTAAATTAGTTAAAATGAAAGGTCGGGCAGATAGTCCATTGATGAAATGTTTCCAAGTAAATTTTAATGGGGTATTTAAACCTAAGTTTATGACTCAAATATTAGAAGACCAGATGAGACTGATGTAGGTTCGCATCCTATACTTTAGCTAGTAGCCCTTAACTAATATAAGTCAGAAATTCCAATGTGTGGGGCTTTATCATAGATGGGACTAAAATGATGTTACACACAGAAGGGAACGTACAGAGTAAAGATATGTTATTGGTGAGCCCGCAAAACCATTAGGATCAGTTGATCCTAGAAAAAGAAGGTTAAGAGCAGACAACTCGGTATTGTGTCTAACAGAAGTTAGATTATTTATTTTGTCTGGTAGCCCCGAGTCAACTAATGGTTGATAGTTAGCCAGATAAAAACTATAGTGTGGACAGATGGTCCATTGATTATCCGATTACTATGCATTGTATATTGTTAGAATGTGAATTTTGTTCAATGTTAAGATTTTGTATATAAAAACAATATAATGGAATATGGTTTGCCTGTTATAATTTAGTTAGGAAAACTTATTCATTAAAAGTTTACCATATATGCAGTTCTTATACACAAAGTTGGTTGTTATGGCTAAGGCGTGGAACGATATTAGAAATGTAGATCTTGACCTTGGTATGGAAAATGGTATGGTTGTTATTTCAAGCAATGGTACGGATGTCCTACGAATGGATACGACACTTTAAAGCTCACTTAATATATCATTTATAAAATGGAAACAATGGTTTAAATCGTGTAATTAACCAAAGAGATATCAATACTATCAGTATAAACCAAATAAATACAAAGAATATTCTTAACATAATGGTGATATGTAGCAATCAATATAGAGGTTTTATGGTGTCCATTTTTTTAATAACTGAATAATACATACATGAACAGTAATTACACTTTTGAGAAAATATATGATGAAGTTTATATTAAATGATAATACAACAATTACATCTACTATAAATTTTCTTGATACATGCAAATTACTAATACTTGGATGGTACAACATCCCATCATATTTGTAAATGTGTTTAATTAAACGCCAATAATTTCATACAGATATAAATTGATTATTAACTTCGACCTTTGTAATTCCTCATGAATGGTTGCTTCTGCCGTATCCTTTCAACTTTCCAACTTTTACAACTTTTGCACTAAACAAAGTTCTTGCTTATTCATTATTTATGATAGACAACAGTATATGCGACGTAGTTTCAATGAAAAAATAATTTGGTGCAAACTTCTAACAAAAAGCAGAACACTGATTATGAGGGAAAACTAGAAAAGAGTAGATATATCATACTTTGTTTAAAATATAATGTAAATGATAAATAATAATTTTGCAATTTCAGTTTGTAACCATCCATAGGAGATTATTTGTTTGCTTTGGAGTCTTCTTGCTTTAAAACATATATGCTGTAAATAATTTATTCAATGAAAATTGCGATGATGTAATAAATTATTGTGGAAAACACTTGCACAGAATTCAAACTGAGAATCCACTCTCTCTACTTTCATCTTTGTCCACCAAAATTATAGAATGCAAGGCCTATTCATACACAAATTTCAAACATTCAATCAACCCAATGCTGGTTAGTAATAAATTGCAAAGATTGTCAAAATGACTTCTCAATCGCTAGAACTTGGGAAATTTTAACGGATACACATAAAGGTAGATATCTTATTATTTAGACTGATCTGTAATTGAAATACTTTTGAGCACAGACATATTGTTCAAAAAACACACTCAAATAGTATAGCGCAAGCATTTTTTCACTGCTTTTATCAATTACATGTGCTCATATAGTGATATCAATTTGAATTCATTACCTAGGTTGACAAACATCAATTCATATCCTTCTAAATTGATAGCATTTCATCTATCACTTCCATTTCCACCCTCCTAACTATGAAGAACGCAGTCACTATTACAATTTAAAAATAGTAACGATCAATCCTTAAAATTCCATAAGATGAATGAAACCATTTTTAGTTTAAAATTGTATTGGTAATTAAATGATTACATAATAAGAATCATATTTGATCCTTTAAAGATGCTAAAATTGAACGAAACTATTGTTAGAGAAGTGACGAATTACCCCTAAATTCTAGAGCTAGTGAAGAACAAAGAAGAAGAAAATGATACTTAAGGTTTCAATGAACTGATTTTGCATGAGGTGGATAATAACGTCATTTAAGTTTGAAAGTTTTTCATACGTATCCTGCTATTTTCCATTTGATATACAATGTAATCTTTAAACATGTCTATTGTTTGTCTTTTTTATCTTTTCCATTAAGTAAGAGCATTTTTATCACATAGATTACTAAGATGAACCCAAACATTCTATTGTTACATTGTTCTCTATATACTTTACTTTGTAATCATACTATAATTTTTTCTGATAATAAACCAATTATTTCGTCTACTGTATAAAACAAAAACTAAATCATAACCTAAAAAAAATTGAGCAAAGTAATCAACATAAAACATGCAATGGATTAAAATGTTCAAGGATAGAACTGTAAGTAATAGAAAGAAACATTATACTAGTATAAATACTTAACCAATGAAAATGCAAAATGTAGCAGTAGTGAGTTTTTGCCTTGGATTGTCTAAGTGGTTTTTGGTTGTCAACAAAACTCGCATGAATGGTAAGTAGAGCCAACGTGAATGTTTTGCAAACTCCACCTTTTGGTTTGCTTTCTTAAAATTCGTATAGTATTGCAAATAAAATATTAATTATAAACACGGCAATATGAATAAGATCTTAAATAAGAAATAAACAAATATAAACAATCAATGTTAATTAGTTGAATAAACAAATCCCACCCTAATCAAGGGAAACATAAGTTAAGAGTATGAATTGCGTGTGCAATCTTCAATTTTCTAGTAGTTGGTATCATAAAATGTAATTAAGCCTCCATCAAAATCTGAGTAAAATATGCAAAATTATATTTGAAATTTTTTACCTGTATTTGAGCCAAGAAATATGCTATAGTCGAGAGTAGTCAAGTCTCAACGGTGGACCCTCAAATTGATTGGATTTTTATGGGATTTTGAAAAGTTTTAAGTTTAAGTAAGTATGATATATTGGAAACTTAATCACAAATTGATAATAAACTTAAGCAAACAATGTATTATTACATAGCCACAATTGCTATGATCATGTAAAACAGTGTTGTACAAAACCGAATTATAGATAAAAGAAATGAGAATTGGATAACTTATTTGCTTAAATGAAAAAAAAAATGTACTCACATAAAAGTAAAACTGCATATGATAAATTTGTGTCTACCGCTATTAGGTCAAGAACAGTTTGACCTAATCAATTAAGACTAAACATCAAAATTATACTTGAAATTGCTTACTTTCATAGCTTCTTACATTAGTCTCTCACTCTTGAACTTGAATTCTTCTCCTAAATAATGCTTTCAAACGATTTGCTTTTATGCTGCATAATAGGGAGTATCGCCTATTTAGAACCGTAGTAATAAATTTATTAATCTAACAATTATGGTGTATTTGGGTATCAATAAGTGGAGATTCAAATTTTGGTGGTAATTTTCAAACCGGTATTATGTATTGTGTTTTGTGGTGTATATAGCAACACTCTAATTTAATGCATTGAACATAGTAGTTAATGTTCCATGTAATTTATTTCTTTTTAATGACCTTCATATGATCAATTGCTTACAAAAAGCTACTAAAATATCAAATTTAATAGATTCACAATATATGTAACAACCCGCATATTTTACGATTGTATATTTAAATATAACATCGTTAGTCGGATTAAAATCCGAAATGTTACTTTTTGCAAACAGTCGAATTAGGACTCGAGACCGCTTCCATTGAGTCCAAAATGTCGTCTCGACTCTTTTGAGTATAAACATTGATATGTTTGGAGTTGGGTGGAATTTTGCTATTTTTCTATTGGGCTTTGGGTTTTGGTTTCAGCCTATTAACCCAACATAATACCCTAACACCATCCACTCTCCTCTTCATTCATTCTCATTTCCTAATACTCTCAAGCTAAAGGAAAGAATGGGGGAAAGAAGAGGAAATTAAAATTCATAAGCCCTAGATTCTTAGGAAATTCCAATTCAAGCTCTAGAAATCAAAGAGAAGCTTTAGGTAAGCATCCTCTTTATCTTCTCCATCTCAATCACTCTTCCATTTTCATAAATTCCTAAATCCTAACTTATAAAATATTTTTCTTACGAGCTTAGATTGAAGCTTCTTGGGTTAAAATTGAAGAGTGGTTGATCTTGCCTTGTTTCATAGCTTCTCACTTGTGTTTTTGGGTTAAAATGTGAGTTCTTGAACTCACATCTATGTCTATAACGTTCTTATTGTTAGGTATGAATTCCTAACTTCTATTCATGTTTATTTGCTTTTGATTTGAATTGATTTGGTGAATTTCCAATTTTTTGTTTTGAAATTCAATTTTATGAAAATCCTTATATGGATGTTTGGACATGTGTTCGGAGTGTGTTGATGAGTCTATAGGGTTGGGTTGTCGTTTGGCATAAATCCCTAGCCATCGTCGCTCATTCGATCGCTTCCGACGTGAATTGGCCATCATTGACCTTGGTTCAATATTCGCCTGAACTTTAGCTCAGACATCTGGTATAAGGATCAGACGTCTGATGCTAAGGAATAAATATTCCAAACGTTTAGCTCAGACATCTGACCTTGCTTTCCAGTCGTTTGGGCGATCCAGACGTCCGAGCTTGCTTCCCAGATGTCTGGGTGATCTGGACTAGAATTTCCAGTACCTCATTTCAGACGTCTGATCTAGAGGTTCAGACGTCTTATTCGTTCAGACATCTACTTTGTGCTTTCAAACGTCTGGGTGATTTTCTGAACTATTTTCAGAAACCAAATCCAGACGTCTGGATTGACCTTCAGACGTTTGGAAATATGCAGTTTTGCCTATTTGCCTATTTTTTAGTAAACTTCCAAGATTTATCGATTTTTTTTATCCGATTAGTTGTTATCACTTTTATCTACTTTGATGACTTCTAATTTTGGATTTTTTGAAATACCCATTTTGATGGATTTGGTATCAATTTCTTTGGATTTAATTCACGTCTTCGTATGTGAATTTTTGGTGATTGATTGTTTCTACAATCATTTCTATGGTTTGTCACTTTAAAATGCAAAGATTTCTATACTAGTAGTAAATATTCAAACTCATCAACATTTACTTTCAATATCAAACTCGCTTTTAAAACCGTTTTCTAATCTATTAGTATATACAAACATTTACCTCATTCATTCGAGAAATCCAATTAAACGACCTAACAAAACAAGTGGTATGAAATGCTTGCGTTTACTTTGTCGATTAATTCTTAGACTTGTTCGATTGAAACTCTTGTGATAATTTTCGAGTGGAAATCTACAAGTTGTACGTAAATATTTAAGTTAAGCCAATGGTTATGGGACATGAAGCTAGACTCATTTATTTGCTAGCTTAGTGTAGTTCACACTTTTTATTGATTAATGTGATCATTTTATGGTTTAGACTAGTGGTGTGCGATGTCTCTTTGTCCACGTGAGTGATTGTACCACATTTTATTGAGCTTCGTCTCATTTCTTTTATAGGCTATTGATCTATGGGTTCTTTGGAGTTTCGTCTCATTGTTATGAGCTAGCGATCCATGTTCTTTTATGGTGTTCAGTCCATCGGGCGTACCGTTATTGTACTAGGTCAATGTCCCGGCTTATCAGGATCAACAGATGTATCGTTACTGTACTGCATCGTTGTTCCGGTTTATCAGGTTCATCGGGCGCACGGTTATTGTACTATGCCGTTGTTCCGAATTATTGGAGTTTCAGGTCCATCGGGCGTACCGTTACTGTACTACTTTGATGTTCTGAATTATTTGAGTTTCAAGTTCCTCGAGCGTACTATTATTTTACTACGTCGTTGCGCCGGCTCTATGGTTAGTGACCATGGGATAGCAACTCATTTGTGATGCACGTGTTGGTGAGTTTTCATGCTCCCGTTTGTGATAGGCCTCCCCCTTTGTGATTTGTGGATTTCTAATTGATGATTTCTGAAATTTGTGTTTCACCAATTTTTGTGATTTGCATAGATATGTTTTGTCAATATTTGTGGTTTTGTGAATAAAATAAAGAACATGACATTCTTTTTGGTGTTTTGAGATTCTTGAGATATTGTATGATTTTGGTTGTTATTTAATGTATACTTGTCATATTATGGCATTATTGTTATCATACGTTTTTGTCATATCTCTTATCTTATCTCACTTTATATGATATTTATAGCTACGATCCATTTATTATTTTCTTCTTAAATAATACTCGGGTCAGATCGAGGTATTTCAAGGGCTTCTACTTGACTTCTTATCAGGGTCCGTCATCTGACTTTTGGCTAACTACTTAGCTTAGTAGCTTTTGTTTTATACATTTTAGATAGAGACTCATTGATGTATACATATTCTCTTGTTTAGCACTTGTACCTATTCTTTAGCGTTGTAGTGGATCTTGTATGACCACTGCTTTGATGTACACTTCTATGTGTTATATTCATATCTGTTTCCGCCTTAGTGATATGAATATATGTGACTGATTTATGTTATGTTTATTTTATTATTTTTTCTAAAGATCACATAGCCACTATGTCGTAGTTTTGAGTTTGTATCGGTATGTCGGATTTCCTTTTTAAATGAAATGTGTGACCTTCTATTTGGCATATCGGTATTAGCACAAAACAATGACACGGATGGTCGCTCCTCAACGGCCTTATTATTCGTGCTAGTTGATGTCATTACTCGTAGTGTCCTTGGCTAGTGTGAGCATAGAGATGGGGCATCACAGCATGGTATCAAAGCCAAACTTCGGAACAATATAGAATATTATAGCAAGGATCATTGTCCTAAGTCTCTCTTAGGAATCATGCCTTAGGATTTAATTCGAGTCATTGGACCCGTTCTATCCTATTTTCTTTTATGATGCCTTATTTTATCAATCATGATTGTTTGATATTCATTCTGAGAATAACATTTTTCTTCTTTCTTTCTTTCTTAAAGAAAAGAAATAGTTAGACTTGGCCGTCCCAGCGCTGGTCAATCCAGTGCTACTCCTCAAGATGGAGTATTTTTGTCTTCCCAGCAGCTTTTAGATCTTGTAAAGAATGCTCAAGCTGTCGGACCTATTTCAGAGCCTACTCATCCTAGATCCGGGTTTGTGCGCTTGTGCAGAGACTATACCGATTTGGATGGAAGGCCATTCAAGGGATTTGATCGCATCTTTTCTCGCATGAATCTTGTTGATATACATCGAATCCAAGTGGCTTCCAGCATGCTCCAAGAAAGAGCATTAGATTGGTACGAGCTTTTAGTTTCTGAGATTATTGAAGCGGATCTTACTTGGGAGCAATTACGGAAAAGGTTCGAGTTGTAATTTGTGCCGGAAGCTGAAAAGTTAACTTTAGCTCGACGTTTTATTGACCTTGTTCAAGATGAGTCTTCTATGACGGATTACGTTGCATCTTTTGAATCTCTCTCTAAATATGGGGTCGGGTATATTAATAACTCATTGAAGAAAAATTAGAGGTTTGTCTATGGGTTGAATAAGAACCTCAAAAAGCCTTTATTCTGAAACTAGAAGTTTCTTTTGATCAGCTTATTGATATCGCTCTTCGAGTTGAAGAGGCCAGTAAAGAAAACAATGTTGAAGTTGTAGGTGCCAAACAGAACTTCAACATCAACAAGAAGATGCTTATTAAGTTCAAAGGTCCTTATCCCAACAAGAAAGGGAAGCAAGTAACTTCGGTAGTAAAGACTCCTACCTCTAGCTGTGGGCAATGCTACAATTGTGGTTCTAAGGACCATTATGCTGATAGATGTCCGAAACCTTTCTTTTGTCATTATTGCAAAAGTTCGGGTCATCTTTTATCTTCATGTCCCAAACTTCCAAGCAAAAGGGAGGGAAAGCTAAATGTTGGGCATGCGCCTAGTAACACTTCTCTTGGTCAAGGTATTTCTCGTTATATCCTTGATGGCATTATAGTGTTTCGTGATCATCCTATTCGAGTTCTTTTTGATACGGGTGCATCCCATTCTTTTATAACAAAAGAACTTGTTGATACTTTTTCTTTAAGTATTATGGCTTTGATGACTTCATTAAGAATTGCGAATCCGGTTGGTGGATCTGCAACGCTCAGTTTGCTTTGTAAAGATGTCGAGATTATTTTATGTGATTTTTCTTTCTGAGCCGATTTGCATATCATGCGTTACTTAGGCTTCAAAATGATTTTGGGAATGGATTGGCTTAACCATTATGAAGCCTATGTCCTATGTCCTAAGAATACTATTCATCTTCGACATCCTCGATCTGTTAAGCAGATTTCTATCGTTCTTAAAGCTTCAGATTCTAATTTGGTGACATCCTTATATTCTCTGAACCCTCATGATGACGATAATGATGATGAGGAAGACGTCATTTCCCTCATTCATGTTGTTCGTGAATTTTCCCACATATTTGAGCTCGTTTTAGGATTACCCCCTACGCGAGCAATTAAGTTCAGAATTAATTTGAGCTCTACCTATCACTCGTCCTCCTTATCGTATGTCCAATAAGGAAAATGAGGAGATGCGTAAACAATTATCCGATTGGAAACAAAACAATTTATCCATTCTAGTTCCTCTCCTTGGGGAGCTTCGGCTATTTTTGTGAAGAAATCTGATGGTACACTTGGGCTTTGAGTTGACTACCGCAATCTTAATGATCTCACCATCAAGAATAAATATCTCTTGCCTCGGATAGATGATCTATTTGATCAAATTAGCGGTTCTAGAGTCTTTTCACAATTAGACTTAGCATCCGGTTTCCATCAAATTCGTATTACAGAGGATAGAATTCCTTTGACGTCATTCCATACTCGTTATGGATCTGATGAATGGCTTTTTATGCCATTTGGTTTAACGAATACTCCAGCTTATTTCGTTGACCTTATGAATCGAGTTTTCAAAGACTTCCTCGATCAATTTGTTCTCATCTTTATAGATGATAATTCTTGTTTATTCTAAGACCGAGGAAGACTATGAAAAGCATCTTCGGATTGTGTTGGAAACTCTTAGGTGCAATCAATTGAAAGCAAAATTTTCTAAGTGCCACTTTTGAAATTTCTTGCACATATTACTTTTGAATTCGGAATTTCTATGGATCCTTCAAAGATTGAAGCGATTCAAAATTGGAAGAGACAGGAGGGTGTGACGGAGATTCATAACTTTCTTGGATTGGCAGGTTATTACCATCAGTTCATAAAAGACTTTTCAAAAATTTCCGTACCTCTTACTAGTTTGACAAAGAAGGGAGTTAAGTACATTTGGTCAAATAAATGTGAAGCTTCTTTTTAGAAGTTAAAAGAACTCCTTTCTGATGCTCTTATTCCTGTGATTCCCGAAGGGAATCAAGACCTTATTGTTTATACAGATGCTAGTCATGTTGGTTTGGAAGTTGTTCTCATGCAAAGGGAACGTGTAATCGCATATGCTTCTAGGCAATTAAAGCCTGCCGAGACTAGATATGTCACTCATGATTTGGAGCTCGCGGCTATTGTTTTCGCCCTTATAATTTTGCGTCATTATCTTTTAGAAGAGAAATTTGCTCTCTACATCGTTCATAAATCTTTGAAGTATTTATTTTTTCAAAAGAAACTTAATTTGCGTCAACAACGTTAGCTCGAGTTCCTTGCATCTTATGATCTTGATATTCTTTATACCTTCGGAAAGGAAAATCGTGTTGCCGATGCCCTTAGTCGTAAGCAACAAACGGTTGTTTCTATAATGATACCTGAATGGAATGATCTCGAGACTTTGTCCACTTGTGAGATTCTAGACCGTGAATCCGATTCATGTTCATTTCTTGTTTTATGTAGCCTTGAGGCTCATCCATCTCTTTTAGACCGCATTCTTGATGCTCAAAAGCATGATCCCGAATTGGCTCATCTTAGCCAAAGTTGTAGGGATAGAAATATTGATGGGTTCGAAATCGATGCTCGTGGCGGCATTCTAAAATTTAGTAGACTTATCGTGCCAAATATTGGTAATCTTCGTAAAGACGTTTTAGAAGATTCTCATCATTCTAAATTTATCATTCATCCCAGTAGTAGTAAAATGTACGCGGATATGAAGCGACTTTATTATTGGGATGGAATGAAATCTGATATTGCTAATTTATTAAGCGTTGCATGACTTGCCAACTCATAAAGGCCGAGCATCAAAGGCCCGGTGGGTTATTAAAACCTTTGGACATTCCAGTTTGGAAGTGGGATCAAGTCACCATGGACTTTATTGACGGACTTCCCCGTTCTCTTTGGGCTATGACAGTTCATGGGTGATTGTGGATAGACTTACAAAATCTGCCATTTTATTCTCGTTTGATCCAATCGGACCGTATCTCTTTTGGCCAAACTCCATGTTAGAGAAATTGTTAAATTGCATGGAGTTCCTACTTCTATTATTAGTGATCGTGATCCATTATTACTAGTCCAATTTTGAATTGATTTCGTGAATTTTGCAATTTTTTGTTTTAAAGCCCAATTTTATGAAAATCGTTATATGGATGAATGGACATGTGTTCGGAGTTTGTTGATGAATCTATAGGGTTGGGTTATCGCGTGGCATAAATTCCTAGCCATTGTCGCTCATTCGATCGCTTCCAACGTGAATTGGCCATCATTTGCCTAGGTTCAATATTCGCCTGGGCTTTAGCTCAGATGTCCTGTATAAGGATCAGACGTCCGAGGCTAAGGAATAAATATTCCAGGCGTTCAGCTTAGACGTCTGACCTTGATTTCCAAACGTCTGGGCGATCCAAACGTCTAAGCTTGCTTCCCAGACGTCTGAATGATTTGGACTAGAATTTCCAGTACCTCATTTCAGACGTCTGATCTATAGGTTCAGACGTCTTATTTGTTCAGACGTCTACTTTATGCTTTCAAACGTCTGGGTAGTTTTCTAAACTATTTCCAGAAACCAAATCCAAACGTCAGGATTGACCCTCAAACATCTGGAAATGTGCAGTTTTGCCTATTTGCCTATTTTTTTAGTAAACTTCCAAGGTTTATCGATTTTTGTTGATCCGATTAGTTGTTATCACTTTTATCGACTTTGATGACTTCTTTTTCTGGATTTTTGGGAATATCCTCTTTGATAGAGTTGGTATCGATTTCTTTGGATTTAATTCACGTCTTCGTATGTGAATTTTTGGTGATTGATTGTTTCTACAATCATTTCTATGGTTTGTCATTTTAAAATGCAAAGGTTTGTATACTAGTAGTAAATATTCAAACTTTTCAACTTTTACTTTCAATATCAAACTCGCATTTAAAACAGTTTTCTTATCTATTAGTATATACAAACCTTTACCTCATTCGTTCGAAAAATCCAATTAAACGACTTAGCAAAACAAGTGGTATGAAACACTTGCGTTTATTTTGTCGGTTAATTCTTAGACTTGTTCGATTAAAACTCTTGTGACAATTTTCAAGTGGAAATTTACAGTTTGTTCGTAAATATTTAAGTTAAGTCAGTGGTTATGAGACATGAAGCTAAACTCATTTATTTACTAACTTAGTGTAATTCACATTTTTTATTGATTAATGGTGATCATTTTATGGTTTAGACTAGCGGTGTGCGATGCCTTTTTGTCCACGTGGGGGACTGTACCTCATTTTATTGAGCTTCATCTTATTTCTTTTATAGGTTAACGACCTATGGGCTCTTTTGAGTTTCATCTCATTTTTATGGGCTAGCGACCCATGTTCTTTTATGTTGTTCGGTCCATGGACGTACCGTTATTGTACTACGTCAATGTTCCGACTTATCGGGATCAACGGATGTACCGTTATTGTACTACATCGCTGTTTTCGTTTATCAAGTTCATTGGGCACACCGTTATTGTACTACGCCGTTGTTCTGAATTATTGGAGTTTCAGGACCATTGCGCATACCGTTACTGTACTACGTCGATGTTCTGAATTATTCGAGTTTCAGATTCCTCGGGCGTACTATTATTATACTACGTCGTTGCACCGGCTCTATTGTTAGCAACCATGGGATAGCGACCCATTTGTGGTGCACGTGTTGGTGAGTTTTCATGTTCCCGTTTGTGATAAGCCTCCCCCTTTGTGATTTCTGGATTTCTAATTGACGATTTCAGGAATTTATGTTTCACCAATTTTTATGATTGGCGTAGATATGTTTTGTCAATATTTGTGGTTTGGTGTATAAAATAAAGAATATGACTTTTTTTTGGTGTTTTGAGATTCTTGAGATATTGTATGATTTTGGATGTTATTTAATGTATACTTGTTACAGTATGACATCATTGTTATCATACGTTTCTATCATATCTCTTATCTTATCTCATTTTATATGATATTTATAGCAAGACCGTTCCGTTTATTATTTTCTTCTTAAATAATACTCGGGTCAGACCGAGGTATTTCTGAGGCTTTTACTTGTCAGGGTCTGTCATCTGACTTTTGGCTAACTACTTAGCTTAGTAACTTTTGTTTTATACATTCGAGATAGAGACTCCTTGATGTATACATATTCTCTTGTCTAGCACTTGTACTTATTCTTTTGTGTTGTAGTGGATTTTGTATGACCACTACTTTGATGTACACTTCTATATGTTATATTCATATCTGTTTTCACCTTAGTGACATGAATATTTGTGACTGATTTATGTTACGTTTATTTTATATTTGTTTTCTAAGATCACATAGCCACTGTGTAGTAGTTTTGATTTTGTATCGGTATGTCGGATTTCCTCTTTAAATGAAATGCGTGACCTTCTATCTGGCATATCAGTATTCGCACAAAACAACTACACAGATGGTCGCTCCTCAATAGCCTTATTTTTCGTGCTAGTTGACGGCATTACTCCGTAATGTTCTTGTCTAGTGTGAGCATAGAGGTGGGGCGTCATAATATACGTGCAATAAATGTGAAAAGAACAAATGTTTCACCGTCGAAGTAAATTATGGTTTGAAGGATCTGCAAATCTCAGTTTAAAGAATATTTTTATGAATGAAATAAATGTTAATCAATTGCTAATCCTCACTGTAGATTTCACGTGCTTACGTATTTATTTTTACTGGATGATGTAGTGGTAAATATAAGGACCGTTTTTATTATTCAAAACGTTTTTCAAATATTATACCTGATATTCATGATTTGCTTTCTAAATTCTCACAGTACATACAGATCTTCAGCCCAATCAATAGAAACCAATGGTGGAAAACATAGCAGGTGTATAAAAATTCCAAATCATTTAAATGAGTTATATTCAAATATAGTCAACCTCTTTTGGTCCTTTAGTACCTTTGTTTGGATTACCTGGTTCTTAGGTTTAGGAGAAATGAACCCAATCGCTTATGCCTTAAGTTCTTTTGCAATCGACAACATTATCTTGATGTTAATACATGTGTAGATCCCAAAAAAAGATGAACCGATTGAAAATGTATAATCTTACCTTAAAATCAATGAAGAGCATATGCCTATATTTTAGTATTAGGGAGGAAGACGAAGGTTGCTGTTGAGAAAATGAAGGTTGAAAGGGTACGTGGAGAAAGCATAAGTTGAATAGATCATTGGAAGATAGTGGATTGGGGGAAGAGAAGTTAGAAGAAAAGGATCGTGAAAATAACTGTGCATAATGGATAGCGGATAAATGTTAACAACGTCAGCTTGTTTATTTCGTTAAAAATTAAATAGGTGTCTTCAGGAGGACCATTGGATGTCTTTTTTGTAATTCAATTTGGATCACTCTTTTTCTTTTCCGTTAAAGCAAAGGAAATTTATTATATATACTAGTAGGGAGTCCATGCCGATGCGCGGATGCGAATGTTTATAGAACATAGTCAATGGTGTTATACGTATGTTGTAAGAGTTATTTAAGCTAAAATAAGTTATTTTACATAAAAATTTAAAGAAAAATAGTTTTTTATGAAATTAAATGCTACGACTATAGTAGCTTTTCTCTACAACTTGAGTCATTACATGCCCTGCAATGAATTTCAATGTTTTCGCTGTTTCAATTTACATGGTTTGCTACTAATTATACTTTCAATGGTAATAGTTTAGCTAATTCACACAACATAGCGTGTTAAAAGTATTTTCATTCCATACCTAATCATATATGTATTCAACAAATAAAGTGTGTCCATTTCATAACTATAATTTTATGCAGCGTTAATGTGTAACAAAATGAATCGTAGATGCCAATGCTTAAATTTAAGGTATAATTATTTATATTTTAACATTTTCATAGCTACGTTATTTTATTCGATGCTATTCTTTCTTAAGTTAAAACTATTTAAATATTAAATCTTTTTTGAATTATACCTTATCCCGAATAATAAGTTAAGGATGCGTATGTTAGAAATTTTGTTATTTAAGAGGTCCCGCAAAGTCAACACAATGTTAACCATTCTTTTCTAGCTTTTGACCATACAATAAAGCATATATTAAAGCTATATTGTTGATTTGATACTATAGATTATCCCAATAAAAGCTAAAGAAAGAATAGTTCTATCAGTATTTAGATATCATACCACACCTAGAATAAAGGAAATTAACATGATTTTTTTTAGCAAATTAAATGCATTCACACATGACTTTGTAAAAAACGATTTTCACCATTTATTGCTATGAAAATTATGTACCAAAGCGATTAATTCATTCACTATGTTCTTCATATTAACTTATGCTCCTAAATCAGAAACATAAGATCATTATTCCACTTGTTTGAGAAATAAACTACAATAAATAAAGGTGTGCACACAGGCGTAGGCACAGGTGACATGTTGGTGCATTCACACTTGTATATATCCAACAAAACGTGTGATATTTATATAGTTAAGCCAGAACAATAAGCAAAAAATATGATATGAAGTAAAGGATAGAAGTAAAGAACATAAACAGTAGGTACTGATAAATTAATTCAAAAATATGATTTCCAACCTGCATAAATATAAGAAATAACATAAACTTCAATAACAAATAATACAGCCGTGAAAAGACCATCTTAAAAGTAGTAAATTATATATCATAAAGGCCATCTCCAAAGATGATTTGGTATATATCATAAGTATTAATAGAATAATTTGTTGCTATAAGTCTGATCTTAAAAGAATTCATCTTAACTAGTCATGCTACCCAACTTGAGAATGAGCAGAATTCCTTATCTGTATCTTTCTGAAAAATACCAAGAAATGTAAATTGATAATATAACATCTTCATTATGTAGGATAAACCATATATTAAGCTAGGGACTACCCAATTCTGTTTATTTAATGCTGATTGATCATTAGAATAATAAATGTACATTGCTGCACATTTATATACCCACATATATTTGCATATTTCTATAAAATTATCATACTAACTAACCAATGATTGACTAAAAGGAAAAAAAAATTGAAGTAGTCTCTCCAATTTTGGAGGCTTGAGAATATGCAGGTTATCTAAAAATATAGCACCTTCTATAGCATGGGGGGCGGAACTTATATCTTCCGTCGAAAGGACGGAAACGTTAGAGGAAAGGTCGACCGATGGGTCAGAAACTTTCGGTTTATCAGTTTGACAACATGGGGAAAGCCTACCAGATATAGTTGTGAAGCGTGATTCAGTTTTGGGATTACCATGCTATGAAATTGGTCTGAAAGACATTGCAGCTAAACGCTCTGAATGTCTGAAGTCCATGTCAACTATACTTGGTAGATAATGGAGGTTAGAAAAGTTTACCTATCCCCCGTGCTAAGTGTAAGGTAGTGTGGTGCAGTGGCGTGTACTGCAAAGATAAACAGCTTAAAATAAGAAAGTGAAGTTAAATGATGAGGCTTTCGGTTCTGACTAGTGTGAGCATCATGGCTTACCATCTCAAATGGTGAAAAGATTGATCGCTTGTGCAAGTTTTGGGATCGACCATCGGCAAATTGAAGTGCAAAATCCGTTATTAATTAGTTCATGTTCAAAGTCCTAAGGAATTGATTGTTAAATTTCAAGTTCAATATTGAATATGCAAGTCTTGTTGTTCAACATCATCATATGTTTAAGTTCATTAAGAAAGGGTTGGTTATAATTGCTCAAACAAGTGACTATGGATTGGCTTTCGAGTTCAATTCAAAGCCTAGAATTGGTTAAGTACATATATGCCGATCCATATACATCTTGTCCCTATCCCAGAGCAAAAAGCAACTGATCCCTTTTCCCACATGATCCTTGTGGTTCTCTTTGCGGGCCAAGACTACTGATCCATAAACGCTAACCAACACTACCAATCCTTTTACTTCACCATACCATCGATCCCTCCATGCAAGCTAGAAAACACCGACCCCTCCGTGCGAATCAAAGGTGACAGATCATTCTCCTTCCATATTCTCATGCTATCCTTCAAACTTTTTGGCCAGACCCTATGTCCTATGCTCCTTTTCTCTTCCTTCTTCATTATTCTATCGAAACATACACCATCCCACATATCATCACCCTTAAGCAGCTTCGACCATCATCTCTCCATCGTCTCGAACTCCAAATCGTCGCTAATGGAATAGAATCCATCATCTCGACATAAAATCGAAAATTAAAGGTAAAAACCCTACCTAAATATATCAAAGACAAGATGTACGAGGAGAAAGGTTGGATTATGATATGAATGTAAGGTGAAATGATAATCTAAAGCCAAATATGAAGGCAGATTATATATGAAGGCGATGTTTGAGTGCAAAGGAAGGCATCGGATTTTTTAGGGCAAGAGAAGGTTCGGTCGTGGAAATTAAATGGGAAGAAGATGGATATGTGAAGGTTGGAAGGGAGTAGCATTCGTTTATGTATAGTGACAACACTGGAAGCAAGAGGATGAGGATTGGTTAAACATATATCAGTCCCTGTAAGTATGTGTATAAAAGAAAAGGAGAGAGAAAAGTATCGGCTAGGAATATGCTGATCCCTGTAAACTAAAAAAGAGGAGGAGGAATCGGCTAAACATATGCCGATCCTTACCAAATGTCTACAAAAAGAGGAGCAATCAGCTACGAGCATGTGCGCATACAAATATGTACATGATGATTATGTAAAGTACATACACCCCAATGCCATGAAATGTATCTAATTCAATGAAAACTGGCAACGATCCATGAGCATATAAACGCATCCAGGAGCCAACAACAAAAACATGTATCTAGACGTGAATGTGTATGGTCTAAATTTCAATTTTTAAAATTGATAGAAAACGAAATCAAACCTGAAGCTTTTAAGTTCGAGGCTGGACCAGATAACCAAAGCTTATTGGTCTCGTAGAACCAGACTTATATATCAACTGACATAATGTAACCCTGTATTTATATTATTAGAAATCAACCAAATTTCATGAGAATCAAAGAGAGACACAACATTTTAATAAATTAATTCGATAGAGGGATAGCGTCTATCTAGAAAACTCAATGGGTTTCTTTCCGACGACTCTAACTTGCTTTGGTTCAAAGCATGTCGAGTTCAGCGCAAGATTTGATTTGGGATCAAGTGTTATCCGACATTTTGACCCGGCTATATTAAACTGATTACACAAGCTAGATTCGACAACTGTCAAGGCCGATGAGTCCAGAATGATTGTTGTAGGGTCCATAAGTCAAGTACATATGATAACACAAAGTCAAGGTTGAATGAATTGATAGATATGCAAGGTAGAATGTTCGAAGTATGAAATATGGTTCAACGTATAGGAGGGATCGGCATAAATTAACTTCCATAACCTGGATCGGTATGCTTCAGGAAGCAAGTGCATTTCAATAGAAAATAATTAATATCTCAAGATCCACAAGTCCAATGCACATGAAATTTTTTGTGCAAGATATAGGGACCCTAGGGGGCCTACCATAGGGATCATACCTTAAGGAGGTGAAGTCATAGAGATCGACACTCTTCCCTTGGTAGGGATCGACAACAATCAGCAAGCAACCTATGTTGAAGCAAAGATCAAGCAATTGCTCAAGTTCCTTTGATCAAACTGGTATGAATTTGGAGGATAAGCATTTTTTAGCAAGAGGAAGCTACTGTAGCGATCGCACCCTAAATTCCGCTGAAGTGGGATTGGTACCAATCTCTCTTCTTTGGGAATTGGGCTATCCCTCTTGTGGGTCCATATGGTTCTGGAGGTCCTTCTACCGAATTTTTAGGAAGATATTTGGCCATCTTTCTCTATAAATATAAGCTTAGTTGTTCATTTTTGGTACTTTACGTTGCTAATTGCTTTATACTCTTTTATAACTAAGGATTTTTATCTGATCCCTATTGTACCTAGTTTATAAAGAGACTAATAAAACAATCTACTCAAGGTGGACGTAGGCAAACAACTTCAAACCACTATAAATCGTCGTGTGCCTGTTATTATTTCAATTTACTGCTATTTCCATCCTCTGTTTTATTTTACATTCTTTATTTATTTCTCTTTAAAACTTTATTGAGTGTTTGTGTCATTTTTTGGTGCAAACAAGCGTTGTCTTGCGCTAGATGGATATTGGGTCACGATTACCATTAAGGTAACCGATGATTGTAGAAGTAGTGTTGAATAGTGATTTCAGAAATCATAAAATTATACGATCCAACTCACGATTCAAATTGAATCGCGGCCCCATCGATCCAACTTTCAGTTTGAATCGCAGTTCTCAGAAATCGTACGATCTATTTGTAGATCGAAAACATTTATGCCCTAAATCAGATAGCGATTTCAGTTTAAAAAGTCGAATTAGATATTTTCTTAAAAATTGAAACGTCAGTTCTTTGAAATTGGGGAAAATCATTATGCTTTTGAAGTTAAAGCATCACACATGTTGGAAATTAAAGAAGAATCTCCAGAAAATTCATTTCGAGCATTATAAAAATGAAGATCAGAAACTAGCATTCAACAAAAAAATTCAAGGTAGAAAATAAAAAGATAAAGCATCAGAATCAAATTCCGTGGAAGCATTAGATAGAGGTAATTAAACTTTTGGTATTCTTTTTTACTCTCTCTTCTAACTTCTGCATCACTGTCGAAATTTTCTCTCTCTGTCTTTTCGCAATTTCTGGGCATAAGATGATAATGTGTGAACTGCTGCTACAGTAACTTAGTACTATAGCACTGCTATCTACCTATATTCAACTTTATAGCTTTTCACTTCTATTTTCAACTTTGTTTTCTATTTCATTATGGCTATATTCTAGACACAAAGCCATATTTGAGCAAAAATTGCTGCAGTACTAGTTACCACAGTGTGTGAAATTTTAGAATTTAAGCAACTTTACCATATTATTTAATGTGTATATATATGTGTCATGCAAGTGGGACTATGGGAATGTCATGCAAGTGGGGATGTGGGGTAATGTATTGTTGCCTTGAATCTCATTTGGATCTATGATCCACGATTCGAATCCCGTTTCGATCTAATTTTTGAACTTTGCAATTTACGATTTGAATCCCATATTGAAATCACTGGTGCTGAGAGCGTATAAGGAAGGCTCCTAGGGCAGGCGTAAAGCCGTCGGTCTCCGATTTGGTTATTGCTAGTAAGATAGCATGAGATGCTATAGACACCTACTTATTCACTTGTTGGAGATCGTTGTGATTAGGGCCGAGAGACGATTTGATTTTTTATCAAGACCGATACCGAAATGGGTATGGTACAAAACAAACTCGTAGAAGGCGCTCTAGGGCGTGTGAACACGGCACTCAAGGCAATGCCAGGGTAGATATACCAATTGTGTATCTAGATTGGTGGTAACGTATAGCAGTTACGACCGTCCACCTCGAACACACTTCCAAATCAAAATCAAGGGTGGCCACCAAATCAATTACAAAGTCAGAAAATAGTATCGAAGAAGTGTACTCGATAGGAGGACTGACCTCACTTGGCCCAGCATGGCTCCTGTTTTAGTCATTTCTAAGCTGACTCACGGGAGTCAGGGTTATGTCATACCTTTACAAAAATCATTCGCCAAACCATCCTACTTCATTTCTGGAATCTCCACCACGTACACAGTTGTTAAAGTGGCTTTCGGCATTGGTAGAGAGTATGACAATATCCAATCCCAGTCTCTATAACAACCAACCGCTTATTTCACTCCGGATGGTTCTTTTAAATTTCAAAAATCAATTCACAATTTATATCAAAATAGGATATTCGATTTCAAATCATATCTCTTTCAAAATCATATTCACTTCCAAACTATATTCACTTTAAAATCATATTCACTTTCAAAAATTATATTCACTTACGAAATTATCGATAAGATAGGTTAATTAAATCCTCGTTTCAAAATTCTCACATTTGCTCAAATATTTTATTTCACAAAAAGGTATCAATTTCAAAACCCAACTTAGGTTGTATTATCATCAAGGATTTAAATGTAAATACTTTCTCTTTACACAGTCTGAAATTTTAGAAATTCGTTTAGGTAGTCATAAATTTAACAGTTTTAAAAATAGTTTGAAATATATAGAAATAGTCTAAATAGTAAAAATAGTTTAAATAGATATAAATTTGATTTAATTAGTTTAAAATAATTTAAAAAAATCAATAATAGATTAAATAGATTTAAATTATATTAAATATATTATAAATAGATTAAATAAATTTGAAATAGATTAAATGGATTTAAAATAGACTAAACAGATTTAATTAGTTTAAAATAAGTAAAATAAAGAATAAATTGGATTAAATAGGTATATTAGATTAAAATAAATTAAAATATTTTAAATCGATTAAAATAGTTAAATAAATTAAACTAGTCTAAATAAGTTTAAATTAGATTTCAAAGTTATACCCCAAACATTTCAGTAACCCAATTACGATAAATTCATTTATATTCGACACATCGACTTTGAAATTCCAATTTAAATCCTTTGAACAATTCATTAAATCAATTCCAATTTCAACATTTACTCTTGGGCTTTCAAAAATAATTCAATTTATGTAAATTAATTTCCATTTCAAAATACCAGTAAACTGAATTCAAAATTTAAAGATTCAAAAATCATTTAATTTAACCAATCCGATGTCCTATATAATTTTCGACCCTAGGGTAAAGTGATATGGATATATATCATTTCAATCCGTAATTTAAAATTTTACGATTATCTATCATTTCAAACCACAATCCCAAATTGAATTAAATAAAAATCCGTAAAATCACTCGAATCTATCATTTCAACCTATAATGATTTTTTCCTAATCTATAGATCGTTCGGGTATGTATCATTTCAATCCATAGGGAATTTGCAGTGTTATAACCATATAAAATACAACATCCAGTCATCCAATATCAACAAACCAAATATCTATCACAATCATCATCCAAATCAATCAATAAGCATCAATAGATAACTGATAATAAATGACAGGTATTACATTGACAATTTAATATTTAATATTAAATTAAACGATGATTAAATGCAATAAAAGTCAAATTTAACCAAAATGACAATTTAAACATACCAAACATCAATCAATTAATTTCAAATCATATCATAGATCTAATTTAACTAACATAAGCTAGTTTAGTAATTGTGAGTCGGTTAAAACACTCACCTTTTGATTTTAGCACATAAAATCCAAAAAGAAGCGCAAAACTCAACAGTCACCAAATTCAATTAAATCGATTTCATGTTGTGCAGAATTTAAATATGAATCCAATAGAAGAAATCACGCTTGGATCAAAGTTCATATGCAAAAGATATTCATGTTATAAGAAATATTACTAAAATAATAATTAATACGCAAAAAAAGTAAACAAATTTTAATACTTTCATTTTTCTCAAGTTGAGGCTTCAAGAAAAATTTGAAGAACAACTAAGATGAGGATAGGACGTGTACGGAAAAAAAAATGTTTTATAAAAGAAAGCTTTTGGATTTGCAAGAATAAGACTTTTGAATATGATGTGTCAGGAGAAACAAAACGCAAATTAATGAAATAAACTGCAGGTTATTTATAATTAGAAAATGAAGGTGAATGGACAAAAATAAATGTCACAGTTTATTTTGAAAGCTTCAGGCATTAATAATGAATAAGGACATGTACGTAGAAATGCAAAAGTTTGAAAACCAAAGGAAAGTAAAATTTTGTTTACGTAAAAATAAGGTCGCAAGAATTAAATACAACCTAAAATCTAGGCTTGGGTATTAAACAGAAGGAGAAATGAATATATTAAGTATTAATAATAAGGTAACTATTTTAAAATGTTCATGCAACAATTAATAACAAAAGAAATGAAAGGACCATGAACATCGCACAACCTTTTGAAATTCAATTTTTCTGAAACATAACCAAATTTACTTTATTAACTCAAATAATGTTCAAATAGTCCTCATTTAGGTTTTTATCTACGCATAAAAAAAATAAACTTACCTTAAAAATGAAAAAGTTCAATTTGTTTTTCCCAAAATGATCTTTTATTTCCATTAAAACACCCTTTTTGTTTAACACAAAACGCGTGTTTCTTTCATTAAATCTATTAGTTGTAGTCAACGTTTTCTTTCCTTTTAATTGAAATATTTGAGTTACATTAATTGCAATTACTTGCAAGGTTAAATTTCAAAATAGACAGCTAAAATGGATGAAAAATAGAACAATTGTTTATTTAAACACGTTTATAAATTTTTTATTTATACACAGGAGTAATAAATAGCTTTGAAATAGATTATTTTTTTATTCTTGTAATCAATCTGTAAGCTAAAACATAGTTCAATAAACATATATTTCTTCCTTTGAAATCAATCATTCTATTCTTTATTTTAATGAAATTAAACCTACATTCACAAATGAAACATTCATTTTATTTGATGTAAATGTTCTTTTCATGAAATCAAACTTTCCTTATATTTTCATAAAACATAAACTACTTTTAATTACACCTATTAATTTACAATTTAGCATTCTCTCTTTTATTAATTGAAAATTTTCAATTACATTAATTTCAGTTGATTAAGTTTCAAAATGGACTAAATGAATGTAATGAGAAGTAGAACAATTATTTCCTATCTGATAGTAATTTAAACATATTTATACACTACTGGATACAAACAGTAATTACACATTTTTAACTAAATAATAGTTTCTCATCTCTTATTTGTATTAACTACTATATTTCCATTATATTAATTTCTTTTTCAGTTTTATTATAATTTAAAATCTCAATAAATTAATTTGTTTTTGTTTCACTCTTTTTATTACATCAATTATTGCCTTATAAATATAATTAACATTTTTATACTTTTATTACATTCACAATTTGCAGTTATTGTCTTAACTCACATTAATGCAATATTTATTTACGTTTATTTGTAATTGATTAGATAAATTGATAATAAATAACAATTGTCACCATTTCTGCATTTAGTAACATTTGCAAGTTTATCATTTACAACAAATGTCATAATTACTTACCTAACACTGATTTTATTCAATTACCATAAATTATATATTATTTCATTAATTGATTCAATATTTACATTTGCTTTCTTATATTCAATTTATAACCAAGTATAACGTTTAAATCATTTCAATTAATTGAACTTTCATTAAAATTGTTAATAATTGACTTAAATTGACATTATTACCTTCCATTCTAGTTATTATTTCATTAATAATTCACAATTTTTTTATTTCTCCTATTATCAACTCACAAAATCTTATTAAATTATTTATTTTTAATTATCAAAAATTATGGGTCGTTACAGACCCATGTGTTATTATATAATACTTAGGTCAGTTCAAGACTTTTTAGGTACAAGAACAACATGATTAGCTTTTGTTTTCAAGGCATAAAGGAGACTAATTATACAGTTTTGTTGCATGTTATTACATACGATGTATTTCATGATTGCATAATCTTGAGACGTATTTTGGACAAGCATTGTATATTGAATATTATATATTAGCGCTACAATTAACTTTATGATCTTCGATATTTACTATATATTATGCATTGTTATGTCTATGAGGCACATGTGTTTATGGCTTTGTGCTAATATTAGGTGTGGAAATGTGAGTTATTTATTCAATGTTTTCATACTTACCAATGTTAGCCGAAGGGAATATTCATGTGCATACCAAATATCGTCTTATTCTCCGCATTATCTGATAGTATTATTTAGTAATACTCTTAGATAGAATGAATATAGAGGTGGAGTATTAAAGTTGGTATCATAGTTGGTTTAGAACAATATAGAGTATAAGTGACACGGGTCCTGGCCTTAGATGAGACTTAGAGTCTCTGTCCCTTTGGGTGTGGTGTAGATTCTAGTTAATACTTAAATGATATAGGAGTATACAGTGATTACTGGGGTAATCATTTAGTGATGTATTTGTATTTGCTTATTATATATAATATATTTATTTTGTCCTTTTCTGAGTGTAAGTCTCTTATGAGATACATAGTAGTTGATGAAGGCAATAAAGGTAGAAGTTGTTAGCTAGATGAGCAGCTGCATTAACGATGATGAATAAACCTCTACGTGGCTTGAATATGAATGCAGTGATCCACTATTGATCCAAATTGCACAGCAAAAATGAATTAATAGCTTTCTGCTTAAGGCGTTTGTTTGTTTGCTTGCTTGAAAATATGTGTATTGTTGTATTGATGTTTGGTTGATTTTTTGGATGTTGCGTGATAATTTTCATTATTGTTAATGGTTAATGAATTGGATGTATATATGAATTTTGAAAAAATAAATATTTTCTTACACGCAAACAAATGATTTGATAAAAATAGTGATACCATATTATAAGATGATTGAAAGTACTATGGTAATTTATTATGGCATAGATTTGTCCATCAAGTGCTTTAAGAACTCCGGCCGATGCGTTTGGCCAACGTTATCGATATGGATTTCTAAACACTAGAATGAGACATTTTGACCCAATGGTTTGAAAAGAATAACATAAAAAAATAATTTGAAAATTTTACTTTAAATGAGATTTTATTTTGAAAAAAATATTAGTTAAAATTATTATTAGATGATATGAAATATGATTAAGGTTGAAATAAGTTGTGTCAATTTTGAAATTTATATGGTAGCTTCCTTTTATTTTTGTTGGGCCAATGTGTAGGCCTTTTTAGGGTAAACATATTGGGAATATTATAAAAAAAAGTTAGTTCCTGGTAACCATTGCAATTTAACTCTAATTATTTGAAAATTTGACAGGAACAAGTTTCAAAGTAAACGAGAACACATTTATTTTGTGATGAACATAGCAAAAAAGATATTGTAGGATAATTTCTTGTTTCAAAAGGAAGTCAAATGTTTTTTTCTATTATTACCAAGTGAAAGAGATAAAATCAATCATCATATTTCTTCTTTCAAGAAAATTTAAATCTGGAAACATCTTTAATTATTAAACCTAATTCTTGTACGACAAGTTATTAAATAATACAAAAACGCACAATATGAAATGTGATTTTGTTTTAAAATATAAGTAAAGAAATCACAGATACTAACACAGCTTACAAGTCATGAAAACACATCTTACAAGCTATGAAAACAGGCCAAGTTTGATAAACAAAAAAATGAAAGCACTTCCATTGCCCAAGTTTCAAACAACGTCCATAACATGAATATTACTAGGACTTCGTGCTTGAAAATTTTGTTTCCTTGCATCAACTTTTCACCAAAGGAATGTCAATATGAATTAGTTATTTATTGCTTTGTTAACTTCAAAAATATAAAGTTCAATGTTTGCTTAAGCATCCGCACATAAATGAAGTATGAGCAGAGACATGCATAGAAACCAAGGTTCGAGAACTCGGTTTCATTCATTTGAAATTTTATTGATTTTGATCAATTTCATAAATTTCGGATATTTCAATTTTTGTTTCGGTTTCGGTTTTGGAATCGGATTTCTGTACTTTTATGAAAAAATAATGATAAACGTTGCAAATCCATGTGCAAATATAGTTTATAAATAGATAATAATATAACATACTAAACTAATTCAATGTCAAGTTAAAAGTTAAATGCTAAGCCCAATTCCAATACAGGTCCAACAAGTTCCGTGTTCAATGCTAAATCAAGCCTAATAGTCCAAATGCAAATAAGGAGTCCATTAGCAATTATTCGGCCCACTTTATTACTTAACCCTAATTTTTCTTTTACTGCCTCATTGATACAAAACAAAAAAGGCAACAGATCAAAACAAAAACAAAGGCGAAAAGTAAAAAAAACCTACGAATGTTTGAATTTGGTCGAAGCTCCTCTGCAACGAATTTGGTCAAAGCTCCTCTGGTCGACTTTAGTCGAAGCTCCTCAAGATGCTCGAATTTGCTCAACTGCTCCTCAACAATGCTCGAATTTGCTCAACTAGCACTCGAATTTGGAAGCGAATTGTTGAAGTTGGATGTGATAGGCTATGTTTTTTATCTGTGTTTTTATAGAAAATTTTTTGATGCTTGAATTGCATTTTTTTAAATAACGGAATGCGATTTTGACCTAATTCCCTTCCGTTTCCAGTCGAAACCAGTTCGAGATGGTCGGGATCTCATGGTTTCGACCGGAACCTTACACCATGATAGAAACACAACTTATTAGTCACGAAATAAGCCAAATTTAACCGACACGAATGCAGTTATACCCAAGTAAATTCATTGGATTTTGTTTCGTTCCCTTGCTTGAATACTTTGACATAACTAATACCATTTGATTGTTTGGTTGCATCATTTCTTACTTATTTTTGATTTATCTCTCTAACTATTGTTCATGTGTACTTTTTTTTATTCACCATCACACTGCCTCTTATAATCCTCAGAACGTGATGCACCACCTAAAAAGCCGAACCAAGACTATTATTTTAATCTTTGGACACTATACAATACTCCCAGTTTCCCTTTTTTCTGCGTTATCTTGGTTTTTGAGTGTGGGACTATTGACCTTTTATAGTTTGATTTTTTCAGTCATTGTCAACTTTCATGATGGTCTTGTTTTTACGTTGTACAAATGCATACTTATCATACTTCACCGTGTGTGTCTATATATATGACTAATATTTAAAGTTGACTCGAGATAAATGTTGAAGGTGCTTTTTTGGATTACTAATTGGCGGTTTTGCTCACTTTTGCTCGTGTAAAAATGAAATAACTTTCTAAAATGCTGATTAGAAGGTATATTTTTACGGTATATTGATATATTGTGTGATATTATCTTGTCTTCCGGTGTTTTAGAAGACCCCATGTTGGAATGCATCTTCGAAGATGTATATATGTAATTATATTGTATTTTGATTTTTTTAGAACGTTCTCTGTACAAAGTAGATATTCTCGAAATTTTCCAAAAAATCTGACACTTAGAATATTTTCATAAAAATTTATCATATGTGGAAAATAGGAAGTAGTTAATTAAATCTACTTAAAATCGCACACGATAAGATGAGTTGGATTGTGTAAGCCACATAGAAGATTGAGTAGTTTAAATTTGATAGAAGATCGTGGATATGAAGAAAGTCAATGTTTGAGTTGGATAACAACTCCTTATAAGAAGTTGGGAGGACGTAATTTTCATTAGGGGGAATTTGTAACAACCTTGCTTTCTACGTTGTATAAATAAATAAAATTTTATTAAAACAAAATGTGTTCGATTTATCTGTGATGATTATATTTTAAAAATAAATTTTTAGTTAATTAAATTCATTTAATAAAAATAAAATAAAAATAAACGGGAATCAAATTAAATAACATTATGTAGTTACAAATATATCTGGTATAATAAAGTGTAAATTATTTTGAACTGGATTGAAATATATTTATAGGTAAATACTAAGAATTAAAATTAAAATTTGAATGAGAGTTAAATTAGATTGAACCAAACAAGGTCCAGTAAGCAAGCTCAAGCCAACTTTAATTCTCTCAGAGCTTTTCAAAACCTCAACCCACCCCTCCACAACCCATACCCATATGATTTTCTTTTCCTCTTATTTCAATGTCAGCCTTAAATCCCAAGGAAGAAAATTGCAACTTAAAAAAAAGCGCCGCGACCAGGCACGAATGCCTGCAAGCAGGCTATATCAAGACGTAGGCGTACTTGGCGCCTGTGATGGGGGCAGATGGAAAGCACAACTTCAGAAGACATGGAAAGAGGGGTCGTTTGCAATATGACCCGAGGAGGTGAGAGCGATTTTCTGGCAAGGTTGTTGATGTCCTGGGCGAGAAGATTAGAGATAAGGGTATGCGGACGACAGACCATGGCTGGAGCGAGGTTGGGGGAGTGCGACGTAGTAATAAGTGGAGGTAAACATCAGGTTTGGGTGTACTGAAGGTTAAGATGGTCGAAGGTGGAGGACGTACTGTCCCTCGACAACGACGAGGGATCTCATGAGGAGCTATTCACAAAGGCGTGCAGGTGCAGCGTTCGGTGTTGGGCTAGCACTAGTGATGATGGGGTTATCTCTGCAGCAACATTCGACTTAACAGAGTATATAACTGTAGTTTTTCAGTCATTGTTTCGAAAATTAGAGCACCGATATGGTGGGTTTTCTCACTCACAACTATATTTTAAATATATATGTGCATAAAGTCCCGGTATTGGATGAATTCCTTTGTTGGTGTTTGTTTGGGTTTTGAATGATGTAAATATTGAATGGTTTGCTTTGATAAATTATAATGGCCTATATTTTACATATCAGAGGATCATAATATATTATTTTTAAATTCATATGAGGTTGTATGGCTCTATAATTTTCGGAAATGTCAATTAGCGACATTTTAATCTTTAAAAATTTTCAAACGATTTTACACTTAAAAACTTGTAACGACTGTAACTTTTGATAGGTACCGAATTTACATCCGAGAACACTTCCATTGAAATGAAATGATGGTTTTTATTTCTGTAGAGTGATCATAATAGCGATTTGGATTTTTTGACTGGGAGATATGGCTGTTTGAAGATTGGCAGATTTTGGAGTAATTAATGAGTTTGGGGGTTGGCTCACTAAGCCATTTCAGGTTTGGAGAACTTACATGGCTGAAGCATCATCCATAAATCACTTTTACAAATTCTCCCAAAGATTTAGGCCTCCATTAACCCATTCTCCCTTCAAAACCTTCTCTTTTCTCCATCCAAAATCAAGTCAAAATCATAGATTAACAATAGATTAGCAAGGTAATTAATTAGAGATCTTCAAATCTACATTTTTGGTGAAGAAAAACTATACCTTTGCTTTTAATTTTTGCATCTACCTCGATTTGCATGCAAAACATGAATTTTGGGAGTTTTGGTGAGTGCTTTATCATTTCTCACCTACTATATATATGTATCTACAGGTTTGGTATGTTTTAAACTTATTTTTAAAGTTAAATTTAGGTTGTAAAACTACTTTCAAGACTAGACCTATAGCATAATGAAATTTAAATTGTTTAAACAACCCTAATCAAGTTGTTTAGGAGTCTTATTGCCTTTGTATGTGATAGGTTATAATAGGGATGTAATTGTATGATGTGATCTGCTATGATTTGATGTATATTTGGATATTGGATATGTTGTGTGTGCGTGTTGTGTTAGTATAAATGCACGTATGGTTGAAACACTCATCAAAGCAACTTAGAGAACCGTGAAACCGAGCTTCGACGTAGGGCTACACAAAGGTTGGATCGGTTCAGATTGGACCAAATTCCTCACCCGACCGGTATAGGTATTGGTTTAAGACAGTTTAACCTATATTCGATCCTATATGAGGTTGGATATAGGTTAAGTCGAAGCATGGGTTGAGTTGGGTTAAGTAGGGTTAGACCATGTTATGTAAAGCTAATAATAAAAATGAGAATTTGAAAAAAGAATCAAAATAATATATCAAAGTATTCAACTCAAAATAGTTTTTTTAGACTACCATAATGCCTTAAAAAGAACCAATTCACCACAACACATGTTTTAGTAGAATTTCATAATACTAAACATCACATAGAATCTTTTCACTACATTCTTAGTGAAGAATTTCATTCCAAAATATATCAAAATGCTCTTAGAATATTCCTTAAAATTTCACAATCAACCCTATGGGTTTTGACCACTCTATTATTACTTGAATTGGCATCCATATGTTTTTAAGTATATTTTTTCTAGAATATGTATGCTTTATTCTAGATTTTGACTATCCTAATTTTACTTAGTTTGATACTGAATAAATATTTAAGCAAGGTTGGATTGGGTTAAAATAGGGTCAGCGTTGAATAAAATATCACACCTGACCCGTATATAGAATCGGTTGTAAGTTGTAACCCATATCCCGAACAAAGATGAGTTGGGTTGGGTTTACATGGGTTGGGTCGGGTTGGTGGGTCGGGTATAGTATGGATTGTGTGCACCCTTACTTCGACGAATTGGTTATTGCATTTTTAGTTATATTGTTGCATAGGTGATGCATGAAAGTTGAAACATTTAGGTTAGCGAGGAAATCGATGCGATTTGGAGTGCTGAGACTGCTACATGGTTCCGGGTCGGTTGGGGTGTAACACCCCATATTTTATTTAGAATATTTAATTAACGAAATTAAATAAAATAATATAGAGATTAATAAGTTGAGAAATGATTGGCTAAGGGTAGCTGTGCCATGTTAGTGTATAAACTAAAATGAAATGACATAAGCTAATGTGTTAGAATATGAGAAGGGCAATATGAGAAATAGGAAGGGCTTATACCCTAAACCTTAGAAATGAAACTCACGTTCATTTCATCTTTACTCTAACTAAAAATATACTAAGGCTGGCCACCATTATCATTCTCAAGGAAAGATTAAAGCTAGGGTTCGTGAATGAATATAATCAACACAATCAACATCAAATATTACATCTTATAATCTCAAGGTTAAGATGAATTATCACTACATTCCATTTCCATATGGTTTTTGGTTTTTGATTAGATCCAAAATGTTTTTACAAGTATATGTCATGTTTTGATGATTAAAGTTATACATATGCTTGTTGATGAATTATATATGTTCATCTTATTTTTTATGATATGTTTGACATGAAAACCCTATTAGATAATGTCCAAATGCCTTGAAAATTTAAATATAGGTCAGAAACAATAGGTTAGAGATGAGTTTCAATTTTCATAATTTTCTGAATTAATGTGGATTTTATATAAATTTTCTAGTGAATAAAATGATTTATTGGGTTATAAATTATTTATAGCTAAAATAATTATTATTTTGGTTTTAAATTTTTATATGCTGGAAAACATATTGAGACGGATTTTCTAGGATTTTTCCAGATTTTTCCTAAGTTATTTGATGAGTATATTAAATTATTTAAGGTATGAGAATTAAATGTTTTATATATTTAATTAAGGAGAAGGGGCATTTTATAAAATAAAACGAGTGTTTAATTCTGAAAATAGTGGCAGCACTTTTCTAAAAGTGTTTGTTAACCAATGAGAATTCGACAAATAAAGGCAGGTTAGTTGAAAATTATCCTTTTTATGTTAAAAACAAAAAAAATCATACTTTTGGCATGTTTCAGCCAATTATGGTATTAAACCTTCCAACCCAAACCTTTCGACAAAGTCGAAAGGTTAGCTTTTAACAAGGTCAAAATTCAATGCATATGGTGTCAAATATCTTGGTACGCAATGAATTGGACAAGGTCGAATGGTTCCTGTTCGAAAGGCCGGTAGCCAAAAAGGTTGAAGTATGTTTGCTTTATAAACTAAAGCTTTCACCTGCATTGCTTTCGAATTAGAGCTTTCGGCTTAATTACTTTCAACCAGATCAAACGTTTAAAATAAAGGTTTTTAACCTTTCGACACAGTCAAAAGGTTACTTCTGTTTTATCACTATCTGGTTTTGAAACCTTTCGACACAGTCGAAGGGTTACTGTCGCTTTATAAATGTTTTGTTTCGAACCTTTCGACAAAGACAAAAGGTTTACTTGTTTTGAAACCAGCTGCTTCTCCTAATGCTTTCGACTTAGGGATTTACCCTTGTTTTTTAAGTCAAGTATAACCAAGCTTTCGAAGCAGAGCTTTCGACTTAGTCGAAAGGTTTCTTCCAATGGAGTCGAAAGGTTTTAAAAGAAGGTTTTTCACTTATTTTAGATTGAACCCAGTAAGTCTTCGAAAGGTTAATGTTTTAAAAGGTTTGATGACTTCGTGTTTAACGACAGATTTTCTATAGGATTAGAAAACCATCGATAAATTTTAAATTACAATAACCGCAAGCGCACGGTGTATGATTGTAGCACATATGCGAGTACGGTCGATCCAAAGACAATTGTTTAGATTTTTAAATTTTATTCAATCAAATTAGCCAAAGTTGAAAGTAATTAGCTAGAAAATGTAAGAAAAATTACAAAAAGAAAGTGATAAAAATATGAGAGTAGAAAAATAATTTAGAGATAAATTCACTCTGTAGATCACATAGTTCAACAAAAATGAAATTATAATCTCTCTTTTTTGGTCATTAGTGAATATCAGTGATGTGTTTATCATAAGTATGAATTATTTGTGCTATTAATTAGCACAACATAAGCCATCAAACAATAACACACCCCTTAACCACTTACTAACTCTCATGAAAACAACAACAAAGTTGAAAATGAAATCTATTTTAAGCATGACCTATTAACTATTATTTAGAAATATGGACCATCAAATTTTAATTTCACATTCACTTCATTACCATCATCATATGTAGATGAAGAGGTAATTATTGTTTGTGATTGTTTAAGCATAGCTTATTTGTTATGAACAACATAAACTATCAAATTCAACATGAAATAATAAATCACATCGACATTCATTTAACCACAAAAGAGATCAAAATTTATCAAAATTTTGAAGCTATATAATTAGAGAGCTTCATTACCCCTAAATTTAAGGGGTTTAGCTTCTCATATTTTTTATCAAATCAACAAATATAGCTTGCAACATGAAACAAAAAGAAGAGGAAAAAGAGGGGCAAAATGAAAAGAAAGGCTAAGTAAAAAGAGATAAACACTAATCTACTTGCATGAAGAATAAACTAACTACTAACAAGAAAGAAATGAAGCATGTAAATAAGAGAGAATATTGATTAACATTGCATAAAAGAAAGAAAATTTACATGAAAAGAAATATGGCTAAGTAGCCATGTAAAGAGAAAGAGAACTTGTGTTTTATTTTGATCTTAAAAACTAACTAAGAGGAAGATGAGGGTTACATGAAGATATGGAGTATTTATACAAGTTAGAAACCCTAATTCAATTTTTTGGGGAATGCCCAAAATGCTCTTGAGGTAATGTAGCCACCAAGTAATCATTAGCATGTCTTAATCCCCCACTTAAATGTACATGAAGCTTTAATAGCCTTTGAGCATGTGCATAGTTCCTAATTGAAAATCAAGGTAAGTGGGTAGATGGGGTCCTCCATGTTCTTGAGTTTGAATTATTTTCATCTTCATTTGCTTTGTTTCCTTTTGTGCATGCATATCTTCATGAAGCCACTTTGTATTAGAATTTGAATTCCTACAAAAAAAGATAGAATTTTTAATTAATTTTTAGAAAATTAATATGTGCACAAAAACGACCATTTTGCCCTTGGATGAAGATGAATATGTGACTATTTGAAATAATTTGAATTTTTGGTTTAAACAAGTTAAAATACCTAATGTGATCATTTATTTAATTTAAATAGATTAAATATATGGCAAAAATATGCACATTTACGTGCACGTCAAATACCCCGACATTATCTTTTTATTCGTCCTCGAATAAAGAAAAACTAAGATAAGTCCGTTTTCATAGGGTGCACGATTGTATTGAGCGTATGCAACAAGCTGTTAAACCTCTAGTTGTCCTCAGTAGGACGAGTGTTGTCTCATGAGGGTTTTCAGCGGATACTACCCACAAAATCCAAATGCAGGATGAAAATATTTATAAAGTGCAAGATTTATTTACAAAGAGATGAATGTGAGTTTTTGAAAATATATACAATGAAGGATTCACTTTTAAATTGACACAGATAAGTTATATATAAGTTTTGGTTATTATCAAGAAATTTAGGACCTTTCACTTGTCAAAATTTCCAACAAAAATGAAGTTATCAAAGCAATTATACTATAGTTTAACTTGTTGTTTCGGTTGATAACACAGTGTAACTATGAAATAGATCCTTAGTCGATTATCAAATTTTATCAAAGTGGTATTTTCATTTCTTTTCAATAACAAATCAAATCAAATAATTTAAAATAGTGCTTGAATTTCATTTACTTACTCTCTCCAATTTTTTATTTGAAAATTTATTGATATTAACAATATTTACATATGCCTAACTCAGGTAAACCGAGGTCAGATATATTACCCGTGCACTGCCTTATGAACTGATGTGAGGGAAATACAGAACGTGGCAAGTGAACACACAAATATGAACACTTATTGACTGTAGGCGTTATTAAAAAGTGTTTTTATATACATACACCTAACTCTGATAAAATGAGGCCAAATATACTGATCATGCATTGCCTTTTGTGGTTACGTGAGAATGGTACAGAGCATGGCGAGTGTACATATAAGTGCGTACACCTATCGACCATAGGTGCTAATAAATATATACAAGAAATATTTTTTTAGAAAAGAGAGTTTCACAAAATCATCTTAGCACCATTTAACTTAGAAGACAAAAAAATGTTATATCCTTTAGTTTAAATCAACCACTTTTTAAAACAAAGATTTTCAATTAGGATGTATTTTATAATTATCACATATGAACCTTCCTATATACTAGTTAAACTATTGTTATTTGTAATCAAACTTCATTCTTATTTTTATTAAGACAAATAAATTTTCAAAAATTTTAATTTAGCAAACTAAAACCATATATTTATCCTATAGAGTTTCTTTAAAAAAATAAATCAAAATGCTTAAAAAGTTTTTTTTGAGATTTTTTTAAATTTTGGAAAGAAAGTAACAATAAATAAACCATGAAAAACCGAAAATAATGATGAGTCTCCCATCCACACTTGATTTTGAATGTGTCCCCACATTAACCCAAGTGAAAGGAACGTTTATTATTATTTACATGAAAATGAAATGTATTTGCACGGCCTCAGAAAGTATATCGTTAAAAAGTAAATGAAACAGTCTTCCAAAGGCCGATTCATTTGTCTTGTTAATTATGCGAGACACAGCTTAAGCTTGAAAAACCAAACCATAAATGATTTCAAAGTTGAATGTTGATTTGGGAAAACGAATGTCGTTTTATTAAAAATCGTATGAGTTGTTTTATTTTCGATGATTTTTGAGGAGATATAATGATTGATTGAAGTTCACTTTATTTTCACCAAACTAAGATTCAAATTCATCATTGAATTTTTTTCGAAACTATCAATTTCAAAATCAAACTGGTGACTTGAATCTTCCCCTTCAAAATTCGACAACTCATTTTTAAAAAGTCCAAAGAAATCATGTAGTGTTCCTTTATTAAATTATCAACAACTTTATTACATGTGTCAAGTTCAAAATCCAAAGTTGTTGTGTTCAAAATTTCAAAATCGAAAAAAGGAAGATCGAATCTTAAATCGAGTTTCTCACCCTCAAAAGAATTGAAATCCAACTCAATTACCGTGTTTTCAACAACTTCATTAAAATCGTTATTTTCAATTTCAAAAGTTGTTATTTGAAAATCAGTGATTTGAGTAAAAGATGGATTACCATTTGACTCATCACCCGTTAGGATTTGATTTTGTGTATCACATTGTTTCTTATATATTTCAAACAACAAATCTGTGTGGTCATTGTAAATTTCGTCCATTTGCTCAACAAAATCCAATTTATAATTATTAACTTGAAAATTTTCACTTTGGACTTGCTGAGAACAAATTTTTTTACTCGCATCATAGTTGAGATTATTCCCATTGCCAAAATTATTTAAAAAGTGGATCACATTTTCGTTTTGATTTTGAAATTTATTTTGAAATTCGAAATTGAATGGGCATGGGTTATACTCGAAATTGTTTGAATTTTGAAGTGAATTCAAATTTTGATTGTTTTGAAAACTTTGATTTGAGTTATCACACAAATAAGAATTACACAAATCATTTATCATTTGATTTTGTTGTGTAGAGATTTCAAGTAGAGATGAAATGCTCTTTTCAAGATTCGAGGGTTGTTCATCATTTTGAAAATATTGTGGTTTAAAACTCGAATCGTTTAAACAATAGTTGTTGTTGAAATATCCATAAGAATTTGAAGTGAAATTATATGTATTATATTGATTTTCACAACTATCGTAAAATTCATGCGAGTAAAGAAATTCAGACATTTTCAAGTTTTTAGTTTTTTATAAAGGAAAAATATTTACAAATAATATTCATTTTTCAAAAGGGAAATTGATTTTTTTTTGTTTTGTTTTTTGGTTTCTCAATTTTTTTTTCTTTGTTTTTGAAAAGGTTTTATAATTTTTTTTGATTTTGGTTTTTCTATTTTTTAAATTTTTTTGAAATTTCAAAGAAAAAGGATATAAAAATTTCAAAGGAAAGGGAATATTTACAATTTTTTAGTTTTGAATTTTGATTTTTTTAAGAATATGCATGAACTAATGCAACTAAATGAATGCAATGGTCTAATTACAAATTATTTATCCTAAGTTAACTCAAAATTGTATAATCACGTTTTGTCTTAAATCAACAAGATAATTCTCAGCCAGGTAACGCACATGATTTATCAGTGCACCACGAATCACCGTAGCAATGTAGCCGAAGGTTTAAGTACCTTTAGAAAAACAATTCAGTATAATATTTACGATTCACCGTAATATTTATAACTGATTATTGCTCTGCCATAGCCTAGATAATGAGAAATTAAACTGTTCAAAGAAGACAAATTGTCAATGTACAATTAAGTGTTATCAATCTCTAACCGTCATTATTAATTATAATTATAAAATGAAATGCAAAGCAGAAATTAAACGTATATTAACAATGCAACTACGATGAAATTTGTTTTGTTTTTGGATTTGTGAATTTTTTTTAAATGCAAGCAATCTCAAGGAAATAAAAATAAAAGGAATAACTTTTTTTATAAGCAAACAATTTATTTGGCAAGTAGAGCGGCAGTTTTCAGCAAGTTATTCCTCATTTTGTTTTTTGCAACCTGAAAATAAAACAAGATATATACATAGAGTATTTTTTTAGTTTTTTAATAGAAAAAGGAAGAAACTAAAAAAATGAAAAACAGAACAAATAAAGCTAAAACAAATTCACTTTTAAAAATATTAAGTGAAGGAACTTAAAACAAACGAAGAAAAAAAACTAAAATAATTGTTTTTTTTTTTTTTTTTTAAGAAGGAAAAAAAATGGAAACAACCAAAAACAAAACTAGCTACCCAAGAGCCCAAAAGGAATTTATAATCAATTTTTTTTTTTTCCTTAAAACTAGAAGAAAATTTAAAACAAGCTAAAAGAAAGTAAATTACAAAACGAACAAAATGAATTACATAGCCGACCCGGCCCAAATGCACTTACAAAGCCGTAACTCACTCCCTCTAATTCTTGCTCTTCCCTAAAGAAAAAAAACACGCGATTCTAAAAAAAATAGAAAACAAAAATTTCGTAAAGAAATTTGGGTCGCAGATTTGAGTTCGCTTGGCTGGCAGTATTGTTTGGGTCCAGAATGTTGCTTTAAGGATGGTAGGTGGTTCGAGTTAAAGTCACAGGCGATTGAGGTGGTCGAATTGGGGGAAGGAGGTATTGGGCAGAATTAGAATCCGTGAGTGGTCTGGTGGGTTCGTATTCGGTTGCGGCTTGCTTGGATGGAGGCGATGGGACTTGTTCGATGTGGTTGCTGGTTTGATTTTCGAGCGAAAAAGTTGTTTGGTTGTGGTCGCTGCAGGCGGTTGCAGGAGTGATATCGATTTCAGGTATGTAGTGTGATGACGTAGTGATGATTTCAAGGATTGTGCAGTTTTTTTTATGGTTAATGGGATGTAAAATTTCAGTTGAATGGGTGGGTGGTCAGGTTTGAAGGCTGCTGTAGGCGATGAAGCAAATAGGAGGTGAAGTAGATAGAAGATGAGCAGTTCGGGCAGTGGTCGATGTGTGGATATATGATGTTCACTGTGGCTAAGTGAGGAAGTTGAAAACAGGGGTTATTTATTGTTTTACTGTTTTGAACTGTAGCGAAGTGCCAAAGCGTATTGCACAGAGTTGATGGTCACTGGTTGGTGGTTTGACTTTAATGAATCGGCGAAGAGGATATGTTGACAGAATGATGATGATAACTGTGAGTTGAAAGTTGTGGTTGAAAGGGAAGAAAGGCAGTGGAGAAGGAACCAGTGCACTGTGTAGTTGGTTCAGGCAAGATGTTTGAAGTGGTGAAACAGTTTTGTTGAATGGTGAAGTTGTTTGAAGTGCAGTTTGAAGTGGTTATAAGACAGGCAGCGGTTCAGTTGTGGATGGTCGAATTGGTGATGTGCACTGCGATGGTGAAATGGTAGGGTGAATAGAGAATGGTGGCAGTGCACGATGGTTTGATGGTGAATGAAGTATTGGAATGTATGAGACACAGTGCCACAATATTGTGGAAGTGAAGCAACGACAGTGGTGAGTTCAGCTGGTAGATGGTGGATGTGGCTGTTCGGGATATGCAAGGGAAGTGTACTGTGGTTTGATGGTTTGGGATATGCAAGGAGATGTTGTGGTATGGTGAAGTGATTGTGTTAGGTTGTCTGTTGCTGCTGGCAGAAGTGGAAACTGCCGTGTTGTAGTTTGCGATGGATGAAAGGGTAAACGAGGAGCAGGGTGAAAGAGAGAGGATTGGTTGAAATGTGATGTGTATTTGTCAGTGATTGTCAGTCAGTAGGGGGAAGTGGAGATGATGGGTTTGTATGTAGATGTATGTAGAAGTATGGTAGTATTTTTATTGACTGGGTTGTGGGAAGTAGAGTGAAGGAGTGATATGAAATGATGTGTGGTGGTATTTGCGAGTGGGTGTATATCAGTAGTATATCAACAGTTTGATGGTTGTATATATGTGGTGGTATTGGAGTTTGGTAGGGTAATATTGTGGAAGGGCTGCAGGTTGGTTGTGAGATATGGTGAAGGAGTTTTATGTATAAATGGTGGCAGTAGGCAGGCACAACTGTGGGGAAGAGTGGAACGCACAGATATGAACAGTACCAGTAGCAGTGAGGCAGTATGTTTGGCAGTGTAGTGTTTCAGGCAGAAGTTGTCGTTCAGAGCAGTAATATATATGAAGGAGGTTAGTTGAGTTATGGTTGTATGGTGATTGGAATTGAGGAGGATGGTTGAAGCAGAAACAGAGTGTACTGACAAGTCTGATAGGATGCACTGTGTGTTGCTGGTAAGATGTGCACAGTTTTGAAACAGTAAATGAAATGAAATGTTATTGCATAGTTTTGAAATGGTTGTATGTGATAAAAGGCAATTTGAAACAGTAACTGTTGTACAGTTTTGAATTTGTATATGTAAAATGTAAAAGACAAAGCAATTGTAAAATGAAATGTAATTGCAATTGCAATGTAAACAAAATTGAAATTGAAATGAAACGCACTGGTTTTTTTTTTAAACAGAAAATATGCAAATGCAATGCAAATAAAAAAAAAAAAAAAAAAAACAAGCACACAAATAAAATCACACAACAAACATATATACAACAATTTTTCTTCTTCTTCTTTTAAATGCAAACACACAAACAAAACAAAAATCAAACGAAAAAATAATTCAAAGAATAGAAAATTGAAATCAAAGCAATTCCCCGGTAATGACATCAAAAACTTATTTAACGACGGATTTTCTATCGAATTAGAAAACCGTCGATAAATTTTAAATTAAAATAACCGCAAGCGCATGATGTACGATTGTAGCACGTATGCGAGTACGGATCGATATACATGGAATTGTTTATATTTTTAAATTCTATTCAATCGAATTAAACAAAGTTGAAAGTACTTAGTTAGAAAATGTAAGAAAAATGATAAAAAGAAAGTGATAAAAATATGAGAGTAGAAAAACAATTTAGAGACAAATCCACTCTCTAGATCACATAGTACAACGAAAATGGAATTATGATCTCTCTTTTTGGTCATTAGTGAATTTAAGTGATGTGTTTATCATAAATATGCTTATTTGTGCTATTAATTAGCTTAACATAAGCTAACAAACTATAACACACCCCTTAACCACTTACTAACTCTTATGAAAACAACAACAAAGTTGAAAATGAAATCTATTTTAAGCATGGTCTATTAACTATTGTTTAGAAATATAGACCATCAAATTTTAATTTCACATTCACTTCATTACCATTATCATATGTAGTTGAAGAGGTAATTACTGTTTGTGATTGTTAAACATAGTCTATTTATTATGAACAACATAGACTATCAAATTCAACATAAAACAATAAATCACATCGACATTCATTTAAGCACAAAAGAGATTAAAATTTATCAAAATGTTGAAGCTATATAATTAGAGAGCTTTATTATCCATAAATTGAAGAGGTTTAGCTTCTCATATTTTTTATCAAATCAACAAATATAGGTTACAACATGAAACAAAAAGAACAGAAAAAAGAGAGAAAAATGAAAAGAAAAGCTAAGTAAAAAGAGGTAAACACTAATCTACTTGCATGAAGAATAAACTAACTACCAACAAGAAAGAGATGGAGCATGTAAATAAGAGAGAACATCAATTAACACTGCATAAAAGAAAGGAAAATTACATGAAAATAATTGTGGCTAAGTAGTCATGAAAAGAGAAAGAGAGCCTGTGTTTTATTTTGAGCCTAAAACCTAACTAAGAGAAAGAGGAGGGTTGCATGAATATATGAGGTATTTATACAAGCTAGAAGCTCTAATTCAATTTTTTTGGAGAATGTCCAAAATGCTCTTGAGGTAGTGTGACCACCAAGTAATCATTACCATGTCTTAATCTCCCATTTAAATGTACATGAAGTTTAATGGCATTTTAGCATGTGCATTAGTTCCTAATTGAAAATCAAGATAAGTGGGTAGATAGGGTCCTCCATGTTCGTGAGTTTGAATTATTTTCATCTTCATTTGTTTTGTTTCCTTTTGTGCATGCATATCTTCATGAAGCCACTTGTATTTGAATTTAAATTCCTACATGACAACATAGAAATTTTCAATTAATTTTTAGAAAATTAATATGTGCACAAGAATGACCATTTAGCCCTTGGATGAATATGAATATATGACAATTTGAAATAATTTGAATTTTTGTTTTATACAAGTTAAAATATCCAATATGATTATTTATTTAATTTAAATAGATTAAATATGGTGGTAAAAATATGCACATTTACGTGCACATCACTTAGAAATGTTTAAATTGAATGACTTCGAAAGGTCTAAATGAATGATTTCGAAAGTTTTAAGTTGAATGACTTCGAAATGTATAATTGAATGATTTCAAGAGGTTTTATTTGAATGACTTCGAAAGGTTTAAGTGAATGATTTCAAAGGTTTGCATTCAATGATTTCGAAAGATTTTAATTCTATGATTTGAAAAGGTTTATTTTGAATATATTCGAAAGGTTTGAGATGAAAGGTTTTCAAAGATTTTCTAAGGCAGTGTTTTAAAGTGATTTTAAAGAAGGATGTCTAAGTTTTATTGTTTCAAAAGGTTTGACTTCAAAGGTTTAGTGTTTGATTTTGAAAGAGAGGATATAAAAAGTGTAGAAAGAGGTTCTTTCAAATTGTTTGATTTTGAAAGAGAGGATTTCAAAAGTGTAGAAAGAGGTTCTTTCAAATGGTTAAATGTTTTCATCAACTAAAGTTTGAGTAAAGAATACATATATGACATGGTGATATGATTTTGAGTAAAGTATAAAGATTATATACTTCTTCCTGTTTAAGTTTGAGTTAAAGGTTTTAAATCATTTTGGAAATGTTTTCAAGGAAAATTATGGGAGGGGATCCTTAATTGAAAAAAATGACTCAGGTATTAGAATACCATGTGGACTAATATGTGGTCACACATTATACATTAACCATTAGCCCAGCTAATTGTTTTCCGAAATTCCAGTGTGTAGGGCTTGGTCACTAGTAGACTAAAATTATGATTATACATCGAAAGAAATATATGTTATATACATAAAGGTTATTGGTGAGGCCGAAAAACCATTAGGATCAGGAAGACCTGGAGATGATTAAGTTAGGGACAGACCATCCAAAAAAGAAGTATTTAATAGATAGTTAAGGACAGACCGCCCAAAAGTGAAGTATTTAACAGATAGTTTAGATTAGATAGCCTAAAAAAGAATAGCTAATAGGTGTTAGATTAATTTTGATTATACTGTCTGGTAGGCCCGAGTCGGTCAAAGGTTAGAAGTTATCCAAACAAAACTTATGTGTTTGAACAGATAGTTTATTATTACCCGATGTTTATGTATGTTTACATAATGATGTTTTATAGTGTTTAATCAGTTTTAATTGCAGAAAAAAGTTTTGCGAAGATATGTTTTAAAAGGATGTTATGAGGGAAAACCTGTTCCGCTAAGCAACGTGGTCTCGCTTGACATATATATTATGAGATGTATAGTAAAATTCATACCAGGCTTCATGTCTGACTCGAAGTTTATGTTTTCCCCTTAAACTCGGGTGCTCAAAATTAATTTGAGTAGGCTGAGAGGTTAAGGTCTTTTTAGGTTTTAGTAGGATGACGAATAAGGCTACCGAAGGCTTGTAAGAGGCAAACAGATAGCTATTTAGGAGTTGCAGTTCTTGTTTATGTTTTGAAGTATTTCTGCTGTGTTTTGTATTAAATTTATTATTACTCTTTGACGCTGATCATCCAAAGGGGCATCTTCATATACCGTTCTTGGTGTATTTTATAATAAATATATTTTTCTATGCCTGGGAGTGTATTGGGATTATGTAAGTTGAATGTGGAACATCAGTTTTAAATGTAATGAAGTAAAAGTTATTTGAAATATGAGTTTTGTTTCATATTCAAGGCTTCTGATATTATAGATACCATTAACATAGCTGTATTTAGTCTACAGAAGATGATACCACAGATGACTACAGTATTTATAGCACTTAGTTTTTGGCCTCTAAATAAGGGATGTCATAGCTTGGTATCAGAGCATGGTTTATGAAATACTTAAACTAAAAATGGTTTCGAAAACATAATCCCTAGTAATTAGAGTTAAGATCGGGGTATGGGATAACACTATTGTAACGTACTTGTATTTGAAATATATATAGACACATACACACACTATATTTCTAGACTCCAATCTTAGTTAGGCTATTTATATGTATCTCACGAGGTTTGAATACAAATATGGAAGGAAGAAGAGACAGAGTTAATCTTGGAGGAGACAGCACCACCATTATTGGAAATCCCCGACCAAATACTAGAAGAGGTCCAGGTCAGGCTCAAGCTGAAAATGTTGGTGCTGGGGTTCCCCAAGTGGATATGGGAGCCATGTATCAGTTTTTCGTAAACATGATCTGTTACCTGGCACCTTGGCCCGGCTCAAAGAGGAAAATATTAAGTGTCCTTCTGCCTGCAAGTACCGCTCGGCCTAGGTATCGTTCGGCCTGAGTGCCGCTCGGCCTAAGTCCCTCGTTTGGCATTCTCTGTTTCAAGCTCCACCACCCGACATTCTTTGGTTCGACCACCATCGCTCGGCATCTCGAGTTCAGAAGCCATCACTTGGCACCTCAAGTTCAGACACCATCGCTTAGCATTGCCATTGCTTGGCATTCTTTGGCGACATCGTTCGGCAAAGCCACTCAGCAAGGTCGCTCGGCATGACTCGTTCGGCATGCTTGGCTCGGTGCGTAGAAGTCACCTACCGTGGGCCGAGATACTTTGTTCCTGGGACCTTGAGGGAAGTCTAATCCATCTTCGCCTATAAATAGAAGGGCAGGGGCACAGTGAAATAGACCTTTTTTGGAGAACACTGGGGAGACTCTGTCGCTTTCAAGACTCTTTCTTTTCAGTTAGCACTTGTATTCAAGTCATTATTGTACGGATTGTATCTGTATCCAATCATTTGTGAAAGCAATAAAGATCAAAACTCAAAGTGGACGTAGGCAATTACGCTGATCCACTATAAATCCGTTGTTCTTGTTTTTGCATTTAATTTAGCTTACAGATCTCTGTTTTAATTTACTTTCTTCATTAATCTCTCTGCACAATCTTTTTCAAGGGTGTTAGTGACCAATTCTGGTGCTAACATTTTGGTGCTTTCATTAAAAATTGAATTCTCAGCTTGATTGGATCTCATCGTCTACTAGTGGATTTCCATATTCGCGAGATAGATCCAGTTGTTCACTAAAAAACTTCTATTCTACTCAGATTTGAAAGAAATCTAAATGAAGCTGATAGCCATAGTCAGAGAAGCTAAGTCTAGTGCACCTTTATTTTGGAAGATTTGATTATGCTAATTTTCTTGTTTATAGTTAATCAAGTGTTCATGTTCATGTAAAAGGATTGGATTCACTAATGTACGCAAGATCGGGGGATTGGATGTTGAAGTTTGCACAAGTTGAATAAAGGCCGAGCCACATTCAGGCCGAGCCACATCCAGGCCGAGCCACTCCATGCCGAGCCACATCCAGGCCGAGCCACATCCATTTCGAGCCACGTCCATGCCGAGCCACTCCAGGCAAGCCACATCCATGCCGAGCCACATTTATGCCGAGCCACATCCTTGCCGAGCCACTCCAGGCCGAGCCACATCCATGCCAAGCCACATCCATGCCGAGCCACTCCAGGCCGAGCCACATCCATGTCGAGCCACATCCAGGCCCGAACGGCGTCCAGGCGGAGTCGCATGCCTATGCTGAGCAGCATCCAGGCCGAGTTGCATGCCTATGCCTAACGACATCCAAGCCGAGCCATGTTTAGCCGATCCAAGCATAAGTTACACCGGTCTCTTATACGACCCCTATTTTCAAAAAAAAAAATCGAGTACGACCCAAATTTTCGAAGAAGAAGCTAAAATAAAGGAACATTCTATCCACTTCCCTTACATCCCATGATCGACCGGGGCATAGAGGATCCAGCGGCAGCTTCTTAACGGTAATAAGGGAACGAAAAAGCAACTGCTACTCAAACAATACTCCTGTTAACCCGCCTTTTTTCAAACATAAGTAGGCGGATTCAACCTAACTAACTTCACGACTATCGAGGTTGGAGTATGATGGATTTGGTATCGAATGATGAAGTTTACTTGGATATGTCATTTGGTCAAGAAATGGAGAGAATGCACGGCACAAGTACTTCGTTCGGTCTACACTCCCCGCTCGGCATAAAAGAATCGTTCGGCATTGGTTGCCGCTCGGCATAAAGGAGTCGCACCTCGATACCTCGCACCTCGATACCTCGATACCTCGCACCCCGATACCTCGATACCTCGCACCTCGATACCTCGATACCTCGCACCTCGATACCTCGATACCTCGACACCTCGCACCTCGCCCGGCATTGCACCTTGCACCTCGCCCGACATTGCACCTCACACATCGCTCGGCATCGTACCTCGCTCGGCATTGGCGACTCGGCATGGGTCGTTCGGCGAAGATGGCTCGGTGGAAAGTCATTCGGCATAAGACGAATGTGGCTCGGTGGAAATTCTTAATGGGCCTTTACCGTTCAGAAAGCCTAGCAACTCAAAATTCGCCTATAAATACAGCTTGTAGGGGTTCAGAAGGGGGTCTTCTTCTTCTCTTCTACTCTCTGACTTTTTATTTTCTAAGACTAAGGCTAGTCTACCACTTTGTAACTATAATTGATTCAAGCATCAATAAAAAGAAAACTTCTAGAGTGGACGTAGGCTGAAGTTAGCCGAACCACTATAAAACTTGTTATTCTTTACTGCTTTCATTTTAATTTTAACTGTTCTTCATATTATTATTCTCTACACACACTTTATATGTTATCAGTGACAGTTAGTTGGTGCTTTCATTTACATTTGGGTGTTAGTGACCAATTTTGGTGCTAACACTGAGAAGGCAAGCGCTCAGGGATTTTGGAGCTAGGAACTTGGACTCTAGAAAGCAATGGCTAGGCCATCAACAAGAAAGAAAGTGCCAGAAAGGAGAAATCAGGAGGAAAGTCAAGAGGCTTCCTCTGGAGCTGGAGCAGGTCAAGCATCCATCTACATCACCAGAGACGAGACGGAAGCAATGTTGAAAAGACAAGAGGAGATGATGCAGGCTCTTCTCAGACAATTTGCACAGGCAGGAAATGTAGGAGCTCAGGTCCGTGGAGCTGGATCAGAAGCGCTCAACCAACAAGCAGAGGGAATAGCTCATCAGGGGGCAGCACCCAATCAGTAGACGGCTATCAATCCGGATGGATCTAGACTCGGGGGCATACCACCAGGGAATGCTGAACCAATCCATGAAGGGATACTAGATAATGCTGTCCAACCCAACACCAATAGGAGTGCAGCCGTGCAGGAGTACCAGATGAGGAGTATGTGCCAGAATTCCCTTATCAACTCGGGGGGCAGACCAGAGGCAGCAGACAAGGATTACAGATTAGTGATAACGACAGACTGGCGGAGATGGTTAGACGAGCTATGAGAGGTAGATTGGTAAACAAAGACTTGGAGGATGTGAATAGGAGTCCCTTTACTCCTACTATCAGGCGAGCTAGGAACCCACCAGATTTTAAGCTAGCATCAGTGGAGATGTATAATGGGAGGATGGATCCTACGGTTCATCTTACAAAGTATATGAGGCATATGGAAGTGCTAGGGGCATCAGAGGAAGTCATGGCCCGATGCTTCCTATTGTATCTGACAGACATAGCAGCACTATGGTTTAGACAATTGGAGAGTGGTTCCATTGGAACGTTTACTGAGTTGACTGAGAAGTTTATGAGGCAGTTCAGAGTTCACATTTCGAGACCTAAGAATGTGATGAGTTTGGCAGCTCTAAAGCAGAGGACCGGGGAATCTTTGAGGAGCTTTCTAACGCGATTCAATGCAACGGCATCATCGGTGAATCGACCAGATCCATCCATGGTCTTAATGGCAGCTGTATCTGGCATAGCTAATGGAACAGAGTTCAAAAATTCACTAACAAGGGATCCACCTATGGATCTAGGGGAGTTTTATCATGAGGCCGAAGGATTTTTATGATTAGAGGATGCAAATGCTGAGAGAGAGGAAGGAGATGATGTTTATGCAGTCAAGGGTGAAAATCCTCCTAAAAAAGATTCAAGAACTGATAAAGGAAGGCCAGGGATAACGAAGATGAACCAACGCGACCACGATAGGAACCGAGATTCACCTCTTAGTCAGAGCTAAACGAGACTTTGGAACGAATTTACCAAGACACTAGGGGGAAGATTCCCTATCGGAGGCCAATGAGAAGGGATCCGACCAGCAATGGAAAAAGGTCAGACAAGTATTGTTTATTCCACGAGCTGAACGGTCATAGCACGAATGACTGCAGGCACTTGAAGGATAAGGTCGAGGGACATATCCGTAATGGTTTGCTATCGCAATATATGAGAAGGGAAACAACGATGGTGGAACGAGAGCGGCCACCACCTACACCAACCGGGAACGGCTCGGGATCGGGGAGTCACTTGTCATTATCTGATTGAAATAATGACGAATACGTGGCAAACTCCACACCAACGCGATTAAGTCATTTACACATGCACAGGACCACGAACGATCCTCGAGCATGCTCTGATACGACTATAAATTGCATCAATGTAGGTGTTTGCTCTTAGACGTCCCTGTTTTGCTTTTATTTTCCATATCTCATGTTTGGACTTGATTTAGTTTGACATTTCCGTTGAAAGACTTATTTTGAATGAAAATCTGATGTTTGTGATTCCATGACGGCTAAGCCACTTACACATGTATGGGGTCGCGAATGGTCCTTAGGCATGCTCTGAGATAGCGATAAATCGCCACGATAAACAGTTCAAAAACTCACTCGAACGTGAAATCTGACATTAATGATACTAAGTCCCCCCAGGGCACACACAACTCGCCTCGAACGGCACCTGACCACGAACCGTCATAATTCGCCTCGAACGGCACCGGATTGCGAACGATCACAACTCACCTCAAATGGCACCCGACCGCGAATGGTCACAACTCGCCTCGAACGGCACCAGATCGCGAAAGATCATAACTCGCCTCGAACGGCACCCGACCACGAACAGTCACAATTTGCCTTGAACGGCACCAGATCGGAACGATCACAACTCGCCACGAATGGCACCCGACCACGAACGGTCACAACTCGCCTCGAACGGCACCAGATCGTGAACAATTATAACTCACCACAAACGGCACCCGACCACGAACGGTCACAATTCGCCGCGAACGGCACTCGGCCTCGAACGGTTACATACCACCCCGAATGACATACGATCCCGAACGATCGTCATTCGTGGTTAGATAAGGCTATTAATTTCTTTGCAGGTCAGTAACAAGTTACAAACATCCAGCTTATTGTGCTACAAAACACACCTTCCGTTAGCAAGGCATGTTTTGGGGGGCAAAGTGTTAACCCGCCTTTTGTCAAAGCCTTAAGTAGGCGGATTCAACCTAACTAACTTCACGACTATCGAGGTTGGAGTATGATGGATTTGGTTTCGAAGGATGAAGTTTACTTAGATATGTCATTTGGTCAAGAAATGGAGGGAATGCATGGCACAAGTACTTCGTTCGGTCTACACTCCCCGTTCGGCATAAAAGAATCTTTCGGCATTAGAAATGGTTTGGCATTGGTTGCCGCTCGGCATAAAAGAGTCGCACCTCGATACCTTGATACCGCGATACCTCGATACCTCGCACCTCGATACATCGCACCCCGATACCTCGATACCTCGCACCTCGATACCTCGCACCCCGATACCTCGATACCTCGCACCCCGATACCTCGATAACTCGCACCTCGATACCTCGCATCTCGATATCTCGATACCTCGCACCTTGATACCTCGCACCTCGATACCTCGCACCTCGATACCTCGCGCCTCGATACCTCGATACCTCGCACCTCGATACCTCGCACCTCGATACCTCGATACCTCGACACCTCGCACCTCGCCCGATCTTTCACCTCGCACCTCGCCCGGCATTGCACCTCGCACCTCGTTTGGCATCGTACGTTGCTCGGCATTGGCGGCTCGGCATGGGTCACTCGGCGAAGATGGCTCGGTGGAAAGTCGTTCGGCATAGGACGGCTTGGTGGAAATTCTTAATAGGCCTTTACCGTTTAGAAAGCTCAGCAACTCAAAATTCGCCTATAAATACAGCTTGTAGGGGTTCAGAAGGGGGTCTTCTTCTTCTCTTCTGCTCTCTGACTTTTTATTTCCTAAGACTAAGGCCAGTCTACCACTTTGTAACTATAATTGATTCGAACATCAATAAAAAGGAAACTTCTAGAGTGGACGTAGGCCAAAGTTAGCCGAACTACTATAAAACTCGTTGTTCTTTAGTGCTTTCATTTTAATTTTAACCGTTCTTCGTATTATTATTCTCTACACACACTTTATCTGTTATCAGTGACTGTTAGTTGGTGCTTTCATTTACATTTGGGTGTTAGTGACCAATTTTGGTGCTAACAACTCCCAAAGGTTGGAGAACATAGATGATATGACTCTAGGAAAATGCCAAGATGACTCCAAGCACTATCCTTCACTGACCTAGCACTTCAAATTTAGTGACTCCAAGCGGACCATTGTTTATCTCTAAGCAATTTATTCCAAATGCTAATAAGGATATCATACTGATCGCATTTGAGGAGAGTCGACCTCTAGATATATTTTGGCAGCTAGTTAGCTGGAGAGCCTCCTACGACCATGGATTATTTCTGTTACAAAATGAATCCAAACCAAAGTGAGGAGGAGTGGAGAAAACTAGAAAAAATAACAATGCAGGCCCATCGGCTATGGACACTGATCCCGATAGACAAAACAAGATCTCAAAATTCAACTCATATGCTCTTTGAAATATTCAATCGATAGCCTCCATTTAGAGACTCGCGACTCAAAGTGGCACTGAAAACTAACCTCGAGAGAGTCCATCGAAGTCCATAAGAAATCAGGGGAATGTTGTATATTCCAAAATGCACACTGATTCTAACACTGCGATTGCAAACACCTCCCAGGTGTCATTGGAAAGCAGATTCAGAAAGGAAAGCTTCAACAGTATGTACAAGTCCTATAGAACGGTGGGCAGTGAACATCCGATGCCTATTAATAAAGGGCTATGTTTATCAGTTGGACCGCCGACTGCCGACATCCCTTTGAAAGGAGCAAGTGGCAAAGTCGATTAGAGAGCACACGATGCTGCTTCACTTATCAATGAGATTTATTCCAATCTTCCTTGAATTATTCTCATTTCCATTTCTATTTCTATTTCAATTGTTCTATGAACTATGACCAACTTGAACTAAACTTCTTCAAAAGCATGCAGGTGACCAAGTACTTAGATTCAGCCACCAACCAATCCACGCAGACCGTGATCGGACCTGTGGAGTTTCATCAAGAAGAGCATGATTCAATCGCTCTTCATCGACCATGTGCCTTTAATTTGGGGCCAAGGGCTAGAAATTGAAAACCTCGTCACGATCATAGCCCAATACAAAGCGAACATGACCGACTGTCCATACGTCGACCTCCACATTTGATTTGAAGACCTAAGCAAGGCTTGGAATGAATATGGCCCGATCATCCACTCAAATCGTGTCATAAAACAAAGTTCAAAAAAATACAAATGCCTCTCCTGAAGCTCAGTAACGCCGGGATCTATCTAGAGTAGACATGATTTGATTATCTACACATCAAATCCTACCTTGAACACAAAAGGTTGTTCGAAAGCCCGACTTGGAGTAGCTGTGATGGACTACCTACTCATCAACCATCACTCTCAATACATGGACACGACTGCACCTTGAAACATATGCAACTTACTTTGTTTACTCAATAACCCATTATCCTTATTTCTTAGAAAGAGATGCAAAGCAAATTTTGCGAGACTTAATTATCTAACCCCGCTTAGATGTGATCGAACCATCTGTTGTATACCTCCTTCCTTGACTTGATTGGAAGAGCTATAATCACCAAGCGGACGAGAGTCGACCGTCTATTTTTCAAGTTTCATCCTTCATGCCGGGGGCAAAGTCCCATTCCATGAGCAAACGTGGTTAGATCGTTCAATCAACAACGTTAGCTCGATATGGTAAATGAAATACAAATTAAACGGGTGGAGATATGACTACTCTCAACAAAAATCTCTAAGTCCCTGAAGCGGACAAGAGTACTCTAAGTCCCATGAGTGCAGACTAGAGTATGAACGACTTGAAAACCTCTAAGTCCCTAAAGCGGACTAGAGTACTCTAAGTCCACTGAGTGTGGACTAGAGTATAAATGACATAAAAACCTCCAAGTCCCTGAAGCGGACTAGAGTACTCTAAGTCTCCTGAGTGTGGACTAGAGTATAAACGACTTTAAAACCTTTCAGTCGCTGAAGTAGACTAGAGTACTCTAAGTCCCATGAGTGCGGACTAGAGTATAAACGATATAAAAGCCTCCAAGTCCCTGAAGCGGACTAGAGTACTCTAAGTCTCCTGAGCATGGACTAGAGTATAAACGACTTAAAAACCTCTAAGTCCCTGAAGCAGACAAGAGTACTCTAAGTCCCCTGAGTGCGGACTAGAGTATAAACGACATAAAAACCTCTAAGTCCCTAAAGTGGACTAGAGTACTCTAAGTCCCCTGAGCGTGGACTAGAGTATAAATGACTTAAAAACCGCTAAGTCCCTGAAGCGAACTAGAGTACTCTAAGTCCCTTGAGTGCGGACTAGAGTATAAACGACATAAAAACCTCTAAGTCCCTGAAGCAGACTAGAGTACTCTAAGTCCCCTGAGTGCGGACTAGAGTATAAACGACTTAAAAACCTCTAAGTCCCTAAAGCGGACTAGAGTACTCTAAGTCCCTTGAGCGCGGACTAGAGTATAAACGACATAAAAACCTCCAAGTCTCTGAAGCGGACTAGAGTACTCTAAGTCCCCTGAGCGTGGACTAGAGCATAAACGACATAAAAACCTTTAAGTCCCTGAAGCGGACTAGAGTACTCTAAGTCCCCTGAGCTTGGACTAGAGTATAAACGACTTAAAAACCTCTAAGTCCCTGAAGCGGACTACATTACTCTAAGTCCCCTGAGTGTGGACTAGAGTATAAATGACATAAAAACCTCTAAGTCCCTGAAGCAGACTAGAGTACTCTAAGTCATCTGAGTGCAGACTAGAGTATAAACGACTTAAAAACCTCTAAGTCCCTCAAGCGGACTAGAGTACTCTAAGTCCCCTGAGTACGTACTAGAGTATAACATAAAAACCTCCAAGTCTCTGAAGCGGACTAAAGTACTCTAAGTCCCCTGAGCGTGGACTAGAGTATAAATGACTTAAAAACCTCTAAGTCCCTAAAGCGGACTAGAGTACTCTAAGTCCCCTGAGTGCGGACTAGAGTATAAACGACATAAAAACCTCTAAGTCCTTGAAGCAGACTAGAGTACTTTAAGTCCCCTAAGTGCGTACTATAGTATAAACGACTTAAAAACCTCTATGTCCCCTGAGTGCGGACTAGAGTACTCTAAGTCCCCCGAGTGCGGACTAGAGTACTCTAAGTCCCCCGAGTGCGGACTAGAGTATAAACGACTTAAAAACCTCTAAGTCCCTGAAGCGGACTGGAGTACTCTCATTCCCCTGAGTGCGGAGTAGAGTATAAACGACTAAAAAACCTCTAAGTCCTCTGAGTGCGGACTAGAGTACTCTAAGTCTCCTGAGTGCGAACTAGAGTACAAAAGACTTGAAAACCTCTAAGTCCATGAAACGGACTAGAGTACTCTCAGTCCCTTGAGTGCAGACTAGAGTATAAATGACTTAAAAACCTCTAAGCCTCCAGAGTGCGGACTAGAGTACTCTAAGTCCCCTGAGTGCGGACTAGAGTATAACCGACTTAAAAACCTCTAAGTCCCTGAAGTAGACTAGAGTACTCTAGGTCCCCTGAGTGCAGACTAGAGTATAAACGACTTAAAAATCTCTAAGTCCCTAAAGCGGACTAGAGTACTCTAAGTCCCCTGAGCATGGGCTAGAGTATAAACGTCTTAAAAATCTCTATATCCCCAGAGTACGGACTAGAGTACTCTGAGTCCCCAGAGCGTGGACTAGAGTTTAAACGATTTGAAAATCTCTAAGTCCTTAAAGTGCGGACTAGAGTACTCTGAGTCCCCAAAGCGTGGACTAAAGTATAAACTAAGTCCCCAGAGTGCGGACTAGTGTACACTGAGTCCTCAGAGTGCGGACTAGAGTATAAACAACTTAAAAACCACTATGTCCCTGAAGTGAACTAGAGTACCCTGAGTCCTCGGAGTGCGGACTAGAGTATGAATGACTTAAAAATCTCAAAGTCCTAGGAGCACGGACTAGAGTACTCTGAATCCTCGGAGTGTGGACCAGAGTATAAAAGACTCAAAAATCTCTAAGTCCTTGGAGCGCGGACTAGAGTACTCTGAGTCTCCGAAGTGCGAACTGGAGTATGAACGAATTAACGAAAATCTCTACATCCCGAGCTATGGACTAAAGCATAAACCGTTCGACAAATCTTTAAGTCCCTAGAGTGTGGAACGAAGCATGAACAAAAATTGGGCGCAAGTCGACTGGAGGGAGAATGACACTAAGCCACGAGAATGCAGAGTAATGCATAAACATCGATAAATAGACGAGTGCATTCCGACCATTCTATATTCCGCAAATTTCGGCTTGAAATCGACAGGAGGAGTATTAACTCGCTAAGGATGGAGTTCGACCATCCAATTAGTGGCCTAGCTAAATCAGTGTTGGGGTGCAGGAATACAAATCACTAAAAGATGAATACACAGCTTATTATAGCTCTAGCTTGGTGTTCTTTACAACTTAAGGCAACGACTACAGGTGTAACGACCCAGAATTTCAGTCATTTGAAATTCATATATTTAATTGGTTTTAAATATTCACAAGTTAAGTTTATAAGCTGAATAAATAGTATTTCGAATATCTAGATTTAATTGGATAATTAAATTGTTAATTTAATATCTGAAATTGTGTAAACTATAGAAAATTGGATTTAAAATGAATAAAAATGATTTGTAAGGTTGAATTAATCATATTTAAATTAGAATGATGTTAGAGAACTTTTAAAATCGAATTAAAAGTTAATTTGTAAAAATTGAATATTTTAATATTTAATTGACGTGTAAAAATAGCCATTTTTCAAACAGTCTAGGATTTCGACGAAACTAGTTTCATGGGAACCGTAATGCAATACTATTGTAAGATTTCAAATTTCGTGTCAATCGGGTTTACTGTTTGTCCGGGGCAAGCTAAAACGCGTAGAAATTCGTTTAAGTGAATTTTAAATTTAAATAGTTGATTCGAAAACCTATCTTCCAAATACGATTGCCATTGCCCCCGATATATACTCCATTGTGTTCGAAATAAGGGTAAAATATTATAAAGGCCAAGCGACACACTTCGATTGGAGTTCGAAAATTGTCGAGATGAATAGTCTTTTGCAATTTTCTATATAAGGACCTACATTTCTTCATTTGCATCAAACCCTAATTTAGTTAGGGCAAGCTGCCACTTTCACAGTTAATGGCTGAAATCATTCGATTCTTTTCCCTTTAATTTCTTCCAATCCATAAATCTATTCAAGAAACCTCCAACACGAAGATTATAGAGCTAAGTGAGATTTACAAATCCATACGGATGTGATCGAGAATGGAGCAACGGATCGATGTGAATATGGTTTGAACACACGAAGTTCATGCATGTTTTTCTTGATGATGGGATGACCGAGCTTGTCATGCTCGTCGGCAATGGTGGCTAATGCGTAGGCGAGTCGAATGGGGGTGTTCGATCAGCAGCTAGGTAATCGTGGAAGAAGCGAAAATTCAATGGAAATCGAACGACGTGGGTTTCTCGCATTCGTGAATAGCCTAGAAGAAGATGAAAGCAACGCATGGCCTAGATTCGATTTTTGAAAATGTGTGACCGAGATATTAAAGGTTTAAAATAAAAGAAAAAAAGGAAAATAGTAAACTGATTTATATTAATTCGTGTAATGTTTAAAATGCTATATCTTTTTGATATGAGGTCCGTTTCGCATAAAAAGAATAGCGTTGGGTTCGTATGGACGAACACTACGCGATGGAGATTGTTTGGAGTTGATTGGAGCTAGTGTAAATTTAGGTAAAATTAAACGGCTGTTTAATTTTATTCGGAATGAAACACTGCAACTGCTATTGGAGATAATGTGAGTATAGCTCACTCTTTCTGACTCACTGATATTTTTATATAAGTGAGAAATAATTTATTATATGATGATTAACGATTGTTTGGATGACATATGATATATTAATTCGCATTTGGATATATACCTGCCTAGTGGAGTAGATGACCCTATACGTTCCCGTGTATGAGCGGATGACCCTTTGTACGCGCGTCTGCCTTGAAGTGGACATTGCACATATATTCTAATATGTATATTTGTTGCAGGTGACAGGTTGGAGGGATCCAACTGGATTCCTCATCTATATTGATTTATTTACAGATATTGTGATATATGCTGTTATCATATGATATATGATGTTTTGGATGCCTGATTGTTGTATTTAGTGCCGTTGCAACATTGGGCCTATTTTTTGAATTTTAAAAAAATGTTAAAGTAATGATTTCGAATTTAAAAGAATTTTAAAGTGATTTTGACTATTGAATTTTGAATGGTTAAAGGAATGGATTTATTTTAAATAAATAAATGTGATGATTTTTGTGTTATAAAAATTATGACGTTTTTGGAAATATAATTGAAATGTGATTTTTGAAACATGGAGTTAACTATTTTGTAAAATAGTATAATTTGAGATTTTTGAATTATTATAAATGGTTTTATACAGAAGATTTATAAAAATTGAATTTTTATAAATCGAAATAATGGAATTATAAAACGAGTTTTATAAGTGTTAAAATGTAGTATAAATGAATCTTATAATTAAGTAAGATTTATACATTTATGAAGTTGTGAAGTTATAAAATGAATGATTTTGCAAAATAAATGAATTATAAGTTATTAACATATAATTTGGCTTTTTTGGCATATAAATTATATAAATGGAATTGGTTAATAAAAGGATTTTATAAGTGGAAGTTTTTGTAAAAAAAAAGGAATTTATAAACATTGTTTTATAAATCCGAAAACAATTGAATTTGGTAAGTGAAATATAGAAGTTTATTTAAAGGGACTATATTCACGATTTTGGACGGTGAATTATCCTTTTAAATTTAATGTGCAATAGTATTGATTTTGGTTAGAGAATTATATTCATGATTTTGGATAGTGGATTGTCCTTTAATAAATGTGTAGAAACATTGAATTGGATTAAATGAACTATATTCTCGATTTGGGACAGTGAATGATATATTGAATAAAATGGATATGATTTGGAAAGTGAATAACCTTTTGAATTAAATAAATGTTTTGGAAGTGATATTTTAAATGGAATAAATGGTTTAAAGATGTTTTAAAATGTGTTAAATATCGAAACCATAGATTTCAACATTCATTGTTGAAATAGACGTTTTCGAGAAATAAGGAAATGATGGACTATAACACTGTTGTTATAGTAAATGATTTTTGAAAGGAAATATTTTTATATAGTATTAGGATTTATATATCTATCTTAATTTCGAATCCCGATACTATTGATTTTAGGTTGTCGTAACAATGTTTTACGCAACATTCATTTTAACACAAATAAATGTGTCTAAGATAATATTTTCCTTAAAGAATAAAATATATACTTAATCGTGATTTAAGTATATGTAATATTTCTAAGTGTTGAAAATAGAGTGAATTCTGAATTACTTATACTGTTGAAATAAGTGTTTGGAAATGTTTTCCAATATTAAGCTAAAATGGTTTGAGATTATATCTTTTTTAAAGATAATTTGAAGTGAATATTTGGCAGGCAATTTAATTTAATAAAAGATTAATAAAAGGGCCTAGTGATTGTTATGGTGCTGAATATTTGTTTGTTTGTTTTGATAGTTAAATAACCGATTATCAGACTTGGCAAAAAAAATTTAGTTCCTCGACTTGATGTGGGAACTATTTAGTCATACACTTAGTACGTTGCCTTCTGTGTAAGCTTGATTATCGTTTGTGTTGAGGATGTTGATTCGTACAGTGCGGAGTATTACTCCAATCTATCGAGCTTCCTTCTTGGCCCGAAGGATAGCAAGTTAAAAGTTGGAAACATGATAAGTCTACGAGACTTAGTTTCCGTGTGAGGTTGAGAAACGCTTTTGCGTTGTTGGTGCGAAGAGACCGGGATCAGATTTATCTGAAAACCACTTTGGACCAACGTATATGCGACGATTGTGCAGGTTGCTTGTGATGATATTAATATTCTAGATTTCATAGTGGGGGACTGCTTGTTGATTGTTTAGGGCTAAAATCCCAATATACATCCAGTAGCAATGGTCTTTTCATTATGAAATATCCAATGCGAGAACTATTCGCTACTAATCCTAGGGATTTCCTGACAGGATGTGGTAGGAAAGTACCTTTGGTTTGTCCTGTTTTTAGGCAACTTGTATGGATGTTTGTCTGACATTGCATTTCTAAAGATTACATACATTGATTTTTACAAACATACATCAGTGGTGGCGGATAAGGCAACTTCTCTTAGCTTAACACCCTCTTGAGTCGTATGAGCTTAAGGGTTGTATTTTTGTGGAAGGCAATTAATAGTCAACGGAAATGCCCGTGTGGCATTCAAAGTGATGTGATATGTGATTGTGAAAGGTAATCGTTACCTCGTCAGGCCTCGTCAACTGGAAATGACCAAAACAGGGTTAGATGCGGCAAGGCTAAGTGGGTCATTCCCGAGTAGGATATGATCATCCTGTTCTAGACATATCTTTGCATGCAATGACGTCGTGTATCTGATTATTATGGTTTGTATGCTAGAGGGACCTCGGTAAAAGTCGGTAACGACCGAAGGATGACATATTCGGTATCATCTAGTTATAGAGGTGGGCCGGTCTTGTGTTGGTAGAGAAACTTTGTGATGGTTTCTCGGTACATTCTTCTAGAGATGTGCTGCCGGAAGGTAGTCCCTTCACCTGGTCATTTGTATGGAAATCCAAACTCCACTACATACCTGCCATTTTATTTGTAGAGCCTAGTATGCTGGAATTTAATAACGGTAACAATTTCGGCTATTTTGAATATTATTTGTGCAATATACACTATTATAATATAAGAGGATTTGATATGAAATGATTTAGTTATCGTAAGGTAAAAACATGTCCGTGTTTATGTGTGGACTTGTCTTACGAGATGCTTTTGTTTTGATAAAGGAAAAGTTTTGGTAACTTAATAAATTCAGTTGAGTGTGTTTCTTACGCTGGTTTACTAGACTGATCCGGGCATTCTTCCCTTTCAATGCTCGGGTCAGACCAAGTATATTTACACGTCTAGATTTGATGCCTTTGGAGCTTCAGCAGGAGAGCTGGAGATCTTCATTTTCGTACATTTGCATTTGCTTGATTATCCACTGCATTCCTTAGCTGTTTATATTATCAGTAATTGTGACGATAGGTTATTATAACTGTTCAGCCTGATAACTATTGATTGATTATTGAACTCTGATTGATGTGTGTGTATATATATATACAGTTTCTGTTTTGTAAAGATCATTGATATGATATTATATATTTTCCGCTGCGATGTGAGATTCTGTATTTTTCTGTTTTGTTCTATCTCCTCTCTTTCTTCTCTTCTCTTCTTCTCTCTTCTTTTCTTTCCCTTGACTCTCCATCATTTTATGTTTTTTGACTCGAACATGTGTGCATTATTATCGATTCAAATGGTATGGATTTTTGGGTCGTCACAGTTGGTATCAGAGCTTAGATTTTGTATATTCCTAAGCTTTGATGTTTACTCAGTATAGATAAGGATAGTAGCACCCTAGATTGAGTTGACCGTATTGTATATATATGAGCGCGTATTTGTTAGTGAATATAAAATGTTTTATATTGTGTTTTCTTATCCGTTGAGTTGTTCGCAAATTCTGGTCGTGATGTGGGACGCCATGTTATCGATAGGGATTTCTAAACTCTTAAACGAGGTAAGTCTACACAGTATCATTCTAAATTAGGCAAATGAAGTAATTTTACCTCGATTATATTTTATATATAAAGAAACAATTTTTCAGAAATTATTATATAAACCGCATTGATTGTTTGCTTGTTTGAAAATGTAAAAATATATATAAGTTAACAAAAGTTGTTTGAATAATCTAAATAGAAACAACCTGAATATATTTATAAATGTGACTTATAAATGAAAATGGATTTAACTAAGAATTTATGAAATTTGAATCCCATTTATTTTGGAAGTTATTTTTCAAAAGTAAAAGAGGTCATACTATTATAAATCTAAATAAGATGAGTAAATTTGAAATGATGTTATGTAAGTAAAGTAAAATAGTGAAATTATATAAGTAGAAGATTTATAAATGTGATTTGTAAATATAAAAGAATATAAAGCACTGAATTCATTATTGTTGCTGGGAAATAATAACGGTGATGACTGCAGCATCATCAGTATTATTTTCGAGTTTCTATGTGATGGATTTGCTACCAATGGTAAATTGAAAATTGAAGTTTTGTTACGATAAGAAAATTTGATTTAAAATCCAAGTTAAAATTGATAAAAATAAGTGAAACGGGTTTTGGACTTATAATATATGAGATAATAAAAATTTAGCTTTGGTAAAGTTGAAATAAATGCGAGTTAGCATAATAAATATATGATTTGAAATTTAACTAAAGGAAAGTTAATACAGTGAATTGGATTTGAAATTATAAAGAATGAATTTAGTGAATGGAAGTGAACTGTGGTAGTTGTTAAAGGAATTATGAATAAACAAGTTGTATAACTTATAAAATGTGAAAAGGTAAGTAAAACCAATTGTTAAAATGGTTAAACACTTTTGGTTAGACAAAACAAAAATCTGAATTTGAACGGTGATATGATTTTGATGTAAGTTAAATAAAATGACTTTAGAGATGAAATGAAACATAACTTAAGTAATGTTGAATGAATTTGATTTTTGGTATCAAAGTAAATTAATAAAGTGAATTAATCGAATGTGAACTTAAGTTAATAAATGAAATTCAATTTGAAGTGTAAAATGAATTAGCAATCGAATGTAAATAAATTGATATGGAATAGTAGATGTAAGTGTTAATTCATTGAAAGCTAACGAAATTTGAAATGTCGTTGTTAGAATTTGGAGAAAACTTAAGCTAAGAAGTTGTGGTTATAATGAATACTAGAATTCAATCTAAACTGAATAATTGAATGAAAGTCAATTGAATGTTAAATCAATTGGAATTAAAAGTGTTGAACCAAATAGAATGAATGTAAAGTAGATTAATTTGGTAATGTTGGTTATGCATTGTTTGTTAGATGGATGTTAGTTGATTGTATAAAAAATTCATATGGAATTGAATTAATAAAATTGAAAGCTAAATAATTGAATTTGAATATGAATGAATGCTAGTAAATCCAATGTTAATGAATCAAATATGATTAAATTGAAAATCAATTCAGTAAATATTAGTGAGAAGTGAAAGTGTATTGATTAGGTTATGGATTGATTGGATGTAGATTTTGGTTTGTTGGATGATAGTTGTTTGATGATTGGATTTGTTGCTTTTGTTGCATTTTCTATATTGGCATTTATAGTTATTGTAGTGGTATATACCGTATATTGATATTACTTTCAAATATACATGTCTCTCATTGCTGTTGAGTGGATAGTAGGTGCGGATGGCGCTTGCTTTGCTTTTGGAGCTTGCTTTCATGCTATATTAGCCATATATGCTTGCTAATAATATATAAGGTACATATCTCGGATTACATACCGTACTTTTACACTTTTTCCCTTTCGGGATGCCTCTCCTTGATGATGAGATGTATATTTGTGATATATATATATTGCTATTTTTTTTGGATAGAAAAGTACAAAGAAGACACTGGCGAAATTTTTCGAAAATTTAAGGAGTTGGAATTTTTTTGGGAAAATTGGAAAACTTTTGGTAACTAAAGTTTGATTTTCGAGTTAAAAGTTAAACAATATAGTGAGTTTTGAAAAGATAAATATAAATGAATTTGAAAACATAGAAAAGTTTTTGTAAGAAGTTTAACTAATAAATTTTGGAAAAATTAAAAGGTTAAATAGATTTGGTAGATCTAATTTGAATGATTTGTTTTTGAATAGTTCATGGATTTTGTGACTTTTTCTTACTTGGTAATTTCGAGGACGAAATTATTTTAAGTTGGGAAGAATGTAACGACCCAGAATTTCAGTCATTTGAAATTCATATATTTAATTGATTTTAAATATTCACAAGTTACGTTTATAAGCTGAATAAATAATATTTTGAATATCTAAATTTAATTGGATAATTAAATTGTTAATTTAATATTTGAGATTGTGTAAATAATAGAAAATTAGATTTAAAATGAATAAAAATGATTTATAAAGTTGAATTAAATCATATTTGAATTAGAATGATGTTAGAGAACTTTTAAAATCGAATTAAAAGTTAATTTGTAAAAATTGAATATTTTAATATTTAATTGACGTGTAAAAATAGCCTTTTTCAAACAATCTCGGATTTCGACGAAACCAGTTTCATTGGATCCGTAATGTAATACTATTGTAAGATTTAAAATTTCGTGTCAATCGGATTTACGGTTTGTCCGGAGCAAGCTAAACGCGTAAAAATTCGTTTAAGTGAGTTTTAAATTTAAATAGTCGATTCGAAAACCTATTTTCCAAATACGATCGAATTGGCTCTCGATATATACTCCATTGTGTTCAGAATAGGGGAAAAATATTATAAATGCCAAGCGGCACGCTTCGATTGGTGTTTGAAAATTTTCGAGATGAATAGTGTTTTTGCAATTTTCTATGTAAGGACCTATTTTTCTTCATTTGCATCAAACCCTAATTTAGTTAGGGCAAGCCGCCACTTTCACAGTTAATGGCCGAAATCCTTCGATTCTTTTCCCTTTAATTTCTTCCAATCCATAAATCTATTCAAGAAACCTCCAACACGAAGATTATAGAGCTCAGTGAGATCTACAAATCCATACGGATGTGATCGAGAATGGAGCAACGAATCGATGTGAATATGGCTTGAATGCACGAAGTTCATGCGCGTTTTTCATGATGATGGGATGACCAAGCTTGTCATGCTCGTCGGCAATGGTGGCTAATGCGTAGGCGAGTCGAATGGGGGTGTTCGATCAACGATAAGATGATCGTGGAAGATGCGAAAATCCAATGAAATCAAACGGCATGGGTTTCTCGCGTTCATGAATAGCCTGGAAGAAGATGAAAGCAACGCATGGCCTGGATTTGATTTTTGGAGATGTGTGGCCGAGATATTAAAGGTTTAAAATAAAAGAAAAAAAAGGAAAATAGTAAATTGATTTATATTAATTCGTGTAATGTTTAAAACGCTATATCATTTTGATACGAGGTCTGTTTCGCACAAAACGAATTGCATTGGGTTCGTATGGACGAACACTACGCAATGGAGCTGGTTTGGAGTTGATTGGATCTAGTGTAAATTTTGGGTAACATTAAACGGCTGTTTAATTTTATTCGAAATAAAACACGGCAACTGCTATCGGAGATAATGCGAGTATAACTCACTCTTTCTGACTCACTGATATTTTTATATAAGTGAGAAATAATTTATTATATGATGATTGATGATTGTTTGGATGATATATGATATATTGATTGGCATTTGGATATATACCTGCCTAGTGGAGTAGATGACCCTATACGTTCCCGTGTATGAGCGGATGACCCTTTGTACGCGTGTCTGCCTTGAAGTGGACATTGTACATATATTCTAATATGTATATTTATTGCAGGTGACAGGTTGGAGGGATCCAACTGGATTCCTCATCTGTATTGATTTATTTACAGATATTGTGATATATGCTGTTATCATATGATATATGATGTTTTGGATGCCGTGGTTGTTGTATTTAGTGCTGTTGCAACATTGGGCCTATTTTTGGAATTTTAAAAAAATGTTAAAGTAACGATTTCGAATTTAAAAGAATTTTAAAGTGATTTTGAAAATAGATGTTCTATTGAATTTTGAATGGTTAAAGGAATGGATTTATTTTAAATAAATAAATGTGATAATTTTTGTGTTATAAAATTATGATGTTTTGGGAAATATAATTGAAATGTGATTTTTTAAACATGGAGTTAACTATTTTGTGAAATAGTATAATTTGAGATTTTTGAATTATTATAAATGGTTTTATATATAAGATTTATAGAAATTGAATTTTTGTAAATCGAAATAATGGAATTATAAAACGAATTTTATAAGTGTTAAAATGTAGTATAAATGAATCTTATATGTAAGTAAGATTTATACATTTATGAAGTTGTGAAGTTATAAAATGAATGATTTTGCAAAATAAATGAATTATAAGTTATTAACTTGTAATTTGGCTTTTTTGGCATATAAATTATATAAATGGAATTGGTTAATAAAAGGATTTTATAAGTGGAAGTTTTTGTAAAAAATAAATGGAATTTATAAACGTTGTTTTATAAATCAGAAAACAATTGAATTTGGTAAGTGAAATATAGAAGTTTATTTAAAGGGACTATATTCACGATTTTGGATGGCGAATTATCCTTTTAAATTTAATGTGCAATAGTATTGATTTTGGTTAGAGAATTATATTCACGATTTTGGACAGTGGATTGTCCTTTAATAAATGTGTACAAACATTGAATTGGATTAAATGAACTATATTCACGATTTTGGACAGTGAATGATATATTGAATAAAATGGATATGCTTTGGAAAGTGAATAACCTTTTGAATTAAATAAATGTTTTGGAAGTGATATTTTAAATGAAATAAAATGGTTTAAAGATGTTTTAAAATGTGTTAAATATCAAAACCATAGATTTCAACATTCATTGTTGAAATAGACGTTTTCGAGAAATAAGGAAATGATGGACTATAACACCGTTGCTATAGTAAATGATTTTCGAAAGGAAATGTTTTTATATAGTATTGTGATTTATATACCTATCTTAATTTCGATCCCTATACCATTGATTTTGGGTTGTCGTAACGATGTTTTACGCAACATTCATTTTGACCCAAATAAATGTGTTTAAGAGAATATTTTTCTTAAAGAAGAAAATATATACTTAATCGTGATTTAAGAGTATGTAATATTTCTAAGTGTTGAAAATAGAGTGAATTGTGAATTACTTGTACTGTTAAAATAAGTGTTTGGAAATGTTTACCAATATTGAAAAGCTAAAATGGTTTGAGATTATATCTTTTTTAAAGATAATTTGAAGCAAATATTTGGCAAGCAATTTAATTAATAAAAGATTAATAAAAGGGCCCAGTGATTGTTATGGTGCTGAATATTTGTTTTTTTGTTTTGATAGTTAAATAACCGACTATCAGACTTGGAAATTTTTTTTTAGTTCCTCGGCTTGGTGTGGGAACTATTTAGTCGCACACATAGTAAGTTGCCTTCTGTGTAGGCTTGATTATTGTTTGTGTTGAGGATGTTGATTCGTATAGTGCGGAGTATTACTCCAATCTATCGAGCTTCCTTCTTGGTCCGAAGGATAGCAAGTTGAAAGTTGGAGACGTGATAAGTCTACGAGACTTAGTTTCTGTGTGAGGTTAAGAAACGCTTTTGCGTTGTTGGTGCGAAGAGACCGGGATCAGATTTATTTGAAAACCACTTCGAACTAACGTATATGCGACGATTTTGCAGGTTGCTTGTGATGATATTGATATTCCAGAGTTTCATAGTGGGGGACTGCTTTTTGATCATTTGGGGTTAAAATCCCAATATACATCCAGTAGCAATGGTCTTTTCATTAAGAAATATCAAATGCGAGGACTATTCGCTATTAATCCTAGGGATTTTCTGACAGGATGTGGTAGGAAAGTACCTTCGGTTTGTCCTGTTCCTGGACAACTTGTACGGGTGTTTGTCTGACATTGCATTTCTAAAGATTACGTATATTGGTTTTTACAAACGTACATCAGTGGTGGCGGAGACGACAACTTCTTTTAGCTTAACACCCTCCTAGAGACGTATGAGCTTAAGAGTTGTATTTTTGTGGAAGACAATTAGTAGTCAACGAAAATGCCTGTGTGGCATCCAAAGTGATGTGATATGTGATTGTGAAAGGTAATCGTTACCTTGTTAGGTCTCATCAACCGAAAATGACCAAAACAGGGTTAGATGCGGCAAGGCTAAGTGGGTCATTCCCAAGTAGGATATGATCATCCTTTTCTAGATATATCTTTGCATGCTATGACGTCCTGTATATGATTACTGTGGTTTGTATGCTAGAGGGCCTTCGGTAAAGGTCGGTAACGACCGAAGGATGACATATTCGGAACCATCTAGTTATAGAGGTGGTCCGGCCTTGTGTTTGTAGAGAAACTTTGTGATGGTTTCTCAGTACATTCTTTTAGAGATCTACTGCCGGAAGGTAGTCCCTTCACCTGGTCATTTGTATGGAAATCCAAACTCCACTACGCACTGCCATTTTATTTGCAGAGCCTAGTATGCTGGAATTTAATAACGGTAACAATTTCGGTATTTTAAATATTATTTATGCAATGGACACTATAATAATATAAGAATATTTGATATGAAATGATTTAGTTATCGTAAGGTAAAAACATGTCGGTTTTTATGTGTGGACTTGTCTTACGAGATACTTTTGTTTTGATAAAGGAAAAGTTTTGGTAACTTAATAAATTCAGTTGTGTGTGTTTCTTACGCTGGTTTACCAGACTGATCTGGGCGTTCTTCCCCTTCAATGCTCGGGTTAGTCCGAGTATATTTACAGGTCTAGATTTGATGCCTTTGGAGCTTCAGCAGGAGAGCTGGAGATCTTCATTTTCGTACATCCGTATTTGCTTGATTATCCGCTGCATTGTTTAGTTGTTTATATTATCAGCAATTGTGAGGACAGGTTATTATAACTGTTCAGGCTGGTAACTATTGATTGCAAAACTCTGATTGATGTGTGTGTGTGTGTGTATATACAGTTTCTGTTTTGTAAAGATCATTGATATGATATTATATATTTTCACTGCGATATGAGATTCTGTATTGTTCTATCTTCTCTCTTTCTTCTCTTCTCTTCTTCTCTCTTCTTTTCTTTCCCTTGAATTTCCATCAGTTTGTGCTTTTTGGGTCTAACATATGTGGATTATTGTCGATTCAAAGGGTATGGATTTTCGGGTCGTCACAACAGGGAGGCCTCAATACAAGACCAATCGAAATGGTGCCCAAAGCTACTAGCGACCGACTATATCATACCTCAGATCGAGGGTCAATACCGATCTGCACCAAGCACATAAGAATGTGCCTCGGATATTCCTTGAAATTTTTTGACCTCAGAGTGTGGAAAGGAGAGTAATCCACGAAGACTTGGTCAAAAATTCTTCAGCACCCTCCTTCGTTCCATCAGGAGGAGTATGAAACTGGATGAGCATGACCTAACTGCATTTGAGCCAACTTTACCCCGAGATCTGATTATAGAACATGAACCAAAGTGGACGTGGCTGACCGTCCAGTGTCCAAATTATGCCTTGAAACTGATGAGGCATCGAAGTATTCCTCTTGGAATGAAAAACCACAATAAAATCCAAGGTAGGTGAGACCCAGTCTCCCATCGACTGACCGGATCCCACGATTCAACGGGAAAGAGAATAAAGCTGAAGTGGGCATGACTGGCCTTCCTACTTATCGGTATATGCCCCAGACCTGGGGGCACGAGCGAGAAGCAAGATGAATGTGAACCGACTATTCACCGATTAAATCAATGTTTTTGGAGTTTAGGCGGGAATATAAACATTTCTAGGGCGAGACTCAACCGTCCATGCAGTGCATTTTTCAACCCGAGACTGGGAGCAGACGCATGGTCATCCGAAGACTGGCTACGATAGCTCAATATTGAAACTTATATATAGTGCTTACAGCTACTCAAGGCTACTATCGAAAGAATGCCTAGGGATATAAGCATTAAATCGATACCTGAGCTCATGGGCAACTGACTGTCACTCCAACTCGAAGGACGGGTAAAGGATCATGAATGCATTGAATAGAAAGTGCATTACTCGAATATACAGGTAAATTTGAACTCATAGCAAGATCCAGCTATGAAGCTACAGGCAACTCGAGGCTGACCCCTACTCGACGTTTCCTTCAACGTGCTTTTAAGTATGATATTTTGCCATTTGCTGATAATCGACTAGAGCATTCAGATCCCTTCACTATTAGACTTAATAACTCATGACAAGACTCTAGGATTCGACCAGAGTAACCATCAGCATTTACCGTCCCAACCATATTTCACATTGAATGTTATGCAAAATAATTATATCTGAACTCAAAGAATCCATGATTGCACCAGCTAAGATGACAGTCAACATTACAGCCAGCCATGGCGACCCTTTCCGGGTGCTGAATGTCAGATCGCAGCTCAGTACAATGATGATAAAAGAATTAGTTGGATTTTTCTGAATAAATGTGATATGTTCCCTTGGACGCATTCTAACATGCATGTATGATTTCACCAACTATCACGACCCATGCATTAGATATCGACCCAAAGCTACAAAAGCTAGCACATATCTATTAATTTCATTATGAAAGCTCCACTCTTCCTTTTAGGCTCACCCCATCAATGTCTATGCCTACAGCCGTTGCGACAGGGCATACAACGACCTGAGACGTCTTAAAGTCTACTTAAATAGAATATTGAATTAAGCCAATTTGATGTCGTTTATTTCATTTGAAGGGCTATCCAAGGACGGAAATTATTAGACCTCATACCCAAATTCACTGCATCAGATGGCTACTCGAAGAGTAGTAGAGAACCAACCAAAAGATGGAAAATGTACAAGGATGGAGCATCCAATAATCAGTGTTATGGAACAGGAGTCATGTTAATGACTCCTGAGGAACGATCGATTGGCTATGTCTTGAAACTCGATTTCCATGTAACAAACAATGATGCTTAGTATGAAGCCTCAAACACCAGCCTCAAACTTGCTAGAGGACTTGGGGTGGAAAATTTACATATCTTTTGTGATTCCTGATTGGTAGTATACAAACTTAAGAAAGTTGATCTTGCTAGGGGGCATTGTCTTGCTCCTTATCTCGACCAGATCCAAGAGCTACTAGCCGACTTCACGTATTTTATCGTTACACACATACTCAGCGAACAAAATGAAAAGAGTCTAGTCACTGGTCAAGCTGGCCAGTCTTAGGGACGTACAACAGACATACATTGTTTCGGTTGAAATACTTAATATTCCAAGCAATTTATGGATGGAGATTGGCTTGATCTTGGAGACAGAGCCAGAAAATGGGGTCATGGTTGACTCCTATCAAAGACTATCTACAATGAGGAATTCTTACTAAATGGAGGAATCGAAAACGACAGATCCTCCTTAAAGCTTCACGCCAAATCATCCAAGAAGATTCGTGTGTAGAAAGGAGTTTATCCATTCCCATGCTTCGATGTATCGCCCATGATGAGTCTTGAGCGAAGTCTATGAAGAAGAATGTGGCGATTACATCAGGGGGAAAACCCTGATAAAGAAAATACTCTACAATGGGTATTACTGGCTAACTATCAATCTAGATGCGATTGATCATGCTAGACAATGCGACGAGTGCAAGATGTTTGCAAAAAATCCGAGAGCACCGCCGATGGAAACTACTCAAATGGCTAGTCCATAGCGGTTTTCCACTTGGAGGCATTGGCATCATCTTCTTGTCGATCCTAAGGTGGTTTAAAATACGCCGTCATAGAAGTTGATTACTTCACACCAAATGGGCAGATGAAGAACTTTTAACCATGACCAAGATGAAGAAAATAATCAACTTCATTATCCGTAACGTCATCCGTCCTTATGACTTCCATGATCTATTATAACTGCAAATAGACAGGTTGAAGCTGTGAACAAAATCATAAAGTCTGTTCTTAAGAGAGGTTTGGAAAGGGCTAGAGGTAAATGTGTGCATGAACTCCCAAAAGCATTATGGGCTTATAGAAGTACCCATTAGTCCGTGACTAGCCGTAATCCATTCGCCCTTACTTACTATTTTGAGAAAATACAAACAAGGAATCACAATTGAATTTCAACTAAACTAGATGGAATTGGTGATGACTTATGAGCATATAAGATGCATCCGAGAGCCAATAGCAAGGGCATGTACCCGAACATGCATGTGTACATCTGAAAAAGTTTGAATTCTTGAAATGGATAGAAATTAAATTCTCACTTAGGTTTATTAAGAAAAGACTGGATTAGATAGCCGAAGCTTATTAGCTCTGTAGAACCAGACATGGATGGCCACTGATGAACTACAGCCCTGGATTTATAGTATTGGGAATCGACCAAGCGTCATGACGATCAAAGAAAGATACGAGGCCATAGGAGGATAAAATTGAAGGATAATGACAATTTAGGAAACATGATTGATTTCTTTCTAGGAACAAGGAATACTCGCTGATTCAAAGCGTGTCGTGTTGCTTCTCATGACACACTTTGGAGGAAAAATGTTACCTGGCACCTTGGCCTGTCTCAAAGAGGAAAATATTGAGCGTCCTTCGGCCTGCAAGTACCTCTCGACCTAGGTATCATTCAGGCTGAGTGCCTCTCGACCTAAGTCCCTCGTTCGACATTCTCTGGTTCAAGCTCCACGACCCAACATTCTTTGGTTCGACCACCATCGCTTGGCATCTCGAGTTCAGAAGTCGTCGCTCGGCACCTCAAGTTCAGACACCATCGCCTGGCATTTCCATCGCTTGACATTCTTTGGCGACATCGTTTGGCAAAGCCACTCAGCAAGGTCGCTCGGCATGCCTAGCTCGGTGCGCAGAAGTCACCTACTGTGGGCCGAGATACTTTGTTCCTGGGCCCATGAGGGAAGTCCAACCCATCTTCGCCTATAAATAGAAGGGCAGGGGCACAGTGAAATGGACCTTTTTTGGAGAACACCGGGGAGACTCTACCGCTTTCAAGACTCTTTCTTTTCAGTTAGAACTTGTATTTAAGTCATTATTGTATGGATTGTATCTGTATTCTATCATTTGTGAAAGCGATAAAGATCAAAACTCAAAGTGGATGTAGGCAGTTATGCTGAACCAATATAATTCCGGTGTCCTTTTTTTTGCATTTAATTTAGCATACAGTTCTCTGTTTTAATTTACTTTCTTCGTTAATCTCTCTACACATTCTTTCTCAAGGGTGTTAGTGACAAATTCTGGTGCTAACATGATCCAAGCTGGAATCGCAACTGTGGTTGTCAGAGGAAATGTAACGACCCTGGATTTTTGGCCCCGTTTATTTTAATAAATAATTAATCTGATTAAATGAAATGTGAACTGATCATTTTAAAATAAATATGATTTTAGAAATATTGCCATTTATTTATATAAATTACATTTTAAAAAGGAGATTGATTTGGAAATTTAAAATAAATCTCAATAATATTTACAATAAAATTATTCTTATGTAATTCAATTAAAATAAATTTTATCTTATATGATTGAATTACAATACTTTGTCTTATTAACATGTATATATATTGATGTGAATAATAATGTTCAACATAAAACCAAAGTTTATCAATAAAATATAAATATTAAATATAAGTAAAACTTAAGAGTATAATATAAATATTGATAATCAAAATATAAAATATAAATATAAATAAGTAAGCAATTGAATATCATTTAAATATTGATAGTTAAATATGAAGAATAAATATAAATATAAGTAAATAAACCATATAATTATTGATTGTCAAAATATAAATGCAAGTACAAACAAGAATTAAGTACAACACAAAGCAAAATAAGAGAAAAGTAGGAAAGAAAAATGGAAATTAGTCAAATATGAAAGTAAACCTGACAAAAACATCTCTAAAACAAATATTTAAATAGTTATCCTTATACATAGTAAACCATAATTACAACCTGTATATTATTCAAACTGGAAATAAATAGCAAAACCAAATGAATATGGATGAAACAAAGTCAGTCAAGGCATAACAGTACATCAGACACATATGTACATGAATTATTTAAACTAGAAGATTATAAAACAAACTTTTATATAAAGCAAATATTTATTAATAAGTGATTTCTTATTCAAGCCAAAACTTTGACCTGCAGATTTGTACACTGACATACAAATATCCTTATGCAGCTGAACATAATTATAATTATGTAAACTAATTTAGAAACAATGTATGTCCTTGCTATCATCTCAGCATAAAAACATGTTCAGCCGAAATTGCAAATTCATGTTATATTGTAGGAAGTTAATTACAAAATCAACCTGGTCAAGAATATAAGGCTGTCTAGATACAACCTACCCATATATACCTAATTTCTTCTATATATATATGAGTGTACATATTCTTATTTAATTTGTTCAGTAAGAAAATAATTAGCAAAACTAAAAAAATAAAGAGAGAAGAGCTAAAGACAGTCAATCTCAGGACAGTTTCAAATTTCAAATAATCTACATCAATGCTTTTGTTTACAGGAATTATGACAGGTGAGTAAACTTAATTATTTTCAATTTAAATTTGTATCTTTAGCTTACAACTGGTATGTGTTTTGATATCTGCTTGAATAAGAATCCCTGAGTACTCTCTGTTGCTCTGGTAGCATTGATAATTGTTCTTCAGAAATATTTGAGTATCTGGACAAAGTAAGCAAAAAAATTTATGAACACTTCTTCATATAATTGTTTGAAATGTTGTGTTGTTGTTAATCCATGTTGTTTATCTTAAAATATAGGCTTGCAAACTTGTTTAGAGTTTTACAGTATTTTATAAATACTGTTATTTCCAGTTACATGTAAAAAGAATTAAAAAGGTCAAAATTTGAATGTTTAAATTTGTAAATTCAATAACATATTCTGATTTCATATACATAGTTAGGATTTTTAACATAAAAATTATGATTTTTAAGCAAAGATAATAAGAGCAGTTTTTAAAGAAAGCCGAAATTGATTTTTGTCAATATCCATTGATTGAATTTATTTTGATTTCTGAAATTTTGGTATGAATCAAGGATGAAGTTGTATTGACACGAGAAAAATGTCAAAATAATTTTCGAATGTATAGATTGTTTGTTTGAATCAAAGGTAGGGTTTGGTTCACGTTTCTGATGGGTTTGTGTTGCTCGATGATTTCTTCATCATGGAAGGACCGAGCTTGGAGTGCTTTTGAGTGATGGAAGGGGATGACATCGGCGACACGTGGCAGGAATCGTGACTCAAACGGGGGTCGGCGCTAGGAGGAAGAGGGGTTTTCACCTCTGCTGTTCGAGTTACAGTTCGTCCAGAGGGGTTATTTTTGACTTCAAGTTTTTCGCATCGAATTAGCTCCTGAATTCGAGTGCGTGGACGAATTGGAGTTTGTGGGGGCTGACGTGGGAAGCCGGAGGTCCGCCGAACCACCGTGCACGTGCACGGTGGCGTTGGAGTGGGGTGACGTATCCGTGACAAACGAGAATGATCGAATGTCACTGGTAGTTGCTTCGAGTTTTCGATTGCAAGCCAGTTTTAATTTCCTGATGCTATTTGACTTTGTTAATTTAAGGTCAAACTTTTAGCAAGCTTACTAGAAAAAAAATCAAGAGAAGAAGAAGGAGTTTTAGGGGAGGACTCGGGAAATGTTTGCGTGAAACCCGAAGTTATGCTCGAGTCTAGGCAGGGAAGTCTCGGGCTTGATTAGTGCAGTTTTGCAGTGGGGTTGTAGTTGAGTAAAATTGTTTTTTTTTCTACAAATTTGATTAAAACAGTTTAAGCTTAGAGAATGTTTAAAGGATTAAGTTAAGATTTTGTCAAGTTTTAATTATTATAGTCAAAACCTTAACGACTTTTGTTAAACACTTAAATTATTTTAATTTAGGAAATTATTTAGTTAAGTATAATGGTTAATTAACTTTTAAGTTTGGGGGTTAGTAATAAAATGATTAAAGAAAAAAGGGGGGAGTTTTAAGGGTTAACTGCATTGAGTAATAAAAATTAAATGAATTATTTCTAGAAAACAGTTAAGAACAATTACTTTTAGATAGTAATTAGTAAAAGATCGTGAGAAATAAATGAGTAATTATCTACTTAAGTTAATTTATGAACGATCAATAGGTAATTAATCAAGTGATTTAATTAAGAAGTAAGAAGTAAGTAATTAAGGAATTAGAAGATAATAATTTAGCGATTAAGTTTTATTAATAAATAATTAAAGTTATCAATTAATGATCAGGAAATAGATAATTAAGTAATTAGAGTTAAACAACTTGAATAAGGAGTAATTAAGTTAATATAGTGAAATAATTAAGTAATTAAATAAATAAGACTTATTAATTGATTAAGTTAAGATTTATTAAATTGAATAATTTGAAAGAAAATAAGTAATTAATTGTTAATTAATGATTAACTAAACAGAGTTAAGTGGTTAACTCTTATGTAATTAATTCTAAATTTAATTAATTACAAATAAGACTTAAAGATGACTGCTTATGAATTTTTGAGTAAAATATCTGCTTGTGATATTTATTTGATGGTATTTTGTGATGCTCTGTGATATGTTGTGATATATCTGTATAATTATGTATGATTCATCCGTGATAAATACTATGTTAATTGAATTGTTGAATTTAAATTATTAAACTGTTTAAGTTAATTAAACAACTTGGACCTTAAAATGGCGTTTGGATTTCGATGAGACCGGGATCGGAAGAATCAAATTTGATTCTCCGAAAACCACATCGATCCAATTTAAACGTTAGGTCGTGAATCCTAAAATGAAGATCGAGATGGTGTTTTCAGAATGCAAGGGTTATCGTCGTTAACTCTGAGGGTGATTCCAAAATGAGTGTGACGAGATAATGCCTTCGGTTTCGTTCGAAGCCGAAACGAACTTGTATGGATTGAATGCTTTCAGCACATCGTCAGGCGGATGATGAGAATTCTAAGAAATATGTTCTATAAAGGTAATCGCAGACTCAAGCCTCATCAACCGAGAATGGCTAAAACAGGGGAGATGTTGCAAGGTTAGGTGGGTCATGCCCAAGCAGGACAAGATATATCCCCTGTCTAGATGTCTCTTTTTATTTCGGCTGTGTGGGCGGTTGCTAGCTACAACCGCCACATTTATCTTGTTCGGGACTGTTCAGTAAGGAATGGTTCCGGTCTTGTGTTGTAGGGGGTCGGGAGTGATCCTCGGTACGATGATCTAGTCCCCGTACTGTGACGGGCGGTACCCCAGTAGCCCTGCCATTGTTGGAAATCCATTTTCCCTACGAGATCCTACGGTTTTGATTTGTATTACCCACTTTTGTGGCTAGTAGCTGGAATTTAATAGATGTAACAATTTCAGCTATTTTCTATTTACTTGAAAACCCTAGACACTATTATAATATCACTGGATTTCCTATGAAATGTTTTGGTTAGCGTAAGGTAAAAACTTACCCGTATTTATTTGTGGGGAGTCTTACGTGATACCTTTATTTTCAAATGTTTTCAAAGTTAAAAAACTTTAAACCGTTTACTCATACCAGACCCATGTCTGACCCGGAGTTTATATTTTGTTTTTCATAAATTCTTGGGTACTCAAATTTTTATGAGTAGCCAAGTGATAGGTTTTGGACCTTGATTTTCTGAAGGAGCTTGGAGCAGGAGATTCCATACGTATATAGCTATTTATGTAGTTCCGCTGTGTTAGTTGATGTGTATTGTACCTCTGATGTATATAGTGATAGGTGTTTGTATGACTATCATATGTATTGATATTGTATAACTCTGATATATGTAAAAACTATGTAATATTTATGTGATATATTATATTTTGTTCCGTTCCGCTGTGAGATTCTGATGTTGTTATTCTTTTCTTTTCTTTCTTTTCTATTTCTACCCCTTTCTTTTCTTAATGATGATACGTCTTTCTGGTAGTAGAAGGGCGGGTGGTCACAGAAATGCTGCTAAAGGTGGAGTTCAGGAAGCTCCGATGGACTACCAGTATGCTAACTTGAGTAGAGACCAGGCTTGGAGGGAAGCCGTTCATTGGAACTGAAGATGCGATGGAGGTGGAAAATTGGATGTTACATTATGAGAGGATATCTGCTGACTTAGGATTGAATGACGAGCAAAAGAGGAGATTAGCTTCGAGAAAGCTTCAAGGAGCTGCTCTGTTTTGGAGGAATACTGTTGTAGCTGGTGTTGAGGAGGATACCATGGCTTGGGTTGAGTTTAGGAGATGGTTTCAAGAAAGGTTTATGTTGGTGATGGCGCAGTCGGCATTGGTTAGGAAATTTGCTGAGCTGGAGTAGGGAGAGATGTCCATTCTAGAATATGCAAGAAAATTTAAAGGGTTGGCCCGATACATATATGCTTTAGTTGATACGGTGATTAGGAGGAATGAAAAGTTTATAAGGGGCTTGAGGCCGGAATTGATAAGTGCTATCTTGCCGCACTTAAAGGATCCAAGTGATGTAGTGGTGGAAATGGCACTAAGGCAGGAATAGGCGTTAGCTTGTTTAAGGAAGAAAATGAAGGAGGCCCAGGTGGGACAGGGCTATAAAAGAAAGTTTTACCATGAGAAGAATGCTCAGAAGGGAAGAGAACAAAAGAAGGGAAAATCTAAGGTGGTTTGTTATAAATGTGATAAGAAAGGACACTACACTAATGAGTGTCGGTCCGAAAAGGGAAAAGAGAAAGGAGGTGATTAGAAAGAAGAACATTCGATGCTTTAAGGCCATTATAAGAACCAATACAAGGGGCCTGCTAACGAAGGTAGGGGGCAAGTTTATGCATTGGAGCCCGCAACTTCAAGGCCTGTTGTGCAGGAAAAAGGGAAGGACGTTTTGGGAGACTCGCTACAGATTCACGGTATGTCTGTTAGCATTCTATTTGATACTGGTGCATCAAATTCTTTTATTTCTCGATGTTTAGTAGATAAGTTTAATCTAGAGCCCTCGTACTTAGTTACTTCCTTAAGGGTTGTAAATCAAATAGGAGGGTATGCAACACTTGGGATGAGGTGTGACCATTTAGAGTTTGATTTGCTAGGTCATACTTTTGACTGTTGTTTGCATGTATTTGATTTTGTGGGATTTGGTATTATCCTTGGGATGAATTGGTTAAGTAAATATGATGCTAGGATATTTTACCATGACAGGAAAATATCAATTAGTCACCTTAGTTGTAGTGATCAGATATTTTATACCACAAAGAACCCTGGTTGTGAAGTAAATGCTTTACTGGGTATCATGGAGTTAGAGGATGATTTACATGGAGTCTTTGTGGTTAGAGAATTTACTGATGTGTTCGAGCCCGTAACTGGGTTGCCACCAAAACGAGCCATGGAGTTTTGGATTGATTTGGTGCCTAGAGCAAAACCGGTGAGTGGGCCACCAAGTAGGATGACGCCTACAGAGATGAAAGAGTTGAAGGTGCAGTTGGTGGAATTGGAAAGCAGGAGTTTTATCCGACCAAGTAGTTTTCCATGGGGAGCTACCACGGTGTTTGCTAAGAAGCCGGACAGATTGTTAAGGCTATGTATCGATTATCGTAAGTTGAATGAGAAGACGATAAAGAACCGATATCCACTGTCGAGAATCGACGATTTGTTCGATCCATTAAGTGGAGCCAAAGTATTCTCTCAACTAGATTTAGCAATGAGATTTCATCATATTAGAGTACCAGAGGATAGTATTCCTTTGACGTCGTTTAGAACAAGATATGGATCATACAAACGGTTAGTTATACCGTTCAGACTAACTAATGCACCACATCCTTCGTAGATTTGATGAATCAAAATTTTCAAGAGCACTTAGATAGATTTTGTTGGTCTTCATAGATGATATTTTGATATACTCTAAGGATGAGAAGAAGCATGAAGTTTATTTTAGAGTTCTGCTTGAGTCACTAAGGGAACATTATTTGAATGCTAAGTTTTCGAAGTACCATTTTTGGAAGTAGGAAATGATGTTCCTTGGTCATGTAGTCTCAGAGAATGGATTGTCTGTAGATCCAACTAAGAATGAGGCGGTGAATAATTGAAAGGGACCCGAGACAGTGACCAAGATAAAGAGTTTTCTTGGATTGGCTGGATATCATCGAAGGTTTATAAAGGATTTTTCGCGGATTACTGCACTGATGACTAAGCTTACGCAAAATAATGTGAAGTTTGTATGGACTGATAAGTGTGAGGAAGCATTCTGGAGCTTGAAACACTTATTGACACATGCACCGGTGTTAGTAGTTTCCACAGGGGAATCAAGATTTGGTGGTTTATATGGATGTGTGTAGAACTGTATTGGGAGTTGTGCTGATGCAAAGAGGTAAAGTGATTGCTTATGCTTCTAGACAACTCAGACCATATGAAGCGAGGTATCCTACGCATGATTTAGAGTTAGCTTACGTTATATTTACTTTAAGGGTGTGGAGGCATTATCTTTTGGAAGAGCGATTTGAGCTTTACATAGACATAAATAGTTGAGATACTTGTTCTCTCTGAAAGAGTTGAACATGAGATACAGAGATGGTTGGAGTTTATTGATGCCCATGATTTTGGAATTGAATACACACCCGGGAAAGGAAATAAGATAACGGATGCACTTAGCAAGAAACATCAGATTGCAGTATTGGCTATAATTGCTGAGTGGAAAGATTTAGAAGCATTATCAGCTTGTGGAGTGCAGTTTAGGTCCAAGATAGGTTCTAGTACAAGAAGTGTTGTATTGCCTTCCTTAAAAGTTCGACCGGTAATGATTGAAAATGTAGCTTCAAACCAGGAAGAGGATCCAGTTTTGGCTAAACTTATCAAAAGGTTAAGGGAAGGAATAGAGGGCAATGACTTAAAGATTTCAGTCTTGACCAAAATGGATGGTTGAGAAAGAAAGGAAGGTTGTACGTTCCGAATGTCGGAGACATGAGGAAGGAAGCTTTGGATGAATGCCATTATTCGAAGTTCACTTTCCATCCAGGAGGAACCAAGTTGTATCAGGATACGAAGAGAAGTTTCTTCTGGAAACTATGAAACGGGACATTGGTGTATGTGTTAAGTAGTGCTTGAATTTCCAATAAGCAAAGGCTGAACACCAGAAGCCAAATAGATTGCTTCAACTGTTGGAAGTTCCGTTACGGAAGTGGGATTCTATTTCTATGGATTTCATAGATGGGTTACCAAGGTCTAGTCGAGGGAATGAAAGCATATGGGACATAGTACTGACAAAGAGTTCCCATTTCATTATGGTAAATTCAATTAGGATGACACCTATTTTGGCGAAGTTGTTTATGAAGAATATGGGTAGACTGCACGGAATTCCTAGTAGTATTGTCAACGATAGAGATTCATTGTTTACTGGTGAGTTCTAGAAGAGTCTACAGGAAGCATTAGGAACCAAGCTCAATATGAGTACCGTTTACCATCCACAGATTGATGGGAAAACAAAAGAGTTAACAAAGTCTTGGAGGATTTGTTAAGAGCATGTGTATTGGATTTTGGGGGATTGCGGGAAGACCATCTCCATTTAGTCGAGTTCTCGTATAATAATAATTATCTGATTAATATTGGGATGGCACCTTTAGCAGCATTGTATGGAAGACCTTGCAAATCTACCGTTTGTTGGTTGGAGAAGGGGATAGACTAGTTCTTGGTCTGGATTTGATGAAAGAAGCAATAGAGAAGATCGAGTTGATCTAAGTTAGGATAAAGGGAGCTCAGTCTAGACAGAAAAAGACAGAAGAAGGAAAAATTAGGAATTCTCGATTGGAGGATATGTGTTTATTAAGGTTTCACCGATGAAGGGTGTGATTAGATTTGGAAAGTCAGGGAAGTTAGCACCTAGATTCGTTGGACCTTTCCGTATTGTTGAGAGGATCGGGAAACTCGCTTATATGGTAGAGTTACCAAGTATTTTGGATGGAGTCCATGATGTATTCCATATTTCTCATCTTAGAAAAGTACTAGGGACCCCGAGACTACTATATCACCAACAATATTCGAGGGTTTAGTATTAAAGCTGAACTTGACTATAGTTAGAAATTCGATTCAGATTGGGGGCAGAGATGAGAAGAAGTTAAGAAATAAGACATTCAAAATTTTAAAGGTCCAGTGGGGTGACGATGCCAGGGATTGTACTTGGAATGAGAGCAGGATTAGAGATGCTTATCCAGAGTTGTTAGATGGTATGTTTTACCTTTGATTGTTTTGATTGTATACCTTATCTTAATTTCAAGGATGGAATTCTTCAAGGTGGAGAGCCTGTAACACCCCATATTTTTATAACATTATTTAGTATGTTTAATTAACAAAATTAAATAAAATAATGTAGAGAATAATAAGTCGAGAATTGATTGGCTAAGGGTAACTGTGCCATGTAAGTGTATAAACTAAAATGAAATAACATAAGCTAATGTGTTAGGATATGAGAAGGGCAATGTGGAAAATATGAAGGACTTATACCCTAAACCCTTAGAAATGAAGCTCACGTTCATTTCATTTTTACTCTAACTAAAAATATACCAAGGCCGACCGCCATTATTGTTCTCAAGGAAAGATTAAAACTAGGATTCAAGTGAAGGAAGATAATCAACATAACTAAAATCAAATCTCACATCTTATAATCTCAAAGCTAAGGTGAATAATTACTACATCCCATTTTCATATGGTTTTCGGTTTTTGATTAGATCTGAAATGTTTTTGGAAGTATGTCATGTTTTGATGATTAAAGTTATACATATGTTTGTTGATGAATTATATATGTTCAAGTTAGTTTTTATAATATGTTTGACATGAAAACGCTATTAGATGACATCCAAATGACTTGAAAATTTAAGTATAGGTCAGAAACGATATTTTAGAGATAGGTTTCTATTTTCATAATTTTTTGAATTAAAATGGATTTTGTATAAATTTTCTAGTGAAGAAAATGACTTAATGGGTTATAAATTATTTACAGCTAAAATAATAATTATTTGGTTTTAAATTTATGTATGTTGGAAAACATATCGAGACAGATTTTATGGGAGTTTTCTAGATTTTTCCTAAGTTATTTGATGAATATATAATTATTTAAGGTATGGGATTTAAATGCTTTATATATTTAATTAAGGAAAAAGGGGCATTTTATAAAATAAAATGATTATTTAGTTATAATAATAGTGGCAGCATTTTTTTGAAAAGCATTTGTTAACCAATGAGAATTTGACAAATAAAGACAGGTTAGCTGAAAATTATCCTTTTTAAGTTAAAAACAAAGAAATAATTCTTTTGACATGTTTTAGCCAATTCTGGTATTAAACCTTTTGGCCCAAACCTTCTGACAAAGTCGAAAGGTTATCTTTAGAAAAGCTCAAATTTCAATGCATATGGTGTCAAGTATCTTGGTACGTAATGAATTGAATAAGGTCGAAGGGTTCTTAGTCGAAAGGTTGGTTGCCAAAGAGGTTTAAGTGTGTTTGTTTTATAAACTATAGCTTTCACCTGCATTGCTTTCGAATTAGAGCTTTCAACAAGATCTAACGTTTAAAATAAAGGTTTTAAACCTTTTGACACAGTCGAAAGGCTACCGCTGTTTTATCACTATTTGGTTTTGAAACCTTTCGACACAGACGAAGGGTTACTGGCACTTTATAAATGTTTTGTTTTGAACCTTTCGACAAAGATCAAAGGTTTATCTATTTTAAAACAAGCCACTACTCCTAATGCTTTCAAAAGGAATCTTTCAACTTAGGTGATTTATTCTTATTTTCTAAGTGAAGTATAACCAAGCTTTCGAAGCAGAGCTTTCGACTTAGTCGAAAGGTTGCTTCCAATGGAGTCGAAAGGTTTTAAAAGAAGGTTTTTCCACTTGTTTTAGATTGAACCCAGTAAGTCTTCAATAGGTTTATGTTATAAAATGTTTGATGACTTCGAAAGGTCTAAATTGAATGACTTCGAAAGGTCTAAGTGAATGATTTTGAAAGGTTTTAGTTGATTGACTTCGAAAGGTTTAAGTGATTGATTTCAAGAGGTTTTTGTTGAATGACATTGAAAGGTTTAAGTTGAATGATTTCAAAAGGTTTGAATTCAATGATTTTGAAAGGTTTTAATTCTATGATTTCGAAAGGTTTATTTTGAATGGATTTGAAAGGTTTGAGATGGAAGGTTTTCCAAAGTTTTTCTAAGGCAATGTTTTAAAGTGATTTTAAAGAAGGATGTACAAGTTTTATTGTTTCGAAAGATTTGACCTCGAAGGTTTGATGTTTGATTTTGAAAGAGAGGATTTCAAAAGTGTAGAAAGAGGTTCTTTCAAATGGTTAAATGTTTTCATCAACTAAAGTTTGAGTAAAGAATATATATATATATATATATATATATATGACATGTGATATGATTTTGAGTAAAGTATAAAGATTATAAACTTCTTCTAATTCAAGTATGATTTAACGGTTTTAAATCATTTTGGAAATGTTTTCAAGTAAAATTATGGAAGAGGATCCTTAAGTGAAAAAATGACATCGATATTAGAATACCAGATGTGACTAGTATGGTGTTGCGCCTTATACGTTAGCAATTAGCCCCAGCTAACTATTATCCAAAATTCCAGTGTGTAGGCTTCATCACAGGTAGACTAAAATTATGATTACACACTGAAAGGAATATATGTTGTATACATATAGGTTATTGGTGAGCCCGAAAAACCATTAGGATCAGGAAGACCTGGGAGATGATTAAGTTTGGGACAGACCATCCAGAAAAGAAGTATTTAATAGATAGTTAAGGACAGACCCTCTAGAAGTGAAGTATTTAACATATAGTTTAGGTTAGATAACCTAAAAGAAGAATAACTAACAGGTGTTAGACCAATTTTGATTATATTGTATGGTAGGCCCGAGTCGGTTAAATGTTAGAAGTTATCCAAACAAAACATATGCGTTTGAACAAATAGTTCATTATTACCCGATGTCTATGTATGTTACATACATAATGATGCTTTATAGTGTTTAATCAGTTTTGATTGCAAGAAAAAGTTTTATGAGGATATGTTTTAAAAGGATGTTAGTGAGGGAAAACCTGTTCTGCTAAGCGGCGTGGTCTCACTTAGCATATATATTTTGGGATGTATAGTATAATTCATACTAGGCCTTATGTCTGACTCGAAGTTTATGTTTTCCCGTTAAACTCTCGGATGCTCAAAATTAATTTGAGTATGCTGAGGGGTTAAGGTCTTTTTAGGTTTTAGTATTATGACAAATAAGTCTACCGGGGGCGTGTAGGATGCAAACGGATAGCAATTTAGGAGTTGCGGTTCTTGTTTTACGTTTTGAAGTGTTTCCGCTGTGTTTTGTCTAAAGTTTATTACGAATCTCTGACTCTGATCATCCAAGAGGTATCTTCATATACATCTCTTTGTGTATTTTGTAGTAAATATATTTTAACCGTGCCTAGGAACATATTGGGGTTTTGTAAGTTGAATATGGAACATCCATTTTAAATGTAATGAAGTAAAAGTTGTTTGAAATCTTTGTTTTATTTCATATTCATGTGCTTTTGATATTATAGATACCATTAACATAGCCGTATTTAGTTACTGGAAGCTAATACTATAGGTGACTACAGCATCTGTAGCGCTTAGTTTTGGGCCTCTAAATAGGGGATGTCATATTGTGGATTGGCCATGGCTAGTCTTGGAATCTTGGTTGGATGGGTCGATGGTCGGTCTCGTAATCTTGATCGGTAGGTGATTGGCTTGGAGGTCGGTCAGGGAAACAAGGTCGGTAGATGGACAACTCGATGACCGTGTGGCGAAACCCGATTGGTGGCTAGGTGGTGGAACCTGGTCGGTGGTCAGGTGTGCAAACTTAGTCGGTGGCCGGGCATGGAGATATCATAAGTATCCAGAAGGTGAAGCACATTCAATGATGACAGTGTTTGGAGGACCGAGCACAGAAGTTGGTTGACGGGGGAGATTTGGTTTTGGCCTAGCTTGGCTATGTTAAGAGTTTGACCGACAAGGGTGGAGCATATAGTATAGCTATGGACTTCAGAGTAAGACTCGGGTTGCTTAGTAGTCTGGGGAGTTGGCTCAGGGTAAGGGTGGATGATCCTATATGGATCTAAAACACTTCGGGATCAATGAAGTACGACGACTTCGACGACTCAACATGGCGGATGACTATGGCATCTGGTGATGGACCGAAAGGATGAATTTTGAGTGATAACTTGTATAGTTGTGATGACCCGAGATTTTTAGATATTTGAAATTGAAATATTTAATTGATTTTAAATATTTGAACGTTAGTTTAACGTGAATTTCAAATATCACTATTTATTAGGATAATTAAATTATTGAATTTAATAATTGAAAGTTGGGTAAAATATTAAATCTGGAGTTTTAAGCTAGTTAAAAATAGTTAAAGGCTTATAAAATTTGTATTAACAACACTGAAGGTAATATAACTTTTAAAATCGAATTTAAAAGTTGTTTTCAGTTTTAAAATATATCGTTTAAATTGATATTTAAAAATAGACTTCTGTGGCACAGTCTCGAATTGCGACGAAACCAGTTCCATTGGATCCGTAATAGCGTATTATTATCGGATTTCAAATCTCGTAGCATTTGGAGTTGTCATGTAATTTTACAGCAGATAAACACGTTGAAATTTCATATTGAAGATTCAATATAATAACTGGGTCCAAAAGCTATTTTCTTCATACGATCGAATTAGGACTCGAAACATTTTCCTTTACGTTCGGAATAGGGGTATAACATTAGGAACGCCTAGTGGCACGCATCGACAAGAGGTCAAGATTTTAAATTGTTTTATTGAGACGATTTGAATTCAAAATATAATATATATGTATTTAATATAATAATGTTTTCACAAGACGGATTAAACACATTTCTTCCCTTCACACATATGGCATATTTTTTCTTTTCTCTAGATATGCATCCCCTCCTTCTCGTTTTTCTTGACAGCTAGATTTTCAAACTTAAAAAACAATTAAAAGCGAACAAAGATAGAAATTATAATGGCCAACACCCAAAATCAGTCTCCCATTCCATATTTTCGATTCGAGCAAAATTTGGGAAAGTAAATATCTCGAGCCTACCCTCTTTCATCCCATAATCGAATCGAACCCATGGAAAAAATGGCAACTGAGCTGTGTACGAGATCGAACTTAAGGAGGGCATGGTTACTGGGGGAGTCGAATCGATTGAAGTACGGAGGCTGCGAATGAGTGTTCTTTAGTGGCGTGTCGAGGGAAGGCGATGTGTTGACATCCAGGGGATCGCGATCGGAGGTGGAGGCTTTGGCGATTGTTCGCGACAAGGAGGGAGGTATCGCGACGAGGTCGCGATTGCTTTATCGAAGTCGCGTGCTTCATGGTGCCTTCCTGGCGGCGGGAATCGAGGGGGAGGGTCTGATGGGCAGAGAGGTATTTGCTGTTGCTTAATTTAATTTAATAAATAAATTTATATCGAGTAAAAAAAATACATTTTAGGGGAAGCAGAAATATTTATAGAAAAGATTTCAGATTTACAGAAGAGGAAAGTATATTATAGTGAAGTATAAAATCATTTCTGTTTTAATACATATGCTAGAAAGAGATTTTTATTTTCATTAAGAATTTAATGAGTAGGCGTTTATACAGTAAAAGCAGAAAATATATATGTAAGTAAGATATAGGAAAATAGAAAATTTAAATGGTAATGTAGATCATTTTATAAATAAATATGTTTTCAAAAATAAAAATAAATATACATACATATATTTTATTTTAAAAATAACTTATTAAGGTGATTAATTTGTTTGATAAACTTATTTCATTTATTTTGGCTATTAAAAGTTTTTTTTTGAAAAAAGGGAAAGTTATTAGTTAAATTAAATAGAGATAAATTGTTCGATTATTCCAATATTAATAAATCATATAATGTTATACAAGGTCGTGAAACCAAGCCAAGATTGAAGTTGACTGCGAATAAAATAAAGGTGAATTAATCTCACTCATTTGGATTACCTTTTAAATTTAAATAGTTAAATTTAAATTATTGATTGATTGCTTGAATTGATAATTTATTATTAGCTTGGATGTGATACGTTATGTGTGTGTGTATATATATTGGAGTGATTGATTTCCTGCATTATATAGCGGATGAGACCATATGCGCCTCGCATAATAGCGGATGACCCTATATATCGCTTTATATTGTGGTATCATCTGTGGATGCAGGGACAGGGATCCAACTGGATTCCTCATAGTAGCAGAATTTATTTTTATACTCTATGTTTTATTTGATAATCTACGATATATTATATTGATTATATTGGTAATTGAAAATATTGAATGCTATGGTTTGACTAAATATATTTTGGGTATATCGAGATATCAAAAATATGAAGATTGAATTTTTAAAGGAAAATAAAAGAGGGAATTTTAAGTAAAATAATTAAAGAGAATTTGGATAAATTAAAAAATTAATTGGAAAAGAATAAAAGTTGATTTTTAAATTCTAATAATAAATTCTAAGTATGGGAAAGGAGATTGTTGAATAAATGGGAATAAATGAATTTTTAAACTTAAGTGATATTATTCAAAGAAATAAAGGTTTTATTTTTGAATTCAAGGTTTAAAATAGTTTGGGAGAGATGAAGAAGAATTTTGAGAAAAAGTATGAAATTAGTGTTTTCAGTTTAAATAAAATTTTTAAATCATAATAAATATGCAAAATACGAAGTTAATGGGTTTTGAATAAAATCTAGCAAGTAAAGGAATTTATTTTTAAATGGATTAAATTTTGGAAATCGATTTAAAAATTGATTAAATGTTTGAAAACTGTGATTTAAAAGGAGGATGAGACTGTGGAATTTATAAACTGGGTTTATAAAGTGAAATAAGATATCAATTGATATTTGGAAGTATAAATTCATGGTGGGAATTTATAAAGGAATGAAAAATTTGTTTTAAAAATAAATAGTGGTTTTATTTTTAAAGGCGTGGGAAAGAAATTTACGGGTTGAGACGTAAATTAAATCGGGATAAATCAAGAAGGATTTATAAATGATTAAACGGTTATATTGGAATGAAAGTGAAATTTCGTGAAAAGCAAGTATGTTTTCAAAGCAGATTTTTAAGTATAAGTTAAAAGTATTAAAATTGTTTAAAAGAATGTTCTAGAGGAATTCATTATTTAAATTCTTTAAAGATTTTAAAGTAAATAATTATTAATTTAGTTACAGTAGTAATTATTTTAAAGATTAAACTAGTATTATGATTTAAAAGATAGTTACTAAATATTTATACTTTACATAAATTACTTTTATTTTAAAGGTAGTTTTGGCTATGTTTTACTTGAAAATTATTATGAAATTTCATAACTATTATTTTAAATAAAGTGTTTTAAGTTATTTTTATTTTAAGTGTTTTGAAGTATATATTTTTGGATAAAGTGATTTAAAATCTAAAGTATTAAGACTTGATGATTTTCAGTGGAAATAAAACAATTGGGTGGAAATTTATTCCGCGAGAGAAAAAGTGATTTGAAAACTATTTTCAAAGGGTTGAAGTGTAGAAAACATCTTGCAAGGATATTTTGAAATAAATAATTTAGGAAATTATTAAGGTATGATGGTTGTTTGTGGATGTTATATGATGGTTAAATAACCGACTATCAATATTGGCCAATATGTTGATCGTTTCGAAGAGACCGGGATCGAGATTAATTTCCCAAAAACCACTTCGATCCGGTTTGAACGTTTTTGTAAGGAAGACAAGGGCTTGGAGTCGAAGATGGAGCAGTAAAGTGCAAGGGTTAATCGCTACTAATCCTGAGGTTGATTCCAAAATTGATGTTTTAGGATTAGTGCCTTCTGTTCCGTTCGGGCCGGGAACGAACTTGTATGGACGAATGCTGTCAGAGCATCGTTTGGGGGACGATGATCATTTTAAGTGTATGTATGCTAAAAAGGTAACGCATAGCCTTGAGCCTCATCAACTAGGAATGGCTAAAACAGAGGAGGTGCAGCAAGACTAAGTGGTTCGCAACCAATTAAGGTAAGGTCATCCCTGTCTAGTTGTCCCTTTTATTTGGCTATGTGGGCGGTTGCTGATCCCAACCACGGGGTGATCTTATTCGGACTATCCAGTAAGGGGTAGATCCGATCTTATGTTGCAGGGATTAAGATGGATCCACGTTACTCTGATCTAGACCAGGTACTGTGACGGGCGGTACTCCTGTAGCCCAGCCATTGTATGGAAATCCAATCTCCGATAAGCGCCTATATGGTTTTGATTGTGCCCAACTATTGCTGAAATGTGAGATGCAAGCATTTCAACTAGATTCTATTTTACTTTCTATAGACACTATTATAATATCAGATGGATTTGATAAAAATGTTTGGTTATCGTAAGGTAAAAACCCGGCATGTTTATTTGTGGCGTGGTCTTACGAGATACCTTTGATTTCAAAGGATTTTGAAAACTTTAATAATCCAATTGGGTGTGTTTTATCACGCTGGTATTCCAGACTGACTCGGGTGTTTTTTCGCTATAATGCTCGGGTCATACCGAGTATTATAGAGTACAGATTTTGGATGGACTGCTATGGAGCTTAGGGGATGTGCTGGATGGAAAAATGTTCACACGTATCTGTCTATTTCCGTTGTGTTTGGTATGCTGTGTAGTCAGCTTTTGTGGGGACAAGTTAATATAACTGCCTAGTATTTTGTATTGATGGTGTTGTACTCTGATGTAATGTATAAAAGAGAAATAGTTCTTTTTGTATAAAGATCAATTATTATCTATTATATATTGTTCTGCTGCGTTTGTGAGATTCTGATGTAGTTTTCTATTTCTTCTTCTACCTACTTCTTTCCCTTACGGTCTGTTTTTTTGGCATTTGATTGTTCGGCATTTAATACAGTGGACGTATTGATGTTGATTTTTGAGCGTCGAAAAATCAAGTCGTTACAGTAGTAGAACATAAGGTCATGATGCTCTTAAGTAGGACAGGGAAGTCTACATGTATCCAAGGTAGTCTGAGTATACCTATGTGTTGGGCATATACGTGTGTCAAGCCCTTAGCCATCTGCGTGGGCTGGATTTAAGCATCTCCAGTGCAGTCCTACTTTTGGTATGTTTGTTGAGGGATTGATAGGTGACCCTATGGATGTGATGGTCATTGTTGGGACATTGTAACGACTGGTATTTTTAACGATTAGATATTTAAATAATCAATTTGAATATTTGATTATTAATTAAATGAAGGTAAAAAATATATTATTTTTCACATATGACCGAATTAGGACTCGAGACCACTTCCGTTGAGTTAGGATTGACGTTGCAAATTAGAATTAGTATAGGGATCACTATGTTTGGAGATTAGATGATTCGATGGTCGAAATAATCTCGAAATGCAAGAAATTAGCATCTAGAATGTAGTCTCAGATAGTGATGAAATTTATACCTCTGGATTTAAGGAAATGAGGTGATGTATGCAGATGAGTTTCGTTGCGATCGAATGCGCCATATGATTGTATAGATTCAAAACGTCCGATCATTTACTTAAGAAAGCAAATAAAAAATGAATTAATATTATTATTTAAATCCCCAAATCAGATCTCTTCCTCTAATTCATTTTCATTTTACTGTTCCATTATAGAACAATGTCCGCCTCCCTCTATTTACTTCAAAAATCAAACTCTGCTAATCAACACCATTAAAGATCATGAGATTTGATTCGTTGAGACCTTGGTGAGGAGAGAATCGTGTTGATGTAGGCAATTTAGTGTGTGACATCATTTGGGTTTGGTATTAAATGTAACCACCTCTTAGGGTTTGAGACTGCGACGGATTCAGGATGAGTTAGGTGAAACGAAGATCGATATCGACTTTTTTATGCTTGATTGCCTGGGCGGTGAAGTCATGATATGATGGGAGGAGGCAGAGGTGTGGTGCTTTAGTGTATAATGATGATATCGAATAATGGGATGATTTAGCGAAGACAAATCGAGAAATCATTGCTTGTGGGTGAGGAAATCAGTGATAAAAGAAGCAACCATGGTGAGCATATCTCTCGTGCATGCATATAGGTTGTTGAGGGAGAGGAAAAATTAGGGTTAAGCATGGTAATTAATTAGTTAATTAATCACTTATTTAATATCGATTCTTATTATATGCATATTTTTTGCATATGAGGTCCATTTTAGATGCGGTTTCTTGCGTTGCGCTCATGATGGAGGGATCTACACTTTTCACTATTTTGGATAGATTTTACGGAGACGAGTGATATTGTTTCTCACCACACTATGATTGGTTATATACTATTAGATCGATGTTCTGGAATGGTTTTTGGTTTTAAAATATGATTTTCCTATACTTACACACCTACTAGATTTTTACAAAAGAAAATAAAAGTATTTTAAAATTATTTATATCGAATATCATATATTTTCCATTGAAATGCCATTTTTAGGAATTATTAGATATGGGCTATTTTTGATATGTTTTACCCACTAGTTGATATGGATGTATTATATGTTTTATGTATGCTATTTTGGATGTATATATGGATGTTGGTTGCATGATTGCTTGTTTGGCTGTTTTTGGTTAAAAACACCGATTAGCATGATCGGGTGTTAGGGAAATATCTTATACATTATAGTTTCAAACATGTAGAAACCTAACAAATGACATAAGTTATAGAGTAGTGTTAAGACACATGCTGACGCATCTGAAAGTGGAAAATGAGGCTTCAGACTTCAACATGTATCCCAGAAGTTTCCATTTGGTTTGTACTTATCTGCTTTGGTTAAGTAAAAGACCAAGTGACCAATGTCCATCATAATTGTTTATTGGCGGTTTGATCGATCTTTGGCTTAGACGTTGAAGAGATTTCATGGTGTGTGACATAATGATTTGTTCTTGCGATCGACTTAGAGCCATGATATGATTGCTCTATAGGGAGCGATTGAGATGGTCAGGCGGTGATGTAGGTGAGAGTTGGTACTTCAGATTATCACTCGATAGGTTCCGAGGTAGATGGTTTACGACTCCATCGATCACGTTGGAGGTGTTAGCTCATTCGCATTATAGGAGGATGGCAATGTAATAGCATGATGAAAAGCCATGTATCTTCAGCTTGTGACTCTTGGGGGTAGTAGGTACCAAGATTAGGTACTCTGTATCTTCAGTTTGTGATTCGAGCAGGGAATAGGCAACAAAGTGGCTCATGGTTGGAGTTGTGGAGTGGAGGACCGTGGTGGGTTCATGATAGTGGAAATTGTATTAAGCTAGTAGGGCCCGGATGGATATGCATGTGCTAAGGGATTATTGATGACTCTTAGTATTTTCTACTATACTCGAAGCGGGGGTATTGTACAGCAGGGATGCCCATAGGTCGGTAATGAGGATCCGTGCTTTGGGTCTAGTATCCAGCTTTAGGCTGTGAGACGCATATCCAGATTTAGGCGGCAAGATACGAGAGTACGATGGAGAATTGGGACTTCCACTAGTCTCTGGCATAGGGGCCATATGATTTATCATGTATCCAAAGCATAATGGGTTACATTTAGCATTTTTTGATGGATGCTATGTTAGTTGGTTGCTTCACTAGCACCTATCACCCTAGCGATGTCACACAAGGTAGATATTGTGTATAGGGATACCTAAATACACCAACGGTTTACTTAGTTTGGAATAGGTAATATGTATGGAAATACCTAGGCACTTCGACTGTTTATTGAGTATGGAGTACCCCTTTTATGATGTCGTAGAGTAATATAGTATCGATGTTATGTGCTAACTTTTTGGTTGCGAGGATAGGTTAGGTATTTTATATGCCCTCTGTTCCGTATACAATATCGACTTTATAGTATTTTGAGATCGTTTATCGCTCATACCGGACAGTTATCTGATTTTAGGTTTCATGCTTTGCTTCTTATTATCTTGGATACTCTTAAATGAATAGACTAGAGAGCGGGTGTGGATGACATATGGAGTTCTGCAAATGGACAAGCAGGAGGTGAAGTTTATCATACTTGTATTTGATTTTTTTATTGTATATTCCACTGTGTGACACTGTGAAGCTAGACAGGTTATGTGATTATTTGATGTTTCCTTTTTCTTATTTGCCATTCTCTTTTCTTCTACTGCTCTTCCTTACTTCTTTTTCTTTCCTTTGAGAACTTTTCTATATCGTAGGTGTTGGGAAATCATTGCATTTGGTATCAGAGCTTAGGTACATAATTAACTTGAGTTGATACCGCAATCCAATAGAGCTAGGCAGGAGTTATTGCCTTAAATTGGATCTAGAGTGTGATATATAAAAGAGAGTTTGTATTTGTTAAATGTTGGGGTTTTCAAAATTATAAAGCAATATATATAGTATATAAGTTGTGTCACACAAATGAGCATTATTGATGAAGTTTTTTTATGAGAGATTGATCATCCTTAATATAGGATAGGAATGATCTGGCATGTGAGAAATACTACTATTTACTCTATCTTTAGGGTTGAGGATTAGGCAGGATCAGGGTCACTAACCCTAATTGATAGGATATGTTCAAAGATATAGTGCGAATCATTTCCTGAAATGTCGAAGTTTTTTTTAGATGATTATGGTAATCAAGTGCAAAGGGATAGAGTAGACTTACCGAGCTATATAAAACTATGAGAGTCTAGAAGGTAGACTGTAACTTGGAAAGCGTCGGCTGCTAATAGGAAAGCTTAGATAGTTATTTGCGAGAGGACCTTCGACGACTTGGAGTTAGATGAAGCAATGAGGTAGTTATTTGCCATTATGGTGGATGGCTCTTTGGGGTTGGTTGTTGGTTGTGGTGAGATGAATAAGATGACAAACCGGTATCCAACCCTATTTTTTGATGGCTTGTCGACCAACTCTATAGTGCGAGGATGTTCTCTTGGTTGGACCTCGCGATGTGTTCACCAACTGAGAGTATTCAGAGAGAGAGTGTGTGTCGACTATAGCGTTTCGTATGCTGCTTTGAATTTAGATTGGATTGGCTATGTTTGGGCTGACCAATGTGCCAACATACCTTGTTGATCTCACGGACTATGTTTTGAAGGGTCACTTGAGTTATTTGTGCTTTTGCTTATTGATGATATTTTAGTCTACTCATAGATGAAAGAAGAGCACAAGGCACGATTGATGATTGTATTATTGGTGTTGAGAAGACACCGATTGATGGAACAGATTTTGGTAGTATCACCTTTAAGAGGGAACTGAGATGCTTGGGTCACATTATTTCAAAGTAGGACATCGTTGTACATCCTACAGTTGTGGCGGTCCAGAATTTGAATAGACCCAAGGTAGCAACATCATTGACCTATTAGATGAAAGAGGATCAGACTTTTATTTGAGATGTGAGGTGCGGACATGCGTTAGTGAGTTTGATTGAGTGGTTGTTACTTACTCCGAGCGGGAATGAGAAGGCAACAGTATACACATTCCAGTCATACTTGACTTGGTGTGGTATTGATACCAAAAGGTAAGGTTGTCATGTGTTAATCAACAACTATAACCGCACAAGAGGAAGTATCCGACTCTTTATTCAGAGTAGGAAGCGATAACATTCACTTTGAGGATTCGAAGGCACTATCTGTTAAGATAGGAATTTGAGTTGTTCAGTGATTCCACATTATTGAAGTATCTCTTCTTCAGGAAAGATCTTAACCAACACCAGCAGCGATGGTTAGAGTTCTTAGCCTCGTATTTATTTGACATTTCCTATACGTTCTTAAGGGAAATGTAGTTAGTGATCCTTTGAGTAGAAGACATACAAGTTTGTGAGCAATATTTCAAGAGTGGCTATTGCTCGAATATATCACTATTTATGATCTCAGAACTCGATGAGCTATGGCTAATGATGATGGCTGGTTTGATCATCGCACCCACTCTGATTTAGCAGATCAGCACTTGTCAGAGCATGAGGCTAGACTAGTGGAGATTATGGCTAAGTAAGAGGAACACGTAGTGTCCATAGAGGTGATGCAGTGCGGACCCGTCCGAGACTATTAGTTCCATAGGTAAGAGATTATTTGTTCTCGAGTAGTGAGAACAGATATTTATAGATTGCGTTGATGGATGATGATGGTGTGTTAGCATTTGAGTCACATTAGGCTGATTAACGAAGAATACTAGATTTGTATTCCTCAAATCCAGTAGAACGACATCCGTATTTGTCGAGTTATATATGGGATGGATAGTGTGATTTCGTGATGTTCCAAGAGCATTGTAAGAGGCCGAAACTCTTTGTTCGAAAGTGGGGTTTGGGAGAATTTACAAGATGCGTTTGTAAATTTGGCATTGAATCAACTATATGATATTGAAACGTTTTAGGAGAACTTACAAGATGTGTTTGGAAATTTGGCATATAATGGATTATATGATATTGAAACTGAACCAAAGACTTCGAGACCTCGTAAGCCAATTCATATCAATAGAAAAATCAGGAAACATGTTAGGAGGAGGGCGTTGCAGTAGTAGAGGTTCACTAGAATGAAAGTAAAGGCGAAAGGATATAGGAGACTGAGAAGAGCATGACGACCACTTATCCGAAGCTGTTCACTTGGCGAGATTTTATTTTTCTCGTCGGCTTTCATATGGGATATCGTATTTGATGTTTTATGCTAGATAGTTCAGTATCCTACAGGCTTGGATAGGCATGAATGTTACTTTTTTATGATAGATCTTATGTATGCATGTTTGATGTTGGATTGTTAGCATTTGATATAGTTGCTTATACTTATGTGATTGTTAGGCATGAGAGATAGTTAGGGTTTGACATAGCATACGTATTTGAGGTAATTGCTATATATGATATAGTATGTATAATATACGATGTATATGTATCTTCATTGTATTAGGATTTTTCATAGAACAAGTCGTGCAAAGGAGGTGCTGCCAAATTTTTCTAGAATCTGAGGGCTTCTGATGGCCTATAGGTGAGAAGACATTTTCCTTATTTTGAAATTTTGAGGTAAAAATCTTATATAGGAGTGGAGAATGTAACGACCTGTATTATTAACGATCAGGTATTTAAATAATTAATTTAAACATTAAATTGTTTAATAAATGAAGGCCCAAAAATGTATTTTTTGCATACAACCGAATCAGGACTCAAGACCACTTCCATTGAGTTTGGATTGACGTTGCGAATTAAGATGCGTATAAGGATTGCTATATTTAAAGATCGGATGATTTGATGATTGAAACGATATCATCTTAAGGTGCAGTATCAGATGGTGATGAGAATTTTATACTGTTGGATCCTGAAAAATGAGGTGATGTGCGCAGCCGAGTTTCATTGCAATTGGATGTGTCATGTGATCATATGGGATTGAAACGCACGACTATTTACTTAAGAAATCAAATAAACAAATAATTAAATATTATTTTTTAAATCCCCAAATAAGATCTCTCCTTTTAATTCATTTTCACTTTACCATTCCATTTAGGAATAATCATCGCCTCCCCTATTTACTTTTTGAAATCCATCGATCTGCTCCGTTAAAGTTCAAAATATTTGATCCATTGAGTGCTTTATGAGGAGAGCTTCATATTGATATAGGCGATTAAGTGTGCAACATTGTTTGGGGTCAACCGTGAATAGTAATCTTTTCCTAGGGTTTGAGATTATGGCTGGTTCGATGTAGGTAGGCGAAACAGAGATTATCATTGACTTTCTTATGCCGATGTCCAACACCGCTATGTATTATAGGTGATTTATTCACCTATAGGTGAATGAGACTTATGGAGGCCGATTGCCTAGGCAGCGAAGTCGTGATTTGATCGGAGGAGGCGGAGGTGTGGAGCTTTCGTGTATGGTAAAGAGATCGATTAATGGGATGATTTGGCCAAGACGGATCGAGAAATCATCGCTTGTGGGTGGAAAAATCGGTGGTAGAAGAAGCGGCCATAATGAGCATGTCTCTTGTGCACACATGCAAGTTGTTTAGGGAGAAGATGGATTAGGGTTAAGCACGATAATATATTATTTAATTAGTTAATTAACCGCTTATTTAATCTCGATTCTTATTATATGCATATCTTTTGCACAGGAGGTCTGTTTTAGATGCGGTTTCTTGCATTGTACTCATGATGGAAAGATCTACGTTTTGGAACTATGTTGGATAGATTTTATTGACGTAAGTGATGTTGCCTCTCACTATACTATGATTGGTTGTGTAGTATTAATCGACGTTCTGGAATGATTTTTGGTTTTAAAATGTGATTTTCCTATACTTATACATATTGCGACCTGCAAATTTAGTACCCTTTGCATCAACAATAATCCACACATGTCCGACCCAAAGAGCACCGACTGACAGAAAGTCAAGAGAAATAAAAGAAGAGAGAAGAAGAGAAGAGAAGAAAGAGAGAAGATAGAACTAAACAGAACAATACAGAATCTCACATCACAGCGAAAAACATATAATATCATATCAATGATCTTTACAAAACAGAAACTGTATATACATAGATTAATCAGAGTACAACAATCAAACAATAATTATCAGTCTGGACGGTTATAATAACCTATCCTCACAATTGCCGATAATATACAACAACTAAGTAGCGGATAATCAAAACAGATACATGTATATTAAATGAAGATCCTCAGCTCGCCTGCTAAAGCTCCAAAAGAGCCAAATCTGAACCTGTAACTATACTCGGTCTGACCCAAGCATCAAAAGGGAAGAACGTCCGGATCAGTCTGGTAAACCATCCTGAGAAACATACTCAACTGAATTTATTAAATTACCAAACTTTTCATTTATCAAAACAAAAGTATCTCGTAAGACAAGCCCACACATAAACACAGACATGTTTTAATCTTACGATAACTAAAACATTTCATATCAAATCCTCTTATATTATATTAATGTATAGTATATACAAATAATTTTAATCATAGTCGAAATGGTTACCCATATAGCATTTTGAGGCTATTCATTACGCCTTTACAAACAAAACTGCAAGCTCGTAGTGGGGTTTGAATTTCCATACAAATGAACAGGAGAAGAGACTACCTTCAGGAAGTACATCTCTAAAGGAATGTACCAAGGACCATCACAAAGGATCCTCTACCAACACAAGACCGACCTATCTTTTTAACTAGATGGTACTGAATATATCATCCTTCGATTGCTACCGAAAATTACCGAGGGCCCTCTAGCATACAAACCACAATAATCAGATACACGACGTCATAGTGTGTAAAGATATATCTAGAAGAGGGTGATCATATCCTACTTGGGAGCGACCTACTTAGCCCTGCTGCATCTAACCCTGTTTTGGTCATTTCCGGTTGATAAGGCCTAAGGTAACGATTACCTTTCATAAATCACGATCACGTCACATTGAATGCCACATGGCCACTTCCGTTGACTACTAATTGCCTTCCACAAAAATACAACCCTTAAGTTCATACGTCTCAAAGAGGGTGTTAAGCTAAGAGAAGTTGCCTTCTCTGCCACCCCTGATGTACGTTTTAAAAACCAATGTACATAATCTGTAGAAATTCAATGTCAGACAAACATCCATACAAGTTGTTTAGGAACAGGAAAAACCAAAGGCACTTTCCTACCACATCCTGTCGGGAAATCCCTTGGATTAATAGCGAACAATCCTTGCATTGGATATTTCAAAATAAAGAGACCACTGCTACTATATGTACATTGGGATTTTAACCCCAAACGATCAACAAGCAGTCCCCCGCAATGAAAATCCAAAATATCAATATCATCATAACCAACCTATAAAATAGTCACATATATGTTGGTCTGAAGTGGTTTTCAGATAAACCGATCCCAGTCTCTTTCCACCAACAATGCAAAAGCGTTTCCCAACCTCACACAGAAACTAAGTCTCATAGACTTATCACGTTTCCAACTTTCAACTTGCTATCCATAGGGCCAAGAAGGAAGCCCGATGGATTGGAATAATACTCTGTACTACACGAATCAACATCCTTAACACATACGATAATCAAGCCTACACAGAAGGCTACGTACTAAATGTATGACTAAATAGTTCCCACATCAAATTGAGGAACTAAAATGGCCAATTTTGATAATCGGTTATTTAACTATCAAAGCAAACAGACAAATATTTAGCGCCATAAGCAATCACTAGGCCCTTTAATTAATCTTTTATTAACTAAATCATTTGCCAAACATTCACTTCAAATTATCTTTTAAAATGATATAATCTCAAAACCATTTCAATATTGGAAAACATTTTCATATACTTATTTAATAATAAGTAATTCACAAATCAATTTATTTTCAACACTTAGAAAATATTATATATACTTAAATCAGGATTAAGTATATATTTAATTCTTTAAGGAAAACATTCTCTTTAAACACATTTATTTGGGTCAAAACGAATGTCGTGTAAAACATCGTTACTACCTCCCAAAAATCACTAGTATAGGGATTCGAAAATTAGATAGATACATAAATCTCATATACTATACAAAAACATTTCCTTTCGAAAATCATTTACAATAACAACAGTGTTATAGTCCATCACTTCCCTATTCCTAGAAAACGTCTATTTTTAACAATGAATGTTGAAATCTATGGTTTCGATACTTAACACATTTAAAATATCTTCAGACCAAGTAACTCCATTTAAAATATCACTTTTCAAAAACATTTATTTAACTTAAAAGATTATTCACTGTCCAAAATTGTGAATATAATTCATTTACCAAATCTAACATTTCTACACATTTATTTTAGGGATTATCCATTGTCTAAAATTGTGGATATAATTTCTAATCAAATTCATTACTATTGCACTTTTAATTAAAGGATTATCCACTGCCCAAATCATGGATGAAATTCCTTTAAGAAACTTATATATTTAACTTATCAAATTCAATTGATTTCACATTTACATAACAGTGTTTATAAATTCCATTTTTATATTATAAAAACTTCAAGTTATAAAATTCCTTTATTAACCAATTCCATATATACCTCAATTACATGCCAAAATCCAATTTATAAGTTAATCACTTATAAATCTCTTATTCATAAAATTAGTTCATTTTATAACTTCATAAATTCATAAATCTTATTTATTTATAAAATTCAATTATAACTTCACTTTAAACACTTATAAATCTCGTTTATAATCCCATTATTTTTATTTATAAAATATCGGTTCTATAAATCTTATATATAAACTGTTTATAATTAACCCAAAATCCGAATTTAAACTATTATATGAAATAGCTAACTTCACAATTCAAAAAATCACATTCTGATTTTATTTCATAAAAATCATAATTTTTATAACATAAAATTATAACTTCTATTTATTTAAAACAAATTCATTCCTTTAACAATTCAAAAATTTATAAAGCATATATTTTCAAAATAACATGAAAATTCATTTTAATTCGAAATCACCACTTCAACATTTTTAAATTACGAAAAATAGGCCCAATGCTACAACAACACTAGATACATCAACCATGGAATTCAAACATCATATATCATATGATAATAACATATATATCAATATTTGTAAATAAATCAACAGTGGTGAGAAATCCAGTTGGATCGCTCGAACCTGTCACCTACAACAAATATACATGTTAGAAATATATATACAATGTCAGCTTTGATGCAAACGCACGTACAAAGGTTCACCGCTCATACAGGGAACATATAGGGTCTCATCTACTCAATATGTAGGAATATATCCAAATACCAATCAATATACAGATAAAATATCCAAACAATCATCAAAAACAATATTTATTCTCACTTATATAAAAATATCAGCGAGTCAGAAAGAGTGAGTTGTACTCACATTGCTTCCAATAGCAGTTGCAGTGTTTTATTCCAAATAAAATTAAATAGCCGTTTAATTTTATCCAAAATTTACACTAGCTCCAATCAACTCCAAACCATCTCTAAAATGTAGTGCTCGTCAATACGAACCCGATGCAATTCGTTTTGTCAAAACGGACCCCATATGAAGAAGTTACGATATTTAGAAGTTTATACGAATTTATAATATAAATCAATTACAAATTTTTTTATTTTAAACCTAATCAATCTCTACCATTCACTCTTTTTGATGAGATCGTGGCCGCCGATGCAAGGCTTCTTCTTCGTTCACGCTCTAGGTTTCAAAAGAAACCCACTTGCGCACACATGTTTTGATGGCCGTGCCACCCATAGTTGATCGGAACTCGATCGAATACCACCACTAGAACGCCGACCTTCGTGTCCACCTACGGTTGTGACCATGTACAGCTTGATTATGTATTAATGTCAGTTTTTTGCTTGAATGTCAGACGTTCAAGGCCTCTTTTCCATCAATCCATCAAGTTAAATTCGATCGTGATCATTGAATGCGTTCGCCTCTCCATCCTCTACAATATTCTAGTTGAAGCTTCTTGCTAATTGTTTATAGATTTAGAGATTTTGAGGGAAGAAGATTGAATGTCTATGGCCATTGAAATAATTAGGGTCGATGGCTAGGGTTTAAAACCCTAATATTTTGCAAATGTGAAAAAGTTAGGTCCTTATATAGAAAATTACATGACACTATTCACCCGAATTTTTTCCGAATTCCAAACAATGCGTGCCGCCTGGTGTTTATAATGTTTTACCCCTATTCCGAACACAATGAAATATATATCGAAACCCAATTCGATCGTATTTAGAAAGATAGGTTTTCTAATTGAATTATTTAAATTTAAAATTTACTTAAACGAATTTCTACGCGTTTTAGCTTGCCCTGGACAAATCGTAAATCCGACTGACACGAAATTCAAATTGTACAATAATATAACATTATGGATTCAATGAAACTAATTTCGTCGAAATCAGTGACTGTTTGAAAAATGACTATTTTTACATGTTAATTAAATATTAAAATATTCAATTTTTACAAATTAACCTTTAATTCAATTTCAAAAGTTCTCTAGCATCATTCTGATTCAAATATAATTTAATTCAAAATTATAAATCATTTTCATTCATATATAATTCAATTTCTAATTATTCCAGCAATTTCAAGTATTAAATTAGCAATTTAATTATTCAATTAAATCACTATATTTCAAATATAAGTTATTTAGCTTATAAAATTAACTTGGGAATATTTAAAATCAATGAAATATACAAATTTCAAATTACCGTAGTTCTGGGTCGTAGCATTCTCCCCTACTTAAAGATTTTCGTCCTCGAAATTACTAGTAAGAAAAAGTCACAAAATCCATTAATTCTTCAAAACAATTCGTGCAAATAGATATCAACATTATTTAACCTTTTTAACTTTTCCCAAAACTCCATTAGTTAAACTTCTTATAAAAACTTTTATAAGTTTTCAAATCAATCCATAGTTATCTTTTCAAATCCAACTAATATTGTTTAACTTTCAACCCTATATCAAAATTTTATTTATCAAAATAGTTCTTTCAAAATTCTCAAAAAATTTCTAGCGCCTTAAACTTTCAAAAAAATTCGCCAGCATGTACTTTGTGCGGTTCGATCATAGTAAGATCACAATATATATATATATATATATCAAAAATGTACATATCATCTTTGAGGATGTGGCATCCCGTAGGAAAAAAGTGTAAAAGTACGATATGTAATCCGAGATATGTACCTTATATATTATCAGTGCGCATATACGCTAATATAGCGTGAAAGCGAGCTCCAAATGCGAAGCATACGTCATATTCACCTACTTAACACTTAACAGACAAATCAAAAATATGTATATATGAAACAAAATCAACAAATCCAACCATCACACAACTATCATCCAACAAATCAATATTTATCCAATCAATCCATAACCAAATCAATGTAAGTTCACTTCTCATTAATGTTCATTAAATTGGTTTTCAATTTATTCACATTTGATTCATTAACATTGGATTTTTACTAACATTCATTCATTCATTCAATTAGTTTACATTCACTTATTTTGCATTCAAGCTGGTTCACTTCCAATTCAAATCAAATTCAATTCTATTTTGATTCACTTACTTCCAATTTGAATTCAACTATTTAGCTTTCAATTTCATTAATTCAATTTCTTATGAATTTCTATACAATCAACTAACATCCATCTAATAACCAATGTATATTCAACATAACCAAATTTATTTAATTTATTCTCAACATCCATATTTACTTCATTTCCATTCAATTTGGCTAAACACTTAATTTCAACTGGTTGATATTCAATTCAGATTGAATTCTAGTATTCACTATATCCACATTTTACAGTGAAAGTTGAATTTCATTTAACCATTCAAGTTTATATTCATTCCATTACCTAATTTTAATAATTCACTTTATTAATTCACTTTGATATCAAATTCAACTTCATTTAACAGTACTTAAGTTACATTTCATTTCATTTTCACTTGCATTTGCTTTCCCATACAACTTAAGTTCACTACTAATTTAATTCAAATTCTATTTTATTTAACTTATACTTAAGTCAAAGTCATATCACTACTCAAATTCAGATTTTTGTTTTGCTTAACAAAATCGTTTAACCATTTTAATAATTGGTTTTACTTACATTTTCCCATTTTATAAGTTATACAATTTATTTATTCAAACTTTCAAATTCTTATTATATAATCACTTACCCCTTATATTTACTTTTCATTTCAATAGTTTATCTAACCCAGTTCAAATTCGATCCAATTTATTTAACTTCCCTTTAGTCAAATTTCAAATCATATATTTTATTATGCTAACTCAAATTTATTTCAACTTTACAAGGTTACAATTTTATTTCATATTATAAGTCCAAAACTCATTTTACTTATATTCATCAATTTCAACTTGGATTTTAAATTCAAATTCGTTTATAAAAACAAAACTTCAATTTTCATTTTCCAATTTACTAAGGTAGCAAATCCATTACACAGAAACTCGAAAATGATACTGATGATGCTGTAGTCATCACCCTTATTATTTTCCAACAACAGTAGTGAATTCAGTGCTGTTTATTCATTTACAAATCACATTTATAACACTATACTTATATAACTTCACCATTTCACTTCACTTATATAAGATCATTCCAAATTTATTTATCTTACTTAGATTTATAATAATATAACCTCTTTAACTTTGAAAAACAACTTCCAAAATCAATGGGATTCAAATTTCAAATTCTTAGTTTAAATTCATTTTCATTTACAACTTATATTTATAAATATACTCATATAGTTTTATTTCATATATATAAGATTATTTCATAATTGTAAATCATATTAATTATAATTCCATACTTTATAATTCATTTGCTTATATAATTTCATTCTTTTTATAGTTCTTGCTTTTATTTAGATTATTCAAACAGCTTTTATTAACTTGTATATATTTACATTTTCATACAAACAAATAATTCATTTATATATACTTTAATAATTTTTGAAAATTCGTTCCTTTATATACAAAATATAATCGAGGTAAAATCATTTTATTTACCCAGTTTAAATTGATACTATGTCGACTTGCCTCGTTTCAGTGTTTGGAAATCCTTATCGATAACATGGCATTCCACGCACCGACCAGAATTCACAAGCAACTCAACCGATAAGCTAATACAATATAAAATATTTTTATATTTACTAACAAATATGCTCTCATATACATAATACACTCAAACTCAATTCAGGGTGCTACTGTCCCTATTTATACTGAATACACATCAAAGCTTAGGAATATACAAAATCTAAGGTCTGATATCAATGTGACGACCCGTAAATCCATACCCTTTGAATCGACAATAATCCACAGTTGTCCGACCCAGAAAGCACCGATTGATGGAAAGTCAAGAGAAAGAAAAGAAGAGAGAAGAAGAGAAGATAAGAAAGAGAGAAGATAGAACCAAACAGAACAATACAGAATCTCACATCACAGCGGAAAACATATAAATGATCTTTACAAAACAGAAACTGTATATACATACATCAATAAGAGTAAAATAATCAAACAACAATTATCAACCTGGATACTTATAATAACCTTTCCTCACAATTGCTTATAATATACAACAACTAATCAACGGATAATCAAAACAGATACGTGTATACGAAATAAAGATCCTCAGCTCGCATACTGAAGCTCCAAAAGTACCAAATCTGAACGTGTAAATATACTCAGTCTGACCCGAGCATTGAAAAGGAAGAACGCCCGGATCAGTCTGGTAAATTAGCGTGAGAAACACATTCAACTGAATTTATTAATTACCAAACTTTTCCTTTATCAAAACAAAAGTATCTCGTAAGACAAACCCACACATAAACACAGACATGTTTTTACCTTACCATAACTAAAATATTTCATATCAAATCCTCTTATATTATACTAATGTCTAGTATATACTAATAATATTAATCATAGTCGAAATGGTTACCCATATAGCATTTCATGGCTATTCATTACGCCTTTACAAAAAAACCGCAAGCTCGTAGTAGGATTTGCATTTCCATGCAAATGACTAGGTGAAGGGACTACCTTCCGGCAGTACATCTCTAGAGGAATGTACCGAGGACCATCACAAAGGATCCCCTACCAACATAAGACCGGCCCACCTCTATAACTAGATGGCACCGAATATATCATCCTTCGGTCGTTACCGACCTTTACCGAGGGCCCTCTAGCATACAAGAAACAGTAATCAGATACACAATGTCATAATGTGTAAAGATATATCTAGAAGAGGATAATCATATCCTACTTGGGAGTGACCCACTTAGCCCTGCTGCATCTTACCCTGTTTTGGTCATTTTCGGTTGATGAGGCCTGAGGTAACAATTACCTTTCATAAATCATAATCACATCACTTTAAATGCCATACGGCCATTTCTGTTGACTACTAATTGTCTTTCACAAAAATAAAACCCTTAAGCTCATACGTCTCAAGGACGGTGTTAAGCTAAGAGAAGTTGCCTTCTCCGCTACCGTTGATGTACGTTTGTAAAAACCAATGTACGTACTATGCAGAAATGCAATGTCAGACAAACATCCATACAAGTTGTTCAGGAATAGGAAAAACTGAAGATACTTTCCTACCACGTCCTGTCGAAAATCCCTATGATTGGTAGCGAATAGTCCTTGCATTGGATATTTCATAATGAAGATACCACTGCTACTATATGTATTGGGATTTTAACCCCAACGATCAACAAGCAGTCCCCCACTATGAAAATCCAAAATATCAATATCATCATAACTAACCTATACAATCGTCGCATATACGTTGGTCCGAAGTGATTTTCGGAAAAACCGATCCCTGTTTCTTCACACTAACAACACAAAAGCGTTTCTCAACCTCACAGAGAAGTAAGTCTCATAGACTTGTCACATCTCCAACTTTCAACTTGCTATCCTTCGGGTCAAGAAGGAAGCTCGACAGATTAGAGTAATACCCACACTACACGAATCAACATTCTCAACAAAAATGATAATCAAGCCTATACAGAAGGCTACGTACTAAGTATATGACAAAATAGTTTCCACATCAAGTCGAGGAACTAAAATGACCAATTTTGATAGTCAGTTATTTAACTATGAAAGCAAATAAACAAATATTTAGCAACATAAGCAATCACTAGGCCCTTAAATTAATCTTTGATTAATTAAACCATTTGCCAATATTCACTTCAAATTATCTTTTGCAAAGATATAATCTCAAAACCATTCCAATATTGGAAAACATTTCCATATAATTATTTAATAATAAGTAATTCACAAATCAATTTATTTTCCACACTTAGAAAATATCACATATACTTAAATCAGAATTAAGTATATATTTTAATCTTTAAGGAAAACATTCTCTTTAAACACATTTATTTAGGTCAAAATGAATGTTGCGTAAAACATTGTTACAACAACCCAAAAATCACTAGTATAGGGATTCTAAAATTAGATATATAAATCTCATATACTATGCAAAAACATTTCCTTTGAAAAATCATTTATAATAACAACAGTGTTATAGTCCATCATTTCCTTATTCCTCAAAAATGTCTATTTAACCAATGAATGTTGAATTCTATGGTTTCGATACTTAACACATTTAAATCATCTTCAGACCAATTAACTCGACTTAAAATATCACTTTCCAAAAACATTTATTTAAAAGAATATTTACTGTCCAAAATCATGAATATAGTTCATTTACCAAATCAAACATTTCTACAAATTTATTTTATGAATTATCCACTGTCCAAAATCATGGATATAATTTCTAATCAAATTCATTACTATTACACTTTTAATTAAAGGATTATCCACTGTCCAAAATCGTGGATGAAATTCCTTTAAGAAACTTCTATATTTAACTTGTCAAATTCAATTGATTTCACATTTATAAAACACTGTTTGTAAATTCCATTTTTACATTATAAAAATTTTAAGTCATAAAATTCCTTTATAAACCAATTCCATATATACCTCAATTACATGCCAAAATCCAATTTATAAGTTAATTACTTATAAATCTCTTATTTAAAAAATTAATTCATTTTATAACTTCACAAATTCGAAAATCTTATTTACTTATGAAATCCATTTATAATTTCATTTTAAACACATATAAAACTCGTTTATAATCCCATCGTTTTTATTTTAAAATATTAGTTTTATAAATCTTGTATATAAAACCATTTATAATAAATCAAAAATCTGAACTTGAATTATTCTATTAAATAGTTAACTTCACATTTTAAAAAATCACATTCTGATTTTATTTCACAAAAATCATAGTTTTTATAACATAAAAATTATATCTTTTATTTATTTAAAACAAATTCATTCCTTTAAGAATTCAAAAGTGCATAAAACATTTATTTTCAAAATCACTTGAAAATTCTTTTTAATTCAAAATCACCACCTTAACATTTTTAAATTATAAAAAATAAGCCCAATGCTGCAATAGCACCAAATACATCAACCATGGCATCCAAGCATCATATATCATATGATAACAGCATATATATCAATATCTGTAAATAAATCAACAGTGGCGAGGAATCCAGTTGGATCACTCCAATCTGTCACCTGTAATAAATATGCATATTAAAAATACATGTACAATGTCCGCTTCGAGGTAGATGCGCATACAAAGGGTCATCCGTTCATACACGAGAACGTATAGCGTCTCATCTGCTCCAATAGGTAGGAATATATCCAAATACCAATCAATATATAGATAATATATCCAAACAATCATCATTCATCATAAGCAATATTTATTCTCACTTATATAAAAATATCAGTGAGTCAGAAAGAGTGAATTGTACTCACATTGCTTCCAATAGAAGTTACAGTGTTTTATTCCGAATAAAATTAAACAGTCGTTTAATTCTAGCCAAACTTTACACTAGCTCCCATAAACTTCAAATAAGCTCTAAAATGTAGTGCTCGTCAATACGGACCAATGCAATTCATTTTGTTAAAAACGGACCTCGTATGAAGAAGTTACGATATTTAGAAGTTTATACGAATTTATAATATAAATCAATTACAATTTTTATTTTATTTTAGATCTAATCAATCTCGGCTGTTTGCTCTTTTTGATGAGATCGCGGCCGTTGATGCAACGCTTCTTCTTCGTTCACGTTCCAGGTTTCAGAAGAAACCCACTTGTGCACGCATGTTTTGAAGACCGCGCCTCCCATAGTTGATCGGAACTCGATCGAATATCACCACTAGAACGCCGACCTTCGCCTCCACCTACGGTCGTGAGCATATCAAGCTCGGTTGTGTATTAACGTCGATTTTTGTGCCTTTGCCTTCAATCCATCAAGTTAAATTCAGTCGTGACGGTTGAATGCGTTCGCCTCTCCATCCTCTACAATATTTAGTTGAAGCTTTTTGCTAATTGTTTATAAACTTAGAGATTTTAAGGGAAGAAGATCGATTGTCTATAGCCATTGAAATAATTAGGGCTGGCGGCTAGGGTTTAAAACCCTAATATTTTGTAAATGTTAAAAAGTAAGGTCCATATATAGAAAATTTCACGACACTATTCACCCAAAAATTTTCCAAACTCCAAACAAAGCGCGCCGCCTGGCATTTATAATGTTTTACCCTTATTCTGAACACAATGGAATATATATCGAAACCCAATTCGATCGTATTTGGAAGATAGGCTTTTGAATCGAATTATTTAAATTTAAAATTTACTTAAATGAATTTCTACGCATTTTAGCTTGCCCTGGACAAACGTAAATCCGATTGACACAAAATTTGGAATCCCACAATAATATAACATTACGGATCCAATGGAATTAGTTCCATCGAAATCTGAGACTGTTTGAAAATGGCTATTTTTACATGTTAATTAAATATGAAAAAATTCAATTTTTACAAATTAACTTTTAATTCAATTTCAAAAGTTCTCTAACATCATTCTAATTTAAATATAATTTAATTCAACTTTATAAATCATTTTCATTCATATATAATTCAATTTCCAATTATTCATCAATTTCAAATTTTAAATTAGCAATTTAGCTATCCAATTAAATCACTATATTTCAAATATAAGTTATTCGGCTTTTAAAATTAACTTGTGAATATTTAAAATTAATTAACTATACGAATTTGAAATGACCGAAATTCTAGGTCGTTACAATACACCTACTAGATTTTTATAAAGAAAATACAAGTATTTTAAAATTATTTATATCAAATATCGCATATTTTCCATCGATGTGCCACTTTTATGGAATTATTAGTTCGATGGGAAACATAACCGATAAATTGTAGGCCAAAGCAAAGGGTATATATCCCATTGTAATTTCGGGGGAAATGCGATACACATAAAGTCTAATGGAAGCAAATCCATTCAAGCTTCCGTATCGTTTTCCAAATGCTCTTTTATGTGATTTTTGAAAACCTCGGACCTCTTCAACCTATCCATTAGCCTACGATGAGGCACTGTTTGGAAGCATATCCTGATTCTGTATTGCTTATGGACGTTGGTGAATTCATGACTATCAAACTGCCATCCAGTGTCCAAGATCAGTTGAGGCTGAACTTCATACTCGATAAAGTTAAACACAACCACTATTGCATGCTTAGCTCCAACCATAGCTATTAGAAGTTCTTCATTTAGATCAATGCCTGTGAGATTTCTAGGGTCTGCCCCCACTATGTTCTCCTTGACTGTTTGTATGTATGTTATGCTATATTTTATGTATGTGTGTTATGCTATATTTCCTTAGCCTCTCTTGTAGCCATGCACATTAGTAGCGGGTTACTAAAAACTCTTCTGTGTAGGTTACCATCCTATATGATGTACCAATCGCCTTGCCCGTTACCTTCCTTGTTTCATTCCATTTAAAGGTGAAGTTATTGTTAGGTCCAATCCAAATGTGATCCATTTTTCGAGCAAGCCAATCTTTACCAAACCATTAGCACCTCGATTTTCCTCCCGTGGGACGTGCTTAACCACATAGCATTCTTACACATTAAGCAAAGCCTATTCCATTTTTCTTTCTTTATAAATAGGGTGCTAACCGTTCTCTGTTAACTCAAAACTCCTAAAATGCTTGATTCACAACCATTTGCCAGTCGTTATTGGTACATAGCATCCAAATTATCAATTCTTTTGTTATTTCCAATCTTTTTTATTAATGTATCGTACTCTATCATTCGGTCTAGCATGTAAGGTAAGAGATCTATTCGACCCGTATGGTCAAGAAGACTCACAACAATTAGTATTTTTCTCACTTTTATGAGTGTCTCATAGCCATATGGCATAGTGTTACTTATGCCTTGGGTATTTTTACTAAATATTTTTTAAAATTTATTCGTTAAAATAAGTCATACCTTTGCATTGTTGTTCCCGTGCTTTATGGGGGTGTTTAGTCTCTATAGTGTCATGCTTCATATTCATATGAAGTTGACTCTGTCTCTGGGGCTCTTTGAAATGATTATGCTTCAAAAATCTCTAGAGATATCTGATGCTACCTATGGAATGAGTTGGAATTACACTCCATTATCTCTAGAGGAGCTGAAACTAGTCTCCTATTGTCTTTGATGGAGTTGAACCTTTCCTTTGGCACTAGGAAGTTTATACTCCACTATATGATTAATCCATTCTTCATAATTTTTATGCACGTCCATCTTCAGATATCAAATACAAGGACATGCTCTATTATCCATAGGGGGATCCGACATCATACCTTTGAGCATGCTTTACACTCTTTCTTCACAGGGCTCATTTCCATCAAGGGACATCAGTCTGGATTTTATGGCATTTTTGGTGGAGTTGCCCTAGTGTTTCAATTCGAAGAATACATGTGAGATCTATCTATGTACATTGGTCAAATGGCCATAAATCTTATGAAATGCATGATATTTGTTGATTCCAGTCTTTGTGGTTATTGACTCTCTGATCCTTGATTTATTGCAGTCCATGGCTTCTCCAATAGAGGGACAAATTCTTTCTGAAGTTTCCATAAGCAGTGAAAATGGAAACTTTCTCTAGCTTCTGAAATGTTTCCTTTCCAATGCTTTTCTTCTTTAACCTAATTGACATTTATCCATCTTTGTGCTTAATATCCAAGTTTTTATGGATTAATGCTCCAAATGACTAAGCCAAATAGCCCCTAAGCTTGACATGAGTGGAGAAAAGCAACGACATCCGCTCACTTTGTAGCTCCAACTACTTCCATATGCTAAATGTAGCGACTTAAGTGTGTTCAAGGGTTAGTTTTTCTAATGTATTGTTCCATGACCGGTGTCTTAAAATCTAGGGATTAACAGCATATTCGATGTTTTAAGTGATCTGACAATGGTTCATCTTGTAAAACTTTAGTTTCTAGCTCCACTCACCTAAAACTCAACATATTAACCGAATGACTCACTCTCGCTACTAGAACACTACCTTAGTTTTCTTGGTGGGCCATGTCGTGCCTCCATGCGATGGATCAACCACTTGTGTACCTTTCAGTATGTACTTCAGTGGTCCCTTTTTAGTAGCTATGTGTGTGGTTCCAACATCAACATTGACTTCTGTTGAGACATCCTACCCTTGTCTAGCATGGGATATATCATTAGTCTGGTGTTGATTAGTTATGCATCGGTCTGGTTTGGCTGGAGCCCTGACCATTTAGATTTGTGGAGGTCTGGATTTTGATGGCCCCTTTATGCCTTACCTGCTTTCCAGCATCCATTTTTGATGGGTTGCGAACAAAACTTCAGACTTGGTCTCACTGGACCTGTACTAGTGTTGCTTGAACCATGAGTCTAAGGAATGCTCTTTCATCTCTGAATACTATCTAGGAAAGAAGCTACTTTATCTTCCATCATCATTTGCAATCATCACTTGACTCTTCTCTAGTAGCTATATCGGGCTTCCTTGCTAATGCAGCGCATTCCAAGCTCAGTCACTTTTCCATCTCCTAGGTCCTGAAATCTCCACTGTCCTTGGTAGTCCTATCTATAGGGAGAAGGTAATGCTAAGTAAGCTCCAATTCCTTACTCAACTTTTTCACATTTGAATGAATCATCTAATGATTTAGGCCATCCCATCCTTCGATTTCAGTGAGCGTCAATGATAGCTTGGCCTCTCCATTCACAATGGATGATTTCTTTCATCTTTCTTATGATGACTTGATCTTTTGTTATGAGCATGGCTATGTCTCTTAGATCAATTCCAGTGATCATATTATCCTTTATTTACCACAATTTCAATGAGGGGATGAGAAGAGTTTGTTGCAGCTGCCCCCGGATTCGGCGTCATCCATGTCAGGTTCGATGCCAAACCGCTTCTCGGTCTAGCTTCAAGATGAACTTTAGCTCGTTTCATCCCTCCAAAATTCCTTCCATCTCTTGGACCTTCTTGATTGAATTATTTATCAATCCAATCCCCTTCATCTTCTGGATCCCTTAGACTGGGATTTCCCTTGTGCTCAAATGTTGTGACCAATAGACCTGCCCTAAACGGGTCATTATCCAATCCACCATTGCTTACTGGTGGGCAGTGAAACATTCATTTAGTTTGGCCACAACTTTATCCCGGTTGCCTTTGGTAATTACGTCTACTAGATTCAGAGTGCTTGCTGAATGACCATCCTGAATGGCGGTTGTTTGGTTGGGTGTGTGGGCGTTCCCTGCATTCCTACTGGAAGAACCAACCTTTTTTGATCTCAAAGGCATGTTGAGAATCATTTCTCAATGAAAGCAGAAAAAAGTATTTGCACAAAAAATAGGAAAACACCTCCAATCAATTAGTTATAGGTTGTGGGCTTTATAATACAACTGTTATATTTGTATTATGATTGATTGTAACATCTCTCTACTTAGAGGCCCAAAACTAACGGCTACAAATGTTGCAGTCATCCATAGTTATTAATCTTCAGCGACCAAATATGGTGGTGAAAGATATATTGATAAACAGATCATAGAAATATGGAAAAAATTTCGCAATTCAAAAACACATTTCCATATTCAAATCAAAACATTTCATGTTCATTACATAATTCCAAATTACGTTAACCATGTTCGGCAAAATATAATTATAATAATTATGCCAAGAGCGACTTATGAAGATGACCCCTTAGTTGATCAGAGTATATAGTAAGGCTAATAAATCTGCCTTTACCACAAATAATCAACAGAAAAAGAAGACTCTAAATAACTATCTGCCTCCTGCATGCCTCCGGAAGCTTTATTCGTCTAAGAAGAGAACTTGAAAACCCTAAACCTCAAACTACTCAAAATCAATTTAGTACCCGAAAGTTTAAGGGGAAAAAACTTTGAGTCAGACATAAAGCCTATTATGAATAATAATCTAACATCTCAATCCTGTTTAGATATCTAGTGAGACCATGCCACTTAGCGGAACGGGTTTTCACCTCACTGGTATCCTAAAACCTTTATAAAATCATATACTATGTTCGTACATCCATAATGGTTAAAACATACATTTTCAAAATATTATAATGATATCCATACTTGAAAATAAATAGGATTACCCATTCCTAGTTTACTATGACACCCTACAAAATTATAGTTTCTGGGGTACTATTAACCTTTCTAGTTTTTATGGGTTTACTAATAACCTTTTTATTCTTATAGACACCCTGTCCTATTTAAAGTTTTCATGAAATCACTAAAAACCTATAGGCTCCTGCCAATTAACTTAATCAATTTATGGGTCCTCCTGAACCTATTAGTCCTACCATTGACTAATCACTTTTTCCAACTTTTCATCCGTTTACTAGGAACCTATGGTTTTATCCAGCAACTCACTTTATATCTTAGTTTTCATTAGTTTACTAGGAACCTACTAATACTTCCATTAGCCATATTCTTATCCTAGTTTTCATGGGTTTACAAGGAACCTATTGACTGTTTCAATTCATAATCGGGATATAGTTTTCATGGTTCACTACAAACCAGTTAGCCCCTGCCAACTGTCCTTAATACATAGTTTTCATGAGTTAACTATGAACCTGTTGGTTTCTTCCAATAACTACTTAATAATAGTTTTCATGGATTTACTATGAACCTTTTAATTACCTTCAATAACAACAAAGTTTAGACATTTTATATTTATGTCACTTTGACTCCTTGGATGCAAATTCTACTCGTTCAGGAGTTTAAGCCATTTATATTCATTATTGAGTTAACCTAGCTGGTTCTTCTACCCCTTTTCCCCCCAAAATACAGTTATAGGTTATCATATGAACATATTCCTATTTGAAGAAGCAAGGCAACAATTTTAACTATATCACTCATGTGGTTTTTTATGGTCCTTGAAATATATTTCATAAAATAGAATCAACACCTTTTTCATATATTTTTATCAAGGAAAATTCTTCTTCAAAATTACATACTTAAAGTCATTACAAAACTCCTTTATATAAGTCGCGGGTTTTTCCTTAAAAATTTGAGTATGGGTTTTCAAACCTTTCGACAACATCGAGGGCTTCTATTTTTAAACCCTTTGAAAGCATGGATCATTTCTTTTTAAAACAATAGGCTCCAGCCCTTTTAATACTTCAAACACTTCCTTCGAAACCTTTCGACTTCGATAAAGTATTACTATATATCAGAGTAGAACCTTTCGAAACCAATGAAACCCAAACCTTTCGAAACCATTAAAACGCAAACCATTCGAAAACTCTTTGGGTTCAATTTAAAACATGTGGAAAATCTACTTTAAAACCTTTCGACTTCATTAGAGGCAACCTTTCTACTTTGTTGAAAGCTCTACTTTAAAAGCTTTAAAACATATCATTTAAAATAATAGGTCTCTTCCTTTTAAAACAACTCCTTCGAAAGCTTTTGGGTTACATTTCAATTATAAAACAAGGGTAAATCATCTAAGTCGAAAGCTTTGATACCTTTCGAAAGAATTGGAGAAGTGGCTGGTTTTTAAAACAAGTAAACCATTCAGCTTTGTCGAAAGCAACGAATTCAAAAGGTTGAAAAAAGAGAAAACAATCTTTCGACTGTATCGGAAGGTTCAAAACAAAGCAATGTTAAAGCGGCCGTAACCATTCGACTGTGTCGAAAGGTTTAAAACTTTTATTTTAAAAAATTAACCCGGTGGAAAGCAACCAAGTCGCAAGCTCCTTTTCGAAACAAGTAGGCGTAATATTTTGGTTTATAAAACGAACATACCAACCTATTGGGCAACCAACCTTTCGACTAAGTACCCTTCGACCGTTTTCAATTCATTACATATTAAATAACTTGATACCATATGCAATGAACTTTGACCTTGTCGAAAGCTATAACCTTTCGCCTTAGTCGGAAGGTCTGAGTCAGAATGTTTGATGCCTAAAATGGATGAAACATGTTAAAAGCATGTTTTCTTGTTTTTAATTTAAAAAGAAGACTTTTCAACTAACCTGCGATTGTTTATCAAATTCTCATTAGTTGATAATTACTTTTCAGAAAAGTCCTGCCACTAATTTCAGAAGTAAATAATAATTTTATTTTATAAAATGCCCTTTCTCCTTAATTAAATAAAAAAATTAAGTCCCATACCTTAAATAATTTTATATATTTATCAAACCAGTTATGAAAAATCAAGAAAATTCCAAAAAAATCTATTTTAACACGTTTTCTAACATATGAAAATTTCAAACCCAAATAATTATTATTTTAGCAATAAATAATATATGACCTAATAAATCATTTTCTTCACTAGAAAATTAATATAAAATCCACATAAATTCTAGAAAATTATGAAATTTGAAGCCCGTCTCTAGAATCATGTTTTCTACAACATATAATTTTCCCATGGCATTTAAAAATCAATTCATCTCGGTTTTACCCTAAAGCCATGTATGTCTCCTTTTAAACAACCTTGTTTAATCTATATAAATCATAAATCTAGCATATCATTATTCAATATACCATAAAAACAGATTTATACTAAAATCTGAAAGCATGTGATCATAAAACTAAAATAGAGATGTATAAATTATTACTCACCTTAGATTAGATCAGGAAATTTATGTTTGGTTGAGATTGATTCCTTCTAACTTGAATCCTAAGCTTTAAGTTGATTTTATCTTCTTTCTTCCGAATGGCCGGCCTTGTTTCTCACAGTTCTAAAATTTTATTTTAAGTAAAAATGAATGTGTATGACCTAAGGAGAATAGTATAAGGGTGGGAAATATGGACAGCTATTTACCCTAATCCCCTTATGTTTAGTACCTTAACCATTTATAAGTTCATTTTATTAGATAAGCACAGACACTTAATTCTTTAATCATCCTCAATCTCTTTATCTACATTAATCTATTTAATGTATTATAATTAAATTTCTTGGATAATGTTAATAAAATTAGGAGTGTTACAGTTCCCCTCCTTAAAGAATTTCATCCTCGAATTTTGGTAAGGACTAACTAGCAAACATAACAATCATCTGTAACATCTCCTAGTAACCATACTGGCCTATTTTCCTAGCAACCAGTCTATATAAATCTACCATAGACATACCATTAAAGTAGATCAGGATAACTCTCTCGATCTTGTCCTCTGTCTCGCATGTATAGTTTTCTGATTGTTGCTCCACTAAACCATCACCAACTTGACTGTCTTGGTCCTTATATTCTTCCCTTCTCTTGATACAACCTGATCTGGTTGTCCAACAAAAGTAAAATATGGGTCTACTACCGAATCCTCCAACTCTGTCTGAGGAATAATGGCCTCTGGATCATGCACATACTTACGAGGACGAGACACATGAAATACATTATGGACACTTGCCAAACTACTCGGCAACTCTATTCTGTAAGCGAGCTTTCCAATCCTTTTTGTGATCTGGAACGGACCAACATACCTCGGAGCTAACTTTTTCGACTTTCCAAATCGTACCACACCCTTCATTAGTGATACTTTAACGAAACCCTTGACTCCTACTTAGAACTCTAATTCTTTACGCCTCTTATCTACGTAACTCTTCTATTGGGATTCAACTTCCTTCATCCGTCCCTGGATTGGCTCAATCTTTTTTGATGCCCCTCTAACCAACTCCGGACCTAAGACCAATCTGTCTCCAGTCTCTAACCAATATCCTAGCGATTTGCATGGCCATCCATACAAAGCTTCAAAAGGCGTCATTTCGATACTGGTCCGATGACTATTATTATAGGAAAACTCAATCAAAAGTCGGTGATCTTTCCAAGATCCACCAAAGTCTAACGCACAAGCTCTCAATAAATTCTCGAGTACCTTGTTGACCCTCTCTGTCTGCCCATCTATCTATGGGTGATAAGCTGTACTCATCTTAAGCTTTGTACCTAATACCTCTTGTAGACTCCTCCAAAATACGCTAGTGAATAATGCATCTCTGTTGCCGACTATGCTAATAGGAATCCCATGAAGTCTAACTATGTTCTTCATAAACAACTTAGCCAAAACAAGCACCATCCTGGTTGACTTTGCTGGAATGAAATGGGCACTCCTGGTCGGCCTGTCCACAGTAACCCATATGCTTTCATTTCCTCTCCTTGACTTTGGAAACCCAGCTACAAAATCCATTGATATCGAATCCCATTTCCAAACTAGAATATCTAGAGGCAGAAGTGACCCACTTGGCTTTTGATGTTCAACTTTCACTTATTGACAGTTTACACACTGCCTAACCCACACTTCATGCCTTCCTAACAGAAGCTCCTCTTCATGTCTTGACATATTTTGGTTCCTCTAGGATGAATCATAAACTTTGAACGATGACATTCCTCTAGAACTTCTCTCCTTAAGCTCTCTACATCTAGGACACATAACCGTCCCTTCTTTCTCAACCATCCTCTTTGGTCAAGACTAAAATCCTTTAGGTCATCAATCTCTGATCCTACCTCTAGCCTTCTAATTCTTTCAGCTGAATTTGGTCCACTCTTTGCATAGAAGTTATCCTCTTGATCAGCACCGGTCGAACTTCTAAACAAGACAACATGGCAGTACCTCCACTATAATAGTAGTCGACCATAACTACACACCACAACTGGCTAAAGCTTCAAGGTCCTTCCATTCTACTAACATTGCCGACACCACATTCTGATGTTTTCTAATAAGATCATCCGCTATCTTATTTCCTTTCCCCGGACTATACTCTATACCGAAATCATAAACAGTCAAAAAATCCAGCCATCTCTGTTGCCTCATATTCAACTCCTTTTGAGAGAATAAATACTTTAATGACTCATGATCGGTATATAACTCAAATCTCTCTCCTAAAAGATAATGTCTCCAAATCTTCAAGGAAAAAAGCACCGCCGCCAAATCTAAGTCATGAGTCAGATATCTAACTTCGTGAGGGCTTAGCTGCCTTGATGCACAAGCAATAACTTTGCCCTTCTACATCAATACTGATCTAAGTCTAGTACCATATGCATCAGTGTATACTACCAATTCTTGGTTACCATCCGGAACTACTAATACTGGAGCATTAGTCAACAAATGCTTTAACTTATGGAATACTTCCTCACATTTGTCGGACGAAACAAACTTCACGTCCTTTCTGGTCAACTTAGTCAAAGGCGCTGCTATCCGTGAGAAATTCTTGATGAATCTCCAGTAATAACCAGAAATTCCAAGAAAACTTCTGATCTCGATCACCGTTTTTGGTCTCTTCCACTTGTTCACAACTTCGATCATGTCTGGATCGACTGCCAATCCCTTCTCTGAAACCACATCTCCAAGAAACTTAACTTCTTTCTTCCAAAAATGACACTTGGAAAACTTTGCCTTCAGTTGATTCTGCCGCAACGTCTCTAACACCACTCTAGGATGAATCTCATGCTCCCTTTCATCTTTAAGTTACACTAAAATGTCATCTATAAATACCAATACGAACCTATTCAAATGCCCTCGAAAACCCAGTTCATCAAATCAACAATGAAAACTGGTGCATTAGTCAATTCAAATGGCATTAACAACCACTCATACGAACCATACCTAGTTCGAAAGCCGTCAAAGGAATGCTATCCTCCGCCACTCTCAACTAGTGGACCCCCCTCACTAAATATGTTATCCCGCTTTTTGGTAAGGCCATGATACCAAAAGATCGATCAGAAACAAAAGGCAGCTCATCTCAAAGATTGGTTATATATTGCTTCGCTATGGATATTGATGAATTTTTTCCGAGCCCGGATCAGGCTACAATTAATAGGACACGACAAACAAGGTCATGGAAGCCAGCACTCCGAATTTCAGGTTAATCGGAGTTCGTATGAATGAGATATGATCGATTCAAGTTGGAGAAAATATGGTGTTCGTATCCATCATATTGACCTTTTCGAATCGATCAACATTCGCATCCATCAAAGAATCGAGGTGATGGTCATTTCGAATCCATCAGGTTCGTATCCATCGGCATGACTTCGCCTCGCCCTTTTCGTATCCATCAGGTTCGAATCGATGGCATGCACATAGATTAGTTCACACCGCTTCATATCCATTGATGCATCCTACTTCGAGTCGGTCGTTATCGTATCCATCTCCAAGCACTGCTTCACATCGATCAACTTTGCATCCATTAACAGTGGAAAGTCACTATTTCATATCCATGAATCATCTGCCTTGTTCGTATCCATCCACCAAGTAACCTGGGTTCGGCTCGATCCAGTTCGTATTGATCAATTCGTATCCGTCGATGCAAACTGGGTGACGTTACTTAATACGAACAAGGTGAGATACATGGATACAACGCGGTCAACTCGTAGCAAAAGGTGGATTGATGCGAGGAGTGTGCGCCACGTCGCCACATTGTCACGTGCATCCATCGGTTCGAAAGCATGGATTTGAAGCGATCGACTCGAAGCAAACAGCCAACCGAGAAACTCCATCTCGTATCGATCATAACTCAAGATCCATAAGTCCAAATGCAACAAAATTTTCACAGAAGCTTCCATACAAGGTAAAGAATGTTCCTGCCAAGTTTCAGCTCAATTGGATCAATTTTTGATGGATATGAAATCGTTTCGTATCGATCACAAATCGAGTTGAAACTTGGTGGGGACGGTCACGTGAGCCCACTCACGTTCCAGAAAAGTCTCCCGAAGTTTGAGCGCGATCTCAGCCTCCTATGTCTATAAATAGCCCCCTGAAGCCTACATAAAAGGGATCTTTTGGCCATTGGACGTCCAGACTCTGCCGGATTCAGTTCTACATCCTTTTATCATCATTGTATTCAAACATCAGAGCAATAACCCACTGTAATCTGCTGTAACGGATTGAAATCATTAAGTGAATCAATAAAATCATAAGCTTCAGAGTGGACGTAGGCAAGATCGCCGAACCACTATAAATCCTGTGTTTTTGATCGTTATTTCTGAATTGATGTGCTTGATATTGCTTAGATCTGAGATTTGTGTTTGAATATTACTGATTCGTATTCGTATACTGGTGCTTTCGCGATACTGGGGTTTGTGACCATTTTTGGTGCAAACATTTTGGTGCGTTCACTGAGAAGGCTAATTCAGGAGAAGTTGAATTTGAAGATTTAAGAATTCAGATCTAAGGAGCTAGGACAAGGCAAACAAGTAGAAGGCAGAGACCGAAGAGAAGTCAACATGAAGGAAGTCAAGAGGCTTCCTCAGGAGCAAATCAGACATCGATCTTCATCACTAGGGATGAGATGGAGGCAATGATGAAGGGAGAGGAGGAGTTGATCCAGAGTTTGTTTCAATAGATTGGAAAACTTGGAGCGTAGAATCGAGGAACGGATGGAGTTCAAAATGGAGCAGGACCATCCGGCGTAGCACCTGGATTAGGGGGCACACACTTGGAGCATGTTGATCCAATCCCGGAGAGAGAGAGAGATAGGGGCATCTGAGCAACCTAGTGGAAGTAGTGGGATGAACGCTCAGCCAGGGGGGAAGATTCCAGAAAGCTCTCATGGACCCGGAGGGCAGGTCGATAGCGATGAATGAGGAATACACCTTAGAGACAATGATAGATTGGTGGAGATGGTCAGGCGAGCCATGAGGAGAGGATTAGTGAACAGAGATCTTGAAGACATGAACAGGAGTCCCTTTTTCCCTGCAATTAGGATGGCTAGAAACCCACCAGAGTTCAAGTTACCATAAGTGGAGATGTATGATAGGAGGACGGACCCTGCAGTCCATCTGACAAGGTTTATGAGGCACATGGAAGTGCTGGAGGCATCACAGGAAGTTATGCCTCGGTGCTTTCCATTATATCTGACGGATATCGCAGCGTTATGGTTTAGGCAACTGGAGAGTGGCTCCATAGGAACGTGGGCAGATTTAACTGAGAAATTCATGAGGCAATTTAGGGTTTACATTGAAAGACCCAAGAATGTGATGAGTTTGGCAATTTTAAAGCAGAAAGCAGAAAGCTGGGGAATCTTTGAGGAGTTTTCTGACGCGATTCAACGCGGCAGCAGCAACGGTGGATCGACCGGATCCATCCGTGGTTATGATGGAAGTTGTGTCCGGAATAGCTGATGGCACAGAGTTTAAAAATTCATTGACTAAAGATCCGCCAATAGACCTAGGATAATTCTATCACGAGGCGAAAAAGTTCTTATGATTGGAAGATGCAAGTGCAGAAAGAGAAGAAGGAGAAGAAATTAATGTTTATGCGGTCAAAGGTGGAAATCCCCCTGAGAAAGGTACAGAAACTAGCAAAGGAAAACGAAAGGCTAAGAATAACGATAACAGATCAATGCGACTACGAAAGGAACCAAGATTCACCACATTCTCAGAGCTGAATGAGAGTTTGAAGCGAATCTATCAAGATACCAGAGAGAAGGTTCCATATCGTAAACCAATGCAAATCGATCCAACTCTTGAAGAGAGGAAATCAGATAAATATTGCATATTCCACGAACTGAACGGTCATAACACTAATGATTGTAGACATCTGAAGGATGAGATGGAAGGGCATATCAGGAATGATAGGCTACTTCAGTATGTAAGGAGGCGAGCTCCAACGGTGGAGCCTGAGCGACCACCGTCTACATCAGCTAGAGGTGACCCTGAACCGGGACACCGTATGGTTATCAATTGATCGATTGATTGAAATAACGATGAACAAGTCGTAAATATCTCACTAACACGGTTAAATCATTTACACATGTGTGAGATCACGCACGATCCATAGGCAAGCTCTGAATGACTACTGACCGCACCAAAGTAAGAGTTTACGCTTTGACATCCTCGTCTTGCTTTTGCATTGATTTTGATTTGGACATTTGAACTTAGTTTGTTTGGACATTTCTGTTGTAGAATTCATATGATCATTGATTCAATATCTGCAATTATGTGAAATTTTTTACTTGTATACCCGTTGGATCGCGAACGGTCCACAAACTCCTCTTACGTGGCGATGAACCGCCAAAGTCTTTGATTCAGAAACTCACCCGAACGTGAAATCTAGCATTGATAATACTAAGTCTCCCCCGGGCACACAATTCACCTCAAACGGCACCCGACCTCGAACGGCCACAATTCGCCTCGAACGGCATCCGACCTCGAACGATCACAGTTAGCCTCGAATGGCACACGACCTCGAACGTCACAGTTCGCCTCGAACGGCACACGACCTCGAACGGTCACAGTTCGCCTCGAACGGCGCACGACCTCAAACAGCGCACGACCTCGAACCTTCACAGGTCGCTTCGAACGGCACCTGATCACGAACGACCACCATTTGCCACGAACGACATCCAACTGCGAACGGTCCCATTTCACAATTTGCCATGAACGGCATCCGACCGCGAACGGTCCTATTTCACCATTCGCCGCGAATGGCGTCTGACCTTGAACGGTCCCATTTCACCATTCGCCACGAACGACATTCGATCGCGAACAGTCCCAACCCTTCATTCGCCGCGAACGGCATCGACCACGAACGGTCCCGATTCACCTCAAATGGCATACGATCCCGAACGATCGTCATTCGAGGTCATATGAAACTATCGAGTTCTTTGCAGGTTGTTGACAGGATATGAACATTCAGGTTATGACATTACAAAACACACCTTCCTATCGCAAGGCATGTTTTGGGGGGCAAATGTTATCTCGCTTTTTGGCAATGCCGTGATACCAAAAGATCGATCAGAAACAAAAGACAGCTCGTCTCAAAGATTGGTTATACATTGCTTTGCTATGGATATCGATGAATTTTGTCCGAGCCCGGATCGGGTTATAATTGGTAGGACATGGCAAGCAAGGTCATGGAAGCCAGCACTCTGAATTTCAGGTTAATCGGAGTTCGTATGAATGAGATATGATCGATGCAAGTTGGAGAAATTATGATGTTAGTATCCATCAGATTGACCTTTTCGAATCCATCAACATTCGCATCCATCAAAGAATCGAGGTGATGGTCGTTTCGAATCCATCAGGTTCGTATCCATCGGCATGACTTCGCCTCGCCCTGTTCGTATCCATCAGGTTCGAATCGATGGCGTGCGCATCGATCAGTTCACACCGCTTCGCATCCATTGATGCATCCTACTTCGAGTCGGTCGGTATCGTATCCATCTCTAAGCACTGCTTCGCATCCATCAACAGCGGCAAGTCACTATTTCGTATCCATGAATCATCTGCCTTGTTCGTATCCATCCACCAAGTAACCTTGGTTCGGCTCGATCCAGTTCATATCAATCAATTCGTATCCATCGATGCAAACTGGGTAACGTCACTTAATACAAACAAGGCGAGATACATGGATACGACGTGGCCAACTTGGAGTAAAAGGTGGATTGATGCGTGGAGTGCGCGCCACGTCGCCACGTCGTCACGTGCATCCATCGGTTCGAAAGCATGGATTCGAAGCGATCGACTCGAAGCAAACAGCCAACCGAGAAAATCCATCTCGTATCGATCATAACTCAAGATCCATAAGTCCAAATGCAACAAAATTTTCACAGAAGCTTCCATACAAGGTAAAGAATGTTCCTGCCAAGTTTCAGCTCGATTGGATCAATTTTTGATGGATGCGAAACCATTTCGTATCGATCACAGATCGAGTCGAAAGTTGGTGGGGTCAGTCGCGTGGGCCCACTCACATGCCAGAAGAAGTCTCCCGAAGTTTGAGCGCGATCTCAGCCTCCTACGTCTATAAATAGCCCCCTGAAGCCTATAGAAAAGGGATCTTTTGGCCATTGGACGTCCAGACTCTGCCGGATTCAGTTCTACATCCTTTTATCATCATTGTATTCAAACACCAGAGCGATAACCCACTGTAATCTGTTGTAACGGATTGAAATCATTAAGTGAATCAATAAAATCATAAGCTTCAGAGTGGACGTAGGCAAGATCGCCGAACCACTATAAATCCTGTGTTTTTGATCGTTCTTTCTGAATTGCTGTGCTTGATATTACTTAGATCTGAGATTTGTGTTTGAATATTGCTGATTTGTATTCGTATACTGATGCTTTCGCGATACTGGGGTTTGTGACCATTTTTGGTGCAAACAAAATACTACTGAGAAAATACTCTGGCTCCACTCAGCTGATCAAACTGATCATCTATCCTGGGCAGTGGGTACCTATTCCTGATCATCCTTTCGTTTAAATTACGATAGTCGATGCATATCCTTAACCATCCATCTATTTCTTCACAAACTTCACAGCTGCTCCCCAAGGCAAACTACTTGGTCTAATAAAATTCTTTCCCTCAAGATCCACTAACTGCACCTTCAATTCCTTCATCTCTGTCGGTGCCATTCTGCTAGTGGTCTACTAACAGGTTCAGCTCTCGGTACAAGGCCTATCCGTTACTCAACAGCTCGTTTCGGGGGTAATCCTGTAACTAGCTTAAAGACATCTACAAATTCTCTTGCCACACGAACTTAACAAAGCTCTTCCTCAACTTCCATGGTATTTAACAAGGAACAGACAATCTTACTGGAATTTTCTACCAAGAAAATGATTCATTTATAACTATCTGAGTTCCTCAATGATATTTCTGGATCTTGGAAAAATATCCTAGCTTCATACTCAACCAACTAATCCATACCCAAAATGATACCGAAATCTACGAAATCAAAAACATACAAACTACATGCAAACCTATGACCTAATAAATCAAGTTCTAACTGGTCATATCTCATCCCAAGGGTTGCATACCCTTCTATTGGATTTGCAACCCTTAAGGAAGTAACAAGATAGGTAGGTTCTACAGGTAAACTGTCTACCAAATACTGAGATATAAATGAATAGGATGCACCGTTATCGAAAAGTACCCTAACAGGTATGCTCTAAATCAAAAGCATACCTTTCATCACAGTCTTCCCTTTCTCTGCTGTACTAGGTTTAGAAGAAGACGGTGGTCCAATAGCAAACACCTTCCCTTGGTCTGCTCTGACCGGCTTAGGACACTGGTTCTTATAATGCCCAACTTGGTCACACTTGAAGCATTTCATATTCTTCTTCTCTGCAGGCTTCTTTCCTTTCCCAGTTATGCAATCGTAGGCATAATGGCCCTTCTTATCACAATTATAGCACACCAAATCAGCCTTCGCCTTCTTAGTGGCCAACCCTTTCTAGGCTTCTTTTTTCTTAAAGAATTTCCTTTTTTTCCTGAGTACCCTGGGACACAATTGGCTTCTCCCTAGCTAAAACAGCAAGCATTTCCTCATGGCAGACAGTTATCTCCACCATCACATGATAAGGTTCTCTAATATGAGTCATAGCCATCCTGCCTAGCTCTGGTCTCAAACCTCTAATGAATCTCTCATTCCTTCTGACATCAGTATCAACCAAAACATAACCATATCGAGATAGCTCATCACACTTACTGCATACTCGATCACTGACATCTATCCTTGAACAAGATCCATGAACTTCCTCATCAACGCCGACTTGGCAACCTTAGACAAGAATCTTTGCTCAAAACTCCTCCTGAAGTTTGCCTAAGTCAACTCTTCTTTCAGCACATCGGCTGTCACACTATTCCACCAATGTAGCGCTAACCCCTGCAATTGTCTAGAGGCTAGTCTTCTCTTCTCACCATCATTCAATCCTAAATATGTAAAGATCCTTTCAAAGTTCAACAACCAATTTTCAACTTCAACAACATCTTCCGTTCTAGCAAACGACTTACCTCCCAGACTGATATAGTCCCTGCTCACCTTAGCATTGTTATATCCAACCGAAACTACAGGATTTGCTCCACCAACATTACCAGTAGCTCTTGCTTGCCAAAGATTAGCCAACAACTAATACACCATCCCTGCACCTACTGGTAGATTTCCAACACCTATATTGGCCTCAACGTTTTGATTAGCACTAGCCTGTCGACCTTGGTTTCTTCGGGTATTAGGTCGAAAATTTCCATTTGTCATGGTGCTTCCTCCATCTAGATTTCCTCTTCCATTTCCTGCCTCATATCCTCTTTCTCATAAATCTGCATACGAGCCTTGGTAAGATATAGAAGAACGGTCTAAGTGTGAGGGGAATACGTACTTAGATATACACATATATATTAAATACAAGTACGTTAATATAGCGTTAACCTACACCCTGATCATATTTTTAAATTTGTTGGATTATATTTTAAAAAGCTTTAGGTTTTTTACTTTTTAAAGTTTCATAAACCTATGCTATGATACCAACTTGTAACATCCCCCTACTTGAAAGTCCAAAACTAACGGCTACCGATGCTGTAGGCATCCCTGGTTATTAATCTTCAACGATCAAATATGGTGGTGCTAGATATATTGACATAGAAATATGGAAAAAAAATTAGAAATTCAAAAAACACATTCCCATATTCAAATCAAAACATTTCATGTTCATTACATAGTCCCAAATTACGTTAACCTCGTTCAGCAAAATATAATTATTACAATTAAGCCAACAGCAACATATGAAGATGCCTCTTGGTTGATTAGAAAATATAGTAAGGCTAATAAATCTACCTTTACAACAAATATATAGTGGAAAAAGAAGACTCTAAATAACTATTTGCCTCCTACATGCCTCCGGAAGCTTTATTCTTCTAAGAAGAGAACCTGAAAACCCTAAACCTCAAACTACTCAAAATCAATTGAGTACCCGAGAGTTTAAGGGGAAAACAAAAACTTCGAGTCAGAAATAAAGTCTGGTATGAATAATAATCTAAAACCACAATCCTTTTTAGATATCTAGTGAGACCACGCCGCTTAGTAGAACGGGTTTTCCCCTCACTAGTATTTTAAAAACATTTATAAAACCATATAACGTGCTCCTGCATCCATAATGGTTAAAACATACATTTTCAAAATATTATGATGATATGCATACTTGAAAATAATTAGGATTTTCCATTCTAGTTTAGTTTGAGACCATGTCAAAATCATAGTTTCTAGGGTCACTGTTAACCTTTTTAGTTTTCATGGGTTTACTAGTAACTTTGATATTTTTAATAGACACCCTGTCCTATTCAAAGTTTTCATGGGATCACTAAGAACCTATAGGCTCCTTCCAGTTAACTCAATCAATTCATGGGTCCTCTTGAACCTATTACTACATCCAACAACTAATCACCTTATCCTAATTTTCATGGGTTTACTAGGAACCTATGGATTTATCCAGTAACTCCCTTCACATCCTAGTTTTCATGGGTCGACTAGGAACCTACTAATACTTCCATTAGCCACATTATTATCCTAGTTTTCAGGGTTTAATAGGAACCCATTGACTGATGTCAATTCTTAATCTGGATATAGTTTTCACGGGTTCACTACAAACTAATTATCCCCTACCAACCGTCCTTAATACATAGTTTTCATGGGTTAACTATGAACCTGTTGGTTTCCTCCAATAACTACTTAATCATAGTTTTCATCGGTTTACTATGAACCTTTTAGCTTACCCCAATAACTACTTTATCATAGTTTTCATGGGTTTACTATGAACCTTTTGGTTACCTTCAATAACTACAAAGTTTAGGCATCCTATATTATGTCACCCTAACTCCTTGGATGCAATTCTACCCATTCAGGAGTTTAAGCCACTTATATTCACTATTGAGTTAACCTAGTTGGTTCTTCTATCCCTTTTCCCCCTAAAATACAGTTATGGATTATCATGTGAATGTATTCTTATTTGAAGAAGCAAGACAACATTTTTAACTATACCACTCCTGTGGGTTTTTAAGGTCCTTGAATTATATTTCATGAAACAGAGTCAACATCTTTTTCATATATTTTTTATCAAGGAAAATTCTTCTTCAAAATTACATACTTAAAGTCATTACAAAACTCCTTTATACAAGCCGTGGGTTTTTCCTTTGAAAATTTGAGTACGGATTTTCAAACCTTTCGACAACGTCGAAAGCTTCTACTTTTAAACCATTCGAAAGCATAGATCATTTCCTTTTAAAACAATTGGCTCCACACCTTAAATACTTCAAACACTTCCTTCAAAATCTTTCGACTTTGATAAAGTATTACTATATATAAGAGTAGAACCTTTCGAAACCAATAAAACTCAAACCTTTTGAAGCCATTAAAAACGCAAACCTTTCAAAAACTCTTTGGCTTCAATTTAAATCATGTGGAAAATCTATTTTAAAACCTTTCGACTTCATTAGAGCCGACCTTTTGACTTTGTCGAAAGCTCTGCTTCGAAAGCTTTAAAACATATAATTTAAAACAATAAGCCTCCGCCTTTTAAAACAAATCCTTTGAAAGCTTTTGGATTATACTTCAATTATAAAATAAGGGTAAATCATCTATGTCGAAAGGTTTAATACCTTTCGAAAGCAGGCGCCTGGTTTTTAAAACCTGTAAACTTTTCGGCTCTGTTGAACGCGACGACTTCGAAAAGGTTGGAAAAAGCGGCAATAACCTTTCAACTGTGTTGAAAGGTTCAAAACAAAACAATGATAAAGTGGCTGTAACCTTTCGACTGTGTTGAAAGGTTTAAAACCTTTATTTTAAATAATTAACCTTGTCGAAAGCAACCAAGTCAAAAACTCCATTTTGCAAGCAAGCAAGTGTAAGCTTTTGGTTTATAAAACGGACTTATCCCAACCTCTTTGGCAACTAACCTTTCGACTAACTACACTTCCACCTTGTTCAATTCATTACCTACCAAGTAACTTGATACCATATGCATTGAACTACGACCTTGTTGAAAGCTATAACCTTTCGACTTAGTCGAAAGTTCTGAGTTGGATGGTTTGATGCCTAAAATGGATGAAACGTGTTAAAAGCATGATTTTCTTGTATTTGACTAAAAAAGATAACTTTTCAACTACCTGCCATTATTTGTCAAATTCTCATTGGTTGATAATTACTTTCAGAAAAGTGCTGCCACTAATTTCAAAATGAAATAATATTTTTATTTTATAAAATGCGCCTTCTCCTTAATTAAATATATAAAACATTTAAGTCCCATACCTTAAATAATTTTTTATATTTGTCAAATCACTCAGGAAAAATCAGAAAAAACTCCAAAAAATCTATTTTAATATGTTTTCCAACATATGAAAATTTCAAACACCCAAATAATTATTATTTTTGCCATAAATAATTTATAATCCATAAATCATTTTCTTCGCTAGAAAATTAATATGAAATCCACATAAATTCAGAAAATTATGAAAATTGGAACCCATCTCTAGAATCATGTTTTCTACAACATATAATTTTCCCATGGAATTTGAAAATCATTTCATCTCAGTTTTAACCTAAAGCTGCATATATCTCCTTTTAAACAACCTTGTTTAATTCGTATAAATCATAAGTCTAACATATCATCATTCAGTATATCATAAAAATGGATTTGCACTAAAATTTGAAACCACATGAACATAGAACTAAAATAAAGATGTAGTACTTATTATTCACCATCGATTAGATAAGGAAACTGAAGTTTGGTTGAGATTGAGTCCTTCTAACTTAAATCCTAAGCTTTAAGTTGATTTTCTCCTCTCTTCTTTCTTCCCAATGGCCGTCCTTGCTTCTCATGGTTATAAAATTTTATTTTAAGTAAAAATGAATGTGTATGACCTAAGGAGAATAATATAAGGGTGGGATATATGGGCGACTACTTACCCTAATGCCCTTATGTTACTATCTTAACCATTTATAGGTTCATTTGATTAGATAAGCACGACCGCTAAATTCATTTATCATCCTCAATCTCCTTATCTATTCTATTTAATTTATTCTAATTAAATTTTCTGAATAATGTTAATAAATTCAGGGGTGTTACATTGATTTTCAGACAGCAGATTATATATGGTTATGTAGATAGTAAGTTACAGTAAAGAACACAAAGATTCATAGTGGTTCGAGCAGAATGCGCTTACACCCACTGTCCATTTTCACTATTATTTTTATAGATCTTTGATATAATGTCTAAAATACATATACAATGGTCTAAAGCTTAATAGAATGTAAGATATAGCTTAAGAAAAGTCTGCTCAGCTATTCTTGTTTGGCTGTTGTTGCTTCCTATTCGTGTTTGGTTATCCCTGTTAGGTAGTTCCAGTTAGCCGGTTCTTGCTAGGATATTCTGGCTAGGATGTTCCAGTTAGCTGTTCCTACAAGGTGTTTGGTCTACTTATTCCTGCTAGGCTGTACCCTATTAGCTTATCTTTAAAGGTTCTTCCTGCTAAGCTATTGCTACTAGGATGTTCATGCTAGGAAAATTTTTCTAGCTGATCTTGCTAGGTTGTTTTTGCTAGCTCCGACTTGTCTACAATTGTTGCTGCAAGCTTGGCTCTCTAAAGTTGTCCTATATTGCCGTTGGGCGGTTTGGTATTTATAGGAGTGAAGAGATGTTGTGGTTAATCTAGTATGTTTAGAAATTTCCCTGTATAATTCACCAAAAGGGAATATTCCTAATATGCCAAATGTAGTTATTATTTCTTGATATAAGCATATTTCATTCCATTTATAGGAGCTCTATCTAGGGTAGGTTGGTATAGTCGAATGTATGTGGACATGTTGTTGGCCAAGTTTGTACGCTACCCTATTTGGTTTGTCCGCTTTTCAATTCAACGGACTTATGCTAGGCTTGGTATGGTATGACACCACGATGCGACTCATTAGGTCCAGGACTAGCTTGGTTCGGTAGGCTTCTCTATCTTAGTATAGTCTCTAGAAAATGCTACCCATCTTAAGCAAGTGATCTTGTTCAGTACCAAACAGGCATCGAACAAGAATGCCTATTTGGTAACCTTAGAGTGCCAAACAGGATTTCCTATTCAGTACCATAAGATACCAAACAGAGAGAGGGAGCTTCCCTCTGCTTCCTCTTAGCTGCTCCTTGTGTCTTGCCATCTCTCGTTTCCTTCCCCTCCTTGCATTTGAAATGGTTAGACGCTCAACAATTGGATTCCTTACTGGACCATTACTCATGAAAAATAATGTGCATGTTAGGACACGAACCCGGGTGGATTAGCTAAATGGCATAAGTCTTTATCGCTATGCTAGACATGCTTTTATGCTATAACTCATTCATTTTAGGTCAGAAATGAATGTACCAGTAGCTTCGTATCATTGAGTAGAGTATTCCAATGCCTCTAAATGTTCCATTAGTCTGAATTATATATTAGCTATCCAAGGTGAGGCTCGACTTGGTTAGATTGCAGACAAATTTTAAGATGATCACATCTTTCAGTCCGTAGCTCAAATGGAGATGCGGTTTTGACTTATACGCATGCCCCGACCATATGAACATTTTTTAAGTGCTTTGACTATATTTTATAACTATGTTAAATTTACCACTAGTGCTTTGCCTTACCCTGTTGATTACTTGATTGCAAATTTATTATGTGTCTCACGGTCATTTTTATGCTCTTTAATGTCTTTTCATATTCAATATGTTGTCGGCGTTAATGTCCACAACAATAGCAAATAGTGTAATGCACACCCAACAACCCTATTGTAGAACCAGATTATTTACAATAATCTACATAACAATCTACTCAAGCAAAATTGCAATGAGATTATGTATGCAACATAGTATATGCGAGCTCAATCCTAACGTGAATGGAGGAACCTAACATATAATCATGTATGGAAGCATTTTAAATATACATAAAATTCTATATGGTTGCAAAAATAATAGTAAAAAGTGTGGCAACCCTCTCCTACCATTCAATCTAGCAACCATGATGCAACAAAATATCAAATTTTTGAAGAGCAAATTATACAGTACTAGAGGAAAGCTCGAGATGAGAAACCTTCAATTTTTTTCATTAGTTTCTCCTATGCTTTTTGCCGTGTTATCTATAGGATTGATTTCACCCTAGAGGGGGTGAATAAGGTGATACTAATAACAATAAAAATTAATGCGGAAATATATAAAATAATTGCAGCATAGATAATAACAGAATAACAAAAATAGAAATCAAACAACAAAAATTTACCCAGTTATGGAAAAACCTGCCTACGTGCTGCCCCAAGGTTTCTACTAGAAATTAAGTAGTCAGACGCTTACACACATAAAATTGCAACGCCCGCCATCAACTAACCTAACTCTACGTTCAAAACCCTACCACAACTCAGCCATTGAGTTGCAAATTCTCAAACTACACCACCATAGGTCGTTACCTAGTCACATGACTAGAATTTACAAAAGTTTAAAAGAAAATTACAGTTTAAAAAAAAGACAAAGCCCTACAAGTTTAAGTCCAAACCAACAAATAGCCGGCCCAAAAAAAGGTTAACTTCCTTTCTGTACTGCGGTCGACTTCCCTTTTCTTTATTTCGTGAAAAAATATTCTCCTGTTTTCTTGTTTCCCTCTTTCAAAATTGGGGCTTCATGATTAAAGCTGTCGCTCTATAATAAATCGCTTGAATTGAGGAATTTGCGTTGGGTTGCTTTGTCAATCGACTTCTGGTTGTGATATGTTTGCGGTCGCTCCAATTTCTTGAGTTCGGTTGTATAATTTGGCATGTGAATTTTTCCCTTTTACTTTCTCCTTTGTTTTGCTTTGGTTCGAACTCGATTCGAGTTATTGATTTGGGATTTAGTTTGAACCTTGGCTATGTAACTTTTTTCTTTTAACACGAATGATTTAACTTCCGATGATGTAGCCAGGTTTTATAGGGATCGAACCCTAAATTATCGTTCGTATTTATTTTGTTTGAATTCTTCACGTTGCTATGCTTGGCCACTGATTTTCGATTGAACGATGTGATTAATCCTGACTGGTTCAATTCGTATATTTTTATGTTATGCTTTGCTTGGCCACTACAGCTTGCATTTGGTTTTTAGAGTCTGTGTTGCTTGTTCATCTCGCTCGTGACTTTTGTTGAATTTATTCATTTCGGCCTTGACTTGGTTATTGTAATTTTAATTTTTATGAGTTTCTTTGGTCAGTTCCTATAGCTTTTGCATTTGAGATCGTGATAATATTTTCGGCCATGACTTCCATTATTTCTTGATCAATGTTCACACTACTACTTGCACTGTTTTTGTAAGACTATAAACTGCTTCATGTTATTCATGTTTGATTGTTGTATGCATGTACTTGTTCCTCTTGGCGTCTTCACTTGATTGTTGTGAGCATTTGAAGTCTGGTACTAGTTTGAACCCTTGTTGTATGTGTTGCATTTCATTGTTCTGATCTGATACATTTTTGCATATGCACTTCAAATGCTTTGCATTTGTTAAACTGGATTGCCTTTGTGTCCACTGCTTTATTGCATCCCATATCTGAAAAAATGTTCCATTTGGTCTTTTTACAGTTGCTCATGCAGTCTGGAGCAGTTATTCATGTGCATACATGTGCATAGCTGCTTTTTTTTGTTCACTGCCTGGTCTGCATTGATTTGAGTATATTTATGGTGCACTTCCCTTTGTACTTGTTGATTACACTGGCTTATTTTCATGTGTTTTTGTACCTCAGTGATGCATTGCTTTTGTTCCACTGGCTTGACATGCTCTTTACATATTTACATACTTTTGAACATGTTCACTTTGTCTAAGCTTGTGCCTACACCTGACAATTGTATTTTAACATCTGGATGTTTTGATGAACTTGTCTGGTCTGGTTGCTGTATTTTGTTGATTTGATTTGATGTGACCATGATATGTGCATGCATATATGTATGGTGCATTTGAAACTTTGTGACTTTGTTTTGATCGAGAGTTATATGCGCTTTAGTTGAATCCAACTAATGGCTTGGGTTTGACCTTGTGCTCACTTGTCCCTGTAGTTCTATCAAGTGTATATCGGTGTGCACGGCCTTATGGCATGTACAGTGATGCACCGTGCATGTCATAAGTTGTTCGTGTATGATGAATTCAAAAGAAATGATGACGAACAACCCAAAAAACCGAGGCAAATAATATTTTTGGAAACACACATTTTATTTTACACTGCAAAATTTCTTTTTCAATTTTACCGCATCAATGTTTATTTTATAGATAATTCAGATGCTGGATTCAGACTGAAACAAAGTTAAAGATAAAATACGAGTGAATGAGTGATATGTAGTGAGGAGCATTAAAAAATTCTAATGTAATCAAAATTGTATTGTAATTGACAATCTGTAAATGTATTGAGAGCTCAAATTTGTACTATTTGAATTTGTAATAAATTATTTGTTTGAATTTGAATTCTGTATTATTTATTTTATACAACAGATATTTATTTAATTATGTGAAAAATAAAATAGTACGATATCAAATACATTTAAATGAATATATATATATATATATCTATTATCATCAAACAAAAATCGTATACTAGCATATTCTACAATCTCCCTTTTTGATGATAACAAACATATATTAAGATTTTGACTTTATTAAATGTATTTGACCTTGATGAATTCCATTTGCTCCCCTTATTTGAATGCCTCCTACACCAAAGCTCGCCCTTCATATATGCATGAAAATAAATAAAAAATATGCAAATTAACCTAGATGAGAATATGCAAATGTAAAAATATTTGAACTTTATTTGCTAAAATCTTTAATTTTCTCTCCCCTTTTGTTATCAGCAAAAGAGTAATGGTGTTATAAAAATAGAGATAAAGTGATAGACATTAATACAACATGTATACCTAATCGAGTACAAATATTAAATTTCAACAAAAATTTCAACAAAAATCATAAATAATCTGTTAGGCGCATATTCCACTTTAGAGTGATAAGGGTGAAGTCAGCATATAGAAACATATAGTTATGTCTATTTGTGGTATATTTATGATAGGAATTTGAATATCTACTAACCATACATAACTGTTAGGACTTTTAATGGGATTAGTAGTATTCCTAATTTTTATGTAAAAAATGAATTTCAAGCATCTTCTAAGCAGGCATAACCGTGAGGAGTTTTAAATGGGATTAGAGTCAACTTGTTTATTTAATAATCAATTTTGAGATGTGTTCCATACATGCATAACCGTGAGGACTTTTAAATGAGCATGAAAGCATATAAAAAAAATATTCTAAGTATTTCACCCATGCATAACCGTGAGGACTTTTAAATGAGAGTGAATACTTGGATATTTTTATTACTAAAAATAAAATAAAACAAAAACGAATAATTTGCCGTTTGAAATACCACATTTTGACATACTGTATTGGATTTTGATGAGTGATGGTCGTTATAAATATGATAGAAACAGAGATGGTCATGGACTTTTTACGAACAAAAGTTATTATAGATCTTGTTTAAATTTTTAAACAAATTTACTAAATATACTGTCTCAACTCGTAATATATGATTAATATCAACACTCATCATTTATATTTCAGTCACTATTTATCTTTTGATAATCACTAGGGAGCCAGATTAGTTAACATAGGCATTTAAGATCAAATCAAAAATATAGAATCAAATTTCTAAAATGCCTATACTGAGACGAAGTCGATAAAAACTATTTTCTAGAAGGGGTTTTGTAAAAATGTCTGCCAATTGAGAATCAGTTGAAACGAAATTTATGTAGATATTTTCTTTGAAATTATGATCTCTAATGAAATAATGTCTAACATGTATATGTATTGTCCGTGAGTGCTATACATGATTATTTGTGATATCAATTGCACTTTTGCTATCACAAATTAGTGGTACACGTTTAAAATTTAGACCATAGTCTTGCAAAGTTTGTATCATCCATAAAATTTGAGCAGAGCAACCACGTAGAGCAATATACTCTGCCGCAGTGGTAGATAATTCAATATAATTTTGCTTTCAACTTGCCATGCAACTAATGAATGTCCCAACATAAAACATGCTCCATTAGCACTTTTTCTATCTACTAGACTACCAAAATAATCTGCATCTGAATATCCTTTTAACTCAAAGGTGTCATTAGTTGGATACCATAGACCAAAACGTTGGGTGTGCAATAGATATCTTATAATCCTTTTGACAGATTTCAAATGAGATTCTTTTGGATTTGATTGGAACCATGCACACAAACAAATAGCGAACATAATGTCAGGTCTAGAAGTACTAAGCTAAAGAAGTAATCCAATCATACCTCGATATTTCTTTTGATCAATTGCCTTACCTTTTTCATCCTTGTCAAGTTTAATAGCTGTGCGCATGGGAGTTTTTGCAAGTTTAGCATCTTTCAATCCAATTTTTTTGACAAATTCTCTAATATATTTCGTTTGAGAGATGAATGTACCTTTATCACTTTGCTTGATTGGAAATCCTAAAAAGAATTTGAACTCTCCAACCAAGCTTATTTCAAACTTCTCCTGTATAACTTTTTCAAATTTCTCATACAAGTTGTCAGTGGAACCATAAATAATGTCATCAGAATATATTTGAACAACCAAAAGATCATTATTTTCATGCAATAGAAATAGTGTGGTGTCTACACATCCCTTTTTGAACCCATTTCAAGGAGATGAGTGCTAAGGCATTCACATCAAGCTCTAGGGCCTTGTTTTAATCCATATAATGCTTTCTTAAGTTTATATATATGGTTAGGGTATTCACAACTTGTAAAACCTTCTAGTTATTCAACAAATACACCTTCTTTCAAAATTCCGTTAAGAAAAGCACTTTTAATATCCATTTGTCTAGTTAAAATCCTTTATAGCAAGTAAAAGCTAACAATAGCCTAATGGATTCTAGTCTTGCTACTGGTGCAAAAGTTTCATCAAAATCAATTCCTTCAATTTGATTATAACTTTTAGCAATTAACCTAGCTTTATTCCTAATCACAATTCCAGATTCATCAAATTTATTTTTAAATATCCATTTTGTTCCTATGACTGGATAATCATTAGGTCTAGGTGCTAGAGTCCAAACATCATTTCTCTCAATTTATTTAGCTCTTCTTGCATAGCCATAAACCAATTTTCATCATTAAGAGCAGTATCTATGTCTTTGGGTTCAATTTCTTAAATAAATCCACTGTATAGACATAAATCACATAAATTTATAAAGGAGGAACGGTTTGAACACTTGCGATAGGATTTCCTTTTACCAATTGTGGAGGATGATCTGCTTTGAATTTCAATCTCTCTGGATCGAGATTTCTTTGGACTTTTTTCGTGGTTGTAGTTTCTTTTGGTTTTTCATTTTCATCTTTTTCATTCTCCTCTTTAACATTGCTTTTGATTGTTTCCTTGTTGTGATCATCAATACCTTCATTAAATTTCACATTGATTGACGCCATGATTGTTCTCGTCCTTTTGTTGTATACTATATAGGCTTTGCTTCTGGATGAGTATCCCACGAACATGCCTTCGTCAGCTTTTGGCTCAAAATTTTCCAGTTGATCACCTGTGTTAAGAAGAAAACATGGACAGCCAAAAACCATGAAATATGCAATGTTTTTGGCCTTTTTCGAACCATAGTTCATATGGCATTATTTTAAGAATTCCTAATCATGAATCTATTTATTACATAACAGGCTGTATTTACTGCCTCTGCCCAAAAAGACAAGAGTAGTTCATAATCGTTTATCATAGATCTAGCCAACATTTATAAGGTTCGATTCTTTCTCTCGACTACTCCATTTTGTTATGGAGTACATGGGGCAGAGAATTCATGTTTAAATCCATTTTCATCACAATAATTTTCAAATTCTCCACCATTATCACTTCTTAGTGTTGGAATTCTGTGAATTTGGTGAAGTAAGAAAAAGTTTCTGATTTTTTAGCTAAGAAGTATACCCACGTGTATCTAGAGTAATCATCAACCAATACGAAACAATATTTCTTACCAGCTAGACTTGCAATATCGCTAGTTCCAAACAAATCCATATAAACTAGTCCAAGGACTCTAGAAGTGCTTACATTGTTCTTGGCATGAAACGATGATTTTTTAAGTTTCCACATAGTACATGCTTTACTTTACATAAAATTTCCGTTTTGAACTCATGTGATGGTAAATCTCTTACCAAATATTTTCCTCTTAATTTGTTTAACAGATTCATGCTAGCATGTCCTAATCGTCTATGCCATAAATTTTCTTCTACATCCTTAGCTACCAAACATTTTGAAAGAGTGAGATCATAAAAAGATAGAGAGTATATATTACCTTTCCTCTTACCTGAAAATAAGGTTTCTTTTGATGATTGGTCAACAATTTTGCATAACTCAGAATAAAAAACAACATTCATTCCCTCATCACATAACCGGCTAATTGATATCAAATTATGGTGTAGATTTTCAACATATAATACGCCCTTTAAGATAAATGTACCATTACCTACTTCACCTTTAGCGATAATTTTGCATTTAACGTTGTTGCCCATTGGGACTCTCCCACCTTTGTGCTTTTCTAGGCTAAGAAATTTTGATTTGTCGCCTGTCATGTGCCTGGAGCAACCAGAATCTGGATACCATTCTTGTTGTTCCTTAGCCCGCCAATACACCTCGCTTAGTTCTTCACTTTCACTATCATTTTGTTTCTCTTGAGAAACACTGATTTACTTTTTCATTATATTCAAAATCAGAATATTTGATTTGGGAGGTCCCTTCATGAATTTCTTCAAGTATATGCTAGATTTCCTGCAAAGTTAAACAATGTGAAATATGATTGAATTCAGTTTGGTCTAACTAGCAAATAATAGAGTTCGTAGCCTGGATATTAGCAATTATCTGTTTAATTTCAAATTTGTCCATTGATCCATAGGGTTTTCCATTTCTTGATTATCTACCATAATTGTTGGTGTCATATATCCCGTTTCAACAATATTCCAAGCATCTATGTATTTCAGAAAACTTTTCATTCGATTTTTTCAATATACGTATTCACTACTGAACATTGGTGGCCTAACTATGGACTGACCCATAGCAAAAGCATTAGTAAAGGAAGCCATTTTAATAAATAAAAAATCATATTTTTAATTGAAAAATTGGTTTTTGCCCCTAGCTCTGATACCACTTGTAGGATCGATTTCACCCTAGTGGGGGGTGAATAGGGTGATATTAATAATAATAAAAATTAATGCGGAAATATAAAATAATTGCAGCACAGATAATAGAAGAATAATAAAAGAAGGAATAGAACAACACAGATTTACCCAGCTTAGGTAAAGCCCTACCTACATGCTGCCCCCAAGGTATCTACTAGAAATTAAGCACTCAGACGCTCACACACGTAAACTTGCGACACCCGCTGTCGACTAACCTAACTCTACGTTCAAAACCCTGCCACAACTCAGCCATTGAGTTGCGAATTCTCAAACTACACCACCATAGTTCGTCGCCTAGTCACACGACTAGAATTTACAAAAGTTTAAAAGAAAATTACAATTTAAAAATAAAACAAATCCCTATAAGTTTAAGCCTAAAACAACAAATAGCCGGCCAAAAGAAAAGGTTAACTTCCTCTCTATACTTCCGTCGAATTGCCTTTTCTTTATTTCGTGAAAAAATATTCTGATGCGTTCTTATTTTTCTCTTTCAAAATTAGGGCTTCATGATTGAAAGTGTTGCTGTATAATCAATCGATTGAATTGTGGAATTTGCATTGCATTGCTTTGTCAATCGACTTCTGGCTGTAATATGCTTTCGGTCGCTCCAATTCCTTGAGTTTAATGGTATAATTTGGTATGTGAATTTTTTCCGTTTACTTCCACTATTATTTTGCTTTGGCTTGAACTCGATTCGAGTTATTGATTTGGGATTTAATTTGAATCTTGGCTCTGTGATTTTTTTCTTTTAACTCGAATGATTTAATTGCCAATGATGTAATAGGGTTTTATAGGGATCAAACCCTAAATAATCATTCGTATTTATTTTGTTTGAATTCTTCACATTGCTATGCTTGGCCATTGATTTTCGATTGAACGATATGATTAATCCTAACTGGTTCAATTTGTATATTTTTCTGTTATGCTTTGCTTGGTCACCATGGCTTGCGTTTGATTTTTAGAATCTCTGATGCTTGTTCATCATGCTGGTGACTTTTGTTAAATTTTTTCTTCCGGCTTAACTTCGTTATTGTAATTCAAATTTTTATAAATTGCTTTGGAAATTTCCTACGGATTCGACATTTGAGATCGTGGTAGTATTTTCGGCTGTGACTTCCTTTATTTCTTGACCAATGTTCACACTACTACTTGCATAGTTTTTGTAAGACTATAAACTGCTTCGTGTTATTCATGTTTGATTGTTGTATGTCTGTACTTGTTCCTCTTGGAGTCTCCACTTGATTGTTGTGAGCATTTGAAGTCCGGTACTAGTTTGAACCCTTGTTGTATGTGTTTCATTTCTTTGTTCTGGTCTGATATATTTTTGCATATGCACTTTTTATTCAAGTGCTTTGCATTTGTTAAACCGAGTTTCCTTTGTGTCCACTGCTTTATTGCATCCCATATCTAAAAAAATGTTGCATTTGGTCTTTTTATAGTTGCTCATGAAGTTTATAGCAGTTCTTCATGTGTACACATGTGCATAACCGCTTTGTTTTCTTCACTGCCTGGTCTGCATTGATTTGAGTATATTTATGGTGCACTGTCCTTTGTACATGTTGATTCCACTGGCTTGTTGTCATATGTGTTTGTACCTCAGTGATGCATTGCTTTTGTTCCACTAGCTTGACATGCTCTCTACATATTCATATACTTTTGAACATGTTCACTTTGTCTAAGCTTGCGCCTGCACCTGACCATGCCATTTTAAAATCTGGATGCTTTGATGACCTTGTCTGGTTAGGTTGTTGTATTCGGTTGATTTGATTTGATGTGACCATGATATGTGTATGCATATATGTATGGTGCATTTGAAACTTTGTGACTTTGTTTTGATCGAGAATTATATGCACTTGAGTTGAATCCAGCTAATGGCTCGGGTTTGACCTTGTGCTCACATGTCCCTGCAGTTTTATCAACTGTATGTTGGTGTGCACGGCCTTGTGACGTGTACAGTGATACACTGTGCATGTCACAAGTTGTTCGTGTATGATGAATTCAAAATAAATGATGACGACCAACCCAAATAACTGAGGCAAATAACATTTTCAAAAACACATATTTTATTTTACACCGGAAAAATATTCTTTTTCATTTTTACCGCGTCAGTGTTTATTTTGTAGATAATTCAGATGTTGGATTCAGATTGAAACAAAGTTGAAGATAAAATACGAGTGAATGAGTGATATGTAGTGAGGAGTAATGTGTAAATTGAAAAATTCTAATGTAATCGAAATGTATTGTATTTGACAATGTGTAAATATAGTGAGAGCTCAAATTCGTACTATTTGAATTTGTAATAAAATATTTTTTTGAATAAAATATTTGTTTGAATTTGAATCTGTGTTATTAATTTTATCCAACAAATATTTATTTAATTATGTGAAAAATAAAATAGTACAATATCAAATACACTTAGACGAATATATATATATATATCTCTGTGTGTGTGTGTGTGTGTTTATTATCGTCAAACAAAAATCATATACTAGCATATTCTACAATATCTCTCCATTGAAACCAAACCAACTTAATACCTTTATTATGATGCCTCATAATACCGTGCTCCACTATGCGGGCATGAGCTTGGGGGCTGATAAGCTCTATTTCAACATCAGTTAATTGATGAAGCTTTACTACAGAGCCAATGTGATGCAGACATTTCATCCAGCATGGAAAATGAAATACAACATGGACTCCCTCTAACTAGTCCGGAAGCTCACCCAATAAGCGAAATTTCCCCACCCTCTTTAAAATCGAAAAAAGCCTAACAAACCTTATTGATAACTTCCTAGTAGTATCGATCCTCATACTCATTTTAAGAATGAAAACCTTGACAAATACCATGTTCCCGACTAAAAACTCCAATTCCTCTCTTTGCCAGTCAGCAAAGGAATCCTAACCATGGTTTTAAATCTCCTATATCTCGCCCGAGATCTCACTCGAGATCTCATTTTCAAACTTAAACGAGACGAGACATCAAATCTCCTCCATATCTCCCTCAACACTCATCTCGTCCGAGATATTCAAATCTCACCCGATATATGGATCAAAATCTCAATCTGAGATCTCACCCGAAGTTATACATTTTTCCTATTTTCCATAATAATTTTTATTTTCATATTGATTCAAAAGAAACTACTCAATCCAATTATAATTTACCTACTTCTTGAACATATTCTTTACTTTTTATCTTAATGAGTCATAGCGAAAGGTTTCGCTTCTTTATTACGTTCAAATAAAAGGATATTATTCAATCATTACCAAATCAATTAAGCTAATCAAGCTACTACTCTTCTAAAAATATTTCTTTTTCCATGTAAATCAAGTATGTTACCATTTTTATTTTTACTAAAAAAGTTATAATCGTTAAATAAATTTTGAAACATCAATTTTAAACACATAAGTACATCCGAGATATTCCCGAGATGCATTATAAGACCCAAGATGTCAATCCGAGATGTACACCCGATACATACTCATCTCGTCCGAGATCTCTCCCGATACGAGATAACTTGTGTATAAATTCCGAGACGAAACGTGACCGCAATCCAATATTTGAAACCTTGATCCTAACGGTCCTGTACGGTCTTCAATTTCCGCCTAAACATATCTACCTTCTCTAAGGTCCTCTAAAATTCATGATGCAAGCTCTCAACAAATCTTCTAAGAATCTATTAACCCTTTCAGTCTAACCGTCGGTCTATAGGTGGCAAGTGGTGCTAAGATCCAAAGTTGTTTCCAAAGCAGATCGCAAAGTCCACCAAATTCCTAGTGAGCAAAAAGTATCTATTACTAGCAATGTTAACCGGAACTCCATGAAGTTATGCCACATCCTTGACATAAATCTGTGCTAGAGATGTTTCCGTCCTATTACTCCTAACGGAAGTAAAATGAGCTAATCTACTATAACCTAAATAGCATCATTGCCTCTAGGCAACCCATTTATACATTCCTATCGATATAAGCTCCTATATCCAAGTTAGAACATCCAATGGTAATATTAATCCTCTAGGCTTGCATTTCTTAGCCTTAATCCTTTAGCATGTCAAACATATAAAAACAAGTTCAGCGACTTTCGGTCCAATTAGAAAATTTTCTTCATATCCCTATATATCTTATCACATCCAGAGTGAAAGGTGATGCTTTACAAGCTTTGGATTTGGGGCATTCTAATCCAGTTTCCCTAACAATTTCTAATCTTGCCTTTAATAAATCTCTAGTTAAGTGTCCTTATGAAATTTTCATTTTTACGATGTTTCACAATGTATATATTTATTTAGCGATCTAATCCCGTCCACAAAATCAATGTAGTAATAAAACATAAACACGTCTTATAACATATTGAACACTTTTCCTAAAGGAGCCAACTAGTAATTACTACCCAAAACCCTAAAAGAAAATGTTGCTGGAAGCCGCCCTTAATCATCAATTGGTGTTAATGATGTTGGGTCCTAATGCTCCATACCAATTTAAGATGTACATTCCTAGAATGTCATTCCACCATCCTCACTTCCTTAATTTCCTCCTTAGTTCCAATAAATATCCATTACCCATAATAACTAGCCGTTAGGGTCAAAATTGATAGTCTCCAATCAATCCTTATTCACTCTCTTTCAATCTGTTACCAATTTCAAAATTCACTAAATTTGAGTGTTCAATTCCTCCATAAATACCATATTAGATTCCTTAATCGGTCCCTTTTTAATTGCTTTCTATTCTTTATTAATTACAAATTTATTGCCCATTAAATCTGTAATCAATGTTCGTAAATCCTTAGTCCTATACTTATTACATTGTTTATAATTGATATGAATAACGTTGTAAATTACGCTATTGATAGATTTCTTACATCTAATTATTAATTACTAAACTAAAAAATTCCTTTCGATGTTTTATTTTATTAGAGCTATCCTCCCGGAAGGATTACCATTATAATCTTTCATAAATTAACCATAAGTAGTATTTTTGCTTTGTTTGAAATTACAATGGATTTTTCCTTTTCTTTTATCAAAATAGATAGTGTAAACTATGGAAAAGAATATCCACACCTTACACATCTCTTTTCATTTTTGGTGTCCTTTATCGATTCAAACATCACATTTTTATACATATTTTGGAGTTGGATAATTTATGGAAATTACACGGAACAAGCTGTGAATAAATAAAAACAAAGAGATTAATAATCCAAGTCAACTAGGGCAACCAAATTTACAACCCAATTATAGCTCTAGAACATCTTTACACTTTATCAACATATTACAAATAAATTCTTGGGATTGATCTCAAAATTCAAATTGGATTATACAAACTATTCTTATTTTATTCAAATCACAAAACCTTTAATCCTTTTCTTACCTAGGTAGTGATCCATATCTGCTCCATAAATTTTAAACTTACAAATCCACATTACGCTAGCATAGGACATTTTTAAATTCAAACTTTGCAAAAGAATTTTCATATCTTAAAAGAAAACCTTTATGCATACTTGTCAAAAATAATTTCCAATTTTCAAAACAGTTTGGGGAATTGAGTCCCTTAAAGTATCTAAACATCACATTTTATTTTTATTCTATATATCTTTTCCATTTTTACTAAACAATTGAGCAATACCTTCTAAAAATATTTGGACCCAACTTTTCACACTTCTCAAAATATTTGCATCTTTATTCTTAAGCCCAAATTCAAAGATTCAAAAATTTCTTCGCAAAATAATTCCCCTTCTCAGATGCTTTTATCTCAAAGATTTACTTCATTAAAAGTAGGGGTTTTGGCCCAAAACATTCAAAAACTAAATGTTCAACTAAACTATCGAAAATTCAAAAAGGATTGCTTAATCCAAAAAAGAAGCAAAATAATTACCCATTTTCAAAAACTTTCAACATCAAATATTTATTCCTTTAAAAAATTGGTCTTTTAATTCAAAACATTCAAAAACATCCTCTATAATTTTGAACAATGAAAAGTGGAATTGACAAGGTAAACTCTTATCCCACTAATCCCATTCTCATTACCCCTATCGTATTTTATCTCTAACTAGATTACTAATCCTATTTTATAAGTTCCTAGTGCTATTCCTATACAAATCTCCTAATATTGCCGCTATTTATATTTCTCCTACTTAAACGGCATCAACATCATTTTAGTCAAGTTCCATTTATATTTTAAAAAGAATAATCATAAAGAACTTCCAAATTTATGAAATAGGAAGTCCAACCAACACCCCATTTTCATTTATTTCAAAAGGAAAAATCTCTTAATCGAAAATCTTTAAACCGAAAACATTTTAACCTAACAAATTTTTAGATTAAGAGTTTCGAAAATGAAAAACCCATTTTACCTAAAGCTTTATTCACAAGCTTTCGCCTTAACAAAAATTTTAATTTATGAATTTATAATTTCCCTATTTTTCGTTCAAAACAACTTCTCAATAAATCCTTTGAAAAACCAATTTAAAACATTTCAAAGAAGTCTCAAAATATCATTATTATCAGATCCTTTCATATGGTGTTGGATTTTTTTTAGAAATTGACTTTAATAGACCTTTCTATTGAATTTCTTTTCCTCCCTCATCCTAACTTTTGGATGTTTACAACTATACTGCTTATAATATTTAATTACTACTCGACCTGTTTATTCGCTATCTTTATAAATGTTGATTGTCCGTTATAATTGATTATTATTCCAACCAGACAATTTCTAAAGACATTTGTTTATTAATTCCGATCTTCCCAATTAAAACTTCTTTACCTCTCTATAATTACCCCAATAATCTCTTTAATCAATCCATTTATTTTCTTATTAAGTTCTTGTAACTCCCTATTTATTTCCTATCTATTGCCCTGTTAATCTTAGAGTTAAATTCTCGTCAATTTACATTCCTTACAATATGATATTCATCGTAAATCATTACTTTGTTTATTTTTCCAGCCTATGGTCACCTTGCCCACCCTTTCGGAATATGGTCGCAACTACTTCTGTAGTCAGGATTTATAGAGTAAGTCCAAATTAAGTGTATATATAGATAGTAGATTTTTGAAAAATACTTTCAAACATAAAAAGTGCGCCATTTATACATAAATGTACCCCATTGATTAGGTAACCTAAGCTCTTATACCAACTGTAACAACCCACCTGGAAAAACCAAATTTCGATGCAATAAAAGCATATCGAACTTTAGCCCATATCAAAGTGAGTTGTTAAGTTGATAAAATTAAAATAATACACAATATATAGAGCTATCAATCTATTCTTTCAGAATCTCACATCGGAATGGATAAAATATAATATCAAAAATAAGAACCCATTTCATAAAAGGAAACCATTTTAGAAACAAAACATGTTATAACCAAATCTCACAGCATGTTTACATAAAACCTCCATGGTATAATATTTCAAATTAAAATATTTTTCTGAAATAGGTACACTAAAAATATTTAAAAAGCATAAGTAGATAGATAACTACCATAAGTCTTCATGTCCATTTTCATCTCCTAGATCAACATTGCCTCCTCTAACCTATGTGTTGTAATGAGAAGTGGGTCAGAACAACAAATATCCGGTGAATGATAATATCAGGCTTTACCATAATTGCACTTGGGCAACATTATTTAGATAAGAAAATATGTCTTACGTATTTGAAACTATAACATACTAATAAATTTTACTGTAAGTCCAAAGGCCTTTCCATTCCAATTCTAACATTCTAATGCGATTAGCATTTTTCAATGCAAGAGAAAATATCCCAATCACTTAATGCCTTGGGAATTAGGTGGGAATTAGGCAAACTCTAACCATTTAACGCCTATAAAGTAGAAAGGTCTCCTTCATTTAATACCTAACCCATTCTAACCCATTTCAAAATTCTAATATAACTATCATTAATGATGCAAAATAGAGCCTTCGAACACTCATTACCTTTTTGTTAGGAATTAGGCAGACTCTAACCATTTAATACCTATAAAAATAGAAAAGTCCCTATCATTTAATATCTAAGCCAAGGCGGGTCACTAATTGACAATGTAAGAAATCTAATTGGGCAATTTAATACTTCTCCTATAGTAAATAAGTGGACCATACAATAGCCAATTAATACCTCTAAACCCGAAGCAGACCCCTTTAAAGATTTCCCCTATTGTTTCAACAGCGTGTTAGTGACCCATAGCTCAAACCATGACGTCTCACATTAGCCCATCTATTCGCTTGTACTATTAACCAGATTGAACGGGCAGACTTAACCTACATAATTGGGACTAACCACACATCCATTGATGTTATTTAGTATAGGTGATGTCCCACATCAGTCCCTAAAGTTACACTGCCGGTAGCCAAATTTAACTAGGTAGGCTTCTATGTAACATTAGAATGACCTCGCATCCCTATAACTTAGTCACACTTCATATATACACCAATTGTATATATCCACTTTCCTACAAAATTAATAATTGTTTATACCAAATGTTAGAACAAAAACCTAATGGAAGTTGTGTAGGGAAATAAATGAAGAATAGAAAATGAAAAACAGAGGGAACAAGTAATGAAATAGCAAAAAATCCAAGCAATAAAAAGAATATACAATTTATAGTGGTTCGACATTGTTTGCCTACCTCACCCTTGAATAGTTTTCTTTATTAATTAGTTTATAAACTGATTACAATAGGAATCAGATGAAAATCCTAAGTGCAATAGATTACAAAGCAACTAGCAGCATAAAACTCCCAAAAATGAACAACCAAGACTGTATTTATAGATGGAGATGGAAAAATATCTTCTTGAAAATTCACAAAAGGATCTCCAAAGAAATATGGACCCGTTAGAGGTATAAGCCAAATCCCAAGGAGTAGGGATTAATGCCAATCCTTATTATGAAGGAATTTGGGGATGCGACCCCTATGGTAGCTTTCCCATGTTGTATTATGCTAAGCGTCAAAGTTTCATGCCAAATGGATTAGTGAGTTATTGCTCAATCTTTGTTTCAATGTGAGTTGTCTTCTGATTTCAACCGATCCCGTTTGAGGAAAGAGGGTCGATGCCTCTTATTTCATCTTTTGAGATGTGATTCCTAGAGTAGGCTCCCTAGGTTCCCACATCTAGCTTACATTTCATATGCGTTAGACTTATGGATCTTGAGATATTGATTGTTTTCTATTGAATTGCACTTGCTTCTTGAAACATGCCGATCCTTACGTTGGAGAATGGTTATAGCCTGTCACTTCTCTATGTTGAACTATATTCCATACTTTGAATATTCTACATTTTATATCTCTCAATTTCGTTCAATCACGCTTCATGTTTACTATTGGTACTTGACTTTTGGACCCTACAATGATCGCTCTGGACTTACTAGACTTGATGACAGTCGAATCTTACATTCTCGATTAGTTCGAATATAGCACAATCAAAATGCTGGATAAAAATTGCCTCCAAAAGTACCTCTTAAGCTGAACATGATGTGCTTTGAATCGAAGCAAGTTAGAGTTGTCAGAAAGAAATCCGTCCAGTTTTCTGAATAGTCGCTATCCTTCCTATGAATTTTTTCACAAAGTATTGTAACTCTTTTTGATAGTCATGATGCTTGGTCGATTTCCAATAATATAAATTTAGGATAATTTTCCATCAATTGATACCCATATATGGTTCAATGAGACCAATAAGCTTTAGCTATCTGATCTAGTCTCAATCTTGAAAGTTTCAGGTTTTGATTCAATTTCTATCGATTTCAAAAGTTGAACTTTTAGACTATACACGTGCACATTCAAGTACATGTCCTGTCGTTGGCTACCGGATGCGTTTGTATGCTTATGAGTCGTTGCCAATTTATATTGAGTTAGATGCAGTTTCGTTGCATTTTTTATATATGTACTTTAAATAATCTCCATGTCCATGTTTGTATGCACATATGGTCATGGCCGATCCCTTTTTTACATATTTTGGAATCGACGTCTTTTTAACTGGTCCCCTCTCAACTTCTCTCTCTTTTTTACACAATAGGGCGAAACCCTTTCTTTCTCTTGTTTGCTCATAAGGGTCGACATTATTCTAACCTATCCCTCCTTTTTTTATATAATAGGGATCGACATTTTTATACGCAATCCCCCTCCTCCTACTTTCTTTTGACTTTTTGGAGAATGAAGACGTGGGATGAACCCATATCCTCTATTTATAAGTCAAAACTTTTCTTATCCATTCCTTACTAATTCACTTATCTTCCATTTACTTTTACTTTCCTATTTCGTTCAAGCTCGACCCCAAACCATCCCCTTTTAACTTAAAAAACCCGACCCCTTCCTTCTGAATCAAACACCGCCTTCATCCATAAACTCGCCTTCTTATTTTTCTTTCGATCATCAATCCATCTTCAATTTGAATTATAATTCAATATCTGCCCTCGAGCAGTTCGTTTTCTATATACTTAGGTAGGTTTTCTTGCCTTTATCCAATAATTTTATGACAAGATATTGGGTTTGATTGCGTTAATTCATAGGTTAAGGAAGGAGATGACATGGATGATGATGTAGAGTTTGAGGAAGTAGCAAAGGTGGAGGAAGAAATGAGTGTAGGATGAAGGAAACAGAGGGATCAATCATGGCGAAGTTTGATAGAGAGGGATCGGTGATGTTATTGGAAGGCATATTAGTTGGTTGGAATGTTTAAGGGAAGCATAAGAACGCTGAAGGAAAGGATCAACATTGGAATTTAAGGAAGACGGGTTCGATCATTGGTGAAGTAATGAGGGTTCAGCTGTTGGCTTTAGGGGGAAGGGATCAATCATATGGTTAAGTTGAGGGATTAGTGGTTTTGCTTTAAGGGTTGATTGTAGGCTTTGCAATAGGTGTTGGTTATTTTGGATAAAGGGATCGGCAAAATACGGTTCGGTTATTTTTTAGATAAAGGGATCGGTATAGGTGCTTAGCTAATTCCATGCTTTAAATTGAACTCGAAAACCAATCAATATTCGTTCCCATAATCAATTTGGACCAATCCCATCCCAATGAACTTGAACATATACAATAATGAACAATAAAACTTGCATATCCAATATCGACTTCAAAATCGAACGACCAAACTTCTGGTACTTAGAACATAACCTAAAACTTAACATATAGACTTTACTAATGGACTTCACACTTTAACATGCCGATGATTGATCCCAAAGCTTACACAACCGATCAATCTAAATGCCAGTTAAGGCGGTCAGGATGACGGTCACTCTGGTCGGAATCCAAAATCTCATCATTTAATTTTGCTTTCAACTTTAAACTATTTATCTCTACACTACACAACACTACACCGCACTAATTTATACCTAGCATGGGAGGATGGGTAAAATTTTCTAATCTTAATTATATGCTTAGTTTAGTTGGTATGGGATCTAGACATTCATAGTATTTAGCTGCAATGTCTTCTACACAACCTTCATAGCTTAGCAATCCTGGAGACGAGTCAAGTTTTGCAAATATTTCCGACAGACTTTCCCCTAATCGTCAGCTTGAGCAACCAGAGGTCTCAACCCAATTGATCGACCTTTTTTCTGATTTTCCCATCCTTCTAGCAGAAGATATAAGTCCTGCTCTCGACACTGTAGAAGGCGCTATATTTCTAGATAATCCGGCAGATTCCTAAGCCTTTAGACATGGCAAGGCTGCTCTTTGCAGACTATGCTCTAAACATGGGATTCCGTTTGGAGATGTCCTAGTTCCATCAGTGAACGACAAGGCTCCTTTACTCCTAGAGGGATACATGAATTATTGTGATGGTTCGGATACGTTCTGCCTTAAAATTCTTTCATCCGAGAAATGCTAAATTATTTAGCAATAGCTCCTACCCAGATGGTTCCGAACAGTTATGCTTTTCTCGTCGGCACCTTCTTACTATTTATGGATGTTCTGCTTTGCCCTCCAACTCCTAAGGACATCGTATTTATTTACAACTTCAAACGATGGACAAGAAGCCTCTCTTACACTTTTCTCGAGCCTTTACCCAACTGTCAATTTCTAACTTGTGCGTGGAACAAGCTCAACATCTTTAAACATGAATGGTTTTTCATTCTTTGCCTGTCTAGCTTTATGAGGTGGTAGTTGGAAGGATGTAAGTATTGTCTTCAATTTATTCTCAAATTCTTTAATCCAAGTTGTATCCGGACTAAATAAAACTATGAAAATTTATAGGTGTCCATCCATGTCCAGAAGTTAATAGTTTCTCAAGGGCAGTTTCTGCAATTCATGCCGCCCTGGTTGAGGACAGGGACATCAGATCCGTTCTATCCGACGAATGGTTATCTTTGTGTGGGATGCTAGAAGAAGGTCATGCCGTTGGGATTCCAGGAAGCATTACACCACCAAGAAATGCGTCGAAATAAGAATGCGACGCTAATAGCCCTGTTGTTCCCCTAGTCGAGGGGACTCAGAACGATGCTGAAGAGAGTGAAATGAGAGGTGTCAAAACCGACATGCTTGGCGATGCTGATGCAGGTCCAGGCAATGCGCTTATGGTCAAACTATCATAAGGACTGCAATCTCACATGCCCAAAAGAAGAGAAAAAAGGCTCGCTTATAAACTTCATAGAAGAAAAACCGCTAAAGAGCCCGAGTTTATTATCAACTACGTTGAGGAAGAGTCTTCTTCTTAACATTTAGAAAGCTCAATGGAAGGGTTTCGAATCTCCCAATTCCCGATGATATCATGATTTATGACTTCCCTAACATTAGTATTATGGAACTCATTTCTCCCACCAGAGTAGTGATTACACTCCTCGCACTAGCAAAGGGGAGAAAATTCATATGAGCAAGGCTACAACAACCGGTCTATTGGGGAGATACTAGGACATTCACAATCATGCGCACTTCACTGCACAATTTTCATCTTGCTTTAGTTTAGTGGTCACTTATACATTCTTTTTTGGTTTGCATGTGAAATGTCTCAATCCCACGCCTTTGATTGCTTAAGGAGCTCGTCAATGCGGCATGGATCTGGTCGCGATCTAGAATTGAGTAGGCATAGAGAGAGAGATGATGGCTGAGGAAGAAGTCATCATTCGAGGGAGTCTTCATCTTCCAAACATAAGTCCCAATCTCAATCGTCTTATGAAGAAGCTCAGTCTAATCTTTCTGTACATAAGCCTATCAGACTTCTTTTCATGCTTCTTAGATTACTGTGCTACCAAAACAATATTTTGGTTCATCTGGTTCTAGACAGTCCCGTGATCGTAGGTCGAGCAAATGCCCACTTGTCACTTCTGATCCTACTTTGCCTAGTGCAGCTCCCGAGGCTTCCATGGCAAAAAATTAGCCAAACTTAAGGTCAATTTCCCAAAGATTTGCTTCGACGGGCTTAAGTTTCTTCCTTTCATTCACGCAATTCTAGGTAATGCTAAAGCGATTTCTCTTGCATGCACTAATGATCTTTTTGTGCAACATGAAGATTCCAGAATCTAGCTGAAAGAATCTTCGGTGTATCTATCGAGAGACAACATGAAATTGATTGTCTCCAGCTAGAGGTGATTCATAACAAAGACATAATTAAACATCAACACAATGAGATCTCGAAGTTGATCGCTAAGCTAACCATGGCAGAAAAGAATGCTAAAAAACCTGATGATGCCCTCAACCATAGCAGTGTGCTTACTTTGGAAAAAGATACACTATAAAGGAGAAAAATGTTCTAGCCCTCCGCATTAAGGTACCTGAAGAACTCCATAGAAAAGAGAAGGATGAAAAGCTTGAAGCTTAGGAGGAGTCGCAAAGATATTGCGAAGTGGACGACGAAGCCCAGGGACTAAAAATTAAGCTTGACGAGCAACCCAGTCAAATTAAAGTCCTCAAAGAAGAGGCAAGAGAAGCATGCCACAAAGAGATGAGAGAGCAGATTGAGGCCCAATTAGAAGATGCCAAAGAAGCCACTCGAAATGAAATTAAGCACATGTTTGATCCTGTGATCGTTGAACAAAGTGCTAAAGTCTTAATTCATAGCGATTTGAGTTTCCTTGGAGAGGGCTATCATGAATCACTCACCGAGTCCTGGGAATACATTGCCGAAATAAAGAAGATAGCCCTCGGTGAAGCAGGTTTAGATAAAGAGAAGCTAGTGTGAAAGATTCTCCTTGGGGATGAACCTTTAGACATTGCTTTTGTGAGATTCTAATACTTTGATATTCTTGCACCCATTGATAAAGGGAAAACACTATTGAGTCTTAAGAGTCCGATCCTAAAGGTCCCCCTATGTTATGAACAGTTGAAGCGTCAGTTTCTCCCTGCCTTGGATAGGATCTGAGCTACAGTCCAGACAGACCCGGTTATCAATCAAAAGTTCTGACCCCTATTCTAGAGGGGAGACCTCCAGCGACAACTATAAGTTAGCCAGACACATGTATCCCACTTTATTCTCCATTATTCAAGAAATTTTGTTCCTCTTGCCCAATATTCATAACCTTATCTTCTTGTTTTTGAGAATCTGTTGGTCTTTCGAGTCACATCCAAACAACAGGAAGCAGTGCCGCTGTGGAGCAACAATCAATGTCTACTGAAATTCTAGCGGCACCAACATTTCTGGGTTCGATTCTCAAATTATCGGAGGCTTGATGATGAAAAAGATGATGACAAGCCGTTGCCAGATGAATCAGATGACATTGTGATTACTGGCGCCACTGAACAAATAGATGGCTTAGCTTAAAAGAGCGCATCAAGAGAGAAGAGTTGTTGAAGAAACAAGCTAAAGCTGAACCCGTTGATGTGGACATTGTTGATCCAAATCTTGTCTTGTACCAAGTCATTCCATCAGACGGTTTTGTCCCCAAAGAACTCCCTCCAACCTCTTAAATCTATCCTGCCAAGGGCAGCAATGGATCGAGGAAAAGAGGGGGGGGAGGGGGCAAAAGTTTAGGTGGTGCCACTCCTAAGAAATCCAAGAGGGAGAAAGGGTAGAAGAAATAGTTTGTTTGTATATAACTTGTACATTTGTTTTTTGTCTTTTTGTTGGCTATGATTGCGTGGGTACGGCTCTTGCTTTTGAATAAACTTTGTCCTAAATTTTGAAGTCTAACATGTACATAAAAGTTCTTTGTTTTCTATCGAACTCTTATATTAATATGTTTAAGTAGTCGAGCTATTACTTTTCCATTCAATGTACTTGTAATTCATTGCTTGTTGATTCATTAATCGTCCACTAATTTTTACTCAACTTCTCCACATTGCCATGGCCTTAAGTTGTGTCAAACACTGGGTTCGATCCCTAGTATTACGCCGTTGGATTTATCAGTTTGAGTGATTATACTCTTGCCCCAGTCTTGGGTAAGCAAAGTTAGGTAATGGATGGATGAACCCCATACTCAATGAGTTTATATCACTCCTGTCAATTTCATGTTGGGGTTTATAGAATATTGAGTGCAACCACGCTCATCTATTTGTTTATACTCATATCCGCAATTTGAGGATGAGAGTTAGTCGGTGGGTGATCGGATCAAACCTACTTTGTGTTTATACTCAAGTCCACACTCTAGGGACTTATATTATTTTAAAATGTAGTTGGACCGTATTTTACTTCGTTGATTGATTTCCTCCCAAATATAGGGTTTAACTTAGCAAGCGATGATTGGATAGGTAGGCAACCAATCATGGATGGTAATCATGACTATGCAGCCATGATTCACCATAGTCGATGGATGAAGGCTATTGGATACTTGAAGCTTGGGTTTCGATGAGTCGCAAGTCATCCTGGATTTGCTTCATGTCATATGAAGTCGAGCTTCGAGTCGTATGAATGACTTCTTCGAGTCTTTTAGGCAGCTCAACATGAGTGGCTTGGCATAGGTGATTCGGCCTCAATGGTGGTTCGGCACACGGAGATGACTCAGTGTTGTGGTTCGGTCAGGGTGGCCCGGTAATGGTGGTTCGGCACTTGGAGGTGGCTCGGCCTGAGAGTTCGACAAATGTGGTTTGGTGGAAGTTCGTTTGGCCTGGGAGGTATGGTTTGGTCGGGGAGTGGAGAGGAGGTATGGGTCGGTCGAGACGGTGTCGTTCGGTTTGGGAGGTACGGATCGGTCGAGGAGTGGAGAATAGGTATGGTTCGGTCAAGACGGTGTGGCTCGGTGTGGTGGTATAGGCCGGTCAAAATGATGTGGCTCGGCGAAGGTCGTTCGACATGTGTAGGTCGGCTATACTCGTTCGGTTGAAGGGGGTCGACATATATGTGCTTCGAGTTCTAACATGAACTACTTCGGATCAAGCGTAGGACTGCTTCGGATCGTCTCCTAGGAAGGCGTGGGTTGGCATGTACAGAACTCAAGATCAATTGAAATGAAGGGTGCAGGTTCGGCAAAGGTCTTGATGGGCCTGTACCACTCAGGGAGTCCAGTAACTGAGGCTTTGCCTATAAGTACACCATGTGGGTCTCCAGAGGGGGATCTTCTCTTGGGCTCTCTCACTTTCTCTTTTCTAAGGCCCTGTTCTGCCATTGTAAAACTCAGGATTATAACTGTTGTCGATTATTACAGCAATAAAAAGGAGATTTCTGGAGTGAACATAGGCCGGAGTCAGCCGAACCACTATAAATCCTCTATTTTTACTGCTTTCTGTTATAAAATGAAGAAAGTAAAAGCCATTAGAGAGAGAGGCAGAAGATATATTATTTATTCCTGAAATTAGATATATATTTACATTACATAGCCTCTTTTATATAAAGCCTTCAGAGCTAAGGATTTAGCATATTCCACGATGTGGGACTAAACAAAACAACATAAAAGCATATTCATTTCATGATTTACATATATTGTAACACTCCCCTTTGAATATGCGTCTTCAAAATCTTGAATGCTCTAATAACTTGAAATTTTCTGTTTCGAAATGTGTATGATAATTGCTCCCCTCATTATTATCTTGCTAGCATTTATTGATTCAGTCGATATAGATGTTGTCTGTTGCCTCATAAAAAATCTCTATTAGGAAAACCTAATGGAAAAACTTTGAACGAGGAAAAGAGTGCAACTTGAAATCATAGATATCATACAATGATATTCCTTCTAAGAGTTTGATACTTCGGGATCAATATAATGCCCCATTAAAACTCTTACTAAGAAAAAAACCCCAGGGAAAAGTCTTAGTGAAGGAAAAAGAGTACAATATAGTATGAGATATTTCAGTAATTTATAGAATCATAGAGTTTGATACTTCTGGATCAATATAATACTTCATTAAAAACCATACAAATGAAAACCCGATAGGAAAAACCTTAGTTAAGGATAAAAATACAATTTAACTTAAATAACATATTTGAGATGTTATTTCTTGAAAAGACGTTTGATTCTTCTAGATCAAGACAATGCCCCGTTAAAACCTTAGTAAGAATAACCTAGTGGGAAAAAACTTAAAAAAGGGAAAAGAGTACATTGTAACTTATTTTCAAATGTTACTGGGGAGTTGATGCTTCTGGATCAAAATAACGCCTCATTAAAACCTTAAATAAAAACCCAGTGGGAAAAATCTTAGTTAAGGTCATTATAAGATGCTTATGGATGGTCCCCCCGATTTAAAATTTTCCTCTGAATTCATAGTCGTATTTCGATAACTCAAGTTGGTTATAGATACTTCTGGATCTATAAATATGAATCTCATTAATAATACAATTTATTAATAGTTTCCTTCGATACAATCAAATTTCCAAGGATTGTTTCTTCCAAATATGGTTTGCATTTTATGCATTTTATATGCTATTTTTATGAAAAACACTTCATGTGCTTTCATTTTTGTACTTCAAGTTAGTTTTGCGCATTGCAAATATACATCTTTCCTGAATATTAAAATTTTTATTGCAACATTACTAGAAAGCAGGAAATAATCTGCTCATCTTGAAGTATATCAAGATTTTCAGTACAATAATACTTAGAAGAAATTTGTAATCTACACTTCATGTCTTTTGCATTCTTTATAACTATAGAAGTTATATAATCTTCAGAAATTTGTATACTTTAATAAGTATTTACATATAGCAACTATCACTTCAGTGGATATTAAGAGTTTCACTACAACGATACTTAAAAATAGGAAGTAATCTATTGATCATGAATTATATCAAGATTTTCATTACAACAATACTTAAAAGTGTATTGAAATCTACTCTCCTTGTTCTTTGCATTCTTTGTAACAATGAAAGTTATTTATATTCTTTATGTCAGAACCCGACTTTCTACTCCCAGAAAATCGCGTCATGAATTTAGAAAGAACGGGATAGAAGAAGAAAAGAAAGAAGAGAAGAAGAAACAACATCAGAATCTAACACAGCGGAATGAATAAATTATATTAATAACATAATACTTTACATAGTTTACAACAATATCAGAGATACACAGCATAATCAATCTCATACTAGACAGTTATAGACACCTGTCCAGTTATACAACTCAATACAACAAACTCTCAGAGAACTACACAGCGGAAAACTAGATATATATCTACTCGCAGAAGCCTCCTGCTCCATTGCTCCTCCACAAGTCGTCAAAGCTAATCCAGAATCCTAACCTGAATTCCCTTGACTACTCATAAAAATTTGAGTACCCAAGAGTTTATGAAAAACAAAAATAAACTCCGGGTCAGACATGGGTCTGGTGTGAGTAACAGGTTAAAGTTGCTTAACTTTTAAAAACCTTTTGAAAAGAAAGGTATCACGTAAGACTTCCCACACATAAACATGGAAAAGTTTTTACCTTACGCTAACCAAAACATTTGATAGGAAATCCGATGATATTATAATAGTGTCTAGGGTTTTCAAGTAAAATACAGAAATAGCTGAAATGCTTACATCTCACATTCCAACATAGTTGGGCACAACTAATACGTACGGCACTTATTGGATTTTGGATTCCATACAATGGCAGGGCTACTGGGGTACCGCCCGTCACAGTACGTGGCCTAGATCACCGTACCGAGGAGCCACCCTAACTCCCCTGCAACACAAGGCCGGACCCGTTCCTTACTGAACAGTTCCGAACAAGACAGCCCCGGCGATTCTAGCTAGCAATCGCCCCACACAGCCGAAATATAAAGGGACTTCTAGACAGGGATCAATCTTGCTCTCCAGTGGGCGCTACCCACGAAGCCTTGCTGCACCTCCCCTGTTTTAGCCATTCCCGGTTGATGAGGCTTGAGGCTACGATTACCTTTATAGGACACATCCCTTAGAATGCTCATCGTCCACCTGACGATGTTCTGAAAGCATTCAATCCATACAAGTTCGTTCCGGGTTCGAACGAAACCGAAGGCATTATCTCGTTACACTCATTTTGGAATCACCCTCAGAGTTAACGACAATAACCCTTGCACTCTAATTCACCATCTCGAATCTATAAGGACTAATTCCGTCAACTCATTACGGAATCACCCACAGAGTTATAATGACTCATAGCCCTTACACCTCGAGTCTTCACAAAGCTCCACTTTGATTCACGACCTATCGTTATTTGGAATCGATGTGGTTTTCGGATATCCAAATATGGAAACCCGATCCCGGTCTCATCGAAAACCAAAGCGTGTCTTTTAAGGTCTAAGTTGTTTTAAAAGTTTTTAAAACAATTCAATTACAGTATCTATATACACACAGATAGATAACTTAAAACATAACTGATAATCAACATTATCATATAACAGGTAATCCACATCATCAATATCAAATAGATATCCCATCAATCAATATCACAACAGATAACCTATGTTATCATCACAATACAACCAACATCCATACCACCCAATATCATTTATCTCATTACTGAGATTACAAAGCATCCAAGTCAAACCATTCATCCATAAGCAAAGATTTACTCATCACAATATAGTTAATTTAAAATGAATTAAATTAATCATCTCTATCTCAAATTAATTTAAAATGAATTAAATTAATTCCTTCATCTTTAATTAATTTAAAATAAATTAAATTAATTGCTTTACCAAATTATCTTGCTTACTCAATCATTTAATTGATTACAATCAATTAATTCATCATATATTACTTTAATTAATCACTCTTGATTAATTACCCTTAATTACCTTCATGTAATTATTCTTAATTAATTTCACAAATTAATTATCCTCAACTAAACAGTAATTAACCCTTAATTACTTCAATTAATCAATTAATCATAATTAATTACATTAATCCTTAATTAATTACATTAATTAATTACCTTTAATTACCTATTATTGATTAATTAATCATAATTAATCAACTTTAATTACATCATTAATTAAAATAATTAATGATCTTAATTATTTCTTAAATTAATTACTCTAAGTAATTAACAAACTTAATTACTATATTAAACCAAGTTAATTATCCTTAATTAATTCCTTAATTAGTTGATTAATTACTAAATAATTAATCCAAATTATCTCACACTTAAACATCTCCACTTAATTACAATCATGTAATTATTAATTAATTACTTAACTAAGTAAATTTCCAAATCATTAATTTCATAAAGTAATTACTTAAAAAACTCAAATGTTTAAAATTAATTAAACTTAATTAATTAAATTAAACAATTCCATTAAACTAAATTAATTACATTAAGTAATTAATTTCTTAATTACTTTACCAAGTAATTATACTCAACCCATTCACAATTGATTATTATTAAATTAATTAATCTAATTAATCGTAGAAATTAATCATATTAATTAATTATTTAAATAATCCTGGTTAATGACCTGAATTAACCCTTCCCTAATTATTTAATTAAATAATTATCTTAGATAAATTACAAATTTAATTATCTATAATTAAAGTCTAATTATTTAAATACATTAACCTTGATTAAAACTTAAATACTTATTAACAATTTATAACCATTAATTAAAAATCTAATTAATGATCTAAATTTTCAAATTTGATTAACCCCTAAATCAATATGCATTTAACCTTAATAATTAATTAAATAAATTAATTATTACTTAATCACCTTTTTAATAATTTAATTTCAAAACATTATTTCTTCACTTAACTTTAAAATAAAACTTTTCTAAATTATGTTTAAACAAATTTTATTTTAAAACAAAGTGCTTTAAAACTTGTTTCAAAATTTCATTCCAAATATAAGGTTTGAAATGTAAATAGTTTGAACTTATTAAAGTTTAAACATTTATAACTTAACATCTCAATAACTCAATTTATACTTAGTTTAAATCTTGCAACTTCAAATTTTCCTTAAATTTCAATAACTGAATACACATTTAACTTTGTTTCCAAATTTAAACTTAAGATTCAAATTAGCTTTGAATTCAGATTTAAATTTAAATTTTAAAACTCTTTTTAAACCTTAAACTTCAGATTTTAAGTCATTTTATATAATAATTTCAAAGTTGTCAAAATCCTTCACTTTATTTTATAAAACTTATATATTTTTAAATTATCATTCAAACTCATTTTGAATCAAGATTTAAAACCTGTTTCAGAATTTTGTTTTAAAATTTGCTCTGCACTCTATTTAAATTCAGTTTAAAATTTAAAAAAAAATCAAAATTGACAGGCTTTGTAAAACAGTTTCAGGTTTATCAAAAACCTGTAAAAACTAAATAAATTTTCTTCTTAACTTTATTAATTTAAACTGTAATTTTAAATTAGCTTGAATTCAAATAAATTTAAAACTTGAGTTTAAATATGATTTAAGTTTCTTAATCATTTAAAATTTCAGGGTTTTACAAAATTATAAACCCAAAAGTTACAGGTTTGTAAAACCTGTAAACAAACAGCTGAACCCCCCCTTCACTAACTCTACTTCGAGTCTGCAACCCGATTCCCCCGAGTCACACACTACTTTACTTCGAGAAAAAACCAGGGTTTACCCGAGTCACCCCACAACTATCCAAACTTCCCCAGTGTCCTACTTCACCGTGCATATGCACGGCGTCGCCGTCCATTTATGATCGTCAACGACCATCACAACTAATCAGTAACCAACCAAGCTACCCACTACGACCCACAATTCAAGCTTCAACCCTCAAAAACAAAATCGAGTTCTTCAAACCCAAACCTGGCAACAACCCTTCCAGGCTTTTCTCCAACCTGTCAACGGCCATCTTCCGCCGTTCTGGCCTCCAGAATGTCAGAGACCTCGACCATGGCTTCCACTACTCCCATACTGCCCATTCCCAGAATATCTAAGCACTCGATCACTCCATCATCTCGAAATGATTAAATCAAATGCCACAGTGAAAACTAGGGTTCCACATAATATTTCCCTACCGCAACCATTCAAATGGAATTCATCATAAATTAGTATTTTTCCTGGCTTCATCTACCCCTTTTCCACTACCAGGAAGAACACCAAGCCTCAATTATTCATAGATCATTAGAATTTCTGAAATTCCATTTTCAGTTCAAACTCCAAAAGCAACTTCATTTACTATCTAAAAATTACAATCTTTGACTTAAAAATCTAATTACAAGTAGTATTTTTAGTTTATGATACTGAATAAATAAATAAACATGTTTGAGATTTAATAGAATCAACATGCATTTATGTTGCTCTGTGTTTACAGAGACAACTCCTGATATTTTAATTATCCAGTTCAAAAAAAAAAACTACTACAGCATATCTATTTTACTAAAAATTCAAATTCCAGTGTTAGAAACCATATTTCTATTTGTGTTTTAAATTTATAGTACTGGATCTACAAATCATACAGTAAAAATTTTAGTTCATACTATCATGTATTGGTGTTTTGATATGTTTCCAGAGACATCAGATTGAATTTGACTTGCATAAATTTTTATCAGTAATCTAAATTAACCTACATAAATTTTTAAACACAAATCAGTTTCTTGAACAACAGAAACAACAGGAAATACTGCATGCAAACAAAACATATCATGGCAACATTATCATCACACAGGAAATGTTTATCTATGTTAAACATTTAGCATGCAACCTAAATAAAATTTTAGATTTTAGAGTTACTCACCCTTTTATTGAATGCAGCCCCTGTGAGTTTGCAGAAAACAAATATGCAGAGCTTGCTCCTCTCTGTTTTGATATGCAGGTGATCCCAGAGACAAGAATGCAGACCCCTGTTTTGACTTCCCTTTGAATTTATATGCAGTTTTGCCTATTTGTTCTCTCTGACTAAAATGCTTGCATGCAGGTGCTAGTTGATGCAGTTGCCAATTCCCAAACACATGCATGCAGGCTTATAGAAATGCAAGCTTGACTTTGATATGCTTCATGTAGATGATGCAGAGGTATTCATTGTGATTTCTGCAGATTTGAATGTGGTTTTGGGTATGCAAATGTGCCATTTGCTTCCAGGCTAATGTTTTTCAATGTATGTTAATGTTTGAGGTAAGGGTGAGTTTGATTATAAAGAAGAGTGGAGTATGCAAGTTCTTTGATTTGAGAATTGAATGAAGGTGGATTTGATTGTGCAGGTTTGATTATGCAGATGTTTAGATTTGAGGATATGCAGAAATAAAACATGCAGATGAATTTTTTTATGAAGAGGAGCATGCAAGTTTAGATTGTTAATAATCTTATGAATGAAGAACTGATCTTTGATTGAGGAAAATGGAAATGAAGTGAAGATGTAAACTTAACTAAATGCATTTCAGATTTTAATAAAAGAAAAGAAAAATTAAAAACAAAATCTTACACTTGTCAAACTATCATTGTGAAATTTGAACACTTGTTAATTTGAATACATAAGAACACAACACATGTTATCCTTAAAATAGTTAATACTAATTACAAGTTAATGTATATGTAAACTTAGTATAAGTTGTTGGTTTATTTTAAAACATGTTTATGAATTTACAAAAGAAATAAGAACAACAATGATATACAAATTAACTTATACATATTAAAGATTAAGTCAATATTGGTTTTATGAATCTCTTTTTATTTAATTAAAAAATCATTTTGTTTGATTATTCTAAATTTAAAACTAAATCCAATTAAATTTAAAAACATTTCAATATTTTCTTATAAATTTTAAAATCACATTTTTATTTATGAAATAAAATTTAAAACTTAGTATCAAATTAAAATAAAATTTCCAAATTGAAATATATACATTACAATTTTAAAACATGATATATTTACAAATTTCAACCAAAGTCATTTATTAAATTTTGAAATGCTTAGATATTAAATAAAACAAATTCCCAAATTACTATAATTAATAAAACCAGAAAATTATCTATATAAAAATTGAAACAAAACCAATCTATTTAAAATATAAACCATATATTCATATTGTAAATAGAAATCAATTTATTATTTTTAAAAGATAAAATAACCATTTTAAATAATTATTGAAAAAGATTATTAAATTTATCTGAATAATTATCATCAGAACATCAATATCAATTTAATTTTAATTACAGATTATTAAATTGATATTGTCAAAAATTCCGGGATGTTACAATCCTTCCCCCTTAAAAGAATTTCGTCCTCGAAATTTAAAACAAAGGTAATTTAATAATCTTATTAAATTTTAATTTAAAAACACAAGCATATATCAAACCTATGCTAACAACCAAACAACCAATTCAACCAATTAAAAAAAAAAATCTAATTATCTAGACAAATTCTAGATGAAATTCTTATCGAGTTTCCCCAGTGTATATATATATATCCACCGGGACACTCGCTCTAGAAAATCCAAACAAACAATACTTTGAAGCTACTAAGCTCCAATACAACTATAACTACAACACTAGACAAGATATCAGACAACAAACGAGTCTGACTCAACAATCAAAACTCCAGAACTTCTGGTTCCATAACCAGAGACAGATCATACACGTACTCCCTCAGAGATACGTGAAACTCATCGAATCCCAGTTATCCAACTGGCAATTCAACCCTATAGATCAATCCCTTATTCTCCAAGATAACAGAAAAGATCCAAAACACTTCAGAGCTACTTCTCAGACTTATCAAAACTTATAGCTCACTTCTGATCGGAGAAAACTTATCAAAATTAATCTCCGTCTTCAGAGCCCAAATCCCTCCGACTCTTATCCACAAAACTCTCCAAACAATCCTGGCTACCTACAGCCTTCCTGATCAGCTCAACCTTCGCTGATGTCTCTAGAACAAACTAGACCAATCAACTCACCAAAATGATCTCCTCAAGATCAACCAAAATCAAAAACTCAAACTCAACTTCTCAACATCAGAAGACAACAACTCACTTCTCCTGTCCAGAAAGAAAAGCAGATACACTCCCCAACTGCTTCCGCTGCTCAACTCTGATCCGAAGAAGAGAATGCTGAAGAAGAACACAAGCACAACTCAACAACATACCCCAAAGATATGGTTCAACAAATCCATAAGAATCATTCAGGAGTTCCTCCAAAACTCCGAGCTGCTACACCAACTCAATCTCCAGAGGCAGACAGAACTCTGACTTTCTGAAGATATCCAGAAAAACTCAGATAACCCAAGAGAACACTCAAACAATCGCAAGTCACTTTTGTGATCCACCCAAACCAAATCCAAGGAAAACTGTTCTTCCATAACCAAACAGAACAGCTCAAACTCAACTAGCCAACCCATCAAAGAAACGGGTCCACTCAGCTGCTTTTGAACTCCATTTCAGAAAAACTGCTAAGCCAAAAGATCTCTTGCCAACACCGAGAACACTCCAAACTACACTGCTGCCACAGATGCCAAAGAATTCCAAAACAAAGCTCTCCGAGAAATTCGGACTTCAAAGCAAACAGAAACTCCGGCTGAACACAGCCACAACACTGAAGCAGACTCACCTTCTTAAACTTGTTCCAACGAAAACATCTTCGGGAACATCCATAGTCACTGCATCTCATCACGCAGCTACTACTTCCCGAGGTATTCAAAATACCATCACTTACTTGCTCCAGCTCATCCAAGCAGATCCAAACACTACTCATCAACTTCAGAAATAAACTCTGAACCTTAACAGGTTTCCTTCAGAGATTAATGAAGTTCTTCATCACTACAGGACTCACTCGAGACGGTATTAGGTCTACAGTCTCAACAAAACACCTCCAACCTCAAACATTCAAACTCCAACCAATGGTAGTAATCGCGTAACACACAATACTACCTCATCTACCTTCATAACTTATATTGGAAAACCTGAACGGGTAACCCAACAGATAGGTAGAAATATATATAGTTATATATAAAAATTACAAATACGCTCTCTCAAGAAAGACACCACTACTGAGCCTAGGTATTCACTCAACCTAATGCTCCCTAAAGAAAGATTCATTCCAGAGCCTAGGTATTCGCTCAACCTAAAGCTCTGATACCACAATGTCACGACCCGACTTTCTACTCCCAGAAAATCGCGTCATGAATTTAGAAAGAACGGGATAGAAGAAGAAAAGAAAGAAGAGAAGAAGAAACAACATCAGAATCTAACACAGCGGAATGAATAAATTATATTAATAACATAATACTTTACATAGTTTACAACAATATCAGAGATACACAGCATAATCAATCTCATACTAGACAGTTATAGACACCTGTCCAGTTATACAACTCAATACAACAAACTCTCAGAGAACTACACAGCGGAAAACTAGATATATATCTACTCGCAGAAGCCTCCTGCTCCATTGCTCCTCCACAAGTCGTCAAAGCTAATCCAGAATCCTAACCTGAATTCCCTTGACTACTCATAAAAATTTGAGTACCCAAGAGTTTATGAAAAACAAAAATAAACTCCGGGTCAGACATGGGTCTGGTGTGAGTAACAGGTTAAAGTTGCTTAACTTTTAAAAACCTTTTGAAAAGAAAGGTATCACGTAAGACTTCCCACACATAAACATGGAAAAGTTTTTACCTTACGCTAACCAAAACATTTGATAGGAAATCCGATGATATTATAATAGTGTCTAGGGTTTTCAAGTAAAATACAGAAATAGCTGAAATGCTTACATCTCACATTCCAACATAGTTGGGCACAACTAATACGTACGGCACTTATTGGATTTTGGATTCCATACAATGGCAGGGCTACTGGGGTACCGCCCGTCACAGTACGTGGCCTAGATCACCGTACCGAGGAGCCACCCTAACTCCCCTGCAACACAAGGCCGGACCCGTTCCTTACTGAACAGTTCCGAACAAGACAGCCCCGGCGATTCTAGCTAGCAATCGCCCCACACAGCCGAAATATAAAGGGACTTCTAGACAGGGATCAATCTTGCTCTCCAGTGGGCGCTACCCACGAAGCCTTGCTGCACCTCCCCTGTTTTAGCCATTCCCGGTTGATGAGGCTTGAGGCTACGATTACCTTTATAGGACACATCCCTTAGAATGCTCATCGTCCACCTGACGATGTTCTGAAAGCATTCAATCCATACAAGTTCGTTCCGGGTTCGAACGAAACCGAAGGCATTATCTCGTTACACTCATTTTGGAATCACCCTCAGAGTTAACGACAATAACCCTTGCACTCTAATTCACCATCTCGAATCTATAAGGACTAATTCCGTCAACTCATTACGGAATCACCCACAGAGTTATAATGACTCATAGCCCTTACACCTCGAGTCTTCACAAAGCTCCACTTTGATTCACGACCTATCGTTATTTGGAATCGATGTGGTTTTCGGATATCCAAATATGGAAACCCGATCCCGGTCTCATCGAAAACCAAAGCGTGTCTTTTAAGGTCTAAGTTGTTTTAAAAGTTTTTAAAACAATTCAATTACAGTATCTATATACACACAGATAGATAACTTAAAACATAACTGATAATCAACATTATCATATAACAGGTAATCCACATCATCAATATCAAATAGATATCCCATCAATCAATATCACAACAGATAACCTATGTTATCATCACAATACAACCAACATCCATACCACCCAATATCATTTATCTCATTACTGAGATTACAAAGCATCCAAGTCAAACCATTCATCCATAAGCAAAGATTTACTCATCACAATATAGTTAATTTAAAATGAATTAAATTAATCATCTCTATCTCAAATTAATTTAAAATGAATTAAATTAATTCCTTCATCTTTAATTAATTTAAAATAAATTAAATTAATTGCTTTACCAAATTATCTTGCTTACTCAATCATTTAATTGATTACAATCAATTAATTCATCATATATTACTTTAATTAATCACTCTTGATTAATTACCCTTAATTACCTTCATGTAATTATTCTTAATTAATTTCACAAATTAATTATCCTCAACTAAACAGTAATTAACCCTTAATTACTTCAATTAATCAATTAATCATAATTAATTACATTAATCCTTAATTAATTACATTAATTAATTACCTTTAATTACCTATTATTGATTAATTAATCATAATTAATCAACTTTAATTACATCATTAATTAAAATAATTAATGATCTTAATTATTTCTTAAATTAATTACTCTAAGTAATTAACAAACTTAATTACTATATTAAACCAAGTTAATTATCCTTAATTAATTCCTTAATTAGTTGATTAATTACTAAATAATTAATCCAAATTATCTCACACTTAAACATCTCCACTTAATTACAATCATGTAATTATTAATTAATTACTTAACTAAGTAAATTTCCAAATCATTAATTTCATAAAGTAATTACTTAAAAAACTCAAATGTTTAAAATTAATTAAACTTAATTAATTAAATTAAACAATTCCATTAAACTAAATTAATTACATTAAGTAATTAATTTCTTAATTACTTTACCAAGTAATTATACTCAACCCATTCACAATTGATTATTATTAAATTAATTAATCTAATTAATCGTAGAAATTAATCATATTAATTAATTATTTAAATAATCCTGGTTAATGACCTGAATTAACCCTTCCCTAATTATTTAATTAAATAATTATCTTAGATAAATTACAAATTTAATTATCTATAATTAAAGTCTAATTATTTAAATACATTAACCTTGATTAAAACTTAAATACTTATTAACAATTTATAACCATTAATTAAAAATCTAATTAATGATCTAAATTTTCAAATTTGATTAACCCCTAAATCAATATGCATTTAACCTTAATAATTAATTAAATAAATTAATTATTACTTAATCACCTTTTTAATAATTTAATTTCAAAACATTATTTCTTCACTTAACTTTAAAATAAAACTTTTCTAAATTATGTTTAAACAAATTTTATTTTAAAACAAAGTGCTTTAAAACTTGTTTCAAAATTTCATTCCAAATATAAGGTTTGAAATGTAAATAGTTTGAACTTATTAAAGTTTAAACATTTATAACTTAACATCTCAATAACTCAATTTATACTTAGTTTAAATCTTGCAACTTCAAATTTTCCTTAAATTTCAATAACTGAATACACATTTAACTTTGTTTCCAAATTTAAACTTAAGATTCAAATTAGCTTTGAATTCAGATTTAAATTTAAATTTTAAAACTCTTTTTAAACCTTAAACTTCAGATTTTAAGTCATTTTATATAATAATTTCAAAGTTGTCAAAATCCTTCACTTTATTTTATAAAACTTATATATTTTTAAATTATCATTCAAACTCATTTTGAATCAAGATTTAAAACCTGTTTCAGAATTTTGTTTTAAAATTTGCTCTGCACTCTATTTAAATTCAGTTTAAAATTTAAAAAAAAATCAAAATTGACAGGCTTTGTAAAACAGTTTCAGGTTTATCAAAAACCTGTAAAAACTAAATAAATTTTCTTCTTAACTTTATTAATTTAAACTGTAATTTTAAATTAGCTTGAATTCAAATAAATTTAAAACTTGAGTTTAAATATGATTTAAGTTTCTTAATCATTTAAAATTTCAGGGTTTTACAAAATTATAAACCCAAAAGTTACAGGTTTGTAAAACCTGTAAACAAACAGCTGAACCCCCCCTTCACTAACTCTACTTCGAGTCTGCAACCCGATTCCCCCGAGTCACACACTACTTTACTTCGAGAAAAAACCAGGGTTTACCCGAGTCACCCCACAACTATCCAAACTTCCCCAGTGTCCTACTTCACCGTGCATATGCACGGCGTCGCCGTCCATTTATGATCGTCAACGACCATCACAACTAATCAGTAACCAACCAAGCTACCCACTACGACCCACAATTCAAGCTTCAACCCTCAAAAACAAAATCGAGTTCTTCAAACCCAAACCTGGCAACAACCCTTCCAGGCTTTTCTCCAACCTGTCAACGGCCATCTTCCGCCGTTCTGGCCTCCAGAATGTCAGAGACCTCGACCATGGCTTCCACTACTCCCATACTGCCCATTCCCAGAATATCTAAGCACTCGATCACTCCATCATCTCGAAATGATTAAATCAAATGCCACAGTGAAAACTAGGGTTCCACATAATATTTCCCTACCGCAACCATTCAAATGGAATTCATCATAAATTAGTATTTTTCCTGGCTTCATCTACCCCTTTTCCACTACCAGGAAGAACACCAAGCCTCAATTATTCATAGATCATTAGAATTTCTGAAATTCCATTTTCAGTTCAAACTCCAAAAGCAACTTCATTTACTATCTAAAAATTACAATCTTTGACTTAAAAATCTAATTACAAGTAGTATTTTTAGTTTATGATACTGAATAAATAAATAAACATGTTTGAGATTTAATAGAATCAACATGCATTTATGTTGCTCTGTGTTTACAGAGACAACTCCTGATATTTTAATTATCCAGTTCAAAAAAAAAAACTACTACAGCATATCTATTTTACTAAAAATTCAAATTCCAGTGTTAGAAACCATATTTCTATTTGTGTTTTAAATTTATAGTACTGGATCTACAAATCATACAGTAAAAATTTTAGTTCATACTATCATGTATTGGTGTTTTGATATGTTTCCAGAGACATCAGATTGAATTTGACTTGCATAAATTTTTATCAGTAATCTAAATTAACCTACATAAATTTTTAAACACAAATCAGTTTCTTGAACAACAGAAACAACAGGAAATACTGCATGCAAACAAAACATATCATGGCAACATTATCATCACACAGGAAATGTTTATCTATGTTAAACATTTAGCATGCAACCTAAATAAAATTTTAGATTTTAGAGTTACTCACCCTTTTATTGAATGCAGCCCCTGTGAGTTTGCAGAAAACAAATATGCAGAGCTTGCTCCTCTCTGTTTTGATATGCAGGTGATCCCAGAGACAAGAATGCAGACCCCTGTTTTGACTTCCCTTTGAATTTATATGCAGTTTTGCCTATTTGTTCTCTCTGACTAAAATGCTTGCATGCAGGTGCTAGTTGATGCAGTTGCCAATTCCCAAACACATGCATGCAGGCTTATAGAAATGCAAGCTTGACTTTGATATGCTTCATGTAGATGATGCAGAGGTATTCATTGTGATTTCTGCAGATTTGAATGTGGTTTTGGGTATGCAAATGTGCCATTTGCTTCCAGGCTAATGTTTTTCAATGTATGTTAATGTTTGAGGTAAGGGTGAGTTTGATTATAAAGAAGAGTGGAGTATGCAAGTTCTTTGATTTGAGAATTGAATGAAGGTGGATTTGATTGTGCAGGTTTGATTATGCAGATGTTTAGATTTGAGGATATGCAGAAATAAAACATGCAGATGAATTTTTTTATGAAGAGGAGCATGCAAGTTTAGATTGTTAATAATCTTATGAATGAAGAACTGATCTTTGATTGAGGAAAATGGAAATGAAGTGAAGATGTAAACTTAACTAAATGCATTTCAGATTTTAATAAAAGAAAAGAAAAATTAAAAACAAAATCTTACACTTGTCAAACTATCATTGTGAAATTTGAACACTTGTTAATTTGAATACATAAGAACACAACACATGTTATCCTTAAAATAGTTAATACTAATTACAAGTTAATGTATATGTAAACTTAGTATAAGTTGTTGGTTTATTTTAAAACATGTTTATGAATTTACAAAAGAAATAAGAACAACAATGATATACAAATTAACTTATACATATTAAAGATTAAGTCAATATTGGTTTTATGAATCTCTTTTTATTTAATTAAAAAATCATTTTGTTTGATTATTCTAAATTTAAAACTAAATCCAATTAAATTTAAAAACATTTCAATATTTTCTTATAAATTTTAAAATCACATTTTTATTTATGAAATAAAATTTAAAACTTAGTATCAAATTAAAATAAAATTTCCAAATTGAAATATATACATTACAATTTTAAAACATGATATATTTACAAATTTCAACCAAAGTCATTTATTAAATTTTGAAATGCTTAGATATTAAATAAAACAAATTCCCAAATTACTATAATTAATAAAACCAGAAAATTATCTATATAAAAATTGAAACAAAACCAATCTATTTAAAATATAAACCATATATTCATATTGTAAATAGAAATCAATTTATTATTTTTAAAAGATAAAATAACCATTTTAAATAATTATTGAAAAAGATTATTAAATTTATCTGAATAATTATCATCAGAACATCAATATCAATTTAATTTTAATTACAGATTATTAAATTGATATTGTCAAAAATTCCGGGATGTTACACTTTAGGAATTTGTATATTTTCATTATTTAATATGATTTAAACCACATTTGTACCTTCGGGGTATATTAAGCATTTCAAGTACTTTCGGTACTTTGCGGACTACATGTCCATATTTCTCTACTATCAAAGGATTCATGATGGTCAGTCATGTTTTCCCCTAATTCAAGATTCTTAATCTATTTATAAACATAAGCACTTTATTATTTATAAATTTATCATCAATAACTATTTCTTGTTAGTTCTAGACATGATTTATTGCGAACTCTTTGATTATCATGTTTTAGGTACCTAAACCACTTCTAGGGTAATTTGACAATCGTGTGTTTAGTCTCTTCAAGTGCACCCTTAAGTGTTTCTTCAAGAACACTCACATCTTTTATTTGGCATCTTTATTACTTACTCCAAAAGTATTTCAAACCAATTTTTGTACCCTATTTCAGATATGTCTTACACGTTTTGATCCTTCAAGGATGCAAATCTATATTGGAGAAAGTCTACTAGGGATATTATTAATAATTTATTCAAGTTACTTAATATTTTGCATCATTATACATGTTAACAAATATTTGACATTGATGATCAAAATGAACTTGTATCCCTTTATCCTCCCCCTCAATGTTGAGGAACATTATCACATTAAATAATAATCATCTTTGGATTCTCATTTTGATCAATTATCATATTGCTACTAGTAAATACACCATACATATTAATAATAGGAGGATAATTCTTTTATCAATTGATAAGATGCATTCAAGTGATATTTGTGAGCTTCTGGCTCATGTTTAAATATGGGATTCAATTATGCTAAATTTCGTGAAATATAATCTAGTTGAAATTGTATCAAATTTTTCTAAAATAAGCTTCCACATTTCAATTTGTAGAGATAACGCAAAGATATTCTTTGACGTTTTCATTATAGTTCCAATATGGTAGCCATTCATTTATATATCCTCAAAACTCAACAAATTTCTTTTAAGTTTGCTTGAGTATAATGTATTTTGAATTAAGATATATGTACCATTTAGTAATACCATATGGGCTCTTCCGGACCCTTCAATTATATAGCAAAATTGCTATGATTGAAATTTTTAGCTAAAACATTTTCAGATAGTTCATAGAAAAACTTCTGTTTTTTAAAAATCATATGAGTAGTTGCACTATCTAGTAGGCATATATTATCACTCAAATATTGATGGTCCATATCTTAAGAATTAAAGACAATATAGTTCATCAACTATTAAAATTTGTATGCATTAAATAAATGCTAATACTTTTCTTTTTTTAAAGGACTACTGATTAAAACACAACATTCATCGGTATTTTATTTCAATTGGTTCTATAAGGAAAAACATACAAGCACCAACTTTCAATTTGTTGAAACTTCAGGTTCAACCACTTTTGTCTAGTGTTTGAAAGTGTGACCATGTTCTAGTGGTCATAACGCTCCTTTAGGGAGTTCTATAAATAAAGATGATCTTTTTTTTAGTTAAATATCTTATTTTTAGATTGTCACAAATATGACACCTTAAAAATATAAGAGCCTTTGTTTTATCCTACCGGGACATATTATCATTTTTAATGGCATATTCTAAGCATCGAGATTGTAATTGAAGTCAGCATCCAATATCCATACAAAAAGTTATCTCCTAATTAGTCCAAAGTTTTAAAATCAAGCTTGGCTATGTTTATCATATTACCAACTATCAGTGGAAATAAAAATGCATAAGCATCAAAATATTGTTCATGGGTATATAATTAATGCATTTCATAAAATAAGAACTCATATCTGATAGTAGTTATAGTGAAAGAATAAAAACATTACTGCAAAATAGTAAAAGACAACCAAATATAATCTATAAAAGCGACTATAATTTCTTATTTACATCTTTTTGATAGCTCTAGATCCAATCTCATTAATTGCATTAATTAATTTCCTTGAAAATGCAAAGCTACCCTTGAAAATATGGAAAGGCCTTTATATGGATTGATTGGTTGAGAAGGGATGAATTATAATCAAAGATTATGCATAGCTTGCATGAAAATTATGATATGAAATATAAACCATCTCTCCAGGAGAATATTTAAAGATATTTCTTCAAAAAATGATTATGCATATAATATTTCTTATGAAATAATAACTAGAAATATGACCTTTATGGTATAATTAGACATATGAAATAGACCAATGTATTCTTGAGATAATCTTAAACCTATTGGATCTAACCTAAACTAAATTAGGATCCTTTATAATCATATTTATGCACACATATTTAGTTTAATAAAATTACCAAATATATAAATAAATCTCTTCTAGAGATATGTTGTCATTTTCAAATTTATAAATCTCTTCTAGAGATATTTTAGTATCACCACTTGTGCAGTGAACTTTCTCTTATATATATATATATATATATATATATATATATGCACTATTGGAATGCCATATCAATATACAATATTTATTTTATAGAAATTACATAATTATTACTTTTACAGTAGCATAAAGTATGCGTGATGGAGATTTTTATTATAACTGCTTTTAAAATGGAATATCGAACTTTAAATACAGTGACAAAATTAGATTCACCAATTGAAAGTAAGATGCAAAAGATAAAACCACTACTTCTGGAGTGTAACATTGGTATACAATATCATTTTATTGGATAAATTATTGTTATTACTTCAAAATATTTATATCATTATTCCTTCAGGGAATATAGTATTTCCTCTTAAGGAATTACAATGTAACAAAAATAAAATTTATATAACATCTCTTCTGCGATGTTGAATTTTGCAATATAAAGATAAATAAATCTCTAAAAAATCTTCAAGAGATTAATATACACACACATCCGATGATGTTTAAAATATCATATAACATAATATCTTCAAGGTGTTTGGTTAAGATAATGTAAATGTGGAGATGTAAGGTAAGGTATAACTCATTTGGAGATTTTTGTAATCTCTTGAATGCAGCGTCATTATCTCGTATGATAATTTATTAATTTTCTTTAACTTCTTCAAGAAGTACAACCTTATCATTTTACACAATTTCAATAGAGCTTCAGACTTCTAATTCATGAACTTCAAGTTTATTAATTTGTTATGAACTTTAGGTTCTCAAATTTTGTGTAAAGTTCCTTTTTAGAAGCTTGAAATTTTGACAAATTAAAAAAAGAAGATACTGGTAAGAATTCAAGCTTGTAAACTTTATCAGAAATTATTTTCATAATTCAAGACTTCAGGTCTTGGATTTTTAGTTATATGACTTCTATTGAAATAATTTCTTTGCATAACTTCAAGTTGTTGTTAAACCTAATTCTTCCACTACGCCAGACATTACTTGTCAAAATAAATACATCAAATAGTACATCATACATCAATTCTTATTCCACACACAAGCATAAAATATTATTTAATTTACAATGACAATGCGTTTAATACATTTATGATAAAAATAAATGCATTTAACCTTTATATGATCTAAGATGTAACTAGTATCATAACAAAATGATTTCGTTATAAATATATATGAATCAGTTGAACAAACAATAGTTAAAGTAACATAATTTCATCTCAGATCTAGGTTCGAGATTACTCAATAATAAAATTAAAACGAATACTTAAAGAGAAAGTTTATTCTCAATAATTAAAAATTCTAAAGTAAACAGCATTATCATCTCAGATCTATCCAGGTCATTCATAATCATAAATTACTATACATCTCAGATCCATATTATTTCCCTTGAAAATTAACTTCATAATTCTTTATCGAATAAAGCAAAACAAACACGTAAAACTTCAAATGTTATCTCGTAAATTTGGAGAATTAATATTATTTGGAAAAAACATTTTAGAATTTTATTTAATTACACAAACTATATACAGATCATTTAGATCTTGCTTTTCCACATCAGAAGCTACCTATTGGTCTAGGAAAATTAATTTAGCTTCGAAACAAATCCAAACTTATCAACGAAAAAAATCTTCCATACATAGATCAAATAAATCTGAAATTTGAGTAAGATATTACAAGAATTCAATGACTTATAAATAAATTCAAATCAAAACTTACTCAAAAAAATCAAAAATTCATAATGAAATCAAAGATGAGTGGACCTAATACCACTTGTTAGAAATTTTGAATCATTTCAATCTGAATGTTTATCAAGTACAAATTCTGGTAGAATAAATAAAATTGCTTTCAACTAAAAGATATGTAATAATAAGTAATCTCAGAAGTCGTACTTGATTTCAATAAATAAATAAGAGAAAAGGATGAATAAACATGAAAAAGAAAAGATCTGATGACTAAAATATATAGATTTCAAATATATATCATTTGAGCATGATATCAAGATCTACAAAAGATCTAAAAAAATTATAACATAAGATCTACAATAGAATGAGATCAAAAAATTAGATCTATAATTAAATGAGATCTAAGAAGATAAAATTAATAGAATTAGATCTGAAAAAGATAAGATTAATATAATTAAATCTAAAAAATTACTTACCATCTTGAGATCTATAATTAGATCTGGAAAGCAATGTAGATCTGGTCTTCAAGATTATCACAATTCAAATCTATAAAAAAAATTGTTGTTTAGAGATCATGCTGATAACGTGTTATAAAATGAAGAAAGTAAAAGCCATTAGAGAGAAGCAGAAGATATATTATTTATTCCTGAAATTAGACATATATTTACATTGCATTGCATCCTTTATATAAAGGCTTCAGAGCTAAGGATTTAGCATATTCCACGATGAGGGACTATACAAAACAACATAAAAGCATATTCATTTCATGATTTACATATGTTGTAACACTTTCATTTTAATTTTGATCATTCTTCATATTAATATCCTCCATATATATTCTATCTGTGAACTTTGATTGGTGTTTGGTGCTTTCATATGGATTTGGGTGTTAGTGACCAATTTGGGCACTAACATTTTGGTGCTTTCACCGAGAAAGCTAGCACTCAGGCATTTTGGAGCTTGGATTCTGGATTCAGAAGCTTGGGAGCTTAGATTCTAGAAAGCAATTCCTAGACTACCAATAAGAAAGCAAGCAGCGGAAAGGAGCAACCAGGAGGGAAGTCAAGCAGCCACTTCTGGAGTTAGAGTGGATCATGCATCCATCTACATAACTCGGGACGAGATGTAGGTTATGATGGATTCTATGCAGGAGCAGATGATAAAACAGCAAGAGGAGATGATGCTGGCTCTACTTAGGCAATTTGGACAATCAAGAACTGTAGGTGCTCAAGATCTTGGAGCTGGATTAGAGGGACTCAACCAGCAGGCAGATGGAGTGATTTAGCATGGGGCAGCTCCCAATCAACAAACAACTATAAACCTGGATGGACCAAGACTGGAGGCACACGGCCGGATAATGTTGGACAAACCCATGGAGGGATATCAGGTGATGCTGTGTGACCCGGCACTAACAGGAACATGGGAATACATGACGAGGAGTATGTGCCAGAATTTCCATGCATAGTTGGACAGCAGCTAAGAAATATGGATAGAGGGCAACCCTTGGTTGGAAATGCTGAATTGGCTGATATTATCAGGCGAACTATTCGCAGAGGTCTGACAAACAGGGATCTGGAGATAGTCCACAAAAGTTCGTTTACCCGGAACACAGGATAGCTAGGAATCCACCCGATTTCAAGCTACCCGCTTTGAAAGTATACAATGGTAAGATGGATCCCATTGACCACTTAATGAGGTACACAAGGCATTTGGAAGTGCTGGGGGGAATTAGAGCAGGTCATGGCCTGACGTTTCCCCCTCTACTTGACAGATATAGCTGCTATGTGGTTCAAGCAGATGGATGATGGGTCTATTGGAACATGGACATAACTGGTGGATAAATTCTTAAGTCAGTTTCTAGTTCACATAAAAAGGCCAAAGAATGTGATGATGCTGATGTCAGTTAAACAGAGGGTGGATAAATCACTTAGGACATTCTTAACTCGGTTTAATGTAGCAGTTACTTCGGTGGATCGGTCGGATCATCAATGGTTCTGATAGCTGCGGTACCAAGAGTCAGGGATAATTCGGATTTCAAAGTATCATTGATACGGGACCCACCAATGGATCTCGGGGAATTCTTTCATGAAGCTAAGAGATTTCTCCGACAAAAGGATGCCTGCTTGGATGTGAAATCAAAGGAAGCAAATATGGTCAAGGATGGAGGACTGCCCGGTGAAAGCTCAGGTAAAGACAAGGATAAAAGGAAGAGGAAGCACTGGGGAGAACCAAAATTCTCCACTTACACAGGGTTGAATTCAACATTGGAGTTGGATACTCGAGATCGCCTTCCTTATCGAAGGCCAGTAAGGAGGGAACCCTCAGAACACAAAAGGGCATTTGGAAGGCACTGTCACTTTCATGACCTGAATGGGCATGATACTAATAGCTGCAGACATCTAAAGGATATAATCGATGAGCATGTAAGGAACGGTCAGTTGCGACAATATGTCAAAACTCGAAATGCATTGGTGGAACAGGAGCAGCCACCGCCTACCTTGAACGACGATGGCACAAAGCTCAGCAATGGTGGCCGGTTGGTCATCAACTAATCGTGATGGTTTGGAATAAGTAACAAACTTTGGGAAAACAGCTAAATGATTCACTCATGTACGGGGTCGGAGATAACCCCTAGGCATGCTCTGAGATGATGGTTTACTGAGACGCTCCGATTTGTGAAAACTGCTTTTTCCTTTTGGCTTGGACACTTGCTTTTCCCGCTTTAGATTTGGAGTTTGGTTTGAACTCCCGGTATCATTGGTTTTATGGTTTGCATTTTGGTATGGATGCTTGATTTTTGATTTGGATTTTGATTAGGATTTTTGATATGGTTTTCTTGTTTTATAGTTAGATTTGGATCTTGATTGACTTTTTGTTTGGTTTTTGGTTAAAAGGTCGTCAAGTATGGACTATACTTGGCAAGGCCCGAAGAGACCGAGATTCGGCCAAGAATTTAAGCCCCCTATTATTTATTGGTTACTATTTTCGGTCGTTGAGTATGGAAAATACTCGGCAAGGAACCGAAGCGACCAGAATTCGGCTTAGGACTTAAGCTATGCCATAACTTTATGTTTAAGGACACTACCAGGAACACCAAGGCATCGCTAGACATAGTTCGTCAAGTGTAGGTTGCGCTTGGCAAGAACCCGAAGAGGTTACAGATTTGGATATTGGCTATGAACAGCTAAGGATTCGGGCATAGACCCGAGGCAGACCTGGATTTGGATATCAACCGGAGAGGTCATGGATGTGGTTATGGGTTATTGGATATGGATGGATTAGAACTCGGTTGTCAAGTTCGATGGATACCAGATTGGATAAGGACTTGGTTACTGGATAAGAATCGAATATCAACTTGGAACAGTCGTGGATTTGGGTAAGTATATAGCAAGGACACTTGGATAAAATGGATTGGATTATGGATCGGATGACATATTTGTGGATGACGTATGGACTTTGGACAATGGATTAAAAGCTATTCAAAACACACCTTCCTATCGCAAGGCATGTATGGAGAGGCAAAATGTTAACCCGCCTTTTGGCAAGGCCATAGGCAGGCAGATTTTACTATACCGGTTGCTCGATTGTCGAGATTGAAATACGATGGATTTTGGTCAATTGGATGGGTAGGCAACCAATCACGGAGGGTAATCAAGATTATGTAGTCGGGATTCACCATAGTAGATGGACGAAGGCTACTGGATACTTGAAACTTGGGTTTCGATGAGTCGCGAGTCGCCTTGGATTTTCTTCAAGTCATATGGAGTCGAGCTTCGAGTCGTATGATGACTTCTTCGAGTCGTTTAGGCAGCTCGACATGAGAGGCTCGGCATAGGTGATTTGGCCTCAAAGGCGGTTCAGCACACGAAGGTGGCTCATTGTTGTGGTTTGGTCAGGGTGGCCTGTCAATGGTGGTTCGGCACTTTGCGGTGGCTCTGCCTAAGAGTTCGGTAAATGTGGTTCAGTGGAAGTTCGTTCGTCTTGGGAGGTATTGTTCGGTCAAGGAGTATGTGTTGATCGAGATGGTGTCATTCAATTTGGGAGGTACGAATCGATCGAGGAGTGGAGAAGAGGTATGATTCAGTCAGGACGGTCTGGCTCGGTGTGGTGGTATAGGCCGGTCAAAATGATGTGGCTCAACGAAGGTCGTTCGGCATGTATGGGTCGGCTATACTCGTTTGGTTGGAGGGGTCAGCGTATATATGCTTTGAGTTCTAACATGAACTACTTGGGGTCAAGCGTAGGACTGCTTCGGGTGGTCACCTAGGAAGTTCTTGGGTCGGTATGTACAGAACTCAAGCTCAACTGCAATGAGGGTGTAGGTTCGGCAAAGGTCTTTATCGGCCTGTACCACTCACGGAGTCTAGTAACTTAGACTTTTCCTATATACACCATGTGGGTCTCCAGAGGGGAGATTTCTCTTGGGCTCTCTCACTTTCTCTTTTCTAAGGCCAAGGCTATTCCGCCATTGTAAAACCTAGGATTATAACTGTAGTCGATTATTACAATAATAAAAAGGAAATTTCTAGATTAGACATAGGCCAAAGTCAGCCGAACCACTATAAATCCTCTGTTTTTACCGATTTCATTTTAATTTTGATCATTCTTCATATTAATATCCTCCACATATATTCTATTTGTGAACTGTTATTGGTGTTGGGAGCTTTCATCTGGATTTGTGTGTTAGTGACCAATTGGACGCTAACAGGCCTCTAAATAGGCGATGTTACAGCTTGATATCAGAGCATGGTTTATGAAATAATTAAATTAAAAATAACTTTTGAGAACATAACCCTTAGGAATTAGAGTTAAGATTGGGGTATAGGATTAGTTATAGTTACATACCTGTATTTGCTATATATAAGTATATGTTATATCTCTAGACTCCTATCTTTGTTAGGCTATTAATTTGTATCTCACAAGGCTTAAATACAGGTATAGATCGAAGAAGAGGCAGAGTTAATCTTATAGGAGATAGCACCACCACAAATGGAAATGCCTGACCAAATACTAAAAGCGGACAAGATCTGGCTTAGGCTGAAAATGTAGGTGCTGGGGTTCCCCATGTGGATATGGAAGCCTTGTATCAGTTTTTCATGAATATGATGCAAGATGGAATTGCAGTTGGAGTAGTTGGAGGGAATGCTACTGGAGGAAGAGCTCAGGAAGCTCCGATAGTCAATCATTATGCTAACTTGAGCATAGATTATACTTGGCTTGGAGGAATGCCATTTATTGGGATAGAGGATGCTATCGAAATGGAAAACTGGCTGGTACATTATAAGAGGATTTTGGCTGACTTAGGGCTCAACAATGGGCGGAAAAGGAAACTTTCTTCAAGACAGCTTCAGAGAGTTGCTTTGTTTTGGTGGAATACTGTAACAGCCAGCGTTGATGAGGAAATTATGAAGTGGGCAGGGTTCAAGAGGAAGTTTCAAGAAAGATTCATGTCATTGATGGCACAGTGTATGTTAGTTATAAAGTTTGCTGAATTGGAACAAAGGGAGATGTCTGTTCTGGAATATACTGGAAGGTTTGAAGAATTAGCCTGATATGGTATGCTACTGTTGACACAGTGATGAAAAAGAATGAGAAGTTTACTAGTTCTTTGTTTTGTTATTGTTTTCCTTTGTGTATGTATTAATCAATTATGACTGTATGACTCTGATCATCCAAAGGGCATCTTCATATGTCACTTTGGCGTATTTTGTAATAAGTATATTATATCGTTGCTTAGGAAATGCATTTGGGATTATGTATTATGAATATTGGAAAAATGTTGTTTTGAAATCTTTGATTTGTTTCGTATTCAAGTGCTTCTGATATTATAGATTCGACGAACATAGCCGTATTTTGTCGAGGAAGCTAATATTATAGATGACTGCAACATTTGTAGCGCTTAATTTTAGGCCTTAGTAGGGGATGTTACAGCCGATCCCTATTTTTAAGGAATTTAGGGTTGCAACCCTATGGTAGCTTTCCCATGTTGTAATGTGCTTAGCCTCTATGTTTCATGCTAATGAATTAGTAGAACTTGAGTTATTACTCGATCTTTGCTTCAATGTGAGTTGTCTTCTGATTTCAACTGATTCCTTTTGAGATAAGAGGGTCGATCCCTCTTATTTCATCGATTTGAGGTGCGATCCCTAGAGTAGGCTAGCTGGGGTCCCCATATCTTGCTCACAAAATTTCATATGTATTGGACTTATGCATCTTGAGATATTGGTTGTTTTCTATTGAATTGCACTTCCTTTCTGAAACATGTTGATCCCTACGTTGGAGACTAGTAATAGCCGATCCCTCCTCTATGTTGAACTATTTTTCATACTTCGAATATTCTGCGTTTCATTTCTCTCAATATCATTCGATCACGGCTTCATGTTTACCATCTGTACTTGACTTTTGGATCCTACAATCATCGCTCTAGACTTACTGGCCTTGATGATAGTCGAATCTAACATTTCCGATTAATTCGAATATAGCAAGGTTAAAATTTTGGATAACAATAATTAAGGCCATATAAGGTAACCCCTTAGTGCGCCTTTAATTATGGATTAATTTCCATAATTATCATTAACTACCTTTCTACAAGATTAATATTATTTAATTATTCTATTAATACTAATCATTACGCTATAATCAATACATTAATATTATATATATATAGATGCACACACATGCATGAGATTCAAATAAATATCTCTAATCACATGCAAAAAACATCTAGTTAATTTAAATGTCAAACTCATACAAGTGCCCAAAACTCCAATAAAAACATAGCTAATATCTTTAGCCAACAACTGACTTGTATACAAAAGGGAATAATACCAAACTAATCTCATATATTAATATAATAGAAACAACTACTTCATCTCAAGCGACAAACCATACAGTTTAAACCTTACATATTCTATTCAGCTTTTGCCATTACTACCTTGGAGTGAAAAAGGATTCATACTTATTTTAATTTGCAAAATTAGGCGGCGCAAACTACAAATAATCAAAATCATACTTTTCATCCAATTTCTAATTATTTATTTTTAGAACCCTTATACACTATAAGAGAAAATAACAGAGATGAAGTGGGATAGATTATGAATTGCTTAAATCTCAAATACAAATCTGATTCTACTATATTAATATATAATAATTGTAATTCCAACATATTTAAAGATTGACATTTATTTAGGAAAATTTCGGAGGTTTCAGTTGTTATATTTTCATTTATCAAAATTTCCTAAGGCATACATTCGATCCAAATAAATACTATTAAATTACAAAAATGTGAAAAGTTGATATTTCCACTCATAAGTAATTGTCTGCTTCCTAACTGGATTTGATTTCACCATTCTTAGTTCCCTTTTAGATCTTTCTCTTTTGGAATGTACAAAAAATTGAGTTGTGGAAAGAAATTAGATTTAGAATCAGAACTAGAGAGGAATAGAATCAGAAATCAAAAGAATTTAACGTCTGAACTCTTTACCTGAAAGTTGTAAATGATTCAGAAATCTAAAGAAGAAGAAGAAGAAGATTATGATGAGATCAAATTTATACCACTAGTACAAAACTGGTCATTTGTGTCGGTTGTGTAACCCCTGTTGTGTCGGTTTTACAACCGACTCATATGAAGACGACACAATAGACGTTTTTCTATTGTGTCGGTTGTACGACCGACACAAATATGAATCATTTGTGTCGGTTGTTATTAAAGAACCGACACAAACCTATGAACAGTCGTGTCGGTCTTTCTAAAAGGACCGACACAAATCAGCTTGTATAGCGAAGCACACCGCCGTTTATTGTGTCAGTCCTTTTAGAAAAACCGACACGACTGTTCATAGTTTTGTGTCGGTTTTTTATTAATAACCGACATAAATGATTGATATTTGTGTCGGTTATGTTTGTTTTTTCAACCGACACAATTGATATACAGTTGTATCGGTTCCCTTTAAAGTAACAACCGACACAAGTAATATCTGAAGCAAAAAAAAAATATTATTACCGTTTAAGATTATAAAAACAGTATGAAATTGAATTTTAATTTTTTATAAACCAACGTTACTATGAACTGATTGAACAAATATAATTATATTATCCATCAACAAAATTCATGTTTACAGACCAAAATAGAATATAATCTATCACAAACATAACGTACATAACAAAATACCAACGTACGTTACAAAAGATCAGCGTACACAACCAACTACATCCAATTATACATGATATAACTAGCTAAATTCTCTCGAACCTCGTCTATCTCTTGTTGGTTATAAGAACCGTCTCGTACAAAGTCCTGCAATTAAGAGAATTGTTATACAAAAGACAATAATTAAGTCATTGTTTTATACAAAGTAACAAAGGTAAATATCTTAGCATGTCAAAAGTACAGTTTCAATAAAGCAAGTCATACAACTGTTGTGTACATCTGCCTATATCATACAACTCAAACCTTCTGCATACAAGTAGCAACCATCACAACTGCTCCACTACAAACCCTGCCCACAAACAAACAACTGCCTGCACACCACAAACAAACAACTGCCTTCAAAACTGTGACGGTGCATATTACTGTCGCACATACACTGTGCTCCATTCATATTGCCTACATATCTTCCCTTACTGCACACTTTTATACCACTGCATTTGACAAAGCCAGTCCATCCATACTGCCTCACATTCCCTTAAGTCAATGTTTTTTTGCGGTGATCCCTTTATCTATAAAATTTTATATAAATTTTAAATCCCTTTTAAAACCTTCTCTAAGCTTTATATATATGAAACTAATGCAGACATAAAATTTTGTACTTCAAAAACCTCATTCTATGAAATCACTTACATATAAACCTAGCATATGCTCAAAAAACCTTGTGAATTTAAAAATCAAATATATTAATATTCCCACATTCATAACTTCATATGTTGTTTATAAAATCGTATCATATACTCCAAATTCATGGAGCAAACTAAGATGCTAACACTCGATATTCTTAAAATTGTTGTTTTTGTAAAGCAGATATACAAGAAAATTAATGTTTTCAAAGACTTAAATCTATAAAAAATATATTTGAAAACTGATGTATATTTTGAACTTCAAATTCATGAGAAATCCTCTTATCCAAAATCCTTTGTACATATGCATTCAAAACTATTTGCCAACGTGACGATTTATAGCAAGTAAATAACCAAAACACCTTTAGCCAATGTGACAGTGTATAGCAAGTAACATGACAGTGTACATAGATTTACATGTACTATTACAGGAAGTAAAGTGATAGTGTATAGCAAGTTGCATACCTTTAGCTCTAGATCTATCTAAAATTTCCAGAAAATGGAAAAATAAAATGTAATAAGAAGCCAAATACCCTGATAAATTAGCAATCATTATTCAAATCAAACAATTACCTATTTCAAATTACAGAAACCTTCAAATTATGACTTCAACTGGCCGGCGGTGATAACTGGAGGAGAGTACAATGATGACGGAAATGAAGAATGTTCAATTACATGGGGCTATACTTTTTTCGACTTCATAAAAATATATTAGAAAATCAAAATTAGTACCTACGATTGAGCACAAGGAAACTGGAATGAGACTCGATCGATTAGTGAGTAAACTGGAGTGAGCGAATCAATATCCATTGTATATTCATTGATGGTTAACTGGAGGAGTGAGCGATCAATTAATCGTAATGGGTTTCAGAGATTTAGGGTAGAAAGTTGCTGCAAAGGAAACTGGAGTGAGTGAATCGATCGAAAATGGCGGCGATTTTATGGAAACAGGCGTGAATTGATCGAAGTTTTGTTAGTTTGGGAAGAAGGAAAGAGGCGGGCCGGGTACGCGGTTGTTGTTTTATTTTAATTTTTTGGTTTCCCTCCCAAAATTAGGGTTCGCGGAAAAAAAAAGGAGGCTGTAGATCGAAATGGGAAAAAGAGCATGTGCATGTGTGTCGGTTCCTCCAAAACCGACTCAAATAATATAAATTGTGTCGCTTGCAAAAGCAAAAGACGCAAAAAGTATATATTGCTTCTATTTAATGGTGTCGGTTGTTATATAGAACCGACGTATATTGCATTTCTATAATTTTCTGCTACTCCCACGTGTCGATTGCTTCGGTGGTTAAGAAGGAACCGGCACAAATTACTCTATTTGTGTCGGTTGTGCTTACAACCGATGCAAATAAGATAAAGCAACAGACCTGTTTTGTACTAGTGTACCGCTATCAATTCTCTATTAGATCTTCCACTTTTTGATTATATAATAAATGGATATTACATAGAGTAGATTTATGCTTAGAAAATAAAGAGGCAGAGAATTGAGAATATCAATTAAATTATATACTAGAATTCCTTATCTAGAATCCTACTATTTCTGAAAACCTAAGGGCAAATTTTTTAAATGAGCTCTGCTGACAATTCCAAAATTTAGAGAAGAAAAATGAGAGTCTAAGGGTCTATTAACAGAGATGAAGAAGTATTGAAACCTTCGTATTGAAATAATTAAACCTAGACCATTTAAAATAATCAAAACCGTAGCCGCCGCCTATAAGTAGTGGTTGACCGCCAAGCTCCACCGATCGATTGCTAGCGGTTGACTAGTCATGCCAAGAGGTCGACCTCTCCCCCTTATTTTAGAGCATTTATGTTGTTTCTGTTTGATTTTTATTTATCACCCAATTAACTTAAACGTTAGCCATGTTAATTCTATATAATTTTTCAACTCTTAAATTCAAATTCATACTCTAATTCATATATGATTTCAAACTTGAAAACTTCAAATGTCCATACCTCACTGTTTGAACACCGATTTCAATGTATTATATATGGTAATTGATCAGAAAATCATCGCGATTGCAATGATGCAACTTCTATGACCAAATACCAACATTTACCAAATTTACATTTTTAACCTTATTTTAATTATTAAATTTCATATTAAATTTTATGGCGCATTACAGACCACAAGCTCATAACATCCCTTAATACACTTAGCTTATGAAAGCATAAGATTAGGATGAGACTGGTTTGGTGGTTGGGCTGTATCATCTAATTTTGTAGGGCATAATACTTAGCACTTCTTATGGTTTCCTCATCCCTACAATTTGATCGCCGAACCAGACACTTATGCAAATTAGAAGAACCGCAGACTATGCAATAACATTTAACCATTAAATCACATACGGAGCCTAGTTCAACCTAATTAATAATTTATTGTATTTTTTATCGAGATATGCACATACTATCACAAATACACACACTTAAGTTAATGCACGAGATAGGTTGTTGTATTAGACAGGTATGTGGAGTCATCTCAGTACTCATTCTTCGAGTGCTACTAGAGCTTGTGGCTCCTTCCTCTTCTTTTACTTTCGATCCTACGCCGTATGGATGTAGAACTAGCTAGCGCAACTCCATTCGTTCTTTGGTATATGGATATAGCAATTTATAATTGATGGTGGATCATGTCAAATCCCTGTCTTCCACTCTATCATCTAAGAAGCTGGATACTGTAGCTACTACCTATGGACTTTCAAGGGATGATATGCTCTTACCTACTCCTAACTAATGGGCTCATGCCCCTCCTAAAGGATATACAGCCTACTCGATATACCATTGTATGGCTGGGGTGCCGCCTCTACTTCCATAATGGATTATGTTATTTCTAGTGGAATATCTCTCCTTTTCAACTACATCCTAATGGCATGCCATATTTGCTAGCTTCTATTCAAATGGAAGTTTTGGGTTCCTCTTACGCATTAGCATATTAGATTTCTATATGCAATTAAAATTAAGGCAAAAGGTTCCTCTTGTGTTTATCTTAAAGTAAGGAGCAAGTTTAAACCGATGAAGGACCTATACTTAAAGTACAAAATATTCTAAAAAGGATACTTCTTTATCCAGGATTCTTCTCTATGCTTCCGCCATTGGTGCACATGATGTAAGTTATTTTAATTGCTCACTCGTATTCATTCTTACCCGTGACAAAGTTTATGTCGACCATTGCCACCTTCTTTGGTTTCTTCAATAGGTTTAGTGAGAGCTATGTCAGGTGATGATTTGAAGGAGTTGTTAACGGATTTGAAAAAAATTCCTATAGAACTGAGGGAGGTTCCTCATCTTGTAACAAGTGATAATATGAAATAGCTCGGGCTACTAGCTAATGTGCACTAGATTGGCAATGGTAGAGCTCCCTCCACACACAAGCCTGTAAAGAAAGGGAAAGGGATACCCTCTAAAGTAGCGAGACAAGTAAGGGGCCGTTTTCTCAACCTTCCACTTCTGGTGCTGATGTGACATTGGTCCTATCGAGGGCCAATCTAGTAGTACATATAGACTTCACAGGTTTAGAGTTCGATTCTTTCAGTATCGAACCTCGTGTTAGCAGCCAGCTAAAGTCCATAATAGAATGGGATGACAATAGCATTAGTTGTGAGAAAACAGAGGGAGCGAGCCCTCATTCCCATGATAATGACGCAACCACCTCAGATCAAAGAAATACTCATTCTTCTGGGAATATCAGCTTTGTTCCTCTTCCAACCTCACGTTGAGAAGGCTCCAAACAGAACTTTCAGGTCATAGTAATAAGAGGAGTTTATTCTAGGGGATATCATAGTCTTTGACTATTTACAAGATTTCAAGTTAGAGATTGACTATAGGGACTTCGCCTTGATAGAAAAAATTCATCGGTAGTTGGAGACGCTTGAGGACCCGAAGGTTTCATTCAAACACCATGCAATCTTCACCCACGTTTCTCTGATGTTGTTGCATTGATGAACTTCATAGCTATTTCATGGTTCTAACTCTTCATCTCTTGGATTTATTTGGTGGTACGAGCTTAAGAAGAGGTAAGCTGTTGTCTAATTCAAACATCCCAAGCCGGATGTCTCTCCAAAAAAACAATAAAGAGGCCACTCATTATTTGGCCCAAGTAAGAATATTGGACAACCAAGCATAAAGCTTAAAATAAGGGAGACAATTTCCTATTACCCAACTAGAGACAAAGGCGATCAAGACCCTCAATACATTTCTTGAAAGAGGCCCAGTTCTCTTGGTGCAAGTCAAGATCAAGGACACCTACCCATCCTTCTAAATCACCTAGGGCTTCACCTTTCTTCCTCTTAGATTCAAAGACTTCCAAGCAATAGGAGAAGACAAACAAAAGGCGAGATATTATAGTTTCTCCTAAGGGGAAGTAGAAGGGGAAGGAAAGGGAAAGAAACATAATCATTGATCCCAGTGATCCCAATTACAACAAGTTCCAGAAACCATACCAACTGAGTTATCCCATTGCCTGCTTGCTAGATGATTTCCCACAACTTCTTTTTTGGTGTAATCGACCTTATCCGGGATTGACTTAGAGGCATGAATATGTTAATGGAGTTCCACACTAAAGTAATTGAGGTAGGTGAGGAGATTGGGAAGAAAATTGTTCGACCAAAATCTAAGGATTTTCAAACTAAGAAAATAGATGCACGAAAAGAACATAGAGCATCAAAGGGTACCGATGCATTAGAGAGGTCCCAGGTCGACGAAACTGAAAATCATAAGAGTGCTTATTATGAGAAATCGACGAAGGTGAAGAAGGACCATATTCATGCCCTCAAAGCTTCAAAGGAAGATGATAATTCCAAGGCTGTTAGATTGCTTGAGGACTATAGAATGTCAAGGGCAAATACTCCAAGAGATCGAACGAGATTTAGGTAATAGTTAGCAGAGTAGAGCTTGGGTTTTTAGAATTGAAGAAGATGGACAAGGAATTGAAGACTGAAAGAGCCTCTTTTAAGGCCGCACTCGATACTATGACCATCGAAAAGGAAGCTGAGACTAAGATGGACGAGAAGCTGTGGGCACAGTGTGATGGGTTGAACATCCAATTGGACTAAGTTGAAGAACTTCTAGATGGTATTTACTTTCAAATGTTTACTAAGGATAGCCTAGCATGGATCGATAATTATCAAGAAATCATGGCCTCCGTCCATAGGTGGCTAATCAAAGAAGTTAAGGCGGCTAGCGAGCATAATGGGCTGACTTTAAGTCTTAAGGCCGTCGAAGCTTGCTGTGAAGGAGAAGGAGGCTACCTACTTGGGCTATATAAAGTTGGCTACTGATAAAAAAGCCCAGAAGGAGAAAAAGAAGGTGAAGAAGAACAACTGTTCTACTTTAGGGGCTCCTACCCAAGGTCGGTCCTCAAACTAACCATTTACCATGTTTGTTTAGACATGCCATTTTATAGCCAGCCTCAGTACATCGCCCAGCTTGGAGATGACGTTTAGCACTGGGAAAACGCTAAATCTTCTCCTAAAAGAGGTAGGATTCTTCTACGTCAGCCCACGGGCTACTGCCCAGTACATTCGAGCCCTCTTAGATAATGATAGTCTCCCTCATTTCCATGCAGGTGACATGGTCGTGATAGATTCTTCTAGAGTTATCGTTTCCTCTCGTTGTTGTTTTCACTAAAGCCCCATCATCAAAGCCTGTGCCCTTGGATCCATCATACTTCTCAACGGAGGAGAATAGCAATGAGATGATTGCTGCCCTTAAGGAGGACACCGACATCGAGATCATAAGCTTCAATGAATCAACTGAGGAATTCAAAAAGGAGGAAATTCTTAGGGCAAATGTTATGGCTAAGTTCCTATGGAGATAGCTAGGGTTAAGTTGGAGGTGACGGAGGAGCTTATGCTTATGAAAAAGAAATAGACTGAGCTTGATGTGGGTGCGGTGTCCAATCCAAAAGAAGAAAAGAAGGGGAAAGGCTTGCTAGATCCAAACACATCATAAAGGGTCATTCCTTCAAGTCCAAGCGAGATCTGTAGTGTATATTTTCTATTTAGGGATAATCCATTTTCAATTCTTGCCGTATTAAACATTCTGAGCGTATTAACCCTATTTTGATAACTTTATAAGGATGTGTATATATTATCTCTAATGGTTATAAGTATGTATTATAGATATCTATTTATTTTATGGTGTTTGGATGTAGTTGCATTTTATAATCTACATTCCAACTATGTTTTCTTTATTCTCATCTAGTATTCTTCTCATATGTGCATTCTGCACACTCCATATAAGAATGTCCCAATAACGATGAGCTTGGATTCATTCGCTTAGATTTTAGGGTTGATTTCCAATATTGAACCATCTAATCGGTGGTCATGTCCTCACCACGGATAAGCCTAGTTAATCACCAGCGATCAAAGTTCAGGGCTGATCGTCAATGGTAGAACAACCAATCACGTTCATGTCCTGAACGCAGGCAAGTCCGATTCGCCACCACTGACTAGATTTTGGGATTAATCGTCAATGGCAAACTACTTAGTCGGCGGTCAAGTCCTGATCTTGGGTGAATACGGTTTTCCACTACCATCCTAATTTTAGGGTTGATCGTCAATGGTGAACTACCCAAACGACATGCATGCCCTGACCGTGAGTTATTCCGGTATGCCACTAACGGCTAGAGTTTAGGCCAATCATTAATGGGAAACTACCACGTCGATGTCATGTCCTGACAATGGTCATGTCTGGCTCGCCACTATCGGTTAGAGTTGTGAGGGTTAAATTCTATGTTATTGAGCGTCATCTTACCTTAAATAGCTAGTTTATGTTAATGTGCATTTGGCATGCTTGAGTCATTTTCTTTATACCCATCAATCATAGATGAATATTAATTTGGCCGAAGCTAATGGCTATGTCCTACTCCTCAGCGTAAGCATTCACAACAATTTATATATAATTAAATGCACTTAACACAATAAGATTTTAAGGAATACGCAATTTATTAATAATCATTTCATAATTGTCTAAGTTATATAATAGTAGTAAAATCAGAAAGATAGTAGTGACAAAGTAAATAACGATGAAAATTCTTTGCTTTCCATGCTTCTCTGAACACAACTCCTTCTACCGTGTTGAGGATGGAAGCTCCGTTACCCAATCAATATGGATAACATATAGTCCTTCCTACATCGGGTGGAGTGCCCATGGTCTAGGGGATATTCGCTTTAGCACTATGTCCCCCTCTTCAGAGGACAATGTTTTACCTTACAGTTGTATTATTAGGCTATCCTTCTTACATGCCTCGACTTATCTTCATCACGCCTTTCATCAATCAAATATAGTACGTATTCAGTAGCTCCCCATTCTCTTTTGGGTAATAACAGATCCTCCTGCATGATGGCACTACATTCTCCACTAGTAACATCTCCTCGGACTTATAAGCTAAGGAAAAAGGGTATTTCATGTTGTCTTGAAAGATGTGCGGTAAGCCTACAGTGCCAGAGGAAGCTCATCTACCCATACTCTTCATCCCTTTTTAAGATGCTTATTTATGAGGGTCTTTAGAATTTAGTTGATGGCTTCCACCTGTATGTTAGCCTAAAGGTATGCTACCGTAGAAAAAAATTTCTTTGTTCTATGCTACCGGCAGAAATCGGTGAGCTCCTCACTATCAAATTGCAATCCATTATCTGAGATGATCTGAATGGGAACTCCGTACGTGCATATCACATTTTAACAAAAAAATATAATCTTCGTTGATGACACCTTAGTAAGTGATTCGTCTTCGACTAAGTAGTCGATTACCACTATATCTTACTTAGTTCTACCCTTGGCCATATAAAGTTTTCCGATTAGATCTATTCCTCGGATTGCAAAAGCTAGATGCTAACCATATGTGTTAGCTAATGTGGGGGAAACCTTAGGATCTTTGCAAACTGCTGGCATTTTTCACACCACTTCACATATCCTATTGCATTACGATTTAGCATTGGCCGAAAATACCCATATCACGAAATCTTCTTCGCTAGATTTTCCTTCTAGTGTGGTCTTTGAATTGCCCTGATATATATGCTCGAGCACCTACTTGGCTTCCCTTCCGACTATGCATCTTAGCAACGGGTTAGAAAATATTCTTCTGTACGACATATCATCTTGGGTGATGAAGCAATGCCTTTCGCAAGATTTCTTGGCTTCATTTCTACTATTCATAAGAATCACTCTCTCAGATACCTTGTAATCAACATCATCTAGGTCTCCTCTCCATCAACAATTGCAATCATATTCACATTCTTAAAGCTAGGGCTTGGTAGGGTCATTATCGATACCAATCCCAATAATGGTCTATCTCCTAAACTCGCCAATTTGGCCAACTCATTTGCATCCCGATGCTCTTCTCATGGAATGTGTTTAATCACATAATGCACGTTCTTGTTAAATAAGGCTTCACCTTTTTTAGATGGGACGCCAACCACTCTCCTTTAGCCTGGAATTCCCTCAATTTCACGATCAACTAAGAGTCGTCTGTCTAGGCCAAGATTTGTGTCTTTTATATTCTATATTGTTCTGAATCTTAGCTCTGATACCAAGCTATAATGCCCCACCTTTATACCCATATTATCAAATAACATTACAAAGTAATATTGTCAGGTAATATAGATAATAAAGTTGGATAGGAGCGACCACCCATGTTTATTCCCTTTGGCAAACACTAACACATTTTACCTTTTAGTCTGAACAATATATGTGTGAACAATCTCAGCACAATTAGTCGACTCATTCGCTAAAAAGAGACTCAAAACAATATAAAATACATGATCAGGTAACATAGCTGAAAATATAATATGGACCATAATATACCCTGAATCATAAATAATAATACCGGACTTACATAATACATATATAGACCATGACAAGTCTCACAAAAAATACATGATATCTAGAATCACTATTTCATACAAAATATACATCAAATATAGGTCCATAAAAAATGCACATGTGGCCTATCTGTATACATAGCATAATAGATTACTCCCAATAGCTAGCACAATTCCATGGGCATCATGTCCCTGTACCATATAAGTCTTAGTTTAACCCGAGCATTATTAGAAAATAACACCCAAACCATATTATCTCTAAATATTGAATTGTGAGATCTTGGCAGCAAAGATCACCTAATAGATATCAGTAATAAAAAGATATATCAATGAATAAAAGATATATTAATGTTCTTACCTAATAGATATAACATAAAAATATTTCTCGTGTCAAAAAATCATTTCATGCTCCACAATTACATCAAAATATGATGAATTCCAATTTTATAAAATCCACAAAAGCTAGCATGAAAGCTAATATCTTGAAAAGATAAAAAGACTGCATAAAAGTGAGCCACATGTCTAAACAAAATACAATACCGCGTGAAAGTGAATCAACTCACAAAGAAATATAAGACAACGTAAAAGCAAGTCAAAGCCCCAGATAAGGCATATACAAATCCAAATCAATCTAAAAAGATATATCACAAAATCTAAGCTACTATGCCCTTTTATGGACAAAACACAGAGGTACCGTCTCCTCCTGGACCATATCGAATGACGCCATGAAAGCATGTCAACTAACAAAAGAGAAGCATGAAGCAAATAAGCACAAATAATTAATCCAATAAATATCTTGACTAATCGGGTATTCTTAGTGCGAATTGCTATCTTCTAAGGGCAGAATGATATGAAACACTCCAGGAGTTCAGCCCCCCAAATTCCTACAGTCCAAATGTATCAGATATCTATAACATGTGTTCGACCTAATATCGCACTATTGAGGTGCCACGCCTATCGACAAATGGTGAAAGTGTTATGATATCGAATATAGCCTGTGGTACTGACTGTTGGCTCGGTGGTATAGGGCTAGAAAATAAAACGAATACCACGACCCGGTGTACGACCACTATAGTCAAGCCGCTAGTATGAACAACTAGCCTGCAAGGTTGAGCTACCAAATGCACTAATGAATATAGCAATTTATAAAATAATACGCTTTTCAAGATACTATGTGTAGTGTTATATACTTTCGAACAGTATTCATTCAAGTAACACTCGTATCCCAAAACCATTAGGTGCTGCTAAAATATATAGTATTAGTTAGTGAATTCCATTATCCAAATACTCTACGTGAACAAGTCGTATACTAAAACAATAAACTGATAATTGATGTCGTATAACCACTTATTATTACTAAATTGTGCAAGTATATTTCTCATTTCATAGAAAAAGAAATAATTAGCTTGAAAGCAAAATTCCACTTATCATTACTTTGATTTATAAAATACATTATCTCCTTCAAATCTTAAAATTTTAAAGAAAATATCAATGTGATTTTTGTATAAGATTAAAAGAATTTTTAAAACCATAGTATATTTTAAATATCAATTTTAAGAATTTCTCACTTTGAATCTTCTTATAATGTCTATTTAAAAAATCATATACATAAGCTAAAATATTTATTTCATCAATCATAATGTTATCAGAAATTGAATATATATATACACACACTGATCAAAATTAAGAAAAAATTCAATCCAAAACAACAATTGAAGAATAGAACAAGAAGGGACACAAAAATGCCTGGAGATAAGCACCAGTAATACATATGACCAGTTAACTAGATGACCTCCACCCTCAACCGGTGCAAGCACACCTGGAGCTTGTCTCCAGGCATAATGTCGGCTGTCTCTGAGGATGATTTCAATGATTCTAGTCATAATTTCCTACTAACAGGGGCACGAGTTCACAGCCGCACACAAGTTATCAAACACGCATCTATATGATTAGATATTGGTCACTAACTTGCATTTTGATAGTGTCTATATAACTTTGAACTACTGCAATAATTCTACCGACAGAAACGACCAACCATTTAACCATTTAACCCAGATTCAATTAATAACTGAATGCAATCCATATTCAGAGATAATTGTGGAGAATTATCACCTTAACATCCAAAATTCTATATTGCAAGTGATCACACCAAAATCAAATTAGCAAAATCTCATAATCTTTCCATGGTATTGTAATTACTTATCCTAGCAGATCTATATATTCTAAACTAATTTTAACTGAAGGTACATATATGAGTTTGGACAATATAACAAAATTTTAGATTTTTTATAATTTTTCGAGAATTAATTATGATTTTCTAATGATAGGCATTTTTAGCTTCATATTTCACATTACCTCTTACGACTCAACTAATTTCGATCTCCAACCGTGTCCAAAACCTCTCTTTTTTGAGTATATAAGGTAGAGAGAGGAGTGGAGAAGCTAAAATTTGATTTTGAGATTTTTTTTGTAATTTATTTCATTTGTTTTGATTTTTTGAAAGGCCAGAATTTCAGAAAGGAGGAGGAAGTTATTTGGGCTTGGTTTTTATTTTGTTTCTCTTCTGAAATGAAGAAGTATACGTACCATAAAATGGAGGGGAGAAATGTTTATTTCTTAATTACTTAATGGGCTAAGAGTGTTGTCTAATTGAACATAAACCTATCATTGATTCAATATTCCATTTATCTCCCTTTCCTATTCTTTCAAATTATAAAACAATGTTCTAAATAACTTTAAACATACTTCTTTCCAAGATGAAACTTTGCATACTCAAATTTATTATATTCGCTTACAATTAATTAAATGATAAATGTTTACTTAAAATTTTCACTTAATCATTATCAGAAATGAATTTGTCCACTTAAATAATAACCAATCAAAATTTGCAATTAAACTTATCAACATTGTCTAAATCTTTAATTTAATAAATGCTACATCTGAATTCTAATTTGTTACGATAGCTTAAAAATATACATTCCACACTTATTTCTTTATTATTCATAATGTATTAACACTTAAATAAATACTTTTCATAACCTTGTTCTACAAAATATATAACTCAACTACAGCACAATTTTCTCAATCCAAAATTATTCCCCATTATTTAATTATTCAATATGTTGTTATAAAATAAATTTATTCATCTTCATCGATTTACTGAATTTATTAGATATCAAATAAAAATAATTTCAACTGTTTCAAGTATATAAAATTATTTACACTTCAAAATATTTTATATTTATTAAAACATTTTGTTCGAATTTTAACATATTATCTAAAATTGAATTTATTAAATAATTCAATTTTTATTATAAAAAATCCTTTATTAGATAGACTTTAGTTGAATATTAATTTATTTAAAAAATGATAATTATCAAAAAATCGAATTCAAACACTTCTGTTTTAGTTAAATTAATTTAATATTATAGTTTTAAAAACATGGTTTTTACAACATGTGTTGTTGAGGTATGAAAAATCTATATACGTCCGTTATAACAACCCAAATCTTTTTTTAGCAAAGCTAGCGAGGTTGGCTGGCACCATACCAGATTTTATTTCAAAGAAAAAGAAAACTACTCAAAAATGCTTTGAGTAGGAGAAGACAAAAGATAAAACAAAGAGCAGGGCAAAGAAAGCAAAACTAAAAAATAAGGACAAAGACAAAAAGGAAAACCAAATGGCACGGAGCTGACTACATGCACGAGGCAGGAAATAACAAGAGCAACTCGAGGCAAGAAACAAGGCAGACGACGGCGTCGACTCGTAGAACCAAGAGGGATAAACCGAAGTGAACCCCGAAGCCACCAAGAAGACAAACAACAAACTACCAATCCCAAAGCAGAAGGATTAGAATGGACTTGCGATCCTATAACTCGTTCATGATGGTATGTTTCTGTGCAGTTAATGCGCTCGATAGATTCGAAGCGGTGAAGGTGCAAAAAGTCATAACGGGGATACAGCGAGGATATAGCGGGATATAGTCGATGACTCTAAAATAGCATATAACTCGTACTCAGTGTTTTTACAAATATATAAATGGTAATTAAATGAAAAATTATCATTCAATTGAATTATAAATAATACATAAATAATTTTAAATAAAAACATGTGCGAATATACTATAAATAAACGAAAAACTGTTATATATAACATAATTGAATTTGGTAGAATATTAGAGTATTTTTATCTCTGAAAATATATTAAAGATTAAATAAAATAAATTAGTTTCATAATTTTATAATATATAAACGCAATTTTTCAATTCATTTTATTAAAAAAGATATAGCGGGAATAGCGGAAATAACGGGATATAGCGGAAATAGCGGGGATTAAAGCGGAAAGGCTATATTCTGGGGCTATATGGAAAAATCGTAGTGGTAGAAATCCGCTATGAGATATAGCGGTGTGGTAGCGGGGTAATACTGGGGCATTAACTACCCAGGTATGTTTCAACACTATCCACAACTGAAGATGGGTTCTTTCCACATTGTTAAAGCTTCTCTTATTTCTCTCCCTCCAAATAAGTTGAATATACTTCTTAAGACAAAAACAAAGTAAATGGCCTGCATCATCCTTCCTTCTTGTGGACTTAAGAATTAAGTCCCGCTCAATTGACGAGTGAATAGGCATACAAGACCTTCCAAAAATGACCATTAACCTTTCCCAGATATGATGCAGATAACCGCATTCAAAGAACAGGTGCTTTCCACTCCCTATATCACTTTGTCAAAACACACACAAGTGATCAGAAACCATCACAAACCAAATCATTCTGTCTTTAGTCATGATAGCATTATTTAGAACTCTCCACAGCATAAGGTTGTCAGAGGGAGTGGACTGATTATTTCGGACAATCTTGTGCCATGGATACTTTGGCTTACGTCGACTTTTAGATATATGTGGTAAACATGCTTTATTTAGTGGGGCTTACCATCCCAGCGAAGCTCATCAGCATCTGGAAAAGAGTTGTGATAGTAACTTAAACTAGCCCAAAAGTCTCTCAAATTTTGATTACTAGTATAAGGGCGGGTTAGCTTATTGTCCACAATGAAGTCAATAGCTTTTGCATTACTATTTATTCTAGATTTATATTTTTGTTGTTGAGATAAGATAGCAGACATGATAAGACCATTACTTATCCAAGGATCATTCCAGAACTTCTTATTGCTTTGTCGAGAGAGAGAATATCTGAGATAAGGCAGGGAAGCGGTACGCATTGACAGGATCTTTCGCCAAATCCTACTACATCCAAACGGGGGTTCCATAGTCCAAAAGCTTTTGTTTCTTAAATTGTGAGTGATGGTCCTTTGAACCCATAGGCTATTTTTATTTGAAAGTAAAGAGTCAAAATGATGACTGATAGCAGCTGTATTCCATCTCTCAATGCTAAGGATTCCCAAGCCCCCACAAGACAGAGGTTGTTCGATGGTTTCAAAGGAGCAAGGAATAGGCTTCCTATTATGAATGCTGCCAGTTCAGAAGAACCAAAACATAGTACGTCTGACTAGACGAAGTAGTTTTTCGGTTAGAAGAAAGGTTCTAGCCCTGTAGAACATTAGGGAGAAGCACACTAATTTAATCAGGATGAGTCTGCTTAAGACCAACAAACAAAATGAAGGACTTGGAGAAGTTTAGCTTAAGACCAGGGCAAGAGTAAAAGGTGTCAAGGTTTTTTTTATATTGACTATGTACTCACGATCAGGGGAAGTGAAGATCATAATGTCATCAGCAAAGAGAAGGGATGTGATCAAAGGTTGTTTACATTTAGGATGGAATTTATCTCTTTGGAGCGAAATCTGGCATTGAGCATACTTGTCAGAATCTCCATAACTAAGAGGAATAGGCAAGAAGATAGCGGATCACCTTGGCGAATGCCTTGTTGCTTTTAAAATACCCAGTAACTTTACCATTGTATTTAAGTGAGAAAGTAGGAGAGGATATGCAAATGTAGATCCAAGCTACGAAAGGCTTCGGGAAACCCATCAGAGCCATGACTCTCACCATTGTAGACCATTGAACACTGTCGTAGGCCTTAGAAAGATCAAATTTCAACATAGCACTCGGAGTAGTGTGAGCGCGACCATACCCCTTGAGAAGCTCATGAACTAACATCACATTATCCAGGGAGTGTCTTTTAGGCAGGAAGGCAGCCTGATTAGAAGAAACAAGGTCAGGCAATACAGATTTAAGTCTTGTAGCAATAATCTTGGCAATGCAATTGTACATCACATTGCAGCAAGATATGGGTCTAAACGAGGAAACATCAGTAGGAGGGTGGGTTTTGGGAATGAGGACCAGATTAGTTGCGTTGACTTCATTCAGCAACTTGAATTTAGAAAAGAAATTGTGGATGCAAGGCAAAAGTCAGATTTAATGACTTCCCAGTTGTGAGTGAAGAAATGCATATTAAATCCATCAGGTCCACCGCTCGATTTCTTATTCATACCGAAGAGAGTGATTTTTATTTCATCATCAGTGACACGGAGATAAGTTGGTCAGCTTGGGTAGGATTTATGGAGGGGAGGTCGATGATGTCAATAAGATGAAGGTTAGCTTCAAAGTTCTCAGAGTTACCAAGAAGGCAAGAAAAGTACTTAACCATAGCATTGTCTATATCAAGACAGAGGTGAGCAGAACTCCATTAACATCCTGAATTCGATATATTTGCTCATGATCTTGCTTAGCTTTTATTGTAGTGTGGAAATAAGCAGTGTTACTATCTCCCTCAATAGTCCATTTTACATTAAGTTGTTTTCTCCTCATATAACATTCCATCTTTAAGGCATCAGATAGAGCTAAAAAAAAGCACTTTCCTAAGCTGCAATCTCATCATCATTAGGAGAGCTATGCATTTTTATTTGAACATCTTCCAGTTGCTTCCTGATGGTCTCCGATTTTAGAGTTCCCTTCCCAAAGTTGCTCTTGGATCAGCCTCTGAGAGAATGTTTGACCTGCTTTAGTTTCCTGCAAAATTTAAAAGTGGGATTACCATAAAATGAGGTGGACCAAGCTTCTTTTATTATATTATTATACCCTAGTTCATTGGACCAGATATTATAGTATTTAAAACTTCTTTTCTCAAGCATGGAAGGGGGATCAGTAGAGAGAATGATAGGGGATTGGTCGGACAGAATTGGAAGAGGAAAGTGAGCAGAGAGGGAGGACTATGTTGACAACGATTTTAAGTTACAAAAGGAGTGATCTATAGTGGTCAAAATTCTACGCCCAGTTCGACTACGATTGCTCCAAGAAAATTTGGATCCTGATTTATTGATTGTCATCAGATCAGCATCCTCAATGGAAATATTAAGAGGCTGAATGTCTTCAGGCGCAAGTGGAAAACCACCAAATTTGTCGTCAAGGTTTAAGCAGCTGTTAAAATCACCAAGAATAAGCCAGGGGTTGGATTCTTGTCAGAAAGCAGGAATTTGGTGAAGGAGGGACTGTCTGATAGATGAGGAGTTGGAACCATAGACTATGGTGAGGTAGAAAGATGTGGAGTCTGGGATGAAAGAAGCATGGAAGTGGATAAATTGAGGGGAGAGAAGGATAAGAGACAGAGAGTATTTTAGAGGGTTGAAGATCACCATAATTCTCCCATAAGGAGCTTCAAGGAGATTATGTTGCAAAGCCCAGTTACTATTGATGTATTTGCTAGCAGATAGGGTACGAGAGAGATCAAGCTTACTTTCAAGAATTGCAACTAAGTCAAGGCTGTGAGATTGAATAAGTGTTTTGATGTGATCCAGTTTTTCCATGCAATGAACTCCTCTTATGTTCGAGGCAGCTAATTGGTGTAAAATAATGAGGGTTTTAGTGAAGTATGAGTCGTTCCTTTCTTGCTCCTTGTTGAAGGAGAGCCTTTAGATGGTCTTTCATCAATTAAACTGGGACCAATAAACATGGATGATGGATTTGGATTAGCAATGAACGAGGAACCAGAAGGAAGGACAGGAACTGATAGGGAATTAGATTTTGTTTTCCAACCAGGTAGTTTTCCAATGAAAACATAAGGAGAAGGTATGGGTTCAGAAGGATCAAGGGATGGGTCAGATTGAAGAATGCTGGAGGGATGATTGGAAGAGGATGAAACATTCGAAATCATGGGAGAAGGAGAAGATGAGTTGTAGATGGGAGGTGGATTAGGAGGGTTAGATGGTGAAAAGGTGGAGATAGCAGTAGTATCATGCACCGGGGGAATGTGCACATGCACACTGTTTGGAGAGGGAGACTACAAAAAAATTGCTTCATTATTTAGCCCATTGGGATTGATCAAATTCATGGCAGGAAAAGAAAGAGCATTCCCACATTCAAGTAAATTTTCACTTGCAACCTTTTCAAAACCCAAACTGCATCCTCCATTTTGATTATCATTTAGACTACTTTCATTTATCTCACCATTTATCATTTCCAACATGCCATTTAATTGTTCATCAGACTGATTGTTTTTTTAATTCTCAACTTCGCAACTAACATCGATTGCAGAACTCTCCTCAATCAGATCAATTGTTTCACTACTGCTAGGCATTTTATACTTTCCAACTGTTCACAGTTAATAGAAGGGAAGATAACACTGTTACTTTCCGTAAACACATGACTACTCCGAACAATTTCTCCTTCCTCAACAGATGTCTGACTCAGATTAATGCCACGTACTACGTTATCTTTCTCATTCTGCACAGACAGTATGGAAAATTTATTTCTAGTCTCAGTAGCTACTAAATCATGCTTAAGCTGATAACCTAGTGAAGAGCGAGTCATATTTATGCCATCACCATTATTTCCACTTTGATTAGTACCAGAAGCAAGATGCTTCCCATTATTTTCTTTTTCTTTTGAATTCTTAACTTTTTGCCAATCACTCCTCTAGATTGCTACACCCTTTTGTTTGTCCTTATTGGCAGTAATTTTAATTTTATTAGTAAGGTCATTGCACATATTTGTGTCTAACACATTTTCTTCAAGCTTCTCCCTTGTACAGATATTGTTGTTGTGACCAAACTCCTTGCGATAAGAGCATACTGAAGGCATCCAGAGATAACTAACTTTAACATATTGGATACCTCCGTCTAACGTACGAATTGAGAATTCATCCAGAAGAACATGCATAGGAGTAATTTCAATCATACATTTAGCATAACCAATTCGTTGCAATTTTTCCGTTGATTCATCGAGGCATAGCAAATTTTCGATTCTGGAAGATAGCCAGTTAATCTCGACGTGAGACCAAGCAAACATGGGGATGTTAGGCAATTTTAACCAAATGGGGACTGCCTTAATTGAGCTACAGCTATTCCCAATCATCAGATCCCATGGCTTCACAATGAACAACTTGTTCCTGATTATCAAAGGGTCTGCTTCAATAATTCTCCTTCTATCATCCGTAGATGTTAGATTGAAAAGGAACATGTTGCCATCAGATTTTTCGATGATAGAGCCTTTGAGTTTCCGTACTCTCTTCAAATGCATGATGACAGTGGCATATGATAATGGTTTGTCAAGAAAAAACCCCACTAAATGCTCACCCCAAACCACATTACCAGCTTGGATGACTTCAGGAGGAGGAACAAGAACATCACCCTCAAATGTCACTGGAAGAAGGGAAGGAATGTAAGAGCCAGCATTTGGTGGCTTAGTTTTGAAGAGTGAGTTCCACTGCGGAAGGGAAGAGGAAGATGTTGAGGGCAAGGTTGGTGGAGGTGGAAGAATAGAATGATCGAGGGGCACAGGTGGAGGAGGATCAGGAGCAGGCGGGAGCAGGGCATGGGTCACACCCAACAGAATACGCACAGAGGAAGGTATGGGGGAGGTAAGGTAGGAGAAAGGTTGATTGGAAAATAATCGGCTGCCATACTGGAAAACAGAATCAGGATGTTGGAATTGAGTTCTGATAAAGATATGAATGGGTGAATCTAACCTAAATCTTTTTGTTTGGATATTTAAATAATTAATTTAAATATTGAATAGTCGATTAACATAAGGCCCTAAAATTTGACTTTTCACATACGGATGAATTTAGGACTCAAGACCACTTCCACTTAGTTCAGATCGATGCTGGAAATCAAAACGAGTATAAATCTCATTATATTCTGGATCACGATATTTTTACGGTGTCTTGGATGGTGATGAAATTTATACCATCGGGACTGGAAAAATGAAGTGGTGTGTGTCGACAAGTTTCACGGCGATCGGTTGTACCAAGTGATCATATTAAGCTTAAAAGGTATGGCAATTTATTTAACTAACTGAATAAAATTTATTTTTATATAAACTCCACATGTCACTCTCTCTCCTTCTCTTCATTCCTTCTCCTTCTTCATTAATAAGTTAAGTACGCTCCTCCTGATGGAATTAAATCGAGAGCTTCAACCCACGACGAGGCGAGGTCCATTAGGCTAGTGGCGGGATGGAGATCACATTTGTAACACCCTAGATTTTGATAACATTATTTGAAAGATTTAGTTAGTTAAACTAAATAAAATAATGTGTTGATTAGAAGATTGATATTTGATTTTAATTAAGGTAGTCGTGCCTTTTTCAACAAATAAATTAAAAGAAAGATTTAAATTGAATTAGAGGAGGGGTATTATGAAAAAGTGGCCAATCCCATATCTCCTTCCTTAGGCCATGTATTATGTACACATTCATTCCGTTTCATAATTTTCAAAATCAAGGCCACCATTAACAAGGAAAGAAGAAGATGAAACTATGGAAAAGCTTAAGGAAAAGCAACTACAAATCAAAACCCATTCAAATCTCAAACTCCTAAATCTCTAAAGCAAAGGTGAATAATTTTTACACCTCTAAATTTTTGTGGTTTCGATTTTAAGATTTAACTCGAATGATTTTAACAAAAAATTTCCATGTTTTTGAATGATAGAATGATAATATATACATGTTGATGATTTACGTATGTTCGTATATATTTTATGACATGTTTTAAGATGAAAATTCTATTAAATGACATCTGTTAACCTTGTGAAATTTTATGGTGATGTAAAATGTTATTTTAGAGATGGGTTTCAACTTTTAGATTTTTCTAAATTTTTGTGGAATTATTACAAATTTTCGAAGGAAGAATGGTATTTTGGATTATAAAACTATTTACAGGAAAAATAATTATTTTTTGGATCCGAAAATTTTATATATTGAAAAGAACGCATTAATTGATTTTCTTGAATTTTTTCAGAATTTTATAAGATGATTTAATAGTTATATAAAATTATTTAATGTATGAGACTTAAATATTTTATATAATTATAAAGGGGAAATGGGACATTTCAAAATTGTTTAAATTTACAAATAAGGAAAGTCAGTCGCATTTTTGAATATAAAAATCTAGCAACCAATCAGATTTAGACAAATATGGCAGGTTGGGTACAAAAGAAATATTGTAAAGTACAAATAAGTAGGACTTTTCACTATTCCAACTCTTTCGGCAAGAAGTTCCGCCTTTATTCCAAACATTTTGACAAATTCGAAAGTTATTAAACCTTTCGACTAGGTCAATAATCAATGCATATGGTATCGGGCAACTGGTACGTAGTGAATTGAAAGGAGTCAAAAGTTTTAGGGTAGAAAGGTTAGAGCTTTCGAAGGAGATTAAACTTTGTTTTGGTTTTAAAGAAAATATGCTTGCTAGCTTTCGACAAAGAGCTTTCGAAAATGTCAAATGGTTTAAAAGAACAGGTTTTGATTAAGTTGCTTCTTGTTTTATTTGAAACCTTTCGAAAAGGTCGAAAGGTAAAACTTTTGATGAAGTCAAAATGTATGAAAGCTTTCGACTAAGTCGACATGATCATTGTTGCCACGTACTACCTTTCGATTCAGTTGCTTTCGAAGGGAATCTATTGTTTTCTAGAACTAGCCGCCTCTTTATTTCTTTTGAAGGGTTGGTTCCAATACCATTACTTCATTGTTTATGAAAAGGTTTTAAAAGGGTTACTTTTAATAGGTCTCGAAGGAGTTGCTTTCGACTCCAATGTTTTTCTGATCCTTTTGCTCAACTTGATGGCATAAACTAAATGTTTTAAATCAAAGTGTTTTATTAAAGCTTTCGAAGTAGTCAACTTTGAATGGTTTCAAAAGGTTTCCACATGTTTTAAATTGATTCCAATGATTTTGAAAGGTTTTAAGTTTCAATGCTTTCAAAAGGTTTTTATCAATGATTTCATAGGAGTGGTTCCCCAGGCTTTCGACAAAGTTGAAAGGTGAGACCTTCGACTAGGTCGAAAAGAAACCTTCCGACAAGGTCGAAAAGTATGGTTTTGTAATATTTTTGAAAGGCTAAGGTTTAAAGGATTTAAAGGTAGATGTCATATGTTTTAAAGCTTATACATGAATGGCTTTTAATGGTTTTGAAGGAGTTGCCTTCGATGACTTCGAAGGGTTTTATTAATGGTATTGAAGGGGTTACTTTCATCGTTTTCGAAAGGTTGGTTAAATGTTTTAAACAAAGGATTCGAATAGTATGATTAGGCAAATAGCCTAAGTGTTTTAAGTTATACAGGACTTTAACTTATTTTGAAAGGACAGATAATCCTTATTGAACATCATCAACATTATTTTGAGTAAAGTACGTATAACATGAAAAAATAGCTTAGAGTAAAGCTAAAGATATAGTTTCCTTGTATATATATGATTTGACGGACTAAATCATTTTGAAAAGATTTTCAAGGAAAATTTAAAGGGTAGTTAACTGTAACGATCCATATTTTTGGCTATTTTAGAGTATTAAAATTGATGTAATTATTGAATAAAAATGGGTAGAAATAAAATTTAATGATTTGTTTATTTGATTTATTGGATGATTAAATTGTTTAAAATTTAATATTGGAAATTATTTGAATAAATTCATTTTTGATTTAACATGATTGTAATATATATATCGGTAATTGATTTAAATTTAATCAAAATATAAACAAAGATAGTTAACATTTAAATTTGGATTTAAATGTGAATAATTTAAAATTTGAAATTTGAAATTTTAATTGACGATTAAACGTATCCATTTTGGCCACTGTCTCGGATTTCGACGAAACCTGTTTCATCGGATCTGTAACAGTGAATTATTGTAGGATTTCGAGTTTAGTAGCGATCGGACGTGTCGTTTGGCCGTGCGAGCTTGAAACGCATACAAATCAATTTAAAGGAATTCGATAAAATTAATTGATTTTGTAAAGCTATCTTCCGCATACGATCGAATTGGCTTCCGAAACTAGTTCCATTGTATTCGGAACGGGGGTAAAACATTATGAACGTCAGGCGGTACGCTTCGTTTGGAGCTCGAGTAATTTCGAACGGTAAACGTCAGATATTTTCAAATTAAATAATTTAATAAAAATAAAAAATTGTTCAAACCACCCGAGCCTTATACGGCTAACCATACTCTTTCTCCCCTTTTTAATTTCGAATCCATAGCAACTTTTAAAAAAAAGGAAGAAGCCGATCGAACAAAAAAACGAAAAAAAAATCGTGAGTCGTAGACATCGCGTGCCGATGTCTACGAGGGGCGGTGGCTCATCACGGGGTGGAGGTACGAGGTGCAGCTCGCAATCATTTATCGATCTAGGGTTTGAATTTCGTCGATTGGATTTTCATGCGCTATTTGAGAGTAGCGCGAATGAGAGGGGCGAGATCTGCAATGGTGACGGCGGCGACAGATGCGGCGGCAGTGGCGCGTGATTTAGGGTTTCGCTTTGATTTAGGGAACGCGACCAAGCACGAACGAAGAATATTGGCTGCGGCAACATGCAGCGGCGATGATCGATCGCCTGAGACGGCGCACGTGCAAGGATGCTTTTGTTGCTTGCGGTTGAGGCTGATGGTGATGTTGGGTTAATGGAAATGGAGATCCGATATCGTGAAATTCATGTGATTAGGGGCTGCTAATTGTCTTTAAGGTATGGTAGTTAAAGTTCATTTAGCTAAATTTTATTGTTTTTAATTTTGAGCAGATGTTTATTAATCAATATTTTGTGTACGAGATCTGATTTGGGCTCAGTAGTATTGACGTTATCATTGTGATGGAGTTGGATTTGTCACTATCCGCTTTGGTGAATTTCAGACGTATTTTTTTTAAGGTGAGTGTTATACGCTCACATTTGGCTACTATATTGTTAGGCTAGTAAAATTTATATCGCGTAGAAATATAAATTTTATTGATGGTTGTTGGATAAATTTAAATTAACCTTTAATTGACATCTAAATTTATTAATATGATTTGAATTGATAGTTAGATTGAATTAAGATTTAACTGCTAGTAAAATCCTCAAATTTATCGATAATTGGTTACTTGTTGCGATTATTGACTGTATGGATGATTGGTTGTGATGGATGCTATTGGTTGTTAATTTGGATGTTTATTTTTGATGCTTCATGTTATTATCCTGTATATTATTTGTAGTAAATAAAACTGTAAATTAAATTATTTCGAATAAATTAAGAAATATGTTGAAATGGTATATACCTATGACATCTATTTGGATTTAAATGATATATATCCAACCTTGAAATTAAATTGAAATAATTATCCACTTGGCCATAGGTTAGAAAATTTTATACGGACACTGGCTTGGTTAAATTAAATGATTTTAAAAGTTGTTTTGAAATTATTTAAATGAATTGATTTTTAGAATAAAAAATTCAAATTTATGGAAATTGAATTATTTTGGAACTGGAGCTCGAAATGTTGGAATTTAATCTTGATAAATGAGATTGCTTAACTAATCGAAGTTTAAATTTTTAAGTTATAAAATGAAATACGTCGTAGATTTCAGAAATGGATTTGTTTTTAAAGATTGACTTTTTTTCGAACTTTGAATTTTTCTAAGAAAAGTGATATGAAATAATATTTCAAATTTGAGTTTGGAATTTAATTAAAATGGAAATTTGGATTTAAAATTTGGTATTTAATGTAAGATTGATTTAAGTGTTTTAATCGATATTTTGAAATCGAATTTGGAATTGGGAATTGAAATTGAAAATTGATTTGAAATCGGAATATAGATTAATTTGAAATTGGAATTCAAATTGATTTGAAATTGGAATTTAAATTGATTTAAGATTGGAACTTTAAATTTATTTGAAATTGGAATAAATTAATTTGGAATTAAGATTGGAAATTTATTTGAAATTGGGATTGGAAATTTATTTGGAATTGGGATTGGAAACGAATTTGAAATTGAGATTTAAATTAATTTGGAAATGGAAATTTAAATTGAAAGAAACTTGTAAATTGGAAGAAATATGTGTGTAATCGGAATTTATTCAAGTTGAAATTGGAATTGAATCGATTAAATCGAAATGGAATTTGGAATTTATTTAGGTAGGAAATTGAGAGGTAGACCGGTTTGACTTTGGAATTTAATTTTTTTTTTAGCATAAATGATTTGAAATACATATTCTATAATTATTCAAATCAATTTGATTTTCCAAACTATTTTACTATATAAACCATTTTTATATTCAAATTATTTTCAATTGAACTATTTAAACATTTTCTATTAAATTATTTAACTATTTTAACTATTTAAACTATTTTCAAAAATTCAGACTAGTTAAAGGGTAAATTGTCTATATTTAAATCTTGGATTTAAATACAAAGTAGGTTAAAGTGAAGAATATAACCTAATCGAATTCGAATCAAATTTTGGAAGTGAAATCGATTTATCGGACAAAATTGATAAATTTGAATATATGATAATTTTCGAAATAAAATTGATGTTGAAGCGAATATATGATGATTTTGAAATGGATTTGATTTTGAAACGAATATGATATTTTGACATCAAAATGTAAATTGTTTCCGAAAGGTAAAAGAACCAACCGGTGTGTAAAATGACGATTGATTGTAAAATAGACCAGGACCTCTTATTGAAACACTTTCTTTCGATATTGGAACCAGTTTGACAACCGTGTACGCGTTGGATGATATCTAGAATGTAGTGGTTGATTTGGCGATGTTTACTGGAATGAAGTAAGAGAACGATTATGGATAGCCTTGACATTCGTGTCATAATTAAAATGACTAAAACAGGAGCCTATGTCCGACCATTGAGGTTAGCTACCTCTAGTAACGTTGATCCCTCGTATTACTATTGTGATTTCGGATTCGATGGGTGCACCTTATTTGTGGTTTGGATAGATTGTCGCGGTCGGCCATGGATGAGTTATGTAACAACCCGCATATTTATCGATTTTATATTTAAATATTTTATTTAAATATTTTACCAATTCTCGGAATTTAGTCCGAAAAGCTACTTTTTGCATATGGTCGAATTAGGACTCGGGACCACTTCCAATGAGTTCGAAACGCCGTTTGCGATCTTTTTGAGTATAAACTTTGATATGTTTGGAGTTAGTGGAATTTTGCCACTTTTCACTTAGGGCTTTGGTTTGGGCTGAGCCCAATAACCCCACTTATTAACTCAGTCCCAATCCTCTCCTCTTCATTTACTTCCTTTCTATTTTCCTAATACTCAAGCTTTTATAACAATGGAGAGTGGAATGGGAAATTGAAACTCAAGCCCTAGTTTTCTTTTGCAAATCAAGCTCTAGCTCCAAAGTAATAGAAGAAACTTTGGTAAGCTTCTTCTTCTTCTCCAACTCATTCTCTTATCAATTTCAGAAATTCCTAAACCTAACTTTGGGAATGTTCTTCTTTTTGAGCATAGATTCAAGCTCGTTTGGGTTGTGTTGAAGAGTGGTTGATTCTCCCTTTTTCTTTCAAGCTTCTTCTTCATTGTTTTTGTGAAAAGGTGAGATTTTTATCTCACATCTATGACTATAATTATCTTTGGTTGTTGGGTATGAATTCCTAACACTTCTTCATGTGCATTTTCTCTTGATTTGGATTGGTTTTGTGAATATTCCAATTTTTTGGGTTTTTAAGTCAAATTTGTGTGAAAATCCTTTTATGGATGTTTGATCATGCTTTGGAAGATGCATCGAGGAGCATATAGGGCCGGGTTGCCGATTGGCATAAACCCTTAGAGCCAATGTTCGTCTGGTTGCATTTTGGAAGAGTTTGCTCTTCATTTGGATAGGCTGAAAAACAGCCCAGGCATGATTCAGTCGACTGAAATCTCTGTTCAGTCGAATGAATCTGGAACCCGAAAGTTTCCAAGCAGGGTTTAGTCGACTGAACCTAGAAACAGAAAGTTTCCAGGCAGGGTTCAGTCGACTGAAAATCTCTGTTTACTCGACTGAATTTGCTGTTTAGTCAACTGAAAATCTCTGTTTAGTCAACTGAATTTGTTGTTTCAGCCCACTTTGCCTTTTAGGATTGAATTTTCAATTTGAATCGATTCGTGATGATCCTATTTGTTGTTATCCTTTATTATGACTTTGATGACTCCTTTTTAGGGATTTTTGAATATCCATTTCGATGGATTCTTATCGATTTGTTTGGAATTTATTCACGTCTTCCTATATGAATTTTGATGATCGATTGTTCTACTATCATCTTTGTGATTTGTCACTTCAAAATATACAAAGGTTTCAATACTAGTAGTAAAAATCAAAACCCTTTCATTAAAACGATTTCAACACTATTTTATTACAAAGCTCGTTTCTTAAACCATTTTCCAATCTACTAGCATATACAAACCTTTACCTCATTCGTATGAGAAATCTAATTAAACGGCTTAGTAAAACAAGTGGTATGAAACGCTTGCGTTTACTTCGTCGGTTAATTCTTGGACTTGTTCGATTGAATCTCTTGTGACAATTTTGTAGTGGAGATCTAAAATTTGTTCGTAAATATTTAAGTTAAGCTAGTGGTTATGGAACATGAAGCTAAGCTCATATATTTACTAGCTTACCGTAATTGACACTTCTTGATGATCGATGATGATCATTTTTGTGATTTAGACTAGCAATTGTGCAATGTCTCTTTGTCTACGAGGGAGACTAGACCCCGTTTCAGTGTGATTTCGACTCACACATGTGGGGTAGCACCCCATGGTCTTCGGGCCGTTCGTGTGTCAAAAATTAATGGCTAGCTACCATGATATAGCATCTCGTTCGTGTGATACATATGTTGGTGAGTTTTCATGCTCCCGTTCGTGTGATAGGCCTCCCCCCTTTTTTATGATTTCTGGATTTCGTGTGTTGATTTCTGGAATTTGTGCTTCACCAATTTTAGTGATTTTCATTGATATGATTTATCAATTTTTGTGCATTGGTGAATTCGTGTGTCATTGACTTGTTTTGAATACAAGTTTTGGGTATGAAACCCTTTTTGGATCTTTGAAAAGATTCTTGTGATATTGATTAACCTCATGTTGATTTTCAATTTCATACTTATAGTAGTATGCCATTATGGTTATCATATGTTTTTGCCATATCTCTTATTTATATCATGGCATCTGATATTTATAGCTAGACTGATCCGTTTATTATTTTCTTATGAAATAATACTCGGGTCAGACCGAGATGTTACAGGTGCTTCTGCTTGACTTCTCCCCAGGGATTTATTACTCTGACTTTTGGCTAACTACTTATATTAGTAGTTTTTGTTGTAAACATATGAGATATAGACTCTATGATGTATACTTATTCTTTTGTATAGCACACGTTGCTATTTTTTTGGGTTATTGTGGATCTTTCTGACCACTACTCTGATGAACACTTTTATGTGTTATATATATTCATATATATATTTCCGTCTTTGTGATATGAATTATCTGTGACTGATTTGTGTTATGTTTATTTCTATATTTGTTTCCGAAGACACTACAGCCACTGTGTAGTAGCTTTGAGTTTGTGTCGGTATGTCGGATTTCCTCTTGAAAGGAATGCAAGTTATATTTTATCTGACATATCGATACTCGCACAAAGAAATTATACAGATGGTCGCTCCTCAACAGCCTTATTCTCCACGCTAGTTGACGGCATTACTCCGTAGTGTCCTTGGCTAGCGTGGGTATAGAGGTGGGGCGTCACAGGTTACGACCAGCCAGAAAGGGTAAATTGGTAGAATGCTACCTTAGACATTGCCTCACGTGCCTTGTCATATTTATCCCTATACGAGCCCATTACGATTTTGGTTTAAAACTGTAAAAATGTGTTAAGGTGGATCAATGTAAAGCCTTAATGCTATTTTGATATTTATTTTACTGATAGACATTATCTATTATAGCTTATACTATTATATATAAATAGTTTAACGGATCCTTAGAAGGTGGAAAATCCCGTAACATCTCTTAAGTTATTGTGCTCGTATTGTGATATTGATTTGACTGACATAAGAGTATTTTAGTCCCGACTCGACTGTTTTATTTTTTCATTACGCTCGGGTCAGTCCTGAGTTTTTCAGTGTATTGAAGACTATTCTCTGGAGGATGAAGATGGAGTTTGGGTATATTACTATTATTATTATCCCTTATGTCATGTACTGATTATTTCCCCTTGTTGTATATTTATAACTCTGATAAATGAGTATGATTTAATACCCAATGTATAGTAAACAGCTTTATGAATTGTTTATTTGATTATTATATATTATCGATTCCGGTGTGAGATTCTGTGTTTTGTTTTCTTCTTCTCTTCTTATTTTTCTTATTTAACCCCAGTTGATTATCTATGTTTCGGATTGTTTAAGTCGGACATGTGTGGATTATTGTCGATTTAAACCTCCCAAAACGTGGGTCATCACATTAACCCAAAGAAAAATTAGGCAATCAGCTCATTTAAATTCGGACAGTTGGTCCATTTTGAAGGCAGTCGGCCCAGAAGAAATTTAGTCCAGATAAGGGTAGTTAGCCCAGATATGAACAATTAGTTCATTTGTAAGCATAACATACCTTGCTACTTCTTAAGGACACCACCATTTTTAATCTGTTTTATGGACAGATAGTTCATTATTTAGCATAAAGGATATTGCTATTTTGGTATAATCAGATTTAGGACAGTTAGTCCAGAATGGAGGAGTTAGCTCAGATTTAGGACAGATGGTCCATTTATTTTCTTTTTTAGCATAATGGATCTTACTAGATTATTATTATTATTATTATTATTATTATTATTATTATTATTATTAGTTGATTAACCAGTTTGGTTGCAAGAAAGGATTTGCAAAATATCTGTTTTGAAAAGGGATATTAGTGAAGAGAAACCGTTCTGCTATGCGGCATAGTCTCAGTATATATCAGTAAAGGGAGATGTAATAGAAATTATTCATGCTAGGCTTTGTGTCTAACTCAAAGTTTTTTCCACTTAAACTCTCTGGTGTTCAAAAATTGATTTGAGTAGGCTGAGGGTTTAGGTTTTCAGGTTTTAGCAGATTTTGGAAAATAAGCTTCCGAAGAAGAGCTGGTGGCTAATGGATAGCTAAATTTAGAAACTTTGTTTGAAATTTTATTCCGGTGTGTATTAATACATTTATGTTTATATTCTTTTGATCATCTAAGCGGGCATCTTCATATATCACTCTTGGCGTATTGTTGTAATTAATTTGATCATTGCTTGGGAATAGTTGGGGTTTTTGTAAATTGGATATGATTTGTTTAAAATATAATCACTAAAATTATTGTTTTTAGAAATTTGTGCTTTTGTTCATATTCAAGTGCTTCTGATATTATGGATACCACTAACGTTACCGTATTACTTCATCAAAAGTTAATACCGTGGAAGACTGCAGCATCCATAACGCTTAGCTTTTGGCCCCAGATACAGGATGTTACAACTTGGTATCAAAGCAACGTTTTTTGAAAAATTTAATTGAAAATGGTTTCGAAAACAAAAATCCAAAGGAAATAGAGTAAAATCAGGGTTGGGATAATGTTATACTAACGTACTTGTATTTTCTATATATAAGTTTGCACTTTATCTCCATTCTTCTATCTTTGTTAGGTTATCTTTCTGTATCTCATGAGGTTTGAATACATATATGGATGGTAGAAAAGGTAGAGTTAACCTAGGAGGGGGAAGCACTAAAAGGAATGCCGGACCCAATGTTGGAGAAGCCAAGGTCGGGTAGAGAATGTTGGTGCTAAAGTCCCGCAAGTCAAAATGGAAGCCTTGTATAAGTTTTTTAGGAATATGATGCAGGTAGGAGTTGCAGCCAGTGTTAGGAGGAAATGCTGCAGGAACAGGGGTTCCGAAAGTTCCAGTAGTTAATCGTTTCGCCAAGAAGAGTGGTGACTAAGTGAAGCCAGGAGGGAAGCCGTTTATGGGAATGGAGGATGCCATCGAAGTTGAGAACTGGTTATTGCACTGTGAAAGGATTTTTGTAAATCTAGGGCTCAATGAGAAGCAGAAGAGGAGGTTGGCATCCAGTCAGATTCAGGGAGTCGCATTATATTGGTGGAACAGTGTGACAGCGACAACTGATGAGGAGATAGCGACCTAGGAGGATTTCAAGAGGAGATTCCAAGAAAGGTTTGTGTTTGTGATGGCACAGTCAGCTTTGTTTAGGAAGTTTGCTGAGCTGGTGCAGGGTGAGATGTCGGTTGTTGAGTATGCTAGGAAGTTTGAAGAGTTGGCCTAATATGGTTATGCTTCTGTAGATACAGTGCTGAAGTGGAATAATAAGTTTATCAAAGGATTGAAGCCAAAATTGGCTAGTGCTACTTTGTCCCATCTTAGAGATCCTTCCGATATTGTTGTGGAGATGGCTTTGTAGCAAGAAGAAGTCCTCGAGTCTCTGAAGAAGAGAAAGGAAAAAGGTGTCCAGGTTGGGCAGGGCCAGAAAAGGAAGTTCTTTCCCAAGAAAGGTGCTCAAAATGGTAGAGCAGCCAAGAAAGCGAAGACCGAGGATGTCTACTATAAATGCAACAAGAAATGGAGTGTCGCTCATGGAAGACAAAGGATATAGCTAAGAGAAAGAATATTAGGCGTTTCAATTGTGACCAGATAGGCCATTATAAGAACCAGTGCAAGGAGCCAATTAGAGATGGTAAGGGCAAGATTTATCCACTGGAAGCCCACGAGAAGGGAATGGCAGTTCTTAGAGGAATGCTTCAGATGCATGGTATGTCTATTAGATTTTGATTTGATATTGATGCATCGTATTCTTTTATATCTAGATGTTTGATAGACGAGCTTAACCTTGAACCAACATATTTAGTTACTTCCTTACGGGTTTCGAATCCAATAGGAGGGTATGCAACTCTAGGGTTGAGGTGTGACCAGTTAAGTTGACCTGATAGGTCATACTTTTGAGTGCAGTTTGCAAGTGTTTGATTTTGTGGGGTTCAGGATTATCCTTGGTATGGATTGGTTGAGTGAGTATGATGCTAAGATATTTTTCCAAGGGAGGAATATATCTCTTAGACACCTGGATGTTAATGATCAGATTCTTTTCATCGTAGGAAGTACTAGCGGTGAGGTGTTTGCTTTGTTGGGTGCTTTGGATTCAGATGACGTGTTGAGCCAAGTTTTCATGGTTAGAGAATTCGTAGATGTGTTTAAGCCTGTAGTTGGATTACCTCCGAAGCGGGCCATTGAATTTCGAATAGATTTGGTTCCGAGAGAAAAATTAGTGAGTAGGCCGCTAAGCGGGATGACCCCTTCAGAAATGAAGGAGTTGAAGGTGTAGTTGGTGGATCTGGAAGAAAAGAGTTTTATTAGGCTGAGCAGTTCAACATAAGGTGCAGCGACAGTGTTTGCTAAGATGCCTGATGGATGGTTGAGGCTATGTATCGACTATCGAAAGTTGAATGAGCGGACGATAAAGAATCGATATGCATTGCCCAAAATTGACGATTTATTCGACCATCAAGGTGGAGCAAAGATATTTTCCCAGTTGGATTTGGCAACAGGTTCCCACTAGCTTAGGGTAGCAGGGGATAGTACACCTTTGACAACGTTCAGGACAAGATATAGGTCGCACGAGTGGTTAGTTATGCCGTTTGGATTGACGAATGCTCCAGCTTTCTTTGTGGATTTGATGAAACGGATTTTTTAAGAGCATTTGGATAGGTTCGTGCTAGTTTCCATAGATGATATCTTGATTTACTTTAAGAATGAAAGATAGCATGAAGTCCATCTTAGAGTGGTGCTTGAGAAGTCCATCTTAGAGTGGTGCTTGAGATGCTGAGGCAGCATCAATTGAAAGCAAAGTTTTCGAAATGTCACTTCTGGAAGAAGGAGGTGAAATTTCTTGGTCATGTGGTCTAAAAGGAAGGGCTCTTAGTGGATCCGACTAAGATCAAGGCAGTGAATAGTTAGAAGAGACCCGAGATAGTAACTGAGAATAAGAGTTTCCTTGGGTTGGGTGGTTATTATCGGAGGTTCATTAAGGATTTCTCACGGATAGCAGCGCTGGTGACCATGTTGATGAGGAAGGATGTGAAGTTGTATGAACCGATAAGTGTGAGGAAGCATTCCAGAGTTTGAAACACTTACTGACCCACTAGTGTTGGTTGTTCCAGAAGGAAATCAGGATTTGGTAGTCTATACCGATGCGTGTGGAACATGATTAGGAGCTGTGCTAATGAAGAGAGGTAAAGTGATTGCCTATTCTTCTAGGCAGCTTAGACCGCATGAGGTCAGATATCCGACACATGATTTAGAATTAGCTACGGTGGTTTTTTGCTTTAAATGTGTGAAGACATTGCCTTTTGGGAGAAAGGTTTGAGCTGTATACAAATCATAAGTCATTGAAGTCTCAGAAGTAGCTGAACATGAGGCAGCAGAGGTGGTTAGCGTTCTTAGCCGATTATGATTTTGGGATTGAGTATGCACTAGGGGAAGGCAATAAGGTTGCATATGGACTTAACAGGAAGCATCAAAATGCAGTGTTGGCAACGACAGCTGAGTTGAAAGACTTTGAAGCATTGGCAGGTTATCAGAGTGCAGTGGAGATTTGAGGCCGGGTCTAGTGGTAATACAGCTATATTGTCTTATTTGGAAGTTCGACCAATGTTGAACGAACGGATTGCTTTTAAGCATATAGAAGATGCAGTGTTAGCTAAGCGGATCAGGAAGCTAAAGGAAGGAACCAAGAGCGATGACTTGAAATATTTTAGTCTTGACCAGAATGGGTGGTTAAGAAAGAAAGGAAAATTATGTGTTTCGAGTGTAGGAAACATAAGGAAGGAAGTGTTAGAGGGATGCCATTGTTCGAAGCTTACAATACATCCTGGAGGTACCAAGTTGTATGAGGATATAAAGAGGAGTTTCTTCTGGGAAGGAATGAAGCAAGATATTGGTTTGTATATAAGGCAGTGCTAGAATTTCCAGCAAGCAAAGGCCGAGCACCAGAAGCTATGTGGTTTGCTACAACCGTTAGACATTCTAGTGTGGAAGTGGAATTCTATTTTTATAGACTACATTGATGAGTTGCCAAGGTCAAAAGGAGGTAATGAAAGTATATGGGTCACAATGGGTAGATTGACTAAGAGTGCCTATTTCACTCCAGTTAAGTAAATCAGGATGACACCTATTTTAGAAAGGTTGTTCATGAAGAATGTGGTTAGACTGCATAGAGTTCTAGGTAGTATAGTTAGTGATAGAGATCCTTTGTTCACTAACGAGTTTTGGAAGAGTCTGTAGGAAGTTTTAAGAACCAAGCTTAAGATGAGTACTGCTTACCATCCGCAGACATGTGGGCAAACAGAAAGAGTTAACAAGATCTTGGAAGACTTGTTAAGAACTTGTGTTCTGGATTTTGGGGGATCATGGGAAGACCATTTACATCTAGTCGAGTTTTCATATAACAACAGTTATCAGACTAGTATTGGAATGGCACCGTTGAAGCTTTGTATGGAATGCCATGTAAATCACTTGTTTGTTGGTTAGAGACTAGGAATAGGTTGATTCTTGGCCCAGATCTGGTTATAGAAGCTGCAAAAAAGATTGAGGTCATTCGGGTTAGAATGAAGGGGCTCGGTCTAGGCAGAAGAGTTATGCATATAAGAGATGGAAAGATTTGAAGTACTTGGTTGGGGACTGGGTTTTCGTCGAAGTATCATCGATGAAGGGTGTGCTTAGATTTGGAAAGTTGGGGAAGTCATCTCCTGGGTTTGTTGGACCTTTTCCTATTCTTGAGAGGATTGGGAAACTCACTTACAAACTTGAGTTACCAAGCAGTTTGCCAGGTGTCCATGATGTTTTTCATGGTTCTCATCTCAAAAGGTGTGTTAGAAACCCGGAGACTCTTATTGTAGCGACAGTGCTAGATGACTTAGTGGTAGAACCAGATTTGACCATAGTGAGAAAGCCAATTCGCATTATTGCAAGGGATGAGAGGAGGCTTAGAACCAAGATGGCGGGATTAGTCAAAGTCCAGTGGAATGACGAGGACAAAGACTTTACCGTCTTTTTTGCTTTGTGTACCTTATTGTAATTTCAAGGACAATATTCTTTAAGGTGGGGAGTCTGTAATACTCATATTTTTGATAACCTTGTTTAGGATATTTAGTTAGTTAAACTAAATAAAATAATGTCTTGATTAGGAGATTGATATTTGATTTTAATTAAGGCAGCCGTGCTTTTTTAAACAAATAAATCAAAAGAAGTTTTTAAAATGAATTAGAGGAGGGACATTATGGGAAAGAGGCCATTCTTATATCTCCTTCCTTAGGCCGTGTATTATGTACACATCCTTTCCATTTCATAATTTTCAAAATCAAGGCCGACCACCGTTAACAAGGAAAGAAGAAGAGGAAACTAAGGAAAAGCTTAGGGAAAAGCTAATTCAAATCAAAACCCATTTAAATCTCAAGCTCCATGATCTCTAAAGCAATGTTTACATCTCAAAAATTTTGTGGTTTCGGTTTTAAGATTAAACCCGAATGATTTTGAAAAGTTTTGCCATGTTTTTGAATGACAGAACGATAATATATACATGTTGATGATTTATGTGTACATATAGATTTTATGACATGTTTTAAGATGGAAATCCTATTAAATGACATCCGTTGGCCTTGCAAAATTTTATGGTGATCTAAAATCTTATTTTAGAGATGGGTTTCAATTTCTAGATTTTTTTGAATTTTTGTGGAATTATTATGAATTTTCGAAGGAAGAATGATATTTTGGATTATAAATTATTTACATGAAAAATAATTATTGTTTGGATCCAAAAATTTATATATTGTAAAGAATGTATTAATAGATTTTCTTGAATTTTACTATAGTATTATAAGATGATTTAATAGTTATATAAAATTAGTTAAAGTATGTGACTTAAATGTGGGGCTTTTTCAAAATTGTTTAAATTTCCAAATAAGGAAAGTTGGCAGCATTTTTGAATATAAAAATCTAGCAACAAATCAGATTTAGACAAATATGGCAGGTTGGGTACAAAAGAACTATTGTAAAGTACAAATAAATAGGATTTTCACTATTTCAACTCTTTCGGCAAGAAGTTTCAGCTCTATTCCAAACCTTCCAATAAAGTCGAAAGGTGTCAAACCATTTAATTCGGTCAATAATCAATGCATATGGTATCAAGCAACTGGTGCCTAGTGAATTGAAAGGAGTTGAAAGGTTTAGAGTCGAAAGGTTAGATCTTTCGAAAGAGATGAAACTTTGCTTTGGTTTTAAAGAAAATATGCCTACTACTTTCAACAAAGAGCTTTCGACAATGTCAAACGTTTAAAAGAAAAGGTTTTGATTGGGTTGTTTCTTGTTTTAATTGAAATATTTCGACAAGTTGAAAGGTAAAGCTTTCGACAAAGTCGAATAGTATGAAACCTTTCGACTAAGTCGACAAGATCATAGTTGTCGCTTCCTACCTTTCGATTCAGTTGCTTTCGAAGGGAATCTTTTGTTTTCTAAAATTAGCCGCCTCTCCATTGCTTTTGAAGGGTTGGTTCCAACACCATCACTTTATTGTATGAATTTTTTTAAAAGGGTTACATTAAAAAGGTCTCGACGCAGTTGCTTTCGACTTTAATGTTTTTTTGATCCTTTTGATCAACTTATAGGCATAATCCAAATGTTTTAAATCGAAACGTTTTATTAAATCTTTCATAGTAGTGAACTTCTAATGGTTTCGAAAGGTTTCCACTTGTTTTAAATTGAACCCAATGATTTTGAAAGGTTTTAAGTTTCAATGCTTTCAAAAGTTTTTTATCAATGATTTCATAGGGGTGGTTCCCCAAGCTTTCGACAAAGTCGAAAGGGGAGCCCTTCGACTAGGTTGAAAAGAAACCTTCCAACAAGGTCCAAAGGTATGGTTTTGCATTGTTTTTTGGATGGCTAGGGTTTAAAGGATTTAAAGGCGGATGTGATATGATTTAAAGGTTATAAAGGAAAGGCTTTTTAATGGTTTTGAAAGAGTTACCTTCAACGAGTTCGAAGAATTTCGTTAATAGTTTTGGAGGGGTTACCGTTATTGTTTTCGAAAGGTTGTTTAAATGTTTTAAACAAAGGATTCAAATAATATGATTAGGCAGATAGCCTAAGTTTTTTATGTTATACAGGAATTTAACTTATTTTAAAAGGATAGATAATCCTTACTGAACATCATCAACATTATTTTGAGTAAAGTATATATAACATGGAAAATTACCTTAGAGCAAAACTAAAGATATAGTTGCCTTGTATATATATAATTTGATAGACTAAATCATTTTGAAAAGGTTTTCAAGGAAAATTTAAAGGGTTGTCAACCCAAAGAAAATTCGAGCAGTTGGCTCATTTAAATTCAGACAGTCGGTCCATTTTGAGGACAGTCAGCCCATAAGACAGTTAGTCCAGATAAGGGCAGTTAGCCCAGGTATGAACAATTAATTCATTTGTTAGCATAATGGACCTTGCTACTTCTTAAGCACACCACCCTTTTTATCTTGTTTTATGGACAGATGTCCATTATTTAGCATAAAGGATATTGCTATTTTGGTATAATCAGATTTAGGTCAGTTAGTCCAGAAAGGAGCAGTTAGCTCAGATTTAGGATATATAGTCCATTTATTTTCTATTTAAGCATAATGGATCTTGCTGTATTATTATTATAATCATTTGATTAAACAATTTGGTTGCAGGAAACGATTTGCAAAATCATGTTTTGAAAAGCGTTGTTAGTGAGGGGAAACCGTTCCGCTAAGTGGTGTGGTACCACAATATATCAGTAAATGGAGATGTAACATAAATTATTCATACCAGGCTTTATGTCTGACTCGATGTTTTGATTTCCCCTTAAACTCTTGGGTACTCAAAAATTTATGTAGGCTATGGGTTTAGATTTTCAGGTTTTAGCAGATTTTGACGAATAAGCTTTCAAAGACGAGAAGGTGGCTGACGGATAGCTAAATTTAGGAATCATGTTTTAAATTCGTTTCCACCGTGTATTATGACATTTATGTCTATATTGCTTTGATCGTCCAAAGAGGCATCTTCATATATTTCTTTTGGCATATTGTTGTAATTATATTTGATCATTGCCTGCGAATACGTTGAGATTTTGTAACTTGGATATGATTTTTTAAAATGTAATCACTAAAATTATTGTTTTTGGAAATTTGTGATTTGTTCATATTCAAGTGCTTCTGATATTATGGATACCATTAACATTACGTATTTCGTCACAAGAAGTTAATACTAAGGATGACTGTAGCATTCATAGTGCTTAGCTTTTGGCCTCCGGATACAACATACTATAACATCCATGCCGATATTGAAGAGTAAGGCAGAGGTAGAGATGCGTGACATTTTCATACCATCACCTAGGATTGAAATTCATTGGAGATAAGGGAAGTGTTAGCTGAAAAGTAGGGCATTATTGAGTTTCTCCTTGCGGTGCGCTCCTGTAGGCATCACAGGTCGGAGCTTTGACCGCTTGAGGAAAAGTGTGACGGTTAGAACAATGGATAAGGGGTTGTAGCTGGGTTTTGCAAGAGGGGACTGGTCATGTTGATTAGGGGTTTTTTGCAGAGCGCACATGGAGAGAAGTGCTATAGAATTGATGGTGCACCGATTCGTCGAGAGTTGGATGAGAAATTGAAGAGAGATGATTGACCAATAGTAGACATATGCACATTTTATGTACAAGATCAGGATTTGGTTATTGGAGAAGAAAAGAAATTAAGGAAATAAGGTGATTAAGTTGATTTAATTATTTTAATTAATCATTTTCCGTATTTAATTCGTATCTTTTGCATACAAGGTCCAATCGAGATGCGGTCTTCGCTGTTTCACTTGTACTGAGATTATGTAGGAATGGTATATGCTGGGTCAGTATTTAGACACTTTATAAATTGCAATTTAAGTGAGTGGAATTATAAATCTGAATTTATACTTAAGTATAAATCCCTGCTATTTTATACATTGAAATATATTACCTAGAAGAGGCGAAATAATATATATATCTCTGTGTGTGTGTGTGTGTGTGTGTATAAGTAATTGTTGCCTCACTTGATTGGATTAGTTTGATTAGATATTCAGAATAATTGATTAAGGTCCCATATATATTATGTTATTCGTATTGAGTATAGTTACACAGAGTAGATATTAATTTATAACATGGTTGTAAACTAATTAAACTCTAGTTTGTAGTTATATTAGTTGTAGAAATATTTTTAATTAATTTATTACTAATCGAAATAGAAATTATAAAAGAAGTATTTTATTATTTAATAGTGTTTTGTTATGGTTATAAAATCCTGAATATTGTTATAACATGATTTATTAAATTTAGACCCTAAGAAATGGTTTTGAGATATATGCATATACATATATATAGAAATTATATACATCAGATAGATAATATTTGAGGCCTTATTGATAGCTAAACTTTATTTAAATAGAAGAATTAAGTGAAAATAATCTATAGTATGATTGATAGGAAAGTACACTATGTTATAAAATAAGTTTGAGACTTCCGTAAAATAATACAAAAAAGATAAAACCGTTAGATTAGTGACTTAAGTAAGATGTGTTTTTATTGAATTTTTAAATGATTGTATTTATGAATTGTTATTAATACTTAGATGATAGATTTGTTAATTTGGTTGTGAATTGACTATGTGGATGTAAATGTGCATGATATGTGTTTATTAGTTCCATATAGTTAGACCGATTATATATACATACATGCATACATTTATGTGATTTATGTATAACAATATGTAAAATGTGGTTTTGGTATGTCTGACTTGGTGCTACTGGGAGATGCTTGGAAAATTTTATATATCTTTATTTATATGGGTTTAAAGCATTTATATATTGTTTCAAAATGTATGATGTGACGAATGAGATTTTCGACCCTCGAAAATCGACACTAATACTTCCTCGATATTCACGTGCTGCAAATTCAAGTGCTGGAAAACCCGGCCGTTAAGGAAAAGAAGAAAATAAAGACAGAACATAATTTTACATGAATGAAATAACATATAATCTTAATAGTGGAAAATTTTAAAGTACTTTTATCAGAGTTCGACTTAACAATAGCATAGACAGTTATAAATATCCATCCTTACAAATGTTGAATACAATAGTACATGAATGGGGTGGAAATGGATAAAATGCTTCAAAAGAATTTTCTATCACCCTGCTCCAAGCTCTTTCAAAATGCTCTAAACTAAACCTGGCTACTATGTTCCGCAAAAAAATAGGGCACCCAGAATATAAGGAAAAAATAAATAAACTCGGGGTCAATCATGGGAGTGGTGTGAGAAACTCAAAATAGGAGATTTTGGAAACAAAGTGTTTCTTATAAGACCATGCCGAACATGGATTTGGAACATGTTTTCACCTTATGGCAACCAAATATTCTACCTGAAATCCAGTGATATTTTCTATAATGATATTCTTTGAAAACCTTTCAAAATAAACATATTCAAATAGCCAAAATTGCTACATTTTTTAAATTTGACGGCATAATAGGTTTACAACTAAGTCCGACACTTATTAGAGAATGGATTTTCAATGAATAGTGAGGTAAGAGACTGCCTTCTATACAATACATTTCTAGAGGAAAGCACAGAGGATCGACATCTTCGAAACCTCTACGAATTAAGACCGACCTACCCGCAGACCCATTTGATGGTGGATAAGACCAAATATGATATCACCCCAGCCGATCTGACCTACCCAAGAGCTCTCATATAATACACAATGTACTTTTTTACTTGACGTCATAGCAAGCGCAAAATAAATCTAGAAAGGTGATATCATACCCTAATGGTTGTGATTCACTTATCCTTAAAGCAATCCCTATTTCACAATTCCCTGGGTGTGGCGCTTGAGGTAACATTTACCTTCCTTAGAATAATTTCACATAAAATGCCACTTTGCTATTTCCAATAACACAGTATCATTTCCACAAAAGTACAACCTCTGAGCTTGTACGACTCAGAGAAGGGTGTTAAGTATAAGAGGGTTACTTCCTACACCACCTAACATATGCATGTTTGTAGAGATCAATGCACTATGATCATTGTAATGCATGTCAAACATCTATCTATACAAGTTGTCCAGGATATCTTGCAAGGAATTACACCTGGGATTAGTAGCGAGTAGTCCTTGCATATGAAGATCCCAGAAAGAAGGGAGCTCTGATATCTATTTATCTCGGGACCAACTTCTAAATTATCAACAAGCAGTCCTTCCATTATAAAGATTCTCACCTTCAATTTCATTGTCTTTAACATGTCTTCTCTTTCGAACTCGTAAATTGGTTCAAAGTGATCTTCAGATAGGAATCCCCCTAATCCAACATCGGTTTCTCCGAGCCAATTATCGATAAATAGATGTTTTAAGTGGGGGGGGTTTATATTCCATTAATATGTATTATTTTATCCAAAACATCCTTTAAAGATATGCATCTTTTTAAACCCTTTCTTTTCGGTATATATCGAATCATCAAACCACTCTTTAACTTTGGAAATACCAAATTATTTTATAAGTCATATTGGAAAATCTTATTGTGTTAAAAACGGTTGATAGAAATTATACTAATTCTACTCAATATCAATTTCCTTATTCAACCTTTACTATCCATCGAATAGGGGTGAAACCCCCTTTGAAATTCACATGTTTAATATGGGTTCCCTCTTTGGAATTGAATACCAAGTACAAGAATATTATTTCTATACAGTTCAAGCTATATTAAATCTGAAAAAAAAATTACATCTTTTATTCTTGCCTAGTTTTCAACACTTCGATCTTATCTATTCTTCGCCCAAGTAAGAGGCTAGGTGAGCCAGGGCACTGGTTGCTGCTCAACATCTCTTTAATTAGGCACCTCTCATTCGGATCCCATGAATAGAAAGATACAGTCTTCTCTTCGGTTTTTAGAGCCAAGATTAAATCACTTAATTGTAACATCTTTTCTTTAAATCATTTATTTAAACTCATTTAAAATAAATTATAAAACCTTCAAACCATCTTTAAAATACTTAATTATGTATTTGAAAACATTTGTAAAATACTTGAAAATGAATATCTTAATTTTAAAGCGACATTTCAAAAGTTATTAAAAGTGATGCGAAAAGTGCTACGAATAGTGCTTTTAAGGTTTATTTAATCAAAAAAAATTCTATCATTCAGAAATCCATTTTATAACTCAAATATATTTTAAATTATTTATAAGATTTATTCCATATTTTTAAAGAGATCATAAATAAGTATTTGTTGCTTTGGTTTTCGAACTGCCAAAGCACGACTATTTTGAAAACTTGATTTTCCCATATTTCAAAATCTACTAAACCAAATCTCGATCCTTTTCTTTTGTTTTAAAGCTATGATTATAAGAGTTTGGAATTACTTATTAGAAAGAATTCCGACTTCAAATCCATCGTATAAATGAATTTAAAATTTAACGGCGCAAAATCGTGAACTACCATTACGTGACGCGTCTATTTTTAAATTAATTTTGATTACTTTTCCAAATTTCACAAGTTAGATTTTAGTGTTTATAAAAGAATTATAAACCATTTTAGATCATTTCAATAGTGTTTAATGATTCCATATCACTTTTGTAACCTGATTTGGAATGTGATTTCCTTGTGTAATATCGAAGTATATTTAACATGACTTGTTTACACAGTTAGACAACTATATTAAAACAACCAAACTTGGTGACCAAAGCATAATAAACATCGATAGCAATCATATCACATCATTATCATTATATATTTATAAATATAGTGTTTCTCACCTTCATTGGATATCAAACTTAGGAGAATGGATTACAGCTTCGCTACGTTCAAATCAAAGTCAATGGAGTAGTGTCCAGGACCTTTGGAAAGCCTGACCTAGCTTGGAAGGAGGTGGAGTGCCTGGCCTTGGTTGCCTGATGTGGTGGCCGTTAGTTTGGATGGTGGTGAGAAGGTGTTTGACTTGGTTTTGGAGGTGGGTTGACATGGTATATACATGCTTATATTTTTTACTATATTTTGGAATATTTTGCCACAGCTTTGCTACATTTCTTTTATGAACTAGAAGCCATTAATGAGCTTTAATAAAAGGAAGAAGAAGAAGAGAACCGTGTGAATGAGCGCGTGAATGTAGTGGGTATTTATAGGAAAAAATTGCACCAAAAAATCATGATATTATCTCCTTACTTAAGCATGCTTGCATCACTATTGAACCTCATCTCTAGCTATGAATTCCACTCCCCATCACCTTCTATGTGCTCGGCTCACACCCCCTTCCATCATCACCATCATAGCATAGCATGTGCGTAGACTTTTGTATGCTTAAAGGTGAATTATTAAGAGAAATGTCATGATATTTGTCTCATTTGTATACATATATGTGTGTATATTTATTTGTATGTGTATGTGCATCTATTACATACATATGTATGTATATTTATTTGCATATTTATCTTATAAGGTTGCAATGACTTAGAACAACTTCTATTCGTTAAATCGTTATGAGTTTTGGTTTCAGTTTCGATCTCCGACCATATTTTTACTTCTTAGTCAACATACATACATACATATATATATATATATATATATGTATATTTGTAAACAAAATTTAAAAAATAATTTCTCGTTAGTTTTAACTAACTAAAATGATCACATTTGATTTATACAACCATATTAATTAGTATTAAACAATGTTTACAAAGAGCGCTATTATATCGATAAAGTGATATCAATTTTCTTATACAAATCAAGTGTATATCTTTACAAAACTATTATAAACGATATATTATCACCTCATAACTAATTGAAATGAATTATTATCATTTAAAATAATTTTTTAAATAATTATAATAATTATTAAATCGACAAATCTCAATTTAAATTCATAATCCATTATTAAAAACCGATGCCATTGTTGATGATATCATAAATATATTTTATTCCTAAATTTATTTTATTTCATATTCTTATTTAAATGGATAAATTAGTGTATGTACCCAGCTTCATGCACGACTTCTAATAATTATAGAGCTGTTTGTTGATAAAACGGTTTCCAATTATTTTACCGATATTTTTCCTAAGTATATGTTTTCGTAAATATTATTCAAAATAAGATTACCATTATTATTTATTATTTAAGACAACATAATCTATGTTAAAAAGATTATTTTTGAATATTTTAAAAATAAATATAATTTATCTAAGTGATAAATTTATGGGTTGTTACGGACTGCCCTCCTTAAAAGAAATTCGTCCTCAAAATTACAACGCAAAACCCAAAGGTGTTTGCCTAAAATATTTACTTTTAAACTTATACTTGTATGATGTATATAGATTATTCGCACAAAATATCCGATTTCATGTACTATTTGAATCCACAACTTTAGTTTGTTCCCTTGTCCTCTAGTATGGACTCCGATCAGGCTCCAGTCATAATTTTTTTTCCTTGCATAACTCTAAACTACGATAGAAAACTCAAGTATCCATCCACAAACCTTTATCAATTTTCATCATCAAGAATCGAGTGACCAATCCTTTTTCAGACCATGCAAATACCTCAAAATTCTATACTCGAATCTTAGGTCAAACAGTTACGCGAGTAGAAATGATCTATGCATAACTTATGTATTTATTCCAATTGATTTTCATAACAATACCAAATCACAATCAATTTTATATCCTATCAATTATGAACCATTTCATAAAACTATTTCTTATGTTGACAAACACTTAGGTGAAATATTTCATTTTCAAAATTTATTTCTTTATATATAAAATATCATCTTAGGTGAAATATTTCATTTATCCAAAAAATTAGCGTTAACAAATACGCGCTCATATATAGTATACTCTCAACTCATTCTAGGGTGTCATTTACCCTATCTCTAATGATTTACTCATCCTGGGGTATACTAATCCTATCTCAGATGAGACTTTACCCCTATCAGGCTTAGGAGTTCACTCAACCTAAGCCCTGATACCGAATGTGACGAACAAGATTTTCGACCCTCGAAAATCAATATTAATACATCCTTGTTATTCACGTGCCAAAAACTCAAGTGTCGAAAAACTCGACCATCATAAGAAAGAAGAAGACAAAACAGAATCTTGCATGAATGGAATATCATATATTATTTCAATATATAGTCTTTGCAACGTAAAATTTTAAAATACATTTATCAAAGTTTAACTTAACATTAACGTTGACAGTTATAAATGTCCGTCCTTACAAATGTGGAATACAATGGTACATGAGTGTGGTGCAAATGGAAAACAATCCTCAATAACTCCATGCTTCGACCTCTTTCGAAATGCTTCAAACTAAACCTGACTACAAGGCTGTTCGAAATCATAGGGCACCTAGAGTTTAAGGGAAAGAAAATAAACTCTAGGTCAATCATGGGACTGGTGTGAAAAACTCAAAATATGAGTTTTTGAAAACAAAGGGTACCTCGTAAGACCACCACGCACATAAACATGGAATTGGTTTTTGCCTTGTGATAACTAAAACATTTCTACGCGAAATCTAGTGATATTATTTTTTAATGACATTCTTTGAAACCTTTTAATAAGCATATTCAAATTGCCGAAATTGTTGCATTGGTTACATTTGACGGCATAATAGGTTTACAACAAAGTTCGAAGGCACTTATGGGAGAATGGAATTCCATTGAATAGGGGGGTATCGTATAGTACATTTCTGGAGGAATGCACCGAGGATAGAAATCTTCGAAACCTCTATGAATTAAGACCGGCATACCCGCGGACCCATCTGGCGGTGGATAGGACCGAATATGATATCACCTCGGCCGTTTCCAACCTATCCAAGAGCTCTCATACCATACACCACATATGTAACATCCCTTATCTAGAGGCCTAAAACTAAGAACTATAAATGCTATAGTCATCTATAGTATTTTCTTCTGGTGACTAAATACGGCTATTTGAATGATATCAATAATATCAAAAGCACCTGAATATGAAACAAAACACAGATTTCAAAATAGCTTTTACTTTATTACATTTCAAAACCAATTGTTTCACATTCACAACACATAATCCCAAATCGTTTCCAAGCATAGATAAAATATAATTATTACAAATTACATCAAAAACGGTATATGATGATACCCCCTGGTTGATTAGAGCCATGTGGTCATAATAGACCTAATACAATCATAGCAGAAATACCTCAAAACATAACAAGAACTGCAAATCCTAAATAGTTATCCGTTTTCCTCATGCATGCCTCCGGTAGCCTTATTCGTCATCCTACTAAGCCTAAAAAAGACCATAATCCCTTAGCCTACTCAAATTAATTTTAAGCACCCGAGTATTTAAGTGGAAACATAAACTTCAAGTCAGACATAAAGCATGGTCTGACTAATACTATACATCCCTGTTAAACATGTTAAGGGAGACCACGCCGCTTACAGAACGGGTTTCCCCTCACTAACATATCTTTGCAAAACCATATACGTGCTCCTGCATCCACAATGGTTAAATACTGTAAAGTAATCATTATGTATACATACATAAATCTTAGGTAATAATGAACATCTGTTCAAATACAAAAGTTTTGTTTGGATAACTTTTAACCTTTGGCTAACTCTGGCATACTGGACAATATAATCAAAATTAACCTAACATCTGTTAGGTGTTCTTCTTCTGGATTATCTATCCTTAACTATCTATTAAATACTTCACTTCTGGATGGTCTGTCCCTAACTTAATCATCTCCCAGGTCTTCCCGATCCTAATGGTTTTTCAGGCTCACCAATAACTTATATGTATACAACATATATTCCTTTTAGTGTGTAATCATTATTTTAACCTACCTGTGACAAATTCCTACACACTGGAATTTTGGACAACAATTAGCTGGGGCTAATAGCTAATGTATAGGGCGTGACCTCATACTTGTCCCATCTGCTATTCTAATATCTGTGTCATTTTCTCTTAAGGATCCCCACCCATAATTTTCCTTAAAAACATTTCCAAACCAATTTAAACCTTTAAATCAAATTTAAACAAGGAATAGTATATAATCTATATACTTTACTCAAAATCGTATCACCATATTATATATCCTCTTTACTCAAACTTTAGAAACAATTAGCCATTTGAAGAACCTCTTTCTACACTTTTGAAATCATCTATTTCAAATTTAACTACAAACCTTCAAAATCAAACCTTTCGAAAACAATAAAACTTTGGACATCCTTCTTTAAAATCTCTTTAAAACATTGCCTTAGAAAACCTTGGAAAACCTTCCATCTCAAACCTTTCGAAGACATTCACTTAAACCTTAAAAAATCATTCAACCAGAACCTTTCAAAATCTTTCATTCAAACCTTTCGCAGTCAATCATTTAAATCTTTCAAAATCATTGAACTTAAACTTCTCATGGTTGATCATTAAACCTTTCGAAATCATTCATTCAAACCTTTCGCAATTAATCATTTAAATCTTTCGAAATCATTGAACTTAAACTTCTTATGGTTGATCATTAAACCTTTCGAAATCAAACCTTTCGAAATCATTCAACTAAAACCTTTTGAAACTATTGAGTTTAAGCTTTCAAAATCAATCTTCAACCTTTCGAAATCATTTAGTTAAAACCTTTTGAAATTATTTACATAAACCTTTCGAAGGTTTACTAGTTTCAGTTCAAAACAAATGGAAAATCTTCTTTTAATACCTTTCGAAGACGTTGGAAGCAACCTTTCGACTAAGCTGAAAGCTCTGCTTCAAAAGCTTTAAACATGTCCTTTAAAACAACTCTTTCGAAAGCTTTGAGTTATACTTCAATTTATAAAACAAGGGTAAGACATCTAAGTCAAAAGCTTCCTTTCGAAAGCATTGGGAGAACCGGCTGGTTTTAAAACAGGTATACCTTTCGACTTTGTCGAAAGGTTTAAATCAAAACAAAGCAAAACAAAGTGGAAGCAGCCTTTCGACTATGTCGAAAGGTTTTAAATAATAAACTTTGTTTAAACTTTTGACCTGGTCGAAAGCAACCAAGTCGAAAGCTCTAATTCAAAAGCATAGCTGGTGAAAGCTTTTGATTTATAAAACAAACATACCCCAACCTCAATGGTCATTTACCTTTCGACTAAGAGCCTTTCGACCTTGTCCAATTCATTACGTATTAAGTTACTTGATACCATATGCATTGGTTTGACCTTGCCGAAAGCTTTGAACCGCTCGACCTGGTCGGAAGATCCAGACTAGAAGGTATCTACTATAATAGGCTGAAACATTCTAAAAGTATGATTTCTTTGCTTTTAAATTAAAAAGATAACTAACCTGCCTTTGTTTGTCAAATTTTCATTAGTTAAAAAATTCTTTTCAAAAATATGCGGCCACTATTTTCGAAATTAATGATCATTTATTTACAAAATGCCCCTTCCTAAATTAATTATATAAAACATATATGTCCTACACCTTAAATAATTTTATATATTCATCAAAACACTTAGGAAAAATCTAGAAAAATCCCAAAAAATCCATTTTAATATGTTGCCTAGCATATAAAAATTTCAACTCCAAATAATTATTAACTGAAAATAATTTATAACCCAATAACAATTTCCTTCACAAGAAAATTAATATAAAATCCACCATGATTCGAGAAATTATGACAATTGAAACCCATCTCTAAAATATCATTTCTGACCTATATTCAAATTTTCAAGGCATTTGAATGTCATGAAATAGGGTTTTCATGTCAAACATATCATAAAAATTTAACACGAACATCTATAATACATCAACAATCATATGTACAACTATAATCATCAAAACATGGCATATACTTGCAAAAACATTTTAGATCCAATCACAAAATAAAAAACTAAAAAAAGGGACGTAGTGACTACTCACCTTAGCTTTGTGATTATGGATGAGAGATCTGATTGTTGAATTAGTTGATTACTTCTCTTCTCTTGAATCCATGCTTTAATTCTTCTTTTGAGAATAGGAAATGGTGGCTGGCCTTAGGTATTTTAGTTTGAGTGAAATGAGAATAAGAATGAATCCGGGTTACCCATCTCCTAAGGGTTTAGAGTATAAGGTTTTACTATTTTTCATATTTCCCTACTCATATCCTAACACATTGTTAATGTTAATTCATTTTAGTTAATCATATAACATGTCATGACTACCTTTACTTAATCAATTCCCAACCTATCAATCCTCACATTGTTTAATTTAATTTACTAATTAAATATCCTAAACAATGTTATGAAAATATGGGATGTTACAACATATATTATTACCCGACGTCGTAGTGGGCGCAAACTAAATATAGAAAGGCAATTTACCCTAATCGTTGTAATCCACTTAGCCTTAAAGCAACCCCTATTTAACAATTCCCCATTTGTGAAGCTTGAGGTAACATTTACTTTTCTTAAAACATTTTCACTTAAAATGCCACATTTCCATTTCCAACGACATACTATTAATTTCCATAGAAGTACAATTTCTAAGCTCGTACGTCTCAAAGAATGGTGTTAAGTATAAGAGGGGTTACCTCCTACACTACCAAACATATGTACTTTTGTACAGATCAATACACTGTGATCTTAGAGATGCAATGTTGGACATCTATCCAAACAATTAATATAGGAATAGGATAAACCAAAGGCACCTTCCTACCACATCCTATTGGAATTACTCCTAGAATTAGTAGCAAGTAGTCCTTTCATATGAAGATCCCACAATGATGGGACCACTGCTATTTATTTTTCTTAGGGGCTACTCCAAAATAATCAATAAGCAGTCCTTCCATTATGAAGATCCCCGTCTTCAACTTCAACATGTCTTCACTTTCAAAATATGGAAATTGGTTTGAAATGTTTTTCAGATAAAAATTCCCCAAATCTAATGTCGGTTTCTCTGAACCAATTATCGATAAATATTTGTTAAGTAGGTGATCAAAATTTTATTAATTTGTATTCTTTAATCTAAAATATCCTTTAGAGATAAATATCTTTTATAATTATTTCTTTTTAGTATACACAGAATCATTAAACCTCTCTTTAACATTGGAAATACCAGATTCATAAGTCATATTGGAAATCCTTATTTAGTCAAAAAATGGGTCGATAAAAATTATACTGATTCTACTCAATATCAATTTCCATATTCAATTTTTACTATCTGTAGAATCATGGTGAAATCACCTTTTAAATTCAGATGGATGAAATGGTTCCTTCCTCAAAATTTAATACCAAGTATAAGAAGATTATTTCCATACAATCCAAGTTGCAGTAAATTTAGAAAAAATTTAATATTTTGTACATGCCTCATTTTCGACATTCGATCTTATCTATTCCTCACCCAAGAAAGCGGCCAGGAGATTTGGGAAACTGGTTTATCCTTAACATCTCCTTAGTTTAAGCACCTCCCATCATGATCTCATGAATTGAAAAATCCAGTCTGCTCGTCGGCTTTTAGAGCCAAGATTAAATCACTTAATTATAACAGCTTTTCTTTAAATCATTTGTTTAAAGTTTTTAAAATAAATTATAAAACCTTTAAACCAACTTTAAAATACTTAATTATTTATTTGAATTTTTTTATAAAGATTTGGAAATGAATACTTAAGTTTAAAGCCATATTTCAAAAGTTATTAAAAGTGCTGCAAAAAAGTGTTGCGAATATTGTTGCTATTCGTGTTTTTAAGGTTTATTTGATCAAAAGAACTTTTCTATCATTATAAATCCATTTTTATAACTAAATATCTTGTAAAAAAAATTAATTATTTATAGAATTTATTCCATATTTTTAAGATTTAAAAATAACATTTATAAAGAATTTATCGCTTTGGTATCAATGCTGAAGGTTGAGCGAGAACCTTGGCTTTGGTATGGGTAAAGTCTCATCAGAGAAAGGATTGGTAATATCCTAGGATGAGTAACTCATTAGAGATAAGGTTAGTAACACCCCAAAATGAGATACGAGAGTATTACGTATACGAGCGCGTATTTGTTAATTTTTTAAAAAATGATTTTGTTTTTAAAAAAAATTGGTAAATGAAATAATTTTACCTTGGGTTTATATTTTAAATATCAAAGGGGATATTATTATTTTTGGTAAAAATTAAGGATTTTTTGTAATTTTTCTTAGTAAAACTAAAATATGAATATCTTGTGATTAGAATTGCACAATTTGACTATAAGATATTCCATATAGAATCAATTAGTTGAAAGCTAGAATTTAGAACATTTATCATATACCCTTAGACATTTAGTTATTAAGGAATAATGATTCAATGATCATCATAATGGATGGGTTTAAAAGCTAAGTACAAATATCCTGTAAAGTAAAAATTCACAATTTGATTATAAGATATTTGATGATAATACTAAAGATGGAAGTGTAATTAGAGGAAGTAAAGAGAAAATTTACACTTAGAAAATATTCTTATCAGTAAGATAGAAAAAGATAAACCTAAACTGAGACTTTTTGTAAATATATCATGAAGGGTAAGTTCTATAACTTATAAAGGAAATAAGATAATTTAAAATTTAGATACTGTGGTTAGGTTAGAATCAAAGTGAAATTAGAGAATAAAAGATATAAGAAATATCATCCTAATATAAAACTTTGAATTAGTGATACATTTAGGGCAACATTTTTAATTCAAAATGAAGTAAGATTAGAAGGGGATAGTTTTGAATAAAATGGTTAGTAGGTTGATTGTTGGATGAATTTTTTTTTTGAATTCACAATTTGACTATAAGGTATTTTATGAATTTAAGGTTAAAAAAATTTATTTAGAGAATGGATAGGTAAATAAGTTAAGTAGATAATCATAGAATTAGTAAGAAAAAGATGTACACTTAGTAAAATTGTCTGATCAAGATATGGATTAGATAAATACTATTAGCTAAATTGAAACCTTTGGTAAAGAAAAATAAAGATTAAGTTTTATAACTTATTAGTTTAAGATAATAGTAGAATTCCACATCTGTCAAACTCCCTAATAAGCAATAACGATTTGAAGTTGGGGATATGTATACATACACTTAGGAAGTAAAGGTATATTATACAAGTTTAAGTCATATTTATAAGCTTAAGTAATAATGGATTTAGTAAAAGGTAAACGGTTGTGAAATAAACTTGGATTAATAGAAATTTTGAAGAAATGTTTTAGGTAAAGATGAATGTGAACAAGTACATAAGTTAAACGTAAATCATTTCAACATACAAATTTTGGTCTAAGATTTAAGTACAAAACTTTGAGGTGTCTACACCAATCCGAGAAAAAATTTATCACTCGTTTCTTGACGGCGAGCATTGATGAGAGTTTGTGATTGTATGCTCAAGTTTTCTATCATTATTGAGAGCTATGCAAGGAAAATAAGGGTTTATGATCAAGAAGTCTGATCAAAATCCGCACTAGAAAATCGGGGGATTTGTACTAGTTCAGAAGTAAGTTGTGGATTCGAATAACAGATCGAATCAAATATCACATATAGTATGATATGTTGGGTCTGTCAACATAGTAATTGGATAGTTATCTCAAATAATAGGCACTAAGATATAGTGGTTGGATTGATATTTTGGTATGTAAATATAGCAAGTATAGTACATGCTCAGGACAGAGAATGAGTTATGTGGTTGTATTTGTTTATCTTGATATAGTATAAATGTGGTTGTTTTTGGATGTAGATTCTTATTTGGTTGTTGTATACATTATATAAAGTGTGCAGTATGTACTAGGATGGGTATAATAGAAGTTTGACTTTATGTATGTATATATAACCTTAAGTACATGATAAGTACTCAAGTTATGTAGAGAATCTCTATATGTATGTTTGGTATCATTTGTTTTAGTGTTGTTATGATATCGACCTTCTTCTTTTCTATCATCAGTATAAATAAGTCAAATTATTTGAGGATATGAATATGAAATAGATTCCTTTATCTAACTATCATTTCGAGGATGAATGCTTTTAAGTAGGGGAGAATGTAACGACCCGTAATTTCGCTACTTCGAAAATAAGAGATTTCGTTCGTTTTAAATTTAAAAGGAATTTAAAACATAAATAAATATGTTATATGTAATAAATAATTATCTATTCTTATAGTTAATAAATTAAAAAGCATAAATTTGGATTTTAGAGCAAATCGACAAAAGTAAATTTTTGTTAATAATAAATAAAGGTTTAAATAAATAAGTTTAATTATTTATTTGATAGGTTAAATCTTATTTAAAACATCTAATGATGATAATAAAAGTATATTAAAGATTTAAAAGTATGTTAATAATTGTTTTAAAAAATTAACCAAAATTTGTCGCATTTTGTCAATTTTACATAAACAGTAAAATTAGAGATTTTGATATTAATTAAATACAAAGAGACATGCTTTAATTTATTTAAAGAAGTAAAAAGTTCATTTTAAATTTTGTTTTACTTCAATATATAGCTTAACAAAAACGTCAAATTTTGATTGTAAAATTTGCCGACGAAAACACCGTTTTCGACCAAAACAAGTTGTCGTCAAGTTGTTGCAACTTGATACATTTTCTAACATATAAATACAACTTAACAAACTATTTTAAATATTACATTTAACAAATGCATTTTGAAAAGTCAAAGTAACAAATAATTCAAAAAGTAACATGATTTCACATGAACCTATAAATGAATCTATACTAAACAACATCATTACTTTACATCTTGTCTCATTAATGAGATGTTACCGATTTATATGGAAAAGGAGCAAATTTTATTTTAACATTTTAAAATTTAAGAAAATAAGGTGAACATCAATTCTGAAGTATAAATTCGAATCAAACCATTTCTTCCCCATTAAGCAAAGGTCAAATCAAGGGTAAAAAAGGTAAATTAAAAATCAAAAAGTAGACAAGGGCTGTTTTAAATAAACATGCACATCTTCCACTTTTTCATATTTCATTCTTTCCTTCTTCTTCACTTTCTCGTTCTTCTTCACCTCCTTTTCCATGGCTTCCCCACTTCTCCTTTCTCTTCCAACAAAGCTCCACCTTGGCCCAACACCCCTTCCCTAAGCCGTAACCACCTCCTACACCACCTGCCAACCTCCTCCAAGCCAAATATCCCACACACACCCACCTAAAACACTCCACGACCGAGCCCTACACACCAAGGTCGAGCCCATACTCTACCATACCCAAGCCCAAAGCCTCATACCCAAGGCCTTACACCCCCTTTCCCTCTAAAGCTCACGACCAAATAAAAAAATAAGAAGAAAAGAAAAGAAAGAAAAAGAGAGAAGGAAAGGAAAGCGATAAAGTCGAGATGCTTGGAAATATCACGTTATTTCGTTAGTCATATGCACGCAAATTCGCCAAAAATTGACGAAGTGGATATAAAGGTGATAAACTCTCGCCGCTTTCAAATTTATATTTTGGTGATAAACTCTCGCCGCTTGGAAATATCACGTTATTTCGTTAGTCATATGCACGTCATTTAACTTGGTTTTGGAGGTGGACGGACATGGTATATACATGTGTAATTTTACTATATTTTGGAATTGTTTTCCATGGCTTTGCTACATTTTTTTCTTATGAACTAGAAGCCATTAATGAGCTTTAAAAAGAGCAGGAAGAAGAAGAGAATTGTGTGAATCTAGGTGGGTATTTATTGGAAATACTTTGCACCAAAAATATCATGATATTATCTCCTTACCTAAGCATTCTTACATCAACATTCACCTCATCTCTAGCTATGAATTCCACCCTCCATCACCCTCCACATGCTCTGCCCACGCCCCCTTCCATCATCACCATCATACCATAGCATGTGCATTGACTTTTGTATGCTTAAATCTAAAGTATTAAGAGAAATACCATGATATTTGTTTCATTTGTATACATGCACGTAATGTATATATGTTTATTTGCATGTGTATGTGCATGTATGACATGGATATGTATGTATATATGTGCGCATATTTATCTTACAAGGTTGCAATGAATTAAAACAACTTCTATTTGTTAAATCGTTACGAATTTCGATTCCGAATTCCGATCACATTTTTAATTTTTAACTAATTAAAATGATCACATTTGATTTACAAAACCATATAAATTAATATTAAACAATTGTTTACAAAAAGTACTATTATATCGTATCGATTTTCTTTTATTTGATATCAAGTGTATATCTTTACAAAACTATTATAATTGATTTATTATCACTGCATAACTAACTAACATGAATTAGTATCTTTTCAAAACAATTATTTGAATAATTATAATAAATATTAATTCGTCAAATCTCAATTTAAATACATAGATCAATTATTAATATGATGTCATTATTGACGATGTCGTAAATATATTTTATTCCAAAAATAAAATAAATAATTTTATTTTATATTCTTGTTTAAATAGATAAATAACTTTATGTATCCAACTCCATGTGTGACTTCTGATAATTATAGAGCTGTTTTATTGATAAAACGGTTTTTGGTTACTTTATCGATATTTTTCCGAAGTATATATATTTATAAATACTTATTCAAAATAAGATTACCTTAATTAATTATTATTTACGACAATATAATCTATGTTAAAAAGCATATACTTGAATATTTTAAAAATAAATATAATTTATCAAAGTGATAAATTTGCAAGTTGTTACATCTGACTAGGGGATGATTAGTACATGGAATCCATTGTACCATTGAGGTGCCTGACCTACAGATGTAGTGAGAGCAGGGGTGGAGTGAGATTAGGATGCCTGTCTAAAATAGATCATATACCATTCCATAGTACTCCTAGTTTTTGCAACAGAACCTACAAGCCAACTTATTTTGAGGTTTTGGTTTTTAAGGGAGTCCACAACATAGTTGTGGCTCTTGATTGGTCTTTTTGGTAGCTAATGACAATTTAATCCAATTTATCAACACATAATTTAAGTGTAGGTACAGTTCAGTATGCCGACTTAGGGATATCAATTAGTAGACGAGATATATTATATAGATATATGAATATGTGGTTCAAGTGATTTATATATATAATTATAAATGCATGGTTTATGCGATTTATATATGTTGGTTTGGTATGTCTACTTTGTGGCAACGGGGTAGTGCGAGGCACTTCAATAACGAATCATTACCCATATGGGGACAATAATAATTCGGTGTCGTGGACCCATATGGGAAGGGTGTACGTAGAGTTTAGCGTTTACATACGTTTCATGTATTTCGGTAAACACAACCAAAAGGAAATGATGGTAGTAAGGGATTCCGTTGTACCATTGAGGCGCACGACCTACAGACGTGGCCCGGCAGGAGGGGCGGAGAGAGATTGGAATGCAACTCTAGAGTAAGTCATATTGTAACGACCCGCTATTTTGGATTATTCGCATCCGCACATGTTGGACTTGAATAATTCAAAATACCGAATTGTTAATTTAAATTTGGCAAAACTGAACATATACAGTAAATAAATAATCACAGATCATAGGCACGGAGTAATAAATGCAGCGGAAACAAAAGATAGTAGTTCATGAAGCTACTATATAAATAATAGAGATAAATAAGTTACAATAGAAGTCTCGAATACAATAGTCAAATACAAGAATCAGAATACATCACTAGAATCAACTGAATATCTGAAAGCTCGATAGATAGCTGGATCTCCAAGCGAAGCTCCAACGCCATAGGTGAGTCTCTAAAGCTGGTACTCTCAGTCTGACCCGAGCGTAAAGCAAAACACAAAACACTCGAGTCAGGATTAACATTCTTATATCAATAAATCCAACTCAAGTGAAATAACAGCTGAAATACAAGTAACTCAAATGACGTTGGAATAACTATCCTCTAAGGATCCGTTAAACTATCTACTATATAGTAGTATACGCTAAGTAGATAATGTCTATCAGTAATATAAAGTATCAAAATAGTGTTAAGGCGTTACCATTATCTCCCTTAACACATTTTATATAAGTGTCATAGACTATACGACACTGTAAACTCCATCGTAAACTAGTGGGATATCAGGGAGTACTGCATAGGTATAACACAAAACAAATTCATAGTGGTCGCGTATATAGGGATACAAGTATGACAAGGCACATGAGGCAATACCCAAGGTAGTGAAACTACCGTTTGCCTGATCCGGACCGGTGAGAACGCATCGCTGCAACGATCGCAACACCGCGAAACAACACTCCCAAAATTTCGAGGGTGCACACCAATCAATAACAAATAATGAGTAGTTTACGAAGAAGTGTGTTCGCTCGAGGTGGCTAACCCCATTTGGCCCGGCACGGCTCCTGTTTTAGTCATTTCCAATTTGACACAAGTGTCAAGGCTATCCATTATCGTTCTCTTTCTTCAGTCATCACGTACATCATTCCAACCACTTCATTCTGGATCACACTCCGCGTATAGTTACTAAAGTGGTTTTCGGTTTAGACAGAGAGTATGTCCACAACCGATCCCGGTTTCTTTAATAACTTTCATAATTATTAAACCAATTGGTCGATTAATGTATTTCAAAACCAAATCAAATTCAATTAGTATTAGAATTTGTAAACCAACATTTCATTTGCCTATCTAAATCAATTTCCAAAATTTTACGTTTCAAACTTCCAAGTTACCATTTCAAAACTCTATAATTCAAATTCAAAATTTGATTTAAAACAATTCAAATATTGATTTAAATTCGTATATAAGTTTCATTCAGTAATTATTTAAATTAATTTAATTTAACATTCAAATCCATTTTAATTCATTGATCGATTTCATTTAATATCCGTTAAATTAATTATCATTCAAACAATTTCTATTAAATTTCCAATTCATTAAATCAATTACTTAAGTTCGACTCCATTATATCAAAACTTACAAATTGAATTAAATTAAATTCGTCAAATCGAATTCTTTAAATTACACGTCTTACATTAATTTTAATAAATCACATTTTATTTCTTGTTAAAGAAATTCAATCACACTTATTTATTTACTAAGTTACAAATTTCAAAACTCAATTAATAAAGAAACTTAATTTCACTTATTCAAGAAGATTTTACTTATTAAAGAATTCAATTTTATTTAATTATTAAATAATTTAATCTTATTTAATTATTAAATAATTCCAAAACTTAATTAGTAGTTTCAAATTTAATTATTAAATACTTCTAAGACCTAATTATTATATAATTCCAAACTTAATTATTAATTAAGTTTAAAACAACGTTTTTTTATCAACTACTATGTTAATATTTTATTTCAGATTATAAGTATTAACAATTCCCTTCATTAGAATTCCAATTCCAACTTCATTTCAAAATCTTGTTATTTACTCAAATAAAATCTTAATTTTATTTTTAAATCAAATTATTGACCAATCAGGTTTTATTTAATTCTCTATCCTAAGTCAAAGTTTATTTGGTTATTTATCGTTTCAACCCGATTCCATTTCAATTCACAAATCAAAGCATAGCAAAGGGAACTTGCGGTGTGATAACTGGGATGGTGTCAAAGTAAATAAACAAGCAATAGCAAACATCAATAACAATACAATAATTTAAATAATCTCGAAATAATCGTATTAATTTACATTTGTTGTTTATGCAAATTAATATGATTATTTCTAGAATCTACACAATCATTTCATGTACATTAAAGATTGTTACACTAATATTTATACGGTTCTTCACTTGATATCTATTATTCAAATTCATATTACATCAATTTAAATCACATACATTTAAATGATTCAGGGTGTACTTAACCAATTTATGCATGTCCATTAATTTAGCATTTAAAGGGGTCAAATTTAACTAATCAAATTCAATATATAGATCCGTTTTAAATTGTTAACTATCTTTTATCAATTCGATTGCATATTATTAATCACTTTAACATTAACAATTTAACGTCCATTATAAACATCAAAAATCAATCAATTATCAACCAAACTGGATTATCATCGTATAAATAACAGATAATGGTGTCAGATGTCATAGGTGAACTGATACAGGTAATAACATATATATAACAGTGTAAATAACTAACAACAGAATATTTCAGTTGTCGTTTCAATTGAAATCAAATTTAATAAATAAAAGAACATTAATCGTGAGTGACTGCTCACCTTCCAAGGCTGGAGAATACTGAAGATGACACAAATACGCACACTGATACGAATATGAGCAAATCAAAAGATGCTGCGACCAAATTGGACATTGACGAGGCAAGAGCAAGGCACGATGGACATGAGTTCGACGGATAAGCTGATAACATAAATTTATGAAAACAAATCAAATCAGTTTTGATATATACTGAAAATAGATATATTATTATTGTATTATTTAAGTCAATAATACATATTAAAATAACCAATTTATATAAATATTTTAATTAAAATCAAAACATATATTAAAAATATTTTGCTTTGCACACTAACATATATATGCAGACCCAATATATAATAACACTAAATGTACTATGCAAGCTAATATGTATATATGAAAGCTACAAACTAACCCAGACTATATATACACAATGTACATATACGCAATCTACAAAAATCAAAATTTGTATATTACACCATTTTAAAAACATATACATAATATGGTACAGTATACTTTTATGTAAACAATATACAAGGTAACAATCTATATACAACCTTCGAAAACAACATACATTTATAACTGACTTTATAAATTAACATATACAAAAGTTATACAATATAAATAACCCTTATATGACTAACAAACATATATATTCATATAATCCTTCCAAGCGCAACTGCATAAACTTATTTTATTTTAAATTTTATCCCACCTCTACATGCGAGCCAACATACCTTAATTTTACATATACAAACTAAACTCATATGCATTTTGAACAGCAACTATATATGTATAGTCCTTATATAATCAATATACAAATGCAGACGTCACCTAACGGCTACAAATCACTCACAGTGACTATATGCAAAACACAAATATTTAACTTATACTAATGTATAAATATTTATATATAATACTTTTGAACAAAATATATAAACATTAAACTCAAAAGCCTGTAAGAACACATAAGAAATGGCCAGAACATGGAATGAACAAAATATCAAAGGGTGACAAGCTGACAAGCAGACAAGGCGAAGGCTGGCTTTAGGATATTATTTCCTTGGTTCGGCAACAAAGATGCATGCACGTTCAATATATCTTTTTTTTGAAACATAAAGTTTGGCAAATATAAATAACTTTTATTACATCAAAACAAAATATACAACTTCCGAACTCAAATATGCTTATTATACCTGATATATATGTAGCATTATATAAACGATCAAAATACTTGCTTGACATATTATATACATAGAGTCATTTATGCACGAAAGTTCATGCAGCTGGTTTCACGCATCAACACTGTGATGACCCGGAATTTCTAACAATTTAAATTTGAATAGTTAATTGAATTTAAAATATTTAAAAGTTAATTTTAACTTGAATTCAAGATATCAAGATTTACTTGATAATTAAATCATTGAATTTTATAGTTTGAATTAAATTGTTGAATCTGAAATTTCTAAGCCTGTTAAAATAATTTGAAGGCTTATAAAATTTATAATGATAATACTGGAAATAATAGTATGGTTGAAATTTAATTTAAAGGTGAGTTGTTCGGTTTTGAAATTTATCGTTTAAACTAGAATTTAAAAATAACCTTCGGAGGCACAGTCTCGGAATTCGACGAAACCAGTTCCATTGGATCCGTAATATTGTATTATTGTCGGATTTCAATTTTCGTAATGTTTGGAGTTGTCGTGTTACCGTACGGTATGTAAACGAGTTGATAGGAGTTTGAAATATTTTGAAAAAATAATAATATATAAAAGTAAAATCAATTATACGGTAAATCTTCTCCAATACGTTTCCCCAATTTTATATCGCATCTACTCTCTTCCACCCCTTCAGTTAAACTCACGAAAACATATATATAAAAAAAATGGAAATCGAGCCTCCCTCTTTTCCCTTTTGCCTAAATCGAGTTCGTGTATGAAAAGGGGGGGCGACTCTAACTCGAGAGGGGACGAAGCACGGTCGCGCACGCAAGCTACGACTTCTCGAGTTAGGAGCGGCGGCATGAAGATGTGGAGGGGTTGTTCGCAATGGATCTGGAGATGGCGCAGGGTTGCAGCACGTTGCTCAGAGGTTTGAGGGCGGCAATGGAGGACTGGCGAGGCATGGCGACAGGTTTGGGCTCGCGATCACTGGAGGCTTGCTCGAACGCGAGGTCGATGAGGCGCGGCGTCAGTGAAGTGGAGGTTTTTTTTGCTATGCTCGTTGCAGTGGAGGGAAGGAGCGTTGATCGCGATTGGGTAGCAACATTGTCTGGTGAGTTGTTTGGGTTTTATGGATTATCTATTCTCTCTTTGATTTTGAAATTTTTAACAGTAAGAAGAAAAAAAATTTAACAGTAAGAAGGAAAAAATTTTTTGCAGTAAAGGAAATTTAGTTCAAGTTTCATAATCAATTGAAAATAATCTATAAATCGGAAATTAATCGTTTCCGTTGGTTCGTATATTAATAAATGATAAAATTTGTTTGGTACAAAGTCTAAAACTGAGAAACAAGCCGGTTTAGGATGAATTATAGACAACAAAGGCAAGAGTGAGTAAACCTCACTCTATGGATTTCTATTCAAAAATTGTAAATGGTTAAATTTTAATAATTGGTTGGATGAATAAAATGATTGGATGTGCTGTTGAAGATGATGTGACTTTGTTTAGATTTGATCTCGAGTCAATTTGGGTTGACTCAAAGTATTCGGGTTTTTAAATTGTTTTAGATTTAATGTTATAAACAAGAGAATGTTGTTGAGGGCGTAATGAATTCTGGTTTATAAATTTGAAGCGTAATTAAAATAATTAATTAGTTAGTTAAATTAATTTATAATTTGGGTTAATTAATTTAGTAATTAAAAGTTTGGAATTAATTAATTATGGTTTAAGTTAATTAATGAAGTTTAATTAATTCAAAATAGTCGTTGGATGGTTTGATGAATAATTGCTTAATTAAAATAAAATATAATTACTTTGTGTAATTTATTAAGAGATTAATTAAGACGATTAATTAAGAGGGAATTGGTTTATTTAAAGGAGTAAATAAATAGATAGTTAATTTAAAGGTTGAGATAATTCAAGAATGATTAATATTTGTGGCGTAATTAATGATTAATTGTGGAATGAAATTAATTTAGATTAGGATAAATTAAAGTATATTTGGGAATTATTAATTTATAAAATCAATGACATAAATAAAGATTGACTAATTAAGATTGATTAATCATTAATGAGTGACTTATGTGAAGTTAATATAAGTAATTAAAGATTAATATAACCAAAATAGTTAATTTGTTCATGAAGTAATTAAGATTACTTATCGTTTGGTTAAGGATAAGAAATATGATGTAGTTACTTAAAGATAGTTGTTTAAATGAAATTGAAGGATAATTAATCCAGGTTGATTAATGCTGATGAATGTTGAAGGGATAATTGAATTATTAGATTTGAAATTAATTAATTATCAACTAACGAAAACTAAGTGATTGAGGCTTGAAATTCAAGTAGAATCAATTGAATTAATTTGGAAGGGGTCAAATTTGATTATGAATGATTGAATGTCATTGGATGATTTGAATGGGTTAATATTTCTGATAAGAAATGTTGTGTATTTCATTTGAATAACTTGGGTTAAGTTAGCATGGGTTTTGGAGAGACTGGGTCGGGTATTATGAAATATCCGAAACCCCTTCGATTTTTATAAATTAATTTGTGAAACCTATAGACAGGAATGAAGTGATTTAAGTGAATTGGATTATTTTATCTAAGTTTGATACTTAGAAATTTATATGTGAAATAAGGGTCGTCTATAGCAAGATGTGAATTGAATTGGATAAATTGATATATGTTACCCCGGGTTTATGAAAGTTGATTTCTTTGGTATTCCATGTTAGTTGGTTTACTCAAGCTGGTTTCCAGCCTGACCCGGGTGTTACTTTGGTGTAATGCTTGGGTCAGACCGAGTATTACAGATTTTCAGGTAGGTACGTTCTAGAGCTCAGGAGGCGAGCTGGATGGCAATATCGTATAGAGTATATCCGCTGTATTTATATTATTGTTAATCTGAGACAGGATAATTGTAAATATTCAGTGACTGTATATAATGTGAAACTCTGATGTATATTAAATGTAATCGATAGATATAGTATTCTTTTGAAAGTTATTATTATTTATCATTATATTTTATCCCCTGCGAATGTGAGATTTTGGTGTTTTCTGTTCTTCTTCTTCTATCTCTTTCTTCTTTTTCATAACTATCTGGAATTTTCGGGTTAGAAAATTTCGGGTCGTTACATTTGGTATCAGAGCTGAAAGGTTAAGCGAGAACCTTGGCTCTGGTGGGGATGACTCATTTAATAGAGTCTGTAGTACTCTAGAATGAGTTGAGTATATATATATATATATATATATATATATATATATATATATGAGCGCGTACTTGTTATTGTCTTATATAAAGATTTTAAATGATTTTATATAAAAATATATTTTGATATATATATAAAGCAATATTTTCTTTTAATAAATATTAAAGTGATTGGTTGTTAATTATTGAAATTAAATTTAAGAAGTAATATAATAAAACCAAACTGAAGTCTAGAATTGGAATTAAATTAAGTAGGAACAAAATATAACTAAATTAAAATTTAAGTGATTGAAAACAAAATTCTAAATCTGGTCCCAGAATTTGAAAATTTTGTTTCAAAGTAATGAAAATAATAAATAAGAATTATTTGGAAAACTGGGACTTGTTGAAAACAATGGGTTGTTTGTAATTTGATGTGGATTTAAAAGCCAAGGGTGGTTTAAAATTTTAAAACATGGCTAGGAGGGTCAAGAAATAAATATGTATATATGTATGGATATACATGATATCAAAGATAATTTGAAATAAACTCTAAATGTTGAGTTTTGATTTTCCCTGAGGTGTGATGGGAAACCCAAAGTGATATAAGTCTTGAACTTATAAGAGGGAAAGAATTTTGAAATTTGAAGTGGGAATTCAAATTGAGTTAGATTGATTGGATTAAGTAACTTGGAATTTAACTTTGGGAAGTTAAATAAGTGTAGAAAAAGCAACCAGAATTGGAAATTTCAAGATGAAATTGGAATTTAACTTGGAAACTTCAATGGTTGATTTGAATTGGGAATTTGTGTGACCTCAAAACGAGTTTGAGATTTAAAAATTGAAAATGGAGGGACGTTTTCAAATAAATTGGATGCTATCATCCTATTGTTAATCAAAATCTTTAGATTGAGAATGGAATTGTATAAATAAAATAAAATAAGTTTGAATAATTGAATTGTAAAATAAACTTGTTAAGAACTGGCTTCAAACTGGAAAATTAGATTGAATAATAAATTAAGATTTTAAAATAAAATTGTATTGAACCTTGAAATACATAAGTAAAAATAATGTAAATGAGAATTTTGAGAAATTGGGCTCAGAAATTAAAATGATTAAACACTTTGATTTAAAGGTTAATTTGGTTTAAAGAGTTAAACCAACCTTTGAGAATTTAATCGAATTTCTATAATTCGAGATAGTTTAAATTCAAGATTTAATTGAATTAGTTTAAAACTGAATTTGGTTTGAAGTAATTGGATTGGTGATTGACGATATATAAGTTCAAAAATTTTAAATGGGAAATTGGATTGGATTAAATTGACTTGATTTGGATTCTGAAATTAAATTGATAATAACTCAAATTGATTGGAATAGTATGAAATTATAATTAAGATTGAACAGGATTAAAATCAAATGGAATTTGATTTAAATTGGGAAAGTAATTAAGATTGATTCAACTTGAATTGGAAATAGATCAAGCCCAATGGAATTTGGAGTTATTCAAGTTAGAACCGAGTCAATTAAATGGAAGTGTAAATTTACATTGGATTGTTGGGAAAGTGAACAGTTGACTCTTGACTAGTTTTAATATAAATTGTTTTGATATAAGCTTATTTTTCTAAGCTATTAAATATATACAACTTTTCTTTCTTAAAGCCAAATTATTTTATACTTGTTTTATAATTATTTTGGAGCTATTTAACCATTTTTCAGCTGTTTTCTAAACTTATTACTATATTTTAACTATGTTACAAATTAATTACTAATTTACAACTATTTTGCAATTATCTAAAAAAAATTTGAAACTATTTAACTATTTACAGTTATTTTGCAAAATAATCATTATTTTTCAACTACTTATCTATTTCAAATTTTCGAGCTATTTCCTAAATATAAACGGGTCGGCGTTCAAACTGTTATTGATTAAATACCCAACTGGGATAAGAATTGAGGTAATAATCCAAATGGGGATTAAGGCAAATGTGTATAAGTGAATGAAAATTTAAGTGAATGTGAATAGAAAGGAAATTGATATTGGAAAGAGTAATCAAATTTGAATATTTGATTTTGGGTAAACAAAGTTATATCTTTGTTATATATTCTCCCCTTGTTGAATCTATTGTTGGAACAAAAAGGATTTTGAAAGTGTTTGAAGTATAAAAGGAATTTCATACAAATTTGAAATAATCCAAGGTTTTAAAAATTATATATATCTGTATATATATAAAGGACCTTATGATGATTTTGGAAAGGGTTTTAGGAACCTTTGGATTTGGAAAGGCTTTTGATTTTTGGGTAAAATCAATATTGAATTTGGAATGCCTAGTTTGTGAATTATCGATTTTGGGATAATCGATTTTGTGTAAATGAGCTTTGTATGAGATCATACTAGGTGTATGACTTGAAGATACTATATGTGTATAGTATAAAGTGTTTTGATGATGGCTCTGGGGAAAAAGGCGCTTCCTTGAAATGAACTTCTCAGAAGTTCCACTGGGTGGTGCTGCCTTGAGCCCCAAGGGGGGTTCTAAAGTTAATCCTGTGAGGAGTCCGGACAAAACTAGTTCCTGAGGATTATGAGTACTGTATACCATAGCGAAAGTCGTGTGTGCCGTTGAGAGCCAACAGTCCGCGCTTGATTTTATATCAGCAGACTTCGACCTATGGTATAACATAGCGAAAGTCGTGTGTGCCGCTGAGAGCCAACAGTCTGCGTTTGATTTTATATCGGCAGACTGCGACCTATGTAGGAGTGGAGAGGCTTCATTTCGATAGCGAAATCAGAGGCCGCGAAGAGCCTGCAGTTACATGGACTTTTGCTGCGACGGCAACGTAACCCTGGATGTAACTGTGATCTGTTGTGTGGGATCTATGGTGTAATTAAGAGGCCGCGGAGAGCCTGCAGTTGCATGGACTTTTGCTGTGACGGCAACGTAACCCTGGTATGTAACTGTGACCATGGATGGGGGTGATGATTTTCAGAGCATTGTCACCAAAGATATTTACTCTATTTTCAAAAACTGTTTTCTATATTTTCAATAAAATTAGTTTCCAAGTTTTTTCACTGGATGTTGAAAACAGGTTTACCAAGTACTTATAGATTTTCAGTCCTACGCCTGATCAACGTATGACCGAATTTCTGTGAGAACAAGGATGGACTGGTTGAGACATCGAGCTATAAAAGTATTTTTATAAAGAGCTATTTTATTAAGTATGATGTGAATTTAAAAGCATTTCTAAATTTTTAAATAAAGATGTTGGAATTTTGAGGAAATAAAAGGAAATCCAAACTCGAATTTTAAGAAGTGATTCTTTGTCATCAAAATCGAATATTGATTTAGAAGTTGAAAACAAGCTAATTGGTTAAATAATTGTTTGATTGAATATGTTAATAAAATTTAACTTTGGTAAATAAATGGATTGTAAATTAATAATGGAGTTTGGAAATGAATTCAAATTGTAAATAGAACTCGACTTGGATTTAATGATGAAATAAATTAGAAGAGATGTTGTAAAAATAAAATAGGGTTGGATTGAAAAAAAAAATGTGATGGTTTGAATTATAAATAAAATTCAAGGGTGATTTGAATAATATTTAATGAGATTTGCAAGTAGATTGGATATAAGAGAAGTGATTATAATAGAAATAGTTTGAGTTGCAAAAACAAAACCCAAGTGAATGGAAATTAATTGAAAATGACTCTGTATTAATAAAATGAATTAGAAATGAGTTAAGTAGATGAATTCAGAAATTTAAAATGGGTAAATAAATGGGTTAATTGATTTAAGAAATAAATAGATGAAGTCTGATTGAAAAAAAAAACTAAATCAAAGATGTGATTGGAATGAGATTATCAGACTGAACTTAAGTTCGGTGGCCTATTAATTTGAAGTTCAAATGAGATAAGTATGTGCTTGGTTATTATTTTGATAAATTGAGAAGGTGAATTAAAATAAAAATTAAAATTAAAGTGGATGGGCTAACTAAATTTAATGGGATTTGATTAAATGAGAATCAAATCGAAGTAAACTTAAGTTTGATGTTGGGATAAATTAAAGTAAATTACATTAAGTCTAAAATTTATGGAAGCTTGGCTTCGAATAAGAGTGGAAGCCATTAAATAAAGGCTTGGATTAAATTAGTTTGGAAATGGTTATTAACTTATAAGTTTGAATGTGTCATGCTTAATAAATTGTTTTGAATGAATCCAATGTGGGAATGAGGTAAAATGCAATGTACGGTTGGTAAATAAATTAGAAATGAATGGAATTAAGTGCAGAATGGGTTGAAATTAATTTAAAAATAGTTATAAACTAAATAAATACTCTATTAAGCGAATATTGTCGAATTTGTATAGAATGAATTGTCGTATGACGTAAATCTAAGTAATTAAATTTCTGTGAATTGATAGGGACTAAATAAATTGGTTTTAGAATTAATTAAAGTGAATATGAGCTTGTTTGGATTAGAAATCAATTGGATGTAAGAAATTGAGTTGCAAACCATTGAAACTGAATGAAATGGCTTACAAATTGATTGAAAGCAATTGAATTAGCTTAAAAGTTATATAAATCGCTTATGGAAAGCGTTTTGGTGTTTGTCGCTTATGATATATATGTGTTTAGCTATTAAATATAAGTGAAACGCTTGTGATTTGCTATTAAAGTAAATGAAATGCTGATAAATACTCTATATATGGCACTTACATATTTAAATTGAGTAAGTACAGGTACCTGAAGGCCGTTTGGCTGGATTTGGATTGCACTAATTGCTTAAATAAATAAGCTGCTTGCTTAAAATGCTAAATAAGGTTCGCCTACGCAATACAAATAAAAAATATGAACTGTTTTTGCCTTTTCCGATCGGGTGGGTCGATGTATATATATTTATATCTCTTGTTAAATTGCAAAAGCTCCTCCGTACAAAGGGGACTCTGCCAAAAAATTTCATAAATTTTGGGAGTTAGAAATTTTTTGAAAATTCTGGGAAAATTTTGTTAACAACAAACAATTGCAAATTGGAAATTAAAGTAAATTAGTAGATGAAACTAATATGAATCAGTTATAAATGGAAGATGAAATTAAAAATTCAGAATTGAAAATAAATTGAAATCATATGGGAAGTGGAAACTAATTTGAAATAGATATGAAACTTATGTAAGAGAATGTATGAAAAACGATTTGTAAAATTTCGATTGAATATTGTTGCTAAACAAGATATGCGGGTATTAAGGGGAAAAGGAATTGGATTTGATTCCAAATGATAAATTTGAATTGCCCGACAAAAAAGTATGTATTTTAAATTCTGTATGAATTGGATTGGGTTTTTGATGTAGCCACTTGGCTTTTGTTTTCTTTTGAAATTTGGGAGCCCGTAGAGGCCTTTTGTAGTAGTACCGAGCTAGCCGCGCAAAGGAGACGCCGGCAAAAAATTTTGGAAATTTAGAAAGTTAGAAAATTTTGAGAAATTTTGATAATTTTAAATTTAGTTTTAAATTGAAATTTAAATGATTGAGCAGAAGAGTATTGATTGGAACTATAGAAGGTTTTGGAAAATTGGTTAAGGTGATAGTGGGTCTTTAATAAAGGATAGTTTGTAGGAAATTGATAAAACTGCTGGTTTTGGAAAAAGGGTAAACGGGTATTGGTCCGTTCTTCCTAACTAGTAATTTCGGGGACGAAATTCTTTTAAGGGGGGAGGAATGTGATGACCCGGAATTTCTAGCAATTTAAATTTGAATAGTTAATTGAATTTAAAATATTTAAAAGTTAATTTTAACTTGAATTCAAGATATCAAGATTTACTTGATAATTAAATCATTGAATTGTATAGTTTGAATTAAATTGTTGAATCTGAAATTTCTAAGCCTGTTAAAATAATTTGAAGGCTTATAAAATTTATAATGATAATACTGGAAATAATAGTATGGTTGAAATTTAATTTAAAGTGAGTTATTCGGTTTTGAAATTTATCGTTTAAACTGGAATTTAAAAATAACCTTCCGAGGCACACTCTCAGAATTCGACGAAACCAGTTCCATTGGATCTGTAATATTGTATTATTGTCGGATTTCAATTTTCGTAATGTTTGGAGTTGTCGTGTTATCATACGGTATGTAAACGAGTTGATAGGAGTTTGAGATATTTTGAAAAAATAATAATATATAAAAGTAAAATCAATTATACGGTAAATCTTCTCCAATATGTTTCCCCAATTTTATATCGCATCTACTCTCTTCCACCCCTTCAGTTAAACTCACGAAAACATATATATATATATATATATATATAATGGAAATCGAGCCCCCTTCTTTTCCCTTTTGCTAAAATCGAATTCGTGTATAAAAAGGGGGGGCGACTCTAACTCGAGAGAGGACGAAGCACGGTCGCGCGCGCAAGCTACGGGTTCTCGAGTTAGGAGCGGTGGCATGAAGATGTGGAGGGGTTGTTCGCGATGGATCTGGAGATGGCGCGGGGTTGCAGCACGTTGCTCAGAGGTTTGAGGGCGACAATGGAGGACTGGCGAGGCATGGCAACAGGTTTGGGCTCGCGATCACTGGAGGCTTGCTCGAACGCGAGGTCGACGAGGCGCAGCGTCAGTGAAGTGGAGGGTTTTTTTTGCTGTGCTCGTTGCAGTGGAGGGAAGGAGCATTGATCGCGATTGGGTAGCGACGTTGTCTGGTGAGTTGTTTGGGTTTTATGGATTATCTGTTCTCTCTTTGATTTTGAAATTTTTAACAGCAAGAAGAAAAAAAAATTAACAGTAAGAAGGAAAAAAAAATTTGCAGTAAAGGAAATTTAGTTCAAATTTCATAATCAATTGAAAATAATCTATAAATCGGAAATTAATTGTTTCCGTCGGTTCGTATATTAATAAATGATAAAATTTGTTTGGTACAAAGTCTAAAACTGATAAACAAGCCGGTTTAGGATGAATTGTAGACAACAAAGGCAAGAGTGAGTAAACCTCACTCTATGGATTTCTATTCAAAAATTGTAAATGGTTAAATTTTAATAATTGGTTGGATGAATAAATTGATTGGATGTGCGGTTGAAGATGATGTGACTTTGTTTAGATTTGATCTCGAGTCAATTTGGGTTGACTCGAAGTATTCGGGTTTTTAAATTGTTTTAGATTTAATGTTATAAACAAGAGAATGTTGTTGAGGGCTTAATGAATTCTGGTTTATAAATTTGAAGCGTAATTAAAATAAATAAATAAATAATTAGTTCAATTAATTTATAATTTGGGTTAATTAATTTAGTAATTAAAAGTTTGGAATTAATTAATTATGGTTTAAGTTAATTAATGAAGTTTAATTAATTCAAAATAGTCGTTGGATGGTTTGATGAATAATTGCTTAATTAAAATAAAATATAATTACTTTGTGTAATTTATTAAGAGATTAATTAAGATGATTAATTAAGAGGGAATTGGTTTATTTAAAGGAGTAAATAAATAGATAGTTAATTTAAAGGTTGAGATAATTCAAGAATGATTAATATTTGTGGCGTAATTAATGATTAATTGTGGAATGAAATTAATTTACATTAGGATAAATTAAAGTATACTTGGGAATCACTAATTTATAAAATCAATGACATAAATAAAGATTGACTAATTAAGATTGATTAATCATTAATGAGTGACTTATGTGAAGTTAATATAAGTAATTAAAGATTAATATAACTAAAATAGTTAATTTGTTCATGAAGTAATTAAGATTACTTATCGTTTGGTTAAGGATAAGAAATATGGTGTAGTTACTTAAAGATAGTTGTTTAAATGAAATTGAAGGATAATTAATCCAGGTTGATTAATGATAATGAATGTTGAAGGGATAATTGAATTATTAGATTTGAAATTAATTAATTATCAAGTAACGAAAACTAAGTGATTGAGGCTTGAAATTCAATTAGAATCAATTGAATTAATTTGGAAGGGGTCAAATTTGATTATGAATGATTGAATGTCATTGGATGATTTGAATGGGTTAATATTTCTGATAAGAAATGTTGTGTATTTCATTTGAATAACTTGGGTTAAGATAGCATGGATTTTGGAGAGACTGGGTCGGGTATTAGGAAATATCCGAAACCCCTTCGATTTTTATAAATTAATTTGTGAAACCTATAAACAGGAATGAAGTGAGTTAAGTGAATTGGATTATTTTATCTAAGTTTGATACTTAGAAATTTATATGTGAAATAAGTGTCGTCTATAGCAAGATGTGAATTGAATTGGATAAATTGATATATGTTACCCCGGGTTTATGAAAGTTGATTTCTTTGGTATTCCATGTTAGTTGGTTTACTCACGCTGGTTTCCAGCCTGACCCGGGTGTTACTTTGGTGTAATGCTCGGGTCAGACCGAGTATTACAGATTTTCAGGTAGGTACATTCTAGAGCTCAGGAGGCGAGCTGGATGGCAATATCATATAGAGTATATCCGCTGTATTTATATTATTGTTAATCTGATACAGGATAATTGTAAATATCCAGTGACTGTATATAATGTGAAACTCTGATGTATATTAAATGTAATCGACAGATATAGTATTTTTTTGTAAGTTATTATTATTTATCATTATATTTTATCCGCTGCGAATGTGAGATTTTGGTGTTTTCTGTTCTTCTTCTTCTATCTCTTTCTTCTTTTTCATAACTATCTGGAATTTTCGGGTTAGAAAATTTCGGGTCGTTACAAACACCCTATGGTTAGATGGCACGGCAAAAGGAAGGAGTGAAGGCGGTGACCGATGGTAGAGGAGGTACTGACACCGCCGAGGTCGAGCAAGACTACAAGGTGATTTCGGCCATAAAGAGATGGTGGTGGCGAACGGGGGAGGCTCGCAGGCCGAGGTGAGGATCTTGCGCACGACCGTCGAAGGGAAAATATGATGGTGGTGGTCGGTTTTGTGCAGCTCGGCAAAGCCGTGGCAGAGGGTGATGAATCGATGGCGGTGGTCTCGGCAGTGTCGGGATGCAAGAGGGTCGGCTGTGAAGGCCGCGGGCTTGGTCACGTGAGGTGGATGCTCGGGTAGCGGATGCTGATGTTTTGAAGGCAGTGAAACATGGTGCTCGGCCTTGGATTTAGCCAGGTGAAGGAGAAAAATGAGGATGCTGGGTAGTCGTGTGCTTGCGTGGCTCGGGCCTGCGCTGGAGGAGAGTGGAGATGCAGTGTTAGGCAGTTACGTCGAGGGGGTCGGAACCGGGCGAGATGGATGGGTAGTCGCATGCTAGGCTTCAAAGAAAAGAATAAGAATGAGAAACAGGTTCTCTAATGCAAATATGGAAGGGAACTGAATCCGATAAGAAAAATATGAATGCACAGGAATAGTAGCTTTATGTTTTCATTTGCTTGAAGGTAGAAGCTGAAAGAATGCAAAACAATCTATCAATACAAAATTTAACATTGGAAATAGAGAGAGTCAAGGCACTACAATTCAGGAAATCATTAAAGCAATTGACTATTTTCTTTTTTTACGGTTGGGAAAATTTTGAATGGACGCAAAAAAAGTAAAATAAAACGGATACCGATATGGTTGTCGGTTTCGCGGTATCGTCGCATATCAGATGCCAAAACACAGAATTGAATATACCGCAGAGATCGGGCCAACGAGACGATCAAAACGGTATACAAATATCAATGGTACGATTGAATTATGAAAATTCGAATTTTCTACTAGCGGAAAATGCAGTAAAAACGCATAAAAATAAGATCGATGGAGCTAAAGAAGTCCGAATTTGGAAAAACGAAAAATGACGTCTTGCTCAGAAGATGATTTAGAATTTTCTACGTAAAAATATTCAGGTTTTGAAAACATTTTATTTTCATTAATTCCTAACTGATTTAAATTGAAATAGAATTACACACGAAAATAAACTTTCATATTTTCGGATGAAAATTTACCAATTGCTATGTATAACTAGATGCATTTCAAATATTAAATTTTTATTTCAAATTTTTATTTTTAAAATTTCATGAAAATTCAATTAATCACATTATTAAACAGTTAAAATTTACGGGTCGTTACACATATACTATTGCGTTGTTACAAACAGGTGCTGCCACAAGAATTACATACCAACTTCTTTTGAGGTTTTGGTTTTCATCGGAGTCCACAATATAGTTATAGCTCTCAATAGGTCTATTTGGTAGCTAATGACAATTCAAGATGGTTATCAGTCATATATACCCATATTTTGGTTTGGGGTATGGAGATACAATTTTAGTAGCATTGTTATACTATCGTACTTGCTTTGCATTTCAATGCTTCAATTGGGATCATTGAATCGCTTGGTGTCCGTGGAAGACTTCACCCATTAGCAATGATTGGTATCAACTTATTCTCTATGTGTCTCTTACCATTACAGTCATGCATGTTATATTAGTTGGTTGATTATTATTATTATTGAACATTGTGTGTAAGACTTATATTATGATGTTTATATTACCCCTGCATTAGTACATTTGGTTACCTTTACCATAGTTGGCTGTTACGTTTCAAACACATTATATTAGTCGTGCCGATTCATTGATTACAGAAGAAGAGAAGGTAATGGTATAATTCCATATGTTTGAGTGGTGTTTGGTTTACTTGTTAATGGGTAGTTTTGATTACCCCCGTGCCATATTTGTGGAGGGGACAAGCTTTACTTCAGTAGTTTCCTACTTATTTATATTTGATATATTATTTTAAGATAATTCCCCTCATACTAGGCTTTATATTGAACCGCGCATTGTCTTGGTCTGTTTATGTCATGACAACTTTCGGATACTCGATTGATTAGTTGGAGAGCTGGGTGTTTTGGGAATACTCTTTTAGGATAGTAGGAGCACATTGGAGGCAAAGTCGATACGTTGGATATATACTTAATATTGTAGTAGCACGTGACATACATGTTATTTATATATGAGATTGTGTATCAAAATTGTATTCTAACTTTCTGTGTTTATAATTATTTATTAGTTACTTCCATCAGTATAGTCTCATATATATTATTTATCATGTTCCCCTTCATGTATATTCAGTATATTACATATTATCATCTCGCTGTGAGATTCTATTATTACATCTTGGTTTGGTGTTTTTATTTTATTTTACCCTGATAAGCTGTCTTTGTTGTATTCAAGAGTCAGATATTGTCATTTGGCATTGATTTAGAATGTTGCGAAGGGTGGGTCATCATAGTTGGTATCAGAGCTTAGGCTAAACACTCTAGGTCATGTAGATTAGTTTGAGTCAAGCAACCTAGTATTTGAAGATACGTTAAGAGAGCATACTTGTATTTCTCTATGATATAATATTGCATACAACAAACATCGATTTATTCACTCACTAGTGGATAAGGCATCTTTATTTAAGGTTATTTATATAAGCATACAGGTGCATGAGCAACTAAGAATTAGTAAATCTGAGATGCTTGATTGGTTCCTGGATATTTAGATACCGCATGGGATGTTCTGCCTTTCGAAAACAGTCAAGAAGCTATGTTAGACATTAGAGGTGGTGTAGTCCTTAGGGCATGTAGTATTAGAGTGTAACGACCCGTAAATTTCCGATAATTAAAATAGCTAATTTAATAAGATTTCGTGTTTTAGTGTTAGAAAAATTTTGTAATTCGTTTGGAATAATAATAACTGGAATGAATTGCAAAATTAATTATCCAAGTAATGAAAAATAAAATTTACTTAGTGAATGCCTTTGCAATCAAAAGTTGAATAGGATAATAAATGTTGAATTCATTGAGTATAATAGAGTAATTGATTGATAAGAAAATCTATTTAAATCAAATATTGAATATTGAACGGGTAAATTGTTTAAATTAAATATTTAAAACTTATTGAGTAATTGAATAACTGTAAAATGAAAATAGTGTTCTAAATTGTGAATTGTTTTAAAGGTTGAATCTTATAAGTTCAATTTCAATATTTCAAGAGATAATGTATTATTGGATAAGCGAAATTGTTTAAATTTAATATTTGGAATTTACCGAATAAATAAATAATGGGAATCGAATAACCGTATAATGGAAATGGTTGTTCTATAATTTTAATTCATTTCAAAAGTTAAATTTTTAAGTTTGTTTTGAATATTTCAAAAGATAGTGATTTAAGAATAATCAAATTTGTTTAAAATTTAATATTACAAATGTTTGAATAATTAAATTTCGAATTTGATATGATTAATTTGATATTGAAATTTAATATATGAAAATAGAGTGAATAATTTAAATTTGATTTAATATGATTCAAATTGGTTTCCAAAGTGAATGTAAGTTATATCGGGATTATAATAGAGTAAATAAGATTTTTTTTTTAAAAAAAGTGGAATTTATTGAATAATTGAATAACGGGTTTAATACGATTAAAAATGATTTGTAAAATTTTATTTTATCATATTAAAGTTAGAATGATGTTGTAGAACTTTTAAAATCGAATTAAAAGTAAATTTGTGAAACTTGAATATTTTAATATTTAATTATTGACTGAAAAATAGCCAATTTTCGAACAGTCTCTGAATCGGAAGAAACTAGTTCCATTGGATCCGTAATAGTTAGTTATTATCGGATTTCAATTTTCGTAGCAATCGGAGTTGTCGTTTTACCGTGGCAGCTCGAAACGCATCGAAATTGTTTTAATATTAATTTAACGAGTTAAAATAGTCATTTTTCAAACGGTCTTGGATTTTGACGAAACTACTTTCATCGGATCCGTAATGTGATATTATTGTATGGTTTCAAATTTCGTGTCAATCGGATTTACCGTTTGTCCGGGGCGAGCCAAAACGCACAGAAATTTGTTTAACCGATTTAATTTTAAATCGAACGTTTATTGCTGTATCTCGCACAGATGATCGAATTAGCTTCCGAAACCTGTTCCATTGTGTCCGGAAGGCGGGGTAAACCCCAAAAATGCCGGTCACCGCGCGTAAATCGGAGTTTGGAAATTCCGGAATGAATAGTGTTTGATATTTCCTATAAATAGCCCCCCTTTTATCACAAAAAAATAAAATAAAAATAATTAGGGTTTAAACCCTAGCCGCCGGCCTCTAAACCGAAGGCCAGAATTTGTTCTCATTTCTTCCTCAATCTCTTCAAATTCACTATCAATTACAGAAAATCGTTAACTACAATCTTGTAGAGCATAGGAAGAGCTTTCGATCCATACGGAGTTGATCGAATATGGAGCGACGTGGAGGGAGATTAAGGGCCGCGTTCGTTCGTCATTCATGCGCGAATTTCGAAGCTCATGCGTAACCGAGCTGGGCGAGGTTACGACCGGAGGAAGAGCTCATGGAGGCGCATCGCGTGGCGCTTGCTGATCGACTTGGAGACGCTAGTTTTGGGTGCGAGATTCTAGGGTTTGAATGAACGATGGGTTCGGTTATCTCGACCTGGAAACGAAGAAGATGGAATAAGGGGGTGCGGCCTGATGCGTTGGATGCAAGGATCTACCGGCTAGGATTGGCTAGGGTATATAAATATAAAAGAAATTGTTGATTTAGTTTATTTTAAATTCATGTAATGTTTAAAAATTCATATCTTTGTCATACGAGGTCGAAAACGCACGAAACCAGTTGCGTTGGGTTCGTATGGACGAGCGCTACGCTATGTGTAACGACCCAGAAATTTTATTAATTTAAAATTTGAATATTTAATTTATTTTAAATATTAATAAGTGAATTTATAAGTCGAATAAATTTTTATTTCGAATAATTGGATTTAATTGTATAATTAAATCGATAATTTAATATGTTAAATACAGAAATAATTGAAAATTGGGTTAAATATGACTGAAAACGATTTGTAAAATTTTATTTCATCATATTGAAGTTAGAATGATATTTTAGAACTTTTAAATTCGAATTAAAAGTTAATTTGTGAAAATTGAATATTTTAATATTTAATCGACTAGTGAAAATAGCCAATTTTCGAACAGTCTCAGAATTGGACGAAACTAGTTTCATTGGATCCGTAATAGTTAGTTATTACCGGATTTCAATTTTCATAGCAATCGGAGTTATCGTTTGATCGTGACAGCTCGAAACGCATCGAAATTGTTTTAATAATAATTTGGCGAGTTAAAATAGCCATTTTTCAAAAAGTCTCGGATTTCGACGAAACCAATTTCATCGGATCCGTAATGTGATATTATTGTATGGTTTCAAATATCGTGTCAATCGGATTTACCGTTTGTCCGGTGCAAGCTAAAACGCCTAAAAAATCGTTTAATTGGTTTAAATTTAAATTGAACGTTTATTGCCATAACTCGCACAGATGACCGAATTAGCTTTTGAAACCTGTTCCATTGTGTCCGGAATGTGGGGCAAACCCTAGGAACGCTGGTCACCGCGCGTGAATCGGAGTTTGGAAAATCCGGGATGAATAGTGTCGTTCGATTCCCTATAAATAGACCCTTAACCTTTCACAAATTAAAAAAAAAAAGAAATTAGGGTTTTATAACCCTAGCCGCCATTGTTATCATCAATGGCCAGAATTGTCAATCCTTTTCTCCTCCAAATCTTCAAATCCATCGTTTGATTCAAGAAACTTCCAACATGAAAGTTGAATAGCACGTTGTGATCTACAGATCCAACGGCTATGATCTAAAACAAATTAACGAACCAACGGCAAATCGCCCATGAAGGCTACGACTTCATGCACAAATTACGAGGCATAAACAGAACCAAGCATAAGGGGATTCCGGCCGAGTGTAGTATGGGAGGTGGGCTATCGATTGGTGTTCCCTGATCGGCCTGGAGGTGCTTGTATATGTCGCATGTATTAGGGTTTATAGTGGATTTTGCGTTCGGCTACAACTGTAGGCGTACGTACGAGAAGATGAAAGGGGGGGGGACGTGCGGTCTTGATGAAGATGCAGGAAATCCTACGGCCCTGATTAAAAAGTTAGGTTTAAAAAGAAATTATATGTTGTAAATTATAATTATAAAAATCGTGTAAACTTGTTAAATGCATAACTTTTTCATACGAGGTCGAAAACGTGCGAAACCAGTTGCGTTGGAATCGTATGGACGAGCACTACGCTATGGAATTGGATTGGAGTTGTTTGGAGTTAGTGAGAATTTCGGGTAAAATTAAACGTCCGTTTAATTTTATTCGAAATAAATCGCTAAAACGAAATTGAAATCAAGGTGAGAACTTCTCACTCAATCGAATCAGTTTCGATTTTAATTTTAAATAGTTAGATTTAAAATTCTTGAATGCATGTTTGAATGATGATTGATATCTATTGATTGTTAAAATAGACATTATGCGCCGTTAGTAAGCGGATGTTATTTATTAAAAACATATACCGCGAATATTTCATAAACAGTGAAATTGGTATTATATATAATAGAAATATATATATATTGGCATATGTATATATTGCAGTTATTGATTTCCCGCATTTGTATAGCGGATGAGACCCTATTGCGCCGTCTATTAAGCGGATAATATTTTAAATCCCATATACCGCGATAATTTCGTACTGGAGCGGAATTGGTATTGTGCTAATGTTTTTGGATGCAGGAAAACAGGTTGGAGGGATCCAACTGGATTCCTCAATAGTATTTATTTGATTTCAGATATTTTGATATTTGATGGATTATCATATCGATATATGATGTCGTTGTTGTCGTGATTGACTATTTGGTGTGTAGCATCATTGGGCCAAGATTTTGGAATTTTAAAATGACTTTTAAAGTGATTTTTGAAAATATACTATATTTTTGGAATTGATTCATTTTAAATAAATAAACGATATAAATTTTAATGTTATAAAAGTTATAATTTTTGAGAAAAATAGTTAAAAGTTGATTTTTGAAAATATGGGGTTAATGATTTTATAAAATAGTTAAATTAGGATTTTTGAATTTATTATGAAAAGTTTAAAAATAGGATTTATAAAATTTATTTATTTTATAAATCAGAATGATGAAATTATAAAGGGGATTAAAGATGTTTTAAAAGAATAATAATATAAATTGATTTATATAAGAGATTTATAAATTGATATTTATAAATTAAAATATTTGAATTATAAAACGAGTTTTTATAAGTGTTAGAATGAATTACGAATGAATTTCATAAATGAATGAAATTTATAGAATTATAAACGGTGAAGTCATAAATGGAATTTTATAAGCAGTAGGTTTATAAAATTTGTAAAGTTATTAAAAGAATAGATTTGGGTAAATAAATGGATCTTATAAGTTATAAGATTTATAATTTGGAAAGTCTTAAAAAGAACGATTTTGTAAAATAATCGTTTTATAAGCATTTAACTTATAATATGAACCTTTGGTTTATAATTGAGTTATAAATTGAATAGGTTAATAAAGGAATTTATAAAAGGAAGTAGTTATAAAATAAATAGAAATGGAATTTATAAACATTGTTTTATAAATTCGCAACGACTTATTTTGATAAGTAAATTGTTGTAATTTATTTATGGAGTTATATTCGCATTTTAGATAGTGAATAATCCTTTAAAATAAAATGAATAGAAATGATGAAATTGTTAACGTAGTATATTCACGTTTTTGAATAGTGAATAATATGATAAAGAAATTGTTTTGAATGTGATGTTTTAAATAGAATTAAAACGAACTAACGATGTTTTCAAAATGTGTTAAGATTCGAAACCATAGATTTCAACATTTATTGTTGAAATAGACGTTTTCGAGAAATAGAAGGAAATGGTGGACTATAACACTGTTGTTATAGTAAATGATTTCCGAAAGGAAATGTTTTGTATAGTATTGGGATTTATATATCTATTTTAATTTCGAATCCCTATACTAGTGATTTTGGGTTGTCGTAACGATATTTTACGTAACATGCGTTTTGGCCCAAATAAATATGTTTAAGAGAATGATTTCCTTAAAGAATGAAATATATACTTAATCTCGATTTAAGTATATTGAACATTTTCCAAAGGTTGAAAATAAATAAATTTGTGAATTACTTAATAAGTATGGAAATGTTTTTCCAATATAAAGTGAATGTTTTGAGAATTTATCTTTTAAAGATAAATTGAAAATGAATAATTGAAATCATATATTCATAGATATTTTGGAATGAAAATTCACTATGGAATTTATAAAAGAAAGTGGAGTTTGTTTAAAAATAAATATTGATTTATTTTTGAAGTGTGAAAATTATATATCTTGTAAATATATTTTTGGGAAATAAATAATTTGGAAAATTATTTGGAATCTGGTGATGTTGTGCATATCCATTGATAGTTCAATAATCGACTATCAATATTTACCTTTGAAAGGTATTTGTTGTGATTTGTTTGAATTGGAATGCCACACTTATTTTTAAATTATTGCGCTCGTTATTCGGATTATCCATTCTGAATAGTGATACGACGTAATGGATAGCATTGATGACCGGTGTTGAAGACCGGGTATTTGCGAGAGCGATAGGATGACCTGTCGATTGACTCTGCACCGAGTTGCTCCGGTATAGAGTTCTCCATATGTGATGGTGAATCCGATCAGGATTGTGGATATCCGGATTGCAAGGAATTCTTTGTAAGTGCCTTCGGTTCTGTTCGAGCCCAGAACAGACTTGTATGGATTGTATGTCTGACATTACAAATTGAGATATAAAGCAGATTTCTTTCAAATATATTTCTGTTGGTGGCGGAGAATTTATTCTTTTAGCTTAACACCCTTCTCTGAGACGTACGAGCTTAGAGGTTATGTAGTTGAAGGTTATCGGCGATATATTCCCAATTTGGTAATGTGACATGCTGAGTGTTGCTGTGAAATGATCATTGTGTTGATTAATTGTGATAGGATCATTTATTTGATCGTCTATCTTGGTGATCATTTCTATGATCATTTGTTGACCCAAAGCATGGCTTTTGTATAAAGTATGTTTTTGTGGACGTGACTTCGTCGAGCCTCACACCCCGGAATGGTCAAAACAGGAAAGATGCAGCAAGGTTATGAGGGGTAGCTCCCTTTAGGGTATGTGCATTTCCTTCTGGAAAGGGTGGTATCATGGTATGGAGCCTAGATACTTACTCATGTTGAAACACTTTATTTATGATTGTGTGATGTTGATGACGAGCGCTCGGTTGAAAGGTCCCAAAGGACCGGGGGATGGCATACTCGTGTCAGTTGTTACCCAGTTAGGGGTAACCCGGCCTTGTGTTGGCAGAGATCCGGTTTGGTTCTCGGGGACGTCCTTCCAGAGGCGTTCTCATGTGGCAATGGGAAGTTCCTTGGCCTGACCATTCGTTGGAAATCCAAAGAAACAATACGATCTTGTACGGTATTAGTTGTAGAACCTATCATTCACTTATGGTGGCGCCCCACTGTTTGGATGATAGCTATAGTAGGCATACGATAATGGTCGTATGTTGGCTAAGATTTATATTCTACTTTCGAAATGATTTTCCCTACACTATGCACTAGTAATAATATCAAATGTTCTTTTTAATGCGTATCAAGCATCTTTGACTATCATAAGGAGAAATCTCCTCCGATTCTGCGTTTGCATTGTGTGTGTGTGCGGGAGGCCTTATGGTAGTCTCATTTTTAAAAGCATTGCGAATTGATTTTAAAAATATTCCTCTAATTTGATTTTAAAGATAAATAAACTGTTTTGAGTTCTCACACCAGTCACATGACTGACTCGGAGTTTATTGTTTTCCTTCCTAAACTCTGGGTGCCCACCAATTTCCACACGGGCAGTCAAGAGTTAAGGTTTATCAGGATATTCTGGAGTTGCTGGAGGCAAGCTGGATGGCATGGCGTATTACTAGTATATAATATTTCTTTTCCGCTGTTTGTTGTGGTTTGATGCTGTACACTCTGATGTAATGAAATGAAATGTAATGTAATGTAATAACTGATATAGTTCTTTGTTTAAAGATTATTCATTTATCTATTATATGTTGTTCCGCTACGAATTGTGAGATTCTGATATTGTTGTGTTGTGTTCTGTTCCGTTCTATTTTCTTTTCTCTCTATTTTCTATCTTTTTCTCTCTTCTTCTCTCTCTTTCTTTTTCTTAAACATTGATAATTCGTATTTCTGTTCATTTTGAGTTAATCTATGGAGATTAGTGTATATTCAAGGAGTACGGATTTACGGATCGTCACACTATGCAGCTGGATTGGAATCGTTTGGAGCTAGAGAAATTTTGGATTAAATCGAACGTCGTTCGATTTGATTTAAAATCGTAAAAAATCAGTGTGAGTGTTTTATAATGCTCACAACGTACTAAGCATCTTTATGCTTGTTAAATTTGATATTATGAAGTGATATGAATTTTATTTGTCATTGTTTGATAGAATTTAATTGTCATTTGAATTAACCGTCGAAAATTAAATTGACAGTTAAATTTGAAATTAAAATTGAAATTGAATTGCGATTTAATTACCTGACATCGATAACTATGAAATTGCCATGAATTGTATTGCCTATTGGATGATGTATTTCGATGGATGCTATTGGTTGATGTTTGAATGTTTGGATGTTTATTTGTTTATATATATCCTGTTATGCATACATATGATACTGTGATTTAATTTAAGTAATATATGCTCATCCCTGACATTTAAATTGAAATAAATAACTACTTGGCCATAGGATAGAAAATTATATACGGACACCGAATTGGCTAAATTAATAAATTTTGAAATCGTCGATTTGAAATTTGTTTAAATGTTTTGATTTAAAAGTATAAATAGAAATCAATTTATAGAAATCGAATTTATCGAAAAATTGAGTTTGGAATGTTGAAATAAATTTTAGTTAAAGGAATTTTGTTAAATAATTAAGTGAGACTTTGAAATTTGAAATTGGGTCGAAAATTGATTGGTTTAGAGATTTAACCTTAATTCGAGCTTTGAATATTACTAAGTAAAAGTGATATAAAAAAATGATATTTTGAAATCGAGTTTGGAATTGAATCATATTTGGAATTTGGATTTAAATTTGAATATTGAAGCAAAATTTTGTTAAGTGTTAAAAATTGATATTTTGAAAAAAAATCAAGCTAAAAATCGATATACATTGGAATTGAATAAGTTGAAGGTGAATGTAAAATTGAATAAATTTGAAGTCAAAGTTGACATTGATTTGAATTGAAATCGAAATTGAATCGGTAAATTGGAAATTGAAATTTATTTGAATTGGGAAGTTATAATTGAAATGGATTGGTTTTGAAGCTGTTTTAATTTTGTTTTCCAAATTTCTCTGTTATATAAACCATTTTGAATACTTAAACTATTTTAATCTATTTTTAATCTACTTAACCCAATTTAAATTATTTTAAACTAATTTATCTATTTTAAATCTATTTTAAAGATTTTAAGTATTTTTAACTATTTTAATTATTTAAACTACTTTTAAACTACTTAAACTATTTTCTAAAAATTTCAAGCTGGTTAATAAGGCGAAATGTTTATATTTAAACCTTGAATTTAAATACGAATTGAGTTAAATGAAGTTGCAACCTAAATTGAAATTCAAAATGATTTTGAAACCGAAATGAGATATTGATGCGAAAAACGATTTTTGAAACGAAATCTTATATTTGAAAAGATACGACGATATTTGAAATGGATATGATTTTTGAAGCGAAAATGATATTTTGATATCAATTATGAATCGATTTGAAATGTAAAAGAGCCAACGGTGTAATAATACGTAGTTATTAAAGAGACCGGGATCGGATATGGACATACTCTCTGTCGATACCGAACACCACTTTAATAACTATTATACGCGGAGTGTTGATCCAGAATGAAGTGGATGATTTGGTGAACGCATTGACTGAAGAAAGAGAACGATATTGGATGACCCCTGACATGACTAAAACAGGAGCCGCGCCGGGCCATTGAGGTTCGCCACCTCTAGCGGACACGCTTCTTCGATACCATTTCTATTACATTTGTGATTCGATTTGGGTGCACCCCTTGATTTGGGAGTGTTGTTTCGCGGTGTTGGGGTAGTTGCTGGCTATGCCCAACATCAGTCCGGACCACGCAACTACTAGTATCCTAGTTGGTATCGCCTCATGTACCTTGCCATACTGATTATCCTATTCGCGACCACTACGTTTTGATTTGTACCTTGAGTATATGGATTGCCCTCTGGCGACTTCCGGTTTTGGGGAAGCTACGGTCTTGTATATGCTTTTGGGAATATAAAATGTGTTAAGGGGGATTATGGTAACGCCTTAACGCTATTTTGATACTTTATATTACTGATAGGCATTATCTACTTAGCGTATATTACTATATAGTAGATAGTTTGACGGATCCTTAAGAGATGGAAAATCCCGTAACATCTCTTGAGTTATTGCACGCACGTTGACACTGGATATGAGATGTCAAATCCCGTAAACATCTCTAACGCCGTTACACTCATATTTATTTGCGATTGATTTAACTTTCATAAGGATATTTTAGTCCTGACTCGAGTGTTTGCCTTTTCATTACGCTCGGGTCAGTCCTGAGTTTTTTTCAGATTTTTGAAGATCGATTCAGGAGGACGAAGACGAAGATTTGGTATACTATTACTATTATTACCCTTGCATCATGCTATCTGCTGCATTATTTAATTGTTCTGTTGTATATGTATAACTCTGATAAATGTTGTATAAATAATTGTCAAAGTATAGTAGACAGCTTCATGAACTGTTTATTTGACTATTATATTTTATCATTCCGCTGCGAGATTCTATGTTGTTTCATTTACTTTATTTCTCTTTCTTTTCTTTTCTTATTTACCCCAATAACCATCTGCCCTTCTGAATGGTTTGGAATCGACATGTGTATTTGATCGTCGGTTTAGACTGTCCAAAAAGGCGGGTCGTTACAGTTGGTATCAGAGCTTTGGTTTAGCGTTAAACCTTGGCTCTAGTGGGGAATAACTCATTGAAATAGAGGTGAACTATATGAATGAGTTGAGTGTATATGAGAGAGCGTATTTGTTAGTGATATAAAATGTTTTATATTGTGTCGGTTGATTTGTTGAGTGGCTTATGGATTCTGGTCAATACGAGTAATTAACGTCATTGACAGGGATCTCTAAACACTTAAACAGAACAATTCGACATAGTATTGTTTTGAAATTGGGTAAATGAAATAATTTTGCCCTAATTATATTTTGTATATAAAGAATTATTTCAAAATTTATTGTGATCAATCTAGCTTATTTGGTTGTTGGAAATGAAATATTGGCTATTAACATTAATCGGATATTGTAATTTAAATAAATAAGGTGAATTACAAAATGAACAATGATAAAACACTTGTGGGATGTTTTAAGAAAGAAAATCCTATAAGAATATTTTATAAAGGTGACTTATGAATTAAAATAGAATTAAAATTGGAAAAAAAAAATTTGAATTTAAGACACGGAGGTTTTGACAATGGTTTTCAAAAGCTTTGAAGAAATATATAGTACTAATAGTTGGAAATTGTTTATGGAAATATTTTGAAAGGATTTTTAAAAGAAGGAATGAATTCAGTACTCCTCTCTTATGTCGCTGGAAAATAATTTCGGTGATGACTACGCAGCATCATCGACGTTCATTTTCGAGTCTCAAAGTGGGGGAGACTTCTAAGAAGCTTTGCTTTTCTTCAAAATTATTTTGGATAAATGGGTTTTGGTTTAAACTCCAAAGGTATGATTTGATATATTAAAGATATAAGTGTATATATTTATTTCAAAAGATTTGAAAAGAACCGGGCATTTAAAATTCTAAGTTATGATTAATTAGAAATTTTCAAATTATTTGAATGAAATGTGAATAACCAGAATTTATAAAATAAGTGGATTGAGATATCTAAGCTATTGTTTGGGAAAACTTTAAAGTTGAAAGATAAAGAGGATTTAAACAAATTAAATTTGTGAGCATTCTAATTTAGTAAAATGAAATTCTATAAATTTGTATAATACCAAATTTGCATTCTAATAACATATAATATGACTTACCAAATATTAAGAAGTTGAAATGATGTTTTGGGTATGTAATGAGATATTGTATAAATAAACAGAACCTGAAAGTAATTGAAGTATACAAATAAGGAAAACTCAAAAGGAATTAAAATGTATATAAATGAAATTTTGATTGTGATAAAAATGTTATATACTTAAATATAACCTGAAATGATGAATGGATAAATGGAACACGTAAGTGAACTTAAGAAAGAAGACAAATGAATTGTATAATACCTTTTGTAAATTGGTTATAGAAAATAAATATAATTGCATAGAGAAAAATTTTGAATTTGTAACTTTGAGATAACCGTAAAATAAGAAAGTCATATATGAGAAGTTAGACTTTTATAGGATGATTAATAAACTAAAGTGCTGGTTAATAAAATGTTCCATAAATAAATTTGTTATTAACTAAAATTATGAAATTGAAGTAAATGAAAACAAAAGAATCTGGTATAGCCAAGAATCAATTGGAAAATGAAATTGAATTTAATTAAATTATATAGAATGTTTAAAATGAACTTGAGTAAGCAAATTCTTTGATATGATGTTTGAGAAAAGATAATGTTAAAGAATATGCTATGTAAAGAAATGAATATACTAACTGAATAATGGATTGTGAGTAATTAAGTAAAAAAAAAATAGAAGTCAATAAAATAATTTAGTATAGATAAATTGGATAGAAATCTATTGGAAGGTAATACGTGAGATTGTACGTATATTATTTATTCGCATAACGATTTGATCCAAATTCGAGCATAAAATTTCGAGATGATTTATATCAATCCAAGTAAGGATTTTTCACTCGATTTTCGACGGCGAACCCTAGATGTGGATTTTTGATTTGATTCTGGAATTCTCTATCATAGTATATGGCTATGCAAGGAGAGTAACAGTTTCCAATCAAGGAACCAAATCTGAGTCCGCACTAGAGAGTCGTGTGAACGATACTAGTTTGGAAGCGAAATTGTGTGATCGAATAAGCGATTAGATTGATATTGCTCACGGATGATATATGTACAGCTTACGGACTTAATTAAAGTTAATATTGGAAATTTAAGATGCCAAATATAAAATGATTCTTTTAAAATTATATAACATGGTATATATATAAAAGAGATAAACCAAATTGAATGTAAAATTAATAATTTGGTTATATTGGGTATGATTTGGTTGTTATATGATGGTTAGTTGATTTTATATATAATTCATTAAGTGTTAATGAAATTGAAAGCTATAAGTTATTGAAATCAAATTGGAAGTTAAATGAATTTAAATAGAATTTAATTTGATTCAAATTGGAAGTGAACTAATGTAAATATAAATTAGTGAATGTTAACTAATTGAATTGAGAGTGAATGTTAGTAAAATCCAACGTTAATGAATCGACTGTGATTAGAATTGAAACCCAAGTGAATAAATAGTAATGAGAAGTGAATTTATATTGATTGGTTATGGATTTGTTGGATGATAGTTGATTGATGGTTGCATATGTTGTTTGTTGCATTTGCTATGTTGGTACATGTAGTTGTTATGTTGCTATATGATGTATATTGATACTATTTTCATATATGCATGATCTCATTTTTGTTGAGTGTTTAGTAGGTGCTGATGGCGCTTGCTTCGCATTTGGAGCTCGCTTTTGCGCTATATTAGTCGTATATGCTCGCTAATAAAATATAAGGTACATGTTTATTTGGTCATTGGATTTGGTGATTTTTGATGAGCCACTTGGCTTTTGATTTTCTTTTGTTGGTTTGGGGCCTGAAGAGGCGTTTTGTAGTTGTACCGATCGAGCTGCGCAAAGGAGACTCTGCCGAAATTTTCCGTAAATCCGGACGTTAGAATTTTTTTTCAAGTTTTAAAAATTATTTATAACTTGTTTTGATAACTAACCTTTTAAGCTAGAAAGCCATTGGAGAAACTTAGTGGAAGCGTAGTTATGACTTTATAAATGAAATTTCATTGTTTTATGAGTTGATAACTTTGAGATAAATATACCTAAGGTTGAATTCTATACTTAGTTCCTTTTCCCTTCTCTTTCCTTTTCGGGGACGAAAAGTTTTGAGTGGGGGAGAGTGTAACGACCCGTAAATTTCCGATAATTAAAATAGCTAATTTAATAAGATTTCATGTTTTAGTGCTAGAAAAATTTTGTAATTCGTTTGGAATAATAATAACTGGAATGAATTGCAACAATAATTATCCAAGTAATGAAAAATAAAAGTTACTTAGTGAATGCATTTGCAATCAAAAGTTGAATAGGATAATAAATGTTGAATTCATTGGGTATAATAGAGTAATTGATTGATAAGAAAATCTATTTAAATCAAATATTGAATATTGAACGGATAAATTGTTTAAATTAAATATTTAAAACTTATTGAGTAATTGAATAACTGTAAAATGAAAATAGTGTTCTAAATTGTGAATTGTTTTAAAGGTTGAATCTTATAAGTTCAATTTCAATATTTCAAGAGATAATGAATTATTGGATAAGCGAAATTGTTTAAATTTAATATTTGGAATTTATTGAATAAATAAATAATGGGAATTGAATAACCGTATAATGGAAATGGTTGTTCTATAATTTTAATTCATTTCAAAAGTAAATTTTTAAGTTTGTTTTGAATATTTCAAAAGATTGTGATTTAAGAATAATCAAATTTGTTTAAAATTTAATATTACAAATGTTTGAATAATTAAATTTCGAATTTGATATAATTAATTTGATATTGAAATTTAATATATGAAAATAGAGTGAATAATTTAAATTTGATTTAATATGATTCAAATTGGTTTCCAAAGTGAATGTAAGTTATATCGGGATTATAATAGAGTCAATAAGATTATTTTTTTAAAAAAGTGGAATTTATTGAATAATTGAATAACGGGTTTAATATGATTAAAAATGATTTGTAAAATTTTATTTTATCATATTAAAGTTAGAATGATGTTGTAGAACTTTTAAAATCGAATTAAAAGAAAATTTGTGAAACTTGAATATTTTAATATTTAATTATTGACTGAAAAATAGCCAATTTTCGAACAGTCTCAGAATTGGACGAAACTAGTTCCATTGGATCCGTAATAGTTAGTTATTATCGGATTTCAATTTTCGTAGCAATCGGAGTTGTCGTTTGACCGTGGCAGCTCGAAACGCATCGAAATTGTTTTAATATTAATTTAACGAGTTAAAATAGTCATTTTTCAAACGGTCTCGGATTTCGACGAAGCTAGTTTCATCGGATCCGTAATGTGATATTATTGTATGGTTTCAAATTTCGTGTCAATCGGATTTACCGTTTGTCCGGGGCGAGCCAAAACGCATAGAAATTTGTTTAACCGATTTAATTTTAAATCGAACGTTTATTGCTGTATCTCGCACAGATGATCGAATTAGCTTCCGAAACCTGTTCCATTGTGTCCGGAAGGCGGGGTAAACCCCAGAAACGCCGGTCACCGCGCGTAAATCGGAGTTTGGAAATTCCGGAATGAATAGTGTTCGATATTTCCTATAAATAGCCCCCTTTTATCACAAAAAATAAAAATAAAAATAATTAGGGTTTAAACCCTAGCCGCCGGCCTCTAAACCGAAGGCCAGAATTTGTTCTCATTTCTTCCTCAATCTCTTCAAATTCACTATCAATTACAGAAAATCGTTAACTACAATCTTGTAGAGCATAGGAAGAGCTTTCGATCCATATGGAGTTGATCGAATATGGAGCGACGTGGAGGGAGATTAAAGGCCGCGTTCGTTCGTCATTCATGCTCGAATTTCGAAGCTCATGCGTAACCGAGCTGGGCGAGGTTACGACCGGAGGAAGAGCTCATGGCGACGCATCGCGTGGCGCTTGCTGATCGACTTGGAGACGCTAGTTTTGGGTGCGAGATTCTAAGGTTTGAACGAACGATGGGTTCGGTTATCTCGGCCTGGAAACGAAGAAGATGGAATAAGGGGGTGCGGCCTGATGCGTTGGATGCAAGGATCTACTGGCTAGGATTGGCTAGGGTATATCTCTACTATTAATAATGAGAATTCGATTCATTAGTTTCAACCGTGTCTTTTTGAAATGCCAAAAATGCCCTTTACATCAGTAAAGATTGAAAAACTTAAAAATATTATTTTTCAACTACCATGCTATCAACTTGACTTCATCTTCCCTTCCCATCTCATTACAATTTTATAAGTTCTACATAACAAGACAATATATTATTTTCTCTCTTAGCTTATATACACTAACAATTAAGATATTTTAGGTCATGTGGGACTAATATTTGATAAATCCAATCATTCCTTTGTTGCCAACTCAACACCAGATTCTAGAATGAGAGGACTAGGTCGAATAGGACAAAAAAGTTGAGCCTGAAATTCAAGCGTTGCTGTCTCTTTGTTAGCTATCACATATAAGTTCATAATGTAAACCACCTATTATATAACAGAAACTTTAAGTACCATTTATTAAAGGAGTAAATATTTACTTAATGTTGTTCCAACAAAATATGACCAGGGAGATCTCGATCTGAGATATATTCAAACGAAATGCTAAAGCAGATCAATGGAAACATGTATCTCAAGAATATATATAAACATAATAATCTTAGTGAACTGACAATTTAGAGGAGCAACTAAATTATGATCTGTGTTTTAGCCGAACATATAGTTAAACAGTTGCTATTTTTTAATGCTCAAGCCAATGAAACACGGTACCTTCCTGGATGTTCTTTGTGAATAATGTCGAGTGGCCGTTGTGCTTTTTTCCCTTTCTATAAAGGTCACGTTCTCCTCATTTTCCTTAGGCACAAAGTCTAATTCAAAACTTTCGAACTAAACAAAAATACACAGGCAGAGAAATTGTTGTTGTTGGTTTTTTTGTCCATCTCCTTATCAAAACTGAACGCTTTCTTTGAAAATGGACAGAATATAGAAACTAAAAATATATATAATAATAATAATTATTATTATTATTTCAACATCACATATTGACCAAGCAAGCAACATAGATGAGATTCAGTCAAAAGACACAAGAACAAGCCACAACTCCGATTTCTATAGTTTTATTTTCCAAAAGTCAAGACCCGGAGTCAACTTTACCTAACTTATACTTCGCATCACTTCAAAAAAAGAACCGGAAGTTTATACCATGAAGACAATTAGATAAAACCGTATGGATAACCTGTTGGGTTATTTCTTCTTAAGATATATTTTCTTATTATACCTCAACTCTTTATATGGTCTATTCATTCTGTAGCCGTAGCTGTATGTATTCAGCTTTGAGTGATATATAGCCCGTACACATATAAAAACCTTGGATTAACAGTAAGTTGTAATATGTAGTGTATATTTAATCTAACGACCTAAAGGGAATGCTTGCAAAAATGATTTGGTCAAAGAAGATTTTGGATCACAAATTCAACATGCATAAGGGATCAATTCAATGGCATATCTCAGAAACTGAGGAATGTATATTATTAAAACAAAACTCCATTTCTTTTTTGGGTAAAAGGTAACCATGACTATTTTTCAGTTCACGTTCCTCTTTTTTGAGTAAATTTATGCTACAGTTTTTCATTTACTGTAAATTGCACTATGTGGCTCATTATACATGGAAAATGGTATATTCACAATCGATTACATCAACAAATAATTTTTGAAAAATAAGTTTATTATTTGCAATGAGTATTGTGAGGAAGAACATAGTGATTGGAAATGGCCATGTAGAGAGTGTACGTAATGAGTAAATTATGCAAAGAGTACACGTGAGGACCTAACAAGGATTAGTTAACAAAAGAGCTGATGGAGGAATCACTTCTCTTCATATGGTAGCAATAAATGGTCATGTAGAGAGTGTGCAATAATTGTTGGATTTGGGTGCATATGTTACAGATGTAGCTGTTTAAGATGCCACAACAATTTATTTGATAGATGATAAAAACATATTTGTTTCTAATTATTTTGGTAGCGTCTTTCATTATGTAGTAAAAATTCCCTTAGCCTCAACATTGTTTTAACTATCGGTTGATTCTAGCAGGTCCTGCAAGTACCCCTCTTCATTATGCTGCATGTGTTGGAAATGTCGTTTGTTGTCAAGTATGCACATACAGTATTGTCATTTTTATATTCTTATTTTCATCTTTGGTTTATCTCATCCTATTTCATTTATATAATTATATTTGGACTACATCTGCTTGATCAAACCAACCTTTTAACTACACATGAGTAACACGGTTAAACCTATTCATGTATATTAACCATTTAACTTCATATTTTAATGTTAGATTCAAAAACAATTGAAATGGCATTGACAAACAAAATCAGGCGCATATAAATGTGGTACTTTAATGGTATATATAGTTAGAATTTGTTCTATAGCTATATGTGGAACTAAAAATGTGTTGTTTCAATGAACAAGGTATAAAAAATCAAGGATTATTTGTAAAGTAAAGTAAGTACAAAATGTTTCGATGAGTGGCATATCACTTGGGCAAAATGACAGGTGATATATAAGTAAATCTCTTATTATTATATATGGATGACAAAACAAATAGTAGTGGAGGAAATAGGCGAATCATAGTTAAAAAACCAAAGAGTGTGCATAGTTAAATTATGTAGGCATGATGTATAGATGTGAGCATGTTGTAGGAATACGGGTACTGAAAGGTATTGCATGATGTAATGTTATAATGTTGAAATGTTGTAGTGTGTGCTTATAAAATGCGCAGGCAGAAACAGAAAGAGGGGCATAAAACAGCAGAACAAAGTACATGAAGGCACGCAATGCTGGATCATTGAAGGCTGAATAAGCTGAATAAGTTGTTTGTTGAATTTTATGTAGTTGCTGAGCTGAATAAGCTGTTGTGTAAGAAGTATGTAGAAGTGTTGAATAGAAGGACCTAGCACGAAATCTGATGCAGTAGCGGCATTTGCAATAGCGTGGCTACAGGGGTATGAAACCAAACATGAAGCTTAGCAAAGACGAAAAGGATGAAACAAAGGGCTGGTGCATAAATAGTGTAGAGGGAAAAAGGGCATGTATAGTAGGATGAGTTGTTGCGTAGCCTAGCTGGAACTTGCAGCTGACGCATCACAAGCTAAAGCATAGCACGTTAAAGGATGAATCTTGGCAGGTAGTGCAATGTCACGTCCACAGAGGAAGTTGTGTGTCAAATGGGAGCAAGTTATGGGGTGGGAGGTCTGTAAAATATGAAGGTGAAATGAAGGCTGGTAGCTAACAATTGGTGAAATGAAGTATGCACTGAAACATGGCTGAACTTTTCAAGATACGAAAATCAGTACAAATTTGATTGTATGCATTTGTTGATATGCATGGGCAGTCTGTAATGATGAAGGCTGATGTACTGAAGCTTAGAGAAAAGCAGAACATACGAAATTTGGTTTAGTTATTTCTATTAAAGAATTTCGTACACTATGTTTATTTTTATGCATGTAATGAATACATGTTACTAATGCCGAGACAAGGAGAAGGAGAAGAGAAAATGATTATTACAGCTGTAGTTTAGTTCTTACAGATAACTCACAAGCTACTGCCATATGCATCAACTTTGAAAAAGCATATAGAAAAATTATTACATCAATTTAAGTCTTACAAATTTTTATTACGATATTAATGTATAGGAAAATTCAAAGTCTATACACTAGCAAAAAGCAGATATATACTAAGTAGTTTTATACTTTAGCAAATTCTGAGGGTTTATGAGGAAATGAGTATCACGGGAAGTTCGATCTTTATGGTTGACAAGAAAATTCTTTATGCATTAATATGGTGGTTTAATACCTTTTAAAAGAGAGATGATGCAATTTTTCTAAGTTATAAATTACTGGAAACGCTAATTTTAATATTTGTTACACTTTTCTACATATTCATGTAATAGTTGATTGCTTTCTTTACGCGTTTGATAATTTGCTAAAATAACTTAGTCGCATTCATATTTTAATAAACGGTTGATTTGTGGATGTACAAGCATAAAAAATGCAACATTACGTACGCCAAAGTCATTTCGTAAAATCAGAAAATCCTCACAAACAACATTTTTTTATTATCAATTTTTCCTGGGCACGTGCATTGCATGTGCCAAACTACTTGTAAATATAAAAGAAATTGTTGATTTAGTTTATTTTAAATTCATGTAATGTGTAAAAATTCATATCTTTTTCATACGAGGTCGAAAACGCACGAAACCAGTTGGGTTCGTATGGACGAGCGCTACACTATGCAGCTGGATTGGAATCTTTTGGAGCTAGAGAAATTTTGGATTAAATCGAACGTCGTTCGATTTGATTTAAAATCGTAAAAAATCAATGTGAGTGTTTTATAATGCTCACAACGTACTAAGCATCTTTATGCTAGTTAAATTTGATATTATGAAGTGATATGAATTTTATTTGTCGTTGTTTGATAGAATTTAATTGTCATTTGAATTAACCGTCGAAAATTAAATTGACAGTTAAATTTGAAATTAAAATTGAAATTGAATTGCGATTTAATTACCTGACATCGATAACTATGAAATTGCCATGAATTGTATTGCCTATTGGATGATGTATTTCGATGGATGCTATTGGTTGATGTTTGAATGTTTGGATGTTTATTTGTTTATATATATCCTGTTATGCATACATATGATACTGTGATTTAATTTAAGTAATATATGCTCATCCCTGACATTTAAATTGAAATAAATAACTACTTGGCCATAGGATAGAAAATTATATACGGACATCGAATTGGCTAAATTAATAAATTTTGAAATCGTCGATTTGAAATTTGTTTAAATGTTTTGATTTAAAAGTATAAATAGAAATCAATTTATAGAAATCGAATTTATCGAAAAATTGAGTTTGGAATGTTGAAATAAATTTTGGTTAAAGGAATTTTGTTAAATAATTAAGTGAGACTTTGAAATTTGAAATTGGATATGATTGAAGGTCGAAAATTGATTGGTTTAGAGATTTAACCTTAATTCGAGCTTTGAATATTACTAAGTAAAAGTGATATAAAAAAAATGATATTTTGAAATCGAGTTTGGAATTGAATCATATTTGGAATTTGGATTTAAATTTGAATATTGAAGGAAAATTTTGTTAAGTGTTAAAAATTGATATTTTGAAAAAAATCAAGCTAAAAATCGATATACATTGGAATTGAATAAGTTGAAGGTGAATGTAAAATTGAATAAATTTGAAGTCAAAGTTGACATTGATTTGAATTGAAATCGAAATTGAATCGGTAAATTGGAAATTGAAATTTATTTGAATTGGGAAGTTATAATTGAAATGGATTGGTTTTGAAGCTGTTTTAATTTGTTTTCCAAATTTCTCTGTTATATAAACCATTTTGAATACTTAAACTATTTTAATCTATTTTTAATCTACTTAACCCAATTTAAATTATTTTAAACTAATTTATCTATTTTAAATCTATTTTAAAGATTTTAAGTATTTTTAACTATTTTAATTATTTAAACTACTTTTAAACTACTTAAACTATTTTCTAAAAATTTCAAGCTGGTTAATAAGGTGAAATGTTTATATTTAAACCTTGAATTTAAATACGAATTGAGTTAAATGAAGTTGCAACCTAAATTGAAATTCGAAATGATTTTGAAACCGAAATGAGATATTGATGCGAAAAACGATTTTTGAAACGAAATCTTATATTTGAAAAGATACGACGATATTTGAAATGGACATGATTTTTGAAGCGAAAATGATATTTTGATATCAATTATGAATCGATTTGAAATGTAAAAGAGCCAACGGTGTAATAATACGTAGTTATTAAAGAGACCGGGATCGGATATGGACATACTCTCTGTCGATACCGAACACCACTTTAATAACTATTATACGCGGAGTGTTGATCCAGAATGAAGTGGATGATTTGGTGAACGCGTTGACTGAAGAAAGAGAACGATATTGGATGACCCCTGACATGACTAAAACAGGAGCCGCGCCGGGCCATTGAGGTTCGCCACCTCTAGCGGACACGCTTCTTCGATACCATTTCTATTACATTTGTGATTCGATTTGGGTGCACCCCTTGATTTGGGAGTGTTGTTTCGCGGTGTTGGGGTAGTTGCTGGCTATGCCCAACATCAGTCCGGATCACGCAACTACTAGTATCCTAGTTGGTATCACCTCATGTACCTTGTCATACTGATTATCCTATTCGCGACCACTACGTTTTGATTTGTACCTTGAGTATATGGATTGCCCTCTGGCGACTTCCGGTTTTGGGGAAGCTACGGTCTTGTATATGCTTTTGGGAATATAAAATGTGTTAAGGGGGATTATGGTAACGCCTTAACGCTATTTTGATACTTTATATTACTGATAGGCATTATCTACTTAGCGTATATCCTTAAGAGATGGAAAATCCCGTAACATCTCTTGAGTTATTGCACGCACGTTGACACTGGATATGAGATGTCAGATCCCGTAAACATCTCTAACGCCGTTACACTCATATTTATTTGCGATTGATTTAACTTTCATAAGGATATTTTAGTCCTGACTCGAGTGTTTGCCTTTTCATTACGCTCGGGTCAGTCCTGAGTTTTTTTCAGATTTTTGAAGATCGATTCAGGAGGACGAAGACGAAGATTTGGTATACTATTACTATTATTACTCTTGCATCATGCTATCTGCTGCATTATTTAATTGTTCTGTTGTATATATATAACTCTGATAAATGTTGTATAAATAATTGTCAAAGTATAGTAGACAGCTTCATGAACTGTTTATTTGACTATTATACTTTATCGTTCCGCTGCGAGATTCTGTGTTGTTTCATTTCCTTTATTTCTCTTTCTTTTCTTTTCTTATTTACCCCAATAATCATCTGCCCTTCTGAATGGTTTGGAATCGACATGTGTATTTGATCGTCGGTTTAGACTATCCAAAAAGGCGGGTCGTTACATAGAGTTTAGCGAGCAGTCCATGACATGGATTGACTCTAGATGGCACCTTGAGTCATAGTTTATTCTAAGATCGAGATAAACATGAAATTTAAGCATTTCATCCATATTCAACAAGGTAGCGTGTTAGTAAAGAAATGCTAACCCAGAAAATTGGTAAACATCTTGAAATTAGATGAAAGCACTAGTTCTATTAGAAGTAACGGAAACAGTAAAAATAGTAAAAGGAGACACCAGAATATTTATAGTGGTTCGGCATAATCTCCATCCGACATACATTTTACTCTTTTTCATATGATGTTCTCTCACTAGATTACAACTACTTACCTTGATTGACCACTCTCTAGTGGATTTCAGATTTATAATTGAGTCTTTATAATATCTTTAAAGTAGAGCATAAGAATAAAGAAGAAATCTCCAATGGTAGAGAAATCAGATCTACAGCCCATGGATAAGATCCTTTTATTATTGCAGCTTGTACTTATAGAGAAAAAAATGTAGGGAGTCAAAAGCCACTTGCACTGAAGTCCAGAAGATGGCGGTACTGAGTTATCTGAACTCAGGACTAACCTATGATTTTTGGGCGGAACTTTAAATCTTTCGTTCGTATTGGTTTCCAATCTTCCTCTTGCTTTGTTTTAAGCTCTTTTCCTTCAACCTTGCTTTTTTTCCTTCGACCTTGAGTTGGTTCTTACGATCTTTCTAATAGCTTCTTTCCTTTCTTTCTTCTCGTCAATCCTTGGAATTGCCCATCCAAAATCCGGGAGAACAACTTGATGTCGAGTCATTGTAGTAGTATAAGAGATGTATAAGGTTTGGAAAGTAAAATGGGGTGAGTTGATAGGTTGTTGCCAACCTTTAATAACTCGAGGCCAAGTTATCGAATTATGGCCTTAGTCATTTCTGCACTCTACTTTCTAAAGTTTAACTCTCTAGCCCTTCTAATAATGTTTCTAAGTTCATGAATCATTTCACTCTTCGGTGAGGGGATTTACTTTTTATACAAGCACATCCGCTCAATCCTCGACAAAGGAGCTTGCACGCTATACTTTGGTCTCATCTCTCTGGATGGGATTAAAAGCGATCAATATTATACAGGTCAATCCTCTTGCTTTCCGCAAGGGGACTTGTGGCCAGCGCTTCGGTCCCGTCTCTCCGAACAGGACTTAAAGCGATCAATATCATACAAGCCCATCCACTGCATCACTGATAAGGGAACTTACACCTTACATTTTGGTCTCGTCTCTTCAGATGGTACTTAAAGCGATCAATATCGTAAAAGCCCATCCATCCACTCTCCGACAAAGGGGCCCATTTCCTGCACTTCGGTCCTATCTCTCCATATGGTACTTAAAGCAATCAATTTCATTCATCACATTCAACGTGGATCTTTAAAAAGTCAAATAATCTAATCAAAGAAAAAAAGAAAAAAAAATCCTTATTGTTCATCCCAGACATCCGACTCAGAGCGTGCCTAGGGACCAATCTAGGTCTTATACACATGTAAGTGGTCTAAGGTTATTATTGTTCTAAATAGTCATTCTAGACTTCCGACTCAAAGCATGCCTAGGGACCAATGTAGGCCTTGTACGCATGCAAGCAGTTTGAGGTTATTATTATCCAAATTGTTCAAAGAAAGAAAAAGCAGTGTGAGGGAATCAAACCTGACTCCTTACTACCCTGATTATAGGATTTCGAGCCTCGAACCAGATCCTTGGTTATTCGTTGATGCATTCACTGCAGATGGCGGTTGCTTCAGCCACACCATTGCAGTTCAGTTCCTCATATATTACTGTAGTTGGTTGCTCCAAACTCGTTCTTCTATTAGATCATGAAGGTGTCGACACTCATTTGTTTTATGTCCTACCAGGCCATGGAAGATGCAAAAATTTACAGACCTTCTCCTTCGATCTGTAGGTTCTCTTCTTGCAGGCTTCCAATCGGGGATTTGCGCCTAGTGTCTAGATATATCCTTTCTAGGGTCTTGATCAAATCAATGTGGGAAGAGAATCTCTGCTCCCTCCTTTGTCGTTTTGGTTCCCCAGATCATCAGCTTGTTGTTTTCATTTCTCCTTTAGAGAAATCCTTCAAGCATATCCTATCATCTATTTATCGTTCCATCTTGCATCTCCTTCATCATTCTTTCCATCTCTTCTCTAGCCATGTATATGTGTTGATGAGAATTTGAGGACACCGCCTGGTTGTGCCCATGCTTTGGTTGACTTCCTCCAACCTTAAATCTATTGTTAGGTCTTCTCATCTCCTCTATGTCTTAGATTCAAGCTTCAGGTCTTCAAATCTAGTTTCGTCAGTGAAAGTAAAAAAATGCTAACCCATAAGATGGATCGACACCCAGAAATTAGATGAAACAACAATTCAATTAAGAATAAAGGGAAAAAAGCAGGAAAACTAAAAGGAGACATAAGAAATTTTATAGTGTTTTGGCGTAATCTCCAACCAACGTCCACTTTATTCTTTTTTATTAGTTATGCTCTCTTTGGATTACAACTAATTATCTCATATCTAACCACAATCTACTGGTTTTCAGATTTATAATGGACTGTTTAGAATATCTTTGAGATAGAGGATAGGACTAAAAAGTAGAAGAAGTCTCCAATGTAGAGAGACCAAATCTAAATCCTATAGAGAAGTTGCTATGTTGATTGCAGAAAGGTTTGTATTTATGGAGAAACAGAGGTATGCAATCAAAAGCTCGCTTGCACTAAAATCCAGAAGAAGGCCTAAAGTTGCACGATTGAAATTAGAGTACCATGAACAAAAAGCATAACTTTGTACTAAGTTATCTTAACTCGTTACCAACCAATCATTTTTAGATGGAAGTTTGAACTTTTCACTCATATGGTTTTCCATACCTGTTGGTTTATTTTAAGCTCCCTCCCTTTGATCTTGAGTTGGTTCTTGTAATCTTTCTAATAACCGCTTGCCTTACTTTCTTCTCATCAATCCTTGGAATTGCCTAGTCAAGCTCTGGGATAACAAATAAATGCCAAGTCATTGGAGTAGTCTAAGAGACGTATAAAGTTTGGGAGGTGAAATGGGGTGTGTTGTTAGGTCTGTGCCAACCTATGATAACTCGGGGTCGAGTTATGGATTCAATCATTTTTCCACTCAACTTTCTAGAGTTTAGCTCTCTAGTCTTTCTACTCATGTATTCAAGTTCATGAATCATTTCGTTCTCGTTTTTAATTTTATAAGTCTAGTTTAAATCTGCTTTGCTAAAAGCGGGTTTAAACTAGCAATTTAACCTTTGGCTAAATTTAGAGAGGAAATAGTTTTTCCTCCTTTGAAGTAGGCAAAGAATCTCGCCTAGGGTCCTAATGCTTAAGTTTGGGATTCATTGCTAAGTGGAATCCCAAACCCTACTTCTCATAGTGTATGTTAATTCCTTTGAAATGATTAATCTTGCATGTAAAATTATGAAAATCGCCTTACACCTCCAGCATGCAATATACTTATATAGTGCGTTGTAATGGTGCCAGATTGATGGAGGATGACCTTCAAGGGTTGTAAAGTAAATAAAACATTATATAACCTATCATATATCTCATAATGCATCGTATAAAGTACGACAGTAAATAGCTCAGAAATAAGCGAGAACATAAATAACTGAATGAATCATAGAATCAGAGTGCATATACAATATAAGTGATAGAATTATATATTAGAAACTAACTCGTAATAGGTAATTATCTCTAAATATATAATAGCACTAGTAAGCTCAATAGTGCTGCACAGTGGAATAGCAAATCATAATAAACGTAGTAATATGAGAGTATGATCTCCTACTTATCCTCCATCTAACTTCACATGCTCACTAGACTTGATATCCCTAATATATACATTTAAGAGTATTTAGAATAATAGAAAGAGAAGCATAAAATCCCGAGTTAGACAATAGTCTGGTGTGAGTAGTAGAATATCTCAAATACTACTAAGTCAACATGCTAGGACATATGGTATGGAAATCATACCTGACATGTCCCTGCATCACAGAATTTATGCTACTCTATAATAATCACCATGGGTGTAATCTACATAAAAGTACTAAGGAGCCTCTAGATATATGCATCGATAATATCTACATCGTATGACATCCATAGTGTGATAAGCAAACAAGCAAACGTAGCATCCATTATTCATTCTTATGTTCAATCACTTGCTGCATTGGATATATGATTATCGTATAACCTCCCTGTATAGTCAAGGACTACTCAACATCTTGGTTTCTCGGTACTCGAATCCATGCCACTTAGTAGGCCAAGAATTAGATTACCGACCTAGTAACAGTCCAAGGTAAACGCATTGAAACATCGTATGATTCAAGGGTCATTGTATGTCCAAGTGGGCATCCTTACATATCCTAGCTTTAAGAGTACACTCGAAAGCTATGAATATCAGTGACCCTTATGCATATGTCAACCTTAGTAGAGCACATCCTAGAACTCTCCTTACAACTCTTGTCTGAAATCACCGTGGTTTGGAATGATTCTCGACAATCGTCTTTTGTCGTAGAATATCATCGTTTGTCTCGTATCCTTCCTTCAGCACTTCCTCCAATCCAAACCATTATACTCTACTCTGCAAATCAAAGTATAACCATCCGTTTTCAAAGCTGTCGCTTCTTGTTATAGTTGAATTTTCTACAGTTTTTGAACGGAATTTAGCATTCCAATTAGATGAGAAAATGATGAAGAAATGACGGTAGGACTTAGGAAACATCCTAAGAAGCAAGACAAAGGAAATATCAAGAAATGAGCAAAAAATATTAACTCAAAATTTTCAACTTTGCACTCATGGGCCGGTTGTAACATCCCGCCTTCTGAGGCCCAAAACTAACGACCACTGATGTTGCAATCATCCATAGTTGTTATTTCCTAGCGACCGAATGCGGCATAGTTAATATTGATACGCCGGAACACATGAATATAAAAGTAATTAAACTTCCAATAACATAATTTCTCATTTCACGCAAATTATAATTTAAGATTTAATTATATAATCCCAAGCGTTAACCACGTTCGAATCACATATACATGTTCAAAATATTATAAGAGCGGCATATGAAGATTTCAGCTTATGATGGTCAGAGAACTAATAATATGAACTTTACAGTCCTTAGTACATCATATTGAAATATACAAAATAGCTCCTATACAGCTAACACTGCCTCCTGCACATCTCTGAAAGCTTATTTGTCCAAAACCTAAAAGTCTCTCACTCTTAGACTACTTAAATTAATTTTTAGTACCCGAGAGTTTGTGAAGAAACACAAACTTCGAGTCAGACTATAAATTTTGTATGAATAATCCCTTATCATCTCTTATCATAAATAGATATCCAATAAGCCCACGCCGCTTAACAGAACGAGTATTCTCCTCACTAGTGTCTGAAACAAAACATGCAAATAATTTACTATGCCCTTGCACCCAAAATGATTAGCCCTAACATGATATGAAATAAAGCCATAAATCATATATATTGGATATCCCATTCGCCCATTTATTAGATATCCCATCTAAAAGAAATTTATTAAATTTCCCATCTAAAATCAATTTATTAGAGTTCTCCTCTAAAATCTTTAAAATGACTATCCATCATAATTTAATAGGACTATCCATCCCAAATTCATTTAAAATAAAAGCAGATTATCCATCGTACATTATTTTATAAAAGATGGTGTGGGCTATCCACTGCACACTGCATACTTTTCCTAGAATTACTATGAACCCTTGGGTGCCAATCCTGAGGCTAACCACCTCTGGCAAAACATTCCTTCCTTTAGAAATTTGATGTGGGCTATCCACCGCACATTCCATGGTTTTTCTAGGTTAACCAAGAACCCATCACTTAGCCAATTAAAACATCGTGATCCCTATGATTACTTATTTTCCCCAGGTATACAACATGTTTAACCTATTCCCATTTGTAGCCCTAATTAGGATAAATTAAATAAAAACACATTCATAGCCCAATGTATATTTTCGAAAACATATTTCTGTTTGTAACCCCAAACTATGTATCGAAAACAAAAAAAACCCAGCTGGTGTCCCCAAGGTTTAATGACATCAAATTTATATAAGGATCCCCTTTACATATTCAAACAAAATAAGTATTTTATGCTATAACCCTTCGAAGTAACCCCATCAAGTAAGCAAAATTTTACTTAAGGAAAAATGGCCAAAAACAACCCTTTAAACCCCTTCGAATGAATTTCCGTTCGAAAGCAAATGAACTTCTAAAGTTAGCCCCTTCGGAAGCCTTCCTTTTGAAAGCACCATAAAACCATACCTTTCAATTTTGCCGAAAGGTTTTTTTTCGACCTTGTCGAAAGGATCCACCTTTCGACTTTGTCGAAAGCCTGGGGGTATCTCCTCTTATAAAACCATTTGTAAACCATTTGAAAGCAATGAAACTCAAAATATTTTGAAATCATTGAAACTCAAAACCTTCCTCAATCATTGAAGGTAACCCCTTTATAACCTTTTGAAATCAAACCTTTTGAAATCAAAATCTTTCGAAATCGAACCCTTCTAAATAAAAAACCTTTCGAAATCAAACCTTTCAAAACCATTCGAAAACAAATAAGTGTTGTGGTTGGAACCAACCCTTTGAAAGTATACTTCCGACCTTGTTGGAAGGTTTACCCTTCGACTTTGTCGAACGATATTAAAATTTTTAGTTTAAAAATAATGAAAGGTTCAGAGGTAACCCCTTCTTCTTCCTCTTCTTTCACTTCATCCTTGTCGAAGGCATCCCTTCGACTTATTCGAAAGGATTAAAACACCATTTTAGAAAACATTTTAAAACCATTCTCTGAAAGGTTTAAACTTTTGAGGATCCCCTTCGAAACCCCTTCTTGATTATATAAAGAAATTAGTCTTTTATAAAATGATAGATTCGAAGGATCCTCCTTCAACTTATTTGAAAGCAATTATGTTTCAAAAGAAATGGATGTAGCTTCCCCATCCTTCGTCCCTCTTCCCTTTGACACTGTGCCTACCTTTCGACTTAGGCAGAGGGTAATTGTTTACCTTTCGTCTTAGATGAAAGGTACCTTTCGACCTCATTAAAATGGTAAAAGTAGGCTTGTTGGAGTCGAAGGAAGAACTGGGCCTACTAAAGTGATGTTTTATTTTGCTTGTCTAATTTTGGTTGGCTCAGGAGCCTTCTTCTGTACTTCCAAATAGTTAAAAAGTATACAAAATTTAACATTTTTCTTAAAACGCTATTCTTCTTCACCAATTAAAATTTGAATTGCAGCCTTCCCTCCGAGTTGACTAATTTAAAGATAATTTTGCACTTTAGCCCTTAGGCTTAAATAATTTAATTATCTTAGTAAATCACTAAGCAAAAATCTCTAAAAATCACCAAAAATCTGATAATTTATATACTTCAATATATTAAAATTTCAAAGCATATAAAGATCAAAACAACTTGGAATTTAACCAAAACCGAATAAAAACATGTTAATTAGCCCATTAATATTTAAAATACCTATGTCTTATCCAAACAAAGGTTAAATGGTTATATCCTAGCAAAAATCAAAAACTTGAATCGGGTATAACCCATAACCAATCCAAACATAGAAAAATGAAATGATAAACATGATTATTCACCTTGATTAGTTGATTAGAGAATGAGATAATTTCCTAGCTTTAATTCCTTAGTGTTTTCTTCAATTTATTGCTCTTCTGGAGCTTTTAATGGCCGATCGAAATATAGATGAGGAATTATGAATGAGAAAGTAAAAGTTTACTAAAGTGGAGGAAGACATTTGTACTAATAAATGTTGCCCCGTTTCCAAGTTTACCCCTTAGGAAATTCCTCCTTCTTAATTTAGTCAAGTCTTATTTTGATTTCTTCATTAAGACATGGCCATTGGATTTATTATTCTCATCTCCCTAATTATTCACATTATTCTTTTTAATTTATACAATTAAATATCCCCAAAAATGTTAATTAAAATTCAGGGGCGTTACAGACTCCCCCACTTAAAGAATTTCGTCTCCGAAATTTCACTAAGGACACAATAACAAGCATATAGCCCATGCCAGCAAAGCTAGGATGACCTACCAGCCAAATTCTACATAAACCCAATATAGAACTTACCATCTAAAACAGCCCAGGAAAAGTAGCCCTAATCCTGTCTTCTGTCTCCTAAGTACAATCTTTCACGTTGTCGCTCCATTGAACTTTCACTAACCCGACTGTCTTGTTCCTTAACCTCTTCTTATCTTCTGCCACAACATGAACTCGTTGCCTTACAAAAGTCATATTCATTCCACCACTAAGTCCTCCAGTGTCATCGGAGCGATAGTAGTTTCTGGATCATGAACATACTTCCTAAGATAAGAAACATGACATACATTGTGGACCCCGGCCAAACTGCTCGACAAATCTACTCGGTATGCGAGTCTCCCATTCCTATCTGATATACGAAATGGTCCAATATATTTCGGTGCTAGCTTCCCGATCTTCCAGAACCGAACCGCACCTTTCATCGACGATACCTTGATGAAAACTCTATCTTCAACCGAGAACTCTAGGTCCTTATGCCTTTTTTCTGCGCAAGTCTTTTGCCTATACTAAGCTTCCTTCATTCTTTTCCGTATCAACTCTATCTTTTACGTCGCCTCTCTCACCAAATCTGGACCACAGACCATCCTGTCTTCGGTCTCTAACCAACATACTGGTGATTTGCATGGCCTTCCATACAAAGCTTCAAAAGGCGCCATTCCTATAGCAGTATGATAACTATTATTATAGGAAAACTCCACTAAGTGCAAATGGTTTTCCCAAGAACCACTAAAATCCATCACACAAGCCCTCTATAGATCTTCCAGTACCTTATTGATTCTCTCTGGCTACCATCTGTCTGAGGATTATATGCGGTACTCATCTTGAGCTTAGTGCCTAACACGCTCGGCAGGCTCTTTCAAAACTCGCTAGTAAACAAAGCATCTCTATCACTGACGATACTACTAGGAATTACATGCAGTCTAACGATGTTCTTTATGCACAACTTAGCCAAAATAGGTGCCGTCCTAGTTGACCTTATCGGAATGAAATGGGTACTCTTGGTCAGTTGTCCACTATGACTCATATACTTTCATTACCACGGTTTGACCTTGGCAACCCGTTAATAAGATCCATGGATATCGAGCCCCACTTCTGAATTAGAACATACAAAGGCTGAAGTAAACCACTTGGCTTATGATGTTCGGCTTTTACTTGCTGATAGTTCAAACATTGTTTCACCCGTAAGCCAACGTCCCTCTTCATTCCTCCCAGAAGAAACTTCTCTTCATATCCTGATACATCTTGGTTCCCCTAGGATGAATCGTAAACTTCGATCGTTGACATTCCGTACGAACTTCCTTCCTAAGATTTCTAATATACGAAACACATAACCGTTCCTTCTTTCTCCACCAACCCCTGCAGTCAAGAATACTCGGTTCTAGTTTCTAAACTTCTAATCCTCTAAACTAACAATGGATCCTCTTTCTGCGTAGAAGCGATTCGTTTGATTAAAACTGGTCAAACTTCCAAACAAGAAAAGTCATGGCGATATTCTGACTAGTTTCAGCAGTTGACCTCCACTGCACACTGCAAGCAACTAGTACTTCCAAGTCTTTCCATTCTACCAACATAGCTAACACCACATTCTGATGTTTCCTGCTAAGCACATCCTCCAACTTATTTTCTTTTCCCCGTGTATACTCGATGCTAAAATCATAAGCTGCAACAAACTCCAGCCATCTCTACTGTCTCATGTTCAGCTCCTTCTGAGAAAATAAATAACATGGATACTTATGATCTGTAAATAGCTTAAACCTTTCTCCTAAAATATAATGTCTCCACACCTTCAATGCGAAGATCACCGCTGCTAACTCCAAACCATGAGTATGGTATCTCACTTTATGCGGTCTAAGATGTCTGGAAGCATAGGCAATAACCTTTCCATTAGCATAGCACCTAACCCAGTACCACATGCATCAGTGTAAACTATCAACCCCCGATTCCCATCTGGAACTACTAACACGAGGGCACTGGTTAACAAATGTTTCAATCTAGGGAATGCTTCCTCACATTTATCAGACCAAACAAACTCCACGTCCTTCCTGGTTAGCATAGTCAAGGATGCCGCTATCCGCAAACAATCCTTAATGAACCTTCGGTAATAACTTGCAAGACCAAGAAAGCTTCTAATCTTACTGACTGTCTCTACTCTTTTCCAATTGTTAGCAGCTTCGATTTTATCTAGATCAACTGCTAAACCTTCCTTGAAAACTTCATTACCAAGGAACTTCAGTTCCTTCTTTCAAAAATGACGCTTTGAGAACTTTGCTTTCAGCTGATGTTGCCTTAGCATCTCCAACACTATTCTAAGATGATCCACATGATCCTTCTCATTCTTAGAATATACCAAAATGTCATCAATAAAAACCAACACGAACCTATCTAAGTGCTCTCGGAAAACCCGGTTCATCAAATGCACGAAGAAAGCCGGTGCATTAATAAGCTCGAATGGCATAACCAACCACTTGTAAGACCCATATCTAGTTCTAAACACCGCCAAAGGAATAATGTCCTCTGCTACTCTTAGCTAATGGAAACATGTCGTCAAATCCTACTAGAAAAACACTCGGGCTCCACTCAACTGATAAATAAGTCGTTGCTCCTTGGCAAAGGATACATATTCTTGATCGTCCTCTTATTCAACATACGATAGTTGATGCACATCCTTAATAGTCCATCTGGCTTCTTCACGAATACCGCAGCCATTCCCCAAGGCAAACTTCTTAGCCGGATGAAATTCTTTCCTTTCAATTCCACTGTTGCACCTTTAATTCCCTCATCTCAGTTGGTAACTTCCTACTCGGTGGTCTACTTATGGATTCAACTCCCGGTACGAGATCTATCCGAAACTCGATTGCTCTTTTCAGCGGTAAACCCGAAACTGGTTCAAACACATCAGCAAACTCTCTTGCGACATAAATCTTCTTCAACTCTGCTTCCATTCCCAGAGCACCCAATAACGCATAAGGATTTCTGTTCGAACTCCTTACTGAGTAAATCACTCGGTTATGGCTACTAGGGTGTTTCATTGATATTTCCCCCTCCTGGCAGAATATCCTAGAATCATATCTATCTAACCAATCCATACCCAATATAATCCTGAAAACCATGAAATCAAAAACATATAAACTGCATGCAAACATATAACCTAAAAAATCAAGTTCTAACTGGTCATATCTCATTGCCAGAGTTGTATACTCTCCTATAGGATTCGCAACCCTTAATGGAGTAATAAGGTATAAAGGTTTCAGACATAAGCAATCTACCAAATACTGAGATATAAATGAGGTGATGCACCGGTTTCAAATAGTATCCTAACAGGAGTTCTATGAATCATAAGCATACCTTCCATCACAGCTTTTCCTTTCTCAATAGCCATTGGTCTAGAGGATGATGGTTCCAATGCAAAGACCTTTCCGTTTCCAGCCTTAGTAGCCTCGGGACACTTTTCCTTGTAATGCCCTATCTAGCCACAGTTGTAGCACTTCACGTCGGCCTCACTGCAACTGCTCTTCCATCACCTGAGCGACACTCATTAGCAAGTGCCCCTTCTTGTCACACTTGTAACGAACAATATCAGCATTGCTCTTCTTAGCTTTTACCCCCAACTGGCCACATTTCTTCTTAAAGAACTTTGGCTTCTTACCCTGAAAATTCTGGACCTCAACTGGTTTTCCTTTTCCAAAAGTAGAAAGCATCTCTTCATTTCGAATAGCTATCTCAACAATGATATGGCACAGATCCTAGAGATTTGCATGGTTGCTCTGGAGATCTCAAGATTCAACCCCTGATAAACTTATCATTCCTACGAATGACTGTATCCACGGTAGCATATCCGTAATGGGACAGCCCATCAAATTCCGTAGCATACTCAGTCACCGATTTATCCCCCTGGACCAAATCTGCAAACTTTCTGAGCAATGCTAACAACCTCAGATAGAAATCTTTCTTCGAACCTCCTTCGAAATTCAGCCTAAGTCAGGTCTTCCTCTGGCTTTCCCATGGTAACTCCGTTTCACCAAAACAATGCTGCTCTCTGCAATTTCCTTGAAGCAAATCTTCTCTTCTGCATATCTGTCAAGCCGAGATATGAAAATACCCTCTCACAATGCAATAGCCAATTTTCCACTCCTACCGCACCAGAAAAGGCTTCCCTCCAAGACTAGTGTAATCCCTGCTTAGCTTGGCATAATTATTGCTAACTGGGACCACTAGATTAACTCCTCCAGCATTCCCTATAGCCACTTCCATAGCTGCTCCAGCCTACATCATATTCATGAAGAATTGATACATTATTCCCATATCAACCGGTGGAATCTCAGCACCAACATTAGCATTTGCATTTGCCTATCGACCCTGCTTACTCTTAGTATTAGATCGAACATTTCCACTTGTTGTGGTGCGTCTTCCACCCCGATTCACTCTTCCATTTCCTGCCTCCATATCTTACTTCCCTACTACTTAAAATCCAATCTTGGTAAGATACAGAAGAACGATATAAGAGAATGAGGAATACATACTTAGGTATTTAAAGCAAGGTACACATACGTTACTATAACGCTTACCACTATTCAACCATATTTTAGATTCATTAGATTATGCTTAAAAATCGTTTAAGGTTTAAATTCCTTTTAAGCACATAATCCATGCTCTGATACCAACTTGTAACATCCCACCTTTTGAGGCCCAAAACTAACTGCTATTGATGTCGCAGTCATCCGTTGTTATTATTTCTTGGCAACCGAGTGCGACATAGTTAATATTGATACACATGAACACATGAATATGAAAAAATTTGAACTTCCAGTGGCAGAATTTCTCATTTCATGCAAATTATAATTTAACATTTAATTACATAATCTCAGACGTTAACCACGTTCAGATCACATATACATGTACAAAATACGATAAGAGCGACATATGGAGATGTCCCCTTATGATGACCGAAGAACTAATAATATGAACTTTATAGTTCTTAGTACGTCATAGCTGAATACAAAATAGCTCCTATATAGTTAACACTGCCTCCTGCACGTCTTCGGAAGGTTATTCATCCAATGAAGTGAAAGTCTCCCACTCTCAGACTACTTAAATTAATTAAGTGCCCGAAAGTTTGTGGAGAAACACAAACTTCGAGTCAGACAATAAATCTGGTATGAATAATCCCTTATCATGTCTTATCATAAATATATATTTAGTGAGACTATGCTACTTAGCAGAACGGGTTTTCCACTCACTGGTGTACGAAACAAAACATGGAGATCATTTACTATGCCCTTGCAACCAAAATGATTAGTCCTAACATTATACGAAATAAATCCATAAATCATATGTATTGGATATCCCATCCACCCATTTATTAGATATCCCATATGAAAGCAATTTATCAGATTTCCTATCCAAAATCAATTTATTAGAGTTCCCCTCTAAAATCTTAAAATGACTATCTGTCATAATTAAATAGGACTATCCGTCCCAAATCCATTTAAAATAAATGTGATTATCCATCGTACATTGTTTTATAAAACATGGTGTGGGCTATCCACCACATACTACATAGTTTTCCTAGGATGACTATGAACCCTTAGGTGCCAAATCCTGAGGCTAACCACCTTTGACAAAACATTCTTTTCTTTAGAAATTTGATGTGGGCTATCCACCGCACATTCCATGGTTTTCCTAGGTTAACCAATAACCCATCACTTGGCCAATTAAAACATCATGATCCCCATGGTTATTTATAAAAATTCATGATCTCCATGATCACTTATTCTTCCTAGTATACCACCTTTTTAACCCCTTCCCATTAGTAACCCCAATTAGGTTAAATTAAATAAAAACCCATTGATAGCCCCAATGTATATTTTAGAAAGCATATTTCTGTTTGTAACCCCAAACTATGTATTGAAAACATAAAACCCACCCGGTGTCCCCAAGGTTTAATAACATCAAATTTATATAAGAACCCCTCTTACATATCCAACAAAATAAGTATTTTATGCTATAACCCTTCGAAGTAGCCCCTTCAAGTTAGCAAAATTTTATTTAAGGAAAAATGGCTAAAACGGCCCTTTAAACCCCTTCGAATGAAGTCCCATTCGAAAGCAAGTAAACATCCGAAGTTAGCCCCTTCGGAAGCATTCCTTTTGAAATCGTATTTTGGCTATGATGTTCTCCATTACAATGTTCTCACCATAAAACCATACTTTTCTATTTTCTTGAAACGTCCTTTTGACTATGTCAGAAGGTTTCTTTTTACCTAGTCGAAAGGATCTACCTTTCGAATTTTTCGAAAGCCTGGGGTATCCCCTCTTATAAAACCATTTATAAACCTTTCGATAGTAATGAAACACAAAACCTTTCAAATTCATTGAAACTCAAAACCTTTCTCAATCATTGAAGGTAACCCTTTCATAACCTTTCGAAATCAAACCTTTCAAAATCAAAACCTTTTGAAATCGAACCCTTCTAAATCAAAACCTCCCGAAATCAAACCTTTCAAAATCAAACTTTTCAAAACCATTCAAAAACAATGAAGTGATTGGGTTGGAACCAACCCTTCGAATGTATACTTCCGACCTTGTTGGAAGGTTTACCCTTCGACGTTGTCGAAAGGTATTAAAAGGTTTACTTTAAAAAAGTTGGAGGTTCTGAAGTAACCCCTTCTTCTTCCCTTCTTTCCCTTTGGATTTATCAAAGGCATCCCTTCGACATTGTCGAAAGGATTAAAACACCTTTTTAGAAAACATTTTAAAACCATTCTCTTGAAGGTTTAAACTTACGCAGATCCCCTTCGAAACCACTTCTTGAATATATCAAATTGTTAGTATTTTATAAAATGATAGAGTCGAAGGATTCCCCTTCAACTTATTTGAAAGCAATTATGTTTCTATTTGAAAGCGAAGGAAGCAACCTTCCCATTCCTTCGCCCCTCGTCCCTTCGACACCTGCCTACCTTTTGACTTGGGCAGAGGGTAATTGTTTACCCTCCATCTTAGACAAAAGGTACCTTTCAACCTCATCAAAATGGTAAAACCGGGCTTGTTGGAGTCGAAGGCAGAACTGGGCCTATTGAAGTGATGTTTCATCTTTCTTTTTGATTGGCTGAGGAGCCTTCTTCTATATTTCCAATAGTAAATAGTATACATAAGTTAACATTTTATTAAAATACTATTCTTCTTCCCTAATTAAATTTTCGAATTGCGGCCTTCCCTCTGAATTGACTAATTCAAAGGCAATTTTGCAATTTAGTCCTTAGGCTTGAATAATTTAATATAGTCCCCAGATATCACTATAAAATCTGATAATTTATATAATTCAACATATTGGAATTTCAAAGCATATGAAGAACAAAACAACTCAAAATTTAACCAATATCGAATAAAAATATGTTAATTATCCTATTAACTTTTAAAACACCTATGTCTTATCCAAACAAAGGTTTAAATGGATATATCCTAACCAAAATCACAAACATGAATCGGATATAACTCATAACTGATCCATACACAGAAAAATGAGATGATAAACATGATTATTCACCCTGATTAGTTGGTTGGTGAATGAGATAATTTCATAGCTTTAATTCCTTAGCTTTTTCTTCAATTTATTGCTCTTCCTGGAGCTTTTAATGGCCAACCAAAATATGAACGAGGAGATATGAATGAGAAAGTAAAATTTTACTATAGTGGAGGAAGAGATTTATACTAAGAAATGCAGCGCCATTTCTAAGTTTACCCCTTAGGAAATTCCTTCTTCTTAATTTAATCAAATCTTTATTTTAATTCCTTCATTAAGACATGACCATTGGATTTATTAATCTCATCTCCCTAGTTATTCACTTTATTCTATTTAATTTATCCAATTAAATATCCCGAATAATGCTAATTAAAATTCAAGGGCATTACACAAATACCAAGCTGACTCGGGTCAGTCGCACAAAACTCCTAAGTCGGACTCGAAGAAATAAAAGGAAGATAAAAATAAAAATTCTTGAAAAATCCCTGGGTTGGATATGAAGAAAATTAAAAAATTCCTTGGGTCATACTCTAAGCATCCTTCACATGGATCAGTAACGATCCAACACTTAGCATTTTTCCTTTTAACACAAAGCAAGCCCCTTGTCACTCGAAGCAATGCATAAAAAATCCAAACAAGGTTCGTCACCAATCCAACACTTCAAATTTCTATGACTCTATGCAACACGCAAATAACTTCAAGCAAGGTTCATCATCGATCCAGCATTTCAAATTTTTGCTTCTCCAAGCAACATGCGAATAACTCCAAGTAGTGTTTGTTACCCATCCAGCACTTCAAATTTCTACGACTCTAAGCAACATGCAAGTAACTCCAAGCAATGTTTATCATCGATCCAGGACTTCAAATTTCACGGCTCCAAGCAACACATAAGTAACTCCATGCAGGGTTCGTCATCGATCCAACATTGCAAATTTTTACAGTTCTAAGCAACGTACAAATAACTCTAAGCATAGTTCGTCATCGATCCAGCTCTTCAAATTTCTACGACCCCAACCAAACCGTATGTGACTAGAAGAAAATGGAAAAATACTTGGGTCGGACTCCAAGCAAATTCCCACCGATCCATTAATACCGAACCATCTTTTTTGGCTATAACTTGAGCATACGAACTCCAAATGACTTGAAATTTGAAACGTAATGTAACATACCATATTTTTATAACATTATTTAGAAAAATTAATTGGGTAAATAAAATAAAATAATGCAAAGATTAAAAGGTTAAGATTAGATTAATATAGGGTAGTTATGCCATATTAGTGTGTTAATTAAAGTGAAATAACCTAAGTTAATGTATTATGATATAAGAAGGGTAATATGGAAAATATGTAAGGTTTATACCCTAAACCCTTAGGAATGTAAATCACGTTCATTTTCATTTTACTTAAACTAAAATTTCCTAAGGACGGCCGCCATTATTATTCTCAAGAAGAAGACTAAAGTTAGGATTCAGAAAAAGTAAGAAAATCAACTAAATCAACATCAAATATCATATCTATAATCTCAAAGCTAATGTGAATAATTACTACATCTTATTTTCTTTTGGTTTTCGGTTTCAAGAATAGACCTGAAATGATTTTGCATGTATATGCCATGTTTTGATGATTAAATTTATATATGTATGCTTGTTAATGAATTATATATGTTCATGTTAGTTTTATGACGTGTGTGATAGAAAAACCTTATAAAATGACATATAGATGCCTTGAAAAGTTAAATGTAAATTAAAAATGGTAATTTAGAGATGGGTTTCAATTCTCATAATTTTCTCAAATTATGTGGATTTTATATTAATTTTCTAGTGAAGAAATGATTTATTGGATTATAATTATTTACGGCTAAATAAATAGTTATTTGGGTTTGAAATTTTTATAAGTTGGAAAAAATAATAAAATAGATTTTCTGGGATTTTTTCATATTTTTCCTAAGTGATCCAGATGAATATATAAAATTATTTAATGTATAGGACTTAAATGTTTTATATATTTAATTAAGGAGAATGGGCATTTTATAAAATGAAATTATTATTTAATTCTAAAAAAGTGGCAGCATATTTCTGAAAAGAATTTGTTAACCAATTAGAATTTGACAAACAATGGTAGGTTAGTTGAAAAGTTATCATTTTTAAGTTAAAAACAAAGAAAACATACTTTCAGCATGTTTTAGCCTTTACATCAACAAACCTTCCAATCTAGAACTTCCGATAAGGTTGAGAGGTTCAAAGCTTTCGACAAGGTCAAACCAATGCATATGATATCAAGTTACTTGGTACGAATTAATTGGACAAGTTCTAAATGTTCTTAGTCGAAACATTAATGGCCAAAGAGATGGGGTATATTTGTTTTATAAACCAAAAGATTTCACCTACTTTGCTTTCAATTAAAAGCTTTCGACTTGGTTGCTTTCGACTAGGTCAATTATAAAGGTTTGAAACCTTTTGACATAGTCGAATGGTTACTGCCGCTTTGTTTCATTCTATACTTTTTGAAAAAGACAAAAGGGTTACTTGTTTTTAAAAAACCAGACGCTTCTCTTAATGCTTTCGAAAGAAATCTTTCGACTTAGGTGATTTACCCTTGTTTTTAATTGAAGTATAACCAAGCTTTCGAAGTAGGGTTTCGACTTAGTTGAAAGGTTGCTTCTAATGTCTTCGAAAGGTTTTAAATAAAGGTTTCTACTGGTTTTAAGTTCAAACCAGTAAGTCTTCAAAATGTTTAATTCAATGGTTTGAAAGGTTTAAGTTCAATGGTTTCGTAAGGTTTTAGTTGAATGATTTCAAAAGGTTTGATGATTCACTTCGAAAGGTTTGATGATTGACTTCGAAAGGTTTAAATGGATAATTTCAAAGGTTTGAAGATTAACTTCGAAAGGTTTAAATGCATAATTTCGAAAGGTTTGATGATTGACATCGAAATGTTTAAATGAATGATTCCGAAAGATTTTAGTGAATGACTTCGAAAGGTTTAAATGAATGATTTCTAAAGGTTTGAGATGGAATGTTTTCCAAAGTTTTTCTAAGGCAATGTTTTAAAGTAACTTTAAAGAAGGATATTTAAAGTTTTATTGTTTTCGAAAGGTTTGATTTCAAAAGGTTTGAAGTTTGATTTTGAAAGAGATGATTTCAAAAGTATAGAAAGAGGTTCTTTCGAATGGTTAAATGTTTTCATCAACTAAAGTTTGAGTAATATATAACATGGTGATATGATTTTGACTGAAGTATAAGATTATATACTTTTCCTCGTTTAAGTTTGATTTAAAGGTTTTTAAATCATTTTGAAAATGTTTTCAAGGAAAATTATGGGAGGGTATCCTTAAGTGAAAATGACTCAAATATTAGAAAACTAGATTGGGCTAGTATAGGGTCGTGCCCTATACATTAGCTAATAGCCACAGCTAATTGTTATCCAAAATTCCAATGTGTAGGGCTTTGTCATAGGCAGACTAAAATTATGGTTAGACACCAAAGGGAATACATTTTTGTATATAAATAGGTTATTGGTGAGCCCGGAAACCATTAGGATCGGAAAGTCCTAGGAGATGATTAAGGTAGGGACAGATCGACCAAAAGTGAAATATTTAACAGATAGTTAAGGATAGATCGTCCTGATGGGAAATTTTTAATAGATAATTAAGGATAGATAATCCAGAAGAAGAATATCTAACATGTGTTACGTTAATTTTGATTATATTGTCTGGTAGGCCCGAGTTAGCCAAAGGTTAAAAGTTATCCCAAAAAAACTTGTGTATTTGAACAAATAGTTCACTATTACCTTATATTTATGTATGTTTACTTAATGATTGTATTTTAGAGTATTTAACCATTGTGGATGTAGGAGCACGGTATATGTTTTTATGAAAGATTTTGCAAAGATATGTTTTAAAAGGATGTTAGTGAGGGGAAACACATTCCGCTTAAGCGGGGTCTCACTTAACATAATTATTCTGGGATGTATAATATTATTCACACTAGGCTTTATGTCTGACTCGAAATTATGTTTTCCCCCTTAAACTCTTCGATGCTTAAAATTGATTTGAGTAGGATGAGGGGTTAAGGTTCTTTTCAAGTTTTAGAATGTTAACGAATAAGCTACCGGAGGCATGTAGGAGGCAATAGATAGTTATTAGGATTTGCAGTTCTTGTTATATTTTGATGGATTTTCCACTGTGTTGTTCGTATTAGGTCTATTATGACCATATGACTCTAATTAACTCAAGGAGTATCTTCATATACCACTCTTGGTGTAATTTTTAATAATTATATTTGATCTGTGCTTGGGAATGATTTGGGGATTATGTGTTGTGAATGTGAAACTTTTGATAATGAAATAAATATGGTTTTTTGAAATCTATGTTTTATTTCAACTTCAAGTGCTTCTGATATTATTCCTTTCATTAACACAGCCGTATTTAGTCGTCGAAAGCTAATATTATAGATGTTTGGAACATCTGTAGCGCTTAATTTTGGGCCTCTAGATAGGGGATGTTACACGTAGCCTTATGAGACCTTTCTTATCACCCCATAGCTATTACACATGATTTATGCCAATATTTATGGATCGACACTGATCCATACATATTGATCCCTAGCTTTTTTCTAAAGCTAAATCGCCATTAGATTGGTGTTTTCAACCATTCAGATATTAATCAATCGTACAAACATCATATACAAGCAATAACAACAGACAAAATCCAAATATATTCGTTTATTATAATCTAACTCTAAGAGTGAAGGTCATGTATCCATAAGAATAGTTTTTCACAAATTAAGTCCAAATCATCTAAAATTCATTTAATGGTTTACTGTTATCCAAAAACATTTTTAGTATTTTTAAATAGTTTTTTAAAACATTGTTTAGGGTGTATAATGACCTAATTAGCAAGTAAGAAATTTAAACACTCACCTTAATATAAAGCAATATCAAAATCCCCAAATGAATATTAGAAGGAACATAATTTAAGGCTTCTGCAATAGTAACTCTGTAATCTCTAGTGCTAATTCCGCTAATCTCCTCTTTATGACGTAATTAGGCTAATTAAAGTAGTTTTAGGTTTCTTCTTGGTCAATGGAGGTCTCCCACTAGTTTTGGGAGTTGTGAAATGATAGGGATGAGGTCACATCAGTCTCCACTTAATCCAATCCCGAAATGGGTCATATACCATAATAGTAATGACCCTAATTGCCCACTTATGCTGTTCAAAATCAAATAAAAGTTCAAACAGCCGTAGCTCTCAAAAGGAAAATCGATTTCCCTAATGCAACCACCCTAAGAAAAGGAAAATCACCATCTTGATCTAATGGAAGTGCTTTCAGACCCTAATTCAGCTCTTATCAAAAGTTATAGACCATATAAGATTTCGAGGGTCGAAACTATCATAAAAATTCAATGAAAATTTTAAAGAAAGGAAATGACCTAATAATCATTCTCCAAAGTTATAGAATCATATGATCCACTATGGAAATAATATTAATGTTTTACGATCCATTGATACATAAAATACAGGCTGTTAAAGGAATTTTGGCTATTAAGCTAAGCTATGGAAATTAAAAGCACTGCCATTCGAACTTGATGCACAAGCTTTCAAGTAGAGTGGGGTTGTTTGGTGAAGTATGACTTAGATTATGTATCCAGGTAGGATTCGGCAGTTGCCAAGAAACGAGCAAGGACCGAGAAGATAACTTCTACGTTTTATGTTGGGTCATTCGTGTTAGAAATGTTTAACTTTGTGTTAGCATGGCTGAAGTCATGGGATTAATTTCATGAACTGCATTAGTTTTTTTATAAGGATTAGTCCAGTCATGTACTAGTTCCTAATCCCTCGTTTAAGCATGCAGTTTCTAAGTGATTTGCATCAGTTAGACAAGGGTTTTACACTTGATTCGGAAAGGTGAGAGATTGATACGGATTCTTTAGGCGACTTAAGAGATTTTTGAAGCGCAGCTATAATCATGTAAGTGAATTTCGGAGATTGAATGTACAAACCATATCGGAATTAGCATAAGAGGAATAAAATGCCGACTCTAGTTTAACAAATAAATCCTACAGGTAAACAAAGGATTGGATCGGCCATTGAATATTTTTTTGCGTGATCTTTAATCAATGTAAAATTATCTATTGTGCAGCATAGATAAGATAGCTTAGGATAGTTTTGGAAAGGAATCCTCGACTAGTTTTGTGACAATTTGGATAATCTTGGAAGTGATGATATGATACTTGCCTAGACGAGCATCACAATATACTTAGTATACTATCCTTGTTATTATTATGTGGCTGAGGTGGGTTTGAAATTGAGTGACACAAAGCATTTGTAGATTGTCCTTTAATAACGATTTGATTATAAAAGTTTTCTCCTTGAGTGATTGAGTTACATTCGGAAGGAAAGGAAAGTAGAGACTTTGATTGCTGGGTTTATACAAGAGTTTTGAGGATCGGTGGACCAACATATCATTTAAGTTTTCCTTTTTAGAGAGGTAGGGGTGATAGTCTTCCATGTATTATATGAAAGGAGTAGCATAACTTAAGCATTTTGGAAGCAGAATTGACTCATGTTTGGATGACTGGTAGTTTGTATGGTAATCGTTGATGATTGATTGTTGTTGCTTGATTATTGATTTATTATTTATTTTAGTTGATTGAATTTTATTGCTTATCGATTGCTTGATATTGCTTGGTTTTTGATTAATTGTTTATTTTTGGTGGTTGATTGTTGATTGATTTTGTTTCTTATTGATTTTTTATTATTGCTTGATTTTTGACTAATTGTTTATTTTTGGTGATTGATTGTTGATTGATTATTGTTGCTTGTTAATTGTGCGTTGTTGATTGTTATTGCTAGCATATTATGTCTTAATTTTCCTTTACTTTAGAAGGACTACACAATGTATTTCGTGAATTCTATTTGTGTAAGTGTGAAATTCTAGTGACGTCGTCGTGATGAGTCGACTAGAGAAATTGGATGTAGACTAGATATGGCTTCTGACCTCGAAGGCGTATTTACATTTTTGAGAATAGGGCTATATGGCTTCAGACTGATGGGGTTAACGAAACACCCCACACCCCTTAGTATTCCCAAAAAGGGAACACCTAAGGATATGGTGGATTATACGTATGGCTAAAGCATCACAGGGACTAAGATTCACAAGACAAGTATGTAAAAATAGCGAAAACATTTAAATAATTATTTATCATTAAAACTTCACTTCAAAATAAGTTAAAAAACATAACATGTCTCATGAAAATACATACTAGTCTCACATAATCAGAGTACAAAATTAACAATAATAATAGTAATCATAATAATAATCCCTTTCGCAAGTGCCAAATTCATCATAAGCCAAATGAAAAAGATGAAAACAGAAGAATACTTCTGAATGAGAAAACTCCGAGAATGAATCTTCAAGCAACCTGAGTCAACTCAACTCTGATAGCCTATTGGGGGAAAAAGGGGGAAATAGAGGAGTGGGTCAGACAATAAGTCTGGTGAGTGAAAGTAATTACTAGAATTTCTAAGCAAGATAAAGATAATAGACTAAGTAATAGTTCTAGCTTGAAAGGAAAACATAGAAAAGATAAAACTGGGTAAAATACTGTTTCTGATTCTATTTGACTGTTTTCTTTGATTGTTTAATTTGATTGTTTGCACTTTTCTTAAACTGCTGTGATTAGGATGAAATCCTAATCCAATCTCAGCTGCTAACTTGATTTGGCTGAAATCTTAATTCTACCCTTTGATCGACCTATTCTATCTCTTTATGCCACTGTGAACCTATTGGTCACAACAAAAAGACACCTTTTTAGCGCTTAAGATGCAGTAGCGAATTATTTACCCTAATCGATGTCACATGCTAGATCATTGCCGATACATACTAACCATCGCCCCTATTTGACCATTTATTTACCCTATTCAGTATAAGTGTGTTTAGCCTTACCTAACTATTATGAGACCATCAGTCCTAGTCCTGAAAGGGAATGCTGCCCAGCCTCACCTAACTGTTGCGAGACCATTAGTCCTAGACCTGAAAGGGAATGTTGTGGTATTGGTCCTAACCAGCAATCTTCTAGTTTGTGCCCCTTGCCAAAATCCCCAGATTTGAGCCTCTATCTATTGACCACTTATTTACCCTAATCAGCATAAGCATGTCCCAGCCTCGCCTACTATTGTCAGATCATCAGTCCTAGATCTGAAAGGGAATGCTACTGGTACGGGTTTTACTTTTATGTTCGCTTATTAACTTAATTCAAGATCAAAGATTCTGAAAAGCTTCTTCTGTTAGCTCTGCTATATTTGCTTATTAACTTAAACCAAAATCTGAGTTTTAAAATAAGCCTCTTCTGTTATTTCATTCTTTTTTATTATAACCTATGTGTTATAATTGTTCATGCAAATGTTACCCTTCTAATTTCTCTTTTTAGTTATATCCACTTGTTTAATTATGCTTGCAAAAATCTTAAATTTGCCTACTTCAATCCGTCTCTACTTTATTTTAGTTTTTCTTATTTTACATCCTATTTCTGTAAATTTAGCTTTTTTCTATTTTAATACATATCAGCGAATTCATCTCTTTTCAATTTATTTGCGTAAAAGGGATTAAATCTCTATAAAAAGAAACTAATATTTTCAGGCTAAATTATAACTTTGAAACAAATGTAAATAACTATAATAACTGAATAAAACAGCTGAATAAAATAGACTGAAAAGAACTTCTAAATTTACTAAAAAATTAAATGAAAATAACTTACATAAAAACCGTCTCAAAATTATGAAAAAAACTATTGAGAACATCATAATTTTAAATTGCTTACAAATCTAACATAATTACAAAATTCTCCCCTATGGTCCTTAGCTCTAATCCTTGGCTTTCTCGGATCCACTTCTAGGGTGTAGAATTTTTTAATTAAAAAGATCTTCTACCTAGAAATTTTTTCTGTTTAGGGTTTAGCCTCAGACAATGAACCCAGTTGGGAGCAAAATCTGAACGAGAAAAATAGCTAGGTCAACGTTCTTATTTATAGTGTGGCTTAGGGATCTCAGGCCGTTGGATTTGAAGAATAAATCTGGGACAACCACGTTATAGGCTCACTAGGAACCGTCGGATGTAGCTACAGAAGCACAAGATTTTCCCAATAATCAAAAGTATATGTTCGGCTCGCACCTGGTCATTTCTTTTCTTTTCATTTTAGTTTATTAAATTCTAAATTCTTGTTTCACTCATAACTTCTCCATACTAGCTCGAATTTCGACAAGTTATATATGGAAATTGATCAAAAAATCACAATGGATCCAATGGTGCAAATTCCGTAGCTTAATTATGAAAATTTCACCAACTTATTTTATTTTTTATTTAATTCGTTAATTAATTATTATAGCTCAAATTTTTGGGTCGTTACATTCTCCTCTCTTTAAAGGATTTCGTACCTAAAATCTCTTAGGACAAAAGAATGAAATAAATATTTTCATCCAAATTCTACAACCACATATTCAACCATCATCCATTACATCCATTGTCCTTAAGCTTTCTAATGCAACTTATGTTATATGAAATAGTGTAGTGTTAATGTCCCTAACTAATGCAAAAGATTAGGTGGTCTGCTGATTCAGTGGACCTCCTTTTTATGCAATCATGTCTGTGCCATGTATCCAAATGAATGCAAGTTTCCTAATGACAACTGATAGTTCTTAATGCGTGCTACAATCATCATCCAAATGCAACAATCATATGATAATCACTCATTCATGGAAATCGTGAAATAAAATAAAAATGCAAGTGCACACACATCCATATGCATATGCTTTAGCACTACAACAAAACAGTCTTTTTACAAGGGGCAATGCCCGTTGTAATATGGTTATCACAACGGACATGTGCCCGTTGTAATAGGCCACGTTCTAATAGTTCCACCACATTTTACAACGGGCAATGCACGTTGTAAAAACTGTTTTTTACAACGGCCATAACCCATTGCAAAAGTCTATTTCACAACATGTATTGACCGTTGTAAAATACATTTTTAACAACACATATTGCCCGTTGTAAAATACATATTTAATAACACACATTGCCCGTTGCAAAATAAATGAAAATTTGAAACAAAATTACAGCAGCATCCATGCAATACATCCATACTAATACCAAATATTGTCGTAAAATAATTAAAATCACATACGAAAAGACTAAAAACTAGAGTCATAGAATTCTAACACTCCAAAAAGTTAGATAAGTTTACATGCCAAACACATAAATCATTAACACATAACAGTCCGCTACAAATATCATGTTCTAAGTACAATCATACTATACCATCAAGTTTGCAAATTCCACGATAAGACGACTTCCATCAAATTCTCTACCATCCAAGCTGTACCTTGCATCATCTGCATCCCTAGGATCGTTGAATTCCTGTAATACAATAAAACAAGACATAGAACAAATGTTATGGCAAACGAGAAATGGTTAGTATGTTAGACACTTGGATATGACAAGGAGAATAGGTGTAAGAAATATGTACAACAAATGCATAGTCGCGCTTCATATCCACATCCCGTACTCTCAACACAAAATTTGGTGGAACAAAAATAGGCCAGTAAGCAAAGAACTTGCACGACAATGCAACATATCATAGTAATATAACACAATAGCATGAAGTCATGGAAAATTCCCAAACTTCAGTTCAACAAAACAACAAAAATATGGATGTTGAAAGCTTTGAAAATAAAGGAAGTGCAGCAGACCAAAAAAATAAAACAAAAAAAATAAAGCACTAAGGTGAATACTCATCACAGTACTCCTGTGCACATCCTTCATCACAGTCAAAGTCCTTCATCACATCCTTCATCACAGTCAATATACATAACAGAAACACCCATCTACATAACTGATCATATCAGTCAATATATTGTTGTGCGCCATTTACATAATATACCACTGACCATATCCCTGACCACCATCAAAAACTGACCACCCACTACTGTCAAAACTCCTTCACTGATCTCCACCTCAACCTGTCATCCTACCTCTGCAACAGTAGACACAGTCACCACAGTGTACACAGCTATCTTCCAGTCAACCTAACAATTCACATTCCTGTACACCCACATTTCATACAACGAACTGCCATTGCATTGTCTTCCAAACTACCTCGGCCATATTGCTATCAAGTTGCAGCTTCACCTTCAACAACGCACATTTGCCCTCTCCTTCAGTTCACCATCCCACTCCTCTACATCACACTGCAGAGCTCAAAACATCACACTGCTCGATCACCAAATATATAAAACTATAAATTATATTTATAGTTTTATATAGTTTTACAAATATATAAAACTATAAATCTTATTATCGTTTATTATTTTTGCATTTACTTTGATCTTTCTTGGCATTTACCTCGGTCTTAAGATGGGGAGGATGCGGCTATTGATAATGATCAGTCCAACAACCCCTGCTCACTTCCTCAATCATACTGTTGTTACCATCGTCATTGCATACTGTTGCATTCCACTACCATTCACATTCATCATCTACCGACAGCATAGCCGAGGCAACAAGTCTCTGTACAATCACTTCCTCAAACCAACATTACTACCACCACTGCAACCAAACTTCCTCTACAAACATCAAATACCCCCATTTCAAGTTCATCAACAGCCTCCCCACCATTTCAACTGCTATACCACACTTGACTGCAACCATGCAAACCATCATCACAACCCTCTGTCCTCTTCATCTCCCACATTCCAACTCCTGCTCCACCCTAATACAACATACTTACCAAAACATCATCCACTACTACTGCTCCAAAACACACATCAACATTTCCCATCCAAACTGCAAACAGTTTCCTCCTAAATCACTGCTTATTAACAAAACATCTCACCATTTCTAACTTTCATCTAAACTACAATACATATCAACTGCAGCCATCCCTGTCATTCACCCACCTCCTCATCGAACTCCACCCATCAAACTGCTTGACCCAAAACGTACATTCCCTACCTCTGCTGATCATTCCACTGAACAACTGCCACAATTGTTAGCTATATCCAGAAGTGTTATATTATAAGGCAATGAGGAAAGGCAGAACATAGCATAAAAGACTCGTAAGTGAAGGTTGCAGACCCTGAAAATGCAACATCCTTCTCCTTAAACTTCTCGGTTAAACCCTGCAAAGCAATGCAACAGTACTTAAGCTTACTCAGTTTACACGTGCGCGCGAAATAAAAATGCAGATGTAATTTACCTTAACAGTTAAGCAGCACCTGCAACATAATTCAAAAAATAAAAATAAAAGAAAAATTATTAGAAAATTGTCAAATTAATAAAGTAGAAAAAAGGAAATGAAATGAGGGAAAAAAAGGAATAAATCATAATCAATAAAGTTGTCGTATTCAATGGCCCTGGTCTTGCCTCCAGATTTGTCGAACTTGGAAACAAGCAAGTCGAGAACAACAGGAGATACAGCAAATCCCGGGCTCATTAGAGCATCTCTAAGCTCTGAAGTGTCGATCCTGCCACTGCGGTCTCGATCTGCTCTATCAAAGATAAACTGCAATATTAAACAATACTGTCATTTTCTTGTACACAAACCATACGAAAATGGTAATATACTCCATTTCAAATGATATATTAATCCAAAATTTCTTCCACATACTTGTAATATGAATGTTTTATATATCAATCATCTCCTACATAAGACATAAGATGTTTCTCATATGGCAAAAATTTTGTGATTAGGCAAAACATATATTACTTCTAACGTAGGGAAGGTTATCACAAGTACAATTCAGTATTCTACAGAGGTTATGTAACTAAAAATATGCAAACCAAGCATTTCTATTTCCCACCAAAATAATAGATCATGATAACAATTAGCATACCCTCCAGTCCTGAAGACTATAAACACAGAGGTGAATTCCTTCGGTCCTGCAAAGTTCACATTTAACAAGTATAAGTAATTGCACACAAGAAATGGTAATTGAGTAATGCATCTTTGTTGTGGTGTGGAGGCAAAGAATAATTAGAGGACTACGTCATTCCCACTCCAAAGAGAACTATCCCCATTTCACTTGTGTATTTCATATTAAGGAAAATGCACCGCGAGGCTATTTTTTGGAGTGGGAATTACATTTGCATTAGATATAATGCATACGTGGATCACACAGCTCAAGAAATTGAAAACAAAAATTGAATAAAAATTGTATAGTTAAATATAATATAATAAAGAAGTTTAGGAGATCAGGTCAAAGAATTAGACATAAATATTATAAACTAGTAATAAGATGCGATCATGTAAGCATAACGTGATAGTCAAAAAGAACAAACTCCGGTAAAGTTGTACTTTCAGTTTAGCCTATAAGTTACTTGATTAGAGAAGCATTATCAGCAATTTAGCCTATAAGTTCCACATAAGAAAAGAAAACGACATACTGATAATCATAAGTAAGCTCCTCTCCTATTTTGATATCTCGAGAAGCAAATATACCAATTCGAGTCTCTCCATCAGTAATCCTAAAAAAGTATTGTAAGACGAGTTACCACTGAGATTGAAAAATCAACAAAGTTACAATAAAACAAACCATTTCTGCATCTCAGTATTAGGCTGACAGCTATGGTTTATGAATCTAGATTTATTTCCTTTGTATGTGGCATCAATAACCATATCCCGATTAATCTCACAAAGATAAAAATTAGTCTCTCCACAATGCCTCATTTTCCATAACCTATCTTCACATGTTTTGTCATCAATAACTGTTAAAAAATATAAAGTCAGCTATCGTGGTTTATAATTTCATAGCAAAAAATCTGAGCTAAAAACACTTACTCACCTTCACCTACATATTCTACAATAAAATCTCCTTGCTTAATATCTTCTTTTGCTAATATTCCAGCTCCACACTTCTCTGTCTATATTGTGACAAATTATTACAGATAGTTATAGAAATCAAAATCAAAGTTTTGTTGCATAATGCTAGCCATTAACATATTTGCATAATGAAATTTCAACAGAAACTCTAACCTGCTGATAGGAGCTTCTGTTACTTTTTCTAACCTGCTGATAGTCATCATACAAATGACGTCTCATCACTTCAAAACCACTGCAATCTCATCACCGTGAACCACCAATACCAAAACCAGAAACTCCATCGCGAACCAAGTGGCGGCAACACCCAAATCGACCATCAATGCGATTCCACCATCTCCCCAAATCAGCAACCGAAACCACCGCAGCCTTCAAAACCACCCCATTACCCCCATCGCGACCAATTCACACAACCCAAAATCGCAATTCCAACCTCAGTAATCAATCTCTCGATTTTGAGAATATATAAAAAGGAGATTGTGGAAATTGACTTCTTCTGAATATATGAAAAGGAGATTATGGAAATCGATTTTGAGAATATATGAAAAGGCCATGAAAAGGAGATCGCGGCCAACATTTTACAGAGCAATAGAAGAGGAACGAAATAGAAGGAAAAAGCACCGGCCTTGCTTTTTTAATTGAAAATTAGGGTTTTCATTGGTAACTATTACAACGGATGCTTTTAGCCCGTTGTAAAATTGGCACCTATTACAACGGGCCGGAATGTACCGTTGTAATAGCCGTCTATTACAACGGGCCACCTGTGCCCGTTGTAAAAAAGGTGTTGTATATGGCATCTTTTACAACGGGCCTGAATGGACCATTGTAATAGCCTTCTATTACAACGGGCAACCATTGCCCGTTGTAAAAAGGGCGTTGTAATAGGGTATTTTTGTTGTAGTGCGTGACCTGATTAGGCCGATCCCTAAGAGATAATAGTGCCTAGTGTGTGTGTATGTGTCCATTGGCATTCACTAGCAAATCATTAGCATCCATCATACATAACATGTTCTAGTAACATGTTTCAGTCCTACCATCCATAGGTTGAATCCTAAGATCTACATTCCCAAAGGATATTAAAGGAAAGAACCTATTTAAAACTAAAAATGGAAATAGGAAATTCAAAACGTACTATCGAAAAGATGTGGATAAGAGGTACATATTTTCTCCCCAACCTCCCACATAGCATCCTTAATAATATCTCCCCACTGCACCTTAACCAAAGGGACTTCCTTATTCCTAAGCTTCTTGATATCATGCCCAACGATCTTGGTAGGAATAAGACGAACCGATGCTTCTCTCTTCACTTCAACTCCCTCAAGTTGGCTAGATTCCACAACTTTTGCTGAATTATGTAAGCACTTTCTCAAGTGCGAAACATGAAAAACATCATGAACTCCCGCGAGCCTCTCTGGTAGCTTTACTCGATATGTCATCTTTCCTACCCTTTCCACAATGGGAAATGGTCCTACGAATTCGTGAGCAACTTTCCCACTTGATCCAAACCTCACCATCTTTCTTAGCGGAGATTCCTTGATAAAAACCAAATCTTCTACCTCAAACTTAATATCCCTTCTCCACTTATCTGCATAGGATTTCTGTCTATCTTAGGCCGTCTTCATTCTTCTTCTAATCAAATCAATCTTTTTCAAAGTCTGTCTAACGATGTCAAGACAAGTAGTAATCTTTTTGTAGACTCTAACCAACACGAAGGCAACTTGTAGGGTCTTTTATAAAGAGCTTTAAAAGGCATCATCCCAATGCTAGCCTAAAAACTATTATTATATGTGAATTCCACTAAAAGAAGGTGCTCCTCCCAAGTCCTCTAAAATCAAGAATGCACATCCTTAGCAAATCCTCAAGAACTCTCTCTGTTTGGCCATTCGTTTGAGGGTGATAGGCCGTACTCAATTAAGCTGCGTCCCTAAAGCCTCTTGCAAGCTTCTCCAAAACTCGTTATAAAATAGGTTATTTGTCGCTTACTATGCTAGATGGAACTGCATGAAGTCGGATTATCTCACAAACGTATATGGGTGTGAAATAAGGTGTTGTCCTCTTACTCTTGATCAGAATGAAGCGTACGTACTTAGTCAAACGATCTACAATCGCCGAAATACTGGTATTTTCCTTCCAAGATTGGGGTAAACCAAAGTCCAAAGAAACACTATCCCACTTCAATTCGGGTACATCCAATGGTTGAAGCAATCCGCCAGGTCTCTACTGCTCCACTTAACTCTTTGGCACAAAAGACACTTAGCCACAAACTATGCTACATCCTTCTTCATGTCACTCCAATAAAACACTCTCTTCATGTCCTTATACATCTTATCATTGCTCGGATGAATAGTCATCCGAGAATGGTGTGCCTCGGCTAGAACTGCTTTCATCAAATCACCAATGCGGGGGACACAAAGTCTTCCATCTCTCCTTAGCCACCCTTCTATCGATGGAGTAGCGTTAGAAATGTCTAGAGGCATCTCATCTGCCAATCACATCCAGAATATCCACATGCTTTGAATCGCTGCCTTGAGCCAATCTAATCTATGAGGGTAGGCTTAACCTCAAGTGCAGAAATCTTAGCAAAATTTCTGATAAACTTCCTATAATAATAAGCTAAATCTATGAAGCTTCTAACTTCGGTAGTGTTCTTAGGGGCCGTCCAATCCTGTACTGCCACAATCTTAGCGGGATCCATAGCTACACACTCTCTTGAGACTACATTCCCCAGGAAACGCACCTCCTCTCATAAAAAGTGACACTTCGAGAATTTTGCCTTCAACCAATGAACACGAAGTGAAGGAAAAAACTCCTCAAGACGAACAACATGCTCTTCCATACTCTTGGAAAACACCAGAATGTCATCCACAAATACTACAACGAACTTATTTAGGACATCTCAAAAAAATGGCTCATTAGATCTACAAAATAGGCTGGGGCATTGGTCATCCCAAATGGCACAACCAACCACTTAAAGAATCCATTGGGTGTCCTAAATACTATCTTATCGATGCTATCGTCAGCGACCCTAAGCTGATGAAATTCAGTGGCTAAGTCAAGCTGAGAAAATATTGAAGAGCCAGCCAACTGATCGAAAAATTGTCTACCTAGGAAGTGGGTAACGTTTCTTCTTCGTGGGCTTATTCAACTCTCTATAGTCTACGCAAAATCAAAGCGAACCATCCGCCTTTGTAGCGAAGACGACTGGCACTCTCCACTCAAATATGCTCCGTCTAATCAAGCCTTTCTCCAATATCTCACCAATCTTCTTACTTAACTCCTTTCTCTCCCTAAGAGCCATATGACTGACGGGCAATGCCACAGGGTTAACATTGTCATTTAGATAGATTCTAAAGTCGATCTCTCTCTTAGTAGGTAATCCCCTAACCTTCTAAAAAACGTCTGGGAAATTTCTAACAACTGGAACTGAAATCAACTCTTCTAGTGATGAATCAAGGGAATAAAGTAATCTCAACATGACTGGCCCCTATGGGTCGCAAGAAACCTCGAGAATTCGCCCGCTATATGTCTCTAGTCTAAAGACTCTCCTCTTGCAGTCCAATATCGCACTATAAGTGGATAACCAGTCCACTCCCAAAATCATCCCATATATTGAAAATCCCAATACATAGGCGTCACAATTAAACTCTATGCCTAGTATAAAATTCTCAAACCCCTCATGGATAAATGTTCCGATCCTCTTATGGGTTTGAAAAACCTATAGGGTCTGCAACTAGAGAAATATTTAAGTGCAAACAATCAACCAAGGAGCTAGAAATGAAAGAATGCGATGCTCTGGAGTCAAAAAGAGTCCTAATAGGAAAATCCGAAATAAAGATCAAACCTTCTATAGAGACTTTCCCACCTCAATCCGGTTCACTACTAGAAGGTGCTGCACCCAAAGCCCATACTTGCGCCGTAGGTGCACCTGCTCTCTGCCTCGTCCTCTAAGGGCAAGCTCTACTAAGGTGTCCCGGTTGCCCATAGCTATAACACCTCCCCTTCATCTTGCCTTTCTTATAGTCCTTTGTGACATGCCCAACCAATCCACAATAACGATATTTCTCGTCCTTCTTGATCTGTTCCTTTTGAGGTCCTCCTCTTTTCTTCTTGTCCTTATCCTTCTTATTCTTCCACCACTGCCTTTTAGAGTTTTTTGGTTTAGGAACCTCCTTAACTTCTTTTTTTTAGCAATATCTAACATGAGAGCCATTTTCACAAGTGACTTATACGCTGCTCCCATAAGTACATGTGTCGATGCCAATCCATGGAGGGGCTAGTTCAAACCCTTAGCAAATTTGGTGGCCTTGTTATTTGTTGTATTAACAAGCTCCATCCCGAACATTGAACCACGGGCGTTAGTATTATTATGTTTCTATGCTTTCTTCTTCACACACACACACACATATATATATATATATTCATATTATAATGGGCCGACAACTGTATTTTGGGGGAGAGAAGGAAGAATAACCAGCTAGGTTGACCCACTAGTGAAATAAATCGAGTTAACTCATGAATGAGTAGAATAGCATCTAAGAGGTCAAATAGACTAGAATGTTGGATTCCTAAACACTGATTAAAGAAGTTGTCAGACAAATAGATTCATAGTAAACCCATCAAAACTATGTTTAGGAAAATTTATTGGTAGGGGCCAATAGGTTCATAGTAAACCTATGAAAACTATGATTAGAAAGGGTTATTGGCAGAGGCCAATACGTTTATAGTGAAACCATGAAAACTATATCTGAATTAAGTTATTGATAGAACTTAATAGGTTCCTACTCAACCCACGAAAACTGGGATAAGAGGGAAGTTATTGGAGTTACCAACAGGTTCAAGGAGAACCCATGAAACAATAAAGTTATTGGCCGGGGGCAATAAGTTCTTAGTGATCTCATGAAAACTATGAAATCGAAAAGGGAGTCCAAAAATATTATATAGGCTATTGGCTAGCCCATGAAAACTATTAAGTTAGTAGTGACCCCAGAAACTATAACTAAGACAAATTGTCAAATGAATGGGGATGGAAAATCCAAAACTGATTTACTTGTTTGCATATCACCATAATGTTTTGAATTGCTATGTTTTAACCATTGTGGATGCAGGAGCATAGTATATGGTTTTATAAAGTTTTGGATAAGATACAAGTGAGGGAAAACCCGTTCCACAAAGCGACACGGTCTCACTAGATATCTAAATGGTTTGAGATGGTGGATTATTATTCATACTGGGCTTTATGTCTGATTTGAGGTTTATGTTTTCCCCTTTGACTCTCAATTGCTTAATTGATTTAGAGTAGTTTGAAAGTTGATATTTTCATATACCCCTTTAGACGAACAAGCTTTTGTAGACGTGCAGAAGGCAAGCTAGATAATTAGAGTTCTCTTTACTTTGATTCCACTGTGTGTTGATTGTAAAGGAAAAACTATATAACTGCCTATATACTCTGATCATCCAAGGGGAATCTTCATATGCCGCTTTTGGCATATGTTGTAATAATTATATTTTCTCTGAACGTGGTTAATGATTGTGTGATTATGTAATGAATTTGAAATTTTTTAGAATGGAATATGAAAGTGTTTGATGATGTTAAAATTTTCCATATCAATGTGTTTCTGTTATATCAATATATCAAAAATTACCATATTTGGTCACCTAGAATTAATAATTATGGATGACTGCAGCATATGTAGTCATTAGTTTGGGCCTCCAAGCAGGGGATGTTGCAACTTGTATTAACCCAAAGTCAAATTTATAAAGGAAACTAGAGGTTGCATTCGAGGTTAGGTATACTATATAGATTTTAGTCCAAAGTCAAGAGGCAAGTCACAAGTTCAAGTAAGTCAAAGTGCAAAGTCAAGAAAATATAAAAATTATAGTTTAAATCAATTCGATAAGGTTGTTTCCTTATTTAATTCTCAAATCATTATGTGTTTAATTGATCAAGTGCTATATAGGAAAAATCCCCAATTCAATTTAGGGTTTACAAAGTTTAAAAAGTAAGAAATAAGGAGGGAAGGCTCGGTCCCCCAAAACAGCACATCTAGGTTCGTATTTATAGAAGTGGAATGGCAGGGTTTTTGATGCGGGTGGAGCCGTAGCGATGGAGTCGATAAGGTCCTTTTCGACTTTAGTGTTGCTGAGTATTATGTCTTCGCCTAGATTTCTTTAGAGATATGCGGCAATACCTTCGGCAGCAACATTCTGGGCGACAATAATCATGGTTGCGATAAAGGCTTCACAAAGCATAATGTTGGCTTCGTTCAAGTGATATGAAGATCAAAGTGCTGTATTGAACAACAGTGAAGAGCGGTGCCAATTCGCATCATTTTGGCGTTATCACAAATGCAGTGTTAAGATGGTTGTAGATATTGATAGCGTCCAACATCAATATCGCTTTGCATAGATATGTGATGTCCTCCAAATGCTGGTAAAAATGCTACCGAAATGCTTGTTAAATATTATCAAAGAGAAAGGCAATATTTTTGAAGAGCTGCATGGTGTAGTACTTCATGACGATTGGCGGAGAGCTTGTGGTTGGCAAGTAGCGGATATGCTAAGGTCACTTTGACACTCATTATTGACCTTCAGAGTTGTCTGTACTTGACCTTTTTCCACAACTAATCATGAAAGGCAAAGTCCTCTCTATATCTCCTTTTGTATATCTTTGAAGTTATCAAGAGGTTGTTTGAATGAAGAGTGACCTCGAAGAAGTGCAAGACCGATTAGCATCAAAGTGATGAGATATGGTTTCGATGCGAAGTGGTGGCATTATCCTACCGAACTGGCCTATCTTCATGTCTATGACATTATTAGTCTTTGTCGAAGAGTATCTTCTTACAGCGAGGTCCAATCTCATCTCTTTAAAGCCTTAAATCCAACACCATATCCTCATATGAAATTATTTGGATAAGGCCTCTCATTTAAGAGTAACCGAGATAATATGAAACAAAGCATAAAACCTCGGGTTTGAAAACAGTCTGGTGTAGAGATATATCTTCTCAAAATACTATAAACACCATATGATAAGGTATAGAATATGAACAGCCATACCTAACATGTTTCTGCATCAAAAAAGTTAGCATATAAACACAAATATGCTAAACTACTATAACAAGTGGAAATATATGGATATAACAGTGTCACATAGCATATCAAATACACATCAAACATAACATCCATCATACAGCCTTATATCTCTCACTCAAGGGCTTTGGATGTACGATAACCCTTTTAGATGCTCAACTCATTACTCACGTGGTGGCTAGGGATTTGATACATGCAGGTGTCCAAATATATGGGTACATACAGGCATTAATAACAATTTTCATAATGACCGCCCTATTCATAATGACCACCCTACACCTACGATGTAGAACAGTTTTCAAAGGAAAGAAAAAAAGTAAGGAAGGGTAATATAAGATAAGAGAATAAAAAAGAAGAAAAAGGAAAAATCAAATTATCATATAACATGTTGTATATCTCACATCGCATCAGACAAAATATAATAGGCAACGCATATATAAATTAGTCGAGATACTAATAACAATATAAATAAATCATCAGAGTATAAGATAACAAAAATAATAACAATATGATGCAACAAAGTTTATACAACTAGAAAATAAACCCAACTAATACGCTATCTCTAATAATAGTAAGTGAAACACTGTTAAGCTCTACAGTGTCACACAACGGAATATGCAATAGCAAACTCAAATATAAGTACGAGTAAAAGTCACCTCCTGCCAGTATATCTACGGAGCTCTATATATCATCCACACCTGCTCTCTAGCCCACTCATTAAGAGTATTCGAGATAATAAGAAGTAAAGCATAAAACCTCGGGTCAGACAATGGTCTGGTGTAAGACATAAACAATCTCAAAATACTATAAATGTTGATACAGTATACAGAATAATGGGTATACGAATTATAACTGACCTGTCCCTATTGGTTGGCACATTATATCGATAATATGCTACTATACAACAACACAAAAGGGGTACACCATTCTCAGTAAGCTGTTGGGTTGCCTATGTATCTCCAAACACAATACCTACTACAAACTCAGTATACTGTTGAGTTGTTAAGGTATCTCTCTATACAATATGTACCTTGCATGACATCCCTAGGGTGACAGGTGGCTAGTGAAGCAACCATAACAAACATAGCATCCATTAAACAATACCGACTTTCACCCAGTGTGCTCTAGATATATGAGAACTTGTATGGCCTACATGCCAAAGACCAGTGAAAGTCCCGGTTCTCCATTGTACTCTCATATCTCGCAGCCTAAAGCTAGATACATGTTTCACAGCATAAAGCTAGACCTTAGACCGAAAGCCATAGGTCCAGGTATAAAGATCCTCGCTACCATTCCATAAGCATCCCTACTATACAATGTCTCTACTTCGAGTACAACAGAAAACACTCTGAATCATCAATGATCCCTTAGCACATGCATATCCATCCAAGCCCTACTAGCTTAAAATAATTTCCACTGTCCTGAACACATCGAATACCTCCACTCGACAAAGCCATCCACGATCCCCTTCGGTACCTGCTCCCTACTCGAGTCATAAACCGAAGATACAGAGTGTCTAATTTTTGGTACCTACTGCCCCATGAGTCACAAATCGAAGATACAAGGCTTTTCATCATGCTATTACATCGGCATCCCCTTATGATGCGAGCGAGCCAACATCTCCAGCACGATATAGAAAGTCCAAAACCATCTACCTCAGAACCTACTTCATATGCCAATGAGTCATAATCTGAATTACCAATGCTCATGCCAAGTGCCACTTCACCATCTCACCATCTAAATCGCTGAAAATAGAGCAATCACAGCAAGAATCTAAGTCGGTCACATGAACAAATTATCAAGTCATGCACCATAAAATCTCCTCAAAGTCCAAGCCAATGATCGGCCAAATTTCCAATCAGCAGTGATGATGAACATTGACCTCCCAACGGTGGTCAATACCAACCACTTTGGTCCTATAATTAACCAAAGCGGATAAGTACAAACCAAATGGAAATGTCTAGCATCCATCTCGAAGTTCAAAGCCTCATCTTCCACCTTGAGATTCGTTCATATATATCTAGCAATACTCTAAACTTATCTCGTTCATTAGGTTTCTGTTATCTCGCTTTTTGGTAAAGCCGTGATACCAAAAGATCGATCGGAAACCAAAGACAGTTCGTCTCAAAGATTGGTTATACATTGCTTCACTGTGGATATCGATGAATTTTGTCCGAGTCCGGATCGGGCCACAATTGACCAGACATTACAAGCAAGACCACAAAAGCCAGTGTTTCAAATTTCAGGTTAATTGGAGTTCGTATGAATGAGAAATGATTAATGCAAGTTAGCTAAAATACGATGTTCATCAAATAGTTGAGGAGATGTCCATTTCGAATCCATCCGGTTTGTATCCATCGGGCTAGCATCGCCTCAGTATGTTCGCATCCATTGAGTATAGAGCAATTCGAATCCATCGTTCGCATCCATCAGGAAATCATGCATTGGTCTATTCAAATCCATCAGATTCGTATCCAACAGGTTCGAATCGATCGTTCGCATCGATCAACCCACACCGCTTCGCATCCATCGATACACCCTACTTCGAGTCGGTTGGTCTCGTATTTATCCATAAACCTTAGTTCGTATCGATTCCATAAAAAAGGCGCTTGGTTGAATCCATCGTGAAGCCTTGATTTCGTATCCACCGGACTTTCTCATCTTCGTATCCAACCCATCGATACGAAGTGAGCATACTGCGAATCGATACGAAGTACATATCATTGGTGGATTCGAACTATGCAGTGGTTACCGACTCGAACAAGGCAACGTCTCTCGATACAAACGAGGCAAAATTCATGGGTGCAAAGCGATCAGCTCGGAGCAAAAGGCGGATCGATGCGAGATGTACGCTCCACGTCGTCTCGAAGGCACGTGCATCCATCGATTCGAAGGCATGGAATCGAAGTGATCGACTCGAAGCGAACAGCCAACCCAGAAACTCCAACTCGTATCGATCATATCTCCCAAACCACAAGACCAAATGCTATAAAATTTTCACAGCATCTTCCATGCATGGTAAAGATTGTTCCTTCCATGTTTCAACTCGATTGGACTAATTCTTGATGGATACGAAATCAATTTGTATCGATCGCAGATCGAGTCGAAACTTGGTGGGGTCGATCGCGTGGGCCCACTCACATGCCAGAAGAGGTCTCCCAAAGTTTGAGCGCGATCTCAGCCTCCTACGCCTATATATAGCCCACTGAAGCCTGTAGAAAATGGATCTTTTAGCCATTGGACGTTCAGACTCTGCCGAATTCAATTCTACGTCTTTTTATCACCATTGTAATCAAGCATCAGTGCTGTAACTTGCTGTAACCTACTGTAACAGATCGATATCATCAAAAAGAATCAATAAAATCATAAGCTTCAGAGTGGACGTAGGCAAGATCGGCGAACCACTATAAATCCTGTGTTTGTGATTGTTATTTCTGAACTGCTGTGCTTGATATTGCTTAGATCTGAGATTTTTGTTGAATATTGCTGATTTGTATTCGTATATGGGTGCTTTCGCGAAACTGGGGTTTGTGACTATTTTTGGTGCAAACACTTTGGTGCTTTCACTGAGAAGGCTGATTCAGGAGAAGTTGAATTTGAAGATTTAAGAATTCAGATCTAAGAGCTATGACAAGACAAACAAGTTGTGGTACTGCCATAGCTTTGGTGCTGCCATAGCTTAGCCGGCTGCATACGTCATTGGGGAATCAAGTTCTAGTAAGTATTATTTAATTTTTGTAGTCCCCTTTATTTATTGTCCCGATAAGATTCCTAGTTCCATTTTTAAATCATCAATAGACATCAATATTTCAATGAGTGATTATTATCATTGACCCTCACTGTACTACAAGCTACGTATGTGTGATAACCGAATTTTTAAGCATATGTTAATTGATAATTTACTGGGTTAATTATAGAAATACTGATTTTATTGGGATTAATAAATGAAATTCTGATAATTAGAATATATTTGATATGTAAATTGTTGAATTTGAACTATAAATATTGACTTATAAATATTTAGATAAATATTCATTTGATAATATTTATTTAATGATCTTCTTTCATAAATCTTTATTTTTAAATAAAATGGAATTCTGATAATTTAGAAATAGATATATGTGTATGAATTTAAACTATAATAAATAATTATCTAGAAATGATAAACCTGATGGTAGATTAAAATAGGTTAATAGATGTGTATAAACTTTATAATGTTGAAATATTTTAGTATACACATACAAGTATATAGGTGTGCATATATATACACATATATGTAAAAATAATTTGGAAGCATTGATTTGAATATAAAAAAATAATTAAAAAAAATAAAAAAATAAAAAATAATTAAAGTAAATTGGATACTAGTAATTATGTATTGTTATCAATTTAAGTATAATAACAACTTAAGTATAAATCTAAATAAGAATTAGTAAAAAAAGTTAATATTCTTTCTTTCTAAATTACATAATTTATATAAATATATAACATATGTAAACATAATGCACATATATAAAGATAACACATAAATAAATAATCTATATAAATAAAAATTTAGCAAGGATTTGAACATAAAATTCATAATTAAGACGTTTGTAAAATAAATATAACATGCATTTACAAGTGTTAGCTTAGAAAAAGAACAAGTGACGAAAACTTTATTTTTCCTTTAAATTTTAAGTAACAAAGGCTTGAGAAAAAAAAAGGGAAGCCTGTAAACATTTTTCAAACCCAGAATTTTTTTATCAAAGCTTGAATCATTTCAGTTTTAATGCAAGGATTAGATCAATTCAACAACTTAACCACAAGCAGAGCAAGGAACTAAAGCTTCAAATAAGCAAATTCGAACTCAATCCAAGATCAACTATGAAATTCAAATCAAGTACAACAGAATTCAAAGGAAAATGGGGAGTTGTTCTCTGTTTTTAAATAAACAGGTGAGTATTCAAACCTGGGTTCCCCTATCTATTTTCGATATGCCTGTGAGTAAACCTGTTCAAAAAAAAGGGTTTATATTTTGAAGATGAAGCTTAAATATATGTGAATGAGTGTGATAGCTATGGGTTGCATGGATAATTTAGCTTGAATATGCCTGAAATTGATGGATGAAACTGTGAACATGTCTGTATATCTGTCGAATTTTTTTTGGGTTCTCTGTTATTTTAAAGTGATTGGAATTTCCTTTAAAAACATATATCTCAAGATACAATCAGTTTTGAGCTTGGATCTTTAAATGGAAGTTGTAGATAACGACATGTTAGAAATTCTAAAAATGTTTTCAAAATTTAGAATTCAGTAATTTATTTCTGAAATGATAAAACACAGTAAAATTTGAATTTTTATTAAAATTTTATAGAAACAATTTAATGATTTGATTTCTTGGGAAGATTCGTGGTAATAAATCATGAATTTAGGTATAGATATTGGGATTTTTAGTTTGGATATGATGGAGATATTGGAGTTTGGTCGGAATGGGGTCTATTGCCATTTTCCGACGATCGACGACGATATGATGAACGCAGTTTGGCATGGAGGTGGCCGAGGTGTCAGGGGACTCTGGAAAAATGGGGGATGAGGTTATCTTTGGCTGTGGTGAACGGCAAGTGGTGATGTAGGGTTTTACTTCTCTTTTGGATTGTCGTGGTTGCCGAAGTTCTCTCGGCGTCTATGGTGAATTTGGTGGAATCACGAGTGGGGGAACAGAAGTAGGGGTTCGTGACGAATCTTGTATGTGGATGACATGGCTCATCGAGATCTGGTTCGTCGGGGAAGGGGCGTTTTCCGACCTTCGCCATTGGGTTCAGTGGGTCTCGTTGCTCGAATTTCGTTTGAAGTTCATTTCTGTAGTTTGGCTGGGTTGTGACGATCGTGGGGGTCGATTGTGGTTTGGGGATGGCTAGAGAGCTGATCAGCGACTGACTTCCAGACGTGCACATGCACGGTGGCCATGGCATGTATCTGATTTTTTTTGGGTTTGGGATGGAGATGTCGACCCGAGGCATTTCAAGTTTCTCTCGTGTTCGTCTCGGGTAGCTGTAGAGTGGAATACGTTGTTTTGTTGCTTCGAGTTTACTCGAGTGATTGACTCGAGTCTGTCTCGGGGTGATTAGCATTTTGCTTAGGAATCATGTTGTTTTCAGTTTTTACTTAACCAGGTTTAAACTGGAGTGATTTTCAACTTTAAAGGGTAAACTTAAATATTAAGCAAAGTTTTGATTAGTTTTTAAGAAGGTATAAAATGTTAAGGCAAAAATGATGTTTAAAACAAATTTAAATTTTTAAGGAAATAGATTTTTAAAGTTTTAATGTTGTTTCAAAAATAGTTGATTTATACAAATTTTACATTTGCGTAAATCTGTAATTAGTTTAAATGTTTTCAACTTGAATATATTTGTTGAAATATAATTAAGATTTTAAGTAAAAAGATATTTAACCTTAATAAGCTAAAAGATGATGATTTTAAATAAATCAAATTCAAACTCTTAAATTAATTAAGGATGTAATTAAGGGTAGTTAATTACTGAATGAGATTAATCGAGAGTGATTAATAATGGTCATTAAATTAAAGATAAATTGTTAAAGGAAATTTTAAAAGAGTATTTAATTAAAGAAGTAATTAAGAAATCATTAATTAAGTAATTAATGATGTAATTAAGGGATGATAAATGAAAGGTAATTAATAAATGTCAGTAATTAGAGGATAATTAATTAATGTAATTAACATATAAATGTAATTAATGAAAGTAAATAAAGATTAATTACTGTAAATAGTTAAGGGTAATTACTTTATGATAATTAACCAAGGATGATTAATTAAGATAAAAAAATCATAAAAAAATCGATTTATAATTAATAAATGATTAAGTAAAGGCAATCTAAGTGATTAAAGGATTGTAATAAGTTTAATTAGAGATAAATTAAATGGATTCTTGGAATGGACCATCTTGTTCATGAATGATTGGAAAATGATTCATACACCTCGAATTGATTTATATCTCTGATATGAAATGTTTTGTGATATGAGATGTTGGATGTGCAATGATAATAAGGTTATCTATCGATCATGAATTGCTCTGTGTAAAAGTGACATCTTGTTTCCAAGGTTGGATTGTATTTCACTTGAATAACTTGGGTTAAGAGAGTATTGAATTCGAAGTGACCGGAGTCGGGCATTAGAAAAATACCCGAAAACCACTTGGGTTCTTATAAATTGATATGTGAAATCAGTAGGCTGAAATGGAATGATTTAAATGAATTGGACCCTTTAAGCTAAGTTTTGGTACTCAGAAATTGATGTGTGGAATAAGTGATGTCTATAACGAACTGTGAATTCGTAAATTGTTACAAGTTACCTCGGGTTTATTTAGGTTGTTTGCTTTTGTGTTCTATATTAGATGGATTTACTCACGCTGGTTTCCAGCCTGACCCGGGTGTTACTTTGGTGTAATGCTCGGGTCAGACCGAGTATTACAGATTTTCAGATAAGGACGTTCTGGAGCTCAGGGGGCGAGCTGGATGGCAGGAACGTATGGAGTGTTTTCGCTGTGACTTTTATTTATGTTATCTGAGACATGTTGATTTGTATATGTCCAGTCTTTGTGTATGTGTGTAACTCTGATGTATTAAAATGTAATCGACAGAATATTATTCTTTTGAAAACTGTTATTATTTGACACTTTGATCTGCTGCGAATGAGAGATGTTGGTGTTTCTGTTCTTCTTATTATTTTACCTCTTTCTTCTTCTTCTTCATTACTATCTGGAATTTTCGAGGTCGAAAATTTCGGGTCGTTACAGTATGCATGAAATTTTGATCCATCAATTGAATTATTTGTACTACAAGCTATGGACCTGGCCAATTGAATTATTTAGGTTCTGATGGATATCCTGCTCATTACTACAAGCTACGTATGCATGAAATTCAAATTCCAATTCTACTTTTCATATAAACTTTAGTTTTACTTTTAACTTTAACAGTTCAAAATTGATTTTAATGGTAACTGTCCTATAACAGAGTCTATTTTTATAGTAACGGTGTCTGCTTGTAAATGCATTTATATCCATGCCTGAGTTCATTTCCTAACAACAGTTCAAAACATAATAGTTTATTTTTACAGAAACAGTGAAAAAATTAATTATTATTATAGAAATAAGTATGTTATGGCCGTGAATTCCAAATGTTCCTTTTTATAAACCTGACCACTTACTAAGTATTTGCCTAGTGAATCCAAGAATATAGAAATGTGTCACTTTATTTTCTTATAGCCAGAAAGTTAATGCAAGAAGTACGTGTGTAGCTTTCAAAAGTAAAAATCCCTCTTGTACAGTATGACATTAGATGTGTCACTATTGGAGTTTTGATCCATCACTGTCCAAAGTTTTAATCTCATAATACTTAACCCATGTTTGAAGTGCAAATCACACAGTTGCTGACTTTGTACCATTTATTCATCTTAATTTAGATCCACTTCACTTCCATTTGGGTTGCTGTAAAATTCAAATTTTTTGTTTTTCTTTAACCTTCCATCATTGTGCATTAATCTTGATTTTATTCTCATTGTGCACTTTAGATCTAGTTTCCAATTTTCCATCCTGTTCTGGATTATTTTTTTTATCGTGCTTTATTATTATAGTTATACTTTCATATGATCGATCAAGGTTATTTATTTATGCTTATCATGTTGTCAAGATGATTGCAGGAATGTTTTTTGATGGAAGCAGATTTTCAGTTGCTTATGTGGTATGCTTCTTTTAGTTTTGCATTATATGTTGCCCACAAGGACAGATTTTTTAAACCCCTATGTAACATGTTTGTAAACTAGAATTTTTTGGTATTATAAAATTTGTTGATTATGGGATAAATTCCCCATGTCAAATTTTTTACCTCAGGGACTACTAAATGTTTTTATTGCCTACATGGTCGTGTTTTATAAGTAGATGTTAATATATCTGCTTTGAAAGTATCTGAAAGCATACTGTAAGTATGGATCATTCTTCTAGTAAGCTAATATAAAATGACCTACCGGATGATATATCAGACTTAAATTTGCGATAAGATTGTTATTTTTACGTTTTCAGGCTTTGTATCATAAACTTACATTGGAATACTGCTCTATGTTTCTTTGACAGATTTGAACGCGATGCAGCGTGCAATAGGTGTCCATATATGGCATATCCACTATACATATAATGCATTGTAAAATTACAAGTCCATACATCATATTGCAATCAAGTTCTTATTGCAATTTTGGGGTGTGAAGGTGCATACATGTCTAAATACTAAAAGTCTTCTTCTTACCCTTTCGTTTTTTTGTTTAAAAAATTAAAGTTAACTAAGTGGATAAAAATGAACCATATTGACAAAAATTAATAAAAATAACAACAACAATAATAAACTATATTGATAAATATGAACTAAGTTTATAATAATAGTAGCAGTAATAAAAAATTAACTAAGTCAATTAAGTTTTAAAATTAATAAAAATAATAATGGTAATAACAAAAACTAATTTTAACTAAGTTAACTAAGTTTTATATAAATTAAATGAGTTTATAAAAATTAATTAAGTTTATAACAACAACAACAACAATAATAATCATAATAAATTAACTAAATTTATGAAAAATTTATAGGTTTACATGAATTAAAATATAAGTTATGACATTTTAAGTTTAGCAATTGAGATAATTTCTAATTTTAATAATAAGAATAATATAATAAACAATAGTTTGAATAATTTAACAAAGTTTATAAAAATTAAATATCTTTATAAAAATTAACTAAATATTATAAAAATTGATAAGTTTATAATATTAATACGAATAAACTAAGTTTGATAAAAAAATTAACTAAGTTTATAATAATAATAAACTGTAGTTTGATAAAAAAACATGTTTATAATAATAATAAACTAATAAAGGCAACTAAGTTTTACAATTAATAATAATAACAACAATAATAACTAAACTAAGTTTATAAAAATTAACTAAATTTTATAAAAAAATAAGTTTATGAAAAATTTATAAGTTTGAGATAATTTATAAAAATTAACCAAGTTAATAAAGTTTAAGTTTGGGATAATTTATAAGTTTAAGTTAATTAAAATATAAGTCATGACATTTAAGTTTTAGTAATTGAGATGATTCATAAGTTTTAGCAATTATTATCCAAAATCACATTCCCAATATATACCTAATCTACATTGTTGTTCTGCTAACAGTTATTGTTAGCACCAGAATTGGTCACTAACACCCTTAAGAGAGATTGTGTAGAGAGATTAATGAAGAAATTAAAGTTAAACAGAGGACAGTATGCTAAATTAAATGCAGAAAACAAGAACACCAGAATTATAGTGGTTCGGCGTAATTGCCTACATCCACTTTGAAGTTAATCTTTATTGCTTTACTTAACAACCGGTTATAGATACAATCCGTACACCAACTATTTGAACACAATTAATAAGTAAAAAGGATAAGTCTTGAATGAGTCTTGAATGCGGCAGAGTCTCCCTGGTGTTCTCGAAAAAGGGTCAATTTCACTGTGCCCCTGCCCCTCTATTTATAGATAAAGATGGGTTGGACTTCCTTGATGGGCCTAGTAGCAAGATACCTTGGCCCATATTGAGTACTTCTGTGTGCCGAGCCACAAATGCCGAACGAGGCAGTATGTTGAGTGAAATGTGTAGGTCGAACGAGATCTGATGCCGATCGAGGGGAGATGCCGAACGACATGCTCATGCCGAGCGAGGCTGGAATACCGGCCGAGACTGAATGCCGAATGAGGTTCATGACGGTCGAGACTGAATGCCGAACGAGGCTGGAATGTCGAGCGAGGCATAAATGCCAAGCGAGATTGAACGCCGAACGAGGTTCATGCCGGTCGAGACTGAATGCCGAACGAGGCTGGATTGCCTAATGAGGATGGATTGCCGAACGATGCATGAATGCCGAACGAGGCATGAATGCCGAGCGACCTTACAGTGCCGAGCGACCTTGCAGTGCCGAGCGACCTTGCAGTGCCAAGCGACCTTGCAGTGCCGAGCGACCTTGCAGTGTCGATCGAGGCTGGATGTGCCGAATGACCCTTTATGCCGAACGAGGCTTCCACATCAAGTCTCTGTTTACCTGGTCAAGCCACTGGGTAACACTTGCCCCCTAAAGTGTATCATTTGGATGAACATGATGCGCTTTGAATCATGATTTCTCTATGCCTTGCTTTGAGCCCTTATTCTGAATGCCGATCGAGGCAATGCATGCCGAACGACATACTAATGCCGAGCGACATACAAATGCCGAACGACCTTAATGCCGAACGGGGGAGGTGTTTTGATCGGTTCTACCGGTTGCTGCCCCTTCGACTTCACTTCTCTCTATAAATGCCGATGTTCCTTCTTCTTCTCCCTTTTTACTTTTACTTATGCTTTCCAGGACTTACGAACTTTGCCCTTTAACGGACTTCAGAGAATTAACTACTCTTCTCTTCTCAAACATCATACGTTGCCCCACTTCCTTCCCCAGTCAGTCGAACCTAATTAAAATACGTTCCTTACACCAGAATCTCCTCGAGTCTTCGTCTCACTTCTTAGGTAGAAAACCTCTCCATGAAACACTTCACCTTGATTAAGAAATCTGGCAGGAGATTCGAACTCGTGAATCTCTGAAAAATCGAGGTCAGTAGTAATTGCGTGAAGTAGGAGGAGTTAAGGGCGAAGCATGGGTTACTTAAAGGAGTTTGACTTGTTTATGCTGAGCGATAGAGGGGAAGTATTATAGTGAAGTTTAAAGTTTAGTCTACCAAGCGATATGGCTCGGCATGGCCACGGCTCGGCATGATTATCTCATGCCGAACGAGGTAAGAGGGAAAGTAGAGGAGAAGTAGGAGCTGGGCAGAATGCCGAGCGATGCGGCTTGGCGTGAGTGTGGTTCAGCATGACTCCTTTATGCCGAATGATGAAGAGGATAGTTGGAAGAGTGGCATGCTGAACGACATGGCTCGGAATGTTTGCGGTTCGGCATGTCTTGCCGCATGCCGAATGGTGATAATGAGTGGTAGGTGAGTGTTGATATTGAGGGTAGAATGCCGAGCGAGGTGGATCGGCCTGATTGTGGTTTGGTACGACTAGTTGAATGTCGAACGATGAAGTGGTTAGGTAGGAGGGTTGTGTACAACAGCAACACCAGTCGAACCTAACGCATAATTGACTCAACACATATTTTATGTCTGAACATAGGATAATGAACACGGACAGACTCAAACAACAAAGCATACTAGGCAATTCGGACTGATAAACCCCGTGTTTAAACAACTAAAAACTTGGACTTAACTTGCTTAATAGTTAATAACCTTTCAAATGCAGTGACGATGTCGAGTTCAAAATATAAATCGTCTTACGATAAGCTTTCGTAGACGGTCAGCGATGACGGTCTTCGAAGATGACAATTCAAAGCTTAAACTTATTTCCTCAATCCAGTGACTTTTCACTGCTTGGCACTTACATTTGAATGATCGCACTAGTTCACACACCACACGGGGGGAATATTCATGTTGTTAAGTCTAATGTCGATTGTTTCTCAAATATAGTTCAATCAGGTGCTCCGTCAGATTCAATCTTCATTAGAGATGTCTAGGAAATCTAGCTCTGCTACGATCTCGGATAGACCTGGGCCATCCTCTAGAAAAGAAGTTATAGGAACTTCAAATCCGTCAACTATTCCTGCCCAAGACTTACCGAGCCCCGCAACTGCATATGTCGACTTGGCTCCCAATGCTCTGGAGGCAGCAATTTTCTTAGACGATCCAATCGATTCTCAGGCTTCAAAGATTAACGAAAGTACACTCCGTCGGATATGCTCTGTCCATGAAATCCCCTTCGACGATGTGTTAGTTCCATTGGGGCATGATCGTCCCCACTTGCCCCCAGTCGGATATAAAGCCTACAACAGATTCATGTGCTGGGTTGGTAGCGTGCCGCCATTCAACTCTTTTCTTCGCGACGTGTTGCAGTATATCGTGATTGCCCTATCGCAACTACATCCGAACAGCCACGCATTTATATATGGCACTTGCATCCTCTTCAAGAGTGTTCTCTACAGGCTTTCGACTTTGGGCAATATCCGACACACCTATCACATCAAGAGACGGTTTGGATAGTCCATCTTTCATGTTTCTCGAGCCGCATAGCAAATGTCAAATCTTAACTAGGACATGAAGCAAGTTTGCCCAGTATAAACAAGAGTGGTTCTATGTGCGCTTCCCCCTCGGCTTTGCGGGGAGATGGGTGGAAGGATGTAAATCTTTTTCCTGGACTAATACTCATGCTTGGTCGAAGATGTACCTTTTCTAACTCTTTTTCCATCTTTTCATATATTAACCCACGTCCCGAGGGCCTCGGATAGCTGTCAAAGCTATCCGAGCCATTCCCGCCGAAGACTGGAACATCGGAACTTTCATTTCGAATGAGTCGCTCATGAAATTTGGGTTGCTGGCGGAAGGTCGCCGGATAAGCCACCCTTAAGGTGTTACCATACCCAAGCCTGCTTCGGGCAAAGGAAAAAAGAAGGCCGAGTCCTCAGCACATAATGCCCCTAACACGCCAAAGGAGGGGGAGATTAAAGAAACCGAAATGCTCGAAGTACTGGGTGAAAATGTTAGTCAATCTCGGGACCCAATAGTCGAAGTTCATGGCATTGAAACGACGCCTTCCCCTTCGAAGGGGAAGAAGAAGCTGACATACAAGATGAGGAAGAAAACCGTCGGCGGAACTTCTAAAGTTACTCTTGTTCCAGCGGAGAAAGAAGCTTCTTCGCAGCACTTGGAAAGTTCTCTGAAAGGCCTGTCAAACCTCAATACGCCTGAAGATCTGCTCAACTATGGTTTTGATGATCCAGAGGCCCTTAAGCTTCATTCACCTGCGAGAGGCGATACAAGCGCTCAAGCCCAAAACCAGGGAGAAAAAACTCCTATTAGCAAACAAACTGGTCCGTTGGGGGGAAACACAAGGACACACACAAACACATGCACTTCACCTTGCACTTAACTTTTTGCCATCACTCTATTATTTGCTTACTCGACGTTATTTTAATTATGTGTAGGTGACATGGGGCGTATGCATGGACTTGACTGCCTTCGCGGTTCATCGATTTTTCACCAATTCGACCGGGATTCGGGTTCCGGCAAGCGTCGAGATAGAGACTACTCCGGTGATCGAGACTACCACCGTCGAGAATCGTCCTATCGAAGAAAATCTTATAGTCGGTTCTCCTACCCTCGTGATCCTCCTTCTCAACCGGTGCATAGCAAAGAGAAACCTGCATGTGAGGGGTCTCAGCTTGAGGCTCATCGGGATCAACACTTCGGTTCATCGTGTACCAGGCAATCTCGAGATCCCTACAGAACACCTGCAGTCTTCAAGCAGACTCCTCTTGCTTCTGTATCTGATCCATCGGTCATTGAGTGGCTTGCTGAGCTTAAAGCCTCATTTCTAAATATATACTTTGATGGCTTAAAATTCCTTCCAACGATTCACCGGATTTTAGGGCATGTCAAGCAAAGTGCAATCGCTTGCACTAACGACGTCTATGTTCAGCACGATGCGTTCGTGCACTTAGCTGAAAAAGTTTCAGAAGTTTCCATAGAGTGTCAGCATGAGATCGATCGCCTGAAGCTTAAGGCTATCCATGACAAAGACATTATCAAAGCTCAGGACGAAGAGCTTGATTCTTACAAGTCCCAGCTTGAAGCTACCCATCAGAGCGCTAAAGATACTGCCGAGGCCGTCACTCATCTGGAGTCAACTCATAAAAAATAAATTGACGAGGCGGTCCAACGCTGTGGGGCCCTAGCTTTAGAGAAGGACTCGGTGCAGAAAGAAAGGGATGCATTTGGCCTCCGAGTCAAAGAACTGGAGGAGCAACTCCGCATAAAAGAGAAGAGAAGACTGCTGCCCAAGAAGAGTCGCAACGATATTGCGACGAGATTGTTGCTACACGACTTCCAAAGGCAAAGCTTGATGATGAACTTTCTAAAGTTGGGATACTAAAGGATGAAGCTCGTGAAGGGGGCAAGAAAGCAGCATCCATGGAGATTGACTCTCGCATGGAAGCGGCTAAAGAGGCTGGTAGAGAGGAGGTCAAATGCATGTTCGAACTATTGATTGCAGAATTCAACGCCCGCGTCCTCATACATCGAGACTTAACTTTTCTTAGAGAGGGCAACCTCGAATCCCTAGCTGAGGCGTGGGAGACTTTAATAAAAATCAGGAAGGTCGAACTTGGCACCGAGGAGGTTGATAAGGATGCTTTAATAAAAAATTCCTTAAGGGGAACGAGCCATCAGACCTGTCTACAGCGAAAGCTCTTTACTACAAAGGCTCCCCCTCATCGAAAGGGAAAGATGTTACTGCCGGTCCATCTGGGATCGAGTCTCCAGCTCATGCTCCTACTCAGTCGGCCGATCGGCCTATACTTGATCCATTTGAGCAACATATCGGTTATGACCCGGAGGATATTGACCTCGGCATTCACATTCTACCTCTCATTCCAGAGGGTGAGACCCCTCGGATGGCTGAGGGTCAGCCAGATGTTGGTATATGACAGTTCATTTTGTAATTCTAAGAGTCGTTGTTTTTTGAAGAGAGGTCATTGTATTCTAATGCCTGTTTTCCATGATTTTGTGCAGGACATTCTGATCCCAAGCCCACTTCGAGGAGCGATGACGCCAAGGAGGTGAAGGGAAAAACAAGTGACGCTACTCACGCAAGGGGAGGCTCCCAGTCCAGATGCTCAGGTGATTGGGATGCTTGATGAGGATAAGTCTGAGCCTTCCCCTCCCATTGATGGGAGTTATGAAATCGAGATTACAGGTGCCTCTGAACACATATCTAAAATGAGCATGAAGGAGCAGCTCGAGAGGAAAAGAAAAAGGCGGTCGAAATCAAAGTCGAGCCTCAAGTTGTGGACCTGGATGATCCTCTGAATAAGCCGTTGAAAGTCATCCTCCATAGCGGGTCCAGGCCAGTGGAAGTTCCCCATACTTCTTCAGTTGTTATCTTCCCATCAAAGAAAATTACCAAGGGCAAATGCACCGGAGAGGAGTCGTCTGGGAAGAAGTCGCAGAAGTAATCGTTACTCTCGTTCAACGAGAGTTAGTTTAGATTATGTAATTATTTTTATTTATTTTCGTAGTCCATGTAAATAGACTTTTGACTCCAAATTTTGAAGGAGTTGTGGTAGAAACTCATTTTTGGATAAATAAAGCTTAGTTCGTTTGTCTTTCAAAAGATTTTTATTGTTCAGCTTTCTGTGTGATTGTGGTCGAAACCCAAGCCATTGTGAGTTACATAAACTTCTCAATTTATCTCCATATAACTCTGAAATTCTTTGGAGTTGTTCATCCTGTATTCCATGCTTCAAGCACTTAGAATATTTTTTAGTCCGTACGCCGGGGACTTAATGACTTCAAGTCATTCGTGTCCCGGTCCGCACTCTGGGGACTTAAAGAATTCAAACCATTTGTACTTCAATCCGCATTCCGGGGATTCAGGGGACTCCAGTCCACCCTCTGGGGACTTAGAGATTTGAAACCATTTATACTTCAATCCGCACTCCGGGGATTCAGGGGACTCCAGTCCGCACTTCGGGGACTTAGATATTTTAAACCATTTATACTTTAATCTGCACTGCGGGGATTCAGAGGACTCCAGTCCGCACTCCGGGGACTTAGAGATTTTTAAGCCGTTTATACTCTGTCCGCACTCAGGGGACTCTGAGTACTCCAGTCCGCACTCAGGGGACTTGGAGATTTTTCAGTCGTTCATACTTCAGTCCGCACTCAGGAGACTCAGAGTATTCCAGTCCGCGCTCAGGGGACTTGGAGATTTTGAGTCGTTCATACTCTGGTCCGCACTCAGAGGACTCAGAATACTCCAGCCGCACTCAGGGGACTTGGAGATTTCGGGTCGTTTATACTCTGGTCTGCACTCAGAGGATTCGGAGTACTCCCGTCCGCACTTAGGGGACTTGGAGATTTGGAGTCGTTTATACTCTGGTCCGCACTTAGGGGACTCAGAGTACTCCAGTCCGCACTCAGGGAACTTGGAGATTTTTAGTCGTTTATATTCTGGTCCGCACTTAGGGGATTTGGAGATTTTTAGCCATTTATACTCCAGTCCGCACTAAGGGGACTCAGAGTACTCCAGTCCGCACTCAGGGGACTTGGAGATTTTGAGTCATTTATAATCTGGTCTGCACTCAGGGGACTTGGAGTACTCCAGTCCGCACTCAGGGGTCTTGGAGATTTTTAGTCGTCTATACTCCTGTCCGCACTTAAGGGACTCAGAGTACTCCAGTCCGCACTCAGGGGACTTGGAGATTTCGAGTTATTCATACTTTGGTCCGCACTCAGGGGACTCAGAGTACTCCAGTCCGCACTCAAGGGCTTAAAGATTTTTAGTGCTCGTGTGCGTTCATACGTCAGACAGAATAATGTACCTCTTAGTTGTTTGTCACAGAGTTATCATACACAGAAACATCAACAATCCATGGAAAAAATGGCTTCAAGCCTTTACTAATGCAACAAGCTAAATTGTCTTATTACATGCCGCAAACTAAGAATTAAAACATGCTAGAAATAATTGCAACTAAAATATGAAAGAAATGAACTAAGTATAATAATGCCGCAAATGCTTGCTATTCCAGGCTTGGGGGAGTGTCTCACTATCCACGGTCGCTAGCTTGAAAGTTCCTTCTCCAAGCTTCCGTTCAATGACGTATGGACCTTCCCATGTAGGGCTCATATGTGATGGAACTGGGAAAACTCGTTTCAAAACGAGGCCATCCACCCCAAAGATTCTCGGTCGGACTTTTTCATTATAATATTGAGCGACTCGGTGTCTATATGCGATCGCTCTTAAATTAGCTTCTTCACGCTTTTCATCAATGAAGTCCAATGATTCCAGCAAAAGATCCTGATTCGACTCAGAGTCATAATAAGTTACCCGATGTGATGGAACTTCAAGTTCTACGGGTATAACAGCTTCCATGTCATATGCCAATGCGAATGGAGTGTGGCCAGTCGCGGACTTGTGGGTGGTTCTATAAGCCCAAAGCGCTGTTGGATGCTCATCCACCCACTTGCCTCTAGCCTTTTCCAAATGCTTTTTCAATATGGACTTGATTATTTTGTTCATGGCTTCCACTTGTCCATTGTCTTTCGTACGAGAAACTGCTGCAAACTTTTTCTCAATACCATATTTTGGCAAAACTCTTTGAATTCTTTGCTTTCGAATTGAGTTCTATTGCCTGAAATGATGGTCCGTGGAAGGCCAAAACGGCATATAGTATTTCGTATAACGAAATTAATGATCTTTTTGGCGATGATAGTGGCCAAAGGCTCTGCTTCTGCCCACATGGTTAAGTAATCGACCGCAATTATCGCGTATTTCGCACCACCTTTGGATATGGGTAAGGAACCGACTATGTCGATCCCCCACATTGCAAATGGCCAGGGACTAAGCATTTGAGTGAGTTCCTTCGGCGGAGCTCTCGGGATTTTTGCATATTTCTGACATTTTTCGCATATTCTCACATAGTCTGTGACATCCCGATTCACAGTCGGCTAATAGTATTCATAGCGGAGGATTTTCTTTGCTAACGTCTGCCCGTAGTATGGTCACCACGTTCCCCTTCATGGACTTCCTTCAGAACTCGTTTTATCTCATCATGGGATATGCACCAGAGTAAGGGGGTCGAGAATCCCCTCTGATACATTTCCCCGTCTTGCATTACATATCGCGAAGCCTTACGAATGACTTATCGTCTTTCGCTCCTTCCGGGTACAACCACGTGTAACAAGTATTGCTTGAATGGGGCCATCCATGATTCCTTCTCGATTTCTGTTTCTAACATGAAATCTACCTCTATCATATTTATGCTTCGAGCACGTAAGGTTTCAACGGGAAACACAAATTTTGCCAACGAATCGGCTGCTCTGTTTTGTTCACGCGGGACATGTGAAATATCATAATACTCCAGATTCGCTAGCAGCTCTTGAACCCGTGCCAGGTATGGGCAAGTCTCTGCCCCTTTGCTTGATAGTCCCCCCGAACTTGGTACACCACCAGTTGTGAGTCACAAAAGATTTCAACGATCTTACCCCCAATTCTCTAATAAGTCTCAAGCCAGCAATCAATGCTTCATACTTGACTTCGTTATTTGTTGTTGGGAATTCAAGCTTCAAAGCATAACAAAATGATCGACTTTTAGGAGTCACATGAACTATGCCAGCCCTCCAACAATGGTCGTTAGATGCACCGTCGGTGTACATCTTCCATCGTACGGGAGGTATGACATTATGGCTGTTTGACTCGTCTGACATGTTGAATTCAGCAATGAAGTACGCTAGCGCTTGCTCTTGTATGGCCCTTCATGGAAGGTAGGTAATATCGAACTGACTCAACTCGATATTCCATTTTAACATCCTTCCAGAGATTTCTAGTCGTTGGAGTACTTGCCGCAAGGATTGATCAGTGTAAACACTGATTGAGTGTGCCTGAAAGTATGAACTCGGTCCTCCTTGCGAACCAAAGCCGTACTGATAGCATGCTGGGATACAGCCAGGTATGCATACAACATTTCACGATCAATTGGTTTCGATGGCACCGGGGGACTTTCTAAAAGTCTAACCAGTGCTCGGAATGCTTCCTCACAGTCAGATGTCCACTTGAAATTTCTCTTTCCTTTCTTTACCACATCGAAGAAAGGAATGCATTTATCCGTAGCTCTGGATATGAATCGACTCAACGTGGCCACCTTTCCATTCAAGCTTTGTACTTGCTTTATAGTTCTGGGCATTTGTATATCCCGAATAGCCTGAATCTTCTTTGGGTTAGCTTCAATTCCCCGTGCATTAACAATGAAACTGTTATCCCACATTTTTTTCAAAGATGGAATATAAACAAATTGGCAAGGAAGGATGAATATCAGGATTAGAGATCGATTGGAAATAAGGCTGCAATCGATATCGTTAAAATTTGGTCAAGCTCCGATCAGGATGGAATCGATTGGGGATGATGATCAGGACTAGGAGAGGCTGCATTTCAAATTTCAGGTCGATCGGAGTTCATATGCACAAGATATGGACGTGCTAAGATACACAAGGAATGGTTCGTGTCGATGCATTTCGCATCGATTAGTAGATGGGATTTCGAACCGATGTTGTTCGTGTCGATTAGAGACAGAGCATAGTGGTGGACTTCGAATCGATATCGTTCGTATCGATCAGCATGGACTCGACTCAATGGTTTCGCATCGGTCAGTAGAAGGTGGTTCGAGTCGATACATTTCGTATCGATCATCAAGCAAGGTTTCGAATCGGTATCGTTCGTATCGATCGGCTCGACTCGATCGTTTCGTAACGGTGATAGAAGGATTTGGCACTTTCGTACCCATATGAAGCTATCGTAGTTCGTGTCCATCAGGTAAGGCCTCACTAGTATCCATTAGGTAAGGCTTCGTTCGTATCCATCAGTGTCTAGCTTCGTATCCATATGATTGGCCCTTCGTGCGTTTTTCGTATCAATCGATAATACCTCGCATAACATTATTTCGTATCAATCGGATAGATCGATACGAAACACACTCCTGAAATCGATATGAAGAATGGTACGATGCAAGCAGTTGGATACAGATGCAAGGCAAAATTATCGGCACGAACGAACGTAAAGTATGGATGCAAGCGCGAATCAAGGGAAGAAGCATTCAAAGCGGCGAACAACATGCATGGTTCGAACGAAGAAACCTTCAACTCGGCACGAATTTAGGATCTGGCCTGGGAAGTAGCGCCACGTCAGCAGATAGGCGCGTGCCTTGATCGAGTCGAACAGGAGGGATACAAAAGCATGGATTCGAAGACAGCAAGCTACGGAAAACATGAGTTGCATCGATCATATCTCCAAAACTGCTGATCCAAATGCAACGAAATTTTCACAGCAGCTTGCATACAAGGTAAAGAATGTTCCTTCCAAGTTTCATCCGATTGGATCATTTTTTGGTGGATACGAAATGGATTTGTATCGATCACAGATCGAGTCGAAACTTGGTCGGGTCGGTCGCGTGGGCCCACTCACGTGCCAGAAGAAGTCTCCGAAGTTTAAGCGAGATCTCAGCCTCTTACGCCTATAAATCGCCCTCTGAAGCCTACAGGAAAGAGGATCTTTGCCTACTGAACGCCCAGACTCTGCCAGATTCATTTCTACACTTCAATACAACTGTTGTACTCGAAATTCTCCGTTGCTACTGTTGTAACCATATGTAACCAGCAAGGATAATCAATAAAAGATAAGACTTTGAAGTGGACGTAGGCCGGAGATAGCCGAACCACTATAAATCTTGTGTCTCTACTCATTATTCCTGAATTGTTGTTTTCTGTTTATTTAGATCTGTGATTAATACTGCTGATTTATATTCATACTTTGGTGCTTTCATGATATTTGAGGTTTGTGACCAATTTTGGCGCAAACAGAAACCCAAGAACTTCCCTGACGCAACGCCAAAAGAACACTTCAAAGGGTTGATTTTCATCCTATAATGCCTGAGTATACCCAACATCTCTGCAAAGTCTCGAATGTGGTCGTTTGACTGTTGTGACTTCATAAGTATGTCGTTTACAAAGACTTCCATCGTTCTACCAATTTGATCTTTAAACATTCAGTTCACCAGACGCTGATAAGTTGCTCCCGCATTTTCCAATCCGAAGGGCATCACGACATAGCAATGTAACCCAATATTTGTGACAAAACTGGTGTGTTCTTGATCTAGAATGTGCAATGGGATTTGATTGTATCCCGAGTACGCATCCATAAATGACAGTAGCTTGTGGCCAGCCGTTGAATCATCCAGCTGGTCGATTGTAGGTATAGGGAAACTATCCTTCGGGCATGCTTTGTTTAAGTCACAATAATCAACGCAAGTTCTCCACTTCCCATTTGCTTTCCTCACTAGCACAGGATTAGATACCCGTTCAAGGTAGAGGGCGTCACGGACGAACCCATTAGCTTTGAGTTTGTCCACCTCCTCTCTGAGAGAGGCAAACCTCTCCGGGTCCATGCCTCTCCATTTCTGTTTTATTGGGACGTATTTTGGGTCTATGTTCAACATATGACTCGCAATAGCGGGAGAAATCCTACACATATCAGAATGTGTCCAAGCGAAAATGTCCAGGTTCGCTCGGAGGAAATCACTAAGATCCTCGGCCAATGACGGGTCGAGTTGCGATCCAATCTTAAGAACTCGTGACGGGTCATCCCACTAACTAGAATGTCAATCGTCAGCTCATCTAGTGCTACATTCGCTTCCTTGGATCCCCGATCATCATCTCTCAGATCTATGTCTCTATAGATCCGAGAATGTTGCCCAAGCCAGGGCTCGGGCACTACTTGTCAATTGTCAGTGTTTTGGATGCGGACAGAGCTATCTGCAACCTTTCCTTTCTCCCTCTGATGAGCCTCTCTCAAGTTTTCTACATAACATGCATGATCGGTCGCCTGATCGCCACGCACTACATTGACTCCTTTATCCGTCGGAAACTTTAGTGTCAAACAACATGGGGCCAAAGCTGTCCTAAACTATGCCACGGCCGGATGAGCCAAAAATACATTGTATGGAAAGTCAATATCTAACACTATGAATGGTAGGATTCGCACTTTCCTACGCTCACCCTCTCCCAATTCAACTGGTAACTTGACGTACTCCATCGCGTCAGTCACTGCACATTAAAGCCATGGATACGGGCTTTAGATGGCTTCAAGTCTTTTGTCACCATCTTCATTTGGGCATATGCCTTTTTGAAGATGATGTTGATGGAGCTTCCACAATCAATTAAAAATCTTTTGACGTATGCTGGCCCGATTGTCGCAGATATGACCATTGTGTCGATGGTAGGAGCCTCTACCTTGTCTACATCTCGACTCCTAAATACTATATCGTCTGTCATCGTGCGTTATTTTGCGGGGGTTCCATCTTCCACATTCGAACAACATTCATAATCTTCATGCCTTAAGGAGGTACCATATCGTTCCATCTCCTGCCAATTCTTGTCCGCAGGGTGAGGTCCTCCGACTATAGTGTTTATGATCAATCTACCCATGGTTAGGGTAGGTTCCTCCGGATGGCGTAGAGTCGACCCGCGTCCCGGGTCTGATGTTCCTTGCCTACCCTGTTGTGGGTTCTTAAAAAATTTATGTAGCTTTTTCTGCCTGATCAACCTTTCTATGGCGTCATGAAGGTGTCTACACTCCTCAATATTATGCTCGTGAGTCTCATGGAAGTGAAAGTACTTCCCCGACCGCTTCTATTCCTCTATGGACTCCTTTAGGCATGACTTTCTGTATTGAAAGGTGTTGCAAGTTGATAGATAGATATTCTCAAGAGACGCATTCAAGGGGGTGTATTCGTTGTAGGTTGGAATCCTCGGCTTCCATTTCCCTATTTCTCTTTTCTTTCCGGGATTCCCACCTCCGGATCCTTTAGATTCCCCAGGCTTATTCTCGACGTTGACTTGAACTTTTCCCGAGTTGTCGCCGGATTGCTTCATGGCAATGTTACTTTTCACAATCTCCTGAACAGGCCTTGAAGCCTTATATCACCTTGTCCATCGAGCTTCCTCCCTCCAGATGAATTGATGAGATTTCGAATAGAAACGCTCCAACGTAGTTGGCGACTTTCCCACCAACCATTCTCCAAACTCCGAGCCTGGATCTACACCTTGCATTACTGCTATCAAAATTTCATGGTCGTTGGGGTTGCTAACTTTGGTAGCAGCAACATAAAACACCGACAAGCATGCTTTCAAAAACTCTCCCAGAGCCTGGATTACGCTTGATAAGGACATCACATCCTTTGGACGAGTAGCATGTATCCTGAATTGTTCTACAAATTTCATTGCTAATTCGTCAAATCTAGATACAGACCATGGGGGAAGACGAGTAAACCACATGGTGGCGATTCCTGACAAAGTGATTGGGAAGCACCTAAACTTAGTCGCATCATTAGCTCTTGTAGAATCCATCATCCATTCGTACCTCATCACGTGCTTCCTGGGATTAGTCTTCCCTTCATAGGCTGGGATAGTTGGCATACTAAACTTCTTGGGATACTCGGCCTGCAGGATAGTATCTGTGAAGGGAGTATGACTCTTGGATACTCTCCAATCTTCGTTGGTCAAGCCTTGGTTCTCTCTCATTGACTGTCTGACCATGGCTGATAAGTCCGGAGTTTGTATGGAGATGGAAGGTTGGATTCCGTTCCACGGGACCGCTCGGGTAGATGTCCCCTCTGCTGGCGATCGGCCAAACGTGCATCCTTAAGGCCGGCTTCATTAGGATCTTGGTGAGCCGGGCATCCAGTCTCCTCGTATGCCTGATCCTTGGTTGATCGATCAGTGGCACCTACCTGTGCAGCTTCAGTTTCACGGCGTCTACGCTTAGGAGGTTCATCGGCCGAGGTCGAGCTATCAGATGAAGAATGAGGAGCAGGGCTACCTCTAGAATTCTGATGCTGCTGCTGACTCAGCTGAGTCATGAGATTAGCGTTGGTCTGGATCTACTCAGCAAGTTGCCTTCTACTTTCCTTGAGTTCCCTCATCAAATCATTGAACTTCGTCCTGGTCATGACTTCCGTTTGAGTTTTGGCGGTAGCCCCTAGACCTAAATTTGCTTGTTTATTGCTAGGTCCAACTTGTTGCACGCTAGTAGTCTCGTGGGCGTCCGCATCGTGAGAGTCTGATCGGGTACATGGTCTTTCCATAGTAGAGTTGTCGTTCGAACCTCCGAATAGATTCAACGGATGTCCTGTGAGTAGGTTGGATCTCCTTTGGGGGATTTATTCAATCCGGTAGCTACAAAGTACATCCTATCGGCCTAAGAATTCGATTCTCAGGGAAAAGCACCAAAATGTTAGCACTAGAATTGGTCACTAACACCCTTAAGAGAGATTGTATAGAGAGATTAATGAAGAAATTAAAGTTAAACAGAGGACATTATGCTAAATTAAATGCAGAAAACAAGAACACCAGATTTATAGTGGTTCGACGTAATTGCCTATGTCCACTTTGAAATTAATCTTTATTGCTTTACTTAACAACCGATTACAGATACAATCCGTACACCAACTATTTGAATACAATTGCTAAGTAAAAAGGACAAGTCTTGAATGAGTCTTGATTGCAGTAGAGTCTCCCCGGTGTTCTCGAAAAAAGGTCCATTTCACTGTGCCCCTGCCCCTCTATTTACAGAGGAAGATGGGTTGGACTTCCCTGATGGGCCTAGTAGCAAGATACCTCGGCCCATAATGAGTGACTTCTGTGTGTCGAGCCACAAATGCCAAACGGCAAATGCCGAGCCATGTCTCTAAGCCGAACAAGGCAGTATGTTGAGTGAAATGTGTAGGCCGAACGAGATCCGATGTCGATCGAAGGGAGATGCCGAACGACATGCTCATGCCGAGTGAGGTTCGAATGTCGACCGAGACCGAACGCCGAATGTGGTTCCTGCCGATCGACTGAATGCCGAACAAGGCTGGAATGCCGAACGAGGCATGAATGCCGAGCGAGACTAAATGTCGAACGAGGTTCATGTCGGTCGAGACTGAATGCCGAACGATGCATGAATGCCGAACGAGGAATGAATGTCGACCGAGGCATGAATGCCGAGCAACCTTACAATGCCAAGCGACCATGCAGGGCCAAGCGACCGTGCAGTACCGAGCGACCTTGCAGTGCCGATCGAGGCTGTAATGCCGAACGAGGCTGGATGTGCCGAACGACCCTTTATGCCGAACGAGGCTTCCATATCAAGTCTCCGTTTACCTTGTCAAGCCACCGGGTAACAGTTATGCACACTAAAGTCCTAGCTTGCTCCATTTTATATATTATTCTAGGAAAAACAATCATCAGAAATCTGAGTTCATTCTTTGTAGAATTTGTACTTTTTTATGCAAAATTACTCCATTTTGGAAACAAACAAACAAAAAAATTTAATGGCCAATAAACGACAGACCTGGTAGTAAAACTGAAATGTGTTATGATTAACATTTACTGAAGTCATAAGCCTACTTCTATTTATTATCCACCAAAATAAGAATGCTCCTCCAAGATTAAAAATGATATTATTTAAAGTTCATAGGAGTAATGAATTCATACAACTGATGCTGAACACATGTTGATGTATACAAACTTATATGTTCATTAAGTCCCTCAACCAGCAATAGTGCCAAAATCTTAAGTATAGGCAAAAAAGGTGTATGAAACACTAATAATCTTACGTGGTGGTAAATCATTTTAAGTTGTGTAGTATAGCTGTTCCAGAATATAAACTATTATATCAAAGAAGAAAATGAAGGTAGAATATGAATCATAAGCTATCAACCTGCAATTAGGTCTTCTTATTATATTATTTAAACAACTGTGTGGTTGAGGATCTTCTGCTAAACCACAATAAAGTATTGCTACTTGGTTGTTAAATAATCATGCCTGATCAATATTTATTAGGTTGTGGTTTTGTAGTTGAAATTTCATTGGACACTTTGCTATATAAATTAAAATGTTTCGTTACAACCACTTATTAAATATCTAGAATGCATAGCGAGCAACTTTTGATTTGATTTTTCTAAGATATATCATATCGCATTCGTATCTTCCTTTAGTAACATACAGAGGAAGGAAAATTGAAATGCTAATACCTTTTTGAATATTTTGCAAATATTTTATCCATGAAGAAAGGAAAAAAAACAGTCCAATACAAACGTTAGTTTGCTTTATTTAACAATGTAAATTCAGAATGCTCTTTTTTTAGTGAATAAAATAATTATAATATAATGTTATGCCAATATTTATTAAATCAATTAAGAAGCAGTCAGGAAAAACTCGCATACAAAATAAAATATAAGGAGATGCAAGGGTCTGACATTCTGAGTCATGTCTAATTAAATTAGAAAACATTTATAATGTGTATATTATTAAATCAGTAATCAGCAAGTAAGTATAAAGGAAGATAAACAAAAAATCTCCTTCTCTATTTAAAGCGAATTTTGTATTTTCTTCTCCTTATTCTTCCGTGGTCATATTGCTCACTAAAGAGAAGAATCACGAGCATAGATCATTAGATCCAGGTTTATTTTTATCTTTCGTTTTCTTTTTTTGAAGGTAATTCATAATCTTCGGGTCACAAGTTCTTGCATTTGTTTTTTCTCTTTTTGTTTATTTTATTTATTTGTTGCTTTCGACTCGTTAAATGTTCTTTCTTCCACTTTTCTTATGATATTGGACATGCAATGATCATCGTTTTCTCATTTAGTTGCAAACATTACCTAACATATAGATGGATAGCATTTTGGTATAAGTTTATGGAGTTTTTACACAAAGATGGTGCTTTCGTGAATATAGTAAAGGGGCAATCGATTGCATATATTTTATCAAACTTTTGATCAACTTGAGGCAAAAAACTATATATCTAATTTTGTGAAATTCAATTTTTTAATATACAGTAGACTGCACTTCCTTTGAAGTGCAGTAAAATTATATCTTTAGTTAAATAAAAATGTGAGTTAGTTTAGCTTTTCTTTGTAATATAATATCATTGTTCTCATGACCAAGTATGGATGACAATGTTGCTTATTTGGCTTTACAAACAACAGCGATGGCCACTATTTTCAATAGCAAATTTTCATTCAACACTAGTCAAGTACCATGCAAATACGAAGTTCTCTCAAATATATTAATTATAGGCATATCCTACATTATGACGTTGGAGGCACCGCATCATACAAATGTATTTAATATGCAGAATATAAATACATTGATCTTTATGTTTCATGATCTTAGGAAGATTTGGATGATGGCAAACACTAATAGGAGCGTCTGTGCACCGCCTATGAAAACAACATCAAATTCAGTATTTCAAGGAGAAAATCCTCTTGATTTTGCATTACCACTAACGATACAGCAGATATGCATCGTTGTTGTTCTTACTTGTGGACTTGCTCACTTCTCCAAACCTTTAAAGCAGCCTCGTGTGATTGTAGAAATTATTGTAAGAGCATCTCCTTTATGAATATCACCTTTTAAAGATAACATGAATCATGCTTAAATGTATAGGCTTGTAACAGATCTAGTGTCCATCTTGATTAGTTGCTTTCCCCCCTTTTTCCCATATCACTTGACCTTGAGTTATAAATCACTAAGATGCTGACATAAAATTATTTATTTTTGGTTACTATGAAAGTTTCTATTTCTATTTTTCATAGAATTCAACAAGAATTAATCTGTATGCTTTCTTGACGAATTTTGTAAATTAGCATACTTCAGCAGTCATATATACCTGTTAAATTCTTTCAAATGAAATTATATTCTTAAAAAAAATAAGGAATGACAAGCACTATTGTTCCAGTGGTTAAGTGATTTGGCTTTGGTGCAGGAGGTCACAAGTTTGAAACTTGCGTAGCTTGATTTGAATGTTTATTGACATGTGATATATTTTCACGGTGATTTGTTACATATAAACCATTTCAAAAAAAATTAAAGAAATGTATAATTAGTTTAATATTTAGATGCTATTAGTCAATGTTCAAGCTATCCATGAGGGTTCAGGTGATCCCTGTTGATGGTTATGTAAATAAATCTAAAACCTTGCTCAAGTAAGCCTCACTCTGTTACAACTAAACACTAATCTCAACTAAGCATAACTTTGACTAGACAATATCTTATTTTCTAAAGGCTTGGTAAACACAACATATTGCAATGACCAAGGTGACATAGTTCTTTCAATAAGAGAAGTTTTACTTGACTTTGATAGAACTGGATAAAACTGCTATTTTGTATGAGATACTTCTGTTGTATGGTGGTAGTTTGTCAAACAAAAATAACAACTTCTATTTGTTTTCTAGGGCATGTATACATGAATTATCAGTTAAGATTGGGGAACGAAAGTTGTTTCCTAGAAGTTGCTTTAAATTCAATGAAGTTAACAGATGGTGTGGATTGTATAATGATGATTGTTTAAATGTTACTTGATAATTCATGGTTGAATGCATATGTTATATGTTTGACTGTTACTTGATAACTCATGTTTGTAATTCTAATTGTTAACCTTTAAACTTGTTATAGGTAATTAGTATTTTCGAAGTGAAGACAAACCGCAACAAAGAATTGTCAGTAATCAAACAATGAACATGACTTCGATTATTATATATATTGTAATATTTTGTTAGTACTAGTTGTGTAAACTTGTTTATAAACGGTTGTGAAATTTATATGAGTTTGCTCATTTTGTCGAAAAACTGTTATCGAAATGGTTACGGATATCATATTTGACTAAGTGATTAATAAATTATTGTTTCAACTGTTTGAATATGATGATTATGTAATTGATTGATTTATTATTGATTTGAATACGGCGATTATGTTATTGGTTGCTAGCTTTAATAAGACTATTGCAAGTGATAGTCAGAAATGATACAAGCCACTAACCAAAAATGGTTTGATGGACAATATGCTGTAAAATATATAATAAACATTAGTGGCATTTTAAAAACGCTACAAAAATAAATGTAAACGGTTGTGATATGATTTTCGTTGCATTGACAAAATGCTACCAAAATTTATAATAGCCTTTTGGTAAACTCCGCGATACGACATGCAACTAAAAGTTTAAAACTTTTTGTAGCGTTTCTAAAGTCTTACAATATGTCAAGTTTTAGTAGCATTTTCTACAACGCAACAAAAGTTCCAAAGTTTTAGTTGCATGTTGTGTCGCAGCGTTTATTGAAACGCTAGTACAAGTTTTGGTAGCGTTTTTTCAACACTACGAATGCATTTCTAGTGTAATGCCCATTAGGATATGTTCACTATACCGAACTTATCATTGATTGATCTTATGCAAGTATGTCAGGCATAAAGGAAGAGTTGTTGGAATAACTAGAAAAATAACATTTTACTACTTCAGTAGTATTCTTACCTTGTCGAAGTTGTCAGTGATAGGCTGTACAAGTACGCGAGGAAGCAATAAAAGATTACAGAAAGGCTATGAGTAAGGATACTATACAAACATAACACAATAATTAATCCTGATTAGGTATGATCATTTTATTCATAATTTCTACATGATAAATATAAGCTTGTGTAAATGTTCATATAACAAATATAAAGTATGGCCCAAGGAAAGCATTAATCTTAGAAACTATTTACCCTATCGAACTTGTTAGTGATTGATCCCACGCAAGTAATTCATGATAGCGACGAGAAATGTTGCTGACGGAACAAGCAATTCGAGCAGTCATGTGGAACAAACATATAATGATCACTAGCCAAGAAAAGAAGAATATGGTGAATAAATATCAGAAGCAACAACGCATAAACATCAAAAGAAGATTAGCTTCACAACACAAGCACATGATCAACCCACATTCAAAACTTCAAAAGAAACAAGTTACCTAGCCAAACATTTTGGTGATGGACCTATACAAGTATGTATGGTGGTGATGAAGGATTCACTAGTGGAATAAATTGGCAATCATGTCACAACCACCAGTTTATTTGGCCAAACTACAGTTAATGCTACAAAATACACATTGTTAAATCGACGTGCCATAGAACCATTGTATGTTCCTTTTCCCTAGGGCACCTCGGCATTCTTGGAACATTCATAAGACAACATGTCGCCTTCAGGACACAGGGATAAAGATGTTGAACCAAAAGGAGAAAAATCCTACTAGATAAAGATGAGAATCGGTTGGGAATCGTGCTAGATATTACATAACCAAGAAAGAATGAACTGTGAATGTCATACTGATAAAGGATGTCTTGGAACAATCAATAAGCTTTCCCCAAGAGAATAAGGCTTTGCAACATATCAGTAGAGGAAAACTTACCGAAAGGATAGAAATGAGGATATAGATATTTGAGATTCGAGATAACCATCACATGACAAAAAAAAGAGTTTAGATGGAACAAAGCATACTTTATATTCTACATAAGTATGCATGGAGGGAAAATGTTTTAGGAATTTTTTCCCACAACATAGCGAATGTAAAACGAAATTATGGAACATAGAAAAGACGGGGAAATGCATAATAAAACCACCAACAGGTAATCACAAGGGAAAGGCTAGAAAATACGAGGCAAACATTTGCAAGGCGAAGCGCTAGGGTAAAATTCTAGTCGAACCACTATAAATATTTTTGTTCTTTACTTACTGCAACTTATTTTCTACATAACCTATATATGATCTACTCTCTAAAAATAAATCATATAAATACAACAGTTGTGTTATATACCCAGTATTCATAGGCTACACCTAATTGATTGGTGGTGTTTGTCTACTTTTCGTGCAAGTAGCCTTAATGATTTCAGGGGCGAAACCATTTTTAAGAGGGGAATGTAGCGGCTTGAAAAATCTAATAATTAAAATAGGGTTAAAAATAGAAATTTTGTAAATGTCGAAATTTGGTCATGGAAGTTTTACCATTGTGTGGTGATTTCTTGATCGATTTCCATATATAATACGTTGAAATTGGATCAAACGGAGAAGTCACGGACATTTGAAGTTTTTGAATTTGAAATTTAAATATTTAAATTTGAATTTAAAGGTTTGAAATTTGAATTTAAAATTTAATATTAAGGGTACTTAACCTTTAAGTAATCATTAAAATTAACATGATTAATGTTTAAGTTAACTGGGTAATAAATAAAATTAAATGGAAACAAAATAAACACTCCAAAATAAGGGGGAGCGGTCAACCGCTTGACCACGACCGACCGACCGCCAACGGTCGATCAGTGGAGAGTAGCAGTCGAAAGCTTCATGTAGGTGGTGGCTAGGGTTTTGGTTATTTTAAATAGTTCGAATTTAATTATTTCAATATGACAATTCTGATTCTTCTTCACCTTTATGAACAGACCCCTAGATCCCTACTTGTCTCCATAAAATTTTAGTAACATTGACGAAACACTATTAAAATATTTCCCTTTTGGTTTTCAGAAACAGTAAGATTTTTAGTAAGGAATTCTAATCTCTAATTTAATTAAAATTCTCAATTCTCCTCCTCTCTAGTTTTTGAATTTAAATCTAATCTATATATAATCCATTTGTTGTATATTCAAGAAGACCTAACAAAGAATTGAAAGCGGTATAAATTAGATCCCATCTTCTTCTTCTTCTTTAGATTTCAGAATCAGTTAGGATTTTTAGGTTAGATGTTTAATTCTTTTGACTTATGGTTCTATACCTCTCTAGTTTTGATTCTAAATCTAATTTTATTATAAGATTCACTTTGTTGTATACTCCAAAAGAGTGATATCTGAAAGGGAATTAGGCGCGGTGGAACCAAATGTAGTTAGAAAGCAGGCAATTACTAGTCAGTGAGAATATTATTGAGTATTATTTGTAATTGAGTAGGCAATGTAGTTAGAAATCTAATTCTTTTGACCTATGAAAGCAGGCAATCTCTAGTTTTTAACATTTTTGTAGTTGAGTATTATTTATTTGGATATGATATATGCATTGAAAAATTTTGGTAGACGAAAACATAAAATCTAAAACACCCAAATTTCCCCAAATAAATGCAATCTTTGAATCTATTGGAATTTCAATTTTTTTGTATTAATATTATAGAATGAATATGTGTTTGTGATTTAAGAAATTCATAATATATTCCATTTCATCTCTTTTTTTCTCTTATAGTATAAAAGGGTTTGAAAAATAAAGTTAGAAATGGAGTGCAAAGTATGGTTTGGATTATTCTGTAACTTCTCCCATTTGGAGGCCTAAAACTAATAGCTACAGATATTGCAGTTATCCATAGTTATTAATCCTCGTTGACCAAATATGGTAATGTTAGATACATTGATATAACAGAAACACATGGATATGGAAAATTTTAAAATCATTAAACAACTTTCATATTCGATTTCAAGTCATTTCAAATTCATTACATAATCCCACATACATGAACCGTGTTCGGAGAAATTATAATAATTATAATATACGCCAATAGTGACATATGAAGATGCCTCCCTTGAATGATCAGAGTATATATGTCTAGGAAATTAAACAACTTTTCCTTTACAACAAAAAATAGCAGGATCAAAATAGAAAAGAACTCTTGTTAGCTAGCTTGCCTCCTACACATCTTCGAAGCTTATTTGTCTAAGGAGAACCTGAAAATCTCAACTCTCAAACTACTCAAAGTTAATTGAACATTTGAGAATTTGAGGGGAAAACATAAACTTTGAGTCAGACATAAAGCTTGGTATGAATAATAACCTACCATCTCAAACCAGTTAGATATCTAGTGAGAACACACCTGACGGAATGGTTTTTTGAAAGTGCTACTGGGGATCATAATATGAAATATAATCTAAGTTATCTACTAGTGTGGAATATGAATATAAAAAGTAAAAGTAAATGACACCAGGGATTTTTTATATTGGTTTGAACTCCCGTTCTATGTTCAATTCCAAATTCCTTCTGGAATTTAACTAACAACCATTTCTTAACAAGAAGGAATATGTATTACACCACCTAAGCAACTGAACATGACTTCTACCGCCTAGACAACCGAATAGGACTTTTACCGACCGAGGGACTGAATAGGACTTCAACAATAGAATAATTTTTCTTGACTAATTGTGTTTTATGGATAGCATGGATATGTATTTGAAGTACACCCTTTCTATAATCTTCTCCTTTATGGTATATACATAGTACATGAAGACTGGAAGTAATTTAAGTCACAAATTTATGCCTGAATGTGCAAGTGATTTGAATGTATTTATGAAAGCAAATGGAAGAAATTAGATAGCAAGAATATAGAATAGATTTAGAGAATTTAGTTACTAAAAACAATTGAATTAAAGGCTATTTATAGTGTTAAAAAGATGCAATCATTCATGAAAAGATTCGGCCAAGGGCTTCGAAAACATCTGTTGGATTAAAAGTTATTTTTGTTTGTTGAAAGAAGATGACCGTTCAGAAAATAGCCGTTATGAATATTTAGTAGACCGAAGAAAGAAATTCAGTCAACTGAAAATTCAAAATATTTTGAAACTTAATTTATTTTGAAAAGATACTTGGTTCAGTCAAGTGAATGGGGGTGTTAAGTCGACTGAACTTTCAACATAATTTGTGCATGTGTGCATGTTTCAGTCGACTACACACCCTCGTTTAGTCGACTAGAACTGTTGATTTCTGCCCAGTAAACTTCTTTTTGAAAGTAACGTGTGTATAAACTTTTTATAATCAAAACTTAGTGTGTATCTGTTTCTTTAATATGATTTAAAAACATATGTATGTTCATACGCCACTTCAGAAAGATTTCAACAATCATTAACTACTAACTAGACTATGGACAAACTAATTATAAACTTTGAAACTTCCATTTGAAATTGTTGGTCTTCTATCTATCGTCAAGTAGAATAGTTTCTTCTCCTACAAATTTGGTTAGTTCATATAACATAAACTTATATAGTTCTCAGGATCAAAACATCAAAATACCAGGTTCTTACATTCTCCGCCTTTTTGCTGATGACAACTATGTAAGTTCAAAAGTTTAGAAAATTTATAAAAAGTAATTAAAACTCCCCCTAAATCAACGAACTACATGCATATCTTCATATTTCTCCCCTTTTGTCAACGACAAAAGGAATACTAGTTGCATAACCATTAGAATATAGATGAATATGAATATTGTTAAACAATGGTAGCATGGTAAATATGAGTACTTTCTAGTATACATATGATAATATTAAAAACATGAATTTAACCAAACTATATTGTTAACAATCATAAATTCGATAAGAAATATAGATACATGGATTAGAACAAATGAAAATTAGAACAACATTGTGGTTATTTTAACATTAAAATAAGCAAAACAAACAACACTTGCTTACTGATACAATCATCAAAAATAAAAACAAAAACATACATAAAAAAATAAGTAGACTAAACTTCCTCACTGCTAGAGTCTTCCTCTTCCTTTTCTTCCTCCACGGATGTCGTCCGAGAGAAAGGAGAGCGAGGATTTTTGACTACACTTGTGGAAGTAGAGCCGGTACAAGAGATTGTTTCCCAAATTTTATTTAAGAAGTCCATTATTGAGTTGAGCTTCTCGTTGGTCTTGACGATGGTTTCTCAACGTTGACCAAACATTGATTTAGCTTTCTTTGATTCCTCAAGAGGGTGATATCCTTAGGAGGAAAATCACCGTGGATTTTTATGATGTTGCCTTCTTCTTCTTCTTCCTTGACTTGTCAGGAAGGTTGGGAGGAGGAGGAGGAGACAATGCGAGTTTCATGGGTTTGCGGAATCCTTTGAGCCCGATTAGCTGCCCTTTATTGGAAGCTGATTATTTCTTGAAGCGGTAGGCATTTTGGCAAGCCTATAAGACAAGAATCATTGCCTCTAAGTCATATTCCATGGCGGATGGAGTGTGATCGATTGTTGCTTTATGGATTGTTGTATAAGCCCATAGTGCGAGTGGAAGTTCATCAACCCAATTTCCTTTTTCTTTAGTTAGTCGCTTTCTGATAGTGGACTTGATGATCTTTTTTATTGCTTCCACCTGCATGTTTGCTTGCGGATGATCGATGCGAAAAAGCCCTTCTCAATTTGGAAGCATTTGCTGAAATCTTTGAACTGAGCGCTTTCGAATTGGGTTCCATTGTCAGTGATGATTTTCTAAGGCACACCAAATCAGCAAATAGAGTTTTTAGTAACAAAACTAATGACTTTATTTATGGTTATGGTGTCCAGTGGTTCTGCTTTGGCCCATTTCTTGAAGTAATCAGCGGCAACTATAGCGTATTTAGCCCTATTTTTGCTATTGGTAGTGCACCAATCAAGTCGATTCCCCACATTGCAAATGGCCACGGGCTGACCATTTGCATTAGCTCTGTTGATGGAGTTCTTTTAAGTTTGTCGAATCTTTGGCAATGATCACACAATCTGGCATAGTCTGCCGCATCACGGTTTATTATCGGTCAGAAGTATCCATACCGGAGAACTTTATTTACAAGTGTTTGACCCCTAGTACAGCCTTTGCATTCACCTTCATGCACTTCCTTCAGGATCCTTCGAGCTTCATCATCGAACACACATCTAAGAAGGGGTTGAGAATCCCCTTCGGTAGAGTATCCCATTTTGTATATGAATCGCAGCACCTTTCGGAATCCAGTCAGTTGGAAGGGCCCCTGTAAGTAAGTAGTCCTTTATCGGCGCCATCTATGTTTTCAATTTGACGGTGTGAGAATCCAATCGACATCCATTTTTTCTATACTTAGGGTAATTAGAGTCTCAACCGGGGCTGTCTCGACGATTAAGCTTCTCTAGAACTTGCAAATTTAGCCATATAGTCCATCTTGTTGTTTTGCTCCCATGGAATGTGAGTTATGGTGTAATGTTCGATGTAATTTTGCACTTTAGATAGATACGGGGCAAGGTTCTCACTTCGAGCCTGGTATTCGCCTTTTACTTGGCAAGCGTCTATCTGAGAGTTGTTGTAGATGTGAACGGAATTTATTTTGAGTTCTTTCACAACTTTTACTCTTGCTATCAGTGCTTCATATTCTGCTTCTTTATTTGTTGTAGGAAATTCCAAGCGTAAGGCATAGAAAATAGCTCGTCCTTCAAGGGGTTCAAGCACTACCCCTGCCCTCGAACAAAGGTCATTAGATGCGCCATCAATAAAGAGTTTCCATTGCATTTCCACTTCTATTGGTGTTTCTTCTTCATCGTCTCGTATGGTAAACTTGGAAATGAAGTCTGCCAGCGCTTTCCCATTGATAGCCTTCCTTGGATGGTAACTGATATCATATTGGCTCAGTTCGATGTTCCACTTGAGAAGTCATCCGAAAGTTTCAGGCCGGTACAATACTTGCTTTAGGGACTGATCGGTCAGCATTTTGATTGGATGTGCTTGGATTGTGATCGCAAATTCCTAGACACGATCAAAAGGCAATACACTAGCTTTTCCAACTTCGGGTAATTTTCTTTGGCTCTGGTAAACCGCTTGCTAATATAGTATACGGGCCACTGAATTTTCTCTTCTTCACGCATAAGGGCGGTGCTTAATTCATGAGGTGAGATTGCCATGTAAATGAATTGGTCCTCCTCATTCACTGGCATTGATAGGATCGGTGGAGCTTCCTTGTATTGCAGCAATTCTTCAAACGCGGTTTAAAAAGCTTCACTCCACTCAAAGTTTTTCTTTTTTTTTCAATGCATCAAAGAATCGTATACACTTGTAAGTAGCTTTCAAGATAAATTGGCTTAATGTTGCGACCTTCCCGTTCATGCTTTGCAATTCCTACTTATTCTCAAGGCTTGGACTCCTCATAGTTTCGTTATTTGCTCTGGATTTGCATCGATGCCCCTGGCACTTACTATGAACCCTAAGAATTTTCTAGAGGCTACTTCAATGTGACATTTGAGTGGGCTGGGTTTCATTTCATACTTTCGGTGTATTTCGAACATTTCAGCGAGGTTATCCAGGTGATTGGTAGTTACTCACAATTTGACCAACATGACATCCATGTAAACCTCCAATTTCCGTTATGGTGCTTGAACATGGTATTTACTAATCTTTAGTATGTTGCCCCAGCATTCTTCAAACCGCATAGCATTATCCTGTAGCTGTATAGTCCTAGGTCGGTAATGAAGCTAGTGTTCTCTTGATGAGGTTCATGCATTTGGATCTGGTTGTACCCCGAGGACGCCTCCATGAATGATAGCAGTTCGTGTCACGCCGTCTCATCCACAAGTTGGTCGATTCTAAGCAAAGGGAAGCTATCTTTTGGGCAGGCTTTGTTTAAGCCTGAGTAGTTGATACAGATTCGCCACTTCCCATTGGACTTTTTAACTCGGCCTGGGATAGACACCCATTCAGGATAAGTTGCGTCATGGATAAAACCATTTACCATTAGCTTGTCTACCTCTTCGCATAACGTCCTGGAACGTTCAAGGCCCAAGCTGCGCCTCTTTTGCTTTACTGGTGTGAACTTGGGGTCAATATTGAGCGTGCGGCATGCGATTTTTGGTGATACCCCACATACATGGGAACGCATCCAAATAAACACATTCAAGTTGGCGCAAAGAAATTTAGTAAGTTCCAATCGCATCTTGTTTCCAATGTGTGATCCAATCTTCAAGACCTATGTTGGGTCATCTATGTCGGCTTGGGACCGACACCGTCAATTCTGCCGGTGCTACCCGATCCTCCCATGAACTCTTCTTTCTAAGGTCCAAAGCCTTGTCAAATTGGCTATTGTCCCCGAGCTAAGGGCGGCTCTGGAGTTGCTATTCAACAAGTTCAAGAATGTGGGGAGTTCTCCATACATCATTGCCCTTTTCCCTTCTTTTAGATTTGTGTAACTCCATAATGTAGCATTCTCTGGTGGTGCATTGATCTCCTTTCACCATCCTGATTTCGTTTTCCATTAGGAACTTCATGGTAAGGCACCAATAGGCTAGAGAAATTACAAAATCTTCTAGTGCAGGCCATCCCAAGAAGGCATTATACATGGAAATTTCGTCCACAATTAAGAAAGTCTGAATGAGGGTAACTTTTAGATCACCCTCTCCAAGTTCCACTGGCAAGTCAATCGTCCCTACGGGTTGTTTGGGTTCTCCAGTAAACCCTTTGATTTTTGTTTAGCATGCAGACACACTTTTCATGTCGATCTTCATTTGGTCAAAACTTCGCTTGAAAAGAATGTTTATAGAACTACCGCTATCAGCCAACATTCGTCGACCCACAACGGGCCTGATTTCTAACATCACCACCATTGGATCAAGTGTTAGAGCTTCAATACCTTTGGTATCTTGATTTTAGAACACTATATCATCATTCAAAATTTTTTATTACTTGGCTAGAGCTCAATCTTCGATTGTGAGACATCATTCCTTCGGAGCATGCTTTAACGAACTCGCATACCGCTCCATCTCTCCCCAACTTCTCTATGTGGGATATGGTCCTCCATATATCATCCCAATAATAAATCTCTAGTTAGTGTTCTTTGAACCCTCTTCCCTGGTTTCGGCTTGGTTTCCTCGATCTCTAGGAGTTTGAGGAGCCACGAGCTGATCAGGATTCTATGATTTTCTCACGTATTGCTGAAGCTTGTTTTCTCGGATCATGTTCTTTGGATGATGACATTCGTTTGTGTATGACCATGTGTCTTATGAAGCAACAGAATTTCCTTGAGCGCTTCCATTAGTCAGTTGCTTCCTTCTTAGGGGGTTTTTAATATTCCTCAATCCTTTGTGTTGCGAGATAGATGTTTTCTATTGTATCGTTGAGAAGGGTGTAATCTTCGGGCCTAAACCCTATGAGCCGTTTATTTTTACCATTTCTTTTCTTGAAATTTTGGTTTTTCCTTTTTTGATTTTTGTCTTTCCCTATGATTCCTTCAGCAGTCCCAGAAGCGTTTATGTTCTAGTTAATTGCCATGTCACTCTTCCTTACATTCATCGGTTGCATATTAGTGGGCTTACTTTCTAGGTCATGCGCCTCCTCCAATCTCAAGTGTTGACTTGCTTTATGATTGAAGTCCTTCCTTGTAATGGGTTGCTTCATTTTGATCCACTTTCATAATTCAGTTTCAGGGTGAATAGCATGGACCAAATCGATGAAAACCATGTCCTCGTTTGGATTGCTCACTTCTATCACTGCGGTATTGAACCGGTTCATGAAAGATTTTAGCAATTCATTTCGTCCCTAGAATAATCCAGATAGGGACATCTTTAGGTTGCACAGTATGATACCTAACTGATCGAGGAATCTTGTTGCTAATTGGTCAAAAGTGGAGACGGATCTCGGTAGAAGTCTAGCGGACCACCTGGAAGCAATTCCTTCTAGAAAGATGGAAAAACATCTACACCAAACAACCTCCAAAGCATTTTCTTCGTCCATGTACCAACCATACTTGTGAAAATGGTGTTTTTGGTCTTTTGTCCCATCATAGGATGGAATAGTTGGCATCGTGAACTTTTTCGGATATCGCTCATTCAAGATCTCATTAGTAAAGGGAGCTCGACTTGGCGTGGATCACCATTCATCATCTCTCCTATTTTTATTCTCGTTCATCAATGGCTTATAACTGTGGTAAATGCCTCTGTTGTCTGGTATTCTTGGGGGCAACAGTCAATCACTACACCAAGTGTTTGGCTTTGCAAATGGTCTTGGTGGGTGGGCTGAAGCATAGGCTCTCCTGTCTTTGGGAGAGCCACACCCACGAGGTCATGTTGGCTTGCGGTTAGCCTAACCGAGGCAGTTTGGATGTTCCTAGCACTATCGATTGCATTGACATTCTCTTCCAACTTGTTACCATTAACTTGCTCTCCATCTTTTGAATCAGAGAGGTCCATGACTATATCCTCTTATGGGGTCTTCTCCCCTTGATTCAAGTTCAAAGTTGGTTGCTTGTGGTTCTACGTTGATTCCCATGGTTCCTGCTGTCTCCTATCTTTGTGGCAGCTTTTCGTTTCTTTTGTCTAAACCAAAAATGGAATAATTTTCCTGTTCTATAACAGCCACGGATTTAGAGATAGTCCTTGAAGCAGGATTTGACTGTAAGGTTAAGAGAGCATTAAGCCTATCCATCAGAGCTCTCCGACTACTTTCCATCTTTTGGTTGATCTCATCAACCATTCTATTCAACTCATCCCTTGTAACGACTTCGTGTTGATTGGAGGATGCTAGCGATTGATCTCCTAAGTTAGCACCATTCACTTCAGTATGCTAATGATTCATATTTTCTCCAGCTATAACTACCCCTATGGAACTTCTAGAGGCAGTTCTCTTCCTTCCCGAAGCCATTGATTCTAAGCTGTAGATTTTTCAAGCAAAGATTTAGGATCTAACTACTGGGACTATCTAATCTGAAGTAGATAGCTACATCTAAACCCTAAGTTGGTTTATCAGTGAAAGCACCGAAATGTTAACCCAAAAAATAGATCAACACCCTGGTTTGAGTGTGAAAGTACCAGCCTTGTTCTTACAGAGCAAAATTAGAGAATAAATATAGAAAAAGCAGAAATGGAAAGAAGACAAGAAGATTTTTATAGTCGTTTGGTTGTCAATGAAGCCTACGTCCACTTTATAATTTTTGCTATTGACTAATCGTTGTTACAAGATGTATTGAAGTACAAAGTTCTTGCATATCCATAGTTATATTAAGTCCGTAATGTTGGAGTTCAATGGAAAATCACAACAACCCTGTTGGATGACTGTATTAAGGGAGGTGAAGAGTAAAAAAGGCTTCCTATAGAGTTTCAACAACCAATCCAGAGGATCCCTTTTATGTTGCAGATAGGAGAGTATTTATAGAGGTTGGAGAGCTACTGGGTCAAGCCTTTCGCCAAATGCTTGCGGATGATCATAGGACGGTGCACTGGAGTTTTTATAGCGACCCAAGCCAAAATAATGGACCGTTGGCGTTCCATTGTCTATGGACCACTAGTGATCTATGGTCGATGTACCGCTGGTGATACATAGTGATGTAGAATGTAAGCTAATTCCTTAGCATCTATCCTCTACTTTACCTCATAAAGCTCGTAGCAAATCAGTGAAATGTTATGGATCGCTGGTGGTCCATAGTATATAGATCGCTAGCGATCCATATACTTAGTCTATTTTTGGACTTGGCTTTCTGGTTTGCCTCTGTTGTCTTGCGTTGATATTGTTTGTGTAGTCTCGTAGCAGTCGCCTTGTTTTGATGATGGTTTACGTGCTAGCCGTATTTAGCTACTGATTGGAATAGACGAATGCATGTCTCTTGATTTAGCTAGCTCGAAATCTCATCTAACTTAGCCATTGTTTCTAGAATACATGTCGGATCAGGGTGTAAGAGAACCGATGGATTGCTAGGTTAATACTATGGATCACTAGCGATCCATAGGCCATGGATCGCTAGCGAGCCCTGTCGTTAGTATATTTTCCATCCTTTTTCCTTGACTTCCTTTGGTTTGTTGATATAGTCCTTTTGGTTGACTACTGAGCTATTCTGATTCGATCAAGTTGTTCTAACTTCTCTTTGATGCTGTTGGTTAAAAACCCGGATAATGTAGAAATCAATTTTCAATAGGGTTTTGTGAAAATGTCTGGTAGTTGAAAATCAGTTGGAACAATCAATCACATGTAAATATGATTTCAACAGATGTTTGATACCACTTGTATTCAAATTGCCCAATGTGACATATAGTGGTATATACTTCCCAAAAACATACGAATTATTTTTCCAAAATTTTCAGCAAATCCATTTAAAGAAAAAATCATTCATATCAAGCAAAAGCGTGCACACTTTGAAATTGTTCGATTAATGATTTTATGGATGTGAAAAAGGCAATAAATTTGATCGTTGATGTGAAGCATTCGAAAATTCTTATTTTGAAAATTTTAGTTCATTTGAAACCTTTAATTGAAAAGCATAAAATTCAATATTGGATTCGGTAAAAAAACATGAAATTTCTAGATATTAAAAAATGATACTTGCCCAATTGGTTTGAACTCAACCCGCCAAGTCAATTAAAAAGCATACTTGGAATACTACAACTTGTTTGCGTAAAATGAGGATGCTTTCCAAGTAATATCATTAAATGATTACATTTTTTCAAGAATTTCCAAACTGATCGGAAAAAACTCAAAACGGTAAAGTTGTAGCACTACTAGTTAGGTTTCCAAAGAGAAATTTAAAATTTGAAGTAGAAATGTTCAACTTATGATCAAATTACTACAGCTTTGTTAAAAATTTCTGAAATTGTTTTTAAACAATTCTCTAAATGATTTGCTTTTTCACTTGTTTAAGTTCATATTGAAAAAATACGAAAAATAAAATTATAGAGTTTTCTGTTTATTTATAGAGCACTTGAATTTTGCGAAGCGGATTTAAGGTTGTCAAGATATGGTAGATTTACTACTACAGTGTCAACAAAAAATAGAATTAACAATAAGAAGAGAAACTTGGATTTAAAGATCATGTGTCCACTTACCTTCGATGTCATAATCCCCGAAATGAATAGATATCCACCTTGTTTTACTAGGCCAATGAACATTGGAATTTTTCTCATAAATCATATAGACTAACTTGAAATGTCTCTTTCGAAGTTGTTTCTTTGCCCCTTTTTGTGCCCAAATTTTAGAAGAAGCGAATGGTCCAACAAAGGATGAAGGACCACTTTCATTTTTATTTGAATTCTTTGGTATCCAAATTTATTTATGTGGCATTAATTTCAACAATCATACCCTTAGGAACCTAAACCTATTGATGGAAGAGGTGAAATTTCTGCTTCTGAATCTCGATTAGTTGAATCTCCTGCTCCAGGTATTATTTCAAGATGCCCTGTATATGAGCCTCTTCAAACAGGACTTATTGTTATTGATGCGATGATCCCTATAGGATATGGCTAGTGAGAATTAATTATTGGGGACAAACAGACCGGCAAAACAGCAGTAGCTACAGATAGGATTCTCAATCAAAAAGGGGAAAATGTAATTTGTGTTTATGTAGCTATTGGTCAAAAAGCATCTTCTGTGGCTCAGGTACTGACTAATTTCCAGGAACGAGGGGCAATGAAATATACTATTGTGGTAGCCGAAATCACAGACTCGCCTGCTACATTACAATACCTTGCTCCTTATACTGATGCAGCTTATTTATACCTGTACCTTTTGGAATCCATATTTGTTTAACGGTTTTGTGTTCGTTTTGATTTCAATAATCATTATCGTTATGTCCTATATTTCCACACTTTTCTCATTTGATAATAACACTTCTTCCTCTAGCTGTGTTATTAACTGTTGTTTATATACTGACACCTTTTCAAATCGAAGTCATTTTCTGTTATTCACGAAAAGTTGGTTTCCTAATAGCATATTGAATGATTTCTCTCCAGTGGAAAATTTTTGTATAGTCAACTCAAGTTCATTACTTTGGATTTTAAAAGGTTATTTTCATTTATTAGCTTTGAACAATGACTAATAGTTTTTTTCTCTCTTTTCGAAATTATTCATTTTCAAGATCATATTTTCATTTTCAAGCTCTTAAATTTTGGTCTCAATTTCTAACATCTCAATTTCGAAGAGTTTCCATTTTCAAATTTAAAATTTTCAAATTCCTTGATTTTTTAATCACGTTTTCAAATTCATGATTTATTCGAATAATTTCAGTTTTTCTATTTTTCAAAATCACGTTTTCTTTTTCCAGGATTTTGAAATTTTCTTTGACCTCTTTAAATTATTTTTAAAAAATCACACATTTGGAATATTCTGACCTCTTAAAACTTTCCTACTCCTTTTGTAAAATGTTATTTTTGCAAATCAAACCGATTTCATTTTTAGTCAAAATCAAATTTTCCTTTACTAACTTTTGAAATTTTTTGATCGAATTCTTTTTCGTAATGCAAACAATTTATGTAATTGGAATTTTAAATTTCCTTAATGATATTAAGCTCATTTTCCAATTAATTATTTTTCTGATACTATTTAGATTTTTCGCCTTTCAACTTGTTATTTTTCATCTCAAGTTCATCAATAATTTTAGTTAATTTTTGACGTAAGAAAACCAAACCATTGAATGAAAAATCACTTATCTCATCCCATCTTTACGACCATTGTTCAAATTACCTTTTGTAAATCATGTCAAGAAAAATTCATTGACTGAGTTGGTATTGAAGGGTCGATCATCATTGTTGAAATTTTTGCCATATATTGCGTCGAGAGTATTCCAAATTCCTATAAAGTTAAACAATAGGATATATGGTAAAATTCTTCTTGATTAATTTGATAATAGTTTATGCATAGCAAGAGCATTAATCAAAATATTTAATTATCCACCATATCAAACCCATTTTTAGTAATATCCCAACATTTAAAATTAAAATATTTTAAATATAATTCCATTTTTGATTTTCAATTTTAAAAAACTATTCCATCAAAAATAGGGGACTAACACCGGACTAATTGTTGCTAGATCTGCGACTAGGGTTTGACATCTATGCTATTAACCGAGCTCTGATACCATTTATAGGATCAAATTAACCTAGGAGAGGGAGTGAATAGGGTTTTTTTTCAAAATTCACTAGTAAATAAAAATTAATGCACATATAATAACAGAGCAAATGCAAAAACAAAAATGACTCACAAGTTTACCCAACTTTGGCAAAAACCGTCTTCTTCTGTCCCTAAGGTTTCTATTAGGAATTAAACAATCTAACACTTATAGACCTTGTAAACTCGTGACCCTCACTAACCTGATTGTTCTAACCCTACTCTCAAAGCCCTACCACAATTCAGCCACTAAGTTACAAATTCTCGAACTACACCCATAGTGTATACCTAATTATAAACTAGAGCTTTATAAAATTAAAGTGGAAACTACAATAAATAAAATGGAAACCCTAAATACAATTTTAGCCCAAAATAAACTTGATTAAATAAGGAAAGGCATGGACCAACTAAAAATAGTATGGCCGATAGTAGAATGAGATATTCGTTCTCTTGTTCAATTTGGCCAGTTTCCATTTCTTCGTTCTTCAAAAATTAGGGTTTCCTTCTGATTGAAGCATCGATTCCAATTGATTGATTGAAGAGATTCTTTCGCCTTGGTTGCTTCATCGATGGATCGCCTTGCTTTGAGTGCACTTGGTCGCTTTAATGAGTCAAGTAATTCTTTTATTGAGGCTACGGTATGGTTTTGAATTTTCTGATTTTGTTTATATTGCTTTTAACTCGATTGACTTACCAATAATGATTTTTGGTAATATTTATAGGAATCGATTTCCTATATTTTCGTATATGCTTTTGGCTCTGAAAATTTCAAAGTTTGATTCCAATTTAAATTTAACAGTTTATTTTCTTTTCTTTTTTTTGGCAAAGCCAGCGGGGTTATCTGGGCCCCTACCAGTTTTATTGCAACAAACAATAAAAAAAGAGATACATAGAAAAAACAAAGAGGAAGATAACTGAAAAATAAAAAAGGAAGAGAAACATCAAAATCAAGTCCAAGCTTGTAACATAGACAGCGGGATGCTACTAGCACAGTGCTTCAGTAGCTTGTGTATACTGCATTTCATTTCTTTCCATAAGACCATGTCATTCCTTTTAACATTTTCAAAAACTCTTAAATTTCTTTCCCTCCAAATCACAGCCACGAAGACCTTCAAACACACAGTGAACACTCTACTATCAACTGTTCTCCATTTGGTTGCTTTGTGTATTATATTCCACTGTATGTTGCTAGTTCGTCCAGATAGATATGTACCAGTTTTACCACCTAAGTGGAATAGCAAGTTGTTCAAGGCAGAGCACTCAAAAAAAATATGGTCGGTTGTTTCCTCTTCAATTTCACAGAATAGGCATTGCATGGGACAGATCATTCCAACCTTTTGTAACATAGATCTAGTAAGCAAAGCTTTGTTGATCACTTTCCACATCAAAAGATTGTATTGAGGGACTGTATCAGTAGACCATATAACATCATGCCAGATAGCAGCAGGCAATGGATCACTTTCTGTTAGGGAACTGTAAACACCCTTAACAGAATGTGGTTTGCCATTCTACTGAACAGAGTTGATTTGCATAGCAGTGAAATTAGTTTGTTGTAATATATTCCAAGTTTGCTGAATTTCTTGATTACTGGTGGTAGGCAACTGAATATTACCATTGATCAAGTAGGAATTAGCATCAGCAGTTAAGGAAATACCTGTTTGGACAATTTGTGAGTAGGAAAGCAATTTAAATAAAATTAGGCCTTGTCTAACCCATGGTTCCTTCCAAAAATTCACCTTTGAACTGGCATTAACTGGGTATTGTATAAACGGCAGAAAGACTTCTCCATACTTAAGGATGCTTCTCCATGTCCAACTACTTTGTTGAGGGATCTCCATGACCCAGAAATCCTTGTTCTTGATATTGTGATGCCATGTCCATTCCACCCATAAACTTTCCCTTTTTTTAATGATTGCATCAAACTGTTTGCTTATAGCCGCTATGTTCCACTTCCTTATGTCTAAGATACCAAGCCCACCAGATTTAAAAGGAACTTCAAATTTTGTAAAAGCACATGGGACAATTTTCCTGTTGTGAATACTTCCAGTCCAAAAGAATCTACTCATAGCAGATCTGAGTAAATGTAATAACTTGATAGGAAGAATTATAGTGCGTGCCCAGTAAACAATAGAAGAGAAGACAACAGATTTGATGAGAACAAGCCTTCCAGATTGAGTTAATTTCCTATTATCCCATGCTGTCATGATTGAAGTTATTTTATGATATAATGGATAACAGTCATTCTTAGTAATTCTTTTAGTTATAAGAGGCAGACCAAGGTACTTCATGTCATTCTCCATACTTGTGAAACCAGACTGCTGATGTAGGAAAGCAGCTTGTTCATTACTGATACCAGAGACTAGCATAGAAGATTTATTTTGATTTATGGATAAGCCAGTCATTTTTTTAAATATATGCAGTGCTTCTTTAATTCCATTCAGAGAAGGCAACTCAGGCTTTGTAAACATCATGACATCATCAGCAAACATGATGGATGTAATAAGTTGTTGAGAACATTTGGGATGATACTTTATTATTTTCCTGTTGTAACTAGTTCTTAGAGTAACAGTTAGCACTTCCATAACTATCAGAAACAAATAAGAAGATAACGGGTCTCCTTGCCTGATACCTTTTCTTCCTCTAAAATTTCCTACAGGTCTGCCATTAATCACAATAGAGTAGGATGGAGTGGAAATACATACATAGATCCAAGACACAAATGTTTTAGGGAATCCCATAACAGCCATAATTCTAACTATGGATTCCCAATGGATAGAGTCGTAAGCTTTAGTTATGTCAATTTTCAGAGCTGCAGCAGGGGTGCTATTGCTATTACCATAACATTTGAGAAGTTCTTGAGCCAAGAGAACATTATCAATGATGTCTCTGTTAGGAAGAAAAGCTGATTGATTTTTAGAGACAACAGATGGAAGAACTGAGACTAATCTGGCTGCTAGAATTTTAGATATGCACTTGTACACTACATTACAACAAGATATGGGCCTATAAGAACTAACAGTGGAAGCTGGAGAGTATTTGGGAATTAATGCAATATTGGAACAGTTGATTTCTCCAAGAATCTTGCAAGTATTAAAGAAGTTATGTATTGCCTTGCAAAATTCACTTCCAAGAATACTCCAAGTACTAATAAAAAACACTACATTTAGACCATCAGGGCCACCGGATGAGTGTTTGTTCATGGAGAAAAGGGTTGCCTTGATTTCTTCATCAGTAACAGGACTGACAAGAAATGATGCTTCCAAATAATTGATGTTTGGGAGGTCAGTTTCAGTAATTAAGTCAAGATCTGGAGTAAATCCTTCTATATTACCATACTACTTGGTGAAGTATTGTATAAATGCATTGTCAACAGTTTCAGGAGAGGTGTGCAAAATGCCCTGGTCATCAGTTATACTATGAATGTTTTCTCTTGCTTGTTTAAGTTTGATAGAATCATGATAAAACTTCGTGTTTTTGTCACCTTCATCATGCCATTTTTTGTTTAGTTGCTGTCTCTTCATGTTGGCTTCAAGTTCCAAAGCAGAGTTAACTTCTAAAAGTAGTTTTCTTTCTTCATCAGCTGCTTGAACGTCAAGAGGATGTTCCATCATAAATTCTTGCCTTATTTTAAGTTGCTGAGTAAGTGTAGCAGACAGCAGACCACCTCTACCAAAAGTTGAAGAGACCCACTGTTTGATAGCTTGCTTAATGTACTTGAGTTTCCTGCAAAATTTAAACATAGGGTTACCAAAACCAACAAATTCTGCATTAGCTTTTGATACAAGAACAAGAAAGTGTTCATGCTTAGCCCAAGCATTAAAAAATTTGAAACTTCTTTTTTCTCTTCGCAAATGGTTACCAAGGGACAGGATTTGAGCTGAGTGGTCTGATAGGATTGGTTGTGGGAGGAAAACTGAAATGGAAGGCCAAAGAGATAGGGTTTGGAAATTGCAAAAGGAATGATCAATAGTTGTAAAGGTACGTACTCCACTTCTGCTTCTATTATTCCAAGAGTACTTGGCACCAGATTTATTCACCAACAGCAACTCAGAATCAATAACAGATTGATTGATAGGATCAAGATCCCTAGGAGTAAGTGGGTTGCCACCGAACTTGTCATTAAAACTTAAACAAGAGTTGAAGTCACCCATAACCAGCCATGGATGTGAAGCTTGTCTTAAAGGAGGAATTGTTTTAAGGAAGGCATTCCTTGATATGGTAGAATTGTCAGCATACACAATTGTTAAGTAGAAAGAGGTTTGGGTTTGGGTAAGAAACAAGTGAAAATGTATAGATTGTCTACTCGAAAGAATGGGAGATAGAGTTATTTCAGAGGGGTTATACAAAACAAGAATTCTACCATAGGATGCTGAATCAAGGTTATGATGGAAGGACCAGGTAGGATTAATGTAGTTAACAGCCTTTTGAGATAGGGGAAGATTTAGCTTAGTTTCAAGAAGTCCAATGAGGCAAAGGTTATAATCAGAGATATAATTCTTAACTTGATCAAGTTTCAAATTGTTATGAGCCCCTCTAAGATTCCAAGTTGCTATTTTTGTATGCATTAAAAACTATTGATAAGTGAGGGAGTTGTTTCTTCTCTGAGCTGACAGAGATCTGGATCTTGTTTGTATCTTCCTTTTTAATTTTGTAGGGGGTGTGGGAGGTTGGTTGTGTGAGGCAGGAGATGATGAGTGAGGTTGGTTGAGTGAGACAGGTGAGGGGGTGCTGGGATCAGGCCAACCAGGGATGGGAATGGAAAAATTGTAGTGAGTTTGAGAAGATTTTGAGGATTGATCACCTTGCTTGGATGTTACTATTTGAGTTATCTGGGTTTCAAATGATTTGCACCAATTGTTGTCAAAATCAGAAGAAGATGTAACAGTTGTTGTACAAACTTTGCCAGTTTCTTTTCTATTTTGCTTGTTACTTCCATTTTTCCTCTTTTCATTCATTTTTGTTGCTTGTTGTTCTTTTGTTATTGCCTGATTTAGTGTGTCAGTGGGTATTTGTTTTGCAGAATGGTTTGTTTTCTCAGTCATGGTTGTTTGTTGCTCTGTGCATGTAAGCTGGTCAGTTATTTCACCTTCTTCCATAAGTTGCATATTATTTGCTTCTTGATCTTCTTCATCAGTTTGTAGCAACGTGTACATGTTGTTAGTACTTACTGCACACACTTGCACATTTGTTTTTCCAGTAGTTTTTGGAATTTGTACTGTTCTTATTCTCTGTTCTAAAATTTCATCATTCTCCTTCTCTTTCACCATATTTATTTCTTGTACTTCAACTTCAGTTTGTTGCATGGTGTACATGTTACTTGCACTAACTGTATCTCTTTGTTTTGCATTTACTGAACCTATCACACCATTATTAACTCCAGCAGCTTTATCAATAGTTTTTTGATTTTCACCTTGTTTCAACAAATCAACTTCATCATTAATTACACAGTTGTTGTTCCTATTACTATTGGTTTTGGTTACTTTCTGCCATTTTTGTTTAAAACTAGTCTGTTTATCACTGCCTTGACCCTTTACCACATTATTCCTTCCATCATTTCCTTTCTTCTGTTGTTCAGTCATTGTTTCTTTATCTACTTTCTTTCCATTTTCTACAATTTTGCAATTACTCAGCTGGTGTCCAAAATCCTTGCATAGAGTACATATCAGTGGTTTCCATAGGTAAGTTACATTAACTACTTGCATCGATCCATTTTGCAGTTGAACTGTAAATTTATCTGGCAGTTCTTTGTTTGGATGCACTTCAACTAAACATTTGGCAAAAGAAATACGCTCAAATTTTTCAGTTGAAGCATCCAAACATAGTAGCTTACCCACTCTAGATGCTAACCAATTAATTCCCAACGTTGACCAAGCAAACAAAGGAATGTTTGTTAATTTTATCCATACTGGAACTGTTTTAATGCTACTACAGTTATTTCCAATATTTACATCCCATGGTTTCACAATAAATAATTTATTCCTCATCACAACAGGGTCAGCCTCTGATATTCTGATTCTATCATCTTCATTTGTGAATTTGAATAGAAAGAGAAACCCATCAGATTTGACTGAGATCGAACCACTTAATTTCCAGACTTTCTTAAGGTAGTATAACACAGTAGCATAAGGCAATGGGGTGTCTAAAAAGAAACCTACGAGATAATCTCTCCACATATCATTACCAGCTTGAACAACGTCAGCGGGTGGGACGATCGCTTCACCATTGAATTGCAGTTGAATTTCACGTGGGACAAACTTCCCAGCATTATTCGGTTTGGCTTTGAATAGCGAGTTCCACGAAAGAGGAGGAGAAGGAACAGGGATAGGTTTAGAACTAGGAAGAAATGGCAGTGAAGAAGGTGGAAGGGGGTTGACCAACGAGGGTGGAGATGGCACCGAAGTAAGAAGACTAGGAGATGGTGGATTGGATGGTTCTGACAAGGAGCTGGAAGCAGCTGGCGGTACAAGCAAGGGAGAGGAGGGACTAGGTTGATTTGATTTGCTGGGAAAAGACAGATAAGCGGGAATAGGGGATGGGGGCACGGTCACCATTTTTGAAGAGATTTGATTTTATCCTCTCTAAACTTTTTTACAACAGTTTATTTTCTAGTTAATGGTTTTAATATCTTTCTGACTTGGTCATTACTCAGATATATGCATATATTTTAGACGAATTTGACCTTGGTTGATTTCTTTGATCAAACGTTTAATAAAAACTTGACTTGTTCATCTTTGAATTCTCTACTATATTCTTGAAAATATTTTGACACTGTTAATCTTGGCTTTTGATCGAATATATTTGTCAGGTTGATTCTGCCTTAACTTGTTCAAAAGTTGCTCTGAATTGAATTCGTTAATTTCTAAAATTCTTGTGTATTATTTCGAGTTTCATTCTTGATTTCAATCATTGATGCTATTACTTGCTTGCTGCTTGATTTTTCATGTATATATGTATGTTTGTGTCCCTATTTTGAGTCTGTACCCATGCACTTGCACTTGACCTATTTTCTATAATGTATGAACTGTGTGTGCATTAAATTGATTTATGTATGGTTTGTACATACGCTTATCTTTGAAATAGTTGTGCCTTGTTGTTGTTCACTAAATGGTATTCAAGTGTACATGTGTCCATGTTGATGCTCATTTGTACTTCCTGATGGCCGCACTGGTTGTAGACTGTAAAGACTATGATCACTCATGTGTATACATAAATACATATATACGTACGTATGTATATATGTATGTATGTATGTGTCTTATCCTTTCTTGATTTGATGAATAGCTATGTGTGATGCTTTGTTGCTCTTGAATATGTCTTGCTATGTCGAACTTCATTATTGTTGCATTAGTGCTTGTTGTTGATCCAAAATGCCACACCTTGTATGTTTATTCTTGTCCATGTGCTTGTGCCTTTACTTATTTGTCTTTTTCTTTGCTTCCTGGTTGTGATGATTTGATGCATGTTGCACTGGATGGTTGACTCTTATATATGGTGCACCTGAGTTGAGCCTAAGATGACTTGGGCTTGACCTTGTGCACATTTGCACTGAGTTGATCCTTCGGGTTTGACCTTTGCAATTGTCCGTGAGATTAGATCGAGGCTAGGTCTTATGATATGCACAGTGACCTACTATGCATATCATGAGTTCTCCATGCACCTATATTTGTCCCTATCTAAGTATGAAGGGGAAAACAAACCCATAAACTGAGGCAATATTAATATTCAAATTCAATTTTACGTTTTCTATTTAGGTTGGTTTCCTTTTCCATTTTATTGCATTATTTATTTGACAGGTATAGCGCCTGGCTGGACATAAGTTGGAGTAAGAAAATCGTGATCAAAATCGAGTGTGAGTGAGTGAGGAAACAAAGTATTGTATATGATTGTGTAGAGAAATTGTGTATAGTGAAAGTTGTATTGTATTTGAAAATGTAAACATAATGGAAGCTAAATGTGTACTACTTGAATTTGTAAAAAATATATTTGTTTGAATAAAATATTTGTTTAATGAAATTCTGATTCATTTATTTTATTCGGCAAATATTTATTTCATATTGTGAAATCACAATAGTACTACAACAAACACATTTAACGAATATATATAATCATCAAACAATAATCGTAAACCATTATATTCTACTAAATTAATTAGCGGTTTCTTTGCTTGTGATTGGATAAATTTTATTAGAATCTCGTGCACGCATGTGTGCTTGTGTTTATATAATATTAACACATTGATTATTAAATTTAATAGTGTATTGATTATAGTGTATTGAGCGTACTGATTAGTATTAGTATAATAGTTAAATAATTTTAATTTTATAGGAAGGTAATTAATGATAATTATAGGAATAAATCCATAATTAGAGGCATAATGAGTAGTTACCTTATACGGCCTTAATTATTAATTGTGTAGGATAGTGTTTATATATAATTGGTATATATATGAAGTATGACTATGTATAGGGATCTGAGGTCAATCTAAAGTTATATAGAAGCCTCTCTAGTTAAATCTAACTACTAACGATGTAAATTTAGGCACTGGTATAGGACATCCTCGATGGGCGTGAGGTCAGTCCTAATTCTGTAAGATAAGTCTGCCCAATCAACCTGGCTACTAGTACTTATGAATGGATGGACTAATATGAGTCATTATGGTTTGGACTATGGGTCATAGTCACTCTATTGATACGATAGGAGAAATCATTAGAGGGGTCTACTTTGGATTTAGAGATATTAGGTGGTTATTATAAGGTCTGCCTCTTCACTATAGGAGAAGTATTAAGTGACCCAATAGGATTTCTTATGATGTAAGTTAGTGAGAACCATATAGGGACCCGCCTTGGGTTAGATTTAAATGACGGGGACCTGCCTATTTTTATAAGTATTAAATGATCAAAGCCGAATAAAAAGGTATTAAGTGGTTTAAAAGCTCTCTCTCTTGCATCATTAATGATAGTTGCATTAGAATTTGGAAATGGACTAGAATGGGTAAAGTATTAAATGATGGTAACCTATCTATTTTATAAGTATTAAACAGTTGGAGTCTGCTTAATTCCTAGTAAAAGGTATTAAGTGATTGGGATGCTTTCTCTTCCATCGAAAAATGGTAATTTCAACAGAATTTTAGAGTTGGACCGAAAGGCTTTTGGGCTTCCAGTTAAAGTTAATAGTGTGATATAGTTTTAAATATGTAAGACATATTTTCTAATCTAAATAATATTGCCCAAGTATAATTATGGTAAAGCATGATATTCTCATTCACTGGACATTTTTTGTTCTGACCCAATCCTCACTACAACACACAGGTTAGAGGAGGCGATGCTGATTTAGGAGACAAAGGTAGAGATGAAGACATATGGTAGACATCTATTTATTTATGCTATTTAAATATTTTTAATGTCAGTTCAAACAATTATGTTGATTTGAAATATTGTACGATGGAGGTTTCATGTAGACACGGTGCGAGATTTGGTTATAACATGTTTTGTTTCTGAAATGATTTTCTTTTGTGAAATGGGCATTTATTTCTGATATTATATTTTATCCATTTCGCTATGAGATTCTAAAAGAATAAATAGGTAGCTATATGTACTGTATGTTGTTTCAATTTTACCAACTTGAAACTCGCCTTGATATGGGCCTAAGGTTCAATGTGCTTTTACTAGATTGAAATTAGGTTCCTTTTTGAGGTTGGTTGTTACATGGCTATAGCGGCCCCATGCCTGAACTTCACCGAACCGAAGTGATGGGGTTGAAATGGGGGTATTGATTGAGTTTGAACATGGGATGTAAGAAATTAATAAAGGACTAATCATACCATAGTAAATCACAAAAAATGAATAAAAATTGAATATAAAGATGACTTGAAAGTAGATCCAAGCAACGATACTATTAGAAGTCGAATAGGCACTGAAAAGATGAAGGTTGGAAAATAGAAGGAAGCAATTAGTTGTATCAGGCACCAACCGATATATAAGCTATTTCATTTGATTGGTGCCGAATGGACATAGGCAGACATGAAATTTGGTTAGGCAAGTCTCCATCGGATCAAGCATGCTGAACCAAGGAACACCGAATCCATTTTTAGCACTGGATTGAGATGCATGCCGAGCCAGAACAAATGACAAACCAAGACAAAGGCAGTTACAAATGGCTGCTTGACAGGGTAATTGCGTGCCCAATAAAGTGAAGCCCATAGGAAATGTTAAACAAAGCATACTTCGCATTCTATGAAGCATACATTAGGGGCTAGTGTCATAAACATGTTCATTTAGAGTATAATGGAGGTAAGTTGGAGGAAAGTTAATCAAGCCCACGTCGAAGTGACAAAGGTATTGTTTTTAACACCCCATAAAATCAATCGTGAATAAACAAGTTGAACAAATTAAATTGAATAAAAAACAGATAAATATGAAAATTATGTAAAAGTTGGAATCCAACCATGAAAGTTAAGCCGGTGTGTTCATGGCGAAATTCTAATCAATTTTCATATGTAATAATATGTTGGAAACGGAGCTCAAAGAAAAAATTATGAACATTTGAAATTTTCAAATTTGAAATAATTTAAATAGAATACAAATTCAAATAACCAAATAACTCTTAAATTTGAAATGTGAAAGTTGACCATAATTATACGTAGGGTTAAAATAAACGTTAAAATTAACATTAATGTTCTAACTAAGGAATTAAATAAAATAAAATAACGACACGATGAAAATCTTCCTTAAATAGGTGTAACGGTCGACCGGTGGTATAGGGGCAGTTGACCGTAGAGCATTTGCGGCAATGGTTTTAATTGATTGAACGCTTCGGATTTAATTACTTGAATCCAACGATTCTTGTGATTTCTCACCACTACAAATAAGACCCTAGACCTCTCACTTTTATTCACAAAATATTTAAGGAACTTACCAACGCTCTGGCAGTTCATCTCTTCTGAGATTTTGAAAAACTCCATTGGGATTTCAGGTAAGAAATCTTATACGTCTATTTTGTTTCCTATTTATTTTCCCAACCTATTCTTCTCCAATTTTCTAAATTTAATCTATATATACAAATCCCTTATTGTACATATCTAAAAGAAGAGATCTAATAAAGATTGTCAAAGGCGGCTCAAATCCAAAGAAGGCAAAGCTAAGAATATACTGTGAGTGAAAATCTTAGCTTTTCTATTTTAGTAATTGATTAGTATAATTTGGGTTTGAATATGCTCTGGGGAGTTTTGATTTGCAAAAAACATCGTATTATAAACCCCTAAAACACCTTCAATGCAAAAATGTCAATTCTAGATTGAAATCTCAAATTTGTTTATGTCAAAATAATGGAAATTGTGTAAATTTATAGTTTTTATAATTTTACTTTCTATTCCACTCCTTGTTCTTTTCGTTGAATTAGGTTAAAGAATTTTGATTAAATAATAGTATCTAAGGTATGAATTCATTCATAGTTTGCACTGCTTATTCCCACGAATTAAATAAAAATTTGTTGTTTATTTTTATATGAGAAAAGAGTTAAATAGAGCGAAAAAATTGGAATTATAAGTTTTTATTACTAATATATTCCATTATTTTGATGTAATAAGCTGGGTTTAAATTTTTATTACGTACAAGTCTATTGGTCGGAATCTTTGGATATGAATATTGGAATTTTGGTATTGTTGGTAATACGGAATGAAACTTTTACAATTGTTTAAAGAGTTGATATTTAAATGCCAGTTAGGGTGTCTATTCTACACGCTTAGAAATTACAGGGTGCGTATTTATATACATATATTAGTGTAATTAACGAATAATTATAATAACGTATAATTGTGTAGTTAAATAGGTTATTTGTTCAACTAAATCCCCCTTGGGAGGTAATTAATGTTAAAGATGAAATTAAATTTTTTATTGAGAAGTTGTTTTGAAAAAGTAAGAGATCTTGGATACTCGTAATTAAAAGTACGTTGAGTGAAAAGCTTTTGATTAAAAGATTTGTGGCTAAAGGGATTTTATTTTTAAAATCTAATTTAAAATTGTCGAGTTAATGGGTTTTAAATTTTTAGAGAAAGGAATCTTCGTCTTTAAAATAAATATGAAATAAAGCGTAGGTTGGACGTGATGATTTTCTATTTCATAAATTTGAAAGTTATTTTTTGCTAAAAAAGGGCATACATGGAAAAGGAACTTAACTAGCTAAGGAATAGAGAAAAGAAGGATGAGAATAAATAGAATAGGAGGGACATTTTCGTATAACGAAAATAAAGAGAATAACAGCTGAAGTAGGAGCTAATTGGTTAAGGGGAATATAAATAGAGGCAATATTAGGAGATTTGGACAAAAATAACATTAGGAATTTATATAAAACTGGATTAGTAATCTAGTTAGAAATTAATAGGATAGAAGTATCAATGTTTACTCCCCTTTTCATTGTTTAAAGTTATAGGAGATATTTTTGAAATATTTTTATTTGCTATTGGATGGAATAAAAGATGATAATTAATAAATGAGTTGGGGTAATCTGTAAATGTTGTAAGGAAAAGCATTTATGTGAGGAAGATTATTATATATATTCATTTTAGAATTTGACTTTAAAATGGTAATAAAATAGAAATAAATTCGGCTTGACAAGAAAAGGATTGAAAAGATTGTAGGAGTTTACATAAGGCTTATATAAAGTATTTAGTTAAAGGACAGTACATTTTGAGTAGTAAAGTAATAGATGTTGATAATAACTTGAAATTAGGAATTTGGCATCCATATGAAAATATTGTGGTTTGAAGTTTAATTATCTTGTAACTAGAAATGTCTTCGAAATAATAAATGACTGATAAAGGAAAATCTATCATTTTGGAATGTTATCTTTTTAATGGGTTTAAAAGGAGTTAAATTTGGAAAATAACGGGGTCATTGAACTTCTCATAAGTATAGGCCATAATTTCATTGAGTAGTGGTACTGATTTTGAATTTTATGTAATAAGTTTCTTTGTATGAAAATAATTTATTGAGATTTATTTTTATTGTCGGAGAAGGTTTTTGAAAAGGGAATTATTTTGCTCTTTTATGGAATTAAGTAATTTTTGAATTTCTGAAATTTTGATTTAATAATAGTTTGGTTTAATGATTGCGTTTTAAATGTTTCGAATTAAAAGTCCAACTTTTAAAAAATTAAATCTCTGTTGTAGAAATTCCTTAAAAGGAAAAGTTGGAACCAATTTCATAGCTCATTCTAGGAGCTATGCATTTTTTGAAAATTGACAAAAATGGTTTCCAAGTTTATATTTTTAAAGATAAAGGTTTCGGATAAGGTACTTTATAATTGTGAGATTTTAGCTTTAAGAATGGTGAGAACCAAACCAATTTTTTTTATGGAGTATATAAGGATTACTACCTAGGTAAGGCAGTGTAAAGGTGTTAAGAGATGAATAAAATAGGATTTGTATGTACAACCTAATTTGAAAATTTGAAATCGGTTTCAAATATTTAACTGTAGTTGGTAAAGTTATGAAGATATTCAAGGTCTATAATTGGGTCATAAGTTCGGTTGTCCTAATTGACTTGGAATGTAAATCTCTATGTTTTGGTTTATTTAGAGCGGTCACCGTGTAACTTTCATAAGTTTCCAATTTCAAAATATGGATAAAAGTGTGCAGTTTGAATTAATAAGAAATATATTGTAACGAGTCGAATTTTGCCCGCTCGAAAATCGACATCCATACTTCATATCGTATTCGAATGCCATAGATTCGACCATTCAAATCCGATTCGCCGGAGCTTATAACAATCATTAAGTAATTAACACAGCGGAATAAAAGAATAATACAATGATATACAGCTTTCATACAATATCTGATACAACAGATGATCCAATAGATATCAATATACATCAGAGATATGATACAATAAAATAGCAGCGGAAAAGAAAATAGATGACAACATCTAGCAGCGGAACAATATAACTCATAGATAGTCTTCAAAAGAGAACTCCGGGAACTGCAACTCCATCTCCAAGAATCAATCCAGCAATAGCTCAAACTCCCAATAACGATGCACCAAGACGAGCAAGACTGGTGCGATCCAAAGACTGAACTAACTCCAGATAATCCACTATATCTAACTATCTGAAAAACCCAACTCTAGACTGCTCGTGTAGAAAATAATGAGCACCCAGAGTTTAGGAAAGAAACAATAAACTCCGGATCAGTCGTGGGACTGGTGTGAGCAACAAAAACAGTTTATCTTTTAAAACATTCAGCTAAAGATTTCAAAGTCAATTCGCAATGCTTTTTAAAAATGAGACTACCATAAGACCTCCCGCCACACACACAATGCAAACGCAGACTTGGAGGAGATTTCTTCTTATGTTAGTCAAAGATGCTTGATACGCACTAAAAGAACATTTTATATTTTTACTAGTGCATAGTGTAGGAAAAATTCATTTCGAAAGTAGAATATAAATCTTAGCTAGCATAGGTACCATTATAGTATGCTTACTGTAGCTACCATATTAAATGGCAGGTTCTACAACTAAAACCGTACAAGTCTCGTATTGTTTCTTTGGATTTCCAACGAATGATCAGGCCAAGGAACTTCCCATTGCCACATGAGAATGCCTCTGGATGGACATCCCCGAGAACCAAACCGGATCTCTACCAACACAAGGCCGGTTACCCCTAACTGAGTAACAACTGACCGAATATGCCATCCCCCGGTCCTTTGGGACCTTTCACCGAGCGCTCGTAATCAATTCACACAATCATAAAGTGTTTTCAACATGAGTAAGTATCTGGGCTCCATACCATGATACCACCCTTTTCCAGAAGGAAATGCACACATCCTAAAGGGCGCTACCCCTCATAACCTTGCCGCATCTTTCCTGTTTTGACCATTCACGGGGTGTGAGGCTCGACGAAGTCACGTCCACAAAAACATACTTTATACAAAAGCCATGCTTTGGGTCAACAAATGATCATAGAAATGATCACCAAGATAGACGATCAAATAAATGATCCTATCACAAATAATCAACACAATGATCATTTCACAACAACACTCAGCATGTCACATTACCAAATTGGGAATATATCGCTGATAACATTCAACTACATAACCTCTGAGCTCGTACGTCTCAGAGAAGGGTGTTAAGCTAAAAGAATAAATTCTTCGCCACCAACAGAAATATATTTGAAAGAAATCGGCTTTATATCTCAATTTGTAATGTCAGACATACAATCCATACAAGTCTGTTCCGGGCTCGAACAGAACCGAAGGCACTTACAAAGAAGTCCTTGCAATCCGGATATTCACAATCCCGATCGGATTTCCCATCACTTAGGGAGTTTCTATACCGGCGCGACTCGGTGCAGAAATAATCGATAGGTCATCCTATCGCTTTCGCAAATACCCGGTCTTCATCACCGGTCTTCAAATGCTATCCATAACGACGTATCACATATTCGGAATGGGTTATACGACACAAAGGTCCTTTCCCGGCTAAACCGAATAGTGAGCACGATATTTCAAAACAAATGGATAATGGGATTTCAATTAAGTCACAACTTATTACCCAAAACTTTTCTTCAAATGGCTTAACAAATTACCATTTTCAATCTTTAAACAAAAAGATTCATTTTCACAGATTTTCCAAATCAATTTTCATTTCAATTTGATTAACTCGTTAAATCTTTAAATCAAAGATTTAACTTATAGCCTTCAAAACAATTTCATTTCAATTTGATTTAAACAAATCATCAATTTAAATCTGTTAAAAATAAACAGATTTAATTCATAGCTTTCAAAAAGAATTCATTCATAACTTAGGAAAATCATTTCTCTATTCAATCTTGAAATTCCCCTAATTAACTGGAATCTCGGTTCTTATCTAAAAGTGTTTATCATTTGAAAACAACAGTTTTCATTTTGGAAATCTGATTCATTTATACGAGTTGAAATCCTTGGGTTAAATTCAAATTCCCAAAAATAATACTTAAAAGTGGTTTAATCCCTATATAACCAATATAACATCTTTAATCCCTAATTTCAAATCATAGAATTCAATTTCAAGTATTGAATTTAAATTTAAATCAAATTATTTAAATTCCAAAACTTAATCAAGTAATTTAAAAATAATAAATTTTATTTTGAAATTTCAATCTAAAAGCTTTTCACATTTATTCTGATTCCATTTCCAAAAATTTGAATTTAAAAATTCAAATTTAAAACTATTTCAAACATCTGTGACTTAACCGATTTCCTCGTGAAATCCATATTTGTGTGTGTATGGTGTGGTCCAGGGGTTTAACACACTAGTGCAACATCATTTCAATCATCACAGATTAAAACATAGGAATATAGTTGATAAGCGATATAAAACTATAACGCTCATCGTCCATTCACAGATTCACAGATAGTATACAAATGTAAATAAATATACACAGCTCAAACTACAGAACAAAATATCACAAATCAGATAGGATAATCAATTCAAAGCATCTCATACAATACAATCATTCCTAAGCATTCAATAAACATTTGTAAGCAGGAATAATTAACTGTTTAATCCTAATTAATTCAATTCATTTCCAATTTAATTAATTACTTATGAATTTATTATTAATTCAGATTTATTAATTCCAAATCATTTGATATGAATCAATATATCAAACACTTTTATTAATTCTTCTTAATTAATAAATTAATTAGATTAATCTTTTAAACCAATTACATAATTAATTAACCAATTAATTAATTGTTTTAAGAAATTAGACCTTAATTAATAAAGTTAAACTTACAATTAATAATTTAATTGATACAAAACATTAATTATCCATTCCTATTATCTTAATAATTAACGTATTACGAATCATTCAATCTTTATTAATTTAAGGTGAACTCATTCTTAGTAGTGATTTAAATATCATTTACAAATATGTTTGAAAACCTTTTTATTTCAACTTGCCTTTCTAAATATCATTTTAAATTCAAGATTTAAAAATGAACCCTCCTTTGTCTTTAGTAAAGTTTAAACAAATTTTAAAAATCCTTTAAATTACTTGTTTAAGTAATATTTTATTATAAAGAAATTTTAAAGAGTTGAAATCAAATCCTAAAACATTTAACTTATTTAAAATATTTAAAATACTTGCATTAATCACTTTCTTTCATTTCAAAATCTGAAATTCAATTATATGTTCAAGTCTAGTCTTCAGATTTGTTTTCAACTTTGCTTAACTTTCTTTTACAACTCAATTTCTAATCTTATATTCAATTCTTTTAAATAAAATATTTCTTAATTATTATTAAAACAAATTTAAACTTAAAAACTTAGTTATACCTAAACCATGTTGTAAACTAACTTAAGTTTGTACTTAAACTTCCGTTTTTAAACTAGCTTAAGCTTTGTTTCAAAATAAATTTTTTTTTTATTAAACTTTTAAAACAGAACAAGTTCTATTTATTAAACCTGAACATCACTGGCTCGAGCCCCACCATGCTTGCTTCCAGTCAAAACGAAGATTCCCCGAGCCAAACGCGAGTTTCCCCCCTAGGAAAACAACAGCCTGCTTCGAGTTCAACACGTCTTCCCCTTTCTTCCTCCCCAGTGCACACACATGCACCGTGCACCTACCCACGCTCCTCCGGCCACCGATGAGCACCGCGTCCATCCCACACACCCACTCGAACACGCGAGACCCCAAAGCACCAACCAGATCGAAGAAATTTCGATCAGATCCAAAATTGACCCATTTGAACCCACTGACCCAAAAACCCATCCACGAAAATCGCTTCGCTCCTCCTCCTCTGACCACCTGAACGTCACCACCCTCCGGCCTCGTCCCTGACAAACTCTCGCCTAGCTCCTCCTGAAATTTCGTGCAGCTCGATGCACGAGAGGAGGCGCGGCGATCTCATATTCACGCACCATAAAAACTAGGGTTAAAATCTTCCACGGTCAACCACCCTCGCCGCCGCCACTTGTTCGCCTTCCTGATATTTTTCCCGACACCATTGATCACTCCTCAACCTCCCCGAACAACCCTAGCACCTCTAGTACCCCCGATCGCCAGAAACTCCCCAAAAACCCATTTCCGTTCAACTTCAAACTGCTACCAAAGTACCCTACTAAAAATCACGAAACCCATCTTAAAAATCATCATTTTCAGTATGAATTCAAGTTATATAATTTGATTCAAGTTTCATGATATTCGCATTAATCATAAAGTTAAGATTTTCCCTGTAAAATAAATTTTTCAGATGTTATAAAGCTCTATTTTACTGATGACCTTCTCCAGATCTTAAATTAAGTATAAACAAACTTGTTTTGTTTAAACTTCAAAGTCTAATGACGATTTAATGAAGTGAAAGTTGAATTCTAAGTTGATTTTCTTTCGCAAAGCAAAACTTGAAAGCTAAATACAGAGAGTACTCTGTTAATTCACCTGCATTACATATCATTCTTGCCTATGTACCAAATAGTATTGAATTGATATTTGCACATTTCATACTTACTCAAGATGAACATTCAACAGATATATATATGCTTAATCATTTAAGAGTGAGGTTACTCACCGTTTTGAAGAATGAAGATTGAGCACCCTTGTTTGAATTCCTCAGGTTTGTTTTAGTTTGAAATGGATTTTACTTCAGATTCTACTTGAAACTGAGATGAAGTAATATAAACAAAGAAGTGTGCAGGGTTGTTATTATTTCTATGTGAGGTGATATATAGGAAAAGTGTACAGGTTAATTATATATTTTAGTATAATAGGCATGGCTGAAGTATGTTGCATTAATTGTTGAGGTGTATGGCATTTATTGCCTTGTACATATATACTTTCCACTCCATACTTGTTGTTATTATTTGTTTTTACAGGTTGCTTTTGTTTGGTTTGAACGAACAAGTGTATATGGATGGGTATGTACCTATATGAATGTATAAATAAAGGAACAGGTTTGTACAGAGAGGTATTTCTTTTGTTTATACTTTATTTTGTTTATACTTGCCTTGCCTTACCCAGGTTGATGCTGCATTACTTGCTTTAACATGCTTTTGTACTTTATTATTCCTACTTACTTTATTTATTATGCCTTAGTTGCAGTTATTTGTTTATAAAATTTACTCAAGTATAAACACACTTTTATACTTAAACAAAGTTTTAAAATCTTACCTTTCCTTTATTTTTAAACTTATATTATTAAATACTTAATTTACTTAAAATTATTTCAAACTTATGTACATTTTTATAAGATTTATTTTATATTTACAATCATAGTTTCCCAAAGTACATACATATATTATTTTATTTTTATACTAATGTTTTGCTTGTATATGAACATAAATTTCTATTGTCAATATATTGTTTAAATTTTTAACTAATTTGTTTCATGTGTATATTTTACATTTTATAGTTTACATAACCAATTTTATTTTCTGAAATGACTTTTTAACTTGCCTAATTTATCTCTATTTATAACTCAAATATTTATTTTACTTCTATTTTTAGTTTAAATATTTATCATCAATTTTACTTTAAAAATTATTGTTTTACATTTCTCTTTGTACACATATATTTTATATAACTCAAATTATCATCATTTATAAATTTTTAAATCAATTTATTTATTGATTTCTATACTTGTGTCTAAAGTATATTATTTATTTTTCAAAATCATTTATTTAAGAATTTATTTAAAATCCAATATATACATATATATTCACATATATACAAATTTTCAAACCCCTATGACTTAATATATTTTCTATTTGAATCGGGGAAACTCGCTTCCATTTATAATTAATTTTACAAATTTTAATTCAAAAATTCATTTAAATTATCAATTTAAATTAAATTAAAATCTACGGTCGTTACAAACTTCCCCCCTTAAAAGAATTTCGTCCTCGAAATTCGCAGGCACGAAAGCAACACAGAGATAGCTAGATAGAGAAATATCTTTTCAAATCAAGCTGGATATCAATTCTGCATTAGGCTTACCAAATCAGAATATCAACAATAGATACAAGAAATTATAATAAAATTTCAAATTTTGGTTTTAAACAAAATCATTTTATCGATACAATTATAATCATTCTTCATACTTCATATTCTATTAATCAATTTAATTCAATTAAAATTTCCAATTTATTTAAAATTTCTAAATTTTTAATTCATTATAGTTTAAAACGAAAAACTAATAAGAAATCGATGAAGATACGAAGTAAGAATTTTCTACAACGATTCATAGAGCATCACCACACCGAAACTTCTTCTTGTAGCTGGTACGAAGCAATCAAAAGAATTTGGAAACGAATCAAAGGAATTTGATAAGAAAGTTATTTCCACCGTTGTTACAGAGTATTGACCAATTATAGTCGTATTTCCCTGTCCTCTATCTCGTTCTCTTCTTGCACTCATACTTACTATCAGTGGATAGTAAGAGAATTTACTGAGGCATTAAAATGGACATCTTAAGGATTACTCATTCTAGGATTTACTTCACCCTATCTCTAATGAGTTCTTAATGTGTTACACTCCTGAGCTAAAGTTCAACCCTTAGCTCTGATACCAAATGTAACGAGTCGAATTTTGCCCGCTCGAAAATCGACATCCATACTTCATATCGTATTCGAATGCCATAGATTCGACCGTTCAAATCCGATTCGCCGGAGCTTATAACAATCATTCAGTAATTAACACAGCGGAATAAAAGAATAATACATTGATATACGGCTTTCATACAATATCTGATACAACAGATGATCCAATAGATATCAATATACATCAGAGATATGATACAATAAAATAGCAGCGGAAAAGAAAATAGATGACAACATCTAGCAGCGGAACAATATAACTCATAGATAGTCTTCAAAAGAGAACTCCGAGAACTGCAACTCCATCTCCAAGAATCAATCCAGCAATAGCTCAAACTCCCAATAACGATGCACCAAGACGAGCAAGACTGGTGCAATCCAAAGACTGAACTAACTCCAGATAATCCACTATATCTAAATATCTGAAAAACCCAACTCTAGACTGCTCGTGTAGAAAATAATGAGCACCCAGAGTTTAGGAAAGAAACAATAAACTCCGGATCAGTCGTGGGACTGGTGTGAGAAACAAAAACAGTTTATCTTTTAAAACATTCAACTAAAGATTTCAAAGTCAATTCGCAATGCTTTTTAAAAATGAGACTACCATAAGACCTCCCGCCACACACACAATGCAAACGCAAACTTGAAGGAGATTTCTTCTTATGTTAGTCAAAGATGCTTGATACGCATTAAAAGAACATTTTATATTTTTACTAGTGCATAGTGTAGGAAAAATTCATTTCGAAAGTAGAATATAAATCTTAGCTAGCATAGGTACCATTATAGTATGCTTACTTTAGCTACCATATTAAATGGCAGGTTCTACAACTAAAACCGTACAAGTCTCGTATTGTTTCTTTGGATTTCCAACGAATGATCAGGCCAAGGAACTTCCCATTGCCACATGAGAATGCCTCTGGATGGACATCCCCGAGAACCAAACCGGATCTCTACCAACACAAGGCCGGTTACCCCTAACTGAGTAACAACTGACCGAATATGTCATCCCCCGGTCCTTTGGGACCTTTCACCGAGCGCTCGTAATCAATTCACACAATCATAAAGTGTTTTCAACATGAGTAAGTATCTGGGCTCCATACCATGATACCACCCTTTTCCAGAAGGAAATGCACACATCCTAAAGGGCGCTACCCCTCATAACCTTGCCGCATCTTTCCTGTTTTGACCATTCACGGGGTGTGAGGCTCGACGAAGTCACGTCCACAAAAACATACTTTATACAAAAGCCATGCTTTGGGTCAACAAATGATCATAGAAATGATCACCAAGATAGACGATCAAATAAATGATCCTATCACAAATAATCAACACAATGATCATTTCACAGCAACACTCAGCATGTCACATTACCAAATTGGGAATATATCGCTGATAACATTCAACTACATAACCTCTGAGCTCGTACGTCTCAGAGAAGGGTGTTAAGCTAAAAGAATAAATTCTTCGCCACCAACAGAAATATATTTGAAAGAAATCGGCTTTATATCTCAATTTGTAATGTCATACATACAATCCATACAAGTCTGTTCCGGGCTCGAACAGAACCGAAGGCACTTACAAAGAAGTCCTTGCAATCCGGATATTCACAATCCCGATCGGATTTCCCATCACTTAGGGAGTTTCTATACCGGCGCGACTCGATGCAGAAACAATCGATAGGTCATCCTATCGCTTTCGCAAATACCCGGTCTTCATCACCGGTCTTCAAATGCTATCCATAACGACGTATCACATATTCGGAATGGGTTATACGACACAAAGGTCCTCTCCCGGCTAAACCGAATAGTGAGCACGATATTTCAAAACAAATGGATAATGGGATTTCAATTAAGTCACAACTTATTACCCAAAACTTTTCTTCAAATGGCTTAACAAATTACCATTTTCAATCTTTAAACAAAAAGATTCATTTTCACAGATTTTCCAAATCAATTTTCATTTCAATTTGATTAACTCGTTAAATCTTTAAATCAAAGATTTAACTTATAGCCTTCAAAACAATTTCATTTCAATTTGATTTAAACAAATCATCAATTTAAATCTATTAAAAATAAACAGATTTAATTCATAGCTTTCAAAAAGAATTCATTCATAACTTAGGAAAATCATTTCTCTATTCAATCTTGAAATTCCCCTAATTAACTGGAATCTCGGTTCTTATCTAAAAGTGTTTATCATTTGAAAACAACAGTTTTCATTTTGGAAATCTGATTCATTTATACGAGTTGAAATCCTTGGGTTAAATTCAAATTCCCAAAAATAATACTTAAAAGTGGTTTAATCCCTATATAACCAATATAACATCTTTAATCCCTAATTTCAAATCATAGAATTCAATTTCAAGTATTGAATTTAAATTTAAATCAAATTATTTAAATTCCAAAACTTAATCAAGTAATTTAAAAATAATAAATTTTATTTTGAAATTTCATTCTAAAAGCTTTTCACATTTATTCTGATTCCATTTCCAAAACATTTGAATTTAAAAATTCAAATTTAAAACTATTTCAAACATCTGTGACTTAACCGATTTCCTCGTGAAATCCATATTTGTGTGTGTATGGTGTGGTCCAGGGGTTTAACACACTAGTGCAACATCATTTCAATCATCACAGATTAAAACATAGGAATATAGTTGATAAGCGATATAAAACTATAACGCTCATCGTCCATTCACAGATTCACAGATAGTATACAAATGTAAATAAATATACACAGCTCAAACTACAGAACAAAATATCACAAATCAGATAGGATAATCAATTCAAAGCATCTCATACAATACAATCATTCCTAAGCATTCAATAAACATTTGTAAGCAGGAATAATTAACTGTTTAATCCTAATTAATTCAATTCATTTCCAATTTAATTAATTACTTATGAATTTATTATTAATTCAGATTTATTAATTCCAAATCATTTGATATGAATTAATATATCAAACACTTTTATTAATTCTTCTTAATTAATAAATTAATTAGATTAATCTTTTAAACCAATTACATAATTAATTAACCAATTAATTAATTGTTTTAAGAAATTAGACCTTAATTAATAAAGTTAAACTTACAATTAATAATTTAATTGATACAAAACATTAATTATCCATTCCTATTATCTTAATAATTAACGTATTACGAATCATTCAATCTTTATTAATTTAAGGTGAACTCATTCTTAGTAGTGATTTAAATATCATTTACAAATATGTTTGAAATCCTTTTTATTTCAACTTGCCTTTCTAAACATCATTTTAAACTCAAGATTTAAAAATGAACCCTCCTTTGTCTTTAGTAAAGTTTAAACAAATTTTAAAAATCCTTTAAATTACTTGTTTAAGTAATATTTTATTATAAAGAAATTTTAAAGAGTTGAAATCAAATCCTAAAAAAAGTAAACTTATTTAAAATATTTAAAATACTTGCATTAATCACTTTCTTTCATTTCAAAATCTGAAATTCAATTATATGTTCAAGTCTAGTCTTCAGATTTGTTTTCAACTTTGCTTAACTTTCTTTTACAACTCAATTTCTAATCTTATATTCAATTCTTTTAAATAAAATATTTCTTAATTATTATTAAAACAAATTTAAACTTAAAAACTTAGTTATACCTAAACCATGTTGTAAACTAACTTAAGTTTGTACTTAAACTTCTGTTTTTAAACTGGCTTAAGCTTTGTTTCAAAATAAATTTTTTTTTTATTAAACTTTTAAAACAGAACAAGTTCTGTTTATTAAACCTGAACATCACTGGCTCGAGCCCCACCATGCTTGCTTCGAGTCAAAACGAAGATTCCCCGAGCCAAACGCGAGTTTCCCCCCTAGGAAAACAACAGCCTGCTTCGAGTTCAACACGTCTTCCCCTTTCTTCCTCCCCAGTGCACACACATGCACCGTGCACCTACCCACGCTCCTCCGGCCATCGATGAGCACCGCGTCCATCCCACACACCCACTCGAACACGCGAGACCCCAAAGCACCAACCAGATCGAAGAAATTTCGATCAGATCCAAAATTGACCCATTTGAACCCACTGACCCAAAAACCCATCCACGAAAATCGCTTCGCTCCTCCTCCTCTGACCACCTGAACGTCACCACCCTCCGGCCTCGTCCCTGGCAAACTCTCGCCTAGCTCCTCCTGAAATTTCGTGCAGCTCGATGCACGAGAGGAGGCGCGGCGATCTCATATTCACGCACCATAAAAACTAGGGTTAAAATCTTCCACGGTCAACCACCCTCGCCGCCGCCACTTGTTCGCCTTCCTGATATTTTTCCCGACACCATCGATCACTCCTCCACCTCCCCGAACAACCCTAGCACCTCTAGTACCCCCGATCGCCAGAAACTCCCCAAAAACCCATTTCCGTTCAACTTCAAACTGCTACCAAAGTACCCCACTAAAAATCACGAAACCCATCTTAAAAATCATCATTTTCAGTATGAATTCAAGTTATATAATTTGATTCAAGTTTCATGATATTCGCATTAATCATAAAGTTAAGATTTTCCCTGTAAAATAAATTTTTCAGATGTTATAAAGCTCTATTTTACTGATGACCTTCTCCAGATCTTAAATTAAGTATAAACAAACTTGTTTTGTTTAAACTTCAAAGTCTAATGACGATTTAATGAAGTGAAAGTTGAATTCTAAGTTGATTTTCTTTTGCAAAGCAAAACTTGAAAGCTAAATACAGAGAGTACTCTGTTAATTCACCTGCATTACATATCATTCTTGCCTATGTACCAAATAGTATTGAATTGATATTTGCACATTTCATACTTACTCAAGATGAACATTCAACGGATATATATGCTTAATCATTTAAGAGTGAGGTTACTCACGGTTTTGAAGAATGAAGATTGAGCACCCTTGTTTGAATTCCTCAGGCTTGTTTTAGTTTGAAATGGATTTTACTTCAGATTCTACTTGAAACTGAGATGAAGTAATATAAACAAAGAAGTGTGCAGGGTTGTTATTATTTCTATGTGAGGTGATATATAGGAAAAGTGTACAGGTTAATTATATATTTTAGTATAATAGGCATGGCTGAAGTATGTTGCATTAATTGTTGAGGTGTATGGCATTTATTGCCTTGTACATATATACTTTCCACTCCATACTTGTTGTTATTATTTGTTTTTACAGGTTGCTTTTGTTTGGTTTGAACGAACAAGTGTATATGGATGGGTATGTACCTATATGAATGTATAAATAAAGGAACAGGTTTGTACAGAGAGGTATTTCTTTTGTTTATACTTTATTTTGTTTATACTTGCCTTGCCTTACCCAGGTTGATGCTGCATTACTTGCTTTAACATGCTTTTGTGCTTTATTATTCCTACTTACTTTATTTATTATGCCTTAGTTGCAGTTATTTGTTTATAAAATTTACTCAAGTATAAACACACTTTTATACTTAAACAAAGTTTTAAAATCTTACCTTTCCTTTATTTTTAAACTTATATTATTAAATACTTAATTTACTTAAAATTATTTCAAACTTATGTACATTTTTATAAGATTTATTTTATATTTACAATCATAGTTTCCCAAAGTACATACATATATTATTTTATTTTTATACTAATGTTTTGCTTGTATATGAACATAAATTTCTATTGTCAATATATTGTTTAAATTTTTAACTAATTTGTTTCATGTGTATATTTTACATTTTATAGTTTACATAACCAATTTTATTTTCTGAAATGACTTTTTAACTTGCCTAATTTATCTCTATTTATAACTCAAATATTTATTTTACTTCTATTTTTAGTTTAAATATTTATCATCAATTTTACTTTAAAAATTATTGTTTTACATTTCTCTTTGTACACATATATTTTATATAACTCAAATTATCATCATTTATAAATTTTTAAATCAATTTATTTATTTATTTCTATACTTGTGTCTAAAGTATATTATTTATTTTTCAAAATCATTTATTTAAGAATTTATTTAAAATCCAATATATACATATATATTCACATATATACAAATTTTCAAACCCCTATGACTTAATATATTTTCTATTTGAATCGGAGAAACTCGCTTCCATTTATAATTAATTTTACAAATTTTAATTCAAAAATTCATTTAAATTATCAATTTAAATTAAATTAAAATCTAGGGTCGTTACATATATCAAAGAAGGAAAGAGATGTGCAAGATATGGATACTCTTTTACATAGCTTACACTATCTGTTTCAATAAAAGAAAAGGAAATAATTCCTTATAATTTGAAACTAAGCAAAAATCTCACTTTGGTTAATTTATGGAAAATTATAACCGTGATCCATTTTAGAAAAATAGCTTTGATAAATTAAAATACAGAAAGGAATATCTAGCTTAGAAATTAATATATAGACACGTATAACTGCGCTTAATATATAAAAATAGAACTATATAAATAGCGTATTATACAATGATATTCTTATTAGTTATTATAAGATAAGGATTTATGGAAATTAACTACAGATTAAACGAGCAATAAAATTTGTAATTAATAGAGAATTATAAGGAATTAAATAGGGATTGGTAAAGGAATTTAATATGATGGAGGAATTGGATTGGCATAATAAATGGATTTTGAAATTTGTAATAAGTTTAAAGAAATTTAAATGATGATTGAATATAGATGGTCCCATTTTGACACTAGTGATTAACTATTATGGATATATTAACTGAAGTAATAGATGGACCGAAGTTATTACAAACCAAGGAGAATTAAGGAATATGTAGATTAAGTGGAATAACATACTAAAATGTTCATCTTAATATAGTATAGAGAATAGAGCCCTACATTATTACGACCAGTTAATGATAAACAACAACTTCTAGCAAAATTTCCTTTTGGAGATTTTGATTTTTAACACCTTAAGCTATCGAAAAAGAGTATGATATGGCAGAAGATATGTTCCTATTTTATCATTGGGATGATTTTATGGATCGGATTTGTGATGATACACTTTTCCATATAGTTTATGCTGACAATAAATCAACATGTCCAACCCAAATTGAATGAAAAGGTGGATAGTTAGGAAAAAGAAGAAGAAAGAAGATAAGAAGAACTAAAAAAAAGAATCTCACAACAGAACGATTGATCTATAATATATGACAAATATTTACATAAAAACAAAACTGTAATTTATGTATATATAGACATCAATCAAAGTTTGCTAACATATTTCAGCTCAGACAGTTATAACAACATTCCCTAACAATTTCTGAATAATATACAACAATAAATGCAACAAAAATATAACCATCTACGTCGATACATCTCTGGGACTCCAGCTTATATCCTGAAGCTCCAAATATCCAAGTAAACCTGGAAATATGCTCGGTCTGACCCGAGCATTTTAGGAAAACAAATTTGGGTCTGTGACGACCCGGAATTTTCAAGTATCTAAAATTGGAATATTTAATTGATTTTAAGTATTCAATAGAGTAATTTTAATTTGAATTACGAATATCACTAATTATTGATAATTAAATTTATTGAATTAAATAATTTGAAGCTGAGTAAAATGTTGAAACTGAGATTTTAAGCCTATTAATAATAATTTGAAGGCTTATGAAATTTATATTGATAACACTGAAAATAATAGAAGTTGTAAAATTGAAATTAGCAGTGGTTTGTTTAGTTTTAAAATTTTATATCGTTTAAATTGAATTTAAAAATAGCCTTCCGAGGCACAGTCTTGGAATTCGACGAAACCAGTACCATTAGATCCGTAATATTGAATTATTATCGGATTTCAAATATCGTATTTATCGGAGTTAGTGGATGAGCATACAATATATTAAGGCGTTGAAAATTTAACTGATGATAGCCGATTAGGAATTTAAATATAATATTTCGGTTAGTCAAATTCATTCCATCAGCCGCTTTCCTATCATTTCGAATTACTGTAGCTCGATATTTACTTCACGCAAGCTTTCCTCACACGCCACTTTCAGAAGTAAAATATAAGGGGGTTCTCGTTCTTCCTCCTCTATTTAAAGTTGGAACGAAATCAATTTTTACGAGATAATGGCCACGTATCCATCCCAATATCCGTTTCCCAATTCGACTCAGAGCAATCGAGATCTATATTCCTTCCCCCTTTCTTAAATTATATTCGTATGGATGTTGGGAAGGAAATAACCCTCGGCCTTCATCAAATCGAATTTTCCTTTTCAATATTCGAATCGCGACCCTTCGCGAGGAGCTCGGGTACGGGCTGTGGCAGCGCGTTCGCGACTGGAAGGTGGACACTCGGCGGTGATTTGTTGAACTCGTGTTGTAGGGGCATGGCCTGGAACGCACGGCGTGGCGCACGCGTACGTGCAAGGGTGGGGGGCTCATTCTGGAGGAGATGCAGCGACGTCGTTGGCTCGAGTTCGGTGCGTTGTTGAGCAGTATGGTTGGTGAGGCTGTTTTCGACAAGGAGAGGTGGACGAGTGGCCTTAGCAGTGATTTTGAGCTGGGGTTTTCCTATTGTTGCTGCGAGGTAGTCTTTGTTCATTTTTTTTATATAGTTAATTTCGTGTATAGTATATGTATATTATAGTAAGATAAGTTCTGGGCAATTCCAAAAAAAAAAAAAAGAGAGAAGAAGAGGGAAGTAATTTTTCGATAAGATCACATACGAATAAAATGGTCAGTATATATAAATTGATTTTACATGTGTGGTCTTCAAAAGAAATACGTATAAAGGTAAATTATCTATATATATTTACATGTATTAGTTAGTTTTAACAATTATATATTATGAAGATTAATTTATTTAATAAGTATATTTAATTATTTCAGCCCCAAAATGTTTTAGTAAACGGAAATTAATTTAAAAGTTTAGCTATTAGTTTAAAGGAACATTAGTTGTTTTTAAATCAAATGAATAAATAATAATAATTGTTCGATTAATTCAAGTATTAATAAAGCATATAATATGATTATGCAAGGTCAAAAGTCGTGAAGGAAACAAGCGTTTGGATGTGGATTGCAAATTAAATGCAAAGGTGAGTTAATCTCACTCAGTTAATTTAAAATTTGAATTTAAATGATTAAATTTATATAAATATTTAGAATGGATGAATTGATTGATGTGCTGTATAGTATAGCATATATTTGAAATTGGTGTTATATACTGTACTAACATCTGTGGACGCAGGAAAACAGGTTGGAGGGATCCAACTGGATTCCTCAAATTTATTTAGATCATTAAATATTCTGTGTTATGAATATTTGATATCCTGAGATGATGTTACCGATAATGAAAATATTGGATGGTATGGTTGAATTGAATATCTCAATGTAATGAGTTATCAAAATCTATAGAATTGGATTTGTGAAACGGAATCCAAGAATAAAATTTTAAGTAAAATAAATTCTCGAGGGTTTTGAATAAAGTTAATAATGAATTGAAAATTAAAATAAAGTAAAAGCAATTTCAAAATTTTAATAAATATGGAAAAAGAGGGAATTTTGAATTTACAGGGGAATAAATTTTAAACTAAAGTGATACTAGTTTAAGGATTAAAGAAGTCATTTTTAAATTAAGGTTAAATTTAATCAAAGGATAAAAAGGAATTTTGGAAATTTGAAATTGGTATTTTGATAGGGTTTTAACTCATAATAAAGAAGTAAAAATCTTAAAGTTAATGGAATTTAAATAAATAAAGTAAGTGAAGGAATTTATTTCAAGTGAAGTAAATTAGAATTTAATAGTAAATTCTATTTAAGTGCCTGAAATTGAAATTAAAGAAAAGTGAGATTTTGAATTTTATAATCTGGGATTATAAAAGTGAAATGGGTTTGGAAGTATAAATTCCAGGTGTGAATTTATTAAAGAAATGGTAAATTTGTTTAAAAATAATTGGAGATTTATTTTTAAAGAATGTGGAAGAGAAGAGTATTTCTCGGGATAGCCAAGTATGGTTTTCAAAGAAATTTTAAATATAAGTGAAAGTTTTTAACAATGGTTTTAAAATGCATGTTTAGAAAATTTATTATCTCTAATGTTTACTTTTAAGGCAAGTGTTTTAAAATCTATTAATGTAGCAATTATATAAAGGTGACTTGGTATTATGTTTCGAAAGAAAAATTAGTTTACATTTTATAAAGTGGTTTTATTTAAAATATTCTTAAAGCATATATATTTTAATAAAGTATTAAAGTTGTTTTGAGTTTAAGGTTATAAAGTATGTTCTATAATAAAGTGCTTTTAAAATTTATTTTTAAATCTAAAGGTATTTTGAACTTGGTGTCCCAAAGGAAATAAATTTCAGGGTAATGTATTCCGTGAGCGGAAATTGGGTTTGAACTGTTTTTAAAAGGATTGGAAATACAATTATATCTTGTGAAGATATTTTTGGAGATTAATAGATAATTTGGAAAATTATTTATTGGTTGATGGATGTTTTGTGAATATAATTGATAGTTAAATAACCGACTATCAATATTGGACAATGCGTTGATCGTTTCGAAGAGACCGGGATCGAGATTAATTTCTCGAAAACCACTTCGATCCGGTTTGTACGTTTCGTGTAAACGATTTTGGATTCGAAGATGGAGCAGTGAAGTGCAAGGGCTAGTCGCTACTAATCCTGAGGATATTTCCAAAATGGATGTAGTAGAAATAGTGCCTTCGGTTCCGTTCGAACCCGGGACGGACTTGTATGGATGAATGCTTGCGAAACATCGTCAGGTGGGCGATGGGCATTCTAAGTTAAACGTTCTAAAAGGTAACGCTTAGCCTCAAGCCTCATCAAATGGGAATGACTGAAAATCAGAGGATATGCAGCAAGGTTAGGTGGGTCATGCCCAAGCAGGACAAGATAATTCCCATGTCTAGATGTCCCTTTTTATTCGGCTTAGTGGATGGTTGGTCGCGCCAACCATGGGGTTTATCTTGTTCAGGACTGTTCAGTAAGGAATGGTTCCGGCCTTGTGTTGCAGGGGATGAAGGGAGTAATCCTCGGTACGGTGATCTAGGCCCCGTACTGTGATAGGTGGTACCCCAGTGCCTAGTCATTGGTTGGAAATCCATTCTCCCTACGAGCCTTGTACGAGTTTTGTTTGTATTACCCACTCTGTGGCTAGTAGCTGGAATTTAATAATGTAACAATTTCGGCTATTTTATAAGTACTTGTATATAGACCCTACTATAATATCGGAGGATTTCTATAAAAATTGTTTTATCTATCGTAAGGTAAAAACCCGACGTGTTTATTTGTGGCGTGGTCTTACGAGATGCTTTTGTTTTCAAAGGATTTTTGAAACTTTAATAATCAATTGGGTGTGATTTTCTCACGCTGGTAATCCAGACTGACTCGGGTGTTATTTAACTGTAATGCTCGGGTCAGACCGAGTATTATAGAATACAGGATATGATGCTGTGGAGCTCAGGAGACGAGCAGGATAGCGATACGTACTCCCGTATTTGTGTATATATATATATATATACATATATTATTCCGCTGTGTCTTGAGTTGTTGTGTATTAATTGTATGATATTGATGTTGAGCTGTGATTGATGTACTCTGATGATGTAATATATAAACTGATATATTTGATTTTGAGTAAAGATCGTCCATTATCTATTATATTTTATTCCGCTGTGATGGTTAGATTCTGATGTTGTTTTCTATTTTCCTCTTCTACCTCTTCTTCTTTAACCCAAATGGTTCGAATTTCTATACAATTTGAGTTGATTTAGGTAGACTGGTATTAACTCAAAGGGTACGGATTTGCGGGCTGTTACACTTGGTATCAGAGCTTAGGTTGGTGATAACCTTGGCTCTGGTGGGAATTACTCATAAATTAGAGTCCGTAGTACTCTATAATGAGTTTGAGCGTATTAATAGATATGAGCGCGTATTTGTTAGTGAATATAAATTGTTTTAAAATTGTGTTGGTTGATTTATTGAGTGGCATATGAACCTTCGTCGACACAGTCTGCGCAACTGTATCGAAGGGGTTTCTAAACACTTGAATAGAACAATTGACACGGTATTGTTTTAAATGTGGGTAAATGAAATAATTTTACCCAAAATATATTTTGATATGAATAAAAGTTTTTGTAAACTATTTTAGCTAATATATGGTTGCTTGGATGTTGGAAATAAGGATATTTAAATTATTATCCTTATTGTATGGAAAATTTAACTAGAAATTGAAAACATAATTAAAGGTTAAGGAAATAAATTCATTATAAAATGAAATTCATAAATATGAATTATAAATGAAATTTATAAATTGAAATATAATCAAATAAGAATTTGTATGAGCATAAGCTATGCAAATGAATTATAGTTAAAATTGATTTAAGCTGGATTTGGAAATTTAAATCCCGGAGATTTTGGAAGTGTTTTGAAGATAATACTAGCAATTGTTTTTGGGTTATTTCTGAAAGAAAATTTGTTTAAAAATGGGTTTTGAAACGGAGATGGCATTGACTTCGCTTCAGTCACTGGAAAATAACTTCGGTGATGACTGCAGCATCATCGATGTTCATTTTCGAGTTTCTAAGTGATGAATTGCTACCAAATTGATTTGTTCAGAATCCTGTTTGTTTTTGAAATTTCAAAGGAAATTTGTTGGAAATAAAAACAAGGATTGGATTGAAATTTTTGTGAAGTGTGATTTTGGGATGTTGGAGATTTCAAAATGATTTGAACCAAAGCCGGGAGTTTAAAAATCCTGATAAGATGGGTTGTAAGCTATAAATTGAGATGATTTTTAAATCAGGAAGGGAATATAAGTTTTGAATGTTGGAATGTAAATTGCAAGAGAAAATTAAAAATGGAATTAACTTGGATTGGGAAATAAAAATGTAACTGGATTGGAATAAATTGAATAAGTTGAAAATAATATCCAGTTGTATTCAAATTAAATTGAAATTGAATTAAGATTAAATAAATCTGAGTTAAAGTAAAACTGAATTGGAATGAGAATTCAATTAATTAATGAATGAAATTAAATTCTTGCCTAAACAAATGGAAAATAAGTTGGATAAGAATTGGAATTGAAATAAATAAATAAGAATAACTTATATAAGAATCAGAATTAGAAATTCATGGAATAAAATACACCTGGAAACCTAAGAAAAATTAAATGAAGAGATTTTGGGGTTGGAATTTAAGTTCTGGATTATAAGTTGGAGAAAAAGACTAATTAGATAATAAATTAGTTAATGAAATTGAATTGTGGGTTTATGATGAGGATTGAGAATAAAACTCAAGTTATAATTATATTCGACTTAGATTGTCGATGAAGAAAATATCATTGAAAGTGGTCTTGTAATAAATTAAATGAACTGAGAATGTAATTGAATTGTGAGTCCATGAAATTGGTGAAAAATTGGAAATGGATAGAGGATTCGGAACTTGAGTATAAATTAAAATTTAACTTGAAATGTTAACAGATTAAATATAGTTAGGAATGTGTCGAATAAATAAAATGTAAATGGATTAAAATAGTAATGGTTTGAATGTGTAAATGAAATCCAATAAGTGGAAATAAATTGGATATGGCCTTGGAATCAACTGAGTTAAGTTGAGTATAAAGGAGTAAAATTTGCTGGTAAAATGGTAATGAGCTTAAGAATAAAATTTGAATAAATTGAAATAAATCGACTTAAGCTGAATAGATGGAAGAGAGTTGAATTTAAATCAACTTGAATTAAGTTTAATGATATTGGGTTGGATTTAAATCCAGTGAAGATAAATTTAAATCGAAATAGAATTCGGTGAGTTGCAGATAATATTTAACGGAATGAAATATTTAAATAAATAATTGTAAAACCATTTAAATTGTTAAGAAATTGTAATAACTTGGAGACTATAAGAAAAATTGAAATGGTTATTGAATAAAATAGCTTGGATTGTTTCCGAGCTAAATAAAATAGTCTGGAGTAAACTAGAATGAAATGTAAATAAATGGATTGTAAATGAAATTTAGATGGAATGTGTCGAGCTAAATAAATGGCTGTGAATGAACTAAAATAAAAAGGAAATTTAATTGGTAATGGAGATGGAACCTAAGTTGTTAATGGTTTTGAATGGACTAGTTTGGTCAATAAAATTGAAATGCAATGAAACTGAGAATATATGGATTGTGAATAAATCCGAAATGGAATAGAATTAAGCGTAAGTTGAGTTGGAGTCAATTTAAATTAATTATAAAACTCAAGTGCTTATTTATCCACATAAATCTCGTCAAATTGCCAAGAATAAATTGTTATTGAATGTAAATAGAAGTTATTAAAATGCCTTGGATGGATAGTAGTAAAATAATTTGATTTTCAAAGCAATTGAATTAAATATGAGATCAATTGCTTAAGAATAAATTAAATGTAAGCAACTGAGTTTTAAACCATTCGAATTGGTGAAGTTGTGTACGAATGGATTGAAAACCATTCAAATTGCATAAAAAATGGTTTATAAATTAATTGAAAACAGTTGAATTAATATGGAAATTGTATAAGTTGCTTATGGAAAAATGTTTGTTGTGAATTTCTTTTAGAATTCATATGTTTTAACTATTGCAAGTAAGTGAAATGTGTTAAACTTCTTATATTTGGCACTTACAAGTTTAAATTGAGTAAGCACAGGTACCTGGAAGCCGTGAGGCTGGATTTGGTTGTGCTGTTTGCTAAAAATAATAAGCCGCATGCTTAAAATGCTAAATAAGGTACGCATACACAATTAAAATAGGAAATATGAACTGTTTTTGGTTTTTCCGACCGTGTGGGTCGATGTATATATATTTATCTCTTTTGTCAAATTGCAAAAGCTCCTCCGTACAAAGGGGACTCTGCCAAAAAATTTCGAAAATTTTGGGAGTTAGAAAATTTTTGAAAATTTTGGAGGATTTTTATTAATAACAAAACGAATTTAAATTGGCAAATAAAATTTGTTAGTAAATGAACCTAACTAAAATAATGACATGAATTAGTTCTAAATGGAAAATAAAATTCAATATTTAAAATTAAAGATAAATTGAATTCGTATGAAAATGAAAGAATCAATTTGAATAGAAATAAATATAAACTAAAGTGGGAGATGAAAATAAATATGAGAAACATATAAATGCTTATGTTAACTTAAGTAAGGAATGGAGAATTTCTTATTTTGAAATTAATAATATAAATGTATTCCAAGTTAATATTTGGATGAATAGATATTGGCAATTTGTGAAAAAGTCAATAAAATGTTTTGGGAATATTGTGATTGGATATTAGTGCTAAGCAGGATATGCAGGTATTATAAAAGGGAAAAGGAAATTGGATTTGATTTCAAGAGATAAATTTGAATTGCCCGACAAAAGGTACGTATTTCAATTTGGTATGGAATTTGATTGGGATTTGGATTTGGATTGAGCCACTTGGCTTTTTGTTTTCTTTTTGGATTTGGGAGGCCGTAGAGCCATTTTGTAGTTGTACCGAGTCAGCCGCACAAAGGAGACGCTGGCTAAAAATTTCGAAAATTTAGGGAGTTAGAAAAATTTCGAGAAAATTTTGATAATTCAAAATTTGGTTTTAAATTGAAACTTGAATGGTTAAACAAGTGGTATGGTTTGGAACTAGGGAAAGGTTTGGAAGTTAGTAAGAATTGTAATGGGTCTTTTATAAAAAAAAAATAGTTAGTAAGGTGTTGAATTGTTTGGTTTTGGAGGAAAGTAAACGGGTATTGGGCCATTCTTCCTAACTTGTAATTTCGGGGACGAAATTCTTTTAAGGGGGGAGGAATGTGACGCCGGAATTTTCAAGTATCTAAAATCGGAATAATTAATTGATTTTAAGTATTCAATAGAGTAATTTTAATTTGAATTACGAATATCACTAATTATTGATAATTAAATTTATTGAATTAAATAATTTGAAGCTGAGTAAAATGCTGAAACTGAGATTTTAAGCCTATTAATAATAATTTGAAGGCTTATAAAATTTATATTGATAACACTGAAAATAATAGAAGTTGTAAAATTGAAATTAGCAGTGGTTTGTTTAGTTTTAAAATTTTATATCGTTTAAATTGAATTTAAAAATAGCCTTTCGAGGCACAGTCTTGGAATTCGACGAAACCAGTACCATTCCGTAATATTGAATTATTATCGGATTTCAAATATCGTATTGATCGGAGTTAGTGGGTGAGCATACGATATATTAACGCGTTGAAAATTTAATTGATGATAGCCGATTCGGAATTTAAATATAATATTTCGGTTAGTCAAATTCATTCCATCAACCGCTTTCCTATCATTTCGAATTACTGTAGCTCGATATTTACTTCACGCAAGATTTCCTCACACGCCACTTTCAGAAGTAAAATATAAGGGGGTTCTCGTTCTTTCTCCTCTATTTACAGTTGGAACGAAATCAATTTTTACGAGATAATGGCCACGTATCCATCCCAATATCCATTTCCAATTCGACTCAGAGCAATCGAGATCTATATTCCTTCCCCCTTTCTTAAATTATATTCGTATGGATGTTGGGAAGGAAATAACCCTCGGCCTTCATCAAATCGAATTTGCCTTTTCAATATTCGAATCGTGACCCTTCGCGAGGAGCTCGAGTACGGGCTGTGGCAGCGCGTTCGCGACTGGAAGGTGGAAACTCGGCGGTGATTTGTTGAACTCGTGTTGTAGGGGCATGGCCTGGAACGCACGGTGTGGCGCGCGCGTACGCGTGAGGGTGGGCGGCTCAATCTGGAGGAGATGCAGCGACGTCGTTGGCTCGAGTTCGGTGCGTTGTTGAGCAGTATGGTTGGTGAGGCTGTTTTCGACAAGGAGAGGTGGACGAGTGGCCTTAGCAGTGATTTTGAGCTGGGGTTTTCCTATTGTTGCTGCGAGGTAGTCTTTGTTCATTTTTTTATATAGTTAATTTTGTGTAAAGTATATGTATATTATAGTAAGATAAGTTCTGCGCAATTCCAAAAAAAAAGAGAGAGAGAGAGAGAGAAGAAGAGGGAAGTAATTGTTCGATAAGATCACATACGAATAAAATGGTCAGTATATATAAATTGATTTTACATGTGTGGTCTTCAAAAGAAATACGTATAAAGTTAAATTATCTATATATATTTACATGTATTAGTTAGTTTTAACAATTATATATTATGAAGATTAATTTATTTAATAAGTATATTTAATTATTTCAGCCCCAAAATGTTTTAGTAAACGGAAATTAATTTAAAAGTTTAACTATTAGTTTAAAGGAACATTAGTTGTTTTTAAATCAAATGAATAAATAATAATAATTTTTCGATTAATTCAAGTATTAATAAAGCATATAATATGATTATGCAAGGTCAAAAGTCGTGAAGGAAACAAGCGTTTGGATGTGGATTGCAAATTAAATGCAAAGGTGAGTTAATCTCACTCAGTTAATTTAAAATTTGAATTTAAATGATTAAATTTATATAAATATTTAGAATGGATGAATTGATTGATGTGCTGTATAGTATAGCATATATTTGAAATTGGTGTTATATACTGTACTAACATCTGTGGACGCAGGGAAACAGGTTGGAGGGATCCAACTGGATTCCTTAAATTTTTTTAGATCGTTAAATATTCTGTGTTATGAATATTTGATATCCTGAGATGATGTTATTGATAATGAAAATATTGGATGGTATGGTTGAATTGAATATCTCAATGTAATGAGTTATCAAAATCTATAGAATTGGATTTGTGAAACGGAATCCAAGAATAAAATTTTAAGTAAAATAAATTCTCGAGGGTTTGAATAAAGTTAATAATGAATTGAAAATTAAAATAAAGTAAAAGCAATTTCAAAATTTTAATAAATATGGAAAAAGAGGGAATTTTGAATTAACAGGGGAATAAATTTTAAACTAAAGTGATACTAGTTTAAGGATTAAAGAAGTCATTTTTAAATTAAGGGTTAAATTTAATCAAAGGATAAAAAGGAATTTTGGAAATTTGAAATTGGTATTTTGATAGGGTTTTAACTCATAATAAAGAAGTAAAAATCTTAAAGTTAATGGAATTTAAATAAATAAAGTAAGTGAAGGAATTTATTTCAAGTGAAGTAAATTAGAATTTAATGGTAAATTCTATTTAAGTGCCTGAATTGAAATTAAAGAAAAGTGAGATTTTGAATTTTATAATCTGGGATTATAAAAGTGAAATGGGTTTGGAAGTATAAATTCCAGGTGTGAATTTATTAAAGAAATGGTAAATTTGTTTAAAAATAATTGGAGATTTATTTTTAAAGAATGTGGAAGAGAAGAGTATTTCTCGGGATAGCCAAGTATGGTTTTCAAAGAAATTTTAAATATAAGTGAAAGTTTTTAACAATGGTTTTAAAATGCATGTTTAGAAAATTTATTATCTCTAATGTTTTCTTTTAAGGCAAGTGTTTTAAAATCTATTAATGTAGCAATTATATAAAGGTGACTTGGTATTATGTTTCGAAAGAAAAATTAGTTTACATTTTATAAAGTGGTTTTATTTAAAATATTCTTAAAGCATATATATTTTAATAAAGTATTAAAGTTGTTTTGAGTTTAAGGTTATAAAGTATGTTCTATAATAAAGTGCTTTTAAAATTTATTTTTAAATCTAAAGGTATTTTGAACTTGGTGTCCCAAAGGAAATAAATTTCAGGGTAATGTATTCCGTGAGCGGAAATTGGGTTGGAACTGTTTTTAAAAGGATTGGAAATAGAATTATATCTTGTGAAGATATTTTTGGAGATTAATAGATAATTTGGAAAATTATTTATTGGTTGATGGATGTTTTGTGAATATAATTGATAGTTAAATAACCGACTATCAATATTGGACAATGCGTTGATCGTTTCGAAGAGACCGGGATCGAGATTAATTTCTCGAAAACCACTTCGATCCGGTTTGTACGTTTCGTGTAAACGATTTTGGATTCGAAGATGGAGCAGTGAAGTGCAAGTGCTAGTCGCTACTAATCCTGAGGATATTTTCAAAATGGATGTAGTAGAAATAGTGCCTTCGGTTCCGTTCGAACCCGGGACGGACTTGTATGGATGAATGCTTGCGAAACATCGTCAGGTGGGCGATGGGCATTCTAAGTGAAACGTTCTAAAAGGTAACTCATAGCCTCAAGTCTCATCAAATGGGAATGACTGAAAATCAGGGGATATGCAGCAAGGTTAGGTGGGTCATGCCCAAGCAGGACAAGATAATTCCCCTGTCTAGATGTCCCTTTTTATTCGACTTAGTGGGTGGTTGGTCGCGCCAACCACAGGGTTTATCTTGTTCAGGACTGTTCAGTAAGGAATGGTTCCGGCCTTGTGTTGCAGGGGATGAAGGGAGTAATCCTCGGTACGGTGATCTAGGCCCCGTACTGTGACAGGTGGAACCCCAGTGCCTAGTCATTGGTTGGAAATCCATTCTCCCTACGAGCCTTGTATGAGTTTTGTTTGTATTACCCACTCTGTGGCTAGTAGCTGGAATTTAATAATGTAACAATTTCGGCTATTTTATAAGTACTTGTATATAGACCCTACTATAATATCGGAGGATTTCTATAAAAATTGTTTTAGCTATCGTAAGGTAAAAACCCGACGTGTTTATTTGTGGCATGGTCTTACGAGATGCTTTTGTTTTCAAAGGATTTTTGGAACTTTAATAATCAATTGGGTGTGATTTTCTCACGCTGGTAATCCAGACTGACTCGGGTGTTATTTAACTGTAATGCTCGGGTCAGACCGAGTATTATAGAATTTAGGATATGATGCTGTGGAGCTCAGGAGACGAGCAGGATAGCGATACGTACTCCCGTATTTGTGTATATATATATATATATATATTATTCCGCTGTGTCTTGAGTTGTTGTGTATTCATTGTATGATATTGATGTTGAGCTGTGATTGATGTACTCTGATGATGTAATATATAAACTGATATATTTGATTTTGAGTAAAGATCATCCATTATCTATTATATTTTATTCCGCTGCGATGGTTAGATTCTGATGTTGTTTTCTATTTTCCTCTTCTACCTCTTCTTCTTTAACCCAAATGGTTCGATTTCTGTACAATTTGAGTTGATTTAGGTAGACTAGTGTTAACTCAAAGGGTACGGATTTGCGGGCTGTTACAGGGTCAGTCTGGTAAAACCAGCGTGAGAAACACAATCAAATGGATTCTTAAAGTTTAAATAACTTTTCAAAAAAAGGTATCTTGTAAGACACCACCGAACATAAACAAGGACGGGTTTTACCTTACGATAACCAAAACCTTTTTTATATCATGGATTCAGTGATATTATAATAATGTCTAAAGGCAGAAATAATAATAAAGTAGCTATGATGCTTGTGAGTGTACATCGCAACAATACTTGGTATACATTCTGAAATCAATAAGGCACGTTTGTTAATTGTGTAAGATTTCCATGGAGGTGCCCTCAGAACTTCGAGGAATAGTCCTCCTGCACAAGGATCAGAGATATCCTTCTAAAATAGCATACATCCCTAGTGATGTACCAAAGGAAAAACATAGCTGGCCTCGCTCAGACCAAGTGCATCGCCTCATGCATGCATAACAACTATAAGTGGCATCCTTGAGGAGCCGATTACACCTTATGGGTTCGCCAACCCTATTGGTCTTGCCTCCTATCTTTGGTTTTAGTCATTCCCGCTGGTGAGGCTACGTTCGGGATTCTAGCTCACGCGTTGCTATTAAAATAGATCATAGAATCTCACGTAGATTCCAATACCCCAACGGGTCATAGATTCTCATGTCTCAATTAGATCTTGGAATCACACCCGGATTCCCATACCCCAACGGGTTTTGGAATCACATATGGATCCCAACACTCAGTATATCATGAAACTCCTCCATAGAACCGTATCGGGTTTTTAAAGTGGTCACGGGTTTGATTTATCTCTTACGAGCACACTCTTCTGCTTCCCGGGTGCTCCACAAAACCAAACGCCGATTTTCAGAATGCTCAATACCGGTTCTTAAGGAAATAATCAGACAATAAATAAGAGCAGGGATCACCCCCTAACCATTTAAGTGGATGGATCTTCTTATAATTTATCCTAGAAGAATGAAATGAGTTTATACGTACAGTATAGCACCACCGACGGTAACTGTGCCATATGGTAAATGTATCCTAGGGGAAACAAGGGAATTATCTTGTGAAGTCCTAAAGGTACCATCGATGGTGCTATACTGTATGTAAAAACTAGTTTCGTTCTTCTAGGACAAATGATAAGGAGATCTCTCCACTTAAAAGATAAGGGGGTGATCCCCGCTCTTATGTATTGTCTGATTATTTCCTAAACAACCAGTATTGAGCATTTCAAAAATCGGTATTTGGTTTTGTAGAGCACCCGAAAAGCGGAAGAGTGTACTTGTAAGAGATGACTTGAACCCATGACAACTCCGAAAACCATATACGGTTCTATGGAGGAGTTTCATGATATACTGAGACGTTTGGATCCATGTGTGATTCTGAAACCCGTTGGGGTATGAGAATCCTGGTGTGATTCCAAAATCGAATTGAGACATTGGAATATATGTGTGATTCTGAGACCCGTTGGGGTATTGGAATCCATGTGGGATTCCATGATCTATTTTGATGGCGGTGCATGAGCTGGAATGTCGGACGTAGCCTCACCAGCGGGAATGACTAAAACCTGATATAGAATGCGTGGCTAGTAGGGTTGGCAAACCCATAGGTTGTAGTCGGCTTCTCGTAGATGTCACTTATAGTTGTTATGATTGCATGGGGTGATGCACTTGGTTTTAGCTAGACCAGCTATGTTTTTCCCGTAGAATACAAAAGCCTGTGATTTTTGTTTGATGATAATACACATATGTATATTCATTTAAATGCATTTGTTATTGTACCATTTTATTTTTCACATAATTAAATAAATATTTGTTGAATAAAATAAATAACTCGGAAATCATATTCAAACAAATATTTTATTCAAACAAATATTTTATTACAAATTTAAATAGTACAAATTTGAGCTCTTACTATATTTACACATTTTCAATTACAACACATTTTTCACTCTACAATTTTCACCTCATTACACACATTCACTCGTCGCTCGTAATTAATCTTCAACTGTGCTTCAGCTTATATCCAGCATTTGAATTATCTGCAAAATAACACTGACGCTGTAAAATTGAGAAAGAAATATTTTTGCAGTGCAAAATAAAGTGTGTGTTTGAAAATTTTATTTGCCTCGGTTATTTGGGTTGTTCGTCATCATTTATTTTTAGTCATCTTATACGAATAGCTTGTGACATATACAGTGTATCACCGTACATGCCACAAGGCCATGCACACTGATATACACTTGCTTAAAACTGTAGGAACAGGTAAGCACAAGGTCAAACCCAAGCCTAGGCCAGATTCAACTCAAATGCAGACTCGAGTGAACATGTTTAACAAACAAGTCCGGTGCAAAGAAACATGCAAATAAGGGACAGTCTAACTCAAAGAAAATCAAGGTCGGTGCAATCAAAAAACAACATTTGGAACCAAATGCAAAAAGAGATTGTGAACACAAGGGATGCAAACAAACTTGGATCAAGTGACAGGAACCACATAAGCATAGCCTGGATATGCAGACCCATAAAGATACAATACGACAATAGCGGTTTAACTTGAGGTAAATACAGTCTTCACAAATGACTCAACATACAACACTGAGATGAACCAGATCAGATTAATGAATAAGACTTAATGCATTCAGGCATATGCAAGACCCAGACTGCAAAAAGCTTTAGACCATATGAACACATGCAACATGGATTCAAACTAGAACCAGTCAAAGGCAATATTCAGGCATGAACATGACTACAAGTATGAAGACATGAAACCACGTATACACATGAATGGAAGCAACTGGACATGTACTCGAAGCATCCAGACTCAAAGCAATATGAAAACCAGACTCCAAAATGCAAATGGGATGCAACAAAAACCAGATCGTGCTAATAAGACTAATGAGTTCAATTCAAAGCAATGCAAGGCCTACGCACTTGAACCAGACACAATGCAACAGAGGTGACAACTAGAGATTAAGACATAAACAAAACTAGACAGGGGCAACGACTGATACAATTACCTATGCAACAACAAGTTTAACAAAGCATATAAAATAAGATATGTATACATGAATAAACATTGCAGTTCGAAAAATAAGTCGTTAGCGGTTTACATGAAGCCATGAGTTATATCACAATGAACAAGTTAGAGAGTCAAGTCATTCTCAAAGTGAAATGCGAACAAGTCAAAGAATGGAACAGAGTGTAAAAACAACGCCGAGATATGCAGTAGTTTTGAACATGAAATATATTCGAAAAATATGTATGCAGAAACTTCGAATATATAAATACATCAAAGAGTCATATGTATCAAAATACAACAAGTCAGCGCATTGAACAAGTCAATCTTCACGAAGTCACAAGATCATCTCAGAGTTCAAAATGCCAAAAGTCATAGCAAAAAGAATGGAATATTGATTCAAACACTTTAACCACATTCGAGTGTATCAAAAATGACCAAGTCATAATTCATCTTAGTCATTAGATCGAAAATCATCGTTGGGCACAGAAATGTGAAAGATTCGAACAAAAAATATACGAACAAATTATTGGATTTTCACCCCTATAAACTCAACCTAAATCATCATCGGCTGGTGCATTCGAGTTCAACCAAATACCAAAGAAAATCATTAAAGTAAATCACAAACCAATAACTCGAATCGAAGCCGAGCATAATCAAAATCAAAAAAGAAAAATCACATACCAATTTAATCCAAGCATTCGAGCTCGAAACAATTGAAGATACCACAAGCTATCAAGGCCAGAGAGTTGATTGACAAAGCAATTCGAGGAAAAATCATCACGTTAATCAAACGATTTCAAGCGGCGCTTAAATTTCCACAAAACCCTAACTTTTGAAGAGGAACAAAATTCGGCCGAAGTCATTTTACAAAGAAAAAGAAAATGGGTGAACAAACTTCTCATTTTACAGCACTATTATTTTTTGGGCCGACTTTCCATTATTATATTGGGCTTTAAACTTAAAAATTAAGGTTTTCTTTGTTTTAGTTTTATTTTCATTTGTACTTTTTTAAATTGTGCAACTTTCTAGTCATGTAACTAGGTACAAACTACGGGGCATAGTTTGAGAATTTGCAACTCAATGGCTGAGTTGTGCTAGGGTTTTGAGCATAGATTTAGGTTAGTTAAATTAGCGGGTGTCGCAAATTTATGTGCGTAAGCGTCTGACTACTTAATTTCTAATAGAAACTTGGGGACATCATGTAGGCAGTGTTTTGCCGAAGCTGGGTAAATTTATGTGTTATCTCTTCTGCATTACTTTCTGTTTTATATTTTATTTCCGCATTAATTTTTATTATTATTAGTTTCACCCTATTCACCTCCATTCTAGGGTGAAAAAGATCCTATAAGTGGTATCAGATCTTGAAACAAAACCCATTTTTTCTGTTAAAAATTTGATTTTTTCAACGGCTTCTTTTAATAATGCTTTTGCTGATGGTCGGTCCATAGTTAGGCCATTCATGTTTAATGGTGAATATGCTTATTGGAAAAATAAAATGATTTTTTTTTAAAACTATAGATGCATGGAATATTATTGAACCGGGATATAGGACACCAACAATAATGATAGGTAACCAAGAAGTTGAAAAACCTATGGATCAATGGACGGATCTGAAAAATAAATTTCAAATGCTAATGCTAAAGCTAAGAATTCTATTATTTTTTCATTAGGTCAAATTAAATTTAATCATGTCTCACATTGTCTAACTGCACAGGAAATTTGGCACACGCTTGAAGTGTTTCATGAAGGAACCTCCTAGGTTAAAGAATCACGCCTTGCCATGCTTAGCAGCGAGTACAAGAACTTCACAATGGCAAAGATGAAAGTATCAAAGAAATGTATGGACGACTTTCTAATCTCGTTACTAATCAAAATTCCTAAAAGGACCATACACGGAGCTGGGAATAGTTCGAAAACTCCTCAGAATTCTTCCACGAAATTTCGAAGCAAAAGTGACTGCCATTCAAGAATAAAAGGATCTTGAACAAGTAAAAGGCGAAGAACTCATTGGAAATCTCACCACTCATAAGCTAGAAATCAAATTCAAGGAAGAATGTGAAGGAGAAGATACCCGAAAGAAATCAGTAGGTCTCAAAGGAACAACAGAAAGTGATGATGATGATGGAGTAGCTAAATTGGCACTGATAATAAAGAGATTCAAAAGGTGAAACTGCAAATATGAAAATCCTACCCTAAATCAATAACTGAAGAAAAAAATCGTCAAAGTTCTAGACAACTCAGAAGAGTAGGATATCATTTGTCACAAGTGCAATAAACCTGGTCATATCAAGCCAAATTGTCCTCAAAATCAATTCAGCAAAGGAAAGTAATGGAAAAGGAGAAGCTTTGCAGCAACTTGGGATGAAAGTGATGAAAATGATAAAAGCACTAGCAGTGAGAGTGAAAGAGCAAGTCTACGTCTTCAAGGAGAAATAAGCGATAGCGATGATGACAAGCCAAGCAAGGTATCAAAACGTACTCACTCGTAATTATTTATATATTTTCGTGAAGTAAATGGCTGTTTCGAAAGAATTAGGGAGAAGTACGCTAAAATAGAATTACGAAAGGATAGTTTGATAGAACTAAATATGCGACTTAATCAAAAGGTTTAAAACTATAGAAATAAGTGCCCTAAGTGCTCATCATTTGAAGAGGAAATAAAAAAAATTAGAAATTAAAATAAAATCGCTTGAAAATGAAATTTTGATTTTGAAAGAAAGTGAAAATAATAGAAGAGAAACTTTTATTAAAAAGTGCATTTTTTTATTAAATGAAAATGAATCTTTCAAATCACAAGTCCAACAATTGTCTACAACTTTAGGAAAATTCTCCGAAGGAGAAAAATCATTAAATATGCTATTAGAGAAACAAACTGTTAATACTGTTAGACAAGGACTTGGATATACTCAATCTGAAAGAATTAGAGGTGAAACTAATCATGTAAATTCCAAATGCACGATTTGTGGAAAAACTAAACACAATCACAATAATTGCTGGTATAGACCCAAACACATGAAAACTATATCAATTTGGGTTCCTAAAGGCACAGATGCGAAATCTCTTAAAGTCAAACAAATCTAGGTGCCGAAAGGAACAAACATAGATTGCTTTGGTTCTGCACAAACTTGTTTTTCAAAATTGTTTGTCACTAACAATCATGGACCTATAAAAACATCTTTCCTCATGTAGGTGTGTTAGCAGGCTAAGGAACAACAACGATGGTACTGGCTGTTCCAGGCATACGGCGAGCGAAAAATCTAAGTTCCTTAGCTTAGAAAAATACAAAGGTGGAAGAATCAAAATGGGCAACAAACGATGTATTATATGTTGAAAATCTGCACCATAATCAGATTTCAATCAGCCAGTGATCAATGATAAAATTTTGTGCACCACAATTAAATTTGACAAGAATGAAAAAGGTAAGGTAGTTGATCAAAAGAAATATGGAGGTATGATTGATCACTTCTTCATCTTACTGCTTCTACACATTATGTTCTCTGCTTGCTTGCGTACATTGTTTCAATCAAATCCAAAAGAATCTCATTTTAAAAGCTATAAAAGGATTATAAGGTATCTGTTGCACACATCACGATTTGGTCTATGGTATCCAACTTATGAAAACTTTGATTCAAAGGGCTATTTAGATGCAGATTATGCTGGTAGTCTAGTTGATAGAAAAATTATTGGTGAATGTGTTTTATATAGGGACATTCATTAGTTGCACCACTGACAAAGAAAATATCGGCATAAATTTCATTTCAACTGATTTTCAGTTGGCATACATTTTACAAAATATCTTTAGAAAATAGTTTTTTGTGGACTGCATTTCAATTTAGGCATTTTAGAAATTTGATTTTATATTTTTGGATTTGATCTCAAATATCTATGTTAACCAATCTGACGTCCAATAGATTATAAAAAAGGAAAATAGAGATTAAAAAATTTTATGAGTGTTGATATTAATCATACATTTTGACTTGAGAATGTATATGTAGTAAATTTCCTTAAAAATTGAAAAAAAAATTGTAATAACTTTTGTTGATAAAAATTCCATGACCATCTCTATTTCTATCATCTTTCTAACAACCATCACTCATTAAAAATCAACATAATATGTCAAAATATGGTATCTAAATAGGAAATTATTCCTTTTTTAATTAACTAGCAATAATGTTATCCAAAAGTACTCACTCTCATTTAAAAGTCCTCATGGTTATGCATGGGTGAAGTACTTGAAATATTTGATTATATGTTTTTATGCTAATTTAAAAGTCCTTAGGGTTATGCATGAATGGAACACATATCAAAATTGAAATAAAATAGACAAGTAGATTCTAATCCCATTTAAATGCCCTCATGGTTATGCATGGTTAGAAGTGCTTGAAATTCATATTTTTAATTTAAAGGATACTACTAATCTCATTTAAAAGTCCTAACGGTTATGCATGGTTAGGAAGTATTTAATAGTTTCCTGTCATAAATATACCACAAATAGACAAAACTATATGGTTTTTCTATACCGACATCACCCTATCTCTCTAAAGTGGAATATGCGCCTAACAGAGTATCTATGATTTTTGTTTGATTTTTTATTGAAATTTAATATTTATACTCGATTAGGTATTAATGTTGTATTAATGTTTATCACTTTATAACTATTTTTTAACATTGTTACTCTTTTGCTGATAACAAAAGGGGGAGAGAGAAGTTAAGACTTTGGCAAATAAGTTTAAATTTTTTATTTGTATATTCCCATCTAGGTTCATTGCATTTCCTATTTTTTATTTTGCATGCATATGTGAAGGGAGAGCTTTGTTGTAGGTGGAGCATTCAAATAGGGGGAGCTCATGGAATTCATCAAGACCAAATGTAATTTAATAGAGTCAAAATCTTAATATATGTTTATTATCATTAAAAGGGGAGATTGTAAAATACAATAGTCTATGATTTTTGTTTGATGATAATAAACATATATATATTCATTTAAATTTGTTGGTATTGTGCTATTTTAATTTTCACATAATTAAATAAATATTTGTTGAATAAAATAAATAACTCAGAATTCATATTTAAACAAATATTTTATTACTAATTCAAATAGTACAAATTTGAGCTCTCACTATATTCACACATTTTCAATTACAGCACATTTTTCACTCTACAATTTTCTCCTCACTACATATATTTACTCATCACTCTTAATTAATTTTCAACTCTGCTCCAGCCTGTATGCAGCATCTGAACTATCTGCAAAATAAATAGTGACGCGGTAAAACTGAAAAAGAAATATATTTGCAGTGCAAAGTAAAGTATGTGTTTGAAAACTTTATGTGCTGTAGTTATTTGGGTTACTCGTCATCGTTTATTTTTAATCCATCTTACACAAAAAACTTATGACATGCACAGTGTATCACTGTACATGCCAAAGGCCGTGCAACTGATATGCACTTGCTTAAAACTGCAGGAACATATGAGCACAAGGTCAAACCCAAGCCTAGGTTGGATTCAACTCAAGTGCAGACTCGAATGAACATGTTTAACAAACATGGTCTGGTGCAAAGAAACATGCAAATAAGGGACAGTCTAACTCGAAGAAAATCAAGGTCAGTGCAATCAGAAAACAAGATATTGAACCAAACTCCAACAACAGAGTTGTGAACACAAGGGATGCAAACAGACTTGGATCAAGTGGGAGGAACCATACAAGCATAGCCTAGATATGCAGACCCTTATAGATACAATATGACAACGACAATTTAACTCGAGGCAAATACAATCTTTACAAATGACTCAACAATACAACACTCAGATGAACCATACCAGATCAATGAACAAGACTCAACGCATTCAGGCAGATACAAGACTCAGACTAAAAAAAGCTTCATACCACATGAACACTTGCAACATGGATTAAAACTAGAACTAGTCAAAGGTAATGTTCAAGCATGAACATCACTACAAGTATGAAGACATGAAACCACGCACACACACATGAATGTAAGCAACTGGAAATGTACTCGAAGCATCCAGACTCAAAGCAATACAAAGACCAGACTCCAAAATGCAAATGGTATGCAACACGAACTAGACCATGCTAACAAGACCAATGAGATCAATTCGACGCAATGCAAGGCCTACACATTTGAACCAGACACAATGCAGCAGAGGTGACAACTAGAGATTAAGACATGAACAAAACCAGATAGAGGTAACAATTGTTACAATTATATATGAAATAGAAAGTTTAACAAAGCATATAAAAGAAGATATGTATACATGAATAAACATTGCAGTTCGAAAAACAAGTCATTTGTAGTTTACATGAAGCAGTGAGTTATATCACAATGAACAAGTCAAAGAGTCCAAGTCTTTCTCAAAGTCAAATGCTAATAGTCAAAGAATGGAACAGGGGGTAAAAACGATGCCAAGGCCAAAATTCGAATTATGCAGCAGTTTTGAACATGAAATATATTCCAAAAAAAATATATGCAGAAACTTGGAATATATAAATACATCAAAGAATCATATGTATCAAAATACAACAAGTCTGCAAATTGAACAAGTCAATCTTCACGAAGTCACAAGGTCATCTCAGAATTCAAAACGCGAAAAGTTATAGCAATGGAACACTGATTCAAACACTACAACCAAATTTGAGTGTATCAAACATGAACAAATCAGAATTCATCTCAGTCAATAAATCGAAAATCAACGCTAAGCACAGAAATGTGAAAGATTCAGACTAAAAATATACGAACGAATTATAGGGTTTTCACCTATATAAATTCAATCCAAATCGTCAGTGACTAGTGCATTCGAGTTCAGGAAAATACCAGAGCAAGCCATTGAAGTAAATCACAAACCAATAACACGAATCGAAGTCGAGCAGAATCGAAATCGAAAAAGGAAAATCACGTACCAATTTAATCCAAGCATTGGAGCTCGACACAATTGAATATACTGCAAGCTATCAAGGCCAGAGAGTTGATTGATAAAGCAATTCGAGGAAAAATCATCACACTAATCAAACGATTTCAAGCGGTACTTTAATTTTCACAAAACCCTAATTTTTGAAGAGGAACAAAATTCAACCGAAGTCATTTTAGAAAGGAAAAGGAAAAGGGGGAAGGAACTTCTCATTTTACAGCACTATTATTTTTTGGACCGGCCTTCTATTATTATATTGGGCTTTAAACTTAAAAAATAGGGTTTTTTTTAAGTTTTTTTTTTCATTTGTAATTTTTTAAATTGTGTAACTTTATAGTCATGTGACCGGGTACAAACTACGGGGCGTATTTTGGGAATTCGCAACTCAGTGCTGAGTTGTGACAGAGTTTTGAGCGTAGAGTTAGATTAGTCGAGTTAGCGGGTATCACAAGTTTACGTGTGTAAGCGTCCAACTACTTAATTTCTAGCAGAAACTTTGGAGGCAGCACGCAGGCAGGGTTTTGCCGAAGTTGGGTAAATTTGTGTGTTATCACTTCTACATTACTTTCTGTTTTATATTTTATTTCTGCATTAATTTTTATTATTATTAGTATTATCCTATTCAACCTCCTCTAGGGTGAAAACGATCATATATTTCCTATGGTACACCACTAGGGATGTGTTATAAGGATATCTGTAATCCTTGTACAGGAGGACCATTCCTCGAAGTACTTAGGGAATCTCCATGGAAATGCTACATAATTAGTAAACGTGCCTTATCGATTTCAGATTATATACCTAGTATTGTTGTGATGTATACTCACAAGCATCACAGCTACTTGATTATTATTATTTTTGTCTTTAGACATTGTTATAATATCACTGGATTCATGATATAAAAGAGGTTTTGTTATCGTAAGGTAAAAACCCGTCCATGTTGTGCGGCGTGGTCTTACAAGATATCTTTGTTTGAAAAGTTATTTAAACTTTAAGAATCCACTTCATTGTGTTTGTCACGCTAGTTCTACCAAACTGACCGGGCGTTGTTTTCCTTAAATGCTCGGGTCAGGCCGAGCATATTTCTAGGTTTACTTGGATATTTGGAGTTTCAGGAGATGAGCTGGAGGCCCAGAGAATAGATGGTTGTACTTCTATTGCATTTGTTGTTGTACATTATTAAAAAATCATTATGGCAGGTTGTTATAACTATATCTGAGCTGAAATAGGATAATAGACTCTTATTTATGTCTGTATCTACATAAATTACAGTTTTGTTTTTTTGTAAAGATTCATTATATGTTATAGATCATTCATTCTTCTGTAGGATTCTGTGTTTGTTTAGTTCTTCTTGTTTTCTTTCTTTTCTCTTTTCCCTAACTATTTGTCTTTCCGTTCAATTTGGGTTGGACATATGTGGTTTATTGTCAACTGTACGGAAATATGGGTCGTTACAGGATGTATCAGAGCATAGGTTAGGTGCCTAAGTAAAATTCATCTAGGGTTGGTAAATCAACTTAGGAATTTTAAAAATGAAATTACCTTGATATGATAAATAAAAACGGATAGGATAAGGCACCGTACCTCTGACTGGGGTTATGGGTGATAACTATTTTCAATTTGCTTTATTTTTGTTGATTTTTTTATTTTCGTTATATTTTTCCAACCTTTGAATTTCGGGGACGAAATTCTTTTAAGGGGGGAAGAATGCAACGACCCGTATTTGTGGGTCATCGAATTTGATTATTTAATTAATCAAAATATACGGATTTGGATTAAATTATAACAAAATATACATTTCAAATTTAGACCTGATTTTTATGACGTATTTTTAGTCTAATTTATAGAAATTTTCATAATTTTTAATTTGAAAAATTATTAAATTCTCGATTGACGCATTTTGCGCCAAATGTCGGTTCTTTTGAAATTTTACAGAATAAGTTAACCGGTCTATTTTATTGTGATCACGTAACATTTTTATGCACGATCGTATTTTTATTTTTGTTGTTCGCACGACTCGTATACGAATGTAATTTTGTGTGGTAGCCAGGGGCGGCCCGATAGTATTTGATGCCCTAGACGAATAATTTTTTTTAATCGTTTTTTCCCCAATTAAAAAATAATACTTTTATATGCGCAAAATCAAATGAAAAATATAATTAGAAAATTTGTTGTCGATTACAAAATATTTTAGACTTAACCATTAATTTACATGCCCAAAAATCTAAATGTCAGCATGGTACAATGCCAAAATACAAGCTAACGAAAACAACTTCTTGCATTCTTTGAAGCAAACTCCTCTATGATCTCCTCATAGTTAAGATTATTCAAGTACTCATTTTCAATTGAAATAATAGACAATCCACTTAATCTCTCTGCGACATAGTGCTTCGAACATATGTTTTTATTATTTTAATTTTGAGAAACTTTTTTCCGCCATTGCTACCGTAATCGAAAAAGTTAATAAAATTCGATAATCAACCCAAACATTTAGAAATCCACTTACTTCTCTAAACGACCTCAAGTTAAATTTAGAATATCAATTGATTTAGTTACTTTCGATGGCAGAATTCCTTTTAGTTGTCGAAGCTCAAAGAATAATTCTTTACCACAAATATCTTGTTGTTTATCGTATTCTAAAAAGCTTTCTAATGTTATACAACGCTTCTTCAATTCCTCATCATAAATAGTTTTAAATCTCAAATTTAACAAAACAACTAAAAGTTCATAAAGTTTAAATTGCTCAAACCGATCTTTAAGTGAAGTTAAAGCTTGATCAATTATATGCAGAAAATAAGTAACTCGAAAATTATCCTTAGGAGATTGTTTATCATCATTCTCTACAATATCTTCATCAAATATTTTTTCTTGTTTGAAATAAATTTGAAATTGAGTCGAACTAATGATTTTTCATCTTTGCCTTTGCGTTGTTTTATCTTCCAATTTTGATATCCAGAATTCTGTTTTTGATTTTTATCTCAAATATACAACATAATTTTATTAATCTAAAAATACTAGCATTTCACACATCTCAACAAAATTAATTAACTCAATTTGTAACGATGTGCAAAAATCAATTGTGATTAATTTAGATCAATTTTATTTTAATACAAATGTGTCTAATTTGATTAATTTATCAATGCAAAAACTTAATTTTGATTCATTCATAATAAGAAATATGACAACATAAATTATTTGATTCATTCAACAAACTAACCGATATCAAATCAACGAAGACAAAACCAACATCGACTATTTGATTCATAAATCATAATTCATTCAACAAATCATTTGATTTACTTAACAAATTAATCAATGATATAAAACCAAACTAACCATTAAACAATGCCAAAACCAATAAAAAAACTCACATTTTCAATTGCAGATTTGAAGTTGAAACCCTCCCTTTTCAGCAGTCAGCACTATAAACCCAAATACCCAAATAACCAAAAAGGTAAAACACTTTCAGTTGCCTTCACAATTCACAAAATAAAAATGCCATAGCAACCCTTTTTCTAAAATTGCAGCAGCAGCAGCAGCAGGTATTAGCAAGTTTAAACTGAAATTGCATGCCTGTTGTGGAGGCGATTATCCATGGAAATTAACAAAAACTGACAACATAAAAAATGATAATTTAACATAATTTAGATAACAAAAACAAAAACTGAAATTTAGATAACAAAAACGGAAACTGAAAATGGTGGCTGGTGTTGTGGAGCAGTGGAGGCAGCTAATCTTTACTACTAATAATGAGAGTTCCATTAACTGATTTAAACCGTGTCTTTTTGAAATACCTGAAATGCCCCTTTTCCTTTCAACGTCCATTCCTCTCTCGCCTCAAAAAATCTAATTCTATTCCTTCCTAAATTCCATATTCCCATATCTAGATGGATTTCACTTACCCGAGAATCCTGAAAACTTAACAACCTTCCCCAAGCTCGGCTTCACTCACCTCTGATTACCAATCGATTTCCAAACCCAGCAATGACGACTAGCAGTTAACTCCGATTACCGATGACTAGATCAACCATTTGCTAAATCGACGTCCATCAGCCTTCGGCCATGGGCGGTTTTTGAAGAATTTCCATTAACGCCAACAGTTTTGGGCATTTTTCTCCCTCTGTTACCCTTCGCAGTAACAACGACGATTGGGAACTAACTGTGGTTACCGACTTACGATCCAGCAGATTTAATGACAACTACGCTCAACCATTACTATGCCGTTATGCATCAAACTCCATCACGGGTAATTTTTTGCCAACTCTCATTAACCTGGGTGGATTTTACGCATTATTATGTAAATTTGAATTAAGTTTTACTTCTTAATCTGTTCATTGACGGTTTTGGGCATTTATACTACATTAACAGTAAATTTACGTATTATGATGTTTGATTCCTTAATTCATGCGTCTTTACTACTAATAATGAAACCTCCCTCAACTTATTTCAACCGTGTCTTTGTGAGTTACCGAAAATACCCTCCGTTTCACATTTGTCCCACGAAACCCTAAATCATTATCAGATCCAAACTCTGTCCTTCTCTCATATATTTGAAATTTTCTTCCCCAAAGTCACTTTCTAAATCCCTTCTCCCCAGCCTAACTCAACAATCCGCCGCCATCGCACCCGATTTAAAAAAACAACCGCTATCGCCGCCCTCTTCAACCGCCTCCATCACCAGCGCCGCCTGAGCTTCGCCCGATTTTTGCCAACATCGATCAACAAAAATAGGTATTTATACTTTTTTTTATATTGACAAGATTTTGAGTTGTTATCTTTATTCCGGATTCATCCCATTGTTTCTATGGTCGACTTCGTAAATAGAAAACTGAAATGAATGTTATTTTCAATGCCGAAGTATAATTTTCCTGTTACCTTGACTTGACTTACAGTTCACTCCTGTGGAGCAGGTCTCGCCTCATTTTGATATAGTGTTTAATGTATTTCTATGCTATGCCATATTTGATCAAGTCAGCAATATTCCTTTTAACCTCTTATATTATGAACTTGCTACATTTTATGAACTTTGTGTGCAATTTGTCTCATGCATTCAAAATAGCAAAGTTGACAGGATAATACACTTGAATTTGTTTAAATTGCCACTGTATTTCAGGTCGTACTGTTTGAATAATAAGCCAATAATTTATTTATCCTAAAACCAGATCAGATGTAATGTTCAAGTAGTCATCATCTCTACTACTAATAATAATACTTCAATGACCATAAATCAACCGCGTCCTTTTGAAATTCCCATAATACCCTATATATTCATAACAATGGTTAAAGCTTTTTATTGCATTTTGGATGGTTTTTTTATGATTAAATTTTAAGGATTATGATTAAAATTTAAGGATAAGGAGAACTGTGAAACCAAATGAACTATAATCTGATTGACTTCCTTTTGAATTCATTTTTTTTGTCATGGATTAAGGAAGGCTGAAAAAGAAGATACTAAGGGGGTTAAGAGGACTTTTTAGTTACGAAACATTGGTCCATAGCTTATACAATATCGACAGTGCTCTCTATGTAGCTTAAGTATTTTCATGGTACATGTATTCGGATGTATATGCTAGCTCTGTTATACTGTTTCAGTTTTATGAAGTTCTAAATATTATATATTTGCTCAACTGGATGATATAGTCTGAGATTTTTAATTTTTTTTTAAATGAAGCATGTTATTTATTTTAGCTTAAGTATTTTCAGTTTTATGAAGCTTGGACTGAAGCACAAAGATCACATTGTTGCTTATGGAGAAGGAAACAAATAATGCTTTATTGGAAATCATGAGACCGCTGATATCAACACATTTAAATGGGTATGATGACATATCCAGGGAGTTGCTAACCATGGGGCATCAATCCGTGTTGGCCGTGACACAAAGAAGGAAGGATAAGGTTAGTGTTTCACTTCATTGTTTTTCATACAAGTTTCTACTTTTTATTCATATTAATATATTGACATATAACTTGATATTATATACACACACACACATTACAATTCGTAGGTTACTTTGAGGATAGAAGGCTAGCTTCTAACATGGATCCATATGTGGTTACTTCCATGATTGCGAAGACCACCATCCTCTAAATGCACTAAAATGTACCAGTTATCTCCATTTGCATTGAAAATTTGCATTTGCATTTTAAAAGAAAAAATATTATGTTTTGTTATTTGACATGTCAGTCATTTTCGTACTTTGCTTTGTTGTTTGTGATAATTTACTCTTAAAAAATGTATCAAATGATGCTTAGGTTGAGGAAAAGGTGTTGTTTCCTAAGGTCAAAGTCCTAAGGAGTCACGTGTTGGCACAGGGTGGTTACTGTAACCGCTTAATGCAAATGAAGTGTTGATTCAGAAGTGGCACCTAAGTGGGCTGAATGAATAGGCTTTTGGGTCATAGTTTTTGTCAATTAGTGTGTGTATAAGTGTAGCTATTTATGTATGTATGATATGACTAGAATACGTAGCTCTAACATATATTGGGCAGTAGTATGATGTAATGCATTTGAATATCTTGAAGAAAATCAATAGAAATGAACCAATTTTAAGCAAACCCCATCCTCCTAACCACACACATCTATATATTATAATTTATATATTAAGTATAGAAGTTTCATTTTGTTTCTCAAAATGATTATAATGTAACCGAATTTCCAATAAAATTAGTTCTCGATTTATTACTAGGTATTTATACTAAAAACTATTCCTACTAGTGTATGGCCCGTGCAACACTCATGGGCAGTGTTAGTAGTCAAATTGGTATTAAAAGCTATTTCAGACTATAATGTGTCAATGTAAAGCGATTTTATATAGTAGAGGAATGTAGATTTCAAGTGTATTTTTATGTATAAGAGTAATTGTAATATACGTACATACTGATGTGCATGCGTATGCATTGAAAAGTGTGCATAAGTGGTAAAGGCTTGTAAGCCGCTAAATTTCATGGAAAAGCAGTAGAGTTAAGTGATGAGTGCTTAAGCGTGCGTAATTGGTGCATACATGTGGGGGGCTTTAATTTAAGCAATGAATAACTATGGTTGGTTAGTAAGATATTTTATTTAAAATAGGAAGAAATTGGTCTATAGCGAAAAAGCTATATTTAGTAACAAAATTTGCTTATTCTATATTTTATGGGTTGATGGATGGTGAGTAGTTTTTCATTTTAAGATAAGAGTATATTATTTGCCAAATGTGACTGGTTTATACTCAATTGGACCATACTTATTGTAATGAATAGTGAAATTGATTTCTAGCTTTTACAATCTAAAAGTTATAAGTTAAACTGTACTTCATTGTCATTGGTTTGTGAAGACATAGATGATGCACTTTCTACACTCTAAATAAATAAAGTTCGGTTGATATGAATAATTCATGCTAAGAAATTAAGCAGCAGTTAGGTGATGAGTAAGTAGTAGTTAAGCGACATTAAGTGCAGTTAGACTTATATCACCTTGCTTACTGCTTATATATATGTATGTATGTATGTGTAATATATATGTATTTTTGTGTACAAATGTGTGTGTGTATAAATATGTGTGTATGTATATATACACATATGTATATACATATACATATACCGGTGCATATAAGTAGTTGATGACACCCCAATTTGGGGGCATCCAAATTGCATGTAAATTTCAGTCATAAGTTTCTGTTTAATTAATGGAAAGAGTGGAGTGAGAGTCTATGGGAAAAAAGAAAAACAGAAGCATGGGGTCGGTATTTGAGAGTTATAGGGCTAATGCACTATTTGGGGTGTAGTTGAACGTTTTCACACACACACACACAGAGACATATATACATATGTGTTTATACATATGTGTGTCTGTATGTATGTATATATGTGTATATGTCTATATATATATAGAGCTTTGTTGTTTAATATAGTGGAATATGTATATAAATCGATGTATTCAATTTTTAGCTGAAAACCCATGTTTATTGTATTGTAATAAGCTTTTAGAATAGTAAGGGCTGAAAATATGGAAATCAGAAATGCATGCTTCAGTTTAAACCTAGTAAAGGCAGGTTTTATATTGCATTTCGTATTCAACAACATGCCACTGATTGGAATAACATCACACTTATACGTTAAGTTTTATGATACTCAATTTGCAATTTGATTAGAAACAGACTGAACATATATGCCGATAATTGACATTAAACCTTTGCACTATTTTCATCATCTTCCTTCATTGCCATATGAGATACAAACAATTTTGTGGTGGAGATCGAATCAGACACGTGTTAGAAATCCAATGGTTCAAATTACCAAAATCAGAAATCATCACAGTAGGGGAATTCTAGAAAATTATCAATTGCATGACAAACTAATGCTTCTTGCTACACAGACGTTAGTTAGTAGCAGCCCTTATTTAGTCATTATTTTACATAAGATTATTGAAAATACCACATCTATTGACCGCATTGAACTTTGATTCCTTCATTTGTTCGATTGGTGAATATGCAATATAAAACCTATCAAAAAGTGAGATATTGTTCAAGAAATTTCCTACTGTAGTAAAAACTACATCAATTTCGTATAAACAACATGAACCAAGAATGAATCATAAAAAGTTAACATATCTATCAAATTCGAAAGCCGTCTTTCACGTTCAAAGGAATAAATTACAAAAATACCTGTTATATCGTCATTATATACCCTCCTATCTTAACTAGCCAAAGTTTATAATATAAAACATATTATATCAGCAAACCCTCATGACAATATTCTGAGCATGTTTCAGGTTGACCCAGAGGAAGAAAGGAGGATATTAGCCAAAGAGAAGCAAGTGTCAAAAGAGTATTTCTCGACCACATTAAAACGACACACTCTTGTTTTGAAGAAAAGTGATTTGATGCGAAAGAAAAAAGCAGAAGATGAGAAAAATAAAGTAATTGCACAACTTTTAGCTGCAGAAGGCCTGGAGCTTGATACCGAAAATGAAGATGAATCGGTTTGAAATTGTCTGTCTATGTAATCTCCACTTTCTTAATATAAGCATAGCTTTGATTGTATATAGATATATATGGTTCGTTACTTATTTTGTGTTCTCTTGCATAAACATCAAATGGGAAATTCATATGTAAAGTTTGTTTTCTTAAATATGATGTGGATATTACTATTACTGTGTATGTAGTCAATTGGCATAGGATTTGGTTGGGATTTCTATTTAGTGCGTATGAATAAATGTATAAGTAGTCCCACATATATAAGCTAAGGGGTGGAGAAGGTAGTTGTTCCAATTGCATCTAATTGAGTGAGATGTTGCCTAACATGGTCTATTGATGAATGACATGCAAATTGAGAAATAATTGAAACAATTTTAACCTACTATTTCAACAACGATCCAACGGTTGCCATCTACATCGCTCTTGATATATAAAGGGTATTTTGGGTATTTTAAAAAGACACGGTTGAATTCTATTCATTGAATTTTCATTATTAATAGCAAAGATTGATAATAGGAATACTCAAACTCCAATGGAACATCTAATGGCACAAAACTATAAAATAACAAGATAACCTTATCCGTTTCATCAGCACGGGCCATTGAAAAGAAACATCGTATGTTTTAGTCCTAAAAATGATCTATTGGAATTCCAAGGGAAGGCTGCTTTCCTTTGGGCCATCATGTGCCCTCCTGGAAATAGGATCACGATTTAAAGAATTGAACTTCTAAGTAAACACAGTTTCATACTTTCATACATACATGTTAGATTTACCTGTACGCTACTGAACGTGTCTCTCCACAATAGTTTGCTTTCCTGACTTTAAAATGTAATTCCATTATTTCAACTAACCTTTTGAGTTTATTGTGATTGCAGCTGCCTATGTAGTGTTGTGGAGAAATAAAGTGGTGTCGGGTGGCATTGTAGCGGCTGTAACTGTTGTCTACAAGGTTAATGAATTTTAAAAAATTGTTTACTCTACAAGGTTAATGAATTTGTTTCAAGTATAATATTAAAACACATATATATCAATTGGTTCTAATCATGTACTGTAGGCGTTAGTTAATGATTACACCTTATTAATATACAGTGTATAATTTGTTGAATTATATTATTTACATTTTCATGCTTTTATATCAATGTGTTATTTATAAGAAATAGCAAATATGAAGGACAGTTTTAGTGAAGTTGAGATCCATATTAGTGATACATGGTAATTTTGATTATATAATTGACTGTTCTCTCATATCCGAGTACATCCAATGTGAGTATATCCAATGTGAGGGTGATATATCATCGACTTGACTAACTCTTTCTTTGTGTTTTGGTAGGTAAACAAAGCAGTTCAAGATATTGTATTTTCATCCTTTATTTAGAAGTATACCTCTGCAATGCTACAACAGTGACCGAAGAACCAAAATACACAACCAAAGGACATATAGTTGCTCAGGTAACTCAAAATTTATGTGCTCTTATACGGTTGCTTTAATGTTTTTTTGTTAGGAAAATTGTGTTAATACCACTTGAAATAATACCAGCTTAAGTATTAAAAATGAACAGTGTCAGTTCTTTTGCTACTTGATGTTTCCACTTTCATGTTTTGGGACAAATGAATTTATAAATAAGTTTCTTTATTCTAAACTCTGAAAATAATAAGATGCTTATATTTCCATATATTTGTTATAAATTATGCTTTTTAAGATAGTGCAGAAATCATATTCTTTGCAATTTCATTTTCGTAGAACTAGACTGAATTTTGTTCATATCACCAACTAACAAGAACCGTGGGAATAAAATTTAGTTTGACGGTAAATTTAAAAATAATATGACATATTATTCGAGTAAAAACCATGAGTTGTTGAATGGGTCATCAAATCATTCAGCCCTAACAAAATACATGGTTGAGTGTTTTATATAAACCTAATATTTCAAACTTTCTTAATTATGGTGCTTAAATTTCAGAGCATGACATTTGACCATTGCAAACTGCTTAGTACTTCATCAAATAATTGGTGTTCGAGTTCAATTAATTTGAGGTGTGTGTTCGTTATAAGGTGTGAACTTCTCTTAAGCAGCAAGTTACTTTTTTGTTAGTTAGTATATGTGATGATGATAAAAATTATGGCCATGTTTTGCCTTTCAGTATTTCCCTTCTAATATTTTGTGTATACATATCAAGGCAATGATGTTTGCTTTGAGTGGATACGATAATATTGGTTGATCCATTTTTTTCTCGACCTACTGCATGCAATCATTGGATATTCATACCAAGGCAATAAATTTATTCATTCTAACTATTCAAACTTGGCACGCATGAATTATGATTATTCAACTATCATTAAAAAAAATCATGTTGGTTTCCCTGTTTGATTTGTAAAATAATATATAGTCTTTTAGTCTTTTAGTCTTTGAGATGATAGTTAGTAAGAGTAACATAAATGCTTTGTCCTGCTTACTAATTGGTTACTTTAGCATATTATTACTATTTTATTAACAAATATTTGAATATTTACATATCATATGCATGTATTTAGTTTAAGTTAATGTAGTTAAGTTGTATCACGGTTACAAGTTTAAAAATTAAAACGTTTTGTATTATAAAACTACCTTTTCTATTTATCATCACATGCAACAAAAATGAACCGAGTTGCATACTTTTTTTTCAAGTAACCACATTTGTATGTTGTAATTCTAGGTTAATTATCTCTTCCCATTTAGTAGTAGAAAAATGGGATGTTACAATGTTTGATTAGCAATAATAACGTATGCAGAGGTGAGTAGTTTGAAATTTAATGTGTCAGAAGAACCTACTAAAGGATATCAACCAGTAGACTAAAAGTGTGGTCAAATTTTTGGAAAGAAGATAACAGGGACAATGAATCTTCGATGGCATTGGATTAGGATGAGATATTCCAAGGAGGAAAAGAAGACGTGGGAAGAATGATATCTCCAGGTGAGCAACAGAACAGAGCAGGTTTACAATATAACTGCCAATAATATTTCTATAGCACGTTATTTATCAGTCCTTTCGTTATTTGGTTCTAGGTACAGTCTTTTACAAAATTGTGAACATATGTGGCACTTCATGGTAATAGTATTTTCATTGGTTTTTGAGATTTTAATTACAGTTACTATAAATAATACAAGTACCGAATATCTTATGTGAGTGATATGTTAAAATTTCCACAACACATATTTGTTTAGCTATATCACCATTGAATATTCGTTCCAAATATAACTGCTCTTATATTCTTTGCATATGATCCTTATTTTTGTAGTGAAATTTATTATAACATCTACTACATTATAATTTTTTTAACAAATGATGGTTATTCTAATGTAGTAAGTATTTTGAATTTTCTTTCCAAAAAAAAGATATTCAGTTCTCTTGCTATGAATTTTACAGGTTAAATAGAAAAGAAGGGATTCATTTTCGCCAAACTAGAAGCTGTAGAGATGATAAATTTAATTGGATACCTTTACTCCAGTAAGCTGCTAATACTTACCTTAACCTATATAATATAATTTATATTGTTGGGTAGTTCAATTGATGTGGACTATACAGTGAAGTGATGATGATACGGAGCTATCAAAATATAGGGATGGATTTGTGACTAAAGACATGTTTCCATAATGCGTTAGGATAACACATCAACTCATCAACTACAAGTATCTTTACGTTTTAAATTCATTGTTCTATAATGTTGCCATGTCATACCATGTAGTGTACAAATTTAACTGCGCACTCATTCATCCTCTGTCCAGCCACCAAGTTTTAACAAACAACATACAGTATATACTTCACCTCTTCTACTGCTTTAGTGAGCACAATCGCTACCGTTGACCTACAATGAGCTGCGTTAACATGTTTGCTTGGTACTATGACATGTACGTTATCATTGATTACATTTTGCTTACATATGTTAGTCCAACACCTGTGTTGTATCAGCTGACGATGACTGAAACCACGTTGAGAAACGCTACTGCCATTTAAAAATTATTCATTTCAACTACAAAAGGTTTATCCTTCACAAGGTAAACCATCAACATATTTGTATGCATCAGATGGAAATAAACATATTATTAATTTCTGTTAGTTTTAATAGATATCATAGTTGATTACAAACAGAATTACTTTGTCATTTAACTATTATGTTGTTGTCTATGTGAAACATTTTCATTTTTGTAATGGTGTAGTGGTGTATCCCTAGATGGATCTAAAGTTCAAGTTCAATATTCTTTTTTTTTACATCTAAATAAGTTGGTTTTATTTTTATCTTCACTATCTAACCTAGAACACTCAGTTTTGTCCAATAAATTTTCTCTTGAATCCAATAAAGTATCATGTTTATCATGTTTCTTATCTGGATATTTAAATATTTCTAGGTTAATGAACAACTTTTTTTTATCATGATTCCTATATCTTAGTAAGAATGGTATCATGCAAGAATTACAAGGTAGCATGTACATGTTTGGATAACGTGGAGCTATTTCTAGATTGAAAATTATCGATATACCTGTATTGTCCCACGATTACCTTTTATTTGATTTTTCCTCCTACATTAGTTGAGTAAAAATAAATATATGTTCTATTACTTTTGAAATCATGTGATAAAACTAGAGAAGAAATGGAAGAAATAATGGAAACATCCAATTCAATAACTAAAGCTTTTGGGCTGAAAATAACACAGTTTTTATACTTTTTTTAATTAGATTAAAGGTAGAATATGTGTACATTGAGCTGGATGGACATAGTTCAACATTAAATCAACATAGATAATCAAGGTAAATGTTCTCATTTGTTACGTCATGTGCTAGACTGATGAAGTAAGAAGACTCCTAGACCAGACAACAGTTTATCTCTTATATGTTAAATATTTGCAGGTGCATGTTGAAATTTGAAAAGTTTGTAGTTTTATTAAACCCTTTTCCTTAAGTTGGCGATAAGTTTATTCTTTCTATAAGTGATATCCTCACACAGATACCACATAGGACTACATGGAGTTCAAAATCATATTGACCAATTTAAAATAACAATGAAAGTATTCTGTAAAGACAAATATTGCACTTGATGAACAACTAATAAATAATTTTTGATTTGTAACATTTTCTGAATAGCACCCAAAATTGAACTAATTTTTGGAACTATGTTACATGTTAGTATTTCACTAAGGAACAGTATTTAATGTAAGACTGTTATTTAATGAATTTGGATAAATAATTGTCCAACAACTTTGGTAAATATAATATTGGCCTATGGGTTAACATGCATTCATTAGAAGTACATACGGAAGTATTTATATTTTCTTAAAATATTTACGAGGCAACTTATATCTTCTCATATTTTAACCATTTTTAACACAATGTTTGTTTTGAAATCAGCTGCTAGGATGTCATGGTCCTCTTGCCAACCGTCTGCCTGGAAGAACTTCCATTAGTAAAGTTGGAGCTAATTAATTACTTCAATATCATTCCATATTCCATTTCCTAAAAAGTTTAATTTGGTATGTATTGGGCTTCTCATTTGATCCTACTAACATTTTGGCAATTCTCCTGTCCATAATGTTCATACATCGATAATCTCAGGTAGCAGCTAGATTACAATTACATAGGCCATGGTTCAGATCAAATAGCCCATTATGGCAATTATAATTTAGGTGCCAGCTATTTAATACAAACCCCTACTAGCCCAACCTCAAACCATTCAGCTCATGTGCAAGCACAAATCTCAAGCCCAATCAATTTTCCTACCACCAATTCTACTGGGACTCTCTCTTTATCAGGCCTGCTGCCAGTATCCCAACTGACATAGGATTTTCGCAAGCACAAAAATTCTCCTCTCCATCAAATGAAATACATCAAACCCTTTCCGATCCCATATGTTTTGTGACTAGGCCACAATAGAACCAGCTCAGTTTCAAGCCCATTTTTGGGAATATTTTGGACAACCCATCATTTTTCCACAACCGAAAACTCCATGATTTGTTTCCAGACCCATTGCTTTTTAGCAACAGGCATTCACATTCTCAAGCCCACCATCTTCTTTATCAGTTGCACCTATTCTTCCCACGCCATCTGATCACCTAAAGTTACCAACTCCTTCACAAACTGCTGCGACACTAACATATTCCAAGCACCACTCCCCTACAGAGAACCGGCCATGGCCTGGACTAAGTTCAGCCTGTGGCAAATGAAAATCTTTATCATTCGAAATTCATGCAAGGGATGATTTAGCTATTTTCCTTCAAATAAACTCAAAAGACCTCTTATTTTTGTTTTTGGTTTTCCTTTTTTTTCTATATCAGAATTTGGATGATTCTATTGTACTATACATGTTCCTTGCACTAGATTTATATTAATTGGTATGTGCCAACTGTTTTGTTATTAATTGATGTTTTATTATGTCATACTTTATATAGTATGTGATAACGCCACACAAGCACGTCGTCGAATTAATGCATGTACATTGTGACGAGATGAGATGGACCTAATATCAAGTTGCCATTGTATTAGTATATATGTATGTATGTATGTATGTATGTATGTATGTATGTATGTATGTATGTATGTATGTATGTATGTATGTCATTTTAATTTTATGTTTAGCATCTCATTTGATATATTTGCAGATTACATTTGTGGTGTTACCTTAAATGCAGATTAGATTCCATTGCTAACTTTTTTGTCCCTTTGGCGTAGACTGGAAAGTAATTATTTGAAGCAGCAGCGCCAAATCTTAATGCTCAAGGTACTAATATATGTCTATGTTCACTACTATTCAACTTGCATTTAAATTATGTATGTATTACTACAGTTTATATTAAGATGTCATATAAACCTTTAAAATGCAAATCTTATCATCCAGGTGAAAGAAATTTAGTTTATGTCGGTTCTCTGTTGTTAGGATTTTAATATGGTAAATCTATCAATCATGAGTACCTTTAAGCCAGAAATGAGTGAGAAATTTTTACTGGACAAGCTAATTACATATGGATTTAGGTCCTTTAGCTGAATCATGTTGTCATCTTGAACTTAGTAAACATGTGAATGAAAGAAGCATACAGACATGTATATAAATGTGGAATACTATTGTTATTTTTCTTTTTCTAAGCAAATGATTTTTAACTCATACATAACAACCAAATCTTTAGCTGGTGCCCATCTCATTTTCACAAGTCATCAAATAGTATAAAATTCCATTTTAGTGTAATTAACAAAGCTTGTCCTGTTTCTTTTTCAAATTCAACGGTGCAAAAACTTCAAAACAGAAAAGCAATCAAAATAATACAGGTGTATATCAATCTATTTGTAAAATATTTATATTTATCATTTCCCAACCAAAGTAAATGATAAATCATTTTTCACTTAGATATTTCTAGCAGACAAAGTGTGAGGGTGTTCTCATACAAAGAATTAAAGAATGCTACAAATGACTTTAGTGCTGATAATATAGTTCGAAAAGGCGGTTTTGGATCCATTAACAAGGTTTATGAAATTGCTATTTTTTCTTTGACGGAAGTTCATATGTATAGCTCTGGAGCTTGCTGTTGCTGCGCTCACTGAACCACAGATACTGAATTTGTTTGTAAATTGAGCTTAAAAAGGAGGAGATCAATCATGATGTTTGTAGATATTAAGTAACATTTTATCCAATAGTGCTTTTTGTTGTTAATTATACTGTCTACTGAAAATGTATTTTTGTTCTTACAGTTGGCATTCAGATTTGTCTATAATTCTATTATTTTAGGGGGTTTAAGATTCTTATTCATAGTAACTAAATTTAAAAGTATGAATATATGAATCTCTATTATGAGATGGAGTATTATATATGCAGACACATTATAAATGTTCTTATAATGTACTTAGTGAATTATAATTTGATGGTGCATCACATAACATAATGTAATTGCTTCTACATTACACACACATGGTTCTTGCTACGCACCATGAACTTCAAATCCAATCACGTCCTACGTTGATCAAAGCAGCTTTACTTGCTTATTTGAGTTTTGCATTTATTGTGCCTATATATATATATATTAAGCAACATGATAGCTCAAAAATTGAATATACTTCCAAATCAGGCTCCAGAAAAAGGTAAAAATTATGGATTGAAATATAGACAATAAGCACATCAAACTCGACAAAGACAGGGATCAAGCCAGCTTTTGCATATATGCACCTGTTTGATTTCAAGAAAATGAAATCTGTGTATACCTTTTTACATTAATAAATAAAGTAGCTAATGCGAACTTGGACCAACAATAGTTGCTTCTGTAACGACCCAGGATTTTTAATGATTAAAATTTGAATATTTAATTAATTTTAAATATTAAAAAGTGAATTTATAAGTCAAATAAATTTTTATTTGAATTATTGGATTTAACTGAATAATTAAATCGATAATTTAATATGTTAAATTATGGAAATAATTGAAAATATAGTTAAATATGATTGAAAATGATTTGTAAAATTTTATTTTATCATATTGGAGTTAGAATGATATTTTAGAAATTTTAAAATCGAATTAAAAGTTAATTTGTGAAAATTGAATATTTTAATATTTTAATCGACTAGTGAAAATAGTCAATTTTTGAACAGTCTCAGAATTGAACGAAACCAGTTCCATTGGATCCGTAATAGTTAGTTATTACCGGATTTCAAATTTCGTGTCAATCGGAGTTATCGTTTGAGCGTGGCAGCTCGAAACGCATCGAATTATTTTTAATTTAAATTTGGCGAGCTAAAATAGCCATTTTTCAAAAAGTCTCGGATTTCGACGAAACCAGTTTCATCGGATCCGTAATGTGATATTATTGTAAGGTTTCAAATTTCAAGTCAATTGGATTTACGGTTTGTCCTGTACAAATTAAAACGCCTAGAAATCGACTTAAATCGGTTTAATTTAAATTGAGCGTTTATAGCCATAACTCGCACATACTTCCGAATTAGCTTCTGAAACCTATTCCATTGTGTCCGGAACGCGGGATAAACCCTAGGTACGTCAGTTTCGGCGCGTAAATCGGAGTTCGGAATTTTCGGATGAATAGTGTTCGAAAATTTCTTTATAAATAGACCTAAATCTCTAAAAAAATAAAAAAAAATAAAAAACCCTAGTTTCAACGTTGCAGCCGCCACCTCCTTTTCAACGGCCAGAAAATCATCAACTTCTCCTCCTCTTTTCTCTTCATCCACTCAACGATTCAAAGAACTTACAACTAGAGAAATGAAGAGGGCAACACGAACTACAAGATCAACGGTTGTGATTGGAAACGGAGCTGTAAATCGATGGGTTTTTGGCTATGAAGCACGTACGGTCGGGCACGAATTTCCATGCAATGGGGCGACCGAGCTATATGGTGCTGGGGGCGGTGGTGGAGTCGAGCGTTGGCTTCATGATGGCGCTTCCTGATCGTGTTCAAGCTCGACGTGGAGGTGGTGATATTTAGCCCTAAGTTTGAATGATGGGTTCGGCCTCATTCGTGACTGTCTGGGGATGAACGAAGGGAGAGGGAGAAGCATATGCACGGCCAAGATTTCAAGAAGCAAGATCAACGGCCTGTAATTTGCTTTGGTATAAATTAGTTTAATTTATGTTATAAAATGTTATTAAAATCGTGTACAAACTTCAATAATTCATAACTTTTTCATACGAGGTCGAAAAAATGCAAACTCAGTTGCGTTGGAATCGTATGGACGAGCACTACGCGATGGAGTTAGTTTGGAGTCGTTTGGATTTAGTGAGAATTTTGGGTAAAATTAAACGTCCGTTTAATTTTATTCGAAATAAATCGCTAAAACGGAATTTAAAACCAAGGTGAGAACTTCTCACTCAATCGAATCGGTTTCGATTTTATTTTAAATAGTTAGATTTAAAATATTTGAATGCATGTATGAATGATGATTGATATTTATTGATTGTTGAAATAGACCTTATGCGCCGTTAGTAAGCGGATGTTATTTATTAAAAACATATACCGCGAATATTTCATAAACAGTGAAATTGGTATTATATATAATAGCAATATATATATATTGGCATATGTATATATTGGAGTTATTGATTTCCCGTATTTTTTAGCGGATGAGACCCTATTACGCCGTTATTAAGCGGATAATATTTAATAAGAACATATACCGCGATAATTTCGTACTGGAACGAAATTGGTATTGTGCTAATGTTTTTGGATGCAGGAAAACAGGTTGGAGGGATCCAACTGGATTCCTCAACAGTATTTATTTGATTTCAGATATTTTGATATTTGATGGATTTTCATATTGATATATGATATCGTTGTAGTCGTGATTTGACTATTTGGTGTGTAGCATCATTAGACCAAATTTTGGGATTTTAAAATGATTTTAAAGTGATTTTAGAAAGTATACGTTTTATAAAATAATTTTGGAATTGATCCATTTTAAATAAATAAACGTTATAATTTTTAATGTTATAAAAATTATGATTTTTGAGAAATATAGTTAAAAACTGATTTTTGAGAATACGATGCTATTGAGTTTATAAAATAGTTTAATCGAGATATTTTAGAATTATTGTGAAAAGTTTAAATATAGGATTTATAAAAATTTGATTATTTTATAAATCAAGAGAATGGTGAAATAATAAAGGAGATTAAAGACGTTTTAAAAGAATAATATAAATTGAATTATATTAAGAGATTTATAAATGGATATTTATAAATTGAAATATGGACATCATAAAACGAGTTTTTATAAGTGTTTGAATGAAGTGAAAATGAAATCATTAATGAATGAAATTTATAGAATTATATAACGGTGAAGTTATAAATGGAAATTTTATAAACAGTAGGTTTATAAAATCTGTAAAGTTCAAAGGAACGATTTTTGCAAATAAATAAATTATAAGTGTTTGACTTATAATTTGGACTTTTGGTTTATAATTAAAATTATAAATCGAATAAGTTAATGAAGAGATTTATAAAAAGGAAGTTTTTATAAATAAATAGAAATGGAATTTATAAACGTTGTTTTATAAATTCGCAAATGACTTATTTTAATAAGAAAATTGTTGAAACCTATAAATGGAGTTATATTCACGTTTTTAAATAGTGAATAATCCTTTGAATTAAAATGTATAAAAGGATGAAATGTGTTAATGAAGTATATTCACGTTTTTGAATAGTGAATAAGATGTTAAAGAAATTGTTTTGGATTTGGATGTTTTAAATAGAATTAAAACGATCGAACAATGTTTTAAAAATGTGTTGAGATTCGAAACCATAGATTTCAACATTTATTGTTGAAATAGACGTTTTCGAGAAATAGAAGGAGATGATGGACTATAACACTGTTGTTATAGTAAATGATTTCCGAAAGGAAATGTTTTGTATAGTATTGGGATTTATATATCTATTTTAATTTCGAATCCCTATACTAGTGATTTTGGGACGTCGTAACAATGTTTTACGCAACATTCGTTTTGGCCCAAATAAATATGTTTAAGAGAATGATTTCCTTAAGGACTGAAATATATACTTAATTCGATTTAAGTATATTGAATATTTTCTAAGTGTTGAAAATAAATAAAATTCGTGAATTACTTATTTAATAAGTATGAAAATGTTTTCCAATATGAAGTGAATAGTTAGAATTTATCTTTTTGAAGATAAATTGAAATGAATAATTGAAATCGAATATTCATTGATATTTTGAAATTATAAATTCACTAAGGAATTTATAAAGAAAGTGGAATTGGTTTAAAAATAAATATTGATTTATTTTTGAAGTGTTGAAAATAATATATCTAGTGAAGATATTTTTGGAAAATAAATAATTTGGAAAATTATTTGGAATCTGGTGATGTGTGCATATCCAGTGATAGTTCAATAACCGACTATCAATATTTCCCTTTGAATGGGTAATTGATATGATTTGTTTGAATGTGAATGCTACACTTATTTTTAAATAAGCGCTCACTATTCGGGTTAACCGGGAAAGGACCATGGGGTCGTATAACCCATTCCGAATATGTGATACGTCGTTATAATTGCATTAAAGATCGGTGTTGAAGACCCGGTATTTGCGAGAGCGATAGGATGACCTGTCGATTGTCTCTGCACTGAGTTGCAGCGGTATAGAGACTCCCTAAGTGATGGGAAATCCGATCAGGATTGTGAATATCCGGATTGCAAGGACTTCTTTGTAAGTGCCTTCGGTTTTGTTCGAGCCCGGAACAGACTTGTATGGATTGTGTGTCTGACATTACAAGTTGAGGTATAAAGCCGATTTCATTCAAATATATTTCTGTTTGGTGGCGAAGAATTTATTCTTTTAGCTTAACACCCTTCTCTGAGACGTACGAGCTCAGAGGTTATATAGTTGAATGTTATCAGCAATATATTCCCAATTTGGTAATGTGACATGCTGAGTGATGCTGAAATGATCATTGTGTTGATTATTGTGATAGGATCGTTTATTTGATCGTCTATCTTAGTGATCATTGTGTTGATCATTTGTTGACCCAAAGCATGGCTTTTGTATAAAGTATGTTTTTGTGGACGTGACTTCGTCGAACCTCACACCCTGGAAATGGTCAAAACAGGAAAGATGCAGCAAGGTTATGAGGGGTAGCACCCTTTAGGGTATGTACATTTCCTTCTGGATAGAGGTGGTATCATGGTATGGAGCCCAGATATTTAACCTATGTGGTTACTACGAATTTATTACTTTATGGTTGTTGGTTTTCGGGATCCCGTGAGAAAGGTCGTTTACGATCGGGGAATGGCGTGCTCGTGTCAGTAGTTACCCAGTTAGGGGTAACCCGGCCTTGTGTTGGCAGAGTTCCGGTTTGGTTCTCGGGGATGTCTTTCCAGAGGCATTCTCATGTGGCAATGGGAAGTTCCTTGGCCTGACCATTTGTTGGAAATCCAAAGAAACAATACGTGACTTGTACGGTTTTAGTTGTATAACCTGCTATGGAATGTGGCGGTAATCTGCTATTGAACATGGTAGCTATAGTAGGCATAAGTGCGGAATGTCTATGCTGGCTAAGATTTATATCTTTATTTTTGAAATGATTTTCCTATACTATGCACTAGTAATAATATCAAATATTATTTTAAATGCGTATCAAGCATCTTTGACTATCATAAGGAGAAATCTCCTCCGATTCTGCGTTTGCATTGTGTGTGTGTGCGGGAGGCCTTATGGTAGTCTCATTTTTAAAAGCATTGCGAATTGAGTTTAAAAATATTCCTCTATTTTGATTTTAAAAATAAATAAACTGTTTGAGTTCTCACACCAGTCACATGACTGACTCGGAGTTTATTGTTTTCCTTCCTAAACTCTGGGTGCCCACCAATTTTCACACGGGCAGTCAAGAGTTAGGTTTATCAGGATATTCTGGATATTCTGGAGTTGCTGGAGGCAAGCTGGATGGCATGCCGTATTACTACTTATATAGTATTTCTTTTTCCGCTGCACTGTTTGTTGTTGTTGTATACTCTGATGATATGATGAAATGAAATGTATAAAATGTAATAACTGATATAGTTCTTTGTTTAAAGATTATTCATTTATTATTATATGTTGTTCCGCTGCGAATTGTGAGATTCTGTTGTTCTGTTGTTTTCTGTTCCGTTCTATTTTCCCTCTGTTTTAAAATTTTCTGTTCTCTTTTCCTTCTATTTTAAAATGATCTATTTTCTTATCTCATGTTTTCTCTTTCCTACTTTTTTTCTCTCTTCTTTCTCTCTTTTCTTTTCTTAAATTCTTTTTAAAACCAATAACATTCCGGTTTTTGGCCTTCGATTCTCGACAGTCGATAAAGTGAGTGTCGATGTTGAATTTTCGAAAGTCGAAAATTTCTGGGGCGTTACATTTGGTATCAGAGCATATGGTTAAGCGACAACCATGGTTCTGTTGGGTATTACTCGTTAGAGATAGAGTCAGCGGTACTCTAGAATGAGTTTGAGTGTAATAATAGCTACGAGAGCGTATTTGTTAGTGAATATAAAATTGTTTTATATTGTGATGATTGGTTTATTGAGTGGCATATGAACTTTCGTCAGCGTGGTCCGCAAGACTATGCCGAAGGGGTTTCTAAACACTTGAATAGAACAATTCGGCACAATATTGATTTTTAAATTGGGTAAATGAAATAATTTTACCTTGAGTATATTTTATATATAAAGGAATAATTTTTCAGAATTATAAAAGTGTATGTAAGTTGATTGTTTAGTTGTTTGAATAATCTAAATTAAAGAATAATTGTATAAGCAAATGAATCATAAGAATTGAATTATAATTAAAGTGATTTACAATTTTGAAATAAACTTATATATATAAGAAGTGAAACTATATGAATATATTTATGAATGTGAGTTGAAATAAAAAATGAATTTAAAGTTAAATGGAAATTTACTTTAGAAATGGAAATATAACTTAAGTGTTGTTGAATGGAATTGATATTAGTATCAAAGTAAATTAATGAAGTTAAGTGATAGATATGAACTTGAGTTATATGTAATGAAATTCAACTTTTGTAATTTAATTGAATTAATGAATTGAATGTAAATAAATTGAATGTGAATTTAGCTGTTATGAAATAATGAATATAAGTGTTAATTCATTAAAATCTAATGTTATTAGGAAGTTGAAAGTTTGAATGAAAATCAATTAATTAAACCAATTGATAAGCAAAGGAATTTGGTTGTAATTAATATACATTGATTGTTATATGATTGTTAGTTGATTGTATATAATTCATTAAGTGTTAATGAAATTGAAAGCTAAAGTAAATTGAATTCAAATTAGAAGCAAATAAAATTTGAATAGAATTGAATTTGAATTGGAAGTGAACCAACTTGAATATGAATTAGTGAATATAAACTAATTGAAAAAAATGAATGTTAGAAACATCCACTATTAATGAATCAAATGTGATTAAATTGAAAACCTATTTCATTGAATATTAATGAGAATATAAATGAATATATATTGATTATGAATTTGTTGGATGATAGTTGGTTGATGGTTGATGTTGGCATTTGTTGTTTGTTGCATTTGCTATGTTGACATATATAGTTATTATGTTACTATATGTTGTATATTGAGGTTATTATCTATATGCATGATTCTCATGTTGTTTGTTGAGTGTTTAGTAGGTGCGGATCGCGTTTGCTTCGCATTTGGAGTTCGCTTTAGCGCTATATTAGCCGTATATGCTTGCTAATAAAATAATAAGGTACATATCTCGGATTAAATACAGTACTTTTACACTTTTTCCCTTCGGGATGCCTCATTACTTGATGAGATGTATATTTGTGATATATATACTGTCATTTTTTTTCGGATCGAGCCGCGCAAAGGAGACTATGGCGAATTTTTCCGAAAATTTAAGGCGTTAGAAAAAAATTTGAGAAAATTGGAAAATTTTGAAAACTTTAACTTTGATTTTAGAATTGAAAGTTAAACAATAGTAATTGTTTTTGAAAAGATAACTAAGTATGATTTGAAAACTTAGTAAAGATTTGTAAGAAGTTTAAACTGTGAATTTTGGAAAATTAATAAATTCTATAACTTTTCTTACTTGTAATTTCGAGGACGAAATTCTTTTAAGTGGGGAAGATTGTAACGACCCAGGATTTTTAATGATTAAAATTTGAATATTTAATTAATTTTAAATATTAAAAAGTGAATTTATAAGTCAAATAAATTTTTATTTGAATTATTGGATTTAACTGAATAATTAAATCGATAATTTAATATGTTAAATTATGGAAATAATTGAAAATATAGTTAAATATGATTGAAAATGATTTGTAAAATTTTATTTTATCATATTGGAGTTAGAATGATATTTTAGAACTTTTAAAATCGAATTAAAAGTTAATTTGTGAAAATTGAATATTTTAATATTTTAATCGACTAGTGAAAATAGTCAATTTTTGAACAGTCTCAGAATTGAACGAAACCAGTTCCATTGGATCCGTAATAGTTAGTTATTACCGGATTTCAAATTTCGTGTCAATCGGAGTTATCGTTTGAGCGTGGCAGCTCGAAACGCATCGAATTATTTTTAATTTAAATTTGGCGAGCTAAAATAGCCATTTTTCAAAAAGTCTCGGATTTCGACGAAACCAGTTTCATCGGATCCATAATGTGATATTATTGTAAGGTTTCAAATTTCAAGTCAATTGGATTTACGGTTTGTCCTGTACAAATTAAAACGCCTAGAAATCGACTTAAATCGGTTTAATTTAAATTGAGCGTTTATAGCCATAACTCGCACATACTTCCGAATTAGCTTCCGAAACCTGTTCCATTGTGTCCGGAACGCGGGATAAACCCTAGGTACGTCAGTTTCGGCGCGTAAATCGGAGTTCGGAATTTTCGGCTGAATAGTGTTCGAAAATTTCTCTATAAATAGACCTAAATCTCTAAAAAAATAAAAAAAGAAAAAAGAAAAACCCTAGTTTCAACGTTGCAGCCGCCACCTCCTTTTCAACGGCCAGAAAATCATCAACTTCTCCTCCTCTTTTCTCTTCATCCACTCAACGATTCAAAGAACTTACAACTAGAGAAATGAAGAGGGCAACACGAACTACAAGATCAACGGTTGTGATTGGAAACGGAGCTGTAAATCGATGGGTTTTTGGCTATGAAGCACGTACGGTCGGGCACGAATTTCCATGCAATGGGGCGACCGAGCTCTATGGTGCTGGGGGCGGTGGTGGAGTCGAGCGTTGGCTTCATGATGGCGCTTCCTGATCGCGTTCAAGCTCGACGTGGAGGTGGTGATATTTAGCCCTAAGTTTGAATGATGGGTTCGGCCTCATTCGTGACTGTCTGGGGATGAACGAAGGGAGAGGGAGAAGCATATGCACGGCCAAGATTTCAAGAAGCAAGATCAACGGCCTGTAATTTGCTTTGGTATAAATTAGTTTAATTTATGTTATAAAATGTTATTAAAATCGTGTACAAACTTCAATAATTCATAACTTTTTCATACGAGGTCCAAAAAATGCAAACTCAGTTGCGTTGGAATCGTATGGACAAGAACTACGCGATGGAGTTGGTTTGGAGTCGTTTGGAGTTAGTGAGAATTTTGGGTAAAATTAAACGTTATTCGAAATAAATCGCTAAAACGGAATTTAAAACCAAGGTGAGAACTTCTCACTCAATCGAATCGGTTTCGATTTTATTTTAAATAGTTAGATTTAAAATATTTGAATGCATGTATGAATGATGATTGATATTTATTGATTGTTAAAATAGACCTTATGCGCCGTTAGTAAGCGGATGTTATTTATTAAAAACATATACCGCGAATATTTCATAAACAGTGAAATTGGTATTATATATAATAGCAATATATATATATTGGCATATGTATATATTGGAGTTATTGATTTCCCGTATTTTTTAGTGGATGAGACCCTATTACGCCGTTATTAAGCGGATAATATTTAATAAGAACATATACCGCGATAATTTCGTACTGGAACGAAATTGGTATTGTGCTAATGTTTTTGGATGCAGGAAAACAGGTTGGAGGGATCCAACTGGATTCCTCAACAGTATTTATTTGATTTCAGATATTTTGATATTTGATGGATTTTCATATTGATATATGATATCGTTGTAGTCGTGATTTGACTATTTGGTATGTAGCATCATTAGACCAAATTTTGGGATTTTAAAATGATTTTAAAGTGATTTTAGAAAGTATACGTTTTATAAAATAATTTTGGAATTGATCCATTTTAAATAAATAAACGTTATAATTTTTAATGTTATAAAAATTATGATTTTTGAGAAATATAGTTAAAAACTGATTTTTGAGAATACGATGCTATTGAGTTTATAAAATAGTTTAATCGAGATATTTTAGAATTATTGTGAAAAGTTTAAATATAGGATTTATAAAAATTTGATTATTTTATAAATCAAGAGAATGGTGAAATAATAAAGGAGATTAAAGACGTTTTAAAAGAATAATATAAATTGAATTATATTAAGAGATTTATAAATGGATATTTATAAATTGAAATATGGACATCATAAAACGAGTTTTTATAAGTGTTTGAATGAAGTGAAAATGAAATCATTAATGAATGAAATTTATAGAATTATATAACGGTGAAGTTATAAATGGAAATTTTATAAACAGTAGGTTTATAAAATCTGTAAAGTTCAAAGGAACGATTTTTGCAAATAAATAAATTATAAGTGTTTGACTTATAATTTGGACTTTTGGTTTATAATTAAAATTATAAATCGAATAAGTTAATAAAGAGATTTATAAAAAGTAAGTTTTTATAAATAAATAGAAATGGAATTTATAAACGTTGTTTTATAAATTCGCAAATGACTTATTTTAATAAGAAAATTGTTGAAACCTATAAATGGAGTTATATTCACGTTTTTAAATAGTGAATAATCCTTTGAATTAAAATGTATAAAAGGATGAAATGTGTTAATGAAGTATATTCACGTTTTTGAATAGTGAATAAGATGTTAAAGAAATTGTTTTGGATTTGGATGTTTTAAATAGAATTAAAACGATCGAACAATGTTTTAAAAATGTGTTGAGATTCGAAACCATAGATTTCAACATTTATTGTTGAAATAGACGTTTTCGAGAAATAGAAGGAGATGATGGACTATAACACTGTTGTTATAGTAAATGATTTCCGAAAGGAAATGTTTTGTATAGTATTGGGATTTATATATCTATTTTAATTTCGAATCCCTATACTAGTGATTTTGGGACGTCGTAACAATGTTTTACGCAACATTCGTTTTGGCCTAAATAAATATGTTTAAGAGAATGATTTCCTTAAGGAATGAAATATATACTTAATTCGATTTAAGTATATTGAATATTTTCTAAGTGTTGAAAATAAATAAAATTCGTGAATTACTTATTTAATAAGTATGAAAATGTTTTCCAATATGAAGTGAATAGTTAGAATTTATCTTTTTGAAGATAAATTGAAATGAATAATTGAAATCGAATATTCATTGATATTTTGAAATTATAAATTCACTAAGGAATTTATAAAGAAAGTGGAATTGGTTTAAAAATAAATATTGATTTATTTTTGAAGTGTTGAAAATAATATATCTAGTGAAGATATTTTTGGAAAATAAATAATTTGGAAAATTATTTGGAATCTGGTGATGTGTGCATATCCAGTGATAGTTCAATAACTGACTATCAATATTTCCCTTTGAATGGGTAATTGATATGATTTGTTTGAATGTGAATGCTACACTTATTTTTAAATAAGCGCTCACTATTCGGGTTAACCGGGAAAGGACCATGGGGTCGTATAACCCATTCCGAATATGTGATACGTCGTTATAATTGCATTAAAGATCGGTGTTGAAGACCCGGTATTTGCGATAGCGATAGGATGACCTGTCGATTGTCTCTGCACTGAGTTGCAGCGGTATAGAGACTCCCTAAGTGATGGGAAATCCGATCAGGATTGTGAATATCCGGATTGCAAGGACTTCTTTGTAAGTGCCTTCGGTTTTGTTCGAGCCCGGAACAGACTTGTATGGATTGTGTGTCTGACATTACAAGTTGAGGTATAAAGCCGATTTCATTCAAATATATTTCTGTTTGGTGGCGAAGAATTTATTCTTTTAGCTTAACACCCTTCTCTGAGACGTACGAGCTCGGAGGTTATATAGTTGAATGTTATCAGCAATATATTCCCAATTTGGTAATGTGACATGCTGAGTGATGCTGAAATGATCATTGTGTTGATTATTGTGATAGGATCGTTTATTTGATCGTCTATCTTAGTGATCATTGTGTTGATCATTTGTTGACCCAAAGCATGGCTTTTGTATAAAGTATGTTTTTGTGGACGTGACTTCGTCGAACCTCACACCCCGGAAATGGTCAAAACAGGAAAGATGCAGCAAGGTTATGAGGGGTAGCACCCTTTAGGGTATGTACATTTCCTTCTGGATAGAGGTGGTATCATGGTATGGAGCCCAGATATTTAACCTATGTGGTTACTACGAATTTATTACTTTGTGGTTGTTGGTTTTCGGGATCCCGTGAGAAAGGTCGTTTACGATCGGGGAATGGCGTGCTCGTGTCAGTAGTTACCCAGTTAGGGGTAACCCGGCCTTGTGTTGGCAGAGTTCCGGTTTGGTTCTCGGGGATGTCTTTCCAGAGGCATTCTCATGTGGCAATGGGAAGTTCCTTGGCCTGACCATTTGTTGGAAATCCAAAGAAACAATACGTGACTTGTACGGTTTTAGTTGTATAACCTGCTATGGAATGTGGCGGTAACCTGCTATTGAACATGGTAGCTATAGTAGGCATAAGTGCGGAATGTCTATGCTGGCTAAGATTTATATCTTTATTTTTGAAATGATTTTCCTATACTATGCACTAGTAATAATATCAAATATTATTTTAAATGCGTATCAAGCATCTTTGACTATCATAAGGAGAAATCTCCTCCGATTCTGCGTTTGCATTGTGTGTGTGTGCGGGAGGCCTTATGGTAGTCTCGTTTTTAAAAGCATTGCGAATTGAGTTTAAAAATATTCCTCTATTTTGATTTTAAAGATAAATAAACTGTTTTGAGTTCTCACACCAGTCACATGACTGACTCGGAGTTTATTGTTTTCCTTCCTAAACTCTGGGTGCCCACCAATTTTCACACGGGCAGTCAAGAGTTAGGTTTATCAGGATATTCTGGATATTCTGGAGTTGCTGGAGGCAAGCTGGATGGCATGCCGTATTACTACTTATATAGTATTTCTTTTTCCGCTGCACTGTTTGTTGTTGTTGTATACTCTGATGATATGATGAAATGAAATGTATAAAATGTAATAACTGATATAGTTCTTTGTTTAAAGATTATTCATTTATTATTATATGTTGTTCCGCTGCGAATTGTGAGATTCTGTTGTTCTGTTGTTTTCTGTTCCGTTCTATTTTCCCTCTGTTTTAAAATTTTCTGTTCTCTTTTCCTTCTATTTTAAAATGATCTATTTTCTTATCTCATGTTTTCTCTTTCCTACTTTTTTTCTCTCTTCTTTCTCTCTTTTCTTTTCTTAAATTCTTTTTAAAACCAATAACATTCCGGTTTTTGGCCTTCGATTCTCGACAGTCGATAAAGTGAGTGTCGATGTTGAATTTTCGAAAGTCGAAAATTTCCGGGGCATTACATTTGGTATCAGAGCATATGGTTAAGCGACAACCATGGTTCTGTTGGGTATTACTCGTTAGAGATAGAGTCAGCAGTACTCTAGAATGAGTTTGAGTGTAATAATAGCTACGAGAGCGTATTTGTTAGTGAATATAAAATTGTTTTATATTGTGATGATTGGTTTATTGAGTGGCATATGAACTTTCGTCAGCGTGGTCCGCAAGACTATGCCGAAGGGGTTTCTAAACACTTGAATAGAACAATTCGGCACAATATTGATTTTTAAATTGGTTAAATGAAATAATTTTACCTTGAGTATATTTTATATATAAAGGAATAATTTTTCAGAATTATAAAAGTGTATGTAAGTTGATTGTTTAGTTGTTTGAATAATCTAAATTAAAGAATAATTGTATAAGCAAATGAATCATAAGAATTGAATTATAATTAAAGTGATTTACAATTTTGAAATAAACTTATATATATAAGAAGTGAAACTATATGAATATATTTATGAATGTGAGTTGAAATAAAAAATGAATTTAAAGTTAAATGGAAATTTACTTTAGAAATGGAAATATAACTTAAGTGTTGTTGAATGGAATTGATATTAGTATCAAAGTAAATTAATGAAGTTAAGTGATAGATATGAACTTGAGTTATATGTAATGAAATTCAACTTTTGTAATTTAATTGAATTAATGAATTGAATGTAAATAAATTGAATGTGAATTTAGCTGTTATGAAATAATGAATATAAGTGTTAATTCATTAAAATCTAATGTTATTAGGAAGTTGAAAGTTTGAATGAAAATCAATTAATTAAACCAATTGATAAGCAAAGGAATTTGGTTGTAATTAATATACATTGATTGTTATATGATTGTTAGTTGATTGTATATAATTCATTAAGTGTTAATGAAATTGAAAGCTAAAGTAAATTGAATTCAAATTAGAAGCAAATAAAATTTGAATAGAATTGAATTTGAATTGGAAGTGAACCAACTTGAATATGAATTAGTGAATATAAACTAATTGAAAAAAATGAATGTTAGAAACATCCACTATTAATGAATCAAATGTGATTAAATTGAAAACCTATTTCATTGAATATTAATGAGAATATAAATGAATATATATTGATTATGAATTTGTTGGATGATAGTTGGTTGATGGTTGATGTTGGCATTTGTTGTTTGTTGCATTTGCTATGTTGACATATATAGTTATTATGTTACTATATGTTATATATTGAGGTTATTATCTATATGCATGATTCTCATGTTGTTTGTTGAGTGTTTAGTAGGTGCGGATCGCGTTTGCTTCGCATTTGGAGTTCGCTTTAGCGCTATATTAGCCGTATATGCTTGCTAATAAAATAATAAGGTACATATCTCGGATTAAATACAGTACTTTTACACTTTTTCCCTTCGGGATGCCTCATTACTTGATGAGATGTATATTTGTGATATATATACTGTCATTTTTTTTCGGATCGAGCCGCGCAAAGGAGACTATGGCGAATTTTTCCGAAAATTTAAGGCGGTAGAAAATTTTTTGAGAAAATTGGAAAATTTTGAAAACTTTAACTTTGATTTTAGAATTGAAAGTTAAACAATAGTAATTGTTTTTGAAAAGATAACTAAGTATGATTTGAAAACTTAGTAAAGATTTGTAAGAAGTTTAAACTGTGAATTTTGGAAAATTAATAAATTCTATAACTTTTCTTACTTGTAATTTCGAGGACGAAATTCTTTTAAGTGGGGAAGATTGTAACGACCCAGGATTTTTAATGATTAAAATTTAAATATTTAATTAATTTTAAATATTAAAAAGTGAATTTATAAGTCAAATAAATTTTTATTTGAATTATTGGATTTAACTGAATAATTAAATCGATAATTTAATATGTTAAATTATGGAAATAATTGAAAATATAGTTAAATATGATTGAAAATGATTTGTAAAATTTTATTTTATCATATTGGAGTTAGAATGATATTTTAGAACTTTTAAAATCGAATTAAAAGTTAATTTGTGAAAATTGAATATTTTAATATTTTAATCGACTAGTGAAAATAGTCAATTTTTGAACAGTCTCAGAATTGAACGAAACTAGTTCCATTGGATCCGTAATAGTTAGTTATTACCGGATTTCAAATTTCGTGTCAATCGGAGTTATCGTTTGAGCGTGGCAGCTCGAAACGCATCGAATTATTTTTAATTTAAATTTGGCGAGCTAAAATAGCCATTTTTCAAAAAGTCTCGGATTTCGACGAAACCAGTTTCATCGGATCCGTAATATGATATTATTGTAAGGTTTCAAATTTCAAGTCAATTGGATTTACGGTTTGTCCTGTACAAATTAAAACGCCTAGAAATCGACTTAAATCGGTTTAATTTAAATTGAGCGTTTATAGCCATAACTCGCACATACTTCCGAATTAGCTTCCGAAACCTGTTCCATTGTGTCCGGAACGCAGGATAAACCCTAGGTACGTCAGTTTCGGCGCGTAAATCGGAGTTCGGAATTTCCGGATGAATAGTGTTCGAAAATTTCTCTATAAATAGACCTAAATCTCTAAAAAAAATTAAAAAAAAAAAAGAAAAACCCTAGTTTCAACGTTGCAGCCGCCACCTCCTTTTCAACGGCCAGAAAATCATCAACTTCTCCTCCTCTTTTCTCTTCATCCACTCAACGATTCAAAGAACTTACAACTAGAGAAATGAAGAGGGCAACACGAACTACAAGATCAACGGTTGTGATTGGAAACGGAGCTGTAAATCGATGGGTTTTTGGCAATGAAGCACGTACGGTCGGGCACGAATTTCCATGCAATGGGGCGACCGAGCTCTATGGTGCTGGGGGCGGTGGTGGAGTCGAGCGTTGGCTTCATGATGGCGCTTCCTGATCGCGTTCAAGCTCGACGTGGAGGTGGTGATATTTAGCCCTAAGTTTGAATGATGGGTTCGGCCTCATTCGTGACTGTCTGGGGATGAACGAAGGGAGAGGGAGAAGCATATGCACGGCCAAGATTTCAAGAAGCAAGATCAACGGCCTGTAATTTGCTTTGGTATAAATTAGTTTAATTTATGTTATAAAATGTTATTAAAATCGTGTACAAACTTCAATAATTCATAACTTTTTCATACGAGGTCGAAAAAATGCAAACTCAGTTGCATTGGAATCGTATGGACGAGCACTACGCGATGGAGTTGGTTTGGAGTCGTTTGGAGTTAGTGAGAATTTTGGGTAAAATTAAACGTCTGTTTAATTTTATTCGAAATAAATCGCTAAAACGGAATTTAAAACCAAGGTGAGAACTTCTCACTCAATCGAATCGGTTTCGATTTTATTTTAAATAGTTAGATTTAAAATATTTGAATGCATGTATGAATGATGATTGATATTTATTGATTGTTAAAATAGACCTTATGCGCCGTTAGTAAGCGGATGTTATTTATTAAAAACATATACCGCGAATATTTCATAAACAGTAAATTGGTATTATATATAATAGCAATATATATATATTGGCATATGTATATATTGGAGTTATTGATTTCCCGTATTTTTTAGCGGATGAGACCCTATTACGCCGTTATTAAGCGGATAATATTTAATAAGAACATATACCGCGATAATTTCGTACTGGAACGAAATTGGTATTGTGCTAATGTTTTTGGATGCAGGAAAACAGGTTGGAGGGATCCAACTGGATTCCTCAACAGTATTTATTTGATTTCAGATATTTTGATATTTGATGGATTTTCATATTGATATATGATATCGTTGTAGTCGTGATTTGACTATATGGTGTGTAGCATCATTAGACCAAATTTTGGGATTTCAAAATGATTTTAAAGTGATTTTAGAAAGTATACGTTTTATAAAATAATTTTGGAATTGATCCATTTTAAATAAATAAACGTTATAAAAATTATGATTTTTGAGAAATATAGTTAAAAACTGATTTTTGAGAATACGATGCTATTGAGTTTATAAAATAGTTTAATCGAGATATTTTAGAATTATTGTGAAAAGTTTAAATATAGGATTTATAAAAATTTGATTATTTTATAAATCAAGAGAATGGTGAAATAATAAAGGAGATTAAAGACGTTTTAAAAGAATAATATAAATTGAATTATATTAAGAGATTTATAAATGGATATTTATAAATTGAAATATGGACATCATAAAACGAGTTTTTATAAGTGTTTGAATGAAGTGAAAATGAAATCATTAATGAATGAAATTTATAGAATTATATAACGGTGAAGTTATAAATGGAAATTTTATAAACAGTAGGTTTATAAAATCTGTAAAGTTCAAAGGAACGATTTTTGCAAATAAATAAATTATAAGTGTTTGACTTATAATTTGGACTTTTGGTTTATAATTAAAATTATAAATCGAATAAGTTAATAAAGAGATTTATAAAAAGGAAGTTTTTATAAATAAATAGAAATGGAATTTATAAACGTTGTTTTATAAATTCGCAAATGACTTATTTTAATAAGAAAATTGTTGAAACCTATAAATGGAGTTATATTCACGTTTTTAAATAGTGAATAATCCTTTGAATTAAAATGTATAAAAGGATGAAATGTGTTAATGAAGTATATTCACGTTTTTGAATAGTGAATAAGATGTTAAAGAAATTGTTTTGGATTTGGATGTTTTAAATAGAATTAAAACGATCGAACAACGTTTTAAAAATGTGTTGAGATTCGAAACCATAGATTTCAACATTTATTGTTGAAATAGACGTTTTCGAGAAATAGAAGGAGATGATGGACTATAACACTGTTGTTATAGTAAATGATTTCCGAAAGGAAATGTTTTGTATAGTATTGGGATTTATATATCTATTTTAATTTCGAATCCCTATACTAGTGATTTTGGGACGTCGTAACAATGTTTTACGCAACATTCGTTTTGGCCCAAATAAATATGTTTAAGAGAATGATTTCCTTAAGGAATGAAATATATACTTAATTCGATTTAAGTATATTGAATATTTTCTAAGTGTTGAAAATAAATAAAATTCGTGAATTACTTATTTAATAAGTATGAAAATGTTTTCCAATATGAAGTGAATAGTTAGAATTTATCTTTTTGAAGATAAATTGAAATGAATAGTTGAAATCGAATATTCATTGATATTTTGAAATTATAAATTCACTAAGGAATTTATAAAGAAAGTGGAATTGGTTTAAAAATAAATATTGATTTATTTTTGAAGTGTTGAAAATAATATATCTAGTGAAGATATTTTTGGAAAATAAATAATTTGGAAAATTATTTGGAATCTGGTGATGTGTGCATATCCAGTGATAGTTCAATAACCGACTATCAATATTTCCCTTTGAATGGGTAATTGATATGATTTGTTTGAATGTGAATGCTACACTTATTTTTAAATAAGCGCTCACTATTCGGGTTAACCGGGAAAGGACCATGGGGTCGTATAACCCATTCCGAATATGTGATACGTCGTTATAATTGCATTAAAGATCGGTGTTGAAGACCCGGTATTTGCGAGAGCGATAGGATGACCTGTCGATTGTCTCTGCACTGAGTTGCAGCGGTATAGAGACTCCCTAAGTGATGGGAAATCCGATCAGGATTGTGAATATCCGGATTGCAAGGACTTCTTTGTAAGTGCCTTCGGTTTTGTTCGAGCCCGGAACAGACTTGTATGGATTGTGTGTCTGACATTACAAGTTGAGGTATAAAGCCGATTTCATTCAAATATATTTCTGTTTGGTGGCGAAGAATTTATTCTTTTAGCTTAACACCCTTCTCTGAGACGTACGAGCTCAGAGGTTATATAGTTGAATGTTATCAGCAATATATTCCCAATTTGGTAATGTGACATGCTGAGTGATGCTGAAATGATCATTGTGTTGATTATTGTGATAGGATCGTTTATTTGATCGTCTATCTTAGTGATCATTGTGTTGATCATTTGTTGACCCAAAGCATGGCTTTTGTATAAAGTATGTTTTTGTGGACGTGACTTCGTCGAACCTCACACCCCGGAAATGGTCAAAACAGGAAAGATGCAGCAAGGTTATGAGGGGTAGCACCCTTTAGGGTATGTACATTTCCTTCTGGATAGAGGTGGTATCATGGTATGGAGCCCAGATATTTAACCTATGTGGTTACTACGAATTTATTACTTTGTGGTTGTTGGTTTTCGGGATCCCGTGAGAAAGGTCGTTTACGATCGGGGAATGGCGTGCTCGTGTCAGTAGTTACCCAGTTAGGGGTAACCCGGCCTTGTGTTGGCAGAGTTCCGGTTTGGTTCTCGGGGATGTCTTTCCAGAGGCATTCTCATGTGGCAATGGGAAGTTCCTTGGCCTGACCATTTGTTGGAAATCCAAAGAAACAATACGTGACTTGTACGGTTTTAGTTGTATAACCTGCTATGGAATGTGGCGGTAACCTGCTATTGAACATGGTAGCTATAGTAGGCATAAGTGCGGAATGTCTATGCTGGCTAAGATTTATATCTTTATTTTTGAAATGATTTACCTATACTATGCACTAGTAATAATATCAAATATTATTTTAAATGCGTATCAAGCATCTTTGACTATCATAAGGAGAAATCTCCTCCGATTCTGCGTTTGCATTGTGTGTGTGTGCGGGAGGCCTTATGGTAGTCTCATTTTTAAAAGCATTGCGAATTGAGTTTAAAAATATTCCTCTATTTTGATTTTAAAGATAAATAAACTGTTTTGAGTTCTCACACCAGTCACATGACTGACTCGGAGTTTATTGTTTTCCTTCCTAAACTCTGGGTGCCCACCAATTTTCACACGGGCAGTCAAGAGTTAGGTTTATCAGGATATTCTGGATATTCTGGAGTTGCTGGAGGCAAGCTGGATGGCATGCCGTATTACTACTTATATAGTATTTCTTTTTCCGCTGCACTGTTTGTTGTTGTTGTATACTCTGATGATATGATGAAATGAAATGTATAAAATGTAATAACTGATATAGTTCTTTGTTTAAAGATTATTCATTTATTATTATATGTTGTTCCGCTGCGAATTGTTAGATTCTGTTGTTCTGTTGTTTTCTGTTCCGTTCTATTTTCCCTTTGTTTTAAAATTTTCTGTTCTCTTTTCCTTCTATTTTAAAATGATCTATTTTCTTATCTCATGTTTTCTCTTTCCTACTTTTTTCTCTCTTCTTTCTCTCTTTTCTTTTCTTAAATTCTTTTTAAAACCCATAACATTCCGGTTTTTGGCCTTCGATTCTCGACAGTCGATAAAGTGAGTGTCGATGTTGAATTTTCGAAAGTCGAAAATTTCTGGGGCGTTACAGCTTCGAAACTAAAACAACAGCTGTTTCCAAGCAAATAATTACCACTTTCAATTAGAATTTAATATAAGCATAAAACATGAAAGAAAATAATTGCACAAACTCCTTCCTTGCATCCAAATTAACTTCCCATACAAGAAAATATAGTCAACCAGTTAACAAAGATCATATGTTCTACTAGCTCAAGTTAAAAATAATACATACCTCTCAAATCTGAGTAAAAGAAGAATCAAAATCATCAGGAGCAACCCTAGCTATCCAATTACTTAAATCTCTTCTTCGCGTCCCCATAACTCACATAAGCTAATTCATAAATGCTACAAAGACTGACAACTACAGTCTTACTCACAACCACATTCGGCATCCTTTCAAGTGCTCCCTCCAACAACTTAATCGCATTTGACAGATCCCTCAATTACATCAAACATAATGCTTTATTATTCAAGGACATAACATCACCCCTAGCCTTCTCAATGTAGTCATCATACTTCCTGACTATGGTAAATATGAAACTAACTCCACGGTTTAATACTGTAATCTATACGCCAACTTATCCCAAAGCATATATTATAGAAGGAATTAATTTAAAGGATAAAGATTTATATATTTTTTGCTTCAAGGACACGACCTCAATATTTTTACCACAAAGACAAACATTCTTCTAAAAATTATTCATAAGGACAAATATTTTTTAAAATTATTCATAAGGACAACAAAACTGCTACCGAGCTAAAACTGATACATAAAAATTGCTACCGATAACTACAAATTGATACCTAAAAACTGCTATCAATAACTAAAAACTGATACCGACAGGAAGTTGTCCTTCAGGATAAAATATTGAAGGTCTATCCTTGAGGCTAAAAAGTTGTGAAATTTTGTCCTTGACAATAATTTCATGTATATTATATTCCTCACTGTGTAATATGTTGTTATATATAAGTGTGTATAAGCTAATATATGCTAAAATTAGTCATTTAAGAAATGACGACCACGGTTTGAAACTTTAAGTTACGTAAATTTCAATTGTAAAGTATGTCATCGCCAAAGGAGGTTAAAGGTTCTCTAAAAGTTTTAATGGCACTTGGGAGCAATGATGATAGCAAAAACGACTCAAGCGGTAAGATAACGAAATTTCTTATTATAAAATAGCTTTAATGTGTAAAGGTTTTACTTAAAATGGTTGATAAACTAAAACAAAACAAAAGTAAAAAATCTAAATCTAAATGTAATATTTCATGGAATAATACGACCGTCAAGGATCAAACCATCTTAAACTGTTTGCATAACCTACGAAGTGTGCAAAAAAGTTAACTGTATCAAGAAGTTTACCTAATTATGAAAGTAATAGGAGATCAAGAAGTTAACACATCTCAGATTGTTAATGGATTAAATTTTAGTTATCAGATATTTAATATGCAAGATTTTGATCCTTACTGTATCATCATCCCCTATTGTTTTCTTCTGTCTCAATCTACATTGGTGCCAAATTATGTACATTAAAGTAAATTAATTAACACAATTTCAATATCCATATTTCGTAGTTCAATTATGCTTCACAAAAAGTAGTGCAAGTGATTTACCAGGTTCACAAAAACTTTTGGATCATTTGATATTTACTCAATATAAATAATATAAGAGTAACGTAGTCAATTTGGTTATGAGAAGTAGCAAAATATAAATAGAGTCATACAATCTTTCAAATTTGAAATTTCAAAAATCCAAGATGAAAGTCATGCATTAAATTTTCCCTATTACTAGAAGATGGGATAGAAGAGATGAAGCCATGTTGTGAAGTGATGATGCATATAATATGTTTCTATATTAGCTAAAAGAGCATATGGATGTATAAGTACAAGTATCATTTCCATTTCCAGTAGTATAAAATAAACTAAAACAAAAGAAACGAACAATAAAACTTTAGTATTATAATAAAATTGGTTTATGGCTGTTCTTCAGCTGTTTTGGTCTTCTCAAATGCTGCTTTAGGTTTAGTTTATGCAGAAAATGATACTGTCAAATTTACTTTTAGGGGTATAGCTATAAATGCATGCACATTGTGATTTGCAGGCCCACCTGGGCGTGCATATACACTCGTCTAAATAAGAAAAGGAAACTAAAGACTGTTAAGTCAAGGACTGCAAGTCATGGTCCATTGACCATTGGCTGTATTCGATGATATGAAAACAACATAGAAGTATAAATGTTAAAAAAATTCTACACATAGGCATTTTGGCTCAGTTTTGGCTCTGTTCAATTTTGGTTCTTTTTTGACGCATTTGAATAGGTTAATAAAGTAGTAATTAGCCAATAGCCAGTTAATATTGGATGGATCAAGCAAGTTGTTGAGTATGCTAAAAGTTACTAATATGGTAAAATGATGTTATGTATATTTTCTTGGTTTGACGTGAAAATGAATAAGTTCCTATGAGAAGAAATAGTTATGAATATGTATAGAATATAGAGTTATTATTATTAATAAATATCTTGATTTTTCCATGGTGCTATTCATCCAAAATTAAACAGACATGATGGGTTAGTTTCAATAAATCATACCGACTACAAATTACAATGACCAAAAAATTTCTGACTTACCTGAGGAATTTGTATCATTGATCTCAGAAACAATAAAATTAAACCTATTAAATATTTGGCAATCCAAATTGATTTAAAATTTTAGACCTGGATCTTATTTTCATAATGTTTATGTATTTGTGTTTTCAAATGACAAACACTTGGTTAGAGCATATGATTTGGTTGTCATGTCAAATAACGGTTCTGTCCTTAGAGATTAGTCACGTTTCATGGTTGTAAAATAAACATAATGTATGGTATATTTATGAACTAGCTTGCAGGGAACTAATTCTTTATCTATGTCATACCAACATCACGTCCACATATTCAAATAGGTAAATTGTCTCTTTTTCGGTACTGATATGACTGAAAAACAGTTATGCAGTTGTGTATTTAATGCAAGTAAAATATGACTACATAATGTTAACCAAGCCCTATATTTCATGCATAAAAATATGACTAAATCATTATCATGCGGTCTTATGTTTACTTCATAATTTCTAAAGCATGACATTACTCATTGTGATTAACACACTTCGATAAAGCATAAAATAATTAAACTTCAACTATTTTATCAATAAACAGTTCGATCTAAAGGAAACGAATTCAAGCAATTAATTTTTATGTACCAGCATATCGATAATGCATATCATTAAAAAAAATTATAATTTAATGGTGGAAATAATTTATGATATTTCTAAAAGAAGTTATCGCATATGAAAAAAGGGGAATAAATGGGTTACAATAATGGATAGTTGAGGATAAAGGAGGAGTGAAATATTATAGTTGCGATCTACTTTACACTTATACTATAAATTAGTGGTCCGAAATGATTAATTTTCTGACTATAAATTAGTGGTCTGAAATGATTAATTTTATGATTTAGATTAATTTTCTGCATCTATGCATAAGTTGGATATATTTGTTGTTTCCTCATTTTAACTTTGCTTTTTCCCATTATGGAATCTATAGCTAAGTTCTTATTCCAGGCAAACATTAGAGCAACAGGACTGTGAATTGACATGCAGTGAAATGGAGTTCAATAAAAACAATCAGGAAACAAGAAAGCGAAGATAAAAACCTTGAAATTTATAACTGGAAGAATAGTTCTTCCAAAGGATCATTAAACTTAACCTTCAATTTTTCACTTAACCATAGCACAGCTAAAAGCCCTTCATCTTTATTAAAATTATAAAAACAGAGTGATCTTTATCTTGAAACTGAATTGCCCCACTGCTACATTGTCTCTGTTGAACAGCACATAAAATATCATAATACATAAAATATCATAATAATAGGGAGTGTGTGTAGCTCTCAGACTTCCATCACTGCAAAATGATGTAAATTGATTTCATCTCCTTTACAGACACGAACTAGGCTTACTTCACTGCGATTCCAGATCTACTGTCTCCAACTTCGACTATCGACCATCGATCATCGATTCCGCCTCCAACTCGATTCTAGATCTACCGATCGAATATCAACCAACGTTGGTCCATTAAACTGCAGTTTCTGATCTAATATCGACAAAGGTTAGATTTGAAACTTCATTTATTGACTATCGACTAATCGACTAACCACAAAATTAACCTTGATTTACCGATTCAACGTAGACATACGGTTATGGTCAATCATCATTCATATCACATCCATTAAACTTCAACATCAGGTAAGTTAGTAATTTGGATGATCTATATATTATTATTTCCTTATTGTCGTATTTTAAGTATTATTACTTGATCAACCACTGTTCTGACCTTTGAAATTAATTAATTATACACACACACCTTAACAGGGCTATTGTTTTTTGTAATTTTCTTCCACTTTTAAATTCAGTGGCATTTCAAATTTAGGCTATGGTTTCTCCACATTTTATGTTATTTAATTGTACTATATATGGCATGAGTTGCAAGAAAGGTAGTTGCTAATTAATGTATAACCAGTCATGATTATGCGAACTGATTAAGATTATATGATGTTACATTTACACTGGAATGGATTTCAATCCAGAATAAGTTCATATGATGTTAGGTAATTCTACTACTTATAACAAGAATTCAATGAATATGTATGTAGCATGAGTTGCAATAAAAATAGTTGATATGAATTAGTGATAAGTTAGCTACAACCTGTGAATTAGCAACAACAATATTCCTATCATTGTAATTTGTAAATAGATAATGCGCAAATGATAGTGGAATGTTGATCAAGATTGCTTCATTTTGATGCACCAATTGATATTATATTATATATATCAATGGAAAATTATATTGCATAAGGTATCCTTTGACATTTTGACTTTTTATTTCACTTATGTGATTCATATGGCTCCTGTAAAAATAATTTGTCAGTGATAAATTTTTCAATATTTTGATAGTTGTCATATTGTGAACAAGTAAATTATCCCATCCCATTAGATTTAGTTTTTAAAAAAATTCTATTTGCAAATTCTTTTCTATACTATATTTTTGGTAATCTCTCTGCAAATTTCTTATGACAAGTTATCGACTAACTATAATATATTTACATGATTAATAAGTTCTATAACATGGCACACAATAGTGAGGAAGTCATTTACTACATAATTTGGTTGTACCAATGAGTGTTACCGAGATTGTGAGTTTGAAAAACATCGGTGCTTTCACATTTTCTTCATTCTTGGCCACCATGTTAGTATTAAAACATTAACGGTTACAGTGTTTCCTACTCTTCAGTTCATTGAAAGTAGCTAAGTTGCAATGTATAAGTGCATACATGGTTTCATAAATAATTAGATACGTCGGCAATGTTAAAATCTTTGTGAACATTTTTCATGATTATTATTGCTATTTTCTCTCTCAAATATACGATAACTGGTTATTATAATATGATGCAACATATATTCATTTTTATTTTGAAAACAAAAATCCGTGAACTTAATTTTTCATTCAACTTCATTATTATACTTAAGGTACTCGATATATTTGCCAATATATAAGTAGATAAACTGCAAAGCTTAATAAGTTTAGCTATATCACCATTGAATATTCGTTCCAAATATAACTACTCTTATATTCTTTGCATATGATCCTTATTTTTGTAGTGAAATTTATTATAACATCTACTACATTATAATTTTTTTAACAAATGATGGTTATTCTAATGCAGTAAGTATTTTGAATTTTCTTTCCAAAAAAAGATATTCGGTTCTCTTGCTATGAATTTTACAGGTTAAATAGAAAAGAAGGGATTCATTTTCGCCAAACTAGAAACTGTAGAGATGATAAATTTAATTGGATACCTTTACTCCAGTAAGCTGCTAATACTAACCTTAACCTATATAATATAATTTATATTGTTGGGTAGTTCAATTGATGTGGACTATACAGTGAAGTGACGATGATACGGAGCTTTGAGAATATAGGGATGGATTTGTGACTAAAGACATGTTTCCATAATGCATTAGGATAACACATCAACTCATCAACTACAAGTATCTTTACGTTTTACATTCACTGTCTATAATGTTGCCATGTCATACCATGTAGTGTACAAATTTAACTGCGCACTCATTCATCCTCTGTCCAGCCACCAAGTTTTAACAAATAACATACACTATATACTCCACCTCTTCTACTGCTTTAGTGAGCACAATCGCTACCGTTGACCTACAATGAGCTGCGTTAACATGTTTGCTTGGTACTATGACATGTACGTTATCATTGATTACATTTTGCTTACATATGTTAGTTCAACACCTGTGCTGTATCAGCTGACGATGACTGAAACCACGTTGAGAAACGTAACTGCCATTTGAAAATTATTTCATTTCAACTACAAAAGGTTTATCCTTCACAAGGTAAACGATCAATATATTTATATGCATCAGATGGAAATAAACATTTATTAATTTCTGTCAGTTTTAATAGATATCATAGTTGATTACAAACAGAATTACTTTGTCATTTAACTATTATGTTGTTGTCTATGTGAAACATTTTCATTTTTGTAATGGTGTAGTGGTGTATCCCTAGATGGATCTAAAGTTCAAGTTCAATATTCCTTTTTTTTACATCTAAATTAGTTGATTTTATTTTTATCTTCACCATCTAACCTAGAACACTCAGTTTTGTCCAATAAATTTTCTCACTTGAATCCAATAAAGTATCATGTTTATCGTGTTTCTTATCTGGTTATTTAAATATTTCTAGGTTAATGAACAACTTTTTTTTTATCAGGATTCCTATATCTTAGTAAGAATGGTATCATGCAAGAATTACAAGGTAGCATTGTACATGTTTGGATAACGTGGAGCTATTTCTAGATCGAAAATTATCGATATACCTGTACTGTCCCATGATTACCTTTTATTTGAATTTTTCCTCCTACGTTAGTTGAGTAAAAATAAATATATGTTCTATTACTTTTGAAATCATGTAATAAAACTAGAGAAGAAATGGAAGAAATAATGGAAACATGCAATTCAATAACTAAAGCTTTTGGGCTAAAAATAACACAGTTTTTATACCTTTTTTTAATCAGATTAAAGGTAGAATATGCGTATATTGAGCTGGATGGACACAGTTCAACATTAAATCAACATAGATAATCAAGGTAAATGTTTTCATTTGTTACGTCATGTGCTAGACTGATGAAGTAAGAAGACTCCTAGACCAGACAACAGTTTATCTCTTATATGTTGAATATTTGCAGGTGCATGTTGAAATTTGAAAAGTTTGTAGTTTTATTAAACCCTTTTCCTTAAGTTGGAGATAAGTTTATTCTTTCTATAAGTGATATCCTCACACAGATCCCACATAGGACTACATGGAGTTCAAAATCATATTAACCAATTTAAAATAACAATGAAAGTATTCTGTAAAGACAAATATTGCACTTGATGAACAACTAATAAATAATTTTGGATTTGTAACATTTTCTGAATAGTACCCAAAATTGATCAAATTTTTGGAACTATGTTACATGTTAGTATTTCACTTGGGAACGGTGTTTAATGTAAGACTGTTATTTAATGAATCTGGATAAATATTTGTCCAACAACTTAGGTAAATATAATATTAGCCTATGGGTTAATATCCATTCATTAGAAGTACATACGGAAGTATTTATATTTTCTTAAAATATTTACGAGGCAACTTATATCTTCTCATATTTTAACCATTTTTAACATAATGTTTGTTTTGAAATCAGCTGCTAGGATGTCATGGTCCTCTTGCCAACCGTCTGCCTGGAAGAACTTCCATTGATAAAGTTGGAGCTAATTAATTACTTCAATATCATGCCATATTCCATTTCCTAAAAAGTTCAATTTGGTATGTATTGGCCTTCTCATTTGATCCTACTAACATTTTGGCAATTCTCCTGTCCATAAAGTTCATACATTGATAATCTCAGGTATCAGCTAAATTACAGTTACATATGCCATGGTTCAGATCAAATAGCCCATTATGGCAATTATAATTTAGGTGCCAGCTTTTTAATACAAACCCCTACTAGCCCAACCTCAAACCATTCAGCTCATGTGCAAGCACAAATCTCAAGCCCAATCAATTTTCCTACCACCAATTCTACTGAGCCTCTCTCTTTATCAGGCCCGCTGCAAGTATCCCAACTGACATAGGATTTTCGCAAGCCCAAAAATTCTCCTCTCCATCAAATGAAATACATCAAACCCTTTCAGATCCCATATGTTTTGTGACTAGGCCACAATAGAACCAGCTCAGTTTCAAGCCCACTTTTGGGAATATTTTGGACAACCCATCATTTTTCCACAACCGAAAACTCCATGATTTGTTTCCAGACCCATTGCTTTTTAGCAACAGGCATTCATGTTCTCAAGCCCACCATCTTATTTATCAGTTGCACCTATTCTTCCCACGCCATCTGATCACCTAAAGTTACCAACTCCTTCACAAACTGCTGCAACACTAACTTATTCCAAGCACCACTCCCCTACAGAGAACCGGCCATGGCCTGGACTAAGTTCAGCCTGTGGCAAATGAAAATCTTTATCATTCGAAATTCATGCAAGGGATGATTTATCTATTTTCCTTTAAATAAACTCAAAAGACCTCTTATTGTTGTTTTTGGTTTTCCTTTTTTTTTTCTATATCAGAATTTGGATGATTCTATTGTACTATACATGTTCCTTGCACTAGATTTATATTAATTGGTATATGCCAACTGTTTTGTTATTAATTGATGTTTTATTATGTCATACTTTATATAGTATGTGATAACGCCACACAAGCACATCGTCGAATTAATGCATGTACATTGTGACGAGATGAGATGGACCTAATATCAAGTTGCCATTGTATTAATATATATATATACACACACACACATATATATATCATGCTAATTTTATGTTTAGCATCTCATTTGATATATTTGCGGATTACATTTGTGGTGTTACCTTAAATGCAGATTAGATTCTATTGCTAACTTTTTTGTCCCTTTGGCGTAGATTGGAAAGTAATTATTTGAAGCAGCAGCACCAAATCTTCATGCTCAAGGTACTAATATATGTCTATGTTCACTACTATTCAACTTGCATTTAAATTATGTATGTATTACTACAGTTTATATTAAGATGCCATATAAACCTTTAAAATGCAAATCTTATCATCCAGGTGAAAGAAATTTAGTTTATGTCGGTTCTCTGTTGTTAGGATTTTAATATGGTAAATCTATCAAATCATGAGTACCTTAAAGCCGGAAATGAGTGAGAAATTTTTACTGGACAAGCTAATTACATATGGATTTAGGTCCTTTAGCTGAATCATGCTATCATCTTGAACTTAGTAAACATGTGAATGAAAGAGGCATACAGACATGTATATAAATGTGGAATACTATTGTTATTTTTCTTTTTCTAAGCAAATGATTTTTACCTCATACATAACAACCAAATCTTTAGCAGGTGCCCATCTCATTTTCACAAGTCATCAAATAGTATAAAATTCCATTTTAGTGTAATTAACAAAGCATGTCCTGTTTCTTTTTCAAATTCAACCGGTGCAAAAACTTCAAAACAGAAAAGCAATCAAAATAATACAGGTGTATATCAATCTATTTGTAAAATATTTATATTTATCGTTTCCCAACCAAAGTAAATGATAAATCGTTTTTCACTTAGATATTTCTAGCACACAAAGTGTGAGGGTATTCTCATACAAAGAATTAAAGAATGCTACAAATGACTTTAGCTGATAACATAGTTCGAAAAGGCAGTTTTGGATCCATTTACAAGGTTTATGAAATTGCTGTTTTTCTCTTTGACAGAAGTTCATATGTATAGCTCTGGAGCTTGCTGTTGCTGCGCTCGCTGAACCACAGATACTGAATTTGTTTGTAGATTGAGCTTAAAATGGAGGAGATCAATCATGCTGTTTGTAGATATTAAGTAACATTTTATCCAACAGTGCTTTTGGTTGTTAATTATACTGTCTACTGAAAATGTATTTTTGTTCTTGCAGCTGGCATCAGATTTGTCCATAATTCTATTATTTTAGGGGGTTTAAGATTCTTATTCGTAGTAACTAAATTTAAAAGAATGAATATATGAATCTCTATTATGAGATGGAGTATTATATATGCAGACACATTATAAATGTTCTTATAATGTACTTAGTGAATTGTAATTTGATGGTGCATCACATAACATAATGTACTTAGCTTCTACATGACACACACACGGTTTTTGCTATGCACCATGAACTTTAAATCCAATCACGCCCTACATTGATCAAAACAGCTTTACTTTCTTATTGATTTTTGCATTCATTGTACCTATATATATATATAAGCAACATGATAGCTCAAAAATTGAATGTACTTCCAAATTAGGCTCCAGAAAAAGGTAAAAATTATAGATTGCAATATAGACAATAAGCACATCAAACTCGACAAAGACATGGATCAAGCCAGCTTTTTCATATAGGCACCTGTTTGATTTCAAGAAAATGAAATCTGTGTATACCTTTTAACATTAATAAATAAAGTAGCTAATGCGAACCTGGACCAACAACAGTTGCTTCCAAACTAAAACAACAGCTGTTTCCAGGCAAATAATTACCACTTTCAATTAGAATTTAATATAAGCATAAAACATGAAAGAAAATAATTGCACAAACTCCTTCCTTGCAACCAAATTAACTTCCCATACAAGAAAATATAGTCAGCCAGTTAAAAAAGATCATATGTTCTACTGGCCCAAGTTAAAAATAATACATACCTCTCAAATCTGAGTAAAAGAAGAATCGAAATCATCAGGAGCAACCCTAGCTATCCAATTACTTAAAACTCTTCTTCACGTCCCCATAACTCACATAAGCTAACTCATTAATGCTATAAAGATTGACAACTACAGTCTCATTCACAATCACATTCAGCATCCTTTCAAGTGCTCCCTCCAGCAACTTAATCGCATTTGACAGATCCTTCAATTACATCAAACATAATGCCTTATTATTCAAGGACATAACATCTCCCCTAGCCTTCTCAATGTAGTCATCATACTCCCTGACTATGGTAAATATGAAATTAACTCCACGGTTAAATACTGTAATCTATACGCCATCTTATCCCAAGGCATATATTATATTCCTCACTGTGTAATATGTTGTTATATATAAGTATGTATAAGCTAATATATGCTAAAATTAGTCATTTACGAAATGATGATCACGGTTTGAAACTTTAAGTTACGTAAATTTCAACTGTAAAGTATGTCATCGCCAAAGGAGGTTAAAGGTTCTCTAAAAGTTTTAATGGCACTTGGGAGCAATGATGATAGCAAAAACGACTCAAGCGGTATGATAACGAAATTTCTTATTATAAAATAGCTTTAATGTGTACAGGTTTTACTTAAAATGGTTGATAGACTAAAACAAAACAAAAGTAAAAATCTAAATCTAAATGTAATATTTCATGGAATAATACGATCGTCAAGGATTGAACCATCTTAAACTGTTTGCATAACCTACGAAGTGTGCAAAAAAATTAAGTGTATCAAGAAGTTTACCTAATTATGAAAGCAATGGGAGATCAAGAAGTTAACATATCTCAGATGGTTAATGGATTAAATTTTAGTTATCAGATATTTAATCTGCAAGATTTTGATCTTTACTGTATCATCACCACCTATTGTTTTCTTCTGTCTTTAATCTACATTGGTGCCAAATTATGTACATTAAAGTAAATTAATTAACACATAATTTCAATATCCATTTTCATAGTTCAATTATGCTTCACAAAAAGTAGTGCAAGTGATTTACCAGGTTCACAAAAACTTTTGGATCATTTGATATTTACTCAATATAAATAATATAAGAGTAATGTAGTCAATTTGGTTCTAAGAAGTAGCAAAATATAAATAGAGTCATACAATCTTTCAAATTTTAAATTTCAAAAAGCCAATATGAAAGTCTTATGCATTAAATTTTCCCTATTACTAGAAGATGAGATAGAAGAGATGAAGCCATGTTGTGAAGTGATGATGCATATAATACGTTTCTATATTAGCTAAAAGAGCATATGGATGTATAAGTACAAGTATCATTTCCATTTACAGTAGTATAGAATAAACTAAAACAAAAGAAACGAACAATAAAACTTTAGTATTATAATAAAATTGGTTTATGGCTATTCTTCAGCTGTTTTGTTCTTCTCAAATGCTGCTTTAGGTTTAGTTTATACACAAATGATACTGTCAAATTTGCTTTTAGGGGTATAGCTATAAATGCATGCACATTGTGATTTGCAGGCCCACCTGGGCGTGCATATACACTCGTTTAGATAACAAAAATCGAAAAGGAGGAGCCGCGCCTGTTAACTGTTGTGGAGGCGAGCTCGTGGCAAGAGGGGGTTAGCTGTTCGATGATGCCAATTGAGCGGATGCAGAGAAATGGAAAGCAAGGAAGCGCTGTGCGATAAATTTTGAACGAAGGGGGGAATAATTTTGTTGCCCTATGGGACCTAATGCCCTAGACATTTGTCTCGCCTGTCTTGGGTATGGGCCGGGCCTGGTGGTAGCGTACCCTAAAAACTTTTAAAACAAATTTTAAACATTTTCCCCACAAACCGTTGATGCACGCAACTTAATGTCTGCTTTGCATTTAACGTTAGGACTTTAGCAGCTTAGCATTAATTATTTGGTGCTTGCTTTCCTTAGCTCTTACGGAAATCTTAATTTATATATATATATATATATATATATATATATGTATATATATATATGTGCAGCATGATAGAAAGAGGAACATTCACTTTTCATTTTTTGTTATATGCGCATGCAAATGAACAGAGCATTCATTTATCTTCTTTTATCTCTCTCCAACACATGCACACATTTATATTTCAATTTTTGTTTCTCTACAAATGGATATGTACATATTTGTTTCTCAAGGAGAGACATTTCCAATCTTTCATATATTTTCAACTTTTACAAGGAGATGTACGCATGAAGAAAGAAAAAAGAAAAAAGGAAAAAAAAGTGTTTAAGCACGAGCAGTGGGTGCAAGAGTGGAGTAGAGACAGTAGCTTGTGTGTGGGTTTGGAGTTTGTAGCCTTTGGGTCATGCATGTATGGGTGTGTTGTGTATATAGGTGTATGTGGAAATATATTTGCAGGGGTGCGCAGTGCGCAGGGCGGCCCAAAGGCAAGGCAAGCGAGACTTTCGTCTAAGACAACACCGTCGAAAATGACGGAAGGGACAACGGAATGTTTCGGATGTTTTTTAAAAAATTGACTTAGAAATTTAACAGAGCATTATATAATAAAAATCAGTCGTAGTATAGTGGTTCATGCCCTTGCTTCTGTACTAAAGCACCTACGTTCAATTTCTAGAATAAGATTTTCACCCTGTTTCTTTTTTCCTGAAATTTGGTCTGGAGCAACCAATATGCCTGGGCCGGCAATGGACGTGCATGGGGTAGGAAGTGGACAACCGCATAGAAGAAGAAGTGGAAACGTGGATGCTTAGAAACAGACGTGCACGTGGAAATAATGATTTTGGAGGTGAAGGTGCTGTTACATAAATGACGTGCTGGAAGTTGGGCTTGGGCCGTGGCTTGGGTTTTGGGTGAGCATATTTATTTGTTAAACGTTTATTATTAAATTATAAGTTCAAACGTTTTACTTAGAATAGCTTCTAGGTGTCAATATTAAAAAATTAGGAGGAGGCATGAATTTAATTTGTATTGGACTGTGTAGGCTTTGCTGGTTTAGACGGTGAGATTATAATTTAGTTGAATTAGTTTAGTTAATCAACCGATTAGCTTAGAAAATTAATTACTTATCCATACGGAATCCGTTTAACTCTTGGATATCGAAACTAGATTCGTATAGGACACATTGGCAAAGTATATTTTGATGATAAAATAGTAGTAATATAATTTAATTACCGTTTACGTAATTAAAATAATTATACTTCATTATGAGTATATATTAGCAGAATAAATTCTCATTTTGCTATTATACTAAATTATTGGTTATTGACGTGTTCGCTATCTCTTATTGTTGGTTGATTGTTGAGTTGTTTGAATTGCGTTCGGTCATTTTATGAGCATTGTTTATTATTTACTAATTGTTGACTTTGTTTGACTAGTTTATGAGCAATTATTTATCCATATGCATGGGCTGGGTGGAAAACAATTATAAGCTAACGCCTTGTGAATTATTTCATGATTTGATTAAAAAATTGTTTTAGTGATAATATTGGTTCATTTAATTGTTATACTTTATTATAATAATTTGTCGTCAATGAAATTGTTTTCAAAATTGGTTTTCATAAATGAAAGTTTGTAAATGTTTAAAAAAATAGAAATATTTGAAAATGAATATTTTGAAGTAATTTATATATAAAAGTGATTTTAGATAAAGAATGGTTTTATAAAAATATTTTGTTAAACGGAAAGAATTTCGAGGACTAACGCCGATGGTGGTTTTAAGATGATTTTTGAAAGGATTTGGAAATGGAAATTATTATAGATTTGAAGTATTCATAATTATTAGTGTAAACAATTTTGCCTCTTCGGGATATGAAGTGATTTGTTATGTTGCCGATGATTTGGGCAATGTGACGCCCCACCTCTATACCCACGCTAGCCAAGAACATTACGGTGAATGCTGTCGATTAGCATGGAGAATAAGGCTGTTGAGGAGCAACCATCCGTGTAATTTCTTTGCGCGAGCACCGATATGTCAGATAATATAACATGCATTCTATTTCAAGAGGAAATCCGACATACCAACACAAACTCAAAGCTACTACACGGTGGCTATATAAATCCTTCGGAAACAAATATAGAAATAAACATAACACAAATCAGTCACAGACAATTCATATCACAAAGGCGGAATAAGGTATGAATATTACACTAGGAAGTGTACATCAGAGTAGTGGTCTAAAAAGATCCACAATATCACAAACGAATAGTTACACGAACTACACAAAAGAATAAGTATACATTAAGGAGTCTATATCTCAAATGTATACAGCAAAATAACTACTAATCTAAGTAGTTAACCCAAAAGTCAAGGAGTTAATCCCGGATGAGAAGTCAAGCAGAAGCACCTGTAACATCTCGGTCTGACCCGAGTATTATTTAATAAGAAAATAATAAACGGATCAGTCTAACTATAAATATCAGATGAAACGATATAGAATAAGAGATGTGACTAAACACATAATAATCACAATGCCAAGCTGTGATATATATATAAATATATACTTAGTTGATAATCATCAAGAGATTAATCAATGTCACCAAATCTACACAAGAATCAAAGAAGTGTCATACTCTTTATTTCGTTCATCAAACCACAAATATTGACGATAATATCAATGTCAATCACCAAAGTCAAAGACGCACAAATTCCAGAAGACTACACAAGAAATCCAGAAATCACAAAAGTCAATGACACACAAATTCACCAATGCACAAATATTGATAAAACTTATCAATGGAAATCACGAAAATTATTGAAACACAAACTCTAGGAATCTACACAAGAAATCCAGAAATCACAAAGGGGGGAAGGCCTATCACAAACGGGAGCATAAAGCTCACCAACACGTGTATCACAGACGGAACGCTAATTCCATGGTCGCTAACCATCACAAATTGAGCCGAAGCTCCACAAACGGCCCGAAGACCATGGGTTGCTACCCCATCACAAATTGAGTCGAAACTCCACAAAACGGGGTTTAGTCTCCCTCGCAGACAAAGAGACATCGCACATTGCTAGTCTAAATCACAAAGATGATCGTCATGATCAGCGAGAAGTGTCGATTACACTAAGCTAGTAAATATATGAGTTTAGCTTCATGTCCCATAACCACTTGCTTAACTTAAATATTTACGAACAAACTGTAAGTCTCCACTAGAAAATTGTCACAAGAGGTTCAATCGAACAAGTCCAAGAATTAACCGACAAAGTAAACGCAAGTGTTTCATACCACTAGTTTTACTAAGCCGTTTAATTAGATTTCTCATACGAGTGAGGTAAAGGTTTGTATATACTAATAGATTGGAAAACGGTTTTATAAACGAATTTGGTATTAAAATAGTATTGAAATCGTTTGAGGAAAGAGTTTTGATATTTACTACTAGTATAGAAAACCTTTATATTTTTAAAGTGACAAATCACGAAGAAGATTGTAAGAACAATCAATCACAAAAATTCACATACGAAGACGTGAATAAAATCCAAAGAAATCGATAAAGAATCCATCGAAATGGATATTCAAAAATCCTTAAAAAGAGTCATCAAAATCATAATAGATGATAACAACAAATAGGATTATCACGAATCGATTTAAATTGCAATTCCAATCCAAAAAGGCAAATTGGACTCAAACAGCAGGTTCAGTCGACTGAACAGAGAATTTCAGTCGACTGACCCTGTACATGGAAATTTTCCAGGTTCAGGAAACTTTCTGTTTCCAGTTTTAGTCGACTGTGCAGAAGTTTTCAGTCGACTGAATCATGCCTGGAAACTCTCGGGTTTCAGGTTCAGTCGACTGAACAGAGTTTTTCAGTCGACTGAATCATGCCTGGGCTGTTTTTCAGCCTTATTCAAATGAAGAGCAAACTCTTCCAAAATGCAATCGGACGAACATTGGCTCTAAGGGTTTATGCCAATCGGCAACCCGGCCCTATATGCTCCTCGATGCATCACCAAAAGCATGATCAAACATCCATAAAAGGATTTTACACAAATTTGACTTAAAAACCCAAAAATTGGAATATTCACAAAACCAATCCAAATCAAGAGCAAATGCACATGAAGAAGTGTTAGGAATTCATACCCAACAACCAAAGATAATTATAGTCATAGATGTGAGATAAAAATCTCACCTTTTCACAAAATCGAACAAGAAGAAGCTTGAAAGCAAATGGAGAATCAACCTTTCTTCAATCACAACCCAAATGAGCTTGAATCTAAGCTCAAAAACAAGAACATTCCCGAAATTAGGTTTAGGAAATTTCTGAAATTGAATGGATAAAGAGTTGGAGAAGAAGAAGGAGATGCTTACCAAGGGGTTCTTCTTGAGTTTGGAGCAAGGAGATGGATTTGCAAAGAAAGTTAGGGCTTGGAGTTTTAATTCTTTTTCCTCTCCACCATTTTCAGTTGGAGCTTGAGTTTGAGGAGTTGGAATGAAGAAATGAAGAGGAGAGGGGGATTGGGACTGAATACATAAGTGGTTAATTGGCTCAGCCCAAACCAAAACCCTAAGCAAAAAGTAGCAAAATTCAACTTTCTCCAAACATATCGAAGCTTATACTCAAAAAGGTCGCAAACGGCGTTTTGAACTCAATGGAGGTGGTCTCGAGTCCTAATTCGACCGTATGCAAAAAGTAGCTTTTCGGTCCAAAATCCGACGAACGATAAAATATTTAAATAAAATATTTAAATATAAAATCGACAAATATGCGGGTTGTTACAGACTCCCCTCCTTAAAGAAATTGCGTCCTCGCAATAAGTAAGAAGGAAATATATGAAGTAACAACCATAGAAGCATATCAACACAAAAGAAAATTTGAAATAGGAAGTTCACCATAAAGTGCACAAAAGAGTTAGCGAGAAATCTGGTGAAACTTCAATTTCCACAATAACACCGGGCTCAAGAATAAAAACCGGAATCCCTAAGGCATTCCCGTAGATAAAAGACGTGGGGAACGTCAAGAATAGCAGAAAATTGAGCGGGTGCAACGGCGTAGTACAAAAACGGTACGCTCGAAAAACTAGAAACTCAAACAATTTGGGACATCAGCGTAGTACAAAAACGGTACGCCTAATGAACCCAAGCAAAGACATCGATGTAGTACAAACGGTACACCCGATGAATCAAAAGAAAAGACATCGATGTAGTACAACGGTACATCCGATGTATCAAAAGCAAAGACATCGATGTAGTACAAACGGTACATCCGATGAATCAAAAGCAAAGACATCGATGTAGTACAACGGTACATCCGATGAATCAAATAGCAAAGACATCGATGTAGTACAACGGTACATCCGATGAATCAAAAGAAAAGACATCGATGTAGTACAACGGTACATCCGATGAATCAAAAGCAAAGACATCGATGTAGTACAACGGTACATCCGATGAATCAAAAGAAAAAACATCGATGTAGTACAACGGTACATCCGATGAATCAAAAGCAAAGACATCGATGTAGTACAACGGTACATCCGATGAATCAAAAGCAAAGACATCGATGTAGTACAACGGTACATCCGATGAATCAAATAGCAAAGACATCGATGTAGTACAACGGTACATCCAATGAATCAAAAGAAAAGACATCGATGTAGTACAACGGTACATCCGATGAATCAAAAGCAAAGACATCGATGTAGTACAACGGTACATCCGATGAATCAAAAGCAAAGACATCGATGTAGTACAACGGTACATCCGATGAATCAAATAGCAAAGACATCGATATAGTACAACGGTACATCCGATGAATCAAAAGAAAAGACATCGATGTAGTACAAACGGTACATCCGATGAATCAAAAGCAAAGACATCGATGTAGTACAAACGGTACATCCGATGAACCGAACACAATAAAAGGACATCGGACGCTAGTCCTTAAAAGGAATGAGATAAAGCTCAATAAAACGAAGTATACCAAAACGTCCGATGAACTTGATAGAAAAATAATTCCATTCAGACAACATCAAAGAGTCAACCACTTGTTGCCTACGACAAAGCGCATTGGCAACACGATTTCCCTTCTCGGGAATAAAAGAATATCAAGATCATAGGAAGCTAGGAACTCGAGTCTGCAAGCAGTTCCTTAAGAGAACATAAATATTCCAAAGATTTATGATCGAGATGGAGAACAAATTTCTTCCCCAAAGATGATGATGTCAAATTCCAAAAGCAAAAACAATAGCTTCGAACACTAGATCATGAGTGGCATATCTAGTCTCGATAAGCTATAATGATGTAGAAGCACAAGCGATATCACGTCCTCCTTTGTAAGAGAATGGCATTCCAAACCAATACAACTAGTATCGGTACAAATAGCAAAGTCTTGGTTCCCCTTCAGGAATCACAAGAAAGAATAAGAGTATCGAAAAGAAAGAACTTCTTTTAAATAATTCTCTTTCCCGAAAAGTTAAAACTTCCAAAATTACATTTATCATTATGTAATAATCTTTCTAGAAAAATTTACATTTTTACAAGTCAATATATCGTGTCTGACTGTCTCATCAAAGCGTTTAGGAGATTCCTATCGATAACGTTGATCAAGCGCATCGACCAAAATTCTTAAAGCACTCAACGGGCAATACAATCACAAAATCATCTTTTATAGGATAAATAAATCTCTTAAAAAGTTTTAAGAATATTCTTTGTTCGTTTCAAGAGCAAAAATCCAGTTTTACTTATAAATAAATCTTATGAAAAAGATTTGCAAAATTTTAAATTACTATTTTCATCCAAAATCAATAAATACAAGAATGGTCTCATCGAAATATTCATAGAATATTCGATTTATAAAATGGATGAAATAAGTTGGACAAATTGAATGACAAAATAAGTCGTTCATAAGAATCATAACGAGTACGGAATGCGGTAAGTGGAATGCTAATTTCCGCAACTCGTAGCAAACGAAAACCGGTGGTAAAGTCAAACTGAAAAGACCTTAACACCCCACAAAAGATTTCTTAGGTGATAATCCTAAGACAAACTCAAAAATACCGGAAAATTTCTCAAACTACATGAATGAGAGAAATAACACTTTCCTTATAAGTGGGCTCAAGGAATAAAATGATGCTATCCAGATGGAATCAAAATCACAAAGAAAAATAGAAATCTGCTTAACAGATTGAAAATGTCGAAGATGAATAATCCACTCGGAAAAATAGGATATGGGCTTCACAATGATTAAGCCAATCCTTGCAGAAAGGTCAATTCCGAAGCCAAAGCAAAAATATTGGCTCGGAAAGAAAAGTCACATAAAACAATCTCGATATCTAAACAAAAGCAAATTGAGTGTTGCGGATCTACCATCCGGATACACAATTCTCAATGAAGTCAATAAGCCCAAAATATTCAAAGGAAAAGAATTGACAAGTTCTTTTGATATAAAAATAATGAGATGAAACCCATATCAAAAAGAACTCAAATAGAAAGTTCACGAATTAAAACAATGCCATCGAGGATTGAATGAAATTACCTTGACCAAAAGTTGCAGCTTTCCTTCTCACTTGCTTGGAAGCTTAGGACACGAAGATAAAAGATGACCCGAACCTTTGCAATAACGGCAAAAGAGGGGTTTCGGGCACTCCCTTACATGGTGGTCTGTGGAACCACAATTGTAGCATCGTCCATGACTAGAGGTAGGAACATTTGCTACCAGAGTTTGTTGCTTCCCTTTCTTATTAGAATCGGGGCCCTTGAATTTGATAGGCCTCTTCAAGCTATTGTCGAAGTTCTGTTGGGCACGCACAACTTCAACATCACCTTCATTATCGGCCTCTTCAAGACGAAGAGCGATATCAATAAGCTGATCAAACGAAACCTCAAGTTTCAGGAGTAATGGCTTCTTAAGATTCTTATTCAAGCCATAGACAAATCTCTGATTTTTCTTCAATGGGGTATTAATGTACTCAACCCCGTATTTGGACAGAGATTCGAAAGATGCGACATAGTCTGTCACAGAAGATTCACCTTGAACAAGGTCTATGAAACGTCGGGCTAAAGTTACTTTTTCAGCCTCCGGCACAAATTTCGATTCGAATCTTTCCCGGAATTGCTCCCAAGTGAGATCCGCCTCAACGATTTCAGAAATTAAAAGCTCATACCAATCCAATGCTCTTTCTTGGAGCATGCTAGAAGCTACTTGGACTCGGTGAAGGTCAATAAGATTCATGCGAGAAAAGATGCGATCGCATGTTCTAAGCCAAGCTTGTACTTCAATAACAGTTTCGGAACCTTTGAATGGCTCCCCACCCAAATTAGTGTAATCGCTACACAAGCGTGCAAATCCCGACTTTGGGTGAGTAGGTTCCGGGTTAGCTCCAGCTGCTTGAGCATTTGTTACCAAATCAAGAAGCTGTTGAGCAGTCATAAAAACTCCATCTTGGGGTGGAGTGCTAGATGGAACGACTCTGGGGCGGCCAGTTCTAGACATTTCTCTTCCTTAAGAAAGAAAGAAGAAGAAGAAAAGGTTATTCACCAAAATGAATATCAAGCAATCTTGATAGATAAATAAGGAATCATAAGGAAAATAGGATGAATCGGTACGAAGACTCGAATTAAACCCTAAAGCACGACTCCTAAGAAAGACTTAGGACGATGATCCTTGTTATAATATTCCATATTGTTCCGAAGTTTGGCTCTGATACCAAGCTGTGACGCCCCACCTCTATACCCACGCTAGCCAAGAACATTACGGTGAATGTTGTCGACTAGCATGGAGAATAAGGTTGTTGAGGAGCGACCATCCGTGTAATTTCTTTGCGCGAGCACCGATATGTCAGATAATATAACATGCATTCTATTTCAAGAGGAAATCCGACATACCAACACAAACTCAAAGCTACTACACGGTGGCTATATAAATCCTTCGGAAACAAATATAGAAATAAACATAACACAAATCAGTCACAGACAATTCATATCACAAAGGCGGAATAAGATATGAATATTACACTAGGAAGTGTACATCAGAGTAGTGGTCTAAAAAGATCCACAATATCACAAACGAATAGTTACACGAACTACACAAAAGAATAAGTATACATTAAGGAGTCTATATCTCAAATGTATACAGCAAAATAACTACTAATCTAAGTAGTTAACCCAAAAGTCAAGGAGTTAATCCCAGATGAGAAGTCAAGCAGAAGCACCTGTAACATCTCGGTCTGACCCGAGTATTATTTAATAAGAAAATAATAAACGGATCAGTCTAACTATAAATATCAGATGAAACGATATAGAATAAGAGATGTGACTAAACACATAATAATCACAATGCCAAGCTGTGATATATATATAAATATATACTTAGTTGATAATCATCAAGAGATTAATCAATGTCACCAAATCTACACAAGAATCAAAGAAGTGTCATACTCTTTATTTCGTTCATCAAACCACAAATATTGACGATAATATCAATGTCAATCACCAAAGTCAAAGACGCACAAATTCCAGAAGACTACATAAGAAATCCAGAAACCACAAAAGTCAATGACACACAAATTCACCAATGCACAAATATTGATAAAACTTATCAATGGAAATCACGAAAATTGGTGAAACACAAACTCTAGGAATCTACACAAGAAATCCAGAAATCACAAAGGGGGGGAAGGCCTATCACAAACGGGAGCATAAAGCTCACCAACACGTGTATCACAGACGGAACGCTAATTCCATGGTCGCTAACCATCACAAATTGAGCCGAAGCTCCACAAACGGCCCGAAGACCATGGGTTGCTACCCCATCACAAATTGAGTCGAAACTCCACAAAACGGGGTTTAGTCTCCCTCGCAGACAAAGAGACATCGCACATTGCTAGTCTAAATCACAAAGATGATCGTCATGATCAGCGAGAAGTGTCGATTACACTAAGCTAGTAAATATATGAGTTTAGCTTCATGTCCCATAACCACTTGCTTAACTTAAATATTTACGAACAAACTGTAAGTCTCCACTAGAAAATTGTCACAAGAGGTTCAATCGAACAAGTCCAAGAATTAACCGACAAAGTAAACGCAAGCGTTTCATACCACTAGTTTTACTAAGCCGTTTAATTAGATTTCTCATACGAGTGAGGTAAAGGTTTGTATATACTAATAGATTGGAAAACGGTTTTATAAACGAATTTGGTATTAAAATAGTATTGAAATCGTTTGAGGAAAGAGATTTGATATTTACTACTAGTATAGAAAACCTTTATATTTTTAAAGTGACAAATCACGAAGAAGATTGTAAGAACAATCAATCACAAAAATTCACACACGAAGACGTGAATAAAATCCAAAGAAATCGATAAATAATCCATCGAAATGGATATTCAAAAATCCCTAAAAAGAGTCATCAAAATCATAATAGATGATAACAACAAATAGGATTATCACGAATCGATTTAAATTGGAATTCCAATCCAAAAAGGCAAATTGGACTCAAACAGCAGGTTCAGTCGACTGAACAGAGAATTTCAGTCGACTGACCCTGTACATGGAAATTTTCCAGGTTCAGGGAACTTTCTGTTTCCAGTTTCAGTCGACTGTGCAGAAGTTTTCAGTCGACTGAATCATGCCTGGAAACTCTCGGGTTTCAGGTTCAGTCGACTGAACAGAGTTTTTCAGTCGACTGAATCATGCCTGGGCTGTTTTTCAGCCTTATTCAAATGAAGAGCAAACTCTTCCAAAATGCAATCGGACGAACATTGGCTCTAAAGGTTTATGCCAATCGGCAACCCGGCTCTATATGCTCCTCGATGCATCACCAAAAGCATGATCAAACATCCATAAAAGGATTTTACACAAATTTGACTTAAAAACCCAAAAATTGGAATATTCACAAAACCAATCCAAATCAAGAGCAAATGCACATGAAGAAGTGTTAGGAATTCATACCCAACAACCAAAGATAATTATAGTCATAGATGTGAGATAAAAATCTCACCTTTTCACAAAATCGAACAAGAAGAAACTTGAAAGCAAATGGAGAATCAACCTTTCTTCAATCACAACCCAAATGAGCTTGAATCTAAGCTCAAAAACAAGAACATTTCCGAAATTAGGTTTAGGAAATTTCTGAAATTGAATGGATAAAGAGTTGGAGAAGAAGAAGGAGATGCTTACCAAGGGGTTCTTCTTGAGTTTAGAGCAAGGAGATGGATTTGCAAAGAAAGTTAGGGCTTGGAGTTTTAATTCTTTTTCCTCTCCACCATTTTCAGTTGGAGCTTGAGTTTGAGGAGTTGGAATGAAGAAATGAAGAGGAGAGGGGGATTGGGACTGAATACATAAGTGGTTAATTGGCTCAGCCCAAACCAAAACCCTAAGCAAAAAGTAGCAAAATTCAACTTTCTCCAAACATATCGAAGCTTATACTCAAAAAGGTCGCAAATGGCGTTTTGAACTCAATGGAGGTGGTCTCGAGTCCTAATTCGACCGTATGCAAAAAGTAGCTTTTCGGTCCAAAATCCGACGAACGATAAAATATTTAAATAAAATATTTAAATATAAAATCGACAAATATGCGGGTTGTTACAGGCAACCCATAACTAAAAAGTGGGCAAGGAAGGTGTAGACGTTCTGTAGCCTCAGTATAGTCCGCTCTCGTTGTAGAGGGATATATATATATATATATATGTATGTATGTATGTATGTATGTATGTATGTATGTATATATATATATATATATATATATATTAGAAGGCTGGGACCCAGTTGCCTTGTTATGGCTAGAAACCTCCCAGTCATGTAGCATATAATTTTTATATGCTTGTGAATTGATATCATTTTAAAAGGTGATTTGTTTTCAGATCCCGAAGTAAAAGACTAGTATAAATATAAAAGATATATATTTCAAAAGCTTTGAAATAAAAATTCAGGAATAAAATCCAAAGAGATAATTTCTATAAAATTAATTAAATTTCAAAAATCGAAAATTGAAGATTAAGCCTAAGTGGGTAGTTTTGGAATCGCATATTGTTTGTTGAATCGTAGGCTACATGATTCCTATTTGTAGTGGAAGAACTACGTTGGCCTGATCTCGTATCTAATTGGGTACCCAATTAGTTAGGGGTATGTAACAACCCACATATTTATCGATTGTATATTTAAATATTTTATTTAAATATAACGTCGTTTGTCGGATTATAGTCTGAAAAGTTACTTTCTGCAAACGGTCGAACTGGGTCTCAAGACTACTTCCATTGAGTTCAAAACGTCGTTTGCGATTTTTTTGAGTATAAGATTCGATATGTTTGGAGTAAGTCGAATTTTGCTTCTTTTTCTATTGGGTTTTGGGTTTGGGTTCAGCCCACTAGCTAACTAAATAACCTAACTCAGCCCTCTCCTCTCCATTCACTCATTCCACTCTTCTAAACTCAAGCAAAACTGAAAATGGTGGAAGGGAAGAGGAAATAGAAATTGCAAGCCCTAGTTTTCTTTGCAAACTTGAAATCTTGCTCCAAAATCAAAGAGAAGCTATTATTGAAGCTTGTTGGGTTGAAGTAGAGATTGGTTGGTTTCTCCTTGTGATTGAGCTCTTTCTTCTTTGTTTTGGGTTAAAGGTGAGATTTTTATTTCACATCTATGACTATAAGTATCTTTGGTTGTTAGGTATGAATTCCTAACAATTATTCATGTGCAATTGCTTTTGATTTGGATTGGTTTTGTGAACATTGCAAATTTTGGTGTTATGGAAGTATAAAACTTAAAAATCATAGCTTTGATGTTTTGATCATGTTTTGGAGATGAATCGAAGTGCTAATAGGGCCGGGTAGCCGCTTGGCGTAAATCCCTAACGTCCGTGCTCGTCCGATTGAAGGTTGGGAGAGTTTGCACTTCATTGGTAATAAGTAGGAAATGCAGGAAATTGGGTTCAGTCGACTGGATCCTCTGTTCAGTCGACTGAGCTGAAGCTCAAAATTTTCTGGACAATGTTCAGTCGACTGAACAGGAATTTCAGTCGACTGACCTGCTCCTGTTTTCCTGTTTTGCCTATTTATGCTTATTTTGATTGGTTTTCCCAATGTTATCGATTCATGTTGGTTCTTAGTGCTTGTTATTGCCTCTTTGACTTTGATAACTTATTTTTGACTTCATCCATGGGTTTTTTATAAAATAATCTTTCTAATCATATTAAAAGCTCGTTTCTCCAATTTATAAATTCTATTTAAAACACACACACAATTTCGCACTTCGAGCGAAGTGGAAGGGTGATTAAATGGTTGGGCAAAACACGAACCATGAATCTGTGCGTTTATTCTTTCGATTAATCCCCGACCTATTCAATTGATCGTTTTGACCTTCGGGTTTGGTTTACCGATGATATGAGGTAAACTTTGTACTGCTTTGAGTGTGAAAGTGACTGACGGATAGTAAACCGTTTAGTGCGAACGAGTGGTTATGGGACTCACGTTAACACTTTTCGGATTCCTTTTCGAGAGTTGTGACACTTTCCGCCAGTTAGTGGTGTCCAGTACTGGGCCTTCGGACCTTCACCACTACGGTTTGTTGCCTTTGGGATAGTGTCTTCGGACTCTCCTTCAGGTTTATTGCCTTTGGGTATGTTGCCTTCAGGTATGTTGCCTTCGGGTTTGTACCTTCGGGTTTGTGCCTTCGGGTTTGTTGCCCTATTGTATCGCTTTCCGAGGTGGTCATTCGTCACCGCTCGAGTGATATTGGGTTTGGAGCCTTCGGGCTCATGGATCCTTGTTTATACAGTACTGAGCTCGAGCAATCTTATGTTTCATTGATATGTATATTCCCTAGGTATCGCCCTTCGGTGTTGGTCTTTTTGAGCTGCATAATGTATAGCGATTGCCTTGTGGAACTTGTGTTACCTTCATTGGTATTTGTTATTTGCCTTTATGGCTTGTTTTGGGATATTCCTATCCTTTGTTTCTCTGAGTTGTCGATGATATGAGGCTTGTTATGATATGATTCATCTTTTGTTAGATGATTGTGTTATCTCTTTTAGATATATTTGTTATACTTTGTGACCTTGTAGGTTATTGTTGTTCAGTTTATCTAACTGGTTTTTTTAGCTAGACTGACCCATGTATTTTATACTCGGCTCAGACCGAGATGTTTCAGGTTAGGTGCTTTTAGACTTAGCCTATTTTGCTTCCGCATGGACTATCCCGCTTGCTCCTTTTTGTTAAAAGCCTTTTGTGTAGTCCTTTTTGTTATAACCCTGATATGTATTCTTTTGGATTCATCTGTATATTCTGGTTTGCTATACCACTTGACGCGTATCAGTTTGTAAACTCTGTTATGTATCAATATATGTGTATATGATGATCTACTGTTCTGTGATGTATATTACATTTGAGTTGTTATATTCTGTTCTGATAGATTCTCCAACCACCTATGGCTTTGTTTTAAGTATCCATTGGGTATGTTGACCTGCTTGGTATGTTTATTGTCGATGTATTCAATAGATAGTTAGAGCAAGGCTATAGATGGTCGCTCCTAACCAGCCTTATACCCCGTGTTAGTTGACGGCATTATCCTGTAGTGTCCTTGGCCAGCGTGGGTATAGAGGTGGGGCGTCACAGCTTGGTATCAAAGCGAGGTTCAGAACAAAATATGATAAACACAGAATAGATGCACATATTCCGGTAGATCAAAGTGTATAAGTGATACAAATCTTTGAACCATCGTATCTCTCTATTCCTTCTACCATCAAAGGTTAGATAGAATGTGGTAATACGTCTAGGAATGCATTTTATTCCGTAGTATTCCATATTGTGATATCTACCTTGTGAATAATCTTGTTCTTATCTTAACCTTCAGCGTATGGCTGGAAGAGGCAGGGGACAACGTTCGGAGGCTGGGCAATCCAGTGGCTCACATCCGGATGCATTTATATGTCTGCCGATCAGTTTATGGATTTGTTTAGGAGCATTCATCTTCCATCTCCTACTCGTGTATCTCCACCTCGTAAGTCTACCTTTGCACGACTGTGCGGTGATTTTTCTCATCTTGGGGGAAAGCCGTTTAAAGGCTCCGAGTCTGTTCTTGAAGTCCAAGCTTGGCTTCGCACGTGTGAGCGTATTTTCTCTTGCATGGATCTTTCTGACCATGATAGAGTTCTTGTAACTTCTAGTTTATTACAAGAGCATGTTCTTGATTGGTATGAGCTTCTTATAGCCGAAATTGACGAGTCTACTCTTTCTTGGACTCAGTTTCGGGGACGATTCGAACTCAAGTTCGTTCCTGAATCTAAAAAAGTTTTATTGACCCGTCGCTTCCTTGAGTTGAAGCAAGGGAAGTCTTCTGTTTCTGAGTATGCTGCATCATCTGAGGCTTTATCTAAGTATGGTCTTGAATTCATTAGCACTTCTTATAAGAAGAATTTAAAGTTTGTCTCTGGTCTTAAGAAATATCTTAAGAAGTCTTTGTTGCTCCAGCTTAAGCTTTCTTTTGAGGAGTTGGTAGATTCTGCACCTTATCTTGAAACCGTCGAGAAGGAGTGTGATAGTGGTGATGATGTTGAGGTTCGCAAGAACCCCAACAAAAAGCAGTCTCCATTGGATGAGCGGGAATTTTTCCCTTCTAAGAAGAAAAAGCCCGTTGAATCTGAATCTCAGTCTCAGCCTGCTGGAACACCTTCCATTCGGAAGTGTTTCAATTGTGGTTCTCCTGATCATATGATTCGAGCTTGTCCTAAGCCTCTCTTCTGCCGCTATTGCAAGAAGGAAGGCCATCGTCTTTCCACTTGTCCAATTGCTCCGAATAATTCTCAATCTGGCAAGCGAAATGTAACAGATGCTTCTGGAGGCCCTTCTCAGGGATAAGGTATGTCTCCATCTATTTTGGTAGGTTTCTACTTTTCTTTGTGATTCGATTTCCAATTTGATGGCATCATTTTATTTCTTTAAGCCCTCATGATGAGGAAAGTGTTGTTTCTCTCATTCTTATAGTTTGAGAATTTTCTGGTATTTTGGGTCTTGTCTTAGGAGTATCACCTAAGCAATCCTTTGAGTAGTATTAAGGTCTTTTCAGCTCGACATTGCCACCGGTTTTGATTTGGCTACGAGTTGCGGAAGTTAGCACTCCACTTACCGCATTCGGCACTCGTTGTGATTCTTATGAATGATTTATTATGCCATTCAGGTTGTTTAGCTCATTTCATCCATTTTATGAATCGAGTATTTTGTGAATATCTCGATGATTCCATTTTAGTATTTATTGGTTTTGGATGGAAATTAGCAATTTAAAATTTTTGCAAATCTTTTTTATAAGATTTATTTATAAGTATAAATGGGATTTTTGTTCTTAAAACAAACAAAGAAATTTTTTAAAAGTTTTTAGAAATATCTTTATCATATAGAAGATTGTTTTGTGGTTGTATTTCCCATTAAGTGCTTTAAGAATTCTGGTCGATGCGCTTGATCAACGTTATCGATAGGAATCTCCTAAGCGCTTTGATGAGACAATTAGACACAATGAATTGATTTGAAATAAGAAAAAATTTCTAGAAAAATAATTACATAAAGATAATTATGATTTTTAAAGTTTTAGCTTTTCGGAAAAGTTGATTATTTAAAAGAACTCTTTTCCGATACTCTCATTCTTTTTATTCTCGAAAGAGGGATCGTGTTGCCAATGCACATAGTTGTAAGCAACAAGTGATTGTTTCTTTGTTTATGTCCGAATGGAATGATCTTTTTACCAAGTTCGTCGGACGTTTTGTTGTACTTTATTTTGTTGAGCTTTGGTTCATTTGACGTATCGTTGCACCACGTCGGTGTTCCAAATTATTTTGAGCTTAGGAATCCATAGAATTCTCTGAGCAAACAAGTTAGGGCTTATCCTTTCGTGCACTTTATGGTGAACATCTTATTCTATTATTCTTATGTGTTGATATGTTTTTGGGTTGTTACTCTTTATTTTCTTCTTAAGAATTGCGAGGACGCGATTTCTTTAAGAAGGGGAGTCTGTAACAACCCGCATATTTATCGGTTGTATATTTAAATATTTTATTTAAATATAACGTCGTTTGTCGGATTATAGTCCGAAAGTTACTTTATGCAAACGGTCGAACTGGGTCTCAAGACCACTTCCATTGAGTTCAAAACGTCGTTTGTGATCTTTTTGAGTATAAGATTCGATATGTTTGGAGTAAGTCGAATTTTGCTACGTTTTCTATTGGGTTTTGGGTTTGGGTTCAGCCCACTAGCTAACTAAATACCCTAACTCAGCCTCTCCTCTCCATTCACTCATTCCACTCTTCTAAACTCAAGCAAAAACTGAAAATGGTGGAAGGGAAGAGGAAATAGAAATTGCAAGCCCTAGTTTTCTTTGCAAACTTGAAATCTTGCTCCAAAATCAATGAGAAGCTATTGATTGAAGCTTGTTGGGTTGAAGTAGAGATTGGTCGGTCTTCTCCTTATGATTGAGCTCTTTCTACTTTGTTTTGGGTTAAAGGTGAGATTTTTATCTCACATCTATGACTATAAGTATCTTTGGTTGTTAGGTATGAATTCCTAACAATTATTCATGTGCAATTGCTTTTGATTTGGATTGGTTTTGTGAACATTGCAAATTTTAGTGTTATGGAAGTATAAAACTTAAAAATCATAGCTTTGATGTTTTGATCATGTTTTGGCGATGAATCGAAGTGCTAATAGGGCCGGGTAGCCGCTTGGCGTAAATCCCTAACGTCCGTGCTCGTCCGATTGAAGGTTGGGAGAGTTTGCACTTCATTGGTAATAAGTAGGAAATGTAGGAAATTGGGTTCAGTCAACTGGATCCTCTGTTCAGTCGATTGAGCTGAAGCCCGAAATTTTCTGGACAGTGTTCAGTCGACTGAACAGGAATTTCAGTCGACTGACCTACTCCTGTTTTCCTGTTTTGCCTATTTATGCTTATTTTGATTGGTTTTCCGAATGTTATCGATTCATGTTGGTTCTTAGTGCTTGTTATTGCCTCTTTGACTTTGATAACTTATTTTTGACTTCATCCACGAGTTTTTTATAAAATAATCTTTCTAATCATATTAAAAGCTCGTTTCTCCAATTTATAAATTCTATTTAAAATACACGCACAATTTCGCACTTCGAGCGAAGTGGAAGGGTGATTAAATGGTTGGGAAAAATACGGACCATGAATCTGTGCGTTTATTCTTTCGATTAATCCCCGACCTATTCAATTGATCGTTTGACCTTCGGGTTTGGTTTACCAATGATATGAGGTAAACTTTTTACTTCTTTGAGTGTGAAAGTGACTGACGGATAGTAAACCGTTTAGTGCGAACGAGTGGTTATGGGACTCACGTTAACACTTTTCGGATTCCTTTTCGAGAGTTGTGATACATTCCGCCAGTTAGTGGTGTCCAGTACTGGGCCTTCGGACCTTCACCACTATGGTTTGTTGCCTTTGGGATAGTGTCTTCGGACTCTCCTTCAGGTTTGTTGCCTTCGGGTATGTTGCCTTCGGGTTTGTACCTTCGGGTTTGTTGCCCTATTGTATCGCTTTCAGAGTTGGTCATTCGTCACCGCTCGAGTGATATTGGGTTTGGAGCCTTCGGGCTCATGGATCCTTGTTTATATAGTACTGAGCTCGAGCAATCTTATGTTTCATTGATATGTATATTCCGTAGGTATCGCCCTTCGGTGTTGGTCTTTTTGAGCCGCATGATGTATAGCGATTGCCTTGTGGAACTTGTGTTACCTTCATTGGTATTTGTTATTTGCCTTTATGGCTTATTTTGGGATATTCCTATCCTTTGTTTCTCTGAGTTGCCGATGATATGAGGCTTGTTATGATATGATTCATCTTTTGTTAGATGATTGTGTTATCTCTTTTAGAGATATTTGTTATACTTTGTGACCTTGCAGGTTATTGTTGTTCAGTTTATCTAACTGGTTTGTTTAGCTAGATTGACCCGTGTATTTTATATTCGGGTCAGACCGAAATGTTTCAGGTTAGGTGCTTTTGGACTTAGCCTATTTTGTTTCCGCATGGACTATCCCACTTGCTCCTTTTTGTTAAAAGCTTTTTGTGTAGTCCTTTTTGTTATAACTCTGATATGTATTCTTTTGGATTCATCTGTATATTCTGGTTTGCTATACCACTTGACGCGTATCAGTTTGTAAACTCTGTTATGTATCAATATATATGTATATGATGATCTACTGTTCTGTGATGTATATTACATTTGAGTTGTTATATTCTGTTCTGATAGATTCTCCAACCACCTATGGCTTTGTTTTAAGTATCCATTGGGTATGTCGACCTGCTTGGTATGTTTATTGTCGATGTATTTAATAGATAGTTAGAGCAAGGCTATAGATGGTCGCTCCTAACCAGCCTTATTCTCCGTGTTATTTGACGGCATTACCCTGTAGTGTCCTTGGCTAGCGTGGGTATAGAGGTGGGGCGTCACATGGTACATAGGCAGTCATAAGTGGTAGTGATGTAGCCCCAATAATAACACAACATTTTCTGTTTATTGATTACTATTTGTCTTTTGTTGTTGTATCTTTCCTGCTTACTATTTTATTCTACATTTACATTATTTATTGAACTCGTAGGTAAGGATATTGTTGTCTCTCATCAGAGTTGTGCAGCGGTAGATTTATTTCTATTTGTATTTGGCATGTTAGAATAAATGATTACTCTAATTTAACTTACATAATTGAAAATCATCCTATACATTTTGTAATGTGGAATATTTATCAAATATTATGTATTAACTGGTAGTTATCATTCGTAATTTTAGAACAGACGAGTTTTCCGACGATTTTGACTGGTCCGAAAACCCGATTTGTTACAGGATTAGACCATCAGATAAACATATATATAAAGGAGCAATGTAAAAATGGAAATTTCATAAGAACACTTAACTAGTGATAAACTATTGGTAATACTGTAAGTTAATAATGAAATTAGATTAGTAAGAAATAAAAGAGTGTTTCAATCCCTATTTTTTTTAGGATTCTGGGAAAATAAATTTTAGTCTATTGAGAGAAGCTATTCAAGGATGACCATTCACCTTGGGGAGATAAGATGAATATGGATATGAAAAGAATTTTCTATTGGATAGGGATGAAAAAGAATGTGGCAGAATTTGCCATTAGATGTTTGACGTGCCAAAACGAGTAGAGACAGAATTAGAAGTAGGGGATATGGTGTTTACCAATGTTTTTCCTCTTAGATTGTTCGTGAGATTTGAAAAGTTAAGAAAATTGGCACTAAGGTTAGTTGGGCATTTTCCAATTTTGGGAAAAATAGGAAAACTTGTGAAGTTACCGAATAAGTTGGCAAGAGTCCATGATGTTTTTCATGGTTCACATTTGAGGAAATAAATTCGTAGCACATGCATAGTGGTAGGGCATGATATGATAAGGGATATTGAAATGAATAGCATCCCGTACTACGACAGGCATTGTGGAGCAAGGAACTAGGAAGCTCTGTAAGAAATAAATTCGAATATTTCGAGCATAATGGGGGGAATCCGACGGAAAGTATGAGTAGTTCATCCTAAATTTCCACTGGTAAACTACCCTCTTCAAAATTAGGTTTTGGTTGAATTGCAATTGCAAGATTGGATGGTAGGAGGAAGTTGCTACACCTTTACTATCACTTTTGCACTCATATAGAATACTATTTGCATGTTTAGGGTATTAGCATACATACTTATATGTCACGGTCATACACTCTTATTAGGATTGAACTCACATGTAGTACGTCTACACAAAAAATTACATTGCACTTTTGGTTGAGTAAATGATTGTGTGGATAACATGGCTGTATAACTTGGATGTTTATCACACATTACATTGTTATCCCCTTGAAAAGATTTCTGGGACGAAATCCTTTTAAAGGGGAAGAATGTAACACCTCGTAAAATAAACTATAAATAAATAAATTGGATAAATTAAATTAAGTAAGATAGGGATAAAAATGAAAATTCTATCAGTTAGAATTTGACGATGAAAGTTATCTCGTTATGTTCGTGGTGAAATTCTAATCAATTTTCATATATAACATGTTGAAAACGAAGCATAGACGGAAAATTGATGGACGTTTAAGTTTTTCAATTCAAAATAATTTAAGTAGGATCCAAATTCAAATAATTAAGCAACGCTTAAATTTCAAATTTGGAAGTCAATAGTAATTAGACTTGGGGTTGAGTAAATGTTAAAATTAATGATAACGCGAAGTGCTAATTAAGGAATTAAAATAAAACAAGACAACGACACAAAGAAAATCTTCCAAAAATAGGCATAACGGTCGGCCACTCCGTAGGACCAGTTGATCGCTTACGGTCGACTTGTAGTATAGGGGAAGTCGACCGGTAGATGCATTTACGGCTAGGGTTTTTAATTGTGTGAATGTTTCGGATTTAAGTATTTAAATCATACGAATCTGATGCTTTCCTACCAATAGAATTAAGACTACAGACCCCGTACTTTTGTTCATAAAATATTTTAGGAACCCAGCGAAGCTCTGTCATTTCATCTCTTCTATGATTAAGAAAAACACCATTATGGTTGCAGTTAAGAAATCCTATATATCTTTTTTCTCAACCTATTCTTCTCCAATTTTCTTAGTCTAATCTATATATGCAAATCCTTGGTTGTATATATCTAAAAGAAGAGATCAGATAGAGATTGTCAAAGGCATGTCAGATCATAAGGTGGCAAAGCTAAGGATATACTATGAGTGAAATCTTAGCTTTTCTATTAGTTGATTAGTATAACTTGGGTTTGAATATGCCTTAGAGAGCTTTGGTTTATGATAACATCATATTGTAAGCCTCCAAACTCCTTCAACATAAACTATCAAATCTAGGATGAAATCTCAAATTTGTTTATGTCAAAATAATGGAAGTTGTGTAGATTTGCAGTTTTGATAATTTTACCTTCTATTCCACTCCTTATTCTTTTTCTTTGAATTTGTAAAGAATTTTGATTAAAGAATAGTGTGTAAGGAACGAATTTAGTCGTAGTTTGCACCGACTTATTTCCATGAATTAAATAAAAATTTCGTTGCTTATTCTTATATGAAAAAGGAGTTAAATAGAGCAAAAAACTAGAATTGTAAGATTTTATTATCAATATATTTCATTATTTTGACGTAATAAGTCGAGGTTAAATTTTTATTGTATATAAGGCTATTGATCGAAATCTTTGGACATGAGTTTTGGAATTTTGTTATTGTTGATAATATGGACTGAGACTTATACAATTATTTAAAGAGCTGACATTTAAATGCTAGTTTAGGACGTATATTCTGCCCACATAGAAATTACTAAGCGCGTTTTTGTATACATATGTTAGCATGATTAACTATAATTATATCGTTTAATTATGTAGTTAAATAGGTTATTAATTCTATATAATCCTCTTAAGAATGTAATTAATGTTAAAGGCGAAATAGGAAAAATTTCTTATAAGGCCTTGATTATGGAAATGGTGAGGTCTATGATAATACATGTATAGTGTGACATAGATTATGACTAAGTTATAGGGATGCAAGGTCGGTCAAAAGCACATAAAGTCTGCGCTGATAATCTGGCTATCAACAGTATGACTTTGGAGTTGATGTGAGACGTCGCCTATAATAAGTAACTACGATAATGCGAGGTTAGTCCCAAATTCTATGGGGTAAATTTACCCAGCTAATATGGCTATTAGTACCTATGAATAGTCGGGCTAATGTGACTAGTGAGACGTCACCGTGGGGTACGAGTCATGGTACAAGGACCTACTTCAAAGATTGAAGGTAATAAGTGTTTGTGTAAGGACCCACCTCTTCTCAATGTATGAAGTAGTAAATGGTCGAATTATGGGTTAGGTAAGGTAGAGGATATCTTTGGAAAGAGCCAGCTTCAAAAGGGAGTATTAAGTGGCTGAAGAGATTCCATACAATATTAGCTAGATAGTTACTAGTGCGGAATCTGCCTTGGGATTATAGGTATTAAATGACGTGGACCTACCTTAAATAAGGCATTAAATGTTTAGAGTCTGCCTAATCGCTATTGAAAGGTATTAAGTGACTTTAGTACTATCTCTTACATTGATTGGACATTATAGACAATAGATATAGGTTATTGGGATGATAGCGAGTTAACTATGGGATTAAATTTGGAAATTCTTTTATTTGATTTTGGGAAAAGCCTTTGGGCTTATATTTGAAAGGACTTATGATGTAGGTAGAAATCATAAGACATATTCTTTTTGATTTATACTGCCTAAATACTAATATAGTAAGGCTCATGATTTTTGTTCACAAGACATATGCTATTCTGACTCTCTCCTCATTACAACACAGGTTAGAAAGATGTTGATGTTAAAGGCAAAGGCATGGAGTAAGTTGTGGTGGTCTATCTGTTTATCTATTCATTTTATTTTCAGATTTACCAATTAGAAACTGTTGTATTTGAAAATTGATGTACCATGGATATGTAACGGTTGTTATTTGTTTTATAATATTTGAGTTTTAAATGAAATGGGTACAGTTTATGTTATTATATTTTATCCTTATGCTATGAGTTCTGAATGTGTAGATAAATAGCTCTGTTTTGCTCATTGTACCAACCAATAGCCAACTTTAGAGTGGGTCTAAATTTCGATGGATCTTTTCTAGGTTGGAGTTTAGGTCCGTTTTGAGTTGAGTTTTTACATATGGTATTAGAGCATAGGTTACCAGATCAATCGAGATAAGTATACATATGAGAGGCGTACTAGTTATTTGTAAAAGTATTTTCCGAAAATTCTACTATATATAAACGTATATACTTATTTTAAATGTATGCAAAAACACTAGACAAATCTTTACCTCGGCATATAGTACTATATTAAATATAGATGGAGAAGATTGTAACTCTAAGGTCAATAAGGCAATAAATGTGCAATGAATAGGGAGTTACAAGAATTTAATAAGCATACAAATGGACTAATTAAAGAGATTGTTAGAGTAATTATGGAAAGATAAGGAAGGCCTAATAGGTAAACTTCGAATGAATAAATAAATGTCTTTAAAGATCATCTATTAGAATAAAAATAATTTATTACGGATAATTGATATTTATAAAAACAACAAATAAACTTGTTAGGTGATAATTAGATATTAAAAGGCAGTATAACCGTCGTTTTGGTAAATTATGTAGCCTAAATTGTACAAACAAAGATTAATGGGCCTAGCCTAATACATCAAATAGATGGAAGATAAGAATCTATGTGTTGTAAGCAACCGAAAGTAAGGAATGAAGCAAGATGTGAAGAAGGAGTAGAGCAAGTTTCCATAAGAGGGCGTGCATTAATCACCACAAGAAGGTAATCGATTTTTTAAAGATTGAGTAGGAAAGTTCAATAGGAAGGACAATTAAAGTCCATTTCTAAGTCCAACTTTATGTGAAAGAATTTGATAGAAGATTTTTGAAAAATTTCTTGAAATGTTTTGAATAGTTTTCAAAGGATTTAGTGAGAAGTTGTTTTGAAAACGTAAAGAAACATGGAAACTCATAATTTTAAAATACGTTGAGTCAAAAGTTTCTAACTAAAAGGTTTCTGGTAAAAGGGATTTTATTTTTTAAATTCTAGTTTAAATTTGTTGGAGTTAAAAGTTTTTTATTTGTAGAGAAAGGGAATTTTTGCTTTTAAAATCAAAATGAAATAGAGCGTAGGTTAGACTTGATGATTTTCCATTTCATAAATTTGAAAGTTCTTTTTTATTCTTTCTACAAAAGGGAATACATGAAAATAGAACTTAATTAAATTAAGGAATAGAGAATGGAAGGATAAGAATAAGTAGGATAGAAGGAACATTTCCATATAACGAAAATACGAAGAATAATAGCTGAAGTAGGAAATTAGTTAAGAGAAATATAAATAGAGGAAATATTATGAGATTTGGGTAGAAATAGCATTAGGAATTCATAAAAAACATTATTTGTAATCTAGTTAGAAATTAATAGGATAGATCTTGTCTACTCCACTTTTCATTATTTAAGTTGTAGAAGATTTTTTTGACAAACAAAAATTATACTGATGGAAGAAACTAAAGATGATAACTAATAAATGAGTTGGGGTAGTTTGGGAATGTTAGAAGGAAAAGCATTTATGCGAGGATAATAATTTTATATATTCATTTTAGAATTCGTTTTTGAAATGGTAATGAAATAGAAATAAATTATTATTGGTAAGAAAAGAATTGCGAAAGGTTATAGGAGTTATATAAGGCTTAAATAAAGTCATGAAAAGTATTTAGTTAAAGGACAGTACATTTTTAGTAGTAAAGCAATAAATGTTGATAATAACTTGAAATTAGGAATTTGGCATACATATGAATAGATCGTGGTTTGTAGTTTACTTGTCATGTAAGTAGAAATATTTTTGAAATAATAGATGAGTAATAAAGAAAAATCTATTATTTTGGAATTCTATCTTTGTAATGGGTTTAGGGGGTTAAATTTGAAAAATAATGGGGTCAATGAATTTTTCATAAGTATATACGATAATTTCATGGTGTAGTAAGTGTCGATGTCGAATTTAATGTAATAACTTTATTGGTATGAAAACAATTTATTGAAATTTATTTTGTGTGTCGTAGAAGGTTTTTGAGAAGGGAATATTTTTCTCCTTTATGGATTAAGCAATTTTTTATTGTTTAAATTTTTGATGTAGTAATGGTTTAGTTTAATAATTGAGTTTTAAATGTTTTGAATTAAAAGTCAAATTTTTAAAGAAATAAATCTCAGTTGTAGAAAGTCCTTAAAAAGGAAAAGTTGGAAAATATTTCATGGCTCATTCTAGGAACCATGCAATTTTTGAAAATTGGCAAAAAGCATTTTCAAGTTTTTATTTTTAAAGATAAAGATTTCTAAGGTACTTTATAATTGTGAAATTTTAGTTTTAAGAATGGTGAGAACTAAACGAAAAAATTTATGGAATAAATCGAGATCACTATCTAGGTTAGACAGTTTAAAGCTTTTAAGATATGAATAAAATTTGAATATTATGTACAACCTAATTTGAAAATTTGAAATCGGTCTAAGTATTTAATTGTAAAATATTGGTAAAGTTGTGTAGATATTCCAGATCTATAATTGGGTTGTAATTTAGATAGTCCTAATTGACTTGGAATGTAAATTTATATGTTATGATTTATTTGGAGCGGTCACTGTGTAAGTTCCATAAATTTTCTAGTTCCAAATTTTGTATAAAAGTGTGGCGTTTGAATTAGTAAGGAACATACTAAAAGTGGGTAAAAGAATAAAATATGGATATTCTTTTCCATAGTTTATGTCGTCTATATCAATAAAAGAAAAAGGAAAATTTACTTGTAATTTCAAACGAAGAAACAAATCTCGCTTTGGTTAATTTATGAAAAATTATAATAGTGATCTTTTCTTGAAGGATAGCTTTGATAAATTAAAATGTAGAAAGGAATATTTAGTTTGCAAATTAATATATAAACAGGTATAACTGCACTTAATGTATAAAATAGAAATATATAAATAGCATAATTTACAATGATATTCTTATCAGTTATTATAGGACTAAGATTTATGAACATTAATTATAGATTTAACGGGCAATAAATTTCTAATTAATAGATAATTAAAAGGAATTAAATAGGGTCTGATAAAGGAATTTAATATGATGGAGGCATTGGATCGGCATAATAAATGGATTTTGAAACTCGTAGAAAATTTAAAGAAATTTAAATGAGGATTGAACAGAGATGGTCCAACTTTGACATTAATGATCACTACGGATATATTAACCGAAGTAATAGATATATCACATTTATTAAAAACTAATAAAGAGAATGGAAGATGGAGAATTAGGTGGAATAACATACTAAGAAAGTTCATCTCAATTTAGTAAGGAGTATTAGGGCACCAACATCATTAACACCAGTTAATGATAAATTGTAATTGCTAGCAAACTTTTATTTTGGAATTTTCTGTTGTTACCATTAGTTGTCTCCCTTAGGCTATTGAAAAGCTTATGATATGGCAGAAGATATGTTTCTACTTTATCACTAGGTTGATTTATGGATGAGATCTGCCAAATAAACATATGTGTGTGTGTGTGTGTGTGTGTGTGTGTGTGTGTGTGGTGGAACGACGTAAATAAGGAAATTTTGTAAGAACACTTAGCTAGTGATAAACTATCGGTAATATTGTAAGTTGATGAGGAAATTAGGTTAGTAACTGATAATAAAAGAATGCTTCGATCCCAATCAATTGAGAGACCCCATTCAAGGATGACCATTAGCTTGGAGGAGATAAGATGAATATGGATATGAAGAGAATTTTCTATTAGGCACGGATGCAGAAGGTGGCAGAGTTTGCCACTATGCGTTTGACGTGCCAAAAGAAAGGAGATAGAATTAAAGTAGGGCATATAGTGTTTGCCAAAATTTTCTCTCTTAGATTGGTCATGAGATTTGAAAAGACGAAAAAATTTGCACCAAGGTTTGTCAGGCCTTTGGAAAAAAAGGAAAACTTGCAGAGTTACCGGATAAGTTAGTAGGAATCCATGACGTTTTTCACATTTCAAATTTGAGGAAATACCTTCGTAGCACAACTACTGTGGTAGGGCCTGATATATTAGCGATATTGAGATGGAGCCAATATCATCCCGTGCTACCACAAGCATTGTGGAGCATGAAGCGAGGATGCTCCACAATAAAGAAATTAAACCGATTTGAAAATAATAGGATGAAAATCAAGTAGAAAGCATCGAAGACTTCTTATGATAAGCTTTTCAATGACAAACTTTCCACTCCAAATTAGGTTTTGGGTTCATTGCGGTAGCTAGATTGGATGGTATGAGAAGTCTCGCTACACTTTACTTTCACTTTGGCAATCATATTAAACATTATTTCAACTTTTAGGTGGACATACATACATATATGTCATGATCACGCGTTCATGCTAGGATTGAGCTCACTTATAGTATTTCTACATACAAAATCACATTGCACTTTTGGTCGAGTGGATGGATGTGTAGATAACATGACTATATAATATGGATGTTTATTACGCGTTACGTTGTTCGCTTCTTGGAAAGATTTCCGGGACAATCCTTTTAAGGGGGAAGAATGTAACACCACGTAAAATTAACATAAATAAATAGGTTAAATGAATTAAATTATATAAAATAGTGATAAAAAATATAAATTTTGTAAAAGTCGGAATCTGACCATGAAAGTTATGATATTGTATTCATGGAGAAATTCTGATCCATTTCCATAGATAATATGTTGAAAAAAAAGATCAAAGAGAAAAGCTATGAATGTTTTAAGTTTTCATATTCAAAATAATTTATATAGAATTCAAATAATTGAATAACCCTTAAATTTGAAATTTGAAAGTTAACAATAATTAGACTTGGAGTTAGGTAAATGTCAAAATTAACATTAACGTTAAGAGCTAATTAATGAATCAAATAAAACAAAACAATGGCACGAAGAAGATCTTCCCAGAATAGGCATAACGGCTGACTCGTAGTATAGGGGCGGTCGACCGGTAGATGCATTTGCGGTTAGGATTTTTAGTTTTGTGAACGTTTCGGATTTAGTTATTTAAATCCGATAGTTCTACTGCTTTCTCACCATTATAAATAAGACCATAGACCCCTCACTTTTATTCATAAAACATTCACGAACCTAGCGAAGCTTTGGAAGTCATCTCTTCTAAGATTCGAAAAAAAATCCAGTAGGGTTTCATGTAAGAAATCATATATATTTACTTTGTTTTCAATTCATTTTTCCAACCTATTCTTCTTTAATTTTATGAATCTAATCTATGTATGCAAATCCCTTGTTGTGTACATCTAAAAGAAGAGATACGATAGAGATAGTCAAAGGCTTGAAAAATCCAAAGGAGGGAAAGCTAAGGATATACTGTGAGTGCAAATCTTAGCTTTTCTATTTTAGTAGTTGATTAGTATAATTTGGGTTTGAATATGCCTTATGGAGTTTTGGTTTGCGAAAACATCATATTATAAATTCCCCAAAACTCCTTTAATGCAAAATTTCAATTCTAGGTTAAAATTTTAAATTTGTTTATGTCAAAATAATGGAAATTGTGTAGATTTGCAATTTTGATAATTTTACCTTTTCTTCCACTCCTTGTTCTTTTTCTTTGAATTTGGTTAAAGAATTTTGATAAAGTAATAGTGTGTAATATACAAATTTATTCGTAGTCCCATAAATTAAATAGAAGTTCCTTTGCTTATTTGTATATGAAAAAGGAGTTGAATAGAGCGTAAAAAAGAAATTATAAGATTCTATTGTCAATATATTCCATTATTTTGATGTAATAAGTTGGGTTAAAATTTTTATTGTATACAAGTCTATTGATCTGAATCTTTGGATATGAATATTGAAAATTAGTAATTTTTGATAATATGAAATGAGACTTGCATAGTTATTTAAAGAGTCAACATTTAAATGCTAGTTTAGGGCGTATATTCTGCACGCTTAGAAATTACTAAGCACGCATTTCTATACATATATTAGCATAATTAACATATAATTATAATGTAAAATCGTATAGTTAAATAGGTTATTAATTCTAGTAAGTCCCTTTTAGGAAGGTAATTGATGTTAATGGAAAAATAAGAAAGATTTCTTATAATGCCTTGATTATGAAAACAATCAGGTGTTTTGATAATATATAAAATGTGTGATATAGATTATGACTATATTATGGGGATGCGAGGTCAATCAAAAGCACATGGAAGTTTACCCAGCTAATCTGGCTAACAATAGTGTGACTTTGGGCTGATATGAGACATTATCTATAATAAGTAACTACAATGATGGGAGGTTAGCCCCAAATTATGTAGGATAAATTTTCCTAGTTAATCTGTCTACCAGTACCTATAAATAGTTGGGCTAATGTAAGACGTCACTCGTGGGGTACATGTTATAATACGAAGGACTTCCTTCAAAGGTTGAAGGTATTAAGTGGTTGTGTAAGGGTCCGCCTCTTCTCTATGCAGGAAGTAGTAAATGGTTGGGATTATGGCTTTGGTACAGTAGAGGATATCTCAAGAAATGACCCGCTTCAATCAGGAATATTGAGTGGCTATAGAGATTCCATGTAATATAAGCTATATGGTACTAATAAGGAGTCTGCCTTAGGATTATAGGTAGTAAATAATATGGACCTGCCTTAAATAAGGCATTAAATGGTTGGAGGCTTCCTAATTCCCATTAAAAGGTATTAACTGAATTGAGTACTATCTCTTACATTGATAGGACATTATGGATGATAGATATGAGTTATTGGAATGAAAGCTAGTTAGCTATGGGCTTGTATTTAGAAAGCCTTTTATTTCAATTTAGGAAAGCCTTTGGGCTTATATTTGAAATGACATATGATGTAGGTAGAAATTGTAAGATATATCCCTATTTGAATTGTACTGCCTAAATACTAATATAGTACGGCTCGAATTTTTTATTTACCACACTTATGTTGTTCTGACTACCTCTTCATTACAATGCATGTTAGAAAGATGATGATGTTGAAGGCGAAGGCATGGAGTAAGCTTGTGTCGCTCTATCTATTTATCTATTCATGTTATTTTTAGACGTACCCATCGGAAACTGTTGTATTTTAAAAATGTACCACAGATATGTAATGGTTATTATTACTTTTTATGACACTAGAATTTTAAATGAATTGTGTACTATTTCTATTATTATAGTTTATTCTTTCGCTGTGAGTTCTGACTGTGCAGATAAATAACTTTATATTGTTATTTATAGTAGCCAATAGCCAGCTTTGGAATGGTTCTAAGTTTTGATATGTCTTTTCCGAATCGAAATTCAAGTCCGTTTCGAAGCGGGTTGTCACAATGTTCCATAAGGAGCACAACTCATCTAAAAAACCTTGAAGTAGAGAAACGAAAGAGCTCAAGGACAACCCAAGTGAAGCCATGAAAAGGAAGAAAGGAATGAAAATCCATTGATGTTACTCGGTTTACAAACTATCAGACCATATTTCTTGTCTGGTGGTCTTACCACCGGGCAAGGATTGTTGTCCAGTAGAGGAGCTACCAGACAAGATTTCTTGTCCGATGGTCCTTGCACCGAACAAGAATTGTTCCCCTATGGAAGAGCCAGAGGACGAGATTCCTTACCCAGTGACTTATAACCCGGACAAAATTTCTTGTTCGATACAACGCAACGCCAAACAAAAGAGGGGAGACCTTTATTGTGCTTGGTCGAAAAGGTGCCTGCATCCACCCACCAAGCCAAAAACCCCAAACAAGCCTACTTCAACCGAACCAAGCAAGATATTTAAGGAAAGTAAATCTAGAATATAAGGAAGTTCTAGATTATATCTTCTATATATGGAAATATCCAAATCGAGCGTGTTTTATAGGGGAACTACCTATTTTACCAGGCTGACTTCCCTACCTATTTACTCCTATAAATATCCAAGCTTCCAATTTCCCTGGGGACGAATTTTGAGAGCCATAAGGTTTTTCGAATAGAAATCACCGAACAGAGCTCTGGAACAACATATTCGACTAAAAATCATTATACTTTTTATTCAAATCTTTGTAAAGCTAAGATGTAAGGAAGAAAATAAAAATGGCAACGGACATAGGCACGTTCTAGTTGAATCACTATAAATCCGTGTGTAATTTACTTTATATCCATTTCTACTTTTCTTTATCTATAAGTTGGTTGGAGGTGTTTGTTCACTTTTCGTGCAAACAACGGACAATGACTACATAATAAAAGCGTGGGAGAGAAATCTTTTAGGAGATCAGCATGAATAATAATTTTTAATGTATATTTAAATTTAAGTTGAATACGAGAGATAAAGCTTTGATTGTACTTGATAAAAGAATTATAGATCATGAGACCACTGCCCTCACGTTTGATCCCTAATTGCAAGAAGGCTCTTTGTTGTCAATACTGGGTTTGTTGTCTCTAGCAACTTTGGGTAGAGAAAATTACAAAGTCAAGAGGATTATTCAAAATGGCTAGTGTTGTCTAGAAATATTACCACATAGCAGAAATTTTGAAACCATCATAAAAAACATTAACATATACAGTAACAAGAATATTGTTTTTTTACTATAAAGATAAATTAATAGCGAGTCCTGTTTTAATGTAGCATGGGATGGAGTCAGGTTTCATCCGCTAGTGACCAACTGGGCAAAATTTATATGTCAAATTTAACAACACTAAAATGTCAGTGTGCTTATAGAGCTATAAATAATAAATTGTCAACCATTGGCAATCTATTAGTAAGACTTATACAAATGAACAATGCACGCGTTCTATGCAATCATGCATGTGAAATATTATTTATTTATTTTATAAATACAATTTTAACTCCTACGTCTTGCAATGGTGTAGATCAAGACCACAAATTTCTTTTAGTAACATAATTTACATACACAATGTTAGCGCCAAAATTGGTCACTAACACCCTTGAGTAGAGTTATGTAGAGAGATTAATGAAGAAAGTAAATGAGAATAGAAAAAGTGTAATTCAATGCCAAAAGAACAAACGAGAACAACAGATTTATATTGTTTCGAAAAGATTGCCTACATCCACTTTGATTCAAATCTTTATTACTTTCTCAATCACTTGAATAGAGATACAATCCATAGACCAATCACTTGAATACAAGTTTGAATTAAAAAGAGGAGAGTATTGAAAATGGCAGAGTCTCCCCAGTGTTCTCGAGAAAGGTCCCTTTACACCGTGCACCTGCCGCTCTATTTATAGACGAAGATAGGCTGGACTTCTATCGTGGGCTCAAGGCCGAGGTGACTCGGCCCACATAGGGCGATCTCGAGCTGGCCAGTCCATTTATACCGAACGAAACTTACTGGTCCTTCCGGACTGAGCTGCTTTTGAATAGGACTCTCGGAGACCGAACGACATTTACTCGGCATGCACTGGTTGCTCGGCGTACTCTCGCTCGGCATGCATTGGGTCGCTTGGTGTACTCTCGCTCGGCATGCACTGGGTCGCTCGACGTACTCTCGCTCGGCATGCATTGGGTCGCTAGGTGTACTCTCACTCGGCATGCACTGGGTCGCTCGTTGTACTCTCGCTCGGCATGCACTGGGTCCCTCGGCATACTCTCGCTCAACATGCACTGGTCGCTCGGCATACTCTCGCTCGGTATGCATTGGGTCGCTCGGCATGCACTGGGTCACTTGGCATACTCTCGCTTGGCCTGCACTTGTCGCTCGACGTACTCTCGCTCGGCATGCATTGGGTCGCTCGGTGTACTCTCGTTCGGCGTGCACTGGATTGCTCGGCATACTCTTGCTCGACATGCACTGGTCGCTCGGCGTACTCTCGCTCGGCATGTACTGGGTTGCTCGGCATGCACTGGTCGCTCGGTGTATAGAGTGTCGCTCAGCCTGGATGCCGCTCGGCATAGGCTTTTTCTAGAGCGTTCGGCATACGCCTTTTCTGGGGCAATCAGTTATCGGTTGAATTGCCTTGAGAGGAGGGTCGGTCTTCATTCAACTTGAGTGCAAACTTCAACGTCCAATCCCCAGATCTTGCATAGACTTGGTTTCTCTGACTATGGCTATCAGATTCCTTTAGATTTCTTTCAAATTTGAGTAAAATAGGAAGTTTTCTAGTAAACAACTGGATCTATCTCACGAATATGGAAATCCACTAGTAGATGATGAGGTCCAATCAAGCTGAGAATTCAATTCTCAGTGAAAGCACCAAAATGTTAACACCAGAATTGGTCAATAACACTCTTGAATAGAGTTATGTAGAGAGATTAATGAATAGAGTAAATGAGAATAGAAAAATAGTGTAATTCAATACCAAAAGGAAAAAAAACCGAGAATACCAGATTTATAGTGGTTCGACAAGATTGTCTACATCCACTTTGATTCAAATCTTTATTACTTTCTCAATCACTTGAATACAGATACAATCCGTAGACCAATCACTTGAATACAAGTTTGAATTAAAAAGAGGAGAGTATTGAAAATGGTAGAGTCTCCCCAGTGTTTTTGAAAAAGGTCCCTTTACACTATGCCCCTGCCCCTCTATTTATAGATGAAGATAGACTGCACTTCCATCGCGGGCTCAAGGCTGAGGTGACTCGGCCCACATAGGGCGATCTTGAGCTGACCGGTCCCTTTATGTCGAACGACACTTACTAGTCTTCCCGGACTGGGCTGTTTTTGAATAGGACTCCCCGAGACCGAACAAGAAATGCCGAGCCATCTCGATCGAACGAGGCATCTCAAATAATTCAGACCGAACGAGGCTTGCCGAGCCATCTGGACCAAGCGACGTGTGTCGAACCGTGCTTGCGGAACTGTACCTAAATGCCAAAACATGTCGATTGCATCAGACCTGTATATCTTCAGGCTCTTCTTGGTCAGAATCTTGTCTAGTGCTAACGATAATATCTTCAACTGTCATTTTGTAGCCGGGCCAAGGTGCCGGATAACACACAACGAAATTAATTTTCTCATAGACAAATATCCAACAAAGACAGATTAAGGTATTTACTTAGACTAGTTTCACAGCATGCATCCGGTATTGCTGGCCGGTTAGGAGTAACAAGATTTTCAACTAAAAGAAGCATACGAAATTTGAGTTTGCAAGAAAACAGATGAACTACCTAGACTTACTTGCTTAAACCTACCTAGAGAGAAAGTTATGTACCAGAATGAAGAAAGATCTACGAATTTTGGAGTATACTTGAGCACCATGGTGATCTTACCAAAATTATCGTTCAAAGGGGCGATGCAATAGTGAAACAGCGTGAATGGATGCCAAGCTGGAACTGTTAAGAAGTATCGCGCATTCAGAGCTGATGGAACCAAGAAGCCACCACCATGGAATTCTAACTCTAATTTGGTATGAAATGAGCTGAAGCAATGATGTTGACAGTTCACCGACTTAGCACTATTTATCTTTAGTTGTTATAAATAAACCTAGTCTGGTTGATACTATGGATTTAAATGTTCGGTCTTGTTGTATTTGACTTAAATCATGTAATTCTTTTGCACATCAATTTCCTTTGTTATATTATGATAAAGATCAATGTCGCCTTCTTGTTCTTTTAAGCAAAAGGGAAAATAAATTTTTTTGTTCAGTAAACTTAATATGCCAAACTTAACGTTGGAGTCAACATTCACTGATTTACGCATCATATTTTTGTTTGGATCTCTATATCATATTTTTTTCTCCGTAATCCTCCAAGTGACGTTTGTCATCTTTTTGTTCATGAGCTTTCTAAGTTTGGGATCAATTAATTATGCTACAAAAAACAATTATTTTAAACTCATTCAAACATACTTGCAGTCACTTATATCAACAAAATATACCAATACGCAAAAAGAAGCACACATATCTTTGTGGGAATTTAAATGGTGTTTGAATATGTGCGTATAAATACACACACAAAAAGAAATTATTGTGTTAGTTTGATGAAGAAAAAATTGTAAGATTATTAAAACTTTATTATGTTTAATAAAATAAGGAAGAAAAAACAATATAATTGGTTCTTTGAGTAAGGCATAATGTTGATTTAGTTGGTTAAATGGATCGCCAATTAGCCCTTTATCACTTTGATGCGAGCATAAACAATTTCTCGCTAGCTACACACGTTTCTGAGGCCATAAACAACCAACTAAAATTAGACTAGATTTGGACAAAAAACAAAGCGATTCAATGAAATCCATCCAAACGTTTCTCCGCAAAAACTTTGTCCAAAAAAATCTCAGTTCTTATGGTTATTGCTTATCATGCACCGCTTTGCTTATCCTGCGCCTCTTTAATGGTAGATGTTCTTTCAGCTTCTCACTCCTCCAATTCGAACAAAGTCCATCTCCCAAATCACGTGCTACTGTACTCTCGTATTTCGAAAGCTCGGCTGTGTTCAATTCGTTACTCTCTTTTGATTGATCCGAAAACTACGAGAAGGATTGTTACATGCGCTTATCCAAATTCACGTAAGCTTTATCTGATTTTATAAATTCTAATTTTATATGATTCAATTTGTTCGTTTTATGTTTGGGATCGTTTTTGTATGTATTTTTGTCAATTAGGAGTACGTCAGAGACTAAAATTCGAAGAATAAATGGTAGAATTACTTTATGAACCTATAATCAGAATTCTTAGGATTGGCTGTGTGTTGTTCAGAAGTAGAACTTGCAAATGTTCATTGTCCAAAGGAATCAATCCATTCGTTTTTGGCCTCATAAAACAGCTTAGTTTTCTCTTGCTCAAGATTCAAACACTTTTTTTGATGCTTTGCACATAGCTTCGTTGTTAACATTTACATCGACGTATTTAGTGAAACAGGCACTTTTTAGACACCTTATTTGCCATGTTCGACCAGAGTTTATTCCAAATTCCTTTTTGCGCGTGGGGAGAGTGGGTTTGCTTGCTATAAGAAGTTTAATCGTTGGCTGCTAAGCGGTATTGTTACATATACTGTCATCGTATTATGTTCCTACATATTATGCGAGTATAGACTCTCAGTTCATCATACAAGGAACTTAGCTCCTACAATTATATGATCTTCAATGCATGAAATTTTTCGATTTTTTTAAATACTTACGGACTTTAAATTTTTGAATGAATGTGCACTGACTTCAAACACATAATCTGGGTATATAGCAAAGAATTACACTATCCGTAATTTATCAATAATATCATCACTTACTGTTTTCCTCTTTTCTCCATGGTATCAGAGTAATAACAAATTTGATCTATATTTTCTGTAAACCTCAAAAACATCTTCACTGACAAATAAAAAGTTCTCATAATTATCTTTCAAACCATTGCAACCTTCACCATTGTACTAACTTTGAACCCTCACTAGTTGCTCGTTCAACTGCTCAATGGTGACAACTATAATATATGAAGTAGATGTTGTGTAACGACGGTGGACCAAACTTACCATCTCCAGCACGTGGCGTACGCATATGAGTTGACACACACTTTGCTGTAACAAAAGGAATCCCCAATGTTACATGCCTACTAACCCATATTTATACACCACTTCTTCATGTTATTTAGCGATGTGGTACTTTTCCAATCCGAACCATTGTTCCTCCATTAAACATGCGAGACAGCCCTAACAGTATACAAGTAACGAATGATTTCAATTTGAAGAAAACATTCAGTTTCCTTAATGCTATTCTGGTTCAACTAAAAGACTCTTAGAATGAGCTATGTGGATGCAGAATGATAGTAAAATTGTGTCATTGTTATTCATTAATTGTGAAATTATCGATTATGTGATAAAGCAAATACACGCTCAAGTGAATATTTGAGAACTGCTTCGCTCAAAATAATGCTTCTATACAATATTAACTTTGAAAGGACGTTTCTCTTTGTAATTAAGGCTTGGCTCGATTAGAAACCACGGAGGATCGAAACTAAGTCAGATTTTGAAACACGCTCACGTTTTCCTTAAAGCAATATTTGCCCTCACTCGTTTAGAGTTTGCTAACAGGTTGATGACAGACTGCTTCTCAGGATACAACAAAACATGAATCCAGAGAGTAACAATGTTTGTGGATTCGTAGGAAATTTATCAATTAGAAGTTAGAAAAGATAAAAGTGAGGATGAAACTGACGTTGAAGGTGTATATATTGTACGAACGGGTATCTGGTGAAGGGACGCGACTGTTGGAAAATAGTTTTAACTGTTTGCAATTAACAGTTCAATTTAAAAGGAAAACTAATATGACAATTGAAACCCAACAGTCGTACCCTTTTCAGACCCCTACTCGCACGTGCAAAGTGCTTTCCACGCGTGTGTATTGTGGTAGCGTCCCGTTTTCTTTCTATCTTTGTTATCTTAATTGATAGAGCATGTCATGTTTCGTATATATACACAAACATTAAAATTTATTTTCCGATGTGAGACCAATATGTTTGTTCTCATCTACAATATACAATCTATCTCAATAATCTTCCACTTAATTGTTTTGTTGACGATAGTCATTTTTTATTATATTTTAAGATTACACATCATATATGGTAGAACATATATTAGTGCAAATATTTCAAGACTTTAAAGAAGAGTTGGGTGTTCTTAACTTAAACCGAGTCATCTTTGACTTATAAAGTCGGAAACATCACACACATAATCTTATTTTATTAGTAAATTTCCCTTCTTGTGAGCAAGGTTATGACCATGTGCTCCATCTTGGCCTAATGACTCTTACAAGAGCAAGCCCAATAAACTCTTGTTTAAAAGCGGCACTACTTTCAAATTCATAAAGGTAAAGTTCTATTTCCTTTTAACGTCTACGTTATCAAACTACCTAGGACTTTATTAACAGTACTCAACTCAACCTCTTCATATCTGTAACAGTACGCAATAATTTTAACTCAGTATTTTTCAATCATATAATAGTTTGTTATTACCCATAGAACCTTAAGATTAATTTAGTTAAGATTAAGGTTGGGTTACCACTATCATTGATTATTCCCAAGACAGTTTAAAACCCATTCCGGCTGATGTGGATCTTACCGTTTCTATGATCATGACTTTTGTGAATGTGTGCCAAATTATCACTTGATCTTACATATACAATGGTAATTATTCCATCATTAATTATTTGCCTTACATACTCATTTCTGAGGCTTATTTGTATCGACTTTCCATTGTGTACATCACTATATGCCGGTCATAGTTTCCTGACTATCACAAAGTAAAGATATGGCTGACATCGGTTTCGGCCACAACTTAATATCCAGTAACACTGTAACCATTCAATCCTATTTTTAGCGGTTACAAGCGCTATGAATTAAGATTCCATAGTGGAGTGTGATATATATTTGTTTCTTTGATGCTCATGAAACATCACTTCCTGCTAATATGAAAATCCACCCCAAGGTTGATTTATTATCATCAACACATATTATTCAATTTGCATCAATATAACCTTCTAATATGCTTGGAAGTTCATTATAAAGCAGTCCTAGATTTTTTGTCCTTTTAAGATAACCTAGGAGTCTTTCAATTGCTTTCCAATTATGTATTTCAGGGTTGTTGGTATATCGTGCATGTTTGCATACTGCATATGCTATGTCAGGTCTTGTACAATGCACATCATACATTATACTTCCAGTGGTGCTAGCGTACAAGTGATGCCCCTTTTCTTATTTTTACTTAAATTGATACTTGAATCTATTGGGGTAATTGCATCCTTGTAACGATTCCATTTTTCGACGCCCGAAAGTCGACATCAATACGTCCACTATATCAAATGCTGAATGATCGAATGTCGGAAAACCAAATCGTTAGGGTTAAAGAAGAAGAAAGTAGAAGAAAAGATGGAAACAATATTAGAATCTCACAATCACAGCGGAATAATATATAATAGATAAATGAATAATCTTTAAAACAAAAGAATTATATCTGTTTATACATTACATCATCAGAGTACAACATCAACAAAACGACCACATGGAAACTAAATTTGCAGCAAACCATACACAGCGGATAATACATCATATATGTGTGATGCGTCTCGCCATCCAGCTTGTCTCCTGATCTCAATAGCATACTTTCCTGACTTAGCTTCAGAGCTACTGATAACTTGGTGCTCAAATCTGAAGCACTTTTTTAATATAACGCGATTGACTTAGTGCTTAATTTCCACTAGTTTTGTTAACTTTTATAATTGACTTCAATTAAGTCTTTCATTTTGAATCTTGAGGACAAATATTCTTTGGTATCTTTTATGCGCTTGATATTTGTGCTAAATATCAATTGATCATCTACATACAGACAAATGATTACTCCATATTATTTAGTGAACTTAGAGTAGAATCCAATTTTATTATCTTCCCCAAAGAATCCAAATACTTAAACTCTAATTTGAGTATCAAACTCAAACCAAAACCTAATACAATAATTCTCTTTAATTTGAAAGAAAATTGGTGTCTACAACACAGTTAATTACTTGGTGCTCAAGTCACCGTGTAAATGACAACTAATAAATTATTGTATTCAATTTAAGATAGTAAATTTTTTTCTTTTATTATAATATGCATATCCATATATGCAATTTTATTTCGAGCAAGTCTAATTATATGCTTTCATTTTTTATATTTATTTTCCTTTAAGTGCGCGCTTTTATATCACAAACCACAACATTAGATTCACGATGATTAAGAGTTTCATCATCTTATTTTGGCTTGTTGTCCGCTGGATTAGCAAACAATGGCCAAATTTAACTCGTCAAAGTGTTCTATTGATCTTGTCAGTAGCTTGTTGAACCAAGTGCACTCCTTTATCATAAGTGTGAATGGAAGATCTTGCACTTGGTCAAGTTCATGTACTTATGCATGTTCGTCAACCCACAAAAGCTTTCAAGTTGGTATAGATGACCAAAACCCCCCCACTAGGGTTTTTATTGGAGTATCTTTCTCCCATCATGAGCCTCCTTTGCATTATATGGAGTGATAAGATGGTCCAATATATAGAATTAACACATAGACGTTCGTCTATTCGTTTTCCAATTCTATGAATAGTGTGTCGATTCTTGGCACTTGTTTGCATCGAACATGCAAATTGAGATGTTGCCACTGTACCCATCGTTATTCGGGAGAGCGTGTTGTGGGTCAATAGGTTTTACAAGTTTCATGTAGTGTAACGGGGAGAGTCATCTATGTTTGTTTAATTGAAGTGCTTCATTATATTGGTCAACTACAAGTGACTTTTTTGTTCCATGGACTATATATACCACAAGGATAGTCCGAATTAATATATAACAACGATCAGTTTTAGTGTGTATTGCATGGGGGTAACTCTACATTCACTAATCGATTCAACACACTCAATTTCTTTTTTTTAATACATCCTGCAATTTGTATTTGAATTCCTTTTGTATATATTTGTCAATTGATTCGTTTCAATGCATATTTAATATATAAATTGCTTTTTCCTGCATTAGTCGTCTTATATTGTTATCCGTTGCAAAATCAACAATCATCATAGGAAATAATGGAAAGGATGGATATCATGGTATCAATTGACCATTTATTTTATTACCCTAGGTAACCGTATTGAAATTAACATCAATGTTGCATTCATGCATTTTGCTTAGCTTCAATGATTTCAAATCCGTACATACATGTGCTCCAATGGATGATCAATATTTCATCCATGCACTTCTTAGTATTTATTACCAATCATTTGAACCCCGCCTAAAGTATCTCCTTGCTCAAAAGTTGGTAAAATATTTATCATCAGTCCATAGAAATATATGCACTTGCTATTAATGATATGTAATATTACAATTTGCGTTTTTAAAAGACATTCTTCTAGTCAACATGATTTTGATAACAGAATTGAAAAATATAGGCACATTAAAGTTCTCAATTTAGGGTAAGTTAGTAGATATTGTGCAGAAGTAGAGAGACTTTGTTGTTTGTATATTAATTAAAGATGATGGAAGATTGACCTAGGAATGAAGAAAGGTGTAGGGAAAAAAAAGGTAATAAAATAAATGGTCAGTAATTGATATAATGGCGTCCATCCTTCCCATTATTTGCTATGACTGTTTGTTTAAGAAAGGGAAACAATATAAGGTGTCAAAGTAGGAAAAACAATTATATATATTAAACATTCATTTAAATTGATTCAACTGTAGCGTCCAGAAAGGCACAAACAACCAAGTTATTCAAGTATTATCGTTTACAAGCATCAAATAAACTGGTGAAAACATGCTCATCGAGAAACAGTAATATCAAATATTATCTTTTCTCATTGGAAAAAATTCACCTAAGCACCTTTTGAGAACTTGTTACAGAAACGTGCCTATTTCTGTCACCTAGGCACCTTTGGAGAACTTGTTACAGAAACGTGCCTATTTCTGTCAAGTTGGATTTCTCTCTTTCTTTGTTACAACACCATTTAAGATAACACAAACTAGTGTTATCATAAATTGCGCTTTTTATTTAAAATTTTAAAATTTTCGACATACATTCTTGTAAGTATAAAAATTAAGTTTCGGATCCCTCTCAATTTCTTTTTATAAAATGTATTTTTATTTTCAAAAAAATAGGTGCAGTTCAGGGGCTATTTTGGGTAATTTTACTAAACTTAACACGTGCTCATGTTATCATTTTGCATAACCCCTAACCATCTACAATGCACATCTTAGTTGTCCCTCTTAATTTTGATAATGTGAGATGTAAAAGAGAAAGAATGATAAGAAAGATGGATGTTTAGTATAGTTTCCAAAATGGAGGGATGTAAAACAAACAAGTTTTAAACAGAGGAACGTATCCCTTATTTTCACTTAATTTTTTTTATCGGTTTGAGATAGTGTCAATCTGCGCTACCCCGGACCGCGCTTCAGAAAAAAAATAATAATATATGTTACGTTGTGATCCTTGATCGAACTGTAACATTTTTGTTGACAACATGGCATAAACATGCTCAACATGGCATGAACATGCTTGTTTCTGTAATTAGTTTTGGAATAGGTACGTTTCTATAATTAGTTTGTAAACGAGGCATATATGAGCCAATTTTCCTTATTCATTACTGGAATTGTCCCATGCTTCGCACACGGGCTGTTTATATTATTGTAAACGGAAAGCAAGGGCGTTTTCGGAATTTCAAAAAGACACCGAGTAAATTAATTCAACAAATTTTCTTTATTAGTAGTAGAGACATATTGTTTTAAAGAACATGGAATTAAAATTAGTAAATTTTTGATATTCAGCTGAGACAATAAATCCATGTTCGTGGAACCAACTAGTCCTATGCAGCGACGAGCCAGTAATGGTCGAGTTCTATGCATCCTGGTGTGGGCCATGCAGAATGGTGAGCCGGATAATGGAAGAAATAGCAGTGGAATACGCCGGAAGAATCAACTGTTTTAAGCTCGACACCAACGACTACCCTCAGGTTCCAGATTCTTACGGAATCGAGAGAATCCCAACTGTTTTGCTGTTTCGGAACGGCGAGCAAGTTAAAAGCATCACAGGCACTCTTCCCAAGACTGTTTATGTCAATGCTATTGAGGAATTGTTAGCTGATAATCATTGAGCGATTTGTTCAAAGAAATCTTTGGTTTCTTGAAATTTTCATTGTATTTCAATTTTACTGTGTTTTTTTTGGGTTAGTTTCCCGAATTGTGATGTAAATTTTGTGACGTATTGATCATGTTTACAGTGCCTGTGCCTTTTTGTCTGGTCTCCTTTTGGTTTATGAGTGCGAATACTTGGATCCATCAATTTAATGTGCAAGTGGGTTGTCAGCTCCCGTAAAATTTGGTTATCTTTTGGGAATGCCATATAACTTTTATCCTTTGGACTAATTTTTTTTCTTTCGCCAAATGAACTATATCTTTTGAGGAGACAAGTTTGACGTGTATGCTTTAGAGATAAGTGGTTGTCTGCAAAAATATCAATTGACAAAGTGGTTGTTCAAGAGTCTGGCAAGGTCCCTGGTTGTACCACGGTGGATTAATAAGTATGAGGTTAGGGATCACTGAAAGGAATTTGATATAGGTCTTCCTCTTGCATCCACCATGCCTATACATGAACGAAACTGTTTTGACATCTTCTACGGATCGCAAGCTAAAGGGTTTGTTTTGTCATTTTTTTTAGATCAGTTGTCAACGGTCGGATATCGGTTATTCACACAAACAATATCATATCTGTATTTACTTCTGCAGCCACTTTCAAATAGATGAATATCATATTTTAGTCCATTCGTTTGTGATTGATATGCTTAAAAACATAAATAGAAAATTTTATGCGATTGATAGGCTTGAAAACATAAATAGAAAATTTTAGTTCAATCTAAAACTAATTTAGTCCTAATGCCTATGAAAAAACAAAAAACAAAATAAAAATTGTTGATAAAAAGTGATTTTGAGCAACAGGTACATTTAAATACATGTAGCTTAAATTACCTTATTAAAACGGGAAATATAATTGTTTTTTATGTCAAAGTAAACATAATACAAAATATTATCTTGATAAAATGCGAATGAATAATTTTAGGATGTCGATACCATTTGTTAACAACTAGATTCGTCAACACCCAAAAGTGGATAAAAGACGGGTTAATCAAAGAGTAGTCTCTTCGAAGATGGTTGGAGTCGTCGAAGTCATAGGTTGAGATGTGCATGATTCATTGTCCATTGCAATTCTTTGCTTAACTATCAAAGCTAGAGTTATGTTGTAACATTCTCCTATTTGAAGGTCCAAAACTAACGGCTATGGATACTGCAGTCATTCATAGTTATTAATCTTCGACGACCAAAAAAGGCGGTGCTAGATTCATTGATACACGGATCACAAAATCATGGAAATAATTTAACAATTCAAAACATATTTCCATATTCAAATCAAAACATTTCATGTTCGTTACATAATCCCAAATTATGTTATCCACGTTCAGCAAAAAATAATTATTGCAAATACACCAATAACGACATATGAAGATGCCCCCTTGGTTAATGAGAGTATATAGTAAGGCTCATAAATCTGCCTTTACAAACAAACACACAACGGACAAGAAAACTTTAAATAGCTATTTGCCTCCTGCACGTCTCCGGAAGCTTTATTTGTCTAAGAAGAGAACCTAAAAACCTTAAATCCAAACTACTTAAAATCAATTGAGTAACCGAGAGTTTAAGGGGAAAACAAAAACTTCGACTCATACATAAAATCTGGTATGAATAATGATCTAACATCTCAATCCTTTTTGGATATCTAGTGAGACCACGCCGCTTAGCGGAACGGATTTTTCCCTCACTAGTATCCTAAAATCCTTTATGAAACCATGTACTATGCTCCTGCATCTACAATGGTTAAAACATACAATTTCAAAATATTATGATGATATGCATACTAGAAAATAGTTTAGTTTGACACTCTATCATAAATATAGTTCCCAGGGTCACTATTAACCTTTTTAGTTTTCATGAGTTTACTAATAACCTTGTCCTAATTAATAGATATTCTGTCTTATTCATAGTTTTCATGAGATTACTAAGAACCTACAGGCTCCTGCCAGTTCACTTAATCAATTCATAGGTCCCTCAAAACCTATTGGACCTTCCAATAACAAATCACCTTATCCTAGTTTTCGTGGGTTTACTACGAACCTATGGATTTATCCAATAACTCACTTCACATTCTAGTTTTCATGGGTTAATTAGGAACCTACTGATACATCCATTAATCATCTACTTATCCTAGTTTTCATAGGTTCTAGTAACATATTGACTGATGTCAATTTTTAATCCGGATATAGTATTCATGTGTTCACTACAAACCAATCAGCCCTTGTCAACTACTCTTAATACATAGTTTTCATGGGTTAACTATGAACCTTTTGGTATGCACCAAAAACTACAAAGTTTAGGCACCCTATATTTTTGGTCACCCTGACTCCATGGATGCAGTTCTACTCATTCAGGAGTTTAAGCAATTTATATTCACTATTGAGCTAACCTAGCTGGTTCTTCTACCCCTTTTCCCCAAAATACAGTTATGGGTTATCATATGAACATACTCATATTTGAAGAAGCAAAACAACACTTAACAATACCACTCCTGTGGGTTTAATGTCCTTGATATATATATATATATATATATATATATATATATATATATATATATCATAACATAGTTAACATCTTTAACATATATTTTTATCAAGGAAACACTTCTTCAAAATTCTATACTTAAAGCCACTATAAAAATTCTTTATACAAGCCGTGGGTTTTCCTTTAAAAATTAGAGTATGAGTTTTCAAACCTTTCAAAACCAAACCTTTCGACCTTGTCGCAAGGTCAACAAGGCAACCTTTTGAAACTTTTGAAACCATTCGGCAATTTAAACCTTTTGAAAGCATTCAACCCTTATAACATAAACCTTTCAAATTCAGTGGATTAAACCTTTTGAAAACTTACTGGGTTCAAGTCAAGACATGCAGAAGGTTCTCTTTTAAAACCTTTCGAATACAAAGGAAGCAACCTTTCAACCTTGTCGGAAGGCCTACTTCGGAAGCTTAAATCATTTCATTTAAAACAACAGACCTCCGCCTTTTACAGCAACTCCTTCGAAAGCTTGGGTTATACTTCAATTATAATGCAAGGGTAAATCATTCAAGTCGAAAGCGTTGAAACCTTTTGAAAGTAATGGGAGAAGCGGCTGAGTTTTTTTTATATAAAGAAGGTAAACCTTTCGACTAAGCCGAAAGCTTTTGCTTTTGACCCCTTCGAAGGGTTTTAACATAATAAAGGCGGTAGTTCTTTTCAAAATCTCTTTGAAACAACCTTTCGACCTTGTCGAAAAGTCTCTTAAATCCTTTCAAAGCCTAACATTTCGACTGCGTCGGAAGGCATTGTGCGTGTGTGTGTAACAACTTATAAAAAATCAAACCATTCGACTGTATCGGAAGGTTCAAAACAAACAATAAAAAGTGGTAGTAACCTTTCGACTTTGTCGAAAGGTTTAAAACATTTCTTTAAATATTTGACCTGGTTGAAGGCAACCAAGTCGAAAGCTCTAATTCGAAAGCAAAGCAGGTAATAACTTTAGCTTATGAAACAAACATATCCCAACCTCTTTGGCCATCAACCTTTTGACCATAAACCCTTCGACTCTATCCAATTCATTACGCACCAAGTGCTTGATATCATATGCATTGGTTTGACCTTGCCGAAAGGTTTAACTTTTTTGACTTAGATGAAAGGTCTGGGTCGGAAGGTGTTCATAAAATGGCTGAAACATGCTAAAAGCATGGTTTTTTTTAACTTAAAGAAGGTAACTTTTTAACTAACTTGCCTTTATTTATCAAATTCTCATTGTTAGCGCTTTACTTTTCAGAGAAAATGTTGCCACACATTCTGATTTAAATAATAATTTTATTTTATAAAATGCCCTTTCTTCTTACATAAATATATAAAACGTTTAAGTCCCATACCTTAAATATTTTATATATTCATTAAAAAACCTAGGAAAAATCTAGAAAAATCTCAAAAAATCTATTTTAATATGTTTTCCAACATATAAAATTTCGAACCCAAATAATCATTATATTTGCTGTAAATAATTTATTACCCAGTGATTCATTTTATTGACTAGAAAATTCATATAAAATCCATATGCACTCGTAAAATTATAAGAATTGAAACCCATCTCCAAAATCATGTTTTCTATAACATAAAATTTTCCCAGGCAGTCAAAAATCATATCATCTCGGTTTTACCCAAAAACCATGCACATCCCTTATTAAAGAACGTTGTTTAAACTCTTATAAATCATAAACAAGCATATCATCATTCAAAACATCATAAAACAGATTTATCGTTAAATCTGAAATCATTTGATGTAAAAATCGAATTAGAGATGAAGAAATTATTATTCACCTTGCTTGAGATAAGGAGATTAGAGATTGTTTGAGATTCATTTTCCACTAGCTTGAATCCTAAGCTTTTCTTAAGTTTTCTTCTTCTCTTATAATGGCCAGCCTTGCTTCACACGATTGTAAGTATTTTTGTTTTGGTCAAATGAACGTGTAAAACCTAATGAGAATAGTATAAGGGTAGGAGGTGTGGGCAGTTATTTACCCCAATGCTCTAATGTTTAATTTCCTAACCATTTATATAAGTTTATTAGTTTTAATAAGCACGACCACCTAACTAATTAATCAACCTCAATCCCCTCATCTACATTATTCTATTTAATATATTGTAATTAAATCTTTTGAATAATGTCAATAAAATTAGAGATGTTACAGCCTCCCCTCCTTAAAGAATTTCGTCCTCAAAATTCAGTAAAAACTAACCAGCAAACATAACAATCATCTGTAACATCTCCTAACAATCATACTAGCCTATTTGACTACCAATCAATCTATATAAATCTGATATAGACATACCATCAAAGCAGATCAGAATAAGCTTCTCGACTCCTGTCATCTGTCTTCCATGTACATTCTTTCTCGTTGTCGCTCCACTGAACTTTCACCAACTTGACTGTCTTTGTCCTCAACCTTCTCTCATCTCCCGCTATAACCCGAACTGGTTGTCTAGCAAAAGTCAAATCAGGCTCTATTATGAAGTCCTCTAACTCTGTCTGAGGAATAGTAGCATCTGGATCATGCACATACTTACGAAGATGAGACACATGGAATACATTATGAACACCCGCCAAATTGCTCGATAACTCTATTTTGTACATGAGCTTTCCAATCCTTTCTATAATCTAGAATGGACCAATATACCTCGGGGTCAAATTTCCTAATCTTCCAAATCGTACCACACCCTTCATCGGTGACACTTTAATGAAAACTCTATCTCCCACTGAGAACTCTAGGTCTTTACGCCTCTTATCTGTGTAACTCGTCTGTCTGGATTGACTTTCCTTCATCCGTCCTCGGATTATTTCAATCTTTTCTGACGCCTCCCTAACCAAATCTGGACCTAAGACCAATCTGTCTCCAGTCTCTAACCAACATGCTGGCGATGTACATGGCCTTCCATATAAAGATTCAAAAGGCGCCATTCCAATACTAGTTTAATAACTATTGTTACAGGAAAACTCAATCAGATGTAGGTGATCTTCCCAAGATCCTGTGATATTCCGGAATTTCAAACCCAATTTAAATGTGATAATCTTTTTAATAAATTAATTAAAATTGATAAAATTGTTATTTTAAACGATAATAATAATTGTGTTGTAAATGTATTAATTTTAATTGGAATTAATATATACAAGTGGAAATAGATTTGTTAAAATTATATGTACATATCAAATTTGATTTTTTAAAAATTGAATTTGAAATTTTATTTGAATTTGGACTGTTAAATTGAAATTCAAAATATAGTTATTTATATCTTAAACCATACTTTGATTTTAAAACTGCATTTCGATGATTTTATTTAGAATACAAAATTTGTTTTATATTTATTTCTTTTTAGAGAGATTGGTTTATATAAATTAAAAATGTATTTAAAAATTAGAAAATTAATTAATAAAAACATTTTAAAATCTATTTTGCATGAAAATTACATATGTTAATTTGTGAAGCCCTCTTATAACATGTATTAAGAAAATAACCATGTTTAGTGACAAGTGTCACATTTATAAATTATTTTCTTAAAATTTTAATAATTTTTTTTTATCTATAAAAGCTTGTTTCATCTTCTTCATCTAAATTTTCCCATCTCATTTTCTAAAAGCAAGAAATAAATCACTCCTTCATTTACAAATCTGAATTTCCTCAATTTCCACTCTTTCAACCAAGAATTAAAAACAAAAATTCAAATCTCTTTCAAAGATTCTAAATCTGCAAACAGAATACAAAAGAAAAGTCTGTAAAAAAACAAATTACAGCAAAAAGTTTTATTCAAGGGATACAAGCTTCATTAAATCTGCAGAAATTTTCACAGAATTAGGCATCATCAAGGAGCCTTCTCAGATTTGAAAAGCAAAATCAACAATTGAGATTTAGATCAAAATCAAATTCAGGAAACAAGAAGAAACCTGTCTCTGTTCAAGCTGGTGAGTAAATTTTTATTAAGAAAAGTTTAAGTAAATAAATTTGTGCATGTGAATTTCTGAGATGATTGATGTCTTGCATGTATATATATAGGTGAAATCTTTGTATATATGTTGTATTAAACTATGCATGTTAAATCTGTCTGATTCTTCTCTGTTTTCAAGTTGCAGAGTAAAACTAAAACAAAATTCAAAATTTTCCTTAACAAATCACCGTTAGGCTTTGAGTTACAAACACAGTATGTTTATTTAAACATAAATTGAAGTTTAAAATTTTATTCAAATAAAATTAGTTTGAATATCTTCTGAAATCAAGATGATATAGTAGAAATTGTAAGAACATGTTAAAATCAAGTATTGTAATTTGTTGATTCAATTATATATCTTGAATCAACTCTGGGAAATATGATTTTTAAAATAAAAAACATGATTTTTAGATTGGTTTTGGGGCAGTATTTCGGTGATGACCAGAAGTTAGTATTTGGGCAAATTCTGGTGGACAGAGGAACTGTGATGGTCAGGGTTTCGACTGGAGGTGGATTGTTGATGGGTGGTCACGGCAAAAATGATCGGAGGTGTTCTCGATCGAAGAGGTGGCCGGACGACGTGAGTTTAGGGTTTAAGCCCTATGTTTGGTCAAGGTTGGGTTTTTGATGGCTGCATTATCTCTGTGTAATCGAGTTGATCGAGGCTTTGGGTAATGACGGTGCGGAGGGTCGGCAAGGTGTGGTCGGAATTGTAGGGATTCCGGTGGTCGGCATTGGGAGTTCGAGGCGATTTTACTGGCAATGATTGCTGTCCCTTTTTGACCGAGGTAGCTCGATTTCGTCTTCAGGGTTGATTGGCATTCCTGGGTAGTTAGGTGACAAGTGTCGGTAGAAGGCGACGTGTCGGAGGTGATCATGGAGGCTGGATCTTCCCGGTTCATGTGCACAGGGGACTGGTAGTGTCAGTTGTTTGGGTAGTGGTTACGACTCGGGTAGGATCTCGGGGTAGCAGCGTTTTGACTCGGGTTCGTCTCGAGTTCGTCTCGTGTCACGTGAGTGTTAATGAATGTTAACAGTTTAACTTTATAACTAAGTTTTAATTTGGAAACTTAAAAAAAATATATGAAGAAGATGAAGAAGACAAGAAGCCAGTCTTGAGTAGGAATCGGGTTAGGCCCAAAGCAAAGATTAAGACCATGTTTTAAAAACAAAGTTTTGGAAATTTAAAATGGAATTTATTTTAAATCTTTTCTTAAATAAATTCTTTTTCTTTTTAAATGTTTACTTAAACCTTGGATTAAGAAATTATATAAACTTAAGTTTTTAAAGTAAACTACAGGATATTTCAAACTAAATTTTTTCATAAATATAATTAAGTGATGATAAAGGTTAAAGGTTTATTTTATTCAAACTTAATTAAACGATCTAATTAAGAAAGTAAAGTTAATTATTAAGATAAGATGTTCTTAATGATAGATAATGCATTAATAAGATAATGCTTTATCTTAAGAATAATTAAGGTTTTATTGATTTGAGATTAATTAAGTTAATTAAGAAATTTAAGTTTAATTAATTAATTTAAAAATTTAGAGTTATAATTTATTAATTAAGATTAATTAATTTATAATTAAGAATTAATTTAATTAAGTAATTAAGGATTAAATTAAATTATAATTAATAGATAATTAGTTAAATAATTAAAGATTGATTAATAAATGATTAGTAATTAATTAATTAAGTGATTAATTAATAAATAATTAAGAATTAATTAATTAAATAATCAAGGATAATTAGATTAAGTAATTAAACATTAATTAATTTATAATTAATATTTAATTAATTTATGATTAAGAATTAATTAATCAAATGATTAACTAAGTACTTAAGATAAATTAATTTATAATTTGTAATCAATTAAGCAATTAATTAAGATTAATTAATTGTTAATAAAGATTAATTAGTAGTTAATTAAGGAATGATTAATTTTTAATCAAGTTTTAATAATGAATAATTAGGATTATTGATTAATAATTAAAGGATAATTTATTAATTAATTAAAGATCAAATAATTGATAATGAGGATAATTAAGAAGTGATTAATTAATTAGATGATTGTGATTAATTAATTAATGATTGGTTAAGCAAGGTAAAGTGATTAATTCTTAAGTAATTAATTTAATTTGAATCAATTAAATTAATTATAATATGAATTAGAGATATGCTTGCTTATGGATGATTGTTTTGAATTGAATGTCTGGATTTGGTTGATATCTGTGAATGATAATTTGAGATATTCTGTGATGAGATATTGTATATATCTGTGATAGATGTTTGTTGTTATTTGTGAATAATGTTGTGTAAATTCATTAAACCTTTAAAACAACTTGACCTCTAAAATAGCGTTTGGATTTCGATGAGACTGGGATCGGGAATCAAGTTTGATTTTCCGAAAACCACATCGATCCAAGTTAAATGTTAGGTCGTGACATCTCTAAGTGAAGATTGAGATGGAGTTTCAGATGCAAGGGTTATTGTCGTTAACTCTGAGGGTGATTCCAAAATGAGTGTAACGAAATAATGCCTTATGTTTCGTTCGAACCCGAAACGAACTTGTATGGATTGAATGCTTCCAACACATCGTCAGGTGGACGATGAGCACTCTAAGAGATGTGTTCTATAAAGGTAATCATAGCCTCAAGCTTCATCAACCGGGAATGGCTAAAACAGGGGAGGTGCAGCAAGGCTAAGTGGGTCATGCCCAAGTATGACGAGATTTTCTCCTGATTAGAGGTCCCTTATTATTTCGGCTATGTGGGCAGTTGTTGGCTACAACTGCGGGGTTGTCTTGTTCGGGACTGTCCACTAAGGGATGGTTCCGGCCTTGTGCTGCAGGGGATCGGGAGTGGTCCCCGGTACGGTGATCTAGTCCCCATACTGTGATGGGCGGTACCCCAGTAGCCCTGCCATTGATGGAAACCAATTTGCCCTATGAGACCCTACGGTTTTGATTGTATTACCCACTTTTGTGGCTAGTAGCTGGAATTTAATCATGTAACAATTTTGGCTATTTTCTATTTACTTGAAAACCCTAGACCCTATCATAATATCACTGGATTTCCTATCAAATGCTTTGGTTAGCGTAAGGTAATAACTTACCCATGTTTATGTGTGGGGAGTCTTACGTGATACGTTTTGTTTTCTAATGATTTTAAAGTTAAACAACTTTAACCTGTTTACTCACACCAGACCCATATTTGACCCGGAGTTTATTTTGTTTTTCACAAACTCTTGGGTTCTCAAATTTTTATGAGTAGCCAAGTGATCAGGTTGGGATTGACAAATGTTTTGGAAGCTGGGGCTGGAGTCCAGACTTACTTATCTATCTATCTGCTGTAGTGACATTTTGATGTTGTATTTTGGGTTGTATGGTTTGGCAGACTCTTATAAATGTCTAATGTAATGATGTCGTATTATTTTGTGTACTCTGATATGTGAAACTATGTAATGGATATGTGTAATATTATATTTTGTTTCGTTTCCACTGTGAGATTCTGATGTTGCCGTTCTTTTCTTTCTATCTTTTCTATTTCTATCTCTTTCTTTTCTTATCGATGATACGTCTTTCTGAGGATTGAAAGACGGGTCGTCACAGTTGGACCAAAGTCCAACACACAAGCTTTCAATAAATCTTTGAGTACCTTATTGACTCTTTCTGTCTGCCCATCCGTCTGTGGGTGATATGTTGTACCCATCTTGAGCTTGGTACCTAATACCTCTTGTAGACTCCTCCAAAATTCGCTAGTGAATAATGCATCCCTGTCGCTGACTATGCTACTAGGAATCCCATGAAGTCTAACTATGTTCTTCATAAACAATCTTGCTAGAACAGGTGCTGTCCTGCTATCCTGGTTGACTTTACCGAAATGAAATGGGCACTCTTGGTCAAACTGTCCACTATAACCCATATGCTTTCGTTTCCTCTATTTGACCTTTGCAACTCGTCTACAAAATCCACCGATATCGAATCTCATTTCCAAACTGGAATATCTAAAGGCTGAAGTAACCCACTTGGCTTCTGATGTTCGACTTTCATTTGTTGACAGTTAACACACTGCCTAATACACAAGCCAACATCCCTCTACATGCCTTGCCAATAGAAGCTTCTCTTTATGTCTTGATACATCTTGATCCCTCCGGGATGAATCATAAACTTCAATCCATGACATTCTTCTAAAACTTCTTTCCTCAAATTCTCCACATCTGGAACACATAACTATCCCTTCTTTCTCAACCATCCTCTTCGGTTAAGATTATAATCCTTTAGGGCATCTACCTCTGATTCTTCCTTAAGCCTTTTAATCCTTTCGGCTAAAACTGGATTATCTCTTTGCTTAGAAGCTATCCTTTCGATCAACACTGGTCAAACTTTTAAACAAGATAACTTGGCTGTACCTAGAACTTGTGGTAGATCTCAACTGCGCACCACAACTGGCTAAAGCTTCTAGATGCTTCCATTCTACCAACATCGCTAATCCTACATTCTGATGTTTTCTACTGAGAGCATCGGCCACCTTATTTTCTTTTCCAGGAGTATACTCTATGCCGAAATCATAAGCAGCCAAAAACTCTAGCCATCTCTGCTGCCTCATTCAACTCCTTCTGAGAGAATAAATATTTTAAGGACTTATGATTGGTATACAACTCAAATCTCTCTCCCAACAGATAATACACCCAAATCTTCAAGGTAAAATTCACCGTTGCTAACTCCAAGTTATAAGTAGGATATCTTACTTCATGCAGTCTAAGCTGCCTAGATGCATAAGCAATAACTTTCCCTTGTACATTAATACTACTCCCAATCCAGTGCCACATGCATCAGTGTAGACTATCAACCCTTGGTTACCATCTGGAACTACTAGCACTGGCGCATTGGTCAACAAATTCTTTAACTTAAGAAATGCTTCCTCACATTTTCCAGACCAAACAAACCTCACGTCCTTCCTGCTCAACTTAGTCAAAGGTGCTACTATCCATGAGAAATCCTTGATGAATCTACGGTAATAGCCTACTAATCCAAGAAAACTTCTAACCTCGATTGCCGTCTCTGGTCTCTTCCAATTATTGACTGCCTCGATCTTAACTGGATCAACTGACAATCCTTCCTCTGAAACCACATGACCAAGAAACTTAACTTCTCTCTTATAGAAATGACACATGGAAAACTTTGCCTTCAGTTGATTATGCCTCAATGTCTCTAACACTACTCTAAGATGAATCTCGCGATCTCTTTCATCTTTAGAGTACGCCAAAATATCATGTATAAACACCAACACAAGCATATCCAAGTGCTCTCTGAAAACTCGGTTCATTAAATCAACGAAGAAAACAGGCACATTCTTCAATCCGAATGGCATTACTAACCATTCATATGAACCATACCTAGTTTGGAATGCAGTTAAAGGAATACTATCCTCCACCACTCTCAACTGATGGAACCCCGTCACCAAATCCAATTGAGAAAATACGTCGGCTCCACTCAATTGATCAAACAGATCATCTATCCTTGCCAAAGGGTAACAATTCTTGATCGTCCTTTTGTTCAACTTATGATAATGGATGCACATCCCAAACGACCCATATGGTTTCTTCACAAACACCGCAGTTGCTCTCCAAGGCGAACTGCTTGGTCTGATAAAATTTCTTCCCTCAAGATCTACTAACTGCACCTTTAATTCCTTCACCTCTGTCGGTGTCATTCTGCTAGGTGGTCTACTAACAGGTTCAGGTTCTGGTACAAGATCTATTAGAAATTCAACACCTCGTTTTGGGGGTAATCTAGTGACCGGCTCAAATACATCTGCAAACTCTCTAACCACACAAATCTGACTAAGCTCTTCTTCAACTCCATGACACTCAACAAAGCATAAACATTCTTACAGGAATTCTCTACTTAGAAAATGATTCGGTTATGACTATCTGGGTGTCTTAATGATATTTCTCGATCTTGGGCAAAATATCCTAAGCTTATACTTACCTAACCAATCCACACCTACAATGATCCCGAAGTCTATGAAATCATAAACATACAAACTGCATGCAAACTTATGACCTAAAAAGTCAAGTTCTAACTGGTCACATCTCATCCCAAGAGTTGCATACCCTCATATTGGATTCGCAACCCTCAAGGAGGTAACAAGGTATGTGGGTTCTATACATAACCTATCAACCAAACACTGAGATATAAATGAATGTGATGCACTGGTATCAAAAATTATCCTACCAGGTATACTCTGAATCAAAATCGTACCTTCCATCATAGTCTTTCCTTTCTCTACTGCAGTAGGTTTAGAAGATGGTGGTCCAATAGCAAACACCTTCCCTCTATCCACTCTGATTGGCTTTGTACATTGGTTCTTATAGTGTCCAACTTGGTCACAAGTGAAGCATTTCACATTCTTCTTCTTTGTAGGTTTCTTTCCTTTTCCAATTCCGACTCATGTGCATAATGGCCTTTCTTATCACACTTATAACACACTACATCATCCTTTGCCTTCTTAGCTGCCTCCCCTTTTTGGGCCCATTTCTTCTTAAAGAATTTCCTTTTTCTTCCATGAGAACCCTAGGACTCTACTGGCTTTTTCCTAGTTAAAACGACAAGCATTTCCTCATGTCGAACAGTCGTTTTCACCATCACATGATAAGGTTCTCTAATGTGAGTCATAGCCATCCTTCCTAGCTCTGGCCTCAATCCCCAAATGAATCGCTCATTCCTCTTGACATCCATGTCGACCAAAGCATAACTATATCGAGATAGCTCATCATTAGCAGCATACTTGATCACAGACATCTGTCCTTGGACAAGATCCATAAACTTCTACAATAACGCTGATTTAGCAACCTCAGACAAGAACCTCCATTGAAACCTCCTCCTGAAGTCATCCCAGGTCAACTCTTCCTCTGGAACTCTGGGTGTCACACTATTCCACCAATGAAGCACTAACTTTTGCAACTGTCTCAAGGCTAGCCTTCTCTTCTCACCATCATTCAAGCCTAAATCGGTAAAGATCCATTCACAATTCAACAGCCAATTCTCTACTTCTATAGCATCTTCCGTTCCAGCGAATGACTTTCCTCCCAGACTAACATAGTCTCTACTCAGCTTAGCATAGTTATAACCAGCTGGAACTACATGATTAGCTCCTCCAATATTTCTAGCAGCTCCTGCTTGCAACAAATTAGCCAACAACTGATATACCATCCCCGCATCTATTGGCAGATTTCCAACACCTACATTGGCTTCAACATTTTGATTAGCATTGGATCACCGACATTGGTTTCTTCGAGTATTAGGTCGAGCATTTCCATTAGTTGTGGTGCTTCCTCCACCCAGATTTCCTCTTCCGTTTCCTGCCTCCATATCCTCTTTCTCGTATATCTGCATATAAGCCTTAGTAAGATACAGAAAAACGGTCTAAGAGAAAGGGGAAAATGCACTTAGATATATACCTATATATCAAATACAAACATGTTACTATAGCGTTAACCCAAGACCCCTGATTATATTTTTAAATTCGTTGGATTATGTTTGAAAAATATTTTGGGTTTAACTTTTTTAAAAGCTTCATAAATGTATGCTCTGATACTAACTTGTAACACCCCTTGCTTGGAGGCTCAAAAGTAACGGTTACGAATGCTGCAATCATCCATAGTTATTAATCTTTGGTGACCAAATATGGCGGTGCTAGGTTCATTGATACACAGATCATATAATCATGGAAAAATTTTAACAATTCAAAACACATTTCCATATTTAAATTAAAACATTTCGTGTTCATCACATAATCCCAAATTACGTTATCAATGTTTAGCAAAATATAATTATTACAAATACGCCAAGAGCGACATATGAAGATACCCCCTTGGTTTATCAGAATATATAGTAAGGCTCATATATCTGCTTTTACAAACAACACATAGCAGACAAGAAAACTCTAAATAGCTATTTGCCTCCTACACATCTCTGGAAGCTTTATTCGTCTAAGAAGAGAACCTGAAAACCTTAAATCCCAAACTACTCAAATTCAATTGAGTACCCGAGAGTTTAAGGAAAAAACAAAAAATTCGAGTCATACATAAAGCTTAGTATGAATAATAATATAACATCTCAATCCTTTTTGAATATCTAGTAAGACCAGACAGCTTAGGCGATCTTGTAGCCCATAAATCAATTAGGTGATCTTGTAACCTGGTTAAATCAAGAGAGTTTGCCCTGGACTCGAAGACATGAGGGTGTATCTCATAGCCTTGAAATTGAGGTTGTAATATTGACATTATATTTGAAAAGAAATGTGCAGAGGAAATTGTGCGGGACTGATGTAGGGTAACTCCGAACCAGTATAAAATTCTGATGTGTTCTTTCCTTTACTACTTTTATTTACTATTTGCATCAGTGTCTGATTTGTGATTGTTTTTATGTTTGTGAATTGCATCTGTTTGGATTTTATTTGAAAAGATTTTAGAAAGATTCATAAAATTAATTAAGTGCTATTCACCCCCTACTAGTGTTAATTTTGCCTTAAGATCCGTAATCCGCATTTCCAACAACTAACAATCGTGGACCTATAAAAACAAATAGGTCATTAAACTCTTTTATTATGTAGGTGCATTAGCAGGCTAAGGAACAACAAGAGTGGTACTTGGATTCTGGCTGTTTAAGGCACATGACGGGCGTCAAATCAAAATTCCTTAGCCTAGAGAAGTACAAAGGTGGTAGAGTCACAATGGGCAACAACAATAAATGTAAAATTATCGATAAAGGTAAAGTATGTAATGGTACATTTACCTTAAACAGTGTATTATATGTTGAAAATCTACACCGTAATCTGATTTCAATCAGCCAGTTATGTCATAAGGGAATGAATGATTTTTTTTGATTCCGATTTGTGCAGAATTGTTGACCAATCATCAAAAGAAACATTATTTTCAAGTAAGCGGAAAGGTAATATATATACTCCCTATCTTTTGATGATCTCACTCTTTCAAAATGTTTGGTAGCTGAGGATGAAGAAGTAAACTTATGGCATAGACTATTAGGATATGCTAGCATTAATTTGTTAAACAAATTAAAAAGAAAAGATTTGGTAAGAGGTTTACCGTCTCATGATTTCAAAACAGAAACTCTATGTAAAGCACGTACTATGGAAAAACTTAAAAAAAACATCTTTTCATGCCAAGAATACTGTAAGTACTTCTAGAGTCCTTGAACTAGTTTATATAGATCCGTTTGGACATAACGATATTGCAAGTTTAGGTGGTAAGAGATATTTTTTTGTATTGGTTGATGATTAGTCTAGATACATATGGGTATACTTCTTAGCTAAAAATCAGAAACTTTCTCCTACTTCACTAAATTCACAAAATTAGTTCAAAATAAAAAAAGAGTTTCTATTATTTCGCTAAGAAGTGATAACGGTGGAGAATTTGAAAATTATGAATTTGAATTTTTTTGATGAAAATATATTTAAACATAAATTCTCAGCCCCACATACTCCATAACAAAATTTAGTGGTCGAGAGAAAAAATCGAACCTTACATGGGTTGGCTAGATCTATTATAAATGAGTATGAACTGCCTTTTGGGCGAAGGCAATAAATACAGCTTGTTATGAAATGAATAGAGTCATGATTAGGCCGATTCTTAAGAAAGCCCCTTATGAACTATGGTTCAACAAAAAGCCAAACATTGCATATTTTAAAATTTTTGGCTGCCCGTGTTTTATTCTCAATACAGGTGGTCAATTGGGAGAATTTGGGGCAAAAGCTGACGAAGACATGTTCATGGGATACTCTTCTAGAAGCAAAGCTTATAGAGTATACAACAAAAGGAAAGAACAATCATGGAGTCAATCAATGTGAAATTTGATGAAGGCATTGTTTATCGAAGCAAGGAAGTAATCAAAAGCAATGTCGAAGAGGAGAACAAAAAAGATGAAAGTTAAAATCCAAAAGAAACTGCAACCGCGGGATAAGTCCAAAGAAATCTAGAGCAAGAGAGGTCGAATTTCAAAGCAGATCATCCTCCAGAATTGGTAATATGTAATCTTACCGCAGGTATTCAAACTTGTTCTTCCTTTGGAAATTTAGGTGATTTGTCTCTATACAGTGGATTTATTTCAGAAATTGAATCCAAAGACATAGATATAGCTCTCAATGATGAGAGTTGGTTTATGGCTATGCAAGATGAGCTAAATCAATTGAACGAAATGATGTTTGAACTCTAACACCTGGACCTAATTATTATCCAGTTGTAGGAACCAAACGGATTTTTAAAAATAAATTTGATCAATCTGGAAATGTGATTGGAATAAAACTAGGTTAGTTGCTAACGTTATAATCAAATCGAAAGAATTGATTTTGATGAAACTTTTGCACCAGTAGAAAGACTAGAATCCACTAGAATCTTGTTAGCTTTTGTCTGTTATAAAGGATTTAAACTAATACAAATGGATATTAAAAGTGCTTTTCTTAATAGAATTTTGAAAGAGGATGTATTTATCGAATAACCTAAAGGTATTGAAAGTCAAGAATACCCTAACCATGTATATAAACTTAATAAAACATTATATGGATTAAAACAAGCCCCTAGGGCTTGGTATGAATGTCTTGGCACTTATCTCCTTGAAAATGGGTTCAAAAAGGGCTGTGTGGACACCACATTATTTCTATTACATGAAACGATAATCTTTCGATTATTTAAATATATGTTGATGACATTATTTATCTTGCCACTAACAACCTTTTGTATGCTAAATTTGAAAAAGTCATGCAGGAAAAGTTTGAAATGAGCTTGATAGGAGAGTTGAAATTCTTTTTAGGATTTCAAATCAAACAAAGCGTAAAAGGTACATTCATCTCTCAAACAAAATATATCAGAGAGCTTGTCAACAAATTTGGATTGACTGATGCTAAACCTGCAAAAACTCCCATGAGCACAACAACTAAACTTGACAAGGATGAAAAAGGTAAGGTAGTTGATCAAAAGAAATATCGAGGTATGATCGGATCACTTCTTTATCTTACTGCTTCTAGACCAGATATTATATTCTCTGTTTGTTTATGTGCACAGTTTCAATCAAATCCAAAAGAATCTCATTTAAAAGCTGTAAAAAATATTATAAGGTAGTTATTGCAACCCCATGGTTTGGTCTATGATATCCAACTAATGATAACTTTGAGTTAAAAGGGTATTCATATGTCGACTATGCTGGTAGTCTAATTGTTAAAAAAGCACTAGTGGAACGTATTTTATGTTGGGACATTCGTTAGTTGCATGGTTAAGTCAAAACAAAATTATATTGCATTATCTACCAGTGAGGCAAAGTATATTGTTCTAAGTAGTTGCTCTGCTCAAATTTTATGGTTGATACAAACTTTGCAAGACTATGGTCTAAATTTTAAACGAGTTCCACTTATGCGTGATAGCAAAAGTGGAACTAATCTCTCAAATAATCCTATACATCATTCTCACACCAAGCATATACATTTTAGCCATCTTTTCATCAGAGATCACATTTCCAAAAAATATCTACGTAAGTTTCATTTCAAATGATTCTCAATTGGCAGACATTTTTACAAAACCCCTTCCAGAAAATAGTTTTTGTCGACTTCGTCTCAGTTTAGGCATTTTTGAAATGTGATTTTTTATTTTTTATATTTATTTGATCTTAAATGCCTATGTTAACTAATCTAACTCCACGTTGATTATGAAAATATAAATAGTGACTGAAAAAAGTGACGAGTGTTGATCTTGATCATACATTATGTCTTGAGAGGGTATATTTAAAAATTTTCTTTAAAAATTTAAACAAAATTTGTAATAACTTTGGTTGGTAAAAAATTCCATGACCATCTCTATTCCTATCATATTTCTATGACTATCACTCATCAAATCCAGTATAGTATGTCAAAATATGGTATTTAAGCAAGAAATTATTCATTAATTAGCAATAAAATTATCCAAAAGTACTCATTCTCATTTAAAAGTCCTCACGGTTATACATGGGTGAACTACTTGAAATCTTTGATTATATGCTTTCATGCTCATTTAAAAGTCCTTATGGTTATGCATGTATAGAACATATATCAAAATTGGATGAAATAGACAAGTTGATTCTAATCCTATTTAAAAGTCCTTAGGATTATGCATGGTTAGAAGATGCTTGAAATTCATTTAAAAAAAAGAATACTACTAATCTCATTTAGAAGTTCTAACCGTTATGCATGGTTAGTAAGTATTTAAAAAAATTTCTTCATAAATATACCACAAATGGACATGACTATATGGTTTTATATGCCAACATCACCCCTATCACTCTAAAATGTAATATGTGCCAAACAGAATATTTATGACTTTTGTTTGATTTTTTTCTTGAAATTTAATATGTATTCTCGATTAGATATAAATGTTGTATTAATGTCTATCACTTTATCGCTCTTATCGAACAACGTTACTCTTTTTCTTCTAACAAAAGAGGGAGAGAAGTTAAGATTTTGGAAAATAAGTCAAAATTTTCTATTTGCATATTCTCATCTAGGTTCATTGCATTTTTATTTGCATATTTTTATTTTTTATTATTTTCATGCATATGTGAAGAGGGAGCTTTGTTGTAGGAGGAGTATTCAAATATGGAGAACTAATAGAATTCATGAGGACAAATACATTTTATAAAGTCATAATCTTAATATATGTTTGTTATCATCAAAATGAGGAGACTGTAGAATATACTAGCATATGCTTTTTGTTTGATGATAATAAATATATGTATATATATCCGTTCAAATGTATTTGTTATTGTACTATTTTATTTTTCCACATAATTAAACAAATATTTGTTGAATAAAATAAATAACTTGGAATTCTTGTTTAAACAAATATTTTATTCAAACAAATATTTTATTACAAATTCAAATAGTACAAATTTTACCTCTCACTACATTTACACATTTTCAATTACAATACAACTTCAATTACTACATAATTTTCACTTTATTATTTTACATACATATTTCACCTTACCACATATTCACTCATCACTCGTATTTGATCTTCAACTTTGTTCCAGCCTGCATCCAGCATCTGAACTATCTGCAAAATAAACATCGACGCAATAAAATTGAAAAAGAAATATTTTGCAGTGCACAATAAAGTGTGTGTTTAAAAATATTATTTGTCTCAGTTATTTGGGTTGTTCGTCATCATTTTTTTAACTCATCTTACATGAACAACTTGTGACATGCATAGTGTATCACTGTACATGCCACAAAGTTGTGCACACCGATATACACTTGCTTGTTAAAATTGCAGGGACAGGTGAGCACAAGGTCAAATTCAAGCAAAGGCTGGATTCAACTCAGAAGCAATACAAATAACTCAACAAGCAATGGTCAGTCAAAGCAATCAAGTAAGAGTCTGCATATGTACAAACATTCAAATAACTCAACTGGTCAGTCCAACCAAAATACAAAAGGACCCAACCAAATAACAAAGGCAAAAACAAACCAGCATCTTGATAATCAGTTAAGTGCAATGCAACATACAACATGACAGCAGATCGATATGGAACCAGAACAAAATAGAACCAGATCATATGGAACCAGACCAAAATATGTACAAAGGCACAATAAACACATACGACAATGCATATGGCACAAGGGCCAAGAACAAAGAAAATATCAACATGTAATGCATATTTACAAAGTGGTGCAAGCAACAAATCAACCCAGCAAACATTGGAGCATGCAAGTGAAGCCTCAATCAAGACAGCATCACAAATGTACACATGAAGACTCAAAATCAACATACAACAATCAAGTTCAGTTTCAATGCAGCAATGATCAGCACACTCACATATACACATGTATGTATATATGCATATATATGCATATACATATCAGTTCAGTTCAAAATTGTACACATGAAGACCCACATGAAAACATACATCCAGATTTCAAGTAGAACAGACCAGTCAAAATACCCGGGTCCAACCAACATATAAGACAACCAAAATTAATGCAAGAGAATCACACACACACACATGAATGCAAGCACTCAAGTTGATTCAACAACTAGCACAAAATCACAGTGCAACTTGTTTAGATTTCTAGTATAAGACAACAAAGCCGTAGGTCATGGTTCAAAAAGAAATCGTCAAACAAAACACCGTTGAAGTGTTCAACAAAAAATCAAAAATTGTCACTAGCAGTAGAAAAAAAGTCACAGAGGGTAACCTGATGAACAAGTCAAACTTCAGTAGGTCAAGTTTATCTCAAATTCAAATGCCAAACTATAAGCAACCGATGCAGAAAAGAATGGAACAATTCAATTATTTTGAAGCAAATTTGAATACATCAAAAACATATTCAATCAATAAACAAGTCAAAATCATCACAATCGTTTAATCAAAATCAAATGACCAAGTGCAGAAACTGACAAATTCAAATCAACGAAATTATAGGGTTTCAATCCCTATAAATGCCCTATTCATCATCAGAAAATTATTAGAGCTCGATTTCAAGCCAACAAACAGAATAATAAAGTGAAAATACATACCGAGATTATGCCATAGTCGAACTCAAATCCTCTGGAGTAATTGAAGAACACCGGTCGAAGAATCGCGAAATCAAAATCATCAGAATCAATCAACTCGGATAGGATTTGAAAGCTCCTTGATTTAAGGAAGACAAGTTAAAAGCCCTAATTCCATATTGCAAAAGAACCAAGCGACGACTCTAATTCAATTCATCACTAAAACCTAATTCCAGATCGAAAAAGAAACGGTACGACATGGACGAGCCAGAAGCAACATAAAAGGGAAACTAGTTTATCTTAGTTCAATTGGGCCGTATACGTTTATTTATTTATTATATATTTGGTCCGAATTGTGTTTTAAGGTTTTGTACTTATTTTTTAGTTCTTTTTTTTATTTAAGTTAAATTCTGGTTGTGTAACTAGGTACAAACTACGGAGCGTAGTTTGAGAATTCATAACTCGGTGGTAGTGTTATGATAGTGTTTTGTGCTTAAAGTTAGGTTAATCGAGTTAGCAGGTATTGCAATTTTATGTATTTTTGCAAGCGACTGATTACTTAATTGCTAGTAGAAACCATGAGGGCAGCACGTAGCAAAGTTTTTGCCGAAGCTGGATAAAACTGTGTGTGATCTTTTCTGCATTACTCTATATTCTATTTTTATTTTTAATTCAACATTTATATTTAGTAAACCCTATTCACCCTCGTTAGGGTGAAAACGATCCTATATTATAGCGGCATGGGAAGATGATGACCTTAGCGATAGTGTTGATGACTTTGTCTAGCATAATCAATGAAGGCGACGTAGGAATTCGACTTCATCCTTTTGGAGATATGCGACAATAACTTAGGTGGAAACATTCTTGATGGAAATGAGGTTGTAAGGTATAGTCTTTGATGGCTTTACCAAGTATAAGGTCCGTGTCTTTTGAGTGATAAGAAAGTAGAAATACTACATTGAACATCGGCGAAGAGCAATGTCGCTTTGTATTTCTTGGGCATCATTGTGGTACAATATCTTCGAAGAGCTATGAAGAGCAGCGATGCTTGATGCAATGTTGATTCTCTTCGTGATTTTCAACGAGCTTATTGCCGTAACCACAAGTGAGTGACGACGTCGACCAAGCTTAGCATCAATGAAGTGCACTATAGGCCTCTTTGACACTCATTAATGGCTTAAGATATCATTCACTTGCGGTTTTGGTTAGGTTAGACGTTATTGTTCCTTTGGTTTCTTGTGACGTTGTAACGACCCAAAATTTTCAACGTTTGAAATCGGGATATTTAATTGATTTTGAATATTTTAATGTTAATTTAACTTGGAATTTTAAATACTAGAACGAAATTGGTAATTAAACTTTTGAATTTTATAATCGAAATTGGGTAAAATGTTGTATCTTCAGTTTTATGCTTGTTAAAAATATTTTCAAGGCTTAGAAAATTTGTATTGATAATACTGAAGATAATAGAAGCTTAAGAATTGGCTTTGGAAATGTTTTATTCAGTTTTGAATTTGTATCATTTAAATTGATATTTAAAAATAGCCTTCCGAGGCACAGTCTCGGAATTCGACAAAACTGGTTCCATTGGATTCGTAATATTGTATTATTATCGGATTTCAATTTTCATAGTGTTTGGAGTGATCGTTTGGCCGTACGGTAGTCAAACGCGCTAAAAATTAAATCGACATTTAATTTAATAACTGGTTCAAAAAAGCTATCTTCTCTATACGAACGAATTTGGACTTGAAACCTTTTCCATTGTGTTTGAAATAGGGTTTAACATTATAAACACCAGGTGGCATGCCACGATTGGAGATTGGGATTTTTGGCTTCATTTTCTCAACGATTTAAATTTGAATTTGAATTTGAATTTGAATATAAGTAAAATAATTACTGTGCAAGCCTTTGCAACACGTATAGACATTTTATCCACGCGTTCCTTTTTCTCTGAAATGTTTCACACGCGTTCGTTTGAAATTAAAAGAAAAAAAATGATGATGCATGTCTCGTTCAAATAAAAAAAACAATCAAATGAAATAATTTTCGTTCGAAGTTAAAACACAGAAGCTTCAAATAAAAATGGCGACTGTCTTTTTTTCAAAACCAAATTGTTCGATTAATTCTCAAATAGATGTCGATTCGTTCAATCCTCAAATTGAATCAAATTCATTCAAATAAATCAAGTAACGCAGTTTGAAATTTATCAATGTCGAAGCCTCATTTAAAAGCCAAATTCATCGAGCTCGGTCAAGAGGTGATCGCGACGAGTGGAGTCACGAGGTATCACGAATGGGGTGCGGCGTCGCCTGAGTCGCGATTGTGCTCATCGTCAGCAAACGCGATGGCATGGCCGTGATTTCAGCTAGGGTTTCGGGAAGCAACGATGGCAAGAATGAGACACGGTTTAGGGTTGCTTGTAGGTCGTGGATTGAGTCATTGGGTCATGATATGGGTCGCGGTTGCTATGCACGAGATATGGTTGAGAATTCAAGTGGGTGGCAGGTCTCGCGTGTTCGATGTCTATAAGGTATATTGATTTTATCTTTAAATTAATTCAGTATTTATCTGTTAGGAAATAAATTGTTGAAGTCTAAAATGGGAACGAAATTTTACAGTAAGTTTTAAGAAAAGGATTTACTATTTAATAAATATATATATGTATTCAAACAGAAAGTTTTTAGTCAGATATACACATGCAGTTTATTCATTTTAAATTTAATAATGTACGAATATATTCAGTAAAAGAGGAAAGAAAAATATATACAGTAGCACATATATGTAGGATTTCAAATACACACATATATAGGTAAGAGTTTGAAAATTTAAAAGGAATTAGTTTAAAATTAAAAAGTGTTAGTTTAAAATAAAATCACTAGTTTGAAGTTAAGTTTATTAGTTGAGTTAAAATTTTAAAAATGGCCATTGAACTGTTCGATTGATTCAAATATTAATTTAATCATACAATTAATTTACAAGGTCTAGAACTGTGAAGAAAACAATTCTAGAATGGAAATGGATTGCGAAACAAAAGCAAAGGTGAGATCTTCTCACTCAATCAAATATTTTTCTGGTTTAAATTTTAAGTAGTTAAATTTAAAATTGTTGACTGTGTGCTTGGATGATTAATTTATTATCAGTTATACAAGTTTAGACCCTTTGCGCCGCATAATAGCAGATGATATTATATTAAACCCATATACCACGATATTCCACCTCGAAGTGGAATTGGTATTATATATGTATTTGGAGTTGTTGATTTCCTACATTATATAGCAGATGAGACCCTATGCTCCGCGTAATAGCGGATGATATTTTATAAATCTCATATACTGCGTGTTGTGCTAACGTCTGTGGATGTAGGAAAAAAACATGTTGTAGGGATCCAACTGGATTCCTCAAATATTGAATTTGTTTCATATATTGTGTTGATTATTTACAATCTGTATGATTATATTTGTGATGGAAACCGTTGAAGGCTATGATTTAGCCAAATATATTTTTGGTATCGTAGGATACCAGAAATAAATAAAATTGGAATTTTTTGAAAATTTAAGTAGAAAATTTATAATAAATTCATTTAAAAGAATTTAGTGAATTTAAAAGAAGAAATTTAGATAGATAAAGTTTTATTTTGAAAACTTATTGAATAAATTCCAAATTATGGGAAAAATTTAATAAATGGATTACGAATAATATTATTTAATAGTTGAAAATTTTATCTAAAATACGGATTTTAAATATTTAAAAGAGATAAAGGAATTTATTTAAAAAGGGAATAAATTTAGAAATTAAATCTGGGATTTAATTTGGGGTTAAAATAAATTTTAGAAATCGATTTGGAAATTTGATTTGTTGTTTTGGAAATAAATTGGGAAATCGTTTGAAATTGATTTAGTGTTTTGAAATAAATCTTTGGGAAATCGATTTGGAAAATTTGATTCGGTATTGGAAAATAAAATTAGAAATCAATTTGAAATTTGATTTATGGTTTGAAAGGCGATATTTGAAAAACGATTTGAAAATCGTATATCAGTCGATATTTGGAAATTTAAAATTCACAATGGGAATTTTATAAAGGAAAGGGAATTTTGCTTTTAAAAAAATGTTGGTTTATTTTTTTAAAATTGTGGAAAGAAATTTACAGATTTGGAATGTAAATTAAAATAAATCGAGAATATTTATTAATTGCTAAACGGACCATCTTGAAATGAAAAGAGAATTTTTCCCTAGAAAGCCGAGTATATTTTTAAAGTAGCTTTTGAAGTATAAATTAAAAGTTTTAGAATTGATTTGAAAGAATATTGTTGGAGAAATTATTTTTGGAATTGTTTTAAATCTTCAAAGTAAAGATTTATTTAATTAATTATAGAAGGGATTATTTTAAAGATTAAAAATTGATATTTGTTTAGAAAATGGATATTTAAGTAGTTATACCCTATCTACTATTTTATTTAAAAATTAGTTTAGATTTGAAGTTTTATAAGAGTTATTGGTATAATGTTTTCCTAGTTAATATTTAAAATAAGTGTTTTAAAATAGTTTTATTTTAAATATTTCCAAGTATATTTTGGATAAGTATTTTAAATTATTTTAAAATATTTGAACTCGGCAGATTTTCAGTGGAAATGAATAAATATTTGGAAATGTTTTCCACGTAAGGAAAAATGATTTGAATTTTGTTTTCAAAGTATTGAAAGGCGGAAAGTGATTTGAAATTTATTTTCAAATAGTTGAAGTGCTAAATTTTTTTCTTGCGAAGATATTTCTGAAAATAAATATTTGGGAAAAAATAGTTAAATCTTGGTGATTGTTGTGAATGATGATTGATAGTTAAATAACCGACTATCAATATTGCCCTTTCAATGGCATTTGAATTTCGATGCGACCGGAAGTCGAATTCCAAATGGATATTAGAAATCCACATCGAACTTTTGTGATTGTGATGGATCTTTTGTTTAAAAGATCAAAGTGGAAATTGTTGTGATTTGTTTGAAAACTGAATGAACACTTATTTTAAAAATAAGCGCTCATTATTTGGATTAGCGGGGAGAGGACCTTGTGTCATCAAACCCATTCCGAATAATGATACGACGAAATATGATTGCATTTAAAGATGGCGTTGAAGACCGTGTATTTTCGAAAGCGAAAGGATTACCTGTCGAATGTCTCTGCACCGGATTGGTTCGGTATAGAGATTTTATCACCCTTTGTGATAGGGATTCCGGACGTAATTAGTGAATATCCGAATTGTAATGGATTCTTTGGAAGTGCCTTCGGTTCCGTTCGATCCAAGAACGGACTTGTATGGATGTGTGTCTGACGTTACACTTTGAGATGTAAAGATGGTTTCTATCGAATACATTTCCGTTAGTAGCGGAGAATTTATTCTCTTAGATTAACACCCTTCTCTGAGACATACGAGCTCAGTGGTTATGTAGTTGATGGTTACTAAAGATATATTCCCAATTTGGTAATGTGGCATACGGAGTGCTGCTGATCATTTGTTGGTCGAAGCATGGCTTTTGTGAAAAGAATAGCTTTGTGGATGAAACTTTGTTGAGCCTCACACCCCGGAATGGTCGAAACATGAAGGATGCAGCAAGGTTATAGGGGGTAGCGCCCCTTAGGGTATGTCATTTCCTTTTGGAAAAGGTAGTATCATGGTATGGAGTCCAGATATTTTACCTATGTTGATGCTGCAAATGTATTATACTTTGTGGTTTGTTGCTTTGTGGTTGAGGATCCTTGGATAAAGGTCGCAAACGACCGGGGGATGGCATACTCATGTTTGTAGTTACCTATTTTTGCAGTGGTAACCTGGCCTTATATTGGCAGAGATCTGGTTAGGTTCTCGGGGCGTCCCTCCAGAGGCATACCCATGTGGCCTAGGAAGTTCCTTAGCCTGACCATTTGTTGGAAATCCAATCATCAATACGCGTCTTGTACGGTTTTAGTTGTAAAACCTGCCATCTAATATGATAGTTATAATAGGTGTATAATGGTACGTATGCTGGATAAGATTAATATTATACTTTCAAATGTTTTCCACTCTGCACTAATAATAATACTAAAGGAGATTTTGCGTAGTAAGCATGTTTGACTATCATAAGGAGAAATTTTTCCCAAGTGTGCGATTGCATTGTGTGTGTGCCGGGAGACCTTATGGTAGTTTCATTTTTCAAAAGCATAGTGGATTTATTTTTATTTTCTTTGTGAAAATAACTGTTTTAAGTTCTCACACCAGTCCCATGGCTGACCTGGAATTTATTGTTCCTTTTCTAAACTCTAGGTGCCATAATTTTCCACACTGACAGCCTAGAGTCAGGTTATCAAATTGGATCTGGATGGATTGCTGTGAAGCTCAAGAGACGAGCTGGATGGCGTGACGTACTTCTATATACTATTATATTTTCCGTTGTATATTCAATTTAATGACAAGTTCATATGATTGTCCAGTTGTGTGCTATGTAAGTTGTTGTACTCTGATGATGTTGTGATGTAAAACATATACAGTTCTTTTGATTTAAAGATGATTCATTTATCTATTATATTTGTTCCGCTACGAAATGAGAGATTTTGCTATTGTTTCTGTTTTCTTCTTCTATCTTCCTCTTTTTAAACCCTAATGGTTTGGTTTTTCAGCATTCGACCGCACGACATTTGATACAGTGGCCGTATTGATGTCGACTTTCGGGCGTCGAAAAATCGGGTCGTTACAATATGGTATCATAGCATTTGGTTAAGCGACAACCTTGGCTTTGGTGGGGATTACTCATTAGAGATAGAGTCAGTAGTACTCTAGAATGAGTTTGAGTGTGATAATAGTTATGAGCGCGTATTTGTTTGTGAATACATAAAAATTGTTTTATATTGTGATGATTGGTTTGTTGAGTGGTATATGGATTCTGGTCGGTATAGTCTGTACAACTCTATTGATATGAATCTCTAAATATTTGTATAGGACAATTCGACACGATATTGTTTTGAAATAAGGTGAATGAAATAATTTTACCCAAAACTATTTTTGTATAGAAAAGAAATCATTTTTCGGAAATTATTATATAGTAGATGGTTGCTTGTTTTTTAGGAAGTGATAATATTAAATTATTATCGTCGAAATTGAATAAGAAATTGAAATCATAATCAAAAGTTGAGGAATAAAATCCATATACAATTGGGATTTGTAAATATAAATTGTAAATGTAATTTGAAATAGAATTCCAGAGGAATATTTGGAAATGTTTTTGAAAGGATTTGAAAATTTTGAAATTTTAGTGAAAAGTTTAAATCCCTTTTGAGTTTGGAAATGATTTTCAAGGGTTTGGAAAAATGTTTTTGGAGGGATGAAAGCTCTAAACTCTTTTCGGTCGCTGGAAAATAACTTCGGTGATGACTACAGCATCATCGATGTTCATTTTCGAATTTCCAGGAGAGAAATTGCTGCTGAATTATTTTAAATGGAAGTTGTTTGCAAAATGGATTTGGTTTTGGAAATTCAAAAGAAAATTTGAATTGATTTCAAAAATGATTTTTGAATGGTTGAAAAGACTCTGGAATGTTATATAAAATATTTATGGAATATCAATAAGTTGATGACCTGTAAAGTTTAAAGTTGTTAAAATAAAATCTAACTTAAAGAGAAGTTAGAAAAAGGTTAATGTGGAAACAAAATAAGTTGGAAGGAAAAATTTAATTCAAGTGGAATTAAAAAATGAAAATTGAATATAGGAATTAAGATTGAAAATTTGAGTCAAATAAAATGATGATATGGATTCAAAATGAAATTGAAATGCAAGAAAATGAAATTAAATGTTGAAATTCATTTCGGATTTTTAAATAAATGACAAATTTGATATGGTTTGAAATGAATTGAATTCAATATTTATAAATAAAAGGTAAATTAAATTCATATGGAATTTGAAATCCAGTTTAATATAAGTGGTTATAAACCAAAATAGTGAATTGAAAATAAATTTTTGGGAATCAACAAAAGAATAAAACTGGAATTGAAACTAATATTGAAAACTAATTTGAACCGTGTAAAATAAAATGAAGTTGTAAAATTAGTTCGAAGTGAACTAAAGATAATAAAGGTGAAAAAATAGGTTGAGATAAAATGAATTGGAATTTGTAGTGAATTAGTAAATGGAACTAATTTAAAATAGTGATATGAATCAGTTGTAAATGAAAAATAGTTGATGAAAATTCAATATTCAGAAGGTAAATTGAATCCAGATAGAATTGAAATTGTAAATTGAATTCAAATGAAATTGAAAGTGTAAGATTGAATGAAAATGAATATATAAATTCAATAGTGAAGTAAAGATGGTATAAGAAGTAAGCATTCAAACTTTTGTAATAGAATGTGCAAAATAAATTTGAATGTTATAATTGTATATTATGGCTAGTAGGATGTACAGGTGACATAAAGGAAAATGGAATTGGGATTTTGATTTCAAAGATAGATTTGAATTGCTCAAAAAAGGTATGTATTTAAATTTCAATATGAAATTTGATGACTTTCTTGTCCAGCCGCTTGGCCTTTTGTTTTCTTTTTAAATCTGAGGGCCCGTGGTGCCATTTTGTAGTCGTACCGAGCTAGCCCGTAAAGGAGACGCTGGCGAAATTTTTCAAAAATTTTGGGAGTTAGAAAAATTTTGAGAAAATTTTAAAAATTTGAATTGTTAAGAAATAATGTTGTCTGTGTTGAATCACATATTTTGATTCATGACAAAGCAATGAATTATACTATATGGATAAGCAACAAAACGAAAAGGAATTATTCTGTTCAAACTACAAAGGAGACAAGGCTACAAAACTGTGTATAGTACGTTGATTTATTAAAGTTTTTTAGTCTTAGAAATGTTAAAATCTATTCTCAAGTAGTTAAGTTGTTTTAAAACTTTAGACTCTTTTAAAAATGTGAAAATAGTGCTTTGACTGTCAGGTTAGTCGACTGACCGTATATGGCCAGTCGACTGAATCTGTCCAGTTGCACAGAAACGTTCTTTTTTTTTAACAACTATGAATATTCAGTTGACTGATCGTTTTGGGTCAGTCAACTGAATTCTTTCAACGGCTATTTTTTTGAATGGACACTTCTTTTCGCCAAGAGTCACGTTCTAATATGAAGAGGTATGGATGCTTCTGTTGATCAGTACTCTTCATGAAGGGTTGCATCTCTTTAACTATTATATAAACACACAAAATCCGCTTCACAAATCACCAATTTACTGATTTCTTTCTAATCTTACTTTCTACTATCTTTGCATTCTAAAAAGCTATCATAACTTTCATATATTGCTTGAATGTCTGAAACAATTAACTTATTCTTTGATTCTAAGCAATATTTTTCCTTTCTAAATCTTTATACACACATATATACTTGAGGAAATATTATAGGAAGGTTGTATATCAGTGTTATTAATAGCACATAGTGTCAAAGCAATTCTATTGAAACTGTTGAAGTCCTGTTCGGTTGTTCAGGCGGGTAAAGTCCTCTTTCGGTAGTTAGAGGCGGAAAAATCCTGTTCAATTGTTCAGGTGTTGTATGCCTATTCCTCCAGGTTAAGAAAGGATTATTGTGGGAAATTCCAGAGGGAAGTCTGGGACTGGACATAGAACGGGAAATTCGAACCAGTATAAAAAATCCTAGGTGTGCTCATTTTATTTACTTTGCTATTATCATCTATTTCCGCATTTATATTTAATTATATTCCATATTACACGATCCTAAGTGATAGCTAGCCACACATAATCACTATCAATTGGTATCAGAGCAAGGCATCTTATAACAGTTACAAAGTTATCTGATATCTTGCAAATATGGAAAACAACACCAACAATACCACTAACACTGTCACTAATACTAATTTTATTGAAGGTCAATCCACTACACGACCTCCATTCTTTAATGGTCTGAACTATAATTATTGGTCTACTCGTATGAGAATCTATATGCAATCTAATAGTTTTGAATCATGGAATATCACACAGAATGAATGCACTCTTCCTTCTGGAGAATATTCCACTTGGTCAAACAAACGAAAATTAGATGCTACTGCCAATGCTAAAGCTATGAACATGTTATTTTATGCACTAGATAGAAATGAATTTAATCGTATTTGCATGTGTCAAACTGCTTATGAAATATGTAGAACGCTTATAATTACTCATGAAGGAACTAACAAAGTCAAACAAAGCAAAATCTCCATGCTCAAAAATCAGTTTCAAAACTTTAGAATGAAACAAGATAAATCCATCAATGATATATATTCTAGATTTCAATATATCTATCATTCACTACTAGGATTAGGAGAAATTTTTTCTAATTTTGACATAGTATCAAAAATCCTAAACTCTTTAACGGATGAATGGTAAAGAAATGTCCTAGCTATTGAAGAAGCAAATGATCTTTCAACTATGAAACCAGAAGAGTTAATAGGAAATCTAATGTCATATGAAGTGAATTTGCAGGCAAAGAAAGTTCAAGCTCAAGGTAAGAAGAATCTAGCATTTCAAGCAGAACAAGATGACTCTGACTCAGATGAAGAAGATATGGCATATATTGCTAAGAATTTCAAAATTTTTTGAAATTCAAAAAGAATAACAAGGGGAAGAGTTACAAAAATAACTCTTGCAACAATAATAGCAATAGACCATCATCGTCTGTCATGGAATGTTATGAATGTCATAAGAAGGGTCATATGAAGAAAGACTGTCCAGAGAAACAGAAAAACAAATTCAAGAAGAACAAATTCAAGAAGAAAGCATTTTCTGTTACATGGGACGATTCAGATTCTTCATTATCAAAAAGCGACAGTGATAGTGACACAGAGCAAGCAAATGTATGCTTCATGGCTACAAATGATGATGTAAGTGAACTAAGTTTTGAAGGTTTAGTTGAACTTAATTCTGAACTAGTAAATTTTGTAAAACAGACTAAGAAACATTATAAGGGGCTACATGGACAACTAAATAGATCTGAATTAAAAATTAGTATGCTTAGAGAGGAGAAGAAAATTCTCGAAGAAGAACTTGAAAAATCTCAAGAATCTAATTCTAGTTTAGCCTCTCAACTTTCTATGATAACTCAGGAATTAAAAATTCAGAAGAATAAAAATGATATTTTATCAGTTGAAGTAAATGATTTAAAATCTAGCACTAAAGTTTTAGAATTAGAAAAATCTAGTCTTAAAACTAAGCTAGAAGATATTAATAAAAATATTTCCAGTTTTAATGAAGGACGAGAAAATCTTTCTAAAATAGTAGAAAATTCTCAGTCAACTTCAAATAAAATGGGATTAGGATAATAGAAAATTGAAAAACCAAAGAAATATGAAAAGTTTAAAAACAAAGTTAAGCAAGATTTAAAGAAAACAGTTTCTAAAAATGTTAAAACTATTAAAATATGGATTCCTAAAACAAATAATAACTTGATTAGGAACAAACATATCAAAACATTTATAAAAACTGTCATAAAAAAAAGAATTATATTTGTAAAGGGAATTTTGAACCTTCTTGGGTTTGGTTTCCTAAGACCTAACTCTCAGGACCCTAAAAAGAAAAGTGGGTACCATCTTAGTTTTTATTTTTTGCAGGTACCACTTAAAAAGAAAGGAAAATGGATTCTAGACAGTGGTTGCTCGAAACACATGACTGGTGATAAAGACATGTTAACAAACATAGTCTACTTAAATGGAGGATCAGTCACCTTTGGAGATAATTCAAAAGGTTATGTCATCGGCAAAGGCGATGTGGGCAATAACGGTATTTCTAACTCACCTCTCATTACTAATGTTTTATTAGTTAAAAACTTAAAACATAATTTATTAAGTATAAGTCAGTTATGTGGTAAAGGTTTTAATATATCTTTTTCAGAAAATAAATGTAATATTTCTGATAAAAATGAAAATTTAATTTTTGAAGGTATAAGAGATAAAAATATCTATATTTTAAATATGAATATAAATCATAACACAACTATGTGTTTAGTAGCCACAGAAAATGATTCTTGGCTACGGCACAAAAAATTTTGTCACATAAACACTAATACTATTAATAAATTAGCCAAAAATAAACTTTTTAAAGGACTTCCTGATATGAAATTCAAAATTGATAATATCTGTGATGCATGTCAGTTAGGGAAATTAACAAAATCTTCTTTTAAATCTAAGAAAATCATATCTACAACACAACCACTTGAACTATTACATATGGACCTTTTCGAACCTACTCAAGTTCAATCTATTAATCATAATATATATGTGTTTGTTATTGTAGATGATTTTTCAAGATACACATGGACTATTTTTATGAAACATAAAAGTGATACTTTTGAAAATTTTAAAATTTTTGTAAAACGAATTCAAAATATAAAGAATTTTAAAGTTAAAAACATTAGAAGTGATCATGGAGGTGAATTTCGAAATGAAGCTTTCGAACATTATGTAACAAGAAAGGAATTAATCATAATTTCTCCTTTCCTATAACACCACAATAAAATGGAGTTGTAGAAAGGAAAAATAGAACATTACAAGAATGTGCATGAACTTTATTAAATGGAAGCACTCTACCTAAGCATTTCTCGACAGAAGCTGCTGCAACTGCTTGCTATGTTTTAAATCGTGTTTTTATTCGACCATTAACAAAACATACTCCTTATGAACTTTATATTTCATATTTTAAAGTTTTTGGTTTAAAATGTTTCATACTTAACACTAAAGATCAGCTTGGGAAATTTGATCCAAAATCCGATGAAGGTATATTCATAGGATATTCGAAAAGAAGCAAAGCTTATCGAGTTTTTATACAAGAACTAAAATAATCGAAGAAACACTTCATGTTTCATTCGATGAAAATGTCAAAATTTCTTCTAAATTTACAAATTTGAAAAATAATACAAATATAATTCTGACAAATAATTCAGAAGATGATGATATTATTATTCAAAATAATAATTTTGAAGTTTCTTTAGAAAATGTAAATACTATTAATAATGATAATATAGTAAGATCTTCTCTAAGAATTCTTAGAAATTACCCTGTTCAAAATATAATTGGAGAAGTGAATACAAATGTAAGAACAAGACATCAATTAAATCAAATGGGTCATGTAGCTTTTCTCTCTAATACAGAACCTAAAAATATTAAGGAAGCCTCAACTGATGATTATTGGATTATAGCTATGCAAGAAGAGCTAAATCAATTCAAAAGAAATGGAGTTTGGGAATTAGTTCCTTGACCAAGTGATCAATCAGTCATCGGTACAAAATGGGTTTTAAAAAACAAAGCTAATGAGCAGGGTAACATTATTAGAAATAAAGCTAGATTAGTAGCACAAGGTTATAATCAAGAAGAGGGAATAGACTATGAAGAAACGTTTTCTCTAGTTGCAAGACTAGAAGCTATACGTATTCTATTGGCTTTTGCATGTTTTCATAACTTTAAATTATTTCAAATGGATGTTAAAAGTGCTTTTTTAAATGGTTTTATAAAGAAATTGTTTATGTTGAACAACCTCCGCTGTTTACTCATGAAAAATTTCCAGATCACGTTTATAAACTTAAGAAAGCTTTGTATGGGTTAAAACAAGCACCTCGTGCTTGGTATGACCGACTTAAAAGCTATTTATTGGAATCTGGTTTTGAGATTGGGAAAGTTGATCAAACATTATTTATTAAGAAAACTAAACAAGATATTTTAATTATTCAAATATACGTTGATGATATTATTTTTGGTTCAACAAATGAAAAATTATGTCAGGAATTTTCGACTATCATGACAAATGAATTTGAAATGTCACATATGGGAGAACTATCATATTTTCTCGGATTACAAATTAAACAAATGCAAAATGGCATTTTTCTTAATCAAGAAAGGTATTGTAATAATCTAATTAAACGATTTGGTAAGGAAAACACATCTGCGAAACCAACTTCTATGAGTACAACTATACATCTTGAAAAAGATGAAAATGACAAGAGTGTTGACCAAAAACTATATCGTAGTATGACTGGATCACTACTTTACTTAACTGCTAGTCAACCTGACATTATGATGAGTGTTTGTTTATGTGCTCGATTCAAGCAAATCCTAAAGAATCACATACACGAGTAGTTAAACGTATAATTCGTTATCTTAATAAAACCAAAGATTTAGGATTATTTTATCCAAAAGAATGTCCTTTTGAATCAGTATCATACAGTGATGCCGATTTTGGAGGAAGTCGGACAGATAGAAAAAGTACAAGTGGAACTTCTCATTTCATTGGACGATTCTTAGTATCCTGTTTTAGTGAGAAACAAAATTGTGTTTCACTATCGACATGTGAAGCAGAATATATATCTGCAGCGCTAGCATGTACTCAAGTAATCTACATGCAACAAACGTTACGAGATTTTGATATAAAATTAAATAAATCTATAATATATTGTGATAACACTAGTGCAATAAATTTATCTAAAAATCCTGTCAATCACTCACGAACTAAACATATTGACATTCGTCATCATTTTCTTTGTGATAATATTGAAAAGGATATAATAAATTTAGAATTTGTAAATTCTTAAAATCAATTAGCTGACATTTTCACTAAACCTCTAAATGAAAATTGTTTTATAAGATTAAGAAGAGAACTAGGTATAATTTCTTTAACAGAATTACAAAAATTACTAATTAATTTAATTTAATTTAAAATAAAAAAATTGGTACTCAAACTCTGCACCTCGGGATTGATAAGTTTATGTCTTTACCACCTGGCCATTCATTGCTTCACATCTACACCTTATACATCTATTTCTTTATATTTTCTATTTTTTAAAGATAAAATTTCAGCCACGAATTTTTTTGGGTTCATTCTCTTCCTCTTTTTTTTTTCAAACTACACGTTCAACCATCATTTTTTAACTGTTTTGTCTCCTATATATTTTAGCTCTCAGCGCTCATATCTCCATCAAAAAGAAATTTATATTTCAAACACATTTGTTTATTTCTCCACCATATAAACTTCTAAAATCAAAATGTCTTCATCACATAATTCATCAGATGGATCATCCTACTCATCTATCCACTTTGAAACTCCATCATCTGCCTCTTCAAACCTACCTACACCTACTCCTACCCATGAACCTGAAAGACCATCAAATTATCGAACGGGTTATACACCCAAGAAAAAGAAAGCTAGACGGTTCCTGTTCTTTGGTTCTCCTCAAACCAAACAAAAAATTAATGATCTTCATCATTACCAAAGGGAATCGATAGCGCTTCCGCACGAAGTGTATTTTGAATAGAAAATGAATTCTAGATGTTTGAGTTTTCTTAAACAGATTGGATGGAAGTTCTGCGGTTCATCTTCCTCTTCGGCTCATCAACCTACACCATTGTCAACTTAGAATCCATGGGATAGGTCGCTCAACCTTTGCCTGTCTCTCCAAACTCATGGGAATGTGGAAACCGTTGGTCACCACTACAACAATATGTAGAGAAGACGAAGGATGAACCGACAAACTCCAAATCTCCGTCAGCTTCTTCTTCCAAATAATTTCATTTTTGTCTACTTTTAAAATTGTTTTTTAATCTTACATTGTATACATTTTTGTTTATATATAAAATATATTACTCTTTTGTGTTCAAATGTAACTGATTATGCTGAAAAACTCATTCAGTCGACTAAAAATATACGATCAGTCGACTGAAACTGCATACTGTATGTTCTCATACACTATTCCGTCGACTGATCGAGTGCAACCAGTCGACTGAATAAGCAAACAATGAGCAAATTTTTTATTTTAGTCGACTAGACCAGTCAACTGAAACTGAAGAAAAACTCTCGGGAAAGTAGTTTATACACTATTCAGTCGACTGATCAAATACAACCAATCAACTAAATGACCAAACAGAGAGCATATTACTTATTTTAGTTGACTAGACCAGTCGACTGAAAGTGCAACAGAGCTCTTGGGAAAGTGGTTCAGTCGACTGACCACAATCATTCAGTCGACTGAATTCACATCTGGAACATGCCTTTTCACTTTTTTTACCTACTTTTTAACACTAAAACCCTCTCTTCCTCTTTTACTTTTTACTTTTACCTCCAATCTCCAGAATTCCAAAACCCTAGTTCCCAAATTTTTCAAAAATTTCTTCAATTCTTTGATAAATTCAAATGGCCCCTCGTCAAACAAAGAGATCTAGGCATGCTTCTTCTTCCTCCGAGCCAACTGATTCACAAATCGCTCAATGGCTATACGATGTAACTGCAGTTCAACGATGGAATAAGATGAAAGAAGCTCGATTCTTTGAAGGTTCTTTTGTTTTCTTTCCTGATTTTACGTCATATAGGATTCAAGAGTTAGCAAGAAGAAGCCGTCTAGAATCACTTTTAGATCATAATCAAAACATGGTTAAACTTTTCTATGCGAACTTGAATTTAGGCCATCCAAACCCACACAATCGTGACAATTGCATTTGGAGTTTGGTATGTGGGCAACAAGTGTTTCTCTCTTTAGATAGAATCAGTCATATTCTTCCTACTCCGACAAGAGGTGTTGAGTTACAAGAATTGAATGTTGTCATAGCCGAGAGAGACGAAGTAAGTCATCAATTTCTAGAAGATGACATGACCTAGCTTAAGTCTATTGCATTAATTCCTACTGCCAGAATAATGCATAGAGCTTTGATGCACACAATTCTACCCTGCACTGGCTCGTACGAGCTTGTCTATCCAAACAACTATAAAGCATTATATGCTATTTGGGGAGAAGTTGAAGTAAATTGGCCAAAACTCATTCTATACGAATTTCTGTCATTCAACCAAGGTCGTATGAATTTTATTTATTTTGGTGAATATATTATGTGGTTGCTTATAAATCTCCAGGTTCCTATTTCATAATCTGATACCTCTATTCCAAAAACTTTGAATAGCCGCACCATTAGCCTCATGAAACTACCACCAAGACCTCTACCATCATGAGCTTTCAAGAATGGAAAGCTCGACCTCGCCAAGAAACCTCTACTCAACAACAACATCAATCAAGAGATGACATCCATATGCCAAGTCCATCCCAAAGCACTCAGGAATCTATTGATTTAATTGTAAGAAATCAAGTTATCTTGGATTCCCGTATTAAAAATCTTGATAAGAAAATTGACAAAAAGTTTGATAAAATCAAGAGTTTCTTCGGGATTTTATAGATGCAATATCATGCTCCTCTTCCACCGCTATAGAGACTTCTCAATGTGATCCAGGCAAACACCCAGCCCCTCACTTCACTTGGTCAACATCGGAAGAATATACTAGTTCCGACACAAGTGGCAATGGAGGTAGACAATTTGTAGGGAGTTCCTCCAAAGGAAAAGGACCAATGCAAGTTGAAGAAGAGGAGACAGAATCTGATTCTGAATGAGCTTATTATCTTTTTTAGTGGTAGTAAGTTAGTTATTTCTTTGTTTCGTACATTCTATAACTTTGTATTCATAACATTTGAAATATGTTGTTTCTGTGATTGCATCTAGTATTTTATTTTAATTCTATTGTGTTAGTTTTATGCATACATTATCTTTTCCTTTTTGTCGATGACAGAGGGGGAGAAATTTGTAGACTGACCATTTTATGATAAGTGTCACCATATATTCGGGGGAGAAATATAACTCCCGTCATATATTTCTAAAAAATAGTATCATATATAACAGGTGTTGTCATCAATCAAAAAAGGGGAGAATGTTGAATCATATATCTTGATTCATGACAAAGCAATGAATTATACAATATGGATAAGCAACAAAAAGAAAAGGAATTATGCTGTTCAAACTACAAAGGAGACAAGGCTACAAAACTACATATAGTATGTTGATTTATTAAAGTTTTTTAGTCTTAGAAATGTTAAAATCTATCCTTAAGTAGTTAAGTTGTTTTAAAACTTTAAACTCTTTTCAAAATGTGAAAATAGTTCTTTGACTGTCAAGTCAGTCAACTGACCGTATATGGCCAGTCGACTGAATCTGTACAGTTGCACAGAAACGTTCTGTTTTTTTAACAACTATGAATATTCAGTTGACTGATCGTTTTGGGTCAGTCGACTGAATTCTTTCAATAGCTATTTTTCTGAATGGACACTTCTTTTCGCCAAGAGTCACATTCTAATATGAAGAGGTATGGATGCTTCTGTTGATCAGTACTCTTCATGAAGGGTTGCATCTCTTTAACTATTATATAAACACACAAAATCCACTTCACAAATCACCAATTTACCGATTTCTTTCTAATCATACTTTCTACTATCTCTGCATTCTAAAAAGCAATCATAACTTTCATATATTGCTTGAATCTTTGAAACAATTAACTTATTCTTTGATTCCAAGCAATGTTTTTCCTTTCGAAATCTTTATACACACATATACTTGAGGAAAGATTATAGAAAGGATGTACATCAAAGACAGATCAGTGTTATTAAGAACACATAGTGTCAAAGAAATTCTATTGAAACTGTTGAAGTCCTGTTCGGTTGTTTAGGCGGGTAAAGTCCTCTTTCGGTTGTTATAGGCGGAAAATTCCTATTCAGTTATTCAGGTGTTGTATGCCTATTCCTCTGGGTTAAGAGAGGGTTATTGTGAGAAATTCCAGAGAGAAGTCTATGACCGGACCTAGAATGGGAAGTTCGAACCAGTATAAAAATTCCTGGTGTACTCATTTTTATTTACTTTGCTATTATCATCTATTTACGCATTTATATTTAATTATATTCCATATTACACGATCCTAAATGATAGCTAGCCACAAAGTAGTCACCATCAGTCTGAAATTTATGAAAGGTTTTGGAAAGATAGTTGAAGTGATCACGGGTCTTTAATAAAAAAAATTGTATTGGCAAGTTGTTAAAACTGTTCGGTTTTAGGAAAATAGTTAACGGGTTGAGGATCATTCTTCTTAATTAGTAATTTCGGGATGAATTCTTTCAAGGGGGAAGGATGTGACGACCCAAAATTTTCAACATTTGAAATCGGGATATTTAACCGATTTTAAATATTTGAATGTTAATTTAACTTGGAATTTCAAATACCAGAAAGAAATTGGTAATTAATTTTTTAATTTAATAATTGAAATTGGGTAAAATGTTGTATCTTCAGTTTTATGCTTGTTAAAAATATTTTCAAGGCTTAGAAAATTTATATTGATAATACTGAAGATAATAGAAGCTTCAGAATTGGATTTGGAAATGCTTTATTCAGTTTTGAATTTATATCGTTTAAATCGATATTTAAAAATAGCCTTCCGAGGCACATTCTCGAAATTCGATGAAACCAGTTCCATTAGTTCCGTAATATTATATTATTTTCGAACTTAAATTTTCATAGTGTTTAGAATGATCGTTTGGCCGTACGATAGTCAAACGCGTTGAAAATTAAATTGAAATTTAATTTAATAACAGGTTCAAAAAAGCTATCTTCTCCATACGACCGAATTTGGACTTGAAACCTTTTCCATTGTGTTTGAGCTAGGGGTCTAACATTATAAACGCCTAGCGGCATGCCTTGATTGGAGATTGGGATTTTTGGCTTCGTTTTCTCGATGATTTAAACTTGAATATAAATAAAATAATTACTGTGCAAGTCTTTACAACACGTATTGAAATTTTATCCACACGTTCCTTTTTCTCTAAAATGTTTCACACGCATTCATTTGAATTTAAAAAAAAATGATGACGCTTGTCTCGTTTAAATAAAAAAAATCAAACGAAATAATTTCGTTCGAAGTTTAAATACAGAAGCTTCAAATAAAAATGGCAACTGTCTCCTTTTCAAAACCAAATTGCTTCGATTAATTCTCAAATAGATGTCGATTCGTTCAATCCTCAAATTGAAAACAAATTCATTCAAATAAATCATGCAACGCAGTTCGAAATTTATCAATGGCCGAAGCCTCATTTAAAAGCCAAATTCATCGAGCTTGGTCAAGAGGCGATCGCGACGAGTGGAGTCACGAGGTATCGCGAATAGGGTGCGGCATCGCCTGAGTTGCGATCGCGCATATCTTCAGCAAACGCGATGGAATGGCCATGATTTCAGCTAGGGTTTTGGGAAGCAACGATGGCAGGAATGAGGCGCGGTTTAGGGTTGCTCGCAGGTCGTGGATTGAGTCAGTGGGTCGCAATGTGGGTTGCGGTTGATACGCATGAGATATGGTCGCGAATTCAAGTGGGTTGCAGGTCTCGCGTGTTCGATGTCTGTAAGGTATATTTGTTTTATCTTTAAATTGATTCAGTATTTATCTGTTAGGAAATAAAATGGGAAAGAAATTTTACTATAAGATTTAAGAAAAGGATTTACTGTTTAACAAATATATATATGTAATTCAAAAGAAAGTTTTTAGTCCGAAATACACATGCAGTTTATTCATTTTAAATTTAATAATGTACGAATATATTCAGTAAAAGAGGAAAGAAAAATATACACAGTAGCACATATATGTAGGTTTTCAAATATATATATATATATATATATATATATATATATATATATAGGTAAGAGTTTGAAAAATTAGAAGGAATTAGTTTAAAATTAAAAAGTGTTAGTTTAAAATAAAATCACTAGTTTTGAAATTAAATTTATTAGTTGAGTTAAAATTTTAAAAATGGCTATTGAACTGTTCGATTGATTCAAATATTAATTTAATCATACAATTATTTTACAAGGTCTAGAACTGTAAGAAAACAATTCTGTAAGAAATGGATTGCAAAATAAAAGCAAAGGTGAGATCTTCTCACTCAATCAAATATTTATCTGGTTTAAATTTTAAATAGTTAAATTTTAAATTATTGATTGTGTGCTTGAATGATTAATTTATTATCAGTTATATAAGTTTAGATCCTATGCGCCGCATAATAGCGAATGATATTATATTAAAACCATGTACCGCGATATTCCACCTCGAAGTGGAATCGGTATTATATATGTATTTGGAGTTGTTGATTTCCCACATTATATAGCAGATGAGATCCTATGTGCCGCATAATAGCGGATGATATTTTATAAATCTCATATACCGCGATATTCCAACTCGAAGTGGAGTGGGTATTTAATTGTTGTGCTAACGTCTGTGGATGCAGGGAAAAAACAGGTTCGGGGGATCCAACTGGATTCCTCGCATATTGAATTTGTTTCATATATTGTATTGATTATTTACAATCTGTATGATTATATTTGTGATGGAAACCGTTGAAGGCTATGATTTAGCCAAATATATTTTGGTATCGTAGGATACCAGAAATAAATAAAATCAGATTTTTTGAAAATTTAAGTAGAAAATTTATAATAAATTCATTTAAAAGAATTTCGTGAATTTAAAAAAAAGAAATTTAGATAGATAAAGTTTTATTTTTGAAAATTTATTGAATAAATTCCAAATTATGGGAAATTTTTTAATAAATGGATTTCCAATAATATTATTTAATAGTTGAAAATTTTATTTAAAATACGGATTTTAAATATTTAAAAGAGATAAAGGAATTTATTTAAAAAGGGAGTAAATTTAGAAACTAAATCTGGGATTTAATTTGGAGTTAAAATAAATTTTAGAAATCGATTTGGAAATTTGATTTGGTGTTTTGGAAATAAATCGGGAAATCGGTTTGAAATTGATTTGGTGTTTTGAAATAAATCTTTGGGAAATCGATTTGGAAAATTTGATTCGGTATTGGAAAATAAAATTAGAAATCAACTTGAAATTTGATTTATGGTTTGAAAGGCGATATTTGGAAAACGATTTGAAAATCGTATATTAGTCGATATTTGGAAATTTAAAATTCACAATGGGAATTTTATAAAGGAAAGGGAATTTTGCTTTTAAAAGTAAATGTTGGTTTATTTTTTTAAAATTGTGGAAAGAAATTTAAAGACTTGGAATGTAGATTAAAATAAATCGAGAAGATTTATTAATTGCTAAATGGACCATCTTGAAATGAAAAGAGAAATTTTCCCTGGAAAGCCGAGTATATTTTTAAAGTAGCTTTTGAAGTATAAATTAAAAGTTTTAGAAATTGATTTGAAAGAATATTGTTGGAGAAATTATTTTTGAGAATTGTTTTAAATCTTTAAAGTAAAGATTTATTTAATTAATTATAGAAGGGATTATTTTAAAGATTAAAAATTTATATTTGATTTAGAAAATGGATATTTAAGTAGTTATACCCTATCTACTATTTTATTTAAAAATTAGTTTAGATTTGTAGTTTTATGTGAGATATTAGTATAATGTTTTCCTAGTTAATATTTAAAACAAGTGTTTTAAAATAGTTTTATTTTAAATATTTCCAAGTATATTTTGGATAAGTATTTTAAATTATTTTAAAATATTTGAACTCGGCAGATTTTCAATGGAAATGAATAAATATTTGGAAATGTTTTCCGCGTAAGGAAAAATAATTTGAAATTTATTTTCAAAGTACTGAAATGTGTAAAATGATTTGAAATTTGTTTTCAAATAGTTAAAGTGCTAAAAAAATTCTTGCGAGGATATTTTTAAAAATAAATAATTGGGAAAAAATTAGTTAAATCTTGGTGATTGTTGTGAATGATGATTGATAGTTAAATAACCGACTATCAATATTGGCCTTTAAATGGCATTTGAATTTCGATGCGACCGGGAGTCGAATTCCAAATGGATATTCGAAATCCACATCGAACCTTTGTGATTGTGATGGATCTTTTGTTTAAAAAGATCAAAGTGGAAATTGTTATGATTTGTTTGAAAACTGAACGAACACTTATTTTTAAAAATAAGCGCTCATTATTTGGATTAGCCGGGAGAGGACCTTGTGTCATAAAGCCCATTTCAAATAATGATACGACGAAATGAGATTGCATTTGAAGATGGTGTTGAAGACCGGGTATTTTCGAAAGCGAAAGGATTACCTGTCGAATGTCTCTACACCGGGTTGCTTCGGTATAGAGATTTTATCACCCTTTGTGATAGGGATTCCGGACGTGATTAGTGAATATCCGAATTGCAAGGGCTTCTTTGGCAGTGCCTTCGGTTCCGTCCGATCCTGGAACGGACTTGTATGGATGTGTGTCTGACGTTACACTTTGAGATGTAAATCTGGTTTCTATCAAATGCATTCCTGTTGGTGGCGGAGAATTTATTCTCTTAGCTTAACACCCTTCTCTGAGACGTACGAACTCAGAATTTATGTAGTTGATGGTTACTAGTGATATATTCACAATTTGGTAATGTGACATACGGAGTGCTGCCGATCATTTGTTGATCGAAGCATGGATTTTATGAAAATCCTACCTTTGTGGACGAGACTTCGTTGAGCCTCACAACCTGGAATGGTCGAAACAGGAAGGATGCAACAAGGTTATTGGGGGTAGCGCCCCTTAGGGTATGTCTTCCTCTAGAAAAGGGTAGTATCATGGAATGGAGCCCAGATATTTTACCTATGTTGATGCTGCAAATGTATTACACTTTGTGGTTTGTTGCTTTCTGGTAGAGGATCCTCGGATAAAGGTCGTAAACGACCGGGGGATGGCATACTCGTGTCAGTAGTTACCTATTTTTGTAGAGGTAACCCGACCTTATGTTGACAGAGATCCGGTTAGGTTCTCGGGACGTCCCTCCGGAGGCGTACCCATGTGGCCCAGAAAGTTCCTTAGCCTGACCATTTGTTGGAAATCCAATCACCAATACACGTCTTGTACGGTTTTAGTTGTAGAACCTGCCGTCTAATATGGTAGTTATAGTATGCATACTATAATGGTACGTATGCTGGCTAAGATCAATATTATACTTGCAAATGTTTTCCACTATGCACTAATAATAATATCAAAGGAGATTTTTCATAGTAAGCATGTTTGACTATCATAAGGAGAAATCTCCCCCAAGTGTGCGATTGCATTGTGTGTGTGCCGGAAGGCCTTATGGTAGTTTAATTTTTCAAAAGTGTAGCGGATTTCTTTTTATTTTCTTTGTGAAAATAACTGTTTTAAGTTCTCACACCAGTCCCATGGCTGACCTAGAGTTTATTGTTCCCTTTTTAAACTCTAGGTGCCCATAATTTTCCACACGGGCAGCCTAGAGTCAGGTTATCAAATTGGATCTGGATGGATTGCTGTGAAGCTCAAGAGATGAGCTGGATGGCGTGATGTACTTCTGTATACTATTATCTTTTCCGCTGTGTGTTCAATTGTAAGGACAAGTTCATATGATTGTCCAGTTGTGTGCTATGTAAGTTGTTGTACTCTGATGATGTTATGATGTAAAACTTATACAGTTCTTTTGTTTTAAAGATTATTCATTTATCTATTATATTTGTTCCGCTGCGAAATGAGAGATTCTGCTATTGTTTCTGTTTTCTTCTTCTATCTTCTTCTTTTTAAACCATAACGTTTCAATTTTCCGGTATTCGACTATGCGGCATTTGATACAGTGGCTGTATTGATGTCGACTTTCGAGCGTCGAAAAATCAGGTCATTACAGACGTAGCTTATAAATTTTCATCAAAAAAGTGCAGAATCCCACTCCTTTGACGTTGACCATCCTTTATGTCTTCGATAATAATGATGAGGTGCGATGTGATTAAAGAGCAATCCTTGGTATCGACACTATCACTTTGGCGCTTTACTCCCTTGGTTACACGCACGCTTTACATATGCCTTCAAGAGTGATGGTGGAAGGCGACGTGATCAAAGTGCAGCTCTACATCTTCGAAGTCAATATTGGTGATATCACTCGTTAATATAATAACCTATTTACTTCTCCTTGCAATAAGGTTTGACATCATTTTCTTGAAGCTATAAATTAGAATCTATATATTCTGGTTATTACTAACATATGATTTTAATATTAATGCAATTTTTCTCTATAGTGTAACTCATACGACATTTATTAGCAATCTACCTATCTGACATGGTTTTCTTTTTCTTGTTGCAACATTGTATTTAGAATTTTATGTTAAATTCAAGCTTCTTGTTCATACCCATGAATTTATTCTTTTATTATAAGTTTAGCTTTTGTGTTCTTCTAATTAACCAAAAAAGTTTAAGCTTCTCTTATGGACCCGATATTGGTTATTCAACAGTTATTGACTTGTTATAGGAGTAATTTTGGACTTCAAATTTTATTGTCTAGACATCATGTAAATTATCTAGATGCTCTTAAGAGTGAGTATTCAAATTTGGAATAATATTACCTGGCAGACATACAGAGGGCTAGTCAAGGAACTCTTCAAGAAGATTAGTATGAGCTTCAAAACTTTACTGCCTGAGCCAATTCTTTTTTGGTTGTCAGAGCTTGAATTTCAATATCGAGTTGCTTCGAATGCATTACATAAATCGATTTTTAGAGCTTCATTTTGATGCAAGATGATATATAACACTTAGTTTGTTTTCTCACTGTAATTTTATCTTTAAGCCATTTGATAACAAAAGGGCCTAAAAACCATCCGGCAAAAAGAAGTCCATATTATCATCCATTAATAAGAAGGTCAGAAAACTGCTCGATAATAAGAAATCCAATATTTCATCTGACAATATGTAGACCAAAAATCTGTCTGGTAATAAAAGAGGGTCCGAAATGCATATCTGAAAATAATAAAAGAAGACCAAAAATCCACATTTGGAAATAAAAGGAGAAGACCAGAAATCCAAATTAGGCAATAATAATAGTAGACCAGAAATCCATATTTGGCTATAATAACAGTAGACCAGAAATCCAAATCTGGCAATAATAGAAGATCGAAAAGTTAATCTAATTTATGAAAATTTGAATTCCACAAGAAAACTAGAAATTCAATGGGAAATCCAAAAATCATTAAGAAAACCACCAAGAAAACTAGGAATTCAATCATCAAGGAATCAAAAATTCAATCAAGAAACTCAATCAAAAGCTTGTTAGAATTTTGTGATAATAAGAAATTCAGAAACTCATCATATAATCATCTAGTAATAGTAATTCGAGTAAATTTAAGCAATAGATTCACAATTTTATATAACACTAATTTCGTAACCCTACCTAAAATGCTATAATGGATGCTTTACCATGGACTAATACTTCGAATAGTGACATAGATTCTCATTGTCTAAAGAAATGCTTCTTGTTAGGAAATATACTTGTTAAGGTGTTTTGTTACTTATTATTGTTACCACTATTATTATATTATAGCCAAATAGTTCCGTTCAACCATGCAGTTGTTCAACAAAATAGTTGCATTTAGCTATTCAACCGTTTAACAAGTAGTTCCATTTGAACATTCAACCGTTCAGTAGGTAGCTCCATTCGGTTGTTTAGCCGTTTGACGTGTAGTTCCATTTGGTTGTTGCTTGTTCAATCGGTCCGATTAGTTTATTGATACTTATTATATATATACCTTAAAGATTTCCTTATTTCTAGGCCTAGACTAGATCTATTAGAAATCTACTCTGATCTATTTCTTGAATGAAGCCATTCTTTGCTTTTCTAGTAAGGATATGCTCATTGCTTAATTCCTTTGCCTCTTCATTGGTCTCCAGATTCCTTCATATCTTCTGTGCTTTCTTTCTTGTGTTTGCCTTCGTTTTAGACTTTGGACATCTTCGTCCCTTTATTTGCTTATTCCCCTTCTATGCCTTTGCTTCAAACTTTGGACTTCTTCATACCTTTATTTGATTGTGCCCTTCTTGGGCTTCACTTCAAACTTTGGACTTCTTCGTCTCTTTTGTTTATGGTTTGAGACACCCTTGTCCATTTAGTTGTTTGTGCCCCTTCTTGGTTTTTGTCTTCACCTCGAAGCATTATAGCTTATACTCCATTAATCTTTCTCTGAAAGATTATTAGTTAGTGTTAGACTAGTCCCTCCCTATAGGAGGTGCTCCAGATTGAATGTCGGAGGCTTTTGTCCCTCCCACTAGGAGGTGCTCCAGATTGGACATCCGAGGGTTTTTGTCCCTCCCTCTAGAAGATGCTTTTGATTGAACATCGAAGGCTTTTGTCTCTCCCTCTAGGAAGTGCTCCGGAGTGGACATCGGAGACATTTTTGTGCTCCGAAGTGGACATCGAAGGGTTTTTGGTGCTCCTGAGTTGATTTCAGAGGCTTTAAAGATGATTTTCTTTTGAAAAATTTGTTTGTGAATATGATTTTTGGCTAATTAAAATATTTGTGAAAATCCTGTTGAACTTCAAATTTTTTGTCATCAAACTTCTTTTTGAAAGAAAGAATTTCCAATAAAAGGACCTCTTTAACAAATTGAGGAATTATTTTTTTGAAAAGATTTTAGATACTTGAATTCTTTGATAATAGGTTTTTGAATCATTTTCATAAAAAAAACATGAATCTCAAATAAGAGGCTAAATGGTCATGATTCATGAACCAATAGTCCTTTAATCAAGAATAGGCTCTTATGATTAGAGTTTTCATAGTGTTAATGAATCTTGGTAGTTCTAAAAACTTTTCTTTGAGAATATGTATAGGTTTTTCTTTCCCAAAAGTTTCGGAAAGCTTAGAAAATTCTTTTGTCAGGACATGTTCAACCGAAAATTTTATGTGCATTTACTAATGCTAAGTAACATTTTCTGAAGATTTTACAAATCTTTCCTGAAATAGTTAAACACTTATCTTCCTAGATCTGTAGGGTAATGACCTTTCTTGATTTTTGAAAGTAATTTTTCTTGAATACATGTTTAGAAAGCCCTTTTTGGCAATAAAACGACTTGTTGAAAATAAGTTTGGTTTATTTACTTCCACCATTATATATATAATTGCATCTCCTTAGGTTTCGCTTTGCAAAAAGGAATGTCTTGGTGTGGGTCTGAAAACTCATGATTCATGAACTAATAAACTTCTATGGACAAGTGCATGCTTTTCCAAAGAATCTTTTCTTTTGGGAAGATTTTGGATATTTACCTTTCCCAAGAAACTGGCCTATGATGGATGATTGATGGTAATTCATTGATTTAAGCTTTGAGATAGAGATCAATTTCACCATGGATATTTGATGTGTCTTTCCTTTACAAGAGACTAGAGATTGGTTGCGCTTTGGCAGGGAAACCCAGGTCCTTAAATGCGAAGTGAATTGGTTTTGTTTTAACTTGTAAAGACACTCGAATTTCGTATTAATACATGATTAATTTCAAGTACAAATCAAACTAAAATTTTTTATAAGTAAAGATAATCCGTGATGAGCATCTGCCATAAAACTTCAAAATTCAACTGGAATCTGAATTTGGAGTTGCAAAGTTGCTTTCTTCTAAGGTTTCAGATGCTTGGATTACTCTCTTTTAAGTAGGAAATCATCTAAGTTTCCTTAGTGAATTCTTTAGGAATCCTAAGTTGATTATATTCTGAATTATTGTTGACAAGACATGTCATCCATCAGTCTTATGTCTATTTGCTTTGTGATAACTGCAAAAATCTCATCCTTTATTCGGTTGAGGATAGTTTCGTATTTTGTAGGAAGCAGAGAAATTTTCATCATTTTTTGTCATGGAAAAAATGTAGATGAGTGGTTTTCTCAAATTTACATAGGTGGACTCGAAAATCTCCTTCTTAATTCCCTTATACTCTTATTCCCTTTTGGCTTCTTGCTGAGATGTTCGAAAATAAACCTTTCCACATTTTGATTTTTGCTTAGATTTATTCATGGCATGATATATCTTGTCCATTTGAATGAATTATCCTGCTTGGAAGTAGAAGTGCTGTAAATCTTTGCATCCACGAATATAAAGTTCTTTCCAAAATGGAGTTTGATCAATTAGCCTCGAACGAATTGCCATCGGTTTTCTCCATCAGTTGCATTTTTTTGCTTTAAATGCTTCTGTATTAAATCTCTTCAGGTATTAGCCAAGCAATTCCCATGGCTTTTTCTTGATATTAGCAAACGTATTGGAATCTATAGTTAGGTCTTTGTATATGTAAAACCGTGCCACGAATTCATATGAAAATTATTCCCAAGAACAGATGATCCTTTCATGATAATGCCCATACCATTTTTCAGATGTTCCATGAAAAATTACGTGGAAGAGCTTATAATAATTGCTCCAGATGAATTATAAAATCCATTCAGTTTTCAGAAGCTAGAAGGCGATAATCTGGATCAGTGGTTCCATCATACTTTAGTAAAGGAATTTCGATGTGAGACTGAATTTTAACAACAAATGTTTCTTCTAACAAAGGAGTTCTTTAAATGCAAATGTTTTGTCTTAGGTTAAGGTTTCTTTCTCCTTAAACATGTACTTCGTTATTTGGTCGGTTTCACTACCATAGTAGTCTCTATCATATTTTTTGATTGAGCTATCCAATTGTTCAAGGGGCTCTCTTGCTTGGCTTTCTTAATTTTCGTTTTGTTGACTTACCGTAATCCTTCTACTTTCTTTTAATCGCAACCTTAGAGAGTATGCTTCTAGTTCCTTGATTTTATTTAAAAATTACGCTTCGTTTCCTTCTTCCATAAGGTTCATCATCTTAAATGATTCTTAATATGGAGCTTCTTCAAGAAGCTCTTGCATAACTATCACTTGTATGAATTTTAGTCTCATTGTTTGCAAGTCTTGTTAAAGTTAAGGTTGTCCAACTTCCATATTTTCTAAATTGAAACATGGGATTATATTATCTTCCAAAGTTGTCTACGATGCGGCTTCTTCATTTGGGATGTCGTTACCATTCCTGGCTCTTATCATTTTCTTCCTAAAACAAAATAACCTTATGCAATTAGTTTGTGGAGAGAGTTATAAGGAATCGGAGGTTCGAACACTCCCACAAAATGTAAACAAATTAATTCGTCAACACCCAAAAATGAATAAAAGATGGGTCAATCAAAGAGTAGCCTCTTCAAATATGGTCGAATTCATCGAAGTCATAGGTCGAGATGTGCACGATTCAAAGTCCATTGCAATTCTTTGCTTAATTATCAAACTTGGAGTTGCATAGTGTAGTATAGGTCGAGGTTGTTAGCAACTAAATTTGCTAACCCTGAAAGTGTGTGGAAAACTGAGCAACTTCAAAGAGAAGCCTCGTCGAGGCTAGTTGACGTCATCAAATTGAAGTATATATCCATATTGGTTCTAAGTTTAGTCATCGTCGTCATAAAGGGTTCGGGGTAGTATGCAAAGTATAAGTCAATATGAAGGTCGGCATTCTAGCCGATATGCACTGCAATAGTCAAATCACAAGCTCATGGAAATTCAATATGCTACGCAAGTCACAAGTCTAAGTAAATCAATGTGCAAAGTCAAATGAATTTGCATGTTATAGTTCAAATAGAGTCAAAAGGCCATGTCCTTGTTTAATTTCCAAATCATTATACGTAAAAAATTTCTAGTGTTATAATAGGCAAAATCACCAATTTGATTTAGAGTTTACAATGTTAAAAAGGTAAGAAATGAGAAGAAAGAATTCACCCCTAATGGCACCCCTAGGTCCGTAATTATAAAGTTGAGTGGTTTCGACGTCTTCGGCTTGCATCAATGTCAGTGATTGTGCCGGCATTAGTTTTGGCGACTTCGAGATTGTTATGGACTAGGCTTCCTTTTACTCTTTTAGTAAAGATGTGCAACTACTACAAATTTTGACATCAGCTTCCCTCATCATGATGGTCGATGTCCTTTGAGAACGGGTAATGACTTCGGCAATGATAACAATAAAGCTTAGCATTCCTTTGGCATTAACATCACTTTGCTTATACACACAATATCCTCTCAAATATTGGAGAGACATGGTGAATGAAAGGTGAAGTGCAATTCAAACAAATATGGGTGTTGAAGTTTGGCAGCATGGGAAGATGATGACCTTAGCGACACTATTGATGACATCACACAACATAATTAGTGAAAGTGACATAGGACTTCGACTTCATTCTTTTGGAGATATGCGGCAATAACTTAGGTGACAACATTCTTAGCGGCAATGATGTTGTAAGGTACTAGCTTTGGTAGCTTTACCAAGTATAATATGGTGTCTTTCAAGTGATGTAAAGTTGAAGTGCCATATTGGACACCAGCGAAGAGGGGTGCCGCTTTGCTTTCCTTTGGCATCATTATAATATAGTATCTTCGAAGAGCTATGAAGCGCGATGCTGCTTGAATGCAATCTTGATTCCCTTAATGATTGCTGATGAGTTTATTGTGGTAACCATAGGTTAATGACGAAGTCGACCAAGCATAGCATTAATGAAGTGCGCTATGGCCTCTTTGATACTCATTAATGGCTTATGATTTTGTTCACTTGCGATATTGATTAGGTTCGACGTTATTGTTCATTTTGTTTCTTGTGACATAGCTTATATAATTTTATCAGCGAAGTACTCCTTTGACGATGATCTACCTTTACGTCTTCGATAATAATAATAATAAGGTGCGATGTGATCAAAGAGCAATCCATGGTATCGACCCTATCACTGTGGCGCTTTACTCCCTTGGTTACATGCAACGTTGTACATGTCTTCGAGAGCAATGTTTAAAGGCGACGTGATCAAAGAGAGGCTCTACATCTTTGAGTCAGTATTGGTGATAATACTCGTTATTATAATGACTTTATTACTTCTCCTTGTAGTGAGGTTTGACATCATTTTCTTGAAGCTTTGAATTAGAATCCCTAACTTCTTGAGAAATTATGTGGATAACATTTGCCCCCCCGAAGTGTAGTAGAAACCTTTACTTTTCAAGTCAATAATTTCAAACATCTTGCTTGCTGCATTTCGAATTTATTCAATCTGGTGATGTTACTCTTTCCTCTGCGATTCAAACTCAAACAAGTGAAGTTTTGAAAATATTGAGTTTACTTAAAAAGATTTAAACTCTGCATATTCTGGTTATTACTAATATATGATTTTAATATTAATGCATTTTTGCTCTATAATGTAACTCATATGGCATTTAGTGTTAATATACCTACCTGACATGGTTTTCTCGTTGCAACATTGTACTTACAATTTTATGTTAAATTCAAGCTTCTTGTTCATACCCATGAATTTATTCTTTTATTATAAGTTTAGCTTTTGTGCTCTTCTAAATAACCAAAAAGCTTAAGCTTCGCTTATGGATCAGATATTGGTTAGTCAACGATCATTAACTAATTGTAGGAGTTATTTTGGACTTTAAAATTTATTGTCTAAACATGATGTAAATTTCTTACATGCTCTTAATAGTGACTATTCAAATTTGGAATAATATTCCCTAGTAGATAGACGGAGGGCTAATCAAGAAATTATTCAATAAAATTGGTGTGGGCTCCAAAGCTTTACTTCTTGAGCTAATTATTCTTTGGTTATCGGAGATTGGCTTTCAATATCGAGTTAGTTTTAATGCATTGCATAACTCCCTTTTTAGAGCTTCAATTGGATGCAAGATGATATTCAACACTTGGCTTATTTCCTCATCAGAAGTTTATCTCTAAACCATTTGATAACTAGAGGACCCAAAAACCATATGCTAATAAGAAGTCCAAATTATCCTCCGTTAATAAGAAGGTAATAAAATTACTAGATAACAAGAAATCCAAGATTCCATCTGATAATATGTAGGCCAGAAATCCATATGGTAGTAAAAGAGGGCAAGAAATCCAAATTGGGCAATAATAGAAGACCAGAAATCCATATCTGGCAATAATAACACAATAATAACAGAAGACCAGAAATCCACATCTAGCAATAATAGGAGAAGACCAAAAATCCAAATCTGGACCAGTAATCCATATCTGGCAATTATAATAGAAGACCATAAATCCAAATCTAGCAGTAATAGAAGATCAAAAAACCAATCCGATTTATGAGAATTTGAATTCCACCCGAAAATCAAAAATTCAATAGGAAAGCAAATAATGTAGCGGAACAGTATGAATGTAGCGGAATGATATAATAATAATAGTAATACAATCTTCATCTTCGTCATCCAGAAATAAATTTTCGATTCCTGAATTGCTCAGACTGACCCGAGCGAATTGAAAATACAAAACACTCAAGTTAGAACTAAAGATCTTATGTAAGTTAAATCCACGGTAAAATATGAGTGGAACGACGTCAGAGATGTTTACAGAATTCGACATCTCCTATCCAATGTATAACGTGAGTGCAGTAACTTAAGAGATGCTCGGGATTTACATCTCTTAAGGATCCGTTAAACTATTTACTATGTAGTAATATTTTGCTATTATAATAATGTCTATTGGTAACATAAACTTACTTTAAAATAGCGTTAAGGAGTGACCCAATATTCCCCTTAACACGTAATAGTGCCAATAGTCTATACAGTACCGTAATACCTCCTGATCGGGAGGCTACCTGAGGATATTCCATAGGTATGACACAAATCAAACTCGTACAAGACGCGCTATGCTAGGTGACACGACACACAAGGCAATGCCAGGATGGATATATCAATTACGCATCCGGGCCGGTGGTAACGCGTAGCAGCTACTACCACCCACCTCGAGCCACACCCTCAAAAACAAAAATCAAAAGTGGCTACTGAATCAATCCAAAGGTCAGAGTATAATATCGAAGGAGTGTGTCCGATAAGAGGGGCTACCTCCTTGGCCCGAGAATCTCTCCTGTTTTAGCGACCTTATGCCAACTCACGGGAGTCGGGTCCGTGTATACACCTTAATAGAACGTCGCCACCATCCTACTTCATTCTGGAATCTCCACCGCGTACATGGTTAGTAAAGTGGTTTTAGGAGTTGGCAGAGAGTATGACGACTCGCGATCCCGGTCTCTTTAACAGCCAAACGTTATTATAACACTGTGGTCATTTCAAAATAATTTATACTTCAAAGTCGGAATACAATATCCATTTCAACACCATATAAATACGATATCATTTCCATTTCAAAAATCAAATCAATATGATATCATTTTTATAAAAAAACCCAAATCAATGTAATATCATTTTTATTTCAAATATATCCCTCTTCCAAAATCGTGGCACTTCTAAAGTTATAACACTTTGAAATCAAAGACTTAAAGTATAACACTTTCAAATCATAATACTTTGAAACTTATAACTTTGAAACATAACTACATCACTTAAATGGATTAAATATTAAATTAGTTTATATAATAAAATAACTTCTTCAATTTCACAAATCAATTCCAAATACAGGTTTGAACCCCCAAATAACCATTTCAATTTCCATATATTTCAATGCTTTAAATATTCCACCATTTCAAAACTAATTCTTTGATAATCCATATATATCAAATTCAATTACTATTATTTAGTTTTTAAATGTTTACTCAATAAATCATACATCATTTAAGTAAAACCTTTAATCTTCAAATAACTGGATATTCTTTCAATTTAATTAACTTGATATATTCATTTAAATCAACTTGATATTCATTTAAATCACTCTAAACCAAAATCAAGTTATAAAAATCATACCCTTTAAAATCTCAATTTTATTTAAATTTCAAATCAATTTTTTCCGAATATAATTCTTAAATACTTTAATTCAAATCAAATTCATATTTATCTTCCAAATTTAATTTTATTTAAATCATTATAAACTCTATATACAGTATAATTTAAATAGATACTTAACCATATTATATAAAAGAAATCGAACTTTGTTATTTAACTTATTTTATATTTCAAACAAATTTATACATTGCTAAAAATCAATAATAAAATAACATTTATATAACATCTAAAATCAATATTTATATAACCCGTATATTTCTTTATAAAACCATAGAAATCATTACAAAATACTTTTATATATAGGCCGCGATGTCTGTATATAATTTTCTATCCTATGGTTAAGTGATACAGATATTTATCATTTCAATTCGTAATTTAAATTATAAATACAGTTATATATCATTTCAAAGCGCAATCCCAAATGAAATAAAATCCATAACAACTTGCAGTTTATAACAATATAAAATACAACATCCATTCATCCAATATCAACCATCAAACATTTATCACAATCATCATCCAATCCAGTCAACAACATCAATATAGAATAGATAATAAATAATAGGTATTTACTGGCAGTTTACGTTCAATAATAAATTTAATAACAATTTAACTAGCAGTTTATATGCAATAATAAATTAAATAACAATTTAACTAGTAGTTTACATGCAAAAATAAATTAAATAACAATTTATCCAAATAAATTCAAATAAACAGAGGTGATGATTCAAAATATGCCAAACATTCATAAATAAATTTCTAATCACATGATAAATCAATTTAACAAACATAAGAAAATTTAGAAGTTATGAGTAGGTTAAAACACTCGCCTTTTGAATTTAAATTAAATTTAAATCCAATTTAAATTCAAAATACAGACAGGCTCAGAGTTCGTCCAAACCTATGCCAAAATGCTCGAAATTTTACTAGGATCGCAGCGGAGAAAACCGCGTGTAGAATGGACCTCGTATGCAAAAGTTATCGCAATCAGAACGTTTTAAAGCTCAAAATAAAGAAAATAAAATAAAATAAAACAAAACTGAAAGTCACCTTAGCAGAGCCACGTTACTCCCATCTTCCAGATCGAAACCCTATACCCAGAACACATGCATCGTGAGAATGCCCAAGCCGCCACTGCCCACCGACGTCACACCTCACCTGCGACCACAGCGGCCACGCCGCCCTACCTCCTACGCCTGCGCGAGCGCGCACAGAACCACAATTGACAAAAAATTCATGCCGGTCGCCACCTCCAAACGAAACCTAATCCACCAATTGCCGACGATCAAGCCGTCAACTCGCTATACGAACACTCAGATCTACTCCCCTCAGACCCCTCTACAATACCCACAATTGAATTTGGCGATCAGACAAGGATGATCGTCGTGCGATGAACTGCCGTGGTTTGTTCTCAAAATTATGGACAAATAGAGATTCAGATCGAAAAACGAATTATAGATCTAAGATGCGCTCATTGAGAGCTTTCCGGAGATATAAAATATGATGTAGTTTGAAGAGTTTTAATTTTGAAGTTGAAATTTGAATTGAAGCTGGATTGTGAATTTTAGAGTTTGTCTGCCATTGAGAAAGATGAGCAACAGAAAGAATTATACGTACAGAAATGAGAAATAAAAAGGCTGCAAGGGTTTATAACCGGATATATATAGGGAAAGTTGAAAATAGAGGAACGGATCAGATTTGATTGAACGGTATCGGCCCAAAATCCCGTTATGCCTCCGAAACGAAAATGGGTCAACCCATATCTCAAAATAGATGTTTTTAAATATTTTAAAATCAATGAAACAAGTTCCAGGTCCAAATTCCATCGTATGAAGAATTTATGCTAAAATTTAGTTATTACAAATTGATTTCAATTGATTTCAATTTCATTGATTTCTAGGCGTTTCGACCCCGTACGATCAAACGGCAAGCCCGATCGTTATGAAACTAGAAATCCTATAATAATTCACTATTACGGATCCGATAAAATTATTTTCATCGAAATCCGAGTCAGTAGCCAAAATGGCTATTTTCCAGTTAATTAAATAATTTAATATTTAATTAATTAATCATTTTTTTAATTTAAATTCTATAGTCAACAAATCTTATCATTTTTGATTTCTTAAACAATCACAATAATTTTAAACAAATTTAGAAGTCAAATTAAAGTTAATTAATCCATCAACTTCATTGTTTAATTTCAATTTCATTAAATTTAGAAATTATAAATTAAAATTCCCAAAATTCATTTATTAAATTTTTAAGGCTTGTCATTCACATCTTTTATCATAATAAGGATGCAACTAACATTAGTTTATGTTTATTACATTGAAATCTTCAAATTTCATCTTAATTTCCCATTAATGTAATATCTAAATATTTAATTCCATTTATTTGCAATAAACCCAATTACTATAATTTAAATTCAAAAAATTTAATAAATCTTGATTTCCATTCTTTAAATCAACCAATTTTCATATTATAAATGGAATTGACATTATTTTCAAATATTATCTTAATTTACATTAACATAACAGTGAATTGAGATTCATTGCAATTGATTGCAAATTTTGATTTAATGGACTAAATAAATGATTAACTTATAATAATTGTTATCATTAACTCTCAATCACCCTTTTTATAAGTTTATCATTTTCAAACCAATATTTTAATTACTTATCTACGTTAATTTTATGTACAGTTATTGCATATTATTTCATCATTTAATATAACCTTGAATTTATTTCCAATTTTTACTATATACAATCAACTATAATCCTACAATTGTTTCAATTAATTGGGGGTGCACTAAATTTGTTATTTATTAGCTTGCATTAATGTTCTTACATTTCATTCCCGTTAAAAATTCATTAACAAGTTCCAAATTTTTATTTATTCTAGATTTAGTTACCAAAATCTTATTAAATTAACAAATTTTAAACATCGAAAATTATGGGTCGTTACACTCTCCTCCGCTCAAAACTTTTCGACCCCGAAAAGGAAAAAAGAAGGGAAAAGAAAGAATTGAGTAAACAATAAATCTTATTCAAAAATATTAACTTTATAAACAAATATATTTACAAAATTAATTAATTTAAATAAGATATATCAATTTATAACCATTAAATCTTTTTATACTCAAATTAATAAAGTTTGGAAAACTTTTTCCCAAATTTTTTCTAAGTCCAAAATTTACGGAAAATTTTGACAGAGTCTCTTTTATACGGGGAGGCTCGAAAAAAATATAATATCAAATATAACAATATATATCACAAAATCACAAAATAATATATCCCTACAACGGTAAACAATGTAATAACGCTAGAAAACCGTAATCCGAGAACGTACCTATTTGTCGGGCAATTAACGCTTAATTATGAAACCAAAAGCAGGAGCAATTGCTTCCATAACCTGTATTTCACTTATATAATCCCAAAAAAGTTAACAATTATATAAAATGAAATATTTAAGTTGTTTCAACCACCAAAAAACAAATCAATAATAATCACTTGCAATCACAACATACAACCATCATATGAAGTCAGTAAAATCAACCATCCATATATCCATAGCAAACAAAACAAATAGTTGTTCGGCTTTACAACTTTAAATTGTATAGAATGGAAAATAAACTACTAAGTACACCACTTACTCAACAGTCTTAGATGAAACAAAATAGATTATTCAATCATCCAAACAATTTTAAAGTATCCTTGTCCAAACAACCATAAATCAAACAAACAATAATCCCAACAATAGATCAAGTTCATTTTTAATAATTTCATTTCATAACATTTGTTGTTTGATTTCCTTTTCATTCATATAATGATTTATCCTTTTTATTGACATTTATTTCTTGCAAATTTTCATATTTCCGTTCATTCATTCAGTGTTCATTTCATTTATTTATCGTACTTACCTTTATATCATATTAAATTAGTAGCCTTTCATCTATACATCAAATTCTTATTTATTAAAGAATTTCATGGAATACTTTCATTACCTCAAGTTTTTGCTTGTACAATATCCATTACATTTTCTTATAAGCATTAGAACTTTTAATATTTGATAAGTTATATATATGATTTTAAGGAGGTAATTGAAAGTTACACAAGTTTATTTTATTTTTTTTAAATTGCTTTAATGTTCAAAAATCATATCTTTTGTTTTTGTAGGTTACATGTCTCAACTTTCTGGAAATTTCATTTATAACCTAGCTTTTAATCTACTATTAAATTAGAGGTTGCAATTATTAGTTAAATTCCATTTCACTATACTGATTGAAACTATTAATTAACGGAAACTTAAGAATTAAATACCGGGTTTTATTCAAAATCTTTTAAAATAATAGATAAATGTATATACTTGCAACTTATATATCCAATTATATTTAAAACAATTTAAAATTTATATTTGTTTATCAAAATAAATCTGTAGTAAAACTACTATAGTGGCCTTCCCCTTCGAAACTCGAAAATGAATGTCGATGATGCGTGCACTCATCACCGAAATCATTTCCCAACGACATAAAAGGGAGTATTTCTTTTCAAATTTTTCCTTAAAATGATTCTTTCAAATTATATTGAAATATTTATATCGAAAAATCCATATAAACAATATTATTATATTCCAAAATCCTTTCAAATTTTTTTCCAAAATCCCAGAACTTAAGTTCTAAAATTTCCAATTCTCATTTATCTTATTTTCTTCAAATCTTGTTTCCAATCAATATTTATAAATTTCTCTACCTAACAACCAATATAACCTTTGTAAAAAAATTATTTTATATGTAGAAAATATAATAGGCAAAATTATTTCATTCACCTATATTGAAAACAAATATTGTGTCGGTTTGTCCTATTAAGTGTTTAGAAATCCCTATTGATGTCATAGCGTCCTATGCACCAACCGGAATTTATAAATACAAAACAGAAGAAATTTACACAATATTAAAACCTTTTTATAACACTAACAAATACGCTCTCTCATATATATATGTTCAACGACTTATCATAGGGCATTACTACCCTATTAATAAAGAGTCAGACCCCACAAAGCTAAGGTTTATCGCTAAATCAAAGCTCTGATACTAAATGTAACATTTCGCATTTCCGTACACTTTAAATCGATGATAAACCACACACGTCAGACTCAAACTATACAGAAGGATGGATTGTTATTAGGGTGAATAAGAAAAAGCAGAGAAAGAAAAAAACAAAACAGAATCTTGCAGTGGAACGATAAAATATAATAATCAAATGACAGTTCATGAGGTTTTTTTACAAAAAATTGATTATACTTGTACAACACATATCAGAGTTACACATACCAGAGAATAATAAATAATGCAGCGGAACAGTATGAATGTAGTGGAATGGTATAATAAATAATAGTAATACAATCTTAATCTTCGTGCTCCAAAAATAAAGTCTACGAATCCTGAAATGCTCAGACTGACCCGAGCGAATAAAAAAGACAAAACACTCGAGTCAGAACTAAAGATCTTATGTAAGTTAAATCAACAGTAAAATATGAGTGGCACGGCGTCAGAGATGTTTACGAGATTTGACATCTCCTATCCAGTGTATAACGTGAGTGCAGTAACTTAAGAGATGCTCGAGATTCACATCTCCTAAGGATCCGAGAAACTATTTACTATGTAGTAATATTTCGCTATTATAATAATGTTTATTAGTAAACTAAACTCACTTTAAAATAGCGTTAAGGAGTGACCCAATATTCCCCTTAACACGTAATAGTGCCAACAGTCTATATAGTATCGTAATACCTCTTGATCGGGAGGCTACCAAAGGATACTCCATAGGTACGATGCAAATCAAACTCATACAACGCGCGCTAGGGTAGGTGACACAGTACACAAGGCAATGCCAGGGTAGATATATCGATTATGCATCCGGGCTGGTGGTAACGCGTAACAGCTACGACCGCCCACCTTGAGCTACACCCCCAAAATCAAAAATCAAAAGCGGCCACCGAATCAATCCAAAAGTCAGAGTATAATATCGAAGGAGTGTGTTCGATAAGAGGAGCTACCTCCTTGGACCGAGAATTGCTCCTGTCTTAGCGACCTTATGCCAACTCATGGGAGTCAGGTCCGCGTATATACCTTAATAGAACGTCGCCACCATCCTACTTCATTCTCGAATCTCCACCGCGTACACGATTGTTAAAGTGGTTTTCAGAGTTGGCGGAGAGTATGACAACTTCCGATCCCGATCTCGTTAACAACCAAACATTATTATAACACCGCGGTCATTTCAAAATAATTTATACTTTAAAATCAGAATATAATATCCATTTCAACACCATATAAATACGATAGCATTTCCATTTCAAAAACCAAATCAATATGATATCATTTTTATAAGAAAACCCAAATCAATGTAATATCATTTTTATTTCAAATATATGCCTTTTCCAAAATCGCAGCACTTCCAAAGTTATAACACTTGGAAATCAAACACTTAAAGTATAACACTTTCAAATCATAATACTTTGAAACTCATAACTTTGAAACATAACTACACCACTTAAATGGCTTAAATATTAAATTACTTCATATAATAAAATAACTTCTTCAATTTCACAAATCAATTCCAAAAACAGGTTTGAACTCCTAAATAACCATTTCAATTTCCATATATTTCAAAGCTTTAAATATTCCATCATTTCAAAACTAATTCTTTGATAATTCCATGTACATCAAATTCAATTACTATTATTTAGATTTGAAATGTTTATTTAGTAAATCAAACGTCATTTAAGTAAAACCATTAAACTTCAAATAATTGGATATTCTTTCAATTTAGTTTACTTGATATGTTCATTTAATTCAACTTGATATTCATTTAAATCACTCTAAACCAAAATCAAGTTTAAAAAATCATACCCTTTAAAATCTCAATTTTATTTAAATTTAAAATCAATTTTTTTCCAAGTATAATTCCTAAATACTTTAATTCAAATCAAATTCATATTTATCTTCCAACCTTAATTTTATTTAAGTCATTATAAACTTTATATACAATATAATTTAAATAGATACTTAACCATATTATATAGAAGAAATCAAACTTTATTATTTAACTTATTTTATATTTCAAACAAATTTATACATCGCTAAAAATCAATAATAAAATAACATTTATATAACATCTAAAATCAATATTTATATAATCCGTATATTTCTTTACAAAACCATAGAAATCATTTCAAAATATTTTTATATATAGGCCATGGTGTTTGTATATAATTTTCTATCCTATGGTCAAGTGAAACGGATATTTATCTTTTCAATCCGCAATTTAATTTATAAATATGGTTATATATCATTTCAAACCGCAGTCCCGAATGAAATAAAATCCATAACAACTTGCAGTTTATAACAATATAAAATATAACATCCATTCATCCAATATCAACCATCAAACATTTATCACAATCATCATCCAATCCAGCCAACAACATCAATATAGGACAAATAATAAATAATAAGTATTTACTGGCAATTTACGTTCAATAATAAATTAAATAATAATTTAACTGGCAGTTTATATGCAAAAATAAATTAAATAACAATTTAACTGGCAGTTTATAAGCAATAATAAATTAAATAACAATTTATTCAAATAGATTCAAATAAACAGAGGCGAGGACTCAAAATATGCCAAACAGTAATAAATAAATTTCTAATCACATCATAAATCAATTTAAGAAGCATAAATTTTTTTAGAAGTTATGAGTGGTTAAAACAATCACCTTATAAATTCAAATTGAATCTAAATCCAATTTAAACAAAAAATTCAAACAATCTCAGAATTCATCCAAACAAGCGCCAAAATATCCGGAATTTTACTAGGATCGTAGTAGAGAAAACCACATGTCGAACGGACCTCGTATACAAAAGTTATCGTGATCAGTACGTTTTAAAGCTCAAAATAAACAAAAATAAAATAAAACAAAATTGAAAGTCACCTCAGCAGAGCCACGTTGCTCCTATCTTCCAGATCGAAACCCTATACCCAGAACACACGCATCGCGAGAATGCCCAAGCCGCCATTGCCCACCGTTGTCGCACCTCGCCCGCTACCACACGCGGCCACGCCGCCCTACCTCCTACGCCTGACAAAAAATTCATGCCGGCCGCCACTTCCAAACGAAACCCTAATCCACCAATTTCCGACGGTCCAGCCATCCACTCGCTATATGAACCACTTAGATCGACTCCCCTCAGACCCCTCTATAATACCCACAATTCAATTTGGCGATAGGACAAGGATAATCGTCGCGCGATGAACGACCGCGAGTTGTTCTCAAAATTCTAGACAAATAGAGATTCAGATTGAAAAATGAATTACAAATTTGAGATGCGCTCGTTGAGAGCTTTTCGATGATATAAAATATGATATAGTTTGAAGAGTTTTAATTTTGAAGTTGATTTTTAAATTGAAACTGGATTGTGAATTTTAGGGTTTATCTGCCATTGAGAAAAAGGAGCAACAGAAAGAATTGTACGTACAGAAATGAGAAATAGAAGGCTGCTAGGGTTTATAACCGGATATATATAGGCAGAGTTGAAAATAGAGGAACGGATCAGATTTGATTGAACCGTATCGGCCCAAAAGCCCGTTCTGCCTCCGAAACGAAAATGGGTCAACCCATATATCAAAATAGATGTTTTTAAATATTTTAAAATCAATGGAACTGGTTTCAGGTCCAAATTACTTCGTATGAAGAACTTATGCAAAAATTCAGCTATCATAAATTGATTTCAATTGTTTTCAATTTCATTGATTACTAGGCGTTTCGAGTCCGTACGATCAAACGACAAGTCCGATCATTACGAAACTTGAAATCATATAATAATTCGTTGTTACGAATCCGATGAAACTAGTTTCGTCAAAATCTGAGTCAGTGGCCAAAATGGCTATTTTCCAGTTAATTAAATAATTTAATATTAAATTAATTAATCACTTCTTCAATTTAAATTCTATAGTCAACAAATCTTATCATTTTTGATTTCTTAAACAGTCATAATAATTTTAAACAAATTTAGATGTCAAATTAGAGTTGATTAATCCATCAATTTAAGTGTTTAATTTCAATTTCATTAAATTCAGAAATTACAAATTAAAATTCCCAAAATCCATTTATTAAATTTTTAAACCTTTTCATTCACATCTTTTATCATAATAAGGATGCAACTAACATTGGTATATGATTTATTACATTAAAATCTTCAAATTTCATCTTAATTTCCCATTAACGTAACATCTAAATATTTAATTCCATTTATTTGCAATAAACCCAATTACTATAATTTAAATTCAAAAAATTTAATAAATCCCGATTTCCATTCCTTAAATCAACCAATTGCCATATTATAAATGGAATTGACATTTTCAAATATTATCTTAATTTACATTAACATAACAGTGAATTGAGATTCGTTGCAATTGATTACAAATTTGGATGTAATGGACTAAATAAATCATTAACTTATAATAATTGTTATCTTTAACTCTCAATCACCCTTTTCATAAGTTTATCATTTCCAAACCAATATTTTAATTACTTATCTACGCTGATTTTATCATAATACAATTTATTGCGTATTATTTCATCAATTAATATAACCTTGAATTTATTTGCAATTTTTACTATTTACAATCAATTATAATCCTACAATTGTTTCAATTTATTGGGGTTGCACTAAATTAGTTATTTATTAACTTGCATTAACATTCTTACATTTCATTCCCCTTATAAATTCATTAACAAATTCCAAATTTTTATTTATTTCAGATTTAATTACCAAAATCTTATTAATTAACAAATTTTAAACATCGAAAATTACGGGTCGTTACAGGAAAATGATGACGTCGGCGACAATGTTGATGACTTCATATAGCATAATTAGTGAAGGTGACATAGGACTTTGACTTTATCCTTTAGAAGAAATGCGGTAATTACATATGTGGCAATATTCTTGGCTGCAATGATATATTAAGGTACTGGCTTTGATGACTTTACTAAGTATAATTTCGGTGTCTTTCTAGTGATAAGCAAGTCAAAGTGCTATATTAAACATCCGCGAAGAGCGGTGTCACTTTATGATCCTTTGGCGTCATCGTTGTATAGTATCTTCAAAGAGTTATGAAGCATGGCTCGCTTGAATGCAATGTTGATTCCCTTCATGATTTTTGATGAGCTTATTGTGGTAAACATATGCAAATGACGACTTCGACCAAGCTTAGCATCAATGAAGTGCACTATGGTACTCTTCGATGCTCATTAATGGCCTATGACATCGTTCACTTGACATTTTGGTTAGCTAGAGTTATTGTTCCTTCTATTTCTTGTGACTGAGCTTATACTTTTTATCAGCTAAGTATGGAATCCTACTCCTTTAACGTTGATCTACCTTTATCTCTTTTGACAATAACGACGAGGTGTGATGTAATCAAAGAGAAATCATTGGTATCAACACTATCACTTGGCGCTTTACTCCCTTGGTTACATGTGACATTATACATAAGTCTTCAAGAGTGATGATGGAAGGCGATGTGATCAACGGTTCTATATCTTTGAAGTTCGTATTGGTGATGACACTCGTTATTGTGATGGCCTAATTCTTCTCCTTGCAATGAGGTTTGACATCATTTTCTTGAAGCTTTGAATTAGAATTCATATCCACTTGAGAAATTATGCGGATAACACTATTATATAAGAATCCATTTCCACTATTGTCAGATAAAAGATACATTTTTCAATTTTCAAATAAGAAGGCGGACGTATTTCTAATTTCGTAAATGTCCAATGGTTGATTTAGCCAATCCAACTAATATGAATGATCAAAATCCTCTGAACATCCTTCTAAATTATTCTATATGAGATATCACATTTAATAAACTCTTTCTTCTCTAATACATTGTCTTTCCTTAGTTAACTTTTTTTTGTTAATACAATGCAGTGTATAATATTAACATATTATTTACAACACGTTTTTAATATGAATCGTTGAAGTATATTATGTTTTATTCGCTATATACACCTAGTAGATTTATCTTTGATGATTTTACCTTTGATTTGTATTACAGCTCAATATTTTATATCCTTGAAGGTATATTATACGCCAATTATTTAATTCACTGCAAATATTTTCTTAAATGGCTGCTAACGCTAAGCAAACCTAGGGTTTCTAGATCCCATACTTTTTACCACTCGATTTCAATTTCACTCTCAATTCTTCTATTTCTAATCTTTGCAACACTCGATATGATTCCTTAAAAGGTAGGGGTACTAACTTCAACGTGTAAGAATGGGGAGACATTTATGGGGAGACCAATGGTGGCAACGGTACCGTGGATGGGGAAGGCTGGATAATGGTGCAAGGGTAGAAGAGAAAAAAATACCCAACCCTATGCGGCATCTATAAGATCTGGTGCTAAGGGCATGGATAGGGGTGGTAGATCTAAACCATTGAAGGATAATCGAAATAAATTCTTCATCCTATCCAATGTAACAAAAAATTCTTATAGTGAGGCAGTAAGAGGAAGGTGGTAGTAGCAGAGGGGAAAGTCATCCGAGTTACATAAATTCGATCACTGTACATGAAGTGAGAAGAGGCGTTCTTACCAAGAACGCAGTGAATTAAGCCGAATCTTCTTGAAGATTTTGCATCCTATTATATATTATGGGGCCCAGACCATATTACAGAAATTTAGAAGAATATGTGAAAAGAATGTGGAGCACAAAGAATGAATTCTTCCTCTAATCGAGAGATAACGGGTTCTATTTGGTTTGATTTGGCAGTGAGAAAGATTGTGAGAACATAAATGAACATGATCCATGGTTTTTTTGTTAAAAACTTGATCATCATAAAGAGGTTGAGCATGTTGACGAAGATCGATATAGATCTACTCTTCTCAATGCCTGTATGGATCAAACTACTAGTTTTGATCATTAAATTTTAGGGATCGAAAGTTGTTAGTGAACTTATTAGTACTATTGACTTTCTAATAAAGATGGACAATCTGTAATAACCCTAAGTTTTATAATTAATTAAACAAGTTAACTAAAGGTACAAGATGAGCTATACCTATACCTAAATCTACAAAAGCTTTTAAACATCTTCAAAATGAATTAAATATTCCAAGCTATAATGCCGCACCTCTATACCTAGACTGCTAAAGAGTATTACTAAGTAATATCATCTAGTAAAATAGAGAATGAGGTTTGTTAAGAGTGACTTGATGTGACTATTACCTTGGGCTAACACTAACACGTCATTCTTATCAAAATTTTGAGGATCTAATCTAATTAATGTGTATAGTCTCGGCACAAAGCAATAAACACATAGGTTAAAATAAATTTGAACAATATACAATATCAAATTGAATGGAATTGTGCAGTTGTAGAAATATGTATGTATATTTGGTTGAATGAAGTGTAGTCAGTTTTAAATTTAATTGGAAATTTCTATAAATAGATGGAATGATTATTAAAAGGAAAACTAAAAGAGAATTAATTAATTCAAATTATAGCCCATGGCCTATTCAACTTTAACATATGCTAATATTTTTTTCCTTAAACTCGGTTCCCTCTTTCATGCCCTAACCTTAGTTGTAAATCACGAAATCAAAATCGAATAAAAAAATGGTATCGCGTTTAGGTTGACACTAACGATGGGGGATAGTACACATGCCAGGGGAAGTGATTGGGGATTCTCGTGCCGGGATCGAAGTCGCGTGCCTGGAAGCGATTCTCATATAGTGGGTGTGAGTTTAGATGGAGGAGGCCACAACCTAGGCAATTGGCGACATTTGGCTATGAACCCAACTTCAGCGTGGTCGCGGTTAGAGATAGGCGATCGAGGCATGGATATGGCAGTTGTGGTGATGGCAAGATGCAGGGGTCGAAGCATGCTTCAAGTGCCTAGTGATATGAATATGGCATTTAGTAAAGACACGAACCAGGGACTTCTAATGGCGGATCCCTTCGCATCCTAAAGGTAAGTTGTTAAACTCATGAATTCTATCTCTAATTATTTGAATCCCATTTGCAAGCCCTGATATGGATGATTGTGCAAAAAAAATTTGGTTGTTAATGATTGGATTGTTGACATGAATTGCTTTCCTCCTTTATATCTTGTTGTTAATATATGTAGTGTATCCTAGTTATTACATATAGTTTGGAGATAGTTAATTACTTTATAGTGTTGATTCGTTACATGGATTGATGGTGTAAATTTACGAACAGAACTCAGTCCATTTTTGAATTGAAAATTTACAGTATGTCGATACTCGTATATCGTCTGTGATCGGAGTTATTGAAAGAAACTCGGGTCATTAAATAATTTCACATTTTGATATTTTTCTAAGCGATGTTAGCTCCAGAAATTACATTCTTGATGGGTTTATTGTTTGAATTGTTTAAATGTTTTTAAAAGATTTTCAGGATCAGATTTATCTATTTTGATCCATATTGGAATTTAATTAATAAAATACAGTTAACTTATATTATATTGTTAACTTATTTCTTATTTCAAAATTTATATTTAAATCTTTTAAAGATGAGTAATATTTACTTATAAAACCTTTTAAAATTTACTATTATAAGTGTATAATTTTGGAAATGTTTTAAAGGTAAAAGATACGAAATGGTATTGTTTTATAAAAGCGGTTGTGAATAATTTCAAGTGATTTTTATTATAAAAGCGGTTTAAATGATTTTGAAAGAGTTCAAAGCCTTTGTAAGTAAACAACTTTTCTTTAAAATGAATTTAAGAATTTAAAAGTAACGCTGGGAACTTGTATATATAAAATTAATTAAAAAATCTTTTATTTTTTTATTGTGGATTTGGATTTTATTGACATTTCCCGCTTCCCCATGGAATGAGGAATTTTAATAAACGGTCGAATCGTACAAATTGGTATGGGATATTTTGTACATTTCCTCCACTTATTTTTATAACTTGTTGGATATGGTGTATTAAGTGGGATGTACCAACTTTTAGTTAGTACTTGAATATCACTAGGTGGTATGGGGCATTCAATAAAATTCTAGTAATCACTAAAGTTACAGTGATTAACAATTTAGAGTTGTATATCTTAGAGTGTTTGACTATATAGGCTGATAGATCCCTAAGGAAAATTTAGCTCAGGATTTTGATGATCATGATTATCATTGACGATACATTAGATCATTCATGATCCTAGTACTTTCTTGGCAGTATTGGGATACTATCCTCTTTTGGGATTAAGTGATGGTCTCCATAGCTTTTGTGGGTGACCAGCTATCACCAATCCATAAGGGGATTGTACCTCACAAAATTACAACTTCAATATATTTATTTTATTTCAATCTCGACCAAAGTTATTACAAATTTCCTAAGCTTATTAAATTTTATACGAATTTTTGAAGTGTTTTAACTTGAAAATAACAAGTGAAATATAATTAAAAAGGAAAAATATTTGTAAATCATGGAAGAATAAAGGTTCAAGAATTATAGTGATTTTTTTTGAATTTTCCATGAGAAAATAAAAGGGTTAAGTAGTTAAGTATTGTGCTGGGATAAAAGGGTACTATGGGAGATGTAAGGGAATAAAATCCACGAAAAATATATTAGTAAGGTTTAGGAAAAAAGGAGAATATCCAAATTTTGAGGAAAATAACACTATAGATAATAAAAAGTGAATAAGCCGAATGGAATAACGACACGCGCAACAGCATTGTCAGGGATGACAGAATTTTTTAGATGATGGTATTGGAGCGGCGGCTTTAAATTTTTAAGTGAGAGTACTATGCTAAATATGAAGAAATCATAGTGCATAAAAATGTAAAGAAGAACACTTAATGTGTAAAGTGTAGAGCATACCACGTAGGTCAACGGCATTGTGCTAAAGGGGAGAAATGTATAATAGTCATAAAAGATAATTTATTGAGACTTGAGGAGGGGCCAAGTTAGAACGGGAAAGGGATCTTGCGTTAAAATGTAAAGATAGAGTTGGAAGGGCTATTGACGTCGAGTGAGGATGCTCACACGAATGCACACCTAGGAAAGGTGAGGAGAGTCATTCAAAGGAACTACGGTGGGGAAGGCCAAGTAGTTCCAAATTGAACAAATGTTTAGAGGCTACATGTAGGAATCTTTGCGGTTTACTATAGTGGGGTGGTTCCAAGCAGTTTGAAAAATAAGTAAATAAATTACTGTGGCGGGGTGACACCAAGAAGTGAGAAACTTAGTGAATAAATATATAAGGACTACATGTGGTTGATTCTTTGTAGTCCAAGGCTTAACTAATTAAATCGTTAAGTACTGCGGGTGTTGGGTCCAGGTGATCAAATAGATGAATAAATTTAGAAGAATATTGTGGTGGGTGATTTTAAGCGATAATAATGAATTAATTTATAAGTAAAATACAATGGCATAATTCCAAGCAGTAATAAGCAAGAGACAAACTCTAATTGTAGGTAAAGTGACAACAGCGTTAGGTCATGGTATTGAACAATTTAAGGAATGCTTTAAAGAATAAATGAGACCTGCGAAGGATTATTGTAGGAGTAAATGGTTAAGCAATATTAGACTAAAGAAGAACCCATAAGGAAAACCAGGTGGGGTCTACACAAGGAGCGCAGTATTCTATATTTAGATGTAAAAGCTATCTAAACTAGGAAGTGGGTTGGGTCTGCGCAGTGTGCGCTGAAGTAAAGGAAATCTGCTTATGGAAGCATTTAACTGAAAACATAAATAAGAAATAACCGCATCAGTAATTTAAAGTGCTTTAATGATGATGGTTGACTAGTGAGGGGAAAACCTAATCTGTGCACTGAAGGTTAGTCTCACATTATGTTTGTTTTGTGGGACAATATTATTCACACTATACTTTTTGTTTGACCTATGTTTTTATTATTATTTTTCACATAAACTCACAGGTACCCATTTGAGTAGGCTGAGTTTATAGGCATAGACAGATACAAAATATTGACAGTAGTACAAGGACTGAAGACAAAGCAGGAGGTTCTTTAGCAAATAAAGATTTCATGTTTGCTGTATGATTATGTGGGGCCGCATCTTCATTTGTGGACCCGACTCATTATGATGTTATTTTTTATTATATTTGAACCATGCGTGGGCACATGACTTGGGAAATTTTGACCGAAGTAATTATACGAAAATCTAAAAGAATCTGCTACGTAATAATAATGTTATTTTGCTCTGTTTATTTATCGGTGTTCTCATACTATACTGAATTCACTTCAGTCACCGGGAGATAATTTTGGTGATGACTGCAGCATCATCGACATTCATCTTCAGGTTTTAGGTGGGGACATTATAATTAGTATCAGAGCATAGGTTTAGGAAAACTACTTAAATAAAACAAAGCTAATAATTGATAAGAGAAGCAAATAAGATAGAAGTAAATGCAATAGGGAGGGGATGCTATAATATATTTTATATATATTCTTCATTGCGATTTCACTTCTTATCTTTTCATTTTGATGAAGGCTTGCTTTATAGAAAAGCAAGATGGATTTGACAAGAGGCAAATCACAGTAAGAGGGGCAAATGCATGAAGGGAGACTGGAGAAACACAGACTGATGAAGGATGGGAGGAAAGAATTCCAAAAGCAATAGGGGAGGAAGCTGCATTGCCAGCAAATGAAGGAGGTATTAATGTAAATGTATTATTTAGATAGTTCGTCGCCCAGATGATGTGGGAAGCTACACCGAAGGCAGTATAACCGAGAGCTACGGTTATGAGGGAAGATATCCTGAAGATGGGCAAGGATTTCAGAAATATGGAAGGGAAGGCATTTACTGGGAAAGAGCCTGCGGTAGAAGTGCTGAATTGGTTGAGAAGCTATGAGCGTATATTTATCGACTTAGGAATGATGCGCATAAGAGACGACTGACATTAAGGCAGTTAAAAGAAGACGCACTAGAATTATGGGATACCATAATTGCATAAACCTCAGAAGAGGGAATCACTTGAATGCTGTTCAAGGAGAATTTTGAGGCCTAGTTCATATTAGAGTCTTAGCGGAGCGTGTTGTTGAGGGAGTTCATTGGCTTGAGGTAGGATTACCTTACAGTGGAGGGGTACCTCTAGAAGTTCAATGCATTGGCTAAGTATGGTAGGGAGATCATTAACACTCTTGTGAAGAAAAATGAGAAGTTTATTAGAGGCTAAAAGCAAGGGCTTGATCATAAGGTGATGGCTCATCTAGCGTCTCCTTATGAGTTTGTAGTGGACATGACTAGAAGATATGATAACATGTATAAAGAGAAGAGAAGGATGGAGATGAGGCCCATAGCAGAACATAAGAAGAAGTTTACCCTATACGCTAAAAGAAAGAAAGGAGCACCAAAGGGGAAGAGTAGAGTTGCTAAAACTGAAGTTGCCATTGCAGAAGTAGTCTACTACAACTACGTACAAAAGGGACATTATGCTTTGAAGTGCCCTTGCCTAAGTATGTTGTGAGGATAAAGTGCTTCAAGTGTGATAAGATGGGGCATCTGAAGAAGGACTGCCCAAAGCTTAAAGTGGAAGTATATGCTTTGAAGGGTCTAATGGAAGGACCATCTACATAGAAGAGAGGCAAGGGGAAAGTCTTAGAAGGTATTGATTTTATTTTTGGTATTTCAGTTAGAGTATTGTTTGATACTAGAGCTATACATCCTTTTGATAGTTAAAGATTTAGTGGATAGACTTAGGTTAGGAGCCACCTATATAGTCACTTCCATATGTGTAACAAATCTGATAGGAGGATACACCACTCTCGGATTAATATGCACTAACCTAGATGTTGAGTTAGGAGGGTGTAAGTTTCCTTATGTTCCCTACGTGTTTGATTCACAAGCTTTAGAGTTATTCTAGGAATGGATTGACTGGAGAGGCATAATGCAAGGGTGCACTGTGCCAAAAGGATCATCATTCTGAGTCATTCGGACCAAAAAATGTAGAGTGTACATGGTTTTGGAAGAACATGGAGAAGTGCGCAAGAGTTTTTTATATGTGTTAGCTTTGGAGGAAGAGGAGCTAGGAGCAATAAGGATAGTGAAGGGGTTCTAAGATTTTGTGGTTTCGAGGTTGCCACACTTGAGAGCGGTAGAGTTTTACATTGACTTACTACCGAAGGCTGAACCATTTAGTCGAACTCCTAGTAAATTACCTCTGAGGGAGGTGGAGGAGCTCAAAAATAAATTGGTACAGTTAGAGGAGAAGAGCTTCATATGACCAAGTAGCTCACCATAAGGAGCGGCAATAGTGTTTTTAAAGAAGTCTAATGGGTCTTTGAGACTATGTACATACTATCAGAAGCTGAATGAGAGGACAATAAATAATAGATATCCTTTGCTAAAAATATATGACCTTTCCGATCAATTAAGTGGAGAGTGTTTTCGTAGTTAGACATGGCTAAGGGTTCCATCAAATGAGAGTTGCGAAGGAAAGTATTCCTTTGACTACATTTAGAACCAGGTATGGTTCTTATAATTTGTTGGTTATGCCATTTGTGCTAAGCAATGTGCTTGCATTCTTTGTAGACTTAATGAATAGGATCATCTGAAATAAGTTGGCAGATATGTATTAGTGTTCATAAATGACATTTTAATGTACTCTGAGGATGAGGAGAAGCACGCCGTTCACATATGCCTTATACTGGAGACATTGAGACAGCATAAGTTAAAGGTGAAATTTTCTAAATGTCATTTCTAAAGTAGGGATGTAAAGTTCCTTGGCTATATAATTTCCAAAGAAGTGTTAGTGGTAGATCTGGAAAAGCTAAAGGCAGTAGTTGGGTGGAAGAGACCTGAGACTATGACTGAGGTGCAAATTTTTTCTAGGCTTGGCTGATTATTACAGGAGATGCATTAAGGATTTCTCTCGTATAACTGCGCAGGTGACTATGCTGACTAGGAAGGTAGAGCAGTTATTTTGGGCGTAGGAGTGCGAGAAAGCATTTCAAAAAGTGAAGCGTGGATTGATGAATGTGCTTGTGTTAGTAATACTTGAAGGGAATGATGGTATGACCGTGTATATGGAAGTGTCAGGATTAGGGTTAGGTGCAGGATTGATGCAGAAAGGCAAAGTAATTGCTTACGCATCTAGGCAGTTATGACCTCGTGAAGTTAGCTGTCCAATGCATGATTTGGATTTTGTCATAGTAGTCTTCGCATTGAAGATTTATAGACAATATCTCTTAGGGGAGAGGTTTGAATTGTATACTGAATGCAAGTCCTTGAGATATTTTTCTCTCAGAAGGAGCTGAATATGAAGCAATAGAGATGGTTAGAGTTCCTAGCATTGTATGATTAAGGCAAAGTATACACCAAGAAAAGGCAACAAAGTAGCTGATGCCTTGGGCCGAAGACAACAAAGTTGTGTTCTACAAATGCTAGAAGAATGGATTGCATTAGAAATGGTGTCTGCGTGTAATGTGCGGTAACGATCTAGTGCAGGATCAAGCAACATAAACAAAATATTAGCATGCTTAAAATTTAGACTTGCGTTGGTAGAAAGGATAGCTGAACAGCAAAAAAATGATAAGTTCTGCACAGATAGTAAGGCGTTTGGACTCAAGAGTCACGTCAGTAGAACTAAAGGGGTTTAGTGTGGATAAGAAAGGAGTACTGCAGGAGAATGGCAGGTTGTATATTCCAAATACTAGAGTGCCATAGAAGAAAGTATTGGACGATTGTCATTGTTCGAAGTTTACCATACATCCTGGAGGTACAAAGATGTACTGAGATAAAGATGAGTTTCTTCTAAGAAGGAACGAAGGGAGATCAAGGAGAGTATGTGAGAAAATGTCTTACATGCCACCAAGTGAAGGTAGAATATCAGAAACCTAGTGGGCTCCTATAACCCTTAGAATTTCCAATGTGGAAATAGGATTCAGTATCTATAGACTTCATAGATGGATTGCTAAGGATAAGGACAGGGAATGAAGACATGTGGGTCTTAGTTGATAGACTAACTAAGTGTTCTCATTTCAGTCCAATGAAGACTAAGAGAACTGGGCAAAGTTATTAGAAATATACGTAAAGATGATAGTGAGACTGCATGGGGTGTCAGCACAATTATTAGTGATCGGGGTTCACTGTTCAATAGTGGATTTTAGAGAAGTCTATAGAAGGTATTAAGTACAGAATTGTGCATGAGTACCGTGTACCATCCATAGAGAAATGGGTAGACCGAGAGGGTCACTAAGGTCCTATAAGATTTTGTAAGAGCATGTATTTTGGACTGTGGTGGCTCTTGGAAAGATTATCCACATTTGGTAGAGTTCTCATATAATAATAGCTATTAGAGCAGTATTGGGATGGCTCTGTTTGAGGCTCTGTGTGGAAGGCCATGTAAGTCGCAGAGATGATGGTGGATGTAGGAGATAGGGTTGTGTTAGGGTCGGAAGTGCTGAGGGATGCTACTGAGAAGGTAGAGCTAATCCAAGCAAGGATGAAAGGAGAAAAATCTTGGTAAAAGAATTATGCCAAACACAAGGAGAAATCAATTGGAGTTCACAGCAAGTGATTAGGTGTTTGTAAAGGTTTCTTTGATGAGAGGCATGATGTGTTTCGAGAAAGCTGGAATTTAGCACCCAGATATGTAAGATCATTTCCGATAATAGGTACGATTGAAAATATGGTGTATAAGGTGGATCTGCTGGTGTTTTTATAGGGGTTCATAATGTATTCCAAGTATCATTTTTAAGGAAACGCGTTAGGGACTCGGGAGCAGTAGTTGATCAAAAGGCCATAGAAGACTTAGTTATAAGACCGGGTATGACTTATGTGCCCAAACTAGTTTGGATAGTGGATTGGAACGAGAAGCAGCCTCAGAACAAGTTAGTGAAGCTAGTATGCTTTTAGTGGAGCGCAAATTGGGAGGACTGCACATGGGAAACGGAGGATAAGGTTAGGAGGCCCTATATAGAGTTGTTTGTCACAGATTAGCGCATATGCTATGTATCGAGATGTGCTAATGTGGACAATATATATATATATATATATATATATATATATATATATATATGATATTATAGTTATTTTCTATATTAGTAGGAAGTGCCAGTACATTTTAGTATGCATGGACTTGGAATTTATGGGGATGTTTTGGGTAAGCATAAAGAAGAGGACTAGTCATTAGTTGACCTTAACCGAATTTCGAGGTGAAATTCCTTCAAGAAGGGAGACTGTAATAACCCTAAAGTTACTAATTAATTAAACAAGTTAATTAAAGGAATAAGGCGGGTTAAATAAGAAAAGTGGAGAGGAACGAATTAATAGAAGTGGGTATAAGGGCCCAGGCCTAACTTATTATGGGACAATATACGATACTTGTTTCTATTCGCTCATTTCATTTTACTCAAAACTAAAATAAAAGTTGGTGAAACTCTTTAATGGTGGAAGAATAAAAAGGAAAATAAGAAAAGATACAAAAACATAAGCTAAGAGAAACTAAAGAGGACTAAAAGCACTACATCTTAAAGATCTAGGTGAGCAATACTTAATCCTTCTAAACCGATTTTCTTATATATATGGGTTCAGTTCAAATCTATATATTTTTATGTATGATGGGGTTCATACGGGTTTCATTCAAAGAACTAGAAGTTTAATGAATGTTTTGGGAAAGGATGAGTGAACGTAGGATGTTTACATGTGTTTTCCCTACTTGTAATTTCGAAACTTAATAAAAAAATTGTATAATGTTTAAATCATGATTTATAATGTAGGTTTTTAGTTTGAGGAATTTCCTATGCTTATATAATTTTATACAAATTTTTAAAGTGGTTTAACTTGAAAATAACAAGTGAAATATCCTTAAAAAGATAAAATATATGTAAACCATGGAAGAATAGAGTTTCGAGAATTTTAGCGAATTTTATTTGAATTTTCTGATAGAAAATAAAAGGGTTAAACAACTAAGTTCTGCGTCGGGTAAAAGGGTACTACGGGGGAACTCACGGGAATAAAATCCATGAAAAATATATTAACAGGAGTTTGGAAAAAAAAGATAATATCCAAATTGTTTGCTGAAAAGAACACTGCAAATAACAGAAAGTGAAATAAGATCGAATGTGATAACGACATGTTTAAAAGCGCTGTCTGGAACGTCAGAGTTGTCGGGTAACGACATTGGGCGGCGTTTCTAAATTTATAAGTGAGAGTACTGTTGTAAATGTTAGGAATCATACTACATTAAATGTAGAGAACACTTGATAAGTAAAGTGTTGAGCGTACCATGCAGGTCAAGGGGATTGTGCTAAAGGGGAGAAATGTATAATACTTATAAAAGATAAGTTAGCGAGACTCAAGGAGAGGCCATGTAAGGAAATTTGACCGTTTTGTAAGGAAATTAATGCGAAAACATTAATGGACCGTTTCCTTCCTCATTATGTGATACATTAATGGACCGTTTCCTTCCTCATTATGTGGTACATTAATGGACGGTTTCCTTCCTAAAACGTTTCCTTCCTCATTATGTGGTCAATAGAATCTAAAGGGTTTTTCTATTAATATGCTAATAAATAAATCAGTTATAATCTAGAGCATTAATTTCTCTCATCTTGATCTTGATGGACGATCAAGATTAAGTCTACAAATCTGAAAAGTTGGTCTTCTCTCTACCTATAAACATTAACCTTTACCCATCACAAAGGATATAGAAAACACATAAAGAAAGATATAGGAAAAGAGAGAGAAACCATTTCCTTTCTCCATTGAAACAACTTTCGACAACAACCATTGTCGATTCGTATACAAGATGTCTGGAGGTATGTTTTATTAATTCATTACATATGTGATAATCATGTAATTCTAGATCTTAGGGTTTATGTTATTCGCAAGATATAGATTACATGTGGTATCAGAGCATGGTTTTAGAATTCATGATTATCCATCAATATATAAAACAAAACTAGCATAGATCTATGATATGATGTTTGTAATTTTACTATGATGATGATAATGATTATTAGTGTTAATATGATTCATGTTTAATATTCATATTATTTAAGTTGCTATAGTAATCATGATTATCAATATTGTTCTATTTACTCTATGGAGATCTGGATCTGGAAAATTTATATTTCCGCAAACATTGATTTTTTCTACTTTGATGTTTGACCTACTGTATAATATGGAACAACTTATTGTATGCGAATACTTTTCAGAAAGTATACATATTGAAAACAATTGTTTCCTAGTTTGACATTAAATTCATGACCTGGAACTTGCAAGATAATTGTCTATACATGATTTGCAAAATAATTATTTATATGTTAAATTCATGTATGGAATTTACTTGGAGTTACTAAACATTTATTATCCTTGTTTTGGATTACTTGAAAGAATGACAAATGTTTATGCAAAAAAAACATTAACGTTTATCTCTTTTCTCTCTTGTTTTAGTTTTTGCTTCTGCGCTTAATTTCCATGTTTCCTCTAGTCTGATGCATGCAGTCCCGTCCACAGGCGGCTGCTGCTTGCACAATAACGCATGAAACATTAATGTTTATCATTCTTTCATGAGTATGGTTCTACTGCCTACCCACAGGAGGCGCTAAACCTAACCTCTTATTATGACATGTGTTTTATTCTAATAAAGAAGCCTACATTTCTTTTATATCTGCAGTTGCAATGCCCTCAAACCTTAATTCGTACGCTACGTCTATCGTCAGACTCAATGGAACTAACTACTCAGAATGGAAAGAGCAAGTTGAGTTTTCTTTAGGCGTACTTGAACTGGACATGGCTCTCCTAAAGGAAAAGCCAGCCACACTTACAGACACAAGTACGCCTGAGGAAAACAAACTCCATGATGATTGGGAACGATCTAATAGGCTCAGCATGATGTTTATGCGAATGGTGATTGATACCAACATCAAAATCTCCCTATCCAAAACTGGAAGCGCAAAAGAATATTTGCAATCCATTCGGTTCAAGACTACAGACAAATCCCTTGCTGGGAAACTTATGGCAAATCTTATAACCATGAAGTTTGATGGTTCTCGCTCAATGAGCGCTCATGTCATTGAAATGATTAACCTTGCTGCCAAACTTAAGAACTTGGGATTGGTTATGGATGATGCTTTTCTCGTCCGATTCATTCTCACTAGCTTACCTCCTCAGTATGAACCATTCAAAATTCATTACAACACTATTATGGAAAAGTGGAGTCTAAATGAATTGACTAACAAACTGGTTCAAGAGGAGTCTAGACAAGTCTCTCAAGGCATTAAAGTTGCCTATTTCACTCAAGGGGTTGGAAAAGAAGCTGGAAAAAAGAATCACTCAAATCTGATGACGCCACTCAACCATCCAAGAAGAAAAAGAAGGATGATGTTTGCAAATTCTGTAAGAAACCTGGACACTTCCAGGCAGATTGCATTAAGCGCAAAGCATGGTTCGAAAAGAAAGGTAACCCAATGGGTTTCATAAGTCATTTCGAATCAAATCTTACTAATGTACCTTCTTCTACGTGGTGGATTGATACTGCTACTAACGTTCATGTTTCGAATTCTATGTAGGGATTCATTACGATCCAAACCACAAACCCAAGTGAGAATTTCATTTTCATGGGGAATAAAGATAAAGCTCCAGTTGAAGCTATTGGAACTTTTCGTCTTATTTTAGATAGCGGTTTTCAGTTAGATTTATGTCAAACTCTTTATGTTCTGTCTATTTCCCGTAATTTGAATTCTGTAAGTGTACTTGATAAACTTGGATATTCTTTTGAAGTTGGAAATGGAAATTTTAGTTTATTTAAAAATTCTAGTCTTATTGGTTCTGGAATATTAATTGATGGACTTTATAAACTTCATCTTAAACAAAGTGCTGAAATCCAACTCACCCTGTATGGAAGTGTAACAACCCGCATATTTATAAATTTTATATTTAAACATTTTATTTAAATATTTTATCGTTCGTCGGATTTTGGTCCGAAAAGCTACCTTTTACAAACAGCCGATTTAGGACTCGAGACCACTTCCATTGAGTTCAAAATGCCATTTGCGACCTTTTTAAGTATAAACTTCGATATGTTTGGAGTTACTCAAATTTGGCTACTTTTTCACTTAGGGCTTTGGTTTGTTGTCTCAGCCCATTAACCCCAGCTGAGCCCTAGCTCCACCCCCACTTATCTTCATTTCATTTCTAATTCCTAACCCTTCAAGCTTTAGCAACAATGGTGGAAGAGAGTGGAAATTAAAACTCCAAGCCCTAGTTCCATAGCAAAATCCAACTTCTAGCTCCAAATTCAAAGAAAGGCTATTGGTAAGCATCATCTACTTCTTCTCTAACTCATTCTCTCTTTGATTTCTGAAATTTGCTAAACCTAAATTTAGGAATGTTCTTCTTCTAAGTTGAGATTCAAGCTCATTTGGGTTGTGTTGAAGAGTGGTTGATTCCTCCTTTGCTTTCAAGCTTCTTCTTCATTAATTTGGGTTCAAAGGTGAGATTTTTATCTCACATCTATGTCTATATATATCTTTGTTGTTAGGTATGAATTGCTAACACTTATTTATGTTCATTTGCTTTTGGTTTGGATTGATTTGGTGAATATTTCAATTTTTGGTGTTTTGTAGTCAAATCTTTAAAAATCCAATCTTTGATGTTTGAACATGTTTTTGGTGGTGCATCGAAGAGCCTATAGTGTTGGGTTGTCGATTGGCATAAATGCTTAGCATCCATCGCTCGTTCGATCGCATTTCGGTTTGGATTTGCCATTTTTGGTCTAGGCTGTTTTTTTTGCCTAGCAGAAGATTTCAGACGTCTGAAATTAATTTCAGACGTCTGAAGCCAAATGCAGACGCCTGGTTAAAAAATCCAGATGTCTGGAAAGGGGTCTGGAAAAGGCAGAGACTAAATCCAGACGTCTGAAACAAAATCCAGACGTCTGGAATCAAATTCAGACGTCTGGTTGAAAATTTCAGACGTCTGAAATGGCCCAGGAATTAAAAATAGAAGGGAGAAAACACATATACCTCCAGAACCTAGGGCCAGACGTCTGGGAACACCTACTAGACGTCTGGAACTGTTTAATTTGCCTATTTTGGCTATTTTTGAGTAAATTTCCAAGGTTTATCGATTTTTGTTGATCCGGTTAGTTGTAATCACTTATTATCGACCTCGATGACTTCTTTTTATGGATTTTTGTAAATATCCATTTGGATGGATTTGGTATCGATTTCTTTGGATTTGATTCACGTCTTCATATGTGAATTTCGATGATTGATTGTTTCTACAATCATTTTTAGTAATTTGTCACTTTAAAACATAAAGGTTTCAATACTAGTATTAAATATCAAAACCTCTTCATCAAAACGATTTCAACTATATTTTCAATATCAAACTCGTTTATAAAACCGTTTTCCAATCTACTAGTATACACAAACCTTTACCTCACTCCTATCAGAAATCTAATTAAACGATTTAGTAAAACAAGTGGTATGAAATGCTTGTGTTTATTTCGTTGGTTAATTCTTGGAATTGTTCGATTGAATCTGTTGTGACAATTTTCTAGTGGAGATCTATAATTTGTTCGCAAATATTTAAGTTAAGCTAGTGGTTATGGGACATGATGCTAAACTCATATATTTACTAGCTTATTGGAATTGACACTTCTTGATGATCGATGATGATCATTTTATGGTTTAGACTAGCAATGTGCGATGTCTCTTTGTCTATGTGGAGGACTGTTCCTCATTTTATTGAGCTTCGTCTCATTTCTTGCATGAGTCGTACCTATTTAGGTGCGTCGATGTTTGTTTACGCATGGGTCGTACCTTTTTAGGTGCGTCGATGTTTATTATGCATGGGGTGTACCTTTTTAGGTGCATCGATGTTTGTTTACTTCGTGGAGCAATCGGGTCAATAAGTTGGGACATGGGGGCGTATCTTTCTAGTTGCGTCGATGTTCGTCTATGCATGGGGCGTATCTTTCTAGGTGCGTTGATGTTCGACTTTGCATGGGATGTATCTTTCTGGGTGCATCGGTGTTAGACATTACATGGGGTGTATCTTTCTAGGTGCATCGATGTTTATTTATGTATGGGATGTATCTTTCTAGGTGCATCGATGTTTATTTATGCATGGGGCGTATCTTTCTAGGTGCGTCGATGCTAGAGCATGGGTCGTACCTATTTAGGTGCGTCGATGTTCGACTGTGCATGGGGCGTGTCTTTCTAGGTGCGTCGATGTCCAGTTTATGGGATTGGCCATCCTTTTTCTTGTGATTTCTGCATTTCTATTTGATGATTTCTGGAATTTATGTTTCACCACCTTTTCAGTTGGCATTGATATATATGTCATTTTATTGTGGCTTGGTGAATGAAATAAAGAATATGACATTCTTTTTGATGCTATGAGATTCTTTGAGATATTGTATGACTTTTATGGATTTTCTAATGTATACTTATCGTAGTATGACATTTTTGGTTATCATACGTCTTTTTATTATATCTCTTCTTATATCTCATTTTAACTGATAATTATAGCTAGACTGATCCGTTTATTATTTTCTTCTTAAATAATACTCGGGTCAGACTGAGATTTTACAGGTGCTTCTGCTGGACTCCTTATCGGACCATCATCTGATCTTTTGGCTTACTACCTTAAATTGGTAGTTTTTGGTTGTATACGTTTGAGATATAGACTCCATGATGTATACTTATTCTTTTGTGATATTGTGGATCTTTTTAGACCGCTACTCTGATATACACTTCCAAGTGTAATATTCATATCTATTTCCGTCTTTGTGATATGGATTGTCTGTGACTGATTTATGTTATGTTTATTTCTGTATTTTTTTCTGAAGATATTATAGCCACTGTGTAGTAGCTTTGAGTTTGTGTCGGTATGTCAGATTTCCCTCTTGATAAAGAAATGCATGTTATACTATCTGACATATCGATGCTCGCGCAAAGCAATTACACGGATGGTCGCTCCTCAACAGCCTTATTCTCCGTGCTAGCCGATAGCATTCACCGTAATGTTCTTGGCTAGCGTGGGTATAGAGGTGGGGCGTCACAGCTTGGTATCAGAGCCAAACTTCGGAACAATGTAGAATAATTTAACAAGGATCATCGTCCTAAGTCCATCTTAGGAGTCGTGCTTTAGGATTTAATTCGAGTCTTCGTACCGATTCATCCTATTTTCTTTATGATTTCTTGTTTTATCAATCAAGTTTGATTGAAATTTATTTTGATAATAACTTTTTCCTCTTCTTTCTTTCTTTCTTTCTTAAAGAAGAGAAATAGTTAGGCCTGGCCGTCCCAGCGCCGGTCAATCTAGTGCTACTCCCCAGGATGGATTATTCATGTCTGCTCAACAACTTTTGGATCTTGTAAAGAATCAAGAGTTTATCTATGCTTTGAGTAAGAACCCCGAAATGGTTCTACGTTTGAAACTTGAAGTTTCTTTCAATCAGCTTGTATATGTTACTCTTCTTCATGGAGAGGTTGGTAAGGGAAGTGTTTGTGATATTGGGACTTCCAAGAAGAGGCATATTAAGTTCAAGAGTCTTAATCCCAATAAGAGAGTGAAGCAAACTACTTTTGTAGCAAAGACTCCAATCCCTAATCATGGAGGATGCTACAATTGTAATTCTAAGGAACACTATGCAAATATGTGTCCAAAACCCCATTCTTGTCGCTATTGCAAGAAACCGGGTCATCTTTTATCTGCATGTCCCAAACTTTTGAACAGGGACATGAGAAAGCTAAATATTGTGCAAGCCCCTAGAAACTCTTTTCTCAGTCAAGGTATTTTACATTCAATCCTTGATGGCATTATTTATTTCGTGACCTTCTTATTCGAGTTCTTTTTGATACGGGTTTCATCTCATTATTTTTATATCAAAAGAACTTGTCGATTCTTTTTCTTTGAATATTTTGGGCTTGATGACTTCTTTGAGGATTGTGAATCCGGATGGTAGATCCGCAACACTCAATTTGTCTTTATTGATGTCGAAATTATTTTATGTGATTTTTCTGTCTGAGCCGATTTTTACTTAGGCTTCGGAATTGATTTGTGCGATAGGATTGGCTTAATCATTAATGAAGCCTATATCCTATTTTCTTGAGTGGACTATTCATCTTCGACATTTTCAATCTGTTAAGCAGATTTCTACTTTTCCTTTATGATTTTGATTTAAAAATTGATGGCATCATTTTATTCCTTAAGCCCACTTATAAGGAAAGCGTTATTTCTCTCATTTGGGCAGTTGTGAATTTTCCGGAATCTTTGAGCTTGTCTTAGGATTATCACCTAAGCAATCTTTTGAGTGGTGTTAAGGTCTTTTCAGTTTGACCTTACCACCGGTTTTCATTTGCTACGAGTTGCGGAAGTTAGCATTCCACTTACCGCATTCCGCACTCATTATGATTCTTATGAATGACTTATTATGTCATTCAGTTTGCCCATCTTGTTTCATCCTTTTCATAAATCGAGTATTCTATGAATATCTCGATAAGTCCATTCTTGTATTTATTGATTTTGGATGAAAATAGAAATTTAAAATTTTGAAAATCTTTTTCATAAGATTTATTTAGAAGTATAATTGGATTTTTGTTCTTAAAACAAAAAAAGAATATTTGTAAAACTTTTAAGAAACTTGTTTATTATAAAGAAGATGATTTTTTGATTGTATTGCCCATTTAGTGTTTTAAGAATTCTGGTCGATGCGCTTGATCAACGTTATCGATAAGAATCTCCTAAACGCTTTGATGAGACAGTCAGACACGATATATTGACTTGTAAAAATGTAAATTTTTGTAGAAAGATTATTACATAAAAATAAAAATGTAATTTTGAAAGTTTTAACTTTTCGGGAAAGAGGATTATTTAAAAGAACTCTTCCTTTCGATATTCTTATTCTTGTGATTTCTGAAGGGGAACCAAGACTTTGCTATTTGTATCGATACTAGTCATATTGGTTTGGATGCCATTCTCTTGCAAAGGAGAACGTGCTATCACTTGTGCTTCTAAATCATTATAGCTTATCGAGACTAGATATGCCACTCATGATCTAGTGCTCGCGGCTATTGTTTTTACTTTTGGAATTTGGCATCATCATATTTGGATGAGAAATTTGTTCTCTACCTCGATCATAAATCTTTGGAATATGTATTTTCTCATAAGGAACTTCATGTCGACTCGAGTTCCTGGCATCTTATGATCTTGATATTCTAGAAATCGTGTTGCCAACGCGCTTTGCCGTAGGCAATAAGTTGTTGATTCTTTGATGTTGTCTGAATGGAATTATCTTTTTATCAAGTTCATCGAACGTTTTGATATACTTCGTTTTATTGAGCTTTATCTCATTCTTTTTATGGACTAGCGTCCGATGATCTTTTATGGTGTTCGGTTCATCGGATGTACTGTTATTATACTACATCGATGTTCCGTCTTATCTGGATCAATGGATGCACCATTATTATACTACATCGTTGTTCCGGTTTATCGGTTCATTGAACGTATCGTTTTTGTACTACGTCGGTGTTCCGAAATTATTCGGGCTTTGGTTCATTGGGCGTACCGTTTTGGTACTACGCTGATGTCCCAAATTATTTGAGTTTCTAGTTTCTCGGGCGTACTGTTATTATACTACGTCGTAGCACCAGCTCAATTTTCTGGTATTCATGACGTTTTCTCACGTCTTTCTACTACGGAATGCCTTAGGGATTCCGATTTTTATTCTTGAGCTCGGTGTTATTGAGGGATTGAAGTTTCACCAAATTTGACTTTTGAGCAACATTCTATTCGCATCATTGCTTCGGAGGTTGAGCGCCTTCGACATAAAGATATTCTTTTTGGTAAAAGTTCAATGGTTCTCAAATCCTAAGAAATTCTCTTGAGAAATCTTGAGAATTCATCGAACGAAAACTTTCGGATTTACTCCTCCGTGCTCTTTATGGTGGACTTCTTGATTCAAATTTTCTTTTGTGTTGATATGCTTCCATGGTTGTTACTTCTTATTTTTTTTCCTCTTAAGTATTGCGAGGACGCAATTTCTTTAAGGAGGGGAGTCTGTAACAACCCGCATATTTATCGATTTTATATTTAAATATTTTATTTAAATATTTTATCGTTCGTCGGATTTTGGTCCGAAAAGCTACCTTTTGCAAACAGCCGATTTAGGACTCGAGACCACTTCCATTGAGTTCAAAATGCCGTTTATGACCTTTTTAAGTATAAACTTCTATATGTTTGGAGTTAGTCGAATTTGGCTAATTTTTCAATTAGGGCTTTGGTTTGTTGTCTCGGCCCATTAACCCCAGCTGAGCCCTAGCTCCACCCCCACTTATCTTCATTTCATTTCTAATTCCTAACCCTTCATGCTTTAGAAACAATGGTGGAAGAGTGTGGAAATTAAAACTCCAAGCCCTAGTCCATAGCAAAATCCAACTTCTAGCTCCAAATTCAAAGAGAGGCTATTGGTAAGCATCATCTACTTCTTCTCTAACTCATTCTCTCTTTGATTTCTGAAATTTGCTAAACCTAAATTTAGGAATGTTCTTCTTTTGAGTTGAGATTCAAGCTCATTTGGGTTGTGTTGAAGAGTGGTTGATTCCTCCTTTGCTTTCAAGCTTCTTCTTCATTAATTTGGGTTCAAAGGTGAGATTTTTATCTCACATCTATGTCTATATCTATCTTTGTTGTTAGGTATGAATTCCTAACACTTATTTATGTTCATTTGCTTTTGGTTTGGATTGATTTGGTGAATATTTTAATTTTTGGTGTTTTGTAGTCAAATCTTTAAAAATCCAATCTTTGATGTTTGAACATGTTTTTGGTGGTGCATCGAAGAGCCTATAGTGTTGGGTTGTCGATTGGTATAAATCCTTAGCATCCATCGCTCGTTCGATTGCATTTCGGTTTTGGATTTTCCATTTTTGGTCTAGGCTGTTTTTTTGCTTAGCAGAAGATTTCAGACGTCTGAAATTAATTTCAGAAGTCTGAAACCAAATCTAGACGTCTGGTTGAAAAATCCAAACGTCTGGAAAGGGGTCTGGAAAAGGCAGAGACCAAATCCAGACGTTTGAACAAAATCCAGACGTCTGGAATCAAATTCAGACGTCTAGTTGAAAATTTCAGACGTCTGAAATGGCCCAGGAATTAAAAATAGAAGGGAGAAAACATATATACTTCCAGAACCTAGGGCCAGACGTCTGGGAACACCTACCAGACGTCTGGAACTGTTTAATTTGCCTATTTTGGCTATTTTTGAGTAAATTTGCAAGGTTTATCGATTTTTGTTGATCCGGTTAGTTGTTATCACTTATTATCGACCTCGATGACTTCTTTTTATGGATTTTTGGAAATATCCATTTGGATGGATTTGGTATCGATTTCTTTGGATTTGATTCACGTCTTCATATGTGAATTTCGATGATTGATTGTTTCTACAATCATTTTTAGTAATTTGTCACTTTAAAACATAAAGGTTTCAATACTAGTATTAAATATCAAAACCTCTTCATCAAAACGATTTCAACTATATTTTCAATATCAAACTCGTTTATAAAACCGTTTTCCAATCTACTAGTATACACAAACCTTTACCTCACTCGTATCAGAAATCTAATTAAACGACTTAGTAAAACAAGTGGTATGAAACGCTTGCGTTTACTTCGTTGGTTAATTCTTGGACTTGTTCGATTGAATCTCCTGTGACAATTTTCTAGTGGAGATCTACAATTTGTTCGCAAATATTTAAGTTAAGCTAGTGGTTATGGGACATGATGCTAAACTCATATATTTACTAGCTTATTGGAATTGACACTTCTTGATGATCGATGATGATCATTTTATGGTTTAGACTAGCAATGTGCGATGTCACTTTGTCTATGTGGAGGACTGTTCCTCATTTTATTGAGCTTCGTCTCATCTCTTGCATGGGTCGTACCTATTTAGGTGCGTCGATGTTTGTTTACACATGGGTCGTACCTTTTTAGGTGCGTCGATGTTTATTATGCATGGGGTGTACCTTTTTAGGTGCATCGATGTTTGTTTACTTCGTGGAGCAATCGGCTCAATAAGTTGGGACATGGGGCGTATCTTTCTAGTTGCGTCTATGTTCGTCTATGCATGGGGCGTATCTTTCTAGGTGCGTTGATGTTCGACTTTGCATGGGGTGTATCTTTCTAGGTGCATCGGTGTTAGACATTACATGGGGTGTATCTTTCTAGGTGCATCGATGTTTATTTATGCATGGGATGTATCTTTCTAGGTGCATCGATGTTTATTTATGCATGGGGCGTATCTTTCTAGGTGCGTCGATGCTAGAGCATGGGTCGTACCTATTTAGGTGCGTCGATGTTCGACTGTGCATGGGGCGTGTCTTTCTAGGTGCGTCGATGTCCAGTTTATGGGATTGGCCATCCTTTTTCTTGTGATTTCTGGATTTCTATTTGATGATTTCTGGAATTTATGTTTCACCACCTTTTTTAGTTGGCATTGCTATATATGTCATTTTATTGTGGCTTGGTGAATGAAATAAAGAATATGACATTCTTTTTGATGCTATGAGATTCTTTGAGATATTGTATGACTTTTATGGATTTTCTAATGTATACTTGTCGTAGTATGACATTTTTGGTTATCATACGTCATTTTATTATATCTCTTCTTATATCTCATTTTAACTGATAACTATAGCTAGACTGATCCGTTTATTATTTTCTTCTTAAATAATACTCGGGTCAGACTGAGATTTTACAGGTGCTTCTGCTTGACTCCTTATCGGACCATCATCTGATCTTTTGGCTTACTACCTTAAATTGGTAGTTTTTGGTTGTATACGTTTGAGATATAGACTCCATGATGTATACTTATTCTTTTGTGATATTGTGGATCTTTTTAGACCGCTACTCTGATATACACTTCCAAGTGTAATATTCATATCTATTTCCGCCTTTGTGATATGGATTGTCTGTGACTGATTTATTTTATGTTTATTTCTATATTTGTTTCTGAAGATATTATAGCCACTGTGTAGTAGCTTTTAGTTTGTGTCGGTATGTCGGATTTCCCTCTTGATAAAGAAATGCATGTTATACTATCTGACATATCGATGCACGCGCAAAGTAATTACACGGATGGTCGCTCCTCAACAGCCTTATTCTCCGTGCTAGTTGACAGCATTCACCGTAATGTTCTTGGCTAGCGTGGGTATAGAGGTGGGGCGTCACAAAAAGAAACTAAAAGAAAGTCATCCAAGAATGATTCTTACTTCTTGTGGCATAAAAAAACTGGGTCATATATCCAGTGAAATAATCAAGAGGTTAGTGAAAGATGGTGTCCTACCGGACCTAGACTTCGCTAACATTACATCATGTGTTGATTGTATTAAAGGAAAAACAACAAAAAACACAAAGAAACGAGCCACAAAAAGTACACAACTTCTTGAAATAATACATACAGATATTTGTGGACCTTTTGATGTTCCAACTTTTGGAGGAGAGAAATATTTCATGACTTTTATCGATGATTTTTCACGTTATTGCTATCTTTATCCGTTGCATGAAAAATCTCATTCAGTAGATGTTGTACAAGTGTTCATTACTGAAGTCGAAAGGCAATTAGAAAGAAAAGTGAAAATCATTAGATCAGATAGGGGTGGTGAATTCTATGGAAGGTATGATGAAACGGGACAACATCCTGGACCTTTTGTTAGACTTCTTCAAAAACTTGGAATTGTTGCACAATACATAACGTCTGGATCTCTATGGCAGAATGGTGTAGCTAACAGGCGAAATCGTACATACATGTAAATGGTTAGATCCATGATGAGTCATGCAAATTTACCTATATCATTATGGATGGATGCATTACGAACAGCTGTCTACATCTTAAATAGAGTTCCAAGTAAGGTCGTTCCAAAGACTCCTTTTGAACTTTGGAAAGGATGGAAACCTAGTTTAAGACATCTCCAAATTTGGGGTTGCCCAGCTGAAGCTAGACTGTACAATCCAAATGAAAAGAAATTGGATTTTAAGACAGTCATTGGTTACTTTATAGGTTACCCAGAAAAATCTAAAGGATATAGATTTTATTTTCCTAACCATAGTACAAGAATTGTTGAAACCGGCAATGCCAAATTCTACGAGAATAGTGAAATCAGTGGGAGTAAAAAACAACAAGAAGTGATCATTCATGAAATAAGGGTACCCATTATCTTACCCTCTATTTCGAAAGTTATTGGGAATCATCCCATTGTTGAACCTGTTCACAATGAGGAAAACTCAATAAATGATCAACAACTTCATAATGAAATTATCGCCAAACATAATGCTGATGAAGTACCACAAGAACTAGCATTAAGAAGATCTCAAAGACAAAGAAGATCAACTATTCCTGATGATTATATGCTTTATCTGATAGAATCTAAAGGAACTACGAACCCAATTTCTTATTCACAAGCCATTAAGGATGTTAATTCTATGAAATAGAATGATGCCATGAAAGATGAACCGAAATCTATGGATAATAATCAAGTTTGGGAAATCGTTCAATTGCCGCAAGGACATAAAGCAGTCGGTTGTAAGTGGGTCTTCAAGACCAAATGTGACTGCAATGGTAAAATTGAACGATATAAAGCTAGACTTGTTTTCAAAGGTTTTAATCAGAAAGAAGGCATTGACTATAATGAAACTTTTGCTCCTGTTTCTAGGAAAGATTCTCTTAGAATTATCATGGCATTAGTAGCTCATCATGATTTCGAGTTACATCAAATGGATGTGAAAACAGCCTTTCTAAATGGAGACTTGGAAGAAGAAGTCTACATGCATCAACCTGAAGGCTTCATAATTGGAGGACAGGAAGACATGGCCTGCAAACTTAAGAAATCAATATATGGACCGAAACAAGCTTCTAGACAATGGTATCTAAAGTTTCATGAAATCATTATCGCTTTCGATTTCACAGAAAACATTAGTTGACCCTTGTATATACCTCAAGTTCAGTGGGAGCAAGTTTATATTTTTGACTCTATATGTTAATGACATATTATTAGCTAGCAGCGACCTTAGTTTATTACGTGAAACTAAGGATTATCTCTCAATGAACTTTGACATGAAATATATGGGTGAGGCTTCCTATGTGATAGGAATAGAAATATTCTGTGATAGATCACAAGGAATTCTAGGGTTGTCTCAAAAAGCATATATTGACAAAATTCTTGAGAGATTTGGCATGACGAATTGTTCCTCTAGTCCTGTCCCACTGTAGAAAGGAGACAAACTTATTCTTGAGCAGTGCCCAAAGACTCCTATGGAACGAGAAGAAATGACCAAATATCCTTATGCATCTCTTGTAGGGAGTTTGATGTATTCACAGGTCTGTACAAGACCTGATATCAGTCATGCAGTTGGTATGCTGGGTAGATTTCAAAGTAACCCAGGAATCGCTCATTGGAAAGCTGCAAAGAAGGTACTGAGATACCTAAAGGGAACAAAGAATTACATGCTCACCTATAGAAAATCAAGTTACCTATAGGTAACTGGTTATTCTGATTCAGACCTTGTTGGATGTCCTGACACTAGGATCTGCACTCTTGGCTATGTGCACCTCTTATGTGGAGGTGCAATATCATGGAGAAGCCAGAAATCTGAGATGCTTTTCGGATCCACCATGATGGTTGAATACGTAGCATGTTATGAGGCTTCAATTCAGGGAACATGGCTGCGTAATTTTTTCTCATAATTTGGCACTTTAAGTTTTATATCTAAGCCACTAACTGTTTACTGCGACAATGAAGCTGCAACCTTTTTCTCCAAGCATGATAGGATAACCAAAGGTTCCAAACACATGGACCTTAAATACCTACTACTGAAGCAAGATGTTAAACTAAAGAAAATTATTGTTGAATCAATAAGTACAGACTTACACGTGGCAGACATATTCACGAAAGGACTACCTCGAAAGACCTTTCAGAGGCATACTGATAGCATGGGTCTTGCAGATAGTTCCTAATTATCTTCTTATTATGCCATTTATTTTGTACTTATCTAGACATGACAATTATTGAGCTCTTAATAATTTGGACATCTTTTATTTCTGTTTTATAATGTGTACACATTTATATTTAGATAAATGATAACAGAAACAGTCTTTTTGCTTCAAGACATTATGTGACCATTAAGTTATGCTCATCTACGGTCTAGTTATGAAAGTTGTCAATGTCATAGTACATGGAAGTAAGCCTGTTGTAAAATAACGTGTACACGTCATGACTTCCATTGACCACTAGATTAGCCAAGATACTTATGATAATTGACTAAAGAAAAGTTTAGCATATCATGTGCGCCTTATGACCTTAATACGAAAACATTAATGGATTTTACTATTGACATAGTGGGAGACTGTAAGGAAATTTGACCGTTTTGTAAGGAAATTAATGTGAAAACATTAATGGACCGTTTCCTTCCTCATTATGTGGTACATTAATGGACCGTTTCCTTCCTCAAACGTTTCCTTACTCATTATATGGTCAATAGAATCTAAAGGGTTTTTTCTATTAATATGCTAATAAATAAATCGGTTATAATCTAGAGCATTAATTTCTCTCATCTTGATCTTGATGGACGATCAAGATTAAGTCTACAAATCTAGAAAGTTGGTCCTCTCTCTACCTATAAATATTAACCTTTTCCCATCACAAAGGATATAGAAAACACATAAAGAAAGATATAGGAAAAGAGAGAGAAACCATTTCCTTTCTCCATTGAAACGACTTTCGACAACAACCATTGCTGATTCGTATACAAGATGTCTAGAGGTATGTTTTATTAATTCATTACATATGTGATAATCATGTAATTCTAGATCTTAGGGTTTATGTTATTCGCAAGATATAGATTACAGGCTAGGTTAGAACATGGAAGGAACCTACATTAAAATGTAATGATAGATTTGGAAAATCTATTGAAGCTAGGTGGGGATGCTCACTCGAATGGACACTTAGGAAAGGTGAGGAGAGGAATTTAACTTTTATAACAACGGTGGGGAAGGCTAAGTAGTTCTAAATTAAACAAATGTTTAGAGGCTGCACATGGAATTCTTTACGGTTTATATGGTGGGGTGGTTCCAATCAATTTGAAAAATAAGTATATAAGTCATAGCGGTGGCGTGACACCAAGCAGTAAGGAAACTTAGTTAATGAATATAGAAGGACTACAGGTGGTTGTTTCTTTGTAGTCCAAGGCTTAACTAATTAAACCATTAACTGCAGTGGGGGTGGGGTCCAGGCAGTTCAAATAAATGAATAAATTTAGAAGGATACTACAGTGGGGTGACTCCTAGTAGTAGTAATGAATTTTTTAGAAATAAACCATAGTGGGGTAATTCCAAGTAGTAATAGGCAAGAGACAAACGCTAACGGGAGGTTGACCCGTGGGAGTAAATGGTTAAGTAATATGGGATTAATGAAGAACCCATAAGGTAAACCAAGTAGGGTCTATGTAGGGGGTGCATTTTTCTGTATTTAGATGCAAAAGCTACCCAACCAGTAAGAGGGTGGGGTTTGCATAGGGATTGCAGAAGTAAATGAAATCTGCTTATGGAAACGTTTAATTGAAGACGAAAATAGGAAATAATTACGTCAGTAGTTTAATGTGTTTTACTATGATGATTGAATAATGGGGGGAAAACCTAAATTGTGTAGTGCATGTTGTTCTCACTATATTTTTGTTTTGGTCGATAGTATTATTCATACCAGACTTTATGTTTGATCAATGTTTTTATCATTGTTTTCCCCATAAACTAACGGGTAATTATTTGAGTAGGCTGAGTTTATGGGAATATACAAGTATGGAATAATGACCACAGTATAAGGACTGAAGACGGAGCAAAAAGCTCTTTAGGTAATAAAGATTTTGTTTCTATTGTATGATGGGGTGAGGGCCACATCGTCATATGTTCAACCAACTCTTTATGATGTTTTTATATATTATATTTTACCCCTCTACGGGCACGCGACTTAGAAAATTCCGAACGAAGTAATTGCAATGTAAATTCAAAAGAATATGCTATGTAATGAATAATGTTTGTTTGCTATGTTTACTTATCTATGTTTTTATATTATGCTAAACACATTTCAGTCGTCAAAATTATATAGTGATGATTATAACATCATCGACATTCATCTCCAGGTTTCAAATAGGGGACTTTACACAATCCTATAACTACTAAAACTCATAATACCTATGCAAGAGTCTAGGTCGAACTAAGTGCTAAAGATAGCTTTTCTGGGACGATTGACGACAATTTGGAGGATGAGTTAGTCTACAAACAGGTTGTAGAATATGAAAGCCCATCTATGAGATGTAAGAATTTCATATGCTTCAGACATACAAAGAATCAATGTCAATGACCAAAGCTATGTTCCCTATCCAAAAGCAGGAAGACAAAGAGGAGTTGGCAAAGGACGAAAGGGAAAAAAGCAAGACTATGATAAAGAGGTAAAGCGGAACAGGGGAATGATGTAAAAGCGGAGGAGAAAATACTTATTAAGAGAGTGGTGGGAGCCCATTTTGCAATTAAAATTGACCAGAGAAAATGTTCTCAAAGTCATGGGAAAAGGCAGAAATAAAGAAGGGAAAAGGGTGGCAGCCGAGATGGAAGAACATGATGTAAATAAAAGAGAGAGAGAGAGAGAGAGAGAGAGAGAGAGAGAGAGAGTAAGATAGAGGCGGAGGTAATAATAAGGGTGAATGAGGAAGCAAGTGCGGGTAAGCCTAAGGATAAAATGAGTAAAGGAAAATGGAAAGGTTTCCTACAAGCGCAGGAAGAGGAAAGGAATCCAAAAGGGGTTGACACCGAGACTGTAAAGGAAAAAGACCATAATGGAGAGAGCTCTATAATATCGGAATAGGTCGATTAGTACTTTCAGTAGAAGCCATTAAGGGGAGGGCAAAGTCTTCCAGTCTAGATAAAGCACGTTACACTTCTACTCTACCCTACGTGGAGGCATCAGGTAAAGGAGCCACGACTACGGGCATTGAACAACAACCTGTACGTACTGTCCCATGCAATAGGATATCATCATCAGGCATAGTAACAAATGACCCCCACTAAAACTTTTTCAAACCCCTTTTATTGTTTTAGATCATGTTTCACTATATAATGGATTCGTGGGTGTTAAATTCATGCCAATAGTAGAGGAACTGACCCAATAGCAAGTGGTGGTAAACAAGTAGAGTAACCTAATAAGTCAATATGATCAGAGCCAAAAGGCAGAACCCAAAACCCTAAATGAAACCATTGAAAATCAGGTTAAGAACCCCACCAGTAAAGGCAATAAATTGGAGTTGATTAAGAGGGAGCTTTTGGTAAAGAATAACACGGAGTGGGAGGAGTTGGAAAAAAGAAAGGCAGTGAGAATAAAATAGGTGGTTACACGGGTATGGAGTTAAGGAGCTGAAACAAATATAATATGAGTAAATGAAGATCTTATGTTGAAATATGAGGGGGCTTCATAAGCACTCTAAGAGGTTAGATGTGTAAAACCATATCTTCAAATGTAAAGCAAGTTGTGTGAGGCTGCTTGAAAACTATGGGCTAATGGGATAGAAGTCTGGAAGTTAGCTTTGATAATAAATGGAAAGTAATTAGTAATGTCGGTTGCTACCTTAAGTGAAGAATATTGATCTTAAATGCTAGTGAGATATAGGAGTCCATACCATTGGTATAAGTGACAACACGTATCTTTTATATGAAAGGGACAGAGTGTCCATCGTTTGTGTGCTCATTCACTACGAGCATAATTAAGCATTTGCAGGAGAGGCTTTGGTACAATATAAAGGAAGGATGCCAATCGGTAGCGGGTTAAATGTGTGAATTTCAAAAAAAAAATTATTTTGATCTTAGTTAAGCCTGTGAAGCATAAATTAATTTTAGATCTAATTTAAAATCTTGAATAAAATTTTAATTTTATTTCTTTTGTTTAAAATTAGTTTTATGTATAACTTTAGGTCGTATGTATGTTGTGCATCAAATGCACATATTTGTGAAAGTGCCATACAAAAGAAGTATACATAGTTAATGTGAACTTTGTTTAGATGTTGTGATTTGCACGACAGCAGACACATTTCCCTTTTATATATGTCTTTGTCGTCAGATTTTTTTTTCAAAATAAGATTTCTTTAGTGCATATATATATATATATAAGTATGTATGTATGTGTATGCACACACACACAAATATGCATAATTATTTACATTAGGGTAGACTTTGTTTATATGGTATTATTAAAATTAAAGTATATGATTTAAAGTTGGTTTTGATTAAGAGATAGTTTAAAGACAAAATTATAATATTTTACATAAAAGTTCATTTTGTAAACCTTGAATTAAAAACAAATACGTACATACGTATACAATCTTATACAAACATATATACATATATACATATACATACACCAATATATATATATATATATATATCCATGTGTGTGTGTTCATATCCATATATGTATATACAATAGTTAAATCAATGTTTTAAAACAAAGCAACAAGTATCAAATATGTTCAACTAGTTTGTTGTCAAAAGGCACACCTACAAATAATAAAATTAATCCAGCTTAGGTCTAATTGTTAACGTAATAAAGAAATCAAAAGTTTTAAGTTGTTTTTTCAAAAAAAACTTTTGAATTTTAGGTTCACTTACTTTTTTTAATGTAAAAATAACCAAAATTGTCTAAATTTGCATTCAATTCTCTAGGTTATAATATGAAACTTAATCTTTTAATAAAATTGTTTTGAAATAATAAACAATTTAAACAATAATTTCTGAAACAAAAATGAATTAGACAAATCAAGCATATATAAATTCATGATAATGAGATTTAGATATAGATTAAATGCACAATATGAAAAAACAAATAAAGCGGTGATGGATTTAAAACTATTAACATAGATAACATATGAACAATAGGTAAGAAGGATGAGGAGATGTTAAAATATATTAACAAGATGATGATACAACTGACTTTGGGAAGAAATTAGAGTTCTAAATTATATTTCAAAATTCTTTACAACGACCTGTAATTTGATCAGTTTAATTAAAGATATTTAAAGTATTTTAAATATTCAAATATTTTTTCCATAAGTAATCAAGTTTTTAGTGATGAGTATTGATAATGACCTATTTTTAGAAATTTAATAAATATATGACATCATTAGGGATGACCTTATATTTAATAATTCATTTACAAATTTAAATCGAGATATAATGATTTATAATTATTAGAATTATTTGAATAATTGTGGTAAATGATAATAATTCATTTTAAATAGTTATAAAGTGATAATAAATTATTTTAAATAGTTTTATAAAGATATATATATATATATATATGGATTGAAAAATAAAAGGAAATATATATTGCTTTGTCGATATAATAACACTTTCTGTAAATAGTTGTTAATATTGATGATTCTATAATTCAAATGAGGTCATTTTAGTTAATTAAAATTGATTATAAAATTTATTTTTAAATTTACACATATATGTAATTTTAATTATAAGTGAAAATGTGACCGATAATCGATTTCCCAAGTTTCAATGGTTTAACAAACGAAAGTCATTTCAAGTCATTGCAACGTTGTAAATAACACTAACACATGTTTATGTGCATATATCACATACTCACATATACATACATTTAAATAAGTATATATTAACGAATATCTATGATATTTTGGGTTACTTCATCCTTAAGTGTAACAACCCAGAATTTAGAACAATTTAAATTGAAAATATTTAATTAATTTTAAATATTTGAATGATAATTTAAAATTAAATTCCCAATATAACTATGAATTTGGCGATTAAATTTTAGAATTTAATCTATTTAAAGTTGAATAAAATTTAAATTTGACTTTGGAGTTGAAATTGAATATTGAATTTGTATTTTAAATTCGAACTAATGACATAGAAAAAATAGTTTGGATTTACGAATTATTTTTATGTAAATTTATAAATTGATATTGATAGTTGAACTGCAAAACGTTTATATGTTATTAAAGGAAATGATTTACAAAACAAATTTGAATTTATAATGAAAAAATGTAAAAAAATAATAATATAACATAAAATAAAAAAAAATGAAAAGAGTACAATGCCTTATACTTTCATCAGCTACAAACACGCCATTATTTACGCCCTTAACTCACGCCATTCATCACGCAAAAATCACGATCTCCTCCCCTTCTTATTTTCGCCATTCCTCTTCTCTTCACTTCAGAAAAAAATAAGACGAATAAAATAAATTAATGGCGGCTGTTTCATCTTCGTTCGTCCCTCTTTCCTAAATTAGGGCTTCTTTGCGGCTTCACTTTAGCTTTTCGAAGAATTTTTGTACTTAAAGATATATTTCGCTGTATAAAATTTAAATGCATTGTACAAACTCTGATATATGTAAGAAAAATTCATTTATGTAAAATATGATGATTATTTGTTGTGATTCTGTGGCTGATTCTGTTTAAACTCTATAAACTGACTAACAATCCGTCATTTTGAACGTCTCAAGTTGGTTTAATTACCGACTGGGGGCGGTCAGAAGGGCGGGTCGTTACAAAAGTGGTATCAGAGCTTTGGTTTATACAAAGCTCAGTTTATGATGTTTAATATGAATAGTTACTAGGATCACTTTAAAGAAAATGTTTTCAAATCTAAATAAGTATGAAATTGTTTTCTTTGAAAAACAAAAGGTATTTTGAAAATTCAAATTTTTTTTCGGAAATTCCCCTCTCTAAATTTAGGATTGCGATAGTTTCTCATTCGAAAATCCATTATCGAATTATTGAGATTTATGAAAATGAAATATAAGTTAAGTGAATTAATGAATTGGTTTAAATCCAATATTTTGAATATCTCCAAAATAACAATTGGGAAATAAAATGACATGTCAATTTGGTTATAATCAAGAGAATTATTGAACTATAACTTGGGAATTTGATTATGAATTCTTTTGAAAATTGATTTCAAATGTTCTGAAGAATGATTTAGTAAATAAATGGATTATAAGTACTTAACTTATAAATGAACTTTTGATATATAATTGAGTTATATAGATTGAATTAAATTAATAAAGAAGATTTATAAATCGAAGTTTATAAATAGAAATGGAATTTGTAAAGATTGTTTATAAATTCGAAACCAACTGAATTTGATAAATGGAAAATAGAAGTTATTAAAGGAGATATATTCGTGATTTTGGACAGCGAATTATCCTTTAAGTTAAATATTGTGATAGTAAATGTTGGTTGGGAATTTTATCCACGATTTTGGACAGTGGATAATCTTTTAAATAAAAAGTGTAGAAACACTGAATTGATTTAAATAAGTATATTCACGATTTTGGACAGTGAATATATTATTGAATAAAACGGATATGTTTTAGGGAAGTGATATTATGAAATGAGGTTAATGTGGAAATATAAATTTAATGGAACTAAGTTGATGAATGACTTACTAAAGAACTAATTGATTATTTTTTTGAAATAGAAGGGCAAATGCAAAGTTCAAATGAGATTTAGATTTCAAATTCGAAGTTGTCAACATGATAATCCATTATAGGTTTAATAAATTCAGTGATGAATTTGAATTTAAACGTGCGGAAAATTAAATTAAGTGAAAAACTTAATATTGAAAAGTTTGAAATTGGTTTAAAACTAATATTATGAAAAGTATGAGGAATTCAAACTATGAATTAAGTTGAAGTTGAAATTGAAAAAGTTAATGGTTTTAAAGATGTTTTAAAATGCATTAAGTATCGAATACATAGATTTCAACATTCATTGTTGAAATAGGCGTTTTCGAGAAATAAGGAAACGGTGGACTATAACACTGTTGTTATAGTAAATGGTTTCCGAAAGGAAATGTTGTTTATAGTATTGGGATTTATATATCTATCTTAAATTTCGAATCCCTATACTAGTGATTTTTGAGTTGTCTTAACGATGTTTTACGCAACATTCGTTTTCACTCAAATAAATGTGTTTAAAAGAATGATTTCCTTAAAGAATGGAATATATACTTAATTTTGATTCAAGTATATTGAATATTTTCCGTGTTGAAAATAAATGAACTTGTGAATTACTTATTAAATAAGTATGGAAATGTTTTCCAATATGAAACGAAAGGTTTGAAATTTTATCTTTTAAAAATAAATTGGAAAAAAATGAATATTTGAAATTAGTTTCAAATGGTTAAGTTGGAAAATTATATATCTTGTAAAGATATTTTTGGGAAATTTGAACGATCAGTTCAACTTGAATATTTTCCAAAAAAGATTGAATCTTGAGTTAAATTGAGTTTAACTTTGACATCAAAAACAATATAAGTTGAACTTTGAATTTTGGATAGTCGATTTGGATTGTATGTCTAGCATTGTGAATTGATGACATAGCAATTGATCTCTATTAAATATATATCTGTTGGTGGCGGAGAATTTATTCTTTTAGCTTAACACCCTTCTCTGAGACGTACGAGCTTAGAGGTTATATATCGGTAGACATCAATTATGTGTTGAGAATTTACGATGTAACGTGAAATCCAAATCGAATGTGAAGTCGATAATGAATTGGATTATGAATGTGAATTAGGTTTGAGATAACCTTAAAATTTTCAAATCGATTTAGAGGAAAATTTTAAAACGAGATGGAAAATTTAGAAATCCTCTATTTGTTATGATGTGAATTGAGTTTTCGTAACTTATATATTTGTGAATGTAATAATTCGAAAACCATCAGTTTGGAAAGTCATTATTATGAAAAGTCCTATGCAAGTTTACATAGATATGATATGTACGAAATGTGAAATGAAGTGCTATATGTATATGACATATGTTTTCTAAAAACTGAGGATATGGAAATGTACCTTCCATTTATTATTTGTGAAGGTGATTGGAACTCGGTGGAGTGTCCATTGGAAATCGTAGCTACGTAGAATTTCCATTAGTGGAATGTCCATTGGGACTGACTGGAATCCCCCACGATGGATCATCGTGTTTGGGATTATGTGAATTGATGCTGGCGTAATTCGTGGGGCGTGATGCCTACAGTTACAAGCGATTCCACTGGGATAGTGGCGCAACCGCCGCGTAAACTGCGATCTAGAAACCAAAGCGAAATTCGAGGGGGGAGATGCCTACGGCCACGAGCGATTCTACTGGGATAGTAGCGTAACCGCCGTGTGGACCGCGATCTAAGGCAACAACCATTGCGAAATTCAAGAGAGATGAGAAATCTACGGTTACAAGCGATTCTACTGGGATAGTAGCGTAACCGCCGGGTAAACTGTGATCCAAGGGGGAACGTGCTTTCCATATCCATTTTTAAAAGAATTTTTAAAAAGTATTTTCACTGGGAGTTGAAGCAAGTATATTTAGTACTTGGAGATTTTTAGACTTGCGTCTGGCCAGCGTATGCCTAATGTCTGTAAGAACGACGATGGACTTGTTAAACTTCGAGTTATCAAGTATTTTCAAACTTTAAATAGAAAATCAATAATCTGAAATTAGAATTACATAATTCTAACCTAATGAATTAAGGAAGAAGATCTTTAAAATATCTTGAAAGCACACAGCTTTGGAAAAGATGTAATATGCAAATATCTAGCATGAAGAATTTCAAGTTTAAAAATATGAGTTTTGTAAGTCAAAATTTGGTAAAAGACTTTTGTGTCTTGATTATTGAAATCGATGAACAAAACTGCTGAGATAAAATAAATGGAATGAATCCTATATTTATTTATAAGTTTAGAACTTAGTAAAATTGAGTAGGGTATAAATATCGGTGAGATTTTAGCAATCGTTTTTCCTAACTTATAATTTCGGGACGAAATTCTTTTAAGGAGGGAAGATTGTAACAACCCAAAATTTAGAACAATTTAAATTGAAAATATTTAATTAATTTTAAATATTTGAATGATAATTTAAAATTAAATTCCCAATATAACTATGAATTTGGCAATTAAATTTTAGAATTTAATCTATTTAAAGTTGAATAAAATTTAAATTTGACTTTGGAGTTGAAATTGAATATTGAATTTGTATTTTAAATTCGAACTAATGACATAGAAAAAATAGTTTGGATTTACGAATTATTTTTATGTAAATTTATAAATTGATATTGATAGTTGAACTGCAAAACGTTTATATGTTATTAAAGGAAATGATTTACAAAACAAATTTGAATTTATAATGAAAAAATGTAAAAAAATAATAATATAACATAAAATAAAAAAAATGAAAAGAGTACACTGCCTTATACTTTCATCAGCTACAAACACGCCATTATTTACGCCCTTAACTCACGCCTTTCATCACGCAAAAATCACGATCTCCTCCCCTTCTTATTTTCGCCATTCCTCTTCTCTTCACTTCAGAAAAAAATAAAACGAATAAAATAAATTAATGGCGGCTGTTTCATCTTCGTTCGTCCCTCTTTCCTAAATTAGGGCTTCTTTGCGTTCGGTCGTCCTCGTTGCTCGCTCGTCTTCACAATTAGGGCTTCAGCTTCAATTCGTTCGTGACCGCTTCGGTGAAAGGTGAGTGACCCTCACATCTATTTTCATTCCCAATCATTCGATTTTGTTATCATGTTGATGATTTCTCTGTTGATATTTTTTTGATTGGTTCGATTCCTTCTTGTTGGCTTCGGCCCTTGATATTGTTCGATTTTGAAAAAAAAAATACTGCTTGATTTTGTGTTTTCCTGGTTATCACGGCATTATCTCGTGACCACTATGGTTGATGATTTTTTATACAATTTCAAGTCTTCGGCCATCACCGTTGCGGCGAGATTGCTTCTAATTTTTTCCTGTACTATTCGAATTCGTGACTTTTGTTGTTTGGGTTGATTTTTGCACTGCAGTCATATTCGACTGTTTACACATGATCACTGATTTTTGGGTCGAGACATATGTTGTAAGTCTTGGAGCTGGCTTCTTTGGTATGTACAGCAGTCTGGGCAGTTTGTTCATGTCTTCTGGCCACTGTGTACACTGTCCCCTGCCTTGTTTTCAAATTTACTTCATGTATTCAAGTGTACATGCTGCATCCTTGATATCTTTGCTGTTTGGTTGAACTGATTATTCGAACTTCATATGCACATTTTTGAGTTTATCTTGCAGTCTGTTTGTCATACTTCAAGTGGTCTTCATATATACTTGTTTATGTCTTCACTGCATAGCTTTTAACTTAAGTTGCATTCCTTGATTCCAGTTGTATTCGGTCATTTGAGGCATTGCATTGGGTCTGCATACATGTGCTTTAATGCTGTTTTATATTTATAATGTGATTGTTTAAAAATGCCTGCATGTGTTTAAATATGAAGTTGTGAAGGGGCATGCCTGTATATGATCTTGATTTCTGTTTACAGTTACAGGATAAGTTTAAAAAAAAAAAATCGGAAATTTCACCCCTCAACCTCTTTTAAGATTTAATGTTTGAATAATTTATGTTTGATTTTGCAAGATCCATGTTTTAAGAATACTGTGAGTAACATCGCTTAATAACAAAATTTAAACGTATAAATTCTGATGCATATATGTATGTGAATGAGTGTGTTTATATCTTTATATATGAATGCCTTAATGAATGATGAATAATATGTGAGTGCAGGCTGTAAATCATATACCCCTCTGTTTTGAGTTTTCTCGATACAATGTTTGAAAAAAAAAATCATTCCCTATTGATACACTGATTTGTTTTGAGCTTAGTGTTAGGACAATATTGGTTGTTATATTCTAAACTAAAGATTAAACATATATTAAGTAAAAAAACAGTTAGTTAATAATTCTGAAAATTTAAGAACTGTTTTTTTTTTAAATTTTAAATTTTTAAACCAAGGTTTGACATGAGTTTTTAAACAAAGTTCAAATTAAACTACAAGACACAGCTATGTTGAAGTCACTGTTTACTGGTCCATTGCTTAGCGTGAAGTCTGATCAGTTGGTTGTGAAGTTGTCACTGATTTTAAGTTCATCTTGTTTGTTCATTGTCTTGTACCATTGGTTGTACCTGCTGTCACATTAACCTGTGCATTGCCTTCATGTGTTGCCTGTGCATTGCCTTGATTTTATTGTCTGTGCACTCTCTAATGTAGCACTTAAGTTTTATTCAAGCTTCATGCATTGTCCACTGATTCATTTGTTATATATGCCATTCATATTGTGTGGCCACCTGGTCATATATGTTAACTCTGTGTGCTTGATGTGTACCCTTGATTCTCCTGACTTGAAACTTGATTAACTTGTATGCTTGTTGACTTCTGCATATACTCTCTGATTTTGAACTACCTAGCCTACCTGCCTGTGCAGTTGCATTCTAGTCATGATAGCACTATGCATTCTTTAATGCTGTTTTGACTTGTTGAAGTTTTTCATCTGAGATCTTTTGATGCAGTCTCGTGTACTTGTGGTGGCTGCATTATTGTTGCAGTTGCCCTTGTGCACTAATACTGGCTGCCCTATTTAATTTGGGAACTTTTAAGTTGTTTTGAGTTCTATGTGCAGTCCTACCTTGTATTTACAGTGTTTGTTGCATCGTGATCTTGTGGTGGCTGCGTTATTGTTGCAGTTGCCCTTGTGTCCAAGTAACGGGGCTGCAGTTCATTTTTATGAAAATTTTGCACTTGTTGAAATGTGCAGTAATCAGTTGTTTGGAAACTTGGTTTTTGAGTTACTTGAGTATATGCAAAACAATTGCATTTCGACCTTGCCTTGTTGCATGGGTTTTGGTATTGCAGCTGTGTTGAGTCACTGACTTGACCTCTGCAGCTTCGATTTCTGTTAGTTTTTACTGTTGTGATGATTTCTATTTCATTACGGTAGTGGCGAGGCAGTGCACACAAGCGTGAACTGCAGCCACACGAAGTTAACATTTTAAAAATGTGGCGAGGCCGTATACGCGTGTGTGTACTGCAGCCCTACCAAATCTAATGTTTTAAATTGATGTTTTCTTTTTGATGAAAATTATTTTATGTTGCCAATTCAATATATTTTGAATCGATTTTGATGATTTTGTTGTTAATTGCCGTTTAGACAAATTTTGATTGTTTTCTAAATTATCTTCATTAAGAATCCTTTCATCTATCTTCATTGATGATCTGAATCTACAGATTTATTGTTTTAACATTGTTAAGTGTTATATTTACCGTTATCCGATTACTTGTTAAAGGATCGGATAGGTAAATTTATATTTGACTGTCATCTAATTGCTATTTGATTATTATTGCCTCTATGCACTAATAACTGAGTTTGAATTAGACTGACCTGTGTATTATTTTCTTTTGAATGTAATACTCGGGTCAGACCGAGTAATTTTACAGCTTGAAGATTTTCAGGCCGCGAAGTTAGAGAGAGTTGGGGAAATTGGTTCACTTTAGCTTTTCGAAGAATTTTTGTACTTAAAGATATATTTCGCTGTATAAAATTTAAATGCATTGTACAAACTCTGATATATGTAAGAAAAATTCATTTATGTAAAATATGATGATTATTTGTTGTGATTCTGTGGCTGATTCTGTTTAAACTCTATAAACTGACCAACAATCCGTCATTTTGAACGTCTCAAGTTGGTTTAATTACCGACTGGGGGCGGTCAGAAGGGCGGGTTGTTACATTAAGCATACAAAGTTAAGGTACTTGCTTTGATGTGATGGTAATGACTGAGGAGGAAGTGGCGCAAGTACAAGGGGAGTTGGTGGTGTAAATGTGATGTGATGTTTCGTGTAAAATATCATGATATTTTGAAGGTTACACTTGTACACATATATCATACGCACACACACATAAACATCCATATATACATATATATGACATACATATAAGTACATGCATCATGACTTGCACATGGGCTGTGTAAGTTGATGTAGATGGAAGTGATGTGGGTGATGTAGGTGATGATGTTTGTGCATAAAATATCTTAGATATTTTCTCTCTTTCCTTCCCTATAAATACCACCCCTCTCCTCTTCCATTTCATAAATTTTCTTCTTCACTTTCTCAAGCTATCTCCTTCTCTTTAATGGCCCCTCATCTTGGAAAGATTATGGAGAAATTTATAGCAAATAATATTTAAATACATATAGTATATGCATATGTACATAAACGCTTCAAAAATATACTCCACCTCCTCCTCCACCTCTTAGAATCTCATAGCCACCCCATCTCCACCTCAAAGCCGAGAGCACTACCACTTAAGAAGCATGGTCGAGCACTCCTAGGCCTTAGCCAAACGCATATAAGAAGAAGGAAGGAGTTCGAAAGGCTCCAAAGAAAGTGAAAAAGAAGGAAGTGCCGTCAGAATCGAAATAGAAGTCTATAAAAAAGTTTGGTGGATTGGAACTAATGGTGAGCATCCAACATTTTAATTTACTAATTAATATCTCAAGTTAATGTTATGAAAGTTTAATATATTGGATGATTAAGTGTTTGATTACTTGGATAATTATTCGGTTAATTAGATGGTTGTTAAGATCGTTGATAACTTGGTTGATGAATGATGAAAAGAAAACCATAATTGAAATGGTTAAGTAACTAAGCATAGTAATTTCATGAAACATAAATCCATATGGATGTGTATATGAAGTTATTTAGCCTCTTAATGGTTTTAAGCATATAAGAAGGATGAATGTGAATATTATAATAATATTATATTATGAAATGATTTAAAAGTGAAGAAAATATTTAATATGGAAAATATTGGGTTAAATGTTTGAAAAAGATTTATAAACATATGAGAGTGTTTTGGTAAAGTTTGAAAGGTAATTGCAAATTTAGTCAAAAATAGGTCTATCGTGTAACGATAGTTCGTGATTTCGCTCCATAAAAGTCAAATGAGCTTATAGGATGGAATTTAGCTCGGAATTCATTGAGATAAGAATTTCCTAAACTATTATATCCATAGTTTTCAAACAAAGAAAGAAAATTAAGATTTCAATAAGTAGATTTTGAAATATGAGAAAAACAATTTTTGGGAAAAATCGCGGTTTTGTAGTTCGGTCCAAAATTGGATTTCTTTGAAATGATGTTTCAAAATTGTTTAAAAATGTGGAATAAATCTTATAAATTATTTAAATTTTTTTAAAGGGGCATTTCACCAGAAGGAAAAAATTTACAGTCCAATTAGTTTTAGGACACACATTCAAAGGAATTACTTTCAAGGCCAAAGTCAGCAGAATAATTACTTTCAAGGACAAAGTCAGCAGTCCAATTACTTTCAAAGACATAATTTCATAGGTTTTTAGGCCCAAGAAACTAATTATTTTGTGCCTTATCCTTGAAAGTAATTATTTCAGTTGTGTATCCTACAAACTAATTCCACCTGCTAAAGAGGCCCTTGTGGCTAATTTTCACTTTTTTATTTTCAAGTGATAGAAAGTCGATTGGATCAATATAGATTAAAAAGCACTTTCCGAAGCTCTTTTCCGCAGCACGTTATTATAACTTTTGAAATATAGTTTTAAACGCAACTGTTCTTTCCTAAATCTTTTGTAAATGTTTTCAAGCAGTTAATAAATATTTTGAAGATGATTTTAAGGATTTATGGAATGACTTAATGTTAAACGATTTAGAGTCGATCAAATAACTTGACCGCCTTATGGGTGTCAGAGAGATAGTATCTAGGCTTGAGTTTGAAAAATTAGTTTCCGGTTCTCCATGGTTATCCGAACTGGCCCGATGGATGGGATAGTAAATTTGGTTTACTCAGATCAAAATTTCTCTAAGTATAAAGATAAAATTTTCCAAATCTAAATAACTAGGGTTGCAGGGAAATGATTTGGAAATGTTTTTCTAAATAAAAGGTGAAACAATTTGGAATTATTGCAAGATTAAAAAGGTTTTGAAATTTACCAAAGGATTTCTAAATGAGGCTTAATGATTCCATATACTCTGAAAAAGATAAAGAAATGATTTAATGAATATATCTATAAGGATATATATATATAAATGAATAAAAAGATGAATTAAATTGGTTAATGATTGATAATCACATACGAACTTAACATCTTTCTAATCGATGATTGGTTTGGAGGAACTGGAGTTGGATTTGGGTAGCTCCTTTTCGAAAACCACTTCAAACCAATGTATACGTTCGGAAGTGAAGACATGTTGATGATGATTATTAAGATCGAAGATCTTCATAGCGGAAGGACTGCTTGTTGACATTCTCTGGGAAGCTCCCAATATAGAGACATTTATTATAGCAGTGGTCCTTTTGTGTTTTGTAATCTTCGAATTGCAAGGACTACTTGCTACTAATGGTAGTAGGAGGAGTGCCTTTGGTTTCGTTCAATCCCAGAACGAACTTATATAAACGAATGTCTGACAGTGCATTTCTAATCATATTAATCGATCTCTATCAACGTATTTTCTTCTTGGTGGTGGAGAAAGCAACTTTTCTTGCTTAACACCCTTTCCGAGACATACAAGGTCAGGAGTTATACATTGGTAAAAATTAATTTTGTGATTAAGGAATGCAATGTGGAATTCTAAGTGGAATGAGCTTTATGGAAGAATAAAGCGTGACTTTGTGAATACCAACGCGTAGCTTTGTTAAAATTGAGCGTAGCCTCACGAGCCTCACATCTTGAGATGACACAGATAATTATGTGGTCTGCATGACATATATTTCATGCAATTGGTTTTATGATTATGGAGGAGTCCGGTGGATCTGGATCCTCAAGGTATTTTGATATAGTTGCTTGCTTGTGAAAAGCGATAAGGCTACCAGATATTAGTAGTGTAGCAAATGTAGTTCTAAGTGACTTGTTTGGGAAAACAATAAAGGCACTGCAAGAACTATGTCTACTATGGATGGATCAAAGGAAAAGGCTACTAGTTCCCTACCATATTGGAAATCCCATCCCAATATGAGCTTTGCGGTTTTGATTGTATTCCCAAAATAGCTATAATTCTTTACAAACATTTCAACTACCCCTTGGTATCATATATTCCGTCCACGTATATTCCGTTGATCTAGTCCGGATATATTACCATAGACTTAGTCTGAGTATTGATACTTTCATTGTGTATATATTTATTTGAAACATTTTTTTCAAACCAATGTCATTAAGAATTATATCAAATGTTTTGGTTATCATAAGATAAAACCCGTCCATGTTTATGTGTGGGCATGGTCTTATGAGATACCCTTCTTTTCAAAGGTTTTGATTGGCATCAGCATTTAATATTTTGAATGTCTCACACTGTTTATCAAGCTTGATCTTGGTATTTTTAATACTAGGGTCAGATCCGAGTGTTTCAGGTTTAGTTGAAGATGCTTGGTGTTTCTAGAGGAGAGTTGAAGAACTTCATTTACGTATGGACGTATTCTATTATCTGCTGCATACTACATTTGTTTTGTTTGGTTGTCGGCATTTGTAATGGCAAATATTTATAGCTGTCCAGGCGGAATCCTGGTTAGACTATGATATTGTATTCAAAATTTTCCGCTATAAAGATTTTATATTGAAACAATATATGTTATTCCATTCATGTGAGATTCTGTTCTATCTTTGTTTTCTTTTTCCCTAACAATTGAGCTTTCGACACTTGGATTTGCATCGATTTTCGAGGATGGAAAACACCAGTCATTACATTTGTTATCGAAGCTTATGTTGAGCGAACCCTAGGCTTTGGTGGGGTAAAACTCATTATTGATAGGGACAGTAATACCCTAGAATGAGCGACTCATTAGAGATATAATTAGTAAGACCATAGAATGAGTTTGAAAGTATTATATATAAGTGTGTATAGGCCGGCCCAACAAAAAAGTGACAAAAATTAAAACCCTTTTCTTTCTATTATTCGGTCGGCTTTCTTGTTCCTCGATGGCTTCGGCCTCTTTTCCTTTGCTCGAAAATTAGGGCTTCTGATTAGAAGCTTCCAACAATGGTTCATCAAACAAATGATATTCTCACGTAGCTCTATTGATCGTTCATTTGCTGCTTAACTTTGGCTGCTTCTTTGATCGAGTTCGATTCGAATAATCTGGTATGTAATTTATGCTTTTCTGCTTTACTGTTTAGTTTGCTCGAACTCAATTAGAGTTGAGTTGTTGATTTGATTTTTGGTATCTTTTTTGCTCGAACTCGAATGATCTTTTGGCCAATGATGTTGAGGGTTCATATGTGGTTTGATCCCCTATATTTTCTTTTGAATTTTTCATACGAATTCATCTGATAATTATATGCTTGACCGTTTGATATTGTTTGGATGTTGATGATTTCTCCGGCTTTGTAACTTCGTATATTTTTATTAGCTTACATAACACGGCTTTGATTTTTGACTTGGTTCGACTTCCTTGGTTATCATGGCTCTGACTTGATTCCTTTCTTTATGCTTATTGACTTCGGCATGACCACGGTTTTGATTTTAGTTTGAAACCATTGCTTTGAATTCTCTGGCATTGGATTTGATTCCATTTTGACTTCGGCCATTTTTGAAATTCACTGCTTGATTATTTTTGTGTGTCTTCATATATGTGTATACATACATTTATATGTGTGTATGCATGTATTGTAGAATTTGCACTGCAGTTTGATATTGTAAAAAGCTGCTTTGAGTTTTTGGCATTTGAACTTGAAACCGTCTACATTTTGGTTGATGGTCATCTCTACTTGCTGTTGGTCTTCATGTAGCTTTTCACGCATGTATATATATTAAGTTATATGTTGCAGACTTGAGTCGATTACATATGTGATGATATGTGCTTGTTGTATATATGCACTGTGTATATACATGTAAGATTATACATGTATATATGTATGTTGTATATGTTGTAGCTGTTAAGGCAGTGCCATAGATATTTGTGTCTTTATTTTGGCTGTGTTGTAACTGCTACGGGTTGCTTTCCTCTGATTAGTTGGCATTATTCTCTTGTTCACTTGTATCAAATGTTGGTCTGTCTTGACTGTGTGGTTGCTAGATCATTTGAGCTTATATGCACTGATTAGTTCATAATTGTGGTCTTTGTTGCATGTCACCATGTGTACATTTGTGTGTGTACTTGGCTTCTGTTTAGTGCCAGGTCTCTCTGGTCCTTGACTTGTGAACTTCTTTTGTTGGTTTGTGTGTATGGTTTGAGCTTGCCTCTATGTGTCTCCAGTTAGAGTTGTACTTGCCTGCTTTTGTCTTTGTTGGTTTAGTGGTGCACTTGCTTGATGGTCTGAATGGACTGTCTAGCCTCCGTTTTCATGTGTACGATTTGAACTTTGGTCGAGGCTTGATTTATATTGGTTTTGGATTTTTGACCATTTTATTGAATTGGTACATTTGGATTGCACCCGTATTGAATCCAGCTTAAAGCTCGGGTTTGACCTTGTGCTCAATATCGTGACTTGATATTTATTTCACTTAAGTTGCACCCGACTTTTAATTTTGGTTTGACCTTGTGCTCATCTGTCCCTGTAATTTTATCAAGTGTATATCAGTGTGCATGGCCTTATGGCATGTACAGTGATACACCATGCATGTCACAAGCTGTTCGTGTATGATGAATTAAAAATTAAATGATGACGAACAACCCAAATAACCGAGGAAAATAATATTTTCAAAATACATTTTATTTTACACTGCAAAAATATTTTCTTTCCAATTTTACTGCGTTAGTGTGTATTTTTGCAGATAGCTCAGATGTTGGATTCAATCTAGACTGGAGTTGAAGATAAATACGAGTGCATGAGTGAAATGTAGTGAGGTGCAAATGTAAATGATAACTATGATGTAATCAAGTTTGTATGGTAATCGAAATTGTTTATATATATATAGTGAGAGCTCAAATTTGTACTATTCAAAATTGTAATAAATATTTGTTTGAATAAAATATTTGTTTTGAATTTAAATTCCATGTTATTTATATTATTCAGCAAATATTTATTAATAATGTAAAAAATAAGATAGTACAATAACAAATACATTTAAATGAATATATATATATATGTCTATCATCATCAAACAAAAATCATTTACTCGCATATTGAACAATCTCCTTTTTTGATGATAACAAGCATATATTTAAGATTTTGAATTTATTAAATGTATTTAATTATTCGATTTGCTCCCCCTATTTTAATGCTCCCTCTCTACACAAAGCTCCCATTTATATATGCATAAAAATATGTAAACGAATAAATGAACCTATATGCATATAGAAAATAAAATATTTGACTTTTATTTGCCAAAATTTTAACCTTTGTCTCCCCCTTTTGTTTTCATCAAAAGAGTAATGGTGTTTTAAAAATAGAGATAAAGTGATAGACATTAACACAACATTAATTCCCAATCGAGTATAAATATTAAATTTCAATAAAAATCAAATGTTAACGCTAAAATTGGACGCTAACACCCCAGTGTATGTAGTGAAAATGTGAAAGCACCACCCGTTGGTACGGGAACTAGAGATAAGCAGAAAATAACAGAGAAAAAGTAAAGAGACAACAGTTTTTATAGTGGTTCGGCTTAAAGTCATACCTACGTCCACTTTAATCTTTTTTATTGCTGATTCGATTACAACTTTTACAATGATCTTCGATTACAACACCACTAAGACAAGTAGCTAGAACTTCGATGTAGAAGAGCTCTTCGAATTCATGTTGAATGTGCTAGATCTCTTCCTAAAGCTCGTTGAAGCGTCTTCGGTGTTTGAAGTGTCAGATGACTCGAGAAAACTGCAGAGTATAGGCATTCTAGAAATGAGCCCAAAGTCCCCTTTCAGTTGGAGCTGGCGGGGTATTTATAGAGAAAATCTGGATGCAGGTCTTTAGGTCGTAAACGACCTAGGGGTAGGTCGTAGGTCATGGATAGCCTAGGGAATATGGGTTATGGCTTAACAGGGTTGTACTATGTCAACTGAGTGAGTTAGTAGGTCGTAGCGACCTATGGGAGGATGGTAGGCGACCTAGACATGTCGAAGCACCCGATGGAGCGACCTAGGCTGGGTTTAGGAGCAACAGCGATCTAGTGTAGTTTCGACCTATAACTAAGCGACATAAGGATATGAAGCTCGTGGTCCGCTAGGTCGTAAACTTGCTAGGTCGTTAGCTCACTAGGTCGCTTAGTTCATTAGGTTGCTAGGTCGCTGTATTCCTCTGTTGCGATATACTGTTGCCCCGTGTTGGTCGCTAGGTCGTGCTGTAGATCTTCTTAGATCGTTAGGTTGTCACATGCTTAGGTCGCTTATCACGTTAGGTCTTGTATCACGTTAGGTCGCTTATCACATTAGGTCGCTTTAGATCTTCAGCCTTGTTAGCTCGCTCACAATTTAACTCGTTAGCTCGCTTGAATCCTTTAAGTATTTGAGTCGCTGTTCAGGATGGTATTAACACTTGCCCCTCGAAGTATATGCCTATGTCATAGGTCGTGTGCTTCGATTTAACTACTCTAGGTCGTGGGCGACTCAACATGCTCGCTAGGTCGCGTGCTGATATGTCCTCCTTTCTTTCCCCTATATAAGTTATTAGCTCGTTTCTTCCTCCTCATTCCACTGCTTGTATTCTGCCACCGCCATTGCCATTCTTGAGCTCGAGAATCATCAAAGCAAAACTCCTTGTTGCTTCGATCATCACTCCTAACAATAATCTTAGGTAAATCGATCCCCTCTTCATTGTATTTGCCATCGATTTCCCCGTAACCACTTCCACACGGTTTTTGTTACTTCGCCGTAAGACTTCTTCCTGATTCGTTCTCCGATCGCCATTGACCTGCTTGTAGTTGCTTTATTGGCCTATGATTGAATGCGCTTTCAGGAAATACGGAGGAGATGATAGAGTTTTAGGTGTTTGGGGAAAACAATGACATGTGATGTTAATGGGTTAGTGGATTGCGTGTTATGCCATGGTGTCTCGAGCAAAGCAATGGTTGATGGAAAAGCGTGATTGGAGAGTAGGGCATAGGGGTTTTGATGGGAGATAGCTTGACATTTCCGAGTTTCTTCAGAAGCGACCTAGTAAATTTGATCGACCTAAAAACTTTTACGACCTAACAGATTTGGCCAACCTAACAATCGTTACGACTTAAGCTATTTTCGACTTAACTTTTTAGGTCGCATGTGTATTCAAGTGACCTAGGATTTAGCCAAATTTGCACTGCCTTGCCTTGAAGTCTCATGCCTTGAACTGCCGAGATATCATGCCCGAACTTGTTGCACTTCTTTACAGATTACATTAACTTTAATGCTAACAACCTGTTAAACACAACATTTGCAGAAAAACGGGACGAATATACTCATCATCGACCGCCCACATCGAGTGATGGATTAGATTAAAGAACTGATACTTTACTTAAGCAAAATAGTATAAAACTGACTAAAGATGAAGTGATGTGAATCAACTGATTTAAATGGAGCATCAATGCAAAATTCATACAGTTATCACTGCTTATTGCTAAATATCATTTGCATTGATACTACACTTGACCTTGATTTAATAACAAGCCTCGAACCTTCTTGAATTGATGTGCATCAATCAGTACTATCTCAAGTTTTGTTTTATTTACTTGTAATTTCAGTAGTTTTGCACAACACTTCACACACTTTTAGGAAACGTGCACCTTCATATTTGAATACCCAGTTCCTTGTGTAGAATGACTTCTCAACAAGAAGAGATAGTAGGGCAAGCTGGAGAGGTCTTCCCAATAGCTAACCTCTTGGATAATCCCCCAGAAAGAACTTCAACTACTCTGAATCAGCGGGTGTTCAATCAATTATGTATTCAGTTCGGTATCGCTGAAGCAGACGCTTTGCTTCCTGGGGTAAACGATACTGTTGACAAGCCACCTCTCGGTTTTATCACAGTTAATCGTCAGATGTGCTTGAGTGGAGCTATTCCTCCCTTTAACGATTCTCTTCATCAGCTCCTTCTCCGATTAACTATTTCTCCCTTCCAGTTGCACCCCAATGGCTATGCCATCTTGATGGGACCGTGTGTACTGTTCTGGAGGACACTTGACCGTCTTCCGAGCTTTGAAGAGATTTGTTATTTTTGCACATTTGCGAAGAACGAAGATCATCATTCTATCATACTTGTGAGAAGCGCCAGGAAACGTAAATTGATCACTGATCTTCCTGAAAGCACCCACGGTTTTTGAACCAATTTTTCTTCGTCCGTTGCCCCCCAGGATTCTACGGCATTTGGAGAGTAGGAAGTAAGCTTGCCTATCTCCGTTCTTTCCATTTCTGAACTTTTCAAAATCTGATTTGTTAAGTGGTAACTTCATTCCTTACTTTTACAGCACTTCCTCCTCTTTCTAAAGATTCCAGCTATAAACTGACTTTTGAAAGACTAAGTGCTGTGGCGGTTGAGGAGAGAGGTGTTAAATTTTTGTTGAAGGACGAATTTTTGCATCAATTCAGAATTTTGCATTCTTCCCGATCTACTCAGCTTCATGATGCCCTTGGTTCTCAAGCAGAGACTCCAGATGCCCCAGTTTCTGTCGAAGAACTTACACCGAAGGAACCTACTGCCGAGGCTTCATTGGTGAAATGTTCTGCTTCCGTTGACATTACGGGGTCATCCGGCAAATTTGCACTTCCCCCGGTTATCGAAGAAGAGGAACCTCCTCAACACTCCGGGAAGGCTACTGATGAAGGAGCTGAGAGAAAGAGTCCCGCTAGGCATGATGGTGACGACATTTTTGAGGGATTGAGCGACCTGGTGGTTACTTCACATGAGCTCTTCAAAGATGATACCACTGCTTCTAAACTTGCTTCTCCAGCAATTGAAGTGACATCAGTTTTGCAAACAACTCAATCAACTCAAGAGATAACTCTTAAGCCGAAGAGTGGTTTGTAGCTTGACGCGTGTAGTTCACACGCCACAAATACTTAGGATTTTGGCAGCTTTGTGCACTTAGCTTCTTTATTTCGAAGATTTCTAAACTTGTCTCTTTTTCACTTTCAGGTTCTCCAATGGGACATAGCGGCTCATACTATGATGATTTTCAGCGCTATAGAAGACGCGACTCTTATGATGCTAGGCGGTATCTTCCTGCCCCGAGGGAAACTGATGAAGAAAGAGCCGCAAGAAAAGCTCGCGAGAGGCGGACTTATGAGGAGCGCTATGGAAGAAGGGATGAACGACATGATTCTTCCCAGAGAGATGATGATTCCCACAAAAGAAAATCTCATGATGACAGAGGGAAAGGTCACATCGTTGAAGATCCAAGCAAGCGGGCCAAGCTTAGTGAAAGGCCAGCGTCTGCAATTTCTGAAAAGCCCGCTGCTCCCATCTCTTTGGAAATCCCCTCCAGCCCTCCTGCCCTTCAAAGAGCTGATATTCAAACGATCATCAACAGGCCTCCGTATTAAATTGAGAATGCCCCGCCTGCACTCCAAAGTCGGTTTCCAAACTGGTGTTTAAAAGGAGTACGCTTCGACTTGGACTTGATTCCTATTGACAAGCAGGCCATGCTAAGGAATCTCGATGCTGTTAATGTAACGAACGCGATTTTTCGTCCACGAAAACTGACATCAATACGTCCACTGTATCTACTGTCGAGCAATCGAAAGCCGGAAAACCATACCGTTAGGGTTAAAGAAGAAGAAAAAGATAGAAGAAGAGAGAAAAAGATAGAACAGAACAGAAAAGAACAACAGAATATCAGAATCTCACAATCGCAGCGGAACAATATATAATAGATAAATGAATAATCTTTAAACAAAGAACTATATCAGTTATTACATTACATTACATTACATTTCATTTCATTATATCAGAGTGTACAACAACAAATGACATCAACAGCGGAAAAGAAATACGATATACTAGTAATACGCCATGCCATCCAGCTTGCCTCCAGCAACTCCTGAATATCCTGATAAACCTTAACTTTTGACTGCCCGTGTGGAAATTGGTGGGCACCCAGAGTTTAGGAAGGAAAACAATAAACTCTGAGTCAGTCATGTGACTGGTGTGAGAACTCAAAATAGTTTATCTTTAAAATCAAAATAGAGGAATATTTTAAAGTCAATTCACAATGCTTTTAAAAATGAGACTACCATAAGGCCTCCCGCACACACACACAATGCAAACGCAGAATCGGAGGAGATTTCTCCTTATGATAGTCAAAGATGCTTGATACGCATTAAAAGAAACATTTGATATTATTACTAGTGCATAGTGAGGAAAACATTTCAAAAGTAGAATATTAATCTTAGCCAGCATAGACATTTCGAACTATGCCTACTATAGCCACCATCTAAATAGTGGTGACCACCATAAGTAAATGGAAGGTTCTACAACTAAAACCGTACAGGGTTTCGTATTGGGAATTGGATTTCCAACAAATGGTCAGGCCAAGGAACTTCCCATTGCCACATGGAAACGCCTCTGGAATGACGTCCAGAGAACCAAACCGGATCTCTTCCAACACAAGGCCGGGTTACCCCTAACTGGGTAACTACTGACACGAATATGTCATCCTCCGATCGTAACCGATCTATCCGAGGATACTCAATTTCCAACAACCACAAAATTTGCAGCAACAACATAGGTTAAGTATCTGGGCTCCATACCATGATACCACCTCTATCCAGAAGGAATGACATACACTAAAGGGGCGCTACCCCCTAATAACCTTGCCGCATCCTTCCTGTTTTGACCATTTTCGGGGTGTGAGGTCCGACGAAGTCTCGTCCACAAAGCCACGCTTTATACAAAAGCTGTGCTTCGGGTCAACAAATGATCATAGAAATGATCACCAAGATAAATGATCAAACAAATGATCATATCACAAATGATCAATCAATGATCATTTCACAGCAACACTCAGCATGCCACACTACCAAATTGGGAGTATATCACTAATAACCTTCAACTATATAACCTCTGAGCTCGTACGTCTCAGAGAAGGGTGTTAAGCTAAGAGAATAAATTCTCCGCCACCAACAGAAATATATTTGAAAGAAATCAGCTTTATATCTCAATTTGTAATGTCAGACATACAATCCATACAAGTCTGTTCCGGGCTCGAACAGAACCGAAGGCACTTACAAAGAAGTCCTTGCATTTCGGATATTCACTAATCACGACCGGACTTCCCGTCACTAAGGGTGATAAAACCTCTATATCGGAGATCAGCCGATGTAGAGTAACTCGACGGTAATCCTTCCGTTTTCACAAATATCCGGTCTTCAACACTGGTCATCAAATGCAATCCATAACGACGTATCACATACTCGGAATGGGTTATACGACCCCAAGGTCCTTTCCCGGCTAACCCGAATAGTGAGCGTTTATATTAAAAATAAGTGTGGCATTCAAATTCAAACAAATCATAACAAATACCTATTTAAAGGTAAATATTGATAGTCGGATTATTTAACTATCAATAGGCATGCTCAACATCACCAAATTCCAAATAATTTCCCAAATTATTTACTTTCCAAAATATCTTTACTAGATATAAAATTTCCCACACTTCAACATTTGAAAACTAATTTTCAAAACACTTTTCAATCCTTTATCTCTTTTGAAAACAAATTTCAATCATTTTCCTTACTCGGAAATACTTTCATTTCAAAATGGTTCATTTAAACCAATTTAAATAAATCCTTACCGATTTACTTTATATTTACGTTCCAAATCCGTAAATTTATTCCCACACTTTAAAAATAAATCAACGTTTATTTTTAAACCAATTCCACTTTCTTTTATAAATTCCATAGTGAATTTATAATCCCAAAATATCTATGATGTACGATTTTCAATCGATTTTCAATATTCACTTTCAATTTATCTTACAAGGATAAATTCTAAAACGTTCAATTCAAATTGGAAAAATATTTCCATACTTATTTAATAATAAGTACATCACAAATCTATTTATTTTCAACATTTGAAAATATTCGATATACTTAAATCAAAATTAAGTATATATTTCATTCTTTAAGAAATCATTTTCTTAACACATTTATTTGGGTCAAAACGAATGTTACATAAAATATCATTACGACGACCCAAAATCACTAGTATAGGGATTCAAAGTTTAAATAGATATATAAATCCCAATACTATATAAAACATTTCCTTTCGGAAATCATTTACTATAACAACAGTGTTATAGTCCACCATTTCCTTCTTTCTCGAAAACGTCTAATTCAACAATAAATGTTGAAATCTATGGTTTCGATTCATAATACATTTAAAACATCTTTAACAATAATTAACTTTATTCTATAATATTCCTTTTGCCAAACTTGACTATTTCATTCAATAATGTATTCACTATCCAAAATCGTGAATATATTTCCTTTAATAAACTTCACCATTCAATTTGTCAAATCAAATTAAATTGATTTCGAATTTATAAACAATGTTTATAAATTCCATTTCTATTTAAAAGCTTCGATTTATAAATTTCCTTTATTAACCAATTCCATTTGTATATCTCAATATATACTGAAAGTCCATATTATAAGTAGATTACTTATAATTCATTTATTTACAAAATCGTTCTTTTAAACTTCACAAATTATAAATCTTATAAATTCTCATTCACTTATGAATCCATTATACTTCATTTTAACACTTATAAAAACTTCGTTTTATAATTCCAATATTTTTAATTTATAAATATCCAATTTTATAAATCTTTTATAAAAATTGTTTGTAATAGTCCAAAAATTCCAATTTAAACCATTTCATAAATTTATTAACTATTTATTTCAAAAATATCAAATTTGGTTATATTTTACAAAAAACGGTAATTTTTATAACATAAAAATTCATAACGTTTTAATTATTTAAAATGAATCAACTCAAGATTTTATAAAAACATATACTTTGAAAAATCACTTTAAAACCAAAAATCATTATTTTAAAACTTCAGAAATGGATCCGATGATGCATCAGCACCAAATAGTTAATCACGACATCCAAATATCATATATCGATATGATAATCAACAAATATCAAAACATCTGTAAATAAATCAATACAGTTGAGGAATCCAGTTGGATCCCTCCAACCTGTTACCCTGCATCCAAAAACATTAGCACAATACCAATTCCACTCCAGTACGGAATTTTCGCGGTATATGGGATTTAAAATATTATCCGCTTAATAGACGGCGCAATAGGGTCTCATCCGGTATATAATGCAGGAAATCAACAATTGCAATATATACATATGTCAATATATATATTGCTATTATATATAATACCAATTTCACTGTTTATGAAATATTCGCGGTATATGTTTTTAATAAATAACATCCGCTTACTAACGGCGCATAATGTCTATTTTAACAATCAATAGATAACAATCATCTTTCGAACATACAATCAAAATTTATAAATCTAACTATTTAAAATATAAATCGAAACTATTCGATTGAGTGAGAAGTTCTCACCTTGATTTCAATTTCGCTTTAGCGATTTATTTCGAATAAAATTAAACGGACGTTTAATTTTACCCGAAATTCTCACTAACTCCAAACGACTCCAATCCAATTCCATAGCGTAGTGCTCGTCCATACGATTCCAACGCAACTGGTTTCGCGCGTTTTCGACCTCGTATGAAAAAGTTACGACAGTTTAAAGGTTATACAAATTTAAATATAATTAATAATTTACAAATATCTTTTATAAAACCCTACTGCTTAACTGGGCCGTTCGATCTGCTGAGATGAGATCGTGGCCGTTACACGCACCTTTCTTCCCCAGGCGAATTTTTGTGCGTACGAACCCATATAGGCCGCCCTAGGGTTAAATATCACCGGCCACATCGTTCATCTACACGCCGATCAGGAAGCACCATCGAGAAGCTCGTCACGTGCTCCTCCACCGGCCAGAGTGCGGCTAGGTCCGGTCGACCCTATGGTGCGCAAAACAATGACGAATGGTGCGCGTTCCCGCCTTGATTTCTCCCTCTCCGGTCGATGAAAATCGATCTCCACCGTTCAGATTGTAGAGGAGGATGTGTTCTTCCATTTTGTAGTTGGAAGTTTGTCGATTCAATTAGCGGATTTGGAGGAATTTAGGAAGGATGATGGACAATTTTCGGCCATCGGTTTTGATGGTGGCGGCTGGTTTAAACCCTAATTTTTTATTATTATTTTTGTGAATAAAGGCCCTATTTATAGAAGTTTGAACGACACTATTCATTCGGCTTTTCAAAACTCCGATTTACGCGCGGTGACCAACGTTTCTAGGGTTTATCCCGCGTTTCGGACACAATGGAACATGTTTCGGAAGCTAATTCGGTCATCTGTGCGAGATATGGAATTAAACGATCGATTTAAAATTAAACCGATTAAACGATTTTCTAGGCGTTTTAGCTTGCACCGGACAAACGGTAAATCCGATTGACACGAAATTTTAATCCATACAATAATATCACATTACGTATCCGATGAAACTGGTCTCGTCGAAATCCGAGACTGTTTGAAAAATGGCTATTTTAACTTGCCAAATTAATATTAAAAATAATTTCGATGCGTTTCGAGCTGCCACGATCAAACGATAACTCCGATTGCTACGAAAATTGAAATCCTATAATAACAAACTGTTACGGATCCAATGGAACTAGTTTTGTCCAATTCTGAGACTGTTCGAAAAATGGCTAATTTCACTAGTCGATTAAATATTAAAATATTCAATTTTCACAAATAAACTTTTAATCCGATTTTAAAAGTTCTAAAATATCATTCTAACTTCAATATGATAAAATAAAATTTTACAAATCATTTTAAATCATATCTAACTCAATTTTTTAATTATTTCAGAAATTTCAACTATTAAATAAATCGATTTAATTATCCAATTAAATCCAATTATTCGAAATAAAATTTATTCGACTTATAAATTCCACTTATTAATAATTAAAATTAATTAAATATTCAAATTTTTATTAATAGAAATTCTGGGTCGTTACAGACTTCCCCCCTTAAAAGAATTTCGTCCTCGAAATAACAAAGTAAGAAAAAGTTACAGAATTCATTAACTTTCCAAAACAAATTTAAACTTCTTACCATACTTTACTAAGTTTTCAAATCTATACTTAGTTATCTTTTCAAAACCAAACTATATCGTTTAATTTCCAATTCCAAAACCAAAATTATAGTTTTCACAAATTTCCCAAATTTTCTCAAATTTTTTTCTAACGCCTTAAATTTTCGGAAAAATTCGCCATAGTCTTCTTTGCGCGGCTCGATCCGAAAAAAAATGACAGTATATATATCACAAATATACATCTCATCAAGTGATGAGGCATCCCGCAGGGAAAAAAGTGTAAAAATACGGTATGTAATCCGAGATATGTACCTTATTTATATTATTAGCGAGCATATACGGCTAATATAGCGCGAAAGCGAGCTCCAAATGCGAAGCAAGCGCAATCCACACCTACTAAACACTCAACAAACAACATGAGAACATGTATATATGAAAATAATATCAATATACATCCTATAGCAACATCTATATATGCCAATATAGCAAATGCAACTAAAGCAACAAATGAAACCACCAACCAACTATCATCCATAACCAAATCAATATTCATTCATATTCTCATTAATATTCAATGGATTAGTTTTCAATTTAAATCACATTTGATTTATTAATGTTGGAATTTTACCAACATTCATTCTTTCTTTTCCAATTAGTATACATTCACTAATTTACATTCATTTTAGTTCACTTTCAATTTGAATTCAATTATATAGCTTTCAATTTCATTAATACATTTTCATTTAACACTAAATGAATTATATACAATCATCCAACATTCATATAACAACCAATGTACATCCAACATAACCAAATTATTTAATTTACATTCAATTTGGTCTAACACTTTTAATTCCAATTGGTTCATATTTAATTGACTTTCATTCAATTTATTCAATTTCCAATAACATTAGCTTTTAATGAATTAACACTTATATTCATTGTTTCATACTAATTATTTTCATTCAATTGATTAATATTCCATTTATTAATTCAACTGTTAACTCCTTTAACAATTTAAAGTTGAATTTCATTTATATAACTCAAGTTCGAATTCTTAATGACTTCACTTCATTAATTCACTTATTAATCTTCTTTGATACCGAAATTAACTTCATTCAACATCCCTTAAGTTATATTCCATCATTTCCCATTCTATAAGTTATACAACTTATTTATTAACTTCCAAATCCATTAACTTATCCAAAGCTAAATTTATTATTCATGTTATAAGTTCAAAACACATTTCACTTATATTTATCAATTACAACTTGGATTTTAATTGATTCGCTTATACTCCCTTTAACTTAACTCCATCCTTTAAGTTAAACTTATTCTATCAAAATTCCATCTGTATAAGTTATCAACTCATTTATTATTCTCATAATATTTTAAATAGGATTCCAGAGTCTTTTCAACCTTTCAAAACCATTTTTTGAAATCAATTCAAATTACCTTTTGAATTTCCAAAACCAAATCCAAACAACTTTTATTTAAAATAATTTGGCAGCAATCCCTCTTTTGGAAACTCGAAAATGAACACCGATGATGTTGCAATCATCATCGGAATTATTTTCCAGCGACCGGAAAGAGTTTAGAGCTTTAATTTCTCCAAAACAATTTTCCCAAAATATCATATATCCTTTCAAAACACTTCTCTGGAATTTTATTTTCAGATTATAAATCACATTTATAAATCTTTTACTTATAAAATTTCACTATTTATATATAAGATTATTTCACAATTGTAATCATATTAATTATAATTCCATACTTATAATTCTATTGCTTATACAATTATTCTTTTACAATGTGTTGTTTTAATTTAACTTATTCAACAACCAAACAATCAACTTATATACACTTTAATAATTTTGAAAAATTATCCCTTTATATATAAAATATAATCAAGGTAAAATTATTTCATATACCCAATTTAAAACAATATCGTGTCGAATTGTTCTGTACAAGTGTTTAGAGATCCCTATCAACAACGTTAATTACTCGTGTTGACCAAAATCAATATACCACTCAACAAACCAATCATCACAATATAAAACAATTTATATTCACTAACAAATACGCGCTCGTATCTATTATTACACTCAAACTCATTCTAGAGTACTACTGACTCTATCTCTAATGAGTAATTCCCAACAGAGCCATGGTTGTCGCTTAACCATATGCTCTGATACCAAATGTAATGAACGCGATTTTTCGTCCACGAAAACCGACATCAATACGTCCACTGTATCAACTGTCGAGTAATCGAAAGCCGGAAAACCGTACCGTTAGGGTTAAAGAAGAAGAAAAAGATAGAAGAAGGGAGAAAAAGATAGAACAGAACAGAAAAGAACAACAGAATATCAGAATCTCACAATCGCAGCGGAACAATATATAATAGATAAATGAATAATCTTTAAACAAAGAACTATATCAGTTATTACATTACATTACATTTCATTTCATTATATCAGAGTGTACAACAACAAATGACATCAACAACGGAAAAGAAATACTATATACTAGTAATACGCCATGCCATCCAGCTTGCCTCCAGCAACTCCTGAATATCCTGATAAACCTTAACTCTTGACTGCCCGTGTGGAAATTGGTGGGCACCCAGAGTTTAGGAAGGAAAACAATAAACTCCGAGTCAGTCATGTGACTGGTGTGAGAACTCAAAACAGTTTATCTTTAAAATCAAAATAGAGGAATATTTTAAAGTCAATTCGCAATGCTTTTAAAAATGAGACTACCATAAGGCCTCCCGCACACACACACAATGCAAACGCAGAATCGGAGGAGATTTCTCCTTATGATAGTCAAAGATGCTTGATATGCATTAAAAGAAACATTTGATATTATTACTAGTGCATAGTGAGGAAAACATTTCAAAAGTAGAATATTAATCTTAGCCAGCATAGACATTTCGAACTATGCCTACTATAGCTACCATCTAAACAGTGGTGACCACCATAAGTAAATGGCAGGTTCTACAACTAAAACCGTACAGGGTTTCGTATTGGGAATCGGATTTCCAACAAATGGTCAGGCCAAGGAACTTCCCATTGCCACATGGAAACGCCTCTGGAATGACGTCCCGAGAACCAAACCGGATCTCTGCCAACACAAGGCCGGGTTACCCCTAACTGGGTAACTACTGACACGAATATGTCATCCCTCGATCGTAACCGATCTATCCGAGGATCCTCGATTTCCAACAACCACAAAATTTGTAGCAACAACATAGGTTAAGTATCTGGGCTCCATACCATGATACCACCTCTATCCAGAAGGAATGACATACACTAAAGGGGCGTTACCCCCTAATAACCTTGCCGCATCCTTCCTGTTTTGACCATTTCCGGGGTGTGAGGTCCGACGAAGTCTCGTCCACAAAGCCACGCTTTATACAAAAGCTGTGCTTCGGGTTAACAAATGATCATAGAAATGATCACCAAGATAAACGATCAAACAAATGATCATATCACAAATGATCAATCAATGATCATTTCACCGCAACACTCAGCATGCCACACTACCAAATTGGTAGTATATCACTAATAACCTTCAACTATATAACCTCTGAGCTCGTACGTCTCAGAGAAGGGTGTTAAGCTAAGAGAATAAATTCTCCGCCACCAACAGAAATATATTTGAAAGAAATCAGCTCTATATCTCAATTTGTAATGTCAGACATACAATCCATACAAGTCTGTTCCGGGCTCGAACAGAACCGAAGGCACTTACAAAGAAGTCCTTGCATTTCGGATATTCACTAATCACGACCGGACTTCCCGTCACTAAGGGTGATAAAACCTCTATATCGGAGATCAGCCGATGTAGAGTAACTCGACGGTAATTCTTCCGTTTTCACAAATATCCGGTCTTCAACACCGGTCATCAAATGCAATCCATAACGACGTATCACATACTCGGAATGGGTTATACGACCCCAAGGTCCTTTCCCGGCTAACCCGAATAGTGAACGTTTATATTAAAAATAAGTGTGGCATTCAAATTCAAAAAAATCACAACAAATACCTATTTAAAGGTATATTGATAGTCGGATTATTTAAATATCAATAGGCATGCTCAACATCACCAAATTCCAAATAATTTCCCAAATTATTTACTTTCCAAAATATCTTTACTAGATATAAAATTTCCCACACTTCAACATTTGAAAACTAATTTTCAAAACACTTTTCAATCCTTTATCTCTTTTGAAAACAAATTTCAATCATTTTCCTTACTCGGAAATACTTTCATTTCAAAATGGTTCATTTAAACCAATTTAAATAAATCCTTACCGATTCACTTTATATTTACGTTCCAAATCCGTAAATTTATTCCCACACTTTAAAAATAAATCAACGTTTATTTTTAAACTAATTCCCCTTTCTTTTATAAATTCCATAGTGAATTTATAATCCCAAAATATCTATGATGTACGATTTTCAATCGATTTTCAATATTCACTTTCAATTTATCTTACAAGGATAAATTCTAAAACGTTCATTTCACATTGGAAAAATATTTCCATACTTATTTAATAATAAGTACATCACAAATCTATTTATTTTCAACATTTGAAAATATTCGATATACTTAAATCAGAATTAAGTATATATTTCATTCTTTAAGAAATCATTTTCTTAACACATTTATTTGGGTCAAAACGAATGTTACATAAAATATCGTTACGACGACCCAAAATCACTAGTATAGGGATTCAAAGTTTAAATAGATATATAAATCCCAATACTATATAAAACATTTCCTTTCGGAAATCATTTACTATAACAACAGTGTTATAGTCCACCATTTCCTTCTTTCTCGAAAACGTCTAATTCAACAATAAATGTTGAAATCTATGGTTTCGATTCATAATACATTTTAAAACATCTTTAAAAATAATTAACTTTATTCTCTAATATTCCTTTTGCCAAACATGACTATTTCATTCAATAATGTATTCACTATCCAAAATCGTGAATATATTTCCTTTAATAAACTTCACTATTCAATTTGTCAAATCAAATTAAATTGACTTCGAATTTATAAACAATGTTTATAAATTCCATTTCTATTTAAAAGCTTCGATTTATAAATTTCCTTTATTAACCAATTCCATTTGTATATCTCAATATATACCAAAAGTCCATATTATAAGTTGATTACTTATAATTCATTTATTTACAAAATCGTTCTTTTAAACTTCACAAATTATAAATCTTATAAATTCTCATTCACTTATGAATCCATTATACTTCATTTTAACACTTATAAAAACTTCGTTTTATAATTCCAATATTTTTAATTTATAAATATCCAATTTTATAAATCTTTTATAAAAATTGTTTGTAATAGTCCAAAAATTCCAATTTAAACCATTTCATAAATTTATTAACTATTTATTTCAAAAATCTCAAATTTGGTTATATTTTACAAAAACAGTAATTTTTATAACATAAAAATTCATAACGTTTTAATTATTTAAAATGAATCAACTCAAGATTTTATAAAAACATATACTTTGAAAAATCACTTTAAAATCCTTTTAAAACAAAAAATCATTATTTTAAAACTTCAGAAATGGATCCGATGTTGCAGCAGCACCAAATAGTCAATCACGACATCCAAATATCATATATCGATATGATAATCAACAAATATCAAAACATCTGTAAATAAATCAATACAGTTGAGGAATCCAGTTGGATCCCTCCAACCTGTTACCCTGCATCCAAAAACATTAGCACAATACCAATTCCGCTCCAGTACGGAATTTTCGCGGTATATGGGATTTAAAATATTATCCGCTTAATAGACGGCGCAATAGGGTCTCATCCGCTATATAATGCAGGAAATCAACAACTGCAATATATACATATGCCAATATATATATTGCTATTATATATAATACCAATTTCATTGTTTATGAAATATTCGCGGTATATGTTTTTAATAAATAACATCCGCTTACTAACGACGCTTAATGTCTATTTTAACAATCAATAGATAACAATCATCTTTGGAACATACAATCAAAATTTTTAAATCTAACTATTTAAAATATAAATCAAAATTATTCGATTGAGTGAGAAGTTCTCACCTTGATTTCAATTTCGCTTTAGCGATTTATTTCGAATAAAATTAAACGGACGTTTAATTTTACCTGAAATTCTCACTAACTCCAAACGACTCCAATCCAATTTCATAGCGTAGTGCTCGTCCATACGATTCCAACGCAACTGGTTTCGCGCGTTTTCGACCTCGTATGAAAAAGTTATGACAGTTTAAAGGTTATACAAATTTAAATATGATTAATAATTTACAAATATCTTTTATAAAACCCTACTGCTTAACTGGGCCGTTCGATCTGCTGAGATGAGATTGTGGCCGTTACACGCACCTTTCTTCCCCAGGCGAATTTTTGTGCGTTCGAACCCATATAGGCCGCCCTAGGGTTAAATATCACTGGCCACATCGTTCATCTACACGCCGATCAGGAAGCACCATCGAGAAGCTCGTCACGTGCTCCACCACCGGCCAGAGTGTGGCTAGGTCCGGTCGACCCTATGGTGCGCAAAACAATGACGAACGGTGCGCGTTCCCGCCTTGATTTCTCCCTCTCCGGTCGATGAAAATCGATCTCCACCGTTCAGATTGTAGAGGAGGATGTGTTCTTCCATTTTGTAGTTGGAAGTTTGTCAATTTGATTAGCGGATTTAGAGGAATTTAGGGAGGATGATGGGCAATTTTCGGCCATCGATTTTGATGGCGGCGGCTGGTTTAAACCCTAATTTTTTTTATTTATTATTTTTGTGAATAAAGGCCCTATTTATAGAAGTTTGAACGACACTATTCATTCGGCTTTTCAAAACTCCGATTTACGCGCGGTGACCGGCGTTTCTAGGGTTTATCCCACGTTACGGACACAATGGAACATGTTTCGGAAGCTAATTCGGTCATCTATGCGAGATATGGAATTAAACGATCGATTTAAAATTAAACCGATTAAACGATTTTCTAGGCGTTTTAGCTTGCACCGGACAAACGGTAAATCCGATTGACACGAAATTTTAAACCATACAATAATATCACATTACGGATCCGATGAAACTGGTCTCGTTGAAATCCGAGACTATTTGAAAAATGACTATTTTAACTCGCCAAATTAATATTAAAAACAATTTTGATGCGTTTCGAGCTGCCACGATCAAACGATAACTCCGATTGCTACGAAAATTGAAATCCGATAATAACAAACTATTACGGATCCAATGGAACTAGTTTTGTCCAATTCTGAGACTGTTCGAAAAATGGCTAATTTCACTAGTCGATTAAATATTAAAATATTCAATTTTCACAAATAAATTTTTAATCCGATTTTAAAAGTTCTAAAATATCATTCTAACTTCAATATGATAAAATAAAATTTTACAAATCATTTTAAATCATATCTAACTCAATTTTTTAATTATTTCAGAAATTTCAACTATTAAATAAATCGATTTAATTATCCAATTAAATCCAATTATTCGAAATAAAATTTATTCGACTTATAAATTCCACTTATTAATAATTAAAATTAATTAAATATTCAATTTTTTATTAATAGAAATTCTGGGTCGTTACAGTTGAACTTGACATTGAGAGAATGTCTGGATGGCAATAGCTAGTTGATGTGCTTCAACGGGTGAATCTCTTAAATCTCGAGGCTATGTTAACCATGGAGAGCGATAAGTCCGAGTGGCAGAAAACTCTCAACCAGCATGATGCAGAGATGAAGAACATCACCGCTTACAATGAGAAGCTTGAAGCGGAAATTGAAAAACTCAAAGAAGAGCTTGCCACTTCTTCCACTTCCTATACTCAAAAGGAAGAAGTGCTTCAAAAACAAGTGAGAGACGCTCATGCCGGCCAAAGAGATGCCGAGTCTAAATTTGAGGCATAACAGCAAATTATAGAAAGCTACCGCGCTGATATTGCTCAGTTGCGGGAAAAGACTAGCTCTCAGAGTATGGAGATTGAAATGTTAAAAGCTCGGCTTTCTAAAGTTGAAAAAGATCGTGATGAAGCTATCGTCGGCAAAGCAGCAGCCGAAGAATCTCATGAGGCAACCAAAGCCAACATCATCTCTGCCTTATTCGAGTTTTATTTGCACAGCGTCCTGGGGCGCGGTAGCCTTTCGTTTTTGGGACCGAAGTATGAGATTACCTTGGCCGAAGTGTGGGAGGCCGCAATTGATATGCTTGGAGGCGCTGGCTATACTGAGGCAGATCTTGAGGCGCACTATCTGGATGATGAGGCACGTGCCACCCTTGCCGGGAAAAGGAGCAACTTGCTAAAGAGCGAGCCGGAACGGCGGAAGGAGAACATTTAGGGAAGGCACATTTGACCGACCCGACTCTTCCTTTGGTTTCGGCCGACATTGACATCATTGGCTCCAGTTCTCATTCTTCGCCTCCTGCCAAAGCTGATATTGAAATTGTAACTGCTCATACTGGAGATGAGGCTCAAGAAAGCGCTGAAGCACAAGGCTTTGAAGTTGACGTGATAAAGCCAACTTCTCCTGGTAACTTCAATGTTGATTTAGCTCAAGTGGACTACTTGTTCGCTTCACATAAGCTTGATGAACTTTTTGATTATTATTTAAGCCTTGACGCGCCACTATCTCCTCTCTTTGCGAGGAATACTGATTTTAACTTCTCTTCTTCTATAGTGAAAAGGCCAAGTGCTGCACAGACTTCTCCTCTTCCAGCTGTTCCACCTCCATCTCTTCAAATTACGCCTCCTTCTACTTCTCAACGGGGGTCGCAAGAAGAATTAATAGAGGCTCTTCAAGGCTTGGATGACCCGGCCGCTTCACAAGAGCAGAAGGCTGAGGAACTTGAAGAAGGTGAAAGGACTCCATAGAAATTTCATGATGACACAAAGCTGTCTGAACTTAAAACTCGAAGCAGCGAGTCTTCTTCAAGGAAGAAGGGGAAGCGTGTAACTTCGAAGAAGAAAAGGAAAAGCACTTCTGTTAGTGAAGAAAAGGCGGAAGTAGACCCAGCTGTATCTCTATCTCCTTCTTCCCCTACTCGTTCAAGCCGGCTCCCAAAGTTAACCATTAGGCCAGGCAAGGGCTCTAAAGGTGGCGGGAAGAAGAAATAACAAGTCTCGCTTTACCCTTCTTGCTTTGCTTTTTGCTTGTATATAAAGGCTTGTATTGACCGGAGATTGTGCGGGTACCGGTCCCCGCTCTTTTGTAACCTGCACATGTATAAATTTTTTATAATATGGAATAAAATGATTCTTTTCTACTTGTACAATCTTTTGACCGTATTTGTGAATGCATGTATTCCTTATTTTCGCACAAGTTTCTTCATTTTCTTTGTGTGATATTGCAATAAGTTTATGGTATGTTGCTTGAGCATTGCTTTTATTAATGTAACTATATTGTATTGCCCTCATACCACGGCATATTGCAATTTCTTTCATTTGGTAAGACTTTGGAGAACAATTCTTCTGTTTCGAGAAGACTTGTACTCTTGAGTTGGAAAACAACTCTTTCATTTTGAGAAGGCTTGCACTCTTACTTTAGAGAATAATTTTTCCATCTTTGGGGAAATATTACTCCGCTTTAGTAGAGTGTGCCTTGTATTGGAGAAGTCTTCTCTCTCTTTTGTTTGAAGAAGTTTTTACACTTCACTTTTGGAGATAGTCACTTTTATTTTTAACAAGTGGATTCCCCTACGCAGTGAAGTGGGCCTCCGAAAAGGGCTTTGATCTGTTTGTGCCTCGGGAGAGGGCTTTTTGTTTGTGCCTCGGGAGAGGGCTTTTTGTTTATGCCTCGAGAGAGGGCTTTTTGTTTTTTCCCTGTACGCGGGGAAGCATGTCTCCGAAGAGGGCTTTTGGCTCTTCCCCCTTGTGAGGAGAAGAGGGCCTCCGAAGAGGGCTTTGGCACTTCAACTCTGGTGATGTGGGCCTCCGAAGAGGGCTTTGGCACTTCAACTCTGGTGAAGTGGGCCTACGAAGAGGGCTTTTGCACTTCAACTCTGGTGAAGTGGGCCTCCGAAGAGGGCTTTTTCCTCCGAAGAGGTCTTTATTTATTGCCTGGAAGTTACTTTCTCACAGTTAAATGGATCCACGGGGAGACCGCAGGTTACATAATTGGATGTTCATTTGCACAAACGGTTGCAACCAGTTAACAAGGGCCCCGTGCCTTCCACTTGGGAAGGTGCCCCTCCGGTGATTCCACCAACCATATTGGTTGAGAAGAGCACTTCCATTTTTCGACGTGCCTCGTTAAAGGGCTTTATCCTCCGAAGAGTTTTGCCTCCGAAGAGGGCTTTGGGTGGTTGGCTCGCCGGGAAGGTTGCGTCTCACGGTTAAGTGGATCCACGGGGCAGACACAAGCTATCCAACCGGATGTTTGTTTGCACAAACGATCACAATCAGTTAGCAAGGGCCTAGTGCCTTTGCTTTGGGAAGGTGCCCCTCCGGTGGTTCCACCAACCTTTTTGTTGAGAGGCAAGACTCCTTTTTGGCTGTTTCCTGTCTGCTCGCCCTTGTCTGTTTGTCATTTTCTCATCAGCAATTCCCTGGTATCATTTCCAAGCGTATGTTCCTTTCCTTTGCCAGTAGTTTGTTTTATCCAAAGAAGTGTACTTCATTGTTAAGCGAGTCCACGGGGCAGACGCAAGCTATCTAACCGGATGTGTTTGCACAAACGATCGCAATCGGTTAGCAAGGGCCTGGAACCTCCACGTTAGGGAGGTGCCCCTCCGCCGGAATCACTAACTTTTTGCATGAAACACTTCTTACTTGGGATTTGAATCTGGAATTTTTGCGGCTTGACCTTCGTTTTTTGAGTGATTTTAGGGATCGCTTGGCCTTGTGATAGGCGAGCTTTGTTTTAATGGCCTGCAATATTAAATCGACATTTTAGCAATACATTTAAGGTATTTACACATCGAAATAAAACTGGCATTTTATAGTAGTAGAGAACATAAGATTTATAGTAAAATTAGTGTGAATCAATACAAAAATGATATATCCATAATCATTTTACTAATTTAAGCATTGCTTTTAGGTAAACTATGGACGCAAGTGCTCGCTGTTTCAGGCTCTCAGAATTGGATTTCATTAGTACTTGCTGGCAAGACTTTCATAGGGACCAATTCCAATAATTGAGTTTTTCCCGAACTTTAATACTTTTCGAGAGAATCCGCCTTTATGTTCTCGTCCCGGGATATATGGCGCTCCCTGGCCTTTGACAAATAAGCAGGCAGATTTCTTCCTTTAGTCTGAAACTCTTTCTTGACTTGGCATAGGACAATCCGAGGCATATCTCAAAGCGTGAGCGTATCTTTCCATCTCACCCCTGCTTCATCCCGCTGGGTGAGGACCCCCTGTGACAACATTAATGATAGGCCTCTCGGACTCCTGCGCTGCAGCTCTCTCACCTGAACCAGATTGATAAGCAGGAATTTATTGCCCCTGAGTAGATGAGGTTGGTTCATTTCTGTTTCTCTTCACATATTGTTGAAGTTTAATCTGGCTCAACAGCTCCTCAATCAAATTCTTTAGATGGCGACATTCATTAGTGTCATGGCCGGGTTGATTGTGGAATCGATAGAATCTTCCATTATGCGCAACATTTTTCCCAAGCCTCAACTTAGGTGGTTTAGAGTATTCAACAACATTCTTGGTTGCGAAAAAGATATTTTCTGGAGTATCAGTTAAAGAAGTAAAATCTGAAGGTTTAAAGTAGCGAGTTTTCTTCGCATCTTTTTGCTTTTATCCATCGTCATTTTTCCTCTTTTGACCACCAGATTCCTTTTTGTTGGAAGCAATGTTGTTATTCTCAACTTCGTTCACGATCACTTTTACCGGCACAGGAAGGCTCTCTAAGCGCATAAATTCATCGGCCTTCTTGTAGAATTTCTCAAGCGAATTTGGCTCTTTCATCTTTATCCACTTCCCGAATTCACTAGATTTATCGATGGCTCGCATCAAGTAAGTGGGAACCATTCGAGGCTCCGCATTGTCAACTTCGGCTAAGGCTATATTGAAGCGGTTTAAACAAGATTTGAGAGGCTCTCCGGGGTTTTATTCGAGGCTGGATAGTGACATTATATCCTTGGCCTTCGCAGCATATAACCTGAATTGATCTTTGAATTTCCGAGTTAAGTCAGAGAATTAATCCACATAACGAACTGGTTGCTTCATGAACCGAAGCATAGCCACTCCTTCCAAATACACCGGAAAATACCTGCACTTGATTTCATCCTATGCTCTGGCACCAGTCATATGCTAGTCATACTTGTATAAGAATTGGTTAGGATCGCTTATTCCCCGATAAGTTGGAATAGTGGGGGGAACAAACTTCTTTGGAAATTCGGCCTTCAGGATCCTTTCAGTGAAAGGAGTCTTGCTTGGAGCAAAGCCCCATTCATTCTCGTCTTCTTTCCTTTGCATGCTTTCTCTCATAATTTGTCGAATCATTCCCGAGAGGTATTCCTCATCGTTCAGAGGCCCCGCGGGACTGACGTCAGCTATTTTCTCGGAAGTTTGCCCGGGCAAACGTTCACGAAAAGTTGGCTGCGGCCTTAAACCTCCAGCTTAGGGAGGTGACCCTTCGGCGGTGCCAGCTGCCCTTTGAGGAACACTTTTCCCTTGGGAATCTTGAGCATCTTCCGCAAAGGTTTTTTCATTATTTCTTGGTTGTTGGTTAACTCCAAGTAAAGCATTTATCCTGTCCAACATTAAAGTGTTCTGGGCTTCTATCTGTTGATACAACCCAGAAACTGCGGCATCCAACTCTGCCATTGTGACTCCAACACTCGGAGCCGCTTCGTTCGATGCGGGAGAAGTAGTAGTGTTGTCATAAGTGCTTCCAGATCTAACAGATTTACCTTTTCTTCCCGGAGCCATGATCTCAGATAAACTTTTGGTTCTTAAAGAAAGTCTTTCAACAAATCTATGCAGAGCAATAATGAGAGTTTCCTGAGTTCGATTTTCTCAGTGAAAGCACCAAAAATGTTAACGCTAAAATTGGACGCTAACACCCCAATGTATGTAGTGAAAATGTGAAAGCACCACCCGTTGGTAGGGAACTAGAGATAAGCAGAAAATAACAGAGAAAAAGTAAAGAGACAACAGTTTTTATAGTGGTTCGGCTTAAAGTCAAGCCTACGTCCACTTTAATCTTCTTTATTGCTGATTCGATTACAACTTTTACAATGATCTTCGATTACAACACCACTAAGACAAGTAGCTAGAACTTCGATATAGAAGAGCTCTTCGAATTCATGTTGAATGTGCTAGATCTCTTCCTAAAGTTCGTTGAAGCGTCTTCGGTGTTTGAAGTGTCAGATGAGTCGAGAAAACAGCAGAGTATAGGCGTTCCAGAAATGAGCCCAAAGTCCCCTTTCAGTTGGAGCTGGCGGGGTATTTATAGAGAAAATCTAGATGCAGGTCTTTAGGTCGTAAACGACCTAGGGGTAGGTCGTAGGTCGTGGGCAACCCAAGGAGTATGGGTTACGGCTTAACAGGGTTGTACTATGTCAACTGAGTGAGTTAGTAGGTCGTAGCGACCTATGGGAGGATGGTAGGTGACCTAGACATGTCGAAGCACCCGATGGAGCGACCTAGGCTGGGTTTAGGAGTAGCAGCGATCTAGTGTATTATCGACCTATAACTAAGCGACATAACGATATGCAGCTCGTGGTCCGCTAGGTCGTAAACTTGCTAGGTCGTTAGCTAACTAGGTCGCTTAGTTCATTAGGTTGCTAGGTCGCTGTATTCCTCTGTTGCGATATACTATTGCCCTGTGTTGGTTGCTTGGTTGTGCTGTGGATCTGCTTAGGTCGCTTGGTTGTCACATGCTTAGGTCGCTTATCACGTTAGGTCTTGTATCACGTTAGGTCGCTTATCACGTTAGGTCGCTTTAGATCTTCGGCCTTGTTAGCTCGCTCACACTTTAACTCGTTAGCTCGCTTGAATCCTCTAAGTATTTGAGTCGCTGTTCAGGATGGTGTTAACATCAAATAAAAATCATAAATACTCTGTTTGGCTCATATTCCACTTTAGAATGATAAAATAATGTCATCATATAAAACTATATAGTTATGTCAATTTGTGGTATATTTATTTTAGGAATTTGAATATCTACTAACCATGCATAACCGTTAGGACTTTTAAATGAGATTAGTAGTATTCTCAATTTTTATTGAAAAATGAATTCAAGCATCTTCTAACTACGCATAACCGTAAGGACTTTTAAATGAGATTAGAATCAACTTGTCTATTAAATCAATAAATTTTGATATGCGTTTCATACATGCATAACCGTGAGGACTTTTAAATGAGAGTGAATACTTTTGATATTTTTTATTGCTAAAAATATATAAAATGAAAGCGCATAATTTTCCCTTTAAAATACCATATATTGACATACTATATTGGATTATGATGAGTGACGGTCGATAGAAATATGATAGAAATAGAAATGGTCATGGAATGTTTACGAACAAAAAGTTTTTATAACTCTTGTTTAAATTTCTAAATAAATTTACTAATTATACCGTCTCAAGTTATAATATATAATTAATATCAGCACTCCAATCACTATTTATCTTTTCAATAATCATTAGGGAGTCAGATTAATCAATGTAGCCATTTAAAGTCAAATTCAAAAATACTTATCAAATTTTTGTAAAATGACTAATATGAAACAAGATTAACAAAAAAATGATTTTCTAGAAGGGTTTTAAAAGAATGTATGCAGTTTGAAAATTATTTGAAATGAAAAATATTTGAAAAAACGATGCAGCTAATAAATGCCAACATAAATCATGTTTCACTAGTATTTTTTCTACCAACTAGATTACCAGTGTAATCTGTATGTGAATTTTCCTTTCACTCGAACTTATCATTAGTAAGAGTTGATAGACCAGGTCATGAAGTGTGCACCAAAATATCTTAAAATCATTTTTAAATGAATTTATCTTGAATTTGAATTTCAAGTCGTGTATACAAGCAAACACAAAATATAATGTCAAGTCAAATATATCCACATGTATCAATAAAACACCATCATAAGACCAAATAAATTTATTAGTTCAAAGATGAAAAGTGATTGGTCAACATTTTTTCTCAAATCAGAAACAAAAGTAAGAACAAGTAAAATAGTCAGAATCAAAATCATCATTTATTTTATCATCACCTAACTGGCTGATTTAAATTCGGATTATGGTGCAGATTATCATATTTATCATTCAAAATGAATATACAATTACCTTTTTTACCTTTACTGATAGTATTTCGTCGTTGTCCATTGTGATTCTGTCACCTTTGTACTAGGCTAAGAAACTTTGATTTGTCGCAAGTTGTGTCCCTAGAACAACCAGAATCCAAGTAACACTATTGTAGTTCCTTAGCCCGCCACTACACCTACACGAAAAAAGATTTTTGTGACCTGTTTGTTTTTATAGGTCCATGGTTGTTACTGGAAAAAGATTTTGAAAAATAAGTTTGTGGAGACCCAAAACTATTCATACATGTTCCTTTTGGAACCCAGATTTGTTTAAATCTATGGGATTTTATACGTGCCTTTTGAAACCCAAATTGGAATGGTTTTGATATTTTTTGGTCTATACCAGTAAATATTATGATTGTGTCCAGTTTTTTCACAAATTATGCACTTTAAAATGACTTAATTAATTATCTTTCTAGCACGTTCAGGTTGATTATATCCAAGTACTTGTCTAACAATATTGGTTTGTTTCCCTAATAACATATTTAGCGATCTTTCACTTTTGGAAAATTTTCCTAAAGTTATAGATAATTGTTGGATTTGTGTTTTGAGAGATTTATTTTCATTCAATATTTGAGTGCACTTATTAATAGAATTTTCTCTCCTTGTACTTTCACTTTATTTTAAAATAAGAATTTCATTTTCAAGTGATTGAATTTTAATTTCTGATCTTTTAATCTCTTCTTCAAGTAATGGACACTTATCACACTTAGGGCTTCTACTTTGATAGTTTTTAACTAATTGGTCAAGTTGGTTATTTGATTCTATCAAAGTATTTCTTTATGATTCAATTTTAGCATATTTCTTCCTAAATCTTTCAAAACAGCTATTTACTTCGTGGAAATATATAAATAATTCTAAGTAAGTGAGTTTTTATACTCGTTTGGCTCATCATCATCGTTATCATTTATATCACCTCGAAAACACATATCTGCTTTCTCACTCTCACTGCAAGTGCTTTTATAATCTTTATTGCTTTTATTCCACTTGGCTATAAGACTTCTCCTTTTCGATTTCTTTTCTTGGCCGAGTCGATTTCGGGGACAACTGGGCTTGATGTGGCCAGGTTTATCGCCTTATGACAGACGATCTCTCGCTCTTCTGGATTGTCTAATGCTTTGATTATTCTGTTTTCAATTTTTTATTTAGAGCTGGATTTCTGTATCTAGTATTCCGCATTTTGAATTTCTTCATTATCAACGCCAGCTCTGCTACTCCATCATCAACATCATCACCATCACTTTGTGTTATTCCTTTGAGAGCTATCGATTTATTTCGAGTATCTCCACCTTCACATTCTTCCTTGAATTTCATTTCTATCTCATAAGTGGTGAGATTTCCGATGAGTTCTTCAACTTTGATTTATTTCAAATCTTTCGATTCTTGAAGAGAAGTCACTTTTGCTTCAAAATTTCATGGAAGGACTCTGAGGACTTTTCGGACTATTTCCCATTCTGTATATGATTTTCCAAGAGATTTTTATTCGTATATGATATTGGAAAGTCATCCAAACATCTCTTTGACATTTTCATCCTTTGCCATTTTGAAATTCTCGTATTCGCTACTAAGCATGGCAATGCGAGATTCTTTGACTTGAGACGTTCCTTCGTGAGTCACTTCGAATGTGTATCATATTTCATGCGCAATTAGACAGTGTGAGACACGATTAAATTCAATATGATCCAATGAACAGATAATAGAACTCATGGCTTTAGCATTAGTATCCTATAGTCTATTTTCTAGTCTGTCCATTGATCCGTTGGTTTATCTATTTCTTGATTATCTACAACTATAGTTGGCGCTCTATAACCTGTCTCAACAATATTCCAACCATCAATGGTTTACAGAAAAAATTTCATTCTATTTTTCCAGTAGGCATATTCACCATCGAACATTGGTGCTCTAACTATAGACCGGCCCTCAGCAAAAGCAGTATTAAAAGAAGCCATTATCAAAATTCAAATTTTTAAAACAAAAATTGGTTTTTGAAAAATCAAATTTTTAAAACAAAAATGGCTTTTGTTCCTTGCTCTGGTACCACTTGTGGGATCGATTTCACCCTAGAGGGGGTGAATAGGGTGATACTATTAATTATAAAAATTTATTGCAAAAATTTATATAAAATAATTTCAACACAGATCACGTAGAATAACAGTAGCAGAATATAAAAAGCAAAAATAGAACACGCAGATTTACCCAGCTTCGGGAAAACCATGCCTATGTGATGTCCCCAAGGTATCTACTAGAATTAAGTATTCAGATGTTTACACATGAAAACTCGCAACACCCACTATCGACTAACCTTAACTCTAAGCTCAAAACCCTACTACAACTCAGCCACTACGTTGCGAATTCTCGAACTACACCATCGCAGTTCGTCCCCTAGTCATACGATTAGAAATTACAAGAGTTTAAAATAAAAATACAGTAATTAAATACAATTTAAAAACAGAGAACCTAACTTTAAATTATTAAGCCCAATGTAAATAGGCCGGCCTAATAAAAAAGTGATAAAAATTAAATCCCTTTTGTTTCTATTATTCGGCCGGCTTTCTTGTTCTTCGATGGCTTCAGCCTCCTTTCCATTGCTTGAAAATTAAGGCTTCTGATTGGAAGCTACCGACAATAATTGATCAAACAAATGATATTCTCGCGTAGCTCTATTGATCGTTCGTTTGCTGCTTAGCTTCGGCTGCTTCTTTGATCGGGTTCGATTCGAACAATCTGGTATGTAATTTATGCTTTTATGCTTTACTGTTTAGCTTGCTTGAACTCGATCAGATTCGGGTTGTTAATTTGATTTTGGTATCTGTTTTTCTCGAACTCGAATAATCTTTTGGCCGATGATGTTAAGGGTTTCGATCCCCTATATTTTCATTCGTATTTTTTTACACGAATTCGTCTGACAATTATATGCTTGGCCATTTGACATTGTTTGGATGTTGATGATTTCTCTGATTTTGTCACTTCGTATATTTTTATTAACTCGCATAACCCGGCTTTGATTTTTGACTTTGTTCAACTTCCTTGTTATCACGGCTTTGACTTGATTCTTTTCTTTGTGCTTGTTGACTTCGGCATGACCACAGTTTTGATTTTAGTTTGAAACTACTGCTTTGAATTCTCTAGCATTGGATTTGATTCCATTTTGACTTTGGCCATTTTTTAAATTCACTGCTTGATTAAATCTGTTTGTCTTCATATATGTGCATACGTACAATGTATGTGTACATGCATGTATTGTTGAATTTGCACTACAGTTTGATTTTGTAAAACCTGCTTTGAGTTTCTAGCATTTGAACTTGAAACAGTCTGCATTTTGGTTGATGGTCATCTCCACTTTCTCTTGGTCTTCATGTAGCTTGTCATGCATGTATATATTAAGTTATATGTTGCAGACTTGAGTCGATTACATATGTGATGCTATGTGCTTGTTGTATATATGCATTGTGTATATACATGTGTGATTATACATGTATATATGTATGGTGTATATGTTGTAGCTATTGAGGCAGTGCCATTGATATTTGTGTTTTCATTTTGACTGTGTTGTAATTGCTGTGGGTTTCTTTCCTCTGATCAGTTGCCATTTTTCACTTGTATCTAATGTTGGTCTATCTCGACTGTTTGGTTTCCAAATCATTTGAGCTCTTGTGGACCGATCAGTTCATAATTGTGCTCTTTGTTGCATGTCACCATGCATACATTTGTGTGTGTACTTTGTTTCTGTTTGGTGCCTGGTCTCTTTGGTCTTTGAATTGTGACTTTCTTTGTTAGTTTGTGTGCATAGGTTTGAGCTTGCCTTTGTGTGTCTCCAGTTAGAGTTATACTTGCCTGTTTTTGTCTTTGTTGGTTTAGTGGTGCACTTGCTTGATGGTCTGAATAGACTGTCTAGCCTCTGTTTTTATGTGTACGACTTGAACTTTGGTCGAGGCTTGATTTATATTGGGTTTGGATTTTTGACCATTTTATTGAATTGGTACGTTTGGATTGCACCTATGTTAAATCCAGCTTAAAGCTCGAGTTTGACCTTGTGCTCAATATCGTGACTTGATATTTATTTCACTTGAGTTGAACCCAGCTTTTAATTTTGGATTTGACCTTGTGCTTACCTGTCCTTGTAATTTTATCAAGTGTATATCGATGTGCACGGCCTTGTGGCATTTACAGTGATATACTATGCATGTCACAAGCTGTTCATGTATGATGAATTCAAAATTAAATGATGATGAATAACCCAAATAACTGAGGCAAATAATATTTTCAAAATACATTTTATTTCACAGTGCAAAAATATTTCCTTTTCAATTTACCGCGTCGGTGTGTATTTTTGTAGATAGCTCAGATGGTGGATTCAATCTGGACTGGAGTTGATGATAAATAAATATGAATGGATGAGTGAAATGTAGTGAGGTGCAAATGTAAATGATAATTGTGATGTAATCAAATTTGTGTTGTAATCGAAATTGTGTACGTATATATATTGAGAGCTCAAATTTGTACAATTCAAAATTGTAATAAATATTTGTTTTGAATTTAAATTCCGTGTTATTTATTTTATTCAGCAAATATTTATTAATTATGTGAAAGACAAAATAGTACAATACCAAATACATTTAAATGAATATGTCTACTATCATCAAACAAAAATCATATACCCGCATATTCAACAAGATTGTCCTAAACAAACTTGTTTGGTGCTTCCAATAGAAACACTTAACGAAGGATTGTCCAATAATGAAAGTGGTTAACTTAGGCTTCCAGGATAAAACACCATCTACCTCAAAAGGAAACCAAAAATAGTATATATGGCAGTTTAAGTGTCTATATAATGGTAGTGTGTGTTAGGATGTATTCCCTAAAGGTTATCTCTAAAAGGTTGTAACACGGGGTAAGGTTTGTAATGAACGCATAGATTTGATGTTAATTAATATACTTCCTTTTGGATTATCCTCTCGGAGCACTTCTTCTATCTTATATTCGATCAAATTTAATAAGATATTTTGAAATAAAAACATTATACAATATAACGAAGTTTCTTTATAAAAAGTCATTAAATTAATAAGTTATTTAAGTATACAGTTTATAAATGTATATGTTATAAAATAAGGTATAATTCATAGAGATAAAACGATGTTTGAAAAAGATGGGTTTGAGAATTCATATCCTAATGTTTTGAAGAAGTATAAAAGGGAAAGTTATATAATATAAAATAAGTTTGGAATTAAATTTATAATGTGATATATTAACAAAGAAATTTCAAAAGAATTTTGAAATAAGAATTATAATGGTATTATTCTAGAAAAAGGATAATTGATTTCTTTTGGAAAAGAGATAGAAATATTTTTAGGAATAAGTATTTTTGAAGAATAAAGGGTTTGTATAAGTATTCAAAGTAAAAAAATAAAAGCTTTATGAAAATTTTTCATAAAGATTTTTGAATGAGTACATATGAGGTATGTAGATCATTTCGAAACACAACTTTAATCTAAAATTAGAGTACCGAACTTTGAGGTATTTACACCAGTCCAAAAGAGGATTTATCACTCTATTCTTGATGGTGAACCTTGATCAGGGTTCATGATTGGGTACTTAAGTTTTCTATCATAGTTGGGGGCTATTTAAGGGAAATAAAGTTTTCTGATCAAGAAGCCCGATTAGAGTGCATGCTAGAGGATCCGAGGATCAATACTACTTCGGAAGTAAAGTTGTGGATTAAAATAGTATGTCAAATTAGGGGGAAGTTTGTAACGACCCGTAATTTAATCAGTTTAATTAAGGATATTTAAAGTATTTTAAATTTTCAAATATAGATTTTTCTTTTCTAAGTAGTCAAGTTTTAAGCGATGAGTAATGATAATGACCTGTTTTGGAAATTTAATAAATATATGACATCATTTAGGATGCTCTTATATTTAATAATTGATTTACGAATTTAAATTGAGATATAATGATTTAATAATTATTATAATTATTCAAATAATCGTTGTAAATGATAATAAATCATTTTAAATTTTTATTAAGTGATAATAAATCATTTATAATAGTTTTATAAAGATATATATTTGAATTGAAAAATATAAGGAAATGGATATCGCTTTATCGATATAATAACACTATTTGTAAATAATTGTTAATATTGATGACTTTATAATTCAAATGAGATAATTTTGGTTAACTAAAATTATTATAATTTTTTTTTAATTTTTTTTACATATATATCCAATTTAAATTATAAGTGAAAATGTTAGTGGTAGTCAGTTTCCAGACTTGCAATGATTTAACAAACGAAAGTCATTTCAAGTCATTGCAACGTTGTAAATAACACTAACACATGTTTATGTGAACGTATTCATATCACATACTCACATATACATACATTTAAATAAGTATATATTAACAAATATCTAAGATATTTTGGATTACTTCGTCCTTAATCACAAAAAGTTAAGGCATATGCTTTGATGTGATGGTAATGATGGAGGAGGAGGTTGCGCAAGTACATAGGGAATTGGTGGTGTAAATGTGATGTGATGTTTCATGTAAAATAACATGATATTTTGAAGGCTGCACTACACATATATACATACAAACACACACATAAACATCCGTATATAGATTTACATGACCTACACATAAGTACATGCATCATGACTTGCACATGGTCTATGTAAGTTGATGTAGATGGAAGTGATGTGGGTGATGTAGGTGCTGATGTTAGTGCACAAAATATATTAGATATTTTCTCTCTTTCCTTCCCAATAAATACCACTCCTTTCTTCTTCCATTTTATAAGTCTTCTTCTTCTTCACTTTCTCAGGCTTTCTCCTCCTCTTTAATGGCCTCTCATCTTAGAAGAATTATTGTGACGTTTCATCTTTTTGGACAGTTTAAATCGACAATAAACCATAAATGTCAAAGTCAAACCATTCAAAAGGGAGGACTGTTATGGGTAAATAAGAAAAAGCAGAGAAAGAAAGAAAAATAAAACACAGAGTCTCACAGTAGAACGACAAAATATAATAATCAAATAAACAGTTCATGAAGCTATTTTACAAATAACATTTGATTACACTTTACAATACAAAATTAGAGTACATGCAGCAGGAATAAATAAATAATGCAGTGGAACAACATGATGCAGTGGGATAGACATAATAAAAAATAATAGTACTACATCTTCGTCTTCGTCCTCCAGAAAAAGCAGTCTTCGATACACAGAAAAGCTCACACTGACCCGAGCACAATGAAAACACAAAACACTCAAGTCAGAACTAAAAGATCTTATGTAAGTTAAATCATCAGTAAATATATATGACTGAAATGGCATCAGAGATGTTTATGGGGTTTGACATCTCCTATCCAGTGTCTAACGTAAGTGCAATAACTTAAGAGATGTTTGGAGTTCCATCTCCTAAGGATCCGTTAAACTATATATTAGTGCAAAATGCAATTATAATAGTGTCTATAGTAAAGTATTAAAATAGCATTAAGGCGTTAATAATATCCCCCTTAAGACATTTTATACAATATCGTAGTTTATACAGTATTATAAACTCCACCGTAAACTGATGGGCTATCAGGGAGCACTCCATAGGTAAAACACAAACCAAACTCGTAATGGACGCGATAAGGCATGCGACAAGGCATGCGAGGCAATGTCCAGGGCAGGATACTACTGTTTTGCGGATCCTGACTGGTGGTAATGCATAGCAGCTGCTACGGCCCACCTCGAAACACAATTCCATAATCAAACTGAGGGAGGGTCAGCAAATCAATCACAAAGTCATAATATGGTATCAAAGAAGCATGTCCGATCAGAGGTGCGACCTCACTTGGCCCGGCGTGGCTCCTGTTTTAGTCACATCAAGTTGACCTGACGGAGTCAGGGCTACGCTAATACCTCATATAGAATCGTTTTCCAAACCATACTACCTTATTTTGGATTCCCCACTAAGTAGATGATTGTTATAGTGGTTTTCGGTATTGGCAGAGAGTATGACAATATCTAGTCCCAATCTCTTTAACAACCAAATGCTAATTTCACATCGGATAGTTCTTTTGTATTTCCAAAATCGATTAACAATTGATGTCAAAATTTCATATTCAATTCAAACCAAATCACTTTCGAAATCATATTCACTTTCGAAATCATATTGACAAAATTGGTTAAATCCTCATTTCAAAGTCCTCATATTTACTCAAATATGTCATTACATAAGAAAATATCATTTCAAATCCCAACTTAGGTTATAACATCATTTAATCATATTCGCTTTTAAATGAAGGATTTAAATATAAACACTTCAAATTTACTCAGTCTGAAATTCAAAAAATTGTGTAGTAGTCATAAATAGTTTAAATGGTTTTTAAAATAGTTTTAAAATAGTTAAAATACTTTAAAATAATTTAAATGGTTTAAAATAGTTTAAAATAGATTAACATAGTTTTAAATAGTTAAAATACTTCAAAATAATTTAAATGGTTTAAAATTGTAAATTGTTTAAAACTAGCTTAAACTAGTTTAAAATAGATTAACATAGAAATGCTATATATAGTATACAGTTTAAAAATCTAAATAAATCTGAATTCAAAATAATATATCTTTAAACGGTTTACATTAAAAAAATTATTTGATATAATTATCAAGTTAAACTATTTCTTCCCTTTTTAACACATCTCGACTATATTAAGCTTTCAAATCAACAAACTCAATTTTTGTCTTTCAATTCAGATTCTTATTTAAAACCATTTACATCTATATCGATCTCAAATCCATGTTTTAACTATAAATTTTAAATCAGTTCAAATTCAATAAATTTTAAAGCTTAAATATCCAAACATTATCAATAACTCAATTTTGATAAATTTAATTTATATTTCATAATTCAACTTTGAAATTTAAATTTAAATTCCTTTAAACAACTCATTTGAAATAGTTTCAATTTCAACATTTAAAGCTTGGATTTTCAAAAATAATTTAGTTCAACAAAACAAATTTATTTCAAAATATCGTTTGACTGAATTCAAAAATTAAGGATTTTAAAATCAAGTAATTTATCCAATCTAGTGTCCGTTTATAATTTTCTACCATATGCTCGAGTGACACACGTATATATCATTTCAACCTGCAATAATTTAAAATTTATAGGTATATATCATTTCAGCCCATAATCTCGAATTAAATCAAAATCCATAAAATTCTCTCAAGTCTAACATTTCGACCCATAATGATTTTTTCCTAGTTTATAGATCGTTCGGGTATGTATCATTTCAACCCATCATGGTTTACTAGCAATAAACTAAGGGAACTTGCAGTGTGATATATAACATAACATTTAGTCATCCAATATCAATAATTAAACATTCATCATAATCATCGTTCAATTAAACAAATAAATCATAGCTAATAAACTGGTAATCATTAACAGGTATTTAACTGGTAATTTAAATTTGGTATTAAATTAAATGAAAATTAGATTCGATAAAATTCATATTTGACTGGAATGACAAATTAAATATACCAACTTCTAATCACATCATAAATTTAATTTAACTAGCATAAGACAATTTAGTAGTTATGAGTGGGTTAAACACTCACATTTAATTTCAAATCGATTTGAAATCAAAAATAAGGCCCAAAATTGAACAGTCTTAGAATTCGTCCAAACTAATTCCAAAATTTCCGAAATTTCAATACGATCGTAGTGAAACAAACCGTGCATGAATCCGACCTCATATGTAAAAGTTATGAAAACTAGGCGAATATACAATTTATATTCAAACAATTAAAATATTAATAAAGTTGTACACGTCAACTTTCTTCCACATCTCAAGCTTGCGTTTGAACCCTAACATCATCGTTCAAACACATGCCGCCACTTGCAACTCGAGGTCATCGTGCCTCCGTGCCTAGGCCAACGTCACTGCGACTACGACCACGACCAAGAGGACCGCCGCCTTCGCCCAAGCTCCACGACCCCCTATGAACATTCAATCGTCAAAAGTCGCGACCCAAAAAGAGGCAGCTGCCATTTAACTTTAAAACCCTAGGCAAATTTTTACGAGTGATTCGGCCATCAATTGACCAAACAAATGGCACAGATGCACTCCCTTCGTCCCTCTCCACGCCATGGTACCCACAATTTGAAGATCCGTCACTGATGATCAAACCCAAATGAAGGTCGAAAAATGTTTTGGCCAACTTTGGACAACCCAAAATCCGATTGCAACTAACAACGGATCTGGTTTGCATTCGTCGAGAGCTTGCCAGCGATATATAATGTGATATAGTTTGAGAAGTTTTAAATTTTTTTATTTGATTTTGATTTGCAATTGAATTTAGGAATTTGGGCTTCTGCCATTTTAGAAGGAGGAACTGACAGCTGGAGTTGTACGTACTGTAATGAGAAATAGAAAGACTGCTAGGGTTTAGACAAATCTATTTATATGAACAAAGCCCAATAAGAAAAAATGAACATATCAAATTGATTTTGAAATGACAATAACGACCCAAGAAAGCCCATTTCGCTTCCGAAACGAATGTGGGTCATCCAATGTATCAAAATGGATGTTTTCAATTTTTTTAAATTCAATGGAACATGTTTCAAGTCTAATTCCATTGTATGAAGAAGTTAGCTTATTTGTAAATTTATTTGATTAAATTGATTTCTACGCATTTCGAGCCCGCACGATTAAACAAAAAGTCTGATCGCTACGAAACTTGCAATCCTACAATAATTCACCATTACGTACCCGATGAGACTGATTTCGTCGAAATCCGAGACAGTGGCCACAATGGCTATTTTCACGTTACTTAAATGAATGATTACTAAATTAATTAAACCACTTTTCAATATCAAATTTTTAAAACTAATAAATTTTCATCATTTCTAATTACACAGAAATTAACAATTTTTTTAAAACCAATTTTCCATGTCAAATTCAATAATAATTATTACACTAATTATGGTGTAATTTCAATTGCAATAAATCCATTAATTATTATTTGAATTCCAATAAATTGATTTAATTTGATTTCAAACTTTTTATTCAATCATTATCTAATGGATATAATGAACATTGATTTAACCTTTATTACATCAATATTCTTCAGTTATCATTTTAATTCACATTAACGGCAAAGTAGGTTAATTGCGATTGATTTCCAATTTATTTTCAATGAATTAAAATGAAATGGTAATTAAACTATTGTTACAACTTACAATTTTAAACACATTTTTACGTTTATTGTCTACAACCTAAACTAATAAACTCAAATAATGATAAATCATTCTATATTAACCAATTTTAATTAATTACGTAAAACTTTACCATTTATATACAACATTTGGTTTATTTACTTATTTACACTTTATAACCAATTTTAAATTTACAATCATTTCTTAACTGAAATTGCATTAGAGTAATCGTCAATTACTTTAAATTAACATCATTAAATTACATTCTAATTGTGTTCTCATAAATAAATTATAAAATTTTAATTTCTTCCAATATTAAATTTTAAAATCATATTGAATTAAATATTTTTAATTATCAAAAATTACGTGTCGTTATATTCTCCCCCACTCAAAACTTTTCGCTCTCGAAAAGGAAAAAAAGGAATTAAGTAATTAATATGTCTTATTCAAAGTATTCAATTTATAAACAATTAATTTTCATAACTAAATAATTTAAATAAAACATATTAATTTATAAAAAAATCAAATCCTTTCTTATTCAAGTTCAATAAAAGTTTGAAAAACATTTCCACTTTCACAAAAATATTCTAAGTCCAAAATTCACGGAAAATTTCGATAGAGTCTCATTTGTACGGAGAGGTCAAGGAGAATAATAATATCAATAATAACAATAATATATATATATCATATTTCAAAATAAAATATCTCAAACCATGGGAAAACAGTATAATATTGCTATAAACCGTAATTCGAAAATGTACCTATTTGTCGGGCAAACAATGCTTTATTTATGAAACCAAAAGCAGCAGCTATTGCTTCCATAAACCTGTATTTCACGTATATAATCCAGTTAATAATTATGTAAAAGAGAAATATTTCAGTTGTTTTAACTAATAACAAAATAAATCAACACAACATAACAATAGTCACTTGCAAATAAAATCATACAATCTTTGCATGCAATCAAAGTAATCAACCATTCATCCATAACAACCAAAACAAATGGTTTGTTCTGGTTCAGAAACCTTTAATCGTATAAAATGATCAATAAACTACTAGCTATACCATACACTCAACAGTCTCAGATAAACTTAATAGATTATTTATACATCTTTATACGGTTAAAAGTATCCTTTCCCAATCATCCCATAAGTCAAAACAAATAATAATTTCCAATATCATTTAAGTCAATTCTTATTAATCTCCTTTCAAATTATTTACCGTTCTTCAATTTCATTCATTCATACAATGCTTATTTTCATTAATTTATATTCATTACTTACAAAAATCCATTTTCCATTTATTCATACAATGCCATTTTCATTATTTTGCATCCAATTACTTACATAAGTTATTTCCATTCAATTTTGTTTAGATCATCCATAGTCGGTTCTTAAAATATTATGTAAGTCTCTTTACAACTTTAACTCACTTATTATTTTCATTGATTTCCCTTTTTCTTATTTATTTCCTCCATATGTAGCATTGTTGAATATTAAATCATTTTAATATTTCTGAAGTTATAATCATTTGCTAAATATAGTATCCACTACTATCCATTTTAATTATAAATAACTTCAAACATTAACGTAAGTTTATAATATTCTTATACATCTTAATTCTTCATTTATAAACGTAATGCCATTGAACACTTTAATTACTTAAGTTTTACTTGTATAATATCAATTACGTATTCTTATTGAAATTTCAACTTTTAGCATTTTGGTAAACAATATATATATATATATATATATATATATGTTTTAAGAATGCAATCGAATGTTAAATAAGTTTATCTCATTCACTATAGTTATGTTCAATACTTACGTCTCCTAAATTTCCATTCCTTTTTATTTTCAAGTTACAAATTTCCAATTCTTATATATATTTCATAAATAGCTTAGCCTCCAATTCTTATTTTCTCATTTTGGTAGTTTCCAATTAGTAACATAGTTAAGATTTTGTTCAGTTACAATAGCTGAAAAACTACTATTTATCAAAGTTTAGAAAATAAATTCTGGGTCCATTTCAATCATTTTGAAAATAATATATATGTATGTATATATATATCCTTTATACATCAAATCATATTTAGGAATTCTAGGTTAAAATTAGTTTATCAAAAAAATGTGAAGTAAAACTACTATAGCGGTCTTCCCACTTTGTAACTCGAAAATGAACGTCGATGATGCTTGCACTCATCACCGAAATTATTTTCCAGCAATAGAGAGGGGGGTACAAACTTATTTCCTTCCAAAAGTACATTAAAACATTTCTTTCAAATCATATTGAAAATATTTATATCCAACATACTTCCAAATAATACAAATACTATATTCCAAATCCTTTTAAAACAAATTTCAAAATCACGGAACTTAAGTTCTCAAATTTTCAATTTATATTCATTTTATTTATAATCCCGTTTTGCAACCGATATTATAAAATTTCAATTCCTAACAAACGAACATATGGCATCCAACTATATTATTTATAAAAAGTATTCTTTTATATAAAAAATACAATACTAAGTAAAATTATTTCATTTACCCATATTTCAAAACAATATTGTGTCGGTCTGCTCAATACTAAGTAAAATTATTTCATTTACTCGAGGTCGCCGCGCCTCCATGCCTAGGCCAATGTCACCGCGACCACGACCACGACCAGGAGGACCGCCGCCTTCGCCCAAGCTCCACGACCCCTTACGAACATCCCATCGTCAACGGTCACGACCCAAAAAGAGGTAGCCACCGTTCAACTTTAAAACCCTAATTAAATTTTTTCGAGTGATCCAATCATCAATTGACCAAACGAATAGCATAGATGCACTCCCCTCGTCCCTCTCCATGCGATGGTACACATGATTCGACGATCCGTCGCTGATGATCAAACCCCAGTGAACGGTCGAGAATGTTTTGGCCACTTTCGGACAAACCGAAACCCATTTGCAAAAAATAACAGCAAATCTAGGTTGCGCTCATCCAGAGCTTTCCAACAATATATAATATGATATAGTATGAGAAATTTTTTTGATTTGATTTTGATTTGCAATGGAATTTAGAAATTTGGGTTTCTGCCATTTTAGGAGGAACATACAGATAGAGTTATACGTATTATAGTGAGAAACTGAATGGCTGCTAGGGTTTAGAATGATCTATTTATATAAACAAATCCCAATAAGAAAGAACGAAGATATCGAATTGATTTTGAAATGACAATAACGACCCGAAAAGCCCGTTTCGCTTCCGAAACGAAATTTTGGTCATCCAATATATCGAAATGGATGTTTTCGATATTTTCAATTTAATAGAATAGGTTTCAAGGCCTAATTCCATTGTATGAAGAAGATAGCTTTTAAAATCAGCTTATTTCAAATTGATTACACTTAATTGATTTCTACGTGTTTCGAGCCCGCATGATCAAATGACAAGTCCGATCGCAACGAAACTTGCAATCCTATAATAATTCACTGCTACGTATCCAATGAAATGGGTTTCGTCAGAATTCGAGACAGTGACCAAAATGGCTATTTTCCTGTTATTTAAATAAATGATTATTAAATTAATTAAATCGCTTTTCCATTTCAAATTTTCATAACAAACTTCTTAAAACCAATTTCCTATGTCAAATTCAATGTTAAATTACAGTGTAATTTCAATTGCAATAAATCCATTAGTTATAATTTGAATTCCAATAAATTGATTTAATTTGATTTCAATCTTTTTATTCGATCAATCATTATCTAATGGATATAATTAACATTGGTTTACCCTTTACTACATCAATATTCTTTAGTTATCATTTTAATTCACATTAACTACAATATTTAAGTAGGTTAATTGCAATTGATTTCCATTTTATTTTCAATGAATTAAAATGAAATGGTAATTAATATATTGTTACAACTTATAATTTTAAACACTTTTCTACGTTTATTGTCTACAGCCCAAACTAATAAATTCACACCTGATAAATCATTCTATATTAATCAATTTCAATTAATTATGTAAAACTTTACCGTTTATATACAACATTTGTTTTATTTACCTATTTACACTTTATAACCAATTTTAAATTTACAATCATTTCAATTAATTGAAATTGCATTATAGTAGTCATCAATTACTTTAAATTAACATCATTAAATTACGTTCTAATTGTTTTCTTATAAATAAATTCTAAATTAACATCACTAAATCACATGTGAACTTAACATTTTTTAATCAATGATTGGTCAAGAGGAACTAGGGTCGGATTTGGGTAACTCCTATCCGAAAACCACTTCAAACCAATGTATACGTTTGGAAGTGAAGACATGTTGATGATGATGATTATTGAAGATCGGAGATCTTCATAGCGGAAGGACTGCTTGTTGACATTCTCTGGGTAGCTCCTAATATAGAGACATTTATTATAGCAGTGGTCCTTTTGTGCTTTGAAATCTTCGGATTACAAGGAATACTTGCTACTAATGGTAGTAGGTGGAGTGCCTTCGGGTTTTTTAAGTCCTAAATGGAAATTGTATGGACGAATGTCTGAGAGTGCATTTTTGATCATATTAATCAAGATGTACCAACTTATTATCTGCTTGGTGGTGGAGAAGGCAACTTCTCTTAGCTTAACACTCTTTCTTGAGACGTACGAGCTTAGGAGTTATACGTTGGTAGAAATCAGTTATGTGATTAAGGAATGGCAATGTGTCATTCTAAGTGGAATGAGCTTTGTGGAAGAATAAAGCGTGGCTGCAAACCGTGGCTTTTTAAAAATTGAGCGTAGCCTCACGAGCCTCACATGCGGAGATATTACAGTTAATTATGTGGTTTGCAAGAAATATATTTTAGGCAATTGGTTTTATGAGTATGGAGGAGTCCAGTGGATCTGGATCCTCAAGGCACTTAATTTGATATAGTGGCTTGCTTATGAAAAGAGATAAGGCTACCGGATATTAGTAGTGCAGCAAGTGCAGTTCCAAGTGACTTGTTTGAGAAAAATGATAAATTCACTACAGGAACTATGTCCGCTATGCGTGGATCGAAGGAAAAGGCCGCTACATCCTTATTGCGTTGGAAATTCCGTTCCAATACGAGCTTTGCGGTCTTGTTTGTATTCCCAAAATAGTTGTAATGCTTTGCAAACATTTCAGCTACCCCTTTGGTATCATGTATTCCGTCTAGGTATATTCCGTTGACCTAATCAGGATATATTACCATAGACTTAGTCTAGGTATTTATATTTTCATCGTGTATATATTTATGTGAAAAGTGTTTTCAAACCAATGTCATTAAGAATAATATCAAATATTTTGGTTATCATGATATAAAAATCCGTTCGTGTTTATGTGTGGGCATGGTCTTATGAGATACCCTTCTTTTCAAAGGTTTTTATTACCATCGGCATTTAACATTTTGAGTGTCTCACACTGATTTATCAAGCCTGATCCGGAAATTTTTAATACTCGGGTTAGATCCGAGTCGTTTCAAGTTTACTTGTAGATGCTTGGAGTTTCCAGAGGAGAGCCAGAGATCTTGATCTACGTATAGACATATTCTATTATCCGTTGCATACTGCATTTGTTTTGCTTAGTTGTCGGCATTTGATAGGACAGAGATTTATAACTGTCCAGGCTGAATCCAGATTAGACCCTGATATTGTATTCAAAATTTTCAACAATAAATACTTTATATTGAAATAATATATGTTATTCCATTCGTGCGAGATTTTGTTCTATCTTTATTTTCTTTTCCCTAACAATCGGGCTTTTTGACACTTGGATTTGCGGCACAAGGATGTATTAGTATCGATTTTCGAGAATGGAAAACCCCGGTCTTTACATTCATGTAGGTAAAAGGGATAAAAAAGGTCGAGGATTCAAAACATATAGACATAATGGATTTTTATAAAATAAAATAGAAGGTTACCATGAGATGTAGCCAACAGAAATACCTTAAATGATGTAAGGATTCATATATTCAATGAATCAATCTCTGATCTTGCAACAATTGAGAGATAACTACCTTTTTTTTATTTTTTTCTTGATTTTTATTTTTGAAACCCTTGGCTACCATGCAAATTTGGCAATAGATGATGGGAGAGAAAGAGAAAATTTTGCGAGGAAAGAAAAATGAATTGAATAAAAGAAATGAAGGGAGATTTGTCTGAAAGAAATAATAGAAACATTTCTTATTTCTTCCTTAAAACCTTCCCCTCTAATTATCTAATCTTAATAAATCCTCTTCCTCCTCTACATGCATGGCCACCATAAATGGTGTCATACGGGACCTTCAAAATTTCCGAAATCCTATTGGAATTAATCTAATTTAAATCAAATTGAAATCTTCTGGCGATATCAAAGCTTCGCGGATTATAAGTTTTATTTGTGCACTTTATTAAATAATATTGATATTCAAAACAAATATAATAAAATTTTAATAATTAAAAATTCTCAACTATTAATTCATTCAATTTATTTAAGACCCACTTAATATTTACTACATTTAAATCGAATTTAAACATTCTACCAACACCGTATATCGGTATGGACATTTATAACTTTTATGTTGACAATTTGTTAAATACTAATGGTATTCAAACATATCAAAAGGAATTCAATAATTAATATTTCATTAATATTAATTAATTTAGCTAATTGATTAAAAATAATTAAATCGTTTGGTTCGTTTGGAATATTACTATTTCAGTTGTGTAACTCAAAGGTGTAAACTCATTCAGTGATTAAAATTAAACAATTCAAATATTAGCATTCATACATCACCTTAGCTAATGGTGTGATCTTTTGGCTGAATTTATCGCTTACACATCTTTTGGTAAAATCCAATTCTACTTATTATAAGCAGTACCCGGTAGTAACAACTATTTACATCAATTCTCTTCATAAAAACTACATTGCGTTATGATTTATAAATTTTGGTTATGGTTAAAATTTCAACATCATCCATATCAAACTTTGTAAGTCCAAATACAAAATTCTTGGTTCAATAATAACAATTATTATTAACTATTGCTCTGGCCAAAACGTTAATTCGGAGTAAAATACAATTGACCGTGATACTAACTCCATATAACCGAGGAGACAAACTCTATATTGAGTAGTGTTTCACTTTTAATGCTTCGACTCAGACCCATCTATAGCCGTTCGATGGATGCCATGCCAAGAGTTAACTATAGTCAAAGTGTAGTGTCTACATTAAAGTGTCATAGTATTCTCAAGTCATGGGAAATATGTAACAACGTTACTTTGAGATTCTCTATTTGACCTTAGTTATCTTAACCAATGAAAAATTGTCAAGTGACTCATTCCATATATAACTAGTAACTATTATTACTTAATCTCTTGGTGACCCTAATAGCCGTAAGTAATATACTGCCCAACTTTTGGAGAGTTTTATGTACTCTAATCTCAACGGTTATATCGATATCTCATCTCAAAACATCTTAAGTAGTAATATTTTCAATGATATGTTATTTTTAGTGTGATAAATTCTCATGATTACAACACATTGTAATTACTATCATATAACATATCATTTAAGGATTTTCTATTTAATATGCTTTAAATTAACTACTTGATTAATTATATCACAATATAACTAGTTTATAATGGAAAGAAACCACCTTTTATTTTGAACAAGATTGGTTACTAAGTTAGTTATACGTAAAAAATTACATAATTACCCTAGGGCATACCCCTACTCTATTACAGTATAGAAACAGACGTGTTCAATATTTTCCACCCTTGACAACTATTAGGATATTTCAATTGTATTAGACATGTCAGTGAAAAGATGGGGCAGCGAAGGTGAGGGCAGCTCGGTTCATTTTGGAAAGATGCAAGAAATAGAAGATTGTATGACAAGGGCGGGTCTAATTGAGCTATACATAACGGGTGCCAATTTTTCATGGTGGTCAGGGCTGGGTAAAGATATATTGATAGAAAGGGCCTTAGCAAATATCATATGGGTGCACACTTTACCTTCATGTGAAATATTTCTCTTCCATCAAGTAGTAATTATCGATCAACAATCTCTGTGATATTTAAGCAGAAGAAGAACTCAAGTATGTTTTGTTATATGAACCATTGGCAATCATATAAAGATTTAACAATAGTTTAGAAACTGAATGAATATGGATGTGAGTAGGCATCGATGTATCGTATCCTGAAGAAACAAAAAAGAGTCAGAGAAGTATTAGAGGAGCGGAGTAGGAACAAATGAAATACCATAAAATAAGTGTAAAATTTGAGATTGACATGCGTTGATTTGCATAAGTGAGAGGAAACCCATAATCAGGAAATACCAAGCGAGCTACACGAAGGAATAATCAATGTACAAAGGCATTATGATCGAACTTATAAAGTCATAATAAGAATAAATAAATCAGCTTCAAATCCATACATACGAAGTACCAAATAGATACATCAAATACAATGCAAAGTCTCATTCATGAATGGAATATCTTATACATATAGTCATACATAGCCTAATCATAAGTAAATAAGCAACATCTCCATATCCTAAAAGTCCGGCTCTTAAGCTAGCTCATTCCCATAATAAACCTAATACTCTATCTGTTCTTAAAAGAGTAATCACATGTTCCAAATAAGAATAAATGAGAGAAAGCAAGGGTGATATAGAAGTCTGACGAGGGTAACTAATTTCTGAATGTTTTTAGTCAAATATAGATATACATCATAGAATGCAATGGGTCTGTGTATTGAAATATCATAGGTTAAAACAACATGTTCTAACCATATATAGCATCAACAACACGAATAGACAAGTGTAGGGGAAACACTTATTAGAACCTCCAGTTTATGTTTCAATGATAACAACTATACAATAACACACACATACACATTTTAAGATTACAGGTATATACTACAAGAAGACATCATGCTCGAAGATATTAAGACTCGAAGACAAATGACGATCTATTAACCATACTATAGTTAGTAAGAGTATTCTACTATAAAAGAGTCTTAGACAAAATATTGGTAAGATCTCCTTGAGTATATATGCATATACAATCGCACATGATTTCATATATAATGAAATTAATGTAAAAAACTGCTTTTACCACTCATAGACGTTTGAGGTAAAAACAACGACGTTTGAGGAAATACTCGGGAAAATAAAATTATGGCACCACAGAGGTCCGAGGTAAAATCACAAACGTCTACGACATTCCTCATGTAATTATTTTTTGAAGTTACAGACGCCTGTCATTTGAAAATTTTCAAATTTTTGAAAAGACACTTCTGTTGAACAAAAAGAAATTACCCTTCATCGAAAGCTTGCAGCTATTATAATGAATAGAACTTATATAATTGTAACAACTCTTCATCTGCATCCTTTTGAATTTATAAGTACTACCTTGACTGAGATATAGAAATCAACTTACTTGAATTGATTGAATCTTTTCTCTCTTGATTTCTTATCACTCTTGTGCATACTTTGCTTGCATACTCTCAATCTACTATAACCAAAATATAATTTTGGTTAAACCACTTCCTACAATTCAAGGAATTCACATTCACATAATCAAAGGAGATCATAGGAACATTTGCACTATCGGTCAAAAACCATTTTATATGGAATACAAAGTTATCACAGATATACTTTTGTATTAGCCTATTCCTCTCGAAGAAGCTAGGGTCAGTTGGTTAAAGGAAATACCGAAGGAGAGCTTCAGGATTGGACGTAGGACGGGAGTTTCGAACCAGTATAAAATACCTGGTGTGGTCGTTTCTATTATTTATCTTATATTTAATTATTATTCATTGCTTATCATAGTTAGTAATATACACACATATATACATAAAAGTTGCAATATTTATAAAGATCCCATAGACTAACAATCGGTATTGGAGCGAGGTTATTTGAATCTATAGTAACACGTAATTGAAAAAATCATTAAAATGGCAAGCTCACTTCAAGAAGGTCAATCAACTTCTCATCATCCACTATTTACTGGCTCTAATTATGCTTATTGGTCAGCATGTACGCGAATTTTTATGGAAGCCAATGGCTTAGAAATATGGCTAGCGACTCAAAACAAATATGAAGCATCATACACCAATATTAGCATATGGACTGATGCACAAAAAGCAGAGGCATCTAACAATTCTAGAGCTATGAATGTATTGTTTTGTTCACTTGACAAAATAAGTTTTCATGTGTCATGCTCTGCAAGACTGCATGTGATATATGACACATCTTACAAGTCACAAATGAAAGCACAAATAAAGTTAAGCAAAATTTCGATTTTACAAAACCAATTCTTATCTTTTAATATGAAGACAAATGAATCAATTATTGATATGTATGCAAGATTTCAAACCATTCAACATGATCTCATGGCACTTGGAGTCAAATTGACAGACTTTGATTTAGCCAAGCGAATTTTAATCACTTTGACAAATGACTGGGAAATAAAAGTTTTATCCGTCGAAGAAGCGAATGATCTTTCTCAACTTAAAATCGAAGAGCTAATAAGAAATTTGACGTCATACGAAGCTAACTTGTAGGCTAGAAAGGATCAAAATCATGAAAAAAAAGACAACATTCCAGGCAAGTAACAAAGATTCAGACTTAGATGAAGAGGAGATTGTCTCTATTGCTAAAAACTGCAATAAATTCAAGAAGTTCAAGAAGATGACCAAGTTTCAAAATAGCGGCAAACCAAACTCTTCAAATCAAACATCAATTAAACGCTATGAATATGAAAAATTTGACGACAAGAAGAAGGATTGTCCATAGCTCAATAATGATAAAAAGAAAAACAAATTCAAAAAATTCAAGAAAAGAAAAGAGCATTTCAAGTAACAAGGGATGATTCAGATTCTTCTTCTTCTTCAGATAGTGATAACGGCTCGGAATAAGCAAATGTGTGTTTTATAGCAAACGCTGATGATGTACGTCCTGAATTTACTTACGATGAATTAATGGAAATAAGTATTGAATTGGATGATAAATAAAAGAAACAAAAAAATTAAATAAGGAATATGTTGGAAAGTTAACTAGATCAGAATTGGAAATCAGATGATTAAAAGATGAAAAAATTCATCTTAGAAGAAGAATTAGAAATTTTTCAAAAAAAGTATGCAACACTATTGTCTCAAAATGACTAATTGTTAAATAATTTAGAAAATTATAAGTTAGAAAAAGGTATGTTGAACAACCTCGTTTATTTGTTCAGAGAAATATCCCAATCATGTATTTAAACTTAAAAAGGCTTATATGGATTAAAACAAGCACCTCGTGATTGATATGAAAGACTAAAAACTCATTTACGAAGTTTCAATTTTCAAATTGGTAAAACTGATTCCACTTTATTCATAAAATAGGAAAATAATAATATTTTAGCCATACAAATATATGTTGACAACATTATATTTGGATCCACTGACGAAAAATTATGCACTTAGTTTTCTAAAATAATGAAAGACGAATTTGAAGTGTCAAATATGGAAGAATTAAACTATTTCTTAGGATTACAAATAAGACAATTAGAAAATGGAACCTTTATAAATCAAGAAAAATACTGTCAACATTAATTAAAACATTTTGAAATGGAAAATATATTAAGTAAACCAACTCCAATGAGTACTACTCTACATTTAGATAAAGATGAAAATGGAAAGGATTTCGACCAAAAACTATATCTAAGTATAATAGGATCTCTGTTATACTTAACAGCTAATGGACCAGATATTTTGATGAGTGTATGTTTGTGTGCTCGATTTCAAGCATAGCCAAAAGAATGACATCATCGAGCAGTAAAATGAATTTTAAGATATTTAACAAACACCAAAGATTTTGGACATTTTTACCCAAAAGGAAGCTCATTCGAACTCATGTTATATAGAGATGCTGATTTCGGCGGTTGTAAGACAGATAGAAAAAGCAAAAGGGGGACATATCATTTTACTGGTCAGTCTTTCGTTTCATGATTTAGTAAAAAGTAAAATTGTGTTTTGCTCTCGATATGTGAAGCCGAATTCATTCAGCAGCTTTAGCATGTGCTCAAGTAATCTATATGCAACAAACTCTTTAGATTTCGGTAAAATCCTAACAAATTCTCCTATATATTATGATAATACTAGTGCGATAAATTTATCAAAAGATCCTATTAACCATCCTAAAACAAAGCATATTGATATTCATCATAATTTTCTAAGAGATAAGTGGAAAAACGAATTATACCGTTGGGGTTTGTAAATACCGAAAATCAAATAGCTAATATTTTTACTAAGCCATTAAGTGAACTAACTTTTATTAAATTAAGATGAGATCTAAGGATCGTGCAATAAATTGATTAATTAAATTTATAAGATTGGTTTTTTTACACTTAAAATCTTTTTAAGAAAAGATCATATAAAATTACATAGGATAAAATGTATACACTTAGATTAATAAAAATCACATAAAATTTAAACTAAAATTAACCGTATAAAACCTAAATACTCTCTATCAAAAGTATATGGTTGAACTCCTTTTCCTTAACTAACTATTTAAGTATCGTAAAAACTTCATCTTATAATCAAACTTATTTTCTTCCTAGAAAAAATAGTCTATTAAGAAAAATATTACTAAATTTTTTTCTTCTGATCACGACTCCATCTATTCAACTATCGACTATAAATCACACTCATCAGATAGCACTTACGTTTTACCACCTAAATCCACACTTACATCAATTCACTTAGCCTCTCTGAACATTGTTGCATCACCTACGTATCACACTGATTTTTCCCTTAAAGAAAAGAAAGCAAAACGGTCAATTAATCTGCAATCGACATCTCTTATCGAAAAAATTGATGAAATATATCACTAACAACAACAAATGAAGGGAGTTCAACATGAAAAGTATTACGAACAATGACGTCAAGAATCTCATCTAAATTTTCTCGAAAAATATATTCTAGAAATTTGCTGTAATTCACCAACAAAAAATTGCAAACATAAAAAATCTCCTTGATTAATTGAAACTCCTATAAAAGCATATAACATTAATCCAGGGAATCTGTGTAAACTGGTACCATTAATCCAAGAACTAACCATCGCCGCTGAATGTCGGGATTTAATAAATTTGGACGAAAATAAGGAACAAATAGACAAATTAGCTATCTTTCTATTTTATGCAAATTTATGTAGCTGTGATATTTGGAATCCTGAGAATGATGAAGGATAGTTACCGACGAGTGTGTATAGACTTGTTTTAAAAATTAGCGTCAGCACCATTGGATATATACTTAATTGTTCTTCAAACGAGATCGATTTGGAAGAAATTGCCGACCATAGAAACTTGCCATGGGACGAAATAACTTATCTTATTTGGGAAGATATGATGTCTCAGTGGAAATCTGTCTACTTACGACCAAAAGCTAGATTGTTAAATCGTATGATAATAAATACGATAATCCAATGTCTTGGTAGTCATGAACAAATCTATGATAAAGATCACAAAGCCCTTATGCTATCTTCAGTGGAATACTAGGCTAAATTCATCCATAGTGAAATTAAAAGCATTTGATCTCATCATCGACACACTATTATCTATGCTACATACATTATGCGTCTCTTAAATGCTTTTGGGGGTACCGTCCTATATTTCTCATTTTGAAGAAATCCCCATTAAAGAAAGCGGTATCCGATTTTTATCGTTGACTCGTCTTCCTCCACGACCACCCCCAATAATCTCTCTTGAATAATGGAGATTACAAAAACAACAAGAGAATCATGGTATTCCTCCCAATACTGCGCCTCAGCAAACTTACTCATCTTATCCTTTAAAACAACCTACATCCTCCATTCACGCTACCAAATATTATTCGGATACTGAAATACAAGAAGCTAGCGTTAACCCATGCAAAACGAATCTCTTTATGATTTAGCACTTAAAAAAAAAAGGTTAATCATGGTCAACTAACAAGCTTTGAGTAAAAAGATGACTGGATTGGAATGTTCTTACTTGAAAAGGATGAAAAAAATGAAAAGACTTTGGACAAAGTTTTTTCCACTTTAGGGAAGGTTATGTGAAAAGTACATGGCCGATCATCTTCTCCTCATCATCCTCGCCTTCATCTACACCGCCACCTCGAGCACATACACCAGTTTATCACTCTCAAGCTTCTCTCAAAGGAACTTCTCACTATAGAGGTGAGAGAGGAAAGACTCGTATGCAACAAGAATCTGAGAAAGAAGAAGATAACGATGATATGTACATATCCGATACACTACGTTTCCTACATCGATCTTATATGGCATTCCAAGGGCTCTCCATTCAAGAAGATGAGGAGTACAATGACCAAACATAATGCCCAGGCACATACGAGCAAGATCCTTCATCTTATTGTGAATACTATGAGAATTATGGAAGCTTATCTTACTCTTCAAATTAGTACAATTAGCATTTTTATCTTTTTACTATTTTTCCATTATTTATGATTATGCTTGTCTGTTTACTATTTAAAACTCCTGCTACATTGGTCTCTATTTCTATTTGAAATTCCTTATTTAGTTTTACATATTCATGATCTTATTTATAACACGCTATTAAATTTTTGTTTAACATTTATATATCTTATATCATTCCTTCCATTTTGATAATGACAAAGGGGGGGAGGGGTTATGCATATATAGAAGGGGAGAAAAACATAATAATTATTCCATTTTTGATTGTATAATTGTCATCACCAAAAAGGGGGAGATTGTTAGAATCTCTAGTTAATGTTTCGATGACAACAACTATACAATCATATGTGTATCTATATATATTCACTTTTTAAGGTTATAGGTATATACAATAAGAAGACATCATGCTTAAAGATATTGCGACTCAAAGAAAAACGATGATCCATCAACCATACTATAGTTATTAAGGGTATTCTACTGTAAAAAAGACTTGGATAAAGTATTGTTAAGATCTCCTTGAGTATATATGCATACACAATCACACACGATTTCATATACAATAAAATTAATTCGGAAAACAACTTTTACTACTTATTGACGTCTGTGGCAAAACCACAGATGTTTGAGTAAATAATCGAGAAAATAAAATTCTAAAACCATAGATGTTTGAGGTAAAACCACAGACGTCTATGACATTCCTCGAGTAATTATTTTCTGAAGTCATAGATGTCTGAGGTTTTACCACAAACGTCTGTCATTTGAAAAACTGCAAATTTTTGAAAGACACTTCTGTTGAACAAAATGAAATTACCCTTCATCGAAAGGTTGTAGCCATTAAAATGAATAGAATTAATCTAATAGTACAACTCTTCATCTGCATCATTTTGAATTTACAAATATTACCTTGATTGAGATGTAGAAATCAAATAACTTGAATTAATTGAATCTTTTCTCTCTTGATTTCTTATCACTCTTGTGCATACATTGCTTACGTATTCTCAATCTATTATAACCAAAATATAATTTTGGTTAAAACACTTCTTACAACTCAAGGCATTCACATTCACATACTTAAAGGAGATCATTGGAAGATTTGTCCTATCAGTCAAAAATCATGTTATTTGGAACACAAAATTATCAGAGATATACTTTTGTATTAGCCTATTTCTTCAAGCGAGGCGAGGGTCAGCTGGTTAAAGGAAATACCGAAGGGGAGCTTCGGGCTGGATGTAGGACGGAGGTCCGAACTAGTACAAAATACCTGGTGTTTCTATTATTTATCTTATATTCAATTATTATTCACTGCTTACCGTAGTTAGTAATATACACGCATATATACATATAAATTGTAATATTTATAAATATCCTATAGTAAACAATACTACCCTCCATGATCAAAAGTGTCGTAGATTTTCTAGTCCCGATCGAAACCAAAATATAAAGTAAGTACACCCTGTTGAACCAAAAATGGCACAAGCACCTAGAAGTCTATATAGAAAACAAAATACAAAGAAAGGTAAATGAAAATGAGAAATAAACAAGACACAATTGTATATAGTTGTAACGACCCTTATTTTTACTATTTTAAATTATTATATTTAATATGATTATTGAATATAAATGGCAAGAAATAAAAATTTAATGATTTGTTATTGTAATTTATTTAATATGAACTTGGATTAAATTTCAAAAAAACCAATTTTGATGATTTAGGCAATAACAAGTAGTGAATGAAATTATATGTATTAAATGTGTTTATAATCAATAGCTGGGTTGAATAATAAATTTTGAATTATTTAGATGTAGATAAAATAATTGTTTGATAGTTAAAATTCATTTGGAATCTAATATTGGAAATTATTTAAATAATTGAATTCTAAATTTAATGTGAATGAGAATGAGGTCAAAAGTTGACTTAAATTTTATTTAAACAAGACTAAAGATTGTTTACTTTTAAAATTGAATTTAATAGTGAACAAATAGAAATTGGAAATTTCTTTCTTTAATTAAGGGGTAAAAATAGCCATTTTCGGCAATGTCTTGAATTTCTACGAAACCGGTTTCATCAGATCCATAATAGTGAGTTATTATAGGATTTCAAGTTTCATAATGATCGGACGTATAGTTTGGCTGTGTGAGCTTGAAGCGCATAGAAATTAATTAAAATAATTTAGTTAAAATAAGTTGATTTGGAAAAGCTATCTTCTGAATATGATGGAATTAGCTCCCGAAACTAGTTCCATCATATTCGAAATGGGGTTATAACACATAGAACGCCAAGCGGCACGCTTCGTTTGGTGTTCAAAATTTTCGCGGACTAATTAGATCGGAACTTATATTAGGCCGTGTCTCGTTCATTTTCGTCAAACCCTAACAAGCGCAGTCATTCCTCTTTTATATGATTAATGGCCTAAAATTCATGACCTCCTCTCCTCGATATCTTCCAATCCATTCAAAGAAATCACTCAATGCCAAAATGGAAAATGTAGAGCCTAACGAGCTTTACACATCAAACGGTCAGATCGAGCCGAAAGTTCATGTAATCGCCGAGGTAAGGACGCGTTCGTCGCTGATGTGTTTGAGTTTTTGCACACTCGATATGCATGTGTATGAGATGAGAGGCGGATGCAGCTAAAGCGCCAAGGGAAGTGGCACATGGAAGCATGGCTTGAGGCGTCATCAGCGATGGTCGATCGTTGCGTTTTTACAAAAACAAAATAAGAATCGCAAAACGCGATCGGGAAAGAGGAAACACGCGGGCTGGTACTGTAGCTTGAGAGAAGGTATAAGGTCTTTTTTTATTAAATTAATTTAAGTTTTAACTATCTTAATTATTAATGGAACACGTATATTTTTCATATGAGGCCCGTTTCAAACGAAACAAGTCGCGTTGGAATCATATCGACGTGGTCTACGACATGGAATTGAATTAGAATTTATTTAAAGCTAGAAAAAAGTAAATTTAGAATAAAGATGAGTGTTTTATATTCTCAGAAGTACTAAAATATTTTTATGTTAGTTAAATTGAAATCCTGAAGTGATTTAATTTTATCGATTGTTGTTTGCTAATTTGACTGATATAGAAGTCGACAGAGAAATTTATATGTTAGAAATTTTGAATTAGCATTTAAATTGAAATTGGAATTAAACTGCTAGTAAAATTCTTGATATTGCTAACTAGTTAATGGTTGTGAAATTTTGACCGATTTGGATGTTGATTGGGATTATGCAATTGGTTGATATTTTGGATGATTCAGATGTTTATTTATTTTTATGTATTCCTATTTTCACCTTGTACATTATTGACGGTATATAAAACTGTAAATTGAATTATTTTGAATAAATTAAAAAATAGGTTAAAATGATATATACCCATGACACCTTGATTTGGACTGAAATGATATACATCGGTCCATGAAATTAAAATTGAAATAACTGATCACTTGGCCATAGGATATAAAATTATACACGGACACCAGGCTGGTTAAATTAAATGATTTTAAATTCTTGGATTTGAATTTATTTAAATTATTTTCTTTTATAAAATTAAAATTGAATGGAAACATGTAAATTGAATTATTTTCGAACTCGAGCTTGAAATGTTGAAATTGGAATTGGTTAAAAGAAATCGTTTAAAGAACTGACTTTGGAAGTGTGAAGTATAATTGAAATATGATCTGAATAATGGAAATCCTATTTATTTTAAAGATTGAATTTTATTCGAACTTCTAGATTTGTCTTAGAAAAATGGGATTTAAAGTGATATTTGAAATTTGAGCTCGGAATTGAATTATTTTAAAAGATTTGAACCAAAATTGAATATTAAAGTTTAACTGATTTAAGTTATTTAAATTGATATTTTGAAATCGAAATAGAAATTGATTTAAATTGAAGTGGTTTAAAATTGAGAACTGAATTGAAACTTAAACTATTTGAATCGAATCAATGAAAATCGAATTTGTAATTAATTCGAATTGAAATGGGGATTGAAATTAATTCGAATTGAAGTTAATTCAAATTGATTCGAAATTGAGTCAATTTGAATTGAGTTGAGATTAAAAATGAATTAAATTGAAAGATTTGGAATTGAATCAGTTTGACTTTGAAACTATTTTCAAATAAACTATTTTATATAAACCGTTTAAAAATCTATCTCTTAAGTATCCAAATTATTTTGATTCTTCCAAACTATTTTACTATATAAACCATTTTCAATACTCAAACTATTTTATATCAAACTATTTTAACGTTTTAACCTATTTAAGGTTATTCAAACTATTTTTTAAAAATTCAAACAAGTCAAGGTTGGAACGTTTATATTTAAATCATTGATTTAAATGCAAATTGGGCTAAAATGAAGTTATAACCTAAATTTAAATGCGAACGGTTTTGGTAGTAAAATCAAGAAATTTGAATTAAATGATATTTTCAAGTGAAAATGACATATCGAACTGAATATGATATTTTGATGTCAAGTATGAATCATTTTCAAAATGTGAAAAAATACGTGTAAAATGACGTTTGGTTGTTAAAGGGACTAGAGCCTCTTATTGGCATACTCTCTGCCCATATCGGAACCACTATAACAACTATGTACGTAGAGGAGACTCCAGAACCAAGTTTTTGGATATGGAAAACATTTGCTGGATTTGAAGAAAGTGAACGTGATGGATAGACCCCAGCACTTGTGCAAATTTTAAATGACTAAAATAGGAGGCTTGAAAGGGCCAAGTTGGCTAGCTGCCCATAACGAACATCTGTTCTTCGATTTTCTTCTTGGACTTGGTCAATACTATTATTTTTGATGTTGGTTTCGATTGGTGCACCTTGATTTGGGATGACCTCCCTTTGACTTGATATGGGATGGATGGACGCGGTGGGCGATCGTGCCTACGATGCTTTACCACCAGCCCTTCGACCTAAGTTGGAATTATTCTACCTTGGGCATTACCTCACGTGCCTTGTCATACTTCTATTCTTATACAAGACACTATGAGTTTGGTTTAGTGTTGTCATATCACCGTGCATCCCTATCCTCCGATGTGCTACCGGGGTGTTTTATGCAAACGGTATATGCTTAAAAATGCATTAAGATGGATTAATTTAAAGCCTTACGCTAAGAAAAATATTTATTTTATTGATTAGACATACATATATAGTGTATTCAACTATATATAAATATTTTGACGGATCCTTAAGAGATGGAAAATCCCGTAAATCTCTTGAGTTATTTCATGTAAGTTATACATTGGATAGGAGAAACATCTCTGATGCTATTACACCCATGTTATACGTGATATTGATTTGAGTCATATAAGGATATTTTAGTCTTGACTCGAGTGTTTTGACTTTTCATTACGCTCGGGTCAGCCCTGAGTTTTTAGCGCATTGAAAATTATTTTCTAGAGGACGAATATGAAGATTTGGTATGTTTTATTACTAGTATTATTTCAACACCTTGTTTGTTCCGTTGCATTATTCTATTATTCTGTTACATATATAACTCTGATAAAAGTTGTATAAATTTTAATCAAATGTATTGTATAAACAACTTCATGAACTGTTTATTTGATCATTATATTTTGTTATTCCGCTAAGAGATTCTATTTTTATTTCCTTCTTTTTCTTAATTAACCACTTGATTATCTATGTTTCAGATTGTTTGGGTTGGACATGTGTAGATTATTGTTGATTTAAATCTTGCGACATGCAGGCCGTCACAATTGGTATCAAAGCTTGGTTTAGCGATAACCTTAGCCTTATGGGGTTTGACTCATTAGAGATAGGGTAGTAATACCCTAAAATGAGTTGTTTGAGTGCGTATATATGAGAGTGCGAACTTGTTTGTGTTATCAAATATTTTATATTATATTTACTTATCCGTTAAGTAGTTTATGAATTCTGGCCGGTGCATAGGACGCCATGTTATAGACAGGGGTTTTTAAACACTTAAATGAGGCAAATAGACCTAATATTGTTTTAAAATCGGGTAAATAAAATAATTTTACCTAAATTATATTTTATATATAAATATTAATTTTCATAAATCTAAATGATTATTAATGGATATTCTTTGTTAGAAGATGATAACATTTATTTATCATCGATTATTGTTTGAATTAAACTAAAAACGAATATTTTGTGAACTCTATTTTACAAAGCGTTCGATAAATATATTAAACTGAAATCTAATTACAACAAGAATTGTTTAAATTAACAAAGTTATATATTAATGAAATGTTTTGGTAATAAAATAATGAAATTGTATAAGTATATTTATAATACGGCTTATGAATAGAAAGGATATAAAAGCATAGAATTTTAGAATTTAAATCCCATTGCTTTAAAAATTGTTTTCAAAGCATTAAAAATTAATAAAATATTATTTGAAAGTGTTTTGAATAGAAATATATATTGAAAGGATTTTTGAATGAAATAAAAGCATTAAACTTGCTTTAGTCGCTGGGAAATAATTCCGGGGATGACTGCAGCATCACTAGTGTTTATTTTCGAGTTTTTGAGTAAGAATTGCTGCCAAAATAAATTTATTTCCGGTTAAAATAATTTTTGATTATGAGATATGAGTTGCATTTTATTAAATTTTTATAATAAACTTAAATGGTTTTATGAAATGGTTTATAAATGATTTTAGTATTAAAAAGAATATAGTAAGTAAACCAATTAAATGTTAATAAAAATTGGATGTTAATGAGAAATGAAGTGTATAAATCAAATATTGACATTGGATAATGTGAACCAATAAAGTTATGAATGAATTGGATGAATATTATTTGTTGGAAGGTTTCTTTTGTTGTAAATCAGTAACTGCTTTTGGCTGCATATATTGTTTTGTTGTGTATTGGTGCTAACATGATTGATTTGAATTTAGAATTCATGTTATATGGTTATATTAAACTTATACATGCTTGTATATCTTTTACAAGTGACTAATATTCCAATTTAATTTGAGATAGGTACATACGAAGGTCGTTTGGACGTATATGCGGATTTGATTTGCTTTTGATTGCTTAATTTGAGCAAACTCGCTCATATTAAAAATGATAAGGTACATATCTCAGATTACATGCCGCACTTTTTTCCCTACGGGATGCCTCATCATTGAGATGATTCATATTTGGTATATTTGTGATATACATTTGTATTGTAAAAAATTTATGCTCGAGCCGCGCAAAGGGACACTACCGAAATTTTTCATAAATCCGGGTGTTAGTAAAAATTTTAACTTGTTTTTATAATAATTTGTAATTTCCGTAAGCTAATTTTGGAGTGGTGTAGTAGAAGTGTAGTAAAGGTTTTCTAATAAGATTTTAATGTTTTTTAAGTTGATTATTTTGAGTAAAATATATCTTATGTTAGATTCCTTAGTTAACCCCTTTTCGAGGACGAAATGTTTTGAGCGGTGTAGAATGTAACAACATGTATTTTTAGCTATTTTAAATTATTAAATTTAAATATGATTATTGAATATAAATGGTAAGAAATAAAAATTTAACGATTTATTAATGTAATTTATTCAATGTGAACATGGATAAAATTTTGAAATAACCAATTTCGAAGATTTAGGCGGTAACAAGTATTGAATGAAATTATATGTATGGAATGTGTTTATAATCAATAGCTGAGATTGAACAACAAATGTTGAATTATTTAGATGTAAATAAAATAATTGTTTGATAACTAAAATTCGTTTGGAATCTAATATTGGAATTCATCGAAATTGAATTATTGGAAATTGTTTAAATAATTGAATTTTGAACTTAATATGAATGAGAATGAGGTCAAAAGTTAATTTAAATTTAATTTAAACAAGAATGAAGATTGTTTACTTTTAAAATTGAATTTAAATGTGAATAAATAGAAACTGGAAATTTCTTATTTTAATTAACGAGTAAAAATAGCCATTTTGGACACTGTCTTGGATTTTGACGAAACTAGTTTCATCAGATCCATAATAGTGAATTATTGTAGGATTTCAAGTTTCTTAGTGATTGGACTTATATTTTGGCTGTGCGAGCTTGAAATGCATAGAAATTAATTAAAGGAATTTAGTAAAAATAATTTGATTTTGAAAAGCTATCTTCTGAACATGATGGAATTGGCTCCCAAGACTAGTTCCATTGTGTTCAGGATGGAGGTATAACATATAAAATGCCAAGCAACACGCTTCATTTGGAGTTTGGAATTTTCGCAGACAAATTAGATCGGAATTTATAAAAGGCCATGTCTTGTTCGTTTTCATCGAACCCTAACAAACGCAGCCGTTCCTTTTTTATACGATTAATGGCCGAAAATTCACGACCTTCTCTCCTTGATATCTTTCAGTCTGCTAAATCAAATCACTTGACATCAAAAGGGAAAATGTAGAGCTCGACGAGCTCTACACATCTAATGGTCGGATCGAGCCGAAAGTTCGTGTAATGGCCGGGGTAAGGTCGTGTTCGTCGTTGCTGTGTTTGGTTTTTTTTTATGCATGATATGCACGCGTACGGAATGAGAGGGTGGCTAATGCTCGTGGTGGCAAGGGGAGAGGCATAGGGTGGCATGGCTTGAGGCGTCGTCAGCGATGGTCGAGCGATCGCGTTTTTATAAAAATAAAAATAAAATAAGAATTGCGTAATACGATCTGGAAGGAGGAAACACATAGGGTAGCTTGAGAGAAGGTATAGAGTAATTTTAATATTTTATTTTATTAAATTAATTTAATTTTTAATTATCTCAATTTTTAATAAAAAGCATATCTTTTTCATATGAAGCCCATTTGGAACAAAACAAGTCGCGTTGGAATCGCATCGATGTCGTCAGTAACATGGAATCGAATTGGGATGCATTTGAAGCTGAAAAAAAAAATCAATTTCAAATAAAGACGAGTGTTTTATACACTCACGAAGTACTTAAATATTTTTATGTTTGTTAAATTGAAATCCTAAAGCGATTTAATTTTATCAATTGTTATTTGGTAATTTAACAAACATAGAAATCGACATTGTATTTATATGTTGGTAATTTTGAATTAGAAGTTAGATTGAAATTGGAATTAAACTGCTAGAAAATTCCCAATATTGATATATAGTTAATGATTGTGGAATTTTGACTGATTTGGATGCTGATTGGGATTAGATGTTATTGGTTGATATTTTGGATGATTCAGATGTTTATTTATTTTTATATATTCCTGTGACACATTGATTTGAATTGAAATGATATACATCCATCCTTGAAATTAAAATTGAAATAACTGATCACTTGGCCATAGGAAAGAAAATTATATACGGACACTGGGTTGGTTAAATTATGTAACGACCCAACTTTTTGAACGGTTTAAATTGATGATAAACGACACAAGTTCGACTCGAACCATTCAAAAGGGAGAACCGTTATGGGATAAATAAGTAAAAAAAAAAGAAAGAAAGAAAGAAAAACAAAAAAAAGAATCTCATAGAGGAATGTCAAAATATAATAATCAAATAAACAGTTCATGAAGTTGTTAACAAATAACACTGGTTACACCTTTACAATACAGAATCAGAGTACATACAACAGGAATAAATAAATAATGCAGTGTAACAACATGATGCAGTGGAATAAATATAATAAATAATAACAGTATTAAATCTTCATCTTCGTCCTTCAGGAAAGCAGTCTTCGATAAACTGAAAAGCTCAGACTGAACCGAGCGTAATGAAAAGACAAAACACTCGAGTCAGAACTAAAAGATCTTATGTAAGTTAAATCAACAATAAATAGATATGAGTGTAACGGCTTTAGAGATGTTTACGAGGTTTGACATCTCCAATCCAGTGCCAACATGAGTGCAATAACTTAAGAGATGTTCAGGATTTCAATCTCCTAAAGATCCGTTAAACTATCTACATACATAGTACAATACACTATTATAATAATGTCTATGATAAAGTAAAGTATTAAAATAGCATTAAGGCGTTACCCATATCCCCCTTAACACATTTTATATAACGCCGTAGTCTATTTAGATATTTCAAACTCCACCGTAAACTAGTGGACTATCAGGCGCACTCCATAGGCACAACACAAACCAAACTCGTAATGGGTGCGATAAAGCATATGATATGGCATGCGAGGAAATGCCCAAGGAAGGATTCTACCATTTTGCAAATCCAGAATGGTGGTAATGCATTGTAGCTACTACCGACCACCGTGGAACACACTCCCATAATCAAAATCGAGTGGTGGCCACCAAAGCAATCGCAAAGTCATAATATGGTATCGAAGAAATGTGTCCTATCAGAGGTGCGACCTCACTTGGTTCGGCATAGGTCTTGTTTTAGCCAGATCAAGCTGACTCACGGGAGTCACGGCTACGTTAATACCTCATACAGAATCGTTCACCAAACCATCCTACTTTATTCCGGAATCTCCACCACGTATACAGTTGTTAAAGTGATTTTTGGTATTGGTAGAGAGTATCACAATATCCGATCCCGGTCTCTTTAGCAACCAAATGCTTATTTCACATCGAATGGTTCTTTTACATTTCCAAAACCATTTCATAATTGATATCAAATTATCATATTCAATTCAAACCATATCACTTTCAAAATCATTTTCACTTTCGAAATCATATTCACAAAATAGGTTACATTCTCATTTCAAAATCATCATATTTACTCAAATATGTCATTTCACTAGTAATTATTATTTCAAATCCCAACTTAGGTTATAACATCATTCAACCATATTTTCTTTTAAATCAAGGATTTAAATATAAACGATTCAACCTTGCACCGTTAGAAATTCAGAAATATAGTTTAAATAGATTAAAATAGTTAAATAGTTTGAAATAAATTTTAAATAGTCAAAATACTCTAAAATAGTTTAAAAATAGATTAAAGTAGTTTAAATATATTTAAGATAGTTTAAATAGATTTAAAATAGATTAAATAGATTTAAAATAGATAAAACGAGTTAAAAATAGGGAACTTGCAGTGTTATAACAATATAAATATAACATCCGGTCATCTTATATCAACAATCAAACATGCTTGCAATCACTATTCAATAAACCAATATGTTATAACAATTGTCTGATTATCAATAACAAGTATTAACAAGCAATTTAAAATTCTATATTAAATTAAATGGAGATTAAATTCAATAAAAGTCAGATTTAACTGGAATGACAATTGAAATATACCAAACATCAACCAATAAATTTCTAATCAAATTATAAATTTAATTTAACTAACATAAGATAATTTAGTAGTTGTAAGTGGGTAAAAACACTCACCTAAGATTTCAAATCGATTTGAAATCCAAAATAAGTCCAAATTTGAATAGTCTCAAAATTCATCAAAACAAATTCTAGAATGTCCAAAATTTCAATACGATCTCAGTGGAGAAAACCGTGCGTGCATCCGAGCTCGTACGTAAAAGATATGATCGTTAGAACAATTGAAAATAAAATAAAAATAAAAATAAAAAAGAAATCGCCTCTCAACAGACACGTCGGCATCGCTTGCAAATCACAGAGAAATCCTACCCTCTACTGTACATCACGACATCATGAAGTCATACCGCCGCATCTTTCACCACACGTCTAACCTAGGTAGCCTCGCCACCAAATAAACGTGCCTCACCTAATGGACGCCGCGACCTCGACCACGGCACCCTCTATATCAATTGAACCTCCACATCATGAAAAGAAGCAGCCACCGCCGACACATGTTTTAACCCTACTTGAATTTTTTCGGTGGATCCAACCATCGATTGAACAAACCAACAATGTTGATCCGCTGCACTCGCAAATCTCACGCAACCATATCCTCCAATCGACGATCTGCCACAGATGATCAAGCCCCGATGAATGGCTGTGATTTAGTTGCCAATTTCTACGCAAATTGTGAACCAAATAAAAAATTAAATCACTAAAATAGATTGCGCTCGTCGAGAGCTTCGAATCGGTTATAATATGTTATGGTTTGGCGGAGTTTGGATTTTGAAATCGATTTTAAATTTGAAATTGAATTCGGATTTAGGATTTGATATTCTGTCGTCTGGTAAGAAGGAACCGGTAGAATTAACAATACATATATAAATAAAAAAATGAGAAACAATTAGAGTTTATAACAGCCTATATATTGGCAGATCAGAATTAGAAATGAATGGACCATATCGGATTGATCGAAATGACTACGTGACCCAAAAAAGCATGTTTTGACCCTGAAACGAAAATTGGTCATCCCATATGTCAAAATAGATGTTTTTGATATTTTTAAACTCAATGGAAAAAGATTCAAGTCCTAATTCCATCATATGAAGAAGTTAGCTTTTAAAATCAACTTATTTCAAATGAATTCAATTTAATTGATTTCTACGCGTTTTGAGTCCGTACGATAAAACGACAAGTCCGATCGCCGCAAAACTTGAAACCTTATAATTTTCCTGTTACAGATCTGATGAAATTAGTTTCGTTGAAATTCGAGACAGTTGCCGAAATTGCTATTTTCACATTAATTAATTTATTATTAAACTAATTAAATCACTTTTAGTTTCAAATTTTGATAATTAACAAATTCATCATTTCGAATTACACAGAAATTAGCAACCATTTCAAAACCAATCTCTCATGTCAAATTCAATTTTAATTGTTGCACAATTTCAGCATTGAATTTCAATTGCAATAAATTCATTGATTATACTTTAAACCCAACAAATCCATTAGTTTGATTTTTCATCTTATTATTCAAACAATTTTCATCTTATGGATATAATTAACATTGGTTTATATCTTATTACACTAATATTCTACAATTATCATCTTATTTTACGTTAACGTAATATTTAATTACATTTAATTGCAATTGATTTCCAATTTAATCCAATAGATTAAATAAATAGGTAACATATAACAATTTTCACCTTATACTTAATTTAATCGCATTTGTAAGTTTATTATCTACAAGCAAATGTTATAACTACTTACACATCACTGGTTTCATTTTCAATATTTGCCAATTCCAATATATTACCTATAATTTCAAAATTGACTCCAATATTAAATTTTATTCCTTTATTTACAATCTATAACCTATTATGACTTTATAATCATTTTAATTATTGGACTTGCATTAAAATAGTTATCAGTTGCCTTAAATTAACATTACTAACATTACACTCTAGTTATTCTTTTCATTATTAAATCTTAATTTTTAATTTCTTCCTATGTTAAATTATGAAATCTTGTTAAATTAATAAAATTAATTATCGAAAATTACAGGTTGTTACGCTCTCCCCTAGTCAAAACTTTTCATCCTCGAAAAGGGAAAGAAGGAATTAATAAATTTATATATCTTATTCGAAGTATTCAACTTATAAACTACTAATTTACATAAAATAACAATTTAAATAAAATATATCAATTTAGAAACAATTAAATCCTTTTATATTCAAGTCCAATAATAGTTTGAAAAAAAAAACATTTCAACTTTCGCAAAATTTTCTAAGTCCAAAATTCACGGAAAATTTCGGCAGAGACTCCTTTGTACGGAGATGTCCGAGAGAAATAATAATATTAATAATAACTATATATATAATATTTCAGAATAAAATATCCCAAACCACCGGAAAAACAGTATAGTATTATTATAAAACCCTAATCCAAGAATATACCTATTGGTCAGGCAAACAAGCTTATTTTTGAAACCAAAAGCAGTAGCTACTGCTTCCATAAACATGTATTTCACTTACATAATCCAAAAAGTTAATAATTATGTGAAAAGAGAAATATTTAGTTGTATCAATTGGTAACAAATATAATTAACACAACATAAAGTAGTCAATTTCAAACAAACAAGACAACCATCATATCATCACATGCAATCAAAGAAATCAAATATACATCCATAGCAACCAACAAATGGTTTGTTTAGGTTTAGAAACTTTTGATCAATAAAATAAAAAATAAACTACTAAGTAATATACCATACACTTAACAGACTTAGATAAACTTAATAGATTATTTATACATCCCAAGCAATTTAAAGTATCATTTTTAAAACATCCCATAAGCCAAACAACCAATAAATTCAAATGTCATATAGGTTTATTCATATTAATCTCCTTTCATATAATTTACTGTTCTTCAGTTTCATTCATTCATACTACGCTTATTTTCATAAATTGATATTTATTACTTATAAAATTCATTTTCCATTTCATTCGTACAATGTAATGTTTCCATTAGCTTATAATCATTTACTTACCTAAGTTATTTCCATTCAAATTTTTTTTAAATAATCAATGTATTCATTATTAGAGTATTACATACATTTTATTTCAGTTTAATTCACATTTATTATTTACTTTGATTTCCTTGTAACATAAATATTCATTTTTGAAACAACCCATACTTATAAAAGATAATCCTTTTCTTTTCTCATTTATTTCTCTCATATACAGTCTTCACTTCTACTATTCACTTCCGTTATAAACAGCTTCAGTGTTAACTTAAGTTTATAATCATTTTACTTACAACATTCACTTTTTCTGTTAAATTTAATTAGTAGCACTTCAAACTATTAACTTAAGTTCATAATATTCTTAGACATCTTAATTCTAAACATTTCCATTATTTAAGTTTTTCTTGTATAATATTCTATCACATATTTGTATTTAACCTTTCAACTTTTAATATTTTGGTAAGTTATCATATGCCCTTTAGAATGTAATTGAATGTTACACAAGCTTATCTTATTCATTTAGTTAATAAAATGTTCAATAGTTACATCTTCTAAATTTCGTTACTCTTTCATTTATAAGCGACAACCTTTAATTTCTTTACATTTTATTTATCTCTTAACATCTAATTTCCTATTTTTCATTTTACCAGCTTCCAACTACTAAAATAGTTAAGATTTCATTCTATTACAATAACTGAAAACTAATCGTTATCAGAGAGTTTAAGAACTAAGTTCCGGATTCATTTCAGTCATTTTGAAAATAATATATACATATATATATATATATGTATGTATGTATGTATGTATGTATGTATATATCCTTATAGGTAAAATCATACTTAGTAATTCAAAATAGATGTGTAGTAAAACTACTACAGCAGTCTTTCCACTTTAAAACTCGAAAATGAACGTCGATAATACATGCACTCATCACTAAAATTATTTTCCAGCATAGAGGGGGGAGTACAGAAATTATCTTCTTCAAAATTTCTTTAATCATTTCTTTCAAATCACAATGAAATATTTCTATCCGAAAATACTTCCAAATAATACTAATATTATATTTAAAATCGTTCGAAAACAAATTTCAAACCCAAAACTTAAGTTCTAAATTTCCAATTTATATTCATTTTATCTACAATCCCTTTTTCGCAACTAATATTTATAAATTTCACTTCCTAACAACAACCAAACATATCACAAACAATTATATATGTTTATGAAGATTATTCTTATATACATAAAATATAATGCTAGGTAAAATTATTTCATTTACCCATATTTCAAAACATTATTGTGTCGGTCTACCCTATTAAGTGTTTAGAAATCCCTATTGATGCAATAGCATCCTATGTACCGACCATAATTTATATATACTAAACAGAACAAATTAACGCAATGTAAGATTTCTTTTTATAACACTAACAAGTACACTCTCTAAAGTACACATGCTCGACAACTCATTCTATGGTATTGCTACCCTATATCTAATGAGATAGACCCCACAAAGCTTAGGTTATCGCTAAACAAAAGCTCTGATACCAAATGTAACGACCCACCTTTTTAAACTTTTTAAATCGCCGATAAACGACACATGTCCGACTTAAACCATTTAAAAGGGAGGATTGTTATGAGTAAATAAGAAAAAATGGAGAAAGAAAGAAAAACAAAATATAGAATATCATAGCGGAGTGACAAAATATAATAATCAAATAAATAGTTCATGAAGCTGTTTATAAATAACATTGATTACACCTTTACAATACAAAGTCAGAGTACGTACAACATGAATAAATAAATAATGTAGTAGAACAAAATGATGAAGTGGAATAAATATAATAAATAATAACCGTATTAAATCTTCGTCTTCGTCCTCCAGAAAAGCAGTCTTCGATAAACTGAAAAGCTCAGACTGAGCCACATTTTGGGATGGTTTAAATCGACGATAAACCACACACATCAGACTCAAACCATTCAAAAGGAAGGATTGTTATGGGGTAAATAAAAAAAATCAAAGAAAGAAAGAAAACAAACATAAAATCTCATAGTGGAATGACAAATTATAATAATCAAATAAACAGTTTATGAAGCTGTTTCATAAATAACATTTGATTACACTTTTGCAATGCAGATCAGAGTTACATACAACGGGATTAAATAAATGAATGTAGCGGAATAAAGAAAATAAAAAATAATAGTACTAAATCTTCGCCTTCGTCCTCTATAAGCAGTGTTCGATACACTAAAAAGCTCAGACCGACTCGAGCGAATTGAAAAGGAAAAACACTCAAGTCGGAACTAAATGATCTTATGTGAGTTAAATCAACAGTAAACAAATATGAGTGCAATAACTTAAGAGATGTTCAGGAATACATCTCCTAAGGATCCGTTAAACTATCTACATACACAGTACAATACGCTATTATAATAGTGTCTATAGTAAAGTAATGTATTAAAATAGCGAAAAGGCGTTACCCGTATCCCCCTTAACACATTTTATATAATGCCGTAGTCTATACAGTACTGTAAACACCACTGTAAACTGGTAAGCTCTCAGGGAGCATTCCATAGGTACGACACAAACAAAACTTGTAGAAGGCGCGATAAGGCATGTGACACGGCACGCGACGCAATGCCAAGGTAAGATTCTACCATTTGCGGATCCGAACTGGTTATAACATAGAGCAGCTCTATCGCCTACCTCGGAACACACTCTCGTAATCAAAATTGAGGGGTGGCCACCAAATCAATCACAAAGCTATAATATGGTATAGAAGAAGCATGTCCGATAAGATGTGCGACCTCACTTGGCCCGGCGTGGCTCCTGTTTTAGTCACATCAAGCCGACTCGAACATGTACACAGTTGTTAAAGTGGTTTTTGGTATTGGCAGAAAGTATGACAATATCTAATCCCGGTCTCTTTAACAACCAAACACTTATTTCACACCGAATGGTTCTTTTACATTTTCAAAAATCAATTCATAATTGATATCAAAATATTGTATTCAATTCAAACCATATCACCTTCGAAATCGTATTCACTTTCTAAATCATATCTATGAGGTAGGTTAATTAAAACCTCATTTCAAAATCATCATATTTACTCAAATATGTTATTTCACTAGTAAATATCATTTCAAATCCCAACCTAAGTTATAACATCATTTAACCATATTCGCTTTGAAATCAAGAATTAAATATAAATACTTCCACCTTACACAGTCTGAATTTTAGAAAATAGTTTAGATACTCATAAATAGTTTAAATAGTTTTGCATAGTTTAAATCAAATTTTAAATAGTTAAAATACTCTAAAATAATTAAAAATAGATTTAAACTAGTTTAAAAAGGATTTCAGATAGTTTTAATAGATTTAAAATATATTAAATAGATTTAAAATTAGATTAAATAGATTTAAAATAAATTTAATAGATTTAAATTAATTTAAATAGATTTAAAATAAACTAAATTGATTTAAATTAGATTAAATACATTTAAAATTGATTAAGATGGGTTAATTAGTTTAAAGTAGGTTAAAATGGATTAAATTAGATTAAGTAGATTAAAATAGGTTAAAATAAATTAAATAGTTTAAATTGTTTAAAATGGTTAAAATAGTATAAATTAAGTTAAATTAGTTTAATAGTTTAAAAATATTAAAAATCGGGACCTTTAAAATGATATATTTTTGAACGGTTTATATTAAAATAATAAACTTGAAAATTAAAATCAAACTTAACACAACAAATTTGGACTATATCCAAATTTCAAATCTTGAAGTATCAATTCTAATATATTTCAAGGTTACAATTTCAAACGTTGTCATTAACTCAATTTTGATAAATTCCGTTTATACTTCAAATTCAACTTTAGAATTTCAATTTAAATCCTTAAGCAATTCACTTAAAACAATTCGAAATTTTCATATTAATTCCTTTAAACAATTCATTAAAAATAATTTAGTTTATATACATCAAATTCTATTTCAAAATATCGTTTAACTTAATTCAAACTTTAAGGATTTAAAAATCATTTAATTTTACCAAATCTGGTATCCGTATATAATTTTCTACCCTATGATCAAGTTGTACGGATATTTATCATTTCAATCCGCAATTATCTTATATTTACGGATATATAACATTTCAATCCACAATCCCGAATTTAATTACAAATCCATGAAATCACTTGTGTCTTGTAACAACATGATATTTTCAACCATTCGCATCCGCACATGCCAGACTTGAATTGCTCAAACTATCAGATTGTTAATTTATATTTGGCAAAACTCTGCATATACAGTCATTAGACCAATCACAGAATCACAGACACGGAGTAATATAAAAACAATGCAGCGAAATAGATGAATAGTAGTTCATGAAGCTACTATATAAACATCAGAGTTAGAAATAAAATACAGCAGAATATCTCAAATAAGATGAAGTCTCGAATACAAACAGATGACCTCTCTGAACAAATCAACTGGAAAGCTGAAGGCTGGATCTATAGTTGGATCTCCAAAAGAAGCTCCAAACTCTAAAGGTGAGTCTCAAATGCTGTATCACTCAGTCTGACCCAAGCGTAAAGCAACCCGAGCGTAAAGCAAAACACAAAACACTCGAGTCAGGATTAACATTCTTATATCAATAAATCCAACTCAAGTGAAATATCAATTGAAATACTAGTAACTTAAAGGATGTTTGGAGTGACCATCCTCTAAGGATCCGTGGAACTATCTACAATGTAGAAATATACACTATAACACCGTGGTCATTTCAAATTAATTCATACTTCAAAACCAAAATATCATTTCCCTTTCGAATACATATGTACATATATATATATTATAATTATAGCACTTTCAAAACTAAATTGATACTTTCATATATATATATATATATATATATATATATATGTATATATATATTCTTTCAACTTCATTATTATTTAGTTTTTAAGTATTCACTTAATTAATCCATTATCATTTAAATAACCATAAATTACATTCAACTAAATATTTTCTTTGATTTTTTTAAAATTTGAAATATTCATTAAATTACTTAAATCAAAATCAAGTTTTAGGATCATATCTTAAATTTCAAATTCATTAAGTTTCAAATCGATTTTAATTAAATATAATCTTTATTTAAATATAATTTTGAATCAATTTCAAATCCATCTTCTCAGCCTTATTTTATTAAAATCATTACAAACCCTGTATTAAAATATAATTTAGATAAATACTGAACCATATTATTTATAAATTTAATCAAACTTTAATAAATTAAAGCTTATTATTAAATCTACTTTATATTAAAACTAATTTATATATAAAATACTTCAGTATTAAATAAAACCGTATATCGTTCAAAACCATAGAATCCATTTCTAAAATATTTACATATAGACCAACAGTGTCAGTATAAAACTTTTCTATCCTATGGTCAAGTGATACGTATATTTATCATTTCAATCCGTAATTTAAAATATACGGGTATATATCGTTTCAACATACAATCCTAAATTCCATTCAAATGAAAATCGCTTGGGCCTATTATTTCAACCCGTAACGATTTTCTCCTATTCTACAGTTCGTTCGAGTATGTATCATTTCAATCCATAGTGAATTCTATACTAACATGGAACTTGCAGAGTGATAACAGATATACGATAATATTTATAACAGGCATATACCATCAATAACAATATAATATAAACAACAGGATATGGTGTCATATCCCACAGATGAACAATTAAAGATAATAGTAAATAAACAATTTAAATAACTACAACAGTACATTTCAATTTTCGTTTCAATTGAATTCAAATTTAATAAATACAAGAACGTTAATCGTGAATGATTGCTCAGCTTTCGAGGCCAGAGGAGTTTTGATAAAGAAATGGGCTACGAAACCAGGCACGAATTTCAAAACAAAGCATGATGGCACGAATTCGACGATTAAAACTGATAAATAGGAACTGACGAAATCAAATCAGAACTTGATCGATGAAGATAATTGATATATGTGAACTTACATATAACTATAAATATAAGTATACATATATATAAATCATATTTTGAATTAAAAATATATTAAATTAAATATATATATATATTTCAAAATTATTGTTTCAAATTAAAACCCATATATTAAAATAAATTCTATTTATTTTACAACCCATTTTGATTTAAACGCATATTTCTAAGATTTCTATTTTCATATCTAAAAACAAAATCCATATCTCCTGATGTATAAACTAATATATATATATATATATATAACATATACGTCAAATACAAATTTATATATTCCTAGATCATCATTACATTTAACACATACCTTCAATATATCATATTGAAAGTACATGAAACCATTTAAAACTAATATATTATATATTATGCTAATATACTATTGTCATATGCTAACTCTCCAGGAAGTTTACACATGTATTCTTCAAAGCTAGCCCAACATGCAAAATATCTACACATATATAAACTAGTTAAAGCCATATAACTTCGACAACTAAATATGTTACACTTATATGAAAACCCAAGTTCACTTATGCATAAATAACTGATATACTATAACTAATGTATAAACAAATTTGAAGCCCATAAAATTGTCAACAGCTAAATCTATAGCTGTGCTACATATACCTATCTTTACAAGGGGTCCATATACAAATTTATATAACTTAATATATAAAATTGACATACAACCATAATATTATAAAATTTATAAATAAAAGATGTATAAAATGTATGCATAGTATAAGGAGAGTGCTGAAGGGGAATGGACGAACAAGCAACAACCATAGTTTTTTTTGAAACTTGTATACTTTATTTAATATTTATGGAAGCAAAGAGAATGAACAAAATGAAATGAAGGAATATCATAGCAAATGACAACTATTAGAATTCAAGAAATATAGGGAGCCGGTTGGCTACAGGGAGAAGTGGAAAGGCTTATATAGTAAATGTCAGAGAACGAAATAAAGGAGTAACAAACAATGGAAGTGGAGATGTGTAGCCTTGTACATTGTAAAAAAATTATATAAAGAAGATGAAATTTCAACGGTCCATCCCTTGAATTGAGCTGAATAATTTATGGCTTGATTGACCGCACGTTTCAAATTGAAAACGAAAAGCAATGGAAAGACACCAATTTTGTACTGTTACGATGGGTTGTCATCATCGTTTTCGGCGCGTACCTGAGCTCAAAGCACAGAATTGAATATACCATAGAGATCAGCATGACGAGACGATCAAAACGGTATACCGATCATCCGATCAAAATGTCGATACGAACACTGATATACAACTCCGTACGAAAAATTCCAAACGGAGCAAGAAATGTCCAAAATTTGTGAAACAAATTACGTAGTCTTATTCAGAATTTTCTAAATAAATTTTCTCATGTTGACATATTTAGGTTTTGGAATACTTTTAAATTCAACTGTTATTAACTGATTTAAATCGAAATAAAATTGCACAATAAAATAAATTTCAATATTAATAGATGAAAATTTTGCAGTTGCTATGTTTATATAGACGTATTCCAAATGATAAATTTTTATTTTCCAATTTTATTGTTTAAAATTTCATAAAATTTCAATTAATTTAATACATAAAATCACTAAAAAAAATTGGTCGTTACACTCTCCCCCACTCAAACTTTCGACCCCGACAAGGAAGGAGGTAGGAGAATAGAACAACTAGAAGTGGATTAGATTGAAAGTCAGGATTAAACAATTAATTTGAAACTATATAAATTTTACTTGAAATATTCATTTGAAAACTTCATTTGAAATTCAATTTTCTTTATTATTTAATAATTTTTTCCAAACCCATTTGTAAAATTTCTTGCTTCCTTTATTGGTACCATTAACACCTTTATAAATATATGTAAACTATTGAAGACAATTATTTACATCATTAGTTATATTTACAAAGAAGCTATTGAAAACATTAATTCCATAATTCATAAATTTATAAATTTTATCTCAAGATACTTTCAAATATTATCAATAATCATTTACTTTAAATATGTTTTATTTAATTAATAACTTCTAAAATATTAATAATTTTCTATTAAACCATGTAGTATATAAATAAACAATATGTTAAAAGGATATATATTCAAAAAGGAAAAAAAGATAGATTCGAAAAAAACAAAATATATGTGAATAAATAAGGCTGAGCCGATAAGGCAGATCCCAAAGAATAGTATCGGGCATGAATAATGAATTTGAAACCATAAGTGTTTAAATTTCAAATATTAATACAGAATTTCTTTGTTGAAAAATACTTTTGTAATAAAATACCTTTATAATAAAATACTTATATAACTCGATGTTTCAACAAGTGTATCCTTGTTCTTGCAGACTCTGGCCATGCGTTGATCAAGTGCAAAGCTAGAATTCTTCAAGTACTTAGTAGACATGTTTCAAAACCAACTGAAAATACATAAAAACCTTCAAAACCGACATGGAGAGTACAATAAAAAAAATCAATCGAATAATGGATCGCAGATACATAATGGTTACACTTGGATCCCCCAGGAAACATCTGTACCTTTAAGAAATCACTGCCTTGTCAATTACGCCGTGATAACCAAAACCCGTGGACCGCAGATACACAACGGTTACGCCTAGATCCCCAGGAAATCAAAATTTGTTTCACAAAAACATTCGCATAGCAAAGCTGCTAAAGTGGCCTCTCCCCCACTCTGCAACACGAGAATCAATATCCTTGATGCGTGCACTCATCATCGAAATTATTCTCCAACGACATAAGTGAGTTCTGGACATCTATTTTCTTGAAAACATCTTTGATATTTCTTCGAAATCATTGGAACTCATTTAAAGTCATTTGAAACATTTCTTATTCGGAAAATACTTTCAAATCGTATTATTATATATTATTGAAATCTCAAAACCAAATTTCAAAATACCGGAGTTCAATCTCTCAAATTTCAAATTCAAAACTCTTTAGTTATAAATCCTTTTTATATAAGTCAATTTCTTATACAACTTTCAAAACTCCAAATCCTTTCGAAACTTTAAATTCCCGTTTTTAAAAGGTATATAATCCTTATCGAAAACATTTTCAATTATATATATAGATATAATGTAATCATACTTATCAAAATAATAATTTCGATATATAAACAATTTCTAAAATACAAACAAATCCGGTTTTTTTCAAAGGATGATTCAAGAATGGATTTCAAAACAAAGATAGAATTTCAAATTAGAGGAACTCTAATCAAATAGAATTATGATTCGAAGATAGGCTCGATCGAAGATTAGATAATTAAATTTCAAAATAGGAGATGGATATACTTACATAAATCGCAAGCGACCTTAACCGGCCAACCGTGATTTCAAAATAAGATCAATGCAGAATTCTAAGGCAAATCGACATTCGATCACCAAAGATAAAGTTCGGCATAAGAAGAGATGGAACCAAGGGATGTAAATCTTCGGTGAATCAATGCTAATTGTAAAGGAGTTTCACCCCTTTACAAATCATTCAAAGATTAGCGGGATCACCTATTCTTATGGAGATCATTAGAAGTGGAGTTATGGGATACTCCAGACTCAAGAACCATGAATAGGGAGAGAAGATAATGGATTTTGGAACCACAGGGAATGTTCCAAAGTCCAAAGAAAACCCGATCAAAGAGGAAGGAATTCAAGCTCGAACGAAAGTGATTCTACAAATAAATTTACTATATATGCTAAGTTTAACTAGAGCCAAAGCTCTGATACCAACTGTTACAACTTGGTATTTTCAACCATTCGCATCTGCACTTGCCGGACTTGAATCGCTCAAAATATCAGATTGTTAATTTATATTTGGCAAAACTCAGCATATATAGTCAATAAACCAATCATAGAATCACAGACGTAGAGCAATATAAAAACAATGCAGCGGAATAGATAAATAGTAGTTCATGAAGCTACTATATAAACATTAGAGTTAGAAATAAAATACAGCAAAATATATCAAATAAGCTAAAGCCTCGAATACAAACAGACGACCTCTCTGAACAAATCAACTGGAATGCTGAAGCTGAATCTATAGTTGGATCTCCAAAAGAAGCTCCAAACTCCAAAGGTGAGTCTCAGATGCTGTATCACTCAGTCTGAACCGAGCGTAAAGCAAAATACAAAACATTCGTGTTAGGATTAACATTCTTATATCAATAAATCCAACTCAAGTGAAATATCAATTGAAATACAAGTAACTTAAAGGATGCTTGAGACGACCATCCTTTAAGGATCCGTGGAACTATCTACAATGTAGAAATATACATTATAACTCCATGGTCATTCCAAATTAATTCATACTTTAAAACCAAAATATCATTTCCCTTTCAAATATTTTTTCTTCTTCATATTATAGCACTTTCAAAACTAAATTGATACTTTCATATATATATATATATATATACATACATACATACATACATATATGTATGTATGTATATATATATATTATTTTAACTTCATTATTATTTAATTTTGAAGTATTCACTTAATAAATCCATTACCATTTAAATAACCTTAAATTACATCCAACTAAATATTTCCTTTGATTTATTTAAAATTTGAAATATTCGTTAAATTACTTAAATCAAAACCAAATTTTGGGATCATATCTTAAATTTCAAATCCAATAAGTTTCAAATCGATATTAATTAAATATTTATTTAAATATAATTTTGAATCAATTTCAAATCCATCTTCTCAACCTTATTTTATTACAATCATTATAAACCCTTTATTAAAATACAATTTAAATAAATATTTAACCATATTATTTATAAATTTAAATCAAACTTTATTAATTAAAGCTTATTATTAAATCTAGTTTATATTAAAACTTATTTCTATATAAAATATTTCAATATTAAATAAAACCATATATCTTTCAAAACCATAGAAATCATTTCCAAAATATTTATATACAGACCAACGATGTCGGTATAAAAAATTTCTATCCTATAGTAAAGTGATACGGCTATTTATCATTTCAATTCATAATTTAAATATAGACGGGCATATATCATTTCAACGTACAAACCCAAATTCAATTCAAATGAAAATCGCTTCGGTCTATCATTTCAATCCATAATGATTTTCTCCTATTCTATAGATCGTTCGGGTATATACTATTTCAACCCATAGTGAATTCTACACTAACAGCGAACTTGCAGAGTGATAATAGATATATGATAATAATAATAATAATAATAATAATAACATGAATATATCATCAATAACAATATAATATAAACAACAGGATATGGTGTCATATCCCACAGGCGAACAGTTACATATAATAGTAAATAAACAATTTAAATAACTACAAAAACATATTTCAATTGTCGTTTCAATTGAAATACATTTAATAAATACAAGAACGTTAATCTTGAGTGATTGCTCACCTTTCGAGGCTAGAGGAGTTTTGACAAGAAAATAGGCTACGAATTCAAGCACGAATCTCAAAACGAAGCACGATGGCACGAATCCAACGATCAAAACTGATAAATAGGAATAAACGAAATCAAATCAAAACATGATAGATGAAGAAAATTGATATAGGTGAATGCAGCAACCCGCATATTTTACGATTGAATATTTAAATATTTTATTTTAATATTTTATCGTTAGTCGGATTTTAGTCCGAAAAGTTACTTTTTGCATATGGTCGAATTAGGACTCGGGACCACTTCCATTGGGTCCAAAACACTGTTTGCGATCTTTTTGAGTATAAACTTTTATATGTTTGGAGGTAGTGGAATTTTGCCACTTTTTCACTTCGGGCTTTGGGTTTGGTTTAGCCCATTAGCCTAAACTATTAACTCTAGCTCAACCCCCTCTTCCCTTCATAACTTCACTTTCATTTCCTAACACTCAAGCTTCTTCAAAAATGGAGGGAGGAATGGGAAATTAAAACTTCAAGCCCTAGTTCATTTGCAAATCCAACATCTAACTCCAAATTCAAAGAGAAGCCATTGATTCAAGCTTCTTGTGTTGAGATTGAAGTGTGGTTGATTCTTCCTTTGCTTTCAAGCTTCTTCTTCATTGATTTTGTGTAAAGGTGAAATTTTTATCTCACATCTTTGTCTATAACTATCTTTGATTGTTGGGTATGAATTCCTAACACTTTTTCATATTCATTTGCTCTTGGTTTGGATTGAATTGGTGAAAATCTCAATTTTTATTGTTTTGGGTTCAAATCTTTAAAATTCCTAACTTTATGATTGAACACGTTTTTGGTGATGCATCGAGGAGCCAATAGGACCGAGTAGCCGATGGGCGTAATCCCCTAGCGTCCATGCTCGATCGGTTGAAAATTGAGAGAGTTTTTGCATTTCTGTTCCTTAGGTCGTTCGGCCTATACACATGACTCTCGGCCTGCAGTTAGGTCGGCCTGCCTTAGGTCGCCAACCATAGATCGCTCGCCTTGCAGTTAGGTCAGCCTGCCTTAGGTTACAACCCCTTAAGTTGCTCGGCCATTAAGTCGCTCTGCCTATCAGGTCGCGCCATGCTTGGGTCGCGCCATGCTTAGGTCGCTTCATGATTAGGTCGCATCTGCTTCTTGTCGGCTTGCTGCTAAGTCGCGCCATGTTAGGTCGCAACCACTAGGTCGCTTGACCTGCTTTATCTCGCACCACTTAGGTCGCTCGGCCTGCTCGCACCATTAGGTCGCGCCATGTTAGGCCGCATGCTACTCCTTAAGCCGCTATCTCCTTAGGTCGCTCGTTCCTTAGGTCGCTCGGCCTGTTATGCCGCTAGCATCAGTTAGGTCGCTCGTTCCTTAAGTCGCTCGGCCTGCCGCTATAGATTGTACCAACTTAGGTCGCTCACTTATGCCGCTAGCTCCTTAAGTCGTTGCCGCTATCTTCTTAATTCGTTCAGTTAGACCGCATGCTATTCCTTAAGTCGCCAATCCCTTAGGTCGTATGCCGTGGAGTCGCATGTGTTGAGCCACTGGTTTCTTGTGTTGAATTATGTTAATTCGTAAGTCGCGGATGTAAAGTCGCAAGGGTATTTCCACTTTGATGGATTTGGAATCGAATTCTTTGGATTTTATTCACGTCTTCGAATGTGAATTTTTGTGATCTATTCTTTATACAATCATTTTTGTGATTTGTCACATTAAAAATATAAAGGTTTTCTATACTAGTAGTAAATATCAAAACTCTTCCATTAAAACGATTTCAACACTATTTTATTACAAAGCTCGTTTCTTAAACCGTTTTCCAATCTACTAGTATATACAAACCTTTATCTCACTCGTACGAGAAATCTAATTAAACGGCTTAGTAAAACAAGTGGTATGAAACGCTTGCGTTTACTTCGTTGGTTAATTCTTGGACTTGTACGAGTGAATCTCTTGTGAAATTATTCGAGTGGAGATCTACAATTTGTTGGTAAATATTTAAGTTAAGCTAGTGGTTATGGGACACGAGGCTAAGCTTATATATTTACTAGTTTACTGTAATTGACACTTCTTGATGATCGTTGATGATCATTTTTGTGATTTAGACTAGCAAATGTGCGATGTCTCTTTGTCTACGAGGGAGACTAACCCCGTTTCTTTGGAGCTTCGGCTCAATTTGGTCGGGTAGCGACCCATGGTCTTCGGGCCGTTTTATGGAGCTTCGGCTCAAAATTAATGGTTAGCAACCATGGAATAACGTTCCATTTTGTGATACACGTGTTGGTGAGTTTTCATGCTCCCATTTTGTGATAGGCTTCCCCCTTTTTGTGATTTCTGGATTTCCTTTGATGATTTTTAGAATTCGTGTTTCACCAATTTTCGTGATTTACATTGATAAGTCTTATCAATATTTGTGTATTGGTGAATTTTTGTGTCATTAACTTTTGTGATTGGTATTGATATAATGAACAATACTTATGGTTTTAGTGAATAAAAATAAAGAGTATGACATTCTTTTTTATTTTTGAGAAGATTCTTGTGATATTGATTAATCTCTTGTTGATTTTCAATTACATACTTATCACAGTATGGTTTTATGGTTATCATACATTTTTGTCATATCTCTTATTCTTTATCATTTCATCTGATATTTATAGTGAAACTGATCCGTTTATTATTTTTCTTATTAAATAATATCGGGTCAGACCGAGATGTTACAGGTGCTTCTGCTTGACTTCACATCTGGGATTATCACCCTGACTTTTGGCTAACTACTTGGATTATTTTGTATACATTTGAGATGTAGACTCATTGATGTATCCATATTCTTGTGTCTAGCACTTGTAGCTATTCTTTTGTGATATTGTGGATCTTGTTTGACCACTACTCTGATGAACACTATTATGTGTTATATATTCATATCTATTTCCGCCTTTGTGATATGGATGTCTGTGACTGATTTGTCTTATGTTTATTTCTATATTTGTTTCCGAAGAATATATACAGCCACTGTGTAGTAGCTTTGAGTTTGTATCGGTATGTCGGATTTCCTCCTGAAACCAAATGCATGTTGTACTATCTGACATATCGGTGCTCGCACAAAGCAATTACATGGATGGTCGCTCCTCAACAGCCTTATTCCCATGCTAGTTGACGGCATTACCCTGTAGTGTCCTTAGCTAGAGTGGGTATAGAGGTGGGGCGTCACAGCTTGGTATTAGAGCCAAACTTCGGAGCAATGTAGAATAATCTAGCAAGGATCATCGTCCTAAGCCATCAGGAGTCGTGCTTTAGGATTTAATTCGAGTCTTCGTACCGATTCATCCTATTTTCTTTATGATTCCTTATTTATCTATCAAGATTGCTTGGTATTCATTTGGTGAATAACCTTATCCTTCTTCTTTCCTTCTTTCAAAAGGAAGAGAAATGGTTAGACCTGGCCGTCCCAGTACCGGTCAATCTAGTGATACTCCCCAGGATGGAGTATTTATGTCTGCCCCGCAGCTTCTTGATCTAGTAAGGAATGCTCAAGCAGCTGGATCTAATCCGGAGTCTACTCACCCTAAGTCTGGATTTGCACGTTTGTGCAACGATTATACCAATTTGGGTGGGAAGTCATTCAAAGGTTTTGAAACTATTATTTAGGTCCAGGCTTGGCTGAGAACGTGCGATCGAATCTTTTCTCGCATGAATCTTATTAATCTTCACCGTGTCCAGGTGGCCTCTAGTATGCTCCAAGAAAGAGCAATAGATTGGTATGATCTTCTGATTTCTGAAATAAATGAAGCGGATCTTACATGGGAGAAATTCCGAGAACGATTCGGACTAAAGTTTGTGCCAGAAGCTGAGAAGGTGACTTTGGCTCGCCGTTTTATTGACCTTGTTCAAGGTGAATCCTCTGTGGCAGACTATGTCGCATCATCCAGTCACTTTCTAAATACGGGGTCGAGTACATAAACACCCCATTGAAGGAAAACCAAAGATTTGTCTATGGCTGGAATAAAAATCTCAAGAAGCCATTACTTCTAAAATTAGAAGTTTCTTTTGATCAACTCATTGATATCGCTCTTCGACTTGAAGAGACTGATAGAGTAAGTGATGGTGAGGTTGGGAGTGCTAAACCGAACTTCACCAACAAGAAAAGGCCTAATAAGTTCAGAGGTCCTTATCCCAACAATAAGAAAGGGAAGCAAGCCTCTCCGGCAACTAAAACTTCTACCTCGAGTGGTGGGCAATGCTACAACTGTGGTTCTAAGGACCATTATGCGAACAAGTGTTCAAAGCCCCGTGCTTGTCGCTATTGCAAAAGCCCGGACCATTATATATCTTCGTGTCCCAAACTTCAAAACAGGAAGAAGGGAAAGCTTAATGTTGCTCAAGCCCCTGGCAACACATCTCGTGGTCGAGGTATTTCTCATTCTATCCTTGATGGCATTATTTTATTTCGTGATCATCCTATTCGAGTTCTTTTTAATACGGGTGCGTCCCATTCTTTTATATCAAAAGAACTTGTTGATACTTTTTCTTTGGATGTTTTGTGTTTAATGACTTCTTTGAGAATTGCGAATCTGGTTGGTGGATCCACAACAATCAGTTTATTGTGTAAAAATGTCGAGATTATTTTGTGTGATTTTTCTTTCCAAGCCGATTTGCATGTTACGCAATACTTAGGCTTTGGAATGATTTTGGGAATGGATTGGCTTAACTGCTATGAAGCTCAAATCCTTTGTCCTGAGCGGACTATTCATCTTCGACATCCCCAATCTGTTAAGCAGATTTCTATTGATCTTAAAGATTCGGATTCCGGCTTGGCTGCATCTTTATATTCTTTAAATCCTCATGATGATGATAATGACGATGAGGAAGATGTCATTTCTCTTATGTGAATTCTCCGACATATTTGAGCCCGTTTTAGGATTACCACCTAAGCGAGCAATTGAGTTCAGAATTAATCTCATCCCTGGTGCTCAACCTATCACTCGTCCTCCCTATCGTTTGTCCAATAAAGAAAATGAGGAGATGCGCAAACAATTATCCAATTTGGAGACGAAGCAATTTGTTCGTTCTAGTTTCTCGCCTTGGGGAGCTTCAGCTATCTTCGTGAAGAAATTCGATGGTACACTTAGGCTTTGCGTTGACTACCGCAAGCTTAATGATCTTACTATCAAGAATAAATATCCTTTATCTTGGATTGATGATTTGTTTGATCAGCTTAGTGGTGCTAGAGTCTTTTCACAATTAGACTTAGCTACCGGTTTTCATCAGCTTCGTATTGTAGAGGATAACATTCCTTTGACATCGTTCCATACTCGTTATGGATCTTATGAATGGCTTGTTATGCCATTTTGTTTAACGAATGCTCCGGCTTATTTCGTTGACCTTATGAACCGATTTTCAAAGACTTCCTCGATCGGTTTGTTCTCATCTTTATTGATGATATTCTTGTGTATTCAAAAACCGAGGAGGAGCATCATCTTCGGATTATAATGGAAACTCTTAGGAGCAATCAATTAAAATCAAAATTTTCTAAATGCCACTTTTGGCAATCTCGTGTGAAGTTTCCCGGTCACATTATATCCGAATCCAGAATTTCCGTGGATCCTTCAAAGATTGAAACGATTCAAAATTGGAAGAGACCGGAGAATGTGATGGAAATTCGTAGTTTTGTCGAATTGGCGGGCTATTACCGTCGTTTTATAAAAGACTTTTCAAAAATTTCCATGCCTCTTACTAGTTTGACAAAGAAGGGAGTTAAATACTTTTGGTCGGACAAAAGCGAAGCTTCTTTTCAGAAATTAAAAGAACTCATTTCTGATGCTCCCATTATTGTGATTCCCGAGGGAAACCAAGATTTTATTGTTTATACCAATGCTAGTCGCGTTGGTTTGGGTGTCGTTCTTATGCAAAGAGAACGTGTTATTGCTTATGCTTCTAGGCAAATGAAGCCAGTCGAGACTAGATATGTCACTCATGATTTAGAGCTCGCGGCTATTGTTTTTGCCCTTCGTATTTGGCGTCATTATCTTTTGGGAAAAAAATTTATTCTTTACACCGATCATAAATCTTTGAAGTGTCTATTTTCTCAAAAGGAACTTAATTTGCATCAACAACGTTGGCTTGAATTTCATGCAGCTTATGATCTTGATATTCTTTATACTCCCGGAAAGGGAAATCGTGTTGCCGATGCACTTAGTCGTAAGCAACAAGCGGTTGTTTCTATGATGATATCTGAATGGAATGATCTTGGAATTTTATCCATTTATGAGATTCAAGATCATGTATCCAATTTGTGTTCATCTCTTGTTTTATGTAGTCTTGAGGCTCATCCTTCTCTTTTAGACCGCATTCTTGAATCTCAAAGGCTAGATCCCGATTTGGCTCTTCTTGGCCAAAATTTTAGGGATAAAATTGATATTGAGGGTTTGAAAGACTTTGATATTGATTCTCGTGGCGGTATTCGAAAATTTGGTAGACTTATCGTGCCAAATATTAGTAATCTTCGTAAAGACATTTTAGAAGATTCTCATCGTTCTAAATTTACCATTCATCCCGGTAGTAGTAAAATGTACGTGGACATGAAGTAACTTTACTATTAGGAGGGAATGAAATCTGATATTGCTAACTTTGTTAAGTGTTGCATGACTTGCCAACTCATTAAGGCCGAACATCAAAGGCCCGGTGGGTTATTGCAACCTTTAGAAATTCCGAATTGGAAGTGGGACCAAATTTCCATGGATTTTATAGACGGCCTTCCCCGTTCTCGTTCGGGTCATGATAGCTTATGGGTGATAGTTGATAGACTTACTAAATCCGCCCATTTTATTCTCGTTCGGTCCAATCGAACCGTTCCTCTCTTGGCCAAACTCTTTTAAATAAATTGTAAAATTGCATGGAGTTCCTTCTTCTATTGTTAGTGATCATGATCCATTGTTTACTAGTGGATTTTGGAAGAGTCTTCAAAAAGATTTCGGAACGAAGCTTAATTTTAGCACCGCTTATCATCCTCAGTCCGATGGACAAACCGAGCGTGTGAATCAAACTCTTGAAGATCTTCTTTGTGCATGTGTTCTTGATTTTGGTGGAAGTTGGAAAGATCATATTTCTCTTGTTGAGTTTTCCTACAATAATAGCTTCCAATCTAGTATTGGTATGGCACCTTTCGAGGCACTTTATGGAAGACCATATCGATCTCCTTCTTATTGGCTTGAGGCCGGTGAGAAGCTGGTTTTAGGTCTAGATTTTATTCATGATTCCACAGAGAAGATTGACCTTATCCGTCATAGGATGAAAGAAGCCAGAATAGACAAAAATCCTATGCCGATAACCGGAGAAGGAAATTAGAATTTTCTGTGGGAGGTCTTGTGTTTATTCGTGTTTCACCTATGAAGGGTGTTGTACGTTTCAGTCGATCTGGAAAATTAGCACCTCGATATATTGGTCCGTTTCTTATCACCGAACGTATTGGTTCCGTGGCTTATCGCCTTTTATTACCGGCTTAGTTTTCTGCTATTCATGACGTGTTTCACGTTTCTCAATTACGGAAATGCCTTCGAGATTCCGATTCTATTCTTGAGCCCGGTGTTGTGGAAGAAATTGAAGTTTCGCCTAATTTAACTTATGAGCAACATCCTATTTGTATTATTGCTTCGGAGGTCAAGCGCCTTCGAAATAAGGATTGCTCTTGGGAATCTAGAGAGTTCATCGAGAGAACACATCCGGATTGACTTTCTCGTGCTCTTTGAGGTGAATTTCTTATTTTAAATTTCTTTTGTGTTGATGTGCTTTCATGGTTATTACCTTACATTTTCTTCTTAAATACTGCGTGGATGCAATTTCTTTAAGGAGGGGAGTCTGTAACAATCCGCATATTTTACGATTGAATATTTAAATATTTTATTTTAATATTTTATCGTTAGTTGGATTTTAGTTCGAAAAGTTACTTTTTTCATACGGTCGAATTAGGACTCTGGACCACTTCCATTGGGTCCAAAACACGTTTGTGATCTTTTTGAGTGTAAACTTTGATATGTTTGGAGTTAGTGGAATTTTGCCACTTTTTCACTTCGGGTTTTGGGTTTGGTTTAGCCCATTAGCCTAAACTATTAACTCTAGCTCAACCCCTCTTCCCTGCATAACTTCACTTTCATTTCCTAACACTCAAGATTCATCAAAAATGGAGGGAGGAATGGGAAATTAAAACTCCAAGCCCTAGTTCATTTGCAAATCCAACATCTAACTCCAAATTCAAAGAGAAGCCATTGATTCAAGCTTCTTGTGTTGAGATTGAAGTGTGGTTGATTCTTCCTTTGTTTTCAAGCTTCTTCTTCATTGATTTTGTGTAAATGTGAGATTTTTGTCTCACATCTTTGTCTATAACTATCTTTGATTGTTGGGTATGAATTCCTAACACTTTTTCATATGCATTTGCTCTTGGTTTGGATTGAATTGGTGAAAATCCCAATTTTTAGTATTTTGGGTTCAAATCTTTAAAAATCCTAACTGTGATGATTGAACACATTTTTAGTGATGTATCGAGGAGCCAATAGGACCGGGTAGCCGATGGTCGTAATCCCCTAGCGTCCATGCTCGATCGGTTGCAAATTGAGAGAGTTTTTGCATTTCTGTTCCTTAGGTCGTTCGACATGCACACATGACTCTCGGCCTGCAGTTAGGTCGGCCTGCCTTAGGTCGCAAACCATAGGTTGCTCGCCTTGCAGTTAGGCTGGCCTGCCTTAGGTCGCAACCCCTTAAGTCGCTCGGCCATTAAGTCGTTCTGCCTGTTAGGTCGCGCCAATCTTGGGTCGCGCCATGATTAGGTCGCACCTGCTTCTTGTCGGCTTGCTGCTAAATCGCGCCATGTTAGGTCGCAACTACTAGGTCGCCTGGCCTGCATTATCTCGCACCACTTAGGTCGCTTGGCCTGCTCGCACCATTAGGTCGCTTGCACCTTAGGTCACGATATGTTAGGCCGCATGATACTCCTTAAGCCGCTATCTCCTTAGGTCGCTCGGCCTGTTATGCCGCTAGCATCAGTTAGGTTGCTCGTTCCTTAAGTCGCTCGGCCTGCCGCTATAGGTCATACCAACTTAGGTCGCTCACTTATGCCGCTAGCTCCTTAAGTCATTGCCGCTATCTTCTTAAGTCGTTCAGTTAGGCCGCATGCTATTCCTTAAGTCGCTGATCCCTTAGGTCGTATGCCATGGAGTCGCATGTGTTGAGCCACTAATTTCTTGTGTTGAATTATGTTAAGTCGTAAGTCGTGGCTGTTAAGTCACAAGGGTATTTCCACTTTGATGGATTTGGAATTGAATTCTTTGGATTTTATTCACGTCTTCGAATGTGAATTTTTGTGATTTATTGTTTCGACAATCATTTTTGTGATTTGTCACTTTAAAAATATAAAGGTTTTCTATACTAGTAGTAAATAACAAAACTCTTCCATTAAAACGATTTCAACACTATTTTTATTACAAAGCTCGTTTCTTAAACCATTTTCCAATATACTAGTATATACGAACCTTTGTCTCACTCGTACGAGAAATCTAATTAACGGCTTAGTAAAACAAGTGGTATTAAACGCTTGCGTTTACTTCGTTGGTTAATTCTTGGACTTGTTCGATTGAATCTCTTGTGACAATTTTCGAGTGGAGATCTACAATTTGTTCGTAAATATTTAAGTTAAGCTAGTGGTTATGGGACATGAGGCTAAGCTTATATATTTACTAGCTTACTGTAATTGACACTTCTTGATGATCGTTGATGATCATTTTTGTGATTTAGACTAGCAAATGTGGGATGTCTCTTTGTTTACGAGGGAGACTAAACCCCGTTTCTATGGAGCTTCGGCTCAATTTGGTGGGGTAGCGACCCATGGTCTTCCGGCCGTTTTGTGGAGCTTCGGCTCAAAATTAATGGTTAGCAACCATGGAATAGCGTTCCATTTTGTGATACACGTGTTGGTGAGTTTTCATGCTCCCGTTTTGTGATAGGCCTCCCCCTTTTTGTGATTTCTGGATTTCCATTGATGATTTCTAGAATTTGTGTTTCACCAATTTTCGTGATTTACATTGATAAGTCTTATCAATATTTGTGTATTGGTGAATTTGTGTGTCATTAACATTTGTGATTGGCATTGATATAATGAATAATACTTATGGTTTTAGTGAATAAAAATAAAGAGTATGACATTCTTTTTGATCTTTGAGAAGATTCTTGTGATATTGATTAATCTCTTGTTGATTTTCAATTACATACTTATCACAGTATGGTTTTATGGTTATCATACATTTTTGTCATATCTCTTGTTCTTTATCATTTCATCTGATATTTATAGTGAGACTGATCCATTTATTATTTTTTTATTAAATAATACTCGGGTCAGACTGAGATGTTACAGGTGCTTCTGCTTGACTTCACATCTGGGATTATCACCCTGACTTTTGGCAAACTACTTAGATTTGTAGTTTTTGTTGTATACATTTGAGATATAGACTCATTGATGTATCCATATTATTGTGTCTAGCACTTGTAGCTATTCTTTTGTGATATTGTGGATCTTGTTTGACCACTATTCTGATGAACACTTTTATGTGTTATATATTCGTATTTATTTCCGCCTTTGTGATATGGATGTCTGTGACTGATTTGTGTTATGTTTATTTCTATATTTGTTTTCGAAGAATATATATAGCCACTATGTAGTAGCTTTGAGTTTGTATCGGTATGTCGGATTTCCTCCTGAAACCAAATGCATGTTGTACTATCTGACATGTCAGTGCTCGCACAAAGCAATTACACGGATGGTCGCTCCTCAACAGCCTTATTCTTCGCGCTAGTTGTCGGCATTACCCCGTAGTGTCCTTAGCTAGAGTGGGTATAGAGGTGGGGCGTCACAGCGAACTTACATGTAACTATAAATATAACTGCATATATATAAATCATATTTTGAATTCAAAACATCTTAAATTAAATATATCTTTATATATTTCAAAATTGTTGTTTCAAATTAAAACCCATAACTTAAAATATATTCTATTTATTTTACAACCAATTTTGATTTAAACACATATTACTAAGATTTCTATTTTCGTATTTGGAAACCAAATCCACATCTCCTCATGCATAAACTAATATATATTTATATATATAAAACATATACATCAAATTCAGATTTATATATTCCTACATCATCATTACATTTAACACAAACCTTCAATATATCATATTGACAGTACATGAAGCCACTTAAAACTAATATATTATATATTATACTAATACACTATTTTCATATATTGACTCTATAGGAAGTTTACACATGTATTCTTCAAAGCTAACCCAACATGCAAAATATCTATACATATATAAACTACTTAAAACCATATAACTTCGGCAGCTAAATATGTTACACTTATATTAAAACCCAAGTTCACTTATTCATAAATAACTGATATATTATAACTAATGTATAAACAAATATGAACCCCATAAAATTGTCAACAGCTAAATCTATAGCTGTGCTACATATATACCTGTCTTTACAGGGGGTCCAAATACAAATTTATATAACTTAATATATAAAATCGACGTATAACCATAATATTATAAAATTTATAAATAAACAAATGTATAAAATGTATGTATGTATAACCCAACATAAACCATTTTATAATATATATGCAGTAAAACAAGTACAGGTGTATACCTATAAATAAATTTTATATAAACTTTTAAAAATGAAAATATAAAACGTATATATATTCATATTGGAATGCATGCATAAATTTATACAAGTTCTAAAGGAATCCATATTGAGACCCATTTAACCAAATTCTATATAACATAGCCTATATTCTTTGAATAGATATATGCAAACATGTATAATCTTACTAACTTTTATAAATACACATATATACATACTGTAAACAATATACTTTATTTCTTTTATAATCTGCTGCAGCTACATATATTAGCATTAGCAAAGCAACACATATATATACTAATCCTATAAACAGAACCCATAAAAACACATACTTAAACACATGTATTCACAACTTCCAAGCTAATATATTAACTCAGTAATATATATAAATTTATATATAAACTATGGCTTATACATATGTATACGCATAATATATCAAATATATAAACTTATATCATATATATATATAGATATATTACCCGCTTATATAAAAGAGAAGAGCGTGAGTTGAAGCATGTTACAGGGCCAATCCAGAGGGGAGAGGTTGCGTCGTTGGGAGGGAGGAATGCGGCTAGGGAAGAAGGTGGAGGAACTGTCGGCTCAGGCCTGGGCAGTGTCGGAGGTGAGATGGTCTTCGGCCAGTGGAAATCTAGGTTAAGGCAAGCAATAGAGGGGAGGGCGAGAGAGTGGGAAGAGGAGAAGATTGGTGGCGGTGATGTGGAGCGTGGAAGCGCGAATAGGGCCAGTGGTCGGTTTGTGTGGAAGGGGGTCTACGGCTGGCGACGGTGATGGGTGGAAGATGTAGGGCTGAGGTGGACCTCTGGGTTGTTGGGGTGGTGAGGAGAGTGCAAAGAGAGTGAAGAAAATGAAATGAAGGAATATCATAGCAAACAGCAACTATTAGAATTCAAAAAAATATAGGGAGCCAGCTGGCTACAGGGAGAAGTGGAAAAGCTTATATTGTAAATGTCAGAGAATGAAATGAATGAGTAACAAACAATGGAAGTGGAGACGTGTAGCCTTGCGCCTTGTAAAAAATATATTATATAAAGAAGATGAAATTTCAATGGTCCATCCCTTGAATTGAGTTGAATAATTTATGGCTTGATTGACTGCATGTTTCAATTTGAAAACGTAAAAGAATGGAAAGACACCAATTTTGTACCGTTACGACTGGTTGTCATCATCGTTCCCGACACGTACCTGAGCTCAAAACACAGAATTGAATATACCATAGAGATCAGCACGACGAAAAGATCAAAAAGGTATACCGATATTAGTGGTACGATCATCCGATCAAAAAGTCGATACAGATACTGATATACGTTGCTATTCCATACGGAAAAATCAAAACGGAGCTAGAAACGTCCGAAATTTGCGAAACAAATTACGCAGTCTTATTCAGAGTGTTCAAAATAAATTTTCTCATGTTGACATGTTTAGGATTTAGACTAATTTTAAATTCAACTGTTATTAACTGATTTAAATTGAAATAAAATTACACAATAAAATAAACTTCAATATTAACAGATGAAAATTTTCCAGTTGCTATGTTTAAATAGACATATTCCAAATAATAAATTTTATTTTCAATTTTTTTGTTTAAAATTTCATAAATTTTCAATTAATTTAATACATAAAATCACTAAAATTTTTGGATCGTTACATGCCTATCATTTCAACTCATAACGATTTCCCCTAATCTATCAGATCGTTCGGGTATGTATCATTTCAACCCACAGGGAACTTGCAGTATTATAACAATATAGAAATTTAACATCCAGTCATCCAATATCAACAATCAACATCCTTCGCAATCATCATTCAAATCAATAAATAAACAATAATAATCACAGAGTTATCTATGACCGATATTAACAGGCAATTAAACTTCAATATTAAATTAAACGGCTATTAGACTCAAGAAAGGTCAAATTCAACTAGAAAGACAAATTAAGTATACTAAACATCAACTAATCAATTTCAAATCACATCATAAATTTAATTTAAATAACATAAGATATCTAGTGGTTGTGAGTAGGTTAAAACACCCATCTTTGATTTTAGCCCATAAAAATCCAAACTGAAGCGTAAAAACTCAGCAGTCTCCAAATTTAACTAAATCAATTTCATGTTATCCGGAATTTAAATATGAATCCAACAAAAGAAATTGCACGTGAATCAAAGTTTATAAGCAAAAGGTATTCATGTTATAAGAAATATTATTAAAATAATTATTAGTACGCATTTAAATAAAATAAATAAATTTTAATGCTTACATTTTTCTCAAGATGAGGCTTCAGGAAAAGATTGAAGAACAACTATGATGAGGACATTACATGTATGAAAAATAAAGAAAAAAAATTATGTTTATAAAATAAAGCTTTTGGATTTGCAAGAATAAGAGTTTTTAAATATGAGGTGTCAGGAGAAATAAAACACAAATGAAGAAATAAGATGTAGGTTTTTTATAATTAGGAAAAGAAGGTGGAGGAACAAAAATAAGTGTCACATTTTATTTCAAAGCTTCAGGCATTAATAATGCATTAGGAAATGTACGTAGGATTGGAAAAGTTTGCAAACTAATGGAAAGAAATTTTTTGTATACGTGAAAATGAGGTGGCAAGAATTAAATACAACCTAAAAGTCTAGGCTCAGGTATTAAATAGAAGGAGAAATGAACGGATTAAGGTAACTATTTTAAAACGTTCATGCAACAATTACTAACAAAAGAAATGAAGGGACCATGTACATCGTACAACCTTTTGAAATTCAATTTTTTTTGAAACGTAACCAAGTTAACTTCATTAACTCCAATAATGTTCAAATTTGTATGCATTAGGTTTTTATCTATGCATAATAAAAAAAATTTATACTTACCTTAAAAATGAAAACGTTCAATTTGGTTTTTCCAAAATGATCTTTTATTTTCATTAAAACACCCTTTTTGTTTTAGACAAAACGTGTGTTTCTTGTATTAAATCTATTAATTATAATCAACGTTTTCTTTCCTTTTAATTGAAATATTTGAATTACATTAATTTCAATTACTTACAAAGTTAAATTTCAAAGTAGACAACTAAAATGGATGAAAAATAGAACAATTGTTTATTTAAACACGTTTATAATTTTATTGTTTACACACAAGAGTAATAAATAACTTACTAAAATAGATTATTTTTCTATTCTTATAATCAATCTTTAAGCTAAAACACAGTTCAAATAAATATATATTTCTTCCTTTAAAATCAATCATTCAATTCTCTGTTTTAATGAAATTAAACCTACATTCACAACTGAAACATTCATTTTATTTGATGTAAATGTTCTTTTCTTTAAATAAAACTTTCCTTATATTTTCACAAAACATAAGCTACTTTTAAGTACACCCATTAATTTACAATTATTATTCTCTCTCCTATTAATTGATATTCTCAATTACATTGATTTCAGTTGATTAAGTTTCAAAATGGACTAAATGAATGTAATGCGAAGTAGAACAATTTTTCCTATCTAATAGTAATTTAAACATATTTATATACTATTGGATTCAAACAGTACTTACACATTTCTTACTAAATAATAGTTTCTCATCTCTACAATCAATCTTCCGGCTACCAAACATTTCAAATAAATAAACATATATTTACTCTTTTACTAAATTTATTCATTTTTATTCTTTTATTTCGATTTACACTCCTACTATTAAATCAACCAATAACTTTTGAAATTATTAACATAGGTTTCTATCTTATTATCCTCTTTTTCTGACGCTTTTTCTTACACACCATATTTAATCCATTTAATTGCAATTGATTGCAATTTAATTCAACAGATTAAATAAATAGGAAACATATCACAATTGTCACCTTTTACTTAATTTAATCACGTTTGTAAGTTTTCTTACCTACAACAAATGTTATAACTATTTACATATTGATTTTATCCAATTTCAATTATTTACATATTTTCTCACCAATTAATACAACATTTAAAATATTTCCTTATTTATAATCTATAACCAATTCTTATGTTTACAATTATTTCAATTTATTAAAATTGCATTAAAATAATTATCTGTTGCCTTAAATTAACATTACTAACATTACATTCTAGTTATTTCTCTAATTATTAAGTCTTAAATTTTCAATTTTTCACAACATTAAATTCCAAAACTTATTTAATCGATAAATTTAATTATCGAAAATTACGGGTCATTACACTCTCCCCCTCTCAAAACTTTTCATCCTTGAAAAGGTAAAAGAAGGAATAAGGAATTAATATACCTTATTCAAAATTTTAAATTTATAAAAAATTAATTCACATAATTATATAATTTAAATAAATATATTAATTTATAAATAATTAAATCCTTTCATACTCAAGTTAATAAATGTTTGAAAACATTTGTATTTTCATAAAACTTTCTAAGTCCAAAATTCACGGAAAGTTTCAGTAGAGTCTTCTTTGTACGTAGAGGGCTGGGAGAAATAACAATATCAATAATAAACATATATACGTCATATTTCAAAACTAAGTATCCCAAACTATGGGAAAATATTATAATATCGTTATAAAACCGTAATCCAAAAACGTACCTACTTGTCGAGCAAACAACGCTTATTTATGAAACCAAAAGCAATAGTTATTGCTTCCATAACCTGTATTTCACTTATACAATCCAAAGAGATTAATAATTATGCAAAAAAGAAATTTAAATTGTTTCATTTAATAACAAACAAACAACATAACCTAACAATAGTCACTTGCAACAAAACCGTACAACCATCACATGCAATCAAAGTAACCAACCATTCATCCAAAATAACCAAATAAATGGTTTGTTCGAGTTCAGAAACTTTTAATCGTATAAAATGATAAATAAACTACTAAGTATACTGCACACTTAAGAGTCTTAGATAAAACTTACTGGATTATTTATGCATCCTAAACAATTTAAAGTATCACTTCCCAATCATCCCATAAGCCAAACAACCAATAGATTCAAATGTCATGTAAATTTTGCATATTAATCTCCTTTCATATAATTTACTATTCTTCAATTTCATTCATTTATACAATGCATATTTTCATAAATTTACATTCATTATTACAAAAAAGTTATTTCTCATTTATACATACAATGATATTTTCCATATTTTTAAACCCATTTACCTACATAATCACTTATTCCATTCAATTATTTAAAAACATCAATGAATTAATTATTTAAGTATTGCATACTTTTTATTTCAGTTTACTTCACATTTGTTATCTACTTTGATTTCCTTTTTACATCAAATTCATGTATGAAGCAACTCAGACTTTTTTTTCTTTTCCTTTTCTTTTCACTTTTATTTCTTTCATAAATATTATTCACTTTTATTATTTACCTTAATTATAATTGGCTCCAAACATCACTTAATTTTGTAATCATTTACTTACATTATTCACTCTTTCTATAAATTTAATTAGTAACGTATCAAATTATTAACTTAAGTTTACAACAATTTATAACATCAGAATTCTTATTTATAGAAGTAATTTCATTGAACACCTTCATTACTTAAATTTTACTTGTATAGTATTCTATTACGTATTCTATTGACATTTCACCTTTTAATATTTTGGTAAGTTATATATTGTTTTAAGAATGCAATTGAATGTTACACAGGTTTATCTTATTCATTTAGTTAACAAAAATATTCAATAATTACATCTTTTAAATTTTTCTTATCAACAAGTTACATATTTCCAATTTATTATACATTTTATTAATCACTTAACATCAAATTTCTTAATCTCCGATGTAGGGGTTCCAGTTATTAATATAGTCTAGATTTCATTTTATTATAATTATTGAAAGCTACTAATTATTAGAAAGTTTTAGAACTAAACTTCGAGTTACATTTCAAATCATTAATATATATAAATATATCCTTTATAGATCAAATCATATTTAGGAATTCAAAATTAAGATTTATTTATCAAAACAAATGTGTAGTAAAACTACTATAGCAGTCTTTCCACTTTGAAACTCAAAAATGAACGTGGATGATGCATGCATTAATCATCGAAATTATTTTTCTATGACAGAGAGGGGAGTACGAATCTTTTCCCTTCCGAAATTCCTTTAAAACACTTCTTTCAAATAATATTGAAATATTTATATCATAAAATACTTCCAAATAACACTAATATTATATTCCAAAATTTTTTGAAAACTGTTTCAAAACCCAGGAATTTAAGTTCTAAATTTCTTATTCATATTTACTTTATTTGTAAATCTTATTTTAAATCAATATTTATAAAATTTCACTACCTAACCACAAACATATTACATCCAACCATATCATTAATAAAATTATTCTTATATATACAATGTACAATGCTAGGTAAAATTATTGTATTTACCTATATTCAAAACAATATTGTGTCGGTCTGCTCTATTAAATGTTTAGAAATCCCAATCAATATCATAGCGTCCTATGTACCGACCATAATCTATAAATGCTAAACAGAACAAATAACACAATACGAAACCTTTTATAACACTAACAAATACGCTCTCTCATATATATGCATGCAACGACTCATTCAATGGTATTACTACCCAATCTTATATGAGTCAGGCCCCACAAAGCTAAGTTTATTGCTAAACCAAAGCTCTGAAACCAAATGTAAAAACCCATCTTTTTGGACGGTTTAAATCAACGATAAACCATATACTTCAGACTCAAGCCATTCAAAAGGGAGGATTATTATGGAGTAAATAAGAAAAAGCAGAGGAAGAAAAAAAAACACCAAATCTCACGGCACAATGACAAATTATAATAATCAAATAAACAGTTCGTGAAGTCGTTTTACAAATAACATTTGATTACACTTTTATAATACATATCAGAGTTATATACAACGAGATTAAATAAATGAAAGCAGCGAAACAGTATGATGCCGCGGAAAAAAAAATAGCACTAAATCTTTGTCTTCATCCTCTAGAAAAAGTTGTGTTCTATACAATGAAAAGCTCAAACTGACCCGAGCGAATTGAGAAGACAAAACACTCGAGTTAGAACTAAAAGATCTTATATAAGTTAAATCAATAATAAATAAATATGAGTGCAACGACTTCAGAGATATTTACGGGTTTTAACATCTCCTATCCAGCATCTAACGTGAGTGCAATAACTTAGAAGATGTTTGGGATTACATCTCCTAAAAATCCATTAAACTATCTACATACATAACACAATACGCTATTATAATAGTGTAACGGTCCACTATTTTCAATCATTAACATCCACACATGTCGGACTTGTATTACGCAAAATGTCAGATTGTTAATTTATATTTGGCAAAACTCAGCATATACAGTAAATAAATCAATTACAGAATCACGGATACAAAGTAAAATAACAATAAGCAGTGGAATAGATGAATAGCAGTTCATGAAGCTACTATATAAACAACAGAGTTTGAAATAAAATACAACAGAATACCTCAAATACAATGTAGTATCGAATACCAATAGATGACAAGTCTGAACAAAACAACTGGATAGCTGAAAGCTGAATAGATATAGTTGGATCTCCAGGTGAAGCTCCAACTCCAAAGGCGAGTCTCAAATGCTGTGTCACTCAGCCTGACCCGAGTGTAAAGCCAAACACGAAACACTCGAGTCAGGATTAACATTCTTATATCAATATATCCAACTCAAGTGAAATATCTACTGAAATACAAGTAACCCAAATGATGTTTTGGATTTCCATCCTTTAAGGATCCGTGGATCTATCTATTATGTAGTAATATACGCTATAATAATATGTCTATAGTAAAGTAAACTATTAAAATAGCGTTAAGGCGTTACCAATATCCCTTGAACACATTTTATATATTCCCGTAGTCTATACTATAAACTGGAGGTTTACCCAGAGGAAATCACATAGGTACGGTACAAAACAAACTCGTAGAAAGCGCGATAGGGCATGCGACAAGGCATTCGAGGCAATGCCAGGGTAGATGTACCGTTTGCATATCCGGACTGAGGGAAACACATAGTAGCTACTACCGCCCAGCTCGTGACACACTTCTAAATCAAAGGGTGCACCTAATCAAATCACAAAAGCAATAGAATGGTATTGAAGAAATGTGTCCGATAGGAGGAATGACCTCACTTGGCCCGGCGTGGCTCTTATTTAGCCGCATTAAGCCGACTCACGGGAGTCAGGGCTGTTGAGACTTGGCTTTGATTCATGACACAAAGCTATCACCATAACATACAGATTTGACGATTGTTACGATAAAAAGAGAATATATACTACATGGAGACAATACATCAAAATCGGTGCAACAATTTTTATATTATCTTATTTTGGGTCTTAAGACAATTTTGTTAAGATCTCTCCTCGTTACATATATATTAGCTTATATATATTCTTCTTATTTTGAAATGATTTATGCATATATAAGCATATAAAATACACACACATATATATATATGTATATGTATATATTATCAAAGTTTTTTTAGAATCATATATAACATATATATACATAAACTTGTCAAAACTATGCAAGTTACACAGAAATTACCAGGTCAGTCGACTGACCTGACAATTTCTGTACAACATGCACAGGTGCATAAATAAAAAACTATATATTTAAAATCCGTTTGAATAACTAGTCGTCTGACCCAGAGGTTCATTTGACTGAATTTTTATAATAGCTATATTTTCTGAAAAGACACGACCATTTGTGAAGAGTTACCAATCGCTACAAAGAGATTTGGACGCAACACTTCAACCGGAACTCTTCTTCAATGGTCGCTGCCTTTTAACGTTTATAAATACATATTCTAACTTGATTCCAAATCACTGAATTTTCTTATCTTTCTTATCTAACTCTCTTGATATACTTGCGACTATACTCTCAAATATTCTACATTAACATATTCTAAGCAATATTATTCCTTTCTATTCTTCATTAACTTCAAATACATATATTTATACTCGAGGAGAAGATCATAGGAAGGGTGTATTATAAACGTGCTTATCCGCGTTATCAGAACACAAAAAGTCAAACAAATTTTGTATTTGTTGAAGTACTGTTCTGCTGCTCAGGCGTGTGAAGTCATCTTTAGCTGCAGAGGCGAAATCATATTCCGCTGTTCAGGTCCCTGTTCAGCTGCATAGGGATTGTATAGATCTGTTCCTCCGGGTTAAGTGAGGGTTGTTGTTTTAGCGAAATTCTAGAAGGAGCCTGGGACTGGACATAGGACGAAGCTCCGGGCCAGCATAAAAATCTCTGTTGTCATTTTTATTATACTGCTTTCGTATTCCGCACTATTTACTGTATAGTTATCATCATTACACTCTGCATTATCATATATCCATATTATACAATCCATAGCACGCTTTCATTTGGTATCAAAGCGCGGTCATCATATAACCGTGACACAGTTATCTGATAATCTAATAATATGGAAACTTACACTAGCACTGGCATTAACACTAGCTTCATTGAAGGATAATCCACTGCACGTCCACCACTATTTAATGGCATAAACTATAACTATTGGGCCACACGAATGAGAATATATATGAAAGCAAATGGTTTTGATTCATGGAACATAACTCAGATAAAATATATTATTCCTAAAGTATTCTACTTGGACATATACACAGAAACTAGATGTCATAGCAAATGCAAAAGCCATGAATATGTTGTTTTGTGCCTTAGATAAAAATGATTTTAACCGTGTTAGCATACGCAACACTGCATATGAAATATGGCATGCACTCAAAATTACACATGAAGGAACTAACAAGGTCAAACAAAGAAAAATATCAATGCTCAAAAGTCAGCTTCAAAACTTTAGGATGAAAGACAATGAATCTATAAATGATATGTATTCAAGATTTCAAAATATCTACCATTCATTAGTACGACTAGGAGAAAATGTTCAAATTTTGATATTGTATCCAAAATCCTTAACTCTTTGATGAAAGAAAGGGAAATAAAAGTTCTCGCTATTGATGAAGCAAACGATATTTCCAAAATAACTCTGGAAGAGTTAATAAGAAATCTAATGTCCTATGAGGTGAATTTGCAGGCTAAACCAGTTCAAGCTCAAGAGAAAAAGAATATAGCATTCCATGCAGAACAAGAAGAATCAGATTCAGACAAAGACAATCTAGCCTTTATTGCCAAAAACTTCAAGAAATTCTTAAAGTATAGAAAAGGAAACAAAAATAATAGCAAGAAAAGCATAAACAGCAATAAACACCGTCTTCATCAGTTATGGAGTGCTTTAACTGTCCCGAAAAGGGGCATATACAGAAGGATTGTTGGATCAAAAGAAAGAATATCACAATAAAAGGAAGGACAAATTTAGAAGGAAAGCTTTCTCAGTTTCATGGGATGATTCAGATTCCTCTTCGTCTTCAGAAAGTGAGAGTGACAACGATAATGAATAAGCCAACGTATGCCTTATGGCCAAAGATAATGAGATTAATGATTTAACTTTTGATGATATGATAGAGATAAACTCAGAATTGTTAGATACTTCAAAAAGTATCAAAAGAAAATATAAAGAGGCTGTTGAAAATCAGAACAAGGCAGAATTCGAAAGAGATATGCTTAAAGGCGAGAAGAAAATATTGGAAGAAGAACTTGAGAAAACTCAAGAATTGCTTTCAAATGTTAATTCTCAACTGATATTATTGAGTCAAGAAATTGAGACTCAAAAAGAAAAGAACGATGTTCTTATTTCTGAAATTCATGATTTAAAAACCAATATTAAAACGGTAGAACTAGAAAGTTCAAGTCTAATGACCAAACTAGAAGGAATCACTAAACATGTTTCAAATTTTAATAAAGGCAGAGAAATTTTATCTAGAATTGTTGAAAATTCACAACCTGTTAATAATAAAAACGGATTAGGTTATAAGAAGAAAGTCAAGAATTCACAATCTAGTAGCAATGTTAAGTCTAATAAAACACCCATATCTTCAGAAAGGCTAGTTTCTAAAACTATTAATATATGGGTTCCTAAAATAAATAACAAGTTAATAAGGAAAATTATATTAGATCATTCATAGAAAACGTACATAATAATAAGAATTATATCCATAAAAGGGATACTAATCCCATTTGGGTTTAGTTTCCTAAGATCTAACTCTTAGGACCCTATTAAAAAGGTGGGTACTAACATCATCTCGTATTTTTTGCTGGTCCCACTCAAGAAAAGAGGAAAATGGATACTCAACATTGATTGCTGAAAACTCATGATAGGTGCTAACAAACATTACATACTTAGATGGAGGCTCTGTCACTTTTGAAGAAAATTCCAAGGAATATATCATCGACAAAGGCGATGTGATCAATTACGATACGTCTAATTTACCTCTTATAACAAACGTTTTATTAATTAGGAATCTAAATCATAATCTACTAAGTATAGGTCAATTATACGATAAAGGATTTAAAATATCTTTCTTTGAAAATAAATGTAGTATCTTCGATCAAAATCAGAATCTTATTTTCGAAGGTTATAGAGATAAAAACATTTACGTTTTGAATATGAATGTTAATCATAACTCAGACATGTGTTTAATAGCCAAAGAAAATGATCCTTGGCTATGGCTCAAACGATTCTATTATATCAATTTCAAAACTATAAATAAAATTTCTGCAAATAATCTCCTAAAAGGATTACCAAAGATGAGTTTTAAAGTTAATAATACATGTGACACATGTCAATTAGGTAAATTAACTAAATCTTCGTTTAAATCTAAGAAAGTCATTTCGACATTACAACCACTTGAATTACTTCAAATGGATTTATTTCGACCGACCCAAGTACAATCCATAAATCACAATAAATACGTATTTGTAATAGTTGATGATTTTTCTAGATATAGTGGACGATTTTTATGAGAAATAAAAGCGATACTTTTGAGAATTTTAAACAATTTGTTGAACAGATTCAAAATTTAAAAGGTACTAAAATTAAAAATATAAGAAGTGATCACAGAGATGAATTTGAAAACGAATTTTTTGATAACTATTGTAAAAATAAAGGAATATTTCATAACTTTTTGTTTCCTAAAACTCCACAACAAAATGGAGTTGTAGAATGAAAAATCAAACTCTACAAGAATGCGCTAGAACCTTACTAAACACAAGCACGCTACCAAAATATTTCTGTGCAGAAGCCATTGCAACTGCCTGTTATGTATTGAATCGTGTTTCTATTAGACCCTTCACTAAGAATACACCTTACGAACTTTTTACTAGTAAAAAAACCAAAGATATCTTATTCTAAAATATTCGGATCAAAATGTTTTATATTAAATACCAAAGGAGAGCTTCAGGATTGGACCTAGGACGGGAGTTTCGAACCAGTATAAAATACCTGGTGTGGTCGTTTCTATTATTTATCTTATATTTAATTATTATTCATTGCTTATCATAGTTAGTAATACACACACATATATACATAAAAGTTGCAATATTTATAAAGATCCCATAGACTAACAATCGGTATTGGAGCGAGGTTATTTGAATCTATAGTAACACGTAATTGAAAAAATCATTAAAATGGCAAGCTCACTTCAAGAAGGTCAATCAACTACTCATCATCCACTATTTACTGGCTCTAATTATGCTTATTGGTCAGCATGTATGCGAATTTTTATGGAAGCCAATGCGAATTTTTATGGAAGCCAATGGCTTAGAAATATGGCTAGCGACTCAAAACAAATATGAAGCATCATACACCAATATTAGCATATGGACTGATGCACAAAAAGCAGAGGCATCTAACAATGCTAGAGCTATGAATGTATTATTTTGTTCACTTGACAAAAATAAGTTTTCATGTGTCATGCTCTGCAAGACTGCATGTGATATATGACACATCTTACAAGTCAAAAATGAAAGCACAAATAAAGTTAAGCAAAATTTCGATTTTATAAAACGAATTCTTATCTTTTAATATGAAGACAAATGAATCAATTATTTATATGTATGCAAGATTTCAAACCATTCAACATGATCTCATGGCACTTGGAGTCAAATTGACAGACTTTGATTTAGCCAAGCGAATTTTAAACACTTTGACAAATGACTGGGAAATAAAAGTTTTAGCCATCGAAGAAGCGAATGATCTTTCTCAACTTAAAATCAAAGAGCTAATAGGAAATTTGACGTCATAAGAAGCTAACTTATAAGCTAGAAGATCAAAATCGTGAAAAAAAAAGATAACATTCCAGGCAAGTAACAAAGATTCAGAATTAGACGAAGAGGAGATTGTCTCTATTGCTAAAAACTGCAATAAATTCAAGAAGTTCAAGAAGATGACCAAGTTTCAAAATAGCGGCAAACCAAACTCTTCAAATCATACATCGATTAAACGCTATGAATATGAAAAATTTGACGACAAGAAGAAGGATTGTCCATAGCTCAATAATGATAAAAAGAAAAACAAATTCAAAAAATTCAAGAAAAGAAAAGAGCATTTCAAGTAACAAGGGATGATTCAGATTCTTCTTCTTCTTCAGATAGTGATAGCGGCTCGGAATTAGCAAATGTGTGTTTTATAGTAAACGCTGATGATGTACGTCCTGAATTTACTTACGATGAATTAATGGAAATAAGTATTGAATTGGATGATAAATAAAAGAAACAAAAAAAATTAAATAAGGAATATGTTGGAAAGTTAACTAGATCAGAATTGGAAATCAGATGATTAAAAGGTGAAAAAAATCATCTTAGAAGAAGAATTAGAAATTTTTCAAAAAACGTATGCAACACTATTGTCTCAAAATGACAAATTGTTAAATAATTTAGAAAATTATAAGTTAGAAAAACGTATGTTGAACAACCTCATTTATTTGTTCAGAGAAATATCCCAATCATGTATTTAAACTTAAAAAGGCCTTATATGGATTAAAACAAGCACCTCGTGCTTGATATGAAAGACTAAAAACTCATTTACAAAGTTTCAATTTTCAAATTGGTAAAACTGATTCCACTTTATTCATAAAATAGGAAAATAATAATATTTTAGCCATGCAAATATATGTTGACAACATTATATTTGGATCCACTGACGAAAAATTATGCACTTAGTTTTCTAAAATAATGAAAGACGAATTTGAAGTGTCAAATATGGGAGAATTAAACTATTTCTTAGGATTACAAATAAGACAATTAGAAAATGGAACCTTTATAAATCAAGAAAAATACCGTCAACATTAATTAAAACATTTTGAAATGGAAAACATATTAAGTAAACCAACTCCAATGAGTACTACTATACATTTAGATAAAGATGAAAATGGAAAGGATTTCGACCAAAAACTATATCTAAGTATAATAGGATCTCTGTTATACTTAACAGCTAATGGACCAGATATTTTGATGAGTGTATGTTTTTGTGCTCGATTTCAAGCATAGCCAAAAGAATGACATCATCGAGCAGTAAAATGAACTTTAAGATATTTAACAAACACCAAAGATTTTGGACATTTTTACCCAAAAGGAAGCTCAATCGAACTCATGTCATATAAAGATGCTGATTTCGGCGGTTGTAAAACAGATAGAAAAAGCAAAAGTGGGACATATCATTTTACTGGTCAGTCTTTAGTTTCATGATTTAGTAAAAAGTAAAATTGTGTTTTGCTCTCGATATGTGAAGCCGAATTCATTCAGCAGCTTTAGCATGTGCTCAAGTAATCTATATGCAACAAACTCTTTAGATTTCGGTAAAATCCTAACAAATTCTCCTATATATTATGATAATACTAGTGCGATAAATTTATCAAAAGATCCTATTAACCATCCTCAAACAAAGCATATTGATATTCATCATAATTTTCTAAGAGATAAGTCGAAAAAGGAATTATATCGTTGGGGTTTGTAAATACCGAAAATCAAATAGCTAATATTTTTACCAAACCATTAAGTGAACTAACTTTTATTAAACTAAGATGAGATCTAAGGATTCGTGCAATAAATTGATTAATTAAATTTATTAGATTGGTTTTTTTACACTTAAAATCTTTTTAAGAAAAGATCATATAAAATTACATAGGATAAAATGTATACACTTAGATTAATAAAAATCACATAAAATTTAAACTAAAATTAACCATATAAAACCTAAATACTCTCGATGAAAAGTATATGGTTGAACTCCTTTTCCTTAACTAACTATTTAAGTATCGTAAAAACTTTATCTTATAATCAAACTTATTTTCTTCCTAGAAAAAATAGTCTATTAAGAAAAATATTACTAAATTTTTTTCTTCTGATCACGGCTCCATCTATTCAACTATCGACTATAAATCACACTCATCAAATAGCACTTACGTTTTACCACCTAAATCCACACTTACATCAATTCATTCAGCCTCTCTGAACATTGTTGCATCACCTACGTATCACACTGATTTTTCCCCTAAAGAAAAGAAAGCAAAACGGTCAATTAATCTGCCATCGACATCTCTCATCGAAAAAATCTATGAAATATATCACTAACAACAAGAAATGTAGGGAGTTCAACATGAAATGTATTACGAACAATGACGTCAAGGATCTCATCTAAATTTTCTCGAAAAATATATTCTAGAAATTTGCTGTAATTCACCAACAAAAAATTGCATACATAAAAAATCTCCTTGATTAATTGAAACTCCTATAAAAGCATATAACATTAATCCAGGGAATCTGTGCAAACTGGTACCATTAATCCCAGAACTAACCATCGCCGCCGAATGTCGGGATTTAATAAATTTGGACGAAAATAAGGAACAAATAGACAAATTAGCTATCTTTCTATTTTACGCAAATTTATGTAGCTGTGATATTTGGAATCCTGAGAATGATGAAGGATAGTTACCGACGAGTGTTTATAGACTTGTTTTAAAAATTAGCGTCAGCACCATTGGATATATACTTAATTGTTCTTCAACCAAGATCGATTTGGAAGAAATTGCCGACCATAGAAACTTGCCATGGGACGAAATAACTTATCTTATTTGGGAAGATATGATGTCTCAGTGGAAATCTGTCTACTTACGACCAAAAGCTAGGTTGTTAAATCGTATGATAATAAATACGATAATCCAATGTCTTGGTAGTCATGAACAAATCTATGATAAAGATCACAAAGCCCTTATGCTATCTTCAGTGGAATACTAGGCTAAATTCATCCATAGTGAAATTAAAAGCATTTGATCTCATCATCGACACACTATTATCTATGCTACATACATTATGCGTCTCTTAAATGCTTTTGGGGGTACCGTCCTATATTTCTCATTTTGAAGAAATCCCCATTAAAGAAAGCGGTATCTGATTTTTATCGTTGACTCGTCTTCCTCCACGACCACCCTCCAATAATCTCTCATGAATAATGGAGATTACAAAAACAACAAGAGAATCATGGTACTCCTCCCACTACTGCGCCCCAGCAAACTTACTCACCTTATCCTTTACAACAACCCACATCCTCCATTCACGCTACCGAATATTATTCGGATACTGAAATACAAGAAGCTAGCGTTAACCCATGCAAAACGAATCTCTTTATGATTTAGCACTTAAAAACAAAAGGTTAATCACGGCCAACCAACAAGCTTTGAGTAAAAAGATGACTGGATTGGAATGTTCTTTCTTGAAAAGGATGAAAAAAATGAAAAGACTTTGGACAAAGTTGTTTCCACTTTAGGGAAGGTTATGTGAAAAGTACATGGCCGATCATCTTCTCCTCATCATCCTCGCCTTCATCTACACTGCCACCTCGAGCACATACACCGGTTTATCACTCTCAAGCTTCTCTCAAAGGAACTTCTCACTATAGAGGTGAGAGAGGAAGACTCGTATGCAACAAGAATCTGAGAAAGAAGAAGACAACGATGATATATACATATCCGATACACTACGTTTCCTACATCGATCTTATATGGCATTCCAAAGGCTCTCCATTCAAGAAGATGAGGAGTACAATGACCAAACATAATGGCCAGGCACATAGGAGCAAGATCCTTCATCTTATTGTGAATACTATGAGAATTATGGAAGCTTATCTTACTCTTCAAAGTAGTACAATTAGCATTTTTATCTTTTTACTATTTTTCCATTATTTATGATTATGCTTGTCTGTTTACTATTTAAAACTCCTGCTACATTGGTCTCTATTTCTATTTGACATTCCTTATTTAGTCTTACATATTCATGATCTTATTTATAACACACTATTAAATTTTTGTTTAACATTTATATATCTTATATCATTCCTTCCATTTTGATAATGACAAAGTTTTGGGGGGGGGGGGGGTTATGCATATATAGAAGGGGAGAAAAACATAATAATTATTCCATTTTTGATTGTATAATTGTCATCACCAAAAAGGGGGAGATTGTTAGAATCTATAGTTAATGTTTCAATGACAACAACTATACAATCATATGTGTATCTATATATATTCACTTTTTAAGGTTATAGGTATATACAATAAGAAGACATCATGCTTAAAGATATTGCGACTTAAAGAAAAACGATGATCCATCAACCATACTATAGTTATTAAGGGTATTCTACTGTAAAAAAGACTTGGATAAAATATTGTTAAGATCTCCTTGAGTATATATGCATACACAATCACACACGATTTCATATACAATAAAATTAATTTGGAAAACAACTTTTACTACTTATTGACGTCTGTGGCAAAACCACAGATGTTTGGGTAAATAATAGAGAAAATAAAATTCTAAAACCATAGATGTTTGAGGTAAAACCACAGACGTCTATGACATTCCTTGAGTAATTATTTTTTGAAGTCATAGATGTCTGAGGTTTTACCACAAACGTCTGTCATTTGAAAAACTGCAAATTTTTGAAAAGACACTTCTGTTGAACAAAATGAAATTACCCTTCATCGAAAGGTTGTAGCCATAAAAATGAATAGAATTAATCTAATAGTACAACTCTTCATCTGCATCATTTTGAATTTACAAATATTACCTTGATTGAGATGTAGAAATCAAATAACTTGAATTAATTGAATCTTTTCTCTCTTGATTTCTTATCACTCTTATGCATACATTGCTTACGTATTCTCAATCTATTATAACCAAAATATAATTTTGGTTAAAACACTTCTTACAACTCAAGGCATTCACATTCACATACTTAAAGGAGATCATTGGAAGATTTGTCCTATTAGTCAAAAACCGTGTTATTTGGAACACAAAATTATCAGAGATATACTTTGTATTAGCCTATTTCTTCAGGCGTGGCGAGGGTCAGCTGGTTAAAGGAAATACCGAAGGGGAGCTTCGGGACTGGATGTAGGACGGAGGTCCGAGCTAGTACAAAATACCTGGTGTTTCTATTATTTATCTTATATTCAATTATTATTCACTGCTTACCGTAGTTAGTAATACACACGCATATATACATATAAATTGCAATATTTATAAATACCCTATAGCTAACAATACTACCCTCCATGATCAAAAGTGTCATAAATTTTCTAGTCCCGATCGAAAACAAAATATAAAGTAAGTACACCTGTTGAACCAAAAATGGCACAAGCACCTAGAAGTCTATATAGAAAACAAAATACAAAGAAAGGTAAATGAAAATGAGAAATAAACAATGTTGGAACTTCGTATTTACAATACTTCGTAATTACGATATTTTGACTATGACAACTATATAAGTTACTATGTATACTAACATATTTATTGCAGGAATCAATCAAAGGACAGATTCAAAAGAGCTCCAACACTTAAAGTATGTATTGAGTCTGTGTCTAGTAATAATAGTATGTTAAAATCTCTCCTATATGATATATTGCATGATCATCTTTTCAAAAATAAGAAATTCAATTTTCATGTTACATTCAGACGTCTGAATCTGTAATATAGAATATTGTATATTACAATATTCAGACGTCTGAAATGAGATATTCAGACGTCTGAAAATGACCAAAAATGGCCTATTTGCTTTCTGTTTCAAATATCGTTTAAATTCAGAAGTCTGAAATTTAAATTTCTGACGTCTGAATATTTACAACGGCTACTTTTTTGAAAAGGCATTTCCATTCATGAAGAGTTGCGACCTTTAATTCAACAGCTTTTGATGATAACTCTTCATGAACAATTACAACCATTTATTACCTATATAAACACATTAGAATCAAGTTTTAAATACACCAATTTCTATTGATTATTATTCTATTATTGAAATTCTTGATTCTAACTCATTTGTGCTAAAAATACCATTCAAATTCAAATTCTACATTCTTAATCTTCACGCATTCATACATATATCATAAAGGAGAAATATTATAGGAAGATTGTACTATCAAGAGACAAATTCGTGTTATTGAGAACACACTGTGTCATATACTTTTTGTATAAGTTGAAGTCCTATTCTGCTGTTTAGGCAAGTGAAGTCCTCTTCGGCTGTTGAGGCGAAATCCTATTCTGCTGCTCAGGTCCCTTGTTCGGCTGTTCAAGGGTTGTCGTAAACCTGTTCCCCGGGTTAAGTGAGGATTGTTGTTAGTGAAATTGCAGAAGAAGTCTGGGACTGGACGTAGAACGGGAAGTTCGAACCAGTATAAAAATTCCTGGTGTGCTTGTTTGATTTTTACTTATTTACATTGCTCTAGTATTTTAGTTTATTTCCGCACTAGTATAGTATAATTCCATATAGCACGATCCGCACGGTAACTTTCATTTGGTATCAGAGCAAGGTTTCTAATAACCGTTACACAGTTATTTGATATTCTGCTAAAATGGAAAACAACACCAACACTAGTTTCATTGAAGGACAGTCCACTGCTCGACCTCCACTATTCAATGGTATGAATTACAATTATTGGGCAACTAGAATGCGTATTTATATGCAAGCTAGTGGTTTTGACTCATGGAATATTACTCAAACCGAATATAATATTCCTACAACAGAATATTCTACATAGTCAAACACACAAAGACTAGATGCTACCGCTAATGCCAAAGCTATGAATATGCTATTTTGTGCTTTAGATAGAAATGAGTTTAACCGTGTTAGTATGTGTAAAACTGCTTATGAAATATGGAGAACACTTAAGATTACTCACGAAGGAACTAACAAGGTTAAACAAAGCAAAATTTCCATGCTCAAAAGTCAATTTCAAAATTTTAAAATGAAGCAAGATGAAACTATAAATGATATGTATTCTAGATTCTAAGATATATACCACTCTTTACTAGGACTTGGAGAAAAGTATTCCGATTTTGATATTGTTTCAAAAATCCTTAACTCTTTAACGGATGAATGGGAAAGAAAAGTTTTAGCTATTGAAGAAGCTAATGACCTTTCTACTATGAAACCAGAAGAGTTGATAGGAAATCTAATGTCATATGAAGTAAATTTGCAGGCTAAAAGAGTACAAGCACAAGACAAAAAGAATATAGCATTCCATGCTGAAAAAGAAGAATCAGAATCTGATGAAGAAGACTTAGCATTCATTGCTAAAAACTTTAAAAAAAATTTAAAATTCAGAAAAGGAAATCGAAACAATGGCAAAAGGAACTACAACAGCAATCCAAATAAGCCAATCTTCATCCATATTAAAATGCTTTAACTATCACAAGAAGGGACATATGCAAAAGGATTGTCCAGAACAGAAGAAAATATATCACAATAAGAATCGAAAGGACAAATCAAGAAGAAAAGCATTTTCAGTAACATGGGATGACTCAGATTCCTCATCTTCTTCAGAAAACAGCAGTGATAGTGAGAAAGAACAGGCAAATGTTTGTTTTATGGCTTCAGAAAATGAGGTAAGTGATCTTACTTTTGATGATATGATTGAAATAAATTCAGAACTTCTTGATAATCTAAAAAGCATCAAAAGAAAATATAAAGAAGCTCTTGAAAATCAGAGAAAAGCAGAATTCGAAAGAGATATGCTTAACGATGAAAAGAAAATATTAGAAGAAGAAATTGGAAAACTTCAAGATAAAGCTTCTAATGATAATTCTCAATTTACTTTATTGAGTCAAGAAATTGAAACTCAAAAAGGAAAGAATGATTCTCTTATCTTTGAAAATCATGAGCTAAAAACTAAGATTAAAATGATAGAATTAGAAAATACTTGTCTCAAAACCAAATTAGAAAATATTTCTAAAAATATTTTCAACTTTAATAAAGGAAGAGAAAATCTATCTAGTATTATTGAAAATTCTCAGTCCACTTCAAATAAAAATGGACTAGGATATTTTAAGAAATCTCTATCTAAAAAGAAAATTAGGAGAAATAATTCTCATATTAATTCTAAAAATTCCAATACCATAAAAATATGGGTTCCCAAAACAAACAATAATCTAATTAGAAATAAATATATAAATCCCTTTTTTGAAACTGTTCATAAAAATCAGAATTATATATTTAAAGGAAATACTGAACCTTCTTGGGTTTGGTTTCCTAAGACCTAACTCTTAGGACCCTATAAAAGGTGGGTACCAATGTTATTATTATTATTTGCAGGACCCACTTTTAAAAAGAGGAAAATGGATACTCGACAGCGGTTGCTCAAAACATATGACTGGAGACAAAAATATGTTATCAAACATCACTTACTCAAATGGAGGCTCTGTCACTTTTGAAGACAATTCCAAAGGATATATCATTGGAAAAGGCGACGTCAGCAATGTCGGTACATCTGATTTACCTCTTATTTCAAATGTTTTATTAGTGAAAAATTTAAAACACAATCTTTTAAGTATCAGCCAAATATGTGACAAAGGTTTCAAAATCTCTTTTTCTGAAGATAAGTGTAGCATTCGTGATAAAAATCAAAATCTTATTTTTGAAGGATATAGAGATAAAAATATATATGTTTTGAGTATGAAAATCAATCATAATTCAGATATGTGTTTAATAGCTAATGAAAATGATCCTTGGCTATGGCACAAAAGATTCTGTCATATAAACTTCAAAACTATAAATAAACATTCCAAAAATAATTTAGTCAGAGGATTACCGAAAATAAACTTCAAAATTAATCATATTTGTGATGCATGTCAATTAAGAAAATTAACAAAATCATCCTTTAAATCAAAAAAGGTTATCTCTACTTTACAACCACTTGAACTACTACATATGGATCTATTTGGACCAACCCAAGTTCAATCCATTAACCATAATAGATATGTGTTTGTAATAGTAGATGATTTCTCTAGATATACTTGGACTATTTTTATGAAAAACAAAAATGATACGTTTGAGCAGTTTAAAATTTTTGCTAAACGTATTCAGAATTTAAAAGGTCTAAAAATAAAAAATATAAGAAGTGATCATGGAGGAGAATTTAAAAATGAAGCTTTTGATCATTTTTGTAAAAAGAAAGGAATTTTTCATAATTTTTCGTTTCCTAGAACTCCACAACAAAACGGAGCTGTAGAACGTAAAAATAGAACTTTACAAGAATGTGCACAAACTTTGTTAAATGGAAGCACTCTTCCAAAACATTTCTGGGCAGAAGCTGTTGCAACTGCATGTTATGTTTTAAATCGTGTTTCTATTCGACCTCTAACAAAAAATACTCCTTATGAACTTTTTACTGGAAGAAAACCAAAAATTTCTTATTTTAAAGTATTTGGTTCAAAATGTTTTATATTAAATACAAAAGATCAGCTTGGAAAATTCGATGCGAAATCTGACGAAGGAATCTTTCTAGGATATTCGGATCGCAGCAAAGCTTATCGTGTATTTAATAAAAAATCAAATATTGTTGAAGAAACATTAAATGTTTCTTTCGATGAAAATTTTCTACAAAAACCAAGTATTCAAAAAGATGATGATTTTCCAGATAACATTACAAATACAGATACTATAAATTTTGAAAATAATGAAAACATTGTTGACAATAATATTGAATTAAGGAATTCACCAAAAATATTACGGGATCATCCTATACAAAATATTATTGGGGAAATAAATTCAAATATTCGAACTAGAAGTCAACTAAATCAAATGGGCCACGTAGCATTCCTTTCTAATATCGAGCCAAAGAATCCCAAAGAAGCTTCCACAGATGACTACTGGATAATAGCAATGCAAGAAGAGCTAAACCAGTTTGAACGCAATGAAGTTTGGGAATTAGTTCCTAGACCAAGTGATCAGGCTGTTATTGGAACAAAATGGGTTTACAAAAATAAAGCAGATGAACAAGGAAATATCACTAGAAATAAAGCAAGATTAGTTGCACAAGGTTACAATCAAGAGGAAGGAATTGACTATGAAGAAATATTTGCTCCGGTTGCAAGACTAGAAGCAATTCGAATATTAATGCCTATGCATGTTTTCATAATTTCAAACTTTATCAAATGGATGTTAAAAGTGCCTTTTTAAATGGTTACATAAAAGAAAAAGTGTATGTTGAACAACCTCACCTATTTATTCACGAAAAATTCCTTGATCACGTATATAAACTTAAAAAGGCACTTTACGGTTTGAAACAAGCACCACGTGCTTGGTATAACCGTTTAAAGACTTATCTAATTTCTTCGGGTTTCCTAATTGGGAAAGTTGATCAAACACTTTTTATAAAACATTCTAAAAGGGATATTTTAATAGTTCAAATTTACGTTGATGATATCATTTTTGGTTCTATGAATGACAAATTATGCCAGGAATTTTCATAAATAATGACCAAAGAATTTGAAATGTCTCATATGGGTGAATTAACATATTTTCTTGGATTACAAATAAAACAACTTCAAAATGGCATTTTTATTAATCAAGAAAAATATTGTATTAATCTAATCAAACGTTTCGGAATGGAAAATACTTCTGCCAAACCAACTCCAATGAGTACAATTACACATCTTGAAAAAGATGACAATGGCAAAAGTGTTGACCAGAAACTATACCGAAGTATGATTGGATCATTACTATATTTAACTGCAAGTCGTCCTGATATAATGATGAGTGTTTGTTTGTGTGCTAGATTTCAAGCTAATCCAAAAGAATCACATTTAAAAGCAGTAAAACGGATATTACGTTATCTTACAAACACAAAGGATTTTGGTCTGTTTTATCCAAAAGGATGTCCATTCGAATTAGTCTCATATAGTGATGCTGACTTTGGTGGTTCTCGAACAGATCGAAAAAGTACGAGTGGTACGTGCCATTTCATTGGGAAATCTCTTGTATCCTGGTTTAGTAAGAAACAAAATTGTGTTTCTCTTTCTACATGCGAAGCAGAATACATTTCTGCTGCTCTAGCATGTACTCAAGTAATTTATATGCAACAAACACTCAAAGATTTCAATATTAATTTATCAAACTCTACAATATACTGTGACAACTCGAGTGCTATTAACTTGTCTAAATATCCTATCAATCATTCACGAACAAAACATATTGACATTTGTCATCACTTTCTTCGTGACAATGTTGAAAAAGGAACAATAAATTTAGATTTTGTATCTTCTGAAATCAGTTAGCTGATATTTTTACAAAACCTCTTTTAGAAAACATTTTTATTAAGCTAAGACGAGAACTTGGTATTATTTCTGTTAAAAATTGATAATTCTGTTACAATTTTTTTATTTATTTATACATCTTCTATCTATATTATATTTTCTCCCAACATATGTGTTTATTCTCTAAAAATCTCATAACTAACAAATTAGTAACAAATATTTCTAACCTTCCATTTGTTATGTATATTTCTAACCTTCCATTTTTTAAAATTTTATTATCCATTAGTTAGTAACTAAACAAAACTAACTATATGTAACCGTTAATATAAAACTAATTTCTTTGAATAGTTTTTCCTTTTTGTTATTAATATATTCAAACTAATTATTTCTTTCATCTCATTTTAAAACACCAAAATAAAATTCTCCGTCAATGAAATTCAACCTAGTTATTTTACTTCTCTCTATGGCTTCTAATTCTGACAATTCTCCATCAGCTTACTCAACGTCTTCTTTCGAGATTTTAGCAACTCCAACTCCACGTGAACAAGCTCATCCTGAACGTGAACACTCTGGTTATACGCCAGATAAGAAGAAATCTCGACGATTTCTTTTCTTTGGTTCTCCATCAACCAAAGAAAAAATATCCGAGATTCATCATTATCAAAAAGAACAATTGGATTTGCAACGTGAGATGTATTATGAACAAAAAATAAATGCTAAACGACTTAGCTTCATTGAAAAAATGGCATTTAAATTTTGTGGTACATCTCCAGAAAAAGACGTAGTCGAACCGTCAACTTCTCATCAAATAAAAACATCAGGTTGGAATCCATGGAAACCAACTCCACAACGTCCTCCAGTTTCTCCAAACTCGTGGGAACGTACGTCATACTGGTCTCCTTTACAACCATTCACAGAAATTACAAAAATCGAACCAGAAGAATGCAAATCTCCAAATGCTTCGGAAAATTAACTTCGAATTTTATTTTCTTGTAATTCTGTTCTATTTGTTGTTTCTATCATTTATTAAATATTTGAAAATCTTCTCATTCTGTTCAATATTAATATATTATTTCTATCATTTATTTTTAATTTCTCATGCAAATGTCTGAATTTTTAAGTTTCAGACGTCTGAAACTATTGGTTCAGACGTCTGAATATTGTAGAAAAATAATTTTTTTTACAGTTTCAGACGTCTGAAACAATAGATTCAGACGTCTGAAACAAGTCAAAAATGAACTAATTCTTTTCTGTTTAAAATTTTTAAATTTCAGACGTCTGAAATTATAATTCCAAACGTCTGAATTCAAATGGTGACTCAAAATTCAAGGGCATTTTAGAAATTTTCCACCAACCAACCACCTTTATTACTTCCATCTTCTTCTTCCTTTCCCCCAAATAACCGAACCAGCACCATTTCACCCTTCAAAACTCCATTTTTTCATCTCCAATCTTCAAATTTTTCACCAAAAAACTCCAAATGGCTCCGAAAGCAAAGCGACCAAGAGCTTCAACTTCATCTTCTACACCCAATATAGACCAATGGTTGTGGAATGATGAAGCCAAGAAAAGGTTTGCTCAGATGGACAGATCTGGCTTCTTTCCAGGAGCTTTTGTGAAGTATGATGAATTCCAACCCTATAGGATTCAACAAATTGCCAATTCAAGTGTTAGAATCTTTATTGTCATTTTCTGCAAATAATGTCAAAATAAATCATCTACTAGTTAAGTTATTCTGTGCAAACATGAATTTGGATCATCATCCACATAATCACGAAAATTGTATTTGGACTTGGGTATGTGGAGTAAAAATATATCTCCCATTAGTTCGTCTTGGAGATATCTTGCAATGCCCTTCATCCGGGACTGATTTAGATGACATTGATGCTTCACTCTCCCTAGAAAATAGAGATGAAGTCTCTCATAGATTTCTATCTGATGATATCACTAGGTTAACTTCTGTCAACTTAAGGCCTCAAGCCCGTATTCTTCATCGTGCTTTAATTCGTTCCGTTTTACCAAGAACCGGTAGTTATGAAATCATAAACAAACGGAACTTCCAAGCTTTATATGCCATTTATTCCGAACAACCTATTAATTGGGGGCAAGTTATTCTTGAAGAATTTATGGATGTTAATCGCCGTCGCCGATATAAAACGTTTCATTATGGAGCATATATTATGAAAATTCTTAGACACAATGGGGTAACTTTTCCCGAATCCGAATTTTCACCCATAAAAGAACTTGGCTCCAAAACATTAGGGTTGATGAATTTGCCCAAACGTCCTCAGAATTTTAATTTTATTTCTTTTCAAGAATGGATCTCAAATAGGGATCAGAATATACCCCAACCTCAACAACCTCACCAACATCATCAACCTCAACAACAAATGGCTCCACAAGCTACCGAGCATGATGATGATGATATCGAAGTGGTTTCTCTTGAGTCAACACCGAAACATGCCTTAGTTACACTCTCTCGGAATCAATCTAAACTCAATGCCAAGATTGAAAGATTGGAAAAGCAAACAAATAAGAAATTTAATTCTATTCGAGGCTTCCTAAATAAAATTTGGGAACGTATTGGTTGCTCTTCTTCCACATCTACGAGGTGTTTAATCCCGCACCGTTTCAATGGTCTTCTAGCTCGGGCAATGGCGATGATGATGATGATGATGATGTTGATGAAGAAGGCACAGATCAGCCCAGTTCTTCCTTCTGATTGCATGAATATTTCTGTCGCATCTTATCATATTCTACCTTTTTTAACTAGTTGTTTGTTTCTATTATTTTGTGTAACTTTTCAGACTACCTGCAACTTGATTTCCTTATACTGTTATGTATCCTTCAAACATTTGCTCCTATTGTTTTGTATCCAGTAATGACTATGTTGATTCTCTGGTTTGGTTTTCTATTTTTTTTTGTCGATGTCAAAGGGGGAGAATTATAGTAAGGAGGAGCTTATAGTAAGGGGGAGAATTCCTTTATATATATATATATCGTTTACTCATATAGTTGCCATCGTCAAAAAGGGGGAGATTGTTGGAACTTCGTATTTACAATACTTCGTAATTACGATATTTTGACTACGACAACTATATAAGTTACTATGTCTACTAACATATTTATTGCAGGAATCAATCAAAGGAAAGATTCAAAAGAGCTCCAACACTTAAAGTATGTATTGAGTCTGTGTCTAGTAATAATAGTATGTTAAAATCTCTCTTATATGATATATTGCATGATCATCTTTTCAAAAATAAGAAATTCAATTTTCATGTTACATTCAGACGTCTGAATAGCTCATTTCAGATGTCTGAATCTGTAATATAGAATATTGTATATTACAATATTCAGACGTCTGAAATGAGATATTCAGATGTCTGAAAATGACCAAAAATGGCCTATTTGCTTTCTGTTTCAAATATCGTTTAAATTCAGAAGTCTGAAATTTAAATTTCAGACGTCTGAATATTTACAACGGCTATTTTTTTGAAAAGGCATTTCCATTCATGAAGAGTTGCGACCTTTAATTCAACAGCTTTTGATGATAACTCTTCATGAACAATTACAAACATTTATTACCTATATAAACACATTAGAATCAAGTTTTAAATACACCAATTTCTATTGGTTATTATTCTATTATTGAAATTCTTGATTCTAACTCATTTGTGCTAAAAATATCATTCAAATTCAAATTCTACTTTCTTAATCTTCACGCATTCATACATATATCATAAAGGAGAAATATTATAGGAAGATTGTACTATCAAGAGACAAATTCGTGTTATTGAGAACACACTGTGTCATATGCTTTCTGTATAAGTTGAAGTCCTGTTCTGCTATTTAGGCAAGTGAAGTCCTCTTCGGCTGTTGAGGCGAAATCCTATTCTGCTGCTCAGGTCCCTTGTTCGGCTGTTCAAGGGTTGTTGTAAACCTGTTCCTCCGGGTTAAGTGAGGATTGTTGTTAGTGAAATTCCAGAAGGAGTCTGGGACTGGACGTAGAACGGGAAGTTCGAACCAGTATAAAAATTCCTGGTGTGCTTGTTTGATTTTTACTTATTTACATTGCTCTAGTATTTTAGTTTATTTCCGCACTAGTATAGTATAATTCCATATAGCACGATCCGCACGGTAACTTTCAAACAAGACACAATTGTATATAGTTGTAACGACCCTTATTTTTACTATTTTAAATTATTATATTTAATATGATTATTGAATATAAATGGTAAGAAATAAAAATTTAATGATTTGTTATTGTAATTTATTTAATATGAACTTGGATTAAATTTCAAAAAAACCAATTTCGATGATTTAGGCAATAACAAGTATTGAATGAAATTATATGTATTAAATGTGTTTATAATTAATAGCTGGGTTGAATAATAAATTTTGAATTATTTAGATGCATATAAAATAATTGTTTGATAGTTAAAATCATTTGGAATCTAATATTGAAAATTATTTAGATAATTGAATTCTAAATTTAATGTGAATGAGAATGAGGTCAAAAGTTGATTTAAATTTTATTTAAACAAACTAAAGATTGTTTACTTTTAAAATTGAATTTAATAGTGAATAAATAGAAATTGGAAATTTCTTTCTTTAATTAAGGGGTAAAAATAGACATTTTGGGCAATGTCTTGAATTTCGACGAAACCGGTTTCATCAGATCCATAATAGTGAATTATTATAGGATTTCAAGTTTCATAATGATCGGACGTATAGTTTGGCTGTGTGAGCTTGAAGCGCGTAGAAATTAATTAAAATAATTTAGTTAAAATAAGTTGATTTTGAAAAGCTATGTTCTGAATATGATGGAATTAGCTCCCGAAACTAGTTCCATCATATTCGAAATGGGGTTATAACACATAGAACGCCAAGCGGCACGCTTCGTTTGGTGTTCAAAATTTTCACGGACAAATTAGATCGGAACTTATATTAGGCCGTGTCTCGTTCATTTTCATCAAACCCTAACAAGCGCAGTCGTTCCTCTTTTATATGATTAATGGCCTAAAATTCATGACCTCCTCTCCTCGATATCTTCCAATCCATTCAAAGAAATCGCTCAATGCCAAAATGGGAAATGTAGAGCCCAACGAGCTTTACACATCAAACGGTCAGATCGAGCCGAAAGTTCGTGTAATCGCCGGGGTAGGGACGCGTTCGTCGCTGATGTGTCTGAGTTTTTGCACACTCGATATGCATGTGTGTGTGATGAGAGGGCAGCTGCAGCTAAAGCGCCAAGGGAAGTGGCACTTGGAAGCATGGCTTGAGGCGTCGTCGGCGATGGTCGATCGTTGCGTTTTTACAAAAACAAAATAAGAATCGCAAAACGCGATCGGGAAAGAGGAAACACGTGGGCTGGTACTGTAGCTTGAGAGAAGGTATAAGGTTTTTTTTATTAAATTAATTTAAGTTTTAACTATCTTTATTATTAATGGAAAACGTATATTTTTCATATGAGTCCCGTTTCAAACGAAACAAGTAGCGTTGGAATCATATCGACATCGTCTGCGACATGGAATTGAATTAGAATTTATTTAAAGCTAGAAAAAGTAAATTTAGAATAAAGATGAGTGTTTTATATTCTCAGAAGTACTAAAATATTTTTATGGTAGTTAAATTGAAATCCTGAAGTGATTTAATTTTATCGATTGTTGTTTGCTAATTTGACTGATATAGAAATTGACAGAGAAATTTATATGTTAGAAATTTGAATTAGCATTTAAATTGAAATTGGAATTAAACTGCTAGTAAAATTCCTGATATTGCTAACTAGTTAATGGTTGTGAAATTTTGACCGATTTGGATGTTGATTGGGACTATGCTATTGGTTGATATTTTGGATGATTCGGATGTTTATTTATTTTAATATATTCCTATTTTCACCTTGTACATTATTGACGGTATATAAAACTGTAAATTGAATTATTTTGAATAAATTAAAAAATAGGTTAAAATGGTATATACCTATGACACCTTGATTTGGACTGAAATGATACACACCGGTCCGTGAAATTAAAATTGAAATAACTGATCACTTGGCCATAGGATAGAAAATTATACACGGACACCAGGCTGGTTAAATTAAATGATTTTAAATTCTTGGATTTGAATTTATTTAAATTATTTTCTTTTATAAAATTAAAATTGAATGTAAACATGTAAATTGAATTATTTTCGAACTCGAGCTTGAAATGTTGAAATTGGAATTGGTTAAAAGAAATCGTTTAAAGAACTGACTTTGTAAGTGTGAAGTATAATTGAAATATGATCCGAATAATGGAAATCCTATTTATTTTAAAGATTGAATTTTATTCGAACTTCTAGATTTGTCTTAGAAAAAGGGGATTTAAAGTGATATTTGAAATTTAAGCTCGGAATTGAATTATTTTAAAAGATTTGAACCAAAATTGAATATTAAAGTTTAATTGATTTAAGTTATTTAAATTGATATTTTGAAATCGAAATCGAAATTGATTTAAATTGAAGTGGTTTAAAATTGAGAATTGAATTGACACTTAAACTATTTGAATCGAATCAATGAAAATCGAATTTGTAATTAATTCAAATTGAAATGGGGATTGAAATTAATTCGAATTGAAGTTAATTCAAATTGATTCGAAATTGAGTCAATTTGAATTGAGTTGAGATTAAAAATGAATTAAATTGAAAGATTTGGAATTGAATCAGTTTGACTTTGAAACTATTTTCAAATAAATTATTTTAATATAAACCTTTTAAAAATCTATCTCTTAAGTATCCAAATTATTTTGATTCTTCCAAACTATTTTACTATATAAACCATTTTCAATACTAAAACTATTTTAACTTTTTGAACTATTTAAGGTTATTCAAACTAGTTTTTAAAAATTCAAACAAGTCAAGGTTGGAATGTTTATATTTAAATCATTGATTTAAATGCAAATTGGACTAAAATGAAGTTATAACCTAAATTTAAATTCGAACGGTTTTGGTAGTAAAATCAAGGAATTTGAATTAAATGATATTTTCAAGTGAAAATGACGTATCGAACTGAATATGATATTTTGATGTCAAGTATGAATCATTTTCAAAATGTGAAAAAAATACCAACCGGTGTGTGTAAAATGACGTTTGGTTGTTAAAGGGACTAGAGCCTCTTATTGGCATACTCTCTGCCCATATCGGAACCACTATAACAACTATGTACGTAGAGGAGACTCCAGAACAATGTTTTTGGATGTGGAAAACATTTGCTGGATTTGAAGAAAGTGAACGTGATGGATAGACCCCAGCACTTGTGCAAATTTGAAATGACTAAAATAGGAGGCTTGAAAGGGCCAAGTGGGCTAGCTGCCCATAACGAACATCTGTTCTTCGATTTTCTTCTTGGACTTGGTCAATACTATTATTTTTGATGTTGGTTTCAATTGGTGCACCTTGATTTGGGATGACCTCCCTTTGACTTGATATGGGCTGGATGGACGCGGTGGGCGATCGTGCCTACGATGCTTTACCACCAGCCCTTCAACCTAAGCTGGAAGTATTCTACCTTAGGCATTACCTCACGTGCCTTGTCATACTTCTATTCTTATACGAGACACTATGAGTTTGGTTTAGTGTTGTCATATCACCGTGCATCCCTATCCTCCGATGTGCTACTGAGGTGTTTTATGCAAATGGTATATGCTTAAAAATGCATTAAGATGGATTAATTTAAAGCCTAACGCTAAGAAAAATATTTATTTTATTGATTAGACATACATATATAGTGTATTCTACTATATATAAATATTTTGACGGATCCTTAAGAGATGGAAAATCCGGTAAATCTCTTGACTTATTTCATGCAAGTTATACACTAGATAGGAGAAACATCTCTGATGCTATTACACCCATGTTATACATGATATTGATTTGACTCATATAAGGATATTTTAGTCTTGACTCGAGTGTTTTGATTTTTCATTACGATCGGGTCAGCCCTGAGTTTTTAGCGCATTGGAAATTATTTTCTGGAGGACGAATATGAAGATTTGGTATGTTTTATTACTAGTATTATTTCAACACATTGTTTGTTCCGTTGCATTATTCTATTATTCTGTTGCATATATAACTCTGATAAAAGTTGTATAAATTTTAATCAAATGTATTGTATAAACAACTTCATGAACTGTTTATTTGATTATTATATTTTGTTATTCCACTAAGAGATTCTATTTTTATTTCCTTCTTTTTCTTAATTAACCACATTGATTATCTATGTTTCAGATTGTTTGCGTTGGACATGTGTAGATTATTGTTGATTTAAATCTTGCGACATGCAGGCCGTCACAATTGGTATCAAAGCTTGGTTTAGCGATAACCTTAGCCTTATGGGGTTTGATTCATTGGAGATAGGGTAGTAATACCCTAAAATGAGTTGTTTGAGTGTGTATATATGAGAGTGCGAACTTGTTTGTGTTATCAAATATTTTATATTATGTTTACTTATCCGTTAAGTAGTTTATGAATTCCGGTCGGTGCATAGGACGCCATGTTATAGACAGGGGTTTTTAAACACTTAAATGAGGCAAGTAGACCTAATATTGTTTTAAAATCGGGTAAATAAAATAATTTTACCTAAATTATATTTTATATATAAATATTAATTTTCATAAACCTAAATGATTATTAATGGACATTGTTTGTTAGGAGATGATAACATTTATTTATCATCGATTATTGTTTGAGTTAAGCTAAAAACGAATATTTTGTGAACTCTATTTTACAAAGCGTTCGATAAATATATTAAACTGAAATCTAATTACAACAAGAATTGTTTAAATTAACAAAGTTATATATTAATGAAACGTTTTGGTAATAAAATAATGAAATTGTATAAGTATATTTATAATACGGCTTATGAATAGAAAGGATATAAAAGCATAGAATTTTAGAATTTAAATCCCATTGCTTTCAAAATTGTTTTCAAAGCATTTAAAATTAATAAAATATTATTTGAAAGTGTTTTGAACAGAAATATATATTGAAAGGATTTTTTAATGAAATAAAAGCATTAAACTTGCTTTAGTCGCTGGGAAATAATTCCGGGGATGACTGCAGCATCACCAGTGTTTATTTTCGAGTTTTTGTGTAAGAATTGCTGCCAAAATAAATTTATTTCTGTTTAAAATAAGTTTTGATTATGAAAAAAAATATTCCAAGTATAATATGATATATATATAAAAATAGTTTTTCAACTTACAAATTGAAAATAGTATAGATTAGAAATAATTTTGTAACTTATGAATTTAAATAAGAAAGTAAGAACAAATTTTAGAAAACGATAAAACATTTTGGGTAAGCAAACAAAAAGAAAATTTGAATTTGAGATATAAAATAAAAGAATTAACCTAAGAAATGTTAAATAAAATGGATGTTAACTAATTGAATATGAGATAAGCGAATGTTAAATAAAGAAATGTTATACATTTAGTTAATATTCTAAAAAATGTCAAATGATTAATTTGAGTCGTTAAAAAAAATACTATTTTGATATATGAACATAAGAAAGGTAAACAAATAATATATTAAATCATATCTTTGTAAATTGTCTATAACATAAGATAAATTATTTTGCAAATGATGTTTTAAGATTTAGTTATAGCTTTCTAAGAACATTATAATTTGAATAATATTGTGTAAAAGAAGATACATCTATATAAAATGATTATAAACCTAAGAAAGAATTAAAGAAATAAGTTATGAAATAAATTATAAGCTAAAATTTAAATTAAGAAAAGTTGAATAAAATTAATTGTGATAAAAAGTAAAATTCTTAATATGAATTTGAACTAATAGAATGAAGTAATGAAGTGAATCAATGAATTAAAATGAACTTAAGTTATGAAGCAATAATAAATATGAGTTGCATTTTATTAAATTTTTATAATAAACTTAAATGGTTTTATGAAATGGTTTATAAATGATTTTAGTATTAAAAAGAATATAGTAAGTAAACCAATTAAATGTTAATAAAAATTGGATGTTAATGAGAAATGAAGTGTATAAATCAAATATTGACATTGGATAATGTGAACCAATAAAGTTATGAATTAATTGGATGAATATTATTTGTTGGATGGTTTCTTTTGTCGTAAATCAGTAACTGCTTTTGGCTGCATATATTGTTTTGTTGTGTATTGGTGCTAACGTGCATGATTTGAATTTAGAATTCATATTATATGGTTATATTAAACTTATACATGCTTGTATATCTTTTACAAGTGACTAATATTCCAATTTAATTTGAGATAGGTACATACGAAGGTCATTTGGACGTATATGCGGATTTGATTTGCTTTTGATTGCTTAATTTGAGCAAACTCGCTCATATTAAAAATGATAAGGTACATATCTCAGATTACATGCCGCACTTTTTTCCCTACGGGATGCCTCATCATTGAGATGATTCATATTTGGTATATTTGTGATATACATTTGTATTCTAAAAAATTTATGCTCGAGCCGCGCAAAGGGACACTACCGAAATTTTTCATAAATCCGGGTGTTAGTAAAAATTTTAACTTGTTTTTATAATAATTTGTAATTTCCGTAAGCTAATTTTGGAGTGGTGTAGTAGAAGTGTAGTAAAGGTTTTCTAATAAGATTTTAATGTTTTTTAAGTTGATTATTTTGAGTAAAATATATCTTATGTTAGATTCCTTGGTTAACCCCTTTTCGAGGACGAAATGTTTTGAGCGGTGTAGAATGTAACAACCTGTATTTTTAGCTATTTTAAATTATTAAATTTAAATATGATTATTGAATATAAATGGTAAGAAATAAAAATTTAACGATTTATTAATGTAATTTATTCAATGTGAACATGGATAAAATTTTGAAATAACCAATTTCGAAGATTTAGGCGGTAACAAGTATTGAATGAAATTATATGTATGGAATGTGTTTATAATCAATAGATGATATTGAACAACAAATGTTGAATTTTTTAGATGTAAATAAAATAATTGTTTGATAACTAAAATTCGTTTGGAATCTAATATTGGAATTCATCGAAATTGAATTATTGGAAATTATTTAAATAATTGAATTTTGAACTTAATATGAATGAGAATGAGGTCAAAAGTTAATTTAAATTTAATTTAAACAATAATGAAGATTGTTTACTTTTAAAATTGAATTTAAATGTGAATAAATAGAAACTGGAAACTTCTTATTTTAATTAACGAGTAAAAATAGCCATTTTGGACACTGTCTTGGATTTTGACGAAACTAGTGTCATCAGATCCATAATAGTGAATTATTGTAGGATTTCAAGTTTCTTAGTGATTGGACTTATATTTTGGCTGTGCGAGCTTGAAATGCATAGAAATTAATTAAAGGAATTTAGTAAAAATAATTTGATTTTGAAAAGCTATCTTCTGAACATGATGGAATTGGCTCCCAAGACTAGTTCCATTGTGTTCAGGATGGAGGTATAACATATAAAATGCCAAGCAACACGCTTCATTTGGAGTTTGGAATTTTCGCAGACAAATTAGATCGGAATTTATAAAAGGCCATGTCTTGTTCGTTTTCATCGAACCCTAACAAACGCAGCCGTTCCTTTTTTATACGATTAATGGCCGAAAATTCACGACCTTCTCTCCTTGATATCTTTCAGTCTGCTAAATCAAATCACTCGACATCAAAAGGGAAAATGTAGAGCTCGACGAGCTCTACACATCTAATGGTCGGATCGAGCTGAAAGTTCGTGTAATGGCCAAGGTAAGGTCGCGTTCGTCGCTGCTGTGTTTGGGTTTTTTTTATGCTTGATATGCACGCGTACGGAATGAGAGGGTGGCTAATGCTCGTGGTGGCAAGGGGAGAGGCATAGGGTGGCATGGCTTGAGGCGTCGTCAGCGATGGTCGAGCGATCGTGTTTTTATAAAAATAAAAATAAAATAAGAATTGCGAAATACGATCTGGAAGGAGGAAACACATAGGGTAGCTTGAGAGAAGGTATAGAGTAATTTTAATATTTTATTTTATTAAATTAATTAAATTTTTAATTATCTCAATTTTTAATAAAAAGCATATCTTTTTCGTATGAAGCCCGTTTGGAACAAAACAAGTCGCATTGGAATCACATCGATGTCGTAACATGGAAACGAAGTGGGATGCATTTGAAGCTGAAAAAAAATTCAATTTCAAATAAAGATGAGTGTTTTATACACTCACGAAGTACTTAAATATTTTTACTTTTGTTAAATTGAAATCCTAAAGCGATTTAATTTTATTAATTGTTATTTGGTAATTTAACAAACATAGAAATCGACATTGTATTTATATGTTAGAAATTTTGAATTAGAAGTTAGATTGAAATTGGAATTAAACTGCTAGTAAAATTCCGAATATTGATAAATAGTTAATGGTTGTGGAATTTTGACTGATTTGGATGCTGATTGGGATTAGATGTTATTGGTTGATATTTTGGATGATTCAGATGTTTATTTATTTTTATATATTCCTATTGATTTGAATTGAAATGATATACATCCATCCTTGAAATGAAAATTGAAATAACTGATCACTTGGCCATAGGAAAGAAAATTATATACGGACACTGGGTTGGTTAAATTATGTAACGACCCAACTTTTTGAACAGTTTAAATAGACGATAAACGACACATGTCCGACTCGAACCATTCAAAAGGGAGAACCGTTATGGGATAAATAAGTAAAAACAAAGAAAGAAAGAAAAACAAAACAAAGAATCTCATAGAGGAATGTCAAAATATAATAATCAAATAAACAGTTCATGAAGTTGTTAACAAATAACACTGGTTACACCTTTACAATACAGAATCAGAGTACATATAATAGGAATAAATAAATAATGCAGTGTAACAACATGATGCAGTGGAATAAATATAATAAATAATAACAGTATTAAATCTTCATCTTCGTCCTTCAGGAAAGCAGTCTTCGATAAACTGAAAAGCTCAGACTGAACCGAGCGTAATGAAAAGACAAAACACTCAAGTCAAAACTAAAAGATCTAATGTAAGTTAAATCAATAATAAATAGATATGAGTGTAACGGCTTTAGAGATGTTTACGAGGTTTGACATCTCCAATCCATTGCGAACATGAGTGCAATAACTTAAGAGATGTTCAGGATTTCAATCTCCTAAAGATCCGTTAAACTATCTACATACATAGTACAATACACTATTATAATAATGTCTATGATAAAGTAAAGTATTGAAATAGCGTTAAGGCATTACCCATATGCCCCTTAACACATTTTATATAACGCTGTAGTCTATTTAGATATTGCAAACTCCACCGTAAACTAGTGGACTATCAGGCGCACTCCATAGGCACAACACAAACCAAACTCGTAATGGGTGCGATAAGGCATATGATATGGCATGCGAGGAAATGCCCAAGGAAGGATACTACCATTTTGCAAATCCAGACTGGTGGTAATGCATAGTAGCTACTACCGACCACCATGGAACACACTCCCTTAATCAAAATCGAGGGGTGGCCACCAAATCAATCGCAAAGTCATAATATGGTATCGAAGAAATGTGTCCTATCAGAGGTGCGACCTCATTTGGTTCGGCATAGCTCTTGTTTTAGCCACATCAAGCTGACTCACGGGAGTCACAGCTACGTTAATACCTCATACAGAATCGTTCACCAAACCATCCTACTTTATTCTGGAATCTCCACCACGTATACAGTTGTTAAAGTGATTTTTGGTATTGGTAGAGAGTATGACAATATCCGATCCCGGTCTCTTTAGCAACCATATGCTTTTTTCACATCGTATGGTTCTTTTACATTTCCAAAACCATTTCATAATTGATATCAAATTATCATATTCAATTCAAACCATATCACTTTCGAAATCATTTTCACTTTCGAAATCATATTCACTTTCGAAATCATATTCACAAAATAGGTTACATTCTCATTTCAAAATCATCATATTTACTGTCATTTCACTAGTAATTATTATTTCAAATCCCAACTTAGGTTATAGCATCATTCAACCATATTTTCTTTTAAATCAAGGATTTAAATATAAACGATTCAACCTTGCACCGTCAGAAATTCAGAAATATAGTTTAAATAGATTAAAATAGTTAAATAGTTTGAAATAAATTTTAAATAGTCAAAATACTCTAAAATAGTTTAAAAATAGATTAAAGAAGTTTAAATATATTTAAGATAGTTTAAATAGATTTAAAATAGATTAAATAGATTTAAAATAGATAAAACGGGTTAAAAATAGGGAACTTGCAGTGTTGTAACAATATAAATATAACATCCGGTCATCTTATATCAACAATCAAACATGCATTGCAATCACTATTCAATAAACCAATATTTAACAACAATTGACTGATTATCAATAAAAAGTATTGACAAGCAATTTAAAATTCTATATTAAATTAAATGGCGATCAAATTCAATAAAAGTCAGATTTAACTGGAATGACAATTGAAATATACCAAACATCAACCAATAAATTTCTAATCAAATTATAAATTCAATTTAACTAACATAAGGTAATTTAGTAGTTGTAAGTGGGTAAAAACACTCACCTTAGATTTCAAATCGATTTGAAATCCAAAATAAGTCCAAATTTGAACAGTCTCAAAATTCATCGAAACAAATTCTAGAATGTCCGAAATTTCAATACGATCTCAATGGAGAAAATCGTGCGTGCATTCGAGCTCGTATGTAAAAGATATGATCGTTAGAACAATTGGAAATAAAATTAAAATAAAAATAAAAAAGAAATCGCCTCTCAACAGACACGTCGGCATCGCTTGCAAATCACAGAGAAATCCTACCCTCTACTGTACATCACGACATCATGAAGTCATACCGCCGCATCTTTCACCACACGTCCAACCTAGGTAGCCTCGCCACCAAACAAACGTGCCTCACCTAATGGACGCCGCGACCTCGACCACGTCACCCCCATATATCAATTGAACATCCAAATCATGAAAAGAAGCAGCCACCGCCGACACATGTTTTAACCCTACTTGAATTTTTTCGATGGATCCAACCATCGATTGAACAAACCAACAATGTTGATCCGCTACACTCGCAAATCTCACGCAACCATATTCTCCAATCGACGATTTGCCACAGATGATCAAGCCCCGATGAATGGCTGTGATTTAGTTGCCAATTTCTACACAAATAGTGAACCAAATAAAAAATTAAATCACTAAAATAGATTGCGCTCGTCGAGAGCTTCGAATCGGTTATAATATGTTATGGTTTGGCGGAGTTTGGATTTTGAAATCGATTTTAAATTTGAAACTGAATTCGGATTTAGGGTTTGATATTCTGTCGTCTAGTAAGAAGGAACCGGTAGAATTAACAGTATATATATAAATAAAAAATGAGAAACAATTAGAGTTTATAACAGCCTATATATTGGCAGATCAGAATTAGAAATGAATGGACCATATCAGATTGATCGAAATGATTACGTGGCCCAAAAAAGCATGTTTTGACCCTGAAACGAAAATTGGTCATCCCATATGTCAAAATAGATGTTTTTGATATTTTTAAACTCAATGGAAAAAGATTCAAGTCCTAATTCCATCATATGAAGAAGTTAGCTTTTAAAATCAACTTATTTCAAATGAATTCAATATAATTGATTTCTACGCGTTTTGAGTCCGTACGATCAAACGACAAGTCCGATCGCCGCAAAACTTGAATCCTTATAATTTTACCGTTACAGATCTGATGAAATTAGTTTCGTTGAAATTCGAGACAGTTGCCGAAATTGCTATTTTCACATTAATTAATTTATTATTAAACTAATTAAATCACTTTTAGTTTCAAATTTTATAATTAACAAATTCATCATTTCTAATTACACAGAATTAGCAACCGTTTCAAAACCAATCTCTCATGTCAAATTCAATTTTAATTATTGCACAATTTCAGCATTGAATTTCAATTGCAATAAATTCATTAATTATAATTTAAAACCCAACAAATCCATTCGTTTGATTTTTCATCTTATTATTCAAACAATTTTCATCTTATGGATATAATTAACATTGGTTTATATCTTATTACACTAATATTCTACAATTATCATCTTATTTTATGTTAACGTAATATTTAATTACATTTAATTGCAATCGATTTCCAATTTAATCCAATTGATTAAATAAATAGGTAACATATAACAATTTTCACCTTGTACTTAATTTAATCGCATCTATAAGTTTATTATCTACAAGCAAATTTTATAACTACTTACACATCACTGGTTTCATTTTCAATATTTGCCAATTCCAATATATTACCTATAATTTCAAAATTGACTCAAATATTAAATTTTATTCCTTTATTTACAATCTATAACCTATTATGACTTTATAATCATTTTAATTAATTGGACTTGCATTAAAATAGTTATCAGTTACCTTAAATTAACATTACTAACATTACATTCTAGTTATTCTTTTCATTATTAAATCTTAATTTTTAATTTCTTCCTATGTTAAATTATGAAATCTTATTAAATTGATAAAATTAATTATTAAAAATTACGGGTTGTTACGCTCTCCCATACTCAAAACTTTTCATCCTCGAAAAGGGAAAGAAGGAATTAAGAAATTTATATATCTTATTCGAAGTATTCAACTTATAAACTACTAATTTACATAAAATAACAATTTAAATAAAATATATCAATTTAGAAACAATTAGATCCTTTTATACTCAAGTCCAATAATAGTTTGAAAAAAAACATTTCCACTTTCGCAAAATTTTCTAAGTCCAAAATTCACGGAAAATTTCAGCAGAGACTTCTTTGTACGGAGATGTCCGAGAGAAATAATAATATCAATAATAACTATATATATATATAATATTTCAGAATAAAATATCCCAAACCACCGGAAAAACAGTATAGTATCATTATAAAACCCTAAATCAAGAATATACCTATTGGTCAGGCAAACAAGCTTATTTTTGAAACCAAAAGCAGTAGCTACTGCTTCCATAAACATGTATTTCACTTACATAATCCAAAAAGTTAATAATTATGTGAAAAGAGAAATATTTAGTTGTATCAATTGGTAACAAATCAAATTAACACAACATAAAGTAGTCAATTTCAAACAAATAAGACAACCATCATATCATCACATGCAATCAAAGAAATCAAATATACATCCATAGCAACCAACAAATGGTTTGTTTAGGTTTAGAAACTTTTGATCAATAAAATAAAAAATAAACTACTAAGTAATATACCATACACTTAACAGACTTAGATAAACTTAATAGATTATTTATACATCCCAAGCAATTTAAAGTATCATTTTTCAAACATCCCATAAGCCAAACAACCAATAAATTCAAATGTCATATAAGTTTATTCATATTAATATCCTTTCATATAATTTACCGTTCTTCAGTTTCATTCATTCATACTACGCTTATTTTCATAAATTGATATTTATTACTTATAAAATTCATTTTCCATTTCATTCGTACAATGCAATGTTTCCATTAGCTTATATTCATTTACTTATCTAAGTTATTTCCATTCAATTTTTTTAAAATAATCAATGTATTCATTATTAGAGTATTACATACATTTTATTTCAGTTTAATTCACATTTATTACTTACTTTGATTTCCTTGTAACATAAATATTCATTTTTGAAACAACCCATACTTATAAAAAATAATCCTTTTCTTTTCTCATTTATTTCTTTCATATATACAGTCTTCACTTCTACTATTCACTTCTGTTATAAACAGCTTCAGTGTTAACTTAAGTTTATAATCATTTTACTTACAGCATTCACTTTTTATGTTAAATTTAATTAGTAGCACTTCAAACTATTAACTTAAGTTCATAATATTCTTAGACATCTTAATTCTAAACATTTCCATTATTTAAGTTTTTCTTGTATAATATTCTATCACATATTTGTATTTAACCTTTCAACTTTTAATATTTTGGTTAGTTATCATATGCCCTTTAGAATGTAATTGAATGTTATCTTATTCATTTAGTTAATAAAATGTTCAATAGTTACATCTTCTAAATTTCGTTACTCTTTAATTTATAAGCGACAACCTTTAATTTCTTTACATTTTATTTATCTCTTAACATCTAATTTCCTATTTTTCATTTTATTAGCTTCCAACAACTAAAATAGTTAAGATTTCATTCTATTACAATAACTGAAAACTAATCGTTATTAGAGAGTTTAAGAACTAAGTTCCGGATTCATTTCAGTCATTTTGAAAATAATATATACATACGTACATATATATATATATCCTTATAGGTAAAATCATACTTAGTAATTCAAAATAGATGTGTAGTAAAACTACTACAGCAGTCTTCCCACTTTGAAACTCGAAAATGAACGTCGATGATACATGCACTCATCACTGAAATTATTTTCCAGCATAAAGGGGGGAGTACAGAAATTATCTTCTTCAAAATTTCTTTAATCATTTCTTTCAAATCGCAATGAAATATTTCTATCCGAAAATACTTTCAAATAATACTAATATTATATTCAAAATCCTTTGAAAACAAATTTCAAACCCAAAACTTAAGTTCTAAATTTCCAATTTATATTCATTTTATCTACAATCCCTTTTTCGCAACTAATATTTATAAATTTCACTTCCTAACAACAACCAAACATATCACAAACAATTATATATGTTTATAAAGATTATTCTTATATACATAAAATATAATGCTAGGTAAAATTATTTCATTTACCCATATTTCAAAACAATATTGTGTCGGTCTACCCTATTAAGTGTTTAGAAATCCCTATTGATGCAATAGCGTCCTATGTACCGACCAGAATTTATAAATACTAAACAGAACAAATTAACGCAATGTAAGAATTTTTTTTATAACACTAACAAGTACACTCTCTAATGTACACATGCTCGACAACTCATTCTAGGGTATTACTACCCTATATCTAATGAGTTAGACCCTACAAAGCTTAGGTTATCGCTAAACAAAAGCTCTGATACCAAATGTAACGACCCACCTTTTTAAACTTTTTAAATCGACGATAAACGACACATGTCTGACATAAACCATTTAAAAGGGAGGATTTTTATGAGTAAATAAGAAAAAATGGTGAAAGAAAGAAAACCAAAATACAGAATATCATAGCGGAGCGACAAAATATAATAATCAAATAAATAGTTCATGAAGTTGTTTATAAACAACATTGATTACACCTTTACAATACAAAGTCAGAGTACGTACAGCATGAATAAATAAATAATGTAGCGGAACAACATGATGAAGTGGAATAAATATAATAAATAATAACCGTATTAAATCTTCGTCTTCATCCTCCTGAAAAGCAGTCTTCGATAAACTAAAAAGCTCAGACTGAGCCACCTTTTTGGATGGTTTAAATCGACGATAAACCACACACATCAGACTCAAACCATTTAAAAGGGAGGATTGTTATGGGGTAAATAAGAAAAAACAAAGAAAGAAAGAAAACAAACATAAAATCTCATAGTGGAATGACAAATTATAAAATCAAATAAACAGTTTATGAAGCTGTTTCATAAATAACATTTGATTACACTTTTGCAATGCAGATCAGAGTTACATACAACGGGATTAAATAAATGAATGTAGCAGAATAAAGAAAATAAAAAATAATAGTACTAAATCTTCGTCTTCGTCCTCTAAAAGCAGTATTCGATACACTAAAAAGCTCAAACCGACTCGTGCGAATTGAAAAGGAAAAACACTCAAGTCGGAACTAAATGATCTTATGTGAGTTAAATCAACAGTAAACAAATATGAGTGCAACAACATCAGAGATGTTTATAGTTTTTGACACCTCCTATCCTATGTCTAATATGAGTGCAATAACTTAAGAGATGTTCGGGAATACATCTCCTAAGGATCCATTAAACTATCTACATACACAGTACAATACGCTATTATAATAGTGTCTATAGTAAAGTAATGTATTAAAATAGCGAAAAGGCGTTACCCGTATCCCCCTTAACACATTTTATATAATGTCATAGTTTATACAGTACTGTAAACACCACTGTAAACTGGTAAGCTCTCAGGGAGCATTCCATAGGTACGACACAAACAAAACTTGTAGAAGGCGCGATAAGGCATGTGACACGGCACGCGACGCAATGCCAAGGTAAGATTCTACCATTTGCTGATCCGAACTAGTTATAACATAGAGCAGCTCTATCGCCCACCTCGGAACACACTCTCGTAATCAAAATTGATGGGTGGCCACCAAATCAATCATAAAGTTATAATATGGTATCGAAGAAGCATGTCCGATAAGATGTGCGACCTCACTTGGCCCGGCGTGGCTCCTGTTTTAGTCACATCAAGCCGACTCGAACATGTACACAGTTGTTAAAGTGGTTTGGTATTGGCAGAAAGTATGACAATATCTGATCCCGGTCTCTTTAACAACCAAACACTTATTTCACACCGAATGGTTCTTTTACATTTTCAAAAATCAATTCATAATTGATTTCAAAATATTGTATTCAATTCAAACCATATCACCTTCGAAATCGTATTCACTTTCTAAATCATATCTATGAGGTAGGTTAATTAAAACCTCATTTCAAAATCATCATATTTACTCAAATATGTTATTTCACTAGTAAATATCATTTCAAATCCCAACCTAAGTTATAACATCATTTAACCATATTCGCTTTGAAATCAAGAATTAAATATAAATACTTCCACCTTACACAGTCTGAATTTTAGAAAATAGTTTAGATACTCATAAATAGTTTAAATAGTTTTGTATAGTTTAAAATCAAATTTTAAATAGATAAAATACTCTAAAATAATTAAAAATAGATTTAAACTAGTTTAAAAAGGATTTCAGATAGTTTTAATAGATTTAAAATAGATTAAAAAGATTTAAAATTAGATTAAATAGATTTAAAATAAATTTAATAGATTTAAATTAAATTAAATTGATTTAAAATAAACTAAATTGATTTAAATTAGATTAAATACATTTAAAATTGGTTAAGACGGGTTAATTAGTTTAAAGTAGGTTAAAATGGATTAAATTAGATTAAGTAGATTAAAATAGGCTAAAATAAATTAAATAGTTTAAATTTTTTAAAATAATTAAAATATTATAAATTAAGTTGAATTAGTTTAATAGTTTAAAAATATTAAAAATCTGGACCTTTAAAATGATATATTTTTAAACGGTTTATATTAAAATAATAAACTTGAAAATTAAAATCAAACTTAATGCAACAAATTTGGACTATATCCAAATTTCAAATCTTGAAGTATCAATTCTAATATAATTCAAGGTTACAATTTCAAACGTTTTCATTAACTCAATTTTGATAAATTCCGTTTATACTTCAAATTCAACTTTAGAATTTCAATTTAAATCCTTAAGCAATTCACTTAAAACAATTCGAAACTTTCATATTAATTCCTTTAAACAATTCATTAAAAATAATTTAGTTTATATACATCAAATTCTATTTCAAAATATCGTTTAACTGAATTCAAACTTTAAGGATTTAAAAATCATTTAATTTAACCAAATCTGGTATCCATGTATAATTTTCTACCCTATGATCAAGTTGGACGGATATTTATCATTTCAATCCGCAATTATTTTATATTTACGGATATATAACATTTCAACCCACAATCCCGAATTTAATTACAAATCCATGAAATCACTTGTGTCTTGTAACAACATGATATTTTCAACCATTCGCATCCGCATATGCCAGACTTGAATTGCTCAAAATATCAGATTGTTAATTTATATTTGGCAAAACTCTGCATATACAGTCAATAGACCAATCACAGAATCACAGACACGGAGTAATATAAAAACAATGCAGCGGAATAGATAAATAGTAGTTCATGAAGCTACTATATAAACATCAGAGTTAGAAATAAAATACAGCAGAATATCTCAAATAAGATGAAGTCTCGAATACAAACAGATGACCTCTCTGAACAAATCAACTGGAAAGCTGAAGGCTGAATCTATAGCTGGATCTCCAAAAGAAGCTCTAAACTCTAAAGGTGAGCCTCAAATGCTGTATCACTCAGTTTAACCCAAGCGTAAAGCAACCCGAGCGTAAAGCAAAACACAAAACACTCGAGTCAGGATTAACATTCTTATATCAATAAATCCAACTCAAGTGAAATATCAATTGAAATACTAGTAACTTAAAGGATGTTTGGAGTGACCATCCTCTAAGGATCCGTGGAACTATCTACAATGTAGAAATATACACTATAATACCGTGGTCATTTCCCTTTCGAATACATATGTACATATATATATTATAATTATAGCACTTTCCAAACTAAATTGATACTTTCATATATATATATATATATATATATATATATTCTTTTAACTTCATTATTATTTAGTTTTTAAGTATTCACTTAATAAATCCATTATCATTTAATAACCTTAAATTACATTCAACTAAATATTTTCTTTGATTTATTTAAAATTTGAAATATTCATTAAATTACTTAAATCAAAATCAAGTTTTAGGATCATATCTTAAATTTCAAATTCATTAAGTTTCAAATCGATTTTAATTAAATATAATCTTTATTTAAATATAATTTTGAATCAATTTCAAATCCATCTTCTCAACCTTATTTTATTAAAATCATTACAAACCCTCTATTAAAATATAATTTAGATAAATACTGAACCATATTATTTATAAATTTAATCAAACTTTATTTAATTAAAGCTTATTATTAAATCTACTTTATATTAAAACTTATTTATATATAAAGTACTTCAGTATTAAATAAAACCGTATATCTTTCAAAACCATAGAATCCATTTCCAAAATATTTACATATAGACCAACAGTGTCAGTATAAAACTTTTCTATCCTATGGTCAAGTGATACGTATGTTTATCATTTCAATCCGTAATTTAAAATATACGGGTTTATATCATTTCAACATACAATCCTAAATTCCATTCAAATGAAAATCGCTTGGGTCTATTATTTCAACCCATAACGATTTTCTCATATTCTACAGATCGTTCGAGTATGTATCATTTCAACCCATAGTGAATTCTATACTAACATGGAACTTGCAGAGTGATAAAAGATATATGATAATAATTATAACAGGCATATATCATCAATAACAATATAATATAAACAACAGGATATGGTGTCATATCCCACAGATGAACAATTACAGATAATAGTAAATAAACAATTTAAATAACTACAACAACACATTTCAATTTTCGTTTCAATTGAAATCAAATTTAATAAATACAAGAACGTTAATCGTGAGTGATTGCTCAGCTTTCGAGGCCAGAGGAGTTTTGATAAAGAAATGGGCTACGAATCCAGGCACGAATCTCAAAACAAAGCATGATGGCACGAATTCGACGATTAAAACTGATAAATAGGAATAGACGAAATCAAATCAGAACTTGATCGATGAAGAAAATTGATATAGGTGAACTTACATATAACTATAAATTTAAGTATACATATATATAAATCATATTTTGAATTCAAAATATATTAAATTAAATATACATATATTTCAAAATTATTGTTTCAAATTAAAACCCATATATTAAAATAAATTCTATTTATTTTACAACCCATTTTGATTTAATCGCATATTTCTAAGATTTCTATTTTCATATCTGAAAACAAAATCCACATCTCCTGATGTATAAACTAATATATATATATATATATATATATATATAACATATACGTCAAATACAAATTTATATATTCCTAGATCATCATTACATTTAAGACATACCTTCAATATATCATATTGAAAGTACATGAAACCATTTAAAACTAATATATTATATATTATGCTAATATACTATTGTCATATGCTAACTCTCCAGGAAGTTTACACATGTATTCTTCAAAGCTAACCCAACATGCAAAATATCTACACATATATAAACTAGTTAAAGCCATATAACTTCGACAACTAAATATGTTACACTTATATGAAAACCCAAGTTCACTTATGCATAAATAACTGATATACTATAACTAATGTATAAACAAATTTGAAGCCCATAAAATTGTCAACAGCTAAATCTATAGCTGTGCTACATATACCTATCTTTACAAGGGGTCCATATACAAATTTATATAACTTAATATATAAAATCGACATACAACCATAATATTATAAAATTTATAAATAAAAAAAGTATATAATATATGCATAGTATAACCCAACATTAAACATTTTATAATATATATATATACAGTAAAACAAGTACAGCTGTATACCTATAAATAAATTTTATATAAATTTTTAAAAATCAAAACATAAAATGTATATCTTGAAAACACTCATATTTGAATGCATGCATAGATGTATACAAGTTCTTAAGGAAACCGTACTGAGACCCATTTAACCAAATTCTATATAACATAACCTATATTCTTTGCATAGATATATGCAAACATGTATAATTTTACAAACTTTTATTAATACATATATATACTGTAAACAATATACTTTATTTCTTTTATAATAAATGTGCTACAGCTATATATATTAGCGTTAGCAAAGCAACACATATATATACTAATCCTATAAACAAAACCCATAAAAACACATACTTAACACACGTATTCACAACTTCCAAGCTAATATATTAACTCAGTAATATATATATAAACTTATATATAAACTATGGCTTATACATATATATACGTATAATATACCAGATATATAAACTTATATCATATATATATATTACCCGCTTATATAAAAGAGAAGAGCATGAGTTGAAGCGTGTTACACGACCAATCCAGAGGGGAGAGGCTACGTTGATGGGAGGAAGGAATGTAGCTAGGGGAGAAGGTGGAGGAACGGTCGGCTCAGGCCTGGGCGGTGGTAGAGGTGAGATGTTCTTCGGCCAGTGGAAATCTGGGTCAAGGCAAGCAATAGAGGGGAGGGCGAGAGAGTGGGAAGAGGAGGAGATTGGTGGCGGTGGTGTGGAGCACGGAGGTGCGAATGGAGCTGGTGGTCGGCTAGTGTGGAAGGGGGCTACGACTGGCGAAGGTGATGTGCGGAAGATGTAGGGCTGAGGTGGGCCTCTGGGTTGTCAGAGTGGTGAGGAGAGTGCTGAAGGGGAATGGACGAACAAGCAACAACCATTGTTTTTTTGAAACTTGTATACTTTATTTAATATTTATGGAAGCAAAGAGAATGAACAAAATGAAATGAAGCAATATCATAGCAAATGACAACTATTAGAATTCAAGAAATATAGGGAGCCGGTTGGCTACAGGGAGAAGTGGAAAGGCTTATATAGTAAATGTCAGAGAACGAAATAAAGGAGTAACAAACAATGGAAGTGGAGATGTGTAGCCTTGTACATTGTAAAAAAATTATATAAAGAAGATGAAATTTCAACGGTCCATCCCTTGAATTGAGCTGAATAATTTATGGCTTGATTGACCGCATGTTTCAAATTGAAAACAAAAAGGAATGGAAAGACACCAATTTTGTACTGTTACGATGGGTTGTCATCATCGTTTTCGGCGCGTACCTGAGCTCAGAGCACAGAATTGATCAGCATGACAAGACGATCAAAACGGTATACCAATATTAGTGGTACGATCATCCGATCAAAAAGTCGATACGGACACTGATATACAACTCCGTACGGAAAATTCCAAACGGAGCAAGAAATTTTCGAAATTTGTGAAACAAATTACGTAGTCTTATTCAGAGTGTTCTAAATAAATTTTCTCATGTTGACATATTTAGGTTTTGGAATACTTTTAAATTCAACTGTTATTAACTGATTTAAATTGAAATAAAATTGCACAATAAAATAAATTTCAATATTAATAGATGAAAATTTTGCAGTTGCTATGTTTAAATAGACGTATTCCAAATGATAAATTTTTATTTTCCAATTTTATTGTTTAAAATTTCACAAAATTTCAATTAATTTAATACATAAAATCACTAAAAAAATTAGGTCGTAACACTCTCCCCCACTCAAACTTTTCATCCCCGAAAAGGAAGAAGGTAGGAGAATAGAACAACCAGAAGTGGATTAGATTGAAAGTCGGGATTAAACAATTAATTTGAAACTACATAAATTTTACTTGAAATATTCATTTGAAAACTTCATTTGAAATTCAATTTTCTTTAATACTTAATAATTTTTTCCAAACCCATTTGTAAAATTTCTTACTTCCTTTATTGGTACCATTAACACCTTTATAAATATATGTAAACTATTTGAAGACAATTATTTACATCATTGGTTATATTTACAAAGAAGCTATTGAAAACATTAATTCCATAATTCATAAATTTATAAATTTTATCTCAAGATACTTTCAAATATTATCAATAATCATTTACTTTAAATATGTTTTATTTAATTAATAACTTCTAAAATATTAATAATTTTCTATTAAACCATGTAGTATATAAATAAACAATATGTTAAAAGGATATATATTCAAAAAGGAAAAAAAGATAGATTCGAAAAAAACAGAATATATGTGAATAAATAAGGCTGAGCCGATAAGGCAGATCTCAAAGAATAGTATCGGGCATGAATAATGAATTTAAAACCATAAGTGTTTAAATTTCAAATATTAATACAGAATTTCTTTGTTGAAACATACTTCTGTAATAAAATACCTTTATAACAAAATACTTATATAACTCGATGTTTCAACAAGTGTATCCTTGTTCTTGCAGACTCTGGCCATGCGTTGATCAAGTGCAAAGCTAGAATTCTTCAAGTACTTAGTAGACATGTTTCAAAACCAACTGAAAATACATAAAAACCTTCAAAACCGACATGGAGAGTACAATCAAAAAAAATCAATCGAATAATGGATCGCAGATACATAATGGTTACACTTGGATCCCCCAGGAAACATCTGTACCTTTAAGAAATCACTGCCTTGTCAATTACGCCGTGATAACCAAAACCCGTGGACCGCAGATACACAACGGTTACGCCTAGATCCCCAGGAAACATCCGTACCCTTTAAGCAATCTCTGCCTTGCGGATTACACCACGATAACAAACCGTTAGACCGCAAATACACAATGGTTACGCCTGGATCCCCCAGGAAACATCCGCACCGTTTAAGCAATCTCTGCCTTACGGATTATGCTACCACAACAAAACGACCATGGGTAACGCCATGGAAGGACACTTGAGTATCACATCTGGAAAACCAAATCAGGGAGAATAATATCGGTAGAATGAATCCACAACGTGGCCACAAAGCGGATATCAAGCAAAAGGCACTTTCCATATCTTTACTTCGAAAATATGTATCATATAGTACATTTTCAAATCAATTTCAAATATCATACTTATATAAAGTCCATTATATATAATATTTCAATTTCAAATCGAATACTTTCCAAAATCAATGGTATATCAAATCACATTTATATAGACTTTGATTATATAAGATTTTGCTTTTCAAATTGAGTACCATTACAAATCAATAGTTTTCGAATCAACTTCATAATTATACAAATCAAATTTATATAAGTTCGAAAACTCCCAAATCAAGTATTTAGTAAAATAAGATTCTCAATTTCAATTTGTTTCAATACCAGTTCATTTTCAAATCATATAAGATTTCACCAAATTATTTCTTCCAAATTAAAATATCTTCAGTTTCAAAGTTTCCAAAATAATAGTTTTAGAAGGTGATCCTAGTTTCCACATCAACCTAATTAAGTTCTAACAAATTCATTTCCAAAATCATCATATAAATACTGGGTTTTAAATTCCAATCTATTTTCGAAGCCAAATATTTTTCTCAAAATCAGTTATACCCAAAATGATTACCAATTTGATGACCATCCCTTTAAAAACTTCAAACCATTTTTTCTATTTGAAAGATCCAATTTACCTTTTGAAAATCATCATTCTACATATACATATATATGGTTTTATAAAAGATGTCACTGCGTTAAACCTACTTTTCAACTAAATTTTATTCAAAACATTTCAAAACTAAATTTCATATTAGTATAATTCAAAATAGTCTTATTCATTTTCTTAACAAAACAGTTTCAAACTTATTCAAATCATATTTAAACATTCAAAAATAGAATTATATACTTTATCAAATAATTTATACTTTTCGAAATTACTTAGCTTTGAAAATTAAACCTCGATTTGGAAATGTTAGAACATTCAAAATAGTCGGTGAAATCAAATTTCAACCCAAGAGTTGGAAATCATCAACAAATCAGTAAATCAATTTCAATAGATAGGGCTAAATTCGAATCTCGAGGACTGAACACCGGGTTCACTTCAAAGCGTTTCAAATATATATACATATATCTTTCGAATATCAAATCATACTTCGGAATTTGAAATCAAAATTTGTTTCACAAAAACATTCGCATAGCAAAGCTGCTAAAGTGGCCTCTCCCCCACTCTGCAACACGAGAATCAATATCCTTGATGCGTGCACTCATCATCGAAATTATTCTCCAACGACATAAGTGAGTTCTGGACTTCTATTTTCTTGAAAACATCTTTGATATTTCTTCGAAATCATTGGAACTCATTTAAAGTCATTTGAAACATTTCTTATTTGGAAAATACTTTCAAATCGTATTATTATATATATTTGAAATCTCAAAATCAAATTTCAAAATACCGGAGTTCAATCTCTCAAATTTCAAATTCAAAACTCTTCAGTTATAAATCATTTTTTATATTAGTCAATTTCTTATACAACTTTCAAAACTCCAAATCCTTTCGAAACTTCAAATTCTTGTTTTTAAAAGGTATATAATCCTTATCGAAAACATTTACAATTATATATATAGAATATAATCATACTTATCAATATAATAATTTCGATATATAAACAATTTCTAAAATACAAACAAATTCGTTTTTTTTCAAAGGATGATTCAAGAATGGATTTCAAAACAAAGATAGAGTTTCAAATTAGAGGAACTCTAATCAAATAGAATTATGATTCGAAGGTAGGCTCGATCGAAGATTAGATAATTAAAATTCAAAATAGGAGATGGATATACTTACATAAATCGCAAGCGACCTTAACCGGCCAACTGTGATTTAAAAATAAGATCGATGTAGAATTCTAAGGCAAATCGACATTCGATCACCAAAGATAAAGTTCGGCATAAGAAGAGATGGAAGCATCTAAACCAAGGGATGTAAATCTTCGGTGAATCAATGCTAATTGTAAAGGAGTTGCATACAAATCATTCAAAGATTAGCGGGATCGCCTATTCTTATGGAGATCATTCGAAGTGGAGTTATGGGATACTCCAGACTCAAGAACCATGAATAGGGAGAGAAGATAATGGATTTTGGAACCACAGGGAATGTTCCAAAGTCCAAAGAAAACCAGATCAAAGAGGAAGGAATTCAAGATCGAACGGAAGTGATTCTGCAAATAAATTTACTATATATGCTAAGTTTGCCTAGAGCCAAAGCTCTGATACCGACTGTAACAATTTGGTATTTTCAACCATTTGCATCTGCACTTGCCGGACTTGAATCGCTCAAAATATCAGATTGTTAATTTATATTTGGCAAAACTCAGCATATATAGTCAATAAACCAATCATAGAATCACAGACACAGAGTAATATAAAAACAATGTAGCGGAATAGATAAATAGTAGTTCATGAAGCTACTACATAAACATTAGAGTTAGAAATAAAATACAGCATAATATATCAAATAAGCTGAAGCCTCGAATACAAACAGATGACCTCTCTGAACAAATCAACTGGAAAGCTGAAGGCTGAATCTATAGCTGGATCTCCAAAAGAAGCTCCAAACTCCAAAGGTGAGTCTCAGATGCTGTATCACTCAGTCTGAACCGAGCGTAAAGCAAAATACAAAACATTCGTGTTAGGATTAACATTCTTATATCAATAAATCCAACTCAAGTGAAATATCAATTGAAATACAAGTAACTTAAAGGATGCTTGGGATGACAATCCTTTAAGGATCCGCGGAACTATCTACAATGTAGAAATATACATTATAACTCCATGGTCATTCCAAATTAATCCATACTTTAAAACCAAAATATCATTTCCCTTTCAAATATATATATATATATATATATATATATATATATATATATATATATATTTTCATATTATAGCACTTTCAAAACTAAATTGATACTTTCATACACACACACACACACATACATATATATATATATGTATATAAATATATATTATTTTAACTTCATTATTATTTAATTTTGAAGTATTCACTTAATAAATCCATTATCATTTAAATAACCTTAAATTACATCCAACTAAATATTTCCTTCGATTTATTTAAAATTTGAAATATTCATTAAATTACTTAAATCAAAATCAAGTTTTAGGATCATATCTTAAATTTCAAATCCAATAAGTTTCAAATCGATATTAATTAAATATTTATTTAAATATAATTTTGAACCAATTTCAAATCCATCTTCTCAACCTTATTTTATTAAAATCATTATAAACCCTTTATTAAAATACAATTTAAATAAATATTTAACCATATTATTTATAAATTTAAATCAAACTTTATTAATTAAAGCTTATTATTAAATCTAGTTTATATTAAAACTTATTTATATATAAAATATTTCAATATTAAATAAAACCATATATCTTTCAAAACCATAGAAATCATTTCCAAAATATTTATATATAGACCAACGATGTCGGTATAAAAATTTTCTATCCTATGGTAAAGTGATACGGCTATTTATCATTTCAATCCGTAATTTAAATATATACGGGTATATATCATTTCAACGTACAAACCCAAATTCAATTCAAATGAAAATCGCTTCGGTTTATCATTTCAATCCATAATGATTTTCTCCTATTCTATAGATCGTTCGGGTATGTACTATTTCAACCCATAGTGAATTCTACACTAACAGCGAACTTGCAGAGTGATAACAGATATATGATAATAATAATAATAATAATAATAACATGAATATATCATCAATAACAATATAATATAAACAGCAGGATACAGTGTCATATCCCACAGGCGAACAGTTACATATAATAGTAAATAAACAATTTAAATAACTACAGCAGCATATTTCAATTGTCGTTTCAATTGAAAAACATTTAATAAATACAAAAACGTTAATCTTGAGTGATTGCTCACCTTTCGAGGCTAGAGGAGTTTTGACAAAAAAATAGGCTACGAATCCAAGCACGAATCTCAAAACGAAGCACGATGGCACGAATTCAACGATCAAAACTGATAAATATGAATAAACGAAATAAAATCAAAACATGATAGATGAAGAAAATTGATATAGGTGAATGCAACAACCCGCATAATTTACGATTGAATATTTAAATATTTTATTTTAATATTTTATCGTTAGTCGGATTTTAGTCCGAAAAGTTACTTTTTGCATACGGTCGAATTAGGACTCGGGACCACTTCCATTGGGTCCAAAACACTGTTTGCGATCTTTTTGAATATAAACTTTTATATGTTTGGAGTTAGTGGAACTTTGCCACTTTTTCACTTCGGGCTTTGGGTTTGGTTTAGCCCATTAGCCTATACTATTAACTTTAGCTCAACCCCCTCTTCCCTTCATAACTTCACTTTCATTTCCTAACACTCAAGCTTCATCAAAAATGGAGGGAGGAATGGGAAATTAAAACTTTAAGCCCTAATTCATTTGCAAATCCAACATCTAACTCCAAATTCAAAGAGAAGCCATTGATTCAAGCTTCTTGTGCTGAGATTGAAGTGTGGTTGATTCTTCCTTTGCTTTCAAGCTTCTTCTTCATTGATTTTGTGTAAAGGTGAGATTTTTATCTCACATCTTTGTCTATAACTATCTTTGATTGTTGGGTATGAATTCCTAACACTTTTTCATATTCGTTTGCTCTTGGTTTGGATTGAATTGGTAAAAATCCCAATTTTTAGTGTTTTGGGTTCAAATCTTTAAAAATCCTAACTTTGATGCTTGAACACGTTTTTGGTGATGCATCGAGGAGCCAATAGGACCGGGTAGCCGATGGGCGTAATCCCCTAGCGTCCATGCTCGATCGGTTGAAAATTGAGAGAGTTTTTGCATTTCTGTTCCTTAGGTCATTCGGCCTGTACACATGACTCTCGGCCTGCAGTTAGGTCGGGCTGCCTTAGGTCGCAAACCATAGATCGCTCGCCTTGTAGTTAGGTCAGCCTGCCTTAGGTCGCAACCCCTTAATTCGCTCGGCCATTAAGTCGCTCTGCCTGTTAGGTCGCGCCATGCTTGGGTCGCGCCATGCTTAGGTCGCGCCATGATTAGTTCACATCTGCTTCTTGTCGGCTTGCTGCTAAGTCGCGCCATGTTAGGTCGCAACCACTAGGTCGCCTGGCCTGCTTTATCTCGCACCACTTAGGTCGCTCGGCCTGCTCGCACCATTAGGTCGCGCCATGTTAGGCCGCATGCTACTCCTTAAGCCGCTATCTCCTTAGGTCGCTCGTTCCTTAGGTCGCTCGGCCTGTTATGCCGCTAGCATCAGTTAGGTCGCTCGTTCCTTAAGTCGCTCGGCCTGCCGCTATAGATTGTACCAACTTAGGTCGCTCACTTATGCCGCTAGCTCCTTATGTCGTTGCCGCTATCTTCTTAATTCGTTCAGTTAGGCCGCATGTTATTCCTTATGTCGCCGATCGCTTAGGTCGTATGCCGTGGAGTCGCATGTGTTGAGCCACTAATTTCTTGTGTTAAATTATGTTAAGGCGTAAGTCGTGGATGTCAAGTCGCAAGGGTATTTCCACTTTGATGGATTTGGAATCGAATTCTTTGGATTTTATTCACGTCTTCGAATGTGAATTTTTTTGATTTATTCTTTCTACAATCATTTTTGTGATTTGTCACTTTAAAAATATAAAGGTTTTCTATACTAGTAGTAAATATCAAAACTCTTCCATTAAAACGATTTCAACACTATTTTATTACAAAACTCGTTTCTTAAACCGTTTTCCAATCTACTAGTAGATACAAACCTTTATCTCACTCGTACGAGAAATCTAATTAAACGGCTTTGTAAAATAAGGGGTATGAAACGCTTGCGTTTACTTCGTTGGTTAATTCTTGGACTTGTACGAGTGAATATCTTGTGAAATTGTTCGAGTGGAGATCTATAATTTGTTCGTAAATATTTAAGTTAAGCTAGTGGTTATGGGACACGAGGCTAAGCTTATATATTTACTAGTTTACTGTAATTGACACTTCTTGATGATTGTTGATGATCATTTTTGTGATTTAGACTAGCAAAAGTGCGATGTCCCTTTGTCTACGAGGGAGACTAAACCCCGTTTCTTTGGAGCTTCGGCTCAATTTTGTGGGGTAGCGACCCATGGTCTTCAGGCCGTTTTATGGAGCTTCGGCTCAAAATTAATAGTTAGAAACAATGGAATAACGTTCCATTTTGTGATACACGTGTTGGTGAGTTTTCATGCTCCCATTTTGTGATAGGCCTCCCCCTTTTTGTGATTTCTGGATTTCCATTGATGATTTCTAGAATTTGTGTTTCACCAATTTTCGTGATTTACATTGATAAGTCTTATCAATATTTGTGTATTGGTGAATTTGTGTGTCATTAACTTTTGTGATTGGCATTGATATAATGAAAAATACTTATGGTTTTAGTGAATAAAAATAAAGAGTATGACATTCTTTTTGATCTTTGGGAAGATTCTTGTGATATTGATTAATATCTTGTTGATTTTCAATTACATACTTATCACAGTATGGTTTTATGGTTATCATACATTTTTGTCATATCTCTTATTCTTTATCATTTCATCTGATATTTATAGTGAGACTGATCCGTTTATTATTTTTCTTATTAAATAATATCGGGTCAGCTGTTACAGGTGCTTCTGCTTGACTTCACATCTGGGATTATCACCCTGACTTTAGGCTAACTACTTAGATTATTTGTCTACATTTGAGATATAGACTCATCGATGTATCCATATTCTTGTGTCTAGCACTTGTAGCTATTCTTTTATGATATTGTGGATCTTGTTTGACCACTACTCTGATGAACACTATTATGTGTTATATATTCATATCTATATCTGCCTTTGTGATATGGATGTCTGTGACTGATTTGTGTTATGTTTATTTCTATATTTGTTTCCGAAGAATATATACAGCCACTGTGTAGTAGCTTTGAGTTTGTATCGGTATGTCGGATTTCCTCCTGAAACCAAATGCATGTTGTACTATCTGACATATCGGTGCTCGCACAAAGCAATTACATGGATGGTCGCTCCTCAACAGCCTTATTCTCCACGCTAGTTGACGGCATTATCCTGTAGTGTCCTTAGCTAGGTGGGTATAGAGGTGGGGCATCACAGCTTAGTATCAGAGCCAAACTTCGGAGCAATGTAGAATAATCTAGCAAGGATCGTCGTCCTAAGCCATCTTAGGAGTCGTGCTTTAGGATTTAATTCGAGTCTTCGTACCGATTCATCCTATTTTCTTTATGATTCCTTGTTTATCTATCAAGATTGCTTGATATTCATTTGGTGAATAACCTTATCCTTCTTCTTTCTTTCTTTCAAAAGGAAGAGAAATGGTAAGACCTGGCCGTCCCAGTGCCGGTCAATCTAGTGATACTCCCCAAGATGGAGTATTTATGTCTGCCCAGCAGCTTCTTGATCTAGCAAGGAATGCTCAAGCAGCCGGATCTAATCTGGAGTCTACTCACCCTAAGTCTGGATTTGCATGTTTATGCAACGATTATACCAATTTGGGTGGGAAGCCATTCAAAGGTTCTGAAACTATTATTGAGGTCCAGGCTTGGCTGAGAACGTGCGATCGAATCTTTTCTCGCATGAATCTTATTGATCTTCACCGTGTCCAGGTGGCCTCTAGTATGCTCTAAGAAAGAGCATTAGATTGGTATGAGCTTCTGATTTCTGAAATAAATGAAGCGGATCTTACATGAGAGAAATTCCGAGAACGATTCGAATTAAAGTTTGTGCCAGAAGCTGAGAAGGTGACTTTGGCTCGCCGTTTTATTGACCTTGTTCAAGGTGAATCCTCTGTGGCAGACTATGTCGCATCATTCGAGTCACTTTCTAAATACGGGGTCGAGTACATAAACACCCCATTGAAGGAAAACCAAAGATTTGTCTATGGCTTGAATAAAATTCTCAAAAAGCCATTACTTCTAAAATTAGAAGTTTCTTTTGATCAACTCATTGATATCGCTCTTCGACTTGAAGAGGCTGATAGAGCAAGTGATGGTGAGGTTGGGAGTGCTAAACCGAACTTCACCAACAAGAAAAGGCCTAATAAGTTCAGAGGTCCTTATCCCAACAATAAGAAAGGGAAGCAAGCCTCTCCAGCAACTAAAACTTCTACCTCGAGTGGTGGGCAATGCTACAACTGTGGTTCTGAGGACCATTATGCGAACAAGTGTTCAAAGCCCCGTGCTTGTCGCTATTGCAAAAGCCTGGACCATTATATATCTTCGTGTCCCAAACTTCAAAACAGGAAGAAGGGAAAGCTTAATGTTGCTCAAACCCCTGGCAACACAGCTCGTGGTCGAGGTATTTCTCATTCTATCCTTGATGACATTATTTTATTTCGTGATCATCCTATTCGAGTTCTTTTTGTTACGGTGCGTCCCATTCTTTTATATCAAAAGAACTTGTTGATAAGAAGGGAAAGCTTAATGTTGCTCAAACCCCTGGCAACACAGCTCGTGGTCGAGGTATTTCTCATTCTATCCTTGATGACATTATTTTATTTCGTAATCATCCTATTCGAGTTCTTTTTGTTACGGTGCGTCCCATTCTTTTATATCAAAAGAACTTGTTGATACTTTTTCTTTGGATGTTTTGTGTTTAATGACTTCTTTGAGAATTGCGAATCCGGTTGGTGGATCCACAACAATCAGTTTATTGTGTAAAAATGTCGAGATTATTTTGTGTGAATTTTCTTTCGGAGCCGATTTGCATGTTATGCAATACTTAGGCTTCGGAATGATTTTGGGAATGGATTGGCTTAACTGCTATGAAGCTCAAATCCTTTGTCCTGAGCGAACTATTCATCTTCGACATCCCCAATCTGTTAAGCAGATTTCTATTGATCTTAAAGATTCGGATTCCGGCTTGGCTGCATCTTTATATTCTTTAAATCCTCATGGTGATGATAATGACGATGAGGAAGATGTCATTTCTCTTATGTGAATTCTCCGACATATTTGAGCCCGTTGTAGGATTACCACCTAAGCGAACAATTGAGTTCAGAATTAATCTCATCCCTGAAGCTCAACCTATCACTCGTCCTCCCTATCGTATGTCCAATAAAGAAAATGAGGAGATGCGCAAACAATTATCCGAATTGGAGACGAAGCAATTTATTCGTTCTAGTTCCTCGCCTTGGGGAGATTCAGCTATCTTCGTGAAGAAATTCGGTGGTACACTTAGGCTTTGCGTTGACTACCGCAAGCATAATGATCTTACTATCAAGAATAAGTATCCTTTACCTCGGATTGATGATTTGTTTGATCAGCTTAGTGGTGCTAGAGTCTTTTCACAATTACACTTAGCTACCGGTTTTCATCAGCTTCGTACTGCAGAGGATAGCATTCCTTTGACATCGTTCCGTACTCGTTATGGATCTTATGAATGGCTTGTTATGCCATTTTGTTTAACGAATGCTCCGGCTTATTTCGTTGACCTTATGAACCGAGTTTTCAAAGACTTCCTCGATCGGTTTGTTCTCATCTCTATTGATGATATTCTTATGTATCCAAAAACCGAGGAGGAGCATCATCTTCGGATTGTGATGGAAACTCTTAGGAGCAATCAATTAAAAGCAAAATTTTCTAAATGCCACTTTTGGCAATCTCGTGTGAAGTTTCTCGGTCACATTATTTCCAAATCCGGAATTTCCGTGGATCCTTCAAAGATTGAAACGATTCAAAATTGGAAGAGACCGGAGAATGTGATGGAAATTCGTAGTTTTCTCGGATTGGCGGGCTATTACCGTCGTTTTATAAATGACTTTTCAAAAATTTCCATGCCTCTTACTAGTTTGACAAAGAAGGGAGTTAAATACTTTTGGTCGAACAAATGTGAAGATTCTTTTCAGAAATTAAAAGAACTCATTTCTGATGCTCCCATTCTTGTGATTCCCGAGGGAAACCAAGATTTTATTGTTTATACCGATGCTAGTCGCGTTGGTTTGGGTGTCGTTCTTATGCAAAGAGAACGTGTTATTGCTTATGCTTCTAGGCAAATGAAGCCAGCTGAGACTAGATGTGTCACTCATGATTTAGAGCTCGCGGCTATTGTTTTTGCCCTTCCTATTTGGCGTCATTATCTTTTGGGAGAAAAATTTATTCTTTACACCGATCATAAATCTTTGAAGTATCCATTTTCTCAAAAGGAACTTAATTTGCGTCAACAACGTTGGCTTGAATTTCATGTAGCTAATGATCTTGATATTCTTTATACTCCCGGAAAGGGAAATCGTGTTGCCGATGCACTTAGTCGTAAGCAACAAGCGGTTGTTTCTATGATGATATCCGAATGGAATGATCTCGGAATTTTATCCATTTGTGAGATTCAAGATCATGTATCCAATTTGTGTTCATCTCTTGTTTTATGTAGTCTTGAGGCTCATCCTTCTCTTTTAGACCGCATTCTTGAAGCTCAAAGGCTAGGTCCCGATTTGGCTCTTCTTGGCCAAAATTTTAGGGATAAAATTGATATTGAGGGTTTGAAAGACTTTGGTATTGATTCTCGTGGTGGTATTCGAAAATTTGGTAGACTTATCGCGCCAAATATTAGTAATCTTCGTAAAGACTATTTAGAAGATTCTCATCGTTCTAAATTTACCATTCATCCCGGTAGTAGTAAAATGTACGCGGACATGAAGCAACTTTACTATTAGGAGGGAATGAAATCTGATATTGCTAACTTTGTTAAGTGTTGCATGACTTGCCAACTCATTAAGGCCGAACATCAAAGGCCCGGTGGGTTATTGCAACCTTTAGACATTCCGAATTGGAAGTGGGACCAAACTTCCATGGATTTTATAGACGGCCTTCCCCGTTCTCGTTCGGGTCATGATAGCTTATGGGTGATCGTTGATAGACTTACTAAATCCACCCATTTTATTCCCGTTCGGTCCAATCGAACCGTTCCTCTCTTGGCCAAACTCTTTTAAAAAAAATTGTAAAATTGCATGGAGTTCCTTCTTCTATTGTTAGTGATCATGATCCATTGTTTACTAGTGGATTTTGGAAGAGTCTTCAAAAAGTTTTCGGAACGAAGCTTAATTTTAGCACCGCTTATCATCCTCAGTCCGATGGACAAACCGAGCGTGTGAATCAAACTCTTGAAGATCTTCTTTGTGCATGTGTTCTTGATTTTGGTGGAAGTTGAGAAGATCATATTTCTCTTGTTGAGTTTTCCTATAATAATTGCTTCCAATCTAGTATTGGTATGGCACCTTTCGAGGCACTCTATTGAAGACCATGTCGATCTCCTTCTTGTTGGCTTAAGGCCGGTGAGAAGCTGGTTTTAGGTCTAGATTTTATTCATGATTCCACAGAGAAGATTGACCTTATTCGTCATAGGATGAAAGAAGCCAGGGTAGACAAAAATCCTATGCCGATAACTGGAGAAGGAAATTAGAATTTTCTGTGGGAGGTCTTGTGTTTATTCGTGTTTCACCTATGAAGGGTATTGTACGTTTCAGTCGATCGGGAAAATTAGCACCTCGATATATTGGTCCATTTCCTATCACCGAACGTATTGGTTCCATGGCATATCGCCTTTTATTACCGGCTCAGTTTTCTGCTATTCATGACGTGTTTCACGTTTCTCAATTACGGAAATGCCTTCGAGATTCCGATTCTATTCTTGAGCCCGGTGTTGTGGAAGAAAGTGAAGTTTCGCCTAATTTAACTTATGAGCAACATCCTATTCGTATTATTGCTTCGGAGGTCAAGCGCCTTCGAAATAAGGATTGCTCTTGGGAATCTAGAGAGTTCATCGAGCGAACACATCCGGACTTACTTTCTCGTGCTCTTTGAGGTTAATTTCTTATTTTAAATTTCTTTTGTGTTGATGTGCTTTCATGGTTGTTACCTTATATTTTCTTCTTAAATATTGCGTGGACGCAATTTCTTTAAGGAGGGGAGTCTGTAACAATCCGCATATTTTACGATTGAATATTTAAATATTTTATTTTAATATTTTATCGTTAGTCGGATTTTAGTTCGAAAAGTTACTTTTTTCATACGGTCGAATTAGGACTCGGGACCACTTCCATTGGGTCCAAAACACGTTTGTGATCTTTTTGAGTATAAACTTTGATATGTTTGGAGTTAGTGGAATTTTGCCACTTTTTCACTTCGGGTTTTGGGTTTGGTTTAGCCCATTAGCCTAAACTATTAACTCTAGCTCAACCCCCTCTTCCCTTCATAACTTCACTTTCATTTCCTAACACTCAAGCTTCATCAAAAATGGAGGGAGGAATGGGAAATTAAAACTCCAAGCCCTAGTTCATTTGCAAATCCAACATCTAACTCCAAATTCAAAGAGAAGCCACTGATTCAAGCTTCTTGTGTTGAGATTGAAGTGTGGTTGATTCTTCCTTCGCTTTCAAGCTTCTCCTTCATTGATTTTGTGTAAAGGTGAAATTTTTGTCTCACGTCTTTGTCTATAACTATCTTTGATTGTTGGGTATGAATTCCTAACACTTTTTCATATGCATTTGCTCTTGGTTTGGATTGAATTGGTGAAAATCCCAATTTTTAGTGTTTTGGGTTCAAATCTTTGAAAATCCTAACTTCGATGATTGAACACATTTTTGGTGATGCATCGAGGAGCCAATAGGACCGGGTAGCCGATGGGCGTAATCCCCTAGCGTCCATGCTCGATCGGTTGCAAATTGAGAGAGTTTTTGCATTTCTGTTCCTTAGGTCGATCGGCATGCACACATGACTCTCGACCTGCAGTTAGGTCGGCCTGCCTTAGTTCGCAAACCATAGGTCGCTCGCCTTGCAGTTAGGTCGGCCTGCCTTAGGTCGCAACCCCTTAAGTCGCTCGGCCATTAAGTCGCTCTGCCTGTTAGGTCACGCCATGCTTGGGTCATGTGTGCCAATGCCAATGCCGACCACCACGCACTACAACCTGTCAACGTCACATATAGCCAATGCCGACCACCAGAAAACTCGAAACTTCGGCCTTCACTTTGTCAACCCCACATCCACCATTACCCAAAACCCCGAGCAACTCGACGCTCGAACGAGGCCGTGGAGATCAAAATTTCGACCTCCATGAAAGTTAGGTTTACCCACTAAAATCGTACGCCGCCTTCGCCACCTTCACCAATGTTACCTCCACCTATTTTTTTCATCACCACCATAGGTTCCTCCACCTCCACTAGCAACTCCGAAACCTCCAGTTCAACGTGCCGCCGTAATTTGATCAAAAAGCCCAATTCGATCATTCCCAACTCAAACCACCAACTAGAAATCACCAAATTTATTTTAAAAATCATAGATTTACGTAAGGATTCAAGTTATATTCGTAAATCATTGTTTTGTTAAATTTAAAATTTCTAATTTTTAAAGTTTCATCTGTGAAAATCTTATTTTTCCTCCTGTATACATTTATACTTCATAAAAATAATTTTTTTTCATAGTTCTTACTTGAATACACATCTTTACTTTTGACAGCAGATCCTAACACTAAGTAGATAATGAGAGATTGAATTTCTTGGTTATCATCTACCCTGTGAATTAACAGAGAAGCTTTTGAATAATTTAGTACTGTCAAAATGAAAATGTATGCACCCAGAGTTGAAAACAAAGAAGATATACATATTAAACATAAACCATTCACTGATTATAGGTGACTTAAAATTTTATATTATGTTTACTGACCTTCCAGATCATGGTTTCAGAGCTTTCAAATGGAAGTTGAAGACTTTTAAACTTTGCAATGTTGAAAATCCTGTTTGAGTTTGCTAACTGGAAGTCTTTTTTTATCTCAGGTTTTTCTTTTGATTGCCTTGATTTTTTTTACTGAGATGTTTAAGTTGATGTTGGGTTTAAGTATAGATGATATTCACTTCAGTTTTCTTTTACTCAGTTTAAATAGATGAACCAACTGGAATGAGCAAATATAGGTAGAGGGAAGTTTACAGGATGATAAGTTGATTTGTTTAAGCTGAAATGAGGTTTGATTATGCCTAGTTTGTACAAATTTTTAGCAGGGATATCTTTTTTGTTGGCTGATGTGAATTTTTTAGTGTGCTAGCATTAATTAGCTTGTACAAATTCATATTTTTTTTCTTTTCAGCTGCACAAGTTTGAAATAGTTTGATATGGCTTCTCTTACAAGCTTTCTATGCATGTATATATTTTTTTCTCATTTATTTTCATTTGCAAGTGTACATGTTTTTGTTTTCTTTTATTATTTTTGTTTATCTCATTCTATTTGTATTATTTTGTATTATGATATTAAGATTTACTCTATATTGTCTGAACCATAGAATTTATTTATATTACAATATAGATGAATTTCCATTCTTTATTTTGTTCTTAAAATGTTACCAATTAATTGTTTACTTTATATTTTATAGTTATCTCATATATATTGATTTCTATTTCTAGTTTAATTTATTACTATTATTTTACCTTAGTAATCATTATCTTGTATTTATTTATATATTTGTTTTTATTCTACTCTTATCAAATTCTAAATTTTAAATCAATTTATTTATTTTCTTCCTTGTGTCAGAGGTTTATATTCTTATTTTTATTTTAAAACCATTCCTTTAAGATTTAATTTAATATGTATATATATATATATATATGCATGTATATATAAATATAAATTCAAACTCTACTCATATGATTTAGTATATATTCTATTTGAATTGGGGAGACTCGAATCAATCTACCAATTAATTTTACAGATTTTAATTCAAAAAATAATTTAATTACCAATTTAAATTTAGTAAAAATTCGGGGTCGTTACAGTATATCTGCTGGATTTAAAGAATGAGAATAATGATGGTTAGATCCCGACACTTGTGCCAATTTGAAATGACTAAAACAGGATGGCTTGGCAGAGATAAGTGGGCTAGCTACCCCTTACAGACATCCGTTCTTCGATTTTCTTCTCGAACTTGGTCCATACGATTACTTTTGATGTTGATTTTGATTAGTGCACCTTGATTTGGGATGACCTCCCTTTGACTCGATATGGGATGGATAGACACGATGGGAGCTCATGGCTATGATGCGTTGCCACCAGCTATGCGACCCAAACTGGTATTATCATACCTTAGGTATTGCATCACATGCCTTATGATACTTTTATCCCTATATTGGATGACTATGAGTTTGGTTTAGTGTTTTCGTATAATGATGCATCCTTATCACCCGACGTGCTACTGGGGACACTGGGTAGGAGATGTGAAATCTCGTAAACATCTCTGATGCTATTACACTCATGTTATATATGATATTGATTTGAATCACATAAGGATATTTTAGTCCTAACTAGAGTGTTTTGCCTTTTCATTACGCTTGGGTCAGCCTTGAGTTTTCAGTGCATTGAAGATTATTTTCTGGAGGACGAAGAAGAAGAGTTGGTATATTTTATTACTAGGATTATTTCACTACATTGTTTTTTCAGCTACATTATTCCATTATTCTGTTGCATATATAACTCTGACAAATGCTGTATAAATTTTAATCAACTGTATCGCATAAATAGCTTCATGAACTGTTTATTTGATTATTATATTTTATCATTCCACTGCGAGATTATGTATTTGTTTCCTTCTTTCCATATTTTCCTTAATTAACTCTATTGATTATCTGTGTTTTGGATTATTTGAGTTGGACATATGTGGATTATGGACGATTTAAACTTCCGTAATGCAGAACATCACAATAGTGGTTCACAAAGCAAGGCCTACATCCACTTTAATATTTTATAGCTTATATCCAACTTGGAAGCATAAGTTCTTAGGGATTGGTACAACTTCAACGCTTAGATTTTTAGAATTACAAGAATATAGAGCAGGGAAAAACTAGAGCCAAAAGGATTTTGGAAAATGAGCTCTCCCTTCCTATTCATAGAGGAAGGAGCCTAGTATCTCGCATAAAATATCTCCAAGCCATTTTCCATCATTTAGACCAATTCTCCTAAGAAAGTAGGTGCCAACTCATCGGTTTGTAAGGGTCGGTACAACACAAAAATTAGGGGTCGGTGCCGACCCATACGAAAGCAATATGGTTGTCTCCATCTGTTCATTTTGGCTTGTCTTTTAGTTAGCTTCATGATTCCATAGTTGTTTACACTAATATTAGCTTACTTCTGGGTCCAAATGATGGGGTTGTGGAAGAATAGAGGTGCATCTTTAAATATTCATGGAGATCGATAGAGAATTACATCGAACCAATAAACGGCATTGGATATAGGCTTCTGGCATCAAGCAGAGGTCATCAGTAGAAGATGGGATCCACTTGATGTGGAAATAGGACTCGGTATCGACCTAGAGGGTGGGTTCGGCACCGACCCCTATCTTAGTTGAATTATCTATCGTCTTGGTTTGGGTTTTTATGGCTTTCGCCTTACAATTGTGTCCATTCTTGGTTTCTGAACTCCTGGATTATCTCTTTGGGCTTCCTGCCTTGATAGCTCCAAGTTGGATCCATCTAGTCGGTCGCCAAAGTACATCTCATCTCGAATGTGATGTGCTTTGAATCAAGACAAGTTAGAATTTCCATGAAGGACTCACTTCGTTCTTCGAACAGTCGTTATCCTTTTCATGAAAAGTTAGGTCCATAGCGATCCATTGTGATGCTTTGCGAGCATCCGTGATTATAAAACTAGAACATATTCTTCTGATTTGTTATTCTAAGTTTGAAGACCTTAAACCGGTTTCGTCCATGGATTTCTCAGGTTTGAATTTGATTTCCCTTTGATTCTTTCCATTAAGTATTGGATATATAATACGTACACACATTTACATGCATCTTCTTGAAAGAAGGAGGGTAGGTGCATGGTTTGTACTTATGCTTAGACATAAATCCACACACACACACACTCACATATACAAATATATATACTTATGTTTTTTAGGACATGGTATTAACCCCTGACCTTGGGTTGGTACCGACTCTAGACTTAGGATATTTCCTATATTTGTTGCGAATACGAGTTTGAAATGTTATAAAGTCCACGTGCTCCATTCATTTTCCATACTTGCCTTATTTGCTAACCGATCCAAGAGTTCAAGATGCCATTAGAAACTTCGATTCCAAATCAAATCTTTCTTCCATCTAAGCCTTAGACCGTCACTGCCTACCCTCGCCTACATCAGCCATCGCCCCCTCTACTTTTTCAGACCCATCTCCATCGACCCGTACCCCAATTTCCATCTTGCAATTTGACCAGGTTCCAAGACCAAATCATTTTTCTTCTGACCAAATAGGTGGTGTACTTGACTATGGGCATAAATGAGGATAAACGAACATGGGTGAACATGGTAATAAATGGCCATGGTTTGGGAAGTAGCAAGGTGGAAGTAGAAGAAAGTGGGAATCTTGTTTGAGTTTTGAGTCGTTCAACTCCAACACTTAGGCCAATTTCCTGAATTTTTATGCACATGGCAATCCTTCCCTATGAACTAGAGATCTCTTCTTGGTATTAACCCTTTCCAAAGCATTTCTAATGATGTAGAACTTGTTGGGACAGTCAGCATTGATGATCACGTTGAGTGATATCCAAAATTGAAAAAGAACTAGTAAATAATATCAGAAAATTAAACTATACGACACCGCACTGGAATCCACATTAGCATGGGTTCATGGTTTGTGATCGATCTAATGTTGATTATCTATCGAGTTTTTTGTAAAAATTGATCAGAGATGTTCCAAATGTCTTGCTGTCCAAGCCACAGGTACATCAACTTTGCGATGTCGAATCTGATGGTGAATAAAGTTCAACCACAACTCCACATGCCCAATCAACTCAGGTAGAGCATGCACAACAAACTCTAATTCAGTGGGAACAACAACAAGAGATTCCACAAGTCGAATGGAAAAATTAAGAGAATCTTGAAGTCAAGCAATAAGTTCTTGAAAATCCAGTAGAGTTGGTAGGCAGGCAAGTGATAGATCCAACACTCGACAGTCTTGAGGATGTCATGATAATAAAAGATCATGCTGATATTATAGCCTCTAAAGTCGATAAATGATCTCTTCAGAGGATATGTGATAAGCATGGGATTCCATTTGAAGATGTTTTAGCTCCTTCCCATCATCAAAGGTCACACAACCCTCCGAAAGGTTACATTGTCTGCAATAAATATATGTGTTTAGCGGGTTGCATTCTACCATTCAACCAGTTTGTTCTCTAGGTTCTAAATTTCATACCTTGGCTCCGATATAGTTGCACCCGAACAGTTATGCTCCTCAGTAAATACGATATCTTCTCCAAGCACTTGAACTGCGTATATAGCGATGAGGAGTTCTGATACATTTATAGCTTCAAGAGTCGACAAGAGAGTCCATCTTTGATTTAGTTGGAACCGATCAGAGGTTATAGAGTAGTTAGCAAGGCATGGAACAGTTGATCTACTTCAAAAATGAGTGTCTGCATTTGCTATCCACCTTGCTCGAAGACGAATATCTGGATGTAAGTTCCATCCTATTTATATTGTATAAATTTGCCTCACAGTATGCAGACGAAACTCATTGCCTTGCTTTACTATTCAAATGTTTCCAGAAGACCCAATAACTTGGTGCTTTCAGATGTTGTTAACACTCTTGTGATGATTTTGATGGAAGATAGAGTATCAAAACTTTCATATCAGATGAGAATCTTCTTACCTACCGCTTGTCAGAAGAGGGATGCAGTAGTGGCATCGTCCAAATAGCTTCCAGTGATGATGATGCCAATAATGAATACAACACACTTGGAGGAGGTGAGACTGATCTAGATTTCCCCCCAAGCCCAAGTCTTGGGGATGGAGTTGAAGAAAATATTAAACAAGTGCCGAAGGACACCGCGGAAGGCGAAATTATTGGTGAAAGTGGTAAGGCTGGCCAAGGTAACATCAATGTGGGTCATGAGTCTCTGCTTGAACAATCTAGGGATGATCAACCACCTGCTCATTGTGAAAATCTCTGAGCCCCAAACTGCTACCTAACCTCCATTTGTCACACATGTAGAGAAAACTCTACCTCTTCCCTCAATAGCCACATTTGCCAGATTTGTGCCAATCCCTACCGAGTTCGGCTCTTTCTATGTCGGCAATATTAGTATCAAGGTTATCGACTCCCTTGTTTGTGGTTATAAGGGCTTCATCCCTACCATTATGGGAGAGGTTAAGGGTGGGCGAGGTCGGTTAATCGACCAAATCGGTTATTTTTTACGGCTAACCTAAACTGAAGAGCGGTTCGGTTAACCACTATTCAGTTATTCTTGGTCGATAGTACCGACCCAACCGAATCTTTTAAACTGCAGTTAATCGTTCGAACATAACATTAACCAATGATTAGTAGCGGTTAACTGGTTAACCAATTAATAGTTCAAGTTACACCGGTTGACTGATTAATCATTCAAGTTATATTGGTTAGTATTCAAGCAAATCACTAGTTTTTCTAAGATTTACAAATAAAAATAGATCATTGAAACATTCCAAGCTATGCTAACTTCATAACTTACATGGGATGAAAAATTACACATATTACATAAACATTATGATAGAGAATATGCACATATTACAATAATACAATAATGTAACAACCCTAATTTTGATTAACATTATTTTGGATATATAATTAGTTAAATTAAATAAAATAATATGATGATTAGGGGATTGATATTTGTGTTAATAGAAAGGTAGCCTGTCATATAACAAATAAACTAAAGGGGACTAAACTAAAATAGGTAAGGCAAATAAACGAAGGGTAAAATAGAAATAAATATGTTCTTATATCTTAAACCCTTAGGCCATTCATTCTGCATGTACATTTGTAAAAAAACTAAACATAAGAGGTCAATCACCATTAAGAAAGAACAAGAAGAAGATAAAGCAATCAAAGGAAGGAAGCTTAATCAATTCAAAATCATTCTCAAATCTCAATTCCTTAATCACAAAGCTAAGGTGAATAATAGGTTACATCTCATGTATTTTATTATTCTCGGTTTTAGGTCGAGATCCGAATTATTTTGCAATGTTCTGCCATGTTTTTTATTGTTAAAATGGATATATATGTTTGCCGATGATTTATGCTATTTCATATGGATTTTATGATATGTTTTAATATGAAAACCCTGTTAAATGATATCCAAATGCCTCGCGATTTTAGAGTAAGGTAAGAAATGATATTTTAGAGACGAGTTTCAATTTTCATAATTTTCTGAATTAATGTGGAATTAGTACTAATTTTATAGTGAAAAATGGTTATTTGGGTTTAAATGAATTACGAAAAAAAAAAGTATATTTTAGGTCAGAAATTAATATATGTTAGAAAATAAATTAAAAATGATTTATGAATTTTTTTTATAGATTTTTCCTAAGTGTTTTAATAAGTATAATAAATTATTTTAGGTATGGAACTTAAATGCTTTATATATTTAAAAAAAAGAAGGGGTATTTTATAAATAATTTAATTTGTTTATTTCAGAAATTAGTAGTACTTTTAGAAAAGAAATTAGCAACCAATCCTGTTTTGACAAACAAGGCAGGTCAATTGAAAAAAAGTGCTTTAAAAGGTTAAAAACCAATCTATACATGCTTTTACATGTTTTGCCACTTTCGGCACCTAGCCTTCGACATCTTACTTCAGCCTCCATCTGCATCAAAACCAAAGCATAGGGCATCAAAGACTTGGTATGTAGTGAGTTGGACATAGGCGAAAGGCACTAGTCAAAATTAGGGTTTCTGAAGGGGTCGAAGCCTTGCTTTGTTTTTAAATGAAAATGTGCCTACTTTGCTTTTGAAAGGAATGCTCTCGACTTAGTTAGATTTTGACAGGTTCAACTTGTTTTAAAGTAATGGTTTCGAAAGAGGTTATACTTTTTTTGTTTTAAGTAAATGCTTTCGAAGGGGTCGAAACCCATTGCTGCCGCTCTCCACCTTCTAAGGCAAATGGTTTGGAAAGGGTTACTCTGTTTTTAAAACTTAGCCACTTCTTCAATGCTTCGAAGGGTTGTTTTCAACATCATCACTTCTTTACTTAGGAAATAGCTTTTGGAGGAGTGCTTTCAACTTAGTTGTTTTCTGACCTTTTGTTTTATTGAAATTTAAACCAAAAAGGTTTCGAAAGGAATAGTTTCTAATGATTTTGAAAGGCCACTCCACGTATTTTACTTCAACCCAAATGCTTTCGAAAGGTTTGATTTTATGAAAAGGATTTAGTGCTTCAAAAGTTTTAAGATTAAGGTTTCGAAGGGGTAGTTCCCTAATGGTTTTGGAAGGTTTTAAATGGAAGGTTCCAATATTTTTGAAAGGCAATGTTTATGTTGTTCTGATAAGAGGATGTCTAAGGTTTTAAAGATTTTGAAAGAAAGGTTTGGTAATATTTTTGAAAGGTTTATTAAGAATGGTTTCAAAAGGTATATTTTGGCATTTCGGTCTTAGGTTACAAAGAAAATTAGTTACTTGGTTTCGAAAGGGGTACTTTCAAATGTTTAAATGTTTTCATCAACAAAGTTTTATGTAAAATATATATAACATGGCAAGGTGACTTGAGTAAAGCATAGAGTATATTTTCCTTATTTAAATTACAATTTAAGGATTAAATCAATCTGAGAGATAATGTTTTCAAGGAAAATTTTATGGTAGATGACCCTAAGTAAAATGAATCAGATATTAGAATACCAGATGGGGTATAGGGTCACGCCCAATACTTTAGCTAGCAGCCCCTAGCTAATATAAGTCCAAAATTCCACTATGTAGTGCTTTGTCATAGGTAAGACTAAAATTATGTTACATACATAAAGAAATCTGTAAAGGTGTGATAGATTACTGGTGAGCCCATAAAATCATTAGGATCAGTTGACCCTGGGAGAACTAAGTTAGGGACAGACTATCCAGAAGAGGGGTATCTAATAGAAGTTAGATTATTTGTTTATTTTGCCCAGTAGGCCCGAGTCAATCAAAGGTTAGTAGTTAGCCAAACAAAACTGTAGTGTCTGGGCAGATAGTCCATTTGTTAACTGATTTGTATGCATGCATGATATTGCTTTATTGTTTTAACCAGTTTTGGTTGCAAGATTATGATTTGCAGAAGATATGCTTTAAAAGGATATTAGTAAAGGGAAACACATTCTACTAAGCGCCGTGGTATTATTTAATATCAAATAATCGAGATATATACAGTATTATTCCCACCAATCTTTATGTCTGACTCGAATTTATGTTTTCCTCTTAAACTCTTTAGTGCTTTAAATTGATTTGAGCAAGCTGAAGGTTGAGGATTTGCAGGTTTTAGTAGGTTGAAGAATAAAGCTTACAAAGATGAGCATGAGGTTGATGGATTACTATTTTGGAGTTGTTTTGTTTGTTTTATTTCGCTGTGTTGTATTAAGTCAATTATGACTATCTAGTACTCTGGTCAACCAAATGGGCATCGTCTTATATCGCTCTTGGCGTATTTATATAATAACTATATTTGATCTGAACCTAGGAAACATTAGGATTATGTAACCTGGATATGAAACATGTTTTATGAAATGTAATCAGAAATGTTGTTTTTGAAGTGATTTTGTTTCATATTCATGTGCTTCTGATATTATGGATACCATTGGCATTACCGTATTTTATCATCGAAAGTTAATACTATGTATGACTGCAGCATCTGTAGCGCTTAGATTTGGGCCTCAAGATATGGGATGCTACAAATACCAAATTGATCATAAACAGAGTCTCAAAACTGCATATTAAAATATAAGCATAAAAATACAAGCACTGAAGTTCAAAATTTCAATGTTTGCATAGACCATTGCAACTACAGCAGCATTACAAGCATTCATATTTCATAGTTCATACATGCCACACATTACAAGCATTACAACAACAAGTATTTCATACACTACAGCAGCCATTAACCATCACGCATCAAGAGGCAGCATTACAAGCATTCGTAGTTTACAGCATAATACATTACAAGCGTTACCTTAGCAATAAGAAGTTTTAAAAAAATGTGGTAATATAACTACTACATTAGCACAGTCATCTCCAAATAACATAAAGTTACTAGTAGACTGTCAAATATATTGCAACTTCAGTCTCCATTCTCCAAGTCTCTTTCTAAAGGTGAATAAATACAAGTTACCTAAACTGAAGAATATACACAAGCATAAGGTCTAATAAACTAAACAAGTAAACAGGCATGAGGACCAAAAAGGAATGACTTTCTTGGATCTAAAACCCATATTCAATGTTATTCCCAAACTGCCCTGAATTCAAATCATTTCTGCAGTATATTTAGAAAGATAAACTCTTGTCCAATATCCAAGATTACATGTATATAATTTAATGTTACTAACTTACTATCATAATTTTCAAACATAATGCGTGGCTTACATTTGCTATGATGGTTTCGGTGTATAAAGCTACTATCAACTATTGTCATTATTTTAATCCAAACTGATGGAAAAAGTTTCATTGCAAGAAGCAATTGATTACTACAGAATCTACATAAGACTAGCATTGATGGCTAAATTCAATTGAGAATGTATTATCTTTTCATAATTCTATTTCATAATGTAAAAGAAAGAGAATAGGACTGGCAATAAGCTAAATAAGTCTTATTGAATGGGACCGGCATTAACTAGCAGTAAGCTAAAAAAGTCTTACTGAATATGTATCTCGGTATCTAAATTTAGTTAACAGTAGTGCAATTACATATGTAAATTTGATAAAAACGGTAACTGAATGTACATATGTAAATTTAGCAATAATTTGACTGCATATGTAAATTAAGAACTAAACATGGTGAAAACAGTGATGATGGAAATGGACCATCCATATTGAGAATAGAAGATGACGAGGATTCACTTTGACGTCGATGTATAAATTCTACATGGCAAACAAATTAGTAAAAGTAGGCGTAGGTAAAATCAAACAAATATGGAACTAGATTAAATTAAGAATGCAAATATCACCTAAGAAGGAGCCATCATCGTAATAAACATCATCGAGAGGAACCTCAATCCGATGATCGACAAGAATTGGTTTAAATATTAACCAATTTATGTATGAACTAATGCCTCAACCATTCCCGAACTAAAAGTACTACAAAAATTGTCTATATCCCTTCCTCCAGTGTTGAATGTGGATTCGGAAGCAACCACGAACACCGGAATAGCAAGGAGATCTTGAGGGACTAGAGATAAAACATAATATTTGAAACTATTTGCCTTCCACTACGGTAAAACATTATTTGGTTCATTTTCAATCAGTGCATTCAAATACTTTTCAAATTCCTTGCCTTCATTGTCTCATTCTTGAACTTGTCTTATAAAGGTATTCCCTTTTCTAGAAAGAACATCACAAACATTCAAAACACTTTCACTACCAACAGACGTACTAAATTGTGGTGTGTCTCATGTTTGTGTTCCAAATGTAGAATCATTCACATAAAAATCAAACAACCTTAACAAAATATTTTTCACACTTTTTAATATGTCTTCTGCAACTACTTTTTCATACGTGTCTTCAGCACATAACTTCAAAATTAGAAATTTATATCTTAGATCAAGCATACATGTAACAAGTAAAATTTTGTTCATGTTACCTATGCTCTCCCAATATTTTACAAACTTGGATTTCATATTATATGCCATTCTTCCAAGATAAGGATTCGTTTCCGCAATCAATACTCGAAGTTCTTCTTAGATTCCACTTAGATTAGCACATATGTTTTCTATATTCTTTAGCTTGACTGGTGATCATAATATATGATGTAGTGCGTTTTTTGTTGTTGTGAATGAGTTTCTTTGTACCGATTCATACTTGCAAGTTTTCAACCTTCATAAACAATCAACTCCTTGCAGTTTAGAGAAAGCTTCCAATAATGCTAAAGCAGAAAATAAAAAGTTTCTAACTCACCAAACATCTTACTATGCATAAGGGTATTGCATACTAACAGTGTTTTATATGTAACTACAACTTTCAAATTTCTTTCCTACATGCTTGCACCTTTTCTAGATGCATCACTGCATTTTCTTTAAAAATTTGCTTGTTTTGAAAGAATAATTACCGCTCGCTCCCATAGTAAACTAGGCCATGCATAATTCACTTATTCTAATAATAATAGACATCATCATTTATGTTCATAATATATAAAATGAATGCTGTATAGAATATTTCTTTAATATCATGTTTTTTTTTGAACAAATGATCTTATGTAGCTTATGGTTTACAACTTTATATGGAAAGTATTCAGGACCTTCTTTATCTAGAAAATGACATTAATTTGAATAACAGTATATTATATATCACATTGTTACTGATATAACAATATATTATATATCAAATTACCGATATGTCAAATAATAATATGTTATATATCAACTTAACCATCAGTATTTCCACAAGCAGCAGCAAAACACATGCATATAATCATAAAACTTACTGCAGCAACAAAAGGAAGCATACAATCTTAACCATCAGTGCAATGCATGCATATTATATATCAACTTAACCTGTTGAATTTGGATGATTCAAATATTAGTTAAAGAGGAAAGAAATTGATTAGTTGATTCAATCAAATCAATTAATTTAGCTGATATATGGAAGGATATTTTGAAGGAAACTAATTAATTAGTCAATCAATTAATTAGTCAATGTATATCTGCTATATGAAGAAATAAATAATTAGGCATGGAGAATAAAGGAAAGATATGCAAACGAAGATTACGCCATCTATTTCTACTAAAATCAAATCACGCAAATTGGAAAGATATCTGGGTAATGGGGAAATTGATTTGCTTAATCTCCAAGCAACCATTCATTATCAAGTCTATATAAATGAAGGAACTTTATCATTATATGAACAAGAAAGTGTAGTATCCACCATTATTCTTTCCTCTCTCTTTTGTACTCTTTTCTTTAGTGAAATAAAAAGTTGTTGGGTCTCTGCGGACGTAGGATATTCATATTCGAACCACGTTAAATCTTCTGTGTCTTCTATTTCTGTTATTTTTTTCTGTGAGACTGCATAATTCTTTTTAAGTGTCATTGGTATGTAAATAGGCAATACTAGATCCTGAACAAATAACCGCTTCCGTTCAAATTAAAAATATCACTACAGTTTGGTATCAGAGCTAGTGTTATTGTTCATGTTTGGATATTAATGGCTACTTCTAGTAAGTCCGTTGGCAGATCTGGTGTCAATTATGGAGTAACACGTTTTGACGGAAAAGGTGATTTTAGTACTTGGAAGATGAAGATGGTGGCAGTATTGAAGAAGGAAAAGACTTACAAGGTTGTTTCTGCGCCTGAGAAATTGAAAGGTATTGATGCAGCTGATTTGAAAGAGATGGAAGATGAAGCTCTTACAACAATAAAGTTGAGCCTTTCAGATGAAGTTCTTAGATAATTCTCTTAGAAGAAGATGACAAAAGAACTATGGGATGCATTATCGGATGCATATCAAGACAAGTCTCTCACTAATCGGATTATTCTTCAGCAACAACTTTATTCGTTCAAGACGAAGGCTGGAGCTAATCTCATGGAGCATGTAGATGCTTTGACGACTTTGATTATGAACCTAAAGGCAGCGGAAGTTGATATTACTGATGAGGCTCAAACTGTGATCCTCTTATGTTCCTTGCCTAAGGAGTATACTACTTTTGTTAATTCCATGATTTATGGCCGCAGTAAAATTAGCCTGTCTGATGTAAAGGCTGGTCTTCATAATGAAGTACTAAGAGGTAGATTGGCGAGCACTAGCATGGATAGTGATACCGAAGGCTTATCTGTTCAGAGAGGTAGAGGCCAAAGAAGGTCGAAGAAAGGTGGAGGATGGAATTATTCACTGTCTCAGTCTAGGGGGCCTAAGAATTTGACTTATGATTATTGTAAGAAACCAAGGCACTTCATAACACAATGTCCCAAGCTTGAAGGTAGAAGAAAAGATCCAAAGTAAGCCTCAGCTTCTACGGTAGAGAAATCAGATACAGAAATCGACACCGATGTATTTACAGCTTCTGGCTCTTCTGGAAAGAGCAACTTATGGCTGATTGATTCTGGTGCATCCTATCATATGACACCTGATAGGAATTGCTTTTCCACTTATCGTGAAATTGATGGAGGAGAAGTTCTGATGGCTAATGATGCTTCTTGCCGTATAGCGGGTGTTGGTAGCGTGATGATTAGGATGTTTGATGGTGTTATTCGTACGATCATCGATGTTAGACATGTACCTGATTTGAGGAGGAGATTTATTTCTGTTTGGGCGTTGAGTAGGCTTGGCTTGAAGATTGTAGTGGAAGGAGAGAAAATGAAGACATCGAAGCTTTCCATGATTGTTATGAGAGGTATGAGGGCAGGAAATCTTTATCTATTAAAGGGGCACTACTGTAATTGGTGAATCAGCTTCTGTTACATCTGTTGATTCAGATTCTTCCAGATTATGGCACTTACGGATGGGTCACATCGGTGAGCGCAACATGGATGAGTTGAGAAAACGAGGATTGATTGATGGAGTTCATCATTCAAAACATGGTTTTTGTGAAGGGTGTGTTCTTGGAAAGCAGACGAAGATTTCTTTTGGTACAGAAGAGCATAAAGCAAAAACTGTCTTGGAGTATGTTCATACAGATGTCTGGGGTCCCTCCCATTGTCCGTCTTTAGGTGGAGCTAGATATTTTGTTTCATCTATGGATGATTTCTCTCGTAAAGTATGGGTATACTTTCTTCAGTCAAAGAGTGAAATCTTTGTTAAGTTTTGGAAGTGGAAATCTATGGTTGAGAAGCAGTCAGGGAAGAAATTGAAAGTTCTCCGTTTAGATAATGGCGGTGAATTTGCATCACAGGAATTCATCGATTAATGTGAGTTTGAAGGCATTAAGAGGCATTACACCACACCAGGCGACCCCCAGTCTAATGGAGTTGCAGAAAGGATGAATCAGACATTATTGGAGAGAACAAGATGCCTTAGACTAACTGCTAAATTGAAGAAGGAATTTTGTGTTGAAGCTTTATCTATGGCGGCATTCCTCATCAACCGCACAACTTCCACTGTCATAGATATGAAGATCCCTGAAGAAGTATGGAAAGGAGAGCCTGTTAGCTATTCATTTCTCAGAGTGTTTGGTTGCCCAGCTTATGTGCATGAGAGCAAAGGGAAGCTGGAACCTAGAGCTCGCAAGTGTAATTTTCTTGGTTATAAGAGAGGAGTGAAGGGATATAGGTTGTGGTGTCCTATTAGCAAGAAGATCATTATGAGCAGGCATGTGACTTTTGGTGAGAAGGCTATGTTGAAGGTGGAGCCTTCTTCGTTGGATGACAATGAGAGGACATGTGAAGAATACCAGACACAAACCAAGTCATCTATTGATTCTTTCCATAGATGTTCAAATGGTGTTTCCGATGGCACCGTGGTTGAGGAGGATAATATCGATGTTGGTACAGAGGATCAAACTCAAGGTGGAGCTCATTCGAAACCTAGGCCTGTCAGACAAAGAAGAAAGCCTAAGTGGCTTGATGAGTTTGTTGGATTGAGCATCGAAGATATTAATTTCGATGATATGGAAACATATGCTTTGAATGTTTTCCGTGATGAGCCCTGTGATTATAAAGAAGCTATCGCATCAGTTAGCAGTTGCAGTTGGTTAGTTACTATAGAGGAGGAGATTGAACCATTGCAGAGAAATCATACTTGGGATTTGGTGCCTCTTTCCACCGACAAGAGAGCTATTGGATGCAAGAAAATCTATAGAGTGAAAAACGGTGAAAATGGTAATCTCAGATATAAGGCAAGGTTAGTCGCAAAGGGGCGTGTTCAGAAGAAAGGGGTAGAGTATCATGATATCTTTGCTCCAGTGGTTAGGCATACTTCTATTCGTATTCTTTTGGCATTGGTTGGTCATTATGATATGGAATTCGAGCAACTAGATGTCAAAACTGTATTCTTGCATGGTGATCTGGATGAGGAGATTTATTTAAAGCAGCCGGAAGGGTTCATTGATAGTAGCAGGCCAAACTATGTTTGCAAACTCAACAAATCTCTATATGGACTGAAGCAGTCTCTTAGACTATGGTACAAGAGGTTTGATAAGTTTATGCTTTTATAGGGATACTCCAGAAGTTTCAAAGACCAGTGTGTTTATTTCAGAAGATGTGATGGTAATATGATTTATTTGTTATTATATGCTGATGATATGCTGATTGCATCTCGGAGTATGGTCAGAATTAAGGAGTTGAAAGCGAAGCTCTGTAGAAAGTTTGACATGAAGGATTTGGAAAAGGCACAAAGAATATTGGATATGGAGATAAGTAGGGATAGAAAGCAGAGAGAGTTAAGGCTCACTCAAGCGTAGTACATCGAGAAAGTCCTCGCTCGATTTGGAATGGAGAAAGCTGAACCGGTTGGCACTCCATTAGGCTCTCATTTTAAGTTGTAAAAAGACTTATCTCCCTCATCGGAAGAAGACAAGAGGTATATGGCTGATATACCTTATTCTAGTGCTGTTGGTAGTCTTATGTATGCGACAGTGTGCACAAGACCAGATTTGGCCCATGCAGTGGGTGTTGCGAGTCAATATATGTCCAACCCAGGCAAAGAGCATTAGCAAGCTGTGAAGTGGATTCTTAGGTATCTTCGGGGCACTTCTTCGGTGGGGTTGTTATATGGTGGAGTGGATGGTGACATCTTTCTTAGAGGATACTGTGATTCTGATTACGCTGGGGATAGAGATGCTAGGAAGTCAGTGTCGGGCTATGTTTTTACACTTGGCATAGGCTCGATTTCATGGAGATCAAAGCTGCAATCTATCGTAGCTATATCGACTACCGAAGCAGAGTTGATATCGATTGTGGAAGCAACAAAGGAAGGATTGTACTTACTTCAGTTGTTGGATGATCTTTCAATGGTGCAGCGGACAGTAGAGCTATTTTCAGACAGTCGAAGTGCGATTTATTTTGTTTAAAATCAAGCTTATAGTTCACGGACAAAGCACAGTGATGTTAGAGGTATCTTTCTTATGCTTGAGGAAGAACGAAGCAAGATCAAATTGTTGAAAGTGAGTACTTTGGATAATCCTTCAGATATGATGACAAAGTCACTTCCTAAGGACAAGTTTGAGCATTGCTCAAACTTGATCAGTTTGATACCTGTTACTTGAGCACCATGGGGCGCTAGACCCAACAACTTACATGTTGATTACTTGATGATAAGGTGATAAAGAGAGATTGTTATATTTGAATCAAAGTGGAGTGTTGAATTTGGATGATCCAAATACTAGTTAAAGAAGAAATAAATTGATTAGTTAATTCAATCATATCAATTAATTTAGCTGATATATGGAAGGATATTTTGAAGAAAACTAATTAATTAGTCAATCAATTAATTAGTCAATGTATATGTGCTATATGAAGAAATAAATATTTAGGCATGGAGAATAAAGGAAAGATATGGAAACGAAGATTACGCCATCTATTTGTACTAAAATCAAATCACACAAATTGGAAAGATATATGGGTAGTCGGGAAATTGATTTGCTTAATCTCCAAGCAACCATTCATTATCAAGTCTAGATAAATGAAGGAACTTTATCTTCATATGAACAAGCAAGTGTAGTATCCACCATTATTCTTTCCTCTCTCTTATGTACTCTTTTCTTTAGTGAAATAAAAAGTTGTTGGGTCTCCGTGGACGTAGGATATTCATATCCGAACCACGTTAAATCTTCTGTGTCTTCTATTTCTGTTATTTTTTCTGTGAGATGGCATAATTCTTTTTAAGTGTCATTGATATCTAAATAGGCAATACTAGATCCTGAACAAATAACCGCTTACGCTCAAATTAAAAAAAAGTTCACTACATAACATCAGTACAAACGTACCATAGAATAAAAGGAGGCATATAATCATAAAAGTTCAAGTGAGGTGTATAGAAAATGCATGCACTAGCATTAGTAATTGAAATATACATCAAAATATAGTTAGATTCAACCAAGTATACAATCACCAAGTCTTTGCTAGGACATTTTGCTTGAGATCAGTATATGTACAACAAAAATGTACATGAAAACAAATCTGAAATATTTAGTTTATAAGAAGCATAACTAAACTAATATATATGTACACATATATATGATTCAAATATCAAACTAATTAGTAATTATATATCAAATATCAAACTAACAGAATTATTATGTTAGTATATCGAAACTGATGTTGAATTATATATCAAATATAAAACTTACAAAGCATATTGAAACAGATATAAACATATATATGAACTGATTTCATGAGCATATATGCTAATATGAGCACAATTTGTTAGTATGCATATAAATCGACCTTATTTTGTATCTCTATTTAGGTCGTTCGCATGCTTGCATTCAAAACCATGCCTCTTCCTGCTAATATTTCGATTCTTAAGCAGAGTAGCAACTAACAAACATCAAACTAATATACGTCAAACACAAAAGTAATATAATTATGATAATATTACTTATCGGTTCAAAATTCAAAATAAACAGTAAAACTACTCAGAATATATCAAATTCGCATTTTTCCTCTTCTTGTTAGTATTCACCATCTCACAAAATTCAAATTGACGATCGAGATAGCAGAAAATGAAAACCAAAAAGGCGGGGGATCAATTTCTATTTCATTCGAAGGTTTAGTATTTTTTGGAATGAAAATAAATGAGCTTGGGAACGAATTTTATTTGTGATTCGTCAATATTAAATAGCGACTAAAGGGAAGCTCAATTCGATTTGGATTAGGGGTTAGGGAAAATGGGTGGGCAAGGTTGCAAAAGCAATGGATTTGGCCCTTTTTCAAAATTTAAAAAATAGGTTCGGTTAATGGATAAATGAAGTATGAACCACGATTAACCATTAATCGGACCGCTTTTGGTCAGTTAACATCGGTCGCTTAACCGAAAGTTCATTTAATTGATTTTTTTGTTAAAGCGGTTTGGTTAAGGTAGGTTATGTTGGTTCAATCGCTTAACTCGGTTAAATGCCCAACCCTAAGAGAGGTTACTCTTATGAGTAAAGCTCCAGCTCATGATCCATCGGAGGATGCTAGAACACCCACATGCACTTGCACTTCACAACACTTGCAGTTGACCTGTGTCCTTGCTTATTGGTTTTAACTTGTTTTTGTTTCCCTTTCAGGATCCATAGAGAAGGGCAAATACATATATCGATCTTTGGAGGAGAAAGCATCCCAAGCACAAAGGCCTCGATTGAGCTCATACCGTTTTGGAAGCAGTCGCGATTATGAGTCAGGCTATCGTTCTAGCCAAGATAGAGATGATCAAGATAGAAGCAGTTATGATAGAGAACGATCAACGCATGATTTTACTTCCAAGCATCGCCAAGGTCTACATCACCTCCTCCTAGAGGTCCAAACAGGCATTCTGATCATTGCAGTGACATCTCACCTTATGATGCTTATCACGTTCCACCTCCGGCTTTTGTCCCCGTGCAACCACTGACACTATCTCATTCTAGTCGGTCCTCTGATCGCATGCATAACAAAAGTGACTTCGAAACTTCTTAGCATAGGTCTGGTAAAGAAACTATATAGTCCTACCAATCTCGATGGAGGAACATCTTGTAGCCATTTCTCGACTAGACAAACTAAAGGAAGAATTTCAAATCATTTACTTCGATGGTCTTATGTTTGTGCCTAATCCTAAAAGAATCCCTATCGACGTCTAAAAAATGACCATCGATTGTGTGATCGACATTCACAATTAGCATAATGAATGGAAAAAGGTAGCTAAAAAGATTTCCAAAGTCTCAAGGGATTGGTAGCTGGAGATCGACAATCAGAAATTCATCGAATCTGGCAATAAAAGAATCATCACTAATCTCAATGCTTAGGTCGAGAAACTAAGAAAATCTTAAGCTGAAGTTGATAAGAAAGTCGAGGAGGCTTGCATGGCACTCGAAGAGGAGAGGATTAAGCATCGAGATGAAATAGAGAAAGTTTTTCACCGAAACCATATTCTGATAATGGAGAGGGATACCAAAAAAAAATGCGACTGACTTAAAAACCAAGCTAAAATGTGAAACAAAAGAAAATGACGACGAGCTCTAGAAAGATGAGACTTACTATAATGAGTTGCTCGATGCCAGAGAGGCAAGAGACAAAGTGCTCAAGCGTGCTAAAAAATTTGGTGCACTAATCAAAAAATAAGTAGAGGTCGTGGAACAGCGGACAGAAGAGCGTATGATGGAGAAGTTTGAACCATTGCTGAACCAGTACAACACCGATGTGCTCAAATTCTGAAACTTGGAGTGGTTCAAAGATGATTATCCTAGAATCCTCACCTTCACGTCGGAGCGGATTTTGAAGAAATGAAAACTTTCTTTGAAGGTTACGAGGTGGATTTGGAGCAGCTGGAGAAAGAATCCTTGGTAGAAGATGAATCCAAGTTTTTGAAGGATGACCAACTCATCCTTCTACCAGAGCTTGCCTCGATAGCACATATAGACTTGGGCAAAGGCTCTAGATCGACGCTAGCTGATGCTACTACCAGCCAAATGCTTGGGTGTGAAGCTGCTTAGGAATCATCCTCTGATCCTAGATATGATCCTGAGAGGCTTGAGATCCACAGGTTTGCCACTCTTTCTCTAATTCTTGAGGGAAACTCCGATGGCAGTCTGGCCTACATAGAACTCCAAAGCGGAGAATGTATCTCACTGACTTCTCCTGTATTCCAGAAAGTTAAAGTGTTGTTGATCGTCGTCACTAATCTATCTTTTTATATCTCCTAAGTTTTAGGTCAGCCCTATGTTGCTCGACTTCCCGCAAAGGGCTCTTGGTAGGGACTACAAGTGCCGGTAAAATAATCAGTAATTGTTATTATTACAACAACGATTCCAACCATCTCAGTTGAAGATACTCCCGACCTTGATGAGCAGATGATTGTTGGTTTGTTGGATGACGGAGCTGGCAGGACTTGAGAAAATCAAATTGATGAAGATTTTGTTATTACTGGGGTCTCCAATCCCCTATCAAGTACCACCATGCGCGGGCTTGACCATGAACTTAGGAAAGACAACCTCATTATCACAAAGATTAAGCAAGAAAAGGTTAAAGTAATTCCTCCTCCTCTATCGTTTACCATGGTCGGGTAAACTATCTTCACACCGATCGATATCTCTCCGCCTAGTAGCACTCAAAGCGTACCTAGGTGGTCCTCGCAAATCATTTCGTCCTTCGTTCCTCCACCTGGGAGTGCTTGATATGTGCCTCCGGGATCATTGTAGAGCACATCAACTAAGGGCAAAGGAATTGAGAGAAAAGTAGGAAAGAGGAAGGGTAAGAGCTCAGGTGAAGCATCTCCCTGTGCCAAAAAGAAGAAAATTAGAACAAAAGCGAAGTAAGTGCAAGTTTGTTTTGTGTACATAGACTCTTTTTACCTTTTGGCCAGATTTATGCATGTTCGGCCCCCGCTTTAGCCTTTTGTTTCTAGTGTCAATAGCATTTGTGTTTAGTTCTTCAAATTTCATGTAAATAATGAAGATTTTTGTTTCATTAACTCCTTGTATGGATTTTTCTATGTACTTAGGAAATGCACATTTCATTACTTGCGATCTATTTCTTTAAGTTATTATTGTTGGACTTAATCCTTTAGTCTAATTTGTAACTTACTGGCCTTCCAACGCTTTTGCAAACGTAAAGTAATTGTTATAGTGCCAAGCTCCAAGCATTGGTTGAGATTAGTCACTGAGAATTAGCAACTTAAGTATCCTTTTTCAGGGTAATAATTTTTAATCATGCCAAACTTCAAACACTAGTTTAAGTGAAATACTTAGAATCATAGTTCGTACATCCCCAACCAGGATGTTTACGTTCAAACGCGACTAACACCAATCGTCGATCGAAGGCTCATAAGTCAGTTAGTTCATGCCTTATGCCGGACATAGATCCTCTGTTTTGCTTACTTCGAGCAATGTGCCGAGGACTGGACGGTCTCATCACGTCCACTTTTGTTTATACTCCTGTCCCCAATCTAAGTATAAGAGTTGAGGATTGAATGGTCATATCACGTTCATTTTGATTTATACTCCTACCCCCACATCAAGGGCAAGGGTTAATGTAAGGACGGTCATGTCACATCCGGTTTGAGTTTATACTCCTACCCTCAATCCGAAGATAAGAGTTGGTTAATGGACGGTCGGGTTACGCCTGTTTAATTTATACTCCTACCCTCAATCCAAAGACAAGAGTTGGATGATATCAATCTTCGGGTATCGAGAAAGACTTCAAGGGTCTGATCATGGTCTATAGAAGTTTGGTTAACACCTATCTCGGGTACCTACCCACTTGCATTATTCACATGCCGATTCATTCGAGTCGGTTAAGTCATAACTCTTAAGTAATGGAAAGGCAGAATCTTGGAATCGAAAAGCCATTTTACTCCACAAAAGACAGGAAATGCCAAAATCTATCTTATTACATGGCTTTAGCCAATTTTTTACTACTTTTTTCTAAGTGAAATAGCGTTGTAGGTTCTAGCTATTCCATGCACTTGGGAGCAAAATCCATCTATCATCGCAAGCCTGAAAGTTCCATCTCTAAGCTTCTACTCTATTATGTATGGACCATCCCAGGATAGGCCCAAGTTTCCAGGACCAGGGAGGATTTGACTGAGAACCAAGTTGCCAACTTCGAAATTCTGATTCTTGACCTTAGTTTTGTAATATCATGCAACTTGGTGTTGGCGTGCAGCTGCCCTCAATGTGTCGATGTGTAGCTGCCCTCAACTCATTTGCATCACCCTTCTCATCAATCATATCAAGTGCCTCTAACAGGAGTTGGTCATTAGTCCCTGGACTGTAGTGAATCAGCCGATGAGAAGGTATTTCTAGTTCAACTAGAATCATATCCTCTGATCTGCAGGCTAGGTAAAATGAAGAGTGGCCAGTAGGTGACTTATGAGTTGTTCAATAAGTCCATTGTGCTAATGCAAGTTCATCGACCCACTTACCTTTGGCCTTTTCCAACCGCTTCTTAAGGATGGACTTGATAATATTATTTACAGCTTCATCCTGTTCACTCGCCTGGGGATGTGCCACTGTAGCAAATCTCTTCTTTATGCAATGTCGATGGCAGAATCTTTGATCTCAGCACTGTCAAATTCGGTCCCATTATCGATAACGATTTCCTGTGGAACTCCAAAATGACAAAAGATACTTCGATAATAAGTTGATTTCTTTCTTTATGGTGATCACGGCCAATGGCTCTGCCTTAGCCTATTTATTGAAGTAATCAACTATAACAATGGCGTACTTCATGCTACCTCTAGATATCAACAACATATCGATGATATTAGTTCCTAGACTATAATCAACTAAGGACTGACTATTTGTGTAATCTCCACCGGTGAGGCTCTAGGTATTTTAGGAAATTTCTAGCACTTGTCACACTTTCAAGTATAATCGACTGCATCTTCATTGATAGTTGGCCAAAAGTATCCATAGCGGAGGATCTTCTTTACCAAGGTTTGACCCCTTGGTGTGGTTGCCATAGGCCCCTTCATGAACTTCTCTTAGGACTCGCTTCGCCACATCACCAAAGCGAGTCCTGAGAGAAGTTCATGAAGGAAACCCTTCCTTTAATTACTCCTTCCTGCATAATATATTTCGTAGCATGTCGAAGGATTTTTCGTCATTCATTCCTTCTCTCTGGAAGCATTCCTCTTTGCAAATAATCACTTAATGGAGTTATCCATAACTCCCTTTTGGGTTCAACTTCCAAGGTCCAATCGATATCCATCTGGTCGATACTCAAAGCCAAAAGTACTTCCACCAAAACCAAGCCCATGAGCTGTGCATCTCACGAACTGGCCAGTTTAGCTAGTGAATCGATCTTCTCGTTTCCTCTCTAGGAATATGGTTGATTGTGTAATATTCAATGTTAATAAGCAGATCAATGACTTGGTTTAGATAGGGAGCCAGTCTCACTCCTTTTGCTTGAAATTATTTCCGAACCTGGTAAACCACTAGCTTGGAATCACAAAAAATGTGTAAAGTCTTTAATCCCAGTTTTTTGGCAATCTTCAATCCTGTAATCAATTCCTCACATTCAACTTCGTTATTTGTTGCCACAAAGTCAAGCTTCAAGGTGTAACAGATCAAATGTTCATCGAGAGTGACAAATACAATTCCAACACTAGAACACCGTTCATTAGATGCACCATCTATGTGCATCTTCTATCTAGAATCTTTTTGATCATTGCTCTCCAAAGGATCATTTCGTGTAGTGAATTCAGCTATGAAATCCACCAAAGCCTGACCCTAGATCACTCTCCGAGGGTGATAAACTATGTCGTATTGGCTCAATTCAATGATCCCTTTAAACTGCCTTTTAGAAGTCTTAGGTTGTCGCAAGACTTGTCGCAAAGTCTGGTTGGTAAGGACTTTGATTGGATAAGCCTAGAAATAAGGGTACAACTTTCCTAAAGCGATGAAAAGGCAGCATGCGAGCTATTCCAGCTTCGGATATTTTTTTTTTCTATGCCCATCAACCACTTACCGATTTAATAGACCGATCATTGGATGAAAGACTCCTCGCAACAATTGCGAGACTCAAAGCATGCAACAACACGGCCAAGTATATAAACAAGTCCTTATCATCCATGAGCTTCGAAAGGATGGGGAGTCTCTCCAACTAATTCATTAGAGCTTTGGATGCATCTTTACACTTGCGATTCCATTCGAAGTTCCTTTTTCTCTTCTTAATCACCTCAAAGAAAGGGATGCATTTATACGTGGCTTTGGAATCGAACCGACTTAGGGCGGCGACCTTCCTATTTAAGCTTTAGACCTCCTTGATCGACTTTGGAACTTTGATTTTTCTCAATGCCTCGATGTTTTCTTCTTTGGCTTCAATCCTATGGGAGTTTACAATAAAGCCCAAGAATTTCCCTGATGCAATGCCAAAAGAGCATTTCAAGGGATTGAGCTTCATCCCATATTTTTGGAGGATGCCAAACATCTGTCCCAAATCAACAATGTGGTTTCTTAAACATCGTGACTTCACAAGCATGTCATCAAATGTTCAATCTGGTCTTTGAACATTCGGATCACAAGCTGGTGGTAAGGTTCTACTGCATTATTTAATCCAAAGGTCATGACTAGATTGCAATAAAGTCCAAGGTCGGTAAATGTGTGTTCTTGATCTGAGATGTACATCAGGATTGGTTACATCCGAAGTACAAATCCATAAATGATACTAGCCATTGAATCCATCAGCTGATCGATCCTCGAAAGAAGGAAGCTATCCTCTAGGAATGCCTTATTTAAGTATAAATAGTCAATACATGCCCTCTACTTCCTATTTTCTTTCCTCACCAAGACAGATTTAGATACCCACTTCAAGTATAAAGCATCGCGGATGAAGCCATTGTACTTTATCTATCCATTGCTTCTTTGAGTGCAACGGATCGGACCCAGGCTACGACATTTCTGTTTCACAGGAATGCATCTGAGATTCGTATTTAATGCATAGCTTGCTATCTCAAGCGAGATTCTACATATACTGTCTAGGCAAACACATCTAGGTTTTCCTAGAGAATACCAACTCTTTTATTACTCTTGCATCAAGCTGTGATCTGACCTTTAGGACCTGATTCGGATCATCTTGGTTGACTGGAACAGTGATCGTCAACTCGGCAGGAGCTACTCTTCCACCTTCTGACTCTTTAAGCCCGTCCATACAATTATGGAACCGACTGGGCTGGCCGAGCAGAGGCTTAGGCTGTACTGGCTGTAACACCTCTAATTCTTAATAACATTGTTCATGAGATTTAATTAGATAAATTAAATAGAATAATGTAAACATTAGAGTGATAAGGGGATTGAGATTTGAAAATTTAAAATAGAGGCCGAGCTTAATTAATAAATTAAAGGATGGGCTTATAAATGGTTTTGCATGTTAAATAGGAGAGCAATTAACGTGAGGGGTTAATGGGAAAATTGCGCACCATAATCCCATTACCTTTAAATCTCGTTTCCTTTACCATCCACATTCATTTTGCTCAAAAAATTAAAAACATAAATCTAAAAGTTAAAAGCTGGCCATTACATAGGAAAGAAAAAGGGGGAAATCAATCTTAAGCTTAGCAATCAAGCAAGAGGAATTAATCTCAATCAAATCTCAAATTTATTATCCTAATCAAGGTGAATAATAGTCAAAACCATCTTTATTTTTTTTATGATCATTTAATTTTCGGGTTTAAGTTTAAATCCAATATGAAAATTTTAGATGATGATATACTTAGATTTTATAATATGTTTGATTCAAACAAGATTGTTTGATAAGTGTTTTGCACGATTTAAGGCTAAAATCATTTAAATTTGATTTTGAATACCACGAGGAATTTATATGTTATATAAAACATGATTTTGGAGATGGGTTTTAATTTTTATATTTTTCCAAGCTATGGAAAATTTATTACAAATTTTCAAAGGAAAATATGAACAATTGGGTTTATAAATTTATTTCAAAAATTATATGAAGAATTTGGGTCGGAAATTTATATATGTTAGATAACATATTAAAACTGAATTTATGTGATTTTTATATATTTTTCTTAAGTGATTTACTATATAAATTAAATTATTTTGGAAGGAGGACTTAAACGTTTCAATTGTTTTGCTTAATGAAAGGGCTTATTTGTTAAACTAATCTTTATTTAGATCTGAAATTATGCGACAATTTTATTTTAAGAAAAAATATGATAAGTTTATGGTAAGTAGTCAAATGTTTACAAATAGGTGGTTAGTTAAAAAAACATTTACTTTAAAAGGCATTAAAAGAGTCTTTATCCAAAATTATGATATGGCTCTTTTGGAAGTCACCTTTCGACCCTATGCTTCCGCCTCAATCAAGTTGAAATCAACCAAGCCGAAACCAATACACAAGGTATCGATACATTGGTACGTAGTGGATTGGAGAAAGGCGAAAGACATGGTGTCGAAACCAATGCTTTCGAAGGGATCGAAGCCTTTGTTTTACTATCCAAAGATATGCTCTTTCCTTGTTTTCAAAAGGATGCTTTCAAAGGGGTTGAAACCCATTTAAATAGCTTTCGAAAATGTCTCTACCTTTTTCCAAAAGAATGATTACAAATGAGTTGCCTTGTTTTAATTCAGTGCTTTTGAAATGGGTAGTTTCTACACAGTCGAAACATTATTGCCAACCTTTTTCCTTTCGAATGGATTGAAGTCATCAACTAGATCGAAATGTGGCTTTTATTTTAGAAATATAAGCCATTTCCTAAAGCTTTCTAAAGGGTTTAATGGGTTAGAAGGCAATGCTTCGAAAGGGGTTTCGAAGCTAACCTTCAAATGTTTTACTTAAATGGTAAATGTTTTCGAAGGGATGTTTCCAAAGCCATCAGTTTTTCCCAATCATTTTATTTAAAGGTTAATGGTTTCGAAAGGGGTGCTTTCGTTTATATTCACTTTGACCCATAAGATATTTTTTAAAGATAAAGCCAAAGATTTTGAAAGGGTTACTTTCAATGGTTTCGAATCTATGCTTCTAAGAGTTAATAGGTAATGCTTTAAACTTTTGAAAGGTATGTTTTGATGGTTTCAAAAGAGATGATTTAAAGTGTTTTGAAAGGAATATGCTTTGTGTTCTGAAAAGAAGATTTGAATGCTTTTGAAGGAGGTTACCCAATGGTTTCGAAAATAAAAATTAAAGGTTTCGAAAGCCTTATTTTTTTTAAAATAAACCCAATCTCATTTTTAAAGGAAAACCATGGCATAATAAAAGGGTTATAAAATGGTTTTTAAGTATGGATATTTTGAAGAACCTTTCCTTGATAAAATAACAGGTTAGAGGGATTAACCATGTTTTATACGAAAATGATTTCAAGGATATTAAGCCATAGATGTTGGTGATTATTATGTTATTATGTTTGCTTCTTCTAATTTGCATATTCGCTGTAAAATGGATCGATAACTAATTTTGGGGCGAAAAGGTAGAATAACCAACTAGGTTGATCCAATAGTGAATATAGATTAAGTTAACCTCTGAATGAGTAGAATTGCATCTAAGAGGTCAGATAGATCGGAATGTAGGATGCCTAAATACCGATTAAAGAAGTTTCAGATAGACAGGTTCGTAGTAAAGCCACGAAAACTATATTTAGAAAGAGTTATTGGCGGAGGCTAATGGATTCATTGTAAAACCATGAAAACTATGATTAGAAAGAGATATTGGCAAGGGCCAATAAGTTTATAGTGAACCCTTGAAAACTGTATTTCGATTACGTTATTGACAGAAGTCATTAGGTTCACAGTCAACCCATGAAAACTGTGATACGAGGAAAGTAATTGGAGATACTAATAGGTAAAAGGATAACCCATGAATGAATGAAGTTATTGGTATGGGCCAATAGTTTCTTAGTGATCCCATGAAAACCATGAAATCAAATAAGGTATCCATAAGAATTAAACAGGTTATTAGTCAGCCCTTGAAAACTAATAGATTAATAGTGGCTCTAGAAACTATAATCGAGACAGATAGTCAAAATGAAAGTGGATGGGAAATCCAAAATTTAAATCCATAATTGTTTTACTTGTATGCATATCATCATAATATTTTGAATTGCTATGTTGTTAACCTTTATGGATGTAGGAGCATGGTATATGGTTTTTATAAAGTTTTGGTTAAGCTACTAGTGAGGAGAAAACCCATTCCGTTAAGCAACGTGGTCTCACTAGATATCTAAATGGTTTGAGATGGTAGACTATTGATCATACCAGGTTTTATGTTTGATTCGAAATTTATGTTTTCCTCTTGAACTCTTGGATGTTCAATTAACTTTGAGTAATTCGAGAGTTGATGTTTGCAGGTACCTCCTTAGACGAATAAGCTTCCGAAGATGTAGGAGATGTGATAGCTATTTAGGGTTCTTTTCTATTTTGATTCCGCTATGTTTTATTGTAAAGGCAATGTTGTTTAGTTGCCTAGTCCTATATACTTTGATCGTCTAGGGGGCATCCTCATATGTCGCTCTTGGCGTATGTTGTAATAATTATATTTTCTTTAAACGTGGTTCTCAAATATGGGATTATGTAATGAATTTAAAATGTTTTGAAATGGAATTTGAAAGTTGTTTAATGATTTTAAAAATTTCCATATTCATGCCTATATTAATGAATCTAACATTAACGTATTATATCGCTGAAGATTAATAACTATGAACGACTGCAACATCTGTAGCCATTTGTTTTGGGCTTCCAAGTGGGGGATGTAACAAGTTGGTATCACAACATAGGTTTATGAAACTTAAAAGAAACTCGAACCTAAAAGATTTTACAAAACATAATCCAATGGATCAGAAAATAAGATCGGTATTTGGGTTAACGCTATAGTAACGTACTTGTATTTGATATATGTACATATAAATACGTATTTCCCTCTCACTCTTAGACCCTTTTTTTATCTCTTACTATGGCTCGTACGCAGATTTACGAGAAAGAAGATATGGAAGCAGGAAATGGAAGAAGAAATCTCGATGGAGGAAGCTCCACAACCAATGGAAATGTTCGACCCACCAGGATGAATCTGCATCAACAGGCTAATGCTAACCAAAATGCAGTTGCCAATGTGGGTGCTAGAAATCCACTAGTGGATATGGGGATGATGTATCATTTCTTTATCAATCTGATGCAAGCAGGAGTTGTTGGGAATGTTGGAGGAGCTATTCCTATGGCTCCAATTAGGAATAATTATGCTAAGCTGAGCAGAAACTACACCAATCTGAGTGGGAATCCTTTTATTGGAATGGAGGATGCCATAGAAGTAAAGAACTGACTATTGCACTATGAGATAATCTTTATTGATTTGGGTTTTAATGATGAGCAAAAGAGGAGATTAGACCCTAGACAGTTACAAGGGGAAGCACTTCATTGATGGAATAGTGTCACTGCCGGAGTTCCTAAGGAGGGGCTGACTTGGGCAGAGTTCCAAAAAAGATTTGAGCAGAGGTTTTTTTTCTAAAGTCGCCAAGTCAGCATTGTTGGGAAAGTTTATGGGTTTGGTGCAAGGAGAAATTTTGGTGATTACATATGCTACTAAGTTTAATGAGTTGTTCTGATAGGGTATGCTACCATAGACATCGTCGTCAGGAGGAATGAGAAGTTCATTAGAGGATTAAGACCCGAGATTGCTAGGGCAACCCTGCCAAATCTCCATGATCCTTGAAATGTAGTTGTGGAGATGTTCATCCGACATGAGGAGATTGTTATTTGTGCGAGGGAAAAGCTAGTTGAAACTCAGGGCTCTCAAGGAAAGAAAAGAAAGTTCTTTAAGAAGAAGGGAGCCTGAAAAGGAGAGGCTGCCAAGAAGACAAAGGCAGATTTAGTATCTTTCAAGTGTGACAAGAAAGGTAATTATGTTCACGAGTGCTGATCAAGCAAGGGGAAGAAGGCTACAGAAAAGAAGAATGTGAAGTGCTTCAACAGTGACCAGGTTGGACATTATAAGAATCGGCATCCATAATCAGTCAGGGCGGACAGGGGAAAGGTCTTTGCTATTGGGCCACATATGGTTGACCAACTACAGTTGAAAAAGGGAAGATTGTGATGGAAGGTATGATTTTGATTTAGAGTATAGCAGTTACGGTACTATTTGATACTGGTGCATATCATTCATTTATATCTCAATGTTTGGTTGATAGGTTATGCTTAGAACCCGTATACCTTATTACTTCCTGAAGAGTTGCGAATCCGATAGGAGGGTATGTAACTCTAGCGATGAGACGTGACTAGTTAGAACTTAATTTGTTAGGCCATAAGTTTGCATATAATATATATGATTTTTATTTCATAGATTTCAAAATCATTTTGGGTACGAATTGGCTGGATACGTATGAGGCTATGATATTTTTCCAAGATAGGGAAATATCATTAAGACACCCTGATAATCATAACCGTATCATATTCTCAATGGAGAATTCTGATGGGAGTGTTTGTAATTTATTAAGTTCTATGGAAGTGAGAGAAGAGTTAAGTCGGTTTCGAGTAGCATGAGAGTTTGCAAATGTCTTTGAGCCAGTTATAGGACTACCACCAAACAAGCTATTGATTTTTGGATAGATCTTATACCAAGAGCTGAAACTATGAGTAGACCACCTAGTAGGATGACATGACTGAGATAAGGAATTGAAAATTCACTTAGTGGATCTAGAAGGAAGGAATTTTATTAGACCAAGCAGTTTACCTTGGAGAGCGGCTACGGTGTTCGTGAAGAAACCGGATGGGTCATTGATGATGTGTATAGACTATCGTAAGTTCTACAAAAGGACGATTAAAAATAAGTATCATTCGCCTAGAATAGATGATCTGTTTGATCAGTTGTGTGGAGACAGAGTATTTTCCTAGTTGGATGTGGTGACAGGTTCCATCCGTTGAGAGTGGCAGAGGACAGTATTCCATTGACAGCATTTTGAACTATTTATGGTTCATATAAGAGGTTAGTGATGCCATTTGGGTTAACGAACGCACCTGCTTTCTTCGTGGATTTGATGAACCGATTTTTCCGAGAGTACTTGGATAGGTTTATGATGGTGTTTATAGATGACATTTTAGTATAATCTAAGGATGAAAGAGAGCATGAAGATCATTTTAGAGTAGTGCTTGAGACGCTGGGGCAGCATCAGCTAAAAGCAAAGTTTTCAAGTGTCATTTTTGAAAGAAAGAGGTTACGTATCTTGGTCACGTGGTTCCAGATAAGTACTTTTCAGTCGATCTAGATAAGATCGAAGTTGTTAATGATTGGAAGAGACAAGTGACGGTGACTGAGATTAGAAGTTTGCTAACTATTAATGGAGATTCATTAAGGATTTCTCATGGATAGCAGCGCCTTTGACTAAGTTAACCGAGAAAGATGTGAGTTTGTCTCGCCCAACAAATGTGAGGAAGCATTCCTTAAGATAAAGCATTTGTTGACCAACTCACCTGTGTTAGTAGTTCCAGATGAATACCAACGGTTGGTAGTGTATACGGATGCATGTGGGACTGGATTAGGAGCTGTGTTGATGTAGAAAAGGTAAAGTTATTGCCTATGCTTCATATCAGCTTAGACTGCACGAAGTAAGATATCCTGATCATGATTTGGAGTTGATAGCAGTGATCTTCACGCTGAAGACTTGGAGACATTATCCTTTAGGGGAGAATATGAGCTATACACAGATCATAGATTATTATTCTTTCAGAAGGAGTTGAATATAGACGGCATAGGTGGTTGGAATTTTTAGCTGCTTATGATTTTTTTATAGACTATACGCTTGGGAATGGATATAAGGTAGCAGATGCTCTTAGCAAAAGACAGCAGAAAGTAGTGTTGGCTATGTTGGAAGAATGGAAATATTTAGAAGCTTTGATTACCTGTAGTATGAAATTAAGATCGACTGCTAGTTCTAGTTAGAGTGCTACCATGATATCCTATTTAGAAGTTTGACCAGTGTTGATCGAAAGGATTGCTTCTAAGTAGAAAGAGGATCCATTGTTAGCTACAGGATCATAAGGCTTGAGGTTGGAACTATGGTCGATGATCTAAGAGATTTTAGTCTTGACCAGAAGGGATGATTGAGAAAGAAGGGATGGTTGTGTATTCCGAATTTTAAGGACTTAAGACAATAAGTTCTTGAGGAATGTCATCGATAGAAATTTATGATTCATCTTGGAGGGGCAAAGATGTATCAAGATTTGAAGTGGAGCTTCTATTGGGAAGGTATGAAGAAGGATGTTGGCTTGTGGATTAGATAGTATGCAAACTATCAACAAGTGAAAGTCGAACATCAGAAGCCAAGTGGATTCCTTCAACCTTTTGAGATACAAGTTTGGAAACAGACTCCATATCCATGGATTTTATAGATGGGTTTCCAAGGTCAAATAGAGGAAATGAAAGTATATGGACCATTGTGGATAGGTTGACCAAGAGATCCCATTTCACTCCAGTTAGGTCAACCAGGACAACACCTATTTTAGCTAAGTTGTTCATGAAGAACATAGTAAGACTACATGGAATTCCTAGTAGTATAGTCAGTGACAAAGATGCTTTGTTCACTGGTGAATTCTGGAAGAGTCTATAGGATGCATTAGGTACTAAGCCCAAGATGAGTATCGCATATCACTATCATACAGAGAGAGTCAGTAAGGTATTCGAGGATTTATTAAGAGCTTGTGTATTAGACTTTGGTGGATCTTGGGAAGATCACCTATAATTAGTGGAGTTTTTCCATAATAGTAGTTATTAGACAAGTACGGCAATGGCACCTTTTGAAGCTTTGTATGGAAGGCCAAGAAAATCACCAGCATGTTGGTTGGAGACCAAAGACAGGTTAGTCTTAGGTCTAGATCTGGTTAGGTAGGTGATAGAGAATATTGAGTTTATTCGAGAAAGTATGAGGGAAGCTCAGTCTGGGCAGAAGATTTACGTAGATAAAAGGCGTAAAGACCTAGAATTCTCAGTTGGAGATTTTTTTTTCATTAAAGTACTATCGATGAAGGGTGTGGTACGATTTGTAAAGTCAGGGAAACTGGCACCGATATATGTTGTTTCGTTCCAATTTATAGAGAGGATTGGAAGCTCCCATACAGATTAGAGTTGCCAAGCAGTGTGGTAGGTGTCCATAATTCATTTCATTTGTCTCATCTTCGCAAGTGCGTGTTGATCCAGAGACTACTATTCCTATGACAGGATTGGAAGATTTAACAGTAGATCCTAATTTGACTTTTGTTAAACAACCATTTCAGGTTATAGCAAGAGACGAGAAAAGGTTGAGGAACAACACAATCGAATCGGCGAAAGTTCAGTTGAGCGAAAAGGAGAAGGACTGTACATGAGAGACGGAAGATAAGATAGAGGTACTTATCCTAATCTGCTTTGAAGGTATGTTAGCTTTATGTAGATAGTTGCTAGTCAAGTAGGCTAGTGTGGTTGTTAGGCGCCGTTTACAGATGAGTGCTACGTTTAGTGTTTAGTCCTTACTAAATTTCGAAGATGAAATTCTTTAAGGAGGAGAGCTTGTAACACCCCTAATTTTTAGTAACTATTTAGGAGATTTAATTAAATGAATTAAATATAATAATGTAAACATTAGAGTAATAAGGGGATTGAGCTATGAAAATTTAAAATATAGGCCAAGCTTAATAAATAAATTAAAGGATGGGCCTATAATAGGTTTTGCATGTTAATTAGGAGATTAATCAACGTGCGGGCTTAGTGGGAAAATTGGGCACCATAATCCATTACCTTTAAATCTCATTTCCTTTACCATCATATTCATTTTTCTCAATAACTTAAAAACCTTAATTCAAAAGCTCAAAGCTGGCCATTACTTAGGGAAGAAAAAAGGGAAAATCAATCTAACGCTTAGCAATCAAGCAAGAGGAATTAATCTCAATCAAATCTCAAATTCCTTATCCTAATCAAGGTCAATAATAATCAAAACCATCTCTATTTTTATTTTATACGATCATTTGATTTTCGGGTTTAAGTTTAAATCGAATCTGGAAATTTTAGATGATGATACGCTTGGATTTTGTGATGTGTTTGATTCAAACAAGATTTTTGGTAATTTTTTTGCAAGGTTTTAAGGATAAAATCGTTTGAATTGTGTTTTAATTCCATGAGGAATTTATATGTTATACAAAACATGATTGCGAAGAAGGTTTTAATTATTATAGTTTTCCAGGATATGGAAAATTTATTATAAATTTTCAAAGGAAAAATAACTATTGGTTTTATAAATTGATTTCAGAAATTATGTGAAGAATTTGGGTCTGAAATTTATGTGTTAGAGTACATATTAAACATGAATTTCTGTGATTTTTGGGGATTTTTCCAATGTGATTTACTATGGAAATTAAATTATTTTGGAAGGAAGGCTTAAATGATTTAATTGTTTTGCTTAATGGAAGGGCATATTTGTTAAATTAATCTTTGTTTAGATCTGAAATTATGCGGCAATTTTATTTTAAGAAAGAATTTGAAAAGTTTATGGCAATCAATAAATGTTTGCAAATTGGCAGGTTAGTTAAAAAGCATTTACTTTAAAAGGCATTAAAAAAGTCTTTACCCGGAAATTATGTTCTGCCTCTTTCAGAAGTAACCTATCGAACCTATATCCTCAATCAAGTAAAAACCAACTAAGACGAAACTAATGCACAAGGTATCAATACATCGGTGCGTGGTGGATTGGAGAAAGGCGGAAGGCATGGTGTCGAAACCAAAGCTTTTGAAGGGGTCGAAGCCTTTGTTTTACCATCCAAAGATATGTGCTTACCTTGTTTTCAAAAGGATGCTTTCGAAGGGGTCGAAACCCATTTAAATATCTTTCGAAAATGTTACCGCCTTTTTGAAATGAATGCTTTCGGGAGGGTTAGTGTCAACCCAGTCGAAACCCTGCTACCAACCTTTTGCTTTTCGAATGGATTGAAGTCATTACTAGATCGAAATGTAGCTTTTGTTTTATAAATATAAGCCACTTTATAAACCTTTAAATGTTATACTTAAACGATAAATGCTTTCGAAGGGATGGTTCCGAAGCCATCAATTTTTGCTCAATCATTTTGTTTAATGGTTTTGAAAGGGATACTTCCGTTTATATTCACTTTGACCCAAAATATATTTTGAAAGATAAACCCAATGATTTTGAAAGGGGTACTTTCATTGTTTCGAAGCTATGCTTCTAAGAGTTAATAAATACTTTCAAATGGTATGTTTTGACGGTTTCGAAAGAGATGATTTAAAGTGTTTTGAAAGGCATATGCTTAGTGTTTTAAAAAAAATTGACTTCTTTCGAAGGAGGTTATCAAATGGTTTCTAAAGTAAAAATTAATGGTTTCAAAAGCCTTAGTTTTCAAAACAATAAACCCATTCTCAATTTTAAAGGAAAACCGTGGCATAATAAAGGAGTTTTAAAATGGTTTTTAAGTATGGAATTTTTGAAGAAGCTTTCTTTAATAAAATCAAAGGTTAAAGGGATTAACCATGTTTTATATGAAAATGATTTCAAGGATATTAAACCATAGACGTTGGTGATTATTATATTATTCTGTTTTCTTTTTCTAATTTGCATATTAACTGTAAAAATGGACCCAGAACTACATTCTGGGCAGAAAGGGCAGAATAACCAGTTAGGTTGAACCAATAGTGAATATAGATTGTGTTAACTCCGGAATGAGTAGAATTGCATCTAGTAGGTCAGATAGACTAGAAAATAGGATACTTAGATATCTGTTAAAGAAGTTGTTGTCAGATAAACAGGTTCATAGTAAGCCCATGAAAACTATGTTAAGAAAGAGTTATTGGTAAGGGTCGATAGGTTCTTAGTAAACCCATAAAAACTATGATTAGAAAGATTAGCAAGGGCCAATAGGTTTGCATTGAACACATGAAATCTATAACCAGGTTAAGTTATTGACAGAAATCAATAGGTTCATAGTCAACCGATGAAAACTATGATATGAAGAAAGTTATTAGAGATACCAATAGGTTTAGGAAGAACCCATGAATGAATGAGGTTATTGGTTGGGGCCAATAGGTTCTCAGTGATTCCATGAAAATTATGAAACCGAATAGAGAGTATATAAGCATTAAAAAGGTTATTAGTTAGCCCATGAAAATGAAAACTATAAATAAGACAAATAGTCAAAATGAAAGTGGATGGGAAATCCAAAATTTAAATCCAGAATTGTTTTACTTGTTTGCATATCATCGTAATATTTTGAACTACTATGTTGTTAATCATTGTGGATGCAGGAGCATAGTATATGGTCTTTATAAATTTTTGGTTAAGATACTAGTAAGGGGAAACCCGTTGCCCTAAGCGGCATGGTCTCACAAGATATCTAAATGGTTTGAGATGGTAGACTATTATTGATACCACGCTTTGTGTCTAACTCGAAGTTTATGTTTTCCCATCAAACTCTCGGGTGCTCAATTGACTTTGAGTAGTTTGAGAGTTGAGGTTCTTAGGTACCTCCTTAGACAAATAAACTTTCGGAGACATGCAGGAGGCATGATAACTATTTAGAGTTCTTTTGTATTTTAATTCCGCTATGTTTTGTTGTAAAGACAAAGTTTTTTAGTTGCATGGTCATATCTACTCTGATCATGCAAGGGTGATCTTCATATATCGTTATTGGCGTATGTTGTAATAATTATGTTTTCTCTAAACGTGGTTCTCAAATATGGGATTATGTAATGAATTTGAAATGTTTTGGAATGGAATGTGAAACTTGTTTAATGATTTTAAAATTTTCCACATCCATGTGTTTCTTCTATATTAATGAATCTAACATTACCTCATTTGGTCGCCAAAGATTAATAACTATGGATGATTACATCATCCATAGCCGTTAGTTTTAGGCCTTTAAGTGGGGGATGTTACAGTTTCTGTGGGTCCAGAGCCTTAATGCAAAGGGCCCCTCCATATTTTTTCCTTTCTCCCTTCGCCTTGCCTACTTTAGCTCGGCGACATAGCATTCACTGCCAGTCACCTGATTTCCATGGATAATCCCTATGCCATTCTATATAGTAAACTTCATAGTCGAACACCAAGTACTATAGCCGCTCTGAACTCAGCCATGGCCGGTTGGCCTAGAAATGCATTATACGCTGAGTAAATGTCCAACACCAAAAAAGGCACGACCCGCACTTGCTTGCGATCGCCCTTGCCAAGTACCATAGATAATTGTACATATCTAATTGGCTTAGTAGTCATCCCATTGAACCCCAATATTTGAGATTTATATGGTTTCAATTTCTTCTTCTCCAACGTCATTTAATCATAAGCACTATTGACTAAGATATTGACTAAACTTCTGTAATCAACCAGCACCTTACAAACAATAACAGGACTAATTGGGTCAATTGTTAGGCCTCCACTCCATCAGCATCTCAATTCTAAGAAATAATATCGTAATTCATCGTTTTGCATTGTTTTACAGGAGTCCCATCCTCAATAATGAAGCAACTTTCACTTTCTGCATGCTTTATTGCACCAATAAATGTGTCCATTTCAGCTAAACTCTTGTTGAATGGGTGTGGCCCACGGATAATTATATTAATCATCAATCATTTTTCTTGCCACTTGAATGCATCAGCACCAGGATTAGATTGCCCTTTTAGGAAGACGACCCAGTGACATTAGAGTTTCCTTGTTTTCCATCCTATAAGGCTTTGACATACTGCTATAACTTTTTTCTTGCAAATCAACTCCTCAATCATATCCTACAAGTGTTTGCACTCATTGTTTTTCTGACCGCCAGTTTCATGAAATCTATAGAACTTGCCTGTCCTTCTTTCCTTTTCAATCAAATCCCTTAGAGCTAACTTTCTATACTACTGAATATTTTGAGTCCCTAGGTAGATGTTTTCTATCGATTTATTTAGTTCAGTGTAGCTATCATATTTAGGATTCCTAACACGATTCCTGTTATCTAGCTTCTTTTTCTTGGCCCCATCAGCGTTACATTTCTGGTTATTTTTTTGATTACCAACATTCACATCCACACTCCCAGAGCTTCCTCCAAATAGCTTTACGGCAACGTTGCTTTTTATCACTTCAATCGAACTTCCAGTGCCAATCCTCAGTGGACGTTTCTTTGCTTCCTCCGAGCTTAAGTATTCTTTTCCTTTCTGTAGAAAGTGCCCATCATTGATGGGGGCTTCCTTTCCAACAATTCCCTGAACTTCGTATCAGGATACATCGATCCCCCTAATCAACGTCATTAATTGTTAACCCAAAAAGTGGATCAACACCCTAGATTGAGTGTGAAAGCACCAGCCCTATTTATCATGGAAAATAAAGTAAAAAAAGAAATAGTAAATAGCATAAGAAAGTAAAGAGACAATATTTTATAGTCATTCGGCTGCTAATGAACCCTACGTCCACTTTATAGCTTGTATTGATCAACTGCTGTTACAAAGGAGTTTGGATTACACTGTGATTCTTCTTTCCTAAGTTAGATTAAGCCACCATTGTTAGCGACATCTGGAAGGATCTCAGTTGCCTTCTAATGGCTGTTGTGAGGGAGAAGAAGAGTGAAGAAATAATGGCAAAATTTCAGCGGAGATTAGACTAGATCCCTTTTCTGTTGTTGCAGATGAATGGTATTTATCGGGGTTGGAAAGCTCTTGGGCCGAGAATTGTTTTGTAAGAAGCCTATAGTCGCCATGCAAAGAGAGCTCAAAAAGTTTGGAGACAAAATTGGCCAACATTTTAGATCGATAAAAATCCTAATCCTTAGACAATTTTTGGCTTCAATTTGTTTGGTAAAGCTTCTTACTTCATAATGACGCTCTCCATATAATTTCATATGTTGTTGACTTATCTTGATGATGATTCTCCTGTAAGTTAGATTAAACTTCATTCTGAATCAGATAAACCTTCACTTCTTGAAGTCAGATGCTTCGAATGTTACCAAACTTGCTGGGTGAGCTTGGATAAGGCATAGAGTCATAATACAAAAGGATTAGGGCCACCACAAAATGCCAATTTGAATCGGTACCAATCCAATTGAATCGAATCAGTATCGATAAAAAAAATAGCATATTTACTTCATGGAGTCCTATGTCATATTTTTATGGGTCTACTGATCAAATTTCAAGTCGATCCGGTTTAATCTGAATGCTCTAACTCCCACTGAATTCTACTGGGTTAAAAATTCGGTTAACATTTTCCCTTTAGAGTAAGCTTGCTTTCTAAAAAAGGTGTGCTCTAGAATTGTTTAACTTTGGGTTTCTGTTTTAAGGAGTTCCATTGGTCGTATCTGGCCATCTTGAAAAGCAATCGATGACGTACCGGTTAATTGTCTAGTCCTTAATGTGAATCTCCATTATTCATAATTACGGAGTAATCTCGACTTGATAATTTCTAAAATGAATAAGAACATCAAGTAGGTCGAATAGGGAAAATTTAAGACCATTCGGAGGAGTAAATTTGGGCCGGTACCGATCCAATTGGATCGGACCGGTATCGATCCAAGTACTTCACAATTTTTTAACCTTTCTCTTTCTTTTTATAAGAGCCAACCCCCATACTTCACTTCATTTCCATTCGGTCCGAGCCTTTGTCCTCCAGCCATTCTGATCTCTTCAAGCCCTAGCCTACCGATCCAAGCCCTTAGTCCATTTAGGAGCTACCGCTGTCGATCTTTCACACCAACGCCATCAGCCGCTGCTTCCTGGAGCTACCTTAGTCATTCTAAGCAGGTCCTACTATCGTGATCTCCTTTATTTTAAGGAGTTTCCGATTCAATCCATCCAATACCCTAGTTTAGGTTGTCTTGAATCAAAGATCAAATCATTTTTCTCCATTTTGATGGTTGATGATGTTGATTTTGGCGTATTACCTCATTAACGATTGGTGATGAAGTTGTGTTGGTGACGAATATAGGAAGATTCAAGCTGACTGTGATTTTGTGGAAGAAGATAGGAAATTGTGTCTTGAGTTCTTCACGGAACGAAGTTATTTTTCTGCCCAAGTGCTTAACATGTTTTGCTATCTTCATCCATAGAGTCAGAATTAACTTACACCAACTTACAAAGTCATTCCTGGCACAACGTCTTGTGGATCAATTTTGGTTTTTCTAGGAGGCGATAATAGCTTAATATAGCATCTTGTATTCAGCTCATGCTGCTATCACTTTCCAGAGACATAAAATGGACTTGTGCTGAGAATTCTCTAATCAATTCGGACCCATCGATCTATAGTCGCTCGCTTTAAATCTGTCCCATTATTGCACAATTAGTGTACCTAGAATAGGAAGCACTTTCCATGTCACTTTGGACAGTGGATCCATTATCGATTGTTTATCGATAACAAGTAAATATAGAAGAAAAGAAATTAACAGGTGATATGGATTGCTCTTTCTGGTGTGAGTGAACCATCTACACGGAATGGTTTGTTCACAGCAATAAGAGCACCGAACCCGTTCTCACTTAGATTACACATCGCATACACCTCTGATTAATACATGGAATCTGACCAGTTGGTAGTACACATTAATTATCTCTCGAATTTCAAGTATCAAAAATGCTAGTTTCTATAGTTTAGAGAGTAGGCATACTTAACCATTCTGAACATAAGCTTTCTTATATAGAATGACGTGCAAGTCTTCTAGGCATAAATCAATTGAGTGGAACTCATCACTTTCTGAAGCAGAGAAAAAGCAGATGGCGGTAGAGAAGGCCAGCATGGAAGCCAAATTTTCAGAGCCTCAAGGTACATTTATAAAGAAGATGGAAGGCTTGGATGTTGCCATTCTAGGCTTTTATGTCAACTCCATGCTACATAAGGGAGTCTCAGCTATTTTGGTCTGTTATTCCTTCATATGCTTGTCATGGTCTAGAAAGAGATTTTGGTCTGATTTCAAGACATGGGTGGTGATCATACCGAAGAGGAGTTGGTTCAGGAATATCTGAACAATAATCCTTCCATGCTTTGGTGGAGGGCTAGGAAATCTTGAGATCGAAGAAGGAACAAAAAGCTATTGTTGTCGCAGTCACCGCTAAGGCTGTAACCTAACATTTTTCTTAAGGCCCTTGTGAACCGCCATTGCATCTTCATGCTGATAAGGGGATCATTTGTACTTCTCCCTTAATCATGCAACCATCAAAGGAGGGCATCGAAAAAGGCTTCATAGTTGTGGTGCATGAGAATACCCTCACAACATGTAATTTTGTTATCTCCCCCATGCTAGAAGACTTCCAATTTATGCCTAATGAAACTACCGATATAACTGCCCTTTATTCTGATAATATTGATCAAGCCTCTCTTCATGCCGAGTTACCTCCTCATCATGATGCTAGATCTATTGCAATTTTGATCGCATAAACTATCGTCTTTGAATCTGGATCGTAGCTCGTTTCGCACTTTGAGAATATTGCAGCACTTCATGGATTGAATGACCCCTCTGTATTTCAAGAGGAAGGCTTGGAAGCAATTGATAAATAGAAGCAGGTTGATCAAGCTAGCCAATCAGACAAAGCAGAGGCCAAGCAGCCGGTAACCGAGCAACAAATGGTAGTGGTGAAGAATGAGAAGGTAAAAGAAGAAAAAAGGTCATCAAAGAGTTTTCACATTTCCCGCAAGCCCAAAGGAAAAGGAGGGTCCGCCAGTGGCCATGTTTCAGAGAGCGAGATCGCCCCGAGAGGGGAGAAGCCTGAAAAGTTGCCGATCAGAGGCGGGAAAGGTGACAAGGGAAGTGGTAACAAGAAGTCATGATTTGTTCGTGTACTCGTGAAGTAGAGTTTTTGCTTTTTTGGTTGCGTTTTTTAAACAAGTGCAGAGTCTGCACTTAGCACTTCTTCTTGTTGTTGTAACAATGGTGTTTGTATTTTCCTATTCTTGGCCGATGTTGAGCGGGCACGGACCTCGTTGTTTGTTGTTGTACATGAAAAGCATTATAACTAATAAAACTGTTTAAATTTTGATTATAACTTCACTTGTCTACTTATCTATGTTTCATGCACTTATGCCACTCTTTTTTTCATTAATATTTTATCTAGCCCCGTAATTATTGCAAAAATTCTTTGTTCGAAGTAACAGTACTATGAATTATTTACTTTTTTGGTTGAGTGTTGGTGTGTGCATGCCCCCTAGTTCACCGGGTTGTTTACTCCAAACACTTGATACAAGACTGGGTACCCCCACTCAGGTCTATACGACAACTCCTATCTTTAGCAGCTTTTGGCTTGAGATACCTACGAAGCTCTTTATCTGCCTTACGATGAGTAATTTACGCACTTAAGTGATTTACATACGTAAGTGATTGGTGATGCTAAAGCAAACCGGTTACTTGAAATTGTGTTAAGTAATTTCATCGCGATGCTAACTTTAAGGATATCGGGCACACATATGCTCCTTGGAGTGCTATTTTTATAGTTCCAGGGGCGGTACGTTATTTTTTTCAATATGAGAGTTCCTTATCTTTGGATGCAATTTTGCTGACCCAAGTAGTAGTGTGCAGCTTACAAAATGCGCACTGTGTGATCGAGGCTTGCATGGTTACAGTTTTGCAAACCAAGAAGCAATGTCGGCTTACAAGATGCATGACTTAGGTAATTGGGTTTGCTTAGACGTGATTCTACAATCCAACAGGTGGTGCATGACTTACAAAATGCGTGGCGTTTATTCAGGCCTTCCCGATGTCATAGAAGTAACACCGGTTCTTCAAAGGCAGGTATGAAGTTCTGTCATCCAATGGTTTGAGTCGATTTGCTTCCGTCGACTCGGTGGGTAGATGAGGCGTACTTAAGCATGATTCCACTATCTCAATTACCGATTGAAAGGTCTTGAGTAGGTTTGACCCCGTCAACTTGGCAGGTTACTTTTGTAAACACTGTTTTATTGGTTTAGAAAGCAAAGAAATTTCATTAATAAAATTGGGCAAGTTCTGTCTATTTACAATGCCTCCGGTATTACAAGATGGCTTATTTGCGGGAAATAGGAAATACAAAAGATAGTCTTAGATAATGTGACGACACAGCGATTCACTGTTCCAAGCTCGAGGAATTTGGGTTCCATTAACGATCGTTAGCTTAAATGTGCCATCCCCTAGCTTCTGGCCCATCACATAGGGCCTTTCCCAGTTTGATGTTCCTGTTATAGGGTAGACCATTTGAAAACAAGGTCTCCTACTTTAACAGTACAATTACGGACACTAGAGTTGATATATCATGCTACCCTTTTATGATGAGCAATAGTCCTTAGCTCGGCTCCTTCCCTCTTCTCATTGATCATATCGAGCAACTCAATTAGGAGCTGCTTGTTCTGCTTGTTCTAGCTTAAATGGGATCATTGCTTCTAAACCATATGCCAGGGCGAATGGAGAGTGGTCGAATGTGGATTTGCGCGCTGTCTTGTAAGCCTACGGTGCGAGTGAAGTTCATTAACCTAATTTCATTTAGCTTTAGTTAGCTTTTTTCTAATGGTCGAATTGATGATCCACTGCTTCCACTTTTCCATTTTCCTATAAATGTGCAATAGTGGAAAAGGTTTTTTGATTTAGAAGCATTTGCAAAAGTCTTGAACTCTGCTTTCGAATTGAGTCCCGTTATCCGTGCACTCGAAACCTGCAAATAATATTTTTAGTGACAAAGTTAATGACTTTATTTGTGGTAATAATGGCCAAAAGTTCTGCTTCGGCCCATTTAGTGAAGTATATCGTATTTGGTTCCCCCTTTGGCTACTGGCAATATGCTAATCAAATCGATTTCCCAGATTGTGAATGGCCATGGCCTAACCACCTGTGTTAGATCTGCTGAAGGAGTTCTTTTTATCTTGCCAAATCTTTAGCATTGGTCGCATCATTTGGCAAATCTGCTGCACTATGGTTCATTGTTGGCCAGAAATACCTATATCGGAGAACATTCTTTACAAAGGTTTTCCCCCTGAAGTGATCTCTGCAGTCGCCTTCACGAACTTCCCTGAGGATTCTTCAGGTTTTGTTGTTGGCCACACACCTGAGCAAGAAGGTAGAGAATCCTCTTCAGTAGAGTGTCCCATCCTGCAGTACAAATCATGGTGTCTTTCAAAGGAACCTATGAAAGTCTATATGGTGGATCGTGTAATGTATATGCAAGTATATACGACTAACTATATGATGTAACTAATATAAAATTAATCTAGTAAAATATAGACTAAGCACACCAAGATTTTATACTAGTTCGAAACTCCCGTCCAACGTCCAGTCCCGAAGCTCCCCTTCGGAATTCGACTATCAAACACCCTCACTTCGCCACGAGGAATAGGCTTGGTTAAAATAACTTGTTCTTGTCAATTATGTGTTCTATAACACGGATATTGACTATTTAGTACAAATGCTTCCAATACATATGCCTAGAGAATATTAATTGAGGAGTTCTGAGTATATGGAAGAGTGAAATACAAATATATGATTGCTAGAGATCAAGAATATATCAGAGTATAAAACTAAAGAGCGCAAGTAAGGTGAATTCTCTTTGATTCTTGATGTTATTTATAGTGGTAGAGAGTTTCCTTGAGTAGTTGCATCCATTAACAAGTGTTCTATGGTTGCTTCTGATGGTGATGAAGAGTTGCGGTGAAGAGAAGCGAAGATGTCTTTTCAAGTGTGGCAGTTGTTATTTGAATTTCAAAATCTGAGTTCAGTTCCAGACGTCCGGTATATGTTTCAGACATCTGGCTCTATATATTTTCTGTATACAACACCCTTTCAGACGTCTGAGTGCAGTAACCAGACGTCTGATCCTATTTGTTTTGAATTCCAGAGGATTTCTTCAGACATCTGGCTAGTGTCTTCAGACGTCTGAAACTTATGCATCTGTGTCATTGCTCCATTGATCCTATCGACTTGTCATCTCTTGTATTGTTCTTTGAGCCCTGTTCATGTCTCTTTTGTGATGTTACTTTAGCAATTTCCTGTAAATATATATATATATATATATATATATATATATATATATATGCATATTCGATTTCCATTGTGTAGTTGTTGTCATCAAAACCGTAGATTCGATTTCCTAACAATCTCCCCCTTTTTGATGATGATACTATACAATGTACTTATATATAATTTATAAATCTCCCCTTGAATATGTGCTTATTTCTAATGTACTTATATTTCTCCTCCTTTGGCGTTATCAAAAAGAATTATAAAATTTTAGCCAATCGTCAAAGATAACACACAAAAGGAAAATTAAATTTCCTTAATAATTCGAAATTGATTACATTCATAAATTTTGTCAATTGTACAAGAGTTGAAATCCTAAAATCCTAAAATCTATGATTCCTTCGAAGAAGCTTTTTCTTAATCATCCCAAGTTCCTTCTTTTTGGGAAGAGCTAGGCTTTATAGGAGATGTCGAAGCTTGTTTTAGAGGTTCTTCCTCAGAAAGTTTGGAATGTTTCACGAGAGGAGAAGGTACTGGGGTTTTCCAATCTTCAGAAGGAGGTGTCGGACCGTGAACCCGTTGAAGTACTTCTTTGAGAACCGATTGGACAGTTGAAAGTGATTCTTCAACTGTTGCTAGGGGTGTAGCAAAAGATGTTTCAAATTTGCCGCTTAGCCAAAAGTTTTTTATTTTGAGATAATATATGTTGATTTTTAAGGGTGAGATCTCGAATGCTTTCATTTGGATTTGTTTCTGTTCGAGTCTCCACATTCTCATCCTGGCATGGATAATCAAATGGTGCCGGAGGAGGTGGAGTTGCTTCACAATGTTGTTCCTCCTCTTGTGATGGTTCATTTTGTGGTTGAGGTGGAGGTTGAACTTGTCTAGTTTGACGATTGTGCGTCCAATCTTCAAAAGATATAAATTCTGGGGGAATCTCGGGTAAGTGCATCAGTGAGAAAAACTTGGTGGAAGCATATTTTGGAGAGATTTCTTCAAAAGTTGATAAGTAGGAGGGATGTTGTGAGCCGTAGAAGTCTCACAATATATGTGGGATAGATAATTGATGGCCATGATCGAGTCTAAAAATATTTGAGCTAGTCAAAGATAAATTTGGCCCGATTCACCCTTGTTCCGCTAAATAGAGCATATAAGGCTTTGTTCTCTAACTCGGATATCTACTCATGACTTCCCATATGTGGAACGATGGTATTAATTATCATTCGAGTAAGAAGTCATGATTTTGGACATAGATATTAAGAGGAAAATTTTGGCATTTCATCCTCCCAAATTTGATGTGTTATACTATTCCTTTGTTTGAAGCGCATATCGGGAATATTGTACAAAACTTCGCCCGTATCAGAAAATCCTAGAGTTCTACCTATTATACCAGGAGTGAGTCTAATCATGTTGCCATACACGCTAGACCATAGCTAATTATCTTCATTTTCAATGTTCCATACTGAAGTGCTATCCAAATTTGCATAAAAAAGAAATATTGCCAATTGATCGATTTGGATGTCATTGGAAGTGAACGATATCAATGTTTCTAGTCCGGCATTCTCACACATTTCATCCAAAGCATACATTGGAAATTTAAGTAGGTTATAAAACGGACCTGTGTGAAGCTTTTTCTTTTGTATATCCTTGTATCTCTTGATTGAGTGTGGTGCTCGATTCATCCATCTTTCTATTTGATCTTCAGAGCAAACTTGAGGATTTGTGGATGACGTTGGTTGGTCATGTTTGCTTTTGGATATCTTAGGATTTTTAGTTCTAGAAGGCATTTTGAATTGAGTAAGCGTAAAAAGATGATTTTGAGAAAAAAAATCATTAATGGAGGAACCGCAGTTGAAAAAATAGAGATGAAAGTTAAAAAAATGATGTTATCTGGGTGTTTTTAAAGTGTCGATTGAATTTCAGACATCTGGAAGAAAATTCAGATGTCTGGAAGCAAATTTAGATGTCTGGAGGCAAATTCAGACGTCTAGAAGCAAAATCAGACGTCTGGTTTGCCCTGATTCGAATACGGTAGATAACCTAAGACATCTGGATTATCTGCTAGACGTCTGGTTTAAGTTGATAGTTAGAGAGTTTTTCCAGACGTCTGTGTAAAATATAAAACGTCTGAAATAGGTCAAGTTTTTAAAACTGGGTGGCAGAGACATAATTTAGACTTCTGGATCGAAGTTCAAACGTCTGAAATAGTCTGATTTCAATTTCTAAGAGGTAGAGCAAATTTTCAAACGTCTGGGGGTATAACAAACGTCTGACATCTGCACAGTGCTAAAAAATTCAATGTATATCAGAGTGTCAGACACGTTGGAAGTCCATATCCAGACGTCCGAAATGGGCAATTTTTCTAACAATAGCCTAAAATTTAATGGTTTTGCTTATTTCTTGATTCTCTATTTTTATAAAACGAAATGTAGTAATATTTACATGAATAAAAATAAAAAATAAACATAGATACACATACAATAAAAATATAACCTATTTAGATGGCGATGGAGTTTTGCGATCTTCTGACTTGTTATCCCTCCATGATTTAAGTGGAGACCATATATTTCCACATTTGTGGGTTCTCGGGGAGCCAGAGAATCATCTTAGGGAAGGATCCGAAGGTGTACGATTCGAGGAAGAGGGATCCAAGGAACTGCAAGGCATCGGAAGTGGTTCATGGACATCTTTCTTCTGCGAAGTACAAAACTTCATAGCTACTTGTTCCAAAAAGCTTAATCGACGTGCCGTGACTTTTTGTTCAAAATATAGTTCTCGTTGAAGATCTATTTGTTGTTTTTGATAGTGATGTATTTCATTAATTTTCTCCTTTGTGTTAGGAGAAACAAATAAAGATCTTTTGGACTTCTTGCTATCGGGAGTGAATCCCGTGTGATATGAGGACCACCTATACGTCGGTTCCTGATTTGGTGTGGGTGTAGGAAGCCGTTGTGGTGTATCCCCCGAGCTATCCATTGTAGGTGTCGAGATGGATATATAAGAATTTTCAGAAGTCATGACTATATTTTGTTTGTTGAAAAAATGTGAATTGTATATATATTGTTTCTTTTTGTATAACTGTTTATATATAAGTTTAAAAATTATTTATAGAAAATTTGTAAAAACTGAGTAACTAAAAAAACAAAAGGTGCAGAATTTATTAGTTACAATTTGTGGATAGAAAATTTATGGTTAATCATAGCCTAAATGAAGGAGTGATTATTAATTGAGCAGATCATGAAGAGAGCAAATCCCTAAATCTCGTCGGAGTTTAATAAAAGTTTGTTCATTTAGTGGTTTTGTAAAGATGTCTGCTATTTGATTCTTGTATTAACATATTCTAATGAAATAGTTCCTTTTTCAACATTGCCTCATAAAAAATGATGCCGTATATCTATAAGCTTAGCTCGCGAGTGATTGACAGGGTTTTTTGATAAACTTATTGCACTCGTGTTATCACAATATATTGGAGATTTATTGATAATTTTCCAAAATCTGTAAGTGTTTGTTGCATGTATATCACTCGTGCGCAAGCTAGAGCTGTTGAGATATATTCGGCGTTGCAAGTAGATAAAGAAACACATTTTTTCTTTTTGCTAAACCATGAAACGAATGATTGTCCGATAAAGTGACATGTTCCACTAGTACTCTTACGATCTATTCAACATCCACCAAAATCTGCATCGCTATATGAAACTAGTTCAAATGACGATCCTTTAGGGTAAAACAAACCATAATCTCTAATACTAGATAAATATCGTAATATACGTTTAATGGCTCTTAGATGAGATTCTTTTGGTTTTGCTTGAAATCGAGCACAGAGACATACACTCATCATAATATCGGGTTGACTGGCCGTCAAATAGGGTAAAGAACTAATCATGGTACGATATAATTTTTCATCAAAATCTTTTCCGTTATCATCCTTTTCTTGTGAACAGTGGTACTCATTGGTGTTGGTTTGCTCGAAGTTTTATTCATTTCAAAACGACGTAATAGATCGTTGCAATTTTTTTCTTGATGAATAAAAATACCATTTTCAAGCTGTTTTTTTTGTAAACCTAAGAAGAAATTTAATTTTAGCATATGTGGCATTTCAAATTGATTTTTCATAATATTTGAAAATTGATTACATAGATTTTCATTGGTTGAACCAAATATAATATTGTCAACGCAAATTTGTACTACTAAAATATCGTTATTTTCTCGTTTAATAAATAAGGTTGTATCGATTATGCCTATTTGAAAACCACATGTAATTAAGTGATTTTTAAGATGTTCGTAACATGCACGATGAGCTTGTTTCAATCCATATAATGCTTTATGTAACTTAAAAACATGGTCGGGATATTTTTCGTAAACAAATAATGAGGGTTTTTCTACGTATACGTTTTCTTTAATGAAACCATTTAAAAAAGCATTTTTGACATCCATTTGAAATAGTTTAAAACTGAGATGAGTTGCAAAGGCGAATAATGTATGTATGGCCTCCATTCTTGCTACTGGAGCAAAGTTTTCATCATAGTCGATACCTTCTTCTTGATTATAGCATTGAGCAACTAAACATGCTTTATTTCTAACAATATTTCTGTTTTCATCTGCTTTGTTTTTAAATACCCATTTTGCTCCTATAACCGATTGATCTTCAGGTCATCGTACTAATTCCCAAACATTATTACGTTCAAATTGATTTAATTATTCTTGCATAGCTATTATCCAAAAATTATCATTTGAATCTTCTTTATAATATTTTGTTTCAAAATTTGACACAAATGATATATGGCTTATTTGATTAAGTTGATTTCTAGTTACTCTAGAATTTAGATCTCCAATGATATTATCTTTTAGGTGATCCTTAAGAATTCCAGGGGATGATATCAAAGGATTATTTTGCACATTTGTATCATTATTAATAGAGTTTGCTGTATTTGTTATTGGAATTATTTCTTCATCATCATTAGTATGATGATTAATAAAACATTTGTCAAACGAAACACGTAAACTTTCTTCAATAGTATTATTTCGTTTATTAAAATTTTTATATGCTTTGCTTCAATCCGTATATCCAACAAAGATTCCTTCATCAGCCTTCGGGCCAAATTTTCCTAAATTATCTTTTGTATTTAATATAAACATTTTGATCCGAAAGTTTTAAAATTTGATACTTTAGGTTTTCTTCCAAAAAATATTTCAAAACAAGTTTGTTTAGTCACAGGACGTATGGTTACTTGGTTCAACACATAACAAGCTGTGGAAATAGCTTCAACCCAAAATTGTTTTGGTAGACCACTACTATTCAGTAGTGTTCGTGCACATTCTTGTAATGTACGATTCTTTCTTTCTACTACACATTCTGTTGAGGTGTGCGAGGAAAAGAAAAATTATGACTTATTCCTTTCTTATTGCAAAAATTAGTAAAAAAATCATTTTCGAATTCTCCAACGTGATCACTTCAAATATTTTTAATTTTTAAGTCCATTTGTATTTTAGTTCTTTTAGCAAATATTTTAAACATACCAAAGGTATCGCTTTTATGTTTTAGAAACAAAGTCCACGTATATCTCGAAAAATCATCGACTATTATGAGAACATATTTGTTGTGATTTATAGATCGTATTTTGCGTTGGACCAAATAAATCTAAATGTAATAATTCTAATGGTTGTTTAGTAGAAATATTATTAAAAGAATTTTTCTTTAGTTTTTCAATTTTACAATCGTCGCATAAATGTTCCACTTTATAATTTATTTTAGGTAAAGCTTTAACTAGCTCATATTTTGCTAATTTATTAATATTTTTAAAATTGATATGACAAAATCATTTATGCCATAACCATGGATCATTATGTTTGACGGTTAAACATAAATTTGAATTTTTATTTATATTCATGTTTAGAACATAAATATTTTTGCTTCTAAAACCTTCAAATATAAGTTGTTTATTATTATCGAAAATATTACACCTACTTTTTCGAAATTGATTTGAAAACCTTTATCGCATAATTGGCTAATATTTAGTAGGTTGTGTTTTAGATTTTCTACTAATAAAACATCTTTAATAATAGGAGAGAAATACCAGAGTTGATGACTTCTCTAATGCCCACGACATATCCTTGTGAATTACCTCCAAAGGTTACCGTTCCACCATCGATGTATGTTATATTAGACAACATTTTTGAATATCCGGTCATATGCATGGAGCATCCGCTATCTAATATCCATTTCTCCTTATTTCTAATTTTGAGTAACTGCAAAATAAAAGATGTTTTAATTGGTACCCATATACTCTATTAGGGTCCTAGATGTTAGAAGAAGGTAGACATACCCAAGATGGTTTGGTACCTTTATAAATATAATTTTTATTATAGACTACATTCTCTAAGAAATTATTAATATGTTTTTGTCTAATCAAATTATTATTTGTCTTAGGAATCCGAATTTTCATATTTTTGGTATTCATATTAGACTTAGGTAAACTTTTAGTCTTTTTATAACTACAATTCTTAGCATCATTTCCTTTTTGTTTAGAAGTATTTTTAAATCCTATTCTATTTCTATACCTGATGGTTTTGAAGTTTTGACAAGATTTTCCAAATCTTGTTTTCCTTTATTAAATTTTGAAACATTATTTGTAATTTTATCTAATTATTCTTTTAATTCTAAATTTTCAATATTTCAATATTGCTCTTCAAGTTGACATTTCCTTTTAACAAATTATTCTTTACTATTTTAGTTTTATCAAAATCAATAGCAATAGCCGCACTTTCTACCAAACTATTTTTAATTTTTTCTTGAGATAATTCTAGTTCTTCTTCTAAGATAATTTTTTCATCCTTTAACATTCCTACTTTAAGTTCCAATCTATTTATTTTGGCTATATGTTCTTTGTTCAATTTTTTAATTTTTTCTACATTTATCATCTAGTTCCATGCTAAGTTCAAATAATTCGTCGTAGCTAAGTTCGGGACATACCCCATCAGTTTGTGCCATAAAACATACATTTGCTTATTCTCCGTCACTGTCGCTATCACTTTCAAATGATGAAGAATCCGAGTCATCCCATGTTACTTTGAGAGCCTTCTTCTTTTTGAACTTTTCAAATTTGTTCTTATTTTTTTCATTTTTGAGCTTGGGGCAGTCTTTCTTCATATGTCCAAATTGATCACATTCATAGCATTTGTTGATGTTTGATTCGTTGAGCTTGATTTTCCTCCTTTCTGAAATTTAGTCATTTTTCTAAACTTCTTGATTTTTTTTTAATTTTTGGCAATAAATACAATTTCTTCTTCGTCTAAGTCGGAGTCTTCATTTGTTGCTAGGAAAGCTATGTTCTTCTTTTTTAAATTTAGTTCTTTTCTTGCCTGCAAATTAGCTTCGTAAGACATTAAATTTCCTACTAATTCTTCAACTAAGAGTGTTGAGAGATCATTAGCTTCTTTGATGGCAAATACTTTTCTTTCCCACTCTGGAGTTAAAGAATTGAGTATTCTAGATACTAAATCATAATTTGTGAATTTGACTGCAAATGCCATTAAGTCATGTTGAATGGTTTGAAATCTAGAGTACATACTACTATAGATTCATTTTGTTTCATTTTAAATAATGAGAACTGAATTTTGTAAAATTGAAATCTTGGTTTGTTTAACTTTGTTTGCGCCTTCGTGTGTGACTTGTAAAGTACGCCAAATATCAAATGCAGTTTTACATAACATGACATGTGAGAATTCATTTTTATCTAATGAGAAAAATAAAACATTCATAGCTTTGGCATTATTAGAAGCTGCTGTTTTTTGTGCATCGTTCCATGTGTTCATAGCAGTAATAAGTGCTTCATATTTATCTTAAGTGGCTGACCAAATTTCTAGATCATTAGCTTCCATAAAAATTCTCATACGTGTTGACCAATATGCATAGTTAGAGCCATTAAAAAGTGAGGGTCGTGCTGTGGATTGTCCTTCTAGAAAAATACTTGCTGTATTAAAATGATTCAAAAACGTATTACTGTACTTTGATCAAACCTTGCTCTAATACCAATTGAAAGTCCATATGGTGGATCGTGTAATGTATATGCAAGTATATGTGACTAACTATATGATGTAACTAATATAAAATTATTCTAGTAAAATATGGACTAAGCACAATAGGATTTTATACTGGTTCGGACCTTCCGTCCTATGTCCAGTCCCGAAGCTCCCCTTGGGAATTCGACTATCAAACACCCTCACTTCGCCTAGAGGAATAGGCTTGGTTACAATTGCTTATTCTTATCAAGTATGTGTTCTGTAACATGGATTTTGACTATTAAGTACAATTGCTTCCAATACATATATCTAGATAATATTGATTGAGGAGTTTTGAATATATGGAAGAGTGAAATACAAGTATATGATTGCTAGAGATCAAGAATACATCAGAGTATAAAAGTAAAGAGCGCAAGTAAGTAAGGTGAATTCTTCTCTTTGATTCTTGATGTTATTTATAGTGGTAGAGAGTTTCCTTGAGTAGTTGCATCCATTAACAAATGTTCTATGGTCACTTCTAATGGTGATGAAGAGTTGTGGCGAAGAGAAGCGAAGATGTTTTTTCATATGCAATAGTTGTTATATGAATTTCAAAATCCGAGTTCAGTTCCAGGCGTCTAGTATATGTTTCAGACGTTTGGCTCTATATATTTTTTGTAAATAACAGCCTTTCAGATGTTTAAGTATAGTAACCAGACATCTGATCCTGTCTATTTTGAATTCCAGAGGATTTCTTCAAATGTCTGGCTAGTGTCTTCAGACGTCAGAAACTTATGCATGTTGCTTATGTGTATCTGTGTCATTGCTCCATTGATCCTATCGACTTGTCATCTCTTGTAATGTTCTTTGAGCCTTGTTCTTTCCTCTTTAGTAATGTTACTTTAGCAATTACCTGTAAATAGAGATATGTATGCGTATTCGGTTTCCATTGTATAGTTGTTGTCATCAAAACCATAAATTCGATTTCCTAACAACCTATTCCATTGATTCTTGTCTGCGGGGACTATTCCTCTGAGCCGGTAGTCCTTGATCGGTTTAATCCAAATTTCTGGTTCTTCAGTTATTTCAAAAATCCCATCGATATCCATCTCGCCCATGCTTAGAGTGGTCACGGTTTAAACTGGGACTAGCCCCAATGAATGAGCTTCTCCGAAAATGGTAAGTTTGGCTAAATAATCCGCCTTCGTGTTTTGTTCCTTTAGGATGTGAGTAAGTTGTAATGTTCAATGTTATTCAGCTATTCCTACACTTTAGATAGATACAAGGCGAGGTTCTTTCCTCATGATTTATATTTGCCTTTCACCTGATAGATGACTAGTTGAGAGTCGCTATAGATGTGTACAGATTTTATCTTGAGTTCCTTCATAACCTTTAGCCCGGCTATCAATGCTTTATTTTCTGCTTCATTGTTTGTTGTGGGGAATTCCAAGTGTAAGGCATAACAAATGGATCGTCCTTCGGGAGTTTCGAGCATGACTCCTGCCCCAAAGAAGAAGTTGTTAGATGCACCATCGACGAACAACTTCCAGCATGTTTCCACTTCAGAAGTAATTTCTTCCTTGTTATCTCGTATCATAAACTTGACAATGGAGTCTGCCAGCACATGCCCGTTGATCGCCCTTCGAGGATGGTAAGTGAACTTAATTCGATATTCCATTTGGTTAGCTGTCTAGAGGTCTTGGGGCGGTGCAACACTTACTTCAAAGGTTGATCTGTTAGTACTTTGATCGGGTGAGCCTTAATGTATGGCCATAACTTTCCAGATGCGATCAAAAGGCAATATGCTAGTTTTTCCCATTTTGGATAGTTCTTCTCAGTTCTAGTGAATCGTTTACTGATGTAATATACGAGTCGCTGGAACTAAGCTTCTTCTCATACAAGTGCATCATTTAATTCATGGGGCGAGACTGCTAAGTGGATGAACTAGTCTTCTCCATTTACTAGCTTGGATAGGATTAGTGGAGTTTCCATATGTCGTAGCTGCTCTTCGAAGGAAGTTTGATAATTCTGATTCCATTCAAAGTTCTTCTTTCCCTTTTTTAGTGCACGAAAGAACGATATGCATTTTTCGGTTGCTTTTGGGATGAACAGGCTTAGTGCTGCAACCTTTCCATTCATGCTTTGTAACTCTTTCTTGTTCCTTGGGGCCTCAACTTCCCATAAAGCGGTAATTTGTTTGAGATTTGCATCGCTGCCTCTGGTGCTTACAGTGAATCCCAAGAACTTTCCAAACTCTACCCCGAAGTGACATTTACGTGAATTGAGTTTTATTCTATTTTGTGGAGTATTTCAAACATTTCGGCGAGGTTGTCTAAGTGATTATCGGCTATGCGCGATTTAACCAACATATCGTCTACATAGACTTCCATAGTTTTCCAAATTTGATGTTTGAACATGGCGTTCACTGGCCGTTGGTTGGTTGCCCCAGCATTCTTTAAACCGAACGGCATCAATTTGTAGAAGTATAATCCCAGACCGTTGATGAAACTAGTATTTTCCTGGTCAGGTTCGTTCATCATGGTCTAGTTCTATCTCGGGTGGGTGTCCATAAATGATAGCAATTCATGTCCAGCGGTCCCATCCATAAGCTGGTCGATTTTGGAAAGAGGAAAGCTGTCTTTTGGCCAAACTTTTTTTAGGTCCAAGTAGTGGACACAAGCTCGCCATTTTCCACTAGAATTCTTGACCAAGACCGGGTTAGATACTCATTCGGTGTAGGTTGCATTATGGATAAAGCCATTCACCACCAGCTTATCTGCTTCTTCTCTCGGCACTTTGGATCGTTCGAGTCCTAGGCTACGTATCTTCTACTTTACTTGTGTGTACTTAGGATCAATATTAAGTGCGTAGCATTTAATCTCCGGTGACACCTCACATACATCAAAATTTGTCCAAGCGAATACGTCTAGGCTGGCATGAAGAAATTTGGTTAATTCTGTCTCATCTTGTTTCCAAGATGTGATCCAATTTTCACAACCCAAGTTGGGTCATCCATATCAACAGGGATAGGTACCATGTGGTGATATCTAATCCTCTCCTGAAGTCTTCTTTAGGGTCCAAAGCCTTGTCGAATCGTGTGGTCCCCAAGCCAAAGGCGGCTTTGTAGTTGCTATTCGATAGGTTCATGAATGTGGAGAGTTCTACACACATTCTTCCCTTTTTGTTTTCTTCTAAACCCACGTAGTTCTGCGATGTAACATTCTCTAGCAGCATTTTGGTCTCCTTTGATTACCTCGACTCCATTCTCTATTGGAATTTTCATGGTTAGACACCATTAAGCTAAAGCATTCCTGAAATCTACCAAAGCGGGCTGACCTAATAAAGCATTGTAGGCAGATATTTCATCTATAATCACAAAGGTTTGGATGAGAATGACTCTTTGATCCCCTTCCCCACGTTCTATGTATAGATCAATTGCTCCAACAGGAGTGCTTAGATTCACCGACGAATCACTGAATCTTCATTCGACAAGCGGATATTTCTTTTATTTCGATCTTCAACTGATCAAACATATGTTTGAATAGGACATTCATAGAGCTGCCACTGTCCACTAATACTCATTAGACCATGGTTAGTCCAATTCCAACCATCATAACCATGGGATCGAGGGCCAGAGCTTTTATTTCTTCGTGATCTCAATTTTGGAATATTATATCATCATTTAGGGTTCTCTAATGCTTAGCAAGAGTTTCTTCTTAGATGGCAAAGCACGAATTTCGAAGTATGTCTTAATGAGCTTACATACTACTCCATTTCTCCCCATCTGTTCTATGCAGGATGAGGTCCTCTGGATGTGTTCTGATGATGAGTCTCTGGTCGGTCCATTTGGATCCCTCTTCGATGGTTCTAGCTTAGTTTCCATGGTCTCTAAGAGCTTGGAGTGCTGCAGAATTATCATGATTTTGTGCTTTCCTTACATACCGCTGAAGCTATTTTTCCAAAATCAGTTCTTCAGTTCGGTTCTTCAGGTAATGACACTCATTCGTTCTATGACCATGTGTTTTATGAAGCGGTGGTAATTTTCAAAATGCTTTCGTTGTTCAGTCGCTTCCTTTTTAGGCGGCCTCTTATACTCCTCCGTCCCTTGTGTCGCAAGGTAGATGTTTTCTGAGTATTTTTGAGCGGGGTGCAGTCTTCGGGCCATAAACCTTTAAGTCGCTTGTTACCCCGGTTTCACTTGATAGGATTTTGGTTTTTCCTTTTTTGGTTCCTATCCTTCCTCACATTTCCTGTAGCTGTCCTGGAGATTCTTGCATCTTGATTAGCTGCCATATTATTATAGCCAATGTTGGTTGGTTGTAGATTAGTAGGTTTTCCTTCTAGCTCCTCTACCTCTTCTAATCTCAAGTACTTGCTTGCCTTTCGGTTAAAGTCATTCCTAGTGGTAGGTTCTTTCATTTTGATCCATTTTCCAAATTCAGTGTTGAGATGGATAGCGTGGACCAGAGCCATAAGAACCATAACTTCTTTTGGGTTACTTATTCCAATCACCGTGGTGTTGATGAATCATGAAGGATTTTAAAAATTCATTTCATCCCTTGAAAAGGAAGATAATGCATCATGTGTTTTGGTTGTGCCGTGTAAAGCCTAAATTGATCAAGGAATTTTGTTGCTAATTCATTGAAAGTGAAGATGGATTTAGGCGGGAGCCTAGTGAACCACTTAGAAGAGATTCCCTCTAGGAAGATTGGAAAACATCTATATCAAACAATATTTGGAGCATTTGCTCAATCCATATGCCAAGTGTACTTGTACAAGTGAGGTTTTGAGACTCTAGTTTATCGTAGGGCAGAATAGTTAGCGTAGTGAACTATTCATGGCACTATTCATTCAGAATGTCATCAGTGAAGGGAGTCCAGCTTAGAACGGATCCTCATTCGTTGCCTTTTCTAACCTTACTTCCGTCGATCAAGCACTTGATTATATATGCAATATATGCCTTTGATGTTCGGTAGTCCGTCGGTTGGCTGTCGATGACTATACTAAGCGTTAGATTTCGCAAATGATCTTGGTAAGTGGGGTGAAGACTAGGCACTCCTGTCTTCAAGAGAGCCACTCCTTCGAAGTTCCATTGGCTTGCGATTGTTCAAGTAGGGGAAGTTTGGACCTCCCTGCCATTTTTGAGTGCATTAGTGTTTTCTTCCATCTTTTCATTGTCAAGTTGCTCACTATCTTCAGAGTTGGAGGGATCCACCACTATATCTTCCCGTGAGGTTTTCGTCCCTAGATTCAAGTTTATAGCGGGCTGCTTTGCTGTCGTGGAGTGCTTGGGTTTCCTTCTATAGTTATTCCTGGAGCTCCACCCACTACTCATTTTTTCTTCTGCCTTTTATTTCTCCTATTTAGGCTAGAAACGAAAGATTTCTCCTATTTTATGGCAGCCGCAGACTCTGACATGGTTCTTGGAGCAGCTAGTGGTTGTAAGGTCATGAGGGTATTTAATTTGTCCATAAGAGCTTTTTCGTTGTTCTCTATCTTTTGACTGATTTCATCAATCATCTTATTTAGTTCGCCTCTAGTGATGATTTCATGCTGGATAAAAGATCATGGCACCTGATCTCCTATGTTGGCTCCAAAATTTTCTTTGATTAATAAATTATTGGCATCGTTTGACCTCAACTTACTAAGGATTGGTTTCTTCTCTAGCTATTATAGCTCCTATGGATCTTCCTACAGCCATTCTCTTTCTTCCTAATGTCATTACTTCTACATGGAAAATCTACTAAGCAGATATTGAGGATCTAACTTCCGAACCTATCTGATCCAAAGTGGATAGCTAGATCTGAGTCTGTGTTGGGTTCTCAGTGAAAGCATCAAAATGTTAACCCAAATAGTGGATCAGCACCCTGGATTGAGTGTGAAAACACCGGCCCTGTTTATCAAGGCAAATAAAATAGAAAAGCAATAGTAAATCGTAGAAAAAGTAAAGAGACAAGAGACTTTTATAGTGGTCGGCTGTTAATGAATCCTACATCCACCTTATAACTTTTACTGATCAATTTCTATTTCAAAAGAGTTTAGATTACAATGTGATTCTTCTTTCCTAAGTTAGATCAAGACACTATTGTTAGAGACAACTGGAAGGATCTCAGTTGCCCTTTAATGGTTGTTGTGAGGGAGAAGAAGAGTAAAGAAATGATGGCAGAGTTTGAGGAGAGATCAGAGCAGATCTCTTTTCTATTGCAATTGAGCTGATATTTATACGGGTTGGAAAGCTCTTGGGCCTAAAATCGCTTTGTAAGAAGCCTATAGTCGTCATGCAGAGAGAGCTAAGAAAGTTTGGAGCCAAAATTGGCCAACTTATTGGATCATTGTCGATCTGATCAGATCAGATCGGTGCCGCTTTAGCTAATTTTTGGCTCCAATTTTTTTGGTCAAGATTCTTACTTCATAGTGATGCTCTCCGTATAATTTTTTATCTTGTTGACTTGTATTGATGATGATTCTACTGTGTGTAAGATTGAACTGTATTCTAAATCAGATGAACCTTTTGAACTCAGATGCTTGGAATGTTACCAAATATGTTGTGTGAGCTTAATTGAGGCATAGAGTCACCATGCAAAAGGATTAAGGCCACTATGAACTATCAATTCTATTCGATACCGATCCAATTATCGGAAAACATAGCATATATTTCAATCAAACTTCCTAGAGTCCTTTCTCTTGTATTTTTAGGCCTTCCGATCAAGTTTGGAGTTGTTTTGGTTTAATCTAAATGTTTTAACTCCCAATGAATTCTGTTGGGTAAAAAAACCAGTTAACATGAGCATTATGTCATCCTTGGGATCTATAACTTCTTTCACGGTTATATGGAATCGATTCAAGGAATTCTTAACGACTCTCCCTTAGCTTAGAAGAGGTTTGACAAAGATATCACATGCTTCGGACGTGCAATATTAAAATCGAACTGTTCTACAAACTTCTTCGATAACTTAGGGAAGATGATATGGACCTCGGCAGAAGTAGTGTGAACCGCATCGTAGCTACTCCTTTTAAGAAAATTGAAAAGTAGCGGCGTTTCACGGCATTGGAGGTTAGGGCTGAATCGATATGCCGTTCATATCTCATAAAGGCTGCCTAGGATCCATCGTTCTTTCATACAACGGTAGAGTTGGCATCGTGAATCTCCAGGGTTATCTCCCACATAGAAAGTTCTCTGTAAACGAATTTCGACTAAGAGATGTACCCCATTCATCATTGCTCCTGAAATAATTTTCGCTAACAAGTCTCCTGACCATATCCTCCATGTAGTCCGGGTCAACATGTTTGACTAAACGGCGGTAATCGGGCTCTGCCTCAAGTGTCCGACCAGGCAAATGTTCTCGATTTGGCTCTCGATACCAAGTTTCTCTAGCCTTTGAGAGATCCATTCGTCTAGCAGTCCCCAATGTTTGATTCGCGAAAGTAATACCATCAGTAGCAACATGATTCTCCAGATTCTGACCAATAGCGTATCCTAATGCAACTCCATGCCGCCTTCCAAAGGATGGGCTCTAGGCCCACCATTGGAGAGGTAGGTGCCGACTCCTAATCTTGGATCGGTGTCAATCCCCAAACTTAAGCCTAGGGCTCATCCTCTTCCATGGTGAGATGTTTTTGCAGCATTCGAGTCCTCTTTTGCTTCAATCCCTTCATCTTTTCTCAGATGATGAGGAAACTTTCATATGAAGAACTAAAATCCCATCTACTCCTTCTACAATTATTTTGAGTTAGCTCATTCAACGGTCTCAAGCTTTATTTCATCGTCTGATTCATATCATTCTGACAAGCTGGGAACCTATCTTTCATCTGCTTCATCATCATATCCAACTCCATTCTAGTAAAGACATCGATTGGAGTCTGCATCTTAGGTTGAGTTGGTTGGACAAATCCATCTCGTGCTAGGGATTCTGATTCTAAGCTTCAGTAGTAGCTTTAGAATTGGTAGAATGGTCTCTTCTAGATAGGGTCATGGAAAATAGCGTCTATTAGACTTTTGCAAATCTAAGTTGTAGAATTAAAAGGTAGAGAAATTGGATCTATATCTTGGATATAGGAAATCCAACAATAGATGATGGATCCAAGCAGCCTGAGAATTTAAGTCTCTCAATGAAAGCACCAAAATGTTTGAACCAAAAATGGGAGAAATACCCATAAATTTATATAGAGAATGAAATATGAAGAAATATAAATGAAAATGAGAAAAAAAAGACACGATCTTTTATAATGGTTCGACAAAGCAATGCCTACGTCTACTTTAGGATTTTATTGCTTATATCTGACTTAGAGGTAGAAATTCTTAGGGATCGGTACAACTTTGACACTTCGATTTTTAGAATTACAAGAATATAGATTAGGGAAGAACTATTGGCAAAAAGATCTTGAAAAATAAGCCCTACCTTCCTATTTATAGAGGTATGGAGCCTAATATCTCATATAAAATATCTCTAGTCCGTTATCCATGATTTAGACCAATTCTCCCATGAAAGTAGGTGCAAAATCATCGGTTTGATTGGGTCGGTACAATACCAAGGTAGGAGTAAGATACCGATTCATAGGATGGCCAATATGGTTGTCTCTAACTCTTCATTTTGGCTAATCTTGTAGTTAGCTTCGTGATTCTATAGCTGTTTGCACCAATATTAGCTTGCTTTTAGGTCCAAATGATGGAGTTGTGGAAGAATAAAGTTGTAGCTTCAAGTGTTCATGGAGTCCAATGGAGAATTGCATCGAACCAACAAAACAACATTAGATATAGGCTTCTTGCATCAAGCAGAGGTCACAAGTAGAAGATGGAGTCTACTTGAGATGGAAATAGGACTCGGTACCGACCAATAGGTGGGGTTCAGTACAGACCTCTAACTTAGGTGAATTAGTTGTCGTCTTGGTTTGTGTTATTTTGGCTTTGGCCTTACGGTTATGTCTGCTCTTGGTTTTTGGGCTCTTGTGTTATCTCTCCGAGCTTCCTGTCTAGATAAATCCAAGTTCGATCTGTCCAGTCTACTCGAACACTGTCTGGTTAAAAGACTAGATAACATAACCATATCGCAGTGCTATATATCCAAGCATCTAAAGACCCCTAACCTTGTAAAATCAACCATAAGATAAATTGAATAAATTAAATAAGGTAAGGATAAAATAATTTTTTTGCAAAAGGTGGAATTTGACCATGAAAGTTATGTCGGTGCGTTCCTGGCAAAGTTTTAATGAATTTTCATATATAATATGTTAACAGAGCTCATACGAAAAAGTGATGGAATTTTGAAGTTCGAGTTTAAAATAATTAAATAGAATTCAAATTCAAATGGATAATTAATTTAAAATTTTGAAATTAAAAAATTAAAAGTAGAAAAGCTTGGGGACGTTAAAGTTAATGTTAAAGTTAATGTTAAAAATCAATTAAGGAATGTAATAAATGAAAAAATGATAAAAATCAAATGTTCCCATAATAAGAGAAGAGGTCGACCCCTGACCTCGGTCGGTCGACCGCCACTGGTCGATCGGTGGTAGTGGGGTGTTGATCGCTTTCGATATAATGGCAGCTAGGGTTTTGTAATTTTAAACAACCCTAATTTAATTATTCAAATATGACGGTTCTGGTGCTTTCTCACAACATAAATAAGACCCTGGAACCTTTACTTTTCCCATAATATTTTGGGAACATAGCGAAGCTATGTCAGTTCAACTCTTCCAAGATTCAGAAAAATTCATTAGGGTTTTGGGTAAGAAATCCTATGGATCTATTTTTGTTTATTAATTATTTTCTCAATTTCTTCTCCTTCAAACCTTTAATTTTCTGAAGCTAACGTATATACAAATCTCTTTTGCTGTGTATATATACGTGTGTGTGTGTGTGTGTGTGTGTGTGTAAAAAGGATCTGATAGAGATTGTCAAAAGCATGTCAAATCCAAAGGTGATAAAGCTAAAGCTATACTGTGAGTAGAAATATTAGTTTTTCTATTTTAATAATTAATTAGTGTAATTTGGGTTTGAATGTGTCTTGGGAAATTTTGGTTTATGAAAACACATTATTATGAACCACCAAAACTCCTTTAGTGCAACATGTCAATTCTAGGTTGAAATCTTAACTATTTATCTTAAAATCATGGAAATTGTATAGATTTGCAGTTTTATAATTTTACTTTCTATTCCACCACTTATTCTTTTTCTCTAAATTTAATTAAAGGATTTTGATTAAGGAATAGTGTGTAAGGTACAAATGTTATTCATATTTTGCACCGCTTATTCCAATGAATTAAATTGAAATTATCTTGTTTAATTTATACGAAAAGGGAGTTAAATAGAGCACAAAAATTGGAATTGTGTGCTTCTATTATAAAAATATTCCATTATTTTGGTAGATAAATTATGTTTAGATTTTTATTTTATACAAGTTTGTTTATTGGAAATTTTGGATATAAATATTGGAATTTTGGTATTGTTGATAATATGAAATAAGACGTGTATATTTGTTTAATGAGTTGACTTTTAAACACCGGTCTAGGGTGTACATTCCGCACATCTAGAAATTACTAGGCATGCGCGCGTGTTTTTGTGTGTGTATATAGACACACACATACACGTATACCTATACACACACACATATATATTAGTTTAATTAACATATAATTATAAAATATAATTGTACAGTTAAATAGGTTATTGATCTTATTAAATCCCACTTAGGAAGGTAATTAATGTTAAAAGGCGTAATAAGAAAGATTTCTTACAAGCCTTGATTATGGAAATGATAAGATGCGTGATAATATATGTAGAGTGTATAAAGATTATGACAAAGTTATAGGAATGCAAGGTCAGTCAAAAGCACATGGAAGTCTGTCCAGCTAATCTTCCTGCCAGTAATATGACTTTGGTGTTGATGTGAGACATCTCCTATAATAAATAACTACAAGGATGCAAGGTTAGTCCCAAATTCTATAGGATAAATCCGCCTAGCTAATCTGGCCACCAATACCAACAAATAATCGGACTAGTGTGCGATATCACCGTGGTTATGGATCATAATAAGAATAATATTATGACGACCTAGAATTTTTGGATATTTGAAATTGGAATATTTAACTGATTTCAAATATTTGAAAGTTAATTTTAACTTGAATTTCAAATATCACTATTTATTTGGAAATTTAATTATTTAATTTAAAAAACGAAAGTTTGGTAAAATATTGAATCTTGATTTTTAAACTTGTTAAAAATATTTCAAAGGCTTATAAAATCTATATTGATAATACTGAAGATAATAGAAGTATTAAAGTTCAATTTGAAAGTGATTTGTTCAGTTTTGAATTTATATCGAAAATTCAAAATAATAATGAGTCCAAAAAGCTATCTTCTTCATACGATCGAGTTAGGACTCGAAACCTTTTCCATTAAGTTCGAAATAGGGGTATAACACTATAAACGCCCGGGACGCCACGATGGGAGGTCGAGATTGAGTTGTGATACCGAGACGTTTTGCGAATATAAATAAATTATATACAATTAATTGACAAACATCTCCACATCAGCTTTTAGTCTCCTTTCAATATACTGTATACCCATCCACACACGTTACCTTCCTTTCCATCTTTTCTGTCCCCTTTTTCTTTTTGCACGATTTATTTAAAACAGTTTCTTTCCTCTATAAAAAATGGACATCTCCCCTTCAATTTAAAAAGCGGTATATAATTTTTCTCAAACGAAAAATGAAAATCAAACTAGAAATGGCGGAACGAAATCGTAAAGACCTGAAAGTAAAATTGAGTTCGTTTTTGAATCGATTCTCGAGCTCGTGCCGATACGCATGGCCTATCGATTCGTGTTCGATGGAGTCGGAATCGGCAACGGGGAAGCATGGGGCCTGAGGTGGGAAGGCCAGTGGGATTCGAGAGATCGAGGAGAAGGATGCAACGTTGCATGGGAATGCTCACGACTCGATGGAGTGAAGTTGTTCAGGCTAGGCTCGGTGGTGGGATTCGCGACCAGTGGAGGCGGCACACTGGAGCGGCGATGTGCGGGACGACGTACAGATGTTGCTATCGCTTGAGAATGGAGCGAGTGTGAGGTATTTTAAGCAGTATTGATTTAAATTTAAATTTCGTACGTATATATGAATGCATGCATATAAGTTAGGAAAGAAAAGAAAATAAATATATTTATAACTTAGTATTTGATTTTTACAGTAAGATGGAAAACCCTTTCTGTTTTTAATTTCAATATATATAGATTGGAAATTATATATATATATATAGCCAGGGAAGGGAATTTTTAAAACCAGAGTTTATTTTTACAATATATATATTAAAATTTCTATAGTAAAGAAGATTTCTGTTTGTTTATTTACCGAAAAGAAAATATAAAATAAATGTACGTTTACACATTTCAATCTACTAGTTTATTTAAAGTAATTTATTATAGAGATTAATTTATTTAACTTACTTATCTAATTATTTTAGTTACCAAAAACATTTTATTGAAAGGAATTAGTTTAAAATTTAATGATTAGTTTAAAATAAAATCATTGGTTAACTAAATTTATTAAATGGAAATTGATTGTTCGATTTATTTCGAATAAACTGTAAATGTTTATACAAGGTCAAAAATAATGGAGAAACAAGCCGGTTTGGATCGGATTACACATTGAAAGTCAAAGGTGAGTTAATCTCACTCATTTGGATTACCTATTAAATTTAAATTCGTTAAATTTAAATTATTGGTTGATTGTTTGAATTGATGATGTGATATTATATAGAGTAGTGTGTGTGTATATATATATATTGGAGTGTTTGATATTTCTACATTACATATCGGATGAGACCCTATGCGCCTCGTATAATAGCGGATGTCCCTTTATACCGCGATATCCCCCTCGAAGTGCGATTGGTATTTTATATTGTGCTAACATCTGTGGATGCAGGGAAAAACAGGTAGGAGGGATCCAACTGGATTCCTCAAAATATTGTATACGTTTCCATGCTCTATGATATTATTCATTGATTTTCTGTGACAGATTATTGATGATATTGGGAATTAAAAACATTGGATGCTATGGGTTGATTGAATATTTTTGAGTATATTGAGTTATCAAAAATATAAAGATTGGATTTTTGAAGGGAAATAAAAAGAGAATTTTTAGGTAAAATAATTATAGGCAATTTGGATAAATTAAAGAATAAATTGGAAAAGGATAAAAGTTGGCTTTTAAATTCTAATAAATAAATTCCGAATATGGGAAAGGAGATATTGGAATAAACGGGAATAACTGATTTTTTAAATTTAAGTGATATTATTTAAAGGAATAAAGAATTTATTTTTAAATTCAAGGCTTAAAATAGTTTGGGGGAGATAAAGAAGAATTTGAAAAAGTATGAAATTGGTATTTCAATTTAAATAAGATTTTAAATCATAATCAAGAAGTAAAATATGAAATTAATGGATTTTGAAATAAAATTGAGTAAGTAAAGGAATTTATTTTAAACTGGAGTCAAATTCAAAAATCGATTTCAAAGTTGATTTAGTTTTTGAAACTGTGTTTTTAAAGGAGGATGAGACTATGGAATTTATAAACTGTGTTTATAAAGTGAAATAAGATATCAGTAGATATTCGAAAGTATAAATTCACGGTGGGAATTTATAAGGAGATGGGAAATGTGTTTTAAAAATAAAAAGTGGTTTTATTTTCAAAGTGTTAAAAGGAATTTACGTGTTTGGGACGTAAATTAAATTGGGATAAATCGAGAAGGATTTATTAACTGATTAAATGGACTATATTGGAATGGGAAGTGTATTTTCCTGAAAAGCCAGTATGTTTTCAAAGCAAATTTTTAAGTATAAAATTTAAAGTTTTAAAGTGTTTTAGAAGAATGTTCTTTGTGAAATTATTACTTAGAGTTTTAACATTTTAAAAAAGTAAATATTTATTTAGTTAAGTTTAGTAGTTAATTATTAAATTGGTATTAATATTTGAAGGTAAATTATTTAATATTTATATTTTACAAAATGACTTTATTTTAAAGGAAGTTTTGGCTAAAGGTTTAATTGGATTTTTTTTATAGAATTTCATGACTATTATTTTGAAGAAGTGTTTGTAAGTAGTTTTATTATAAAATGTTTTAATTATATATTTATGGATAAAGGGATTTTGTTTAAAAATCTTAATTCAATAAGATTTGGCGTTTTCAGTGGAAATAAACAATTTGTTTGGAAATTTATTCCACGAGAGAGAAAGTGATTTGAAAACTATTTTCAAAGGCTTGAAGTGTCGAAAATATCTTACGAAGATATTTTTAATAAAAAATTTGTGAAATTATTAAGGACTGATGGTTGTTTGTGGACGTTATATGATAGTTAAATAACAGACTATCAAATTTGGCCAATGCGCTGATCGATTCGAAGAGACCGGGATCAGGATTAATTTCCTGTAAACCACTTCGATCTGATTCGAAGGTTTTCGTGAGGAAGACAAGAGATTGGAATCGAAGATGGAGCAGTGACGTGCAAGGGCTAATCGCTATTGATCTTGAGGGTGATTCTAAAATGGATGTAGTAGGAGTAGTGCCTTTGGTTCCGTTCGGACAGGGAACAGACTTGTATGGATGAATTCTATCAGAACATCATCAGGGGGACGATGAGCATTCTAAGTGAATGTGTTCTATAAAGGTAACTCATAGCCTCGAACCTCATCAATAAGGAATGGCTAAAACAGGGAAGGTGCAGCAAGGCTAAATGGCTAGCAATCAATTAGGGTAAGTTCATCCCTGTCTAGATGTCCCTTTTTATTCGGCTGTATGGGCGGTTGCTGATCCCAACCGTGGGGTGATCTTATTCGGACTATCCAATAAGGGGTAGCTCCGGTCTTGTGTAGCAGGGGATCAGGGTGGATCCTCGATACGGTGATCTAGACCACGTACTGTGACGGGCGGTACCTAAGTAGCTCTGCCATTGATAGAAATATAATCTCCAATAAGTGCCTTCAGACTTGTTTCTATACCTATTATGCTGGAATTTAATGAATGTAACAATTTCGGCTATTTGAATAAGTATTTGTACATAGACAATACCATAATATCAGAGGATTTGATAAGAAATGTTTTGGTTCGTAAGATAAAAATCCGACATGTTTATTTATGGCATGGTCTTATGAGATACCTTTGATTTCAAAGGATTTTGGAAACTTTAATAATCCAATTGAGTGTGTTTTCTCACACTGGTTTTCCAGACTGACTCGGGTGTTATTTCACTATAATGCTCGGAGCAGACCGAGTATAATAGAATACAGGAAAGGATGCTGTGGAGCTCCAGAGACAAGGTGGATGGTGAGATGTATCACACGTGTTTGATGTACATTCCGCTATGTATGATTAACTTCATAGTCAGTTTTCATGAGGACAGATTATGACAACTGTCTTGTTGTGTGCTATGAATTTTGTTGTACTCTAATTATATATAATAGAATACAGGAAAGGATGCTGTCAGTTCTTTTTGTTCAAAGATCAGTCATTTATCTATTATATATTATTCCGCTGTGATTGTGAGATTCTGATATTATTTTATATTTCTTCTTCTACCTCTTTCTTCTTTAACCCTAATGGTTCGTATTTCCGTCCACTTTGAGTTTAACTATTGGAGAATATTGTGGGCTCAAAGGGGTAAAGGTTTGCGGACTGTTATAGTGGTATCAGAGCTGAAGGTTAAGCGAGAACCTTGGTTCTAGTGGGGATTACTCATTAGAAATAGAGTCCGTAGTACTCTAGAATAAGTTTGAGTGTATTAATAGATATGAGCGCATATTTGTTAGTAAATGTAAAAATTGTTTTATATTGTGTTGACTTAACGTTTGAGTGTTTATAAATTCTGGTCGGTGCAGTCTGGACAACTGTGTCAATAGGGATTTCTAAACTTTTAAACAATGCAAACCGACACAGTATTGTTTTTAGAGATGGGTAAATGAAATACATTTACCAAAATTACTTTTATATGTGAAAGTGATAATTTTTCGTAAATTATTATAGTTATATATGGTTGCTTGGTTGTTAGGAGATGATAATATTAAATTATTGTCATTGTTAAGTGGAAGTTGAATAAAGGATTTAAATAATGACCAATGGTTAATGATTAAATCTATATAACAAAATGGGATTTGTAAATGTGAATTATATTTGCGCCAAAATTGGTCACAAACCCTAAGTATCGTGAAAGCACCAATATATGAATATAAATCAACAAGATTCGAGCGGAAGTCACAGATCTAAACTAGCAACTAACAACAATCCATAAATAATGAATAGAAACACGAGATTTATAGTGGTTCGGCTATCTCCGGCCTACGTCCACTTCAAGCAATTATCTTTTATTGATGTTCTTTGCTGGTTACAGCCGATTATAGCAGATTACAATGAAGAATTTCGAATGCAACAATAATGGTAAGGTGTAGAATTGAATCCGCCAGAGTCTGGACGTCGAATCGCAAAAAGATCCCCCTATTCTGTAGGCTTCAGTGGCTATTTATAGGTGTAGGAGCTTGATATCACACTCAAACTTGGGATACTCCTTCTGGCACGTGAGTCGGCCCACGCGACTGATCCCGGAAAGTTTCGACTCGATTCGTAATTGATACGAACCAATTTCGTATCGATCAAAAAATGATCGAATCGAGCTAAAACTTGGCAGGAATGTTCTTTAGATTGTACGTAAGCTTCTATGAAAATTTTGTAGCATTTGGACCTGTGGTTTAGGAGATATGATCGATGCAAGATTGCGTTTTTGTGAGCACTGTCGCGTTTGAATCCATCGTTCGCATCGACCCATTTCGACTCGATCTGGGCACGTGAGTGCGTGGCAACACTGCACTAGATTCTGGGATCATCCCACCTTTTGTGCCGATTTGATCGAGTTGTTCCTGAGCTTTCGCCTCGTTTGCATCGACGCGTTCGCATCTATGGCTCACACTCCATTTCGTATCAATGAAGTTCTGTTCGCCTCGATGGCTGTATCGATATTTGGGGTGCCATTTCGTATCGTTCACTAATTCTAGGGGTCGATACGAAAGGCGAATCTAGGATCGATACGAACAAGACTCCTACGAGATCGATACGAACAGATAACCTAGATCGATTCGAAAATGGGGATACGAACAAGACGAGGTTCTCTCTGATCGATACAGACCTCATAGATTCGAACTTTGCAAAACCTGTTGGATTGGAACAAAGCGAGGCGAAGTCATTCTGATGGATACGAATCTGATGGATTCGAGTAGACCATCACCTCGACTTTGATGGATACGAACAACATATATTTTCTCTAAATTGTATCGATCATATCTCATTCATACGAACTCTGATTAACCTGAAATTTAAAATGCTGGCTTTCACGGCTTTTCTTGTCATGTCTTGTTGATTATGGCCCGATCCGGACTCGGATAAAATTCATCGATATCCATGGTGTACCTGCAATGCGTAATTGATATTCATGAATAGTAATCATTGTTTTTCAGTTAATTTTTGGGTATCTCAGCCTTGCCAAAAGGTGAGATAACAAATTATAAATGTGATGTATAAATGAAAATGAAATAAAAATTCCAAAGTAATATTTGAATATGAATTGAAAGGATTTGGAATTCAAAATTTTGGAAACTTAATTCCTTTGAGTTTAAAAATGATTTTCAAAGGTTTTGGAGGAATATTGGTGATAATATTTGAGAAATATTTTGAATTGGATTTGAAATCTAGTGAGAATCAAAATTTGAAAATATTTGAAATGTTTTTGAATGGATAAAAGTACGAAACTCTCTTCGGTCACCGGAAAATAACTTCGAAGATGACCGCAGCATCATCGATGTTCATTTTCGAGTTTCCAAGGAAGGAATTGCTGCCTCAATGTTTTGAATGGTATTTGTTGCAAAATTGGGTTTGATTTTGGAAGGCAAGGAATAATTTTGGTTTGGGTATATATGATTTCAAAAATGTTATGAATGTTTAAGCAATTGTTTAAACTCTGGAAGTTTAATTAAAAATGTTTATGGAATATAACGGGTTTGATAACCTATAAAACTTTAAATCTGTTGGAATAAAATTTAACATAAAGAAGAATTTAATTAAACTTGTGTGGAAATGAGATATTCAGAAATGTAAGCTAATTACATGTAGTAAATTAAAGAGATTAATAAGTGGAATGTAAACAAGTGGAGAACTTATAGAAGTTTAAAATTTTGAATTGAATTGGAATTTAACTGAATTAAATTAAATAAAGTAAATGGAATTCAAGCTGAATATTGGAATTGAATTTGAATTGTGTTAAATAAGGTGAAGCAGAAGAATTAGTAAAGTTGGACTAAATACAGAAAAGTATTGAAATAAAATTAGTATGTAAACGAACTGATTTAAATTGGTAAGCAAATGAATTAAATTGAATATTAAGATAATATTTAATTTAAGTTGTATAAAGTAAAGTGAAATTGAAGGATTAATTCAAAGTGGATTAAGAATAACAAGAGTTTGGAAATAAAAATCCATCAAGATTTAAAATAAATTTGTAAGTGGAACTAATTAAATGATCAATTAAATATGGGGTCGAGATAAGATGAATAAAATTCAATATTCAGATTTGAAGATAGATTGAATTCAAAAGGAATTGAAAATGTAAATTGAATAAAAGTATATATAAAAGCTTAAGTCGTGAAGTAAAAATAAATATTAAATATATAATATATTTATATTGAACTTAATAAATGAATGGTGAAATTCTTAAGTAAATTTGGTTTTGGAAAGAATATTCTAAGTGAAAATGAAGATTAAACTGGAAGTTGTGAAATGGGAAAATTATGAATAAGTGGATAGAAATCAAAATGAATGTTAATAAAAGAGAATTGATATAATTAATAATTAATTGAGATAGACGTATATTATTTTATTCGCGCAGCGATTTGATCCAGATACGAGCACTGAATTTCGAGATAATTATATCGATCCGAGTTGGGATTTTTCACTCGATTTTCGATGGCAAACCCTAGATATGGATTTTTGATTGATTCTAGAAATTCTCTATTATAGTTATGGCTATGCATGGGTAATGACGGTTTCTGATCAAGAAATCAGATCTGAGTCTGCACTAGGAAGTCAGGTGGACGATACCAGTTCGGAAGTGAATTGTGTGATCGAGTGAGTGATTGAATTTGTTATTATGTATGGATGATATATGTGCATCATACGGGCTTGAATGAAATAGATATTGAAACTGTTGTAAAGAAATATATAAAATGTTTTTGAATTCTGTGATTGAATATTATTGTTAAGTAGGATATACAGATGTTTTAAAAGCAAAAGGTAATTGGTGTTTGTGATTTCAGAAGATAAAATTATATGCCTGATAAAGAGGTATGTGTTTAAATTTTTATATGAAATTTGATGGTTTTCTGATCTATCCACTTGGCCTTTTATTTTCTTTTGAAATATGGGGGCCCATAGAGGCATTTTGTAGTACCGATCTTGCCACGCGAAGGAGACGTTGGTGAAATTTTTTTAAAAATTTAGGGAGCTAGAAAATTTTGATAATTTAAAATTTGATTTCAATTTATAATTTGAAATGATCGAGCCAATATTATTGATTGTAATCTATGGTTGAGTTTGGGAAAGTTAGTAAGGGTGTTGGTGGTGTGTCTTTATTTAAAAGATTTATTTTGGAGGAAATGTTGAAACTGTTTGGTGCTATGAAATGGACGGCGGATTATGAACCATTCTTCTTAACTAGTAATTTCGGGGACGAAATTCTTTTAAGGGGGGAGGAATATGACGACTCGGAATTTTTAGATATTTGAAATTGAAACATTTAATCGATTTTAAATATCTGAAAGTTACTTTTAACTTGAATTTCAAATATCACTATTTATTCGCCATTTTAGTTATTTAATTTAATAGCTGAAAATTAGATAAAATATTGAATCTTGATTTTTAAGCTTGTTAAAAATATTTCAGAGGCTTATAAAATCTATATTGATAATACTGAAGATAATAGAAGTGTTAAAGTTGAATTTGAAAGTGATTTGTTCAGTTTTGAACTCATATCTAAAATTCAATATAATAACCAAGTCCAAAAAGCTACCTTCCTCATACGATCGAATAGGACTCAAAACCTTTTCCACTGCGTTCAAACTAAGGGTATAACACTATAAACGCCTGGCAGCACGCATCGATGGGAGGTCGAGATTTTGAGTTGTGATGTCAAGACATTTTGCGAATATAAATAAATTATATATAATTAATTGGCAAATATCTCCACATCAACTTTTAGTCTTCTTTCAAAATACTGTATACTCATCCACACAAGCTACCTTCCTTTCCATCTTTTCTGTCCCCGTTTTATTTTTGAATGGTTTATTTAAAAATAGCTTCTTTCCTCTATAAACAAATGGACATCTCCCCTTCAATTTCAAAGCCAGTATATATTTTTTCTCAAACGAAAAATGAAAATCAAATTAGAAATGGCGGAACGAAACAGAAAAGACCTGAAAGTAAAATCGAGTTCGATTTCGAATTGATTCTCGAGTTCATGCAGATACGCATGGCCTATCGATTTGTGTTCGATGGAGTCAACGTCAGCTACGGGGAAGCACGGGGAATGAGGTAGGAAGGTCGGTGGGATTCGAGAGGTCGAGGTAGAGGACGTGCTGTCACATGGGAATGCTCGTGACTCGATTGAGTGAAGTTGTTCAGGCTAGGATCGGCGGTGGGATTCGCGACCGGTGGAGGCAACACGGTGGAGTGGGCGATGTGCGGGACGACGTATAGCTATAACGATCGCTTGAGAAAGGGGCGAGTGTGGGGTATTTTAAGCATTTTTATGATTTAAATTTAAATTTAGTACGTATATATGAATGCATGCGTATAAGTTATGAAATAAAATAAATATATTCATAATTTAGCATTTGACTTTTACATTAAGATGCAAAACCCTTTCTGTTTTTAATTTAGACATATATGCATATATAGATTGGAAATTATATATATGGGCAGAGAAGGGAATTTTTAAAACCAGACTTTATTTTGATAATATATACATACATATATATATATATATATGTATGTATGTATGTATATTAAAATTTCTACAGTAAAGAAGATTTCGGTTTGTTTATTTACCATGAAGAAAATATAAAATAAATGTACGTCTACACATTTAAAACAACTAGTTTATTTTAAAGTAATTTATTATACAGATTAATTTGTTTAACTTACTTATCTAATTATTTAAGTTACCAAAAACATTTTATTAAGAGGAATTAGTTAATGATTAGTTTAAAATAAAATCATTTGTTAACTAAATTTATTAAATGGAAATTGGTTGTTCAATTTATTTCAAATATTAATAAAATGTAAATGTTTATACAAGGTTAAAAATTAATAGAGAAACAAGCCGGTTTGGATTGATTGCAAATTGAAAGTCAAAGGTGAGTTATTCTCACTCATTTGGAATACCTGTTAAATTTAAATTCATTAAATTTAAATTATTGATTGATTGCTTGAATTGATGATGTGATATTATATATAGTATTGTGTGTATATATACTGGAAGGATTGATATTCCCGCATTATACAGCAGATGAGACCCTATGCGCCCCGCATAATAGCGAATGGCCCTTTATACTGCGATATCCCCCTCGAAGTAGGATTGAAATTTTATATTGTGCTAACATATGTGGATGCAGGAAAAAACAGGTTAGAGGGATCCAACTGGATTCCTCAAAATATTGAATATGTTTTCCTCGTCTGTGGTATGATTCATTGATAATCTATGAGAGATTATTGATGATATTGGTAATTGAAAATATTGGATGTTATGGTTTGATTGAATATATTTGAGTATATTTATTTATCAAAAATATAAAGATTGGATTTTGAAGGGAAATAAAAGGAGAATTTTTTAAGTAATATAATTCTAGAGAATTTGGATAAATTAAAGAATAAATTGGAAAAGGATAAAATTTGATTTTTAAAATCTAATAAATAAATTCTGAGTATGGGAAAGGAGATTTTTGGAATAAATGGGAATAAATGAATTTTTAAATTTATTATTATTTAAAGGAATAACGAATTTATTTTTTAAATTCAAGGCTTAAAATAGTTTGGGAGAGATAAAGAAGAATTTTGGAAAAAGTATGAAATTGGTATTTCAGTTTAAATAAGATTTTAAATCATAATAAAGAAGTAAAATCTGAAATCAATAGATGTTGAAATAAAATTGAGTAAGTAAAGGAATTTATTTTAAAATGGAGTAAATTTCAGAAATCGATTTGGAAATTGATTTAGTTTTTGAAACTGTGTTTTTAAAAGGAGGATGAGACTAAGGAATTTATAAACTGGGTTTATAAAGTGAAATAAGATATCAGTAGATATTTGGAAGTATAAATTCACGGTGGGAATTTAAAAGGAGATGGAAACGTGTTTTAAAATAAAAAGTGGTTTTATTTTTAAAGTTTTGAAAGGAATTATGGGTTTGTGACGTAAATTAAATTAGGATAAATCGAGAAGGATTTGGTTAACTGACTAAATGGACTATATTGGAATGGGAAATGTATTTTCTTGAAAAAGCCAAGTATGTTTTCAAAGCAAATATTTAAGTATAAAATTTAAAGTTTTGAATTTTTTTAAAAGAATGTACTTTGTAAAATTATCACTTAAAGTTTTAAGATTTTAAAAAAGTAAATATTTATTTAGTTAAGTTTAGTAGTTAATTATTAAATTGGTATTATGATGTGAAGGTAAATTATTTAATATTTATATTTTACAAAATGATTTTATTTTAAAGGAAGTTTTGGCTAAAGGTTTACTTGAAGAATTTTTATAGAATTTCGTAACTATTATTTTCAAGAAGTGTTTTTAAGTTGTTTTATTATAAAATGTTTAAAGTATATATTTTTGGATAAAGGATTTAGTTTGTTTAAAAATCTTAATTCAATAAGATTTGGCGTTTTCATCGTAGACAAACAAATGTTTGGAAATTTATTCCGCGAGAGAGAAAGCGATTTGAAAACAATTTTCAAAGGGTTGAAGTGTAAAAAATATCTTACGAAGCTATTTTGAAATAAAAATTTGGGGAATTATTAAGGCCTGATGGTTGTTTGTGGATGTTATATGATAGTTAAATAACCGACTATCAAATTTGGCCAATGCGCTACTCGTTTCAAAGAGACCGGGATCGGGATTACTTTTCCGATGAGCATCGTCAGGGGGACGATGAGCATTCTATGTGAATGTGTGCTATAAAGGTAATGCATAGCCTCGAAGCTCATCAACCGGTAATGGCTAAAACAGGGGAGGTGCAGCAAGGCTAAGCGGTTAGCAACCAACTAGAGTAAGGTCATCCCTGTCTAGATGTCTCTTTTTATTCGGCTGTGTGGACGGTTACTGATCCCAACCGTAGGGTGATTTTATTCGGACTATCTAGTAAGGGTTAGCTCTGGTCTTATGTAGCAGGAGATCAAGGTGGATCCTCGGTACGGTGATCTAGACCACGTACTGTGACAGGCGGTACATCAGTAGCCCTGCCATTGATGGAAACCCAATCTCCAATAAGTGCCTTCGGACTTGGTTGTATACCTATTATGCTAAAACTTAATGAATGTAGCAATTTCGACTATTTGAATAAGTATTTGTATATAGACACTACCATAATATCAGAGGATTTGATAAGAAATGTTTTGGTTATCGTAAGGTAAAACCCGACATGTTTATTTATGGCGTGGTCTTACGAGATGCCTTTGATTTCAAAGGATTTTGGAAACTTTAATAATCCAATTGAGTGTGTTTTCTCACGTTGGTTTTCCAGTCTAACTCGGGTGTTATTTCACCATAATGCTCGGGTCAGACCGAGTATTATAGAATACAAGAAAGGATGCTGTGGAGCTCAGGAGACAAGTTGGATGACGTATTACACGTATTTGATGTATATTCCACTGTGTATGATTAACTGCATAGTCAGTTTTTGTGAGGACATGTTATGATAATTGTCCGGTTATGTGCTATGAATTTTGTTGTACTTTGATGGTGTAATGTATAAAGCAGATATAGTTCTTTTTGTTTAAAGATCTATCATTTATCTATTATATATTGTTCTGCTATGATTGTGAGATTCTGATATTGTTTTCTATTTCTTCTTCTACCTCTTTCTTCTTTAGCCCTAATGGTTCGTATTTCCGTCCACTTTGAGTTGAACTGTTGGAGAATATTTTCAGCTCAAAGCAGTACGGGTTTTCAGGCTGTTACAGTGGTATCATAGCTGAAGGTTAAGCGAGAACCTTGGCTCTGGTGGGGATACCTCATTAGAAATAGAGTCCGTAATACTCTAGAATGAGTTTGAGTGTATTAATATATATGAGCGCGTATTTGTTAGGGAGTATAAAAATTGTTTTATACTGTGTTGACATATCGTTGAGTATTTATAAATTCTGGTTGGTGCAGTCTGGACAACTATATCGATAGGGATTTTTAAACTCTTAAACTAGGCAAACCGACACAGTATTGTTTTTAGAGATGGGTAAATGAAATAATTTTACCCAAATTACTTTTATACGTGAAAGAAATAATTTTAGTAAATTATTATAGTTATATATGGTTGCTTGGTTGTTAGGAGATGATAATATTAAATTATTATCATTGTTAAGTGGAAGTTGATTAAAGGATTGAAATTATAACCAAAGGTTAAGGAATAAATTTATATAACAAAATGGGATTTGTAAATGTAAATTATAACTGTGATTTATAATTGAAAATGAAAAAGAAATTCCAGAGTAATATTTGAATATGAATAGAAAGGATTTGGAAATCGAAATTTTGGAAATTAAATTCCTTTGAGTTTGAAAATGATTTTCAAAGGTTTTGGAGGAATAATGGTGATATTATTTGAGAAATATTATGAATTGGATTTGAAATCTGGTGAGATTTGGAATTTAAAAATATTTGAAATATTTTTGATGGGATAAAAGCACTGAACTCTCTTAAGTCGCTGGAAAATAACTTCGATGATGACTGCAGCAACATCGATGTTCATTTTCAAGTTTCCAATGGAGGAATTGCTGCCTGAATGTTTTGAATGGTATTTGTTGCAAAATTTGGTTTGATTTTGGAATGCAAGGAATAATTTTTTTTTGAGTTTATATGATTTCAAAAATGTTTTGAATGTTTAAGCAATTGTTTAAACTCTGGAAGTTTAATTAAAAATGTTTATGGAATATAACGGGTTTGATAACCTATAAAACTTGAAATCTATTGGAATAAAATTTAACTTAAAGAAGAATTTAATTAAACTAGTGTGGAAACGAGATAGACAGAAATGTAAGCCAATTAAATGTAGTAAATTAAAGAGATTAGCAAGTGGAATGAAAACAAGTGGAGATCTTATAGAAGTTTAAAAATTTGAATTGAATTGGAATTTAGCTGAATTACGTTAAATAAAGTAAATGGAATTCAAGCTGAACATTGGAATTGATTTTGAATTGTGTTAAATAAGGTGAAGTAGAAGAATTAGTCGAGTTGGACTAAATAAAGCAAAGTATTGTAATAAAATTAGTAAGTAAACGAATTGATTTAAATTGGTAAGCAAATGAATTAAATTGAATATTGGGATGATATTTAATTTAAATTGTGTCAAGTAAAGTGAAGTTGAAGGATTGATTCAAAGTGGACTAAGAATAATAAGGGTTTGGAAATAAAAATCCATTAAGATTTAAAATAAATTTGTAAGTGGAACTAATTAAATGATAAATTCAATATGGGGTTGAGATAAGATGAATAAAATTCAATATTCAGATTTGAAGATAGATTGAACCCAAAAGGAATTGAAAATGTAAATTGAATAAAAATAGATATAAAAGCTTAAGTAGTAAAGTAAAAATAAATATTAAAATATATAATATATTTATATTGAACTTAAGAAATGAATGGTAAAATTCTTTAGTAAATTTGGTTTTGGGAAAATATTCTAAATGAATAATTTAATGAAGAATAAACTAGAAGGTGTGAAATGGGAAAATTGTGAATATGTGGATAGAAATCAAAATGAATGTGAATAAAAGAGAATTGAGGTGGTTAAAAATTAATTGAGATAAATACGTAGGATGGACGTATGTTATTTTATTCGCATAGCGATTTGATCCAGATTCGAGCATAGAATTTCGAGATAATTATATCGATCCGAGTTGGAAATTTTCACTGGATTTTCGACGACGAACCCTGGATATGGATTTTTGATTGATTCTTGGAAATCTCTATCATAGTTGTAGCTATGCTAGGAGAATGACGGTTTTCTGATCAAGAAATCAGATCTGAGTCCGCACTAGGAAGTCGGGTGGACAATACCAGCTCGGAAGTGAAATTGCATGATCGAGTGCGCGATCGAATTTGGTATTGCGTATGGATGATATATGTGCTTCATACGGGCTTGAATGAAATAGATATTGAAACTTTTGTAAACAAATATATAAAATGATTTTGAATTCTGTGATTGAATATTATTGTTAAGTAGGATATACATGCGTTTTAAAAGCAAAAGGAAATGGGTGTTTGTGATTTCGGAAGATAAAATTATATGGCCCGATAAAAAGGTATGTGTCTAAATTTCTGTATGAAATTTGATGGTTTTCTCATCTAGCCATTTGGCCTTTTATTTTATTTTGAATCTAGGGGCCCGCAATGGCATTTTGTAGTTGTACCGATCTAGCCGCACAAAGGAGACGCTGGCAAAAAATTTCAAAATTTTAGGGAGTTAGAAAACTTTGAATTTTTTTTGATAAATTAAATTTTGATTTTAAGTTATAATTTGAAATGATTGAGTCAATAATATTAATTGTAATCTATGGTTGAGTTTGGGAAAGTTAGTAAGGGTGTTGGTGTGTCTTTATTTAAAAGATTTATTTTAGGGGAAATGTTGAAACTGTTTGGTTTTATGAAATGGACGGCGGGTTATGGATCATTCTTCTTAACTAGTAATTTCGAGGACAAAATTCTTTGAAGGAGGGAGGAATGTGACGACTTGGAATTTTTGGATATTTGAAATTGGAATATTTAATTGATTTTAAATATTTGAAAGTTAGTTTTAACTTGAATTTCAAATATCACTATTTATTTTGTAATTTAATTATTTAGTAACTGAAAGTTGGGTAAAATATTGAATCCTGATTTTTAACCTTGTCAAAAATATTTCAGAGGCTTATAAAATCTATACTGATAATACTAAAGATAATAGAAGCGTTAAAGTTGAATTTGAAAGTGATTTGTTCAGTTTTGAATTTATATCGAAAATTCAATATAATAACTGAGTCCAAAAAGCTATCTTCTTCATACAATCGAATTAGGACTCGAAACCTTTTCCATTGCGTTCGAAATAGGGGTATTGCACTATAAACGCCTGATGGCATGCCTCGATGGGCGGTCGAGATTAATTAACATACAAATATCTCCACATCAACTTTTAGTCTTTTTTCAAAATATTGTATACCCATCCACACACGTTACTTTCCTTTCCATCTTTTCTGTCCCTTTTTTTCTTTTTGAACAATTTATTTAAAAACAGTTTCTTTCCTCTATAAACAAATGGACATATCATCTTTCAAAGCCGGTATTTTTTTTCTCAAACGAAAAATGAAAATCAAATCAGAAATGGCGAAACAAAACAGAAAAGACCTAAAAGTAAAGCCAAGTTCGATTTCGAAACGATTCTCGAGCTCATGCCAATACGCATGGCCTATCGATTCGTGTTCGATGGAGTCGGCGTCGGCCATGGGGAAGCATGGGGCCTGAGGTGGGAAGGTCGGTAGGATTTTAGAGGTCAAGGAGGAGGACGCAGTGTCACATAGGAATGCTCGGACTCGATTGAGTGAATTTGTTTAGGCTAGGCTAGGATCGACGGTGGGATTCACGACCGGTGGAGGCGGTACGACGGTGCGGAGATGTACGGGACGATGTACAACTATCACGATCGCTTGAGAAGGGGGGAGTGTAAGGTATTTAAGCAGTTTTGATTTAAATTTAGTACGAATATATGAATGCATGCATATAAGTTAGGAAAGAAAAATAAATATATATATTTATATCTCGGTATTTGATTTTTACAGTAAGATGCAAAACCCTTTCTATTTTTAATTTAAATATATATGTATATATGGTTGGAAATATTACATATATATATATATATATATATATATATATAGGCAGAGATGGGAAGTTTTAAAACCAGACTTTATTTTTACAATATATATATTAAAATTTCTACAGTAAAGAAGATTTCTTTTTGTTTATTTACCGAAAAGAAAATATGAAACAAATGTACGTCTACACATTTAAATCTACTAGTTTATTTTGAAGTAATTTATTATAGAGATTAACTTACTTATCTAATTATTTTAGTTATCGAAAACATTTTAGTAAAAGGAATTAGTTTAAAATTTAATGATTGGTTTAAAATAAAATCATTGGTTAACTAAATTTGTTAAATGGAAATTGATTGTTTGATTTATTTCGAATATTAATAAATTGTAAATATTTATACAAGGTCGAAAGTAAAGAAGAAATAAGCCTATTTGGATCGGATTGCAAATTGAAAGTCAAAGTTGAGTTAATCTCACTTATTTGGATTACCTGTTAAATTTAAATTCGTTAAATTTAAATTATTGGTTGATTGCTTGAATTGATGATTTGATATTATATATAGTACTGTGTGTGTATATATATTGGAATGATTGATATTCCCACATTACATAGCAGATGAGACCTTATGTGCCCTGCATAATAGCGAATGACCCTTTATACCGCGATGTCCCCTCGAAGTGGGATTGATATTTTATATTGTGCTAACATCTATGGATGCAGGGAAAAATAGATTGGAGGGGTCCAATTGGATTCCTTAAAATATTGAATATGTTTTCATAATCTACGATATTAATCATTGATTATCTGTGATAGATTATTGATGATATTAGGAATTGAAAATATTGGATGCTATGGGTTGATTGAATATATTTGAGTATATTGAGTTATTAAAAATATAAAGATTGGATTTTTGATGGGAAATAAAAAGAGAATTTTGAGTAAATAATTCTAGAGAATTTGGATAAATTAAAGAATAAACTGGAAAAGGATAAAAGTTGATTTTTAAATTCTAATAAATAAATTCCGAGTAGAGGAAAGGAGATTTTTTGTAATAAATGGGAAGAAATGAATTTTTAAATTTAAGTGAAATTATTTAAAGGAATAAATAATTTATTTTTAAATTCAAGGGTTAAAATAGTTTGGGAGAGATAAAGAAGAATTTTGGAAAAAGTATGAAATTGGTATTTCATTTTAAATAAGATTTTAAATCATAATAAAGAAGTAAAATCTGAAATTAATGGATTTTGAATAAAACTGAGTAAGTAAAGGAATTTATTTTAAAATGGAGTAAATTTCGGAAATCGATTTGGAAATCGATTTAGTTTTTGAAACTGTGTTTTTAAAAGGAGGATGAGACTATGTAATTTATAAACTGGGTTTATAAAGTGAAATAAGATATCAATAGATATTTGGAAGTATAAATTCACGGTGGGAATTTATAAGGAGATGGAAAATGTGTTTTAAAAATAAAAGTGGTTTTATTTTAAAGTGTTAAAAGGAATTTACGGGTTTGTGACGTAAATTAAATTGGGATAAATCAAGAAGGACTTATTAACTGATTAAATGGACTATATTGGAAGGAGACGTATCACACGTATTTGATGTATAGTCCGTTGTGTATGATTAACTGCATAGTCAGTTTCTGTGAGGACAGGTTATGATAACTGTCCAGTTGTGTGCTATGAATTTTATTGTACGCTAATGATATAATGTATAAAACAGATATAGTTCTTTTTGTTCAAAGATCTGTCACTTATCTATTATATTTTTTTCCGCTGCGATTGTGAGATTCTAATATTGTTTTCTATTCCTTCTTCTACCTTTTTCTTCTTTAACCCTAATGGTTCGTATTCCCATCCACTTTGAGTTGAGCTGTAGGAGAATATTGTCGGCTCAAAGGGGTACGGTTTGCGGGCTATTACAGACATCTTCAAATATTGAAGGTATTAAGTGGTTGTGTAAGGGCTCACCTCTTCTCTATGTAGGAACTTGTAAATGGTCGGAGTTATTCCCATTAAAAGGTACTAAGTGACTTAGGTACTTTCTCTTGGGTTGATAGGACATTCCTGATGATAGATATGGGTTATTGGGATGGTAGCAAGTTAGCTATGGGCTTATGTTTGGAAATCCTTTTTATGTAAGTCTTTAGGCTTGTATTTGGAAAGACTTATATTTTAGGTAAAAAATGTAGGACATATTCTAATTAAAGTTATATTTACCAAGTATTAGTGTAGTAAGGCTTGAGATTTTTATTCACTGGACATACGTTGTTCTGACTCCCTCCTCGCTACAACATAGGTTAGGAAGGGCGATACTGAAGGCGGAGACATTGAGGGTGCTTGTGGCCGTAGACCTATGTAGTTAAAGTACTTAGCAGTTCTATAGCGGTGGAGGTGCATAAAGTTATAGCGGGGATATAGCGCAAAATAGTGAAGTTGCAAAAAGCTTCATTAGATGTAAAACCAAATATTTAAATTTGATTTATTTTCATTCTCGCATCATTTGTGCAGGAAAAAGAAATATTGTTTAATGTTATATAACAAAACCAAAGAATATCGTGATTTATGAAGATAAGATTTGGTGATTACAATAGATTTCTAACTTATATTGAGCACGCTTGCGTTAAATTTAGGTCTTTACTCTAACATGATTGATTTGGTTTAAAAGTGAACTTGTCAAATCAACATTTGTATATTAACGTTGCTAAAGCGGGTGCATCGAAAATTAGTAGGGCTTAAAGTGCATCTACTGTTTAATAACACTAAATTGAAATAGCGTAGTAGTCGAAGAGCGCTATAGCAGGAAATTTGCGGGGCTTTATAGAGATTTAACTGCACAGCAGCAGACTATTTAGTTACTTATTATTTTCAGCAGTTTTTGATGTACCCGTGAAATAAAAGTAATTCTGTAATTTTGAATACTACGAATATGTAAGGTTATTGTCATGTTTTAACATTATGGATATTTTAATATGGTTTTGAATGATGTTTTGAAATTTGAAATTGGCATTGTTATTATTATTTCATTTTATTCTTCTATTGTGAGATTCTGAATGTGTAGATAAAGAGCTCTATATTATTCTTTTTACCTACCAATAGCCAGCTTTGAGATGATTCTAAGTTTCGATGGACCTTTCAAGATTGAAATTTAGGCCTATTTCAAGGTGGGTTGTCATATTAGGTATAAGAGCATAAGCTACCTGACTAAAAGGAAAAGGTATATGTATGAGGGACGTGCTTGTTATTTGTGAAAAGATTTTTCCAAAAACCCTATGGCTAAAAGTATTTCTTTCAGCGTATAACACTATCTTAGAAAACTATAATTAAAAGTTTATCTTACAGATAGTTGACAAAGGCTGAAAAACCTTCTTCTTTTGAGATAGGGAACCCCACAAAAGGAATGCCCATCATTCAAGGGATGCCAAAATGGTTTAAAAAATACCTCAGGCATGCAAGAAAGTTCTTGTTCCTAGACAAACTGAACTGTAGCACCCGTCGTTCCGCCTACCGAGGCAGCACCTCATCTGGTCGATTTTCCCAAAATGTGTAAGGATTTATAAGTATAGGAGGAATAATATATATTTTGGAAAGGAACACTTCCTAAAGACTGAGACATGGATAAATGAATGCGAGAGGATATTTAGAGAGATTGGTTGGGAGAATCAAGTGAAGCAAAGAATGATAGCTTGTCACCTTAAAGGAGAAGCCTTGGATTGGTGGAATTTGGTAGTTGGAGAGGATGTTGGTAGGATTGTCACTTGGGATGAGTTCAAGTATCGATTTAAGATAAGGTTTAGGTCAAGAGCATAAGTTAGCTAGCAACAAGAGAAATTCATTCAGTTTAGGCTGGGTGACTCCACTCTAAAGGAGTAGATTAGTAAGTTTACAGAATTAGATAAATTCAGAATGAGCTTAATTGATATACCCATAAGAAAGGCTACAAAGTTTGTTACGGGCTGAACTCCTCGCATAGGGAATGGTTGTTGACTCGGATACTTAGTGGATCTACTAACGAGATGCTTGTTGGATGGCTTTACTGTAGACAGCGAATGCTGAGGAGAAGAGATGGAGAAGGAGAAGCCATAAACCACATAGAATCAGCGAGGGGCTAAGAAGGGAAATTTTGGGTGAATAAGAAGTCAAAATGGAAGTTTAAGAAGGAAGGTAAAGTGCGTAATAGATGCCAAAAGAAAGGACACTTTGCAAAGTATTGTAGAGTGAATTTGTTGAAGGAAGGTTTTAAGGGAAAGGACCCCTGCCACAAGGATGGGCATTTCAAAAATTAATGTCGGAAGATGGTGAAGGAAGGGGAGAGTAGGAAAGCCTATGCCATTGAGGCTGACTCTATTTCGAGTAGACCACCCTAAGAGACCAAGGAAAGTCAGCTATGGAAGGTATAACTTGTTTTAGGAAATAAAATTCATACTATATTTAACTCCAGGGCGTCACATTCATTTATAGCTAGGAATGTGATAAACTCCTTAAATCTTCTAACTTAAACTATCACCCAACCAATAGTAGTTTCAAACCCTATTGAGGGGACGACATATCTTTTCTCAATTTTCCAATACCTAATGTTAAACACATATGATGGTGATTTCATATGCAATGCATATGTTCTAAATTTCGAGGGGTATGGATTGGTTGTCACACTATAGAGTATTTAGAGACTGCTATAAGAGGGTAGTATGGTTAAAGAGTTGTAAAGGGTGAGACGTAGACGTTCGTTGTACATCCTTAAATTCAGCCGAGTTAGGTTATCTGTACTCGTTAAGCCTATCATAAGATGAACTTTCATTCATACCCGTAGTTCTAGAATTCTTTGATGTCTTTGAAGAAGTTTTACGACATCCACCCTGAAGGGAGATTGAGTTTACAATTGATCTGGAGAAGGATGCTAGACTAATCGCTCTACTGTTGTGACACATAGCCCTCAAGGAGTGGCAAGAGTTAAATAAGTAGATCTCGGAGCTACTACGTAAAAGTTTCATCCAACAAAGTAGCTCGGAATGGGGAGCCCTTACTATCTTTGCCACTAAGGTCGACAGCTCATTGAGGCTATATGTTAATTATAGGGAACTCAACAAGTCAGCGAAGGAAAATAGGTATTCTATACCTATGATAGATGATTTGTTTGATTAACTTGTAGGCGCTAGACCCAATTGGACTTGGAAACTGGATTTCATCGGTCGAGGATTGTAGAGGATAATAAACATAAGACTGCATTTCGCAAACTAGATGGACTCTATGAAGAATGATGCCTTTTGGGTTGACAAGTATTGGGGGACAGATAAACAAATTTGTTGTAGTTTTTGTACATAACATCTTGGTATTTTCCAAAGGTGAAAAGAGCATGAAAGTCACTCAATGGAGCATTAGGAAACTTAAGAAGGCACCGACTTAAAGCTAAATTCTCAAAATGCCACTTTTGGATGGGGTAAGTGAGATTCCCTGTGCATATTGTTTTGGAAAATGGGTTAATAGTAGACCCCGCAAAGGTGGAAGCTATTCAAAATTGGAAAACTCCAAAGAATGCCATGGAGGTTAGAAGTTTTCTAGCGTTAGCAGGTTATTATAGGAAATTCATAAAGGATTTTGCAAAGATAGCAGTACCTCTAACCCATTTGACAAAAAAAAAATTGTCTTTCCTTAGGATGAGAAATGCACAGAAGTGTTCGGGAAGCTAAAGGAGCTATTGACATTTGATAAGTGCACTAGTACTCGTCATTCCTGATGGAACAAGACCTTTTATGGTTTATACAGACGCGTGTGGTATATGATTGGGTGCATTTCTTATGCTAAAAGAAAGAGTGATAGCTTTTGCTAGTAGGAAACTGAAGGACCATGAGAAGAGATACCCAATGCATGACTTGGAGCCGGCTGCCATTGTTTTTCCCTTGAAGATGTGTATGCACTATCTTTTTAAGAGAAAGGTTTGAGTTGTTTGCTGATCATAAATCACTCGAATATCTATTTTCTCAAAAGAACTTAAATCTTAGGTAGTAGAGGTGGATGTAGTTTATGGCATCCTATAATTTTGAGGTATAATATATCCCTAGAAAAGGATATGTCGTTGCTGACGCCCTCAGCCGGAGGCATGCTACCTGGGGTGTTATATGTGAGTGGGGCCAGTTGGAGTTCCTCTTGAATTTCAACTTCCAACCGCCAAAAGGACCCACTCAAAACTATATGGCGGAAATAGGGGTTAGACTTTGTTGATGGACCATATTGAACTTGAGCTAAATGTAGGATCGATTTCACCCTAGAGGGGGGTGAATAGGGTGATAGTATTAATTATAAAAATTAATTGCGGAAGCTTATAAAATTATTTCAACACAGAACACAGAATAAAAGCAGCACAGATAATAGCAGAATAATAAATGCAGCAATAGAAACGACACAGAATTTACCCAGCTTCGGCAAAACCCTGCCTACGTGCTGCCCCCAAGGTTTCTACTAGAAATTAGATAGTCACACGCTTACACACGTAAACTCGCGACACTCGCTACTGACTAACCTAACTCTACGCTCAAAACCCTGCCACAACTCAGCCACTGAGTTGCGAATTCTCAAGCTACGCCATGTAGCTTGTCCCCTAGTCACACGACTAGAAATTTAAACGGTTTAAAAAATAAAGATACAAATTAAAAACAATTTAAATATAAAATAGCCCTAATTTTAAAATACTATCTCCCTTAAAATAAAAAGACCGGCCCTCTCCCCTTTTTCTTTTATTATGTCGACCGTTCCTTTATTTTTTGCTCTTGATAATGGCGGCTTTTTCCTTTGTTTGCAAATTAGGGCTTTGTATCTCGAAGCGCCTGTTTTTAATTCGATCGAATCAGTGATGATTTGCGAATTTCCTTGATCGATTTGATTCCTCGTTGCTTACCATGGCTGCTTCTTTGATCGAATTCCTTCCTTGCTTCGGTATGTAATTATATGCTTTTGCTTTTACTGATTTTATGCTTGCTTGAATTCGATTTTCGTATTCGAACTCCGGATTCTGAAATTGCCGATGATGTTTTGCTTATATAGGGTTTGTAACCCTAGATTTTTGTTCGCACACAATATATTTGATTTTATCTCTGCCGATCGTTTATGCTTGGATGCTTGCGATTTTTCCTTGACTAATTCGTTATCGTATATTTTGGTTGCTTGATGGTTACGGCTTTGATTTATTTCGTGATGACCACGGTGTTGATTTTTAACTTGGTCAAATTTTCTTTTGCCACCACGGTTTCGTCTTTGACTTGTTTGACATTGAAATTTTGATCACGGCTTTGGCTTGATGCTGGATAATGTTTGACTTCGACTTGATTTTGGGTATGCGAATCCACTACTTTGTATTAGCTTCGGCCATCACCATTTCTTTTATATTGTCTCTGCTGCATACCACTGCATTTTTATACAAACTTGATTTATGACTTGGTAATCACTGCACTGTTGAAATTTGTGGCAACCACGGTGATTTGATTTCTGGCATTTTTTTGCCTCCGTGAATCTCTGGCTTGCTGTACTACTGATTTTCATTGTGTATCCTGTTCATTGTTTCCATTTGGTATGTTCATTTGAGTCACTGATATTCTCTGATCAGTTGCATGGTTCATGTCATGTAGTTCATTGTGTAGCCTTGGTCTTTGTTGTTTGTATGTGTGATACTCTGGACCTATTGCCTTCAGTTGCTTGTCGAATTTGCATGTATATATTGGGTTGTCTCATGTTATATCTGGTACTTGTTCATGTTGGTTTAGTTGGTTTTCTTCTGGTTTGTTCACTTCGGTCAGTTGCTTTGAACTGTTAAGAAAGGTTCGACATTGCTTTTTGATGCTGCACTGTTCACTGTTGCACTCGATCATATTGACTTCAGTTGTATTTCTTTGAGATGCTTACAAGCTTGGTCTACTTAATGATACTGCATGATCGATTTGTTACTGTTCGATTTACTGTACATTTAGGTCTGCATTCACTGTGTTCATTTGAGTGCCGAGTCTTTGAGCATTGTTGTGAGTTGTTTAGTGCACTGTTAAGCTTCTGACCTTGATATCATGTGAGTTGTATTTCATTTGCGGTTGGTCTGACTTGGACAGATCATTGAAGTATGTGTGTCTGTTCGTTGCATTTGTAGATTGTAGTTCATGTGTTCACATTGATTATGCTTTGTCTTCGGTCGCTTTGTCTTTGGTCGCTGCTGTGCATGGCTTGAAGTCTGGTTGTTTGATATGTTGTTTTGAACCATTGTTTGATGTGGCATTGCATTACTGTGCATTGAGCATTATACTTGCAGTTTGCTGACTTCACGTCGCCTTAACTTTGGTTGATGCACTGAGTTGAGTAGTGACTTGACCTTTGCATTTTGTTTATTTTTCTAATTTTCACCTGAGTTGAATCCGGCTTAGATTTGACCTTGTGCTGAATGACATTGTTTTATTGCACTTGTGTTGAATCCCGTATTTGGGTTTGACCTGTGCTCACTTGTCCCTGTAAAACGATCAAGTGTATATTTCGGTGTGCACGGCCTTGTGGCATATACAGTGATACACTGTGTATGTCACAAGCTGTTCGTGTATGATGAATTCAAATTTAAATGATGACGAACAACCCAAATAACTGAGGCAAATTATATTTTCAAAAACCATATTTTATTTTATATTGCAAAAATATTTCTTTTTCAATTTTACTACGTTAGTGAATATTTTTGCAGATTTCTCAGATGCTGGATTCTAACTGGAATGAAGTTGAATATAAAACTACGAGTATGAGTGATATGTAGTGAGGAATTTATGTAAACTGAATTGTGATGTAATTGTGATCCAACTTGCATATGTATAGTGAGAGCTTGAATTTGTACTATTCAAAATTGTAATAAATATTTGTTCGAATAAAATTTCTGTTTGAATTCAAATTCTGTGTATTTAATTTTATTCAGCAAATATTTATTTAATCTATGAAAAATAAAATAGTACATTAACAAATACATTTAAACGAATGTATATATATGTTTATTATCATCAAACAAAAATCATATAAGCGCATATTCAACAATCTCCCCCTTTTGATGATAACAAACATATATTTAAGATTTTGAATATGTTAAATGTATTTGATTATTGATATGCTCTAATTGCTCCCCCTATTTAAATGCTTCCTCTCTAAACAAAGCTCCCCCTACAAATATGCATACAATTAAATAATATGCAAATGAGCCTAGATGCAAATGGAAAATATTTGACCTTTGCTTGATTGTATTTGACAAAATCTTAACTTTTCTCTCCCCCTCTTGTTATCAGCAAAAGAATGATAGTGTTAGAGAAAATAGAGATAAAATGATCAATATTAATCCAATATTAAAACTCAATCGAATATAAATATTAAATTTCAATAAAAAATCAAACAAAAATCATAAATATTTTGTTAGGCGCATATTCCACTTTTAGAATGATAGGAATGATGTCATCATATAAAACCATACAGTTGTGTCTATTTGTGGTATATTTATATCAGGAATTTGAATATCTACTAACCATGCATAACTGTTAGGACTTTTAAATGAGATTAGTAGTATTCCAATTTTATTTTAAAAAATGAATTCAAGTATCTTCTAACTACGTATAACCGTGAGGACTTTTAAATGGGATTAGAATCAACTTGTTTATTTTAAAAATCAACTTTTGATATGCGTTCCATACATGCATAACCGCGAGGACTTTTAAATGAGCATGGAAGCACATAACAAATTCCAAGTAATTCACCCATGCATAACCGTGAGGACTTTTAAATGAGAGTGAATACTTTGGTATTTATTTATTTATTATTATTGTTATAACCTCCTTTTTTTTAAGAAAAAAAAACGAAAAATGAAAAACGAACGATTCCTGCTTAATGTACCACATATCGACAAACTATATAGAATTTTGATGAGTGATGGTCGTTATAAATATGATAGAGATAGAGATGGTCATGGAATTTTTACCAACAAAAGTTTTATAACTCTTGTTTAAATTTCTAAAGAAATTTACTAATTATACCGTCTCGGGTCATAATATATGATAAATATCAACACTCATCACTTTTTCAATCATTATTTTTCTTTTCGATAATCATTAGGGAGTCAGATTAGTCAAAATAGTCATTAAAATCAAATTCAAAAAAAATTATGAAATTAATTTTTCCAAATGACTAATCTGGAAATATGGTCAAAAATGATTTTCTCAAGGGGGTTTTATAAGAAAATTTTCTGCTATTTGAAAATTATTTGAAATGAAAAATATGAAGATATTTTCTTTGAAAAAACGATGCAGTTACAAAATGTCTCAAAAATCACGTTCAACTAGTAATTTTTCTATCAACTAGATTACCAGTGTAATCTGCATCTGAATTTCTTTTTCATTCAAAAATCATCATTAATTGAATTTGATTGACCAAACCATGAAGTGTGCTCCAAAAATTTCAAACTCAATTTTAATAGCAATTTAAATGACATTTTCTTGAATTTGAATTGAAGCCGTGTTAATAATCAAAAACCGTGAATATAAAGTTAGCCATATTATAACCAAATGTATTGTCATCCAACAAAACACTATTTTTAATCCAAACTTATGAAGTAATTCAAAGAATCTAGAGATTTTTATAGTGTTTTTGGCATAAGAATATAATTGGCCAACAATGTTGAATAAGTCAGAATCAAAATCATCATTTTTTCATCATCTTATTATTGGCTGATTTAATTCAAAGTATAGTGCAGATTATCACATTTCATATATCGTTCAAAACATACCATTACCTATTTTACCTTTACGATATTTTTTCGTTGTTGTCTATTGTGATTTTGTCACCTTTATACTAGGCTAAGGAACTTTGCTTTGTCGCCCGTTGTGTTTCTGGAACAGCCAAAAAATCCAGAGAACACTATTGTTGTTCCTTAGCCTGCCACCACACCTACACGATGAAAGATTTATGTGGCCTATTTGTTTTTATAGGTCCATGGTTGTTAGTGGCAGAAAATTTTTAAAAACAATTTTGTAAAGACCCAAAACTATTTATAATTGTTCCCTTCGGCACCCAAATTTGTTTAACTTTGAGAGATTTTATATTTGTGCCTTTAGGAACCCAAATCGGTATAGTTTTCACATGTTTGGGTCTATACCAACAATTATTGTGATTGTGTCCATATTTTCTACAAATTGTGCACATAGAATTAACTTGATTAATATTGCTTTCAACATTTTCAGATTGATTATATCCAAGTCCTTGTCTAATTGTATTACCAGTTTGCTTTCCTAATAGCATATTCAATGATTTTTCACCTTTTGAAAATTTATCTAAGGTCGTCGACAATTGTTGGACTTGTGTTTTGAGAGATTCATTTTCGTTCAATAATTGTGTGCACTTTTTGATAGAATTTTCTCTCCTAGTATTTTTGTTCTCTTTCAAAATCAGAATTTCATTTTCAAGTGATTTTATATTAATTTCTGATTTTTTAATTTCTTCTTCGAATGTTGGACACTTATCACACTTAGGGATCCTACTTTGATAGGTTTTAACTAATTGGTCAAGTTGTTTATTTAAATCTATCAAAGTATCTTTTTGTTATTCAAGTTTGGCATACTTCTCCCTAAGTCATTCGAAACAACCATTCACTTCGTGGAAATGTATAAGTAATTCCGAATGAGAAAGTTTTGATACCTCACTTGGCTCGTCATCATCACTGTCAGTTATTTCACCATGAAGACACAAGTCTGCTTTCTCATCCTCACTGTTAGCACTTTGATTATCTTCATCACTTGTATTCCACGTGGCAGCAAAACTTCTCCTTTTTGATTTCTTTTCAAAGTCGCGTTGATTCTGAGGACAAATGGGCTTGACGTGTCCGGGTTGGTTGCACCTATGACAGATGATCTTTTGTTCTTCTGGATTGTCCAATATTTTATTTATTATGCGTTTCAATTTTTGATTTAGAGCTGAATTTCCGAATTTGTAATTCCACCTTTTGACTTTCTTTATTATCAGCTCCAATTCTGCTGCTCCGTCGTCATCATCATCACTATCACTTTCTGTTGTTCCTTTAAGAGCTATTGATTTCTTTCGAGTATCACCTCCTTCACGTTCTTCCTTGAATTTCATTTCTAGCTCATAAGCGGTGAGATTTTCGATGAGTTCTTCGACTTTCATTTGTTTCAAATCTTTTGATTCTTGAATGGCAGTCACTTTGGTTTCAAAACTTCATGGAAGGACTCTGAGGATTTTTCGGACTATCTCCAACTCTGTATATGGTTTTCCAAGAGCTTTTGATTTGTATACGATATTGGAAAGTCGTCCATGCATCTCTTTGACATTTTCTTCTTTTGCCATTATGAAATTCTCGTATTCGCTGCTTAGCATGGAAAGGTGAGATTCTTTGACTTGAGATGTTCCTTCGTGAGTCACTTCTAGTGTGTGCCATATTTCCTGTGCAGTTAGACAATGTAAGACACGATTAAATTCAAATTGATCCAATGAACAGATAATAGAATTCATAACTCTAGCATTAGCATTTTGTAATTTATTTTCTAGTTCTGTCCATTGATCCATCAGTTTTATCTACAATTATAGTTGGTGCTCTATAACCTGTCTCAACAATGTTCCAAGCGTCAATGGTTTTCAGAAAAATTTTCATTCTATTTTTCCAATAAGCATATTCACCATTGAACATTGGTGGTCTAACTATGGACTGACCCTCAGCAAAAGCATTATTAAAAGAAGTCATTTTAAAAATTCAAATTTTTAAAATAAAAATTGGTTTCTGAAAAACGAATTTTTTAAAACAGAAGTTGACTTCTATTCCTAGCTCCGATACCACTAGTAGGATCGATTTCACCCTAGAGGGGGGTGAATAGGGTGATAGTATTAATTATAAAAATTAATTGCGGAAGCTTATAAAATTATTTCAACACAGAACACAGAATAAAAGCAGCACAGATAATAGCAGAATAATAAATGCAGCAATAGAAACGACACAGAATTTACCCAGCTTCGGCAAAACCCTGCCTACGTGCTGCCCCCAAGGTTTCTACTAGAAATTAGATAGTCACACGCTTACACACGTAAACTCGCGACACTCGCTACTGACTAACCTAACTCTACGCTCAAAACCCTGCCATAACTCAGCCACTGAGTTGCGAATTCTCAAGCTACGCCACGTAGCTTGTCCCCTAGTCACACGACTAGAAATTTAAACGGTTTAAAAAATAAAGATACAAATTAAAAACAATTTAAATATAAAATAGCCCTAATTTTAAAATACTATCTCCCTTAAAATAAAAAGACCGGCCCTCTCCCCTTTTTCTTTTATTATGTCGACCGTTCCTTTATTTTTTGCTCTTGATAATGGCGGCTTTTTCCTTTGCTTGCAAATTAGGGCTTTGTATCTCGAAGCGCCTGTTTTTAATTCGATCGAATCAGCGATGATTTGCGAATTTCCTTGATCGATTTGATTCCTCGTTGCTCACCGCGGCTGCTTCGTTGATCGAATTCCTTCCTTGCTTTGGTATGTAATTATATGCTTTTGCTTTGACTGATTTTATGCTTGTTTGAATTCGATTTTCGTATTCGAACTCCGGATTCTGAAATTGCCGATGATGTTTTGCTTATATAGGGTTTGTAACCCTAGATTTTTGTTCGCACACAATATATTTGATTTTATCTCTGCCGATCGTTTATGCTTGGATGCTTGCGATTTTTCCTTGACTAATTCGTTATCGTATATTTTGGTTGCTTGATGGTTACGGCTTTGATTTATTTCGTGTGACCACGGTGTTGATTTTTAACTTGGTCAAATTTTCTTTTGCCACCACGGTTTCGACTTTGACTTGTTTGACATTGAAATTTTGATCACGGCTTTGGCTTGATGCTAGATAATGTTTGACTTCGACTTGATTTTGGGTATGCGAATCCACTACGATGTATTAGCTTCGGCCATCACCATTTCTTTTATATTGTCTCTGCTGCATACCACTGCATTTTTATACAAACTTGATTTATGACTTGGTAATCACTGCACTGTTGAAATTTGTGGCAACCACGGCAATTTGATTTCTGGCATTTTCTTGTCTCCGTGAATCTCTGGCTTGCTGTACTACTGATTTTCATTGTGTATCCTGTTCATTGTTTCATTTGGTATGTTCATATGAGTCACTGATATTCTCTGATCAGTTGCATGGTTCATGTCATGTAGTTCATTGTGTAGCCTTGGTCTTTGTTGTTTGTATGTGTGATACTCTGGACCTATTGCCTTCAGTTGCTTGTCGAATTTGCATGTATATATTGGGTTGTCTCATGTTATATCTGGTACTTGTTCATGTTGGTTTAGTTGGTTTTCTTCTGGTTTGTTCACTTCGGTCAATTGCTTTGAACTGTTAAGAAAGGTTCGACATTGCTTTTTGATGTTGCACTGTTCACTGTTGCACTCGATCATATTGACTTCAGTTGTATTTCTTTGAGATGCTTACAAGCTTGGTCTACTTAATGATACTGCATGATCGATTTGTTACTGTTCGATTTACTGTACATTCTGGTCTGCATTCACTGTGTTCATTTGAGTGCCGAGTCTTTGAGCATTGTTGTGAGTTGTTCAGTGCACTGTTGAGCTTCTGACCTTGATATCATGTGAGTTGTATTTCATTTGCAGTTGGTCTGACTTGGACAGATCATTGAAGTATGTGTGTCTGTTCGTTGCATTTGTAGATTGTAGTTCATGTGTTCACATTGATTATGCTTTGTCTTCGGTCGCTTTGTCTTCGGTCGCTGCTGTGCATGGCTTGAAGTCTGGTTGTTTGATTTGTTGTTTTGAACCATTGTTTGTTGTGGCATTGCATTACTGTGCATTGAGCATTATACTTGCAGTTTGCTGACTTCACGTCGCCTTAACTTTGGTTGATGCACTGAGTTGAGTAGTGACTTGACCTTCGCATTTTGTTTATTTTTCTAATTTTCACCTGAGTTGAATCCGGCTTGGATTTGACTTTTTGCTGAATGACATTGTTTTATTGCACTTGTGTTCAATCCCGTATTTGGGTTTGACCTGTGCTCACTTGTCCCTGTAAAACGATCAAGTGTATATTTCGGTATGCACGGCCTTGTGGCATATACAGTGATACACTGTGTATGTCACAAGCTGTTCGTGTATGATGAATTCAAATTTAAATGATGACGAACAACCCAAATAACTGAGGCAAATAATATTTTCAAAAACCATATTTTATTTTATATTGCAAAAATATTTCTTTTTCAATTTTACTGCGTTAGTGAATATTTTTGAAGATTGCTCGGATGCTGGATTTTAATTGGAATGAAGTTGAATATAAAACTACGAGTGTGAGTGATATGTAGTGAGGAATTTATGTAAACTGAATTGTGATGTAATTGTGATCCAACTTGCATATGTATAGTGAGAGCTTGAATTTGTACTATTCAAAATTGTAATAAATATTTGTTTGAATAAAATTTCTGTTTGAGTTCAAATTCTGTGTATTTAATTTTATTCAGCAAATATTTATTTAATCCATGAAAAATAAAATAGTACATTAACAAATACATTTAAATGAATGTATATATATGTTTATTATCATCAAACAAAAATCATATAAGCGCATATTCAACACTAAATAAGGATGAGAGGTAGTTGATATCTTGGATAAGTTAAGAAGAGGAGAACAATTTCCCAGGTTGGTAGATATATAGTTGATGAGAAGGGATGTTTGAGGAGAGATGGATGCCTCCGCATCGCAAAAATTATTAATACATTGGAAAAAGTGCTTATAGAATGTCACCACTCATGAATGACTATTCACCTTGTAGGAAATAAGATGTATTGGAACTGAAATGGATTTGGCCAAGGATGACGAAGAAAGTGGCTGATTTTTTTTATAGGTGTTTGATGTGTCAAAGGATTAAAGCTGAGCAAGGGAAGCCTAGAGGATTGTTATTACCATTAGAAATTCCAAATTGGAAATAGGAATATATATCATAGATGGGTTGCCTAGTAGTAACGGACGCAATGAAGCAATTTGGGTAATAGTTGATAGACTCACTTAAAGCACCCATTTTATCCCCATTAGGACTAGTAGGGCCATATCATCTTTAGCACAGATATATCTATAGGAAGTGGTGCGAATTCATGAAATTCTAGTCGGCATTGTTAATGATAGAGAACCCTTATTTACTAGTGAGTTTTAGAGGAGTTTGTAGACAGCTTTAGGAACATCGTTGAATCTCAGTATCACTTAACACCTGCAAACAGATGGAAAAATAGAAAGAGCGAATGGGATCTTGAAAGACTTGTTAAGAGCATGCATCATGGACTCTGTAGGACATTAAGAGCACCACGTACCTTTAGTGGAATTATCTTATAGTAATAGCTATCAATCGACGTTTGGTGTGACACCTTTAAAGCACTTTATGTGAGGCCATGCAAATTGCTAAATTATTGGTGGGAAACCACTGACCAACTTTTTCCGGATCAGACTTGATTCGCGAAAATTCGATGAATGTAGAGTTGATTAGGTAGCGAATGAAGGTAGCGCAAGATCATCGAAAATCCTATTTGGATAAGAGAAGGAAAGAATTAGAGTTCTAGGTTGAGGGCATGGTATTTATCAAAGTCTTCCCTCTTAGGAAGGTCGTGAGATCAGAAAATTAGGAAAGTTAGCATCAAGGTTCGTTATGCCGTTTTGAGTTATGGAAAAATACGAAGACTGAGTTACCGTGTGGAGTTACTCGATAGGCTAGTAGGAGTCTATGATGTTTTTTCATGTTTCACCCTTAAATAAATGTCTGCATGACACAACTATTGTGGTAGAGCCCGATCAATTGGAGGAAATTAAGATGGAGCTAATGGTATCCCATGCCACCACATGCGTTGTGGAGCACAAAACTAGGAAGCGTCAAAATAAATAGATTAGGTTGGTTCTTGTACAATGGGAGATAACCCAGTGGAAAGCACATGGGAAACCAAAGAGAAGATGAAGATCTCTCATCCTAAGCTTTTCACTAGTAAACATTTTCTTCAAATTTAGATTTTAGTTACATTGTGGTTGCTAGATTGGATGGTAGGAGATGGTTGCTACGTTTTCACCATCACTTTGTACATGTAGAAATTTTCATGCATGTTTAGGGTGTTTTGTGTACATGTTTATATCCACAGTTACACATGCTAGGATTGAGTTCAATTATAGTATGTCTGCAATACATAATCACATTGCATTAATGGTTGAGTAGGTGGATGTGTAGACAACATGGATGTTTAGTGTGTATTACATTGTTCGACCCTTGGAAAAGATTTAGGAGACGAACTCCATTTTAAGGGGAGAAGAATGTAACACCCCATAAAATCAACCATAAAGTAAATTAGATAAATTAAACAAGGCAAGGATAAAAATGAAAATTTTGCAAAAATTGGAATTTAACTATGAAAGTTATGTCATGCTGTCATGGCGAATTTATGATCAATTGCCATATATAATACGTTGAAAACAGAGCTCAAATGATAAAGTTTTGGACACTTGAAGGTTCAAGTCAAAAATAATTTAATTAGAATTGAAATTCAAATGGATAATTAATTTTAGATTTTGAAATTTTAATATTAATAGTAGAAATGCTTGGGGATTTAGGAAAGATTAAAGTTAACGTTAATGTTAGAAACCAATTAAGTAATATAATAAATCAAACAATGGAAAAAATCAAACGTTCCCAAAATAAGGGAAGAGGTCGACCCCCAACCTCGACCGATCGATCGGTGGTAGGGGGGTCGACGGCTTCCCACACAATGGCGACTAGGCTTTTGCAATTCTGAACATTCAAGATTTAATTATTTAAATCCGATGGCTCTGGTACTCTCCACACAATAAATAAGACTTTAGACCCCTCACTTTTTCACACAATATTTTAGGAATATTAGCGAAGCACTGCCAATTCATCTCTTATAAAATTCAAAAAACATTATTAAGGTTTCAGGTATGAAATCATATAGATCTATATTTGTTTATTAATTATTTTCTCAACTTCTTCTCCACTAAAACTTTAATTTTTTGAATCTAATGTATATACAAATCCCATGCTGTATATACATAAAAAAAGATCCGCAGAGGTTGTCAAAGGCATGTTAAATCCGAAGGAGGCGAAGCTAAGGCTATACTGTGACTGAAAATATTTGATTTTCTATTTTTGTAATTAAGTAGTGTAATTTGGATTTGAATATGTCTTAGGGAGTTTTGGTTTAAAAATCATCATATTATAAACCCCCAAAGCTCTTTCAATGCGAAATGTCAACTCTTGGTTAAAATCTCAATTACTTATGTTAAAACAATGGTAATTGTGTAGATTTGTAGTTTTTATAATTTTACCTTATATTCCACTCCTTATTCGTTTTCTTTAAATTTGATTAAAGGATTTTGATTAAGGAATAGTGTGCAAGGTACGAATTTTATTTGTAGTTTGCACCGCTTATTCACATGAATTAAATTGAAATTCGTTTATTTATTTTTGTGAAAAAAAGGAGTTGAATAGAGGATAAAAATTGAAATTGTGTGTTTCTATTATAAACGTATTATATTATTTAGTGTATAAATTGAGTTTATATTTTTTTATATAAGTCTGTTTGTTGGAAATTTTGGATATGAATACTGGAATTTTGGTATTGTTGGTAATATGAAATAAGACTTGTATAATTATTTAAAGAGTTGACATTTAAACGTTAATTTATGGTGTATATCCCACATGTTTGGAAATTATTAAGCGCGCGTGCATGTATATTAGTGTAACTAATGTATAATTGTGTGGTTAAATAGGTTATTATCCCCTTTAGGAAGGTAACTAATGTTAAAATGCATAATAAGAAACATTTCTTATAAGGCCTTGATTATGGAAACGGTGAGATGTGTGATAATATATGTGGATTATATAAATATTATAACTAAGTTATAGGGATGAGATGTTAGTCAAAAACACACGGAAGTCTACCTAGCTAGCCTGGGTACAGTAGTGTGACAGTGGGGCTAATGTGATACATTGCTTATAATAAGTAACTATGAGGGCATGAGGTTAGTCCCAAATTCCATAGGCTAAATTTGTCCAGCTAATCTGGCTACCAGTACCTATGAATAGTAGGACTAATGTGAGACGTCATCGTGGTTATGGGTCATAATATGAAGGTCCCGCTTCAAAGATTAAAGATATTAGGTGGTTGTCTGAAGGCCCACCTCTTCTTTATGTAGGAAAGAGTATCGAGGTTATGCATTTGGCACGGTAGAGCATATCCTAGTTCCGCTTCAACAGAAGTATTAAGAGATTGAAAGGATTCCATGAAGTTTCAGCTAGATAGTTACTAATGAGGAGTCCTCGTTTGGATTATAGGCCATAAATGATGAGGACCTACCTTATATAAGGCAGTAAATTTTCAAAGTCCACCTAATTCCCATTAAAAGGTATTAAATGACTTGGATACTATTTCTTGCATTGATGGGACATACCGACGATAGATATGGGTTATTAGGATGATAACAAGTTAGCTTTGGGGTTATATTTGGAAAGCCTTTCATGTGAGCCTTTAGGCTTGATTTGGAAAGACTTATGTTGTAGGTAGTAAATGTAAGACGTATTCCTATTAAAATTATACCGTCCAAGTACTAGTGTAGTAAGGCTTGAGATTTTTATTCACCGGACATATGTTGTTCTGACTCCCTTCTAATTACAACATAGGTTGGGAAGGGCGATGCTGAAGGCGGAGACGTTGATGGTGCTTGTCGCAGTATACTATTTATTTTCTAGTTGTTTTCAGTAGTTTTTTATGTACCCATAAAATAAAATGATGTTGTAATTTTGGATATTGCGGATATGTATGGTTATTGTAAGGTCTTGACGTTATGGATATTTTAACATGGTTTTGAATAATGTTTTAAATTTTAAATTAAATGTGTACTATTGTTATTATTATATTTTATCCTTCCACTGTGAGATTTTGAATGCGTAGATAAATAGTTGTGTATTATTCTTGTTACTAACTAACAGCCGACTTTGAGATGGTCTTAAATTTCGATGGGCCTTTTCTGGGTCAGAATTTAGGCCTATTTCAAGGCGATTATGGTACTACAGCTCGTAGTAGTGCCCTATGTACTATTGCAGAGATATGGTGTCGATTACGTTGTTGCCATGTAGTAGCGCATGATTTGCCTTGGTTGGAGGCCAGCGAGTCATCGTGCTTCGGAAAAGGTCGGAGTGAGGTTTGATTTGTGCTATTTTTTCTTCTTCCACTTATCTTCATCTTCATACCAATTGCTTTCCCCAACCCTTTGCTCTAACATGGACATCTTATGTGGCTTATTTCTTGGTGTTACATATCTACCTGTCTTCGTAAAACATTCGATTAATCCTATCATTTAAATCCATTTTCAGTCAAGTTTACTTTATAAAAATCATACTATAAATTACTAAATTTCCCAAATCTCTTTCAAAGTAGCTAAGCAGGTTATTCCTTTTATAATGATGCTTTTATTAGCTTCATATGTTGTAAATCAAATTAGTCATCTTTCTTCCATCATATACAATTTGATCTCTCAACCTATATGCTTACTAACCTTTTTAGAGGTAACATTTTTCTTAATATCACTTTAAATAAACTTCATATATCAACTACTAATAATCCAACATCAACTATTGGTAATCAAATATTGGGGGAGGGGGGCTTTCAACTGTTTCCCAGCTTTCACAAAGTATCATTATTTTTGTCTTCAAATTAGTTATGTGGTTCATACTATCCAAGTGTAGCCTAACACACTTCGTTCCCACATATCAACTACTAGTAATCAAATTTCAAATGTATAACTTTTCTATTGCTTGGTAACTTTCTCAAATGCCAATCATTATCAATATTAATTCATTTCAACTTCAACCATATGTTTGTTAATGACCATGTCAATCATTTCCTAAATAATTAATCCATTAGTCCCTAATTGCTTACTTACTTTTATAAAATCCCTATTTTTATCATCTACAAACATGGAATTATTTCCCCTTGCTTGTAATTCACAACCACACTAAATCAAACATTACTTCGATGAAAACCAACACCAAAAATTCATTTAATGTTTCATAGCAAAACATGCATCTTTATATAACTACAAGCACAAGTTTTGTATCCACCTACCAATCAACCTCAAAGCAACAAGAACTCATTCTTTAGGCGTCTTCCTCTTCATGTCCAAAAATCAAATCACCTCCAAATGGTACAATACTAATAGAGATTGTAGTGAAAGGCAAGATAATAATTTAGGTGATTTTAGCTTGATTTTAGAGAATTTATTTCATGGGCTTTGGTTGGATCTAGGGCTTGAAGCTTTAGGTTTATGGAAGAGAGCAAAAGGAAAGTAAGATGAAAAATAATGAGATGAGAAGAGATGGGGTGTGATGACCTGGAATTTTGAGCAATATCAATTTAATAATCTGTATTGATAATTAAATTAATTTGATAAAATTTTCTTTTATAATTTTAATTTTAATTGGCAAATTATTCTTTTAAAAGTACATAAATATTTAATTGGTATATTTTATCTTTTAAAAGCTAATAAAATGTTTTCTATTTATAATGTATATATTGTAAATAGAAAAGCTTTGGTTTATATTTAACAAATAAAACCATGATTTCAAATTCTAACATATTTTGGTAATTTGGAAAATTATGATTAAATTTAATATTAAACTTTTCAATGGTTATTTAAATAGTTAACCATATAGTTTTAAAGTACTTAAGATAAATGTTTAATTGTTCAAATTATATTTTTAGTTTAAGATTTTAAATAAGATTAATTAAAAGGTTTGTTTTATTTTCTTTTTAGAATAGTACTTGATAAATATGATATATTAATTCATTTGGTAATAGGAGTAATTTATAATCTTTTTTATAAATTATCTAAAGTTGTAAATTTTGTTATTTTCAAACAATATTGATAAATGTATTAGATAAGTAGAGTTTAAAAGAAAGTTGAAACATTATTTTCAAATTGAATGTGTATATGTATAAGTTGATTTTAAATTGGATTTTTAAAATTTAAATTGAATTTAATTTGGATTCAATTTTGAAATTCAAAAGATAGATATTTAAAATATTTGGATTTAAAATATATGTATAAGATTTTTGGTTTTATTTTATTTTCTTTAAAGTAATTTATATATATATATATATATATATATATATATATTTAGATAAGTGTTTATCAATTTATAAAAGCAAGTATAAAAGATTAATACCCATAGAGTTATACTGACGCATAGTTCTTACACCTCGAGTCTTCACTTGCTCCACTTGGATTCACGACCTAACGTTTAATTGGAATCGATGTGGTTTTCGGATATCCAAATATGGAAACCCGATCCCGGTCTCACCGAAACCAAACGCCATTTTAAATGTCCAAGTTATACTTAGGGGTTTAAACAATTTAAACTCATATTCAGGATGATATAAACAGATAGATGAATCACATTATCACAAAAGATAATTCATAATAAATATTCATCTCACAAAGCAGCATATCATATATCAGAGATATCCAAAACATCCAGCAACAACCAAACACCCAATATCAATGATCCAATATCAATTGATCATCCAATATCAATCACCAAATATCAATTAATCATTGAATAGCAGAATTGATTAACTCCAAATCAATTGGATTAACCTTAAATCCTTCTTCATTTATTTATTCCAAATAAATAAATTAATCATTCTTAATGATCTTCCTTAATTAATCTTCCTTGATTAATTATACTTTAATTACATTCAAGTAATTATCCTTAACCAGATTCAGTAATTAACCTTCAATTACTATCATTAATTACAATAATTAATGATCCTTCATTTATTTCCATCAATTAAATATAATTAATTACATTAAACCTTAATTAATTACAATTAATTAATCATACTTTAATTAATTAATTTTATTAAGCAACCTTGATTAATTAACAAATGGTCCTTATTAACTAATAATTACTTTAATTAATTAAATAATTAACTTGAAATAAATCATCTTATTAATCATAAACAATAATTAACAATTTGAAATTACTTATCTTAATTTATTAACTTTTTAATTAATTACTTTAACCCTTGATTAATTAATCTAATTAATTAATCTTCAATTACTTCATTAAGTAATTATTAATCAATTTAAATTAACAAATAATCCTTAATTAATTACTTTATTAATTAATTACATTTTTAATTAATTACATTTAGTAATTAATCACATTCTTTAATTAATTAATTACATTAATTAATTAACTAAATTAATTAAGTAATTAACCTTTAATTACTTACATAAGTAATTATCTTCTAATTACTTTCATTAATAAACCTTGATTACTCTCTTAATTAATTACTTAAAAAATAATTAATCCCATCATTTAAATAATCCTTAATCCTTAAACTAATTAATTACTCCATAATTAATTAACTTCAACAATCATATTAAACAATTCCTTAATTCATTAATTAATTAACTTCAAAACAAATATATTAATTAATTTCTTAATTAATAACATCATAGTGGTTTACCATTAATCACTTCAACTTTAATTACTCCCATGAGTAATTTCTACTAATTACTTCCATAAGTAATTACCAATTATAACGACCCACCTTTTTGGACGGTTTAAACCGACGATCAAATACACATGCCGGTTCCAAACCATTCAAAAGGACAGATGGTTATTGGGGTAAATAAGAAAAGAAAAGAAAGAGAAATAAAGGAAATGAAACAACACAGAATCTCGCAGCGGAACGATAAAATATAATAGTCAAATAAACAGTTCATGAAGCTGTTTACAATACTTTGATCATTATTTATACAACAATTATCAGAGTTATACATATACATCTGGACAAATAAAATAATGCAGCAGACAACATGATGCAAAGATAATAAGAGTAATAGTATACCAAATCTTCGTCTTCGTCCTCCAGAATAGATCTTCAATAAGCTGAAAAACTCAGGTCTGGCCCGGGCGTAATGAAAAGACAAAACACTCGAGTCAGGACTAAAATATCCTTATGAAAGTTAAATCAATCGTAAATAAATATGAGGGTAACGGCGTCAGAGATGTTTACAAGGTTTGACATCTCATATCCAGTATCAACGTGCGTACAGTAACTCAAGAGATGTTACGGGATTTTCCATCTCTCAAGGATCCGTTAAACTATCTATGTAGTACAATACGCTATTATAATATGTCTACAGTAAAGTAAAAGTATTAAAATAGCGTTAAGGCGTTACCATAATCCCCCTTAACACATTTTTATAATGCCATAGTCTATACAGCACCGTAAGCCCCACCGTAAACTGGTGGTTATCAGAGGGTACCCCATAGGTATAACACAAAACAAAACGTAGTGGTCGCGAATAGGATAATCAGTATGACAAGGTACATGAGGCGATACCAACTAGGATACTAGTAGTTGCGTGATCCGGACTGATGTTGAGCATAGCCAGCAGCTACCCCAACACCGTGAAACAACACTCCCAAATCGAGGGGTGCACCCAAATCGAATCACAAAAGTAATAGATATGGTATCGAAGAAGTGTGTCCGCTAGAGATGGCGAACCTCAATGGCCCGACGCGGCTCCTGTTTTAGTCATGTCAGGGGTCATCCAATATCGTTCTCTTTCTTCAGTCAACGCGTTCACCAAACCGTCCACTTCATTCTGGATCAACACTCCGCGTATAATAGTTATTAAAGTGGTGTTCGGTATCGACAGAGAGTATGTCCATATCCGATCCCGGTCTCTTTAATAACTACGTATTATTACACCGTTGGCTCTTTTACATTTCAAATCGATTTATAATTGATATCAAAATATCATATTCGCTTCAAAAATCAACTCCATTTCAAATATCATCGTATCTATTCAAATGTAAGATTCCGTTTCAAAAATCATTTTTCGCATCAATATCTCATTTCGATTTCAAAATCATTTCGAATTTCAATTTAGGTTGCAACTTCATTTAACCCCATTCGTATTTAAATTCAAGATTTAAATATAAACATTCCACCTTATTGACCGGCTTAGAATTTTAGAAAATAGTTTTAAGTAGTTTTAAAGCAGTTTAAATAATTAAAGTAGTTAAAAATACTTAAAGACTTAAAATGGATTTAAAATAGATAAATTAGTTTAAAATAATTTAAATTGGGTTAAGTAGATTTAAAAAAGATTAAAATAGTTTAAGTATTCAAAAATGGTTTATATAACTGAGTAATTTGGAAAACAAAATAAAACAGCTTCAAAATCAAACCATTTCAATTATAACTTCCCAATTCAAAAAAAAATCAATTTCCCTTCTACCGATTCAATTTCGATTTCAATTCAAATCAATGTCAACTTTGACTTCAAATTAATTCAATTCTACATTCACCTTCAATTAATTCAATTTCAATTTATATCGATTTAGAGCTTGATTTTTCAAAATATCAATTTATAACACTTAACAAATTATCCTTCAATATTCAAATTTAAATCCAAATTTCAAATATGATTCAATTTCGATCTTAATTTCAAAATATCATTTTTATATCACTCTTACTTAGTAATACTCAAAGCTCGAAATAATGTTCAATCTTTAAAACAAATAAATTTTCGAAATTCAATCATATCCCAATTTTTAATCTCAAGGTCTCAACTTAAATTATTTAACAATTTCTTTTAACCAAAATTTATTTAAACATTCCAAACTAAATTTTTCGATAAATTCGATTTTTATAAATTGATTTCTATTTATAACTTTTAAATCAAAACATTTAAATAAATTTCAAATCGACGATTTTAAAATTATTAATTTAGCCAATCCGGTGTCCGTATATAATTTTCTATCCTATGGCCAAGTGATTAGTTATTTCAATTAAATGTCAGGGATGAATGAATATATATCACTTAAACCAAATCACAGTGTCATATGCATGCATAACAGTATATATAAGCAAATAAACATCCAAACATTTAAATATCAACCAATAGCATCCATCGAAATACATCATCCAATAGAAAATACAATTCATGACAATTTCATAGTTATCAATGTGAGGTAATTTAATCGCAGTTCAATTTTAATTTCAATTTAACTGTCAATTAAATTTTTAACGGTTAATTCAAATGACAATCTATATGACAATTAAATTTTATCAAACAACGACAAATAAAATTCATATCACTTCATAATGTCAAATTTAACTAGCATAAAGATATTTAGTGCATTGTCAGTGTTATAAAACACTCACCTTGATTTCAATGTAGTTCCAGCGTTTTATTTCGAATAAAATTAAACGAGCATTTAATTTTACCCGAAATTTTTACTATCTCCAAATGATTCCAAACTAGCTCCATTGCGTAGTGCTCATCGATACGATTCCAACGCAAAAAGTTTCGTACGTTTTCGACCTCGTATGAAAAAGTTATGCTATTTTAAAGTTTATACGAATTTAAATATACAATTTCAGCTTTTATTTTAAATATCAAACCCTCAACTGCATCCTGGACATCGATTTCTGCATCTTCAGATCTGAACCGCTGCTGCATCTTCTTCTTCTTCACATGAAAACTCACGTATAAACAACCCATAGCCATCGATTTTCAAGCAATTATCACGACCACCTCGTCGACTTCCAGAACGATCAGCTAGCGTCACCACGAAGCCCATCACCAGAGTCACCTACGCCGTGAGTGCGGCCAGACTCGCCCCCCCCCCCCTCGCCATGAATTGCGTGAAAAACGCAGCAGCTTTGAACGTGATTTCCCGTCGATTCGTGGCTCCGTTTTCGATCTCCACCGTTGGATTTGTAGATCTCGTCGAGATCTACAACTTTGTAGTTGGAGGTTTTTGCTAATTATCGATGGATTGTGAGATATTGGAGGAGAAAAGCGAATGATTTCTGGCCATAAAAATGGTGAACGGCGGCTGCACTAGAGAAACCCTAGCCTTTGTTTGCAAATTGTGAAATGGAGGGCCTTTTATAGAAAATTGCAAAAACACTATTCACCGAAAATTTTCCGAACTCTAAACGAAGCGTGCCGGCAGGCGTTTCTAAGGTTTACCCCATGTTTCGAACACAATGGAACGTGTTTCGGAGGCTATTTCGATCATATGTGCGAGTTACGGAAATAAACGATCGATTTTAAATTAAATCGATTAAACCGATTTCTATGCGTTTTGGCTTGCTCCGGACAAACGGTAAATCCGATTGACATGAAATTTGAAACTATACAATAATATCACGTTACGGATCCGATGAAACTAGTTTCGTCGAAATCCGAGACTGTTTGAAAAATGACTATTTTAACTCGTCACTTTAATATTAAAATATTCAATTTTCACAAATTTACTTTTAATTCGATTTTAAAAGTTCTACAACATCATTCTAACTTCAATATGATAAAATAAAATTTTATAAATAATTTTTAATCATATTAAACCCGTTATTCAGTTATTCAATAAATTCCAAATATTTAATTTAAACAATTTTGATTATCCAATAATTCATTATCCTTTGAAATATTTGAAATTGAACTTATAAGATTTAACTTTTAAAACCAATTCACATCTTAGAACACTATTTCCAATTTACAGTTATTCAATTATTCAATAAGTTTTAAATATTTACTTTAAACAATTTACCTGTTCAATATTCAATTATTTGATTTTAAATAGATTTTACTTATCAATCAATTACTCTATTATACCCAATGAATTCAACATTTATTATCCTATCCAACTATTGATTGCAAAGGCATTCACTAAGTAGCATTTATTTTTCAATACTTATTACTATTCAAATCTTCGCAACCAATCTATTAAAATTTGTACTTCCACCTAAATCATTCACAATTTTTATTCACTTATTTACATTTGTTTTTTCATATATTCCCTTACAACCAAGTTATAACATTTGAGTCAATTCAATTAGATTGGAACTCCATTCAATCTATAAATAATTATTTGGATAATTATTGTTGCAATTCATTCCAGTTATTATTATTCCAAATGAATTACAAAATTTTTTGTAACATTAAATCACGAAATCTTATTAAACGAGCTATTTTAATTATCTAAAATTTACGGGTCGTTGCACCAATCTTAATTATGTTCAATAATTATCCAATAATTACTTCATTAAGTAACTATGCTTAATTAATCCATAATTAAGTGATTATTTTAAAATTAAATAACAATTAACTAATTATTTAAAATTAATTAAATAATCAATTAATTAACTTCTTATATTTTTTTAAAAAATTCTTAATTATTAAGAAAACATTAATCTTAATTAAACTCTTACTTATTAACAAATTATATTAAGTATTCTTAAGTTCATAAAATAATTTAACCCTATTTATCTTTATAATTAAATTATTTGAATAAATCAAATTTTAATAACTTAAACAAATTATCTTATTTGGATTTCAAAATCATGATAATAACTTTATTTGAAAATAACATATTTAGAAATAAATTTGAAATTTTCAAACATATTAATTATCTAAGTTAAACTTATTTTAAATAAAATTCGAAAACTTTGTTATTAAAACATTACTTTAAAAACTTTGATTAAATAATTGAATTCAAAGCATTATTTTAAATTGAAATCCAAAATTTAAAATAAGATAATTACTTTTTTTTAAAGAAAAAACCAATCATCTTAAATCCTTTTAAATTTAAAAATAGATTCAATTAACATTTATGAAATTTGATTTACATTTATTTTAAAACAACAAGTTTTTAACTTTTGTATTTTGTTTCCTTCATGAACTTGCTTTATAACTAAAACTGGATTTTTATTTATTTAAATCAACAAGTTTATTTGCAAACCTCATTTACACAGTACTAACACAACATAACAACCTATATACTCGAGTAAAACACTGCAAATCACGAGCCTTGCCACGAGTAAACCCAGCCACCCCTCAACTTCGAGAAAACACGCAAGAAACGCGAGTTCTCCTTCGGGTCATAACCCTTCATCCCCAACACCCATTACCCAGTGCACAAACCTGTGCACGGTGCACCTACCCAAGTGCCTCTGGCCACTGACGATCGGTGCGACGATCGCCTACAACACCACGCACCCATACGAGCATGGAAACCATCCCAGATCAAACGAAGAACCAATGCAACAGAAACGAGCCAAAAACACGACACTGCTAAACCACCATGGCTAGTAAATCTTCCTCAATACCGTCGCCACCGTTCTCGTTTGACCTTGCCATCCACACCACACCTTCGCCTCAACCTCCAGCTACTCTCGCATGCCTTGCTATCGATTCTGATCACTCCACAATACCGTAAAACCCACAGCTGCGTCGCCTTCAAACAGGTAACCAAAACCCTACACGACCCAATTCCCATCGATTCATTCAATTGAAAAATTATTTTGCATTTTTCCCATAATCAACAATCTATAGACAAGCTTCGATCCAAGTTTCAAACCAAACTAATGTATAGATAATCAGTAATTCACAAAATTCCCAATTTCGAATAAACCCCAAATTCACCATAATTACACAATTAAAAATTACAAATTGTATATCTAAATTCATGATTTATCCTCACTATTACATGCATGTAATCCAAATTAAATTTTAGGATAATTGATTTTTGTCATGAACCAAGATCTCACTGTAATATTCATTTTTTAAATCATTTGTAAATTTAAATTTGCAGAAACAAATTTTAATATTACCAACAACAATAACACACAACTTTTATTAAATTATCAATGTCAAATGAAGATTGTTAGTGGCAAATTTAAATTATTCAATGATGATTCAGGTCCGGGAAGTAACAGGAAAACAAAGTGACTGTATATATATATATACACACAGATCACTACACATATACATATAAATCTAACAAATCCAATAATGTAAAAACTGAAATTGTTCCATGCAAAATCAATATAGATCAACACATGCATAGTAGTAAAAATCCAGAACAGCTGTTTTTAAAAAAAAACATTTACTCCCCTCAATTTATAATATGCAGAGCAGTTTTGATTCCAGGCTTTTGATTCTTAAATTTGAAACGCCTTTTTGATTTGCTATTGAAAAATCCATCTGCATGCTTTAAACTGAGGTTGAACTGCAGATGACTTGAAGTTGCATGATTGAAATATTGTGAAGAACTTTGTTTGCAAGCTGCGATTTGAAGTTGAATACCCATTTGAATTTGCAGGTTGATGTATGCAGATTTGGTTGCAATTTTTCTTTAATTTGCAGGTTTTTAATTGATGTGAAGAGCTTCATTTTATTGCAGATTTTGTTTTCAGATTTTACTTTTTTTCCTGTGGTTTTGAATTTCAGATTGAAGAAAGATTCCAGTTTTGAACTAAGAAGTAAAAACAAAGGGAAAAGTGTCTAAATGAAAACTATTTTTTTTCTTAAAAATATTTATTAAAAATAAAAATTATATGTTGGCACTTGTCTTCAAGAGTTTACATTTGTCATCTAATTGACTTAATTACTTACAAGTGTTATTAGAATAACTAATATGGTTACACATATTTATTAGTATTTTTAATTAATTTAAATAATAATATAACTTACATATTAAATTTACTAAATTACTAAATACTTATTTATGTAAATATAAACTTACTTATTTATGAAAATATTCTAAAACTAGTTATAATATAAATATACATCTTATACATGTAATTTAAAAATCTAAAATATTCATATTTATACATTTATAACCATTTAAATTGAAGCATTTTAAAAGAAAACAAAAATAAAACTTATTTAAACTATCATTAAAATAAACAATCATCTTATTTTTGAAAATAATTTAATTAATCTAAATTAACCTTTGAAAAACAAAAAATTTAAAATAAAATTTTTAAATTACAATTCATACATATTTAAATTATCAATAGATTAAATTAAATTTCAAAACAATATCAAATTATAACATATACAAACATATATATTACAATTTGAAAATTCAACCTTTATTTAAAACAAAAGATCTTCTATTCACAATATATATCAAATATATACTATAAATAGAATAAAATTTATTAGCTTTGAAAAATAAATCTTATCCATTTTTAAATTGTTAAAAAGATACTGATCAAAATTACCAGATTAAATATTTGTTACTTTTAAAAGATTAAATTAACCAAATTTTAAATTAAAATTATAAAGAAAAATTATCAAACCAATTTAATTATTAATACAGATTATTAAATTGATATTGCCTAAAATTTCTAGGTCGTTACAGACTATAGACCCAATACCGTCTCGAGTAGGCTTTGCAGTGGTGTAAGGATTTCACCAATCTATGAAGGAAACCTTTTTGAGGTTCATTCTATCTTTGAGGTGCAAGTTTGGACAAGTAATAGTTTGGATCTGTCGGTCAAGCAGAAGTGTGTGATGGTATCTTGGCAACTTTGGAAAGAAGCAGCTGTGTGGTGAGACACAGTGACTATGGATGTTTTTGAAGATGTTTCTTTTGGAGCAAGAAGGAAGTGTGCCTACATCAGTGATGAGACTAAGTTTAGCAGGTTGTTTGTGTCGGTTTGAGGCCCGAGTTTCTTGAGGAGATGTATGTCCTTCTCTAGGCTCTGTGTGGGATTGGATGATATGACTTTGAGGTTCTTAGAGATTTGGATAGGAAGTCTTTGGCATCAGTAGCAGCAGTGCAGTTCAAAGGTGTTTTTTGTGCTGGCAAGAAGGCCTTTGGCTGAGCAGTATCCTGGAGATGGAGTTCAGAAGCGATAGAGTGGAACCATTTCTTCGATAGATTGGCTAGATAAGCATAAGCTGTTCTGATTGGTAAAGAGAGAACAGTTTCTTTGGAAATTAGGTTGGGTTGATCGCAAAAATGACATGCGGTGGTTGAGTATTCTCTTGGATAATCTTTTTCTTAGGATCGAGGCATCTCTAAAGAATGTAGTAGTTATTGGAGTTACTAGAGATTTTTTTGGATGTCTTCATAGAAGTCGAGATTTGCATAGCATATGGAGATTGAGTTTTTGTATCGACTAGGATTCCAGGAGTGATACCGGTGGTTCAGCTAGTAGAAGGATGGCTACTAGAGAGAGGATTTGGTGAAGCAGCTCAGATTTTCGTGGTACTTTTGAGTTTTTTCTTTATGGATCTGTTAAACCGTGTCTTCTGGAATGTGTTGGACAAGTTTGTGCTCGTCTTCATCATTGGCATTCTCATCTATTCCAGATCAGAGTTGTGCAGCGGAAGCAAGGTAGTAGCTATTCTAAAATGGAAGCAACCGAAAGTTGCAGTGTTTTGAATTAAAGGGTTTCTATAGGAAGTTTTCACGATTTGAGGTCAGATTGGCGAGCACACCAGTTTTGTCTTTTCCAGATAGGAAAAGTAAGTTTGAAGTTCTCTGATGTTTGTGAAGTAGAGTTTGTGTTCTTGATTTTGGTTGATCTTGAGAGGAACATTTTGTTGGTTTGTTTTTGGTCCTCTTTGTTTCAAGAGGCATTATCAAAGGTTGAGCTGATCAGAAAGAATGAAGGCAGCCCAGGATCATTAGAAGAGTTATGTGGATAAGAGACGAAGGAATTTGGATTTCGAAGTCGAAGATTTGGTTTTGGATAAGTTTTCTCCGAAAGGAGTTATAAGATTTGATAAGACTGGGAGGCTAGCTCCTAGGTATATTGGATATTTTGTATTCTATAAGGATAATGTTTTAGTCTACAGGGTTGAATTGCCAGTTTGGAAGACTGGGATTCAATGTGTTTCACGTATCTCTGAGGAAGTAGATGTGTGATCCATCTGTTGTTTTAGAATCAACAGTTCAGGAGGATTTGGTAATTGAGCAGGAATTGACTATGATTTGATATCCTGATCAGTTTTGTAGATCTAGATGAGTAGGAGCTCAGTAACTAGTAGTGTAGATTGTTTGGATTTAGTAGAGCGAGTATTCCAGTGTTTATACCTTGGAAACTCTTGATAGTGTTAGGAAGGTCTATCCTAATTTTGTCAGGACAGTTAGATTTGTTTGATTGAGTGAATTGGTTTCTTTGGTTGTTAGCATATGGTTGATAATATATGCTTGTGGTTTAAATTATAATCTTTGATGGGTTATTAAATTACCTTTGCTTTTAAATTTCGAGGGCGAAATTTTTTTAAGGAGGAGGAATTGATGACCCGAAAATTTAAGCAATATCAATTTAATAATCTATATTAATAATTAAATTGATTTGATAAAATTTTCTTTTATAATTTTAATTTAAATTGGAAAATTATTCTTTTAAAATAAAATAAATATTCCATTGGTAAATTTATCTTTTAAAAGCTAATAAAATGTTTTCTATTTATAATGTATATATTGTAAATAGAAAATCTTTAGTTTGTATTTAACAAATAAAACCATGATTTCAAATTCTAACATATTTTGGTAATTTGGAAAATTATGATTAAATTTAATATTAAACTTTTCAACGATTATTTAAATAGTTAAACATATAGTTTAAAATACTTAAGATAAATGTTTAATTGTTCAAATTATGTTTTTAGTTTAAGATTTTAAATAAGATTAATAATAAGGTTTATTTATTTTCTTTTTAGAATATTACTTGATAAATATGATATATTAATTCATTTGGTAATAGAAGTAATTTATAATCTTTTTTATAAATTATTTGAAGTTGTCAAATTTTTTATTCTCAAACAATATTAATAAATGTGTTAGACGAGTAGATTTTAAAAGAAAAATGAATTGTTATTTTCAAATTGAATGTGTTTATATATAAGTTGATTTTAAATTGGATTTATAAAATTTAAATTGAATTTGAATTTGGATTCAATTTTGAAATTCAAAAGATAGATATTTAAAAATATTTAGATTTAAAATATATGTATAAGATTTTTGGTTTTATTTTATTTTCTTTAAAGTAATTTATATATATTTAGATAAGTGTTTATAAATTTATAAAAGCAAGTATAAAAGCTTTTTATTTACATTTAAAATAAATAAAATTACTTAAATGACAAGTGTATATAAATAAAGGCTTAATATAACAAGTGTTAAGTAATAAATAATATAAAATGACAAATGTTAAGATATTAAACAAGTGTCACATATTATTTTTGAATTTTTCTTTTACTTTAAAATAAATCATTTTTACTTATAAAAATATATGTTTTTCTACCTTCGTTTTTTTCTATCTTCTTAAATAAAAAACTAACAAAACTTAAGCCAATTCTCGAAAGCAAATCAAACCCTGTAACTCAATCGTCAACCAAAAACATATTCAAATCAAAATCTGCAAATTCACTTTCAAAAATCAAAACTGAAACCAAAACCTGTACATCATGATCAATAACCTGTAATCTCATTTTCAAATCTTCTCAAGCCAAAGCCTGTAACAATTATCAAGCAAGCAAGAAAGCCTGAAATCAAGTAAATATCAAAATTCCAGCAAGTTTATCAAGCATTCAAGTTTCCAGTGTTTAAATCAAAAGCAGTAATAAAGCTTTTCTAGTTTCAAAAAGGTATCGGCGATTTAGTTTTTCAAGTTCTTGTAAATCAAGCCTCTACTTTTAAATCTGTGAGTAAACATTTTTATTAAAAAGTTTAAGTAAGTAAATGATAGTTGCTTGTGAAATCTCTGTGATGATGATACCCTGCATGTGTATACATAAGTGTAGAATATATATATAGGTATTCATGTGCGCGTGTCTGGTTGTATTCATGCTCCTCTCTGTTTCCATATTGCATAGTTTAAATTTAGTTCAAAATCCATTCTCTCTTCCTCTGATCTCTGATGTGACTTAGTTTTCAAACAATAAATGTTTGTTTAATCATAGATTAAAACTTAAAAATGAATTTAAGTAAAATATTTGGATATTTATCAGGAAAATAGAAAGATAGTCGAAAATTTTAAAATCATGGTAAAATCAATCATTGTAATCTACTGTTTCAGGATTATATTTTGAATCTACCTAGAAAGTTAGGATTTTTAAAACAAAATTAATAATTTTAGTATTGAAATAAATGAGCATTTTGAGGATAACCAGAAATTGGTTTTTGAGTGTTTTCTGGTGACCAGAGCATCTCTGTTGGTCAGGGTTTCGACTGGAGGAGGTCGGGGTGTAGGATAGCTTGGGAAAATTGTCAAGTGAATTTATCATCACCTGTGGCATCGGCGATTGGTCGATTTAGGTTTTAAACCAAGTTTAGTTTAAGGTCAGATTTGAGGTCACTGCAACGTTTCTGGGTGATCAAGTGGCTCGAGGCTTTGGGAAATGGTGTAGTAGAAGCTCGGCAAGGTGTGAGCGAGGTTGCAGCGGCTCTGGTGATCGGAGACAAGGGTTCGAGGCATTTTAGGTTTGGGTATTGGTTCCAGTTTCTACTGGATTGTTTGATTTTGATCAAGGGCTTATGCATGTGCTTTGGCAATCGGGAAAGATTACAGCGATGATGGTCAAAGTGCTGAGGGTGTCGTGGATGGTCGAAGAGGGCTATGGCGATAGTGTATATGCATGGTGGCTTGGTTTGTGTTAGTGGATTTTTGTTGTGGATAGTCTCGACGGAGGTATCGGGATTTGAGCGTTGTAGCTCGAGTTTGTACTCAACTAGATGATGTGTGTTAGGTCTACAGGTTTTAAAATTAAAAAAAATAAGTTTAAGTTTTTGAAATTGGGAAGAAGGAAGGGAACTCGGGGTAGACCCGAGTGGTCTTCGGGTTGAACCCGAAGCAAATGTTGAGCAGTTTTATAAAGGGTTTTAAAACTAGGTTTTTGAAATTTAAAAAAATAAAATTAGTTTAAACTTTCTTATATAAATTACTTTATAAATAACAACTGTTTCTTTAACACTTAATAAAGAAGTTTTAAATTTTGTTTAATTTAAATTTGGTTAAGTAAAGTTTAAGTTATTTTAAAACTTAAGTATAAATGAAATTTTAAAGATCTTTATAAAAGCAAGTTTTAAATTTAAATTGAAACTAGTTTTAAAACTACTATTTGATAAATGTTTTAAGTTATTTAAAGTAAGTTATGAATTGATAACTTTAATTTATCAAGTCAAATTATTATTTTAAAAACTTAATTAATGATTAATTAAGTAAAGTTAATTTTAAAGGTAAAATGGTTTAAAATATATTAATGGTAATTAAGGTATTAATAGGATAATGTTTTATCTTAAGGTTAATTTAATTTTTTAATAAGTTGAGATTAATTAAGTTAATTAAGAAAATTTAAGCTTAATTAATTAATTTAATTAATTAATGATAAAGGATTAATTAAGTAATTAATTAAGAGTAATTAATTAATTTAATTAACAAATAATTAAGGATTAATTAACTTATAATGGAAGGTTATAATTAATTAATAAATGATTAATTAATAATTAAGACTATATTAATTAAGTAATTGAGATGGATTAATTAAGTAATTAGAGATTAATCAATTGGTAATTAAGGATTGATTAACTGATAATTAAGGATTAATTAATTTACATTAAGGAATATTAATTAATAATCAAGGTTTATTAATTAATAGTTAAGGAATAATTAATCTATAATTAAAGATTAATTAATTGGTTTATAAGGTAATTAAGGGATGAATTGCCCAGTTATAATAAATGAATGTGATTAATTTGAGTTAATTAATTTGTCAAAGATAATCTCTTGATGATTAATCAATTATAAATATTTAATGAGATTGATTAGTATAATTACTTGGTGAAGTAATTAATGGAAAATTACTGGATGTAATTAATTGAAGAAGTAATGTAATTTGGGTTTAATTACTTTGCGTAATTAATAAGAAGAATAATTACTTAGTGGAAGTAATTAAGAATTAATTACTTAGTGTAATTAATTCAGGAATTAATTAATAAATTAATTTTGAAGTTAATCAAGTAATGTAATTAATTAAGGGTAATTAATTATTAAATGTGATTAATCAAGGTTGATTGATGAATATAATTAATTAAAGATTAATTATTAAATATGATTAATAATTAATTAAAGAAGAAATTAAGGATCATTAATTAATGTAATTAATAATGTAATTAAGGATTGACTAATTAAAGATAATTAATCAATAATGAGTGATTATAATTTAATTAATTAAATGTAATTAATTAAGGATTAATTTAACTAATTATAGTTAATTAATTAATGGAAGTAATTAAAGGTTAATTACTGTAGATGGTTAAGAATAATTAATTTGTGTAATTAACTAAAGGCTAATTACTTAATGTAATTAGAAAATAATTAATCAAGGATGATTAATTAAAATGGATAATTAGAGGATGATTAATTAATTTGTTTGTAATTAATCAATGGTTAAGAAAGCAAGATTTATAGTGATGAAAGTAATTAATTTAATTTATTTTAAATTAATTAGAGATGAAATAATTAATTTAATTCATTTTAAATTAATTATAGATGATGTGATTAATAGATCTTTGCTTATGGATGGTTGAATGTTATTGAATGCCTTTCATCTCTAATATGAGATATGTGCTAATCTGTGATATTGGGTGCTTTGGTTGAATTGTGATGATATGGATTATCTATTTGTGAGATTGTGAATTATCTATCTGTGTGAATATAGATAATAGAATCAAATTGTTTTAACTTTAAAACAACTTGACTTTAAAAGACGGCGTTTTGGATTTTGATGAGACCGGTTCGGGTTTCCAGAATTGGATATCCGAAAACACATTGATCCAAACTAACAATAGGTCGAGAATCTCAAGTGAAGGTGAAGATTCAGAGTGCAAGGGTTATTATCGTTAACTCTAAGGATGATTCCAAAATGAGTGCAATGAGATAATGCCTTCGGTTTCGTTCGAACCCAGAACGAACTTGTATGGATTGAATGCTTTCAGAACATCGTCAGGAGGACGATGGGCATTCTAAGATAGATGTGTTCTATAAAGGTAATCGTAGCCTCAAGCCTCATCAATCGGGAATGGTTAAAACAAGGGAGGTGCAACATGGCTAAGTGAGTCTCTCTCAAGTTGGACAAGATTTTCCCCTGTCTAGAGGTTTCTTTTTATTCGGCTGTGTGGGCAGTTGGAATTGCGCACCAACTACGGGGTTGTCTTATTCGAGACAATCCAGTAAGGGATGGTTTCGGCTTTATGTTGCAGGGGACCAGGAGGGATCCTCGGTACGATGATCTAGGCCACCTACTGTGACGGACGGTACCCCAATAGCCCTGCCATTGATGGAAACCCATTCTTCCTACGTGCCATTTACGGCTTTGATTGTATAACCCACTTTGTGGCTAGTATGTTAGAATTTAATCATGTAACAATTTCAGCTATTTCTTATTTACTTGAAAACCCTAGACCCTATTATAATATCACTATATTTCCTATCAAATGTTTTGGCTATCGTAAGGTAAAAACTTTTTCGTGTTTATGTGCAGGAAGTCTTACGAGGTACCTTTTGTTTTCAAAGGCTTTTCAAAGTTAAGCAACTTTAACTGTTTACTCACACCAGACTCATGTCTGACTCGGAGTTTATTTTCTGTTTTATTAAACTCTTGGGTACTCAAATTTTTACGAGTAGCCAAGGGATTTGGGTTAGCTTGACGAATTCTAGAGGAGATATGGAGCAGGAGGCTTCAGATTTTGTAGAGTATAGTGTTTTCGCTGTATTGGTATCTCTGTGTTGTATTGCATTGTAATAACTAGACAGGTGTTTATAACTGTCTAGTATGTGTTGTATAAACTGTGTAACTCTGATAGACGTTGTATACTATGTAATATTTTTATGATTAATATAATTTATTCGTTCCGCTGTTGAGATTCTGATGTTGTTTCGTTATTTCTTCTCTATTTTTTTCTTTTCTATCCATTTCTTTCTTAATAATGATGTGTCGTTCTATGGAATGAACGGCAGGTCATTACATGGGGGTATGCAGCTAAATGTGCCTTTGGTCCAACACCATCCTCTTTAACTATTAACAAACTCATCTCCTTCAAAACTTAAAATCTGTAACTCTAGACAACTCGATGTTTATAGTTAAAACACTTAGAAATGGCATTTCAAACATAATGGAAATGGCATCAAACTCCAGCTCTATTGTATGCAAGTGTCGGCTTTTTCGATCACTTAAGGATCACATCCTTACACTTGAATGAAAATTCATTATTTCAAATATATCGAAGCTTATACTTAAAAAGGCTTAGAAACAACATTTCGAATGAGATGAAAACGATCTCATGGTCTAATTAACTAGTACGGAAAAGTTAGCTTTTTGGGTCATTTATCAATTGACTCCCAATATATAACTCAATTACTAATATACCAAACGTGCTGATATTTATACTCAAAAAGCTTGAAATTTTGGCATTCCAAAAACAATGGAAGTAGTCTTGGACCGTGATTCCGTTGTCCCCAAACGTTGAATGTTTAGTCGTCAATTTAATTGAATTTTTAATATTTAAATAAGTGATTTAAATATTTTGGCATTTCAAATACATGTTGTTACATTCTCTTCCACTTAAGAACTTCATCCTTAAAATCCTATAAAGCAGAGTAATACAACCCAACCTCTAGCAATCCATAACCACACCATCTTGAACCAAAATAAAATATAGGCAACAAAAACAACCAACAAACATACACTAATAACACAAGCAACAAATAAATAAATAAAACAATCGATCCAATATGCAACATGCCTATGTCTTGCAACTTTTTCCTTTTAAGATATATGGTAAACAAGGTGCATGCCCCTGGTATCAGAAGCATATGTTAGCTCAATATATATCAGATAACCAATTCCCCAAAATCATCAGATAAATACATAATTCCCCCGCTAGTTGTTCTATCCTCCTAATTAGAACTCATGCCTCCAAAAAGGAAGCTTAACCAAATACTAACTTATCCTTTCCCTTACATGCATTCCTAGGGTTTTCTTAACTTCAAACTTGCCTCGACTGCACAATGATAAAAAGGAGTATTTACTAAGTATATTACAACATTCATCTGAGATATCTCTTAATTGTCACTTAGAAGATTATCCAAGTCACCACAAAACTCATCGGAATGTCCTTCTCCATCTATACCTAAGCTAACCAAATTACAACTTTTAACAAATCATCCTCAACGAGAACTACTTTTGGCTGGTCTTTTCTGACTATTAGTATTATGAAGATAAACTACTAACCCTTGTGCATCGATCCCTATAAACCAAGTAGCATTGAAGTTTGAGTCGTATCTTCTGTATTGCCTTAGTACCACATAGGTTGACCACTGACTATGGATCAACTATAGTGATAAGTACGAAACCAATGTTAGATTTCTACCTGCAACATATAGTGTCATCCAAAATGTAACTTGTATAATCCCTTTACCTATGTTTCAGTAACTCAAGACTGAATCCCCAACTGAACTGATTCTTTCCAAAAATAAAGTCATATGCTTTCTTATCGCACTCCATTAGGAAATAAAAGATTCCTACTTTGAATTTAACTACAAATTACGCTAACAAACCAACGCCACTCAAACTCCTGTGCTCATGCACATAATATAAATGGTAGTATCTTATAGTCTGCTCAACCTAAGGCCAAGAAAAATCAAATGGTCTCCTAATAGGAGACTAACCCACTTTGACATGCTGATGACACCAATAATAATCGTGAATCTATTGCATGAGTAATATCACCTAACACCCTTTGGAAAGCCACTGCATCTTTTTGGTAGTTACAAGGTCACAATGCTTTAGCTCATCAACTAAAGGTATCTCAACTTATTTTTGATATGAAGGTTATTGATTGCTTTTAGAAAATGAAATAATGTATTTTATGGGTTTAATTACCTTGTTTACTTGTGAATCCCAAAAATGGGAGATTTGGCTTAAATGGGCTCTAAGCTAAGACAATTAAAACTTATAACTTTCAGATTAAAAAACAGAGATTGCTAATCTCATAATTGATTGAGCTAATTCACTATTATGATCACATGTTGGATATCTACTCGATTTGGACTGCATTTTAAGAGAAGAATGGGCATTTAGTTAGACTCTAGTGAATGTTATTCCTAGAAAAAGGTTGTAGATTTCTAACATTACATACTTTATTTAACAACTTTATTTAATTAGATTATGCTTCTGTATGAAAATTTAACTGTAAATATAGCTGTTTGAATATTTCAAAACCATATTTCTTTATGATTTTACTCAAAAAATGTGGATCGCTAATGGAATTGTCATTTTTAGAAAGGGCTCTCCATCCACGAACAAGGAGAAAGTTTGTATGAGAAGGATTCCTTATGCGTTAACAATATGATCTATCATAGATGCTATGTTTTACTAGTCCCAGTATAATTTATATGCTTGATGCAATAGTATATATTAGTCAAATCTAAAAGGAAATCACTAGACCACTAGTAAAAGTATTATCCAATATTTATGAAATAGTAAAGACTTGTTTCTATGAATACAACAAATTTCATATGAAGGAGAACTCAAACTCAAGCTTTCAAAGCGATGTTGACGATAATCCAATTTCGTTGTCCGTGTTCGCCTAAAATTAAGTAGGGTTAAGTTGAAAAAGTTCCGAGAAATTGTGGCATGTTTTACTAAAGCAAAGTACATTGCCTCAATGATGTCGAGAAGAAAGTAGTACGTATACAATAATTTACAAAATGGCTAGGAAGATTTTGACCATTGAGATACTCAAATATTTTAATAATAATACATTTAAACTTCTTTAAAAAGTGCATCCTCTTATTTTGAGATATGGTTATGCTATTGTATTATATTATATTCCTCTTAATCTAACTTTCATACCAATAGTATGTATACCATTAAAATTTGTTATTCATCCGAGCTTTCTCTTTGATTTTTGCTCCTCTATCCCATAGAAATACCATGTGACATCATGCGTTTTTCTCACTCTTCTCTTTTTTTTCCTTTTTATATTATATTTTCCTTCTTATCCCTATAAAGTCAAATAGAAAACCATGCACTTTCATTTCTTTTCTCCCAACAAATCCATATTTCCTTTCCCAATGACAATCATGCACCGTTTTAAGACTCGATTGGATTTTCAAAACCATTAACCCTCGACAATGATGATTCAAAGGTGGATTAAGCTAGATCGGACCATATTCAGACCTCAAGAAACCACGTATGTCCACATAACCGTGGTTTTGAGGCCTTATTGTACCATAGTTTTCATATTCCTATTGTTTAGTGGAGACCCAAATATTTTGGCTGGGTTTTCTGCGAAGGAAGAAGATATTTTGTCATGGAAGAAGAAGAGCACCATGTCAACAATTCCATGGTAATGTCCCTTACGCATCGCATCAGATATCCACAAATAGTGTTAAGGTTGATTTACTCACATACATCGAGGAACCTTTTACCAGTATCGTAACTATGCAACATGTCGGACATCCATCAATGGTGTTTTGGCTGTACTACCCGCTTACATTGAGGAACCTTCCATTAGTGCCATAATGATATACCATGTCAAGTATCCGCAAATAGTGTCTATTCCGAATTGCCCGCTTACATTGAGGAATCTCCTGTTAATGTCGTGTGCTCAACTCATCATCACGGTCAGACCAACCAGATATCTAATACGTCCTTATGCTAAATAGTGCCTGAGCCCAATTTCCCACATACACGTTTGATTTTGTTCTGTAGCATCCAAATGTCAAGAAAGTGGGAATTAATTTCCCACACTTATATGATTTTTATATATATTAAACCTGGGATATAGGCCAAGTTCAACCAACATCTTATGTCAATAACCGATCGACTGCCTATAAAATAATGGTCAACTGCTAGCAGTCGATTGACTATTGCAGCCGTCGACCAGTGGGTCATTGTGTATTTTTTTAGTTCATTCGCTCATTCTTTCTTCCTTCTGATCGATTAATTTATGATTATTTAAAATCGATTTAAAATGTAGGTTTCACTATTGGTTCTCACCATATTTTCATCATTATCTTCGTGCATATCCCAAATAGATTTACGTGTATAATTCACAGTTTTGTTTACATGAATTTAACCCATTAACTTTGTGATTTTCTATATTTACACCTTTTAATCAAATACATTATATAATTTACATTAATGTTATATGTATGTTTAAATTCAAGGTGGAAAGAAGAGGGTTCAATTTCTATCATTTATGTGATCTGATTCGGTATCCTTATATTAAACCAAACTCTATCAATTAAGAACTTATATTCATCTAATTTGGAGTGAAATAATCTAATCTACCATCTGAAATTATAGTGCATGAATTTTGAAGTTTTTCTACCATATCTATGTATAACTGAGATTAGCCTGTTTAAAATAAACTTCAATTTGGAATTTCTATCTAAGATTAGAAGATTATATCTTCACATTAGGTAGAGATATAAACTAATTCTATAACGATCCGTAATTTTAGATAATTAAAAATAGTTGATTTAATCATTTATTTTTTGATTTATTATTGGGAGTAAGAAAAATTTATGATTTATTAATGAAAATGATAACTAGAACGAAATGCAACGATGTTAATTTAAGTTAATTATTAACAATTTGGATGAAATTCTAATTAATTGAAAAGATATAAATGTTATACTTGGTTATAAATTGAATATAAGGAAATAAATGTAAATGTATATTAATTAATAAAATAGCATATAATCAATGGTAACTGAATAAAATTTATGTTGTGTAAATAATTATAACATTTGTGTAGACAGTCAACTTATAAATGTGGTTACATTAAGCTAAAGGTGACAATTTTTATTTGTTACCTATTTGTTTAACTTGTTGAAATCAAATTAGAAATAAATTGCAATAAATGTAATTAAATATAGCATTAATATGAATTAAGATAACGACTGAAAAATATTAATGTAATAAGGTAGAAACCAATGTTAAATATATAAATAGAGTAATGAATGATTGAATATAAAGATTGAAATCAAGTTTGATCAATTTTTTGGAATTTAAATTATAATAGTTGGATTTATTGCAATTAAATGTAGTTAAATATTACGTTAATGAAAAATTAAGATGATAACTATAAAATATTAGTATAATGAGATATAAACAAATGTTAATTATAGCCATGATATGGCAATTGATTGAATAAGAAGATAAAAAGGCAAACAAATGGATTTATTGGAATTTAAAATAATAATCATTGTATTTATTTCAATTGAAATTAAATATTGAATTAGTAAAATAATTAACAATGAATTTACATGTAAATTTGTTTTAAATTATTGTAAATATCCAAGTAATCAAAAATGATAAAAATTGTTGGTTATAAATTTTGAAATTAAAAAGTGATTTAATTAATTTAATAATAACTTATTCAATTAACGTGAAAATAACCATTTTGGCCACTTTCTTGGATTTCGATGAAACCAATTCCATCAAATCTGTAGTAGTGAATTTTTGTAGGGTTTCAAGTTTCGTAGCGATCGGACTAGTCATTTGATCGTGCGGGCTCGGAACGCGTAAAAATCAATTTAACTAAAATCAATTTGAAATAAGGTGATTTTAAAAGCTAACATCTATATACAATAGAATTAGGACTTGAAACTTGTTCCATTGAGTTTAAAAATAATGAAAACCATTATTTCGATATATTGGATGACCCATTTTCGTTTCGGGAATGAAACGGGCTTTTCAGGTTGTTGTTATCATTTCGATCCAACCCTGCCTATGTGTAGGCTGTTAAAAACCCTAGTCGTTTATCATTTTATCATACGTACATCTTCTTCCTCCTTCTCAAACATCTGAACATCAAACCTAATTCCCAAATTTCAAAACTTAATTTGAAAAGAAATTTTTTTCTCCAGGTTTACTTCTAGTCGGGAAGAGGTTCACTTTGAGTTTCAGAGGCGAAAAACCTATAGTGACTTGGGGTCAGAGAGAGTTCCATGCCAACAAGGCAGATCTGAGCGCACTTCGAGTTTCAAAGGCCAAAACCCTGGTGCGACATTGGGTCAGGAACCAAATGACTCGTGTCTCAAGTCATTTTTGCAAAAATTCAGAGGTAGAACGAAGTAATTGAGGCAGCGACTCGAAGTAAGTCCCGAGGTCAAAAAATTTCAATCTTCTAACGTTAATAAGTTATGCATAGGAGCTAGGATTCACGTGTCGTTTTCTCCATCGGGATCTTATCGAAGTTTTAGACATTATAGAGCTAGTTGGTCGAATTATGGGACTGTTAAATTTTGGGCCTTATTTTGGATTTCAAATCAATTGGAAATCAAAGGTAAGTGTTTTGACCTACTAACGACTACTAAAGTATATTATGTTAGTTAAATCAAATTTATGATGTGATTTGAAATTGGTTAATTGATATTTGGTATATTTAAATTGTCATTCTAGTTAAATATGACTTTTATTACATTTAATCGTTATTTAATTAAACATTAAATTTTAATTCGCCAGTTTATGCTTGTTAATGGTAATCAGTTATCTATTGATGTTTATTGATTGAATTGGATGATGATTGTAATGGATGTTTGATTGCTGATATTGGATGACCGGATGTTATATCTCTATGTTGTTACAACACTACAAGTTCCATATAGGTTGAAATGTTACATACCCGAACAATTTGATAGATTAGGGGAGGGATCGTTGTGAATTGAAATGATAGACTCAAGCAATTTCATGGATTTGTAATTATTTCGGGATTGCGGATTGAAATGATATATATCCGTAAATTTAAATAATTGCGGATTGAAATGATAAATATCCGTATCACTTGACCATATGGTAGAAAATTATATGCGGACATCGGATTGGTTAAATTAAATGATTTTAAATCTTTAAACTTTGAATCCAGCTTAACAATATTTCGAAATAGAATTTGATTGATATAAATTGAATTGTTTAAGTGAATTACTTAAAGGATTCAAATTGAAACTTCAAAGTTGACTTTTGAAGTATAAACGAAATTTATCGAAATTGAGTTATTAAGAAGTTTGAAATTGTAACCCTGAAATCTATTGAAATATGAATATCGTAAAATTGATGTTTTAAGATTTGAAATTGGGTTTTGATTTGAAATCAGGATAAGGTCCAGATTTGTTGAAATGGAAGAAATAGTTTAATTTTGATATTAATTCCAAATTAATTATTTTAATATAAATGTACTATTTTAGAATCCTGATTTTAAGGTTTTCAAACTATTAAACTAATTTAAATTTAATTTCAACTATTTTAAACTATTGTATATCAATTTAAACTATTTAATTAATTTTAATCTATTTTAATCTATTTACTTATTTTAACCCATTTTAATATAATTTAACTTATGTAATCTATTTTAAATCTATTTAATCTATTTTAAAACTACTTAATCTATTTTAAATCTATTTAATATATTTTAAATTAAATTTAAACTATCTTAAACCCGTCTAAATAATTTTAGTCTGTTTTAAACTGTTAAAAACCATTTAAAATATATTAAAAGTATTTCAACCATTTAAAAGCTATTTTAAACAATTCAAACTATTTTAAAACTATCTCTATTTTCTAAATTTAAGGTTTTGTAAAGTGGAAGTTTTATGTTTAAATCCTCGATTTTAAGGAGAATGCGATTAAAAGATTTTATAACATAAGCTGGGATTTAAATGACATATTTAAGGAATATGGTGATCTTAAATAAGGATTTAATTTATTTTGGAAATATGAATTCGAAAGTGATATGATTTCAAATGTGATATAATTTCAGAAATAAATGTGATTTCGAAAATGATGTGGTTTTGAGAATATGGTATTTGGACATCAATTGTGAATTGATTTTTGTAATGTAAAAGAACCATCCGGTGTGAAATAAGCATTTGGTTGTTAAAGATACCAAGATCAGATATTGTCATACTCTCTGCCAATATCGAAACCCACTTTAACAGTTGTGTACGTGGAGGAGATTCCAGAAATGAAGTAGGATGGTTTGACGAACGATTCTGTACGAGGTATTTACGTGACCCTAACTTCCGTGAGTCAGCTTAGATGTGACAAAAACAGGAGCCATGCCCGGCCAAGTGAGGTCATTCCCCCGATCGAACACATTTCTTTGATACCATATCATGACTTTGTGATGATTTGGTGGCCACACCTTGATTTTGATTATAGGAGCATGTTCTGAGGTAGGCGGTAGTAGCTGGTATGCGTTACCACCAGTCCGAATTCCCAAACGGTATATCTACCCTGGCATTGCCTCGAGTGTCGTGTTCACATGCCCTATCGCGCCTTCTACGAGTTTGTTTTATACCATATCTATGGAGTTCCCTCTAAGTAAACCTCATGGAGGAGCGTACAGTACTTTATAGACTACGGGAATATATAAAATGTGTTAAGGGGAATATGGGTAACGCCTGAACTCTATTTGAATACTTTACTTTACTATAGAGATATTATAACAGCGTATTGTACTACTTAGTAGATAGTTTAATGGATCCTTAGAAGGTGGTAATCCCAAGCATCTTTTAAGTTATTACACAAGCGTTAGACACTGGATAGGAGATGTCAAACTCTATAAACCTCTCTGACGCTGTAACACTCATATTTATTTACTGCTGATTTAAATTGCATAATATTTTTTAGTTCTGACTCGAGTGTTTTGTCTTTTCAATTGGCTCGGGTCTGTCTGAGCTTTTCGGTTTTTCGAAGACTGCTTTTTGGAGGATGAAGACAAAGATTCTATACTATTATTATTTATTATATTTATTCCACTACATCATGTTGTTCCACTGCATTTATTTATTTGTCATTTATTCTTGTTGAAAGTAACTCTGATCTGAATTATAAAAATTTAATCAATGTTATTTCTAAACAGCTTCATGAACTATTTATTTAATTATTATATTTTGTCATTCCACTGCGAGATTCTATATTTATTTTCTTTCTTTCTCTGCTTTTTCTTATTTACCCTATAACAGTCTTCCCTTTTGAATGGTCTGAGTCTAACGTGTGTGGTTTAACGTCGATTTAAACTGTTCGAAAAGGCAGGTCGTTACAGTTGGTATCAAAACTTTGGTTTAGCGATAACCTTATCTTTGTGGGGTCTGACTCGTATAAAGTAGGGTAGTAATACCCCATAATGAGTCACTGAATGTGTGTGTGTGTGTATATATATATGTATATATGTATATGTATATGTATATGTATATGTATATGTATATGTATATGTATATGTATATGTATATGTATATGAAGATCGTATTTGTTAGTGTTATAACATGTTTTGTATTGTGTTAATTTGTTCTGTTTTGTATTTATAAATTCCGGTCGGCACATAGGACGCTATGACATCGATGAGGATTTTTAAACACTTAATAGGGCAGACAAACACAATATTGTTTTGAAATATAGGTAAATGAAATACTTTTACCTAGTATTATATTTTGTATATAAAAGAATAATCTTTTAAAATATATATATAATTGAATGTGATATGTTTAGTTGTTTCCTAGAAATTGAAATTTTATAAATATTGGTTGCAAAATAAAATTTACAAACAAACTGAATATAAATTGAAATTTTGAACTTAAGTTCTGGGGTTTAGAATTTTTTTCAAAATAATTTGGAATATAATATTAGTATTATTTGAAAGTATTTTCTAATATAAATATTTTAATATGATTTGAAATAAATGTTACAAAAAAAGTTTAAAAAAGAAATAATTTCATTACTCCCTTCTCTTCGCTGGAAAATAATTTCGGTGATGAGTGCACGCATCATCGACGTTCATTTTTGAGTGTCAAAGTGGGAAGACAGTTGTTGTAGTTTTACTGCACATTTTTCTTGATAAAAAAATCTAAATTTTGAATTTCTAAATATGTTTTGATCTATAAAGGATATGAATATAAATATTTTATTAAAATGATTTGAAATGCAACCCGAAGTTTAGTTCTTAAAACTTTCTAATAATTAATAGTTTCAGTTATATTAATGAATGAAATCTTAACCTTTTAATAATTGGAAACTTCTAAAAATGAAAAATAAGAAATGTGATGCTAGGTGATCAATGAAATATATAAGAAATTGAAAATTTATAACTTGTTGGTATGAAAAAATTAGAAGATGTAACTATTGAACATTTTGTTAATTAAAAGGAATAAAACAAACTTGTTAATATAAATATGTAATAGAATATTATACTAGTAAACTTTAGTAATGAAGATGTTCAATAGATTTATTTCTATAAATAAGAGTAGATGTTACAAAAATGTTATAAACTAAGTTAATAATTTGAATGCTACTAATTAAATTTAATAAAAGGTGAATACTGTAAGTAAATGATTATAAACTAAAGTGATGTTGGAGTCAATTATAATTAAAGTAAATAGTAAAAGTGAATATCATATATGAAAGAAATAAAAGTGAAAAGGAAGAGAATAAAAATTTAAGTAGGTGTTGCTCCACAAATGAATATTGATGTTAAAATGGAAATTTAAGAAAATAATAATGGTGAACTAAATTTGTAAAGGGACTTACATCATATTATAAGAACTGATTATGGATGATCTAAATAATTGAATGAAATAACTTATGTAAGCAATGAATGTAAAGTAATGAAAAGAGAAAATTTGGCATTATATGAATAAACGAATGGGAAATAAATCTTTGTAAGTAATGAATGTAAATTACAGAGAATAATCATTGTATGAAAAATAATAATGATGAACAGTAAATAATGTGAAAGGAGATTAATAAGAAAAATTTACATGACATTTGAATTTATTAGTTATTTGGATTATGGGATGTTGGGAAGTGATACTTTAAATTGTTTAGGATGTATAAATAATCTATTAAGATTTATCTAAGACTGTTCAGTGTATGGTATACTTGGTAGTTTATTTATCATTCTATATGATTAGAAGTGTCTGAACCCGAACAACCATTTGTTTTGATTGCTATTGATGGATAATTGATTACTTTGATTGCATGTGATGCTTGCATGTTTTGTTTACAAAGTGACTATTGTTACGTTGTGTTAATTTGTTTTGTTCTTAATTGAAACAACGTAATTGTTTATCTTTTGCATAATTCTAACTCTTTTGGATTATATAAGTGAAATACAGATTTATAGAAGCATTAGCTATTGCTTTGGTGTCATAAATAAGCTTTTTTGCTCGACAAATAGGTACGTTTTCGGATTACTGTTTTCTAGCGATATTATATTGTTTCTCCCATTGTTTGGGATATTTTATTTTGAAATATATGATATGTACTGTTATTATTGGTAATATTATTTCTCCTTGATCTCTCCGTACAAGGGAGAATCTGCCAAAATTTTCTATGAATTTTGGACTTAGAAAAATTTTGTGAAATGATTTTCAATCTTTTATTAAACTGAATATAAAGGGATTTAAATTGTTTACAAATTGAATTTTATTTAAATTATTTAATTAAGTAAATTAATTATTTATAAATTTAATATTTTGAATAAGATATATTGATTCTTTAATTTCATATTCCTTCTTTTCCCTTTTTTCCTTTTCGAGGACGAAAAGTTTTGAGTGGAGGAGATATAACGACCCATAATTTCCGATAATTAAAAATAGTTAATTTAGTAAGATTTTGTGATTTAATACTGGGAGAAAAAAAATTGTGATTTATTAACGAAAATAATAACTAGAATGAAATGTAACAGTGTTAATTTAAGTTACTTATTAACATATTTGATGAAATTCCAATTAATTGAAAAGATTTAAGTGTTATACTTGGTCATAATTGAATATAAGAAAATAAATGTAAATGTTGTATTAATTAATGAAATAGTATGTAATAAATGGTAACTAAATAAAATTTGTGTTTTGTAAATAATTATAACATTTGTGTAGACAATCAACCTATAAATGTGGTTAAATTAAACTAAAGGTGACAATTATTATTTGTTACCTATTTGTTTAACTTGTTGAAATCAAATTAGAAATAAAATGCAATAAATGTAATTTAATATAGCGTTAACATGAATTAAGATACTGACTGAAGAATATTAATGTAATAAATTAGAAACCAATGTTAAATATATACATAGAGTAATGAATGATTGAATATAAAGATTGAAATCAAATTTGATTAATTTATTGGAATTTAAATTATAATAATTGGATTTATTACAATTAAATCTAACTAAATATTACGTTAATGAAAAAATTAAGATGATAACTGTGAAATATTAGTGTAATAAGATATAAACAAATGTAAATTATAGCCATGAGATGACCATTGATCGAATAACAAGATGAAAAGGCAAGTAAATGGATTTATTGGAATTTAAAGTAATAATAATTATATTTATTTCAGTTGAAATTAAACACTGTAATTAGTAAAATAATTAACATTGAATTTACATGTAAATTTGTTTTAAATTATTGTAAATATTCAAGTAATCAAAAATGATAAAATTGCTAATTATAAATTTTGAATTAAAAAGTGATTTAATCAATTTTATAATAATTTATTTAATTAACGTGAAAATAGCCTTTCTAGCCACTGTCTCGGATTTCGACGAAACAATTTCATCAATTCCGTAACAGTGAATTTTTGTAGGGTTTTAAGTTTCGTAGCGATCAGACTTGTCGTTTGATCGTGCGGGCTTGAAACGCGTAGAAATCAATTTAACTGAAATCAATTCAAAATAAGATGATTTTAAAAGCTAACTTCTGTATACAATGGAATTAGGACTTGAAATTCGTTCCATTGAGTCTAAAAATATCAAAAACCTATATTTCTATATATTGGATGATCCATTTTTGTTTCGGAAATGAAATGGGCTTTTCGGGTCGTTGTTATCGCTTTGATCCGACCCTGCCTATGTATAGGCTTTTATAAACCCTAGTTGTTTCTCATTTCATTATTTATGTACGTACATCTTCTTTCTCCTTCTCAAACGTCTGAACATCTAACCTAATGCCAAAATTTCAGAACCTAATTTCATAAAAAAGAAGAAAAAATTTTTTAGCTCCAGGTTTACTTCGAGTTGGGAAGAGGTTCACTTTGAGGTTCAAAGGCGAAAACCCTCCTGCAGCGACTTGGGGTCATAGAGAGTTCCATGCCAAACAAGGCGGATATGGACGCGCTTCAAGTTCGAAGGGCGAAAACCCTAGAGTGACTTTGCGTCAGGAGACAGATGACTCAAGTCTCGGGTCATTTTGGCAAAACCTCAAAGCAAGCACCGAGCAACTAAGGCGGCGAATCAAAGTAAGACCCGAGGTCGAAATTTTCCAATCTTCTAACATTAATAACTTTTGCATTCGAGCTCAGATTCACACACGGTTTTCTCCGTTGGGATCGTATCGGAGTTCTGCACATCATAAAGCTTGTTTGATCGAATTCTAAGACTGTTGAATTTTGTGACCTATTTTGGATTTCAAATCAATTTGAAACCAAAGGTGAGTGTTTTAACCCACTCATGACTACTAAACTATCTTATGTTAGTTAAATTAAATTTATGATGTGATTTGAAATTGATTGATTGATGTTTGGTATATTTAAGTTGTCACTCCAGTTAAATATGTTTTTATTGCATTTAATCGTTATTTAATTTAATATTAAAATTTAATTCGCCAGTTTATACTTGTTAATGATAATTGGTTATTTATTGATGTTCATTGATTGATTTGGATGATGAGCGTGATGGATGTTTGATTGCTGATATTGGATGACTGGATGTTATATATCTATGTTGTTACAACACTACAAGTTCGTTATGGGTTGAAATGATACATACCTGAATGATCGGATAGATTAGCGAGGAATCATTGTGAGTTGAAATGATAGACTCAAACGATTTCATGGATTTAGGATTGCGGGTTGAAATGATATATATATATATATATATATCCATAAATATAAATAATTGCAGATTGAAATGATAAATATCTGTATCAGTTGACCATAGGGTAGAAAATTATATACGGATGTCGGATTGGTTAAATTAAATGACTTTAAATCTCCAGCTAAAAGATATTTTCAAATAGAATATGACTGATATAAATTGAATTATTTAAGTTAAAGGATTTAGATTGAAATTTTAAAGTTGAATTTTGAAGTATAAACGAAATTTATCGAAATTGAGTTATTAAGAAATTTGAAATTGTAACCCTGAAATCTATTGAAATATGAATACGTAAAACTGATATTTTAAGATTTGAAATTGGGTTTTGATTTGAAATAAGGATAAGGTTCAGATTTTTCGAAATGGAAGAAATGGTTTAATTTTGATATTAATTGCAAATTAATTATTTTAATATAAATGATTCAGAGATTTATTATTTTAGAAATCTAATTTTAAGGTTTTCAAACTATTAAACTAATTTAAATCTAATTTCAACTATTTTAAACTATTGTAAATCAATTAAACTATTTTAATTAGTTTTAATCTATTTAACTGAACTTAAATTATTTTAACCCATTTCAATATAATTTAACTTATGTAACCTATTTAAATATATTTAATCTATTTTAAAACTATTTAATCTATTTTAAATCTATTTAATCTATTTTAAATTAAATTTAAACTATTTTAAACCCATCTAAACAATTTTAATCTATTTTAAACTATTAAAAACCATTTAAACTATATATAAAAGTATTTTAACCATTTAAAAGCTATTTTAAACCATTCAAACTATTTTAAAACTATCTAAACTATTTTCTAAATTTTAGTTTTTGTAGAGTGGAAGTTTCATATTTAAATCCTCGATTTTATTGAGAATACGATTAAATGATATTATAACATAAGTTGGGATTTAAATGACATATTTGAGGAATATGATGATTTTAAATGAGGATTTAATTTATTTTAGAAATATGAATTTGAAAGTGATATGATTTCAAATGTAATATAATTTTGAAAGTAACTATGATTTCGAAAATGATATGGTTTTGAGAATATGATATTTTGACATCAATTGTGAATTGACTTTTGAAATGTAAAAGAACCATCCGATGTGAAATAGGCATTTGGTTGTTAAAGGGACCGGGATCGAATATTGTCATACTCTCTGGCAATACCGAAAACCACTTTGTGACAACCCGGAATTTCTAACTATGTAAATTGGAATAATTAATTGATTTTTAATATTTAAAAAGTTAATTTTAGCTTGAATTCAAGATATCAATATTTACTTGATAATTAAATTATTGAATTATATAGTATAAATATTGTTGAATCTAAAATTTCTAAGTCTGTTTAAATAATTTGAAGGCTTATAAAATTTATAATGATAATACTAGAGATAAGTGAATGGTGGAAATTTAAATTAAAGATGATTTGTTCAGTTTTAAAATTTATATCGTTTAAATCGATATTTAAAAATAGCCTTCCGAGGCACAGTCTCGGATTTGGATGAAACCAGCTCCATTGGATCCGTAATAGTTAGTTATTATCGAATTTCAATTTTCGTAGCAATCGGAGTTGTCATTTGACCCTGGCAGCTCAAAACGCTTAGAACTATTTTAATCGATTTAATTTAAAATCGATCATTTTCTTCTGTAACTCGCGCATACGATCGAATCAGCTTCCGAAACACGTTTCATTGTGTTCGGAACGCGGGTAAAACCTTATAAGCGCCTGTCGGCATGCCTGATTCGGGGTTCGGGATTTCACGTTATGATTAACGAGACGTTTTGAGAGTTTTATAATATAAAAAAAAATTCAAAGTCAAAGGGGTCAGACCGAGTGTTACAGATTTTCAGGTAGGTACGTTCTGGAGCTCAGGAGGCGAGCTGGATGGCTAACGTATGGAGTATTTCCGTTGTAGTATATTAGAGTATCTGAGACATGATTAACGTGTATATTCAGCGTTTGTATATGTAAATGTAACTCTGATGTATTAAAATGAAATGACTGATATATTATTCTACTGTAAGCTGTATTATTTATTATTATATTTTATCCGCTGCGATTGTGAGATGTTTGGTGTTTCTGTTCTCTTCTTCTACCTCTTTCTCCTTTCTCTTAACTATCCGAAATTTTCGGCTTCGAAAATCCCGGGTCGTTACATTTGGTATCAGAGCTGAAAGGTTAAGCGAGAACCTTGGCTCTGGTGGGAATTACTCATTAAATAGAGTCTGTAGAACTCTAGAATGAGTTGAGTATATATATATATGAGTGCGTACTTGTTATTTTCTTATATAAAGATTTTAAATGATTTTATATAAAATATATTTTTGATATATAAAGCAATATTTTCTTCTAATAAATATTAAAGTGATTGGTTGTTAATTTATTGAAATTAAAATTAAGAAATAGTATAATAAAACCAAACTGAAATTTAATAAAGATAAGTTTGAAATGGATTCAAACTGAAACTGAAGTTTAGAATTGGAATCAAATTAAGTAGGAATAGAAATATAACTAAATTAAAATTTAAGTGATTGAAAATGAAATTCTAAATCTAATCCCAGAATTTGAAAATTTGGTTTCAAAGTAATGAAAATAATAAATAAGTATTATTTGGATAACCGAGATTTGTTGAAAACAATGGGTTGTTTGAAATTGATTTGAATTTAAAACCAGGGTGGTTTACAATTTTAAAACATGGCTGGGAGGATTATTATTGTGAAGTTTAAGGATTGAATGAGGTTGATTGGATTAAGTAAAATTGGAATTTAACTTTGGGAAAGTTAAATAAATGTAGAACAAGCAACCCGCATTGGAAATTTCAAGATGAAATTGGAATAGAACTGGGAAAGTTAAATGGTTGATTGAATTGGGGATTAGGGTGATCTCAAAACGGGTTTGAGATTTAAAATTGAAAATGGATAACATTTTCAAATAAATTGGATGTTATCATCCTATTGTTAATAAAATCTTTAAATTGAGAATGGAATTGTATAAATAAAATAAGTTTGAATAATTGAATTGTAAAATAAACTTGTTAAGAACTGGCTTCAAACTGGAAAATTAGATTGAATAATAAAATAAAATTTTAAAATAAAATTGTATTGAATCTTGAAATATATAAGTAAAAAAATAATTTAAAATGAGAATTTTGAGAAATTGGGCTCAGAAATTAAAATGATTAAACACTTTGATTTAAAGGTTAATTTGGTTTAAAGAGTTAAACCAACCTTTGAGAATTTAACTCGAATTTATATAATTCGAGGTAGTTTAAATTCAAGATTGAATTGAATTAGTTCAAAATTGAATTTTGTTTGAAGTAATTGGATTGGTGATTGAAGATGTATAAGTTTAAAAATTTTAATGGGAAATTGGATTGGAGTAAATTGAAGTGATTTAGATTCTGAAATTAAATTGATAATAATTCAAATTGATTGGGATAATGGGAAATTATAATTAAAATTGAACAGGATTAAAATCCACTAGAATTTGATTTAAATTTGGGAAGGAATCAAGATTGATTCAACTTGAATTGGGAATTAATCAAGTCCAATGGAATTTGAAGTTGTTTGAATTGGAATTGGGTCAATTTAAATGGAGATTTAAATTGAATTGTTGGGGAGGTGAACAATTGGCTCTTGACTATTTTCAATATAAATTGTTTTGATATAAACTTTATTCTCTAAACTATTAAATATATACAACCTTTCTTTCTTAAAGCCAAATTATTTTATATACTTGTTTACGATTATTTTTGAAGCTATTTAACCATTTTTCAACTATTTTCTAAACTAATTATTAGTTTTCAACTATGTTACAAATTAATTACTATTTTACAACTATTTTACAATTATCTAACTTTTTTGAAACTATTCAGCTATTTTCAACTATTCTACGATTAGTTAACTATTTTTTATTTTTATTATACAAAACTAGTAATTATTTTCCAACTACTTATTTGTTTTTAAAATTTTTCAAACTATTTTCTAGATAAACTGGTCGGAGTTCAAACTGTTATGTGTTTAATACCCAACTGAGATAGGAATTGAAGTGATAATCCAAATGAGGATTAATGTAAAGGTGGATAAGTGAATGGAAATGAAATTGATAAAAAAGAGTAATCAAATTGGAATATTTGATTTCGAATAAACAAGGTTATATATGTTTGTTTTATTTAAGATGAAACCCCTTTGTTGAATCTATTGTTGGAAGAAAAAGGATTTTGGAAGTGTTTGAAGTATAAAAGGAATTTTATACAAGTTTATAGTGGTCCAAAGTTTTAAAAAATAATATATATCTGTATATATATATAAAGGATCTTATGAGGATTTTGGAAAAAGGGTTTTGAGAACCTTTGGATTTGAAAAGGCTTTTGATTTTTGGGTAAAATCAATATTGAATTTGGAAAGCCTAGTTTGAGAATTATCGATTTTGGGATAATCAATTTTGTGTAAAGGAGCTTTGTATGATATCATACTAGGAATATGATTTGAAGATACTATGTATAGTATAAAGTGTTTTGATGATGGCTCTGGGTAAAAAGGCGCTCCCTTGAAATGAACTTCTCAGGAGTGCCACCGGGTGGTGCTGCCTTGAGCCCGGGGGGGGGGGGGGGGTTCTAAAGTTGATCCTGTGAGGAGTCCGGACAAAACTAGTTCCTGAGGATTATTGGGTAGCGTAAGTCGATGGCGTTGATGCCTACAGGGGCATTTGGGTTATGCTGTGACGATAGTGTAACTCGATGTCACTACGATCTACTGTGGGGACCATAGCGAAATCATGTGGAGGATGAGTGTCAACGGTCTACACTTGATTTTGCCGGGAAGGCAACGCAACATCGGTAGACTGCGATCTATGGTCAAGTAGAGTGGAGAAGTTTCATTTTTGGCAGCGAAATTCGATGGCGCTGATGCCTACAGTTATATGGGTTTTTGCTGTGATAGCTACGTAACCCCAGTTGTAGCTGCGATCTGTCGTGGGTTCCATGGTGTAATCGAGGGGCGCGGAGGCCTACAGTTATCTGTGGATTTTGTCGGGACGGCAACGTAACCATCGGGTTAACTGCGACCATGGATGGGGGTGATGATTTCCAGAGCATCCTCAGCAAAGATATTTCCTCTATTTTCAAAAATTATTTTCTATATTACAATAAAATTATTTTCCAAGTATTTTCACTGGGTGTTGAAAACGGGTTTACCAAGTACTTATAGATTTTCAGTCCTACGCCTGATCAACGTATGATTGAATTTCTGTGAGAACAAGGATGGACTGGTTGAGACATCGAGTTATAAAGAGTTATAAAAAGTATTTTTATAAAGAGTTATTTTAATAGTATTATGTGACTTTAAAAGCTTTTCTAAAATTTTAAATAAAGGTGTTGGAATTTTGGGAAAATAAAAGGGAAATCCAAACTAGAATTTCAATGAAGTGATTTGTAATTAAAATTTAATATTGATTTGGAAATTGAAAGTAAGCTAATTGGCTAAATACTTATTTGATTAAGTATATTAATAAAATTTAAATTGGTAACATAAAATGGATCGTAAATTAATAATGGAGTTTGGAATGAATTCAAGTTGTGGATAGAATTCGACTTGGATTTGGTAATGAATTAAATAAGAGGAAATGTTGTAAAGTAAAATAAAATAGAATTGGATTGAAAAATGTGATGGTTTGAATTAAAAATAAAATCCAAGGGTGATTTGAATAATATTTAATGAATTTGCAAGTAAATTAGATATAAGAAAAGTGATTATAATAGTAATGGTTTGAGTTGCAAAACAAAACCCATGTGGATAGAAATAAATTGAGAATGGACTTATATTAATAAAATACATTCGATAACGAATTAAGTAAGTAAATTTAAAATTTAAAATGGGTTGAATGAGTTAAATAATAAATGGATGAAGTCTGATTAAATAAAAACTAAAACAAAGTTGTGATTGGAATTGGATTATCAGACTTAACTTAAGTTCGGTGGCACATTAATTAGAAATATAAATAAGTTAAGTATGTGGTTGGATATTATTTTGATAAATTGAGAAGGTGAATTTAAATTTAAAATTTAAAATTGATGGGCTAACTGAATTTAATGGAAGTGCTTGATGTTGGAATAAATCAAAGTAAATTAACTGAAGTTTAAAAATTTATGGAAGCTTGACATTGAATAAGAGTGAAAGCCCATTAAATAAAAACTTGGATTGAATTAATTTGGGAAATGGTTATTAATTTATAAGTATTGGATGTGCCAAGCTTAACAAATTGTTTTGAATGGAACAATTGCGGAAATGAAATGAAATGCAATGAATGGTTAGTGAATAAATTAAAAATGAAGTGGAATTAATTACAGGATGGGTTGAAGAGTAACTGAAAGTAGTTATAAACCATATAAATACTCTATTAAGCGAATATTGACGAATTGGTATAGAATGAATCGTCGTACGGCGTAAATAAAAAGTAATTAAAAGGATATGAGTTAATAGAGATTAAATAAAATTTATTCAGAATCAATTAAAGTGAATATGAGCTTGTTTGGATTAAAAAAAATCAATGGAATGCAAGCAATTGAGTCGTAAGCCATTAAAATTGAATGGAATGGCATATAATTTGGTTGAAAACAAATTAAATAAGCTTTAAAATCATATGAATCGCATATGGGAAGCGTTTGGCACTTGTTGTGTATGTAATACATGTGTTTAGCTATTGAAAGTAAGTGATATGTTAATAAATTTTCTATACGTGACACTTACATTTTTAAATTGAGTATGTACAGGTACAGGGAAGCCGTTTGACTAGATTTGGGGTATGCTAATTGCTAAAATAAATAAGCCGCATGCTTAAAATGCTAAATAAGGTACGCCTACGCAATACAAATAGGAAATATGAACTGTTTTTGCTTTTTCCGACCGTGTGGGTCGATGTATACATATTTATATCTCTTGTCAAATTGCAAAAGCTCCTCCGTACAAGGGAGACTCTGCCAAAATTTTCCGAAAATTTTGGGAGTTAGAAAACTTTTGAAAAATAAAATTGGTTAATGACAAAACGATTTCAAATTGGGAATTAAAGAAAATTAGTAAATGAAACTAATATGAATCAGTTATATGTGAAAGATAAAATTCTATAATTAGAATTGAAGCCAAATGGAAATCATATAGAAATGGGAAAATTAATTTGAAATAGACATGAAACCTATGCAAGGAAATGCATAAATGATTTGAAAGGTTTCGGCTGGATATTATGGCTAAGTAAGATATGCAGGTATATAGGGGAAAGGAAAAATTGGATTTGGTTTCTGATGATAATGTGAATTGCCCGACAAATGGTATGTATTTACTTTCGGTATGAAATTGGATTGGGTTTTTGATGTAGCCACTTGGCTTTTGTTTTCTTTTTGGAATTTGGGAGCCTGTAGAGGCCTTTTGTAGTAGTACCGAGCTAGCCGCGCAAAGGAGACGCTGGCAAAAATTTTCGGGAATTTAGAGAGTTAGAAAAGTTTTGAGAAAATTTTGATAATTCAAAATTTGGTTTTAATTTGAAAGTTGAATGATTGAACAAAAGGGTATTGATTGAAACTATAGAAGGTTTTGGAAAGTTAGTTAATGTGATAAGGGGTTTTCATAAAGGATAGTTGGTAGGATATTGATAAAACTGCTGGTATTGGGGGTAGAGTAAATGGGTATTGGTTCATTCTTCATAACTAGTAATTTCGGGTACGAAATTCTTTTAAGGGGGGAGGAATGTGACAACCCGGAATTTCTAACTATGTAAATTGGAATAATTAATTGATTTTTAATATTTAAAAAGTTAATTTTAGCTTGAATTCAAGATATCAATATTCACTTGATAATTAAATTATTGAATTATATAGTATAAATATTGTTGAATCTGAAATTTCTAAGCCTGTTTAAATAATTTGAAGGCTTATAAAATTTATAATGATAATACTAGAGATAAGCGAATGATGGAAATTTAAATTAAAGATGATTTGTTCAGTTTTAAAATTTATATCGTTTAAATTGATATTTAAAAATAGCCTTCCGAGGCACAGTATCGGATTTGGATGAAACCAGCTCCATTGAATCCGTAATAGTTAGTTATTGTCGAATTTCAATTTTCGTAGCAATCGGAGTTGTCATTTGACCCTGGCATCTCAAAACGCTTAGAACTATTTTAATCGATTTAATTTAAAATCGATCGTTTTCTTCTGTAACTCGCGCATACGATCAAATCAGCTTCCGAAACACGTTTCATTGTGTTCGGAACGCGGGTAAAACCTTATAAGCGCCTGTCGGCATGCCTGATTCGGGGTTCGGGATTTCACGTTATGATTAACAAGACGTTTTGAGAGTTTTATAATATAAAAAAAATTCAAAGTCAAAGGGGTCAGACCGAGTATTACAGATTTTCAGGTAGGTACGTTCTGGAGCTCAGGAGGCGAGCTGGATGGCTAACGTATGGAGTATTTCCGTTGTAGTATATTAGAGTATCTGAGACATGATTAACGTGTATATTCAGCGTCTGTATATGTAAATGTAACTCTGATGTAATAAAATGAAATGACTGATATATTATTCTATTGTAAGATGTATTATTTATTATTATATTTTATCCGCTGCGATTGTGAGATGTTTGGTGTTTCTGTTCTTCTTCTTCTACCTCTTTCTCCTTTCTCTTAACTATCCGAAATTTTCGGCTTCGAAAATCCCGGGTCGTTACACACTTTAACAGTTGTATACGTGGTGGAGATTCCAGAAATAAAGTAGGATGGTTTGGCGAACGATTCTGTATGAGGTATTTACATGACCCTGACTCCCGTGAGTCAGCTTAGATGTGACTAAAATAGGAGCCATGTCGGGCCAAGTGAGGTCATTCCTCCGATCGGACACATTTCATCGATACCATATCATGACTTTGTGATGATTTGGTGGCCGCCCCTTGATTTTGATTATAGGAGCGTGTTCCGAGGTGTATGGTAGTAGTTGTTATGCGTTACCACTAGTTCGGATTCGCAACCGGTATTTCTACCCTGGCATTGCCTCGAGTGTCGTGTTCACAAGTCCTATCGCGCCTTCCACGAGTTTGTTTTGTACCATACCTATGGAGTGCCCTTTGGGTAAACCTCATGGAGGAGCATACGGTACTGTATAGACTATGAGAATATATAAAATGTGTTAAGAGGGATATGGGTAATGCCTTAACACTATTTGAATACTTTACTTTACTGTAGACATATTATAATAGCATAGTGTACTATATAGTACATAGTTTAATGGATCCTTAGAAGGTGGTAATCCTAAACATCTCTTAAATTATTACACTCACGTTAGAAACTAGATAGGAGATTTTAAATCCTATAAACATCTCTGACGCTGTTACACTCATATTTATTTTCTATTGACTTAACTTACATAAGATCTTTTAGTTCTGACTCGAATGTTTTGTCTTTTCAATTCGCTCGGGTCAGTTGGAGTCTTTCAGTTTATCAAAGACTGCTTTCTGGAGGATAAAGTTGAAGATTTTGTACTATTATTATTTGTTATATTTATTCTACTACATCATGTTGTTCCGCTGCATATATTTACTATTTATTCTTATTGTATGTAACTCTGATCTGTATTATAAAAGATTAATCAATGTTATTTGTAAATGTTAGTCCTTAAGATGATGGTTTTGATGACAACAACCTTAGAATAGGACTATAAAATATAAATACTAACATTATAGTTTACATATATATATATATGTATATGCAGGATTTAACCATGCAGGTACTAAGAATGAAGACTGTACAGTATAGAGATTCAAGATATCAAGATTGAAGACTCATGAGTATCAAGAATATCAAGATTATCAAGAGTTCAAGATTTCAAGAATAAGTAATTTAATTAGGAATTTTGTTAAAACTCCTAGAAAAGCACGGGCATCTTAAAATCCAATTTATTCGTGGAATGGAATCCACTTCGTGCCTGTTAAAGGGATGGAACCCTAAGTAGGATGAAACCTACGAAAAATCTAGTGGAACGTCGTTTTGTATCCGCTAACCTTTTATTCAAAATGTTTTTACAAAATTATATCTTATTTTCAAAATGATTTCAAAACCTTCCTTTTAAAAGAATCAAAATCATCTATCCTAGTTTTAAATACTTTTAGCCTCAAAATAATCTTTAATTTCAAAATCAAATTATCCTTAGTTTTAAACTATCTTTTAATAATAATATATTTAACTTTTAATATTTATAGTTAGATTTAAATATAAAATTATAGTAAAATTTTATATATACCAAAATATAATTCTCTATATTTATTTATGTATTTTAACTATAGTTAAGTATACTTATAAAAGTTTAAAATAGTTTTAAGATAAGATAAAAGTTATTTTCAAAGAGAAACAAAACACCAAAATTTCCTTTGGGATGTAGATATACTCAAGTTACCCATGTCCACATAGTGTCAGTTGGTTTCAAAATTTTGAATTTCAAAAGAAGTGTCTATTCGTCACATCCCTTCATGAATGGACATGGCTGTTGTTCTTCCATAAATAGGGGCTTTTTTCAACAAATTTCTAATTATATTTTTCTGGTTTTCACTCCTCTTCTTCTTCCACATTTCTTTATACATATTCTTACCATTACTTTGCCAAAATCAACATTGAATCTAACTAGATCATTTCTGGTTTGATTCTCTATCACTATTTCAGCAAGATCCTCAGTGTTATTCAGAGTTATAGGCTTCTTTGTAATCATTTCTGTGAGAAAATGTGTGATTGTAGCTTTGGAAATCAATCAAGTGAGAAAAGGTGTGGCTGTAGCCTTGGAAATCAATCAAATGAGAAAAGGTGTGATTGTAGCCCTGGAAATCAATTGGGTGAACTTGTTGCTCGTGAAATTAATTATCTCTACCTAGAGGATTGTGAATCTGGAGGGTGTACCTCATAGCCTTGAAATCGATAGTGTAATTGTAAAATTGCTTTTGAATGGAAATCCGTAATTGTGTGCGGGACTGGATGCAGAGTAACTTCAAACCAGTATAAAATCTAGTGTGTTCTTTCCTTTACTGCTTTTACTTTTTTTCTGCACCTGTGTTTTTTTCTATAATCATATCTATGTCTGAATATTGCGCACATTTGTGTTTAAATTAACAAAAACTCTAAAAGATTTAGTAATTTCTTAAAACAATATTCACCCCCCTCTAGTGTTTATCCTAGCCTTAAGATCCGTAATCCGCATTTCTAACATTTGGTATCAGAGTAAGGTTTTCAAAGTTTTCATAATCCGAATTTTAAAATTTTTTCAAAATGGCTACCAACACCGGTACTTGTAACACTACCAACACTATTTCTATCATCCTTATCACTAGTTCATTTGTAGAAGGTCAGTTTACTGTCAAACCACCACTTTTTAATGGCAGTAACTATGCATATTGGACATGTAGGATGAATATATATTTACAATCTGTAGGATTAGACACTTGGAATATCGCACAGACTGAATAATCTGAACCCACAACTGATTTTGCACAGTGGACTGCTGAGCAAAAGAATGCTGCACAAAATAATTCTAAAGCAATGAATATTCTGTGTTTGTTCACTTGATAGGAATGAATTTAATAGAGTGTCAGTTTGTAAGTCTGCATGTGAAGTCTGGAAAACTTTGCAAGTTACTCACGAAGGAACAAGCAAAGTTAAACAGACCAAAATTTCCATGCTCACTAATCAATTTCAATTATTTAAAATGAATTCTAATGAGTCTATTTCAGATATGTATAGTAGATTTCAGGATATTGTGCATTCTTTAATATCCTTGGGAAAGGAATTTTCGAAAGAAGATCAAGTCGGAAAAATATTAAATTCTCTTACTCCGAAATGGGATCAAAAGACACTTGCCATCGAAGAGGCAAATGACATCGGTACCTTAAAGATAGAAGAATTAGTTGGCAATCTATGTCGTTTAAAGTTTAAATGATTGGGAGAAGAGAAAGAAAAACATCTAAAAAGAAACCAATGGCATTCAATGCATTGACCGATGGATCAGACTCAAACAGCGATAATGATGAAGAGATAGCTCTTATGACCAAGAATTTTCGAAAATTCCTAAAATATAGAAAGATGAACAATTTCAAAAGAAACAACTATAAGAATTCTGGAAATCAAAATGTAGTGCCAAACAATATCAAATGTTTCAACTGTGTTGAACCAGGCCATATCAAAAGAGACTGTCCGTATCTAGATAGGCAAAATCTTCCTATAAACAATGATTCCGTAAAGAAACGAAAACGTGCATTTACTGCTACTCTAGATGACTCAGACTCATCCTCAAGTGATGATGATCAGTAGACAGATAATTCAAATATGTGTTTCACACCAGTTCACGACTCCGGCGAATTTAGGGAAACAGACTCAGAAAAAAGTACACATTTACAATACAATTGGTTGAAATTGCATGATTAGAATTGGTTGCTTGATTGATTGATTTTGAATTGGTGTGTTGTTTGAATTTTAAAATTTTTATTTTTTGCTATTTTATTATTATTATTGTTGTTGTTGTTGATTTTAATAGTATTATAATATTTTATAGAATATACTATAATTTCAGAATTATTCCAAATATATATGTACATTAAAAATAATAAGTATATATATGTGTGTGTGTGTATATTAGAATACTTAGGAAAAATAAATCATAGAAATTCAAAAACACATGTTGACATGGTCCCCACCATGATGTCGACGTGGGTACAGAATTTGAAATTCAAAATTTGAATTCAAATGGTTGAATTTCCCTCCACATTTTCACTTCATTCAATACTCTGAAAAGGCATCTTTTGACTAGAGAACATGTCCTTTAAGAATCTATTTATTCACTATCTTTTATCACGTCTTTTCACTCTCATTTTCAAATTCAAACTCTCTCTTCAAAACTTCAAGCTCTCTACTCGCTACTTTAATGGCTTCTTCAAGCAATCCCTCCACCACGAGAATTTCCAGAAAGATAAACGAGCAATTCTTTAATGATCTGGAGGCCATAAAAGCATACATCAATTATGCTAAATATGGAAAAGTCCATCCCGAAAAATTTGCTATATTTCAAAAAAATTTCTTCTTATGAAATTGATTCTCTTTTTGCAAACAATCAAATTCTTAGTCTTATTGATGCTTCTCAAAATGATTTTGTTTGCTATCCAAACTTGTTGAAATTTTCTATGCAAATCTTAATCGTGGATTTTATATTGGAAACGATGATGAAATTTGGAGTAGTGTCAAAGTCACTAGAATTGTTTTGAATTGTGATCTTTTGGGTACCATTCTCAATTGCAAGAGTACGGGAATGGATCTTTCTAATTTTAATATTGATGGAAATGATCGTGAGATATTTCATCACATTTTCGAAGGAAATGATGATTTTGAATTCAAAAATTGAAACTTTCGACCAAAAGCTAGAATTGTCAATCTTCTTTTACAACATACTTTGACCCTAAGATCGGGGAATTTTAACAATCCTACTTCAAAAGTATGCAAAGCAATTTTTTCTATTTTTGGAAATTATGATATTAATTGGCACAAGTTATTTTCGATGAACTTCATCCCAAAAATCTTGAAATGGGTGCGAATACTTTGTATCATGGAATCTATTTCATTCGGATTTTTAACTATTTTGGAGTAGATTTCAAAGGAGAAGAATTTGTTTCAAGAAAGGTTTTCAAACATTCCAATATTTCTCTTATGAAAATTCCATTTTTTTTCAACCTTATGAGACTCTTGCCGAAAAGAGGAATGTTTGGCTGATGAGGAGATGGAAGAGGAGGAAGAGGAAGAAGAAGAAGGGGATGAAATGAAAATTGAAGAAGAAGAAGAAGAAGGTAAAACATCTTTGGAAAGCATTGATTACCCTCCTAATCCAAACAACAAAACTCTTCTCAAAAACCAAAAAACCATTATTGAGAATCAACGCATTCTTAAACGATCCGTTAGTAAGAAATTGAACAAAATTTCATCCAAGATGAACAAGTTTATTTCCAAAGTTAGCAAGAAGCTTGGATTATCTTTATCTTCATCATCCTCTAAATATTTCTATCTTTTCATTTCATGTTGTATTAGTTTAGTTTGTTTTAATTTAAATGTTCGTGTAGTTTTTAATGTTTAATCATTGTATCTTCTTAGTATGAAATGAAGTTGAATTTCCTTTCTATTATCTAGCTTAACTTATCTCCAGAATAAATGTTAGTATATTATATAAATATATATATATATAGACATAATTATTCACAAAATCAAAATAAACCATCAAAATTCACTGCATCATGTTGACATCCCCCCTATGACCATATCGACATGTACTGGTCAGAAATGACATTTCATTTTGAATTTGAAATTTGAATAACTACCTTATGTCTATTCATTTCAAACGAATTTTTACACCTATAAATACCTATTTCTTCCATAATTCATCACTCAATATTATTTCTTATCTAATTTGTCTCTCATTCTTCTCACAAACTAAAAGATGGCCAATCCAATTCACAATTTATCCGAGAATCTTGAAGTGACTCTTAATTCTTTCAAGAATATTATTTCATTCATTCTTCGAAACCAGCGACACTTAGAGTTGAGTTAAATGCAGATGATCAAGTGGCAAGAAAGGCATTTCGATGCAATACGATTGATGATTTCCTCCTCACTCAAGTATGATAACGAAGCACATCCTCCAGTCTCTCTCGCTAATGATAATGAAAATTGGGATGCCATTAAAGCAGACCCTATGTTTGGAGAAGAAGGATGGGTGGAAGTTCCTCGTAATGTTTGATTTGATTGGTTTGTTTGATTTGAATTGTTTGCTTTAATTTGATTTGATTTGATTTGATTTGGATTGATATTTGGTGTGAAAAACATGTATAAATATGCATTGATATTTATATGATCCTTAATTAATTATCATGTCTATCAGCATAATTATCTCTTAATCTATCTATTATATACTCCATTGTATAGTTTATAAATGCAGGTACTTTAGTCCAAGAATGAGGAGAGTTATATAGTTTGGAGTTAGTCTTTGTTGATGACAAAGGGGAAGAAATATAAAATAGGATAGTTAGGCATAGATTAAGGGGGAGTTATTAGGATAGAAGTAATATTTTATAAATAAAGGTTGTCATCATCAAAAGGGGGAGATTGTTAGTCCTTGAGATGATGGTTTTGATGACAACAACCTTAGAATAGGATTATAAAATATATATATACTAACATTATAGTTTAGATATATATGTATATGCAGGATTTAACCATGCAGGTACCAAGAATGAAGACTGTATAGTATAGAGATTCAACAAATCAAGATTGAAGACTCATGAGTATCAAGAATATCAAGATTATCAAGAGTTCAAGAATAAGTAATTTAATTAGGAATTTTGTAAAACTCTTAGAAAAGAACCGGCATTTTAAAATCCAATTTATTCGTGGAATGGAATCCACTTGGAGCCTGTTAAAGGGATGGAACCCTAAGTAGGATGGAACATATGAAAATTCTAGTCGAACATCGTTTTGTATCCGCTAACCTTTTATTCAAAATGTTTTTACAAAATTATATCTTGTTTTCAAAATGATTTCAAAACCTTCCTTTTAAAAGAACCAAGATCATCTATCCTGGTTTTAAATACTTTTAGCCTCAAAATAATCTTTAATTTCAAAATCAAATCATCCTTAGTTTTAGACTATCTTTTAATAATAATATATTTAACTTTTAATATTTATACTTAGATTTAAATATAAAATTATAGTAAAATTTTATATGTACCAAAATATTATTCTCTATATTTATTTATGTATTTTAACTATAGTTAAGTAAATTTATAAAAGTTTAAAATAGTTTTAATATAAGATAAAAGTTATTTTCAAAGAAAAACAAAACACAAAAATTTCCTTTGGGATGTCGAAATACTCAAGTTACCCATGTCCACATAGTGTTAGTTGATTTCAAAATTTTGAATTTCAAAAGAAGTGTTTATTCATCGTATCCCTTCACGAATGGACATGGCTGTTGTTCTTCTATAAATAGGGGCTATTTTCAACGAATTTCTAATTATATTTTTCTGGTTTTCACTCCTCTTCTTCTTCCACATTTCTTTATACATATTCTTACCATTACTCTGCCACAATCAACATTGAATCTAACTATATCATTTCTGGTTTGATTCTCTATCACTATCTCAACAAGATCCTCAATGCTATTCAGAGTTATAGGCTTCTTTGTAATCATTTCTGTGAGAAAAGGTGTGATTGTAGCCTTGGAAATCAATCAAGTGAGAAAAGGTGTGATTGTAGCCTTGGAAATCAATCAAGTGCTAAAAGGTGTGATTGTAGCCCTGGAAATCAATTGGGTGAACTTGTTGCCTGTAAAATCAAGTATCTCTACCTAGAGGATTGTGAATCTGGAGGGTGTACCTCGTAGCCTTGAAATCGAGGGTGTAATTGTACAATTGTTTTTGAAATAAAATTTGTACTTGTGTGCGGGACTGGATGTATGGTAACTCCGAACCAGTATAAAATCCGGTGTGTTCTTTCTTTTACTGCTTTTACTTTAATTCTGCATCTGTGTTTTTTTCTGTGATCATTTCTGTGTCTGAATATTGCATACATTAGTGTTTAAATTAACAAAAACTCTAAAAGATTTAGTAATTTCTTAAAACACTATTCACCCCCTCTAGTGTTTATCCTAGCCTTAAGATCCGTAATCCGCATTTCTAACAGTAAACAACTTAATGAACTGTTTACTTGATTATTATATTTTTTCATTTCGCTGTGAGATTATGTATTTGTTTTCTTTCTTTCTTTGCTTTTTTTTGTTTACCCCATAACAATCTTCCCATTTAAATGGTTTGAGTCTGACGTATGTGGTTTATCGTTGATTTAAACTGTCCAAAAAGGCAGGTCATTACAAATTCAATTACTTATAAAACAACATATTTTAGAAATCAATTCACACACCATTTTTAAAGTTTTCCTCTTCCTAACCTTGTTTTAAATGTAGGTCTCTTTAATTGATTTATCTTCCTTCTCCTTTTCTAATTTCGACTCTCTCTCTTTTAAATTGATTTGTTGTTATCATTATTATTTTTATTAAGAAAATTTAGAGAAGATAGTAGAGAATATTTTATTTTGAAGACTTTTAAGAAGGATGAAGAAGAGAAAATAAATAGAAGCTAGGGTATACAGAATAAAAGAGTAAGGCTAGACTATGCATTTATATATGGAAATTATATGAAATCTATATCTAGAAAGATTGTTTCTTTATTTACACCCTTTTACCCTTATGTTTATACAATACTCTTTTACTTACTTAAAATAACTTTTATATTACCCCAATTGATGTTGCTAAACATAATTTCGATTAATCATTCATTTATATTCTACATACATATGTACAGACATACATACATGTGTCTGTGTGTTATTGATCATTGTGAGAAAGAAGAAGAAATAAATGGATGCTAGGGTATATAGAATAAAAGAGTGGGGATTGACTATGTATTTATATGTGGAAATTATGTGAAACCTATGTCTATAAAGATCGTTTCTTTATTCACACCTCTTACCCTTATGTTTATACAAAACTCTGTTCCATTTACTTTGTTAAAATAATGTTTATATTACCCCCAATTGATGCCATTAATTATAATCTCAATCAATATCATTCATTTATATGCTATGTACATACATACATACATACATACATACATACACACATACATACGCGCACACATACATATGTTTATGTGTGTGTTACTAACCATTGTGAGTAATCAAGGATTTATATTCAAACATATATGTATATATATGTGTGTATGTGTGTGTGTTTTTATTTACATTGATTAGAAATATTATTATTTATCAATTAATTACGCAATCAATTTGTAATTTATTGATAGTAATGTTTCCAAATTCAAAAATTGGAAATTATCACAATTAAGAGATAGCGTACATTATCTTTCCTTTAAAAATAACGTTCTATTAATGGATATACTATTATCTTTTCTTTTTTAAACTATGTAATGTTCTTTTTATTAAATGCATTCTTTTGAAAGTATATAATGTTTCTTTTATTAAATGCGTTCTTTTTAAAATATGTAACGTCACTTTCATTTGACGCATTCTTAAAAATATGGTGTTAAATTCTATTTCCAATATACATAAAATATCATCTTATTAGTTATGGCGATACAATTCATCATTAATGCTTTCCTTTGAAGCAGTTTCAAATTTGTGCCTGCAAATACCTTTTCTTCTTTCCATTTAATGCACATAAAACTTTTTGCACCCTTTTATAGAGTAATTCACATAAATTCAATTAATTACTTAATAAATAAGTTTAGATTTACTCCTGTAATTAATTCTTAAACTTACATTTCAAAATAGGCGTAAAACCTAATATATGCGCTACGGTAAACATTCCATATTTTCTTCATATGTTACCATTTTTGGTAATTTTTATATGAATTTGGTCTAGAAAAATCTAGTTGACATGATGGAAAAGTCAAATTCACCAAATTCCTTTATTTGTAAAAAAAATTACTATTTTTTCCTTTTATGTAAAATGCATTTTGATCCTTTTTAATATTTTACCTTTTTATTAAACTTTTCGGGGTGTTACATCATACAACCTTCTTTTCACATAGTAATGTTAACACACAATTACCACATGCATATGTGAGTGTCAATCACATCAAGGAGGTAACCGAATAAATAGGCGCCCAAGTGTCCCAAACTACTCAGTGCTACTTACTTATTCACCAAATGTTTGTGAATCCTACTCAACTCCTACATTATATTCTATATAACAAGTCAAAAGAATAATCTAAAAAATATTACCAAAAGTCTAATACCACATGGTATTATTACTCCATTTATTTGAATTCCCTGTTACATAGAAATATAGTCATACAAAGCCCACCATGCATTTACAAAAGGAGTTATTTCTAGAATAATATATTATATGTTTCAAAAGCCTTTATATATTTTACAAGTTAAAAAATACCATTTTATTATTTATTTAAACCCATAAACAATGATTTAAAACCTTATAATACATTTCCAATACTCTTTTCCATAATTTAAAATCACAAAAAAACCTTTTAAAATCAACTATTAGTTACAAAATAAGAGCATAATTTTCTATAATTAAATATGATTATTAAATTGAATTTATAAACCTTAAAAAACAATAGAATTGTTTTAAACTATAGATAATATTTGAAAATCCCTTTCTTACATTCAAAAACCATGGAAAATCTTATAAAAATCAACTACTATTTATTAAAAATCATTTCATAATTTTCTAAAATAAAATAGGATTCTAGAATGAACTTTTAAGTCTGAAATCAATTTTCTATTCAACGAATCAATTTATTAAATAAAATAATTAATAATTAATTCAAACAAAAAATTTCTATTAATTAATTTCATACTTGGAATACGTCATATTTTCCCTTCAAAATAGTGTATCTGTTTTAATTTTTAAAGAAAATAACATTTCTTTATAACAAGAAATGTAACACATTGGCCTTGAGCAATGCTCTTCGTCCACCTTCAGTTCACTAGTCAATACACGGTTGGTGAACTAGTTGGCCCCTTGATCGACCAACTGGTTGGCCAGTGATGCAACCTAGAGCCAATTTTTGCTCCAGATTGTGCATTAAACTTTGTCTTCCTCCTCTATTTGCTTTCCCAATCGAACTCCAATCCTTTGCGACAATCAAACATAATCATTCATGCATACATTCACATAAACAAAGCATACAGAGACATAAATCAATGGCAACAGTGGATGATTTCATGAAATTAGTTCACACATAATTTCAATAAACAAATCACCTCATTCATCATCAAATCAAGTATTTATCTACCATAAACAAAGTTGTGAGTGAGAATTCTCATCTTATCCCTTAGCAAAACACAAGATTCATCACTTGTAGCATAGCTCCTCAAGACTTTATTTCTACATTCACAATCAAATTATACCAAATTTCAAATTTGATCAAAACTTGGGCTCATAGGGCTCTAGAATCATCTTGAGAAGCTCGGTTTCATATTTCGTAGTTTATGGATTTTTATTGGATTTTTTATGAATTTTTGAAGAAGGGAATTAGGGTTAGAAATGTTATAGGAGAAGGAAAGTGAACAGAAGAAACCATGGGGCTTGATTTTTGAAAGTTATGAAGAAGAGTTCTTACTTCCCAAGTGAAATGGAGACACAGAAACAAGCAGGCTATTTTCCATGGCCAAGACATGGGCTCCTGGGCCACCAAAATACTTCTTTTGCACCTCATTTGTTACATTCCTCTTCGTAAAACAATTATCTTACCAAATCAAAATAATTCCAACTCTCAATTAGAAATTTAATTTAATTAATAATAACCTTTTCCCAATGTTGTAATTTTCATAAAATTATATTTCACTATTCTCACTTTAAAATTAATTATCCTACAATTATAATATTAGGTCTATCTAAGTATATATCTTTTATTAGCCAACATAAGTAAATAAAAATCTATTTTTCATTATAATAAATTCCAAACTCTTTTATTTCTCATTATTTAATTTATTTAATTTATTAAGAATTTTTAATTTTATTTACGAATCATTTAAAGTTGTAAAATATCAAAATTAATTCAAAAAGATCAAAAATCACTTATATTAGCAATCTACCACTTTAAAATTATTTTTCATCAAAATAATTCATTCATTAATCTCTTTATCAAATAGTTCCTTTAAATATGAATATCACGAATCTTATCTCAACAATGAATGTTTTACTATCAAACTTTGTAACCTTACAAAGTAGTTCATCATTTAAAATCCCAAATAACTTTCTATATTTACAAATCATCTCAAATTATTTATAATTTGATCCAATTTATTCTCATTTTATTGTTTAAAATCCATTAATTAATTCAAATCACCATTATTAATTTTAGTTAATTAGCTCTCAATATCGATCTATTACATTGAGTGTCGACGGTGGTCTATAGCACTTCCTTCTCATTAGCCAACTCACCGCTCTTGTGGTAGGCATTTTGGATTCCTCCTCTATTACTTTGAGCTTGTCCTCAATTTCCATCATCTTAATGCTTCCTTTCAGCATCCTCGAGCGACTTATCATTTTTAGCCACCACATCTTTCGATTGATCTATCCCATAAGAGTAGAAGTTGCAAATCCTTTGGCGGTCTTTCTTTTCAATCTCATAATGTCAGATTATGGGTTGATTAGCTTTAATGGTGCCCAACATAGCATGAGCAAGCCTCTTCAAGATATAGTATTTCTTGATAACTTCATAGACGACTGCCTTAGTATGTGTTGTCGCATCTTATAGGACGTTCTTCAGAGGGTAATCATATTTGACCTGGGTAAAGCACAAGTTGGGAAATGCCTAGTGTATCTCAGTAAGACTAGGCCTTATAACTGGGGCTAAGGCATCTACAGTGACATATGTGATGGGAGCCATATAAATATGCTCTTTTCTTGAACTCTATGGGATAAGTTCGAATGCATGGGATTTGAGGAATGTTTGGACATATGGGAAGGCACCAAAGCTTGATGTAGTGGTAGTGCAAAGATAGGAGCAATGGGAGCTCTAGAGGTTGGGAGAGGTTATCTGGTCTCTAAGAGTAAGGATCCTGAGATTTTGGAAGCGGGGAGCATTCATGATGAGGGGAGTGATCTCTATGTTGACATGGTACAGTAATGAGAGTCTTAATCGCGATCCATAGGTACCTTTTATCCCCTTTGTTTAGCCTATACTTATATTTCCTTTAGTTTTACTCGGAGTCAGAAGATTTAAGTCTACAGCTAGAAGATCCAAAGGGTTTAGGGCCAAGGTATTTGGTTGATTTTATACCATGCCTTAAATGAGATTGGAGTGCCTCATTGTTACTGAAAAGAGAGAATTGAGTTAGAACTTGAGACTCATGAAAATGTGGTGTGTGTGTGTGTGTGTGGACTGAGCATGTTGTGGCCTTGAGCGCCATGTAGAGTGCTGATGTGTCCTATTAATTCTATAGACCATGCTTATGGGGTAAATTAACATGAGTTATTTCTCCTACATAAATTAGGTGCACATCGACCGCAGTTCAGATCGGAGAAGTGATATCAAGAATACCAAAGTTTCTAATGTCAAAATCTAGGATAAATTCTGGAATGCTACCAAGATCACCTAGTAAGCCGAAGATATCATCGACGGTCGAGAAAGGAGTTACCTCTACAGTTGGAGTCTAGTGTGGCTCAGGGTTGGCCGAGGTGATCGAATCCTTATTCCTTTTGGCCAAGTAGCGAGAGATGAAGTTCATTCATCTCCACCAGCCTTCCGGTTAGACATATATCCATTTTTTCTTTCTTCATCCTAATCATCATATTTTATTCTTCCCTATCCTTTCTACCAGAGATGTCTTAAGAAATGTGTGGGACCATCTTAATGTGTGGGAGCCAAGGTGTTGATATCAACTTCCAGTGCAGCTCTTCGTATTGATGGCATGAGACCAAGACTCTGAATATTATATAGTTGTTAGAAATGGTGAAATTGATGGTTATTCAAATGGTTACATTTTTCTCTCAAGGACTAAGATGCTCTCCTGGAGTTGAAGTATCTGAGCTAAAGCAGCATTAGTGATCCTTCAAGGGATATTCATCAAATTTGGAGTATGAGGAAATCAATGAATTGAATGAAGTAGACCCTAATGGGTTAATGAGTTAAAGTGCAATTTACGCCTGATAGCCACTTTTGAGCAAAAATGCATGGATAGTAGACGAAGAAATACTCATCCTTGAACTGATCGAGCTTATCGCAGAGGCTGATGATGACTTGCCAACCTTTAGAGGATTCCAAAAAAGTTAGGAATGGATGGTCGTTTCTCTTCTTGAAATTGTATAGATACCTGATTTATTCGAGCCTTGGTATCCTACCTAAGTTCCTGAAAAAGATAATGTATGTGTAGTTTCATGCGGCATACCCATTCAAGTGGAGTTGGGTCGTGCAAGTTTCACAAATTGAAAAATCGGTAGGAGAAAGTGATTGAATGGCGTAACACCTTTAAAGAGACACGTGTAGCGGTTACATGCAATACAACCTTCCAAAGGGTATATGTCCATTGATGTGTTCCCTGGCCAAAGTTTCTTCCATGGGAATTCCATGGAAATCGTAGATCCTTTTAATATCTACGGTCGTTAACGTCGAAGTTGGAGAGTATGGAGGCCATCAAGGATCATTACAGCTACTAGATCGGCATCGAAAGTGACATCAATGTGTGGTTCTTCCATAGTTGCAATGGGAAAGAGTTGTTGGAATTGCTCAGGTTGACGACGAGATTATGAGGCCTTGGTGGCGTTGAAGTAGATGTTGGAGTAGAAGATGAACCTGTTGCGGGGGAGTAAATCCAAAAGTAGAAGGGTTTGCACGTAAAGCGGAGATACGCTAGGAGCATCTAAGGTCGATAATGAATCAAAAGCTTGGTATATGAGTTTGATCAGGTATGACCTGAATTCAAGGCGTAGTTTAATTAAGTCATATATATTCGATATATAAGATCTAATGAATGTGGACATGTGTTAACCAATCGAGTTCTGTACATTGATGAGGGTAGTGATATATTTGATTATGATTCAATCTACATGGCATGTGTTTCATGTCCTTGGCACGATTATCAAATGCATTCATTGTAGATAGATTACTCGCACTAGCAAACGAGTTCTAGCATATGATGGAACTATATGTAAGATATTATCATTAATGTAAGATTTACGTTAACGACACGATTGTCTAGAGCGGCTCAAAGCTTCTTTTTGTAGAATTGCATGGATATTGTATTAAGTTTGAGTTTCAATCGGATGAATGTATGAGAGTGAATCGACCCTTAAATTTGATATACGTATGGATGCGTGAGATTTTCTCAAGCGTTGTTGATCGAACTCTGCATTGTCGATCCATATCTCAAGTCGATCGAAGAATCATTCGATGGAAATGAGTTTAGTTCTAGGACTTCACTACCACCACCCCTAAGTGATATGGGTGACACACCTTGACAATGGAAAGTACAAGGCGAAGGTGGTGAGGAAAGCACAAAACAGGTCGGTGGCATTGGAATCAGAGTTGACAACGGTAGGGACGGCATAAGAGGACATGGCGGTGGTACCCACCTAAGAAGTCAAGGTCGAGAAATGGAATTAAGGCGACATCGAAAAGAGATGGAGTTCGAGATGAGACCCCAATGGGTCAGTGGCACTTGTTCATCTGGATCAGCATTAAAGTTTGGCTAACATTGGTTGAGCTTTATCATTTAGGATTGGTGGCAACGCTAGGGAAGTGTTGGTTCGTAAATCGCAGAGACTTGTAGAAAGAGGAAATAAAAGTTTTTGAAAAATAAAGTTAAGGTTGTAATTTCACTAAGTGTTACTTAAATAGTAACATGCTAGAGCCTGTCGGTACCGATTGATATGTGTCGGTACCGATTGATTTGAATTTCCAAGTAAAATAATGGATCAATGATGGAAAAGAAATGGAATTCTACTCGACCAAAGGATGAGAACAAATTTTAGAAATATCAAAGCTAATTGGAGAATTCAAGTAGGCATATTTTCCAAAGAGATGTGAATGTACAACTATTCAAAGCGATGTCCTGATATATTTAGAGAGGATGCAACGTTTCACGAAGACGATTTAGATCTCTATAGATTGAGATTTGGATTCAGTTGCTTGTTCGATCTAAATCGTGCTTCATGTTCACAGAAACATATTTTGGTAGGCAAGTATTATCCAACATTTGAACTAACTTATATATGGATGGATCTAGACTAGGAAATGATCAAGGAGTGGAATAAAAACTTGGCAAGTAGCAAAAAATGAAGAAAACAAAAGAAATGACTATGTAAGGAAAAGGTCAAATGGATAGGTACAGATCCATATGGGTTAGTACCAAACTGTATGAAGAGTTGATCTACTTAGTCAAACCAAGGGCCAACACATAAATATATAAGGAGAAGAAGACAAGTCCCAAGATAGGAAATTGATCGGTTTCGATCCACATGGATCAATACCAATCCATATTAGTTCTTGAGTTGGTCTGCTTCTACGGTTTTGAAGACAAGTGCATAGTTAAAGAAGAGTGTAAGAGAAGACAAAGGAATGGATTGGTATCGATCTATACTGATAAGTACTGAATAATTTTAACTGTGACATTTCATGTTTTGGCTGATTCTCTTTGCTAAAACTTCATATCTAAAGGGGTTGACTTGTTCAACCAACTCTAGCAATTTTGATGGTCGGTTTTATCTATAAATACCAACCCCTAATGCAACTAGAAATAGATCTTATGGTTCCTTTCTAATTTTAGCATAGGTACCCATCCAATTTACACCCGATCATTTTGAATCATAGATTTATTGTAATTTGACTGTACTTGTAAAAGTAATCAGCAACAAAGTCGATAGTGGACATAAGCTTAAGATTATACTGAGCTACTTTAAAATCTTACATTCTTTCTCTCTTATTTTCAATTCTTACATTATAATTTTCATTTGTCTTTGAATTGTTGTGTTTTACCATATTTTGAGCAAACAACTACTAGCTTTGATTCATATAATCTTTCGTTGGCTTGGAAGTACTCATCTTTATCTATTGGATACTTAGCTGTTGTCCTATCAACCCAACAATCCAAGTTCTTTAAATTGTGCCAAAATTTTCAAAAATGTAGCATTGATCATTTCATGCACGTTTGTCCAAGTCTCATTGAACAGGCTTTAAACAAAGAAGTTATGGACACGTAACACTCGATTCTTCAATAGGTAGTTTATATTGTCAATTCGCAGATCAATATGATTTAAATTATTCGACTCGGAGTAAACTCTAGAATATGCACTTGGAACATTCTCTAGGTTAATCAGATCAGTAACCAAAAACACGCTTTAAGCCATTCCATCGACTCAGCCCTAAAGCTTGCAATGGGCTAATCCCTTTGCAAAGATCTAAAGCATGCTCTGATTAACTTCGTTTGGCACCCTAAATAATTTTTAGGTTGGACAACTTTCTGACCTTGAGCTTGCACCAAGTCCAACTACCCCTATTCCAACTTATCGAATTAGGAAGAACCAACCACCATGGACTAGACATGTCCACCAAATTGGTTAGGTTGGACTAGATCTAAGTATTTAACCAATCTTTGGCTAATTCAATTTATCAATTGTTTAGAACTCCATTTTCCAATTTTCTAAATCTCCATTTTCTTTATTTCACTCATTTGCTAATGTTGGATTTCTTCTTTTCCGCTGCTTTTGATAGTACTTAGTCAAATTTATCAAAATTATGGACCCTTTAGTTTTGATTCTCTTCATATCTATCAAGTTAGATCATCTAGCTATAATTTTACCCCTATCCATCAAGTTGGACTTCCTAAAACACTTAGCCATTTCTCATCTTTAATGTTGGATCATAAAGCTTAGGTTCTCCCCATATCAATCAAGTTGGATTTCCTTGAATACTTAGCCAATTTTTCAACTCTTTGCTTCCAAAAATTTCACTAAACACTGTGCATGCAATTTCCAAATTTCCACAAAAATCTTTATATACCGATTCATATTTCTTAGACACTCTCATGCATATTCCTTTTCCTTAAACCATCACCATTAAAAAAACACATAACATTAACCAAAATAACGGTCAATCATATCAACCAACAAACATCAAATATCAACATAAATAATCAATTTTACAGTCGACAACACTGTATAGAGATATAGGTGCATAATACAATTTCTGTTTAATAATATGGTATTATGTCATCATTTTTATTAGTTAAAAAAATCCGAACTGCAAGAAAAAATCGTTATTTTTTATATAATAATCATTTCTTAGCATATGTAAGTATTGAAAACACAATTGATGGTATGAGGCAATAAATCAATCATGCCACATACAAAAAACTTTAAAATCAATCTTAGATCATATATAAACATCAAATAAATAGTCATAGCATAATATACGACAACCAATCCTTCTAATGCATGATCACACATCAAAGCTATCATTAAAAAACCATTTTAACTATATTTTAAAATTAGATTAGCAAGGAAAAATATTGTTTTTCTTACAATAAATCATTATATGACAAAATCATAAAAACAAGTAAGGGTATAGAATCACTTACCTAGAGACCAGGTATAACTCCATATTTAATGTTGGTCTATGAACCCTTAGGAATTGATCCATAAAAACAATTTGATTTGATTGATTAATTACTCCCTATTAGCTTATCTAGGTCTATAATGCTTAATCTTTTAATTTATCCTCAAAAAATTGATGTTTTAAACTGAATTTTGATTGAGGGGATTTTAATGAAGGTTATTGATTACTTTTAGAAGATAAAATCATCTATTTGGTGGACTCTAATAACCTTAATTAGTTGTGATCCCAAATGGGTAACTAGGCAAAAATAAGCGTTAGGATGTAGTTTGAACTAGAATACAAAAATAACCATATCTCGTAAGTGATTACGCTAAATTACTATTATGACCACATTTTGGGTATCTACTCGATCTAGAATACATTTTAAGAGAATAATGATTATCTAATTAGACTTTAGTAAAAAGTTATGGCCAAAAGAAGGTCATGGATTCCAAACATTACATGCTTTATTTAATGCCTTTATTCAATTAAAGTATGCATCTCTAAAAATTTAACCATAAACAAAGTTGTTTGAGTATTTTAAACCATATTTCTTTACGATTTAACTCTACAAATGTGGATCGCTATAGGAATTGTACTTTCTAGAAAGGATTCTCCATCTACGAATGAGGAGAAAGTCTGTACAAGAAGGAACTTATTAGAACACTAGAAAAAGTATTATCAATTATTTACGAAATTGTAAATACCTATTTCCATGAACACAACGAATTTTTTATGAAGGAGAACTTAGACTTAAGCTTTAAAGTGACATCGATGATCAGCTAATTTCGAGGTTTATTTTCACCCATAGTCAACTCACAATAAGGTGAGAATGTTTCATGTAAGAAGTTGTGGCATATTCTACTAGATTAAAATACAATGCCTCAAATAATGTTGAAAAGGAAGTAGTATGTATATGCAAATTTATAAAATGGCTAGGAAAATTTTGACCATTAAGTATTCAATCCCACATATTGTGATAACAATGATGCAACTAGATTGGCAAATGAATCGAGCACTTATAAGAAATTCAAACATTTGCAATCCCATAGTAATGTAAAAAAACGACATTTAAACTTCTTCGAAAAAAGACATCCTCTTAATTTAAGATAGAGTCATGTCATTACAATGTTATATTCCTCTTTACCCATTGTTCATATCTATATAATATATATACCATTAAAATTGGTTATTCATTTGAGCTTTCTCTTTGATTTCTCCTCCTCTATCCCATAAACATTCCACCTATCATCACATATTTTTCTCTCTTTTCAATTTTGTTTTATTTTTATTTATTATATTTTCCTATGGGTCTCTACAAAGTCAAATAGACAACAAATTCACTTTTATTTCTTTTTCTCCCAACAAAATCCTAATTCCTTTCCCGGTGACCCTCATGCACTATTCTGAAAACCCAACCGGACCATTGATTGGATCTTCAAAACAATCAACCTTCAGTCATGATGGTTTGGAAGTGGATCAAGCTGTATCAGACTGCACCAAGACCTCAAGAAACCGCGTCTAATCTTCCACATTACCGTGGTTTTTAGGCTTTCTTGTACCATAGTTTTCATATTGCTATCGCTTGGTGGAGATCCAAATTTTTTGGCTGGCTTTTCTATAAAGGAAGAAGTGCTTTTTTCAAGGAAGAAGAAGAGCACCACACCGTCGTACAGACATGAATAAAGCTAATTTAGCATTTGGGTCCTTATTTTATTTCAATTTGTTTGATATACTTTTGCATTTATCCTATGTTTTATGGTAATTGTTTATTGAGGAATTATAGAAAATGACAAACTTTGAAAAACAATTAGGTTGAAGGACGCCAATTTTCATTTTTAGGTTGAATGACAAATGCTAGTTATAATTAGCATTATATTTAACTTTTACACTATATAAAATGCTAGTTATATCTAGCATTATATTTAGTTCTACACTATACAAAATGCTAGTTATAACTAGCACTGTCCTTCAGCCTAAAAAACAACTCGTTGTCCTTCAGCCTAAATTTTTTTCTAAGTTTGTCCTTGTGCCTATTTTTCTATTTTTTATTTACTCGTATTATTTAGAGGTTGTTAGTCTTATGGAAAAAGATGAGACCAATTTTAGTCTAAAGGATACAAGTTTTAAAACTTAGTCTGAAGGACAACATAATGATATATTCATATAGCATTACATGTTCACAATGCTAGCTATTATAGCATTACAATATATCTAGATCTTAGTACAATATTTATGCAACTTGCATTTCTCAAATTAGATAAAGTCGCTGCAAGAATATAGTTGTAAAAGTTAGCAATCTAAAAGAACAACTTCTTGTACAAGCCCATTAAGTTATCAATCTCATTTTAGAATCACTTATACATTCTCACTATTGGGTGTTGGCTCTAGATATAGTGAGTTGACAATGATCAATAACTAATGATAAATAATTTTGTTGATAACTTTCTTTACTTGCATAATTTAGTTAATAGATTCTCATAAGCTATACTCGTATAATTTAAAATGGCTGTATTTAGAATGGTTAATTTTTAAGGAAATATGTATGCACACCTTATAACGAATACTTTATGTTATGCTAATGAATTTTTTTAAACATTATTAAGATTCCACTCTTGTATTATGTTGTTCTTTCAGAACTCAAATGTTGATCGGATTAGTATTATACTTTGGAATAAACAAAAGGAATATTGATGACTGAAATTCTACAAATAAAAAATAATTAGTAAATGAATTAATTAAACACGAGCAGCGTTTCGATGAATAATGCATGAATTTGACATTTTTACCGTACTAGCTGATCCTAGTACAAAATTTACCTCTTATTTCATTTATAGAATATAAGAATCATTATTTATTCCTCTTGGAATCCCATTTCTCCCTTGTGTGCCAGAATATTAGCATATATAACAAAAAAATTGTAGTTATACATGTGCTTGCATGTGCATGTGTGTACGCGCAGACATATATATATGTGTGTGTGTGTGTGTGTGTGTGTGCAACTACCATCTAGATATATTATAATGGGGGATTTGTACGTCAGCTCCTACGAATAATTTTAATATACAAAATACCATGTCTTATAATTTTATGTAAATTAGGTCCCTAATCGGGTTTTCTCATTGCAACCAAATGATATTTTATTTTGATTTCAACATTTAAAATACAATAAGTCTTTATAGAAATACCATATTAATGAACCATTTGCACCATTAAAACACAAATTTTACGATCTTTAAAATGATATGTGTCATGCATGTGTAAATATCTAGTACCTAAGTTGTTATTTTTGAAAAATTGTATTTTTTTCACATAAACAACGTATATAAAATGACATCATTTTAATATAACTACTTTTGCATATTCAAATCACTAAATTAAAAAATATTAAATATGTAGTTAAATTTATAACTGCATTATATTAATGCAGTTATAACTACATTTTCTTATTTTAGTTAAATGTTGTACTCAGATTGAATATAACTGCATTTTCTCAATGCAGTTAAGTTATTAAGTACATTAAGATTATATATTTATCAACAGCCAAAATTGTAACTGCATTACATGAATGCAATAAAATTAATTCAAAAAAATGTTGTTAAACTATAATTAAATTTTCTTAAAAGTTTTAAATTTAATTGCATTTTGTTAATGCAGTTAAATTATAACTATATAACATTATATAAAATTATCATATCCAGCCAAAATTATTACCACATTACGTAAATATAGTTAAATTAATTCAAAATATGATGTTAAATTATAATTGCATTTTCTTAAAGCATTTAAATATAACTGCATTTTCTTAATGTAGTTAATTTATAAAGTGCACTAAGATTATATAAAGTTATCAAATGCAGTCAAAAATATTACTGCATCTTATAAATGTAGTTAAATTATTTCAAGAAATGTTATTAAGTTATAACCGCATTTTCTTACAGCATTTAAATTTAACTGCATTTTCTTAATGTAGTTAATTTATTACTGTAAATTAAATTATCAAATACAAGCTAAAATTATTACCGCATCACATAAATGTAGCTAAATTAATTCAAAATATGTGATTAAAATATAATTACATTTTATGGAATCATTTAAACATAACTACATTTTCTTAATGCAGTTAAATTATAACGTGAACTTAAATTGAATAAAATTATCAAATGCAGCCATAATAATTACTGTATTACTACTTAATTCAAAAACAAATTGTTTTCAATCAATTTAAAGGATAGTAACCGCATTATTTAATGTAGTTAAATTAACTACAAAAAAGACATGTCATCCAAAATAAATGCAGTCATATAAATGTAGTTAGACAAATGATAATACAAATAATGGTAATACATAAAATTTATTACATTTATAATTTGACGCTGGAAACGATTCTTAAATCTAATTTATCTACAAAAAGTTATCACATTTTAAAGATTTGGATTAAATTGGTTGTTGCTTGATGGAAGTTGTGAGGTCTGATATTACATGAACAAAGATCTAATTTTAAAAAAAATCGTAAAGAGTGATTCGTTATACATTTAGACTAATAAAAAGGGACCCGAAATTAGTTTAGACTAAATTTTAAATCTTCACTCGTTTGGGTTACTGTTTGCACAAAAAATGGACAAACACCTCAAAGTCGTATGATTTAGTTAATTTTATGTTGTTCTTAGTAATTTGGGTGAGTTATGCAAATAAGTAAAAAACAGGGGCTAAATTGTAAAAAGACACGCAGATTTATAGTGGTTCGGCCAGAACGTGCCTACGTCCACTTTATATGTTATTCTCTCTTTTCTTTTAGATTACAAGTACAAAGCTTTGTATACAAGTATATGAAAGTTGTTTGAAAGTTCCTTCCGTGCTTGAGCTCTCAAACTTGTCTGCCATTGTTGTACCCCTGCCCATCTATTTATAGAGCGAGGTCGGGGGCAGGGGTCCTGGAAGTATATAGCAGCTGGCGGGCCTAGGCTGGAGCGATTTGGCCTGGTAGTTTGGTTCGGTATGCCTCGGTTCGGCCATGCTTGGAGAAGGTTGGTTCGGTGGAAGGAGCATGGAGCTGGACACGTGTTGGCTCGGCTGTGCTATGGACCGGTGTTGGTGGAGTGAGTGCTTGGTCCGGTAGTAGGCGTGTGTTGGTCCGGTGAGTGATGGTCCGGTAGTGTGGAGGAAAGGTGGTAGGTGGTCCGGTAGAGGCTTGGTCCAGCTGTGCTTTGGTCCGGTGATGAGTTGAGGAGGCCTTGGTTTGGTGAGGCCTTGGAGTGTCTTTGATTCGGTGGGGAGAGGTTTGGTTCGGTGGGACATGGTGGAGATAAGGAGCATTTGGTTCGGCATGGATTGCATGGGGAGTTGGTTCGGCCGGAGGTTGGTTCTCTTTGGTTCGGCAGGCGCGTGGTTCGGTGGGACATGGTGGGGTCGGTTCGGTGAGCGTTGGTTCGGTGGTAGGGAAGGGGCCGGTCGAAACTCACCCAACACTTGCCCCCCAAAGTAGGGCATATGCTAGTATATGCCGTGCTTTGTTTTAGCTAGGTGGTCTTCATTCGGTCCCTGAGTGCCGAACCAATTGATCCGGTGTCCTACATTTGTTTATAAATAGGGGCTATATGCCTTCGTTATTTCTTATCAGCCGAACCATTTCCTTGTCTTTGCCGAATCAAAGAGTTATCTCTGCCGAATCAAAGTCTCTGCCGAATCAGGTGTGGAGCTACTGTGCCGAATGAACTTTATCTTCAATTACCGAACGAAACTTGGACCTTCAATACCGAATGAAACTTGAACCTTCAGTACCGAATGAAACTTGAAAACTTTGATTTTTACGAATGAGTTTTTGAATTGTGAGCAAGTCTCCAGGCCACATGCCTTTGTTTACTTGTATCTTTATACTCCTCATTATAACAGTGTGCTTGTTTTTTCTGGTGTTGCAGATAATGTCTCGCAAAGCAGAAACTCGATCAGATAAACGGAAGTCCAGGGGCGAAGGAGAGTCCTCCTCCGTGCCCCCAGCCCAGCCAGGATCGGAACGCCATGGACCTGCCCCGAGGTCGCTAGTAGATGGGTATGGCCCCCAGGAGCTTCTGAACTCTGCGCCCGACTGCTTTCCCAGCTCCCTCAGGGAGGAGCAGCTTGATGTCATCTCTCGCTCCTTCGGGATTGACAGGGCTCGTATGTTGTTGCCGGGAGACGGAGTGATGCCGTACAATCCCCCTGAAGGATATTTTGCGTATAGTAGGTACCACTGCATGTGTGGGGCCATTCCTCCCATTAATACCTGGATAGTCAGCTTCATTACTTATTTGAAGGTGGCTCCCTTCCAGCTTCAGCCCAATTCCTACGCCATCTTGGTGTGCTTATACATTATTTTCCAGATAAGGTACGGGCGCCCCCCTTCCAACCGGGAGATTCGGTATCTATATAACTTGAGGGGTTACAAGAAGGGGTCTCCGTATGTTAGTTTGGAAGCAGCCGTGCCCTTCAAACCGGTCTTGGACTTATACTCGAAGTTCACTATATTTAAGAAAGAATGGTTTTTTATCAAGGACGATTCTGTCTCCTTCCGCCTTTTCACTTCTGGCTGTAAGTTGAACTTTATTTACAACTTCCTTGTTCCGACTGCAGTGCTTCTTCTGATATGCTTCTATTTCTTGCTAGCGATAGGTGGCTTTGCAGTCGTAGAGAGTGATTCTCTAGTCCAGATGGCTGCGGAAATAAAGGCCATTTCGGGACGGGACAGGTCGGCTTCTTTCCTGATCAGGAATGCCACTCTCCTGGAGCACAGCTTGATCCTGCCACACCAGTCCATGGTTAAGCAGAGAGATACGGCTGAGGAGAAGGCTGCCAAAGCCAAGGAAGGGGCCACGGTGAAAAGTGGCAAGAGGGAACCTTTTACAAAGCCTCCCGTCGTCGGAGGTAAGAAGCTTAAGAAGTCCGATGGTCCCTCTCCTAGCACTTGCCCAATTGCTCCAGGAGAGGAAGATGTGGAGGAAGATAGAGGTGAGGGTGAAGGAGGAGATGGACAGAGCGGTAGTGTCGTTGGTGCCTTAACCTCCGGGCAAGCGGGAGAGATTCATGAGTGGACGGATGATGCTTTCCGTCAAGCTTTTGGGGAGTCGGAGGAAGGATCGATTTTGGTTGAGAAGGCAAAGGAGGCTGACAAGGCTGGGGCTGGCACTGATCCATTCTCTAAGAGTTCTTCAGCTAGGGCGATTTCAGTGATTCAAGGTGATCTTTTGACTTCTGCAGACTCCATTTACGATAGGGACTTAGGAATATTTTATGGTTCACTTCCGTCCTGGAATGAGATTCAGGACTTATTGCAGTATCCTACTCCTCCGCAGGGTTTGTATAATAGATGTGCCTTCTCACTTTTTTTTATCTTAACATATTTCTTGAATTGTGGATCATTGTATGTTCGTAACACTTGGTTTTTATTCCAGGGGCGGGTAAGGCAGGCAAGTCATCCGATATCCGACACCGCCTTGAACAGTATAAGCTACTCAAAGCTTCTGCCAAACCAAAGCCTCCCACTGGCCGTCCTGGGGATGTAGTTAGATATCGCTCCCTTCTTGGAGTTATTGAGGAAGATATGAAAAAAAGGAAGAGGAGGCGTTCCTTATTTGATTCACCACCTAGTCCTCAGCCTCCTACTCAGCCTTCCCGAGATATCACGGAGGAGACCACGGAGTTTGTCCCCTCTCCGCATCCTTTCGAGAATCCTACTGTTATCCGCATAAAACGTCCTGACGTGCCTCGCAATCCCTTTGCCGGCCACCCGGATTTGGACCCAAGCTCTCAGGATATTTTATTTGATGAGGCCACGGGCGAGCATCTTCTCCCCCGCAATCTCATGGTTCGGGTTCTTGATGAGGCTAAGTCCCTAGATCTGGATCTGCTCACTACTCGGATAGCCACTATGGGGGACGAAGCCAAGGCCAATATTGACCGGGTCGCGGAGGAGGTCAAAAAGTTAATGGAACATCACGCCCTATTGGCCAAGGCCGGAGAGGAGATAGGGAGTGCCAATATAAGGTTGCGGTTAGTGGTTGCTGATCAGGCCAAACAACTTGACGACCAGGCTATTCAGATTTCACAGCATGAAGCCGACTCCCAACGACTGAAGAAGGCCATGGAAGAGGCTAGCAGAGCTGAGTTGCGGAAAATGGAGGCCGCTTGCAAGAAACGCATTGACATGACCATTATCACGGTTGATGAGGTTAGGAGGGAGGATCTCGAGCGGGTTGAAGAGATATCTGGGAGGCTTGAAGCTGCAGAACTTGCTCAAGCCAAGTTGAAAGAAGAGATGGAGGAGATGAGGAGATCCCTCCAGGCTGACTGCTCGAGATACCGGCGGGAGAGGGATGCTGATGCCACTAAGTTGCAGATTTCCGAGGCCTGGGTGAAGAGGTTTGAAGAGGACGAGGGGATGATGGACGATATGCTGCAGGACATGTACTTCCGCACTTGGAAGGAGGGCAGCTTATCCTGGATGGATGACTACCCCCGGGTTATGGCCAAGGTATATCTTCGGGCTTTAGAGGAGGCCAGGGTTGATGCGGGTAAGGAATGTCGAGCGGCCTTTAGTCTGGATGTAGTCACCGCCCAGTTTTCGAAGGAGGAGCAGGCGGCGGTGAAGGAGGGGATGCGGCTGCTTGCTGCGGAGGAAGCGGGTGTGCAATTGGAGGATGAGGATCAAGCGGCGGGCGCTGGTGAGTTTCTCTCCTCTTTCTCTTTTCTTTTTAGATTTTCATAACTTGATCATTTACTATTTGTTTAATGAATTCCTCTTCTGAACTGGACAGGTGGGACTTCCGATCAACATGCTGGGAGCTCCGATCCTGCGGCTAAGTAGGCTTGGAGAGTTGGTAGGATGAGGGTGAAGCGTGGACGCAGCTGGTTCCTTGTCCGGATTCAGCCACCTTTTGATTTCCTTTTATCACTGTTTATGTTAGTCTAAAACATTGATGTGACTGTAATAATATTGTTTGTGGTGAATGACTTTATGTAATTTCATAACATAAGCTGATTCCTTTATGTTGGAATGTTATCGCTATTTTGTTGTGATGTGTAAGTGATGTAACTATGCATGTTACTAGTGACTTGACTGTGCCTGATGCCAAGTTTTTTTCTTAAAGTATAATTTTCTCATTTTGCAACGTAAATGTGATGTGTGAATATGAACTGCAGCCATGCATTAATGTATAAAAGTAGAAGGTACCGCCCTTCATGTTTCGGCTGTGGACGGCAATTTCGTGCGTCCTGTAAGACCAAGCACGGAATGCTGTTGAGTGTCTCGTCATTCGATTGTAAGTTTCTGTACCCATTAGCGAGCGTTCCCTATTTCATGTCCTGTACTTTCAAGCACCATTATGGAGAATAGGAGAAAAGTTTTAAATAAAATTGAAATATAGGAAAAGTAAAACTTCCTGTTACAGAAGGCCGTCGATGTGCTTAAGTTCGTGGCAAACGGGTTTTGTAGTCACTTTCCCTAGCTGTGGGTCTTGGAGACATTTGTCACCCATCTTACGCCTCTGCGGGGAGTTTTCTTTTTTACCGCAGCCGCACTTAAGACACATCGGAGCCGATCGCGCACAGTAACTACCCGGGCCATTATGGCCCGTAATCGTGGGTATTATTCGATTTACTGTGGCCGGCTAGCGTGGGGGCCGATCGTCAACTGTGAACTGCCCCTGGCTGGCCACACCTTATGTTGGGGCTTATGATCGGTTCACAGTTGCCGGCGAGCCGAATCGCTGTAATATGCTGCCATGGCATAATCGGCCTTCTCGGTGGCTTATACTCGGCTTATTACAGTCGGCTTTAAGGGCCGAGACAAACAATGAGTTAACTCGCGGTAGAGGGATACCGGAGCAAAGTGTCTCATTGGCGAGGGCATAGGATCGTAGCGTACCTGTTAGATTTTGTCTAGGTGGAGTTGTGTCGTGAAGCTCTGAATTGAAATGTCATCTGCAAAGGATTTTGTTCAACAGCAAAGGATAAAGCTTAACAAGTAGCCAAGATATAAAGGAACAAGTTAACAAGAGCCAAGTTTTTTAAAGTGGTTCGGCACGAAAATGCCTACGTCCACTGATTCTCTTTGTTAATTCACTTCATATGGGCAGTACAAGTTAAGAAAAGTATCGACGGAGGTGTCGGATGTTCCATGCCCTCTGGAACACCTCTCCGTCCACTGTTGACAAAATATAAGCTCCGTTGTGGAGATCTTTATGAATTACATATGGTCCGTCCCAGATGGTGTCCAGTGCCCCGGGGCGCGGAAAGATTCGCTTGAGGACAAGATCTCCTTCTTGTAAGCTGCGATGTTTGACTTTGGAGTTGTATAGTGCTGCCACTTTTTGTTTGTAAGCTGCTGCTTTGAGTGCTGCGTCATTTCTTATCTCCTCAATCAGATCCAAAGACATGAGAAGGAGCTCTTCGTTCTCTTCCGGGTTGTAGTGGATCCTACGGTGAGAGGGCACTATAGTTTCGACTGGGAGCATAGCCTCCGATCTGTATGCCAAAGAGAAAGGAGTATGCCCTGTTGAAGTTCTGTAAGATGTGCGATAGGCCCAAAGTGCCGTAGGAAGTTCGTCCACCCAAGCGCCTTTCGACTTTTCAAGTTTCTTCTTGATTAAGGTTTTGAGGATCTTGTTAACAGCTTCGACTTGGTCGTTTTCCTGGGGATAAGCCACGGATGAGAAGCTTTTGTGAATCCCGTGCTCTTGGCACCAGTTGGCGAATTCTTCGCTGTCAAATTGAAGTCCGTTGTCTGATATGATCTTGAGTGGGACTCCGTACCTGCACAGAATATTTTTGATCAAGAAGTTGATAACTTTTGCCGAAGATATTTTATTTAGAGGTTCCGCCTCCACCCATTTGGTGAAATAGTCAACTGCCACTATAGCATATTTGGCTCTGCCTCGGCCCGTTGGCAGTTCGTCAATCAAGTCAATTCCCCATACTGCGAAGGGCCAAGGGCTGGTCATTTGAGTAATCTCATTTGTGGGTAGTCGAGGAATCTTGGCAAATTTCTGACATCTGTCGCATCTCTTGACGAAGTCTAAGGCATCTTTGTTTAAAGTGGACCAGAAATACCCATATCGGAGTATCTTTTTTGCTAGGGTCTGCCCTCCGGTGTGGTCTCCACAACTTCCCTGATGGATATTGGATAGAATTTCCCTGGCTTCTCTTCCAGCAACGCACCTCAATAAGGGGTTAGAGAAGCCGCGCCGATAGAGGATGCCTTCTTGCATTGTGTAGCGGGAGGCTTTCCTTAGAATTTTCTTAATTTAATTTCGCCCGTCGGGTAGGGTGCCGTTTTGTAAGTATTCTCGGATAGGGGTTATCCATGTTTCTTTTTCGGTTGCAGCTATCAGATTTACTTGCTCGAAATTCGGGGTTAGTAGCCTTGAGACAGTTATCGTTCCAGAAGTGGTATCATCTCCCATGCTAGCTTGCTTTGCCAGCTCGTCGGCCTCTTGATTTTCTTCTCGAGGAATGTGTTTGATCGAGTAGTGATCCAATTAATTGAGCAGCCGCTTGGTCTTTTTCAGATATACCGTGAGCCGCTCTTCTCTAGTCTGGAACTCCCCTAGTATTTGATTTACGATGAGTTGTGAATCACTGTGAAGACATAAGGAACTGACTCCGATCTCCAGGGCGAGCTCTAATCCGGCTATTACTGCTTCATATTCGGCATCATTGTTGGTGGCAGCGAATTCTAGCCTTAGTGCATAACGCAGCTTTCTTCCCCTGGGAGTGATGATCACAACGCCTGCCCCCGAGCCTTGTTCGTTCGACGCTCCATCTACGAAGAGATACCACTTGATATCTTCTGCTATTTCAGATTGGTCCCAGCCTTCGTTGATAGTGAATTCGGCGACGAAATCGGGTATGGCTTGTCCCTTGATGGCAGTGCGAGGATGGTAGGTGATATCATATTGGCTTAGCTCGATGCACCACTTGAGCAGTCGCCCAGAGGTGTCGGGACGATGGAGCACTTGCCTCAATGGTTGGTTGGTTAGGACTCTGATGGGATGAGATTGGAAATAGTGTCGTAGCTTCCTTGATGTGATTAGTAAACAGTATGCCAGTTTCTCGAGTTTGGGATACCGGGCTTCTGCTCCCGTGAACCTTTTGCTTATGAAGTACACGGGCCGTTGTGTGCGGTTTTCTTCTCTTACCAAAGCGGCGCTTAGAGCATGGGATGACACAGCAAGATATAGGTATAGTTCTTCGCCTTCATTCGGAGTCGAGAGTACTGGTGGCCGTTGGAGGTGCTTGATTAGGTTAAGGAAAGCTGTTGAATACTCATCGGTCCATTCAAATTTTCCTTTGTCTTTCTTCAGGGCTTCGAAGAAAGAAATGCATTTGTCAGTTGCTTTAGAGATGAACCGGCTTAGGGCGGCCACCTTCCCGTTTAGGCTTTGCATTGCTTTCCGAGTGGATGGTATTTTGATATCTTGCAAGGCTCGGACTTGTTCGGGGTTTGCTTCGATTCCTCTGGCATGGACGATGAATCCCAAGAACTTTCCTGATGACACTCCGAAGGAACACTTTAGAGGATTCAGCTTCATTCCATATTGGCGGAGTACTTGGAACATCTCGTCCAGGTGGCTTACATGATCGTTGGCTTTTCTTTATTTAACCAGCATATCATCCACATAGACCTCCATAGTTCGTCCCATCAATTCCGCAAACATCTTGTTGACGAGGCGCTGATAAGTAGCTCCGGCGTTTTTAAGTCCAAATGGCATTACCTTGTAGCAGTACAATCCTCGGTCAGTGATGAAGCTAGTGTGGTCTTGATCGGGGGCGTGCATAGGGATCTGGTTATATCCTGAGTATGCGTCCATAAAGGATAAGAGTTCGTGTCCGGCAGTGCTGTCCACGAGTTGGTCGATTCAGGGGAGTGGGAAGCAGTCTTTCGGGCAAGCGTCATTTAAGTTGGAGAAATCGATGCATGTTCGCCACTTCCCATTATCTTTCTTTACCAGTACCGGGTTGGCGATCCATTCCGGGTAGATGGCTTCACGTATGAAGTCATTGGCAAGTAAGTTCTTTACTTCTTCCTCGAGGGCTGCTGATCGTTCCGCCCCCATACTTCTCTTCTTCTGCTTTACCGGCACCTTGGTAGGATCAATGTTCAGTGCGTGGCATGCTATATCCGGGGAGATTCCAGTCATATCAGCGTGTGTCCATGCAAATACATCCATGTTGTGGCGAAGAAAATCAATGAGTTGATTCTTTAATTCTCTTTTTAACTGAGATCCGACTCTCAGCAGTTTACTTGGGTCGCGTTTGTCTACGGATACGAATTCCATAGCCTCTGCAGGCTCGGCGGTGGCCTCCTCCTCTTTGTCCCTGGGGTCTAATTCATTGAAAGGATCACTGGTATACCGAAGAGGAGGAGCTTTCTTTAGTTGTTATGCTTCCAAGCTTTTCATGCAGAGAATAGTCTCTGCATTTCTCCCTTTATCTCTCATGCGATTATTGCGAAGTTCGGTTACATAGCAGTCCCGAGCGGCATCTTGATCCCCTTCTACTTCTCCCACTCCATTATCCATTGGGAACTTCATCTTCAGGCACCATGGGGAAAGGACAATTTGGAAGTCGGACAAGGCTGGTCTTCCTAAAAAGGCATTGTAGGCCGAGTGGTTGTCTATCAGCACGAATGTTTGTTTCCGAACGGCGGAGCGGGGATGACTTCCCAATTCAACAAAGAGATCCAATTGTCCGAGGGGCATCTTTGCTTCTCCAGTGAAATCGTGTAGTGGTTTGTTGCAGGGGGATACATCCTTCATTGACAGCTTCATTTTGTCGAAAGCATGCTTGAATAGGATATTTACTGAACTTCCAGTGTCTATTAAAATTCGGAAAACTTTGGCTGGACCAAACCAGGCAGAGATGACCATATGGTCCATGTGTGGGTACTGCCTTCCTTCTAGGTCGCGCCCACTGAATGTGATGTCATTATTTTCCTTCCGCTTAGGGTGGCGTTCTTCCATAACAGAATTGACGCAGTCTTCCTCGCTTCTGAGTGAGTTTCCATATCTTTCCATTTCTGCCCAGCTCTTGTCGGCGATGTGTGGCCCTCCTGATATTGTATGGGCCACTATCTTCTCTTGGTTGGAGCCGCTGGTGTTGAGATTTCCTCCGCTTGTCTCTGGGTGGAGCTGCCCTGGGTTTTCCTTGGCAGGAGCTAGGGTCCTGTCCTGTCCCTTCACATAGCGTTCTAATCTCTTTCTCCTGATGTGTTATTCAATTAGGTCTCAGAGATGGCGGCATTCATTGGTATCGTGCCCATGAGACTCGTGGAAACGGCAGAATTTTCCGGACTGGATTGCGCGATCTGACTCTTTCTTGTACGGGGGGCGCTTGTATGTAAGTTCGTCCTGCGTGGCCAGGAAGATGTTCTCGACTGTTTCATTCAAGGGAGTGTAAGCATCAAATCTCGGTCCTGGTCGGTACAAGCGCTTTTCTCCCTTCTTGCCCCCTGCATTGTCTCTGGAGTCGTTTCTCCGAATGTCCTTTGCTACGGCGGGGGCGTTTCCATGAGCCGTCTTAGTCTGTGGTCCTGTCTGCCTTTCAGCGGCAGCCTCTTCGAGTCTCATGTACTTCCCAGTTTCATGGAAGAAATCGGGCAAGGTAGCTGGTTTTTCTTTAGTTAGTCTTCTAGCAAACTTGGTATCTGGGTGCACACCACTACAGAGGGCCATTAGGGTGAGTTTCTCATCGGCATCTTGAACTGCTGCCGCTGTGGCATTGAACCGAGTTAGGTATTGCTGCAGTGTCTCTCCGGATTTCTGTTTGACAGTAGATAGAGAATAAGCATCCTTGGGTTGTTCCACATGAATGCGGAACTGGCTAATGAATTTTTCTTTCAACATCTCCCATGAGCTGGTAGATCCTTGGGGTAGATGGCAGAACCAGGAGGTAGCTAGGTCTGCTAGGTATAGCGGAAAGCATTTACACAACACTCCTTCCGTTGCTCCGCTCATGAGCATATGCTGTGTGTATCTCTGCAAGTGTACAACGGGGTCGGAAGTTCCCCTGTACGGTTCCATCGTCGGCATTTTCCATTCTCGAGGGGTGATGCGGTTTCGATGTCGCGGGTGAAAGGGCTGGTTACCCTAGCGCCTATCCCTCGATCCCTTTGCTCCCGTCGGACGCATTCCCTGAATAATCGTGCCATTCTTTCATCAGAATTTGGAGCGGACAAAAATGAGCTTGGTTCTTCCCTGCGGGATCGATCTCGTCCGGATGACCTGTAGGGATGGTATAGTCTATCACTCCTAACATTATCCAGTGGCTGTCTTTGGCTGCTCGGATGCATGCTAGGACCAGCTACAGTTGGCCCCTGCCTTGATCTTCCCCTGTGGGGTTCTGTTTCGAGCATTTCCATGGGGTCAACTTCGGGCTGGGTTCTAGCTCGGCTCCGTTCAGTGGGGTTTTTATGATTAGGTGGCATGACTGGCTCAGCTACATCCGACCCTCGCCTGGTGCCTCCCCCATTGGGTTCGGTTCCAAGTACTTTCTCGAGTCGGAGTTCGGGCTGAGTCCGGGCGTGGCCCTTATCATTGTTGTTCCTGTTGATAGCTTTTTCGAAGAGGGAAGACCTTTGTTGTCTCCGAGATCCTCCAGATTGAGACTCACCCCATGATTCAGTTTTGCGGTTGGATTCTTCAGCATCGCTCAAGCGTGACATGAGTTAGTTCACCAAATCTTCTTGTTGGGATGCGAAGCGGTTAGTCACTTCAACCACAACTCTGTCTAGGTCTGCCCTAGTGATTGCTGCCGGTTGTTCCGCGGCAGGGGCTGTCGGAATTGCCTGATCTACATTTGGCACTGCTGTCGTAGTGGGTTGGTTCTCTTGATCTGGATCCACTGGATCTGGAGCGCTGCTGGTTGCAACGTTCTTTCCCTTGTTGGCGTCTTTTCTCGGCCTGCAAGTCATGTTTCCTAAGCAATGAAGGGTGCTATTGGGAAAGAAGGTTGAATGAGGGAAGCTGAAGCTTCGAGTTCCAAGTTCTCAGTGAAAGCACAAAAAATGTTTGCACAAAAAATGGACAAACACCTCAAAGTCGTATGATTTAGTTAATTTTATGTTGTTCTTAGTAATTTGGGTGAGTTATGCAAATAAGTAAAAAACAGGGGCTAAATTGTAAAAAGACACGCAGATTTATAGTGGTTAGGCCAGAACGTGCCTACGTCCACTTTATATGTTATTCTCTCTTTTCTTTCAGATTACAAGTACAAAGCTTTGTATACAAGTATATGAAAGTTGTTTGAAAGTTCCTTCCGTGCTTGAGCTCTCAAACTTGTCTGCCATTGTTGTACCCCTGCCCATCTATTTATAGAGTGAGGTCGGGGGCAGGGGTCCTGAAAGTATATAGCAGCTGGCGGGCCTGGGCTGGAGCGATTTGGCCTGGTAGTTTGGTTCGGTATGCCTCGGTTCGGCCATGCTTGGAGAAGGTTGGTTCGGTGGAAGGAGCATGGAGCTGGACACGTGTTGGCTCGGCTGTGCTATGGACCGGTGTTGGTGGAGTGAGTGCTTGGTCCGGTAGTAGGCGTGTGTTGGTCCGGTGAGTGATGGTCCGGTAGTGTGGAGGAAAGGTGGTAGGTGGTCCAGTAGAGGCTTGGTCCGGCTGTGCTTTGGTCCGGTGATGAGTTGAGTAGGCCTTGGTTTGGTGAGGCCTTGGAGTGTCTTTGATTCGGTGGGGAGAGGTTTGGTTCGGTGGGACATGGTGGAGATAAGGAGCGTTTGGTTCGGCATGGATTGCGTGGGGAGTTGGTTCGGCAGGAGGTTGGTTCTCTTTGGTTCGGCAGGCGCGTGGTTCGGTGGGACATGGTGGGGTCGGTTCGGTGAGCGTTGGTTCGGTGGTAGGGAAGGGGCCGGTCGAAACTCACCCAACAGTTACAGTTGATTTTGGGGCTTTCAATTCAGACTAATTCCTTCTAATATTTAAATAAATTAAAACATTCACGGCAACTCAGCCAACAGAACCATAGAAATCTTCTATTTTGGAGCTTTGCGGTTCTGACCATGGGGTTATCAAAACTATGCCCTTGTTCCTTTCTTCTTTTCTCAATAGAACCATCATTCTTTTCTCCATGGCTTGTTAAAACTTCCTATGTTCCAGATAACCAACTATTTCACTAATTATATAATAGTTAAGATTATAATATGTATAGATTATGGATAGAGGTATACACTGATATCTCAGTTCATCTAGATCGAATAAATATCCTTACTCTCCACAACTCCCCACAATAGTGATGATTATACCTCCTAAAACAATTGAAAAAAGAAAAAAGAAAGAAAACTGATTAACATCAAACGTCAAACTCTAAGCAAATAAACACTAAGCTCAGGTCCAAAACATCCATCCGGATTCATCATATAAAACGCCTCCGAATCCCTACTCCCCACAATCCTCTCAAACTTCCCTCTCATGTACACAACCTCTCCATCTTCAGTTTCAAAAACACCTGCTCCAGAAGTAACCATTCCGACTTTGCTCAGCACCTTCACACGATCATCTTCACAGACTCCCCTTCTCATCGCATACCCACATCTCCTCCCATTACAGTACCCTCTCCACACCTTCTCTTCCACAAGCCTTCCACCATTATTATTACTACATGCACCATGCTCCCTTGCGCATTCTAATGCGATTCTAACGAGCCCAGATGCCATTTCCTTCACAAACGTCCTTGTACCCATGGCCAACTCTATCACTATGGTCGAATTCGGGTTCGAGTTCATCTGAAACGCGAAGTTTATGTTGCCTTTTCGGTACCCGAACAACGTGCCTGTCACTTTGTCTTTTGCATGTCCGTTTCTCGAAAAGACCGAGTGCAGCTTCGTCAATATCCTAGCTTTAGCAGCTGATAGAAATGTTATGGGTTTCGCAGTGTAGTTATTATGAGAAGTGCTCGACACTGAGGACTCTTCTTCTTCCTCTTCTTCTGTGTTGTGACTGCTGACCCTCTTCGTTATCCAGTTCAAGTGCCTTCTTGAGAAGGAAATGTCGTGGGGACTTCTTTCCATAATTGATTTCATGCTTAGGGTTCAAAATGTGAGGTAGATTATGTGATAAGGAAACCGAAGTGGGATGGGATTATATATTACATGTATGGCAGGGAAGAAGCTCTTTTTATTCTGTATATATATTCTGTGAGCTTGTTGTTTTATGTGTTTATTTTTGTCACACTGTCTAGTGTCTAGCGTAGTATGTATATTGCAGGCTACTGTTTAGTATTGAGGTGACAACACTACTTTGTTTATTCCTGCTTTATAGACTTATTTCTGCTAAAATATTTAAAATACACTCTTCTGTGATGCCACTCAAAATAAACATTTTGAAGTTTCACAGTTTTTTAAATGTAACATTTAGTTTGAGGTTAACCTAAAGTTTCTTAGAACAAAGAATCGATTATTGTTTAAACTGAAAACAAGTTGTTTCAAAAGCACTTTAAATCAATGTAGGTTTCTTGTTCCAACTGCTTAATTTATCGAAATGGATGGTGAAGATCAAAATGAGAGAATGCTTATATCTCAGTACAGATAATCTCATTCATTGGCTAATAATGAATGAATGATTAAACAATAGTACTGTGTGGGTCAGAACATGATTAAACAATGTCTGTAACTTATATGATCATATGTAAAGAGAAAGAGACAAAATAGAAATTGGGACAGAATCTTTGACTGACTAATGTTGGGTGGAAAGGAAAAGAGCAGAAACTGTGAAAGTGTATAGGAAAAAGGTAAAAGGAGATTACAGAAAACAAATGTCCGACTTTCTACTGGGAGACAGAGAGACATGAAAACAGCTAATGTTGTTGTCTGAGGATGTCCTCCATTCCGTTCACACTGTTTACATGTTAGATTAGAAGCTTGCTGCACGTACTAGATTTGACAGAGTTAACCTTCAAGGATTACCTACTGCTAAAAAAAAGAGACAAAAAGTAAGATTACATCAAAACGGGAAAAAAGTTTCGACTGTAAAGATGCTAAGTTAAAGCAGAAAAAAAGGAAGCCCGCCTTTCTTTTTTCACTCTTTTTGTTGGTGATAAAGGAAAAAACGTGTCCTCATTTGCTTGATCTGTAATTGGAGTAATTGGAGCATGGTAAGAGGAAAAAAATGGAAGATGCTTGACTCCTCTATCCGTGTGGATACATAATTGACAATTTTTTAAAAACTATACAACACTAAACTAATTTCCAAGAAACGTTTTGCACTAATTGATTTTTGTAAACCATTTGTAACACTAAATCGTGAAAAAAAATGGCCTAAAATCAAAGTTTGGGTTAGCCGAAGCAAAAATTGAATAATTTAATATGAATAATTTCAATCCAATAAAAAGAATAAAAAGAAAATTAAAAGACACAAACTACAGAAGAAAAAAGAAAAGAACACATCTATATAACGAGTTTCTGATATGTCTACGTCTTATAATCCAGCAAGCTTTATTATTTCTTCACTTTAAGTGGGAGTACAACAGTACCAAAAAAATATAAATCACTCAATAAATTTCACTCGTCCTAAAAAAGATAAGGGAATAAAAATTTCATTGAAGATATGTTGTGGAGAACTCTCTTATCAAAAAAGATGAACAAGTGTTATAAATACATACATATAGTCCAAATTTAACAGTCCATCTCAATTCAAAAATGTGAGCCAGTCAACAAAACTGGTTGCTGGATCAGCACCCTATGGCGCTAGATAGCTTACACCACGCTAATTAAATTTGAGCAATGTTCAAACTTGTCCTTTGAAAGTGAATTTATTAACATATTTGTTTGCGTCAAAATTGGGCATAAACACCCAGTTGTTGATGAAAGCACCCGTTTACAATCACAAATCACATATAGCAAATATGTAGAGAAAATAAATGTGAAGAACACTCAAAAAATTAAAAGAAAAGCAGTAGAAAGACAAGGTTTATAGTGGTTCGACCTTGTAGCCTACGTCCGCTTTGAAGGATTTTCTGTTTTATTGATGGTTCTCGCTCGTTACAATTGATTACAACAGTACACTCCAGATATAATGAGAATTTTGGAAGAGTATAGGCGTAAAAGGGCCCAAAGATCCCTTTTTGCAGCTCTTGGACTGCTATTTATATATGTATGATGCAAATATGTCGCCCAGATCTCGAAAGACTCCTTCTCTTACGTGGGTGTGCCCACATGATCGATCCCCTGACATTTCGACTCGATCCATGATCGATATGTACCAATTTCGTATCGATCCAAAAATGCTCCTTTTGAGTTGGGATCGATCATGGACATTCTTGAGATTGTACGCAAGCTCCTATGAAAATTTGGTAGCATTTGGACTTGTAGATTTTGAGTTATGATCGATGCAAGGTTGATATCGTAGGTAGGCTGTCACGTTCGTATCGATCAAGAGTTATACATCCATCATTCTTTGTATCCATGCCATGCGCATCGATGACGTAGCTCGAGAATTTAAGGGAGATCCATTTTTTATGCCGAGTTGACTTTGCCTCCTTCGTATCGACCACGTGTCATCCTTTTCGTATTGATGCTGGCGTGTACTTCTTCCCATCGATCATTTGGGGTTGGCTTCGTATCGATAAAAGGTGCTGGTTCCCTATCGATGCTGAATGTTTACTGGCTGCCGCTCCTCGTATGGAGGGAGATCGATGCGAAATAGACATCTATTGATGAAATGATCGGTACGAAACGTGTAAGGGTATGATCGATACGAAATGATGACTTCTGATGGATACGAACAAGGTCGACTTCGATGGATACAAAAGTGACTGCCTTGGGTAGATACGAAGTAAGGATGTTTGATGCATACAGAAAGGAGTTGCATCTGATGGATGCGAACAAGCATGGATTTGATGGATACGAACTAAGGGCTTCGCTTTTGACTTTGCTCGATTCACAGCTCTGACACGAAATACCTATCTCCTTGGCTCGAAGTAGGCCCTTCTCTGACCCAAAGTAGTATGCCTGAAAACCTGAAGTAAAGCTAGGGGCGACTCGAAGCTACTCGATTTTGATCGATCAATATCTTAAGTATACGAACTCCAATTGACTTGAAATTTGAAACGTTGGCTTTCGTAGCTTCGCTTGTTGTGTTGTATTAATTGTAGCCTGATTCGAACTCGGGCAAAGTTTACTAGCATCCATTGCAGATCTTTGTGCAACCGATCTTCAGGGACGATCTGTCTTTGGTTTCCAGTTAATCTTTGGGTGTCATGGCCTTGCTAAAAGGTGGGATAACACTTGCCCTTAAAACATGCCTTGCGATAGGAAGGTGTGTTTTGTAATGCCATAAGCTGGATGTTCATATCCTGCTAATGACCTGTAAAGAGATTGATAATCTTACCATATCATGAATGGCGATCATTCGAGATTGTAGGCCATTCGAGGTGGTATGTAACCGTTCGCGATCGAGTACCATCTGTGGCGAATGATGACCATTTGCGGTCGGGTTCCGTTCGAGGTGAATTATGACCGTTCACGGTCGGGTGCCGTTCGAGGCGAATTGTGACCGTTCGTGCTCGGGTGCTGTTCGAGGCGAATTGTGACCATTCATGGTCAGGTTCTATTCGAGGCGAATTGTGTGTGCCTAGGGGGGACTTAGTATCATTAATGTCACATTTCACGTTCAAGTGAGTTTATGAATTGTTTGTTATGGCGGTTTATCGCCATCTCAGAGCATACCTGAGGATCGTTCGCGATCCCGTACATGTGTAAGTGACTTAGCCATTATGTAATCACAAATACCAGATTCACATTCAAAATTAGTCTTGCAATCAAAATGTCCAGCCAAATCAAGTCCAGATGCAAAAAATAGAAAACAAGGCAAGACAAAGGCGTCAAAGTGCAAACACCTACACTGATGCGGTTGATAGTCGTCTCAGAGCTTGCCTAGGGACCGTTCGTGATCATGTACATGTGTAAGCGACTTAACCGCACTGGTGTGGTGTCTGCGACTTATTCGTCATTATTTCAATAAATTGATGACAAGCTGATTCCTCGATCCTAAGCTGTCCCCAGTTGATGCAGACGGTGGTCGTTCTTGTTCCACCATTGCTGCTCGCCTCTTCACGTATTTCAAAAGCATTCCATTCCGGATATGTCCTTCAATCTCATCCCTCAAACGTCTACAATCATTTTATTAGGGCCTCTTAACTCGTGGAATAAACAGTACTTGTCTGATTTCCTCTCATTGTTGGTCGGATCCCTCCTCATTGGCCTCCGGTAGGGAACCTGCCCCCTAATGTCTTGGTAGATTTATTCCAAAGTATCGCTCAGCTCTGAATAAGAGGTGAATGTCGGCTCCTTTCGCGGCCGCTTTGACTCATCACAACTCTTTTCTGCTTTTCGCTTCCCTTTATCCTTGTCTGAATCCCTTCCGGATGGATCTCCGCTTTTGACTGCATACACATCAACTCCCTCTCCTCCTCTCTCTCAGCATTTGCATCCTCTTGTCGTAGAAACTTCTCTGCCTCATGGTAAAACTCTCCTAGTTCCATGGGTGGATCCTTTATCAATGAGTTCTTGAATTCTGTGCTATCAGCTATGCCAGATACACCTGCCATCAAAACCATGGATTGATCTGGTCGATTCACCAATGCTGCCGCTGCATTGAATCGTGTCAGAAAGTTCCTTAAAGATTCACCAGTTATCTGTTTAGTGCTGTCAAACTCATCACATTCTTAGGTCTTGAAATGTGAACTCTGAATTGCCTCATAAACTTCTCAGTCAACTCGGTCCATCTTTCGATGGAGCTGCTTTCCAATTGCCTGAACCATAGCGATGCTATGTCTGCCAAATACAATGGAAAACACCGAGCCATGACTTCCTTTGATGCCCCCAGTACTTCCATATGCCTCATACATCTTATCAGATGGACCGCAGGATCCGTCCTTCCATCGTACGTCTCCAGTATTGGTAGCTTGAATTCTGGTGGATTCCTAGCCTGTCTAATTGCAGGAGCAAAAGGGCTCATGTTAACATCTTCTAGATCTCTATTCACTAGTCCTTCCCTCATGGCTCGTCTGACCATCTCCGCCAATCTGTCACTGTCTTCAAGCTGCAGTCCTTGTCTATTGCCTCCGATCTAGCCCCCCGAGTTCGCGAGGGATTCTTGGAATCTGCTCTCCTGGATGGGCATCCATTCCTCTATCAATGCCATGTTGAACAGCTCCACCTGGTATCCTTCCTGAGGTTGGATCAACATGCTCCTAGGGAGTGCCTCTAGCTCTGGGGATGCTCCTGATGGTCCCGCTCTGTTTTGGGTTCTGATTGCTCCATGCTCCTGTCCTCTATCTTTAGCACTTCCTGCCGTAGCATTCCCTTGATTCTGCAATCTAGTTTGTCCAATTTGATGGAGTAGGTTCTGCATTATCTCTTCTTGCCTTTTCAGCATTCCCTCCTGCATGGCTTCCATCATCATCTCCATCTCGTCTCGAGTGATGAAGACTGAGGCCTGATTCGCTCCTAGGGAAGCCTTCTGACTTCCTTCATGCTGGCTCCTTTCTGTTGTTGGTCTCCTTGCTGATTGCTTCACCATTGCTTTCCAGATCTAAATCTGTAAGCCTTCAGATCCAAAATCCAAGCTGTAGAATCCCTGAGTTCAATTCTCGATGAAAGCACCAAAATGTCTACGCCAAAATTGGGCACAAGTACCCAATTGTTGATGAAAGCACCCGTTTACAATCACAGATAATAGATAGCAAATATGTAGAGAAAATAAATGTGAAGAAAACTCAAAAAATTAAAAGAAAAGCAGTAGAAAGACAAGGTTTATAGTGGTTCGGTGTTGTAGCCTACGTCCACTTTGAAGGATTTTCTGTTTTATTGATGGTTCTTGCTATTTACAATTGATTACAATAGTACACTCCAGATACAATGAAAATTTTGGCAGAGTATAGTTGTAGAAGTGCCCAAAGATCCCTTTTTTGAAGCTCTTGGTCTGTTATTTATAGGTGTAGGCTGCAAATATTTCGCCTAGATCTCAGAAGACTCCTTCTTTCTTATGGGTGGGCCCACATGATCGATCCCCTAACATTTCGACTCAATCCATGATCGATATGTACCAAATTCGTATCGGTCCAAAATTGCTCTTTTTGGGTTGGGATCGATCATGGACATTCTTGAGGTTTTACGCAAGCTCCTATAAAGCACTTGGACTTGTAGATTTTGAGTTATGGTCGATGCAACGTTGATATCATAGGTAGGCTGTCACGTTTATATCGATCAAGTGTCATACTTCCATCATTCTTCGTATCCATGCCATGCGGATCGATGACATGGCTCGAGAATTTAGGGGGGATCCATTTTTTATGCCGAGTTGACCTTGCCTCCTTTGTATCGACCACGTGTCATCCTTTTCGTATCGATGCTGGCATGTACTTCTTCGCATCGATCATTTGGGGTTGGCTTCGTATCGATAGGAGGTGCCGGTTTCGTATCGATGGTGGATGTTTACTGGCTGCCGCTGCTCGTATAGAGGGAGATCGATATGAAATAGACATCTGTTGATAAAATGATCAGTACGAAATGTGTAAGGGCAGGATCGATACAAAATGATGAATTCTGATGGATACAAACAAGGTCGACTTCGATGGATACGAAGGAGGCTACCTTAGATGGATACGAAGTAAGGATGTTTGATGGATACGGAAAGGAGTGACATCTGATGGATGCGAACGAGCATGGATTTGATGGATACAAACTAAGGGCTCCGCTTTTGACTTTGCTCGATTCATAGCTCTGACTTGAAATAGCTATCTCCTTGGCCCGAAGCAGGCCCTTCTCTGACTCGAAGTAGTATGCTTGAAAACCCAAAGTAGAGCTAGGGGAGACTCGAAGAAAACCCCAAGTGACTCGAAGGGACTCGATTTTGATCGATCAATATCTTGAGCATACGAACTCCGAATGAGTTGAAATTTGAAATGTTGGCTTCCGTAGCTTCGTTTGTCGTGTTGTATCAATTGTAGCCTAACCCGGACTCGGACAAAGTTTACTAGCATCCATAGCAGATCTCTGTGCAACCGATCTTCGGGGACGATCTGTCTTTGGTTTCCAGTTAATCTTTTGGTGTCACGGCTTTGCTAAAAGTTGGGATAACAATATCAATTAGATTGTCCTATTATATGTACCTTCAATAGCTTTATCTTATTTCTCTCTTCTTCAAGCATGAGAAAAAAAATTCTAACATTAATGTGCTTTGTTCGTGAGCTATAGGCTTGATTTTCAACAAGATGAACGACGATCTAGCTGTCTATAAACAACTCCACTATCTTCTGCGTCATTGAGAAATCATTCGAAAGCTGCAACAAATACAATCCTTCGTTAGTCGCTTACATAATAGAAATAAGCTCTGCCTCTATAGTTTACAAATCTACAATGAGTTGTAACTTTGATCTCCAAGAAATCGGACCTAAGCCAAGTGCATAAACATAGCTCGAAATCGATTTTCTACCACTCTATCCCCAGCATAATCTGAATCACAATAACCCCTTAAAGTTAAATAGCTACCGACTCCCATAAACAACAAGCCAATACTAAGGAGTGTCTCTTAAGTATCATAGAATCCACTTTACTACTTGCCAATGAGTCTTGCCTGGGTTAGACATGTATTATTAACAACACCAATTGCCTAAATCAGACCTTGTGCATACCATAGCATACATATGGCTTCCAACTGCATTAGAATAAGGAATATTAGACATATCCATTTTTTCTTCATCCGATGTAGGGCATAAATCTCTGGATTGTTGAAATTGAGAGCCTAAATGAGTAGCCATCAGTTTAGCTTTCTCCATACCAAATCGAGATAGGACTTTCTCGATGTACTGAGTTTGAGTGAGCCTCGAAACTCTTTGCTTTGCATCCTTCTAAACTGCTATTCCCAAGCTTATCTTGTCTTTCCAAAATATCTCATATCAAACTCCTTGATAAGCTCCTTTGTAACATCCCCACTTGAGACTCAATGATAAACGCCGATGATGCTGAAGTCAACACTGAAATTATTTTACAACGATGAAATGAGTTCAGTTTATTAATTAACACATATAAAGTAAACAGAGCAGCTAAATATTTTTATTATATCATATATTCTCTTTACATTCTTTACATATACTTCGGTCACAATTAACCTGAAAACGTGCCTATACAGGGGTCAAATATTGTAGAAAATAATGTAGTATAGAGCTGGGTCAACATGATGCTGCCCGCACTCCTTAACTAAGCGAAAACAAAATTCTTTATTGTCTACTAAGCTTCCTACACCCCTTATTTCCTATCTATATAATCCCATAAACTCGATCCATTTAAATGAACACATGTGGGTTTGTGGAAAAACAATAATAAAAACCATAGGTCGTGCATAACGTCTACCGTGAATAATACTTACCTTAAAACAATCATATAGTGAGACCAAACTGTACTGCACAGGTTGGGTTTCCCCCTCACTATTCAACATCAAGGGTGGAACATTCAAAATACTTGCATGATTGGTTCTTAATTGCGTCTACCTCCTACGCTTCCTTAAGCGATCCCCATTTACTTTTACACCCCAGCGTAGCCCCCACTAAATTCCCAATTAGTCTATCCTTTTAATTCATTACTCTACTACTACGCTTCTTTGCACAGTCCTCACTTGGTTCCCACCTTCCATTATTATTTAATCTTCCATAATACCGTGCCACACGCGTTTTCTTGTTTATCCTTTAACTTTTTAATACTTCACCCCGTGCTAGTCTTACATATTCCTCTTCGGCTGTTTAATACTACGCCCCACGTAGGTCTTTCTTATTTTTCTTTAATTGTTGATTACTGCATCCCACTCAGGTCTTCATAATATTTGTTAGCAAGAAATCTTTCCAACATCCCCAATGCTTGATACTAGATCATTTTTTATGGACTCAATCATGTGGTTGAGGTAAACCATGTCATTGAGAGCATATCTTTCAAACTTAATGATTAAGTCAATAGGATTGGAAGTGATAGCTCTAACTTTCGATTAAGATGATCTAATCAAAAAAGAGACAAACTGCCAAATCTTTCGACATTTTCGGAAGGTTAAGAAGACCGTTCCTGACTTTATTGGCATAGATATTATGATGGGAGAATGACTAACCCATTAACCATGTCGAAGTGTTAAGTTATGCTCTAACCTTTCTACTTGGTTGAGATAGTAATAGGTTATCAAACCTTTCGACCATGTCGAAAGGTTTACGAGGCCAGTAATAGGTTATCAAACCTTTCGACTTTGTCGAAAGGTTTACCAGGTCAGTAAAAGGGCTATCAGACCCTTCGACCTTGTCGAAAGGTTTTTGACCTTATCGAAAGGTTTACGAGGTCAATAAAAGATTAACAAACCTTTCTACCTTGTCGAAATATTTATGAGGTCAATAAAAGGTTATTAAACCTTTCGACATCGTCGAAAGTTTTATGAGGCCATTCCAGCCTTTCGTCTAGATCGTCGTAATAGTAATTGCATCTCAAAGTTACTCACATTCATATAACTTTCGACTTTATCATTTTATCATGTCTCATCTTCCTTGGAGGTTGAAAGTAATCATTCATCAATATTTTCTACCTCTTTTTGATCGCACCGAAAGGTTGTATTTAAAACTTTTCAACCTTATCAAAAAGGGACGCTTACTCGATTCTACATTTCTTTATTACTTTCAACCTCTTTGATCAATAATCCTTTCGTGTAATTCATTCGAAAGGATTATTGATACCATAAAGAGTTGATATGATATGTCATAGAACCGTATCAAGGATCTGACATTGTATATTACAAGTTGTATATCCCCTTTTGTAGCTGAAATCATAAAATTAAGGAAAAAAACTCATGAAAATATCCCATGATGGTTCTATGATATGTACTCGGAATAAATGAAGATGGTAAGAAATGAATCATATGTGATCAGCCATTAATGCCTGATCATGATTATTCCCAAATTCAAAGTTGATCACAAGCCATCATGCTCTTTATTTTCTCATAATGAAGATTGATGCAAAGTTTAAGAGGCAAATCACCAATTTAATTTCTAAATTAGGGTTATAAATGTAGTAAGTGGGAGCAAAAGTTGTAGAATGAGAGCAAAGTGAGAAAATCTGATTCCCTAAGCTAGACCTTAGGTCTTATTTATAGACGCAGACGTCCCTCCTTCTGACTTCATGCTCTCAACTGGGTCGGAAGACACTACTACAAAACAGGTCATTTGCATCAGTTGTTTACCCTCCCTTTTGCATCAGTTCAACATCCGATGCATATGCAACCGATGCAACAGGCTTAACAGTTTTACATCAGTTCTAAAACCGATGCAAAACGGTCCTTTTTGTATCAGTTGTTACTAACAACTGATGCAAAGTACGGTTGGTTGCTTGGACACAGCCCTCATGTTGCATCGGTTGTAATGAAAATCGATGCAACAAAGGAACTTGTTGCATAGGTTGTTGTTGGAAATCGATGCAACATCTGTCACTTCTCTGTTGTGCATTTTCACACCTCTGTTTCATATTGTTTCATTTCAGTTTGCATTTGTTTGTGCAGTACATTTTAGTTTGCATTCACACTTCATTTTAGTTTTCATTTCTTACACAAAACTCATTTTCTATTCAAAACTAACAAATACATTTCTGTTTCACATTCCACAATTACAAATCTGTTCCGAAAAAATACACACATTTGTATTGAAGTTCTGTGTTGTGTTCACTGAACATCCCTGCCTCCCCCTGCAACGGTGCACCACCTTACAAATTGCACATCACTGCAGCACACACTTCTCTGCCCCATATTCATACATTTCCACACGACTGTTCAACCACTACAATTACATGCAAATTCCTTCACCACTATTACATTACACTTTCTATCATCTAACTTCAAATTTCATCCGCCAACTTCACACTACATTCATCACTGCAGTTACAAACAATCACGACCCATTATCCCCTTGCATAATTTGCTCCTCCTCACATTTCACATTGCAATCAATATAGTACAAATTCATTTGTTGATTTCATTTTATTTTTCTTTTCCACATCTGTTGTATTTTCCACATCTGTTGTATAAAAGTAACAAAAATGTATATGTAAGCCATTGACCTTTTTATATGAGCACACTACATGCCAACATCTTCGCCCTTCACGCACATTTCGAACGGCTTTAAAAACGACTCAGCCATATCCCCTCAATCGCCTACAAAATCAAATTTTCAAGTTCATATATCCACGTTCATACTAAATTAAAAACAAAAACAAAATAAGTGTATGCATACGTTAGCATTGTAAGTGAATCTATCAACATGCATATCACCAAAAGTAGTCCTTTATCAACAATTTCAGCTATTTGGTTGAAGGTGATACAGGAGCACCACCAAGTTATGTAACCTGTAAAAGAAAAATTAAATGCCAAATCATTACAACTTAAAGAATTCTCCTTGATTTTGTATGAAATAAGTTGATCTAATATACAATCAAAGGGAAAAAGCATAATTACTAAACAAACAGAAGAAGGAAAAAAAAAGCTTAAAGTTAGGAACATCATAAAAGCAGTGACGAAGGCCGGTTGATCATGGTACCTACCACCTGCCGCCATCTCCATCACAACGCCCTACCACCTATCGCGCAACGCCCTGCCACCTACCGCCACTCCATCACAACACCCTACCACCTAAAAATTATGAATATTGGATACTAGTCACAACAGCAATAATATGGAACCTCTACAATACTATAATTTTGTAGATATAATCCAACATTTGTACCTGATATGTCTTCCCAAAAGGCTTCCACTTATTGATGCCAAGAATGACCTGCACTTTTCTTCCTGCTCTATAGTTCTAACATTTAAAGAAAATTGCTTGTACTGGGAGTGAGCATCTAAGCATAAAGACAAAAAATATATCAATAAGTACCCAGATTTTGCTGTAAGTACCTAGATTTAACAGTTTCAAACCCATCATGTTTAATCTTTAGCAGGAGGCTTTTGTAAAACTTTTCGTCTAAATTAAAACTATGAAGTAAGTAACCAATGAAATCACTACTTTACAAAGAATAAAAATGTTGATTTTCATTAATCAAAGATAAAAAGCTAGGCTCAATGGTAAAAATAAGTAATGTGGAACCACTGATGGTCACTGGATTAGAAAAATCGTATACAGAAAATATTACAAACATCTCCAAGGCTAATGTCAAATATTATGCCGGTATCAAAAAACCATGGATAAACAAGCAAGTTATACTTCATAGAAAACTCAATGCTTGTGTTTATATAAATGGCTCATGATTGAAACTACATAATTTTACATTATATATATTTTTAACAAAGTAATACCTCAGGACATAGGGCATTAACTCTGATGCCTTCATTGCCTAACGAACCATAATATCCACTAAATAAAACTTCATCATCTGCACACATTTAAACACCTGTAAAGATAATGAGAGTTTCTATTTACATTATACTTCTAACAGCTTGAGTCTCCCAATCCAAAAAAAATGCATATTGAAGCCTTTCTAGCCATTGACAACTTGATTTTTTAGAAGAAATCTCTGAAATGCACGAAAACAATATATCAACAAACTTCATAATAGATGGCAAAAAATATAATCAACAAAAATTCTAAAGTGAACAAAACTTCATGGAATTTGGTACCACCCTGGATTAATCTTTCAAGTAATTGTTTTAGTTCCACCCAGGTTTTTAAATCAGATTTGGTACCATTAGCCTGAAAATTATCTTTAAGTTAACATGATGCAGTTTGAGTTGATAGATAGACCAATCTGGGTATAAGCGATTTCTTCATAACTTATTTCTTGACAGTCCCAACTATCTTGTCTAATTTAAGCTATTCATTCAAATGATCAAAAACTTGTCAGTAACAAACAAATTAGGAGCACACTGATCCTACTCGAAGGGAAAAAAATCATTATTGTAAGATGCAGTTGCGTGCTCTTCAAGTTATGTATGAACTATGCCACCATACAACATAAGCCAAACCTCAACATATAGTTAGTTAATCTTATAATCAAATGAATTATATCTTAGCTGCCCAAGCAATCAAAATATACATATCATGAAAACAGTTTAATATTAGTGTATTACTTTATATTTCATAACAAGTCACTTATTTCCCAACAAGTCAATCATATAGTTACAAACATCATATCTTACATTGTTGCACCCCTTTTCTAGTATCTCTAATTATGTACTCACGTTAGCAAATGCCACACGTTTTACCTTTCACATTCTTTCAAATTAACATTGATGTTACATTTTTCCCACACATTATAATCAAAGCAGTTCTGGTTTGTGCTAATAGGCAAAAACAATATTAATCACAGTGTAGAAGGGCATTGATATCTATTACCTACCGGGAGCTACTAGTAAAGGGGCAATCATCCAGTTTACATTCCACGCAACCTCCAAATGTAATGCAGATTAAACGAAAATACTCATCACACATTTTTCTTTCAAGTCATAAAACTTTTATTTATACCATTTAAATGGACATCAATTACACTAAATAAGTTCAGTAAAAACCCATCAGCATGTAGTATTATAATTTTCAATTCATCTTTTAAAGAGTAACAACTGGCATCGACAATAGGACAATAATTAGTAATTCAATTCACATATGAACAAAACCAACATAGTAGAACAATAAAACGTATGAAGAACAATCAACAATCACTCACAGCTACTATGGTATGCTCTAATCTTATCTAAACAAATAGGATCCTAAATAAAATAAGCGAAATGGATCAAAATGTAACTATATACATCGTTTGTTACTGTAAACTGATATAAAAAGCAGTTTATAACAATACTTGATAATTAATAAACAGATTAGAATTAATCTAAGATCAAAACCTCACCTCTTTTGCTCTTTATCTACCAGAATAAGAAAGATGCAGTCCTCTAGCCAAATCATTTAGTATATTTTTCAGTTCTATCAGGAGGCAAAACATTATCATCGATAAGCTTCTGGCACTTTAATAAATTGAGCTTCAGATTCAAGCGTCGAACTTCAGATCTTTTCACGGCATCGAGCTTCAAATCCAGGCATTTAGTGAGTTAATCGATCACGGCGACGTCAAGCTTCTCTCATCGTGAATAACTAGGTGTCTCGGGCAGAATAACAAGAGTGGCTAAGAAGTGAGGCAAGGTAGGAGGAGTCGATTAAAGGTTCAGGTTGAAAGGAAGGAGGGAGGAGCTTCTTCAACGGCGGGGGCAGGGGGGCGGAGGTAGGTTGCTCTTTGACAGTGGAAGTAGGAGTGGCGGCTACATCTTTGATTGACATGGTTAGTGAAATATTTTTAGGGGAAACGATAGGAAAATAAGCGGCAGCAGAAAAAATTGGGATGGCGGGAATTAATGGAAGCGCGCAACGAAAGGATGCAAATTAATGTAGTTGCATCTGTTAATTTTAGAACCGATGCGACTAAAACTATTTGCATCGACATATTTTTTTCGGTTGTTGGTGACAAATGATGCAAATTTGATTTTTTTATTACCTATTGTTTTCCACGTATCAATTGCATCGATTATTAAGATAGAACTAATGCAAATAGTTCTATTTGCATCAGTTTTTACTTCAACCGATTCAAATGAGGCAAAGCAATATGCATTTTTTGTAGTAGTGAGGTCTCTCTTTTATATGTCTAACCCTTCGTCTTCATTGAAAGGTTTTCTTTTTCATTTGCTATTATAACCTTCCGCCTTTGTCGGAAGGTTTGTTATTTTTATGCCTCCATGATCCTTCTGCCTTTATTGAAGAGTTTGTCTTCTTTATTCTACTACGAACCTTTCAGCTTTGTCGGAAGGTTGCTCTTCTTTTGGTTGTTGTGAGCCGTTCGTTGTTGTTGGAAGGTTGTTCTTCTCTTGTTTATTATGAACCTTTCGACCTTGTCGGAAGTTTGCTCTTCTCTAATGATGTCAAAAGGCTGTCTTTCATTCTCTGTTGACTTGTGAGTGCTGCTTTCTTGATAAACCTTTCGACATTGTCGAAACTTATTTTGTGTATGTTCCAACCACTTCAAAAGGCTTGCTATGCTTTCGATAAGGTTATTATAGAGTTACTTGCTCTTGCTTTGACTTCTTCCCCTCCTTCGGAAGTTAGGAACTCCTTGAATGTTCAGAGATGAAACCTTTCGACTTCTTCAAAAGTTCTGGGGCTGATATACAGTGTTGACTACATCTCTTCGACTCCTTTGAAAGGTCTGATCTGAACTTTTTTACTTTAGTCTTTGTTTTATGATGATGGTTGTGGGACTATTCTTCTATTCTGGTGGGAAGGTGCTTGACAATTCTATGCCTAGCTTCTTTGTTGTGCCTTAGTAACTCTTTCTTTCATGCTTATGGAAGGTTTGCTCCAAGGTTCTTATGTGCTTCTCTTTACTAGCATTGTACGATCCTTTCGGCTCCATCGAAAGATGACTTTACTTGTTGCTCTTTATTCATGCGGAAGCTTTCTGGAAAGCCTTCTTTATCTTTATTCATATTTTATGGTTAACGTTTAGCCCTCCCTTGTATAAAGAAGGCTTTTATTCTTTAGGACAAAAATTCCAAGATTGCCAAATTGTCCCTGTATTCCTAGAATACATCTAATAATATTCATATGGTTAGTTCATACTATGCATACCTTTCAGTTTGGTCGACTTTAAACTTCTGATTTTATTTTAGTGGATGATTCATCTTTTGAACATTTCGAACCTGTAATAATCTTAAGTATTTGAAGACTCATATTTGGGTTTTGATGGTCGGGATTTATCAGCTTTTCTTATCAATGTCAGAAGACCAAATCTAGACACTTTAGAAGTTCATATCTTGCGATAATAAAGGCCGAAAATACTGCATCAATTAATAATAGGAAGACCAAGCTCATTATAATAGAAAATTAAAGCCCTATATCAATTCGGTAATATTGAGAGAGGATTTAAAATACCAATCAGACCATCCATCCTGATACGAAGGTCCATGAGATTATCTTTGGTTGTAAACGTTAAAGGTTCAGATGATTTGTTTTTTCATTCAATAAGAAAAGGTTATAAGACCGATTCTGGCAACAAGCAGTAGAAAACTAAAAATCCATATCAGATCATACATAATGGAGGACCAGAAATTCATAGCTGGTAATAAGTAATAGGAGGCCAGAATACCCAATTTGGCATTGATAATGGAAGTCCAGAAAATCATTCCCAATAATAAGTAATAGATGACCAAAGTACCTATTTCTGGAATTTAATAATAGAAGAACAGAATACCTTTTTCGGCAATAAGTAATAAAAGACTAGTATACCACTTCTGGCAATTAAGTAATAGATGACCAGAATACCACTTCTGGTAATTAAGTGATAGAAGAAGAAAACCATTTTTGGCAATTAAGTAATAGAACACCAGAATACCATTTTTGAAAATTAATTAATAGAAGACCAGAATACCATTTCTAGAAATTAAGTAATAAATGACCAGAATACCACTTCTAAAAATTAAGTAATAGAAGACCAGAATACTACTTCTAGTGATTAAGTAATAGAAGACCAGAATACCAATTTGGCAGATGTTCATGAGAAGAAGTCAGTGAATTCTTTCTAATTTTCTTATCGAGCGCCCCATCTTTAGGCTTTATGATATTTTGCATGCTTTTCTTTCTTGAACCCAAGTTTTCTTTACTCGTTTGTTTTGGCCTATTTCGGGCAGGGACCCTTTCGTCCAATTCTTGTGCTTATTTAAGTATTTGCCATTTTTGGCGGTGTCGATTTTTCACAGTTGCCCATCTCAGGCAGGGACTTTTCTTAGCCCGCCAGACATTTCATCCGGGTTTTTGGTGCGGTCGGCTAGGTAATTTCAAGCAGGGCCCGAGGACTTAGCCGACCTCCCTCTAGGAGGTACCTTAACCTGGCCATTGCATGATGCGACTAAGGGCTTATCCGGTACCTTGGCCAGACCATAGCATGGTAGGACCAAGGGATTACCCGTCCTCCCTCCAAGAGGCACCTTATCCTGGCCATAGTGTGACGCGGATAAGGGCTTATGCTACTTTAACCTGGTCGTTTCTAACTTTGGCATGGCTAAAGGCTTATTCCCTCCCTCTAGGAGGTGCCTTGACCTGGCCATCTTGGCATGACCAAGGGCTTTTTACCATTATTGGTAGCCTACCATTTCAGGTAGTCCAAGTTTAAGGAGAATTTTACTCCCGTCCATGTAGAATTTTCTTAATGAATCATAGAAGAGGCATTCTTGAAAATGCTTTATTCGTCCAAAGTCGAAAAATATGGTTTTAAATGTTCTATGTTACAAATTCTTGGTACTATATTACCATTAGGATGGCATAACTTGAAAGACCCAGGGGAGATTTCCTTGAAAATTATTAGTGGACCTTCCCAATTTGGCCCCAATGTCCCATCTGATAGGTTTCTTGTATTGGCCATTACTCTTCTAAGTACCAAATCTCCTTGTCTGAATGACCTTGTTTTCACCTTTGAGTTATAATATTTTGATATTCTCCTTTGGTATTCAGCCGTTATTAAGGCTTCTTGATCTCTCAATTCGTGAATCAAGTCAAGCGATTCCTTTTTGAATTCTTGATTTGGGTTAACGGCGTATGTAATCCTTCGATGAGAACGTACCTCAATTTCTACCGGTAGCATTGCTTCACAACCATATTTTAGTGAATACGGGATATGACCGGTTGCATTTCTAGTGGATGTTCTGTAAACCCACAAAATTAGGGGTAATTCTTCTACCCAATTCCCCATTGCCTTATTTAGTCTCTTTTTCAAGATCGTTTTTATGGTCTTCTTGGCAGTCTCAGCGCCTCCATTGGCTTTTGGGTGAGCGAAAGAAGAGAAGCTTTTTGTGATTCCATTCTTATGGAAAAATCATGGAAATTCTTCACTTTCAAATTGGATTCCATTGTCGGAGATTATCTTGTAGGGTATCCCGAACCTTATGACAATGTTCATAATGAAAAATCTTAACACTTTCCTAAAAGTGATCTTTGGAAGTGGTTTGGTTCGACCCATTCTGTAAAGTAGTCAATTGCCTCTACAACATACTTCACTCCATCTTTGGAGATTAGAAGCTGTGCGATTAAATCGATTCCCCAAACATCGAATGGCCATAGGCTGGTGATGGGGATTAGTTGACTCAGAGGAAGACGTGGTATCTTCGAGTAGCGTTGGCACTTTTCACATCTTTTAACATACTCAATTGCTTGGTTGGTTAACTATGGCCAATAAAATCCTTTTCTCATTATCTTTTTGGCCAATTTAATCCCACTGGAGTGATCTCCACAAAGTCCTTCGTGGGCTTCCTTTAATATCTTTAATCTGCTCTCGGGTTTTACACATCACACATAGGGAAGGGCATATCCTTTCTTGTAAAGAACTCCATCCATAATGGTAAAGCTTTGGGTTTGCCTCTTTAGTTTTCGTGCCTCTATTATATCTGCTGGTAATGTCCCATGTTCAATATAACTCATTATCAGGGCCATCCAAGTGTTTTCATGGTATTCTTATGTTATTGGAATTGCGGATTCCTCGCTTAACCTTTCCCAATTTGTTTCCCCTATTTCTTATGCTATAGCCCATGATCGGGTCAATACTAGTAGCTCTTAGTTTTTTTCCATTTGCTTTCCTCAATACTAGGATTAGCCTAAAATCCCATAGGCACAATTCGAGTCTCAAGGGCCCCTCTTGAACTTGCCAACTTAGCTAATGAGTCTGCCTGGGAATTGTCTCCCCTTGGTATTTGGTGTACAGAGAAATCTTCGAAAAGTGTGAGCATTTTTTAATACCTTCTTCACATAGTGACTAAGCTTGGAATTTTTTGTCTGGTATACTTGCTTGATTTGGTTGACCATTAATTAGGAATCACTAAACGCTTGAATCCTTGGGATTTTGAGTTGTAAAGCAAGGGTTAATCCTACGACCATAGATTCATCTATTCCGCGTTGTTGGTTGTTGAAAACCCCAATTTCATACATAATGAAGTCTGTGTCCATCAAGTGTAATTATTACGTATCCTGCTCCAGCCCCTTTTTCATTTTAGGCACCATCCACAAATATTTTCCACTTGGGTCTTTAGTCTTTTTTCTTTTTGGATTGCTCTAAAACGAATCTTGTACATTCATTAATGAAGTCAGCCAATGCTTGTCCTTTTATAGCCGCTCTAGGTTGATATTCTATATCATATTGACTTGGCTCAATTCCCCACTTAATCAGCCTGCCAGAAGTTTCAGGTTTACTAAAGACTTGTTTTAATGGGAAGTTGGTCAATACCTTCACTGAGTGTGCTTGAAAGTAAGATCTTAACTTTTCGGCTGGGAGAATTAAACGGTATGCCAGTTTCTCAATAACAAAATATCGTGTTTTGGCATCCTTCAGCCTTCTACTTACACAATAAACCAGTAGTTGCAATTCCTTGGTTTTCCTGATCAACACTGAGCTTACCGCGTGTTCTGAAATTGCCATATGCAATAATAAATCCTCCCCATCTTCGGGGCTAGATAAGATCAGAGGTTTTTCCAAAAGCGATTTCAACTCTTGAAATGCCTTTTTGCAATTCTCATCCCATTCGAAATTTTTCTTCTTCTTTATTACCTCAAAGAATGGGATGCACTTATCGGTGGCCTTTGAAATAAACCTACTTAGCGCTGCTACCTTTCCATTCAAACTTATAACATCTTTACTTGCTTTGGGCTCTTCCATATCCCTTATGGCCTCAATCTGTTCCATACTGGCCTCAATTCCTTGTACATTGACAATATAGCCTAAGAATTTTCGAGAATGAACTGCAAAGTTGCACTTTTGGGGGTTGAGTTTCATTTGATACTTTCGAAGTACTTTGAACATTTTATCCAAATCTTCAGAATGATCCTTTGCCTCTTGGGATTTTACCAACATGTCCTCTACATAAACTTCCAAAAAATTTCCAATTTGATCTTTGAACATTCGGTTAATCAATCTTTGGTAAGTGGCTCCGTCATTTTTCAACCCAAATGGCATAACTTTGTACCAATAGGTTCCTTCATCTGTAACAAAGCTGGTATGCTCCTCGTCAGGTTTAAACATAGGGATTTGATTGTATCCGGAGTATGCATCTATCAAGGAGAGCAGCTTATGTCCACTAGTTATGTCAACCAATTGGTCTATCCTTGGCCGTGGGTAACGGTCCTTTGAGTAACTTGTTTAAATCAGTATAATCCATGCAAGTTTGCCACTTCCCATTAGACTTCTTTGCTAAAACAGGATTCGCCAACCATTTGAGGTAGAAGACTTCTCGGATAAACCCATTTTGTTGCAATTTCTTAACTTCATCCTTTAAGGCATTAGTCCTAACTTTATCAAATTGCCTCTTCTTTTGACTGGCTGGAGGAACGTTTGGATTGACATTCAGGGCGTGACTCATGATTGCAGGGTCAATTCTAATCATGTTAGAGTGCATCTAGGCAAAAATATCCTTATTAGTTTTTAATAATTCCACCAATTCCGATTTTAAGTGTTCCTCAAAATCTTTCCCTACTCTAACTATTTTGCTAGAATCGATTAAATCTATAGGAACTTCTTCGGTTTTCTCAACCGGCTTAAATCTTTCAACCTCTCCTCGACAATCTAGCTCAATAATAATTTCGCTTTCCTCTATTGAATTGGTATCCATTCTCTTTCTCTTTCCATAAACTGCAAAACATCTTTTAGCAATGCTCTTGTTAGTTCTATTTGATTTTTTCTTCTCTTCGAATGACGGATGTTGAAACCCATCATCCGAAGGCTGTTAAGTAATGGAAGAATCAATGCAACAAGTAAACTCCCTATTATATTGTTCCAAAGTGGCAAAGTACGTTTCCCTTGAGGCAAATTGCTCGCCTTGGATATTTCCCTAGCCATTCTTAGTAAGGAATTTGAGCATCAGATATTTGGGTGATACAAAAGCATCCACTTAATCCAGCGCTGGATGTCCGAAGAATGGGTTGTAAAATAATAGCTGGTCTATGATTACAAAAGTTGTTTCAAAATCACGAGAACATGGAGGGTATCCCAGCTGTACCAAGAGCTTCACTTATCCTAATGGAGTTGTTCCTTTATTGTTGAACCCGAAGATGGGTTCAGGACTAGGCTCAAGTTTGTCTTTAGAGATTCCCATTTGATTGAATGCATGTCGAAAGATCACACTTATAGTGCTTCCAGCATCAACCAAAATCTTTGTCACCACTGAGGATCCTATTTGAGCCGTGATCATCAATGGGTCATTATGGGGGTGATCAATTCCTCTTCTCAACTCTTGGGGATTGATCACCAGTGTGTGCATGTTGATATTACACTTTGGGTTTAGCACAGAAAACGCACCCTTCCTAGCTTCAAGAATGTATTTACTCCTAGCATTCTGACTCCTGCCTGCAGGATGTGTTCCTCCATATATAACATCGATTTTGTTTTGGGGTAGACTCAAGTTCAATAGATCTTCATCTTCAATCACATTAACAGTGGTACCGACAGGTTTCCTTGTCTCATTCTCTGGCAAGGAAGTCCGTTGTGGTTTTCACAAACTCCTTTAACTGTCCTTCTCAAATTAGTTTTTGAATTATTCCCACCAGCACTTTACACTCGTTGGTTCTATGGTCATTTGCCTTATGACAAGTACAGTAGTTATCTCCTTTCTTTTGCTCTGGATAATTTCGAGCTTTGAAAGGGGTCAGGAAATTGACCTTGTCTTGAGTCATCGCATAAATATAGGAGATCGGTTTGTTTAACGCCACCTCCTTAGCATTAGTATCTTCCCATCTAGAATTTTGTAAACCCTTTCCGAGTTGAATCTTCTACTGTCTTTTCTCTGATTAGACTTCTTCTTAGAATAGTACAATTCGTCCATTCGGATATACTTGTCGGCCTGAAAATTAAAGTCTTGTAAGTCTCAGCAACCATGGATGAATTATTCCTTCTAGAAAGGAGAATTGACTATAAGTCCTGAATGAACTATAATAAGCTTATCCCTATCGTTCATTCCTTGGCTTTCCAAGCTTTAGCATTGAACCTCTTTAAGTAATCTTCAATGACTCACCATGATTTTGTTTTATATTGACAAGCACTGTATAATCGATCGATGTGTCTTTGCAAACGCAAAACTGAGCTGAGAACTCATAAGAAAATTGTTCCCAAGAATAAATTATGTTCTCATGGTACTGTCGGTACCACTTAGCAACTGTTCCTTCAAGGGTGACTGGATAAAGACGACACCTAATGGCACTAGAAGCATTGTATAAATCCATTTGACTGTCGACTGCCATCAAATGGTCATCAGGATCATATGTGCCATGATAATTCATTGTAGGGACCTTCACGTGAGAGGGAATAGGTGTTGGCGTTATCTCATCAAAGAAAGGGGCAACCCTTTCATTATCATTTACCCTCTCGTCTGCCGTTCTCTTGCACTTGATGTTCAACAAATCCTTCACGGCCTTCTCTGCCACGTCCTTGAGGTAAGCTTCATTACTTAAGTAGTCTTTCTTATTTGGTTTGTAACCATCTAAGTTAGATCTAGAAGAATAGTCCTTGTATTCCTCCTTGATAGTTCGCCTTCAGTGGGAGATGGTCCTTCTTCTTAGACTGGGAAATGTTAGTCTTGCTTTTCATGACATTAGTGTTGATTTTCAAGTTTCTCCTTGGAGAAACAACTTCCTCTCCTACTGTGGAAGCTTTCATGGATGACTTGTTGGATAGAACTTCATTTAGGAGATTCTTCATTTCTGCCATTTGCCGCTCTAAATGTACGATTTTAGCAATATGATCCTCTAGCTGAAGATTCTGAGTTGGAGCCTATTGTGAAGACAGTTGAGCCGGTGCAGAAGACTGCCCTTGTTCCCTGTTCCCAAGATTTAAAGATAGTGAAACATTTCTTCTAGTGAAGTTGAATGTTCGGCCCTTTCATTTAAGGTGGAAAGCCTTTTTAATTTCATTTTCCTACAGCAAACCAAGTTTTCACAATTACTTGTATTAAGATAACAAGGTCGGAGGTTCAAGCCCTCTTTCTAGCGCCAAAAATGTTGGCAAGAAATCTTACCAACATCCCCAATGCTATTAGATCATTTTATATGGACTCAATTATGTGGTTGAGGTAAATCATGTCATTGAGAGCATGTCTTTCGAATTGAACGTTTAAGTCAATAGGATCTGAAGTGATAGCTCTGATTTTCAATTAGGATAGTCTAATAAAAAAGAGAGACAAATTGCCAAATCTTGCGACATTAAGGTTAAAAGGGCCGTTCCTGACTTATTGGCTTTGATAGTATGATGGGAGAATGACTAACCCATTAACCGTGTCGAAGGGTTAAGGTTTCGCTCCAACCTTTCAACTTGGTTGAGATAATAATAGGTTATCAAACCTTTCGACCATGTCAAAAGGTTTACGTGGCCGGTAAAAGGTTATCAAACCTTTCGATCGACTTTATCGAAAGGTTTATGAGGTCAGTAAAAAGGCTATCAGACCCTTCCACCTTGTCGAAAGGTTTAAGAAGTCAACAAATGGTTACCAAAGGTTAAAGAGGTCAACAAAAGGTTATACTTTTGACATTGTTGAAAGGTTTATGAGGCCATTCCAGCCTTTCATCTGGATTGTCGTAATAGTAATTGCCTCTCGAAGCTACTCACATTCATATAACTTTCGACTTTATCATTTTATCAAGTCTCATCTTCCTTGGAGGTTGAAAATAATCATTCATCAATATTTTCTACCTCTTTTCGACCACGGCGAAAGGTTGTATTTAAAACCTTTCAACGTTATCGAAAAGGGATACTTACTCATTTCTACAATTCTTTGTTACCTTCAATCTCTTAGATCGATAATCCTTCTGTGGAATTCCTTCAAAAGGATTATTGATACCTTAAAAAGTTGATATGATATGTCACAGAACTGTATCAAGGATCTGACATTGTATATCACAAGCTGTATTTGTAGCTGAAATCATAAAATTAAGGAAATAGAACTCATGAAAATATCCCATGATGGTTCTATGATATATACTCGGAATAAACAAAGAAGGTAAGAAATGAATCATATGTGATCGACCGTTAATGTTGAATTAACACCTGATCATGATCATTCCCAAATTCAAAGTTGATCACAAGCCATTATTCTCTTTATTTTCTCATAATGAAGATTTGTACAAAGTTTAAGAGGCAAATCTCTAATTTAATTTCTAAATTAGGGTTACAAACATAGTAAGAGGGAGAAAAAGTTGTAGAATGAGAGAAAAGTGAGAAAATCTGATCCCTTAAGCTGAATCCCTTAGGTCTTATTTATAGATGCAGGCGGCCCTCCTTCCGACTTAATGCTCTCGGCTAGGTCGGAAGGTCTTCCTTTTATATATCACCTTAAACCCTTCATCCCCACTGAAAGGTTTGCTTTTTCATCTGCTATTATGAACCTTCCGCCTTTGTTGGAAGGTTTGTTATTTTTATGCCTCAATGATCCTTATGCCTCTTGGCTAGGTCGGAAGGTTGCTCTTCTTTTGGTTGTTCTGAGCCTTTTGATGTTGTCGGAAGGTTGTTCTTCTCTTGTTTATAGTGAACCTTTCGACCTTGTTGGAAGGTTGCTCTTCTCCAATGATTTCGACAGGTTGTCTTTCATTCTCTATTGACTTGTGAGTGATGCTTTCTTCATAAACCTTTTGACGTTGTTGAAAGTTATTTTGTATATGTTCCAACAGATTCGAAAGGCTTGTTATGCTTTCGATAAGGTCATTATAGAGTTGCTTGCTCTTGTTTTGACTTCTCCACCTCCTTCGGAAGGTAAGAACTCTTTGAGTGTTGAGAGATGAAACCTTTCGACTTCTTCGAAAGGTCTGGGGCTGCTATACACTATTGGCTGCATCTCATTAACTCCATCGAAAGGTATGATCTGAACTTCTTTACTTCAGTCATTGTTTTATGATGATGGTTGTGGGACTATTCTTCTATTCAGCCGGAAGGTACTTGGCAGTTTTGTACCTCACTGCTTCGTTGTGCCTTAGTAATTCTTTCTTTCATGCTTACGGAAGGTTTGCTCCAAGGTTCTTATATGCTTCTCTTTACTAGCATTGAACGATCCATTCAACTCCGTCGAAAGATGACTTTACTTGTTGCTCTTTATTCATATGGAAGCTTTCTGGAAGGCCTTCTATATCTTTATTCATATTTTATGGTTAACACTTTCCTAATGATTTAATACTACGTCCAACACAGTTCTTATTCATTTCTCTTCAATGATTTAATATTATGCCTCATGTAGTTCTTATTCATTTTTCTTTAACAATTTATTTCTGCATCAGGCGTAGTTGAATGCCTCGCCTTCCTTAAGTGTGCATTCGTGGATGCCTCTCCTCACATTTCCAAGATGTTCATCCACTTTAAACATTTGTTTAAGTTATGGAACCTCCCCGTAGTCCCTGGAAGTTGAATGCACAACCTCATCTTCCCAAGGTGTGCATTATCCTCACGTTTCCTAGGTATGCATTCGAGTGAGCGTCCCTACCAAGCGTCATTAGCACTTCCAATCTTATTTCTAGTGTAGGATCCCTTCCCATTATTGACCTAGCCTCTCCCCGAGTCCCACCTACTTATCCTTTATTAGGTTTCATTTACTACTTTTCTTCATGCAGTACTACCATGCCCCAATGCTAAGTGCTTCCCACTTTTCATATTAAGTGTTCTCTTTCTAATTTTTGGCATAACATGACCCCTTCGTACTGTGCGTAGTACTTACTTATAAATACAGAGCAACCACCGCCCCAAAGTAATTTTCAAACAAACCATGAAATCTCCGACAACGTCTTTACACGTGTCGATATTTCATTCGTCCTTATTTTACTTTCTTTTATTTGCTATGCCATTTTTCTTTCTTTTTAACAAATGATTTAGATCTGGTTTCTTTTTTTCCAACACCTATTAACATATTTTTCCATATAAGTTTATTTTCATGCGCCCCACTGTTTTCCACTTGCCCGAGCGCAGTTTTAGCGCTTTTTAGTTCATTTGCCTTACAGAAAATTCTAATAAATTCCTAAAAAATTTGCATGCACTTGCTCTAACCTATTTAATCTCTATTTGTAAGAGTATTTTCCTTACTTATTTTCTCATTGTGCACCTTCAATAAATCATATCAAATAGCTTAAGCTTACGAAACTTCACAAACCAAAAAACTCATCCCTAAAACCGTGGTTAGAACCTTACATAAAATTTCCACTATCTTTCGAAATCATTGAAATAGGGGAAACACATCTAAACATCTCATGTTTATCTGCCTTTTCCCAAAACATTCATTAAACCTTCATACTTGTGTATGAACCCCATCATACTTAAAAATATAATCTAGATCGAAACCCTATAATAGAGATCATTGTAGATAGGTTAAGCATTACCATCTAGATCTTTAGGATTACTAGGTTTAGTCTTCGTAATCCCCTTTTGCTTGCATTTTCTTTATCTTCTTCCTATTTTTCTTCTCTAAAATTCCACCATTAAAGTTCTTCCTTAGCTTTTTAATTTATATAAGATAGGATGAAATGAATGAATAGAAAAGAGAAATTTTTGTTGTCCTACAATAGCTTGGGCTAGGGCCCTCATACCCCTTTTCAATTTATTTATTTTCCCTTGCTTCTCTTATTTGGGCTGCCCAAGCCTTTTAATTAATTTGTATGATCAATTTAAATTTAGGGTTGTTACATCCATCTTTAACTCTTGAAACTCTTATGCTCTTAAAAGATATCAACGCATCATCAACATAAAGCCATAAACATAACATATTTTCATCACACTTCTTAAAATAGACGCATTGGTCCTTAAAGCTTCTAGAGTAACCATGTCAGATTATAAATTTATTTAAATTTTATACCACTTTCAAGGAAACTGTTTCAAACCATAAAGAGATTTATTAAGCTTACAAACATGACTGGGCCCACTACTATTAATGAACCCCTTTGGCTGCTGTAGGCTAATGCCCTCTTTAATGTCACTATGCAAGAATATTGTCTTGACATCTAATTGCTCCAACTCCAAGTCAAAATGGAAAACGAATGCAAAAAAATGCAAATAGAAGCGTGTCAAACAACATGAGGACAAATATTATGGAACTCCACACCTTTACTCTGAACATAGCCCTTTACTACTAATCTCGCCTTATACCTTAGGTCACCATTATCGTCATCATTCACCCTTAGGTCCACTTACACCAACTCCACTCATAACTGAAGGAGGTGGGACTAAATCCCAAGTGTGATTTTCATGTAAGGACTCAATTTCCTCCTTCATAGCTACTAACCAACTGGAACTAATGACATCTCTATAGTACTTAGGCTTATCGTGAACTATGCTTAACGTATAGGCTAACATGTCATTAGAATCAATGTCTTCAATGTCCAATCCCACAAAACCATCAAACCATCTAGGGTTTTTCTTCTCTGATTGGTTGAGTTTGAATTTGAGCTCCACCATAAGATTGATCCTCTGTTCTCTCCTCATCAACCACGATGTCATTTAAAAACACTATTTGTACTTATATGGAATTCTAAGGGTCTACTTAGTGCCTGGTACACTGAATTTGTCCTTTCAACATCATTAATTGAAGGAGAAGGCCCTACCTTCAACATGGCCTCCTCATCAAAAGTAATATGTCCGCTAGTAACAATCTTAGGGGAAGTAGGACACCGCAACGTATAACTCTTCACTCTTCTCCTATAGCCAAGAAAACTACACTTACACAATCTTGGATCCAACTTCCCTATGCTCTCATGCATATAAGCTGGAAAACTAAACACTCTAAGAAAGGAATATTAAACAGGCTATCCCTTCCATACTTTTTGACCACCTGCACCTCAGTGGGCCTGAATTTTCGCTAATTGAAAACCCAAGTCCATCAAAGTATGGATCATTGGTTTTGTTATCCTACAAATAAATAATTGCATATTAGAGCATTATCGATGTAAACTCACGATGAAATAGTTTAAGATGAAATAGTGAAGTATAATAAAACATATAGTTACTAGTCAGGGTTTACACTTCCAATATCTAGTATCCTTATCAGTACTGAGTATGTACAAGGAAATCTTTCATTCCACCATTCCTACCTTGTCCCAGTACATGTTCCTCTAAAGCTATCCCATGGGTTGTAATAAGGAGAGGGTCAGAACAACATTCTAATGACTGGTAAATTACATACTTTATACATAATACTAGTTTATGCCAAATGCCTTCCATACATATTATGTCTATTGTTTTTTAGTTGTCATGACGTTTACATTCATGTACGATACATCCCATCTACTTGAAGTTAACAATAACTATATATATAAGTGCCACAATCCCCTTTTGGACTAAGATACTATCCCTGCTAGTATCTTTAAACCAGCACTTCATTAGGATCCATCATCAACGTAGTATTACGTCCTCATCGCCGTACATACAAAAAACTTCTGTAGTGTCTAATAACTGCATTACAACTATTTAACCGTATTCAACCTCATCTTGAAGACTTATCTAACTGCTTCATATCATGGACTCAACTCCACAGACTAGTGAGGATTAGCTCCTCAGACTATTCAATGCGTTTTTGAAAGGTTAACCAGCCTTGCCTTCTAACAAAAATTAACTACAATCAACTGTGCAGCGGTGCATGTTCTAAACGTGATCTACACTAGTAGAAGGCATAGTCTTGTAATGACCCAACTTTTCGACCCTCAAATGTCAACACCAAATCATCCATGGTAATTGTGTGTTGAGTATCCAAGTGCTAGAAAGATAAAAAGTTAAGGTAAAATAAAAAGAAAAAGAATAAAACAAGAAAGAGAGACATAATATTAGAACTTCATAATGGAACGATAATATATAATATTAAAAGAACTATATAAAGGGTTACCCTGAATATAGAAATTTCAAGGTTACTAAAACTTAAATACTATCATGCTGGATAGTTATAACTGTCTGTTCTCACAACACTGATTTATATAATACAATATTGCAGCGAAAATAATAATACTATGATAGATAATCGTCTAGCTCTTCTCCATAAGCTCCACAACATCCATAGATAAATTTAAAAACATACACGAGGCTGAGCAGAGCATTATAAGAAAATAACACCTGGATCAGTCAAGTAAACCAGCGTGAGAAACTCAAGAAATAAGCTTGACATATAATAACACCTTTTGAGACTGTACAGATTACCGTAATGGTTTTTCTCTTAAAGCGATCAACCATTCATAAGGTTTAAACATAGTGCTACGATAAATAATGTCTAGAGTGTAGTACATAAATCGAATCAGAACCGTTGTGTGTATGATGTAATAATAATAGGTATATAATCAATACCGCTAAGGCGCATTCATATATGGATTGTTTTTCACCGAGACGCCTCCAGTAAATTGAAGTGGATCTCTATGACAAAGATCAGAACAACCTTTCGAGCATTGTATATCTCTAGATAAGATACACTTTAAGGTAAACACAACCAACTCAACGATGAACTACATGGCACCAAGTATCAACAACTCCTACGAGCAACATATCGATAAGCATAATCTAGATCTGGAGCTGATATACCCTCATAGGTAAGCTTAACTCAAGATTGTGTATCTTACTTTGGTTTTAGTTATTTCTGATGTCGAGGCTACATTCGGCATCTCACATGAGTTTTCACCACTCGAGTAGCACATGAATCCCCAAATGGATTCCTTCATCTCAAATAGATCATGAATCACTACATGCATTTGAGCATCTCGAACAGATCTCCAACCTCCATATAGATTCCCCGCATAAGTCCTCCAACGAATGTTAATGCTGTCCTCTCTCTTAGAATACTCCTAAAGATAGACTGTCCCGTACGATAGCATCATTTGAAATGTTAAAGCCGACCTCTCCCTTTGACTTAACCTTATGATAAACATTTTAACTATATAACATTTCGCTTCATAATTGCTTCGAGAACATAGATCGCATATATGGTTTTGAAGTGATTACGGATTTGAGTCATGTCATATAAGTACACTATTCCCACTTACCAGACTCTCCAAAATCAATCGATGAATTTCCGCTTAACTCAATTCCTATTATCTCATAAGTAAGCAAAACCTAGAGACATTTTATACCAATACTCCTCCAAGGGGGTTCTCATTGTTATGAAATCACGAAGGCATTCGATAACTTCTTAATTCATATTTGGTCATGTTCGATAGTCAACCAATCGACTATCTAGCCAAAAACAATTGCTTATACAAATCAAAATTCATATACTTAACTAGTTTTTGACATTCCAAATTAACTATTCCTTACATGAGAGTGAAGCCAGGTAAGTTAGAGCACCGGTTGCATCAGAGCCTTGCCTAAATACTTCATTTTTTAATCTTACAAATAGATAAGTCAACTTCACTGGCTTTTAGTATTAAGTATAATATTAGTGATTTCCATAAAAAAGTAAGAAATCAACACGATTAACACATTCCATATATTTTTCAACTTACTATTCCTTGGTTAAGAGGGAAGCTGGTAGGTTAGAGCTCTATTGCTCCATCCCTACTTGAACATCAATCTTAACTACCACAAATAGATGAGTCTTACTTCGTCAGCTTTTATTGTTAAGCATAGTTATGCTTCTGCTTCTCTAATAAGTAACTAAATAATTAACCATTTGGCCACTAAGCAATTCTAGCCCTTTCTAAACCTTTTGTTTATACTTCTAAAACCCTTTTTAAAATGATATATATATATATAGTAATTTATTTACCAAAACTTGATATGTAAATAAACAAGTCAAAAGACATTTTATTATATAAAATATAAAATAGTCAACACATTTTCTAAAAACTATGTATACTTATAAATGATTCTAAAATACTTTATAATAGGTTTTAAAACATCTATTCAAAACATTACTTGAAAACAACAACTTTATAATTTCCTTAAAAACTTGGAAAAACAAGTTTTTATTATAAAATCCTCTTCTTTTGAACATTACAACTAATTCTTAAAAACTCATAAATATCTCAAACATTTTTAAATACTCTAATATGAGTCATTAAATACTTGTAAAAAGAATGAAACAAAATATCTAAATTTAAATATCTTTTCAGACTTTCAAAGTCCAAAAATCAAGGCTAAACGAGGTTTGCACAAGTGAAGTTTTGGCCATTTTTTAAGATGTTACTTAACTTTTACTACCCAATATTTTAACAGCAATAAACATACATATAAGTCATTATAAATATGATGAGAAACCCCTAAGGATCTCTCCACAAAGTTCCATAGAAATCACCAAAAAAAGGCAATTCCAAAGTACATCCACAACGACTATCACTATAAGTGCACTTTCAAATTCGATTCCAATATAAACCAAAGTCCATCTGTAACCTATGTGCTTTGATTGAAGGCCTTGTCACAAGTCATACAAGTCCAGTCAAATCCATTCTAGGTCCACAGACATGGATCATATGTGTCACTTACTTTCAAAGCAAGAATCAAAGTCAATGTTTTAACATATGTCAACAATTCAAACAACATAAGCCCAATCAAACACCAACATATATGGGTTATATTTTCAGTCAAAGTGGTGAGTTATCTTACCTTTAACCTAATAAACAACCAAGATCCAAGCACTCAAGTCCAACCTCACCTTGCCACCACCATTCCTCTCTTCTTCTTCCTTGCTTTTACTTGCCTCTAGCCTCCACCACCCTCTAATTGATCATGACCAATGCTTTCATTGGGAGTTTGGTTTCATTTCTTCAACTTCTAACTATGTAGGATGTTTTTAAATTTTGTTCCAAGGCTTTACACCATATTTAGGTTGATTTGGCGTTGATTTGCAAATATTTTGCTTTACGAAATTATGAAGAGGAAGAAGAAGAAGACATGGAAAGAGAACTCACTTTGCTTTGCAAATTTATGATTATAAACTAAGGGTATGCTCTCCTTGTATAGGCTTAATATGGTGTTGCCTAAGCTTGTTCTCATCCCCCTTTCATGTCATGTAAAGCTTACCTACCATCACTTCTCCTTTAACATCTCTTAACACTTAAGTATTTCCATTTAAGCTTATTTTAAAATATCTTTGATGACTGTAACACTCCCTTACTTGGAGGCCCAAAATTGATGGCTACGGATATTGCAATCATCCATAGTTACTAATCCTCGGCGACCAAACACGGCGACATTAGATACATTGATACATAGAAACACAAGAACATGGAAAAAAATTAAACAGCAAACAAATTCCACATTCCATTTCAAAATATTCCAAATTGATAACATAATCCGAATTCGCAGACCACGTTTAGATAACATATAATTATTACAAAATATGCCAAGAGAAACTTATGAAGATGCCCCTTGGTAGATCAGAGCATATAGATAAGCAAGAAAACAATTTGCCTTTACAAACAAAACACACAGCAGAAATAACAAAACTCTAATAACAAGCTTGCCACTTGCACATCCTCGGAAGCTTTATTCGTCTAAAGTACACCTAAAAACCTCAACTCTCAACCTAATCAAATTTAATTGAGTACCCGAGAGTTTAAGGGGAAAAAACTTCGATTCAGACATAAAGCCTGGTATGAATAATAATTTACCATCTCAAACCATTTAGATATCTAGTGAGACCAAGCCGCTTAGCATGATGGGTTTTCCCTTCACTAGTATCCTAACATTTATAAAACCATATATTATGTGCCTGCATCCAAAATGGTTAAAGCATAGTATTTAAAAACATTATGATGATATGCAAAACAAATAATCAATTCTAGATTACCCATCCTCATTCATTCCGACAATCTGTTTCAATTATAGTTTCTAAGGTTACTATTAACTTGTTAAATGTTTATGGACTATCTATCCAGTTACTTAGTTTTCATAGGATTGGTGATTCCAATATCTTATTTCTTATACTAGTTTTCATGGGATAACTAGGAACCTATTAACTGACTATCAATATCTTAAAGCAGATATAGTTTTTATAGGCTAATTACAAACCTACTAGCCCCTGCCAGTATCAAATCATAGTTTTCATGGGCTGACTATGAACCTATTGCCCCTGCCAATATCATACAGTTTTCATGGGCTTATTGTAAACCCATTGGCCTCTACCAATATCTTTAATTAAGAATTTAACATTTGTTAAGTTATATTCACCATTGGATCAACCTAACTGATTATTCTGCCCTTTCCCCAATATACAGTTATGAGTTAATAACAATGTGGATAACATTTATGCCATGGTTTTTCCTTAAAAATGAGAATGGGATATTTGTTTTGAAACCTTAAAACATCACTTTCGAAACCCCTAGATGATCTTCTTTGAAAGCATAGAAAACCTATTTTCAAAACTCTAAGTATATATCTTTCGAAACCAATGAAACCTTTTGATGGTATCAAGAAAACATTCTTTAAAACATAGCTTCGAAAAAAGTAAAATGCCCTTTCAAAAGCGTTGGATTTACTCTTTAAAAACTTCATTTGGGTCAAAATGGTTATATACGAAAGTACCTCTTTCAAAACCAACTAAAATAAATTTGGGGAAAAGTCGATGGTGTCGGAACCATCTAGTTTGAAAGCAACGACCTTTAAATTTAAAACTTTGTAGGACAGAGTCGAAACCCCCCCTTTCGACTCCATCACCTTCGGAACCCTCAACCCCTTTAGAATGCAATTAGGAAGTGGCTTAACTTAAGTAAAACCAATGATAACCTTTCGAAGGCATTGATGACTTCAATACATCGGAATAAAATAAAGGCTATGTTTCGACTAGGTCGGAACCATCCCTTTCAAAAGCTCCTTATTTTAAGAAAAAGGCATCCATTCGAAAGCTATTTATAAAACCCTTTCGAATGCATGGCTTTCGACTATTTTGAAAGCTTAAAGTAAAACAAGGAAAGAATTTAACTTTAGAAAATAAACTAAGGTTTTGACTCTATAGGGTATCGATTCAGTCAAAATCCCTTCAAAAACTGGGCAGGCATTGACCTTTTTAAAACTGAACCTTGGTTTCGACTTTGACGAAAGCATAGCTTTTGACACCCTCTCTTCTGCTACTTACCAATTCACTTCATACCAATTCTATTGATACCATGTGCCTTGGTTTCGACTATGTGGGTTTCGATAGAGATGGTTTCGACTGGGATGGAGCGAAGGTAAAGGAGTCGAAAGGTGCCGCTGAAATAGGCGAAACCACCTTTTTCTGAAATGTTGATTTATAGCTAATCGTCGTAAACTGCTTTATAACTAAGCTACTAGTTATAACACCTTGATTGGCTACATTAAAACTTTTCAAATACTTTTACATTAAATGCTGCAGCATTAATTAGATTTAAATCATAGAAAGGTAATGTTTTAGCCCTTCCATATAACAAAAGTAATATTTGTAGAAAAGTTCCTTTTTTAAAATGATTTATTTTCCCAAATAAATCAATTGGGAAAAATCCCCAAAAATTCACAGAAATTCAATTTCCTCATGTAATCAAACATTTAAAATTTTATACCTAATTTCTTCATGAAATTCTCGAAATAAATTTCAGACCCAATTATATAATATTTTTTCAATAAAAATTCATAATAAAGTGTCCATAACTTGGAAAATTATGAAAATTAAAACCCATCTCCAAAGTCATGTTTTACATAACATAAAAATTTCCATGGCAATCTGAAATCATAGATTCTTGGTTTTATCAAAACCATGCAAATTCATATGCGTACGAATTAAAATAAATCAACATAGTATAGCTCAAGCATATCATCATCCATTCTATCGCAAAATGAATTTGAATAATAAAGCCGAAACCATATAATCATAAAATATAAATAGAGATGATAGGAGAATATTATTCACCTTAAACTTGATAAGGAATTTGAGATTTGTTATTGATTAATCCTCGCTAGCTTTTAATCTTTAGCTTTAGATTGAAATTCCTCTTTTCCTTCTTGTTAATGGTCGACTATCTTAGGGTTTTTTGCATTTTATTTTTGTTCTGAGAAAAATGAACTTGAATGGACAATAGTGAGAATGTAAACCGTGTATAATAGATTGGCTACTAATATGCCCATGTGTAATTTAATTATCTTATAAAACAATTTAAAGCCCATTAATCTTTATTATTAAGCACGGCCCGTTATAATTTATTCAAATCTCAATACCCTTATCATCGTTATTCTATTTAATTTATCTAATTTAATCTTCTGAATAAAGTTATCAAAAATTAGGGATGTTACAGACTCCCCCTTAAAGAATTTCGTTTTCGAAATTCAGTAAGGACTAAATACTAAACATAGCAATCATGTGTAACAACACCTAACAACCATACTACTCTAACTGACTAGCAACTATCTATATTAATCTAGTACAGACACACCCTCAAAGAAGATTAGGATAAGTATCTTTAATCCTGTCCTCTGTCTCTCAAGTACAATCCTTCTCGTTGTCGCTCCACTGAACTTTCACCATCCAGACTGTCTTGTTTCTTAGTCCTTTCTCATCTCAAACTGGTTGTCTAACAAAAGTCAAATTAGGGTCTATCACTAAGTCATCCAACCCTGCCAGAGGAATAGTAGTTTTTGGATCGTGCACATACTTGCGAAGATAAGACACAAGAAATACATTATGGACACCTATCAAACTGTTCGGCAACTCTATTCTGTATGCGAGCTTTCCAATCCTCTCTATAATTTGGAATGGACCAACATACCTCGAGGCCAACTTTCTCGACTTTCCAAATCGTACCACACCCTTCATTGGTGATACCTTCATCCTTCCTCGAGGCCAACTCTTCTTCCTTGACCGAGCCTCCTTCATCCTTCCTCGTATTAACTCAATCTTCTCTAATGCCTCTCTAACTAAATCTAGGCCTAGGACTAATCTTTCTCCAGCCTCCGACCAACATGCTGGTGATTTGCATGGTCTTCCATACAATGCTTCAAACAACGCCATTCCTATACTAGTCTGATAACTATTATTGTTAGAAAACTCAACCAAATGCAGGTGAACTTTCAAGATCCACCAAAGTCTAAAACACAAGCTCTCAGTGGATCCTCGAGTACTTTGTTGACTCTCTCTGTTTGCCCTTCTGTCTAAGGGTAATACGTAGTACTCATATTATGCTTGGTACCCATCACTTCATATAGACTCTTCTAGAATTAAATAGTGAGCAAAGAATCTCTGTCACCGATTATACTACTAGGAACTCCATGCAGTCTTACTATGTTCTTCAGGAACAACTTATCTAAAACAGGGATCGTTCTGGTTAACTTAACTGGAATAAAATGGGAACTTTTGGTCAACCTGTCCACTATAATCCATATACTTTCATTACCTCTATTCAACTTTGGCAAGCGATCTGTAAAATCCATAGATATTGAATACCATTTCCAAACTGGAATCTCTAAAGGCTGAAGCAACCCACTCAGTTTCTGATGTTCAACTTTCACTTGTTGACAGTTTGCACACTGCCTAACCCACAAGCCAACATCCCTCTTCATGCTTCCCAACAGAAGCTCCTCTTCATATCCTGATACATCTTGGTTCCTCTAGGATGAATTGTAAACTTGAATCGATGACATTCTTCAAGAACTTACATCCTCAAGTCCACTACATTCGGGACACACAATCATCACTTCTTTCTTAGCCAACCTTTGTAGTCTAGGTTAAAATCCTTTAAATCATCGATCTCTGTTCCAACATCCAGTCTGCTGATCCTTTCAGATAATACTGGATCCTCCTTCTACTTAGAAGCAATTTTCTCAATCATTTCTGGTCGAACTTTTAAACAAGACAACCTGGCGATACTCTGACTAGAACCAGCAGTCGATCTTAATTGCATATCGCAGCTGACTAAGGCTTCTAAATCCTTCCACTCCGCCAACATTTCTAACACCACATTTTGATATTTTATGCTGAGAGCATTTGATACCGTATTACTTATCACTGGTGTATATTTTATACAAAAATCATAAGCGGCCAAAAACTCCGAGCACCTCTACTGTCTCATATTCAATTCCTTCTGAGGGAATAAATACCATAAAGACTTATGATCGGTATATAACTCAAATCTCTCCCCTAAGAGATAATGTCTCCAAATCTTCAATGCGAAGATCACCGCGCCAATTCCAAGTCATGAGTAGGATATCTAGCTTCATGCGGTCCAAGCTGTCTAGATGCGCAGGCAATGACTTTACCAATCTACATCAACACCGCTCCTAATCCAGTTCCACATGCATCAGCATACACCACCAATCATTGGTTTCGTCTGGAACTACTAACACGGGTGCATTAGTCAATAAATGCTTTAACTTAAGGAATGCTTCCTCACAGTTGTCGGGCAAAATAAATCTCACTTCCTTCCTGGTTAGCTTAGTCAAGCGTGCTGCTATCCGCGAGAAATTCTTAATGAACCTTCAGTGTTAGCTAACGAGTCCAAGAAAACTCCTGATCTCAGCCACCATCTCTGGTCTCTTCCAATTATTCACGACTTCGATCTTATATGGATCGACTAACAATCCTTTCCCTAAAACCATGTGACCAAGAAATTTTACGTCTTCTTTCCAGAAATGACACTTGATAAACTTCACATTTAGCTGATTCTGCCTCAACATCTCAAGTACAACTCTAAGATGAACTTCATGCTCTCTTATCCCTAAAGTAGATTAGAATGTCAACTATAAACACCAACACAAACCTATCCAAGTACTCTTTGAAAAATCGGTTCATCAAGTCCACAAAGAAAGCATGTGCGTTCGTTAATCCAAATGGCATCACCAACCACTCACATGAACTATACCTAGTTCGAAATGCTGTTAAAGGAATACTATCCTCCGCCACTCTAAACTGATGAAACCGGTCGCCAAGTCCAACTGGGAAAACACTCTGGCTCCACTCAACTAATCAAACAGATCATCTATTCTCGTCAAAGGATACTTATTCTTAATTGTCCTTTTGTTTAACTTACGATGGTCTATGTACATCCTCAATGACCCATATGGTTTCTTCATAAACATCGTGGCCGCTCCCCAAGACGAACTGCTTGGTCTAATAAAATTCCTTCCATCTAGATCTTCTAGCTGCACCTTTAATTCCTTCATCTCAGTTGGTATCATCCTGCTAGAAGGTTTACTTACATGTTCAACTCCTTGCACAAGATCTATTCTACTTAATAGCCCTTTTCGAGGATAGTCTAGTGACTGGCTCAAAGATATCTGCAAACTCTCTTGCTACCCGAACCCGACTTAACACATTTCCTACCTCCATAGCATTAAGCATAATACTAACACTCTAATCGGTATTCTCTACTAAGAATATCACTCGGTTATGACTATTAGGGTGACTCAGTGATATTTTCCTATCCTAGCAAAACACTCCAGCCTCATACCTGCTCAACCAATCCATACCCAAAATGATTCCGAAATCTACGAAATCAATAACATACAAACTGCAGGCAAACTTATGACCTAACAAATCATGTTCTAACTAGTCACATCTTAACCCTGGAACTGTGTTAGTATTTGAAAAGTTTTATTGTAGCCAATCAAGGCGTTATAACTAGTAGGTTAGTTATAAAGCAGTTTACGACGATTAGCTTTAAATCATAGAAAGGTAATGTTTTAGCCCATCCATATAACAAAAGTAATATTTGTAGAAAAGTTCCTTTTTTAAAATAATTTATTTTCCCAAATAAATCAATTGGGAAAAATCCCCAAAAATTCACAGAAATTCAATTTCCTCATGTAATCAAACATTTAAAATTTTAGACCTAATTTCTTTATGAAATTCTCGAAATAAATTTTAAATCCAATTATATCATATCTTTTCAATAAAAATTCATAATAAAGAGTCCATAACTTGGAAAATTATGAAAATTAAAACCCATCTCCAAAGTCATGTTTTACATAACATAAAAATTTCCATGGCAATCTGAAATCATAGATTCTTGGTTTTATCAAAACCATGCAAATTCATATGCATACGAATTAAAATAAATCAACATAGTATAGCTCAAGCATATCATCATCCATTTTATCACAAAATGAATTTTAATCATAAATCCAAAACCATATAATCATAAAATATAAATAGAGATGATAGGAGAATATTATTCACCTTAAACTTGATAAGGAATTTGAGATTTGTTATTGATTAATCCTCCCTAGCTTTTAATCTTTAGATTTAGATTGAAATTCCTCTTTTCGTTGTTGTTAATGGCTGGCTATCTTAGGGTTTTTTTTGCATTTTATTTTTGTTCTAAGAAAAATGAACATGAATGGACAATAGTAAGAATGTATAGCCGTGTATAATAGATTGGCTACTAATATGCCCATGTGTAATTTAATTATCTTATAAACCAATTTAAAGCCCATTAATCTTTATTATTAAGCACGACCCGTTATAATTTATTCAAATCTCAATACCCTTATTATTGTTATTCTATTTAATTTATCTAATTTAATCTTCTGAATAATGTTATCAAAAATTAGGGATGTTACAGACTCCCTCTTAAAGAATTTCGTTTTCGAAATTCAGTAAGGACTAAATACTAAACATAGCAATCATGTGTAACAACACCTAACAACCATACTACTCTAACTGACTAGCAACTATCTATATTGATCTAGTATAGACACACCCTCAAAGAAAATTAGAATAAGTATCTTTAATCCTGTCCTCTGTCTCTCAAGTACAATCCTTCTCGTTGTCGCTCCACTGAACTTTCACCAACCAGACTGTCTTGTTTCTTAATCCTTTCTCATCTCTAGCTAACTCGAACTGGTTGTCTAACAAAAGTCAAATTAGGGTCTATCACTAAGTCATCCAACCCTATCAGAGGAATAGTAGTTTCTAGATCATGCACATACTTCCGAAGATAAGACACATGAAATACATTATGGACACCTATCAAACTGTTCGGCACCTCTATTCTGTATGCGAGCTTTCCAATCCTCTCTATAATTTGGAATGGACCAACATACCTCGAGGCCAACTTTCTCGACTTTCCAAATCGTATCACACCCTTCATTGGTGATACCTTCATCCTTCCTCGAGGCCAACTCTTCTTCCTTGACCGAGCTTCCTTCGTCCTTCCCCGGATTAACTCAATCTTCTCTAATGCCTCTCTAACCAAATGTAGGCCTAAGACTAATCTGTCTCCAGCCTCCAACCAACATGCTGGTGATTTGCATGGTCTTCCATACAATGCTTCAAACAATGCCATTCCTATACTAGTCTGATAACTATTATTATTAGAAAACTCAACCAAATGCAGGGGAACTTTCAAGATCCACCAAAGTCTAATACACAAGCTCTCAGTGGATCCTCGTGTACTTTGTTGACTCTCTCTTTTTGCCCATCTGTCTAAGGGTAATACATAGTAATCATATTAAGCTTGGTACCCATCACTTCCTATAGACTCTTCTAGAATTCAATAGTGAACAAAGCATCTCTGTCACCGATTATACTACTAGGAACTCCATGCAGTCTTACTATGTTCTTCAGGAACAACTTATCTAAAACAGGTTTCGTTCTGGTTAACTTAACTGGAATAAAATGGGAACTTTTGGTCAACCTGTCCACTATTATCCATATACTTTCATTACCTCTATTCGACCTTGGCAAACTATCTATAAAATCCATAGATATCGAATACCATTTCCAAACTGGAATCTCTAAAGGCTGAAGCAACCCACTCGGTTTCTGATATTCAACTTTCACTTGTTGACAGTTTGCACACTGCCTAACCCACAAGCCAACATCCCTCTTCATGCTTCCCAACAGAAGCTCCTCTTCATATCCTGATACATCTTGGTTCCTCTAGGATGAATTGTAAACTTGAATCGATGACATTCTTCAAGAACTTCCATCCTCAAGTCCACTACATTCTGGACACACAATCGTCACTTCGTTCTTAGCCAACCTTTCTAGTCCAGGTTAAAATCCTTTAAATCATCGATCTCTGTTCCAACCTCCAGTCTTCTAATCCTTTCAGCTAATACTGGATCCTCCTTCTGCTTAGAAGCAATTTCTCAATCATTTCTGGTCGATCTTCTAAACAAGACAACCTGGCGATACTCTGACTAGAACCAGCAGTCGATCTTAACTGCACATCGCAGCTGACTAAGGCTTCCAAATCCTTCCACTCCGCCAACCTTTCTAACACCACATTTTGATGTTTTATGCTGAGAGCATTTGCTACCTTATTACTTATCACTGGTGTACATTTTATACCACAATCATAAGCGGCCAAAAACTCCAAGCACCTCTACTGTCTCATATTCAACTCCTTCTGAGGGAATAAATACCATAAAGACTTACGATCGGTATATAACTCAAATCTCTCCCCTAAGAGATAATGTCTCCAAATCTTCAATGCGAAGATCACCACGCCAATTTCAAGTCATGAGTAGGATGTCTAGCTTCATGCGGTCCAAGCTGTCTAGATGCGCATGCAATGACTTTACTAATCTACATCAACACCGCTCCTAATCCAATTCCACATGCATCGGTATGCACCACCAATCCTTGGTTTCGTCTGGAACTACTAACACGGGTGCATTAGTCAACAAATGATTTAACTTAAGGAATGCCTCCTCACATTTGTTGGGCAAAAGAAATCTCACTTCCTTCCTGGTTAGCTTAGTCAAGGGTGCTGCTATCCACGAGAAATTCTTAATGAATCTTCAGTGGTAGCTAACGAGTCCAAGAAAACTCCTGATCTCAGCCACCATCTCTGGTCTCTTCCAATTATTCACGACTTCGATCTTATATGGATAGACTAACAATCCTTTCTCTAAAACCATGTGACCAAGAAATTTTACTTCTTCTTTCCAGAAATGACACTTGATAAACTTCATATTTAGCTGATTCTGCCTCAATATCTCAAGTACAACTCTAAGATGAACTTCATGCTCTCTTATCCCTAAAGTAGGTTAGAATGTCAACTATAAACACCAACAAAAACCTATTCAAGTACACTTGGAAAAATCGGTTCATCAAATCCACAAAGAAAGCAGGTGCGTTCGTTAATCCAAATGGCATCACCAACCACTCATATGAACTTTACCTAGTTCGAAATGCTGTCAAAGGAATACTATCCTCCGCCACTCTAAACTGATGAAACCTGTCGCCAAGTCCAACTGGGAAAACACTTTGGCTCCACTCAACTAATCAAACAGATCATCTATTCTCGTCAAAGGATACTTATTCTTAATTGTCCTTTCATTTAACTTACAATGGTCGATGTACATCCTCAATGATCCATCTGGTTTCTTCATAAACATCGTGGCCGCTCCCCAAGACGAACTGCTTGGTCTAATAAAATTTCTTCCATCTAGATCTTCTAGCTGCACCTTTAATTCCTTCATCTCGGTTGGTGTCATCCTGCTAGAAGGTTTACTTACATGTTCAGCTCCTTGCACAAGATCTATTCTACTCAATAGCCCTTTTTGAGGATAGTCCAGTGACTGGCTCAAGATCTTCTAGAGGACTAGAGGTAGAAATAGCATCTTTTAATTTAAATGAACTTTTCTTAAGTTTTCCTAATTGACAAGCATCACAAATACTATCTACTTTAAAGTTTAACTTGGGTAGACCTCTAACTAAGTCAAGTTTTGATATCCTAGATAATAGTTTGAAATTCAAATGGCCAAATCTTTTATGCCAAATCCAAGGGTCACTTGTATTAGCCAAAAGACATAGATTATAATTTGAAATTTTCATACGAAGGATATAAATATTTTTCTTCCTAATACCTTCCAAAATTATATTAGACTTATCATCTTCAATGTGACATTTATCTTTTCCAAATTTAATTTTAAAACCTTTATCGCAAAGTTGACTTATACTAAGCAGATTATGTTTTAAGTTACTAACTAATAAAACATCAGAAATAAGTAAAGTTTTAGAGTTACCGACATTGCCGATGCCAACCACATATCCTTTAGAGTTGTCATCAAAATTGACTAATCCACCATCTTAATGTCCTTGAGTATCTCGGGATTTCCAGTAATGTGCCTTGAACAGCCACTATCAAGTATCATTTATCTTTCTCAATTTGAACAGTTTGTCCATTGGGTGTTGATTCATCAGAAGCCATATAACATGTCTGTCCCTGCATAACACACCAATTCGGTAGATAACTTGATTTTTCAAAATAACTATATGCAGACTTATGATACTTTGATGAAATGCATAGATTCAAAATAGTTTTAACACAATTTTCCAAAAATGCCATTTTTATATTTTTCAAGTTTCAGATTATGAAAACAATGAAAACCAATGCTCTGATACCAATTGTTAGGGATGTGGATTAAGGATCGTAAGGCAGAAATAACACTAGAGGGGGGGTGAATAGTGTTTTAAAGAATATATGAACTATATGACTAAATTAAAACTTTCAACACAAATCTAAGCAGAATTCTAACACAGAGTGATCACAGAACATATAACGAATGCAAATAGTAAAGTAAAGCAAGTAAAAGGAAAGAACACACCGGATTTTATACTGGTTCGGAATCCTCCTACATCCAGTCCTGCACCAAGGCAATATCCTTCTACAAATTTTTATAATCCAATATCCAAATTACAACCCTCAATTTCTAAGGCCTTGAGGAACCCTCCTATCTCCGAGTCTGGGGTAAACTCTCTTTATTTACGGGACATAAGATCACCCTAATACTTTCTAATAACAATCCTTTTGAATGGATAGACTCTATGGACTTTTTGAATACAAATTGATCCTGTAACTCTGAATAGCACTTTGATCTTTAGTAGAATGATGGAGAATCAAATAGAGAGTGTATCTAAATGATTTCCTATTGAGAATTTGGCAGAATGATGGCACGATCTTGAAAATATGAAGTTTTATGGATATGGAATGGTGGAGAAGAAAGAGTGAAGAAAATAAGAAAGTAGTTGTTAAAAAAATTCGTTTTGGAAGCCTTTATATAGATGCATAACAGTCATAAACATTGGCGAAAGGTTTTCAAACGAATGGACACTTCTTTTGAAAATTGAATTTTGAATCCAACTGTCACCATGTCGACATGGGGTATCCCCTTGTGTCGACATCCCTTAGTTCAAAATTATAGAGATGTTGCTTTGTAAAGACAATTGAATTTAAAACAAGTTGAAACTTCTCTGAAGCAAAGTAAAGTGTTTAAACAGTATTTTGAGATAGAGAATGAATATAAAACATTATTTTAAATATATATATAATTGATATAGACCGTCAATTATATAAGTAGTATTTAAAATTAGAATAAGTTTTGATGTTTTAAAAATAGAAGTTTTTTAAAATCAGAATAGAGGAATATTTCAAGGCTATAACAAAGTTTGAAAATATTTTTGAAAACATGATTTTGAAAGCTAAAACATTTTGAAAACAGATTTAAAAACATTTTGAAAAATCTGTTCAAACTGAAATTGCAAGAACCTTCCTACAAAGCTCCTCCATAGGACTCGAGAACTTGTACAAAGTAGTTTAAATGATTTTGATTTTCGTGGGTTTGTAAGCCACTTGTCGTAGGTTTGTAAGCTACTTGTCGTGGGTTTGTAAGCCACTGGTTTGGATAGAAATTGGGTTCCATCCCAAAAGAAAATTGGAAGAAAGATGAGAGTGCTATTATGAAGTTTGAACAAAATACTAGACACTTATCTTGAGATCTTGAAATCTTGATTCTCTAGAGTCTTGAATCTTGAATCTCTAATCTTCATCTTGATGCTTGAGTCTTTATACTGATCAGTCTTCGATGATACCTGCATATACTTCCTATATACATACATATATATATATATATATGGAAATGTTAGTATATATTTTATAAAGTAAAGTATAATAACTATATAAGGTTGTTGTCATCAAAACATCATCAACTCAGTTCCTAGCAATCTCCCCCTTTTTGATGATGACAACCTTTATTTATAAAATATTCTTACCATACCATAACTCCACCTTACTCCGTGATTTCTTCTTAAAACTACAACTCCCCCTTACTCCATGACTCCCTCTTACACCAAGCACATATATTTTTATAACTTTCTCCCCCTTTGTCATCAACAAAAACTATTAACTACTTAAGAATTCAAGAATGATTAGTATAAACAAACAATATGTTTAGAACAAGCATGATGAGTTGGATTTTTAGATAGATTTATTGCACTAGTATTATCACAATATATTGGTGATTTACTTATGTTAATTCCAAAATATTTTAAAGTTTGTTGCATATATATGACTTGTGAACAGGCCAGAGCAGCAGATATATACTCTGCTTCAGTTGTTGACAAGGAAACAGTATTTTGTTTCTTCCTGAACCAGGAAACCAGTGAATGTCCTAGAAAGTGACAAGTTCCACTTGTACTCTTTCGGTCTGATTTACAACCAGCATAATCAGCATCACAATATGATATTAAATCAAAAGTATTATTTTTAGAATAAAATAAACCATAATCTAAAGTGTATTTTACATATCTTAAAATTCTTTTAACAGCTTTTAAGTGAGTTTCTTTAGGTTGTGATTGGTATCTTGCACAGAGACAAACACTATGCATAATATCAGGACGACTCGCTGTTATATAGAGTAGCGAACCAATCATTCCCCTATATAAAGTTTGATCAATATCTTTTGATTTATCTTCTTTACTTAAACCTACATTTGTTGACATTGGAGTTGGTTTCCCACTAGAGGTGCTTAAACCAAATTTATTGATTACGTCTTTAGCATATTTTTCTTGACTTATGAAGATTCCATTTTCTAGTTGTTTAATTTGAAGCCCTAAGAAGAAACTTAATTCTCCCATATGACTCATTTCAAATTCTTTAGTCATTATATCTGAAAATTCTTTATTCATTATGTTATTAGTTGATCCAAAGATTATATCATCTACATATATTTGAACCAGTTGAATATCTTGATTATTTCTTTTAAAAAAAAGTGTTGTATCTACTTTACCAATTTCAAAACCAGATTGAAGTAAATAAGATCTTAGTCTTTCATACCAGGCTCTAGGAGCTTGTTTTAGACCATATAGAGCTTTTTTTAACTTGTATACATGGTTTGGAAATTTATTATCTTCAAAAAGTGGAGGTTGTTCAACATAAACATCTTCTTTTACAAAACCATTTAGAAAAGCACTTTTAACATCCATTTGATATAATTTGAAATTATTATAATTAGCGAAAGCAAGTAGAATTCTTATAGCTTCTAATCTTGCTACGGGGGAAAAGGTTTCATCATAGTCAATTCCTTCTTCTTGACAATAACCTTGCGCGACTAAACGAGCTTTATTTCTTACGACCTCACCGAGTTCTTCATTTTATTTTTATAAACCCATTTAGTTCCAATTATACTTTTATCCTCAAGTTTAGGAACAAGTTCCCATACATCATTTCTGGTAAATTGATTCAATTTTTCTTGCATAGCAAGAATCCATGAATCATCAGACGATGCTTCCTTTGGATTTTTAGGTTCAATTGTTGATATAAAGGCTACATTACTCATACTACTTAATTGATTTCTAGTTCTTACTACAGATTCAATATTTCCTAAAACATTTTCTATAGGATGATCTTTTGATATTTTAAATCTCTTATTAGGTTGATTTATTTCACTAATAGTTTCATTAGATTGATTTAAATTTATAAAATCTTCTTCATCATCTATTTGTGCAATATCTTTAAGATTTTCATCAAAAGATACATGCATATTTCTTCAGTAGTATTAGTTTTTAAATTAAAAACTCTAAATGCTTTGCTTCTATTAGAATAACCAATAAAGAATCCTTTTTCAGCTTTTGGTTCAAATTTATCTAAATTATCTTTTGTATTAAGTATAAAACATTTACTCCCAAAGACTTTAAAATAAGCAACTATAGGTTTCTTATTATAAAGTAATTCATATGGAGTTTTATTTGTTAATGGTCTAATTAAAATTATATTTAATATATAACAAGCTGTAGCAACTGCTTCAGCCCAAAAATGTTTTGGTAAATTACTATCAGAAAGCATTGTACGAGCACACTCTTGAATCGTTCTATTCTTACTTTCTACTACTCCGTTTTGTTGTGGAGTTCTTGGAAATGAAAAGTTGTGAATAATTCCCTTTTGAGTACAGAAATTCTCAAAATTTTCATTTTCAAATTCACCACCATGATCACTTCGAATAGTTTTAATTTTGAAAGAATGTTGTTTTTGAATTCTTTTAGAAAAGTTTTTAAATATTTCAAAAGCATCACTTTTATGTTTTAAAAAGATTGTCCAAGTATATCTTGAGTAACCATCTACTATAACAAAAACATATTTACTATGGTTAATTGATTGAACTTGAGATGGAACAAATAAATCTAAATGAAGTAATTCTAGAGGACTAGAGGTAGAAATAACATCTTTTAATTTAAATGAAATTTTCTTAAGTTCTCCTAATTTACAAGCATCAAAAATACTATCTACTTTAAAGTTTAACTTGGGTAGATCTATAACTAAGTCAAGTTTCGATATCCTAGATAATAATTTGAAATTCAAATGGCCAAATCTTTTATGCCAAATCCACGGGTCACTTGTATTAGCCAAAAGACATAGATTATCATTTGAAATTTTCATACTAAGGATATAAATATTTTTCTTCCTAATACCTTCAAAAATTATATTAGACTTAACCTTTATCGCAAAGTTGACTTATACTAAGCAGATTATGTTTTAAGTTACTAACTAATAAAACATCATAAATAAGTAAAGTTTCAGAGTTACCGACATTGCCGACGCCAACCACATATCCTTTAGAGTTGTCACCAAAATTGACTAATCCACTATCTTAATTTCCTTGAGTATCTCGGAATTTCCAGTCATGTGCCTCGAACAACCACTATCAAGTATCCATTTATCTTTCTCAATTTGCACAGTTTGTCCATTGGGTGTTGATTCGTCAAAAGCCATATAACATGTCTGTCCCTGCATAACACACCAATTCGGTAAATGACTTGATTTTTCAAAATAACTATATGCAAACTTATGATACTTTGATGAAATGCATAGATTTAAAACAGTTTTAACACAATTTTCCAAAAATGCTATTTTTATATTTTTCAAGTTTCAGATTATGAAAACAATGAAACCAATGCTCTGATACCAATTGTTAGGGATGCGGATTAAGGATCTTAAGGCAGAAATAACACTAGAGGGGGGTGAATAGTGTTTTAAAGAATATATGAACTATATGACTAAATTAAAACTTTCAACACAAATCTAAACAGAATTCTAACACAGAGTGATCACAGAACATATAACGAATGCAAATAGTAAAGTAAAGCAAGTAAAAGGAAAGAACACACCGGATTTTATACTGGTTCGGAATCCTCCTACGTCCAGTCCTGCACCAAGGCAATATCCTTGTATAGATTTTTATAAGCCAATATCCAAATTACAACCCTCAATTTCTAAGGCCTTGAGGAACCCTCCTATCTCCGAGTCTGGGGTAAACTCTCCTGATTTACGGGACACAAGATCACCCTAATACTTTCTAATAACAATCCTTTTGAATGGATAGACTCTATGGACTTTTTGAATATAAATTGATCCTATAACTCTGAATTGCACTTTGATCTTTAGTAGAATGATGGAGAATCAAATAGAGAGAGTATCTAAATGATTTCCTATTGAGAATTTGGCAGAATAATGGCACGATCTTGAAAATATGAAGTTTTATGGATATGGAATGGTGGAGAAGAAAGAGTGAAGAAAATAAGAAAGTAGTTGTTAAAAAAATTCGTTTTGGAAGCCTTTATATAGATGCATAACAGTCATAACCATTGGCGAAAGGTTTTCGAACGAATGGACACTTCTTTTGAAAATTGAATTTTGAATCCAACTGTCACCATGTCGACATGGGGCATCCCCTTATGTTGACATCCCTTAGTTCAAAATTATAGAGATGTTGTTTTGTAAAGACAATTGAATTTAAAACAAGTTGAAACTTCTCTGAAGCAAAGTAAAGTGTTTAAACAGTATTTTGAGATAGAGAATGAATATAAAACATTATTTTAAATATATATATAATAGATATAGACCGTCAATTATATAAGTAATATTTAAAATTAGAATAAGTTTTGATGTTTTAAAAATAGAAGTTTTTTAAAATCAGAATAGAGGAATATTTCAAGGCTAAAACAAAGTTTGAAAATATTTTTGAAAACATGATTTTGAAAGCTAAAACATTTTGAAAACAGATTTAAAAACATTTTGAAAAATCTATTCAAACTGAAATTGCAAGAACCTTCCTACAGAGCTCCTCCATAGGACTCGAGAACTTGTACAAAGTAGTTTAAATGATTTTGATTTTCGTGGGTTTGTAAGCCACTTGTCGTAGGTTTGTAAGCTACTTGTCGTGGGTTTGTAAACCACTGGTTTCGATAGAAATTGGGTTCCATCCCAAAAGAAAATTGGAAGAAAGATGAGAGTGCTATTATGAAGTTTTAACAAAATACTAGACACTTATCTTGAGATCTTGAAATCTTGATTCTCTAGAGTCTTGAATCTCTAATCTTCATCTTGATGCTTGAGTCTTTATACTGATCAGTCTTCGATGATACCTGCATATACTTCCTATATACATACATACATACATACATACATACATATATATATATATATGGAAATGTTAGTATATATTTTATAAAGTAAAGTATAATAACTATATAAGGTTGTTGTCATCAAAACATCATCAAATCAGTTCCTAACACTGGAGCCACAGGATTAGCTCCTCCTGCATTTCCACCAACTCTAGCAACAGCTCCATCTTGCATTAAACCAGCAAAGAACTAATACATCGCCTCTATATCTACTGGTAGATTTCCAACGTTCACATCGGCATCATCATTTTAATTACTAGCATTAGCCTGTCGACCCGGATCCTCCTGGTAGTGGGTCAAGCATTTCCATTAGTTTTGGTGCTTCCTCTATTGAGATTTCCTTTTCCGTTTCCTACTCCATATCTCCTTTCTCATAAATCTACATAAGCGCCTTTGTAAGATACAGAAGAATGGTCTAAGAGAGCGGGGAATATGTGTGTGTGTGTGTGTGTATATATATATATAGCTATATATAGAAAATACAAGTATGTTACTATCACGTTAACCCAAACCCCAATCTTATTATTTGATTCATTGAATTATGATTGGAAAATCTTTTAGGTCTAAGTTTCTTTCGAAGTTTCATAAACTTATGCTCTGATACCAACTTGTAACATTCCCCTACTTGGAAGCCCAAAACTGACGGCTACAGATGCTGCAGTCATCCATAGTTATTAATCCTCAACGACCAAATACGGCGACATTAGATACATTGATATACAGAAACATAAGAATATGAAGAAAAAATTAAACAGCAAACAAATTCCATATAACATTACAAAATATTCCAAATTGATTACATAATCCAAATTCGCAGACAGCGTTCAGATAACATATAATTATTACAAAATACACCAAGAACGACATATGAAGATGCCCCCTTGATAGATTAGAGCATATAGATAGGCAAGAAAATAATTTTCCTTTACAAACAAAACACACAACGAAAATAACAGAACTCTAATTACAAGCTTGGCTCCTGCACGTCCTTGGGAGCTATATTCGTCTAAAGAACACTTGGAAACTTTAACTCTCAACCTACTCAAATTCAATTGAGTACCCGAGAGTTTAAGGGAAAAGCAAAACTTCGAGTCAGACATAAAGCCTGGTATGAATAATTATTTACCATCTAAACCATTTAGATATCCAGTAAGACCACGCCGCTTAGTGGAACAGGTTTTCCCTTCACTAATATCCTAAAACATTTCTAAAACCATATACTATGCTCCTGCATCCAAAATGGTTAAAACATAGTATTTAAAATATTATGATGATATGAAAAACAAAAAAATAAATTATGGATTACCCATCACCATTCATTCTGACTATTTATCACAATTATAGTTTCTGGGGTTACTATTAACCTATTAAATGTTTATGGACCATCTGTCCAATTACTTTGTTTTCATGGGATCACTAAGAACCTATTGGTGATTCCAATATCTTATTTCTTATCCTAGGTTTCAAGGGCTAACTAGGAAACTATTGACTGACTGTCAATATCTTAATCCGGACATAGTTTTCATGGGCTAACTACAAACCTACTGCTCCCTGCCAGTATCAAATCATAGTTTTCATGGGATAACTATGAACCTATTGGCTCTGCCAATATCATACAGTTTTCATAGGCTTACTGTAAACCTATTGGCCCCTTCCAATATTTTTAAATAAGAATTTAACATCTGTTACATTATATTCACTACTGGGTCAACCTAACGGTTATTCTGCCCGTTCTCCAAAATATATTTATGGGTTAATAACAATGTGAATAACATTTCTACAAATCATTATTTATGCCATGGTTTTTCTTTAAAAATGAGAATGGGTTATTTGTTTTGAAACCTTAAAACATCACTTTTGAAATGCATGGATGACCTCCTTCGAAAGCATAGAAAACCTCTTTTGAAAACTCTAAGCACATACCTATCGAAACCAATGAAACCTTTCGATGGTATCAAGAAAACATTCTTTAAAACATAGCTTTGAAATAAATAAAATGCCATTTCGAAAGCATTGGGTTAACTCTTCAAAAAAAATCATTTGGGTCAAAATGGTTCGAAAATATTTAGGGAAAAGTCGACGGTGTCAGATGTCAAAACCATTTAGTTTAAAAGCAAAGACCATTAAAATAAAAACTTCGAAGGACGGAGTCGAAACCCCCCTTTCGATTCCATCACCTTCGAAACCCTCAACCCCTTTAGAAATAAATTAGGAAGCGGCTTAACCTAAGTAAAAGCAAAGATAACCTTTTGAAGGCATTGATGACTTTAATACTTCGGAAGGAAAATAGCGGCTAGGTTTCAACTAGGTTAGAACCATCGCTTTCGAAAGCTTCTTAGTTTTAGAAAAAGGCACCCCTTCGAAAGCTATTTATAAAATCCTTTCGATAGCATGGCTTTCGACTATGTTGAAAGCTTTAAGTAAAACAGGGCAAGAATTTAACTTTAGAAAACAAAATAAGGTTTCGAATTTATAGGGTATCGACTCTGTCGAATGCCCTTCAAAAACTAGGCACGCGTTGATCTTTTTAAAACTGAACCTTGGTTTCGACTTTGATGAAAGCATAGCTTTCGACACCTTACCTTCCGCTACATACCAATTCACTTCGTACCAATTCTTTTATTACCACGTGCCTTGGTTCCGACTATTTGGATTTCGACAGTGATGGTTTCGATAGAGATGGAGCGGAGGTAAAGGAGTCGAAAGGTGCCTCCGAAATAGGCGGAACCACCTTTTTGAAACTTTGATTTATATCTAATCATAGTAAATTGGTTTGTAACTAACCAGCAATTGTAATGCCTGGATTGACTACTTTAAAACTTTTCAAATACATTTCCATTAAAAGCTACCACATTAATTAGATTTAAACCATAGAAAGGTAACGTTTTAGCCCTTTCATATAACAAAAGTAATATTTGTAGAAAAGTCCCTCTTTTAAAATAATTTATTTTCCCTAATAAATTAATTGGAAGAAATCCCCAAAAATTCACAGAAAATCAATTTCATCATGTAATCAAACGTTTAAAATTTTAAGCATAATTTCTTCCTGAAATTCTCGAAATAAATTTTAAACACAATTATATCATATTTTTAATCAAAAATTCATAATAAAATTTCCATAACTTGGAAGATTATGAAACTTAAAACCCATCTCCAAAATCATATTGTACTTGACATAAAAAATTTTCATGGCAATCTGAAATCATAGATTCTCGGTTTTGCATCAAAACTGTGCAAATTCATATGCATATGAATTAAAATAAATCAACATAATATAGCTCAAGAATATCATCTTCCATTCATTTTATCACAAAAAAGAATATGAATCTTAAATCTGAAACCTTATAATTGTAAAACAAAAATAGAGATGGTAGGAGAATATTATTCACCTTAAACCTGATAAGCAATTTGAGATTGTTGATGGTTAGTCCTCCATAACTTTTGATCTTTAGCTTTAGATTGAAATTCCTATTTTCCTCCTTGTTAATGGCCAGCTATCTTAGGGTTTTTGCATTTTATTTTTGTTTTGAGAAAAATGAACATGAATGGACAATAGTGAGAATGTATAGCCGTGTATAATAGATCGTCCAATCTACTAATATGCCCATGTGTAATTTAATTATCTTATAAACAAATTTAATGCCCAATAATTTTTATTATTAAGCACGACCCATTATAATTTATTCAAATCTCAATCCCCTTATCATCGTTATTCTATTTATTTTATCTAATTAAATCTTCTGAATAATGTTATCAAAAATTAGGGATGTTACAATGACATCACCCAGAACACAATCTAAAATTTATTTCTATAAATGGTGAAAAAAATTATTTTGTTTTTTTAATTTTCTAAGAAAACAATTATATGTAAAAAAATATATAAACAACTTCTGATGGTTAAAAAACTATTTATCAATAAAATGATTTTCGGTCACGTGGTCGATATTTTTCCAAAGAATATATTTTTGTAAATAATCTTCAATAACAAGTTTCTTTTCATTATCTATTAATTAATTGATGTCTAACAAGGTTATAAATTTTTTATTTATAAAAGCTTAATTATATTTCAAAAAGTTTTGATATTCGAAGACGAAGTGTTCGAATTTCTAGGTTGCTACACTCTCCCCACTTAGAACATTTAATCCTCAAAATTCAAATAAGAACGATAATCAAAGAAGATAGATGAAACAAGATACTTATATAGAGTTTTGATGAAATTATGTACAAGCTAAACTGCAAACCAAAATGCATACTTAGTGACTCCACCTCAAGTGGTGAGTACACAACAAAAGATATACAATACTTAGATAAGAAGGAAACTCTAGCCTATATGCAACAGTGGATCGAATTTCCTCAAACTTTCCTCCGTCTTCTTAGGATCACTCTGTTCATCTTCGCTTCACGGCCCTTTTAACCTTAATAAAGGAACAAAAACACAAATACTTAAAGAGCATTCACAATCATTAGCAAGCAAAGCTCATGGTTTTCTCAAGTTCAAAACTCTCCCGTCATTCGAGGATGATAAATAATGTACTAAGCATACCATACGCTCAACAACATTAGATTATTACTTTGACAATTATTCATACCACCTCATAACAAATCGAAGAGTTGTTCCCTAAACTCTTCATAAGCCAACATAACATATCATACAAATGTACAAAGTTCATCCGATGTACCGTGGAGATTTGGAGTTCGGAAAATTTTGGATGAATAGTGTTTCGTAGAAATTTCTATATGAGGAATTCTCTAATTCATTTTTGCAAAACAACTAAAAACCATGGGTTTGAAGAGCCGGCCGCCACCTATATCTATCAATGGCCAGAAAACTCTTTCTTTTCTCCTCGATTTCCTTCCAATCCGTAACTCATTTTGAAAATTTCCCAACTGCAAAAATGTAGAGTATCAAGAGAACTATACATCCAACGGCTATGATTGGAAACGAGTTGGCGAATCGACGGCAATTCACTCGCGTTTAGGCCGGCTTTGGGCATGATTTTCGATGAAAATGCGCAGCCGAACTTCACCTTGCTCGTGGTGGTGGTGGAGTTGAGTATGAGCTATAGGATGGTGGTGTTTGATCGTCGTCAGGTGGCTCGAAATTGTCGCGAAAATTGTGAGAGGGTGGCGACCGATGGGTTAGGGTGTGCGACGTTTACCTATAGATGGAAGAAAGTGGTTTACGGCTTGATCTCCTGATGAAGAAACGAGCGGCCGAGATTTAGGTTTAAAAATAATAATAAAAGTTGTATATTTATTTATATTTAAATTCGTGTAAACTTTAAAACCATGTAGCTTCTTCATACGAGGTCGAAAACGCATGAAACAAATTACATTGGATTCGTTTTGTCGAACACTACGCAATGGAGCTGGATTGGAGTCGGTTGGAGCTAGTTTGAATTTCGGGTAAAATTAAACGCACGTTTAATTTTATTCGAAATAAAACGCTGAAACTGAATTGAAAGCAAGGTGAGAACTTCTCACTCAATCGAATTGTTTCGATTTAAATTTTAAATAGTTAAATTTAAAATTGATGATTGTATGCCTGGATGATAAATTATTATCTGTTGATGATTGAAATAGACATTATACACCGTATGTTAAGCGGAGGTTATTTATTAAAAACATATACCGTGAATATTTCACTACAAAGTGAAATTGGTATTATTTATGTACTTGGAGTTGATTTTCCCGCATTATATAGCGAATGAGACCCTATTGCGCCGCATAATAGCGGATAACATTTTATAGACCCATATACCGCGATATTCTGTATTGGAACGAAATTGGTATTGTGCTAACATCTGTGGATGCAAGGAAACAGGTTGGAGGGATCCAACTGGATTCCTCACCAGTATTTATTTGATTATAGATATTGTAACATTTGTTGATAATTATATTGATATATGATGTTTTGATTGTCGTGATTGATATATTGTTGGTGTTGCAGCATTGGCCTATTTTTGGAGTTTTAAAAATATTAAAGTCACGATTTTGAATTTAAAAGGATTTTAAAGAGATTTTTGAAGGTATACGTTTATTAAATTTTGAATTGTTAAAATAAATAAACGTTATAATTTTTATTATCATAAAAGTTATATTTTTGGAAAATAATACTTAAGTATGATTTTGGAGTTATATATAAGCTTTAATAACAATTTGTAAATTAATAAAATGAATGGTTTAAATGGAGATTTTTGAATTATTATAAACGGTTTATATAAAAGATTTAAAAATTGATATTTTATAAATTTAAAATATTAGAATTATAAAACGAGTTTTTATAAGTGTTAAAATGGAAGTATAAAGGGATTTCATAAGTGAATGAAATTTATAGAATTATAAATTGTGAAGTTATAAAATGAATAGATTTTTGTAAAATAAAGGATTTATAAGTAATTAACTTACAAATTAGATTTTTGGTATAAAATTGAGTTATAAATTGAATCGGTTAATAAAGGAGATTTATAAATCGAAGTTGTTATAAAATATAAATGGAATTTATAAACATTGTTTTATGAATCCGAAATCAATTGAATTTGATAAATTAAACATAGAAGTTTATTAAAGGAGATACATTCGTGATTTTGTACAGCGAATTATCCTTTAAGTTAAATGTTGTAATAATAAGAGTTTGGTTAAAAAGCATATTCACGATTTTGGACAACGAATATATTATTAAATAATATGGATATGTTTTGGGAAGTGATATTTTAAATATAATTAAAACGATTTAAAGATGTTTTAAAATGCGTAAAGTATCGAATACATAGATTTCAACATTTATTGTTGAAATAGACATTTTCGAGAAATAGAAGGAAATAGTGGACTATAACACTATTGTTATAGTAAATGATTTCTGAAAGAAAATATTTTATATAGTATTGGGATTTATATATCTATCTTAATTTCGAATCCCTATACTAGTGATTTTGGGTCGTCGTAACGATGTTTTACGCAACATTCGTTTTGACTCAAATAAATGTGTTTATGCGCACGTTTTCTTTAAAGAATGAAATATATACTTAATTTCGATTTAAGTATATTGAATATTTTCCAAGTGTTGAAAATAAATGGATTTGTGAATTACTTATCATTAAATAAGTATGGAAATGTTTTCCAATATGAAGTGAATATTTTGAGATCTTATCTTTTGAAGATAAATTGAAAATGAATATTAGAAATCGATTTGGAAATCGTATATTCATAGATATTTTGGAATTGTAAATTCACTATGGAATTTATAAAAGGAAGGGAAATTTGTTCAAAAATAAACATTGATTTATTTTTAAAGTGTGGAAATGAATTTTACGGATTTGGAACATAAATATAAAGTAAATCGTTAAGGATTTATTTAATTGGTTTAAATGAACCATTTTGAATGAAAATGAATAACGATTTGTGAATATATCCCGTGTAGGGAAATGATTGAAAATTGTTTTCAAAAGTTGTAAAAGTGAAAAGTGATTTGAAATTTGTTTTCAAATGTTGAAGTGTGGAAAATATATATATCTTGTAAAGATATTTTGGAAAATTGTTTGGAATCTGGTGATGTTGAGCATACCTATTGATAGTTAAATAACCGACTATCAATATTTACCTTTGAATGGGTATTTGTTGTGATCTGCTTGAATTTGAATGCCACACTTATTTTCAAAATAAGCGCTCACTATTCGGGTTAGCCGAGAAAGGACCTTTGGGTCGTATAACCCATTTCGAATATGTGATACGTCGTTATGGATTACATTTGATGACCGGTGTTGAAGACCGTATATTTGTGAAAACGGAAGGATTACCGTCGAATGACTCTACATCGGCTGATCTCCGATATAGAGGTTTTATCACCCTTAGTGACGGGAAGTCCGGACGTGATTAGTGAATATCCGGATTGCAAGGGCTTCTTTGGAAGTGCCTTCGGTTCCGTTCGATCCCGGAAAGGACTTGTATGGATGTGTGTCTGGCATTACAATTTGAGATGTAAAGCTGGTTTCTATCAAATATATTTCTGTTGGTGGCGGAGAATTTATTCTCTTAGCTTAACACCCTTCTCTGAGACGTACGAGCTCAGAGGTTATGTAGTTGATGGTTACTAGTGATACATTCCCAAAATTGGTAATGTGGCATACGAAGTGCTGTTGAGCATTTGTTGAACAAAGCACAGCTTTTGTATAAAGCATGGCTTTGTGGACGAGACTTCGTCGGACCTCACACCCCGGAAATGGTCAAAACAGGAAGGATGCAGCAAGGTTGTTAGGGGGTAGCGCCCCTTTAGTGTATGTCATTCCTTCTGGATAGAGGTGGTATCATGGTATGGAGCCCAGATATTTAACCTATGTTGTTGCTGCAAATTTATTACTTTGTGGTTGTTGGAATCGAGGATCCTCAGATATAGATTGGTTACGATCGGGGAATGACATATTCGGGTCAGTAGTTACCCAGTTTGAAGGGTAACCCGATATTGTGTTGGCAGAGATCTAGTTAGGTTCTCGGGTCGTCTTTCCAGAGACGTACCCATGTGGCAATGGGAAGTTCCTTGGCCTGACCATTTGTTGGAAATCCAAAGAAACAATACATGTACGGTTTTAGTTGTAGAACCTATCATTCACTTATGGTGGCGCCCCACTGTTTGGATGGTAGCTATAGTAGGCATAAGTGCAGAATGCCTATGTTGGCTAAGATTTATAACTTTGCTTTCGAAATGATTTTTCCTACACTATGCACTAGTAATAATATCAAATGTTTCTTTTTAATGCGTATCAAGCATCTTTGACTATTATAAGGAGAAATCTCCTCTGATTCTGCGTTTGCATTGTGTGTGTGTGTGCGGGAGGCCTTATGGTAGTCTCATTTTCCAAAAAGCATTGCGAATCTGTTTTAAAAATATTCCTTTTGTTGTTTTACAGATAAATAACTGTTTTAAGTTCTCACACCAGTCCCATGACTGACCTGGAGTTTATTGTTTTCCTTCCTAAACTCTGGGTGCCCACCAATTTCTACACTGGTTGTCTAGAGTCAGGTTTATCAGGATATTCTGGAATTCAGGAGTTGCTGGTGGCAAGCTGGATGGCATGGCGTATTCACTAGTATATAGTATTTCTTTTCCGCCGTTTGTTATTGTAAACTCTGATGATGTAATGTAATGTACTGTGATGTAATGAAATAACTGATATAGTTCTTTGTTTAAAGATTATTCATTTATCTATTATATGTTGTTTCGCTGCGATTGTGAGATTCTGATATGGTTCTGTTGTTCCTTTCTGTTCTGTTCTGTTCTTTTCTATCTTTTCTCTCTTCTTCTATCTTTTTCTTCTTCTTTAAACCTAACGGTACGGTTTTCCGGCCTTCGATTGCTCGGCAGTTGATACAGTGGACGTATTGATGTCGACCTTCGTGGATGAAAAATCACACTCGTTACATTTGGTATCAGAGCATATGGTTAAGCGACAACCATGGCTCTTTTGGGAATTACTCATTAGAGATGGAGTCAGTAGTACTCTAGAATGAGTGTGAGTGTAATAATATATACGAGTGCGTATTTGTTAGTGAATATAAATTGTTTTATATTATGTTTGCTTATCTGTTGAGCTGTTTGTGAATTCTGGTCCGTGGGTGGGACGCCATATTATCGATAGGGATTTCTAAACACTTAAATGAGGCAAGCCGACATAGTATCGTTTTGAATTGGGTAAATGAAATAATTTTACCTTGATTATATTTTATATATAAAGGAATAATTTTTCAAAATTATTAAAGTGCATATAAAATTGATTGTTTGGTTTTTGAAATGTAAGAATATATATAAGTTAATTGAAAGATCGTTTGAATAAGTTAAACGAAACATATTGTAAAAGAATAAATTTTATAAGCGAAGAATTATAAGTATGGAAGTTATAATTAAAATGATTTACACTTGTGAAATAATCTTATATATAAGAAGTGAAATTATATAAGTAAAAGATTTATAAATGAGATTTATAATCTAAAAACAAAATTCCAGAGAAGTGTTTTGAAAGGATTTGATATTTTGGAAAATTGTTTTGGAGAAATTAAAGCTCTAAACTCTTTTCGGTCGCTGGAAAATAATTTCGATGATGATCGCGACATCATTGGTGTTCATTTTCGGGTTTCCAAAAGAGGGATTGCTGCCAAATTGTTTTAAATGAAAGTTGTTTGGAAAATTTGGGTTTGGATTTTGAAATTCAAAGAATAATTGAATTGGTTTCAAAAATGGTTTTGAAAGATTGAAAAGACTCTGGAATGTTATATAAAATGATTGGAATACAATTATTAAATTGGAAAACAAATTGTGAATGAATAAATAAAATTTGCAAGTGCAAGAAAATGAAATTAAAATCAATGTTGAAATAAATTTGAGTTGTCATCAAAGACATGTGATTTGAAATTTAACTAAAGGATAGTAAAATAAATTGATTTGGATTAGATAAGCTATTGAAATTGATGAATATAAGTGAAATAAGTTTTGAACTTATAATATGAGTTAATAAATCTAGCTTTGGTAAAAGTTAAATAGAATTGACTTTAGAATTGAAACCTGAATTGGATTTATAAGTGAAAATTTAAGTTAAGTTAAACAAAGGATGTTGAAATGAATATAACTTAAGTTGTGTAGTGAAAGTAAATGTAAGTGGAAATTTGAAATGGAATATAACTTTCATAATGTTGAATGAAGTTGATTTTGGTATCGAAGTAAATTAATGAAACGAAGTTATGAATGTGAACTTGACTATATAAATGAAATTCAACTTTATTTGTAAAATGAATTAGCAATTGAATTAATAAATGGATTGAATGTTAATCAATTGAATGTAAATAAGTTGATATGAAATGATGAATGTAAGTGTTAATTCATTAAAAGCTAATGTTATTGGAAATTGAATAAATTGAATGGAAGTCAATTTAATATGAACAATTGGAATTAAAAGTGTTGGACCAAATTGAACGTAAATTAAATAATTTGGTTAAGTTAAATATACATTGGTTGTTATTTGCTTGTTAGTTGATTGTGTAAAATTCATTAAGTGTTAGTGAAATTAAATTAGCAAAAATTGGAAACTAAGAGATTGAATTCAATTTGAATTGAAGGTAAACAAATTGAAAATGAATGTTGATAACAGGTTAACAAATCAAATGTGATTAAGATGAAAAAACCAATCCAATGAATATTAATGAAAAGTGAATGAATATTGATTTGGTTATGAATTGATTTGGATAGACATTGATTTGTTGGATGTTAGTTGGATGATAGTTGTTTGATGGTTGCATTTGTTGCTTTTGCGGCATTTTCTATGTTGGCGCATATACTTGCTGTGTTGCTATATGATGTATATTGATATTATTTTCATATATGCATGTTTCTCATGTTGTTGTTGAGTGTATAGTAGGTGCAGATGGCTTATGCTTCACATTTGGAGCTCGCTTTCGCGCTATATTAGCCGTATATGCTCGCTAATAAAATATAAGGTACATGTCTCAGATTAAATATCGTACTTTTACACTTTTTCCCTGCGAGATGCCTCATCGCTTGATGAGATGTATATTTGTGATATATATACTATTATTTTTATTTTCGGATCGAGCAGCGCAAAGGAGGCTATGGCGAAATTTTCCGAAAATTTAAGGCGTTAGAATATTTTTGAGAAAATTGGAAAATTTTGAAAAGATAACTAAGTATAGATTCGAAAACTTAGTAAAGTTGTTGAAAGAAGTTTAACTATGAATTTTGGAAAAGTTAAACACTTAAGTGATTTGAAAAATATAAACTGAACGGTTTGTTTTCAAAAGTTAATGGATTTCAAGACTTTTTCTTACTTGGTAATTTCAAGGACGAAATTCTTTTAAGGGGGAAGTTTGTAACGACCCAGAATTTCTTTCAATTAAAATTCATATATTTAATTGATTTTAAATATGAACAAGTAAGATTTGTAAGTCGAATAAATTTTATTTCGAATAATTGGATTTAATTGGATAATTAAATCGATAATTTAATAGTTGAAATTACAGAAATAATTGGAAATTGGGTTAAATATGATTGAAAATGATTTGTAAAATTTTATTATATCATATTGGAGTTATAATGATATTATAGAACTTTTAAAATCGAATTAAAAGTTAATTAGTGAAAATTGAATATTTTAATATTTAATTGACAAGTTAAAATAGCCATTTTTCAAACAGTCTCGGATTTCGACGAAACTAGTTTCATCGGATCCGTAATGTGATATTATTGTAAGGTTTCAAATTTCGTGTCAATCGGGTTTACGGTTTGTCCGGGGCAAGCCAAAACGCATAGAAATTAGTTTAAATCGATTTAATTTAAATTTGATCGTTTATTTCCGTAACTCGCACAGATGACCGAATTAGCTTCCGAAACCTATTTCATTGTGTCCGGAACGCGGGGTAAACCCTAGAAACGCTGGTCACCATGCAAGATTTGGAGTTCAGAAAATTTTGGATGAATAGTGTTTCGTAGAAATTTCTATATAAGGACTTCTCTAATTCACTTTTGCAAAACAACTAAAAACCCTAGGTTTGAAGAGCCGACCGCCACCTATATCTATCAATGGCCATAAAACTCTTTCTTTCCTCCTCGATTTCCTTCCAATCCGTAACTCATTTTGAAAATTTCCCAACTGCAAAAATGTAGAGTATCGAGAGAACTATACATCCAACGGCTATGATTGGAAACGAGCTGGCGCATCGACGGCAATTCACTCGCATTCAGGCTGGCTTTGGGCACAATTTTCTATGAAAATGCACAGCCAAGCTTCACCTTGCTCGTGGTGGTGCTGGAGTCGAGTATAAGCTATAGGATGGTGGTGTTTGATCGTCGTCAGGTGGCTCGAAATCGTCGTGAAAATTGTGAGAGGGTGGCGGCCGGTGGGTTAGGGCGTGCGACGTTTACCTGTAGATGGAAGAAAGGGGTTTATGGTTTGATCTCCTGATGCAGAAATGAGCGGCCGAGATATAGGTTTAAAAATAATAATAAAAGTTGTATATTTATTTATATTTAAATTCGTGTAAACTTTAAAACCCTGTAACTTCTTCACACGAGGTCGAAAACGCACGAAACAAATTGCGTTGAATTCGTTTTGTCGAACACTACGCAATGGAGACAGATTGGAGTCGGTTGGAGCTAGTTTGAGTTTCGAGTAAAATTAAACGCACGTTTAATTTTATTCGAAATAAAACGCTGAAACTGAATTGAAAGCAAGGTGAGAACTTCTCACTCAATCGAATTATTTCGATTTAAATTTTAAATAGTTAAATCTAAAATTGATGATTGTATGCCTGGATGATAAATTATTATTTGTTGATGATTGAAATAGACATTATACGCCAAATATTAAGCGGAGGTTATTTATTAAAAACATATACCGCGAATATTTCACTGCAAAGTAAAATTGGTATTATTTATGTACTTGGAGTTGATTTTCCCGCATTATATAGCGGATGAGACCCTATTGCGCCGCATAATAGCGGATAATATTTTATAAACCCATATACTGTGATATTCTGTATTAGAACGGAATTGGTATTGTGCTAACATCTGTGGATGCCGGGAAACAGGTTGGAGGGATCCAACTGGATTCCTCACCATTATTTATTTGATTACAGATATTGTGATATTTGTTGATTATCATATTGATATATGATGTTTTGATTGTCGTGATTGATATATTGTTGCTGTTGCAGCATTGGCCTATTTTTGGAGTTCTAAAAATATAGAAGTATCGATTTTGAATTTAAAAGGATTTTAAAGTGATTTTTGAAGGTATACGTTTATTAAATTTTGAATTGTTAAAATAAATAAACGTTATAATTTTTATTATTATAAAAGTTATATTTTTGAAAAATAATACTTAAGTATGATTTTGGAGTTATATATAAGCTTTAACGGCGATTTATAAATTATTAAAAAGAATGGTTTAAATGGAGATTTTTGAATTATTATAAACGGTTTATATAAAAGATTTAAAAATTGATATTTTATAAATTTAAAATATTGGAATTATAAAACGAGTTTTTATAAGTGTTAAAATGGAAGTATAAAGGGATTTCATAAGTGAATGAAATTTATAGATTTATAAATTGTGAAGTTATAAAATGAATAGATTTTTGTAAAATAAAGGATTTATAAGTAATTAACTTACAAATTAGATTTTTGGTATAAAATTGAGTTATAAATTGAATCGGTTAATAAAGGAGATTTATAAATCGAAGTTGTTATGAAATATAAATCGAATTTATAAACATTGATTTATGAATCCGAAATCAATTGAATTTGATAAATTAAACATAAAAGTTTATTAAAGGAGATGTATTCGTGATTTTGGACAGCGAATTATCCTTTAAGTTAAATGTTGTAATAATAAGAGTTTGGTTAGAAAGTATATTCACGATTTTGGACAGTGAATATATTATTAAATAAAATGGATATGTTTTGGGAATTAATATTTTAAATAGAATTAAAACGATTTAAAGATGTTTTAAAATGCGTTAAGTATCGAATACATAGATTTCAACATTTATTGTTGAAATAGACATTTTCGAGAAATAGAAGGAAATAGTGGACTATAACACTGTTGTTATAGTAAATGATTTCTGAAAGGAAATGTTTTATATTGTATTGGGATTTATATATCTATTTTAATTTCGAATCCATATACTAGTGATTTTGGGTCGTCGTAACGATGTTTTACGCAACATTCGTTTTGACTCAAATAAGTGTGTTTAAGCGCACGTTTTCTTTAAAGAATCAAATATAAACTTAATTTCGATTTAAGTATATTGAATATTTTCCAAGTGTTGAAAATAAATGGATTTGTGAATTACTTATTATTAAATAAGTATGGAAATGTTTTCCAATATGAAGTGAATATTTTGAGATTTTATCTTTTGAAGATAAATTGAAAATGAATATTAGAAATCGATTTGGAAATCGTATATTCATAGATATTTTGGAATTGTAAATTCACTATGTAATTTATAAAAGGAAGGGAAATTTGTTTAAAAATAAACGTTGATTTATTTTTGAAGTGTGGAAATGAATTTTACGGATTTGGAACGTAAATGTAAAGTAAATCGCTAAGGATTTATTAAATTGGTTTAAATGAACCATTTTGAATGAAAATGAATAAAGATTTGTGAATATATCCCGTGTAGGGAAATGATTGAAATTTCTTTTCAAAAGTTGTAAAAGTGAAAAGTGATTTGAAATTTGTTTTCAAATGTTGAAGTGTGGAAAATATATATAACTTGTAAAGATATTTTGGAAAATTATTTGGAATCTGGTGATGTTGAGTATACCTATTGATAGTTAAATAACCGACTATCAATATTTACCTTTGAATGGGTATTTGTTGTGATTTGCTTGAATTTGAATGCCACAATTATTTTCAAAATAAGCGCTCACTATTCGGGTTAGCCGGGAAAGGACCTTGGGTCGTATAACCCATTCCGAAGATGTGATACGTCGTTATGGATTACATTTGATGACCGGTTTTGAAGACCGGATATTTGTGAAAACGGAAGGATTACCGTCGAATGACTCTGCATCAGCTGATCTCCGATATAGAGGTTTTATCACCCTTAGTGACGGGAAGTCCGGACGTGATTAGTGAATATCCGGATTGCAAGGGCTTCTTTGGAAGTGCCTTCGGTTCCGTTCGATCCCGGAACGGACTTGTATTGATGTGTGTCTGACATTACAATTTGAGATGTAAAGCTGGTTTCTATCAAATATATTTTTGTTGGTGGCGGAGAATTTATTCTCTTAGCTTAACACCCTTCTCTGAGACGTACGAGCTCAGAGGTTATGTAGTTGATGGTTACTAGTGATACATTTCCGAAATTGGTAATGTGGCATACGAAGTGCTGTTGAGCATTTGTTGAACAAAGCACAGCTTTTGTATAAAGCATGGCTTTGTTGACGAGACTTCGTCGGACCTCACACCCCGGAAATGGTCAAAACAGGAAGGATGCAGCAAGGTTATTAGGGGGTAGTGCCCCTTTAGTGTATGTCATTTCTTCTGGATAGAGGTGGTATCATGGTATGGAGCCCGAATATTTAACCTTTGTTGTTGCTGCAAATTTATTACTTTATGGTTGTTGGAATCGAGGATCCTCGGATATAGATTGGTCACGATCGGGCAATGACATATTCGTGTCAGTAGTTACCCAGTTTGAAGGGTAACCCGGCCTTGTGTTGGCAGAGATCCAGGTAGGTTCTTGGGTCGTCTTTCCAGAGGCGTACCCATGTGGCAATGGGAAGTTCCTTGGCCTGACCATTTGTTGGAAATCCAAAGAAACAATACGATCTTATACGGTTTTAGTTGTAGAACCTATCATTCACTTATGGTGACGCCCCACTGTTTGGATGGTAGCTATAGTAGGCATAAGTCCGGAATGCCTATGTTGGCTAAGATTTATAACTTTACTTTCGAAATGATTTTTCCTACACTATGCACTAGTAATAATATCAAATGTTTCTTTTTAATTCGTATCAAGCATCTTTGACTATCATAAGGAGAAATCTTCTCTGATTCTGCGTTTGCATTGTGTGTGTGTGTGTGTGCGGGAGGCCTTATGGTAGTCTCATTTTCCAAAAAGCATTGCGAATCTATTTTAAAAATATTCCTGTTGTTGTTTTAAAGATAAATAACTTTTAAGTTCTCACACCAGTCTCATGACTGACCTAGAATTTATTGTTTTCCTTCCTAAACTCTGGGTGCCCACCAATTTCTACACGGGCAGTCTAGAGTCAGGTTTATCAGGATATTCTGGAATTCAGGAGTTGCTGGAGGCAAGCTGGATGGCATGGCGTATTCACTAGTATATAATATTTCTTTTCCGCTGTTTGTTGTTGTAAACTCTGATGATGTAATGTAATGTACTGTGATGTAATGAAATAACTGATATAGTTCTTTGTTTAAAGATTATTCATTTATCTATTATATGTTGTTCCGCTGCGATTGTGAGATTCTGATATTGTTCTGTTGTTCCTTTCTGTTCTATTATATCCTTTTCTCTCTTCTTCTATCGTTTTCTTCTTCTTTAACCCTAACGGTACGGTTTTCCGGCCTTCGATTGCTCGGCAATTGATACAGTGGACGTATTGATGTCGACCTTCATGGATGAAAAATCGCACTCGTTACATCTCTCCCAAAAGGTAATGCCTCCACACCTTCAATGCAAAAATCACTACAACAAATTCCAAATCATGTGTCGGATATCTGACCTCATGTTGTCTAAGATATCGAAAAGCATTGACAATCACTTTACCTCTCTACATCAACACAGCTCCTAACCCTATTCCACACGCATCTGTATAAACCGCCAAATCTTGATTCCCTTCCGAAACAACCAAAACTGGTGCATGAGTCAATAAATGTTTCAAACTATGAAATGCTTCCTTACACTTATCGGTCCACACAAACTTTACATCCTTTCTTGTTAGCTTGGTCTTCGGTCCTGCTATCCATGGAAAATCCTTAATGAACCCCAACAATAACCAGCCAACCCAAGGAAACTCTTTATCTTCGTCACTGTCTCGGGTCTCCTCCAACTATTCACCGTTTCTATATTAGTCGGATCTACTGATAACCCTCTCTCTGAGACTACATGACCCAAAAACTTCACTTCCTTCTTCCAGAAATGACACTTCGAAAACTTCCCCTTTAGCTGATGCTGCCTCAGCGTTTCAGGCACCACTCTAGGATGAACTTCATTCTCCTTCTCATCCTTAGAGTATATCAAGATATCATCAATGAAAACCAAAATGAACCCATCCAAGTGCTCTTAGAAAACTCGGTTCATCAAATCCATAAAGAATTCCGACGCATTAGTTAGTCCGAATAGCATAACTAACCATTCGTACGATCCATAACTGGTACTAAACGTCGTCAAAGGTATACTATTCTATGCTATTTTGAGCTGATGGAAATCGGTTGCCAAATCTAACTAAAAAAATATCTTAGCTTCACTCAACCGGTCAAACCAATCGTCAATCCTGGACAGTGGAGATAGATTCTTTATCGTTCTCTCATTCAACTTACGATAATCGATACATAGCCTCAGTGATCCGTCTGGCTTATTGGCAAACACGGCGGCTGCCCCCCAAGGTAAACTACTCGGTCTGATACTATTGCCTTCCAAATCCACCAAATGCACTTTATACTCCCTCATCTCTGTAGAGGTCAATCTGCTTGGTGGCCTACTTATTGGTTCTGCTCCCGAAACAAAATCTATTTGAAACTCAATATCTCATATTGGTGGCAATCCAACGACAAGTTCGAAAACATCCATGAATTCTCTAACCATGAAAACTCGACTCAAATCATCTTCCAACTCCATAACACCCAACAAAGCGTTCACCACACCGCTAGAACCATCTACGCTATAAACGATCCTATCACTACAATTAGGGCGTCTAAGTGATATTTTCCTATTCTGGCAAAATATCCTAGTATCGTACTTGTTTAACCAATCCATCCCAAGAATAATCCCAAACCCCACAAAATCAAACACATGCAAACTGCAAACAAAAGTATGACTCAACAAATCAAACTCTAACTGGTCACATCTCAAAACTATGAATTTGAAGCGTACCTCATAAAATTGCCTTTTCTTTCTCCTAAGCTGTTGGTTTCAAAGGCTGGCTCTAATGCATACACCTAGCCCTTTCCATCCTTAGTGAGCTCCTTGCATTGATTCTTATAGTGGCTTATCTGATCAAAGTTGAAGCATCTGACATTCTTCTTCCCAATCACTTCTTTAGCCTTCCCAGTACGACACTCATTAGTGAAATGACCCTTCCCGTCGCACTTGAAACAGACCACCTCAAACTTTCCCTTCTTGGCTACTCCACCCTTCTGGGCAGCCTCCTTAAGAAAGACCTTCCTCTTCTGACCATGCCTAACCTGGACTTCTTTCACCTTATTCTTCTCCTGACAAGAAAGCATCTCTTCTTGTCTCAATGTCATCTCCCCAACCACATCACAGGGATCTCTAATATGCGGTAAGGTAGCCCTGGCCAACTCAGGCTTCAATCCCCTAATAAACTTCTAATTTCTTTTCATCACTGTATCTCCAATAGCATAACTATATCTGGCTAATTCTTCAAACCTAATAGCACACTCCAAAATAGTCATCTCTCTCTATACTAGCTCAGCAAACTTTCGGATCAAAATAGACTGCGCCATCACTAACATGAACCTCTCCTGGAACCTCCTTTTAAACTCTGCCCATGTCATGGTCTCGTCACCCACTGCCGCAGTCACACTATTCTACCAAAATAAAGCAGCTTCCTGAAGCTGTCTAGAAGCAAGCCTCCTTTTCTGCTCATCATTGATCCCCAAGTCTACAAAGATTCTCTCACAGTGCAGCAACCAATTCCCCACCTCTATAGCATCCTATGTTCCAATAAATGGCTTCCCTCCAAGCTTAGTGTAATATCTGATCAACTTAGCATAATTATTAACTACCGAAACTTTCGAAACTCCTGCTCCTGCAGCATCTCCTCTTACCACCCCAGCTGCAATTCCAGCTTGCATCATATTCACAAAAAACTAATACTTAGCTCCCATGTCCATCCGTGGAACTCCAGCACCTACATTATCTGCCTGTGCCTGACCTTGGATCCTCCTCACATTAGGTCGGGCATTCTCCTTAGTGCCCTCCCCTCCTGGGTTCACTCTTCCTCTTTTACCATTCATATCTATACATAAACTTCATGAGATAAAGAAAAATAACCTAACAAAGATAGAAGACTATAGATAAAGCGTATACTTATATATAACAAATATAAGTACGTTACTATACCGTTATCCTATACCTCAATCCAACTCTAATTCCTAAGGATTATGTTTTTAAAAATCATTATTTAGTTTAAAGTTATTCATAAACCTATGCTCTAATACCAAGTTGTAACATCTTGTATTTGGAGGCCATAAGCTAAATGCTATAGATGTTGCAGTCATCTATAGTATTAATTTCCAGTGACAAAATACGATAATGCTAATGGTATCTATAATATCAGAAGCATTTGAATATGAACAAATGAAAGATTTTAAAAACAACATTTTACTGATTACATTTTAAAATTATAATTCATATCCAAGTTACATAAACCCTTAGCCTTTCCTAGGCAATGATCAAATATAACAATTACAAAATACGCCAAGAGTGACATATGACGATGCCCCCTTGGTTGACTAGAGTTAGTATAGTCATATTTGACTTAATATACATAGAAGAATCAAAAAAAAATTGAACTATAACTCCTAATTAGCTATCCATCAGCCCCTTCTTGTCTCCGTAAGCTTTATTCGCCAAAATTTTTAAACACGAAAACCTTAACCCCCAGCCTACTCAAATCAATCTTGAGCACCTGAGTTTAAAGGGAAACAAAAACTACGAGTCAGACATAAAGCCTGGTGTTAATAATAATATACATCTCAGCCATATTATGTTAAGTGAGACTACACCACTTAGCTGAACGGGTTTCTCCTCACTAACATCCTCTAAAACATATCTTTCGCAAATCTTTTCCTACAACCAAAACTGGTTAAAATATGTAAAGCATCATTATGTAAACATACATATCAGGTAATAAATGAACTATCTGTTCGAACATTATAATTTTTTTGCTAAGAATTAACCTTTGGCTGACTTGGGTCTACCAGATAATATATCAAAATTTATCTAACATCTATTAGTCACACTTCTTCTGGATGTTATGTCTTTAACTATCTGTTAAATACTTTCCTTCTAGACTATTTGTCCCTAACTTAACATCTCCCAGGCTCACCTGATCCTAATGGTTTTGTGGGCTCACCAGCAACCTATCTGTATACAAACCTATATTCCTTTATGTGTGTAATCATAATTTTAGTCTTACTTGTGACAAAGCCCTACCACTGGAATTTTAGGCAAAATTAGCTGGGGCGAATAGCTAATGTATAGGGCGCGACCCTGTACCAGTCTCATCTGGTATTCTAATATATGAGTCATTTTACTTGGGGATCCCTTCCATATATCCTTAATGAACCTTCGATAATAACCAACCAACTCAAGGAAACTCTTTATCTCCATCACTGTATCGGGTTTCTTCCAACTATCCACCGCTTCAATATTAGTCAGATCTACTAACAACCATTTCTCCGAAAATACATGACCGAAAACTTCACTTCCTTCTTCCAGAAATGATACTTTGAAAACTTTTCCTTTAGTTGATGCTGCCTCAGCGTCTCAAGCATCACTCTAAGATGACCTTCATGCTCCTTCTCATCCTTAGAGTGTATGAAGATATCATCAACGAAAACCAATATGAACCTATCCAAGTGCTCTCAGAAAACTCGGTTCATCAAATCCACAAAGAATGCCAACGCATTAGTTAATCCGAACGACATAACTAACCATTCGTACGATCCATATCTGGTCCGAATCGCCGTCAAAGGTATACTATCCTCTGCTAGTCTGCGCTGATGGAAACCCGTTACCAAATCTAATTGAGAAAAAACCTTGGCTCTACTCAACTGGTCATACAAATCATCAATTCTGGGAAATGGATATCGACTCTTTATCGTTTTCTCATTCAAGTTACGATAATCGATACATAGCCTTAATGTTCCGTACGGCTTCTTAGCAAACACTACGGCTGCCCCCCCAAGGTGAACTACTCGGTCTGATAAAACTCTTGCCTTTCAAATCCACCAACTACACTTTCAACTCCCTCATCTCTGTATGGTTCATTCTGCTTGGCGGCCTACTTTCTGGTTCTGCTCCAGGAACCAAATCTATCTGAAACTCAATAGCTAATTTTGGTGGCAATCCAACAACAGGATCAAAAACATATGCGAATTCTCTAACCATGAAAACTCAGCTCATCTTCCAACTCTATAACACCCAACAAAGCATTCACCTCACCGCTAGAAACTTCTATGGTATAAACGATCATATCGCTACATTCAGGGCATTGAAGAGATATTTTCCTATCCTGCCAAAATATCCTAGCATCATACTTGCTTCACCACTTCATCCCAAGAATAATCCTAAACCCCACAAAATCAAACACATGCAAACTGCAAACAAAAGTATTACCCAACAGGTAAAACTCTAACTAGTCACATCTCAACCCTAGAGTTGCATACCCTCTAACTTGATTTGCAATCTATAAGGAAGTAACTAAATATGTGGGTTCAAGGTTAAGCTTATCTATCAAATATCTAAATATAAAATAACGCGATGCACCGGTATTAAATAGAACGGTAATAGACATACCATGAATCTGCAGCGTACCTCCCAAAACTACCTTTCCTTTCTCTTGAGTTGTTGGATTCGAGGCAGTAGGCTCCAATGCATACACCTTGCCCTTTCCATCCTTAACTGGCTCCTTGCATTGATTCTAATAGTGGCCTATCTGATTGTAGTTGAATCATCTGACATTCTTCTTCCCAATCACTTCTTTAGCCTTCCTAGTACGACACTCATTAGCGAAATGACCCTTCTTGTCGCACTTAAAACAGACCACCTTAGACTTCCCCTTCTGGGATGCTCCACCCTTCTGAGCACCCTTCTTATGAAAGAAATTCCTTTTCTGACCTTGCCCAACTTTGACTTCTTTTACCTTATTCTTCTCCCGACAAGCAAGCATCCTTCATATCTCAATGCCATCTCCACAACCACATCACATGGATCTCTAATATGTGGTAAGTTAGCCTTGGCCTGCTCAGGCTTCAATCCCCTGATAAATTTCTCGTTCCTTTTCATCATGTGTCCACAACAGCATAATCATATCTGGTTAATTCTTCAAACCTACTAGCATACTCCAGAATAATCATCTCTCCCTGTTCTAGCTCAACAAACTTTCAAATCAAAACAGACTATGCGATCACTGACATGAACCTCTCCTGGAACCTCCTTTCAAACTCTGCCCATGTCATGATCTCCTTATTCACTGCCACAGTCACATTATTCCATTAAAATAAAGCAATTCCCTGAAGCTATCTAGAAGCAAGCCTCCTCTTCTTCTCATCATTGAGCCTCAAGTCTACAAAGATTCTCTCACAGTGCAGCAACCAATCCTCCACCTCAATAGCATCCTTAGTTTTGATAAACGACTTCCCTCCAAGCTTAGTATAATCTCTGCTCAACTTAACATAATTATTAACTACCGAAACTTTTGAAACTCCTGCTCCTGTAGTATCTCCTCCTACCACTTTAGCTGTAATTCCAGCTTGCGTCATATTCACAAAAAATAATACATAACTCCCATGTCTGTCTATGGAACTTAAGCACCAACATTCTCCGCCTATGTCGGACGTTGGGTTCTCCTCACATTAGGTATGGCATTCCCCTCGGTGCCCTCCATTCCTGGGTTAATCTTCCTCTTCTACCATCCTTATTTGTATTCAAACTTCATGAGCTACGAAAAATAACCTAACAAAGATAGGAGACCAGAGATAAAGCATATACTTATATATAGCAAATACAAGTACATTACTATAGCATTATCCCATACCCCAATCCTACTCTCATTCCTAAGGATTATGTTTTCGAAAATCATTTTTTTAGTTTAAAGTTATTCATAAACCTATGCTCTGATACCAAGTTGTAACATCCCGTATCGGGAGGTCAAAAGCTAAGCACTACAAATGCTGCAGTCGTCTACAGTATTAACTTTTGATGACAAAATATGATAATGCTAATGGCATCCATAATATAAGAAGCACTTGAATATGAACAGATTTCAAAAAAACATTTTACTGATTACATTTCAAAACAATAATTCATATCCAAGTTACACAATCCTTTAACATTTCCAAGGAAATGATCAAATATAACAATTAAAAAAATTGCCAAGAGCAACATATGATGATGCCCTCTTGGTTGACCAAAGTCAATACAGTCATATTTGACTTAATATACACAGCGGAATCCAAACAAAATAATACTATAACTCCAAATGAGCTATCCATCAGCCCCTGCTCATCTCCGGAAGCTTTATTTTCCAAAATTTCTAAAACCTGAAAACCTCAACCCTCAGCCTACTCAAATCAATTTTGAGCACCCGAGAGTTTAGAGGGAAATAAAAACTTCGAGTTAGACATAAAGCCCGGTGTGAATAATGCTATACATCTCAATTATATTTCGTTAAGTGATACCACGCCTTTTAGCAGAACGGATTTCTCCTCGCTAACATCCTTTAAAAAATACCTTTTGCAAATCTTTTCGTGCAACCAAAACTAGTTAAAATCTATAAAGCATCATTATGTAAACATTCATATTAGGTAATAAATGAACTATCTATTCGAACATTATAGTTTGGATAGTTAGCTATTAACCTTTGGCTGACTCGGGCCTACCAGACAATATATCAAATTTATCTAACGTCTGTTAAACTCTCTTCTTCTGGACGGTCTATCCTTAACTATCTGTAAAATACTTTCCTTCTAGACGATCTATCCTTAACTTAACATCTCTTAGAGTCACCTGATCCTAATGGTTAGCGGGCTCAACAGTAACCCGTCTGTATATTAACGTACATTCCTTTCTGTGTGTAATAATAATTTTAGTCTTACCTGTGATAAAGCCCTATACACTGGAATTTTGGACAAAATTATCTGGGGCAAATAGCTAATGTATAAGGCGTGACCCTATACCAATCCCATCTGGTATTCTAATATCTAATTCGTTTTACTTAGGGATCTCTTCCCATAATTTTCCTTGAAAACCATTTCAAAATGATTTAAAACCTTCAAATCAAACTGAAACAAGGAAAATATATATTCTATGCGTTACTCAAAATCATCTTGCCATGTTATATGTGTATACTTTACTCAAATCTTAGTTGATGAAAACTTTTAAACCTTTGAAAGTCCCCCTTTTGAATCCATTGAAAGTACCACTTTCGAAACCATTGAAAGCACCTCCTTATAAATCTTGTAAAACCCTTTAATTAATCTAGGCCCAAAGGCCAAAACCTTCCATTCCAAACCATTTTCGAAACCTTTTCAAAACCATTGGAAATTCTTCCTTTCGAAAGAATTAAAACCCTTAGACGTCATTCTTTTAAAACCATTAAAACTTGCCTTTCGAAACCTTAGGAAAAACTTTCCTTTTAATCCTTCCGAAATAATAAGAAAACCTTCCCTTTCGACTCCTTTGAAACTATTGGAAAATATTTCTTTGAAACCTTTCGAAATTATTAGGGAAATACCCCTTCAAACCCTTCATATAAAACCTTTTCGATTGCATTAAAACACCAAACCATTCGAAAGCCTTTGGGTTCAATCTAAAACATGTGGAAACCTTTTGAAACCATTTAAAAATTTACTCCTTCGAAACCTTTGAAAACCGTCTCAGTCGAAACCATTTGGATTATTCCTTCAAGTACAGCAAAAGGATCCGAAACCCATTAACGTCAAAAGCATTCCTTTCATAATCATTCCTAAGTAAAAAAGTGATGGTGTAGGAACCATCCCTTCGAAAGCATTGGAAGTGGTCAAGTTTAAAAAGCAAAACAACCCATTCGAAACCTATCCGAATCGAAAGGTAAAAAGCGGCAGTTAAAAGGTTTTGACTTAGTCAAAAGCATTTATTTAAAAATAAAGGCGCAACCCAATCGAAACCATTTCTTTATATCCATTTGACCCGGTTAAAGGCTAACCAAGTCGAAAGCTACTTAGTTGAAAGCAAGCAGACACATTTTCTTTTGAAAACAAAGTAAAGCCTCAATCCCTTTATAACCCTTGGTTTCAACTCTATACATTCCGCCTACATCCAATTCACTACATACTAGTTCCCTGATACCATATGCATTAATTTCGACAGTGTCGGAGGCGAAGGTAAAGAGGCGGAACTAGGTGCCGAAAGCATCGAAACAGTGAAATACATGTAGATTAGTCCTTTTTAAACTATTTCTTTGTACCTAACCTGCCTTGTTTGTCAAATTGTGATTGGTTACAAGTTTCTCTTTTCTAAAAGTACTGCTGACTTTCCAGAATTAACATTTTGAATTTATTTACGAAAAAGCCCTTTTTCCTTTATATATATACACATATCACATTTAAGTCTCATACCTTAAATAATTTTATATACACATTAAAACACTTAGGAAAATTATAAAAAATTCTAGAAAATCACTATTTATATGTTTTCTAACATATATAAATTTCAAACCCTAACCATTAATTATTTAACTGTATATAATTTTTAACCCAAATAACATTTTCTTCACTAGAAAATTTATATAAATTCCACATAAATCCAAAAAATTATGGAAATTGAAACCCATTTCCAAATATAATTTTCGGTCTATATAAAAAATTGCAAGGCATTTGGATGTCATTGATTGGATTTCATATTAAAACATATCATAAAATCAATATGAACATGCATAGACCATTAACAAATATATATAATCATTCCATCATTCCAAAATATGGAAAAACATTGCAAATAAATTCGGATTCATCTTAAAACCAAAAACAATAGAAATATGAGATGTAAACATTATTCATCTTAGCTCTAGATATTAAGAGATTGAGACATGAATGGATTTTATTTGAATTGGCTTCTCCCTTAGCTTTTCTTAATCTTCTTCCTCTTTCTCTTGTTGATGGTGGCTGGCCTTAAGCTTGTAAAATTTCAATAAATGAAAAAATAAATGTGTTTGGGATACACAGCAAAGGTTTAGGGTATAAGAATGGCCTCTTTCCTATTTTGCCTGTCCTCTATTTCACTTTAACCCTTATTTTGATTCATTATTTAGGTGTTCATTATTTAGGTGGCATGGCTACACCTTAATAAAATCAAATCTCAATCACCTAATCAACACATTATTTTATTTAATTTAACTAATTAAATATCCTAAATAATGTTACCAAAAATATGTGGTGTTACATTCTCTTAGACAACAACTGCAACTGAACTCCTCCAATCCAAGGCTGCATCTGTTAGATGTCGCAATGCCAACCTTTGCATCATTTAGCTCCATATCTCTAACTATCCGATCACATAATCTTTTCCAAGACTAGACTTAGTCTCGGTGCTACTAATCCTCTTACCTTTCAGTCTCTTATAATCATGGTAGAGCGAAGGAAAACTCATCTATGTCCTGGTCTGCACGATCTCTTCTACGACATTCATTCTCGGTTCCTTAACTGGAGTAACATTCTTCGATGCTCGATTCCCGCAATTCATGACAGTACTACCCCGACCACCTTTAGCATTGGCAGCTTTGGTACTTATAGTTCTTACCACCTAATCATTGCGGAATAGCTTTAGGAAACAAAAGGATAGAGTTACGCGAAAGAGAGGGTTGCGAAGAAAGAGGTATACGTAAGGAATAAATTTAAAAGTTTAGTTTTCAAAATAAAAATACGCTCTCATGTGTATAATGCACTTGACTCATTATAGGGTATCGCTTAACCTAATAAACTATACCCAATTAAAGCCAAGGAGTTCGTTCAACCTTGAGCTCTTATACCAAATGCAACGATCTAACTCTTCGACCCTCAAAAGTTGACACTAAATACATCCACTGTGTTCGTGCGTCGAGTACCCAAGTGCTCGGAAGATAAAATGTTAGGGTAAAATGAAAAGAAAAGGTATAGAATAAGAAAGAGAGAACATAACATCAGAATCTCACAACGAAACAATAATATATAATATCAAAAGAATGGCACAAAGGGTTACCCTGAATATAGAAATATTATAGTTACTAAAACCTACGTACTATCATCAGCCTAGGCAGTTATAACTACTTATCCTCCCAATGCTGATATATGCAATACAATAATGCAGCGGAAATAACAATACTATGATAGATAATCGTCTAGCTCTTCTCTATAAGCTCCACGACATCCATAGCTAAACCTGGAAACTTACACGGTGCTAACCCGAGCATTATAAAAAATAACACCCGGATTAGTCAGGTAAAATAGCGTGAGAAACTCAGGAGACAAATGTGACATATAATAACACCTTTTGAGACCATATGGATTACCGTAACAATTTTCCCCTCAAAGCAACCAACCATTCATTAGATTTAAATACAGTGCTACGATAGATAATGTCTAGGGTGTAGCACATAAATCAAAACATAGCTTTTGTGCACACGACATAATAATAATAATAAGTAAAAAATCAATACCGCTAATGCACATTTGTATATGGATTGTTTTCCCTAGAGACGCCACCAATATACTGAAGCCCATCTCCATGATAAGGATCAGAAACTACCTTTCCAGCATCGCATTTCTTTAGATATGATATACTCTAAGGTAAACACAACTGGCCCAACGATGAACCGCGTAGCACTAAGTATCAATAACTCTCACGCACAACATATCAATAAGCATACTCCATATTTGGATTTGATATACCCTTATGGGTTAGCAAAACACGAGATTGTGCATCTAACTCTAGTTTTACTCATTTTCGATGTCGAGGCTATGTTCGGTAGCTTTCATACGAGTCTTCAGCACTCGAATAGCACACTAATCCCCAATTAGATTCCTTCATTTCGAACAGATCACGAATCACTACATGGATTCGAGCGTCTCAAATAGATCACAAACCTCCCTATAGGTTCCCTACATAAGTCCTCCTACGAATGCTAACGTTGTCCTCTCTTTTGAAAAACTCCATAAGATAGATAGTTCCATATAATAGCATCATTTGAAATGTTAACGCTGACCTCTCCCTTGGGCTTAACCTTAGGATAGACCGTTCGACTCTATAACATTTCACTGCACAACTGCTTCAAGAGTATAGATCGCATATGTGGTTTTGAAGTGATTATAGGTTTGAGTCATCTCATATAAGTACACTCTTCTAATTTACCAGATTATCAAAATCCAATCGATGAATTTCCAGTTAACTCAATTATAGTTCTCTCAGAAGTAAGCGAAAGCTAGAGATGTTTCGTATCAATACTCCTCCCTGGGGGTTCTCATTGGTATGAAATTGTGATGCCTTCTGATAACTTCTTACGTCATATTTGGTCAAGTTCGATGGTCGACTAATTGACTATCTAGTAAAAAACAACTACTTATACAAATCAATATTCGTATACTTAACTCGTTTCCAACATTCCAACTTAACTATTTCTTACCCAAGAGTGCATCAGAGCATTGCCTAGATACTTCATTTTCGAATCTTACAAATAGATAAGCTACCTCGTTCGCTTTTAGTGTTAGGTATAGTATTATTGATTTCCATAAACAAGTAAGAAATCAACACGATTAACACGTTTTTGATATTTTTTTACTTGCTATTCTTCAATTAAGAGGGAAGCTGGTAGGTTAGAGCTCTATTGCTCCATCCTTACTCGAACATCAATCTAAACTCTCACAAATAGACAAGACATACTTCATCAGCTTTTAGTGTTAAACATAGTTAATTATTTTTCAAACAAGTAATTAAACAATTAACCACTTGGCCACTAAGCTATTCTAATCCCTTTCTAAACTTTTTGTTTATACTTTTGAACCCTTTTTAAAATGATATATATGTATAGTAATTTATTTACCAAAACTTGATATGTATAAATAAGTCGAAAGATATTTTATTATATAAGATATAAAATTGTCAACACATTTAATAAAAACTATGTATACTTAAAAATTATTTTAAAATAAGTTAATACTTATAATCAGTTTTTAAAAATTTATCCAAAACATTAATCTAAAATAACAACTTTATAATTTCCTTTGAAACTTAGAAAAACATTTTTTTTATTATAAATTCCTCTTCATTGAAAGTTTACAACTAATTCTTAAAAATTCATAAATATTTCAAGACACTTTTGAAATACTATAATATGAGTTAGTAAACACTTGCAAAAAGAATAAAGCAACATACTTAAATTTAAGTATCTTTTCAAACCTTTAAATTCCAAAAATCTTGGCTAAACAGGGCAGTTTTGCAGAAGTGAAGTTTTGACCACCTTTCAAGATGGTAATTAACTTTTTACTACCCAAGCTTTTAATAGCTAAAAATATACATACAAGATAGTATAAATATGGTGAGATACCCCTAAGAATCTCTGTACAAAGTTCCACGGAAATCACCAAAAACAAGCCAATTCCAAAGTGCGTCCACATCGACTATCGCTGTAAGTGCACTTTCAGATCCAAGTCCAATCTAAATCAAAGTACATCTGTAACATATGTGCTTTGTTTCAACGTCTTGCAACAAGTTATACAAGTCTATTCCAAGTCCATAGACATGGATCATATGTGTCAATTACTTTCAAAGCAAAAATCAAAACTGATGCTTTAACATATGTCAACAACAATGCAAACAACATAAACCCAATCAAACATCAACATATACGGGTTATATATTCAATCAAAGAGGTGAGTTATCTTAACTTTAACCTCACAAACAATCAAGATCCAAGCACGCAAGTCCAACCCCACCTTGCAACCACCTTTCCTCTCTTCTTCCTTATTGCTTTCACTTGCATCTAGACTCCATTACACTCAAATTGCTCACAGCCAAAGCTTCCATGGGATGTTTAGCTTCACCTCTTCATCTTCTAACTAGTTAGGATGTTTTGCAATGTTGTGGCAATGCTTCACTCCAAATTTGGTTTGATTTGCGTATATTTTGCTTTACGAAATTATGAAGAGGGGGAAGAAGAAGACAAGGAAAGATAGCTCGCTATGCTTTGTAGACATGTGATTATAAACTAAGTGTATGCCTCTTCTTTTATAGGCTCATGATGGTGTTGCCTTAGCTTGTTTTCACCCCCTTGCATGTCATGTAAGGCTTTCCTGCCATCACTTCTCCTATATCATCTCTTAAAAGTTAAATATTTTCATTTGAGATCATTTTAATATATCTTTGATGACATCACTCATGGAACAAGCCAAAAAGTTTATTTCCATAAATGTAAAAAGTTTTTATTTCATTTTTTGGCTTCCCAAGAAAATAAGTGAATGTAAAATGAACAACTTCTAACAGTTTAAAAGCCGCTTATCGATAAAACAGTTTTCTATCACATTATTGATATTTTATCAGAGGATATACTTTTTAAACAATTTTCTAAAACAAGTTTCTTATCATTATATATTAATTAATTAATGTCTAACAAGGTTATAAAATCATATTTATAACACTTAGTTATATTTCAAAACATTTTGATATTCGAAGACGAAGTGTTCCAATTTTCGAATCGCTACAAGTCAATTTAGGCATAACCCCTGTCTTTCGGCTGACCTCTCAGGACCAATGATATTTTCGACCTATGTAACAGCTCCTACTCCTCGTATATGGTAGCAATCTCACTGTCATAGCATCAAGCCTTGCTCACCCTCCCATTTAGACTGCCCAATGCAATCAAGAAAATGCCACTAGTTTCTTAAAATGTAACCCTTAAAAGTTTGAAGCAGATTCTACTTGTTCTTTGACATTTCGATCATAAACTATCCAAATTTCAGTATCCCCTTAACTTATAAGCAAACGTATAGTCCCATGGACCTTACAGTTGGATGTGTCCCATATCAGTAAAATGTATACAGAACTGTTAGTATCCCCTTGTGGTAGGCAGACATCTATTTTGTAACACTACTGACCTCGCATTCTAACATTCTTATTTAATCTAAGCTATTAGAAAACATTAATAATTCACACCTATCATAAATACATACGGCTACGTATATATTCATATTTATTTATTTACTACGCCTTCAATGATCAACTGTTAATATTCAGTTATTCTTACTTAACTGACTCCTTATTTCGTGAATGTCGTCTTTAATATTATTTTCCACTTATTTATTAGCTTAAAGGGTTTAAATTTATTTTACCATTTACTTTTATTAGATATATTTACTATTCCTTTTTATGTCTTGCTATCTTCCTTTGGTTACTGACTTCATTACTTACTAATTCATTAATTTGCCTACATTTCATCGCTTGTTGTTTAATTTATATCTTTCCTTCTATTGCAATTTTAATTTTACATTTAGATTGTTATTATTATAACTACTTACAATTCTTTAGTTTATACCTATAGAGACTTCTATATTTTAATACGCTGGAATTACATTTTTCCCAAATGGAAATGTTAAAATTGTAAACTTCTATAAATTATCTAAAATAGGGATCTATGTTACGTTTGTAATTACAAGAAATAATATTTTTGTTTTTATTGAAATAGATAGTGTAAAATACAGTAAAGACCCTAGTTTATACATGTCTTTCTTTTAAACATATTTCTTGTTACTTCAAATGATACACTTTTATTCTTAATTATGAAACTGGATAATAATATAGAAATTTACACTACAATGCCCTTCATTTAAATGAATTAAAATGCTAATTAAATCCTTGTAAATTTTATAATAACTTATAACCAACATTTACTCACATATATCATGTAATTGAAAAACCTGGAATTACTATATAATTTATTAATTAAAGGACTACCATTAACCACACTTTCTAGGTTTAAGTATATGTAATATTAAATCCAAGTAGTCAATTCATAGAATATGTCAGCATGGTTTGGATTTCACTACATGCATATAGTTTAGCCTACAACTCTAAATAATTAAATCCAGGCATACACAGAACAGATTTACAATGAAATAAATCTAATATTATACAAAAGTACATAATTTTCCACTCACCTTTAACCTTTCCATATCTCCAGATCTACATCCTGTAATTTCATTTGGCTCCCATTTTCTCCCGAACAAAATATGTACGACGGGCACATATATACGTATTATAAATTTAGATCCGAGAACAGATTTGAATATAATATAGATTTGGATTTGTAGTTGATTTTGATTTTGGCGATTCAAATAGATCTTATTCTTCTTCACTATTATTCTCCACTATTCTCACTTGTATATACGTGTATAAACTATAGTTTTATTTAGATTTAAGAATTTATAGAGAAGAGAAAATGGTAAAGCTTAATCATGCTTTAGAGAACATGAGAAGAAAATTCAGAGGTAGGCGTGTATTTATGGGAGTTCAAATCAATGCTAGCCATTAAATTAGATTCTTTTAAATCTAGGCCGTTCAGCTTAGGACAAATTCATAGTCATCGACATCCATTGGTCAACGGCTATGGTGCCACCGAACGACCATTAGCAGTCGATCGGTCCTAATTAAGGAGTTGACTCGTTGGTGTATTTTGGTTAATTAATTTTACCATTTTATTACAATGATTTAATTCGTTATACGACTTAATCGAAATAATTTCATTCTATTATAAATAACGATAATGTTGCTTGAGCTTCAAATAACCGTTAATGGTAATTGACATTAATTAATTACATTTTATTTTCATAATTACTATATACAATCGTTCCCAATCCTAAATCTTTAAACGCTAGTAACTTTTTCGTTTGAAGTCCTATCGAAAAATTTTATATTTGAAAATTGATCAAAAAATCACCAAGAATCCAATAATGAAAGTTTTATACCAAATTCTAACATTTGAAATAAATTCTATTTTCGACGTAATTAATTATTAATTAATTCATTTTTAATTAATTATCATTAAATTTATGAAGTGTTACATCTTCTGGAATCTTCATATATATGACGATAGAAGGTGTACGGTTGATGTAGAAAATCTCCATAGGTAATGCTTCTTTCCATAATCTCTACTTCAATCTAATAGTTAGATGTAATGGTATTTCGCGTACTGTATTCACAAAAGGAGATACACCACTTAAGCATTTTATCAATCTAGAAAGTCGAATAGGCTCACATGGGTTTATGCTTTGACATGCACGCTTGGACCATTATTACCATGTATGTTTATACAGACTCCTTTTGTGTGATAGTTATTTTTTCTTGTATTATTTATTGACGCTTTTTATTGTTGGTTCTTGCATGTTGTTGCTTGATGAATGATTATTGCTATTTTTTGTTGATTGATTGGTTGATTGATTGTTCATGTTGTTGCTTGTGTTTCTTTTTGGCAGAATATTGATTGGTTTGTATTGATCGTTGTTGCTTATTATCGCTTGTTATCGTTTGTTGTTGATTGTTATTGCCTGTTATTGTTTTTTGTTTCTTATTGTTCCTTGTTAATCTCTTATTGTTGTTTGGTTGATAGGTAGATTACTGTTACTTACGTTGTCTTCATCGATTGTTGATTTTTTTGTTAGTTGTTTTTTACTGTTGCTTGTTCTGTGTAACTGGTTACTTGTATGTTAGTTATAGGTTCCTATTTTGTAACAACCCGTATTTTTATAATAGGATATTCAAATAATTGATTTAAATATTGAATCATTAATTAAATAAAGGCCTAAAAATATGATTGTTTGCATACGGTAGAATCAGGACTAGACCAATTCTGTTAGGTTTGGATTGTGTTGCGAACTAAAATAAGAATAAGCATCGCTATATTTAAAGATTGAACGATCCGATGGCCAAATGATGTCGAAATGCACAAATTTAGCATCCCAGCATATCGTCTTAAATAGCGACGAGATCTATACCGTTGGATCTAGAAAAATGAGGCGATGTACATTGATATGTTTCGTTTTGATCCGATGCGTTGTGCGATCGTACGGGCTCGAAACGTACGGCCATTTATTTGAGAGAATAAATAAATGAAATAAAATATTATTATAAATATCACCCAACTCCTTACCCTCTCTCTCTGTAGTTACAATTGGCATTTCACTATTTCATTCCTAGGATCAAAATAATGGTCTCTTCCTCTCAACTCCATTCAAAAAATAAAATCAAGAGATCTGCTCCACTAAAAATCGTAAAACCATATTTGATGAGCTCAGATGTTAGTGAAATTTAGATCCATCATCATTGGAAACATCCACCTTGTTGGATGCTGATCTAGGTGTCGGCTAGGTGGAGCTACGGGTGACGATAGGTGAAATGAAGATCGTCGTTGGATTTCTCTTGGCGAATATCATCTCTCCACCAAATTTCTTCGGTATCTATCAACTATATCAAATCATGTCGAAAGCCTAAGCCTAAGCACACTACCAGTCATGATCTAGGAGGGACGACCTAGATTTGTCTCTTAAGGTCCGAGGTGAAGAGGTCATGTAGTGGAGAGTTTTGGCCAAATCCGTTCGATGTTTCGTTGAGAGATGGAGGGGAAATCAAAGGAGGAAGCTTATGGTGATATGGATAGGATGTATAGGCAGCATGTGTAGTGTACAAAGGTGATTAGGGATTTGGAGAAGATAATTATTAAAGTGATTAGTATTTTAATTAGTTAATTAATTATCTTATTTATCCCTTATCTTATATTGGTCATATCTTTTGCATATGAGGTCTGCTTTGGATGTGGTTTCTAGTGTTGTGCTTGTGATGGTAAGATCTATGTTTTGGTAATAGTTGGACAACATTTATTGTGATGAGTGATATTGTATCTCGCTATGATTTTTTTAGTTTTAGACCAACTTTCTGGAATAATTTTTGATTTTAAAATGTGATTTTCCTATACTTAGACACCAACTAGTTTTTTAGAAAAAAATAAAATTATTTTAATGTGTTTATATCACATATCATATTTTCTCATCAACGTGCCTTTTTCAGGAAATTATTAGGTTTGGGCAATTTTTGAGATGATTTTCCAATTGTTTGGTATGGATGTGTTCTTCATGTTGTATGTATGCTGTATCGGATGCATGTATGGATGTTGATTGCATGGTTTCTTGTTTGGTTGTTTATGGTTGAAAATGCCGATTTAAGGGCGATCGAGTGTCAGGAAATATCTTGTGCATTAGGGTTTCATACACGCAAAAATCCAACAAATGAGATAAGTTGCAGAGGAGGGTTAGGATATGTGCCGACTGATCTAAAGGTAGAAGATGATGCTTTGGACATTAAGGGTGGATGCTGGACATTTCCATTTGGTTTGTACTTATCCGTTTTGGTTAAGTACGTGACCCAAGGTGATTTGGCTGATCATTGGCTTGGACATTGAGGAGATTTCATGGTGCACGATGTGTTGGGTTTTTCATGTGATCGACTTAGAGTCTTAATGTTATTGCTCTACGACGAGCGATTTAGATGGTGAGGAGATGATGTGATGCTTTGACATGGGAGTTGGTACTTTGGCTTATGACTCTATGGTGTATGGAGTGTGTTCTAAGGGTGATAGTTTCATGATTCTGCCGACCATGCTTAGGTGTTGGCTCGTTCGCATCGGGGATGGATGGCGATGTAACAACATGATGAAAAGCCTTGTATCTTTGGTTTGAGACTCATCGTGAGAGTGGATACCAAAGATTAGACACTCTGTATCTTCAATTTGTAACTGAAGTAGGGTGTAGGTACCAAAGAAGCTCATAGTAGGAGCCATGAAGTGGAGGAAAGTGGTGGGTTCCGTATAGTGGAAATTGGATTGAGCAAGTAAGGCTCAGATCCAGAATGAGCGAGTAAGGCTTGGATCGATGTGCATGTGCTAAGGGATCATTGATTACTCCCAGTGTTTTCTGTTGTTCTTGAAGTGGGGGTATTGTAGATGCCCATGGACTATAGCGAGGATTCATATACCTAGAACTGTGGCTTTAGATCTAGTATCCAACTTTGGGCTGCAAGACATGTATCCAACGTTGAGCTACGAAATACGAGAGTACAATGTAGAATCAAGATTTCCACTAGCCCCTCGCTGTATGGAGCCATACGAGTTATCATATATCTAGAGCACACCGAGTGAAAGTTAATATTGTTTGATGGATACTATGTTTGTTACGGTTGCTTCACTAGCCACCTATCACCCTAGGGATGTCACACTAGGTAGGTATTGTGCATAAGGATACCTATACACCCCGATAGTTTACTTAGTATAGAATAGGTATTGTGGATGGAGATATCTAGGCACCCCGATAGTTTACTAAGTATGGAGTACCCTTTTATAATGTTGTTGAGTAGCATGTTATCTATGTTATGTGCCGACTCTTTGGTTGCAAGGATAGGTCAGGTATGATTCATATACCCTCTGTTCCATATACTATATTGATTTTAATAGAATTTTGAGAATATTTATCGTTCACACCAGAGAGTTATCTGACTTGAGGTTTTATGCTTTCCTTATTATTATCTCGGATACTCTTAAATGAGTAGATTAGAGAGTAGGCGTGGATGGCATATGGAGTTCTACGGATGGACTAGCTTGAGGTGACATATAAATTACTTATATTTGTGTTGTAATTGTATATTCCGCTATATGACGCTGTGGAGCCTTGACAACGTCTGACTTAGTATTATTAGAAATAGTTTATTAGTTGAGATTACGTATCAGTTGTATAAACTCTTTTACTCTGTCATATAACTCTATGGATCTCATACTCCGATGATTAGTTCCCATGTTATTACAGTCTCAATTGTTTTATATGTGTTGACTATTATATTTTATCTGGTGCGATGAAAGATATACGACAAGTTATGTGATTATTTTATGTTTCCTTTTTCTTCTTTTCCATTCTCTTCTATTTCTCTTCTTTATTTCTTTTTCTTTCCTCTGCGCTCTACACCTAAGGTATAGGGCGGTCGTTACATTTAGTATCAGAGCTTAGGTTACATGTTTTACCTGAGTTAATACAGTGATCCAGTAAAGGTAGGGTGGGAGTCATCACCTTAGACTAGATCTAAAGTGTGTGTGTATATGAGAATGTTCGTATTTGTTATATAATTTGGTTTTGAAAACTATATAGTTGTATATAAGTTGTAATGCACACACAAGCACTATTGATGCAGTTTTCCTTATGATAGATCAATCATCCTTATTATAGAATAAGAATGATCTGACATATAAGAAATACTATTATTGACTCTATCTTTCGAGTTGAGGATTAGGTAGGATCGAGGTCACTAACCCTGATTTATAGGATATGTTCGCAGAGATGTTGTCATTTTATGGAATTCCCAAGTTTCTCTAATTGATTGCGGGAGTCTATGAGGTAGACTGTTTCTTGGAATGGAGTCAGCTATTGGAAGGCAGGATTTAATAGCTACTTGCAAAAGGATCTTCGATAACTTGGAGTTAGATGATGCAAGGAGGTAGATGTTGGCCTCTAGATAGCTCTAGAGACGAACAATAAACTAGTGGAGTGGTTCTATAGCTTTGATTCTCGATGATCGATTTACTTGGGATTAGTTTATAGTTCACTTTGAAGAAAATATATCTCGACTTCTCTAAAGTCGGTGTTGGTTAGAGAGTTCGTCGATTTGAAGTAAGATGATATGTCTGTGTCGGAGTATGTGATAGAATTCGATGTGCTATCGAAGTACGGTCTATTTTCCATTGATACCCCACACAAAAAGAATGGAAAGTTTAACATTGGGCAAAGCGATCGTCTTGGGAAGCGATTAATTAGTCTTATTGACGAGAGCTTCAAGTAAATGATCGAGAAGACTTTATGATGAAAGTGCCGGTACCTCATGTAGAAGGATCAACCCAAACCAACTGAGTAGGGATAAACCGTGGAAGCATATGTATTAATTTCCATTCCTATTTCATCGAGCGCTCCATCGATGAGAGAGAAGAGAAACAGCATTACCATTTGAGGTATGCTTTCCACATATGATGTTTCCACACATGTTTTATTTAACATCAAGGTTTCTTATACCTTTATATCTAGCAATTTGATAGATAGTTTGGAATTGAGACTCAAGATAGTTAACTTACCTTTAATTTTGATGGACCTAGTTAGGGGCTCGGTCAGCCTATGCATGGTCTATAGTGACCTTGTCTTGTTGAGTCATGGATGTTTTTTTGTTTGCTATTGGTTTGTTTGGGTTTTGGATTGGGTTCGGTATTACAATTTAGGAATGGACTGGTTGAGGGGGTATGGAATAGTGGTGGCTTTTGAGAGGCCATTGATGACAACTAGGGTAGTGGTGGAGTGAACTGTAGTGACTGACTGCCTACAGAGAGTGGAGTTATGGTTAGCATTCTAGATTCACTCGATATTACACATGACTAGTTATCATCTGTGCCTGTATCTAGAGAGTGTCTGGACACATTTAATGAGGTGATCAAATTTCCACCATATAGGGATAGAGTTTCATATCGATTTGGTTAGAGGTGCTGGATGAGTCGTTTTGCCTATAAGGAATATAATGCCCAAAGAGTAGAGCATGTTAAAGGTGCTGGCGGATGACCTATTGTAACACCCCATATTTTTAGTAACATTATTTAGGATATTTAACTAGATAAATAAATAAAATAATGTAAGGTGATCAATGGATTGAGGTATGTGATTAAATGGGTAGCCGTGCAATCTTAATGAATAAATGAAACTGAGCCGTTAGCAACAGTGAGAGTGAGCTTTCAAGTTGATAACTAAAATAAAATAGATAAAGGGTAAGGAAGTAGGTAGGGGGAAAATGGGAACAAGGAAAATTCTTATAACCTAAACCTTAAACCCCTTAGCCGTGTATTCCCTTATCCACTCTTATTTGCAAATTAAAAACATGGAGGTCGACCACCATTTTAAAAAACTAGAGGAAGAAAAAGATAAGGAAGAAGGTTAATCAAATCAAAAGCTAATCAAATTTCAAATCCTTCATCTCAAGCTAAGGTGAATAATTACTACATCTCATTTTCTTATGGTTTTCGGTTTTAAGTAATCTAAAGTGTTTTGTAACTTTATGCCATGTTTTTAAATGATTAAATGTGTATGCTTATTGACGATTTATGCTTATTCATATAGATTTTATGATATGTTTTGATAAGAAAACCCTATTAACTGGCATCCAAATACCTTGAGATTTTAGATTTAGGTCGAACATTATATTTTAGAGAACGGTTTCAATTTTCATAATTTTCTAAATTATCATGGATTTTGTAAAAAAATTCTAGTGTAGAAAATGATTATTTGGGTTATAAATTATTTACGGTGAAATAATTATTTATTTGGGTCTGAAATTTATATATGTTAGAAAACATATTGAAATTGATTTCTTCAAAATTTTATAGAATTGTCTTAAATGTTTAATGAATATATAAAATTATTTGAGGTATGGGTCTTAAATGTGTTATATATTTATAAAAGGAGAAAAGGCATTTTATAAAATAAAATTATTGTTTATTTTTGATATTATGGCAGTGCATTTAGAAAAGAAAATTTAGTAACCAATAAGATTTTAACAAACATAGCAGGTTAGTCAAAAAGTATTTCTCTTTTAAGTTAAAGACAAAATTTACTTGTTTTTAGCCTATTTCGCCACTTTCGGTACCAGGGTTTCTACCAAGACGTTTCACCATCTTGGCTTTCAAAACCAGTGTCCATGGTCTCAAAGACTTGGTGCACCATCAATTGGAAAGAAGGCGGAAGGCATGAGGTCGAAACCATGGGTTCTGAAGGGGTTGAAGCGCTACTTTGTTTTAAATGGAAATTGTGCTGCTTTGCTTTCGGTTGTATAGCTTTCAACATAGTTAAAGGTTTTAAAGAAATGGTTGCGCCTTTGTTTTGAGAAAACTGATTTTGACCTAGTTGGCTTTCGAATAGGTGAATGGTTTGGAAAGAATTGTTTTAAAGGGGTTGCACCTTTTTTTTAAGTATAGACTTTCGACTAGGTCAAAACCTTAGTTGCCGCTTCTTGCCTTTCAAAGCAATGCCTTCGAAAGTGTATACTTTGTTTTATAAAAACCTTACCGCTTCTCCAATGCTTTCAGAAGGGTGGTTTTGACACCATCATTTCTTTGCTTTGTTTTTGGCTTTCGAAAGAGTTGCTTTCAACCCTGTTGTTGTCACCCTTAGATATTTTTAAAAGATTAACTCAAAGCATTTGAAAGAGATGGTTTTGAATGGTTTCGATAGGTGTTTCCACATGTTTTAAAAATTTAACCCAAATACTTTCGAAACGTTTAAGGTTTTAATGCTTTAGAAAGGTTTTCTAAGGAAGGTTTCTAAGGGGTGGTTCCCCAATGATTTGAAAGGTTATGTTTAAAGATATGAGGTCTATGTTTTTTAGCTTTCGAAAGAAACAGTATTTCAATGGTTTCGAACGGTTTATGTAAATGGTTTCGAAAAGAAGGTTTTGACCTTTTGGCCTAGGTTAGAAGAAGGATTTTACTTGGTTTCGAAAGAGGTGCTTTAAATGGGATCGAAAGGGTTGCTTTCAAAGGTTTAAAGGTTTTCATCAACAAAGGTTTGAGTAAAGTGTATATATAAAACATAGCAAGGTGAATTTGAGTAAAGCATGGAGTATAAGTGTTTCCTTATTTAAGTTTGGTTTAAAAGGTCTTAAATAAGTTTCAGATGAAAAGGTTTTTAAGGAAAATTTTAGGAAGGCATTCCTAAGTAAATGACTCGGATATTAGAATACCAGAAAGGATTGGTATAGGGTCATGCCCTATACATTAGCTATTATCCCCAGCTAATTTAGTCCAAAATTCCAGTGTGTAGGGATTTGTCACAGGTAAAACTAAAATTATAATTACACATAGAAGAGAATATATGTTTGTTTTCAGATAGGTTATTGGTGAGCCCGCAAAATATTAGGATCCGTGACCATAGATGTTAAGTTGGGGATAGACCGTCCAGATGAGAAGTACTTATAGATAGTTAAGGACAGACCATCCAGAAGAGGTATGTCTAATAGATGTTAGATGATTTTGTGATATTGTTTGGTAGGCCCGAGTCAGCCAAAGGTTAGTGGTTAGCCAAATAAAATTATAATGTTCGGACAGATAGTCCAATTGTTACCTGATATGTATGCTTACATAATAATGCTTTACAGTTTTAACCAGTTTTGATTGCAGAAATATGATTTGCAAAAGATTTGTTTTAAAGGGATATTAGTCAGGGGAAACCGTTCCGCTTAGCAGCATGGTCTCACTCAATACCGTATATCCGGGATATTAGTGAGGGGAAACTGTTCCGCTTAGCAGCATGGTCTTACTCAATATCGTATATCTGAGATGTATTGTATTATTCACACCAGGCTTTATGTATGACTCGAAGTTTATATTTTCCCCTTAAACTCACAGGTGCTCAAAACTTATTTGAGTAGGTAGAGCATTGAGGTTTTACAAGTTTTAGTATGTTGACAAATAAAGCTTCCAAACACGAGTAGGCAGTTGACGGATAGCTGTTTAGGAGTTATTTTTGTTTTGTTTTATTCCGTTGTGTTGTATATGAGATAGTTATGTCTATATAGTACTTTGGTCAACCAAGGTGGCATCATCATATGTCGCTCTTGGCATATTTACGTAATAAATATATTTTATCTGAACCTGGGAAACGATTATGGGATTATGTAATTTGAATGTGAAACGTGTGCTTTGAAAATATAATGTGAAAAGTTATTTTTTTTGAAATCTGTAACTTCGTTTCATATTCAAATGCTTCTGATATTATGGATACCATTAACATTGTCGTATTTAGTCGCTCGAAATTAATACTATAGATGACTATGACATCTGTAATGCTTAGCTTTGGGCCTCTAGATAGGGGATGTTACAACTTGGTATTAGAGCGTAGGTTTATGAAATATTTTAACTAAATGAGATTTTTGAAAACATAATCCTTAGGAATTAGAGTAAGATCGGGGTATGGGATAATGCTATAGTAATGTACTTGTATTTGCTATATATAAGTATACACTATATCTCTATTCTTCTATCTCTATAAGGCTATTCTTCTATATCTCACGAGGCTTGAATATAGATATGGATGCTAGAAAAGGTAGAGTTAATCTAGGAGGGAACAACATCACCACTATTGGAAATGTCTGACCCAATACAAGGAGGACTCAAGGTCAGGCTCAAATTGAGAATGTTGGTTTGTAGTCCCACAAGAGGATACGGGAGTTATTATCAGTTTTTCATGAACATGATGCAAGTTAGGATTGCTGCTGGGGTTGTTGAAGGAATTGCTGCGGGGGGAGTTCAGGAAGCTCCAATCGTCAACCATTATGCTAACTTAAGTAAAGACTATGCTAGGCTTCGAGGAAAGTCGTTTATCGGAACTGAAGATGCTATAGCAGTGGAGAATTGGTTGCTGCACTGTGAAAGGATATTTGCTGATTTAGGGCTCAATGATGAGCAGAAGAGGAGGCTTGCTTCGAAATGGCTTTAAGGAGCAGCCTTATTTTGGTGGAATAGTGTGACTGCTGGAGTAAACGAAGAGGAGATGATATAGGTTGGGTTTAGGAGAAGCTTCTAAGAGAAGTACATGTCATTGATGGCACAGTCTCTTTTGATCAGAAAGTTTACTGAGTTAGACAAAGGAGAGATGACTCTTTTGGAGTATGTTAGCAGGTTTGAAGAGTTGGCTATATATGGGTATGCCACTATTGATATAGTGAGGAAGAGGAATGAAAGTTCAACAGGGGATTGAATCTTGAGTTGGCTAGGGCTACCTTAACGCATATTAGAGATCCCTGCAATGTGGTAGTGGAGATGGAGTTAAGACATGAAGATATGCTTGCTTGTTTGGAGAAGAATAAGGAGAAGGAGGTCCAGGTTGGGTAAGGTCAGAAGAGAAAGTTCTTTCATAAGAAGGGTGTTCAGAAAGGTGGAGCAGCGAAGAAGGGGAAGTCTGAAGTGGTCTGTTGCAAGTGTGTTAAGAAAGGCCGTTATGCTCATGAGTGCTGGATAGGCAAGGGAAAGAAGGCTGCTGAGAAGAAAGGAGTTAGTTGTTTCAACTGTTATCAAGTTGGGCACTACAAGAACCAGTGCAAAAGCCAGCTAAAGGAGATAAAGGCCAAGTACTTGCATCGAAGCCTGTTACTTTGAAGCCGATGATCCAGGAGAAAGGAAAATCAGTATTGGGTGGTACGCTTCAGATCCATGTATGTATGTTAGCATTTTGTTTGATATTGGTGCATCACATTCTTTTATATCTCAATGTTTGCTAGATAAGCTTAACCTAGAACCCACATATTTAGCTACTTCCTTAAGAGTTGCAAATCAGATAGGAGGTTATGCGACGCTAGGGACGAAATGTGACCACTTAGAGTTTGACTTGCTAGGCTACACCTTTGTTTGCAGTATGCATATATTTGACTTTGTAGGGTTTAGAATTATATTGGGCGTGGAATGGTTAAGTGTGTACGATGCTAGGATATTTTGCCGAGATAGAAAAATATAACTTAGACACCCATACGGTACTGATCAGATCGTTTATACCACAGAAAACCATAGCTGTGAGGTGAATGCTTTGTTGGATGTTATGAAGTTAGAGGATGAGTTAAATTGCGTTTTCGTGGTTATAGGATTTGCAGATGTTTTTGAACCCGTAGTTGGATTACCACCAAAATGAGCCATTGAGTTTCGGATAGTTTTGGTCCTTGGAGAAGAACCGATGAGTAGACCACCAAGCAGGATGACGTCGACAACAATGAGGGAGTTGAAGGCTCAATTGGTAGACTAGGAAGGCAAGATTTTATTAGACTGAGTAGTTCACCTTGGGGAGCAGCCGTAGTATTATCTAAGAAGCCGGACAGATCATTAAGGCTATGTATCGACTATCGTAAGTTGAATGAAAGAGCGATAAAGAATCGATATCAGTTGCCTAGGATTAGCGATTTGTTAATCAGCTGAGTGGAGCCAAGGTATTTTCTCAGTTAGACTTAGCCATAGGTTTCCATCAGCTTAGAGTGGAAAAAGATAATATATCTTTAACAACATTTGGAACAAGGTATGGGTCATACAAATGGTTATTTATGTCGTTTAGACTCACTAATGCACCGACATTCTTTGTGGATTTGATGAACTGAATTTTCCGAGAGCACTTGGATAGGTTCATGTTAGTTTTCATAGATGATATTCTAGTATACTCTAAGGATGACAAGGAGCATGAAGTTCATCTTAGAGTTGTGCTTGAGATGCTGAGGCAGCATCAGCTAAAGGCAAAGTTTTCGAAATGTCATTTTTGGAAGAAGAAAGTGAAATTTCTTAGTCACGTGGTTTCGAAGAAAGGGTTTTCAGTCGATCCAGATAAGACTGAAGCTATTAACAATTGGAAGAAACCGGAGATGGTGACTGAGATTAGAAGTTTTCTTGGGTTGGCTGGGTATTATCAGGGGTTTATAAGGGATGTTTCTTTGGATAGCAGCACCGATGATCAAGCTAGCTCAAAAGGATACGAAGTCTGCATGAACCGATAAGTGTGAGGGAGTGTTCCATAGCTTGAAACACTTGTTGGCCCATGCACCGGTGTTAGTGGTTCGGAAGGGGAATCAGGACTTAGTAGTTTATATAGAAGCATGTGGAACTGGATTAGGAGCTGTGTTGATGTGAAGAGGTAAAGTGATTGCCTACGCTTCTAGAGAGCTTAGACCGCATGAGGTTAGATATCCAATGCATAACTTGGACTTAGCTACAGTGATATTTGCATTGAAGGTGTGGAGGCATTACCTTTTGGGAGTGATGTTTGAAATTTATATGGATCATAAGTCGTTGAAGTACTTGTTCTCTCAGAAGGAGCTGAACATGAGACAACAGAGGTGGTTAGAGTTTTTAGCTGTTTATAATTTTGCAATTGAGTACACACCAAGGAAAGGTAACAAGGTTGCGGATGGGCTTAGTAGGAAGCATCGGATTAAAGTGTTAGCTATGATAGAAGAATGGAAAGATTTGGAAGCATTGTCAACTTGCAGAGTGCAGCGGAGGTCCGAGGCTGGCTCTAGTGGAGAATCTGCTACGTTGTCTTGTTTAGAAATTCGGCCGGTATTGGTTGAGAAGATTTCTTCAAAACAGGAAGAAGATCTAGTATTAGTTGAAAGGATCCGAAAATCAAAGGATGGAATGGAGACCGATGACTTGAAGGATTTCAGTCTTGACCAAGTAGGTGGTTGAGAAAGAAGGGTAGATTATGTGTTCCAGATATGAGAGACATAAAGAAAGTTTTGGAGGAATGCCATCGTTTGAAGTTCACTATTAATCTAGGAGGAATGAAGATGTATCAAGATACGAAGAGAACTTTCTTCTAGGAAGGAATGAAGAGGGATGTTGGCTTATGGGTAAAACAATGCTTGAACTATTAATAGGTGAAGCCGAGCATTAGAAGGCAAATGGGTTTCTTCAACCATTAGATATTCCGGTTTGGAAGTGGAATTCAATTTTAAGGATTCCATAGAACGTTTGTTAAGATCTAATAGAGGAAATGAAAGTATATGGATCATAGTGGACAGATTAACCAAGAGTTCCCATTTCATTCCCGTTAAGTCAAATAGGACGACACCTGTATTGGCTAAGTTATTTATGAAGAATGTGGTTAGGCTACACAGAATTCCTAGTAGTATTTTTAGTGATAGAGACACTTTATTCACTAGCGAGTTCTGGAAGAGTCTGTAGGAAAGTTTAGGAACCAAGCTTAAAATGAGTACCACTTACCATTCGTAGATAGATCGTCAAATGGAAAGAGTTAACAAGATCTTGGAAGATTTGTTAAGAGTTTGTGTATTAGACTTCGAGGGATCATGGGATGACCACCTACACCTAGTTGAGTTTTCATATAACAATAGTTATCAGACTAGTATAAGAATAGCACCGTTTGAGACTTTGTATGGAAGACTATGCAAATCCTGTATATGTTGGTTAGAGGCCGGAGACAGATTGGTTCTTGGTCCCGACCCGGTAAGAGAAGCAGCAGAACAGATTGAGCTGATAAGGGCGAGAATAAATGAATCTCAGTCTAAGTAGAAGATCTATGTAGATAAAAGATGGAAAAATTTAGATTTCTCTGTTGGAGATCATGTTTTCGTCAAAGTATCGTCGATGAAAGGTGTTATCAGGTTTGGGAAGACAGAGAAGTTAGCAGCGAGATTCGTAGAGAGGACCGGGAAACTCATGTATAGAGTAGAGTTACCGAGTATTTTGGCAGGAGTCCATTATATTTACTATGTATCTCATCTGAGGAACTGTGTTAGGGATCTAGACACTGCTCTAGCACTGACTGTGTTAGATGATTTAGTAGTGGAACTGGACATGACTATAGTTAGGAAGCCTATCTGAATAGTCGTGAAAGATGAGAAGTAAAGGAACAAGACAGTCAAATTAGTGAAAGTCCTGTGGAGTGATGAAGATAGGGACTGTACTTGGGAGACGGAGAGCAGAATTAGAGATACTTGTCCTGATTTATTTGATGGTATGTTTTACCTTTGATTGTTTTGTTGTGTACCTTATCGTAATTTCAAGGACTAAATTCTTTAAGGAGGGGAGATTGCAACACTCCAAATTTTTGATAACATTATTTAGGACATTTAATTAGCTAGATAAAATAAAATAATGTAAGGTGATTAATGGATTGAGATTTGTGATTAATAGGGGTAGTCGTGCCATGTTAATGGGTAAATCAAAATGAGATAACATGAAATAAAATATATAAAGGGTTAGGAAGTAGGCAGCGGCAAAATGGGAACAAGGAAAATCCTTATACTCTAAACCTTAAACCCTTAGCTTTGTACTCCCTTATTCACTCTCATTTGCAAATTAAAAATATAGAGGCCGACCACCATTTTAAAGAACTAGAGGAAAGCTAAGGAAGAAAGTTAATCAAATCAAAAGCTATTCAAATCTCAAATCCTTAATCTCAACTAAGGTGAATAATTACAACATATCATTTTCTTATTTTTTTTCAGTTTTAAGTTAAATCCGAAGTGTTTGGCAAGTTTATGCCATGCTTTTAAATGATTAAATGTGTATATATGCTTGTTAATGATTTATGCTTGTTCATATGTTTTGATAAGAAAACCCTATTAAATGACATTCAAATGCCTCACAATTTTAGATTTAAATCAGAATTGATATTTTAGAGATGGGTTTCAATTTTCATAATTTTCTGAATTAATGTTGATTTTATGTAAATTTAGTAGTGTAGAAAATGATTATTTGGGTTATAAATTATTATAAATTATTTATGGTGAAATAATTATTTATTTAGTTCAGAAATTTATCTACATTAGCAAACATATTGAAAATGATTTTCTAGAATTTTTATAGAATTTTCTTAAGTGTTTAATGAATATATAAAATTATTTTAGGTATGGGACTTGAATGTTTTATATATTTATAAAAGGAGAAGGGGCATTTTATAAAATAAAATTATTGTTTATTTCTGATATTACGGCAGTGCTATTAGAAAAGAAAACTTAGCAACCAATAAGATTTTAACAACATAGCACGTTAGTCAAAAAGTATTTCTCTTTTAAGTTAAAGACAAAATTTACCTATTTTTAGCCTTTTTCGCCACTTTTGGCACTAGGGTTCCAACCAAGACGTTTTGCCATTATGGATTTCGAAACTAATGCGCATGGCATCAAAGATTGGGTGCGCAGCGAATTGGAAAGAAGGCGGAAGGTATGAGGTCGAAACCATGGGTTCCGAAGGGGTTAAAGTGCTACTTTGTTTTAATTGGAAATTGCGCCTGCTTTGCTTTCGACTGTATAGCTTTCGACATAGGTAAAGGTTTTAAAGAAAGTGTTGTGCCTTTGTTTTGAGCAAACTACTTTCGACCTAGTTGGCTTTCTACTAGGTCAATTGTTTAGAAAGAACGGTTTTAAAGGGGTTGCGCATTGTTTTTAAGTATAGGCTTTCGACTGGGTCGAAACTTTAGCTGCCGCTTCTTACCTATCGAAGCAATGCCTTAAAAAGGGCATACTTTTTTTTATAAAAACCCTACCGCTTCTCCAATGCTTTCGGTAGGGTGGTTTCGATACCATCACTTGCTTTGTTTTGGCTTTCGAAAGAGTTTCTTTTGACCCTTTTATTGTGACCCTTACAGATTTTTAAAAGATTAACCCAAAGGTTTCGAAAGACTTGGTTTTGAATGGTTTTGAATGGTGTTTCCACATGTTTTAAAAATTGAAACCAGATGCTTTCGAAAGGTTTTATAAGGGAGGTTTCTAAGGGGTGGTTCCCCAATGGTTTCGAAAGGTTATGTTTTTAAAGATAGGATGTCTATGGTTTTTAGCTTTCGAAGGAAAAGATATTTCAATGGTTTCGAAAGGTTATGAAATGGTTTCGAAAGGAAGGTTTTGGCCTTTTGACCTAGGTTAGAAGAATGGTTTTATTTGGTTTTGAAAGAGGTGCTTTCAATGGGATCGAAAGAGGGTACTGTCAAAGGTTTAAAGGTTTTCATCAACAAAGGTTTGAGTAAAGTGTGCATATATATATAACATGACAAGGTTATTTAAGTAAAGTATAGAATATAAGTGTTTTCCTTGTTTTAGTTTGGTTTAAAAGGTCTTAAATCAATTTCAGATGAAAGGATTTTCAAGGAAAATTTGGGAAGGTATCCCTAGGTAAAATGAATCAGATATTAGAATACCAAATGGGACTGGTATAGGGTCGCGCCCTATACATTAGCTATTAGTCCCAGCCAATTTAGTCAAAAATTCTAGTGTGTGTTGCTTTTTCATAGGTAAGACTAGAATTGTGATTACACGCAGAAGGGAATATATATTTGTTTGCAGATAGGTTACTAATGAGTCCACAAAGCCACTAGGATCAAGTAACCCTGGGAGATGTTAAGTTAGGGATAGACCATCCCGAAGAGAAGTACGTATAAGGACAGACCGTCTAGAAGAGATGTGTCTAACAGATGTTAGATGATTTTGTTATATTGTTTGGTGGGCCTGAGTCACCCAAAGGTTAGTAGTTAGCCAAACAAAACTATAATGTTCGGACAGATAGTCCATTTGTTACATGATATGTATGCTTACATAATAATGCTTTACAGTTTTAACCAGTTTTGGCTGTAGGAATATGATTTGCAAAATATACGTTTTAAAGTTATATTAGTGAGGGGAAACCCGTTTCGCTAAGGGGCATGGTCTCACTTAATATCACATATCCGAGATGTATAGTATTATTCACAACAAGCTTTATGTCTAATTCGAAGTTTATATTTTCCCCTTAAGCTCTCGGGTGCTCAAACTTGATTTGAGTAGGTTGAGGGTTGAAGTTTTAAAGGTTTTAGTAGGTTGATGAATAAAACTTCAGGAGATAAGCAGGTGGCCGACGGATAGCTATGTAGGTGTTTCAGTTTGTTTTGTTTTATTCCACTATGTTGTATCTAAGACAGTTATGTCTATATAGTACACTGGTCAACCAAGTGGGCATCATCATATGTCGCTTTTGGCATGTTTAGTTAATAAACATATTTTATCTGATCCTGGGAAACGATTATGGGATTATGTAATTTGAATTTGAAACGTTTGCTTTTGAAAATGAAATGTGAAAAGATTTTTTTAAAATATGTGATTTTGTTTCATATTCAAATGCTTGTAATATTATGGATACCATTAACATAGCCGTATTTAGTCGTCGAAAGTTAATACTATCTGTAGCATCTATAGTGCTTAGCATCGGGCCTCTAGATAGGGGATGTTACACCTATTAAGGTGATGGTTCATTCGTAGGAGCATATTTGGGTAGAATGCACCTATAATGTTTGCCACTAGGGCGGATCGATCTTTTGGGTTGTTTATTGGTTGTGGTGAGATGAATGAGATGATGGACAGGTATCCCCTACTTGTTAATGGCTTGTTCATTTAGCTCTATAGTGCAAGGGTGTCCTCTTAGTTGGTCCTTACAGTGCGGTTTCACTGACTAAGAGTACTAAGAGAGAGTGTGCCGATTATAGTGTTTTATATGTTATCTTGATTTTTGATTGGTTCTTTATTTCATTTGGGTTAACCAATGTGTCAGCATGCCTTATTGATCTCATGGACCATGTTTCGAGAGATCATTTGAGTAAGTTATGCATGTGCTTATTTATGTCATTTTTGTCTGCTCATTGATGAAAGATGTGCACAAGGCACGATTGGTGATTGCGTTGTAGGTGTTGAGAAGACACTGATTGCTAATGAGATTTTTGAAGTATCTCTTCTGGAGGAGGAAAGTGAGATGCTTGGCTCATATTCTTTCGGAGTAGGGTATTGCTATAGATCCTATTGTTAAGGTAGTCTAGAATTTGAGTAAATACATGGTAGCAACATCATTAACCTATCTGATAGGAGAGTATCAGACTTTTATTTGAGACAAAGATGCGGACACACGTTTGTGAGTCTGACCAAGAGGTTGATGAGTGTACAGATGTTACTCATTCCAAGTGGGAATAAGGAGACAATAATATACATATGCCTTTGGTACTTAATTGGGTATGATATTGATACTGTAAAGTAACTTTGCCACATATTAGTTGACAACTGAAACTAGACGAAAGATAGTATCTGACTTTTGATTTGGAGTTGAGGGTGATAGAGTTAACTTTGGAGAGTTGGAGGCATTTTCTATTAGTAGAGGAGTTCAAGTTATTCGGTCATTCCATATCATTGAAGCATCTCTTCTCCGAGAAGGATCTTGACCTTCGCTAGCTGGGATAGTTAGAGTTCTTAGCCTTCTATGGATTTGACATTCCCTATACGTTCTTAAGGGATATGTAGTTGTTAATGCTTTTAGTAGGAGACATACTAATTTGGGAGCAATATTCCTAGAGTGGGCATTGCTCGATTTTGTTGCTTGTTATGATTTCAGAACTCAATGAGCTATAGCTAAAGGTGATGGTTAGTTTGATCATCAGATCTACTTTGATTTAGAGAATCGGTTCTAGTCGGAGGTGGGAAGCTAGGCAACCGAAGATCGTGGCTAAGTTAAAGGAACGAGTAGTGTCTGTAAATGTGTTGTAGTGCGGACCCGGATGAGACTGTTGGTTTCATAGGAATGAGGGATTACATGATCTCGGGTTGTAGGAATGGATATTTATAGGCTGCATTGATGGATTGCCGATGATTGAGGATAGTAAGATAGGATTTGAGTGACAGTTTGTTGATTGACGAAGAATGCTAGATTTATGTCTAGTAGAATGGCATCCGAATTTGTTGAATTATATATGAGATGGATAGTGTGATTCCATTGTGTGCCAAGAGCATTGTCAGTGGCCGAACCTGTTGTTCGATAATGGGTTTTGGGAGCACTTACAAGTGGCATTTAGGAACTTGAACCAAATCGATTTTATGATATCGAGACTGAACCAAGAAATTCAAGACCTTGTAGGCCTATTTGTACTGATAGATGTGATAAAAACCGTTTGGGAGGAGGATAATGGAGTAGTAGAGGTTCAGTGGAACGAAAGCGGAGATGATAGGATATGGAAGACCAAGAAGAACATGAAGACCGCTTGTCCGAAGCTCTTCAAATAGCGAGATTTCATTTTATCGTCGACTTATTCTACATGCAAGGATGGCCATGGATGTTACTTCTTGATGTTTGATTATGCGTATGCATGGTTGATGTTGATTGTTAGCATTTGATATGATAGCTTATGCTTATGTTTTTTTAGGCTACGGGATGGTAATGGTTTGAGATAAATACTAAATTGAGACGATTGCTATATATGATCTAGTACATTTAAATTGTGATGTACATATATCTTTGTGTAATGGGATTTTTTTGGATCTAGCAGCGCAAAGGAGGTGATGTAAACAATTTCTGGAATCGGAGGGGCTTCTGAAGGCCTATGGGTAAGAAGACGCTCTCCTTACTTAGTGATTTCAGGGACGAAATCCTTTAAGGAGAGGAGAATGTAACGAACCATATTTTTAATGATAAGATATTTAAATAATTGATTTAAATATTGAATCGGTAATTAAACGAAGGCCTAAAAATATGACTTTTTTTTCATACGGCCGAATCAGGACTGGAGACCACTTCCCTTGAGTTTGGATTGATGTTGTAAATTAAAACGAGTATAAGCATAGCTATATTTGGAGATCGAGCGATCCGATGCTAGAAAAAATCTCGAAATGCACGAAATTAGCATCTTGGGGCCCAGTTTCAATTAGCTGCGAGATTTATACCATTGGATCTAGAACAACTAGGTGATGTATGCAGACGAGTTTTGTTGCGATTGGACGTGTCATGTGACCGTATGGGCTCGAAACGTACAACCATTTATTTGAAAGGATAAAGAATGGAATACATATTATTATAAATATCAACTAAATCCTTTCCCTCTTTCTCAAATTACAATTGGCATTTTACTATTCCATTACTAGGAGAAAAATCATGACCACTTCCTCTAAAATCCATTCAAAAAATAAAATCGAGAGAACCGATCGGATAAAAATCATGAAATTAGATCCAATGAGCGCATATGGATGAAAGCTACATGATGACCATGGCAGAATTTTGTTCGATCATCATTGGTGACTCGACTTTCTTGGATGCAGATTTAGGGTTTCATTTAGGCGGAGCTAGATGCGACGATAGGTGAGAAGGAGATAGCCATTGGATTTCTCTTGCTGAATAACATCTCTTCACAAAATTTCATCAATCGCAATCAACTATATCAAATCTGTGATAACCCGGATTTTCGAGCATCGGTTAATTAGATAATTATATTATTTTAAATAATTGAAACACTGATTTATAAGTTGAGCAAATTAAATATGTGTTGTCTATATAAATATATATATTTTTAAATGAATTGATTTTTGTTGAATATTCGATTATATGATTTTTGTTTGTTGATAATAAACCTATATATATTCGTGTAGATGTATTTCTTAATGTACTATTTTATTTTTCATAGATTAAATAAATATTTGCTGAATAAAAATAAATAACAAAGAATTTGAATTCAAACGGAATTTTTATTCAAACAAATATTTATTACAATTTTGAATAGTACAAATTCAAGCTCTCACTATACATATACAACTTTGATTACAATATAAATTCAATTACACCACAATCTTTCATTTACAAATGTCCTCACTACATATCGCTCATTCACTCATAATTTATCTTCAACTTCATTCCAAATTGAATCCAGAATCTGAGAAGTCTGCAAAAATAAATATTAACGCAGTAAAATTGAAAAGGAAGTATGTTTGCAGTATAAAATAAAATGTGAATTTTGAAAATAATATTTGCCTCGGTTATTTGGGTTGTTCGTCATCATTTAACTTTGAATTCATCACACACGAACAGCTTGTGACATACATAGTGTATCACTATATATGCCACAAGGCCGTGCACATCGAAATATACACTTGATTGATTTATAGGGACAGTTGAGCACAGGTCAAACCGAAATTATCGGATTCAACTCAAGTGAAATAAAATGAATGTCACAAACTTTCAGCACAACGTCAAATCCGAGCTTCAAGCCGGATTCAACTCAGGTGTAATTCGAAAACAAACAAAATGCAAAGCCTCGACCAAAATCAAAATAAACCATGACTCAAAGCATATACAAGATCTCAAGTTCGCATATGTAACTACTATGCAATGCATAGCAACTAGTAGAGCAGGGTCGAATAACCAAGTGCACCACTGGCCATACAACAAAGCTCAACAGCACAACATCAAGTGATACAAATGCAAATACAACCAGTAAATCTAGTACAGATTCAAGAAGAAAAGCAAAAGTCAGCAATGTGCACAAAACAACTCAACTGTGTACACATAAAGGAGTTGTGTCAAAACAAATGCCACAGTGAGAAAGACCAACAAATCAAAGAGCATATGCAAGGGTCAAGCAAGTGATATATGCAAACAAACCAATGGATGCAACAAATGTATGGTGCTGCACAAGCAAGGCTAAGGCACAATGCTATCAGGTTGAAGACATATTACAGTGAAGACAACTGCATAACATTCTCAAGTGATATAATTCGAACAATGCTCAATGCACAACAATGCAATACCACCAACATAACAGCAAACAAATGCACCAAGTAAATGACAGAGGCAACTGGCAACAACAAGTTCATATATACTATGCAACAACCAAAACAACTAAAAACTGCAAATACATTAAGGCAGCAAAGCCAACAGACCAACAGAGTTTCAAAATGCAGGGACAACAAATGCATAGCCACAACAATGACGGAGATAGCACATATATACATACATGAATGCATATATATACATGCTGCAGTTGAGTCTATTAAGGCCATGATCAATGAATGGAACACCATGTTTCCAAATTGGGAGGATGTTCAAACTTAATGCCACAAGACCACCAGTAAACCAAGCTTCACAATGAACATCTCAATGAATACATGAAGTCAATAAGGCAACAAGTCCAGTTACAACCAAGAACAAGGCACAGTACAGAAGCACCAACATATAAAACTGGAAACCAATGCAAACTACCAATTTCTAATAATGAACAGCGATCAAGCGTACAAGTATAACAAAGTATAACATAGTCAAGTTTAAATGTCGAAGTTCAAATATTGTCAACAGAAGTGTCAAAGCCGATATTGAACAAGTCAGTGCCAAAGTAGAAACCGTGATGAGCAAGGCAATTCAAAGCCATGAGTACCAAGTAAATCAGAAATATACGATTATGAACAAGTCAGAAAAAAAATCACCATCATCCATACGAAAATCAAAGGCCGAGCGATATCAATTGACAAATTCAAATAACATCAGATGAACGCAATTCAAGGAGATCGAACTCTTATTTAAACCAATACATCATCGACGGAATAGATCATCGAGTTCAAGTATGAAAACACTAAAGCACAAAAGCATAAATTGCATACCGAAGCAAAGATAGAACTCGATCAACGAAGTAGCCAAAGTGAGCAACGAGGAAACAATCGATCAAAGCTACTCGCGATTATCGACTCGATCGATCGATTTAAAGTCGGCGCTTCAAAAAGCCCTAATTTTTAATCAGTTTGGAACGAAGAACAAAGGAAATCAAGCAGCCATTATACAAGAGGAAAAGAAATTGGAACGACCAATAAAACAATTAACGAAGGCCGATGTTATTGGGACGTTCTACTTTCTTTTATTAATTAAGTTATAAATTAGGGTTTAAGTCTCATTTTTTTGTTTTCAAATTGTTTTTAAATTTGTATTTCTTTTTAAACGGTTGTAAATTCTAGTCGTGTGACTAGGGGACAAACTACGTGGTGTAGTTTGAGAATTCGCAACTCAGTGGCTAAGTTGTGGCAGGGTTTTGAGCATAGAGTTAGGTTAGTCAGTAGCGGGTGTCGCGAGTTTACGTGTGTAAGCGTGTGACTACTTAATTTCTAGTAGAAACCTTGGGGGCAGCACGTCGGCAGGGTTTTGCCGAAGCTGGATAAATTCTGTGTCGTTCTATTTCTGCATTTTATTTTTCTGTGCTGCTATTATTCTGTGATCTGTGTTGAAATTATTTTATAAGCTTCCGCAGTTAATTTTTATAATTAATACTATCACCGTATTCACCCCCTCTAGGGTGAAATCGATCCTACAAGTGGTATCAGAGCTAGGAATATAAGTCAACTTTTATTTTAAAAATTCATTTTTCAAAAATCAGTTTTTGTTTTAGAAGTTTGAATTTTTTAAATTGACTTCTTTTAATAATGCTTTTGCTGAGGGTCAGTCCATAGTTAGACCACCAATGTTCAATGGTGAATATGCTTATTGGAAAAATAGGATGGAAATTTTTCTGAAAACCATTGACGCTTGGAATATTGTTGAGACAGGTTATAGAGCACCAACTATAACTATAGATAATCAGGAGATAGAGAAACTAAAGGATCAATGGACAGAATTAGAAAATATATTACAAAATGCTAATGCTAAAGCTATGAATTCTATTATCTGTTCATTGGATCATTTTGAATTTAATCGTGTCTCACATTGTCTAACTGCGCAGGAAATATGGCACACACTTGAAGTGACTCACGAAGGAACATCTCAAGTCAAAGAATCTCGCCTTGCCATGCAAAGCAGCGAATACGAGAACTTCACAATGGCGAAGGATGAAAATGTCAAAGAGATGCATGGACGACTTTCCAATATCATATACAAATCAAAAGCTCTTGGAAAATCATACACAGAGTTGGAGATAGTCCGAAAAATCCTCAGAGTCCTTCCACGAAGCTTTGTAGCCAAAGTGACTACCATTCAAGAATAAAAAGATTTGAAACAAATGAAAGTCGAAGAACTCATCGGAAATCTCACCGCTTATGAGCTAGAAACGAAATTCAAGGAAGAGTGTGAAGGAGGCGATACTCGAAAGAAATCAATAGCTCGTAAAGGAACAACAGAAAGTGATGGTGATGATGATGATGGAGCAGCAGAATTTGAGCTGATAATAAAGAAAGTCAAAAGGTGGAATTACAAATACGGAAATCCCGCTCCAAATCGAAAATTGAAAATCAGAATAAATAAAATATTAGACAATCCAGAAGAACAGAAGATCATCTGTCATAAGTGCAACCAACCCGGACACATCAAACCCAATTGTCCTCAAAATCGACGCGACTTTGAAAAGAAATAAAAAAGGAAAAGTTTTGCAGCCACGTGGAATACAAGTGACGAAGATAATCAAAGTTCAAGCAGTGAGAGTGAGGAAGCAGATATGTGCCTTCATGGAAATATAACCGATAGCGATGATGATGAGCCAAGCGAGGTATCAAAACTCACTCACTCTGAATTACTTATTTATTTCCATGAAGTAAATGGTTGTTTTGAACGACTTAGGGAGAAGTATGCTAAACTTGAATCACAAAAAACACTTTGATAGAATTAAATGAACAACTTGACAAATCAGTTAAAAACTATCAAAGTAGGATCTCTAAGTGTGATAAGTGTCCAACATTCGAAGAAGAAATTAAAAAATCAGAAATTAATATAAAATCACTTGAAAATGAAATTATGATTTTAAAAGAGAATGAAAATACTAGAAGAGAGAATTCTATTAAAAAGTGCATACAATTGTTAAATGAAATGAATCTCTCAAAACCCAAGTCCAACCATTGTCAACAACTTTAGATTAATTTTAAAAAAGCGAAAAATCGTTGAATACGCTATTAGGAAAGCAAACTGTTAATATGGTTAGAAAAGGACATGGATATAATCAATTTAAAATTGTTGAAAACAAGATTAATCAAGAAAATTCAATGTGCATAATTTGTAGAAAATGTGGACACAGTCAAAATAGTTGTTGGTATAGACCCAAACACGTGAAAACTATACCAATTTGGGTTCCAAAAGGCACAAATATAAAATCCCCCAAAGTCAAACAAATTTGGGTGCCGAAGGGAACAATTATAAATAGTCACAAAATTATTTTTCTAAATATTCTGCTACTAACAACCATGCACCTATAAAAACAAATAGGTCACATAAATCTTTTCCCGTGTAGGTGTGGTGGCAGGCTAAGGAACAACAACAGTGTTCTCTAGATTTTGGCTGTTCCAGAAACACAACGGGCGACAAAGAAGAGTTCCTTAGCCTAGTATAAAGGTGACATAATCACAACAGACAACAACGAAAAATATCGTAAAGGTAAAATAAGTAAATGTATATTTATTTGAACGATATATTAAATGCGATAATCTGCACTGTATTCTGAATTAAATCAGCCAATAATGAGATGATGAAAAGATGATGTTTAGATTCCGACTTATTCAAAATAGTTGGCCAATTATATTCTTATGCCAAAAACACTATAAAAATCTCTAGATTCTTTGAATTACTTCATGTATATCAGTTTGGATTAAAAATAGTGTTTTGTTGGATAATAATACATTTGGTTATGATTCGGCTAACCCTATATTCACGGTTTTTGATTATTAACATGGCTTCAATTCAAATTCAAGAAAATGTCATTTAAATTGCTGTTAAAATTGAGTTCGAAATTTTTAGTGCACACTTCATGGTCTGGTCTATCAAATTCAATTAGTGATAATTTTGAGTGAACGAGAAATTCAGATGCAGATTACACTAGTAATCTAGTTGATAGATAAATTACTAGTGAAACGTGATTTGCTGAGACATTTAGTAACTGCATCGTTTTTCAAAGAAAATATCTGCATATATTTCATTTCAAATAATTTTCAAATAGCAGAAAATTTTCTCATATAACCCCTTCGAGAAAATCATTTTTGACCATATTTTCAGATCAGTCATTTTTGAAAAATTGATTTTATAATTATTTTTGAATTTGATTTTAAATGACTATTATGACTAATCTGACTCCCTAATAATTATCGAAAAGATAAATAGTGATTGAAAAAGTGATGAGTGTTGATATTTATCATATATTATGACACGAGACGGTATAATTAGTAAATTTCTTTAGAAATTTAAACAAGAGTTATAAATTTTTTTTGTTAGTAAAAATTCCATGACCATCTCTATTTCTATCATATTTCTAACGACCATCACTCATCAAAATTCTGTATAGTTTGTCGATATGTGGTACTTTAAACAGGAATCATTTGTTTTTCATTTTATATTTTTTTTTAAAAATAAATAAAAAATAAATAAATAAGTACTAAAGTATTCACTCCCATTTAAAAGTCCTCACTGTTATGCATGGGTGAATTACTTGGAATTTGTTATGTGCTTCCATGCTCATTTAAAATTCCTCACGGTTATGCATGTATGGAACACATATCAAAATTGATTTTAAAATAAACAAGTTTATTCTAATCCCATTTAAAAGTCCTCACGGTTATGCGTGGTTAGAAGATACTTGAATTCATTTTTTTTAAAATAAAATTGGAATACTACAAATCTCATTTAAAAGTCCTAACGGTTATGCATGGTTAGTAGATATTCAAATTCTTGATATAAATATACCACAAATAGACACAACTGTATAGTTTTATATGATGACATCATTCCCATCATTCCAAAAGTGGAATATGCGCCTAACAAAGTATTTATGATTTTTTTTTGATTTTTTATTGAAATTTAATATTTATATTCAATTGACTTTTAATATTGGATTAATATCGATCACTTTATCTCTATTTTCTCTAAGACTATTACTCTTTTGCTGATAACAAAAGGGGAGAGAAAAGTTAAGATTTTGTCAAATAAAATCAAGCAACGGTCAAATATTTTCCATCTACATCTAGGCACATTTGCATAATTTTATTTGCATGCATATGTGTAGGGGGTTCTTTGTGTAGAGAGGAAGCATTTAAATAGGAGGAGCAATTAGAGCATATCAATGATCAAATACATTTAACATATTCAAAATCTTAATTATATGTTTGTTATCATCAAAAGGGGGAGATTGTTGAATATGCGATTATATGTTTTTTTTGATGATAATAAACATATAATTATTCGTGTAAATGTATTTGTTAATGTACTATTTTATTTTTCCTAGATTAAATAAATATTTGCAGAATAAAAATAAATAATACAGAATTTGAATTCAAGCAGAATTTTTATTCAAACAAATATTTATTACAATTTTGAATAGTACAAATTCAAGCTCCCACTATACATATACAACTTTGATTACAATATAAATTCAATTACATCACAATCTTTCATTTACAAATTTCCTCACTACATATCGCTCATTCACTCATAATTTATCTTCAACTTCATTCCAAATTGAATCCAGAATCTAAGCAATCTGCAAAAATAAATATTAACGCGGTAAAATTGAAAAGGAAATATGTTTGCAGTATAAAATAAAATGTGAATTTTGAAAATAATATTTGCCTCAGTTATTTGGGTTGTTCGTCATCATTTAACTTTGAATTCATCATACACGAACAGCTTGTGACATACACAGTGTATCACTGTATATCCCACAAGGCCATGCACATCGAAATATACACTTGATTGATTTAAGGGACAGCTGAGCACAGGTCAAACCCAAATTATCGGATTCAACTCAAGTGCAAGAAAATGAATGTCACAAACTTTCAGCACAAGGTCAAATCCGAGCATCAATCTGGATTCAACTCATATGTAATTCGAAAAACAAACAAAATGCAAAGCCTCGACCAAAATCAAAATAAACCATGACTCAAAGCATATACAAGATCTCAAGTTCACATTTATAACTACTATGCAATGCACAGCATCTAGTAGAGCAGGGTCGAATAACCAAGTGCGCCACTGGCCATACAACAAAGCTCAAAAGCACAACATCAAGTGATACAAATGCAAATACAACTAGTAAATCTAGTTCAGATTCAAGAAGAAAAGAAAAGGTCAGCAATGTGCAAAGAACAACTCAACTGTGTATACATAAAGGAGTTGTATCAAAACAAATGCCACAGTGAGAAAGACCAAAAAATCAGAGAGCATATGGAAGGGTCAAGCAAGTGATATATGCAAACAAACCAATGGATGCAACAAATATATGGTGTTGCGCAAGCAAGGCTAAGGCACAGTGCTATCAAGTTGAAGACATATTACAATGAAGACACCTGCATAACATTCTCAAGTGATATAAGTTCGAACAATGCTCAATGCACAGCAATGCAATGCCACCAACATAACAGCAAACAAATGCACCAAGTAAATGACAGATGCAACTGGCAACAGCAAGTTCATATATACTATGCAACAACCAAAACAACTAAAAACTTCAAATACATGATGGCAACAAAGCCAACAGACCAACAGAGTTTCAAACATGCAGGGACAACAAATGCATAGCCACAATAATGACGGAGATAACACATATATACATACATGAATGCACATATATACATGCTGCAGTCGAGTCAATTAAGGCCATGATCAATGAATGGAACACCATGTTTCCAAAATGGGAGGATGATCAAACTTAATGCCACAAGACCACCAGTAAACCAAGCTTCACAATGAACATCTCAATGAAAACATGAAGTCAATAAGGCAACAAGTCCAGTTACAACCAAGAACAAGGCACAGCACGGAAGCACCAACATATAAAACTAGAAACCAATACAAACTACCAATTTCCAATGATGAACAGCGATCAAGCGTACAAGTATAACAAAGTATAACATAGTAAAGTTTAAATGCCGAAGTTCAAATAATGTCAACAGAAGTGCCAAAGCCGATACTGAACAAGTCAGTGCCAAAGTCGAAACCGTGAGGCAATTCAAAGCCGTGAGTATCAAGTAAATCAGAAATATACGATTATGAACAAGTCAGAAAAAAAATCACCATCATCCATACGAAAATTAATGGCCGAGCGATATCAATTGACAAATTCAAATAACATCAGACGAACGCAATTCAAGGAGATCGAACTCTTATTTAAACCAATACATCATCGACGGAATAGATCATTGAGTTTATGTACGAAAACACTAAAGCACAAAAGCATAAATTACATACCGAAGCAAAGATAGAACTCGATCAACGAAGCAGCCAAAGTGAGCAACGAGGAAACGATTGATCAAAGCTACTCGCGATTATCCACTCGATCGATCAATTTAAAGTCGGCGCTTCAAAAAGCCCTAATTTTTAATCAGTTTGGAACAAAGAACAAAGGAAATCGAGCAGCCATTATACAAGAGGAAAAGAAATAGGAACGGCCAATAAAACAAGTAAAGAAGGCCGATGTTATTGGGTCGTTCTACTTTCTTTTATTAATTAAGTTATAAATTAGGGTTTAAGTCTCATTTTTTTGTTTTCAAATTGTTTTTAAATTTGTATTTCTTTTTAAACGGTTGTAAATTCTTGTCGTGTGACTAGGGGACAAACTACATGGCGTAGTTTCAGAATTCGCAACTCAGTGGCTGAGTTGGGGCTGGGTTTTGAGCGTAGAGTTAGGTTAGTCAGTAGCGGATGTCGCGAGTTTACGTGCGTAAGCATGTGACTACTTAATTTCTAGTGGAAACCTTGGTGGCAGCACGTAGGCAGGGTTTAGCCGAAGCTGGAGAAATTCTGTGTCGTTCTATTTCTGCATTTTATTTTTTTGTGCTGCTATTATTCTGCGATCTGTGTTGAAATTATTTTATAAGCTTCCGCAGTTAATTTTTATAATTAATACTATCACCCTATTCACCCCCCCAGGGTGAAATCGATCCTACAAGTGGTATCGGAGCTAGAAATAGAAGTCAACTTTTGTTTTAAAAATTCATTTTTCAAAAATCAGTTTTTGTTTTAAAAGTTTGAGTTTTTTAAAATGACTTCTTTTAATAATGCTTTTGCTGAGGGTCGGTCCATAGTTAGACCACCAATGTTCAATGGTGAATATGCTTATTGGAAAAATAGGATGGAAATTTTTCTGAAAACCATTGACGCTTGGAATACTGTTGAGACAGGTTATAGAGCACCAACTATATCTACAGATAATCAGGAAATAAAGAAACCAAAGGATCAATGGACAGAACTAGAAAATAAATTGCAAAATGCTAGTGCTAATGCTAGTGCTAATGCTATGAATTCTATTATCTGTTCATTGGATCATTTTGAATTTAATCGTGTCTCACATTGTCTAACTGCGCAGAAAATATGGCACACACTTGAAGTGACTCACGAAGGAACATCTCAAGTCAAAGAATCTCGCCTTGCCATGCAAAGCAGCGAATACGAGAACTTCACAATGGCGAAGGAAGAAAATGTCAAAGAGATGCATGGACGACTTTCCAATATCATATACAAATCAAAAGCTCTTGGAAAATCATACACAGAGTTGGAGATAGTCCGAAAAATCCTCAGAGTCCTTCCACGAAGCTTTGAAGCCAAAGTGACTTCCATTCAAGAATCAAAAGATTTGAAACAAATGAAAGTCGAAGAACTCATCGGAAATCTCACCGCTTGTGAGCTAGAAATGAAATTCAAGGAAGAGCGTGAAGGAGGCGATACTCGAAAGAAATCAATAGCTCTTAAAGGAACAACAGAAAGTGATGGTGATGATGATGATGATGGAGCAGCGGAATTTGAGCTGATAATAAAGAAAGTCAAAAGGTGGAATTACAAATACGGAAATCCAGCTCCAAATCGAAAATTGAAAATCAGAATAAATAAAATACTAGACAATCCAGAAGAACAGAAGATCATCTGTCATAAGTGCAACCAACCTGGACACATCAAGCCCAATTGTCCTCAAAATCGACGCGACTTTGAAAAGAAATCAAAACGGAAAAGTTTTGCAGCCACGTGGAATACAAGTGACGAAGATAATCAAAGTTCTAGCAGTGAGAGTGAGGAAGAAGATATGTTTCTTCATGGAAATATAACCGATATCGATGATGATGAGCCAAGCGAGGTATCAAAACTCACTCATTTTGAACTACTTATTTATTTCCATGAAGTAAATGGCTGTTTTGAACGACGTAGGGAGAAGTATGCTAAACATGAATCACAAAAAGACACTTTGATAGAATTAAATGAACAACTTGACAAATTAGTTAAAAACTATCAAAGTAGGATCCCTAAGTGTGATAAGTGTCCAACATTCGAAGAAGAAATTAAAAAATCAGAAATTAATATAAAATCACTTGAAAATGAAATTCTGATTTTAAAAGAGAATGAAAATACTAGAAGAGAGAATTCTGTTAAAAAGTGCACACAATTGTTAAAGGAAAATGAATCTCTCAAAACCTAAGTCCAACAATTGTCAACGACTTTAGATAAATTTTCAAAAAGTGAAAAATCGTTGAATATGCTATTAGGAAAGCGAACTGTTAATATGGTTAGAAAAGGACTTGGATATAATCAATCTAAAATTGTTGAAAACAAGATTAATCAAGAAAATTCAATGTGCACAATTTGTACAAAATGTGGACACAATCAAAATAGTTGTTGGTATAGACCCAAACACGTGAAAACTATACCAATTTGGGTTCCAAAAGACACAAATATAAAATCTCTAAAAGTTAAACAAATTTGGGTGCCGAAGGAAACAATTATAAATAGTTTTGGGTCTCCACAAAATTATTTTTCTAAATATTCTGCCATTAACAACCATGGACCTATAAAAACAAATAGGTCACATAAATCTTTTCCCGTGTAGGTGTGGTGGTAGGCTAAGGAACAACAACAGTGTTCTCTAGATTTTGGCTGTTCCAGAAACACAACGGGCGACAAAGAAGAGTTCCTTAGCCTAGTATAAAGGTGCCAGAATCACAACAGACAACAACAAAAAATATCGTAAAGGTAAAACAGGTAAAGGTATATTCATTTGAACGATATATTAAATGCGATAATCTGCACTGTATTCTGAATTAAATCAGCCAATAATGAGATGATGATTTAGATTCTGACTTATTCAAAATAGTTGGCCAATTATATTCTTATGCCAAAAACACTATAAAAATCTCTAGATTCTTTGAATTACTTCATGTATATCAGTTTGGATTAAAAATAGTGTTTTGTTGGATAATAATACATTTGGTTATAATTCGGCTAACCCTATATTCACGGTTTTTGATTATTAACACGGCTTCAATTCAAATTCAAGAGAATGTCATTTAAATTGCTGTTAAAATTGAGTTTGAAATTTTTGGTGCACACTTCATGGTCTGTCTATCAAATTCAATTAGTGATAATTTTGAGTGAAAGAGAAATTCAGATGCAGATTACGTTGGTAATCTAGTTGATAGATAAATGACTAGTGAAACGTGATTTACTGAGACATTTAGTAACTGCATCGTTTTTCAAAGAAAATATCTGCATATATTTCATTTCAAATAATTTTCAAATAGCAAAAATTTTTCTCATATAACCCCTTCGAGAAAATCATTTTTGACCATATTTTCAGATCAGTCGTTTTTGAAAAATTGATTTTATAATTATTTTTGAATTTGATTTTTAAATGACTATTATGACTAATTTGACTCCCTAATATTATCGAAAAGATAAATAGTGATTGAAAAAGTGATGAGTGTTGATATTTATCATATATTATGACTCGAGACGGTATAATTAGTAAATTTCTTTAGAAATTTAAACAAGAGTTATAAATTTTTTTGTTAGTAAAAATTCCATGACCATCTCTATTTCTATCATATTTCTAACGACCATCACTCATCAAAATTCTATATAGTTTGTCAATATGTGGTACTTTAAACAGGAATCATTCGTTTTTCATTTTATATTTTTTTTAAAATAAAATAAAAAATAAATAAATAAATAAATGTTAAAGTATTCACTCTCATTTAAAAGTCCACACGGTTATGCATGGGTGAATTACTTGGAATTTGTTATGTGCTTCCATGCTCATTTAAAAGTCCCCACGGTTATGCATGTATGGAACGCATATCAAAATTGATTCTAAAATAAACAAGTTGATTCTAATCCCATTTAAAAGTCCTCACGGTTATGCGTGGTTAGAAGATACTTGAATTCATTTTCTTAAAAATAAAATTGGAATACTACTAATCTCATTTAAAAGTACTAACGGTTATGCATGGTTAGTAGATATTCAAATTCCTGATATAAATATACCAAAAATAGACACAACTGTATAGTTTTATATGATGACATCATTCCCATCATTCCAAAAGTGGAATATGCGGCTAACAAAGTATTTATGATTTTTGTTTGATTTTTTATTGAAATTTAATATTTATATTCAATTGAGTTTTAATATTGGGTTAATATCGATCATTTTATCTCTATTTTCTCTAAGACTACTACTCTTTTGCTGATAACAAAAGGGGGAGAGAAAAGTTAAGATTTTGTCAAATAAAATCAAGCAAAGGTCAAATATTTTCCATCTGCATCTAGGCTCATTTGCATAATTTTATTTGCATGCATATATGTAGGGGGAGCTTTGTGTAGAGAGGAAGCATTTAAATAGAGGGAGCAATTAGAGCATATTAATGACCAAATACATTTAACATATTCAAAATCTTAAATATATGTTTGTTATCATCAAAAGGAGGAGATTATTGAATATGCGATTATATGATTTTTGTTTGATGATACTAAACATATATATTCATGTAAATGTATTTGTTAATGTCCTATTTTATTTTTCATAGATTAAATAAATATTTGCTGAACAAAAATAAATAATACAGAATTTGAATTCAAGCAGAATTTGAATTCAAGCAGAATTTTTATTCAAACAAATATTTATTACAATTTTGAATAGTACAAATTCAAGCTCTCACTATACATATACAACTTTGATTACAATATAAATTCAATTACATCACAATCTTTCATTTACAAATTTCCTCACTACATATCGCTCATTCACTCATAATTTATCTTCAACTTCATTCCAAATTGAATCCAGAATCCGAGCAATCTGCAAAAATAAATATTGACGCGGTAAAATTGAAAAGGAAATATGTTTGCAGTATAAAATAAAATGTGAATTTTGAAAATAATATTTGCCTCAGTTATTTGGGTTGTTCGTCATCATTTAACTTTGAATTCATCATACACGAACAGCTTGTGACATACACAGTGTATCACTATATATGCCACAAGGCCGTGGTGGAATGAATTGTGAAATATAGATATTTAACTTAATACTATTGTGAGATAAATGTTGACTAAGAGAACTCATAAAAGGGTACGAGTTATCTTGATATTCTCATGTGTTATGGTTTGGTGTTTCATATTATGCTGGTTTACTCAAGCTTGTTTCCAGCCTGACCCGGGTGTTACTTTGATGTAATGCTCGGGTCAGACGTAGTATTACTGATTTCCAGGTTAGGACGTTCTGGAGCTCAGAAGGTGAGCTGGATGGCGGGAACGTATGGAGCGTACTCCGTTGTGATATATTGTAGTTTATCTGGGACAAGTTATTTTAACTGTCCAGTGATTGTGAAATGTTATAACTCTGATGTAATAAAATGTAATTGACTGATACAGTTTTCTTTGTGTAAAGAATATTATTTGATATTATATTTTATCCGCTGCGAATGTGAGATTTTGAGTTTGGTTTTATGTTCTTCTTCTTCTATCTCTTTTTCTTCTTTCCCTAACTATCTGGAATTTTCGGGATCGAAATTTCCGGGTCGTTACATTTGGTATCAAAGCAAGGTTAAGCGAGAACCTTGGCTCTGGTGGGTTTACTCATTAAGGATAGAGTCAATGGCACCCTAAATGAGATGAGTGTAGTATATGAGGGCGTATTTTTTATTTTCCTATAAAATGATTTCAAAAATGATTTTTATAAAAGTTTATATTTTATATATGAAGCAATAGTTTTTTTTTCTAATATATAAAGAAATTGGTTGTTGATTATTGGAATTACATAATGAGAATTAAGTAATACAATCGAAATTAAATTGAAAGAAGATAAGTTTGAAATGGATCCAAACTGAAATTAAAATTCTGAATTTGTAGAAGTATTTTCAGAATAAGATAATAATAAATTGGTTTCCAGATATGGTAATCTTGGTTATTATCATAAATGATTGTTGTGTTTAATAATGAAATGTGTGTTAATGAGTAAGCAAAATGAAATGTTTTAAGGAAGTAAAACATTTGGGTAAGCAAGACTTATAAATTGGAACCAAAGATGATCTAAATTGTGAAGATTTAAATCTAGGTCTAGAAATTTGAAAATTGTTTCAAAGTGATAAAGAAAAGAATAAATAATATTATTCAGACTATTTTTGAATGTAATCTTATTTTAAAATAAGAAGTTGCTTGGAAATTTTAAAGAAATTTGTTTTGAATTAAAAACCAAAGGTGGTTTAAAATTTAAGGATAACTTGGTGTGTAAAGGAAGTAAATATGTATATATGTGTGGATATACATAATATCAAAGATAATCTGAAATAAACTCTAATGGTTGCATATATGTGTGGATATACTATATATGTATGGGTGTTGGTTGCATGGTTTCTTGTTTGGTTGTTTTTGGTTTATAAGGCCAATTTAGCAGTAATCAAGTGTTAGGGAATATCTTGTGCATTGGAGTTTCATACACGTAAAAATCAAATGAATGAGATAAGCTATAGAGGTAGGTTAGGATACGTGCCGACCGACCTAATGGTGGAAGACGAGACTTTGGACTTTAGGATAGATGCCAGACATTTCCATTTGGTTTGTACTTATCCATTTTGGTAAATTACATGATCAAAGTGATTAATATTAGTCACCATAGACTGCTCAATGTCCATTACTATTACTGATTATCGATTTGGTTGATCTTTGGCATGGACATTGATGAGATTTCATGGTGCATGATGTGATGGTTTGTTCATGTGGCCGACTTAGAGTCATGATGTTGTTGCTCTATGGCGAGTGATTTAGATGGTGAGGCGATAATGTGATGCTTCAACATAGGAGTTGGTACTATGGATTATGCCTTGACAGTGTATGGAATAGGCTCCGAGGTTGATAGTTTCACGACTTTGTAGATGGTGCTGGAGGTGTTGGCTTGTTTGCATCAGGGATGGATGGTAATGTAACATCATGATGAAAAGCCTTGTATCTACGGTTTAAGATTGTGCGAGTGGGTACCAAAGATTAGACACTCTGTATCTTCGGTTTGTGACTCATGTAGGGAGTAGGTACCGAAGAGACTCATGGTGGGATCCATGGAGTGGTGGAATGAGGTGGGTTCTGGGATAGTGGAAATTGTATTGAGCAAGCAGGGCTCAGATCCAATTTGAGCGAGTATGACTTGGATCGATGTGCTTGTGTTAAGGGATCGTTGATCACACAGAGTGTTTTCTACTGTACTAAAAGCATGGGTATTCTATAGTGAGACGCCCATGGATTGGTAGTGAGGATCTGTATACTCTAGACCTATGACTTTGGGTCTAGTGTCCAGATTTGGGCTGGAGACACGTATCCAGCTTTAGGTTTTGAGATACAAGAGTACAACGAAGAACCGGGATTTCCACGAGTCCCTGACAGTATGGAGGCCATACGAGTTATCATATATCTAGAGCAGACCGAGTGATAATTAGTACTGTTTGATGGATGCTATATGTAATATCCCGGAATTTTGGACAATATAAATTTGATAATCTGTGTTTAAAATTGAATTGATTTGATAATTTCTGTAAATAAATTTGATTTGATTCAATAATATTCTTTAATAAATAATTATTTAGTGAATTTATATTTGAATAAGTTAATAAATGTTTTATTTGTTAAAAATATATTTTGACTTTAAGTTTGCATATTTAAGAACAAGTTATGAAATGTTTGTTTTATTTTTTTTTAAAAATATTGATTTATAAAATATGATTTGTAAATTTAATATGAGATTTGAAATACAATTTAAAATAAGAAACATGTATTAGTTTAAATTTCAAGTAAGTTAAAATCTCTTTTATAAATTATTTAGAATTGTTTAAATTGTTATTTTTAATAAAAATGATAATACTTAGTTTTATAAACATAAATAGATTTTAGAAAATAAGATTTGTTGTTTTTTTAAATTTAATAAGAAGTTATATATGCATCTATATATAACTTGATTTTTAAATTGGAGTTTGTAATTTAATTTAAATTGGAATTCAATGTTTTGAAATTTAATAGAGTAAATACTTAAAAAATATTTGAATAAGCTTTTGTTTATAACTTGTTTTGTTTTGATTTCTAAAATTAAAAAGGGAATAAAATTCATTTATATATACATATGGAATAAAATAAGTTAAAGTGTTTATAAACAATTTAAATTAAAATTTAAAACACTTTTAATATACATGTGTAAGTTTCTTAAGAAATAAATTGACATGTGTTAGTCATGTAATAAACTTAAGTGACAATTGTTAAAATGTGAACAAGTGTAATGTTTAAATTTTCTTTTTCATTTATTTTTGTTAAAATCAAAAATCCACTTGTATTGCTACATTTCTTTTCATCTCACTTACTCTTTTGGCAATTCCTCTTCAAAACTTAAGAGAATTATTCAGATCTGAAATCTGAAATCTTCAACAAAATCTATTCATGTTGTAAATTTGTTTCTCCTCAAAATCCATCTACAAACTCATCTTCATACAAATCAGTAATCTTCCCTCAGAAATTCAAATCAAAAACATATCCATCTCTCCCTGTAGACAAGCCTGCACTCTTCAAATCAACCAACTTGCATGTCTTTTAAAATCTGGAAAACATGCATCTAAGATTCATTTTGCAACATCAAAGTCTTGCATCTGCAACTTCAAGTCTAGATTCAAGTATGCATCTTATCACCTGGGAACAACATGTGCATGTGAAAGCCTGCATTTTCCTTCTCTGTTTTTAAATCAACCAAAGCCTACATTTTCACCTGGATAAGCATGCATGTGGATCAAGGAGCATATCAGTAAAAGCAAGATAAAGTTTTAAAGCAAAATTAAAAATAAAATCTGAAGCTCTTCATAAACAAGTACTGTCTGCATATTTTTGGTTCAGGTGAGTAACAAATATTTCTAAAAATTTAAATATATGAATGTGTTGCCTGATTTGAAATCTGGAAATATGTATACCTGTTATGTATGCATTGTTGTTCATATATGATGTGCTTTTGGATTGTATGAATCTGCCTGTTGCAAATTTTTTTTTTTTCTGACATAGGTACTTGTTTAAATGTAAATCCCTTTAGTTAATCACGGTTAAATCTAAGTTTCAAGGGGAAACTTGTTAGTCAAATTCAAACCTTGATTTAGCATTTTACTTAAGTTAAAATATGCTTAGATTTTATCTGGAAATCAAAGCAAAGATATCTGTTACCAAATAAGTGAAAATTCAAGTGAAATAAATTATTGTTTCAGGATTATAAACTGAAACATCATACAAAAATATGATTTTTAAAAGCAAGATTTCAATTTTTAGTGTTGGGGTCAAAGAGCCATTGAGTATTATCTGATTTGTGTAATTTTGGCTGCCTCTGTTGATCCAAGTGATCGGGAAGGCCAAGATCTTCTGAGATGATGATGGAATGATCCTAGATGATAGGAAAAATACTGGTTTAAATTATAATTCTCTGTTGAGGTTGGGATTTAGATTTGAATTTTTAAACCCTAGTTGTACTGGGTTCTGAAGAGTCGATTACCACGGACACTATAGTGGATCGAGCTCGAAGATCTTTTGGGTAATGGGGGTTGATGGATGGACGAAGTCATCGCCGAAGATCTGAAGGTGATGGTGGTCGGAATCACGTCAACAAGGCGTTGACAGGTTTTGGGTGTTTTTGCGTTGACAGGTTTCCAGGTTGGTTGAGGAGCTGATTTTCAAATTCGAGATTTTGGTGGCATGGTGATGATCGGGTTTGGTTGTGTGGTGGATCAGTGACTTGTGGAGGTCACCAGAGTTGATCGGTGATGGCCGTAGTTGATGTGCATGTGCACAGGGGGGGGGTGATACTGATGAAGGGATGATCAGTGGTTACAGGGTTTTGAAATCTCATGTTTGTCACGGGAAAATGAAGCTTCAGCTCGAAGCAAAGTGATTTGTAACTCGAAGTAGATATAAGAGAAACTCGAGTATATGCAGTGTTCAGATTTAAAATGAAAACTGAAGCCTGTTCCAGTTTTAAAATTTAAAAACAAAAGTTTTAATGTAACCAAAAATCTGATCTAAATTGAAACCTGAATTTAGATTTGAATTTAGATAGTTTAAACCTGGGTTTTGAAATCAAATTTAAATTTTAGTTTGGGATTAAAATGAAAACAGAACTATTTCTCTGTTTTTAAATTTAAACAGCAAGTTTAAAAAAAAAATGCCAACTGGAAACTTAAACAAAGTTTAAAAATCTGAGTTATGTTTTAAACCTGGATTTAAATATGAATTCACTAAGTTTGAATCTTTGTCTTTGTAATAATTTGAATTTATAAATTTTAGTTTGGTTTAATAAAAACAGAACCTGTTTTCTGTTTTTGAATTTAAAAAGGAAAAAGTTTAAATTGCAAGTTGAAATCCAAACTGAGATTGGAAAATCTGAAACCAAATATGAATTCAAACTTAATGAATCTGAGTTTTGAAATAGTTTAAGTTTTAAATTTAAATTGGGTTTAAACCTATAGGTGTAAATGTATAAATGTTTGCATTTGAATTGAAAGTCTTACTTATTAGTTAGACATTTAAAATAAGTTTGAAATCTGGTTTTTAAATCTGGAAAATAAATTTAAGTTTCAGTTTTTAAAAATAAAATGAGTTTTAAATTTAGATTTGTTTAAATATTTGAAATGGTTAAATAAGTATTGGATATAAAATGAAGTTGTAGAATGTTTTAAGTGTGTTTTAAATTGATTTGAATTTAAAATTGAATTGAGATTTAAATTCTTATGTTTATAAGTATATGTTCTTTTAACATAAGAGATAAAAGTTTTTAATTAATGTGAAACCTTGTTTATTAATTTAAAACCTGGTTTAAGTGAAATTTATATCTTAAGTTTCAAATTGAAATTTTAAAATAGAATTTAAAGATTTGAATCAAAATGTTTTTAAAATACTTTAAACAAGAAGAAATGTTTTCTTAAATTAAAATTTAAGAATTTGATTTTATTCAAATTATTAAGTTAATATAAAATGGGTAATTAATTATTCAATTTATTAATTATGTGGATGATTAATTAAGTAATTAATGATTTTTAAATTGATTAATTAATGATTGAGATTAATTAATTAGGGTAAATAAATTAGTAATTAAGGATTACTAATTAGATTTAAATTAATAATTAAGGATTTATTTAATCAAGTGATTAAGGATTAATAAGATTATAATTAATTCTTAATTAATTAATAATTAGAGATTAATTAATTGGTAATTAAATATTAATTAATTAATAATGATTAGTATAAGTTAATTTCTTAATTAAGTAATTAAGAATAGTTAATGAAGATCATTAACTCAAGATTTATTTATAATTAATTAATCAATGATAATCATTTTTGAAATTGTTTAAGATTTATCACTTAATAAAAGTAATTAATGAATTAATTACATAGTGTAATTAATTATGATTAGTTTAGATTAATTAATTTAGTTTAATTAATTTAAAACACTTTGTAGTAATAGATAATTACTTTATGTAATTAATTAAATTGTAATTACTTAGGGTAGTAATTAATGGCTAATTACTGTAAGTAATTAATTAAAGATGATTTGATAAATGAAGTAATTTAAGTATAATTACTTTGTGAATTAATAAAGGGAGTGGAAAGTTGGGTCGTTTCACTGTTAATTAAAAACTTAATTACATAATTATTATTCATTTATCATTAATTAATAACTTAATTAATGATCTTAATTTCAAATTGATTAATCATTAATCAATTATTAATTCCAAATTTAATTAATTAATTAAATTAAATAATAAATCTTAATTACCTTGTTAATTAATTCTAAAACAAAATCTTAATCAAATTTTCAAATAAACATGACTTAATTATGTTTAAAACAAATTTGATTCAAAACAAAGTACTTTTGAATTTACCTTTAATTTCCAATTTAAATTCAAGTTTAAAATAGAATAATTCTAAATTTATCAAAGTTTTAAATAAATTTAAAACTTATTTAAATTTAGAATTATTCTATTTTAAACTTGAATTTAAATTGGAAATTAAAGGTAAATTCAAAAGTACTTTGTTTTGAATCAAATTTGTTTTAAACATAATTAAGTCATGTTTATTTGAAAATTTGATTAAGATTTTGTTTTAGAATTAATTAACAAGGTAATTAAGATTTATTATTTAATTTAATTAATTAATTAAATTTGGAATTAATAATTGATTAATGATTAATCAATTTGAAATTAAGATCATTAATTAAGTTATTAATTAATGATAAATGAATAATAATTATGTAATTAAGTTTTTAATTAAAGTTAATTATTAAATTAATTAACATATATATAACTTCTTATTAAATTTAAAAAAACAACAAATCTTATTTTCTAAAATCTATTTATGTTTATAAAACTAAGTATTATCATTTTTATTAAAAATAACAATTTAAACAATTCTAAATAATTTATAAAAGAGATTTTAACTTACTTGAAATTTAAACTAATACATGTTTCTTATTTTAAATTGTATTTCAAATCTCATATTAAATTTACAAATCATATTTTATAAATCAATATTTTTAAAAAAAAATAAAACAAACATTTCATAACTTGTTCTTAAATATGCAAACTTAAAGTCAAAATATATTTTTAACAAATAAAACATTTATTAACTTATTCAAATATAAATTCACTAAATAATTATTTATTAAAGAATATTATTGAATCAAATCAAATTTATTTACAGAAATTATCAAATCAATTCAATTTTAAACACAGATTATCAAATTTATATTGTCCAAAATTCCGGGATATTACACTATACTAGCCACCTGTCACCTTAGGGATATCACACTAGGTAAGTATTGTGCATAGGGATACCTAAACACCCCGATAGTTTAATTAGTACGGAGCATGTATTTTAGATGGAGATACCAAGGTACCTCGACGGTTCCTTGAGTATAGAGTACCCTTTTATGATATTCTAGAGTAGCATATTATCTATGTTATATGCTGACTCTTTAGTTGCAGGGGCAGGTCGAGTATGATTTGTATACCCTCTATTTGGTATACTATATCAGCATTTATAGTATTTTCAGATTGTTTATCGCTCACACCAAACTGTTTTTTAGTCCAAGGTTTTAAGCTTTACTCCTTATTATCTCAGGTACTCTGAAATGAGTAGATTAGAGAGCAGCCATGGATGGCATAATGAGTTTTGCAGATGGACTAGCAGGAGGTGGTATTTACTCATACTCGTAATTGAGTTGTTATTGTATATTCCACTGTATGACACTGTGGAGCCTTGAAAGCGTTTGACTTACTATTATTAGAGACAGTTTATTAGTTGAGTTTATATATCGGTTGTATAAACTCTTTTACTGTGTTGTTTAACTCTATGGATCTCATACTTTGATGATTAGTTCACATTGTTATTATTGTCTTGACTGTTTTATATCTGTGTTTACTATTATATTTTATCTGATGCTATATGAGATATACTACATGTTATGTGATTATTTGATGTTTCTTTTTTCTTCTTTCCCATTCTCTTCTCTTTTATTTCTCTTTTTTACTTCTTTTTCTTTCCTTTGACAACTGTTCTGCACCTAAGGAGTAGGGTGATCGTTTCATTTTTCAGCATGGGGAGATAGCAATTGCTATTTAAGACGGATCATATGTCATGCAAGGCCATTAGGGGTTGAGGTGAGATATATATGAGTCAAATGCATTTTTTATGCAACTCGAACTCAATGGTATACTTAGATACCGACTTATTTGAGCTTACTCTATAATTTTTAGTCATGCATGATTGTGACAGTATTGGTTACTACACTAAAATTAGACATGTTTTAGTGTTGTGTTGTTGTTATGTAAGTGCATAATCCTCTTTATACAGTCTAATTAGGTACTTGAGAGCTAAAGCTTAGCTATTTAAATCCTTATTTGTTTAGGTTTTCATTTAAATGGTGAGAAGATTTCTTAACAAAGGGTTTGTGCTAAGGGAAATATAGGATAATATAGGTTACCATGTATTTCCTAAAGTGTGAGATGGTTTTTAATATGGGAGTTTTTGTAATTTTTGCTATGTAAGAGAAGTACCACAAGAATTTTCCAATATTTAGACCTGGGAAATTTTGCTCGTCATGTAAATTTTCACTCATAGGAATTTTGGGGATAAAATTGTTTTAAGGAGAGGAGAATGTAACACCCCACAGTTTAACAACCGAATATCCAAACTATTAATTTAAATATTAATAGTTAATTAAACAGAACACCCATTATAATCGATTTTTCGTAGATGGATGAATTGGGTTAAGAGAGACCCACCATTGAGACCGTAATTCTATTATGAGAAAAATGAGTACGAACTTGGTCATGTTTGGAGCGGATGAGTTTTTGGAGTGAATAGTGGTTTCTAGAAAGGATTGAAAATTGAATGTATAGATTAGGCCCATTGACTTACCTATAAGTAGCCAACCCTCTTCATATTTTCATTTCATTTCTCATTCATGTTACTCCTCCTCCTCTACCCTTAATCTCTTCTCTAGTTACCTATTAATCTCAAAACACTAAATCAGTAATTCTCCTTCAAATAAAATTCCTAAAATCACCGTAATTCCTCTCGACTCATTCCTCACATAACCCACGAAGGAAGTGGATTAAATCGAAGTTTGGGTTGAGATCTCCAATTATAAAAAAATTTGATTTGGGATTTTGGTGATTAGAGCTTGATTTAGAGAAATGCAAGGTGAGTAGGATGATCATCTTGACTTATTTATGAGTTATAGTTCATATATTTGTTTATTAACGATTATTAATGCTAACCTAGTTTTTCACCAAGTAGAATTAGACCCTAAGAACTAGGACAAGAAAAAGACGAAACAACTTGAGAACTTGGAAACACTATAAAATGGGCAGAAGATTGGAAAATTAGAAGTTGCACGTAGTTTTTTGCTAAAAACATCAATCGATAATGAGTACTTCCTCTCAGTACCGAGTGTTATATTGCAGCCAGTTTGGCTACTCATGCATAATGTACCTTATCTACATCTTCAACCACTTAAGGTCATGTGCTTTTCTTAGAGAATAGTTAAGAGATTCACAAGATTGATGAGAAGAAAATCAAAAAAGCAGGACAATTCAAGCATTATCGAGAAAATGACTAGAACCAACTCAAAGCCAATGGAATATAGCTCAAATCCTATCAAGAAGGAGATAGCAGAGCAATGCAAAAAAAAGTTAATGGTTTACACTTAAGTAAACCACTCGGTACCAAATGGTTGACCACTCGGTACCAAGTGGTTTTAACGGCAAGTGGGCGCACGTGCTCACATGTGCGTCTCTGGGTTCTCTCCTAGGTTTTGACTCAAGTGGGCTTCTGACTCCATGCTATTGTTTCCCTATAAATATCAACCCTATTGTAACTAAAGATCTGATCTAAACCATACTTCTCCTTTTCATCTCCTACCTCCCTCACAATAGTCACCTAGGTAGCCAGTCTTGACAGTTCTAGACCATAGAACCAATCAAACCTTTGTTCTAGTGACTTGTATTCTCCCTCAAATTCATAACCAATAAACTATAAAGTGAGCATACTCCAGAGATTGCCAAACCACTATAAAAATCCCATGTCTCCCTATTATATTTCTTCTATTTTCAGTACTCTATGCTAGATCTTGGTTTTAGAGGTTCCTAAAAACTTAATCTTGGGTGTTGATCCATCTTTGGCATCAACATTTTGGCGCTTTCACGAGAAAATTGAATCCAGGCTTAGATCTAGCTTCCTACTTTGGATTGGAAGGATCCAAAAGTTAGATCCAAAAAACTTGCGTTAAGAGGTTTGAGAACCTACTATTGGGGATCAATGGCACCTAGAAAAGGAAAAATCTTCCTTCGTAAGATCCACATAAGCGGTTGTTGGTGGCGATGAAGCAAACACTCATCAAATGAAAGTCAATAATGGAAGCATTGTACCATAATCCCTTGCTCAATAAGAGGTAGTTATCAGAGGGGCTTAACAAGTGATCCATGAACTTAACTAGAAAATGGCGGATAGCTAGAAAGCTCTCACGGACAAGAGGGATGCTTTTCTAGCCTTGCAGCCACCAAGAACCAAGAGAACTAGAAGGGAAAATTCACCTGTTATAGGATAAGATATTCCTCTATTTCTGGCCTAGACATGAGAGACGGAAAGCAAAAGCAGAAGGAAGTAGTTACTAGAGTTGTAGGAGGACTTATAGGAGGAAGTAGGAGTGCTCCCCCAAAAGAAGACCAATTGGTACCGAGAGGATTTCTCTTAGAAACATGAGGAACACCCACACGGAGGGTGTTCAGGAAGGTGTTACCATGGATGTATTTGATGAGGGGTGGACTTATAGTTTGATAGTAATGGTTTGGAGTTGGATATTGATGTTGATGAAGGTGGAGTTCAGACAACTGCAGCTCAACTAACCATATGTCCACAAAATACCGCAAGGGTGGTACTCCAAGAGGTAGGAGGACCTAGACGGCAACAGGCAAACTGAGACCATTTGCAAAGTAAAACACTCGGCGTAGACCATGATAGTCGACCTTCGAATTACTGTGCCAGTGAGGAGTACATCGCTGACATGGTCAAACGATTCGTGCAGGAAAGCAACGATAGGAAGGATGGAGAATGGGATTCCACGCCTAGCAGAACTCCATTTACATAAATTATCTTGAGAGAAGAGTACCTTAGAAAGCTCACCATGTTGTTAATGCCATCATACAATAGAACTAATGACCCTAGACAACACTTACTCAAATACGAAAGACATATGGATGGAGCTAGAGCAATGGATGTTGTTTGTTGTAAGTGCTTCCCTATCTTCCTGGAGGGAGTTAGTTCTATCTATTCATTAGGCTCTCGCTAAAGTACATATCTACTTTCAACGAATTGGCTAAAAAGTTTCTAGAGAAATTTAGGCTGCATGCTGCTTGAACAAAGGACGTGATGTTCTTATCCGGCTGATCACAAGGGCACGAGTTGCTACAGGATTTCTTGAATCAATTCAACACCGTTGTTACGAAGTTTAGCAATCTGAAAGAAAATTTAATGTTCATAGATCTGGTTCGAGGAATCTAACTGAAGACGAATTTTTGTAGGCCGATAAAGATGAAGCAACCCACTACCATGGAGGAATTCTACCAAAATGCAAATCGGTTTTTAAGGCTGGAAGAAGCGAGTATGATTGAAGGAAAGCTATGCAATGAGAAATCGAAAGAGGTGATTAGAGTAATGTTGTAGTCAAACATGATAAAAAATGGTTCCAAAACTACTAAATGAAATTTGGGAAAACCTGCGGATTAAAAGAAGAGGAATACAAATGCTGGTAGGCTTAACAGGGACAGGAAACATCCAAGGAATCCAAGACCCAAGGACCATACACCGTTTAATGATAGTTTAGAGAATGTCTGTCTTTCCACTTAGGGGGCTGAGCGGTATAACAAACCACCCAGGAGGGAAGAGACCAGGCAAATGAATGAATGGTGAACACATGAGCATAATACAGTTGAATGGTGAAATTCAAAGGAATTAATTGAGGAATTGATAAGAAACAACGTGCTCCAGCAGTATGTGAAGAAACTGCAAAATGCTATCAGCCTGCCAGACCCCAAAGGTAGAATCCTCAAGGGGAACAACCTTGACCCGACATAGAAGGGCCCAGGCGAATAGATGGAAGATTGGTCATAAACACCATTATAAGAAGACCTCACCTAACGTAGAAGAGTCAGGGTGAGATGGAGTGATATGCTAACTCTTTGAAGCATGTAACGTAGGAGAGTTGCTACATCGTCGAAGACGGCTACAGCTAAGCAACAAAGGATGATCACAGATGGCATTGCATATAGGAATCGGGACATTGATGGCACAGAGGCATCGACGCTCGACCTAACGGTGATAACGGTCATGATCGGATTGGAAGATGTGCATCGAGTATTGGTTGACGATAGGAGTTCAGTCAACATCCTATTCCATAAGGAGTTTGACCAAATGAAGATTAGCATGAAGGATGTGATCGCCTACAAAATGAAGATTCAAGGATTTATCGACGAAGCTAAACGGCTGATTGGAACGATCGACCTCCTTGTAGAGCTCGAAGAAGGAGAATGAAGGGTAGTTCACATTCAGACCTTCGTGATTGTTGATGGGTATTATACTTATTATAACTTCTTAGCCCGATTGGCCCTGTCTGACATTAGAATCGTTTTGGCTCCATGGTGTATGACGATGAAATTCCCAACGGAGAATGGGATAGGAGAGTAAGGGGAGGTCAAAGTGCTGCAAGGGAGTGTTAGGTGTTGAATTACATGAAGCTAAACACTGTTAAAAGGGAAAGAATGTGTGGAAGACTCTCCACATTCAAGAAGCACAAGCATATCAATTGCAGAACAACCTCTGACTCAGGGACCATAGTCGCTTTGACAAGGCTATAAACCGCAGTAAGAAGTCAGGGGAGATTCGGGCAGCATTGGTGGAGATTTTGGTAGTTGTCCCTGTTGTCATGGATGACCCAACTCAGGTCTTGAAGATTGGCTCTCGGCTAGGAATCAAAGTGCAAAGGACTTGATTAACTTTCTTCGAGGAAATCTAGGCGTGTTCGTTTTGACGATTTTGATATATGTAGGATATCATCGGAGATAGCATGTCACACACTTAATGTTGATCCCAAGTTCACACAAATGAGATAGAAGAGTCGCAGACTAGGTCCGAAGCAAGCCACTACATTAAAGGAAGAAGTGGATAAGTTATTAGCAAAAGGCTTTATCTGCGATGCTACATATCATGAGTGGGTTTTAAACCCTATGTTAGTCCGAAAGTTGAATGAGAAGTGGTGAACTTGCATTGACTGCTCAAATTTGAACAAAGCCTGCTTGAAGGATAGCTTTCCATTACCCAGGATTGACCAACTTGCTGATGGAACCATGGGCACAAACTGCTCTTATTTATGGATGCCTACTCGGTGTACAGTCAGATTATGATGCATGAACTAGATCATGATCACACCAGCTTCATCACATACTTAGGGCTATATTGTTATCGTATAATTCCATTTGGTCTGAAGAATGCCGAGCTACTTACCAGAGACTGTTAAATACAATGTTCAAGGACTAGATCAGACAAACAGTGGAAAGCATACGTAGATGACAAGCTAGTAAATTCACGAGTATATAGAAACTACCTAGATGATATCTCAAAATGTTTAAGATCCTTTGGAAGTATGGAATGAAATTCAACCATTCAAGTATTCATTTGGAGTAGCTTCTAGGAAATTTCTCGGTATTATTGTGAACGTAAGGGACATTGAGGATGATCTTGAGCAAATTAATGCCTTATGAAACATTAGGGCCTTGAAGACAAAGGAGGAGTTACAAAGATAAAATGGAAGGATCATATCATTAACTCGATTTATTTACAGAGCGATGGATAAGTAAATATCGTTCTTTGATGCATTAAAGAAGGGTAAGAAGAACTTTGAGTAGAATCAGGACTGCCATAATGCTTTCAAAGAATTACTGCGATGTACGGAGATAGCACCGGTTCTATTTAAATCGGTGATCGGGGAAGATTTATTTATTTACATGGCTCTGCCTATGCATCAAGAGCAGCGCTTGTGTATATAGATGCTAGGGCTCAATAACCCATCTACTAAATTAGCAAGTGATTCACCAAAGCTAAACTGAACTAAATGAAATTAGAAAAGCTGGCATATTGCTTGCTAGTAGCATCTTGAAAACTTCAACTATATTTCCAGGTTCACCTGATCAAGGTGCTGATAAATTAACCCTTGAAACAAGTACTCTATCGATCCGATACCTCGGGACGATTTCTAAAGTGGAACATCGAGTTGAGCGAATACGTTGTGACTTACCATCTCCAAAGAGCGACTATCGAATAGGTGCTGGCTAACTTCGTCGTCGATTTCACTATTCGAGATAATGAAGAGGAGGACACAACAACCATAGTACCCTAGTGGAAATTTGTCGTTGATGGCGCATCAAACAAATTTTTCTTAGGAATGGGAGTTGTGCTTGAAACTCCCGAAGGATGATAAATTGGCTATGCACTAGAGCTGGAATTTTCTACCACTAATAACTAGGCGGAGTATGAGGCGTTGATAGCAGGAATAAAGATTGTAAAGGAACTAGGAATAAAAACTCTGCATATCTATTATGCTCCCAACTAGTCATCTGCCAGGTTAGAAGGGAATATCGAGCTAAGGGCACACAACTTGCCCATTACTTGTCGAAAGCTTGAGAGTTGCTCAATGAAATTGAACACTACACGATATCTCACATTCCTATATAGGATAATATAAAGGCAGACTCCGTGGTAGGCTACCTAGTTTCGGAGGAGAGCATTTGATGGGATTGGTTCCGGTAGAAGTGACAACTTCTTCTAATATATATCAAATGGATGTTATTGGGTTTTGGAGGCTACAGAGGAAGAAGAGTCATGGATGATGCCAATAAAGGACTACTTACTCAGAGGAACAATCCTAGAGATAGGAATGAGCGACAGAAGCTCCTTCAGAAGGCACCTCGACTCATAATGCAAGACGTAGTGCTATACATGAGAGGATTCTCTTCCACTTGCTTAAGTGTGTAACCAAAGATGAAACTAGGAAGATTCTCATGGAAATTCATGAAGACAACTATAAGGACCATACTGGCGATAGACTTTAGCAAAAAAAGTGCTCGAATATTGATACTACTGGCCGATGCTTGATAGGGATGCAACTAATTATAGAAGCAATGTGACAGGTGCAAGAGATTCTCAAAGATTCCAATAGCCCTATTGACAAAAATTACGTAGATGGCTAGTCCCTAGCCATTCGAAATCCGGGGAATCAAGATTATTGGCGTGCTACTAATGGCGAAAGGAGTCAAATTGCTACCATTATAGTTGATTACTATATGAAATGGGTTAAAGTGGAACCGCTTGCCACATCACTATAATAAAACTAATTAATTTTGTAATAAAAAAATATTATTTTCAAGCTAGGAGTGCCTCAGAGGATTATCATGGACGAAGAGACTCAATTCGAGAGTGTTGAGTTCAAAGGTTCTATAGACGATACCAAATCGAAAAGAGCTTCTCGGTAGTAGCATATCCGTAGGCAAATTTGCAAGTGGAGGTAATTAAAAAATCATTAAATCCACTGTAAAGATGGGGATGACTAGAGCTAAAGGCAATTGGGTTGATGAGCTTCCACTAGCACTATGGACTTACAAGAGAATGCACAAATCTATGGTCGGGCACTCGTTGTTCGCCTTGGCATATGGCTCAGAAGCTATGACCCCAATGGAACTGGAAGTCCCCTCTAATCACAGAAGACACTTCAATCAGAGAGAAAATGAGCTGCTGCTGCTCAAGTCCCTTGAACTAATCAATGAGAAGAAGGAAGAAGCATAACTGAGGGTTATTGCTCATACGAAGAGGGAGGCACGACACTTTAATGCAAAAGTCTGCAACTGCACCTCGAAGCATGGGACCTCATTCTAAAACGAGTCATCCGAGCATGGGAGCACTTGTCCCGAACTTCGTAGGACCTTTTGTGATCAATCAGAAGCTTTGAAATGGAACATTCAAGCCGAAAGCCATCGATGGAATTCTGATTCCACATGCTTGGAACCACAACTTGCTATGGCACTACTACACGTGAACTCTTTATTCCTTACTTTTGCAAATAAGCCATCCATGGACATTAGGGGCATTGTAAATCGGTAAGATTTTCCATTTCTTCTGCTCACTAATAAAATTAGCTTTTTGAACCAATGGAATTGTGTTCTCATATGCAAAACCGCTGGGGCAACGATCAATTCGACCCCAGCCTTCTAAGAACTAAAGTTGGGACGACAATGTTGGGTAGGTCCAAATCGTCGGGTCGATAGTCAATTCAACAACTACCTTCTAAGAACATCATTGCTTCGACAACGTCAGGAAGGTACTAAACCGCTGGGTCGATGGTAAAATCGACCCCTGCCTTCTTAGAACCGGCATTCCTCTGGCAACATCAAGAAGGTCCAAAACCGCCGAGTTGATGGTTAATTTGACCCTTATATTCTGAGAACTAGTATTGCTCTGGCAACATCGGGAAGGTCCAAAACTGTTGGATCGACGGGGAAAATCGATCCTTACCTTCTAAGTACCAGCGTTGTTCCAGCTGTATTCGAAAGGTCCAACTGGCCAAGTCGATGGGAAAATCGACTAAGACCCTTTAAAGTTTCACATCACTCATACAGAGCGATAATAAAAGAAATTAACCGATGCCTGGAGATAGGGACCGATAAGGAAAAATCCATAGGATTGTGCTACAAATGTACTAGTTTCCGGTGATAGAAAGCGATGCATGACTAAGACATCAACACTGAACTTGGAAGAATTTTCTATGACGAAAGATGATGATGATGTTTACGATACTACATCCAGAATGACAGTGGTTAATGATGCCAACTTGGAAGAATTCGATTGCAACCAAAGAATTGGCAACATTGAAAATTGGGTGTTTAGAATCAAGCAGCAAAGTCGATAGTTCCCGAAGGTAGGAACTATCATGCGAGTCAAACTAGGGGAAATCAAACGAATTGCTCTAGATGCCCTATCTCTTGTAGATGCTTGAATCTTAACGTTCAGCCCTGTGGACAGGGGTACACACGCCAACGTTTGGTTGAAAAGAACTCGACCAAGATAAAAAAGGAATAGCCACAGTGTAAGTTAAATAAATATTATGTTCCACAAGGTATAATATCTTGGTATCTATAAATAGATTTGAGTAACCAGATATAGCCAATGCAATTGCAGGAATATTATTTACATGTACAAAGTTGCGGTAAATAAGCTTATTACATAGAAATGGAAGTATATAATACATGCAACTGCAGTAAACGTAATCATATTATGTACACAGGTAGTCATACATAAACCGACATGGCACATAAAATGCACAAAAAGTATGTTGAAGAGGGATTACAATGGAGAAGCTAATATTGGATTATTAATAATCATTTATGTACAAGTCAAACAGTGAGGGCAATATCTACACAATCATAGCCTGATAGAAACAAAAAAGACCAAATACAGACTTAAACACCAAAATAATACAAAAACCATACACTCAGCTAGCACACACACACTATTAAGTCTTCCCCTTCTTGCAACTCCGAGTACCTTTTCCAATGCTACCCGAATAGGTCTTGAGCTTCTTTCTCCCTTTTCTCTCCCCATGAAAGGGAGTCGTGCCTTCTGAATGTGTAGACTCTTCTCCAACAGCAACATTGGGTTCTTTAGATTTCCCAACAGACACATCTCTACGCTTTGAAATGAAAGTGCACAAGAATTTCGTATAATATAACTTAGATGTGTATTCAAGTATATATTCAAAAGTAAGCATTACTAACTAGCATGGTATAGTAAAGTAAATAAAAACGATCATACCAGAGTTTTTATACTGGTTCGGACCTCCTATCCTACATCCAGTCCCAAACTCTTTCTGAAATTAACTAACCAACCCTTATTTAACCCAGAGGAACATGTATCTTACAAAATGCCTGAGCAGCCAAACACGACTTCAACCTTCTCCTAAAGATCTCTAACAGGACATCACAAAACTAGAATGAATCTTTAACTTCTTATGAGTTCTTGATAACTCGAATACAGTCAGATGTGGTACAAGACTTCCTTTATAATCTCCTGATGATTCAAGATGCGTGCACCGTGATTATCAAAGTATAAATAATAATTCTAAAAGAGTTTGAGGGCCAAAGTGTTCAAGAAAGATAAGAGATAACGAAAGAAAGTTGTGAAAATTAGAAAGATTCCTAAATGTTGATTTCTATTTATAGATATTAAAGAGATGCATCGAAGAGTTGTAATCCTACGGAATGGCCATTATTATTTGCAAATATGCTCTTGAATAAGCGCAACCATTTGAAGTGACTTTTCAGAAAACAGCCAAAACAGGGTGATCAATCGACTGATAAAAAAACATCAGTCTACTAAATATAAACTACATTTTATGTAGAAAATTTAAAAATAAGTTTGTACCATAAAAAATGTTGGACCATAGGTTTTGATTGTTGACATGAAACAACAATTCACGAATCTACGACTACGACAACATCTGGGCTCAACGACTCAAAGTATGGTTCGTATAGTTATATATTTTAACAAGAGTCATCAAATATGTATATAGAGTCTAGTGCTTTGTTAAAATCTTTCCTCAAGAATCATCGTTCACATTCAAATAAACTTGCATGCATATTTAATCAAAATCAAACTTTCAAAAAATGCATGGAGCGGGGCTGGAACCCGGGTCACTAATTTTGAAGGCAAGTGCTCTAACCAAACGAGCTATGGTAGATTTTGTTTAACAACAGAATTTAGCCGACTGAATACATTCGGTCAGTCGATTGAAATCCGAGCACTTTTGAATGCACATGCACGTATTTGAATTCATTCGACTGAAGATCTATACCCGTTAACTAATTTATATGTAACTGTCATTTTCTTGAAAAGGCGCTTCCTTTTTGAATAGCCTTCTTCCTCATGAAGAGTTGCAGCCATTGCTATTCGTTGAGAACTCTTCACCAGCAGTTGCAACTTCTTAACTACTATATGTATGAATGAATTTCAAGATCAAATTACTCTACTTACTTGCTTATACTTGAATCATATTTTCAGAATTAACTACTCTCTTCAATTCATACGCTCATTGCTTACAATCACAATTCTATATTTCTAAAAGCAATTCGAAACTTCCTAATCTTCATATACATATAACTACACACATCATATATGAGGAAAAGATTATAGGTAGGGTGTACTACAAGTGACAAATCCGTGTTATTAGAACACACAAGGTCAAGACAATCTAATTTGTAATCAAAGTCCTGTTCGGTTGCTTAGGCGGTCAAGTCTTGTTCTGTTGCTTAGACGGTCAAGTCCTTAATGTTGCTCAGGTGGTCAAGTCCTATTCGGTTGCTTAGGAGGTAGAAGTCCTGTTCGGTTGCTCAGGAGGTGCAAACCTATTCCTCCGGGTTAAGTGAGGTTTGCTATTTTAATTCCAGAAGGAGTCTAGGGCTGGACGTAGAATGAGAGTTCGAACCAGTATAAAAATCTCTGGTGTCATTTTACTTTACTATTTATTTTTATACTCATATTCTACATCAGTAGATAACTTAGTTTATATCGCACCGCCACTACATTTACAATGTTTTACAACTGTTGGCCATTTCAATCCTATAGCGTAGCAGTCACTTTCATTTGGTATCAGAGCTTGGGATTCTAGAGATCACAAAAACATTCTAGAATAAATGGCCATAAAGAGATCTAGTCAAGGCTAGGAAGAGGAAGAGCAATAAAGAAGAATCAAAGGAGCAAACAAGCAAATGCTTCATAGCTAAACTCAGATCACAATCGACATGCTTAGATTCTTTATATAAAGATCTTTTGTCGGCACATGATGAATTATTAAAAGATTGTAAACTTTGAATAAAGTTAATAGAATTGCTTTAGCTAAGTTAAAAGATTGTGAGCAAGAAATTTCCAATTTAAAAGAGGAAAATATTTTTTTAATAAAACAAACTAAATGTTTTGAAAATACCGTAGAAGAACCTGTTTTACAAAAAGATTTCCTACAAAATGAAAATGAGCATTTAGAAGAGAAAAACACTAATCTTTTGGAGGAAATCAATGTTTTGAAAAATAAAATACATTTTTGGAAAATTATTTAAACAATTCTAGTTCTTTAATTTTGTCTCTTGAAAAAGAGAATGAAGCTTTAAATAAAAAGAATTTTGAATTATCTAAAGAATGTGAGATTTAAGTTAATAATAATATTTTGCAAAAAGAAGTTTGTGATTCTAAGGAAAATTTTGAAAGATTAAATACAAAAATCATAAATTTTAACAAAGGTAAAGATAACTTATCTTCCTTAGTTACAAATTCTAAAGCTCACAATGATAAAAGCGGTTTAGGCTATAAACAAGATAAAAGTTAAAATAGTACTAGATATGCATTCTTGTATACAATTTTTAACGATAGTACTAGTAACAAACATAGTTCTATTACCACTTACAATCATAAAAATACATTGTTTAGGAATGATAGAAATTATTTTTCAGTACTAAGCTAATGACTAATAGTATAAAGATATGGATTCCAGCTAATATGATTGATCATGATAAACAACTTTATATTAGCAACAATTATAAGAATGTGATTTGTACTGAAAACTATATCTATAAAAGTTCAACCACACCCAAATGGGTATGGTTTCCTAAAAATTAGGAAATTATAAGAACCTTGGGATTCGCATGCTTTAAATGTTAATTTTTTTGATACCTTACGTTATAAGTAGTATTTATTTTGTTTATGTTAACACTTATGTGGAATATAATTTATGTCATCATATAAATTCTCCTTTTTGTCGATGACAAAAAGGGAGAAAGATATTTCTCTAACACTATTTGCAGGAATAAACGATGTAAGAACAAATTAAGGGGAGAAAGGATTAATTATTATAGGAATATATAGCATAAATTCAAGGGGAGAAATCTATAGCACAGTTACAAGAATATATGCAGGGGGAGAGATAAGTCAACAAAGCTTTTCGAAGATTCGTCCGTAGCAAATGGAGTTATCATCATCAAAAAGGGGGAGAATTTTGGATCATAGGTTTTGATTGTTGACATGAAACAATAATTCACGAATCTACGACTACTACAACATCTAGACTCAACGACTCAAAGTGTGGTTTGTATAGTTATATACGAGACCAAATATGTATATAGAGTCTAGTTTAGTGCTTTGTTAAAATCTTTCCTCAAGAATCATCATTCACATTCAAATAAACTTGCATGCATATTTTAATCAAAATCAATTTTTTAAAAAATGCATGGAGCGGGGCTCGAACCTGGGTCACTAGTTTAGAAGGCAAGTGCTCTAACCAAATAAGCTATGGTAGTTTTTGTTTAACAACAGAATTCAGTCAACTGAATACATTCTGTCAGTCGATCGAATCTGTGCACTTTTGAATGCACATGCACGTATTTGAATTCAGTCGACTGAAGCTTCTATACTGGTCAACTGAACTGTACGTAACTGTCATTTTCTTGAAAAGACACTTCCTTTTTGAATAGCCTTCTTCCTCACAAAGAGTTGCTACCATTGCTATTCGTTGAGAACTCTTCACCAGCAGTTGCAACTTCTTAACTACTATATATATGCATGAATTTCAAGATCAAATTACTCCACTTACTTGCTTATACTTGAGTCATATTTTCAGAATGAGCTACTCTCTTGAATTCATACATTCATTGCTTACCATCACAATTCTTTATTTCTTAATGCAATTTGAAACTTCCTAATCTTCATATACACACAACTTCACACATCAAACTTGAGGAAAAGATTATAGGAATGATGTACTACAAGTGACAGATCCGTGTTATTCGAACACACAAGGTCAAGACAATCTAATTTGTAGTCAAAGTCCTGTTCGGTTGCTCAGGCAGTCAAGTCCTGCTTTGTTGCTCAGGCAATCAAGTCCTTATTGTTGCTTAGGCGGTCAAGTCCTATTCGGTTGCTTAGGCGGTAGAAGTCCTGTTCGGTTGCTCAAGCAGTGTAAACCTATTCCTCCGGGTTAAGTGAGGGCTGCTATTTTAACTTCAGAAAGAGTCTAGGATTGGACGTAGAATGAGAGTTCGAACCATTATAAAAATCTCTGGTGTCATTTTACTTTACTGTTTATTTTTATACTTATATTCTACATCAGTAGATAACTTAGTTTATACGCATTGCCACTACATTTACATTGTTTACAACTGTTGGCCATTTCGATCCTATAGCATAGCAGTCACTTTCATTTGGTATCAAAGCACTTTCAAAATGTTCATATTCAGTCGACTAAAAATATTTTCAATCGACTGAATATATAAAATTAGGTTTTTATACAAACAATCCATCTAAATTGTTTTAACGCTTTAATCTTTGAAAATATTTGTATGCGGGTATGTATATGTCCATATGAACTATCAAGGATATTTTACTAGTATATTTTAGGCCAACTACATACATTTGACTTTGATCCAGATTTGCTTGGCTTTTGATATGTAGATGATCCGCTTTATTTTCTGCTCGATTCTTTGATTCAAGGTCTACTGGTACATTCATAATATATTCTGTATATAGGGAGAGAGACATAGTTATCATTATTAAAACAAATAAACAAGGTTCTAACAATGTCCCTTTTTTGATGATGACAACTATATAATTGAGATAAGATTATATATAACTCTCTACTTTAATACATGCTCCCTATATCAATATACTCTCTTCCTTTGTCATCAACAAAAAGAAGAGAATATGACGAAGGTGAGACTATTCAGTAAATAATATATGAGATTTGTATAAGATTCACACAAATGACAAATAATGAGTAATTTTAGAATTTATTTAGAAATATAATTGGTATTATAATGAGTAATATATTTAGAAAATAGTAAAGTAATGAGTAATATTTTCTAATTTTCTAGTAATATATTTAGAAAATAGTAAAGTAATGAGTAATATTTAGAAATATAATTGGTACTATAAGCAACATTTACTAGATAATCATCTATATATTTTTGTCTAATCGAATTATTATTTGTTTTAGGAATCCAAATCTTTAAAACTTTTGAATTTGAAATATATGATTTAACTCCATCTTTGGACTTTTAAAACTTAGTATACAGAGTGCTATACTTTTTGTAATTATTGTTTATAGCTTTAAACTAAGTCCATTTCTATTGCTAGAAGGTCTAGATATTTTAATTAAATTTTCTAAACTCTACTTTCCTCTATTAAATTTTTAAACATAGTTATTAATTAGTTATTACTTTATTTAAAAATTTCATTTCTAGCCAAGTCTAGACTAGATTTTAATTCACAAACCTTTTTGCTAAGCTTATCATTCTTAATTTTGCTAGCTTAATCTCACCAGTTAAAACAACATTTTGAGAAGTTAAACTTTCACAAGATTTTTATGAAATTTCTAGTTCTTCTTCTAGAATACTTTTCTCATTGTTTAGAAAGCCAATTTCTAATTCTGCACTGGTTATTTTGCCTATATTTTCTTTATATAAATTCTTTAAATCTCTTAGATTATCATTAAGTTCTCTTAAATTAACAAAAATATCTTCAATTGAATAGCCTTAAGTTGTAATACTGATAAGAGGAATTGTTTTTTGCTCCTTAACTCTATTTGGAATATTAGGAGTGATGTGCTCTAGAAGAGGTGAGCTGGGATTGGAAGGGCTTTCGCAGGGCTCTTCTTCAAACGACTTTCCCTATCCATTAGCTTGATAATCACTATCACTGTCATCCACATCTTGACTATTCTCTTTTTCCTCCCCAATCAATGATTTCTTGCACTCTCTTCTTAGATCCCCTTATCTTCATATGGGATCAGAAAGACATCCTGACGTCTTTATCCCTATTGCTTGGAATGTCAGCGTCGATAGGCCCTTCGGGTTCTCCTACAAATGTCTCTTCTGAATGTATTACAATAGAGGAACCTTTAGCATCGGTAACGGACCTGGCTTTTCGATCCTCGAAAATCGACACTAATACGTCCACTATATTACATGCCGAGTGTTTAAGTGCCAATAAACACCGACCGTTAGGGGAAAGAAAGAAGATGATAGAAGATAGAAGAACTAAGAACGTACACAGAATCTCACAATGCAACAGAATAACATATATTAATCACATAATACTGTACAAAGTCATTTACAAAAAGATACATTAGAGTCATTCTAATACAATTTCTTATATAGGAGAGTTATAACAGCCTGTCATTATACATAGATATAGAGTACATAATATACAGAGGAACAAGATGATAACTATCTATCGATGAAGCCTCATGCTCCAAGCTCCCCCAAAAAAATGCATCTGTAGAAGCCTGAACTACTTGGCTGCTCATAAAATTTTGAGCACCCAAGAGTTTTAGGGAAAGTAAATAAAACTCTGGGTCAGACATGGGTCTGGTGTGACTAAACTCAAAGCAACCGAATCATTACTTTTAAAACACTTTTAAAATCAAAGTTATCTCGTAATACTACACCACACATAAACATGGATGAGTTTTTACCTTACGATAACCAAAAAACTTTTATAGAGAATCCAGTGACATTATAATAATATCTAAGGGTTCAAAGTAAAATATTAAAATATTTGGAATGCTTACATCTCATGTTCCAACATATTTGTATGCAACTAAAATCGTAAAGCTTGAATCGGAGAATGGATCTCAACTAATGACTGGGCTACTGGGGTACCCCCCATCACAATACACCTCTAGAATAATGTACCGAGATCGTACCTAACGATCCCTGCCAACACAGGACCGGCTTACCCCTTGCTGGATTGTAACGACCCGTAATTTCGCTACTTCGGAAATGAGAGATTTCGTTCATTTTAAATTTAAAAAGGAGTTTAAATCTTAAAATAAATATGTTATATATAATAAATAATTGTCTATTCTTATAGTTAATAAATTAAAAAGTATAATTTGGATTTTAGAACAAATCAACAAAAGTTTTGTTTTGTTAATAATAAATAAAGACTTAAATAAATGAATTTAAATATTTATTTAAAAAGATAAATCTTATTTAAAATATCTAATAAAGATAATAAAAGTAAATTTATATATTTAAAAGTATGTTGATAATCGTTTTACAAATATAACCAAAATTTGTTGTATTTTGTCAAGTTTTACATACACTGTAAAATTAGAGATTTTGATATTATTTAAATATGATTTTTAAATATAAAGAGACTTGTTTTAATTTATTTAAAGAAGTAAAAAGTTCATTTTAAAGTTTGGTTTACTTCAATATATAGCTGAATAAAAGCGTCAAATTTTGAAGGTAAAATTTGTCGACAAAAACACCGTTTTCAAGAAAAACAAGTTGTCGACAAGTTGTTGCGACTTGATACATTTTCTAACACATAAATACAAGTTTACAAACTATTTAAACGCTTTACATTTAGCACTAAAAGACAAAAAGAGTTTACTTTTGAAAATAGTTTAAACTTTTTTATTTATGTAAACTATTTTCAATTTAAACTTCCATTCAACCTCAAACTAAACTTCACTTTTTCAAAATTGATTTTAATTTCAATTTCACTATTCATCTTAATTTTAATTTCTAATTAACTATCCTTTTCAAATCCGTTTCACTTCAAACTTCAAATTCTATTTTATTTTAACTTTAATTTCACTTCCAAATGAAAAGAGACTTATTTTTCCACAATATCTCATATTACTAAAATATGGTCTTTTTAAATAAAGGGATCACTTAATTAATAGAGTTTTGATCTCCAAATTATCATCACAACCATACAACAATCATATAATACTGGTATATTCAATACCGTAAATGTCATAACATTACTATTGATTATCCAACATATTCAAACAAACAACCAAACATCCATATCATCAAATAGTGTTCATCTATCATAACAATTAAACATGATAATCAAATGTAATTCAAAAAGCGGTGAGAATTTTTCACCTTCATATCCACTCCGTCAAACTTTAACGTAAGATTTTCGTCTCTCGCTAACGTGCTATTTCCAACCTCTCACCTTTTGTCGTTTCCTTTCCGAGTGCTTTTGTTTTCCTTTTCTTTTTCCTTTTCTTTTCTTCTATTTTTTTCTTTTCTTTTTCTTTTTATTTTGGCCGAAAGCTTTTGGAGGGGAATGGGTGTACGACCTTGGGTATGTGAGTATGGAGGAGGGTATGGTTTGTGGGTGGCTTTGGGCTTGGTGTGTAGGCGAGTATGTGAAGTTTGGGCTCGGGTTTAGGTGTATGGTGCTTGCCCTTAGGGTTTAAGTGGGTACGGCCATGGTGTAGATGGCCTTGGCCATAGGTTTGGGTGGGGATGTGAGGTGGAGGCTTGGAGGAGGCGGGTAGGTGATTTTGGAGAGGGGTAAGGTTGTTGAGGTGATGGTGTGGCTAGGCTTTGATGATGTGGTGGTGATGGCTTGGAGGTGGAAGGAAGAAGAGAATGGAGTTTAGAAATTTTGTAGAATGAGAATGTAGTGAAGAAAGAAGGGTTTAGACTTGTATTTATAAGTGGAGTTTGAGTGGCTAATGTCCTAAATAACATTGTCTTACTTTTTGACTTTTGCTTAACATGATAAGAAGTTTATATAATCGTAAATACATGATATGTACTCAGGTTAGTGTGGGGAATCTCTGTATGTATGTTTGACATCATTTGCTTTTAATGTTGTTATGATATCGACCTTCTTCTTTTTTATCATCAGTAGAAATAAGTCAAATTATTTGAGGATATGAGTATGAGATAGATTCCTTTATCTTTGATTTTATTTCGAGGACGAAATGCTTTTAAGTAGGGGAGAATGTAACGACCCGTAATTTCGTTAATTCGGAAATGAGAGATTTCGTTTGTAATTAAGTTTTTTCTAAGATAAAAGAAAAGAATCAAATTCTTTGAATTTATTATAAATGGTCTAGATATAAGATTTATAAAATTGATATTTTATAAATAAAAGTTATGGAATTATAAAAGTGTTTTATAAATATTAAATGGGATTGTAATCAAATTTATATATGGGTTTGCAATTGAAATTTAGAAAAGAATTTACAATGGATTTTATAAATAATGAGATTTGAAAGGAATGAATCTATAAATAAGAGTTTTATAAGTAACTAAATTATGATTGGATTTTGACTTATAAGTGAGAAACTCTGTTTAGCATCTCTATTTATATATGTATACATGTTTGATGTTGTGCTATGATTGCTATGGATGCTTATATATGCTTTGATCATCAAGTATTGATTGTTTGATATGATTGTTAAATTTTTTTACCAAGTCACGTTGATACACGTCGATAAGCACAAAGGAAAGCACTTTCCTTTTGAAAATAAAATGGTGTATATGAAATGCTTAAAACTTTTGGAAATAGTTTTAAAATGAGTTAGAAATGTTTTATAAATATTTAAATATGTATAAAGAAATAAAGAAATAAAATCAAGATTTTATCTTGTATATTTTGAATATGTCCAAAACACTATTTTCAACAGTAAACTCTTTTTTTCTTTTAGTGCTAAATGTAAAGTGTTTATATAGTTTGTAAACTTATATTTATGTGTTAGAAAATGTATCAAGTTGCAACAACTTGTCGACAACTTGTTTTGCTTGAAAACGGTGTTTTTGTCGACAAATTTTACCGTCAAAATTTGACCTTTTTATTAAGCTATATATTGAAGTAAACCAAACTTTAAAATGAAATTTTTGCTTCTTTAAATAAATTAAAACAAGTCTCTTTATAATTAAAAATCATATTTAAATAATATCAAAATCTCTAATTTTACAGTGTATGTAAAACTTGACAAAATGGGACAAATTTTGGTTATTTTTGTAAAACGATTATTAACATACTTTTAAATATATAAATTTACTTTTATTATCTTTATTAGATGTTTTAAATAAGATTTATCTTTTTAAATAAATATTTAAATTCGTTTATTTAAGTCTTTATTTATTATTAACAAAACTTAACTTTTGGCGATTTGTTATAAAATCCAAATTTATACTTTTTAATTTATTAACTATAAGAATAGATAATTATTTATTATATATAACATATTTATTTTAAGATTTAAACTCCTTTTTAAATTTAAAACGAACGAAATCTCTCATTTTCGAAGTAGCGAAATTACGGGTCGTTATATCGATAGTATCGAATCTGTCACCACCTCGGTTTTTCCCAACCGTTTTACTGAGCTTATATGCACAACTGAATCTGGAAATATGAATGGTCATTTAGAAAGGCGATGACATACCCTAATGGGTGCGACCCACAGAGCCCTCCTTCATCTTCCATGTTTTAATCATTCATGGTTGATGAGGCTTGAGGTTATGTTTTACCTTTCTTTAGCACTTTCCACTTGGAACGCTAACACTGTAGCCCTCCGAGCATCAATGCAATGATAGCATTCATTCATATAAGTTTGTTCTTGGACTAAATGAAACCGAAGGCACTACGCCTATTACATACATTACGGGGAATTCCTCCCATGGAAAATAGAAAATAGCCCTTGCACATTAAAAGTTCATCTTCAATTCCATGCTCTTTAAGATGTCTTCTATGCGAAACGTTGAGTGGGATCGAAGTGGTTTTCATAACATACCTGATCCCGGTCTCTTCGAAACAACTTCGATACTTTCGGTAAACTCAACCTCGGTTCTTTAGAAAATAAACAAAAAAGTTAAGAGTGGAGTTCACCTCCTAAACTTTTGTGGAAAGAGTTCCTTTTCATTTGTTCTAGAAGAACAAGCGAGTTTATACATATAGTATAGCACCTTCGATGGTAACTGTACTATATAATTCTCATGTTTCTCCTAGATATTTCCAAAGTTACGTTTTCGGTCCAGTCGGTTATTTACTATCAAATAATCATACATCCAATCAGGGTTTAATTTCCATATGGGATCCACTAAGCCTTTATTAATTCTCTTTAATTAATAAAACCACTTTATAAAACTTGATCAAAAGATCTTTTCAAAACTCTACTCCAAACCCCTTAATTTTTTTATACTTGGAAACGTTTATATACATATCTCAATGATATAAATATATTACCAAAACATTTTACTTTTCATGTACTTATATTATCTGTATAAATATATTTACAAACTTTTCAAAGTTTTCTTCTTTCCAAATCCCATATTAAATAACCAAACATTTCTTCCAAATAAAGCATTTCGCTTATCCTTTATCAAAAATTCTTTTTTTAAAACTCATCTCATATTTTAATTAACTTATAACTTTCAAAATAAAGTTACAACCCACTTTTACAAATTATTAAGTTAATTTATAAACCTCTTTCCAAATCTCTGAAATGATTTTTAAATATTCTTCCTATTTTTAAAACTCTTGTAACATCCCCTATCAAGGGCCCCAAAGCTAAGTGCTACATATGCTATAGTCATCCATAGTATTAACTTTCGACGATTAAACACTGCTATGCTAATGGTATCCACAATACCAGAAGCACTTGAATATGAAACAAAATCACAGATTTCAAAACACATTTTATTGATTACATTTCTGAGACGACCTGACTTTCTTACCACAGAAAATCGCATCATCTTTAAGAAAGAAAGGGATAGAAAAGAGAAGAGACAGAGAAGAAGAGAGAAACAACATCAGAATCTAAACAGCGGAACGAATAAATTATATTAATCACATAATACATTACATATTATCATATACATCAGAGATACACAGCTAAAACAACACATACTAGACAGTTATAAACACCTGTCTAGTTATACAACTCAATACAACCCAAAGACAACAACTCAGAGAACACACAGCGGAATACTATATAGCTACGCAGAAGCCTCCTGCTCCATTGCTCCTCCAGAATTCGTCAAGCCAACCTAAAATCCCTTGGCTACTCGTAAAAATTGAGTACCCAAGAGTTTAAGAAAACAGAATATACTCTGGGTCAGACATGGGTCTGGTGTGAGTAAACGGTTAAAGTTGCTTAACTTTTAAAACCTTTTGAAAGAAAGGTATCACGTAAGACTTCGCACACATAAACATGGAAAAGTTTTTACCTTACGCTAACCAAAACATTTGATAGGAAATCCAGTGATATTATAATATGTCTAGGATTTTCAAATAAATAAAAAAATAGCCGAAATTGTTACATTCATTAAAATCCAGCTACTAGCCACAAAAATGGGTAATACAATCAAAACCATTGGCACTTATTGGATTTTGGATTCCATACAATGGCAGGGCTACTGGGGTACCGCTCGTCACAATACGTGGCCTAGATCAACGTACCGAGGAGTACGCCCTCTCCCCTGCAACACAAAGTCGGACCCATTCCTTACCGAGCAGTTCCAAATAAGACAACCCCGGCGGATGTAGCTATTCAACCGCCCACACAGCCGAAATAAAGGGACCTCTAGACAGGGGTAAATCTTACTCTCAAGTGGGGGCTACCCACGAAGCCTTGCTGCACCTCCCCTATTTTATCCATTCCCGGTTGATGAGGCTTGAGACTACGATTACCTTTAGTGAACACATCACTTAGAATGCTCATCGTCCACTTGACGATGTTCTGAAAGCATTCAATCCATACAAGTTCATTCCGGGTTCGAACGAAACCGAAGGCACTATCTCGTTACACTCATTTTGGAATCATCCTCAGAGTTAACGACAATAACCCTTGCACTCTGAATCACCATCTCGAACCTATAAGAACTAGTTTCGTCAACTCATTACGGAATCACCCACAGAGTTATACTGACGTATAGTCCTTACACCTCGAGTCTTCACAAAGCTCCACTTTGATTCATGACCTAACGTTTAATTGGAATCGATGTGGTTTTCAGATATCCAAATATGGAAACCCGATCCCGGTCTCATCGAAATCCAAAGCGTATCTTTTAGGTCCAAGTTGTTTTAAGGTTAAACAATTAAATTCAACTATCTATATACACATAGAATAAATAATTCACACGTCATTATTGATAACCACATTATCAAAATAACAGATGATCCATAACAAAATAGGTTATCTACATCATTATCACAATAGATAATCTATATCAATATCACAATACAACCAAGCATTCATACCACACAACATTACTTACCTCATTACTGAGATTACATATATTCAAGATAACAATGTCATCCACTCATACATAAGCAATGATTTACTTAATCACAACATAATTAATTTAAAATGAATTAAATTAACTATCTCTATTTTTTAATTAATTTAAAGTGAATTAAATTAATTACCCATCTCTTAATTGATTTAAAATTAATTAAATTAATTACCTTCATCACAATAAATCTTGCTTACTTATTTATTAATTAAACCAATTAATTAATCATTATTTTAATTAATCAACCTTGATTAATTAACTCTTAATTAAGTAATTAATCCTTAATTATTCTCATTAATCATATCAATTAATGAACCTTAATTAATTACTTCCATCAATTAATTAACTTTAATTAATTTCATTATTGCTTAATTAATTACATTAATTAATCATGCTTAAATTAATTACTTTTAATTAATCAACTTAAATAAACAGTAATTACTTATTCACCCAAAATTCTATCAAGCTCGATGCAGAGATGTAGATGCCGTAGTTCAACTTATAGCAAGAACCCAAACTAGGTTAAAAATCAAATTCGAGCAAATTCAAACTTCACAGAGGTTTAAAAATACTTCGACTATTTTTGCTACACTCTCCGATGCTTCACCTAGCTCCATCAAGAATCTCAATCATTCCAGATGCATAAATCAACTGATTTTTGCAAAAACCCAATATCCAGACAATACTCATTTTCTTACACCTTACTTTATTTAAAATCTTAATTTTGATTTTAAAAATCCTAAACTTTAGAATAGATTCAAGTTATAAACTTGAAACTGTAATTTAAGTAACAAAATTTGTCTTGTTTAAAAGAATTTTTATAAAGATTTCATTTTCCAGATGAGTTGCTAAGTCCTTTTACTTAAATTCATTTTTAGTATTAAATTTAAGCTTACGCAAACATTCAATGTTTGAAAATCAAAACCTAAATGAAATCAGAGGAAGAGCAACTTGAAATTTGTTTAAACATGATAATCCTGTAACAGGAACAGGAAGGGCAAGATAGGTGAGACATGCACATTCATTAACAGTTAAATAAATTCATATTCTACACTTATATTTACATAACAATGCAGAGCATATTCAACCAGAATTTTTCCAAGCCACTTGATTTATTTACTAAATTTTAATAAAAAGGTTTACTCACTTTTATTTAGAAGAAGAGCAGAGGTTTTGAAGATGCACTGGAAGTTGCAAAAGACTTGAACCTGAAGCCTTAAACAGAAATGCCCACAGCCTTTTAAAATTGCTTTTCAGATTGCATTTTGAAAAACTTGGAAACACTTGAGCTTGAAGCTTTTTAAAACTGGAGCTTTGAAACTTGCATGCACTAGAAGATGATGCAGACATTCAAATGCAGAATTGGGTTGAAATTTTGCATCAAGCTTTTGAAAACATTGAGTGGTGTTTGAATTTGAAGAATTGTTTTTGTCCTGAGAACAAACTGCAGGCATGCAGTTTGATTTGCACACAATACTTCAGGTTTATGATTTGAGTTTGAGGAGTGTTTGCAGGCTTGGGAAGTGCTAACAGGGTTTGATATAAAGTGGTTACAAATTTGAGAATGTTTTGAGGAGAGGTTAACAGGTTTTGCATTTAAAAAGATTTCAGGTTTTGGATGTTTAATTTGAGCATGAATTTCCAGATTTTGCTTTGAGGATTGTTCATATTTTTCTGGTTTTTGGAGAGTAAAAGTTTGCATCGATGATTCAAGTTTCTTTTTCAGGAATGAACAAAAATTTTAAAGAAAAAGAAAGATGGAGGAAGTGGTGTTTATATAGGCAAGTTTCAGATTTTATTAAATTAAAAAGAAAATTAAAAACAAAATGGACACTTGTCTTATATTTAGATTCAATGTTTAACACTTGTTAACAAAGTGTTTTAAAAAAAAAACATTTGTCAAATTGAGTCTATTTTATTTTTAAAAGAAATTTAAAAGCCTTTTTAAATTATTTTCCAAATTAACAATCATGTTTTCATAATTTTAAAAATACTTTCTAATTAAAATTCTAATAAACAAATACACTTATATATTTATAAATGTATGCTAAATTTATATAAAATATAATCTTTGAAAAGAATGAACCGAATATAATTTAAAAACATTGCAAACTCATTTTAAAAATGCTATTTCAAAAGCCTTATATTTATTTTATTAAATAAATACAAATCCAAATTTCCAAGATAAATTTCTATCAATAAATTTCTTTAAAAGAATAAAACAAATCTTATTTTTAATCAAAAACATTATCTATATATTTTAAAAATAAACTATATTATTATTCTATTTTAAGATGTATGTATATCCTTTAAATTCAAATTTATATTTCAAATTAAAGTCAAATTAAAAAACCAAATCAAAAAATCAATTTAAATAATAAATATCAATTTTTAAATAGGCACATTATTATTTACAAATAATATATCCTATTTTAAAATCAATTTAAAATACACAGATATAAATACATTTTAAACACACTTATAAATTTTGAAAACAATATACCAATTTATAACCATAATTAAAATATTATATTATATTACTTGGTTAATTATCTTTGAAAATAACAATTTATCAGTTTTAAATAATTTTAAATTAAGAGATTATCAGCATTTTAAACTCCTGGAAATTCCGGGATATTACAATTTCAAAGCACATGTTCTACGTTCAAATTACATAATCCCATAATCGTTTCCCAGGCAATGATCAAATATAATTAATACAAAATATGCCAAGAGCGACATATGATGATGCTCCCTTGGATGACCAGAGTAATATGTTGTCATAACTAACATAATACACACAACGGTAATAAACAATAAAACAAAATCTGCAATTCCTACTTAACTATCTGTCAGCCTCCTGCTTGTCATTGGTAGCTTTATTCATCAACCTACTAAAACATGTGAAACCTCAACCCTCATTCTACTCAAATCAATTTTTGTGCACCCAAGAGTTTAAGGGGAAAAACATAAACTTTGAGTCAGACATAAAGCTTGGTGTGAATGATACTATACATCTCGGTTATTTGATATTACATGAGACCACGTCGCTTAGCGGAATGGGTTTCCCCTCACTAATATCCTTTTAAAACATATCTTTTGCAAATCATAATCCTGCAACCAAAACTGGTTAAAACTGTAAAGCAATATAATGTAAACATACATGTCAGGTAGTAAATGAACTATCTGTTCGAACACTATAGTTTTGTTTGGCTAACTACTAACCTTTGGCTGACTAGGGCCAACCAGACAATATAATCAAAATAATCTTACATATGTTAGACATACCTCATTTGGACAGTCTGTCCTTAACTATCTGTTAAACACTTCTCTTCTAGACGGCCTGTCCCTAACTTAACATCTCCGGTGGTCACCTCGTCCTTATGGTTTTGGGCTCACCAATAACCAATCTGGATACAAACGCATATCCTTTTCTGTGTGTAATCATACTTTTAGTCTTACCTGTGACAAAGCCCTACACATTGGAATTTTGGACTAAATTAACTAGGGCTAATAGCTAATGTATAGGGCGCGATCCTATACCAGTCCCATCTAGTATTCTAATGTCTGAGTCATTTTACTTAGGGAAACCTTCCCACAATTTTTTTTTTTGAAAACCTTTTCAAACTGATTTAAAACCTTTAATCTAACTCACATAAGGAAAATATGTAAACTCTATGCTTTAGTCAAAATCACCTTGCCATATTATATATACACTTTTACTCAAACCTTAGTTGATGAAAACAGTTAAACTTTTGAAAGTACCCCTTTCAAATCCACTGAAAGTACTCCTTCTGAATCCATTAAAAGTGCCACTTTCTAAACCAAGTTAAAATCCTTTATTTCACCTAGGCCGAAAGGCCAAAACCTTTCTTTTGAAACATTCTCAAAACCTTTCGAAACCCTTAAAAAACCTTTCGAAAGCTATAAAACCTTAGACATCTTATCTCAAAACACCTTAAAACTGTCTTTCGAAACCATTGGAAAAACCTTCCTTTTAGCCCTTTCGAAATAGATGAAAATATCCTTTCGAAACTTTCGAAACCATTGGGGAACCAACCCTTAGAAACCTCTATTTAAAACCTTTCAAAAGCATCAAAGCCTTCATAAATAACAATCTTTCGAAAGCACTTGGGTTCAATTTAAAACATGTGGGAAAACTTCTTTCGAAATCATTTGGGTTATACTTCGATAGAGCAAAAGGGCCATTAAAACCATTTAGGTCGAAAGCCTATCTTTCAAAAGCATTCCTAAGAAAAGAAGTGATGGTGTCGAAACCACCCTTTCGAAAGCATTGGAAAAGTGGCCAAGTTTAAAATTAAAGTATACCTTTTGAAACCATTGACTTCAAAAGGTAGGAAAAGTGACAGCTAGGGGTTTTGACCCCTTCGAAGGAATTTCTTAAAACAAAAGAGTGTAACCCATTCGAAACAATTCCTTTGACATCATCTGACCAGGTCGGAAGCCAACCCAGTCAAAAGCTAACTCTTCGAAAGCAATGCAGGCGCCACTTTATTTTAAAACAAAGGCATGCTTTGTCCAGTTGGGAGCCCAACGTTTCGATCCTATACCTTCCGCCTCAATCTAATTCGCTATTTACAAAATGTATTGATACCATGTGCATTGGTTTCGAAAGCAACAGTGGTAAAACATCTAGGATGGAACCCCTGGTACCGAAAATGGCGGAACTTGCTAAAAACAAGTAATTTTAACTTAATAGAGAAACTCATTTCAACTAACCTGCTCTGTTTATCAAATTTTCATTGGTTGCTAAATTTATTTTTCAAAAGTGCTGCCAAAAATTCAGAATTAAACAATAATTTTATTTTACAAAATACCCCATCTCCTTTTATAAATATATAAAACATTTATGTCTCATACCTTAAGTAATTTTATATATTCATCAAAACACTTTGAAAAATTCAACAAAATTTTCCATAAAATTCTTTTTTATATGTTTTCTAACATATATAAATTTCAGATACAAATTATTTATAATTTAACAGTAAATTAGTTATAACCCAATAAATCATTTTCTTCACGAGAAAATTAATATAAAGTCCCCATTAATTCAAAAAATTATGAAAATTGAAACTCATCTCTAAAATATCATTTTTGATCTAAATCTAAATTTGCAAGATATTTGGATGTCGTTTGCTAGGGTTTTTATATCAAAACATATCATAAAATCTATATGAACATGCATAAATCATCAACAATACGCATAAACATTTAATCCATCAAAAACATGGCATAATCATGCAAAACACTTCAGATTCGAAACCAAAAATATTTAAGAAAATGAGATGCAGTCATTATCTACCTTAGCTTTTGAGATTTAGGATTTGAGGTTTGAATAGCTTTTATTTGATTACTCTTCTTCCTTAGCTTTTTCTTTTTCTTTCTCTTGCTCTTGCTAGTGGTGCCCAGCCTCAAGTTTGATAATTTTGACAAATGAAATGAATGTGTAGTATAGATTCCTAAGAGTTTAAGGTATAAGAATATCCTTATTCCAACTTTTCCCTTATTTATTTCCTTTGTCTATTTTATTTCATGCTATCTTGTTTTGATTTACACATTAACATGGCACGATTCCCCCTATTAATCAAAAATCTCAATTCCATTAACCAACCTACATTATTTAATTTAATCTAGCTAATTAAATATCATATATAATGTTACTAGAAATATGGAGTGTTACAACTCTTTATATATACCATTCTATACTCCTTTATAAATATCATTTACAAAGCATCATTTGTAAAACACCTCAATAACACTTTCCGATAGTAAAATCCCTTTCTACACGCAAGTTGTCATTTATTAATACGTTATAAGAATTATATAACTTGAAAAACAATTTATAAACCCTTAGTCACAAATTGGTTATAAGAAATTAATTAAATTCAAAACCATACTTTATAAATTCCAAATAAGGCTTAACAGTCCCAATGATACAGTTACCATTTAAATTCAATTCGATTCCCTAGTCACTTAACAATTATTTACATAGACCAACATATATGTAAATCCAACCAACTATCAAATCAGAAAATAACACGTCAATACAACTCAACTACCATATACATGTTTAAACAACATAATAGCAGGATGGTGATTTATCCTACTAAATAGATGTGCAAAAAAATTATTCAACCAATAGCAGAACGAGGATTTATTATGCTAAACCAATGTCCAAACAATTACCCTATAGCAGAACGGTGTTTTATTCTGCCAAAGAATGCCCATACAACACAAACAATCACAATCTAACTTACTCACAGTTGTTTGTTTATTAAATATCATGGACAATAGATCCTTTGGTTAAAATCAAACCACTTAGTTAAGAGCCCAACTTAAAGCATAACAGATAAAGTTTATAATAACTTTTAATAATTAAATCATAATTTAATATAAATTAAAGCTTAATTAAATCTTAAATAATCAAAATAAAATCATAATTAAGTATTAATTAATTAAAAGTAAATTAATAATTAAACTTTAAATAAATAAAAATTTACTTAAAATTAATCCCTAATTAAGTAATAATTAAGTAAATAATTAATCTTTAATTAAATAATAATTAATTGCATAATTCAACTTTAATTATATAATAATTAAAATAAATAAACTTGATTAAATAAAAATAATTGCCCGTTTTTACTTGATTAACCATTAATTAAAACTTCTTAATAACTTACTTAATTATCACTAATTACTTACCCTGATTACTGATTAATTAATAAATAACTATCCTTAATTAATAAAATAATTAAGTATTAAACATACTTAATCAAGTTATAATTAACTTATGTGTTGCTAATTATGTTTGAAAATAGGTTTTCAAATCATTTTTAGAAGAAAACTTTAAAGTTAGAAATCAAACTTTTCCAAACTGCATCCATAGCGGCATCGCTTTGGATGCAATAACTTAGAATTTGCTTCTCTAAGTTACCATCAAAAATTTTAACATTTCACTTTGGATTATATTTTATTACATAAAGAAAGGGTTTTGAAAAACTCAACTCGAGTTAGAATGTAAACGAATAACTCAAAACTAGTAAATGATTAGATTTCCAAATGGATTCAAGTCCTTTCAACATTTCAAACTACTAATCTTTCCATAACCATTCGACCAAAATCCAAGATCTCACATACACAAGCATATCATTTGCGTAACATATCAAGGTCGCAACTTTATATCCAAACATAGCATTTAAAGCATTGTTTTCATATCTAATGCTAACCACATACTAGCACATATATGTCTATCAAAATCAAGTCATAATCAATACAACAAACATCCTCCATTTAGCCTTAATGAAAAACATATATGTACATAAAATATTTCCTAAAATATTATAATTTACTCACCATAAAGCTTTCCTAATCTTGAAATGTTTTAGAACTTGAAAAGCTTCCCAACTTCAAAAAGTAACCCGAAAATAGGTCATATTGCTATCTGCTTTCCACCATTTTACTCTCGGAAATTCGAGAAGCAGTCAACAGAAAAATTTTAGGAAATTCTTTTCTCTTTCATTTTAGAAAAAGAACCACTCGATTTGGAATTTTTTTGAGAAAGTCATGGTCAAAAGAAGAGGTGGTATTTTCGGCCTTCAAAACATAGGTCCGAAAATGGTTCTTAAAGATAAGCATATTTGACAAAGCTAGACTAAAAACTTAAGGAAGTGGTAAACATGAAAGTTGTAGCCACTGGATTTATATACGGTTTGAGAAAAGGAAAATCATGATTTAGAGTGGAAAAGTGGAAGTTATGGCCGAAGGAATTAGGATGAAAATGGAGAAGATTTTGAGTGGATTTCGAAGAAGTTTTCTAAGGATTTTCTTTTTTTCTTTCTTTCTTTTTCTTCTCTCAAGGCTAAAAGAAGAAGCCATGAAAAACTTTAACAAGGAAGAAGATAAAGGAATTGGAAGTAAGGAGGAAAGAAAAAGAATAGATAGGTATATATATAGGAAAAATGAATAAAATAATATAACTTGTCATAACTATATCTAGTCACTTCACAAATCTTTTATAATATGTATATAATTATGTTTAATAACATCACTCTTTTATATATATAATTATATTTAGGCACATCATTTATATATATATATATATATTTAATTATTATATTTAGTCACATCACTTTCTTTTTTATGTATATATAATTATTATTTATTAAAGCTAAGACGTGACAAGAGATAATGATGGTTAATCATTATAGTCTAATATGTGATAATACTTAATATATATATATAGAACCTAAGATGTGACAATACTTATATATATATATATATATATATATAAGTTTATTGTTTTTAACACTATGTCTTGTCACATCACATCACAATACTTATATATATATATATATATATATATATATATATAGAACCTAAGGTGTATTATTATTTAGTTAATGAACTCTTATATATGTGTATATGGTGCACAAAGACGAGCAACGCTCCCGGCAACTTCCATTGTCGAAAGGTCGAAATTTCGAAAAACATTCTTCGATCACATTTTCTATTTTTCTACGAACTATTTGATTTGGTAAACCAATTTTGAAGATGATTTTATCATCATTATTAATTTATTAAAATAAGTTTATTTTTATTATAAAATCTACATATTAAAGTTTTAAAATCAAATAAATATTCACTAATCAAAGCAGTGAAATTCCAGGTCGTTACATTTTTCCCTTTAAAAGAATTTCGTTTCCGAAATTACACCTCAACCTATCCTAGAAAACACTTAACACTATACATCAGCTTGTATGCTGTATATTGATCATTCTTATGCAAAATCTGATTCGATCGCGACTCGAATACATAACTTTCCTTTCGAACTAGTATTGCTCACCCGATTCTCTAGTGCGGACTCCCATTAGGCTCCTTAATTTGGAAATTCTATTCTCCTTACATAATTTGTAACTATGACAGAAAATCTTGGTCCCACACCAAGAACCCTCATCAAGTGCTCGCCGTCAAAGGTCAAGTAGCAGATCCTTATTCGGAACGTGCAACACCTCAAAGCCATGTACTAAAATCTTGGATCGCTCTATATGGAGAGATAAATGATTTGCGTCCAACTCACGCACTTACTTGATTGGTTCTCCCTAATACTAATTCTATTTCCACCAAATTATTTATGAAAATATTTCATATACTATACTTAGGCTCAAATTGTATGCTACTTCACGACATCCTAAGATCATATATCCCTATCTGACTTCATTATTCTATTTTGCTTTTTATTTTCCTAAGAAAATTCAAGATCCAAATACCCAGCTTTTATTTTCAAAAACTTTTTGAAATGGAACTCTATACTTTAAATCATATAAATATATAAACATAGCCCGAGCAACTCCAAAACGTTACTAAGGAACTAGGTATCAGCAAACAATATCATACATTTCCGTACTAAGAAGGGTAATACTCAAGAGAAGTGTTTACAATCTGAACACATCTCCTTCCCAATTTTAAGTTATTTTCGAGCCACTCGAACTAATTAACTTAAAAACATTCCTTTTATTTCCACATTCTCATTTTTCGAATAATACTTACATTTTCCAACAACATATATCACCAACTCACTTTGGGTTTGTTCGGGATGAACTTGTTTTGATCGTACAATGATAAAGAGAATAATTAAATAAGCACCCTACAACCTTCACCTAGCCAAACATCTGATCGTCACTTAGAAGATTATTCTGATCATCACAAAACAATCAAGACTTGTTCCCCATACCAATCCAAAGATAACCCTTCTTACTTACACTTTTATTCCCAAAAAATTTATACTTAAACCAAACTAGTTCCAAAATATTATTATTATTATTTTCCCAAAACCTTGAAAATCATTTTTCAAAAGCACCAAGATTCAGGTTCTTAAATTTTCAACCTAAATCTCTTCTAACTTAAATGGTACATTTTTATTAACCCATTTTATAAATCACTTCTATTTAACCATTTTGAAATATTTATACCAAAATATTCCAACTTTGAAATCAAATTCAACTTCAACATTAACATCGAGCGCCTTTCAGTCAAACTGTGAAACTTAATTCATAAGGTGTTCGTTTCCATATTATTCCCAATCCTTATTTACCCAACCCATATCTTAAAAAAGGAACATACTAACAATAGTCAATGCTCAACTAGACAAGCATGATTAAACAAACCCTCAATGATAATAACACTAACATATTTTTATCTCATAACACCTCAACCAACTATATTACACTATTCGTGAAAATTATTCTTTTATATATAAAATATACTCTGCGTAAAATTATTTCATTTACCCAATTCCAAAACAATACTGTATCGATTTGCCTAGTTTAAGTGTTTAGAAACCACTATCGGTACAGTTGTACACTCTGTATCGACCAGAGTACATAAGCCACTAAATTGATAAATCAAAATAATATAAAATATTTGATAATCACAAACAAATATGCGCTCATATATATACACTCAAACTCATTTAGGGTGTCGCTTACCGTATCTCTAATGAGTTTACCCTCCAAAGCCAAGGTTCTCGCTTAACCTTCAACTCTGATACCAAATGTAACGAACTTGGCTTTTTAATCCTCGAAAATCGACACTAATACGTCCACTATATTACATGATGAGTATTCAAGTGCCCAAAAAATAGTGATCATTAGAGTAAAGAAATAAGAAGATAGAAAAACTAAGAACCAACGCAGAATCTCACAACGCAACAGAATAACATATATTAATTACATAATATTTTATAAAGTCATTTACAAAATGATACATCAGAGTAATGCTAATACAATTTCTTACATAGGATAGTTATAACAGCCCATCCTTGTGCACAGATATAGAGTACATAATATACAACAGAACAAGATGATAACTATCTATCGATTAAGCCTCCTGTTCTAAGCTCCTCCAAAAAAATGCATTAATGGAAACCTGACTACTTGGCTGCTTGTAAAATTTTGAGCACTCAAGAGTTTTAGGCAAAGAAAATAAAACTCTGAGTCAGACATGGGTCTGGTGTGAGTAAACTCAAAGCAACTGAATTATTACTTTTAAAACTCTTTTAAAATCAAATGTATCTCGTAAGACCACGTCGCACATTGTTAACCCAAAAAATGGATCAACACCCTCGTTTGAGTGTGAAAGCACCAGCCCTGTTCTTACAGAGAATAATACAGATAATAGGTGTAGAAAAGAACTATAAAAGAAAGGACACAAGAAGATTTTTATAGTGTTTCGACTGTTAATGAAGCTTACATCCACTTATTAGTTTTATTATGACTGATTGTTGTTACAAGTAGTGTTTGATTATAAGGCTTTTGATTATTCTTGGCTAGATTGAATCCTCAGAGTTAGAATCCATTGGAGAATCATAGTGAATCCCTTTGGAGATTGTTGTGAGGGAGATAAAGAGTGAAGAAAGTTTCCAAAAGAGCTTCCGCAACCAGACCGGAGAAGATCCCGTTTATGTTGCAGGTAGGATGGTATTTATAGAGAGAGCTTTTAGGCCAGGCCTGTTCGCCAATTGCTTGCAAATGGACACAGGAGGATCTAGTAGAGCTTAGCACGTGACCCAAGTCAAAAGCATGGATCGAAAGCGATCCATGGTCTATGGATCACTGGCGATCAATAGCATTAGCTCGAGTGCGAGCTAATTCCTAAGCCTCACTTTCTTCTTCAATCTGGTTGGATCATGCTTATACCATATTCTCGTATGGATCGCTGGCGATCCACACACTTAGCTTGTTTTTGGACCTTCTTCGTTGTCTTGTGTTGGTGTTGTTCTTGTAGTCTCGTTGCTCGTCGCTTTACTTTGATGATGATTTACTTGTTAGTTATATTTAGCCGTTAATTAGACTGGACGGATGCCTGTCTCTTGGTTTAGCTAACTTGGAATCTCATAAAACTTGGTCGCTACTTTTACAATATGGATTCGATCATGATGCCAGACAAATAGTTGAACCTTGGGCTATATCTATAGATTGCTAGCGATCCATAGACCATGAATCGCTAACGATCCATACCCAAGTGGATATCCTCATCATTTTCTCTTAGAGCTATGTGGCTTGTTGATTTAGTCCTTTTTATTGAGTTCTAAGTCATTCTGACTTCATCTAGTCATTTCTTCATCTCTTGGATCCTGTTGGATTAAAAACTTGAATAACATTTGCCCCCAAAGTATGCCGTCGTTGGAAAAAATACGTGCTCTAGAAGTAAATGCTTTTGAGTTTTCATTTTATGAAATATAGTTGATAATGTCAAGGTTACCATGCAAATTTGGCTTTGACTATTCAGCCGTCTATCAAATTTTCAGTGTGAATTGTCGGTGGCCACTTCAAGATGTTGTTTTCAATTGACTGACTTCTGATAGCCGTTTTGATTTCGATCTGAATTTTAATTTTTGGTATAGATGATGTAATCTTTGCTCCATAGTTTTCACAAGGGTTTAGGTCGGTAAGTGGGTGCATGACATAGGTTTGGATTTGTCCTATATAGTTTAATTCGATTGGCGGTGAAGCTAGGTTTTGTCTTGAACAATTGTACACCGTTCTGGAGTGAAGTCTTGCTCTTGGTCTTTAACTTTTTCTTTTCGAGAATTTGATTAAGTTCCAATAAATGTTTTTGAATTCCAATGCAAATATTTATTCCAAAATCGAATATAGTGGATGACTCAATCATATCACGCTTCCTATTTCTGTATTACGGTGATCTTGAAAAGAAAAGCTTCCCACATCACATGGGACAGCAGCTCTGTAATTGATCGTTGATAGATAACGGGTTAGTGTGGAAGAGATAGTTTCAAAGGACGATATGGATTGTTTTACAAATGTAAGCAAGTTATCTAAACTAGATTGTTTGTTCGTAGTATTCAGGATACTGGACTCTTCTCATGTAGATAACACACTGCATCTACCTCGGTTAACCTCAGGACCCGATTGGTCAACATACGTCGACTTCCCTTAGAATCCGGGCGTTGGTTATATGAGGATATTATTTAAAGTAAAACATATCTGACAGAGTTAAATGCCAAGTTTTGTCGTTGAAAATGACTTTTCATTCTTCCAATCTTTAGTCTGGTGAGGGTACTCCCACTCCTCTAGAAGTTGGGTCCTTCGCAACTTAGGCTTCGCTTATTATTCCTATCATACCTGGATGATTGATTATAATTAAATTACAAGGCACAATTGCCCTTCTAGAGTTGTAGTTGAAGTTTGATCAGGCACGGCTTTATTCTTCAAAAACTAGTGCATGAGTTACTCGATCGCGAATATCCTTACTTTGTGGTTTTTGGTATTCGATCTGTACGCTAGCTTCTATCTCAAGGGACTATTGGCTTAATTCCTTGCTTTGAGAATTGATTTTTATTGAACTATGAGGTAGCTTGGTCTAGCCAGTTCTGTAGCTAATCCCTACTTATGCTCAATTGAGTTCGTTTCAACAAAGTGTTGGTGTAAATGCCTTAGTCCATAAGGCTGATTACTTTGACTACCGAACCAACATGTTTTAGGAGAATAGGTATCCTAAGTAATAAGTTCGATTGCCCCAGTTTGATTGACATGATAGCCCCTATCTTTGGGAATTAGGGACTTCGTCGGTTGATCCCAAGATCTGAGTTGTAATGATGCCGATATGTATTAGAAAGATGCATTTCTAGTATCTTTTGCTAAAGTAAATTCTTCTAAGTCCGACGTTGAGATCCTAATCATGTGTTGGTTTCTATCTTCAGAAACTCATACATGGATGACTCAACTCTATGAATTTTTCCTTGAAGTTGTGAAGCTTTAGATAGCATGAGATGTCATAAGGTAGGGGTGAAGATTCAATCAAACTATTGCTTCTGTTTTTGAAAGCTGATGTAACGATAGTTTCATTTTGGCTTTCTTCCTAGCATCACCAACTTCGGCTAATGGCGTATTCCTATAAGTTGGAACCAAATGATCTAGTTAGACCATAAGTAGGTCATCGATCCTTCTCATCATTGCCATACTATAAGCGAAGATTGATTTCTGAGCGTTAAATCCTTCATTTCCTTTATTGGCGATTATGATGCCAAAATGCTCTATTTTGTGATACAGAATCGTTATCTAACCAACCTCATGATTATTCATTTTTGGACTTTTGAAACATTTCTTTCGATCAGGTATTTGTGTTTCTATCCCTTCTTGAGGGACTAGCTATTTTGAATGTCTGTATTTAGGCGATTGAGAGAGATGGAAATCCATGGGGCGAATTGCTTAATTGCCCTCAATCCAGCTCTCATCCCATTTTGGAATAGAGGAAGTTCGGGGATTTTATTTCCAACCTTCTATGATTGTTCCCGCTTGTCCTTGGCCATGCATGCTCTTCATGGTTGCCGACGTTGTCACATAATTTTTGTTCATATGTCAACTCCTGTCTTTAAGAATTGATAACCTAGCTGCTTGGTTCCAAGCAACATTTCCTTGAGGTTGTCTATCTTTCGGTTGTGTCTAAATTCTTTCTAAGTTGAATTTTGGAAATTCGGTTGTGCATCCGCTTTCATCCCTAGAAATTAGTACACAGGCAATTCAATCCTAGGATTTCCTTTTGATGCTACTTTATTCTTGTGCAGTGGCTGATTCCTGTGATGATAGGGGAACCATTCGGCTGACCTATGAAAGGATATGTCTTCCGGTCGTTGCATGTCACAGGGCAACAGTAGTTTTCTGAAGAGAAGATGGAAACTCATTTGAGGACCAGCTTTTATCTCTGGAATCTAGTGCATTAATGGTTCACTATGATGAGTGTTTCTCATCATCCCTATAGATTAACGTTTTCCTGGCATTGCCGAGTCAATACTAGTACTTAGTGAGTAGAATGTTTCCTAGAGCTGCCGGGGAAACACTAGTACTTATGAAATAGAAAGTTTTCTAGCATTGCAGGGGTGACACTAGTAATTAGGTAATAGAAAATTTTCCCGAAGTTGCCAAGACAACACCAGTACTCAAAAGATAAAAGAAGGCCCTTGGCATTGGCGAGACAACACCGACACTCAAGAGGTTGGGGTTGATTCTCCCCGTCGATTCGACGGTGCTCTTAATCCAGTTGAATACTACTTTTGGCCTTCGAAAACTAGCACTTTGATGGTTGGATTGTAGAAGTATTTTCTTAGTGCTGCCTATCTTCGGCCAGTGTTAAAGTGATGTTGATGAGGGTTGAATCATTCATCCTATCTTGTAGAGTTGAGTAGATTCCTTTTAACCCAATGTGGTTGTTTTCTTAACATTGCTTAAATCTAGGAGATTCCATGTTCTGGAAGGGTGAGAGTCCTAAGTGCTCTTGCTGCCTAGATTTTTTATAACCTTCAAGTATTACCCTTAGAGATGCAAGATTGTTGCTTAACCAATTCCATAGTTATTCTTATTGATGAAAAATCGAACTTCCTCCCATCGGTTTTTGTTATGATCTAACGGCTATTTGTGGAACCCTTCATTTCTAGGCAGGACCCTTCACTTCTAGGTGTCAAACTCCATGTTATTATAGAAAATCTGAAATTATGGAGCAAGTCATCACATTGCCCCTGGTACGATCGCGTTCATTCCTATACTGATCATGGACCGGTAGAGTTCGGTAGGGTTTGTATTAAATCCATGACACTTAACCTTTCTTGTTTCAGGACATATGCATTATGCCAGACTAATAGCTTTGTTGTGGATATCAACCTTATTCTTTGGTTCCAATCTTCAGGAATCAATGGTATGGCTGCTCGATTTTGAATGTTCTCTCCTTGCCATTGTCTTCAGATAATAACTAGATTTTTTAAGTTAGGGTTAGAGACCTCATTCATGCACCTGCTTCTATCTTTGGAAGCTGGTGCATTGATGATTTGATTATGGAAATGCCTTCAATCATCGTCTATCTTTGTATGATGGTAAGATCCTCCTTTTATTGCATGTTGGAGCGATCTTTTATACTGACTAAGTGTTAATGTGTTATGTGCCCCTTAGTCCACAGGGCTGATTATTCTAAACAATGGCTATGAGACTTGATGTTCTAGGTGGCTCCCTTGATGCCATTATTCAAAGGTACGTCGCACCTCCTATCTCTATGAAATCGCGACTTGGGTGTCTTGAATTTTGACATTTTGTGCATTAACTTTGGTCAAAGATCGAAATTCTATGTCGACTTCTTGGGTTGTGAGTTTCTGGCACTACCGAAGCAATGTCGGTTCTTTCGGGAGTGGGAGTTAATCCCTGTTAATCCTGCAACAGACAAGTTTCCCTGTGTTGTTAGGACAACACCAGTACTCAGAATATTTCAATGGTTCGTCGATGATGACAGAGCAACATCAAGCAGTGTTTACGCAGCTTATCAGATGCGTGGATTTTAAGATCGATATATCCCATCAATTTGGATCAGTTCTGGCGTTTCTCGGTGTTGCCAATCTTCGGGCAACGCGGGGAGTTTATGTTTTAGGAGCATGATTTCACGGCTTCGGGAGTTGACGTGTGGCTTATGAAATGCACGGCTTTTTGAACCGATATGACCCGACAGTCCGGAACAGTTTTAGTGCTCCTAGATGTTGCCTGTCTTCGAGCATCGTGAGGAGTTTGAGTTTTAAGAGCCAGTGCACGAATTATAGAGTGCGCGGTTTTTCATACTCCATGGTGTTGTCTATCTTTGGGCAACGTGATTGGTATTTTTAAATTTAGTGCACGGCTTATGAAGTGCGCAGCTTTTCGTACTCCTTGGTGTTGTCTATCTTCGGGCAATGTGAGGAGTTGGTATTTTGAAATTTAGTGCATGGCTTTTCGTACTCCTCGGTGTTGCATATCTTCAGGCAACTTGAGGAGTTGGTATTTTGAAATTTAATACGCGGCTTATGAAGTGCGCAGCTTTTGGTACTCTTCGACGTTGCCTATCTTCAGGCAACATAAGGTGCGTATGTTTTGGAATGACTTACGAAATGCATGGCTTTTTATGCTACTCGGTATTGCCTATCTTCGGGAAATATGTAGAGCGTATGTTTTAGCATGGCTTATGATATGCATGACTTTTGGTACTTCTCGGCGTTGCCTATCTTTGGACAAAGTGAGGAGCGTATGTTTTGGCGCGGCTTACGAAATGCGTGGCTTTTCGTACTCCTCGATGTTGCCTATCTTTGCTTAACGTGAGGAGTGTAATTTTGGACCTTTCCAATGTTGCTGAAGGAGCGATACCCGTTCTTAGAAGGTAAGGATCAAGTATTCCCATCAATTTGGTGATTTGACTTCGCTGGAACACTATTTCATCGGTTCTAAATGATAATTGGTTTTTGGATCAGATAACCGTGGATTGGACGATCTTCACGTATTTCAAGAAGATGTGCGTGGCTAAATAGATAAGGTTGCCATGGTGGATAGATCTACAGCTGACCGCATGGAGATGGTTATGAAGAAAGAGCTTATGGAAGTTAGGGGTAGGACTCTCATTTTTTTTCTAAACTGCCTTTAGAGTATTGGTCTTTAATCGACATACAGTCTAAGATGAAAAGGAACCGATCACCAAAGGTGGTAAAGGAGGAGTTGGGAATGTAACAACCCTAAATTTTGACTATATATTTAAATTTGAATTTATTTCATTTTGAAATTATTTTAAATTTTTTTATTTGTGTGATATCATTTCTAAACAATTTTAAAATGATAATATAATTTTTCCAAAATTTACTGTATTTATTTCCTATTTTTAAAGGCTGTTTTCTAATTTTATGCCATTTTCTTCATTTTTAAATTTCTTTATTTTATTTTAAATTTGTTTTATTTGTGAAAATTCATCTCTAAATATTTTTAAAATAATAATAGAATTTTTCTAAAAATTACTGTGTTGATTTCCTATTTTTAAGGGCTGTTTTCCCATTTTCTGCTATTTTCTACATTATAATTTTATATTTAAATTAAATTTTAAATATTTATTTTATGAATATATTTGTATTTTATGTTATTATTTATGTTTAAAAATACTTTACTAGCTTATATGAATTTTCTAAAAAAAATTTCATTTAACTTCAAATTTTGCTAGTCTAGTTCACTGTTTTAACTATTTTCCTTAATTTTACTTTACGTAATTGATAAATATTATATATATTTGTATATTGGTTGAAAATTTCGAAATATTATCTGATATTATTATTATTTCAGCTACATAAATTTATATAAATAATAAAAGGTAAATTGAAAGGGTTTGTGACCTTTTGTTTCCTATGGCTTTTGATTTTCCCACCTTTTCACATTTTAACGTTTCTTTTCACTCAAATGGCCATATCTCTTCATTCTTTCAGCTGCCACCCTCATTTCTCATTCACTTACTTCATTTTTTTTCTCATTTCCTCAAAAAATTTCGGCCATAGCTTTTGAATAAAGTTTGGTAAACTTTATTTCCTTTTTCCATTTGTTTATGCTTGAATTCATGGTTTTTACACTTGTTCTTCTTCATCATAGGTTCGGCCTTGCTCCTCCACCACCATAGCCGCCTCCACCATCACCACATCAGGTCACCATCTCCTCCAGCCCACTGACCAAGCCATGCCGTGGTCATCTATGACTAGATCCACCAAAGTTTATGCAAACACTCCACTTGTTCAGCCTAGCCGAACCATTTATGCACATACCCTTCATTTATCACCTAAACCACCTCCTTGGCCACCACCACCAGTCCATCCATCACCTTTGGCCGACACTCCAGACCCCACCTGACCTTCACCTTGTAGGGGCCGAGCCCAATGGTCTTTTGGTTGAGCCATGGTTGCACAAAAGCCACTTATTTGCCTTAAACCCTTTGTATTCACACCTTGTAACTTCCACCACTTCACCACACCCTTAGACGGCCTTTGCACCACCTTCTCCAGCTCATACCTGAACCAAAACCACTTCCACACCATCTCCTAGCCTCCAGCAGGTCTGGCAATGCCATTTGTAGCCTTGCCCGATGCTTGAAATTGCACAAAAATCCACTTGTTTGCCTTGTACTTGTATTTTCATACATAGCAACTTTCATACCTTCACTACCCTTGCTAGACCGACCATATATGACCCATACCTGAACAAATACACCCCATGGCAGTACCTTATCACCCTATAAGCTGAGCATAGTGATGGTGGAAGCAAGTGCAAGTGTTTGATTAATTGTTGTTCCTTAATTTATAGCATCGTTTATCGTATTTTTGGTCTGAAACCTTATAATTGTTATATTGTTTGTTTGATTTGTATTCAAGGGAATTAATCCTTGGCTCCTCCATTTCGTATCTGTATCTTGCTTTTGTGCTTGTGTAGATCCCGTTGTGCAATTCGTCGTTGTGTCATCAGCTCAAAACAGTGAGTAAATCTCACCAGACTAATATGTACTTATATAGTGATAAACTGACATCACCTGAATCTGTAAATGCATATCATCCTGTTATAACTGCTATATTATATTCATATGAAGTTCACACCTATATTTACACTTGTTATACCATATGTTACTGTTATTCATGCTATTCTGTTATTTTCATCAGTTTATCACACTGCAAGTTCCCTGTAGACTAGAATCACCATGGGTTGAAATGATACATACCCGAACGGAATTTAGAATATGAGAAAATCGTTATGGGCTGAAATGATAGGCCTGAATGATTTTCAATTATTTTCTTTTACTTGGGATTGCGGGTTTGAAATGATCAAACCCGGTTTTCTTTGTAATTACGGGTTGAAATGATATATTACCCGTATCACTTCATCTAGGCTAGAAAATGAAATACAGACCCGTTGTTAAAATATGTTTTTCTAAAAAATTTAAATTATTTTAGAAATGTAAATGTTATAATATTTTGATTTAAATTTGATTAAAAATGATTTTTGTAAAGCATTATTGATTTTCTGAAAATTTATAAGTGAAATAAATAAATGGTAAAGTTAGAAAATCTGAAATGTAAGTTATTTTGGAAACTAGAATTTGGTGATAAATGGAATTTAAATTAAATATGAAAATATGATAAATTTATGATATTTTGAATTAAATGAATTTAAAAATGATTTTATAATATATCAATGATTTTTGAATAAAGTTAAAATGTGAAATGAATGAATATTTAGGTTGAAATTTGGAAATATAACTAAAATTGAAAATTTATGAATTTGGCTTAAAAGTGAATTTTAAGTTAAGTATATAAAAATGAAATTAAGTTATATTTGAAAATTTTAAACTTAAATGTTAATTTCAATTTAATATAATGAATTTAAAATTTTATGTTGGAATTTAATAAGTGAATTATTATTAAATTTTGATTTTTGAATGGAGATTTAACTTTATAAAATCATGAATATAAGGGTATTTGAATGACTGTTTTAAAAGTGAAATTATATGATTTTATAAGCTAAAAATGATTTAAATAAAAATATAATTGTTTGTGAAATTATATTGAATACTTGAAGTTAATTAACTGCATTTCTAAAATGCTATTAATTCTAATGTAAATGATAATACAGCATTTGTAAATGCTGTAGTTGATAATAATGAACCAAATGGCTAAGTTTAATTAAAGGTTATTATAGCATTTTTGTAAATGCTATAATTATTGAATTTAACTAAGTTTTACTTGAAACTAATGTAACCCTATTACAAACTTTTTAAATGCTATCTTTTATTAAATTGAATTGTTTTGAATGTAACTTTCCGTAGCAATTTCTAAATGCTGCGAAAGTTGAATTTTCATCTGTTTTAATAAATTAAGTGGATAAATGAATTTTGAAAGACTAAAATTTTGTAAATTTAATAATTTAATATAATAACTTCATTTTATGATTTAAAATGAAGTAATTTGTTTCGAAATATAAACTATTTTGAAATGTGTTTTGTAATGGTATTTAAATTAAATAAAAATGAATGTGGTTTGGAAGATATGATATTTTGAATGATATTGAATTTTGAAATTACATTTGATTTTGAAGTATAAAATACCATTTTGAAATTTTAACCACGAGATGTAATTAATTTATAGTTTAACTGATTCTTAAAGGATGGGTGATCCCAAGCATCCTTTAAGTTATTGTGCATTTCTACTACAGTTCACTTGAGTTGGTTTACATTATATAAGTATATATTGTCCTGACTCGAGTGTTTTGTGTTTTACTTTATGCTCGGGTCAGCCTGAGTATTCACAGCTTTGGATTCTCTTTCTGGAGCTGGTCTTTGCTGGAGTTTTTGCTTATCTACATTTATATCTACTTTCTGTTTCAGCTATTCTAGTTTATCTCATGTATTAGTGAATTTCTATGTATTTGGGATTTCTATTATGTTGTTTTCAGACTGCATTATGTATTTGGTTTGAGACTCTGCCGTAGTAGCTTCATGAACTACTATGTATTTTATATTCCGCTGCGAGGTATTCTGTTTGTTCTATGTCTGTGATTCTGTGATTGTATTTCATTTGCTCCAAATTTATTTACAACGTGGTATTTTGAGCAATTCAAGTCCGACATGTGCGGATGCGAATGGCTGAAAAATATCGGGTTGTTACAGTTGGTATCAGAGCTTAGGTTTTTAGGCAAACCTTAGCCTGCGGAGCAAAAACTCATTAGAGATAGGGTAGAAATACCCTAGAATGAGTGAAAATCAATCTCTGAATCCTTTCTTTGTGAGAGAACTATTTTCGAAGTATAAAATGATTTTTAAAAGATTTTTTAAAAGATTTTCAAAGATTATTTTGGTATAAAAATGTTCTCATTTTGAAATCAAGATTTTCTAAACTTCATCTCTTCGTTATCCACCTTGTTAGAAATCTTTTGGTTAAGATTCTTATCGACTAGGATTCCTTGAACTTTGGAACACTCCCACTTGTTCTGGAATCCAGTCTTGTTTTCCCCATTTTTCCTTTTAATTTTGGAGCATTCGTAACTCTACATTGGAATGACCTCTCTAAAGAGCGATGATTCCGTAAATCTTTGAATGATTTGTAAAGGGGTGAAACTCCTTTACAATTGGCATTGATTCACTGAAGATTTTTGTATCCTCGGATGTCGATGCTATCTATCTCCTTCTCTACCCGGATTCTATCTCTGACGATCGAAGGTCGATTTGCCTTAGATTTCCGTATTGATTATATTCCTAAAGTCTCGGTTGACCGGTTAAGTTCGCCCGCGATTTATATAGGCTTATCTATCCTCTATTTGGTAATTAAATTATCTCATCTTCGTTTGCGTTTATCTTCGAACTAGAATTCTATTTGATTAGAGTTCCTCTAATTTTGAATCTTTGTTTGTTTGAAATCCTTCCCTGAATCATCCTTTGGAAATTTGTATTTGGTTGTATTTTGAAATTGTGCATACATCGAAATTATTAAGGATGGCCATATTTTTATATATAAAAGTGAAATGTTTTCGATAAGGATTATATACCTTTCAAAAACGAAAATTTGAAATTTCGAAAGAATTTGAAATTTTGAAAATTTTATAAGAACTTGATTTATACAAAAATGATTTATAACTGAAGGGTTTTGAATTTGAATTTCGAGGAATCGAATTCCGGTATTTTGAAATCGGTTTTAAGATTTTGGAAAATATATATAGTAATATGATTTAAAGATATATATATATATATATATATATATATATATATATTTCAAATAAGAAATGTTTCAAATGTATTCGAATGAATTTCAACGATTTCGAAGGAATTTCAAAGAAGTTTTTCAAAGTTAATTGAAGTCCAGAACTCACTTATGTCGCTGGAAAATAATTTCAGTGATGAATGCATGCATCATCGACATTGATTTTCGAGTTTCTGAGTGAGAGAGAGGCCACTCTAGTAGCTTTGCTCTGCGAGTGATTTTGTGAAACCAATTTTGATTTCAAATTTCGAAGTATGGTTTGATATTCGAAAGATAGATCCGTATATATATATATATATATTTGAAAAGATTTAAAGTAAGCCGGTGTTTAGTTCTCGAGTTTCAGATTTTGAAACCTAACTTTTGAAATTGATTTACTGATTTAGTGTTGATTTTCAACTCTTGGATTGAAAATATGACTTCTTCAACTATTTTAAGATTCGAGCACTTCCAAATCAAGGTTAATTTTTCAAAGCTAAATTTTTTTGAAAGGTATAAGGTATTGGATAAAGAATATAACTTTAGTTTGTATGTTTCAAGTATGAAATAATATGGTTTTTTATAAGTTGAAACTGTTTTGTTAAGTAAATAAATAAGACTATTTTGAATTATACTAATATGAAATTTAGTTTTGAACTGTTTTGGATAAAAATTAGTCTTCAAATGTTTGAGAAAATTTTGGTTTTAAATGTTTTAACTTAGTAGCATCTTTATAAAACTATTTATTTAACAAGTTGGAATAGATACATAAGTTGTACGTACATTGTTTTATTCGCATAATTAATTTGATCCAAGTTTGAGTACACAAGTTCGAGGTGAATTACACCATTTCGTGTTAGGATTTTTCATTTGATTCTTGATGGCGAACATTTGATATGGATTTTGGGCTTGATTCTAGAATTCTCTATCATAGTATATGGCTATGAAAGGAGACTGATGGCTTCCAGTCAAGAAACCATATCGAAGTCCGCATTTGGGAAGTCGAATGGACAATACTAGTTCGAAAGCGAACTTGTGTGATCAAGCGAGCGATCGAATGTAATGTTGCGAAATAATGACATATGTAAGTAATAATGAAGTAAAATTTGGGATATATGAAATTATGAAATTTAGTTTTGAAATATGGTATATTTAAGCCTTGAAACATATTTAAGATTTAATAGTTTATTTTGTAAATCAAATCTGTATTTGAAATTGATAATATTTGAAATGGTTTTGTTGGAAAACTAAATTGAAACTGATGGTTTGAATTGAATTAAAATTAGAACTTTTAGATTTTGGTTTAATTGAAAAAAATTGAAATGAAAAGAATTAAGGGCATGTTTTATGATTTCAAATGCATGATGTCTAAATGTTATGATTTTCAAAGTGTAATGATTTCAAGTATTTTAGTTTCGAAAGATTCATAACTTTGAAAGTATTATGACTTTTGAAGTGAATACATGTTTGAAATGCAAATGGATTTATTTGACTTAAATTTTGTTGATTTGGAAATTTGGATTATTTTCTAAACCTATTGTTTTAAGAAATTTTGAAACCGAATATGTATAACTTGAAAGAAATGATTTGGTGACATCATATATGATTTTAAAAATTTATTTGATATCGAAATGGTTTGAAATTTAGAACCTTGTTTTATTAAATACTTGATTTGGGAGCTATCGAACTTATATAAAAATGATTTGTATAAGTAAACTGTTGAATTGGAACTGTTGATTTGAAAGGGTACCCAAATTTTGAAAAGTGAAATCTTATATAATCGAAATCTATATAAGTGTGATTTGACATACTAGTATTTTGAAAAGTATTTGATTTGAAATGAAATCTTATATAAAATGGACTTTATATAAGTATGATATTTGAAAGTGATTTTGAAGGGTACTATATGATACATATTTTCGAAGTAAAGATATGGAAAGTGCCTTCTGCTTGATATCCGCTTTGTGGCCACACTGTGGATTCATTCTATCGATATTATTCTCTCTCTTTGATTTGGGTTTTCCGGATATGATACTCGAGTGTCCATCGAATTCCACGGCGATCCCCGTGGTCTTATGATCGCGACTACATAGCGCAACTGCCTGGCTGAGTCTTGCCTAGGGGTACGGATTGTTTCCTGGGGGATCCAGGCGTAACCATTGTGTATCCTGCAATCTGTGTAGGTCGCGAAGAGTAGCGCAAGTGCCTGGCTGAGTCTTGCCTAGGGGTACGGATTGTTTCCTGGGGGATCCAGGCGTAACCATTGTGTATCCTGCATTCTACTCGTCATCATGGCGTAACTCGCAGGGCTGAGAAAGCTTACGGATACGGATTGTTTCCTGGGGGATCCAGGCGTAACCATTGTGTATCTGCGATCCATGGTTAGACAACTGTTTCGGTTTGGTTGATTTGTTTGGATTGTACTTTCCATATCTGTTTTTAAAAGTGTTTTCATTATTTTCACTGGGTGTTGAAACAAGTCTACTAAGTACTTGGAAAATTCTAGCTTTGCCCCTGATCAACGCATAGCCAGAGTCTGCAGGAACGAAAGTAAACTTGTTAAGACATCGAGTTATAAAATTATTTTGATAAAGTACTATATAAAGAATATTTTGATCAGTTATTTTCCCTTCTAAAAATTTAAAATGTTTTAAATATTATTTACTTTGAACCATCAGATTTGAATCAAATGAATATTCATCATAAAAAATAAATAAAAAGAAAATAAATTGAAATGTATAATGGTTCAAATAATGGTTCATCCTTGTCTTTCAACGTGCTTTACCACCTAGCTATCTTTTTTTCCCTACCTTCTTTCGGGGATGCATTCCAACCTATTGCTCTTTCTTGTTGTTTCTCCGCTTCCTTCCTTTTCGAGGACGAAAAGATTTGAGTGGGGGAGAGTGTAACAACCCTAGATTTTGACTATATATTTAAATTTGACTTTATTTCATTTTGAAATTATTTTAATTTTTTTTATTTGTGTGATATCATTTCTAAACATTTTTAAAATGATAATATAATTTTTCCAAAATTTACTGTATTTATTTCCTATTTTTAAAGGCTGTTTTCTAATTTTATGCCATTTTCTTCATTTTTAAATTTCTTTATTTTATTTTAAATTTGTTTTATTTGTGAAAATTCATCTATAAATATTTTTAAAATAATAATATAATTTTTCTAAAAATTACTGTGTTGATTTCCTATTTTTAAGGGCTGTTTTCCCATTTTCTACTATTTTCTACATTATAATTTTATATTTAAATTAAATTTTAAATATTTATTTTGTGAATATATTTGTATTTTATGTTATTATTTATGTTTAAAAATACTTTACTAGCTTATATGAATTTTCTAAAAAAAAATTCATTTAACTTCAAATTTTGCTAGTCTAGTTCACTGTTTTAACTATTTTCCTTAATTTTACTTTACATAATTGATAAATATTATATATATCTGTATATTGGTTGAAAATTTCGAAATATTATCTGATATTATTATTATTTCAGCTACATAAATTTATATAAATAATAAAAGGTAAATTGAAAGGGTTTGTGACCTTTTGTTTCCTATGGCTTTTGATTTTCCCACCTTTTCACATTTTAACGTTTCTTTTCACTCAAATGGCCATATCTCTTCATTCTTTCAGCTGCCACCCTCATTTCTCATTCACTTACTTCATTTTTTTCTCATTTCCTCAAAAAATTTCGGCCATAGCTTTTGAATAAAGTTTGGTAAACTTTATTTCCTTTTTCCATTTGTTTATGCTTGAATTCATGGTTTTTACACTTGTTCTTCTTCATCATAGGTTCGGCCTTGCTCCTCCACCACCATAGCCGCCTCCACCATCACCACATCAGGTCACCATCTCCTCCAGCCCACTGACCAAGCCATGCCGTGGTCATCTATGACTAGATCCACCAAAGTTTATGCAAACACTCCACTTGTTCAGCCTAGCCGAACCATTTATGCACATACCCTTCATTTTTCACCTAAACCACCTCCTTGGCCGCCGCCACCAGTCCATCCATCACCTTTGGCCGACACTCCAGACCCCACCTGACCTTCACCTTGTAGGGGCCGAGCCCAATGGTCTTTTGGTTGAGCCATGGTTGCACAAAAGCCACTTATTTGCCTTAAACCCTTTGTATTCACACCTTGTAACTTCCACCACTTCACCACACCCTTAGACGGCCTTTGCACCACCTTCTCCAGCTCATACCTGAACCAAAACCACTGCCACACCATCTCCTAGCCTCCAGCAGGTCTGGCCATGCCATTTGTAGCCTTGCCCGATGCTTGAAATTGCACAAAAATCCACTTGTTTGCCTTGTACTTGTATTTTCATACATAGCAACTTTCATACCTTCACTACCCTTGCTAGACCGACCATATATGACCCATACCTGAACAAATACACCCCATGGCAGTACCTTATCACCCTATAGGCTGAGCATAGTGATGGTGGAAGCAAATGCAAGTGTTTGATTAATTGTTGTTCCTTAATTTATAGCATCGTTTATCGTATTTTTGGTCTGAAACCTTATAATTGTTATATTGTTTGTTTGATTTGTATTCAAGGGAATTAATCCTTGGCTCCTCCATTTCGTATCTGTATCATGCTTTTGTGCTTGTGTAGATCCCGTTGTGCAATTCGTCGTTGTGTCATCAGCTCAAAACAGTGAGTAAATCTCACCAGACTAATATGTACTTATATAGTGATAAACTGACATCACCTGAATCTGTAAATGCATATCATCCTGTTATAACTGCTATATTATATTCATATGAAGTTCACACCTATATTTACACTTGTTATACCATATGTTACTGTTATTTCATGCTATTCTGTTATTTTCATCAGTTTATCACACTGCAAGTTCCCTGTAGACTAGAATCACTATGGGTTGAAATGATACATACCCGAACGGAATTTAGAATATGAGAAAATCGTTATGGGCTGAAATGATAGGCCTGAATGATTTTCAATTATTTTCTTTTACTTGGGATTGCGGGTTTGAAATGATCAAACCCGGTTTTCTTTGTAATTATGGGTTGAAATGATATATTACCCGTATCACTTCATCTAGGCTAGAAAATGAAATACAGACCCGTTGTTAAAATATGTTTTTCTAAAAATTTTAAATTATTTTAGAAATGTAAATGTTATAATATTTTGATTTAAATTTGATTAAAAATGATTTTTGTAAAGCAATATTGATTTTCTGAAAATTTATAAGTGAAATAAATAAATGGTAAAGTTAGAAAATCTGAAATGTAAGTTATTTTGGAAACTAGAATTTGGTGATAAATGGAATTTAAATTAAATATGAAAATATGATAAATTTATGATATTTTGAATTAAATGAATTTAAAAATGATTTTATAATATATCAATGATTTTTGAATAAAGTTAAAATGTGAAATGAATGAATATTTAGGTTGAAATTTGGAAATATAACTAAAATTGAAAATTTATGAATTTGGCTTAAAAGTGAATTTTAAGTTAAGTATATAAAAATGAAATTAAGTTATATTTGAAAATTTTAAACTTAAATGTTAATTTCAATTTAATATAATGAATTTAAAATTTTATGTTGGAATTTAATAAGTGAATTATTATTAAATTTTGATTTTTGAATGGAGATTTAACTTTATAAAATCATGAATATAAGGGTATTTGAATGACTGTTTTAAAAGTGAAATTATATGATTTTATAAGCTAAAAATGATTTAAATAAAAATATAATTGTTTGTGAAATTATATTGAATACTTGAAGTTAATTAACTGCATTTCTAAAATGCTATTAATTCTAATGTAAATGATAATACAGCATTTGTAAATGCTGTAGTTGATAATAATGAACCAAATGGCTAAGTTTAATTAAAGGTTATTATAGCATTTTTGTAAATGCTATAATTATTGAATTTAACTAAGTTTTAATTGAAACTAATGTAACCCTATTACAACCTTTTTAAATGCTATCTTTTATTAAATTGAATTGTTTTGAATGTAACTTTCCGTAGCAATTTCTAAATGCTGCGAAAGTTGAATTTTCAGCTGTTTTAATAAATTAAGTGGATAAATGAATTTTGAAAGACTAAAATTTTGTAAATTTAATAATTTAATATAATAACTTCATTTTATGATTTAAAATGAAGTAATTTGTTTCGAAATATAAACTATTTTGAAATGTGTTTTGTAATGGTATTTAAATTAAATAAAAATGAATGTGGTTTGGAAGATATGATATTTTGAATGATATTGAATTTTGAAATTACATTTGATTTTGAAGTATAAAATACCATTTTGAAATTTTAACCACGAGATGTAATTAATTTATAGTTTAACTGATTCTTAAAGGATGGGTGATCCCAAGCATCCTTTAAGTTATTGTGCATTTCTACTACAGTTCACTTGAGTTGGTTTACATTATATAAGTATATATTGTCCTGACTCGAGTGTTTTGTGTTTTACTTTACGCTCGGGTCAGCCTGAGTATTCACAGCTTTGGATTCTCTTTCTGGAGCTGGTCTTTGCTGGAGTTTTTGCTTATCTACATTTATATCTACTTTCTGTTTCAGCTATTCTAGTTTATCTCATGTATTAGTGAATTTCTATGTATTTGGGATTTCTATTATGTTGTTTTCAGACTGCATTATGTATTTGGTTTGAGACTCTTCCGTAGTAGCTTCATGAACTACTATGTATTTTATATTCCGCTGCGAGGTATTCTGTTTGTTCTATGTCTGTGATTCTGTGATTGTATTTCATTTGCTCCAAATTTATTTACAACGTGGTATTTTGAGCAATTCAAGTCCGACATGTGCGGATGCGAATGGCTGAAAATATCGGGTTGTTACAGGGAAGAAGCAAGCAAGTACTAAGTTTCTATTTCGTTTGTTGCGCTAGCTAGATCGTTAAGTCTGTAGTTATCAGAATGTTAGAATTTTTGAACTTGCATAACAAGACTGTGTTATGATTAGTCTTTACCTTCCTTATGGCTATTCAAGTGTGCACGGTGCCCCCCATGTCACTGGACTGTTGGCGCACTTGAACTGCATTTAGGGTTCCTCCATAACTTATCTGGTTGCCCCCAGTCCAGTGGGTGCGGTTCTCCCGAGTTCTAAGTCTTGGCTTGATACGAGTCAGGATCTGATTAACCACAAGGTCGGTTCAGTTTTGGCTTAGATCCTTTGAGCAACTATGAAGCTCTGGAGTTCAACACTATTTGTTTGATCGGTCGTTGGAAGGGATTCCATTAATTATGTGGAGTGGCTGATATGATTGTTGATTTGTGGCCGTGGAGCGTGACTTCGTTTACTTAGGGGAGCTCTGGATTAGATGACTGCTGATCTTCCAGTTCACCTTCATGACACTTTATTTCATGAAAGACCTTCCGTTTGCTAGAGGTGTTTTGGATCAAATGACCATGTATCTACTATTTTACCTACACAATGCTTTAGTTCATATAAAACCTTTACATTTGCAAAGGGTTTTTTGGATCAGCTGACCACTGTTTAACCGGTTCACCTTCACGATGCTTTAGTTCATGAAAGACCTTCATGTTCGTGAAGTGGTTTTTGGATCAGGTGACCATTGATCTACCAGTTCACCTTCACAATGCTTTAGTTTGTGAAAGACCTTCACGTTCGTGTAGGGTTTTTCGGATCAGATGACCGCTAATCTACTGTTTCACCAACACGACACTTTAGTTCATAAGAGACCTTCATGTTTGCGAAGGGTTTTTGTGGTCGGATGTCCGGCGACCATAGAGCCTTGGAATGATAATTCATCAATTCCAAAGGAGTTTTGGGTCTTGAACCGACGGCCTTAAAGCAGTGATGAATTGACTTCAAGAGAAATTTTTCGGATTCACCTTGAGGGAACAGTTTTATTAGTTCCTATAGGCTAAGGTGTTGGATCTATTTGTTCGACGATCCTTTAGACAAGACATCTCGATGCCACTAGCAATGCTGGTTCTTAGAAGGGGATTGACATGACTCGTCTAGGGTATAAAAGCATTTCTTTCACCGTGATGTCTGCAATGCCACTAGTGTCCCGCTATGGCTCGTTTGGAAAAGGAGAGCAGACAAGGATGGATGAGAAGGCATCGCTTTAGATTGCTGACCCATTCCTTAGTTGCTAGCTAGTTATAGTGTTATTTGATAATCATCTTTTCGTATGATTTCATCAGTTAGTTGGGGCGCTTTTCTACTAGGTCTTAGTAGCCTTGCTTAGGCAGAATAAGGTCATGTAGCTCATTCACCATTTGGTATGTTCTTTGGCACACTACCAGGCTCGCCTTCATCTAATTGCACTATTTCTAGTCTTTAAACTGATTTGCATTGCCCTAGAATCCTTCTAGAGTAGTAGGTTTTTTCATCCTTTAATGATTCCTGAGGGCCTTGCAGCAGACTACACCCATCACCTTCTCTTCGTCCATATGCTAGTCATACCTATAAAGAAGCAATTTCGAATCAGTTGCACAGTTGTAAATAGGTATAGTTGGCATGATGAACTTCTTTGGATATTCTATATGTAACGAACCAGAATTTCAGTCATTTGAAATTCGTATATTCAATTGATTTTAATTATTCACAAGTTAATTTTATTAGCTGAATACTTATATTTCGAATATCTTGATTTAATTGGACAATTAAATTGTTAATTTAATATTTTAAATTGTGAAAATAATTGAAAATTGAATTATATATGAATTAAAATTATTTATAAAGTTGAATAATTCTATTTGAATTAGAATGATGTTAGAGAACTTTTAAAATTGAATTAAAAGTTAAATTGTAGAAATTGAATACTTTAATATTTAACAAACATGTAAAAATAGCCATTTTTCAAACAGTCTCGGATTTCGACTAAACCGGTTTCATTGGATTGGTAATGTTATATTATTGTAAGATTTCAAATTTCATGTCAATCGGATTTACGGTTTGTCCGGGGCAAGCTAAAACGCGCAGAAATTTGTTTATGTAAAATTTTAAATTTAAATATTTTGATTCAAAAACCTATCTTCCAAATACAACCGAATTGGATTTCGATATATGTTTCATTGTGTTCGGAATTGGCGTAAAACATTATAAATGCCGGACGACATACTTCGTTTGGAGTTTGGAAATTTTTTTGGATGAATAGTGTCGCCAAATTTTCTATAAAAGGACCTAGATTTTCCATTTTTCACTGAACCCTAAAGAACTAGGGCAGGCTGCCATTAACATTTCAACGGCCGAAATCATTCAATCTTTGTTCCCTCGGTCTCTCCAAACCCGTAAGAAATCATGAATAATTATCAACTGCAATGTTGTAGAGGGCGACGAGATGAACAACTTCAACAGTGGAGATCGTCTTTGGAGAAGCCAATCGACGACGATTTTCGTTTGAAGGTCCAAAATTCGAGCACGATTCTCGAGAGAAGGGCGAGGCCGAGTGCCATGTCATTCGAGGTGTTGGTGAAGCTCGTGAAGCACGTTTTTTTGGTGCTAGCCGATCGTCGTCGAAACGATCGTGGGTGGTCATGAAAATATAAAGATGTAGGCGACTATATGGGTTTCACGACCTAGATGAATGATGGGGAGGAAGAAAAGAAGTATCGACTCAGATGTATAGATCCAGGAAGGAACCGCTGCGATTTATTCTAGGTTTAAAAAAAATTGTAAATTATATTATATATAAATTCGTATAACCTTCAAAATATTATAACTTTGTCATACGAAGTTCGTTTTTGATGAAACGAATTGTGTTGGGTCCGTATTGATAAGCATTACATTTTAGTGCTAGTTTGGAGTTGATTAGAGATAGTGTAAATTTTGAGTAAAATTAAACGCTCGTTTAATGTTATTCAGAATAAAACACTCCAACTGCTATTGGAACCAATGCGAGTACAACTCACTCTTTCTGACTCACTGTATTTTTGTATAAGTGAGAATAAATTTATTTTATGATGATTGATGATTATTTGAATGATATATGATATATTATCTATATATTGATTGGTATTTGGATATATTCCTGCCTATTGGAGCAGATGAGACCCTACACGTTCCCATGTATGAACGGATGACCCTTTGTACGCGCGTCTGCCTCGAAGTGGACATTGTACATATATTTCTAATATGTATATTTGTTGCAGGTGACAGGTTGGAGGGATCCAACTGGATTCCACATCCGTATTGGTTTATTTACAGATATTGTGATTTATGCTATTATCATATGATGTATGATGTTTTTATTGTCGTAACTGATGTATTTAGTGCTGTTGCGGCATTGGGCCTATTTTTGGCGATTTAAAAATGTTAAAGTAATGATTTTAAATTAAAATGGATTTTCAAATGGTTTTGAAAATAGATGTTTTATTAATTTTTAATTATTAAGGAATGGATTTATTTTGAATAAATAAAATTTATAATTTTTATATTATAAAAATTATGATTTTTGTGAAATATAATCAGAACATGATTATTGTAATATGAAGTTGATTTTTGCTTTTAATTGAGATTTTTGAATTTATTATAAACGTTTTATAAATAAGATATATAAAATTGAATTTTTATAAATCGAAATGATGGAATTGTAAAGGAGTTTTGTAAATGTTAAAGTGGACTTATAAATGGATTTTATAAGTAAATAAGATTAATAAAATTGTTGAAGTTATAAAAAAAGAACGAATTTTGGAAATAAGAGATTTATAAGTAATTATCTTATAATTTGAGTTTTGGCATATAAATGAGATAAATGAAATTTTTTATAAAAAACGAATTTATAAATGGAAGTTTTTATAAAATAGAAATGCGAATTTATAAACATTGTTTTATAAATCCGAAATCAACTGAATTTGATAAGTTAATTATTATAGTTTACTAGTGCGAACCCGTGCTTCACACACGGTTCAGTTGTCAAAAATGTTAAAGCGGTACTAGGAATTTATCACTCAAAAACAAAGCTTATAAATGTTCCAATTGTCATATGAATGAAACTAATTACCTAAATTCATTTATTAAACGTACAAAAGAATGGCTCATATTTTTAGTTATGGAACACAAGAGTTTTATGTGGTAATCACATATGTTGGTTTGAACACAGCCAAGCTGAAGAGATATGAGATAAGACTAATGTAGCAATTATTTTCAATCCCAAAACACAAAAAAGAGTAAGAGATAATCCAAGAGACAAATAGGCAGTGCGAAATGTGTAACACGTCACATGATTGACAATTTGTATAAAATAAAGCAGCAAGAAATCAAACAATAACAAAATTATTTTAATGTTGGAGCATAAATTTTTGAATTGTTCATTATCATGACTGGTAATACAAAAATTGGGAACAAATGTGGATGCTGAATGGACTAATATTCATGCTAGAAAGCGAGCCAATTAGCACAGTGGAGAAACGACCGCCAATGGTATTGAGTCCAAACTGCCCATTCAGTTCATTGACTTCTTATTCCTGCAAATGATAGGAGCCAAAGACACAACTGATGAACTAAATTATGCTGCAGGCAAAATTATTCGAAGATGGACAAAATAGGTAATGTTTACGTTCAAACAGAACTAAATAGAATAATAAATAGAGGGTGCCAATTGTGATTGTGCATTGAATGAAATGTGCATGAATTGAATGAGCATAACATTTTTAATACTGTACCACCTCATATTGCAGCTAATCAAATTAGTTATCAGTGTAGGTGTGAAGTGAGTAAGTCTTAACGCAGCAGATATATCGTGGTACAAATTAAAATACAATTGATAGTTGACTCACTTGAATGCTTTAACAAAAGCAGCCTCTGTGTAAATGAGGCATTGCCTCTGTCTAGACTGAGGGTTTTAGGTAAAACTATGGCAATTGCCTCAGTCGGTACAAAGGGAATTGCCTTTCAGTTCCCTCATTGCTGACTGAGGCAATTACCTCAATTAACCGAGTCCAATGCCTCTTTACGGACTGAGGCCAATGCTTCGATATCGACTGAGGCCAATGCCTCAGTATCGACTGAGCCCTTGCCTTAGTATAGATTGAGGCAATTGAATGCTTATTTTGTTCAAAAAATATTAATGTTTGATAGTGCTATCTACGGACAAAAATATTTTCATTCCTTGTCTCTATGCTTCTATGCAATGGTGGAATTCTTATATTTTAATTAATTCCTGAAACATTTAATAGGGAAGATGGTGATTCTAGGTGGGGCATAGTTTCAATGGAGATATCTAGCAGAATGAGGCATTCATACAATGTAGAGGATCTTTTCACTTAGATTTATAGTTTCTTAGAAACTACCAAAATTAAAATTACAATCAATGGATAAGCTTTTAAGACAAAAAATAATCTAGTTACTAATGAAACATGCTTCATTCAATAGAAGATATAAAGGAAACACCATAGTACATCAATATCAAAGCCAATCAAAGTGTGAGGTATGACGGCCTTAGCCATTGTTGTACTTCACCTAATAAAATTCTTTCCAATGTAGTGTGCTAACGAAAATAAAGCTCAACACTTGTAAAGATTTACAATGGTAGACCATAGCTGGTTGTGTATTATGCATTGTTACATTATACGCTCAAGCTAAGAATATGAAAAAACATAGCATGAAGTATTGGGTGGTAACATTTTATTCCTTGCCCTATTGTACTGCAAGAATAAAGAAAGCAAAGCTCTTATTTTGTTTTTGGAAACCGTTTTTTGCATTTGTCATAACCTACTAAAAATCAAATCATTTTTCATAATAAGAGTGGTCAATCATTTATTGTAGGGTCTGCCTATGCAATATTATTTCAGAACTGGATAAAATTTAATGTGTATTATCTATCGAGGAGGTAAAAGGGATGTTACCTTTGTACAATCGTGCCAAACAATTCATAAAGCAAACACACCATCTTTTAGAACGCCTCATATAGAGGAAAATCTTATATAATAGATATGCTGCAGTTACGCTATACCTTCACAGAAACTTCTGCAATCGTTACTGATGTGCATTACACTGGATATGATCTACGAATACAAATTTCAAGGAAGAATGCAGAGACATGAAACAAATATGCATGACACATGAAGAAGTATGTGACAGTTATGCTCCTTATACGGCCATTAACTATAAAAATTCTATAGGAGGGTAAGGATGGGAAAATTGTATGTAGGTAGATAAGTTAATCGTTATTATGGATAAGCTTGGTTGTCTAACTATTTGACAGTTCAATTTTTTAATTAAAAAATACATTTGAAGGAAATGTATATTTGGTTGAACATGCGTTTGGGAAAAATTCACCTTCATTACTTTCATTTTGCACTCCAGTTACATCTCATCTAGTGCATAATGCTCTTTGTTTCCTTAAAAATAGAAATAGTAACAAAAAAGATGTAACATCAACAATGTCATATAGGCAATAATATAATAATAAAGATAACCAAAAAGGAAACGAAGAAGAATACAATTCCATGATAAAATGAAAGCATAAGCAACCAAAAAAAGCAAGTATTCACAAAAACGTTAAAATTAAATGTCAGTTTCTAACGCATCTTGGTACTTAGGTCCATGAACCATAGCATGTATATGTTTGACAATCTAGCATAAGATATCAATAAAATATCAATCACTATTTTAATTTCATAAGATAGAGACATATTAGTCATGCGAGCATATGTACATCTTATTAACAATATTGTATGAAAGAATACAATCAGTATTAGGAAATTGTATAGCCAAATTCAAAAAACCCAACAAATAGTATGAGGAATTAAATCAAAACTAAAAATTCTAATTGTTACAAAATGCAATAAAATTCACCAGTCACTTAACTACAGTCACTTCAGGAAAAACTCGGTCAACACTAACATTCTTGAGAATCGACAACCCTAGTGTAGTTGCATACTTTTCTCCATGTGATTCTACTAACTAATGTAAAGGACTGATTATAAATTTCAAATATATTTTGTATAATGCTTTTAGAGGTGTAGTTGGATCAGATGTTACAACTTCTTCTAGCATAAAATTATAACTTGTTCTTACTGATATATCATATAATCAGTCAATACGTTGTCAAGTAACATAAATATATGTTTTTGGACTACCTAATAATACAAATTTTGATATCTAAATCATAGCACTTATAGGTTTTGGTAGCCATGATCACTTGGTTAAGTCCAAGTTTCAATTGTTGGTCGTCCACACATGGCTACATACCCAATTAAAAGAAGAAAAAACTATAATTATAATGGATCCATAATTATTCTATAAATAAAGTATAAAAGTTTCATCAGATGACAAAGACTTCTCAACAGTGTTATCTACCAAATAATCAATGTAGTACTTTTATTCATATTGTGAATTATTTTCGGCATGAAAATAACATATGTTTTTGGTAACGTAAATAAAATTATGGTGGTGGTTTTGTTTCTTCAAAAAGAAAAGGAAATCATTACAAAAGAAGTAACATATAAGACTATACAAAACGGACATGATCCAGTCAACAACAAAAACTCGAATCATTCAGATCTCTTTACACACAGACAGAGAAGTCATCCCAAAACCATGGAAGAAAAAAATGTCATGAGACTTTCCTGACAATTCATGATGAAACTGAAATTTTGAAAAATTGAAAAAAAAATTCACCTTACTGAATCAGGACAATCCCAATTATATCAAAGAAGATGCAATGTAGAAATGAGTACCAAACATATTGAGCATGGAAATTAACAATGATAGGATAACAGCTGAGGAATCCATAATCAAGGGCGTGAATAGGTTTCGATTCTAATGCAAATGAAGAATTTAAGATACAAGACTTTTCAGCATACAATTGGATTAGAAATGTGGAAGATGATGAAGAGTTAGATAATTAGAAAATTTCACACAGAATATTTGAATGGAAATGTTTGAACAGAAATATGCTATAACATAAAGTTGAAACTTCAAAATATAATAAACTAAATGTTCAAATGCATACCACAACTCTATTAAAAATCCAAAATAAAAATAGGCTGAAGTTTTGAATGCCATTGTCCTACTTCTAGCCAGATTCATTATCCAACCAATAGAACATGACATCAAATATATTTGTATGGAGATTATTACTAATATATTATGTACTGGATAAAAATGTTTCCTTAACGCATCAAATATGAAATACATATCTCCAAATTCTATTACCATACTTCTTGAGAGTTTCTTAGTTGTTCGTTACCTACGCACAAAGTTTGAAGATGCAATTTTCTAATATGAAAGGAAGTTTTAATAGTAAGTTTTCTAAAATTCCATCTTTTATTCATTAAGGCACCATTTCATAAATATACTGGATTCAACACAATTAGCAGTATATCACAAATCTATTTTTTGCGGTTTGCCTATGCACTTCAAAGTTTGGACATTATATAATTGTAACAAAAGACAATTTTATTAATGGGATGTTAAAAAAAGTTTGATACATAAAACTTACGCTCAGTTTGAATAAAGGCGTAAATGAAATAGATATAGATAGAGCATAGTAAAATATAACACTGGTACATTGATTATTGAACAAAATAAGGTAAAGTATATGACAAATACAATTAAAAAAATTACCACCATCAATTATGCAATATAAAATTAGAGCTTCATCAAAAAAACAGATAAGTGAAATCATAGGCGCATAAAAATAAATTAATACTAAGATAGTTAACTCAAAAATTATTGCACTTGAAAGCTTTATTGGCTTTCAATGTATCTAACAAAAGCCATTAATCCATTTTCTGCACAAAAACAATACATGAAGTAAACTATTATAAGTTGAACAATATCATATATTTAAGATTATCAAGTTTTTTGCTATGCTGTTAAATAATTGTGCAATCTTCATTGTGAATAAATACTTAGAAAGTAATAGGTGATCCAATTTACAATCAACATGTTGCAACAAATCTACTTTTTGCGGCTTGCCTATGCACTTCAAAGTTTGGACATTATTTAATCGTAACAAAAGACATTTTTATTAATAAGATGTTAAAAAAAGTTTGATACATTAAACCTATGCTCAGTTTGAATAAAGGCATAAATGAAATAGATATAGATAGAGAGTAATCAAATATAGCACCGGTAAATTGTTTGTTGAACAAAATAAGAATAAGTATATGGCAAAAATAATGAAAAAAATACCACCATCAATTACGCAATTAAAATCAGAGCTTCATCATACAAACAGATAAGTGCAATCTTAGACGCAAAAAAATAAATTAATACTAAGGTAGTTACCTCAAAAATTATTGCACCTGAAAGCTTTACTGACTTTCAATGTATCTAACAAAACCCTTTAATCCATTTTCTGCACGAAAACAATACATGAAAGTAAACTCTTATATGTTGAACAATATCATATATTTAAGATTATCATGGTTCTTGCCGTGCTATTAAATAATTGTGCAATCTTCATTGTGAATAAATAGAAAGTAATAGGTAATCCAATTTACAATCAATGTGTTGCATGTACTTCAGAATCTCTACATGCATGTTTTTAGGTGTGACTTTAATAGCTTTTATCCATGCATATTCAATAATTTTAAATAGATGAAATGCAAATGCCAAAACTTCTCAATTGTTGAGAAGCATTAATGGAACCATTACAAAATTTGTCACAAAAGTTAATGGTGAAAAGTTGGCATTAATTATATTATGTATAATAGTATTACTATTTAAATTTTTTAAAGAAAATTAAAGTTAGAATTAATAAGGAAGCAAAGGCAAAAAACCGCTCCTAGCCTAGGTGGCACCACTTTTTAAACATAACTCTACATAACATATTTGAAGTATACATTTCAATTATCCCATAACAGTTGCAGGCATTTTATACAAAGGGATATTGACCGTAAATTCATAGAAAATATTTTGTATGATATCTTGTTTTATTTTAAGAAGTGTATTATATAATTTCTTTTCTTTCTAACTAATTGAAGAGCATTGACTTAGGGGGATGTGTGTTATAAGATGATACTTAGTTATATTATGAAAACATCCAAGAATTTTTCCATCCTCTGGAGATTCGATATTTTTTGTGGGCCTTTCTTCATATAATTGATACCAGAAGCATTCCCATAAGTTTCTTTGACTTAATAAAGACAACAAAACATCGTATCCTAACTTCAATTTATTACACATTGAAATCGAGCTATCTAAAATCATTGAACTCTAAATGGTTTTAAAAAATATCCATCACATGCAAATGAATTTTAACTGTGAATTCTTATATAAAATTTGCAAAGAAAAAACTACCTCTTCACTTTAATCTCTTTAATTATTCCACCTGTAACTTTGTCCACGTAAAATGAAGTAATTTCAATCAATAAACCTCTAACAAAATTCAATGTTACTTTTCACATAAAATCTACTAACAGATTACCTCTTTCACTTCAGCCTTTGTGGTTACCCTTCCTCAATTTATTCCTCCTCGAAATCGAGCTACCAAAAATCATTGAATACTAAAAGATTAAAAAAACAAAAGCATCTATCGCATGTAAATGAATTTCAAATTAAATGAGAATTCTCAGATAAAATTTGCAGAGAGAAAAAAATTACCTCTTCATTTCAATCTCTTTAATTATTCCACCTTAAGAAATTAGCTCTGCACTTCAATCTCTTCGATTATTCAACCTGTGACTTTGTCCACGCAAAATGAAGCAATTTCAATGATTAAACCTCCAACCAAATCATTCATCCTATAGAATTGTATGTCGAAGTACATTTTGAAGAAATTTTAAGATTGTAAGCATACCAAAACTCACAAAGTTCCTCCTTTTTTAAATTCTTTATTTTAAGTCGCCTCTTTTTTGCTTAATGCATTAAAACATGAAAGATTCAATTAGAAAGTAAATACGTAGCAAAAATAAACTAACAATCAATTGCAAATCAGTAAAATTCAATTTTTGTAATAAAAGATGTATGAGATGCATTGATAATAAATAATTTTTCGATTTAAAAGAAGCACATAACTGACCTCAAAGATATCAAAAAGGAAAAAACCGCTCCTAGCCTAGGTGGCACCACATTTTAAACATAACGTATTTGAAGTATACATTTTAATTATCCCATAACAGTTACAGGAATTTTATACAAAGGGATATTCACCTTAAATTCATAGAAAATACTGGTATGATATCTTGCATTCTTTTAAGAAGTGTATTTTATAATTTCTTTTCTTTCTAACTAATTGAAGAGCATTGACTTAGGGGGATGTGTGTTATAAGTTGATAAACTCTTAATTATATCATGAATACATCCAAGAATTTTTCCATCCTCTGGAACATTCGATATTTTTTGTGGGCCTTTCTTTATATAATTGATAGCAGAAGCATTCCCATAAGTTTCTAGGACTTAATACAAACAACAAAACATCATATCCTAACTTCAATTTATTACACCTTGAAATCGAGCTATCTACAATCATTGAACTCTATATGGTTTTTAAAAAATATCCATCACATGCAAATGAATTTCAAATTAACTGTGAATTCTCATATAAAATTTGCAAAGAAAAAAACACCTTTTCACTTTAATCTCTTTTAATTATTCCACTTTTACCTTTGTCCGTGTAAAATGAAGTAATTTCAATCATTAAACCTTTAACAAAATTCAATGTTACTTTTCACATAAAATTTACTAAAAGATTACCTCTTTCACTTCATCCTTTGTGGTTACCCTATCCTAAATTTATTCTTCCTTGAAATCGAGCTACCAAAAATCATTGAATACTAAAAGATTAAAGAACAAAAGCATCAAGCATCTATCACATGTAAATGAATTTCAAATTAAATGTGAATTCTCACATAAAAATTGCAGAGAGAAAAAAAAAATTACCTCTTCATTTCAATCTCTTTAATTATTCTACCTTAAGAAATTAGCTCTTCACTTCAGTCTCTTTGATTATTCAACCTATGACTTTGTCCACGTAAAATAAAGCAATTTCAATGATTAAACCTCCAACCAAATCATTCATCCTATAGAACTGTATGTCTAAGTACATTTTGAAGAAATTTGAGGTTGTAGTCATACCAAAACTCACAAAGTTCCTCCTTTTTTAACTTCTTTATTTCAAGTCGCCTCTTTCTGCTTAATGCTTTAAAACATGAAAGATTCAATTAGAAAGTAAAAACGTAGCAAAAATAAACAAACGATCAATTTCAAATCAGTAAAATTCAATTTTTGTAAAAAAACATGTAAGAGATGCATTGGTAGTAAATAATTTTTCGATTTAAAAGAAGCACATAACCAACCTCAAAGATATCAAAAAAGGAAAAAATATTTTAACTGAGAAAAAGTTTTTAACCGTATGAGAACTATCTGGTTATGCACCACAACTACTTCATCAACCTAGGATATAATATCTGGGAGATCTAAATACTTCATCAAGAGGGCAGTTGCCTGGTAAAATAAAAAAACAATTTTACTGAAAGCTTCCTCGGTGACCTATCAAAACCTAGGCGACAACGTACCGGGCGCTTGAGGAAAGAAGGTTTGATGATGGAAGGAGGAAGATAAATATGCAAACTACCACGCTCCAGTATGGTGGAGAAAGGTTATCTCAAGATAAGGCTTTTCCAGAAAAAGGGAGGGGAACGAAGTTAAATTTCTAATGTAGGTGATTTGGTTATAGGCGATAAAAAAAATTAGGGAAATTTGATTTAGGTTAGAGAAAAATGATGCAGGCCACTTGCTGAAAACGGGGAAGAAGAGAAAGTAAGTGAAAATATGAGAAAACGAATAGATAATATAGATTGGGAGACTGCTCAGTCGCCAAAATTCGAAAGGGCTTGTGTGCTTTTGAAATTGAACTGGGTATTCATATTATAGTATACATTAAAGGAGATACATCCACGATTTTGTACAGTGGATAATCCTTTAATGAATATATAGAAGCAAAGAATTTGGTAAATGAATTATATCCACAATTTTGGATAGTGAATAATCCTTTGAAGTAAACAAATATTTTGGGAAGTGATCTTTTAAATGAAGTAAAATGTTTTGAAGATATTTTAGAATGTGTTAAGTATCGAAACCATAGGTTTCAACATTCATTGTTGAAATAGACATTTTGAGAAGTAAGGAAATGATGGACTATAAAACTGTTGTTATAGTAAATGATTTTCGAAAGGAAATGTTTTTATATCGTATATGGGATTTATGTATCTGTCTTATTTTTGAATCCCTATATTAATGATTTTGGGTTGTCGTAGCAATGTTTTACGCAACATTCGTTATGACCCAAATAAATGTTTTTAAAGAGAATGTTTTCCTTAAATAATAAAATTTATACTTAATTCTGATTGAAGTATATATAATATTTTCTAAGTGAAAAAATAAAGAGATTTGTGAATATGATTATTTATTTAAATAAGTATATGGAAATGTTTTCCAATATTGAATTGGTTTTGAGATTATGTCTTTTTACAGAAAGTTTGAAGTGAATATTTGGCAAGTGATTTAATTAATAAAAGATTAATTAAAAGGGCCTAGTGATTGTTTATAGTGCTAAATATTTGTTTGTTTGTTCTGATAGTTTAATAACCGACTATCAAATTTGTCCATTTTAGTTCCTCGACTTAATGTGGGAACTATTTAGTCGTACACTTAGTATGTAGCCTTCAGTGTAGGCTTGATTATCGATTGTGTTGAGGATGTTGATTCGTATAGTGCGGAATATTACTCCAATCTATCGAGCTTCCTTCTTGGCCCGAAGGATAGCAAGTTGAAAGTTGGAGACGTGATAAGTCTATGAGACTTAGTTTCTGTGTGAGGTTGAGAAACGCTTTTGCATTGTTAGTGCGAAGAGACCGGGATCGGTTTATCCGAAAACCACTTCGGACCAACGTATATGCGTTCGGTTGTGCAGGTTGCTTATGATGATATTGATATTCCGGATTTTCATAGTGGGGGACTGCTTGTTTATTGTTTGGGTTTAAAATCCCAATATACACATAGTAGTAGTGGTCTCTTCATTATGAAATATCCAATGCAAGGACTATTCACTACTAATCCTAGAGATTTCCCGACAGGATGTGGTAGGAAAGTACCTTCGGTTTTTTCTGTTCCTGGGTAACTTGTATGGATGTTTTTCTGACATTACATTTCTAAAGATTATGTACATTGATTTTTACAAACGTACATCAGTGGTGGTGGAGAATGCAACTTCTCTTAGCTTAACACCCTCCTTGAGACGTACGTGCTCAAGGATTGTATTTCTGTGGAAGGCAATTAGTAGTCAACAGACATGGCCGTGTGGCATTCTAAGTGATGTGATTGTGATATGTGAAAGGTAATCGTTACCTCAGGCCTCATCAATCGGAAATGACCAAAACATGGTTAGATGTAGCAGGGCTAAGTGGGTCGTTCCCAAGTAGGATATGATCATAGTCTTCTAGATATATCTTTACACACTGTGAGGTCGTGTACCTAATTATTGTGGTTTGTATGCTTTGAGGGCCCTCGGTAAAGGTTGGTAACGACCGGAGGAAGACATATTCGGTACCATCTAGTTATCGAGGTGGGCCGGTCTTGTGTTGGTAGAGGGCATATGTTCTGTGCCTCGGTACATTCTTCTAGAGATGTACTGCCGTAAGGTAGTCCCTTCACTTAGTCATTTGTATGGAAATCCAAACTCCACTACGTACTTGCCACTTTGATTGTATTACCCATTTTAGGCTATATGCTAGAATTTAATCAATGTAACAATTTCGGCTATGATTAATATTATTTTTGCAATAGACACTATTAAAATATAAGAGGATTTGATATGAGATGTTTTAGTTATCGTAAGGTAAAAACATGTCCGTATTTATGTATGGACTTGTCTTACGAGATACTTTTGTTTTGATAAGAGGAAAAGTTTGGTAATTTAATAAATTCAGTTGAACGTGTTTCTCATGCTGGTTTCCCAAACTGATCCGGGCGTTCTTTCCTTTCAATGCACGGGTGAGACCGAGTATATTTACAGGTTCATATTTGGTGCTTTTGGAGCCTCAGCAGGAGAGCTAGAGATCTTCATTTTCGTATACACGTATCAGTTTTGTTTATTGATTATTCGTTGTGCTTAGTGGTTGTATATTATCGCCAATTGTGAGGACAGATTATTATAACCGTTCGGGCTGATAACTAATGATTGATTGTTGAACTCTGATTGATGTAAATATACAGTTTCTGTTTTGTAAAGATCATTGATATGATATTATATGTTTTCCGCTATGACGTAAGATTCTGTATTGTTCTGTTTGGTTCTCTCTTCTCTCTTTCTTCTCTCTCTTCTTCTCTCTTCTTTTCTTTCTCCTGACTTTCCGTCAGTCTGTTCTTTTTGGGTCGAACATGCGGTTCATCATAATACATGTTGACAGCTTTAGTGAATGGGTTTCGAATGGGAAAGATTCTCTAATCATTGTTAGATCTGTCCATTTTCAAGTTACGGCCATTTATAATGCTTGAGAATGGAATATGCATGATTGTCTATGCCTGAATGATTAGAAATGCCGATTGAATGACAAATCACTTATGATGGGGTCATGGATTAGTGAAGATCCCAAAAAATTTCAAACTAGGTCAGATCGGTCTGGGGTGACAAAGAAGACCCATAAGTTGCATTCCCATTTTCAAAGTATTCGGAGTTCGCACGTTCGAGTTATGGGCAAAAGAAGATGGATCGGCATTGATGGATTGGTGGTATTTTACTTGAATTCCGACCCGAGAAAATTTGCTATTTTCTTGGAGTTAGAAAGATTCGCTTGGTGTTACAGAATTTGAAGTGCTAGATTGGTGACAAACATTACTTGGAGCCATTTTGCGTGTTTGCTTGGAGAAAATATCGGTTTTACTTGAGTCTGATTTCAGGACATAATTTTCTAGGTTTACTTCGAGTCAAATGGGTGATTACCCGAGTTCAACTTCGAGTCAATCCTAAAGTGAGTTTTTTAACGACCATTTTGGCGATTGTAGATGATTTTTGATGATGACCATTCTTGATAGGAGCTCCATGATGGGATTCGAAGTCGGTCTGTCGGGAGTGGTCACTATATCCCCTAGGAGCTTGGCCTCGTAATCGATCATATCCCTTTCGAATGACCCAAACGGCACATTGTTAACCCAAAAAATGGATCAACACCATGGTTTGAGTGTGAAAGCACTAGTTTTGTTCTTACAGAGCAACACTACAGATAATAAGTATAGAAAAGAACCATAAAAGAAAGGAGATAAGAAGATATTTATAGTGGTTTGGCTTTTGACGAAGCCTACGTCCACTTGTTACAAGTAGTGTTTGATTACAAGGCTTTTGATTATCCTTAGCTCGATTTAATGCCACAGTTGGAATCCTCTGGAGAATTACAGTGAATCCCTTTGGAGATTGTTGAGGGGGAGATGAAGAGTGAAGAAAGTTTCCAACAGAGCTTCCGTAACCAGTTCGGAGAAGATCCTGTATATGTTGCAAGTAGGATGATATTTATAGAGATCGGAGAGCTTCTGGGCTAGGCCTGTTCGCCAATTGCTTGCAAATGGACATAGGAGGATCCGATAAAGCTTAGCTCGCGACCCAAGCCAAAAGCATGGATCGCTAGCGATCCACAACATTAACTCGAGTGTGAGCTAATTCCTTAGCCTGACGTTCTTCTTTAATCTGATTGGATCGTGCTTGTACCATGTTCTCGTATGGATTGCCGGCGATCCATAGTGTAAGGATCGCTTGCGATCCATATACTTAACATGTTTTTGGACCTTCTTCGTTGTCTTGTGTTGGCATTGTTCGTGTAGTCTTGTTTCTCATCGCTTTACTTTGATGACGATATACTTGCTAGTTGTATTTAGCCGCTGTTAGATTGGACGGATGTCTGTCTCGTGGTTTAGCTAACTTAGAATCACATCAAACTTAGTCGCTACTTTTACAATATGGATTGGATCATGATGCCAGAAAAACATTTGAATCCTGGGCTATATCCATGGATCGCTAGCGATCCATAGACCATGGATCGCTAGCGATCCATGCCCTTAGTAGATTTCCTCGTCGTTTTCTCTTGGCTCTATGTGGCTTGTTTCTTTAGTCCTTTTGATTGAGTTCTAAGACATTCTGACTTCATCAAGTCGTTTAATCTTCTCTTGGATCCTACTGGGTTAAAAACCCAGATAACACACATAAACACGTACGGGTTTTACCCTACGATAACCAACACACTTTTACAGAGAATCCAGTGATAATATAATAATGTCTAAGGGTTAAAAGTAAAGTATTAAAATAGCTGGAATGGTCACATAACACGTTACAACATATTTGGTATACAACTGAAACAGTAAAGCTTGTATTGGAGAATGGATTCCAACTAATGACTGGGCTACTGGGGTATCGTTTGTCGCAGTACACCTCTACAACAATGTACCGAGATCGCACATAACGACCCCTGCCAACAAGGACCAGCCTACCCCTTGTTGGACAGTATCGAATATGTCATCATCCCAATTGTTCCCATCCATTTTACTTAGCTCATATGCATAACTAATTCTGGAAATATGAATGGTCATCTAGAAAGGCGATGACATACCCTAATAGGTGCAACCCGCGTAGCACTGCTGCATCTCCTCTATTTTAGTCATTCCTGGTTAATGAGGCTTGAGGTTACGTTTTACCTTTCTTTAGCACTTTCCACTTGGAATGCTAACACAGCCTTCTAAGCATCAGTGCAACACTAGCATTCATCCATACAAGTTCGTTCTAGGACCGAACGAAACCGAAGGCACTACTTCTATTATATCCATTATAGGGAATTCCTCCCATGGAAAATAAAAAATAGCCCTTGTACTTTAAAACTCCATCTTCGATTCCATGCTCTTTAAGATGTCTTCAGTATAAAACGTTGAGCTGGATCGAAGTGGTTTTCGGATAACGTATCCGATCCCGGTTTCTTCAAAGCAACTTTCGAATCTTCCGGTAAACTCAACCCCGGTTCTTTAGGAAATAAATAGACAAAGATAAGAGTGGAGTTCACCTCCTAACCATTTATGGATAGATTTCCTTATCATTCGTCCTAGAAGAACAAACGTGTTTATGCATACAGTATAGCACCTTTGACCGTAATTGTACCATATAATTCTCATGTTTCTCCTAGATATTTCCAAAGTTACGTTCTGGCTCCAGCTTTGATAGTTGGTTATATACTATCAAGTAATCAAACATCCAATCAGGGTTTAATTTCCATACGGGATCCACCAAGCCTTTATTAATTCTCTTTAATTAATAAAACCACTTTATAAAACTTGGTCAAAAGATCTTATCAAAACACAAATCTCAAACCCCTTAATTTCCTTTATACTTGGAAACATTTATATACTTATCTCAACAGTATAAGTATTTTATTATCAAAACATTTTACTTTTCATGCCTTGAAACAGAATCATATACTTATCTTGTTAGTACAAGTATATTCACAAAGTTTTCAAAGTATTCTTCTTTCCAAACCCCATAATAGATAACCAAACATTTCTTCCGAATAAAACAGTCTGCTTATTCTTTATCAAAATTCCATTTTTAAAAGCTCATCTAATATTTCAATTGACTTATAACTTCCAAAAGAAGCTATAACCTGCTTTTATAAACCCTTAAGTTCATTTTAAAACCTCTTTGCAAAACTCTAAAATGTTTTATAAGCCTTTTCCTATTTTTAAAAAACATTATATAAACCATTATATACTCCTTTATAAATATCATTTACAAAACATCATTTGTAAAACACCTTAATAACCCTATCCGGCAGTAAAATCCCTTTCTATACATAAGTTACCATTTATAAATACCTTTATAAGAAGTATATAACTTTAAAAACCATTTGTAAACCCTTAGTCACAAGTTGATTAAATAATCTAAGTAAATACAAAACCATACTTTATAAATTTAAAATGAGGCTTAGCAATCCCAATGATACTAATTTAAGTTACTATTTAAATTCAATTCGATTCCAAGTTACTTAACAATTATTTACATGGGCCAACATTTATGTAAATCCAACCTATTATCAAATCAGGGAATAACATGTCAATACAACTCAACTAGCATATACATGTCCAATCAACATAATAGCAGGATGGTGATTTGTTCTACTAAATAGTAGTCCCAAACAATTTAATCAATTAATAGCAGGGGATTTATTCTGCTAAACTCATGTCCAAGCAATCCAAACAATTACCCTACAGCAGAATAGTGTTTTATTCTGCTAACGAATGTCCATACAACATAAACTATCACAATCTAACTTATTCATTGTTGTTTGTCTATTTAATATCATGAATACGAGATCCTTTGGTTAAAATCAAACTACTTAGAAAAGAACCCAACTTAAAACATAATCGATAAAGTTTAAAATAACTTTTAGTATTTAAATCGTAATTTAATATAAATTAAAGTTTAATTAAATCATAAATAATAAAAATAAAATATAACTAAGTCTTAATTAATTAAAAGTAAGGTAATAATTAAACTTTGGACAAATAAACATTTACTTAAAATTAATCCCTAATTAAGTAATAATTAAGTAAATGATTAATCTTTAATAAAATAATAATTAATTAAATAATTCAACTTTAATTAAATAATGATTAAAATAACTAAACTTGATTAAATAAAAATAATTACCCTTTTTAACCTAATTAATCATTAATTAAAACTTCTTAATAACTTACTTAATTATCACTAATTAGTCACTAATTACTTAACCTAATTATGGATTAATTAATAAATAATTATCCTTAACTAATAATTTAATTAAGTATTAAGCATACTTAATAAAGTTATAATTAACTTATGTGTTGCTAATTACGTTTGAAAATAGGTTTTCAAATCATTTTTGAAAGAAAACTTTAAAGTTAGAAATCAAACTTTTCCGAACTACACCCATAGCGACTATCGCTATGGATGCAATAACTTAGAACTTGCTTCTCTAAGTTACCATCTAAAACTTTAACCTTGCACTTTGGGTTATCCTTTATTACATAAAAGAAAGGGTTTTGAAAACCTCGGCTTGAGTTAGAATTTAAACGAAAACATTTACTAACTCAAAACTAATAAATGATTAGCTTTCCAAATGGATCTCAAGTCCTTTCAACATTCCAAACTACTAATCTTTCCATAACCATACAACCAAAATCCAAGATCTCACATGCACAAGCATTCATTTGCATAACATATCAAGTTCACAACTTTATATCCAAATATAGCACTTAAAACATTGTTTTCATATCAAATGCTAACCACATACTAGCAAATATATGTCTATCAAAACCAAGTCATAATCCATACAACAAACATCATCCATTTAGCCATAATGACAAACATATACATAGATATAAAATCTTTCTCAAAAAGATTAGAAATTATTCACCATTAAGCTTTCCTAATCTTGAAATGTTTTAGGACTTGAAAGCATCACAACTCCAAAAATTACCTCAAAATATATCATCTTGCTCTCGCTTTCAACCATTTTACTTTTGGAATTTTGAAAATTAATCAAAATTTTTAGGAAATTCTTTTCTCTATCATTTTAAAAAAATAATCACTCAATTTTCTATTTTTCTACGAACTATTTAATTTGGTAAAAAAATTTTGATAATGATTTTATTATCATTATTAATTTATCAAAATGAGTTTATTTTCATTATAAACCTACATATTAAAATTTTATAATTAAAAAAATATTCACTAATCAAAGTAGTGAAATTTCGAATCGTTAGAGCATCCCCAGAAAGAACCCCACTGAAGCTGCGAGTGGGAGCGGAAGTGCGTGTTATAGGCTTCAGAGCCACTCGGTACAGGGAATCGGCGATTGTAACAACCTAAATTCCAATGGGTCTGGATTTTTTGCAAAAATGCTAAAATCAAAGCCCACTAAAGCCCGAGTAAGGTTTCTACTATCCTGAAAATAGGCGAAGACAAATATATCAGATCTCAGATCAATATCTCGTAGCGGAACCGACTAAAATATAGTAGTAAGTAAATACTCACCAATATAATAACACTTTCTAAACAAGTGTCTCAAAGCTGGAAAGTTTCTGCCATCTACCTAACCAGTAGGATGTTATGAGGAGGGGGTCAGAATTATTTTCTGGTGAATGAACAAATTATACACTTCTAATCTTAATTCAACATATACCGTTTTATTTCCTTTTACCGTTATATTAGATTCATTGGGTTTAAAATACTCTCACCTCTGTGCATGAATCTTGCACATCTACCCCCTAGTAGATTAAAACCTAATAACTGATACATATGTAGCTATATGCCCAATGACCGTAGCGGTCCTAGGTACTACTCATAGTACCTTCCGTATCCTCCTTGCGAAGGACTCCACGTCTTGCTTCTATGGCGTTCTATGACTACATCTGTAAAGGACCGACTCATAAGGCCTACAATACAGATGTTCCGTCGTCTGCTCTGAAAACATAAAACTACGTCTGCACTAGCCTATACTAATGCTAGGACATCCACAATGTACCACCCAGTGCGTACCTTGAGGTCTATACATAATCGTTCTGTCTACTCCCCGAATCTCGCTAAACAAGGTCTACCTTGTACAGAACTCGGTTGGGGATTTTCTATATCTGTAAAGGACTACCTCGTTAGGCCTATAATACAGGTATTCTACTTGGTCTATCCCTTTTTATTATCGTGGCTATGGCCCCATATAGCCACCCCTCAACTAATCGAAAGACCTCTAAAGAGCAAAGTGGTTGTGCCCTACTGCAAACAATCTAAACATCCAATTGGTTGCGCTCCTCATCCAATGTCTCGATAGTGAAAGGTTCATTTGACTATTAGTTTAACAATAGTCTTTCTTGAACTCACTTCTTGGTTTTGATGCTGGCCCGATATCCGCATTCGACTATCCTTTTGGGTCCTGCCCATTAAAACTTACTTGTAAGTACAGGGACATACGAATATCCTACTCCAAACATCAACCCCTTTTGACTGCCAACAATGGTTCTGCCATGCAAAGGGCAGTCAAGACATACTCTTTTGATGGAACACCTACAGACCTTCCTTCAGGGGACTACTCCGTTATGCCTACCCCAAAGGGCTATCCTATAGTACCCTCACGTCCAATTGAAGTCTCGTACTTCCTCTAGCCCAAAATATCTAAGTTGGACGTGCTCCATCTGTGTTGAAATCTGTGATGAACTGCTTCTTTAGGCTCTTCATCTTTTGGGCTGCTCCAAATGCATCTCACTCTTTCATTAGACCATAAGTCTAATCTTTTATTTTGCGTTTAGTTTACTTTTCTTATTCTATTGGCTACATATTTACCCTAATAAGCATAATCTTGTCCCGGCCTCACCTAACTATTGTGAGACCATCAGTTCCAGACTGCAAAAGAATGTTGTTGGTATGTGCCACTTCTATTATCTTGCTTATTAACTTAATTTAAGTTTTAAGTTTATTAAAATAAGATTCTTCTATTATTTCTACTCTATTTGCTTATTAACTTAATTTAAGTCTTAAAATAAGTCTTTTCTATCCTTTCTACTTAATTATAACCTATGTTATAATTTTACTTGTAATTGTCAATGCTGCATCCTTTTATAATCTATACATTATAAAAATAATTACAAGTGTCTCTTTTCAATTCTGGTATGTCTTCTCTATTTATGATATTGAATTCTCTTTAATTCTTTTATATTATATGACAATCTTGGTTTGGGACTACGTCATATTGTCGCAATTTTACTTACCATAATAATTGCTTTATTTTTATTCTATTACATGCGTAGTAAATACAGATCTAGTTACATTTTTGTATATAGCTTCTAGTTTTGTCTAATAATTAACTTGATTCGTTCTTTAATTCCTTTAATTCTTCACTTTATTTTCTTATATTCTAGGAAGTAGTTCTATTCTATTTGGTTGGTTACAAAAACTGTGGTAAGAATCCATTTCCATATTTTAATACTAAATAATGCTATAAACCTAATCCATAACTGCAAGATATTTCTTTTATTATTTCTTTACTTTTTGGATAGTGCAAAATACAGTAGTTCCTCTATTTTATATTGATTGCTTTTTCTTTCTTTTATTCTTGCAATTACGTTTATCCTTCTCTTTTTAAAATTAAACTATAGAATTGTATTCTCTTTTCTAGATTACATAAACAACTGTAAATTTCTTACTTTTAGGCTTGCGTCTTTCTCTAACTGTCAAGCCTAATATTAATTAAATATAAGTTCTCTTATACAATTGCCAGTCTCAGCATAATGAACTAACAAAACTAATTACTGAAATAAATACAGAATAAATTTATTTAACGGAAATCTAACGACAATATATCATAAACGTAAAAGATATATAATTAAATCCACTCATTTGGAAAGAAAACACTCCAAGTTCCACATCTAATTTTTAACCCAGTTCTATTATCCATAGCCTTCCCTATTGCAACCTTATTTGGATCCACAAATTGGGATTTATATAGACTTAGAAATCCAGATCTAATTGAACAAAAAATAAAATAAATAAACAAGAGAACCAGATCTGAGAACTTTACCTCATTCTGACGACTTTATTTGAACATCTCTATTTTAGACTTATAATTTCTGTCTCCAGCTTGTAAATCAGAATGCGTAAATCTAAAATAGCTAATTTCTAAAAAATTGGAGGAGAAAGAAAAGTGACAGGGCTCCCGCACCCATTTAGAAAATATGAGCTTGAAGGTAGCCTACCTCTTTATTTATATAAAGTCAAAATAGTGTCGTCTGTCCGCTTGAAACGATGCAAATCAGGCCGTTCAAAAGGGTGCAGAATGAGCGCGCCTGGTTTGTTTTTAAATGTTTTATTCATTATAAACGTTTAAACGTTTCCTATCAATTCCAATTAACTCTCATTAATTCTCTAATTTAATGCTCTTTATAATGCACGTCTATTTTGGATTTTAAACGTGCCTTATTTGTTTTATTATATGTTATTTATAAACGTAACTTTTAAACATTATAAATTATAAACGTTTAACTTTTTTTTTATGTTGCATGTTAATTCTAATTAATCACCATCAATTGCTTGATTAATTTCCAATATAAAACTTATCTATTTTGAATTTCACATGTGACCAATTAATGTAAATTAATTTCGTCCAATAGCCAAATTGGTTGCTAATATTAATTAATTGTCTTTGGTTACTGATATCAATTAATTTCTTTTATGATGGCAATGTTAATTAACTTCCTTTATGGCATACATCTATTTTAAAATTCAAATGCACACTATTTCTAGAATTTCATACGCATAGATATATACATACATATATATGTATATATATTTATATTTATAACAAATATATTTATGTACATTTGCATGTATAATTATTTCTCGATACAAAACTTCGAACGTCAATAAATTTTCATACGAACTCCGTTCGAGACATTATATACGTAAATTGATCAGAAAATCGCCAAGAACACAATGGAATAAGTTTTAAGGCCATATTTTGACAATTTCAAAATTGCTTCTTTTCACTGTTAATAATTATTTGATTATTTAATTGTATAAAAATACGGGGTGTTATATTCTCCCACCCTTTAGGAAATTTTATCCCTGAAATTTGGCAGGGTAAAACTATGTAATTCCTTGCATTAATTACACCTATTTTATGTACATCCAATCTTTCAACCATCTGTGTCATTGTGCAAAGTGCAATACATCATAAAATATACGCATGTACACGAAGTTCTAAGCGGTACCTCTTATATGAATGCTTTTCCTTTTTGAAATACCTTTTAAACATGATGCACACATCCTAAATATACTTGAAATTTCTATATGAATGCAATCTTTTGAAAACTCAAAACATTTTTCATCCAATTTTTCCTACACTCCTATTGAATAGAAGCATAGTTCAAAAATTTTAAGTCCAAACCTACTACATACCCTTTAATTTTTAGAAAATTCTAATTTTCCAAATTCGATTTCTTATGTTTTACAGAAGGTGGAAAACGGAAAAACTTCACATTTGTCCGTTTTACTTTTGCATACCTCTCTCTTCGTACTTGGAACTTATGCCACTATCCTATAAAATCTCTATTTTATTTTCCAAGCACGGATTACATAAGAAAGATTTTCCTTTTCAAAATTTTTTCTCAAGCTTAATTTATGGGAAAGATGTATTTTTCTTTTGCAATTCTCATTTATTTCTATTGACATTTCCGTTGCTTTCTTTAGATCTTATTGTCTTTCTTTTAGAGACCTTTTATCTGCTTTTACTCTTCTTTTAATATAGCAACTAAACACACCTATCATCTAGGGCAAGGAGGTCTAGGACCATGTCCACACTGATACAGATAAGTCCTAATATAGGAATCCAAGTAACTCATATGCTCCTCCTATTGCCTACTACTTGTTACCAACTTAGGTTGTGTTATTCATGACGAACAAGATCTATTCATCTCTTTTATTCCATGCTCAAAAGGAATAACAAAGTCTCATTTACTGTAATGGATAAGGATTTCAATCTATGCGGTCTCTATCTATAAAGACAACCAGGCTTAGGGAAATCTCTCTTTAGCTTTCATTTTTCCCCAACTAATTAAGGTCTACCTATCCTAACCACATGTGTCTTATCATCTTACTAATATCATTTTACTATACTTTTATAGTCTAGACACATGAAGCAACATTTCTAGGTTCTCAGTAGTGTCCTATACACCTTACGGGAACTTTCATTACTACTACTAGGAGTAACTACTGCTATAGCCTTATAGTTTTCCCGTTACACCTAGGAAATGATTCCTATCTACTCCATATTAAAAAGTCTGATTTGGCTTGGTATTTATATTTTACTTAAAAAATTCAAGCTTCTAAATTTTTGAAACATTAAACCCCAAAATTCTCTCCTTCGAAAGTGTTATTTTAATATTTCCTGTGAAATCCAATGGTACTTGTTTACTTAAAATTTTATCTTTTCAAAAACTTATTTACTTTTTCACAAAAACATTTTCCTTTAAAACATGCCTTACTTGTTCTTAAAAATTCTTCCTCTTTTTTTACTTGGAAAAAAATGTCCTCGCATGTTTTCAAAATATCTTCTTTTCATAGATTTTCAAATTTACTAAAACTGGAGTATATAAGAACAACTGTTTTATCAAAAAATCTCTTAACTTTCCTACTCTTCCAATTACTTAATCTTGAAGGAGATTCTAACTTACAACACTTAATGGTTTTATACCTTAATGTGTTGGAATTACTTTCTCTTATGAGAAACCATTAGCGCTAAAACCTTCTATGAATCCTCTAGAGGAGGATTTCATGCTTATGTGAAATTATAATGAATTTATTTTATATTTTATGAAAATAAGCTATACAAAATATGGTGCTTTCCATAACATGTACATCTCTTTCATGTATTCCTTATAACTTGCACAAAACATTTTTATTTGTGGTTCGTAGAAAATTATATCATCATTCTTTCCATTCCAATAGATTAAAGTATGTTTACTCTATATTCACTTACATCAGATATTTCCAACTAAATTCATTAATTTAACGAACATTATTTTTCAAAAGAACTCATTTTCAAAACTGCTTTAATATTTTCATAACTAGAAAATACTATAATTTACTTATTTAAATAATAAGTGTACATACAAACTACTTTAGAAATTATCTTCAAAACTCATTTGGGTCAAAACAGATGTGGCGTAAAACACCATTACTACAGCACAAAAATACTAGTTTACGGATTCAATTAAAACAAATATTAATAAATCCCATATGTTATGCAAAAACATTTCCTTTGGGAGTCACCTATTATAAAAATAGTGTCACAGTCTACACTTCCTTTGTTTTTACCAAACACACTCTAGGTTTTTATATTTAAAATCTTTGTTTACCTACAAAGAAACTAGCGAGCTATACACGCTGTGATAACCTAGATTTTTAGACATCTGATAAGTGGATAATTAACTGATTTATTCTGTTGAACAGATAAAATTCTGATATCTGGGAGCATAATTAAATTTGAATTTGATTCGGAATTAGAGACTTGAATTTAAAATCTAAATGAATACCTTAGTAAAATAATTTGGATTTTTTTAAAATAATATATATATAGGTAATTTATTTAATGTATATTGGGTGTAGAACAATTTCTTTAAAATTAGAAAATGTAATTTAAAAAATTGTATAAAAACATAAGTTAATAGGTGTAATCCATGGACAAGAATTTTAACAGATAAATTTGATATTATTCATATCTATATTATTTTTTTGTGTGTTAAATTTGAATTTAAAATTTATATACAAATTTAGAAAAGGCTTTATTAATTTACAATCATATTCATTAATTAGGAAAATTAATTTTAAAAAAATAGCTTTTAAAAATCTTTTAAAATAAATGAAAAAACAATAATACAAGTGTTTAATTTTGAAGCAATTGTTAACATGTGTAAGAAAATTTATATTGTATTGACAAATGGTGTTAAATTGTACAAGTGTCATGTTAGTTTATTTTCTTCTTATTTTCAAATAATGAAGGAAAATCAAAGTGGTATATGTTAATATGCTTCTACACTTTCTTTTCTTGTATACAAACCTAGGAAGAAATCAAAAACTCAGCAAATTAAAATCTGGAAAATAAAACAAAATCAGAGAAGAATGTACAATTAAAGCAAACAATTAAAAAACTCAAATCAAAGGCAAGGTCTACTTTCAGATTTTCCACAAATCAAAGTAAGGATAAGTTTTCTTTACAAAAACTTGAATCAAGCATGTTAAGAAGCTATAGTTTCAGCCTGAAGCAAAAGTTCAACATCAACTTGAAGGTTTAAAGAAAATCAAGTTATAATTGATGACCAAGTTTCAATCAACTGTCAGGTTCCAGGCTTCCTCTGCCTTGCATGTGCAGGTGAGGAAATTTGGAAAAAAAATCTAATATATTTCAAATTAGCAGTGTGATGATCTTTTAAATGTGATTGAATGATGCTGTGCATGTGTTTAAAAATGATTTTTAGTATATATATGTGTGTTAATATTTATATACATGACTAGATCATGAAAAGTATGCCTCTGTTCAAACTGAAATCAGAGAATAAACAATTGTTTCAAAGATTTAAATTATGTGATAACCTGATGAATGAAAAATCTTTCAATTCATGATGTGAATTTTTTTTTGCAAAAATGTGTTAAAGTATGAATGCATATGAATAAAACTAGGATGTCGGGACATTGACTGTTTATATATATCCTCAGTTGTTTTCACAGGCTTAAGATCGTCTAAATTTTTATCTTCCCATACAAACAACTTTAGGTTGTGATTTATACTTGAAATTTGATTATAACTGATGTTATGTCTATCCTAAGATAGTTTCAAGTATTCTAACATAATAATTAAGTCCAGTATTGGAAATGTTGGTGAAAATCATAAATAAGGTAAAAATCAAGGTTAATGAATTAAAGATTGGATTTTCTAGGTTGATTCATGATAGGAAATAACGATTTTTAATATAAAAATTGGGATTTTTAAGTTTGTATGTTTGAGTAATTTCTTAGTTGATCAGATAAAGTATTTTTGACGATTGCTGTCAAACGGCGGCGAATTGCACATCAGGCCCGGTACTGGAGAAGGCTGTTAGTCAGGTGATCGATGGAAAAATATCAGGAGCGTTTCTCGAGCACTGGGGTGACGAAGCGAAGTTGAATTAGGGTTCAGACCCGAAAATGAAATCGTGGTTGTACTTGGAAAATTAAGGCGTCGTTGACGGAACGATCGTGATCGGTCGAGGAGGGAAAGCAAAGGACGGTCAGGCGAAGCTAAGGACTGTGTGGCGAGGATGATGGTGGTCGGTGTGGTCGTCGGCGAGGTAAGTTTGCCGAAGGAAGTGGTTCAGGATGGGTTTACTCTGGTGTAAACTCGATTTTGTGATCGATTTGGTGTTCTCGTGGTCGAGATCATTTTTGAGTATCATCGTCGACATGCCAGTGGTAGGAGTGGTGGTCGGAGTGCCGCCATTGAACTATGCACGTGCACGCGAGGGTTTTGTGTGTCAGCGTGGTTGTGAAGTTTTAAAGGATTATGTTTTAAAGAAGAAGGGGGGACTTGGGGAAATAGTGGAAGAGACTCGATACCTGTTCGAGTAAACCCAGTGTTTTTCTCGGGTAATGATTTAAATCCTCTCAGTTTTTTTAAGTTTAACAAGTTAAATTTAAATTTAATTATCTTCAAAGCTATTTTAAGTAATAATTGATTAATTAATGTTGATAATTTAAGTTGATAAGTTTATATTAAAGTTAATCCTTATTTGTTTATAAACTTAACTAAGTAATAAAATTAATTAAAGTTAGTAAATTAAGTTAAATTAGTCAATGCAATTAAGGTGAATTGACTAACTAAGGTGAGATAATTAGTAAGTATAATTAATTAAATATTAAGTATTTAGGGATTAATTAAGAATTTAATTAAGGATTAGTTGGTTAATTAAGAAGGATTGATTTATTTAGTATCAAATGGTTTTGTAAATAACCAATGTTATTTAAGCTAAGTTGAATAACTGATTCATAGCAAAGTAATTAAGAGAGGATTACTCCGTATAATTTATTAAATAATTAATTATTTTTATGATAATTAATGAAGGATAATTAATTTGATAAATCAATTTAATGGATTGATTTATTAATGTGATTAATTAAGGACTAATCACTTAATGGAATTAATTAGTGATGATAATAAAAAGTAATTAAAGAACAATTGCTGAATGTCATTAAATTAAGGAGCGTAATTAATGGATAATTATTAAAAGTGATTTAATTAATAATAATACTTAAGGGAAGTAATTAAAGATTAATTACTTTGATGTATTAATTCAGAGTCAATTTCTTATTGTAATTAAAAGATATGTAACCAAGGATGATTAATTAAGATGGATGATTTTAGAATGATAAATAAACTGGGTTGTAAATAATTAATGTTAAGTAAGCAGGGTTTATGTAATCCAAGTGATTAAAGTTGGTAATTAATTTAATTAGTGATTAATTAAATTAATTAAGAATAATAAATATATATATATATATATATTAAATCTTGCTTATGGATGATTGAATGATATTGGATGACTTGGGTTTTGAATATCTCTGATATTGAGTTTGATGTACTATGATATGATATTGAGGGATTGAACAATGTTATTGTAGGGTTATCTATCGATAATGAATTAAAATTACTGTGTGAATTATGATACCCTGTATTTAAATTGATTGTATCCACTTAAACTGGATTTAAGATAACATTAAATTTGAAGAGACCGGAGTCGGGTATTAGTAAATAACCGAAACCACTTCGATTCTTTATAAATTGATATATGGAATCAATAGGCTGAAATGGAATGATTTAAATGAATTGGACCATTTAATCTAAGTTTTGGTACTTAGAAATTGATGTGTGATGTAAATGTTGTCTATAACGATTTGTGAAGTTATAAATTGATACAAGTTACCCGAGTTTATATAAATTGTATGTTTTTGTATTCCATGTTAGATGGGTTTACTCACGCTGGTTTCCAGCCTGACCCGGGTGTTATTTTGATGTAATGCTCGGGTCAGACCGAGTATTACAGATTTTCAGGCAAGGCCGTTCTGGAGCTCAGGTGGCGAGCAGGAGGACAGGAACGTATGGAGTGTTTCCCCGCTGTGATATATTTAATTTAGGACATGTTGTTTTAACTGTCTAGTGTTGTGTAATGGTTGTAACTCTGATGTATAAAATATAAGTGTACTGATATAGTTCTTCTTTGTAAAACTGTTATATATGTGATATTATATTTTATCCGCTTCGAATGTGAGATTCTGAGTTTGAGTTTTCCGTTTCTTCTTCTTTCTCTTTCTTCTTTTTATTAACTATTTGGAATTTTCGGGATCGAAATTTCCGGGTCGTTACATTTGGTATCAGAGCCAGGTTAAGCGAGAACCTTGGCTCTGGTGGGATTACTCATTAAGAATAGGATAAGTAGTACCCTAGAATGAGTTTTGTGTAGTATACATGAAAGAGCGTACTTGTTATTTTCTTATAAAATGATTTTTAAATAAGTTTTTATTTTGAATATATATAAAGCAATAGTTTTAAAGAAATTGGTTGTTAATTATTGGAATTAAATTAAGTGATGATAGAAATACAACCAAATTGGAATTAAATAAAGATAAATTTGAGATGGATTCAAACTGAAATTAAAATCTTGAATTTGGAGACGAATTTTCAGAATAGGATAATAGTGAATTGATTTCTAGTGGTAATAACCTTGGTTGTCATCCTAAAATGATAAAATGTCTGTTAATGGTTAAGCAAAAATGAAATGTTTTAAGGCGATAACCTTTAAATATGTATGAGATTTAAACTAAAGTGGGTTTTAAACTGTGAAGTTTTGAATTCTAAATTTAAACATTTGAAAATTGTTTCCAAAATTTTAAAGGAAATAATATTATTCAAACTATTTTGAATGTAATCTTATTCTTGAATAAGAAGTTGTTTGTAAATTTTAAAAGAATTTGTTTGAATTAAAACCAAGGGTGGTTTAAATTTTAAAATTTGGTTTGGTGGGCCAAGAAGTAAATATGTATATAGATGTGTGGATATACATAATATTTTGAAATAAACTCTAAAGTGATGAGTTTTGATTTTTCCTGTAATGTGATATAAAACCCAAAGGGATATAAATTTTGAACTTATAAGTGGGAAGGAATTTTGAAATTTGAAGTGGGAATTCAAATTGTGTAAATTTGACTGGATTAAGTAAATTGAATTTAACTTGGAAGAAGTTAAATAAGTTTGAATGATCAACCTGATTTGGAAATTTCAAGATGAAATTAAGATTTAACTTGGGAAGTTAAATGGTTGATTGGAATTGAGAATTTGAGAGATTTCAAAATGGGTTTGAGATCTGAAAATTTGAAGTGGATGGATATTTTAAAAAATTTGGATTTGTTTAAATGAATCAAGAAATGGGGTGCGGTAATATATCCATTATTAAAATAAAATGGAATCATTTTTGGACTTAAGATTTGAATATTTAAGACAAAACTTTAAAAGGTTTGGTTTCAAAATTGAAATTTGGTGATAAATTGAATCTCAAAGATTTAGTTGTTTAAAAGAAAATTGAATTGTTATTTGAACTTTGAAATAAGTTTAAAATGGAATTTGGGTTTAGATTTAAATGGTTTATAGATATAAGTTGATTTGATTTAAAGGATTAAATCAACATTTAAATTTGAAATTTAAATTAAATTAGTTCAAATTGGATTTGATTTGAATTAATTGGTATTGTGATTGAAGATGTATAAATTTAAAAATTCAAATGAAAAATTTGAATTGGATTAATTTGAAATGAAATTGAAGTTGAATGAGATCAAATTCAAATGAGAATTGGGATTTATTCAATCAGGAATTGAGATGATTTGAAATTGAAACGGGTTCAATTTGAAGTTAGTCCAAATTGATTTGAATAATTTGGAATTGTAATTATAGCTGGATAGGTCTAAAATCAAATGGAATTTGATTTGAATTTTGGAAAGAAATTGAGAATTAATTCAACTTGAATTTGGGGTTAAGTCAATTTCAATGGAAATTGAAGTTATTTAATTTGAAATTGAGTCAATTTCAATGGAAGTGGAAATTTAAATTGAATTGATTGGAAATAGAGGTTGGGAATTGAACAGTTTGACTCTGGACTATTTTCAAAATAAATTGTTATAGTAAAAATCTACTTTTCCAAACTATTTACTATACAACTTTTCTTTTTAAACCTAAAACTATCTTATACTTGTTTTACAATTATTTTTGGAACTATTTAACAAATTTTCAACTATTTTATAAACTAATTTCTATTTTCAACTATTAATTACTATTTTGTAGCTATTTTGCAATTATTTAAAATTCCTATAACTATTTAACTATTTTCCAATTATTTTACAATTACTGAACTATTTTACAGCTATTTCACAAACTACAAATTGTTTCTCAACTACTTATCTATTTTTAAACTTTTCAAGATATTTTTAAATTTAAAATGGACAGAGTTTAAACCGTTTATGATTGAATATCCATTTGATATAAGGATTAAAATGATAATCCAAATGAAAGTGAGGCAAATGTGAATAAGTAAATAGAAATTAAAGGAAATGTGAATAGAAAGAGAAATTGATTTAGTTGATAATCAATGAAGATAAATACATAGGATGTACGTATATTATTCTACTCGCATAGTGATTTGATCCTGATTCGAGCATAGAATTTCGAGATAGTTATATCAATCCGAGTTAGGATTTTTCACTCGATTTTCGACGGCGAACCTGCATATGGATTGTTGATTGGTTTTGGATATTCTCTATCATAGCTAAGCTATGCAAGGAGGATGACGGTTTCTGATCAAGAAACCAGATCTGAGTCTGCACTCGAAAATCGGGTGGACTATACTAGCTCGGAAGGGGAATTGTGTAATCGAGTGAGCGATTAGATTGATATTGCATACGGATGATATGTGTACATCGTACGGATTGGAATGAAATTGATATTGAAGTTTGTGGATAAGAAATGTGAAATGGTTTTTGAAGTGAAAATATATTTTGTGAAATATACAATGAATAAAAGTGGAAATTGGATATTTCTATGGTAAAAATTTACTTTATGGAAGTAAGTGATATGGTAAATGGTTTTGTAAAGAGCAATTCAATTTGAATATTTGATTGGAATAAACAAAGTTATATATCTTTGTTATATAAGATAAATATTCCCTTGATTGAATCTTTTGCCAGAAGGAAATTTTTTTTTGAAAGTGATTGAAGTATTAAAATGGTTTTATACAAGTTTGAAATGATCCTAAGATTTTTCAAGGTTCTATATATCTATATATATAAAGGATCTTGTGAGAATGATTTGAAAAAGGTTTTGGGAACCTTTGTATTTGGAAAGGCTGTTAATTTTTTGGGTAAAATCAATATTGAAATTTGAAAAGCCTAGTTTGAGAACTATCGATTTTGGGATAATCGATTTTGTGTAAAGGAGCTTTGTTTGAGATCATACTAGATGTATGATTTGAAAGATACTATATGTGTATAGTATAAAGTGTTTTGATGATGGCTTTGGGGAAAAAGGCGCTCCCTTGAAATGAACTTCTCAGGAGTGTCACCGGGTGGTGCTGCCTTGAGCCCCAAGGGGGGTTCTAAAGTTGATCTTGTGAGGAGTCTAGACAAAACTAGTTCCTGAGGATTATGAGTAGAGTATACCATAGCGAAAGTCGTGTGTGCCGCTGAGAGCCAACAGTCTGCGTTTGATTTTATATCGGTAGGCTGTGACCTATGGTAACATAGCGAAAGTCATGTGTGCCGCTGAGAGCCAACAGTCTGCGTTTGATTTTATATCGGTAGACTGCGACCTATGGTAACATAGAAAAAGTCGTGTGTGCCGCTGAGAGCCAACAGTCTGCGTTTGATTTCATATCGGTAGACTGCGACCTATGTAGGAGTAGAGAAGTTTCATTTTGACAGCGAAAATCGTGTATGCCGCTGAGACCCAACAGTTACATGGACTTTTGCTGTGATGGCAACGCAACCCTAGAATGTAACTGCGATCTGTTGTGGGTTCCATGGCGTAATCGAGGGGCACAGAGTGCCTACAGTTACATGGACTTTTGCTACAATGGCAACATAACCCAGGATGTAACTGTGACCATGGATGGGGGTGATGATTTGCAAAGCATTCTCACCAATGATATATCCTCTATTTTCAAAAACTATTTTCTATATTTTCAATAAAATTATTTTCCCAAGTATTTTCACTGGGTGTTGAAAACGGGTTTACCAAGTACTTGTGGATTTTCAGTCTTACGCCTGATCAACGTATGTCCGAATTTTTGTGAGAACAAGGATGGACCTGTTAAGACATCAAGTTGTAAAGGTATTTTTATTATAAAAACTATTTTGGCAATATTATATAAATTTTAAAAGTGTTTGAAAAATGATCAAAGAATATTTTAACTGGTTTTAAAATATTTTATAAATTCTGCTTTCGTTCCTTTTCGAGACGAAAATATTCAAAAGGGGAGGAATGTGATAACCTGGATTTTTAGACATCTGATAAGTGGATAATTAACTGATTTATTCTGTTGAACAGATAAAATTCTGATATCTGGGAGTATAAATAAATTTGAATTTGAATTTGAGTCGGAACTAGAGACTTGAATTTAAAATCTAAATGAATTCCTTAGTAAAATAATTTGGATTTTTTTAAAATAATATATATAGGAAATTTATTTAATGTATATTGGGTGTAAAACATTTTCTTTAAAATTAGAAAAAGTAATTTAAAAAATTGTATAAAAACATAAGTTAATAAGTGTAATCCATGAGACAAGAATTTTAACATATAAATTTGATATTATTCATATTAATATTTTTTTGTTAAATTTGAATTTAAACTTTATATATAAATCTAGAAAAGGCTTTATTAATTTACAATCATATTCATTAATTAGGAAAATTAATTTAAAAAAAAGCTTTTAAAAAGCTTTTAAAATAAATGAAATAATAATAATATAAGTGTTTAATTTTGAAGCAATTGTTAACATGTGTAAGAAAATTTATATTGTATTGACAAATGGTGTTAAATTGTACAAGTGTCATGTTAGTTTATTTTCTTTTTATTTTCAAATAATGAAAGAAAATCAAAGTGGTATATGTTAATATGCTTCTACACTTTCTTTTCTTGTATACAAACCTAGGAAGAAATCAAAAAATTAGCAAATTAAAATCTGGAAAATAAAACAGATCAGAGAAGAATGTATAATTAAAGCAAACAATTACAAAACTCAAATCATAGGCAAGATCTACTTTCAGATTTTCCACAAATCAAAGTAAGGATAAGTTTTCTTTTCAAAAACTGGAATCAAGCATGTTAAGAAGCTACAGTTTCAGCCTGAAGCAAAATTTCAACATCAACTTGAAGGTTTAAAGCAAATCAAGTTGTAATTGATGATCAAGTTTCAATCAACTGTCAGGTTACAGGCTTCCTCTGCCTTGCATGTGCAGGTGAGGAAATTTGGAAAAAAATCTAATATATTTCAAATTAGCAGTGTGATGATCTTTTAAATGTGATTGAATGATGCTGTGCATGTGTTTAAAAATGATTTTTAGTATATATATGTGTGTTAATATTTATATACATGACTGGATCATGAAAAGTATGCCTCTGTTCAAACTGAAATCAGAGAATAAACAATTGTTTCAAAGATTTAAATTATGTGATAACCTGATGAATGAAAAATCTTTGAATTCATGATGTGAATTTTTTTTTTTGCAAAAATGTGTTAAAGTATGAATGCATATGAATAAAACTGGGATGTCGGGACATTGACTGTTTATATATATCCTCAGTTGTTTTCACAGGCTTAAGATCATCTAAATTTTTATCTTCCCATACAAACAACTTTAGGTTGTGATTTATACTTGAAATTTGATTATAACTGATGTTATGTCTATCCTAAGATAGTTTCAAGTATTCTAACATAATAATTAAGTCCAGTATTGGAAATGTTGGTGAAAATCATAAATAAGGTAAAAATCAAGGTTAATGAATTAAAGATTGGATTTTGCAGATTGATTCAAGATAGGAAATAACGGATTTTAATATAAAAATTGGGATTTTTAAGTTTGTATGTTTGAGTAATTTTTAGTTGATCAGATAAAGTATTTTTGACGATTGTTGTCAAATGGCGGCGAATTGCACATCAGGCCCGGTACTGGAGAAGGCTGTTAGTCAGGTGATCGATGGAAAAATATCAGGAGAGTTTCTTGAGCACTGGGGTGACGAAGCGAAGTTGAATCAGGGTTCAGACCCGAAAATGAAATCGTGATTGTTCTTGGAAAATTAAGGCGTCGTTGATGGAACGATCGTGATCGGTCGAGGAGGGAAAGCAGAGGACGGTCAGGCGAAGCTAAGGACTGGGTGGCGAGGATGATGGTGGTCGGTGTGGTCGTCGGCGAGGTAAGTTTGCCGAAGGAAGTGGTTCAGGATGGGTTCACTCTGGTGTAAACTCGATTTTGTGATCGATTTGGTGTTCTCGTGGTCGAGATCATTTTTGAGTATCATCGTCGACATGCCACTGGTAGGAGTGGTGGTTGGAGTGCCGCCGTTGAACTGTGCACGTGCATGCGAGGGTTTTGTGTGTCAGCGTGGTTGTGAAGTTTTAAAGGATTATGTTTTAAAGAAGAAGGGGGGACTTGGGGAAATAGTGGAAGAGACTCGATACCTGTTCGAGTAAACCCAGTGTTTTTCTCGGGTAATGATTTAAATCCTCTCAGTTTTTTTAAGTTTAACAAGTTAAATTTAAATTTAATTATCTTCAAAGCTATTTTAAGTAATAATTGATTAATTAATGTTGATAATTTAAGTTGATAAGTTTATATTAAAGTTAGTCCTTAATTGTTTATAAACTTAATTAAGTAATAAAATTAATTAAAGTTAGTAAATTAAGTTAAATTAGTCAATGCAATTAAGGTGAATTGACTAACTAAGGTGAGATAATTAGTAAGTATAATTAATTAAGTATTAAGTATTTAAGGATTAATTAAGAAACTAATTAAGGATAGTTGGTTAATTAAGAAGGATTGATTTATTTAGTATCAAATGGTTTTGTAAATAACCAATGTTATTTAAGCTAAGTTGAATAACTGATTCATAGCAAAGTAATTAAGAGAGGATTACTCCGTATAATTTATTAAATAATTAATTATTTTTATGATAATTAATGAAGGATAATTAATTTGAGAAATCAATTTAATGGATTGATTTATTAATGTGATTAATTAAGGACTAATCACTTAATGGAGTTAATTAGTGATGATAATAAAAAGTAATTAAAGAACAATTACTGAATGTCATTAAATTAAGGAGCGTAATTAATGGATAATTACTAAAAGTGATTTAATTAATAATAATACTTAAGGGAAGTAATTAAGGATTAATTACTTTGATTTATTAATTCAGAGTCAATTTCTTATTGTAATTAAAAGATACGTAATCAAGGATGATTAATTAAGATGGATGATTTTAGAATGATAACTAAACTGGATTGCAAATAATTAATGTTAAGTAAGCAGGGTATAGGTAATCCAAGTGATTAAAGTTGGCAATTAATTTAATTAGTGATTAATTAAATTAATTAAGAATGATATATATATATATATATATATATATATATATATAAAATCTTGCTTATGGATGATTGAATGATATTGGATGACTTGGGTTTTGAATATCTCTGATATTGAGTTTGATGATATGATATTGAGGGATTGAACAATGTTATTGTAGGGTTATCTATCGATAATGAATTGAAATTGCTGTGTGAATTATGATACCCTGTATTTAAATTGATTGTATCCACTTAAACTGGATTTAAGATAACACTGAATTTGAACAGACCGGAGCCGGGTATTAGTAAATACTCGAAACCACTTCGATTCTTTATAAATTGATATATGGAATCAATAGGATGAAATGGAATGATTTACGTGAATTGGACCATTTAATCTAAGTTTTGGTACTTAGAAATTGATGTGTGATGTAAGTGTTGTCTATAACGATTTGTGAAGTTATTGATTGATACAAGTTACCCGGGTTTATATAAATTGTTGGTTTTTGTATTCCATGTTAGATGGGTTTACTCACGCTGGTTTCCAGCCTGACCCCGGTGTTACTTTGATGTAATGCTCGGGTCAGACCGAGTATTACAGATTTTCAGGCAAGGCCGTTCTGGAGCTCAGGTGGCGAGCAGGAGGGCAGGAACGTATGGAGTGTTTCCCCGCTGTGATATATTTAATTTATGACATGTTGTTTTAACTGTACAGTGTTGTGTAATGGTTGTAACTCTGATGTATAAAATATAAGTGTACTGATACAGTTCTTCTTTGTAAAACTGTTATTTATGTGATATTATATTTTATCCGCTGCGAATGTGAGATTCTGAGTTTGATTTTTTTGTTTCTTCTTCTTTCTCTTTCTTCTTTTCCTTAACTATTTGGAATTTTCGGGATCGAAATTTCCGGGTCGTTACACGCGCTCTATAATTCTTCAAAAAAAAATTCACTTTAATAAAATTCACATCATATAAAAATCAATTTAAATTTCATACCACTTATTTTTTTTCAAAAACCCAATATTTACTTCCTCAAATATATTAACAATTATATTTTTCAACTTTTCAATTCCAAAAGTTTCATTTTATTGGGCTAGAAATAAAGTGGATTTTCTTCTTACTAAAACCTCTTATTCCTTTCAAAATAAAAACACTCTCCCTACTATCCCTAGGGAATTTCTCCACTTCCTATAACATATGGGTACCAATCTTCTCTCGAAACATGGCTTATTGCACATTATAAATCGGTAATAGCATGAGGCTCAACATACTTTGGTCATCCCAAACTCAATTAGCAAACTATGCACAAATATACTTCTTAAAAACTTTCCATATCTTAAAATCTATAATTGGGGACTATCAAGATTATAGTACATAATATATTTATATTTTATTCAAAAATACAAATACATTCACTCACTATCTACCTAAGATCCTAAATCTTGGCTCTGATACCAAATGTAACAACCCGAATTCCACTGGATCCAGAATTTTCACAAAAATGCTAAAATCCAAGTCCATTGTAGCCCGAGTTAGGTTTCTGGTATCCTGCAAATAGGCAAAGACAAATATATCAGAGCTCGGATCAATATCTCATAGCGGAACTGAATAAAATATAATAGTAAGTAAATACTCACCAACATAACAACATTTTCTAAACAAGGGTCTCAAAGCTGGAAAGTCTCTGCCATCTACCTAACCTGTAGGGTGTTATGAGGAGGGGTTCAGAACTAAGTTTTGGTGAATGGACTAATTATACACTTCTAAGCTTAATTCTACATATACCATTTTATTTTGATTTACTGTTATATTAGGTTTATTGGGTTTATAATGCTCTCGCCTCTGTGCATGAATCGTGCTCATCTACTCCTTAGTAGACTAAAACCTAATAACTAATATATATGTAGCTATATGCCCAATGATCACAATGGTCCTAGGTACTACCCATAGTACCTTTCGTATCCTCCTCACAAACGAATCCATCGTCTTGCTTCTATGGCGTTCTATGGCTACATCTATAAAGGACTGCCTCATAAGGCCCATAATACAAATGTTCCATCGTATGCTGTGAAAAACGTAAATCTGCGTCTGCACTAGCTTATACTTATGCTCGAACATCTACAATATACCATCAAGTGCGTACCTAGAGGACTATACGTAATCATTCAGTCTACTCCCTGAATCCCACTAAACAAGGTCCCTGAATCCCCTTTTCTTATGGTGGCCATGGCCCCACACATCCATCCATCAACTAATCGAAAGACCTCTAAAGATCTAAGTAGTTGTGCCCTACTGTAAACCATCTAAACATCCAATTGGTTGTGCCCCTCATCCAGTATCTCGATAGTGAAAGTTCATTGGACTGTTGGTTTGACTCCAGCCTTTCCCGAACTTGCTTCTTGGTTTTGATGCTGGCTCGATATCCTTATGCAACTATCCTTTTGGGTCCTGCCCACTAAAATTTACTTGCAAGTACTGGTACATACAAATATCTTACTCCAAACATCAACCCCTTTTGACTGCCAACAATGGTCCTTCCATGCGAAAGGCAGTCAAGACATACTCTTTTGATGGAACACCTACAGACCTGCCTTCGGGGGACTGCTCTGTTATGCTTACCCCAAAGGGCCATCCTAGAGTACCCTCATGTCTTATTGAAGTCTTGTGCTTCCTCTAGCCAAAAACATCTAAGTTGGACGTGCTCCTTCTATGCTGAAATCAATGATGAACTACTTCATTAGGCTCTTCATCCTTTAGGCTGCTCCTAACGTATCTCGCTCTTTTATTAGACCATAAGTCTAGTCTTTTATTTTGCATTCAGTTTACTTTTCTTATTTTGTTGGCTACTTATTTGCCCTAATTGGCATAATCTTCTCACAGCCTCACCTAACTTTTCTTAAAATAATCCTTTTTTATCCTTTCTACTTAATTATAACCTATGTTATAATTTTACTTGTAATTGTCAATACTACATCCATTTATAATCTATACATTATAAATATACTAACAAGTGTCTCTTTTTAATTCTGGTTTGTCTTCTTTATTTATGATATTGAAATCTCTTTAATTTTCTTATATTATATGACAATCCTGGCTTGGGACTACGTCCTATTGTCAGAATTTTACTTATCATAATAATTGCTTTATTTTTATTCTATTATCTGAGCAGTAAATGCAGATCTAGTTACATTTCTGTCTATAGCTTCTAATTTTGTCTAATAATTAACTTGATTCCTTTAATTCTTCACTTTATTTTCTTAAATTCTAGGGAGTATTTCAATTCTATTTGGTTGGTTACAAAAACTGTGCTAAAAATCCATTTCCATATTTTAATACTAAATAATGCGATAAACGACAATCCATAACTATAAGATATTTCTTTTATTATTTTCTTTACTTTTTGGATAATGCGAAATACAGTAGTTTTTCTATTTTACGCTAATTCCATTCTCTTTCTATTAATCTTGCAGTTACGTTTATCGTTATCGTCTTAAATATTAAACTATAGAAATGTATTCTCTTTTTTAAACCAACCACTAATCTACCACCAACTTCTGTATCAAGTTATTATATTTTCCATTTTAATTTATTTTTCCTTGTTTTATTTCAGCTTTTCTTATTTCACATTTAATTTCTGTAAATCTAGCGTTCTTCTATTTTAGTCCGTATTTGTGAATTATTCACTTTACGATTTTATTCGCATAAAAATGAATAAAAAGAAGCTAACATTTACGGATAAATTTATAATTTAAAATAGATGTAAACAACTATAAATTTCTTACTTTTAGGCTTACGCCTTTCTCTAGCTGTCAAGCCTAATATAGTTAAATAAAAATTCTCTTATACAATTTATAATTTCAGCATAACTAATTAGCAGAATTAATTACCAAAATAAATACTGAATAAATTAATTTAATGGGAATCTAATGATAATATATCATACTTAAAAGATGTACAATTAAATCCACTCACCAGGAAAGAAAACACTCCAAGTTCCAGATCTGATTTTTAACCCAGTTCTATTGTCCATAGCCTTTCCTATTGCGACCTTATTTGGATCCACAAATTGGAATTTATTTAGATTTCGAAATCTGGATCTAATTGAAGAAAAATAATATAAATAAATAAGAGAACTAGATCTAAGAACTTTACCTCATTTGAATGACTTTATTTGAACATCTCCATTTTAGACCTATAATTTCTATCTCCAACTTGCAAATCAGAAGGCGTAAATCTAAAATAGCTAATTTCTAAAGAATTGGAGGAGAAAGAAGAGTGACAGGACTTCCGCACCCATTTAGAATAATATGAGCATGAAGGCTAGCCCTACCTCTTTATTTATAGAGAGTCAAAACAGTGTCGTCCGTCCGCTTGAAACGATGCAAATCCGGCCATTCAAATGGGTGTCGAATAAGCGTGCCTGATTTGTTTTTAAATGTTTTATTTATTATAAACGTTTAACGTTTTAACATTTCCTATTAATTCCAATTAACTCTCATTAATTCTCTTATTTAATGCTCTTCATAGCGCACGTCTATTTTGGATTTTAAACGTGCCTTATTTGTTTTATTGAATGTTATTTATAAATGCAACTTTTAAGCTTTATAAATTATAAACGTTTAACCTTTTTTTATGTTGCTTGTTAATTCTAATTAATCACCATCAATTGCTTGATTAATTTTCCAATATAAAACTTGTCTATTTTGAATTTCACATGTGACCAAATAATATAAATTAATTTCCTCCAAAAGCTGATTTGATTACATTGCTTGCTAATGTTAATTAATTGTCTTTAATTACTGATATCAATTAATTTCTTTTATGATGGCAATGTGAATTAATTAACTTTATGGCACGCGTCTATTTTAAAATTCATATGTGCGTTATTTTTGGAATTTCACACGCACATATATTTATTTGTAACAAGTATATTTACGTACATTTACATGTATAATCATCTCTCGATACAAAACTTTGAACGTCAATAAGTTTTTCATACGAACTTTGTTCGAGATATATTATATATGTAAATTGATCATAAAATCGCCGTGAACACAATGGAATAAGTGCCAAGGCCAAATTCTAACAATTCCAAAAATGCTTATTTTCACTATTCATAATTATTTGATTATTTAATTATATAAAAATATGGGGGTGTTACAACGACGACAAATTTTCCGTGACTTAGTAAATCACACCGTCGTAGATTGTAATTGATCAAGTGAAAGGCGACGATGTGGTAATGAGGCTTAATCTTATGCAAACCTTTAAGTATATCCTTGTACTCTTTACGGTCTTCACAAGTAGGGATACCCATGGAAGATAATTTGTTAAGTTAAAAGGTCCCAGATTTGAAAATTCTCAACGTCGAGGGAACAGAGGAAAAAAATCATACATCCGAATAACCGGGAGTGGTTGAAGCCGAGCGGACAGTGGACTTAGAAGTACTTATTCTTGAAGTAAATGTGCTTATTATGGAGCTTCTCGATGACTTTGCACCGACACCAAGCCTTGATTATCATGTATGATGGTGATCCCTGTACTTTATTGAAATAAAGTAGATATTTCAGCTCATGAAAGTCTGCTGTCTGGTTAAATCAATTCATGAATAGAATATATAGAGAAGTCAAAAGAGCATATCCATTCGAGTGTACTTGGGTTGGCACTAGCCCAATCTCCTGAAGCACAATCATGAAAAAAGGGTTGAACGGCGGGAAGGCGTCGCTTAAGCACATATAACGATTGCATGCAGTGTATCCTTTTAGTGGGTTGTGTGCAAATCCACCCTTTATAGAAAGAAGAACGTCCTCTTCAAGAATCTCGTGCCAAAGACAAATACTGTGAAGCATTCTAACCATTAGAATCATTGGCACTTGCTTTGGTGAATTATTTAATATTCTTAGAAGTACGAGCATATTCAATGAATGCGACTGATTCACCATTGGAACAACAGGTACTAATGAACCTTGTGACTCAGATGTGGTTGGTTGGCCCCGTCTAATAAGGATCGTATGCGAAGCCTGAGCCTGCCTTCAACAGACTTGAATCAAGGAGATCTGTAGGTCATTAAAAACAATGAAACTTAGCATTCAATACGGTCGGGTATGTTTTATTTTGAATAAAAAGCCCTTATGACCAACACCCAAAACCCAAAGGAAGTCGACTTGCGTTAATTAGTCAGATTCTAAGCGTTGATTGGTGTTTGCACAAAAAAGGGCAAATACTCAAATCGTTGTTGTAGAGCTATGAATATTTTTTGTAGTATATAGCTATTGTTTGGTGAAAATTAGATGCGGATGTTTAAGGTAGAAAATCAGTAATTTGAAATAAAGAATATGTAAATGACTTAAATGTACAAAGACACCGAATTTATAGTGTTCGGCCTGAATATGCCTATGTCCACTGTTTTTCTTTTACTATCCCTTCCATTTCTGATTACAAGTACAAGCTTTGAATACGAGTAAACATGCTATTAGAACTAAGAGTTTTTGCTCTCAAAGTTGTCTGCCATTGTTGTTGAAAGCTTCGCTCTTTAGCATCCTCCCATTTTATGATGCCATGTGCTTTGTATTTATAGAATGAAGATATGAGGAGAGGCAGCTGAGTATATAGTATTTGGAATTTGATATAACCTTCCTTCCTCCAAGATTTGGTTCAATCTTCCGTACATGATTGTCAAGCTATTCCACTTATGGCGACCACCATACACCTCCAAGAACCCCAAAATGCTCATGAAGAAATCCCCAAAGTATCGTCGTGCCGTGATGAAAATCTCCAATTTTTTTTGATCAGTTATACCCGGGTTGAGCCCCAAGCAAACCTTCACCCGATTCTAAGCAGAATTACTCCCAGCCGACTTGAAGTAAACCCTTGAAATTCTCAAGCTTGACTCCAATCAAGCGCTGAACCAAAGTTTTGGTTCGGTAACCGGACTGACTCCAAGCAGACTCCATATTTTCATGGTCCGACTCCAAGCTAGCACCGAAACAAAGTTTTGGTTCGGTTATCCGGTTGACTCCAAGCAAATGCCGAACCAAAGTTTTGGTACGGTCATCGGACCAGGGATCCTGGCCTGCTGTTGCACTATCGACCTTGAATGGCGGTAGAGCGTCTCGGTATCGGCCCCATGAGACGGTGGTGGACAAATCTTAAGATGATCGTATCTCTCAATCCGTAGCTCGGATTAAGAAGCGATTTCGACCTATGTCCGTATCTTGATCTCGAGAATACATCCAAACTAGTTTGAGTCTGTTCAAGAACAATGATGATTTTTCCCCTGACTCCACACATTCATCATGTAGTGGGCGAAAATTTGCACAACCTTTGCCCCCCAAAGCATACTTTCGTGAATACGAAGTGTGCTTTGTTTAATCCCAGACCATCTTCTTAGTTTTGCAATGTTTACATTGTTAGAATATCTATATCTCATCCTCGCCTCTGAATTTTAGATGAGCCTCCTTTTGCTTGTTTGACGTGGGACTTTGTTCGTTCTAAGGAGAACTTGCTAAATTTTTAAACCCGCCTTTGGTTAGTTTTCATTCGATAGGATGTCGTTTTACTCGAACTTTTGATTTCCTATGTTGAGGCTTCATATAATAGGCGGACCAACTAATGTATACATTACGTTATCGACTTTGGATTTGTGATGTGGTACTCCAGTTATTGTTCATTGTGTGGTTGAGTCAAGTTATCCTGACCATCTCATGTCATCCCCAAGTTTGTGTATTCTACTAATCCCTTCTCCACTCTTGTGCATGCTTTGACAAGATCAATCATTGACGAATTTGATAGAGTAAGTATTGTGAGGACGCAATTTCTTTAAGGAGGGGAGTCTATAATAACCTGCATATTTCACGATTATATATTTAAATATTTTATTTAAATATAGCATCGTTGGTCGGATTAAAGTTCAAAATGCTACTTTTTGTAAACCATTGAATTAGGAATCGAGACCACTTCTATTGAGTTCAAAATGGCGTTTGCGACCTTTTTGATATAAACATCGATATGTTTGGAGTTGATTAGAATTTTGATATTTTCGTTTGGGGCTTTGGGTTTGGGTTTCCGCCCACTAATCCAACAAGAGAACCCAACTCCATTACCTAATAACTCCCACTCCACTCCTCTTCATTCATTCATAACATTTCCTAACACTCACAAGCTAAAAGAAAAATGGGGGAAGAGAAAAGAAATCAAAATTCCTAAGCTTTTATTTACTAGGAAATTCAAATTCAAGTTCTAGAAATCAAAGAGAAGCTTAGCTAAGCATCCTCTTTATCTTCTCCATCTCAATCTCTCTTCAATTTTCAGAAATTCCTAAACCCTAACTTAGGAAATATTTGTCTATGATCATAGATTGGAGCTTCTTGAGTTGAAGTTGAAGAGTGATTGATCTTTCCTTTGTTCTAAAGCTTCTCACCTGTCTTTTTTAGGTTTAAAGGCGAGTTCTTGAACTCACATATATGTCTATAGCTTTCATTATTGTTAGGTATGAATTCCTAACATCTATTTCATGTTCAATTGCTTTTGATTTGAATTGATTTGGTGAATTTTCCAATTTTGGTGCTATGAAGTCAAAATCTTTAAAGATCTTATCTTGGATGTTTGGCCATATTTTTGGTGGTGTATTGAAGAGCCTATAGTGATGGGTTATCGATTGGCATAAATCCCTAGCATCCATTGCTCGTTCGATCGCATTTTGGTTTCGATTTGCCCTTTTTGGGCTAGGCTGTTTTTTTACCTAGCAGAAAAATCCAGACGTCTGGAACAAAATCCAAACGTCTGGTTGAAAAATCCAAACGTTTGGAAAGGGTCCCTGGAATAGAAAAAAAGGGCAGAGACAAAATGCAAACGTCTGGTTGAAAATCCAAATGTTTAGAACAAAATCCAGACGTCTGGTTGAAAAATCCAGACGTCTGACAGTGTTTTGGAATAAAAAAGAGAAAGGAGAAAAACACATATATTTTCAGAACCTAGGGCCAGACGTCTGGCTAAACCTACCAGACGTTTGAAATTGTCAATTTTTCCTATTTTGGCTATTTTTGAGTGGATTTCCAATTTTTATCTATTTTTGTTGATCCGATTGGTTGTTGTCGTTTATTATCGACTTTGATGACTTCTTTTCTGGATTTTTGAGAATGTCCAATTGATTGGATTTGATATCGATTTTTAGGGTTTTAATTCACGTCGTCGAATATGAATTTGATGATCGATTAATTTTACAATCATTTTCTGTGATTTGTCACTTTAAAATACAAATGTTTCTATACTAGTAGTAAATATCCAAACTCTTTCACAAAAATGATTTCAACGTAACTTTTAATACAAAGCTTGTTTTTAAAACCGTTTTCTAATCTATTAGTATATGCAAATCGTTACCTCATTCGTTCGAGAAATCCAATTAAACGACTTAGCAAAACAAGTGGTATGAAACGCTTGCGTTTACTTCGTCGATTAATTCTTAGACTTGTTCGATTGAAACCTTGTGACAATTTTCGAGTGGAAATCCACAATTTGTTCGTAAATACTTAAGTTAAGCTAGTGGCTACAGGACATGAAGCTAAACTCATTTATGCACTAGCTTAGTGTAATTTACACTTATCGATCAACGATGATCATTTTGTGATTTAGACTAGCGATGTGCAATGTCTCTTTGTTTGTGTGGCGGATTAAATCCTGTTTGTGGAGTTTCGGCTCAAAATTGGTGGGGTAGCGAGCCATGGTCTTCGAGCCGTTTGTGGAGCCTCTGCTCAAAGTTGATGGTTAGCAACCATGGAATAGCATTCCGTTTATGATGCACGTGTTGGTGAGTTTTGATGCTTCCGTTTGTGATAGGCCTTCCCCTTTGTGATTTCTGGATTTCTAATTGATGATTTCTAGAATTTGCGTTTCACCAATTTTTGTGATATACATTAATAAGTTTTATCAATATTTGTGGTTTGGTGAATATGTTAAAGAATATGACATTATTTTTTATGTTTGAGAATATTCGAGATATTGTATGATTTTTGTTGTTATCTAATGTTTACTTGTCATAATATGACATTATTGTTATCATACGTTTTTGTCAAATCTCTTATCCTATCTCATTTTGTATGATATTTATAGCTAGACTGATCCATTTATTATTTTCTTCTTAAATAATACTCGAGTCATACCGAGGTGTTATAGGTGCTTCCACTTGACTTATTAGCTGGGACTAGTTCTGACTATTGGCTAACTACTTTAGCTTAGTAGTTTTGCTCATATACATTCGAGATAGAGACTCGTTGATGTATGCATATTTTTTTGTCCATCACTTGTATATATTCTTTTGTAATGTAGTAGATCTTGTATGGCCACTAATTTGATGTACACTTCTAGGTGATATATTCATATTTGTTTCCGCCTTTGTGATATGAATATCTGTGACTGATTTTGTGTCATGTTTATTTTATATTTGTTTTCGAAGACCGTATAGCCACTATGTAGTAGCTTTGTGTTTGTATTTGATCTGTCAGATTTCCTCTTGAAACGAATGTGTGCCGTACTATCTGACATATCGGTACTCACACGAAGCAATTACATAGACGGTCGCTCCTCAACAGCCTTATTCTTTGCACTAACTTACGACATTTCCCAGTAGTGTCCTTAGCTAGTGTGAGTACAGAGTTGGGGCGTCACAGCTACCATCCAAAGCAATGTAGAAGCTTTTCTTTTCAGGAACGTAGGAAATGCAAAAACATAAAAGCAGTTCGATGGAATCATCAAGTGCGATTGTTCCCAGAAATGAACCATCATCCCAGAAGTCGAACGACACTGAAAACTTTGCCATGTTTTGACAAGAGATGGTCGGAATCACAAAGATCGATTCATCTCTGAAATGGCAAGCCCAAGACCAAGGAAAAACCATAGAGGTCGAGCGCTACACTAACCGAACAATTGCATTCCAATCGCAAACAGCCACACCCTCACCATCCTAATCATAAAGTCCATCATCAACCTTCAACGACTTGGAATTTCTGTTATTGGATAGTGGTCAAATACTTGAGCATGAGAGCTTATGGTGTGAGAGTAGTCGGCTGGAGTCAAGGTCAGCGAGAAGTCAAGCAACGACGGTGATTGGAGCCAAGAGGCGGTGTTAGGAGGTCGCGGTGCTTAGAGTTGTTCAAAGGCAAGGAAAATGGTGGTTCCAAGAGAGGAAGCTCAAAGGAATGGGCATAAAGATGAATTAGTGGGTAAAGTAAAGCTAAAAAAATTTCTAAGTCTTAAATACGCAAGGGAACCTCTCAGTACCGAGAGATTTTTGCTTCCTGTAATCACGTAGAATGCATGTCAGATGCAGACTATATTGGTCCAAAGCATGAAATGATCTCCGAAGCATAGATCGATCGTTAGTATGAAGAATGGAATTCCAACCATGCAAAGTAGTTGAAGAAATGTCAACTAAACAGGTGCAACATTCCAAAACAATGCTCAGACTACCAAATTGAACTGAAGAGATAATAGTCAAGGCCTTGTCTACATCTAGAGCATGCCTTGTTTTCAACAAAACATACTTTGGAGGTGCAAGCGTTAACCGAGTTTTTAACCAAGCACAATTCAGCCATAAGTACTAGGACAACATGAAGTTGAACAAGTTGAGAACTTGGGAACACAATCAAAAGGGTAGAAGATTGGAAAACTAGAAGTTGCAAGTGGTTTCTTGGTTAAGAAAACCTCTCGGTACTATGTGCTTTCTCTCGATACCGAGTTTTCAAGTCCATCCAATTTAGCCAATCATGCTTTATGTACCTCATCTACATCTTCAACCACTTGTGGTCATGTGCTTTTCTTAGAGAATAGTTGAGCGATTTTGATGAGAAGAAAGCTAAGAAAGCTGGACAGTTTAAGTATTATCGAGAAAATGATTAGAACCACTTCAAAGACAATGGAAAGCCTAAAACGCATTACAACGAAAATAATAGAGCGATGCAGACAAAAGTTGATGGTTTACACTTAATGAAACCACTCGGTATCAAGTTGTTTTAACAGCATGTGGCCCTACGTGTGATCTTTGTGTTCTCTCCTGGGCTTCGACTGAAGAGGACTTCTGACTCCATGCTCTCATTTCCATATAAATATCAACCCTACTGCAACTATAGAAGGATCTTCACTTTAATGTGAACCCTGCTTCTGTGCTTCATCTCCTGCCTCCCTCATAATAACCACTTAGGTAGCTACTCTTGGCTGTTCTTGACCATAGAACCAATCAAACCCATGTACTAGCGACTTGTATTCTCTCCCAAACTCATAATCAATAAACTATAAAGTGGACGTAAGTCAAAGATTGCCAAACCACTATAAAAATTCTGTCTCCGTTCTATTTCTTTTATTTTCAGTACTATCTGCTATATCTATGTAACACCTCGTACAACCATAAATAAATTGGATAAATTAAATTAAAATAGGTAGGTGTAAAATAGAAATGTTTAAAAAATTGGAATTTTGCCATGAAAGTTATGATGTTGCGTTTGTGATGAAATTTCGATCAATTTTTGCATATCATATGCTGAAAATGGAGCTCAAATGGAAAAGGTATGGACGTTTGAAGTTTCTAGATTTAAAACAATTTAAATAGAATTCAAATTCAAATGATTAATTAATTTGAAAATTTTAAATTCAAAAGTTAACACTAGATAGACTTGGGGATTAAGTAAATGTTACAATCAAAGTTAACGTTAAATATCAAATAAGGAATAAAATAATTAAAAATCAACAGCACGATAAAACTTCCTAAAATAAATGAACCAGTCGACCGGTGGGAAGAGGCGGTCGATCGATTGTGAATGGCGGCAAGGGTTTTCTTATGTATGATGAACGTCTTGATTTTTGTATTATTAATCCAAATTAGATCCGATGGTTCTGGTGCATTTCAACCACTATAAATAAGATCCTAGACCCTTCATTTTTATTTACATAATACTTTGGGAACATTAGCGAAGCTTTGTCAGTTCACTTCTTCAAGATTCAGAAAAATTCCTTTAGGAATTCAGGTAAGAAATCCTATAGATCAGTCTTTGTTTATTATTAATTTTCTCAAATCTTCTCCACCAAACCTTTGATTTTTTGAATCTAACGTATATACAAATCTCTTGCTATACATATATTTATCTAAAAGAAGAGATCTAATAGAGATTGTTAAAGGCATGTCAAATCTAAGGAGGCATAGCTTATGATATATGTTGTGTGGAAATCATAGCTTTTCTATTTTAGTAATTGATTAATGTAATTTGGGTTTGGATATGCCTTGGGAAGTTTTGATTTGTGAAGCTATCATATTATAAACATCCAAAATTCCTTCGATGCAAAATGTCAGTTCTAGATTGAAATCTTCAAATATATTTATGTCTAAATAATTGGAATTGTGTAGATTTATATTTTTGATAATTTTACCTTCTATTCCACGCGTTATTTTTTCTTTTGATTTGGTTGAAGAATTTTAATTAAAGAATAGTGTGTAAGGTACAAATTCATTCATATCTTGCACTTCTTATTCCTACGAATTAAATCTAAATTCCTTTGCTTATTTTTATTTATAAAAAGTAGTTTAATAGATTGAGAAATTTAGAATTCTAGGTTTCTATTATCAATATATTATATTATTTTGACGTAATATGTTGAGTTTAAATTTTTTTACTATATATAGGTCCATTGATTGGAATCTTTGGATATAAATACTGGAATTTTGGTATTTTTGTTAAATATGGATTGAGACTCGTATAATTGTTTAAAGATTTAAATTTAAACACTGGTTTAACGTATAAACTCGACATGCTTAGAAATTACTAGGTGCACGCACGCGTGCGCATACACAAATATATATATATATATATATATATACATATATGTGTGTGTGTATGTATGTATGTATGTATGTATGTATGCATGTATCTATGTATGTATATGTATAGTTAATGTATAATTGTATTGTTAAATAGGTTATTAATTCTATTAAATCCCCCTTAGAAAGGTAATTAATGTTAAAGGCAAAATAAGAAAGATTTCTTATATAGCATTGATTTTGGAAACGGTAAGGTGTGTGATAATATATATAGAGTGAAATATATATAATGACTAAGTTATAGGAATACGAGATCAGTCAAAAACACATAGAAATCTGCCCAGCTAATCTGGCAATCGGTAATATGATTCTAGGGCTAACGTGAGACATTACCTATTCCCAACTAATCTAGCTACTAGTACGTACTAATACTTAGGCTAATGTGAGACATCACTGTAGGAGAAGGGCCATGATATTAAGGAATACTTTAGAGATTGAAGGTATTAAGTGGTTGTGTAAAGGTCTACCTATGTAGGAAGTTGTAAATGATCGGGGTTTTGGGTTAGGCACGGAAGAGGATATCTCGGGAAATGGCTTGCTTCAATAGGAAGTATTAAGTGGCTGAAGAGATTCCCTGCAATGTTAGCTAGAAAATTACTAGTGAGGAGTCCACATTGGGATCATATGTAGCAAATGACGTGGGCCTACCTTAGATAATGTATTAAATGGTCAGAGTCTACCTAATTCCTTTTAAAATGTATTAAGTGACTTGAGTACAATCTCTTATATTGATAGGACATTATGGACGATAAATATAGGTTATTCGGTTAATAGCAAGTTGGGCTTATATTTGGAAAGTCTTTTTTAAGTTTGAAAAAATACTTTAGGCTTACATTTGAAAAGACTTATGTTGTAGGTAGAAACATAAGACATATTCGTATGTAAATTGTACCACCCAAGTACTAATGTATTAAGGCTTGAGATTTTTATCGCCAGAGAAATGTTGTATAGACTTCTTCCTCAGTACAACATAGGTTAGGAAGGGCGATGTTGAAGGCAGAGATGATATTGAGACTTGTGGCAGTAATCTATTTATTTACTTGTTATTTTGTATAGTTTTGATGTATCCATGAAATAAAAACAATAATGTATTTTATAATATTGCTAACATCTACGGTTGTTGTTAGGATTCGGTATTATGGATATTTTGTTATGGTTTTAAATGGAAATTTGAATTTGAATAAAACGGGTACTGTTATTATTATAATATTTTACCCTTCCTTTGTGAGATTCTGAATATGTTGATAAATAGCCCTGTATTATTCTTTTTACCAACTAATAACCGTCTTTGAGATGGTTCTAATTTTCGATGGGTCTTTTCTAAATCGGAATTTAGGCCCATTTCACGGTGGTTTATTACAATCTAGGTCTTTTAGGTTCACTATAACCCAATTTTTGGTTGTTGATCCACTTTTGGCATCAACAATTAAGTTATGTGATTTAGTGAATGTTTGGGTTGATTTGGGCTTATATTTATGTTGTTACCATGATTGTATTAGCTAATTATTTGTTTGAACCCTTAATCGTCATGTTTGAGGAAGTTAGAAAGCTAAGAGGAGGGTTTTGGGTTTAATTAGATGATTATATATGATTAATTAAGTAATATAATGATGTATATGTTTATTAGAAAGAATTAATTAAACCATATGAATTGATTTTAGAAAAGTTGGTAAGCTAATTAAGTGAGTTAATTGCTTTACACTTATTAATAAAGTGATTAGGGGCCTAAATTCCTAATGAAACTTAATTAATATTTATATATAGTATTTAAGAGAAGAGATTTTTTTTATAAAATAATGGAATATTTTATAAAATGAAGCTAGTAAGCTATTTAAGAAAGTTATGAGCTCTACACTTATTATTAAAGTGATTAGAGATATAACGGGGATTAATTAGTACGTATAAGTATTATTTAAATAAGGAAATAATTTTATAAGTGAAAGATATATTTTATAAAATAGAAATGGATTTTATGAAATAACAATAAAGATATGTATTATAAAATTGAATGGGATTTTATAAAATAAAAATAAAGATATATTTAATAAAATAGAACGAGACTTTATAAAATAGCATAAATGATATATTTCAAAACATGAAATAATATTTTGTAAAACAACATAAATGTGATATTTTGTACAAGTATGAATTTTTAAAAAATAATATAAAATAGGTATTATATAAAAGTATGATATTTTATAAAATAGTAAGAAGGTTTATAAAATAACTATAAGATGAATACTCAATTATAATGAAGAATTTCATATTATAATGGCAAAAATTATTTATAAATTAGTCTTGTATTTTGCAAAATAATGGAACGATCTTAAAAAATACCAGAAAAACAGGTTTGACTCTAATAACAATATTTGATAAATAAAAGTAAGATTTGATTATTAAATAATCAAATTGGTATTTAAATATATGCATATGTGTGTGTATATGGGTAATTATACGCATATGAATATTTGAAGTTACATTATAATCAATACACTTCTTGTATTATAATTAGAATTGTTGTATGGTTTGGATTGTTGATAATGTCTGTTTATTTGGTGATTGATTATATATATATATATGTGTGTATGGGAATATCCATATGCATATATAAACAGGTCACGTGCAATTTCAGGTTGCCATAGTGAATTTAGTGTGTGCTAAGTCGTGCGAGAGGACACCGAGTCGCGTAATCACTTTAGTGAAGCTCAAAACGTGATTTTTGAAGTCTTTATGTGTTTGCGTATATGTATATGCATATACATGCAAAAGTAGGCATATTTACACACATGTGAGCATCACATGAAGCGAGAAAGTTGGTTGAGTTCATTTTGGCATGTTAGAGGATGCTAGGTCGTTGGAATCATCTAGTAGGAACTCTAGGCGAAAAAGAGCGGGATTCATATTGAAATTAGTTTTCGATCACTTAAGGAACAACTTCCAAAATAAAAACTAATGGAATCTGGAAGAGGTTTTATGTGGCGAAGGCAAGCTAAGGGACCTAGGCGACTCATCGTGTGACGGCCCAGAATTTTGGGCAATATCAATTTAATAATCTGTGTTAAATTGATTTGATAATTTTCCTTTATAATTTTAATTTAAATTGGTAAATTTAATCTTTTAAAGGTTAATAAATATTTAATCTGGAAATATTGATTTATATCTTTTCTAACAATAAAAAAAATGGGTAAGATTTATTTTCCCAAAGCTAATAAAATTTTATTCTATTTATAATATATATCTTTGGTATATATATTGTGAATGGAGAATCTTTTTTTTTAAATAAAAGACGTATTTTCAATTTGTAATATATATGTATGTATATGTTATGATTTGAAGTTGTTTTGAAATTTAATATGATTATTCTCAAAATTTATGTTAAAAATATTTTCTACTTAAAATGTATGCATATTTTTATATATTGAAGTTTGGTTTGAATTTAATAAAAGAAATTTCAAATTTTAATATATATAAATTGTAATTTGGAAAGTATAATTAATATAATACTTTTCAAAGGATATTTGGAATTTTAATTTATATCTCTTAAACAATAAAGATAAATGTTTTAGATTTAAAAATACACGTATAAGAATTTATTTGTATTATAATTGGATTTATAATATTTTCTCTAAAGTAGTTTATATATACACACACACACACACACGCACGCACACTAAGATAAGTGTTTATTTATTTAAGTAAATTAGTATGAAAAGCTTTATATTAACATTTAAATTAAATAAAAATTTATTTAAAAACACTTAGGAACATGTGTAAACATATTAACAAATGTTAGTAACATATGTAGGGAAATTAAGTAATATAAGTGACAAATGTAACTTTTAAACAAGTGTCATCATTTCAAATTTTATTTTCTTTAATTTTTAATAAACTATAATTTATTTCATAAAACTAATTCTTCATCTCTCCCATTTCCTTTTCTTATTCTCAGCTGAAAAACAAAAACAATTCTAAACTAAATCTTGTAAAATTTTCTCACCAACAAAATTTCCAAATCCAGTAAACATTTTTCTAAAAACAAATTTCCAAAGCTGTAATAGGTTTCAAGCAATGTTTTCAAGCAAGCAACTAAATCCACAACAACTTCAACCTGCAACTAAACTAAGCAAGAAGATCAACATCAGTTTTCAAGTGTTTAAAACCAGAGATCAAGCATGCAAAGATTTCAACAGTGAAGAAGAAAAATTCAAATCCAAATTCCAGATCAAAACTTAAACCTATGTTCTCTGCTTATTAAGGTGAGTAAACAAATCTTAAAAACAGTTTTAAAACCTGGATTTCACTGTGATATCTGAATATAAATTATGTTGCTTGCCTGAAATTTTGGATTAAAATGGATGCATGTTTATGTATGAATATTGAATAACTGTGTGAATGCCTATGAGAATTTTTTTTTAAACAGATTTGAACCTGTGATTAAACATAGATATTTGTGATGATTTATGCAGTAGTATAGTTGCAGATGTTTTGCGAAGATGATTGCATACATGTACATAAAAATGATATGCCGGTGTAGTGACTGTATTTATATGTATAAATATGCTCTCTGTAGTTTACAGGTTTGGATCACTCAATAAATTCAAAATCCAAACAAACAATCAATTAAGTCTTGATTTATAAATGAAAGATGATTAAATTTGTGTAACATCATTATTAAAAATAATCACAGGAATTTATATTTAATATTTGTCTCGAAATTTTGTAAATAACAGTAATATATATAATTGGGTCAAAATCAGTGAATTCAATTTCTGTTTTCAATTGCATGAATGAATTAGTAATGGAAAATCATGATTTTTAGTATACATTTCATGATTTTTAGTTTGATGTTCTTTGGGAATTTTCGAGATGAACGTTTGGGGCATTTTTGGGAATTGCCGATGATCGGCATGGTGGAGTTGGTCGAGCTTTGGGTTGGAGGAGGCCGAAGTGTTGTCGGTCTCAGGAAAAATGGTTGAAGAATTTTCTGGTGACTGTGGTGGCCAGGGAAGGTCGAAGTAGGGTTTTCGGTCAGTTTTATTGGTTGATGGGTTCGTGAGTTTTGCTTTGACATAGAGACGACCGGGTGCGATCGCGAGTTGAAGGATGGTGGCATGGTGATGCGTGGGTGCTCTGGATGAATACTAGAGTTTCCAGTTGACGGCATCATCGGTGGCGAGAGTTTTGGTAGGTCGAACTTTGCTCGAGATTTCGAACGAGGATCGAAATTTCGATTCGCAGTTGTATTAGTTTGCTGGTTGTTTTCGTTGGGTCATCGAAGTCGTTGGTGACGTGGTCGCAGGTTGGAGGTTGGTCGGAGCGGCGTTGGGTGGCCGTGCAAGTTCACGTGCATGTTTTGTGTCAGGTGAAGTTTTGGTTTGGGAACGAAGATGTGGGCTCGGGGTTTCCCTCGATTTTTCTCGCATGTGACTCAAAGCTTTTTGAGGTAGGTGGAAGACTCGGGGCAGGCTCGTGATGTTTTGGTGTTCGAACTTGAGTTATGCAAGTGATAATCTGGTTTTAGGTGATAGTAAAATATTTGTAAAAAAAGAAGTGTTCTAGGATTTTAAAACAAGAGCTTGAGTTTACAAATGTTTCAAAATTTAATGGAAAATTTTTGAATAAGGAAATCAAGTTTTCAAGAGTGCTTAATTGAATATATTTTCAATTTAAAAATGTTCAAGGTTGTTGACTTTAGATGTAATTAACTAAATTAATTTTGAATTTTAACTCTAAAAGTGTTTTCAATTTAATATATTAGATCAAAGTTTTTAAGAAATTCAAACAAGTTTTGAATAAGAATGTTTCAAGTTATAAAGTTACATTCAAAGTAATTATAAAGTAATGTTTAATTAGATTTCAAATATATTTTAAATAGATAAGTTTAAAGGATATGATAATTATTTCAAAGATAAATAATTGTTTAATTTAATTAAACAAGTTTAAAAACAATTTTCAAAGATTTTAAATATATTAAAAATTAAGGGTTTGAATTGTTTTAAAGTAAAATTAAATTTCAAATATATAACTGATTTCTAAATTGGTTTAATGAAGTAAATAATTTAAGTATAATGCAAAGTTTATTCTTAATTAGCTAGATTGAAATTAATTAAAGATAATTATTTAATAAATTAAAGGTTAATTACTTAAATGTAATTCAAAATAATTACTTGATGAAGTAATTAGTGGATGGTTAATGAATTAATTAGGGATTAAATGATTTATTAATTGGTTAATTAATTAATGTAATTAATTTTAGGTCAATTAATTAGTCTAATTAATTAAAGATAATCACTTATGAATTACTTAAGAGTAATTAATTAGCGAAGTAATTAATAGATAATTACTTAATGTAATTAAGAAAAGAGAAATTACTTATGGAAGTAATTAGTGTATAATTACTTATGGAAGTAATTAATTGGAAATTACTTATGGAAGTAATTAAATGGAAGTGATTAAGGGTAATCACTTGATGTTATTAATTAAAGGATTAATTAATATAATTAATTTCAAAGTTAATGAATTAAAGAATAATTAATTAATTAAAGGGTTAAGGATAATTAGTAATGTGATTAATTACTTGTTAAGATAATTCATTAAGGAGTGATTAATTTATATGATGAAGTAATTAAGGATAGTTAATTACTGGATGTAATTAATTAAGAGTGATTAATAAATGTGATTTAATTAAAGATTAATTACTTAATGTAATTAATTTAAATAGAGTAATTAATAATTAACTAAAATATAAATAAGGATCATTAATTAATATAATTAATGATGTAATTAAGAGTTGATTAATTAAGACTAATTAATAAATAATAAGTGATTAAAGTGTAATTAATTAATGTAATTAATTATAGTTAATTAATTAATGAAGTAATTAAAGGTTAATTACTGTAAATGGTTAAGAAAAATTAATTTGTGAAATTAATTAGAGGTTAGTTATGTGATGCCCCGGAAATTTAGGCAATATTTATTTAATAATTTCCATTAATAATTATTTTAAAATGTGAAAGATTGATTTAATAATCTAATTCAAACAGAAATTATCTTTTGAAAACTAATAATTATTTAGTTTGGCAAATGTTATTCTTTTCAAAATTTATAATAATGATAATAATTTAATTTGGGAATCTTATTCTTTTCAAAGTTAAAATTATTTAAATGATAAAATTTTCTTTCTAAGCTAATTTAAAGAATATTCTATTTATAATGTATATATGTGTATACATTGTAAACAAGGAATTTGATTTTAATTTTAATTTAAATTTAATAAGAATATTTTCAAATTTATAATATATATATGTGTATAACTTGTGAATTGGAAAATTTGATTTAAATTAGTATAGAAACTTTTCAAAAGTTTTTTTTAAATCTATCTTATATTTTCAAAAGAAATTCAAGTTAATATTTATTTTGTTTAAAAAAAATATAAATATAATAGTTTAAATTGTATATTATGATAAAAGTTTATGTTTGTTTTCTTTCAAAGATTGGTTTTTGAAATAAATTTAGTATATATATATATTAAAAAACAATATTTTAGTTTAGAACTTTGAAAATAAGGCATAATTCAATATTTTTTTCTTTTTAAATTTTCTTTCTTGAAAATTTAGCTTTAAAAATATATTTTGAAATATACAAATAAACATTAAAATATGTAATTTTATAAAAGTAATTTATATGTAATCATTTAAGGCTAAGTGTAGATAAACATTTAAAAACATGATAACATAAATATGAAATGAATTTAAAAACATTTATAAATTAAGAAATTTATTTTAATATTAAATTGTACATGTGTAAGACATTTAACTTTTAGGAAGACACTTGTAATTACTCTACCTCATAATGTAACAAGTGGCATTTGTTTTATTTATTTATTTTTTAAACTTTTTATTCAAAGTATATTAAGTAGAAACTTGGAAATTTATTCAGTTCAACACATTATCTTCAAATGAAAATCTGAAATTAGATTTTAGAAAAAATTCAAAACCAAATACAATATAGAATGTGCAAAACAAACCTGCCCAAACTTTGAAATCTGTAATCTGTTTAAAGATCAATTCAAACTCTAACAAAATAATGAGGTCAGCTGCAGTTTTAAGATCAACTACAACAGCAAACAAATTTACCAGAATCAACTAACAAATCAGCAAGTAATTTAACAATCAAAATGGGAAGCAAATTCACCAGATTCTATAGGAAATTCAAATAAGTTCTAAGAAAATGTGATTGCAACTGTTGTCCTCTGCTTCTTCAAAATTGGTGAGTAAATTTCTGTTTTTAAAAACAGTTCTTACTTTTTAAAATCAATGCTAAAGCAAATACTAGAACTCAAGTATCAAATGCAAACTGCTTTAAAAAAAAATCAAACTGCTGTAAATAGCTGCTCTGTCTTCATTTTTTTAAGTGAGTAACCTCACAATTCAAAACGCTTAAATTATATGTTGCATGTGGATAAATAGGAATAAGTATGTTTGTGTGATTGTATTGTGATGAATATTCAGTGTGTATATAGATATAAATATATATATATATGTGTGTGTGTGTTGTTGTTGCCAGGTATCTGTATACCTGTTTTTGTTTTTAAAGTAAGATATTTAAATAGAAAACCATTATCTCTTGATTTGATCTCTGATAGGATTTGATATGTAAACAAAAAGTGTTTGTTTAGTATGGGTTTATAAATTATAATTAAGTTAAATTAAGAACTCGTTGTCCCTGTAAACTATAAGAACCGTTAATATTTCAAATAAGCAAAATCTCAAACATCTTAAATTATTAAATCAGGTTTATAACTTGAATGCATATTTGAAATTATGATTTTTAAAACTAAAATCACATTTTTTTAATTAACTATGGAATGAGTATTTATGGGTTGAACATAATAGGGGTTTTGGGGTTTATCTGGTGATCTAGTGGTTTTGGGACGTTGTAGTTCTTCCTGGAGGTAGAGGAATGATTGGTGAGTGGGGGAAAATTGTCAGGTGGATGGCTAGAGTTTGGTGGCGACGGTGGTTGTTCTTTCCAGATGCTAAACCTAGTTTTTGGGTGGTCGGAGTTTTGTTGCTTCACGTGTTCTCTGGTGCACCGAGTGTTGCAAGGCTTTGGGGATTGGAAGAGGGGATGTAGATGGAGGGTTGGCCGGAGTTGCAGTGATTCTGATGGTCGGAGATGAGATTGCGAGGTGTTGACAGGTATGGGGCTGTGTGCAGTGTAATGTTCCAGGTTGCTTGGTTATCTCGATTTTGATTTCGAGCTTCTGTGTGGAATCTGATGGTCGTAATCATGTTGGGAGATGGTCGGCGACGTGATGAATGGGGTGATGATGGCTGGAGGTTGCCAGAGCGCCGGTGCATATGCACCGTGCATAGTTTTAAGCTCTGATGAACTTTGGGTTTGTGCAGAGAGATGTAGCTCGAAGTTTTACTCGGGTAGTTCGTGTTTTTGTCTCGAAGGAGTTAGGGTTTTGTCTCAAGCAGAAATAGGTGGTCTCAGGTATTGTTGGGTTTCAGGTTTTTACAACCTGACAGTGTGCAGTTTTTAAAATTTGAATGAAATTTAAAATCTAAGGCAGGGATTTAAACAGGGTTTTTAAATGCAAAGTTTAAATTTGAATTCAAATGAACTTTTGAATCCAAAGTTTTAAAAATGAAAATTTTAAATTTAAAGCAAGATTTAAATCAAGTTTAAATATGATTTCAAGTCTACTATGAACCCAGATTTTGAATTTAAACGGTTTTGTAAATTTTAAATGTTGAACATGTTTAAATGTTTTGAAGTAGATTTTAAAAAAAATGAGTTTGTTTTCAAATAAAATTTTAAACTTGATAAAATTATTTATAAAGGTTTTCTTTAAATATTTGAATAAAAATTATGACGTGGTTAACTTGAATTTGGAAGTTAAATAATCAATTTATTTTTAAGTTTGATTTCTTTAATAAAATTATGTAATTTAGTTTTAAACTTTTCTTATATAAGTATCTTATATAAGTAATGATTGTTCTTCACTTTTATTTTAAGGTTTATAAATAGATTTAAATTTGGATAAATGTTTTTAAATGGTTAAACATTTGAAATCTTAAAATTCAAAATGGAATTTGAATTTAAATTGAGAAGTGTAATATTTTTAATACACTTTAATGTTAATGAAGTCATTAATAAAGTAAATGAATTATTTTAGAAATAATTAAGATAATAAAAAGAATTTAATTTATAAGAGAATTAAGGAATGTCTTATTTATTTGATTTTAATTAATGTTTTAGATTAATTTATAATTAGGGATGATTAATAATGATTAATCTAAGATAAATTTCTCAATAAAGTAATTATAGAAATGTTATTAGTTAATAAAGATAATTATCTAAGGATTATTAGGTAATTAATTAATGTGATTAATTTTGATAATTAATTAGATTAATTAATTGAAGATAATCAATTGTAAATTGTTAAGCCTAATTGCTTGATAAAAGTAATTAAGGGATTAATTACTTATTGTAATTAATTAAGATAGTATGATTTGTTTAAACTAATTAATTTAGTTTAATTAATTTAAGAAAATCATTTGATGATTTAATGAGAATAATTACTTAATGTAATTAATGGAGCATGGTTACTTAGAGAAGTAATAAATGATAATTACTGGAATGTAATTAGTGAGAGATGATTTATAATGAAGTAATTTGGGTAATTACTTTTGTAATTAATCAAGAGATTAATTAATGAAGATAATTAATTCTGGAATAATTAATTTGTTAATGAGTAATTAAGGGTAATTAATTACTGGATTGATATTAATCAATGGTGATTGATAATTGTATTTTTAAATTTTAGATTAATTACTAAATGTAATTAATTAAAATAAAATAATTAATTTAAATATAAATTAGAGATCATTAATTAATATAATTAATGATGTAATTAAGAATTGTTTAATTAAGGAATAATTAATAATAAGTGATTAATTAATGTAATTAATTGAGGATAAATGTAATTAATTATAGCTAATTAATAAATGAAGTAATTAAATGCTAATTACAAATGATTAAGGTTAATTAATTTGTGAAATTAATTAAAGACTAATTACTTATTGTAATTAGAGAATGATTAATCAAAGGTGTTTAATCAAGATGAATACTTAGAGAATGATTAATTAACTAGGTTAATTAATTAATGGATATATAAGCAAGATTTATAGATGTGGTAATTAATTTAATTTATTTTAAATTAATTAGGGATAGAAGTAATTAATTTAATTCATTTTAAATTATTTATAGATGATGGTTAATAAATCATTGTTTATGGATGACATTGATATTTCATTGAATGGTTGTGATCTCAGAAATGTGATGAGTAATATCTATATGATATGGATGATTAGTTAAAGTATGATAATATGGATTATCTGTTTGTGATGATTATCTGGTTGTGATGATTATCTGTTTGTGATGATGATACGGGTTATCTGTTTATGATGAGAATGTGTTTATGTATTGTGATATGTGAATTATCTATCTGTGTGTATATAGATAAGATGAATTGAATTAATTGTTCAAACTAAATTCACTTGGACATTAAGTCGGCGTTTGGATTTCGATGAGACCGGGATCGGGTTTCCAAATTTGGAATTCCGTAAACCACATCGATCCAAATTAAACGTTAGGTCGTGAATCTCAAGTGAAGAGTGAAGACTCGAGGTGTAAGGACTATTCGTGTTAATACTCTGAGGGTGATTCCAATACGAGTTTAGCGGGGGTAGTACTTTCAGGTTCGAGATGAAGATTCAAAGTGCAAGGGCTATTGTCGTTAACTTTGAGGGTCATTCCAAAACGAGTGTAGCGAAATAGTGCCTTCGGATTCGTTCGAACCCGGAACGAACTTGTATGGATTGAATGCTTTCAGAACATCGTCAGGTGGACGATGAGCATTCTAAGATTAATGTGTCCTATAAAGGTAATCGTAGCCTCAAGCCTCATCAACCGAGAATGGGTAAAACAGGGGAGGTGCAACAAGGCTAAGTGGGTCATGCTCAAGTAGGACGAGATTTACCCCTATCTAGAGGTCCCTTTTATTTCGGCTGTATGGGCAGTTGGCGACGGCCATCTGCGGGGTTGTCTTGTTTGGGACTATCCAGTAAGGGATGGTTCCGGCTTTGTGCTATAGGGGATTGGGAGTGATCCTCGGTACAGTGATCTAGACCACGTACTGTGACGGGCGGTACCCCGGAAGCCCTGCCATTGATGGAATCCAAAATCCAATAAGTGCCTGTACGGTTTTGATTGTGCCCAACTATGTTGGAACGTGAGATGTAAGCATTCCAGCTATTTCTGTATTTTAATTTTGAAAACCCTAGACACTATTATAATATCACTGGATTTCCTATCAAATGTTTTGGTTAGCGTAAGGTAAAAACTTTTCCATGTTTATGTGTGGGAAGTCTTACGTGATACCTTTTGTTTTCAAAAGGATTTTCTAAAGTTAAGCAATTTTAAACCCGTTTACTCACACCAGACCCATGTCCGACCCGAGTGTTTATTTTCTGTTTTATTAAACTCTTGGGTACTCATATTATGTATGAGTAGTCAAGGGATTCAGGATTGCAGTGATGAGTTCTGGAGGAGAAATGGAGCAGGTGGCTTCAGCGTGTAGATATATATCGTGGTTCCGCTGTGTTTGAGTTATATCTGTTTTCTTTGATGTACTTGAATTGTAATAACTAGACAGATGTTTATAACTGTATAGTTTGTGTTATATTAGCTGTATAACTCTAATGTATATGATAATATGTAATGTTTTATGTGATATAATATAATTTATTCGTTCCGCTGTGAGTTTCTGATGTTGTTTGTTTCTTTCTTTCCTATCTTTTCTCTTTTCTATCCCTTTCTTTCTTCTTAATGATGCGTCTTTCCATGGAATGAAAGGCGGGTCGTTACAAATTACTTAATGTAATTAAAGAATAATTAGTCAAGGAAGATTAGTTAAGGAAGATCATTAAGAGATGATTAATTAATTTGTAATTAATTAATGTTAAATAAGCAGGATTAAGGTAATCCAAGTGATTAAGGTTAGTAATTAATTTAATTAGAGGTTAATTAAATTGATTAAGAGTGAATCAAACCTGCTTATGGATGATTGATTGATATTGGGTGATTGATTGATATTGGATGATTTGGATGTGATATCTCTGATATGTGATAAATGCTGCTTGTGAGATGATTGGATAATTTGAATTATCTATTGTGATAATGTGATTCATCTATCTGTTATGTTATCCTGAATATAATTTTAATTGTTTAAACCTTTAAACAACTTGGACATTAAAATGGCGTTTGGATTTCGGTGAGATCGGGATCGGGTTTCCATATTTGGATATCCGAAAACCACATCGATCCAAATTAAACGTTAGGTCGTGAATCCAAGTGGACTTCTGTAACGTACGCGGATTTTCGTTGCCGAAAAACCGAATAGTTATGGGTTTTAAAAAGAGAATTTTAAGAAAAGAAGAAGAGGGAAAAAGAAGAAGGAAAAAAGGAAAAAGAAAGAAGAGAGAAGAGATAGGAAATAGAGAGAAAAGAAGATAGATAATTTTTAGAAAACAGAGAATTTTAAAAATAGAAGATAGAAGAATTTTAAAATAGAACGGACAAAAGAAAACAACAGAACAACAACAGAATCTCACAATTCGCAGCGGAACAACATATAATAATAAATGAATAATCTTTAAACAAAGAACTATATCAGTTATTACATTCCATTTCATTACATTACATCATATCATCAGAGTGTACAACAACATACAACAATAAACAGTGCAGCGGAAAAAGAAATACTATATAAACTAGTAATACGCCATGCCATCCAGCTTGCCTCTAGCAACTCCAGAATATCCAGAATATCCTGATAAACCTAACTCTTAACTGCCCGTGTGGAAATTTGTGGGCACCCAGAGTTTAGGAAGGAAAACAATAAACTCCAAGTCAGTCATGTGACTGGTGTGAGAACTCAAAACAGTTTATTTATCTTTAAAATCAAAAAGAGGAATATTTTTAAATTCAATTCGCAATGCTTTTAAAAAATGAGACTACCATAAGGCCTCCTGCCACACACACAATGCAAACGCAGACTTGGAGAAGATTTCTCCTTATGATAGTCAAAGATGCTTGATACGCATTAAAATCAAATCAATTTTGATATTATTATTAGTGCATAGTGTAGAACAAATTCATTTCGAAAGTAGAATATAAATCTTAGCCAGCATAGGTACCATTATATTATGCCTACTAATAGCTACCATATTAGATGGCAGGTTCTACAACTAAAACCGTACAAGTTTCGTATTGTTTCTTTGGATTTCCAACAAATGGTCAGGCCAAGGAACTTCCCATTGCCACTGAGAATGCCTCTGGAAAGACATCCCCGAGAACCAAACCGGAACTCTGCCAACACAAGGCCGGGTTACCCCTTAACTGGGTAACTACTGACACGAGCACGTCATTCCCCGGTCCTTTAGGACCTTTTCAACCGAGCGCTCGATATCCAACATCACACCATAATAAATAGAGTGTTTTCAACATGAGTAAGTATCTGGGCTCCATACCATGATACCACCCCTTTCCAGAAGGAAATGCACATACCCTAAGGGGAGCTACAGCAACCCCTAATAACCTTGCCGCATCTTTCCTGTTTTGACCATTTCCGGGATGTGAGGCTCGACGAAGTCACGTCCACAAAAACATACTTTATACAAAAGCCATGCTTTGGGTCAACAAATGATCAACACAATGATCACTAAGATAGACGATCAAATAAATGATCCTATCACAATAATCAACACAATGATCATTTCAGCATCACTCAGCATGTCACATTACCAAACTGGGAATATATCGCTGATAACTTCAACTATATAACCTTTGAGCTCGTACGTCTCAAAGAAGGGTGTTAAGCAAAGAATAAATTCTCCGCCACCAACAGAAATATATTTGAAAGAAATCGGCTTTATATCTCAACTTGTAATGTCAGGCATACAATCCATACAAGTCTGTTCCGGGCTCGAACAGAACCGAAGGCACTTACAAAGAAGTCCTTGCAATCCGGATATTCACAATCCTGATCAGATTCACCATCACATATGGGGAACTCAATACCGTAGCTACTCGGTGCAGAGTCAATCGATAGTTCATCCTATCACTCTCGCAAATACCGGTCTTCAACACCGATCTTCAAATGCGATTCACAACGACGTATCACATATTCGGAATGGGTTATACGACCCCATGGTCCTTTCCCGGTTAACCCGAATAGTGAGCGCTTATTCAAAAATAAGTGTGCATTCAAATTCAAACAAATCACATCAAATACCCATTTAAAGGGAAATACTGATAGTCGGCTATTGAACTATCAATGGATATGCATACATCACCAGATTCCAAATAATTTTCCAAATTATTTACATTTCCAAAATATCTTTACAAGATATAAAATTCCAACACTTCAAAAATAAATCAATATTTATTTTTATACAAATTCCACTTTTCACATATAAATTCCATAATGAATTTATATTTCCAAAATATCCATGCATATGCGATTTCAATAATTCATTTCAATTTATCTTCAAAAAGATAAATTCTAATTATTCACTTCATATTGGAAAACATTTCCATACTTATTTATTCATAAGTAATTCACAAATTCCTTTTATTTTCAACACTTAGAAAATATTCAGTATACTTAAATCGAATTAAGTATATATTTGATTCTTTAAGGAAATCATTCACTTAACATATTTATTTGGGCCAAAACGAATGTTGCGTAAAACATCGTTACAACGTCCCAAAATCACTAGTATAGGGATTCGAAATTAAATAGATATATAAATCCCAATACTATACAACCCATTTCCTTTCGGAAATCATTTACTATAACAACAGTGTTATAGTCCACTATTTCCTTTTATTTCTCGAAATCGTCTATTTCAACAATAAATGTTGAAATCTATGGTTTCGAATCTCAACACCTTTAAAACATCGTTAGATCGTTTTAATTCTGTTTAAAATATCACATTCTAAAACATTTTCTTTAACATGTTATTCACTATTCAAAAACGCGAATATACTATGTTAACAAATTTCATCCTTTTTATACTTTTTAACTTAAAGGATTATTCACAGTCTAAAACGTGAATATAACTCCATTTATAAGTTATAACAATTAACTTATCAAAATAAGTCATTTGCGGATTTATAAAACAACGTTTATAAATTCCGTTTCTATTTATTTATAAAAACTTCTTTTTTTTTTATAAATACCTTTATTAACCTATTTCAGTTTATAACTCAATTATAGACTAAAAGTTCATATTATAAGTTAACTACTTATAAACGATTATTTCACAAAATCGTTCCTTAGAATTTCATAATTGTAAATCTTATAACTTATAAGATTCAATTATTTATCCAAATCTTATTACTTTAATAACTTTACAAATTTTATAAACCTACTGTTTATAAAATTCCATTTATAACTTTACCGTTATATAATTCCATGAATTCCATTCATTTACAAAATTCACTTTCACTTCATTCAAACACTTATAAAATCTCATTTTATAATTCCAACGTTTTAATTTACAAATATTCATTTGTAAATCCTTTAATATAAATCAATCTATATTATTCTTTAAAACGTCTTAACTCCTTTATAGTTTCACCATTTTGATTTATAAAATAATCAAATTTTATAAATCTTAAATTCAAACTTTTAATAATAAACTCAAAAATCCAGTTTAAACTATTTTATAAAATCATTGATCCATATTTCTCAAAAATCAACTTTTAACCGTATTTCTAAAAATCAGCTTTTTAACTATATTTCACAAAATCATAATTTTTATAACTTTAAAAATTTTAACGTTTATTTATTTATAATGGATCAATTCCAAAAATATAGTATATTTTCAAAATCACTTTTAAAATCATTTTAAAATCCCAAAATCTGGGTCCAATGATGCTACACACCAAATAGTCAATCACGACAACAACGATATCATATATCGATATGATAATCCATCAAATATCAAAATATCTGAAAATCAAATAAATACTGTTGAGGAATCCTGTTGGATCCCTCCAACCTGTTTCCTGCATCCAAAAACATTAGCACAATACCAATTTCGCTCCAGTACGAAATTATCGCGGTACATGTTCTTAATAAATATTATCCGCTTAATAACGGCGTAATAGGGTCTCATCCGCTAAACAAAAAATGCGGGAAATCAATCAACTGCAATATATACATATGCCAATATATATATATTGATATTATATATAATACCAATTTCACTGTTTATGAAATATTCGCGGTATATGTTTATATTAAATAACATCCGCTTACTAACGGCGCATAATGTCTATTTTAACAATCAATAATTTACAGTCATCATTCAAACATGCATTCAAATATTTTAAATCTAACTATTTAAAATAAAATCGAAATCTATTCGATTGAGTGAGAAGTTCTCACCTTGGTTTTAATTTCCGTTTAAGCTTTTATTTCGAATAAAATTAAACGCGCGTTTAATTTTACCCGAAATTCTCACTAACTCCAAACGACTCCAAACCAACTCCATCGCGTAGTGCTCGTCCATACGATTCCAACGCAACTGGGTTTGCATTTTTTCGACCTCGTATGAAAAAGTTATGCATTTTATAAGATCGTACACGATTTATATAACTAAATTCACAACTAACTTAATAATTTAAACCCAAACAAATCACAGCCTTTGATCTCACCCCCCCTCACATCTGGGCCGCACGTCTCCACCCCCATCTTCTTCGTTCTCATCTCCAGGTCTTGGCCGAAAGCATGAAACCCAACAATGAAAACTAGGTTTAAATATTGCAACTTCAATACTCAATGAAAATTCGATCGGCTACATGCATTTTGAAGCTCTCAACTCCCTCTAGGTTCGGCCCCCTCCATGCCAAGCTCGGCCTGCTTATGCACGTGGAAATGCGTGCGAAATCTGATGCAAACGGCCCATCCTTGCTCCCTCTACGCAACTCCAAACTCGATCATATCCGTATGGATTTCAAGCTCTCTTCATGCTCTACCTTTTTCGTGTTGAACACTTCTTCTAATTCCTTGTAGATTGGGAGAGATTGAGAGATGAAGGAGATGGATTTCTGGCCATTGAATATTAGGGCCGGCTACATGAATGAATTAGGGTTTGGAATGATATTTTATCAAATTTTGTGAAGGGGTAGGGCTATTTATAAGGAACGAGCGACACTATTCATCCCGGATTTTCCGAACTCCGATTTAGACGCCGTAACCAGCGTACCTAGGGTTTATCCCGCGTTCCGGACACAATGGAACAGGTTTCGGAAGCTAATTCGGAAGTATGTGCGAGTTATGGCTGAAAACGTTCAATTTAAATTAAACCGATTTAAGTCGATTTCTAGGCGTTTTAATTTGTACCGGACAAACGGTAAATCCAATTGACTTGAAATTTGAAACCTTACAATAATATCACATTACGGATCCGATGAAACTGGTTTCGTCGAAATCCGGGACTTTTTGAAAAATGGCTATTTTGACTCGCCAAATTTAAATTAAAAATAATTCAATGCGTTTCGAGCTGCCACGATCAAACGATAGCTCCGATTGACACGAAATTTGAAATCCGGTAATAACAAACTATTACGGATCCAATGAAACTGGTTTCGTTCAATTCTGAGACTGTTCAAAAATTGACTATTTTACAGTCGATTATTAAATATTAAAATATTCAATTTTCACAAATTAACTTTTAATTCGATTTTAAAAGTTCTAAAATATTTCTATAACTCCAGTATGATTAAATAAAATTTTCCAAATTATTTTCAATCATATTTAACTCAAATTTCAATTATTTCCATAATTTAACATATTAAATTATCGATTTAATTATCCAATTAAATCCAAAAATTCAAAATAAAATTTATTTGACTTATAAATTCACTTATTAATATTTAAAATTAATTAAATATTCAAATTTAAATTAATAAAAATTCTGGGTCGTTACAATCTTTCCCCCTTAAAAGAATTTCGTCCTCGAAATTATAAGTAAGAAAGGTTACAGAATTTATTAACTTTCCAAAATTTATAATTAAATTCCTTACAATACTTTACTAAGTTTTCAAATCATACTTAGTTATCTTTTTTCAAAAACAAACTATATCATTTAACTTTCAATTCCAAACCAAAGCTTAAGTTTCCAAAATTTTCCTATTTTTCTCAAATTTTTTTCTAACGCCTTAAATTTTCGGAAAAATTCGCCATGTCTCCTTTGCGCGGCTCAATCCGAAAAAAAAAATGACAGTATATATATCACAAATATACATCTCATCAAGTAATGAGGCCTCCCGCAGGGAAAAAAGTGTAAAAGTACTGTATTTAATCCGAGATATGTACCTTATATTTTATTAGCGAGCATATACGGCTAATATAGCGCTAAAGCGAACCCCAAATGCGAAGCAAACGCGATCCGCACCTACTAAACTCAACAAACAACATGAGAACATGCTCATATGCAAATAATATCGATATACAACATATAGTAACATATCAACTATATATGTCACATAGCAAATGCAACTAAACAACAAATGCAAACATCAACCAACTAACATCCATATCCAATAAACATTCATTCATATTCTCATTCATATACAATGAATTGGTTTTCACTTTAAATCACATTTGATTTGTTTACCTTGGATTTTATCAACATTCATTCTCAATTCAATTAGTTTACATTTACTAATTAAATCTAATTCACATTCAATTCTATTCAAATTTATTTACTTTCAATTTGAATTCAATTACATACTTTCAATTTCATTAATACTTAATGAATTTTATACAATCAATCAACAATCATATAACAACCAAAGTATATATAATACAACCAAATTCCTTTGCTTATATTCATTCTCATTCAATTTGGTTTAACATCTTCACTTTCCAATTGGTTTTATTTAAATTGATTTTCATTCAATTTATTCAACTTCTAATAACATTTGATTTCAATGAATTACACTTATAATCATTATTTCATATCAACTTAATTTACATTCAATTGATTATTATTCAATTTTATTCAACTTCCAATAAAATTAGATTTTAATGAATTAACACTTTCATTAATTATTCCATTCCAATTTATTCATTCAATTACAAAAGTTGAATTTCTATTCACATAACTTAAGTTCATATTCATTTAACTTTATATTTTTACTTTGATACCAAAGTCAATTCCATTCAATAACACTTAAGTTATATTCCATTTAACATTAAATTCACTTTTATTTACAACTCATATTCATAAATATATTCATATAGTTTCACTTCTTATATATATATATATATGTTTATTTTACAATTGTAAATCACTTTAATTATACTTCCATTCTCATAATTTATTTGCTTATACAATTATTCTTCAATTTAGATTATTCAAACATCTAAACAATCAACTTATATACACTTTAATAATTCTGAAAAATTATTTCTTTATATACAAAATATACTCAAGGTAAAATTATTTCATTTACCTAATTTAAAAATCAATACTGTGTCGAATTGTTTTATTCAAGTGTTTAGAAACCCCTTCGGCTCAGTTTCGAGGCTGTGCTGACGAAAGTTCATATACCACTCAATAAACCAATCATCACAATATAAAACAATTTTATATTCACTAACAAATACGCTCTCATAGCTATTATTACACTCAACTCATTCTAGAGTACTGCTGACTCTATCTCTAATGAGTAATACCCTACAGAACCATGGTTGTCGCTTAACCATCAGAGCTCTGATACCAAATGTAACGTACGCGGATTTTCGTTGCCGAAAAACCGAATAGTTATGGGTTTTAAAAAGAGAATTTTAAGAAAAGAAGAAGAGGGAAAAAGAAGAAGGAAAAAAGGAAAAAGAAAGAAGAGAGAAGAGATAGGAAATAGAGAGAAAAGAAGATAGATAATTTTTAGAAAACAGAGAATTTTAAAAATAGAAGATAGAAGAATTTTAAAATAGAACGGACAAAAGAAAACAACAGAACAACAACAGAATCTCACAATTCGCAGCGGAACAACATATAATAATAAATGAATAATCTTTAAACAAAGAACTATATCAGTTATTACATTCCATTTCATTACATTACATCATATCATCAGAGTGTACAACAACATACAACAATAAACAGTGCAGCGGAAAAAGAAATACTATATAAACTAGTAATACGCCATGCCATCCAGCTTGCCTCTAGCAACTCCAGAATATCCAGAATATCCTGATAAACCTAACTCTTAACTGCCCGTGTGGAAATTTGTGGGCACCCAGAGTTTAGGAAGGAAAACAATAAACTCCAAGTCAGTCATGTGACTGGTGTGAGAACTCAAAACAGTTTATTTATCTTTAAAATCAAAAAGAGGAATATTTTTAAATTCAATTCGCAATGCTTTTAAAAAATGAGACTACCATAAGGCCTCCTGCCACACACACAATGCAAACGCAGACTTGGAGAAGATTTCTCCTTATGATAGTCAAAGATGCTTGATACGCATTAAAATCAAATCAATTTTGATATTATTATTAGTGCATAGTGTAGAACAAATTCATTTCGAAAGTAGAATATAAATCTTAGCCAGCATAGGTACCATTATATTATGCCTACTAATAGCTACCATATTAGATGGCAGGTTCTACAACTAAAACCGTACAAGTTTCGTATTGTTTCTTTGGATTTCCAACAAATGGTCAGGCCAAGGAACTTCCCATTGCCACTGAGAATGCCTCTGGAAAGACATCCCCGAGAACCAAACCGGAACTCTGCCAACACAAGGCCGGGTTACCCCTTAACTGGGTAACTACTGACACGAGCACGTCATTCCCCGGTCCTTTAGGACCTTTTCAACCGAGCGCTCGATATCCAACATCACACCATAATAAATAGAGTGTTTTCAACATGAGTAAGTATCTGGGCTCCATACCATGATACCACCCCTTTCCAGAAGGAAATGCACATACCCTAAGGGGAGCTACAGCAACCCCTAATAACCTTGCCGCATCTTTCCTGTTTTGACCATTTCCGGGATGTGAGGCTCGACGAAGTCACGTCCACAAAAACATACTTTATACAAAAGCCATGCTTTGGGTCAACAAATGATCAACACAATGATCACTAAGATAGACGATCAAATAAATGATCCTATCACAATAATCAACACAATGATCATTTCAGCATCACTCAGCATGTCACATTACCAAACTGGGAATATATCGCTGATAACTTCAACTATATAACCTTTGAGCTCGTACGTCTCAAAGAAGGGTGTTAAGCAAAGAATAAATTCTCCGCCACCAACAGAAATATATTTGAAAGAAATCGGCTTTATATCTCAACTTGTAATGTCAGGCATACAATCCATACAAGTCTGTTCCGGGCTCGAACAGAACCGAAGGCACTTACAAAGAAGTCCTTGCAATCCGGATATTCACAATCCTGATCAGATTCACCATCACATATGGGGAACTCAATACCGTAGCTACTCGGTGCAGAGTCAATCGATAGTTCATCCTATCACTCTCGCAAATACCGGTCTTCAACACCGATCTTCAAATGCGATTCACAACGACGTATCACATATTCGGAATGGGTTATACGACCCCATGGTCCTTTCCCGGTTAACCCGAATAGTGAGCGCTTATTCAAAAATAAGTGTGCATTCAAATTCAAACAAATCACATCAAATACCCATTTAAAGGGAAATACTGATAGTCGGCTATTGAACTATCAATGGATATGCATACATCACCAGATTCCAAATAATTTTCCAAATTATTTACATTTCCAAAATATCTTTACAAGATATAAAATTCCAACACTTCAAAAATAAATCAATATTTATTTTTATACAAATTCCACTTTTCACATATAAATTCCATAATGAATTTATATTTCCAAAATATCCATGCATATGCGATTTCAATAATTCATTTCAATTTATCTTCAAAAAGATAAATTCTAATTATTCACTTCATATTGGAAAACATTTCCATACTTATTTATTCATAAGTAATTCACAAATTCCTTTTATTTTCAACACTTAGAAAATATTCAGTATACTTAAATCGAATTAAGTATATATTTGATTCTTTAAGGAAATCATTCACTTAACATATTTATTTGGTCCAAAACGAATGTTGCGTAAAACATCATTACAACGTCCCAAAATCACTAGTATAGGGATTCGAAATTAAATAGATATATAAATCCCAATACTATACAACCCATTTCCTTTCGGAAATCATTTACTATAACAACAGTGTTATAGTCCACTATTTCCTTTTATTTCTCGAAATCGTCTATTTCAACAATAAATGTTGAAATCTATGGTTTCGAATCTCAACACCTTTAAAACATCGTTAGATCGTTTTAATTCTGTTTAAAATATCACATTCTAAAACATTTTCTTTAACATGTTATTCACTATTCAAAAACGCGAATATACTATGTTAACAAATTTCATCCTTTTTATACTTTTTAACTTAAAGGATTATTCACAGTCTAAAACGTGAATATAACTCCATTTATAAGTTATAACAATTAACTTATCAAAATAAGTCGTTTGCGGATTTATAAAACAACGTTTATAAATTCCGTTTCTATTTATTTATAAAAACTTCTTTTTTTTTTATAAATACCTTTATTAACCTATTTCAGTTTATAACTCAATTATAGACTAAAAGTTCATATTATAAGTTAACTACTTATAAACGATTATTTCACAAAATCGTTCCTTAGAATTTCATAATTGTAAATCTTATAACTTATAAGATTCAATTATTTATCCAAATCTTATTACTTTAATAACTTTACAAATTTTATAAACCTACTGTTTATAAAATTCCATTTATAACTTTACCGTTATATAATTCCATGAATTCCATTCATTTACAAAATTCACTTTCACTTCATTCAAACACTTATAAAATCTCATTTTATAATTCCAACGTTTTAATTTACAAATATTCATTTGTAAATCCTTTAATATAAATCAATCTATATTATTCTTTAAAACGTCTTAACTCCTTTATAGTTTCACCATTTTGATTTATAAAATAATCAAATTTTATAAATCTTAAATTCAAACTTTTAATAATAAACTCAAAAATCCAGTTTAAACTATTTTATAAAATCATTGATCCATATTTCTCAAAAATCAACTTTTAACCGTATTTCTAAAAATCAGCTTTTTAACTATATTTCACAAAATCATAATTTTTATAACTTTAAAAATTTTAACGTTTATTTATTTATAATGGATCAATTCCAAAAATATAGTATATTTTCAAAATCACTTTTAAAATCATTTTAAAATCCCAAAATCTGGGTCCAATGATGCTACACACCAAATAGTCAATCACGACAACAACGATATCATATATCGATATGATAATCCATCAAATATCAAAATATCTGAAAATCAAATAAATACTGTTGAGGAATCCTGTTGGATCCCTCCAACCTGTTTCCTGCATCCAAAAACATTAGCACAATACCAATTTCGCTCCAGTACGAAATTATCGCGGTACATGTTCTTAATAAATATTATCCGCTTAATAACGGCGTAATAGGGTCTCATCCGCTAAACAAAAAATGCGGGAAATCAATCAACTGCAATATATACATATGCCAATATATATATATTGATATTATATATAATACCAATTTCACTGTTTATGAAATATTCGCGGTATATGTTTATATTAAATAACATCCGCTTACTAACGGCGCATAATGTCTATTTTAACAATCAATAATTTACAGTCATCATTCAAACATGCATTCAAATATTTTAAATCTAACTATTTAAAATAAAATCGAAATCTATTCGATTGAGTGAGAAGTTCTCACCTTGGTTTTAATTTCCGTTTAAGCTTTTATTTCGAATAAAATTAAACGCGCGTTTAATTTTACCCGAAATTCTCACTAACTCCAAACGACTCCAAACCAACTCCATCGCGTAGTGCTCGTCCATACGATTCCAACGCAACTGGGTTTGCATTTTTTCGACCTCGTATGAAAAAGTTATGCATTTTATAAGATCGTACACGATTTATATAACTAAATTCACAACTAACTTAATAATTTAAACCCAAACAAATCACAGCCTTTGATCTCACCCCCCCTCACATCTGGGCCGCACGTCTCCACCCCCATCTTCTTCGTTCTCATCTCCAGGTCTTGGCCGAAAGCATGAAACCCAACAATGAAAACTAGGTTTAAATATTGCAACTTCAATACTCAATGAAAATTCGATCGGCTACATGCATTTTGAAGCTCTCAACTCCCTCTAGGTTCGGCCCCCTCCATGCCAAGCTCGGCCTGCTTATGCACGTGGAAATGCGTGCGAAATCTGATGCAAACGGCCCATCCTTGCTCCCTCTACGCAACTCCAAACTCGATCATATCCGTATGGATTTCAAGCTCTCTTCATGCTCTACCTTTTTCGTGTTGAACACTTCTTCTAATTCCTTGTAGATTGGGAGAGATTGAGAGATGAAGGAGATGGATTTCTGGCCATTGAATATTAGGGCCGGCTACATGAATGAATTAGGGTTTGGAATGATATTTTATCAAATTTTGTGAAGGGGTAGGGCTATTTATAAGGAACGAGCGACACTATTCATCCCGGATTTTCCGAACTCCGATTTAGACGCCGTAACCAGCGTACCTAGGGTTTATCCCGCGTTCCGGACACAATGGAACAGGTTTCGGAAGCTAATTCGGAAGTATGTGCGAGTTATGGCTGAAAACGTTCAATTTAAATTAAACCGATTTAAGTCGATTTCTAGGCGTTTTAATTTGTACCGGACAAACGGTAAATCCAATTGACTTGAAATTTGAAACCTTACAATAATATCACATTACGGATCCGATGAAACTGGTTTCGTCGAAATCCGGGACTTTTTGAAAAATGGCTATTTTGACTCGCCAAATTTAAATTAAAAATAATTCAATGCGTTTCGAGCTGCCACGATCAAACGATAGCTCCGATTGACACGAAATTTGAAATCCGGTAATAACAAACTATTACGGATCCAATGAAACTGGTTTCGTTCAATTCTGAGACTGTTCAAAAATTGACTATTTTACAGTCGATTATTAAATATTAAAATATTCAATTTTCACAAATTAACTTTTAATTCGATTTTAAAAGTTCTAAAATATTTCTATAACTCCAGTATGATTAAATAAAATTTTCCAAATTATTTTCAATCATATTTAACTCAAATTTCAATTATTTCCATAATTTAACATATTAAATTATCGATTTAATTATCCAATTAAATCCAAAAATTCAAAATAAAATTTATTTGACTTATAAATTCACTTATTAATATTTAAAATTAATTAAATATTCAAATTTAAATTAATAAAAATTCTGGGTCGTTACAATCTTTCCCCCTTAAAAGAATTTCGTCCTCGAAATTATAAGTAAGAAAGGTTACAGAATTTATTAACTTTCCAAAATTTATAATTAAATTCCTTACAATACTTTACTAAGTTTTCAAATCATACTTAGTTATCTTTTTTCAAAAACAAACTATATCATTTAACTTTCAATTCCAAACCAAAGCTTAAGTTTCCAAAATTTTCCTATTTTTCTCAAATTTTTTTCTAACGCCTTAAATTTTCGGAAAAATTCGCCATGTCTCCTTTGCGCGGCTCAATCCGAAAAAAAAATGACAGTATATATATCACAAATATACATCTCATCAAGTAATGAGGCCTCCCGCAGGGAAAAAAGTGTAAAAGTACTGTATTTAATCCGAGATATGTACCTTATATTTTATTAGCGAGCATATACGGCTAATATAGCGCTAAAGCGAACCCCAAATGCGAAGCAAACGCGATCCGCACCTACTAAACTCAACAAACAACATGAGAACATGCTCATATGCAAATAATATCGATATACAACATATAGTAACATATCAACTATATATGTCACATAGCAAATGCAACTAAACAACAAATGCAAACATCAACCAACTAACATCCATATCCAATAAACATTCATTCATATTCTCATTCATATACAATGAATTGGTTTTCACTTTAAATCACATTTGATTTGTTTACCTTGGATTTTATCAACATTCATTCTCAATTCAATTAGTTTACATTTATTAATTAAATCTAATTCACATTCAATTCTATTCAAATTTATTTACTTTCAATTTGAATTCAATTACATACTTTCAATTTCATTAATACTTAATGAATTTTATACAATCAATCAACAATCATATAACAACCAAAGTATATATAATACAACCAAATTCCTTTGCTTATATTCATTCTCATTCAATTTGGTTTAACATCTTCACTTTCCAATTGGTTTTATTTAAATTGATTTTCATTCAATTTATTCAACTTCTAATAACATTTGATTTCAATGAATTACACTTATAATCATTATTTCATATCAACTTAATTTACATTCAATTGATTATTATTCAATTTTATTCAACTTCCAATAAAATTAGATTTTAATGAATTAACACTTTCATTAATTATTCCATTCCAATTTATTCATTCAATTACAAAAGTTGAATTTCTATTCACATAACTTAAGTTCATATTCATTTAACTTTATATTTTTACTTTGATACCAAAGTCAATTCCATTCAATAACACTTAAGTTATATTCCATTTAACATTAAATTCACTTTTATTTACAACTCATATTCATAAATATATTCATATAGTTTCACTTCTTATATATATATATATATATGTTTATTTTACAATTGTAAATCACTTTAATTATACTTCCATTCTCATAATTTATTTGCTTATACAATTATTCTTCAATTTAGATTATTCAAACATCTAAACAATCAACTTATATACACTTTAATAATTCTGAAAAATTATTTCTTTATATACAAAATATACTCAAGGTAAAATTATTTCATTTACCTAATTTAAAAATCAATACTGTGTCGAATTGTTTTATTCAAGTGTTTAGAAACCCCTTCGGCTCAGTTTCGAGGCTGTGCTGACGAAAGTTCATATACCACTCAATAAACCAATCATCACAATATAAAACAATTTTATATTCACTAACAAATACGCTCTCATAGCTATTATTACACTCAACTCATTCTAGAGTACTGCTGACTCTATCTCTAATGAGTAATACCCTACAGAACCATGGTTGTCGCTTAACCATCAGAGCTCTGATACCAAATGTAACGTACGCGGATTTTCGTTGCCGAAAAACCGAATAGTTATGGGTTTTAAAAAGAGAATTTTAAGAAAAGAAGAAGAGGGAAAAAGAAGAAGGAAAAAAGGAAAAAGAAAGAAGAGAGAAGAGATAGGAAATAGAGAGAAAAGAAGATAGATAATTTTTAGAAAACAGAGAATTTTAAAAATAGAAGATAGAAGAATTTTAAAATAGAACGGACAAAAGAAAACAACAGAACAACAACAGAATCTCACAATTCGCAGCGGAACAACATATAATAATAAATGAATAATCTTTAAACAAAGAACTATATCAGTTATTACATTCCATTTCATTACATTACATCATATCATCAGAGTGTACAACAACATACAACAATAAACAGTGCAGCGGAAAAAGAAATACTATATAAACTAGTAATACGCCATGCCATCCAGCTTGCCTCTAGCAACTCCAGAATATCCAGAATATCCTGATAAACCTAACTCTTAACTGCCCGTGTGGAAATTTGTGGGCACCCAGAGTTTAGGAAGGAAAACAATAAACTCCAAGTCAGTCATGTGACTGGTGTGAGAACTCAAAACAGTTTATTTATCTTTAAAATCAAAAAGAGGAATATTTTTAAATTCAATTCGCAATGCTTTTAAAAAATGAGACTACCATAAGGCCTCCTGCCACACACACAATGCAAACGCAGACTTGGAGAAGATTTCTCCTTATGATAGTCAAAGATGCTTGATACGCATTAAAATCAAATCAATTTTGATATTATTATTAGTGCATAGTGTAGAACAAATTCATTTCGAAAGTAGAATATAAATCTTAGCCAGCATAGGTACCATTATATTATGCCTACTAATAGCTACCATATTAGATGGCAGGTTCTACAACTAAAACCGTACAAGTTTCGTATTGTTTCTTTGGATTTACAACAAATGGTCAGGCCAAGGAACTTCCCATTGCCACTGAGAATGCCTCTGGAAAGACATCCCCGAGAACCAAACCGGAACTCTGCCAACACAAGGCCGGGTTACCCCTTAACTGGGTAACTACTGACACGAGCACGTCATTCCCCGGTCCTTTAGGACCTTTTCAACCGAGCGCTCGATATCCAACATCACACCATAATAAATAGAGTGTTTTCAACATGAGTAAGTATCTGGGCTCCATACCATGATACCACCCCTTTCCAGAAGGAAATGCACATACCCTAAGGGGAGCTACAGCAACCCCTAATAACCTTGCCGCATCTTTCCTGTTTTGACCATTTCCGGGATGTGAGGCTCGACGAAGTCACGTCCACAAAAACATACTTTATACAAAAGCCATGCTTTGGGTCAACAAATGATCAACACAATGATCACTAAGATAGACGATCAAATAAATGATCCTATCACAATAATCAACACAATGATCATTTCAGCATCACTCAGCATGTCACATTACCAAACTGGGAATATATCGCTGATAACTTCAACTATATAACCTTTGAGCTCGTACGTCTCAAAGAAGGGTGTTAAGCAAAGAATAAATTCTCCGCCACCAACAGAAATATATTTGAAAGAAATCGGCTTTATATCTCAACTTGTAATGTCAGGCATACAATCCATACAAGTCTGTTCCGGGCTCGAACAGAACCGAAGGCACTTACAAAGAAGTCCTTGCAATCCGGATATTCACAATCCTGATCAGATTCACCATCACATATGGGGAACTCAATACCGTAGCTACTCGGTGCAGAGTCAATCGATAGTTCATCCTATCACTCTCGCAAATACCGGTCTTCAACACCGATCTTCAAATGCGATTCACAACGACGTATCACATATTCGGAATGGGTTATACGACCCCATGGTCCTTTCCCGGTTAACCCGAATAGTGAGCGCTTATTCAAAAATAAGTGTGCATTCAAATTCAAACAAATCACATCAAATACCCATTTAAAGGGAAATACTGATAGTCGGCTATTGAACTATCAATGGATATGCATACATCACCAGATTCCAAATAATTTTCCAAATTATTTACATTTCCAAAATATCTTTACAAGATATAAAATTCCAACACTTCAAAAATAAATCAATATTTATTTTTATACAAATTCCACTTTTCACATATAAATTCCATAATGAATTTATATTTCCAAAATATCCATGCATATGCGATTTCAATAATTCATTTCAATTTATCTTCAAAAAGATAAATTCTAATTATTCACTTCATATTGGAAAACATTTCCATACTTATTTATTCATAAGTAATTCACAAATTCCTTTTATTTTCAACACTTAGAAAATATTCAGTATACTTAAATCGAATTAAGTATATATTTGATTCTTTAAGGAAATCATTCACTTAACATATTTATTTGGGCCAAAACGAATGTTGCGTAAAACATCGTTACAACGTCCCAAAATCACTAGTATAGGGATTCGAAATTAAATAGATATATAAATCCCAATACTATACAACCCATTTCCTTTCGGAAATCATTTACTATAACAACAGTGTTATAGTCCACTATTTCCTTTTATTTCTCGAAATCGTCTATTTCAACAATAAATGTTGAAATCTATGGTTTCGAATCTCAACACCTTTAAAACATCGTTAGATCGTTTTAATTCTGTTTAAAATATCACATTCTAAAACATTTTCTTTAACATGTTATTCACTATTCAAAAACGCGAATATACTATGTTAACAAATTTCATCCTTTTTATACTTTTTAACTTAAAGGATTATTCACAGTCTAAAACGTGAATATAACTCCATTTATAAGTTATAACAATTAACTTATCAAAATAAGTCGTTTGCGGATTTATAAAACAACGTTTATAAATTCCGTTTCTATTTATTTATAAAAACTTCTTTTTTTTTTATAAATACCTTTATTAACCTATTTCAGTTTATAACTCAATTATAGACTAAAAGTTCATATTATAAGTTAACTACTTATAAACGATTATTTCACAAAATCGTTCCTTAGAATTTCATAATTGTAAATCTTATAACTTATAAGATTCAATTATTTATCCAAATCTTATTACTTTAATAACTTTACAAATTTTATAAACCTACTGTTTATAAAATTCCATTTATAACTTTACCGTTATATAATTCCATGAATTCCATTCATTTACAAAATTCACTTTCACTTCATTCAAACACTTATAAAATCTCATTTTATAATTCCAACGTTTTAATTTACAAATATTCATTTGTAAATCCTTTAATATAAATCAATCTATATTATTCTTTAAAACGTCTTAACTCCTTTATAGTTTCACCATTTTGATTTATAAAATAATCAAATTTTATAAATCTTAAATTCAAACTTTTAATAATAAACTCAAAAATCCAGTTTAAACTATTTTATAAAATCATTGATCCATATTTCTCAAAAATCAACTTTTAACCGTATTTCTAAAAATCAGCTTTTTAACTATATTTCACAAAATCATAATTTTTATAACTTTAAAAATTTTAACGTTTATTTATTTATAATGGATCAATTCCAAAAATATAGTATATTTTCAAAATCACTTTTAAAATCATTTTAAAATCCCAAAATCTGGGTCCAATGATGCTACACACCAAATAGTCAATCACGACAACAACGATATCATATATCGATATGATAATCCATCAAATATCAAAATATCTGAAAATCAAATAAATACTGTTGAGGAATCCTGTTGGATCCCTCCAACCTGTTTCCTGCATCCAAAAACATTAGCACAATACCAATTTCGCTCCAGTACGAAATTATCGCGGTACATGTTCTTAATAAATATTATCCGCTTAATAACGGCGTAATAGGGTCTCATCCGCTAAACAAAAAATGCGGGAAATCAATCAACTGCAATATATACATATGCCAATATATATATATTGATATTATATATAATACCAATTTCACTGTTTATGAAATATTCGCGGTATATGTTTATATTAAATAACATCCGCTTACTAATGGCGCATAATGTCTATTTTAACAATCAATAATTTACAGTCATCATTCAAACATGCATTCAAATATTTTAAATCTAACTATTTAAAATAAAATCGAAATCTATTCGATTGAGTGAGAAGTTCTCACCTTGGTTTTAATTTCCGTTTAAGCTTTTATTTCGAATAAAATTAAACGCGCGTTTAATTTTACCCGAAATTCTCACTAACTCCAAACGACTCCAAACCAACTCCATCGCGTAGTGCTCGTCCATACGATTCCAACGCAACTGGGTTTGCATTTTTTCGACCTCGTATGAAAAAGTTATGCATTTTATAAGATCGTACACGATTTATATAACTAAATTCACAACTAACTTAATAATTTAAACCCAAACAAATCACAGCCTTTGATCTCACCCCCCCTCACATCTGGGCCGCACGTCTCCACCCCCATCTTCTTCGTTCTCATCTCCAGGTCTTGGCCGAAAGCATGAAACCCAACAATGAAAACTAGGTTTAAATATTGCAACTTCAATACTCAATGAAAATTCGATCGGCTACATGCATTTTGAAGCTCTCAACTCCCTCTAGGTTCGGCCCCCTCCATGCCAAGCTCGGCCTGCTTATGCACGTGGAAATGCGTGCGAAATCTGATGCAAACGGCCCATCCTTGCTCCCTCTACGCAACTCCAAACTCGATCATATCCGTATGGATTTCAAGCTCTCTTCATGCTCTACCTTTTTCGTGTTGAACACTTCTTCTAATTCCTTGTAGATTGGGAGAGATTGAGAGATGAAGGAGATGGATTTCTGGCCATTGAATATTAGGGCCGGCTACATGAATGAATTAGGGTTTGGAATGATATTTTATCAAATTTTGTGAAGGGGTAGGGCTATTTATAAGGAACGAGCGACACTATTCATCCCGGATTTTCCGAACTCCGATTTAGACGCCGTAACCAGCGTACCTAGGGTTTATCCCGCGTTCCGGACACAATGGAACAGGTTTCGGAAGCTAATTCGGAAGTATGTGCGAGTTATGGCTGAAAACGTTCAATTTAAATTAAACCGATTTAAGTCGATTTCTAGGCGTTTTAATTTGTACCGGACAAACGGTAAATCCAATTGACTTGAAATTTGAAACCTTACAATAATATCACATTACGGATCCGATGAAACTGGTTTCGTCGAAATCCGGGACTTTTTGAAAAATGGCTATTTTGACTCGCCAAATTTAAATTAAAAATAATTCAATGCGTTTCGAGCTGCCACGATCAAACGATAGCTCCGATTGACACGAAATTTGAAATCCGGTAATAACAAACTATTACGGATCCAATGAAACAGATTTCGTTCAATTCTGAGACTGTTCAAAAATTGACTATTTTACAGTCGATTATTAAATATTAAAATATTCAATTTTCACAAATTAACTTTTAATTCGATTTTAAAAGTTCTAAAATATTTCTATAACTCCAGTATGATTAAATAAAATTTTCCAAATTATTTTCAATCATATTTAACTCAAATTTCAATTATTTCCATAATTTAACATATTAAATTATCGATTTAATTATCCAATTTAATCCAAAAATTCAAAATAAAATTTATTTGACTTATAAATTCACTTATTAATATTTAAAATTAATTAAATATTCAAATTTAAATTAATAAAAATTCTGGGTCGTTACAACTTCAAGATGAAGACTCGAGGTGTAAGAACTATTCATCGTTAAAAACTCTGAGGGTGATTCCAAAATAAGTTAAGGGGAATAGTACTTTCAGATTCGAGATGGAGATTCAGAGTGCAAGGGCTATGGTTGTTAACTCTGAGGGTGATTCCAAAATGAGTGTAACGAGATAGTGCCTTTGGTTTCGTTCGAACCCGTAACAAACTTGTAGGATTGAATGCTTTCAGAACATCGTCAGGTGGACGATGAGCATTCTAAGATAGCTGTGTTCTATATCGCAGCCTCAAGCCTCATCAACCAGGAATGGCTAAAACAGGAGAGGTGCAACAAGGTTAAGTGGGTAGCACCCAAGTAGGACGAGATTTACCCCTATCTAGAGGTCCCTTTCTATTTCGGCTTAGTGTGTGTGGTTAGTCGCGCCAACCACGGGGTGGCCTTGTTCAGGACTGTCCAATAAGGGATGGTTCCGGCCTTGTGTTGCAGGGGATTGGAAGTAATCTTCGGTACGGTGATCTAGGCCCCGTACTGTGACAGGCGATACCCCAGTAGCTCTGCCATTGATGGAAACCCATTCTTCCTACGTGCCCTTACAGTTTTGAGTGTATTATCCACTTTTGTGGCTAGTAGCTGGAATTTAATAGATGTCACAATTTCAGCTATTTTCCATTTACTTGAAAACCCTAGACACTATTATAATATCACTGGATTTCCTATCAAATCTTTTGGTTAGCATAAGGCAAAAACTTTTCCATGTTTATATGTGGAAAGTCTTACGTGATACCTTTTCTTTTCAAAGGATTTTTAAAGTTAAGCAACTTTAACCCGTTTACTCGCATCAGACCCATGTCTAACCCAAGTGTTTATTTTCTGTTTTATTAAACTCTTGGGTACTCATATTATGTATGAGTAGTCGAGGGATTCAGGTTAGCTTGACGAATTCTGGAGGGGATTTGAAGCAGGAGGCTTCAGCATGTAGATATATAATGGTTCCGCTGTGTTTGTGTTGTGTCTGTATCTTTGTAATACCTTGAGTTGTATAGTTAGACAGATGTTTATAGCTGTCTAATATGAAATGTATAAGTTATGCACTATGATGTATATGATACTATGTAATATTTTATGTGATATATTATATTTCATTCGTTCCGCTGTGAGAATCTATTGTTGTTGAGTTTCTTCTTTCCCTGTCTTTTCTTATTCTATCCCGTTCTTTCGTAATTCATGATGCGTCTTTCTGGGCTAAAAAAAATGGGTCGTGACACATCGGGTGAAGCAACGCAGAAGATGAAGCTCAAATCGATGACCCTTGGCAAGGTTTGCATTTTCCTTAGGCTTTACTGCCTAAGAAAGGCCGCTATCGGTCCATTGATGACTTATCATTGGTTCACTGATGGTGCACCATCCCGAGCTGGAAAGCCAGGCGGTGTGCGTTTTAAGTGGGTATTCTTCTCGTGTTTCAGGAATGGGTTGCGTAGCTTCGATGCAAATACATTAGAGACCATGGGCTATTCGGGAGGCAGAATGCAAGGCGGAGCTCGGGATCCAGATGCAAATGTTATATGATTCCTATGGGATAAACAGTGATCAACTACGAGATTGTTATAGCGATTGGTCACATGATCATATCTAATGAGCATGTACGATCGAACAGAGTAAATCTATAAAGTTGGGTTTAACCTTATGGTATGCTCAGTTGGATAAATTGTATTGGCCTTATACTAGTGACTGTACATGGTATTTGTAATGACCCGTAATTTTGCCACTTCGAAAATAAAATATTTTACTAATTTTAAATTTAAAAAGGGTCAGAACTTAAGTAAATATGTTATAAATAATGAATAAGGATGGAGAAATTATTTATCTTATAGTTAATAATGGAAAAAAAAAGATTTTGGATTTTCATCACAAAATAGCCAAAATTTAAGTTTTGTTAAAAATAAATAAATGCTTAAATAAGTAATTTTAAATATTTAATTGAAAAGTCAAACTATATTGAAATCACTTTATAAAGATAATAAAAGTACAATAAAGGGTTTAATAATAGCTTTACAATCGTTTTACAAAATTATTCAAAATTTGTCACATTTTGTCAACGTAACTTCAAAATTCAATATTTTGATATCCTCCCTAATGATATGGAATTTAACCCAAAAAGACTTGTTTTAATTCATTTAGCATAGTAGGAAATTCAATTTTAAGTTTGGTTTACTTTACATAGTTTAACATAAACGTTAAATTTTGACTGTAAAATTTGTCAATAAAATTGTTGTTTTCAACCGTAACAAGTCATCTCAACGTTATATGAACACATCCACTTTATAATCTATATATTTCATCTTTGCAAACTATAACAAACTATATTACGTATGCATTTGCCATAATAAAGACAAGAATTGACTTTTGAAAAGTTAAATTATAAAATAAAGTAAAAAGGACATGATTTGACATAAACTTATAAACAAATCTATACTGACCAACATCATTACTAAAAGACCTAGCATATCCTTTCTCATTAATGCATTAACCCTCAAATATCAAATCTAAAGCATGGAAAATAAGCACTTCTTATTTTATACATTTTGTTAATTTATAAAGTAACATAATCATTTCACTTAAGTACAAATTCAAATCAAACCATCTCTCACATCATTAATGCCGTTACATCCTAAGTCTTATCCATGTATGGAAAAGGATAAAAACACTTTTTAAGAAATTTGTTAATAAAAATAAAATTACAAAATCATTACATTTTTTACAAATCAAGTCCATACATCAATTCCACATTAATACACTTCATTTCAATATTAATAACAAGTCAAATCATGCTTTCAAAAAATGGTTTAAGTAAAAAGTTGTGACATGACTAGCAAGGGTATTCTGGTCTTTTACGGTAAGGGTAAAAAGGTCATTTACCATGCAAAGCTCCGCCTATAAATATACCTTCATTCTCTCTTATTTCATTCACAACAACTCTTCCTCTTCTTCCTTATTTTTTAGCTCTAATGCTTTTCTCTAATGGCCTCCAACCTCTCCGCTTCTTAAAAATACACTTACATCCCACGACCACCTTAACCAATCGCCTACACTCCCAAACCACGCCTCTACAACCCATACACGCATCCACACCCTCCACCACCATAGCCGTACCCTTTCACACACCAAACCCGAGCCCAAAACCCCCATACCTGCACCTAACTCCCCTACCCGAGCCCCTATACCATCCTACACGCCTCCTACTTCATTTACCCGAACCATAAAATGCCACACCCTCCATCTCCAAGGCCGCACCCCCTTCACAAACTCACACACCCTCCCGTATAGCTCACGCACCCCCTATCCGTGCCCACACACTCCCATTTAAAAAGTTGTACCCTCCTCTTATCAAAAAAGAAAAAAAGAAAGAAAAAAGTAAAGAATAAAAATAAATAAAGGCGAGAGTTCACGATGTTTGTTGAAAAGCATGCTAGTTCACGTAAAGTTAGACGGAGTGGAAATGAAGGTGAGAAATTCTCATTGCTATTTAATTATTTTGATTATCAAGTTTAATTGTTATGTTAGATAATCACCATTTGATGATATGGACGTTTGAATATGTTAGATGAGTAGTAGAGTTATGCTAGTATACGCATTTATTGATAATCACTATGTTATAAGAATGGATGGAGTGGTAATGATGAATTTTGAAAGTGATTATGCTCATTGTTGATTAAGTAATCCCTTTGTTAAATAAAAACCAATTTTGGTGATATGAGATACTTTGGGAAAATAAGTCTCTTTTGAAGTGAAATTGAAATTAAAATTAAAGCTAAAATAAAATAGAATTTGAATTTAAAAGTAAAATTCGATTTGAAATCGAAGTTGAATTGGAAATTAAAAGTAAAATTGATTTTGAAATTGAAAATGAAAATGAAAATGAAATTGAAATTGAAATTTGAGTTGAAATTAAAAATGGATTTGAAATCAAATTTCAAATTGAAGTCGAAATTAAGTTTAATTTGAAGGTAGAATTGAAATTGAATAGAAATTGGATCTAGAAATCTAATAATAAAATAATATGAATATAATAATATTATAATATGGAATTAGTGAAAATAAAGTTCTAAAAGTGAAAAATGTTTAAAGTGATTTATAATGAATTTGTAAGCAATAAGTTCAATTTGAAGAAATTGTTTCAAGTACTGAAAAACGAGTCAAAACTAGACGCATCGCGCAACGGTAGTTTGCGATTTCGCGCCAAAAAGTTCAAACAGGTGTACAGAGTGGAATATAGCTCGGAATTCTTTGAGATAAGGAAACTCCGGACTATTATATCCATATTTTCTAAACAAAGAAATAAAATCAAGATTTCATTAAGTAGATTTTGAAATATGTCGAAAACAATTTTTCAAAAAAATCACGCTTTTGTAGTAAAATGACCAAAACATAAAATTCCCTAAAATGGATATTTTTAAATAAGTAAAAATATGAAATAAATTTGATAAATCTATTTGAATAGTTTAAAAGAGATTCGAATGGAAAAAAAATATGATTTTCAAATATTAAAAAGTTGTTTAGATCAAATGAGCTTATAAAGCACTTTCCGCAGCACTTTTCTGCTGTCGTTTCTATTAATTTTTAAAAAGAAGGTTTAAACTTAACGATTTTTCCTAGTATCATCTATGAATGTTTCTAAAGGGATAACTAAGTGTTTAAAAGAAAATTTGGAATCTTTATAACCAACTCCAAAATAAAAGCTAATGACTGAGCATGCGGAAACGACTAGCACATTTGTCTCGCCTGTGAGATCTGGAAAGATAAAACAAGATGTTTAACTAAGGTTAGGAATGAAGCAACTAGGGCCCTGAACTTAACTGGCATATATTTTCTCTTCTTTGGCAAGTGGTGGAACGGATTGAAAAGAAAGCCCGGATGCTCTAAAAAGATTGTTTTAAGTTTTTCCAAAATAAAAGAAGATTAGTATTATCTAAAATTTAAGCAATCTCCAAAATGAATAAACTACAACTTAGATTGCATAGATATAATCTTCTTATACTTGATATTAAATTTCGAAGAGGGAACTCGTCGTATTTATGGAATTTAAAAGGTGATCTCAACGTTATTTCATGCATAGCACTTGTTGAATACAAAAATTGATATTGACTAAAATAAGAATGATTTATATGATCCTATTTACTCAATAATGTTTTCTAAGATTGATTTAGGGTTTACTATAAATGATGTCTTAAATAACATTGTTTCTGACCCTTTTAAAAGTTAAGAAACTCAGGATCGATGATAAGAAAATAGGAAATGATTTCCGAAGTAAGAAGTGAATTAACTTAGAATTACTCTAAGACTTTAAGAAAAGGATTTGTAATTAACCAAAAGAATTAAAGAGGCTTAATAAATCTTACATACTCGTATTCACATTTTTATTGATGATTTGATTTCGGAGGAACCTGGATTGGATTTGGGTGAATCCTATCCGAAAATCATTTGGAGCCAATTTACGTTTTGAAGTAAAATATATTGAAGACATTGATTTTAGGATTTTCATAGTGAAGAACTGCTTGTTGATCATTTCGGGATAAACTTCTAATATACAAATAGAAGCAGTGGTTTCTTCATTATGAAATATTCAATGCAAGGACTATTCACTACTGATTCTAGGGGTGATTCCCAAAATAGGATGTGGTAGGAAAGTACCTTCTATTTTGTGCAGTCCAAGAATGAACATGTATGGAAGAATGCCACACCTTGCATTATAAATCACATTGAGTGATCTCTATATAATGTATATCAGTCGGTGGCGGATGAGACACCTTCTCTTAGCTTAACACCCTTTCCTAAGACATTCGAGCTCAAGAAGTTATACCTTTGTAGAAATCAGTTGTTTGAATGTGGAATGACAATGTGGCATTCAAAGTGAAGGAAGATGTGCTATGTGAAAAGGTTATTTTCCACCTCAAACCCCATCAACCGAGAAATGACCAAAAACAGGGTTAGATGCGGCAAGACTGTGTGGTTCGCAACCATTAGGGTATGATTATCCTCTTTTAGATATATTTCTACCCGCTATGACATTCGGTTTTAAATTAATGTGGTTTGTATGATAGAGCACACTCAGATAAAGGTCAGTAAGGACCGAGGATGACATATTCGGTACTATCTAGTTAGAGGTAGGCCGGTCTTGTGTTGGAAGAGGAGCTTTGTGATGATGTCTCAGGAAATCCATCTAGAGGTGTACCCATTGGAAGGTAGTTCCTTCATCTGGTCATTTGTATGGAAATCCATTGTCTAATAAGAAGCCTTTACGAGTTTGATTATAGAATCCACTTTGTGGCTAATATGCTGGAATTTAATCAATGTAATAATTTCGGCTAAGATTAATAAGTTTATTTGCAAATGTTTTCAAAGAATGTCATTAAAAATAATATCAAATGATTTAATATAAAAATACTTTAGTTATCGTAAGGGAAAAACCCGTATGTGTTTATGTGTGGGCATGGTCTTATGAGATACTCTTTCTTTTCAAAACGAATTTTTTTCCAAGGTTGATATATGGCACTGTCATTTATTATTTGAGTTTTCTTACCCTGGTTTATCAAGCTTGATCTGGGTATTTTCAATACTTGGGTCAGAACCGTGTAGTTTCAGGTTTAGTTTAAGACGGATGGAGTTTCCAAAGGACAACTAGAGATATTCATCTATATATGGATGTATTCTATTATCTGCTACTGTTGTTTGATGTTTGTCAGCATTTATAAGGATAGACGTTTATAACTGTCCAGGCTGAATCTAGGTAGACACTGGTATATGTATCTTAAAAAATTCTGCTATAAAGATATTTTTTCAATAATATATGTTATTCCGTTCGAGTAAGATACTGTTATATATATTTTCTTTATTACCCTTGATAATCCATTTTTTCATGCAATTTAGGTTGGACATGTATGGTTTATTGTCGGCTCAAAGGGTATGGAATTGTGGGTCATCACATTTGGTATCAGAGCTTTTGGTTGAGTGAACACTGAAGCCTAATAAGGGTATGTCTCATCAGATATAGGGCTAGTAATACCCTAGGATGGGTAACTCATTAGAGATGCGGTTAGTAACACCCTAGAATGAGTTGAGAGTATTATATATGAGCATGTATTTGTAAATTTTATAAAAATGGTTTTGTTTTGGTAAATGAAATAATTTTACCTAGGTTTATATTTTATATAAGAAGAAATATTTTTATGTAGTTGGAAAAAAATGATTGTTTGGAATGTAGATTAGTAAAACTAAAATATGAATATTTTGTGATTGGAATTGCACGATTTGACTATAAGATATTCTATATAAAATCAACTAGTTGAAAGAACTTTAATCATATACCCCTAGACATTTGGCTATTCAAAAATAATGATTTAATGATCATCAAAATTAATGGATTTAAAAGCGAAGTACAAATATCTCGTGAAGTAAAATTCACTATTTGACTATAAGATATTTGATGATAGTATTGAAACTAGAAGTTGTAATTAGAGAAAGTAAAAAAGAAAATGCACACTTAGAAAAATTCTTATCAATAAGATAGAAAAAGATAAGCCTAAATTAAGACTTTGGGTAAATACAATATAAAAGGTTAAGTTCTATAACTTATAAAGGAGATAAGATAATTTGAAATTTAGACACTTTGATTAGGTTAAATCAAAGTAAAATTTAGGAATAAGAGATATAAGAAATATCATCCTAAGATAAAACTTTGAATTAGTGATACATTTAAGGTAACATTTGTAATTCCCAATGAAGTAAGATTGGAAGTGGAAAGGTTAGAAAAGGTTAAAAAAAGAGGAAGTTTTGAATAATATGGTTAGTAGGTTCATTGTTGGGTGAAAATGTTTAAATAACAAATACTATATGAACTAAGTTTCACAATTTGACTATAAGGTATTTGATGGATTTAAGGTTAAGAAATTTGATTTAGAAATGGGTAGGTAAATAAGTTAGTAGATAATCATAGAGTTAGTAAGAAAAAGATGTACACTTAGTAAATTTATCTTATCGATATATGAATAAGATAAATAAAGTTAGCTAAATTAATATCATAGGTAAATAAAACTAAGGATTAAGTCTTATAACTCATTAATTTGAGATAATAATAAAATTCCACATTTGTAAACAACCCTAATTAAAGTAAAACAGTTTGAGCTTTGGAAATTTATACCCTTAGGATGTAAAAGTAGATTATCCAAATATAGATTTAAAATTATGAACTATTTCTATAATTAGGTAATGATGCAAGAAATAATTCAAAAATGGATTTAGTAGCAAGTAAATGGTTGTGGAATAAACTTGGATTAATAATAAAAAGCTGGATTTATATGTGTTTATGAACTTAAGGAAAATTTTATGGAGTGGATCAATATCAAAGAAAATATATTAGGTGAAAATGAGTAAATACGTAATATCATTTCGGCACACAAATTTTGATCTAAGATTCAAGTACAAAACTTTGAGGTTTTACACTAGTATAATAAAGGATTTATCACTCGATTTTTGACGGCGAACACCGATGAGGGTTTGTGCCTATGTACTCAAGTTTTCTATCATATCTGAGAGCTATAAAAAAAGCAAGGGTTTTGTGATTAAGAAGCCTGATCAGAGTCCGCACTAGAGGATCGACGGATCGATACTAGTTCGGAAGTAAAAGTTGTGGATTCAAATAAGAGATCGAATCAGATTCCACATATGAATGATCTATATATATCATACGAAATTAAGTTTAAAATTAATCCATTAGGGAAACTCTATTGAGTTTAAGTTCAGTATAATTTCAAGGAAGAAATTCTTTTAAGTAGGGGAATTGCAACGACTCGTAATTTTGCCACTTCGAAAATAAAATATTTTATTAACTTTAAATTTAAAAAGGTTTAGAACTGAAGCAAATATGTTATAAATAACGAATAAGGATGGAGAAATTATTTGACTTATAGTTAATAATGGAAAAATAAAGATTTTGGATTTTCATCACAAAATGACCAAAAGTTAAGTTTTGTTAAAAATAAATAAATGCTTAAATAAATAGTTTTATATATTTAGATGAAAAGTCAAGCTATATCGAAATCACATAATAAAGATAATAAAGTATATTAAAAGGTTTAAAAATAGGTTTATAATCGTTTTACAAAATTATTCAAAATTTGTCACATTTTGTCAACGCAACTTCAAATTGAATATTTTGATATTAACCCTAATGATATGGAATTTTAATCAAGATAGACCTGTTTTAATTCATTTAACGTAGTAGGAAATTCATTTTTAATTTTGGTTTAGTTTAATATATAGTTTAACAAAAACGAAAAATTTTGACTGTAAAATTTATCAACTAAAATGTTGTTTTCAACCATAACAAATCATCGCAACATTATATGAACACATCCATTTTATAACCTATATATTTCATCTTTACAAACTATAACAAACTATGTTACATATACATTTTCCATAATAAAGACAAGAATTGATTTTTGAAAAGTTAAATTATAAATAAATTAAAAATAACATGATTTGACATAAACCTATAAACAAATCTACACTAAACAACATCATTACTAAAAGACCTAGCATATCTTTTCTCATTAATGCATTAAACCCTCAAATGTCATATATAATGCATGGAAAATAAGCACTTCTAATTTTATACGTTTTGTTAATTTATAAGGTAACATAATCATTTCACTTAATTATAATTTCAAATCAAACCATCTCCCTCACCATTAATGTCATTACATCCTAAATCTTATCCACATATGGAAAAGGAGCAAAACACTTTTTATGAAACTTGTTAATAAAAATAAAATTATAGAATCATTTCATTTTTTACAAATCAAATCTATACATCAATTCCACATTAATACACTTCATTTCAAAATTAATACCAAGCCAAATCATGCTTTAAAAAATTGTTTAAGTAAAAGGTTGTGACATGACTAGCAAGGGTATTTTGGTCTTTTAAGATAAGGGTAAACAGGTCATTTACCACGCAAAGCTCCATATGTAAATACACCTTCATTCTCTCTTATTTTATTCACAATAACTCTTCTTCTTCCTTATTCTTGAGCTCTAATGCTTGTCTCTAATGGCCTCCGACCTCTCCACTTCCTAAAAAATACACTTACATCCCACGATCACCTTAACCAAGCTCCTACACACCTAAACCCTAACTCTACAACCCATATATGCCTCCATACCCTCCACCACCGTAGCCGTACCCTTTCCCACACAAAACCCGAGCCCAAAACCACCATACCAGCACCCAACTCCCCGACTCGAGCCCCTATACCACTCTACACACCCCCTACTTCACCCACATGAGCCATAAAACCCTACACCCTCCATCTCTAAGGCCACAACCCCTTCACACATGCATACGCCCTCCCCTATAGCTCACGCACCCCTTAGCCGTGCTCGCACACACCCATTCAAAAAATCTATACCCTCCTCTTATAAATAAAAGAAAGAAAAAAGAAAAGAAGAATAAATAAAGGGGAGAGTTCATGACGTTTGTAGAAAAGCACGCTAGTTCACATAAAGTTAGACGAAGTGGAAACGAAGGTGGGAAATTCTCATCGCTGTTTAATTGTATTGATTATCAAGTTTAATTGTTATATTAGATAATCACCATTTGATGTTATGGACGTTTGAATGATTATTTAAATACGTTGGTTGAATAGTAGGGTTGTGCTAATAAACCCATTTATTGATAATCACTATGCAATGAGAATGGATGCTGTGTTAATGATGAATATTGAAAGTAATTATGCTCATTATTGATTAAGTAATTCTTTTGTTAAATAAGTCCCAATTTAGATGCTATGAGATATTTTGGAAAAATAAGTTTCTTTTTAAGTGAAATTGAAATTAAAGCTAAAGTACAATAGAATTTGAATTTAAAAGTAAAATTGGATTTGAAATCAAAATTGAATTGGAAATTAAAAGAAAATTTGATTTTGATATTGAAATTGAAATCGAAATTTGAGTTGAAATCAAAGATGGATTTGAAATCAAATTTAAAATTGAAGTTGAAAATAAGTTTAATTTGAAGCTAAAATTGAGAATAGAAATTGGATATAGAAATTTAATAATAAAATAATATGAATATAATAATATTCTAATATGGAAATAGTGAAAATACAGTTTGAAAAGTGAAAATATTGATTTAAAGTGATTTACAATGATTGTATAAGTAATAATGTTCAATTTGAATAAATTATTTCAAGTACAGAAAAATGATTCAAAACTAGACGTGTCACGCAACGTTAGTTTGCGATTTCGCGCCGAAAAGTCAAACAACTATACAGAGTGGAATATAGCTCGGAATTCTTTGAGATAAGAAAATTCTGGACTATTATATCGATATCTTCCAAACGATGAAAGAAACTCAATATTTTATTAAGTAGATTTTAAAAGATGTCCAAAATAATTTTGTAGAAAAATCGCGCTTTTGCACTAAAATGACCAAAACATAAAATTCCTTAAAATGTGTATTTTTAAATGATTAAAAATATGAAAAAAATTTGATAAATCTATTCAAATAGTTTAAAAGATATTCAAAAGGAAAAAAATGAATTTTCAAATATTAAAAAGTTATTTAAATCAAATAAGCTTATAAAGCACTTTCCGCAGCACTTTTCTGCTGTCATTTCGACGACTTTTTGAGTAGAAGGTTTAAACTTAACGATTTTTCCTAGAATCAATTATGAGTGTTTTTAAAAGGATAAATAGGCATTTAAAAGATAATTTGGAATATTTATAATCAATTTCAAAATAAAAGCTAATTACTGAGTATGCTGCAGAAACGACTAGCACATTTTTCCCAAATTTGAGCAATCTCCAAAATAAAAGCTAATAAAAGAAGATTAGTAATATCCAAAAGATAACTAATCTCCAAAATGAATAAACTACAACTTGGATTGCATAGAGATAATCCTCTTTTACTTGGTATTAAATTTCAAAGAGGGAACTCGTCCTATTCGTGGAATTTAGAAGGTGATCTCACCGTTATTCTGCCCAAAACACTTGTTGAATACATAAATTGATATTGAGTAAAATTAGAATGATTTATATGTTCCTTTTTACTAAATAATGTTTTGTAAGATTGAATTAGGGCTTATAGTAAATGATGTCTTAAATAACATTGTTTTTGACCCATTTAAAAGTTAAGAAATTCTGTATCGATGATAAGAAAATTGGAAATGCTTTCCCAAGTAATAAGTGAATTAACTTAGAGTTACTCTAAGACTTTAAGAAAAGGATTTGTAATTAACCAAACGAATTAAAGAGAAAAGAGGCTTAATAAATCCTATATACTCATATTCACTTTTTTATCGACGATTGGATTTCGAAGGAACCAAGGTCGGATTTGGATCATTCCTATAAGAAAATCACTTCAAACCAATTTACATTTCAAAGTAAAATATGTTAAAGACATTGATATTAGGATTTTCATAGTGAAGAACTGCTTGTTGATCATTTGGAGATAAACTTCCAATATACATATAGTAGCGGTGGTTTCTTCGTTATGAAACATCCAATGCATATTCGTTACTTATCCTAGGGGTGATTCCCAAAATAGGATGTGGTAGGAAAGTACCTAAGGTTTCGGTCAGTCCCAGAATGAACTTGTACGGAATAATGTCTGACCTTGCATTCTAAATTACATTTAGTGATCTCTATATAATGTATATCAGTCTGCGGCGGAGAAGACACCCTCTCTTAGCTTAACACCTTTCCCGAGACATTAGAGCTCAGGAAGTTATATGTTTGAAGAAATCAGTCGTGTGAATGTGGAATGGCAATATGGTATTCAAAGTGAAAGAAGATGTGCTATGTGAAAAAGGTATTCGCTACCTCAAGCCTTATCAACCGGGAAATGATCAAAACAGGGTTAGATGCGGCATGGCTATGTGGTTCGCAAACATTAGGGTATGATCATCCCCTTCTAGATATATTTCTACCTGCTATGACCTTTGGATTTAAATTAATGTGGTTTGTTTGCTAGAGCGCGCTCAAATAAAGGTCGATAACAACCGAAGATGACATATTCGGTACTATCTAGTTATAGAGGTAGGTCGGTCTTGTGTTGGTAGAGGAGCTCTGTGATGGTTCCTCGGGACATATTCGGTACTATCTAGTTATAGAGATAGGCCGGTCTTTGTGATATTTCTACCTGCTTGTTGGTCATTTGGGGATAAATTTCCAATATACATATAGTAGTAGTGGTTTCTTCGGTACGAAACATCCAATGCAAGGACTATTCGCTACTGATCATAGAGGTGATTCCCAAAATAGGATGTGGTAGGAAAGTACCTTCTATTTTGTGCAGTCCCAGAACGAACATTTCTGGAAGAATGTCCGACCTTGCTTTATAAATCACATTGAGTGATCTCTGTATAATGTATATCAGTCGGTGGCGGATGAGACACCTTCGCTTAGATTTACACCCTTTCCTAAGACATTCATGCTCGGAAAGTTATACATTTGTATAAATCAGTTGTGTGAATGTGGAATGGAAATGTGGCATTAAACCTCGGGTTGAGTTTTGAATTGAATCTTGAGCTTGCTTTGCTTTCACTCAGGTTGAAATTGTTATTTCGATTTAGGTTGAAATATAAAACTGTTGTTTGATCTTGGATTTCTAGGTTGAATCTGAAATTAATTTTTTTTCCAGATTTGCTTGTTTCTTCCAGGTTTCTACCCTTTTTTCTTTGTTTTGAAATTCTGTTTTCAGGTTTGTAAGTTTGATTGCCTCTCCTTTTGTCTCTAGTTAATTCGAACTTAATCATTCCCCCTGCCTTTGGAAGCTGAGTTGTTCATTCCTGGTTGTTGATGAGTTTTTTTTATTGCTCTCATATTTTGGATTGAGGTATGAAGAAGAGAGAAGGATGAATTCCTCAGCCTGTTTTTATTTTTTATTTTTTTCCCTTTTTACTGTTTCCTTGGTAATGAGGTTTGAGATTCTCAATCTTTGTTATACTGTTCTTTCAGATTTGGTGAGAAACTTAATAATTGCATATGGGGAGCTGAAAAGTTTTTTATAATTTTTAATTCTATTATTTTATTCAAGCAATCATAGTGAATGCCATTTGTAAAAAAAATGATTATGAGATCTATACACTAGTACAATTTTATACTTACATATGTATATTTTCCTATTATACTTATTATGGTTTAGAGGTTACACACTTTAAAAGTCTTATTTTATAAATTTACAAACCAGTGTAACATATATATGCTTTCTTATTTATTTATTAATTCTTGTTTTGATCTTATGTATTTTAAGCTTTACACTTTCAAAATAAGAATTCATCTCAAAGCTTTGTATAAACAAAATTTTAATACGTATATTGGTTTACTTTTAGTAATATATATATATTTATATTCTCAATTTATATTTGTATAACTTAAGGAAAAAGAATATTAACTTATTTCAAACTATTATTCTTTTTAAACAAATAATTATCTATATATATATATATATATATATTATTTTAAACTTTTATTTCTTGTTTCATATACATTTTGTTTATTATTTCTACTTATACCAATTTAAAGAAAGAAATGATTTTAAACTAATTATGCTTTTAATAAATAAACACATATATAATAGTATTTAGTTTTAAACAATTGTGTTGAAAATCATTTATATCTACTCCAAAATATAACTTTCAAAATAAATATTACATATGTCTCTTAAAATTAGAAAACAATTACCATTAACTTCTTATTAATCTCAAGCTTTTAATTTCTATTTTATTTTTAATACATTTTATTTTGAAATTTAATATTTGTTTATAAAATACTTATTCTTATATTTTAAATCAAATTTCTATTTATTCCCAAAACACATATTTTTCCTAAATCCAATATTTATTTGTAAGATACTCATGCTTAAATTTCAAATTACATTTCTATTTATAATCAAAAATTATTTATTTATTCTCGAAATCTCTATTTAATTCACAATTTATTTTCAAAAATTAATTTAATTGCCAAATTAAACTTGGTAAATTTTCAGGAATGTTACAGATTCCCCCCTAAAAAAAATTCGTCCCCGAAATTTGAAAGGGAGACAATAAAGAAAAGATGAAAGATAGAGAAATATCTTTCCAAATCAAACTGGATATCAATTATGTATTTGGCTTACCAAATCAGAATATCAACGATAGATATAAGAACAATCTCATACAATTATTTCATAAGATACTCGGGTCTACCGGTCTACGAATATGCAAGGGCATCGATTAGTTCGAAGGGGTAACTAGTCGTTCATAAAATATATCGGACCCCAGAGAATAGATAGATAGATTTAATCTTCTATAATTTCTCAAATACTAGATATGGATTCCAAATTTAGGTCAGAATACCCTAGAGTATACACCAGCTTGTCCCTCTTCGGCCTTCGATCTACACAAGAAATTACAATAGAATTTCGAATTTTGGTTTTAATCGATATCGTTTTATTGATACAATTCAAATTTAGCCCTATATTTGTTAGCCAATTTATTAAATTTAAATTTTCAAATTCATTAGAGTTTAAAACGAAAAGCTGATAAGAAACCGATGAAGATACAAAATAAGAATTTTCTACAACGATTTGTAGAGCCACCATCACACCGAAACTTCTTTCTGGAGCAGTCACGAAGCCATCAAAAGAATTTGGAATCGAATCAAAGGAGATTGATAGAGAAAGTTATTTCCACTGTTGTAGGGTATCAACCATTCGTAGTGGTATTCCCATGTTCCCTATCTAGTCCTCTTCTTACACTCATACTTACTATCAGTGGATAGTAAGAGAATTTACTGAGGCGTTCGAACGGATATCTTAGGGATATACTCATTCTAGGGTGTACTTCACCCTATCTCTAATGAGTTACTTAGTGTGTTATACTCCTGAGCTAAAGTTTCAACCTTCAGCTCTGATGCCACTTATAACGATCCTGACTCGACCTTCGAAAATCGGCACCGAATATGACACTCGTATTCAAATACCGCAGATCCAAACGTCGAATCTGGTTCGCCGGAGCTTATAACACATTAAGTACAACACAGTAGAAGAAATTAATAATACATATATCATATACAACATTTGATACAATAACGAATACAACTGAATGATACAATGAATATCAATATACATCAGAGATATGATACAAGACAATAGCAGCGGAAAGAAAAGATAACACCAGCAGCGGAACAAAATCTCCAGTATGGTCTTCGAGAGAGAACTCCGGTATCGGTAATCTCCATCTCCAAGGCACCACTCCAAAAATAGCTCGAACTTCCAATAACGATGCATAAAGATAAGCAAGTGCAGTCCCGATCCAAAGACTGAACTAGCTCCAGATAATCTACTAAACCTGACTATCTGAAAAACCCAACTCTGGACTGCCTGTATGGGAAAATTGTGGGCACCCAGAGTTTAGGAAAGGAAAAATAAACTCCAGGTCAGTAGTGGGACTGGTATGAGCAAACAAAACAGTTTATCTTTAAAACAGACAACAAGAGAATTTAAAATTTAAATCCGCAATGCTTTTTGGAAAATGAAACTATTATAAGGCCTCCCACCACACACAATGCAAATGCAGAATTGGAGGAGATTTCTCCTTATGATAGTCAAATATGCTTGATACGAGAAAATTTCTTTGATAGTATTACTAGTGCACAGTGTAGGAAAACCATTCGAAAGTATGATATTAATCCTAGCCAGCATACGACCAATATCGTATGCCTACTATAGCAACCATCTAAACAGTGGGGGCGCCACCATAAGTAAATGGCGAGTTCTACTACTAAAACCGTACAAGGCGCGTATTGAAGATTGGAATCCAACAAATGCCCAGGCTAAGGAACTTCCTACTGTCCATAGGTACGCCTCTGGCGGGACGTCCCGAGAGCTTAACCAGCTCTTTGCCAACACAAGGCTGGGTTACCTCTGTAACTAGGTAACTACTACACGAGCGTGCTGTCCCCCGTTCCTTTGGGACCTTTATCTGGGAACCTCTAATCCAACAACCACAAAGAAATAACAAAGTAATAGATATGCAGTGACCACATGAGTTAAGTATCTGGGCTCCATATCATGATACCACCCTTTTCCAGAAGGGAATGACACACCCTAAAGGGCGCGACCCTCATAACCTTGCCGCATCTTTCCTGTTTTGACCATTTCCGGGGTGTGAGGTCCTGATGCAGTCTCGTCCACAAAGCTACGCTTTACACAAAAGCCATGCTTTGAGCAACAAATGATACACAGCAGCACTCAGCATGCCACGCTACCAAATTGGGAGTATATCACTGATAACTATCAACTACATAGCCTCTGAGCTCGTACGTCTCAGAGAAGCTGTTAAGCTAAGAGAATAAATTCTCCGCCACCAAGCAGAAATGTATTTGATAGAGATCAGTTTAATATCTCAAAGTGTAGTGTCAGACATACAACCATACAAGTCTGTGCCGGGTTCGAACAGAACCGAAGGCACTTCCGAAGAAGCCCTTGCCTTGCGGGTATCCACAATCCCGATCGGACTTCCCATCACTAAGGGAATCTCTATATCGGCGTGACTCGGTGCAGAGACAATCGACGGGTTAACCTTTCATTCTCGAAAATACCTGGTCTTCATCATTGGTCTTCAAATGCTATCCATAACGACGTATCATTATTCGGAATGGGTTATATGACATAAGGTCCTCTCCCGGCTAAACCAAATATGAGCGCAATATCTAAAAACATATGGATATGGGATTTCAGTTAAGTCACAACTTAAACCCCAAAACTTTCTTTTCAAATGGCTTAAACAAATTACCATTTTAAATCTTTTAAACAAAAAGATTTATTCCACAAAGTTTACCCAGTTTAACAAAGATCCATTCATAGATTTTCAAAACAATTTCCATTTTAATTAGAATTAACTCGTCCAATCTTTAAATTAAAGATTTAACTTATAGCTTTCAAACCGTTTCCAAAGATTTATTCATAACTTGGAAGACCATTTCCATTTTAGACTTGAAATCCTTTTAACACAAATTGGAAGTTCATTTCTTATGCGAAAGCTTTTATTTTTTTGAAAATAAATAGTTTTCATTTCATAAAAATCTAATTATATCTATATAAGATAAAATCTTGGGTTAAATTTAAAGTCCCAAAACAACACTTTTAAAATGGTTTAAAAACCCATATAAACACATTTATAAGTTGAATAACCTTTTTAAACCATAGTTTCCAAATCATAGAATTCAATTTCAAATATTGAATTCAAATTTAAATCAAATTATTTAAATTTCAAAACTCAATCAAGTTATTCAAAATAACTTTTATTTTTGAAAATCATTTTCAAAAGCTTTCAATTCTAATTCCAAACTATTTTGGATTCAAAAATTCAATCTTTAAAACTATTTCAAAATCCGTGACTTAACCGATTTCCTCGTGCAATCCATATTTTTGTGTGTAAAGTGTAGTCCAGGGGTTTCACACAATAGTGCAACAACATCAACCATCACATCACCGATTGAAGTACATCAATATCGATAAGCGGTATAATCTATAACACTTACCTTTATTCATAGATTCACAGATAAATGTATCATAGATAAATGTATCACAGACAAAAGGAATAAATAAATAAATTACACACAGCTAAATTCACATAACAGAATATAACAATCTAGGGATAACAATCAATTCGAGGCATTTCATTCAATACAAACATCTTCAATTAAGACGAATAAATTGTGTGGTTTCTAAATTTATTACCCACATAATTATTTTCATTAGTAATCTTTAATCAATGATTAATCATCATTAACTACAATTGATTAAGTCTTAATCACCTTCATTAATTAATCATCCCTTAATTAATTATCTTAATTAATTAACCCTTAATAGTTAATTAATTAAATCTTAATAAATTATTCCACAATTAATTACTTTAATTAATAACCCTTAATTGTTAATTAATTAACTCTTAATTACCTTTATTAATTAACCTTTAATTAATTATTCTTAATTTAATTACCTTAATTAACTAACCACATTAATCAGTTATTCTTTAAAGTAATTAACCCTTAATATTTGAATTATCAATCTTTAATCTTTAATTATCTACTCTTAATTACTTTCACTAAGTAATTTTTATTTTTATTTAGTAATTCATTAATTACTTGATTAATTAACTTGAATTATTAATTAATTTACTTTAATTACTTACATTAAGTAATTTACTTCAAATAATTAATTCCTTTAACAAATAAGATTTAGCTTAACCTTGAAAAGTTAGTTAAAATTTTTAAAACATCTTTTATATTAATCAACTAACCTTTAATTAATTAATTACTTCTTAAATTAATTACCTTAATTATATTAATTATAATTAATTATCCTTAATTAATTAACCTGATTAAATCAATCTTTAATTACCTTCATTAAGTAATTATTTTTAAATTGATTAACCATATTAATTAATTATCCTTTAACAAATCATTTAATTAATCTACTTTCATCATTAAATGAATTATCCATAATTACTTAAATCAAATGATTAATCTTTTTAAACACTTAAGGTTTTAATCAAATCAAAAGATAATCCCTTTATCTTAAATTGATTGCTTTAAATATCAAAGGTTATTTTTAAATTCATAAAAAACACTTTTTACAATTAATAAATTTTAAAATAATTTATATTTAAAAACCTTTAATTAATACAAAGGTAACACATATTGTATAAAAGAAGTTGTTTGACAAAGTTTTGTTTAGACTTAATTAAATTTTATAAAACTTGTTCAGAATTTAAAAACTTTTAAAAACTGTTTCATCCCAATCACCCAAACCCGGGCTAAACCCTGATATACTCGAGCCCTATTTCCACGTCTTTTTTTTCGAGTCGAACACCCTTCATCACGAATAAAAACACGAGCCAAAAACCTTCGTCCCAGCTAACTTCTTCTTTCAGACATCAGCCTACATGCGTGAATGTGTACCTTCACTTCGACCATCACTGGTCATCGCCGAGTCCCCCAACAGGTCGCCTACGATCCCAGCAACTATTACGACCACCCAAATTGTCTGCACAAAGTCGAACTCGAAATCGAGCTCGTTGAATCAAACCTGGAACAGAACCCAAATTGATAAACCGCCTCGCCGTCGACCAACTACGCCACCAGAAATCACACCACTACCCCCAAAGCATCGTCAACCACACAGGCTTCGTTTCCAACCCCTGCGGTAAAGTCTGATTCAACATCGATGCCATAATTGATCGAATTCCGATCCTAATCAAAACTTAGGTTTTAACCCTATAATCAGGTCGCCACATCACCACGATCATCAGAAAGACCACTCAGTATTTTTCACGTGTTCACCTTCATCCCAGTCTCCTCCCATATTCGTCTTGATGATCATAACCTCGCCGATCAACGTGGATCACTAAGGAACAAAAATTCATTCATTTCGAATTTCCTCAATGATTATAGATCAAAAAATCATGAAATGATTTTTTAAAAATCATAATTTTCCAATATGAATTTATTCATATAATCTAAATTTGATATAAACATGATAAATTTTCTAACCATTTCTTGCTTATCACTATAAACTGTCAGTTTTGAAATGATTACTAAACAAAATTTCCTGAGACCATTTTAAAAAACCATTTTACTTACATACAGGCATTTTTCATTTAGAAGTTAAAGCCTATAATCGTTTAGATGAAATGATTTTTATTTTATTTTTAATTTTTGCTTAGACAGGTATTAAAACCTGTTACTTTTTATTTTTTTGAAATAACTGTTTAACTTGATCACTTGGAATTGTTTTTAAAACTTAAAACTTGATTATGCCATCATCTTTCATTTAAAGATCTTTACCAATATCTGTTTTTATTTTGAAATATGAAATTCTGGTGTTTGAGGAACAACAGAGAAATGTACAGAAACATATGTCCAACTATTTATACACACATGCACAGACAATGCAAGCATATTTCAGCAACTAAACAAACATTTTTAAATGTAAGTCCAAACATTTAAACCATAAAAGCAAATTCAAGTGGGATTTGCTCACCTGAATTGATGATGAACAGAGGACCATGCTGCTGTTGGTTTCTTTTTTTTTATTTTTTATTTTTGCTTTAAACCTCAGGTTGAGTTTTGAATTGAATCTTGAGCTTGCTTTGCTTTCACTTAGGTTGAAATTATTATTTCGATTCAGGTTGAAACAGAAAACTGTTGTTTGATATTGGATTTCTGGGTTGAATCTGAAATTAATTTTTTTTCCAGATTTGCTCGTATCTTTCAGGTTTCTACCCTTTTTTTCTTTGTTTTGAAATTATGTTTTCAGATTTGTAAGTTTGTTTGCCTCTCCTTTTGACTCTAGTTAATTAGAACTTGATCAATCCCCCGCCTTTGGAAGCTGAGTTGATCATTCCTGGTTGTTGATGAGATTTTTTTTATTGCTCTCAGATTTTGGATTGAGGTATGAAGAAGAGAGAAGGATGAATTCCTCATCCTGTTTTTATTTTTTTTCCTTTTTACTGTATCCTTGATATTGAGGTTTGAGATTCTCAATCTTTATTTTACTGTTCTTTCAGATTTGGTGAGAAACTTAATAATTGCATATGTGGAGCTGAAAAGTTTTTTATAATTTTTAATTCTATTATTTTAGTCAAGCAATCATAGTAAATGCCATTTGTAAAAAAAATGATTATGAGATCTAAACACTTGTACAATTTTATACTTACATATGTATATTTTCCTACTATACTTATTATGGTATAGAGGTTACACACTTTAAAAATCTTATTTTATAAATTTACAAACCATTGTTACATATATATGCTTTCTTATTGATTTATTAATTCTTGTTTTGATCTTCTGTATTTTAAACTTTACACTTTCAAAATATGCATTCATCTCAAAGCTTTGTATAAACAAAATTTTAATATGTATATTGGTTTACTTTTAGTAATATATATATTTATATTCTCTATTCATATTTGTATAACTTGAGGAAAAAGAATATTAACTTATTTCTAACTATTATTCTTTTTAAACAAATAATTATCTATACATATATTATTTTAAACTTTTATTTCTTGTTTCATATACATTTTGTTTATTATTTCTACTTATACCAATTTAAAGAAAGGAATGATTTTAGACTAATTATGCTTTTAATAAATAAAGACATATATAATAGTATTTAGTTTTAAACAATTGTTTTGAAAATCATTTATATCTAATCCAAAATATAACTTTCAAAATAAATATTACATATGTCTCTTAAAGTTATAAAACAATTATCATTAACTTCTTATTAATCTCAAGCTTTTAATTTCTATTTTATTTTTAATACATTTTATTTTGAAATTCAATATTTATTTATAAAAGACTTATTCTTATATTTTAAATCAAATTTCTATTTATTCCCAATACACTTATTTTTCCTAAATCCAATATTTATTTGTAAGATACTTATGCTTAAATTTCAAATTAAATTTCGATTTATAATCAAAAATTATTTATTTATTCTCGAAATCTCTAATTAATTCACAATTTGTTTTCAAAAATTAATTTAATTGCCAAATTAAACTTGGTAAATTTTCAGGAATGTTAAACCCAAGTCCATCAAACCAGATATCGTTGGATTTGGTCCTTGCAAATAAGCACGAGCATTATCAGAGATTGAATCTAAACTTACAGTGGAAAGAATAATAGGATAAGAATTTGACTGTGACTATTACTTGGAATTAATCCTTAGATAGTAGACTGTCACATCAACACTGAGCATGAGAGAAAGAAGATTCCAATAATAAAGCAAATCCAGCTCCAGTGACCTATTCCTCTAAATTCTATCATGTAGTTGTAATGAGGAGGAGGTTAGAACAATGTTCTAGTGACCGAAAAAATTTAAACTGTTCATAATATAAACTTATACTGATAGATTTCCATTTGATAGAGTTATTTCCATTAAAGTTAGAAATTCTAATATAACCATGCATTGCACACACGATTACATAGTTATCCCTTCGTAAGGTATGAAATATTAAAGAAGCCACATCAGCCACCCAATACTTCCAAACCCATTAGCCACTTAGTACATCTAAATATGAAGCGGGCTTCTATAATACTTTTAAATAGGCAGATTCTTTCATTCAAGACCTTAATTGAGGTAGACCCTGTCATTTAAGACCTATCCCCAAGTTGCTTTCCTAACAATGTTGTCGGTGGTCAGTGGCACCTAGCTACAAGACCTCTAAGCACTATTTAAGGCTTTTGAAATTTAATGTCCAATTATTACTGCATTTATCGATGATAAAATCATAGCCATATAACAATACCCAAGCCACTTAATACCTTTTATTAGAAAATGGGTAGACTCGGGTAATTTAAGACCTTAACTAAGGCAGACCCATCATTTGAGACCTATCCCCAAAGCGTGCTCCTAAATGGTTACTATTATTATTATTTCGACTTTAGCGATGTAAAAGACTATGCCCAAGTCACTTAATACTTCCTACTGGAAAATAGGTAGACCCCGTCATTTAATATCTAATTTCAGAAGCATTCTCGTAAACGGTACTATCTATCTGTCATTGCTTGGAAATCTCATCAGGCTACTTAATACTTTTTTTATAAGAAACAAGAGGACTTTATAGTCACTTAAGACCCCAAATATGAAGTGAAACCTTCTCGAGATATCCACTCTCACTCTTTAATTATAAATATAGCATCTCATTAGGTTACTTCTTCGGTAGAGAGGTGAACCCTTCAGCCACTTAAGACCTCAACACTAAAGTAAAAAATTTTAAACACATCCTTATTTATTTATTTGGAATCTCACTAGGTTACTTAATACTTCCATTTGGAAGATAGGCGGACCCTTCATCCACTTTAGACCTCAAACAGAAGCGAGACCCTACGGAGACATCCCTCGTTGCTCCTAATTTAAAATTTGGATCATTTAATACTTTCCAATTAATAAAACAAGCCCTCATTGGATTAGTGATATCTCACATCAGTTGTAAGTACACTCGACTGATGGTAGCCTCAAAGAGAAGGGCGGTCCTCCATCAAGTGACTCTATTGACCTTGCATCACTAACCCACTAAGTCCAATTAACCATCCTAAGCCTTTGTTTATATTAGCTTAGGTAGACATTGGACTTTGCTTGCTAATTCTCTTTTTATTTAAGGCAATAAGATTTATCTTAAATATTTCTCTACCCGTAAATCCAATTTAATGCTTATAAATGTCAATTTTCCTATAAAATCCCAATGGACATTTCTTAAGACATTTATGTAGGAGTACTAATTTCAAATTAGTAACCTTTTATATCTATTCCATTTTTATCAGTACCATTAATCCATTTACCCTATTAATTTACTACAACTTCCTCATCTATTGCCATTTATTAGAGTTACAATCTTTTAGACTCTTTTCTTATTAGTTAATTTTCCTAAATGTGAATATCGTGCAAGATTCATAATTAGTTTTTTATTTAATTATTATGAGCATAGTAATTTCGTACAAATATTTATTTTTATTAAATATGTTCTAGTTATATCTTTACTATAATATGCTTTTCCATGTTAAATTATCAGAACATATCTGAAAAGATCATCCCTTATAATTTCCATAAATTAGTCCAAAAAGAACATATAACTTTAAAATATAAAAGATTACTTCGTTTGTAATTACAAGGAATAATCATTTCTTTTTATTACTGAAATAGACAGTGTAAAATACAATGAATTCGTATTTTACACATCTCTTTTTCTTTGTATTTGCATCTATTCCTTATTAGATCAAACATTGTATCTTTCTAAAAAGAAAAGAAATGAAACTAATTTACAAATATTAAATGGATCTAAATTCCAACAATTCCTAATATAGAAAAGTTTATATTCTAACAGGATTAGAGTAATAGTCCAAATTTGTAACATTCTTATACAACCTATTTAGAAATAAGTTTCATTTAAATTAATATTCTAAATTCATACTTTTGGGATTGATTTCCAGATCAGGTTGTATACAATGCTAAATCAATTTATAAACAAGAATATGTAGGCAATATTTATTATATTCAGATCGTATTCGAACTTTTGCCTACAACTCATATATAAATATCCAATTAGGCATAAAAATCTAATAAACGCCAACGGGATAATTTTCATATTATAGCAACCTATAAAATTCCCACTCAGCTTTTAAAAGCGATTCAAATCTCCAGAACTGAAGCAGAACCTTTGGTTCATCTCCAGATCCTTTTTAATCCAAGGGATACGTATAAAAGGGTATATACATACATTAGAATTATAGATCGAGAAGATAGTTGGGATAGGGAGAGAAATAAATACAAATATATATAAATATATAAATTATCTCAAATACGCATATGGTTGATTCTCTTCTCCTCTCCTTTTTATTAGATTAATACTCTTCTCCGATTTGTATTAACATAGATAAAAATACCATATCTTTATAATTTAGATACAAGGGGAGAAGAAGAAATGGCATAGCTTAGCTACTGTTTTTAGAAAAATATGAGAAGAGAAAGGAGGGCTAGGCCTGAATTTAAGGGCGCAAGAATCAACCAGAACCATTAGATCGAAAGATTTTAAATCCGAACCGTTATGGCCGAGGTTTACTGAAGTCGCCAAGTCGCCGTCGGTCAATCGCCCTTCGGTAACTAATCGACCGCTAGGGGTCAACCGTCCCCAATGATGGATGGACCTATGGGCCTAGTTAATTAATATAAAATTGTTAATAATATATTTATTATTTAATTATTTTCGTTTTGAATTTGTTTTTCCATCCATAATTTCATCGTTTGGACTTCGATCGCAAAACTCCAAATATGAAAGTGCTTAAAATTTCAGTACAAATGGAGTGGTGCAATTTCATAGTCAATTTCCATTGTTTGCACAGATTCTCCTTTCGGAGCATAATCAATTAACTAACTAATTAAAAAACTAAGGCTAAATAACACAATGCTACAATCATATACCATGTTGGACTAATATTCGTGAGCATGTATATTATTAGCCTTATAGCAGTAACCATTCGTGTTGGTAAATGATGATGAGACATCAGGTCTTATTTGTGATAGACATATTTGATTACTTGGTGTTATATTTGTTGCATGTATATCATTACGACGCTGATGTTCCTTTATGGTCCCGATGGCATATTACATGGAATACACTCATCACTCCTTTTTGTCAAGATTTTATTTGTATATGAGACTTGGATATTTCTATACTTGATATTGTAGTAGTACATGATAGATGTTATTTGTATATGAGACTTATTGCTCTTATATATTGTTCTTTCCATTCTATTCATGTCTATTCAGCACATTATATGTTATCATTCTGCTGTGAGATTATATCATTATGCCTTGGTATAGTGTTTTGATTCTTCTTATTTCTTTCTTTCTTTCTCGATAAGCCATCTTTTTTGGTATTTGACGGTCAAGAATCGATGTGAGGCATTGACTTTTGAGTGTTACGAAAGACGGTTTTGTTACAATTGGCATTGAAGCTTAGGCTCAACACTTAGGACCAAGTAGACCCGTTTGAGTTGAAACAACCTGGTAGAAGGAGATACATAGAGAGAGCTTATTGTATTTTCGTACCATATAATATTGCATGCCTTACTTGTCTTTTGGACTTTGAATCATTTCTGTTGCTAGTTGCTAAGGTATCTTTGTTATGCTATTGATATGAGAAGACAAGGTACATGAGCAACTAAGGATGGGTAGTTTGAGATGCCTTATTGGTTCAGAGGTTATTTTGATGTCGTAAGGAATGTTCCGCCACCTACGGACATTCCAGTAGCTACGGTAGGTGTTGGAGCTGGCATAATGACTGAAATTATTGTCATTCTAACTTAAAGCATAAGCTTACGAGTTGAGTGGGGTCATTCAATGAAGTGTGACTTGGATTTACGTCCAATTAGTATTCAATGGTTGACTAATAATGAGAAAAGGCCGAGCAAATGACTTATTAACACTTTGCATGGAGTCATTCGTGTTTGAATTGTTTTTCTTTTATTTTTAAACCGTAGGTAATGGTAGTAGTCTCGTATGGTGAAAGGGTATTTTCTAAGGATTAATCCATTCACATACTAGCTACTAATCGTTGGTTCAAGTGTAGGGTTTCTAGGTGATTTGCACTAGTTAGGCAAAGGTTTTTCACTCGATTCTTAAAAATGAACATTAGAGTTAGATTCTTGAGGCGACCGAGAGATTTTTAAAAGCGCGACTCTATTCATGCGAGGGAATTTCAATGGTCTGATCAAAGAAATAGATCAAATTTCACACGAGAAGAGTCAGGTGGCTGATCCTAGTTCAACAAAGAAATCGTGCGAGTGGACAAAGGATTAGAACATGCATCGTATATTACTTTAGATGATCTTTACTCATTATAAAATTATTTATACTGTGGCTAATTAAGATAGATTGTGATATCCCGACGAAGGACCTTTTTACTAGTTTTGTGAAGATTTTTGGATAATCTTCTAAGTGGCGATATCATATTTGCCTAGGTAAGCGTCGTGGTACACTTAATATATTATTTATTTTATCATTGTGGTTGAGGTGTATTTGGATTCGAGCGAGCCTAAGCATTTGTTAATTAATAAAGTTTTCTTCTTTGGAGAATGAGTTATGTTCAAGGAAATAGAGACTTAGATTTTTGGGTTTATTCGAGAGATACCGAGGATCAACTATATAGCATATCATATAAGTTTCCCTTTTCATAGCAGGAGATGTAATAGTCTTTCGTGTATTGTATTCAGGAAAGGGTTATTTAAATGAAGCATTTGTCCATCTTGGAAGTCGAACAGGTTCATGGGGGTTTATTGTTTGACATGAATGCTTAGACCATTGTTGGTTACCTGCATATTGGTATAGACTTTTTTTATGTGATAGTCATATTTGCTTGTATTATTTGTTGATGTTTTTCAATGCTGGTTGCTGATTGTTATTTCTTGAGGAATGCTTGTTGATATTTTTCCTTGACTGAGTGGTTGACTGATTAATTGTTGATTTTGCTACTTGCATTGCTTTTTTGTTGTCTTTTTATTAATTTTTATTGACTGTTGTTTCTTATTGTCAGTTGTTGTTGCTTTCTATAGTTCTCCATTACTTATCATTGCCTGTTAATCTCTTACTATTATTTCATCGATATATTTATTATTGTTTCTTGCATTGTTTTGATTGATCGTCCATTGATTTTTATTTGTTGTTGTTACATGATGTTGCTTGTTTTATGTGTCTGGTTGCTTGTATGCTAGTTATAGTTACCTGTTATAGCATGTTCGTGGACAAATATAAAAATCTATTTAAGATAGATTACATGTCATCCAATGCCATTTTAGGGGTCAAGGTGAGATCTAAACGAGTTGATTGCATTTTTGACGTGTCTCAGTGTCTGTGGTATACTTGGATATCGGTTTATTTGAGCTTACTCACCAATTTTTAGTTATGTATGGTTGTGATAGTATTGGTTACTACACTAAAATCATACATGTTTTAATACCATGTTGTTGTTCTGCGAATGCATAATCTTCTTTGTATAGTGCAATAACGTACTTGAGAGAAGAAATTTAGCTATTTAAATGATTATTTGTTTAGATTTGCAATTAAATAGTGAGAAGTTCTCTTAAAAAGAGGGTTTGTACCAAGGGAAATGTGGGATAACAAAGGTTATCACGTATTTCCTAAGAAGTGAGATGCATTTTAATTCGAGAGTTTCCTTAACGTTTGCTGTGTATGGGAAGTACTACTAGAATTTGCCAAGGTTTAGACTCGAAAATTTTGGTTAGTCCTTCTACTTTGTCGTACTCATTAGGACATCGAGGAAGAAATTCTTTTCAAGAGGAGATAATGTAACACCTCACATTTTTAATGATTGAATATTTAAACTATTAATTTAAATATTTAATTATTAATTGATGGAATGCCCATTATACTCGATTTTTCACAGACGGATGATTAGGATTCAAGACATCAGCCATTGAGACCTCAATTCCATCACGAGAAAAATGAGTATAAACTTGGCTATGTTTGTAGTCGATAAATTTTTGGAGTGAACAGTGATTTGTAGAAAGGAGTAGAAGTTAAATATTGGGCTAAGGCCCATTGACTTGTCTATAAATGGCTGGTCCTCTTCATACTTTTGTCTCATTTCTCATTTACGCTACTCCTCTTCCATTAATCTCTTTTTTAGGTCCCCCTTAATCTCGAAACCTTAAATCACTAATCCTCCCTCAAATGAAATTCCTAAATTCAAAGTAAAATCACCATAATTTCTCTCTACTCATTCCTCGCATAACTCATGAAGAAATTAGCTTGAATCAAAGTTCAGATTGAGATCTCCAAGAGATTGATTTGGGTTTTGGTTATTAAAGCTTGATTTAGGGAAAAACATGGTGAGTGGGATGATTCTCCTAACTTATTTACATGTTACACTTTATATATATATTTTAGTAACAATTATCAATTTACGTGATGTGATTTAGAGAATGTTTGGGTTGATTTAGGCTTATTTTCATTTTGTAATCTTGATTATATTAGCTAATTATTTTTTTGAACCCTCAATCATCATGTTTGGATAAGTTAGCAAGCTTGAAGTTGGATTTTGCTTTAACTAGCTGGTTATAAGTAATGTTATAGCTTCGTTTGTTATTAACTAAGTAATATAATTATGTACACGACCATAGAAAGTGTTAATTAAGCCATATGAATTGATTTTAGAATAGTTAGTAAGCTAATTAAGTGACTTAGAAGATTTACACTCATTGTTAAGGTGATTAGAGAACTATGAAGCTTAATTAGAATTTATAGGTATTATTTAAGAAGAATTGATTTTATAAGATAATGGAATATTTTATAAAATGAAGTTAGTAAGCTAATTAAGTTAGTTATTAGAGATTTAACGGAGCTTAATTAGTACTTATAATATTATTTAAGGAAATAAATTTATAAGTGAAAGATATATTTTATAAGATAGACTGAGATTTTATAAAATAACAGTAAAGATATATTTTACAAAATCGAAAGAGATTTTATAAAATAATAATAAATATATATATTTATAAAGTAGAATGATATTTTATTAAGTAACATAAATGATATATTTATAAAATGGAATGATTTTTATGAAATAGTTAAAAAAATGATATTTCATAAAAGCTAGAGATTTTATAAAATAGTAAGAAAGAATTATTTATAAAATAGTTGAAATATTCTATAAAATAGTCATAAGATGAATACTTAATTTTAATGACGAAATTAAGTATTTTAAATAGCTAAAAGGATTTCTAAATGTCTTGTATTTAATAAAATAACGGAATGATTTTATAAAATATTTGAAAATGAGATTTGACTTTTATAGAAAAGATTTGGCAAATAAAAGTAAGATTTGATTATAAAATAATCAAATTGTTATTTAAGTATACGAATATGTCAATGTATATGGGTAAATATATGTATACATGTGTAATGACCCAAAATTTAATCACTTTAAATAAGGATATTTAATATATTTTAAAACGAGTAATAAGTGGATTTTATTATTCAAAATACCCGTTTTTTAATATTAATTAGTGATGATGAAACAATTTTCAAAATATGTTTACAAAAATAAGCAGTTCGATGAAAAACAGAAAATATGACCGGAACCCGTATTTCAGATGTTCGACTCTTCATCGTCTAAAAGTTGCTCAAAATGTTGTAAAACACTTTAGTAAACATATACGCACATATATTAATAATAATATATGCATGGTTAAGTTAATACTAAGATATTTATATATTTGTATTTGATTTTGAAATGATATAAGATTCTTTAAGTGTAAAAATCAACTTAATGTACATGAAACACCCTATTATCCAATGTATAATCCAATGTTGTACTATGATGTAATGAGATTATGCAGAGGTGAAAAGAAGGGGGAATAGCATGAAGATCGACACATGGAATGTGGGAGGATGGATGATGTGTCATTATTTCAGTGAAGGGCATTATTCATAAGGGTATTTCATAATTTACTAATTCCTTTTATACAAAAGAAGTTTCCAATACTTTCTCTCTCATTTTTCATCCATTATCATTTATTTTTAAAACTCAATCTCTTCTTTTCTAAGCTTTGAATCTCTTTAATGGCATCCCTTTTTAATTTCCAAGTTTTAAAAAAAACTTTTACCCTTAATTCTTTTCAAACTTGCTAAAACTCTTCCTTCTCGTTTCTAGCTCCTCCTTCTTCTTAACAAAGCCAAACTCTCCTCTAACAATCATGGTCGAAACTACACACTCCTAGGTCAAGCCCATTAAGCATATTCCATGGTCAAAAGCACATTTTTACTAAGTAAAGCTTAGATCTAAGGGTCTTTTCAAGTTCTAGGGTGATTTGGTTGAGTTTTGGTGAGTAAAGTTCTCGCCTTTAACTAAGTTTTTAAAACATATATTTTGTTTGACTTGATTATTAAATTGATACTTGTTTAGATGGACTTGATGTTGGTTAGTATGTGTATGTATGCATTTGGTTGTGATGTAGTATAAACTTGAAAATGGAAGTTAAAAGTTAGTAAAGGTTTGCAAGTTAGTATCTTTATGTGATGGATGACATAAAGTTGAAATCTTTACCTGTGTTTGTGGTTTGTTATATGTTTTGTATGCTATGGACATGAATATATGTTTATATGCTAAGAAAAGATAGCACCTTTATATGGTATTCACGACTTGGATTCCTTGTCGAAAGTTATGTTAAACTTTTTCGAAATCATCTTCAAGTTCTAAAACTTTGTTTTACTTTTATAACACTTACTTTATGTTTTGCTAAAGTAAGTAAGCATTCAAAAGTGATAAATTTTCAAAACAAACTTAGAAAACAATTTCAAGTTATGGTCTCCATAGCGATAGTCGTTATGGATGCACTTTCAATAAAAATCCACTTTTTGCAAAATTAAGTCTTTTTACTTAAAAATATTTTACAAATGTTTTGTAAACTTAATAATGATGATCAAGGAGAGTTAATTAAGGATTTTTAATTAATTTAGTTCGGTAATTAATAATTAATTAAGTATTAAACAATGTTTATTAATTCTAATTAAGTGGAGAATAGTTACAATTAATGATCTTTGAAAAGACAGATTGATTTTAATTATTTATTATTTAAGTAAGATTAAATTTGAAATAATTATGAGGTAAGTATAAGATTATTTTTTAATTATTTATTAATTGAGTATGGAGTTAATTATAAATTAATTGTTAAGTAAGTGTTTAATTATTTTTAAATATCAATTAATTAAGGGTTTGACTTATAAATAAATAAATTATTAAAGGTTTATTTTTTTCATAATTAGTAATTAAGTTAATTTAAGACTTAATTAAAATTTAATTATGATTGAATAAGGGGTTTAATTTGTCATTAATTATTTTTAAAGAGGTTTATGTTTTTTAATTTCTTTGTTTTCCAAGGATCATTTTGTTTAAAGACAACTTTCTTTTACAAAGAATAGTTTTGAACACAAGGAATTCAATTGTCGAAAACATCATGTAACCATACAAATTTGAAAGTATACTAAATTTATGTCATCTATTCAAAATTATAAACCTTGTTCTGCTATAACTTAATTGAATATATTATTATCGACATCTGTTTAGAGAAATAAAACACCATTCTCCTACCATTTGATTTGATAAAATATAAATGACATCTATTTAGTAGAATAAATCCACAATATTCTATAATTAAATTAAGTAGATTATTTAGACATCCAGTTGGTAGAATAAATCCTCACTCTGCTATTATATTGATTTGGACATCGAGTTGTATGCCAGTATATGCATATTGGATAAGAGACGTTCTCCAATTATATATAATTGTTAATTGCCTTTGTATTTATGCTCACCCTTTTGTTCTACGATGTTTGAATGGAAATGTTATTCCCTTTGAAATATTTTGTTAAATCTTGTGCATGGGTTTTATAAAGATCATTAATTATTTAAATATAGATTGTTTAAAATAAATAAATTATTTCAATAATAAGGTTTTTAAATTAATTGATTATTTTAATAATAAGGCTTTAAAATCAACTAATTATTTTAATAATGGTGTTTTAAAATTGAAAAATCATTTTAATAATGATGTTTTAAAGATAGATAATCATTTGAACAAGGATGTTTTAAAGTTAATTAATCTTTTTAAATAGTGTTGTTTGAAGTAATTAATCAGGATTAAAGCTAATTGATTATTTTAAATGAAGATGTTTGAAGTAGTTAACCATTGACTAAAGTTGATTAACCATTTTAATAATGATATTAAAGGAATTCATTAGTATTTAAAGTTAATAAATCATTTTGATAAAGTTTTTTAAAGTTAATATTTTTAATTCGAACCCCAGCACAAGTTTGGTTATAAAAGCATAAAAGTTTGATTTGGTTATGGAAAAGTTGTTCCACAATCCAATATAACTTATATGGAAAAGATTTAGTCATATTCCTAACACTAAATGTCAAGGTAGGAACCCGGTTCTATCTCGAAGGTTATAGATGTCATCAAGGCAATACCTAGAGGTAACACTACCTTAACTTGCCTGGCTTCATTTTCAACCGAGGGATGGCACTTAATTGGAATCGATGAGTGGTGGTAAGAACGTGAAATTTAGTTTCTATTATAATTTTTAATTATCTCCAATAGTTGATATATTGACTATCATTTCCACTTTCTTCATTATGTATCGTCAATCTAACATGATTTGTTGATCATTTGAGCATTAATATCCTTTGTCGAAAATGACTAAAACCGAAGCATGAGTGGAGGCCAAGCTATATGGGGTTGCTTGCATTAAATTATTTTCACATCTACTCTAGGTCGATTTCGGTTATCTGCACAATAAGATGTGAAATACTCGGATTAACGATAAAGGTTGGCGAGGTCCAGCTTGGAGGTTTCGAGAGCCATACTAGCTCTCGAGTATATTCAAGATGTGGACGTTTGGTAAGGGGGCGCACCCTCTCAGTCATTTACTAGAAAATTTACCTTCTTTCATTTGATTCTCCTTTCTTAATTACACCAAGAAGTATTGTGAGTACTTCGCGATGTTTAATTATTTATATCCATTGTTGTGATTGGATGTTGTTATTGTGAGGGAAAAGGAAAACCTGTTCCGTATTTGGTGGCATGGTTACATATATTGTGTTTAATCCATCCTATTTTTAGAGATTTACTCATACCAGACTTATTATCTGACCCGAGCTATTTGTTTTCCCTAAACCCTCGGGTACTTAATTATATTTAAGCAGTCCGAGAATAGCAGGTTCTTCTGCGGGTACTTTGAAGTCGATGGACGAGCAGGTGTCTCCTTTATCTATCTAGTTATTTATTTCCACTATTATGACTATTATATATGTGTATTTTGTATCAATATTTGTAAAATCAAAGTGCATAACCACCTAGTCTGATAGCTGTAGCACTTTTGTGTAACTCTAATAACTCGATGTAAGAAGTAACCTTATGTACTATATTATTTTGTATTATATATATATATATAATTGTTCCGTTAAGATATTTTCTATTCTCATATTTTATTTTTTATTTTACCCCATGACAGCTTATATTTCGGACCCTTGGGCAACGACACACGAACACCGTGGATGTATTAAGTGTCATTCCTCGGGATCAAAAATGTTTCCTCGGGATCAAAAATGTGGGTTGTCGCAACGTGTATTTGAAGTATATAATAATTAATACAATACGTGTATTGTAATTATAATTGTTGAATGGTTTGGATTGCTGATAATGCTAGTTTATTTGTTTGATTGACTATATTCATGGGAATGTCCATATGAGTATATAAGCACATCGCAAGCAATTTCGTGTAGTAATAGCGACCATAATGTGTGATATATTGCACAAGAGGGCATCGGGTCTTGTAGTCGCTCCTGTGAAGCTCAAAACTTGATCCTGAAGCCTTTACGGGTTTGCGTAGACTTTGTGCGCATATATGTGCACAAATAGGCATATCAGAACATGTGTTTGCATCATCTGAAGTGGGAAGTTCAGTTGAGTTAATATTTGCATGTTAGAGGAGCCTGGATCGTTGGAATCATCTAGGGGAAACTCTATACCAAAAAGAGTGGGATTCTTATCAAAATTGATTTTCGAATACTTAAGGAACCACTTCCAAAATGTCAACCAATGGAATCCGAAATAGGTCTGATGTGGCAAAGGAAGGCTAGGGGAGCTTGGTGACTCTAGGCGACTGATCAAGCAAAGCAACAAAGAAGATGAAGCTCGAATTGATGATCAGTAGCAAGGTTTTCATCTACCCACAGGCTTTACTGCCTTGGATTGTCCACCATCGGCCTACCCATGGCTTACCACTGGTGTACTGGTGCTGCACCAGCCTAGACAGCAAGCAGGTAGGGAGTCTTCTCCTGTTTTGGGTGTAGGTTCATGCAGAGCTTTGACGCAATTCCAAAGGAGACTATGGGCTACTCGAGGAGGTATAATGCAAGGCGAAGCTCAAGATCCGAATCAGTTTAATAACTGGCCACATGATTGGGCAGGAGATGCAATTATTTTAAGTGATTGTTATAGGTTCAAAAATGATTGAGCATGGGTTCGGTACAACAGTTGGCCACACAATTATGTTCAATGAACATGTACGATTGAACGGAGTAAATCCATACCTTTAGGCTTTGACCTCATAGTACGCATAGTTTGATAAATTGTATCGGCCTTACATTAGTGATTGTGCACGGTATTGATCTTATATTAGTGATTATACACTATATTGGCCTTATATTAATGACCATCCATATTATTGCTGTTGTGGTAGAAGTCATCCGTTTGATAAACGATGACGGGATATCAGTCTGCATTTATGATAGATTTATTTAATTATTTGTTGTTATATTTGATATATACATATATATATATACATAGCATCGGTGTTCCTTTGTGGTCCTGATGGCATATTATACGAGAAATGCTTGTCACCCTCTTTTGTCAAGACAATATGCGAAATTGTTCAGAAATCCATGATGATTGAGAAGGAGATGATGGCGATCATCTACGGTTGGATCATGCATCACTTATGCTCACTGAGGGGTACAGAGAGATCCACACAGGTTTAATGTAAATAGAGCAGTTTGGATATCACTTATGCTCACTAAGGGGTACGGTGAGGCCTATACGAGTTCGATCTTATTGCATGCGATTCAGGGTCTATGGTACAATACGGTACCGACTCTATTTATTTTGGACCTGCAATGGGAATCACTAGATTACAATTGATGTCTATAGTACAATTCGGTACAAACTCTATTTTCTTTAGATCCTAGATATGGATCATTGACTTACATATCGATGTCTAACATGGACTCAAGTTTTAGATATATAGAGTAGGTCATATATCACATATGCTCAATGTGAGGTAAGCTAAGACTAATACAAGTTCGACTACATTGGATGTGACTCAAAGTCTATGGTACACTGGGCTACTAACTCTATTTATCTAAGGCAAGTGTCTACTGTGGACTCCACACATTAGCAATAATGAGTATCTATTTGTATTCTCAGTCTATCACTTATCGTTATATTGTGTGTATTATATTATTTGGTTGATAATATTATTTGTGTATTTCAGGATATGATTATATTGTGATATTTATATTGTCTCTATATTTGTATATTAGGTTAACTTATCATAGTATACCGTTATGTATCATTCATATTGTATTAGATTTGCTAACTCGTTGATGACAGGAGAAGAATAGGTTATTGTATGCTTCTCTACATTTGAGATGGGTTTACTTTACTTGTTTATGGATAGTCTAGATAAACCTTGGGCAATATTCATGGAGAGGACTGGCTATGTCTTAATTGTTCCTGTTTATTTGTTTATTGTTATAATATATGATATTTTGAGATAGTTCCCCTCACACCAGGCTTTATGTTTGACCCTTGTTTTGTCTTCACTGTTTATGTCATGAGAACTCTTGAGTACTCGACTGAGTACTTTGGGAGTCGGTGCTTCTGGGGATACGCTATGATAGTGGCGCAGCCAAAGCTTTGGAGGTGAAGTGATACTTGGATATTTATACTTGATATTATAGCATTACATGACATACGTTATTTCTGTATGAGACTTATTGTATTAGATGTTCTATTCTGACTTTCTGTATTGATATTACTTATCAGTTACATCCGACGGTTAGTCTCTTGTATATTCTTTATCCTATTTTGTTATATTCAATATATTATATGTTATTATTCCGCTGTAAGACTATATTGTTATTCCTTCGTATAGTGTTTTGTTTCTTCTTCTTTCTTTCTTTTCTCGACAAACTATTTTATATAATACTCAAAGGTTTGGATTTGATACGAAGCGCTATTTTCTGGGCATTACGAAGGGTGAATTTTATAACTGATACCACATAAAGTACGAACAACACCGTCAAATATTCCAACCTTCACCATACCAACACCAATCATGCGGCAAGTAGCATCATTGCCCATAAGAACCTCTCTTCCATTAAACGGACAATAAGTGAAAAAAGAGTTCCTATCAAGTGTCATACAATCGGATACGCCATAGTCAACAATCCAAGTAGTACTCTTTGTAGAAGAGGTAGAAGGTATAAAAGCACCTGGGTCACGTTTTGAATCTGATGTCTCCACTGTAGGAGCTGAAACTTTATGGGAAACGACTTTTTTATTCTCTATCTTGGGCAACTTGTAACATAATATCCAAGCATTTTACAAGAAGGAAAAACCCAATATGAAGCTCCCTTTGTTTGAGATCTCGACTTGCCTTACTTCCACTATATTTGGTTTACTCTTACTTTTTCCTCTCTATGCAATAAGGCTTTCAAAATTATTCTCTGTGCTCATGGTTGCTAATTTTTTGCTTAACACCTTGTTGTGCAAATTTTTCTTCACATCCTCTAAGAAAATAGAAGAGTGTCCAAAGACTATAGAGTTAATAAAGGTGTTACTTTATAGGCAATGAACGTAAAAGAATGACAACTTGTACTTCATTCCCAATTTTTACTTCATCAACTCGAAGATTCAAAATAAATATGTTTATGGCATCCATTTTAGCTAATACATTGGTTTCGGGCTTCATCTTGAACGAATAAAGTTATTGTTATAGAACTATGCAATTGGTGAGAGATTTGCCATGGAACTTTCTCTGAAGAGCATCCTATAATTCCTTAGCAGTTTTCACATGAGAAATCTCTCTAAGGACTTCAGTAGAAAGGCTAATTTGGATCATGGAAAGCATCCTCCTCCAATTCCTTAATCTCTTCAGGCATCTGTAACACCCCTAATTTTAAATAGAATTGTTTAGGAGATTTAGTTAGATAAATTAAATAGAATAATGTAGTAACTAGTGCGATAAGGGGATTAAGATTTGAAAACTGATTAGGGTCGTGCCTTAACTAAATGAATTTACAAAATTGTTTATAAGTAAATACCTAAGAGAATAAGGTAAGTGTAGTATAGGAATAGCCATATATTATAACCCCATAGCCCCTAAACCCTTACCTTATTCTCATTCACGTTTTTCATAAAACAAAAACATAAATAAAGCGAAAGCAAGGCCAGCCATTATCCTAGGGGAGGAAGAAGAGCTTAAAATCAATTAGAAGCTAAAATTCAAGCTAGGAAGAATAAAGCAAGAAAAAATCGCAAGTTCCTTATTCAAAGAAGGTGAATAATAATCTGAACCATCTCATATATGTCTTGTTGAACATTTAAATTTTGGGTTTAAGGTTTACATCCGTTTGAATGGATGAATAATGATATGCTTTGATTATATGCCATATTTTTATTTAAACATGGATTTTTGTGTAATTATATAGTTTGATTTTAAGGTTAAAATCTTGTAAATTGATTTCGAATGCCATGATGTTTGCATATGTTATGCAAAACATTATTTTAGAGATGGTAAGTATTAAGTGTTTCGAAAGGTATATCTTTAATGGTTTTGAAAGGAATGTTTTATGTGCTTCAAAAGGTATATCTTTAAATGTTTTGAAAGGAAGGTTTGAGTACTTTCGAAAATTATGTTTTTAATGATTTCAAAAGAGAAGGTTTAAGGTTTCGTAAGCCTTAGTTTTCAAACAAGAAACCCAATCACATTTAACAAGTAAACACGTGGCAATATGAAAGAGTTTTAAAATAGCATTTAACTTTGGAGTTTTGAAGAAGCTTTCCTTGCTAAAGATAGTGGGTTAAGGGTGTTAACTATGTTTCATTTAAAAGGCGATTACATGGAAATTAAATCATAGACGTTTATATTATAATATTATGATCAGTTATCATGTATGCTTCTTTTGTAAACATATTAACTTTATAATCAACCCATAACTGCATTATGGGGTGTTAAGGGCGGAATAACCAGCTAGATTGACTCAATAGTGAATATACATTGAGTTAACTCCTATGTGAGCAGAATTGTAGGAGGTCTGGCAGACCAGAATATAGGATGCCTAAAGTCTGATCATAGGATTGTTGGTTAGACAAGTTCTTAGTAAGCCCATGAAAACTATGTGTGGAAATATTTATGGGCAGGGGACAATAGGTTCTTAGTGATCCCATGAAAACTATGTCCATATTAAGTTATTGACAGAGATCAATTGGTTCATAGAGACCCCATGAAAACTATGACATAAGAGAAGTTATTGGAGAATCCTATAGGTTCATAGTAAGCCCATGAAAACTATGATTGGAGAAAGTTATTGGTAAATTGTAACACCCCTAATTTTTAATAACATTATTTAGGAGATTTAATTTGATAAATTAAATAAAATAATGTAAATCTTAAAGTGTGAGGGGATTGGGATCTGAAAATAAACTACAGGCCGAGCTTAATTAATATAAATGGGCTTATATATGGTTTTGTATGTTAAATAGGAGAGTAATTATTGCAAGGGTATTTAGGGTAATTGCGCACCTTAATCCCATTACCCTTATATACCCCATTTCCTTTGTGGTTCACATTCATTTTTCATTTCACAAAAGCATAAACCAAAAGGAAAATAAAGTCGGCTATAACTATAAAAAGAAAAAAAGGGAAATCTATGTAAAGCTATGGAATTAAAGCAAGGAAGATTAATCTAAATCAAATCTCAAAGTCCTTATCCTAATCAAGGTGAATAATAATCTTAATCATCTCTATTTTGTTTTTATAATCATTTTATTTTTGGGTTTAAGATAAAATCCATTATAATGATGATTTTTATGATGATATGCTTGGATTTTATAACATATTTGATTCAAACAAGATTGTTTGATAATTTTTTATACATAGTTTTAAGGTAAAATCAATTAAATTGATGTTCGAATGTCATGAAGAATTTATACGTTATGTAAAACTTGATTTTGGAGACGGGTTTCAATTTTTATAATTTTCCAAGCTATGGAAAATTTATTATGAATTTTCAAAGGAAAATATGAATAATTGGGTTTAGAAATTAATTTTGGTTATTGTGTGAAGAATTTGGGTCTGAAATTTTTATATGTTAGATAACTTATTGAAAGTGAATTGCTATAATTTTTGGGGATTTTTCCTAAGTAATATACTATTGAAATTAAATTATTTTAGAAGAAGGATTTAATTGTTTTACTTGTTTTGCTCAATGAAAGGGCTTAGCTGTTAAACTAATCCTTGTTAGATCTGAAATTATGCGGTAGTTATTTTGGTAAAGAATTTGAAAAGTTTATGGTAACCAATTAAATGTTTAGAAATATCCAAATTAGTTATAAAGCAATCACTTTAAATGGCATTAAATCAGCCTTTACTCAGAAAATTGGGTTCCGCCTTTTTTTAGAAGCCGCCCTTCGACCCTATGCTTCTGCCTTCTACCAAGTCGAAACCTACCAGGTCGAAACCAACTAAGCCTAAACCAATACACAAGGTGTCAAACATTGGTATGCGGTGGACTGGAGAAAGGCAGAAGGTATGGTGTCGAAACATAGCTTTCGATGGGGTCGAAACCTTTGTTTTATCTTTAAAAAAAATGCACTTACCTTGTTTATTAAATGATTTCGAAGGGGTCAAAATAGATGCTTTCGAAGGGGTCTTTCCAAATTTCTTTCGAAAGGGGTTGCTGCCTCTTATTTAAATTATAGCTTCCGGAGGAGTTACTTGGTTTTAAAGCCAATGCTTTCGAAAAGGGTGGGTTCGACCAAGTCAAAAACCTTTTGCCATTCCTATGCCTTTCGAAGGGATTGAAGTCATCAATGCTTTCGAAACGTAGCTTTGTCTTATATTTGTACTAAGCCACTTTCTAAATCTTTCGAAAGGATTCATGGGTTTTGAAGGCAATGGCTTCGAAAGGGGTGTCAAAGCTATCCTTCAATTTTTTTACGTGAATGGTTTAAGGTTTCGAAAGGATGTGTCGAAGCCATCTGTTTTTCCCCAAATTCTTATTAATTGTTTTGAAAGGGGTACTTTCGCTTGTATTCACTTAGACCCAATAAGATATGTTTTAAATTAAACCCAATGGTTTCGAAAGGGGTACTTCGAAATGGTTTTGAAGCTATGCTTCTATAATTGAATGGTAACAATTTAACACATTCGAAAGGTTCGAAAGAAATGTTTTAAAGTGTTTTGAAAGGCTGATGCCTAGTGTTTTGAAAAGAAGATTTGAATGCTTTTGAAAGGAAGTTTTCCCAATGGATTCGAAAGTAAAGATTAATGGTTTCGAAAGCTTTAGTTTTAAAAACAAAGAACCTAATCTCAATTTTTAAAGGTATAACCCATGACATTATAAAAGAGCTTTTAAATGCTTTTAAATTAGAGTTTTGGAAGAAGTTTCCTTAATAGAATAATATATTAAAGAGATTAACCATGTTTTATATGAAAAAGATTTCAAGGATATTAAACCATAGATGTGAGTGATTATTATGTTAACATGTTTGCTTCTTGTAGTTTACATATTCACTTTAATATAGACCCATAACTGCAATTTGGGGAAAAGGGGCAGAACAACCAGTTAGGTTGACCCAGTAGTGAATATAAATTGAGTTGACTCCCGAATGAGTAGAATTTCTTCCAGGAGGTCAAGTAGACCAGAATATAGGATGCCTAAATACTAGTTAAAGAAGTTTCCAGATAGACATGTTCATAGTAAACCCATGAAAACTATGTATAGGAAAAGGTATTGGCAGGGGCCAATAGGTTCATAATAAGCCTATGGAAACTATGATTAGAAAGAGTTATTGGCAAGGGCAAATAGGTTTGTAGTGAACCCATGAAAACTATATTTGGATTAAGTTATTAACAGAAGGAAATAGGTTCCTAGTCAGCCCATGAAAACTAGGATAAGAGGGAAGTTATTTGAGATACCAATTGGTTCAGGGAGGACCCATGAATGATGAAGTTATTGGTAGGGGCCAATAGTTTCTTAGCGAGCCCATGAAACTATGAAATCATATAGGGAGTCCAGAAGCTTTAATGGGTTACTAGTCAGCCCATGAAAACTAATAGGTTAATAGTGACCCAAGAAACTATAAATGTGACAGATAGTCAAAAATGAATGGGGATGGGAAATCCAGAATTGATTTACTTGTTTTCATGCCATCGTAATATTTTGAATTGTTATGTTTAACCATCGTGGATGCAGGAGAATGTTATATGGTTTTTATAAAGTTTTTGGATAAGATACTAGTGAGGGGAAACCCATTCCGCTAAGCGGCGTGGTCTCACCCGATATCCGAATGGTTTGAGATGGTAGATTATTATTCATACCAGGCTTTATGTCCAACTCAAAATTTATGTTTTCCCCTTAAACTTTCAGATACTCAATTAACTTTGAGTGGTTTGAGTTGAGGTTTTCAGGAACATCTTTAGACTTATAAGCTTCCAGAGACATGCAGGAGGCTTGATAGCCATTTAGAGTTCTTTTCTATTTTGATTCCACTGTGTTATTGTTGTAAAGGAAAAGTTTTTAATTGCCTATATTATATCCTGATCATCCAAGGGAGCATCTTCATATGTCGCTCTTGGCGTATGTTGTAATGATTATATTTTCCTTGAACATGGTTAACGATTATGGGATTATGTAATGAATTTAAGATTATTTGAAATGGAATGAGAAAGTTGTTTGTTGATTTTAAAAAATTTCTGTATCCATGTGTTTCTGTTATATCAATATATCTATTTGGTCACTAAGGATTAATAACTATAGATGACTACAGCATCCGTAGCTGTTAGTTTTGGGCCTCCAAGTGGGAGATGTTACACGAATATCAATAGGTTCATAGAGATCTCATGAAAACTATGATTAGATGATAGTATTGGTAGGAACTAATAGGTTCATGGTGAGCCCATGAAAGCTATGAAAGTGGATAGGAATTCCATAAAGAATTACTAGGTTATTAGTCAGCCCATGAAAACTAATAGGTTAATAATGACCTTAGAAACTATAAGTTGAGACAGATAGTCAGGTAAATGGGGATGGGAAATCCAGAACATATAGCATGTTTGCATATCATCATAATACCTTTTATTATGTTATGTCTTAACCATTGTGGATGCAGTTGCACAATATATGGTTATTATAAATTTGGTTAAGATACAAGTGATGGGAAAACCAGTTCTGCTAAGCGGCATTGTCTCACTAGATATCTATGTGGTTCGAGATGGTAGATTATTATTCATACTAGACTTTTTGTCTGACTCAAAGTTTATGTTTTCCCCTTAACTCTCGAGTGGTCAATTGATTTTGAGTGGTTTGATAGTTAAGGTTATCAGGTTCTCCTTTAGATGAATAAGCTTCCGGAGATGTGCAGACGGCAGACAAGCTAGCTAGTAGGAGTTACTTTTGTTTGATTCTGCTGTGTTTTGGATGTAATGGCTAAGTTGTTTAATTATCAATATTTAAACTTTGATCAACCAAGGGGACATCTTCATATATCGCTCTTGGTGTATTTTGTAATAATTATATTTCTTCGAACGTGGTCTATTAATTGGGATTATGTAATGAATTTGAAATGTGATTTGAAGTGGAATGATAAATTTGTTTTATATTTTAAATATCTTTCATATCCATGTGTTTCTGTGAGATCAATGTATCTAACATTACTGCATTTAGTCATCGAGAATTAAAACTGTGGATGATTGCAGCGTCCGTAGAAGTTAGTTTTAGGCCTCCAAATGGGGGAGGTTATAAATTTGTATCAGAGCATAGGTTTATATAAATTTAAAAGAACTTTGAACCTAAAATATTTTCAGGAAATAATCCAATAAATCAAAAAATAAGGTCGGGGTTTGGGTTGACGCTATAGTAACGTACTTGCATTTTATATATCTATAAGTACGTATTCCCCTCTCTCTTAGACCGTTCTTCTATATCTTACTAAGGCTCATATGTAGATTTACGAGAAAGGAAGATAAGGAGGCAGGAAACGAAAGAGGAAATCTAAGTGGAGGAAGCACCACAACAAATGGAAATGCACGACCCAATACTAAAAGGAATCCAAGTCGGCAGGCAAATGCTAATCCAAATCTAAATGCCAACAAAGGTGCTGGAACCCCGCCAGTAGATATGGGGATGGTGTATCTATTCTTTGTCAATCTAATGCAAGCTGGAGCAGGAGTAGTTAGAGGAAATGCTGTGAATATTGGAAGAGCTAATCTTATGGCCCAGTTGGCAATAACTATGCTAAGCGAAGCAGGGGTTACACCAGTCATGGTGGAAAGCCCTTTTTGGGAACAGAGGATGTTGTTGAAGTGGAAAACTAGTTATTACACCGTAAAAGGACTTTTGCCGACTTTGGATTAGATGATGAGGAGAAGAGGAGACTTACTTCTAGACAGTTGCAGGGTGCAAAATTTTATTGGTGGAATAGTGTTACCACGAGAGTTCTCGAGGAAGAGTTGACTTGGGCAGAATTTCAAAGGAGATTCAAAGAAAGGTTTTTGTCAGACATTGTCAAGTTAGTATTGCTGAGAAAGTTCATAGACTTAGTGAAAGGTGAGATGTCAGTGATTGAGTGTGCTACGAAGTTTTATGAGTTGTCTAGATATAGAAATGCTACCATTGACACTGTCATTAAAAGGAACAATAAGTTTATTCGAGGAGTTAGACCCGAGATTGCTATGGCGACTGTGCCACATCTTTGGGATTCAAGTATAGTTGTAGTGAAGATGGAAATATAGAATAAAGAAATGCTTTCTACTTATGAAGGAGAAACAGGTTGGAAGCTAGGATTCTCAGGCCAAGAAGAGGATCTTTAAGAAGAAAGAAGCTTAGAAAGGAGGAGTTGCCAAGAAAGAAAAAACTGATCTCATTTGTTTTAAGTGTGATAAGAAGCGACATTATGCTCATGAATTTCGATCTAAAAAAGGGAAGAAGTTTGCAGATAAGAAAGGAATGAAATACTTCAATTGTGACTAGATTGGACACTACAAGAATCAGTGTCCAGAACCAATCAAAGCGGACACGGGGAAGTTTTTGCTTTGGAACCATCTTCTTCTAGATCAACTACAGCTGAGAAGGAAAAGATTGTGATGGAAGATACACTTTTGATTCATAATATACCGGTTATGATACTATTTGATACCGGTGCATTGCATTCATTTATATCTCAGTGTTTGATAGATAAGTTATGTTTAGAACCCTTATACCTTGTTACTTCCTTAAGGGTTCCGAATCCGATAGGAGGGAATGCAACTCTGAGGAAGAGATGTGACCTGTAAGAACTTAAATGGTTATGTCAGAAGTTTGCATGCAGTTTGCATGCAGTTTGTATGTTTTTGATTTCGTAGGCTTTGGGATCATTTTGGGTATGGATTGGTTAAATAGATATGATGTTAGGATATTTTTCTACAATAGGAAATTATCACTAAGGCGCCCCAATAGTCATGACCAGATTATATACTTAGTGGAAAAGTCAGACTCAAGTGCTTGTGCTTGTGTTTTGTTGAATGCAATGGAAGGAGAAAAGGAATTGAATCGGATTTTGATAGTAAGAGAGTTTGCAGATGTTTTTGAGCCAGTCATAGGACTACCACTGGAGCGACCATTGAGTTTTGGATAGATCTTGTGCCAGGAGCAGAACTTGTAAGTAGACCACCTAGCAGGATGACACCTACCGAGATAAAGGAATTGAAGGAGCAGTAGTGGATTTAGAAAGAAAGAATTTTATTAGACCAAGCAGTTTACCTTGGGGAGTAGCCACGGTTTTATGAAGAAACCATATGGGTCGTGAAGGATGTGTATGACTATCGTAAGTTTAATGAGAAGACGGTTAAGAATAGGCATCCTTTGCCGAGAATTGATGATTAATTTGATTAGTTAAGTAGAGCTAGGGTATTTTTCCTAATTGGATTTGGCAAAAGGTTTCCCTCAGCTAAGTGTGGCAAAGGATAGTATTCCATTGACGAAGTTTCGTACTAAGTATGGTTCATACGAGTGATTAGTAATGCCATTCGGATTAACGAATGCACCAGCTTTTTTCGTGGATTTGATGAACCAAGTTTTCCAAGAGCACTTGGATAGGTTCATATTGGTATTCATAGATGACATTTCAATATACTCTAAAGATGAAAGAGAGCATGAAGTTCATCTTAGAGTAGTGCTTTAGACGCTTAGGCAGCATCAACTAAAAGCGAAGTTTTCAAAGTGTCATTTACGGAAGAAAGAAGTTAAATTTCTTAGTCACGTAGTTTCAGAGAAGGGTTTGTCAGTTGATCCGGACAAGATCGAGGCCGTTAACAACCGGAAGAGACCAGAGATGGTGACTGAGATCAGAAGTTTTCTTGGACTCGCTGGCAATTACCGGAGATTCATTAAGGATTTCTCATGGATAGCAGCGTCTTTGACTAAGCTAACCAGGAAGGACGTAAAGTTCATTTAGTCTGACAAACGTTTGGAAGAATTTCTTAAGTTAAAGCATTTGTTGACCAACGCGCTTGTGTTAGTAGTATCAGACAGGAATCAACGGGTAGTATTGTATATCGATGCATGTGGAACCAGATTATAGGATGTATTGACCAGAAAAGTAAATTTATTACCTACGCTTCACGACAACTTAGATCGCATGAGTGAGATATCCTACTCATGATCTAGAGTTAACTACGGCCCGCACTGAAAATATGGAGACATTATCTCTTAAGGTAGAGATTTGGGTTATATACGGATCATATGTCCTTAAGATACTTATTCTCTCAGAAGGAGTTGAACATGAGACAACAGAGGTGGTTGGAGTTTTTAGTAGCTTATGACCTATACACCTAGAAAAGGAAATAAAGCAGCGTATGCTCTTAGCCGGAAACATCAGAATGTGGTGTTAGCTATGTTAGAGGAATGGAAGGATCTAGAGGTTTTGACTACTTGCAGTGTGCAATTAAGATCGACCACTAGTTCTAGTCAGGGCATTGCCATGTTATCCTGCTTGGAAGTTCAACCAGTGCCGATTGAAAGGATTGCTTCTAAGCAGAAAGAGGACCCACAATTAGCCGAGAAGATTAATAAGCTTGAGGTTGGATCGCTTTTTGATGACCTTAAAGATTTTAATTTTGACCAGAGGGCATGGTTGAGAAAGAAAGGACAATTGTGTATTTTGAATGATGGGGACTTAAGGAATGAATTTCTTATGGAATGTCACCGATCCAAATTTATGATTCATCCTGAGAGTACCAACATATATCAAGACATAAAGAGGTGTTTCTACTGGGAAGGTATGAATAAATATGTTGGCTTGTGTAAGGCAGTGTGTGAACTGTCAATAGGTGAAGGCGGACATCAAAAGTTGAGTGGGTTGCTTCAACCTTTGCATATACCAGTTTGGAAATGGGATTCGATATCCATGGATTTTATAGACGGGTTACAAAGGTCGAATCGAGGAAATGAAAATATGTGGGTCATAGTGGATAGGTTGACCAAGAGTGCCTATTTCATTCCAGTTGAATCAACCAGGCAGCACCAGTTTTAGCTAAATTGTTTATGAAGAACAAAGATAGACTACATGGAATTCCTAATAGTACAGTAAGTTATAGAGATACTTTGTTTATTAGCGATTTCTAGAAGAGTCTACATGATATGTTAGGTACCTAGCTCAAGATGAGTACTGCTTATCACCCTCGGATAGATGAGCAGACAGAGAGAGTCAGCAAGGTACTCGAGCATTTGTTAAGAGCTTGTGTGCTAGATTCTAGTGGATCTTGGGAAGATCACCCACACTTACTTGAGTTTTCCTATAATAACAGTTATTGGACTGGTATAGGAATGGCGCCTTTCGAAGCTTTGTATGGGATGCCACCATCATGTTGGTTGGAAACTGGAGACAGATTAGTTTTAGGTCCAGATCTGGTAAGAGAGGCAATAGAGAAGATTAAGTTGATCCAAGGTAAGATGAAGGAAGCTTAGTCTAAACAAAAGGGTTATGCAGATAAGAGGCGTAAGGATATAGAGTTTTCAATTAGAGATAGTATTTTCATTAAAGTATCACCAATGAAGGGTATTGTACGATTCGAAAAGTCAGGGAAACTGGCACCGAGATATGTTGGGTCGTTCCCAGTTATAGAGAGGATCAAAACCCTCGCTTAAAGAGTAGAGTTATCAAGCAGTTGGACAGGTGTCACAATGTATTTCACGTGTCTCATCTTCATAAGTATGTGCATGATCTAAAGACTACTATTCCTCTGACTGCGTTAGAAGATTTAATAGTAGAACCGGATTTGACTTTTGGTAGGCAACTATTTCGGGTTGTAGCGAGAGATGAGAAGAGGTTAAGAAACAAGACAGTCAAGTTGGTGAAAGTTTAATGGTGCGACAACGAGAAGGATTGTACTTGGGAGACAGAAGATAGGATTACAAATACTTATCCTGATCTACTTTAAGGGTATGTTCTATATTTGCTTTATATAGGTTGTTTCCTAGTCAGGTAGGCTAGCATGGTAGTTAGGAGATGTTACAGATGATTATAATGATTAGTATATAGTCCTTGCTAAATTTCGAGGAAGAAATTCTTCAAGGAGGGGAGCTTGTAACACCCCTAATTTTAAATAGCATTATTAAGGAGATTTAGTTAGATACATTAAATTGAATAATGTAGAGACTAGAGTGATAAGGGGATTGAGATATGAAAACTAGTTTGGGTCATGCATTAAGTAAATGGATTTATAAAATGGTTTATAAGTAAATACCTATGAAAATAAAGCAAGGGTAATATGGGAATAGCCGTATATTATAACCCTACAACCCAAAAACCCCTACCTCATTCTCATTCACGTTTTTTATAAAACATAAAGAAAGGAGTAGCAAGGCCGACCATTACCCTAGAGAAAGAAGAGTTAAAATCAATTAATAGCTAAGATTCAAGCTGGAAAGAATAAAGCAAAAACAAATCTCAAGTTCTTTATTCAAACAAGGTGAATAATAATCTAAACCATCTTATATATGTCTTATTGAGCATTTTAATTTCAGGTTTAAGATTTAAAACTGTTTAGATGGATGACGAATGATATGCTTCGATTTTTTGCCATGTTTTGATTTAAACAAGGAATTTTTGTGCAATGATATAGTTTGATTTTATGGTTAAAATCATGGAAATTGATTTCGAATGCCATGATGTTTGAATATGTTATGTAAAGCAGTATTTTGGAGATGGGTTTAAATTTTCATAATATTCCAAGCTATGGATAATTTATTATGAATTTTGAATGGAAGATATAGACAATGTTGGGTTTAAATTATTTAAGACAATTATCTAATGATTTCGAGTTTGAAATTTACATATGTTAGAAAACATATTAAAAGTGAATTTTGGAAATTTTTTAGGATTTTTCCCAAGAGTTTTAATATGGTTATTAAATTATTTAAGTTGGAGGACCTAAATGCTTAAATGGTTTACTGAAGGGAATGGCTTATTTGTTAAATTGATTTCAATTACTAATTACTGAATTCGGCGGTCTTTGTAGAAAAGGATTTTTATAAAGAATATGACAACCAATCATATTTTGACAAATTGCGTAAGTTAGGTAAAGGAATTTCTTTGAAAGGCAACAAAACCAGTTTTCTTTTGATTTACCACCTCGCTACTTCCATCTTCTAGTTTTTGCCACTATACTTCTGCTAATGAATATATTCAAAACATGGTATCAAGCCATTGATACGTAGTGAATTGGAGAAAGGTGAAAGGGACTATGCCAAAGGAATTCTATCGAAGGGGTTGAAGTCATTCTTATAAGCTTTCCATGCCTTTGTTTTTAAAAGATGCTTTCGAAGGGGTTGAAGCTTTCGAATCAATCAACTTACCTTTTTTCAAAGAGTTGTTTACCTTTGTTTTTAGAAAGGAGCTTTCGAAAGAGAGTTTCCACATTTTGATCGACGCCTAAATGTCGCCTTCATACCTTTCGAATTGGTAAAAGGCCGCTTTTCTTTATAACCTTACAACAATGAGTTCGAAAGGAAGTTTTATTAAGTTAGATGCCGCCTTTCCAATGCTTTCAAAAGGGTTCTTATAGCCACTTTTATCAATGGTTTCGAAAGGTTGGTTTCAAAGCTATCCTTTTCTCCAATTCTTTTATTTGAAGATTAATGCCTTCGAAAGCGTTACTTTCGCTTATATTTTCTTTGACGCAAAACTTATATTTAATGTTAAACCCATTGATTTTAAAAAGATACTTTCAAATGGTTTCGGAGCTATGCTTCCATTAATTTTACTTGAAATAAGTGCCTTTGAAAGATAAGCTTTAAGTGTTTCGAAAGGTATATCTTTAATGGTTTCGAAAGTAAGGTTTCAATGTTTTCGAAAAGGATGTTTTGAGTGTTTCGAAAGGTATATCTTTAAGCGTTTTAAAAGGAAGGTTTGTATTCTTTCGAAAGTTATGTTTTTAATGGTTTCGAAAGAGAAGGCTTAGGTCTCGAAAGCCTTAGTTTTCAAACAGGAAACCCAATCTCATTTTAAAAAGTAAACCCATGGCAATATGAAAGAGTTTTAAAATGACATTTAACTTTGGAGTTTCGAAGAAGCTTTCCTTGCTAAAGATAGTGGGTTAAGGGTATTAACAATGTTTCATTTGAAAGATTATAAGAAAATTAAATCATAGATATTTATATTATTATACTATGGTTAGTCATCATGTATGCTTCTTCTGTGAACATATTCACTATATTATTAACCCATAACTGCATTTTGGGGTGTTAAGGGCTGAATAACTGGCTTGGTTGATCCAGTAGTGAATATACATTGAGTTAAATCCTGTGTGAGTAGAATTGCATCCAAGTGGTCAGGAAGACCAGAATATAGGATGCCCAAAGACTGACCAAATTATTATTGGTTAGACAGGTTCATTGTAATCCCATGAAAACTATGTATGGAAATAGCTATTGGCAGGTGCCAATAGGTTCTTAGTGATCCTATGAAAGCTATGTTCGGATTAAGTTATTGAAAGAGAGATCAATATGTTCATAGAGATCCCTTGAAAACTAAGACATGAGAGAATTTATTGGAGAATCCAATAGGTTCATAGTAAGTCCATGAAAACTATGATTGGAGAAAGTTATTATAGATCCCAATATGTTCATAGAGATTCCATGCAAACAAAGATTTGATGATAGTATTTGGATGTAACGACCCATATTTTTAACTATTTTAAATTATTAAATTTAATGTAATTATTGAATAAAAATGATTAGAATAAAAATTAATGAATTATTAGTGTAGTTACTGAATATGAAATTTAATAAAATTTTGAAATGACCAGTTTCGATGATTTTGAAAATAACAATTATTAGAATGAAATTCTATGTATTGAATGTGTTTATAATCAATAGTTGGAATTAAAGAAATGTTGAATTAATGTAAAATGGTAATGGCTGTTTTGTTGTTTGAATTCGGTTTAAAAGTTAATTTATAAAAGTTAAATAACTTACATTTAAAATATGGTGATTTATTGGACAATTAAATTGTTTAAATTTAATATTGAAATTTGTTTAAATAGTTGAATACTGAATTTAATATGAGTGAAAATGATTTCAAAAATTGATTTAAATTTTATTTGAACAAGAATGAAAGCTGTTTACTTTTAAAATTGAATGTAAAGTGAATAAATAGAAATTGGGAATTTTATATTTTAATTAACGAGTAAAAGTAGCCATTTTGGCCACTGTCTAGGATTTCGACGAAACAAGTTTCATCGGATTCGTAATAGTGAATTATTATAGGATTTCAAGTTTGATAGCGATCATACTTACCGTTTGGTCGTGTGAGCTTGAAACATGTAGAAATCAATTGAATGAATTTAATTAAAATAATTTGATTTTGAGAAGCTGACTTCTGAATATGATCGAACTAGGCCTCGAGACTAGTTCCATTATGTCCGGATTAGGGGTATAACATATAGAGTGCCAAGAGGCATGCTTCGTTTGGAGTTCAAAAAATTTTGTCGAGTGAATAGTGTTTTGTAATTTCCTATAGAAGGTCCTCAAATTGCTAACACCCTAGCCTTATTCGCAGCCGTCGTTCAAAACCATTTAATGGTCGAAAATGCTTCACTTTCTACCTTCGATTTCTACTAATCTACACATTGAAATCAAAAACTTCTAAAAGGAAAAATCGTAGATCGCAATGAGCTTTACGATTTGTGCGATTGGACACCGCAAGCTTGCACGTATTCGCCAAAATCTGAAATTGAGGGCAGCGTAGGTATCCTTGATTTATGGGAAAATGGCTGCAGCAATGGTGGTCGCGTTTTTGGCGTTGGTGGAGTTGGTTGCGGCGGCCGCGGATCGAAGCTCCAACCACATAGGTGGCACGGGCATAGGATTCGTGGTCGGGAGATGATGGGTTCGCGTGTGTTAGCCTGGGTAGAACGTGAAAGATAGGGTTTGTTTTTAAAATTTTAAATTAATTTAGTTAATTTAATTTAATTGTATCCAAAGGCTAATTAACCAGTTACTTTTTCATATGAGGTCCGATTCAAGTGAAATAAGTTGGGTTGCGATCATATCAATGAAGACTACGTCATGTAGTTGGTTTGAAATTTATTTAACTGTGAAAAATTTTCAGTTTCAAATAAAAGGAGAGTGTTTTTAAACACTCACGAAGTATTGAATTATTTTTATGTTAGTTAAATTGAAGTTGTGAAGTAGTTTAAGTTATTGACTGTTGTTTGGTAGTTTAATTGACATTTAAACTGAAATCTGATTTGGAATTTGGATTAAATTGCTAGTAAAAATTCCCAATTATGGATAATAATTAACTGTCATGATTTATTCGCTGTTTTGGATGTTAATTGTGATGGATGGCTATTGGATGATACATGGATGATTGGATGTTTATAAATATATATATCCTATTATCACCCTATAAATTACATGACAGTATATAAAACTATTAATTGGATTATTTCGCATAAAATAAGAAATATGTTGAAATGATATATATCTATGACATTTATTTTGGATTGAAATGATATATATCCATCCTTGAAATAAAATTGAAATAACCATGCACTGGGCCATAGGATAGAAAATTACATACGGACACCGGAATTGTTAAATTAAATGGTTTATAAAAATTCTGGGTTTGAAATTATTTAAATGATTTTGATTTAAAGAAATAAAAAGCGAAATATGGGATTCAAATTATTTTCGAACTCGAGCTTGAAATGTGAAATTAAAAATTGTTAAACGAAATTGTTTAAAAATGAAATTTGAAATTTGAAGTTATAATTGGAATATGATTTAAATTTTGAAAATTGATTTGTTTTAAAAGATTTGGATTTTTATTCGAACTTTGAAATATTGCTAAATAATTTAAATCGATATTTCAAAATTGAGCTAGGAATTGAATTATTTTGAATATTTTAACCTTAAATAGAATATTGAAGTTTAGTTAGATTTAAGTGATTTAAATTGGTATTTTGGAATCGAACTTGAATTGGTATAAAATTGAAATGGTTTAAAACTGAGAATTGAATTGAAATTAATTCAAATTGGAATTGAAATTGAAATTAACTAATTTGAAATAGAAATAGAATTAATTTGAATCGAAATTGAAATTGATTTGGATTGAAACTGGAATGGAAGTTAATACGAATTGAAATCCAAATTGGGTGGATTTGAATTAAATTGAAATTGAAAATGATTTGAATTGGAATAATTGAAGTTGAATCGGTTTTATTTAAATTTGGACCTGGATCCAGATTTGTTGAGATGGAAAGAGACAGTTTGATTAGAAACTATTTTCAAAATAAATTGTTTAACATAAATTGTTTAAAAATCTATCTTTTAGATGCCCAAATTTTTCTAATTTATTTTCCGAAACTATTTTCCTATAGAAACCATTTTCAATACACAAACCATTTTGTCAAACTATTCTAACTATTTTAAAATATTTAAAATTATTCAAACTATTTTCTAAAAATTCAAACTTATCAAGGTTGGAATGTTTAATTTAAATAGTGGATTTAGAAACCGAATTGGGTTGAAAGGATGTTATAACCAAAATGGAAATTCGAAATGATTTTGGAAATGAAAATGAGATGTTGGAGCGAATTGACTTTCAAATGAAATTGATATTTCCGATAAATATGATATTTTGAAATAAATAATATTTTGAAGCGAATAAGAAATTTTGATATCAAGTATGAATCGTTTTCGAAATGTAAAAGTATCAACCAGTGTGTAAAATGACGTAGTGTTGTTAAAGAGACCAAAGCCTCTTATTGGCATACTTTCTATCAATATTGGAACCACTTTAACAACTGTGTACATGGAGGAGACTCCTGAACGAAGTGGTTGGATTTGGCATCGTTTGTTGGATTTGAAAAAAGAGAACGATGATGGATAGACCCCGACACTTGCGCCAATTTGAAATGACTAAAACAGGATGGCTTGACAGAGCCAGGCGGCTGGCTACCCCTAGCGGATATCCCTTCTTCGATGTTCTTGGACTTGGTCCATGTTATTTGGATAACCTCCCTTTGACTCTATATAGGATGGATGTACGCAGTGGGCGGTCATGGCTACAATGCGTTACCACCAGCCCTATGACCCGAACTGGTAGTATCCTACGTTGGGCATTGCCCCACATGCCTTGTCATGCTTTTATCCCTATACGGGACCACTACGATTTTGGTTTAGTGTTGTCGTATCACGGTGCATCCCTATCCCCCGACTGCTACTAGGGCCTTATATGCAAACTATACAACAATGCTTAAAAACACGTTTAGGAGGATTAATGTAAAGCCTTAACGCTAAGAAAACTATTTATTTTACTAATTGGACACTACATATATAGCGTACTCTACTATATATAGATAATTTGACGGATCCTTAAGAGATGGAAAAATCTCATAACATCTCTTGAGTTATTGCATGCACGTTATACACTGGATATGAGATATGAAATCCCGTAAACATCTCTGCGCTCTTACACTTTTGTGATATTTGATTTTGATTAGACTCATATAAGGATATTTTATTCCTGACATGGGTGTTTGTCTTTTCATTACGCTCGGGTCAGCCCTGAGTTTTTGGCGCACTGTAGATTATTTTCTGGAGTACGAAGACAAAGATTTTGTATATATTGTTACTAGTATTATTTCACCACATTGTTGTGTTGCTGCATTATTTTATTTGTCCCTATTGTATATATAACCATGATAAATTTTGTATAAATTACAATCAAATGTATAGTATAAACAGCTTCATGAACTGTTTATATAATTATTATATTTTGTCATTCCCCTACAAGATTCTGTGTTTCTTTTCTTCTTTTCTTATTCTTGTTAATTAACCCCATTTGTGACGCCCCACCTCTATACCCACGCTAGCCAAGAACACTACGGAGTAATGCTGTCGACTAGCACGGGGAATAAGGCTGTTGAGGAGCGACCATCCGTGTAATTGCTTTGTGCGAGCCTCGATATGTCAGGTAGTATAGCATGCATTCTATTTCAAGAGGAAATTCGACATACCGACACAAACTCAAAGCTACCACACGGTGGCTATAATATCTTCGGAAACAAATATAGAAATAAGCATAACACAAATCAGTCACGACAATTCATATCACAAAGGCAGAAATAGATATGAATATAACACATGAAAGTGTACATAAGAGTAGTGGTCTAAAAAGATCCACAATATCACAAAAGAATAGTTACATGAACTACACAAAAGAATAAGTATACATTATGGAGTCTATATCTCAAATGTATACAACAAAATAACTACTAATCTAAGTAGTTAACCCAAAAGCAAGAGAAATCAATCCCAAGAGAGAAGTCAAGCAGAAGCACCTGTAACATCTCGGTCTGACTCGAGTATTATTTAATAAGAAAATAATAAACAGATCAGTCTAACTATAAATATCAGATGAAACGATATAGAATAAGAGATATGACTAAACACATAATAATCACAATGCCAAGCGGTGATATATATATATATATATATATACTTAGTTGATAATCGTCAAGAGATTAATCAACGTCACCAAATCTACACAAGAATCAAAGAAACGTCATACTCTTTATTTCGTTCATCAAACCACAAATATTGACGATAATATCAATGTCAATCGCAAAAGTCAATGACGCACAAATTCCAGAAGACTACACAAGAAATCCAGAAATCACTAAAGTCAATGACACACAAATTCACCAATGCACAAATATCGATAAGACTTATCAATGGAAATCACGAAAAATTGGTGAAACACAAATTCTAGAAATCTACACAAGAAATCCAGAAATCACAAAAGGGGGGAGGCCTATCACAAACGGGAGCATAAAGCCCACCAACACGTGTATCACAAACGGAACGCTAATTCCATGGTCGCTAACCATCACAAATTGAGCCGAAGCTCCACAAACGGCCCGAAGACCATGGGTTGCTACCCCATCACAAATTGAGTCGAAACTCCACAAAACGTGGTTTAGTCTCCCTCGCAGACAAAGAGACATCGCACATTGCTAGACTAAATCACAAAGATGATCGTCATGATCAACGAGAAGTGTCAATTACACTAAGCTAGTAAATATATGATTTAGCTTCATGTCCCATAACCACTTGTTTAACTTAAATATTTACGAACAAACTGTAAATCTCCACTAGAAAATTGTCACAAGAGATTCAATCGAACAAGTCCAAGAATTAACCGACAAAGTAAACGCAAGCGTTTCATACCACTTGTTTTACTAAGCCGTTTAATTAGATTTCTCATACGAGTGAGGTAAAGGTTTGTATATACTAATAGATTAGAAAACGGTTTTATAAACGAATTTGGTATTAAAATAGTATTGAAATCATTTGAGGAAAGAGTTTTGATATTTACTACTTGTATAGAAAACCTTTATATTTTTAAAGTGACAAATCACGAAGAAGATTGTAAGAACAATCAATCACAAAAATTCACATACGAAGATGTGAATAAAATCCAAAGAAATCGATAAAGGATCCATCGAAATGGATATTCAAAAATCCCTAAAAAGAGTCATCAAAGTCATAATAGATGATAACAACAAATAGGATTATCACGAATCGATTTAAATTGGGATTTCAATCCAAAAAGGCAAATTGACACAAACAGCAGGTTCAGTCGACTGAACAGAGTTTTCAGTCGACTGACCCTGTGCCTAGAAATTTTCCAGGTTCAGGAAACTTTCTGTTTCCAAGTTCAGTCGACTGTGCAGAGTTTTTCAGTCGACTGAATCATGCCTGGAAACTCTCGGGTTTCAGGTTCAGTCGACTGAACAGAGTTTTCAGTCGACTGAATCATGCCTGGGCTGTTTTTCAGCCTTATTCAAATGAAGAGCAAACTCTTCCAAAATGCAACCGGACGAACATTGGCTCTAAGGGTTTATGCCAATCGGCAACCGGCCCTATATGCTCCTCGATGCATCACCAAAAGCATGATCAAACATGCATAAAAGGATTTCACACAAATTTGACTTAAAAACCCAAAAATTGGAGTATTCACAAAACCAATCCAAATCAAGAGCAAATGCATAGGAAGAAGTGTTAGGAATTCATACCCAACAACCAAAGATAATTATAGTCATAGATGTGAGATAAAAATCTCACCTTTTCTCAAAATCAAACAAGAGGAAGCTTGAAAGCAAATGGAGAATCAACCTCTCTTCAACACAACCCAAATGAGCTTGAATCTATGCTCAAAAACAAGAACATTCCCAAAATTAGGTTTAGGAATTTCTGAAATTGGTAAGAGAACAAGTTGGAGAAGAAGAAGAGAAGCTTACCAATGGGTTCTTCTTGAGTTTGGAGCTAGGAATTTGATTTGCAAGAGAAACTAGGGTTTTGGAGTTTTAATTTCCAATCTCTCCCACCATTAAAGCTAAGAAAACTGAAAAGAGAAAGAAGTGAGGGAGAATGGGGAGAGTGGTTCAGTTTTGGAGTATAAGTTAACATAGGGCTGAGCCCAAAAACCAAACCCAAAGTAAAAAGTAGCAAAAATCAACTTTCTCCAAACATATCGAAGCTTATACTCAAAAAGGTCGCAAACTGCATTTTAAACTCAATGGGAGTGGTCCCGAGTCCTAATTCGACCGTATGCAAAAAGTAGCTTTTCGGACTAAAATCCGACTAACGAGAAAATATTTAAATATAAAATCGATAAATATGCGGGTTGTTACACCATTTTTAGCTGTGTTTAAGATTGTTTGAGTAGAATATGTGTGGATTATTGTCGATTTAAACCCTTTGAAATGTGGGTCGTCACAGTTGGTATCAGAGCTTTGGTTTAGCGATAATCATAGCTTTGCGGGGTTTGACTCATTAAAGATAAGGTTGTAACACCCTAGAATTAGTTGATTGAGTGTATATGAATTCTGGTCAGTGCATGGGATGCCATGATATCGATAGGAATTTCTAAACACTTAAAGGAGACAAGTCAACATAATATTGTTTTTAAAAGAAGTACATGAAATAATTTTATCTAAATAGTAATTTTTTATATATAAAATGATAATTTTTATGGATGTTAGTTGTTAGGAGATTATAATATTTAGTTATCATCGATTATTGGTTGAATTTAACAAAAAACGAATACATTATGAACTCTAGTTCGTGAAGCATTCGATCATTAAATTGAATTAAAATCTAATTACAATAAGAATTGTTTAAATAACAAAGATGTAAATTAGCCGAATGTTTTCATAATAAGCTAATGGAATCGTATAAGTATATTTATATTATAGCTTATAAATAGAAGAAATTTAAAAGCTGAGAATTTTAGAATTTTAAATCCCGTTGCTTTCAAAAATTATTTCCAAAGCTTGTAAAATTAATAATAATATTATTTGAAAGTGTTTTGACTAGAAATATATTCTAAAAAGATTTTTGAAAGAAATAAAAGTATTAAACTCGCTTTATTCGCTTGGAAATAATTCTGGGGATGATTGCAGCATCGCTAGTATTCATTTTGGAGTTTCTAGTGAGAATCGCTACAAAGAAACTTATTTCCATTTAAACAAGTATAGATTGTGAAATTTTTTTCAAGTATTATTTGATAATGTATGAAAATAGTTTTGAACTTATAAATTGAAAATGGTATAGAAAGGAAAAAAATAAGTTTATGACTTATAAATTTGAATAGGAAAGTAGATTTTTCAAAAATGATGAATATTTTGGTTAAGCAAACAAAAGAAAATTTGAAATTGAGAATTAACCAAAGAAATGTTAGATAAATTGAGTTAGTGAAATTAAGTAAATAAAATGAACTTTAACTCAGGAAAGCTTAAATGGAAGTGAATTGTATTTGAAATGAATTAGATAAAACAACTAAATGAAATTTAAGTAAATAAGTTTGAATAATTTTATAGGTTTGAGAAATATTAAGCTAAAAACAAATTTTAAATTTGTTGAATGTGAATGAGAAGAAAAGAAAGAAAAATTAACTTAAATAATGTTGAATAAACTGAGTAATAGATTAAATGAAATGAAGTTTAACTTAATATTAAATGAATTGAATTGGATTTGAATAGAATTAGATGAATTAGCAAAGTGAAATAATTCCACTTTAGCTATAAAATGAATTAATCGAATGAATACGAAGTTAATTATAATATGAAATTGTGATGACCCAAAATTTTGGGCAATAGCAATTTAATAATCTTTGTTAATAAGTATTTAAATTGATTTAATAATCTTCTTTTATAAACATTTAATTGGTAAAATTAATCTTTTTCAAAGCTAATAAAATTTGTTTTCTATTTATACTGTATATATATTGGTGTGTGTGTGTGTGTGTGTGTGTGTGTACATATATATTGTAAATAGAAAGTCTTTGGTTTAAATTTAATAAAAGTTATGTTTTCTAATTGTAATATATATGTATGTATATATTATGGTTTGAAGTTATGTTTTAAAATTCAATATGATAATTTTCAAGGCTAATATTAAAAAATTTCTATTTATAATGTATATATATTTGTATATATTGTAAATAGAAAAGCTTTGGTTTGAATTTAACAAATAAAAACATGTTTTCAAATTTAATATATATATATATTGTAGTTTGGAAGTTATAATTGAATTTAATATAAAACCTTTCAAAAGCTATTTAAAAGTTATATATTTTCAAAACACTTAAGGTAAATGTTTATTTATTTAAAATATATTTTAGCTTAAGTTTAAAATAAGATTTAATTAAAAGTTCCTTTCTTTTGTTTAAATATTCTTTCTTTTTAAAATGTCTCATGAGCTAAGTATAGTTGTAAAGATATGAAGATTTTAAAACATACATGTATAAACATAGTTTGTATTTATTTTTAGTTTAAAAACAAAATAGATAATTTGTACAAAAAAATATAAATATATAAACATAATTCACAAATGTATATAACGTAAGTAAAATAAAATTTTAAAACATTCGTAAACATTTTAAGATAGCTTTTGACATTTGTACAATAATAAAAGCATGTATTGACATTTGTACAATATGCATAAACATGTAGCAACATTGTTTTTATTTTACTTCAATTTATAAATAAATGTTTAAAGAAGAAACCAGGTTGTTTATTTTCAAAACACTTTCATTTCCTCAAACTATTTTCTGTCTTTCTTCTTTCTTTCTAAACAAAATCAAACTGAGAACCAAAATTTCAAAAGGTAATCAAACCAAAATCAGAACTCAACAACAAGCTTTAAAGATCATCCCAACAATTCAGACTCAAATTAAATCAACATCAGACTTCAACAATCAAATGCAAAAGTTCCATATTTAGAAGAAGAAGGAACTATCCTCTGTTCTTTATAAAGTGAGTAAACCTTTATTCTTAAAAATGGTTTCTAATCAGAGATTATGCTTAGATGTTTGTGATTAATTCTTGTAGTATTATGGGTTGCATATATTCATGAATATGAATGCATGTATGTATATTGATGTGTCTGTGTAAATGAATGGCTTTGTTACCCTACAAGTTCAAAATCCTTCAAATAAATACAAATTCTCTATATACATTCATATTTAGGCTATGATTTATAAAGGAAATATGATCATAACAGTGTAATATAAATTTTAAAAATAGTTTCAGGATTTTATATTTAGTAATTAATTCAAATTAGGAAAATTACAGTGAAAAATCAATTTTAGTCAAAATCAATGTTTAAGATTTTGAATTTGGATTTTATATTGTGATTTGTTGTGCAAAATGATGAATTTTAGTAATTGAATCATGATTATTAAACATGTGTATGGTGAAATTTTCTGAGTTGAACATATTTGGCAATTTCGCCAAATTTTGACAAACGTGGGGAAGTCGGGTAGTCGGATTTGGTCTGGAGGTATGGGGTAGTCTGGTGGTTATGAGAAAAATGGTCGCCAAAATTGTAGAGGGTCGTGGTGGTTAGAGAATGGCGAAATAGGGTTTGGTTGCCAGTATTGGTCGTCGTTGTTTCTCTGGGTCGTACGTCGACGGTGATGCACCGGAATGGGTCGCATAGAGGAGGGTCGAAGATGGAAGTCATGGTGGAGCTTCGGTGAGGACGGCGAGGGTTCTCAAGGTGTTGTTCATCGGCGATTGGTGATTTTTTCGATCGGCGTGTGTTCCTGGCTGGGTCATTTGAGCTCGATTTTGTTTTACGTTGTTATCTTCGGATCTGGGTGGTCGGGAGGGCTGTGGGAGTCGACGACGATGTGTTGGAGCCATCGTAGTTGGTCAGAGCGATGATGTTCGCTGGTGCACGTGCACGATGTATCAGATGGTATCGAGGTTGGGAAGAAGCAGGGTAGCTCGGGGTCGATCTCGTGTTTCATCGTGTATGACTCGAAGTAGAAGTGGAAGTGGAAGACTCGTGAGTTCCTCGGGGAAGGGGTCAAAGATCGCTCGGGCCTGTAATGGTTAAGTTAACCAGTTTTTTTAAGGATAGTAAAATTTGTTCCCAGGATTTCAAAGTGTATAAATTTAAACATGAACCAGGTTTTAAGTTTGAAAAAAAAAACATTTCCATGTTAAATTTTAAAAGGAAATTTAAGTTTTTAAGCTTAAGGAAAGACTACAAGTTTTAAAGCAAAACAAAATAGGTATTTTCCAAGTTTAAATTTATTAAAAATGATAAAGTGTTTAAGCAATTTATTTAATCAAGTTTTAAAATGAATAAGTTTTCCAAAGATTATTGACCAAGTTCCAAAGTAAAACCATTTAATAAGATTTTGAAACAAGTTCAAGTTTAGATATAAAAGTTAAATGATTTAAATTTGTTTTTTTTAAAAGTAATTATATTAATGATGTAATTAATTACCAATGATTTTTATTTAAGATAACGATGTAATTTAGAAATTTATGAAGATAAAGAATTTATCTTTTGTTAATTAAGGTTGTGATTAATTAAAGATAATTAATTAGTAAAATTAATTAAAAGTGAATTACTTAATGTAATTAATAAGGGTTAATTAATTTATGTTAATAATCAAAGTATAATTACTAAATGAAGTAATTAAATAATTGTTAATGAGAGTAATTAATTTAAGGATCATTAACTAGTGATTAAGAGATAATTAATGAATATAATTAATTTAAGATAATTGGTTTAATTAATTAAGGATAATTAACTACTTGATTAATTAAGGATTAATTAATCTAAGCAATTAAAGGTCAATTAATTAAAGAATAATTAATTAATGGAAGTAATCAAAGGAATTAATTACTCAATGTAATTAATTAACTTAATTAATGGGATTAATTTAAGATAATTAATTACTTTAAATTAATTAAGGATAATCACTTAATGAAATTGATTAAGTAGAATTACTTGATTAATAAAGCATAATTACTTAGTGTAAGTAATTAATGGATAATTACTGAATGTAATTAGTTAAAATGATAATTACTTAATGAAAGTAATTAAAATTTAATTACTTTGTGTAATTAATAAGAAGGATAATTAGTTAGTGGAAGTAATTAAGGATTAATTACTTAGTGTAATTAATTAAAGGATTGATAGTATAATTAATTAAGGAATCAGTTAATTAATGTAAGTAATTAAAAGATAGTTAATTGCTGTATGAGATTAATTAAGGTTGATTAATGAATGTGATTAATTAAAGATTAATTATTAAATATAATTAATTAGAAGAATAATTAATTAATGAAAGTAATTAGAGGATCATTAATTATTGTAATTAATAAGAGTAATTAAAGGTTGATTAACTGAATACCTAAGGGATAATTAGTTTGTGTAATTAATTAAAGACCAATTACTAAATGTAATTAAAGAATAATTAATTGAGGATGATTAATTAGGATGGATAATTAAAGGATAATTAATTAATTAGTTTGTAATTAATTAATGTTAAGTAAGTAGGATTAAAGATAATCTAAGTGATTAAAGTTAGTAATTAATTTAATTAGAGATTAATTAAATTAATTAGGGATTAATCCATCTTTCTTATGGATGATTGAATGATGTCGAATGCCTTGGATCATGTGATATCTCGGATATGTGATATGTGATATGTGCTGAGATGATTTGGTTGAATTGTGATAATATTGATTATCTATCTGTGATAATGTGAATCATCTATCTGTGTGAATATGTTATCCCAAATAATAAATTGAATTATTTAATTTAAACAACTTGGACATTAAACGGCGTTTTGGATTCCGATGAGACCGGGTTCAGATTTTTGAATTGGAATATTCGAAAACCACATCGATCCAAATTTAACGGTAGGTCATGAAATCTCTAATGAAGATCAAGATGAAGACTCGAAGTGTAAGGGCTATGTGTCGTTAAAACTCTGAGGGTGATTCCAAGATGAGTTTGATGGAGATAATGCTTTCAGATTCGAGATGAAGATTCAGAGTGCAAGGGCTATTGTCGTTAACTCTGAGGGTGATTTCAAAATGAGTGTAGAGAGATAGTGCCTTCGTTTCGTTCGAACCCGGAACGAACTTGTATGGATTGAATGCTTTCAGAACATCGTCACTGAAGGACGATGAGCATTCTAAGATATGTGTTCTAAAATGGTAATCGTAGCCTCAAGCCTCATCAACCGGGAATGGAAAAAAACAGGGGAGGTGCAGCAATGCTAAGTGGGTAGCACCCATGTAGGACGAGATTTTTCCCTGTCTAGAAGTCCCTTTTTATTCAGCTTAGTGTGTGGTTGGTCGCGCCAACTGTGGGGTTGTCTTGTTCGAGACTATCCAGTAAGGGATGGTTTCGAGCTTGTGTTGCAGGGGATCAGGGTGGATCCTCGATACTCTGATCTAAACTAGGTACGGTGACAGACGGTACCCCAGTAGCCCTGCCATTGTATGGAATCCAATCTCCAATAAGTGTCGTACATTTTGATTGTGCCTAACTTGTTGGAATGTGAGATATAAGCATTCCAGCTATTTCTGTATTTTACTTGAAAACCCTAGACACTATTATAATATCACTGGATTTTCTATCAAATGTTTTGGTTATCGTAAGGTAAAAACTTTTCCATGTTTATGTGTGGGAATTCTTATGAGATACCTTTCTTTCAAATGATTTTCAAAGTTAAACAACTTTTGTGATATCTTGGAATTTTAGACAATATCAATTTAATAATCTTTATATAAAATTAAATTGATATTGACAATATTGATTAATAATAATATGAATTGGTTTAGTAATTAGAATAAATAAATATTTAATTAGTGATTTACCTTCTAAAGGCTAAAATAAATGTTTTAAATTATAATGTATATATATATTTGTATATATATATATATTATAGATAATCTTTGTTTTAGAATTTAATTATAAATAAAGTTTTGTTTTTAAGTTCTAATAAAATATTGAGTAATTAGGAAATTATGTTTAAATTAATACTAAGCTTTTAAAAATCTATTTAAATTAGTAATTATATGGTTTGTAATATTTATAATAAATATTTAATTATTTAAAATTTATCTTAGCTTAATTTTTTGTTTTAAATTTAAATAAAGGTTGCTTTTATTTCTTTTTAAATATTATTTGATTTTATATGATTTAGAAATATTTTATATAAGTCTAAAATATAAAATAGCATATGATTTAAATTCATTTGATAATAAAAGAATTTCTTTATAAATCATATAAAATTTGTTAATTAGTTATTTTAAGCCACATTAATAAATGTACTATTTTTCATAAATATAAAAAGAAATTAAAATAGGAAAATAGAATCTTCATTTTTAATTTGAATAAATTGATTTTAATTTGGAATTTTATTTTGAAATTCAAATTGATTGATTCTTTAAAATATTTGTATAATTTTTAATTTATAAATTGTTTATTTACATTTTCTTAAAATAAGAAATCATATATATTCATATAAACATAAAATGAACTAAAGAAAACTCTTTTTAAACATTTAAAAGTATAACTTAATTAAATAAAGACAAGTGTTAACTATTAAACAAATCTAAGCTACATGTGTTAAGTTGTAAAACAAACAAAATGACAAGTTTCATTTGATTTTAATCTTTTCTTTTCTTTTTATTAAAGTATTTTCAGCCTTTTAAAACATTTTTCACTTTCTTTTATTATCTTTTAAAAATCAAATGCTAGTTGAATCAAAAGAAAACATTTCACTTAAAAATCTAAAAAATCCCTCAAAAACAAAATTTGCAAATTCATTTCAAAAAGCAAATCTAAGATCTAAATCACTCCTCAAACCAAAATATCAAACATGTAAAATAAGTTCCTGCAAATTCATAATGAAGTCTGCATTTTTACAACCTGAAGATCATTGCATTTGCATCTATGGAAATTTGAGCAAATCAAAATGACCTGCATGCATCTAAGTTTGGGTTAAAGTTCAAATGCAAGCAACCTGGGTTAAAGTCTGCATCTCTTTCAAATTTTAAATTTGCAAGCCTGCATACATGAATGTTAACAGAAATCAGAGAATCATGATGGCTCTGTTCTTCAGATTTAAGGTGAGTAACATTTTTGATTTAATAATTTAAATTAACATGGTTGTATAATTTATTTCTATGAATAATCATGAATGATGATCAGTAAGTTTCTGTATATATATATATATATATATATATATATATATATATATATATCTATCTAAGAATAATCTGTAGATATTGGGATGAAATGTGTGCATGTTTATCTATGACCCTCTTCTACTAGCTTAAAACTCAGTTTTATTTTTTTTATTATACCCCTATCTCTGGGTCATGCTAATGTTATGATTAGATTACAAACTTGTTTGCTAAACATAAATCTGAAGTAAGAAAATTTAATAAGGTAAATTAAATTCAAAATCTTTTTCGAGAAACCAAAAATGTTCAGTACACATGAAATTGTTTTAAACATAAATTCCTTAATTTATTGAATTAAGATCGGGATCTGAAAACATTCTTGAAAACATGATTTTTAACTCAGGAAATACAATTTATAGTTTAAGATTTAAGGGCAGTTCACCTTGATCTGGAAAATCTAAATTTGGGGAATCCTGATGATTTTGGAAATTTGGAAGTTTGAAATTTCTTCTGTTTGTTGTTGAGAGTTTAAGCATTTCAGGAAAATTATCAACCTGATGATTTAATCTTTGGACTAGCAGAGAAATGGAAAACTGATCTGTAACCCTAGTCTTGTGATCAGTTAGGAAATTCGATCTTTCCTCTCTCTAGGGTTGATCGAGTGTTAAGGGTTTTTGAAGGATGGTTGCTAGATTTAAGAGGAGGAACTAGCCGGAATTGTAGCTTGAACGATGGTCGGAGGGAGGTGAATTCGCCGTTGATAGGGTTGTGGGGTTCTGGGTGCACTGCATTCTAGGTTTTGAAAAGGGGGCTGTTCTGTTTGATTTTGGATAATTGGAGATTTCTGATGTTTTGGGTGATCATGTTGGATTTAAGAGGGGGTTGGTGGATGAAGATGATCATCGTTGATGATTGGAAGTTGTCCATGGCTATGTGCATGTGCACAGTGGTCATATGGAGGAGATTTGGTTTCTGGAATATGGTGAAGATTAGGTGCTCGGGTCATTTCAGTTTTTGCTCGAAGTTAAGGCAAGGGGTACTCGAAGTAGGATAGGGTTGAACTCGGGTAGTTTTTAGTTGCAGTGTTTTGTTTTTTATAACCTGAACTGTTTCAGGTTTTTAAATTTTAAAAATAAATTTAATTTTTTTAAAAGAAGAAGCAAAGAAGGTTTAAATCTAAACTTAAAGCAAGATTAAATTATGAATTCAAATAGGTTTGAATTTCAGATTTTGAATAAACAAGATTTGCAGAAATGAAATATTTAAAAAAAAACTGAAACCTGCACAGTTTTTATATAAAGTGATTTTTAAATCTGAAAATAAAATTTTTAAAATAATATTTAAATTTCTAAGTCAAATCTGAATTTTAAACCTGAATCCAAATTTGAAGTTGAATCTGAAAGTTTCAAATAAAAACAAGTTATAAACCCAAATGTTATAATCAAGTTGAATATTTTTAGAATTTTAGAACATATGTAATGAAATTTAAAACATGGTTTAAATTTAAATCTTTGAATCTAAATCTGAAAGCATGATTTGAATTTTGGTTGTAATATAAATAAGATTTGAATTTATATGTTCAATATCACTTGAATTATTTAAGGTATTTTAAGTTTATTTAAACTGAATATGGACTAAAGTTAAACTATTCTTCTAAAATTGCTTTATGAGATAAGTAATCCTTTAAAATGAAAACTAAAGAGTTTTTAAATACTTAAAATCTTGTTTAAGTTGGATTTCATTTTAATTTTAGCTTAAATGGAATTTAGATCAAATTTAAAAGCAAATTACTTTTAAATTACTTTGATAATGATAATTAAATCAATAATGAGATTAATGATTTTCATTAAAATTTGTTTGAACTTAATAATCTATTATTTGATCAAGGTAATTAAGTTTATAATTAATTAATTTAATTAATTAATAATAAGGTTAATTAATTAAATAATTAAGGACTTTATTTAATTAATTAAAAGAATTAAGTAAGTTAATTAAACTTGATTAAAGTGTAATTTAGAAATCAATTAATTAAATAAGATTTGATTAATTTAATTAATGAATTGAATTTATTAATCAAGTAATTAATAAGTAATTAAGTTTTTAATTATCACTTGATTAATTTAATAATTAGACATAAATTAATGAGTTTCTTTAAATAAATTAAGAATTAATATTGATTAATTCAGTTAATTACTTTAAGTAATTAAAGTTTTGTTATTGGTTAATAAAGGTCATTAACATAATATTATTTTATAACTAATTAATGTGATTAATTTTAATAATTAATTGTATTAACTAATTTAGAATAATCATTTGAATTATTTAAGTATAATTACTTAATGAAAGTAATTAAGGATACAAATTACTAATTGTAATTAATTAATTTTATTTTGATTAATTAAGTTAATTAATTAAGTTTTAATTAATTTATATTAATCACTGGTTGATTTGAGAAGTAATTACCAATGTAATTAAAAATGAATAATTACTTAGTGAAGTAATTAAGAAGATAAATTACTTGATGTAATTTAATTAAAGGATACTTGAATGATGGAGGAGTTTTGGAAATAAATTACTTTGTGTAATTAATATGTGATTAGTATACAGAATAATTACTTAAGTAAGTAATTAATAATTAATTACTTAGTGTAATTAATTTAGGGTTTTGATAATTGAATTATTTGAAGAAAATAAATAGATGTAATTAGTTTAATGTAATTACTTAATGTGATTAATCAAGAATGATTAATCAAATATGGATAATTGATAATTAATTTAATGGAGTTATTTTAAATAAAATAATTTGAGATCATTAATTTATATAATTAATGATGTAAGTAAGATGGATTAATTAAGAATAATTAACCCATGAAGGGATTAATTAATGTAATTAATTAAGGATTAATGTAATTAATTAAGGATTAATGTAATTAATTATAATTAATTAATAAAGTAATTACAGGTTAATTACTAATTTGTTTTAGAATAATTAACTTGTGAAATTAATTAGAGGTTAATTACTTGAATGTAATTTAAAGATAATTAATCAACATGATTAATTAGGGTAATTTGTTGAGAATAATCAATTAATTGATTTATAATTAATTAAGGAATATGTAAGCAAGATTTATATGGATGAGTAATTAATTTAATTCATTTTAAATTAATTAAGGAGGAAGTAATTAATTTAATTCATTTTAAATTGATTATAGAATGAATTAATAAGTCATTGCTTATGAATGATGATTGATATTTATTACCCTGAATGGTTGAGATCTCAGATATGAGATAAATGATGTTGTATGATTTGGATGCTATGGTTGCATTGAGTTGATAATATGAATTATCTATTTGAGTTGATAATATAGATTATCTGTTGTAATGATAGTATTGATTATCTATTATGATGTTGTGAATTATCTATCTGTGTGTATATAGATAATATTAAATTGAATTGTTTTAATTTTTAAAACAACTTGGACCTAAAAGACACGCTTTGGATTTCAATGAGACCGGGATCGGGTTTCCATATTTGGCTATCCGAAAACCACATCGATCCAAATTAACGATAGATCGTGAATCTTATATGAAGAGTGAAGACTCGAGGGTAAGGACTATACGTCAGTATAACTCTGGGGTGATTCCGTGATGAGTTTGACGGAACTAGTTCTTATAGGTTCGAGATGAAGATTCAGAGTGCAAGGGTTATCGTCGTTAACTCTGAGGGTGATTCCAAAATGAGTGTAACGAGATAATGCCTTCGGTTTCGTTCGAACCCGGAACGAACTTGCATGGATTGAATGCTTTCAAAACATCGTCAGGTGGACGATGAGCAGTCTAAGAGATGTGTTCTCTAAAGGTAATCGTAGCCTCAAGCCTCATCAACCGGGAATGGCTAAAACAGGGGAGGTGCAGCAAGGCTTCGTGGGTAGCTCCCACTGAGGAGCGAGATTGATCCCTATCTAGAAGTCCCTTTATATTCGGCTGTGTGGGCAGTTGGTTGCAAACAACTGCGGGGTTATCTTGTTCGAAACTGTTCAGTAAGGAATGGTTCCGACCTTGTGTTGCAGGGGAGTCAGGGTGGCTCCTCGGTACGGTGATCTAGGCCATGTACTGTGACGGGCGGTACCCCAGTAGCCCTGCCATTGTATGGAATCCACAATCCAATAAGTGCCAACGATTTTGATTGTATTACCCACTTTTGTGGCTAGTAGCTGGAATTTAATGAATGTAACAATTTCGGCTATTTCTTATTTATTTGAAAACCCTGGACACTATTATAATATCATCGGATTTCCTATCAAATGTTTTGGTTAGCGTAAGGTAAAAACTTTTCCATGTTTATGTGTGGGAAGTCTTACGTGATACCTTTTCTTTTAAAAAAAGTTTTTTAAAGTTAAGCAACCTTAACCTGTTACTCACACCAGACCCATGTCTGACCCAGAGTTTATCTTTTGTTTTCTTAACTCTTGGGTACTCAAATTTTTACGAGTAGTCAAGGGATTCATGTTGGCTTTGACGAATATTGGAGGAGCAATGGAGCAGGAGGCTTCTGCGTTGTAGATATATAGTTTCGCTGTGTGTTCTCTGTGTTATGATTGTATTGAGTTGTAAATACTAGATAGGTGTTTATAACTGTCTAGTATATGTGATGTGTATGCTGTGTATCTCTGATTGATATTGTATATTATGTAAATACTTATGTTATTAATATAATTTATCCGTTCCGCTGTTGAGATTCTACTGTTGTTTCTTCTTTCTCTTCTTTCTTTTCTTCTTCTATCCCTTTCTTTCTTAATAGATGATGCGATTTTCTGGGAGTAAAAAGTCGGGTCGTCACAGTTGGTATCAGAGCGTTAGGTTGAGTGAATACCTAGGCTCTGGAGTGGTGTCTATCTTGAGAGAGCGTATTTGTAATTTTTATATATTACTATATATATATATTTATTCTACCTATCTATTGGGTTACCTGTTCGGGTTTTCCAATATAGGTTATAAAAGTAGATAAGGTAGTGGTGTGCGTAACACAACTACCGATTGGTTGGAGTTTGAATGATTGAGGTTGGAAGTGTATCTGTCGAGACTGTAGATCGAATACCATCTCGAATAAGCTTTGCAGTGGTGTAAGGACTTTATTGATCTCTGAAGGTAACCTGTTAAGGTTCGGAGTACATCTTTGAAGTTGGATGAGTCGAGTTTGGATCTATTGGCTGAGTAGAAGCAAGTGATGATATCTTGATACCGCAGAGAAGTAGTAACTGCGTGATGAGATGCAGTGACTATGGATGTTTCCGAAGATGATTTCTTTGGAACAAGTTTAAGGAAGTAAGTCTGCTTTGGTGTTGTAGCTGAGTTCAGCTGGTTGTTTCTGTTTGATTTGAAGTTCGAGTTTCTCGAAGAGCTTTGGATTGAAAATTCTTTGGCATTGGTGTCAGCGGTACAGCTCGGAGTGTTCTGTGTATCGGTAGAGTTTTCTGGCTTAGCAGTTTTCTGGAGGTGGAGTTCAGAAGCAGTTAAGTGAATCCATTTCTTCGATGGATTTACAAGACTAGTTTAAGCTGTTCTGATGGGTAAAGAGAAAACAGTTTTCTTTGGATTTTAGTTTGGATTGATCGCAAAAGTGACTTGCGATAGTTGAGTATTCTCTTGGATTGTTGAAAATTTTTCTGGATATTTTTTGGAAGTCGGGAGTTGTCCTCATCTAGAGATTCAGTCTTCTTAATGTGGTACCGGTGGTTCAACTAGTTGAAGGTTGGTTTCTCGAAATGGAGTTTGTTGAAGCAACTCAGGATTGGAGGAACTTCTGAGTTTTCTCTTGATTATCTGAGATCTTCTTGGTTTTGCTGTCTAGTTATGCTTGTGTTCTTCATCAGCATTCTTTTCTACTCCAGGTCAGAGTTGTGCAGCGGAAGCAGTTTGGGGGTGCATCTGCTTTTCTTTCCCGGATAGGAGAAGTTTGTTTTCTTCTGATGGTGGTGAGTGGAGTTGTTCTTGATCTTGATTGATCGTGGAGGATCATTTTGGTGGTTTGGATTTGGTCTAGTTTGTTTCTTGTGACATCAGCAAGGGTTGAGCTGATCAGGTAAGAATTAGGCAGCCCGAGATAGTCTGAAGAGTTTTGTAAATCTGAAGTTGGAGATCTGATTCTGGATCAATTTCTCAGTTTTAGAAGCTATAAATTTTGGTAAGGTTGGATAAGCTAGCTCCGAGATGTTTTGGATTTATTATGTGTTCTGTTATGAATAAGTGTTTGATTTTCTGGATTGAATTTCCAGTTTGGACAACTGGAATTCGATGTGTTTCACGTATCTCTGAGGGAGTACGTGTATGATCTATCTATGGTTTTGGAATCAACTGCTCTAGGGGATTTGGTGGTTGAGTCAGATTTGTCTATAGTCTGATGTCTTGTTCAGTGGTAGATCTAGATGAGTAGGAGTTCTGTAACTCAGTAGTGTTGATTGTTTGGGTTTTATAGAGCGAGTAACCTAGTGTTTACTTGGGAAAACTCGAGGAAACTCTATCCAGAATTTTGTCTGGATAGTTAATTTCGTTTGATTGGATGAATGGATTGCTATAGTTGTTATCATATGTTTGATATTTGCTTGGTTTTAAAATTAAATATCTTTAAATTGGTTATTAAATTACCTTTGTTTTAAATTTCGGGGAAGAAATTCTTTTTAGGGGGAAGGAATGTGATATCCTAGAATTTTAGACAATATCAATTTAATAATCTTTATATAAAATTAAATTAATATTGACAATATTGATCAATAATAATATGAATTGGTTTAGTAATCAGAATAAATAAATATTTAATTAGTGATTTACCTTCTAAAGGCTAAAATAAATGTTTTAAATTATAATGTATATATATTTGTATATATATATATATTATAGATAATCTTTGTTTTGGAATTTAATTAATAAAAAAGTTTTGTTTTTAAGTTCTAATAAAATATTGAGTAATTAGGAAATTATGTTTAAATTAATATTAAGCTTTTAAAAATCTATTTAAATTAGTAATTATATGGTTTGTAATATTTATAACAAATATTTAATTGTTTAAAATTTATCTTAGCTTAATTTTTTGTTTTAAATTTAAATAAAGGTTGATTTTATTTCTTTTTAAATATTATTTAATTTTATATGATTTAGAAATATTTTATATAAGTCTAAAATATAAAATAGCATATGATTTAAATTCATTTGATAATAAAAGTGATTTATAATTTCTTTATAAATCATATAAAATTTGTTAATTAGTTATTTTAAGGCATATTAATAAATGTACTATTTTTCATAAATATAAAAAGGAATTAAAATAGGAAAATAGAATCTTCATTTTTAATTTGAATAAATTGATTTTAATTTGGAATTTTATTTTGAAATTCGAATTAATTGATTCTTTAAAATATTTATATAAGTTTTAATTTATAAATTGTTTATTTACATTTTATTAAAATAAGAAATCATATATATTCATATAAACATAAAATGAATTAAAGAAAACTCTTTTTAAACATATAAAAGTATAACTTAATTAAATAAAGACAAGTGTTAACTATTAAACAAATCTATGCTACATGTGTTAAGTTGTAAAACAAACAAAATGACAAGTGTCATTTGATTTTAATCTTTTCTTTTCTTTTTATTAAAATATTTTCAGCCTTTTAAAACATTTTTCACTTTCCTTTATTATGTTTTAAAAATCAAACGCTAGTTGAATCAAAAGAAAACATTTCACTTAAAAATCTGAAAATCTCTCAAAAACAAAATCTGCAAATTCATTTCAAAAAGCAAATCTAAGATCTAAATCACTCCTCAAACCAAAATATCAAACCTGTAAAATAAGTTCCTGCAAATTCATAATGAAGTCTGCATTTTTACAACCTAAAGATCATTGCATTTGCATCTATGGAAATTTGAGCAAATCAAAATGACCTGCACGCATCTAATTTTGGGTTAAAGTTCAAATGCAAGCAACCTGGGTTGAAGTCTGCATCTCTTTCATATTTTAAATTTGCAAGCCTGCATACATGAATGTTAACAGAAATCAGAGAATCATGATGGCTCTGTTCTTCAGATTTAAGGTGAGTAACATTTTTGAAGGTGAGTAACATTTTTGATTTAATAATTTAAATTAACATGGTTGTATAATTTATTTCTATGAATAATCATGAATGATGATCAGTAAGTTTCTGTATATATATATCTAAGAATAATCTGTAGATATTGGGATGAAATGTGTGCATGTTTATCTATGACCCTCTTCTACTAGCTTAAAACTCAGTTTTATTTTTTTTATTATACCCCTATCTCTGGATCATGCTAATGTTATGATTAGATTACAAACTTGTTTGCTAAACATAAATCTGATGTATGAAAATTTAATAAGGTAAATTAAATTCAAAATCTTTCTCTGGAAACCAAAAATGTTCAGTACACATGAAATTGTTTTAAACATAAATTCCTTAATTTATTGAATTAAGATCGGGATCTGAAAACATTCTTGAAAACATGATTTTTAACTCAGGAAATACAATTTATAGTTTAAGATTTAAGGGCAGTTCACCTTGATCTGGAAAATATAAATTTGGGGAATCCTGATGATTTTGGAAACTTGGAAGTTTGAAATTTCTTCTGTTTTTTGTTGAGAGTTTAAGCATTTCAGGAAAATTATCAACCTGATGATTTAATATTTGGACTAGCAGAGAAATGGAAAAATGATCTGTAACCCTAGTCTTGTGATCAGTTAGGAAATTCGATCTTTCCTCCCTCTAGGGTATATCGAGTGTTTAGGGTTTTTGAAGGATGGTTGCTGAGTTTAAGAGGAGGAACTAGCCGGAATTGTAGCTTGAACGATGGACGGAGGGAGGTGAATTCGTCGTTGACAGGGTTGTGGGGTTCTGGGTGCATGTGTTCCAGGTTTTGAAAAGGGGGCTGTTCTGTTTGATTTTGGATAATTGGAGATTTCTGATGTTTTGGGTGATCATGTTGGATTTAAGAGGGGGTTGGTGGTTGAAGATGATCATCGTTGATGATCGGAAGTTGCCCATGGCTATGTGCATGTGCACAGTGGTCATATGGAGGAGATTTGGTTTCTGGAATATGGTGAATATTAGGTGCTCGGGTCATTTCAGTTTTTGCTCGAAGTTAAGGCAAGGTTGACTCGAAGTAGGATAGGGTTGAACTCGGGTAGTTTTTAGTTGCAGTGTTTTGTTTTCTATAACCTGAACTGTTTCTGGTTTTTAAATTTCAAAACTAAATTTAATTTTAAAAAAAAGAAGCAAAGCAAGTTTAAATCTAAACTTAAAGCAAGATTAAATTATGAACTCAAATAGGTTTGAATTTCAGATTTTTAATAAACAAGATTTGCAGAAATGAAATATTTAAAAAAAAACTGAAACCTGCACAGTTTTTATATAAAGTGATTTTTAAATCTGAAAATAAGATTTTTAAAACAAGATTTAAATTTCTAAGTCAAATCTGAATTTTAAACCTGAATCCAAATTTGAAGTTGAATCTGAAAGTTTCAAATAAAAACATGTTATAAACCCAAATGCTATAATCAAGTTGAATATTTTTAAAATTTTATAACATATGTAATGAAATTTAAAATAGGGTTTAAATTTAAATCTTTGAATCTAAATCTGAAAGCATGATTTGAATTTTGGTTGTAATATAAATAAGATTTGAATTTATATGTTCAATATCACTTGAATTATTTAAGGTATTTTAAGTTTATTTAAATTGAATATGGACTAAAGTTAAACTATTCTTCTAAAATTTGCTGTAACGCCCCACCCCGAGACCCACCTTAGTAAAGAGAATTAACAAGTAATTCCGTCTAGTAAAGCGGAGAATAGGGCTGGTTAAGGGCGACTATCTATAATTTTGTCTTAAACATCTACTGAATACGTCGATAAATGCAATATAAACTTTTTTTTCTACTCAAGTGGATCGACATACCCAGTAAATGCTTAATCCAAAACTATAGGTAGTTAACGGATCTATCAGAACAAAATACAATAACTAAATGTAAAGCACATCACAGAACAGTAATCAACATCATGTATATACATATACACTGATACATGTTTAGTACAATACAGTATGAATACAATAAAGGTGGTGCACGACCATACCATAAACATTGAATCAAATACGAATACATCAGAGTATGCGGAAGAACAGAAATTGCTCAAGAGAAAGGAGAGTTGATATCCAGCATCAACTTCAAGCTAAGTCCAATAGATGATACCTGAAACAACTCGGTCTGACCCGAGTATAAATACACGGGTCAGTCTAGCTACACGAACCGGTCAATATCGGTAATATGAAGCAGAATAGACATGAAGATGCTTCTTCTCAAAAGAGAAGAATGAATCGATAAAATCATAATCTCAACACTTAAGTAACAAACGCTACTTAAGTGAAAAAATACCTCGAAGGAGGTAACTCAAACTCAATACTCAAATCAAACACAAGTGCCTCATATCATCGGCAACATCCCAAAATGTCTACATGGTTTCCATGAACCATATCTCCTTAAAAGGAGAAATATCAATACAAACTCTATCCAAAATGGAAAACATAAAACATTCTCAAATAGGATGATCCAAAACTCAACTATAAATGAATCTCCAAATTCAATTATACCTCATCTCATCAGTATAATTGTATATAAATCTCAACTCGCCAAAATGGCAAAACCCAGAATATCTTATAAGATCCTGAAATTATCAAAACTCATAACTCATGGAACTCGATATGAGTTCAAAACATCACAATTGAAATCACCATATATATAACATCTCATATAGCACTAGGCTATCGATGTAATAAAACATCTTAAAAAGGTGAAATCACAATAAAACAGAAAACTCAGAAAATCCGGATTGGCCAAATCCCCGATTGTAATGCCGAAGCAATGCTGCTCGTGCAAAACTCAGACGGCCGAAGCCTCAGACAAGGTCGCTAACACCTCCCAAAGCAGTTCGTCCTCATGACACGCTGACACCTCTCCAAGCCATTTTGTCAGTCCTAACAAGGTCGCTAACACCTCCCAAAGCAGTTCGTCCTCATGACAAGGTCGCTGACACCTCTCCAAGCTATTTTGTCAGCTCTAACAAGGTCGCTAACACCTCTCAAAGCAGTTCGTCCTCATGACAAGGTCGCTGACACCTCTTCAAGCTGTTCTGTTAGGTAAACATCGTGAATGTGTCACAAACTCACGGATAGGAACCCGAAAAGTGTTAACGTATGTCCCATACTACACATTCGCACTTAGCGGTTTACTACCCATTAGTCGATGGCACACTAGAAACATCACAAAACTCAGAAAATTATATCTCGCCTAGTCTCATTGGCGAGTGATAAAGAGACATCATACTTGTCTCGTCTCATCGACAAGTATTAAATGGCATCGTAACTTGTCTCGTCTCATCGACAAGTGAAAACATCATGATGGTTCCTCATAAACCATAAATCTCAAAATATAAAATCATAAACTCAAGACTTGCCTTATATCATTGACAAGTAAATAAAACATCGTGATGGATCTCATCGACCATACTCCGATATAGGAGATCTCAAACCATAATGTTTGCCAAGTAATTGGCCATCTTAAATAATTCCAATAAATAGGAATTATATAAATCAAAATATGCCATAAAATGGCAAAACATCTCAGAATCAATAATCTCAAATAGCTTCGATCGTACAAGTCCGAAATTAACCGAAATAGTAAACGCACATGTCCCATACCACGTGTTTTACTAAATCGTTTAATTCTCTTTCTCATACGTTCGAATGGTATAAAAGTAATTAAATTAAATAAAATTAATTATAAAATATTTTACTTGAGAAAGCAGGGTTATAAAACAAATTTTAGAAATTTATCTAAAAGATTTTAAGAGAAAACACATCATCAAAAAGGATTTTAATAATTTTAAAAGCCTTAAAAATAAAGAATAATTGTTTAATGACCTCTAAAAATGTATAAAAACATTTATTACTCCAATCATGATGTTAGAAGATTTTCTGGAATTTATTCGGATTTTTAAAACTCAAGAAAACATAAATTTGCAATTTAATCGGCTTAAACCGATATTCAAATTTAAATCGAATTCAAATTAATTTAAATTCAAACCTCATCCTAACTTGATTAGCCCATTGATAGACAAAATGATCAAATATTAGCATCAAATTTCATAAAAAAAGTTGCAAAAGAATGCATATGAAATTGTCGAAATCGGACAAATATATAAATATTGTGGCTGTCAATGACAGGCCAGCAGTAAAAACATCAATTTTCCACCATGTAAACAATAAAATCATATAAAATTTAAAACATAAAAGTTAGAGCATATTTTCTAGGGATTCTGGAACATCTTGAATTTCAAGATTTCGATCAGTAACGTGAAAGTTATGATCGAAATACTACCAAAATAAAATAAAATATGTGCACTGGCCATCAGCACAGGCCAGCGATGAAAAAGTCAATTTTTCACCATGTAGACTTCAAAATCATTCAAGACTGAAAACATTAAAGTTGTGGCATATAATTGAAGCTTTCCAGAATGACTAAGATCATCAAATTCGGATCAATGGTTCAAAAGTTATGACCATTTTACTAAAAACATCAAACTGAACCTGAACTTATGCATTTACAGGACAGTGATAAACAATTACAAATTTAGCATAGATAACTTCAAAATCAGACAAAATGAATAAAGAGAAAGTTGTAATTTAGTTTCTAAGCTTTCCGGAATGACCAAGATCATCAAAATCGGTTAAGAAACGAATTAGTTATGGTCAAATTCGTTTCAGCTTCAATGAAAGAGCAAATATCGGTTTTGCTCTCGGGTTAGCAGTAGAAAAGTTCAATTTTGACATAGATTCACTTAAAATTACATAAAACTCAACAAATGAAAGTTGTAGTATATGATTTGTTATTTCCAGAACATCAAGAATTATCAAAATCCGATCAAAAACGAGAAAGTTATGTCTAATTTTGTTTCAGCTTCAAGCACAGAGCAAATACAGACTTTGCTCTCGGCTTAGCGGTAGAAAAATCAAATTTTGACATAGCTAACCTCAAAATTATAGAAAATATAAAACATAAAAGTTGTAGTATAGGATATATGCTTTCCGGAACATTAAAATTTATCAAAATCGGAAAAGATATGAAGAAGTTATTGTCAAATTAGTTTGAGTTTCAAAGATGGATAGAATTCAATTTTTTACAGAAATAAAAACATCAACCAAAAATTAATATTCTCAAGCTATTTGCATATATCTTTGCATTTGAAGCTTTGCTTCAGATAGAGATTGTGAGTTTATTAACTCACCTTGCTGTTAGGGATGATGAAACCTTGAATTTATGCTAAAAGATTGAAGCTTTGAGGAGACAATGACCTTCAACAACCTGTAGAACTCAAAAAATATGCATGCAAGAAGAAGACTATTGTAAATTAGAAACCTATTTCTCAAGCAGGAATTAATTGAAATTCTTGAGTTTGGATATTGATTACCTTTAGATTTTCACTCTAGATTGAAGAATTTTCACTTAGCTTAAATTAAATTGAAGAAATTGGTTTAGAATTGATCATTTGAGAGGTGGGTTTACTGTTCATTCCATTTTCAGAAAAGAGAAAGAAGGAGTAAATGAACGTACTGGTTATTCCTTTTCCTTTCTCAATGTTAATTGTAAGTCTACTAATGGGCCATGGACCCAATTAATTTAAAAGAAAACCATTTAGCCTAAGAAATTAATTCATTTACATCTATATCACATTATGTTATAAACAAACGCTATTTCTTTCCAATTTTCACACAGATAAAATATGTAAATTTACATACATATAAAACAAAGTACTTTTCATCATATAAAAAGATTATTTAAAAAAACAATTATTATTAAAATCCTTTATTTTACAATAATACACAATTTTCACAATTAAATGCAAAAGTTTACTTCTTTTTTTTTTGCTTCTAAAATTCAACAAAAATTATTTTCTCATTTAGAAAAATATTTCTAACCATTTCCAAATATAATTTAAAGCCAAAATATATTTTTCAAATCAATTCCCATCTTTCCATTAAAATAAACCACCTTTAAAAAAAAAATCTATTACTTCTCTTAAAAACCATAAATAGAAGAATTGGCAATAATTACATAATTATTGCATTTTTTTTCTAAAATAAAAAATCATTTCGCGCTTATTATCAACCCAAACAAAATAAAATAAAGTTCTAAACTTTATTTTCACAATTTGATTCCAATTTCATTGTTTATTCCTAACAAACAATCTAAAATTTCTAATTTAATTTTAATCACAATATTAAATTATAATTATCATTATAATTTAATGTTGACAGGTAATCTCCCACCCAGGGTTGTTACAGATTCCCCACCTTACAAAAATTGGGTCCCCGCAATTTTCTAGAAAAATAGCTGTAAACAACACAAAAATTCAATCGACAAAGGATAAAAGAGAAGCTCAAAACTCAAACCATTCATATTCTCAATATAGAATGGTAGAGAGAAACAATGAAAAACTCCATTGGTTAATCCAATGGCCCATCAAATGCTTATATAGTGATTAGCAAACCATCGAATTTTCCAAGTAACTTGAAAGAATTTCGAAGATATCCCATATTCGAAGAAAAAAAACTCAATAAGACGCCCAACAATTAATCAATCGAAAATGATTGATTTCACAAAACTCTACGAATAGAGTCGGGACCAAACTCACTTAAACCCGAACTCTAAGCAATAAAGACTGTCATCAATAAGATTTTCTGCATTATAATATGGAAAGAACATCCTCACAACAAGATAAACACAATAGACAAGATGAATAGATCACGGAATGACTTCTTACAAGCCACCAAACTCGAACGACCGCGATAATGCATGTCGTTGATATTAACTCAAGGATAGAATATACTCAAGAAATAAGGATATAAGCTCAAATTACTTTTCAATCTAAGATATTTAGAATTTTTAAATCCAAACATCTTTTAAATTTTAAATCTCAATTTTCAACATTTGAAAATTTTCAAACTCTTTACTATATTACTTAGTAAGTAATTTAAAACTCAAATTAAAAGTCCAAATTTCTTCTCTTACTTCAAAATTAATTTCCAAATAATTTTGTAAATTCATAATAATTTTTCTCAAAATTAATTAAGGGTTCAAATTCTTTTTACTCTTTTTATTAAACCACTTAAATCGTTTAAAAACAACCTTCAAATCCTCTTATTACTCTTCTCTTAAAACATTTAATGCATATAATATAGATTCTAAAATCTCAAATATACTTTCAATAAGGTATAGCTCAAAGTAAATAAATAAATAAATGGCATTGCCTCGCCATTGAACCTCTAATAAATAGATATATTCGTTGGCTGCAGAGTCGATCGAACGATCAAAACTGCCTCGCCACTCTGTTACTTGTCACTAAAATCAATGACTATAATTACCATTCAAAAATAAATTTAATATAAAATCTCAAAGTATTATTTTCAAAATCTCAATTTTTAAAACACAAACCATTGTGTCTGCTTGCTTCATCATAGCATTTAGGAGATTCCTATCGATAATGTTGATCAGGCGTATCGATCAGAACTCTTAACTACTCAATGGACAACCCAACACTCTCAAACTATTTCCATAAAAGAAATACTACTCATGTAAATATATTCTCAAAATATTCTTTGATTTATTTATTTATTTATTTATTTATTTTTGTCTCAAAACTCAAATTTATCTTTTTAAAACTCATATATATAGCTTCAAAAACTCAATCCAAAGAACATTAAGAGAATGCATCGAGATATCGCGATTCACAAAATCAACAGAAGAAGATGGAGTGTTCGTCAACTCCTACAAGCCGACGAGCCACTCTCGGAAATCATCAAGACAAAAGATAAGCAAGATATTCTTCTCGAAGGAGAAGAAGCACACAAACAACAAATCATTACTTCAAACAAAGTAATGCTACAAAGGATAACACCGATTGAGTATCCGAAAAGGATAACTCAAAGAAACTGAATGATACACTCAATAAAACTCGAAAAATATAGAAACTCACCTTATTCCTTAGTGGATGTCCTCATGGAAGGATAGCCGAAGGCTAAAAGCCAGAAATAAGGTTACCTCAACACTTGATTGCCCGATTGGATGTCAAATCCAAATGGACTCACAAAACTCAACAAAGTCACCTTGGATGGAATTTGAGTTATATCATCAACATCTCAATACTCAATCATGGATTCAGAAAACTTCGGAATCATAATTAACGTTCCAAAGTGATAGAAATAATAAAACAATCAAAATAGGAAACCTAAATATACAATAGGATCCTATAAAACAAAGGATTGGACTTAATATCAAATAAGTCAATCCTTCTCAAATCAAATTCATTTCAAGATTGTGAATAACGACCAAATACTCACAAAAGCATCATCAAATAGAAATCTCAAAATGCTCACAATGAGCCAATCGTTGTGGATCCCCTCAATATGATTCATAACTCTCAAAGGAACACAACAGGAATACTCTAAGGAATCAATAAGCTTCATCGATACAAACTCACTCGCATCGACAAAAATAAGAATAGAATAATCCCAAATAAGATTATTCATAAGATAAGATAACATCAAAATCAATTATCGAATACTACGGAATACAATTTATATTCCTAGAATATTCCATTTCAACATATCCCAAAATGGAATTTAGATCAAATTTAAAAGCAAATTACTTTTAAATTACTTTGATAATGATAATTAAATCAGTAATGAGATTAATGATTTTCATTAAAATTTGTTTGAACTTAATAATCTATTATTTGATCAAGGTAATTAAGTTTATAATTAATTAATTTAATTAATTAATTAAGGACTTTATTTAATTAATTAAAAGAATTAAGTAAGTTAATTAAACTTGATTAAAGTGTAATTTAGAAATCAATTAATTAAATAAGATTTGATTAATTTAATTAATGAATTGAATTTATTAATCAAGTAATTAATAATTAATTAAGTTTTTAATTATCACTTGATTAATTTAATAATTAGACATAAATTAATGAGTTTCTTTAAATAAATTAAGAATTAATATTGATTAATTCGGTTAATTACTTTAAGTAATTAAAGTTTTGTTATTGGTTAATGAAGGTCATTAACATAGTATTATTTTATAATTAATTAATGTGATTAATTTTAATAATTAATTATATTAACTAATTTAGAATAATCATTTGAATTATTTAAGTATAATTACTTAATGAAAGTAATTAAGGAGATTAATTACTAATTGTAATTAATTAATTTTATTTTGATTAATTAAGTTAATTAATTAAGTTTAATTAATTTATATTAATCACTGGTTGATTTGAGAAGTAATTACCAATGTAATTAAAAATGAATAATTACTTAGTGAAGTAATTAAGAAGATAAATTACTTGATGTAATTTAATTAAAGGATACTTGAATGATGGAGGAGTTTTGGAAATTAATTACTTTGTGTAATTAATATGTAATTAGTATACAGAATAATTACTTAAGTAAGTAATTAATAATTAATTACTTAGTGTAATTAATTTAGGGTTTTGATAATTGAATTATTTGAAGAAAATAAATAGATGTAATTAGTTTAATGTAATTACTTAATGTGATTAACCAAGAATGATTAATCAATTATGGATAATTGATAATTAATTTAATGGAGTTATTTTAAATAAAATAATTTGAGATCATTAATTTATATAATTAATGATGTAAGTAAGATGGATTAATTAAGAATAATTAACCCATGAAGGGATTAATTATTGTAATTAATTAAGGATTAATGTAATTAATTACAATTAATTAATAAAGTAATTACAGGTTAATTACTAATTTGTTTTAGAATAATTAACTTGTGAAATTAATTAGAGGTTAATTATTTGAATGTAATTTAAAGATAATTAATCAAGATGATTAATTAGGGTAATTTGTCGAGAATAATTAATTAATTGATTTATAATTAATTAAGGAATATGTAAGCAAGATTTATATGATGAGTAATTAATTTAATTCATTTTAAATTAATTAAGAGGAAGTAATTAATTTAATTCATTTTAAATTGATTATAGAATGAATTAATAAGTCATTGCTTATGAATGATGATTGATATTTATTACCCTGAATGGTTGAGATCTCAGATATGAGATAAATGATGTTGTTTGATTTGAATGCTATGGTTGCATTGAGTTGATAATATGAATTATCTGTTTGAGTTGATAATATAAATTATCTGTTGTAATGATAATACTGATTACCTATTATGATGTGGTGAATTATCTATCTGTGTGTATATAGATAATATTAAATTGAATTGTTTTAATTTTTAAAACAACTTGGACCTAAAAGACACGCTTTGGATTTCGATGAGATCGGGATCGGGTTTCCATGTTTGGATATCCGAAAACCACATCGATCCAAATTAACGATAGATCGTGAATCTTATATGAAGAGTGAAGACACGAGGGTAAGGAATATACGTCAGTATAACTCTAGGGTGATTCCGTGATGAGTTTGACGGAACTAGTTCTTATAGGTTCGGGATGAAGATTCAAAGTGCAAGGGTTATCGTCGTTAACTCTGAGGGTGATTCCAAAATGAGTGTAACGAGATAATGCCTTCGGTTTCGTTCGAACCCGGAACGAACATGCATGGATTGAATGCTTTAAGAACATCGTCAGGTGGACGATAAGCATTCTAAGAGATGTGTTCTCTAAAGGTAATCGTAGCCTCAAGCCTCATAAACCGGGAATGGCTAAAACAGGGGAGGTGAAGCAAGGCTTCGTGGGTAGCTCCCACTGGAGAGCAAGATTGATCCCTGTCTAGAAGTCCCTTTATATTCGGTTGTGTGGGCAATTGGTTGCAAACAACTGCGGGGTTGTCTTGTTCGGAACGGTTCAGTAAGGAATGGTTCCGGCCTTGTGTTGCAGGGGAGTCAGGGTGGCTCCTCGGTACGGTGATCTAGGCCACGTACTGTGACGGGCAGTACCACAGTAGCCCTGCCATTGTATGGAATCCACAATCCAATAAGTGCCAACGATTTTGATTGTATTACCCACTTTTGTGGCTAGTAACTGGAATTTAATGAATGTAACAATTTCGGCTGTTTCTTATTTATTTGAAAACCCTAGACACTATTGTAATATCATCGGATTTCCTATCAAATGTTTTGGTTAGCGTAAGGTAAAAACTTTTCCATGTTTATGTGTGGGAAGTCTTATGTGATACCTTTTCTTTTAAAAAAAGTTTTTTAAAGTTAAGCAACCTTAACCTGTTACTCACACCAGACCCATGTCTGACCCAGAGTTTATCTTTTGTTTTCTTAACTCTTGGGTACTCAAATTTTTACGAGTAGTCAAGGGATTCATGTTGGCTTTGACGAATAATGGAGGAGCAATGGAGCAGGAGGCTTCTGCGTTGTAGATATATAGTTCCGCTATGTGTTCTCTGTGTTGTGATTGTATTGAATTGTAAATACTAGACAGGTGTTTATAACTGTCTAGTATATGTGATGTGTATGCTGTGTATCTCTGATTGATATTGTATATTATGTAAACACTTATGTTATTAATATAATCTATCCGTTCCGCTGTTGAGATTCTAGTGTTGTTTCTTCTTTCTCTTCTTTCTTTTCTTCTTCTTTCCCTTTCTTTCTTAATAGATGATACGATTTTCTGGGAGTAGAAAGTCGGGTCGTCACAACTTTAACCCGTTTACTCGCACCATACCCATGTCTGACCCAGAATTTATTTTCTGTTTCATTAAACTCTTGGATACTCAAATTTTTATGAGTAGCCAAGGGATTCAGTTTAGCTTTAACGAATTTCTGGAGGAGATTTGGAGTAGGAGGCTTCAGCGTTTAGATATCTGTATTTTCGTTGGGTTATATCTCTGTGATGTTGTCTGTATTGTACTAGAGTTGTATGATAGACAGGTCTTTATAACTATCTAGTTTGTGATGTACAGGCTGTGTAACTCTGATGTATATGATACTATGTAATATCTTATGTGATGTAATATAATTTATTCGTTCCGTTGTGAGATTCTGATATTGTTTAGTTCTTTCTTTCCTATCTTTTCTCTTTTCTATCCCTTTCTTTCTCATTCATGATGCGTCTTTCTATAGAATGAAAGATGGGTCGTGACAGAAATGCAATTTAGTTGTGAAAGAAATTGAACGAGAATAAACGATTGTGAGTAAAATTTAAATAATGGGATGTAAATAAATCAAATATAAATGGAATGAGTTTTAATAAATTGAATGTTAACTAATTGAATATGAAATAAGATAATGAAACGAGTAGTAAGATGAAAATTAACTTAAGAGAAGTTGAATAAATTGATTGTAATACAAAGAAAAATTTATTAATATGAATTTGAGTAATAAAATGAAATTTACTTAAGTAAAGTTATTAATATGAACTGAACCAATGAAGCGAGTAAATGGATCAATATGAATTTAAGTTACGAATTCATAATAAACATGAGTTGCCTTTTATAAAATGTTTATAATAAACTTAAATGGCTTTATGAAATGGTTTATAAATGATATTAGTATTAAAGAGAATATACTAAATGGTAATGATATAAAATTTAAATTAAACAAGGTTGAATAAAATGATTCATAAAGTGTCCCATAAATGAATTTAGTATGAGATGTTAAATGTAAAGTGAAACAATTGAAATTTAACAAATTGAATGCAAATAAATAGTAATTGAATGTAAATGAAATAGATTTAAATAAATTTGAAGCAAAACCAATTAACTGTTAATAAAAATTGGATGTTAACAAGAAATGAAGTATATAAATTTAATTTTGACATTGGAAATGTAAACCGTGATAGTTTGGATTAATTAGATGAATATTAATAATTGTTGAATGGTTTCTTTGGTTGTAAATCATTATTATTACTATTTTGGCTACATATGATCGTTGTGCTATGAATTTGTGCTAACGCTTATGATTTGGATTTAAATTTCATGATATATAGATCTATATCTTATTATAAGTGACTAATACTCTTATTAAAGTTGAGATAGATACATATGAAGACCGTATGGACAAATACGCGGATTTTAATATGCTTTTGCTTGCTTAATATGAGCGAACTCGCTCGTATTAATAATATTAAGGTTGATATCTCGAATTACATACCGTACCTTTATATTTTTTTCCCTACGGGATGCCTCATCATTGAGATGAGATGTGTATTTGATATATTTGGTATATATATTGTATTGACCAATTTTTGCGATCGAGCCGCACAAAGGAGATGTTGTCGAAATTTTTCGTAAATCCGAGTGTTAGAAAAATTTTAAGATTTTAAAATTTTTATAACTTGTTATTATATATAAGTTGTAATTTCCGTAAAATCGGTGTTGGGGTGGCATGGTAGAAGCATGGTAATGGTTTTCAAATAAAATTATATTGGTTATAAGTTAATTATTTTGAATAAAATATATCAAATGTTAAATTCCTTACTTATCCCCTTTTCGAGGACAAAATGTTTTAAACGGGGGGGAGTGTAACAACCTGTATTTTTAACTATTTAGATTATTAAATTTAATGTAATTATTAAATAAAAATGGTTAGAAATAAAAATTTAATGAATTATTAGTGTAGATATTGAATACGAACTTTAATAAAATTTTGAAATAATCAGTTTCGAAGATTTTGAAAATAACAAGTATCAGAATGAATTCTATTTATTGAATGTGTTATAATCAATAGATGGAATTGAATAAGTGTTGAATTGAAATGGTTGTTTTTTTATTTGAATTCGTTTTAAAAGTTAAATAACTTATATTTAAAATAGGGTGATTTATTGGATAATTAAATTGTTTAAATTTAATATTGAAATTTGTTTAAATAATGGAGTACTGAATTTAGTATGAGTGAAAATGATTTCAAAAGTCGATTTAAATTTTATTTAAAAAAGAATGAAAGTTGTTTACTTTTAAAATTGAATTTAAAGTGAATAAAAAGAAATTGAGAATTTTATATTTTAATTAACGAGTAAAAATAGCCATTTTTCCCACTGTCCTGGATTTCGACAAAACCTGTTTCATCGGATCTATAATAGTGAATTATTATAGAAGTTCAAGTTTTGTAGCGATCGGACTTATCATTTGGCCGCGCGAGATTGAAACGTGTAGAAATAAACTAAATGAATTTAATTAAAATAATTTGATTTTAAAAAGCTATCTTTCGAATATCATTGAATTGGCCTCGAGACTAGTTTTATTGTGTTTGGAATAGAGGTATAACATATAGAGCGCTAGGCGGCATGCTTCTTGGAGTTTGGAAAATTTGTCGAGTGAATAGTGTTTCGTAATTTCCTATATAAGGTCCTCAAATTGCTAAAACCCTAGCATTATTCGTAACCAACTAATGCCTGAAAATCCCTCACTTTCTTCCTTTGATTTCTCCTAATCTACACTTCGAAATCAAAAACTTTCAAAAGGAAAATCGTAGATCGCGATAAGCTCTATGATTTGTGCGGCTGGCGTCGCAAGATTGCACAGATTTACCAGAATCTGTGATTAAAGACGGCGTGGGTTTCCTCGATTTATGGGAAATTGGCTGCAGCGATGATAGTCGCGTCTCTAGGGTTGGTGGAGTTTGTCGCAGCGGTCGTAGCGGTGGTCGCGGATTGAAACTCCGATCACATTGGTGGCGCACGCGTAGGATTCGTGGCCGCGAGATGATGGGTTCGCGTGTGTTAACCTAGGTAGTACGTGAGAGATAGGGTTTGTTTTTAAAATTTTAAATTAATTTAGTTAATTTAATTGTATTCAAATGCTAATTAAGCCTTAACTTTTTAATACGAGGTCCGGTTCGAGTGAAACAAGTCGTGTTGCGATCGTATCGATAAAGGCTACGTCGTGGAGTTAGTTAGAAATTTATTTGACTCTGAAAAATTTTTAGTTTCAAATAAAAGATGAGTGTTTTTAAACACTCACGAAGTACTGAATGATTTTTATGTTAGTTAAATTGAAGCTGTGAAGTAATTTAAATTTATTGACTCTTGTTTGGTAATTTAATCGGCATTTAAATTGAAATTTGATTTGAATTGGTAGAAATTTAAATTGGTAGTCAAATTTGGAATTTGAATTAAATTGCTAGTAAAAATTCCCAATTATAGATAATTAGTTAATTGTCATCGTTTATTGGCTATTTTGGATGTTGATTATGATGGATGGCTTTGGATGATATATTGGATGATTGGATATATATATATATAAAGTTATCACCCTGTAAATTACTTGATAGTATATAAAACTACTAATTTTATTTCGAGTAAATTAAGAAATAGGTTGAAATGATATATACCTATGACATTTATTTTGGATTGAAATGATATATATCCATCCGTGAAATTAAATTGAAATAACTATTCATTTGGCCATAGGATAGAAAATTATATACGGACACCGGATTTGTTAAATTAAATGGTTTTTAAAAATTCTGGGTTTGAAATTATTTAAATGATTTTGGTTTAGAAAATAAAAAGCAAAATATGGGAATTGAATTATTTTCGAACTCGCGCTTGAAATGTGAAATTAAAATTTTTTAAAAGAAATTGTTTAAAAATTAAATTCAAAATTTGAAGTTATAATTGATATATGATTTGAATTTCGGAAATTGGTTTGTTTTAAAAGATTTGGATTTTTATTCAAACTTTGAAATATTTCTAAGTGAAAGTAAATTTAAACCGATATTTCAAAATTAAGCCCGGAATTGAATTATTTTGAAGATTTGAACCTTAAACTGGAATTTAAGTTTAATTTGATTTAAGTGATTTAAATTGGTATTTTGGAATCGAACTCGAAATTAATATAAATTGAATGGCTTAAAACTGAGAATTGAATTGAAATTAATTCAAATTAGAATTGAAATTAATTAATTAGAAATTGAAATTGAATTAACTTAAATCGAGATTGAAATTGATTTGAACTGAAACTGGAATAGAAGTTAATTTGAATTGAAATGGAAATTGGGTCAATTTGAATTAAATTAAAATTGAAAACGATTTGAATTGGAATAATTGAAATCGAATCAGTTTGATTTGAAGTTGGACCTGGGTCCAAATTTGTTGAGATGGAAAGAGACAGTTTGATTAGAAACTATTTTCAAAATAAATTGTTTAATATAAACAGTTTGAAAATCTATCTTTTAAAATATTCAAAATTTTCTGACTTTTCTTCCAAACTATTTTCCTATATAAACCATTTTCAATACTCAAACCATTTTATCAAACTATTCTAACTATTTTAAACAATTTAAAATTATTCAAACTATTTTTCAAAAATTCAAACTGGTCAAGGTTGGAATGTTTATATTTAAATCGTTTATTTAAAAATGCGAATTGGGTTAAAATTAAGATATAACCAAAATGGAAATTTGAAATGATTTTGGAAATGGAATTGAGACGTTGGAGCGAAATGACTTTGAAATGAAATTGATATTTTCGGTAAATATGATATTTTTAAATAAATGATATTTTAAAGCAAATATGATATTTCGATATCAAATATGAATTGTTTTCGAAATGTAAAATACCAAGCAGTGTGTAAAACGACGTTTGGTTGTTAAAGAAGCCGTGGCCTCTTATTGGCATACTCTTTGTCAATAGTGGAACCACTTTAACAACTGTATACCCAAAGGAGACTCCAGATTAAAGTGATTAGATTTGGCGTCGTTTGCTGGACTTGGAGAAAGAGAATGGTGATGGATAGACCCCGACACTTGTGCCAATTCGAAATGACTAAAACAGGATGGCTTGACAGGTCTAAGCGAGCTAGCTACCCCTAGCGGACATCCATTCTTCGATTTTCTTGGACTTGGTCCATATTGTTACTCTTGATTTTGGTTTCGATTGGTGCACCATGATTTTGGGATAACCACTCTTTGACTCGATACGGGATGAATGTACATGGTGGACGATCGTGGCTACGATGCGTTTCCACCAGCCCTGCGATCTGAATTGGTAGTATCCTACCATGGGCATTGCCTCACGTGCCTTGTCATACTTTTATCCCTATACGAGACCACTATGATTTTGGTTTAGTATTATTGTATCACGACACATCACTATTCCATACATGCTACTGGGGGTTTATATACAAACTGTACGACAATGCTTAAAAACGCGTTAAGGGGGATTAGTGTAAAGCTTTAACGGTAAGAAAAATATTTATTTTACCGATTAGACATTACATATATTGTGTATTCTACTATATATAGATATTTGACGGATCCTTAAGAGATGGAAAAATCCCGTAACATCTTTTGAGTTATTGCACGCACGTTATATACTGGATATAGGATGTGAAATTTTGTAAACATCTTTGATGCCATTACACTTCGGTTATATGTGATTTTTATTTCACTCACATAAGGATATTTTAGTCCTAACTCGAGTGTTTGTGTTTTCATTACGCTCGGGTCAGCCCTGAGTTTTCAACATATTGGAGATTATTTTCTAGAGTACGAAGACGAAGATTTGATATATATTATTACTAGTATTATTTCACCACATTGTTGTTTTGCTACATTATTTTATTTATCTCTACTGTATATATAACTCTGATAAATGTTGTATAAATTATAATCAATTATATAGTATAACAGCGTCATGAACTGTTTATTGATTATTATATCTTGTCATTCCGCTGCGAGATTCTATGTTTGTTTTCTTATTTTTTTTGCTCTTCTTAATTAACCCCATTGATTATCTGTGTTTCGAACTGTTTGAGTTGAACATGTGAGGATAATTGTCGTTTAAACCTTTCGAAATGTGGGTCGTCACATGGTAGGAAACAATAGGTTAATAGTATCCCCATGAAAACTATAAAAGTGGATAGGAATTCCATAAAGAATTACCAGATTATTAGTCAGCCCATGGAAACTAATAGGTTAATAGTGACCTTAGAAACTGGGACTTGAGATAGAAAGTTAGGTAAACGGGGATGGGAAATACAGAGCATATTGCATGTTTGCATATTATCATAACACCTTTTATTATGTTATGTCTTAACTATTGCGGATGCAGGTGCATAGTATATGGTTATTATAAATTAGGTTAGATACCGGTGAGGGGAAAACCCGTTCTACTAAGCGGCGTGGTCTCACTAAATATCTATATGATTCGAGATGATAGTTTATTATTCATACCAGACTTTTTGTCTGACTCAAAGTTTATGTTTTCCATTTAAACTCTCAGATGCTTAATTGATTTTGAGTAGTTTGAAAGTTAAGGTTTGCAGGTTCTCCTTTAGATAAATAAGCCTCCAGAGACGTGCAAGAGGCAAATTAGCTAGGAGGAGTTCTTTCTCTTTGATTCCACTGTGTTTTAGATGTAATGGCAAAGCTGTTTAATTGGCTATATTTAAACTTTGACCAACCAAGGAGGCATCTTCATATGTCGCTCTTGACGTATCTTGTAATAATTATATTTCTATGAATGTGGTTTACAAATGGGATTACGTGATGAATTTGAAATGTGATTTGAAGTGGAATGAGAAATTAGTTTCATGATTTTAAAAATCTTTCATATCCATGTGCTTCTATTATATCAATGTATCTAACATTACCACATTTGATCACAGAGAATTAATAACTATGGATGACTGTAGCATCCATAACAGTTGGTTTTGAGCCTCAAAATGTGAGTGCTAGAACGTCAATTTCTTCAATCTCCATGGATCCGAGACAACCTTAAAAGTCCTCTCATTCTTCAACACCACTTCTTCTCTCATTTTCCAAAAATTCCATTTCCATCAAATCTAACAACTCTATAACTTGTAGAGATTCTACTAGTGTTACTCTTTATTGAATCAGACATGGTTGAAATAATATCCAAAGCAGAATAACGACCCTTAAACCAAATTATAGCGCAAAATAAGAGATTTGGGTAGAAGAAAAACATCCAGTAATAAAGTCTATGGACAATCTCAACAATTTCAATCCAAAAAAGAGAATAAAAAGAAAATCAAATGACATAAATTATAAACAAAGAAAGAAAGGGAAGAACATATCGATATAACAAGGTTCGGTTATGCCTACATCCTTGAACCCAATAACCTTTATTATTTCTTCACTTCAACATGAAGTAAAACAACATGAGAAGAATATAAATCACTCTATAAATTTCATTCCCCCTAGAATAAATATAAAAAGGTGCCTTATTGATGATATTCAATGGAGAACTCTTTTGTCAAAAAAATGAACAAATGTCTTTATATATGTATATATAGATCGAGGATGAAGGCTGTCTTGGAGTTAAGGTTGGAATCTTTCCAAATACAACACAAATTAAGTATAATGACACTTTTTTATGCATTTAATCCCAGCTTGATTGGTTCTCCATGCATATTATTATTCTTTATTGCTACCATAAAATTAATTAACCGATTGCCTTTGTATTCTACTTTCCACATATATACATATTTGATTGATTGCTTAAATCTGCCAATATATCATCTTAAATTAATCGATTACCTATCCTATTTTCTTCCCACATATGATGAATTAATTAATATGTCTATTTCCTTTTATTATTTGAAATATATTTGAATCATCCTTGTTTAACAGCTTTTATGAATAAAAGATAAAATGTAAAATGCAAAACAATAGATCTTAACCATTGGATCCTACTGTGTTCAAATTTAAGTTTGTAATCAAGAGGCAATACAATGATTGGGATTTATTGTGTCACCAATTTGTGTCCCATTAGAATTTCCCAAAGAAAATATATATTCAATTATTTTGGAATTCTTAAATGGTTTATAAAAAAGGGATATTTTACAATCAGGAGTGGAGGCACATTATATGTAGGGAGGGCCCATGACCCCGCTAGGACTGCTGTAGTTATTTTATTTCCATTTTGCATAGTTTGCAAGTAGAAATCATAATTCCTAATTTGCATGGAAAGTTTCTCAACCCTCAAATCATTGATTTTAAGCTTAACCACATCTAAAATCAAAACGCAGCCCTTAATGCTCCTCTTCGTTGAACCCTACCCACTTGATCGTCGAAGTTTATAGATTGCTCGCCTTCATCCTCAATCCTCAAATCTAGACATCCTTATTTGAATCGTCAAAGTGTTTGAAATGCAACCCGCCCTCATTTGAATCATGCCTAAGTCTGCAATTGAAGTTGAACATGGTTCATCTTTATAAATAAGTCTGGTATTGTTGTTTGATTAAAAGCTAAATAATTATTGTTTAACGGCAGCTGAATTATTTAATATTTAATAGTGATTAATTGTCAAATGTTTAAAGGTCTGCATGGAATTTTCATTTGAATTAAATGTTAATCAATGTTTAAAAGTGGCTATTTGTTTGATGAATCCAAATTGAATGAATTATTTAATGGTGGTTTGTATCCTTTGTTTAGTTATTTGGTGAAGGTTCATGTTTATTAATACACCCAAATTGTTGAAATTAGTTATTTAGTGGAGCTAATTGATGTTTGATAAAGTTTGATGTTTATTGATTCCCCCACGTTAAGATAACTTGAATTCCCCAAAAGTTGAACAAACTGTTAAATAAAATTAGTTTGAATCCCTTATAGTTGGACTGATTTGAACCTTATATTTGAAATTTTATTCAACCAAAAGTAATTTAATTAGTTAGTAGTCGATGTTGATAAAATTCTTAATTTGTGAATTTGTTTATTATTTTGAATAACGAAGTTGGTATCATTTTTGCTTTAAATTCATAGAAATATTTTAAGAACATTCAGAAATAATTCTAATGATGTGAAAAACAATTAACGAAACGTAGTAAATAAATGACATGTGAACTTGAATGACAGATGAGTGGTTGAATAGTAGTTGTGTTGCATATGTGTAGAATGATATATTCAATGAGATTAGCAATTGTGTGATTATCGATCGATTTTAAAACATGTTAACTCAATGTACGAAACTTTGGACTGGTAGTGTTTGTGTATGGGCTTTTTACTTTGAAAGGTTAATAATTAATCATTTTTAGTGGATTATTATTATATAACTATTTCATTATGGTTGATTAATGATTTGTTGTAATATTTTCTACACTTATTTGGAAAATTAAAAAAAATTAAGGGTAATATTCCCACTTTATGTCCAAGGTTTATTTTCTGGCTATGCTACTATCAACAATTGTTTGAGTCTTCCGAAAAAATTCCTCTTCATCATTCCAAAATGACAATCCCATATAGATGCTCTTGAGATAAAAAACTTATGCATTATCTACTTCAGAGTGACATTGATCTGTAAATATAATGTCGTATGCAAGGTGGTAGGAATTAGTCAGTTATTGATTATTCAATTTATTTCATTAGAAAAAACTTAAATTTAATTTTTTTATTAACATTTCTTCTCGAGAATTTAGGATAATTTGCTATATTGAAGGCAAAATAATATTTTTTTTCTATAATTTTCATTTTTTGAACAATGTTTACTTTAATCGCCTAGAATTTTTATTTCTTTTCAAATTTTATAAAATACCGACTTTATAAGAAATATCTACATTTTAGAAAATTCTGAGAAGGTTCAAATGTTTTTGAAAAAAAGATTTTTTTTACATTTTGGACACTTTTAAAAAGAATGAACCACTTAACAAAAACTTTACATTATTAAGAAAAATATTAGTTGAATTTTTCCTATGTTTCAAGAATTATTTTGTAATTTTGAAAAATAAACTAATATGTAAAATGTATTCAATATGCAATTTTATTTTATTTTTAGAAAAACATTTTTGTCTAATATTGTTGTAAAGAAGATGTAAATCTTGTAAATTGTCAATTATGTTGGTTCACAAGATACATGTCAAAGAAAAAAATGACAACGATGTACACACAAATACATTATTTTCCACTTATTACTAGGTTAGAAAAGATGTATGCATCTTTTACTACTATGAAGCATATAAGATAGAATAATGAATGACTTCATGTGAAAAGGTTTTTCTATCATCCTTCAGATGGCCAATCATGGGAACATATTTATATATAGATCTTTGTTTCGCTAATAAATCACATAATGCTAGACTAGACATTCGTACATATGGTTTTACATTATTTACTTCGCTCGCAAACATGACAAAAAAGCTTATTTACCAAAACAATATAGCCATCGGTGGCACACCGGTTAATGACTTTCCCACGCCTAGCCAACGCCCTATAGGGCATCGGTATAAAGATTGTTAGGGATATTTTTTTTCGATGCGGTAAAGACGTTGTGTGACGCTCTTACCAATGCCATCTCAATGATTTTCCAATGCAAAGTCGATGCATTAATACCGATGCCATGTCGACTACATTTTAGATTGTACAAATAGCAATTACGGATACCATTTTGACGCCATTCCAATGCCTTAGTGACACCAAATAAATATGTAAAAAATGTATTTTCCAATGCCTAGCCGATGCCCTATCGACGCCTTAGCTGAAATATATTTGCAGCATTTCTCACCTTAACCACACATTCAAATATATACAATATATAATCACTCCAATATAGCATACTAATATCAAAAGTTCATATACCAAACCATTATACCCAACACCGCAATATCATAAATATTATCCAACATCATAATATCATGTACCACTAAATCATACAAACACATATGTTAATAATTATACAAACCCGTACAACTAACACAAATGTCTAAGTACGTATATACAAATACCAATGACACAAATGTTTAACATTAGAAATATCCAAACAATGCAAACCAAATGAACTATCCTATCAACATAAATACTACCTACTCCCTTGAACCCTACCTACCATCACCGTCTCAATCACTATCACAAGCCCTAAAAGATATGTCCTCATTTGGAAAGCATTGCAAAAATGCGTCCGTAAGCAGTTCGAGCTTCCTCTTCAGCTTACCGACGTATGAATTCAACGGTCAGTTTTCTTCTACTATACCAGCACTAAATGTAACATCTTAATCTAATGGTGATCTTTACATTTTAACCAAACTTGTTTGTTAATAGTAAGTATTTTTTTCAACTATTGTTTTTCTGAAACAATTTATAAATTTTCATTAACCCTTTATTTATTTATTTATTTATTTAAATGATTTAACTTATATATTTGTTTAATTTATTAGGTGATTTATAAAAAGCATATATTAACTAGAATAAAGCCTTGTATAATTTATTTAAACAAAATTTATATTTAACTTAATTATGTATACACAAATATTTAATTTATTGGGTGATTTAACTTATACAAACGTAGTCTCATTTAATTTGTTGAAACAAAATTTACAATTTAAGTCAATTATATATACATTTGTTTAGTTAATTGACTGATTTAACTTATATATTCCTTTTTTTCCACTCTCGGTTGATGACATTTTTGCATGACATTCCTCTAAGTAAGCGTAACTTCATATGGAATCAGATATAAGATTTTCTTTGACCACTTCTTACTATCATATGTTTGTTGGCGACTTAGGTGAGGATCAAACTCTTTATTACAATGTTTTTGGGGATGGTCTAGTGCTTGCTATGACTAAGGAAGAAGGTAATAAAAATATACCTCTCTTACTGGATTCCACTTGGGACAAGAAGTATTTATACTCCACTGCTGCGATAGATTATGTGCCTACCTTGATCGCTCTTTTTCTGGGTTTTAAACATTATTGGGCCTGAATCTGAAGATGACGGCAATGGATCCTCCTTGTCGATGAAGACTAGTCCCTTTTTATTTGTTAGTAGCTTTGGTACATCTGCCAAACTCCTATGCTTTATTTTCATGTAGCGGTTCTGGCGCATGTGTTGAACACCTGTTAAATTTGTAGTTTTATAATAGTAGCAGACCTACTATAAGACCGACTAGCATTGTTAAGAAAAATTTATTGGGTGATTTCGAAAAATGTTATTTTAACTTGAATAAACTCTTATATAATTTGGTAAAGCAAAATTTATAATTTAAATTATATATATAATTTATTGAATGATTTGATATATACAGAAATACTCTTATTTAATTTATTGAAATAAAATTTATAATTTAACTCAATTGTATTTATGTTTGTTTAATTTTTTAAGTGATTTAACTTATATTTTTGTTTATTTTATTGTGTGATGTCAAACAATATATATTTTAACTCGAATAAACTCTTATTTAACTTACTGAAATAAAATGTACAACTTAAGTTAATTATATATTTGTTTAATTAATTAAGTGACATAACTTATATATTTTTACTCATACTCAATTTATTCTTAAATGATGAATTTTAACTTATAGTACAAAATGTTAATTAAGTTAAATAATTATACTAAGCATTCATGTAAAATAAATATATACACATGTAGTTCCTGGGAACTTAAACAATGTATACATACATATAGTATATTATACATATATTGTATATGGTTTTGTATACATATATAATTAGTACCATGTATATAATGAAGGTTTAAGCTATTATCTGCCCTCTAAATATTGTCGTAGTTAGGCTTATGATCCGCCCTTTTTACAGCAGATCTATTGAGTGTGTAGAATACATCTTCGTCCATTTCTCTAGTTATCTCCATACCTTGACTTTGAAGCTCCCTAATCCTAGCCTGGTATTTCACTTGTTTTGCATTTTATGTATTCATTAGAATTTTATGCATGTATATATAAGTAAATATTATGTAAAGGTATTTTTATAGATAACATAACACAAACTCAATGAAAGAAACATCTATCCAGCCAATGAGGATGGACCCATCCGAGGACTTAACCTTGTGAGTTGCGTAATAGAGTAGTCAAGATGTAGGCTCATTGTGCGGCACTTCGTAATGAAATTTGAATTAAGTACACTATCGTATAAGTCTATTTCAATTTATTCATAATGTTAAGTAAATTTAACAAATAATAGATTGTTATGACGATCTACCTACGATCTTAAGTCACCGGTATGCAATTTCAAATTTCTATTCAAACTTTTAACCTTCTTTTTTGATATTGTCTTGAATTCCTATGTCTCCTAATGCTGCAAGAAAGCCCATCTCACCACCTCTTCATGAATGCCCTTTTTCCAAGAGAATTTCTCCTATAAATGGAAATTGAATATATTATGAAAAAATGATATATGAATTTATATAATATTTTTTGAAATACAATTATTTTTCCATACATTATTCAAACTTGATGTTTATACCAAAGATTTGAAGAAGAAAAAATGCAGAGGATTAAAGTGGAGAAATAAGCAAGGAAAGTAAACAAAAATAAGAAATAACAAGACACGCTAACTTTATAGTGGTTTGGCTAATCATTGCCTATGCCTACTTGAATTTGTTGCTGATTTTATTGCTACTTACAAGAGGTATTCTTATGGGTCAGTATTGATCCCCTAGAATATAAAAAAATTATGTAAAATCTTAAAACAACTAAAAATATCCCTCAAAACATTACCCCACCCCTCTATTTACTGAAGGCCACCAAAATCTATGCCTCTATGCTCACACTTAGGTTCCCCATGTCCAGGGAGAGAAATGCTAGGAAGATTGTGACTACATCGGCAAATATTAGGGATCGGTATCGATATATGGTCAGGGATCGGCAACAATCAGTAAGATGGCTCTATAGGTCCTCATAGTGGTCTTAGGTAAGTGCGAATTGCTTGTTTCTTTATGTTTTCCATGTTGATTTCTTTGTTAGAAGCCCATTTCTATATAATACTTGGTTTGGCGGTAGCTTTGTATACACTTTGTGCGTGATGGCCATTAAATGCAAACGATCCAATGGGGCTTGGAATAGGTCATAATAATCATGGGTTGGAGGTGCATTGAAGGAGGGGTAATTTTGGTGAACTTTCAGGGGTTTGTACCAATCCTTGGTCAGGTATCGGTATAAATCCTTAACATTTCTTGCATATATATCCTAAAGTTTTGTTTGTTGATGCATTGGATGTTGATCTTCTTATAAAAGCTAGTTGTTATGTTTTGGGCTTGTAATCTTGGCCATACTTGGCATCTAGGTTCGCTAGCTATCACTTTGGGCTTTCTGCCACGATAACCTTCAAGTTCCACTAGTCGGATTCGTCCAAATACGGCATAGTCAAAAGGCTAGATAACACTAGTCCCCCAAAGTACATCTTATTTTCAACACGATACGCTTTGAAACTAGATAAATTTGGATCCTTGCATCAGATTTCAATCCATTTTTAGAATGGCTGTCATCTTTCCTTCAGACTAGTTTGGTGAAATGTAGCATCTTTAACTATTCATTGTGATGCTTTGCTTAGCTCGTGCCTGTTTAATCTGGCATCATAAAAACTTGGGTGTGCTCTCATAGGTTGTCACTCCGAATTTAGAAGCCTTCAATAGACTTCCTTCTTGGATTCCATAGGTTTGAATTCATTACTTTGTGATTCCGGTTGTCAAGTGTTATGTAAGTATTTGCATACGTATGTAGGTTATTCACCAATTTTCACTTAGGCGCATATGCACAAACCTGTATACACAAATGGATACAAACATGCATATACAAACGTATAGGTATATATTTTTACTTTTTTTATAGGGTTCGATATGAATCCTTGTTCAGGGATCGAAATCGGATCTGGACTTCGAAATTTTAGGCTACTTTGTAGCCTATCTTTATGAGTTTAGGGTCTTATATTACTGAACCAACACTTCATTTATCATCACTTTCCCTTTTTGATAATTATGGCGACTTTGATCTTGAGCTCACCATTAAAAGACTTTTTCGCCCTATTTGAAGCACTTGACACCACCACCTCCAAGTGTCGCCACCCCTAGCTACGACCTCCGACCTTGAACGTCATTCACCCTAGGCATGGCGGAGTCAATTTTCCATTACATCATTCCATGACCCTTAATTTTCACTTATCTAAGCAGGCAGCAAGGTCGAAGGGGTGACTTTTTTGGAAATTCATGGTCCAAACACACATGGGAGGAGGAGGAAGATGGAGATGGCCATTTTTCAAGGGCAAGGTTGGGATCAATGCCAATCCCGCCCTTGGAGAATTTTGGTCACACAACCTTAGGTGACTTCGAGTGCACACTTAACGTTTCTCAAGCGAAATAACTAGAGTTTCCATCACGGAGTTACTAATGTGTGGTCAACGATGCAAAGCCCATTAGGACGGCCAACGATGACAGTCATTTCAAATAGGGAGATGGCCTTCGAATGAGCTGTTGCACGATATCTTATGTTAACACTGCACACTCATAAATGACACTGGAAGACACTGCACGACATAATAAATTGCATCACACGTTACTGATTTTCTCTTCGGAATGGGGACATAGCCTTCAATGTATCTAATATTACGCATATGTTTAGTTTTGATAGCTTTGGATCGTAAACTTTTCGAGCGTCTCTTTGCTACTTGTACAGCTTCAAACATCAAAAAGGAAGTCGTTCTCTCAACAAACTTGGAACCTTCTGGATGTTGTAGTATAGTGATGGGTATTTGGAATTAATTAAGCTTTTTCAGGATGATTTCTTCTTTGTTAATTGCTTGCCTGGATTCACGCAGAGGTGGCTGTCCATACATAAGTCTCATTTTTTTTCCATTTACATTCGAGCACGTTTTGTGATTTCATTGGCTCAACTTTTTTCCTTTTGTTCTCTTACATGTGTCAAGAAGACCTAGTAGTGCATCTTTGGCAGATACCTTCAGCACACTCCTTCAAGTTTTGGTCAAAGAAAGAGAGGCGAGATCTCTTCTCACTGATAAAAATATGTTGGCTTACAACATACTAAAGGAGGGCCGCATCGTCGGCTACATAATGGTTGGTAGCGATAGTCATGAAGACAACTCTTTGTATGAGAATGATGGTGAGGACCCAGGAGTGCCCTTAGTCCAAAGTCTTGCGTTGGAACTGAAGAAGTGCATGAGCATGATGAGGAAGGTGAAGGTGGTGGAACAGACCATGCGAATGTTGACATGGGTCGCGAGTCCTCCAATGAAGTTGGCGATGATGACCAGGGTTTTTTTGAAGCAATGCCCCAATATAAGGATCCTTCTGATGTGGACTCAGACATAAACTCAACCAGACACTATGGTAGAAGAGATACCTATCTTGCCTTCAGAAGATTTCTATGCTAATTTTTGGTTGATTCTAGATAAGATTGGTTCTTTTGTTCCAGGCAACATAGCCTTAAGGATATCTTTTACCCCATCTATCTACTGGGTGACTTGCCAACTACCCATGCATGAGAGATCACCCTTGTCAGCAAAATTCATACCCATGGTCTGTTGGGGGGATTCTAGGAAACATGCGCACACACACACTACACCTTACTTATTTTGCATTGTGTTTAATCTGCTAGGATTAACTTGTTTCTATTTTACTTGTAGGTTCAATGAAGCAAAGTTTTATGTTTTCCCTCCAGGATTAAATAGGTAAGCATAAGAGGTGGACCTAGTGCACACACTCCCATGGCACTGGCCATGACTCAAGCACTAGTAGATGATCAACCCGATCTGGATGACGAAGACAGGGAGTATCAGTCTCACGATTCATCCACAAGGCACAGATCTAGATCTACGTCTCCTCTGCCCAAAAGTTTGGATACGTTCTCCAACCGACCCGATGACATTCCACCCACGAATGTCTCCTATGGCCCTTCTTCTTACTCCTATTTTATAAAGCAAATAGTGTTTCCCCATACCCATAGGCAATCTGAGTAGTCATCCAAAATTGTTTCCACTGTCTCTTCTCGCAATAGTGATGTTAAGAAATATATTGAACTTCTCGTCGTCACGATGGAGAAACAAATTGCTTCTAATCCTTATCTAGCTGACCTGAATTATCTATTTCCAAAAATCTACTTTCTGGATGATAAGGATGTCTCTTTGAAATTCTAATGTCAAACCATGGCTTATGTCAACGATGTTTATGAACAGTATTTCAAGTGGAAGAGACTGTCCGAGGTGATTTTCGAGTTTGCTGAAAGCAAAAATGTAGAGGTCATGGGAGTAAACCTCAAGGTAGAGTAGGATAAAGAGACTATAGCCTATTTCGATGAGGAAGTCATAGGGCTGAAAAAGTCATTGATAGAAGTAAGGAAGAAGGTTGCAAATTTGACTATGTCGATGAAGCAAGAGAAACAAAGCCACAAGATGCAAACTAATATTACCTATCATAGGTACTACATTCTGTCGCTGGAGAATGAGCATTTAATTAAAGAATTAGATGAATTGAAGAAATAGCTGGATAAAGAGAAAAATGAAAAAGACAACGCTCTCATGGAGGCTTACAACTACTACGAAGAGTTGGTAGATGCTCGCAAAGCGAGGGACAAGGTAGAATCTCAGGCCAAAGATGTAGAGAAAAAATCAAAGCCGCAGAGAAGCGGATTAAAGAGAAATTCGAGCCAATAATCAGCAATTATAACGCCAAAGTAATCAAATTCAAAAATTTAGAATGGCTTAACAATGATTATCCTAGGTCTCTGGCCTTGGCATGAGGAGCAAATTATGTGGGAGTCCTTGGAAAGAGGCGAAGTAGATTTGGAGGAGTTAGAGCGTGAGCTTCTGAGTTCAAATAATATTAGAGCACTTAGAACCAGCGAGCTCATCCTGCACCCAAATCTAACTATCGAGACTCACTAATACTAAGGTGAAAGCTCCGGGTCTACTCCTTAGGATGCCATAATAAATCTTACTTCTGGGCTTGCGGCTGCCTCCATCTCTTCATCGGATCCACAATATAATCCATATGAACTCCACATGCAAAAGACAACCATTATATCCTATATCCCAAAGGGGAATTTGGACGGTACCCTAGTTCACGCTAAGATGAAGTATGGAGGAGGTATCTCATTGACCTCACCATATTTGAAAGGGCTCACATGACACAATTCGTCATCGCTAGTCTCTCATTTTATGTTTCTTAACATTCAGTTCAACCTGCCATCATCGCCCTCTTTGAGGAAGATCACTAGCTAGGACAACAAGCATCAATGATTGAATTAGTGGTCATGTCTGACTCTCAAGCTATTCCTATTAGTGCGACCCTCAGACCTGGTTCACAAATAATTCATTCTATGAAGGAGGAAATGAATGATGACCTCTTGGAAACTCAGGCTGAGGAGGACGTTCTCATTACTGGGTCTTTTGAGCCTTCCTCGGGTCCCGCTAAGTAGGAGATGCTTCAGACTCAAGTTCTGCTGGCCAAGGAGATTAAGACAGAGCTAATTAAATTCATTTCTCCTCATTTTCCCATAGCTCTACCTGATCAAACTATCTTTTCTCCGGATACTATTTCCACTCCTGGAGGCACTGAAAGTATTCATATTGGATCATTGCAAACCACTCCTTCGAAGGACAATGGAAGCAGAGGGAGGAGTAGAAAGGAACCAGAGGAGCCTAGTGCATTGTCCTTCGGAGAGGAAACTAAGAAGAAGAAAAGGAAGAACCCTAAGTAATAGATGTGACTTTTCGTTGGCTTCCATTGTATAGCCGTAGGATTTGGTTTTGTTTACAGCGGCTTTGTGTGGGTTCAGCCCCTACTTTTTTTGGATGTTGTGTTAATAAAAATTGGTTTTTACAAGCTTTATGTTGATTTTTTTAAGTTATGAGAAATGCGCTCAGTATTCTTGTGTATATATTCGCAAACAATTTCTCTGTTTTCATTTGACAAAATTATTGGCCTTTCTTGTTTGACTTCAACTAAATTTTTTCTAAATTGCAATATTGATTTGCATTATGCTAGGTCGATATCCAGGAACTCAATGGCTATAATGTCCATTCTCGATTATCCATATTCGATCATGTCAGATTCTGGGGTCCATCTAATTTTGATCGCCTAAAATAGCGGTTCGAACATCCCTTTTTGGAATGTTTGCTCCTAGTAGTGCCTTACTTTTGGCATCGATTGGAATTGGTCACTTAGAATGGAGATTTATATATATCTTGTTAGGGTATTTTCTCTGAACCAATCAAGACTACGAGCATCAAGTGGAGTCGACCACGTAGAATGGTGTTTTAATAATCCCTTTTCAGGATGTTAGTCTTAGACCACGCCTGACTCTGGGCGTTGATCAAAGTTTGAATGAGATCCTGCCTAACTCTGAGTGACAATCTTTGGCCCTACCTTCCTCTGGAAAAGTTTTCAATATTGTTATGCAAGGCCTCATCTAACTTTGGGCGTTGATCGTTCATCTTTCCATCCTTTAGGCAAGCTGTTGGGGCTTTGCCAAACTCTGGGCATGGGCTTCTGGGCTGACCTATCTTGTTCTTCCCTTGAATGTTTATAACCATGCTGCCAAGTCTAGGGTTGGAGGAGTTAGTAGGAATTTATCTCTGGATGCCAAGAATAGTTTTACTTCAAGGTTGCAATCTTGGACCGTAAAAGATCGGTTGGCACCTGCCTATGGGTACCTACATACCTACATTATACTTAGGCAGATTTGTTTATGTTCAGCATGATTCACAATTTGTGGTTAGATGGAGGCAGTGTCATAGATTTAGGAAGTCGTTTTGTTTTATACTGACAGGAAATGATAGATTATTCTTGTTACATCACACTTGATTAAATATTTTCAAAGTCAAATCTTAACAAAAATAGCATAGCAAGTGTCCGTCCATGCCTACGAGAGTGAAATCCTGTCTACGGTTGTCAGTTTGAATGTTTCATCTCCAAGCTTATGTTCAATTGCATACAGAATTCCCATTTTAGATCTATGTTCATGGGACCTGGGAAGATTCGTTTAAGAACGAGGTTGCTTACTTCAAAGGTCCAGCTCCTGACCTGTTGAAATATCGAGACGCCCATTTTCGGAATGCGACTGTTCTTAGGTCAATTTTGTCATGCTTCTCATTGATCATGTTGACAGACTCCAAAAGGAGTTCCTTGTTCATTCAAGGGTGGTAATGGGTCACTTGATGAAAAGGTACTTTGAGTTCGATTGGAATTATAGCCTCCGATCTATAAGCATGGGGAAATGGAGAGTGGATAGTCCTAGACTTGTGGGTCATCCATTAAGCCTAAAGTGCTAATGGTAATTCATCGACCCTCTAGCCCTAGGTTTTCTTCTGTTGCTTCTTTATAATGTACTTGATTGTCTTATTCACAGTTTCCACTCGTCCATTCATTGTGGGTGCACTACCGCTGCAAATCTCTTCTCAATGTGATGCCTATGGTAGAAGCCTTTGAACTCGACACTGTTGAATTTGGTTTTGTTATCAGAAATAATCGTTTGTGGGATCCTAAAGTGACAGATGATATTTCTAACTACAAAATTGATCATCTTCTTGGCGGTGATCATGGCTACCGGCTCTACTTTAGCCCACTTCATTAAATAATCAATGGCAATAATGGCATACTTTGTGCCACCCTTGGACATTGGTAGCACACAAATGATATCGATTCCCCAAACGGCAAACGGCCATGGGATGACCATCTGCGTAATCTCTATCTATGAGGCCCTAGAAATTTTAGCAAAACCTTGGCATTTGTCCAACCTACTAGTGTAATTAGTTGCATCTTGGTAGATGGTTGGCCAGAAGTATCCATAATGAAGAATCTATTTTGCTAAGGTCTTCCTCTAGTGTGGTCACCGCAAGCCCCTTTGTGTGCTTCCAACATGACTCACTTGGCTTCCTCATTTGCAACACATCAGACCATAGAGACTGATAATCCTTTCCCGTATAGCACTCCTTCTCACGTGATGAATCTCGAGGCTTTGTGAAGGAGCTGTCACCGCTATTCTTCCTATTAAGAAGGATTCCCTCTATAAATAATTCTTGATCGGAGTCATCCACGACTCCTTCTCACACTTAGCCTCCAAGATCCAATCGACATCTATTTGTCAATGCTCGAAGCTGATATTACTTCCATCGAGACTAGGCCCATGAGCTGCGCCTCTCTTGAGCTCGCCAGCTTGGCCAGTGAACCAGCCTTCACATTTTCCTATCTAAATATGCGTCATTGTGTAATACTCGACATCGTTAAGAAACTCAATGGATTTGTTCAAATAAGTAACCAATCTCGTCGCCTAAAACTCTTTTCTTACCTGGTACACCAGTAGTTGGGGGTCATAGAAGATGTGTATAGTTTTTACTCCCAACACTTTTGCAATTTTAATCTAGCAATTAATACTTCATCCTCTGCCTCATTGTTTTTCGTGGTAAAATCAAGTTTCAGGGCTTAACAAATTGAATGTTCCTCGGGGTGATCAAAGCAATACCTTCCCCTAAGTAAAGCTCATTAGATGCCTAATCTATATACATCTTCCATCCAGCATTATGCTCTCCATTGCTCTCCAGAGTATCATCTCGAGCGGTGCATTCAACTATGAAATTTGCCAATGTTGGGCCTTGGATTTCTCGTCGATGATGATATGTAATATCGTATTGGCTCAGCTCAATTTTCTATTCCAACAACCTTTGAGAAGTCTCAAGTCACTACAAGACCTGTCTTAACGGCTAGTCAGTCAATACTTTGATCAAATGAGCCTAAAATTATAGGTGGAGTTTCCTTTAAGTTATCAACAGGCAATTTGCTAGCTTTTCCATCTTTGCGTAGTTTCTCTCTACCCCAGTAAATCATTTGCCAATACGGTACACTGGTCTTTGGATTCGGGACTCCTTGCAAACAAGTGCGCACTCAAAATGTGCACTGACATTGCCATGTAGAAAACAAGTCCTCATCTTCTAGTAGCTTGGATGGGATGGGAGGTCTCTCCAAGTGATATACCAAAGCTTAAAAAGCATCTTTGCATTACTGTGTCCAAGTGAAGTTCCTTTTTTCCTTTCTTGAGGTTTTTGAAGAAAGGGATGCACTTATCTGTGGCACTTGAAATAAACCGGCTCAAAGGAGCAACCTTTCCATTCAGGCTCTGAACTTCTTTTATTGACTTTGGGGCTGCGATGTTCCTCAATGCTACTATCTTCTCTAGATTAGCTTCTATTCTTCCCAAGTTTACTATGAAACCAAAGAACCTCCCTAATGCAAATCCAAACGAGCATTTTAAAGGGTTGAGCTTCATTCCATATTTCCGAAAGATGCTGAACATCTCCGCCAAATCCTCCACATGATTAGTCGACCATGAAGACTAACCAGCATATTATTGACGAGTACTTCTAACGAACGTCCAATCTATTGCTAGAACATCGAATTGACTAGTATTTGGTAAGTTGCTACTGCATTCTTAAAACCAAAATGCATAACAATATACAATATAGTCCTAGGTTAGTTATGAAGCCGGTGTGTTTTTGGTAAGGGACATTCATTGGGATCTGGTTGTAGCCAGAATAGGCATCCATAAACGGTAGCAGTTCATGCCCAGCCGTTAAATCTACCAGTTGATTAATCTTCGGGAGTATGAAGCTATAAATCGAGCATGCTTTATTCAGGACAGAATAGTCTATGAATGTCCTACACTTCCTATTGGATTATTTCACCAAGACTATATTGGAAACCTACTTTGGGTGTAGAGCATCATGGATGAATCCATTGTTTTTAGCATATCCACCTCTTCTTTCAGTGCAGTGGATCAATAGGACCTAGGTTGCGGTGCTTCTGTTTTACAGGAACACATTTAGAGTTCACTTTCAATGCGTAGCACGTTATCTCTGGCGATATGCCCCACATGTCGGAATGCATCTAGGCAAACACATCTAGGTTTGCTATGAGAGATCGTGTTAACTCCTTCATCATTTTTATACGGAATTAGGATCCGATCTTCAGGACCCATGTAGGATTATCCTAACCGACTAGGGCATTAATCGTCAACTCCACGGAGGCCGCCCTCGCATTCTCTGGCTCCTTATTTGGGTCCATATCCTTATGGAACAGGCTATGCTTTCCCAGCCATGGCTTAGGCGATGGTTGTTATGCGTCCAATGACTTGATACATAGTGTCTTCTCCCTAGCTTTTCCTTTCTTACCTCGCCTACCTCTTTTAGCATCATGACGTGGCATTCACATCCAAGCCTTGGGTCCTCCAGGACCACTTCTACCTTACTATTTGTGAGGAACTTCATGATGATGCACCATGGGGCAATGACTGCTCAAAAACTAGCCTGGCTCGATTGACATAATAAAGCATTATAAGCATAAAATATATCCAACGTGAGAATGATCACAACTCGCGCCCTCTTGCGATTACATTCTCCTAACATAACCAATAAATCTACACATTCGATAGGTTCTAACATCGTATCGTTAAATCCCTAGATTCAAGATTTATACGGTTTCAGATCTTTTTCTTCTAACAACATTTGATCATAAGCCTTCTTAAAAAAATATTGACTGAACTTCCATAATCGACTTGCAATTTTCTCACAATCGTCGGCCCAATCATCGTCGAAATCACCAAAGGATCCAATGTTGGGGCTTCAACCCCATCAGCATCCCTATTCCTAAAAACTATATCATCATTCATGGTCCTGTGTTGCTATGGTGAAGCTCCATCTTCGACGGAAAAGAAACTCTCATTCACGGCATGAGTGCTTGCATATCCTTCCATTTCATTCCAGCTCTTATCAACTGGATATGGTCCTCCAAAAATCATATTAATGATCAGTATTTTGTCAAGCCACCTGGGTTCGTCTCACCAAGCCCGATTTTCCCCTATTGGAGTGATGGTCCTTGGGTGTTAGAACTTCCTTGCTTTCCATCCTACGGGACTTTAACAAACCGTTGTAACTTCTTCTTCCTTATCATATCTTCAACCACATAACATAAGTGTCTGCACTTATATGTGTTGTGAAAATGGGTTTCATGAAATATGCAATACTTTCAGACTTTATCTCCTTCTCAATCAACTCCCTCGAAGTCGGTATCTTATATTGTTCTGCACCTTGGGTGGCAAGGTAAATGTTTTTGTTATCCGGATTTTTAACCCAATAGAATTCAATGGAACTTAGAACACCTACATCATGTCAAGGTGACTCTAAAATCGATTAGAAGGATCAAAAGAAGGAACCAAGAGGGATTTAAGGGAAAAAAGAAAAAAATAGCCTAAGGTTATGGATCGCTAGCGATCCATAAATATTGCTCATGGTTCGTTCATTCTTCTTGCATCGCTAAGCATTATCTTTTCTAGATACACCTACTAAGTTTCACAATGTTCCAAGCAAGCTAAATCGAGAAGTAGGCATTCGTCTGATTTCAGTAACAATTCAATGCGACATGTACATAAATCAGCATCGAAACAAAGCACCTAGTCATGAAATTACATGAAGGGCATCTAAAGAAGGCATGGAACATGGTATAATTGAAGCAAGCCAAAAATAAGCTAACTGCATGGATCACTAGCAATCCATCGTATTGGCTCAGCTTGCTATGAAATTTCCTTGGAGCTTTCGTATCCTCAAATGCAAGCTTCTGGTAATGTGGCCTAGCTCAATAGCCCTCCAATCCATATAAATACTCACTTATCTACAACATAAAGAGAATCTTCTGGACTAGCTACTAAAAATCTACAAAAACTATTCTTTACAATTCTTCTCCTACACAAAAGTCATCTAAACGGTTCATTGTGATTCTTCAATGAGTAACACTAGTGACTCGATCTAACTTACAAAATCCAATCAAATTGCAATTAGATTCAACTTGGAACAACAGTTAGTCAATAATACAAAGTTATAAGGTGGATGTAAGCTTCATTAACAACCGAACCACTATAAAAATCTCTTGTCTCTTTACTTTTCCTTCCTTTTCTATTGTTTGTTCTACTTTATTTGCCTTGATAAACATGGCTGGTGCTTTCACACATAAGCCAAGTATTGATCCATTTTATGTTAACATTTTGGTGCTTTCACTGAGAAAACTAAATCAAGGCTTAGATCTAGCTATCTACTTTGGTTCAGAAAGGTTCAAAAGTTAGATCCTCAATCTCTGCTTAGAAGATCTTCTGTTGAGAATCAATAGCCTGAAAGAAGGAGAACTACCTTCGGAAGATTCATAGGAGCTACCATTGCTGAGAAGAACCAAACCTTCAGCAAATTGAAGTTAATAACCCCAACAATCTATAATTAGGAGCTAACTCTGGAGATAAGGTTCTAGGATCCTCATTCAGTGTGAAGTTGTCACTAGAGGTGAATTAAATAAATTGGTTGACGAAACTAATAAGAAGATGGAAAACAGCCAAAGAGCTCTTATGGACAAATTGAATGCTCTACTGACCTTACAGTCACAAGATGTTCCATGAACCATGACAGAGCCCGTGGTTGCTATGGAACAAGAAAATTCTTCCATCTCTGCTTAAATAGGAGAAATGGAAAACATCAACAGAAAGAAGTGATTGGTGAAATAGTAGGAATTGATATGTAAGGAAACATAAACATACCACCAACCATGAGAAACCAACTACAAACTTGAGTCTTAGGGCAAAGACCCCATGAGAAGATATAGTTATAGATCTCTCCGAATCAAAAGATGCTAAGCGACTTGACGATGATAAGTTGGAAGGAAATACCAATGCATTCAATGATGCCAGGGAGATCAAAACTGCCCCTACTAGACCAACCGTAGGGCAATGGAACCCTAAGGGAGTGGCCCTCCCGAAGACATGAGAGCTTAGGCTTAATCCCACTTACCAAGATCATTTGAAAAATCAAACACTTGGTGTAGTGGCTGACAACCAACCCCAGATTACCAGACATCTAAGGCATATATCGCGGACATGTTCAAGCGACTAATTGATGAAAGTAAAGATAGAAGGGATGAAGAATGGGGATCTGCTCCAAGTCGGACTTCCTTCACTGATGACATACTGAATGAGCAGTACCTTGAAAAGTTCACTATGCCAACTATTTCATCTTACGATGGAACAAGAGACCCGAAACCCCACTTTTATAAGTATATTCGGTACATGAACAGAGAAAATGCTTCAGATGTCGTTCGATGTAGGTATTTCCTAATTTTCCTTGAGAGAATTGCTTCCATGTGGTTCACTAGGCTTTCGCCAAGATCCTTCTCCACCTTACATCAACTAGGAACAAGATTCCTTGATTAATTTAGACTTCACATGCCACAACCAAAAGATGTGATGTCCTTATCTGGCCATTCCAGGGACATACCTTCATGAGTCGGTTCAATACCATGGTAACTGAAGTAAGTAATCTAAATGAGGATATAGTTTTCATGGCCTTAGTCCGCGCTATTCACCACGAAACTGAATTCGAGAAATGAATCAAAATGAAACATCCTACCACAAGGAAGGACTTCAACCGAAAGGTGAGATAGTACTTGAGTTTGGAAAGAGGCACAGGAATTAGAAAGGAAATCTACTAACTTCCAACCAACCAACATTGGGCAGAGTGGTATGGTGACAAACAAAGACAAAAATACCTCCAGAACAGCTGAAGGGAACATAAGAAGAAATCCAAATCAAAAAGGGAAGAACTAGAATTCCAACAAGCGAAATGAAAGTAGCAAGCGACTCAAAGGTTTGAGGCTCGAAGAATACTCCCCGCTTAACGATACTCCAAAAAAAATCTATCTCACGACACAGAGGACAGAAGAGTTCAAGAAGCCGTCTAGAAAGGAAGCAACTGAACAGCAAAAGAATTCTGGAATGTACTGCCGCTTCCATGAGAAACATGGCCACAACATGAACGAGTGTCTTCACTTGACGAACTTGATTGAGGAGTTGATTCGAGAAAACAAGCTTCAGCAATATATGAGGAAACAACAAAATCCTGATCAACCCGCAATGCCTCAAGCTCCTAGAGATCAAGGGAATCAAGCTGGAACTAGCAAAGAGGGACCCAACGGACTGACCAAAGACTAATCATTGGAACAATATCTGGAGGACCTTATCCCTCATAGAAGAGTTGGGGAGAAATGGAGCAATATACGAGCTCATTAAAGCACGGTCCAAAAGATTCGTGCTTTGCGATCGAAGATTGAACCCCTGCCAAGTAGCAGAGAACCCTGAATATTGACATAGTACTCCGAAACCAAGACACTGAAGGGATAGAAGCTCTAACTCTCGACCCCATGGTCGTAATAGTAGGAATCGGACCTGCCACGGTCTGACGAGTGTTGGTAGATAATAGTAGTTCTTGAATATCCTTTTCAAACGCACCATTGATCAAATGAAGATCAGTATGTACCGAACAAAAATTTAGGGATTCATCGGAGAACCCTAACAACCTATCGAAACAATTGACTTACCCATAGAACTCGGAGAAGGCGACTGAAGAGTCGCCCTCATCCAAAACATTGTGATTGTGGATGAAATTTCTACATACAATGCCTTCATGGGGAGGCCTGCCTTGATAAATTTCATGATTGCTTTAGCTCAGTGTGTTTAACTATGAAATTTTTGATGGAAAGTGAAGCCGGGGTGATCAAAGGAGAACAAGAGAAGCTAGAGAATGCTATATCGCAGAACAAAGCGAGTCTAAAAAGAAAAAAAGGGAAAATATAGGGGAGAACTCTCCACATTCGTGGACCTACCGAATAGAAACTATAGAGCCGCCCTTGGCTTAGGGACCATGACCGATTTGATAAGGCTTTGGACCATAGAAAGAATATTTTAGGGGAGAAATGGGCAGCCTCGGTAGAATTGACGATGTTTGTCACAGTTGATATAGATGACCTAATACGGGTCCTGAAAATTAGATCACATCTTGGAAATAAGTTGCAACTTGAACTCATCAAATTTCTTCGCGCCAACTTGGACGTATTCGCTTGGCCACATTCTGATATGTGCAGGGTATTGCTAGAGATTGCATGCCATGCACTTAACATTGATCCCCAGTATACGCCAGTGAAGTAGAAAAGGCGCAGCATAGGACCTGAGCGGTCCACAGCACTGAGAGAAGAAGTGGATAAACTGATGGCAAATGGTTTAATCCACGACACAACCTACACCGAATGGGTTCCCAACCCAGTCTTAGTCAAGGAGTCGAACGGAAAATGGAAAATTTGTATTGACCACTCGAATCTAAACAGAGCTTGCCTGAAAGACAGCTTTCCTCTACCCAAAATCAATCAGCTTATAGACGGGACAGCGGGACGTGAATTGCCGTCATTCATGGATGCATACCTAGGATACAACCAGATCATGATGCACGAACCTGATCAAGAAAATACCACTTTCATTGTTGATTTGGTACTATAGTAGTACAAAGTGATACCATTTGGATTAATGAATGCCGGGGCAACCTACCAATGACTAGTGAATGGCATGTTTAAGCATCAAATTGGTTAAATTTGGAGGTTTATGTAAACGATATATTGGTTAAATCATGCATAGCTGCAAATCACTTGGACAACCTCGCCGAAATGTTTGAAATACTCCGCAAATATGGAGTGAAGCTCAATCCCCTTAAGTGACACTTCGAGGTAGCCTCTAGAAAGTTCTTGGGATTTATGGTAAGCGTAGAGGCATCAAAGCAAATCCTGGACAAATAACCGCTTTATGGGAAGTCGATGCCTCAAGGAACAAGAAAGAGTTACAAAGCTTAGATGGAAAGGTTGTAGCGCTGAGCCGATTCATCTCAAAAGCAATCGACAAATGTATACCGTTCTTTGACGCGCTAAAAAAGGGAAAGAAGAACTTTGAACGGAATCAACCTTGTCAAGCTGCGTTCGAAGAGCTGCTATGACATATGGAAACTCCACCAATCCTATCCAAGTAGGTAGACAGAGAAGATTTATACATCTACTTGGCAGTCTCGCCTTATGCATTGTGTGCCACGCTCGTACGAGACCTTTGGACGGCTTATCTAATGGAACATCGAAATAAGTCAGTACGAAATCACATACTATCCTCGAAAGGCGATCAACGGGTAAGCGCTGGTAGATTTCATTACCGAATTTACAATACGAGATAACGGGGAAGAACTGACTTCAGAAGTGGAGACACTTTGGAAGTTGTTCATTGATGGTGCATCTAACAACTTCTGCTCGGGAGTGGGGATGGTGCTTAAGACTCTCGATGGACGATCCGTTTGCTACGCCTTGCGCTTGGAATTCCCTACAAAAAATAACGAGGCAGAATATGAAGCATTGATGGCCGAAATCAAAGTTGTGAAGGAACTAGGGATAAAGTCCGTACACATCTATAGGGACTCTCAACTAGTCATCTGTCAGGTGAAAGGCGAATACCAGGCTCAAGGGGTGCAACCTCGCCCCATACCTATCTAAAGTGCAAGAACTGTTGAACAACGTCGAGCATTACACTATAACTCACATCCTGAGGGAACAAAACATGAAGGCGAATTATCTAGCCAAACTGTTTAGTTCTGGAGAAGCTAAAACATTGGCACTAGTCTCGGTTGAAACCCTGACCACTCCAAGCATAAGCAAAATGGATATTGACTGGATTTTTGTAACAACCAAAGAACCAGAGTCATGGATGACACCAACTGTAACGGCCCGCTATTTTGGACCATTCAAATCGACAATAAAACTATACATGTCCGACTTGAATAATTCAAAATACCGAATTGTTAATTTAAAATTTGGCAAAACTTAACTATACAATAAATAAATCAATCACAGACCACAGAGTAATAAAATGCAGCGGAATAGATAAAGAATAGCAGTTTATGAAGCTACTATATACATTAGAGTTAGAAATAAAATACATCAGGATATCCCAGATGCAGTGAAGTCTCCAGTATGAGCAGATGACTTCTCTGAACCAATCAACTGGATGACTGAAAGGATATATATAGCTGGATCTTCAAGCAAAGCTCCAACTTCGAAGGCGAGTCTCAAATGCTGTATCACTCAGTCTGACCCGAGCGTAAAGCAAAACACAAAACACTCGAGTCAGGATTAACATTCTTATATCAATAAATCCAACTCAAGTGAAATATCAACTGAAATACAAATAACTTAAAGGATGTTTGGGATAACCATCCTCTAAGGGTCCATGGAACTATCTATAAGGTAGAAATATACACTATAACACCGTGGTCATTTCAGCTTAATTTATACTTCAAAACCAAATATCATTTTCACTTCAAATATCTCTATATTTCCCAAAATAGTATTTATATATATTAAAAAATTTATACAGTAAAGTATTTTCAATTCCCTCAACTTAACAAATCGTTTCAACATCAACCCGACCTTCCCATTTAAATTAAATTCAATCTTAATTTATCAATATAAATTCAACTCAATCCTAAAATAACTACATCATCGATCTCAAATCCGGATTTGTAATCACAAAATACCCCTTTATAATTCAATATATTTCAAAACTTTAAGTATTCAACGTTTCAACTAAATTTTTATTCAATTTTCTTTTCTAAATAATAAATTCAAATTTGATTCAACCTAATTTTTCACTTTGATTCAATTTAGCTTCTAAATAACAAGTTCAACTATAGTGATTTCAATTACAGATCCGAATCTCAAAATAAACCATTTAACTTCCAATATAGTTCAAGGCTTAAATATTTAAATGTTCAATATAACAGTTTCATAGAGATCTCGATTTAAACTTATTATTATTTAGTCTTGAAATACCCCCTCATTAGATTCAACATCTTTTAAGTAACCTTAAATTACATTTTATTCAAATATTTCTCGATTTCTTTAAACGGGAAATATTCATTAAATCACTTAAATCAAAATCCAGTTACAAAATCATACCTTTAAATTTCCCATTCAATAATTCCAGATTGATTTAATTAAATAAATCCTTATTAAAATACCGTTTTTAATAAACCCAAATTTATCTCCAAATCTAATTATCCCGATTATTGAAAAAATCTATTTGAAATATAATTTACATAAATATTTAACGTAATTTATGTAATAAATCAATCTTAATTAAATTAAATATTATTTAATCTATATATATCATTACCCTTTTTTATATAATAATTTAAGAATTAACATTTATGAAGACCATATATTTCTTTCCAAAATAACAAATTTAATTTCAAAATATTTATATATATGGACCAACGGTGTCTGTATATATTCCTTATCATATGGCCAAGTGTTACGGATATTTATCATTTCAATCCATACACTAAAAATATACGGGTGGATAACATCTCAACCCGTAACTCCAAATTCAATTAAATGAAAATCGCTTGGGTCTATCATTTCAACCCATAACGAAATTCTCCTATTCTAAAGTCCGTTCGGGTATGTATCATTTCAACCATAATGATTTCTAAACTATAGGGAACTTGCAGAGCGATAACCGAAATAATAATATAGCAGGCATATATCATCAGTGGTAGTAAAATATAAACAACAGGATATGGTGTCATATCCTATAAGTGAACAGTTACAGATAATAGCATATAAAATAATTTAAATAACTGCAACAGCATATTTCAATTGTCGTTTCAATTGAAATCAAATTTAATAAATAAAAGAACGTTAATCGTGAGTGATTGCTCACCTTCCGAGGCTAAAGAGGATCGACAACAGAGCAAGCTATGAATTTTGGGTCACAATCTAGACAATCGAACAAATCCAAACAAAAATTGCAAAGCGAAGTAAGTTGGAAGTGGATTTGACGTGCAGAGCTGAAAGATAGAGATTGATGGAAACGAATCAGAAACGTCTTGATAAAATCAAAAAGAAAAGAAAATATAAGTTATAAATTTTCCCTAAACAATTTTTCTTTTAAACATATATTTAAATAAGAGGTATATATATTATACTTATTTCCAAATCAAAATAAATTTAAATACAAATTAAATTAAAATAAAAAAAATTACCAAACATGAAAACTGACAAAATGAAACCGCAACTTTTACTTTTAAACTATGTATATATACACACAGCCCACTCACAAACCTACATGCAGACCCAATTCATATCTTAAAATATGCACTTTAACTACAACCTTGTATAACTTTATGCAGATGTACACAAATTAATATATAACAACATACCTGCCACTTGGCCATGTGTAGACTATATATATAACAAAGTATATAGATGCAGAATTAAACTCTATAACTGACGTCAACCTTGCATATGACTAACATATTGTACAGTAGATCAAAAGGTAAATATACAAAACCTCTCATATATTATATGAAGTACACTATTTATGATATATACCTATGCAGACCACTACAACAAATATATATATCGAATAGTAAAACTTGCAATCTATAAAACCTATATATACTACATCAAAACGTATATATATTAAAAGCTTAATAAACGAATGACTTTATGAATACTCGGACCTAGGAAAAAGGTATATAACTGATAAATATAACACACGTATAAAATTTAAAACTCATACTTCCTTAAAATAAAAATCTATATATAAATAACATTGTCAAATATATGTATACTGAATATATAGGCTTATATTACTCATACTAAGATTCGAAACATATTATAATAATACTAATAACACTCACGCATACCCAAATATAGCCTGTACACAAAAAAAAAATACAGCTTTATGAAATTAGAAACCGATCTATATAACAAAATAAACTACCTATCTAATGAAGAGGAAAGGAATGCGCCTGCTGTTCGCCAAGCGATGCGCTCGCATGAGGGACGAGGTCAGGTGGCCTCGAGCGGGTGGTCGCACACGGCTGTGAGTTCTGGCCAAGCACGAGGGGAGGGCGCGAGAGTGGTTTTGGGCTCACGCGGTGGCCATTTGCGCGGTTATGAGGAGAAGAGCGGGCAGAGTAGGAGAGCGGGGCGAAGGAATGGTGGATATATGGAGGCTCGGTTGGTCGGCGTTAGTGGTGATGGAAGGTTGAAATAAGGGAGGAATGGAACCGGAGGCAAGGAGAAAGGTGGAGGCAACGCTGGAGGGTGGTGCTATTGTTTACCCGGTGAGGAGGCACGGCCTGGGTGTGAGGCTTCGGTAGGTGGCTGCGGTTAAGGCGATGGGTGCTTCGGGTTGCTCGGCTACTATGGTCAGTGGATCCGGGTATTTGCTGTTGTGGAAAGGTGGGTGGAGTAGTGGTCGTGTTGGAGAGGGCGAGATATGTGGGGGAGCAGTGAACAGTGGAGGGGGAGAGGATCGGTTGCCTGGGTTGCATGCTCGAGAAGAGGTGGATTGATCTGTGTCAGGGAGGATGTGGAATTTGAAGTGGTGGAAGATGGCTTTAAACTTCCAGTAAATAAAATTTGTAGAAGGAGATAAAAATGAAGGGGGGGAGAAGAAAAGTGGTCCAAGCTTTATAGATATGACTGAAAAATTGTAAATGTGAAACAAATCAACCGTTCCAAAATATTAATTACACGTATACAAATTTGCTTGATTTCCGAAACAATAGTAACGGCTAAAAAAAATTAGCTGAAATAATTCATGCTTTGAACATATGCCATAATTTAAGCAAAAGACACTGATTTCAATTATAAAGGAACGCTATACTATTATTTCAAATTTGAAACGTCTCAAACCATGAATAGTCGTCAGTTACAAAAATGAAACCACACGGTCAAATGCTTTGATTCCGAAGCAATTAATATTTGCTTGGATGACACAGTTAAAGTTTGAAATTCAAAAGGAAGCAAACAGTCACAAATTCGGTACTGATACGGTTACCGTTTTCGTGGAATCCGTTATTTACCGGACTTCAAAACATAGAATTGAATATACCGTAGAGATCAGTATGACGAGACGATCAAGACGGAACATAGATATTGGTGGTACGATCACCCGGTCAAAACTCGATAATCGGTACCAGAAAATGCTGCTATTTTGTCGGACTTAAGATAAACGGAGCAACAAATGTTCAAATTTTGAAAAACGGAAGATGCCATCTCACTCAGGAGAGGATTTTAGAATTTTCTATGTAAAAATATTCAGGTTTGGAAAATATTTTATTATCAGCAATTTATTAGCTAGCTTGAATTAAATAGAATTTCATAATGGAATAAACTTTGATAAAATAAATTGAAAATTTAAAATCTGCTATGTTTAATTGGACGTAATCCAAATATTAAATTTTTATTTCAAAATATTATTATTTAAAATTTCTCAAAATCAATTTAAATACGTTAAATAAAACCATTAAAACTATTAAAATCTACGGGTCGTTACACTCTTCCCCACTCAAAACTTTTCGTCCCCGAAAAGGTAGGAGGTAGGAGAATAGAACAACCAGAAATAAAATAGATTGAACGACAAGATAAACAATTAATTTAAAACTATATAAATTTTATTTGAAATATTTATTTGATAATTTCATTTTAAATTTAATTTTCTTTAATACTTTAATATTTTTCAAACTCCTTTGAAAACAATCATTTACATTATTACTTATATTTACAAAGAAGCTATTGAAATATTAAATCCAAAATTCATAAATTTTTATTTTGTTTCAAGATACCTTCCAAATATTATTATTAGATCACAATTTTTTTTTAAAATATGTTTTGTTTTAGATAAATAACTTCTAAAATATTTATAACACTAAAGTTTCTATTAAACCATGTAGTATACAATTAAACAATATTTTAAAAGATATATCCAACAAGGAAGGAAGGTAGATTTGGAAAACAGAATCAAGGTGAATAACTAAACTGAGCAGATAAGGTAGATGCAAGGAATAGTATCGGGCACGAATAATTAATCTAGAACCATAAGAATTTAAATTTCGAATATTAATTCAAAATTTCTTTGTTGGGAAAAATACTTTTATAATAAATACCTTTATAATAATACTTTTATAATAAAATACTATTATATCGAAATGAATTTTCTTTTCGAAAATACTTTTATAGCTCGATGTTTCAACAAGTTTATCCTCGTTCTTGCAGACTCTGGCCATGCGTTGATCAGGCGCAAAGCTAGAATTCTTCAAGTACTTAGTAGACTTGTTTCAACACCCAGTGAAAATACTTGAAAAACCTTTAAAACAAATATGGAAAGTACAATCCAACCAAAACAACCAAACCAAAACCTTTGTCCGACCATGGTTCGCAGATACACAATGGTTACGACTGGATCCCCCCAAGAAACAATTCATATCCGTAAGCTTTCTCAGCCTTGCAAGTTACGCCATGATGACTATTAGAGTGCATGATACACAATGGTTACGCCTGGATCCCCCAGGAAACAATCCGTACCCCTAAGCAAGACTCAGCTAGGCACTTGCGCTACTATTCGCGACCTACACAGATTGCAGGATATACAATGGTTATGCCTGGATCCCCCAGGAAATAATCCGTACCCCTAGGCAAGACTCAGCCAGGCAATTGCGCTATGCATTCACGAGAGAAAAAAAACCATGGGTTACGCCACGGTGGGAACACTCGAGTATTACATCCGGAAAACCAAAAATCAGAGAGAATAATATCGATAGAATGAATCCACGATGTGGCCACAAAGCGGATATCAAGCAGAAGGCACTTTCCATATCTTTACTTCGAAAATATATATCATATAGTACCTTTTCAAATCACTTTCAAATATCATACTTATATAAAGTCCATTATATAGGATTCCATTTTTCCCAAATCGAATACTTTCCAAATCAATAGTAGATCAAATCATACTTATATAGACTTCGATTATATAAAATAGCTTTCCAAATTGAGTACCTTCAAATCAATGGATTTCAAATCAATTTCATACTTTTACAAATCCAATTTATATAAGTTCGACCACTCCCAAATCAAGTGCTTAATAATGTAAGGTTCTCAAATTTCAAATCATTTCAATATCAATTCAGTTTCAAAATCATATACAATTTCACCAAATTTTCTTCCAAATTAAATATCTAAATTTCAAAGTTCCCAAAATAATAGGTTTAGAAAATTAACCCATTTTCCAAATTAAAATAATTCAAGTCAAACAAATTCATTTCCAAAAATCACCATATAAGTACTGGTTTTTAATTCCAATTTAATTTCAAAACCAAATATTTTTCCATAATCAATTATACTCAAAATGGTTTCCAAATTTATAATTATCCTTTTTTTTTAAACTTTAAAACCATCTATTTCTATGTGAAATATCCAATTTACCTTTCTGAAAACCATTATTCAACTATTTTTTTTTCAAAACATTTCAAAACTAAATTTATATTCTTTATCAAATATTTTATACTCTTCGAAATTTCTTAGCTTTGAAAATTTAATCTCGATTTGGAAGTGTTCGAAGATTCAAAATAGTTAGGGAAATCAAATTTTAAATTCAAGAGTTGAAAATCAACAATAATCAATAAATCAGTTAAATCCGAAACTCGAGGACTGAACACCGGTCTCATTTTAAATTGTTTCAAATATATACTTATATCTTTCTAAAATATCAACTATACTTCAAAATTTGAAATCGAAATTTGTTTTCACAATATCACTCGCATAGCAAAGCTACTAGAGTGGCCTCCCCCACTCTGAAACTCGAAAATCAATGTTGATGATGCGTGCACTCATCACCGAAATTATTTTCCAGCGACATAAGTGAGTTCTGGACTTCTGTTTTCTTGAAAACTTCTTTGAAACTTCTTCAAAATTGTTGGAATTCATTTGAACTCATTTGAAACATTTCTTATTCGGAAAAATACTTTTAAATCATATTATTTTTTATATATTTTCCAAAATCTTAAAACCAATTTCAAAATACAGGAATTCAATTCTCGAATTTCAAATTTAACTCTACAGTTATAAATCATTTTTATATAAATCAATTTCTTATCATTTTTCAAAATTTCAAATCCTTTCAAAACCTTTTTATATAGAATAACATTTCTTATTTGCTTTATATATATAGGTATATAATCCTTATCGAAAATATTTTCACTTTTATATATAAAAAAAAATCATAGTTGTCAAAATAAATTTTCTGTATAAACAATTTCAAAAATACAAACAAAACCCGATTTTCAAAGGATGATTCAAGAATGGTTTCAAAACAAAGATAGCGATTTAATTTAGAGGATCTCCAATCAATAGAATCCTGATTCGAAGATAGACTCGATTGAAGATGAGATAATTAAATTACAAAATAGAAGATGGATATACTTCTATAAATCGCGGGCGAACTTAACCGGATCAACCGTGAATTTAGCAATATAATGGATGCAGAATTCTAAGGAAAATCGACATTCGATCGCTATAGATAGAATTCGGAATAACAAGAGATAGTAGAATCTAAATCGAGGGATACATAAATCTCCGGTGAATCAATGCCAATTGTAAAGGAGTTTCATCCCCTTTACAAATCATTCAGTGGAGTCATGGGATACTTCAGAATCGAACGAATATAAATAGGGAGAGACAAGAACGAATTTCGAAACCGAGGGACATTCCAAAATTCAAAGGAAATCGAGTCAGAGAGGAAGAGATTCAACTCGAACGAAAGTGATTCTGTAAATAAATTTACCATATATGCTAAGTTTTGCCTAGAGCCAAAGCTCTGATACCAACTGTAAGGCCCGCTATTTTGGACCATTCAAATCGACAATAAAACTATACATGTCCGACTTGAATAATTCAAAATACCGAATTGTTAATTTAAAATTTGGCAAAACTTAACTATACAATAAATAAATCAATCACAGATCACAGAGTAATATAATGCAGCGGAATAGATAAAGAATCGCAGTTCATGAAGCTACTATATACATCAGAGTTAGAAATAAAATACATCAGGATATCCCAGATGTAGTGAAGTCTCCAGTACGAGCAGATGACTTCTCTGAACCAATCAACTGGATGACTGAAAGGATATATATATAGCTGGATCTTCAAGCAAAGCTCCAACTTCGAAGGTGAGTCTCAAATGCTATATCACTCAGTCAGACCCGAGCGTAAAGCAAAACACAAAACACTCGAGTCAGGATTAACATTCTTATATCAATAAATCCAACTCAAGTGAAATATCAACTGAAATACAAATAACTTAAAGGATGTTTGGGATAACCATCCTCTAAGGGTCCATGGAACTATCTACAAGGTAGAAATATACACTATAACACCGTGGTCATTTCAGCTTAATTTATACTTCAAAACCAAATATAATTTTCACTTCAAATATCTCTATATTTCCCAAAATAGTATTTATATATATTAAATAATTTATACAGTAAAGTATTTTCAATTCCCTCAACTTAACAAATCGTTTCAACATCAACCCGACCTTCCCATTTAAATTAAATTCAATCTTAATTTATCAATATAAATTCAACTTAATTCCTAAAATAACTACATCAATTTTATCGATCTCAAATCCGGATTTGTAATCACAAAATACCCCTTTATAATTCAATATATTTCAAAACTTTAAGTATTCAACGTTTCAACTAAATTTTTATTCAATTTGCTTTTCTAAATAATAAATTCAAATTTGGTTCAACCTAAATTTTCACTTTGATTCAATTTAGCTTCTAAATAACAAGTTCAACTATAGTGATTTCAATTACAGATCCGAATCTCAAAATAAACCATTTAACTACCAATATAGTTCAAGGCTTAAATATTTAAATGTTCAATATAACAGTTTCATAGAGATCTCGATTTAAACTTATTATTATTTAGTCTTGAAATACCCCCTCATTAGATTCAACATCTTTTAAGTAACCTTAAATTACATTTTATTCAAATATTTCTTGATTTCTTTAAACGGGAAATATTCATTAAATCACTTAAATCAAAATCCAGTTACAAAATCATACCTTTAAATTTCCCATTCAATAATTCCAGATTGATTTAATTAAATAAATCCTTATTAAAATACCATTTTTAATAAACCCAAATTTATCTCCAAATCTTAATTATCCCGATTATTGAAAAAATCTATTTGAAATATAATTTACATAAATATTTAACGTAATTTATGTATTAAATCAATCTTAATTAAATTAAATATTATTTAATCTATATATATAATTACCCTTTTTTATATAATAATTTAAGAATTAACATTTATGAAGACCATATATTTCTTTCCAAAACAACAAATTTAATTTCAAAATATTTATATATATATGGACCAACGGTGTCTGTATATATTCCTTATCATATGGTCAAGTGTTACGGATATTTATCATTTCAATCCGTACACTAAAAATATATGGGTGGATAGCATCTCAACCCGTAACTCCAAATTCAATTAAATGAAAATCGCTTGGGTCTATCATTTCAACCCATAACGAAATTCTCCTATTCTAAAGTCCGTTCTGGTATGTATCATTTCAACCATAATGATTTCTAAACTACAGGGAACTTGCAGAGCGATAATCGAAGTAATAATAGAGCAGGCATATATCATCAATAGTAGTAAAATATAAACAACAGGATATGGTGTCATATCCTATAAGTGAACAGTTACAAATAATAGCATATAAAATAATTTAAATAACTGCAACAGCATATTTCAATTGTCGTTTCAATTGAAATCAAATTTAATAAATAAAAGAACGTTAATCGTGAGTGATTGCTCATCTTCCTAGGCTAGAGAGGATCGACAACAGAGCAAGCTACGAATTTTGGGTCACAATCTAGACAATCGAACAAATCCAAACAAAAATTGCAAAGCGAAGTAAGCTGGAAGTGGATTTGACGTGCAGAGCTGAAAGATAGAGGTTGATGGAAACGAATCAGAAACGTCTTGATAAAATCAAAAAGAAAAGAAAATATAAGTTATAAATTTTCCCTAAACAATTTTTCTTTTAAACATATATTTAAATAAGAGGTATATATATTATACTTATTTCCAAATCAAAATAAATTTAAATACAAATTAAATTAAAATAAATAAAAAAATTATCAAACATGAAAACTGACAAAATGAAACCGCAACTTTTACTTTTAAACTATATATATACACACAGCCCACTCACAAACCTACATGCAGACCCAATTCATATCTTAAAATATGCACTTTAACTACAACCTTGTATAACTTTATGCGGATGTACACAAATTAATATATAACAACATACCTGCCACTTGGCCATGTGTAGACTATATATATAACAAAGTATATAGATGCAGACTTAAACTCCATAACTGACGTCAACCTTGCATACAACTAACATATTGTATAGTAGATCAAAAGGTAAATATACAAAACCTCTCATATATTATATGAAGTACACTATTTATGATATATACCTATGCAGACCACTACAACAAATATATATATCGAATAGTAAAACTTGCAATCTATACAAACTATGTATACTACATCAAAACGTATATATATTAAAAGCTTAATAAACGAATGACTTTATGAATACTCGGACCTAGGAAAAAGGTATATAACTGATAAATATAACACACGTATAAAATTTAAAACTCATACTTCCTTAAAATAAAAATCTATATATAAATAACATTGTCAAATATATGTATACTGAATATATAGGCTTATATTACTCATACTAAGATTCGAAACATATTATAATAATACTAATAACACTCACGCATACCCAAATATAGCCTGTACACAAAAAAAAAATACAGCTTTATGAAATTAGAAACCGATCTATATAACAAAATAAACTACCTATCTAAAGAAGAGGAAAGGAATGCGCCTGCTGTTCGCCAAGCGATGCGCTCGCGTGAGGGACGAGGTTAGGTGGCCTCGAGCGGGTGGTCGCACACGGCTGTGAGTTCAGGCCAAGCACGAGGGGAGGGCGCGAGAGTGGTTTTGGGCCCACGCGGTGGCCATTTGTGCGGCTATGAGGAGTAGAGCGGGCAGAGTAGGAGAGCGGGGCGAAGGAAAAGTGGATATATGGAGGCTCGGTTGGTCGGCGTTAGTGGTGATGGAAGGTTGAAATAAGGGAGGAATGGAACCGGAGGCAAGGAGAAAGGTGGAGGCAACGCTGGAGGGTGGTGCTGCTGTTTACCCGGTGAGGAGGCACGGCCTGGGTGTGAGGCTTCGGTAGGTGGCTGCGGTTAAGGCGATGGGTGCTTCGGGTTGCTCGGCTACTTTGGTCAGTGGATCCGGGTATTTGCTGTCGTGGAAAGGTGGGTGGAGTAGTGGTCGTGATGGAGAGGGCGAGATATGTGGGGGAGCAGTGAACAGTGGAGGAGGAGAGGATCGGTTGCCTGGGTTGCATGCTCGAGAAGAGGTGGATTGATCTGTGTCAGGAAGGACATGGAATTTGAAGTGGTGGAAGATGGCTTTAAACTTCCAGTAAATAAAATTTGTAGAAGGAGATAAAAATGAAGGGGGGAGAAGAAAAGTGGTCCAAGCTTTATAGATATGACTGAAAAATTGTAAATGTGAAACAAATCAACCGTTCCAAAATATTAATTACACGTATACAAATTTGCTTGATTTCCGAAACAATAGTAACGACTAAAAAAAATTAGCTGAAATAATTCATGCTTTGAACATATGCCATAATTTAAGCGAAAGACACTGATTTCGATTATAAAGGAACGCTATACTCTTATTTTCAAATTTGAAACGTTTCAAACCATGAATAGTCGTCAGTTACAAAAATGAAACCACACAGTCAAATGCTTTGATTCCGAAGCAATTAATATTTGCTTGGATGACACAGTTAAAGTTTGAAATTCAAAAGGAAGCAAACAGTCACGAATTCGGTACTGATACAGTTACCGTTTTCGTGGAATCCGTTATTTACCGGACTTCAAAACATAGAATTGAATATACCGTAGAGATCAGTATGACGAGACGATCAAGACGGTACACAGATATTGGTGGTACGATCACCCGGTCAAAAGTCGATAATCGGTACCAGAAAATGCTGCTATTTTGTCAGACTTAAGATAAACGGAGCAACAAATGTTCAAATTTCGAAAAACGGAAGATTCCATCTCACTCAGGAGAGGATTTTAGAATTTTCTATGTAAAAATATTCAGGTTTGGAAAATATTTTATTATCAGCAATTTATTAGCTAGCTTGAATTAAATAGAATTTCACAATGGAATAAAAAAAAAATTGAAAATTGAAAATCTGCTATGTTTAATTGGACGTAATCCAAATATTAAATTTTTATTTCAAAATATTATTATTTAAAATTTCTCAAAATTAATTTAAATACGTTAAATAAAACCATTAAAACTATTAAAATCTACGGGTCGTTACACCAACCAAGGACTATCTGCTTGTAAGAACCCTCTCTGCAATAGGAATCAATGGAAAAAGCTTCTCTAATAGGTACCATAATTCGTAGTACAAGATGGGATACTGTACCGAAGGGATTCTCTACCCCCTTGCACAGATGTATGACCAATGACGAAGCTCGAAGGATCCTAACAGAAGATCATGAAAGCAACTGTGGAGATCATACTGAGGGAAAATCTTTGCAAAGAAAGTTCTCCGTTATGGGTACTTTTGGCTAGCAGTAAACCATGATGCAGTTGATTTTGCAAGACGGTGCGATCAATGCAAAAAGTTCAACAAGATCAAAGAACCCCCTTGACGAAGCTAACAAAAATGGTCAGACCATGGTCGTTGGGGAATCGATTTGATTGGTGTACAAACAATGGCTAAAGGAGGAACTAAATATGATACCGTTGCAGTTGACTATCACCAAATGGGCCAAAGCGGAATAGCTGGCCACTATTACAACAAAGAAAGTTATTAACTTTGTTACTAAAAATATCATTTGTAGGTTTGGTGTGCCACATAAAATAATCACGGATAATGTTACTCAATTCAAAAGCACTGAGTTCAAAGACTTTTGCAGATTCTTATAAATCGAGAAAAGCTTTACGGTTGTCGCACATCCGCAAATAGGCAAGTGGAAGCAGTAAATTAGATCATCAAGTCCACCATCAAAAAGCGGCTAACCAAAGCAAAAGGAAATTGGGTCGACGAACTTCCACTCGCATAATGAACTTATAGGACAATGCACAAATCTAAAACTTAGCGCTCTCAATTTTCCCTAGCATATGGTTCTAAAGCAATGATCCCATTTGAGCTAGAAGTCCCTTCATATCGAAGGAAAAACTTTGATTTAAGGCGGAACGAGAAGCTCTAACTCGAGACGCTTGATATGGTCGATGAAAAGGGGGCAGAAGCTGAATTAAGGACCGTCGCTCACCAGAAAAGGGTCATGCGGTATTTCAACTCCAAAGTTCATAAATGCACCTTCGAAGTGGGAGACCTTGTCTTTAAGAGGGTTTACCCTGTACGGGGAGTATTCGAACCAAACTGGGAAGGTCCTTATGTGATCGGCCAAAAGCTAGGGGATGGCACATTCAAGCTAACAACCGTTAATGGAGCCCAAATTCCCTAAGCATGGACTAATGAAATGTTGGGTCCTTACTTTATCCAAGACTATCTTATATATTTCCTATTTCTAGCAAGTAAGTCATCCCGAAATATTGAAGGCATGGTAAATAGGCAAAATTTGCCCAACTTTTATTAATAAAATTGTTTTACTTTCTGAAACAATAAAACCATGTTCACAAAAGTAACATGCTGAGTCGATGGGGACAAATCGACTCAAAATCATTTGATCGCTACTTGAGATAGTGGAACCACACCCAAGTACGCCCCATCTACGCACCGGGTCGATGAAAGCAAATCGACTCAAACTGTTGGATCGAAAGAACTCGATAAATGCCTTCTAAGAACCGGTATTGCTCTAGCAACACCAGGAAGGACCTAGTCAAAACAGTGCGCCTCCATATGTTGCATGTTGCTTCCTAATTAATGGAACCACCCTCTCGAAATTTGAACTCCACATGTTTCCCGAAGATTGGTGATGTTAAGAGATTCCAAACCATTTTGGATTGATGGGTCATATCGATCCCAAAGTCGTGCATCCTATAAGCTGCGCACACTCCCAAAAGCAAGCCGCGCACACTCTTAAATACCAGCATTGTCCTTGCAATACCAGGAAACTCGACTATTGCAAGACTTATAAAAATTAATGCACTCTCACCATAAGGAGTAATTGGCAAAGAATTCTAATTGTTGATCGATAGAATCTCTGGAATCGAGATGCTTAAAACACAAGTTCAAAAGATAGGAACTACAAAAAAGACTCGGTTATAAACATCCAAAGAATCGCATGGATCAACTAGTCATTTGTCAAGTGTTTGAGGTAAACAGCTCCATAAACTAGGGTTAACACACATTAATATGCAAAAATAAAAACCAAGTACTTCATAGTTCTGTTACTCTAACAAAGAATTTTGGCAATAATTACATGACTAGATAAAATAGCAGTAAATAAAATTGGCATAAGTGCATGAAACATAGATAAGTAGAGAAATAAAGTTACAATCGAAATGTGAACATTGTATTACTTATAGCATTTTCTATACAAAGTCAAAATGTAAGGGCCGTACACACACAATATCGGCCAACCAAAAGAAAAATACAGATGCTACAACAACAAAAGCAACAAGTGCAGACTCTACACTTGTAAAAAGCACGTATCAAACAAATCAGAATGTCCTAAAATATGGGCCCCCTGTTACTTGAACCTGTCAATGTTTCTATCCACCGATTCCCTTCCCACCTTTGGTCGGAAGTTTCTTCTTCTTCATAGAATCCTTGCTAGGAGTTTTCTAGCAGCCTGAAATATCAACTATCTCATCCGTGCCAGCACCTCCCCCCTTTTCATCGACCTTCTAGGAAGACTCCCCCTTGGTCCTGCGCTTCTAGAACTTGCGTGAGCTCCTTAAAGACTTCCTTTCCTCGATCTTTTCCTTCTTAACGACCACTATCTGCTGTTCAGTTTTGCTTAGCTGGCTAATTTAGTCTTCTTGCTCTTGAGCTTTAGTTAATATGAAATTTCCCTCTAGAGATATGAAAGGGTCGTCCACACCATGCAACGATGCAATCTTCTCCAATTTTGGCCTTGGTTATAAGCTAACACGGGTGCAACAATCGATGCAGTTACAGAAATAAGCGTCGAGGAAGTTGAAATAGCAGTAGGCCTAGGGACTGAAGAGATCGGCAGGTCGGTAGGTTAAGAAGATGGACCTATAAAACAAAAAATTAAAGCATTCAGTTCATCTTATTCTTGCGGCATGAGATGAAAATTCTCAAACTTTGGGGAAACAAGAAAGTTACCTACATCAAAAGAGTGGCCGAGAATTTCAATCTCATACTCCCCATCTTTGCCTTCTTTGGATAGCTTCATGATCTTTTGGAGATGTTCCAGGACCACCAGAGGCCTTCGAGATAGCTACTGGAGGGGCAGACAATAAGGCAGTACCGGCCAAACTCACTTATCGATCGTGAGGTAATTTTAGTGATTCCCCATGCCTAGAAATGAAAGGCTCTGGTAGCACTCTGGCAGTTGTAGTTGCAACAGCATCGACAGCCTCTTATTCCCTCCCAATTCAAATGATCACCCTACCCTCTATCAAAGCCTTCTTTGACTCTTTGTTGAGATAAGCATCCTATGACTCTTGCTCGGTATATACATCCTCGTTCTTTCGAAAACGGGCCAGAACTTCCTCCCAAACGACAGCATGAGTATGTTGAAATTTGGAGCCAAGATAGCTGAGGCTACCTTGATGTAGCAAGGAGTAAACATAGAAATTCAATATGCTGTTATCCATCTTTGTCGTTTACCTTCCGAAAGCATTCTACAACTCCAAGTAGTCCGTTGTCATGGCGGCCTTCTCAACTTTAACCTAGGTCTTCTCGGTGTGATGCTGCATGACACTTTCCTAGAATGAAGCAATCATTTGAGCCTGATAAAAACGGTCTTGTCATGAGATTCAACCATTCCTGCATAATCAGTACCTTTCTTTTTGTAGGCTTCGACAACTTCATTATGACCAGCGATGGTTTTCTTCTGAGCTTCAATGATCTCATCATGTGCTTCAAGCTCCTCTTTAGCTTAACCTCATCCACGTGGGCCTTCTTGATTTCATCTCAGAATTTGATTTCTATTTTTGCATGGGCCGCTTCAAATTCCTTTAGCAAACTAGAGTTGCTCTTACTCTATCAGAGTGTAGTATCCCTCTCCTTTGTCAATCGCTCAATTTTGGCATTATGTTCCGTTAATGTCCTCTCATAATCGTCCTTCTCTGACTCGAACAGATGATCTCTTGGTAATTTTTACGGTTGGTGTCTAACAGTTGCTTGCATAACTTCTCCCATCCTTTAGCTTGAACCAAATCGCTTTGAATCGCCTGTAAATGGTGCATATAAGAGTCTTTGCAGATTGGGCGTAGGTTGAGATCAAATTTAACTCACTTTAGAAACCATCCGGGGAGCGCAGCTTCGAGTTTTGAAGGGTTGTAACAACCCCTATCTAGAGAACCGAAACTAAGCGCTATAGATGCTGCAGTTATCTATAGTATTAACTTCAGGCTACCAAATATGGTAATGTTAGTGGTATCCATAATATTAGAAGCACTTGAATATGGTATAAAATTACTACTGGTTAAAAAAATTTCTGATACATATCAAAACAACATTTCATATTCAAGTTACATAATCCCAAACATTTTCGAGATTTAGATCAAATATAATTATTACATAAATACGCTAAGAGCGACATATGAAGATGCCCCTTTGGATGATCAGAGTACTAAATAGTCATAACAGACTTAATACAACATAGTGGAAATAAAACAAAACAACTCCTAAATATAGTTAGCATCAGCCTCCTTCTCGTCTTCGGCAACGTTATTCGTCCAGCTACTAAAACGTGAAAATCCTCTGACCTCAACCTACTCAAATCAATTTTGAGCACCCAAGAGTTTAAGGGTAAAAACATAAACTTCGAGTCAGACATAAAGCCTAGTGTGAATAATACTATATACCTCGGTTATTTGATATTAAGTGAGAACACGCCGTTTAGCAGAATGAGTTTCCCCTCACTAATATCCTTTTAAAACATATCTTTTGCAAATCTTAATCCTACAACCAAAACTGGTTAAAACAATAAAGCAATATCACATATGCATACAAATTAGGTAACAAAAGAACTATCTGTCCGAACGCTATAGTTTGTTTGGCTAACTATTAACCTTTGGATGACTCAGTCTTTCCAGACAAAATAAACAAATAATCTAACCTCTATTAGATACTCCTCTTTTGGACGGTCTATCCCTAACTTAGTTCTCCCAAGGTCAACTAATCTTAATAGTTTTGTGGGCTTACCAATTACCTATCTCTCTTCTATAGATTTATTTTTGTGTGTGACATCATTTTAGTCTTACCTGTGACAAAGCCCTACACACTGGAATTTTGGATTTATATTAGCTAGGGGCTAACGTATAGGGCACATCCTCATACTAGTCTCATCTGGTATTCTAATATCTGAATCATCTTACTTATGGTCGTCCACCCATAAAAATTTTCTTGAAAACGTTTTCTCTCAAATTGATTTAAACATTAAATCGTACTTTAAACAAGGAAAATATACTCTATGCTTTACTCAAATGACCTTGCCATATTATATATACTTTACACAAAAGTTTGTTGATGAAAACATTTAAACCATTGAAAGTACCCCTTTCGAAACCATTGAAAGTACCCCTTTCGAAACCAAGTAACTACATGGGTTTATAACCTTAGGCCGAAAGGCCAAAACATACCTATCAAAACCATTCTTAATATACCATTCGAAAACATTGAAAAAACCTTTCTTTCAAAAGCTTTGAAACCTTAGACATTCTCTTATCAAAACGCTATAAACATTGCCTTTTGAAAACATTGGAACCTTCCATTTAAAACCTTTCGAAACCATTAGGGAACCACCCCTTCGAAATCTTTATCTTAAATCTTTCAAAACCACTAGAACTATTTCTTTCAAAACCTTTTGGGTTTAACTTTCAATAGAGAAAAAGGTTCATAAAACAACAAAGTCGACAACACTTCTTTCGAAACCTATTTCCTAAGTATAGAAGTGATGGTGTTGAAACCAACCCTTCGAGAGCATTAGAGAAGTGGCTAAGTTTTTTAAAAAGTAACACTTTCAAAACCATTTGCTTCGAAAGATGGAAAGTGGTAGCATAGGGTTTCGACCCCTTTAAATGCATTTACTTAAAACAAAAGGGCAATAACTCTTTCGAAACCATTCCTTTAAAACAATTTGACCCAGTCGAAAGCTAACCAAGTCGAAAGCATTCCTTTCGAAAGTAAAGCAGGTGCATTTTCATTTAAAAACAAAACAAGGCTTCGACCCCTTTAGAACCCCTTGTTTCAACCTAGTACCTTTCGCCTATGTCCAATCCACTACACACCAAGTTTTTGGTACCCTGTGCATTGGTTTCGATAGAGATGGTGGCAGAAGTAAAGTGTCAAAGGCTAGGTGCTGAAAGTGGCGAAACATGTCAAAAGCGTGTATAAACTGATTTTTAACTTCTTAAAGCAATTCTTTTCAACTAACCTGCCTTGTTTGTCAAAACATGATTGGTTGCTAATTTCTTTTCTAAAAGTACTTTTGAAATTTCTAAAATAAACAAATTAAATTATATACAAAATGCCCCTTCTCGTTTATAATTATATAAAACATTTAAGTCACATACCTTAAATATTTTTATATACTTATTAAAACACTTAGGAAAAATCTTTTAAAATTCCCATAAACCATTTTTAATATATTTTCTAACATATATTAATTTCTGACCCAAAATATATTAGCCGTAATTAATTTTAAACCCACATAACCATTTTCTTTACTAGAAAATTAATATCAAATCCACATTAGTTCAGAAAATTATGAAAATTGAAACTCATGTCTAAAATATCTTTTATGACATTAATCTTAAATCGCAAGGCATTTAGATGTCATTTAATAAGGTTTTCACATTAAAACATATCATAAAAATCATATGAATTAGTATAAATCATCAACAAGCATATATATCCAATTTAAAGATAAAAAACATGGCAAAACCTGGCAAAACAGTTTTGATTTAATCTGAAACTAGAAACAATCAAAAACATGAAATATAGTCATTATTCACCTTAGCTTTGCAATTAAGGAGTTGAGATTTGAGAATGGTTTTGAATTGGTGAAGCTTCCTTCCTTTGATTACTTTACCTTATTCTTGTTCTTCCTTAATGGTGACCGGCCTCTTATGTTTAATTTTTTTTGCAAATGAACATGTATAATGAATGGCTTAAGGGTTTAGGGTATAAGAATATACTAATTCCTTTTTCATGTTTTTCCTTACCTATTTTATTTTAGTCCCCCTTTAGTTCATTTGTTATATGGCATGGCTACCTTTCTTTTAACACAAATCTCAATTCCCTAATCATCACATTATTTTATTTAATTTAACTAATTATATATCCTAAATAATGTTGCTCAAAATTAGGGTCGTTACGGGGATCGAACGGGAGAATATAAGCCAACCTCCTATGGGGATCTGAAGAACAAGAAGTAGGCATTACTTGAGCTGACGGGGCTTAGGATGAAGTGAAACTTTAACGTGGAAGCCGAAACCTCAATTCCAACAAAGACTGGAGCCGAGTCAAATGCTTGTTTCTCCAAGGGATGAGAATCATGATCACCTTCGACTTCTTGGGTGGCTCATCTCGGTCGTTAGGAGTTTTTCTCTTTTCATAACCACTCCTATAAACTCTACCCTATTCTCTATTGTCTCAACGACGTATTCAGCTTCCAATCTTTCCTTTTCCTCCACTCTTCCTCGGTTTCATGGGGCTGATGGTGGCTTGAAGTCCGTTTTGACCGGCATTGTGAATTGGTAAATTGTCCAAGGTCCTCGTAAATTCCAAGGTCTCTCATAGTACCTAATATTAAAAAATAAATAAAGAGCTTTAGTGATAGAAAATGAACCTAAATAATGCATATGTAAAAGAATGTGACCCTAGTGAAATCAATAACATGTCATAGGTGGCCTAAATGGATGTCACAAACTGGATCGAGAAGTAACCATAGTAGAAATCAGGCTGACTCTAGACACAATATGACCGGGGCAAGAAGATAATCCCTCCAACTCGAAATCTTCTCCCATGAGTTCATCGATATCTACATAAACGTTGCTCAAATTCCCAAATTCAATACTGCATTCCTTAAGGAGGGAATCATGAAATCGCCCAGCTATTGGGGGAGCATCTTTAACACGAATCTTTTAGGAAGGCGAATCTGGGAGAATGGGATTCATTCCTAGAGTTTCATTACACGCACCGAAGTTTCCATCACCGGAACTTGCATCGAATTCATCATCACTTGAGGAGGAATCATAACTGCTGCTGCTCTCAGTTTCACCCTTATCCTTTTCCGTTGTCACTGTAGGCTTGCCCTCATACTGCTTGAATTCTTCTTCCTCCTCCTCCAAAATCAGGGGCACCCTAGGCGGGCAGCTAGCTTCAGTCGTAACACTTCTTCCTTCATGAATTTCTTCGGTCGTCCCGCTAACCGAACCTTCTCCTTCTAGGAGATCACCATCTTTGGAGCCACGTGATGAAGAAGTGGAACGTATTCAAATTCTGGAATGGGAAGGAGATGGAACTTCAGCGGTTACAACAGATCTCCCAGGATGCAACAACCCTTACTGAAGAAAATTCTCATCCATTAGCAGAAATTTGACCGATCTCTCTTTGGGGTCTACGGCCTTCAGAGTATGGAAGATTGGATCAAGTGATGGATCTTTGTTCGGTCATAGAATAACTGCAAGAAGTATTCAGTAAATCAAAAATCCCATAGCTACGTATTAAATCTCACGAGTAAAAGAGAAGACTTACCCCTCCCCCCCCCCCCCCCCCGGTCGTCCAAAGAAGACTAAATTCTTCGGACACCTGACAAAAAAATATTGGGTCTTGAAATGGGATACGTTACTTTATAGCTATAGCACAATCATGCAACTTTTTTGAGCATCGATGACCACGAGGGATAGACATTCATCTCTATTCTTGAATGAGAGAAATATCTCAACTCTTTAAACCTTACGGCACGATTAAATGTCCGCATAAACAAGACGTAAAGGCAAGTCAAGATCGCATATCCATTAGGGTGAATCTGAAATTGAGCAATTCCCAAGTTTAGAAGAGTTTCTCTTAAAAAGTGATTGAAGGGGGGACTACTCCATTTGATGGAAAGCGGTGTACCTCAAAGGCGGCATATGTGCAAACTCATTCTTCGATGGAAGGCGTATGTCATCATCCGGAATGCCAGGTTGTAAATAAATGTTATGCAAAACTTTAGCAGAGATTACGGAGGAAGCTCTTTCTAGAGGATTGAGTTGAAATCTAAAATTTGGAGGAGTCCGATCCACAACTGGACCAACCGAAACTAATTGATCGTATTTAGCTCATGGTACTAAAGAAGTTGGTGCTACTGAAACTGTTTGTGTAGGCGAAACTATTGACGATTCATCTTCTGAAATTTTGGACTTCCTCTACTGGATTTACGACAGGATGAGGGGTGCTTCCTTCTGTACAACAAAACTTGTATCTAACGTGGTCAGGAAATTCTATTTTTAACAAAAAGTCTCCCTACGCTTAACACTTCAACTCCAAAAAAATATCGATTTATGCCGACACATCGGGTTCCAAGTGTTGGATGGGGCATGTGAAGTGTGCTATCTATATGGGATAGACTCGGTGTCCTGAACACTACAAATGTTGTATTCTATATAGATAGTTCACTTGCAAAGAAGAAAGAAAAGAACTTTTCGTATCATTCATTAAAGTTATTTCTCCTACACTTACCCGTTATTGACCAACAGTTAATAATGGATCCACTATCCGAAGTGACACAGGAAGAACTTACCATTCTTGGTACACCGATTATGCAATGACAGGACCTATCCGAAGTGAGAAACTACAAGTTGTTGGGTCCGAATTGAGTAGAGAATTCTCGACATAAGTTGATTTCAGCCCTCGGGAAGGTGATAACAGCATAAATTGCACACAAGATGCTACCTTAAGCTATTATCACCTCCCAAAAAACCAAAATCATTCCACAAGATGTCGTGCTAGATTAACAATGTAACTCATTGCAAGTTAATTCAAATTCTATGGATGAAGATAGAAAACATGTCAAGCACCAAGGCGAGACCCAATCTTCATTCTGTGGAGAATTCAAGACTCAATTTACTATCTTCTTCCACAAAATAGTAATCAACTCGAATTCTCATTTACGTCCATTACCAATACAACCTCATCACCAAATCGCTAAAACAAAATGCCAAAAATCCGTATCACCCACCTCAAGTAAAAAATCCAAAGGTGAGTATGGTTAAACTCTAAGTCAGTAGTGATCAAATGTGGATAGATCGACGGCGGTCCAAGTGGGTAAGATCAACGACGATCCAAATTAACGGAGTTTTAGGAGTTTGGGGTATGGTCAAAGCAGCGGCGAAGTCTAGTAGGATCGATGACAAGAAACTCCGACAGCGGAGATCGGCGGCGGCGATGGAAGAAGTGAAGCCAGGGTTTGAATACTTCGGTTCGGGTCATGAGGCAGAAGGATTGAGCCACAAAAGAAAATAAGGTAGAGAAGGGAGGATCAGCTGGGAGGATCAGCTCAAATAAGGAGTTAAATAGAAGAATAAACAAAAAATTGCAAAGTCCTTGGATTGCTAGAGATCCATGGACTATGGATTGCTAACGATCCATCAAATTACGACCAACCTCCCCTAAATTTGTCGAGCACGATCCACATGTTATTTGCAAGCATCGTGAAAGTTATGGGACCGAAATTGATTTATTGTTATGAGCAATGACAATTTACATCAGAACTCAACAGATGGCTGAATAACCAAAGCCAAATTCGCATAATGGCTACAACACGATCAATTTGAAACTCACCAAATGAAAACTCAAAGGCAGTTACTTCCAAAGCATACCTTGTTCTCACTAAAGCATACTCTAAGGAGAAAATGTTATCCAGGATTTAAACCTAATAGAATTCAATGGAAGTTAGAACAACTACATCAAGTCAAAACAACTCAAGAATCAACTAGAAGGATCAAGAGAAGGAACCAAGAGGGACTCAAGAGAAAAAAGAAAAATATAGCCTAAGCGTATGGATCGCTAGCGATCCATCAATATTACTCATAGGTCATTCATTCTTCTTGCATCATAGAGCATTATCTTTTTTAGGCATGCTTGCTAAGTTTCATGATGTTCCAAGCAAGCTAGGTGGATAAGGAAACGGAAAACACCAGCAAAAAGAAGTGATATGTGGAACGAGAGGAATTAATATGAAAGCAAATGCAAACACTCCACCAACTGTGAGCCATCCAGCTACAAATTTGAGTCTAGAGGTGAAAACCCCATGGGAAGATATAGCTATGGATCTCCCTGACTCAGAAGATGCTAAGAGACTTGATGACAACAAGTTGGAAGGAAATACCAATGCATTCAATGACGCCATAGAGATCAAAACTATCCCTACCAGACCAACAGCTGGCCAACGGAACCCTAAGGGGGTGGCTCGCCCAAAGATAGGAGAGCCTAGGCTTTATCCCATTTACCAAGATCATTTGCACAATCAAACACTTAGTGTAGTCGTTGACAGCCAGCCTACAAATTATTGGACATCTAAGGCATATATCGCGGACATGGCAAAGTGAGTAATGGATGAAAGTAGAGTTAGAAGAAATGTTGAATAGGGATCCGCTCCAAGTCATACTCCCTTCACTAATGACATTCTGAATGAGTGATACCTTGAAAAGTTCACTATGCCAACTATTCCATCTTACAATGGAATGAGAGATTCAAGACCCATTTGTATAAGTACAGTTGGTACATGGATGAGCAAATGATTTAGATGTCGTTTTATGTGGGTGTTTCCAATTTTACTGGAGGGAACTGCTTCCATATGGTCCACAAGGCTTCTGCTAAGGTCTATCTACACCTTCAGTCAACTAGCAACGAGATTCTTTGATCAGTTTAGATTTCACACAGCATAACCAAAAGATATGATGTCCTTGTCCGGCCTATTCCAAGGACGGAATGAATCTTTGAAGTCCTTCATGAGTCGACTCAACATCGCGGTAACTGAAGTATGTAATCCAAATGAGGATATTGTTTTCATGAATTTAGTTCGTGCAATTCAACCCGAAATTGAATTCGAGAAATGGATCAAAATAAAACAACATACCACTAGAAAGGACTTTAACTGAAAGGCGAGCCGATACTTGATATTGGAAGAGGCATGGGAATTAGAAAGGAAAACTACTAACTTACAACTAACCAACATTGGGCAGAGTCGTATGGCAACGAAACAAGACAAAAATACCATTGGGACCGCGGAAGGGAACGCTAGAAGAAATAGGAATCAGAAAAGAAAGCACCAGAATTCCAACAAGCGAAATGGAAGTAGCAAGCGACTCAAAGGTTTGAGGCTCGAAGAATACACCCTGCTTAATTATACACCAGAAAACATCTATCATGTGACACAGGGAATGGAAGTGTACAAGAAGACGCCTAAAAAGGAGGAAACTGAACAACAAAAGTGTTTTGGAAAATACTGTCGCTTCCATGAGATACATGGCCACAACATGAATGATTGTCGTCACCTGAAGAATGTTATTAAGGAGTTGATTCAGGAAAACTAACTTCCGCAGTATGTGAGGAAACCAAAAAATCCTAATCAACTTGTAACCCCCCAAGCTCCTAGAGATCAAAGAAATCAAGCTGGAAACAGCAAAGAGGACCCAGATGAACTGACCAAAGACTCATTGTTGAAACAACATCGGGAGGACCTTATCCTGCATAGAAGAGTTGGAGAGAAATGGAACAGTATACGAGCTCATTAAAGCACCCTCCGAAATATTTGTGCTTTGCGATCGAAGATTGAACCCCTACCAAGCAGCGGAGAACCCCGAATGATGACATAGTACTCCAGAACCGAGACACTGAAGAGATAGAAGCTCAAACTCTCGACCGCATGGTCATGACAGTAGGAACAAGACCTGCCATGGTTTGACGAGTATTGGTTGACGGTGGTAGTTCCGTGAACGTCCTTTTCAAATGCACCTTTGAACAGATAAAGATTGGTAAGAAAGATGACTTCGTCGGCCAAACAAAGATTTAGGGATTCACCAGTGAACCCAAATAACCTGCCAGAACGATTGACTTACCCGTAGAACTCGGAGAAGGCGACCAAAGAGTTACCCTTATCTAAACCTTTGTGATCGTAAATCAAATTTTCGCTTACAATGCCTTCCTAGGGAAGCCCGCCTTGGCAAATTTCAGGATTGCTTTAGCTCAGTGTTGTCTATCTATGAAATTTCCGATGGAAAGTGCAGTCGGGTGATCAAAGAAGACCAAAGTGCGGCTAGAGAATGCTATATCGTAGAACTATGCGAGTCTAAAAGAAAATAAAAGGGGAAGAATGTAATGAACCTAGTTTTTTGGAGCATTATTTAGCAACATTTAATTAGGTAAATTAAATGAAATAATGCAAAATGATTAGGGGATTGAGATTTGATTTTAATAAGAGGTCGTCGTGCCATATAACCAATGAACTAAAGAAGAGTTAAAATGAAATAGAGGAGGGGTAAAATAGGAAAGAGATCATTCTAATACCCTAAACCCTTAGCCGTGTATGTTCTACTCGTTCATTTGCAAAATTAAAAACAAATAGACGCCGATCACAATTAGCAAGAATTAGAGGAAGAAAAAGCAAAAGGAAGAAGATTAATCAACTAAATCCATTCAAATCTCAAACTCCATAATCTCAAAGCTTAGGTGAATAATGAATACATCTCGTATTTCTTAATTGTTTTCGGTTTTAAGGATAATCCAAATTTATTTGTTAGGTTATGACATGGTTTTGAATGATAAAATGTTTATACATGCTTGTTGATGATTTATGCTCATTTATATATGTTTTTTGATATGTATTAATGTGAAAACCTTATTTAATGACATCCAAATGCCTTGGGATTTCAGATTTAGATCGAAAATGATATTTTAGTGATGAGTTTCAATTTTCATAATTTTCTGAATTTATATGGATTTAATATTATTTTTCTAGTGAAGAAAATGATTATTCGGGTTTAAATAATTTACGGCTAATTAATTGTGTTTTGGGTCTGAAATTAATATACGTTGGAAAACATAATAAAATCGATTTTGGAATTTTTGTAAAATTTACTTAAGTGTTTAAATAAATATGTAAGATTATTTAAGGTATGTGACTTAAATGTTTTATATACTTACAAAAATAGAAGGGGTATTTTGTAAATTATTTAAATAGTTCAATTCTGAAATTTTGGCAGCACTTTTAGAAAAGAAATTAGGCAACCAATAATGATTTAACAAATATGGCAGGTTACTTGAAAAGAATTTCTCTTTAAAGTTAAAATCTGTTTTTACATGCTTTTAGCATGTTTAGCCACTTTCGGCACCTTGGTTCCGACGTAGTAGTTTCGCCACCATCACCATCGAAACCAATGCGCTTGGAATCAAAGACTTGGGGTGCAACGAATTGGATATAGGCGGAAGATATTGGGTTGAAACTAGGAGTTTCGAAGGCGTCGAAATGCTACTTTGTTTTCAAATGGAAATGCGTCTGCTTTCGTTTCAAAAGTAATGCTTTCGACTTGGTTGGCTTTCGGTTGAGTCAAATGTTTTAAAGGAAAGGTTTTGAATGGGCTGTGCCTTTTGTTTTAAGTAAATGCTTTCAAATGGGGTCGAAACACCTTGCTGCCGCTTTTCTACCTTTCGAGGTCAAAGATTTCGAAAGGTATGCTTTGTTTTAAAATCCAAGCCACTTCTTTGATGCTTTCAGAACGTAGGTTTCGACACCAACACTTCTTTACTTAGGAAATGCTTTCAAAAGAGTGCTTCAACTTAAATGTTTTATGACCCTTTTGCTCAGTTGATGGTAGAATCCAAAGGTTTCGAAGGAGATAGTTTTAAAAGGTTTCGAAAGGTTATTCCACATGTTTTGCTTAAACCCAAAGGCTTTCGAAAGGTTTGAAGTTTCAGTGGTTTTGAAAGGTTTTAATGAAGGTTTCTAAGGGGTGTTCCCCAATGGTTTCAAAAGGTCTTAAAGGTAAGGTTTTCCAACTGTTTCGAAAGGCAATGTTTAATGGTTTTATAGGAGGATGTCTAAGGCTTTTAAAGCTTCTGAAGGAAAGGTTTTTCAATGGTTTTGAAAGATTTATGTGAATAGTTTTGAAAGAAATGTTTTGGCCTTTCGGTAGGTTGTAAATAAGGGTTTACTTGGATTCAAAAGGGGTACTTTCAATGGTTTCGAAAGGGTTCCTTCAAAGGTTCAAATGTTTTCATCAACAAAGATTTAAGCAAAGTATATATAAGATGGCAAGGTAATTTTGAGTAAAGCATAGAGTATGTGTGTGTGTATATATATTTACCTTGTTTAAGTTTTATTTTAAAGGTTTTAAATCTATTTGAAATGAAAAGATTTCCAAGGAAAATTTAAGGGAATATTACCCAAAGTAAAACGACTTATATATCTGTATACCAGATGGGACTGGTATAAGAGCCCGCCACATGCATTAGCTATCAGCCCATAGCTAAATTAATCCAAAATTCCAATGTGCTGGGCTTTGTCACATGTAAGACTAAAATGATGTTACACACAGAAGGGCATCTATTTGTACAGAGATAGCTTATTGGTAAGCCCGTAAAACCATTTGGATCAGGTAACCCTGGGAGAGGATAAGATAGGGACAGACCATCCACAAGAGGAGTGTCTAGAAGATGTTAGATTATTTTTTTAGATTTCTGGTGGGCCCGAGTAAGCCAAAGGTTAGTTGTTATCCCTAACAAAACTATAGTATTCAGAAAGATAGTTCATTTGTTACCTAACATGTATGTTTACAGGATATTGCTTTACATTTTTAACCAGTTTTGGTTGTAGGATTATGAAGTGCAAAAGATATGTTTTAATAGGATATTAGTGAGGGGAAACCCATTCCGCTAAGAGGCATTGTCTCACTTAATATCAAATAACCAAGATGTATGGTAGTGTTAGCACCAGGCTTTATGTGTGACTCGAAATTTATGTTCTTCCCCTTAAACTCTCAGGTCCTCAAAATTGATTTGAGTAGATTGAGGGTTGAGATTTACAGGTTTTTAGTAGGTTGGCGAATAAAGCATCCGAAGACGAGCAGGTGGTTGACGGATAGCTATTTAGGACTTGCTGTTTTATTTTGTTTGATTTCGTTGTGTTGTATTAAGTCAGATATGACTATATAATACTCTTATCAACCAAAGGGGCATCTTCATATTTCGCTCGTAGCGTATTTATGTAATAACTGTATTTTATCTGAACTTGGGAAACGATTGGGATTATGTAATCTAGATATGAAACATGTTTTATAAATGTAATCAGAAATGTTGTTTTTGTGAAAGCTATGATTTTGTGTCATATTCATGTGCTTTTGGTATTATGGATACGATTAACATTTATTTGGTCATCGAAAGTTAATACTATAGATGATTGTAGCATCTGTAGTGCTTAGCTTCGGGCCTCCAAATAGAGGATGTTACAGAGAACTCTCCACATTCATGAACCTACCGAATAGTTCTAGAGATTAACGAGCAGCACCGGTAGAATTGACGGTGTTTGTCATAGTTGATATGGATAACCCAATACGGGTCCTCAAAATTAGATCACATCTTGGAAACAAGTTGCAACTTGAACTCGTTAAATTTCTTCATGCCAACTTGGACATATTCGCTTAGCCGCATTCTGATATGTGCAGGGTACAACAAGATATTGCATGCCATGCAGTTAACATTAATCCCAGATATATGCCAGTGAAGCAAAAAAGGCGCAGCCTAGGACCTGAGTGGTCCAAAGCACTGAGAGAAGAAGTGGACAAACAGATGGCGAATGGTTTTATCCACGATGCAACCTACACCGAATGGGTTTTGAACCCGGTCTTAGTCAAGAAGTCCAATGGGAAATAGCGAACTTGTATCGACCACTCGAATCTGAACAAAGCTTACTTAAAAGACAACTTTCCTCTATCCAGAATCGATCAGCTTATGGATGTGACGGTTGGACATGAATTGTTATCATTCATGGATGCATACTCGAGGTAAAACCAGATCATAATGCACGAACCCGATCAAGAAAATAACAGTTTCATTACTGATTTGGGACTATACTGCTACAAAGTGATGCCATTTGGCTTAAAGAATGCTAGGGCAACCTACCAACAACTAGTGACTGCCATGTTTAAGCATCAAATTGGGAATATAGAGGTTTATGAAGATGATATGTTGGTTAAATCGTGCACAACTGCAAATCACTTGGACAACATCACTGAAGTGTTGAGAATACTTTGGAAATATGGAATGAAGCTTAATCCACTTAAGTGTCACTTCGGGGTAGCCCATAGAAGTTCTTGGGATTCATCATAAGCTCCAGAAGAATCGAAGTAAATCCTAAACAAATAACCGCTTTACGGGAAGTCGAGGCCCCAAGGTATTGGAAAGATTTACAAAGCTTAAATGGAAAGGTTGCAGCACTGAGCCGGTTCATCTCGAAAGCAACCGACAAATGGAAATCCCACCAATCCTATCCAAGCAGGTAGGTGGAGAAGATTTGTACATACATCGTAGTCTTGCCCTGTGCATTGAGTGCCGCAATCGTAGGGGAAGAAGCTAAGATCGAACGACCCGTATATCACATCAGCAAACAGTTCACTAGAGCAGAAAAGAACTATCTAAAATCGAAAAAATTGGCACATTACCTCTTGGTCGCATTCACAAAGTTATGACCGTACTTCCAAGCATACTCGATCATAGAGCTGACAGATTAACCCTTGAAGCAAGTGTTACCCGAGACCTATGAACGGCTTATTAAATGAAACTTCTAACTAAATCAGTACGAAATCATATGCCATCCTTGAAGGCGATCAACGGGCAAGCACTGGCATATTTCAAAACTGAATTTTTAATATAAGATAACGAGGAAGAAATGACTCAAGAAGTGGGGACACGTTGGAAGTTGTTCGCATATGGTGCGTCTAACAACTTCTACTCGGGAGCGAGGATAATGATTAAGATTCCCAAAGGACGATCTACTTTCTATGCCTCGAGCTTGGAATTCCCTGCAAAAAATAATGAGGTAGAATATGAAGCATTGATGGCTGGACCCGAAGTTATAAAGAAACTCGGGATAAAGTCCATACACATCTATACCGACTCTTAGCTAGTCGTCTGTCAGGTGAAAGGCGAATATCAAGCTCGGAGGAAGAACCCTACCCCGTACCTATCTAAAGTGCATGAATTGCTGAATAACATCGAGCATTACACCATAACTCATATTGCAACAACCTACATATTTTTCGATTGTGTATTTAAATATTTTATTTAAATATAGCATCGTTATTCAGATTTTAGTCCGCAAGGTTACTTTGTGCAAACAACCGAATTTGGACTCGATACCACTTCCATTGAGTTCAAAATGGTGTTTGCGACCTTTTTGAGTATAAACTTCGATATGTTTGGAGTTAGTAGAATTTTTTCTACTTTTCACTTAGAGCTTTGGGTTGGGTTTCAGCCCATTAACCTCACTTATTACTCTAGCTCAGTCCACCTCTCCTCTTCACTTCATTCTTATTTTCCTAACACTCAAGTTTTACTAAAAATGGAGAGAGGAATGGGAAATTAAAAATCCAAGCCCTAAACATCTTTGCAAATTCAAGTTCTAGCTCCAAATTCATAGAAGAAGCTTTGGTAAGCCTTCTCTTCTTCTTCTCCAACTCGTCCTCCTTTCAATTTCAAAAATTCCTAAACCTAACTTAGGAAATGTTCTTCTTTTAAGCTTAGATTGAAGCTTCTTGAGTTGTTATTGAAGAGGAATTGATCTTAGCTTGTTTTAAAAAGCTTCTCCTTTATTGATTTGGGTTTAGAGGTGAGATTTTTATCTCACATCTAAGTCTATAATTATCTTTGATTGTTAGGTATGAATTTCTAACATCTTTACGTGTTCGTTTGATTTTGATTTGGATTGATTTGGTGAATATTCCAATTTTTGGTGTTTTGGTCTAATTTTATGAAATCCTATTATGGATATTTGGACATTGATATTCGAGGCGTATCGAAGAGCCTTTAAGGATGGGTTGTCACTTGGCATAAATCCTTAGTCGTTGTTGCTCGTTCGTTCGCTTCCGATAATCGTTTTGGCCATCATTTGCCTAGGTTCAGGGAATGCCCTAATCCTTAGTTTCAGACGTCTGAAACGTAGGATTCAGATGTCTGAATATTATACTGGGAATTTTTATTCCCCAGTATTCAGACGTCTGAATCCAAACCTCCAGACGTCTGAATTGGTTCGAATTGAACCAGAGAAGAAATAGGCTAAAAATTGGCATTTCCAAACGTATGAAATAATATATTCAAACGTCTGAATTATGTTCTGCAAAATATTCTATTTTCTAGATTCAGACATCTGAATCATACCTTTCAGACGTCTGAGTCTGCTTGTTTTGCATGTTTTTCCTATATAGTTTGAGTTTCCGAATTTAATCGATTCGTGTTGTTTCCCTTTTGTTGTTATCATCTATTATCGACTTTGATGACATTTTCTTCGGGATTTTTAGGAATATCCATTTTGATGGATTTGGTATCAATTTCTTTGGATTTTATTCACGTCTTCGTATGTGAATTTTGATGATTAATTGTTTCTACAATCATTTTTGTTATTTGTCACTTTAAAAATATAAAGGTTTCAATACTAGTAGTAAATATCAAAACTCTTTTATCAAAACGATTTCAACACTATTTTATTACAAAGCTCGTTTCTTAAACTGTTTTCAATCTACTAGCATATACAAACCTTTACCTCATTCGTATGAGAAATCCAATTAAACGGCTTAGTAAAACAAGTAGTATGAAACGCTGGTGTTTACTTCATTAATTCTTGGACTTGTTCGACTGAAACTCTTGTGACAACTTTCGAGTGGAGATTTACAATTTGTTCGTAAATACTTAAGTTAAGCAAGTGGTTATGGGACATGAGGCTAAACTCATCTATTTACTAGATTAGTGTAATTGAGACTTCTTGATGATCATTGATGGTCATTTATGCGATTTAGACTAGCGATATGCTATGTTTCTTTGTCCACGTAAAGGACGGTACCTCGTTTTATTGAGTTTCGTCTCATTTCTTTTATAGGCTAATGACCTATGCATCATTTGGAGTTTCGATTCAAATTTTGTGGGCTAGCGACCCATATTCTTTTATGGAGTTCGGTTCATCGGACGTACCTTTGTACTACGTTGTTGTACCAGCTTATCAGGATCATCGGGCGTACCATTGTACTACGTCGTTGTTCTGAATTATTCGAGTTTCAGGTTCCTCGGGCATACCGATATTATACTACGTCGTTGCACCGGCTCTACGGTTAGCGACCATGGGATAGCGTCCCGTTTGTGATACACGTGTTGGTGAGTTTTCATGCTCCCGTTTTGTGATAGGCCTCCTCCTTTTTGCGATTTCTGGATTTCTAATTGATAATTTCTAGAATTTGTGTTTCACCGGCTGTTATGTTTGGCAGCGATATGATGTCAATATTTGTGGTTTGGTGAATAAAATAAAGAATATGACATTCTTTTCGATGTTATGAGACTCTTGAGATATTGTATGATTTTGGTAGATTTTCTAATGTATACTTTTCATAGTATGACATTATTGTTATCATACGTTTTTGTTATATCTCATATTCTATCTCATATTTATCTGATATTTATAGCTTGACTGATCCGTTTATTATTTTCTTATTAAATAATACTCGGGTCAGATCGAGATGTTATAGGTGCTTCTGTTTGACTCCTCATCTGGGAGTATTATCTGACTTTTGGCTAACTACATTAGATTTGTAGTTTTTGTTGGTATACATTCGAGATAGAGACTCCTTGATGTATACATATTCTTTTGTCTAGAACTTGTATCTATTCTTTTGTTATATTGTGGATCTTGTTTGACCACTACTCTGATATACACTTTTATGTGTAATATTCATATCTGTTTCCGCCTTTGAGATATGAACTTCTGTGACTGATTTGTGTTATGATATTTCTATATTTTTTTCGAAGATTACATATAGCCACTGTGTAGTAGCTTTGAGTTTGTGTCGATATGTCGGATTTTCTCTTGAGATGAAAAGTTATATTTTTATCTTGCATATCGGAACTCGCACAAAGCAATTATACAGATGGTCGCTCCTCAACAGCCTTATTCTCCACGCTAATTGACGGCATTACCCCGTAGTGTCTTTGGCTAGCGTGGGTATAGAGGTGGGGCGTCACACATATCCCGAGGGAATAGAACATGAAGGAAGATTATCTAGCCAAGCTGGCCAGTTTCGGAGAAGCTATATCATTGGGCTAGTCCCGGTTGTAACCCTGACAACTCCAAGCATAAGAAAAATAGATATTGACTGGATTTTTGAAACAACCAAAGAACCAGAGTCATGGATGACGCCAATCAAGGACTATTTTCTCAAAGGATACTCCCTACATACCGAAATCAGCAGAAAAAGCTTCTCTCAAAGGCACTACGATTCGTAATACAGGATGGGATACTCTATCGAAGGGGATTCTCTACCCACTTGCCAGATCTTTGACCAACGACGAAACTCGAAGGTCGCTAAAAGAATTTCATAAAGGCAACTAGGGAGATCACACTGGGGGGAAAATCATTGCAAATAAATTTCTTCGGTATGGGTATTTTGACTAACAGCAAACCGTGATGTAGCCGATTATGCCAAACTGTGTGATCGATGACAAAAATTTAGCAAGATCAAAAGAACTCCCTTGATGGAGCTAACACAAATGGTCAGTCCATGGCCATTCGCAATCTGGAGAATCGATTTGATTGGTGTATAACCAATGGCTAAAGGAGGAGCCAAATATGCTATTGTTGCTGTTGATTATTCCACCAAATGAGCCGAAGCGGAGTCGTTGGCCACAATTACCACAAAGAAAGCTATTAACTTTGTTACTAAAAATATCGTTTGTAGGTTTAGCGTGCAACAGAAAATCATCATCAATAACGGGACTTAATTCAAAAGCGTTGATTACAAAGAATTTTGCAATGCTTACGAATTGAAAAGAGCTTTTCCGCTGTCGCAAATCCACAAGAAAACGGGTGAGCAGAAGCAGTAAATAAGATCATCAAGTCCACCACCAAAAAGCAGCTAACCATAGCAAAAGGAAATTGGGTCGACGAACTTCCACTCACACTATGGACTTACAGGACATGGCACAAATCTACAATTTGGCACCCTACATTTGCCCTGGTATATGGTTCACGAGCAATGATCCAGTTAAGCTAGAAGTCCCTTCTCATCAAAGGCAAAACTTAGATTAAAGGCAAAACGAACATCTCTTACTCAGGTCACTTGATATGGTCGATGAGAAGAGGGAAGAAACCGAAATAAGAACTGCTGCTCACTGGAAAAGGGTCGCATGGTACTTCAACTTCAAAGTTCATAACTGCAACTTCGAAGTGGGAGACCTTGTCTCAAGAGGGTCTACCCTATAACGGGAGTATTCGGACCAAATTGGGAAGGACCCTATGTGATCGGTCAGAAGCTAGGGGATGACACATTCAAGCTAACAACCATCAATGGAGCCTAATTCGCCAAGCATGGAACAATGAATCAATGCATTCTTACTTTATCTAAGACTATCTTATGTATTTCCTATTTCCAGCAAATAAGCCATCCCAGAATACCAGAGGCATTGTAAATAGGAAAAACTTGCCTAACTTTTATTTATAAAATTACTTTGCTTTCTGAACCAATAAAATTGTGTTCACAAACCCTGCTGAGTCGACGGAGTCAAATCGACTCTAAACCATCTGAATGCGGCTTGAGATAGTGGAACCATGCTCGAGTATACCCCCTCTACCTGTCGGGTTAATAAAAGAAAATGGACAAAAACCGTTGAATCGACGGGACTCGACCTCTCCCTTTTAAGCACCGGTGATGCTCTTGCAAAACCGAAAATGCCCCAATCAAACCCGCGCACCTCTATGAGCCGCGTGATGCTTCTTAAGTCATGGAACCACGCTCTCGAAACATGAACTCCTCATGTTTCCCAAAGATTGGTAACGTCGAGACATTCCAAACCGTTTCGGATCGATAGGTCATATCGATTCCAAAAGCCGCGCATCCCATGAGCGGCGCACACATCCAAAATCAACGCATCTCACAAGCCGTGCATACTTTCAAAAGCCATGCATTTTATAAGCTGCATACACTATTAAGTACCGACATTATCCCGGCAATGCCAGGAAACTCGCCTATTGTAGGACATACAAGAATCAATCCACTCCCACCATCAAGAGTAATCGGCAAAGAATTCTAATTGTCGACCGATAGAATCTTTGGAATCATAACGCTCAAATGATAAGTTCCAGAAGATAGGAACTGCAAAAAGACTCGGTTACAAACATCCAAAGAATCACATGGATCAACCAGTCATTTGTCAAGTGTTTGAGGTAAACAGCCCGTAAACTGGAGGGAACACACACTAATACTCAAAAGCAAAAACTAAGTACTTCATAGTTTTTTTTACTCCAAATAAAAAAATTGGCAGTAATTACACGACTAGATAAATAGTAGTAAATAAAATTGGCATAAGTGCATGTAACATAGATAAGTAGACAAACAAAGCTACAATCAAAATGCAGCATTTTATTACTTATAGCATTTTCTATACAAAGTCAAAATGTAAGGGTCGTACCCACACAATATCGGCTAATCAAAAGGAAAATATAGATGCTAGAACAAAAAGAGCAATGAGTGTAGACTCTGCATTTGTACAAAACACATATCAAACAAATCAAAATGTCCTAAAATATAGCCTCACTTTTACTCGAGCCTATTAATGTTTCTTTCCACCACTTCCCTTCCCACCTTTGGTCGGAAGTTTCTTCTTCTTCTTAGAATCACTACCAGGACTTGTATCGCTGCTTGAAATATCAACTATCTCATTCGTGCCAATATCTTAACCTTCTCAGAAGACTCCCCCTTATCCTGCAGTTTCGAGACTTGCGGGAGCTCCTTGAAGACTTTCTCTCCTCGATCTTTTCCTTCTTAGTAGCCATTAGCTACTATTCAGTTTTACTTATTTGGCTATTTTTGTCTTCCTACTCCCGAGCTTCAGCAGTAGTGAAATTTCCCTCCAACAATATGGATGGGTCATCCAGACTATGCAATGCAGCAATCCTCTCGGATTCTCTCCCCGATTGTGAGCCTGACACAGGTGCAGCAATCGAAGCGGCTACAAAAGCAAGCACTAAGGCAGTTGAAATAGCATTAGCCATAGGGACCGAAGAGATCGGTTGGTTAGTAGGTAAAGAAGATAGACCTATAAGATCAAAAATGAAAGCATTCAATCATCTTGTTCTTGTGGCGTGAGCTGAAAATTATCTAACTCAGAGGAAACAAGAAGGTTACCTGCATCATAAGAGTGGCCAAGAATTTCAATCTCATACTCCCTACCTTCTCCTTCTTTGGATGGCTGTATGATATTTAGATAAGTTCCAAGACCACATGAGGCCTCCGAGTCAGCTGCCAAAGGGGGTAGACAACAATGCGGCACCGGCTGAATTCGCTAACTAATCGTGAGGCTATTTTGATGATTCGTCGGGCCCGAAAATGAAAGGCTCGGGTAGTAGGTAGGAAGTTGTAGTTGCAATAGCATTGGCAGCATCTAGTTCCCTCTCAATTAGAATGATCTCCCTACCCTCTATCAAAATCTTCTTCAACTCTTCGTTGAGATATGCATCCTCCAACTCTTGCTCGGTATATACATCCCCATTCTCTCATAAGCGGGACAAAACTTCCTCCCAAACGACAAAAAGAGTACATTGGAATTTAGGGCCTAGATAGCTAAGGCTGCCCTGATGCAATAAGGAGTTAACATAGAAATTCAAGATGGTGTCATCCATCTTCTCAATTGTCCTTTCAAAAGAATTCCGTAGCTCCAAGTAGTCTGTTTTCATGGCGGCCTTCTCAACTTCAACTTGGGTCTTCTTAGTGTTAAGCTGCATGACTCTTTCCTAGAGCGAAGTAATCATTTGAGTCTAATCAGAAATAGTTTTGTCACGGGAATCAACCATTCCTATATAATCAACAATTGTCTTTTTATAGGCTTCAACAACTTTACTATGACCAGCGATGGTTTTCTTTAGAGCTTCAATGATCTCATCACGGGCTTCAAGCTTCTTTTTCAGCTTAACCTCGCCCATGTAGGCCTTCTTGATTTCATCTTGGAACATGATTTCTATTTTTGTGTGGGCCTCTTCTAATTCCTTCAACAAACTGGCATTGCTTTTACTCTCTTGGAGTGTAGTGTCCCTCTCTATTGCCAACTGCTCGATTTGGGCATCACGTTCTGTTAATGTCCTCTCATAATCATCCTTCTCTGACTCAAAGAAGAGGATCTCTTGGTAATTGTTAAGGTTGGTGTCTGCCAGTTGCTTGCATAACATCTCCCATCCTTCAGCTTGATCCTAATCGCTTTGAATCGCATGGAGATAGTGCATATAAGAGTCTTGGGGCGCAGCTTCAAGTTTAGGGGAATCGAATGGGAGAATATAAGGAACCTCCTATGGGGACATGAAGAACCAAAAGTAGGCACTAGTGAGCCGACGGGACTTAGGATGAAGGTGAAACTTGAACAGTGGAAGCCGGAACTTCAATTCCAAGAGCGACTTGAGCCGAGGCAAATGCTTGGTGCTCGAACTGATGAGAACCGCGATCTCCCTTCGAATTCTTGGGAAGCTCATCCTAGGACATACTTCAGCTTCCAATCTTTACTTCTCCTCCACTCTTCCTCAGACTCATGCGGCTGATGGCAGCTTGAAGTCCGTCTTGACCATCATTGTGAATCAGTAAATTGTTCAAGGTCTTCGTAAAGTCCATGGCCTCTCATAGTACCTGATATAAAAAAATAAAAAAAATAAAGAGGTTTAGAGATAGAAAATGAACCTAAATAATGCATATGTAAGTGAACGTGGCCCTAGTGAAATATGTAACATGTTATAGGCGGCCTAAAAGGATGTCACAAACTGGAACGGGATGTTACCACAATAGAAATCGAGGTGACTCTAGACACAATATGACCGGAGCGAGAAGATAATCCCTTAAACTCGAAATCTTCTCATATGAGTTCATCGACACCTACATAAACGTTGCTCAAATCCCCATATTCAATACCGGTTTCCTTAAGGAAGGAATGATGAAGTCATTTGGCTGTTGTGGAAGCATCTTTGACAAGAATCTCTTGGGGAGGAAAATCCGGGAGAACATGACTCATTCTCGGAGTTTCATTACACAATTTGAAGTTTCTATCACTGGAACTTGCATCGAATTCATCATCACTAGAGCAAGAATCTTAACTACTGCTGCTATCAATTTCACCCTCCTCCTTTTCCATTACCAACGTTGCGTTGCCCATATGTTGCTTGAATTCTTCGTCCGCCTCCTCCGAAATCGGGGGCATCGAAGGCGAGTAGCTGGCTTCTGTCGTAACGTCTTCCTTCATGAATTTCTTCGGTCAACCCGCCAAATGGATCTTCTCCTTGGGACGCAACAACCTGAACCGAAGAAAATTATCATCCATTAGTAGATGCTTGACCGGTCTCTCTTTGGCTTATACGGCCTTCGGAGTATGGAAGATTGGATCGAGTGACGGATCTTTGTTCGTTTTTGGAATAACTGCGAGAAGTACTCAATCAATCAAAAATCTCATAGCGACGTATTAAATCTCAACAAGTAAAAGAGAAGTATCACCTCCTATTGTCCAAGGATGATTAAATGCCTTAGGATATCTAAAAAAATATTAGATCTTGAATTGGGACAGGTTACTTTGAAATACAGCATGATCTTGCAGTTTCTTTGAGCCTCGATTACAAAGAGGGACGGACATTCGTCTCTCTTCTCGAATGAGAGAAAATATCTCAACTCATATGTACTACAATTTTATGTCATGCACTTGCGGTTTTATTACGATATACTGGGTGTTTTCTAGTCAATAGAAAATATCCAATCAAGTTTTTGGCGCCGTTGTCGGGGAAGAATTTTTTTTTATTTTTCGGATTAATTTTCCTTTTATCTTGTTTTTGTTCTTATTAAAAAATGTACAACGTATTTGGCAATAAGATTTGTTATAATTTTTGTTCCCATTACAAATATATGTACAGGTCTATGCAATAATTTTCATTTCTTTCCTATTTTTCTTTTCAGTAACTCTATTTTATTTCTTTCCTTCTTTTCATCTTACCTCTAATATTCTTTTTTTCCTTTTCATTTTCAAACCTATACAAATCTTTGTCCCACCATAATCTTTGTAATCTTCCTTTCCCTTTTTGATTTCTACTTCTTTTCTAATTTTTTTTATTTCTGCTCTTGTTATCTTTCCATTTTTTATTTCCCACAAAATCTTCTCTATAATCTTTCTCTCTTTTTATTTATTTCTTTCCATATTTTTGTTTTCCTCATTTTATTTATTTCCTCTTCCTTTTTTCCTTTTCTTTATCTTTTTATTTTTAACTCCTTTCTTCCATTTTTAAAAATGAAATTCCTTTGCAAATTTTTTTGGGATTTAGTGTTTTCCTTTTTTTGTTTTATTCTTCTTGAAAAAAGGTTTTAAGATATTCATCGTTACTTTTTCAGCTGCAAACAGTTAACAGGAAGTAACAGAGGAAATTGCATTCCATAAAGAATTGCTTAGCTTACTACAAAATTGCAAATTGCACTTAAAATAATAATTGCTTCATAAAAATTAATTGCAAAAAAAAAATCTGTATGCTCTGGTATTGACTGCTAATCTCTATTTTTATTTATGTTACGTTGTTGGTTGCATGCACTTGCATTATAAAAAATGTGAGAGATTTCATCACCCCTTCCTTGGCACAAAAATTTAATATCATAGTAGAATCCGACTAATAATAACGATTAGACGTTGGACTTGAGGGAGCCATGAGCTCGTGCAGGGTAGAATTGCATCTTGACAAGTTGGTTTCTTTTAACAATTTATTTCTTGGTGTCTAAGACTACGACAAAGCAATAATCATTTATAATTATTATGGTGATTCATATAATATTATAGTGATTGTTTCTCCGAAGGTTCTTAAACTATCAGTTGCATCGCTACGGTGATTCGGGGTGCACTGATAACCCTTTTCCGTTACCTAGCTAAGAATTATTTTGTTGAATTAAGTCAAAGTGTAATTATAAAATTTTGGGTAAGGAGCTACTAAGGACGAAAATTTCTATCGAAGTCCTTGCATACATTTAGTTGCATTAGTTCTACTTATATGAAAAAAACAAAAACAAAAATCTAGAAAACAATCATTTTTCCTTAACTCGGTTTCTAAACAAAAATCCAAAAAAATCTTTTCAAAAAACAAAAATTCTAAAAAAGTTAAAAAATATCACTTCATCTCATTCTCTTAACTTTGTTTCACTTCTTTCTCTCCTTAACCTTCTCACTTGTGCATGAGTGTTAGGACTCTTGTCAGAATGATGAATCGTTTAACCTGAAAAAACGACCCTCCCACAATGACTAACGAAAACGCTCCCCGAACACTTATAGTTATAATCTTCTCCGACTGAGTTTATATCCCTTCTTATATAACCTTACTAGCCCCAATGTGTAATCACTTTGAAATTCATTCAAATCACATTGCCATACTTCCGAAATTTGGCAATTTTGAACATGATGACCCATGTATCTTCTTGACAAAATTTGAACAAGTTCGTGCAACCATAAAACTCCCATAATTATGTGATGATAGAATGAAACTATGGTTAATTCCATTCGTTCTTACCGATTATGCTGAAAAACGGTTGTATAGCTTGCCTTCGAATTTGATCAAAACTTGGGTGAATTCATTAAAGTTTTCTTAAAGAAATTCTACCCCTTGGAAAAAATAACTAAAATCCAAAACAAAATTGTGAATTGTCATCAATTCGAGGGTGAAGCTTTTGGAAAATATTTTGAACGATTTAAGGAACTCTTAATAAAATGTTCACATCATAATTCTGAAAAATGGACTCTTTGCCAATCTTATACGATGGACTTGAAAATAATTCTCGCATAATGCTTGAATCGATGGGCTAAGGCAATTTTCTCGCAGAACATCATGATGATGCTTGGTAATTCCTTGAATACTTGGTGGAAAAATCATCTTAATGGGAATAGACTAAAGATAAATCCATTTATTCACGATCGAGTGCACACTCGATAGGATCGGCATTGGCCTTGGAAGCAAAAATTAATGCAATGATCAATAAATTTGATAACTTTTTCTTATCTAATCAAATGAACTAAGCTTCCCGACCATTTTGTTATAAATGTAATGATCCAAATCACATCGCCGATCAATGTTCTCACTCATTAGAACAACTCAATACTTTTAACAAGTTAAGAACGACCCATTTTCCCCAACGTATAATCTCGGTTGGAGAAATCATCCTGACTTTGCGTGGAACCAGAATAATTCTAACATGAATTTGGTTCGACTTTCTTTTCAAGCATTTCCAAATAATAGTTCGAATTCTCCTTTTCAGCCCAACCACTTTTATTAAAATTTTGTGCCTCCTCCTCAAAACCTAGTGTAACAAACTTTTGTTCCTCAAGACGACAAACAAATAACATCACTTGAGAAACGTTTTGAAATTTTGTCTAAAGCAACCACTCAAAATCTTCAATCGAACAATAATTTGGAAAAAAAATTGACCTCGTACATGTAAAACACAAGTCAATGATCTTTATGCTCGAAATGAAAATGAGTCGATTAGCCACTTAAGAGAGTGAACGGGAAAGATGTACGTTCCGGGGTCAACCTGTCCCAAATCCGAGCCGTCAAAACACAAACTCAAACCAAGCTCACGTCATCTAAGATAGCAATTTGAATCAAATGTACACCATTGCCACTTTGCGATCCAGTGGGAAAATCAATAACCAAATTATCAATCCTAATGACATACCAGAAATGTCTTTCAAATCTCCAATGCCCTCGACCGAGTCCAATCCGAATATTGGATCTAATAATGAATCTCATCTTTCATCGACTAAAGTAGACCGACCTACTGAGTTACAAGCTCCATTTCCACATAGATTTCGTGCTAAGAAACATTCGGAACAAATGGAAAAGGTGTTAGAAATTTTTCAAACAAGTCAAAATCAACAAGTCCCGACCTATGCCAAATTTTGAGAGGACTTGTGCACTCAAAAGTGACACTCTCAAGTGCCGAAAAAAGTCTTTTTAGCCACTAGTCTAAGAGAAGTCTTGTCTCAACCCATTCCTATCAAATACAAAGATCCCGGTTGCCACATAATCTTGTGTACAATAGGAGACAAGAAAATCAAAAAATGTTTACTAGACCTAGGTGCTAGCGTAAACTTGCTCCTATACTTAGTTTACCAGTAACTAGGTCTAGGTGAGCTTAAACCGACAAAGGTCACCTTCAATTGGCTAATTTTTCTGTAAAGAAACCCATAGGTGAAATCGAGGACATACTCATTAAAGTGGGGGACTTTATATCCCTTGTTGATTTTATCGTCCGTGAAACTTAACCCATAAATAATATGACAAGCCAAATTCTTTTGATTTTAGGATGATCTTTCTTAGACACCTCAAATGCATTGATCAATTTTCGAAACAGTTCAATGAAAATTTTCTTTGGTAATATGACCATCGATCTTAACATCTTTTATTTAGAAAATCAATTGAACGAACCATTCGACCAAAAGTTGGAAGTTAGTTCCATTCAAGAAAATTTTGATAATGAAACAGTTGACCTTAATAATGAACGTGAGATCAAATACGAACAACTGTTTCAAGACGAGCCTAATGAAACTGAAAATGTGCTTCCATCTGAAACCCTCACTGTTGAGTCAGAACTTCAACCGAATTCTTTGAGTGGGCAACCTCCTAGATTGGAAATCAAACCTCTTCTTGATCACCTTAATTATGCGTACTTAGGTGACAACAAAACGTTTCCTATCATAATCTCTTCAATCATTCTCTTAACCAAGAAGCCTCCCTTCTTTCAATTTTTTTGAAAAACAAAGAAGCTATTGGATGGTCGATTATCAACATAAAGGAAATTAGTCCCGCTCTTGGTCAACTTTGCATCCACTTAGTTGACAAAGCCAAGCCTATTCGTGATGTGTAACGAAGGCTTAACCCAAAAATGAAGGATGTAGTTTGTGCTGAAATTCTTATGGTTCTTGATAACGGTATCATATACCCCATTTCTGATAGTTCGTGGGTTAGGCCTATTCATGTCATGTCTAAAAAGTTAGGGCTTACCGTTATCAAGAACGATGCTAATGAGCTTATTCCATCTCATACTCAAATAGATTGTCATGTTTGCGTTGATTATCGAAAATTGAATGTTGTAACACATAAAGACCATTTCCCTCTCCCTTTCATCGCCAAATGCTCGAATGTTTAGCCGGCCATGATTCCAATTGCTTCGTTGATGGTTATTCCGACAATAACCAAATTTTGGTTACTCCCAATGATCAATGGAAAACAAATTTCACATGTCCTTTTGGCTCCTTTGCATATCGATGTATGCTATTTAGCCTTTGCAGTGCTCCTGCTACTTTACAAAGATGCACGGTCAATATCTTTTCTGACATGATCCGAACGCTTTTTGGAAATGTTAATGTATGATTTTTCCATCTTTGGAAACTCTTTTTCCGAGTGCTTACACTAACTCAAGGTGGTTCTAAGTCAATGCAAAGAAAAACACTAAACATTAAATTGGGAAAAATTCCATTTCATGGTCAGACATGGCATTGTTCTCAAGCATGTTATTTCAAACAAAGGCATTGAGATAGATAAAGAGAAAGTTGGACGTAATTTCAAATCTACCCATTTCAAAATCTATCAAGGACATTTGTTCATTCCTTGGTTACGCTAGCTTTTACCGACGCTTTGTGAAAGACTTTAGCAAAATCGCTCGACCTTTGACTACTCTTCTAGAAAAAGACATTCCTTTCGATTTCAATTCTGATCCTATCTCTTCTTTCAAATGTCTTAGAAATGAACTCATTTCTTTTCCACTCATTTTCTTGCCCAGTTGGGATCTTCCTTTTGAAATTATGTGCGACGCTTCTAATTTTACAGTTGGTACTGTCCTAAGATAATGCATCGACAAAATCTTTCACGTCATCTACTATGCTAGCATGACTCTAAGCGATGCTCAAATAAATTACACAACCACTGAGAAAGAGCTTGTTGTAACGATCCTAAATTTTGAACAATTTAAATTGTGAATATTTAATTAATTTTAAATATTTGAATGATAATTTAAATTGAATTTCCAATATAACAATGAAATTGGCGATTAAATATTAAAATTTAATCTATAAAAAGTTGGATAAAAATTTAAACTTGACTTTGGAGTTGAAATTGAATATTAAATTTGTATTATAAATTTAAACTAATGACTTAAAAAAAAAAACTTGGATATAAGGATTATTTCTTATGTAAATTAATAGTTGAATTAAATTTTGATTTGAAAACTGTGTAGTTATTTGAATTTTTCAAGTTTAATATGAAGAACATATTGAATTTAAAATTTGAGCTTGGAGTTTGTTAATTTATAATAAAATAAATAAAGAAGATACTAGTTAAAATTTTAACAAGATTAATCAAGCAAAATATACAAAACAATTGAATTTAAAAATGAAAAAAATAAAATAAAATAAGAAAAGATAAAAAAAAATAAAAAAAAAATAAAAAAATAAAATGAATATAAAAATAAGTATACGTTACCTTACCTTCAACATGCCGTGACCCATGCTTAAAACACGTTCTCCTTTCTATTTTATACCCGACCAAACCCCTCCCTATCATTTCATTATCAAACAAAAAGAAAAAAAAAGGGGCGAAGGATAATGGCGGCCGCGTTCCTCTTCGTCTTCGTTTCAAGTTAGGGCTTTTCAAAATCGAAAGCGACAACTTCAATTTGCTCGACTTTCCCTTGCTTCAGCTTCAACTCGCTCGCGGCACCTTCAGGAAATTAGGGCTTCGGCTTCATTTTTGTTTCGACTCGCGTGCGCTCCATTTTGATTCGGTGAAAGGTGAGTCTTTTGGCTCACGATTTATTTTAATGCAAGTATTTAAATTTGTTTGAATTTGAATCTTGGTTGCATGCTATGATTTGGGGGTTATTCATTATCATTTGCTCGGCTACTTTGAATTCTAAACTGATAGGAACATATAACACACTGCATGTTGGTTGTTGGTTGTTATTCGCTATCATTTGCTCTGATATTTTGATTTTTTATACTGATAAGAACAGATGTTATTTGAAACTGGTTTTTTTTCTACTGATAAGAACAGATACTATGTGAAATTTGTTTTTAAACTAATAAGAACAGATGCTACCAAGTACTTGATTTAAATTGATAAGAACAGATGCTATATCAAAACTTTGCTTGCTTGTTGTTGCTGCATGTGATGATCTTGGATGGAATATATTTGCAAGTATATATGTGTAAATTTATGGATGCATGCCTGTATAGTGAAGATGCTCCTTTCTGTTTTGAATTAACAGTTTAGATTTCAAGTTTCAATTTAAAACTGCTATAAATAAAACTTATCTGTATATTTCAAGTTTCAATTTAAAAGTGTATGTTTTGTATGGCTGTTTTATGATGATATTCTGTGTATACAATGAAGTAAATATGTATCTGGGTTAGTTTAAATATACAGATTTGCAATATACTATATAGTTTTGCATGTATTAGTTTATGAGTATAGGTTACTGTTTTATGATTATGACAGTCTTTCTAAATTTCAGGTCCAAAATTTAGTAAAACTTGAGTGTTGTTGAATCAATCTTTAATAGTATATGAATCTTGAACAAAGTATGTTTTAAAAAAAAAATATATATATATGGTTTAAAATTTTGTTAAGTTAAAAAGAAACTTTAGTTTACTGGAAAATAAGAAAATAACAGGTAGAAGAAAATAGGTGAGTAAACTACCACTTAAAAAGGTTTAAGTGATAATTAATCTGTTGCTTGATAAACTTCTGAAATGATGAATGCTTGCATGTTTATAAGTTGGTGATTTACCTGTGTATATGAATGAGTTAGTATGCATGCTAGTTAGACTGTTCCTCTCTGATATTTTTAGATACAGAGATTTTAAATGAATCAAGTCCAAACCTTCTTATCAAATCACTTAGTGAATTATGATCCTAAACAAGTTAATTTGGGTAAACAACATCTAGTTTTAAATGACAAGTTCAAGTATAAACTGAGAAAAAAAGAAAGAAGATCAAAGTCACTGGATTTTGAAATTTGTCTGGAAACAAATAACACAGTAGCAAATTTTTATCAATGTTTGAAAACAAATGTTAATTTATATTGATTCAAGCTTATATCTTGAATCATCACTGAAAGTTAGGAATTTCAAAATCAAAATTTCAATTTTTAGTAGAGTATAATATGTGTAATTGGGATTTTAGTGAAATTTGGGTTTTTGCCAAATCCTGAACCCACTCTTTTATGTCTGAAGCTTAGTTAGAAGTTATTATAAAATCAAATTTGAGTTGTGTTGCATAGATTTAGGTTTGAAAAATTTAAGTTTAGGAAAGCAAAACCTGTTACTATTGGAAATAAGTAACAGCAGACAAAAGTTTTCAAAGAAAAAAAAAATTTAAGTAGTTGAGGTGCATGATTGTTCTGGTAATAAAGACAGGTATTGAGTATTGCATGCATGATGTTGTTCCAGTCTTCATATCCATATATGACTTCCCATTCACCTGTTGGACCTAGTTGTCTTGTCCACTGTTCTATATGTTTGCATAGTTGATGTTCTTTGTAATTGCATTCACTTGGCATTGACTTGTAGTATAATTGTTGCATTTGTATCACTGTTGAGTTGCTGTACATATGAACTTGCATTCATTCGAGTTGTATTTATATTCTAGTCATTGTAGTATGTCATCACTTAAGTCTGCCTTGTTAAGTTCTGTTGCACTTGTTCATTTTCACTATGTTGTACATTTGTGTCTGCTGTCATGGTTGCTGTGATGTCATCACTTAAGTCTACCTTGTTGAGTTCTGTGCACTTATTTTTTTTCCAAACTACCACACCATTGACGTGGGCGAGAAAGTATTTTCAAGAAAGTATAAGGCTTTGTTGGTTTGCGGTTTTCAGTTTTGGATTTTCGTAACAACCGCAATGCATTCTGTTAATTATTTCTGAAAGTTTTGAAAAAAAACCGATTTAGAAAATGATTTTAACATATAAAATTGAATATCACTTATTCTTATTTTCTGCATTTTGGGAAACATAAAGATCTCTCCCCTTTACTATTTTCCCTTTTTGTTGTAATGGCTATGATTTTTCCACTTTCTGCTCCTCTTCCATGCTTTTTAAAATACATACTGAAAAAAAAAAAAAAACACAAAACTTGAAGTCCAAACCAAACAGGTCCCAAGGATTTAAAACACTATCCCCAAAAGGTCTGTGCTAGTATGCACGAAGTAATTTTATGTTTCTACAGGCAAACCATTATTGCCTCATTTTATAGACTTAACAAATAACTGAAAGAAGTAACACAATTTTAGTCAGAACCAACCGTTGCAGGAGCGCTGCTGCCTTGCCATATTAATTTTTTTTTATATGTTCATCCCCAATGATTTCAGTTTGGGATTTAAGTGGCACATTCCATCTGCTAATATTTGTTGTTTTCATGTAGCTTGTATCATTTGCTCCATGCACTTGTTTCACTGAAAATTGTACTTGCTTCACTGCCCTGTACACGGTCTGGATTTCATGCTTGCTCTATGCATTTTGTCACTTGAACTTTTGTGACACTTGACCATTTGTGGTTTCTGACCTATGCACATTTGTCATTGTTGATGTTCTTCTCTTATGTACATTTGTGATCTTCATTAGCATATGCTCTGCCTTTGAGCTACTGTGTCGGCTGCATTTGTTTCACTGTACTTGCTTCTGCTGCCTGTACTACACCATTAACCATGTTGGGCTGTTACCATTTTATTCAGTTCATTGCAAATTTATTTACTTGAGTTAAGATTAATCCTGACTCGAGTGTTTTTGTGTTTTGCAATAAACGCTCGGGTCAGACCGAGTATTTTTGCAGCTTGGAGATTTTCTCGCAGCGAAGTTAGAGAGAGAGGGGAAAGCACTTCATTAAAGTTTTCAGCAAAATTTTTCTTGTACTTAATAATAAATTGTTTCCGCTGTATAAAATGTAATGTATTGTATAACTCTGGTATTTGTATACAAAAGAAAAGTTTATTTATAAAATATATTATTGTTTCTGTGATTCTGTGACTGATTCTGTTTAAATGTTATAAACTAAATAACAATCCGTCATTTTGAACGTTTCTAGTTGGTTTAATTACCGACTAGAGACGGTCAGAGCGGCGGGTCGTTACACTTGTAGTGGTAGTTTTTATGCTCGAAAAGTTCCGACCTTATTTGATTGACTTACAAATTATGGTCTATACTGAATACTCTGCTCTTAGGTACATTTTCGCTCAAAAAGATGCTAAGTCTCGTTTGATCAGTTGGATCCTTTTACTCCAAGGTTTGATCTTATTATCAAAGATAAAAAGGATATGCCAACATCATTGTCGATCATTTATCACGTCTACTAAACGTGCCATTTTCTTTACAAATCAATGAGCACTTTCCTGATGAACAACTCCTTTCAGTTTTCGATGATCCATGTTATGCTGATATAGTGAACTATTTAGTCACCAAGAAAATACCTTCATTATGGTTGAAACAAGATAAGTAAAATTTCTTTCCCAAGTCAAATACTTCAACTGGGATGATCCATACTTATTTAAGTATTTTCCGGCCAAAACATTCGATGTTGCATCCCTGATTGCGAAATCAAGAGTGTCCTTTCGTTTGTCATGACCAAGCTTGTGGTGGTCATTTCGGACCTTGGAAAACTGCTGAAAAGGTGCTCCAATGTGACTTTTATTAGCCATCACACTCCGAAGACGCACACGAATTTTGCAAGGCCTGTGTTCGTTGTTAGTTGTTAGGAAAATTATCTCGAACAAACATGATGCCTTTGACTCCCATCCTCACAATCAAAATTTATGATGTATGGGGAATCGACTTTATAAGACCATTTCCTAACTCGTTTGAAAATCTCTACATTCTTCTTACTATCAATTATGTTTCTAAATGTGTAGAAGTTGTTCCGTGTAAAACTAAAGACCATAAAATTAATGTGAATTTTTGAAAGAAAACATCTTTTCTAGGTTTGGCAAAACTCGCACAATAATTAGCTTTAATGGAACACACTTTTGCAATCAATCATTTGGAGCATTAATGAAGAAATACTCAATAAGACACAAGTTATCCACTCCTTATCATCCTTAGACTTACGGTCAAGTTGAAGTATCTAATAGACAATCAAATAAATTTTAGAGAAATTGTCAATAAAACAGTAATGATTGGTCCTAAAAGTAAACTGATTCACTTTGGGCTTTTTGAACCGTATTTAAAACTAATCTTAGGATGTCCTTGTTTAGATTAGTACACGTAAAACTATGTCATTTTCCAATTGAACATGAACATAAGGCACTATGAGTAATAAAGAATTTAAATTTTGATTTGGAAAACATGGGTGAACAAAGAAAACTGCAAATCGCCTAGTTAGATGAGATGAGAAACAACGCTTATGAGAATGCGAAAATTTAAAAAGAAAAGACGAAAGTGTATCTTGATAGTTCAATTTTAATAAAAACATTTTCGCCAAATCAAAAGGTTCTTTTGTATGACTCTCGACTACATTATTCCCTTGGAAATTAAAATTTAGATGGATAGGACTACATATATAATGTATTGTTTTTCCACATGGTGCTATAGAAATAGAAAACCTTGGAGATGGATCAAATTTCAAGGTCAATGGCCATCGGTTGAAACCTTACTTAGAACTGCCAACCGAACAAGAGAAGAAGCTTATGATACTTGTGAGTGATTTTCATGACATCGATTTATGGTTAATAAGAATGATAAAGTAAGTGTACAATTGAGGTCATTTGATGAGAATTTTAGGGAGTAACTGGTTTTGAATAGATATCAAAATGAAACATTTGATTCACAAGTGATAATAGTGATATTAGTATATAGGTTGACTCACGGTGATGACTATGAGGTTTATTTTAATTTATAATCATTGTTTAAAGAGTGATTGATCTAAAGTATATGCATTAACATTTTTAAAATTTTAATTCTAAGTGATGTTGAAATGGTTTTGCATAACTTTCTCTATAACAACATATAAATAAATAATAAACTATAGGCATCCAATATTTCTAGTATATCCGGTGTTGGTGTGCAAACCCGCCAAGCACTTCCCAACTTTCATGTAAGCCCGCAAGGCAGTGCATGAGTGGTATACCTTGGTATCCTTTTACGAGATTGGGCATCTAAGGATTACCGATCTTTTTCTGACATAGTCAGCATTGGTTTGCAAAATCCACTAAGCTTTGTCCCTACTCTCACGTAAGCCCGCAACGCAGTGCATCGATGGTATACCTTAGTCCACAAGTTAGGTGTATGTAAATAATAATAATAATATTTTATATATATAATTAAAATAATGAGAGAGTGGTAATTGAAATCTAAGTGTCCTTTTGATTTTATTAGTTTGAACTTGTTATACAAAAGGAAATAGAGGTATTACTTTGCAAATTTTGACAATCAAATAAAGAATTTATTTCATAGTTGCACTATGTATCCAACTGAAACAACAGACCAAACTAGCATCCAATGTGATGAAGAGTTCATTTTGTTAGAAATTCTTGATCGGTTGATAAACTTTAATTCTTGATTTTGACTAAAACTGGTCACATTACAATATTGTACATATTAGAATTTAAATCGAGCCTTTATTCATAAATAAATTTGCATTCATTTGCATTACATTAGTACATCACATTTTGAATTTGGATATTGTAAGCAGTATCTGTTCAAACCTTCACTAAACAACACTCGTCCTACTTGGGACACCTAGAGGTTTAGCGGCGTGTTGCATACACTCAATGCAATCATGTTTCCTAAGAAAGTGTGACCTATCTAGTTTTATTTAGTTTATTCGAGAATGAATAAAAAGATAAGTGCAGGGGTATTTAATGTACACAAAAGTTACATTTTTATGCTCACTTTTTATCTATTTCATGCACATAAAAGTTACATTAGTTGTATTTTTATATGTTTTAACAAATATATCAAAATTCTTTCAATCATCATTCATTTTGGGCAAAAAGGGATTTTGTGCATATTTTATTATTAAGAAAATTATCTGCACATTTTTTATATTTATTTATTTTTGTAGATATTTAGTTGAAAAGTTGATAGCTTTATTGGTGCATGCAATTAATTTGAATATTTGAACAAGAAATTGGTGGAAAGTAGAATGATTTGAAGCCTTCGAGTTTTGATGCAAAAGAAAGAGATTTCAAAGGCAAAAAGTGTAGAAAGCTCAAAACGAAAATCTTCTTATCAAACAAATTTAAAGCCCATGGAAGACTCATATTTACAATTGCAAGCTACATATCATGAAGAAAAGGCAAAAGGCCCATTTGTATTTTAGACAGTAAAATATTTTGATTACTTGGGGCTTAAGGCAAAACACCTTATAAATATCCATATACCCTCATTGTATCGATGGAATTCATTAAAACCTTTTGACAATAATGTTTTATTTAGAGTTAGAAATAAAGTTAGTCTCTTTTCTTCTTCTTTTTTCCTTCATGGCTTCTTTCTTTTTTATATTTCTTTTTGTTCATACGTCATTATGAGCTAATCCCCTTCAATTTAGAGGGTAATGAAGCTCTCCAGTTAAATTGAAATCAACAAAAAGATGCTTTTACGATTCTCTTATTTTGGATCTTACTTTTCTTAGATATTTTTCTATTCATGTTATACATGTATTTTTGATAGCATATGTTGGTTTATCCCTAATAGGATATGCTTATATCAATAATAAACAAAATAGAGAATTATCTACATACATGAACATGGAATTATTAATAATATTTGGCATAGAATTGAATTTGATGGTCTATTCTGATTTACACCTTAATAGGTTATTGCTTAGATAGACTTTGTATCAAATATATTAATATTTCCTAAATAATTTATAAGTGGATTGATTTGTTTGTTTAAATTTTGTGATTTATACTTCTCTATTTAGGGTATGAAATATACTTCTCTATTTAGGGTTGATATTTCATACTTAAAGTTGATGTATAAATCATTTCCATTTATTAAGAAAGGGATTGTAGAAATTAACTTTTATTGTTTGATGAAATTGGAGAGTGTATTTATTTCCCTAAATTATTCCTCAGTCATAGTAGTTTCCTCTTTTTGCACTTTTAATTTAGAACTTCTCTCAACTTCTTGCTTTAGTTTGATTAAATAAATAGAAATTGTTTGTTCCCCTATGGATTCGACACCCACTTGCCTACGTACTGCAATTGTATTCACTTGTGATTTTATTGTCATATAATGGGTGTTTTTTAGTCGATAGAAAATATCCCGATCAGTTAGATCAGTTTCTTCATAGGGCCATGACTTAAACTGGTTTTTTTGTAGATTCTGTTGAAATCTGAGTAGTTTAGAATGCAAAAACAAAGAAAATGGATCGATCTCTCAGATTTAAGATATCCAACAGATGATGGTTGATCCAAATATCTTGAAAAATTCATTCTTAATGAAAGCATGAAATGTTGATATCAAAAAGTGGCACAAACACCCAAAGGATAAAAATAGGGAAATAAGTAAAGAAAGTAAATGAAAATGAGAGATAACAAGACTCACAAACTTTGTAGTTCCACTAATAGTTGCCTACGTCCACTTAACTTTGTTGCTAATTTGATTATTATCTACAAGTGGTTTTCTTATAGATCGATATTACAAGAACAATATGTAAATTCATAAAACAACTAAAAATCCCTTAAAACATCACCCTACCCCCTCTATTTATAGGTAAAGGTCGTTGAAATCTCCTCCACTATTTCACACCCACGTTCCCGACATCTAAGGAGAGAAATGCTAGAAGCATCATGGCCACATCAACAATTATCAATGATCGATATCAATCCATAATTAGGAAGCGATACTGATTCATAAGATGGCTCCATAGGTCTTCCTAGTGGTCATAAGTTAGTGTGAATTGCTTGTATCTTTATATTTTCCACCTCGATTACTTTGCTAGAAGCCTGTTTTTGGATGAAATACTTGGTTTGGTGGTAAAGCGGAAGTAGGTAGCTTTGTCCACACTTGGTGATTGATGCCCATTGCATGTGAATGATCCATTGAGGCCTGGATTGGGTCGTACTCATCATAGCTTACAGGTGCATTGGAGGAGGGGTGATTCTGGTGAACTTTTAGAGATCGGTATTGATCATTGGTCAGGGAACGATACCGGCCCTTAACATTTTTTGCATATTAGTCCTGGACTTTTGTCTGCTGATGCCTTGGATGTTGATTTTCTTGACTAATTGATACATTTTGGACTTGTATTCTTGGTCATACTTGGTGTCTGGGTTTACTAGTTATCACTCTGGGCTTTCCGCCTTGATAACCTTCATGTTCAGCTAGTTAGATTTTTCCAAATACAGCTTGGTCAAAAGACTGGATGACACTTGAGTTTCTTCACTTCATTAGGAATGTCATCAAAGGTAGGAATGTCGTGTTCTGTAAGCAAACTATCACAGATGGCATCGGATGTGGCACCACTAGTGAAATTATACATGTACATATATACAAATGTATGAATATTTAATTAGTAAATTATCGTACACATGTGCGTTTGTATGTGTATGTGTGCATAAGTGTATATGTACGTTTGTGTATATGTGAGTGTATACATATTTATGTGTGTGTGTGGATGCCAGTGTATGTGTGCATGTAACTACTCACCCTGATCCTCATTCTTTCGAGAAGACGTAAAATCGGTGGATGGAGGTAAAAGAGTCCATCTCAGGCACATGAGCGGATTGACCGATAGGACTAATAGGACCATCGACTGTGTGAAAGAACGGCGACATTATATATGCAACAATGTCAAGCTCTGATGAGGGAGCCAGTCTGACCCAACAATGAGCCACCATGACTATGTTAGTGTCGACTAGTCATATCTGTCATATTAATACATATATAGATGTATATAATATAATAAATAATGATGAATCCATCTCCATATTATACTTGGTTGGTAATCAACCGATTTTTGTATTCAATATCCTTAACTTGTAGATGATTTGCATCTAATAGAATATTTTGAACCAGTGGAAAACACTACTCATATTTTATAATAGTATAATCAACAATTCATGCTTGTCTCTTCTTGAAATTTCAAGAATATTCCCATTTTATTCTTGAATTTGCAGGAAAGAGACGAAAATGGAATGTTGGCTTTATTGCTGCAAAAAAAGTGCAGTGCTTTCTTCGGACCGGAAATATTTTGTTTATGCAAATCATTTACAAGTTAGGGATTTATGTGTGAAAAGTGCATGGTTATCAACCAACTATAATATGAAGATGATGATATGGATGCATACGATCAAACATATGATCATCTCCATATAAATCTGTGTGTATAATCATAAAATAAAAAAATTATACATTCGCTTCGCATGACAAATAGAGAAAAATGAAAATAACGTGCATTCATAAAAATGATCTTTCAGTAAATTATAAATAACCTACCAATTGTCCATAGCGTTATCAATATCATCATTTACAATATCATCGCCATATTCATGTTTACTTAATCTGACATCATCATAAAAAACCTCGACTTCTTCATCTAATTCAACTCGATCAAATACTTAATGGTCAGGTGGTCACATATCATTAAGATCTTCTATTATTTGGAGTATTTTTGTTGTCCTCCAAATCATTTTGGTATAGCTGATCATTGGTTATGATCATATCTAAGTTGAATGACCTTATAGGCTTTATTTTAACGACATCCCATTAGTTGTCGTCACTGTTGTTCATGGCAAGATAAAGAGCATAATAAACTTGTGTTACTTGCATCACTAGCACAAAGGGATCGTTTTCATTGCATCACCTTTTAGGGTATACCTTAACAAGAGGATAATCTTTATGTATACAATGTAATCCTACATCAGGAGTAGTATCTTACCAATCACATTTGAAGAAAAATATTTTAAGCTCCAATATTGTAGAATAAGTGAGTTTAAGTGCTTCTTATAACACTACATAATAATCTTGTGATGAGGACATCAAATCAAATAATCGCAATTTTCATTTCATTTTTTCTTGTGATAAGGACAAACAACGAATCCTATAATCCGATCCTATTTTCATTCATGGTCAACTGTTCTTCATAAGGCCATGGAGCCCTACATTCGGTAGCACACTAGCTCCAGTTAAGAGCATTCTAATATGGTTACATTTCTATCATACTCGCTTCTCACATGGACACAAATGGGTGTCAACTGATTGGCTTGCCATTTGGGTAACCTAGTATGTTTCGATGAGTCTACCAAAAAGTTAACTAAGCTACAATATGCGAAATGTTAGATCAAGATTACTCCCGATGAGGAATTACCAGATTTTCCTACAGTGGGTGTAGTGGGTGATATGTGTCCTAATGTTGAAGTTGAGTACATATGGAAATCGCTAATTTGCACTAAATGTGCAATCTTTGGACACTCTACGTCTACTGGTTCATAGACATAGCAGAAAGGCACTGATAAGGGTGATGTCCCCATTGAAATAACAAACCAGAATGTTGCATAGATTAATAAAAAAGTAAGCAATATTGGTTCAAGAAAAAGCCTACCCAGAAAAAATTGAAATTAGAGAATAATAACTGCAACGAAGAAGTACAAGAACTAAATACATTGCATGTACGTTTTAATGCTGACCAAACAACAAATTCTAATGCAGAACAAACTACAGATTTTAGTGTAAACCCTTCTGAACCAATCATTGCAAGCATGCCTATTATCCAAGTTTCAACAGCAACGACAAGTGCAATGAATCCATCCATATGCAAGTCAGTAACCATTCTACTGCAGTCTCATCCTCTCAAATCCAAATAAGGAATATAATTCATGATAATGCTATTTGCTCTGAATTTATAGGCTTTGAAACCTACAACAAGTTTCAACTTCTAAAAGAAAACACTAATACCATCATTTCTGATGCTAATAACGTAGAGATTATTGAAACAGTCAATGCTAAAATAACTAAAAACCAAGAAACTACCACACATACTGTAACACCCCTAACTTTGATTAAAATTATTTAGAAAATTTATCTAGATAAATAAAATAAAATAATGTATTGAGATAAAAAGAATGATATTTGATAATTAGACATAGTCGTGCCTTAAATAATTGGTTAATAAGATTAATTAAACCATAAGGAGAAGGAGCAATAATGTGAGGGGTAAAATAGGAATAATCACTTATTTCCTAACCATAATTCTTCCTCTCTCGTTATCCTCATTCCATTTCACTTCATACAAATTAAAAACCACTTGATGCTGGCCATTGCCAAGGAAAACAAGAGGAAAAAAGCAAGGAAAATCAAAACTAAAGCTAAGGGGAATTTAATTAACATGTAATCTGAAATCCCTTTATCCAATCAAGTGAATAATAATTTTGCATCACACTATTTCTTGTTTGTTTCGATTTTGTTCTAAAACCGAAATTATATGGTGATATTAGCCAACTAATGAATGATTATTGCATTATATGTATGTATGATAATTTATTGGATTATTTATGAAATTATTTAATAGGTCTTTAGTGTAGAATCCAAGTTTATGACCTCCAATCAACTTGAAATTTGGATATCATGTTTAAAACAATAATTTGGAGATTTTTTATTAATTTCATAATTTTCCAAGCTTTAATAAATATTTTATGAATTTCCAAAGGAAAAGGATTTATTTCGAGTTTTAATTATTAAAATAATTAAATAATTACTTTAGCCCTAAAAAATTTATTTATGAAAAAATATGTTTAAGTCTAATTTTTAGTTATTTTTGGGGATTTTCCCAAGTGATTAAGAAATTCTATAAATTTATTATGCTAGAAAAGCATTTAAATTAATGCTAATTAACTTGGTAAACATTTTTGGGAAGATAAAACTGATTTGGGGTATTTTTATGACAAATAATTGGTAAAGTTTTTTTACCTAATCAAAAGTGACAAGGGATTAGAGTTGGTAAAAGGAAATTGCTCTATATATAAATAAATCAGTTTTCACAGCAATTACGATATTGCCATGTTGTATGTTAGAATGCTGTAAAGACTCAAAATTTTATTACTTTGATTTTTGAATGTTTAAATTATTTTAAATATTCAATTAGTGGTTTAATTAATTAAAATAAACTCTTTTAATCAATAACTAATGATGGTGAAATGGTTTTTAAAATGTGTTTACAAAAATATTTAGTTCAAAAAAATTGAAAATATGACCAGAAATTATTTTCTAGATTTTTTATTTTTCATCATCTAAAAATTGTTGGAAATTTAGTGAACACTTTAGCATATATTTATATACATTTAAAATAATATGTACAAGGTTAATAAAAGTAAATTGTAAATTATATTTACTAATGTAAATATTAAATGAGATGCGACATATAACCAAAAATTTAAATAAAATAAAATAAAATAATGTAGTGTCACATTAACACATAACATCATGGTATAAGATCATCCTACTATCCAATATATTTTAAAATATGTGGTACCTTGATGGATTGGTGGATGTGATGAAGAGGGACCGTGATGGTGGCGTGAGCTACAATTAATGGGAGGGAGAAGGGAGTGATGGTGTGGCACAATATTTATGGAGGGTGTGTATTTAAAGGATAATTTGGTAATTTGATAATTTCAGTTTATATAAAAATAATTTCAAAATTTTCTCTCTCACTTCCATTTCATTTTGTACTTTTTTCCAAACTTTATCTTCCTCTTTGTTAAGCTCCTAAAACATTTAAATGGTATCCTTTGTTTAAAAAAATTAGAAATGATGCCCTTCTCTACTTCTAAACTTCTTAAAATCACTTAAAAGTCTTTTCTTTTCTTCCTACACCTCTCTTCCTTCAAAAACAAGTCCACGCATCCTTTAAACACCCAAGGCTAAGCCATATACCCATTAGGTTAAGACCAAAAGCTCTTCATGAGACAAAAATCCAAGTTTTACGTGAAAGAATCTAAGATCCAAGGCCGATCTATGTTCTAGTGGTGATTTAGTTTGCTTCATGAACTTTTGGTGAGTAAAACTCACTTCTTTTTACGAATTTTTAACCTTTAATTATGTTGTTTATTATGGTTGTAAATATTGGTTTTAATGGATTATAGTGATGATTTGGTTTGGTATATATGTGCTTGTATGAGATGTTGAATTTAGACTTGGAAATGAAGTCTAATGTAGAGATTAGTTAGAAAGTTATGACCTTGCATTTGATTTGTTGTTATGACATGTAAATATATGATTATTTTCATGTTTGGGTTGTATATGCTAAAGGAAGTTAGCAATTGTACTTGCATAAGTGACTTAGAGGGCCCTTGGTTTAAAATCGTGTTTACTTTTATAATTTACTAGAAAAGTTTTAAAGTTTCAGACTTTATATCTTATTTTCAAAACTTATACTATGTTTAAAAAGTAAATCAAAATCAAGAGTTTTGAAGAGTATTAGACTAGAAATACTAGTTCAAAAACTTATGGTATACGTAGCGATAGTAGCTATGGATGCGGCTCGTCAAATCGAATATATATGTTCTAAACTAAAAGTGTTCTTATTTTAAATATTTTTTAAAACCATTTTCAATCACAATTTAAGTATAAAAGGTAATTATCGTTTAATTAAGTATGAGTTTTAATGATATTTAATTAAGTAATTAAATAAATATAATTAAAAATTAATTAGTAATTAAGCAAAAGTAATTAGTACTTACTTATTAATTAAGTTTGATGATTATAATTATTTAATTAAGATAGTTTTTGATTAATTATTAATTAAGTAAAGAAGTAATCATGTATAAATTTTTATTTAATTAAGGTATAATTATTTAATTAATTATTAATTAATAGGAATTTATTTATTAGATAAATTACTAGTCAGGTAGGGTTAAGTTATTAATTAATTAAGATTTAGTTAAGGTTTAGTTAAGATTAAATCAAAGTTTAATTTGCAATTAAATTAAGATTTAATTATCATTAAATAAAGGTTTAATTTAAACTCTATCAGTTTTACTTAAGGGCAATTTTTTATGTATAAGTGGATGATTTTAAAACAAGGGATTCTATTTGTCTGTGCCATTAAGTAGCCAAACAAATAAAATACTTTATTGATGACATGTTTAGCAGACTAAATCTCATTTTGTTATAACTTAATTGAATAGATTATTTTGGACATCTGTTTTAGCAAGATAAATCCCCATTCTACTATAATTAAATTGGACTTATGTGGATTAATTAAGATGCCAGTTAATTGGAAAAGGATGGATTAGCTAGTGATTGAAAATTGATTTTATTTACAAATCTGTTGCCTATGCAAGTACAAGTTATGTGGCTTGAAAAGTAAAAAAATTAATTAAATGGTAATTTGATTTAGTACCATTGTGGTCGCTAAGCTTCTTTTTGAATTTATAAAGTTAAGGATTTAAATAACTTCAATTGTATAATAATTTGAGGTTAATTGTTTTTAAATGATGTTTAAACTAATTTAATATTTAATAAAGGTATTTAAAGTTATTTTATTATTAATGATATTTTAAAGTTAATTACTTATCTTATCAATGATATTTTAAAGTAAATTAATTATTTATTTATGATGTTTAAAAAGTAATTAAGTAATTGAACATATGCATTTATAGATGATAAATTATTTTATAAAAAGGATTGTACTAAGTAAAAAGGATTTATTCAATGAGATTTACAGATGATATTTTGCAAAGAGATTATAAATGAAATTTTAATAAAGGAGTTTTATAAGAAGTTTATAAATCATTTTCGAGATTTATAAAAGAAGCTTTGTAAATTAATTTGGACATTGATAAAGGGATTTGACGCATGAAATGGGTTTATAGAAAACGAATTTTATAAGCGAAATGAGATTTGTTTTGACAATTTATCTGTAACACCGCATATATTTAGTAAGAGTATTTAGGAAATTTAATTAGTTAAGTAAAATAAAATAATGTAAGTTGATTAGGTGATTGAGACTTGTGATTAATAAGGGGTTACCGTGCCATGTTAATGAATAAACAATGAACTAAGGAAACAAAAGGTTAAGGCAAATAGAAGAGGGGTAAAATAGGAAAGAGAACATTCTAATACCCTAAACCCTTTGGAAATCAATCCATACATTCATTCTATTCTCACAAACACAAAACAAACTAAGGTCGGCCACCACTAGCAAGAGGAAGAAGAAAAAGCTAAGTTTCAAGAGAAGAAAAGCAAATCACTTAATTAAGATCAAATCTCACATCCTTAATCACAAAGCTAAAGTGAATAATGACTACATCTCTTATTTCCTAAATGTTTTCAGTTTAAAGGGAATCTGAATTTATCTTTCATAGTTTAGCCATGATTTTGAAGGACAAAATTTTTATATATGCTTGTTGATGATTTATGCTTATTCATATAGATTTTATGATATGTTTTGATGTGAAAACCCTATTTAATGACATCTAAATATCTTGTGATTTCAGATATACACCAGAAATGATATTTTAGAGATGCATTTCAATTTTCATAATTTTATGAATTAATGTGGATTTCATATTAAATTTCTAGTGAAGAAAATGATTTATTGAGTTATAAATAGTTTATGGTTAATTATAAATAATTTGGGCCAGAAATTTATATATGTTAGAAAACAAACTGAAAAGGATTTTCTGAAATTTTTGTAGAATTTTCCAAAGTGTTTTGATGAATATACAAAATTATTTAAGATATGGAACTTAAATGTTTTATATATTTATAAAAAGGAGAAGGGGAATTTTGTAAATGATTTAAATTATTAAATTCCAAAATTATCGAATTTTTTTTAGGAAAGAAATATTAGCAACTAATAAGATTTTGACAAACAAGGCAGGTTACTTAAAAAGGTTAATTAAAAAGGTTAAAAATTAGTTTTTCAAGCCAAATGCATGTTTCGCCACTTTCGGCATTTGTTTGCTCAAAAGTTCGACAAACACCTTTAAATCTGAATTTTTAGTTAAATCTCGTTTGATTTTATTTGGGGTTTTTAAATGTTCTAACATGTAATGGAATGAATTTCGCAAGTGCAGAGACAACTCTCAAGCTTAAGATTCGGAAAGCAGATAAGAAAGTAAATAACAGAGAGTTTTATAGCAGTTCAACCAAAATGTGTCTACATCCACATTCCATTTTATTATTCTCTCTTTGATTTGATTACAAGTACAAGATTATTAGAAAAGAGTAAAAACTTTAAGTAGCCAAAGTGATGGATTTTCAGCAGAGTATTCTCTCTTTCTCCAAGAACCTATCCCCATTGTTGTTGAGAAGCTCCAGTATTTATAGAGTGGAGTTACGAAGTGTGGAGGAGAAGTTATAGCTTCGTGAGTTTGGTTTGGCATTTGATTCAGGGACAGTTGGATCGGCATTTAGGTTAGGATGTTTTTTCGGTTTAGTGGGCCTTTTTTGCTTTGGTTCGGTGATCCTGCTTTGGAGTATCTTACTTGCGGGTCCAAACATTTGATTCGGCATGCTTGTCATACCGGACCAAATGTTTAGTCCAGCAATTGATGTTTTGTGCCGGACCAAATACTTCGTTCGGCATATCAGAGAATGCCGGACCAAATGTTTGGTTTGGCATCTCTAAGGATACCGGACCAAATACTTGGTCTGGTATACCATAGGATGTCGGACCAAATATCTGGTCTGGCATGCGGGTCCATATGTTTGGTTCGGCATTTTTGCGAATGCTGAACCAAGCATCTAGTTCGGTAATTCTGTTTCCTATACCTTTTTCCACCTTTTCTGCCTTTTTTCTTTTCTTGCCAGAAAACCGAGCCAACACTTGCCCCCGAAAGTATGTTGTGTAACTACACAACATGCTTTTTTCGATCCGGTATCGAGCTCCTAACATCGAATGACAACTTATGACCATTTGTCTTCCTTCCTTCTTCTTTAAATACCGCCTTCCCCTTTCTATTTTTCTTTCTACTTCTTTAATCAAAATTTTCTAATTAAATTTTGATCGATTGAGGTCAGATTCTAGCTTGCTTATATCACTCGAATTCGGACATCTCCGTGTCTTCGCAACTCGAGGTAAGCCTATTTAAATCGATTGCTCGGCCTAAGGGTTAGGGCTTTGATTTTCTGCTTTGTATGGCTTAGAAGAATCAAACCATTTTCCTTACAAATTCCATCTAACATAGAGGACTTGAGTCCGTTTTCTATTTGTAAATAGGAGATGGTCGAGTATATGGTGAACCGAAGCTCTTAACTAATGGGTTTTATTGCAAGTTTCAAAGAGGGGATAAGGATTTAACCTTGTTGCACTGATGCTGTTGTTCATGGTACCTGAATTTGCTATTGGTAGAGGCTCAAGTAGCTGTATTCTTCTCTTTTGGTACAATGTTACAACTGAGGAGTCTCTTTTTTTATTAAGATAAGCTGGCATAGGCCTAGAGAATAAACCCTATCTATGCAAGGCCATAGGAGGGTATGCTTCGGGTCAGTAGTGGGTGTGTGGTGAGTTTGGTTCAGCATTTGGCATAGCGTAATGCCAGACCAGATAAGCCGAGCATATGGTATGTGGTTATGCCAAGCCAAAAGCAGGTGATCCATGAGGTGGCTAGGCTAGGGGTAAGGATTCAGTTGGTCTAGATGATAGGAGGTTCCTGTGCACGTTTTAACTTCCATTTATGATTTGGACCTTTTCTTGACTTTTATTTGCTTGCAGAGGAATGTCTTCTGATCACGAGCTCCGTTCCAAATTTGCAGCTTCACAACCTACTAGGGTGGGTCGTTCTTCTTCTGATGACCCAGTTAGTCCTCCCAGGCAACCCAATTCTGCTTACTCTTTAGGTGAAGGCTACGCTCCTAATAACCGTTGGTTAGGCCTTTGGAGTGTTATCCCAGCATGCTGACGATAGAGAAGCTGAACTCTATAACTACTTCATCTGGGACAGATCACTGAGGAGTGGCATTACCTGGTCCAGATGATAGAGCATGTTTTCCTACAGGTAAGTATATGGCATATAGCAAGTATCATTGTATGTGCGGCGCGATCCCTCCGCTTACCAACTAGACTGCTAGCATTGTAATCTATTTGAAGGTCTCTCCCATGCAACTTCAGCCGAACTCTTATGCTATCCCGACATGCTTATACCTGATATTCATGAAGCGTTATCAGAGACCCCCACCCAAAGAGAGATCCAATATTTGGATAACATAAGGAGTTATCGGAAGGGGATTCCTTTTATCAGTTTAGAGTCCGCCCACAAATTCAAACCCATCCTGGATCTATATTCTATGTTTAGTATGTTCAAGAGGGAATATTTCTTTATATGCGACAATACCGTAGCCTAATATGCTTTCATTTCTGGCCATAAGTTACTGTATTCTTTTTTTCTAAGCTTTCCGTCGACTTGGCTTCTTATTGCTCCATAGTTTTTAGGTTGTTTGAAGGCTGCGGAGGATGATGGCTTGAAAAGGATGGTCAAGGAAATATTGGCTATCCTAGAGGTTAAGCGGGAAGCGTCATCCCTACTCCGTGATGCGACCCACCCGTTTCTACAACTTGATCGGCCCTAGGAAATCCATGTACAAGATTAGGCTAAGTTCGGTTGAGAGAGGAGTGGGAGCTAGAGGAGACGGGGGTGACAGAGACAAAGGGAAGGGCCTAGATGAGAAGGGTGGTGCGGCTGAAGCCCCGAAGAAACTAAGACATAAGAAGTGTGCAGTTCATCCTCCTCGCTCAGGGAAATCTCTGCATATTCAAGATTCTCTTCCCCTAGCGACAAGGGAGGTTCTTATTTGGAAGTAGAAAGTGAAGAAGAGGAAGGATCGAAGAGCAATTCTGAAGCAATGGAAGGGGATGTTCATGTATCTCCAGACGTGGATATTATAAACAACGAGGAATTGGGTGTGAATCCTTTAAAGAATGCTAACCCGTGCAAGAGTGGCCTGAGCAGTTGGAATATTCCGAGCCGGTCCCAAGGCCATTTTCTACTGCCTAACATTCCTAGAAGTATGTGGCTTCCGGTGATTTGGGTGGAATAGCACCTCTTCCAGCACAAGGTGGAGGGGGGATCGGCGAGGAGTTCGGGTTTTCTACGGATACTTTTGATTACTGTATGAATTTTGAGATACTTCTTGAAAACTTTTTATTTTTCGACGAGTCCCAGCCTCCTCCTACTCCTTAATCCAATGAAGTCCAGTCGTCGTGTGTTCTCCTTCCTTTCAGTGGAGTCCCATCCCAGGGTATTCCTTATTTGAGTGAGACCCTACCCATATGATCCACTACACCCTAAGGGTTTGTAGTAGCTTGTTGTGTCCTAGTGTCTTGAGTGTTTCGTATTTTAATGTTTTCTCGCTTTCTTAGATCTAACGTTGTTGCCCGTATTCCTGGGAAAAGGAGAAACCCAAAGGGGAATGGAGTCTCCAAGCGGCTTGAGCAGTTCAAACGGATGAAAATGACTTCCATTTCTTCCCAGGCGACTTTTCATGAGGAAAAAACTATGTTAGAGATATTGGGGAGACCTAATCGGGCTTGGATAAGAGAGAGAGCCGTGAGTCATCCTAGAAACATGCGAGGTCCCCGGGTAAGGAAGCTACCTCCCCTGGCTCCCAAACTTCCTCCCGCCGTCGCCGTCACTATCGAATGGGTTCTAAAGTGCATGCAGTTCCGGATGAGTTGGGGGGGGCAATGTTGATTATTTTTTTTGGATTATCAACAGCCGATGAGGAAAATCACTTTGAGAGTCATCCTGATATAAATCCTAAAAATGTGGGTCGTCATGTGGCAGTTCCTGACACCGAGTTCCTTTTACCTCGAAATCCTTTGGTCCGGATCCTGGATGAGGAGAAGACTCTTGATTTTGCTAACTTGACAACGAGGATGGTCGAGATTACAGATGAGACCAGAAACATAGTTGATTATCAATCCCATTTGGCCAAAGCTAGTAAGGAAGTTGGGAGTGCCAATTTGCGGTTGTATCTAGAGATGGAGAACCTTTGTAAGGCGCTCGGGGAGAAAGAGGGTAAGTTAGAGGAAGTCGAAGCATCCCGCGCCTTTGAGATAACGAAGGCCAAGGAAGAGGCAAGGAAATAGGCTACTAACCTATGTAAGATGCAGATTGACATGGCTATCAGTTCGGTGGATGAGACTCGGCAGAAGGATCTGAATTGAATCTGCTCCCTTAAAGGCAAAGTGAAGAAATCGAAAGTGGCCTTAGCCGAGCTAGAGTCTCGAGACAAGTGGCTAAAGGAGAAGGACTCGTATCAAGCTGAGATCGACAATTTGAAGGTGGAGTATGCTCAGTTGAGGAGAGATAAGGAGTAGTACATGAATAAGGTGGTGGCCCTCCAGACCGAAGTCGATAAATCCAACGAATTTTGCGGCATGGTCAACCAAATGCTGAAGGATACTCATTTCATGTTCTAGAAACATAGGAACCTTCAGTAGATGGATGACTACCCTCAGGTGATGGCCGGGATCCATGCTCGGCTTATTGATGAGACTAAGGCTTTAGTCGCGCAAGAAGAAGAGGCTGTGAAGGATGATGGAATGGTGAACAGCCAGTTCACAGTGGAGGAGGCTAAAGTTATTACCAAGGGGTATGAGTTGCTGGCTGAGGATGAGGATGATGAGGACGGATCGGATCTCGAGGGGCTCGGTGATCCAAGTCATGTTGCCGTAGGTATCTCATCTTTTTACTTTAGCTCGACCATTACCTATTCTGGATCGTAAAACTTATAATTATTTTTACTTGCCTCGTCCAGGGATGTCTTCAGGGCAAGTTGGGCCTCCGCTAAAGGAAGGCAAGTCTCTTGGGCAATCATAGCTCTTGAAGAACATGGATGGAGGGAGTAGGCCGAGCGGCAAGGACGTCCCTCCTTCTTAGTCAAGGAGGTTTTCTTTTCCCTTTTCTTCATGCACTTTTGGAGAATGCATGGACGTTCTGCATATGTACATAAATAGAAGTGATAAGTTTTGTATGAGGAAAGTTTAACACTGTACTGTTCATCTTCTGTTTTGTTCTTTTATATGTTTGTTTGAGATGGCTTTTGTGATGCGTGCTTTTTATAGTCTGCTCTGTCTATTTTTGGACATCTATTAATTGGATAATTAACAGGATTAAAAAGTTTTAAAATACAAATTTGTAATTTAAAAAATAAAATAAGTCTTAATTTGATACATATTAATAAAAATAGTTTGGAATTATATAGGTATTTCAAGTATAAAACATTTGAACATATGTAGATGTAAAATTAGTAATTTAGGAAATAAAAAGAACATTTGAAACCTAAATTTTTAACAACAAAGATAATTTCATGATCATTTAAAAATATATACTAAGTGAAAATAGAACTTCTCAAGCATATAAACATATGTTATATTTATTTGGATCATAGCATAAGTAATTTACAAATATCTACCCAAATTCACATTGTATATTTATTTAAAATTTAAAAGCCTAAGTATATACATTTTTTTTACATGAAAATATTACATAAATATATATAATCTAAATGAATTTATAAAAGACTAGTTAACACTTATAAGCATATTAAGTAATTTAGACATTTGTAAAATGATATGGATATGTGTAAGCTAAATAATTGACCTAAGGACAAGTGGCTATATTTGTTTTTCTTTTGATAATTAAAACTTTAAAATTTAAAAATATGAAAAAGAGATTTGGTATTTTCTTTCATCGGCTCTAAATCCTTTTCCTCTTTCAATTGAAATTAAATTCAAAACAAAAAGAAGATAAAAAAAAGAACTGGAAATTCAACAAAGCAAGAAAATTAAAGGCAATCTTCTCCAATATGAAACAAAAGCAAGGATTAGATGTAAGCCTATCGAAATCATCTCAAGCAATAAGGATCAGATCAGATTTCAACTTGCATGCAGCATTCAGATCAAAATGAAAATACAAAGCTTATAGCTATGTCCTTTGTTTGCATAAACAGGTGAGTAAGCTTGTTAAATCTATGAATCTTGATCAAGTATGCGGTGATCTTATAAGTATGATCTAAAATTTCCTGTGCATGTTGTTTTAAAATGATTTTAAGCATATATATATATATATGTGTGTGTGTGTGTGTGTGTGTTAGCAAATTTTATCTGGGCTGGAACATAAAAGTAAGTTTCTGCCCAAATTGAAAACAACAAAAGTTTTTCAAATCTGGATTTTTGCTTTGTGTTTGGAGAACATGCTTGAATTAATTGTAATGGTTTGAATATATATACATATATGTATGTATATATATGTATATATGGGGTTAGATATGAGTGTGCATGTCTAGAATATTGTCTTTTGCTCTGTTCCAGTTTTACAAGGTTCAAACCTTGTTTGAGAATCAAATTCCTATTCTTTAAATCCTTTATAGACCTTGGTGTCTAAATAAAATGTGATCGAATTGGCAAGATTTTAATGTTAAAAATATTTTTAAGTAGTAAAATGATAGGGTTGTCTGGAAAATTTTAAAATACAGTAAAGTCGTATCTTTGTTCAAATTTTAATTAATAAAAATTTGGGAATTTATTTCTTGATACTGTTTGTTTACACAAATCCTGAATTTTAAGATCAAGGTCAAAAATTTTAGTATGATGGATCGTGGAAAATTTCGAATTGATCAAAATTTGCAAATTGGGCAAATTCTGGTGTTTGGTAGTGTTTGAATGATCGGGGTTTTGGTGGAAGGTGGTTCATGGATTGGGAATGATGGCAAAAATAGTTGAAGATTTTCTCGGGCATGGTGGAGACGAAACAAGGGTGAACTAGGGTTTACTGCCTGTTGGGTTCGTCGGTATTTTTGGATTGAATTCTCCATTGTGGTAGATGCGGGCTAGATCGCGAGTGAACTAATAGTCGCGTGAGCCTTTGACGCAGGTTAGCTCGGAGTATTGTAACCTCCGGCGACCGGAGACATTGGCATTGAGGGACGATTGATGATCTGGTTTTGGGTTTAGTTGCGGTGACTTGCTTGATTTCGTGTTTGAGGTAGCTTCTTACATCTGGGTGGATGGGGGGGACGGTGAGATCATCGCTGACTTGCCTGAGGTCGTAGTACCTACCGGAGCAGCGGCGACGTCTTGTACACGTGCACGGTGATGACACGAGGAAAAGGGTTTGGGAAGGATGGTGTTGTCTCGGGGCGTACTCGTATGTTTTATGCCTTGACTCGAAGTAATTGGAGACGAAAGAAAACTCGTGGGATTCTCGGGATTTTGCTGTTTGAGCTCGGGTAAGCATTGATGCCCAGTTTTGTGAGTAAATAAGCATGTTTAGGATATTTTAGTTATAAGCAGAACCTAGATTTCTTTTGGCAAGGAAACCATGGTTATGAAGTGGTAATTAAAGGAGATAAAAAGGGTTTTGAAGAATAATTTAATGGAGGTTGAATTACTTAATAAAGTAATTAAATAAATAACAATTGTTGACAGAAGTAAATCAAAGAATGATCACTTAATGTAAGGATTAATTGATATTAATCAATTGCTAACTTAAGGTTTATTAATTTACAGATAAGGAATAATTAATCTATAATTAAAGATTGATTAATTCGTTATGGATTTATAAATTTGTATTGGGAGATATTGATTAATAATTAGGGTTATTAATCAATAGTTAATGGATGATAAATCAGTTAATTAAAGATTAACTTATTGATTTTAAAAGTACGCACGGATTGATTTCTTTGTATTCAAAGAGATTAATTAATAATGAAGGTTAATTAATTAATAATTTAAGATTGATTAATTGATTTATAGGGTAATTAAGAGATAAATTACCAGTTGTAATTAATGAAATGAATGTGATTAATTAATTTGTTAATAGTCACTTAATGATTGATTTAGTATAACTATTTTAGGAGATGGATAAGTGTAATTACTTAATGAAGTAATTGATGGATAAATTACTGAATGTAATTAATATAAGGAAAATTACTTAGGGGAAGAAATTAAGGATCAATTATTTGGTGTAATTAAGTAGAGGATTAAGGTAATTAATTAAGGAGTTAATTAATTAAGGTAAGTACTTTCAGAATGGTTATTTACTATGTATGATTGATTAAGGCTGATTAAAGGAGGTAATTAATTTAGGATCATTAATTGATGTAACTAATGAAAGTAATTAAAGGTTAATTACAGTAAATTGTTGAGAATAATTAATTTGTGTAAATAAGTTAAAGAATAATTACTTTTTGTAATTGAAAATAATTAATCAAGGATGATTAATTAAAGGATGATCAATTAAGTTGTTTGAAATTAATTAATGTTAAGCACTGTTAATGGAGATTGAAGTGATTAATTTAATTTGTTTGAATTAATTAGAAATGGTAAGACTAATTTATCTTGATTAGGAATGATTGAATAATATTGTATGCCTTAGATTTATTGATATCTTAGGTATGTATTCTGAAATACTGTGTGATGTGATATGATTGGATTTAAACTGAGATAATGTGGTCATTCATTGATGATGAATTAATGCATATAGGTGACACCCTGTATTTAATGTTTGAATTGAGTTTCACTTGAATAATTTGAGATAAGATGGTATTGAATTCGAAGAGATCGGAGTCGGGTATTAGTACATACCCGAAACCACTTCGATTTATAATCATCTATAAATTCCTTATGGATTTAATATGTGAAATCAATAGGCTGGCAATGGAATGATTTAAGAAATTGGGCCTTTTAAACTATGTAGAGATACATAGATATTGATGTGTGATGGTGTTGACTATGATAAATTGAGAACTCGTAGTGAAGTACGAGTTACCCCTGGGTTTAAACTAAGTTTTATGTTGTTGAATAGTATATTAGATGGATTTACTCACGCTGGTTTACAGCCTGACCCGGGTGTTACTTTGATGTAATGCTCGGGTCAGACCGAGTATTACAGATTTTCAGGTAAGGACGTTCTGGAGCTCAGGAGGCGAGCTGGATGAGAGGAACGTGTATAGTATTTCCGCTGTATTATAATATTGTAAATCTGAGACATGCTGATTTGTATATGTCCAGTGTTGAATATTTGTGTAACTGTGATGTGTTTAAATGTAATCGACAGATATAGTATTCTTCTGTAAACTGATATTATTTATTATTATATTTTATCCGCTGCGAATGTGAGATGTTGATGATTCTGTTCTTCTTCTTCTTTTTCTCTCTTTTCTTCTTTTTCATAACTATCTGGAATTTTCGGGTTCGAAAATTTCCGGGTCGTTACATTTGGTATCAGAGCTGAAGGTTAAGCGAGAACCTTGGCTCTGGTGGGATTACTCATTAAGGATAGGGTAAGTGATACCCTAGGATGAGTTGAGAGTGTGTGTGTGTGTGTGTGTCTATATATATATATATATATATATATATATATATATATATATATATATATGAGAGCGTACTTGTTATTTTCTTATGTAAAGGTTTTAAATGATTTTATGTAAAAATATATTTTGATATATAAAGCAATATTTCTTTCTAATAAATATTGAGGGAATTGGTTGTTAAATCTTTGAATTAAATTAAGAAGTAATAGAATACAACCAAATTGAAATTGAAATTGAATAAAGATAAGTTTGAAATAAATTCAAACGGAAATTAAAATCTTGAATTGGAGAAGAGTTTCAAAATAAGATAATAATAAATTGGAATTCAGGTATGATAATCTGGGTTACTATCATAAATAATTGTTATGTTTAATAATAAAATGTGTATTAATGAAAAAAAAATGAAATGTTTTAAGAGGGTAACCTTTAAATAAGTATGACATGTAAATTAAAGTGGGTTTCAAACTATGAAGTTCTAAATTATAAATTTAAACATTTGAAAATTGTTTTCAAAATTTTAAAGGAAATAATATTATTCAAACTATTTTGAATGTAATCTTTTTCTAGAATAAGAAGTTGTTTGTAAATTTTAAAAGAATTTGTTTTAAAATAAAACCAAAAGTGGTTTAAAATTTTAAAATTTTAGCTGGATGGGCCAAGGAATAAATATGTATATGACAGATATACATAATATCAAAGATGGTTTGAAATAAACTCTAAATATTGAGTTTTAAATCTAGAATGAGATATGTTAACCAAAGTGATAAGTCTTTGAACTTAATAAGTGGGAAGATTATTTATGAGAGGTTCAAAATTTGAAATGGAGGATTCAAATTTGAGTATTGGGTAAAGGGATTAAATTGGAATTTAACTTGGAAAGTTAAATAGTTGATTTATAATGGGAGTTATGAGTGATCTCAAAATGGGTTTGAGATCCGAAATTTGGAAATGGATGGATATTTTTATAAATAATTTGAAAGATACCATCTTGTTGTTATTAATAATATTTAATATATAAATTGAATTTTTTTAAATGAATAAGAAATGAAGTGTGGTGATATATCAATTAGTGAGATAAAAGAAAAATCTAACTTTAATTTGAAATTAAGGATATGGAATTACTTTGAATTTGTAAATTAAAATTGTTTGAAACTCTTACTTGAACCTTGTAATGAGTTAAGTAAAGATAATTTAAAATGGAATTTTGAAATTTGGACTCAGAATTGAATTGTTTAAAAACTTTAAAGGAAAATACATTTAAAGAAATTAAATCAACATTTGAAGTATTAACTCGAATTTATATAATTCGAGATGGTTTAAATTTGAAATTTGAATTAGTTCAAATTGAATTTGATTTGAATTAATTAAAATTGTGATTGAAGATGTATAAATATAAAATTCAAATGGAAAATTTGAATTGGATTAATTTGAAACAATTTGAAATTGAAGTGGGTTCAATTTGAAATTAGTCCGAACTGATTTGAATAATTTGGAATTGTAATTAAAGTTGAATAGTTTTAAATTCAAATGGAATTTGAATTGAATTTGGGAAGAAATCAAGAATAATTCAACTTGATTGGGAAATGGAGTTTGAAATTGGGATTAATTCAAACTGGAGTTGAAATGAATTGAAATTGGAACTAGTTCAATTGAAATTTATTTGAATTAGTAGAATTTGAGATCAAGATTGAATAAAGTTAAATTTGGAAAGAAACTAAGGTTAATTCAACTTAAATTGGGGTTGAATCAATTTCAATGGAAATTGAAGTTATTTAAATTGGAAATTTAAATTGAATTGATGAGAATGGAGAATGGGAAGTGAGCAGTTTTGACTTTGGACTATTTTTAATATAAATTGTTTTGATATAAACTTATTTTTCCAAGCTATTCATTATATATACAACCTTTCTTTTAAAAGCCAAACTATCTTATAATTGTTTTACAATTTTTTTTTTGAAACTGTTTAACAATTTTCCAACTGTTTTATAAACTAATTACTATATTTCAAATATTTTACAAAACTAATTACTATCTTACTATTATTTTGCAATTATCTAAAATTTATATAATTATTTTAACAATTTTCTACCTATTTTACACCTAATTTACAAACTAGTAATTATTTTTCAACAACTTATTTATTTTTAACTTTTCAAGCTATTTTCTAAATTTAATGTGACGACCCAGAATTTTTAAGCCTTTAAAATCGGAATATTTAATTGATTTTTATATTTAAAAGTAAAATTTTACTTGAATTCCAAATATCACTATTTAATTTGATAATTAAATTATTGGATTAAATAATTGGAAATTGGGTAAAATATGAAATCTGGAATTTTAAGCCTGTTAAAAATAATTTGAAGGCTCGTAAAATTTATATTAATAGTGCTGAGAATAATAGAAGTTTTAAAATTGAATTTAACAGTGATTTGTTAGGAAATTAAAAATATATCGTTTAAATTGAATTTAAAAAAAATAGCTTTCCGAGGCGCAGTCTCGGAATTCGACGAAACTGGTTCCATTGGATCCGTAATATTGAATTATTATCGGACTTCAAATTTCGTATTGATCGGAGTTGTTGTGTGAGCGGACGATAAGTAAACGCGTTGAAAATTAAATATATATTTATTTAAAAAACCAAAGTCAACGGAAAGATATTCTTTCTCATCAGCAGCTATCTTCTTCCTGAGCAAGCCGATTTCCTTTCTTATCATGTTTCCCCTTTTTGAAACAGCACGCAACTGTCAAAGCATGTTATCGAAAATTTATAATAAATAAGAATCATCGTTTTCTTTTCCTTTCGTAAAATCAATTTCAGACTCGAAATCTTCAGAGAGAAAAGGCCGAAAGGAACGAAGAATACTGCAGTATCTTCTCGTCTATTTTCCCCTCTTTTCAATTTTATTCACATTCCCAAATCAAGCAAGCCGAGCCTTCTTATTCAATTTCGTACTCTTCTTCTCATCATCAATCCGAATGCATCTCAGAAAAAGAAAAGGGAAGCGAGAAATCGAAAAATCATGGCCGGCAATCTTTTTCTTTCTCTCGAATTCGAACTCGAGATGACGAATCGAACGAGATTTCGTTCGAAGTTTACTCCTCGATCAATTACCGGATGTTCGACACGAAGGGGGAGGCCGCGACCTTGTTCAATTTGGGATTCGAGGGGTCGCGACTCGTTTGGGCGAAGGATTCGAGCTCGGCTAGAGCTTTGTGAAACAGTGGTAACGATGGCAACGTCGAGGCGACGTCAGGTCGACGCTCTATAGCGAGTAGGTTGCGGTGACTCCTTGGGCAGGGAGGCAAGCACGTGAGGTCGATGGCACGTTTGTTGGTATGGATTGTTGCAGGCGGTGAGTCAGAAAGGTATCCTTCGATTTACTTTCATTTAACTTAAAGATTAACTGTGTATATTCAGAAGCAGGATGTAGAAATTATTCAGATAGGAAGTAGAATAATATATTTAAAATAAGTTATTCAAAATAAAAATAAAAATTCCTGTTTAAAATTTAATATATACTTTTCATATGGGATAAAAAGGAATTTTATCTATTAGAATTTAATATGTAGTTAAACTAGTAAATAGATATATAGGTACACATATCTCAATATATACAGTAAACAAGAAAAATTAAATTTATTTACTAAAGAGATATAGGATTAGAAATTAATTTTAAATTGTTTTGAGTTGGATAGTTTGTGTTCGAAATTGGACCTTTGTTTATATAGGTTATTTTATAGTTCTAAAAAAAATACAATAATAAATTAAATATACATATACATATTATAACCTACTAGATTAATTTTAAAGATAATTTATTAAAGGGGAATTAGTTCGAACTAAAATTCATTAGTTTAAAATAGAACCATTGGTTTATTAAATTTAAAAATAAAAATAAATTGTTCGACTTTATTTCAAATATTAACAAAATCATATAATGTTATACAAGGTTTAAAATCGGGAAGATACAAGTCGGAATGGAACCGGAGTGGAATAGACTGCAAATTAAAATTAAAAGGTGAGTTAACCTCACTCGGTTTAAAATTTAAATTTTAAATGATTAAATTTAGATCAATGTTTGAATGGTTGAATTGATGGATGTGCTGTATAGTATAGTTTATATTTGAAATTGGTATTATATATTGTGCAAACATCTGTGGATGCAGGGAAAACAGGTTGGAGGGATCCAACTGGATCCCTCAACATTTATTATTTCATATTCTCTGTTGTGATTACTCGATATTCTATGATGAAAATATTGGAATATTGAATGTTATGATTTGGTTGGATATATTTGGGTATAATGAATTACCAAAAATATATAAATTGGATTTTGGAAAGAAAATAAAGGAAGTAAAGTTGTAAACGAAATAATCTTAGAAAATTTAATAAAATTAGAATGAATTGAATAAGAAATAGAAGTATGTGAAATACTAATAAATAACTTCGAGTATGAAAAGAAAGGGGTTTGAATAAACAGTGATTAATGACTTGTAAAATCAAGTGATATTATTTTAAAGGAACAAAATTTTTTTTAAAAACTTAAAGTCTTAAATTTATCTAAGGGAATAAGAAGTAAATTGAGAAATCTAAATTGGTATTTCAATTAAAAAGTATTTAAATCATAATTAAGGAATAAATCTGAAATTAAAGGATTTTGGAATAAATGAAGTAAATTGGAAATCAATTTGGAAATTGATTTAAGTGTTTGAAATTGGATATTTGGAAGAATAAATTCAAGGTGGGAACTTATTAAAGGAATGAGAAAAATTGTTTAAAAATAAATAGTGATTTATTTTTAAAGGTTGTGAAGAGAAGTATATTTCTCTGGATAGCCAAGTACATGTTTTTAAAAAGTAAATTTTTAAATATAAATTAAATGTTTTAAAGTTGTTTTTAAAGAAAGCAAGTTTTGTAAAATTTATTATTTCTAATATTTAAGGTCTAAAGTGAGTATTTTCTTTTAACCTATTTTAGCAGTAAATATTTAAGAAGTAACTTGGTATGTTGTTTCTAAAAGTGAAAACCTAGTTTTATATTGTATAAAATAACCTTATTTTTAAATATTCATATAGTATTTTTTTTTAGCCAAAGTAATTCCAAAGTAAGTATTTTTGCTTAATCTATTATCGTAATAATTATTTAAAGTATTATTTTAAATTAAAGTAAGATTTTCCAAATTAAATGTTAAACATATTTTACAATAAAGTAATTTAAATTTATTTAGAAAAATCTAGTTTTGTGCTTGGTGATTCCAGTGGAAATAGAAATACTGGGAATTTATTCTGAGAAAGGCAGATAGTTTTGAAAACTGTTTCAAGGAATTTGAAAAGTGAAAATATATCTTTTGAAGATATTTTTGGGATAAATAAATAATTTGGGAAATTATTTATTGGTTGATGGTTGTTTGTGAATATTAATTGATAGTTAAATAACCGACTATCAATATTGGCCAAATGCGTTGATCGTTTCGAAGAGACCGGGATCGAGATTAATTTCTCGAAAACCACTTCGATCCGGTTTGTGAGTTTTCGTGTAAACGATTTTGGATTCGAAGATGGAGCAGTGAAGTGCAAGGGCTAGTCGCTACTAATCCTGAGGATATTTCCAAAATGGATGTAGTAGGAATAGTGCCTTCGGTTCTGTTTGAACCCGGAAAGGACTTGTATGGATGAATGCTTGCGAAACATCGTCAGGTTGGCGATGGGAATTCTAAGGAATATGTTCTTTAAAGGTAACGCTTAGCCTCAAGCCTCATCAAATGGGAATGACTGAAAATCAGGGGTTATGCAGCAAGGCTAGGTGGGTAGCACCCAAGCAGGGTGAGGTCATTCCAGTCTAGATGTCCCTTTTTATTTCGGCTTAGTGGGCGGTTGCTGATCCCAACCGCGGGGTGATCTCACTAGGGATTATCCAGTAAGGGGTAGTCCCGGCCTTGTGTTGCAGGGGAGCGGGCGTACTCCTCGGTACGGTGATCTAGGCCCCGTACTGTGACAGGTGGTACCCCAGTGCCTAGTCATTAGTTGGAAATCCATTCTCCCTACGAGCCTTGTACGAGTTTTGTTTGTATTACCCACTCTGTGGCTAGTAGCTGGAATTTAATGAATGTAACAATTTAGGCTATTTTATAAGTATTTGTATATAGACCCTATTATAATATCAGAGGATTTCTATAAAAATTGTTTTAGCTATCGTAAGGTAAAAACCCGACATGTTTATTTGTGGCGTAATCTTACGAGATGCTTTTGTTTTCAAAGGATTTTTGAAACTTTAATAATCAATTGGGTGTGATTTTCTCACGCTGGTATTCCAGACTGACTCGGGTGTTATTTAACTGTAATGCTCGGGTCAGACCGAGTATTATAGGATACAGGATATGATGCTGTGGAACTCAGGAGATGAGCTGGATTGACGATACGTACTCTCGTACTTGTGTGTATATATATATATATATATATATATATATTTCCGCTATGTTGAGTTGTTGTGTATCCATTTGTATGACATTGATGTTGAGTTGGGATTGATGTACTCTGATGATGTAATATATAAACAAAGATATTTGATGTTTAAGTAAAGAGTATTTATTATCTATTATATTTTATTCCGCTGCGATGGTTAGATTCTGTTGTTGTTTTCTATTTTCTTCTTCTACCTCTTCTTCTTTAACCCAAATGGTTCGTATTTCTGTACGACTTGAGTTGATTTAGATAGAATAGTGTTGACTCAAGGGGTACGGATTTGCGGGTCGTTACACTTGGTATCAGAGCTTAGGTTCGTGATAACCTTGGCTCTGGTGGGAATTACTCATTGAAATAGAGTCAATAGTACTCTAGAATGAGTTTGAGTGTATTAATAGATATGAGCGCGTATTTGTTAGTGAATATAAAATGGTTTTATATTGTGTTGATTGGTTTATTGAGTAGTTTATGGATTCTGGTCAATACGAGTAATTAACGTTATTGATAGGGATCTCTAAACACTTGAATAGAACAATTCGACAGTATTGTTTTAAAATAGGGTAAATGAAATGATTTTACCTAAATTATTTTTGTATATGAAAGATATAATTTTTGTAAAGTATTATAGTATTTGGATGCTTGATTGTCAAGGAATGTTAATATTAAATTATTAACACTATTGTGTAGAAATTGAATAAGAAATTGGAACTTATAACCAAAGTTGAGGAAATAAATTTATATAACAAAATGGAATTGGAAATATAGATTATAAATGTAATTTACAAATTGAAATAAACTTCATATACAAATGAGATTTGTTAATGTAAACTGTAAAGGTGATTATTATTTTGAGATAAAATTTCAGAGAATGTTTGAATATAGATTTAAAGGAATTGCAATTTGGGATTTTTGGGAAAATTTTAAATTCCTTTGGGTTTGAAAACGGTTTCCAAAAGATTTGGAGTAATAGTATTATTTTGGAAATATTTTGAGTTGTATTCGAAATCTTGTGAGATTTGGAAATTTAAAATATTTGAAAGGTTTTTAAAGGGATAAAAGCACTAAACTCTCTGTGATCGCAGGAAAATAATTCCGATGATGATCGCGACATCATTGGTATTCATTTTGAAGTTTCCAAGAGAGGAATTGCTACCTCAATATTTTAAATTGGAATTGTTTGCGAATTGGGTTTGGTTTTGAAATTTAAAGGGATAATTGAATTTGCCAAAGGATTTTGGATGTAGTTGATTTCAAAGGTGATTTTGAAATTTTGGAAAAATTGTTTAAACTCTGGAATCTTATTTTAAATGTTTATGGAATAATAAAAATATATTGGCTAAACGAAGGTATAATTCCGAGTTAAAAAGTAAAATGTGAATGAGATTGACTGTAAATAGATGAAATATGAATATGAATAAGTTGTGATTTATAAAATTTGGAAGCAAAATATATAGGCCAAATAAAATTGTTTGTAATGATAATAAATATAATCCAAAAATTTTAAATATAAAATAGATTGAACTCAAGTAAAAGGTTAGAGTGATTTCTGAAATAAAAATCAAATATTGGGTATAAAATTTGAATAAGCCAATCGATAATTAATTAATTAATGAACTTGGAAATGAACTCGAGTATAAGTGAATTCAGTTTGGATTGTTGGTGAATTAAATGTAATTGGAAGTGTAGTCGAATAAAATAGAACTAGATTATAACAATGATGGAATTGAAAAATTCTGATGAGATAAGTTATAGAATCATAATTTGAATGGAGTGGGAAAAATTAATAAGTGTATGACTTATAAAAACAAAAGTCTGCAAGAGAAGTAATAAGCCTGAATAAATTTGTTGGGTATTTTGGAAAAAAATCCAAATCTGAGAGGTAAAATAAGATTGGATAATAATAGTAATGGTTTGAATTGCAAATAAACTCAAATGAGTAGAAATAAATTGGAGATGGCCATGTAATCAATTGAATGAGTTGAGTATGAAAGTTAAATTTTATAATAACTAATCAAATGAAATTGTAAATTTTAAATGAGATTTGATTATGATAGAATCAAGTTGAATATAAAAGAAAAAATTACTTGTAAATGAAAAATGAGCTTAAGTATATAATTTAAATAAATTAAAGTAAATTAACTTAAAGCTAAACAAATGGTAGAGAGTTGAATTGAATTCAACTTAAAACTATTAATGATATTGGTTTGAATTTAAATCAAGTGAAAATAAATGGATGGAATAAATAAGAATCAAATAAAGTGTGGTTTAAATTAGTTGAGAAACGATTATGGAATGCAATAGCTTGGATTGTCTTCGAGCTAAATAAATAGTTTGGAATAAACAAATATGGAATGAAATGCAGGTGAATGGATTCAAATCTAAAATGCAATGAAAATGAGAATATTTAGGTTGTGAATAAATTTAAAAACGGAATAGAATTAAGTATAAATTTAGTCGAAATCAATTTCAATTGATTATAAAACATAATTACTTATTTATTCACATAGATCTCGTCAAATTGCATAAAATAAATTGTCATTTGAAGTAAATGGAAGTAATTAAAATTCTATGAATTGGTAGGGGTAAAATAAACTGATTTTGAGATCAATTGGGTTAAATATGAGTTCAGTTTGCTTAAAAATAAATTAAGTATAAGTGATTGAGTTTTAAACCATTCAAATTGATGAAGTTGTATACGAATGGATTGAAAACCATTCAAATTGAATGAAAATGGTTTGTAAATTAATTGAAATAGTTGAATTAATATGAAAATTATATAAATTGCTTACGGAAAATGTTAATGTGCATTTCCTTTAGAATTCATATGTTTTAACCATTGCAACCAAGTGAAATATAGTTAAACTGCATATATTTGGCACTTACATGTTTAAATTGAGTAAGTACAGGTACCTGGAAGCCGTGTGGCTGGATTTGGTAGTGCTATTTGCTAAAAATAATAAGCCGCTTGCTTAAAATGCTAAATAAGGTACGCCTACGCAATATAAATAGGAAATATGAACTGTTTTTTATTTTTCCAACCGGGTGGGTCGATGTATATATATTTATATCTTTTGTCAAATTGCAAAAGCTCCTCCGTACAAAGGAGACTCTGCCAAAAAATTTCAGAAATTTTGGGAGTTAGAAAATTTTTGAAATTTTTAGAAAATTTTGTTAACGACAAAACGGTTCAAAACTGGAAAATTGAAATAAGTTAGTGAATGGAACTAATTAAAATAACGACATGAATTAGTAATAAATGACAAATATAATTTATATACTCAGAGTTAAAGATAAATTGAATTCATATGGAAATGAAAGAATCAATGTGAATAGGAACAGATATAAACCAAAGTGGGAGATGAAAATAAATATAAGGAACACGTGAATGCTTATACTAACTTAAGAAGGGAATGGTGAATTCATGATTGGGAAGTGATACTACAAATATAATCTAAGTTAATGTTTGAATTAATAAATACTGACATTTTGTAATAAAGTGATATGATGTTTTGGGAATATTGCGATTGGATATTAGTGCTAAGAAGGATATGCAGGTAATATAAAGGGAAAAGAGAATTGGATTGATTTCAAGAGATAAAAATTTGAAATACTCGACTTAAAGGAATGTGTTTAAATTTATGGGAAATTTGATTGGGATTTTTGGATCTAGCCACTTGGCTTTTTGTTTTCTTTTTGGATTTGGGAGGCCGTAGAGCCGTTTTGTAGTTGTACCGAGCCAGCCGCGCAAAGAAGACCTGGCAAAAAATTTTGAAAATTTAGGGAGTTAAAATTTTTTTGAGAAAATTTAGATAATTCAAAATTTGGTTTTAAATTGGAATTTGAATGATTGAGTATGTAATATTGGTTGAAACTATGGGAAAGTTGGGAAAGATTGGTAAAAATGGCAGTGGGTCTTTTATAAAAAGATAATGGATAGGATGTTGAACAGTTTGGTTTTGGAAAATAGTAACGGGTATTTGACCATTTTTCCTAACTAGTAATTTCGGGGACGAAATTCTTTTAAGGGGGGAGGAATGTGACGACCCGGAATTTTTAAGCCTTTAAAATCGGAATATTTAATTGATTTTTATATTTAAAAGTAAATTTTTACTTTAATTCCAAATATCATTATTTAATTTGATAATTAAATTATTGGATTAAATAATTGGAAATTGGGTAAAATATGAAATCTGGAATTTTAAGCCTGTTAAAAATAATTTGAAGGCTCGTAAAATTTATATTAATAGTGCTGAGGATAATAGAAGTTTTAAAATTGAATTTAACAGTGATTTGTTAGGAAATTAAAAATATATCGTTTAAATTGAATTTAAAAAAATAGCCTTCCGAGGCACAGTCTCGGAATTCAACGAAACCGGTTCCATTGGATCCGTAATATTGAATTATTATCGGACTTCAAATTTCGTATTGATCGGAATTGTTGTGTGAGCGGATGATAAGTAAACGCGTTAAAAATTAAATATATATTTATTTATATAACCTAAGTCAACGGAAAGATATTCTTTCTCATCAGCAGCTATCTTCTTCCTGAGCAAGCCAATTTCCTTTCTTATCCTGTTTCCCCTTTTTGAAACAGCACGCAACTGTCAAAGCATGTTATCGAAAATTTATAATAAATAAGAATCATCGTTTTCTTTTCCTTTCGTAAAATCAATTTCAGACTCGAAATCTTCAGAGAGAAATGGCCGAAAGGAACGAAGAATACTGCAGTACCTTCTCGTCTATTTTCCCCTCTTTTCAATTTTATTCACATTCCCAAATCAAGCAAGCCGAGCCTTCTTATTCAATTTCGCACTCTTCTTCTCATCATCAATTCGAACGCATCTCAGAAAAAGAAAAAGGAAGCGAGAAATCATGGCCGGCAATCTTTTTCTTTCTCTCAAATTCGAACTCGAGATGACGAATCGAACGAGATTTCGTTCGAAGTTTACTCCTCGATCAATTACCGGATGTTCGACACGAAGGGGGAGGCCGCGACCTTGTTCAATTTGGGATTCGAGGGGTCGCGACTCGTTTAGGCGAAGGATTCGAGCTCGACTAGAGCTTTGTGAAACAGTGGTAACGATGGCAACGTCGAGGCGACGTCAGATCGACGCTCGATAGCGAGTAGGTTGCGGTGACACCTAGGGCAGGGAGGCGAGCACGTGGGGTCGATGGCACGTTTGTTGGTATGGATTGTTGCAAGCGGTGAGTCAGAAAGGTATCCTTCGATTTACTTTCATTTAACTTAAAGATTAACTGTGTATATTCAGAAGCAGGATGTAGAAATTGTTCAGATAGGAAGTAGAATAATATATTTACAATAAGTTATTCAAAACAAAAATAAAAATTTCTGTTTAAAATTTAATATATACTTTTCATATGGGATAAAAAGGAATTTTATCTATTAGAATTTAATATGTAGTTAAACTAGTAAATAGATATATAGGTACACATATCTCAATATATACAGTAAACAAGAAAAATTAAATTTATTTACTAAAGAGATATAGGATTAGAAAGTAATTTTAAATTGTTTTGATTTGGATAGTTTATGTTCGAAATTGGACCTTTGTTTATATAGGTTATTTTATAGTTCTAAAAAAATAATAATACAATAATAAATTAAATATACATATACATATTATAACCTACTAGATTAATTTTAAAGATAATTTATTAAAGGGGAATTAGTTCAAACTAAAATTTAGTAGTTTAAAATAGAACCATTGGTTTATTAAATTTAAAAATGAAAATAAATTGTTCGACTTTATTTCGAATATTAACAAAATCATATAATGTTATACAAGGTTTAAAATCGAGAAGATACAAGTCGGAATGGAACCGGAGTGGAATAGACTGCAAATTAAAATTAAAAGATGTGTTAACCTCACTCAGTTTTAAATTTAAATTTTAAATGATTAAATTTAGATCAATGTTTGAATGGTTGAATTGATGGATGTGCTGTATAGTATAGTTTATATTTGAAATTGGTATTATATACTGTGCTAACTTCTGTGGATGTAGGGAAAACAGGTTGGAGGGATCCAACTGGATCCCTCAACCTTTATTATTTCATATTCTTTGTTGTGATTACTCGATATTCTATGATGAATATATTGGAATATTGAATGTTATGATTTGGTTGGATATATTTGGGTATAATGAATTACCAAAAATATGTAAATTGGATTTTGGAAAGAAAATAAAGTGAAGTTGTAAACGAAATAATCTTAGAAAATTTAATAAAATTAGAATGAATTGAATAAGAAATAGAAGTATGTGAAATACTAATAAATAACTTCGAGTATGAAAAGAAAGGGGTTTGAATAAACAGTGATTAATGACTTGTAAAATCAAGTGATATTATTTTAAAGGAACAAAGAATTATTTAAAAACTTAAAGTTTTAAATTTATCTAAGGGAATAAGAAGTAAATTGAGAAATCTAAATTGGTATTTCAATTAAAAGTATTTAAATCATAATTAAGGAATAAATCTGAAATTAAAGGATTTTGGAATAAATGAAGTAAATTGGAAATCAATTTGGAAATTGATTTTAGTGTTTGGAATTGGATATTTGGAAGAATAAATTCAAGGTGGGAACTTATTAAAGGAATGAGAAAATTTGTTTAAAAATAAATAGTGATTTATTTTTAAAGGTTGTGAAGAGAAATATATTCTCTGGATAGTCAAGTACATGTTTTTAAAAAGTAAATTTTTAAATATAAATTAAATGTTTTAAAGTTGTTTTTAAAGAAAGCAAGTTTTGTAAAATTTATTATTTCTAATATTTAAGGTCTAAAGTGAGTATTTTCTTTTAACCTATTTTAGCAGTAAATATTTAAGAAGTAACTTGGTATGTTGTTTCTAAAAGTGAAAACCTAGTTTTATATTGTATAAAATAACCTTATTTTTAAATATTCATATAGTATATTTTTTTAGCCAAAGTAATTCTAAAGTAAGTATTTTTGCTTAATCTATTATCGTAATAATTATTTAAAGTATTATTTTAAATTAAAGTAAGATTTTCTAAATTAAATGTTAAACATATTCTACAATAAAGTAATTTAAATTTATTTAGAAAAATCTAGTTTTGTGCTTGGTGATTCCAGTGGAAATAGAAATACTGGGAATTTATTCTGAGAAAGGCAGATAGTTTTGAAAACTGTTTCAAGGAATTTGAAAAGTGAAAATATATCTTTTGAAGATATTTTTGGGATAAATAAATAATTTGGGAAATTATTTATTGGTTGATGGTTGTTTGTGAATATTAATTGATAGTTAAATAACCGACTATCAATATTGGCCAAATGCGTTGATCGTTTCGAAGAGACCGGGATCGAGATTAATTTCTCGAAAACCACTTCGATCCGGTTTGTGCGTTTTCGTGTAAACGATTTTGGATTCGAAGATGGAGCAGTGAAGTGCAAGGGCTAGTCGCTACTAATCCAGAGGATATTTCCAAAATGGATGTAGTAGGAATAGTGCCTTCGGTTCTGTTCAAACCCGGAACGGACTTGTATGGATGAATGCTTGCGAAACATCGTCAGGTGGGCGATGGGCATTCTAAGGAATATGTTCTTTAAAGGTAACACTTAGCCTCAAGCCTCATTAAATGGAAATGACTGAAAATCAGGGGTTATGTAGCAAGGCTAGGTGGGTAGCACCCAAGAAGGGTGAGGTCATTCCAGTCTAGATGTCCCTTTTTATTTCGGCTTAGTGGGCGGTTGCTGATCCCAACCGCTGGGTGATCTCACTCGGGATTATCCAGTAAGGGGTAGTCCCGGCCTTGTGTTGTAGGGGAGCGGGCGTACTCCTCGATACGGTGATCTAGGCCCCGTACTGTGACAGGTGGTACCCCAGTGCCTAGTCATTAGTTGGAAATCCATTCTCCCTACGAGCCTTGTACGAGTTTTGTTTGTATTACCCACTCTGTGGCTAGTAGCTGGAATTTAATGAATGTAACAATTTCGGCTATTTTATAAGTATTTGTATATAGACCCTATTATAATATCAGAGGATTTCTATAAAAATTGTTTTAGCTATCGTAAGGTAAAAACCCGACATGTTTATTTGTGGCGTGGTCTTACGAGATGCTTTTGTTTTCAAAGGATTTTTGAAACTTTAATAATCAATTGGGTGTGATTTTCTCACGCTGGTATTCCAGACTGATTCGGGTGTTATTTAACTGTAATGCTCGGGTCAGACCGAGTATTATAGGATACAGGATATGATGCTGTGGAACTCAGGAGACGAGCTGGATTGACGATACGTACTCTCTTACTTGTATATATATATATATATATATATATATATATATATATATATATTTCCGCTATGTTGAGTTGTTGTGTATCCATTTGTATGACATTGATGTTGAGCTGGGATTAACATACTCTGATGATGTAATACATAAACAAAGATATTAGATGTTTGAGTAAAGAGTATTTATTATCTATTATATTTTATTCCGCTGCGATGGTTAGATTCTGTTGTTGTTTTCTATTTTTTTCTTCTACCTCTTCTTCTTTAACCCAAAAGGTTCGTATTTCTGTATGACTTGAGTTGATTTAGGTAGAATAGTGTTGACTCAAGGGGTACGGATTTACAGGTCGTTACACTTAAACTGGACAGAGTTTAAACTGTTTTTGATTGAATACCCGATCGAGATAAGAATAGAGGTGATAATCCAAACGGATTGAAGCAATTGTGAGTAAGTGAATGAAAATAAAAGTGAATGTGAATAGAAATGGAATTGATTTGGCCAATGACCAATAAAGATAAATACGTAGGGTGTACGTATGTTATTCTATTCGCATAGTGATTTGATCTAGATTCGAGCACATAATTTCGAGATAGTATGTCGATCTGAGTTGGGATTTTTCGCTCGATTTTCGACGGCGAACCTGGATATGGATTGTTGATTGGTTCTGGATATTCTCTATCATAGTTATGACTATGCAAGGAGAATGACGGTTTCTGATCAAGAAACCAGATCTGTGTCCACACTAGGAAGTCGGGTGGACGATACTAGTTCGGAAATGAAATTGTGTGGTCGAGTGAGCGATCAGATTGGTATAGCGTACGGATGATATGTGTACATCGTACGGATTTGAATGAAAATGATATTAAAAAGTGTAATCAAATTTGAATATTTGATTTTGAGTAAACAAAGTTAAATATCTTTGTTTTATAAGATGAAACTTCCCTTGTTGAATCTTTTGCCAGAAAAAAAGGAGTTTTATACAAGTTTGAAATGATCCAAAGTTTTAAAAATTATATTTATTTGTGTATATATATATATATATATATATATATATATATATATATAAAGGATCTTATGAGGATTTTGGAAAAGGTTTTGGGAACCTTTGGATTTGGAAAGGCTTTTGATTTTTGGGTAAAATCAATATTGGAATTTGGAAAGCCTAGTTTGAGAATTATCGATTTTGGAATAATCGATTTTGTGTAAAAGAGCTTTGTATGAGATCATACTAGGTGTATGATTTGAAGATACTATATGTGTATAGTATAAAATGTTTTGATGATGGCTCTAGGGAAAAAGGCGCTCCCTTGAAATGAACTTCTCAGGAGTACCACCGGGTGGTGCTGCCTTGGGCCCCAAGTGGGGGTTCTAAAGTTGATCATGTGAGGAGTCCGGACAAAACTAGTTCCTGGGGATTATGAGTAGAGTATAACATAGCGAAAGTCGTGTGTGCCACTGAGAGCCAACAGTCTACGTTTGATTTTATATCGGTAGACTGCGACCTATGTAGGAGTGGTGAAGTTTCATTTTGACAGCGAAAATCAGAGGCCGCTGAGAGCCTGCAGTTACATGGACTTTTTTTGCGATGGCAACGTAACCCTGGAGTGTAACTGCGATCTGTCGTGTGGGATCCATGGCGTAATCGAGAGGCCGCGGAGAGCCTGTAGTTACATGGACTTTTGCTGTGACGGCAACGTAACCCTGGAATGTAACTGCGACCATGGATAGGGGTGACGATTTCCATAGCATTCTCAACAAAGATATTTCTTCTATTTTCAAAAAAATGATTTCTATATTTTCAATAAATAAATATTTTCCAAATATTTTCACTGGGTGTTTAAATGGGTCTGCTAAGTACTTACAGATTTTCAGTCTTGCGCCTGATCAACGTATGACCGAATTTCTGTGAGAACAAGGATGGGCTAGTTAAAACATCGAGTTATAAAAAGTATTTTTATAAAACCATTTTATAATATTATGTAGATTTTAAAAGTGTTTCAAAAAATAATTTTTCTAAAAATAAGCATTTTAATAAATTCTGGCTTCGTTCCTTTTCGAGAACGAAAAGATTCAAAGGGGGGAGGAATGTGATAACCCAAATTTTTGGACATCTGTTAATTGGAACAGGATTAAAAAGTTTTAAAATACAAATTTGTAATTTAAACAAATAAAATAAGTCTTAATTTGATATATATTAATAAAAATAGTTTGGAATTATATAGGTATTTCAAGTATAAAACATTTGAACATATGTAGATGTAAAATTAGTAATTTAGGAAATAAAAAGAACATTTGAAACCAAAAATTTTGACAACAAAGATAATTTCATGATCATTTAAAAATATAAACTAAGTGAAAATAGAACTTCTCAAGCATATAAACATATGTTATATTTATTTGGATCATAGCATAAGTAATTTACAAATATCTACCTAATTCACATTGTATATTTATTTAAAATTTAAAAGCCTAAGTATATACATTTTTTTACATGAAAATATTACATAAATATATATAATCTAAATGAATTTATAAAAGACTAGCTAACACTTGTAAGCATATTAAGTAATTTAAAGACATTTGTAAAATGAAATGGATATGTGTAAGCTAAATAATTGACATAAGGACAAGTGGCTATATTTGTTTTTCTATTGATAATTAAAACTTTAAATTTTAAAAATATGAAAAATAGATTTGGTATTTACTTTCATCATCTCTAAATCTTTCTCCTCTTTCAATTGAAATTAAATTCAAAACAAAATGAAGATAAAAAAAAGAACTGGAAATTCAACAAAGCAAGAAAATTAAAGGCAATATTCTCCAATCTGAAACAAAAGCAAGGACTAGATGTAAGCCTATCGAAATCATCTCAAGCAATAAGGATCAGATCAGATTTCAACTTGCATGCATCATTCAGATCAAAATGAAAATACAAAGCTTATAGCTCAGTCCTTTGTTTGCATAAACAGGTGAGTAAGCTTGTTAAATCTATGAATCTTGATCAAGTATGCAGTGATCTTATAAGTATGATCTAAAATTTCCTGTGCATGTTGTTTTAAAATGATTTTAAGCATATATATGTGTGTGTTAGCAAATTTTATCTGGGCTGGAACATAAAAGTAAGTTTCTGCCCAAATTGAAAACAGCAATTTTTTTTTTCAAATCTGGATTTTTGCTTTGTGTTTGGAAAACATGCTTGAAGTAATTGTAATGGTTTGAATATATATACATATAAGTATGTATATATATGTATATATGGGGGTAGATATAAGTGTGCATGTCTGGAATATTGTCTTTTGCTCTGTTCCAGTTTTACAAGGTTCAAACCTTGTTTGAGAATCAAATTCCTATTCTTCAAATCCTTTATAGACCTTGGTGTCTAAATAAAATGTGATCGAATTGGAAAAAATTTAATGTTAAAAATATTTTTAAGTAGTAAAATGATAGGGTTGTCTGGAAAAATTTAAAATACAGTAAAATCATATCTTTGTTCAAATTTTAATTGATAAAAATTTAGGCTTTTATTTCTTGATACTGTTTGTTTACACAAATCATGAGTTTTAAGATCAAGGTCGGATCGTGGAAAATTTTGAATTGATCGAAATTTGCAAATTGGGCAAATTCTAGTGTTTGGTGGCGTTTAAATGATCGGGGTTTTGGTGGAAGGTGGTTCATGGATTGGAAATGATGGCAAAAATGGTTGAAGATTTTCTCGGGCATGGTGGAGACGAAACGAGGGTGAACTAGGGTTTACCGCCTGTTGGGTTCGTCGGTATTTTTGGATTGAATTCTCCATTGTGGTAGATGCGGGCTCGATCGCGAGTGAATTAATAGTCGCGTGAGCCTTTGACGCAGGTTAGCTCGGAGTATTGTAACCTCCGACGACCGGAGACATTGGCATTGAGGGACGATTGATGATCTAGTTTTGGGTTTAGTTGCAGTGACTTGCTTGATTTCGTGTTTGAGGTAGCTTCTTACATCTGGGTGGATGGAGGCGACGGTGAGATCATCGCCGACTTGCCTGAGGTCGTAGTACCTACCGGAGCAGCGGCGACGCCTTGTACACGTGCACGGTGATGACACGAGGAAATGGGTTTGGGAAGGATGGTGTTGTCTCTGGGCGTACTCGTATGTTTTATGCCTTGACTCGAAGTAATTGGAGACGAAAGAAAACTCGTGAGATTCTCGGGATTTTGCTGTTTGAGCTCGGGTAAGCATTGATGCCCAGTTTTGTGAGTAAATAAGCATGTTTAGGATATTTTAGTTATAAGCAGAACCAAGATTTCTTTTGGCAAGGAAACCATGGTTATGAAGTGGTAATTAAAGGAGATAAAAAGGGTTTTGAAGAATAATTTAATGGAGGTTGAATTACTTAATAAAGTAATTAAATAAATAATAATTGTTGACGGAAGTAAATCAAAGAATGATCACTTAATGTAAGGATTAATTGAGATTAATCAATTACTAACTTAAGGTTTATTAATTTACAGATAAGGAATAATTAATCTATAATTAAAGATTGATTAATTCGTTATGGATTTATAAATTTGTATTGGGAGATATTGATTAATAATTAGGGTTATTATTCAATAGTTAATGAATAATAAATCAGTTAATTAAAGATTAACTTATTGATTTTAAAAGTACGTAAGGATTGATTTCTTTGTATTCAAAGAGATTAATTAATAACTAAGGTTAATTAATTAATAATTTAAGATTGATTAATTGATTTATAGGGTAATTAAGAGATAAATTACCAGTTGTAATTAATGAAATGAATGTGATTAATCAATTTGTTAATAGTCACTTGATGATTGATTTAGTATAACTATTTAAGGAGATGGATAAGTGTAATTACTTAATGAAGTAATTGATGGATAAATTACTGAATGTAATTAATATAAGGAAAATTACTTAGGAGAAGAAATTAAGGATAAATTATTTGCTGTAATTAATTAGAGGATTAAGGTAATTAATTAAGGTAAGTAATTTCAGAATGGTTATTTACTATGTATGATTGATTAAGGCTGATTAAAGGCGGTAATTAATTTAGGATCATTAATTGATGTAACTAATGAAAGTAATTAAAGGTTAATTATCGTAAATGGTTGAGAATAATTAATTTGTGTAAATAAATTAAAGAATAACTACTTTCTGTAATTGAAAATAATTAATCAAGGATGATTAATTAAAGGATGATCAATTAAGTTGTTTGTAATTAATTAATGTAAAACGGTATTAATGGAGATTGAAGTGATTAATTTAATTTGTTTGAATTAATTAGAAATGGTAAGACTAATTTATCTTGATTAGGAATGATTGAATAATATTGTATGCCTTAGATTTATTGATATCTTAGGTATGTATTCTGAAATACTGTGTGATGTGATACGATTGGATTTAAACTGAGATAATGTGGTCAATCATTGATGATGAATTAATGCATATAGGTGACACCCTGTATTTAAAGTTTGAATTGAGTTTCACTTGAATAATTTGAGATAAGATGGTATTGAATTCGAAGAGATCGGAGTCGGGTATTAGTAAATACCCGAAACCACTTCGATTTATAATCATCTATAAATTCCTTATGGATTTAATATGTGAAATCAATAGGCTCGAAATGGAATGATTTAAGAAATTAGGCCCTTTAAACTATGTAGAGATACATAGATATTGATGTGTGAAGGTGTTGACTATGATAAATTGAGAACTCGTAGTGAAGTACGAGTTACCCCTGGGTTTAAACTAAGTTTTATGTTGTTGAATAGTATATTAGATGGATTTACTCACGCTGGTTTCCAACCTGACCCGGGTGTTACTTTGATGTAATGCTCGGGTGAGACCGAGTATTACAGATTTTCAGGTAAGGGCGTTCTGGAGCTTAGGAGGCGAGCTGGATGACAGGAACGTGTAGAGTATTTCCGCTGTATTATAATATTGTAAATCTGAGACATGCTGATTTGTATATGTCCAGTGTTGAATATTTGTGTAACTCTAATGTATTTAAATGTAATCGACAGATATAGTATTCTTCTGTAAACTGATATTATTTATTATTATATTTTATCCACTGCAAATGTGAGATGTTGATAATTCTGTTCTTCTTCTTCTTTCTCTCTCTTTTCTTCTTTTTCATAACTATCTGGAATTTTCGGGTTCGAAAATTTTTGGGTCGTTACATGTGTAATGTCGATCGTCAAGTGCAAACTACCCCTGGCTTCAGCCACGCCTTAATCGTAGGGTTTATAATCGGTTCACAATTGCCGACAAGCGGAACACCAATGATGAACTGCCAAGGCTATAATTTGTGCCTAATTCGTGGCTTATAATCGCTTTATTATTACCGGCTTAGGAGTGCCGATCGTCAGCAGTGAATTTCCAAGGCTTGTTTCATGCCCTTTATCATGGCTATCTTACTTTCACTGCTCTCGACGAGAGTCTACGATTTCTCGCAATAGGAATTGTCATTAGATAAAATAATTAAACCAAAGAACATTTAAATAAGATAAGTAATATAACACACTAGATTCTATAATGGTTTGGCCGAAATATGCCTACATCCATGTCTTTCTTTTATTGCTTTAGCACATGTTTCTTTACAACTCAAGAGAAGTAGCGGCGGAGATGTTGGAGATTCCGTGCTTTCCAAAACACCTCTCCATCTAATGTTGACAAGATGTAAGCTCCATTATGAATGTACAACAAACGGTCCTTCCTAAATTTGATCTAATGCCCCGGGCAGTAGGAAGAATCGTTTGAGAACTAGGTCTCCTTCTTGTAGTGTTCGAGGCTTCATCTTGGAATTGTATTGCCTTGCCACCTTTTGTCTATGAGCATCCACTTTGAGGGCGGCTTCATTTCTCTTCTCCTCAGTCAGGTCAACCGATATGTTTAACAGCTCCTCGTTTTCTATCGGATTATTTTGTATTCTTTGGTGCGAGGGGACAATTATTTTGACGGGAAGCATGGCTTCGGCTCCGTATGCCAGTGCGGATGGAGTGTGCCCTGTCGCAGTTTGTAAGTAGTTTGGTAGGCCCACAAAGCCATAGGCAATTCATCGACCCATGCCCCTTGGTTTTTTCCAGTTTCTTCTTAATCAGCATTTTCAACACCTTATTCACTGCTTCGACTTATTCGGTTTCCTGTGGATGTACCACAGCTGAAAAGCTTTGGGAAATTCCATGCTTGTGGCACCAATTGGCGAATTCCTCGCTGTCAAATTAGAGTCCATTGTTCGATATGATTTTCTGTGGCACCCTATACCTGCATAGGATGTTATGTATTAGAAAATTTATCACTTTGGTAGATGAAATCTTGTTTAAAGGTTTCGCTTTCACCATTTGGTGAAGTAATACACTGCCACTATGGCATATTTTGCTCATCCTCGATCCATGGGGAGTTCCTCGATTAGGTCAATCCCCCAGATGGCGAAGGGCCAAGGACTGACCATCTGGGTCAGACCAGCATGTGGTAGCCATGGATTTTGGCAAATCTCTGGCACTTGTCGCATTTTCTAGCAAACTTGGTTGCATCTTTGTTCAGTGTGGGCCAGAAGTACCCATAGCATAGGATCTTTCGGGCTAGAGTTTGATCGACGATGTGGTCGCCGCAACTTCCTTGGTGTATGTTGTTGAGAATATTTTTCGCTTCATTTCCTGCAACACACCCCAATATGCAATTGGAAAACCCAAAACGGTACAGGACACCCTCCTGGATGGCGTAGCAGGATGCCTTCCTTAGGATTTTTCTAATTTCATTATGATTTGCTGGTAGGATTACTTGTTGTAAGTATTTGATGATGGGGGTCATCCATGACTCTTCATTACTACTGATGGGCATGACCTGAAGACATTTGAAGCTTGGTGTGGCGTGCATCATGACGGGGGTTGCCCCCATCATCGGTTTGTTTCTCATGCTAGCTTCTTTGGCAAGGGCATCCGCCTCTCGATTCTCCTCCCATAGGATATGTTTGATTACATAGCAGTCTAGCTCGTTCAGTTGGGTTTTAGTCCTATTAAGGTAAGAGGCAAGTCATTGCCCGCAAATCTGGAATTCCCCCAGGATTTGGTTTACGATTAGCTGCGAGTCATTGTGTATGCATATTGATTTGATCCTTATTTCCCTAGTAATTACCAAGCCAGCTATTACTGCTTCGTATTCAGCATCGTTATTGGTTGCGGCGAATTCTATCCTCAACGCATAACTCAACTTTCTCCCTCGGGGTGTGATGATCATTATTCCTGCCCCTGAGTTGAGCTCGTTGGATGCTCCATCAACAAATATATTCCACTTGATTGTTTCCTCTGTTCTGACGGTTGCATCCTTGTCGTGAATGGTGAATTCAGCTATGAAATCAGCCAGGGCCTGCCTTTTGATTGTGGTGCATGGATGATAGGTGATATCATATTAGCTTAGCTTAAGCACCATTTTAGCAGGCTCCTCGATGTATCTGGTTTATGTAGGACCTGGCACAGTAGTTTATTTGTTAGGACCTTTATGGAGTGAGATTGGAAGTAATGTCACAACTTCCTAGATGCTACGAGCAAACAGTAGGCCAACTTTTCGATCTTCATATATCTAGTCTCTACCCCTGTAAAGCTTTTTCTGATGAAATATACTAGTTTTTGGATATGGTCATCTTCTCGTACCAAGGCGACGCTCAATCCATGAGGGGACACAACTAAGTACAAGTAGAGGCTTTCTCTATCTACCGAGGTAGAGAGCACTGGCGGTTTCTGCATGTGTTCCAACTGGCTTTAGAAGGCCGGGTGGCATTTCTGGTCCATTAAACTTTTCTTTGTCCTTTTTTAAAGCTTCGAAGAATGGGATGCACTTGTCCATGGCCGTGGATATAAATCTGCTTAGGGTGGCTACATTACTGTTTAGACTTTAAATTTCCCTTTGTATGGCTGGTATTTTGATGTCCTTCAAGGCTTGGACTTTTTCGAGATTTTCTTCAATCCCTCTGGCGTGCACAATGCAACCCAAGAATTTTCTCGAGGATACTCCAAAGGAGCATTTCAATGGATTTAGCTTCATTTGGTATTTGCGCAATACCTGAAACATTTCGTTTAGGTGGTGTAAATAATTTGTTTCTTTTCTTGATTTGACAAGCATGTCATCGACATATACTTCCATGAAATGACCAATCTGCTGCTCAAAAATCTTATTAACCAAGCGTTGATAGGCTACACCTGCATTCTTAAGCCCAAAGGACATGACCTTGTAGCAATATTTGCCCAAATCTATGACAAAGCTAGTATGTTCTTGGTCTGGTATATGCATGGAAATTTGGTAGTACCCCGAGTAGGCATCCATAAATGATAACAATCCATGCCCTGCTATTTCGTTCACTAGTCAATCGATTCGCGGCAGGGTAAAACAGTCCTTAGGGAAAGCATCATTGATATTTGAGAAGTCGATGTAGGTCCGCCATTTTCCAATGGATTTTTTCACTAGAACCGTGGTAGAGATTCATTTGGGGTAGATAGCCTCGCGAATAAACCGTTGGCGAGTAGATTTTTTACTTCCTCGTTGAGGGCAGTTGAGCGTTCCATCCCTGTGCTCCTTTTCTTCTGCTTGACTGGGATTTTGGTGAGGTCTATGTTTAGGTAGTGATAGGATATTTCAGGGGATATTTCTACCATGTCTTCATGGGTCCATGCAAACACATACAAATTTCTGTGTAGGAACCCTATCAGTTGGATTTTTAGACCTTTGACTAGGTGCAACCCTATCTTTAAAAGCCTTGTGCCATCGTGATCATCTACTACAACATGTTCCATAGCCTCCATGGGTCCGGCGCTGGCCTCCTCCTCCCATCCCTCAGATCTAGTTCATTAAATGGGTCGCTAGTATACTCAAGAGGAGGGGCCTTCTTTGACTGCCATGCTTCCATAGTTTTGGTGCAGTGGGTGGCCTCAACTTTTTTCCCCTTTTCCTTCTTTTGTTCTGGCGGAGTTCTGTCACATAACAACCGCGAGCTGCGTCTTGGTTGCCTTCTACTTCTCCTATTCCCCTATCGGTACGGAAATTCATTTTCAAGCACCAAGGGGCTAAGACTATCTGGAAATCCGATAATGCAGGTCTACCTAGAAATGCATTATAAGCATAATTTCCATCTACCAAAACAAATGTTTGCTTCCGGATAATGGATCGAGAATGACTTCCTAGTTCAACAAACAAGTTCAACTGCCCCAACGTAATTATGGCTTCTCTAGTGAATTCGTGTAGGGGTTTATTGCATGGCGATACATCTTTCACTGATAACTTCATTTTAATGAAGGCATGTTTGAACAATACATTCACCGAGCTTCCCATAATGACCAAAATGCGGAACACCTCTGTTGGTCCGATCCAAGCGGAAATGACCATGGGATTGGAATGTGGGTAATTCCAACCAAATCCTCATCGCCGAAGGTTATATTGGTCCTTTCTCTTCGTTTAACAAGGCACCCTTCTATAATGGAATGAAAATACCCTTCTCCATCCTTCAAAGATTTTCCATACCTCTCCATCTCAGCCCAACTTCCGTCGGCTGAATGTGGGCCACCTGATATAGTATGGACAATTATTTTCTCTTGATGGGAGTGGCTCGCACTTGCTTCTTCTTTGTTATTTCTATGTCGGAGCGTCCCTTGTCCTTCGCAAGTCGAAGTAAGAGTGTTATGCTTTTGCTGCACATAGCACTCCAGCTTCTTTTTTGGATGTTCTTCGATAAGGTCCCGCAAATGCTGACATTCTTCTGTGTTATGTCCGTGAGACTCATGGAAGCGACAATATTTCCCGTCCTAACCACAGCTTCCAATTCCTTCTAGGCGTTTGCACTTCTATTCGTGTTGAATGGCTAAGTAAATGTTTTCCACGGTGTCATTCAGAGGAGTGTAGGAATCAAATCTCGATCGCGGTCTATATTGTCGTTTATTGCTTTATTCAGTCCTCGGTTTTCCCTGACAGTTACTTTTATCGTCTTTGTTTGGCTTGCTCCCTTCTCCTCGAGGTGGAACTCTTATGTTACCATGGGAGCCGAAACCCCCTATGGGTTGCTCGCCATGCCAAAGAGCCAATGCTTATTCCAATCTTATACATTTTCCTGCTTTATGGTAGAATTCTTGAAGAGTTAATGGCTTCTCCTTTGTCAGTCTTCTTGCAAGTTTCGAGTCTGAGTGGATGCCTCTGCATAGTGCCATCAATGTAAGTCATTCATCCACGTTTTGCACCACTGCTACAGCGGTGTTAAGGCGAGTAAGGTATTGCTGCAGAGGTTCCCTTGATTTTAGTTTTACGTTGGACAAGGTAAATGCGTGCCTAGGCTGTTCCACATGAATTCGGAACTGGCTTATGAACTTTTCCTCTAACATTTCCCAAGAACTGATTGATCCGTGAAGTAGATGACCAAACCATGTGGTTATTAACTCTGACAAAAATAGCTGAAAACCTTTATATAGTACACCTTCAGTTGCTCCATTCATGAGCATGTGCTGAGAGTATCGTTGTAGATGGACGATTGGGCCAGAGGTGCCTTTATATGGATACATGGTAGGCATCTTTCATTCTCAAGGCGTGGCTATTGCCTCTATTTCCCCACTGAAATGGTTGAATACTCCAGTGCCTATCTCCCTATCGAGTTGTTCATTCCTGAGGTACTTCCTGAAGAGACGCATCATTCTTTCTTCGGACTCGGGAGTAGCCTTAGGAGAAGCGAGGCCCTCTCTTTGGTAGTGATGGCATCAGGTGCCTTGATTGAGGCCACACTGGCGATGATTGGTTCAAAGCATGACAGGATCAACCATAGACGGTCCATGTCTGAGGCCCTCTAGACTGGGTCTAGCTCTTGACGACCTCTCTAGGCTTGCTTCGGGTTGAGTCCTCGCTCAGCTTCGAGCCCCTATATCTTCCTGATTGAACTCATCATTGGCGGGAGATCTATTCCTTCTACGTGACTCTCTAGACTGTGATTCACTCTGAGATCCAGTATTGTGAATGGATTCCTCCATGCTCCTTAAGCATGTCATGAGTTGGTCCACCAAAGCTTCTTGTTGGGAAATGAAGCGATCAATCGTCTCATTCACAACCCTTTCTAAGTCTTCTCGGGTGACAACTGAGCCTAGAGGTTGGGAGCGAGTAGTTGGGTTTTCTTGATCTTCTTGGATGGGGTTGAGCGTATTTGCAGTAGCTACATTCTTTCCCTTGTCAGCGTTTCGCTTAGAGGGGGCCATGCTCTAATGATGTGCCAAGGAAGGAATAATAATGGATGAGAGAGTTTGGCTTTCTATGCCCGCATATTCTCAGTGAAAGCACCAAAAATGTTTGTTCAAAATTTGGACACACACTTTTAAGTCTGAATTTTTAGTTAAGTCTCGTTTGATTTGATTGATTTAGGGTTTTTAAATGTTCCAACATGTAATGGAATGAATTTCAGCCAGTGCAGAGACAGCTCTCAAACTTAAGATTCGAAAAGCGGATAAGGAAAGTAAATAACACAGAGTTTTATAGTGGTTCAAGTTGAATTTTCGTACATCCACATTCCATCTTCTTATTATCTCTTTGATTTGATTACAAGTACAAGATTATTTGAAAAGAGTAAAAACTTTAAGTAGCCAAAGTGATGGATTTTCAGTAGAGTTTTCTCTCTTTTTCTCCAAGAATCTATCCCCATTGTTATTGAGAAGCTCCAGTATTTATAGAGTGGAGTTGCGAAGTGTGCAGGAGAAGTTATAGCCTTTTGAGTTTGGTTTGGCATTTGAGTAGAGACAGATGGATCGACATTTAGGTTAGGAAGTTTGTCCCGTTTAGTGGGCTTTTTTTTCTTTGGCTTGGTGATCCTGCCTTGGAGTACCTTACTTGCCGATCCAAATATTTGATTCGACATGCTTTTCATACCGGACCAAATGTTTGGTCCGGCAATTGATGTGTTGTGGCCGATCAAATACTTGGATCGTCATATCAGAGAATGCCAGATCAAATGTTTGGTCTAGCATCTCTAAGGATACCGCACCAGATACTTGGTCTGGTATACCATAGGATGCCGGACCAAATATCTAGTGCGGCATGCCGGTCCATATGTTTGGTTCGGCATTTTTGCAAATGCTGAACCATGCATATGGTCTAGTAATTCTGTTTCCTATACCCTTGTCTACCTTTGTCGCCTTCATTCCTTGCTTGCTAGATAACCGAGCCAACAAAATACTGCTTCCTTCTTGGAAGCTTTTGACTTAGTGGTTAGGCCTTCGTCACCATCGAAACCAATGCTCCTAGTATCAATTCTTTGGTACGTAGAGAATTGGATAAGGGGCGGGAGGTACAAGGTCGAAACGAGGGGTTCCGAAGGATGTCGAAGCATTACTTTGCCTTAAATTGAAAATGTGCATGCTTTGCTTTCGACTTGGTTGGCTTTCGACTAGGTCAAATGGTTTGAAGAAATGGTTTTAAAAGGTTGTGCCTTTGTTTTTAAATAACTGCTTTCGACTAGGTCTAAGACTTAGCTGCCACTTTCTGCCTTTTAAAGCAATGCCATTGAAAGGATTGATTTTATTTTCTAAAAAACTTACAGCTTCTCCAATGTTTTGGAAGGATGGTTCTTTATTTAGGTTTTGGCTTTCAAAAGAGTTTCTTTTGACGTTTTTGTATGTGACCCTTAGAGCTTTTTAAAAATTAACCCAAAGGTTTCGAAAGAGATGGTTTTAGATGGTTTTGAAAGGTGTTTCCACATGTTTTAAAATTGAACCTAAGTGCTTTCGAAAGGTTTAAGGTTTTGATGCTTTCGAATGGTTTTTAAGGGAGGTTTCTAATGGGTAGTTTCCTAATGGTTTCAAAAGTTTTAACCCATGGTTTTAAAAGATTTAAAGGAAAGATTTTTCTAATGGTTTTGAAAGGCTATGATTAAAGGTTTTAAAATAGGATGTCTAGATTTTAGCTTTCGAAGATAAAGTATTTCAATGGTTTTGAAGGTTTATGTAAACAGTTTCAAAAGGAAGGTTTTATCCATTCGGCCTAGAGAAAAGAAAGAGTTTATTTGGTAATGAAAGGGATACTTTCAATGGGATCGGAAGGGGTACTTTCAAAGGTTTAAATGTTTTCATTAACAAAGATTGGGTAAAGTATATATAGCATGGCAAGGTGATTTTGAGTAAAGCATAGAGTATATATTTTCCTTGTTTTAAGTTTGATTTAAAGGTTTTGAATCAATTTGAGAAGAAAAGGTTCTCAAGGAAAATTTAAGTAAAATAACTCAAATATTAAAATTCCAGATGAGACTGGTATAGAGTCGTACCTTATACATTTGCTATTAGCTCCTAGCTAATTTAGTCCAAAATTCCAGTGTGTAGGGATTTGTCACAAGTAAGACTAAAATTATGGTACACATAGAAAGGAATATATTTGCACAGTGTAGGTTATTGGTGAGCCCACAAAAACATTATGATCAGTGGATCCTAGAAGAGAATAAGTTAAGGACAGACCGTCCAGAAGACTTGTCTAACAGATGTTAGGCCATTTTATTGTATCTATCTGGTAGTCCCGAGTCAGCTAAAGGTTAGTAGTAAGCTAAGCAAAACTATGGTGTCCGGATAGATAATCCATTTGTTACCTAATATGTATGTTTACATAAAATGCTTTATAATTTTTAACCAGTTCTGGTTATAGGATTTTGATTTGCAAAAGACATGTTATAAAAGGATATTAGTTGGGGGAAACCCATTCCACTAAGAGGCGTGGTCTCACTTTATATCGTATATCTGAGATGTATACTATTATTCACACTAGGCTTTATGTCTGGCTCAAAGTTTATGTTTTTCCCTTTAAACTCTCGAGTGCCTAAAATTGATTTGAATAAGCCGAGGGTTGAGGATTTACAAGTTTTAGTAGGTTTGCGAATAAAGTTCCAGAGATGAGTAGGCGGCTGACGGATAGCTATTTAGGAGTTCCAGTTTGTTTCATATTGATGTATTTCTATCATGTTTGTAATATGTCAGTTATGACTATTTAGTACTCTGGTCAACTAAGGGGGCATCATTATATGTCTCTCTTGGCGTATTTTTGTTATAATTATATTTTATCTGAACCTGGGAAAGCGATGGGACTATGTAATTTGAACATGGAACATGTTTTGGAAATGTAATGTGAAAAGATGTTTTTGAGAATCACATTACATTTTCAAAAACATTTTCCATATTCAAATTACTATCGCTTTCTCTGGTTCAAGGAATGAAGAGAGGATGACATGGGCTGAGTTAAGGAGGAGGTTCGAAGAGAGATTCATGTCAATTATGGCGCAGTCCACCCTGATTAGAAAGTTTGCTGAGCTGGAACAAGGAGATATGACCGTGTTGGAGTATCCTAGAAGGTTCGAGGAGTTGGTCAGATATGGATATTCTACTTTTGATACTGTGTTGAAGAGAAACGAGCCATTGAGTTTCGAATAGATTTGGTGTTTGGAGTAGAACTAGTTAGTAGGCCAGCATGTACGATGACACCTATAGAGATGAGAGAGTTGAAGATGCAGTTGGTGGATTTGGAAGGGAAGAATTTTATCAGAACTAGTAGTTTACCTTGGGGAGCAACCACAATTTTTGCTAAGAAGCCGAACGGATCGTTGAGGTTATGTACCAATTATCGAAACTGAAAGAGAAGATGATAAAGAATCGATATCCATTGCCAAAAATTGACGATTTGTTTGACAAATTGAGTGGAGCCAAGATATTTTCTCTGTTGTATTTGGCTATAGGTTTCCATCAGCTTAGAGTAGCAGAAGATAGTATACCTTTGACGGCACTAAGGACCAGATATGGATCGTACGAATGGCTGGTTATGCCGTTCGGACTAACTAATGCGTCGGCATTCTTTAAAGATTTGATGAACCGAATTCTCAGATAGCACTTGGATAGATTCATGTTGGTGTTCATAGATGATATTTTGATATACTCTAAGGATAAGAAAGAGCATGAAATTCATCTTAGAGTGATTCTTGATACTTTAAGAGAACATCAACTGAAGGCGATGTTTTCGAAGTGTCATTTTTGGAAGAGGGAGGTGAAGTTTCTTCATCATGTAGTTTTAGAAAGAGGATTGGCAGTAGATCCAACTAAGATCGAGGCAGTAAATAGTTGGAAGAGACCAGAAACAGTGGCTGAGATAAGAAGTTTTCTTGGATTGGCTAGATATTATCGAAGGTAAAGGAGTTTTCATGGATAGTAGCACTGATGACCAAGCTAACGCGAAAAGGTGTGAAGTTTGTTTGGACTGATAAGTGTGAGGAAGCATTCTAGAGCTTGAAATACTTGTTGACCCATGCACCTGTATTAGTTGTTACGAAGGTGAATCAAGACTTGGTAGTTTATATAGATGCGTATGGGACTAGATTAGGGGCAGTATTAATGTAGAGAGGTAAAGTGATTGCCTATGCTTCTAGACAGCTTAGACCGCATAAGGTTAGATAAACAACTCATGACTTGGAGTCAGCTACAGTTATCTTTTCTTTGAAGGTGTGGAGACATTACCTTTTGGAAAAGAGGTTTGAGCTTTATACGGATAAGTCGTTGAAGTACTTGTTCTCTCAAAAGGAACTAAACCTGAGACAACGAAGATGGTTAGAGTTTATTGATGCTTATGATTTTGGAATTGAGTACACACCATGGAAAGGCAACAGGGTAGAAGAGGCTCTTAGTAGAAAGCATCAAAATGCAGTGTTGGCTATGATAGCAGAATGGAAAGACATGGAAGCATTGTCGACTTGCAGAGTGCAGTGGAGATCCAAGGCTGGGTCTAGTGGAGAATCTGTTGTGTTGTCTTGTTTAGAAGTCCGACTAGTATTAATGAAGAGGATTACCTCTAAGCAGAAAGAGGATCCAGTGTTAGCTGAAAGGATCAAGAAGTTAAGGGATGGAATAGAAAGCGATGCCTTGACGGATTTCAGTCTTCACCAAAGTAGGTGGTTGAGAAGGAAAGGTAGATTATATGTTCCAGATATGGAAGACATAAGAAAGGAAGTTTTGGAGGAATTCCATCGTTTGAAGTTCACTGTTCATCCAAGAGGAGTGAAGATATATTAGGATATGAAGAGAAGTTTCTTCTAGGAAGGAATGAAGAGGGACGTAGGCTTATGGGTGAAATAGTGTTTGAATTGTCAGCAGGTGAAAGCCGAACATCAGAAGCCAAGTGGGTTGCTTCAGCCATTGGATATTCTGGTATGGAAGTGGGATTCTATTTCTATGGACTTCATAGACGGGTTGCTAAGATCTCATAGAGGAAATGAAAGTGTATGGTTTATAGTGGACATATTGACCAAGAGTGCCTATTTCATTCCCGTTAAGTCAAATAGGACGACGCTTGTATTGGCTAAGTTATTTATGAAGAATGTGGTCAGACTACATGGTATTCCTAGTAGTATTGTTAGTGATAGAGATTCCTTATTCACAAGCGAGTTCTGGTAGAGTCTATAGGAGAGTTTAGGAACCAAGCTCAAGATGAGTACTACTTACTATCCGCAGATAGATGGGAAAACATAAAGAGTTAACAAGATCTTGGAAGACTTGTTAAGAGCTTGTGTATTAGACTTCAGGGGATTATGTGAAGACCATCTACACCTAGTCGAGTTTTCGTATAATAATAGCGATCAGACTAGTATAGGGATGCCACCGTTTGAAGCTTTGTATGGAAGACCATTCAAATCTCATGCATATTGGTTAAAGACCGAAGATAGATTAGTCCTTGGTACCGATTTGGTAAGAGAAGTTGCAGAGAAGGTTGAGTTGACAAGGGCGAGAATGAAGGAAGCTCGGTGTTAGGCAGAAGAGCTATGTAGATAAAAGATGGAAAGATTTAGAGTTCTCTATTGGAGATCTTTTTTTAATCAAAGTATCGTCGTTGAAAGGTGTTATCAGGTTTGGGAAGACAGGGAAGTTAGCACCGAGATTCGTAGAACCGTTTCCTATTTAGAGAGGTTCGGGAAACTCGCATATAGAGTAGAGCTACCGAGTAGTTTGGCAGGAGTCCATGATGTTTTCCATGTATCTCATCTGAGGAAGTGAATTAAGGATCCAGACACTACTATAGCACCGACTATGTTAGAGGATTTAGTAGTGGAACCCAGACTTGATTATAGTTAGGAAGCCTGTCTGGATACTTACGAGAGATGAGAAGAAGTTGAGGATCAAGATAGTCAGATTAGTGAAGGTCCAATGGAGTGACGATGACAGAGACTGTACTTGGTAGACTGAGAGCAGGAATAGAGACGATTATCATGATTTGTTTGATGGTATGTTTTACCTTTGATTGTTTTGATGTGTACCTTATCGTAATTTCGAGGGCGAAATTCTTTAAGGAGGGAAGTCTATAACACCCCATATTTTTAGTAACATTATTTAGAAATTTATTTAGTTAAATAAAATAAAACATTGTAAGTTAATTAGGGGATTGAGATTTGTGATTAATAAGGGGTAGCCGTGCAATGTTAATGAATAAACAATGAACTAAGGAAACAAAAGGTTAAGGCAAATAGAGGAGGGGTAAAATAGGAAAGAGGGCATTCTAACAACCTAAACCCATAGGAAATCAATTCCATGTGATCATTATGTTCTCACAAACACAAATACAAATACAAACTAAGGTCGACCACCATTAGCAAGAGGAAGAAGAAAATGCTAAGTTTCAAGAGAAGAAAATAATATCACTTAATCAAGATCAAATCTCACATCCTTAATCACAAAGCTAAGGTGAATAATGACTACATCTCTTATTTCTTAAATGTTTTCGATTTTAAGGGAATCTAAATTTATCTTGGATAGTTTAGCTGTGATTTTGAAGGACAAAATGTTTATATATGCTTGTTGATGATTTATGCTTATTCATATAGATTTTATGATATGTTTTGATGTGAAAACCCTATTTAATGACATCCGAATACCTTGCGATTCTAGATATAGACCAAAAATGATATTTTGGAGATGGGTTTCAATTTCTTAATTTTCGAAATTAATTTGGATTTTATATTAATTTTCTAGCAAAGAAAATGATTTATTGGGTTATAAATAATTTACAACTAAATTTACATAATTTGGGTTAGAAATTTATATATGTTAGAAAACATATTGAAAAGGATTTTCTAGAATTTGTGTAGAATTTTCCAAATTGTTTTGATGAATATATAAAATTATTTAAGGTGTGAGTCTTTAATGTTTTATTTATTTATAAAAAGGAGAAGGGGTATTTTGTCAATTATTTAAATTATTAAACTCTGAAATTATGGCAATGCTTTTAGAAAAGAAAAATTAGCAACCAATAAGACTTCGACAAACAAGGAAGGTTAGTTAAAAATATTACTTAAAAAGGTTAAAAATCAGTTTTTCATGTTAAATGCATGTTTCGCCACTTTCGACATCCTGCTTCCATCTAGGTAGCTTTCAACTTAGTGGTTCCACCTTCGTCACCATCGAAACCAATGCGCCTAGTATCAATCCATTGATACATAGCGAATTGGATAAGGGGCAGGAGGTACAAGGTTAAAATGAGGGGTTTCGAAGGAGGTCGAAGCGTTACTTTGCTTCAAATTAAAAATGCTCCTTCTTTGCTTTCAACTATATTGCTTTCCGATTGGGTCGGATGGTTAAAGAAATGGTTTTAAGAGGTTGCGCCTTTGTTTTTAAGTAAACACTTTCAACTAGGTCGAAGCCTTAGTTGCTACTTTCTACCTTTCAAAGCAATGCCTTCGAAAGGGTTGCTTTGTTTTATAAAACCCTAACGCTTCTCCAAAGCTTTCGGAAGGATGATTTCGACACCATCACTTCTTTATTTAGGTTTTGGCTTTCGAAAGAGACAGCTTTAGATGGTTTTGCAAGGTGTTTCCACATGTTTTAAATTGAATCCAAATGCTTTCGAAAGGTTTAAGGTTTTGATGCTTTCGAAAAGTTTTTAACGATGGTTTCTAAGTGGTGGTTACCCAATAGTTTCGAAAGGTTTAACCCATAGTTTCGAAAGGTTTAAAAGAAAGATTTTTCCAATGGTTTCAAAAGGCTATGTTTAAAAGTTTTAAAGATAGGATGTCTAGGTTTTTAGCTTACGAAGGAAAAGGTATTTCAATGTTTTCGAAAGGTTTAGGTAAACGGTTTCGAAAGGATGGTTTTGGCTTTTCGGCCTAGAGCAAAGAAAGGATTTATTTGGTTACGAAAGGGATACTTTCAATGGGATCGAAATGGATACTTTCAAAGGTTTAAATGTTTTCATCAACAAAGATTTAGGTAAATTATATATAGCATGGCAATGTGATTTTGAGTAAAGCATAAAGTATATATTTTCTTTGTTTAAGTTTGATTTAAAGGTTTTAAATCAATTTGACAAGAAAAGGTTTTCATGGAAAATTAAAGTAAAATGACTCAAATCTTTGAATACCATATGGGACTGGTATAGGGTTGCGCCCTATACATTAGCTATTAGCCCCTAGCTAATTTAGTCCAAAATTCCAGTGTGTAGGGCTTTGTCACATGTAAGACTAAAATTATGGCACACAGAAAGAAATATATTTGCACAGTGTAGATTATAGGTGAGCCCGCAAAACCATTAGGATCAATGGACCCTAGGAGAGAATAAGTTAGGGACAGACCATCCAGGAGACTTGTCTAACATATATTAGGCCATTTTTATTGTATCTGTCTGGTAGGCCTGAGTTAGCCAAAGGTTAGTAGTAAGCCAAACAAAACTATAGTGGTCGGATAGATAATCCATATGTATGTTTACATAAAATGCTTTATAGTTTTTAACCAGTTTTGGTTGCATGATTTTGATTTGCAAAGGACATGTTTTTGTAAGATCGATTTCACCTTAGAGGGGGGTGAACAGGGTGATACTATTAATTATAAAAAAAATTATTGCAGAAGTATATAAAATAATTTCATCACAGATAATAGCCGTGTAACAACAGCACATATAATAGCAGGAAAAAAATGTATAAATAAAACCCACAGATTTACCCAGCTTTGGCAAAACCTTGCCTACGTGCTAGCCCTAAGGTTTCTACTAGAAATTAAGTAGTCAGACGCTTGCACACGTGAACTTGCAATACCCGCTATCGACTAACCTAACTCTGCGCTCAAAACCCTGGCACAACTCAGCCACTGAATTGCGAATTCTCGAACCACACCACCGTAGTTCGTCCCCTAGTCACTTGACAAGAGATTACAAAAGTTTAAAAAGGAAAATACAAAAGTAAAAACAATTTAAAAACTCAAAACCCTAATAACTAAAGCCCTAAATAACAAGGCCGACACACAAATAAATAAGTGATAAAATTAAATCCCCTTTCTCTTTTGTATTATAGCTTCGGCCCGATATTCGTTGCTTGACAATGGCGGTTAGTTCTCGTTCCTCTTTGCTCTGAAATTAGGGCTTTGGAAAATTGAAGTCGCCGATTTTAGTATCTCGATCGAATGATGATTTACGTCCCTTTCTTTTTCGATCAATGCTTTCTTCTCTTTGCACACGGCTCCTTTAATATTGATCGAGTTCGAACTTACTTTGGTATGTAATTTGTTACTTTTTCTTTTTCTGATTTGCTTGCTTGAACTCGATCTTGATTCAAGTTGAATGATTATTCTTTTTTCTTGGACTCGAATGATCTTTTGGCCGATGATGTTAATGGTTTATATAAGATCTTAATTCCTATAATCTCGTTTGTATAAATTGTTTGAACTTGTCTGATTATTTTATTCCGACGTTCGATTTTGTTTTGATGCTGGTGATGATTTCTGACTTTTTAAATTTGTATAATTTGCTTGCTTGTCATGGCTTGATATCTTGGCTACCACAACTCTGACTTTACTGTTACGAGGTTGATTTATCTTTGTTCCCTTTGACTTCGGCCACTTGATTTTAATTGTCAAACCTTCTTCCAAATGTTGTATTACTCCATGGATGTGTGAAGTGTTGTTTTGATATTAACTCCGGTTGTCTGCACTGCATATATCGTTTTCATATTGTCTGGTTGCGTCGATTACTGGTAGCACTTGAGTATTGCCTTTGTTTTGCTAGAATCATGAATTTGGTTCTCCTGCCTTGGATCTGGTTACATGTGCACCACTTTGCACTGTCTACTGCCATACTACCATGATGTATTGTGCTGTAGTATTTGTGACATGTTGGGTCTTAACATGCTCGAGTCTGGTTTAGGTTGCAGTGATACATTCATATCCTTGATGTCCCATCCTTTTAAACTTGTTTATCACCATATATGTACATTTGGGTTTTACTGTGTTTCATTTGGATTTGTACTTGTAGTCTTCACTGATATCACTGTTTCATTTGTGTTGTGTTGCATTTGAAACCTTGAACTGCTACATTTGACTTTGTCTCAACAATGATATTGTCATGTGTACTCAGTTGGTTCATGTTCTTGTATACTTGATGTGTGTTGTGCATTTGTAGTTGTATCGAGTACATTTGTATTGTGTAGATTGTGTAGCCTAGTCAATATGTATATATGCTGCACTTGGGTTTGTCTTCATGTACAGTCTGCTTGAACTTTTCTCGTATTTCCATGCTGCATCATTTCTTGTATATGGTTTGATCATGCTTCACTGCTGTTGAACTTCATGTTGAGCCCTGGTGAACAGTTTTGATACAAGTCTGTACTTTATTTCATTTGAAGTGATTTGGTCAAGTTCATCTGAAAGCATTTGACTTTGATTTCTTGTTTCTCTAAACAATCTGGGTTCAAGTGTACATCTGAATTTTGGTCGAGGCTGTGTTTTATGTATCTTGACCCATAGTTTTGTATTACACCTGAGTTGAATCCAGCTAAAAAGCTCGGGTTTGATCTTGTGCTCGTGTCGTGACTTTATCTATTTCACTTGAGTTGAGCCCGACTTTTGATTTGGGTTTGACCTTGTGCTCACTTGTCCCTGTAATTTTATCAAGTGTATATCGGTGTGCACGGTGTTGTGGCAATATACTGTGCATGCCACAAGTTGTTCATGTTTGATGAATTCCAATTTAAATGATGAAGAACAACCCAAATTACTGAGGCATATAATATTTTCAAAATTACATTTTATTTTACACTACAAAAATATTTTCTTTACAATTTTACTGCGTTAGTGTTTATTTTGCAGATTGTTCAGATGCTGGATTAAATCGGGAATGGAGTTGATGATAAATACGAATATTGTTGAAATGCAGTGAGGTGCATATGTAAATGATAAATTGTGATGTAATCAATGTATTATATTCAAAGATTGTATATATATAGTGGGAGCTCAAATTTTTACTATTCCAAATTGTAATAAATATTTGTTTGAATAAAATATTCGTTTTAATTTAAATTCTATGTTCTTTAGTTTATTCAACAAATATTTATTTAACTATGTGAAATATAAAATAGTACATTAACAAATACATTTAAATGAAAACATGTATATATATATGTGTGTGTGTGTGTGTGTGTGTGTTTATTAACATCAAACAAAAATCATATACTCGCATATTCAAAAATCTCCCCCTTTTGATGATAACAAACATATATTTAAGATTTTGAATTTGTTAAATGTATTTGATCATTCAACTTGCTCCCCCTATTTGAATGCTCCCTCTCTACACAGAGCTCCCCCTTCCTATATGCATGCAAATAAAAATATTTAAATGAGCCTAGCTGCAAATAGAAAATATTTGACCTTTATTTGTCAAAATCTTAACTTTTCTCTCCCCTTTTTGTTATCAGCAAAAGAGTGATAGTGTTAGAAAAACAGAGATAATGTGATGGACATTAATACAATATTAATACCCAATCGAGTATAAATATGAAATTTCAATAAAAAATCAAACAAAAATCATAAATACTCTTTTTGACGCATATTCCACTTTAGAGTGATAGGGATAATATCATTATATAAACCATACAGTTATGTCTATTTATGGTATTTTATATCAGGAATTTGAATATCTACTAACCATGCATAAGTGCTAGGACTTCTAAATGAGATTAGTAGTATTTCAATTTTTTTTTAAAAATGAATTAAAGTATCTTCTAACCATGCATAACCGTGGGGACTTTTAAATGGGATTAGAATCAACTTGTCTATTTAATCAATCAATTTCGATATGCATTCCATACATGCATAACCGTGAGGACTTTTAAATGAGCATGGAAGCACATAAAAAATTCCAAATAATTCACCTATGCATAACCATGGGGACTTTTAAATGAGAGCGAATACTTTGGATGTTTTTATTTGTTAAAAAATAATGAAATGAAAAACAAATGATTTCCCGTTTAAAATAACACATATTGACATAGTATATTGGATTTTGATGATTGATGGTTGATAGAAATATGATACAAATAGAGATGGTCATGGAATTTTTCCCGACAAAAAGTTTTTATAACTCTTGTTTAAATTTCTAAAGAAATTTACTAATTATATTGTCTCGAATAGTAATATATGATTTATATCAATACTCATGGCTTTTTCAATCACTATTTATCTTTTTGATAATTAGTAGGGGTCAGATTAGTTAATATAATCATTAATGCACAAATTCAAAAATAATTATCAAATTTTCTAAAAATGACTAATCTGAACAAGGTCAAAAATGATTTTCTAAAAGGGGCTTTATAAGAAAAATTTCTGCTATTTGAAAATTATTTGAAATGAAAATATGCAGATGTTTTCTTTGAAAAACGATGCAACTACTGAATGTCTCAACATAAATCACGTTCCACTGGTAACTTTTCTATCAACTAAATTACTAACGTAATCTGCATCTGAATTTTCTTTCACTCAAGATTATCATTAGTTATAGACCAAATCATGAAGTTGCAACAAATTCCTTAAAAACATTTTTTTAGCTTTTAATCATTCTCTTGAATTTGAATTGAAACCGTGCGAATAAACAAATAGTTACCATAGTGCTAGATGAGATAAACAAATATATCCACTTGTATGATGAGTGATCAGTACTCAATAAAACGTCTTCATTAGTCCAAGAGAATCTATATGAAATAGTTCAAAGATTATTGGTCAACATTTTAAATAAGTCAGAATCAAAATCATCATTCATTATTAAAAATCATCATTCATTATTACTGGCTAAATTAATTCAATTTATGGTGCAGATTATCATATTTACTAATCGTTCCCAATAAACCGTTACTTTTTTACCTTTATGATAATTTTTCATTTGTCGTCCACTATGATTCTGTCACCTTTGTACTAGGCTAAGGAACTTTGCTTTGACGCCCGTTGTGTCCCTGGAGCAGCCAGAATCCAAGTAACACTATTGTAGTTCCTTTGCCTGCCACCACACCTACACGATAAAAGATTTTTTTGACCTATTTATTTTTATAGGTCCATGGTTGTTAGTGGCAAATAATTTTGAAAAATATGTCTGTGTGGATCCAAAATTGTTTATATGTGTTCCTTTTGGCACCCAGATCTGTTTCTTTCAGAGATTTTATATTTGTGCCTTCTGGAACCCAAATTGAAATGGTTCTGATATTTTTAGGTCTATACCAGCAAATGTTGTGATTGTGTCCAATTTTTCCACAGATTGTGCACTCGGATTTGACTTGATTAATTACATTTCTAGCCCGTTCAGATTGATTATACCTAAGTCCTTGTCTAACAATATTAACAGTTTGTTTCCCTAATATCATATTTAACGATCTTTCACTTTTGAAAATTTTTCCTAAAGTTGTAGACAATTGTTGGACTTGTGTTCTGAGAGATTCATTTTCGTTCAATAATTGTGTGCACTTTTTAATAGAATTTTCTATCCTCGTGTTTTCGCTTTCTTTCAAAATCAGAATTTCATTTCAAGTGATTTTATTTTAGTTTCTGATTTTTTAATCTCCTCTTCGAATGATGGACACTTATCACACTTAGGGATCCTACTTTGATAGTTTTTAACTAATTGGTCAAGTTTTTTATTTAAATATATCAAAGTATCTTTTTGTGATTCAATTTTGGCATACTTCTCCCTTAGTTGTTAAAAACAGTCATTTACTTCGTACAAGTAATTCTGAATGAGTGAGTTTCGATACCTCGATTGGCTTGTCATCGTCGCTATCAGTTATATCACCTCGAAGGCACAGATCTGCTCTTTCACTCTCACCGCTACTGCTTTTATAATCATCATCACTTTTATTCCACGTGGCTGCAAAACTTCTTCTTTTGTATTTCTTTTCTAGGCCGTGTTGATTTTAAGGAAAAATGGGCTTGATGTTTCCGGGTTTGTTGCACTTGTGACAGATGATCTTCCATTCTTTTGGGTTGTCTAGTGCTTTGAATATTCTGCTTATTAATTTTTGATTTAGAGCTGGATTACTATATTTGTGGTTCCACATTTTGAATCTCTTCATTAGTAATGCCAGCTCAGCTGCTCCATTATTATTATCATCACTACTTCCTTTTACCAATCCTGCTAAGCACGTTTCTTTAATTTCTGATTTGATTATGGGGGAACTCTCCTGGTTGTTGACTTTTGCACCATATATTACATCAAATGTATTCCAGATTTCCTGTGCACTTTCACAATAAGGGATAAAGTTAAAATTATCTTGATTAATATGAGAATATATTATATGCATAGCAAAAGCATTAATCGAAGTAATTTTCTCGTCTATTATATCACCCCCATTTTCAATAATATCGCAACAATTAGTATCAACAGATTTTAAATAAAATTCCATTTTTAATTTCTAATTCACAAAATCTGTTCCATCAAAAACAGGAGGAATAACCTTCATTAAAAGAAGCCATTATAAAAATTCAAATTTGTGAAACAAAAATTGGTTGTTGAAAAATCAAAATTTTAAAACAAAAAAGGCTTTTGTTCCTAGCTCTGATACCACTTGTAGGATTGATTTCACCCTAGAGGGGGGTGAATATGGTGATACTATTAATTATAAAAAAAATATTGTGGAAGTATATAAAATAATTTCAGCACAGATAATAGTCGTGTAACAGCGGCACATATAATACCACAAAAATAAAATGCAGAAATAGAACACACAGATTTACCCAGCTTCGGCAAAACCCTGCTTACGTGATGCCCCCAAGGTTTATACTAGAAATTAAGTAGTCAGACGCATATACATATAAACTTGCGACAACCACTATCGACTAACCTAACTCTACGCTCAAAACCCTGCCACGACTCAGCCACTGAGTTGCGAATTCTCGAACTGCACCACCATAGCTCGTCCCCTAGTCACACGACAAGAAATTACAAAAGTTTAAAAAGGAAAATACAAAATAAAAACAATTTAAAAACTCAAAACCCTATTAATTAACTAAACCCCTTAATAACAGGGCCGACACACAAATAAATAAGTGATAAAATTAAATGCGCTTTCACTTTTGTATTATAGCTTCAGCCCGATATTCGTTGCTTGACAATGGCTGTTTGTTCTCGTTCCTCTTTGCTCTGAAATTAGGGCTTTGGAAAATTGAAGTCGCCGACTTTAGTATTTCGATCGAATGATGATTTACGTCCCTTACTTTGTCGATCGATGCTTTCTTCTCTTTTCACATGGCCCCTTCAATATTGATCGAGTTCGATCTTACTTCGGTATGTAATTTGTTACTTTTTCTTTTTCTGATTTGTGTGCTTGAACTTGATCTTGATTCGAGTTGAATGATTATTCTTTTTTGCTTGGACTCGAATGATTGTTTAGCCGATGATATTAATGGTTTACATAGGATCTTAATTCCTATAATCTCATTTGTATAAATTGTTCGAACTCGTCTAATTATTTTGTTCCAGCCGTTCGATTTTTTTATGCTGGTGATGATTTCTAACTTCTTCATTTTTTATAATTTACTTGCTTGTCACGGCTTGATTTCTTGGCTACCATGGCTCTGACTTTGCTGTGACAATGTTTGGTTTATATTTGTTCCCTTTGACTTCGGCCACTTGATTTTAATTGTAAAACTTACTTCCAGATGTTGTATTACTCCACGTATGTGTGCAGTGTTGTTTTGATATTGACTCCGATTGTCTGCACTGTGCACTGCATATGTTGTTTTCATATTGTCTGGTTGCATCGATTTCTGGTAGCACTTGAGTATTTCCTCTGTTTTGCTTGAATTTTGAATCTGGTTCTCCTGCCTTGGCTCTGGTTGCATGTGCACCACTTTGCACTGTCTACTGCCATACTGCCATGTTGTATTGTGTTATAGTATTTGTGACATGTTGGGTCTTGACATGCTCGAGTCTGGTTCAGGTTGCAGTGATACTGCTTGCATTCATATCCTTGCCGTCCCATTGTTTCAAACTTGTTTATCACCATATATGTACATTTGGGTTTTACTGTGTTTCATTTGCATTTGTACTTGTAATCTTCACTGATATCACTGTTTCATTTGTGTTATGTTGCATCTGAAACCTTGAACTGCTACATTTGACTTTATCTCAGCAATGATTTTGTCTTGTGTGCTCAGTTGGTTCATGTTCATGTATATTTGATGTGTGTTATGCATTTGTAGTTGTATCGAGTACATTTGTGTTGTGCTCATTGTGTAGCCTAGTCAACATGTATATATGTTGCGCTGCGTTTGTCTTCATGTACAGTCTGCTTGAACTTTTCTTGTATTTACATGTTGTATCATTTCTTGTGTTTGATTTGATCATGCTCCATTGCTGTTGAACTTCATGTTAAGCCCCGCTGAAATGTTTTGATACAAATTTGTACATTGTTTCATTTGAAGTGATTCGGTCAAGTTCATTTGAAAGCATTTGACTTCGATTGCTTGTTTCTTTGACCTGTCTGGGTTCAAGTGTACATCTGAATTTTGGTCGAGGCTGTTTTGTATGTATCTTGATCCATAGTTTTGTATTACACCTGAGTTGAATCTTGCTAAAAAGCTCGGGTTTGACCTTGTGCTCGTGTCGTGACTTTATTTATTTCTCTTAAGTTGAACTCGACTATTGATTTGGGTTTGACCTTGTGCTCACCTGTCCCTGTAATTTTATCAAGTGTATATCGATGTGCACGGCCTTGTGGCATGTACAGTGATACACTATGCATGTCACAAGTTCGTGTTTGATGAATTCAAATTTAAATGATGACGAACAACCCAAATAACTGAGGCGAATAATATTTTCAAAGTTACATTTTATTTTACACTACAAAAATATTTTCTTTTCAATTTTACTACATTACTGTTTATTTTACAGATTGCTCAAATGCTGGATTCAATCTAGAATAGAGTTGATGATAAATACGAGTGTGAGTGAAATGCAGTGAGGTGCATATGTAAATGATAAATTGTGATGTAGTCAATGTATTGTAATCAAAGATTGTATATATATAGTGAGAGCTCAAATTTGTACTATTCAAAATTGTAATAAATATTTGTTTGAATAAAATATCTGTTTGAATTTAAATTCTGTGTTCTTTATTTTATTCAGCAAATATTTATTTGATTATGTGAAAAATAAAATAGTACATTAACAATTACATTTAAATGAATATATATATGTTTAATATCATCAAACAAAAATCATATGCTCGCACATTCAACAATTTTAAAAGGATATTAGTAAGGGGAAACACGTTCCGTTAAGCGGTGTGGTTTCACTTAATATCGTATATCCGAGATGTATAGTATTATTCACATCAGGCTTTATGTCGACTCGAAGTTTATGTTTTCCCTCTAAACTCTCGGGTGCTCAAGATTGATTTGAGTAGGCTGAGGGTTGAGGATTTACAGGTTTAAGTTGGTTTGTGAATAAAGCTTCCGGAGACAAGCAAGGGACTGACGGGTAGCTATATAGGAGTTGCCGTTTGTTTAATTTTGATGTATTTCCGCTTCGTTTGTAACATGTCGATTATGACTATTTAGTACTCTGGTCAACCAAGGAGGCATCATCATATGTCGTACTTGGTGTATTTGTGTAATAATTATATTTTATCTGTACCTGGGAAAGCGATAGGATAATGTAATTTGAATATGGAACATGTTTTGAAAATGTAATGTGAAAAGATGTTTTTGAGATCTATGATTTTTTTTCATATTCATGTGATGCTGATATTATGAATACCATTAACAATTCCGTATTTGGTCATCGGAAGTTAATACTATGGATGGCTGCAGCATCTGTAGCACTTAGCTTCGGACCTCCAGATAGGGGATGTTAAATTATCCTTCTTAATTATGGTGGTATGTTGACATTCTTTCCATTCATATCCCCGAAGGATAGTGGTTTGGATTATAGTAAGAAATATAGTAAATAATATTTGTTTTGGCCCATTTAGATATGATTATGGAAAAGATTAAATCCCTTTCAAGTTTTGTCAATATACTTGTATCGTTGAGATAAGTATATAAATGTTTCCTAAGTATTGAAAGAAACTTAAGAGTATGTGAAAATATCTTTTATGAAGGTAATTTTAATCAGATATTTGAAAGTGATTGGTTTTATGGAAATAAATTTAATGAGGCTTAGTGGAACCCATATGAAATTAAATCTATGTTTGGATTGTTTTTTACTTGATAGTTAAATAACCGACTATCAAATCATGGCCAAAATATAACTCTGGAAATATTTAGGAGAAATACGAGAGTTATATGACATATTCATCTTCGATGATGTTGTACCATGTTTATAAATCTTATTTTGTTCTCCTAGGATAAATGATGTGGAAATACATCCACTTAAAAATAATGGGGTGATCCCTGCTCTTATGCATTATGTAACAACCCGAATTTTCATGGCCGCAATACCACCGTAAAATTAAAAGCCGAATCATTATAAACATTTACTGTAATATACAAAGAGCAATACAAACTAACTATAACTTTTAGAATCTCACAGTAGAAACAAATAAACATAATATATTTCAAATATCAATTCATATTCCAGTACACATGATCAAATCAAAATCCATATACATAAATACATTTTATACTAATAATGTCAGGTGATAAATACAACATGCTATATGCACAAGCATCCTCGTTATCACCTGTACCGTCAACGTAACTCAAATCCACTATCATAACCAATAAACCCATAAATAAAAAGGAACATAGAAGGAGGAGGTTAGATATAAGTCTGGTAAATGAAAAAGGCTACTAAATATATATTGTCAATATGATTTCAAAATGTTATAAGAAAGCTAATACCTAGAATAAACATACATTAACCTGTCTCGTCTGCACAAACAAAGTCAGTCCATTAAAAAAACGTACATGATGACCACTTATAAAGTTATACTGTAAATACTAACATGAGTTAATTATACACACTAACCATCGAATACATATGAGTTAAATAGACAGAACCAACTCATAAACGAAGTGAGCTAAATAAGCAGAGCCAGCCCGCATAATAAGTTGGGTTAGATAAACATGACTAACTCGCATATACATATGAGTCGAAAAAAACAAAACCAACCTATAACTTATTGAGTTGAATAAACCAAACCAACCCCCATAACAAAATGAGTTAAATAAACATGACTAGCTCGCGTAAACTAATGAGTTGAATAAATAGAACCAACCCATAGTGTGTAATGAGTTGAATAAACGGAACTAACCCGAGTAATAAAATGAGTTAGATAAACATGACCACTCGTGTAAACGTATGAGTTGAATAAATAAAACCAACCGATAGTATGTAATGACTTGAATAAACAGAACCAACCCACATAATGAAATGAGTTAGATAAACATGACTACTCACATAAACGTATGAGTTGAACAAACAAAACCAACTCATAGTGTGTAATGAGTTGAATAAACAGAACTAACTCAACGCGATTGATTAAATAAATAGAATAACCAGTTAACAGATAACACTCAGCTATAACATGTTCAGACTTGTTCATTATGTCATCTTTACAAGTGCCATTCCATTTCTTTTGAAGCCAATTCTCATACTCGCCTTAAGCCTGGAACTCTCTAACAAGTGTTGCATCGAACCAACATTGCAATGGGCTCTGTAAAATGCGAACCAATCGAATTCCATGCGTTTGGCCCTGGGTTTACTTTTCACTTAGCTCTCCCGCCAGTCCAATGGTGTGAACCCACTGGTCCACCGATGTACATTTTTTCTGACAGTTTTAGGTTTTCGAAAGTTTGCTTTTTAGTTACCGTTTTCACCTCTGATCGTCATTGCCTTGCCTCTGATCGTCTCTAGTCCATTCCAAAACATTTCTATGAGTTCTAGACCCTAATATACATCCTTAGTTCATGCTTACACGTTTTATCATCATCATGTCATTGCATTTTAAACCCATTTCTGAACATATTCATTCAAATACCTAATTCAGTCCAATTCTCCACTAATCTCATAATATATATCTATATAGGTTCTCTAATTTTCTAATTACTGTTCTCTTAACATTCTACACCCATTAGACACCGATTAACCATAATTAACAATCAAACAATACCCATACTTTTATATTAAAGAAATATAACCATATTGTGCTTCCCACTCACTGAATAACGCTATCGAACTCTAGAAATCACCCAAGAATTCAATCTCCTTGCTGTTAACAAATTGTAGTCCAATAGACTTCACCAAATCAAGAAACCAATGGTCTCTCCCTATAGCCTTCATTGCACTAATTGATTAGATATATACATATACATACACACACACACACACACACTTATATATATATATATATTTGTGTAGGGTTTTGTTTAGATTTGAAGGAGGAATTTATGATTTAGATGGTTGCAAAGAGAGAAAGAAGAAGAAGATAGAAAACTGAATTGTATGTAAATGAGATCCGTCCAAATTCAAAAATTCTTAGCCCGTTATGTAAAATATTGAATTGTCATCTCCTAATAGGTTAAGGCCCGTTTAGATAATTTAAAACCTAGTTCTTAAAGCATGCATATCTCCTTCAAACAAACTCTGATCCAAACAAACCAATATACTATTGTGACCAAAAAATGAACTCTTTGCAATGGTATAATTGCTAATTCTAGTGATTGTTAAATTACTATTTTACCCTTTTTAGTTAAAATTACCAAAATACTCTCAACATTAATTTTCAAAATTTACAGGGATTATACGTTGTCTATTTATTTCCAAAAGAACCAAAGTTGTGTTTATCAAAAACTATCAAATGTTGGTTCGAACAGACAGGCATCAGATAAGTATTAATTATCAAAAAACTACTTCGAACCAACTTAAGCGTTTGAACTGAAGACATCTTAAAGATGATGGGATCGAAGATGGAGCTCTTTGAAGTGCAAGGGCTACTTGCTACTAATCTTGAGGGTGATTCCAAAGGAGAAATAGAAGAAGTAGTGCCTTCAATTTGTTCATATCCTTAACAACTTGTATAGACGATTGTTGGCATTGCATTATCGCTTGGAAGGTAGTGTTAGCATTCCAAGTAGGATTGCTATTCAAAATGTAAAGTGTAGCCTCAAGCCTCATCAACAAGAAATGACTAAAATAGGTGATATGTAGTAGGGCTATGTACACACGCATACACGCATATGGATTTTGGTGTGCATGAGGGCTGTTGTTAAAAGATTGCAAAGCAACCGGGGTGATGATATATTTAGTACTATCCAGTAAGGGGTAGGCTGCTTCTGTATTGGTATGAGGTCTATGTGAGTCCATCAGTACATTTTCTAGAGGTGTACTATGGCAGGTGGTGCTCTAATGCCTTGTCATTGTATGGAATACATTCTCCAAAAAGGGCTGTACGTACTTAGTTTTGTCCAACTATGTTGGAATGTGAAATGCAAGCATTCCAGCTATATTTATAAACAATTTCAAAACCCTAAACATTATTATAATATTACTAAATTTTAAAGCATTAAGAAACTATTTGATTATGTTTATCATGCTAGTTTTACTCATTTAATCCAGGCATTATTTTTCTTATAATGATTATGTCAGTCCGTGCATATGTTTCAGATTTAGCTGGACACTTTGGAGCTTTCGGGAGATGAGTTGGATGCCTTCAAGACGTACTTCTGTATTTCCTATTGTCTTTCAATGTTTGTTCTTGTTCTAGTTATCAACAATTGTAAGGATGGGTTGTTATAATTATCCAAGCTGATGATGAGTTGGTGTTATACTATGATTTATGTTTTTGTACTAAAGTCTCTTTCTTTTTGTAAAGACTTGTTTTGTATTAAATATTATTCGTTATGCTTTTGTGAGATTCTATCTTCCTTCTTCTTTTATTTCCCTAACAATATTTCTTTCCGGCACTTGGATGTTCGGCACATGAATATCGGGGATGTATTAGTGTCGACTTCTAAGGATTTAAAAGGTAGGCTGTTACATGTGGTATCAGAGTTGAAGGTTATGCGAGAACCTTGGTCTTGGTGAGGCAAACTCATTAAAGATATGGTTGGTAACACCATATAATGAGTTTGAGCATACATACATAAGAGATCGTGTTTATTACCACTATAAAATGTTTTATATTATGTTGTTTGATCGGTTGAGTGGTTTATGGATTCTGGCTGTTGCATCTGGCCTACATTATCGATGGGTATTGCAAAACACTTGAACCAGGCTAACCAACACGGTATTTTTTTAAATCGATAAATGAAATAACTTTACCTAAGATTATATTTTATATATGGAGGAATAAATTTCAAAAATTAATACAGTTATTAGCTATGTGTTTATTTATTAGGAAGGATAATGTTCGATTATTATTATTTATTGTTTGATCAGTATTGCTCATCCAGTTTTGAGCATTGACGATTATTTGTTGATTTATCAGTAATTTTCCTTTTTAAAACCTATTTAGGATAGATAGAAATTGTGGGAACATTGAAACGAACACCTTATGAATTAAGTTTCACAGTTTGACTAGAAGGCATTCGATGACAATGCTGGGGCTAAAATAGGATTTTTATAAAAGTTGTTTATTAAAAGAAAGCTAGAATATTTTAGAATAAACATTTGAGAAATGATTTTATAAAAGAAATTGATTTTATAATTTATATGAATGTGGCTTATAAATAAAAGGATTTTGCTAACGAATTTGACGAATTGAATCCCGATGCTTTTGAAAAATGTTTTCAAAATTTTAAGAAAAATACTAATAGTATTATTTGAAAAAATGTATGAGTAGAAATATTTTTAAATAATTTTTAAGCAGATAGAAAGCACTAAACTCGCTTCTGTCGTTGCAAAATAATTCCGACAATGACTGCTTGCGTCATCAATGTTCATTTTTGAGTTTCTAAGTAGGAGAATGCTACCATAACAAGTCGCTTTAGAATAGTTTCGATAAAAAAAAATTGATTTAATCCCAAGAGCGCTGAAACACCCCACATCCCTTAGTATACCCAAAAAGCGAACACTAAAAGATGTGGTGCGTTATAGGTATAACTAAAGCATCATAGAGACTGAGATTCAAAAGATAACTAAATAAAAACTATGGAAACATTTAAATAGTAAATCATTATTCAGAATTAAACTTCTTTAATAAGTGTAATGATCCGCCTTCCATTCCACAGAATGGCGCATCACTATTAAGAAAGAAAGAGATAGAAAAGAGAAAAGATAGAGAAGAAAGAAGAAACAACATCAGAATCTCAACAGCGGAACGAATAAATTATATTAATAACATAAGATATTACATAATATACAACATCTATCAGAGTTATACATATTATACTTCACATACTAGACAGTTATAAACACCTGTCCAGCTATTACAACTCAATGCAATACAGAGATACCAACACAGCGAAACACCATAAATATCTACAACGCTGAAGCCTCCTGCTCCATTGCTCCTTCACCATTCGTCAAAGCTAACCTGAATCCCTTGGCTACTCGTAAAAATTTGAGTACCCAAGAGTTTAAGAAAAACAGAAATAAACTCCAGGTCAGACATGGGTCTGGTGTGAGTAACAGGTTAAAGTTGCTTAACTTTGAAAAACCTTTGAAAGAAAGGGTAGCACGTAAGACTTCCCACACATAAACATGGGTAAGTTTTTATCTTACGCTAACCAAAACATTTGATAGGAAATCCAGTGATATTATAATAGGGTCTAGGGTTTTCAAGTACAATACAGAAATAGCTAGAATGCTTACATCTCACGTTCCAACATAGCTGGGCACAACTAAAATGTACGACACTTATTGGAGTTTGGATTCCATACAATGGCACGACTACCTAGGTACCGCCCGTCATAGTACGGGGCCTAGATCACCGTACCGAGAATTACTCCCAATCCCCTACAACACAAGGCCGGAACCATCCCTTACCGGACAGTCCTGAACAAGACAACCCCGCAGTTGGCGACGACCCAACTACCCACACAGCCGAAATAAAAGGGACTTCTAGACAGGGGAAAATCTTGTGCTACTTGGGCATGACCCACTTAGCCTTGCTGCACCTCCTCTGTTTTAGCCATACTCAGTTGATGAGGCTTGAGGCTACGATTACCTTAGAGAACACATCTCTTAGAATACTCATCGTCCACCTGATGATCTTCTGAAAGCATTCAATCCATACAAGTTCGTTCTGGGTTCGAACAAAACCGAAGGCATTATCTCGTTACACTCATTTTGGAATCACCCTCAGAGTTAACGACAATAACCCTTGCACTCTGAATCTTCATCTTCTCTTGAGATTCATGACCTATCGTTAATTTGGATCGATGTGGTTTTCGAATATCCAAATCTGGAAACCTGATCCCGGTCTCATCGAAATCCAAAACGCCATCTTTTAGGTCCAAGTTGTTTTAAAGTTAAAACAATTCAATTCAATTATCTATATACACACAGATAGATAATTAACAATATCACAATAGATAATCCACATCATCATCACAAATAGATAATTCCCATTATCATCACAATTCAACCAAAGCATTCATATCACACAGTAACGCTTATCTCATATTTTGAGACCTCAAACCATTCAAGGCAATCAATATCATCCATCCATACATAAGAAAGGATTAATTTATCACATCATAATTAATTTAAAATGAATTAAATTAATTACTTTATCTCTAATTAATTTAAAATAAATTAATTAATTACTTTCATCATTATAAACTTGCTTACATAACCATTAATTAATTACAAATAAATTAATTAACTATCCTCTAATTATCCACCTTAATTAATCATTCCTGATTAATTATCCTTTAATTACATTCAAGTAATCATCCTTTAATTAATTTCACAAATTAATTATCCTTAACCACTTATAGTAATTAACCTTTAATTACTTCATTAATAAATTAACTATAATTAATTACATTAATCCTTAATTAATTATTCTAAAATCACTTCTTATTAATTAATTAATCTTAATTAATCTACCTTTAATTACATCATTAATTATATAGATTAATGATCCATAATTACATTTTTTAATTAATTAAATTAATTACATTAAGTAATTAATCTTTTATTAAACCACATTTATTAATCACTCTTGATTAATCTCATCCAGTAATTAACTACCCTTAATTACTTCATCAAATAAATAAATTACTCCTTAATTAATTATCTTTAATTAATCCCTTGATTAATTACAAAAGGTGATTAAACTCAAATTACATCCATTAATAAACCACCCTTTAATTGATTACATCCAGTAATTATCCATTTATTACTTCGCTAAGTAATTATACTTATCAAATCATCAAGTGATTATTCTAAATTAATTAAACTTAATTAATTAACTAAAACTAATCAAATTTATTTAATTAAATACCTTAAGTAATTAATTCCTTTAATTACTTTTATTAAGTAACTGTATTCAAAACAATTCCATAAATGATTATCGTAATTAATTAATCTAATTAATTATTAAAAATTAATCACATTAATTAATTATTTAATAATCCTTAGTTACTTCATTAACTATTAACAATTCTTTAATTACTCCTCTTAAGTAATTAAACTCAAATTAATCGTTATTAATTACAAATTAATTAATCTTTAATAACTAATTAATTAATCTTTAATTATTTTATTATTTAATTTTTAACTTTAACTTAATTAATCTTTAATTACTAGATTAATTAATTCCTAATCATTAATTAAAAACCAAATCTTATCTAATTAATGATTCTTAATTACAAATTAATTATTCTTTAATTAATTACTTAAGCTATATTAATTAATTAATTTAAACCCTCAATTACTAAATTAATTAATCCTAATTGTTAATAAATTAAATTAATAAACTAAATTAATAAATTATCCATTTTAATTACCTTAATAATTTAATGAATCCCAAATCATTAAATCCTAATTTACTTTAAGATAAAAATTTATTGTTATTAATGATTAAATTATCATTAACAAAGTATTTAAAATCAATTTACTTTCAAATTTACCTTTAAATTTCATTTTAAATTTAAGTTTTAAAATGAATACAAATTTAACTTTAACAAAGTTTAAAAACAATTTAAAAACCTTTTAAATCTCATGTTCAAGAAATACTTATCTAATAAAAGAATTTAAAAAAAAAATTAAACTAAATTCATTTTTAAATCCAAACCGTTTAAAATTGTCCTTTAACATTTTAAAGTTTGTTTAAAACATTCTGAACTTTAAAAACTTTCTTTTATTTCAAACTAGGATACAGCTAAATTTGATTCCAGATTAAACTTTGATTTAAAACTTTACTTACATTTTAAAACATCATTTTTAAATTCAAACTACTTAGACATTTTAAGGTTGTTAAAACAATTTAAATTTTAAAAACTTTATTTTATTTTTAAACTATGATTCGAACTAAACTTGAATCAAGATTTAAACTTTGATTTAAAACTTGTTAAACCTATACTTTACATTTTAAACTTCATTTTTAAAATTTTTTAAAACAGAACAGGTTTAAACCTGTAACCAACATTTTACCCGAGCCCATCTCAAATGACTTGGAGCCAAAACCAAAATGCCTCAAGAAAAATATCAAATTACGTCGAGAAAAACTCAAGTAACCAATCCCCTCAAACCAAACTCTTTAGAAAACAATGGAAGTGCACTGTGCACATGCACGGTGGCGCCATCCATCTTCGATCTTCTCCGATGATCTCCTTAAGGCGCCAAACACCCTCACACCTAACCACAATCATCATAATTCCTAGAACCACTCGAAATCAAAATCGAATGTTCAAAACCAAACCTGGAACAAGCCTGGAATCACCACTCAAACCTGGAAACACCTCGTCTTCGCATCTCCGACCACCAGAGATTCTAAAGCCACGGCCAAACCTTTGTCAACGTCCAAGCTTCTATCTCCCTGAAACTAGTTACACTCGATCAACTAGAGATGACGAGATGATCAAAATACCAAACCTAGTTAAAACTAGGGTTACAGACTTCAAAAATCAACCACTACCTCCACCGTGCTTTGATCAGCTTGCTGGTAATTTTCCTCGATCCTCCGACCATTCCTCCATCAGCACTGAAGATCCCGACCTCTATGATCAAGCAGATCACCAGAAAACACCCAATTCCCATTTTCAGTTCAGCCCAGAACTGCTCATTCATTCCCAAACTAAAAATTATAATCTTAGTTTTAAAAATCAAGTTTTTGAATAAGTATTCGATTTAAAGTCCTGAATCAATGATTTACAAAGTTTGAATTTTCAATCAACCTAATTCTTGCATGTCCCTTTATTGTTTCCAGAGCCATTTCAGATTAAATTTTGGCTAAATTATAATTTTAAAACTTACTTTATAACTAAACAAACAAATTTTGTTTAAACCTTAAGTTCTAATATCACTTAGCTCCAGAGGATATGATTTTTTTTGAATAAAACTTAAGTCTGGAAACTAAAACAGAAAAGTTAAAATACACAGCAGCATGCACACAACTATATGCATTCATATATATATATATACACACACACACACACACACACAAAAATGCACTCATAAATATTCACACAACATAGTTATTTCCAAAAAAAATCAAGCAACTGATTCAAACTTAAATTTTTAAATGTGGTGTTACTCACCAGATTTATGAAGGAAGAACAGAGCTTCCAAATTTGAAAAAGCTTGAATTTTTTTTTTTTTTTTGAATCTCTTTTAAAACTTGTTTTGCTGGAATGCTTTTGCTCCTTGATTTACAAACTACATGCATGCTTCCAGATTTGAAAAGAAAATGCAGTCTTGTTCCATATTTTACTTGCTTTAGATCTTAAGTTGAAAAAGAATGCACAGGCTTGAACAAATTGAAGAAAATGAACTACAAATTTTGGTTTGCATTTTGATTTGTGGATTTGTTTACACGTTGATCATTTGATTTGGAAAATGATTTACAGGTCTTGAGGAAGTGTTTGCATGTTTTAGTTGATTTTTGGTCTTTTTTTTATTTTCATATTAGTGCTTAGCTTTTAAAAAAGAAGATAGAAAAAAGAGAATGAAGGAAGGAACAATAGTTATATAAAGGCTTAAATTTGATTTTAAATAAAAATAAAAGAAAACTAAATTAAATGACACTTGTCCTATATCCTATTTAACTATCTAGCACATGTAGAATGAGGCTTAAGATAATAAGACTTGTAACAACATAATTTCTATTTATTTAAATATAAAGTAAAAACCCTTTTCTTAATTTACTAATTATGAATACTTATTTAAATGCATATGAATTCTTTAAGAAAATATATATATATATATAAAACCAATTATATTCATAAATTAAAGTTTATTCATATTTTTAAAAATCCAAAATAATTTAAATATCTATATTTTGAATTTCAAAACTTTAAATTCAAATTCAAATCATATTCTAAAGTCAAATTTAAAATTAAGTTATATATACACATATATAATATATAAATTAAATTTGAAATAACAATTCTATTTATATTAAAATCTATTTATAAAAACAATATATTATTAATATTGGTTGAAAATAACACATATATCAATTTTAAATAATTTATAGAAGAAATTATCTCTATATTATAAATTACTTATTTTACTTAAATGAATTAATGTTTCAATTGCAAAATTGTAATTTAAAATTATATATATTTCACACTTCTATATATAATTTCAAATCATATTTTTCAAGTGAAATTTAAAAATAAAATGAAACAAACCTTTTATTCAAATTTATACTTGAGCTAAAATAAATTTTAAACAATTAACAATATCTTAAGTATTTAAAACTATATAATTATTTATTTAAAATAATCTTTAAAAAGTTTTATATTAAACTAAGTCAAATTTCCAAATTACAAAAAAATATATTAAAATTTGAAAACATAATTTTATTTGTTTAAATTCAAATCAAAGCTTATCTATTTACAATATATACAAATACATTATAAATTGAAAACGTTTTATTAGCTTTTTAAAAGATAAAATTCACCAATTAAATTTGTTAAAAGAAGATTATTAAATTAATTCAAAGATTATCAAATCAATTAAATTATTGATACAGATTATTAAATTTATATTACCCAAAATTCCGAGTCATCACAATAAGTCTGAAAAACATCACATGTCTTAAAAATATCAAATACTCATGTGTTATGAAAAATACATCTCAGTCTCGTAAAATCGGAGTACAGAAATAATAATCATCCCTCTCATAAGTACCAGTACATCAAAAGCCAAATGAAGTGGAAAATGAAAAGAAGAAGAATACACGAAGAACCTCTAAGAATATATCTCCAAGTGGTCTGAATTTACTATCCTTGATTTTGCTGGTTTATGAGGGAAAAGGGGAAATAGAGGAGTGGGTCAGACCATAAATCTGGTTGGTTAAAGTAAGTACTAGCATTATTAAGCAAGATAAAGATAATAGACTAAGAAATAGTTCTAGTATGAAAGGAAAAATACCAAAAAGATAAAACTAGGATAAAATACTTTTTTGGTTCTATTTGCTTTGGTTGTGATTGTGATTGTTTTCACTTGTCTTAGATTGCTATGATTAGGCTAAAATCCTAATCCTGTTTTAATTAGGCTAAAATCCTAATTCTACCTATTGATCGGCCTTCTATCTTTGTTGCGCCACTATGAGCTGGTCTAATCCTGTTGGTCCCACAGCAAAAGATGCCTCTTTAGCGCTTGGTACACAGTAGCGAATTATTTACCCTAATCAATGCCGCACGCTCGGTCATTGTTGGTACACGCTAACTGTCACCCCCTCTTGTGACCTCTTATTTACCCTAATCAGCATAAGCGTTCTCAGCCTCACCTATTTTGTTGTGAGACCATCATTCCTAGTCTGAAAAGGATGTACCTAGCCTCACCTAAGTATTGTGAGACCATCGGTCCTAGTCTGAAAGGGAATGCTGCCGGTACCGGTCCTAACAAAAAATTTCTAGTTTGTGCCCTTTACCTAAATCCCCATATTTAAGCTTCTATCTATTAGCACCTTATGTACCCTAATTAGTATAAGCATGTCCTAGCCTTACCTAACTATTGTGAGACCATCAATTCCTGACTAAAAGGGAATGTTGTTGGTACGAGCCCTTCTTCTATCTTTGCTTACAAACTTAGTGTAAGTTTTGAAATAAGCCTCTTCTATTATCTCCTCTATATTTACTTATCAACAAGATCTAAGTTTTAAAATAAGCTTCTTCTATTATTTATCCTATATTTGCTTATTAACTTAATCTAAGTCTTAAAATAAGCCTTTTTTGTTATCTCTTTCTATTCTAATTATAATCTATGTGATATAATTGTTCTTTTATTTATTGACTTAATCTAGATCTAATTATAAAATAAGCCTCTTCGTTATTCTTCTATTTTCTCTTTTTAGTTATAATCACTTGTTATAATTATGCTTGCAAATATCTCAAATTTGCATGTTTCAGTCTATCTTCTTTTTATTACAGTTCTTCTTATTTTACATCTATTTTCTGTAAATTTAGTGTTCTTGTATTTTAGTCCATATTAGCAAATTCTTCTCTTTTTTATATTTTATTTGCGTATAAAGGAATAAAAAGAAACTAACATTTATAGGCTAAATTCTAACATAAAAACAGATGTAAATAAAATGTAAATAAGTGTAAATAACCGTAAATAACTGAATAAAATAGCTGAATAAAAGTAGCACAATAAAGTCAGTAGCAAAAGAGGAGGCTAGCATCAAGTCAGCTTCAGCGGGCAACTTTATACTGGTGGAATAGTGTGACTATGGTAGTGAATGAAGAGAGGATGACATGGGATGAGTTCAGGAGGAGGTTCGAAGAGAGATTCATGTAAGTTACGGCAAAGTCCACCATGATTAGAAAGTTTGCTAAGCTGGAACAAGGAAATATGACAGTGTTGGAGTATGCTAGAAGATTCGAGGAGTTGGCCAGATATGGATATGCCACTGTTGATACCATGTTGAAGAGAAATGAGAGGTTCATTACAAGGTTGAAGCCTGAGTTGGCAAGGGCTATGTTACCTCATATTAGAGACCCTTGTGATGTTGTAGTGGAGATGACTTTTAGGAACAAGGAAATGTTTGATTTGTTGGAGAAGAGTAAGGCAAAGGAAGTCCAGGTGGGGCAGAGTTAGAAGGGAAAATTATTTCATAAGAAGGGTGCTCAGAAAGGTGGAGTCACAAGGAAAGTCTGAAGTGGTTTGTTATAAGTGCAACCAGAAAGGGCACTTTGCTAGTGAATGCTGCACAGGAAAGGCGAAGGAAGTGATCCGAAAGAAGAATATCAAGTGCTTCAATTACAATCAGATTGGCCGCTTTATGAACCAATGCAAGGAACCAGAAAAGGAAGGGAGAGGAAAAGTATTTGCATTGGAACCAGTTACCTCAAGACCAACGGTATAAGAGAAAGGGAAATCGGTATTGGGAGGTATGCTTTAGATCCATGGTCTGTCTGTTTAGTGTTTTGTTTGATACTAGTGCATCACATTCTTTTATATCTCGATGTTTGGTAGAAAAGCTTAAACTACAACCCACATATTTAGTTACTTCTTTAAGAGTTGCAAATCCGATAGGATGGTCTGCGACACTTAGGATGAAGTGTGAGCACTTAGAGTTTGACTTGTCAGGTTACACCTTTGCTAGAAATTTGCATATATTTGAATTTGTAGGTTTCAAAATTATTTTGGGCATGGATTGGTAAAGTAAGTACGATGTTAGAATATTTTGCCACAATAGTAAAATATCACTTTGATACCTTGATTGTAGTGATCGGATTGTATATACTGTAAAAAGCCTTAGCTGTGAGGTGAATGCTTTGTTGGGTGTTATGAAGTTAGAAGACAAGTTGAATCGAGTTTTCATGGTTAGAAAATTCATAGATGTCTTCGAGTCGGTGGTAGGATTATCACCGAAATGATCCATTGAGTTTAGAATAGATTTGGTGCTTGGAGTAGAACCAGTTAGTAGGCCGGCAAGTAGGATGACACCCATAGAGACGACAGAGTTAAAGATGCAGTTGGCGGATTTGGAAGGGAAGAATTTTATCCGACCTAGTAGTTTACCTTGGGAGCAGCCACAGTGTTTGCTAAGAAGCCGGATGGATCGTTGAGTTTGTGTATTGATTATCGAAAGCTAAATTAGAAGATGATAAAGAATCAATATCCATTGCCCAAGATTGACGATTTGTTTGATCAATTGAGTAGAGCCAAGATACTTTCTCAGTTGGATTTGGCTACAGTTTTCCATCAGCTTAGATTAGCAGAAGATAGTATACCTTTGACGACTTTAACGACCAGATATGGATCGTACGAATGGTTAGTTATGGCATTCAAACTAACTAATGCACAAGCATTCTTTAAAGACTCGATGAACCGAATTTTCAGAGGGCACTTGGATAGATTCGTGTTGGTGTTCATAGATGATATTTTGATATATCTAAGGATGAGAAAGAGCATGAAGTTCATTTAGAGTGGTTCTTGAAACTTTGAGAGAACATCAGCTGAAGGTGAAGTTTTCGAAGTGTCATTTTTGGAAGAAGGATGTGAAGATTCTTCATCATGTAGTTTGAGAAAGAGGATTGGCAGTAGATCCAACTAAGATCAAAGTAGTGAATAGTTGAAAGAGACCAGAAACAGTGACTGAGATAAGAAGTTTTCATGGATTGGCTGGATATTATCGAAGGTTGATAAAGGATTTTTCACGGATAGCAGCGTCGATGACCAAGCGAACGCAAAAAGGTGTGAAGCTTGTTTGGACCGATAAGTGTGAGGAAGCATTCCAGAGCTTGAAAAACTTATTAATCCATGCACCTGTATTAGTTGTTCCGAAGGGGAATCAAGACTTGGTAGTTTATACATATTCATGTGGAACTAGATTAGGAGCAGTATTAATGCAGAGAGGTAAAGTGATTGCCTATGCTTTTAGATAGCTTAGACCGCATGAGGCTAGGTACCCAACGCATGACTTGGATTAGCCGCAATTATTTTTGCTTTGAAGGTGTGGAGACATTACCTTTTGGGAGAGAGGTTTGAGCTTTATACGGATCGTAAGTCGTTGAAGTATTTGTTCTCTCAAAAGGAGCTAAACATGAGACGTCGGAGATGGTTAGAGTTTATTGTTGCTTATGATTTTGGAAATGAGTACACACCAAGGAAAGGCAACAAGATTGTAGATGCGCTTAGTAGGAAGCATCAGAATGCAATGTTGGCTATGATAGCAGAATGGAAAGTCTTGGAAGCATTGTCGACTTGCAAAGTGTAGCGGAGATCCGAGGCTGGGTCTAGTGGAAAATCTACTATGTTATCTTGTTTAGAAGTTCGACTAGTATTGATTGAGAAGACTGCCTCTAAGCAGAAAGAGGATCTAGTGTTAGCTGAAAGGATTAGGAAGTTAAGTGATGGAACAGAGAGTGATGACTTGACGGATTTCAGTCTAACCAAAATGGGTGGTTGAGAAGGAAGGGTAAATTATGTGTTCTAGATATGGGAGACATATGAAAGGAAGTTTTGGAGGAATGCCATCATTTGAAGTTCACTGTTCATCCGGGGAAAAAAAGATGTATTAAGATATGAAGAGAAGTTTCTTCTGTGAAGGAATGAAGAGGGATGTGGGCTTATGCATGAAACAGTGTTTGAACTATCAACTGGTGAAAGCCGAACATCAGAAGCTAAGTGGGTTACTTCAGCCATTGGATATTCCGGTATGGAAGTGGGATTCTATTTCTATGAATTTCATAGACGGGTTGTTGAGATGTCATAGAGGGAATGAAAGCGTATGGGTTATAGTGGATATATTGACCAAGAGTGCCCATTTCATTCCCGTTAAGTCAAATAGGATGACACTTGTATTGTCTAAGTTATTTCTGAAGAATGTTGTCAGACTACATGGAATTCCTAGTAGTATTGTTAGTGATAGAGATTCCTTATTCACAAGCGAGTTCTGGAAGAGTCAACAAGAGTGTTTAGGAACCAAGCTCAAGATGAGTACTACTTATCATCCATAGATAGAGGGGCAAACGGAAAGAGTTAACAAGATCTTGGAAGACTTGTTATGAGCTTGTGTAGTAGACTTCATGGAATCATCTGAAAATCATCTACACCTAGTCGAGTTTTTGTATAACAATAGCGATCAGACTAGTGTAGGGATGGCACCGTTTGAAGCTATTTATGGAAGACCATGCAAATGTCATGCATGTTGGTTAAAGATCGGAGATAGATTAGTCCTTGGCACCGATTTGGTAAAAGAAGCTGTAGAGAAGATTGAACTGATAAGGGCGAGAATGAAAGAAGCCCAGTCTAGGAAGAAGAGCTATGTAGATAGAAGATGGAAAGATTTAGAGTTCTCTGTTGGAAGACAAGAAAGTTAGCACCGAGATTCCTAGGATCATTTCCTATTTTAGAGAGGATCGGGAAACTTGCGCATAGAGTAAAGCTACCGAGTAGTTTGGCAGGAGTCCATGATGTTTTCCATGTATCTCATCTGAGGAAGTGTGTTTGGGATCCAGACACTACTATAGCACCGACCGTGATAGAGGATTTAGTAATGGAACCAGATTTGACTATAGTTAGGAAGCCTGTCTGGATACTCGCGAGAGATGAGAAGAAGTTGAGGAACATGACAGTTAGATTAGTGAAGGTCCAATGGAGCGACGATGAAAGAGACTATACTTGGGAGACAGAGAGCAGGAATAGAGACGCTTATCCTAATTTGTTTGATGGTATGTCTTATCTTTGATTGTTTTGATGTGTACCTAATCGTAATTTCGAGGATGAAATTTTTTAAGGAGGGAAGTCTATAACACCCCATATTTTAGTAACATTATTTAGAAACTTTATCTAGTTAAATAAAATAATGTAAGTTGATTAGGGGATTGAGATTTGTGATTAATAAGGGGTAGGCGTGCAATGTTAATGAATAAACAATGAACTAAGGAAACAAATGGTTAAGGCAAATAGAGGAGGGGTAAAATAGGAAATAGGGCATTCTAATACCCTAAACCCTTAGGAAATCGATTCCATACGATCATTCTATTCTCACAAACACAAATACAAACTGAGGTCGGCCACCATTAGCAAGAGGATGAAGAAAACGCTAAGGTTCAAGAGAAGAAAAGCAAAATCACTCAATCAAGATCAAATCTCACATCCTTAATCACAAAGCTAAGGTGAATACCGACTACAACTCTTATTTCTTAAAAAAATTTGACTTTAAGGGAATTTAAATTTATCTTGCATAGTATAACCGTGATTTTGAAGGATAAAATATTTATATATGCTTGTTGATGATTTATGCTTATTCATATAGATTTTATGATATGTTTTGATGTGGAAACCCTATTTAATGGCATCCGAGTACCTTACGATTCTAGATATAGGCCAGAAATGATATTTTGGAGATGGGTTTCAATTTTCCTAATTTTTGGAATTAATCTGGATTTTATATTTATTTTCTAGTAAAGAAAATGATTTATTGGGTTATAAATAATTTATGGTTAAATTATAAATAATTTGGGTCATAAATTTATATATGTTAGAAAACATATTAAAAAGAATTTTCTAGAATTTGTGTAGAATTTTTCAAAGTGTTTTGATGAATATATAAAATTATTTAAGGTATGGGTCTTAAACGTTTTATATATTTATATAAAGGAGAAGGGGTATTTTGTAAATGATTTAAATTATTAAATTCTGAAATTATGGCAATTCTTTTAGAAAAGAAAAATTAGCAACCAATAATATTTTAACTAACAAGGAAGGTTAGTTAAAAAGATTACTTAAAAAGGTTAAAAATCAGTTTTTCATGTCAAATGCATATTTGCCACTTTCGACACCCTGCTTCCGTCTAGGTAGCTTTTGACTTAGTGGATCCACCTTCGTCACCATCAAAACCAATGCGCCCGGTATCAATTCATTGGTATGTAGCAAATTGAATAAAGGGAGGAGGTACAAGGTCGAAATGAGGGGTTTCGAAGGAGGTCGAAGCGTTACTTTGTTTTAAATTAAAAGTGCGCCTTCTTTGCTTTCAACTATATTACTTTCCGACTGGGTCATATGTTTCAAAGAATGGTTTTAGGAGGTTGTGCCTTTTTTTAAATAAACACTTTCGACTAGGTCGAAACCTTAGCTGCTGCTTTCTACCATTCGAAGCAATGCCTTCGGAAGGGTTTCCTTGTTTTATAAAACCCTACCGCTTCTCCAATGCTTTCAGAAGGATGATTTTGACACAATCACTTCTATACTTGGGTTTTGACTTTAGCTTTCGAAAGAGTTGCTTTCGACCCTGTTGTATTTTACCCTTAGAGATTTTTAAAGATTAACCCAATTATTTTGAAAGAGATAGTTTTAGATGGTTTCGAAACACATGTTTTAAATTGAATCCAAATGCTTTCGAGGGGTTTAAGGTTTCGATGCTTTCGAAATGTTTTTAAGGAGGGTTTCTAAGGGGTGGTTCCCCAATAGTTTCGAAAGATTTAACCTATGGTTTCAAAAGATTTAAAAGAAAGATTTTTTCAATGGTTTCAAAAGGCCATGTTTAAAATTTTAAAAAATAGGATGTCTAGGTTTTTAGCTTTCGAAGGAAAAGGTGTTCAATGGTTTAAAAAGGTTTATGTATATGGTTTCGAAAGGATGGTTTTGGCCTTTCGGCCTAGAGCAAAGAAAGGGTTTATTTGTTTACAACAGGTATACTTTCAATAGGATCAGAATGGATACTTTCAAAGGTTTAAATGTTTTCATCAACAAAGATTTAGGTACAGTATATATAGCATGGCAAGGTGATTTTGAGTAAAGCGTAGAATATATATTTTCCTTATTTAAGTTGTATTTAAAGGTTTTAAATCAATTTCAGAAGAAAATGTTTTCAAGGAAAATTTAAGTAAAATGACTCAGATATTAGAATACCAGTAGGGCTGGTATAAGGTTGCGCCATATACAATAGCTATTAGCCCCTAGCTAATTTAGTCCAAAACTCCAGTGTGTAGGGCTTTGTCACAGGTAAGACTAAAATTATGGTACACACAAAAAGAAATATATTTGCATAGTGTAGATTATTGGTGAGCCCACAAAACAATTAGGATCAATGGACCCTGGGAGAGAATAAGTTAGGGATAGACCATCCAGGAGACTTGTCTAACAGATGTTAGGCCATTTTTATTATATCTATCTGGTAGGCCAGAATTAGCCAAAGGTTAGAAGTAAGCCAAACGAAACTATAATGTTCGGATAGAAAATCCATTCGTTACTTGATATGTATGTTTACATAAAATGCTTTACAATTTTTAACCAGTTTTGGTTGCAGGATTTTGATTTGCAAAGGACATGTTCTAAAAGTATATTAGTAAGGAGAAACAAGTTCCGTCAAGCGGTGTGGTCTCACTTAATATCGTATATCTGAGATGTATAATATTATTCACATCAGGCTTTATGTCGACTCGAAGTTTATGTTTTCCCCCTAAACTCTGGGGTTCTGAAAATTGATTTGAGTAGGCTGAGGGTTGAGGATTTATAGGTTTTAGTTGATTTTAGTTGATTTGTGCAAGGGGCTGACGAATAGCTATTTAGGAGTTGTGGTTTGTTTAATTTTGATGTATTTCCACTGTGTTTGTAATATGTCGATTATGACTATTTAGTACTCTAGTCAACCAAGGGGGCATCATCATATGTCACCCTTGGCGTATGTAATAATTATATTTTATCTGTACCTAGAAAAGCGATATGATTATGTAATTTGAATATGGAACATGTTTTGAAAATGTAATGTGAAAAGATGTTTTTGAGATCTATGATTTTGTTTTCATATTCATGTAATGCTGATATTATGAATACCATTAACATTGCTGTGTTTTTTCACCGGAAGTTAATACTATGGATGGCTGCAGCATCTGTAGCATTCAGCTTCGGACCTCCAGATAAGGAATGTTAAATTATCCTTCTTAATTATGGTGGTATGTAAACATTCTTTCCATACTTATTCTCGAAGGATAGTTGTTTGGTTTGTAGTTAGAAATATATTAAATAATATTTGTTTTGGCCATTTTAAATATGATTTTGGAAGAGAGTAGATCCCCTTTAAGTTTTGTCAATATACTTATATCGTTGAGATAAGTATATAAATGTTTCCTAAGTATTGAAAGAAACATAAGGGTATGCGAAAATATCTTTTATGAAGGTATTTTTAATCAAATATTTGAAAGTGACTGGTTTTATGGAAGATTAACTTATTGAGGCTTAGTGAAACCCATCGAAAATCAAGTCTATGTTTGGATTGTTTTTTTCTTGATAGATAAATAACCGACCATCAAATCATGGCCAAAATATAACTCTGGAAATATCTAGGAGAAATACGAGAGTTATATGGCACATTCATCTTCAATGATGGTGTACTGTGTGTAAAAATCTCGTTTTGTTCTCCTAGGACAAATGATGAGGAAATACGTTCATTTAAACAATAAAGGGGTGATCCCCGCTCTTATGCATTGTGTAAAAACCCGACTTTTCATGGCCGTAAAATCACCGTAAAATGAAAAGCAGAATCATTATAAACATTTACGACAATATACGAAGAGTAATACAAACGAACTATAACTTTCTGAATCTCACAGCAGAAGCAAACAAACATAATATATTTCAAATATCAATTCATATTCCAGTACACGTGATACAATCAAAATCCATATACATAAATACGTCATATACTAACAATGTCAGGTGATAAATACAACATGCTATATACATAAGCGCCACCGTTGTCACCCGTACCTTCAACGTAACCCCAAATCCACTATCATAACCAATAAGTCCATAAACAAAAAGGAACACAGAAGGAGGAGGTTAGATATAAGTCTGGTGAATGAAAAAGGATACTAAATATATATTGTCAATATGATTTTAGAATATTATAAGAAAGCTAATACCTAAAATAAACATACATTAACCTGACTCGTATGCACAAACAAAGTTAGTCAATTAAAAAAAACATACATGATGACCACTTATAAAGTTATATTGTAAATACTAACGAGAGTTAAATAAAAATACTAACCATCGAATACAAATGAGTTAAATAGACAGAACCAACTCATAAATGAAGTGAGCTGAATAAGCAGAGCCAACACAAATAATAAATTGGGTTAGATAAACATGACTAACTCGCATATACATATGAGTCAAAAAAACAGAACCAACCCATAACTTGTTGATTCGAATAAACAGAACCAACCCTCGTAACGAAATGAGTTAGATAAACATGACAAGCTCGCGTAAACTTATGAGTTGAATAAACAGAACCAACCCATAGTGTGTAATGAGTTGAATAAACGGAACTAACCCACATAATGAAATGAGTTAGATAAACATGACCACCCGCGTAAACATATGAGTTGAATAAACAGAACCAACCCATAGTGCGTAATGAGTTGAATAAACAGAACCAACCCACGTAATGAAATGAGTTAGATAAACATGACTACTCATGTAAACATATGAGTTGAATAAACAGAACCAACCCATAGTGTGTAATGAGTTGAATAAACAGAACTAATTCAACGCAAATGGATTAAATAAACAGAATAACCCATTAATGGATAACACTCAGCTATAACATGTTTAGACTTCTTCATTATGTCATCTTTACAAGTGCCACACCATTTCTTTGGAAGCCAATTCTCATACTCGCCTTAAGCCTGGAACTCTCTAACAAGTGCTGCACCGAACCATCATTTCACTGGGCTCCGTAAAATGCGAACCGATCGAACTCCTTGCGTTTGGCCCCAGATTTACTATTCATTTTGCTCTCCTGCCAATCCACCGGTGTGAACCCACTGGTCCACCGATGTACATGTTTTATGATAGTTTCATATTTTTGAAAGTTTGCTTTTTAGTTACCGTTTTCACCTCTGATTGTCATTGCCTTGCCTCTGATCGTCTTTAGTCCATTACAAAATGTTTCTATGAGTTCTAGACCCTAATATAAATCCTTATTTCATGCTTACACGTTTTATCATCATCATGTCATTGCATTTTAAACCCATTTCTCAACATATTCATTCAAATCCCTAATTCAGTCCAATTCTCCACTAATCTCGTAATATATATCAATATAGATTCTCTAATTTTCTAATTACTGTTCTCTTAACATCCTACACTCATTAGACACCAATTTAACCATAATTAACAATAAAACAATACCCATACTTTCATATTAAAAATACATAACCATATAGTGCTTCCAACTCACCGAATATCGTTATCGAACTCTAGAAATCACCAAAAGAATTCAATCTTCTTGTTGTCACCAAATTGTAGTCCAATAGACTTCACCAAATTAACAAACCGATGGTTTCTCCTTGTAGCCTTCGTTGCACTGATTGATTTGATATATAGTTGTCTAGGGTTTGGTTTAGATTTGAAAGAAGAATTTATGAGTTAGATGGTTACAAAGAGAGGCAGAAGAAGATGATAGAAAAACTGAATTGTATGTAAATGAGAAGCCATCCAAATTCAAAAATTATTAGCCCACTATATAAGATTTGGAATTGTCATCTCCTAATGGGCTTAGGCCCGTTTAGATAATTTAAAACCTAGTTATTAAAGAATGCATATCCCCTTCATACAAACTCTGATCCAGACAAACCAATATACTATTCTGCCCAAAAATGGACTCTTTGCAATGGTATAATTTTCGACATCTAATTATAGTGTTCGTTAAATTACTATTTTTCCCTTTTTAGTTAAAATTACCTAAATACCATCAACATTAATTTCCAATATTCACGGGGATTACACATTGTCTATTTATTTCCCAAAGAAACAAAATTGTGTTTATCGAAAACTATCGAATGTTGGTTCGAACAGACAGGGATCAGATAGGTATGAATTATTCAGAAAGCACTTCGAACCAACTTAAGCGTTTGAACTGAAGACGTCTTGAAGATGATGGGATCGAAGATGGAGCTCTTTGATGTGCAAGGGCTACTTGCTACTAATCCTGAGTGTGATTCCAAAATAGATGTAGAAGTAGTAGTGCCTTCGATTTGTTCATATCCTAACAACTTGTATAGATGATTGTTGGCATTGCATTATCGCTTGGAAGGTAGTGTTAGCATTCCAAGTAGGATTGCTATTAAAAATGTAAAGCGTAGCCCCAAGCCTCATCAACAGGGAATGACTAAAATAGGTGGTATGCAGTAGGGCTATATACACATGCATACATGCATTTATGGATGTGGGTGTGCATGAGGGATCTCGTTAAAAGATTGCAAAGTAACCGGGGTGATGACATATTTGGTACTATCTAGTAAGGGGTAAGCCGGTTTTGTATTGGCATGGGGTCTATGTGAGTCCATCAGTACATTTCTAGAGGTGTTCTGTGGTAGGTGATACACCAATGCCTTGTCATTATATGGAATCCATTCTCCAAAAAGGGCTGTACAGACTTAGTTTTGTCCAACTATGTTGGAATGTGAGATGCAAGCATTCCAGCTATATTTATAAATTATTTCAAAACCATAGAAATTATTATAATATTACTAGATTTTATAACATTAAAAATCTATGTGGTTATGTTTCTCATGCTGGTTTTACCCGTCTAATCCAGGCATTATTTTTTTATAATGCTTGGGTCGGTCCGTGCATATTTTTCAGATTTAGCTGGACATTTTGGAGCTTTCGGAAGATGACTTGGATGCCTTCAAGACGTACTTTCATATTTCCTATTATCTTTCGATGTTTGTTCTTGTTGTTGTTATCAACAATTATAAGGATGGGTTGTTATAATTTTCCAAGCTGATGATGGGTTGGTGTTATACTATGATTTATGTTTTTCTACTAAAGTCCCTTTCTTTCTGTAAATTTTTGTTTTGTATTATATATTACTCGTTATGCTTTTGTGAGATTCTATCTTCCTTCTTCTTTTCGTTTCCCCAACAATCTATCTTTCCTGCACTAGGATGCTTGGCACATGAATAGCGGGGATGTATTAGTGTCGACTTCTGAGGATTGAAAAGGTAGGCTGTTACAAATGGTGTCAAAGTTGAAGGTTAAGCGAGAACCTTGGTTTTGGTGAGACAAACTCATTAAAGATATGGCTGGTAACACCCTATAATGAGTTTGAGCATACATACATAAGTGGGGGTGTTTACTAGTGCTATAAATGGTTTTATATTATGTTGTTTGATCGGTTGAGTGGTTTATGGATTCTATTCGATGCATCTGGCCCACGGTATCGATAGGGATTCCCTAACGCTTGAACAAGGCTAACCAACATAGTATTTTTTAAATAGATAAATGAAATGACTTTACCTAAGATTATATTTTATATATGGAGGAATTAATTTCAAAAATTAATATAGTTATTTTCTATGTGTCTATTTATTAGGAAAGGATAATGTTCGATTATTATTTTTTATTATTTGATCAGTCATGCTCATCCAGTTTTGAGCATTGACGATTGTTTGTTGATTTATAAGTAATTTTCGTTTTTAAAACCTATTTAGGATGGATAGAAATTGTGGGAACATTGAAACGAACACCTAGTGTATTAAGTTTCACAGTTTGACACAAAGGCATTCGATGACAATGCTGGGGCTAAACTGGGATTTTAATAAAAGTTGTTTATTAAAAGAATGCTAGAATATTTTAGAATAAATATTTGAGAAATGATTTTATAAAAGAAATTGATTTTATAATTTATATAAATATGGCTTATAAATAAAAGGATTTTGCTAAAGAATTTGAGGAATTGAATCCCGGTGCTTTTGAAAAATGGTTTTCAAAATTTTAAGAAAAATACTAATAGTATTATTTGAAATTTTTTATGAATAGAAATATTTTTAAATAATTTTTAAGCAGATAGAAAGAACTAAACTCACTTTTGTCATTGTAAAATAATTCCGACTATGACTGTAGAATCATCAGTGTCCATTTTCAAGTTTCTAAGCGCGGAAATACTACCATAACAAGTTGCTATAGAATAGTTCCGATAAGAAAATTTTTGATTTAATCCCAAGAGCACCGAAACACCCCTTAGTATACCCAAAAAGGCACACTAAAAGATGTGGTGCGTTATAGGTATAGCTAACACATCACAGAGACTAAGATTCATAAGACAACTAAGTAAAAATAGCGGAAACATTTAAATAATAAATCATTATTCATAGTTAAACTCCTTTAGTAAGTCTGAAAAACATCACATGTCTTAAAAATATCAAATACTCATTTCTTATGAAAAATACATCTCAGTCTCATAAAATCAGAGTATAGAAATAATAATCATCCCTCTCATAAGTACCAGTACATCAAAAGCCAAATGAAGCAGAAAATGAAAAGAAGAAGAATACATGAACAACTTCCAAGAAAATATCTTTAAGCGGTCTGAATCTACTGTCCTTGATTCTGCTGGCCTATGGGGGAAAAGGGGAAATAGAGAAGTGGGTCAGACTATAAGTCTGGTGAGTTAAAGTAGTTACTGACATTCTTAAGCAAGATAAAGATAATAGACTAAGCACTAGTTCTAGTATGAAAGGAAAAATACAGAAAAGATAAAACTATGATGAAATACTGTTTTTGATTCTATTTGCTTTGATTGTGATTGTTTGCACTTGTCTTAGACTGCTACGATTAGGCTAAAATCTTAATCCTATTTGAATTAGGCTGAAATCCTAATTCTACCTATTGATCGGCCTTCTATCTCTGTTATGCCACTATGAGCTGGTCCAATCCTGTTGGTCCCACAACAAAAGACACCTGTTTAGCGCTTGGAACGCAGTAGTGAATTATTTACCCTAATCAATGTTGCACACTCGGTCATCGCTGGTACACGCTAAATGTCGCCCCCTATTGTGACCTCTTATTTACCCTAATAAGCATAAGCATGCTCAGCCTCACCTATTTTTTTATGAGACAATCAGTCCTAGTCTGAAAGGGATGCTACCTAGCCTCACCTAAGTGTTGGGAGACCATCAGTCCTAGTCTGAAAGGGAATAATGCTGGTACTGGTTCTAACAAACAAATTCTATTTTGTGTCCCTTGCATAAATCCCTAAATTTGAGCCTCTATCTATTAGCACCTTTTGTACCTTAATTACCATAAGCGTGTCCCAGCCTCACCTAACTATTGTGAGACCATCAGTTCTAGACTGAAAGAAAATGCTATTGGTACGGGCCCTTCTTCTATCTTTGCTAACTAACTTAGTGTAAGTTTTAAAATAAGATTCCTCTGTTGTCTCTGCTATATTTATTTATTAACAAGATCTAAGTTTTAAAATAAGTATCTTCTGTTATTTTTGCTATATTTGTTTATTAACTTAATATAAGTCTTAAAATAAGCCTTTTTGTTATCTCTTTCTTTTCTAATTATAACCTGTGTGATATAACTGTTCTTTTGTTCATTGACTTAATCTAGATTTAAGTTATAAAATAAGCCTCTTCTGTAATTCTTCTAATTTCTCTTTTTAGTAATAATCACTTATTATAATTATGCTTGCAAATATCTCAAATTTGCCTGTTTCAGTCTATCTTCTTTTTATTACAGTTCTTATTTTACATCTATTTTCTGTAAATTTAGTGTTCTTATATTTTAGTCCATATTAGCAAATTCTTCTCTTTTTAATATTTTATTCATGTATAAAGGAATAAAAAGAAACTAACATTTATAGGCTAAATTATAACATAAAACGGACGTAAATAAAATGTAAATAACTGTAAATAACAGTAAACAACTGTAAATAACTGAATAAGAGTAGCTGAATAAAATATACTGAAAAAAACTTCTACGATTTACTTAAAAGTTAACTATAAATAACATATATGAAAACCGTCTCAAAATTGCTGAAAAACTACAACTATTGAGAACCCTATTATTTTAAATTACTTAAAAGTGTAAAATAATTAAAAAACACTTGCCTGTGGTCCTTAGCTCAATTCCTTGGCCTTCTCGGATCCACTTCTAGGGCGTAGAATATTTTTGTTAAAAAGATCTCCTTTCAAGAAAATTTTTCTTTTTAGAAGCAACCTCAAGCAATGAACCCAATTGGGAGAAAATCTGAATGAGAATAATAGCTAGGTCTAGAATATTATTTATAGTGCAGCTTAGGGATCTTAGACTATTAGATTTGAAGATTAAATATAGTGCAACCACGTCACAGGCTCACTAGGAACCGTCGGATGGAAGCACGAATGCACAGGATTTGAGAAAAATCAAGTTATGATGGGTTCAATTTTAACTTGACGAATCTACTTTCAATAAAATAGGCGGGTCGACCTATAAACTATAGGGGCCGACCTATAGGTCGACCTAAGGCCTTTGGGGGGTCGACCTTAGGGTCGGACTGGCCTTGGTTTGGGTCGACCTGACCTTTAGTTTATTTTTTTTCGTTTTTCTTATTTTTTATTTATTCCATATCTTCTTCATATTAGCTCGGATTTTGACAAATTATATATGGAAATTGACCGGAAAATTACCACAGACACAACAGTGCAACTTTCATGGCTCAATTCTAAAAATTTTGCAAACTTATTTTATCATTTAATTAATTCTTTAATTAATTATTATAGCTTAAATTTTGGATTGTTACATTCTCTCCTCCTTAAAGGATTTCCTCCCCGAAATCTCCAACGACAGAAGAATGAAATAAATATTTTCATCCAAATTTTACAACAACATATTCAACCACCATCCAATACATCTATTATCCTTAAGTTTTCTAATGCAACTTATGATATATGCAACAGTGTAGTGCCAATGTCCCTAACTAATGCAGAAAATTAGGCGGTCTATTGATTCAGTCGACCTCCTTTCATGCAATCATGTCTGTGCCATGTATCCAAATGAATGCAAATTCCCTAATGATAACTGATAGTTCTATATGCATGCTATAATCATTATCCAAATGCAACAATCATATGATAATCATCCATTTACAGCAACCATGAAAATAAAAACAAATATGCAAGTGCGCACACATCCATATGCATATGCTTTAGTGATCTTGTTAGGCTAATCCTAAGAGATAATAGTGCCTAGTGTATGTATATGCTTCCATTAGCATCCACTAGCAAACACTTGCAATCACCAGTGTCCATCATATATAATATGTTCTAGTAACATGTTTACATTCAGTCCTACAGTCCATAGGTTAAATTCTAAGAACTATCCTCCCAAATGATACTAAAGGAAAGAACCTATTCAAAACTAAAGATGGAAATAGAAATTCAAGATGTACTATCGAAATGATATGGATAAGAGGTATGTATTTTCTCCTCAGTCTCCCATGCAGCCTCTTCAATACTATCTCCCCGTTGCACCTTAACCAAAGGGATTTCCTTATTCCTAAGATTCTTGATACACGTCCAACGATCTTGGTAGGAATGCGACGAACCGATGCTTCTCTCTCCACTTCAACTTCTTCAAGTTGGCTAGGTTCTACTACCTCTGCTGAACCATGTAAGCACTTTATCAAGTGTGAAATATGAGAAACATCATGAACTCCCACGAGCCTCTTTGGTAGCTTTATCTGATATGCCATCATCCCTACCCTTTCCACAATAGTGAATGGTCCTACGAATCTAGGAGCAAGTTTCCTACTTGATCCAAACCTCACTACCTTTCTTAGTGGAGACACCTTAATGAAAACCAAATCTCTTATCTAAAACTCAATATCCCTTCTCCGTTTATCCGCATAGGATTTCTATCTATCTTGGGTCATCTTCATTCTTCTTCTAATCAAATCAATCTTTTCTGAAGTCTCTATAACCATGTCGAGACCTAGTAGCAATCTCTTTGTAGACTCCAACCAACATGAAGACGACTTGAAAGGTCACCCATAAAGAGCTTCATAAGGTGTCATCCCAATGCTAGCCTGAAAACTATTATTATATGTAAACTCCACCAAAGGAAGGTGCTCCTCCCAAGTTCCTCCAAAATCAAGAATGCACATCCTTACCAAATCATCAAGAACTTTATTAACTCTCTCCTTTTGGTCATCCGTCTAGGGGTGCTAGGCCGTACTCAATCTAAGCTGAATCCCTAAAGCCTCTTCTAAGCTTCTCCAAAACACGCTAGTAAAGATAGGGTCTCTGTCGCTTACTATACTAGAGGGAACTCTATGAATTCAGATTATCTCACGAACGTATATAAATGCTAATAAGGTGTTATTCTCTTACTCTTGACCGGAATGAAGTGGGTGCTTTTAGTCAAACGATCTACAATCACCCAAATACTAGTATTCCCCTTCCTAAATCAGGATAAAACCATCTATGAGGTCGAAACACTATCCCACTTCCATTCAGGTACATCCACTGGTTGAAGCAATCTGCCCGGTTTTGGCTGCTCCACCTTATCTCATTAGCACACAAGACAATTAGCTTCAAACTCTGCCACATCCTTCTTCATGCCGCTCCAATAAAACAATCTTCATGTTCCTATACATTTTATCACCATCCAGATGAATAGTCATTCGAGAATGGTGTGCTACTTCTAAAATTGCTCTCGTCAAATCACTAGTGTAGGGGACACAAAGTCTTCCATCTCTCCTTAGCGACCCTTTACTATTAATGGAATAGCAAAGGAGATGTCAAGAGACCTCTCTACTATTAATCCTATCCACGATATCCATAAGCTCCGAATTCTCTTGCTGTCTTGAGCCAATCTGATCTTTGAGGGTAGGCTTAACTTCAAGTGCTGCCAATAATCCAGGGGTAATGTCCATAGAGGGCTTAAAATCAAAGGTGGAAATAAACATTAGGCGTTTCCACTCCATGAGTATTGGACTAAGGGTTGCTCTCTTCCACTTAATGCATCTGCAACCACGTTCCCTTTTCCATGTGTGTAGGCTATCTCAAAGTCATATGATGCTAGAAACTCAATCCAACGCTACTGCTCAAGTTTAAATCCTTTTGTGAGAACAGGTACTTCAATGATTTATAGTCAGTGAAAAGCTCGAACCCCTCTCCTAGTAAGTAATGTCTCAAAGACTTGAGCGTGAAAATAATAGCAGCTAACTCCAAATCATGGATGGGGTAGTTATTCTCATGAGTTCTCAACTGTCTGTTTCAATAGCATACTACCCTTCTCTCTTGCATCAATACTGCCCCAAGGCCAGTCCCGCATGCATCAATGTATACTGTAAAAAGCTTGGCTCTGTTGGGTAAAACTAACACTTGTGCACTGGTAAGGGCCCTCTTTAGCATCATGAAGGAATTCTCACAATCCACATCCCACATGAATGCCACATTCTTCTTAGCGAGGTGAGTAAGCGGTGTTGAAATCTTAGCAAAATCTCTAATAAATTTCCTACAATAATCAGCCAAATCTAGGAAGCTTCAAATTTTGGTAGCGTTCTTAGGGGCCTTCCCATTATGTACTACTGCTATCTTAGCGGGATCCACAGCTAAACCCTCTCTTGAGACTACATGCCCTAAGAAATGCACTTCCTCACGCCGAAGTGACATTTCAAGAATTCTCCTTTTAGCTGACGAACACAAAGTGTACGGAGAACCTCCTCAAGATGAATAGCATGCTCTTCCATACTCTTGAAAAACACTAAAATGTCGTCCACAAACACTATAATGAAGTTATTTAGGACATCTCAAAAAACACGGCTCATCAAATCTACAAAATATTCTGGGGCGTTAGTCAGCCTAACGGATATCCAACCACTCAAAGAATCCATTGGGTGTCCTAAATGCTCTCTTATTGATGCTATCATCACCGATCCTAAGATGATGAAATCCAATGGCAAAATCAAGCTGAGAAAATACTGAAGAGCCAACCAACTAATCGAAAAGATCATCTATCCTACAAAGTGGGTAAACAATCTTCTTTGTGGGCTTATTCAACTCTCTGTAGTCTACACAAAGTCAAAGGGAACCATCCACATTTATAGCAAAGATGACTGGCGCTCCCCACTCAGATATGCTCCGTCTGATGAAGCCTTTCTCCAATAGCTCACTAATCTACTTACTTAACTCCTTCCTCTCCTTAAGAGCCATATGTCTCACGGGCAATGTCGCTGGCTTAGCATTGTTATTCAGACAAATCCTAAAGTTAATCTCTCCCTTAGGGGGTAGTCCCCGAACCTCTTCAAAAACGCCTGGGAAATCTCTAACGACTGGAACTTAATCTAACTCTCCTAGTGATGAATCAAGGGAATAAAGGAAGCCTAACATGACTGATCGTTATGGGTCACAAGAAACCTCAAGAGACCTTTCGCTGCATGTCTCTAGTTTGATGACTCTCCTCTCGCGGTCTTTGCACCATAAGTGGATAACCAGTCCATCCCAAAATCATCCCATATCTTGAAAATCCCAGCACATAGGCATCACAATAAAACTCTATGCCTTGTATAAAAATTTTCTAACCTCTACAAATCATGGATAAATGTGTCGATCCTCCTATGGGGTTTGAAACAACTATAGGGTCTACTACTAGAGAAATATCTAAGTGCAAACAATCAACCAAGGAACTAAAAATGATAGAATGCGATGCTTCGGAGTCAAAAAGAGTTCGAATAGGAAAATCTGAAATAAAGATCAAACCTTCTACAGAGACTTTCCTACCTCGATCCGGTCCACTGTAAGAAGGTGCTGCATCCAAAGCATGTACATGCACTATAGGTGCGCCGGCTCTCTACCCTGTCCTCCGAGGTACTAAGGTGTCTAGGCTGCCCACAGTTGCAACACCTCCTCTTCATCGTGTCCTTTTTACAGCCCTTTGTGAAATGACCAAGCAATCCGCAACTATGACATATCTCGTCTTTATTAATCTGTCCCTTCTGAGATCCTACTCCTTTCTTCTTATCCTTATCCCTCTTATTCTTCCACCACTGCTTCTTAGAGTTTTCTGACTTAGGAACCTCCTTAAGCTCTCCTTCCTTAACAACATCTGGCATGAGAGCCATTTCCATAAGTGACTCAGACGTCGCTCCTACGAAATTCTCCATGCCAGAAAACGTTCTGCCTCATAGATTAGTGAAGTCCTTACATAGCTTAGAAAAATTGACTGCTGTAGGTGGATTAATGGGGTCTCCATCCATTGGTGCAATTTTAGGTGCTTGCCCTTACACCTCTGGTGTCGTAGCTTGGTGGTAGCTATGGAACTAGGCAGTGGCTTGGACACCCTTTGGAAGATTTGGGGAGTCCTCCATTCTATGCAAAGAAAAGAGAATTTAGGCTCGAAAGAATCAAAAGAAGTTGAACAAGACTTTGAGGGGACTTTTATAAAAACTCTCCTACACTTAAAAATCATTTCTATAATAAGAGTTTCTTTCTAAAAAAACACTTTTAGTTTGAAGATATGTTACTTTTGAAAAATACTTTACTTTTAAAATAATTTTTAGGAATCTTGTAACCTTAGGCTCTGGTACCAAGTGAAATACCCCACACCCCTTAGTATACCCAAAAAGGGCACAATAAAAGATGTTGTGCGTTATAGTATAGTTAAAGCATCACAAAGACTAAGATTCACAATATAACTAAGTAAAAATAGTGGAAACGTTTAAATAGTAAATCATTATTCAGAATTAAACTTCTTTAATAAGTTGAAAAACATCACATGTCTTAAAAATATCAAATACTCTCGTCTCATGAAAAATACATCTCCGTCCCATAAAATCAGAGTACAAAAATAATAATCATCCCTCTTATAAGTACCAGTACATCAAAAGCCAAATGAAATGGAAAATGAAAAGAAGAAGAATACATGAAGAACTTCCAAGAATATATCTCCAAGCGATCTGAATATACTATCCTTGATTTTGCTTGCCTATGGGGAAAGGGGAAATAGAGGAGTGGGTCGGACTATAAGTCTGGTGAGTGAAAGTAATTATTAGCATTCTTAAGAAAGATAAAGATAGTAGACTAAGCAACAGTTCTAGTATGAAAGGAAAGAAATAGAAAAGATAAAACTAGGATAAAATACTGTTTTTGATTCTATTAGCTTTGATTGTGATTGTTTGTGCTTGTCTTAGATTGTTGTGATTAGGCTAAAATCCTAATCCTATTTCAATTAGGTTGAAGTCCTAATTCTACCCATTGATCGGCCTTTTATCTCTGTTGTGCCACTGTGAGCTGGTCCAATCCTGTTGGTCCCATAGCAAAAGGCACCTATTTAGCGCTTGTAAGGCAGCAACCAATTATTTACCCTAATCAATGTCGCATGCTCGGTCATCGTCGGCACACACTAACTGTCGCCCCCTCTTGTTACCTCTTATTTACCCTAATCTACATAAGCATGCCCGGCCTCACCTAATCTGTTGTGAGACAATCAGTCCTAGTCTGAAAGGGATGCTTCCTAGCCTCACCTAAGTGTTGTGAGACCGTCAGTCCTAGTCTGAAAGGGAATGCTGCTGGTACCGGTCCTCACAGACAAATTCTAGTTTGCACCCCTTGCCCAAATCCTCAGAATTCGAGCCTCTATCCATTTTCCCCTTATGTACCCTAATTAGCATAAGCGTGTCCCACCTTCACCTAACTATTGTGAGAGCATCAGTTCCTGACTGAAAGGGAATGCTGTTTATACAGGCCCTTCTTCTATCCTTGCTTACTAACTTAGTGTATGTTTTAAAATAAGCATCTTTTGTCATTTTTGCTATATTTGCGTATTAACAAGATCTAAGTTTTAAAATAAGCCTCTTCTGTTATTTCTGCTATATTTGCTTATTAACTTAATCTAAGTCTTAAAATAAGCCTTTTTGTTATCTCTTTCTTTTCTAATTATAACTTGTGTTATATAACTATTTTATTGCTTATTGACTTAATCTAGATCTAAATTGTAAAATAAGCCTCTTCTATCATTCTTCTATTTTATCTTTTTAGTTATGATCACTTGTTATAATTATACTTGCAAATATATTAAATTTTCATGTTTTAGTCTATCTTCTTTTTATTACAATTCTTCTTATTTTACATCTATATTCCATAAATTTATTGTTCTTATACTTTAGTTAATATTAGCGAATTCTTCTCTTTTTAATATTTTATAGGCGTAAAAAGGAATAAAAATAAACTAACATCTATAGGCTAAATTCTAACGAAAAACAGATGTAAAAAAATGTAAATAACTGTAAATAACCATAATAAACTGTAAGTAATTGAATAAAATAGACTGAAAAGAACTTTTGAAATTTACTTAAAAGTTAATTATGAATAACTTTTACAAAAACTATCTCAAAATTGCAGAAAAAATACAACTATTGAGAACCCTATTATTTTAAATTACTTAAAAATCTTAAATAATTACAAAACACTCACTTTGGTCCTTAGCTTTATTCCTTGGCCTTCCCTAATCCAGTTCTACGGCGTAGATTATTTTTATTAAAAAGATATCCTCCCAAGAAAAAATTTCTTTTTAGGGTCCAGCCTCAAGCAATGAACCCAATTGGAAGAAAATCTGAATGAGAAAAATAGCTAGGTCTAGGGTCTTATTTATAGTGTAGTATAGGGATCCCAGGCCGTTGGATTTGAAGATTAAATCTGGTGCAACCATGTCATAGGCTCGCTAGGAACCGTCAGATGGAATCACGAACGCCCAGGTCTTGAGAAAAATCAAGTTATGATGTGTTCGAACTTAACTCGACGAATCTACGTTCAATAAAATTGGCAGGTCGCCCTATAGGTCGACCTAAGGCCTTTGGGGGTCGACCTAACCCTTAGTTTATTATTAATTTTTTTTCGTTTTTCTTATTTCTTATTTATTCCATATCTTCTTCATATTAGCTTGGATTTTCACAAATTATATATGAAAATTGACTAAAAAATTTCCACGGACACAATGGTTCTACTCTTGTTGCTCAATTTTGATAATTTCACAAACTTGTTTTATCATATAATTAATTCGTTAATTAATCATTATAGCTTAAATTTTGGGTTATTACAAGCGCGATTTGATTTACAGAAGGAAATAGATATATTATTATTATTTTAAATGTTTTGAGAAAAGCAGTAATAGTTTTACTTGAAAATATTTTCAAGCATAAATATTTTAGAAATAAAATATTTAAGTAAATTATATTTTCTTTGGATGGTTCAGGGGAGAATGACTCGATTAGTTTTATGGTAATTTGAATAATCTTTTAAATAGTGATCGGTTGTTTGCCCAGGTGAATATGGTTGTTCACATAGTAAATTATTTTCTTTATCATTTTACGCTCAAAATATTTCAAATCCTAAAGAACCCAAAGTATAAACAGTACTATTTCAAAAGGGGATTTTGAAATGGAAGAAGTATTTTTATTAACTATTTTGAGTGGCCTGAAAAATAACTAAAAATGAGAAAGAGATGTGTCCGGATATTAGGCACTTCTCTTGAGTAAAACCCTTCTTGGTAAAGGAATATAAGATACTATTTGGTAGTACCCAGTTCCTTGGTATCATTTTGGGGTTACTCGGGCTATATGTAAGTATTTTCTATGGATAAAATATAAAGTATCACTTCAAAAGGGATTTTGGGATAAGACCGGGTATTTGAATCTTGAGTTTGCTTAAGGAAATAAGTTCAAATAAAAAGGTTTGAATCAGATAGTTGTATATACTCTTAGGTTGTAGTAGAGTATTATACAAGTTGAACTTAAGTTTAGTTTTTATGATATGATTTCGTAAATAACTTTAATAGAAAAAGGAACCGGTATTAGTAAGAACCAATAATATAAGTACGTAGTTTGAACGTAGATCATTTCTCCTTTTCACATTGTTTTTTATCCAAGTTTCGAGTACATGATTTTAAGGTGTTTCGGACCTTTCCAAATAAGGATCCATCACTCGATTCTTGACGGTGAACACTTGTTAAGGGTTCTTGATATGGTACTAAAGTTTTCTATCATAAAATATGGCTAGTTAAGAAGAAAAAGGTTTCCTAATCAAGGAGCCAAATCAGAGTCCGCATTAGGAAGTCGGGTGAGTGATACTAGTTTGAAAGTGAGGTTATGTATTCAAGTAGAGATTGAATTAGATTCTGCATATGGATGATCTATGAACATTAGGACTTACGAATAATTATAGGTACTCATATGATGAAATTTTGGGGTCGAAGTTCTTTGTAGGAGGAGGAGGAATGCAACAGTCTGGAATTTTATCACATTGATTTGTGAATATTTAGTTTATTTTAAATATTCAATTTATGGTTTTAATAATTAAAATAACCTCTTTTAACTAATAAGTAATGATGGTGAAATGGTTTTTAAAATGTGTGTATAGAAGTATGTAGTTCAAAGAAAAATAGAAAATGTAACCGAAAATCGTTTTCTGAATTTTCAGTTTTTCGTCATTTGAAAGTTGTCGGAAATGTTGTAAACGCTTTAATATATATATATGTACATATATATATACACACGCATTTACAAATAGTATGTACAAGATTAGTAAGAGTAAATGGTAAATTAAATTTGCTGAAGTAAATATAAAATAAGATGTGACATATATCCAAAAATATAAACAAAAATAAAAGAATGTAATGTCACATTAACACATAAAATCATGGTACAAGGTCAACCTATAATCTAATATGTTTTAAAATGTATGGTACTTTGATTGATTTCTGGATGTGATGAAGGGGGGACCATGATGGTGGCGTGAGCTACAAGTAAGGTGAGGGAGGAAGGAGTGATGGTATGGCACAATATTTATGGAGGGTATGTACTTAAAGGCTTATTTTGTAATTTCAATTTGCATAAAAATAATTTCAAAATTTTCTCCCTCGCTTCTATTTCATTTCTTACCTTTATTGAAACTTTGTATTACACTTTTTTAAGCTCCTAAAACATTTTAATGTCTTCCTTTGTTTTAACAAAAATAGAAACCATGCCTTTTTCTACTTCTAAACTCCTCAAAATCATTTAAATGTTTTTTCTTTTCTTTCTACACCCCTCTTCTTTCAAAATCAAGTTCACTCCACCTTTAAAAACCCAAGGTGGAGCCTATATGCCCCCATGGAAAGAACCAAAAGCTCTTTATAAGACAAAAATCCAAGTTTTACTTAAAAGAATCTAAGATGCAAGGCCGATCTAAGTTCTAGTGGTGATTTAGTTTGTTTTATGAACTTTTGGTGAGTAAAACTCACTTCCTTTAGGAAAAGTTTTAACCTTTAATTATGTTGTTTTCTACAACCAGGTCGTATGGCTTTGATGCTATATCTCTTTTATTTCGATATTAGTTCTTTATAAGCCGAGAAGCCTTGATACTATGCAAATCTAATAACAAGTTCATATGTTCAACAACATATATACTTATATTATGCGTCAAGAATGATTTCGGCCCTATGGCTTTAAGTTTTATAAATCACAAGTACTTTATTATAACTTATTGAAGAGGGTTACCACCTATATCAACCGCATAAATGCTACATTTTATCAATTTAAATGGCTTTATGATGGCATGATAACCTAAGGTTTTAGAGGTGCGACAACCTCCTATTGCTTTCAAAATTATTGAAAGTTATTCCAAAGAAGGACATTTTTTTGGTATCATACTTTGACTAAGTAAAAAGGTTATATTTTTATTGTTTTAAATATGATTTCAAGGGATAACTCATTATAAAGACTTATATTTTCAAGAAAATAAAATGTGTAATTTAGCCCAAGGTTTTACATGAGAATTATTTTTATCACCATTAGATAAATTATGAAAGGATATTTTGACTCAAGGATTAAAGATTAGAAAACCAGATGATGGAACTAGTGTATATTCATGCCCTATGCTTCAACTGTTCGCCCTTGGTTGATATTGGCCACAATTCCAGTACATAAATCTTCGTTGAGGATAAAGACTAAAAGTTGGTTTAGGCACAGAAGGGTATCCATAACTTAGATAGGTTATTAGTTGACCTGTAAAACCATTAGGTTCATAATGAGTCTTACAAAACTATGAGATAAACGGATAATTAGGTTTACACTAAGTAAATTGCATTTGGATGGATAGTCCAGTTTCCTCCTAATAGTAATTTATAAAATTTAGTGTATTTGGTAGGCCCGAGTAAGCATATAGGTTAGTAATAACTTTGGGAAAACTATGAAGTTGGAACAGATAGTTTATTGAATGGACAGACTGGTCGAAGTTACCTTTGTGCATGCATGTGTATGATTATTTTCTGGTTTTTTAATAATTTTGATTTCAGTGCATGATTTTGATAGACATATTTTCGAAAGATGCTAGTAAGGGGAAACCCCGTTCTGCTCAATGGCATGGTCCCGCTAAATATCTAATTTCGATATAGCACATTATTATTGTTATTCATACTAGACTTTTCATCTGACCTAGAACTTTTTTCACTTTAACTCTCGGGTGCTCATTTAAGTAGTTCTAGAGTACGGTTTACAGTTTTTTAGGTTCATGAATAAAGCTTTCAAAGACATGCCGGAGCCAAGCTAGCTATGTTAAGGAGATATTTTGTCATTTATGTAATCGTTTCATTTTGTTTGAATGTATGAAATGGCAGAATATGTATTTGTCAAGTAATAAACTCTGATCAACCAAGTGGGCATCTTCATATGTCGCTCTTGGAGTATTCTGTAGTTATTATATTTTATCTGAGCAACGGTTGTGATTATGTAATGTATATGGAAATCACTAATTAATTTTTTTGAAAATTTTCATATTCTTGTGTTTCTGATGTTGCTGATATGTTTAACATGATATTGTTTTTCATCGAAAATTAATATTATGGATGACTCAACATCCGTGGCGCTTAATTTCAGGCCTCGAAATGGGGGATGTTACAAATTGGTATCTGAGCAAAGGTTTATGTAAAACTAAAAGAATTTTGAACTTAAGAAGTGTTTTTAAAACATAACCCGAATGAATCAATGATTAAGATTGGGGTTTGGGATAATGCTATTGTAACACACCTATATGTGCTATATAAGGATATATCCTATCTCTATTCTTCCCTCTCTCTTAGAACATTCTTTCATATCTTACTAAGGTTCAAATGAAAATTTAAAGAAATTAAGGTATGGAAGCAGGAAATGAAAGAGTGAATCGAGTGGAGGAAGCATCGTACTAATGGAAATATTAGGCCAAACACTGTAAGGAACCCGTGTCGACAAGAACCTAGAATGTGGATGCTAGAATGGGGATAGTGGATTTGGGTGCTATATATCCGTTCTTTGTTAATATGATGGAAGATGGAACTGCAGTTGGATTAGTTAGTGAAAATGGTGCTAATGTAGGAGTTGCAAATCCTGAAGTTCCTGTTATCTATAACTACGCTATGTTGAGTCGGGATTATGCTATAGTCAGAGCAAAGCCATTTATTGGAACCGAAGATTCTATTGTAGTAGAGAATTGGCTATTGCATGGTGAAAGGATTTTCACAAACTTAGGATTGAATCATAAATCGAAGAGGAGATTGGCATCTACGCAAATGCAAGGAGCTGCATTATACCAGTGGAACAGTGTAACTATTGGAATACCAAAAGAGAAATTGACTTGGGCCAAGTTCAAAATGAGATTTGAGGAGAGATTTATGTTTGAAATAGCCAAGTCAACTTTGCTCTGAAAGTTTGCTGAATTGGAGCGAGGAGATACGTTAGTGCTTAAGTATGCGACCAGATTTGAAGAGCTGTCTCGGTATGCATATACTACTGTGGACACGATGAAAAAGAGGAACAAGAAGTTTATTAGAGGGTTGAAACTAGAGCTTGCCAAGGCAACACTATCGCATCTTAGAGACCCATGTGATGTAGTAATGGAGATGGTACCGAGGAATGAAGAAATGCTTAAGTTATTTTGTACTAATAGACCGGTAAAGATTCAGAATGGTCAAAGTCAGAAAAGAAATTTCTTTCAAAAAAATGGAGAATAGAAGTGTGGAGCCGCAAAGAAAGGAAAAGCCAACATTGTTTGCTTCAAAAGTGACAAGAATGGGCACTTTGCTAATGAGTGTCGTTCTTGTGATAGAAAGAAGGTCATTGAAAGGAAAAACATTAGGTGTTTCAACTGTGACTAGATGGGGAATTACAAGAACCTGTGTAAAGAATCCGCTAAGGCTGAAAAAGAAAAAATGTTTGCATTGGAACCATCTACTTCGAGGCCAACAACAAAAGAGAAGGGAAAGGAGGTGATAAGATGTACGCTTTTGATTCATGGCATACTTGTTAGCGTATTGTTTGATAATGATGCATCACATTCTTTTATTCTCATTGTTTATTAGGGCTATGTTTAGAACCATCGTACCTTGTTACTTCCTTAAGGGCTGCGAACCCAATAGGAGGGTATGCAACTCTTGGGATGAGATGTGACCATTTAGAATTTGAGTTGTTAGGTCATAATTTTGCATGTAATTTTTTTGTGTTTGATTTTGTGGGCTTGGAAATTATTTTTGGTATGGATTGGTTGAGTAAATATGATGCTAGGATATTTTACCAGGATAGGAAAATATCATTAAGACACCTTAATAGTCATGATTGAATTATATACTTAGTGGAGAATTCGAGTTTAGATGTTTGCACTTTATTGGGTGCAATAAAGGAGAAAGACGAGGTATATCAAGTTATTTTTGTAAGAGAATTCTTAGATGATTTTGGACCGTTATAGGATTATCTCTAAAAAGGGCTATCGAGTTTAGAATAGATCTTGTAACTAGAGTTGAACTTGTTAGTAGACTGTCTAGCAGAATGACTCGTACTAAGATAAAAGAGCTTAAAGTGTAACTAGTGGACTTAGAAGGAAAGAGTTCTATTAGACCAAGCAGTTTTCTTTAGGAAGCGTCCATGGTGTTCGTGAAGAAATCGCAAGGGTCATTGAGGTTCTATATTGATTATAATAAGCTGAATGAGAAGACGATAAAAAATAGATATCCTTTGTCGAGAATTGATGATTTAGTTAATAAGTTGAGTGGAGCCAATGTATTTTCTCAGTTGGATTTGGTAATAGGGTTCCATTAATTAAGAGTATAGGAGGACAGTATTCCTTTGACGATGTTTCGAATGAGGTATGGTTCGTATAAATGGATAGTCATGACATTCGGGTTGACTAATGCGCCTGCTTTCCTTGTGGGTTTGATGAACTGGATTTTCAAAGAGCACTTGGATAGCTTTGTATTGTTATTTATAGGTGACATTCTAGTATACTCTAGGAATAAGCGAGATCATAAAACTTATCTTAGAATAGTGCTTGATATATTGAGGTAGCATAAACTGAGAGCCAAGTTTTGGAAGTGTTTCTTTTGGAAGAGAAAAATGAATTTCTTGATCATGTAGTTTCCGAGAATGGGTTATAAGTAGATTCAACTAAGATCGAAGCTGTTAATAATTGGAGGAGACCCAAAACTGTGATTGACATAAAGAGTTTTCTTGGACTAGTCGGCTATTCCCAAAGATTTATCAAGGATTTCTCCCGTATAGTAGCACCGATGACTAAACAAACAAGGAATGACGTGAAGTATGTTTGGATCGATAAACCTGAGGAGGCATTCATGAAGCTGAAACATTTAATGACCAATATACCCGTGTTAATTGTGCAAGATGGTAATTAGGATTTAATGGTGTATATAGTTGCAAGAAGAACAGGATTGGTAGCTATGTTGATGCAAATAGGTAAAGTGAATTGCCTACGCTTCTTGACATCTTAGACCACATGAAGTTAGATATCCGACTCTTGATTTAGAGTTAGCAGATGTAATCTTTCTTTGAAGGTATGGAGACACTATCTTTTGGGAGAAAGATTCAAGTTGTTTATGGATCACAAGAATTTGAGATATTCATTCTCTCACAAGGAGTTGAATATGAGACACCAGGGATGGTTAGAGTTCATAGCATCTTATGATTTTGGAATTGAGTATATGCTTGGGAAAGGAAATAAAGTCGCAGATGCACTATAACGACCTGTATTTTTAAAGATCAGATATTTAAATAATTGATTTAAATATTTAATCATTAATTAAATAAAGGCCTAAAAATGTGATTTTTGCATAAAGTTGAATCATGACTCAATACCACTTTAATTGAGTTCGAATTGACATTGCGAATTAAAATGAGTATAGGATCGTTATATTTGGAGATCGGACGATCCGATGGTCGAAATGATCTCAAAATACATGAAATTGGCATGCTGGGGCCTATCTCAGATAGCGACGAGATTTATACCATTGGATACAGAAAAATGAGGTGATGCACGCAGACGATTGCGATTGGATGCATTGTGTGGTTGTACGGACTTGAAACATTTGACCATTTATTTAAGAATTTAAATAAATTGAATAAAATATTATTATTTAAATCCCTAAATTAGATATCTCCCTCTAATTCATTTTTCCTCTTTACTGTTCCATTAGAAAACAATGGCCACTCCTCATTTTCCATTCAAAAAATAAGATTGAGAGGTCTGCTCCACTAAAATTCATGGAACCAAATCAGATGAGATATTATGGATAAGAGCTTCCCGATGACCATAGCTAAATTTTAATCGCTGGTGTTTGGCGACGTCAACCTCTACATAACTGGATCTATGGTTTGAGATAGCCAGAGCTATGGTCGATGACAGGCGAAATAGAGATCGTCGTTGGATTTCTCTATACGAATAGCAGCTACCTGCAAAGTCTCCTTGGATCCAAGCCTCCATTAAAAAATGCATCCTCTCCTTGGCGTGAGCGGAAAATTGGCTCGCGAGCATAAACTAGGATCGAGCTTGTCCATTTCGGGTCGAATGCGAAGAGATTGCGTAAGTGATTCGTTGGTTAAGGCGGATCTCGATTACATCGAGTAGTGGCCAAGAAAAGAGGTGAGAGAGGTCGTGTATGTATGTGGTGTGTGCATGGCCATGTACAGGGAGTATTTTGATTAGGGAAGAAGGATTAAGAGAGGTAATTAAGTAATTAGTGTTTGTAATCAGTGAAATAATTATCATATTAATCTCAAATTTTTTATTGGGTATATATTTTGCATACAAGGTCCATTTTAGATGCAGTTTCTTGGTGTGCTCATGATGGGGAGATCTACGCTTTGACATTGGTTTGGACAGATTTTATGAAGGTGAGTGGTATTGTCTCTTACCATATAATGATTGGTTATGTAGTACTAGATTGACGTTCTGGAATGATTTTTGGTTTTAAAATGTGATTTTCCTATACTCGTATACCTATTATAATTTTATAAAATAAAATAGAAGTATTTTAAAATGATTTATATTAAATATCACACATTTTCCATTGACGTGCCATTTTTAGAGGATTATTAGATTTGGACTATTTTTGATATGATTTCCTCATTGGTTGATATGGATGTATTATACATATTGTATGTATATTATTTTGAATGTATGTATGGATGTTGGTTGCATGGTTGCTTGTTTGGTTGTTTAGCTGTTTTTGGTTGAAAACACCGATTAGAGATGATAGGGTGTTAAGGGAATACCTTATATATTGGGGTTTCATACATGCAGACACTTAACAAATGAGATAAGTTGTAGAGTAGTGTAAGGATACATGCAGATGGATCTAAAGGTGGAAGATGAGGCTTCAGTCTTCGGGATGGATGATGGACATTTCCATTTGGTTTGTTGTAACACCCCTAATTTTATTAACATTATTCAGGTGATTTAATTAGAGTAAGTTAAATAGAATAATGTAAAGTTATAAGGGGACTGAGATTGGTAAATGAATATTAGTGTCCGTTCTTAGTTAAAATTAATAATTTTATAAATGGTTAAGTGTTGTTAACTAATTAAACATAAGGGAATTACAGTAAATTGTCGCCCACATCCTTCCTTATACTATTGTTCCGAAGACCAGACATGTTCATTTTACCATAAGTGTAACAACCCAAAATTTAAGAAGAAATTAATAAATAATTATAAGTGAAAAGAAATAGTGTTTATGATTAGAATTCGTTGAAATTGGTATTGAAATTAATCGGCTGTAGATTTATTGAAATGTTTCATTAGAAAGGGAAAGAGGAATTAAATTGTAATGATTAAGTTTTATATAAGAACTTGCATTTGTGTCAAAATGGAATGAACATTTTAAATAGAAATAAATGCATGTTTTGAGATAAATGAAATAAACTCCTTATTTTTGAATATATATATATATGATTTTATAAATAGAGAGTTTGTTTTGTTGCAAAAAAGGAATATATATATATATATAACAGTATATTTGAAAAGAAGGCATCTACTTTTATAAATTTGAAAAGTGAAGATGACGATATTCAAATGAGATGGGTTATTGTAAATGAGAGAAAATGTAACCATATATTTATAAAAAAGAAGGCATTTAATAAAATAAACATTATATTTTGAAAAGAGAAGGCAAGAGTGTATTATGGAAGGATTGCATTTCTTACAGAAAAAATAAGGCATGCCTCCATCCAATGGCTCCTATTCATCCTTTGGCGTGGTCGCATCCACTTCGATCCCCAAATCCAATGGTCCTTTCATGCTTCCATCTGATGGCTCCTATTCAGCCTATGACGTGGTCGCATCCAATTCGATCCCCAAATCCAACGGTTAGAGATCCACTTCTACACCAATAAATTAGACCCTAGGCTTAACGATTTTTCTCATTCTAGATTTTCTCCGTTTGAGTTCACCTTTTCAGGAAGGACCCTAAAAGGAATAATTTTCCAAGGAGATAATCTTTTTATTAAAAATATTTTAATAACCCCAAGTGGATCCGTGAAAGCCTAAAGGGAAGAGCTAAGGACCAGAGGTGAGTGATTGTAATTATTTTAAGATTCCTTTAAGTAATTTAAAATAATAGGGTTTCCAATAGTTGTAGCTTTACTATGATTTTTGAAATAGCCTTTTCAGTAGTTAATATACAGTTTGAATTATTTTCAGTCTATTTCCTTTCAGCTATTCTTTTCAGTAATTTTAATTTATTTATGTTAATTATAGCATTTCCAATTATTTACGATATTTTAGTTATTTACTGTTATTTATAAGTTATTTACATCTTCTTTATACGTTTTGGATTTTCTTCTATTTCCAGTTTTCTTTTATTCTTCCTTCTTCTCCAAGTACAGATTTGAAAAAGATTAACGCGAATATGGATTAAATTGTAAGAAAACTGAAATAATAGAATATAAGATTTAAATTATAAAGACTGTAATAAAATGGAATTAAAACTGAAAGTATGCCTAATTATGATATTAATTGGACTGAATTAAAGAGATTGGCCTATTTATAATTGTAAGATGTAAATTATAAAGACTATAATATAAGTGGAATTGGACTGAAATTATGTCTAATTATGATTAAAATAGGATTAATTAATTTGCTTAGTTATAACGTTGAATTATAACTAAAAAGAGTAAAAGATGAAAGAGCTTATTTTCACACTTAGAGCTTGGGTTAAGTAATAAGCATGATTATAAAGTAGGTTATAATAAAAAGAATAGAATGAGGCTTATTTTAAGACTGGAATAAATTAATAAGTGTAGAAAATAAAAATGATAATAAAGGCTTATTTAAATAATTTATCTAAGTTAATAAGCAAAGATGAAAGTAGGACCTGTACCAAATAGCATTACCTATTAGACAAAATGGTGTCTCACATTAGTCTGAAGTGAGATGAGGGCACGCTTATGCTAAGAATGGTTGTAATTGGTCAAACAAAAGTCCAAATCATTGGAGATTTGGATAAGGGGTGCAACTAGATATTGTTTGGATGAAGGGCCAGTACCTACAACATTTCCCCTATAGTTTCTATGGGCACATGATGTTCTCACATTAGGCTGAAGTGAGATGAGGGGCATGCTATGCTGGACGTTGGAGGTAATAAGAAGATCCATTAGGTAGAGCAAAACGTAGCATGAGCATGGTGGCAGTTACACGTGCGACTTCCATTTGCGGGTGCTCAGTAACAGCTATGAGTTCCAAGCGCTTATTGTGGGTGTCTTTAGTAGACACCATTGCCTTATGTGTAGGGAGATATATATGTCGTCTTGGCCACAGTAACATTTTTTGTAGAGAGTTATATAACGGCTGGTCCACGGAAAGGTATCATAGAGTAGTAGGCCGATCAAAAAGAGTAGAATTAGGGTAACGTCCTAATTACAGGATTAGGAATTCAGCCTAATCAAAGCAGAAATCAAGAACAAGTGCAAACAATCAAAGTTAACCTATCGTATAAATTGAGCAATATTTAATCGTACTTATTTTTAGTTTATCACTTTCCTGTTTCCTTTTATTATCCTTTTTATGCTAGAACTGTTGTAGAGTCTATTACTTTTATCTTGCTTAAAGACTCTAGTAATTACTATCATCCACCAGACTTTTAGTCTGACCCACTCCTCTATTCCCCATAAGCCATCAAGGGAGAAGTGGGAAGATTGCTATTGCTTGGAGATTTCTTGGAGGGGTTTGCTACCATGTATTTCTTTTCTTTCAGCTTTTTTCTTTCTATGTACTGGCGTATTATGAGGGATATTATGTACTCTGATTTTGAGACTATGAATCTTTTAAGACATGATGGTTTTTAAGATATGGATGTTGTATTTCGTATTTGAATTATTTATGAAGCATTTATGAAAGAATTATTTTAAATAAGTTATTATTATAGTTTCCTCCATTTTTACCTATTTTTGTCTTGTGAATCTTAGTCTCTGTCAGTTTTTTATATACCTACAATGCACCATGCCTTTTAATATGTCCTTTTGGATATATTAAGGTGTGTGGGGGGTGTTTCACTTAGTATTAGAGCCTAAGGTTACAGGATTCCTAAAAATTTATTTTAAATGTAAAGTATTTCTCCAAAAATAACTTATTTCAAAAGTATTTTCTGAGGAAATCTTAGAAATAGTTTTCAAGTACAAAAAAGTTTTCATAAAAATCACCTCAAAGTCCAATTCAACCTTCTTTCGATTCTTTCAAGCCTAAGTTTCCTTTTCTTTGCGTAGTATGGATGATTGGTTCCATAAAGTTACAGTACAAGAGGTGCAAGAGCAAATGCCCAATATAACACTAGGTGGAAATCCCTTTAATCCATCTACACCAGCCGATTTTTTTAAGTTATGCAAGGACGTCACTAGTATAGGGGGCAGAACATTTTCTGGCATAGAGGATTTCGAGGAGACACGAGCTAGGTTGGAAGATGTGGAACAAAAGGTTAGGCTATTATACTTGGAAGAGCAACAGAGAGTTCATCATGTATCTTTGTAACTGAAGGGAGAGCCTAAAGAGGTTCCTAAGTCAAATAGGGAAGGCCCTCAGAAGCAAATTAAGCAAGGTGCGAAGTGCCGTAGTTGTGGGGTGACTGGTCATTACGCAAAAGACTGCAAGATGAAGGGAAAGTGCTATAATTGCGGACAACTCGGTCACATGAGTAGGAATTATCCCCATAGGAAGGGGCAGAGAGCAGGCACACCTACAACGCAAGTATAAGCTTTGAATGCAGCACCTTCTAGTAGTGGACCAGATAAAGGTAGGAAAGTCACCATGGAAAGTTTTGATTTCTATTTTTGATTTTCCCTTTCGGACTCATTTTGATTCCGGCGCATCACATTCCTTCATTTCAAGTTCTTTGTTTGATTGTTTGCACTCAGACGTCTCTTTATTAGTAGACCCCATTGTTGTTTCAATCTCTATAGGAGGATGGGCACGCTTATCTATAGTTTGTAGGGGTTTGAAAATTTTTATTCTAGGCGTAGAGTTTGACTGCAACGCCTATGTATTGGGCTTCTTAGGGTATGGGATGATTTTGGGAAGGGATTGGTTATCCACTTATGGAACGATATTAGACTGCGAGAGGAGAGTCATTAGACAAGAGACATGCAGCATAAGGATACTCGAGGTTTCTAGCGACCCATAGGAGTCAGTCATGTTGAGCTTCTTTTATCCCCTCGATTCATCATCAACAGAGTTAGATTTAGTTCCAGTCTTTAGAAATTTTCCAGACATCTTTAAAGAGGTGCTTCTCTCAGTGCATAGAGAAGGTCTACACATGGTAGGAGTTTGAGAAATGGTTTTGTTTTTTTAGGTTCGGGTTATGGAAATCCAAAGAGAGGTAGGAAAAGGTTGGAGATGTACAATAGATTTAGTTGATAAGAAAAGAAGAAAGCCCATGTGTAGATAATTGCAGAAATTATAATTGTTTCATATGAGTTGATTTAATGGTAGTGCCTTAGAGTAAAAATATAAGCATCAACGAGGAATTGGAGTAAAAGACTTTGGTGAGGAAATGGGATTACCAAAATTTAGAAAGGATACTCCTGGAGTAATGAGAAAAAAAACCCACTTTATATCTAGCCCGATAAAATTGTTAGAATTAGAAAAGTTGAAAAGTATAATCGCCAATGTTTTTAAAGTAAATATTGGGTCTTTTTGAAAATGGCATGAAATTTAAAATTAGTTTTATATGATATAAATTTTGTTAAAAAGGTGAAATTCTTTTTGAAGAATTATAGAGCATATATAGCTCACTAGCTTCTTTGTAAGTAAACAAAGATTTTAAATATAAAAACATGTATATTAAGTATTGAAAACATAGGTTACAACATTTATTGTTGTAACAGATGTTTTCGTGAAAAATAAAAGGAGCATAGACTATAACACTATTGTTATAGTAGATGACTCATAAGAGGAATGTTTTTACATAATATATGAGGTTTATTTGTATTTATTTTTAATTGAATTCATACACTAGCATATTTGGGTTGTAGTAATGGTATTTTACACAACATCCGTTTTAACCCAAATAAAGACGTATTTTAAAATGGTAATTTCTAAGAATAGAAACAAAGTAATTTGTGGATACAACTATTATTTAAGTATTTATAAGTAAATGTTTATCATAGGAAAGTATAAATTAAACATGTTTTAATCTATTGGAATGAAAAGAATAATGGTATAATTTTCTATGAAACCAATAAAAATGTTTTGTGCAAGTCACAATAAATATATGAAAGAGATGTAAAAGGTACGAGAAGTACCATATTTTGTATAGTATATTTCGAAAATATAGAATAAATTCCTTGTAACTCCACATAAACATGAAGCCCTCCTTTAAAAGGTTCATAGAAGATTTTAGCGTTAAGAATTTCTCCTTAGAGAAAGTAGTTCCAATACCTTAAGGTATAAGGCTATTAGGTATAATAAGAAGATGATTTGAAAAAGGAGATTTTAAAGATATTTTTAAAAAAATGTTTGATGAAAAAGTAAATAAGTTTTTGAAAGCAAAAAGCTTAGTAAAAGTTGAATTTAAAAATCCCAATTTTTATAGAAAATTGTAAAGGTCTTTAAAAGAAAATGAGGAATAAGTTTTGAATTTAAAAAGTTTCCCCTATAGGTTTGGGAATTAATGTAAATTCTACAAGGATGCAATTCAGAAAAATAAAATATTGAGTAGTTAAGTATTTTTGAATTCAATAGAAACTGAAAAGATAACACTTTTGAAGACAAAGATTTTGGGATTTGATGTTTTAATTTTTTTAGAAACCTTTGTTTTTAAAACAAGGTGATAAATACCAAACCAAACTCTTAAATGTTTAGTAGGTAAGAATCATTTCCCAGGAGTAATGGAAAAGGTGTAGGGAGATAGCAGTAATTTTTAAAGTAATAATGGAAGTTTCCATAAAGTGTATAGGACACTAGTAAGAACCTAGGAGTGTTGATTCATGAAAAACAGTAAAATGAAATTAGTGGAATTCATATGGTAGTAGTTTTCAAGCTAGATTGGAGTGGCACCTTTCGAAACTCTTTATGGAAGACCGCGTAAGTCACCTTCGTGTTGGATAGAGTCTATAGAGGGATTGCCTTGGTTCCAACATAGTTAAGGAGACTTCGAAGAAAATTTGTTTGATTAGGAGAAAATTCGTATGTCATATCTGCATTTATTTGATAGTAAGTTTTAGAATTTTCTATTTTCATCTTTAGTTTTGAATAGGTTCTTTCCTTTATTATCCTTTGGGAGGGTAGGATTTAACCTATGGATGGTAGGATTTGACATAAACATCTTAGTAGAACATGTTATGAATGATGTATGCTAATGGTTGCAAGTGTTTGCTAGTGGATGCTAATGGATGCATATACTTACACTAGGCACTATTATCCTTTAGGGATCAGCCTAACTAGGACACTAAAGCATATACATATGGATGTGTGCGCATTTGTATTTTTATTTTATTTTCATAGTTGCTATAAATGGATAATTATCGCATGTTTGTTGCATTTAGATGATGATTGTAACTATCAGTTATCACTAGGGATTTTGCATTCATTTGGACACATGGCACGGACATGATTGCATGAAAGGAGGTCGATTGAATCAGTGGACCGCCTAATCTTTTGCATTAGTTAAGGACACTGACACTACACTATTTGCATAAGTATCATAAATCGCATTAGAAAAACCCAAGGACAATGGATGTAATGGGTGATAATTGAGTAGTTGGTTGTCGAACTTGGATGAAAACATTTATTTCATTCTTCTATCTTTAGAGATCTCGAGGACAAAATCCCTTAAAGAGGGGAGAATGTAACAACTCAAAATTTAAGAAGAAATTAATATATAATTATAAGTGAAAAGAAATAGTGTTTATAGTTAGAATTCGTTGATATTGGTATTGAAATTAATTGACAGTAGATTTATTGAAATGTTTCAATTAAAAAAGGAAAGAGCAATTAAGTTGTGGTGATTAAGTTTAATATAAGAACTTGCATATGTGTCAAAATAGAATGAACATGTTAAACAGAAATAAATGCATGTTTTGAGATAAATGAAATAAAATTTTCATTTTTGAATACATGTATGATTTTATAAACAGGGATTTTTTTGGTTAAAAAAAGGAAAAATAATAATATACATGTATATAATAGTATATTTAAAAAGAAGGCATCTACATTTATAAATTTAAAAAGTGAAGATGACGTTGTTCAAATGAGTTGGGTTATTGTAAATTAGATAAAATGTAACCATATATTTATAAAAAGAAGGCATTTAATAAAATAAACGTTATGTTTTGAAAAGAAAAGGCAAGAGTGATTATGGAAGGATTGCATTTATTATAGAAAATATAAGCTATGTTATTTTTTTATTAGTAAGGAATAAGGGTCCGTTTGGTTTTTGAACACAAAAACATTTATACCAATTAATTAATATAATTGATTGCTCAATTTAAAGGTAAAGAACAAGGTTACTAATTAATACACAACTTATATACACCTTTGTGGACATATGTTATTTATCTAATTACAATAGATGTGAATATGGAAAAAAAATGTAGATATAACAATTCGCATTTAATTTATTTAATTCAGATGTAAATGTGGAAAGATATTAATAGGTTGTTTATTTATTTTAGACGTAAACATGTAAATTAAATGAGATGTTGAAAACTGAAATGAAACATACAAATAAAAGGAGACGCATGGAAATTTAACCTGAAATAAAATGCACAAATTAGAAAATAATCGAGGAGAAGAAAACGTTATTTATAGTTTGTATATTATTGAATATAAGATAAGGCGCTGACAAGACGCATTGTAAGATTTGACACAGCAATGAGTCAGCAGAAGTTTCATACATGTTGTTTTGCAATTTTAATTCCATCCAGTCCTTCCATGCTTCCATACGATGGCTCCTATTCAGCCTATGATGTGGTCGCATCCAATTCGATCACCAAATGCAACGGTCTAAGATCCACTTCTACACCGATAAATTAGACCCTAGGCTTAACACTTTTTCTCATTCTAGATTTTCTCCATTTGGGTTCACCTTTTCAGGAAGGAGCCTAAAAGGAATAATTTTCCAATGAGAGAATCTTTTTAGTAAAAATATTTTAACAACCTCAAGTTGATCCGTGAAGGCCTAAAGGGAAGAGTTAAGGACCAGAGGTAAGCGATTGTAATTATTTTAAGATTTCTTTAAGTAATTTAAAATAATAGGGTTTTGCAATAGTTTTAGTTTTACTATGGTTTTTGGAATAGCCTTTTCAGTATATTATTTACAGTTTTTAGAATTATTTTCAGTCTATTTCCTTTCAGCTATTCTTTTCAGTAATTTTTATTTATTTTTGTTAATTATAGCTTTTCCAATTATTTACTGTTATTTATAGTATTTTAGTTATTTACTGTTATTTATAAGTTATTTACATCTTCTTTACATGTTTTGGATTTTTTTATTTTCAGTTTTCTTTTATTCCTCCTTCTTCTTCGCATATGGATTAGAATAAGATGAGCGCGAATACAAATTAAATTGTAAGAAAACTAAAATAATGGAATATAAGATGTAAATTATAAAGACGGTAATAAAATGGAATTAAGAATGAAATTGTGCCTAATTATGATATTAATTAGACTGAATTAAAGAGATTGGCCTATTTATAATTATGAGATGTAAATTATAAAGACTGTAATATAAATGGAATTTGACTGAAATTATGCCTAATTATGATTAGAATTGGATTAATTAATTGGCTTAGTTGTAACGTAGAATTATAACTAAAAAGAGTAAAAGATGAAAGAGCTTATTTTCACACTTAGACCTTGGGTTAAGTAATAAGCATGATTATAAAGTAGGTTATAATAAAAAGAATAGAATGGGGCTATTTTAAGACTTGGAATAACTTAATAAGTGTAGAAAGTAAAAATGATAATAAAGGCTTATTTAAATAATTTATCTAAGTTAATAAGCAAAGATGAAAGTAGGACCTGTACCAAATTGCATTCCCTATTAGACAAAACAGTGTCTCATATTAGTCTGAAGTGAGATGAGGCACGCTTATGCTAAGAATGGTAGTAATTGGTCAAACAGAAGTCCAAATCATGAGAGATTTGGATAAGGGGTGAAACTAGATATTATTTGGATGAAGGGCTAGTACCAACAGCATTTCCCCTATAGTTTCTATGGACACACAGTGATCTCACATTAGCCTGAAGTGAGATTAGGGGCAAGCTATGTTGGACGTTGGAGGTAATAAGAAGACCTAATAGGTGGATCAAAAGGTAGCATGAGCATGGTGGCAGTTACGCGTGCGACTTCCATTTGTGGGAGCTCGGTAACAACTATGAGTTCCAATCGCTTATTATAGGTGTCTTTAGTAGACACCATTGCCTTCTGCGTAGGGAGCTATATATGTCATCTTGGCTACAGTAACATTTTGTGTAGAGAGTTATATAGCGGTTGGTCCATAAAAAGGTATTATAGAGTAGCAGGCCGATCAAAAAGTGTAAAATTAGGGTTACATCCTAATTAAAGGATTAAGAATTCAGCCTAACCAAAGCAGAAATCAGGAAGAAGTGCAAACAAGCAAAGTTAACCTATCGTATAAATTGAGCAATATTTAATACTTATTTTCAGTTTATCTCTTTCCTATTTCCTTTTATTTTCCTTCTATATGCTAGAACTGTTGTAGAGTCTATTACTTTTATCATGCTTAAAGACTCTGTTAATTACTATCATTCACTAAACTTTTAGTCTAACCCACTCCTCTATTCCCTCCATTGGCAATCAAGAGAGAAGTCAGTAGATTCGGTTGCTTAGAGATTTCTTGGAGGAGGTTGCTACCATGTATTTCTTTTCTTTGAGCCTTTGTTCTTTCTATGTACTGGCTTATTATAGGGGATATTATGTACTCTGATTTTGACACTATGAATTTTTTAAGACATGATGGTTTTTGAGACATGGATGTTGTATTTGGATTTGACTTATTTATGAAGAAATTACGAAAGTTTTATTTTAAATAAGTTATTATTGTAGTTTCCGCTGTTTTTACCTATTTTTGTCTTGTGAATCTTAGTCTCTGTTAGTTTTTTATACCTACAACGCACCACGCTTTTTAATGTGCCCTTTTAGGTATATTAAGGGATGTAGGGTGTTTCAATAAGAAACTTTTAAACGTAAGAAATAGAAAGTGGAGGTTAGCCATTAGGAAGAAGAAAAGATGAGAAAAATCAAAGTAAAAGCTTACGATCAAGCTAGAAGAAATCAATCTCAATTAATCTTCAATTTCCTTATCCAATCTATGGTGAATAAGAATCATTACATCTCTATTTTGATTTCTATAATCGTATATTTTCTAGTTTAAGGGTAAATTCATTTTTATGATATATTGGATGATGATATGCTTGATTCATAATTTATTAGTTTAAACAAGATTATTTAAAAGAAGAATATTCACGGTTTTAGGGAAAAACCAAAACCGAGGTTAAATTATTATTAAATGTCATGGGAAAATTTTATGTCATGAGAAACATAATTTTGGAGTTAGGTTTCAATTTTTATAATTTTCCAAGCCGTGGAGAATTAGTTATGAATTTTCAAGGAAAATATGATTAATTGGGTTTATAAATTTATTTCGAAAATTATATCAATAATTTGGGTCAAAAATTTTGATATGTCAGGTAACAAGATTAAAGTGAATTTCTAGAATTTTTGGGGATTTTTGCTAAGTGAATTACTATGGAAATTAAACTATTTTGAAAATAGGACGTAAATGATTTTATTAGTTTGTTAATGGGAAGGGCTTATTTGTTAAATATTAATTGGGCTTACATCGGAGAAAATTGCGACAAATATTAATAAAATAATTTGAAAGTTTATGTAACCAATCAGGTGTTTACATGTGGGCAAGTTTGTAATAAAAAGTTTAATTTGTTAGGTAAAAACAGCCTTTTACTCATAAATGTAAGTTCCGCCTCCTTTGGAAGGAGCCTTCGACCCAGAGCTTCCGCCTCTAACCCATTTGAAACCTTCTAGGTCGAAACCAGTAAACCAATACACATGGTATTATTTAGTTGGTGCATAGTGGATTGGAGAAAGCCAGAAGGTTGGGTGTCGAAACGTGGCTTCTAAAGGGGTTGGTTCCTTTGTTTTGTTTTAAAAGAAGAGCGCTTGCTTGTTTACAAAAGGGTTTCAAAGTAGTCAAAATCAATGGTTTCTGAATTATCCCACACCCCTTAGTATACCCAAAAAGGGCACGCTAAAGAATGTGGTGTGTTATAGGTATAGCTAAAGAATCACAGAGACTGAGATTTACAAGATAAATAAAAAAACAGCGGAAACATTTAAAATACTTATCATTACTTCATAAAATAAGTCATAAAAACAGAATATGTCTTAAAAACCAAATACACATGTCTCGTGAAAACTACAATCTCAATGACATCATCAGAGTACATAAATAATAAAAATCATTCCTCTCATAAAATACTAGTACATCAAAAGCCAAATGAAAAGAAAACTGAAAAGAAGAAGAAGAATACATGAAGAACTCCGGGAATATATCTCCAAGACATCTGAATCTACTGTCCTCGACTCTGCTGGCCTGTGGGGGAAAAGGGGGAAATAGAGGAATGGGTCAGACAACAAGTCTGGTGAGTGAAAGTAATTCCTAGCATTTCTAACCAAGACAGAGATAATAGACTAGGCAATAGTTCTAGTATGGAAAGAAATACTAAGAAGATAAATTGGGGTAAAATACTATTTCTAATTCAATTTGGCTGTTTAATTGTAATTGTTTGCACTTGTCTTAAACTGGTGTGATTATGCTAAAACCCTAATCCTATTTTAGTTAGGATGAAATCCTAATTCTACACATTGATCGGACTTTATCCCTGTTGTTCCACTGTTAACCAATCCTATTAGTCATAGCAAAAGGGACCTGTTTAACGCTTGGAACGCAGTAGCGAATTATTTACCCTAATCGATACCGCACCCTCAATCATTGCCGGTACACAGTAACTATCACCTCCTATTTTGACCTTCTATTTACCCTAATCAGCATAAGCATGCCCAGCCTCACCTAACTGTTGTGATAACATCAGTCCTAGTCTGAAAGGGAATGCTACCCAGCCTCACCTAAGTGCCGTGAGACCATCAGTCCTAGTCTGAAAGGGAATGCTGTCCATACTGGTCCTAAAAAATTCTAGTTTGTTCCTTCTTGCCTAAATCCCCAGATTTGAGCTTCTATCTATTGGCCATTTATGTACGCTAATTAACATAAGCGTGTCCCAGCCTCAACTAACTACTGTGAGACTATCAGTTCCTAACTGAAAGGGAATGCTGTTGGTACAGACCCTTCTTCTATGTTTGCTTATTAACTTAGTGTAAGTTCTAAAATAAATAAGCCTCTTCTATTATTTCTTCTATATTTTCTTATTAACTTAATCTAAGTTTTAAAATAAGCCTTTTTTATTCTTTCTGCTAAATTATAACATATGTTATAATTGTTACTCTTCGATTCTATCTATTTAGTTATAACCACTAGTTATAAACATGCTTGCAAATGTCCCAAATTTTCCTATTGCAATCTATCTTCTCTTTATTACAATTATTTCTTATTTTACATCAAATTTCTATAAATTCAATATTTATTTCTATTTAATCCATATTAGCGAATTCTCCTCTTTTTAATATTCTTATATTTTATTCGCGTAAAAAGGAATAAAAAGAAACTAACATTTACAGGATAAATTCTAATGTAAAACAGTTGTAAATAAATAAAAATAATTGTAAATAACTAAATAAAATAGCTGAATAATAGACTGAAAGAACTTTAAAAACTAACTATAAATAAATTATATAAAAACTATCTCAAAATTGTAGAAAAACTACAACTACTGAGAACCCTATTATTTTAAATTACTTAAAAATTTAAAATAATTACAAAACACTCACCTATGGTCCTTAGCTCTATTCCTTGGCCTTCCCAAATCCACTTCTGGAACTTAGAATATTTTTATTATAAAAAACCTCCTCCCAAGAAAAAATTTCTTTTTAAGGTCTAACCTCGGCCAATGAACCCAATTGGGAGAAAATTTGAATGAGAAAAATAGCTAGGCCTAGAGTCTTATTTATAGTGTAGCTTAGGGATCCCAAGCCACTAGATTTGAAGATTAAATCTGGTGCAACCACGTCATAGGCTTGCAAGAAACCGTCGGATGGAAGCACGAATGCACAGAATTGAAGAAAAATCAAAATATGATGTGTACGAATGAAACAGGGTTCAAGAATTAAGCGGGTCGACCAAATTCCTATGGGGTCAACCTATGGCCTTTGGGGGTCGACCCTATGGTCGACCTCGCCCCTTGTTATATTTTTTTCATCTTATTTTCGATTTCTTATTTCTCTCATATCTTCTCCTTACTGACTCGGATTTCGACAAGTTATATATAGAAATTGATCAGAAAATCGCCACGGACACAATGGTGCAGCTCTCGTAGCTTGATTCTGACAATTTCACAAACTTAGTTTATTATTTATTAATTCGTTAATTAATTATTATGGCTCAAATTTTGAGTTGTTACATTCTTTCATCCTTAAAGGATTTTGTCCCCAAATTCTCCAAGGACAAAAGAATGAAATAAATATTTTCATCAAAATTCTACAACCACATATTCAACCATCATCCACTACATCCATTGTCCTTAAGCTTTCTAACACAATTTAAGTTATATGCAATAGTGTAGTGTCAATGTCCCTAACTAAAGCAAAAGATTGGGAGGTCTACCGATTCAGTCGACCTCCTTTAATGCAATCATGTTCGTACCATCTATCCAAATGAATGCAAATTCCCTAATGATAACTGATAGTTCTATACGCGTGCTACAATCATCATCCAAATGCAACAATCATATGATAATCATCCATTTGTAGCAACCATGGAAATAAAATAAAAATGAAAAAGCACACACATCCATATGCATTTGTTTTAGTGACCTAGTTATGTCGATCCCTAAGAGATAATAGTGTCTAGTGTATATATATGCGTCCATTAGCATCCACCAGCAAACACTTGCAACCACTAGCGTCCAACATACATAACATGTTCTAGTAACATGTCTACATTCAGTCCTACCGTCCATAGGTTAAATCCTAAGATCTACCCATCCATAGGATACTAAAAGAAAGAACCTATTCAAAACTAAATATGGAAATAGGAAATTCAAGACGTACCATCGAAAAGAGGTAGATAAAAGGTACATATTTTCTCCTCAGCATTTCACGTAGCGTCCTCAATGCTGGCTCCCCACTGCACCTTAACCAAAGGTACTTCCTTATTCCTAAGCTTTTTGATATCACGTCCAACGATCTTGGTAGGAATGCGACGAACTAACGCTTCTCTCTCCACTTCAACTTCTTCAAGTTGGCTAGGTTCCACTACCTCTGTTAAATCATGTAAGCACTTTCTCAAGTGCAAAACATGAAAAACATCATGAACTCCCGCAAGCCTCTCTAGTAGCTTTATCCGATACGCCATCTTGCCTACCCTTTCCACAGTGGGGAACGGTCCTACGAATCTGGGAGTATGTTTCCCATTTGATCCAAACCTCGCTACCTTTCTTAGCAGAGACACCTTAATGAAAACTAAATCTCCTATCTCAAACTTAATATCCCTTCTCCGCTTATCTGCATAGGATTTCTATTCGTCTTGGGCCATCTTCATTCTCCTCCTAATCAAATCAATCTTTCTAAAGTCTCTCTAACCATGTCAGGACCTAGTAGCAATCTCTTTGTAGACTCCAACCAACATGACGGCGACTTGCAAGGTCTTCCATAAAGAGCTTCAAAAGGTGTCATCCCAATGCTAGCCTAAAAACTATTAATATATGTGAACTCCACTAAAGGAAGATGCACCTCCTAGTTCCTCGAAAATAAGAATGCACATCCTCAACAAATCCTCAAGAACTCTATTAACTCTCATTGTTTGGCCATCCGTATGGGGGTGATAGGCCGTACTCAATCTAAGCTGCGTCCCTACAGCCTCTTGCAAGCTTCTCCAAAACTCGCTAGTAAAGATGAGGTCTCTATCGCTCACTATGCTAGAGGTAACTCCATGAAGTCGGACTATCTCAGAACATATAAGGATGCCAAATAAGGTGTTGTCCTCTTACTCCTGACTGGAATGAAATGGGCGCTCTTAGTCAAACGATCTACAATTACCCAAATACTGGTATTCCCCTTCTCAGATCGGGGTAAAATATCTATGAAGTCCATCAAAACACTATCCTACTTCCATTCAGGTGCATCCAATGGTCGAATAGTCATTCGAGAATAGTGTGCTTCTTTTAGAACTGCTCTCGTCAAATCACTAGTACGGGGGACACAAAGTCTTCCATCTCTCCTTAGCCAACCTTTACTATCAATGGAATAGTGTTAGAGATGTCTAGAGAGCTCTCATATGCTAATCCTATCCAAAATATCCATAAGCTCCGAATCCTCTTTCTGCCTTGAGTCAATCTAATCTATGAGGGTATGCTTAACCTCAAGTGCTGCCAATAATCCAGGGGTAATGTCCGTTGAGGGCCTAAAATCGATGGTGGAAATAAACTATAGGCTTTTCCACTTCACGAATATTGGACTAAGGATTGCTCTCTTCCTACTTAATGCATTTGCAACTACGTTCCCTTTACTAGGGCTGTAAGCTTTCTCTAAGTCATATGATGCTAGAAATTCCATCCAACGGTACCGCCTCAAGTTTAAATCCTTCTATGAGAAGAGGTACTTCAATGATTTATGGTCAGTGAAAAGCTCAAACCTGTCTCCTAGCAAGTAATGTCACCAAGACTTGAGCGCAAAAACAATAGCAGCTAAGTCCAAATCATGGGTGGGGCAGTTCTTCTCATGAGTTCTTAAATGTGAACTTTCATAACATACTACCCTCCCTTCTTGCATCAATACTGCTCTAAGACTCGTCCCATATGCATCAGCATGTACTGTAAAAGGCTTAACTCCATCAGGTAAAACTAACACTGGTGCACTAGTAAGGGCCCTCTTTAGCATCGTGAAGGAATCCTCACAATCTATGTCCTACACGAATGTCGTATTCGAGGAAAGTAAGTGCTGCTGAAATCTTCGAAAAATCTCTGATAAACTTTCTATAATAGCCAACCAAACCTAGGAAGGTTCTAACTTCGGTAGCATTCTTGGGGGCCTTCCAATCCTGTACTGCTACTACCTTAGCGGGATCTACAGCTAAACCCTCTCTTGAAACTACATGCCCCAAGAAACGCACCTCCTCATGCCAAAAGTGACACTTCGAAAATTTTGCTTTCAACTAATAAATACGAAGTGTACGAAGAACCTCCTCAAGATGAATAGCATGCTCTTCCATACTCCTGAAAAACACTAGATTGTCATCCATAAATAGTACAACGAACTTATTTAGGACATCTCAAAAAACACGGCTCATCAAATCTACAAAATAGGCCAAGGCATTGGTCAGCCCAAACGGCATAACCTACCACTCAAAGAATCCATCGGGTGTCCTAAATGTTGTCTTATCGATGCTATAGTCGGCGACCCTAAGCTGATGAAATCCAGTAGCTAAATCAAGCTGAGAAAATACTAAAGAGTCAACCAACTGATCGAAAAGACCGTCTATCCTAGGAAGTGGGTAACGGTTCTTTTTTATGAGCTTATTCAACTCTCTATAGTCTATGCAAATTCGATGGGGACTATTCGCCTTTGTAGCGAAGATGACTGATGCTCCTCACTCAGATATGATCTGTTTGATGAAGCCTTTCTCCAATAGCTCACCAATCTGCGCATTTAACTCCTTCCTCTCCCTAGGAACCATATGTCTCACGGGCAATGCCACTGGCTTAGCATTGTCATTTAGATAGATCCTAAAGTCGATCTCTCTCTTAGGGTGTAGTCCCTTAACCTTTTCAAAAACGTTTGCGAATCTCTAACGACCGGAAAGGAATCTAACTCTCCTAGTGATGAATCAAGGTAATAAAGGAGCTCAACATAACTGGCCTCTGTGGGTCGCAAGAAACCTTGGGAGTCCTTCCGCTACATGTCTCTAGTCTGACGACTCTCCTCTCATAGTCTAATATCGCATCATAAGTGGATAATCAGTCCATTTACAAAATCATCCCATATCCCAAAAATCCCAGTACATAGGCGTAACAGTCAAATTCTACGCCTAGTATAAAAAAATTTAAACCCTTACAAATCGTGGATAAATGTGTCTATCTTCCTATGGGGTTTGAAACAACTATAGGGTCTACTACTAGAGAAATAGTCAAGTGCAAACAACCAATAAAGGAACTAGAAATGAAATAATGTGATGCTCCAGAGTCAAAAAGAGTCTGAATAGGAAAATCCAAAATCGAGATCAAACCTTCTACAGAGACTTTCCTACCTCGATCTGGTCCACTAGAAGGTGCTGCATCCGAAGCCTGTACTTGCGCTATAGGTGCGCCTACTCTTTGCCCTGCCCTCCAAGGACAAGCTCTACTATGGTGCCCAGGCTGTGCATAATTGTAACACCTCCCCTTCATCGTGTCCTTCTTACAGTCCTTTGTGAAATGTCCAACCAATCCATAATTTTGACATTTTTCACCCTTCTTGATCTGCTTTTAAGGTCCTCCTCCTTTCTTCTTGTCATTATCCCTCTTATTCTTCCACCACCGCATCCTAGAGTTTTCTGATTTAGGAACCTTCTTAACCTCTTCTTTCTTAGCAACATCTGACATGAGAGCCATCTCCACAAGTGACTCATGCATCGCTCCCATAGGTAAATGTGTCAATTCCAACCCTTGGAGGGACTGGTTCAAACCCTTAGCAAACTTGATGGCCTTCTTATACGATGTATTAACAAGCTCCATTCTAAACTACGATAGCTCATAAAACTGATTTATACACTTCTTCACTAAAAGACTCCCTTGCTTCAGACTAATGAACTTTTCCAACTGCATGCTTTCCTCAGCTTCAATAAGAACTTTCTCTCCAACCTTTCTTGAAATCCAAACTAACCAATGTCTCTACCTTCCATTTCTATGATCTCCCACAAGTAAGAAGCTTCTCCCTTCAGCTGCTAAGATGCAAGATGAACTCTCTGTCGATCCTCCAATCCTAACAGTCCAATATCTACTCCGCATTCTTTAACCAAGCTCGTGCCTCCACGAAATCCTCCATGTCAGAAAATGTCTTGCCTCCTAGATTAGCGAAGTCCTTGCATAGTTTAGAAAAATTGGCTGCCGCAAGTGGATTAGTGGGATCTCCACCAGTTGGTGTTGCATTGGGCGCTTGCCCTTGCACCTCTGGTGTCATAGCTTGAAGGTATCTACGAAACCAGCCAGGGACTTTCATACCCTCTGGAAGATTTAGGGCGTCCGCCATTCTATGCAAAGAAAAGATAATTTAGGCTCGCAAGAAGGTTGAACGAGACTTTGAGGGGACTTTTATAAAAAATCTCTTATACTTAAAAACCATTTGTAGAATAAGAGCTTCTTTCTGAAAATCACTTTTAGTTTGAAGACATCTTACTTTTGAAAAATACTTTACTTTTAAAACAAGTTTTTAGGAATCCTGTAACCTTAGGCTCTAATACCAAGTGAAACACCCCACACCCCTTAGTATACCCAAAATGGACACACTAAAGAATGTGGTGCGTTATAGGTTTAGCTAAAGCATCACAGAGACTAAGATTCACAAGACAAATAAATAAAAATAGCGAAAACATTTAAAATACTTATCATTACTTCGTAAAATAAGTCATAAAAACGGAATATGTCTTAAAAACCAAATGCACATGTCTCGTGAAAAATACAATCTCAGTCACATCATTAGAGTACATAAACAATAAAAATCTTCCCTCTCATAAAGTACCAATACATCAAAATCCAAATGAAAAGGAAGCTGAAAAGAAGAAGAAGAATACATGAAAAACTCCGGGAATGTATCTCCAAGAAATCTGAATCTACCATCCCCAACTCTGTTGGCCTGTGGAGGAAAAAGGGGAAATAAAGGAGTGGTTCAAACAATAAATCTGGTGAGTGAAAGTAATTACTAGCATTTCTAAGCAAGATAAAGATAATAGACTAAGCAATAGTTCTAGTGTGGAAAGAAATACCGAGAAGATAAAACTGGGGTAAAATACTGTTTCTGATTCTGTTTGGCTATTTAATTATGATTATCTGCATTTGTCTTAAACTGTTGTGATTATGCTAAAACCCTAATCCTATTATAATTAAGCTGAAATCCTAATTCTAACCGTTGATCAGCATTCTATCTCTGTTGTTCCACTGTGAACCAATCATGTGGGTCATAGCAAAAGACACATGTTTAGCGTTTGGAATGCAGTAGCGAATTATTTACCCTAATCGATGACGCATGCTCGATCATCGCCGGTACACACAAACCGTCGCCCTCTATTTGACCTCTTATTTACCGTAATCAGCATAAGCGTGCCCAGCCTCACCTAACTGTTGTGAGACCATCAGTCCTAGTCTTAAAGGGAATGTTGCCCAGCCTCACTTAAGTGTTGTAAGACCATTAATCCTAGTCTGAAAGGGAATGCTGCCGGTACTGATCCTAACAAACAAATTCTACTTTGTGCCCCTTGTTTCAATCCCTAGATTTAATCTTTTATCTATTGGTCATTTATGTACCCTAATTAGCATAAGTGTGTCCCAGCCTCACCTAACTATTGTGAGACTATTAGTTCTTGACTGAAAGGGAACACTGTTGGTACAGACCCTTCTTCTATGTTTGCTTATTGACTTAGTGTAAGTTTTAAGTAAGCCTCTTCTATTATTTCTTCTGCATTTGCTTATAACTTAATCTAAGTTTTAAAATAAGTTTTTTCTGTTCTTTTTGCTTAATTATAACCTATGTTATAATTGTTTCTCTTATATTCTATCTTTTTAGTTATAAACATGCTTGCAAATGTCTCAGTTTTTCATATTTCATTCTATCTTCTTTTTATTATAGATATTTCTTATTTTACATCTAATTTCTGTCAATTCAGTGTTTATTTCTATTTAATCCATATTGGCGAATTCTCCTCTTTATAATATTCTTTTATTTTATTCGCGTAAAAAGGAATTAAAAGAAACTAACATTTACAGGCTAAATTCTAACGTAAAACTGTTGTAAACAAATACAAATAACTTTAACTAACTGAATAAAGTAGCTGAGTAAAATATATTGAAAAGAACTTTATAAACTAATTATAAATAACTTATATAAAAACTGTCTCAAAATTGTAGAAAAACTGCAACTATTGAGAACCCTATTATTTTAAGTTACTTAAAAATCTATTTAATTACAAAATACTCACACGTGGTCCTTAGCTCTATTCCTTGGCCTTTTTGAATCCACTTCTAGGGTGTAGAATATTTTCATTAAAATATCTCCTCCCAAGAAAAAATTTCTTTTTAGGGTCTAGCCTTATGTAATGAACCTAATTAAAAGAAAATCTAAATGAAAAAAAATAGCTAGGTCTAGGGTCTTATTTATAGTGGGCTTAGGGATCTCAGGCCATTGGATTTGAAGATCAAATCTGATGCAACCACATCATACGCTGGCTAGGAATCGTCGGATGGAAGCACAAACGCAGAGGATTGAAGAAAAATCAAAAATATGACATGTACGAACGAAACAACGTTCAAGAATTAAGCGGGTCGACCAAACTCTAATGGGGGTCGACCTATGGGCTTTGGCGATCGACCCTATGGTTGACCTGGCCTAGGTTTGGGTCGACCTGACCCTTTGTTATATATATATATATATATATATATATATATATATATATATCTTCTCCATACTAACTCGAATTTCTACAAGTTATATATGGAAATTGATCAGAAATTCACCACGGACACAATGGTGCAACTCCCATAGCTCAATTTTGACAATTTCACAAACTTATTTTATTATTTAATTAATTTGTTAATTAATTATTATAGCTCAAATTTTGGGTTGTTACTGTTTCGAAATGGTATTTCTAAAGAAGCTTTCGAAGGAAAGCCGCCGCCTTTTTTTGAAGTAGTAACTTCCAAAGAAGTTACTTAGTTTTTATTTGAAGCTTTCAGAAAGGGTAGCTTCGACCAAATCAAAACCCTTCTATGATTTGATGCCTTTCAATGGTATTGAACACATCAATGTTGTCGAAAGGTAGCGTTTGTTTTATAAATATAAGTCACTTCCTACAGCTTTCGAAAGGATTTAGGGGTTTTGAAGGCAATGGTTTTGAAAGGGGTTTCGAAGCCAACCTTCCATTGTTTTACTCAGATGTTTCAATGATTTTGAAACGATGGTTTCGACACCATCAAGCTCCCTCAATACTTTTTGAAATAAAGAATGGTTTTGAAAGAGATTCTTTCACTTATGTTCACTTTGACCCAAAAATGTTATTTTAAATATAAACCCAATGGCTTCGAAAGGTATTGGTTACGAAGGGTAACCTTCAATGTTTTCGAAAGGGATATTTTTGAATGGTTTCGGAGCTATGCCTCTGTACTTATATGATAATACTTTAATAAGGTCGAAAGGTTTCAAAAAAGTTGTTTAAAGTATTTGAAAGGAAGGAGCCTAATGTTTTAAAGATAGAATTTAACGCTTTCGAAGGAGGTTATCCAATGCAGTCGAAAGCAAGGTTTTGAAAGGCTTTTTAAACACAAACTCATTTTTAATGGAAAAACCCATGGCTAAATAAAGGAGTTTTGAAATGACTTTAAGTATGCAAATTTGAAGAAGTATTGCCTTGATAAAAATGTAGGTTAAAAGGATTAACTATGTCTTATATGAAAAAAATTTCAACGACCTTAAACCCACAGGAGTGGTATTGTTAAGTTGTTATGTTTGCTACTTCAAATATGAATATATTCACATGATAAAGGACCCATAATTGTATTTGGGGGATAAAGGAGTAGAAGAACCAACTAGGTTAACCTAGTAGTGAATATAAATTGATTAAAATCCAAATATAAAGTTATCATTTTTTACTGTGTATTTTGGATGTAAAGGCGGACATTTTAGCCTTATTATATACTCTGATCAACCAAGGAGGCATCTTCACATGTCGCTCTTGGCGTATGACCTGAATGTGGTTAACTTTGTGGGATTATGCAATGAACATGAAATGTTTTGAATGGAATGTGAAAATATGTTTTTAATTTGTTAAATTATTTCCATATTCTTGTGATATGTGTATCAATGTGTCTAACACCATCGTATTTGGTCACCAAGGATTAATAACTATGGATGACTGCAGCATCTGTAGCCGTTAGTTTTGGGCATCTAAGTAAGAGGATGTTACAAGTTGGTATCAGAGCATTGGTTTATGAAATTTTAAAGAAAAGTTAAACCTAAAAGCTTTTTGAAACAAAATGCAATAAATCGAAAATATGATCGGGATTTGGGTTAATGCTATAGTAATTTACTTGTATTTTATATATTGGTATATATCTAAGTATGTGTTCCCCTCTCTCTTAGATCGTTCTTTTATATCTTACCGAGGATCATATGCAGATTTGTGAGAAAGAGGATATGGAAGCAGGAACGGAAGTGGAAATCTATATGGGGGAAGCACCACAACCAACGTAAATGCTCGACCTAACACTAGGAAGAACCAAGGTCGGTAGGCTAATTCTAATCCAAATAATGAGGCTAATGTGGGTGCTGGAAATCCTCCAGTAGATGCGGGGATGGTGTATTAATTGCTGGCCAATCTTTTACAAGCCGGAGTAGCTGGTAATGTGGAAGGAGCTAATTCTGTAGTTCCAGTTGGATATAATTATGTTAGACTGAGCAGTGACTATCAATCTAGGTGGAAAGCCGTTTGTTGGGATGGAGGATGTTGTTGAGGTTAAGAGTTGGCTATTGAGCTATGAGAGAATCTTTACTGATCTAGGCTTGGATGAAAGGGAAAAGGGAAGGCTAGCCACTAGGCAATTGCAAGGGGTAGCGCTTCATTGGTGGAATAGTGTGACCTTAAGAGTTCCAGAGAAAGAGCTGACATGGGCTGCTTTCAGATGGAGATTTGAGCAGAGGTTCTCATCTGAGGTTGCCAAGTTTGCATTCATGAGAAAGTTTATGGACCTTGTTCAGGGAGATATATCAGTAATCGAGTATGTTGCTAAGTTTGATGAGCTATTTCGATACGGATATGCTACTGTAGATACTGACATCAGAAGAAATGAAAGTTTCATTCGAGGACTGAGCCAGAAGCTGGCTAGAATAACCATGACTCATATCAAAGAGCTTTGTAATATGGTATTGGAGATGGCTATTTGCCATGAAAGGATGCTTGTTTTTTCTGCTAGGGAGAAGCTAGTTGAATCCCAGAGTCCTCAGGGGAAAAAAAGGAAATTCTTTAAGAAGAAGTGAGCCTAGAAAAGGGATGCTGCCAAGAAGGAAAAGGTTGATTTGGTGTGCTTTAAGTGTGATAATAAGGGTCATTATGCTCATGAGTGACGGACAAGCAACGGGAAGAAGCCTGTAGAGACGAGGAATGTGAAATGCTTCAACTACGACCAAGTTGGGCATTAAAAGAACCAATGTCCAAAGCCAGTCAAGGCAGACAAAAGGAATGTTTTTGCTATTGGACCATCATCTTCTTCTAGGCCTACTACAGTACAGGAAGGGAAAACCATGATGGAAGGTCAGTTTTTGATTCAGAGTACACAAGTTAGGGTACTATTAGATACTGATGCATCACACTCATTTATATCATAGTATTTGGTTGATAGGTTATGCATAGAACCCACATACCTTGTTACTTCCTTAAGCAAATCCAATATGAGGATATGCAACTCTAAGGATGAGATGTGACCAGTTAGAACTTGATTTGTTAGGTCATAAGTTTGCATGTAGTCTATATGTTTTTGATTTCCTAGATTTTGAGATCATTTTGGGTATGGATTGGTTGGGTAAGTATGAGGCTAGGATATTTTTCTAGGATGGGGAAATATCGTTGAGACACCCAGATAGTCATAACTGAATCATCTTCTCGGTGAAAAATTCCAACATGAGTGTTTGGGCTTTGTTAAGTGCCATGGAGGTTAGAGAAGGGTTCAGTCAGGTTCGGGTGGCAAGAGAAATTGCAAATGCCTTTGAGCCGGTTATGGGATTACCACCAAAACGAGCGGTTGAGTTTCGGATAGATTTTGTACCGGGAGCTGAACCTGTGAGTAGACCACCTAGCAGGATGGCACTGACAAAGACGAAGGAATTGATGGTGCAGCTAGTGGATCTTAAGGGAGGAAATTTTATTAGACCAAGCAGTTCGCCTTAGGGAGCGCCCATGGTATTCGTAAAGAAACTAGATGGGTCGTTAAGGATGTGCATCGACTATCGTAAGTTAAATGAAAGGAAGATCAAGAATAATTACCCTCTGTTGAGGATAAACGATCTGTTTGATCAGTTGAGTGGAACCAAGGTTTTTCCCAATTAGATTTGGCAATAGGGTTCCATCAGTTAAGAGTGGCAGAGGACATCATTCCTTTGACAGCATTTCGAACTAGATATGGTTCGTATGAGTGATTAGTGATGCCTTTTGGATTAACAAATGCACCTGCTTTCTTTCTGGATTTGATGAAACGAGTTTTCTGTGAGCACTTAGATAGGTTTGTGTTGGTATTCATTGATGACATTTTGTGTACTTGAAAGATAAAAAATAGCATGAGAATCATCTTAGAGTTGTGCTTGAAATGCTGAGGCAAAATCAGCTAAAGGCGAAGTTTTCCAAGTGTAACTTTTGGAGGAAAGAGGTTAAGTTTCTTAGTCGTGTAGTTTCAGAGGAGGGCATGTCAATCGATCCGGTTAAGATCGGCGCTGTCAATAATTGGAAGAGACTGGAGATTGTAACCGAGATCTGGAGTTTTCTCGGACTTGCTGGCTATTATCAGAGATTCATTAAGGATTTCTCATGCGTAACAGCACCTCTGACTGAGTTGACCTGGAAAGATGTAAAGTTTGTTTGGTCATACAAATGCGACGAAGAGTTTTTTAAGTTAAAGCATTTGTTGAACAATGCACTAGTGTTAGTAGTTCTAGATGGAAACCAAGGGTTGTTAGTATACAAGGACGCATGTGGAGCTGGATTGGTAGTAGTATTGATGCAGAAGAGTAAAGTTATTGCCTATGCATCCAGACAGCTTAGACCGCATGAAGTAAGATATCCTACTCATGACTTTGAGTTGGCTACGTTTTCCTTGAAGATTTGGATACATATTCTCTAAGGGGAGAGATTTGATTTATGTATTGATCATAAGTTTTTAAGATATTTATTCTCTCTGAAGGAGTTGAATATGAGGCAGTACAGGTGGCTGGAGTTTTTGGCTGCTTGTGATTTCGGTATAGAGTATACTCCTGGGAAATGAAATTAAGTAGCAGATGCTCTCGGTAGAAAACATCAGAATGTAGTGTTATCTATGGATATTAAAAATGAAAAATTAAATTATTAAATAATTTATATTTATTTTATTAAAATATTATATATTAATTAAAATGAAAGTATTATTATATATGGAATTAAATTATATAATAATTAATTATAATATTTATAATTATTTTAGTAAAGTAAATTATAATATTTATATATATTATATAATTAAATATTATTTAAATATTAATATTTATAATTATTATATATTGATAAAAATATTTTAATTTAATTATATAATATTAATTATTAATTTATATTTTAATTATAGTATATTATTTTAATATAATTAATTATATATCGATCTAAGTTTATGATTCATCTTGGAGGGACCAAGATGTATCACGGTATAAAGAGGAGCTTCTATTGGGAAGGCATGAAGAGGGATGTCAGCTTGTGGGTTAGGTAGTGCGTGAACTATCAACAAGTGAAGGCCGAACATCAGAAGTCGAGTGGGTTGCTTCAGCCTGTAGAGATTCCAATTTGGAAATGGGATTCGATATCCATGGACTTTATAGATGGGTTTCCAAGGTTGGATAGGGGAAATGAAAGCATATGGTTTACAATGGATAGGCTAACCAAGAGTGCCCATTTTATTACAGTTAATTCAACCAATACGGCACCTATTTTGGCAAAGTTGTTCATGGAGAACATAGTTAGACTTCGTGGGATTCCAGTAGCATAGTTAGCGACGGAGATGTATTTTGCGCTAGAGAACTTTGGAAGAGTCTACAAGAGGTATTGGGTACTAAGCTCACGATGAGTACAACTTATCACCCATATATGGATAAGCAGACGGAGAGGGTCAAAAAAATACTCGAGGATTTATTGTGAGCTTGTGTGTTAGACTTTGGTGGATCTTGGGAGGATCACCTACATTTGATTGAGTTTTCCTATATAATATTTATCAACTAGCATAAGAATTGTGCCTTTTGAAGCTTTGTATGGAAGGCCATGCAAATTATCTGCATGTTAGTTAGAGACTGGAGAAAGATTGATATTTGATCCGGATTTGGTTAGAAAGGTGTCAGAAAAGATTAAATTAATCCGAGGACGGATGAAGGAAGCTTAATCCAAACAGAAGAGTTACGTAGATAAGAGGCGTAAAGAACTGGAGTTCTCAGTGGGAGACAGAGTTTTCATTAAGGTATCACTGATGAAGGGTATGGTGTGGTTTGGAAAGTCTGGAAAGTTGGCTCCGAGATATGTTGGTCCATTCTAGATTTATGAAAGGATTGGAAAGCTCGCATATAGAGTAGAGTTGCCGAGCACTTAGGCAGGTGTCCATAATGTATTTCATGTGTCTCATCTTTGCAAGAATGTACATGATCCAAGAGGCTACTATTCCTTAGACAGAGTTGGAGGACTTGGTAGTAGAGCCTGATTTGACTTTTGTTAGACAACCAGTTCGGGTTATAGCGAGAGGTGAGAAAAGATTGAGGACTAGGACAGTCGAGTTGGTGAAAGTTCAGTGGAGAGAAAACGAGAAGGACTATACTTGGGAGGAAGAGGACAGGATTCGAGATGCTTATCCGGATTTGCTTTGATGGTATGCCTATATTAGATTTATATAGATTATTTGCTAGTCCGGTAGGCTAATATGGATGTTAGGAGTCGTTACAGATGATTAATATGTTTGATATTTAGTCCTTACTGAATTTCGAAGACGAAATTCTTTTAGGAGGGGAGCCTGTAACACTCCTAATTTTATTAACATCATTCAAGAGATTTAATTAGAGTAAATTAAATAGAATAATGTAAAGTGATAAGGGGATTGAGATTGGTAAATGAATATTAGTGGTTGTGCTTTGTCAAAATGCAGAGGTTTAAAATGGTTAAGTGTTAACTAAATAAACATAAGGACATTAGAGTAAATTGCCGCCCACATCCTCCCTTATACTATTGTTCCTAAGACCAAACATGTTTATTTTACCATAAGCAAAATTTTAAATATAAGAAATAGAAAGTGGAGACTGGCTATTAAGACGAAGAAAAGAAAAATCAAAGTAAAAGCTTAGGATCAAGCTAGAAGAAATCAATCTCAATCAATCTTCAATTTCCTTATCCAATCTAAGGTGAATAGTAATCACTACATCTCTATTTTGACTTCTATAATCGTATGTTTTCGAATTTAAGGGTAAATTCAGTTTTATGATATATTGGATGATGATATGCTTGATTTATAATTATTAGTTTAACCAAGATTGTTTAAAAGATGAATATGCATGATTTTAGGGAAAACCCGAGGTTAAATTATTCTTAAGTGCCATGGAAAAATTTTGTGTAATGAGAAACATGATTTTGGAGTTGGTTTTAAATTTTTATAATTTTCCGAGCTGTAAGGAATTACTTATGAATTTTCAAAGGAAAATATGGTTAATTGGGTTTATAAATTTATTTCGAAAATTATATTAAGAATTTAGGTCTGAAATTTTGATATGTTAGTCAACATAATTAAAGTGAATTTCTGGATTTTTTGAGGATTTTCACTAAGTGAATTAGTATGGAAATTAAATTATTTTGAAAGGAGGACTTAAATGATTTATTTGTTTTGTTAATGAAAGGGCTTATTTGATAAATGTTAATTGGGTTTAGATTTGAGAAAATTGCGGCAAATATTAATAAAATAATTTGAAAGCTTATGTAACCAATCGGGTGTTTACATGTGGGCAAATTTGTTATAAAAATCTTACTTTATTTGGTAAAAACAGCCTTTTACTCATAAAAGTAGGTTTCGCTTCCTTTGGAAGGAGCTTTCGACCCAGAGCTTTCGCCTCCAACCTAGTCGAAGCCTTCTAGGTCGAAACTAGTAAACCAATACACATGGTGTCATTTAGCTGGTATGTAGTAGATTGGAGAAAGGCGGATAGTAGGGTGTCGAAATGTAGCTTCTGAAGGAGTTGGTTACTTTGTTTTGTTTTGTTTTAAAAGAAAAGCGCTTGCCTGTTTACAAAAAGGTTTCAAAGTAATCTATACCAATGGTTTCGAAAGGGTATTTTAAAGAAGCTTTCGAACGAAAGCTGCTAGCCACCTTTGATTTCAAGTAGTAGCTTCCGAAGAAGTTACTCGATTTTTATTTGAAGCTTTCGGAAGGGGTAGCTTCGACCAAGTTGAAACCTTTCTGTGATTTGATGCCTTTCGATGGTATTGAAGACATCGATGCTGTCGAAATGTATCGTTTGTTTTATAAATATAAGCCACTCCCTATTGCTTTCGAAAGGTGTTTGGGGTTTCGAAGCCAACCTTGCATTGTTTTACCCAGATGTTTAATGATTTCAAAAGGATGGTTTCGACACCATCAAGCTCCCCCAATCCTTTTTTAAATAAAGAATGGTGTCGAAAGAGAAGCTTTCGCTTATGTTCACTTTGACCCAAAAATGTAATTTTAAATATAAACCCAATGACTTTGGAAGGTATTGGTTACGAAGGTTAACCTTCAATGGTTTCGAAAAGGGTATTTTTGAATGGTTTCGAAGCCATGCTTCTATACTTATATGATAATACTTTAACAAGGTCGAAAGGTTTCGAAAGAGATGTTTTAAAGTATTCGAAACGTAGGAGCCTAATGTTTAAAGATCGAATTTAACGCTTTTGAAGGATGTTATCCAATGAAGTTGAAAGCAAGGTTTCGAAGGTGTCGAAAGGATTTTTGAACCCAAACTCATTTTTAATGAAAAATTCCCAAGGTTAAATAAAGGTGTTTTGATATAACTTTAAGCATGTAAATTTGAAGAAGTATTACATTGATAAAAATATAGGTTAAAAGGATTAACTATGTCTTATATGAAAAGTTTTTCAAGAACCTTAAACCTACATGAGTGGTATTGTTAAGTTGTTATGTTTGCTTCTTCATATATAAATATATTCACATGATAAAGGAGCTATAACTGTATTTTGGGGATAAAAGGGTAGAAGAACCAACTAGGTTAACCCAATAGTGAACATAAATTGATTAAACTCCTAAATGAGTAGAATTGCATCCAAGGTGTCAGGGAAACCAAAATATAGGGTGCCTAAACCTTAAAGTTGTCCAGGAGACAGATTTATAGTAAACCCATGAAAACTATGATTAAGATGTTATTGGGGGTAACCAACAGGTTCATAATAAACCCATGAAAACTATGTGTTAAGGATGGTTGGCAGGGGCCAATTGGTTTGTTGTAAAGCCATGAAAACTATATCTGGATTAAGTATTGACGTCAGTCAAAATGTTCCAAGTCTACCCATGGAAACTAGTATAAGAAAGAAGTTATTGGAGGCATTAATAGGTTTCTAGTCATCCCATGAAAACTAAGATAAGAAGGGAGTTACTAGAATAAGCCATACTTTACTAGTCAACCCATGAAAACTAGGATAAGAGTGGAGTTATTGGAATGACCAATAGGTTCAAAGGAGCCCATGAATTTATTAAGTTAATTGGTAAGGGCCTATAGGTTCTTAGTGGTCCCATGAAACTTATAAAATTGGACAGGGTGTCTATAAATTATGAAAAGTGTATTATCAAACCCATGAAAGCTATAAAATAAGACAAGGTGTCTACAAATTATGAAAAGGTTATTATTAAATCCATGAAAACAAATAAGTTAATAGTGACCCTAGAAAATATAAATATGACAGGGGGTCAATTAAACTGGGGATAGAAAATCAAAGTTGTCTATATATACATATCATCATAATATTTTTGGAATGCTATATTTTTAACCATTGTGGATGCATGAGCACAGTAAATGGTTTGAAAAGGTTTTAGGATACTAGTGAAGGGAATACCCATTCCACTAAGTGGCGAGGTCTCACTAGATATCTAAATGGATTAGGATGTTAGATTTTTATTCATACTTGTCTTTATGTCTGACTCGAAATTTTTGTTTCCCCATTAAACTCTCGAGTACTCAATTTATTTTGAGTTGTTTGAGGTTTAGGCTTTCTAGGTTCTCTTCTTAGACGAATAAAGCTTTCGGAGGCGTGCAAGAGGCAGTTAGTTGTTTAAAGTTATCTTTTTTTGCCGTGTATTTTGGATGTAAAGGCGGACTTATTAGCCTTATTATATACTCTGATCAACCAAGGGGAATCTTCACGTGTCACTCTTGGCGTATGCGTAATAATTATATTTTCCTGAATGTGGTTAAAATTTATGGGATTTTGTAATAAATTTGAAATGTTTTTAATGGAACGTGGAAATGTGTTTTTAATTTGTTAAATTTTACCATATTCTTATGATCTGTGTATCAATGTATCTAACCCCGCTGTATTTAGTTGCCAAGGATTAATAAATATGGATGACTGCAGCATCCATAACCGTTAGTTTTGAGCCTCCAAGTAGGGGTATGTTACATTTGTACTTTTCTGATTTGGTTAAGTACAAGACCAAGTGGTTTCTATTGACCACTGCAGAGTGGTCAATATCCAACACCATTTTTGATTGGCGATTTAGCCGATCTTTTGCTGGGATGTTAAGCAGATCTCATAGTGCACGATTTGATGATTTAATCATGTGACGACTTAGAGTCCTGATGTTATAGCTCTATGGCGAGCGATTTCGATAGTGAGGCGATGATGTGGCACTTCGACATGAGAGTTGGTACTTTGAATTATCACTCGATGGTGCATGGAGTAGGCTTCGAGATTGATAGTTCAAGACTCTATAGATCGTGTTGGAGATGTTGGCTTGTTCACATTACATGAGGATGGCAATATACAGCATGACGAAAAGTCTTGTATCTTCAGTTTGTGAATCATGGGGATAGTAGGTTCGGTATCTTCGGATTGTGTCTTGAGTAGGGAGTAGGTACTGAAGTGGCTCATTGGGGGAGTCGTGGAGTGGAGGAATGTTGTGGGTTCAAGATAATCGAAATTGTATTGAGCTAGTAGAACTCAGATGGATATGCATATGTTAGGGGATCGTTGATGACTCGAAGATTTTTTTCTGTTGTGCTCGAAATAGGGGTATTTTATAGTGTGAACACCCATGGATTAGTAGCAAGGATCTGTATGCCTTAGACCTATGGCTTTGGGTCTAATGTCCAGCTTTAGGCTGCAAGACACATATCCAACTTTGCGTTGCAAGAGACGAGAGTACGACAAAGAACCAAGATTTCCACTATTCCCTGGCTTGGAGTTTATGCAAATTGTCACAGATCTAAATCACACTTTGTGACAGTTAGTATTGTTCGATGGATGATATATTTGTTAAGGTTGCTTCACTATCCACCTGTCACCCTATGGATGTCATACGAGGTAGGTATTGTGCATATGGATACCCAGACACCCCAATAGTTTACTTAGTATAGAGTAGGTTTTGTGGATGGAGATACATAGGCACATCGACAATCTACTGAGTATGGAGTACCCTTTTTATGATGTTGTAGAGTAGCATATTATCGTTGTTATGTGCTGACTCTTTGGTTACAAGGGATAGGTCAGGTATGATTCATATACCCTCTATTATGTATACCATATCAACTTTTATAATATTTTGAGATTGTTTATGGCACACACTAGACTGTTATATGACCCGAGGTTTTATTCTTTGCTTTTTATTATCTCGGGTACTCTTAAATGAGTAGATTAGGGAGTAGGTGTGGATGACATATGGAGTTTTGCAGATGGACTAGTAGGAGGTGATGTTTACTCATATTTGAGTTGTTATTGTATATTTTGTTGTGTGACACTGTGGAGCCTTGAAAGTGTTTGACTTACTATTATTAGAGAGAGTTCTCAGTTAAGTGTATGTATCAATTGTTTAAACTCTTTTACTATGTTGCATAACTCTATGGATCTTATACTCCGATGATTAGTTCATATTGTTATTACTGTCTCGACTATTATATATCTTTGTTGTTAATTATATTTTTTCGATTATTTGATGTTTCCTTTTAAAAGGGACAGCGGATTAAGGATCTTAAGGCTAATTTAACACCAGAGGGGGGTGAATAGTGTTTAATGGATTCTAAGACTTATATGAACTAACTTAAAAATTATGACACAAACAAATGCAGAACATAATCACAGAACAATAACAGAATCGAACACTGATGTAGAAAGTAAAGAAAAATTAGTAAAAAGGAAAGAACACACTGGATTTTATACTAGTTCGAAGTTACCCTACATCCAGTCCTATACCAAGGTAAACCACCTCATACGGATTTTATTATACCAACGTCGAGATTACATTCCTCACTTTCTAAAGGCCTTGAGATACCCTCCTGTCTCACGAGTACAGGGCAAACTCTCTTGATTTACAGCCACAAGATTACCCAGTTGATTTCCTAGCACAACCAGGCCTTATAAAGAGACTCGATAAACTTTTGATTACAAATTTATCCTATAACTTTGAATAGCACTTTAATTTTTGAGAGAGGACAGAGAATCAAACAAGAATGAGATTCTAATTTGATTCACTTAAGAATTTGGCAGAATTTCTACACGATCTTAAAAATATGAAAATTATAGAATATGGATTTGTGGAGAAGAAGAAGTAAAGAAAATAAGAAATTGGTTAGATAAAAAATTCGTTTTTGAAGGCTATTTATAAAGCACCAACGGTCATAACCATTCATGAAGAGATTTAAATGAATTGACACTTCTTTTGAAAATTGAAACTTTTGAATTCAACGGCCACCATGTCGACATGGGGTATCCCATGATGTCGACATCCTTATGTAAAAAACTATGTAAAAATTGTTTTTGAAAATGGAGTTTAAAACAAGAGTTTATTTTTAAAACAAAAACAAATAAGATTTTAAGGCTAAAGTATCTTTTTGAAAATCATTTGAAAGATAATCTTTAAGGCTAAAATATTTTGAAAAGTAGATTTGAAAATCATTTTGAAAAACCATTTTGAAGTAGTTTTGCAAGCTTATTCCTGCAGAATATCTCATTACATCAGGACTCGAGAGCTTGTACAAAACCAGGATGTTCGTGTGTTTGTAAGCCACTTGTCATAGGTTTGTAAGCTACTTGTCGTGGGTTTGTAAGCCACTAAGAAGGTAGAAATGGGTTCCATCCTAAATGAAATTCGAAATGAAGATATCCATGATATTATGAAATTTTATCAAAAACTAGACACATATCTTGAAATCTTGATCTTGATACTCATGAGTATTCAAACTTGATTTCTTCGTTCTTGTTCTTTATACCGTACAGTCTTCAATAATCAGTACCTACCTTATATATATCCTACATAATAATATTCATATATATATATATATATATATATCTAGGCCAACAGGGTTGGCGCAGTTGGTTGATGGTCCGGACTGCGTGATCGAAGGTCACGAGTTCGAGCCCCGAAACTGACAACTCTGTAACAAGTACCCGAAGTATGTGTTTGGCAGGCACATACTTCCCTAGAGTTTACAAGCGAAGCTTGGTTCTCTAGGTAATTCAAAAAAAAAAAATATATATATATCTAGACAATAGTGTTAGTATATAAGTTATAATAAAATAAGTTACAAAGGTTGTTGTCATCAAAACCACTATCTTCAGTTCCTAACAATCTCCCCTTTCTTGATGATGACAACCTTATAAAATATACTTATAGCTTTGATCATACCATAACTCACCCTTACACCAACAACTCCCGCTTACTCCAAGCCTATTATTTTATATAACTTCTCCCCCTTTGTCATCAACGAAATAACCTATAAACCTTGAACTTAATAGGAAATGAGATAAACAAACATATGACATAAGAATAATATAGCATCCCAACTGGAATTCATGTTTTTATATATCGAAGATAGTTTTTAGAAGAACCTTAAGATAACACTTATATACAAATTAACAAACTAATATACAATCACGAAAGAGAAAAACAAAAAACGCTTAACGAGGACCCTTAACTATTGGTGATTTATGAACTGAACAATTTGGACAGTGGAGACAAAATTTTCCACGTTATTCAACCAAGTTCCCATTAGCGTCAAAAAGGACCTCTCCAACGCAAATCACGCCATCATCTTCGTTCATATGGACATCTGGATTCGACAGAGGATGTTCTTCTTCTTGATCCTTTTACGGTTCTTCTAGAGGCTCTTCTTCTTCAAAATTCATGGCTTGTGATGATTCTTCGATAACAATGGGATTGGCATGATTATTAATAAGGAATTTTTTAAATTCCTAAGAATTTTGCTCTGCCTATCTTGTTCTCTAGCCATTCGCAGTTGACTCACTTGAATCTCTGTCATCATTTGAAGTAAATTTTTCATCTTCTCTTGCAATTTGATAACTCGTATGTGTATGGATCGTTGAAAATTACTAGAATGAGGAGAAGTGGGTGAAGAAGGTTCATTATTAGAAGAGGAAGCCACTAATTTACTGTTTTAGAAGTTTGTTACAGAGAATAGAACAGAGAAAAGGAGTAAAAGTCAAAATATATAAATATACAACTTAATAACTAATTTTAGTGGGAAATTCAAATTTGAAAATCACGGCTAGTATGTCGACATAGGGGGATGGGTCATGTCGACATGCTAGTGTAATTTTTGAGAAATTTTAATTTATACTGATTATTAATTATACTTGTATTATTTATAATTTATATTTCAGTTAATGAACATATACCTAATTCTCTTCTAAATTTAGTAAAGTTTTGTTCATTTGATTGTTTGGTTAATATATTAGCAATTTGTTTTTCAATATTAATATATTCAAGAGTTATGACTTCTTTATTTACATTATCTCTAAGAAAATGATGTCAAATATCAATATGTTTTGTTCTAGCATGATGAGTTGGATTCTTGGATAAGTTTATTGCACTAGTATTATCACAATAAATGGGTGATTTAGTTATAGTTAATCCAAAATCTTTTAAATATATATAACTTGAGAACAAGCCAAAGCAGCAGATATATATTTTTCTTCAGTTGTTGATAAGGATATAGTATTTTGCTTCTTACTAAACTAGAAAACCTGAGAATGTCCTAGAAAGTGACAAGTCCACTTGTACTTTTTCGGTCTGATTTACAACCAGCGTAATTAGCATCACAATATGAAATTAAGTCAAATACATCGTTTTTAGGGTAAAATAAACCATAATCTAAAGTATGTTTTTCACATATCTTAAAATTCTTTTGACAGCTTTTAAGTGAGTTTCTTTAGGTTGAGATTGGTATCTTGTATAGAGATAGACACTATGCATGATGTGAAGACGACTTGTTGTTATATAAAGCAGCGTATCAATCATTCCCCTATATAATTTTTGATCAACATCTTTTGATTTATCTTCTTTACTTAAAGCTACATTAGTTGTCATTGGAGTTGGTTTCCCACCAGAAGTAGTCAACCCAAATTTATTAATTAAATCCTTAGCATATTTTTCTTGACTAATGAAAATTCCTTTATCTAATTGTTTGATTTGAAGTCCTAAGAAGAAATTTAGTTCTCCCATATGACTCATTTCAAATTCTTTAGTCATTATATCTGAAAATTCTTTATTCATTATGTTATTATTTGATCCAAATATTATATCATCTACATATATTTGTACTAGTTGAATATCATTTTTGTTTCTTTTAATAAAAACAGTTGTATCTATTTTACCAATTTCAAAACCAGATTGTAGTAAATAAGATCTTAATCTTCTATATCAGGCTCTAAGAGCTTGTTTCAGACCATATAAAGATTTCTTTAATTTATATACATGATTTCGAAATTTATTATCTTCAAAAAGTGGAGGTTGTTCAACATAAACATCTTCTTTTACAAAACCATTTATAAAAGCACTTTTAACATCCATTTGATATAACTTAAAATTATTATAGTTTGCGAAAGCAAGTAGAATCCTGATAGCTTTTAGTCTTGCTATGGGTGCAAAGGTTTCGTATAATCAATTCCTTCTTCTTGACAATAATCTTGCGCGACTAAACGAGCTTTATTTCTCACGACCTCACCTAGTTCATTTATTTTATTTTTATAAACCCTTTTTGTTCCAATCATACTTTTAACCTCAGGTCTAGGAACAAGTTCCCAAACATCATTTCTGCTGAACTGATTCAGTTCTTCTTGCATAGCAAGAATTCATGAATCATCAGATGATGCTTCATTTGGAATTTAAGGTTCAATAGTTGATATAAAAGCTATATTACTTATACTATTTAGCTGATTTCTTTTTTTAACTATAGATTCAATATTTCCTAGTATATTTTCTACAAGATGATCTTTTAATAGCCTGGTTCTTCTATTAGGTTGAATGATTTCACAATTAGTTTCATTAGGTTCATTATTTAAAGTTACAAAATCTTCTTCATCTTCTATTTGTACAGTATCTTTAAAATTTTCATCAAAAGATACATGCATTGTTTCTTCAATAGTGTTAGTTCTTAAATAATAAACTCAAAATACTATACTTCTGTTAGAATATCCGATGAAGACACCTTTGTCGGATTCAAGTTCAAATTTATCTAAATTATCTTTTGAATTAAGAATAAAACACTTACTACCAAAAACTTTAAAATAAGCTACTTTGGATTTCTTATTGTAAAGTAATTCATATGGTGTTTTATTAGTTAATGGTCTAATTAAAATCCTATTTAATATATAACACACTACAGCGACTGCTTTAGCCCAAAAGTTTTTACATAATTACTATCGGAAAGCATTGTTCTAGCACACTCTTGAATCGTTCTATTCTTACATTCTACCACTCCATTTTGTTGTCGAGTTCTTAGAAAAGAGAAATTATGAGTAATTCCTTTTTGATTAAAGAAATTCTCAAAATTTTCATTTTCAATTTCTCCACCGTGATCACTACGAATAGTTTTTATTTTTAAAGAAAGTTGATTTTGAATTCTTTTGGCAAAATTTTTAAATAATTCAAAAGCATCGCTTTTAAGTTTAAGAAAAATTGTCCAAGTATATCTAGAATAATCATCTACAATTACAAAAACATATTTATTATGATTAAGTGATTGAACTTGAGATGGACCAAATAAATCTAAATGAAGTAATTTTAGAGGTTTAGAAGTAGAAATTATATCTTTTAGTTTAAATGAACTTTTCTTAAGTTTTCCTAATTGGCAAGCATCACATATACTATCTACTTTAAAATTTAACTTGGGAAGACCTCTAACTAAGTCAAGTTTTGATAACCAAGATAACAGTTTGAAATTTAAATGACCAAATCTTTTATGCCAAAACCAAGGGTCACTTGTATAGCCAAAAGACATAAGTTATCATTTGAAACTTTCATACTAATGATGTATTCCTAATTCCTTCAAAGATAATATTTGACTTATTATCTTCGATGTGACACTTATCTTTTCCAAATTTAATTTTGAATCCCTTATCACATAGTTGACTTATACTAAGCCGATTATGTTTTAAATTCCTAACTAGCAAAATATCAGAAATAAGAGGAGTTTTAGAATTACGGGCATTGCCGATGCCAATCACATATCCTTTTGAGTTATCTCCAAAGTTGACCAATCCACCATCTTGATATATAATGTCATTGAGTGTCTCGGGATTTCCAGTCATATGTCTTGAACAGCCACTATCAAGTATCCATTTATCTTTCTTAATTTGCACAGTTTGTCCATTGGTTGTTGATTCTTCAAAACCCATGTAACATGTCTGTTCTTGCATAACAAACCAATTCAGCGGATAACTTGATTTTTCATAAAAACTATATGCATACTTATGATACTTTGAAGAAACGTATAAATTCAAACTACTATTAACAAAATTTCTTAAAAATGCCATTTTTAATGTTTCAAGTTTCAGATTATGAAAACTATGAAAACCAATGTTTTGATACCAATTGAAAGGGACAGCAGATTAAGGATCTTAAGGCTAATTTAACACTAGAGGGCGATGGATAGTGTTTAATGTATTCTAAGACTTATACAAACTAACTTCAAAATTATGACACAAACAAATGTAGAACTTAATCATAGAACAATAACAGAATCAAACGTTGATGCAAAAAGTAAATAAAAAGCAGTAAAAGGAAAGAACACACCGGATTTTATACTGATTCGGAGTTACCCTACATCCAGTCCTGTACCAAGGCAAACCACCTCATACAGATTTTTATTATACCAATGTCGTGATTGCATTCCTTAATTTCTAAATTCCTTGAGGTACCCTCCTGTCTCACGAGTCCGCGGCAAACTCTCTTGATTTACGGGCCATAAGATTACCCAGTTGATTTCCAGGCACAACCGCATCTTATAGAGAGACTCGATAAAATTTTGATTACAAATTGATCCTATAACTCTGAATAGCACTCTGATCCTCGAGAGAGGACAGAGAATCAAACAAGAATGAGATTCTAATTTGATTCACTTAAGAGTTCAACGGAATTTCTGCATGATCTTAAAAATATGAAAATTATAGAATATAGATTCGTGGAGAAGAAGAAGTAAAGAAAATAAGAAATTGTTAGATAAAAAATTCGTTTGTGAAGCAATTTATAAAGCACCAACGGTCATAACCATTCGTAAAGAGATTTAAACGAATAAACACTTCTTTTGAAAATTGAAACTTTTAAATTCAACAGCCACCATGTCGACATGGGGTATCCCATGATGTCGACATCCCTCTGTAAAAAACTACGTAAAATTTTTTTGAAAATTGAGTTTAAAACAAGAGTTTATTTATAAAACAAAAACAAAATAGATTTTAAGGCTAACGTATCTTTTTAAAAATCATTTGAAAGATAATTTTTAAGGCTAAATTATTTTGAAAAGTAGATTTTAAAATCATTTTGAAAAACCATTTTGAAGTATATTTGGAAGCTTCTTCCTGCAGAATATCTCATCATATCAGGACTCGAAAAACTTGTACAAAACCAAGATATTCGTGGATTCGTAAGCCACTTATCGTAGGTTTGTAAGATACTTATCGTGGGTTTGTAAGCCACTAAGAAGGTAGAAATGGGTTCCATCCCAAATGAAATTCGGAATGAAGATTTCCATGCTATTATGAAGTTTAAACAAAAACTAGACACATATCTTGAAATCTTGATCTTGATACTCATGTGTCTTCCAACTTGATTTCTTCATTCTTGTTCTTTATACCGTATGGTCTTTAATAATCAACACTTGCCTTATATATATATATATATATATATATATATATATATATATATATCCTGCATAATATTCATATATATCTAGACAATAGTGTTAGTATATAAATTATAATAAAATAAGTTACAAAGGTTGTTGTCATCAAAACCACTATCTCCAGTTCCTAACACCTTTTTCTTCTTTTCCATTCTCTTCTCTTCTATTTCCTTTTCATTACTTCTTTTCTTTCCTTTGACAACTGTTCTGCATTGTAGGTGTAGGGCGGTTGTAGAACAGTTGTTACATTTGGTATTAGAGTGTAGGTTATATGATTAATCAGAGTTGATACCGCAATCTAGTAGAGATAGGGTTGGAGTTATTGCCTTAGACTGGATCTAGAAGTTTGTATATACATGGGAGTTTGTATTTGTTATATATTTTGGTTTTCAAAACTATATAGTCGTATGTACTATATAAGTTGTGTTGCACACATGAGCACTATTGACACTTTTTTTTATGAGAGACTGGTCATCTTTATTAAAGAATAAGAATGATTTGGCATGTGAGAAATACTGCTATGAACTCTATCTTCAGAGTTGAGGATTGGGAAGGATTGGGGTTATTAACCCTGATTGATGGGATATATTCGTAGAGAGATGGTGCAAACCATTTTATAGAATGCCCAATTTGTTCTGGATGGTTATGGTGCTCAAGTGCAAATGGTTAGAGTCGACCTTCTCGAGCTGTATAGAGACTATGAGAGTCTAAGAGGTAGACTGTTCCTTCGAATGGATTCGGCTACTGAAAGGAAAGATTGGAAGGTTACTTGCAAGAGGATCATTGATGACTTGGAGTTAAACGATGCAATGAGGTAGAAGATAACCTCTAGGTAACTACAGGAATGAGCATTGAACTAGTGGAATGCTTCTATAGCTTTGATTCTTGATGATCGATTTACTTGGATTAGTTTATATTTTGCTTCGAAGAATTTTCATCTAAATTTTTTTGAAGTTGATGTTGGTTAGAGATTTCATCGATTTAAAGTAAGGAGATATGTTTGTGTTGGAGTAGGTGGTTTAATTCTATGTACTATCGAAGTACGGTTTTTCCTGTTGATAACCCACATAGAAAGAATGGAAAGTTTAACATTAGGTTCAATGATCATCTTGGGAAGCAATTGATTGGTCATATTGACGAGAGCTTCGAGAAGATGATTGAGAAGGCTTTATGAAGGGAGAGCTTGTACCCAGTGTAGAAGGGTTATATTGAACCCGCTAAGTAAGGATAAACCGTGGAAGCATATGTATCAATTGCCATTCCGATTTCTTTGACTTCTCAATCGATGAAAGTGAAGGGAAATGGTATTACCATTTGAAATATGCTTTCCACTTATGGAATTTCTATATATGTTTTATTTGATGCCGAGGTTTCATATTCCTTTATTTCTCGATTTGATGGAGATATTGGGATTAAGACTCGAGATTGTTAATCGGCCTTTGATTGCAACGGACATAGTTAGGGGCTCAGCTAGCCTATAAATGGTTTGTCAAGACTTTCACTTAGCGAGTCATAGACCTTTGTTAGTTTGTTCGCTATTGATTTATTTTGGGTTTTGATTGGCTTCAGTATTATAGTTTGGGAATAGAATGGTTGAAGGGAGTAGAGAATAGTGGTGGACTACGAGAGGCCATTAGTGACGATTGGAGTTGTGGAGGAGAAAACTATAATGATTAGCTACCTGTAGAGGATGGGGTTATGGTTTTCTTTCTATATTCGCTCGATATTCCACATGATGGGTTTTCATCTATGCTTGTAACTAGAGTGTCTCGACATATTCGATGAGGTGACCAGATTACGACCATATGGGGATGTAGTTCCATATCGATCTAGTTAGTGGTGCTGGACCACTAGTTATGCCTTTAAGGCATATGATACCCATAGAGAAGAGGAAGTTAAAGGTATAAGCGGATGACCTACTAAGTTGATGGTTCATTCATTGGAGCATATTTGGGTAGGATGCACCTATACTGTTCTTCACAAGTGCGGATGGCTTTTTGTGGTTTTTTGTTGATTGTCGTGAGCTAAATGAGATGGCGAACAAGTATCCACTCTTATTTATCGACAACTTGTTTGATTGACTCTATAGTGCAAGGATGTTCTCTTTGTTAGACTTTGCGATGGTTTCACCAACTGAGAATATTTAGGAAGAGAGTTCTGATTATAGCGTTTTGTACTTTACTTTGATTTTTGATTGGTTGGTTACCATTCGGGATAATGGATTATTGGCATGACTTGTTAATCTCATGGACTATGTTTCGAGAGGTCACTTGAGTGGGTTATGCTTTTCCTCATTGATGATACTTTCGTCCACTCATGGATGGCAGAAGAGCACATGGCATGATTGATGATTATGTTGTAATTGTTGAGAAAACACTGATTGAGGATGAGATTTGGTAGTATCACTTATAAAGAAGGAAAGCGAGATGTTTGGGTCATATTGTTTTAGAGTAGGACATCACTGTAGATCCTATGGCTGCGGTAGTCCCAAAATTGAATTGACCCAAGGTAGCAACATCATTAACTTATTTAATGAGAGAGGATCGGACTTTTATTTGAGACATGGGGTGCGAACAAGCGTTAATGAGTCTGACCAAGAGGTTTACGATTGCACTAATGTTACTCATTCCAAGCGAGAATAAGGAGGTGATAGTACATACATGCCTATGATACTTAATTGGATGTGGTATTGATACTGGAAGGTATGGTTGTCATGTGTTAGTCTATAACTGAAACTGCACAAGAGGAAGTATCCGACGTTTGATTTAGTTTTGGAGGCGATGTAGTTTGCTTTGGGGATTTGGAGGCATTGTCTATTAGGAGAGAGATATATAGTTGTTCAGTGATTCCACATCATTGGAGTATCTCTTCTTTGATAAATATCTTGACCTTCGCCAGCAGCGATTGTTAGAGTTCTCGGCCTCTTATGGATTTTGACATTTCCTATACATTAATAAGGAAATGTAGTTGTTAGTGCTTTGAGTGGAAGGCATACCAATTTAGGAGCGATATTACTAGAGTTGGCATTGTCGAGTTTATCACTGGTTATGACTTCAAAACATGATGAGATACGACTAAGGGTAATGGCTCGTTTTCCCATTAGACCTACTCTGATTTAACGGATCAGTATGCCTCTGACTAGTGATCATAGCTAAATTAGAAGAACGAGTAGTGTCTGCAGAGGTGATGCAGTGCGGACCTAACCATGACTGTTGATTCCGTAGGGATGAGATGTTGTTTATTCTCGAGTAGTAGGAACAAATATCTATATATTGCATCGATAGATTGCCAATGACTGAGGATATTGTGATAGCATTTGAGTCATAGTCGATTGGTTGATGAATAATGCTAGATTTGTGTTCTTTAAGTCGAGTAAAACGACATATGTGTTTACTGAATTATATGTGGGATGGATAATGTGATTTTATTGTGTGCCAAGAGCAGTTCAAGTGGTCGAAACCCGTTGCTTGATAGTGAGTTTTGGGAGAACTTATAAGATACATTTTCGAATTTGGCATCAAATTGATTATATGATATTGAAACTGAACCATGGTCTTCGATACCTCGTAAGCCTATTTGTACTGATAGATATGGTACGAACAGGTTAGGAGGAGGATAGTGGAGTAGTAGAGGTTCAGTAGTGTGAAAGCGAAAATGATTGCATATGAGAGACTAAGAAGAGCATGAGATCCACTTGTTCGTAGCTCTTCATTTCGTAAGACTTCAATTTATCGTCTACTTTCGTGTTGGATATCATATTCGATGTCTTGTACTAGGCTGTTTAGTATTCCACATGCTAGGATAGGCATGGAGGTTACTTTTTGATGATAGATCTCATGTATACATGTTTGACGTTGGATTATTAGCATTTGAGATAATAGCCTATGTTTGTATGGTTGTTAGGTATGCGGGATAGTTATGATTGGATGTAGCATATTTATTTGAGACAGTTGTTATATATAATCTCGCATGTTTAAGTATATGATGTATATATATCCTTGTTGTATTGAGATTTTTCTCGGACGTACCCACGCAAAGGAGGTGCTGCCTATTTTTTCTAGAATCTGAGAGGCTTTGGAGGGCCTATAGATTAGAAGACGTTCTCTTTACTTTGTGATTTCGAGGATAAAATCTTTTTAAGGAGGGGAGAATGTAACGACCCGTATTATTAACGTGGGATATTTAGATATTTTATTGTTAATTAAATGAAGGTCCAATAGTATGGTTTTTCACATATGGCCGAACTAGGACTCGGGACCACTTACGTTGAGTTTAAATTAACGTTGCGTATTAAAATAAGCATAAGGATCTCTATATTTGGAGATCGGACGATCCGATGGTAGAAACAATCTCAAAATACATGAAATTGGCATCTTGAGGCCCAATCATTGATAGTGACAAGATTTATACCATTGGAATTGAAAAAATGAGATGATGCATGCAGATGATTTTGTTGCGATCGGATGCGTTGAGTGATAGTACGGACTCGAAACGTATCACCATTTACTTGAGAATTTAAATAAATGGAATAAAATATTACTATTTAAATCCCCAAATTAGATCTCTCCCTCCAATTCATTTTTCCACTTTACTATTCCATTACAAAATAATGGCCACTCCACATTTTCCATTCAAAAAATAAAATCGAGAGATCTGCGCTACTAAAAGTCGCGAAACTAGATCCGATGAGATCGTATGTACATAAGCATTGTGATAACTATGGTGGAATTTTGATCGATGGTGATTGGCAACATCGACCTCTTCATGGTCAAATCTAGGGTTTGAGATGGCCAGAGTTAAAGTCGACAATAGGCGAGACGGAGATCACGGTTGGATTTCTCTACATTAATAGCACGTACAGACAAAGTCTCATTGGATCTGAGACTCCATAGTAAAATGCATCCTCCCCTTGGCATAAGCGGCATCATCTGGTCGCGAGCACAAATCAAGGATCGAGCTTGTCCATTTCATGTCGGATGCGAAGAGATTGCGTAGAGTGATTGATTAGCGAAGATGGGTCTACATTTCATTGAGTAATGACCAAATAAAGAGGAAAGAAAGGACATCTATGTATGTAGTGTGGACATGGCCATGTACATGGAGTATTTCATTGGGGAAGAAGGATTAGAGGGATAATTAACTAATTAGTGTTTGTAATTAGTGAATTAATTATCTTATTAAATTCAATTCTTATATTGACCATATATTTTGCATAGGAGGTCTGTTTTGGATGTGGTTTCTTACGTTGTGCTCGTGATGGGAAGTTCTATGCTTTGGCACTAGTTTGGATAGATTTTATAGAGGTGAGTGATATTGTCTGTCACCATACTATGGTTGTTTGTATAGTATTAGATCGACGTTTAGAATGGCTTTTGGTTTTAAATGTGATTTTCCTATACTTATACACCGATTAGATATTCATAAAAGAAAATAAAAGTTTTTTAAAATGATGTGTATATATATATATATTAGGTATCACACACTTACCATCGACGAGCCATTTTTAGGGAATTATTAGATTTGGGCTGATATGATTTCCCTATTGGTTGATATGGATGTATGTTCTATATATGTTATTTTGGATGTATGTATGTTTGCTTGTTTGGCTGCTTTTGGTTGAAAACCCCAATGAGCGATGATCGGATGTTAGGAGAGTATCTCGTATATTGAGGTTTCGTCTACATGGAAAACTAAATAACAAGACAAGTTGTAGAGTAGTGTTAGGATATGTGCCAATCGTTCTATAGGTGGAAGATGAGGCTACTGACTTTAGGATGGTTGTCAAACATTTCTGTTTGGTTTGTACTTAACGTTTTGGTTAAGTAAAAGACCAAAGTGGTTGGTATTGACCATTGTAGAGTGGTTAATGTCCATCACCATTGTTAATTAGCGATTAGGTCGATTTTTGGCTTGGACGTTGAGGAGATTTCACGGTATGCAGTTTGATGATTTATTCGTGCAGTGACTTAGAGTCTTGATGTTATTGCTCTAGATGAGTGATTTCGATGATGAGGCGATGATGTGGAGCTTTAGCGTGAGATTTGGTGCTTCGAATTATAGCTCAATGGTGTATGGAGTAGGTTCTAAGGCTTGATAGTTTCAGGACTTTGTAGATCATGCTGGAGGTGTTGGCTCATTCACATCACGGGAGGATGGTGATGTACAGCATGATGAAAAGCCTTGTATCTTGGTTTGTGACTTATGGGGGTAGTAGGTACCGAAGATTAGACATTTTGTATCTTCGTTTTGTGGCTTGAGTAGGGAGTAGGTACCAAAGGGGCTCGTGGGAGGAGTTGTGGAGTGGAGGAATGTAGTGAGCTCTAGATAGTGGAAATTGTATTGAGCTAATAGGGCTTAGGTGGATATGCATGTGCTAAGGGATCGTTGATGACAGTGTTTGGCTTACTATTATTAGAGAAAGTTATCAGTCTAGTTTATGTATCAGTTGTATAAACTCTTTTACTGTGTTGTATAACTCTATGGATCTTACACTCTGATGATTAGTTCACATTGTTATTACTGTCTCGACTATTTTATTTATGTGTTGGCTATTATATTTTATCTGACGCGATCTGAGATATACAATAGGTTATGTGATTATTTGATGTTTCCCTTTTCTTCTTTTCGATTCTTTTCTCTTCTATTTCCACTCCTTTGTTGTTTTCTTTCCTTTGAAACCCATTCTACACCATAGGTATAGTGTAGTCATTACATGCACTTAGCAGGAAATATCAGAATGCGATGTTAGCAGTGTTAACCGAATATAAAGATTTGGAAGCATTAACAACTTGTGGTATGCAGTTAAGATCGATGGTTAGTGCTAGTCAAGAAACTGCCATGTTGTCATAATTGGAAGTTTAACCAGTAATGATCAAAAGGATTGCTTTTAAGTAGAGAGATGATCCATTACTGGCTAAACGAGTTAGAAGACTTAAAAGTAGAACCGTGAATGTGATTTAAAAGGTTTTAATCTTGACCAAAATGAATGGTTAAGGAAAAAGGGACAATTATGTGTTTCATAGGTTGGAGACCTAAGGAAAGAAGTTCTTAGGGAGTGTCATGATCAAAGTTTACTATTCATACTAAAGGAATTAAGGTGTATCAGGATATGAAGAGAAGTTTCTTCTGGGAAGGTATGAAAAGAAATGTAGGCTTATGGATGAAGCAATGTCTAAATTACCGAAAAGTGAAACTCGAGCTTCAAAAACCAAGTGGACTGCTTCAGCCTTTGGATATACCAGTGTGAAAATGAAATTCTATATCTATGGATTTCGTTGATGGTTTACCAAGTTCAAATAGGGGAATGAAAGTATTTGGGTTATAGTGATAGGTTAACCAAGTGTGCACATTTCATTCCGATTAAGTCGGCAAGAACGGACCTATATTGGCTAATTTGTTTATGAAGAATATTATTAGACTGAATGGGATTCCTACTAGTATAGTCAAAGATGGAGATACTTTGTTTAGTTGTAAATTCTGGAAGAGTCTGTAGGAAGTGTTAGGTACCAAGCTAAAGATGAGTACCGTTTATCACCCACAGATGGATCGCCAAACAGAGAGAGTAAATAAGTTACTTGAAGATTTGTTGAGAGCTTGTTTACTAGATTTTAGAGGGACATGGAAAGACCATTTGCACTTAGTCGAGTTTTGCTATAATATTAATTATCAAGCTAGTTTATGAATGGTACATTTTGAAGCTTTGTATGGGAGGCCATTCAAATCCCCTATATGATGGATAGTGATTGGAGATAGACTAATTCTTGGTCCAGATATTGTGAGAGAATCCACATAAAAGATTGAATTAATTTGAACAAGGTAAAGGAAGTTCAGACGAGGCAGAAAAGTTATGCAAATAAGAGACGTAAGGACTTAGAATTTTCAGTTGGAGACCATGTGTTTATTAAAGTGTTGCTGATGAAGGGCGTAATTTGGTTTGGGAAGTCAGGAAAATTGGCACTTAGGCTTGTTGGACCGTTCCCTACTATTGAAAGGATTGGGAAACTTGCTTATAGGATAGAGTTACTGGGCAGTTTAGGAGTAGTCCACAATGTTATCTCATCTTAGGAAGTGTGTTCAGGATCCAGAGATTACTATCACTCCGACTATACTGGAAGATTTAGTGGTGGAACCATACATGATTTTGATTAGACGTCCAGTTCGTATTGTAGTTAGGGATGAGAAGAAGTTAAGGAACAAGATAGTCAGATTACTGAAGGTCTAGTGGAGTGACAATGAAAAAAACTATAGTTAGTAGATAGTGGATAGGATTGGAGGCGCTTATCCTAATTTGGTTTGATGGTATGTTTTATATCTATGTTATCTGTTTGCGATGCATTGTATCATAATTTCAAGGACGAAATTCTTTAAGGAAGGGAGTCTGTAACATCTTTAATTTTGATTAACATCATTTAGAAAATTTGATTAGATAAATAAAATAATGTATTGAGATAAATAGAGTGAAATTTGTTAATTAGATGTGGTCGTGCCTTAAATAATTAACTAATACGATTAAATAAACCACAAGGAAAAGGAGAAGTAATGTAAGGGGCAAAATAGGAATAATCACTTATTTCCTAACAATAATTCTTCCTCTCTCATTATCCTCATTTCATTTCCCTTCACACAAACTAAAACAAACTTGAGGCCAACCATTGCTAAGGAAAACAAGAGGATAAAACAAGGGAAATAGAAATTAAAGCTAAGGGGAATTTAATAAACACTTAATCAGAAATCTCTTTATCCGATCAAGGTAAATATTAGTTATGCATCACAATGTTTCTTGTTTGTTTCGATTTTATGCTTAAACTAAAATTATATGATATTAGTATTTGAAGTTATGAATTATTGTTGCATTATATGCATGTTTGATAATTTATTAGATTATATATAAAATTATTTAACAGGCATTAAATGTAGAAACCAAGTTTATGACCTCCAATCGACTTAAAATTTGGATATGATAAAAGAATATGTTAAGTCTGATTTTTAATGATTTTTGGGGATTTTTCCAAAGTGATTATGAATTTCTATAAATTCATTATGCTAGAAAAGCATTTAAATTAATATTAATTAAAGGTATCAATTAATTAAGTTGTAAATGTTTGTGAAAAGATAAAACTGAGTTGCGGCAGTTTTCTAAAAGATATTGGTAAAGTTTGTTTTAACCAATAGAAAATTAACAAGGGATTGGAGTCAGTGAAAAGAAATTCCTTTACGTAGAAATAAATAGTTTTCATAGTATTTACGATATTGCCATGTTTTATGTTAGAATGTCGGATGCCCGAAGATGGGCGTTGTCCATGTTGCTACTATTCGACATCAACATGGATGATGCATATGATATTAACTTATGTTCGTACGGAATGTGTAACAACCCGCATATTTTATGATTGTATATTTAAATATTTTATTTAAATATAGCATCGTTAGTCGGATTTAAGTCCGAAATGCTACTTTTTGCAAACAGCCAAATTAGTACTCGAGACCACTTCCATTGAGTTCAAAATGGCGTTTGCGACCTTTTTTAGTATAAACATCGATATGTTTGGAGTTAGCTTGAATTTTGACATTTTCACTTAGGGCTTTGAGTTTGGGTTTCAGCCCTATAACCTAACATAAGACCCTAGCTCCACCCCCTCTCCTCTTCATTCATTCTCATTTCCTAATACTTCAATCTTTAGTAAAAGAAATGGGGAAAGAGATTGAAAATTAAAATTCTACGCCCTAGTTTCTTTTGCAAATTCAAGTTCTAGCTCCAAAATCAAAGATAAGCTTAGGTAAGTATCCTCTTCTTCTTCTCCATCTCAATATCTCTCCAATTTTAGAAATTTCCTATAACCTAACTTAGGAAATATTTTCTTATAATCTTAGATTAGAGCTTTTAGAGTTGAAATTGAAGTGTAGTTGATCTTCCCTTTGCTTTCAAGCTTCCCCTTCATTGTTTTTGAGAAAAAGGTGAGTTTTTGAACTCACATCTACGCCTATAACTTTCTTGGTTATTAGGTATGAATTCCTAACATCTATTCTTGTTTATTTCGCTTTGGATTGAATTGGTTTTATGAATATTCCAATTTTTGGTGTTTTGAAGTCAAATCTTCAAAAATCCTAGCTTGATGTTTGAACATGATTTTGGTAGTGCATCGAAGAGCCTATAGGGCTGGGTTCCGATTGGCGTAAACCACTAGTGCCCATTGCTCGTCTGATCGCAATTTGTTTGGATTTTTGCCCCTTGAGGGGCTAGGCTGAAAATATTGGAAATTCCAGTTCAGTCGGCTGAACCAGGAAGTCAATCGACTGAACCAGAACCCAGGAATTTTCCTAGGCCAGTATCAGTCGACTGACCACTTTGGGTCAGTCGACTGAGCCTGGAAACCGAAAGATTCCAGGCATATTTCAGTCAACTGACCACTCTGGTTCAATCGACTGAACCTGGAAACAGAAATTTTCCAGGAATTGTGTTAGTCGACTAACCACCCTGGTCCAGTCGACTGAATCTGTTGTTTGCCTTTTGTGTGGATTTCCAAATTTTAATCGATTCTAATGGATTCGATTTGTTGTTATCACCTTTGTTGACTTTGATAACTTCTTTTTTGGGATTTCGGGAATATCCATTTTGATGGATTTTGTATCGTTTTCTTTGGACTTAATTCACGTCTTCAAATGTGAATTTCTGGTGATTGATTGCTTCTACAATCATTTCTATGGTTTGTCACTTTAAAATGCGAAGGTTTCTATACTAGTAGTAAATCTCAAAACTCTTTCATCAAAATGATTTTAACATTATTTTAATACAAAGCTCATTTTTCCAACTTGTTAGTGTATACAAACCTTTACCTCATTGGTATGAGAAAATCTAATTAAACGGCTTAGCAAAACAAGTGGTATGGAACGCTTGCGTTTACTTCGTCGGTTAATTTTTAGACTTGTTCGACTGAAAATCTTCTGACAATTTTCGAGTGGAGATCTACAATTTGTTCGTAAATATTTAAGTTAAGCCAGTGGTTATGGGATATGAATCTAAACACATTTATTTACTACCTTAGTGTAATTCACATTTTTTATTGATCAATCATTTTGTGATTTAGACTAGCGATATGCTATGTCTCTTTGTCCACGTGGGGGACTGTACCATGTTTTATTGAGCTTTGTCTCATTTCTTTTATAGGCTAACGACCTATTGGTTCTTTGGATTTTCGACTCATTTTTGTGGGCTAGCGACCCATGTTCTTTTATGGAGTTTGGTTACCGTTGTACTACGTCGTTGTCCAGGCTTATCAGGTTCATCGGGTGTACCATTGTACTACGTCGTCATTCGGAATTATTTGAGTTTCAGATTCCTCGGGCGTACCGTTATTGTACTATGTCGTTGCACCGGCTCTATGGTTAGCGACCATGGGTTAGCGACCCGTTTGTGATACACGTGTTGGTGAGTTTTCATGCTCCTGTTTGTGATAGGCCTCCCCCTTTGTGATTTATGGATTTCTAGTTGATGATTTCTAGAATTCGTGTTTCACCAATTTTGTGATTAGCATTAATATATTTGCCAACATTTATGGATGGTGAATAAAATAAAGAACATGACATTCTTTTTGGTGTTTGAGATTTTTGAGATATTGTATGATTTTTGTTGTTATCTAATGTATATTTTTCATAATATGGCATTATTGTTATCATTATATCTCTTTTCCTATCTCATTTTGTCTGATATTTATAGCTATACTGATCTTTTTATCATTTTCTTTTCAAATAATACTCAGGTCAGACCGAGATGTTACAGATGCATCTGCTTGACTCCTTATCTGGGACCACCATCCGACTTTTGGCTAACTAATTAGATTAGTAGTTTTTGTTTTATACATTCGAGATAGAGACTCCTTGATGTATACCTGTTCTTTTGTCTAGCACTTGTATCAATTCTTTTGTGATGTAGTGGATCTTGTATGACCACTGCTTTGATGTATACTTTTATGTGATATATTCATATCTGTTTCCGCCTTTGTGATATGGATATCTATGACTGATTTGTGTTATGCTTATTTCTATATTTGTTTTCGAGGCTCACATAGCCACTGTGTAGTAGCTTTGAGTTTGTATTTGATATGTTGGATTTCCTCTTGAAATGAAATGCATGACATACCGCCTTACATATCGGTACTCACACAAAGAAATTACATGGATGGTCGCTCCTCAACAGCTTTACTCTTCGTGCTAGTCGACAGCATTACCCATGGTGTCCTTGGCTAGCGTGAGTATAGAGGTGGGGCGTCATAGCATGGTATCGGAGCCAAACTTTGGAACAATGTAGAATAATCTAGCAAGGATCATTGTCCTAAGTCCTTCTTAGGAGTCGTGCCTTAGGATTTAATTCAATTCTTCATACCGTCTTATCCTATTTTCTTTTATGATGCCTTGTTTTATCAATCAAGATTGTTTGATATTCATTCTGAGAATAATCTTTGTCTTCTTCTTTCTTTCTTTCTTAAAGAGGAGAAATGGTTAGACCAAACCGTGCCAGCGCCGGTCAATCCAGTGCTACTCCTTAGGATGGAGTATTTATGTCAGCTCAGCAACTTCTAGATCTTCTAAAGAATGATCAAGCTGTCAGACCCATTCTAGAGCCTACTCACCCCAAATCTGGGTTTTCATGCTTGTGCAATGATTACACCAATTTGGGTGGAAAGCCATTTAAGGGTTCCGAGAGCGTAATCAAAGTCCAAGCTTGGATTAGAACATGTGATCTCATCTTTTCTCACATGAATCATATTGATCCTCATCGTGTCCAAGTGGCTTCTAGTATGCTCCAAGAAAGAGCATTAGATTGGTATGAGCTTTTGATTTCTGAAATTATTGAAGAGTATCTTACTTGGGAACAATTTCGGGAATGATTCGAATTAAAATTTGTGCCTTACGCTTAAAAAGTAACTTTAGCTCATATTTTATTGACCTTGTTCAAGGTGAATCTTATGTGACAGACTATGTCGCATCTTTTGAATCCCTCTCTAAATACGGGGTCGAGTACATTATACCCCATTGAAGGAAAATCAGAGGTTTTTCTATGGCTTGAATACGAATCTCAAAAAGCCTTTACTTCTGAAATTAGAAGTTTCTTTCGACCAACTTGTTGATATCACTCTTCGACTTGAAGAGGCCGATAAAGAAAGTGATGTTGAAGTTGTGGGTGCCAAATCGAACTTCAACAACAACAAGAAGAGGCCTATTAAGTTCAAAGATCCTAATCCCAAAAAGAAAGGGAAGCAAGCAACTCCGGTAGCAAAGACTTTCTACCTCTAGTGGTGGGCAATGCTACAATTGTGGTTCTAAGGACCATTATGCCAATAGATGTCTGTAACCTCTCTTTTGTCCTTATTGCAAAAGTTCAGGTCATCTTTTATCTTCATGTCCCAAACTTCAAAGCAAGAACGAGGGAAAGCTAAATGTGATACAAGCCCCTAGTAACACTTCTCGTGGTCAAGATATTTTGCATTCTATCCATAATGGCATTATTATGTTTCGTGATCATCATATTCGAGTTCTTTTTGATACGGGTGCATCCCATTCTTTTATATCAAAAGAACTTGTTGATACTTTTTATTTAAGTGTTATGGCATTGATGACTTCTTTGAGAATTGTGAATCCGGTTGGTGGATCCACAGCACTCAGTTTGCTTTGTAAAGATGTCAAGATTATTTTATGTGATTTTTCTTTCCGAGCCGATTTTCATGTCATGTGTTACTTAGGCTTCGGAATGATTTTAGTAATGGAATGGCTTAACCGCTATGACGCCTATATCCTATGTCCTGAGCAGACTATTCATCTTCGACATCCTCAATCTGTTAAGCAGATTTCTATTGTTCTCAAAGATTCGGATTCCAACTTGGCAGCATCCTTATATTCTCTAAACCCTCATGATGACGATAATGATGATGAGGAAGATGTCATTTCTCTCATTCACATTGTTCGTGAATTTTTCGACATATTTGAGCCTGTTTTATGATTACCACCTAAGCGAGCAATTGAGTTCAGAATTAATCTAATCCCTAGAGCTCTACCTATCACTCGTCCTTCTTATCGCATGTCCAATAAGAAAAATGAGGAGATGCGTAAACAATTATCCGAATTAGAAGAGAAGCAATTTATTCGTTTTAGTTCCTCTTCTTAGGGAGCTTTAACTATTTTTGTGAAGAAATCCGATGGTACACTTAGGCTTTGCGTTGACTACCGCAAGCTTAATGATCTTACCATTAATAATAAATATGCTTTACCTCAGATTAATGATTTATTTGACCAACTTAGTGGTGCTAGAGTCTTTTCACAATTAGACTTAGCATCCGGTTTTCATTAGCTTTGTATTATAGAGGATAGCATTCCTTTGACGTCATTCTGTACTTGTTATGGATCTTATGAATGGCTTGTTATGCCATTTGGTTTAACGAGTGCTCCAGCTTATTTCGTTGACCTTATGAATCGAGTTTTCAAAGACTTCCTCGATCGATTTGTTCTCATCTTTATAGATGATATTCTTGTTTATTCTAAAACCGAGGAAGAGCATGAAAAGCATCTTCGAATTGTGTTGGAAACTCTTAGGAGCAATCAATTGAGAGCAAAATTTTCTAAATGCCACTTTTGGAAATCTCGTGTGAAATTTCTCGGTCATACTATTTCTGAATCCAGAATTTCCGTGGATCCTTCAAAGATTGAAGAGATTCAAAATTGGAAGAGATCGGAGAGTGTGATGGAAATTCGTAGCTTTCTTGGATTGGCGAGTTATTACCGTCGTTTTATAAAAGACTTTTCTAAAATTTCTGTGCCTCTTACTGGTTTGACAAAGAAGGGTGTAAAGTACATTTGGTCAAACAAATGTGAAGCTTCTTTCAAAAAAATTAGAAGAACTCCTTTCCGATGCTCCTATTCTTGTGATTCCCGGAGAACCAAGACTTTATTGTTTATATCGATGCTAGTGGTGTTGGTTTGGGTGTCGTTCTCATGCAAAGGGAGCGTGTTATTGCTTATGCTTCTAGGCAATTAAAGCCTACCGAGACTAGAAATGCCACTCATGATTTAGAGTTTGCGGCTATTGTTTCCGCCCTTCGAATTTAGCATCATTATCTTTTGGGAGAGAAATTTGTTCTCTATACCAATCATAAATCTTCGAAGTATTTATTTTTTCAAAAGGAATTTAATTTACATCAATAACGTTGGCTCGAGTTCGATGCATCTTATGATCTTGATATTCTTTATACTCCCGGAAAGAGAAATCATGTTGCTGATCCCCTTAGCCGTAAGCAACAAGCGATTGTTTCTATGATGATATCCGAATGGAATGATCTCAAGATTTTGTCCACTTGTGAGATTCGAGATCGTGAATCCGATTCATGTTCATCTCTTGTTTTATGTAGCATTGAGGCTCATCCTTCTCTTTTAGACCACATTCTTGAAGCTCATAAGCTAGATCCCAAATTGGCTCTTCTTAGCCAAAGTTGTAGGGATAAAATCGATATTGAAGGTTTGAAGACTTTGATATTCATGCTCGTGGCGGCATTCGAAAATTTGGTAGACTTATCATGCCACATATTGGTGATCTTTGTAAAGACATCTTAGAAGATTCTCACCATTATAAATTTACCATTCATCCCGGTAGTAGTAAAATGTACGCGGATAAGAAGCGACTTTATTATTGGGATGGAATGAAATCTAATATTGCTAACTTCATTAAGCATTGCATGACTTGCCAACTTATGAAGGCCGAGCATCAAAGGCCCGGTGGGTTATTGCAACCTTTGGACATTCCAATTTAGAAGTGAGATCAAGTCTCCATGGACTTTATTGACGGTCTTCCCCGTTCTCTTTCGGTTCATGATAGCTTATGAGTGATAGTGGATAGACTCACAAAATCCACCCATTTTATTCTTGTTCGGTCCAATCGGACCATACCTCTTTTGGCCAAACTTTATGTTATAGAAATTATTAAATTGCATGGAGTTCCTACTTTTATCATTAGCGATCATGATCCATTGTTTACTAGTGGATTTTGGAAGAGTCTTCAAAAATCTTTGGGAACGAAGCTTAATTGTAGCACCGCTTATCATCCTTAGTCCGATGGACAAACCAAGCGTGTGAATCAAACTCTTGAAGATATTCTTCGTTCATGTGTTCTTGATTTTGGTGGAAGTTGGGAAGATCATATTTCACTTGTTGAGTTTTCCTATAATAACAGCTTCCAATCTAGTATTGGTATGGCACCTTTTGAGGCACTTTATGGAAGGCCATGCCGATCTTCTTCTTGTTGGCTTGAGGCTGGTGAGAAGCTGGTTTTAGGTCCAGATTTTATTCGTGATTCCATAGAAAAGATTGACCTTATTCATCATAGGATGAAAGAAGCTCAAAGTAGACAAATATCCTATGCCGATAATCGAAGAAGGAAATTAGAATTTTCTATGGGAGATTTGGTGTTTATTCATGTTTCACCTATGAAGGTTGTTGTGCGTTTCAGTCGATCGGGAAAGTTAGCGCCTCGATATATTGGTCCATTTCCCATCATCGAACGCATTGGTTCCATGGCTTATCGCATTTTATCGCCGGCTCAATTTTCTGCTATTCATGACGTGTTTCACGTATCTCAATTACGGAAATGCCTTTGGGATTTCGATTCTATTCTTGAGTCTGTTGTTATTGAAGAAATTGAAGTTTTGCCTAATTTGACTTATGAGCAACATCCTATTTGCATCATTGCTACGGAGGTTAAACGCCTTCGAAATAAAGATGTTCCTCTTATGAAAGTTCAATGGTCCTCAAATCCTAGGGATTGCTCTTGGGAATTTGGAGAATTCATCGAGCGAACACATCCGTACTTACTCTCTCGTGCTCCTTAGATGTGAACTTCTTACTTCAATTTTATTTTGTGTTGATGTGCCTTTATGGTTGTTACTCTTTATTTTATTCTTAAGTATTGCGAGGACACAATTTCTTTAAGGAGGGGAGTCTGTGACAACCCGCATATTTTACGATTGTATATTAAAATATTTTATTTAAATATAGCATCGTTAGTCGGATTTAAGTCCGAAATGCTACTTTTTGCAAACAGCCAAATTAGTACTCAAGACCACTTCCGTTGAGTTCAAAATGGCGTTTGCGACCTTTTTTAGTATAAACATCGATATGTTTGGAGTTAGCTTGAATTTTGATATTTTCACTTAGGGCTTTGAGTTTGGGTTTCAGCCCAACAACCTAACATAAGACCCTAGCTCCACCCCTCTCCTCTTCATTCATTCTCATTTCCTAACACTTCAAGGTTTAGTAAAAAATAGGGGAAGATATTGGAAATTAAAATCCTAAGGCATAGTTTTTTTTGCAAATTCAAGTTCTAGCTCCAAAATCAAATAGAAGCTTAGGTAAGCATCCTCTTCTTCTTTTCCATCTCAATCTCTCTCCAATTTCAGAAATTTCCTATAACCTAACTTAGGAAATACTTGCTTATGATCTTAGATAGGAGCTTTTAGAGTTGAAATTGAAGAGTAGTTGATCTTACCTTTGTTTTCAAGCTTCTCCTTCATTGTTTTTGAGAAAAAGGTGAGTTTTTGAACTCACATCTATGTCTATAACTTTCTTATTTGTTAGGTATGAATTCCTAACATCCATTCTTATTCATTTTGCATTGGATTGAATTGGTTTTATGAATATTCCAATTTTTGGTGTTTTGAAGTCAAATCTTTAAAAATCCTAGCTTGATGTTTGAACATGATTTTGGTAGTGCATCGAAGAGCCTATAGGGCTGGGTTGCCGATTGGCGTAAACCCGTAGTGCCCATTGCTCGTCCGATCGCAATTTGTTTGGATTTTTTCCCTTTGAGGGGCTAGGCTGAAAATACTAGAAATTCCAGTTCAGTCGACTGAACCAGGAAGTCGGTCGACTGAACCAGGAAGTCGGTCGACTGAACCAGGAAGTCGGTCGAATGAACCAGAACCCTGGAATTTTCCTGAGCCAGTATCAATCGACTGACCACTCTGGGTCAGTCGACTGGGCTTGGAAACCGAAAGTTTCCAGGCATGTTTCAGTTGACTGACCACTCTGGTTCAGTCGACTGAACCTGGAAACATAAAGTTTCCAGGAATTGTGTCAATCGACTGATCACCCTGGTCCAATCGATTGAATCTGCTGTCTAGGCCAATTTTGCCTTTTGTGTGGATTTCCAATTTTTAATCGATTCTAGTGGATCCAATTTGTTGTTATCACCTTTGTTGACTTTGATAACTTCTTTTTTGGGATTTCGGGAATATCCATTTTTATAGAGTTTGTATCGACTTCTTTGGACTTAATTCACGTCTTCGAATGTGAATTTATGATGATTGGTTGCTTCTACAATCATTTCTATGGTTTGTCACTTTAAAATGAAAAGTTTTCTATACTGGTAGTAAATCTCAAAACTCTTTCATCAAAACGATTTCAACCTATTTTAATATAAAGCTCGTTTATTAAAACTGTTTTTCCAACCTATTAGTATATACAAACCTTTACCTCATTCGTATGAGAAAATCTAATTAAACGGCTTAGCAAAACAAGTGGTATGGAACGCTTGCGTTTACTTCGTCGGTTAACTTTTGGACCTGTTCGATGGAAAATCTTCTGACAATTTTCGAGTGGAGATATACAATTTGTTCGTAAATATTTAAGTTAAGCCAGTGGTTATGGGACATGAAGCTAAACTCATTTATTTACTAGCTTTGTGTGATTCACACTTTTTATTGATCAATGATGATCATTTTGTGATTTAGACTAGCGATATGTCATGTCTCTTTGTCCACATGGGGGACTGTACCTAGTTTTATTGAATTTTGTCTCATTTCTTTTATAGGCTAACGACCTATTGGTTCTTTGGAGTTTCGACTCATTTTTGTAGGCTAGTGACCCATATTCCTTCATGGAGTTCGGTTCAGCGGACGTACCATTGTACTACGCCATTGTACCGGCTTATCAGGTTCATCGGGCGTACCATTGTACTACGTCGTTGTTCCGAATTATTTGAGTTTCAGGTTCCTCGGGCGTACCGTTATTATACTACGTCGTTGCACCGGCTCTATGGTTAGCGACCATGGGTTAGCGACCCGTTTGTGATACACGTGTTGGTGAGTTTTCATGTCCCCATTTGTGATAAACCTCTCCCTTTGTGATATCTGGATTTCTAGTTGATGATTTCTAGAATTTGTGTTTCACCAATTTTGTGATTGGCATTAATATATTTGTCAATATTTGTGGTATGGTAAATAAAATAAAGAATATAACATTGTTTTTGGTGTTCGAGATTTTTGAGATATTGTATGATTTTTGTTGTTATCTAATGTATACTTTTCATAATATGGCATTATTGTTATCATACATTTTTGTTATATCTCTTATCCTATCTCATTTTGTCTGATATTTATAGCTAGACTGATCTGTTTATTATTTTCTTTTTAAATAATACTCGGGTCAGACCGAGATGTTACAGGTGCTTCTGCTTGACTCCGTATCAGGGACCACCATCCGACTTTTGGGTAACTAATTAGATTAGTAGATTTTGTTTTATACATTTGAGATAGAGACTCCTTGATGTATACCTATTCTTTTGCCTAGCACTTGTATCAATTCTTTTGTGATGTAGTGGATCTTGTATGACCACTACTTTGATGTACACTTTTATGTGATATATTCGTTTCTATTTTCGCCTTTGTGATATGGATATCTATGACTGTTATGCTTATTTTTTTATTTGTTTCCAAGGCACACATGGCCACTATGTAGTAGCTTTGAGTTTGTATTTGATATGTTGGATTTCCTCTTGAAATTAAATGTGTGACACACCGTATGACATATCGGTACTCGCACAAAGAAATTACATGGATGGTCGCTCCTCAACAACCTTATTCTTCGTGCTAGTCGATGGCATTACCCGTACTGTCCTTGGCTAGCGTGAGTATAGAGGTGGGGCGTCACAGAATGAATCTGGTCTGGTTGGAGTTATATATGTATAAGGATTTCGACATACCATCATTTCGACATCAGTGATTTCGTAATTCACTAGAACCATTTCAACATCCTTTGTCTTATGAAACTTATATCACACGGCATTGATGCCTTAAGTCTTCGAATTTGAAACCTATGCTTTAAATGTTTGAGTGCCGCATGTTTTTATTTCCGATAGCCTTCAAGTAGCGGCATAGTCACTGCAGCTTTATGAAGCGGATATCAAATTTTTTAATGTTTTGATGCTGCAAGTTAAAATTTCCCATATCAACTATTTTGCGACATAATAGACGAAGTACCATGTTTTCGATATCAAAGTTTTTGAAGTGCCTATGTCATGATAGTGATTTCGACTTGAATAATTGATTTCGTAGTTAGTCAGCTCTGACATCACATGTTTTCCCTATTTTTGACAACTAGGTTGTGCGGCGTTGACGTCATAACTCTTTTATTTCGAAATTAATGATTTATGGGCTAAGAAACCTTCATACTATGCAAATCTAATAACAAGTTCATAGGTTCAACAACCTATATACTTATATATACTTATATTATACCACAAGAAGTATTTCAACCTTATGGCCTTAAGTTTTATAAATCAGAAGTACTTTATTATAACTTCGATATTGAAAGGGGGAAACCGCCTATATCAGCTATATTGATTTTGCGTTTTATCAATTCAAATATCTTTATATGGATTTGTAGCCAAGGGTTTTGGAGGTGCGACAACCATTTATTGATTTCCAAATTAATAAAAGCTATTTCAAAGAAGGAAATATTTTAGCATAATACTTTGACTAAGTAAAAAGGGTTTATTTTAATTGTTTTAAATATGATTTCAAGGAATAAATCATTTATAAAGACTTAAATTTTCAAGGAAATTAAAAAGTTATTTTAGCCTAAGGTTTTACATGAGAATTATTATTATCACTTGTTACCCAGCATTTTAACCTAGTTATATTGAATTGATTTGACAAGTTAGATTCGATTGCTATCAAGGCAAATGAGTCCAGAGTGATGATTATGGGTCCCAGAAATTAAGTACAGATAATAACATGAAGTCAAGATTGAATGAAATTGATAGATATGCAAGGCAGAGTGTTTGAAGTATGAAATGTGGTTCAACACATAGAAGGGATTGGCAAAAATCAACTTCCATCGTAGGAATTGGTATGTTTCAAGCAGAAAGAGCATTTCAATAGAAAATAATTAATATCTTAAGATCCACAAGTCAAATTTCATATGATATTTTGTGAGCAAGATATAAGGACCATAAGGAGCCTCCCCTAGGGATCACACCTCAAGAAGATGTAGTCAAAGGGATCGACACTCTTCCCTTGGTAGGGATCGACAGGAATCGGCAAGCAACACATGTTGAAGTAAAGATCAAGCAATAACTCATGTTCTACTGATCCAATTGGCATAAAATTTGAAGGCTAAGCATATTTTAGCATGAGGAAGCTACTTAGGGATCACCCCTCAAAATTCCACCAAATTAGGGATCGGTATCGATCCCTCTTCTTTGGGAATTGGGCCATGCGATCCATCTTATGGGTCCATATGGTTCCGACGATCCTTCTGCCGAACTTTCAGACAGATATTTGGTCATATTTTTCGATACATACAGGCTTGGTTGTTCATTTTTTAGACCTTTACGCTGATGGTTGCTTTATACTTTTTTGTACCTAAGGATTTTCATATGACCCATATTGTACTCAGTTTATAAGGTGATTAATAAAGCAATATGTTCAAAGTGGACATAGGCAAACAACGCAGAACCACTATAAATCGTTATGTGTGTGTTATTATTTCAATTTACTCTTATTTATTTATTATTATCCTTTGTTTTCATTTTAGATTCTTTATTTATATCACTTTGAAACTTCTATTGGGTGTTTGTGTCAATTTTTGGTGCAAACATCTTGGTGTTGTCACTAAGAACCTTGATTCTCAACTTACCAGGATGCCTTTTTTGCTACTGGGTTATATAAATCCCCTAAAGGAATTCCTCGGCTATCTTTAAGAAGTTTGCTTGTTTTATTTATATTTGAAAAATCTAAGCAAAGCTATCAAAAATGGAGAAGAACCTTATATCTACTTCTCAGAATGTAGAAGGAAACGAGAATGTTAACATCCAACAAGGAGGCTCAAGCAGTCAACCGACGGTTGTGAATGCTGATGCAGTTGAAGTTTGGAATCCAGCTGATTCCATTACAAGAGCTAAATTCCAAAATCTAATGAAAGAGCTAGTGGATAGCCATCGATAATTAAATTAGTAGATTCAAGCCAATATCAACCTAATGAACCAACCCAGTAAGCAATGGTGAGGGAAAGCTAGGAGGGACCCTAACCCTTACTCAGCATTGGAAAGTTCAAGTTCATCGGACGAGTATCATAGACACAGGCATCACATAATAGATGGATATCGCACATAAACTTCAAGGCATCAACAGGAAGACCTGTTTGGTCTGCCTGAACCGATTGGTGCTGATCCTTCCTCTAGAGGAGGAAACTTACCTGTACATGCTGGGATCCAAATTGGAGCTGTTGCGCGTGATCTAGATGATAGAGTTCAGTTGAAAGTTGACCATTTGCTTCTACGGAATGATGATAAAGTGAATTTACATGATATACATGGGAAGATGTTAAACCAAGAAGGCGTGGAACAGCCCGTAGACATCAACCGGACTATTCATGTGTGGTGGAACATGACCAATGCTTGGCACCAACTATCCGAACATAGGACTTGTCAGCTATAGTTAGACAGTTAGTGAGAGAGATCCATGGCTTGACCAATGACGAATAGGAATCTTGAGAAGCCATACGCCCTTTACTAACAATGTCCTACATGTAGATATCCAAGGACGTTCAACATGTCATCGACGCCTGCCTACAAGGGAAAAACTGACTCAGGCAGCATATCATAATTTATGAATGGTTGATGGATTCTGTATGAGCAGATGATGAAACCAAGTGTAGATTTTTTTTCCTATAACTCTCTCTAGAATAGCCAAAATATGGTTTACAAGGTTACCCCCATGGTCGATCTCTAGATTTGATGATTTAGCAACAAGGTTTGTGGAGCAATTCCATATGCATGCAATTCGCCCCCAAAGAAGTAATGTCCTTATCCAGCGTAATCCAAGCTCTTCGAGAATCATTGAAAGATTACTTTGAGAGATTCCATATAGCCATCAAAGAAATTAATAATCCGAATAACCATGCAACATTGATGGCCATAATAAGAGGGATTGATCCAGGTCCGATTCTGGTGATTGGTTAGCTGGCAAGCCACCCGCAATGTTGGAGTGCTTTTATGCAAAGGTGGCTTAGTATTTGAGGAAGGAGGAAGCTAGATGCTCTAGAAAGAAGAATGTTGTGGACCTAGTAAAGAGGGAGTACAAAGTAATATTGCAATGAAGCGGTCTAATGATAGCTCTGGAAAAGTTCAAGTGAATGTCCAGAACAAACTGAATCAATAAATGAAAGGCGGAGATAGGATCCGAGAATGAAAGAGGGATTCTAGAAGAGGAAAGCCTAGGATTTCGATGTACGATACTTACACGCCACTGAATACATCTCTAGAGAATATCTATTTGTCTGCCTATAATACCCTACAGTATAGAAAGCCTCCTCCAAAATAATCAGCGGAGAAGCAGAAATAGACCAAAAAATATTGTCAGTTTCACGAATGTTATAGTCAAAACACAAATGAATGCAGGCATCTCCAGGATATTATTGAAAAGCTGATTCGAGAAAGAAAGTTACAGTAGTTTGTAAAAACCCCATAGGATTGCGGGCAGGGGACATCTAAGCCCAACCAAGGACAAGCACCGCATAAGGTTAAGGAGCCTGCACAGATCGGGAGAAGATTTGTAAACAATACAATAGTCGAAGGACCGCGTCCGGCTGGTAAAAGTTGGCATGAGATGAAGCGCTACTCTAGCGCGATTAAGCATGTTAGTTTTGAACGTTGTTCGAGTATAGATGATGGAGCTTCGGAAAAACAGCAACGTACAATGGCAGATGATATCGTGTTTAGAAACATAGATGCATACAAGGTTGAGGCTCCGACAATCGACCCAATGGTCATTTTGTCCATGATCGTCCCTGCTTTAGTGAGAAGGATATTGGTTGATTGTGGAAGTTCTGTAAATATAATTTTCAAAAAAGCTTATGATTAGATAAGGTTGGAAGCCAAGGACATAAAACCATCTAAAGTCCACATTCGTGGCTTTAACAGTGCTGCAACTGAAGCTGTTGGTTATGTTGAATTGCCCGAGTAGTTGGGAGAAGGTGACCGTAGGAGAGTGCAAACTCTTCCTTTTGTTGTTTTGGATGTTGACTTTATATGCAATGCTTTTCTAGACCGACCGGCCCTAGCTGAGTTTCGAGAAACTTTTACCCCATGGTGTTCGACTTTGAAGTGCTTAATAGATAATGTTGTTGGAGTTGTTCATGGTCATTAGGTGACCGGACGTGCCTGTTATGCAGCTGAATTGAGGGATGCTCAATGAAAGGAGAAATGTAAGGGTGTCGAATAGTCTGCCTATGTCCAAACGACTGAAGATTAACAACCAGCATCTGAGCCTTGGCTTGGGTGCCGCTATCGGTTCTATGGAGACATAGAACCAAGAGATGATAAGGAGGAGCCCAAAGAGACCAATGCTGCATCGGATGTGCTAACGATTGACATCAAAATCAGCAAAGACGACCCCTCATGGGTCCTAAAGATTGGATCACAGCTCAGACTCCCAATGATGAAAGAACCTGCTGGATTTCTCCAAGTGAATCTCGACGTGTTTGCTTGGACTCACTCTAACATGTGTGGGATCTCACATGCCCTCGCGAGTTATGCATTAAATATCGACCCTAGGCATGTCTCGAAGAAACAAAAAAGGAGTGATATGAATCGGATAGATCTGCTGCTCTTAAAGTGGAGGTGGATAGGCTCAAAGATAATGGGTTTACTCACGACGCTCTCGACCCTAAGTGGTAATCTAATCCAGCACTTGTGAGAAAGGCGAATAGGAAATGGCAGACATGTGTTGATGACTTAGACTTGAACAAGACATTCCCAAAAGATAGCTTTTCCCTTCCAAGGATCGACCAGCTGGTAGATTCAACCGAGGGACAACAATTGCTATCTTTTATAGATGTGTACGTAGGATATAACCAAATCTCGATGCATATTTCCAATTAAGAGTACACCAGTTTCATTACCGATGTTGGATTATATTATTATGTGGTAATGCCGTTTAGACTAAAGAACACAGAAGTGACCTACCAATGCCTAGTCAACAAAATGTTTAAAGATCAGATCAGAAAAACGATGAAGGTATATGTGGATGATATGCTTGTGAAGTCACAATGGTCTTGCGACCACTTTAAAGACTTGGCAGAAATGTTCGATATCCTCCAATACTACAAAATGAAGATTAATCCTCTGAAGTGTTCTTTTGGCATCGCAACAGGAAAGTTCTTGGGTTTCATCGTTAATGCCCGTGGAATCGAACCTAATCCGAGAAGATCCAAGCTATTCGCAGTATCCAAGCACCAAAGACTATAAAACAAGTACAGAGCCTGAATGGGAAGGTTGCCACCCTAAGACAATTTATTTCCAGAACTACTGATAAATGCATTTTGTTCTTTGACATGATTAGGAGAGGAAAAAGGAATTTTGAATGTGCACATGATTATAAAGACGCATTCTAAGCTTTGGTGAACCACTTGGAGAGACCTCTCATCTTGTCAAAGTTGATGGATTACGAAGATTTATATATCTACTTAGCCGTGTCGGTACACACTATAAGTGTCGTGCTGCTTCATGAAGAGAACCGAATCCAGAGACCAATCTATTATGTTGGCAAGCGATTGACAGGAGCTAAAAGGAACTATCCAAAGATAGAGAAACTGGCATGCTGATTGCATCAGGAAAGCTCCTTCCTTACTTTCAGGCACATCCTATCAATATTTACACCGACCAGCGTTACGACATGTCATACAGCGACCTGGGACGTCTGGAAGGTTACTCATGTTGAATATCGAGCTTAGCAAATTCGATATCACTTATCTTCCTAGGAAGGCTATCTAAGGTCAGGCATTGGCGGATTATATGTATAGTTTACTACACAGGATGATTTCCTTAAGAGCAGTGAAGCCTCTACCGTACATGGAAGTTATATACAAATAAGGCATCCAATGATCATTTTTTATGGAGCTAGAATTATGCTTGTAACTCCCCAAGAACAGTCAATTTGCTTGCTTTAAAGCATAATTTCCCTACAACAAACAATGAAGTTGAGTCCTACACTCCGATTGCTGGACTTAAACTCGCCAGAGAATTGGGGATAAAATCTTTGGAAATCTTTTGTGACCCACAATTGGTAGTTTATCAAGTCAGGGGAGATTTGCAATCTAAAGGACAATGACTTGCTATGTACCTTACCCAAGTCCAAGAGATGTTGACTAACTTTGAATACTATGATATTACGCACATTGCTCGGGATCAAAACAGAGAGGCCGATTCATTGGCAAAGTTTGCTAGCACCAGGGATGCACAACAAATTGGCTTGGTTCCAGTCGAAGTATTGAATGCTTCGAGCGCAAACCTAATGGAAATCAATGGGGTACTAGAGATGGAGCTTGAGAAGGAGTCGTGCATGACTCCGGTTAAAGAGTATTTGCTATAAAGAGTTCTTATCGAACCAAGAATAAAAAATGACAAGTCCTTCGTAAAGCTTACGATATATCATATAGTAAGGAGTTATGTACAATAAGGGTTTTTCCATTCCCTTACTCTAGTGTATCATTCAAGATGAAATAAAACGAGGCCTCGAGGAAGTTCATGAGGGGAATATGGCGATCACACTAGGGGACAAACTCTAGCAAAGAAAATATTCTGTTACAGGTATTATTAGCCAACCGTCAATCGAGATGTTGCTGATTATGTAAGGTGAAGCGTCAAGCACCAGATATATGCAAAAGTTACAAGAGCTCCACCAAGAAAAATTACACAACAGGTCATCCCATGGCCATTTTCCATGTGGGATCTAGATATTATCGGTTCCTTACCGATCTCTAAAGGTGTGCAAAGTACGTTATCATCGCAGTTGATTACTTCACCAAATTGGCTAAAGGAGAACCTTTAGCCACGATCACAACCTAGGTAATCAACTTCATCGTTCTGAACATCTTTTGTCATTTTGGACTTCCACGAACTATTGTAATAGATAATGTGACTCAATTCGACAGTGTTGAATTCAAAGACATCTGCCATCGGCATCATATTAAAAAGAGATTTGCGGCAGTCTCCCACCCTCAAGCCAACAGACAAGTTGAATCTGTAAACAAAATCATAAATTCCATTTTGAAGAACCATTTAGAAAAGGCTGGAGGCAGGTGGGTGGACGAACTCCCGATAGTACTATAGGCTTATAGGACCACTCACAAGTCCACGACTGGCCCTACTCCATTCGCCCATGCTTATGGTTCCCAAGCTGTTATTCCTATTGAGCTCGAAGTTCCTTCTCATCGAGTGACCTATTACGATTCCAGAATGAATAAAGGTCTCCTCTTGGAATCTCTAGACTTTATAGATGAGATGCGTGAAGAAGCTGATTTGAAGGCAGCTATGCACCGACACCAAGTCGCCCGGTACTACAACACTAAAGGCTGACCTAGATCCTTTGAAATCGGCGATCTCATCTTGAAACGGGTTTTCCTATCCCGTCACATATGAATCCTACTTGGGAAGGACCATATGTCATTGAACAGAGGCTTGGAGAGGGAACTTTCGAACTAGCGACTGTTGATGGCATCATACTCCCAAGGGCATGGAACAGCGAGCGTTGACGATGTTATTTCACTTAGTTTATTTCTTTTTCATTTAGTTGTATTTAATTTCATAATTTTATTTTGCATTTGATTTTCAAAGATATGTAACAAGACAAACTATATCATTTCTTTCCGTATATCAAATAAAGTTTTGAATTTCCTTCATGTCTATGTTTGTTGTAACATTATCTATTAGTTACGACACCGGACTAACTAGTATTGACATGTCCAAGAAGGTTTCCAGAGTTTGGATCTAGCCAATTACATAAGTTAACGACTGAACTAAATAAAATGAGAATGGTTTGACCATTCATTTGATGATTCACACTCACATTCCGATAGACGGAATGCCTAATGAGGAATGGATGTGATTCGACCATCCAATGGCCAACATAATCCTATCAAACGATGGGACAAATACGAATCAAAAGTGATCATGACACGACCCATCGCTCGCTAAGTTAAATTACCACAGACTTGGGAGGCAAATCAATCAATTAAGGAAAGTACGATCCGACTATTTTTCGAAATAAATCAAAGTCCCTAGAGTGTGGACCGGAGTATAAATAAAAGTTGGGAGCGATTCGACCTCCCGCTAACTAACTTTTATCCCCAAAGTGCGGATATGAGTATAAACAAATAGATGAGTCCAGTTCGACCACTCACTATTCCATAAATTCCAACCTGAAATAGACAGAAGGACTATAAACTCGCTATGGATGGAGTTCTACCATCCACCATCTAACTCCACTAACCCAAGACTAGGGGCTAGAGTATAATCATTCAAACCATTAAATTCGACAGCGTAACATTAGGGCTTCCACCCCATGTTTGGCACGTTTCACCACGGCAATATGAAGGCCTTGGGATAGAATTAATAAATTATCATCCAAAGCAACAAGCAACGAATTAAAAGTACATTGAATGGAAAGTAATAGCTCAACTGCTTAAAATAAAAATTCACATTAGAGTTTGATAGAAAACAATGAACTTTTAGTTGCATAATAAACTTCAAAAATTGTGATACAAGTTTATTCAAAAATGGGAGCTACACCCGCAAAATCACGGCTAACAAAAGAGGAAAACAGCTATGCAAACTATATACAAACTAAGCGGAGTTATGACTATTTCTTCTGCCCTTTCTCCTTTCTGGATCTTTTAGGATGTCACCACCCGAACTTCCGCCTGTCCTTTTCCTTGATCCTTTGCCGCCTTTGGCAGGAGAGCTTTTATAGGTAGGAGGGAGTTCTTGGGGAACTGACCCGCCTGGTGGGATGACTTGTAATGAAATGAGTTTGGGTCATCAATGTCCATATCGACGGGTTCAGCCTTAGCTTTTTACTTTAGCAATTCCACTCTCTCGATGCACTCTTTTAAGCCGATCTCATCAGTACGTTCGCGGACACCAGTACTTTCAACGGCATCCAACTCATCAGACAATGGCGGGTCTTCAGCTTTATCATCATCAAGTGCTACGATAACTTGAGTGTCGATTTATGGAGCATCGGTGGCCGCCAGAATCTCAGTAGATGTTGATTGTTGCTCCATGGTGGCATCACTTTTTGGAATTTGGTTGGGACTCGGAAGACCTACGGATTTGTCCAAACAAGAAGATAAGCCCATGACTATTGGGCATGAAGAATGAAACCTCTCAAAAAGTGGAGAGTAAAGCAGAATACCTGCGTCTAGCTGACTCTTAGTTGCCGCCAGAGTGCCCTCTTCCAAAATAGGGGCTAGCACCTTAGATTAATAGCCGGGTTTGTTCAAATCGTGGCTTAGATCCTGTTCTGGGCTAAGAGAAACTGATGCTCCAACGGCTTAAAGAGAAGATGGGCCTTTGGGATCGGGCTCCGAAAACTCGACAGTGCTTCTTCCTTTGTCGAAGGGTGGTAGAATGTCAAAATATCGAAGTCTAGCAGCAACAAGGTCTAGAGGTTCGTCCCTGCAAAAAATCTCCCATATTAATTTATCTTCATCTAAATCAGCTTCGTCGAGGTTTCTCCTTTTCATTTCAACAATATATTCCTAGGCCTTGGTGAGCGACTTAAGATATCCCTAATCAAGAAAGCTCAAATAGCGATGGATAAGGACTTTAACATTGTATTCAATGATCAGGGAGTCGAATATGTCCTTAATTTATTTCGACTGGCTTCTTTGGCATCCTCTACCTAAGCCTCGATCTCTTCTCCCATCTCATTGTGGCCTGCATCTCTCGCCTCTTCTTTGAGGACTTCAATTTGAGCAAGTTGCTAATCAAGTTTAATCTTCAAATTTCAGGCTCCAATGGCCTCTTCGTAATATCATTGCGATTCCTCCTGAGCTTCAATTTTCTCTTCCCTCTCCTTCTTAAGAAGTTCTTCAAGCTCCTCAACACGGCGAGCCAAATAAAATTCTCCATTTGCAAGGCATCTTTTTCCAAGGCAAGCGCACGGTTGCGATTAAGGGCAGCATCAAGTTCCTTTTGGTAGGCATCTTCTAGATGACTACCGCCTCAGATGTTTCCTTAGCACTTTTTTCTGCCTCGATCGGTTTTACCGTCAAGTCTGAGATCTCGGTGTTTTGATGTTTAATTATATTTTTATCATAGATTGCCTCTAGCTTAAGACAATCGATTTCATGATGTCTCTCGATAGAACCTCGGAGATGTTCTCTGCTAAGTGCTGGAATTATTCATGTTGCACAAAAACTTTGTTAATGCATGCAAGAGAACTTGGTTTAGCATTCCCTGGGATTGTGTGAATGGAGGGGAGGAATTTAAGCCTGCCAAAAAAAATCTTAGGAAAATTGACCTAAAGTTTGGCCAATTTCTCTGTTGTGGAACCTTCAGGAGCCGCAGTCGGCAAAGATGGATCAGAAGTGACAATTAGACGTTTCCTCAACCTACGGTCATGGGACTGCTTAGAGCTAGATCAACCGAAATACTATTCAGGCGGTACAGCAGATTTAGGACCGTGGAAGGAGATATGATCGCCACTATGCATAAAAGATTAAGTTGAGCTTCCTGATGGGATGACTGAGACTTGGACTTATGTTTGGAAGATGAAGGTTATCTCGAACAACAACTTCTTTCCCGACTGTTATCTCTCTCTACGCCTACCCGATTTTGAATCACGGCTGGATCCGTATTGCATTGAGGAGCCCCTCAAAGGATCAATAGCTCGGGATTACGACATCACACCTACAAAACAAGACAAAAGTGTATAAGTGATCATTGTACGAAGGATATATGAAGATCGTATGGTGAAGTGCACATGATTGGTCATGTCCTAGTGTTCCCCCGATAGACCAATTGCTGCAGCCTTGCTTATAAGAGTTTTCTCTCCTTAGCCAGTGGGAAGAATGCCATGACCCCTCCGGTGGAAGAATTGAGCCCCTCAATACCGATGATAGAGAAGTCATAAGTCATGATGCCATCAGGGATTTGGAGATTTTAAAACCCTTTCATTTAGCTTTCTAAACATTGGGAAATGACTTTTCATCGACAGAAATGATAGTATACTCAGGCTCCTTAGCGGTTTTTCACCTACGGAGTTTATATGCATGCTCCTTCTTCTTTTAGCTGGTGTGTGAGGTTGCACACCTTATGACGATTCGACCACGGGTACATTGCCCAGACCTACATCAGCTTCGCCAGGCTCGTTGGTCTTGGCACTCCTAATTTCGCCCTCTACGGTGTCATCCTGATTCCCCTCTTCTAGGGGCACGATAGGTCATTGATATCACCTTCTTGTTCCGTTGCATATCCTGGCAGTGCAGCTTCCTGGAAGCCCAACGCTGCGACCATCTTCCAACAACTCGAATAGAGATAATCTGTAACAAACTGACTTTTTGAAACCTAGAAGTATACATTAATACATCTACGGTATTCACGTGCCGAACAACCAAGTGTCAGAAAGACAAATTGTTAGGCGAAAGAAAGAAGAAAGAAGAAAAGAAGAACTAAACACAACACGATGAGTAGATCTATAATATACACAAAGTCTTTACAAAAAGAAATCACCTTTATTATATATATATATATATATATAATCAAAACTAGAGTACATTAGCCTATCTCCCTTTCGGACAGTTATAGCAGAATGTCCTTAAAATTTGATAAATACAACAAACATACCCCCAAAATACTAAACAGTGGAAGAATATAAGGTACCTGAATACGTCTTGGAGAATATAGCTCATCTTTCAAAAGCTCCAAAGAATCCAGCTAAACCTGAAAAATATGCTCAGTCTGCACCACACAACTCCTCTTTGGCATGAACGTTTGCACGACCAACACTTCCTCACAATTGCCTGCTAGCATGCGCCCTCCCTTCATCACATTTATATGCACGAACCATGCAGCCAAGCCTTCTTCCTAAATTATTTTTGTACCTACCAATTAATCTCCTCCCCCATCTCTATGTGCCTGCACACTCTATCTTCTCCTTCATTTCATTACGCATGCTTGTAAAACGTAAGCTTCACAACATAGTTACAAGCCATTCATGCTGCACTATCACCACCTAGCTTCAAGATATCTCCCATGGTTATATGAAAATTAGAAAGAAATTCAGGTCTTTAGCAATATATGAACTCCTCGCATGCACAAGGATATGGTCAATCTTTAAGCATCGACAATTTCCATCTACCATCTTCGTTCATAAGGCCCTCTCCGATTTATTTATACGGTCAACAACTTTAATAAAATCATATTCTTTAGGCATCCTTTTATCATTAGTTTCGTTAATACCTCTCCATATACTCATTGGATCCTAACTGGATATTAATAAATGGTCAAACATATTTTCATGATTTCTAACTGAGTGTAGCCATGGGTTTTAATTTTGAACATTGAGATTTTATTTTAAAATGTATACAGGCAACGAAAATGAATGAAGGAGGGGGTATTATTTTTATAAATGAAGTAGGAAGGATAAGAATATTGTAGAAATGTTTATGCATATGTGGATGTATGAATATATATGGAGGTTTAAAACTTTAATGCTAGGGAAATAAGGAACATTTCTTAAATGCAAACCAACAAAAAGTCGGCTGCAAAGACAAGCAAGCATAAATAAAGATATGTGTAATGTTATTTTAATTTTTTGTTGGTAGAGAGGATTTCATTTTGATTTAAAGATTTAGTTTACAGTACCGGACACCCACTATCACATCCGCATACATGCTGCGAACGACAAAAAATGTCTGGCTAAGATTGGTACCAATCCAATCCTTAGCGAATAACCACGGTCTATTTTCTTCCACTTGGTTTGAATTCATGTACCTACCGGATTGGAATTGTAGCGGCAACTCCCACGACTTGAGTGATTCTCTTTAGCTTCTCTTCCAGAGTCCTAGTATATTAATTGGTCGGTCTCTTACGTGAGGCTACCCTACCCTGCTTATGTACCTACCCTAATTATGGTTCTACAACTTTAGACTATGGTTCAAGTTATTTCAAGAGGATTTACTATCGTTGTCGGGAAATCTTGTCATAGATAAACAAACGGAACTCCATGTGATCATTCATAGGCCTACTTAACCTCATTCTAGGTTGCAATGTACCGAATGACTTGTTCATATCCGCGGGATTCGCGATGACCTTTCTTATGAAAGATAATTAGAGAAGGGCTTTTCAAAGAAGCAGGCAAGAGACATCCTGGCGAACTAAAACATCTAGTAGCCATAGGAAAAGAAAGTAAAAGCATAGTATTAGTAGCGACGAGCGAAATAGGAGCAGCCAAAACTATGAAAACCAGGTTGTGGGAGAGCATACAAGCGTCGTGCTGCTAGGCGACATAAAACAAGAGTAAAGCACACCGATTAACAAGTTCTGTTAAATTCAAAAAATGCTAATGTTCGACGTAAAATATGTCAAACGGAAATTCAATTATTTTCCAAATTAAAAATTATGGAATTTTTTACATATTAAAATAAAAATACGTCACTGAAATCAAGTAGTTATTTGAAACATTGATTTTATTATAAAAGACCCCAAAATTGAATATTTATTACCAATTATATATTTCAAAAGTCATTGTGATGAAATTTCATATCGTTACATTCTCCCCTTTTAAAAGATGCACTCCCCCGGAATTTCACCACAGTCTTAAGCCCATAAATAATTAACATTACTCATCAGTTCATAAGATGTGCATAAATCGTTTCTACAAAAAATTTGGTTTGATCACTCGCTCAAGTACATAACTTTACTTCCAAATTAGTATCACTCACCCGATTTTATAGTGCGGACTCCGATCAGGCTTCTTGATTAGAAACCCTCGGTCTTCTTACATAACCATATAATATGATAGAAAATCTTGGTTCCATATCAAGAATCCTTATCCAGTGTTCTCGTCAAAATTCGAGTGATAGATCCTTATTCGGAATGATGTGAAACACCTCAAGTCATGTACTGAAATCTTGGATCGAAAACTATAAGTGAAGGGGAAATGATCTACATACAACCTATGTACTCATCTAATGATCTAAATGAAAGTGATTGTGCTATAGGATCGAGTAATATGGAATATAATAAATAACTAGTGTGGAAAATAATAGCGATAAAGTAAAATGACACCAGGAATTTTCATACAGGTTCGAACACCTATTCTATGTCCAGTCTCATACTCCTTCTGGAATTAAAGCTAGAAACCCTCGATTAAACCAGGGGAAAAGATATTACACCACCTGAGCAACCGAATAGGACTTGACCGCCTGAGCAACAGAACATGACTTGACCGCCTAAGCAACCGGATGGGACTTTCTTACAAACTGGATTAACTTGACTTTATGTATTCTGAATAACACGGTTTTGTCACTTGTAGTGCACCCTTCTTGTAATCTTTTCCTCAAGAATGATGTGTATAGGTGTGTGTGTGTATGAAGAATAGGAAGATTAGAATTGCTTATAGAATATGGAAGTGAAATTGTAAGCAATGATTGTATAGAATTTTTTAAGCAATAGAATCAAGAAAGCTATGCACTATAGATCAAGAAAGGTAAGAAAATTCGGTAAATTGATCATTGAAATATGAGTTCTTTTATAGTGTATGATGAGTTACAACTTCTGGCAAAAGCTTTCTATGAAAAGCTAATGGGTGCAACACTTCACAAAGAAGACAACCTTTGGGATGAAGAAGTGTCTATTCATGTTTTTGACTGTTGCAAGATTTAGTCGACTGTGCATGGTCAGTCGGGTGAATTCAAAAAGTGCATAAGTTACATGCATAGACTCAGTCGACTGACTAGGTGTGTTCAGTCGATTGGTTCGTGTTATATATTAAAATTTATATGCTGACTCCGTCGACTGATCAGGTGTGTTCAACCGACTGAATAATGCATTTCAGTGAAGTGGTGAATTTTTGTCTATGCATATGAGTTCAAAAATTATATAATTTTGAATATAGTTTTATATGAATATAGATGAATGTGAATAATGATTCTCGAGGAAAGATTTTAACAAAGCACTAGACTATACTCTATATATCCACTTAATGACTCTTGTTAAAAATATATATAACTATATGAACCATATTTTGAGTCGTTGAGTCCGGATGTTATCATAGTCGTAGATTCGTGAATTGTTGTATCATGTCAGCAATCAAAACTTAAGATCCAACATTCTCCCCCTTTTTGATAATGACAACTCCATTTTGCTATGAACTAATCTTCGACAAGCTTTGTTGATTTATCTCTCCCCTTGAATATTCCTACAATTGTGCTATAGTTTTCTCCCCCTGAACCTATGCTAAATGTTTCTGTAAATAATTAATCTTTTCTCCCCCTTTATCATCGACAAAAAGTAGAGTTCTCAAAGAAGAAAATATTATATGAAGAATGACAAAGATGCATAGCATATAACAAAGATACAAATGAAGATAACTCATAAATTTAGCGTACAAAACAAGAACACATCATAAATGTTTAAATATTACATTGTTAGTCTAAAATAACCACCATAGAAACATATGACCACATAGACATTGTTTGAAATAAAATATCATACAAGTTTATCAAAATAAAAAGGGTTGAAAGAAAATAACCTTACCCTTCACCATCGCTACCTTCATTGGAGCTTTCTCCTTCTTCATCGCCTTCGGTCTCTTCATCGCCAGATTCTCCACTAACTTCTTCTCCTTCTTCTTCTTCCTGTTCTTCATTTGATGTCGACCATGTGAAGGGCTCAGCGTGTCATTTTCCATAAGAAGTGGGCATGTGAACGGATGCAGAAGAAGGTTTAGAGCAAGTGATAGCTTTCGAAATATTGTTGAAAAATCCCTTTATATGATTGAGTTTCTTGTTGACCTTTGAGATGGATTTTTCAACGAGTGAAACATTTGGCCCCACTCAAGATAGGCATTGATCACGAAGTCGTTGATTTTGGGAAATAATAGTCACGGCTTCTTGAGACCGAGCTTGAGTATCGATTTCTTGAACTCAGTGATTTCTCTTTGTGGTGGAGGGGGTTGAGATGAAGTGGAAGCTCGAACATGAGAAATTTGTTGCCAAGGGGAAGGTTATGCTTGATCAGAAGATTGATTTTCAAGCCAATGGTCAAAGGTAATGATAGTACGGTCTCGATATTGCTTAGGTAGGTTCATCAAGCTAAGCGTCTTGGTATTCAAGGAACCAATGGATGAGTAGTCTGAGTTGGCAAAAGGAACGTCAAAGTGTTTTAGAATACGTATAATATATGCACCATAGTGAATCGTTCTCATGCGACCTTGGTTGAAGGTCTGAAATTCGTCCAAGATAAATTTTGCCCAATTCACACGACGACTTCCCCAAATAGCATATAAAGACTAGAAATCCCTCCTATAAACTTTCTCATAGCTCCTGGTTCTTGGGTTGATGGTATGGGTTAGCGCACGATGCATGATTCGAGCCTTGGGTCGTAGCACAACTTCTTTTAGTTCGGTTAAGTCGTCGAAGAGAAACATATGACTAGTACAATCTCTAGTTTCCATGTTAAAGGATATTTCGCCCAATTCTTTTCTTTCGTCTGGGCATATTAGAATTATAGCAAGTCGTTGAAAGGGAAGAAAAATCTTGATGCCACATACCAAAGTCCAAATGGCATTGTTTGGATTTGAAATGGTATGGTGTTTGAGATATTGATTGGTGTATAAAAGCTTCACAAGGAGGTGATTGATTTTGTTGTTATTTGCAGCAAAATCGTTTAGTGATTCTAGGCAGCTGCAATGAGAAAACTCTTAGATTACATACGGAGCCAAATCGAGAAATATGACAAACGAACCTTCAAAAAAAGAGAGTTTTTCATTTTGTCAAATCATTGTGCTGCTCATTCATTGAGCCACCATCCTCGAATCTGAGAATCAAAAGGAGCAGTTGTAGATTGGGATTGTCTAGCTTTGTTGGGTGCCATTGAGTAGACTAGGGTTTGGATTTTGAAGGGTAGGCTTTAACTGTGAAAACGTTGAGATCTTTTTGAATGAATTTGAAGCGAGAAAGAGAAGATATGGCAAAAATTCGAAAAATAATGAAGTAAAAGGTGAAACAAAATAAGAGTTTAAATAAGTGTTTTAAGTGCCGTTTTGTTAGGGGAAACCTCGGTTACCTGTGTCAGTCGACTGGATATTCAAAACCAGTCGATTGACTGGGTATTTAAAAAAATTATTCTGGTCTCAGTTCACTTATTTCATAGATTCAGTCGACTGAAGTCATCCCAAGAGTTTACAGTTCAAATTTGGCAATTTCAGTCGACTGAGCCAAGAAGCCAATCGACTGACTTCAGGAAAAAAATAGAGCTTAAAAATCTGTCTCAGTCGACTGAATTTATACTGTCCGTCGACCGATTTTGGAGAAAATCCAGGACTTTGAGAATATTGCTTTTCTTTCTAGTGTTTGACATGGAGAACATTTAAATATAAGTTTTATTAATAAAAGGAAATTCAAATACACAAATCATTCAAATGGAAAATTAAAAAATGATATATATATATATATATATATATATATATTAGGTAGACTTGGAGGAAGGGGAAGGAGTGTGGTATTCGTCCAGTTTAACTTTGATGTTCTCCTGTAGTGGTCTCAACAGTGACCATCCATTTCCACATTCCCATGAGTTTGGAGAGACAGGAGGTTGTTCAACAAAAACATTTTCTTTTATATAACCATTTTAAAAAACACTTTTAACATCCATTTGATAAAGTCTGAAATTATGAAAACATGCAAAGACCAGTAAGATATGTATTGCTTCAAGTCGTGCGACTAGAGCGAACGTTTCTTCGTAGTCAATTCCATCTTCTTGATTATATTATTGTACAACTAATCCAGCTTTATTCCTAGTTATATTACCTTGTTCATCTACTTTATTTTTGAAGACCCATTTAGTACCAATGATTGTTTGATCACTCGGTCTAGGAACTAGGTCCCATACTTCATTTCGTTCGAATTCATTTAGCTCTTCTTGCATAGCTATAATCCAATAGTCATCATTAGAGGATTATTTTACATTTTTATGTTCAATATAAAAATGAAATGCTAAATGACCCATTTGATTAAGTTGATTTCTAGTTCTAACATTTGAATTAATTTCTCCTATAACATTTTGTATTGGGTGATCTCGTAAAATCCTAGGAGGAGATCTTAAATCATTTTCATTACGAACAATGTTTTCTTCTTCTTTAAAATTATGAAAAATGTTTTCTTCTTCTTCAAAATTATTTTGAGTAACCATAATTGTGACCTTCTCAAGTATTATTTCATCACCCTCAAAAAATTTAGTAAATTTGAAATTTTCGCCAACTGAAACATGAAGTGTTTCTTCAACTGTTTTAGTTCTTTTATTGAAAATTCGATAAGCTTTGCTTCGTTTCAATTATCCTATGAAGATTCCTTCATCGGATTTTGGATCGAATTTTTCAAGCTGATCTTTTGTGTTTAAAATAAAATATTTTGAACCAAAAAATTTAAAATATGAAATGTTTGGTTTTCTTTGATGAAAAAGTTCATATGGAGTGTGTTTTGTTAGGGTCGGATGCAAAAACGATTCAGAACATAGCAAGTAGTTGCTACAGCGTCTGACCAAAAATATTTTGATAATGTGCTTCCATTCAATAAGGTTCTGGCACATTCTTGTAAAGTTCTATTTTTTTCTTTCTACAACTCTATTTTATTGCAGTGTTCTAGGAAAAGAAAAATTATGATAAATTCCCTTTTTAGTACAAAAATGTTCAAAAGCTTCATTTTCACATTCACCTCCATGATCACTTCTAATATTCTAATTTTAAATTTTTAGAGATTTTGAATTCTCTTTGCAAAAATTTAGAAGTTTCCAGAAGTATCACTTTTATTTTTCAGAAAAATAGTCTAAGTATATCTTGAGAAATCATCTACTATAACAAGCACATATTTGCTATGATTTATAGTTTGAACTTGAGTTGGACCAAAGAGATCCAGATGCAATAGTTCTAGTGGTTGTACGGTAGAAATATTTTTCTTTGACTTGAAAGGATGATTTTGATAATTTTCCTAATTGACAAGCATCACAAATACTGTTTTCTTTAAAATTCATTTTTGATAAACCTTTTACTAAATCAATTTTAGATAATTTATTTATAGCTTTGAAATTAATATGAAAAAATCTTTTGTGTCATAACCAAAGATCATTTTCTTTGGCTATTAAACACATGTTTGTATTATAATTTACATTCATATTCGAAACATAAATATTTTCACCTCTAAAACCTTCAAAAATAAGATTTTTATTTTGATCAAAAATGCTACACTTATTTTCAGAAAAAGTAATATTGAATCCTTTGTCACACAATTGGCCGATACTAAATAAATTATGCTTCAGATTTTTAACTAATAAAACATATGTAATAAGAGGTAAATTAGATATACTGTTATTGCTTACATCGCCTTTGTCAATGACATATCCCATGGAATTATCTCCAAATGTGACAGAACCTCCATCCGAGTAGATAATGTTAGTTCGCATCCCTTTGTTTCCTGCCACGTGTTTTGACAAACCACTATCTAGTATCCATTTTCCTCTCTTTTTCGATGGTACCTACAAAATATAGAATTAACATTGGTACGCACCATTTTATTTAGGTCCTAAGAGTTAGGTCTTAGGAAGCCAAACCCAAGAGGGTTCAGAATTCCTTTTGAAAATAAAATCTTTGTTTTTATGAACATTTTTTATATAAGATTTTATATACTTATTTCAAATCAAAGAATTATTTGTTTTAGGAACCCAAATTTTAATTGATTTATAATAATTTCAAACTTTTGAACTAAGATTTTCAACTTTATTACTATTCCTTTTATATGAAAAAATCTTTTTCTTTGGAATAACTTTAGAAGATTGCTTATATCCTAGTCCTCTTTTATTTGAAGTATTTTGAGAATTTTCTTTAACTTTGGAAGATTTTCCCTTCCTTTATTAAAATTTGAGACATTTTTAGTAATATAATCTAACTTTTTTTTAAGGCTAGAGTTATCTGATTCTAAAATCTTGATATTAGCTTTAAGATCATGATTTTCAATTAGTAGAGCATCATTTTTTTTCTTTCTGAGTTTCTATCTCTTGACTTAACATAAAGAGTTGAGATGTCATATTAGAACAAGATTCTTGAGTTACTTTAAGTTCTTCCTCTAAGATTTGTTTCTCATTTCTTAGCATATCTACATCGATTTCAGTTCTATTCAGTTTTTCGAGAGATATTTTGTATTTTCTTTTGATGTCTTTTAGCTAATCAAGTAATTCTGAGTTTAGTTCCAATAGATCATCAAAAGTTAGATCACTCGCCTCATCTTTTGTAGCCATAAAACATACATTTCCTTGTTCTGCATCACTGCCTGAGTCACTATCTGATGATGAAGATGATTCTGAACCATCCTAAGTGATAGAGAAAGCTTTCCTCTTGAATCTATCTTTCTTATGCTTATGTTTGTCTTTCTTTTTCTCAGGACGGTCTTTTTTGATGTGGCCTTTCTTGTGACATTCATAACAGTCTAGAGCAGATGATGATGGTTTGTTGGTGTTGTTATTATTGCTGGAACTGTTCTTGTTATTTCTAAATTGTTGCTCTTTCTAAATTTCAAAAGCTTTTTGAAATTTTTAGCAATGAATGCCATATCTTCTTCATTTGAATCTAATTCGACTTTTTTTTACCTGGAATGCTATATTCTTCTTATCTTGAGCCTGTACTCGTTTTGCATGGAGATTAACTTTATAAGACATTAGATTTCCTTTAAACTCTTTCGGTTTTTTGGTTGGAATGTCGTTAGCTTCTTCGATTGCCAAGACTTTCGTTCCCACTCATCCATTTAAGAGTTGAGGATTTTTGAAATAATATCAAAATCTGTATAAGTTTCTCTTAATGCTATCAAAGAATAATATATATCTTGAAATCTAAAGTACATTTCACTTATAGTCTTATCTTGCTTCATTTTAAAATTTTGGAACTGATTTTTGAGTATAGAAGTTTTACTTTGTTCTACTTTGTCAGTACCTTCATGTGTAACTTTAAGAGTATTCCAGATTCCGTGAGCAGTTCTACATATGCTTATTCTAGTAAACTCATTTTTATCTATTGCATAATATAACATATTCATAGCTTTAGCATTTGCAGCAACATCCAATTTTTGTGTGTTAGACCATGCTGAATATTCAATGATGGGTATAGTATATTCAGATCGCATAATGTTCAAGGTTTCATAACTACTTGCTTGTGTATAAATTCTCATTTTAGTAGCCAAATAGTTATAGTTCATTCCATTTAATAGAGGTGGTCGTGCTGTAGATTGACCTTCAAGAAAGATAGTGTTAGTAGCAGTGCTGGTGTTGTTTTCCATATTAAAAAATAAATCAGATAACTATGTTAAGGTTAAATGATGACCTTGCTCAGATACCAAATGAAAGTGATTGCGCTATAGGATCGAGTAATATGAAATATACTAAATAACTAGTGTGGAAAATAATAGCAATAAAGTAAAATGACACCAGGAATTTTTACACTGGTTCGAACTCCCGTTCTATGTCCAGTCCCAGACTCCTTCTAGAATTAAACATAGTAGCCCTCACTTAACCCGGAGGAACAGGTATTACATCGCCTGAGCAACCGAAAAGGATTTGACCGCCTGAGCAACAGAACATGACTTGACCGCCTGAGCAACCAAACTGGACTTTCTTACAAACTAGATTAACTTGATTTTGTGTTTTTCGAATAAAACAGATTTGTCACTTATAGTACACCCATCCTATAATTTTTTCCTCAAGAATGATGTGTATAATTGTGTGTGTATGAAGAATAGGAAGATTAGAATTGCTTATAGAATTTGGAAGTGGAATTGTAAGCAATGATTGTATAGACTTTTGTAAGTTATAGAATCAAGAAAGCTATGCACTATAGATAAAAAAAGATAAGAAAATTTGATAAATTGATCATTGAAACACGAGTGCTTTTATAGTGTATGATGAGTAACAACTTCCGGCAAAAGCTTTCTGTGAAAATCTAATGGATGTAACACTTCAAAAAGAAGATAACCTTTGGGATAGGGAAGTGTCTATTCATGTTTTTGACTGTGGCAGAATTCAGTCGACTGAATGTGCATGGTCAGTCGGCTGAATTCAAAAAGTGCACAAGTTACATGCACAGACTCAGTCGACTGACCAGGTGTGTTCAGTCGATTGGTCCGTGTTATATATTAAAATTTATATACTAACTTAGTCGACTGACTAGGTGTGTCCAGTCGACTGAATAGTGCATTTCAGTGCAGTGGTGAATTTTTGTGTGTGCAAATGAATTCGAGAAGTATATAATTTTAAATGTAGGTTTATATGAATATAGATGAATGTGAATAATGATTCTTGAGGAAAGATTTTAACAAAGCACTAGAGTAGACTCTATATATATACTTAATGACTCTTGTTAAAAATATATATCACACGAACCATATTTTGAGTCGTTGAGTCTGGATGTTATTGTAGTAATAGATTCGTGAATTGTTGTGTCATGTCAGCAATCAATACCTAAGATCCAATAGTAAAGGCTCTCACCATCCTAATTTCTTTTAACTCTCTCAAATGTATGGAAGTATTTCATAGAACTCTATTTGAGATTCAACATTTTAAAATGACACAACTTTATTTATGAAATCGTTTCATAAAATTATTTTACTTTATTAACTTGTATAATGCTCACCTACATCCTAAGAGTATATACAAAACATCTGATTTTTATTTCTGTTTATCATTTTCTATTCAGATGTAGATCCAAAAAAAATTAGGCCTTAAAATCGAGTCGTCCAATACAACCTCTTTGCTTGTTCAGTCGGGTAAGTGGCTAAAAAAAGTAGGATGCCTGTATCCAAACTCCATCCTAGAATCTACTTTTCTTTAGACATATAGAGGTAAAAATGTTTATAAGCCGGTCTAATAACATCAAGTAATTTTTATGTAACGAGACGAATTTTGCCCGCTCGAAAATCGACATCCATACTTCAACTCGTATTCGAATGCCGTAGATTCAACCGTTCAAATCCGATTCGCCGGAGCTTATAACAACATTAAGTAAATAACACAGTGGAATAAAAGAATAATACATTGATATACAGCTTTGATACAATATCTGATACAACAGATGATCCAATAGATATCAATATACATCAGAGATATGATACAATAAATAGCAGCGGAAAAGAAAATAGATAACACTAGCAGCGGAACAATATAACTCTAAGATAGTCTTCAAGGAAGAACTCCAGAAACTGCAACTCCATTTCCAAGAACTAATCCAGTAATAGCTTGAACTCCCAATAACGATGCACCAAGATAACCAAGACTGGTGCGATCCAAAGACTGAACTAACTCCAGATAATCTACTAAATCTGACTATCTGAAAAACCCAACTATAGACTGCTCGTGTAGAAAATAATGAGCATCCAGAGTTTAGGAAAGAAAACAATAAACTCCGGATCAGTCGTGGGACTGGTGTGAGCAATAAAAACAGTTTATCTTTTAAAACATTCAACAGAAGATTTTCAAAGTCAATTCGCAATGCTTTTTAAAAATGAGACTACCATAAGGCCTCCCGCACACACACACAATGCAAACGCAGAATCGGAGGAGATTTCTCCTTATGATAGTCAAAGATGCTTGATACGTATTAAAAGAAACATTTGATATTATTACTAGTGCATAGTGTAGTAAAAATCATTTCGAAAATAGAATATTAATCTTAGCCAACATACGACCATTATCGTATGCCTACTATAGCTACTATCCAAACAGTGGTGACCACCATAAGTGAATAGCAGGTTCTACAACTAATACCGTACAAGTTTCGTATTGGGAATTGGATTTCCAACAAATGGTCAGGCCAAGGAACTTCCCATTGCCACATGAGAATGCCTCTGGATGGACATCCCCGAGAACCAAACCGGATCTCTACCAACACAAGGCTGGGTTACTCCTAACTGAGTAACAACTGACCGAATATGCCATCCCCCGGTCCTTTGGGACCTTTATCCGAGAGCTCTCTAATCAATTCACACAATCATAAAAACAAAGTGTTTCAACATGAGTAAGTATCTGGGCTCCATACCATGATACCACCCTTTTCCAGAAGGAAATGCACATATCCTAAAGGGCGCTACCCCTCATAACCTTGCCGCATCTTTCCTGTTTTGACCATTTCCGGGATGTGAGGCTCGACGAATTCACGTCCACAAAAACATACTTTATACAAAAGCCATGTTTTGGGTCAACAAATGATCAACACAATGATCACTAGGATAGACGATCAAATAAATGATCCTATCACAAATAATCAACACAATGATCATTTCAGCATCACTCAGCATGTCACATTACCAAATTGGGAATATATCGCTGATAACTTCAACTATATAACCTTTGAGCTCGTGCGTCTCAAAGAAGGGTGTTAAGCAAAGAATAAATTCTCCGCCACCAACAGAAATATATTTGAAAGAAATCGGCTTTATATCTCAACTTGAAATGTCAGACATACAATCCATACAAGTCTGTTCCGGGCTCGAACAGAACCGAAGGCACTTCCAAAGAAGTCCTTGAAATCTGGATATTCACAATCCCGATCGGATTTCCCATCACTTAGGGAGTTTCTATACCGGCGCGACTCGGTGCAGAAACAATCGATAGGTCATCCTATCGCTTTTGCAAATACCCGGTCTTCATCACCGGTCTTCAAATGCTATCCATAACGTCGAATCACATATTCGGAATGGGTTATACGACACAACGGTCCTTTCCCGGCTAAACCGAATAGTGAGCATGATATTTCAAAAACAAATGGATAATGGGATTTCAATTAAGTCACAACTTAATAATTCAAAACTTTATTTCAAATGGTTTAATCCAATTACCATTTCAATCTTTAAACAAAAAGATTCATTTTCACAACCTTTAACGGTTTAAACAATTTTCACATTTTAATCTTTTAAACAAAAGATTCATTCACAGATTTTCCGAATCAATTTCCATTTCAATTTAACTCGTTAAATCTTCAAATCAAAGATTTAACTTATAGCTTTCAAAACAATCTCATTTCAATTTGATTTTAAACAAATCATCAATTTAAATCTGTTAAAAATAAACAGATTTAATTCATAGCTTTCAAAAAGAATTCATTCATAACTTAGGAAAATCATTTCTCTATTCAATCTTGAAATTCCCCTAATTAACTGGAATTTCATTTCTTATCTGAAAGCTTTTTATCATTTAGAAACACAATCTTATTTCAGAAAAACTCTATTTCATTTATACCAGTTACAGTCTTTGGGTTAAATCAAATTCTAAAGGAACAATACTTTGAAAATGGTTTGACTCATATATAACTAGTATAATATCGTTAATCCCTAGTTTCAAATCATAGAATTCAATTTTAAACATTGAATTCAAATTTAAATCAAATTATTTAAATTCCAAAACTTAATCAAGTAATTTAAAAATAATAAATTTTATTTTGAAATTCCATTCCAAAAGCTTTTCACATTTATTCCGATTCCATTTCCAAAACATTTGAATTTAAAAATTCAAATTTAACTATTTCAAAAATCTGCGACTTAATCGATTTCCTCGTGAAATCCATAATTGTGTGTATATGGTGTGGTCCAGGGGTTATACACAGTAGTGTAACATCATTTCAATCATCACAAATCAAATACAACAATATATCCGATAAGCGGTATTAACTATCATGCTTATTGTTCATTCACAGATCACAGATAATATACAAATGTATAAATAAATGAGTAAATTTCCCACAGCTCAACTCACAGAACAAGATATTACAGATTAGATATGACAATCAATTCCAGGCATCACATATAATATGATCATTCATAAGTAAGGTCAAGCATTTAATAATCATTTATAAGCAGGACTAATTAATCGTTTAATCCTAATCAATTTAATTTATTTCTAAGTAGGTTAATTACTTAAGAATTAATTATCAAATTCTGATTAATTAATTCCAAATCATTTGGTATAATTTAATTTATCAACCACCTTAATTAGTTTCATTTTTCGTAATTAATCATATTGATTAACTTTATATTTAAATCAATTACATAATAAATTAACCCCTTAATTACTTCTTAAGAAATTATCTTAGATTAAATCATCATTAATCATTTCTATTTATAAATTAATCTAATTATTTATTTATAATTTAATTAAATCATTCTTTAATTACCTTATTAATTAAATCATTTTATTTCCTTAATTATCTCTAAGATAATAAATTTCTTTATTTATGATTTCATTATCATTTATGTGTATTTTAAACACTACACTTTAATTTTAGATTTAATTTGCATTTTTGATTTAAGATTTAAAAATGATTATTCTTTTAAATATAATTCCAATTTAAAGTTCAATTTAAAATCCTTAAAGATAAATGTAAATAACACCAATTACTTATATAAGAAAAAGCTTTTAAACTAAACTACTTAAATTTATTTTTTATTTAAGAGTTACGCTTTCAAAATACATTAATATTTTAACTTTCAAATTCAAGTTAAAATAAATCATTTAACTTTCCATTCAAAATGTAGGAAACCTTTATAAAACAATTTTTATCCAAATTCAGTTAAATATTTGTTTTAAAACCTTGTTTTGAAACTTAAATTTAAAAATCCAAATTCCACTTCCAACTTCGAATTCCCTTATAAATTCTATTGATTACTTACCCTTTTCGTAGTTATTAAAATCATTTAATAAACTTTATTTCAAATCTAAACTTCAGAACAAATTTGGATTTACAGTTGTCATTTGCTTTTTATACTCCAGTTGACATTTTGCTTTGAAATTTAAACACAGTTCAAATTTGCAAAGGACAGGACCTGCTCTGCTTCTCAACTCTGCCAACTCACACGCGATCCATCACCAAGTACTTCGAGTTTTCCCTCATCCTTGCTTCGAGCAAATCACCCACATACCCGAATGTGCCCCGAGTCCAAAACTGCACCACAAAAAAGAAAAAAAAACGACAGCCCTTCCAATATGCACGGTGCACGTGCACCGGAGCTGCAACTGCCTCCGACCATCCACGTTGACTCTTGCGAGTCGACGTTCCTCCTTTATCACTATTTCAATCATCTGATCCTCTCCACTAGCTCGAAATCGAATTCGAGTTCATGCTAGCACCTGGAAACACATCAGTTTCCACCATCACCCTGGAAACTATCGCCGTTCTCACAATCTCAACAACCAGGCCACTCGTAACTCCGGCTATCACATCACCTCTCTCCCTCCTTCCTCCTCCCAGAAGTGCGTGCGACTCGATGCACAGATGAGGTCGCGGCGGCCAAAAATTTGAGCACAACAAAAATTAGGTCTACGAAATAAAAACGATCACCGTAGTCGCCACCGTCGATGACGCCACCATCGGCCATTTTTCCTTCGACCGCCATAGGCTCCTCCTCCTCTCCTAGCAACCCCGACATCTCCGGTCTACTTAATCACCAGAAACTCAAAATATTCCCATTTCCATTCAAACCCAAACCACTCACTCTCCCTTTGTTTAAAAATTATGATTTCTAATTTAAAAATCATGTTTTGGCATATGAATTCAGTTTATGTACCTGAATTTATAAATCAAGATGTTTGAAATTTAGCTCATATTAAATTTGCTCAGCTTTTCTTGATTTTCAGAAGTATTTCTAATTTATTTAACTTAAAAAAATTTAAAACTATAATCTATGATACATCTAACATATTTTGTTTGAAATTGAAACCTTAACATAGATTAGATTTTGAGGTATTGATGATTGATCAGAACTTAAGACTGGAAACTAAGAACAGGCAAAAATAAATCACAACAGTGAGTATGCCTTCATACTTTCATGTATATACACAGTGAATTAAATCAAATACATCCACACAATACTATTTTTTTCTAGTAATCCACATGCAATCAGATATCAATATTCTTAAGTTTTAAAAAGAAAGTTACTCACCTTGATTTTGTTTTGAAACAGAGAATAGAAGCCTAGAAGTTCTCTGAGAAACTGGATTTTGTTGTTGAGTTCCCCTTTGCACTTGAGTATATTTGTTTTATTTCTTTGTTTTTATACTTTGTATTCCTTTTTTTTCTTTTTCTTCTTTTTTTTTCTTTTTCTCAGTTTTGAAGAATGAAACTGTAATGATACTTTGATGTGTATATGAAGTTAAAGTATACAGTTTTGAAGTCCTTTGCAAGTACAGGATGTTATAAATGTTTGTTTGGAGATAGGGTATGGCTGAAGTATGTTGCATTAATTAGTTATAACTTTATGCAGGCTATATTTGTTTTCTAAACTTGTACAGTTTGTTTGTGTTTTATTTTTTAGTTTGTTTTAGTTTTATGTTTTGCCTGCATATTTACAACTACATATATTTATTTAATTTGCTTGCACAAATATATATTCATTTCTTGGCACAAAAATAAGGCAGAGTTATCCTTGTTTCGGTGGCTAAAATATTACATTGATTGCCTTGGTCCTTTGATCTTTTGCCATGCTTCGGTCCATACTTATCTTATACTATTCTTTTTAGTACATATGTCTACTTTTATTTTATATGTACTTTTTCTTATTTATTTTCTTGTACTCGGCTGAGATGATGTTAATGAATGCTTGCTTTGTTTGTGTTTTGCTTTTCTTTATTTTCTTAAGTACTTTGTTTATACTATGTACACTTGTTCCCATGCTTGCCTGCATATTATCTCGGCTGAAATGATGGTATGCACATTTGTTTCCCTCAAGCCTATCCTTATCTTACTGGCAACATGATATTATTTTGTTTTGTCTTCTATTTTATAATGAAAAATAAATTCCTATAAATGTTGTGTTGTTATGTTTTTTTTTCCTAGTGTAATCACTTTACTTTGTTTCTTCCTTGCATTATATTTGAATTGCATATTTATATATTTATTTGTTTTGCTATAGTTACTTACTTTATACTTCATGTACACAGGTATGTATAATCTTATTTGTATTATTTTGTTTGTTAATATTTGTTTTATACTTATTGTTTTTATTTATTTTATTTCTTTTCTTTTGTTAAATAGGTTTTATTCTATATGTATTTGTTCCATTCTTTTGTTTGTTTTTATCTTATCTTTATATTTGAATGTATTTCCATATTTAAATATGTGGTTAAAATTTATCTATGTATTAATTATATTTTGTCTTAAAATTTAAAATCTTGTAATATAAATGAATATATTGTTTAATTTTACCAATGTGTTTTCTTTGTACATCTATATCATATAAAATTTGTAACTTTATTTAATTTCCATTTTATATTTTAATTGTTATTATTATAATTAGTCTTTGAACCATTTATTTAAGATTATATTTTCAAATCCAACATATACATTTATATATTCTCATATATACAAATATTCAAATCAATTTCACTTAATATATTTTATATTTGAATCGGGGAAACTCGCATCATTAAAAATCAATTTTACAATTTTTAATTCAAAATTCATTTAAATTATCAATTTAAATTAAATTAAAATCTAGGGTCGTTACAGACTTCCCCCCTTAAAAGAATTTCGTCCTCGAAATTCGCAGGCACGAAAACAACACAGAGATAGACTCAATCTCTACTATTCCTCAAACTTAAGATATGAATTCCAAATTCGGTTTTAAACAAAATCATTTTATCGATACAATTCTAATCATTCTTCATATTCTATTAATCAATTTAATTCAATTAAAATTTCCAATTTCTAATTCATTTATTAGAGTTTAAATCGAAAAGCCGATAAGAAATCGATGAAGTACGAAGTAATAATTTTCTGCAACGATTAGTAAGGCCACCATCACACCGAAACTTCTTTTTGTGGCTGGTACGAAGAAATCAAAAGAAATTGAAATCGAATCAAAGAAAATAGATAGAGAAAGTTATTCCCACTGTTGTTATAGAGTTTTGACTAATTATAGTCGTATTGCCCTGTCCCCTATCTCATTCTCTTCTTGCACTCATACTTACTATTAGTGGATAGTAAGAGAATTTACTGAGGCATTCAAACAGATATCTTAGGGATATACTCATTCTAGGATTTACTTCACCCTATCTCTAATGAGCTACTTAACATGTTATACTCCTGAGCTAAAGTTTCACCTTAGCTCTGATACCAAATGTAACGAGACGAATTTTGCCCGCTCGAAAATCGACATCCATACTTCAACTCGTATTCGAATGCCGTAGATTCAACCGTTCAAATCCGATTCGCCGGAGCTTATAACAACATTAAGTAAATAACACAGTGGAATAAAAGAATAATACATTGATATACAGCTTTGATACAATATCTGATACAACAGATGATCCAATAGATATCAATATACATCAGAGATATGATACAATAAATAGCAGCGGAAAAGAAAATAGATAACACTAGCAGCGGAACAATATAACTCTAAGATAGTCTTCAAGGAAGAACTCCAGAAACTGCAACTCCATTTCCAAGAACTAATCCAGTAATAGCTTGAACTCCCAATAACGATGCACCAAGATAACCAAGACTGGTGCGATCCAAAGACTGAACTAACTCCAGATAATCTACTAAATCTGACTATCTGAAAAACCCAACTATAGACTGCTCGTGTAGAAAATAATGAGCATCCAGAGTTTAGGAAAGAAAACAATAAACTCCGGATCAGTCGTGGGACTGGTGTGAGCAATAAAAACAGTTTATCTTTTAAAACATTCAACAGAAGATTTTCAAAGTCAATTCGCAATGCTTTTTAAAAATGAGACTACCATAAGGCCTCCCGCACACACACACAATGCAAACGCAGAATCGGAGGAGATTTCTCCTTATGATAGTCAAAGATGCTTGATACGTATTAAAAGAAACATTTGATATTATTACTAGTGCATAGTGTAGTAAAAATCATTTCGAAAATAGAATATTAATCTTAGCCAACATACGACCATTATCGTATGCCTACTATAGCTACTATCCAAACAGTGGTGACCACCATAAGTGAATAGCAGGTTCTACAACTAATACCGTACAAGTTTCGTATTGGGAATTGGATTTCCAACAAATGGTCAGGCCAAGGAACTTCCCATTGCCACATGAGAATGCCTCTGGATGGACATCCCCGAGAACCAAACCGGATCTCTACCAACACAAGGCCGGGTTACTCCTAACTGAGTAACAACTGACCGAATATGCCATCCCCCGGTCCTTTGGGACCTTTATCCGAGAGCTCTCTAATCAATTCACACAATCATAAAAACAAAGTGTTTCAACATGAGTAAGTATCTGGGCTCCATACCATGATACCACCCTTTTCCAGAAGGAAATGCACATATCCTAAAGGGCGCTACCCCTCATAACCTTGCCGCATCTTTCCTGTTTTGACCATTTCCGGGATGTGAGGCTCGACGAATTCACGTCCACAAAAACATACTTTATACAAAAGCCATGTTTTGGGTCAACAAATGATCAACACAATGATCACTAGGATAGACGATCAAATAAATGATCCTATCACAAATAATCAACACAATGATCATTTCAGCATCACTCAGCATGTCACATTACCAAATTGGGAATATATCGCTGATAACTTCAACTATATAACCTTTGAGCTCGTGTGTCTCAAAGAAGGGTGTTAAGCAAAGAATAAATTCTCCGCCACCAACAGAAATATATTTGAAAGAAATCGGCTTTATATCTCAACTTGAAATGTCAGACATACAATCCATACAAGTCTGTTCCGGGCTCGAACAGAACCGAAGGCACTTCCAAAGAAGTCCTTGAAATCCGGATATTCACAATCCCGATCGGATTTCCCATCACTTAGGGAGTTTCTATACCGGCGCGACTCGGTGCAGAAACAATCGATAGGTCATCCTATCGCTTTCGCAAATACCCGGTCTTCATCACCGGTCTTCAAATGCTATCCATAACGTCGAATCACATATTCGGAATGGGTTATACGACACAACGGTCCTTTCCCGGCTAAACCGAATAGTGAGCATGATATTTCAAAAACAAATGGATAATGGGATTTCAATTAAGTCACAACTTAATAATTCAAAACTTTATTTCAAATGGTTTAATCCAATTACCATTTCAATCTTTAAACAAAAAGATTCATTTTCACAACCTTTAACGGTTTAAACAATTTTCACATTTTAATCTTTTAAACAAAAGATTCATTCACAGATTTTCCGAATCAATTTCCATTTCAATTTAACTCGTTAAATCTTCAAATCAAAGATTTAACTTATAGCTTTCAAAACAATCTCATTTCAATTTGATTTTAAACAAATCATCAATTTAAATCTGTTAAAAATAAACAGATTTAATTCATAGCTTTCAAAAAGAATTCATTCATAACTTAGGAAAATCATTTCTCTATTCAATCTTGAAATTCCCCTAATTAATTGGAATTTCATTTCTTATCTGAAAGCTTTTTATCATTTAGAAACACAATCTTATTTCAGAAAAACTCTATTTCATTTATACCAGTTACAGTCTTTGGGTTAAATCAAATTCTAAAGGAACAATACTTTGAAAATGGTTTGACTCATATATAACTAGTATAATATCGTTAATCCCTAGTTTCAAATCATAGAATTCAATTTTAAACATTGAATTCAAATTTAAATCAAATTATTTAAATTCCAAAACTTAATCAAGTAATTTAAAAATAATAAATTTTATTTTGAAATTCCATTCCAAAAGCTTTTCACATTTATTCCGATTCCATTTCCAAAACATTTGAATTTAAAAATTCAAATTTAACTATTTCAAAAATCTGCGACTTAATCGATTTCCTCGTGAAATCCATAATTGTGTGTATATGGTGTGGTCCAGGGGTTATACACAGTAGTGTAACATCATTTCAATCATCACAAATCAAATACAACAATATATCCGATAAGCGGTATTAACTATCATGCTTATTGTTCATTCACAGATCACAGATAATATACAAATGTATAAATAAATGAGTAAATTTCCCACAGCTCAACTCACAGAACAAGATATTACAGATTAGATATGACAATCAATTCCAGGCATCACATATAATATGATCATTCATAAGTAAGGTCAAGCATTTAATAATCATTTATAAGCAGGACTAATTAATCGTTTAATCCTAATCAATTTAATTTATTTCTAAGTAGGTTAATTACTTAAGAATTAATTATCAAATTCTGATTAATTAATTCCAAATCATTTGGTATAATTTAATTTATCAACCACCTTAATTAGTTTCATTTTTCGTAATTAATCATATTGATTAACTTTATATTTAAATCAATTACATAATAAATTAACCCCTTAATTACTTCTTAAGAAATTATCTTAGATTAAATCATCATTAATCATTTCTATTTATAAATTAATCTAATTATTTATTTATAATTTAATTAAATCATTCTTTAATTACCTTATTAATTAAATCATTTTATTTCCTTAATTATCTCTAAGATAATAAATTTCTTTATTTATGATTTCATTATCATTTATGTGTATTTTAAACACTACACTTTAATTTTAGATTTAATTTGCATTTTTGATTTAAGATTTAAAAATGATTATTCTTTTAAATATAATTCCAATTTAAAGTTCAATTTAAAATCCTTAAAGATAAATGTAAATAACACCAATTACTTATATAAGAAAAAGCTTTTAAACTAAACTACTTAAATTTATTTTTTATTTAAGAGTTACGCTTTCAAAATACATTAATATTTTAACTTTCAAATTCAAGTTAAAATAAATCATTTAACTTTCCATTCAAAATGTAGGAAACCTTTATAAAACAATTTTTATCCAAATTCAGTTAAATATTTGTTTTAAAACCTTGTTTTGAAACTTAAATTTAAAAATCCAAATTCCACTTCCAACTTCGAATTCCCTTATAAATTCTATTGATTACTTACCCTTTTCGTAGTTATTAAAATCATTTAATAAACTTTATTTCAAATCTAAACTTCAGAACAAATTTGGATTTACAGTTGTCATTTGCTTTTTATACTCCAGTTGACATTTTGCTTTGAAATTTAAACACAGTTCAAATTTGCAAAGGACAGGACCTGCTCTGCTTCTCAACTCTGCCAACTCACACGCGATCCATCACCAAGTACTTCGAGTTTTCCCTCATCCTTGCTTCGAGCAAATCACCCACATACCCGAATGTGCCCCGAGTCCAAAACTGCACCACAAAAAAGAAAAAAAAACGACAGCCCTTCCAATATGCACGGTGCACGTGCACCGGAGCTGCAACTGCCTCCGACCATCCACGTTGACTCTTGCGAGTCGACGTTCCTCCTTTATCACTATTTCAATCATCTGATCCTCTCCACTAGCTCGAAATCGAATTCGAGTTCATGCTAGCACCTGGAAACACATCAGTTTCCACCATCACCCTGGAAACTATCGCCGTTCTCACAATCTCAACAACCAGGCCACTCGTAACTCCGGCTATCACATCACCTCTCTCCCTCCTTCCTCCTCCCAGAAGTGCGTGCGACTCGATGCACAGATGAGGTCGCGGCGGCCAAAAATTTGAGCACAACAAAAATTAGGTCTACGAAATAAAAACGATCACCGTAGTCGCCACCGTCGATGACGCCACCATCGGCCATTTTTCCTTCGACCGCCATAGGCTCCTCCTCCTCTCCTAGCAACCCCGACATCTCCGGTCTACTTAATCACCAGAAACTCAAAATATTCCCATTTCCATTCAAACCCAAACCACTCACTCTCCCTTTGTTTAAAAATTATGATTTCTAATTTAAAAATCATGTTTTGGCATATGAATTCAGTTTATGTACCTGAATTTATAAATCAAGATGTTTGAAATTTAGCTCATATTAAATTTGCTCAGCTTTTCTTGATTTTCAGAAGTATTTCTAATTTATTTAACTTAAAAAAAATTTAAAACTATAATCTATGATACATCTAACATATTTTGTTTGAAATTGAAACCTTAACATAGATTAGATTTTGAGGTATTGATGATTGATCAGAACTTAAGACTGGAAACTAAGAACAGGCAAAAATAAATCACAACAGTGAGTATGCCTTCATACTTTCATGTATATACACAGTGAATTAAATCAAATACATCCACACAATACTATTTTTTTCTAGTAATCCACATGCAATCAGATATCAATATTCTTAAGTTTTAAAAAGAAAGTTACTCACCTTGATTTTGTTTTGAAACAGAGAATAGAAGCCTGGAAGTTCTCTGAGAAACTGGAAACTGGATTTTGTTGTTGAGTTCCCCTTTGCACTTGAGTATATTTGTTTTATTTCTTTGTTTTTATACTTTGTATTCCTTTTTTTTTCTTTTTCTTCTTTTTTTTTCTTTTTCTCAGTTTTGAAGAATGAAACTGTAATGATACTTTGATGTGTATATGAAGTTAAAGTATACAGTTTTGAAGTCCTTTGCAAGTACAGGATGTTATAAATGTTTGTTTGGAGATAGGGTATGGCTGAAGTATGTTGCATTAATTAGTTATAACTTTATGCAGGCTATATTTGTTTTCTAAACTTGTACAGTTTGTTTGTGTTTTATTTTTTTAGTTTGTTTTAGTTTTATGTTTTGCCTGCATATTTACAACTACATATATTTATTTAATTTGCTTGCACAAATATATATTCATTTCTTGGCACAAAAATAAGGCAGAGTTATCCTTGTTTCGGTGGCTAAAATATTACATTGATTGCCTTGGTCCTTTGATCTTTTGCCATGCTTCGGTCCATACTTATCTTATACTATTCTTTTTAGTACATATGTCTACTTTTATTTTATATGTACTTTTTCTTATTTATTTTCTTGTACTCGGCTGAGATGATGTTAATGAATGCTTGCTTTGTTTGTGTTTTGCTTTTCTTTATTTTCTTAAGTACTTTGTTTATACTATGTACACTTGTTCCCATGCTTGCCTGCATATTATCTCGGCTGAAATGATGGTATGCACATTTGTTTCCCTCAAGCCTATCCTTATCTTACTGGCAACATGATATTATTTTGTTTTGTCTTCTATTTTATAATGAAAAATAAATTCCTATAAATGTTGTGTTGTTATGTTTTTTTTTCCTAGTGTAATCACTTTACTTTGTTTCTTCCTTGCATTATATTTGAATTGCATATTTATATATTTATTTGTTTTGCTATAGTTACTTACTTTATACTTCATGTACACAGGTATGTATAATCTTATTTGTATTATTTTGTTTGTTAATATTTGTTTTATACTTATTGTTTTTATTTATTTTATTTCTTTTCTTTTGTTAAATAGGTTTTATTCTATATGTATTTGTTCCATTCTTTTGTTTGTTTTTATCTTATCTTTATATTTGAATGTATTTCCATATTTAAATATGTGGTTAAAATTTATCTATGTATTAATTATATTTTGTCTTAAAATTTAAAATCTTGTAATATAAATGAATATATTGTTTAATTTTACCAATGTGTTTTCTTTGTACATCTATATCATATAAAATTTGTAACTTTATTTAATTTCCATTTTATATTTTAATTGTTATTATTATAATTAGTCTTTGAACCATTTATTTAAGATTATATTTTCAAATCCAACATATACATTTATATATTCTCATATATACAAATATTCAAATCATTTTCACTTAATATATTTTATATTTGAATCGGGGAAACTCGCATCATTAAAAATCAATTTTACAATTTTTAATTCAAAATTCATTTAAATTATCAATTTAAATTAAATTAAAATCTAGGGTCGTTACATTTTAACTTTTTAAATGTTAAAATTAAAAGACAGTTTAATAAAACAAAGTTTATTAAACCTTCTTAAAAGTTTGACCCAATTAAAGCTTCATTACTTAACCCATTTTAAATCAATATACACTGAGTCAAATACATTGATATTTATTTCAAAAACTTTTGAAATGATATTACATATATTTTAATCCATAATATATATATATAGCCCGAGTAACCCCAAAATGAAACCAAGGAACTAGGTAACACCATACAATATTATATATTCCCTCCCCAAGAAGGATGATACTCAAGAGAAGTGTCTACCATCCGGATACGTCTCCTTTCCATTTTTAGTAATTTTTGAGCCATTCGAACTAGTTAATTTAAAATACATTTTCTTTTCAAGTCCCTTTTTAAAACAATACATATATATATATATATATATATATTTCCAGTTAAAGAATTTCAATGAAATATCTAATTCCAATTTGCTTTGGATCTGTTCGGATTTGAACTCGTTCCGACCGTACAATGACAAAGAGAATAATTTACGAAGTGCACAATACCGTTTGCATAACCAAACATTAGATTGTCACTAAGAAGATTATTCTGATTATCACAAAATGAATCGGGACTCATTTTCCGAACCAATCTAAAGAAAATATGCCTTTTCTTTAAAAATTTCTCTTTCAAAAGTATTTATATTTGAAAATGTTTTTTAGTAAACTATTGCCACCATTTCCAAAAATATTTATACATTAAACTCTTTCAAGTAAGTTAATACTTCTTTTCCCATAAATTATTTGAAATAATAATATACATCTTTTCTTTTGTATACCAAATCATGCTTTTGGAATTTAATCACAATCTTTTTTACCTAAACAAATCTATAACGAAATTCCTTTTTAAAATACTTATATTCGTAAAATATCTTCGAATAATATTATTATTACCTTCTCAAAACATTGAAAACCATTTTCCAAAAGCACCACGATTTAATTTCTCAAATTCCTTTTATTTATAAAACACATTTTAATAAATCAAATTTGTAAAATCACTCCCGTTAAAGGCAATTAATTCTCAAATATTTATATTATTTTCTTTCAAAAATATCCTAGCTTTCTTTTTAACAAAACAACACTTATTAAAACCTAATTTTACAAAATCAACTTTTATGTCAAAAATTCCTAAATATCTAGTTTAAAATATTTAAATTTACCTAAAATAAACAACTTATATTGAAGTCATATTTTAACCCAGCATTGTCAACGAACGCCTTATAGTCAAATTGTGAAACTTAATTCACAAAGTATTCGTTTTTCAATGTTCCCAAATTTCTTATCCACTCAAAACAAGTTTCAATAAGGAAGACTCCAAATAGATCAACAAACAATAGTTAATGCTCAGAACTGTGCGAGCATGACTAATCAAATTCTAGATGATAATGATAAAATATTTTCATTTCCTAATGAATTAGCACAAGCAAGAATAACTATATTAAATTTTGCAAAATTATCCTTTTATATATAATAAATATATTTCTAGGTAAAATTATTTCACTTACCGATTTTAAAACAATATTGTGTTTATTTGGCTTGTTCAAGTGTTTAGGAAATCCCTATTAATAACCTTGGCCAGATGCATCGACCAGAATTCTTAACCACTCAACAGATTAAACAATAGAATACAAAACATTCTTATATCACTAACAAATACGCGCTCTTATATATAATACACTCAAACCCATTCTATGGTCTCATTTACCCTATCTCAAATGAGTCAACCCCACTAAAGCCTAGTGTTCGAACAACCTAAGCTCTGATATCACGTGTAACGACCCGACTTTTCAAAACCTAGAAGTCGACAATAATACACCCACGGTATTCATGTGCCGAACAACCAAGTGCTGGAAAGATAGATTGTTAGGGGTAAGAAAGAAGAAAGAAAGAAAGAAGAACTAAACAAATACAGAATATCACAACGAGACGAGTAGATCTATAATATACATAAAGTCTTTACAAAAAGAAATCACCTTTATTATACATATATAATCAAAATCAGAGTACGCTAGCCTATCTCCCTTCCGGACAGTTATAGCAACACGTCCTTATAATTTGATAAATATAAAAAAACCGACCCCAAGAATAATAAACAGTGGAAGAATATAAGATATGTGAATACAGTTTCGAGAATCTAACTTATCTTCTGAAAGCTCCAATGAATCCAGCTAAACCGAAAAAATATGCCCGTCTACACCACATCACTCCCTCCTGAAATGGACCTGTAATATCCTCGATATTGAGGCCCGAAGCTAAACGCTACAGATGATGCAGTCATCGGCAGTATCAACTTCCGGTGACAAAATAAGGTAATGTAAACGGCATCCATAATATCAGAAGCACATATCATAAAATCAACACAGATTTAAAAACAACTTTTCTTATTACATTTCAAATTGATATTTCATATTTAGGTACATAATCCTATAATCTGTTCCCAGGTTTTGTTCAAATATATTTATTATAAATTACTCTAAGAGCGGCATATGAAGATTCCCCCGTGGATGGTAAAAGTAATAAATAGACAAATCGGTCTTAATACAACACAACGAAAATAAAACTAAATAGCTCCTATGTAGCTAGCTTTGCCTCCTGCATGTCTTCAAAAAGCTTATTCGTCCAACCTAGTAAACCTGAAAAACCTTAAAACTCAATCTACTCAAATTAAAGTTTGAGCACCCGAGAGTTTAAGGGCAAAATATAAAATACAAGCCAGACATAAAGAGTGGTGTGAATAATACTATTACATCTCGGTTTACTGATATTATGTGAGACCACGCCACTTAGCGGAATGAGTTTCCCCTCACTAATATCCCTTTTAAAACATATCTTCTACAAATCAGAATCCTACAATCAAACTGATTAAAGCAATAATAGCAAATCATATATGCACATAATTCAGGTAATCAATGGACTATATGTCTAAACAATATAGTTTTGTTTGGCTAACTATTAACCATTGGCTGACTCAGGCTTACCAGATATAATCAAGTATCTAACATCTGTTAGACATAATACTGGGCTATCCCCTTAACTATCTTCTTCTAGTGTCAGCTGAACCTAATGGTTTTGCAAGCTCACTAATAAACTATCTTCTCTCTGTATATTCCTTTTGGCGTGTTACATCATGTTAGCCTTACTTGTGACAAAGCCCTACACACTGAAATTTTGGACGTATATTAGCTAGGGGCTTATTAGCTAATGTATAGAGCACGTCCCTATACCAGTCCCATCTGGTATTCTAACATCTAAATCATTTATTTAGGGCTAACTATCCCATCAAATTTTCCTTGAAAATCTTTCTTTCAAATTTAATTTAACCCTTTAAATCATACTTAAACAAGATAAATTAATCATTGCTTTACTCAAATATCTTTGTCATGATATATGCTTTACACAAAACAACATTGATGCAATATAATGGGATTATCTATCCCTCCAAAATAAGTTTAAAACCATTTCTAACATAAAAGATCTTAGGCCATGAAGCCAAGGTAAACCATTCTAAACCTTTGCTTAAAAACTTTGAACAATACATTTCTAACCCATTGAAAGTACCTCTTTCCAAATAAGTTAACTACTATACCTTGAAACACTAGGCCGAAAAGCAAAAACATACCTTTTGAAAACCTTCTAAAAATAGACCTTTCGAAACATTAAAGGTATCCCTTTGAAAGCTTTATAAACCTTAGACATGCTCTTTTCAAAACACTTTAAACTTGCCTTTCGAAAGCGTTGGAAACCTTTCATTTAAAGACTCAAGTAAACCTTTCGAAAAAATTAGGGTACCTCCCCTTCGAAACCTTCATTTGTATACCTTTTGAAAGTACTAAAGTCTTTTACTTAAAACAAACCTTTCGAAAGCACTGGGTTCATGTAAAAGTTTTTGGAACATAGCTTCGAAACCATTTAAAATCATTCCTATCGAAACCTTTGGATTTATCTTCTAATTAGAACAAAGGGTCTTAAAAGAACTAGGCGAAAGCATTGCTTCTGAAAGAATTATTCCTAAGTAAAAGAAAGTGGGTGATTTCGAATCCAACCCTTTTGAAAGCATGGAGAAGCGACTTCAAAGTTTAAAAGCAGAAGCACCCTATCAAAAGCATTGATTCAGAGGTTTGAATGCGGCAACAAGGGTTTCGACCCCTTTCAAAAGCTTTTTTTAAAACAAAAGGCGGCTACCCGTTCGAAAGCCCTTTCTTTATATAAACAGAAGAAAATTGGTTACGTCGAAAGCTCCTGCCCCTTCGAAAGCCTTATTTATAGCCAAAACAGTTCCAAGTTTAAAAGTGCCACTTCTACACCTTCGAAAGCACATTTCGAATCTATACCTTCCACCTTTCTCCAATCTACTACGCATCAAGGCATTGATACCATGTGTATTGGTTTCGACTTGGTAGGAGGTGGTTGTATGGTGTCGGAAGGTGATTGTTGTAAGTGGCGAAGAAGTAATCCTTTACAAAACTGATTTTTATCTTTTTAAAGTGATATCTTTCCAACTAACTTGCCTTATTTGTCAACATATAATTGGTTGCCAATTCTTTTGCAAAACTTTTTTCTAATAATGCTATCGAATTCCATAATTAACAATTTAAAACATTTTAGTAAATTGTCCCTTCTCCTTTTATAAACATATAAAAATTTAAGTCTCATACCTTAAATAATTTTATATCTTTAATAAAATACTAAGGATAATTCTCCAAAAATTCCCATAAATCACTTTTGATATGTTTTCTAACATATTTAAATTTCTGACCCAAAGCTAACATGTAATAGCCGAAAATAATTTAAACCCAATATAACCATTTTCTTTACTAGAAAGTTCATAATAAATCCACAACAATTTATAAAACTATGAAACTTGAAAGTCATCTCTAAAATAATATGTCAGACCTTATATTAAAAATGCAAGCCATTAGATGTCATTTAATAGGTTTTCCAAATTAAATCTTATCATAAAATCTATAAGAAATAACATAAATCATCAACAAGCATATATATCCATTTAACAACCAAAACATGGCTTTTTTACTTACAAAATAATTTCGGATCTTATATAGAAACCGAAAACAATGAAAATGAGATGTAATCTATTATTCACTATAGCTTGTTGTTAAGGAGTTTGAGATTTTCCCTTGAATTGATTTGATTAAGCCTCTTTCTTGAATTCTTGCTTACCTTCCTTTAGATTTCTTCGAATGGTGGCCGGTCAAGCTCTACGTTTAGTTTTTTTTGTGAATATTGTAAATGAAATTAGAATAAGGGTTTAGGGTATAAGAATGTAACCTATTCCTAGTTTGTCCTTATCTTATTACCTTTACTTCATTTTAATTTTTTGTTTATTCATTCATTACTTAAGGCATGGTTACCTTGTATTTATAAAAATCTCAGTCCCTTAACCATTTATATTATTTCATCTAATTTACCTAATTAAATGTCCTAAATAATGTTAGTCAAAATTAGGGTCATTACAGACTCTCCTCCTTAAAGAATTTCATCCTTGAAATTATGATAAGGTACTCATAACATTCAATCATAAAGGTAAAACATACCATGAAACAAGTCAGGATAAGTATCTCTAACCCTACTCTCAGTTTTCCAAGTACAGTCTCTCTCATCGTCACTCCATTAGACTTTGACTAATCTGATTGCCTTGTTCCCTGTGCAGTTAAAGCGCTCGACAGATTCAAAATGGTGGATGTGCAAAAAGTCATAGCGGAGATACAACGAGGATATAGTGGAATATAGCGGATAGCTCTAAGATAACATATAAAATTCATACTTAATGTTTTTACAAATATATAAATGGTAATTAAATGAAAAATTATCGTTCAATTGAATTATAATTAATACATAAATGATTTTAAACAAAAAGCATGTGCGAATATACTTTAAATATACGTAAAACTGTTATATAACATAATTTAATTTAGTAGAATATTAGAGTATTTTCGTTTCTGAAAATATATTAAAAATTAAATCAAATAAATTAGTTTCATAATTTTTATAATGTATAAATGCAATTTTTTAATTCATTTTATTAAAGAAGATATAGCGGAAATATCAAAATATAGCGGGAATAACGGGATATAGCGGAAATAGCGGGGATTAAAGCGGAAAGGCTATATTTTGGGGCTATATGGAAAAATCGTAGCGGTAGAAATCCGCTATGAGATATTGCGGGATTATAGCGGGGTAATAACGGGGCATTAACTACACAGCTTGCTCCTTAGTCTCTTCCCATCCATTGCGACTATAGGAACTGGTTTTCTAACTATAGTTAAATTCGGTTCCACTACTAAGTCATCCAACACAGTCGGTACTATAGCGGTCTCTGGATCTTGAAAACACTTTCTTAGATGAGAAATATGTAAAACATTGTAAACTCCTGCCAAAATACTTGGTAATTCCACTCTATATGCAAGTTTCCCAACCCATTCTATAATAGGAAATTGTCCAATGAATCTTGGCGCTAATTTTCCTAATTTCCTAAATCTAATTACACTTTTCATCGATAATATCTTGACAAAAACATGATCTCCAACTGAGAAGTCCAATTCTTTTCGTCTTCTATCAACGTAGCTCTTCTATCTTGACCGAGCTTCCTTCATTTAGGCTCGAATGAACTCGATCTTTTATGCAGCTTCTTTATCCAAATCCGGACCAAGAACTAATTTATCCTCGTTCTCTAACCAACAAACTGGAGATTTGCATTGCTTTCCATATAAAGCTTCAAATGGTGTCATCCTTATATTAGTCTGATGATTGTTGTTATACGAAAACTCGACTAAATGTAGGTGGTCTTTCCATGATCCCCCAAAATCTAGCATACAAGCTGTTAAAAAATCCTTAAGGCTTTATTAACTCATTCTGTTTGCCTATCTGTCTAAGGATGGCAAAATAGTCATTTTTGTGCATGTGTTAATTTGGAACATTTTACTTGGACATTTTTCATAATTTTTATAGAAATTTGAATGCATGTGGAAGAGAGTTTCATGAAGATATATGCATGCACAAGAGAATACAAATGAGGAATGATGGAAATAATTCAAATACATGATCATGGAGGACCCCACCTACTCACTTACCTAAATCTACAATTAGGAGCTAATGGACAACTAAGTGGAGGTTAAAGCTTCGTGCATATTTGATGATGGATTAATTAGAGGCTAATGGTTACTTGGTGGCCACACTTCCTACAAGAGCATTTTGAGAAGCACCCTAAAAATTGAATTAGGGTTTTATGCATGCACAAATAGCCCTCTTATATACATGTAAAAATATTTTCCTACTCTCTTATTTTACTTACGAAAATTAGCAAGCAAGTTGTAAACACAATGTTTCATGAAATAAAAATGCTTCCAAGCCTCTTTCTCTTTTATTTTCTGTATGATTTTATTTGCTTTTATGTTAATGTTTATTTCTATGTTCTCTTTCTTTTCATGTTCATAGCTTAGATTTGCATTCATGCAATTAGTTTAATGTTATTTCATGCAAGTAGTTAATCACATTTTCATTGTTTAATTTCTACTTCTCTTTGCCTTCCAATGTTAAAAAATTACATGTGTTAATTTGATAATACAAATGAGTAGCTAAACCCCTTCAATTTAGGGGTAATGAAGCTCTATAACTTTATGTAAATTCAATATTTCATTGATTTATGATCTCTTTTATTTATGCTTCATGAAAGTAGATTTTGATGTAAGTTTATACAAGTGGATTTGATAGCTTATGTTGCATATGCAAATGAGCTATTCTTATTCAACATAAACACAAATTACATAAATATTTGCTACTTGGTTTTTGATTTTGAAATGAAAGTAAAAACAAAATTTGATGATCTATATTACTCATTACAATAGTAAATAGATCATACTTAAAATAGTTTTTGCTTTGGCTTCATTTTAATGAGAATTGGTAAGTGGTTTATTTGTTGCATTATAGTTTGATGGTTTAAGTTATGTTAACTAATAACATTAATAAACCATACTTATGATAAATGCAACACTTATGTCACTTAATATCAAAAATAGAGATCATAGATTATATGTTTGTTAATTTACATAAATATAAGAGTGGATTTGCCTCTAAATTATTCTCTAATCTCGTAGTTTTTAATCTCGTTTTAATTCTAGTTTTAGCTTCATTTTGCTTGTAGTTAACAATGTTATCTCATTTTGGTCTAATTTGATTGATTAGAAAATTTTAAAATCTTCAGTACTCGCTACGTACTACGATAGTACGCCGTGCGCTTGCGGTTAAATTTTAATTTGAAATTTATTGGCGATTCTCTAAACCAATAGAAAATTCATCGTTAAACAGGTTTTTGGCGCCATTGCCGGAGAACTAATTTGATTTTTAACTTCTATTCTTCGAATGATTTTTTTTACCTTTGTGTGTTTAATGCATTTAAAAAAAATTGTGCGTGTTTGTGTGATTTTTGTTTTCAATTTTGTTTGTGTGCTTGTTGTTGTTTATTTGCACTTGCATTTGCTTTCCTATTTTTCATTTAGAAAAAAAAAATATTATACACAATTGCATTTGAAAAAGGAAAAAAATTCCATTCCATTTTCAATTACAATTGCATTTACATTTCATATTACATTTTCTAGTTGTTACATCTACCATTGCTTTCATTCTCTACATTTTCTAGTTGTTGCAATTGCTTTCTAGTTGTGAATAGTAGTGGTACATTTCATATTTCATTCTCTACTTGCCTTCCATACAACTACACACTGCCATATATCAACTGTTGCACATCTCACTGCCTACAGCTGCGTCTTCAATATTCAACCTCCCACTCCTGCATATATCAACTGCCTCCACCACATTCTAACCAAACAGCCACCTCAAAGCTGCTACATAAACCAACCGACTTCCTTATCACAACATCATCAAACAACCTACTGCCAAATCCACTGCTTTCAGTCCTTCTCCTTCATCCACCTCACTATCCAATTTAGTTCATCTACCTACTCCACACTCAACCATCCATCCTCTACCAAATTCACACTCGAATAACCACTGACCTGGATCACACAAGTGCATACAAGCAACTATCCCTGCCTATCACACTACAGCAACCATCTTCTATCATCTCCACATCCACAAACAAATATCCACAGACCAACCACCCTTCATCATCAACCTTATACTGTCAAATATCAGTGCACCCTTCATCAACCTTCATCATCAAATACCCTCTTCAACATCACATACTTCAGCAACAAACCTCCTTAAACTATCACTGCTTCGACAATGCACATACGCAACCCCTACTGCTTTATACATAACAAACAAACCTTCTTCCACTTGCCAATCGATTTGCATTTCCTACAGATAACCAACATACACTAAAGAACCACTTCGACCACTATCAATTGCTTGCCAAAACTATCACAAAATTCACTGCCTCAAACCACTATCAATTGCGTACATACTCCACAACAATTAACCACTGCAGCTGACCAAAGCGACTCCATTCATACTGCCTTGCATCCACACTTCTTCCTTAACTCAACACTGCAGCACACTTCCCATAACACTACTGAACCACAGTCCATACTCCATCATCATCAATATCCACCATTCATCCAAAAAAAATCAAAAAAAAAAAAAAAAACAATGCTGCATAATCCCTACAATCACCTGCTGCTGCCTCGACCTTCCACAAACATGACCCTCTTGCTGCCTGTTGCCTGCGCAACCACTCTCAACCTAGAATCGCCTTTCACAACTCCTCCAACCTACGGCACCTATCAAACGCCTCCGACAATCCATTCTCACGGCATCACCCACAACAGCCAACTCTGAATCACACGCTCAATTCAACCACCATGAACAAATCGAACAAGTCACTCCCATCGCTAGAACAATCGAACTCCATCTCACCCGAAACCGCTTTGCATCATGCTCCTTCCCAAATCACCAGAATCCCCACCCAATCACCTAAAATAACCTATTCGACACTGCAATCCATTCACGATTTCCAATCCACTTACGATCTGCAACTTCAATTATTTTTCTTTCTTTCATTCGTTTATTTATTATTATTATTATTATTTTTTTTTTTAGGTCGCGATTTCTTGACTTTTTTAAGAAAAACAGAAACGAGAGCTAACAAAAAGAAGAAAGAGTTTTGATTTAGCCCGAATTTGGATTGTTTTGGTGAAGTGGCCTTCTTTCTTTAAAAAAAGAGTTGAATTTGTTTCGGTTTTATTTTGGGTTGTTTAAATCCTTTTGAGTTTATGTGTTTTCATTTTTATTCTGATTTGTTTTGTTTTGATTTTAGTTTTGAGTTTTCTTGATTTGTTGTTGCATATAAAATTAAAATAAAATTCTATTAATTTCTTTTCTTTTGTTTAATTAATTTTTAGTTTCATCCTTGTTAGAAAAAAAGTTTTTCCCTAATTCGTTTTGTTTACTTTGGTTTTGTTTTGTCTTATAAAAAACAAGATTCTAAAAAAAAAAATGTTTTTTTAATTAGGTTTGTTTTAATTTTTTTAAATAATAATAATAATAATAATAAACAAATAAAAACAATTGTATATACCTTGTTTTTATTTTCAGATTGCCAAAGCAGAAAATCGTAAATCAAGAGGAATTGCTTTGCTTTGCTTGCTAAAAAATTTGCCCTAAAAATAAAAAATTGCTAATAATTCTGCACGCTCTATTATCGTGTTTGCATCCCTTGTTCTTATTTGAATTGCATGTTGGTTGATAGCATTTGCATTTATATATAAAAAAAAATTCAGAAATAAAACAAAAACAAACTTCATATTAGTTGCATTGTAAATTCACATTTAATTTCTGTTTTTCATCTCATCTTATTTTTATTTTCTAAGGGCAATACCTCGATTCACATAAGGTGGGGGATTTCGTCACTCTTTTCTTAGCCCACGAATTGCATTTCATCATAGAATTTGACTAATAATAAAGGTTAGACATTCGACTTAAGGGTGTCGCGAGATCATCTAGGGCTTAATTGTATCTTCACAATTGTTTTATTTGAAATTTTTTATTTCTTGGTGTCTAGGCTATGGCAGAGTAATAACCATTTATAAATATTACGGTGATTCATAAATATTATAGTGGTTGTTCCTCTGAAGGTACTTAAATATTCGGTTGAATTGCTACGGTGATTCGTGGTGCACCGATAACTCCTGCCCGTTACCTGGCTAAGAAATAGTTTTATTGATTTAAGACAAAGTGTGATTATACAATTTTGAATTAGGAGCTAATATGGACAGAAAATTGTAATTAAGTCTTTTGCATTCATTCAGTTACATTAGTTCATGCATATTTAAAAAAAACAAAAAAAATCCAAAATCCAGAAAAAAATTGTAAATTTTACTTAACTTTGTTTTTAATCAAAAAAAATCCTTTTTCCTTTCCTTTGAAATTTTTCAATCCAAAAAAAATATAAAATAATTTCAAAAAGAAAAAAAAATCAAATTTCCCATTTTCTTAAAATAAACAAAAATTTTCCTTTTGGTAAATATTTGAAAATTCAAAAAAACACAAAAACAAAAGAAAATAAAAAAAAGCGAAAAAAAAACAAAAATCAAACTTTTCTATTGAAAAATAAATTTCACTTAGTAAATAGTTTCCTTTCTTTAAAAGAACAAAAACAAAAATAATTTTTCACTTCGTTTTCCAGACCTTGTTTCATTCTCTAAACTCGTTTCTAACTTCTTTCTCTTCTCAACTTTCACTTGTGCATGAATACTTGAACTCATGACACTACAACAAATTGTTGGACTCGCGACTCAACAACTAATCGTTTAACTCGAACAGACGATCCTCCCGAAATGGCGAACGAGAATGCCCCTTGAACTCTTATGGATAGAATCTTTCCTGATAGAGTCTCTATTCCATCTTGCATCACGTTACTTGCCCCTACGGGTAACCATTTCGAAATTCACTCGATTCATATTGCCACACTTCTGAAATTTAGCAATTTCGAGCATGGTGACCTATGCATTTTCTTGACTAAGTTCGAACAATTTTGTATAACCATTAAACTCCAACAACTTTCCGATGACGGAATCAAACTTCGATTAATCTCATTCGCTCTTACGGATTACGTTGAAAAATGGTTGTACAACTTACCATCGAACTCAATTAAAACTTGGGAAGTATTCATAAAAGCTTTCTTAAAAAAATTCTACCGCTTGGAAAAAATGAGTAGAATGCAAAATGAAATTGTAAATTTTCATCAATTCAAGGGAGAACCATTCGGAAAATATTTTGAAAGATTCAAAGAGCTTTTGATAAAATGTCCACACCATAACTTTGAAAAATAGACAATTTGCAAATCTTGTACGATGGACTCGAGCTCACAAACCATGCTCGAATCAATGTGCCAAGGCAACTTTCTTGCCCAACATCACGACAATGCTTGGCAATTTCTTGAAAACCTCGCCAAAAAATCATCCCAATGAGAATGTTCGAACGAAAAATCAATTTACTCACGATCGAGTGCACACTCGATAGAATCTTCTTTTGCTTTGGAAGCTAAGATCGATGCAATGATTAAAAAATTCGATACGTCTTCTCATCGAATCAAATGAACCAAGCTTCCCAATCGATGTGTTATAAATGCAGTGATCTTAATCATATAGCCGATCAGTGTCCCAATTCTGTCGAACAAATCAATGCTTTCAATAAAGCCAAAAACGACCCAATTTCTCCAATGTACGGCACTGGTCGGAGAAATCATCCAAATTTTTCTTGGAACCAAAACAATCCCAACACGAATATGGTTCGTCCAAATTTTTAAGCATTTCCCGAATAATGCTTCGAATCCTTCCTTTCAGCCAACCATTTTCAACCAAAATTTGTAGGTCCGTCTCATAATCAAACGCAACAATCAAATTTTCATCCAAATTCTGCTCATCCTCCCGAAGACGATAAAGTCTAAGCTTGCTTGAGAAAACTCTTGAAACATTGGCTAAAGCAACTACTCAAAGTCTTCAATCGAACAGCAATTTGCAAAATTTATTGACCTCGTATATGAAAAACACAAACCAATCGATTGCAAAACTTGAAATGCAAATTTAGTCAATTAGCCGCGTCTGTAAGTGAACGCGAACGGGGCACATTTCCAAGCCAGCCCATTCCAAATCCCAAAAATCAAAATGCAAATTCAAATCAAGCCCATGTTGTTCAAGATAGCAACATCACCCAACTGAATGCTATCACAACCTTGTGTTCTGGTAAACAAATCGATAATCAAGTCGTTAACCCGAACGATTTACCGAAAACTGCTCTCGACACTTCTAATGCAACAAACGAATCAGAACAGAACATGGAGCCAATCGTCGAATCGAATGCCAATCAAAATTCTTCTTCTTCTACTCGAGTAGACCCACCTACCGAGTATCGCGTTCCATTTCCACATCGTCTTAGACCCAAGAAACACTCAGACCAAATGGAAAAGATGTTGGAAATTTTTAAACAAGTGAAAGTTAACATCCCGCTTCTTGACATCATTCAGCAAGTCCCCACATATGCAAAATTTCTTAAGGAATTGTACACCCAAAAGCAACACAATCAAGTGCCCAAAAAAGTCTTCTTACCCGCCTGTTTAAGTGAAGTCTTGTCCCAATCCATGCCCGTCAAATACATAGATCATGGTTGCCCTATGATTTTGTGTACAATTGGAGACAGGACGATTAACAAATGCTTAATAGACTTAGGTGCGAGTGTCAATTTGATTCCATACTCCATGTACGAACAATTAGGCTTAGGTGAGCTTAAATCCACAAAGGTTACGCTTCAATTCGCCGATCGTTCCATTAAGAAGCCCATAGGAGAAATCAAGGATGTGCTCATTCGAGTAGGGCAATTCATATTCCTCGTTGATTTTATTTTTCTCGAAACACAACCAGTGACAAATCCCACGAGTCAAATTCCATTGATTTTAGGTCGACCATTCTTAGCCACCTCAAATGCCTTAATCAATTGTCGCAACGGTTCAATGAAAATCCCATTTGGAAACATGACTTTGGATCTGAACATTTTCAATCTTGAAAGCCAATCGAATGAAACTCGTGACCAGACGTTGGAAGTTAGTGCCATTCACGAAAACTTCAAAAACAAGACACTTGACCTTATTGACGAATGCGAAGCTGAGTACGAAAAATTGTTTCATGAAATACCCAATGAGATTGAATACACTCTTCATTTTGAATCGCTTCCAATTGAGTTCAAATATCAACCAAATTCTTTGATCGAGAAACTTCCGAAGTTGGACCTCAAACCACTTCCCAATCACCTTAAGTACGCATGCTTAGGTGCGTTGCCCGTCATAATATCCGCAACTCTCTCTCTTGATCAAAAAACCTCCTTACTTTCTATTCTTTCGAAAAACAGAGAAGCAATTGGGTGGTCCATTGCTGATATTAAGGGAATTAGCCCTGCTATTGTCTGACATCGCATTCACTTAATTGACGAAGCCAAACCCACTCGTTATGCACAACAAAGACTTAACCCAAAAAAGAAAGATGCGGCTCGAGACGAAATTCTTAAGATCCTCGATAATAGTATCATATACCCCATCTTCGATAGCCCTTGGGTTAGCCCAGTTCATGTCGTGCCCAAAAAGTCTGGGCTTACCGTTATAAAAAATGACTCGAACGAACTCATTCCTACTCGGACTTAAAATGGTTGGCGTGTTTGCATTAACTATAGAAAACTAAATACCACAACACGTAAAGATCACTTCCCTCTTCCTTTCATTGACCAAATGCTCGAATGGTTAGCCGGCCACGAATTCTACTGCTTCCTTGATGGTTATTCCGGCTATAACCAAATTCCAATCGCTCTCGAAGATCAAAAGAAAATGACTTTCACGTGTCCATTCAGTACCTTTGCTTATCGACATATGCCATACGGACTTTGTAATGCTCCTGCTACTTTCCAACGATGCATGGTTGGCATTTTTTCCGACATGATTGAATGCTTTCTAGAAGTTTTATGGATGATTTCTCTGTCTTCGGTGATTCTTTTTTCCAATGTTTACATCATCTTGAGTTTTTTTTAAATCGATGTAAAGAATAACATTTGAATTTGAATTAGGAAAAATGCCACTTAATGGTCAAACAAGGCATAGTCCTTCGACATATCATCTCAAGTAAAGGAATTGAGGTAGATAAAGCGAAAATCAACGTAATTGCAAACCTACCCATTCCCAAATCTGTTAAGGACATTCGATCATTTCTAGGACACGCTGGCTTTTACTGACGCTTTGTAAAAGACTTTAGCAAAATCGCTCGTCCTTTGACGACTCTCCTCGAAAAATACGTTCCATTCGATTTCAACTCTGAGTGTATCTCTTCTTTTGAACGTCTTAAAAAAGAACTCATTTTAGCTCCAATCATTTGCGCAGCCAATTGGGATCTTCCATTTGAAATAATATGTGATGCTTCGAACTTTGCAGTCGGTGTTGTCTTAGGACAACGCATCAACAAGATCCTTCACGTTATCTACTACACTAGCATGACTCTGAACGATGCTCAACTTAACTACACAACCACTGAAAAAGGGCTTCTAGCGGTAGTTTTTACTCTCGAAAAATTTCGACAATATTTGATCGGGTCACACGTTACTGTGTACATGGACCATTTTGCACTTCGATATCTCTTTGGTAAAAAGGACTCTAAATCTTGCTTGGTTCATTGGATCCTTTTACTACAAGAGTTTGATCTTACAATCAAGGATAAAAAAGGATCCGATAATGTTATAGCCGATCACTTATCTCATCTTTCGAACGCACCATCTTCTTTGCCAATCAATGAAAACTTTTCCGATGAACAACTTCTTTCAATTTCTATCGATTCATGGTACGCTGATATAGTGAACTACTTAGTCACTAAAGAAACTCCCTCATCTTGGTCCAAACAGGACAAATACAAATTCATGTCCCAAGTGAAATATTTTTATTGGGACGATCCATAATTGTTCAAATATTGCTCCGACCAAATCATCGACATTGCATTCTGGATAATGAGATCAAGAGTTTCTTTTGTTTTGCCACTATCAAGCATGCGGTGAACATTCCGATCCTCAAAAAACTGCGAAAAAGTGCTTCAGTGTGGTTTCTATTGGCCTTCTCTTTTCAAAGACCCATTCGAATTTTTCAAAACTTGCGATCGATGTCAAATGCTTGGACGAATTTCTCAATGAGATATGATATCTCTAAACCTCATTCTTACGATCAAAATCTTTGATGTTTGGGGTATCGACTTTATGGGACCTTTTTCCAATTCTTTTGGAAACTTGTATATCCTTCTCGCTGTCGATTATTTCTCTAAATGGGTTGAAGCCATTCTTTGCAAAACCAACGACCATAGAAATGTTGTGAAATTTCTCAAACAAAACATCTTTTCGAGGTTCGACACACCAGCACAATAATCAATGATAATGGAACCCATTTTTGCAGTCGATCTTTTGAAACATTAATGAAGAAATACTCGATAACCCACAAGTTATCCACTCCATATCATCCTCAAACTTGTAGGCAAGTTGAAGTTTCAAATCGTCAAATAAAACAAATCTTGGAGAAAATTGTAAATAAAAATCGGAAAGATTGGTCTCAGAAATTGACCAACGCGCTTTGGGCTTACTGTACTGCTTTTAAAACTAACCTTGGGATGTCCCCATTTCGTTTAGTTTACGGTAAAGCTTGCCATTTACCCGCTGAAATCGAACACAAAGCATTGTGGGAAATAAAGAACTTAAACTTTGATCTTGAGAAAGTTGGCAAAAACCGAAAACTACAACTTAATGAACTAGAAGAACTTAGGAATGACACGTATGAAAGTGAGAAATTCACAAAGAAAGAACAAAAGTTTTTCATGACAAGTCAATCCTAAGGAAAACATTTTCGCCTAACCAGAAAGTTCTTTTATATAACTCAAGGGTTCATTTATTCCTTGGGAAACTTAAATCGAGATGGACCGGACCATTTATGGTACGAACTGTTTTCCACATAGTGCCGTGGAAATAGAAACCCCCAGGGATGGATCGATTTTCAAAGTCAACAGTCATCGTTTGAAACCTTTCTTGGAATTGCCAAGTAACCAAGAGGGGGAGCTCAAGATTCTTCATGAGCCAAGCTACGTCTAGTAAGAATGTTAACTATCTTTTATATATATGTACATATTTTTCCTTGTTACACTCATTATATCATGCATTTACTGTGGGGACACAGTAAAAACTAAGTGTGGGGGGAGGGAGTCTCATTTTCAATTTTTTAAGTTTCATGGCATTTTTGAATTTTCATTTTCATTTAACTAAAAAAATATCAAAATTTCTAAATCTCAAAAACATTTTCTTTTTAGCATTTTGATTTAATTTTAAAGCAACACTATAGGATAAGTATAATTTTTGGTTAAACTGAAATTTTTGGAAATTTATTTGTCTTAACAAAAATAAAAATGAAGTTTGATTACAAATAACAATGGTTTAACTAGTATATAGGAAGGTTCATATGTGTTAATTATGAAGTATATACTAATTGAAAATCTTTGTTAAAAAAAGTGGTAAATTTAAAGTAAAGGATATAACATTTATCTTCTAAGTTAAATGGTGCTAAGATGATTTTGCAAAACTCTCTCTTTTCCAAAAAAAAAAACAAATATATATATATATATATAAGTAAAAAAAATTGTATACATGTATATATTTTTAACACCTAGAGTCATGTGTTCACACTTGTATGTTCACTCGCCATGCTCTGTACCCTTCTCATGTAAGCCCAAAAGAAGTGCACGATTAGTATATCTGGCCTCAGTTTATCTGAGTTAGGTGTATGTATATAAAATTCTTTTTAATAATGCATACAGCCGATAAGTGTTCACACTTGTGTGTTTACTCGACACGCTATGTATTCCCCTCACATCAGTCCGTAAGGTAGTACATGGGTAATATATCTGGCCATAGTTTATCTGAGTTAGGCATATGTAAATATTGTGTTAATATTAAAAAAATTCAAATAAGAGAGAGTAAGCAATTGAAATCCAAGCACTATTTTGACTTGTTTGATTTAACTTGTTATTGAAAAGAAATGAAAAGACCACTTTAACAAACTTTGATAATCAACTAAGGATCCATTTTATAATTACATTATGTTATCAACCAAAACAACTAGCCAAACTATAGTCTATTTGTTATGACAACTTAATTTTTATTGGAAATTTTGATAAGTAAAAGGACTTAAATTTCTTGATAATGACCAGAACCTATATTTAACTTATTAGTATCGATTTAAAAGTGAATCCGTTATTTGTAAATACTTTCAAAAACTTGCATTCATCCCATTGTAAATAAATCATGCATTTTGTAAACATTTTCAATTTACATTTGGATTTTGTGGGTAGCATCCGCTGAAAACCCTTACGAGACAACACTCGTCCTAATGGGGACACCTAGAGGTTTAACGGCTTGTTGCACATGCTTAATGTAATCGTGCTCCCTACTAAAACGGATTTATCTTAGTTTTCCTTTATTCGATGACGAATAAAAAGATAAGTGTGGGGGTATTTGATGTGCACGTAAATGTGCATATATTTACATCCATATTTTATCTATTTTTATTTAAATAAATGTCATATATGGGTATTTTAACATGTTTAAAACCAAAATTCAATTATTTTCAAATCATCGTATATTCATCCACATATAGGAAAAAATAGTCATTTTTGTGCATGTGTTAATTTGGAACTTTTTACTTGAACATTTTCATAATTTTTACAGGAATTTGATGCATATGGAAGAGGGTTTCATGAAGATATATGCATGCACAAGAGAATACAAAGGAGGGATAATGAAAATAATTCAAATACATGATCATGGAGGACACCACCAACGCACTTAACTAAATCTACAATTAGGAGCTAATGGACAACTAAGTGGAGATTAAAGCTTCGTGCATATTTGATAATAGATTAATTAGAGGCTAATGATTACTTGGTGGCCGCACCTCCTACAAGGGAATTTTGGGAAGCGCCCTAAAAATTAAACTAGGGTTTTATGTATGTATAAATACCCTCTTATGTACATGTAAATATCTTCATACTCTCTTACTTTACTGAGAAAAATTGATAAGAAACTTGTAAACACAATGTTTCATGAAATAAAAATGGCTTCAAGCCTCTTTCTCTTTCTCTTTTCTTTTCTACATGCTTTTATTTGTTTTTATGTTAATGTTTATTTCTGTGCTCACTTTCTTTTCATGTTCATAGCTTAGATTTAAATTCATGCAATTAGTTTAATGTTATTTCATACAAGTAGTTAATCTCATTTCCTTTGTTTAATTCCTACTTCTCTTTGCTTTCTAATGTTGAAACTTACATGTGTTAATTTGATAACATAAATGAGTAGTTAAACCTCTTCAATTTAGGGGTAATGAAGCTCCCTAACTTTATGTAATTTCAATATTTTTACGATTTATGATCTCTTTTATTTGTGTTTCATGAAAGTAGATTTTGATGTAAGTTTATACAAGTGGGTTTGATAGATATGTTGCATATGAAAATGAGCTATTCTTATTCAACATAAACACAAATTACATCAATATTTGCTTCTTTTTTTATTTTGAAATGAAAGTAAAAACAAAATTTGATGATTTATATTACTAATTACAATAGTAAATAGATCATACTTAAAATAGCTTTTGCTTTGGCTTCATTTTCATGAGAATTGATAAGTGGTTTATTTGTTGCATTATAGTTTGATGGTTTAAGTTATGTTAACTAATTACATTAATAAACCATACTTATGATAAATGTAAAACTTATGTCACTTAATATCGAAAATAGAGATCATAGATTATATGTTTGTTAATTTACATAAATATGAGGTAGATTTTCCTCTAAATTGTTCTTTAATCTCATAGTTTTTAATCTAATTTATTTCTAGTTTTAGCTTCATTTTGCTTGTAGTTAACAATCTTCTCTCATTTTGGTCTAATTTGATTGATTAGAAAATTTAAAAACTTAAAAATTCCCTGCGTATCGACCCGTACTCGCTACGTACTATGATAGTATGTTGTGCGCTTACGGCTAAATTTTAATTTGAAATTTATTGGCGATATTCTAAACCACGTTAAACACTGTCCACTATACCCATATGCCTTCATTTCCTCCACACGACCATGGAAACCCTTCTATAAAATTCATTGAGATAGAATCTCATTTCCTTACTGGAACATCTAATGGCTGAAGTTACCCACTTGGTTTTTGATATTCGACTTTTACCTGTTGACAGTTCAAACATTGCTTCACCCATAAGCCTACATCTCTCTTCATGCCTTCCCAAAAGAAACTTCTTTTCATGTCCTGATACATCTTAGTTCCTTCCAGATGAAGGATGAATTTTGAGCAATGGCATTCTCCAAGAACTTCTTTCCTAATTTTTCCCACATTTGGAAAATATAGTTGTCCTTTCTTCCTCAACCACCCATTCTAGTCAAGAGAAAAATCATTTAAGTCATCGCTTTCCATTCCATCCCTTAACTTTCTAATCTTTTCAGCTAATGATGGGTCCTCCCCTTACTTTGAAGCAATCCTTTAAATCATCACTGGTTGAACTTCCAAATATGACAGCATAGCAGTTTCCTTACTAGATCTAGCCTCAGATCTCCACTGTATCTACATGTATTCAATGCTTCTAAATCTTTCCCACGACTATCATTGCCAATTCTGCATTTTGATGTTTCTTGCTAAGTGCATCAACGCCCTTTTTGCCTTTCCTGGTGTGTACTCAATACCAAAGTCATAAGCGACTAAAAACTCTTACCACCTTTGTTGCCTCATTTTCAACTCCTTCTGAGAGAATAAATACCTTAGCAGGTTATGATCTATGTACAAAACGAATCATTCTCCCAAAAGGTAATGTCTCCACATCATCAATGCAAAAATTACTGCAGCTAATTCCAAATCGTGAATTGGATAGCTAACTTCATGTTGTCTGAGCTGTCGAGAAGCATAGGCAATCACTTTACCTCTTTGCATTAACACAGCTCATGACCATGTTCTACATGCATCTGTGTATCCCACTAAGTGTTGATTCCCCTCTGGAACAACTAACACAGGTGCATTTGTCAACAAGTGTTTCAGCTTATGAAATGCCTCTTCACACTTATCAATCCAGACAAACATCATATCTTTCCGAGTTAGCTTAGTCATCGATCCCGCTATCCGCGAATAATCCTTAATGAATCTCCACTAATAACCAGCTAATCCAGGAAAACTCTTTATCTTAGTCACTGTCGCGGTTGTCTTCCAACCATTCAGTGCCTCGATCTTAGTTGGATCTATTGACAACCCTTTTTCTGAGACTACATGACCAACGAACTTCACTTCCTTCATCCAGAAATGACACTTCGAAAATTTTACTTTCAGCTGATGCTGCCTATGTCTCAAGCGCCACTTTAAGATGAACTTCATGCTCTCTTTCATCTTTAGAGTATACCAAAATGTCATCTATGAATACCAATACGAACCTATCTAAGCGCTTTTGGAAAACTCGGTTCATCAAATCTACAAATAATGTTGGCGCATTAGTTAGTCTGAATGACATTACTAACCATTCATACGATCCATATCAGGTTCCAAATGCCATCAACGGAATACTATTCTTAGACACTCTAAGCTGATGGAATCCTGTTGCCAAATCCCACTGGGAAAATACTTTGGCTCCACTCAAATGGTCGAACACATCATCAATTCTAGGTAACGGATATCGATTCTTTATCGTCTTCTCATTCAACTAACTATAATCGATACATAACCTCAATGACCCATCCGGTTTCCTTGCAAACATTGGCTGCTCCCCAGGGCGAACTGCTTGGTCTGATAGAGTTCTTATTTTCCAAATCCACCAACTGCGTCTTTAGCTCCCTCATCTAAGTAGGTGTCATTCTGCTTGGCGGTCTCCTTATTGGTTTTGCTCCTGGTACTGAATCTATCTGAAACTCAATGGCTCATTTCAGTGGCAGTCCTATTACGGGCTCAAAGACATCTGCGAATTCTCTAACAACGAGAACTCAATTTAACTCGTCTTATGCCTCCACAACACCCAACAAAGCATTATCCTCAAAACTAGGTTTTCTACAGAGTATATTATCCGATCACAACAGTCAGGATGTCCAAGTGATATTTTCCTATCATGGCAAAATATCCTAGTATTGTACTTAACCAATCCCTACCCAAAATAATTCCAAACCCTACAAAATCAAACACATGAAAATTGCAAACAAGTACATGACCTAACAATTCAAACTCTAGGTGGTCACATCTCATCCCAAGAGTCGCATGTCCTCCTATTGGATTCACTACCCTTAAGGAAGTTACTAGATATGAGGGTTCTAGGTTAAGCTTGTCTACCAAACAATGGTATATAAAAAATGTTGTAACGTCCCACCTCTTCGCATGCTTCAAATCGACACACGTGCCAATTTAAACCATACGGAAGGACGGATTGTTATGGGGTAAATAAGAAAAACAGAGAAGAAATAAAATAAAACAGAATCTCACAACGGAAGGATAAAATATAATAATCAATATACAGTTCATAAAACTGTTTACAAAACAATTGATTCTTCTTTATACAATAATTATCAGAGTTCACATACCAATAAATATCAATGCAGCGGAATTAAATAGGGTAGTGGAATAATAGCAGATGATAGTAATACAAATTTTCGTCTTCGTCCTCCAGAGCTAAAACTTCAAATCCTAAAACGCTCGGACTGACCCGGGCGAATTTGAAAAGACAAAAACACTCGAGTCAGAACTAAAAGATCTTATGTGAGTTAAATTAACAGAAATAAATATGGGTGCAGTAACTCAAGAGATGCTCCGGATTTACATCTCCTAAGGATTCGTTAAATTATTTACTATGTAGTATATTGCATTATTATAATAGTGTCTAATGGTAAAATAAACATACTTTTAAATAGCGTTAAGGAGTTACCCAATCTCCCCCTTAACACAATAATAGTCCCAGTAGTCCATCCAATATCATAGTCCCTCCTGATCGGGAAGCCACCAGAGGATACCACACGGGCTACGGGAGAAATCCAAACTCGTACAAGGCGCGATAGGGTAGGTGACACGACACAACTAGGCAATGCCAGAGTAGATATACCAATTACGCATCTGGGCTGGTGGTAACGCATAGCTGCTACTACCGCCCACCTCAGACAAACTCAACCAAAAATCAAAGAAATCAAAAGTGGCCACCGAAAAAATCCAAAGTCAGAGTATAATATCGAAGAGGAGTATCCGATCAGAGGAATGACCTCATTGGCCTGAGAATCGCTCCTGTTTTAGCCACCTTATGCCAACTCACAGGAGTCGGGTCCACGTATTTACCTTTAAGGAAATGCCGCCACCATCTTACTTCATTCTGGAATCTCCACCGCGTACACGGTTGTTAAAGTGGTTTTCGGAGTTGGCAGAGAGTATGACAACTTTCGATCCCGGTCTCTTCAACAACCAAACGTTATTATAACACCGTGGTCTTTCAAATAGTTAATACTTTAAAACCGGAATATAATTATCCATTTCAAAACCCCATAAATACGATATTATTTCCATTTCCAAACAACTCATTTGATATTATTTTTATAAAACTCAAATCAATAATATCATTTTTATTTCAAATATATTTCTTTTCCAAAATCATACTACTTTAAAATTTATATTATCTGGAAACCAAACATTTGAATTAAAATTTTCAGAACATAATACTTCGAAATCCATAGCTTTAAAACCATAACTTCTAAAACTTGAATGGTTTGGATATTCAACGGTATGTAAAATAGCTGATTTTAAATTACTCTATAAAGTAAATAATTTCTACGCCTTTACCATTTATTCACTTTAATTTTAGCCTAAACCCATAAATTTAGATTCGCTTTAGTTTCAATAAACACTTCGATTTCAATATATTCATATTTTGAGTATTTAACAATTTAAAAACTAAGGTTGGAATTTTCTATTTAACAATTTATGGTTCTATTATTTAGTTTGAAACATTCACATACTAAATCCATAATATAAAACTCAAATTTCTAACAATTAAGTATTTCCTTCAATTTATTCATACTAGAAATTTTCATTTAACTTATCTTGAATAAAAATCCAGTTATAAATATCATACCTTTAAAAATTCCAATCTAAATAAGTTTACACCGACTTGTGGAGTTTATTTTTTAAATATGCTCAATTCCAAATAAATTTCCAATTTATTTCCCAATCTTAATTGATTTGAACCATTTAAAACTCTATATATGTACAATATTTTAAAACTGTACTTAATCATATAATATAAACTATCAAACTCCATTTTTCACTCATTTATTTTATTTAGCAGATTATACATAGCTTAAATTCAAAATTTAACTATATATGTATAATTATAAAATAATATTTATATAATATCAAAATTTAATATTTATTAAACCGTATCATATCCAAACCACAAAAATCATTTCAAAAATAATTTTAAATATATACCGCAGCGCCTGTATAAAATTTTCCATCCTATGGTCAAGTGATACAGATATTTATCATTTCAATCCGCAATTTAAAAATAAAAAAATTACGGTTATATATCATTTCAAACCACAATCCCGAATGAAATGAAAATGCATAATAACTTGCAGTTTATATGATATAAATTATCGCATCCATTCATCCAAATATCAATCATCAACCATTTATTACAATCATCATCCAATTTAAACAAACATCAATATAGAGCATATAAAAATATAACAGGTAATAAATAACGGGTATTAACTAAAAGTTTATATTCAATAAAAATTTAATAACTGTTTAACTGGCAGTTTATATGCAAATAAATAAATTTTTAACTGTTAATTTATATGCAATAATAAAATTAATTAACAGTTAAATTAAATAAATGCGATTTAACTGAGATAATGAATAAAACATGCCAAACAGTCATAAATAAATTTCTACTCATATCTTAAATCAATTTAACAAACATAAGAAATCTTAGAAGTTGTGAGTGGGTTAAAACACTCACCTTTAGAATTTAAATTGAATTTAAACCCAAAAATTTTACGGTCTCAGAATCTGTCCAAACCAGTGCCAAAATCTCCGGAATTTCATTACGATCCTAACAAAAAAACTCGCGCGTAAATACGACTTTGTACGTAAAAGTTATAAGCATTTGAACAATTATGGATTAAAATTAAATAAAATAAAATAATCTCCTTTATCCCTACCACGTCATCACGAAGACCACGCGCCCCTTTCTCGTTCGAAACCCTAGCACGCTTCAGGAGCCCACGACCGACAGTTGACCACCAATTTGACCGAAAATCGTCGCGCCCACGTCAACATCCAGCAAGATCGGCCTCCTCCGTTGGCATCAGCACCTCAAGCCGACCCAAACTCCTCCATGCGCACGTGATTCGAGGCCGATGCCTCCCCCGCCGCCGCGACCGTCTTCTGCAATTTCTGGCGAACCGGTGGCCTTTTGCGACGAACGAAGACCGTCACCAGGACCTGCACGACGCCCTTTTTCCCATGCCACTTCCCGATCATCGATCGGGCGACGATCCGCCGTCGGATCGTCAAAACCCGAAAATGGACGGTCGGAATTGATTCGTGATTTCTGGCTAAACGGTGAATCGGATTGAAAAACGAATTCCACTAGAAGATTACGCTCATTGAGAACTTCAACATATATTTTTTCGGAAATTTCTGGAGACTTTGATTTTTTGACTTTGATTTTGAAATTGAGTTTGGATCTAGGATTTGCATCCATTGAAGAAGATGAGATGAGCTGATGAAATTTTTCATGCAGATAATTGAGAATAGGCGGAGGCTAGGGTTTAGTAGGGTATTTACAGATAAAGTTGGAATAGAGAGATGGATCCGAATTATAAACGTGCTCAACGATAATTGGCCCAAAAAGCCCGTTCTGACCCCGGAACGAAATTGGGTAAACCCATATATCGAAATAGGTGTTTTAAAATATTCTGAACGCGATGGAAAAATTTTTACGTCCAAATTCCATCGTATGAAGAAGTTATGCTGAAATCAATATTTCCAAATTGATTTCAATTAAATCGATTTCAAGGCGTTTCGCGTTCGTACGATCAAACGACAAGTCCGATGGCTCCGAAACTTGAAACCCTACAATAATTCACTGTTACGGATCCGATGAAACTGGTTTCTTCAAAATCCGAGTCCGTGACCAAAATGGCTATTTTTATATTAATTAAATAAATTAAAAATTGATTAAATTAAATCCAATCTTTAAATTCCAACCTTAAAATTTGAAAATTTCATCACTCTTATATTTCTAAATCATTTACAAAATTTAACAAGTTTAGATGTAAATTAAAAGTTGATAAATCTATCAATTTCCGTATTAATTTCCAATTTCATTAAATTTAGAAAATATAAGTTAAATCTTCATTTATATTATTCACTTCAATATTTCACTGGATGAACTCAACATTTGATTCAAAATCTATTATACAAATATTCTTAGATTCCATTTTAAATTTCTATTAACATAATATTTAGGTGTTTGATTTCATTAAATTTCAATTAACCTTATTATTATACACAAATTCCAATTTACTGACACAACTTAAATTTTATTCTTTTCATTCAATATCAATTGTCAATTTTATAAGTAAAATTAACATTAGATTCATACTCGTTACATAAATAACTTCAATTTCATCTCCATTTAATTGCAATTAATCTCTTTGATATCGATAATAACTAAAAGAAAATTCACATATCAATTTAGTGTCAATTATTTCAGTAAATACAGTGTTCAAAGGTCAGCTACAATTAATCCAATAAATTGCAAATTAATTCCAAATAAATTTGATTTTATTCGGTTCCAAACTTAATGTTCAATCAATTATTACTCAACTAACATAGTTAATATTATTCTATATTCCATTATATTTATATTTTTAAATTTTCATCTTGGTTTCATTTCTTTTTATTACATTAATTATCATCTTATGAATGGAATTTTACCTTGGTTACATCTTATTGAATTCAACATTTTTCACTTATCAATTTATTCTACGTTAACTGCAATAATTTAGCAAATTGATTGAAATTGATTACAAATTAACTTAACAACCTAATAAAATAAGTAACGTACAATAAATATTGTCATTAACTCTTAATTACACTTTTAGAGGTTCATTATTTACACCCCAATATTGTAATTACTTACATAACACTGGTTTTACTCAATTAACATTTATTACAAACTATTCCAAAATTTATTCAATATTTATTAGTTCTCTTATATTATATTTATAACCAAGTGTAACTTTTAACTCGAATTGGTTGGATTTCCTTTCAAGTTATTAATACTTAACTTATACTAACATGTTCCTTAATTTATTCCAATTACCGTTACAATGTTTTTATTACATAATCAATTAAATACTTTCCTTTCTCGTATTAAATTATACACCTGTATAATCCTTTCCACTATTCATTCATTAGAATTCTATTTAAATTTCAATCTCTTGTAATAACTCATTTATTATACTTTAGCATATCAACAACAAGGTTCCAAATGAATAGGGTTTATTAATTTCAATTTTTTTAAAATTAAGTCTATTACAACCAATGTAATATTTCATAGGTTAACTGTTAACATTTACTTCGTTAACAATTATAACAATTATATTTCTTTATAATTTAATTCCAAAATCTTATAAATATGACTAATTTAATTAACGAAATTTACGGGTCGTTACACTCTCCCCCACTCAAAACTTTTCGTCCCCGAAAACGAAAAAGAAGGGAGAAGGAAGAATTAAATTAACAATACAACTTATTCAAAATATTAACTTATAAACAATAATTTACAAATTTATTACTTTAAATAAAATATACCTATTTTATAATCATTATATCTTTTTATACTTGAATAAATAAAGTTTGGAAAAACATTTTCAAAATAATTTTTAAGTCCAAAAATTTTTAAAAATTTCGGCAGAGTCTCCTTTGTACGGAGAGGCTCGGGAGAAAATATAATATCAAAATATAACAATTATATTACATATATTATCCAAAATATTATATCCCAACCCGGGAAAATATATAAAATAGCGCTATAAACCGTAATCCGAAACGTACCTATTTGTCGGGCAATTTACGCTTAATTTGTGGAACCAAAAGCAGTAGCAATTGCTTCCATAACCTGCATTTCACTTATAAAATCCAAAGGGTTAACAATTTATGTAAAGTGAAATTTTTAAGTGGTTTCAATCATTAACAACAAATCAATACAACAACCACCAATTTCAACAAACAGCATACACAACAAATACAAAACAACCATATAATCAACCAAACAATTAGTTGTTCGGGTTCAAACTTTCAAATTGTACGGAATGAAGAATAAACCATCAAGTACATCATTTACTCAACAACCTTAGATTAAACACAATGGATTATTCATCCATCCCAACAAAATTAAAGTTTCCTTACCCAACAACCACAAACCACGACAAATAACAATTTCAGCAATAGATTTAGTCTATTCCTATTTATTCCATTCATACATTTGTTGTTTGATTCTTTTCATTCATATAACGGTTTATCTTTTTATTTGTAAATCTTATTTCTATTATTATTTATACACTTTATTACCTAACAACCAATCTATTTCAGCCAAATATAGATATCATTTGAAATTTTTTATTTTATATATAGAAAATGTAATAGGAAAAATTATTTCATTCACCTATATTAAAACAAATATTATGTCAGTCTGTCCTATTAAGTGCTTAGAAATCCCTATTGATGTCATAGCGTCCCATGCATCAACCAGAATTTATAAATACAAAACGGAACAGATTAACACAATATTAAAACCTTTTTATAACACTAACAAATACGCTCTCTCATATATATACACTCAGCGACTCCCATAGGGTACTACTACCCTATTAATAAAGAGTCAGACCCCACAAAGCAAAGGTTTAGCGCTAAACCAAAGCTCTGATACCAGATGTAACGTCCCATCTCTTCGCACGCTTCAAATCGACACACGTGCCAATTTAAACCATACGGAAGGGCGGGTTGTTATTGGGTAAATAAGAAAAACAGAGAAGAAATAAAATAAAACAGAATCTCACAACGGAAGGATAAAATATAATAATCAATATACAGTTCATAAAACTGTTTACAAAACAATTGATTCTTCTTTATACAATAATTATCAGAGTTCACAAACCAATAAATATCAATGCAGCGGAATTAAATAGTGTAGTGGAATAATAGCAGATGATAGTAATACAAATCTTCGTCTTCATCCTCCAGAGCTAAAACTTCAAATCCTGAAATGCTCGGACTGACCCGAGCGAATTTGAAAAGACAAAAACACTCGAGTCAGAACTAAAAGATCTTATGTGAGTTAAATTAACAGAAATAAATATGGGTGCAGTAACTCAAGAGATGCTCGGTATTTACATCTGCTAAGGATCCGTTAAACTATTTACTATGTAGTATATTGCGCTATTATAATAGTGTCTAATGGTAAAATAAACATACTTTTAAATAGCATTAAGGAGTTACCCAATCTCCCCCTTAACACAATAATAGTCCCAGTAGTCCATCCAATATCATAGTCCCTCCTGATCAGGAAGCCACCAGAGGATACCACACGGGCTACGGGAGAAATCCAAACTCGTACAAGGCACGATAGGGTAGGTGACACGGCACAACTAGGCAATGCCAGAGTAGATATACCAATTACGCATTCGGGCTGGTGGTAACGCGTAGCTGCTACTACCGCCCACCTCGGACAAACTCCCCCAAAGATCAAAGAAATCAAAAGTGGCCACCGAAACAATCCAAAGTCAGAGTATAATATCGAAGAGGAGTATCCAATCAGAGGAATGACCTCATTGGCCCGAGAATCGATCCTGTTTTAGCCACCTTATGCCAACTCACGGGAGTCGGGTCCACGTATTTACCTTTAAGGAAACGCCGCCACCATCCTACTTCATTCTGGAATCTCCACCGTGTACACGGTTGTTAAAGTGATTTTCGGAGTTGGCAGAGAGTATGACAACTTTCGATCCCGGTCTCTTCAACAACCAAACGTTATTATAACACCGCGGTCTTTCAAATAGTTTATACTTTAAAACCGGAATATAATTATCCATTTCAAAACCCCATAAATACGATATTATTTCCATTTCCAAACAACTCATTTGATATAATTTTTATAAAACTCAAATCAATAATATCATTTTTATTTCAAATATATTTCTTTTCCAAAATCATACTGCTTTAAAATTTATATTATCTGGAAACCAAACATTTGAATTAAAATTTTCAGAACATAATAGTTCGAAATCCATAGCTTTAAAACCATAACTTCTAGAACTTGAATGGTTTGGATATTCAACGGTATGTAAAATAGTTGATTTTAAATTACTATATAAAGTAAATAATTTCTACGCCTTTACCATTTATTCACTTTAATTTTAGCCTAAACCCATAAATTTAGATTCACTTTAGTTTCAATAAACACTTCGATTTCAATATATTCAGATTTTGAGTATTTAACAATTTAAAAACTAAGGTTGGAATTTTCTATTTAACAATTTATGGTTCTATTATTTAGTTTGAGACATTCACATACTAAATCCATAATATAAAACTCAAATTTCTAACAATTAAGTATTTCCTTCAATTTATTCATACTAGAAATTTTCATTTAATTTTTCTTGAATAAAAATCCAATTATAAATGTCATACCTTTAAAAATTCCAATTTAAATAAGTTTACACCGACTTGTGGAGTTTAATTTTTAAATATGCTCAATTCCAAATAAATTTCCAATTTATTTCCCAATCTTAATTGATTTGAACCATTTAAAACTCTATATATGTACAATATTTTAAAACTGTACTTAATTATATAATATAAACTATCAAACTCCATTTTTCACTCATTTATTTTATTTAGCAGATTATACATAGCTTAAATTCAAATTTTAACTATATATGTATAATTATAAAATAATATTTATATAATATCAAAATTTAATATTTATTAAACCGTATCATATCCAAACCATAAAAATCATTTCAAAAATAATTTTATATATATACCGCGGCGCCTGTATAAAATTTTCTATCCTATGGTCAAGTGATACGGATATTTATCATTTCAATCCGCAATTTAAAAATAAAAAAATGCGGCTGTATATCATTTCAAACCGCAATCCCGAATGAAATGAAAATGCATAATAACTTGCAGTTTATACAATATAAATTATCGCATCCATTCATCCAAATATCAATCATCAACCATTTATTACAATCATCATCCAATTTAAACAAACATCAATATAGAGCATATAAAAATATAACAGGTAATAAATAACAGGTATTAACTAACAGTTTATATTCAATAATAAATTTAATAACTGTTTAACTAGCAGTTTATATGCAAATAAATAAATTTTTAACTGTCAATTTATATGCAATAATAATATTAATTAACAATTAAATTAAATAAATGCGATTTAACTGAGATAATGAATAAAACATGTCAAACAGTCATAAATAAATTTTTACTCATATCTTAAATCAATTTAACAAACATAAGAAATCTTAGAAGTTGTGAGTGTGTTAAAACACTCACCTTTTGAATTTAAATTCAATTTAAATTCAATTTAAACCCAAAAATTTTACGGTCTCAGAATCTGTCCAAACCTGTGCCAAAATCTCCGGAATTTTATTACGATCCTAACAAAAAAACTCACGTGTGAATACGACTTTGTACGTAAAAGTTACAAGCATTTGAACCATTATGGTTTAAAATTAAATTAAATAAAACAATCTCCTTTATCCCTACCACGTCATCACGAAGACCACGCGCCCCTTTCTCGTTCGAAACCCTAGCACGCTTCAGGAACCCACGGCCGACAGTTGACCACCAATTTGACCGAAAATCATCGCGCCCACGTCAACATCCAGCAAGATCGGCCTCCTCCGTTGGCATCAGCACCTCGAGCCGACCCAAACTCCTCCATACGCACGTGATTCGAGGCCGATGCCTCCGCCCGCCGCCGCGACCGTCTTCTGCAATTTCTGGCGAACCTGTGGCCTTTTGTGATGAACGAAGACCATCACCAGGACCTGCACGACGCCCTCTTTCCCATGCCACTTCCCGATCATCGATCGGGCGACGATCCGCCGTTGGATCGTCAAAACCCTAAAATGGACGGTCGAAATTGATTTGTGATTTCTGGCTAAACGGTGAATCGGATTGAAAAACGAGTTCCACTAAAAGATTACGCTCATTGAGAACTTCAACATATATTTTTTTCGGAATTTTCTGGAGACTTTGAATTTTTGACTTTGATTTTGAAATTGAGATTGGATCTAGGGTTTGCATCCATTGAAGAAGATGAGACGAGCTGATGAAATTTTCGCGCAGATAAATGACAATAGGCGGAGGCTAGGGTTTAGCAGGGTATTTATAGATAAAGTTGGAATAGAGAGATGGATCCGAATTATAAACGTGCTCAACGATAATTGGCCCAAAAAGCCCGTTCTGACCCCGGAACGAAATTGGGTAAACCCATATATCGAAATAGGTGTTTTAAAATATTCTAAATGCGATGGAAAAAGTTTCACATCCAAATTCCATCGTATGAAGAAGTTACGCTGAAATCAATATTTCCAAATTGATTTCAAATTGATTTCAATTAAATCGATTTCAAGGCGTTTCACGTTCGTACGATCAAACGACAAGTCTGATCGCTACGAAACTTAAAACCCTACAATAATTCACTGTTACGGATCCGATGAAACTAGTTTCGTCGAAATCCGAGTCCGTGGCAAAAATGGCTATTTTTATATTAATTAAATAAATTAAAAATTATTAAATTAAATCCAATCTTTAAATTCCAACCTTAAAATTTGAAAATTTCATCACTCTTATATTTCTAAATCATTTACAAAATTTAACAAGTTTAGATGTAAATTAAAAGTTGATAAATCTATCTATTTCCGTATTAATTTCCAATTTCATTAAATTTAGAAAATATAAGTTAAATCTTCATTTATATTATTCACTTCAATATTTCACCGGATGAACTCAACATTTGATTCAAAATCTATTATACAAATATTCTTAGATTCCATTTTAAATTTCTATTAACATAATATTTAGGCATTTGATTTCATTAAATTTCAATTAACCTTATTATTATACACAAATTCCAATTTATTGACATAACTTAAATTTTATTCTTTTCATTCAATATCAATTGTCAATTTTATAAGTAAAATTAACATTAAATTCATACTCATTACATAAATAACTTCAATTTCATCTCCATTTAATTGCAATTAATCTCTTTGATATCTATAATAACTAAAAGCAAATTCACATATCAATTTAGTGTCAATTATTTCAGTAAATACAGTGTTCAAAGGTCAGCTACAATTAATCCAATAAATTGCAAATTAATTCCAAATAAATTTGATTTTATTCGGTTCCAAACTTAATGTTCAATCAATTATTACTCAACTAACATAGTTAATATTATTCTATATTCCATTACATTTATATTTTCAAATTTTCATCTTGGTTTCATTTCTTTTTATTACATTAATTATCATCTTATGAATGGAATTTTACCTTGGTTACATCTTATTGAATTCAACATTTTTCACTTATCAATTTATTCTACGTTAACTGCAATAATTTAGCGAATTGATTGAAATTGATTACAGATTAATTTAACAACCTAATAAAATAAGTAACGTACAATAAATATTGTCATTTGCTCTTAATTACACTTTCAGAGGTTTATTATTTACACCCCAATATTGTAATTACTTACATAACGCTGGTTTTACTCAATTAACATTTATTACAAACTATTCCAAAATTTATTCAATATTTATTAGTTCTGTTATATTATATTTATAACCAAGTGTAACTTTTAACTCGAATTGGTTGGATTTCCTTTCAAGTTATTAATACTTAACTTATACTAACATATTCCTTAATTTATTCCAATTACCGTTACAATGTTTTTATTACATAATCAATTAAATACTTTCCTTTCTCGTATTAAATTATACATCTATATAATCCTTTCCACTATTCATTCATTAGAATTCTATTTAAATTTCAATCTCTTGTAATAACTCATTTATTATACTTTAGCATATCAACAACAAGGTTCCAAATGAATAGGGTTTATTAATTTCAATTTTTTTAAAGTTAAGTCTATTACAACCAATGTAATATTTCATAGGTTAATTATTAACATTTACTTCGTTACCAATTATAACAATTATATTTCTTTATAATTTAATTCCAAAATCTTATAAATATGACTAATTTAATTAACGAAATTTACGGGTCGTTACAAATGCAATGCACCAGTATCAAATAGAACTCTAACTGATACACAATGAATCAAAAGCATACCTCCCAACACAGTTTTTCCCTTTTCCTCTGCTATTGGTTTCGAGGTAGCTAGCTCTAATGCAAATATCTTGCCTTTTACATCCTTGGCTGGCTCCTTGCACTGGTTCTTATAATGTCCAATTTGATCGCAGTTGAAACATTTTAGTCCTTTCTTGTCAGCAGTTTTCTTCCCTTTGCATGTCCGTCACCCATGAGCATAGTATCCCTTCTTATCACACTTATAACAGATGATTTATGTCTTTCCCTTCTTAGCGGCTCCACTCTTCGGAGCTTCCTTCTTATGGAAAAACTTCCTCTTCTGGTTCTGCCCTCCTTGAGCTCCCCCTGCCTTGTTACCCTCAAGATAAGCAAGCATTTCTTCTTGCCTTAATGCCATCTCAACAAGTACATCGCATGGATCTCGAATATGCAATAATGTGGCCTTTGTAAGCTCAGGCTTCTACCCACGAAAGAACTTCTCATTCCACTTGATAACAGTATCAACCATAGCGTATTTGTATCTCGATAGTTCCTCAAATCTGGTTGTGTAACATCCTACCCTTTTGGACGATTTAAATCGACAATAAACCACACATGTCAACTAAAATCATTCAAAAGGTATGACTGTTAATGGGGTAAATAAGAAAATAATAGAAAAGAAGGAAAGATAAAACACAGAATCTCACAGCGGAATGACAAAATATAAAAATCAAATAAACAGTTCATGAAGCTGTTTTACAAATAACATTTGATTACACCTTTACAATACAAATCAGAGTTATACATACAGTAGAAATAAATAAATAATGCAGCGGAACACATGATGTAGTGGAATAATTAATAATAAATAGTAGACTCGTCTCCGTCTTCATCCTCCAAAATATAATGGTCTTCAATACACTAAAAAAGCTCAGACTGACCCGAGCGTAATAAAAAGACAAAACACTCGAGACAGGACTAAAAGATCATATGTAAGTCAAATCAAAATAAGTAGAATAGAAATATTACTATAATGGATTCAGAGATGTATAACAGTAATTTCATCTCCTATCAAGTGTACAATGTGGATTTAATTATTTAAAAGATTTCAAACGATTCAAAAATACCAATCTTAATCATTTTAATTAAAATAGATCCGAATTTTAAATTTAAAACTTAGATCTTTCAAATAATTCAATTCTAATAAATAATCCAAATTAAAGAAATTACACGGTTATATGTCATTTCAACCAGTATCCAAATCAAAATTTCCAAATCAATGGAAACCGCTCGAGTTATCATTTCAATCCATAGTGGTAACAAAGATATATACATAAATAAACATCCAATCATCCAAAATGACAACCAATAACATCCATCACAATCCAACATCCAAATCAGCCAATAAATCACAACAATCAATTTGATTATCATTATCTGGTGTATAACTTGCAATTTATATTCATTATTAAATAAATGGCAAATTCAATTCAATATAAATTCAAATTTAACTTAAATGACAATCTAATAATACCAAAAGCAATTAATAAATTTCTAATCACATTATAAATTTAATTTAACTAGCATAAGATAATCTAGTATTCGTGAGTGGGTCAAAACACTCACCTTTGATATTTAGAACGCAAAAATCCAAACAAAGATGCATTTTTCAATAGTCTCCAAACTCAGCCAAACCTATTTTATGTTATTAGGAATTCCAATACGAGTCCAAGGGAAGAAACTACGCATGTATCAAAGCTCGTATGAGGAAGATATTCAGGTTATAAGGATATAAAATAAAATAAAAATACATACATATTTAATACTTAAAATAAGAAACTTTAATAACTCACGTTTTCAAATTTGATGTACCCAAAACAAAGGCAAGAAGTGGAAAGCCAAAACCATTAAGGCTAATTCTCATTGTTCAATTTTTTTGAAGGCTTCTTGCAAAAGAAGGCAAGGCGATGAGGAAAGGTACGGATGTGGTTAAGGAAGAAATGGATGCTCACACTTTTTTATTCTTTTCTTTTTCTAAACATAGCTTCAGTAAAATGAATTGGCAGCAATTAAGTAGAGGTATAAAGCTATGTTGACATTGAGACTTTGAGGGAAACAAATAGAGGTCTGATGTTTGAAAAATAAGGAATTTCTAGGGGAAATAATGATATATGATATAAAACGAAAGAAGAAAGGGAAGTGACAAATGAAATATGTATGGAAGGGACAAATAAAACAAAACTGTATGATCTAAGTAGATGCTTTGGGAAATAAATAAACAAAACGGAAGAATAAGAAAGGATATAAATTCACGTTTCAATTACATCAAAGAATTGCAATAAAACCAAATGTGGAAATGATGCCAGGTGTATTGAATAATAAGGAAATGAAGGGGCCACTTAGGATCTAGTTAATTGCATGATCCACTCAATTAAATATATTATCACTGAATATACCCTTTTTCACACTCGTTTACACATAATTAACATATAGTAAATAAATTTGAATACAATAACCAGTGTAACGTTACAAAAAAAATAAAAGATGATCTAGAACTCAAATTCAAGTTTTTTTTTCTTTCAAAATAATGTTTTTCTCATAGGGGAATTGCACAACCTAAAAAGTCAATTAAATTTAAACTTCAAGATTAGTGTTAAAATCACTTATATACAACCTCAAATGTATACTTAATGACTGTAAAATATTGTTTTAAAATTCATTTTCTTCTTCTTTATATAGAATTATTTTTACCTTAAAAATGAAAATGTTCGTTTTATTTTCATTAAAATGTTCTTTTTATTTTTTTACAATAATGTATGTTTCTTTCGTTAAATCCAAAAATTAATATTAATGTTTCTTTTTTTTTAAATTGAAAGATCCCAAATCGACATAATTGTAATTAATTTCAAAATTACACTTATAACGGATTATAACAAACGTACATTTCTTTCATTAAACGCCATTAATTTCAAATAAATACTCTTTCCCTTTTATTAGAAGATTCCAAGTCAAATTAACGGCAATAAATTCATTAATTAATTTAAATTCCAACATATACTTTTTTTTCTTCTTATTATTCAATCAATTATCATATTATATATATACTTAACGTTGGTTTACCATTTCATTACCTCAATCTTCTATATTTATCACTTTAGTTCATATTAACTGTAGTAGGTAATTAGATTAACTGCAATTGATTTTCAATTTAATTTCAATGGATTAAATAAATAGGTGATGAATGACAAATGTTCGCATTTACAAGATTATTATTAACAAGAAATGCTATGACTACTTACACAATCCTGATTATACTCAATTTTCCATTAATTTCATATAATTTCCCCTTTTATATAACATTTAATTCATTCTCTTATTTCAACTTATCATCAAATAACGTTACAATTATTTTAATCACTAACATACAATTCCAACATTAAACCCAACATTCAATTGCTTACCCATTCAATATTAAAACGATAAAGCAATGAGAAAATAGTTAATACAATCGTTTATAATAATAATTCATACCCCTTATCTTATCCTTTACAGCCAAGGGTTATAATTTGCTTACCCAAAAAGGTTTTATATTCAATATTAACCTATTTCAATTAACACATACAAGTTCACCATCTACATCATTTATTTCATTATTTACAATCATAACCAAGTCAACCCACATGTATTTCAATTAGTTTGAAATTACTTTAAATATTTATCAGTAGCGTTCAAACAACACCACTGATTTCATATTCAATATTAGCCAATTCTAATTGATTACATATAATTTCAACGTTCAATGTATTTCCTTATTTTTAGTTATAACTAATTATAACCTTAAAGTCACTTCAATTAATTGGAAATTAGATTAAAATAGTTAGCAATTACCTTATATTACATTACTAACATTACATTCTAGTTATTCTTCTCCTTGTAACATCAATTTTTTTTAGTTTTATTTCAATATAAAATTATAAAATATTATTTAATTAATATTTTAATAATCGAAAATTATGGGTCGTTACACTCTCCCCTACTCAAAACTTTTCGTCCTCGCAAAGGGAAAAGGAGGAAATTAGGAAAATGAGAAAATAAGAAATCATTATATTTTATTCAAAGTATTCAATTTATAAACAATTAATTTTCATAACTAATTAATTTAAATAGAATATACAATTAATTACAAGTAATTCTTCATATTCAAGTCTACCAAAGTTTGAAATATTTCACTTTTCACAAAATTTCTAAGTCTAAAATTTATGAAAAATTTCGGCAGAGTCTCCTTTGTTCGGAGAGGTCGCGGAGAAATAATAATATCTATAATCATCATATATATATCATATTAAAAAAATAAACATCCCAAACCATGGGAAACAATATAATATTGCTAGAAACCTGTAATCCAAAAATATACCTATTAGTCGGGAAAAGAACGCTTAATTTATGAAACCAAAAGCAGTAGCTATTATTTCCATAAACTTGTACTTCACTTGTAAAATCCAAAGAAGTTAATAATACGTGAAAAGAGATATATTCAAGGTGCTTCAATTAATAACAAACAAATCAACACAATATAATAATAGTCACATGCAAACAAACAACATGACCATCATATGTAACAAAGGAATCAATCATATGTCCATAGCAACCAAACTGATGATTTGTTCAGGTTCAGACATATTTAGTCGTACAAGATGATAAATAGACTATTAAGTGTACCCTATGCTCAATAGCCTTAGATAAATACTTGATATATTATCTATACATCCTTATAGAGTTAGAAGTATCCTTTCCTATCATCTCAAAAGCCAAAATAACCAATAATTTCAACACAATATTTAAGTTTATTCAATTGGTTTCTTTTTCATTTTTTTTTTCATATAACGTCCTTTTCTTTTTCTTACATGTACATATATAAATTATTTCACAATATTAACTTACATACATAACATTTCTTGTTCATCAAAATTCTTATTTAGAAATAATTTCATTGAACGCTTCCATTACTTAAGTTTTACCTGTATAATATTCTATTACATATTCTATTAACATTTCAACTTATTAAACATTTTTGGTAAATATATGTGTTTTAAGAATGTAATTGAGTGTTATACAAGTTTATTTTATTCATGTTAGTTAACAAAATATTCAATGATTACATATTCTAAATTTTTATATCTTTTGATTTACAAGTTACAAATTTCTAATTTCTTATATATTTTATTCGTAAAATTCCATTCTTATTTATTTAATTAATTATTATTTATATAAAGGCCAATCACTTACATAATTTGTTTTCCATTAAAGATTTAAGCCATTAATGAATCATTTCACAAAATATTACTTAAGCTTCTACAGTCTTACTTAATTTTATACCTTAATTTAGTTGTAGGATAAAAATTTAAGTTTTTAGTGTTCGCCCTTGAAGAGAAAAGAAATACTTCAATATATCTAAAAATTCAATTAAAACATTTAACCTCATTCACTTAGTAGGAATATAAGATAGATTTAAAACATCTTTATAGCATTATGCAAGGACTTTCCCAAAGTTTAAACAATGTTAGAAATTTGTATCAAAAATTTATATTAAAACATTATGATAAGATTTTAAAAATAAAGTTCCTTAAATCTGATAATTTATTAGACTCAATATTCCAAAATAAGTATAAACTCTAGATTATTAATGTGAAACTAATAGCATGCTCAAATCTTGCACTAAATATCTAAATAAAAGCATAAATTTTCATAGATTCATGATTAATTTTACACATTTGGTTTAAAATGAATATTCAAATCATGGGAAAAACATTTATCATGGTTTAATACAAAATTCAGATAGTAACTAAACCTATAAATTTACTACTAGTACTTTGAAATCAAGTAATTATCTAAAACCATACTTCCAAAATTGAGATTCTAATTTATTTTCCAAGTATATTTAAAACTTTGCAAATCATTTTTTCCATTTATATAATATATCTTCAAATTATACATTCAAAGAAACATATAAAAAAATTTACAAAAAAAAATTCATTTGAAAACTTCATTTGCAAATCAATCATCTTTAATGTTTTAATACTTTACAAAAAAAATTCTATAAATTTTCTTGCTTCATTTATTAATACCATTTCAGTAATTTTAAATAACATCTTTTTAAATATATGTAAATTATTTCAAAACAATTACTTACATCATTACTTATATTTAAAAAGAAGCTATTGAAAACCTTAAATCCATTATGTTTAAATTTTATTAGTTTTAAATCTCAAAATACTTTTTAAACATCGTTAATAAATCAATAATCATTAGCTTTAAAATGTTTTATTTAATTAATAACTTCTGACAATATTTAGAACACTAATAATTTACTACTAAACCATGTTGTACATAAATAAACAATATTTAAACATTTTAAAGTATTTAGAAAGGAAAAATGATCAAAATATCTTTTATATAATACTTTATCAAAATACTTTTATAACTCGATGTTTTAACAGGTTTATCCTTGTTCTTGCAGACTCTGGCCATGCGTTGATCAGACGCATGGCTAGAATTCTCCAAGTACTTAGCAGACCTGTTTCAACACCCAATGAAAATACTTAAAATCTTTGAAAATAGATATGGAAAGTACGTTCCCCCATGGATTGCAGTCACTATCCCAGCGGAATCAATTGTAGCTGTAGGAATCTCACCCCTCGATTTACGCTATCCAATAATATCAAATGAATATAATAAGTGACCCACCAAAGGGATCCGATAATGACCCACCAAAGGGATCCGATAATGACCCACCAAAGGGATCCGATAAATGACCCACTAAAGGGATCCGACAAATGACCCACCAAAGGGGTCCGATGGAAGGTACTTCCCATATCATTTATTTCAAAATATATCATACCATATATAGTCACCATTCAGAATCATAGCTTCAAATATCGCACTTATATAAATTCCATCATATATAAGATTTCATTTTCAGATAGAGTATTTTCCAAAATCAATAGTCTCAAATATATCAAATCATTCTTATATAAATTCCGTTATATATAAGATTTATCTCTTCAGATCAAAAACCTTCCAAAATCAACATTTTTAAAAATCACCTTATACTTATATAAAGTCTGTCTTATGTAAGAATAAAAAATTTGCAAATCAATTACGCTGCATGAAGATCCATATGGAATTGAACATTTTTGCTTTGCAAAAGGTTTTGAATTTAGAATAGTTTTTATATATATATATATACAATCATTTTGTGAACTAGTTTGGTATATAAAATGGTTGTGGAAAATAGTTTGTAAATAAAATAGTTTGTAAAATAGTTTGAAAATAAAATAGTTTGTATAAGAAAAATTAAATAAAATAGTTTGTATAAGGAAAATAAAAGAAAGTAGTTTGAAAAATGGTTTTAAATTAATAGTAGTTTTTCATAAAAGAAAATCCCAATTTAAATTACAAAGATATCCAACCCAACAACTTTCAATTTCAATGCCAAAGCATATCAATAATATTAGAACATAAGATGTACACATGTCATCATTTCGCAACATTACATTCGATCGTTCGCTCGATCACACAAGTTCGCTTTCGAACTAGTATTGTCCATTCAACTTCTCTAATGCGGACTTTGATATGGTTTCTTGACTAGAAACCATCATTCTCCTTGCATAGCCATATACTATGATAGAGAACTCTAGAATCAAACCAAAAATCCATATCAATATTCACCATCAAGAATCGAATGAAAAATTCTAATGCGAAATGGTGTAATTCACCTCAAACTTACGTACTCAAATCCGGATCAAATTAATTATGCGAATAAAATAATATACGCACAACTTACGTATTTATTTCAATTTGATTCATCACAATTATACTTCAACTAAATTCATTATTAATCTCATTGATTAATGAAAGTATCATTTCATACTTTAATATTTGTTTCACATAATTTCTCCATTTAACATATAACATTAATTTATTCATTCTCATAATATTGCTTATATTTCTCTTCAATTTAAATTACATTCATTCCACATGTAATATTTCTCATTTAATATTACATTTATTACCAAATCATTTCATAAGGAATTTTCTTAAGTTTATAACCAAATTATAAAAACATAATTCCTTTTTATAAGACATTGTTCAGGTTTAAAGTTATCACAACTTTATTTATAACCATTTATTATAACATCCATTTATTTCATAACAATTTACAAGTCATGGTTTTATTTATAATCAATTCACATTAAATTCATACTAATTCAGAAGGTTTTGATTATCCAAAATATCCAAATATTTTGTTTTTCAATAGTTGAACTACGGTCAAAAACAACAAAATTCACAACAACAATAATTAGCCAATGCTTTTAAACCGATAAAACGCAACTAATCAACAATAAATGATAATAACTAAATATTACCATTTCATAAATCAAACACATTACAAATAACTATATTAGTTATAAAAATTTAATCCTCTGCATATCATATAATATTAGGAAAAAAATTCATTTCAAAACTTATATAAAAAACTTTTATAAAACTAACAAATACACGCTCTCATATATACACTTAGACAACTCATTCTAGGGTATTACTACCCTATCTCTAATGAGTTAACCCCAACAGGCTAAGGTATGTCTAAACCAAAGCTCTGATACCAACTGTAACATCCTACCCTTTTGGACGATTTAAATCGACAATAAACCACACATGTCAACTAAAATCATTCAAAAGGTAAGACTGTTAATGGGGTAAATAAGAAAATAATAGAAAAGAAGGAAAGATTAAACACAGAATCTCACAGCGGAATGACAAAATATAAAAATCAAATAAACAGTTCATGAAGCTGTTTTACAAATAACATTTGATTACACCTTTACAATACAAATCAGAGTTATACATACAGTAGAAATAAATAAATAATGCAGCGGAACACATGATGTAGTGGAATAATTAATAATAAATAGTAGACTCGTCTCCGTCTTCATCCTCCAAAATATAATGGTCTTCAATACACTAAAAAAGCTCAGACTGACCCGAGCGTAATAAAAAGACAAAACACTTGAGTCAGGACTAAAAGATCTTATGTAAGTCAAATCAAAATAAGTAGAATAGAAATATTACTATAATGGATTCGGAGATGTATAACAGGAATTTCATCTCCTATCAAGTGTACAATATGGATTTAATTATTTAAAAGATTTCAAATGATTCAAAAATACCAATCTTAATCATTTTAATTAAAATAGATCCGAATTTTAAATTTAAAACTTAAATCTTTCAAATAATTCAATTCTAATAAATAATCCAAATTAAAGAAATTACACGGTTATATGTCATTTCAACCAGTATCCAAATCAAAATTTTCAAATCAATGGAAACCGCTCGAGTTATCATTTCAATCCATAGTGGTAACAAAGATATATACATAAATAAACATCCAATCATCCAAAATGACAACCAATAACATCCATCACAATCCAACATCCAAATCAGCCAATAAATCACAACAATCAATTTGATTATCATTATCAGGTGTATAACTTGCAATTTATATTCATTATTAAATAAATGGCAAATTCAATTCAATATAAATTCAAATTTAACTTAAATGACAATCTAATAATACCAAAAGCAATTAATAAATTTCTAATCACATTATAAATTTAATTTAACTAGCATAAGATAATCTAGTATTCGTGAGTGGGTCAAAACACTCACCTTTGATATTTAGAACGCAAAAATCCAAACAAAGATGCCTTTTCCAATAGTCTCCAAACTCAGCCAAACCTATTTTATGTTATTAGGAATTCCAATACGAGTCCAAGGGAAGAAACTACGCATGTATCAAAGCTCGTATGAGGAAGATATTCAGGTTATAAGGATATAAAATAAAATAAAAATACATACATATTTAATTCTTAAAATAAGAAACTTTAATAACTCACGTTTTCAAATTTGATGTACCCAAAACAAAGGCAAGAAGTGGAAAGCCAAAACCATTAAGGCTAATTCTCATTGTTCAATTTTTTTGAAGGCTTCTTGCAAAAGAAGGCAAGGCGATGAGGAAAGGTACGGATGTGGTTAAGGAAGAAATGGATGCTCACACTTTTTTATTCTTTTCTTTTTCTAAACATAGCTTCAGTAAAATGAATTGGCAGCAATTAAGTAGAGGTATAAAGCTATGTTGACATTGAGACTTTGAGGGAAACAAATAGAGGTCTGATGTTTGAAAAATAAGGAATTTCTAGGGGAAAGAATGATATATGATATAAAACAAAAGAAGAAAGGGAAGTGACAAATGAAATATGTATGGAAGGGAAAAACAAAACAAAACTGTATGATCTAAGTAGATGCTTTGGGAAATAAATAAACAAAACGGAAGAATAAGAAAGGATATAAATTCACGTTTCAATTACATCAAAGAATTGCAATAAAACCAAATATGGAAATGGTGGCAGGTGTATTGAATAATAAGGAAATGAAGGGACCACTTAGGATCTAGTTAATTGCATGATCCACTTAATTAAATATATTATCACTGAATATACCCTTTTTCACACTCGTTTACCCATAATTAACATATAGTAAATAAATTTGAATACAATAACCAGTGTAACGTTACAAAAAAATAAAAGATGATCTAAAACTCAAATTCAAGTTTTTTTTCTTTCAAAATAATGTTTTTCTCATAGGGGAATTGCACAACCTAAAAAGACAATTAAATTTAAACTTCAAGATTAGTGTTAAAATCACTTATATACAACCTCAAATGTATACTTAATGACTGTAAAATATTGTTTTAAAATTCATTTTCTTCTTCTTTATATAGAATTATTTTTACCTTAAAAATGAAAATGTTCGTTTTATTTTCATTAAAATGTTCTTTTTATTTTTTTACAATAATGTATGTTTCTTTCGTTAAATCCAAAAATTAATATTAATATTTCTTTTTTTTTAAATTGAAAGATCCCAAATCGACATAATTGTAATTAATTTCAAAATTACACTTATAACGGATTATAACAAACGTACATTTCTTTCATTAAACGCCATTAATTTCAAATAAATACTCTTTCCCTTTTATTAGAAGATTCCAAGTCAAATTAACGGCAATAAATTCATTAATTAATTTAAATTCCAACATATACTTATTATTATTTTTCTTATTATTCAATCAATTATCATATTATATATAACTTAACGTTGGTTTACCATTTCATTACCTCAATCTTCTATATTTATCACTTTAGTTCATATTAACTGTAGTAGGTAATTAGATTAACTGCAATTGATTTTCAATTTAATTTCAATGGATTAAATAAATAGGTGATGAATGACAAATGTTCGCATTTACAAGATTATTATTAACAAGAAATGCTATGACTACTTACACAATCCTGATTATACTCAATTTTCCATTAATTTCATATAATTTCCCCTTTTATATAACATTTAATTCATTCCCTTATTTCAACTTATCATCAAATAACGTTACAATTATTTTAATCACTAACATACAATTCTAACATTAAACCCAACATTCAATTTCTTACCCATTCAATATTAAAACGATAAAGCAATGAGAAAATAGTTAATACAATCGTTTATAATAATAATTCATACCCCTTATCTTATCCTTTACAACCAAGGGTTATAATTTGCTTACCCAAAAAGGTTTTATATTCAATATTAACCTATTTCAATTAACTACATACAAGTTCACCATCTACATCATTTATTTCATTATTTACAATCATAACCAAGTTAACCCACAATGTATTTCAATTAGTTTGAAATTACTTTAAATATTTATCAGTAGCGTTCAGACAACACCACTGATTTCATATTCAATATTAGCCAATTCTAATTGATTACATATAATTTCAACGTTCAATGTATTTCCTTATTTTTAGTTATAACTAATTATAACCTTAAAGTCACTTCAATTAATTGGAAATTAGATTAAAATAGTTAGCAATTACCTTGTATTAACATTACTAACATTACATTCTAGTTATTCTTCTCCTTGTAACATCAATTTTTTTTAGTTTTATTTCAATATAAAATTATAAAATATTATTTAACTAATATTTTAATAATTGAAAATTATGGGTCGTTTCACTCAATATTAACCTTTTTCAATTAACTACATACAAGTTCACCATCTACATTATTTATTTCATTATTTACAATCATAACCAAGTCAACCCACAATGTATTTCAATTAGTTTGAAATTACTTTAAATATTTATTAGTAGCGTTCAGACAACACCACTGATTTCATATTCAATATTAGCCAATTCTAATTGATTACATATAATTTCAACATTCAATGTATTTCCTTATTTTTAGTTATAACTAATTATAACCTTAAAGTCACTTCAATTAATTGGAAATTACATTAAAATAGTTAGCAATTACCTTATATTAACATTACTAACATTACATTCTAGTTATTCTTCTCCTTGTAACATCAATTTTTTTTAGTTTTATTTCAATATAAAATTATAAAATATTATTTAATTAATATTTTAATAATCGAAAATTATGGGTCGTTACAGGTTGCATACTCAAGCACTGTCATATCTACCTGCTCCAACTCTGCAAACTTTCTGAGCAGACTTGATTTAGCAATCTTCGACGTAAACCTCTCCTCAAACCTTCTCTTGAACTCTCCTCATTAACTCCTACCATAACACTGATCCACCAGTACAGTGTTGCTCCTTGTAACTGCCTAGAAGCAAACCTACTTTTCTATTCATCATTGAGTTTCAAATCAACAAAAATCCTCTCACAATGAAGTAACCAATTCTCCATTTCAATTGCGTCCTTGGTCTCGATAAACGGTTTTCCTCCTAGCCTGGCATAATCTCTACTTAATACAGCATAGTTATTGACCACCGGAGCTTCCTTATTTCCTCCTTCAACATTTCCTCTAACTAATCTAGCAGCAACTCCAACCTGCATCATGTTAACGAAGTACTGATACATAGCTCCCATATCTACTTGTTGTGCTTCAGCACCCCCATTAGCCACTTATGTCTAACCTGGATTCCTTCTAGTGTTTGGTCTGGCATTTCCATTGGTTATGGTGCTTCTCCTACAAACATTAACTCTTCCACTTCTAGCATCCATATCTCACGTCCATAGATTCTACATTCGAGTCTTTGTAAGATACAGAAGAATAGCCTAAGGTAGATGGAGAGAGCATATACTTATATATAGAAAATACAAGTACGTTATTATAGAGTTATCCCATACCCCATCTTTTATCTTATTCCTTAGTATTATGTTTTCAAAATCATTTAAAATTTCTTTTAATTTTTCCATAAACCTATGCTTTGATACCAAATTGTAACATCTGCTATCTGGAGGCCCAAAGCTAAGCATTACAGATGCTGCAGTCATTAGTAGTATTAACTTTCGATGATAAAATATGCTAATGATAATGGTATCCATAATATCATAAGCACATGAATATGAAGTAAAATTAAAACATATTTAAAAATATCTTTTCTTATTACATTTCAAATCGATATTTCATATTCGATTACATAATCCCATAGTCGATTCCTAGGTTTTGATCAAATATACTTATTACAAATTATGCCAAGAGCAGCATATGAAGATGCCCCCTTGGATAATCAAAGTACTAAATAGACAAATCAGTCTTAATACAAAATAGCGGAAATGAAACTAAATAGCTCCTACATAGTTAGATTTGCCTCCTGCACGTCTTTGGAAGCTTATTCGTCCAACCTACTAAACCTCAAAAACCTTACCTCTTAATCTACTGAAATTAAATTTTGAGAACCCAAGAGTTTAAGGGTTAAACATAAACTACAAGTCAGACATAAAGCCCGGTATGAATAATACTATTACATCTCGGTTTACTAATATTAAGTGAGACCACGTGGCTTAGTGGGCGAGTTTCCCCTCACTAATATCCCTCTTAAAACATATCTTTTTCCAAATCAGAACCCTGCAATTAAAATGATTAAAGCAATAATAGCAAATCATATATGCACATAAATCAGATAATCAATGGACTATCTGTCCGAACAATATAGTTTTTTTAGGCTAATTATTAATCATTGGCTGACTTGGGCCTACAAGACATAATCAATTATCTAACATCTATTAACTACAGGGATATCTGCCCTTAACTATCTTCTTCTAGGGTCAACTGAACCTAATTGTTTTGCGGGGCTCACCAATAGCCTTTCTTCCCTCTATATATCCATTTCGGTATGTAACATCATTTTAGTCTTACCTATGACAAAGCCCTACACACTGGAATTTTGGTATTCTAATATCTGAGTCATATACATAGGGTTAACTACCATATCAAATTTTCCTTAAAAAAATTTCTTTCAAATTGATTTAACCCTTTAAATCATACTTAAACATCAAAAATATACTCTTTGCTTTACTAAAGTATCTTTGTCATGATATATGCTTTATACAAAATAACATTGATGGAATATAATGGGATTATCTATCCCTCCAAAATAAGTTAAAAACCCTTTTTAACTTAAAAGATCTTAGGACATGAAGCCAAGGTAAACCATTCAAAACCTTTGCTTAACTTTAAACAATACCTCTCGAACCCATTGAAAGTACCCCTTTCAAAATAAGTTAACTACTATACCTTGAAACACTAGACCGAAAGGCCAAAACATACCTTTCGAAAACCTTCTAGAAACAGACTTTTTGAAATCACTGAAGGTATCCCATCAAAAGCTTTATAAACATTAGACATCCTCTTTTCAAAACACTTTAAACTTGCCTTTTGAAAGCATTGGAAACCTTCCATTTAAAGACTCAAGTAAACCTTTCAAAAACATTGGGGAACCGCCCCTTCGAAACCATCATTATATACCTTTCGAAAGCATTAAAGTCCTTTACTTAAAACAAACCTTTCAAAAGCACCGGGTTCGAGTAAAAGTTTGTAGAACATAGCTTCGAAGCCATTTAAAACCATTCCTTTCGAAACCTTTGGGTTTATCTTCTAATTAGAACAAAGGATCTTAAAAGAAATGGGCGAAAGCGATTCTTTCGAAAGCATAGAACATGGGTGGTTTCAAATCCAACCCATTCGAAAGCATGGAAAGCGACTTCAAAGTTTAAAAGCAAATGCGCCCTTTCGAAAGCATTGATTCGGAGTGTTGAATGCGGCAGCAGGGGATTCGACCCCTTTCAAAAGCTCATTTTAAAATAAAAGGCGATAATCCATTCGAAAGCCCTTTCTTTATATAAACAGAAGCAAATTCGTTAAGTCGAAAGCGCCAACCCCTTCGAAAGCCTTATTTATAACCAAAATAGTTCCAAGTTTAAAAAAGCTACTTCCTCCCCTTTGAAAGCATGTTTCGACTCTATACCGTCCGCCTTTCTCCAATCCACTACGTACCAAGGCATTGATGCCATGTGTGTTGGTTTTAACTTGGTAGGAGGCGGTTATGTGATGTTGAAAGGTGACTGTTGTAAGTGGCGAAGCAGTAATCCTTTACAAAATTGATTTTTAACTTTTTAAAGTAATATCTTTCCAACTAACTTGCCTTATTTGTGAACATATAATTGTTGCCAATTCTTTTTCAAAACCTTTTTCTAAGAGTGCTGCCAAATTCAGTAATTAACAATTTAAAACATTTTAACGAATTTCTCCTTCTCCTTTTATAAACATATAAAACATTTAAGTCCCGTACCTTTAATAATATTATATCTTTAATAAAATACTTAGGAAAATTCTCCAAAAATTCCCATAAATCACTTTTAATATGTTTTCTAATTAAATTTCTAACCCAATGCTAACATATAATAGTTGAAAATAACTTAAACCCAATTTAACTTTTTTCTTTACTAGAAAATTCATAATAAATCCACAACAATTTAAAAAATTATGAAACTTGAAACTCATCTCTAAAATAATATTTATGACCTTATATAAAAGGCACAAGCCATTTAAATGTCATTTAATAGGTTTTTCAAATTAAATCTTATCATAAAATCTATATGAATAACATAAATCTTCAACAAGCATACATATCCGTTTAACAATCAAAACATGGCATTTTACTTGCAAAATAATTTTGGATCTTATCTAGAAACAGAAAATAAATAAAATGAGATGTAATATATTATTCACCTTAGTTTATTGTTAAGGAGTTTGAGATGTGCCCTTGAATTGATTTGACGAAGCCTCCTTCTTGAACTCTTGCTTGTCTTCTTTTAGATTTCTTCTAATGGTGGTCGGACAAGCTCTAAGTTTAGTTGTTTATGAATATTGTAAATGAAATTGGAATAAGTTTTAGGGTATAATAATATAACCTATTCCTATTTTTCCCTTATCTTATTACCGTTACTTACTTCATTTTAAATTTTTATTTATTCATTCATTACCTAAGGCACGATACCTTGTAATTATACATATCTCAGTCCCTTAACCATTTACATTATTTCATTTAATTTATGTAATTAAATGTCCTAAATAATGTTAGTCAAAATTAGGGTAGTTACAGAATGGTTGCACTGCTAACATTTCTGCATGATTGCCTGCTAGCATGCGCCCCCCTTGTAACACCCCTTATCTTGAGGCCCAAAGCTAAGTGCTATAAATGCTGCAGTCGTCTATAGTATTCAACTTTCGATGACAAAATACGGTAATGTTAATGGTATCCATAATATCAGAGCATGAATATGAAATAAAATCATATATTTCAAAAACAACTTTTCGATCACATACCAAATGAATATTTCATATTCAATTACATAATCCCAAAACGATTCCTAGGTTTTGATCAAATATAATTATTTCAAATTACGCCAAGAGTGATATATGTAGATTCCTCCTTGGATGATCAGAGTACTAAATATGTAGACATATCAGTCATAAATACATCACGGCGGAAATACTACTAAACAAATCCTACATAGCTAGCTTTGCCTCCTACACGTCTTTGGAAGATTATTCGTCTAACCTACTAAACCTTAAAAGACCTTAACTCTCAATCTACTCAAATTATATTTTAAGCACCCAAGAGTTTAAGGGGAAAACATAAAATTCAGATCAGACATAAATCTTGGTGCGAATGATACTAATACATCCTGGTTTATCGATATTAAGTGAGACCACACCGCTTAACGGAACGGGTTTACCCTCACTAATATCCTTTTAAAAGCATATCTTCAGCAAATCAAGATCCTGCAATCAAATTGATTATAATAGCAAGAGAAGAAACATATATACATATAAATCAGGTAATCAATGGACTATCTGTCCACACTATAGTTTTATCTGGTAACAGTTAACCATTGGCTAACTCGGGCCTACCAGACATAATCAATAATCGGACTTCTATTAGACACAATACCGGGCTATCTGCCTTTAACTATCTTCTTCTAGGTTCAATTGATCCTAATTTTTTTGTGCGCTCACCAATAACCAATCTTTACTCTGTATATTCCCTTCTGTTTGTAACATCATTTTAGTCACATCTGTGACAAAGCCCTATGTACTAGAATTTTGGACTTATTTTAGCTAAGGGCTAATAGCTAAAGTATAGGGTGCGACCCCATACCAGTCTCATCTGGTCTTCTAATATCTGAGTCATAAACTTAGGGTTAACTACCCTATTAAACTTTCATTTCCTTATAAACAATCTTTATAAATAATTTATCCGTTAAATCATATCTTTATAAAACAAGAAAATCATACTCTTTTCTTTACTCAAAATACTTATGTCATGATATATGCTTTACAAAAAATAATGTCGATGAAACCTAATCAATGGGATTATCTATCCCTTTAAAATAAGTTAAAACCCTTTTTAACTTAGAAAACTTTAGGCCATGAAGCCAAAGCAATTTCTCCGAAAACGTTGTTTAAAACCTTAAAAAATACCTTTCGAAATCATTGAAAACAACACTTTCGAAAGCATTACTTAAAACCTTAGACATCCTTCTTCAAAACAATTTAAACTTATTTTTCGAAAGCATTAGAACCTTCCTTTCGAAATACTTAAAACGTATCTTTTGAAACATTCACAATAAACCTTTCAAAAGCATTGGGCTCAAGTAAAGGGTTGTGGAAACATTGCTTCAAAACTATTTAAAAATATTCCTTTTGAAACCATTGGTTTAACATATAATATAAACATTAGGTCAAAAAACAGGAGCACAAGTATCTCTTTCTAAAGCTTGAATCCAAGTAAAAGATTTGGGGAAGAGGATAGCTTTGAACCCATGCTTTCGAAATCGTTGCCTCCAAAACCATTTAAAAGAGACTACATGACCCTTTTGAAAGCAATGAGAAGGCGGCTTCCAAGTAAAAAGGAAAAAGCACTCCTTTCGAATACATTATGATTCGAAAGGTGTGAGTGTGGCAGCTAGGTATCTAATGGGTTCAAATGCGGCGATCCTTTTGAAAGCTTCTTTTAAAACAAAAGCAAGCGAAACTCTCTCAAAAGCTGCTTTCTAAAAACATAGGAAAGGGGCAAATTATTCGAAAGCTACTTTTTAGACAAAGGTGAGTTGACTGATTCGAAAGATAGTTAGAGTGGCTTCAACCCCTTCGAATGCATGCCTTGGACACAGTCCCTTTCACCTTTCTCCAATGCACTATGTACCAACTACTTGATACCATATGCATTGGTTTTGAATGGGTTCAAAATGCCTACTGGGCATGGTGACGGAAGCAAGTGGCAAAGTTGTAATTCGAAACAAAACTGATTTTATACCTTTCAAAGTAATTTCTTTCAACCTAGCTTGCCCAATTTATCAAAATATAATTGGTTGTCATTTCTTTATCAAAATCCTTTCCTAAAAGGGCTGGCGAATTTCAAACTTACAATGTAAAACATTTTAATCAAATAAGCCATTCTCCTTGATATAAAGTATAAAATATTTAAGTCCCTTAACTTAAATAATTTTATAACCACAGTAAAATACTTAGAAAATTCCCTAAAAATCACAACAATTAACTTTTAATATGTTTTCTAATATATATAAATTTTAGACCCAAAATTATAATATAATTGCCTTAAATAGTTTAAACCCAATTTTAAATATTTTCTCTCATAGAAATTCCACAATAAATCCACAATTACTTAGAAAATTTTGAAACTTGAAACCTATGACGTCCCTCTACTTGGAGTACCAAAACTAAAAGCTACGGATGCTGCAGTCATCTATAGTTATTAATCTTCGGCGACAAAATACGGCGGTGTCAGATACACTGATACACAGATCACAAAAATATGTAAACAAATTAACAATTTAAAAACATATTTCCACATTCAATCCAAAATATTTCTTATTTATTACATAATTCCCAAATTACGTTAACCACTTTCAGCAAAATATAATTATTATAGATACGCCAGGAGTGACATATGAAGATACCCCTTTGGTTGATCAAAGAATATAGTAAGGCTAATAAATCTGCCATTATAAACAAAACACACTACGGAAAGAAAAACTCTAAATAACTATCTGCCTCCTACATGCCTCTGGAAGCTTTATTTGTTAGAGAAGAAAACCTGAGAACCTTAAAACTCAGACTACGCAAAATCAATTGAGAACCCGAGAATTTAAAGGAAGAACAAAAACTTCGAGTTAGACATAAATCCTGGTATGAATATTAATCTAACATCTCAATTCTTTTAGATATCTAGTGATACAACTCCGCTTAGCGAAACGGGTTTTCCCCACACTAGTATCCTAAAACCTTTATAAAATCAAATTTTATGCTTCTGCATCCACAATGGTTAAAACATACATTTCAAAACATTATGATGATATGCATACTTGAAAATAAATAAGATTTTCCCATCTTCAGTTTAACCTGACACCCTGTCATTATTATAGTTTCTAGGGTCACTATTAACCTTTTTAATTTTCATGGGCTTACTAATAACCTTGTTATAACTAATAGACACTCTGTCCTGTTCATAGTTTTCATGGGATTACTAAGAACCTATTGGCTCCCGCCAGTTAACTTAATTAATTCATAGGTCCTCCTAAATCTATTAGTCGTTCCAATAACTAATCACCTTAACCCAGTTTTCATGTGTTGACTAGGAACCTATGGACTTATCCAGTAACTCACTGCACATCCTAGTTTTCATGGGTTGACTAGAAACCTACTGATACTTCCATTAGCCACTTACCTATCCTAGTATTCATGGGTTTATTAAGAACCTATTGACTGATGACAATTCTTAATCCGGATATAGTTTTCATGGGTATAATACAAACCAATAAGCCCCTGCCAATTACCCTTATGTATGGTTTTCATGGGTTAACTATGAACCTTTTGTTTGTGCACCAATAACTACATTATCATAGTTTTCATGGGTTTACTGTGAACCTTTTGGTTTACCTCCAATAACTACAAAGTTTATACATCCTATATTTTTTGGTCATCCTAACTCCATGGATGCAATTCTACTCATTGAGAAGTTTACGTAATTTATATTCACTATTTGAGTTAACCTACTAGTTCTTCTACCCCCTTTTCTCCAAAATACAGTTATAGGTTATCATGTGAATATACTCATATTTGAAGAAGTAAAACATTAATTAACAACACTACTCCTATGGATTTAAGGTCCTTGAAATACATATCATAAAACATTGTTAACACCTTTAACTTATATTTTTATCAAGGCAATACTTATTCAAAATCACATACTTAAAACCCGAAACTCCTTTATATAAGCCATGGGTTTTCCTTTGTAAATTAGAGTATGGGTTTTCAAACCTTTTAAAACCAAACCTTTCGACCTTGTCAAAAGGTCTTCAAAACAATATTTCGAAACCATTGAAACCATATAGCAATTCAAACCTTTCGAAAGCATTCAACTCTTAAAATACAAACCTTTCGACGACTTACTGGGTTCAAGTTAAAATATGCGGAAGGTCCTCCTTTAAAACCTTTTGACTACAATGGAAGCAACCTTTCAACCACAATGGAAGCAACCTTTCGACCTTGTCAGAAGGTCTGCTTTGAAAGCTTTAAAACATCTCATTGAAAACAATAGATCTCCACCTTTTTAAAGTAACTCCTTCGAAAGCTTGGGTTACATTTCAATTATATAACAAAGGAAAGTCATCTAAGTCGAAGCTTTGAAACCTTTCGAAAGACATGGGAGAAGCGACTGGTTTTTAAAACAAGTAAACCTTTCGTCTTTGTTGAAAGCAACGACTTCGAAAGGTTGGAAAAAGCAGCTATAACCTTTCGACTGTGTCGGAAGGTTCAAACAAAACAACGATAAGTGGCAGTAACCTTTCGACTGTGTTGAAAGGTTCCAAAAAAATAGTGGTAAAGCAGAAGTAACCTTTCAATTTTGTCGAAAGGTTTAAAACCTTTCTTTTTAAACATTTTACTTGGTTGAAGGCAACCAAGTCGAAAGTTCTAATTCAAAAGCAAAGCAGGTGAAAGCTTTGGTTTATAAAACAAACATATCCCAACCTTTTTGGCCATCAACCTTTCGACTAAAAACCCTTTGACCTTGTCCAATTCATTATGTACCAAGATACTTGATACCATATGCATTGGTTTGACCTTGTCGAAAGCTATAACCCTTCGACTTAGTCGGTGAGTCTGGGTCGGAAGATTTACTACCGTAAAAGGCTGAAACATGCTAAACGTATGATTACTTTGTTTTTAACATAAAGGGATAACTTTTCAACTAACCTTCTTTTATTTGTCAAATTCTCATTGGTTAACAATTTCTTTTCAGAAAAATGTTGCCGCTAATTTTCAGAAATAAATAATAAATTTATTTTATAAAATGCCCATTCTCCTTAATTAAATGTATAAAACATTTAAGTCACATACCTTAAATAATTTTATATATTCATCTAAACACTTAGGAAAAATATAGAAAAATCCCAGAAAATCTATTTTAATATGTTTTACAACATATAAAAATTTCAGACCCAAATAATCTTTATTTTAGCCGTAAATAATTCATAACCTAATAAATCATTTTCTTCACTAGAATATTTATATAAAATCCATATAAACTCAGAAAATTATGAAAATTGAAACCCATCTTCAAAATCTTGTTTTCTATAACATAAAATTTTCCTATGGCATTTAAAAATCATTTCATCTCGGTTTTACCATAAAACCATGCATATCTACTTTTTAAACAACCTTGTTCAATACATATATAAATCACAATCGAGCATATCATCATTCAATATATCATAAAACAGATTTATCCTGAAATCAGAACCATATGCTGTTAAAATCAAAATAGAGATGTAGAAATTATTATTCACCTTAGATGGGATAAAGAAATTGAAGTATGATTGAGATTGATTCCTTCTAACTTGAATCCTAGCTTTTAGTTGATTTTCTCTTCTCCTCTTTCTAATAGCCGGCCATGCTTTCACTTCTTACGGTTATAATTTTTGTTTTGGTGAAATGAACGTGTATGGCCTAATGGGAATAGTATAAGGGTGGGAAGTATGATTATTTACCATAATGCCCTTATGTTTAATTTCCTAACCATTTATACAAGTTCATTAGATATTAAGTAAGCAGGGCCACCTAATTTATTAATCAATCTCAATCTCCTTATCTACATTATTCCATTTAATTTATTCTAATTAAATCTCCTGAATAATGTCAATAAAATTAGGGGTGTTATAGGCTTCCCTCCTTAAAGATTTTCATCCTCGAAATTCAGTGAGGACTAACTAGCAATCATCTATAACATCTCCTAGAAACCAATCTACGTAAATATACTATAGACATACCATTAAGAAAGATCAGGATAAGCCTCTTGAATCCTGTCTTATGTCTCCTAGGTACAGTCTTTCTCATTTTCGCTCCATTGAACCTTCACCAACTTAACCGTCTTGGTCCTTAATTTATTCTCATCTCTTGCTACAACCCGAACTAGTTGTCTAACAAAAGTCAAATCAGGCTCTACTACCAAGTCCTCCAACTCTATCTGGGGAATAGTAGCCTCTGGATCATGCATGTGCTTACGAAGATGAGACACATGAAATACATTATGGACACCTGTTAAACTGCTCGACAACTCTAATCTATAAGCGAGCTTTCCAATCCTTTCTATAATTTGAAGTGGACCAACGTACCTCAAGGCCAACTTTTCCGACTTTCCAAATCGTACCACACTCTAAAAACCTTATCTCCTACTGAGAACTCTAAGTCCTTGCGCCTTTTATCTTCGTAGCTCTTCTGCCTGGATTGAGCTTCCTTCACTTGTCCTCGGATTAACTCAATCTTTTGTGATGCCTTTCTAACCAAATCTTGACCTAAGACCAATCTGTCTCAGGTCTCTAACCAACATGCTGGCGATTTGCATGACCTTCCATACAAAGCTTCAAAAAGCGTTATTCCTATACTAGTCTAGTAGCTATTACTATAGGAAAACTCAATCAGATGTAGGTGAACTTCCCAAGATGCACCAAAGTCCAATACACAAGCCCTCAACAAATCTTCGAGTACCTTGTTGACTCTCTTTGTTTGCCTATCCGTCTATGGGTGATAAGTTGTACTCATCTTGAGCTTGGTACCTTATACCTCTTGAAAACTCCTCTAAAATTCATTAGTGAACAATGCATCACTATCGCAGACTATGCTACTGGGAATCCCATGAAGTCTAACTTGTTCTTAATGAACAACTTTGCTAAAACAGGTGTCGTCCTGGTTGACTTTACCAGAATGAAATGGGCACTCTTGGTCAACCTGTCCACTATAACCCATACACTTTCGTTTCCTCTATTCGTCCTTGGCAACCCGTCTATAAAATCCATCGATATCAAATCCCACTTCCAAACAAGAATATCTAAAGGCTGAAGTAACCTATTTGGCTTCTTATTTTCGGCTTTCACTTGTTGACAGTTAATACACTGCCTAACCCATTAGCCAACATCCCTCTTCATGCCTTCCCAATAAAAGCTCTTCTTCATATGTTGATACATCTTGGTTCTTCTAGGATGAATCGTAAACTTTGATCGATGACACTCTTTTAGAAGTTCTCTCCTTAAGTTCTCTACACCTGGAACACATAACCGTCCCTTCTTTCTCAACCATCCTCTTTGGCCATGATTAAAATCCTTTTGGTCATCAATCTCTAATCCGACCTCAAGCTTTCTAATCCTCTCAACTAAAATTGGGTCTTCTCTCTGCTTAGAAGCTATCTTCTCAACCAGTACTGGTCGCACTTCTAAACAAGACAACATGGCAGTACCCTGATTAGAACTAGCAGTAGATCTCAACTGCACCCGACAACTGGCCAAAGCTTCTAGATCCTTCCATTCTACTAACATTTCTAACACCACATTATGATGTTTTCTACTGATAGCATCTGCTGCCTTGTTTCCTTTTCCCAGAGAATACTCTATACCGAAATCATAAGCAGCCAAAAACTCCAGCCACCTCTGCTGTCTCATATTCAACTCCTTCTAAGAAAACAAATACTTAATGACTTATGATCAGTATACAATTCAAATCACTCTCCCAAAAGATAATGCCTCCAAGTCTTCAAGGAAAAAATCACCACAGCTAACTCTAAGTCGTGAGTAGGATACCTTACCTCATGCTATCTAAGCCGCATAGATGCATAAGCGATAACTTTGCACTTCAGCATCAATACTGCGCCCAATCCAGTACCACATGCATTAAAGTATACTACCAACCCTTGGTTACCATCCGGAACTACTAACACTAGAGCATTGGTTAACAAATGTTTTAACTTAAGGAATGCTTCCTCACATTTGTCGGACCAAACAAACCTCATGTCCTTCCTGGTCAACTTAGTCAAACATGCTGCTATCCGCGAGAAATCCTTGATGAATCTCCGGTAATAGCCAGCAAGTCCAAGAAAAATCCTGATCTCGGTTACCGCCTTAGGTCTCTTTCAACTATTGATTGCCTCGATCTTGACTGGATCATCTGACAATCCTTCCTCTGAAACCACATGACCAAGAAACTTAACTTCTCTCTTCCAGAAATTACACTTGGAAAACTTCGCCTTCAGCTGATTCGCCTCAGTGTCTCCAACAAAACTCTAAGATGAATCTCAAGCTCTCTCTCATCTTTAGAGTACACCAAAATGTCATCTATGAACACCAACACAAACCTATCCAAGTGCTATCTGAAAACCCGATTCATTACATCAACGAAGAAAGCAGGTGCATTCGTCAATCTGAATTCCATTACTAACCACTCATGAACCATACCTAGTTTGGAATGCAGTCAAAGGAATGCTATCCTCCGCTACTCTCAACTGATGGAACCCCTTCACCAAATCTAACTAGGAAAATACTCTGGCTCCACTCAACTGATCATCTATCCCCAGCAAAGGGTACTAATTCTTGATCGTCCTCTCGTTTAACTTGCGATAATTAATGCAAATCCTTAACGACCCATTTGGTTTCTTCACAAATACCGCAGCTGCTCCCTAAGGCGAACTACTTGGTCTAATGAAATTCCTTTCCTCAAGGTCCACTAACTGCACCTCCAATTCCTTCATCTCTGTAGGTGCCATTCTGCTAGGTGGTCTACTAACAGGTTCAGCTCCTGGCACAAGGTCTATCCGAAATGCAACAGCTTGTTTCGATGGTAATCCAGTAACTAGCTCAAATACATCTGCAAATTCTCTCGCTACACGAACCTGACTAAGCTCTTCTCCAACTTCCATGGTACTCAACAAAGCATAAACGCTCTTACTGGAATTTTCTAGTGAGAAGATGATTTGGTTACTGGAAAAATATCCTAGCCTCGTACTGACCCAACCAATCCATACCCAAAATGATCCTGAAATCTACGAAATCAAAAACATACAAACTACATGCAAACTTATGACCTAAGAAATCAAGTTCTAACTGGTCACATCTCATCCCAAGAGTTGCATATCTTCCTGTTGGATTTGCAACCCTTAAGGTAGTAATAAGATATGTGGGTTGTATACTTAACCTATCAACCAAGTACTGAGATATAAATGAATGTGATACACCGGTATCAAAAGGTACCCTAACAGGTGTACTCTGAATCAAAAGCATACCTTCTATCAATTTCCCTCTCTCCGCTACAGTGGGTTTAGAAGAAAATGGTGGTCTAATAGCAAACACCTTCCCTCTGTCCGCCCTGATTGGCTCTGGACACTGGTTCTTATAATGCCCAACTTGGTCACAGTTGAAGCATTTCACATTCTTCTTCTCACTGGACAACTTTCTTTTACTAGTTCTGCGCTTATGGGCATAACGGACATTCTTATCACACTTATAACACGCAGCCTTCACCTTCTTAGCGGCCTCCCCTTTCTGGGATCCTTTCTTTTTAAAGAATTTTCTTTTTTCTTCCTTGAAAACTCTTGGACTCAACTGGCTTCTCTCTAGCGGAAACAGCAAGCATCTTCTCATGGTGAACAGTTATCTCCACCATTACATGATAAGGCTCTCTAATATGAGTCATAGCCATTCTACCTAGCTCTGGCCTCAAACCTCTAATTAATCTCTCATTCCTTCTGACATCAGTATCAACGAAAGCATAACCATATCGAGATAGCTCATAAAACTTAGCAGAGTATTCGATCACAGACACTTATCCTTGGACAAGATCCATGAACTTCCTCATCAATGTCGATTTGGCAACCTCAGACAAGAACCTCTGCTCAAACCTCCTTCTGAAGTCAGCCCATGTCAACTCTTCCTCCGGCACTCCTGTCGTCACATTGTTACACCAATGTAACGCTAATCCTTGCAACTATCTAGAGGCTAGCTTACTCTTCTCTCCATAATTCAAGCCTAAGTCTGTAAAGATCCTTTCACAGTTCAACATCCAATTCTCTACTTCAACAGCATCTTATGTTCCAGCAAACGGCTTTCCTCCTAGACTGACATAGTCTCTAATGAACTTAGCATAGTTATATCCAACCAAAACTACAAGATTAGGTCCACCAACATTCCTAGTAGCTCCCGCTTGCAAAAGATTAGCCAACAACTGATAGACCATCCTCGCATCTACTGGCGGATTTCCGTGCCTCGGCATTTTGGTTAGTATAAGCCTGTCAACCTTGGTTTCTCCGAGTATTAGGTCGAGCATTTCCATTGGTTGTGATGCTTCCTCCACCCAGATTTCCTCTTCTGTTTCCTGCCTCCATATCTTTTTTCTCGTATATCTGCATATGAGCCTTAGTAAGATACAAAAGAATGTTATAAGAGAGAGGGGAATAGGTACTTAAATATATATACATACATACATATATATATATATATATATCAAATACAAGTACAATAATATAGCGTTAACCCAAACCCCAGTCATATTTTTAAATTCAGTGGATTATGTTTGAAAAAGCTTTTAGGTTTAATTTTTCTTTTAAAGTTTCATAAACCTGTGCTCTGATACCAACTTGTAACATCCCCCTACTTGCAGGCCCAAAACTAACGGCTACGGATGCTACAGTCATACGTAGTTATTAATATTCGATGATCAAATATGGTGGTGTTAGATACATTGATACACAGATCAGAGAAATATGTAAAAAAAATTAAAATTTTAAAAACATATTTCCATATTCAATCCAAAACATTTCTTATTCATTACATAATTCCCAAATTACGTTAACCACGTTCAAAAAAAATATAATCATTACAAATACGCCAAGAGCGACATATGAAGATTCCCCATTGGCAGATCAGAGAATATAGTAAGGCTAATAAATATGCCTTTATAAACAAAACACACAACGAAAAGAAAAACTCTAAATAACTATCTGCCTCCCACACGCATCCGGAAGCTTTATTCATTAGGGAAGAAAACCCGAGAACCGTAAATCTCAAACTACGCAAAATCAATAGAGTACCCGAGAGTTTAAGGGGAAAACAAAAACTTTGAGTCAGACATAAAGCCTGGTATGAATAATAATCTAACATCTCAATCCTTTTAGATATCTAGTGAGACCATGCCACTTAGCGGAATGGGTTTTCCCTCACTAGTATAGTAAAACCTTTATAAAACCAAATTATGTGCTCCTGCATCCAATATGCTTAAAACATACATTACAAAACATTATGATGATATGCATACTTGAAAATAAATAAGATTTTCCCATTCCTCGTTTAATCTGACACACTGTCATTATTATAGTTTCTAGGGTCACTATTAACCTTTTTAGTTTCCATGGGTTTACTGATAATCTTGTTATAACTAATAGACACTCTGTCATATTCATAGTTTTCATGGGATCACTAAGAATCTATTAGCTCCTTCCGATTAACTTAATTAATCCATGGGTCCTCCTGAACCTATTAGTCATTCTAATAACTAATCATCTTATTCTAGTTTTCATGGGTTGACTAAGAATCTATGGACTTATCCAGTAACTCACTGCACATCCTAGTTTTCATGGGTTGACTAGGAACCTATTGATACTTCCATTAGCCACTTACTTATCCTAGTTTTCATGGGTTTACTAGGAACCTATTAACTGATGTCAATTCTTAATCCGGATATAGTTTTCATGGGTTCACTACTAACCAAGTAGCCCCTGCCAATTGTCCTTATGCATAGTTTTCATTGGTTAACTATGAACCTTTTGGTTATGCACCAATAACAATCTTATCATGGTTTTCATGGATTTACTATGAACCTTTTGGTTTACCACCAATAACTACAAAGTTTAGGCATCCTGTATTTTTGGTCATCCTGACTACATGGATGCAAATCTACTCATTCAGGAATTTAAGTAATTTATATTCACTATTTGAGTTAACCTATTGGTTCTTCTACCCCTTTCTCCCCAAATACAGTTATGGGTTGTCATGTGAATATACTCATATTTGAAGAAGTAAAACATTAATTACCAATACCACTCATGTGCGTTTAAGGTCCTTGAAATACATATCATAAAACATTGTTAACATCTTTAACTTATATTTTTATCAAGACAATACTTCTTTAATTAAAACCCTTACAAAACTCCTTTATATAAGCCGTGGGTTTTCCTTTAAAAATTAGAGTATGGGTTTTCAAACCTTTTTAAACCAAACCTTTCGACCTTTGTCAAAAGGTCTTCAAAATAATCTTTCGAATCCAAACCTTTCAAAACCATTGAAACCATTCGGCAATTCAAACCTTTCGAAAGCATTCAACTCTTAAAATACAAACCTTTTGAAGACTTACTGGGTTCAAGTTAAAATATGCGGAAGGTCCTCCTTTAAAACCTTTCGACTACAATGGAAGCAACCTTTCGACCATAATGGAAGCAACCTTTAGGCCTTGTCGAAAAGGCTGCTTCGAAAGCTTTAAAACATTTCATTTAAAACAATAGACCTTCGCATTTTTAAAGCAACTCCTTTGAAAGCTTGGGTTACATTTCAATTATAAAACAAAGGAAAATCATCTAAGTTGAAGCTTTGAAACCTTTTGAAAGCAATGGGAGAAATGGTTGGTTTTTGAAACAAGTAAACCTTTCGTCTTTGTCGAAAGCAACGACTTCGAAAGTTGGATAAAGCGGCTATAACCTTTCGAATGTGTCGGAAGGTCAAAACAAAACAATGATAAGTGGCAGTAACCTTTTCGACTGTTTCAAAAGGTTCCAAAACAAAATAGTGTTAAAGCAGCAGTAACCTTTCGACTTTATCAAAAGGTTTTAAACCTTTCTTTTTAAACATTTGATATGGTTGAAAAAAACCAAGTCGAAAGCTCTAATTCGAAAGTAAAGTAGGTGAAAGCTTTTGGTTTATAAAATAAACATATCCCAACCATTTGGCCATCAACCTTTCGACTAAGAACACTTCGACCTTGTCCAATTCATTATGTACTAAGATACTTGATACCATATGATTTTGGTTTAACCTTGTCGAAAGCTATAACCCTTCGACTTAGTCGGAAGGTTTGGGTCAGAAGGTTTACTACCGTAAAAGGCTGAAACATGCTAAAAGTATGATTTCTTTGTTTTTAACTTACAAGGGTAACTTTTCAACTAACCTGCTTTTGTTTTTCAAATTCTCATTGGTTACCAATTTCATTTCATAAAAATGATGCCACTAATTTTCAAAAATAAATAATAATTTTATTTTATAAAAGCCCCTTCTACTTAATTAAATATATAAAACATTTAAGTCTCGTACCTTAAATAATTTTATATATTCATCAAAACACTTAGGAAAACTTTGGAAAAATCCCAGAAAATCTATTTTAATATGTTTTCCAATATATAAAATTTTCAGAATCGAATAATCTTTATTTTAACCATAAATAATTTATAACCCAATAAATCATTTTCTTCACTAAAAAATTTATATAAAATCCATATAAACTCAGAAAATTACGAAAATTGAAACCCATCTCCAAAATCAGGTTTTCTATAACAAAATTGGAATTGGCACAATATCGCGAAGTGGCCGCCTTCGCTCAATTTAGCTCAAATTTTGATGCAGCGACTCAGGCGTTACCCAATAGTGGTGCAAGGCTTAAAGCCCATGGCATTTAAAAATCATTTCATCTCGGTTTTAACCTAAAACCATGTATACTACTTTTTAAACAACCTTGTTCAATACATATATAAATCAAAATCAAGCATATCATCATTCACTGTATCATAAAACAGATTTATCCTCAAATCTGAACCATATGATGTTAAAACCAAAATAGAGATGTAGAAATTATTATTCACCTTAGATTGGATAAGGAAATTGAAGCATGATTGAGACTGACTCCTTCTAACTTGAATCATATCTTGTATTTGATTTTATCTTCTCAATGGTCGGCCTTGCTTTCACTTCTTACGGTTATAATTTTTGTTTTGGTGAAATGAACATGTATGATCTAATGGTAATAGTATAAGGGTGGGAAGTATGATTATTTACCCAAATGCCCTTATGTTTAATTTCCTAAACCTTTATACAAGTTCATTAGATGTTAAGTAAGCACGACCACCTAATTTATTAATCAACCTCAACCTTCTTATCAAAATTATTCCATTTAATTTATTCTAATTAAATATCCTGAATAATATCAATAAAATTAGGAAGTTACAAAACTCACTTCTAAAAGAATGTTTTTGGTCATATATCAAAAACACAACTCATTTGGATGTAATCTAATAGGTTTTCTAATCTAAACCTATCATAAAATCCATATAAAATCATATAAATCATCAACAAGCATGTATATCTATTAAACAATCGTAATATGGCATTTTTCTTGCAAAATAATTCGGTCATAATCGTAAAACCAAAATCATTATCAAAAATGAGATGTAGATCAATTTATTCACCTTGGTTTGGTGTTAAGAAGCTTGAGATTTGCCTTTTGATTAATCTCTTCATGCTTTCTACATGATTCCAACCTTATCTTCTTTTTGATTCCTCGTAATGGTGGCCGGCCGAGCTCTCATGGTTTGAAATTTGTTCATGAATGTTAGAATGAATAAGGAATGGAGAATGGAAGGGTTTAGGGTATTGGAATGAAGGATGTTCCTATTTTACCCTTATTATACCTATCCTACTTACTTAATTTCAATTCTCTTTTTCTTATACATTTATTAAGGCACATCCCCTTACAATTAACAAATCTCAATCCCTTAACTATTAACATTATTTTATTTTATTTATCTAATTAAATGTTCTAAATAATGTTGCTCAAAATTAGGGTCATTACAGGCTTTCCTCCTTAATGAATTTCGTCCTCGAAATTATGATAAGATACTCATAACAATCAAACATAAAGGTAAAACATAACATGAAACAAGTCAGGATGAGTATCTCTAATGCGGCTTTAAGTTTTCGAAGTACAGTCTCTCTCGTCGTCACTCTACTAGACTTTGACTAATATGACTGTCTTGTTCCTTAGTCTCTTCTCATCTCTCACAATTATACAAACTGGCTTTCTAACTATAGTCATATCTGATTCCACTACTAGATCCTCTAAAACAGTTGGTGTAATAGTAGATACACTTCCCTAGATAAGAGATATGAAAAACATTGTGGCCTCCTGCCAAACTATTCGGTAACTCTACTCTGTATGCGAGTTTCCCGATTCTTTCTGTAATAGGAAATGGTCCAACGACTCTTGGTGCCAATTTTCCTGATTTTCCAAATCTAGTTACACCTTTCATCGGTTACACCTTGGCGAAAACTTAATCTTCAGCTGAGAACTCTAAGTGTTTCCATCTTATATCAGCATAGCTCTTCTGCCTAGACTATGCTTCCTTCATCCTAACTCGAATTAACTCAATCTTTTATGCAGCTTCTTTAACCAAATCCGGACCAAGAATTGATCTATCTCTGATCACTAACCTACAAACTTGCATAACCTTCCATACAAAGCATTAAACGGTGCCATCCCTACACTAGTTTGATAACTATTGATATACGAAATCTCGACTAAGTGTAGTTGGTCTTTCCAATATCCTCCAAAATCTAGCACGCAAGCTCTTAATAAATCCTCTACGACGTTGTTAACTCTCTCCATTTACCCATCTATCTATGGATGGTAGTGGTATGCATCTTGAGCTTGGTACCTACAGTCTCATGTAGATTCTTCCAGAACTCAATAGTGAACAAGGAATCTCTTTCACCTACTATACTAGCAGGAATTCCATGCAGTCTAGCTATATTCTTCATGAATAACTTTGCTAAATTCGGTGTTAGCCTGGTTGACTTAATGGGTATAAAGTGTGCACTCTTTGTCAATCTATCCACTATGATCCATATACTTTCATTTCTTCGATTCAACCTTGGCAACCAGTCTATAAAATCCATTGAGATAGAATCCCATATCCAGACTGGAATATCTAAAGGCTGAAGTAACCCACTCGGTTTTCAATGATCGGCTTTTACCTGTCGCAGTTTAAACACTGCCTCACCCATAAACCTACATCTCTCTTTATACCTTCCCAAAAGAATATTCTTTTCATATCCTGATACATCTTAGTTCCTCTTGGATGAATAGTTAACTTCGAACGATGGCACTCTCTAAGAACTTCCTTTCTAATGTTTCCCACATTTAGAACACATAGTCTTCCTTGCTTCCTCAACCATCCATTCTGGCCAAGATTGAAATCTTTCAAGTCATAGCCCTCCGTTCCAATCCTTAACTTTTTGATCTGTTCAGCTAATAATGGATTATTCCCTTGTTTAGAAGCAATCCTTTCGATCATCACTGCTCGAACTTCCAAATATGACAACATAGCAGTTTCTTAACTAGAAATACTCTTAGATCTCCATTGTATTTCGCATGTAGTCAATGCTTCTAAATCTTTCCACTCAGCTATTGTTTCCAATATTGCATTCTGATGTTTCATACAAAGTGCGTCTGCAACCTTGTTGCCTTTTCCCTATGTGTACTCTATACCAAAATCATAAGCAACTAAAAACTCCAGCCACCTCTGCTGCCTCATATTCAACTCATTTTGAGAGAATAATTACCTTAAGGACTTATGATCTATGTATAACTCAAATATCTCCCCTAAGAGATAATGTCTCCATACTTTTTGTATGAAGATCATTGATGCCAACTCTAGATCATGAGTAGGATACTTCGTGTGGTCTAAGCTATCGAGAAGCATAGGCAATTGCTTTACTTTTCTGCATCAACACGGCCTCTATTTCAGTTCCACATGCATCAGTATACACTAGTAATCCTTGTTTCCCGTCTGGAACTACTAACACAGGTGCATTGGTCAACAAATGCTTTAACTTAAGGAATGTTCTTCACATTTGCATAAAATAAACTTCACTTCCTTTCTGGTAAGCTTAGTCAAAGGCATTACTATCTGTGAGAAATCCTTAATGAATCTTCGGTAATAGCCAGTGAGTCCAAGAAAACTTCTGATCTCAGTCACCGTCTCTGGTCCCTTCCAGTTGTTAACAGCTTCAATCTTATTCGGATCAACTGAAAAACCCTTCTCTGAAACCATGTGATCAAGAAACTTAACTTTTTTCTTCCAGAAATGACACTTCGAAACTTCACCTTTATTTGATGCTGCCTCGGCATCTCAAGCACTATTTTAAGGTGAACTTCGTGATCACTTTCATCCTTAGAATATATCAATATATCATCTATGAACACAAGTACAAATCCATCCAAATGTTCTCGGAAGATTTTGTTCATCAAGTCCACGAAGAACGCTGGAGCATTTGTTAGTCCAAACGGCATCACTAACCATTTGTACGATCCATATCTTATCCAAAACATCGTCAAAGGAATACTATCCTCTGCTACTCTAAGCGTACAATTCTAGTACGTGGCGAGTACAGGTCGATCTGTAGGGAATTGAAATGATTTAAAAATTCTACTCAATCAAATTAAACCAAACTTGAGATTGTTTAAGCTAAAAAAGGTAAATATTGAACTAGAAAAAAAGTGATTGAAAATATTAGATTAGAAAACAATTTAGAGGCAAATCCACTCTTATATTTTTACATAAATCAATACAAAAATAATCTATGATCTCTATATTTTGATATTAAGTGGAAATAGTGATGTATTTATGGTCTATTTATGTTATTAATTAAAATAACTTAAACCATCAAACTATAATACAACAGTAAAATCACTTGTCAATTCTCATGAAAATGAATATTAAACTAAAACAAAACCTATTTTACGCATCGTCCATTTACTATTTTTGATTAGTTACATAGACCATCAAATTTTGTTTCTATTTTAATTCCATGATCAAAATCGCTTAAGTAAATGGTGATGTAAATTGTGTTTATGTTGGATTAAGCATAGCCCATTTATGATTACAACATAGGCTATCAAATTCCTTTTATAAACTTACATCAAAATCCACTTTTCATGAAGAACAAAAGAGAGATCATAAATAGCAAAATATGTTGAATTTACATAATTTTAGAGAGCTTCATTATCCCTAAATTGAAGGGGTTTAGCTAGTCATTTGTGTTATCGTTTCAACACTTATAGTTTTCAACACAAAAATCGAGCAAAGTAAGAGCAAATAAAAGAGAATTAATCTACTTGCATAAAATAAATCTAAGATACTACCATAAAAGAAAAGAGAGAAAATACATAAAATGAGCAAGAAAATAAAATAAGAACAAAGAAGAAATAAAAGAAAAGGAGGCTTCGGAAGCCATTTTATTTCAAATAATTTTGAGGCTTACAACTTGCATAATATGATAAGTGATTAAAACATTCATTACATGAACATAAGAGGGTATTTATACAAGCTTAAAACCCTAATCCATATTTTTAGGAGCTACCTAAATTGCCCTTTTGAAAATGTAACATTCAAGTAATCATTAGCATGAGCATAATCCTCCATTTAAATGTGCATGTAGCTTTAATTCCCACTAACTTATGCATTAGCTCCTAATTGTAGATTAAGGTACGTGGGTAGGTGAGGTCCTCTATGATTTCATGAGTTGATTTATTTACGCATTCCTTTGTTCTTCCATCCTTGTGCATGCATATTTCCATGAAAGCTTCTTTCATTTTCCATCCAAATTTCTACAAATAAAATTAAAATGTCCAAGTGAATATTCTCAAAATTAATATATGAACAAAATTACCATTTTACCCCGAAACTGATGTATGAACGATGACTTAAAAGCATTTTTGAAATTTGGTTTTAGACATGTAAAAACACCCAATTATGATATTTATTTAAAATAAAAGTAGACTAAATATGGAAGTAAAAATATACACATTTACGTGTACATCAAATACCCCCACACTTATCTTTTTATTCGTCCTCGAATAAACTAAAACTATGATAAATCCATTTTCATAGGAAACACGATTGCATTTAGCGTATGCAACAAGCCGGTAAACCTCTAGGTGTCCCTAGCAGGACGAGTGTTATCTCATTAGGGTTTTCTGTAGATACTACCCACAAAATCCAAATGCAACATGAAAAATTCCTAAATATAAGATTTATTTACAAAGATATGAATGCAAGTTTTTAATATTTACAAATGAAGAATTTACTTTTAAATTAACATGAATAAGTTAAATATACGTTATGGTTATTATCAAGAAACTTAATTCCTTTTACTCATCAAAACTTCCAACAAAAATTAAGTTATCATCATAATTAAACTCTAGTTTGTCTTGTTATTTCGGTTGATAACATAGTGCAACTATGAAATGGATCCTTAGTTGATTATCAAGGTTTTTCAAAGTGGTATTTTCATTTCTTTTGAATAACAAGTCAAATCAAATAAGTAAAAATAGTGCTTGGATTTCAATTGCGTACTCTCTCTTTATTTTAAAATTTTATTGATATTGACAATATTTACATATGCCTAACTCGGATAAACTAAGGCCAGATATGCCACATATGCACTGCCTTGCAGGCTAAAGTGAGGGGAATACAGAGCATGGTGAGTGTACACACAAGTGTGTACATCTATTTATTGTAGGTGTTATTAATGAAAGAATATTTATATACATACACCTAACTTAGATATACCGATCATGCATTACCTTATAGGCTTAAGTGGGAAGGGTATAGAGCATGGCGAATGTACACACTTGCGTGTGAATACACGACTTTATGTGTTTCTTATTTTTATAAAAACATTTTTTTAAGAGAGAGTTTTGCAAATTCATCTTAGCATCACTTAACTTAGAAGATCAAAAATGTTATAGCCTTTACTTTAAATCAACCACCTTTTAAAAAAAATTACAATTAGGATATACTTCATGATTAACACCCATGAACCTTCCTATATACTAGTTAAACCATCATTACTTGTAATCAAACTTTATTTTTAATTTTGTTAAGCCAAATAAATTTTTAAAAATTTTAATTTAATAACCAAAATCCTATACTTATCCTATAGCGTTTCTTTAAAAATAAATCAAAAAAAAATGTTTTGAGATTTTTTTTTTAAATTTCGAGTTTTGGAAAGAAAATGCAAAAAATAAACTATGAAAAATCAAAAATGAACATGAGACTCCTCTCCCCCCACACTTGATTTTGATTGTGTCCCCACAATCAACCCAAGTGAAAGGATAAAAATAAAATATGACTTATATTTACATGAAAATGAAACGATTATTATTTTCACAACATCGGAAAATATACAGTCAAAGAGTAAATGAAACGGTCTTCCAAAGACCAATTCATTTGTCTCGCCAAGTATGAGAGACATAGCTTAAGAACAGAAAACCAAACCATAAAGATTTCAAAGTTGAATGTTGATTTGGAAAAACAATTGCCGTTTTAATAAAAATCGTGTGAGTTGCTTTATTTTCGATGTTTTTTGGGGTAGATAGAATAATTGGTTGAAGTTTAAGATTATTTTCATCAATTTGAAAGTCAAGCTTATCGTTGAAAACTTCTTCAGAATTCTTGATTTCAAAATCAAAATGGTGATTCAAATCTTCCCCTTCAGAATTCAATAACTCATTTTCAAAAAGACCAAAAAAAATTGTGTTCGCTAAATTCGTCTTCCTTTGTTGAATTATTCACAACCTCATTGCGCGTATCATGTTCAAAAACTAAAGTTGTAGTATTCAATTTTTTAATATCGGAAAAAGGAAGATCGAATCTTAAATTTGGTTCCATGCTCTTAAAAGAATTGAAATCCAACTCAATTACCGCATTTTCAACAATTTCACTCAGATTGTCATTTTCAATTTCAAAAATTGTTATTTAAAAATCTTCATTTTTGGTAAAAGATGGATTATCCTTGACTCGTCACACGTTGGGAGTTGATTTTGTTTCTCACGTTGTTTCATGTATGTTTCAAATAACAAATCCGTGTGGTCTTTGTGAATTTCTTCTGTTTGCTCATCAAAAATCAAATTTATAATTATTAATTTGAGAATTTTCAATTTAAAATTATTGAGAGTAAAAAAATTCACTATGATTGAAACTACTCCCACTGCCAAAATCATTAATTAGTTGTTTCCACTTCGTTTCGATTTTGAAATTCATTTTGGAGTTCGAAATTGAATTGGCATGGGTTATAATCGAAATCATTTGAATTTTGAAGTGAATTCATATTTTTATTATTTTGAAATCCTTGACTTGAGTTATTGCACAAATATGAATTACACAAATAATTTATCATTTGATTTTTGTGTGTAGAAAGTTCAAGTAACGCCGAAATCATTTCAATGCTATTTTCAAGAAATAAGGGTTGGTCGTTATTTTGAAAAATTTATAGTGCAAAATTCGAACTGTTTACAATGTATTTGTTATTAAAATATCCATCTGAATTTTGTGTGAAATTATATGGATTACATTGATTTTCACAACTATTGTAAAATTCATGCGTATAGGGAAATTCAGATATTTTCAAAAAATGCTTTTTTGCAAAGGAAATTTTTTTTACCAAGAAGGATTTTTTTTTCAAAAGGGAGACAATTTTTTTTCCTCCTTTTGTTATTGTTTTTGAAAAGATTATTTATTTTTATTTTATTTTTTGGATTTCTGTTTTTGATTGAAAATTTTCAAACGAAAAGATTTAAAAAAACTAAGTTAAGTAAAATGTACAATTTTTTTTAGTTTTGGATTTTGAATTGTTTTTTCTTTTTTTTTATATATGCATGAACTAATGCAACTAAATGAATGCAAGAACTTAAATACAAACCATCCTTTGTAGCTCCTAACCCATAATTGTATAATCACACTTTGTCTTAATTCAACAAGATATTTCTCAGCCAGCTAACGAATAAGAGTTATCAGTGCACCACGAATTACCGTAACAATGCAACCAAATATTTAAGAACCTTCAGAGAAACAGTCAGTATAATATTTATGAATCACCGTCGTATTTTATAACTGACTATTGCTCTGCTGTAGCCTAGACACCAAGAAATCAAATTATCGAAAGATGACAAATTGTCAAGATACAATTATTCTGTAACAACCCGCATATTTTACGATTGAGTATTTAAATATTTTATTTAAATATTTCATCGTTAGTCGGATTTTTGTCCGAAAAAGCTACTTTTTGCAAACAGTAAAATTAGGACTCGAGACCACTCCCATCGAGTTCAAAATGACGTTTGCGATCTTTTTAAGTATAAACTTTGATATGTTTGAAGATAGTAGAATTTTGCTACTTTTTCACTTAGGGCTTTGGTTTGGGTTTCAGCCCATTAACCTAACATATGAACCCAACTACACTCCAACTCTTCATTACTTCATTTCTAATTCCTAGTACTCAAGCTTTAGCAATAACGGTGAGTGGAATGGGAAATTAAAACTCCAAACCCTAGTTTCCATTTACAAATCAAGTTCTAGCTCCAAATCAATAGAAGAAGCTTTGATTCAAGCTCATTTGGGTTGTGTGGAAGAGTGGTTGATTCTCCCTTTTTCTTTCGAGCTTCTTCTTCATTGTTTTTGTGAAAAGGTGAGATTTTTATCTCACATCTTTGTCTATAATTATCTTCGATTGTTAGGTATGAATTCCTAACACTTTTTCTTGTGCAATTGATTTTGGTTTGGATTGATTTGGCGTATATTCCCATTTTTGACGTTTTAAAATCAAAATCTATGAAAATCCTTTTATGGATATTTGAACATTGATATTTGAGGCGTATCGAAGAGCCGTTAAGGCTGGGTTGCCGCTTGGCGTAAATCCTTAGTCGTTGTCGCTCGATCGATCGCTTCCGGTATCCATTTGGCCATTTTTGGCCTAGTTCAGGGAATGCCCTGAACCCCAGTTTTAGCCTTCTGAAACGTTAGATTCATACGTCTGAATATTATACTGGGAAGATTTGTATTCCCAGATTCAGACGTCTGAATCTATATTTCAGGCGTCTGAATTAGTTTATTTTGGACCAGAAAGGAAATAGGCTAAAAATTGCCTATTTCAGACGTATGAAATATAGGGTTCAGACGTATGAAATATACTCTGGAAAACTTTTGGTTTTCCAGATTCAGACGTCTGAATCCTTGATTTCAGACGTCTGAATCTGCACTTTTTGCCTATATTGCCTATTTTGTTTGAATTTCCAATTTAAATCGATTCGCGTTGGCCCCGCACCCCCACCTTGGTGGGTTGCCACCTCCCTCCCCTCGGACCCCCCCCTCCGTAGGGATATTATCTGAAAAACATTCAACAGAACATGCTTTGTTGAGATGCTGAGTTGACCATTCTTCGAAACAAACTATCTTTGGCTTCTCGGTCGATTTTATGGTATCACGGCCTTGCTAAAAAGGCGGGATAACAACTTTAGAAATATGAAGGTTTCAATACTAGTAGTAAATATCAAAACTCTTTCAACAAAATGATTTCAACCCTATTTTCAATAACAAAGCTCTTTTCTTAAATCGTTTTCCAATCTACTAGTATATACAAACTTTTACCTCACTCGGATGAGAAATCTAATTAAACGGCTTAGTAAAACAAGTGGTATGAAATGCTTGCGTTCACTTCATCGGTTAATTCTTGGACTTGTTCGATTGAACCTCTTGTGACAATTTTCTAGTGAAGATTTACAGTTTGTTCGTAAATATTTAAGTTAAGCAAGTGGTTATGGGACACGAAGCTGAACTTTTATATTTACTAGCTTAGTGTAATTGACACTTCTCGTTGATCATGACGATCATTTTATGATTTAGACTAGCAATTGTGCGATGTCTCTTTGTTTGCAAGGTTAGACTAGACCTCATTGGTGTGATTCCGACTCACACATATCTCTTTGTCCGCAAGGTTAGTCTAGACACCATTTGTGTGATTCCACTCACACATACCTTTTTGTTGCGAGGTTAGGCTAGACACCATTTGTGTGATTCCACTCACACGTACCTTTTTGCTTTTTGGTTAGCCTAGTCCTCATCTGGGTAATCCCGACTCACCCATATGGGGTAGCTCTCCATGGTCTTCGAACCGTCATGTGATAGGCCTCTTTCCCTTTTTTTGTGATTTCTGGATTTCTTGTGTTGATTTCTGGAATTTATGTCATTGACTTGTTATGAGTACAAGTTTAAGGTATGATGCCCTCTTTGGATCTTTGAGAAGATTCTTGTGATATTGATTTATCTCTTATTGATTGATCTTCTGTTGATCATCATTTGCATACTTATAGTAGTATGTCAGTATGGATATTTTATGTTTATGTCATATCTTTTATTTTATACCATGTCATGTGATATTTATAGCTAGACTGATCCGTTTATTATTTTCTTAAATAGTACTCGGATCAGACCGAGATGTTATAGGTGCTTCTGCTTGACTTCTTCCTGGAATTTGCTTCTCTGACTTTTGGCTAACTATTTAGATTAGCAGTTTTTGTTGTGTACACTTGAGATATAGACTCATAGTTGTATTCTTTTGTATAGCACGTGTTGCTATTCTTTTGTATTATTGTGGATCTTTTTGACCACTACTCTGATGTACACTTTCATGTGTTAGTTATATATTCATATCTTCTTCCGCTTTTGTGATATGGATGTCTGTGACTGATTTATGTTATGCTTATTTCTATGTTTGTTTCCGAAGATTATTTATAGCCACCGTGTGATAAGCAATCACATGGATGGTCGCTCATCAACATCCTTATTCTCCGTGCTAGTTGACAGCACTACACCGTAGTGTTCTTGGCTAGCGTGGGTATAGAGGTGGGGCGTCACATATGCCCTAGGTGAGCTGGTGACTCCCTTAAATGTCTAACCGTTATTATTAGCAAATTTTATGATGAAATGCAATTTATAGACCAAGGAAGAGATGATGAAATCCCCCACCTTATGTGGATTTGGGTGTTGCCCTTAGAAAGTAAAAAAAAAAAGGATGGTATGAATGCAAAACTGAAAATATATATGAATTTAACAATGCAACTACGAATGAATTTTTTTTGTTTTTGAATTTTCTTAAATGCAAGCAACCAACAATGCAAATCAAACAAAAACAAGAGTTAATGGCACGATACCAGAGCATGCAGAATTATTAGCAATTTATTATTATTTTTTATAAGCAAACAAAGAAATAATTATTATTAGTTTTTTAAGCAAGCTAATCTCCTCCTTTTGATTTTCTTCTTTTGCAACCTGAAACTAAAAATAAGATATAAATAGTTTTTTTATATAATTCAAAGAAGAAAATAAAACAAATGATAAACAAAAAAAATTAAACTAAAACAATTGAAAATAAAACAAAAGCAAAAGAAACTTGATTACTCTTCTTTTTTTTAACTCCACTACGACATGGCCCACTAAAAAAATTTCTGCAGACTTAAACACTCTTATCAACACAAACCCCAAAATTTCACACAGTGCCGCATTTTCTTAACCAAAACTAAAATTCGAACATGATTTTTTTTACTAACGCAATAATTTCTCGATGTCAAATCAGAAATTAGAAGATTAAGATGAGGTCGTGGAGCATGATTTGGATTTCGAAGTGCTTTCGGGTTTCGCGATTGGGTGAAGTTTGATTGCGGATTGGCAGAGATGAGCGATTGAGCGATTTGCAGAGGTGAGCGGTTTGAGCAAATTGAAGTTTGTTTGAGGATAGTGAATGGTAATAAGGCAGTGGGGCAGTAATGGTGACAGAGGTGAGGAGGCAGGAAGTCGTTATTTGTGATGTTATAAAGGCAGTGCAGAGGAGAATGTAGAGTGCAGTGGTTGTGATGTTATGGAAATGGTTGTAGTGATGGCTTTGTAGAGGGGATGTAATTGTTTCTGGTTGATATGGAACGGTGGTGAGATGGATATGTGGCAGTTTGATGTGGTGAAGACAATGTGATTTAGGTGGAAGTGTAGTGGTCAGGGAAAAGTTTGTATAGGCAGCTGACAGGGTAGTGACGAAGGAAGATGTCAGGTGGTTGATGTCAGGAGGGTGGTTTGTGGCACTGTTGTCTTGCAGTAGTTATGAGGAGGAGGGTTAATTGGAAGTGATGGCTGACAATAATGCAGTGTTTTTTTTTTTGAAATTGTATCAGTTTGTTGACAAAGGTGGTTAGAATTGTGGTCAGGGCAATAAAGAGGAGGTAAGTGATGCCACAGTTTGATGGAGGTGCTAGAGGGATGGAGGAGTTGACTCACTGTTATGTGGAGTGTGGAGGCAGTTGGTGGAAGTTGCTGGTGGTGATGAACAGAGATAGTGCACCGTGATGGTGCACTGGTGTGCAAGGGATAGTGCAGAGGTCAGTGTTTGTTTTGTTGTAGTTTGGTGATTGTATGGTATGTTGGCAGTTTGTTGAGTGTTGAAAATTGATAATGGTTGTGTTTTTGCACTGTTGATGGATTGACAGTAGTTAAGAATGGTGGTTGAATGGTGAATGGTTGAATAGTTATGAAGTGTGAATGATTGAATAGCGATGGTCTAAAGGGGTAATGGGCGGAGGCAGTAATAGGGAAGTGAAGTGATGGCTGGATGAAGTGTAAGCATTTTCCAGAAAATTAACAATAAAAGAGTAATACATTTTTTACTTTGTCAAATTCTGGAAAAGTGATGTGATCCATTTATTGAGGGAAGTTACCAATGATCAAGGTAACTACCCGTTTAATCTTTCCACGTTTAGAAAACCGCTCATCATTATCTCAACGTTTTGAAATTGCTCTTTGATGGCAAGAGCAATATAAAAGGGAAAAACTTTAAGTCGGTTTATAGATAAGAAGTCACTAAACCTACTCTCAAAAATAATACACCATTTAAAGACCGAGTGTGAAGGTTTGAAATCTGAATCTAAAACAACAGCAAAGATTTGGTATCTTTTGAAAATCTGATTCTTCAAGGATTTAATTGCAAAGGCAGGAGGTAAGTAGATTGATTTTATTGTTGCTTCCGTCTTTAGTTTTACATGTTCAAATTGCGTAGAGAACATGATTAAATTAAGATATGATATCATTTGGTATCAGAGCCATTTTCACATCTGCCTTGCCTTTAGATGTGAAAATGAATTTCATTTTGTTGTACTGTTTTTCCATTTTGGGTCTTCATACTTGTTTCATAAATGTTTGATTTTGAATCTTCACACTTGATTCATGATTGATGATCTGTTGATTTAAGAAGATTAAAGAATATTAAAATGTCAGTAATATGAGTTGGTAATCTTATGATATTGAATATATTATTAAGAAAAGTTTGCATTTATGAAGAGAAAGATAATATGTGTTAAGAAACAAAATGGTTTAGTCTCACATCATAGAAGTAATTGAAGAGAATGCATATAAATATAAAGTTCCACTTGCTCTATTAATTAGAAAGGCAATGAGTGAAGAAGAAAATAGCACTACAATATCACACGCGCGCGAAAAGCACTTAGCACTTGGCAAAGTGCGCGTGTGCGTAATCGTATAAGTGCAGACTGCTACTTTTTTTCCTCCGTTCTGTTCCAGTTTATGGCCTGAAGTTGTAATGTTGAGTGACGTGAAATTTTATTCGTTAGGGAATGGCCACAGCATCTCTAACTACTATAATTTCAAATTGAAATCACATGTGTGTTAGATGTTAATTGTGATTGATTGTTATAATATGATGAAACTTATCCACAGGAGTTTCGTTGTGTTTATATAATTGATCAGGATGAAATATTAAATTGTGCTTCTTAATACACCCACAGGAATTCAGAATCAAATATGGTTTAATAGTTTCATCGCTTAGTTATTGTGAATCTAATAGAGTAGGACTTTAGCCCACAAGCAAGTTTTATGTCACTGGATTCATATAATTTCAGTATGATTTACATTGGTAAACCATAAAAAAAAAAAAAAAAATCTTAAAATTTTGCTAATAGGCATGTATTTTACCTTTTGCAGTAATTTTACCTGGGAGTTCTTCTGATGTCAAGAATGACATTCCTGTATTAAAGGGTGATAACTATAAAGTCTGGAAAGAAAGAGTGCTACTGCAATTAGGATGGATCTATATCGACTATGCTATTAGGAAAGACGAACCACCTAGCATTACTGAGACTAGTACTCCAACTGAAGTTAGCCTTTATGAAAAGTGGGAGAGATCTAATCGTCTCTCCATTATATTCGTAAAGACCAAAATTTGTGCTAGTATTCGTGGTTCTATCGATCAGCATACTAAGGTCAGAGATCTCCTTAAGGCCATTGATGAGCAATTTGCAACTTCTGACAAAGCTCTTGCTAGCACCTTAGTAATGTAGTTTTCATCCATGAGGCTCACTGAGATTAAAGGGTTGCGTGATTATATCATGCGCATGAGGGACATTGCGGCTCAACTGAATGATTTAGAAGTTACCATGTCCGAGTCCTTCCTAGTGCATTTCATTTTATGCACTCTTCCTCATCAATATGGTCCTTTTAAAGTATCTTACAACACACACAAGGATAAGTGGTCAATTATTGAACTCATGACCATGTGTGTTCAAGAAGAAGGAAGACTGATGATGGAAGAGGGTGAAAAAGTGAACCTTACTACTTCTGAAAGGAAGAAGAAGGATTGCACAAAGGAAAAAGGTAAAGGAAAGATGTCGGCTAAGCAGGCCATTAAAAAGGATGGGTGTTACTTCTGTAAAAAGAAGGGACGCATAAAGAAAGACTGTCCTAAATTCAAGATTTGGCTTGCAAAGAAAGGTAATTTTCTTGCATTTGTGTGTTATGAATCTAATATGGTAAATGTCAATCATAATACTTGGTGGATTGATTCTGGTACTACAATCCATGTTTCGAATACCTTGCAGGGTATGACAAACCTAAGGAAACCAGTGGGCAGTGAACACTGCATCTATTCTGGAAGCCAGATGGGTTCACGTGTGGATGTCGTTGGGACATGCAGTTTAACATTAAGTAGTGGTTTTGTTTTGCATTTAAAAAAGACGTTTTATGTACAAATTTCGCTAGAAATTTGATTTCGGTTTCAAGACTTGCATCTTTGGGATTTTCTTTTAATTTTTCAGATTCTGGTTCCAGTTTATCTAGAAATTCTGAAATTATTGATCATGGTATTTTGTCTAATGGTTTGTATCGTCTTGAACTGCAAAATGACATCCATCATAGTTCATTGCATATTAATACTGGTTTAAAGAGATGTATTATGGATGAAAAATCCTCTATGTTGTGGCACCGGAGATTGGGACATATCTCCATTGAGAGAGTTAAGAGATTAGTAAAGGATGGAGTGCTTTCTACTCTAGACTTTATTGATTTTGAAACTTGTATTGGTTGCATTAAGGGCAAGCAAACTAACATACATAAGAAAGGTGCAAAGAAGAGTTCTGAATTATTAGAAATCGTACATACAGATATTTGTTGTCCGGATATGAACACTAATGATCCAAAATACTTTATCACTTTTATAGACGATTATTCACGATATATGTATCTTTATTTGCTTCGTTCCAAAGAAGAAGCTTTGGAAGCCTTCAAAATGTTTAAGGCCGAGGTAGAGAATCAATGCGGTAAGCACATTAAAATCGTGAGATCAGATAGAGGTGGTGAGTACTATGGTAGATACACGGAGAACGAACAAGCATGTGGTTCATTTGTAAAATTTCTTCAAGAGCATGGAATTGTTGCCCAATACACTATGCCTGGTTCTCCAAACCAGAATGGTGTAGCAGAAAGAAGAAATCGAACCTTAATGGACATGGTGAGAAGCATGAGAAGTAATGTTAAACTTCCACCATTCTTATGTATTGAAGCTCTTAAGACGGCATCATACATATTAAACCGAGTTCCTTCCAAGGCTGTCTCTAAGATGCCTTTTGAGTAGTTCAAAGGTTGGAAACCAAGTTTGCGACATGTACGCGTTTGGGGGTGCCCGTCGGAAGTGATAATTTACAATCCACAAGAAAAGAAGCTTGACCTAAGGACTATTAGTGGGTATTTCATTGGATATGCCGAGAAATCAAAGGGTTATAGATTTTATTGTCCATCGCATTGTACCAGGATTGTGGAATCAAGAAATGCTAAATTTCTTGAAAATGATTTGATCAGTGGGAGTGATCAATTTTAGAATATTAGTCCTGAAATAGACCACACTAAGGTTCCACCCTCTGATTCAAGTGATAGGTTGATTGTCATTCACGCTCCTCAAGTTCAACCGAGTTTTAGATAGCCAAATACAGGAATTTCACAAATTGCTAATCAAATTCCGATAGATCATGTTATAAACGAGGAACCAGTTCATCATGAGAATGATCAAATCCCATTAAGGAGATCTACTCGAGAAAGACGATTAGCTATTCCTGACGATTATGAAGTGTACCTACAAGAATCAGATTATAACATTGGAGTCGATAATGACCCTCTGTCGTTTTTACAAGCCATAAGTTCTGCAGATTCAAACTAATGGATGAATGCTATGAAAGAAGAAATGAATTCTATGGCGCCTAATCGAGTTTGGAACCTTGTCGAGTTGCCTGATGGTGTAAAAATCATTGGATGCAAATGGGTTTTTAAAACAAAAAGAGACTCACTAGGCAACATCGAGAGATATAAGGCAAGACTCTTTTCCAAAGGGTTTACTCAAAGGGAAGGAATCGATTATACTGAAAAAATTTCTCCTGTATCAAAGAATGATTCTTTCCGAGTGGTCATGGAATTAGTAGCTCATTTTGACTTCAAGCTACATCATTGATGTGAAAACGGCTTTTCTGAATAGAGATTTAGAGGAAGAGGTTTATATGAAACAACCTGAAGGATTCTCCTCTAAAGAAGGTGAGCATTTGGTTTGTAAGCTAAATAAATCCATATACGGGTTAAAACAAGCCTCCTGCCAGTGGTATAAGAAATTCCATGAAATAATTACTTCATTCGGTTTTGAAGAAAATATCATGGATCAGTGTATATATTTTAAGGTCAGTGGGAGTAAAGTTTGTTTTCTTATATTGTATGTGGATGATATTTTTCTTGTGATTAATGATAAGGGGATGCCACATGAGGTGAAACAATTCCTTTCAAGTAATTTTGATATGAAGGATATGGGAGAGGCATCTTATGTCATAGGCATTAAGATCCATAGAGATAGATCTCGAGGCATTTTGGGATTGTCTCAAGAAGCCTATATCGACAAAGTACTTAAAAGATTTAGAATGAAAGATTGTTCACCAAATGTAGCACCCATTGTAAAAGATGATCGGTTCAGTTTGGACCAGTGCCCTAGGAATGACATTGAAAGGGAACAAATGACAAATATTCCATATGCTTCAGCTGTTGGTAGCATAATGTATGCTCAGGTCTGTACCAGACCCGATATTGCATATGCAGTTGGAGTATTAGGAAGATATCAGAGTAACTCAGGGATCGATCACTGAAAGGCTGCAAAGAAAGTGTTAAGGTACTTTAAGGTAACTAAGGATTACATGCTTATGTATAGACGGATAGATAGCCTTGAAGTGATAGGCTACTCCAACTCCGACTATGGTGGCTGCATTGATTCACGAAAATCCACTTTAGGATATGTATTTATGCTAGCTGAAGGTGCCGTTTCATGGAGGAGTGCGAAGCAGACCTCAACGGCCACTTCTACTATGGAGGCCGAGTTCGTTTCTTGTTTTGAGGCTACCTCACATGGTGTATGGTTGAAAAGTTTCATATCTGGGTTGCGAGTCGTAGACTCTATTTGTCTCCCGATAAGAATGTATTGTGATAATTCAGCTGCTGTTTTCATGGCTAAGAATAACACGAGTGGTAGTCGAAGCAAACATATCGACATAAATTTTCGAGCCATAAAGGAACGTGTTCAGGAAAAGAAAGTGCTTATTGAACACATCAGTACTGAACTTATGATTGTTGATCCCTTGACTAAAGGCATGCAGATTAAGAGTTTCAAGGGTCACGTAGTGAGTATGGGACTTGGTTCCGTCATGTGATACATTTGTTTATGTTGTATTGAAAGTTTTCATTCAGTTTGGATATTTTCTCATTTGAATTTATGTACATACATATTTTGATGATTATTGTTGAGAAATATCATTATGTTTTGACCTGGAGTAAACATAAGGTTTACTCATTAAAGTTAAAGCGTGAGTGGTGAAAGATCGAGTATAATGTGATACGTGGAAGATTAATTCTTGCTCTGAGAGGATTAGTCGCTATGATTCATATATAAAGTCTCTCTAGTTAAATGGACCAAGTGGGAGAATGTAAGCATTTTCCAGAAAATTGACAATACACGAGTAATACATTTTTGACTTTGTCAAATTCTAGAAAAGTGATGTGGTCCATTTATTGAAGGAAGTTACCAATGATCAAGGTAACTACCCGTTTAATCTCTCCACGTTTAGAAAACCGCCCACCAGTATCTCAACGTTCTGAAATTGCTCTTTGATGGCAAGAGCAATATAAAAGGGAAAAACTTAAGTCAGTTTATAGATAAGAGGTCACTAAACCTACTCTAAAAAATAATACACCATCTAAAGACAGAGTGTGAAGGTTTGGAATCTGAATCTAAAACAACAGCAAAGATTTGGTATCGTTTGAAAATCTGATTCTTCAAGGATTTAATTGCAATGGCTGGAGGTAAGTATATTGATTTTGTTATTGCTTCCGCCTTTAGTTTTACATGTTCAAATTGTGTAGAGAACATTATTAAATTATGATATGATATCATGAAGTGGACGGCAGATTTGTATGTTGTTGTTTATATGACTGTAGTATGATATGTTGAGATGAGGTGCTGGCAGTTTTGAACGTGAGGCCATTTGGGTGGATGAAGCAGGTTGATGAAGCAGCAAGTTATAATGCAAATGGGATGTTGGAGGTAAGCAATGGCTTGGAGCAGTAAATGGGATATGGATGGTGCAGCAGATGTTGGTGAAGTGGATGATGGTGAAGTTACTGTTATGAGGAGGAACATATAGAGGAGGAACATGTGAAATTGCATACGTGCACAGAGTTGCACAGTTGCAGTTGATGGTAAAGGGAGGTGGAAGTGAACTATGTTGTAGTAGTAAGGTAGTGGGGACTAGGGAATGCTGACAGTTTGTATGGCAGAGGAAATGGGGCAATGATGTGGTGGTTGGTTTGGATGGAGTTGCAATTGTTTGAGATGGTTCAAGTGGCAGTTTCACAGAAGTTAAGGGTGGAGTTGTTTGATGGCACTGTATGAAATGTATATAAAAAAAGCAAAAATTGAATACTTGTAAATATATGTAAATGAAATGAAATAAAAAAATTGTTTCTAAAATGAAATTGTGGATGTTTATTTTAAAATAGAAATGAAAATAGAAAAACAACAAGCACACAATCAAATGAAAGCAAAAATCACACAAACACACAACACAAAATATTTATTTTTTTAAAATGCAAATTCACACACAAAATTAAAGCACACAAAAATCAAACAAAAATAATTCAAAGAGTAAAATCAAAATCAAATCTATTCTCCAACAACGATACCAAAAACTTGTCGAATAGCTAATTTTCTATCGGATTAGAAAATGGCCAAAAAATTATGTGATAAAAATTACCATAAGCGCACGGTGTACAATTCTAGTACGTGAAGAGTGCGTGTCGATTCATAGGGAATTGAAATGATTTAAAAAATTTACCTAATCAAATTAAACAAAACTTGACATTGTTTAAACTAAAAAATGTAAAAATTAAACTATAACAAAAGTGATTGAAAATAAGAGATTAGAAAATAATTTAGAGGCAAATCCACTCTCATATTTTTAAATAAATCAACACAAAAATAATCTATGGTCTTTCTATTATGATCTTAAGTGGAAATAGTGATGTATTTATCATAAGTACGGTATATTTATGTTATCAATTAACATAAATTAAACCATCAAACTCTAATACAATACTAAAACCACTTGTCAATTCTCATGAGAATGAATATGGAACTAAACAAAATCTATTTTAAGCATGGTCAATTTACTATTTTTGATTAGTAATATAGATCATCAAATTTATTTTCTATTTTAATTCCATAATCAAAATAACATAAGTAGATTCGGGGACATCCGATAAAATTGAATGACTATACTATCAAGAATAAATATCCATTTCCAAGGATTGATGATTTATTTGATCAACTGAGTGGTGCAAAAGGTCATTTCACAACTAGATCTAGCCACTGGTTTTCATCAACTAAGAGTTGCGGAGGATAGCATTCCAGTAACAGCATTTCGAACTAGATACGGTTCCTACGAATGGTTAGTAATGCCATTCGGATTAACGAATGCCCAAGCTTATTTTGTTGATTTGATGAATAGAGTCTTCAGATGTTATTTGGACAAGTTTGTCCTAGTTTTTATTGATGATATCCTCGTCTACTCAAAGACAGAAGAAGAGCATGTGATTCATTTGAAATTGGTCTTAGAAACTTTAAGAGAACACCAACTTAAAGCAAAACTTTCAAAATGTCACTTCTGGCAGAAGAAAGTGAAATTTTTGGGACAGTTATGTATAGCTGTAGATATATGGTAATGGTCCGACGTCTGTTTGTACCTATGTATATGTATATATATCTATCTTTTTGGTCCGCTGTTTTGTGAAACCATTATTTATTGTGTTCTGCTATGTGATTCAAATACAAATTCTCTGAACTCATGTATACTACATTGCATCGAGATGAGATACGTATCATTTCAGAAATGCTCAGGTATTTTAAACGTATCCATGTTGATCCAAAGTAGTGTAGACGAGAGATCGCTCCTTTAGTGCTCACTGATCCGAGCTATCGGACGGTAAACTCCCTCTGATATTTCGGTCACTGGAGCCGGGGCGTCACAGCGTGGTAAATTGTGTTTATGTTAGATTAAGCATAGCCCATTTGTGATTACAACATAAACTATCAGATTCCTTTTATAAACTTATATTAAAATCTACTCTTTATGTAGCATAAAAGAGAGAACATAAATAGCAAAATATGTTGGATTTACATAATTTTGGAGAGCTTCATTTTCCCTAAATTGAAGGGGTTTATATACTCATTTATATTATCATTTCAACACTTGTTAATTTCAACATAAAAACCAAGCAAAGTAAGAGCAAATAAAAGAGAATTAATATACTTGCATAAAACAAATCTAAGCTACTAGCATAAAAGAAAAGAGAGCAAATACATAAAAATGAGCAAGAAAATAAAATAAGAATAAAGAAGAAATAAAAGAAAAGGAGGCTTAGGAAGCCATTTTATTTCATATAATTTTGAGGCTTACAATTTGCATAATACGATAAGTGATTAGAAGATCCATTACATGAACATAAGAGGGGTATCTATACAAGCCTAAAACCCTAATCCATATTTTTGGGAGCTACCCAACTTGCCCTTTAGGAAATGTAACCTCTAAGTAATAATGAGCATAATCCTCCATCTAAATATGCATGTAGCTTTAATTTCCACTAACTTGTGCATTAGCTCCTAATTAGGGATAGCAATGGGGGGTCTAGGGTCCAAACCCGACCGACCCGCCCCTGTTTTGGCCCTTCCAGACCCGCCCCATTGGGTCACTGGGGTAGGTAGACCCGTGACTCGTTCTTGAGTGCTCCGGGTCTATGGTCGGTTCGGGGCTCGGTTGACCCGCCCCAACCCGACCCGCACTAACATCTCATGAAACTGCTTTATTACTATAATGGTTTATTAATCTTCTTAGATGTAAGTGATTCTAGCATGGAATTAAAATGTTCCAATAAATAATCTATATAAAAAATTAGAGTATTAAGTTGCGTCATTGATAATTATACAATAACATATGTATATATTTTCTGAATTGTTATTATACACATCATTTTTACTAACTTTCCTTAGACACGTTGTTATTTGTATTTCATGTATTATTTGGTGATAACGAGTATAAACAAATAAATATATGTAAGTTGGTACACAATTTTGAATCAATACATGAGACTCATCGAGTCTTGGGGCGGGTCGGGTCTACCCTAACCCGTACGGGTCTCGGGTACGGGGCAAAATTCCAGACCCGCACCGGGTCTATGGGGCGGGTCTGGGGCGAGGTCTAAAAAATCCGGGACGGGTATGGGGCACTAAAAACCCGCCCCAACCTGCCCCAACCCGCCCCATTGTCATTCCTACTCCTAATTGCATATTAAGATAAGTGGGTAGGTGGGGTCCTCCATGATTTCATGAATTAATTTATTTCTTCATTCATTTGTTCTTCCATCCTTATGCATGCATATTTCCATGAAATCTTCTTTCATTTTTCATCCAAATTTCTACAAATAAAAATAAAACGTACAAGCGAATATTCTCAAAATTAATATATGCACAGAATTACCATTTTACCCCCAAATGATGTATGAATGATGAGTTGAAAGCAATTTTGAAATTTGGTTTTCAACATGTAAAAACACCTAATTATGACATTTATTTAAAATAAAAATTGATTAAATATGGAAGTAAAAATATGCATATTTACGTGCACATCAAAGCTTTTGGAACCCTGTTGCCAAATCCAACTAAGAAAATACTTTGGCTCCACTTAACTGGTCAAACAATTTATCAATTCTAGGTAACAGATACCGATTCTTTATCGTCTCCTCATTCAACTTATGATAATCGATACATAACCTTAACGATCTGTCCAATTTGTTTACAAACACTACGACTGCTCTCCAAGATGAACTACTTGGTCTGATAAAGTTCTTACCTTCTAAATATACCAACTGCACCTTTAACTCCTTCATCTCGGTAGATGTCATCCTACTTGGCGGTCTACTCACAAGTTCAGTACCCGGTACTAAATCTATTCGAAACTCAATAGCTCGTTCTGACGGTAGTCTTACTACGGGGTCAAAGGCATCAGCGAATTCTCTAATAACGAAAACTCGATTCAACTCATCTTGCCTCCATAATACCCAACAAAGCATTTACCACAAAACTAGGGTTTTCTATGGAGTATATAACCCGATCACTGCAACTGGGGTGTCTAAGTGATTTTTCCCTATCGTGGAAAAATATCCTAACATTATACCTACTTAACCAATCCATACCCAAAATAATTATGAACCCTACGAAATCAAATACATACAAACTGCAAGTAAATATATGACCTAACAATTCAAACTCTAACCGGTCACATCTCATCCCAAGCGTCGCATATCCTCCTATCAAATTCACAACCCTCTAGGATGTAACTAGGTATGAAGGTTAAGCTTATCTATAAAACAATGAGATATAAAAGAATGTGATGCACCAGTATAAAAAAGAACTCTAATCGATACATTATGAATAAAAAGCATACCTCCCAACATAGCTTTTCCTTTCTCCTTAGCTATTGGTCTTGAGGTAGCTGATTCCATTGCAAACATTTTCCTTTTCCATCATTGGCTGGTTCCTTGCACTGGTTCTTATAATGTCCAATCTGGTCACAGTTGCAGCATCTCACTCGTTTTTTGTCAGCAACCTTCTTCCATTTGCCTGCTTGGCAGTCATGAGCGAAATGTTCCTTCATATCACACTTTAGCAAACCATTTCGGCCTTCTCTTTCTTGGTTGTTCCTCCCTTCTGAATGCCTTTCTTATGGAAAAACTTTCTCTTCTAACTCTGCCCACTTTGAGTTCCCTTGTTTTGTTACTATTATGGAAAATGAGTATCTCCTCATGCCTTAAAGCCATCTCAACAACTATATCGCATGGATCTCTAATATGTGGCAAAGTTACATTAGCAAGCTCGGGTTTCAATCCACGAATGAAGTTCTCATTCCTTTTGGTAACGATATCTACCTTAGGATACTCATATCTTGATAACTCCTCAAATCTGTTAGCATGCTCAAGCACTATCATGTCTCTCTGTTCCAACTCAACAAACTTCCTGAGCAGAGTTTACTTGGGGATCTCTGACATGAATCTTTTCTCAAATCTCTTTTTGAATTCTGCCCAAGTCATGGTCTCCTCATTTACTCCTACAGTAACACTATTCCACCAGTACAGTGCTGCTCCTTGCAACTGTCTGGAAGCAATTCTCTTCTTCTTCTTATCATTAAGCCTCAAATCAGTGAAATCATTTTGCAATGAAGCAACCAATTCTCTACTTCTACTGCATCCTCAGTCCCAATGAATGCCTTCCCTCCAAGTCTAGCATAGTCTCTGCTTAGTACTACACACGTATTGACCACTAGAGCTTCCTAATTTCCTTCTCATGCATTTCCTCTAACTAATCCTGCAGCAGCTCCTGCTTGTATCAGGTTGACGAAGAACAGATCCATAGCTCCCATATCAACTTGCGGTGCTCCCGCACCCACATTAGCAGTTGGTGCCCAACTTGGATTCCTTCTAATGTTTGGTCTAGCATTTTCATTAGTGGCGGGGCTTCCTCCACTAAGGTTAACTCTTTCATTCCTAGCTTCCACATCTTACTTCCTTAAAATCTGCATTCGAGTCTTTGTAAGATACATAAGAATAGCCTAAGAAAGATGGGAGAATAGAGATAAAGTGTATACTTATATATAGCAAATACAAGTACGCTATTATAACGTTATCTCATACCCTATTCTTTTCTCTAGTTTCTTAGGATTATGTTTACAAAATCATTTTTAAGTTTAAAGTTTCTTTTTAATTTTCATCAACCTATGCTCTAATACCAAGTTGTAACACCCTATATCTTGAGACCCAATGCTAAATGCTATAGATGCTACAATCATCTATAGTATTTAACTTTCATTGACAAAATACGGTAGTGTTAATGGTATCCATAATATCAAAGGCACATAAATATGAAATAAAATCACAGATTTAGAAAATAACTTTTCTAATTACATTTCAAATCAATATTTCATATTCAATTACATAATCCCAAAATGATCCCAGGTTTCGATCAAATACAATCATTACAAACTACACCAAGGGCAACATATGAAGATGCCACATTGGATGATCAGAGTACTAATAGATAGACATATCAGTCATAAATACATCATAATGGAAATACTACTAAACAACTCCTACATAGCTAGCTTTGCCTCCCGCACGTATTCGGAAGCTTATTTGTCCAACCTACTAAATCTGAAAAGACCTTATCTCTCAATCTACTCAAATTAAATTTTGAGCACCTAAGAGTTTAAGGGGAAAACATAAACTTCGGGTCAGACATAAAGCCCAGTGTGAATAATACTATTACATCTTAGTTTATTGATATAAAGTGAGACCACGACACATAGCGGAATAGGTTTCCCCTCACTCATATTCTTTTAAAAGCATATCTTCTAAAAATCAAAATCCTGCAATCAAACTGATTATAACAGCAAGAGAAATAACCTATATACATATAAATTAGGTAATCGATGGACTATCTATCCACACTATAGCTTTATCTAGCTAACTATTAATCATTGGCTGACTTCGGCCTACCAGACATAATCAATAAACTTCTGTTTGACACAATGTTGGGCCATCTACCATTAACTATCTTCTTCTAGGGTCAATTGATCCTTTTTTGGGCTTACCAATAACCTATCTTTACTCTATATACTCCCTTTTGTGTGTAACGTCACTTTAGTCCCATCTGTGACAAAGCCTTACAAACTGGAATTTTGGACTTATTTTAGCTAGGGGCTAATAGCTAAAGTTTAGGGTACAACCCCATATCAATCTCATCTGGTCTTCTAATATCTAAGTCTTAAACTTAGGGTTAACTACCCTATTAAACTTTCATTTCCTTGAAAACAATCTTTACAAATGATTTACCCTTGAAATCGTATATTTATAAAACAAGGAAATCATACCCTTTCCTTTACTCAAAATACTTATGCTATGATATATGCGTTACACAAAACAATGTTGATGAAATCTTAATATTGGGATTATGCATCCCTTCAAATAAGTTAAAACCCTTTTAACTTAGAAAACTTTAGGCCATGAAGCCAAAGCAATACCTTCGAAACCCTTGTTTAAAACCTTAAACAACGCTTTCGAAAGCATTAAAAACAACACTTTCGAAAGCATTACTTAAAACCCTAGACACCCTCCTTCAAAACCATTTAAACTTATTTTTCGAAAGCATTAGAACCTTCCTTTCAAAATACTTAAAACATATCTTTCGAAACATTCACAATATACCTTTCGAAAGCATTGGGCTCAAGTAAAGGGTTGTGGAAACATTGCTTTTAAACCATTTAAAAATATTTCTTTCGAAACTATTGGATTTGACATTTAATATAACCATTGGAAGCGAAAGTATGCCTTTCGAAAGCTTTAATCCAAGTACAAGAGTCAGGGAAGAGGATGGTTTCAAAACCCACCCTTTCGGAACTGTTGCTTCGAAACCATTTAAAAGCTGCTACATGAACCTTTCGAAAGCAATGAGAAGGTAGCATTCAAGTAAAAAGGCGAAAGCACCCATTTCGAATACATTGTGATTCAAAAAGGTATGAGTGTAGGAGCTAGGTATCTGATAGGTTCAAATGCGGTTATCATTTCGAAAGCTTCTTTTAAAACGAAAGCAAGTGGAAACTCTTTTTAAAGCTCCTTTTTGAAAACAAAAGCAAGTGGCAACTTCTTCAAAATCTTCTTTTTAAACAAAGGTGAGTTGATTCATTCGAAAGCTAATTAGAGTGGCTGCAACTGCTTTTAATGCATGCCTTCGACATAGTCCCTTTCTCCAATGCACTACATACCAATTTCTTGATACCATGTGCATTGGTTTCGAATAGGTTCGAAAGGTCTACTGGACATGGTGATGGAAGCAAGCAAAGGAAGTGTCAAAGTTGTGATTCGAAACAAAATTGATTTTATGCCTTCAGAGTAATTTCTTTTCACCTAACTTGCCCAATTTGTCAAAATATGATTGGTCATCTTTTTTTTTCAAAATCCTTTTCTAAAAAGGCTGCTGAATTCCAAATTTACAATTTAATATATTTTAATCAAATAAGCCCTTCTCCTTGATGTAACATATAAAAAATTTAAGTCCCTTAACTTAAATAATTTTATAACCATAGTAAAATACTTGGGAAATTTCCCAAAATCACAACATTTCATTTTTAATATTTTTCTAACATATACAAATTTTTGTCCAAAAATTATTACATAGTTGCTTAAATAATTTAAACCTAATTTTAACTATTTACATTCATAGAAAATCCATAATAAATCCACAATTACCTAGAAAATTTTGAAACTTGAAACCCACTTCTAAAATATACTTTTGTTCATATATAAAGGCAACTCATTTGGATGTCATTTAATAGGTTTTCTAATCAAAACATGTCATAAAATCCATATAAATCATCAACAAGCATATATATTTATTAAATAATCATAATATCACATGTTACTTGCAAAATAATTCAAACATAATCATAAAACCCAAATCATTATCAAAAATGAGATGTAGATCAAATTATTCACCTTGGCATGGTGTTAAGAAATTGAGATTTTCCCTTTGATTAATTCCTTCAAGCTCTCTACTTGATTCCTAGTTTATCTACTTTTTGATTCCTCCTAATGGTGGTCGGCCGAACTCTTAGCATTTTAATTTTGTTAGTGAATGTTAGAATGAATAAGGAATGGAGAATGGAAGGGTTTAGGGTATTGGAATGAAGTATGTTCCCATTTTACCCTTATTATACTTATCCTACTTACTTGTTTTCAATTCTTTTTTTCTTATACATTCATTAAGGCACAGCCCCTTACTAATTAACAAATCTCAATCCCTTAACTATTAATATTATTTTGTTTAATTTATCCAATTAAATATTCTAAATAATGTTACTAAAAATTTGGGTAATTGCACCCCTTCATCACATTTCCATGCCCTTCTTCCCAATTATTTATGTGCCTACCGATCAATCTCCTTCCCTATTTCTACACACTTGCACATTCTATCTTCTCCTTAATTTTGTCATGCATGCTTGTAAAACGTGATCTTCACAACATGGTTACAACCTGTTCATGCTACACTAACACCACCTAGCTTTAAGACACCTCCCATGGTCATATGAAGATCAGTAAGAAAGTTAGGTCTCTGGTAATATATGAACTCACATGCACTAAGCATCAACAATTTCCGACTACCACATTCGTTCACAAGGCCCTCTCTGATTTATTTATAAGGTCAGCAATTTTAACAAAAGCATTGTTTTTAGGCATCCTTTTATCATTAGTTTCGTTAATACCTCTCCATATACTCTTTGGATCCTAACTGGATGTTAATGAATGGTTAAACATATTTTCAAGGTTTCTAACTTAGTGTAATCAAGGGTTTTGATTTTTGAACGTTGAGGTTTTGTTCTAAATTTTTTACAACCAATAAAAATGCATGAGGAGAGGGTAGTATTTTTACAAATGATGGAGGAAGGATAAGAATTTTGCAGAAGTGTTTATGCATGTGTGGATGTATGAATACACATGGAGGTTTAAAACTTCAACGCTAAGGAAACAAGGACCATTTCTAAAATGCAAACCAACAAAAAGTTGGCTGCAATGACAAGCAAGGACAAAAACAGGATAACTGTAATCTTGTTCTATATTTTTGTAGGCAGAGAGGATTTCATTTTGATTTAAAGAGTTAGTTTTCGGTACCCGACACCTACTATCACATCCGCGTACGAACTATGAACGACAGAAAGTGTGATATGATCATGCACAACAGTGTGACACAATCATAAAACAAGAATAAAACATATCGGTTAACAAGTTCTGTTAAATTCCAAAAATGCTAATGTTCGACGTAAAATACGTCAAACGGTAACTTAGTTATTTTCCAAATTAAAAATTATGGAAATATTTTATAAATTAATTAAAAAAATGTCATTAAAATCAAGCAGTTATTAAAAACACAGATTTTATTATAAAAACTCAAATTGAATATTTAAAACTAATTAAATATTTTAAAATCAAAGTGGTAAAATTTCGAATCATTTCATAACCATTCATCAGTTACCAAAAGTATAATGTCCCTGTCTTCGACCGAAGTGGGATGAGTTGCAAAAATTGCCCTTGAAAAATTATAGCCCTTTGGACGTTGATGGACACCAGCAGATTTTCAGAATGTTAGTTGATCCAGAATATGACCTAGGTTAAAGAATTTGATAATAAAGTGAAAATGACACTTATGTCTTTCCAACCATCGCCTTGCAAAGCCAAGCAGACACCGAACATAAAACCATTCGAGTTTGAAGAGGCTGAGCTTGTTCCAAGCACTCATTAATACTTGACAATGGGGTGAAGGCTCGAGGAAAATGTAGGAAAAGCTCCTTGTCCATTATTTGAAGTTGTAAATAAATCCGATGTCCTAAAGAGTTGGCGGACGGAACATGACGTTCATAAATAGTAAGAAAGTGCCACGAAGAAAAGCATAGTTGTTCAGTTGTAGTTGCGTAGAAGCTATCCCAAGATATTTTAGCATCTCCCGATAAAAGAATTGAAGGACGACATGCATCCAGCCCAGCACATGAACTTATTAAATGCTGTATACCCCCTTCGGGGGTGAATGAGCCATGTCGTTCACTAAAGGAACTAGAATGTCTTTGAATGGAATTCCGTGTTTGGAATATAGTCTGCGAAGAGCGATCTCACCGATTCTGGAGGCTTGGGAATCTGTTAGGTTATCTAAAAAGATAGCGCCTTCTACAACGTCGAGGGTAGGACTTATATCTTCCGTCGAAAAGACGGAAACGTCAGAGAAAAGGTCGACCAACGGGCCGAAAAATTCCGTTTGTTCAGTTTGACGAACATGGGAAATCCTACCAGATATAGTTGCGGAACTTGACTCAGCTTCGGGATTACTATGCTATGAATTTGGTCAAGAAGGCATTGTAGCTAGATGCTCTGGATGTGTGAAGTCCATGTCAACCATACTGAGTAAATAATCGAGATTAGAAAAGTTTACCTGTCCCCCTATGCTAAGTGTAAGCTAGTGTGGTTTAGTGTCATCTAATGCAGAGATAAGTAGCTAAAAATAAAACAAAACAAAGTAAATGACGAGAATTTGGATTCTCACCAGAGTGACCGTCACCATTGACCGTCTCAAATGGCCAAAAGATTGGTCGATTGTGTAAGCATTAGGATCGACCATTGGCATGTTGAAGTGTGAAATCCATTATTAAAGTCCATCTATTACGTTTTAGTTCATGTTCTAAGTCCCATGGATCTGGTCGTTCAATTTCAAGTTCATCGATGGATATGCAAGTCTCGTGGTTCATCCTTGTCATATGTTCAAGTTCATTGAAATGAGACTGGTTTTGATTGTTCAAACAAATGATTATGGATTGGTTTTCAAGTTCAATTTGAAGGCTAGAATTAGCCAAGTATAAATAGCTGATCCCAATTTGCCAACCCTTAACCAAGAGCAAAAAAACCGATCCCTCTCTCTAGTGATTAACACCGATCCCTTTCCTTAACAAAAATACCAATCCCTCCATACTAACCAACTCTACCAATCCCTCTACTTTATTTTTTACAATCTTCCACCAAACTTCCACTACCTATCTCTCCATGCTAACTTCCACTACTGATCCCTTTCCTTCGCCATTCCAACCGATCCCTCCTTTATCCAACAAAACTATAGACCGCTCCATGCAAATTGAGGACGGCCGATCGCTCTCCTTCCACCTCCTCATGCTACACTTTAAAGTTTTTAGCCAAACTTACCACATCCCACTTCTCATCTCCTTCATGCAGCTTCAATCATCAATTATTCATCACGTCGAACTCCAAATCATCGCTAATGGAATGGAATCCATCGCCTCATCATAAAATCAAAATTGTATAACCAGAAACCTACCTACGTATGTGTGTATGTCTATATATATATATACATATATATATATATATATATATGTCAATGGCAGTGATAAGTGGCTTGGGGATAATCGAGATGGAAGATAAAAGGAAGCGGGCTTACAAAGGCGAGATGGATTGTAGATGAATTCATTTCAAAATGAAGGGAAGAAGAAAGAAGGGAGGGATCGGCTTTAATGGTGGAACGAGGAAGGCTCGGCATTTTGAGGGATAAGGGGAAATGGTAGGGAAATGAAATAAGTAAGTATGGAAGAGAAGAGTGTTAGTTCATATATGGGGATGAGGGACCGCCCATGATTTCGACTCGAAGCAAAGGGGAGATGGATCGGTTAAAAATATGCCAGCCCCTATAAGAATGCATATAAAAAAAAGAGGGAACAGCTAGGGATATACCGATCCCTATAAACAAAAAAGGAGGAATGTTTGAGTTATCAGCCTCAACTTCACTAACGTTAGTTTGTATGGTACACGTTTCGAAAAGAGTTGTTTTTTAAAGAGAAAAAATTGATGAAAATGAAGGGCTTCAATGTGAAGGCCCATCTTCTAGTCTTAAAATGTTTACTAGATTTCTAGCCAACCTTAGAATTATAGTTTGGGGTGGTCTTTAATAAAGGTTATTCACTAAAAACGTTGTTTGAAAATGTAAAATAAGGAATGTTTGAGATTAAATTAAGAATATAGTAAAGTATTGCACAAGATGTAGAGAGGTTTGATCTAGAATATATCTACATCCAATATGCCTTCTTATATTATTGCTTTTGAGTAGTCGACTGTAGGCGAGATTTAACGGCTATTGCAAGAATATAAAACTAGCAAGAGTGTCTTGAATGAAGAAAATTTGATGCTTGCACAAGTGTATGAAATGCTCTATTTATAGCGGTAGAGATCATGTTTTAAAGGGCGAGGATTGGAGCCTTAGTAATCAAGCTTTCCTAGAGCCATTGATTGCAATTTGTAGATTAGATGTGGCTAGCTCCAACTCCACTTGGAGGGAGTGGTCAAAACGCATGCTAGTTAGTGAACCATATTGCATCATGCTTGCGTCAAATGAGCAAACATGGTACACGAAGCGGTTGTTGTACAATGGTGCTTTGCCCAAGTGGCTATAAAGTACAAAGATTGATTGTCTCACGGTGACGCTTTTGACAAATGAACAGTGTAGGTATAACGCTTTTGACAGAGGAAAATTTTGAGGTCACTTTGTCCTTTTATAGGGGTGAACATGAGCTTTTGTTAGATCTTGTCTATACAAGATAAAAAGGAAGCAAACAGAGGAGTTGATCGATGAGGGGTCATGATGAATAGGAAAAGATATAGATAAGACCCATGAGTGGGTAGGAGCTTTTGGGAGTTAGTCTTCCATCGTTTGCTTGGATGATGCTTATAGTGATAGAAGTGACACAAGTTTATTATAATACCTTTTCCTTCTATGAACAATAGTAAATCAAGTTGTTGTATTAACATTGGGACAAAACCAGAAGGTTGTTGTTACACTCAAGCACAACCATAAATGATGATCAACGTTTTTAACTATTTGAACCCAACGAATTACTCCTAATCACGGTAATTTAACAATTTTTATGTATTCCTTTGGTTAATTTCATGGATGTATAATGGTTGTGTTGTTGTCCTATATATATTCATTTACTCTTACATCATTAGTTAACATTAGAATTTTAATTACTCAATTCATGATCTATATATTTTTATGTTATCATTTCAGGTTATATACGGTGTTTAACTATTTCTTTCATTTATATATTTGTTATATAGTTGTATAAGTTATATTAGAGTGCCAGATATATCCACTTTAGGTGATTGTTGTAGGGTAGTGGTTGTAGATTATCGAGAATGGTGAGGAGTAATGTTTTTACGGTAGATTTCTCATCAAAACCATAGCCATGACTCTAGAGATGATGATCCATCATCGTCTAGAATACCAATAGCAGAGAAGTCTGCCTATCTTCTACTAACCCACCATTCAGAAGACACATGCTCCTAGGTGATCAACACTTTAAGTACTATATTTCTGAAAACCCTACCTATAACATCGAAATAAAGGAGAAACTGTGTGTGTGTGTGTGTATAGACATTGAAGATTTGTTAAGCATTTGTGGTTGTACTAGTTGATGTAGTATTTGGATGCTAATGTATATTTTGAACTTGTGTTAATATATATGTAGTGTTTAAACTTGGTGCGTATGTGTGCATCTCGTGTTTGATTAGTTATAAATTATCTATGATGATATATAATTGCCCATGATGACATATATATGATAACATAGAGTGGACTCTACCACTGGTTCGTTAATCATTTATTTTACCACAAATGCTCACTACTTTTGGCATAACTCATTTTTTTGAAGTAGCATTTCAGCACAACATGATTTCTTTTGTGCTTTGAGTTCATGTTGTATATCGATGTAACTCCATTCTAGAATGTATTTTTTATTTGAGCGGCTCCAACCTTCTTATTTTTCAATGATCTATGACTGAGTATATGCTTGGCTAGCTAAACAGATAAACGAACCTGTCGAGACCATGATTTAGCTAAATCAACTCCATTTTCTCGCATCCATTTATCTTTTGATCGAAATACCATCATCATTTGAACAAATGACTTTTGTTTCCTACTATGCTGATAAAATGCAATAGAAATTGGTCGTTTCATGGTGGAGAGAATATGTAGATGGGTAGTCCTTCAAAATCACCGTATGTGGTGTAGCAGTAAATAAGTACATCGTCCGATGAAGGAATTTGGTTAAGATTCCACGCTTCATTTTAACTTTGTTGCATCAAATACTAATTTTGACCAACACTGTCAGCTTGAAATTCTATGGCCTAGTGCGCATACATAAGAAGCGAAATGAAGGAGCATAAAAGTGCACTTTTGGGATGAGCCCAAAGCTAATTGCAAATTTGTTTGCTGCAAATTTGTTTTTTTGGAAAAGGTACTTTATTAACTCAAAAAAATTCATATATTTCCATAATATGCCTCATCAAAACCAATAACAACCCATAATTTGGATTTAGTTATTTAGTTAATTAATTAGGCTCCGAAAATGGAATTTTTGCAAAAGATGGAAATTTATCATGAAAATTGCATCATTGCGTCCGTGGCGAAATTCTAAGCAACATTCATATTTTGGATTTTTGCAATTGGAGTTTAAACGTAGAAGTTACGGACGAAAAATGAATTTGGAACGAAAATAATTAAATAAGAAAAATTAATGTTTTATATAAATTACCCAGGCCCGGGCCGACCCGTTATTAGGGAGGTCGACCCCCGGCGGTCGATCGGTGGCTACCTAGTGGCTCCAATAAACCTAGGCCGAAATGGCCAGAATTTAATATATTTCGATCTAACGATTCCGGTTGATTCTAGCACCTATAAATTCAGGCCTAGCCCTCCCTTCTCTTCTCATATTTTTATTTAGGCAGTAGCCAAGCTTTTCCATTTCTTCTTTTTGACTTTCTTTCTAAATTATAAAGATAATTATATCTATATTCATACAAATTGAAGAAGAGTAGAAATCTAATAAAAAGGAGAAGAAAAGAGAATCAACCATATGCGTATTTAAGGTAATTTATGTGTGTGTGTGTGTGTATATGTATATATTTGTATCTATTTTCTCTCCCAGTCCCAAATCTCTTCTCAAATCTGTAATTCTAATGTAAGTATATACCTTTTTATACATATTTATTAGATTAAAAAGGATTTGGAGATGAATCAAAGGTTCTACGTTAGATACGGAGATTTGGTTCGCTTTTAAAAGGTGAGTGGAAAATTTGATTGATTTTTATAATATGAAAATTACCTCATTGGTGTTTATTTGATTTTTATGCCTAATTGGATAATTGTACATGAGTTGTAGGCAATGAATTGAATACGATCTGAATATAATAGATATCGCCTACATATTCTTGTTTATGAATCGATTTATCATTGTATACATCCTGATCTAGAAATCAGTCCCAAAAGTATGAATTTATAACATTGATTTGAATGAAATTTATTCCAGATCTGAAATAGGCTGTATAATAATGTTATAAATTTGGATTATTACCCTAATCTTATTGGAATGTAAATGTTCTACATTTCGAATTGTTGGAATTTAGATCCATTTAATATTTGTAAATTATTTTTATTTCTTTCCCTTTTAGAAAGATACAGCGTTTGATCTAACAAGGAATGGATGCAAATAAAAAGAGAAAGAGATGTGTAAAGTATGAATTCGTTGAAATTTACGCTTATTTCAGTAATAAAAAGAAATGGCTATTCCTTTTCATTTCAAACGATGTAATCTTTTATGTTTTAAAGTTAAATCTTTTTTTTGGACTAATTTATGGAAATGATAAAGGATAATTCTTTTAGATACAACTCCAACAATTTAACATGGAAAAGAATATTCTAATGAAGACATATAACTAGAACATATTTGATAGAAGTAAATATCTGTACATATTTCCTACGCTTATAATAATTAAATAATAGACTAAAAACGACGCTTGCACGCACTATTTGCATTTAGGATAATTAAGTAATGGGAAAAGAATTTAAAAAGGTTGTAATTCCAATAAATATGGGTTGTAATAATTTAATAGGGTAGATGGATTAATGGGACTGATAAAAATGGAATATATATAAAAGAATCTAATTCGAAATTAGTAATCATACATAGCTGTCTTAGGATATGTCCGTTAGGCTTTTATGGATAAATTGGCATTTATGAGCACTAAGCGTGGATTTATGAGTAGATAAATATTCAAGGGCAAATCTTATCGCCTTAAATAAAAAGGGAATTAGTAAGCTAAGTTCAATGTATACCTAGGATAATATAAATAAAGATTTAGAATGGTTAATTGGACTTTGTTGGTTAGTGATGCGAGGTTAGTAGAGTCACTCGAAGGAAGTCTGCCCTTCACTTTAAGACTACCAGGAGTCGGGTATACTTACTAGTTACTACTGATATGAGATATCACTAATCCTACATTACAACAAAAACAGTCCTTTTACAAGAGCAATGCCCGTTGTAATATGGTTTTCGCAACGGGCATGTGCCCGTTGTAATAGGCCTCGTTGTAATAGATCCACCACGTTTTACAACGGGTGAAGCACGTGTAAAAACCATTGTAGTATACCTTTTTACAACGGCCATAACCCGTTGCAATAGATTAACCATACTAATTGCATAGCCTATTTCACAACATGTATTGACCGTTGTAAAATACATATTTAACAATGCACATTGCCCGTTGCAAAATAAATGCAAATTTTAAAAAAAATTACAGCAACATCCATGCAATACATCCATACTAATACTAAATATTGTCGTAAAATAATTAAAATCACATACATAAAGGCTAAAAGCTAGAGTCATAGAATTCTGACACTCCAAAAAGTTAGATAAGTTTACATGCCAAATACATAAAGCATTAACACATAACAGTCTGCTACAAATATCATGTTCTAAATACAATCATACTATATCACAGAGATGAAGTCTTTATGCCACACGACGGTTGATCCAACGGCCTCTTTGATAGTTTGCATCTCTGAATTTGGCCTAAATAAAAAGGCTTCTGGTTCCACCGCTACATTAACCCATACTTTCCAAGCATTTGCTCTAAGCTTTACAAAATGTACTTCTAGACGAGCGTGCAAAGTGTTGATAGAATTTCGAAGATTATCAATATTAGGTGGATGTACGTATACTGCGATTTCAGCTTATTGCTGATGATTTTGAGAACAAGCCTAAACTTGAACACAATAACATAGGTAACACTGAGTCTAAGTAGATAAAGAAACCTCCATCATTTAAAAAAAAATTGATTTATACCTGCAAATTAAAGCATTTTCTACTGACCACCTTTGATAAGACCAGCTTTGCCCAATTTTTCAATCTACAAATGAGTGAAAAATTATTGGCATAAGATCAGTACAGCACATTCTTAATATTTCGGCTAAAATCTTATCAAACTGGTTTCACATGTAATAACAATGATATTTTATGACTCGTAGAAGTAGAAAGCACATACATCTGCAACATAAAGATATTGTTATACCTCTTTATAAATGCAAAAGGTCCTAGCAGATGCTAATTGCTTAGAAATGTCGCATTGTCCATGAAACACAACCACCATTGTCGGCCAATAGCCGGAGCCTGGAAGTAATAGGCAATTAATTTTTATCTATATATGAACTATAAATTCATTTTTGTAGCAATTCATTATTTATACGAGCATGGTAGTATAATATAATATAATATCCCTGGCTTCCAAGTCAGTTTTTAGCATAGAAATTTACTCTTAACCAATGTTTTGAATAAGAAAAAAAAACAGGAAGGATCAATTAATAGCTTAAAGCTCTCTATTGTAAAATGAGTTAGACAACGCTCACAAAGCAGTAAGCGTGAAACTAATCAGCCAAAAGAAGACACATAAAAGTAAACATATTTGAAATTACAATGGTATAGGAGAAATATACTTAAGGAAAATTGATTCCATATGCGATGCGAATCTCCGAAGAAGGGAACGCAATAATGAAAGAATCATTTCTACACAGAAATTTAGTGCCATGAAGAGCCGGTGCCTTTTTTCAATGATAGCATCATTTGAATGCTCGCATACACCAACTTGCTATATTGCCTCGACCCATAGTTTTGCTGATCCATCTAATATTGGAACCTGAAACGAGACAAACCTAAACTAGTACAAATCATACCTCAAACATATTTCATAGCCTGTATATGAATAAATCTTCACATAAATAAGTTCGCAAATATTAGCATTTATGGAACTTGACAGTTATATGTAACCTAAGACTTTTTATATGCAAAATTCAAGTATTTGAAAAGCCTTATATCCAAAAGCTCACAGGCATTCTACATTCACTTTTTAAAAAAATCCACCTTTATGTATTCAAAGCTTTTAGCTCATAAAATATGGTATATATTTATATAGAAAGCCGTATATGTTTAAAACTAACAGGCGTATTCAATCACCCATACTCACTTACATATGTGGACCTACACAACTGTCTTTGTATTTTGCAACTTTTTACTCAATCACAGCTTGCATACATAGGAAATGATATTCAGTCTATTATTGCTAGTCAATCAAATGAATGTACTCCATTTTTTTAAAATTGGTAGAACGCTACCATATTAGTTGAAAATTAGGTATAAAGAGCTTTGGTAAAGTTTTAAAGTACCCAGCTGAAGCTTATATTGGAAAAATATAATAAAAATAAGAGTTGGAACAGCCTATGAAAACTTGAATCCATAAATGACCTCCATTATTGAAATTTAAAGAGATTTCAAACCAGTTTCCACTTTTTTCTTATAGTTAAAAATATGATACTCGGGTTGTCAAGGAAATTGGTTCCAAGCTTCCTCTAAAGTACAATTTTACTTTATACATAAGTTTTATTTGAAGTATGAATATGCAGTTTAACAGAGAGTGCAATGCTGAACCAGACTAAAATTTAACAGAGGAGGCGACATGGATGTGTAGACCATATGAACAGACTATGCGACATAGAGCAGACTCGGTTACAAAATGCTATAGACTAGTTCAACAGCCGTACTAAGACAGAAGACAAAATCTAGTACAACATCAACATGCCAGTTTTATCAAAGTCGAAGTCAGGTGTATCAAAGTCACAACATCAATATACATGAAGTATGAATACATGAACATGTACACAATGACAACCAGAGCATAGCACAAAAATTGGAACCAAGTCAGTCTCGTTTCAATGATTAAAGTCGTAGAGAAAAATTCAAATAACCAAAGTCAATTTTAAAAATTTCATAGAATCAAAACGGTGATAGCAAGTTCCAACAAAACAGTGTGTCAAAAATCCAAATAGAAATTTATCAAAACAAACTTTAGCTACAAAATGCATCCATATAGTCAGTGTCGAAGTCACAAAGACAATGGTCAACATCAAGCATCAGTATCAACTGGCCGATGTCAATAGAGTGTCGAACAAGTTCATATTTTCACAAAATCAAGTGACTGAAGTCAAATGCAAGTATTAGTTTTGAACAAGACAGAGATGCCGAAGTCAACAAGCACAAAGAATAGAACCAGGTCAAGTTCAAAATGTCAGATACTCAAAGTCGTGATATTCACGATGACCATGTCAGAATGAAACCGTGATGATTAAACAAATATCAAAACCATGATGACCAAGGAAATCAACCAACTCAAAAATCGAAGCCGTGTTAACCAAGCAAAATACATAAGAAATTGAAGAAGTCAGAAGAATCGCTATCATTCAATATTAATCAAGTGGCCGAGATGAATTCAAAGCTAAATTATTTGACGAATTCGTATATAATATACGAATGAAAATATAGGGGTTCGAACCCTATATAAACGAACATCATCGAAAAAATTATGCATTCGAGTACAAGCTAAAAAGGAATAATCATTCGACTCGAATCAGGATCGAGTTCAACATATCAACCAGCAAAAGCAAAAAGAATAATTCATACCACTGTAGACGAACTCGATCCATATTGGAGAAGTCGTGTGCTAAAAGAAGAGAGCATCGATTGACAAAGGAAGCACGTAAATCATCATTCGATCGAGCAAATTGAAGACGGCGGCTTCAATTTTTCCCAAAGCCCTAATTTCGAGCAAAGAGGAACGAGCAAAGGAACAAGGCCAACATTTTTACAGAGCAAAGCAAAGGAACGAAACAAAAGGGTCGGCCTTGTTTTTTTAATTGGAAATTAGGGTTTTGATCGGCACCTATTACAACGGACATTTTTAGCCCGTTGTAAAATTGGCGCCTATTAGAACGGGCCTGAATGGACCGTTGTAATAGTCTTCTATTGCAACGGGCAACCAATGCCCGTTGTAAAAAGGGCGTTATATATGGCATCTTTTACAACGGGCCTGAATGGACCGTTGTAATAGCCTTCTATTATAATGGGCAACCAATGCCCGTTGTAAAAAGGGAGTTGTAATAGGGTATTTTTGTTGTAGTGCTAGGACATGGGTTAACGTGATAGATTGGGCTTGCTTTCTTAATTGGAAAGTATTAAATGGTCCAAATTTGAAATCAGTGGTAAGGGATATTTCCATAGGGGTTTACTTCTGGTTTGAGGTCTTAAATGGCTGAAGGGTCCGCCACTTTCCTAAATGGAAGTATAAGTAACCTAGTGAGATTCTAAACAAATAGATGAGGATGTCTCTAAAAAGGGTTTATTTCAGTGTTGAGGTCTTAAGTGGATAAAGGGTCTGCCTCCCTACCAAAAGAAGTAACCTAATGAGATGTTGTGTTTATAAATAAAGAGTGAGTGGATATCTCGGGAAAGGTTCGCTTTAGGTTTAGGGTCTTAAATGACTGTAGGCTCCTCCTCTTTCCTACAAAAAAGTATTAAGTAGCCAATGAGATTTCCAAGCAATGACAGGTAGATAATACCATTGAGAAGCACACTCTAGATATAGATCTTAAATGACGGGGTCTGCCTACTTTAGGAGCAATAGTAACATTTAAGAGCACGCCTTGAGGATGAGTCTTTAATGATGGGGTCTGCCTTAATTAAGATCTTAAATGACCAGAGTCTATGTAAATACTCGTAAATTTTAAAGGTTTTATTAACGTACTTAACTGAAATTTTATGAAATTTTAAATAATTAAATTTGAAAATAAAAATTTAATATTTGGAAGACGTCTGTATAAACATAGCAAATGGTAATTTTTCATCAGATAATATGGAAGTTAATTTTATTATGAAATTTTATTTAAATTCAAATCAGTTAAAAATTGATGATAATAAATGTTTTCCAAACCTGAATATTTTTATACAATAAATTTGTGAATCATCTTCTGAGTGTGATGTCATATTTCGTTTCTCTAAATTTTGACTGCTATTGCTCCGTTTATCTTAATTTCTGCATTTTAGCAGCATTTTCGGTACCGATATCGACTTTTGACAGGATGATCGTATCGTCGATATCTATGTACCGTTTTAATCGTCTTGTCGTGCTGATTTCTACGGTATATTCAATTCTATGTTTTGATGTTCGATATGCAGCGGAATCCATGAAACTATTTCATATCGGTACCCATTTTTATTCCTTTTGGTTTACTCGTGACCATTGGTTTATCTATCATAAACTGTTTAGCCATTTAGCATTTATAAGTCCTGACTATTGACCTTCACTATTCTCCATATTTCAACAAAAAAATTCGTTTGCAATCTGGTTCGTTTACACTTCCAAAAAAATTCTCTGTTCCCTGTTCATATTTTATGTTCTTCTTCCTTCATGTATCACTGTGCCTTCCACCTCACTTCTTCATTTTTTCTCACGCTTACAACCCATTCCAAAACTCTGCAGCCTCCCCTTTATCTCTGCCTTCCTCATGCCTTCACCGTACATGCCCGACCACCCTATCCCATCACTCCCCTAATCTCCCCTCATCTTTTCCAGCACCGAACTTTGGCAATCACAACCGCCACCTCATTCTCTCGTCTTCCGGCATCTTGCTAGCCTCACTCTTCTGCAGTCGAGCTTTCCCATCACTTCCCCGTGCTCTCATCACCCAGTCGCCTCTCGCAATCACCGAGCTCCTACCTGTATTGGCCGATCTTCTTGCTCAAAATCTGTTCGCCCAGCAACCAAGTAGCCCACGTCTTTGCACTTCGAGCAGCCGAACGAGGCTCTACCACCTTCATTCGAGCCATCTTCCCTTTCTTCCATTTTCAGCCGAACAAGGCTCTACGTAGGTGCTCACTTTGTATATACATATGTATGAAAGTTTATATATATAAGTGTTTAAAGTATTATATATTTTTATATATATAATTTATATAGTCTGCTTATATATTAGTATACTAAGTTATAATATGTTCTATTTTGCTTTATATATGTGTAAGTTATACAAGTTAAGTATCTGGGATGTTGCTTATATATATCAATATAATATTTTTTGTACAACTTATTTATATATATAAAAGGTATAAGATTTATAACTTTCATATATATATATATATATATTTCGTATATAAGATGCTTATTACTTGTGCTGCCTTCTTAGTCTATAATATGATGATTTTGTTTATGTTGATAGGCCGAGGTATATCTATATCAATATACACACACACACACACATACACATTAAAGCAATGTAGAGCATTGATATTCTGCTGCATATACATCACCTATATATTGAAATTTTTACTCGATGTTTTAAAATAGCTGATTATATATCTAATTCATATAAATTTTAGTTTTGGTATGTGTTTGTCGAATAGCTTACATATATATTTATTTACATATGTACCCTACGTCTGTTGTCTAGTTTCATAATATATATTAGTTTATATATATAGTTAAAGTGTATGTTTATTTGCATGCTAGCATTTGCTGTTATATATATATATATATTATTCAGCACATTCATATTTTGTTCTATATTTTTATAAACAACGGTCTGCATTTAGGTTGAAAATAGCTCGCATAGATATATTTTCTTGTTGTATGATTTTTAGTTAGCTTATATATATATATATATATATATATATATATATATATGAGTCTAGAATATAATTGTGAATGCCTGTATATATATTGGTTTGTATAACCAATATGGTCCGCATATTTTTCCATAGCCTGTATATATAATAATGATGTTTAAAATGTGTATACATACATACATACATATATATATATATATATATATATATATATATATATTTGTGTTGCGAATAATGGTTCATAGGCTGATATAGATAATTGTTTATAAGTATGAGTTTACTTGCATATCGGCATTTGTTGTTTGTATGTAAATGTTATAGTTTGTATACTATAAAGAAATATGTCGACCTATATATGTGTCTTATTATATATTTTATATTGGCGCTTTGATTTCAAAATGTTTACAGATTTTTACATTACATTATATAATTGTGTTTTGATTCATAGAGATATAGATTTTGATTTTTCATACGTATACATTTTAAAATTTATATTGATTATCAGGTACACGTAGATTTTGTTTAAATACGTGTCTTAATTTAATTATTTGTTTCGGAAGATTAATAAAATAATAATATAATTTACTCTTCATTTCTATTATATTAAGATGGTTCTGATTCATTTTATCAATTCCTCTTTTTATCAGTTTTGTTCGCCAAATTCCTGTCCATCTTGCTTCGTTTTGGAATTCGTGCTTGGATTCATAGCTTATTTCCTTGTCAAATCTCTTTAGCCTCGAAAGGTGAGCAATCACTCACGATTAACATTCTTATATTTATTAAATTTGATTTCAATTAAAACGACAATTGAAATATGCTGCTGTTAGTTATTTACATTGCTATATATATGCTATTATCTATAGTTGTTCACCTGTGGCATCTGACACCATTATCTGTTATTTATATTGATGGTATATGCCTGTTATATTTTTATCATATTTGTTCTCACTCTGCAAGTTCCCTGTTAGTTTAGAATTCCCTATGGGTTGAAATGATACATACCCGAACGATCTGTAGAATAAAAGAAAATCGTTATGGGTTGAAATGATAAACCCAAGCAATTTTCATTGAATTGAATTTGGGATTGCGGATTGAAAAGATATATACCCGTATACGTTTAAATTACGGATTGAAATGATAAATATCTGTATCACTTGACCATAGGATAGAAAATTATATACGGACACCGTCGGTGTGTGTGTGTGTGTGTGTGTGTGTGTGTATATATATATATATATTGAAAATGATTTTCCAAGGTTTTGAAAAGAAATATATGTGGTTTTAATAAATACCGATTTTAAATATTATATATATATATGTTATTTTATATATAGTTAAATTCTTGACTTTTAAAATTGTATGTTTTGAAAATTTTTAAATTTTAAGTTAGTTTTGAAATTATAAATTTTAAGAATTTACTTATAAATTTCACTATTTAAAATATATATAAATTAAGTTTTAATATAAAATAAGTTTAATAATAAGATTTAATTTAGTAAAGTTTGATTTAATTAATATATAATATGTTTCAGTATTTTTTTAAAATTATATTGTAAAAGATAGATTTTTATAATAATTTTAATAAATTGAGGTTGGGAAGGTAAATTTAAGTTGATTTGAAATCGTATTCTTTTAAGAAATATATTTAAATAAAATCTATTTGAAACTTATTGAATTTGAGATTTTAAAGATATGATTTTATAACTTGATTTTGATTTAAAGCGATTAAATGAATATTTCAAGTTTAACTAAACTGAAGGGAATATTTAGTTTATCTAAATTGTAATTTAAGGTTTTATTTAAATGATATTGAATTGTTTAAGTGAATAATTTCAATATCAAATAATGGTAAAGTTGAATTTGAAATATAAATGAATTTATCAAAATTGAGTTATTATAAATGTTTGAATATTTAAAGTTTGGAAAACCTATTGAAATCGAAATGATTTGATTTGTAGTTCAAATCTATATTTGAAATCGATATAAATTAATAGTTTATTGAGATATTGAATTAAGTTGAAATGTGCGAATTAAGATTGAATTTTTGGTATTCGAGTTGATTTGAGTCAATTTGTAAAATTTGAGAAAAACTACTTGTAACGACCCGAAATTTTTCAAAAATATAAATGGTTATTTGAATAAGACTTTGTGATTTAATATTTGGAGTAATAAATTTTTTTTGACTTGTTAATGAAAAAAAATAGGTAAATTTAAATGTAACAATGATGATTTAAGCTAATTATTGATAAACAGAATGAAATTACAATAAACTAAAAAGTGTAAAATGTTACACTAGTCGTTGGTTTGAATATGAGGAAATTTGATGTTGCAAATTGTAATTAGAAGTTAAAAATTTAAAATAAAAAGTGCAATTAATTGAAATAAGGTAAATTGTCGTACTTGGTTATAAATTGAATACAAGTCACAATCGTAAAGGCTGATTTATTAATATAAATCTGCTTAATAAATGGGAAGCAAGATTTTTAATAAATGTGACAAAGCGAATTTATTGAAATTCGATGCTTGAATATTTCGTAAATAAGAATTGAGTTGAAATTGGAAAGTATTAATGCATCAAAATATAGCCAAGGCTAATTTAAGGTTAATAATTAATGGGTGAAGGAAATGGGTTTAATGTAAGTGTTATATTAGGCTATAAATCAAATGTGAGAAAACAAACGTAAATATTGAAGTAATTAATGAATTAAATATATTGAATAGTAATTAATGTATATGTATTTGGCAATTAAATCAAATCAATTTATAGAAATCAATTTTAAATTAATTGGAAGGAAATCTATAATAAATGAAATTATTTGTAAGTGAATGGAATTTATTTCTATATTAATTGGAAATTTGAATAAGATGGTAATTGTTAATGTAATAAGAGTAAGCCTATATTAATTCTCCTCATAAATTGATAATTGATTCAATAATGTAATACTATCTATAATATGGCAATTTGATTGAATAATATAATGGAAAGCCTATTAAATGGGATTTATTGAAAATAAACTTTGGTATTCAATTGTAATAAAAGCTGAACGTAACGTTGTGTAAGGTAAATTAAAGAAATAGTCGGAAGTAACGTAAGTTTTATTCTCCATATGATAATCAGTTGAATTAAAGGAATGGAAGGCAGGATTTATGGATTTATTGGAATTTAAAATTTAATAGTTGGATTTGTTGCAAATAAGTAGAATTGGATATTTAATTTTACGTTAATTGAAGAGAAGATGGTATATGAGGAAATTTATGTAATAATTTTGAATCCAATACTTAATCCATCTATAATATGACTATTGGTTAATTTAAAATATAGAAAGCAAGATTTATTAATTAAATTGAAGTAAAATTTAATAATTGAAGTTATTGCAAATAACTGAAACTTAACGTTTAAATATTACGTTATTGAAATTAAGATGAAATTTGAGGATTGTAATGTAATAAACCATTATCCAAGGTTAATTTCATCTGTTTGACAATAATGAATGGAGTAATTGTTAATTTATATAACTATATGGAATTATTGGGAATTTTCTTATAAAGCCTGATTTCAATAAATTAAGGTTAGTACGGAAATTTATAAATTAGTCAACTTTAAATTGACATACAAATTTGTTTAAAAATCGGGTAAATGATTAAGAAAATTTTAAAGGATAAAATTTGTCAATTTGAGAATTTAAATTTTTTATTTTGATTTAATTAATCAATTATTAATTTAGTTAATTAATGTAAAAATAGCCATTTTGGCCACTGACTCGGATTTCGACGAATGCAGTTTCATCGGATCCGTAACGGTGAATTATTGTAAGATTTCAAGTTTCGTAGCGATCGGGCTTGTCATTTGATCGCACGGACTCGAAACGCCTTGAAATAAACGAAATTTAAATCAATTGAAATCAATTTGAGAAATATTGATTTTATCATAACTTCTTCATACGATGCAATTTGAACCTGAAACCTTTTCCATTGCGTTTAAAATATTTTAAAACATCTATTTTGATATATGGGTTTACCCAATTTTGTAACATCCCGCCTTTTCGCACACTTTAAACCGACACACATGCCAGTTCAAACCATACGGAAGGGCGGATTGTTATGGGGTAAATAAGAAAAAAAAAACAGAGAAGAAATAGAAACAACACAGAATCTCACAGCGGAAGGATAAAATATAATAATAAATATACAGTTCAAAACAGTTTACAAATACTTGATTTGCTTTATACAATAAATATCAGAGTTACACATACCAATACAATTAATGCAGCGGAACAGTATGAGTGTGGTGCAATACTATAGATAATAATAATACGACTCCTTCGTCTTCGTCCTTCAAAGCTAAAGTCTTCCATCCTGAAACGCTCGGACTGACCCGAGCGAATTTGAAAAGACAAAAACACTCGAGTCAGACTAAAAGATCTTATGTGAGTTAAATTAACAGAAATAAATATGAGTATAGTAACTCAAGAGATGTTCGGGATTTACATCTCCTAAGGATCCGTTAAACTATTTACTATGTAGTATATTGCGCTATTATAATAGTGTCTATTTATAAAATAAACTTACTTTTTAATAGCGTTAAGGGGTTACCCATATAGCCCTTAACACAAATAATGCCAATAGTCTATACAGTACCGTAATACCTCCTGATCGGGAGGCTACCAGAGGATACTCCATAGGTATGACACAAATAGAAACTCGTAGTAAAGGCTCGGTATGGTAGGTGACACGGCACAACTAGGCAATGCCAGGGTAGATATACCAATTGCTATCCAGGCTGGTGGAAACGCGTAGCCGCAGTTACTGCCCACCTCGGACTAACTCCCCAAAATCAAAATATAGAAGTGGCCACTGAATCGATCCAAAATCAAAGTATAATATCGAAGAGGAGGGTCCGATCAGTGGTATGACCTCATTGGCCCGAGAATCGCTCCTGTTTTAGCCACCTTATGCCAACTCACGGGAGTCGGGTCCACGTATTTACCTTACAGGAAACGCCGCCACCACCAACTTCATTCTGGAATCTCCACCGCGTACACGGTTAGTCAAAGTGGTTTTCGGTATCCACAGAGAGTATGTCCATATCCGATCCCGGTCTCTTTGCCAACCCATCGTTATTATAACACCGCGGTCATTTAAAAATAGTTTATACTTTAAAACCAGAATAAACATTTCCATTTTAAAATTATGAATACGATATCATTTTAAAACCTAAAACCATATTATATCATTTATCCCAAATAAAATTCTTTTCCCAAAATCATAATGCTTTAAACTTCATAACGTCTGAAAATCAAATATTTTTCAAAGCATAATATTTTGAAATTTATAGTTTAAAACCATAACTTTTAAAACTCTAATGGTTTGGATATTCCACGGTATATAGAATAAATGGTTTAACTTTAAAGTTACTTTGTAAAGAAAATAGTTCTCATGGCTTTACAAATACATTTCTTTATATAAGTCTAAGCCAAAATTTATATTATCTCTCTCAAGTTCCAAAACCACTTCAATTTATTTATATATACGTATATCCATTTTGAGTATCAATATTTCAAACTAAAGTTGGATTTTATTCTTTCAACAAATCAATTGTTCTATTAATTTGACTTGAATATTCATATAAAATCCATAAAAAAATAAGACTTCAATTTCTAGTAATAAAATATATATTTTTTTCCCATTCAAATTATACTAGAATATTCATTTCAATTTATTTTGGGAAAAATCCAATTATAAATATCATATCTTAAAATTTCCAAACTTAACATTTAAACATATGATATAAATTATTAAACTCCGTTTTCTTAATTTTCTTCCATTTTTAATAAAGATTTTTATACACCTTTTAATTTCAAAATTTTCAACTTCATATGTATATATATATATGGAAGAAAAATCTTTATACAATATAAAATTTAAGATTATTATAAACCGTATTCCATCCAAACCATAGAAATCACATTTAAATAGTTATATATATACCGCGGTGCCTGTATATAATTTTCTATCCTATGGTCAAGTGATACGGATATTTATCATTTCAATCCGCAATTTAAAAGATATAAAATTTTTGCGGTTATATATCATTTCAAGCCACAATCCCGAATGAAATGAAGTATGCATGATAATTTGCAATTTAATGATATACAATAAACATCCATTCATCAACATCATCCATCATCCAAATCGCAATCATCAATCAATATCAATCAATAACAATATTATTTTTGGTACTACATAACAGGTAATACTGGCAATTTTATTCAAATTAAATTTAACAGCTATTAATCTACAGTCTATATTCAGTAATAAATTATATAACTGTTAACTAGCAGTTCATATACAAACAAATAAATTTTAACTGTAAATTTATACGCAATAAATGAATTAAATTAACAGTTAAATTTAATAAATGCATTTCAACAAATATGAGTGAAATAAACATGCCAAATACTCATAAATAAATTTCTATTCATTTCTAAAATTAATTTAACAAACATAAAAGCTTCTAGTAGTTGTGAGTGGGTTAAAACACTCACCTTTTGAATTTAAATCGAATTTAAATTCGATTTAAACCCAAAAATTTGCCCGTCTTGGAATTCGTCCAAACCAGCGTCATCAAGTCCGGAATTAAATTACGATCCTAACAAAAAAAATTTCGCGTGAATCCGAGGTCGTATGTAAAAGTTATAGCGATTATTGCACTTGAATTTCAAAATTAAAAACAACAAAAGGAGGACACATTTCATACTCTTGCCACGTCATCCTCCACTATCACGCACGCGGCTACCATCTTCTTTCCAGAAGCAAACGCACGCAAGTTCCAGCGCAAGCCTAAAACATGAAACCCTATTGAATTTTTGCCGCAAATCTGACCGTCGAAACGCCAAACTAACCACATAGATGCGATCCCCTCGGTTCCCTCTCCAAAACCCAGAAACAGAATTTCGATCCGGCAAACTTTGATGCGACGCTGATGAACGACCACGAACTGTTTGAATTTATTCTGGGTAAACGGTAACTCCAACTGAAAAACGAATTTCACCATGGGATTACGTGTTTCGAGAAGATCGACATATATTTTTGTGGAATTTTTCTAAAGAGTTTGAATTTTCATTGAAATTTTGAATTGATTGGATCTAGGGTTTGCACCCATTGAAGAAGAAGAGGAGCTTGAAGAAAGTATACGCGCAGATGGAGTGAAATTAGGCGGAGGCTAGGGCTTGAATAGCTGGGTTTATATAGAGGGTTAGAGGTAGCGTAGATAGACCGTAAAATGAACGTGCGGAACAAACTATGGCCCAAAAAGCCCGCTATGTCTCCGGAACGAAATTTCGTAAATCTATATATCCAAATAGGTAATTTAAAATATTCTGAACGCGATGGAAAAAGTTTCACGTCCAAATTTGATCGTATGAAGAAGTTATGCTGAAAACAAAATTTCCAAATTGATTTCAAATTGATTTTATTAAAATTGATTTCAAGGCGTTTCACGCCCGTACGATCAAACGACAAGTCCGATCGATACGAAACTTGAAACCCTATAATAATTCACCGATACGGATCCGATGAAACTGGTTTCGTCGAAATCCGAGTCCGTGGCCAAAATGGCTATTTTTAATATTCATTAAATAAATTAAATAAATTATAAAAATCCAAATTTTATATTAAATTCTAAAATTGGCCAAATTTTATTTCTTATATGATTCCTAATCAATTGAAAAGATTTAACAGGCTTAGCTGTGAATTAAAAGTTGACAGTATATTAATTGCAATGTTAATTTCTACGCTTTCTTATATTTAAGAATTTTATAAATTATATTCTCAAAACCCATACTTTAGATTTTTAAATCTTTATATTCTCAACTTTCACCTAAAATAAAGATGCCATAAACATTAGTTCCTGATTCACATCATTATTCTTTAAGTCTAATTTAAATCTCAATAACGTAGTATTTAACGTTAGAATCCATTTTATTATGCATAAATTCCAAATTTTACTGACCCAAATTTTCTTCTTTTCATTCCATATCAATTGTCAATCCTATAAGAAAAATTAACATTAGGTTCATACTTATTACAAATAACTCCAATTTCTTCCAAATAATAATTACATAACTATTAAATAATAAATCCATTTAATTGCAATAAATTCAATTGATTGCAATTAATTTCCAAATAAATTTGGATCTTTATTTGGTTATACAAAAAAAATCCGTTATCACTTACCTAACAAAGTTATTATTACTTAAGATCTCATTGCATCCACATTTTTCACATTTTCATTTCCTGGTTTCTTTACTTCATTCTACGTAAATTATTATAAATGGGATTTTCTTGGTTACATCTTATTTGCATTTAACATTACTCATTCACCAATTCATTTCACTTTAACTGCGGTAAATTGGCGGATAAATTGAATTTGATTCCCAAAATTTAAATTAACAAGCAACAAGAACAGGTAACACACAATAGTCGTTACGCTAAATTCTAGTCACCTAAATAAGCTTTTATTACTTTACAAAATGGAATAACTTTTATACTCATAAATGTAATACCAAAACCGTTATAAATCCAATAAATTTCCAAGTTGTAGTTTGTACACATTTTACACAACTATTATGATTTCTCACAGAACGTTGAATTTATTAAATGGCCATTTATTATAATTTAATTCCCTTAATTGAATCAAATGCTTATAATTTTTACATTCTTACCATTCCTTCCCATTATAAATTTATTAACGGATTTACAAATCTCTATCTTCCAAATATTAAATAACCAAACTGATTACAACCACCGTTCTTATCAAATTTTCATAAATTTGTTCAAATCTATACTCTTTTTCCATATAAATAAATTTTATGTTACTACTAGATTTTTTTTATCCACTACAGCCATTAAATTTTTACTATCTACACTTATTACATCTTTGTATTCATGAATCCCATTCAAGTTAATATTTATATTAATATTCACAAATTCAACATTTATATGTTTCTTAAAATTAACTTTCAACCAAATGTGCCAATTTACATTTCATTTCCAATCAATATATATTCATTTTATTCCGTTCATTCGGGTACTGCATTGAAATATTTTTATTCTCTAATACTAACGTTATTATCATTAAATTATGATTGGATTCCAAGTTTTTATTCAATACCTTGAACAATAACTTACATATTAACCAAATCCTTCTTCTACTTAATTCAAATTGGATTATGTTCCAATTCCTATAAGCTAGGTCTTGAGTCACCATTGACATAATTAAATTTATCGTTTATTTCAATCTTCATTTATAATTTAAAGTTCTACTAAACTAAATTACAAAACTTATGAACTTTAACAAATTTAATCCACCAATTAAATCTTTCTGATGTTTATATATTGCAATTAAATTCAGTTATTATTTCATTAATACTATTTTAATCAACTAATTATGACTTATAACCACAAACACAAATTTTCGTTATTTCAATCTATGTCATATAAACATTTTAAATTATTTACTTTTAATTACAGTTACTAGCTAACCCCTACATTTACTCCATTAAAAAACCTAAGACTTCTATTTCAATTTAAATTAGATTAGAAAACATATCAAATTGATTCATTTAATATCATTGAATTTAACGGGTCGTTACACTCTCCCCCACTCAAAACTTTTCGTCCCCGAAAAGGAAAAAGAAGGGAGAAGGAAGAATAAACAGTACATCTTATTTCAAATATTATTTATAAACAATAATTCACTAAATTTATTTTCTTAAATAAAATATACCTGTTTATAATCATTATATTCTTTTATACTTAGATTATTAAAGCTGGAAAACATTTTCACAAAATTCTAAGTCCAAAATTTACGGAAAATTTTGGCAGAGTCTCCTTTGTACGGTGAGGCTCGGGAGAAAATATAATATCAAAATATACAAATATATTACATATATTATCAAAATATTATATCCCAACACGGGAAAATAGCGTTTTAAACGTAATTCGAAAACGTACCTATTTGTCGGGCAATATACACTTATTATTATGGAACCAAAAGCAGTAGCAGTTGCTTCCATCACCTGTATTCACTTATGTAATCTAAAAGGTTAAATATTTATATGAAAGTAAAATGTTTAGGTGGTTTCGACCATTAATCAACCAATCAAATGCAACAACCATAGATTTTTAACAAACAGCACACACCACAAACAAGCAACCATTAATCCATCAACCAATTTGTTGTTTGGGTTCAAACTTGAAATTTGTATGAAATGAAATTAACTATCAAGTGCATCCTTTACTCAACAGTCTTAGATGGAACAAGGATAGATTATTTATTCATCCAACAACTTCAAATTCCTTACCTAACAAACATAAATCAACAATAACAATTCAAACCAACAACCAAATTAACTTATTATACATTTATTTCATGCTTCAATGGGTTGATTTTCTTTCTTTCATTCATGGAGGGATTTCTTTGTTTCTTACAATTTTATTTTCCATTTATTACAAAATTCATTATATTTGTATTCCAATTTATTGACTAAAGTATATATCATCTATTTATACTACTTACCTTTTATTATATAGTAAAATTTCCAATTTATCTTAAGTTTATACAATTAATTCTCATTAACAATAGCAAATTAATAGAATCCCTTTTACCTCAAGCTTCACTTGTAAGATTTCTCCTTTCATTTTCTTAATAACATTGCAACTTTTATTATATGGTAAGTTATGTATGTTTTAAGAATGTAAGTGAAAATTTACAAGTTTCTTCTCAATTCCATTTTATTAATTTTAAACTAGTAGCTTTCATACCGTACTGAAGTTTATAACCCTCCACATCAATCCTTATTTAATAAAGAATTTCATTTTATCTACTTAAGTTCATATCACCTATTTATATTACTTATCTTTAACTTGAGATTTCAATTATAACTTAAGTTTATACCAATAATTTCTCATTTATAACAACGATTTATTGAATACTTCACTATTTCCAAAATTTCTACTTGTATAATATTCTAATCCAATTTCTTAATTAACATTTCAACTTTTATATTTGGTAAGTTATTTATGTCAAAGAAAAATGCAATTAAACTTATACAAGCTTTATCTCATCTTTTAATTAAATTTAATGTTAATCAATATTACTCTTTGTAACAATTTCAAATTTCTCTTTATAACTTTTCATTAATTCTCTTACCTACATTAGAGGTTTCAATTAATTACTTACCTTTTATTTCACTAAAATAATTTAAAACAATTAATTAATGGAAATTTAAGAATTAAATACCGGGTCAAACCTCAAAATTACTTTAAAAATAATAGATAATTAATTTCTTACAACTTTTATATCTCTAATTATCCTCTCAAACAATTAAAATTTTAAATAATTTCAAAACAAATCTGCAGTAGAATTTACTACAGTGGCCTTTCCCCTTCGAAACTCGAAAATGAAAGTCGATGATGCGGCCGCCATCACCGAAATTATTTTCCAGCGACAGAGAGGAAAGTACAAACTTATTTTCTTCAAAATCCTCTTAAACCAATTCTTTCGAATTATACTAAATATTTATATAAGAAAATATTTATAAACCAAATCATTATATTTCATAAATCCTTTGAAAGCAGATTTTCAAAATCCCGGACTTAAGTTCTAAAATCTCCAATTTGATTTATTATAATTTCAACTTAGCTTCAATTGTTATAAATATTTTTATTTCCTAACACCCAATCTATAGCAACCAAATATATATATATCTTTATAAAAATATTTTTATATATAGAAAATATAATAGGCAAAATTATTTCATTCACCTATATTAAAAACAAATATTATGTCGGTCTGTCCTATTAAGTGTTTAGAAATTCCTATTGATGTCATAGCGTCCCATGCATCAACCAGAATTTATAAATACAAAGCGGAACAGATTAACACAATATCAAAATCTTTTTATAACACTAACAAGTACGCTCTCTCATATATATACGCTCAGTGACTCCCATAGGGTATTATTACCCTATTAACAAAGAGTCAAACCCCACAAAGCCAAGGTTTATCGCTAAAACTGGCTCTGATACCAACTGTAACATCCCGCCTTTTCGCACACTTTAAACCGACACACGTGCCAGTTCAAACCATACGGAAGGGCGGATTGTTATGGGGTAAATAAGAAAAAAAAACAGAGAAGAAATAGAAACAACACAGAATCTCACAGCGGAAGGATAAAATATAATAATAAATATACAGTTCAAAACAGTTTACAAATACTTGATTTGCTTTATACAATAAATATCAGAGTTACACATACCAATACAATCAATGCAGCGGAACAGTATGAGTGTGGTGCAATACTATAGATAATAATAATACGACTCCTTCGTCTTCGTCCTTCAAAGCTAAAGTCTTCTATCCTGAAACGCTCGGACTGACCCGAGCGAATTTGAAAAGACAAAAACACTCGAGTCAGACTAAAAGATCTTATGTGAGTTAAATTAACAGAAATAAATATGAGTACAGTAACTCAAGAGATGTTCGGGATTTACATCTCCTAAGGATCCGTTAAACTATTTACTATGTAGTATATTGCGCTATTATAATAGTGTCTATTTATAAAATAAACTTACTTTTTAATAGCGTTAAGGGGTTACCCATATAGCCCTTAACACAAATAATGCCAATAGTCTATACAGTACCGTAATACCTCCTGATCGGGAGGCTACCGGAGGATACTCCATAGGTACGACACAAATAGAAACTCGTAGTAAAGGCTCGGTATGGTAGGTGACACGGCACAACTAGGCAATGCCAGGGTAGATATACCAATTGCTATCTAGGCTGGGGGAAACGCGTAGCCGCAGTTACCGCCCACCTCGGACTAACTCCCCAAAATCAAAATATAGAAGTGGCCACTGAATCGATCCAAAATCAAAGTATAATATCGAAGAGGAGGGTCCGATCAGAGGTATGACCTCATTGGCCCGAGAATCGCTCCTGTTTTACCCACCTTATGCCAACTCACGGGAGTCGGGTCCACGTATTTACCTTACAGGAAACGCCGCCACCACCTACTTCATTCTGGAATCTCCACCGCGTACACGGTTAGTCAAAGTGGTTTTCGGTATCGACAGAGAGTATGTCCATATCCGATCCCGGTCTCTTTGCCAACCCATCGTTATTATAACACCGCGGTCATTTAAAAATAGTTTATACTTTAAAACCAGAATAAACATTTCCATTTTAAAATTATGAATACGATATCATTTTAAAACCCAAAACCATATTATATCATTTATCCCAAATAAAATTCTTTTCCCAAAATCATAATGCTTTAAACTTCATAACGTCTGAAAATCAAATATTTTTCAAAGCATAATATTTTGAAATTTATAGTTTAAAACCATAACTTTTAAAACTCTAATGGTTTGGATATTCCACGGTATATAGAATAAATGGTTTAACTTTAAAGTTACTTTGTAAAGAAAATAGTTCTCATGGCTTTACAAATACATTTCTTTATTTAAGTCTAAGCCAAAATTTATATTATCTCTCTCAAGTTCCAAAACCACTTCAATTTATTTATATATACATATATCCATTTTGAGTATCAATATTTCAAACTAAAGTTGGATTTTATTCTTTCAACAAATCAATTGTTCTATTAATTTGTCTTGAATATTCATATAAAATCCATAAAAAAATAAGACTTCAATTTCTAGTAATAAAATATATATATATTTCCCATTCAAATTATACTAGAATATTCATTTCAATTTATTTTGGGAAAAATCCAATTATAAATATCATATCTTAAAATTTCCAAACTTAACATTTAAACATATGATATAAATTATTAAACTCCGTTTTCTTAATTTTCTTCCATTTTTAATAAAGATTTTTATACACCTTTTAATTTCAAAATTTTCAACTTCATATGTATATATATATGGAAGAAAAATCTTTATACAATATAAAATTTAAGATTATTATAAACCGTATTCCATCCAAACCATAGAAATCACATTTAAATAGTTATATATATACCGCGGTGCCTGTATATAATTTTCTATCCTATGGTCAAGTGATACAGATATTTATCATTTCAATCCGCAATTTAAAAGATATAAAATTTTTGCGGTTATATATCATTTCAAACCACAATCCCGAATGAAATGAAGTATGCATGATAATTTGCAATTTAATGATATACAATAAACATCCATTCATCAACATCATCCATCATCCAAATCGCAATCATCAATCAATATCAATCAATAACAATATTATTTTTGGTACTACATAACAGGTAATACTGGCAATTTTATTCAAATTAAATTTAACAGCTATTAATCTACAGTCTATATTCAGTAATAAATTATATAACTGTTAACTAGTAGTTCATATACAAACAAATAAATTTTAACTGTAAATTTATACGCAATAAATGAATTAAATTAACAGTTAAATTTAATAAATGCATTTCAACAAATATGAGTGAAATAAACATGCCAAATACTCATAAATAAATTTTTATTCATTTCTAAAATTAATTTAACAAACATAAAAGCTTCTAGTAGTTGTGAGTGGGTTAAAACACTCACCTTTTGAATTTAAATCGAATTTAAATTCGATTTAAACCCAAAAATTTGCCCGTCTCGGAATTCGTCCAAACCAGCGTCATCAAGTCCGGAATTAAATTACGATCCTAACAAAAAAAATTTCGCGTGAATCCGAGGTCGTATGTAAAAGTTATAGCGATTATTGCACTTGAATTTCAAAATTAAAAACAACAAAAGGAGGACACATTTCATACTCTTGCCACGTCATCCTCCACTATCACGCACGCGGCTACCATCTTCTTTCCAGAAGCAAACGCACGCAAGTTCCAGCGCAAGCCTAAAACATGAAACCCTATTGAATTTTTGCCGCAAATCTGACCGTCGAAACGCCAAACTAACCACATAGATGCGATCCCCTCGGTTCCCTCTCCAAAACCCAGAAACAGAATTTCGATCAGGCGAACTTTGATGCGACGCTGATGAACGGCCACGAACTGTTTGAATTTATTCTGGGTAAACGGTAACTCCAACTGAAAAACGAATTTCACCATGGGATTACGTGTTTCGAGAAGATCGACATATATTTTTGTGGAATTTTTCTAAAGAGTTTGAATTTTCATTGAAATTTTGAATTGATTGGATCTAGGGTTTGCACCCATTGAAGAAGAAGAGGAGCTTGAAGAAAGTATACGCGCAGATGGAGTGAAATTAGGCGGAGGCTAGGGCTTGAATAGCTGGGTTTATATAGAGGGTTAGAGGTAGCGTAGATAGACCGTAGAATGAACGTGCGGAACAAACTATGGCCCAAAAAGCCCGCTATGTCTCCGGAACGAAATTTCGTAAATCTATATATCCAAATAGGTAATTTAAAATATTCTGAACGCGATGGAAAAAGTTTCACGTCCAAATTTGATCGTATGAAGAAGTTATGCTGAAAACAAAATTTCCAAATTGATTTCAAATTAATTTTATTAAAATTGATTTCAAGGCGTTTCACGCCCGTACGATCAAACGACAAGTCCGATCGATACGAAACTTGAAACCCTATAATAATTCACCGATACGGATCCGATGAAACTGGTTTCGTCGAAATCCGAGTCCGTGGCCAAAATGGCTATTTTTAATATTCATTAAATAAATTAAATAAATTATAAAAATCCAAATTTTATATTAAATTCTAAAATTGGCCAAATTTTATTTCTTATATGATTCCTAATCAATTGAAAAGATTTAACAGGCTTAGCTGTGAATTAAAAGTTGACAGTATATTAATTGCAATGTTAATTTCTACACTTTCTTATATTTAAGAATTTTATAAATTATATTCTCAAAACCCATACTTTAGATTTTTAAATCTTTATATTCTCAACTTTCACCTAAAATAAAGATGCCATAAACATTAGTTCCTGATTCACATCATTATTCTTTAAGTCTAATTTAAATCTCAATAACGTAGTATTTAACGTTAGAATCCATTTTATTATGCATAAATTCCAAATTTTACTGACCCAAATTTTCTTCTTTTCATTCCATATCAATTGTCAATCCTATAAGAAAAATTAACATTAGGTTCATACTTATTACAAATAACTCCAATTTCTTCCAAATAATAATTACATAACTATTAAATAATAAATCCATTTAATTGCAATAAATTCAATTGATTGCAACTAATTTCCAAATAAATTTGGATCTTTATTTGGTTATACAAAAAAAATCCGTTATCACTTACCTAACAAAGTTATTATTACTTAAGATCTCATTGCATCCACATTTTTCACATTTTCATTTCCTGGTTTCTTTACTTCATTCTACGTAAATTATTATAAATGGGATTTTCTTGGTTACATCTTATTTGCATTTAACATTACTCATTCACCAATTCATTTCACTTTAACTGCGGTAAATTGGCGGATAAATTGAATTTGATTCCCAAAATTTAAATTAACAAGCAACAAGAACAGGTAACACACAATAGTCGTTACGCTAAATTCTAGTCACCTAAATAAGCTTTTATTACTTTACAAAATGGAATAACTTTTAAACTCATAAATGTAATACCAAAACCGTTATAAATCCAATAAATTTCCAAGTTGTAGTTTGTACACATTTTACACAACTATTATGATTTCTCACAGAACATTGAATTTATTAAATGGCCATTTATTATAATTTAATTCCCTTAATTGAATCAAATGCTTATAATTTTTACATTCTTACCATTCCTTCCCATTATAAATTTATTAACGGATTTACAAATCTCTATCTTCCAAATATTAAATAACCAAACTGATTACAACCACTGTTCTTATCAAATTTTCATAAATTTGTTCAAATCTATACTCTTTTTCCATATAAATAAATTTTATGTTACTACTAGATTTTTTTATCCACTACAGCCATTAAATTTTACTATCTACACTTATTACATCTTTGTATTCATGAATCCCATTCAAGTTAATATTTATATTAATATTCACAAATTCAACATTTATATGTTTCTTAAAATTAACTTTCAACCAAATGTGCCAATTTACATTTCATTTCCAATCAATATATATTCATTTTATTCCGTTCATTCGGGTACTGCATTGAAATATTTTTATTCTCTAATACTAACGTTATTATCATTAAATTATGATTGGATTCCAAGTTTTTATTCAATACCTTGAACAATAACTTACATATTAACCAAATCCTTCTTCTACTTAATTCAAATTGGATTATGTTCCAATTCCTATAACCTAGGTCTTGAGTCACCATTGACATAATTAAATTTATCGTTTATTTCAATCTTCATTTATAATTTAAAGTTCTACTAAACTAAATTACAAAACTTATGAACTTTAACAAATTTAATCCACCAATTAAATCTTTCTGATGTTTATATATTGCAATTAAATTCAGTTATTATTTCATTAATACTATTTTAATCAACTAATTATGACTTATAACCACAAACACAAATTTTCGTTATTTCAATCTATGTCATATAAACATTTTAAATTATTTACTTTTAATTACAGTTACTAGCTAACCCCTACATTTACTCCATTAAAAATCCTAAGACTTCTATTTCAATTTAAATTAGATTAGAAAACATATCAAATTGATTCATTTAATATCATTGAATTTAACGGGTCGTTACAAATTTCGTTCTCAGAACGGGCTTTTTGGGCCTCTTTGTTGTTAGCGCGTATTCAACCCGATCCATTTATTCTATTCCAAATTTCTCTATAAATATCCTGCTAAACCCTAGCCTCCCTAATTCTAATTTGTCTGTACGTAAATCCATTCTATTCCTCCTCTTCTTCGATGGCAGACAAAATTCTATATTTCCAGATCCAATTGCAAATCAAATCCAAAGCATAAAATTCAAAGTACTCAGAAAAATCTAAAAAAAATATGTTGAAGCTCTCGACTAGCGTAATTCACTGGTGGTGTTCGTTTTTCAATTCATTTTTTCGTTTGAACGGTAAAAATCGAAGAAGTCTCGGCCGTTCATTACGCCGAAATCAAACTCGACGGATCGACGAACTGTTTCTGGATTTTGGAGAGGAGGCCGAGGGGATCGCATCTAGGTGGTTTGTTTGGCGAATCGACGGTTGGATGTGGAGAATTTTCCGATTAGGGTTCCTTATTTTCGGCAGCGGCCGGTGATTTTTGGGTCGCACGATTGTCGTGGTCGAGTCGATGGTCGTGAGAGATGTAGGCGGCTCGGTGGCTTGAGGTTGGAGGCGGCTAGTTGCTCGGGTTTGAATTCGTCGCGGTCGAACGTTCCTATAGCCGAGTGCAGTTAGGGTTCGAACGTGTGAGGGGGCGCGTGGAAGATGGTACTATTCTGGATGACGAGGCCTTGGTATTTATTTTTTCTTGCCTTGTTTATTTTAAATTTAATTTAATTTTCAAATCGTTTAACGATGATAATTATTGCGTACGATATCCGATTCACACACGATTTTTTTGTTAGGATCGTAATAAAATTTCGGATTTGATGACGCTGGTTTCGACGAATTCTGAGACGGTTAAATTTTTGGCTTTAAACTGGATTTAAATTCAATTTAAATTCAAAAGGTGAGTGTTTTAACCCACTCACAACTTCTAAAATTTCTTATGTTTGTTGAATTGATGTATGAAGTGATTTAAAATTTATTTATGGTTGTTTGGCATATTTTTAATCATCATCTCAGTAAATTTCGTTTATTTAAATTTTAATTGTTAATTAATTACTCATTGCATTTAAACTGCCAGTTACATTGTTAATTTATTTTTCATTGCATATAAACTACCAGTTAAACAGTTAATTAATTTATTATTGAATATAAACTGCCAGTTAAACAGTTAATTAATTTATTATTGAATATAAACTGCTATTTAATACCTGTTGTTTATTTTCCATTCTATATTGATGCTATTGTTTGAATTGGATGATGATTGTGATAAATGGTTGATGGTTGATATTGGATGAATGGATGCTGTATTTATATTGTTATAAACTACAAGTTATTATGCATTTTCATCTCATTCGGGATTGCGGTTTGAAATGATATACAACGGCATTTTTAATTTTAAATTGCGGATTGAAATGATAATTATCTGTATCACTTGACCATTGGATAGAAAATTATATACAGGCACCGTGGTATATATATATATATAATTATTTTTTGGAATAATTTTTCTATGGTTTTGTAAAGAAATATATATATGGTTTATGAGATATTGATTTCAAATATTTGATAAAGATTATTTTATATATAGTAAAATTCTTGGTTTTAAGCTATGTTTAAAATTGTTTAAAGTATAAATAAATTTAATAATAAAGTTGATTTTATTAAATTACAATATGGGAATAAATAATATATTTTTATATAGAGTTTATATTGATTTTTATAAATCAAGGGTAAGAAAATAGTTTTGAAATGGACTTGGGATTTTATTTAATAAAAAAATTTATCTAATAAAAATCCATTGGAACTTATTGAAATTTAGATTTTTATAAAAAAATATGGTTTTAAAACTAAATTTGGGGTTAAGGTGGTTTATGTAACATATCAAGTCTAAATGAATTGAGAAATATTCAATTTTTGAAATTTGGAGTTTTATTAAAGGGATACTAGATTTTTTAGTAAATATTTCAAACTAAATAATAGAAAAGTGAAATCGGTATATATATATATATTTATATATATATATATGAATTAAAAAAATTAGTTTGAAATATTGAATTTTAAGCTTTGAAAATATTGAATTAGAAATGGTTTATTTGGAGGTTCAAATCGATATTTGGAATTTATTGTGGAATCAAAGAAATTATTTTATTTTATAAAGTAATTTAATATTTAAACCATTTGAGAGGTGTAGTTATATTTCAAAGTTATGAAATTCAAGTTTTATGTTTGGAAGGTTATATTTCAAGCGTTTGGTTTTGAAATATTATTACTTTGAAAATGTTATGGTTTTAGAAAAGAATATATTTGAAATAAAATTGATATTATATTAATTTGGATTTATAAATGATATCATATTGATTTGGTTTTAAAATAGAAATGATATCGTATTTGTATGGTTTTGAAATGGATATTTATTCTTATTTCAAAGTATAAACTATTTTGAAAAGACCGTGGTGTTATGATAACGTTTGGTTGTTGAAGAGACCGGGATCGGAAGTTGTCATACTCTCTGCCAACTCCGAAAACCACTTTAATAACCGTGTACGCGGTGGAGATTCCAGAATGAAGTAGGATGGTGGCGGCGTTTCCTTTGAGGTAAACACGTGGACCCGACTCCCGTGAGTTGGCATAAGGTGGCTAAAACAGAAGCGATCGACGGGTTAAGAAGGTTGCACCTTTTATCGGGCACATCCCTTCGATATTCTACTCTGACTTTGGTTTGCCACTTTTGATTTCTTTGATTTGGGGGTATGGCTCGAGGTGGGCGGTAGCTGACGCTAGGTGTTACCACCGACCTGGAAGCGTAATTGGTATATCTACCCTGGCATTGCCTAGTTGTGCCGTGTCACCTACCCTATCGTGCCTTGTACGAGTTTCTATTTGTGTCATACCTATGGAGTATCCTCTGGTAGCCTCCCGATCAAGAGGTATTACGGTACTGTATAGACTATTGGCATTACTACGTGTTAAGGTGGAAAATGTAAAGCATTAACGCTATTTAAAAGTAAGTTTATTTTACTAATAGACACTATTATAATAGCGAAATATACTACATAGTAAATAGTTTAACGGATCCTTAAGAGATGTAAATCCCAAGCATCTTTTAAGTTACTGCACCCATATTTATTTCTGTTGATTTAACTCACAAAGACATTTTAGTTCTGACTCGAGTGTTTTGTTTCTCAATTCGCTCGGTTCAGTCCCAGCATTTCAGGATCGAAGACTTTATTTCTGGAGGACGAAGACGATGATTTCATTATTATTATTATTATTATTATTATTATATATTATATGGTTCCACTACACACTGTATTCCGCTGCATTGATATTTATTGGTATGTGAACTCTGATATTTATTGTATAAAGAAGAATCAAAATGTTTTGTAAACAGTTTTATGAACTGTATGTTGATTATTATATTTTATCCTTCTGCTGTGAGATTCTATTTCTTTTTACTTCTTTCTAGTTTTTCTTATTTACCCCATAACAATCCGCCCTTCCATATGGTTTGAATCGACATGTGTGTCTGCCATTACACTTGGAGGGTGCATCATGATAGGGGGTTCTCGCTTCCTGGTTTGGTAGCGAACGGTTGACTCTTACTCCTACATGTCCCCGCGGGGGTTGGTGGTGCAGTCGAGAGGCTGGCCATAAAGGCAGAACACATGTACCAATGTATGCTACGGTGGGCGTTACCCCACCGGCGCGGCCCGTTACATCTGGTATCAGAGCTTTGGTTTAGCAATAAACCTTAGCTTTGTGGGGTTTGACTCTTTACTAATAGGGTAGTAATAACCTATGGTGAGTCGCTGAGTGTATATATGAGAGAGCGTACTTGTTAGTGTTATAAAAAGGTTTTAATATTGTGTTAACCTGTTTCGTTTTGTATTTATAAATTCTAGTTGGTGCATGGGACGCTGTGACATCATAGGGGTTTCTAAACACTTAATAGGACAGACCAACATAATATTTGTTTTTAATATAGGTGAATGAAATAATTTTGCCTATTATATTTTCTATATATATAAAATAAACTTTTTATAAAGGATATATATATTTGGTTGCAATATATTGGTTGTTAGGCAATGAAATTTATAAATAATAGTTGAAATAAGATTTAAAATAAAATGAATAAAAATTGGAAATTTTAGAACTTAAGTTCCGGGGTTTTGAAAATTTCTTTCAAATGATTTTGGAATATAGTAATAATAGTATTAGAAGTATTTTATGATATAAATATTTCAATATAATTTGAAAGAATTGTTTTAAAAGAAACTTTGAAAAGAAATAAATTTTGTACTCCCCTCTCTGTCACTGGAAAATAATTTCGGTGACGAGTGCACGCATCATCGACATTCATTTTCGAGTTTCGAAGTGGGAATGTCACTGTAGCAGTTTTACTGCAGATTTGTTTGATAAACAAAAGTGAATTTTTAATTTGTTTTAAATCTATTTGGATATATAAATTGTAACTTTATATTTGTCTATTATTTTAAAATGAATTGAAATGTAACGCGGCATTTAATTCTTAAGTTTTCGATTTATTAATAGTTTCCGTTATTGTAGTGAAATGGAATGTAACCGATTAATAATTGGAATCTTTAACTAAAATAAGGAATTTAATGCTAGGTTATGAATGAAATTAAAGGTAATTTGAAGTTGTAACCTACGAAACAAAGAATAATATTATTGAACATTTAGTTAATTAAAAAGAAATAGAAATAAACTTGCGTAGCTTTCTATTGCATCCTCAAAAAGCATATTTATAACTTACCAAATACTAAAAGTTGAAATGTTAATAAGAAAATGTAATAGATATTATACAAGTAATAAATTTGAGGTAATGAAAGTAATTAATGAAATTCCTTAATAAATAAGAATTTGATGTTGTAATATTATAATCTTAAGTGTAATTGAAAAGACTACTAATTGAAATAGAAAGGTAAGTATTATAAATGAAATTTAGAATAAATGAAAGTAAACAAAGGAAATTAAGTAGTATAAATGAAAGATAATGAACGTAAGTTAATGATTGAAGCTATTTATTAATAAAATAAGCAGAAAGATGAATACTGCAAATAAATGGAAAAAAAAAGATAAACCATTATATGTATAAAAAGGAAACCAAACAACAATAGTACGAAATGAAATTTGACAAGAATAAACCTAGTTTATTGTTTGGATTTGTTGTTTGTTTGGTTTAGGGTTGTTTAGGCAAGGATACTTTAAAATTGTTTGGATGAATAAATAATCTATTTAGTTTCATCTAAGACTGTTGAGCAAATGATGCGTTAAGTAGTTTATTTTCCACTATGTACAATTTAAAGTTGAACCCGAATAACTATTTGTTTTGTTTGTTATGGATGAAAGATTGATTTGTATGGATTCTATGTGATGGTTGTATGCCTTGTTGCAAGTGATTGTTGATTGTATTGAATTGTTTGTTTGTAGTTGAAATAGCCTTAAATATTTCATTTTATAAATTGTTAACCTTTTCAGATTATATAAGTAAATACAAGTTTTGGAAGCAATTGCTACTGCTTCTGGTTCCATAAAATAAAGCGTTAATTGCACGACTAATAGGTACATTTTCGGATTACGGTTTTATAGCGCTATTTTATATATTTTCCCGTGTTGGGATAAAATGTTTTGGATATTGTATGTGATATTTTGTTATATTTGATATTATATTTTCTTCCGAGCCTCTCCGTACAAAGGAGACTCTGCCGAAATTTTTCGTAAATTTCGGGCTCAGAAATTTTTTGGAAACATTTCCAAACTTTATTAATTTAAGTATAAAAGGATTAATTGGATATAAATCTATATATTTTATTTAAATTATCCTATTCTGTAATCTTATTGTTATGAATATAATGTTTTGAATAATATATATTATAATTCTTCTTTTCCCTTCTTTTCCTTTTCGGGGACGAAAAGTTTTGAGTGAGGGAGAGTGTAACGACCTGAAATTTTTCAACAATATAGATGGTTATTTGAATAAGACTTTGTGATTTAATATTTGGAGTAATAAAATTTTTTTGTCTTGTTAATGAAAAAAAAGGTAAATTTAAATGTAACAATGATGATTTAAGCTAATTATTGATAAACTGAATGAAATTACAATAATTAAAAAGTGTAAAATGTTACACTAGTCGTTGGTTTGAATATGAGGAAATTTGACGTTGCAAATTGTAACTAGAAGTTAACAATTTAAAATAAAAAGTGCAGTCAATTGAAATAGGGTAAATTGTCATACTTGGTTATAAATTGAATACAAGTCACAATCGTAAATGTTGATTTATTAATATAAATCTGCGTAATAAATAGGAACAAAGATTTTTAATAAATGTGATAAAGCGAATTTATTGAAATTTGATGCTTGAATATTTCGTAAATAAGAATTGAGTTGAAATTGGAAAGTATGAACGCATCAAAATATAACCAAGGCTAATTTAAGGTTAATAATTAATGGGTGAAGGAAATGGGTTTAATGTAAGTGTTATATTAGGCTATAAATCAAATGTGAGAAAACAAACGTAAATATTGAAGTAATTAATGAATTAAAATATAATGAATAGTAATTAATGTATATGTATTTGGCAATTAAATCAAATCAATTTATAGAAATCAATTTTAAATTAATTGGAAGGAAATCTATAATAAATGAAATTATTTGTAAGTGAATGGAATTTATTTCTATATCAATTGGAAATTTGAATAAGATGGTAATTGTTACTATAATAAGAGTAAGCCTATATTAATTCTCCCCATAAATTGATAACTGATTCAATAATGTAATACTATCCATAATAGGGCAATTTGATTGAATAATAGAATGGAGAGCCTATTAATGGGATTTATTGAAAATAAACTTTGGTAATCAATTGTAATAAAAGCTAAATGTAACGTTGTGTAAGGTAAATTAAAGAAATAGTCGGAAGTAACGTAAGTTTTATTCTCCATATGATAATCAGTTGAATTAAAGGAATGGAAGGCAGGATTTATGGATTTATTGGAATTTAAAATTTAATAATTAGATTTATTGCAAATAAGTAGAATTGGATATTTAATTTTACGTTAATTGAAGAGAAGATGGAATATGAGGAAAATTTATGTAATAATTTTGAATCCAATGCTTAATCCATCTATAATATGACTATTGGTTAATTTAAAATATAGAAAGCGAGATTTATTAATTAAATTGATGTAAAATTTAATAATTGAAGTTTTGCAAATAAATGAAATTTAACGTTTAACTATTACGTTATTGAAATTAAGATGAAATTTGAGGATTCTAATGAAATAAACCATTATCCAACGTTAATTTCATCTGTTTGACAATAATGAATAGAGTAATTGTTAATTTATATAACTATATGGAATTATTGGGAATTTTCTTATAAAGCCTGTTTTCAATAAATTAAGGTTAGTACAGAAATCTATAAATTAGTCAACTTTAAATTAACATATAAATTTGTTTAAAAATTGGGTAAATGATTAAGAAAATTTTAAAGGATAAAATTTGTCAATTTGAGGATTTAAATTTGATTTAATTAATCAATTATTAATTTATTTAATTAATGTAAAAATAGCCATTTTGGCCACTGACTCGGATTTCGACGAAACCAGTTTCGTCTGATCCATAACGGTGAATTATTGTAGGATTTCAAGTTTCATAGCAATCGGGCGTGTCCTTTGATCGTACGGACTCGAAACGCCTTGAAATAAACGAAATTGAAATCAATTTTGATTTTAGCATAACTTCTTCATACGATGCAATTTGAACCTGAAACTTTTTCCATTGCGTTTAAAATATTTTAAACCATCTATTTTGATATATGGGTTTACCCAATTTCGTTCCGGGATCAGAACGGGCTTTTTGGGTCACTTTGTCGTTAGCGCGTATTCAACATGATCCATTTATTCTATTCCAACTTTCTCTATAAATATCCTGCTAAACCCTAGCCTCCCTAATTGTCATTTGTCTGTACGTAAATCCATTCTATTCCTACTCTTCCTCAATGGCAGACAAAATTCTATATTTCCAGATCCAATTGCAAATCAAATCCAAAGCATAAATTCAAAGTCCTCAGAAAAATCTGGAAAAAAAATGTTGAAGCTCTCGACTAGCGTAATTCACTGGTGCTGTTCGTTTTTCGATTCAGTTTGTCGTCTGATCGGTAAAAATCGAAGAAGTCTCGGCCGTTCATCACGTTGAAATCAAACTCGACGGATCGACGAACCGTTTCTGGGTTTTGGAGAGGAGGCCGAGGGGATCGCATCTAGGTGGTTTGTTTGGCGAATCGACGATTGGATGTGGAGAATTTTTCGATTAGGATTCCTTATTTTCGACGGCGGCCAGTGATTTTTGGGTCGCGCGATTGCCATGGTCGAGTCGATGGTCGTGGGAGATGTAGGCGGCTCGGTGGCTTGAGGTTGGAGGCGGCTGGTTGCTTGGGTTTGAGTTCGTCGCGATCGAACGTTCCTGTAGCCGAGTGCAGTTAGGGTTCAAACGTGTGAGGGGGCACGTAGAAGATGGTACTGTTCTGGATAAAGTGGCTTTGGTATTTGTTTTGCCTTGCCTTGTTTATTTTAAATTTAATTTAATTTTCAAATCGTTTAACGATGATAATTATTGCGTATGATATCCGATTCACACGCGATTTTTTTATTAGGATCGTAATAAAATTCCGGACTTGGTGACGCTGGTTTGGACGAATTCCGAGACAGTCAAATTTTTGGGTTTAAATTGGATCTAAATTCAATTTAAATTCAAAAGGTGAGTGTTTTAACCCACTCACAACTTCTAAAATTTCTTATGTTTGTTGAATTGATGTATGAAGTGATTTAAAATTTATTTATGGTTGTTTGGCATATTTTTAATCATCATCTCAGTAAATTTCATTTATTTAAATTTTAATTGTTAATTAATTATCCATTGCATTTAAACTGCCAGTTAAATTGTTAATTTATTTTTCATTGCATATAAACTGCCAGTTAAATAGTTAATTAATTTATTATTGAATATAAACTTCCAGTTAAACAGTTAATTAATTTATTACTGAATATAAACTGCTATTTAATACCTGTTGTTTATTTTCCGTTCAATATTGATGCTATTGTTTGAATTGAATGATGATTGTGATAAATGGTTGATTGATATTGGATGAATTGATGCTGTGTTTATATTGTTATAAACTGCAAGTTATTATGCATTTTCATCTCATTCGGGATTGCGGTTTGAAATGATATACAACCGCATTTTTATTTTCAAATTGCGGATTGAAATGGTAAATATCCGTATCACTTGACCATAGGATAGAAAATTATATACAGGCACCGCGGTATATATATATATATATATATATATATATATATATAATTATTTTTTGAAATAATTTTTCTATGGTTTTGTAAAGAAATATATATATGGTTTATGAGATATTGATTTCAGATATTTGATAAAGGTTATTTTATATATAGTAAAATTCTTGGTTTTAAGCTATGTATAAAATTGTTTAAAGTATAAATAAATTTAATAATAAAGTTGATTTTATTAAATTATAATATGGGAAGTATTTACTTAAATAATATATTTTTATATAGAGTTTATATTGATTTTTATAAATCAAGGGTGAGAAAATAGTTTTGAAATGGACTTGAGATTTTATTTAATAAAAAAATTTACCTAATAAAAATCCATTGGAACTTATTGAAATTTAGATTTAAAAAAAAAGGTTTTAAAACTAAATTCGGGGTTAAGGTGGTTTAAGTAAATATATAAAGTCTAAATGAATTGAGGAATATTCAATTTTTAAAATTTGGAGTTTTATTAAAGGGATACTAGATTTTTAAGTAAATATTTCAAACTAAATAATAGAAGAGTGAAATTGGTGTGTGTGTGTGTGTGTGTGTATATATATATATATATATATATATGAATTAAAAAATTTAGTTTGAAATATTGAATTTTAAGCTTTGAAAATATTGAATTAGAAATGGTTTATTTGGAGGTTTAAATCGATATTTGGAATTTATTGTGGAATCAAAGAAATTATTTTATTTTATAAAGTAATTTAATATTTAAACCATTTGAGGGGTGCAGTTATATTTCAAAGTTATGAAATTCAAGTTTTATGTTTGGAAGGTTATATTTCAAGCGTTTGGTTTCGAAATATTATAACTTTAAAAATGTTATGGTTTTAGAAAAGAATGTATTTGAAATAAAAATGATATTATATTAATTTGGGTTTATAAATGATATCATATTGATTTGGTTTTAAAATAGAAATGATATCGTATTTATATGGTTTTGAAATGGATATTTATTCTGGTTTTAAAGTATAAACTATTTTGAAAAGACCGCGGTGTTATAATAACGTTTCGTTGTTGAAGAGACTGGGATCGGAAGTTGTCATACTCTCTGCCTACTCCGAAAACCACTTTAATAACCGTGTACGCGGTGGAGATTCCAGAATGAAGTAGGATGGTGGCGGCGTTTCCTTTGAGGTAAATACGTGGACCCAACTTCCGTGAGTTGGCATAAGGTGGCTAAAACAGGAGCGATCGACGGGTTAAGAAGGTAGCACCTTTTATCGGACACATCCCTTCGATATTCTACTCTAACTTTGGTTTTATTTTCGGTGGCCACTTTTGAGATCTTTGATTTGGGGGTGTGGCTCGAGGTGGGCGGTAGCTGCGGCTACGCGGTACCACCGACCCGAAAGCGTAATTGGTATATCTACCCTGACATTGCCTAGTTGTGTCGTGTCACCTACCCTATCGTGCCTTGTACGAGTTTCTATTTGTGTCGTACCTATGGAGTATCCTCTGGTAGCCTCCCGATCAGGAGGTGTTACAGTACTGTATAGACTATTGGCATTATTACGTGTTAAGGTGGAAAATGTAAAGCCTTAACGCTAATTTAAAGTAAGTTTATTTTACTAATAGACACTATTATAACAGCGAAATATACTACATAGTAAATTGTTTAACGGATCCTTAAGAGATGTAAATCCCGAACATATTTTAAGTTACTGCACCCATATTTATTTCTGTTAATTTAACTCCCATAAGATATTTTAGTTCTGACTCGAGTGTTTTGTTTCTCAATTCTCTCGGGTCAGTCCGAGCATTTCAGGATCGAAGACTTTATTTCTGGAGGACGAAGACGAAGATTTCATTATTATTATTATATATATTATATGATTCCACTACACACTGTATTCCGCTGCATTGATATTTATTGGTATGTGAACTCTGATATTTATTATATAAAAAATAATCAAAATGTTTTGTAAACAGTTTTATGAACTGTATATTGATTATTATATTTTATCCTTCCGCTGTGAGATTCTGTTTCTTTTTATTTCTTTCTCGTTTTTCTTATTTACCCCATAACAATCCGTCATTCCGTATGGTTTGAATCGACATGTGTGTCGATTTAAAGCTTGCGAAAAGGCGGGATGTTACACTATTTTAATATAAATTATTTTTAATATAAATTATTTTTAATATAAATTATTTTAATATGAACTATTTTAATATACTAATTATTTTAATATAAACTATTTTAACTTAAAACTATTTTATTTTATTAACTATTTTATTATATATACTATTTTCTATATCTAAACTGTTTAAGTGGGAAGTATTATAATTTCAGAGTGTTATAATTTCGAAAGAGTTATAATTTTGAAAAGTGTTATGATTATGGAAATGAATGTTATTTTAAGTGAGAAATGATAACGTATTGATATGCTTTTGAAATGGATATGATATTTTGATTTTCAAGTATGATATTTTGAAATGACCATGGTGTTATACTAACGTTTGGTTGTTAAAGATACCGGGGTCGATTATTGTCATACTCTCTGTGTAACGACCCAGAATTTTTAGAAATTAAAATTTGAATATTTAATTAATTTTAAATATTTATAAGTGAATTTATAAGTCAAATAAATTTTAATTTGAATTATTGAATTTAATTGGATTATTAAATCGATAATTTAATACGTTAAATTATGGAAATAATTGAAAATAGGGTTAAAAATGATTGAAAATGATTTGTAAAATTTTATTTTGTCATATGGAAGTTAGAATGATATTTTAGAACTTTTAAAATCGAATTAAAAGTTAATTTGTGAAAATTGAATATTTTAATATTAAAATCGACTAGTGAAAATAGTCAATTTTTGAACAGTCTCAGAATTGAACGAAACCAGTTCCATTGGATCCGTAATAGTTAGTTATTACCGGATTTCAAATTTCGTGTCAATCGGAGTTATCGTTTGAGCGTGGCAGCTCGAAACGCATCGATTTATTTTTAATTTAAATTTGACGAGCTAAAATAGCCATTTTTCAAAAAGTCTCGGATTTCGACGAAACCAGTTTCATCGGATCCGTAATGTGATATTTTTGTAAGGTTTCAAATTTCAAGTCAATTGGATTTACCGTTTGTCCTGTACGAATTAAAACGCCTAGAAAATCGCTTAAATCGGTTTAATTCAAATTGAGCGTTTATAGCCATAACTCGCACAGATGTCCGAATTAGCTTCCGAAACCTGTTCCATTGTGTCCGGAACGCGGGGTAAACCCTAGAAACGCTGGTTACGGCGCGTAAATTGGAGTTCGGAATTCCCGGATGAATAGTGATTGAAAAATTCTCTATAAATACCCCCAAATTCTTAAAAAAATAAAAATAAAATAAAAAACCTAAACCTAATTTATACGTAGCCGCCTCAGCCAGAATCAATGGCTGAAAGTTTCCCATGTTCTTCCTTCAATTTCTCAAAATCCAAGCATCGATTCAAGAATCGCTCAACTAGAAAAACGTAGAGGATAGTGTGATTGACATATCCAACGGGTATGATCGCGAATGGAGTTGTATATTGTGAGATTTTTAGCCGCGTTCTCTAAGGCTTGCGCACGTGTTTCAAAGCAGATGGGGGGGGCCGAGCCTTGAGCCATTCAGGCCGAGCATGGTGCTGGAGTTGGGCTACGACGTGGAGCTCCTGGATCGTGTCGAAGTTAAGCGAGGTGATCGAAATTTCTAACCCTAATTTGCTATATTGGGTTCGGCTAAAACGTGCGTGTACTGGGCATTTGCGTGATGATGAGGAAGAAGGGATGGAGGGCTTTGATTTGCTTGGGGATGGATCCTATGGCTCTAAGTTGATGAAGGTTTAAATTAGTTTATTTAGTTGTAAATTATGAACATAAATCGTGTACAAACTTCAATAATTCATAACTTTTTCATACGAGGTCGAAAAAATGCGAAACCAGTTGCGTTGGAATCGTATGGACGAGGAGTTGGTTTGGAGTCGTTTGGAGTTAGTGAGAATTTTGGGTAAAATTAAACGTCCGTTTAATTTTATTCGAAATAAAAGCTAAAACGGAAATAAAATCAAGGTGAGAACTTCTCACTCAATCGAATTAGTTTCGATTTTATTTTAAATAGTTAGATTTAAAATATCTGAATGCATGTTTGAATGTTGATTGATATCTATTGATTGTTAAAATATACATTATACGCCGTTAGTAAGCGGATGTTATTTATTAAAAACATATACCGCGAATATTTCATAAACAGTGAAATTGGTATTATATATAATAGCAATATATATATATTGGCATATGTATATATTGGAGTTATTGATTTCCCGCATTTTTTTGTTTAGCGGATGAGACCCTATTGCGCCGTTATTAAGCGGATAATATTTAATAAGAACATATACCGCGATAATTTCGTACTGGAGCGAAATTGGTATTGTGCTAATGTTTTTGGATGCAGGAAAATAGGTTGGAGGGATCCAACTGGATTCCTCAACAGTTTTTATTTGATTTCAGATATTTTGATATTTGATGGATTTTCATATTGATATATGATATCGTTGTAGTCGTGATTGACTATTTGGTGTGTAGCATCATTGGGCCAAATTTGGAATTTTAAAATGATTTCAAAGTGATTTTTGAAAGTATACGTTTATAAAAATATTTTTTTGGATTTAATTCATTTTAAATAAATAAACGTTATAATTTTTAAAGTTATAAAAATTATGATTTTTGAGAAATATAGTAAAAAACTGATTTTTGAGAATATGATGCTAATGATTTTATAAAATAGTTAAATCGGAATTTTTGAATTTATTATGAAAAGTTGAAATATAGGATTTATAAAATTTAATTTTTTTCTATGAATCAAAAGGAAGAAGTTTTTAAAGGAATTTAAAGACGTTTAAAAAGAATAATATAAAATGATTTATATTAAGAGATTTATAAATGGATATTTATAAATTGAAATATGGACATTATAAAACGAGTTTTTATAAGTGTTTGAATGAAGTGAAAATGAATTCCATTAGGGAATGAAATTTATAGAATTATAAACGGTGAAGTTATAAATGAAATTTTATAAGCAGTAGGTTTATAAAATTTATAAAGTTATTAAAGAATATATTTTGGATAAATAATTAAATCTTATAAGTTATAAGATTTATAATTATGAAGTTTAAAAAGAACGATTTTGTAAAATAATCGTTTTATAAGAAATTAACTTATAATATGAACGTTTAGTTTATAATTTAGTTATAAACTGGAATAGGTTAATAAAGGAATTTATAAAAAGGAAGTTTTTATAAATAAATAGAAATGGAATTTATAAACGTTGTTTTATAAATTCGCAAACGACTTATTTTGATAAGTTAATTGTTATAACTTAGAAATAGAGTTATATTCACGTTTTAGACAGTGAATAATCCTTTGAAATAAAATGCATAGAATTGATGAAATTTGTTAACAAGATATATTCACGTTTTTGAATAGTGAATACTATGTTAAAGAAATGTTTAGAATGTGAATGTTTTAAATAGAATTAAAACGATCTAACGATGTTTTAAATGTGTTGAAATTAGAAACCATAGATTTCAACATTCATTGTTGAAATAGATGTTTCGAGAAATAAAAGGAAATGGTGGACTATAACATTGTTGTTATAGTAAATAATTTCCGAAAGGAAATGTTTTGTATAGTATTGGGATTTATATATCTATTTAATTTCGAATCCCTAGACTAGTGATTTTGGGTTGTCGTAACGATGTTTTACGTAACATTCGTTTTGGCCCAAATAAATATGTTAAGAGAATGATTTCCTTAATAGAGTGAAATATATACTTAATCTCGATTTAAGTATATTGAATATTTTCTAAGTGTTGAAAATAAAAAGATTTGTGAATTACTTATTGAATAAGTATGGAATTGTTTTTCCAATGTGAAATGAAACGTTTAGAGAATTTATCTTTTTGAAGATAAATTGAAATGAATAATTGAAATCGAATATTCATTGATATTTTGGAATTATGAATTCACTAAGGAATTTATAAATGAAAAGGGAATTTGTTTAAAAATAAATATTGATTTATTTTTGAAGTGTGAAATTATATATCTAGTGAAGATATTTTTGTGAAATAAATAATTTGGAAAATTATTTGGAAACTGGTGATGTGTGCATATCCAGTGATAGTTCAATAACCGACTATCAATATTTCCCTTTGAATGGGTATTTGATGTGAATTGATTGAATGTGAATGCTACACTTATTTTTAAATAAGCGCTCACTATTCGGGTTAACCGGGAAAGGACCATGGGGTCGTATAACCCATTCCGAATATGTGATACGTCGTTATAATTGCATTGAAGATCGGTGTTGAAGACCCGGTATTTGCGAGAGCGATAGGATGACCTGTCGATTTACTCTGCACCGAGTTGCTCCGGTATAGAGTTCTCCATATGTGATGGTGAATCCGATCAGGATTGTGAATATCCGGATTGCAAGGACTTCTTTGTAAGTGCCTTCGGTTTTGTTCGATTCCGGAACAGACTTGTATGGATTGTGTGTCTGACATTACAAGTTGAGATATAAAGCCGATTTCTTTCAAATATATTTCTGTTGGTGGCGAAGAATTTATTCTTTTAGCTTAACACCCTTCTCTGAGACGTACGAGCTCAGAGGTTATATAGTTGAAGTTATCAGCGATATATTCCCAATTTGGTAATGTGATATGCTGAGTGATGCTGAAATGATCATTGTGTTGATTATTGTGATAGGATCGTTTATTTGATCGTCTATCTTAATGATCATTGTGTTGATCATTTGTTGACCCAAAGCATGGCTTTTGTATAAAGTATGTTTTTGTGGACGTGACTTCGTCGAACCTCACACCCCGGAAATGGTCAAAACAGGAAAGATGCAGCAAGGTTATGAGGGGTAGCACCCTTTAGGGTATGTACATTTCCTTCTGGATAGAGGTGGTATCATGGTATGGAGCCCAGATATTTAACCTATGTGGTTACTACGAATTTATTACTTTGTGGTTGTTGGTTTTCGGGATCCCGTGAGAAAGGTCGTGTAACGTACGCGGATTTTCGTTGCCGAAAAACCGAATAGTTATGGGTTTTAAAAAGAATTTAAGAAAAGAAAAAGAAAGAAGAAAGAAAGAAGAGAAGAAGATAGAACATAAAGAAAACAGAACATTTTAAAATAGAACGGAAAAGAGAATAGAAGGAGAATAGAGGAAAAAGAACAACAGAAGAAAATAGGACGGAACAGAAAACAACAGAACAACATCAGAATCTCACAATTCGCAGCGGAACAACATATAATAATAAATGAATAATCTTTAAACAAAGAACTATATCAGTTATTACATTTTATACATTACATTACATCATATCATCAGAGTGTACAACATCAACATCAAACAGTGCAGCGGAAAAAGAAATACTATATAAATAATATGTCATGCCATCCATCTTGCCTCCAGCAACTCCAGAATATCCAGAATATCCTGATAAACCTAACTCTTGACTGCCCGTGTAGAAATTGGTGGGCACCCAGAGTTTAGGAAGGAAAACAATAAACTCCAAGTCAGTCATGTGACTGGTGTGAGAACTCAAAACAGTTTATTTATCTTTAAAATCAAAATAGAGGAATATTTTTATTTCAATTCGCAATGCTTTTAAAAATGAGACTACCATAAGGCCTCCCGCACACACACACAATGCAAACGCAGAATCGGAGGAGATTTCTCCTTATGATAGTCAAAGGTGCTTGATACGCATTTAAAATAACATTTGATATTATTACTAGTGCATAGTGTAGAAGAAATTCATTTCGAAAGTAGAATATAAATCTTAGCCAACATAGACATTTCGAACTATGCCTACTATAGCTACCATCCAAACAGTGGTGACCACCATAAGTGAATGGCAGGTCCTACAACTAATACCGTACAAGTTTCGTATTGGGAATTGGATTTCCAACAAATGATCAGGCCAAGGAACTTCCCATTGCCACATGAGAATGCCTCTGGAAAGACATCCTCGAGAACCAAACCGGAACTCTGCCAACACAAGGCCGGGTTACCCCTAACTGGGTAACTACTGACACGAGCACGCCATTCCCCGATCGTAAACGACCTTTCTCACGGGATCCCGAAAACCAACAACCACAAAGTAATAAATTCGCAGTAACCACATAGGTTAAATATCTGGGCTCCATACCATGATACCACCTCTATCCAGAAGGAAATGTACATACCCTAAAGGGTGCTACCCCTCATAACCTTGCCGCATCTTTCCTGTTTTGACCATTTCCGGGGTGTGAGGTTCGACGAAGTCACGTCCACAAAAACATACTTTATACAAAAGTCATGCTTTGGGTCAACAAATGATCAACACAATGATCACTAAGATAGACGATCAAATAAACGATCCTATCACAATAATCAACACAATGATCATTTACAGCAACACTCAGCATGTCACATTACCAAATTGGGAATATATCGCTGATAACATTCAACTATATAACCTCTGAGCTCGTACGTCTCAGAGAAGGGTGTTAAGCTAAAAGAATAAATTCTCCGCCACCAACAGAAATATATTTGAAAGAAATCGGCTTTATATCTCAGCTTGTAATGTCAGACACACAATCCATACAAGTCTGTTCCGGGCTCGAACAAAACCGAAGGCACTTACAAAGAAGTCCTTGCAATCCGGATATTCACAATCCTGATCGGATTCACCATCACATATGGAGAACTCAATACCGTAGCTACTCGGTGCAGAGTAAATCGACAGGTCATCCTATCGCTCTCGCAAATACCGGGTCTTCAACACCGATCTTCAATGCAATTATAACGACGTATCACATATTCGGAATGGGTTATACGACCCCATGGTCCTTTCCCGGTTAACCCGAATAGTGAGCGCTTATTCAAAAATAAGTGTGCATTCACATTTAAACAAATCACATCAATTACCCATTCAAAGGGAAATATTGATAGTCGACTATTGAACTATCAATGGATATGCACACATCACCAGATTCCAAATAATTTTCCAAATTATTTATTTTCCAAAATATCTTCACTAGATATATAATTTCAACACTTCAAAAATAAATCAATATTTATTTTTAAACAAATTCCACTTTCACATATAAATTCCTTAGTGAATTTATAATTTCAAAATATCAATGAATATTCGATTTCAATTATTCATTTCAATATTTCCTTTCAATTTATCTTCAAAAAGATAAATTCTTAAAATATTCACTTTATATTGGAAAACAATTCCTTACTTATTTATTCATAAGTAATTCACAATTTTTATTTATTTTCAACACTTGGAAAATATTCAATATACTTCAATCGAAATTAAGTATATATTTCATTCTTTAAGGAAATCATTCTCTTAAAACATATTTATTTGGGCCAAAACGAATGTTACGTAAAACATCGTTACGACGTCCCAAAATCACTAGTATAGGGATTCGAAATTAAAATAGATATATAAATCCCAATACTATACAAAACATTTCCTTTCGGAAATCATTTACTATAACAACAGTGTTATAGTCCATTATTTCCTTCTATTTCTCGAAAACGTCTATTTCAACAATAAATGTTGAAATCTATGGTTTCGAATCTCAACACGATTAAAACTTCGTTAGATCGTTTTAATTCAATTTCAATATCACATTCAAAACAATTTCTTTAACATCTTATTCACTATTCAAAAACGTGAATATACTACGTTAACAATTTCATCCTTTTATTCATTTTAATTCAAAGGATTATTCACATTCAAAAATGTGAATATAACTCCATTAATAGGTTTCAACAATTTTCTTATCAAAATAAGTCGTTTGCGAATTTATAAAACAATGTTTATAAATTCCATTTCTATTTATTTATAAAAACTTCTTTTTTATAAATTCTTTTATTAACCTATTCCAGTTTATAACTAAATTATGAACTAAACATTCATATTATAAGTTAAATACTTATAAAACGATTATTTTACAAAATCGTTCTTTTTAAACTTCATAATTTTAAATCTTATAACTTATAAGATTTAATTATTTATCCAAAATATATTCTTTAATAACTTTATAAATTTTATAAACCTACTGCTTATAAAATTTCATTTATAACTTCACCGTTTATAATTCTATAAATTTCATTCCTTAATGAAATTCATTTTCACTTCATTCAACACTTATAAAAACTCGTTTTATAATGTCAATATTTCAATTTATAAATATCCATTTATAAATCTCTTAATATATTTCAATTTATATTATTCTTTTAAAACGTCTTTAATCTCTTTTATTATTTCACCATTTTGATTCATAAAATAATTAAATTTTATAAATCCTATATTTAAACTTTTCACAATAAATTCAAATATTCCGATTTTACTATTTTATAAAATCATTAGCATCATATTCTCAAAAATCAGTTTTTAACTATTTTTCTAAAAATCATAATTTTTATAACATTAAAAAATTATAACGTTTATTTATTTAAAATGGATCAATTCTAAAAAAATATTTTATAAACGTATACTTTCTAAAATCACTTTGAAATCATTTTAAAATTCCAAATTTGGCCCAATGATGCCACACACCAAATAGTCAATCACGACTACAACGATATCATATATCAATATGAAAATCCATCAAATATCAACATATCTGAAATCAAATAAAAACTGTTGAGGAATCCTGTTGGATCCCTCCAACCTGTTTTCCTGCATCCAAAAACATTAGCACAATACCAATTTCGCTCCAGTACGAAATTATCGCGGTACATGTTCTTATTAAATATTATCCGCTTAATAACGGCGTAATAGGGTCTCATCCGCTAAACAAAAAATGCGAGGAATCAACAACTGCAATATATACATATGCCAATATATATATATTGATATTATATATAATACCAATTTCACTGTTTATGAAATATTCGCGGTATATGTTTTTAATAAATAACATCCGCTTACTAACGGCGCATAATGTCTATTTTAACAATCAATAGATATTAATCAACATTCAAACATGCATTCAAATATTTTAAATCTAACTATTTAAAATAAAATCAAAACTGATTCGATTGAGTGAGAAGTTCTCACCTTGATTTTATTTCCGTTTTAGCGATTTATTTCGAATAAAATTAAACGGACGTTTAATTTTACCCAAAATTCTCACTAACTCCAAACGACTCCAAACCAACTCCATCGCGTAGTGCTCGTCCATACGATTCCAACGCAACTGGTTTCGCATTTTTTCGACCTCGTATGAAAAAGTTATGATAATTTGAAGTTACACGAGTTTTAAACTAAAATTACAACATTAATTTAATTAATTTTAAACCTAAGTAATTTCTGGCCACTAGATCCAAAGCCAAGCCATCACCACCGCACATTGCTTCTTCCCTTCTTCATGCGTTCTACAGGTATTTGGCCGAACAAAAGAACCCATAACCATTCAACTAGGGTTTGATCTTGCTCCTCCATTTCTCAACGATACTTCATCAAACTACTTGCAATAGGAAGCTCTCGACCAAGGCTATGCTCGGCCAGAACAGTGGTGAACTCGCCCCCCCCCCCCCCCCCCCCGCTACTTGCGCACGCAAGTGAACGTGGCACGTTTGTGCCCAATTTCCCATCGATCCGCTCAACTATTCTCGATCATAACCGTTGAAATCCAAGATCTCACCATCCTCTACGAGTTTCTAGTTGAAACTTTCTTGAATCGATGCATGGATCAAGAGATAAATGAGGGGAATCGAAACTAATTTCTGGCCGTGTATTAGGTGGAGGCGGCTGCAGTTCAAAACTAGGGTTTTTTTATTTTTATTTTTTATTTTTTTTTATTTTTTTTTTGAGATAGTGGGCTATTTATAAGGAACCGACGAAACACTATTCATCCCGGAAATCCCGAACTCCGATTTACGCGCCGTAACAAGCGTTTCTAGGGTTTACCCCGCGTTCCGGACACAATGGAACAGGTTTCGAAAGCTAATTCGGAAGTATGTGCGAGTTATGGCTATAAACGCTCAATTTAAATTAAACCGATTTAAGTCGATTTCTAGGCGTTTTAATTTGTACCGGACAAACGGTAAATCCAATTGACTTGAAATTTGAAACCTTACAATAATATCACATTATGGATCCGATGAAACTGGTTTCGCCGAAATCCGAGACTTTTTGAAAAATGGCTATTTTCACTCGTCAAATTTAAATTAAAAATAAATCGATGCGTTTCGAGCTGCCACGATCAAACGGTAACTCCGATTGACACGAAAATTGAAATCCGGTAATAACTAACTATTACGGATCCAGTGGAACTGGTTTCGTTCAATTCTGAGACTGTTCAAAAATTGACTATTTTCACTAGTCGATTTTAATATTAAAATATTCAATTTTCACAAATTAACTTTTAATTCGATTTTAAAAGTTCTAAAATATCATTCTAACTCCCATATGATAAAATAAAATTTTACAAATCATTTTCTATCATATTTAACTATATTTTCAATTATTTCCATAATTTAACGTATTAAATTATCGATTTAATTATTCAATTAAATCCAAAAATTCAAATAGAAATTTATTTGACTTATAAATTCACTTATTAATATTTAAAATTAATTAAATATTCAAATTTTAATTATCAAAAATTCTGGGTCGTTACAGGTCGTTTACGATCGGGGAATGGCGTGCTCGTGTCAGTAGTTACCCAGTTAGGGGTAACCCGGCCTTGTGTTGGCAGAGTTCCGGTTTGGTTCTCGGGGATGTCTTTCCAGAGGCATTCTCATGTGGCAATGGGAAGTTCCTTGGCCTGATCATTTGTTGGAAATCCAAAGAAACAATACGTGACTTGTACGGTTTTAGTTGTATAACCTGCTATGGAATGTGGCGGTAACCTGCTATTGAACATAGTTAGCTATAGTAGGCATAGATCGGAATGTCTATGCTGGCTAAGATTTATATTCTACTTTCGAAATAAATTTTTCCTACACTATGCACTAATAATAATATGAAATGTTCTTTTAAATGCGTATCAAGCATCTTTGACTATCATAAGGAGAAATCTCCTCCGATTCTGCGTTTGCATTGTGTGTGTGTGCGGGAGGCCTTATGGTAGTCTCATTTTTAAAAGCATTGCGAATTGATTAAAAATATCTCTCTATTTTGATTTTAAAGATAAATAAACTGTTTTGAATTCTCACACCAGTCACATGACTGACTTGGAGTTTATTGTTTTCCTTCCTAAACTCTGGGTGCCCACCAATTTCCACACGGGCAGTTAAGAGTTAGGTTTATCAGGATATTCTGGATATTCTGGAATGGCTGGAGGCAAGCTGGATGGCATGACATATTACTTACATAGTATTTCTTTTTCCGCTGCACTGCTTGTTGTTGTTGTTGTACACTCTGATGATATGATGTAATGTAATGTGATGCAATGTAATAACTGATATAGTTCTTTGTTTAAAGATTATTCATTTATTATTATATGTTGTTCCGCTGCGAATTGTGAGATTCTGATGTTGTTCTGTTGTTTTCTGTCCCGTTCTATTTTCTTCTGTTTTTTCTTTTTCCTCTATTCTCTTTTCCTTCTATTTTAAAATTCTGTTCTATTTTCTCTTTTCTATTCTATTTTCTAATTTTCTTTTCCTCTCCCCTCTATCTTTTTACCTTCTTTTCTACCTTTTCTTTTCTTAAATTTTTCTTAAAACCCCTAAGGGTTCGTATTTTCGTTCATCTTGAATTAAACAAAGGAGATTAGTGTCTATTCAAGGAGTACGGACTTACGGGTCTTTACATTTGGTATCAGAGCTTATGGTTAAGCGACAACCATGGTTCTGTTGGGTATAATTCATTAGAGATAGAGTCAGCAGTACTCTAGAATGAATTTGAGTGTAATAATAGCTATGAGAGCGTATTTGTTAGTGAATATAAAATTGTTTTATATTGTGATGGTTGGTTTGTTGAGTGGTATATGAACCTTCGTCAGCACGGTATGTACAACTATGCCGAAGGGGTTTCTAAACACTTAAATAGAACAATTCGACACAATATTGATTTTAAAATTGGGTAAATGAAATAATTTTACCTTGAGTATATTTTATATATAAAGAAAATAATTTTTCAGAATTATTAAAGTATATAAGTTGATCGTTTAGTTGTTTGAATAATCTAAATAAAAGAATAATTGTATAAGCAAAAGAATTATAAGAATTGAATTATAATTAAATGTGATTTACAATTGTGAAATAAACTTATATATATATATGAGAAGTGAAACTATATGAATATGAGTTGTAAGTAAAAGTGAATTTAAAGTTAAATGGAATATAACTTAAGTGATATTGAATGAAGTTGATATTAGTATCAAAGTAAAATAATAAAGTGAAGTGGTGAATGTGAACTTAAGTTATTTAAAATGAAATTCAACTTTTGGTAAATTGAATTGAATTAATGAATTGAATGTAAATCAATTGAATGTGAATTAAGTTGATATGAAATAATGAATATAAGTGTTAATTCATTAAAATCTAATGTTATTAGAAGTTGAATAATTGAATGAAAATCAATTAAATTAAACCAATTGATAAGCAAAGGAATTTGGTTGTAATTAATATACATTGGTTGATATATGGTTGTTAGTTGATTATATATAATTCATTAAGTAGTTAATGAAATGGAAAGCTAAAGTAAATTGAATTCAAATTGAAAGTAAATAAATTTGAATAGAATTGAACGTGAATTGGATTTAATTAGTGAATGCAAACTAATTAAAATTGAATAAGAATGAATGTTGATAACATCCAATGTTAAGGAATCAAATGTGATTAAATTGAAAACCAATTCATTAAATATTAATGAGAATATGAATGAATATTTATGATTATGGATGATAATTGGTTGATGTTTGAATATGTTGCATTCGCTATGTTAACATAGATAGTTGTTATGGAGATATATGATGTATATCGATACTATTGTCTATATGCATGATTCTCATGTTGTTTGTTGAGTGATTAGTAGGTGCGGATCGCGTTTGCTTCGCATTTGGAGCTCGCTTTTGCGCTATATTAGTCGTATATGCTTGCTAATAAAATATAAGGTACATATCTCGGATTAAATATCGTACTTTTTCACTTTTTTCCCTGCGGGATGCCTCATTACTTGATGAGATGTATATTTGTGATATATATACTGTCATTTTTTTTTCGGATCGAGCCGCGCAAAGGAGACTATGGCGAATTTTTTCGGAAATTTAAGGCGTTAGAAAAATTTGAGAAAATTGGAAAATTTTGAAAACTTAAACTTTGATTTTGGAATTGAAAGTTAAATGATATAGATTGTTTTTGAAAAGATAACTAAGTATGATTTGGAAAACTTAGTAAAGATTTGTAAAGAAGTTTAAATTTGTTTTGGAAAATTAATAAATTCTATAACTTTTCTTACTTAATAATTTCGAGGACGAAATTCTTTTAAGTGGGGAAGGTTGTAACGACCCAGAATTTTTAGAAATTAAAATTTGAATATTTAATTAATTTTAAATATTTATAAGTGAATTTATAAGTCAAATAAATTTTAATTTGAATTATTGAATTTAATTGGATTATTAAATCGATAATTTAATACGTTAAATTATGGAAATAATTGAAAATAGGGTTAAAAATGATTGAAAATGATTTGTAAAATTTTATTTTGTCATATGGAAGTTAGAATGATATTTTAGAACTTTTAAAATCGAATTAAAAGTTAATTTGTGAAAATTGAATATTTTAATATTAAAATCGACTAGTGAAAATAGTCAATTTTTGAACAGTCTCAGAATTGAACGAAACCAGTTCCATTGGATCCGTAATAGTTAGTTATTACCGGATTTCAAATTTCGTGTCAATCGGAGTTATCGTTTGAGCGTGGCAGCTCGAAACGCATCGATTTATTTTTAATTTAAATTTGACGAGCTAAAATAGCCATTTTTCAAAAAGTCTCGGATTTCGACGAAACTAGTTTCATCGGATCCGTAATGTGATATTTTTGTAAGGTTTCAAATTTCAAGTCAATTGGATTTACCGTTTGTCCTGTACGAATTAAAACGCCTAGAAAATCGCTTAAATCGGTTTAATTCAAATTGAGCGTTTATAGCCATAACTTGCACAGATGTCCGAATTAGCTTCCGAAACCTATTCCATTGTGTCCGGAACGCGGGGTAAACCCTAGAAACGCTGGTTACGGCGCGTAAATTGAAGTTCGGAATTCCCGGATGAATAGTGATTGAAAAATTCTCTATAAATACCCCCAAATTCTTAAAAAAAAAAAAAAAAAAAACCTAAACCTAATTTATACGTAGCCGCCTCAGCCAGAATCAATGGCCGAAAGTTTCCCATGTTCTTCCTTCAATTTCTCAAAATCCAAGCATCGATTCAAGAATCGCTCAACTAGAAAAACGTAGAGGATAGTGTGATTGACATATCCAACGGGTATGATCGCGAATGGAGTTGTATATTGTGAGATTTTTAGCCGCGTTCTCTAAGGCTTGCGCACGTGTTTCAAAGCAGATGGGGGGGCCGACCTTGAGCCATTCAGGCCGAGCATGGTGCTGGAGTTGGGCTACGACGTGGAGCTCCTGGATCGTGTCGAAGTTAAGCGAGGTGATCGAAATTTCTAACCCTAATTTCCTATATTGGGTTCGGCTAAAACGTGCGTGTACTGGGCATTTGCGTGATGATGAGGAAGAAGGGATGGAGGGCTGTGATTTGCTTGGGGATGGATCCTATGGCTCTAAGTTGATGAAGGTTTAAATTAGTTTATTTAGTTGTAAATTATGAACATAAATCGTGTACAAACTTCAATAATTCATAACTTTTTCATACGAGGTTGAAAAAATGCGAAACCAGTTGCGTTGGAATCGTATGGACGAGCACTACGCGATGGAGTTGGTTTGGAGTCGTTTGGAGTTAGTGAGAATTTTGGGTAAAATTAAACGTCCGTTTAATTTTATTCGAAATAAAAGCTAAAACGGAAATAAAATCAAGGTGAGAACTTCTCACTCAATCGAATTAGTTTCGATTTTATTTTAAATAGTTAGATTTAAAATATCTGAATGCATGTTTGAATGTTGATTGATATCTATTGATTGTTAAAATAGACATTATACGCCGTTAGTAAGCGGATGTTATTTATTAAAAACATATACCGCGAATATTTCATAAACAGTGAAATTGGTATTATATATAATAGCAATATATATATATTGGCATATGTATATATTGGAGTTATTGATTTCCCGCATTTTTTTGTTTAGCGGATGAGACCCTATTGCGCCGTTATTAAGCGGATAATATTTAATAAGAACATATACCGCGATAATTTCGTACTGGAGCGAAATTGGTATTGTGCTAATGTTTTTGGATGCAGGAAAACAGGTTGGAGGGATCCAACTGGATTCCTCAACAGTTTTTATTTGATTTCAGATATTTTGATATTTGATGGATTTTCATATTGATATATGATATCGTTGTAGTCGTGATTGACTATTTGGTGTGTAGCATCATTGGGCCAAATTTGGAATTTTAAAATGATTTCAAAGTGATTTTTGAAAGTATACGTTTATAAAAATATTTTTTTGGATTTAATTCATTTTAAATAAATAAACGTTATAATTTTTAAAGTTATAAAAATTATGATTTTTGAGAAATATAGTAAAAAACTGATTTTTGAGAATATGATGCTAATGATTTTATAAAATAGTTAAATCGGAATTTTTGAATTTATTATGAAAAGTTGAAATATAGGATTTATAAAATTTAATTTTTTTTTTATGAATCAAAAGGAAGAAGTTTTTAAAGGAATTTAAAGACGTTTAAAAAGAATAATATAAAATGATTTATATTAAGAGATTTATAAATGGATATTTATAAATTGAAATATGGACATTATAAAACGAGTTTTTATAAGTGTTTGAATGAAGTGAAAATGAATTCCATTAGGGAATGAAATTTATAGAATTATAAACGTTGAAGTTATAAATGAAATTTTATAAGCAGTAGGTTTATAAAATTTATAAAGTTATTAAAGAATATATTTTGGATAAATAATTAAATCTTATAAGTTATAAGATTTATAATTATGAAGTTTAAAAAGAACGATTTTGTAAAATAATCGTTTTATAAGAAATTAACTTATAATATGAACGTCTAGTTTATAATTTAGTTATAAACTGGAATAGGTTAATAAAGGAATTTATAAAAAGGAAGTTTTTATAAATAAATAGAAATGGAATTTATAAACGTTGTTTTATAAATTCGCAAACGACTTATTTTGATAAGTTAATTGTTATAACTTAGAAATAGAGTTATATTCACGTTTTAGACAGTGAATAATCCTTTGAAATAAAATGCATAGAATTGATGAAATTTGTTAACAAGATATATTCACGTTTTTGAATAGTGAATAATATGTTAAAGAAATGTTTAGAATGTGAATGTTTTAAATAGAATTAAAACGATCTAACGATGTTTTAAATGTGTTGAAATTAGAAACCATAGATTTCAACATTCATTGTTGAAATAGATGTTTCGAGAAATAAAAGGAAATGGTGGACTATAACATTGTTGTTATAGTAAATAATTTCCGAAAGGAAATGTTTTGTATAGTATTGGGATTTATATATCTATTTAATTTCGAATCCCTAGACTAGTGATTTTGGGTTGTCGTAACGATGTTTTACGTAACATTCGTTTTGGCCCAAATAAATATGTTAAGAGAATGATTTCCTTAATAGAATGAAATATATACTTAATCTCGATTTAAGTATATTGAATATTTTCTAAGTGTTGAAAATAAAAAGATTTGTGAATTACTTATTGAATAAGTATGGAATTGTTTTTCCAATGTGAAATGAAACGTTTAGAGAATTTATCTTTTTGAAGATAAATTGAAATGAATAATTGAAATCGAATATTCATTGATATTTTGGAATTATGAATTCACTAAGGAATTTATAAATGAAAAGGGAATTTGTTTAAAAATAAATATTGATTTATTTTTGAAGTGTGAAATTATATATCTAGTGAAGATATTTTTGTGAAATAAATAATTTGGAAAATTATTTGGAAACTGGTGATGTGTGCATATCCAGTGATAGTTCAATAACCGACTATCAATATTTCCCTTTGAATGGGTATTTGATGTGAATTGATTGAATGTGAATGCTACACTTATTTTTAAATAAGCGCTCACTATTCGGGTTAACCGGGAAAGGACCATGGGGTCGTATAACCCATTCCGAATATGTGATACGTCGTTATAATTGCATTGAAGATCGGTGTTGAAGACCCGGTATTTGCGAGAGCGATAGGATGACCTGTCGATTTACTCTGCACCGAGTTGCTCCGGTATAGAGTTCTCCATATGTGATGGTGAATCCGATCAGGATTGTGAATATCCGGATTGCAAGGACTTCTTTGTAAGTGCCTTCGGTTTTGTTCGATCCCGGAACAGACTTGTATGGATTGTGTGTCTGACATTACAAGTTGAGATATAAAGCCGATTTCTTTCAAATATATTTCTGTTGGTGGCGAAGAATTTATTCTTTTAGCTTAACACCCTTCTCTGAGACGTACGAGCTCAGAGGTTATATAGTTGAAGTTATCAGCGATATATTCCCAATTTGGTAATGTGATATGCTGAGTGATGCTGAAATGATCATTGTGTTGATTATTGTGATAGGATCGTTTATTTGATCGTCTATCTTAATGATCATTGTGTTGATCATTTGTTGACCCAAAGCATGGCTCTTGTATAAAGTATGTTTTTGTGGACGTGACTTCGTCGAACCTCACACCCCGGAAATGGTCAAAACAGGAAAGATGCAGCAAGGTTATGAGGGGTAGCACCCTTTAGGGTATGTACATTTCCTTCTGGATAGAGGTGGTATCATGGTATGGAGCCCAGATATTTAACCTATGTGGTTACTACGAATTTATTACTTTGTGGCTGTTGGTTTTCGGGATCCCGTGAGAAAGGTCGTTTACGATCGGGGAATGGCGTGCTCGTGTCAGTAGTTACCCAGTTAGGGGTAACCCGGCCTTGTGTTGGCAGAGTTCCGGTTTGGTTCTCGGGGATGTCTTTCCAGAGGCATTCTCATGTGGCAATGGGAAGTTCCTTGGCCTGATCATTTGTTGGAAATCCAAAGAAACAATACGTGACTTGTACGGTTTTAGTTGTATAACCTGCTATGGAATGTGGCGGTAACCTGCTATTGAACATAGTTAGCTATAGTAGGCATAGTTCGGAATGTCTATGCTGGCTAAGATTTATATTCTACTTTCGAAATAAATTTTTCCTACACTATGCACTAATAATAATATGAAATGTTCTTTTAAATGCGTATCAAGCATCTTTGACTATCATAAGGAGAAATCTCCTCCGATTCTGCGTTTGCATTGTGTGTGTGTGCGGGAGGCCTTATGGTAGTCTCATTTTTAAAAGCATTGCGAATTGATTAAAAATATCTCTCTATTTTGATTTTAAAGATAAATAAACTGTTTTGAATTCTCACACCAGTCACATGACTGACTTGGAGTTTATTGTTTTCCTTCCTAAACTCTGGGTGCCCACCAATTTCCACACGGGCAGTTAAGAGTTAGGTTTATCAGGATATTCTGGATATTCTGGAATGGCTGGAGGCAAGCTGGATGGCATGGCATATTACTTATATAGTATTTCTTTTTCCGCTGCACTGCTTGTTGTTGTTGTTGTTGTACACTCTGATGATATGATGTAATGTAATGTGATGCAATGTAATAACTGATATAGTTCTTTGTTTAAAGATTATTCATTTATTATTATATGTTGTTCCGCTGCGAATTGTGAGATTCTGATGTTGTTCTGTTGTTTTCTGTCCCGTTCTATTTTCTTCTGTTTTTTCTTTTTCCTCTATTCTCTTTTTCTTCTATTTTAAAATTCTGTTCTATTTTCTCTTTTCTATTCTATTTTCTAATTTTCTTTTCCTCTCCCCTCTATCTTTCTACCTTCTTTTCTACTTTTTCTTTTCTTAAATTTTTCTTAAAACCCCTAAGGGTTCGTATTTTCGTTCATCTTGAATTAAACAAAGGAGATTAGTGTGTATTCAAGGAGTACGGACTTACGGGTCTTTACACTCTGCCAATACCGAAAACCACTTTAACAGCTATGTACGGTGGAGTTTACGGTACTGTATAGACTATGGGAATATATGAAATATGTTAATGGAGATATGGGTTTCGCCTTAACGCTATTTTTTTAATACTTTTACTTTACTATAGACATATTATAATAGCGTATATTACTACATAGTAGATAGTTGCACGGATCCTTAGAGGATGGATATCTCAAACATCCTTTGAATTACTTGTATTTCAGTTGATATTTCACTTGAATTGGATTTATTGATATAAAACTGTTAATCCTGACTCGAGTGTTTTTGTATTTTGCTTTACATTCGGGTCAGACTGAGTGTCACAGCATTTGAGACTCACCTTTGGAGTTGGAGCTTCGATTGGGGATCCATCTATCTATCCAGTTTTCAGTTATTCAGTTGACTCCATTGATATATTCCGTTTTGTTATTTGACTACTGTATTGAGACTTCTATGTATTTGAGACTTCTGTTATATCTTGTTTTAACTCTGATATATATATATATATACTAGCTTCATAAACTACTATTCATTTGTTTCCGCTGTTTATTATTATATTACTCTGTGTTTGTGATCCTGTGATTTATTTATTTACTGTATATGCTGAGTTTGCCAAATATAAATTAACAATCTAATATTGTGAGCAATTCAAGTCCGAAAGTGTGGATGCGAATGGTTGAAAATATTAGGCTGTTACAGTGCCTATTTCTAATAAAATGTATTAAATGGCTTAGGTGTTGTTTATTACATTGCTACGATTATCGGCGATAGATGTGGTAATAGTTGGATATTAAATGTCAAAAACCTTAAATAGTGGTTAGAAGTCTTGTAGCTAGGACCCAACAACCATAGACTACATTGTTAGGAAACTATCTTGGGAATAGGTCTTAAATGACGAGGTATGTCTTGATTAAGGTCTTAAATGGTAGAGATTGCCTATTTCTCTTTTTAAAAGTATTATAGAATATCACTTTCTATTTAGAAGTATTAAGTGGCAAATGAGCTTGAAAGTATTAGGTGGTTGATAAGGCTTCATTAGTATTTCGTACCTTTGGAAGAGGTAAGTATGTAATCGTGTATGCAATGCAAGGTTTGATTAAAATTGCTAACCTTAATGGACATAACAATTAAATGAAAATATATCAGTATAAGTTTATGTTACGGACCGTTTATATTTTGCCAATCATTAGAACGTTGTTCTAACCCTCTCCTCATTACAACCCACATGATAGAATTTAGGAACATGTCATTGGAGCTGGATGTGCTTTGTTATTGGAGAGTCTTCTTTTCCTTCATGCTTGATGTTGATGTGACAATCTGTTATTCAAGAAATATCATTAGTTCCAACGTAGTAGTCAGTATTCTTATCCTATTATTGATTTCGCTGTGAGTTTAGATTTCTTTCAATCACTGATAATGTTCGTGCTTATTTGCAGGTATCAAATCCAGCAATCTGTGTTTTAATGGACTTGAATTTCAATTTTTGTTGAAATTTAGGCCCCCGGAGGTACGGGATGTTATATAACCATTCAACCCTCCTAAACTTAATGGATGTCTTGCAAGAAAAAAGAGTACATATTATTTTCATATACCGACTCATAACAAATTACAAAAACAAAGCCGAAAATTTACAAATCCAGAGAGTCAAGTAGACGAGAGAGTGAAAAACCCGAAGTACTTAAAACCATCTGTACGAATATTATTGGATTTATAAAAAAATGATAACTGATTGCATAAAACAAGTCTTAACACATTAAGTACAAATTAAAAATAAAATAACAAGGAGATAATGACAGATATCCATCACTTCAATCCACAGCAAGCTTAAATCGTCTTTGTCCTCTACTAAGCTCAGAAAAAGAAAAACGGGCTCAGATGCAAAATACGGCATGGAAAAATGGATCTCAGGGCAGCAAATCAACAAGAAACAGGAAAGATAGAAGAGAAGATTAACTATCATGCCAATACAAGCTCCATTACAGAAAGTGAAGAGACTCACTGCCTATGTCATCAAGTTTCTGCAGTCTTGAATTATCATATTAGATCTGACTTCTATTGGAGTAATAGTATTATTGAAAATTTTTGTGTTTCTTCCGCACCAAATGTGTCAAATTAACGAAGTGCACTAATCAGATGTCTAATGAATGCTGAATCTAACTTGAGATCGGCTAAATTTTTGAAGATTAGATTTATTTCATAGTCGTAGACACTATTGATGTTGAGTTTTTGTTTAATATTATCCCAGAGAGATTTAATAGGGATAGTTAAAAAATAAGTTGGTTGTTGCAAAGAACATAAGTTGAATTTATAGGATCATTCCATCTAATGATTTTGTCTTTCATAATGAGCTTATTCAATTTAGCTAATAAGGCACAAGTAGACATTTTAGGAGCACATTTACTACCCTTTATCAAGTTACACCACTTGAATTCCACGGATCTACTTCTCACCTGATCCTATGCTGATTTAAAATCAAATTCACCTTTGTTTTTGGGTATCCAACACCAAAAATCTTAACTGATTTGATTATGGATTTTGATATTTTTGATAACTTGACAAATAGAACTAGGCAGACCATTAAGATTCTCCTTCCATTGATTGCTGGAAATGAGGCATGAAACTTTATTATTAGGGCTACCTTCCATAGTCAAATAATTCCACTCCTAATTTATCAACCAAAGAGTACCCATTAATCCAAGGGACAAACCACATAAGAGTATCTTCCTCGTTATTGATTTTCCTACCAATTAGCCCCTTGCAAATAGACTTGGATTTCAGAAGAGACTTCCATGTATTAGAAGCATTATTGTCAAGTTGTATAGTCCAAAAACTCCTCTTACAATATTTGTTTTTAATCCACTTTACCCATAAAATGTCACCTTGAAGGTATTTCCAAACCAATTTAATAGAAATTGCCTTAGAGATATCATCCAATCCTTTAATACCAATCCACATTCAATCTTGAGTTTACAGACATTATCCCATGACATTCTATGTAACTATCCGGAAATTTCCGTTCTCGAAAATTCCAGAAAGTTAGTGAAAAAGAAGAAAAAGATAGAAGAAGAAGAAGAAGAACAGAAACAACAACACCTCACATTCGCAGCGGATAAAATATACTAATAAATAATAACAGTTTACAAAAGCATTCTGTCGATTACATTCAAATACATCCGAGTCGCATATATTCAAACACTGGACATATACAAATCAGCATGTCTCAGATTTACAATAATATAATACAGCAGAAATACTTTACACATTCCTGCCACTCAGCTCGCCTCTTGAGCTCCAGATCGTCCTTACTTGAAAATTTGTAATACTCGGTCTAACCCGAGCATTACATCAAAGTAACACCCGGGTCAGGCTGGAACCAGCGTGAGTAAACCCAACTAATATGGAATATCCAAGCAAACAACTTATATAAACCCGAGGTAACTCATATCAATTTCACTTCACAAGTTGTTATAGACATCACTTATTTCACACATCAATTTCTAAGTACCAGAACTTAGGTTATATAGTCCAATTCACTTAAATCATTCCATTACACCCTATTGATTTCACGTATCAATTTGTAAAAATTGAAGTGGTTTCGGGTATTAACTAATACCCGACTCCGGTCTCTTCGAACTCAATTTATCTTAACACATGTTATTCAAGTGAAATGCAATTCAATTTTAAAGAAAAGATGTCACCCCTTTCAAGTAGCAATTCAACATTGACAGATAACCACGTTATCATTGCCCACCCAACACATCATATCACGAATCATTTCATATCAGAGTATCAATCAATTCAGGGCACCTAATCATCATTTAATCATACATAAGCAAGATAAATCAATCACACCATCTTGAATAAACCTAATTAGCCATAATTGAATTAAATCAATCACCTTTAAGTCCTGCTTATTAATTAATTTCAACCCAATTGATTAACCATCTCATAATCATTCATCTTAATTAATCCTCCTTGATTAATCATTCCTTAATTACATTTAAGTAATTAACTCTTAATTAATTACACAAATTAATCAACCTTTATCCATCCATATTAATTACATTGATCCTTAATTAATTGCTCAAATTAATTATTCCATAATTACTTATATTGATTAATTATTCTTAATTTAATCACACTCATTGATTTACTAACCTTTGATTAAATTTCTTAATTAATCAATCCTTTAATTAATTATACTAAGTAATTAATCCTTAGTTACTTCTCTTAAGTAATTTACCTTTAATTTCTCTCAACAAGTAATTAACCCCATTGGTTAATTATCCATTAAATTAAATTAATATATTTTTAATAAATTTATCTTTTAATTACTTACATCGAGTAATTATCATTCAAGTAATTATTCTTCAATTACTTACATTGATAATCTTTAATCACCAATTAATAAATTTTAACTACTAATTAATTTATTTCTAATAAATTAATTTATTTATCCTTACCCATTAATAAATGAAATTAATTAATTATTCTCATGATAAATTAATTTATTTATCCCTATCTATTAGTAAATGAAATTAATTAATTACTCTCCTACCTCTCTTATTAACTTGATTTATCTTAAAAACATCAAACCCTAATTATCCTTTAATATAAACCCTTTATCTTGTTAACACTTAATCTTTAATCATATATACAATTTAACATTTTTCCTTGATTTGCACTTGATTCCATTCCTACATTGAGTTCAAAACAACTTCCAAACTAAAGTTAATCAAGTCATGTTTTCAAAATTTCAATCCGGAGCCAAAATTTAGTTCTTCCCGAGCCCTGCACCGAGTTACTCTCCCCATTTCTTCTGCTTCGAGCCAGTTTACAAAATTCTCGAGACACGACCAGAGTTCCCACCTTCGTTCCCAAATCACTCACATACGTAACTAGATCTGTGCACATGCACGACCGGTCTACGACGCTTCGATCATCGACGAGAACGCCACCAAGTTGAAATCGCCACTCACCTCCTTCCCGATCACCCAAATCTTTCGATCGATCACGAGATCAAAAATGGACTTACTCAACCCTCCAGGCAGAAAACCTCACCGCCTATCCTACCTTACACCACCCAATTTCGACCACATGAGTTCGTGACATTCTGCCCGAAGCTTAACCCAAGTCTTCTCTCTCCTATTTCCCACGACCGGCCTCCTCCGAAACTACGCCGATGACGCAACAACCCATAATCCAATCCCATCCTGAAAACGCAACCAAACCCTACAACAACGATCCCCAGTCGCCACCATGAATGATAAATTCACCTTGCATTTTTGCCGAGTCCACCAAACTTCCACCTACCTTCTGCGAAGTTCCCATCCACCTCGAGACCACCGATCGCCAGTGTGACGACCCGGAATTTTTGAGCATTTAAAATTGGAATATTTAATTAATTTTAAATATTCAATAGAGCAATTTTAACTTGAATTACGAATATCACAATTTATTTGCTGATTAATTATTGAATTTAAATAATTTGAAATTGGATAAAATATGAAATCTAAGATTTTAGGCCTATTAAAAATAATTTGAAGGCTTATAAAAGTTATATTGATATTACTGAAGAGAATAGAAGGGTCGAAATCAAATTTAAGGATGATTTGTTAAGTTTTGGAATTTATTATCGTTTAAATTGAATTTAAAAATAGCTTCCGAGAAGCAGTCTCGGAATTCAACGAAACCAGTTCCATTGGGTCCGTAATATTGAATCATTATCGGGTTTCAATTTTCGTAATTCTTAGGTTTGTTGTGTGAGCATACGAGGTGTAAACGCGCTAAGATTTTTATCGAAAATTCAATATATATATTTTAATATTAGTCAACTTCAGCCACCCTTTATTCCTGGGCAGCCGACTTCTTTTTGTACCAGTGTTTCTTCTTTTTACAACATCACGCAAAACCCCTCTTCCTTTAATAATGAACCGAATTCCCTTCCTAAATCAAAAACAAAATCAAAGACCAGAAGAAAAAAATGGCCGAAGCCTAAATTTTCAAATCCAATCGTTCCTCAATTAAGTTATCGCGTTCGAGGCGTTCGAAGTCGATTCAACCGAGGGTGGGACGTTGCCGAGCTCTGTACCTCGTTCGAAGCTAGGGGAGGCGCGTGGAGTCTCGGGGAGGCAGTCGTTTGGGTCTAGGGTTTTGAAGTGGCTCGAGGTGACGTGATGTCGCGATGTCAATCTCGAGCTCGATGGCGACGAGCAAGGCAGAGGCCTCGCGGTGAGTTCGCACGATGTCGCAGCTAGGTTAGGTACGACGTTGGCTTGGAGATGCTTCGATTTAGGGTTGTTGTGGGTCGCATCGTCGCGTGTAATCAGCTAGTTCGAATCATGATAACTGATAGTAAGGTAAAATTCTTTTTTTTGATTTGAAATAAATTTATATATGTCTAAATATATTTACAGAGAATGTTTTTATATACAGTAAGGTAAAATTTATCATTGTTATTCAGGAAAAAAAAATTTGGAAACCAGATGTATATATATGTGTATGGGCAGGAAAATGTTTATAGTAAATTTAAAAACTTATGTTAGTTTTAATTATATTTATACCTAGTCAGATTTGAAAGAAAGAAAAGAAAAAAACGAACTGCAGCAAAGTATATTTATATACAGCTTATATTGCAATATTTAATAATAATATAAGTAGATGTATATATATGGGCATACAATAAAGTTTAAACATTTCCATTTTAATTAAATGCATATATACATAGTTTTTTTAAAAAAAAACAAAAGAAAAAGAAAATGTGTGAAAGTTTATATAAATTAGTTTCTATGAAATCTATTTAAGTTATTTTATAAATATACATTTGATTTCAAAACTAAACCTAAAACAAATGTACATATACATATTTTAGTTACCAAATTATTAAAATAGTTATGGAAGGGAAATTTGTTTAAAACTAAAATATTAGTTGGTTAAATTTAAATAAAATTGGCTGGTCGATTAATTCAAATATTAATAAACTGTGTAATTGTTATCCAAGGTCTGAAGTCATGAAAAAATCAAGTCGGGCAGGATGGATGGCAAAATAAAATTTAAGGTGAGTTAATCTCACTTAGTTAAATTTAAATTTAAATGATTAAATTTAATTAATTGTTTGAATGGCTGAATTGATTGATGTGATATAGTATGATATTTTGGAATTGGTGTATTATATTGCGCTAACGTTTGTGGATGCAGGGAAAAACAGGTTGGAGGGATCCAACTGGACCCCTCAACATTTATTTTAATTATTTAATATTCTCTGCTGTGAATATTTATATTCTATGATGAGTTATATTGGAATATTGAATGTTATGGTTTGATTGGATATATTTGGGTATAATGAGTTACCAAAAATATATAAATTGGATTTTGGAAAGGAAATAAAAGAAGTGAATTTGTAAGTAAAATAATTATAGAAATTTGAATAAATTTATGAATGAATTGAGAAAAAGAAATAAAGTGACTATAAAATTCTAATGAATAAATCTTGAGTATAGAATGGAAATTTTGAATAATCAAGAGATTAATGAATTTTAAACTTCGGTATGATTATTTTAAAAGAACAAACATTTATCTAAAATTCAAGATTTAAAATATTGAAAAGAATATAGAAGGAATTGGGATAAGATCTGAAATTTGTATATTTCAATTAAAGATTTAAAATCAAACAGAAATTAATAACATTAATGTTAAAACCCATAATTAATGAATTTTGAAATGAATTGAGTAAGTAAAGAGATTTAATTCAAGTAGAATAAATTGGGAATTAATTTGGAAATTGATTTAAGTGATTGAGATTGGAAATTCTCCCTGGAAAATAAAGTACGTTTTTAAAGTAATTTTTTTAATTATAAGTTAAGAGTTTTAAAGTTGTTTTAAAAGGAAAGTTTTTGTAAAATTTATTATTCTAATATTTAGTGTCTAAAGTAGGTATTTTCTTGTAATCTATTTTAGCAGTAATTATTAAAAAGTAACTTAGTATTTTGTTTTTAAAAGTAGAAATCTAGTTTTATATTTTATTAAGTAACTTTATTTTTAAGTGTTTATATAGTACATATTTTTAACCAATTATTGAAGTAGTTTTAAATTAAATGTTTTAAAATAAATTCCAAAACAAGCATTTTGTTTAATCTATTTTCGTAATAATTATTTAGAGAATGATTTGATATTTTAATTAAAGAAGAAATCTAATGCATAGTTATAAGGAAACCTTATTTTAGTTATTTCTAAAGTATTATTATAAATTAAGAATTAAAGTAAATTTTTCTAAATTAAATGTTAAATATATTTTACAATAAAGTGTTTTTAAATTATTTTAAAAATCTAAGTTTTATGCTTGGTGATTCCAGTGGAAATGGAAATACTCGGAATTTATTCTGAGAAAGGCAGATAGTTTTGAAAACTGTTTTCAAAGGAATTTGAAAAGTGAAAATATATCTTGTGAAGATATTTTTGAGATAAATAAATAATTTGAATTTTTTTTATTGATTGATGGTTGTTTGTGAATATTAATTGATAGTTAAATCACCGACTATCAATATTGGACAAACGCGTTGATCGCTTCGAAGAGACCGGGATCGAGATTTATTTCTCGAAAACCACTTCGATCCGGTATGTACGTTTTCGTGAAAAACGATTTCGGATTCGAAGATGGAGCAGTGAAGTGCAAGGGCTAGTCGCTACTAATCCTGAGAATATTTCCAAAATGGATGTAGTAGGAATAATGCCTTCGGTTCCGTTCGAACCCCGTACGGACTTGTATGGATGAATGCTTGCGAAAACATCGTCAGGTGGACGATGGGCATTCTAAGGGATATGTTCTAAAAAGGTAACGCTTAGCCTAGAGCCTCATCAAATGGGAATGACTGAAAATCAGGGGTTATGCAGCAAGGCTAGGTGGGTAGCACCCAAGCAGGGTGAGGTCATTCCTGTCTAGATGTCCCTTTTTATTTCGGCTTAGTAGGCGGTTGCTGATCGCAACCGCGGTGTGATCTCACTCGGGATTATCCAGTAAGGGGTAGTCCCGGTCTTGTGTTGCAAGGGAGCGGGCTTACTCCTCGGCACGGTGATCTAGGCCCCGTACTGTGACAGGTGGTACCCCAGTGCCTAGTCATTAGTTGGAAATCCATTCCCCCTACGAGGCTTGTACGAGTTTTGTTTGTATTAAGTATTTGTATATAGGCCCTATTACAATATCAGAGGATTTCTATAAAAATCATTTTAGCTATCGTAAGGTAAAAACCCGACATGTTTATTTGCGGCGTGGTCTTACGAGATGCTTTTGTTTTCAAAGGATTTTTGAAACGTTAATAATCAATTGGGTGTGATTTTCTCACGCTGGTATTCCAAACTGACTCGGGTATTATTTAACTGTAATGCTCGGGTCAGACCGAGTATTATAGGATACAGGATATGGTGCTGCGGAGCTCAGGAGACGAGATGGATGACGATACGTATTTCCATACTTGTTTATGTATATATTCCGCTGTGTTGAGTTGCTGTGTATCCATTTGTATGTTATTGATGTTGAGCTGTGATTGATGTACTCTGATGATGTAAAATATGTAAGCAAATATATTTGATTTTGAGTAAAGATCATTAATTATCTATTATATTTTATTCCGCTGAGATGGTTAGATTCTGATGTTGTTTTCTATTCTCTTCTTCTACCTCTTCTTCTTTAACCCAAATGGTTCGTATTTCTGTACAACTTGAGTTGATTTAGGCAGAATAGTGTTGACTCAAGGGGTACGGATATGCGGGCTATTACAGTTGGTATCAGAGCCAAGTTGGTGATAACGTTGGCTCTGGTGGGGATTACTCATTAAATAGAGTCTGTAGTACTCTATAATGAGTTTGAGCGTATTAATAGATATGAGCACGTATTTGTTAGTGAATATAAATTGTTTTAATATTGTGTTGATTGGATTATTGAGTGGCATATGAACTTTCGTCGGCACAGTCTGGACAACTGTATCGAAGGGGTTTCTAAACACTTGAATAGAACAATCGACACGGTATTGTTTTAAATAATTTTACCCAAAATATATTTTGATATAAACGAAAGTTTTGTAAACTATTTTAGCTAATATATGGTTGCTTGGATGTTAGAAATGATGATATTAAATTATTATCATCGTTGTGTAAAAATTTAACTAGAAATTGAAATATAAATAAAGTTTAAGGAAATAAATTCATTATCAAATGGAAATTTGTATAAGCATAAACTATACAAATGAATTATAGTTAAAATTTATTTAAGCAGGCTTTAGAGATTTAAAATCCCGGAGATTTGGAAATGTTTATCGAGGTGTTTTGGAGATAAATAATAGCATTGTTGTTTTGGAGATATTTCTGAATGGAAATCTGTTTTAAATGGATTTTGAAAGCGATATAGCATTGAAATCACTTGGATTATTGGGAAATAATTCTGATGATGACGGCCGCATCATCAGAATTCATTTTCGAATTTCTAAGTGACGGATTGCTGCTAAATTGATTTGTTTAGAAAAGCTAGTTGTTTTTGAAAATCTTAAAGGAAATTTGTTGGGAATAAAAGCAGAGTTGGTTTAATTTTTGAGAATTGTGATTTGAGATGTTGAAGATTTCAAATGATTTGAAACCACAAGCCGGGTGTTTAAAAAACCTGATAAGATAGGTTGTAAGCTTATAAATTGAGATTCAGGAAAGGAATATAAGCTTTGAATGTTGAGAATTTGAATTTAAAGTGAAAAGTTAAAAAATGAAATTAACTTGGATTGGAGAATAAAATTTAACTAGATTGAAATCAATTAAATAGGTTGAAAAATAATATCCAGTTGTTTTCGAATTAAGTTGAAATCGAATTGAGTTAAATAAATCCGAGTTAAAGTAAAATTGAATTGGAATAAGAATTCAATTGAATTATTGAATGGAATTAGATTCCTACCTGAATAAATAGAAAATAAGTTGGATAAGAATTAGATTGAAATAAATAAATCAGAATAACTTATAAAAGAATTAAAAATCCATGGTAATAAAAAAATATGCTTGAGTTATAAATAAGGGTAAATTTCGAGTTAAAAATAAAAGGTGAAAATATTCAAGCCTATAATGAATGGAATTGTGTAAATAATAAGTTGTGACTTATAAAATATGAAAAGTGGGATAGAAAACCCAAAATAAATGTAATTGAATTGTGAGTAATGAAATTGGATGGTAAATTGAAAATGGATAGTGGATTTAGAACTTGAGCTATAAATAAAAAAAATTAACTTGAAGTGTTAACAAATTAAATATAATTGGAAATGTGTTGAATAAAGGAAAATGAAACAGATTAAAATAATAATGGTGTGAATTGCAAGTAAAATCCAAATAAGTGGAAATAAATTAGAAATGGCCTTGAAATCAATTGAAATGAGCTTAAGTATAAAATTGAAGTAAATTAACATAAGCTAATAGATGGAGAAGAGTTGAATTGAAATTAACTTAAGCTAAGTTTAATAATATTGGATTAAATCAAGGGAAAATAAATTTGAATCGAAATAGAATTGAAATGATTATTGAATGGATTAACCAGGATCGGATTCAAGTTAAATAAAATAGTTTGGAAAAAACAAATATGGAATAAATTGAGTAAAGTAACTAAAGCTTGGGTTGAATTAATTTGGGAATGGTTAATAATATATAAGCTTAGAATGTGTCGAGCTAAATAAATGGTAGTGAATGAATTAAAATAAAAAGGAAATTTAATTGGTAATGAAGATGAACCTAAGTTGTTAATGGTTTTGAATGAACTAGTTTGGTTAATAAAATGAAATGCAAGTGAATGGATTCAAATTTAAATGTAATGAAAATGAGGATACATGGATTACGAATAAATGTTAAAAATGGAATAGAATTAAGTATAAATTGAGTTGAAATCAATTTAAATTGGTTATAAAACATAAGTACTTATTTATTCACATGGATCTCGTCAAATTGCATAGAATAAATTGTCATTGGATGTAAATGGAAGAAATTAAAATTCTATGTATTGATAAGGGTAAAATAAATTGATTTTTGAGAGCAATTGAATTAAATATGAGTTCAGTTTGCTAAAAATAAATTAAATGTAAGTTTGTGAGTTGTTAACCATTCGGATTAAGTGAAACGATATGTGATTGGTTGTAAGCATTAAAATTAATGTTGGAATATTTAAATTGCTTGTAAAAAGTGTTTAATGGGCATTTCTTTAGAATTCATGTGTTTAACTATGGCAAATAAGTGAAATGTTGTTAAACTTCATATTTATGGCACTTACATGTTTAAATTGAGTAAGTACAGGTACCTGGAAGCCGTGTGGCTGGATTTGGTTGCGCTAGTTGCTAAAATTATAAATCGCTTGCTTAAAAGGCTAAATAAGGTACGCCTACGCAATAAAAATAGGAAATATGAACTGCTTTTGATTTTTCCGATCGTGTGGGTCGATGTATATATATTTATATCTATTGTCAAATTGCAAAAGCTCCTCCGTACAAAGGAGACTCTGCCAAAAAAATTCAAAAATTTTGGGAGTTAGAATTTTTTTGAAAATCTTGAAAAAATTTGTTAACGACAAAACGGTTTCAAATTGGAAATTAAAATAAATTAGTGAATGAAACTAATTTAAAATAATGACATGAATTAGTTATAAATGAAAAATAAAATTCAATATTTGGAGTTGAAAATAAATTGAATTCATATGGAAATGGAGGAATCAATTTGAATAGAAATAGATATAAACTAAAGTGGTAAGGTGAAAATTAATATAAGGAACATATTTCATGCTTATACTAACTTAAGAAGGGCATGGTGAATTCTTGACTGGAAATTGATATTTCAAATATATTTTGAGTTAATATTTGAATGAATGAATATTGACATTTAGAAGGAAGTCGATAAAATGTTTTTGAATATTGTGATTGGATATTAGTACTAAGCAGGATATGCAGGTATTATAAAAGGAAAAAGGAAAATTGGCTTTGAATTCAGAAGATAAATTTGAATTGCCCGACCAAAAAGGTATGTGTTTAAATTTTGGTATGAAATTTGATTGGGTTTTTGGATATAGCCACTTGGCTTTTTGTTCTCTTTTTGGATTTGGGAGGCCGTAGAGCCATTTTGTAGTTGTACCGAGCTAGCCGCGCAAAGGAGACGCTTGCGAAATTTTTCGAGAATTTAGGGAGTTAGAAAATTTTGATAAAATTTTTGATAATTCAAGATTTGGTTTTAAATTGAAACTTGAATGGTTAAACAAATAGTATAGTTTGAAATTATGGGAGAATTGAGAAGTTAATAAGAATGATAATGGTCTTTTATAAAAAGATAGTTGGCAAGATGTTGAATTATTAGAAACTGTTTAGTTTTAGGGAAATAATAAATGGGTATTGGACCATTCTTCCTAATTAGTAATTTCGGGGACAAAATTCTATTAAGGGGGGAGGAATGTGACGACCCGGAATTTTTGAGCATTTAAAATTGGAATATTTAATTAATTTTAAATATTCAATAGAGCAATTTTAACTTGAATTACGAATATCACAATTTATTTGCCGATTAAATTATTGAATTTAAATAATTTGAAATTGGATAAAATATGAAATCTAAGATTTTAAGCCTATTAAAAATAATTTGAAGGCTTATAAAAGTTATATTGATATTACTGAAGAGAATAGAAGGGTCGAAATCAAATTTAAGGATGGTTTGTTAAGTTTTGGAATTTATTATCGTTTAAATTGAATTTAAAAATAGCTTCCGAGGCGCTGTCTCGGAATTCAACGAAACCAGTTGCATTGGGTCTGTAATATTGAATCATTATCGGGTTTCAATTTTCGTAATCTTTAGGTTTGTTGTGTGAGCGTACGAGGTATAAACGCACTAAATTTTTTATCGGAAATTCAATATATATATTTTAATATTAGTCAACTTCAGCCACCCTTTATTCCTGAGCAGCCGACTTCTTTTTGTACTAGTGTTTCTTCTTTTTACAGCATCATGCAAAACCCCTCTTCCTTTAATAATGAACCGAATTCCCTTCCTAAATCAAAAACAAAATCAAAGACCAGAAAAGAAAAGAAATAATGGTCGAAGCCTAAATTTTCAAATCCAATCGTTCCTCAATTAAGTAATCGCGTTCGAGGCGTTCGAAGTCGATTCGACCGAAGGGGGGGACGTTGCCGAGCTCTGTACCTCGTTCGAAGCTAGGGGAGGCACGTGGAGTCTCAGGGAGGCAGTCATTTGGGTCTAGGGTTTTGAAGTGGCGGCTCGAGGTGACGTGATGTCGCGATGTCAATCTCGAGCTCGATGGCGATGAGCAAGGCAGAGGCCTCGCGGTGAGTTCGCACGATGTCGCAGCTAGGTTAGGTACGGCGTTGGCTTGGAGATGCTTCGATTTAGGGTTGTTGTGTGTCGCATCATCGCGTGTAATCAGCTGGTTCGAATCATGATAACTGACAGTAAGGTAAAATTCTTTTTTTTTATTTGAAATAAATTTATATATGTCTAAATATATTTACAGAGAATGTTTTTATATATAGTAAGGTAAAATTTATCATTGTTATTCAGAAAAAAAAATATTTGGAAACCAGATGTATATATATGTGTATGGGCAGGAAAATGTTTGTAGTAAATTTAAAAACTTATGTTAGTTTTAATTATATGTATACCTAGTCAGATTTGAAAGAAAGAAAAGAAAAAAAACGAACTGCAGCAAAGTATATTTATATACAGCTTATATTGCAATATTTAATAATAATATAAGTAGATGTATGTATATATATGGGTATACAATAAAGTTTAAACATTTCCATTTTAATTAAATGCATATATATTGTTTTTTTTTTTTAAAAATGTGTGGAAGTTTATATAAATTAGTTTCTATGAAATCTATTTAAGTTATTTTATAAATATAATTTGATTTCAAAACTAAATCTAAAACAAATGTACATATACATATTTTAGTTACCAAATTATTAAAATAGTTATGGAAGGGAAATTTGTTTAAAACTAAAATATTAGTTGATTAAATTTAAATAAAATTGGCTGGTCGATTAATTCAAATATTAATAAACTGTGTACTTGTTATCCAAGGTCTGAAGTCATGAAAAAAATCAAGTAGGGCAGGATGGATGGCAAAATAAAATTTAAGGTGAGTTAATCTCACTCAGTTAAATTTAAATTTAAATGATTAAATTTAATTAATTGTTTGAATGGCTGAATTGATTGATGTGATATAGTATGATATTTTGGAATTGGTGTATTATATTGTGCTAACATTTGTGGATGCGGGAAAAACAGGTTGGAGGGATCCAACTGAACCCCTCAACATTTATTTTAATTATTTAATATTCTCTGCTGTGAATATTTATATTCTATGATGAGTTATATTGGAATATTGAATGTTATGGTTTGATTGGATATATTTGGGTATAATGAATTACCAAAAATATATAAATTGGATTTTGGAAAGAAAATAATAAAGTGAATTTGTAAGTAAAATAATTATAGAAATTTGAATAAATTTAAGAATGAATTGAGAAAAAGAAATAAAGTGATTTTAAAATTCTAATAAATAAATCTTGAGTATAGAATGGAAATTTTGAATAATCAGGAGATTAATGAATTTTAAACTTCAGTATGATTATTTTTAAAAGAACAAACATTTATTTAAAATTCAAGATTGAAAATATTGAAAAGAATAAGAAGGAATTGGGATAAGATCTGAAATTTGTATATTTCAGTTAAAGATTTAAAATCAAACAGAAATTAATAACATTAATGTTAAAACCCATAATTAATGAATTTTGAAATGAATTGAGTAAGTAAAGAGATTTAATTCAAGTAGAATAAATTGGGAATTAATTTGGAAATTGATTTAAGTGATTGAGATTGGAAATTCTCCCTGGAAAATCAAGTACGTTTTTAAAGTATTTTTTTTTAATATAAGTCAAGAGTTTTAAAGTTGTTTTAAAAGGCAAGTTTTTGTAGAATTTATTATTCTAATATTTAAAGTCTAAAGTAGGTATTTTCTTGTAATCTATTTTAGCATTAATTATTAAGAAGTAACTTAGTATTTTGTTTTTAAAAGTAGAAATCTAGTTTTATATTTTATTAAGTAACTTTATTTTCAAGTGTTTATATAGTACATATTTTTAACCAATTATTAAAGTAGTTTTAACTTAAATGTTTTAAAATAAATTCCAAAACAAGCATTTTGTTTAATCTATTTTCGTAATAATTATTTAAAAATGATTTGATATTTGAATTAAAGAAGAAATCTAATGTATAGTTATAAGGAAACCTTATTTTAGTTATTTCTAAAGTATTATTATAAATTAAGAATTAAAGCAAATTTTTCTAAATTAAATGTTAAATATATTTTACAATAAAGTGTTTTTAAATTATTTTAAAAATCTAAGTTTTGTGATTGGTGATTCCAGTGGAAATGGAAATACTCAGAATTTATTCTGAGAAAGGCAGATAGTTTTGAAAACTGTTTTCAAAGGAATTTGAAAACTGTTTTCAAAGGAATTTGAAAAGTGAAAATATATCTTGTGAAGATATTTTTGAGATAAATAAATAATTTGAAAAAAAAATTATTGATTGATGGTTGTTTGTGAATATTAATTGATAGTTAAATCACCGACTATCAATATTGGACAAACGCGTTGATCGTTTCGAAGAGACCGGGAGCCAGATTTATTTCTCGAAAACCACTTCGATCCGGTTTGTACGTTTTCTTGAAAAACTATTTTGGATTCGAAGATGGAGCAGTGAAGTGCAAGGGCTAGTCGTTACTAATCCTGAGAATATTTCCAAAATGGATGTAGTAGGAATAGTGCCTTCAATTCCGTTCGAACCCGGGACGGACTTGTATGTATGAATGCTTGCGAAAACTTCGTCAGGTGGACGATGGGCATTCTAAAGGATATGTTCTAAAAAGGTAACGCTTAGCCTCAAGCCTTGTCAAATGGGAATGACTGAAAATCAGGGGTTATGCAGCAAGGCTAGGTGGGTAGCACCCAAGCAAGGTGAGGTCATTCCTGTCTAGATGTCCCTTTTTTATTTCGGTTTAGTGGGCGGTTGCTGATCCCAAGCGCGGGGTGATCTCACTCAGGATTATCCAGTAAGGGGTAGTCTCGGTCTTGTGTTGCAGGGGAGCGGGCGTACTCCTCGGTACGGTGATCTAGGCCCCGTACTGTGACAGGTGGTACCCCAGTGCCTAGTCATTAGTTGGAAATCCATTCCCCCTACGACCCTTGTACGAGTTTTGTTTGTATTACCCACTTTGTGGCTAGTAGCTGGAATTTAATGAATGTAACGATTTCGGCTATTTTATAAGTATTTGTATATAGACCCTATTATAATATCATAGGATTTCTATAAAAATCGTTTTAGCTATCGTAAGGTAAAAACCCGACATGTTTATTTGTGGTGTGGTCTTACCAGATGCTTTTGTTTTCAAAGGATTTTTGAAACGTTAATAATCAATTGGGTGTGATTTTCTCACGCTGGTATTCCAGACTGACTCAGGTATTATTTAACTGTAATGCTCGGGTCAGACCGAGTATTATAGGATACAGGGTATGATGTTGTGGAGCTCGGGAGACGAGCTGGATGACGATACCTATTTCCGTACTTGTTTATGTATATATTCTGCTGTGTTGAGTTGCTGTGTATCCATTTGTATGTTATTGATGTTGAGCTGTGATTGAAGTACTCGGATGATGTAAAATATGTAAGCAGATATATTTGATTTTGAGTAAAGATCATTTATTATCTATTATATTTTATTCCGCTGAGATGGTTAGATTCTGATGTTGTTTTCTATTCTCTTCTTCTTTAACCCAAATGGTTCGTATTTCTGTACAACTTGAGTTGATTTAGGTAGAATAGTGTTGACTCAAGGGGTACGGATATGCGGGCTGTTACAGCCATAAATCCCTCAGAGACCACTTTTTGGTCAAAATAGGATTACTTACTCGTTACCGAAATAAAATCATGATTTCCTTTTTAAAAATCGTATTTTTCAGAGTCGATTCAATCTATAATATTGAATCAGGAAATTGCGTCAGTTGATTTTAACATGCTATTAAAATTTCTACTGAATTTTCTTGATTCAACAGATTTCAAATCCTAAAATACTTAGACATATTTAATTTTTTTTATAAAAAAAAATAAATTATGTTTAAACAATCTTGTCCTATTTTGAAGACAAAAGCTTTCCAGTGATTAAACAAAGATGGTTTAAATTTTGATTTATTTTAGACTCTGGAACTTGAAAACAGAAAAGCAAAATTTCACACAGTTTCAAAACACAAGCAACAAATAGGATCTACACTTCATATATGAACATGCAAAGCACCAATCACTCCAGAAATCACATGAACAGAATTTACTTTCTTAGGTATTTAAACTAAAATGTTTACTCACTTTTTAAACTCTGAACAGAGCAGCTTGCATTTGAATTCTAGAAATGTTTATTTATTTATTTATACATGCATATGCTTAATTCAACCATGCAACATATATACATTGTTATTTTAAATTCTTATCACATGCATCAATATAACAGAATTTAGTTTGATAAAAAAATAATGTTTGCTCACCTTTGTTTGAAGACAGGGAACATTCATTTGAAATTTGAATCTGATCTTGCATTTTAAAACTGGAACTTAGACTACTTTGATTTTTCTTCAGATTTTCTTGCTTGGACCCTTGAAAATGTTGCAGGCTTGAAGATAAATGATTTATAGGTTTTGTTTACAGGCTTTGGCTTTTGAATTGAAAACTGTTTGCAGGGTATTTGATTTTAGGTTGGAAAAGTGGAAACTTGATACAAATTTTAGTTTGGAAGACAGCTTTCAGTTTAAGTTTCTTTGTTTTAGAAATGAGAAGTTAAGAAAAGAAAAAGAAGAGAGGGGATGTGAGTTTATATAATGTAAATTATATGTTATTAAAAATTAAAAGAAATGAAAAATAAAGGATGACACTTGTTTTCAAGTGTTAACACTTGTCATACTAAATGCTAATTTATCTTACATATGTATTCACAAGCTTTAATAATCCACACTTGTAATTATTCATTTTTATTTATTTTTTAAATGATTTAAAAGGCTTTTGAAATAAATTAAATAAGTACTTTTATTAATTTATAAATGCTTTTCTATATTTATATAAATAAAACCTTATTCATATATTTTATATCAAAAATATTTTAAAGATATATGTATCCTTTAAATTCAAGTTTAAATCCAATTTCAAATTTGTTTTTTATAAAAAATCCAATTTAAAATCAATCCAAATAAATATAGATAATCAATTTTTAAACGAACGCATTATTAAATTTGTAAATAATTATTCTATTTTAAAATCTATTTATATCAATATCTAATTAATTTATAAAGGAGATTATCACATTTATTTGCTCTATCTGTAAATCGGTATTTTTAATAATTAAAGTAGATAATTATCCAATATCAGATGTCTGAAAATCCGGGTTATCACATTCCTCCCCCCTTAGACTTTTCGTCCCCGAAAAGAAACGAAGCCAGAATTTATTACATAAAATTTGATTAATCATTCTTCGATTATTTTTAAAACACTTAAAACCTATATAGTATTACAAAAATAGTTTTATAAAAATACTTTTTATAACTCGATGTTTCAACAAGTCCGTCCTCGTTCTCACAGAAATTCGGTCATACGTTGATCAGGCGTAGGACTGAAAATCTATAAGTACTTAGCAGACCCGTTTCAACACCCAGTGAAAATACTTTTGGAAAAATTTTATTGAAAATATAGAAACCATTTTTTTTGAAAATAGAGGAAATATCTTTGGTGAGAATGCTCTGAAAATCATCACCCCCATCCATGGTCGCAGTTACATCTTGGGTTACGTTGTCATCGCAGCAAAAGTCCATGTAACTGTAGGCTCTCCGCGGCCTCTCGATTATGCCATGGAACCCATGACAGATCGCAGTTACATTCCAGGGTTACGTTTCCATCACAACAAAAGTCCATGTAACTGTTCGCTCTCAACGACACATATGATTTTCGCTGTCAAAATGAAACTTCTCCACTCCTACATAGGTCGCAGTCTACCGATATAAAATCAAACGCAGACTATTGGCTCTCAGCGGCACACACAACTTTCGCTATGGTATACACTACTCATAATCCCCAGGAACTAGTTTTGTCCGGACTCCTCACAGGATCAACTTTAGAAACCCCCCTTGGGGCTCATGGTAGCACCACCCGGTGGCACTCTTGAGAAGTTCATTTCAAGGGAGCGCCTTTTTCCCAGAACCATCATCAAAACACTTTATACTATACATATATAGTATCTTTCAAATCATACACGTAGTATGATCTCATACAAAGCTTCTTTACACAAAATCGATTATCCCAAAATCGATAATTCTCAAATTAGGCTTTCTAAATTTTAAATATAGATTTTACCCAAAAATCAAAAGCCTTTCCAAATCCAAAGGTTCCTAAAACCTTTTTCCAAAATCCTCATAAGATCCTTTATATATATATATATATATATATATATATATATATTCAGATATATATAATCTATAAAACTTTGGATCATTTCAAACTTGTATAAAATTCCTTTTATACTTCAAACACTTTCAAAATCCTTTCCTTTGGCAATAGATTCAACAAGGGAAGATTTATGTTATATAACAAAGATATATAACTTTATTTATTCCAAATCAAATATTTAAATTTGATTACTCTATAAAGTCATTAACCATATTACTTACTTTCAAAAAGTAAATTTCTATCATAGAAATATCCAATTTCCACTTTACTTCATTATATACTTCACGAAATATAACTTCCATTTCCAAAACCATTTCACATTTCTTATCCACAATTTCCCAGTATCAATTTTATTCAAATCCGCACGATGTACACATATCATCCGTATGCTATACAAATCTGATCGCTCACTCGATCACACAATTTCATTTTCGAACTAGTATCGTCCACTCGACTTCCTAGTACGGACTTAGATCTGGTTTCTTGATCAAAAACCGTCATTCTCCTTGCATAGCCTAACCATGATAGAGAATATCAGAACCAATCAACAATCCGTATCCAGGTTCGCCGTCGAAAATCGAGTGGGAAAATCCCAACTCGGATCGATATAACTATCTCGAAATTCTGTGCTCGAATCTGGATCAAATCACTAAGCGAATAGAATAATATATGTACATCCTATGTATTTATCTTTATTGATTATTAGCCAAATCAATTCTCTTTCTATTCACATTCACTTTAATTTTCATTCACTTATTCACAATTGCTTCAATCCGTTTGGATTATCACCTCAATTCTTATCTCAAATGGATATTTAATCAAATCAGTTTGAACTCTGTCCAACTTAAATTTAGAAAATAGCTTGAAAAGTTTTAAAATAGATAAGTAGTTGAAAAATAATTATTAGTTTGTAAAATGGCTGTAAAATAGTTAAGTAATTGTAAAATAGTTGGAAAAGAAATAGTCAAATAGTTATAGAAATTTTAAATAATTGCAAAATAGTTGTAAAAATAGAAATTAGTTATAAAGTAGTTGAAAAACAGTAATCAGTTTATAAAACAGTTGAAAAATTGTTAATAGTTCCGATATAATTATAAAACAAGTATAAATTAATTTGGCTTTTAAAAGAAAGGCTTTATATATTAAATAGCTTGGAAAAATAAGTTTATATTAAAACAATTTATATTAAAAATAATCCAGAGCCAAACTGTTCAATTCCCAATCTCCATTCCCATCAATAGAATTTAAATTTCCACTTCCATTGACTCAATTCCAATTTAAATAACTTCAATTTCCATTGAAATTGATTTACCTCCAATTCAAGTTGAATTAACCTCAGTTTCGCTCCAAATTTAACTTTATTCAACTTCCATTTCATTTCAAATCAATCCAATTCAAATTTTTCATTTGAATTTTTAAACTTATCCATCTTCAATCACAATTCTGATTAATTCAAATCAAATTTAATTTGAACTAATTCAATTCAAATTTCAAATTTAAACCATTTAATTCTGAATCCAAATTCTATTTCAAAGTTCAAATAATAATAATTCAAATCCTTTTAAATAACTAAATCTTTGAAATTCAATTTATAACCAAACTTAAATTTTTATGACCCAACCTTTGAAGTTTTACCTTTAAACATTTCAGTCTTAAGTCCAAAATGATTCCATACATTAATTCACTACATATTAGTAGTTCTTACATTAAATACATTAATCCAAAATAAGAGTCTTACAAAAGTCATAAATTTTGATGTCTTCCAATTACCTAGAGGTTTGGAAAGAACAGAGCCCTAATACTCCTACAAGTAGTCTTCCTATGGACTTCCTTCCAAAGGGCAAAGCCCGAACATACACTTCTCAACAGGGTGTCCCCACTTATAACATTTTCCACAAAATGTTTCTACCCTGTCATCAATCTGGATAACCTTTACGCCTCCAACTTTACATTCTACAGCTTTACTCCTCTTCTGCCTCTCGGAACAATTCCTAGCAATGTGTCATGTCTTCTTACAATGATAGCAGATAGTCGACTCATTGACCGATTCCACAGGTTTACGCTTGGCCTTTCTCACTTCGGGGCAATGATTTAGAAAATGTCCTTTCTTATGATACTTAAAGCACAAGATTTCAGAGCGAAACTGATGGGATGTACCCTTCAATTCCTCCCTTGTTTTACTGCACTTGGCTGCGTAATGTCCCTTACTGAAACATTTGTAGCAGGTGACATTATCATAAGGTCCTAGTTTAGCCTTTTCCTTAACCTGTTTATCATACTCTCGAATTCCTTCTTCTCGATCCCTACATGCAACTGCTCTTTGCTCTCTGCGCCTAACCTTCCCTTCTTCACTCTTAGTCATCTCTCTTAAGGACTGAATTCTAGACGAGCTTCCTAACCTATAAATTAGACTTAATTAGATTACTAAGTTATACCTTATGTTTTAACATCTTTGGTTTTTAATTCAAGTCCAATTTTCAAACAACCCATTGTTAGCAACAAGTCTCTTTTATTCAAAAATACTTATTTATTCTTTTAGCACTTTGAAACAATTTTTCAAATGTATGGACCTAGATTTAAAATTTCACAATTTAGGTGTTTTCAATTTGAATTTATAAGTCATACTTTACTTAAATGTTTACTTCTTTAGAACATTTCATTTTGCTTACTCATTAATACACATCTTATTATTAAACACACAATAATCATTTATGATAATAACCAAGATTATCATATCTAAAACCATCCATTATCATCTTATTATGAAATCCTTCTCCAATTCAAGATTTCGAGTTTAGTTTGAATCCTTTTCAAACTTATCTTTGTTTAATTTAAATTTAATTCTAATAATTCAACGGGAAATTTCCTTAATATTTATTAGAGCGAAATATTGCTTTATGTATCAAAATATATTCTTATATAAAATCATTTAAAATCTTTATGTAAGAAAATAACAAGTACGCTCTCATATACACACACACACACACACACACACATACACACACACGCTTAACTCATTCTAGGGTACCATTGACCCTATCCTTAATGAGTATCCCACCAGAGCCAAGGTTCTCGTTTAACCTTCCGCTCTGATACCAAATGTAATGACCCGGAAATTTCCGTTCCCGATAATTCTAGAAAGTTAGTGAAAAAGAAGAAAAACATAGAAGAAGAACAGAAACAACAACACCTCACATTCGCAACGGATAAAATATAATAATAAATAATAACAGTTTACAAAAGCATTCTGTCGATTACATTTAAATACATCAAAGTCGCATATATTCAAACACTGGACATATACAAATCAACATGTCTCAGATTTACAATAATATAATACAGCGAAAATACTTTACACGTTCCTGCCACCCAGCTCGCCTCTTGAGCTCCAGATCGTCCTTACCTGAAAATCTGTAATACTCGGTATGACCCGAGCATTACATCAAAGTAATACCCGGGTCAGGCTGGAACCAGCGTGAGTAAACCCAACTAACATGGTATATCCAAACAAACAACTTATATAAACCCGGGGTAACTCATATCAATTTCACTTCACAAGTTGTTATAGACATCACTTATTTCACTCATCAATTTCTAAGTGCCAGAACTTAGGTTATATAGTCCAATTCACTTAAATCATTCCATTACACCCTATTTATTTCACGTATCAATTTGAAAAAATCGAAGTGGTTTCGAATATTAACTAATACCCGACTCCGGTCTCTTCGAAATCAATTTATCTTAACACATGCTATTCAAGTGAAATGCAATTCAATTTTAAAGAAAAGATGTCACCCCTTTCAAGCAGCAATTCAACAATGACAGATAACCACATTATCATTGCCCACCCAACACATCATATCACGAATCATTTCATATCAGGGTATCAATCAATTCAGGGCACTTAATCATCATTTAATCATACATAAGCAAGATAAATCAATCACACCATCTCGAATAAACCTAATTAGCCATAATTGAATTTAATCAATCACCTTTAAGTCCTGCTTATTAATTAATTTCAACCCAATTGATTAACCATCGCATAATCATTCATCTTAATTGATCCTCCTTGATTAATCATTGCTTAATTACATTTAAGTAATTAACTCTTAATTAATTACACAAATTAATCAACCTTTATCCATCCATATTAATTACATTGATCCTTAATTAATTACTCAAATTAATTATTATATAATTACTTATATTGATTAATTATTCTTAATTTAATCACACTCGTTGATTTACTAACCTTTAATTAAATTTCTTAATTAATCATCCTTTAATTAATTACATTAAGTAATTAATCTTTAGTTGCTTCTCTTAAGTAATTTACCTTTAATTTCTCTCAACAAGTAATTAACCCATTGGTTAATTATCCATTAAATTAAATTAAATTAAATTAATATATCTTTAATAAATTTATCTTTTAATTACTTACATCGATTAATTATCATTCAAGTAATTATTCTCCAATTACTTACATTGATAATCTTTAATCACCCATTAATAAATTTTAACTACTAATTAATTTATTTCTAATAAATTAATTTATTTATCCTTATTCATTAATAAATGAAATTAATTAATTACGCTCATGATAAATTAATTTATGTATCCCTATATATTAGTAAATGAAATTAATTAATTACTCTCCTACCTCTCTTATTAACTTGATTTATCTTAAAAATATCAAACCCTAATTACCCTTTAATATAAACCCTTTATCTTGTTAACACTTAATCTTTAATCATATATACAATTTAACATTTTTCCTTGATTTGCACTTGATTCCATTCCTACATTAAGTTCAAAACAACGTCCAAGCTTAAGTTAATCAAGTCATGTTTTCAAAATTTCAAACCCGAGCCTTCCCGAGCCCTGCACCGAGTTACTCTCCCCATTTCTTCTGCTTTGAGCCAGTTTAAAAATTTCTCGAGACACGACCCGAGTTCCCACCTTCATTCCCAAATTACTCACATATGCAACTAGATCCGTGCACGTGCACGACCGGTCTACGACGCTCCGATCATCGACGAGAACGCCACCAAGTTGAAATCGCCACTCACCTCCTTCCCGATCACCCAAATCTTTCGATCGATCCCGAGATCGAAAATGGACTTACTCAACCCTCCAGGCAGAAAACCTCACCGCCTATCCTACCTTACACCACCCAATTCTAACCACCTGAGTTCATGACATTCTGCCCGTAGCTTAACCCAAGTCTTCTCTCTCCTATTTCCCACGACCGACCTCCTCCGAACCTACGCCGATGACGCAACAACCTATAATCCAATCCCAACCTAAAAACGCATCCAAACTCTACAACGACGATCCCCCGCCGCCACCATGAATGATAAATTCACCTCGCATTTTTGCCGAGTCCACCAAGCTTCCACCTACCTTCTGCGAAGTTCCCATCCACCTCGAGACCACCGATCGCCAGAATTCCCTCAGAGACCACTTTCTGGTCAAACTAGGATTACTTACTCGTTACTTAAACAAAAATCATGATTTCCTTTTTAAAAATCGTATTTTTCTGAGTCGATTCAGTCTATAATATTGAATCAGCAAATTACGTCAGTTTATTTTAACATGCTGTTAAAATTTCTACTGAATTTTCTTGATTCAACAGATTTCAAATCCTAAAATACTTTAACATATTTAACTTTTTAAAAAAAAAACTAAATTATGTTTAAACAATCTCGTACTGTTTTGAAGACAAAAGCTTTCCAGTGATTAAACAAAGATGGTTTAAATTTTGATTTATTTTAGACTCTGAAACTTGAAAACAGAGAAGCAAAATTTCACACAGTTTCAAAGCACAAGCAACAAACAAGATCTACACTTTATATATGAACATGCAGAGCACCAATCACTCCAGAAATCACAGAACAGAATTTACTTTCTTAGGTATTTAAAATAAAATGTTTACTCACTTTTTAAACTCTAAACATAGCAGCTTGCATTTGAATTCTGGATATGTTTTTTTATTTATACATGCAGATGCTTAATTCCACCATGCAACATATATACAATGTTATTTTAAATTCTTATCACATGCATCAATATAACAGAATTTAGTTTGATAAAAAAAATGATGTTTGCTCACCTTTGTTTGAAGAAAAGGAACATTCATTTGAAATTTGAATCTGATCTTGCATTTTAAAACTGGAACTTAGACTACTTTGATTTTTCTTCAGATTTTCTTGCTTGGACCCTTGAAAATGTTGCAGGCTTGAAGATAAATGATTTATAGGTTTAGTTTACAGGCTTTGGCTTTTGAATTGAAAACTGTTTGCAGGGTATTTGATTTTGGGTTGGAAAAGTGGAAACTTGATACAAATTTTAGTTTGGAAGATAGCTTTCAGTTTAAGTTTCTTTGTTTTAGAAATGAGAAGTTAAGAAAAGAAAAAGAAGAGAGGGGACGTGAGTTTATATAATGTAAATTATATGTTATTAAAAATTAAAAGAAATGAAAAATAAAGGATGACACTTGTTTTCAAGTGTTAACACTTGTCATACTAAATGCTGATTTATCTTACATATGTATTCACAAGCTTTAATAATCCACACTTGTAATTATTCATTTTTATTTATTTTTAAAATGATTTAAAAGGCTTTTGAAATGAATTATGAAATGAATTAAATAAGTACTTTTATTAATTTATAAATGCTTTTCTATATTTATATAAATAAAACCTTATTCATATATTTTATATCCAAAATATTTTAAAGATATATATATCCTTTGAATTCAAGTTTAAATCCAATTTCAAATTTGATTTTTAGAAAAAAACCAATTTAAAATCAATCCAAATAAATATGGATAATCAATTTTTAAACGAACGCATTATTAAATTTGTAAATAATTATTCTATTTTAAAATCTATTTATGTCAGTATCTAATTAATTTATAAAGGAGATTATCACATTTATTTGTTCTATCTATAAATCGGTATTTTTAATAATTAAAGTAGATAATTATCCAATATCAAATGTCTGAAAATCCGGGTTATCACATTCTATTTGCTTTAGACTTCCATAGAAAATTTGCACAAATAGAACTGATCTTGCTCACTATGTTAATTGGAATTTGGTTAAATTGCATGCTAAATGTAATCATAGGTAGGTTCACAGATTTAATTAGTTCATATTTACCACTTATATTAAGCTGTTTACTACCCCAATGTGAGAACTTCTTATTGATTTTGTCAATCAGTTGACCAAAATCTCTTGCCTTTAGTTTATTAAGGGATAAAGGGATCCCTAAATAAACTATAGGGATATTATTAGGTTTAACTTTGATGATATATGTTATACGTCGCCTGTTGTGAGCCCTTTTGTTGAAAAGTAAACTGGACTTGTTTTCGTTCAGTTTTCGACCTACAAGTTTATTTATTTCCTATTGAACTCTACTGATGACATATGCACTACTCTGTGTTGCTTTAAACATAATGAGTATATCATCTGCACATAGTAAGTGGATGATCATTGGATCAACTTGATAAATTGGGATGATATTGTCTTCCGAATACTCAATATTAAGAAGGATGGATAGAAATTCCTTTACAATAGAAAATAAGTAAGAGGAAAGGGGTCCCTTTGCTTAAGCCCCTTATTACTATTGAACAGTCCACAAGGAGAACCATTGATGAGTAGAGAAAATAAGGGAGTATAAATACACTCATATATTAAATTGGCTAGATTACATGGAAATCTCATACATATCAGCATATGATGAATAAAGTTCCTATTAATCTTATCCTAGAATTTATGAAGATCAATTTTCAGACATAAATTGTTAGAGTTCATTCTATTGAAACCTCTAACCATTTTATAAGCCAACAGAGAGTTTTCAGTAATGACTCCTCTAGGAATATATGCGTTTTGATTGTGAGAGATGAGTTCATGCATGTATCCTTTTATTCTGTTGCATATAAGGTTAGCTAAAACCTTCTATGCAACATTGCAAAGTGGTATGGGTCTATAATCGGTAATCAATTCAGAGACTGAAACTTCGGAAATCAAACACATGAAAGTATACTCAATTTCCTTAATAATTTTACATGTTTCTTGAATATGTAATGTAGCTTTCAGTAAATCCATTTCTAACTGCTCCCAATGAATTTTAAAAAATTTAGAATTTAATCCTTCAAGTCATGGGGTGCTATTGTCTTCAATCTAAAATAAAGCTTCCTTAACTTCCTCCAATTAAAATGGCTTGATTAAATTTGCTCTTGCTTTATCTGAAAGAATTTACTTACAAGTAATGCATGGAAATTGAGTCACATTCTCGGCTGGGTTAAATAAATTAGGAAAAAAATAATAGCCTCATGCGCAATTTTTTCTGATGTTGATATGAGATTTCCATTAGAGCCTAATATAAATTTTCCTCTATTATTAAATTTGGGAATTTTCATCTTGCTATGAAAAAAATAAGAAATTTTGTCCCCTTGTTTTAGCCATTTAGTCTTCATTCTTTGAGTGTTCTCAATAGCAAGTTTCCTCATTAAATTTGATAGATGTTCAAGTATATTATTATACTTCATGATCGTATGTTCATCCATAGGATCAAGAACTATTTTCTCATATAAGTCATTAACTTTACACCTCAGTTGGTCACATAGAACTTGACTGCTGCATTTAGTTTTTTAATATTCTCTAAGAGCACATTTAGAAGTCTTTAATTTTTTAAGAAGACCGTATAAAGGATTCCCTGGAACATGAGAATTTAGGGTTTATTGATACTACAAATTTAAATGCCAAGAATTGTCATATGAATGGAATTCTTGCATTAATAAACCGAGAGCCATTAAACTTCACATGAATAGGTGTGTGATCACCGAAGAAAAGCGTAACGACCCAGAATTTCAGGATATTTGAATTTGAAATATTTAATTGATTTTAAATATTTGGAAGTTAGTTTAACTTGAATTTCAAATATCTCTATTTAATTTGCAATTAAATTATTAAATTTAATTATTCGAAGTTGGTTAAAATATTAAATCTTGATTTTTAAGCTGGATAAAAATATTTCAAAGGCTTGTAAAATTTATATTGATAGTACTGAAGATAGTAAAAATGCTAAACTTGAATTTGGAAGTGTTTTGTTAAGTTTTGAAATTATATTGTATAAATTGAACTTAAAAATAGCTTTCTGAGGCAAAGTCTCGGAATTCGAGGAAACCAGTTCCATTGGATCCGTAATATTTTATTATTATTGGATTTTAATTTTCGTAGTGTTTAGAGTGATCGTTTGATCATACGGTAGATAAACGCGCTGAAACTTTATCGAAAATTCAATATAATTATGGAGTCCAAAAAAGTTATCTTCTCCATACGATCGAATTAGGACTCGAAACCTTTTTCAGTGCATTCGGAATAGGGGTTTGACATTATAAACGCTTAGTGGCACGCCTCGATAGGAGTTCGAAAATTTCGAGACGATTCAATTTAAATTTAAACAAGTTGGCTAGTCAAATTTTCTTTTCAAATTTAGCTTTTTATATCACTATATTATACTCATTTCGACACTTGTTCACTCAAAAAAGCAGATTGCCTCCATTTTTCAAGCTAAGAGGATTATTTTGAACACGTATCTTCTTTTAAAACATAATGGTAATAAAATAAATTTTTCTGTTAAAAAGGAAAACAATAACACAGATCAAAATTTACCTAAAGCAAACATTTTTTTTCGTTCGAAATCGAAACGGGATACTGCCTCTATTTCGATAAGAACAATTTCTAAAAAAGAGAGGGAGATATTCAATTGATATCATCACGTTCAATACTTTGAGCAGATTTTGTTCGACATTGTTGAGCGGTGTTCGATCGACGAGGGTTAGATCTAGAGTTCGATCGCATACTGGAAGTGCGAAGCCGGCGGCGATTTGAAGACGAGGTGAAAAGGATCGCAATCGAGTGATTAGTCGCGACCTAGCTCGCATGGGATCAGCGATGGCGGCAACAGCTTCTCGGCTGCTGGAGTGTGGCTCGTGAGTGAGTCATGACTGGAGCACAAAGTCGGAAAGGGGGTCGCGCCTCTCGAGTGGCGTGCGCATGAGCAAGGCAAGGTCAGGGTTGCCAGAAATGTCGCGTCATCGCGATGTCATCGGAAGGGCCGCATTGGTGTTAGATTTTAGCTTGGAGTGGCGATTTTGAGAGTTGCTGTTCGACGATTTGGAAGGTATAATTGAATCCTTAATTTAATTCAATGTAAAAAAAATATTATATTCACGCATGTTTTAAATTTTGTGAAGACAGAAAAATATATTTTTATAGTAAAGTAGTTCGAAGGCAAATATGTTTTTGATTTAATATATATATATAGGAATTTTGAATATTTAAAAGTTAATATAAAGATAGATTTTTAAATCTATATAAATTATTTAGTTACTAAAAGATATTTTAAAAGGAAAATTGGTTTAAACTTAATTTTTAGTTAATTAAATAATAATTAATTGTTCGATCAATTCAAATATTAATAAACCATATAAGTGTTTATACATGGTTAAAAATCATTAAGAAACAAGTCGGTTTGGATCGGATTACAAAACGAAAAAAAAGTCGAGTTAATCCCACTCATTTGGGTTTTATTTAATTTTAAATAGTTAATTTTAAATATTTTGTTGAATGATTGAATTGATTTAATGTGGTATATTATATATAGCAATATATATACATATATATTGGAGTGATTGATTTTCCGCATTATATGGCGGATGAGACCCTATGCGCCGTATAATAGCGGATGAGATAATATAATCCCATATACCGCGATATTCCACCTCGAAGTGGAATTGGTATTATTATATTATGCTAACATCTGTGTATGCAGGAAAAAACTGGTTGGAAGGATGCAACTGGATTCCGTAAAAATTATTTTTGATTGTTAAATATTCTGTGAAATAATTTATTTGATAATCTATGATAGATTATATTGGTAAATTGCAAATATTGGGTGCTATGATTTGATTGAATATATTTGGGTATACTGAGTTACCAAAAATATATAGATTGGATTTTTGATATATAGATTGGATTTTTGAAAAGAAAATAAAAGGAGAGAATTTATAAGTAAAATGATTATAGAGAATTTGGAATAATAAAAAAATGAATTGGAAAAGGATAAAAGTGGATTTTTAAATTTTAATAAATAAATTTCGAGTATGGGAAAAAATATTTTGAATAAAAAGGGAAATAATGAATTTTAAAACCTAAGTGATATTATTTAAAGGAATAAAGAATTTAAAGGTTTATATATATTAGAAAGGATAACAAAGGAATTTGGAAAAGTATGAAATTGATAATTTTAGTTAAATAAAATTTTAAATCATAATTAAAGAAGTAAAATTTGAAGTTATTGTGTTTTGAAATAAAACTGGAGCAAGTAAAGAAATTTATTTTAAAATGAAGTAAATTCTGAAAATCGATTTGGGGATTGATTTAATGTTTGAAATTGTGTCTTAAAAGAAGATGAGACTATGCAATTTATAAACTGGGTTAATAAAGTGAAATAAGAAATCAGTGGATATTTGGAAGTATAAATTCACGATGGGAATTTATAAAGGAATGGGAATATGTTTTAAAAATAAATAGTGGTTTATTTTTAAAGGAGTGGGAGAAAAGTGTATTTCCCTGGAAAGCCAAGTATGTTTTCCAAAGCAGATTGTTAGTATAAGTTAAAAGTTTTAAAGTTATTTAAAGGAATGTTTTTAAAAAATTATTATTTAAGCTGTTTAAATTTTAAAAGCAAACATTTATTTAAATTAATTATAGTAGTAATTATTTGAAAGGTTTGACTAGTATTATGATTTTAAAGATAATTATTAATATTTATATTTTATAAAATAGTTTTATTTTAAAAGATAGTTTGGTTAAAGTTTATTTGAAAACTTGTATAGAATTTCGTATCTCTTATTTTAAATTTAGTTTGGTTTAACTTTTATTTTAAAAATTAGTTTTATCTTTTATAATGTAATTTTATTTTAAATATTTTTGAAGTATAATTTTTTTTTGAATAAACTGTTTAAATAGTTTTAATTTAAATGGTTTAAAGTATATTTTAGAATAAAGTGTTTTAAATTGTTTTAAAATCTAAAGTATTTGGACTTGGTTGTTTTCAGCGGAAATAAATAAATGTTTGGGAAATTTATTCTGTGAGGGAAGGGTGGTTTGAAACTGTTTTCAAAGGGTTGAAAAGTGGAAATATATCTTGCAAAGATATTTTGAGGTTAATAAATAATTTGGGAAATTATTAATGTCTAATGGTTGTTTTTAAATACTATGTGATAGCTAAATAACCAACGATCAATATTGGCCAATGCGTTGATCATTTCAAAGAGACGGAGATTGTGATTTATTTTTCGAAAACCACTTCAATCCGGTTTGAACGTTTTCATGAGGATGAAAAGAGCTGGGAGTCGAAGATGGAGCAGTGAAGTGCAAGTGCTAATCGCTACTAATCCCATGGGTAATTCCAAAATGGATGTAGTAGGAGTAGTGCCTTCGGTTCCGTTCGAACCCGAAAAGGATTTGAATGGATGAATTTCAAAACACCGTCAGGAGGACGATGAGCATTCTAAGTGATTGTGTGCTAAAAGGTAACGCATAAGCCTCGAGCCTCATCAACCGGGAATGGCTAAAATAGGGGAGGTGCACACAAGGCTAAGTGGCTAGCAACCAATTAGGGTGAGGTCACCCCTGTCTAGATGTCCCTTTATATTTCGGTTGTGTGGCAGTTGCTGATCCCAACTGCGGGGTGAACTTATTCGGACTATCCAGTACGGGGTAGCTACGGTCTTGTGCTGTAGGGGATTTAGGGTGGATCCTCGGTACGGTGATCTGGACCACGTACTATGACGTGCGGTACCCCCGTAGCCCTGCCATTGTATGGAATCCAATCTCCAATAAGTGCCTGTACGGTTTTGATTGTGTCCAACTACTGCTGAAATGTGAGATGCAAGCATTTCAGCTAGATTCTATTTTACTTTCTATAGGCACTATTATAATATCAGACGGATTTTAATAAAAAATGTTTTGGTTATCGTAAGTAAAAAACACGGCGTGTTTATTTGTGGCATGGTCTTACGAGATACCTTTGATTTCAAATGGTTTTGAAAACTTTAATAATCCAATTGAGTGTATTTTCTCACGCTGGATTTCCAAACTGACTCGAGTGTTATTTAACTATAATGCTCGGGTCAGACCGAGTATTATATAGTACAGAAAAGTATGCTGTGAAGCTCAGGAGACGAGTTGGATGGCGAGACGTAGCATACGTACTTGATGCATAATTCTGCTATGTTGTAAGTTGTATTGTCAGTTTGGTAAGGACAAGTTAATATAACTGTCCAGTTGTGTGTTATAGATATTGGTATTCTGATGATTGTATGTATAAATAGATATTGTTTCTTTTGTGTAAAGATCAGTTATTATCTATTATATTTTATTCCGCTGCGTTTGTGAGATTCTGATATTAATTCATGTTTCTTCTTCTACCTCCTTCTTCTTTAACTCTACTGGTTCGGTTTTCCGACATCCGATTGTTCGGCATTTGATACAGTGGACGTAATGATGTCGATTTTCGAGAGTCGAAAAATCGGGTCGTTACATGTGGTACCAGAGCAAGGTTAAGCGAGAACCTTGGCTCTGGTGGGGATTACTCAATAGAGTCCGTAGTACTCTAGAATGAGTTTGAGAGTATTAATAGATATGAGCGCGTATTTGTTAGTGAATATAAAAAATTGTTTTTATATTGTGTTGACATATTGGTTGAGTGTTTATGAATTCTGGTCGATATGTGGGATGTCATGTCATCGATAGGGGTTTCTAAACTCTTAAACAAGATAAACTTTACATAGTATTATTTTAAAATTGGATAAATGAAATAATTTTACCCAAATTAATTTTTGTATATAAAAAAAATAATTTTCTGAAAATTATTGTAGTTAGATATGGTTCTTGGTTATTAGGAAGATGATAATATTTAATTATTATTAATGTTAAGTGGAAGCTGAATAAAAATTGAATAAGGAATGAAAATCATTACTAAGGAAGTAAATTCATATCACATAATTAAATTGAAAGTGAGAATTATAAATGTAATTTATAATTTAAATAAAATTCCAGAGTAATGTTTGAATATGAATTGAAAGAATTTGGAATTTGGAATTTTGGGAAAGTTTAAATTCCATTTAAATTTGAAAATGATTTTCAAAGGTTTTGGAGGAAATGGGTAATATTATTTGAGAAAGATTTTGAAATTGGATTTGAAATTTGGTGGGATTTGGAATTTAAAAATATTTGAGGGGTTTTAAAGAGATAAAAGCATCGAACTCTTTTTGGTCGCTGGGAAATAACTACGATGATGACTGCAGCATCATCGATGTTCATTTTCGAGTTTCCAAAGGAGGAATTGCTGCCTGGAGATTTTAAATTAGAGTTGTTTGCAAAACTAGGTTTGGTTTTAAGATTCAAAGAAATAATTGGTTTGTGTTCAAAATTCTGGAAGTGAATTGGAAGTGTTATGGAATAATAAATGGGTTTGAAAACTTATAAAAATTTGAAATTTGTTAGAATAAATTTTAACTTAAGAAGAGTTAAATTAAAATGAGTACGAAAACGAAATAAGTTGGAAAGGATAAAACCATTAAATGAAGTAAGTTTAAAGAAATAGTAAATGGAATTTAAATAAGTTGGAAAAAATTTATGGAAATTTTTTTAAAAAAAAAGAAAAAAATTCAAATGGAAATGAGATTTAACTAAATCTAGATAAGTAAAAGTGAGCTTTGAGCAAAAATAATTATTGAAAATAAATTTGTTAAGATTGTAAGCAAATGTATAGAGAAACAAAAGGAAATTACATTTGTAAGTAAGTAAAATGGAAATTGAAGATTGAAATCAATTTAAATTGTGTTAAGAAAATTGAATTGTAAATTTATTCGAAGGAACTAAAGGAAGTAAAAGTTTAGAAATAAACTTTTTATTGAAATTGTGGTATAAGATTCAACTTGAAAGGGTCAAATAAAGGTAAGTTTAACTAGAGAATAAAGTTAGAAAGATAAGCCAATTAAAGAAGGTTGGTAAATGGAATGGAATAAAACTGTGGATAGATAAATGAATTTGCATTTGTAAGAAATAGAATTGAAACTGAATATTCGGAATTAATTTTAACTGTGTGTAATGGAGTTAGTCAAGTTTTGACTAAATAAAATAAAGGATGGAAATAAAATTAGTGAGTAAACTAATTAATTCAAGAGGGTAAGTAGATGAATTGGAATTGTATGTTGGGATGATATTTAATTTAAAATGTGTAAAATAAAGTAAAGTTATGAAATTAATTCGAAGTGAACTAAAATTATAAAGTTTGGGAATAAGAAATTGTTTGAGATTTAAAATAAAGTAGTAAGTGGAACTAATTTAAATAATGATATGAACCAGTTGTGAATGGAAGATAATAGATAAAATTCAATATTCAGAGTTTGAAGATGAATTAAATTTAAGTAGAATTGAAAATGAAAATCTGGATGAAAATTGGAAAAAAGTATTGAGATTTGAAATTAATTTGTAAATTGAAGCAAAATGAATCTATATGGAATTGGAATCCAAATTGATTAACTGTAGATAAAAACCAAGTGGTAAAGTGAAAGTAATAATATAAGAGTATATAAAATGCTTATATTAAACTTAAGAAAAAAGTTAAGGGTGAAGGTTCTTAAGTAAATTTGGTATTGAAATATACTAAGTTAATAGTTGGATGAAAAATAAACTGGATTGTTGTGAAATGGGATAATTGTGGATAAGTGAATAGAAATTAAAATAATGGGAATAAAAGAGAATTGATATAGTTAATAATCAATGGATATAAATACGTAAGATGTACGTATATTATTTTATTCGCATAGTGATTTGATCCAGATTCGAACATAGAATTTCGAGATAGTTATATCGTTACGAGTTGGGATTTTTCACTAGATTTTCGACGGCGAAACCTGGATATGAATTTTTGATTGATTCTGAAAATTCTCTGTCATAGTCTATGATATGCAAGGAGAATGACAGTTTTTGATCAAGAAACCAGATCTGAGTCGATATGCAAGGAGAATGACAGTTTTTGATCAAGAAACCAGATCTGAGTCCGCACTAGAAAGTCGGGTGGACGACACTAGTTCAGAAGTGAAATTGTGTGATCGAGTGAGCGATCGAATTGGGTATTGCGTACGGATGATATATATGCATCGTACGGATGTGAATGAAATAGATATGAAAACTTTTGTAAAGATATGTATAAAATTTTGGAAGCTATGATTGGGTGTTATTGCTAAGTAGGATATTCAGGTGTTTAAAAGCAAAAGGGAATTGGGTTGATTTTTGAAGATAAATTGAAATTTGCTCGGCAAAGATATGTATTTAAATTTCTGTATAAAATTTGATGATTTTCTAGTCTAGCCACTTGGCATTTTTGTTTTCTTTTGAGATTTGGGGCCAGTAGAGGCATTTTGTAGTTGCACCGAGCTAGCCGCGCAAAGGAGAAGCTGGCAAAAAAATTTGAAAATTTAGGGGGTAAGAAAATTTTGAAAATTTAAATTTTGATTTTTGATTTTAAATTTGAACTGATGAGTAGATAATATTGTTTGGAAGTGTCGGATGAGTTTAGGAAGTAAGTTAGAGTGATTGTGTCTTTAATAAAAAGATTTGTTTTTGGAAAGTTGTTGGAAAACTGTTTGGTTTTGGGTAGTTGTTGAAAACATGTTGTTTGGGAAAATAGGGAACGGGTTGTGGACCATTCCTCTTCACTGATAATTTCGGGGATGAAATTCTTTTAAGGGGGGAGGAATGTGACGACCCAGAATTTCTAGATATTTGAATTTGAAATATTTAACTGATTTCAAATATTTGAAGGTTAGTTTAATTTGAATTTCAAATATGACTATTTAATTGGCAATTAAATTATCAAATTTAATTATTGGAAGTTGGTTAAAATATTAAATCTTGAGTTTTAAGCAGGATAAAAATATTTCAAAGGCTTGTAAAATTTATATTGATAGTACTGAAGGTAGTAAAAATGTTAAACTTGAATTTGGAAGTGTTTTGTTAAGTTTTGAAATTATATTGTTTAAATTGAATTAAAAAATAGCTTTCCGAGGCACGGTCTTGGAATTCGATGAAACCAGTTCCATTGGATCCGTAATATTTTATTATTATCGGATTTCAATTTTCGTAGTGTTTGGAGTGATCGTTGGGCCGTACGGTAGATAAACTCACTGAAACTATATCGAAAATTCAATATAATTATGGAGTCCAAAAAAGTTATCTTCTTCATACGATCGAATTAGGACTCGAAACCTTTTCCAGTGCGTTCGGAATAGGGGTTTAACATTATAAATGCCTAGCGGCACGCAGGAGTTCGAAAATTTCGAGAGGTGATTTCGAGACGATTCAATTTAAATTTAAAAAAGTTGGCTAGTCAAATTTTCTTTTCAAATTTAGCTATTTATATCACTATATTATACTCATTCCAACACTTGTTCGCTCAAAAAAGCAGATTATCTCCATTTTTCAAGCTCCAAGGATTATTTTGAACACGTATCTTCTTTTAAAACATAAGGTAATAAAATAATTTTTTCTGTTAAAAAGGAAAACAGTAACACGGATCAAAATTTACCTCACGCAAACGTTTTTTTTTCGTTCGAAATCAAAACGGGATACTGCCTCTATTTCGATAAGAACGGTTCCTAAAAAACAGTGGGAGATATTCAATCGACATCATCGTGCTCAATACTTTGAGCAGATCGAGTAATTGTTCGTTCGATATTGTTGAGACGTGTTCGATCGACCAGGGTTGATCTGGAGTTCGATCGCATATGGAAGTGCGAATCCGGTGGCGACTTGAAGATGAGGCAGCAAGGATCGCGATCGATTGATTAGTCGCGACCTAGTTCGCGTGGGATCGGCGACGGCGGCAGCAGCTTCTCGACTGCTAGAGTGTGGCCCGCGAGTGAGTCACGACTGGAGCACAAAGGCGGAAAGAGGATCTCGCCTCTCGAGTGGCGCGTGCATGAGGAAGGCAAGGTCAGGGTTGCCAGAGATGTCGCTTCATCGCGATGTCATCGGAAGGGCCGCAGCGGTGTTAGATTTTGGCTTAGAGTGGTGATTTTGAGGGTTTCTATTCGACGATTTGGAAAGTATAATTGAATCCTTAATTTAATTCAACGTAAAAGAATATTATATTCATGCATGTTTTAAATTTTGTGAAGATAGAAAAATATTTTTTTACAGTAAAGTATTTCAAAGGAAAATCTATTTTTGATTTAATATATAAATATATATAGGAATTTTGAATATTTAAAAGTTAATATAAAGATAGATTTTTAAATCCATATAAATTATTTAGTTACTAAAAGATATTTTAAAAGGAAAATTGGTTTAAACTTAATTTTTAGTTAATTAAATAATAAATAATTGTTGATCAATTCAAATATTAATAAACCATATAAATGTTTATACAAGGTTAAAAATCATGGAGAAACAAGCCGGTTTGGATTGGATTGCAAAACGGAAAAAAGGTGAGTTAATCTCACTCATATGGGTTTTATTTCAATCTAAATAGTTAATTTTAAATATTTGGTTGAATGATTGAATTGATTTAATATGGTATATTATATATAGTAATATATGTATATATATATATATATATATATATATATGGGAATGATTGATTTCTCGCATTATATAGCGGATGAGACCCTATGCGCCGCGTAATAGCGGATGAGATAATATGATCACATATACCGCGATATTCCACGTCGAAGTGGAATTGGTATTCTTATATTGTGCTAACATCTGTGGATGCAGGGAAAAACAGGTTGGAGGGATCCAACTGGATTCCTCAAAAATTATTTTGATTGTTAAATATTCTGTGTTACAATTTATTTGATAATCTATGATAGATTATATTGGTAAATTGCAAATATTGGGTGTTATGGTTTGATTGAATATATTTGGGTATACTGAGTTACCAAAAATATATAGACTGGATTTTTGATATATAGAATGGATTTTTGAAAAGAAAATAAAACGAGAGAATTTGTAAGTAAAATGATTATAGAGAATTTGGAATAATAAAAAAATGAATTGGAAAAGGATAAAAGTGGATTTTCAAATTTTAATAAATAAATTTCGAGTATGGGTAAGGAGATTTTGAATAAAAAGGGAAATAATGTAAAACCTAAGTGATATTATTTAAAGGAACAAAGAATTTATGTTAAAATTCAAGGTTTAAATCTATTAGAAAAGATAACGAAGGAATTTGGAAAAGTATGAAATTGATAATTTCAGTTAAATAACATTTTAAATCATAATTAAAGAAGTAAAACATGAAGTTATTGGGTTTTGAAATAAAACTGGAGTAAGTAAAGATTTATTTTAAAATGAAGTAAATTCTGAAAATCGATTTGGGGATTGATTTAGAGTTTGAAATTGTGTTTTAAAAGAAGATGAGACAACGCAGTTTATAAACAGGGTTTATAAAGTGAAATAAGAAATCAGTGAATATTTGGAAGTATAAATTCACGATGGGAATTTATAAAGGAATGATAATTTGTTTTAAAAATAAATAGTGGTTTATTTTTAAAGGAGTGGGAGAAAAGTGTATTTCCCTAGAAAGCCAAGTACATTTTTCAAAGCAGATTTTCAGTATAAGTTAAAAGTTTTAAAGTTGTTTAAAGTAATGTTTTTAAGAAATTATTATTTAAGTTGTTTAAATTTTAAAAGCAAACATTTATTTAAATTAATTATAGTAGTAATTATTTGAAAGGTTTGACTGGTATAATGATTTTAAAGATAATTATTAATATTTATATTTTATAAAATAGTTATATTTTCAAAGATAGTTTGGTTAAAGTTTATTTGAAAACTTGTATAGAATTTCGTAACTCTTATTTTAAATTTAGTTTGGTTTAACTTTTATTTTAAAAATTATTTTTATATTTTATAAAGTAATTTTATTTTAAATATTTTTAAAGTATTTTTTTTTGGATAGAGTGTTTAAGTAGTTTTTAATTTATATGGCTTAAAGTATATTTTAGAATAAAGTGTTTTAAATTGTTTTAAAATCTAAAGTATTTGGACTTGGTTGTTTTCAGTGGAAATAAATAAATATTTTGGAAATTTATTCCGTGAGGGAATGGTGGTTTGAAACTGTTTTCAAAGGGTTGAAAAGTGGAAATATACCTTGCAAAGATATTTTGAGGTTAATGAATAATTTGAGAAGTTATTAATGTCTGATGGTTGTTTGTAAATACTATGTGATTGTTAAATAACTGACTATCAATATTGGCCAATGCACTGATCGTTTCAAAGAGACCGGGATCGGGATTTATTTTTCGAAAACCACTTCGATCCGGTTTGAACGTTTTCGTGAGGATGACAAAAGCTGGGAGTCGAAGATGGAGCAGTGAAGTGCAAGGGCTAATCGCTACTAATCCTGAGGGTGATTCTGAAATGGATGTAGTAGGAGTAGTGCCTTCGGTTCCATTCGAACCCGGAACGGACTTGTATGGATGAATGCTTTCAGAACATCGTCACGAGGATGATGAGCACAGTGACTGTGTGCTAAAAGGTAACGCATAAGCCTCGAGCCCCATCAACCAGGAATGGCTAAAACAAAGGAGGTGCACACAAGGTTAAGTGGCTAACAATCAATTAGGGTAAAGTCACCCCTGTCTAGATGTCCCTTTATATTTTGGCTGTGTGGCGGTTGCTGATCCCAACCGCGGGGTGAACTTATTTGGACAATCCAATAAGGGGTAGCTCCGGTCTTGCGTTGTAGTGGATTTAGGGTGGATCCTCGGTACGACGATCTATACCACCCCTGCCATTGTATGGAATCCAATCTCCAATAAGCATCTGCACGGTTTTGATTGTGCCCAACTATTGGTAAAACGTGAGATGCAAGCATTTCAGCTAGATTCTATTTTACTTTCTATAGACACTATTATAATATCAGATGGATTTTAATAAAAAATGTTTTGGTTATCATAAGGTAAAAACCCGGCATGTTTATTTGTGGCGTGGTCTTACGAGATACCTTTGATTTCAAATGGTTTTGAAAACCTTAATAATCCAATTGAGTGTATTTTCTTACGCTGGTTTTCCAGACTAACTCGGGTGTTATTTGACTATAATGCTCGGGTCAGACCGAGTATTATAGAGTACAGGAAAGGATGCTGTGAAGCTCAGGAGACGAGTTGGATGGCGAGACGTAGCATATGTACTTGATGTACAATTCCGCTGTGTTGTAAGTTATATTATCAGCATGGTAAGGACAAGTTAATGTAACTGTCTAGTTGTGTGTTATAGATGTTGATGAACTCTGATGTTGTATTCTGATGATTGTATGTATAAACAGATATAGTTTCTTTTGTGTAAAGATCAGTTATTATCTATTATATTTTATTCCGCTGTGTTTGTGAGATTCTGATATTGTTTCCTGTTTCTTTTTCTACCTCCTTCTTCTTTGACCCTAATGGTTCGGTTTTTCGACATCCGATTGTTCGGCATTTGATACAGTTGACGTATTGATGTCAATTATCGAGCGTCGAAAAATCGGATCATTGCAAAAAGATTACCAAAATTAGAGAATTTGTTAAGCCAAATTTGATTAACAAAGACTTTATTAATTTTACTATGAATTATGAAATTAGGACCACCTCTCGATGTAATCGCCTGTAAAAGTAGGATCGGTTAAATTGACTGAGACAATACAGTTGAAAAAATCAGAATCAACCCATAGAAATGCATATCCGCTGATTGATTCTATCTTGGTTAAGTAATATAAAGTTAAAATCACCCATACTGATCCATGGGAAATTAATCTGACTAGCTTGATCCACTAAGTATTGCCAAAGAACCTTCCTACTACCTAATAGATTGTGAGCATATATAACAGTGCATATTAGGCTCAAACTAGAGGAATTATGAAGAATGCAAGAGATATATCGATCATTATTATGCATGATGATATTAGACCAATATGTAGATCCCAAGTAATAAGAACTCTACTTATATGTTTCATATCGCTATTATGAGTATATTTCCATTTCGTATAAAGTCTCTGCATAAATTGATTGATACTATACTATGACAGCTTATTCTCAACAAGTCTCAAATTGAGAAAATTTACCACAGTTAGGCAGTTGTAAAAATTTCCAATTGTTTAGAGGAGGAATTCATTCCCCTTATGTTCCAGATAAGGAACATCATTGATTAAAAGGAGAAGGGCTCCCCATTAGACTTTGATTTTTTGGACTTCCTTTTTTTCTCTTTGATATTATGAACTAAGTTATTCCATGTAGGATTAACGATGTACAAATAGCCATTTTGGCCATCGACTTGGATTTCGACGAAACTAGTCACATTGGATTCGTAATGGTGAATTATGGTAGGATTTCAAGTTTCGTAGCGATCGGACTAGTCCTTTGATTGTACGGACTCGAAACGCCTTGAAATCGATTAAATTGAAATCAATTTGAAATAAATTGATTTTAGCATAACTTCTTCATACAATGGAATTTGGACTTGAAAACTGTTCCATTGATTTTAAAATACTCAAAAACATTTATTTCGATATATGGGTTGACTCATTTTTGTTCCGGAGTCAGAACGGGCTTTTCGGGCCATTTATCGTTCAACTTTCGATCCAAATCAATCCGGTCCATTTTAATTTCAAATTTTCATATATATATATATATATATATATATATATACCTTGTTATAAACCCTAGCATATTTCTTATGTTCATTTTTCTGTACGTACAATTCAAATTGCTCCTCTTTCTCAATGCAGACAAACTCTAAATTTCAAAGTCAATTGCAAATCAAAAATTTCTACTTCAAAATTCAAATTCCTCAATATATATCGAATTATATATCGATTCGAAGCTCTCGACGAGCGCATCTCGGATCTATAATTTGCTTTCCAATTTGCGTCACTGTATGAAAAAAAATTGAAGATTAATTATCGGTCGTTCATCGTCCGTCGATGAACCTCAACTGATCGTCAAATCGATGATACTGGACGTGGAGAGTGGCTAGCGCAGCTCATCAAATAAGTGGTTCGCTGAATTGATGGTTGGATCGACGTCTGAAATTCAATTAGGGTTTTTTGCAAGTGGCGGCTGCTGGGTTGCGAAGACGCGACTCGTCGCGTGAACGAGCTAGGCGAGGCCGGTGGGCCACGCGTCGCTGGAGAGGCCGGGGATCGAAGGCGCGTCGTTGGCAGGCCGCGTATGATCTTAGGCAGCGATGCGTGATGATTAGAGTGCCGGGTTGTACCGCATGTGATGAGAGGATGAAGGTGAGCGTACGATAATTTTATTAATTTATTTATTTTATAATTCAATTTGTATAATGTTCTAATGCGCATAATTTTTGCATGCGGACTCCGTTTCACGCGCGGTTTTCTCCGTTGGGATCGTATTGGAATTCCAAACATTTGGGCGCTGGTTTGGATGAATTTTGAGACTGTTCAAATTTTGGATTTAAATTGGATTTAAATTCAATTTAAATTCAAAAGGTGAGTGTTTTAACCCACTCAAAGCTTCTAAATTTTTTTATGTTTGTTAAATTGATGTATGATGTGATTAGAAATTTATTTATGGCTGTTTGGCATATTTTGAATCATCGTCTCAGTTTATTTGAAACTATTTGGATAAAATAGTATTTAATTTATTATTGAATATAAACTACAATAAATACCTGTTATTCATTATTTGTTCTATATTGATGCCATTGATTGAATTGGATGATGATTGTGATAAATGTTTGATGATTGATATTGGATGAATGGATGTTGTATTTTACATTGTTATAAACGGCAAGTTGTTATGGATTTTTATTTCATTCGGGATTGCGGTTTGAAATGGTATATGACCGTATTTTATTTTAAATTGCGGATTGAAATGATAAACATCCGTATCACTTGACCATGGGAGAGAAAATTATATACAGACACCGTCGGTCTATATATAAATATTTTGAAAATGATTTCTATGGTTTTGAAAAGAAATATATGGTTTAATAAATATTGATTTTTGATATTATATAAACATTATTTTTATATATAGTTAAATTCTTGAATTTAGGCTATGTATAATTTTGTTAAAAAAATAAGTTTAATAATAGAGTTTGATTTTTTTTTAAATTAATGTGGGTAAGTATTTAAATTTTATTTTAATATAGAGTGTATAATGATTTAAATAAATTAAGGTTGGGAGATAAATTAGAGATTTATTTGAAATTGAATTTATTTAATAATTAAACTCAAATAAGTTGATGTGAAATTCATAAAATTTGGAATTTCAGAAGGTTGATTCTTATAACATGATTTTTGTTTAAGGTGAATTAAATGAATATTTCAAGTAAATAGATTGAAGGAAATATTTAGTTATTTGTAATTTGAGTTTTATTTAAATGATAATGGATTTATTACGCAAATTATTTCAAAACTAAATAATAGAAAATTTAATTGTTGAATCGTAATTACCAAACTTAGTTTTGAAATTGTTGAATACTTTAAGTTTGAAATATTTTTTAATTTGAAATGGTTTATTTTGTGGATCAAATCTGTTTTGAAATCGATAAATTTGGAATGGTTTATTTGGAAACTGAATTGAATGGAAATTATGATATGGGATTTTGTCAAATATAAAAATATAGAAATTCGAGTTGTTTTGGAATTGATTTGCGAAATTGAAGAAGCTATTTTATTATATAAAGTATTTTAGTATTTAAACCATTTAAGTGGTGGGAGTTATGTTTCAAAGTTAGGGGTTTCAAAGTATTATGATTTGAAGGTGTTATATTTCAATAATTTTGATTTCGAAGTATTATAACGTTGAAAGTGCTATGATTTTTGGAAGGTATATATTTGAAATAAAAATGATATTATATTGATATGGGTTTTAATAAAAATGATATCGTATTGGTTTGGTTTTGAAAGGGAAATGATATCGTATTTATATGGTTTTGAAATGGATAGTATAATCTGGTTTTGAAGTATAATTATTTTGAAATGACCGTGGTGTTATAATAATGTTTGGTTGTTGAAGAGACCGGGATCGAAAGTTGTCATACTCTCTGCCAACTCCGAAAGCCACTTTAACAACCATGTATGCGGTGGAGATTTCAGAACGAAATAGGATGGTGGCGGCGTTTCCTTTGAGGTATATACGTGGACCGCCCACGAGTTGGCATAAGGTGGCTAAAACACGAGCAATTGAGGGGCTAAGAAGGTAGCACCTTTTATCGGACACACTCCTTCGATATCATTCTATTACTTTATGATTGATTTGGGCCCTTTTGATTTTGGGGGTGTGGCTCGAGGTGGGCGGTAATAGCTGCTACGCGTTACCACCGGTCTGGAAGCATAATTGGTATATCTACCTTGGCATTGCCTAGTTGTGTCGTGTCGCCTACCTTAGCGCACCTTGTACGAGTTTGGTTTTCTCTCGTAGCCCGTGGAGTATTTAGGGTAGTCTCCCGATCTGGAGATGCGTTGATACTGGTAGGACTACTGGGACTATTACGTAGTAAGGGCTATATGAGTAACTCCTTAACGCTATTTAAAAGTAAGTTTATTTTACTAATAGACATTATTATAATAGTGTATATTACAACATAGTAAATAGATTAACGGATCCTTAAGAGATGTGAATCCCGAGCATCTCTTAAGTTACCGCACTCACGTTGACACTGGATAGGAGATGTCAAATCCCATAAACATCTCTGACGTCTTTCCACTCATATTATTTACCGTTGATTTAACTTACATAAGATCTCTTAGTTCTGACTCGAATGTTTTGTCTTTTCAATTCGCTCGGGTCAGTCTGAGCGTTTAAGGATTCGAAGACTTTATTTCTGGAGGATGAAGATGAAGATTGTATTACTATTATTTATTATATCATTCCACTACATTCATACTGTTCCGCTGCATTATTTATTATTCTCTGGTAAGAGTAACTCTGATATGTGTTGTACTAGTATAATCAATTTTTTGTAAAACAGCTTCATGAACTGTTATTTTATTATTATATTTTATCGTTCTGCTGCAAGATTCTGTTTTTTTCTTTCTCTGCTTTTTCTTATTCACTCCGATAACAATCCGCCCTTCTGTATGGTTTGAGTCTGACGTGTGTGGTTAATCGTCGATTTAAAGCGTACAAAAAGGCGGGATGTTACATTTAGTATCAGAGCTTTGGTTTAGCGATAAACCTTAGCTTTGTTGGGTTTGAATCTTTGTTAATAGGGTAGTAATACCCTATGATGATGAGTCACTGATAGTATATATATGAGAGAGCGTATTTGTTAGTGCTATAAAAAGGTTTTGATATTGTGTTAATTTATTCCGTTTTGTAATTATAAATTCTAGTTGGTGCATAGGGCGTTATGACATCAATAGGGATTTCTAAACACTTAATAGGACAGACCAACACAATATTTGTTTTGAATTTAGGTGAATGAAATAATTTTGCCTATTATATTTTCTGTATATAAAGTAATAAATTTTATAAATGTTATATTTGGTTGTGATATATTGGTTGTTAGGTAGTGAAATTTATAAATATTGATTGGAAACAAGAATTTGAAGAACATATTAGAATTAAAGTTCCGAGTTTTGAAAATTTCTTTCGAATGATTTTGGAATATAATAATAATATTATTAGAAGTATTTTCTGATATAAATATTTCAATATAATTTGAAAGAATTGTTTTAAAGAAACTTTGGAAAGAAATAAGTTCTGTACTCCCCTCTATGTCGTTGGAAAATAATTTCGGTGATGAGTGCACGCATCATCGGCATTCATTTTCGGGTTTCAAAGTGGGAAGGCCACTGTAGTAGTTTTACTACAGATTCATTTTGATAAACAAATATAAATTTCAAAATGATTTAAATATAATTGGATATATAAGTTGTAAGTATATATTTTTATCTATTATTTTAAAATAATTTGGAATTTAACCCGGTATTTAGTTCTTAAGTTTCCACTAATTAATAGCTTCAATTATTATAGTGAAATGAGTTGTAACTAATTAATAATTGGAACCTTTAGTTGAAATAAGAGATTAAATGCTAGGTTATAAATAAAATAACAAGAAAGTTGAAATTTGTAACCTATAAGACAAAGGATATGATTATTAAACATTAAATTAATTTAAAAGAAATGAGATAAACTTGTATAATTTTCAATTTCGTTCTTTAACATATATATAACTACCAACTATAAAAAGTTAAAATGTTAAAAGAAAATGTAATGGGAAATTTTACAAGTACAACTTTGAGTAATGAAAGTATTCAATGAATTTGCTTTTATAAATAAGAATTTAATGTTATGATTGTTATAAACTTAAGTATGACTGAAATGCCACTAATTAAATACAATAGAAAAGTTATAAAGAAATGATAATAAACCTAAGTAAATGTTAAAGTTAGTTATAATAAAAATAAGTAGAAAGATGAATACTGTAAATAAATAAAATTAAGTAACGAATGAATGAATGAATGTAATGCAATAAAAAGAAAATTTATATGATATGAATAAATAAAAATGAATTTATGTAAGTATAAGTGCAAATAAGTGAAATAAGCACTGAATCAATGGATGGAAATGAAAATTTGCAAGAAATAAATGTAAATTAAAAGGATAAATCATTATATGAATGAAAAGAGTTTAAACAATAAATGCTATGAAATGGAATTAATAAGAATGAACTCGATCTATTGTTTGAAATTGTTGTTTGTTTTATTTTATGGTTGTTTGGGCAAGGATACTTTAAAATTGTTTGGATGTATGAATAATCTATCTAGTTTCATCTAAGACTGTTGAGTAAATTGTGCACTTAGTAGTTTATTTCTCATTCTGTACAATTTAAAGTTTTAAACCCGAACAACTATTTCTTTTGTTTGATTTAAATGGATAATTGATGTATGTTGATTTTATGTGTTGGTTGTATGCTTGTTGCAAGTGATGGTTGTTATATTGAGTTGTTTTTTATTGATTGAAACAACTTTAAATATTTCATTTTATAATTATTATTAACTCCTTTTAGATTATATAAGTGAAATACAGGTTATGGAAGCAATTGCTACTGCTTTTGGTTTTATAAATAAGCGTTAATTGCCTGACAAATAGGTACATTCCCATATTACGGTTTCATAGCGTATTATATTATTTTCCCGTGTTGGGATATATATTACTTTGGAGATTATATGTTATATATTGTTATATTTGATATTATATTTTCTCCCGAGCCTCTCCGTACAAAGGAGATTCTGCCGAAATTTTCCATAAATTTTGGATTTAGAATTTTCAGAAATGTCTTCCAAACTTTATTAATTTAAGTATAAAAGATTTGATGGTTATAAATCGGTATATTTTATTTAAATTAATAAATTTTTTAAATTTATTTGTTATAAATTTAATATTTTAAGTAAGATATATTGATTTCTTAATTCTTTTTTTCCCTTCTTTTTCTTTTTCAGAGACGAAAAGTTTTGAGTGGGGGAGAGTTTAATGACCCGTAAAATTTCGATAACTAAATTCGTTAATTTAATGAATCTTTTTATTTAATATTGAAAGAAATAAAAAGTTGTAAGGTGATGTTAATGCAAGTTGATAAATAATTAGTGCAATCCCAATTAATTGAAACAATTGTAGGGTTATAATTGATTGTATTTAGTAAATTGGAAATAAATTTCAATAATTGTAATTAAATAGTATGTTAGTGTAAATTAAGATAATATTTGAAAATAATGACAACTCCATTTATAGTTTGACAATTGGTTGAGGTAAAGAATTAAAATCAAGATTTATTAATTTATTTTAATTTAATTTATAGTGATTGGGTTTATTGCAAATAAATGAAATTAAATATCTAGATATTACATTAATGAAAATTAAGTTCAAAATTGAGAATATTATGTAATAAATCATGAACCAATGTTAATTTCATCCATTTGATAATAACAGATTAAATATTAGGATGAAAGGTCAAATTAAATGGATTTTTGGAATTTATTTTTGGAATTTTAATTTATAATCTCTGAATTTAATGAAATTGAAATTAAACACTGTAATTGATGGATTAATCAACTTTAATTTGACATCTAAATTTGTTTAAATTTTTTTTGATTGTTTAAGAAATCAAAAATGATAAGATTTGTTGATTATAGAATTTAAATTGAAGAAGTGATTTATTAATTTAATATTAAATTTATTTAATTAATGTAAAAATAGCCATTTTGGTCACCGACTCGAATTTTGACGAAACTAGTCTCATCGAATCCGTAACGGTGAATTATAGTAGGATTTCAAGTTACGTAGCAATCGGACTTGTCGTTTGATCGTACGGACTCCAAACGCCTTGAAATCAATTAAATTAAAATCAATTGAAATCAATTTGAAATAACTTGATTTTAGCATAACTTCTTCATACGATGGAATTTTGACTTGAAACATGTTCCATTGATTTTAAAATACTCAAAAACATCTATTTTGATATATGGGTTGACTCATTTTCGTTCCGGAGTCAGAACGGGCTTTTCGGGCCATTTATCGTTCAACTTTCGATCCAAATCAATCCGGTCCATTCAAATTTCAGCTTTGCATATATATACCTCGTTATAAATCCTATCCAATTTCTTATGTTCATTTTTCTGTACGTACAATTCCAATTGCTCCTCTTTCTCAATGGTAGACAAACTCTAAATTTCACAGTCAATTGCAAATCAAGAATTTCTACTTCAAATTTCAGATTCCTCAATATATGTCGAATTATATATCGATTTGAAGCTCTCAATGAGCGCATCTCAGATCTATAATTCGCTTTCCAATTTGGGTCACTGTTTGGCCAAAAATCGAAGATCAATTATCGTCCGTTCATCGTCCGTCGATGAACCTCAACTGATCGTCCAATCGATGATATTAGGGCATGATGAGTGGTGAGCGCAGCTCATCGGAGTAGGTGGTTCGTTGAATTGACGGTTGGATCGACGTCTGAAATTCAATTAGGGTTTTTACAAGTGGCGGCTGCTGGGTTGCGGAGGCGCGACTCGTCGCGTGAACGAGCTAAGCGAGGCCGGTGGGCCGCACGTCGCTAGAGAGGCCGGGGATCGAGGGCGCGTCGTTGGCAAGCCGCGTATGGCCTTAGGCGACTGCACGTGATGATTGGAGTGGCGGGATGTACCGTGTGTGGTGAGAGGATGAAGGTGAGCGTACGATAATTTTATTAATTTATTTATTTTATAATTCAATTTGTATAATGTTCAAATGCGCATAACTTTTGCATGCGGACTCCGTTTCATGCGCGGTTTTCTCCGTTAGGACGGTATTGGAATTTTGGACATTTTGGCGCTCATTTGGATGAATTCTTAGACTATTCAAATTTTGGGTTTAAATTGGATTTAAATTCAATTTAAATTCAAAAGGTGAGTGTTTTAACCCACTCACAACTTTTAAAATTTCTTATGTTTGTTAAATTGATATATGATATGGTTAGAAATTTATTTATGACTATTTGGCATATTTTGAATCATCATCTCAGTTTATTCGAAATTATTTGGATAAAATAGTATTTAATTTATTATTGAATATAAACTGCCAGTAAATACCTGTTATTCATTATTTGTTCTATATTGATGTCATTGATTGAATTGGATGATGATTGTGATAAACGTTTGATGATTGATATTGGATGAATGGATGTTGTATTTTGTATTGTTATAAACGGCAAGTTGTTATGGATTTTTATTTCATTCGGGATTGCGGTTTGAAATGATATATAACCGTATTTTATTTTAAATTGCGGATTGAAATGATAAACATCCGTATCACTTGACCATAGGATAGAAAATTATATATAGACACTGTCGGTTTATATATAAATATTTTGAAAATGATTTCTATGGTTTTGGAAAAAAACATATGGTTTAATAAATATTTATTTTTGACATTATACAAACATTATTTTTATATATAGTTAAATTCTTGAATTTAAGTTATGTATAAATTTGTTAAAAAATATAAGTTTAATAATAGAGTTTGATTTTTTTTAAATATAATGTGGGTAAGTATTTAAATTTTGTTTTAATATAGAGTGTATAATGATTTAAGTAAATTAAGGTTGGGAGATAAATTGGAGATTTATTTGAAATTGAATTTATTTAAAAATTAAACTCAAATAAGTTGATGTGAAATTCATAAAATTTGGAATTTCAGAAGGTATGGTTTTTATAACTTGATTTTTATTTAAGGTGAATTAAATGAATATTTCAGGTAAATAGATTGAAGGAAATATTTAGTTATTTGTAATTTGAGTTTTATTTAAATGATAATGGATTTATTACATAAATTATTTCAAAACTAAATAATAAAAAATTTAAATGTTGAATCGTAATTACCAAACTTAGTTTTGAAATTGTTGAATACTTTAAGTTTGAAATATTTTTGAGTTTGAAATGGTTTATTCTGTGGTTCAAATCTGTTTTGAAATCGATAAATTTGGAATAGTTTATTTGGAGACTGAATTGAATGGAAATTATGATTTGGGATTTGGTTAAATATAAAAATATAGAAATTCGAGTTGTTTTGGAATTGATTTGCGAAATTGAAGAAGCTATTTTATTATATAATGAAACCATTTAAGTGGTGGGAGTTATGTTTCAAAGTTAGGAGTTTCTAAGTATTATGATTTGAAGGTTTTATATTTCAAATATTTTGATTTTGAAATATTATAACGTTGAAAGTGCTATGATTTTTGGAAGGTATGTATTTGAAATAAAAATGATATTATATTGATTTGGGTTTTAATAAAAATGATATCATATTGGTTTGGTTTTGAAAGGGAAATGATATTGTATTTATATGGTTTTGAAATGGATAGTATATTCTGGTTTTGAAGTATAATTATTTCGAAATGACTGATGTGTTATAATAACGTTTGGTTGTTGAAGAGACCGGGATCGGCAGTTGTCATACTCTATGCCAACTTCGAAAACCACTTTAACAACCGTGTACGCGGTGGAGATTCCAGAATGAAGTAGGATGGTGAGGGCGTTTCCTTTGAGGTATATATGTGGACCCGACTCCCGTGAGTTGGCATAAGATGGCTAAAACGGGAGCGATTAACGGGCTAAGAAGGTAGCACCTTTTATCGGACACACTCCTTCGATACCATTCTATTACTTTGTGATTGATTTGGGCCCTTTTGATTTTGGGGGTGTGGCTCAAGGTGGGCGATAGTAGCTGCTACGCGTTACCACCGGTCCGGAAGCGTAATTGGTATATCTACCCTGGCATTGCCTAGTTGTGCCGTGTCACCTACCCTTACGTGTCTTGTACGAGTTTGGTTTTCTTCCGTAGCCCATGGAGTATTTAGGGTAGTCTCTCGATCTGGAGATGCGTTGATACTGGATGGACTACTGGGACTATTACGTGGTAAGGGCTATATGGGTAACCCGTTAACGCTATTTAAAAGTAAGTTTATTTTACTAATAGACATTATTATAATAGCATATATTACTACATAGTAAATAGTTTAACGGATTCTTAAGAGATGTGAATGCCGAGCATCTCTTAAATCACTGCACTCATGTTGACACTGGATAGGAGATGTCAAATCCCGTAAACATCTCTGACGTCGTTCCACTCATATTATTTACCGTTGATTTAACTTACATAAGATCTTTTAGTTCTGACTCAAGTGTTTTACCTTTTCAATTCGCTCGGGTTAGTCTGAGCATTTCAGGATTCGAAGACTTTATTTCTGAAGGACGAAGACAAAGATTGTATTACTATTATTTGTTATATCATTCCACTACATTCATACTGTTCCGCTGCATTATTTATTATTCTCGGTATGTGTAGCTCTGATATGTGTTGTACAAGTATAATCAAATTTTTGTAAAACATCTTCATAAACTGTTATTTGATTATTATATTTTATCGTTTCGCTGCAAGATTCTGTTTTGGTTTTTTTTCTTTCTCTGCCTTTTCTTATTCACTCCGATAACAATCCATCCTTCTGTATGGTTTGAGTCTGACATGTGTGGTTTATCGTCGATTTAAAGCGTACAAAAAGACGGAATGTTACACCTGGTGGCATATTGAACTAAAGATTCATGCTCCAAACAAGTTGACTCACTAAGCTCAAGATTGTTCATCCCTGTATCAACATTGTCAATGGCTAAGTTTGGAGTTGAGTTGTTTATTCTATTACACGTAATGTTTTCTACTTGAAATGAATAATTATCATCAAAGTTATAATTCGAGTTTAATTTATCAGCATGTATAAAATCGAACTCTGAATTTTACTTATCATATGAATGAAATTTTTGACTTCCTTACATATTAGTAACATCTTTAGATTCATGCACACCGTTCATATCTGAATTATGTGAATGCGAACCCTAAACAAAAAGGTTGTTAGATGTATTCACATTGACATTTGCATTGTTTAATTCAAATCCTTCCATCTCTTGCATATTATTATCAATATCCATCCCGTTTCTATTACCAGCAAAAGGAGTAGAATGTTTTGGCACCCAAACTTTGGTAAATTGGCAAGCGTTTTCCAAATGCCCAAAACTGAAATAGTTTAGACATTTAGGAGGTCTCCACTCATAACTAACACCTGCATGATAAAATTATCATTTTTAGTCAAAATAGGGATTTGTCTAGGATAATCAAAAGAATTAGATGCTTCCACAAAAACTCTAGCATATCCAATTTTAATAATTCCTTCCGTAAATTTATCCAATTTAATCAGGTTACCAACAACTGAGGCAATATGACTACTACCCTCCTCCGTCTAATAATCAAGTGGCGGACTAGGAAGATGAATCCAAATAGGGATCGTATGAAGTAACTCCTTATCCAGATGCATTCCCAATGTCCATCTCTTCATTATACTTAGTTTCTTATTATAGAAGTAAGGACCACCTACATAGAAATAAAGGCATCTTATTTAGTTCCCTTTTCTTCCTCAAATCACAACAATTTCTCCTATCAATCCATTCAAAATTCTTCAAATTCTTTCTCTAATTTCATCAATCCAAATTCTTACAAATTGCTACTTCAATCTTATGCCCAAATGGTTAAGGAATCATTGGGTTCGGCCTCTCAAGTCCGTAAACGCAGTTTTCCATTCAAGAATTGGATAGATGCTAGAAAGAAGAAGAGTTATTATTCTCCATGTAGGGATTACAATCATTTTGCCAAAGATTGTAGGGAGCCAATTAGACGTTTCAGATGTGGATTATTTAGGCATAGAAGATATAAGTGTTTAAGGAATTTCAAATCGGTCTCAGGAGCAAAAAAATTGTCGATCATCGATCATGGATTTATCTTTGTTTTAAAATGTATGAAATTGAAAGGTATTTTGTTGGATCGTCTATGGCTGCAAAGATACGAAGGTATTGAGCTATTGGAAGATTTTTTCATTTCGATGTGATCAATGTAGCAAATGTAGTCGTAATTTTGGAGAAAAATTTAGTGACCCAGATTCAAAAAATGTGGAATTTGATGATTGCACTTCGAAGTCTGATATTTTTAGTGAGGGTCAAAAGGGAGTTTCGGATTTTGTTGATATTGTTGATGGTGTTGTTGACAGGTCAAAGGAAGAATCAGTCTTTGATTAATTGTTCTTTGACCCAAATGTTACTAATTGCAGATCGAAACCCCTGATCCAAAATGCTGTTAATGAAGTTGTATTAAATAGAGGCAATCACTTAAAGAATTAGATTTTGTTAGTATGAATGGGAAGTATAAAACAAAATCCTGTAAATTGGGGAACTTTGTGATTGCTACTTCAAATAGGTTTGATGGGTTAAGTGTATTGGAAGATTCAGATTTAAACTCTGAGTTATTGGTTGCAGTCAAGGTTAAAAGTAGTTGCTCGAATGATGTTAAGGGGTGTGATGATGTTGTTGTTCTGATGAGGTTACTGAAATCGAGCCTAGTAATATGTTGTTGATTCTAATAAGAACATAGTTAATGCAAAGAAATTAGTAGAGGATAGGGCCGTTTCATCTTGTTGTTTGGATAACAAAAGGGTGCTTTGTGATACCAGATTTAATAGAGAATCCCCTGTTTAAGTTGTGTGTACAGGAAGTTTCAAGGCTGACAATAGTGGTTTGGTTAGGAATAGGGTTGATATTACTACTAGTAGGGTGGCTGGTTTAGGTGGTGATGTGGTTAGTGACAGGGTTGATGCTTGTACATGTATAGAAAAGAGTATCAATTTTGGGTTGATGCTTGTACATGCATAGAAAAGAGTATCAATTTGGGTAAGTTTCATAGAGTTTTGGAGGATACTGCTTTTGGGTTATCACATCATCGGACAGTTGAGGGCTTGTCAAGTAATTGGGTGCAGGATAAATATAGTATACAGGATTCGGTGGAAGAATATGTTGATAGTGGCATAGTCATTAGGTTGAATCAATGAAGTGAATAAGCAAATAATAGTCTACACTGACATAAAGGATTGGTTGGAAATTATCATTTCATGTGTAGGGGTTGATGTGAACTTGAGTAGTGTAGGTCGTATAAATAGGTAAAAATCAGATTGTAACGACCTTGTATTTTATCGCTTTGATTTTTGGAACATTTAATTAATTTTAAATATTCAATTTGGGGTTTTTATAATAAAATATATGTTTCAAATAATTGTTTGATTTTCGATGAGGTATTTTTAATTTAATTTATATACTTTTTCCATAATTTTTAATTCGAAAAATATTTATATTATCGTTTGATGTATTTTTCGTCGAACGTTGGCATTTTCAAAATTTAACAGAATTTAATAACCTGTCTATTTTATTCTTGTTTTGTGATCATGTCACATTGTTGTGGACGATCATGTTTTATTTTCTTTCGTTCGCAGCCAATACACGGTATGGTGTGGCGGGGTACTGCAATCTTTTCTATTTAAAACTCAGATTCAATAAACAACAAGTACATAGTATAGCAAATTTCTTTGTTTCCTCATTTCCCCTACTAGCCGCCATTGTTCCTTGTCCTCCCTCTGGCCTTTGTTCCCCTTCAACTCCTTGAAATTAATTATCTGTGCCTTTTCTACTGCCTTTAGCAAGAGGTTGGACTTAGGGTATATAAATAAAGGGAGATACATGCATATGCATTTCTTTCTTAATCATCTTAGTTTCACTCTCTATAAACCATAGTTTTAAAAATTCTCAAGCATTCAAAAATCAAAAGCTCACAAACCATCCAGTTTAACCTCGGCTTTCCACTAAGAAGTTGGTCATCATCCTCTCTATTTTTTTAAAACTGATCGCACTCGATTTCGTCGAGTGTCGAGAGAGAAATCATCAAATTTCAATAAAAGGGAAGCTTTGTTAATTAAGTTCAAAAATTAAATTCTCTTGATCCGAGGAGAATTGATCGACGGCATGTATGGCATTGGAATCGTACGGAGATGTGGGATTTTTGGTGTGAGTTTGGCGACGATTAGTAATGGTCGACGGTGATGTTTGTAAGCTAGGGTTTGGTTTTGGGTTCGACTGAGGCCGATTTTAGTGGTTTCAAGCTTGGATTGGGGTTTGGGGTGGTGAGTTGCTCTCGCGGTGAAGTTTAATGGAGATCGGCGACAAAAAGTGTCGCACGTTTTCAATAACACGGACACGATCGTTTCAGTCGGTTTTCTATGGGGATGGCGGGAGGTCGTGATGGTGGTGCGGCTGAGTCGGGCTCACAAAAAGAAAAGCGCTGGTGGTCTTGGTTGGAGGTTAGGGGTGCGGTTCGGTTGTGCACGTCCACGCGTCCTTGGAAGTAGGGAAATAGAGAAGGATGACTTTGGAGAAGAAGACACTATTTCGTGCGGGTCTTAAATGGTTTAGGCCAAACCTATTAAACAATTGGGTGAGAAACTTCAATTAATGTTAGTTAATCGTATAATGTGTATTAAAATATAAAAGGTTATAACTTTCTCATATATGATTCGTTTGACACATGGACTTTTATGTTATACTCGTGTGGTCAAGTACAACACTGTAGTGTAATTTGTCGATAACTTTGGCAGTGTATAAAATTATGATATATATTGAAACGGACCGAATTTAATTACGTTGTCTTAAATAATAACGACGTAAAATTATTATATCTTAATTGATGATAATTATTTGGCCAAATAAACACCGTACTGTTAAAGTAAATTGAATAAGAAAATTTAAAAACCTGTTTATCAGGAAAAAACACCGTTCCACTTATAAAATTAATTGGTCATTTAATTAGTAGAATAAATCCCTGTTCTGCTATTTTATAGATTTGGGCATCCGATTACATATCGTTAATCAATATATCACTTTGAATAAGTGATATGTTAAACAATGACGGTTAAGTGTTGATTTTATCTATATAGTCGTTAATCATGTAAATATCAGTTACTAACTTGGAAAATGAAATTGAATGATATGCTAACTTGCTTTAGTACCATTATGATCGTTAAACCTCTTTCAAATTTGAAAAGTTAATCAGTGATTTGAAAGTTATTTTAAGAATAATTATTATCTATTATAAGGTTTTAAAGATTATTATTATTTAGTAATAAGATTCAAAAGGAACGACTATTTATTAATAATGTCTTAAAGATAATTAATAATTATTTAATAATGATATAAGTTAATTATTTTATTAAAATAATTCTTAAAAGTTTTTTCTTGAAGTATTTAAGAATATTTAATCATCATTTTAAAATTATTTAATTGTTGTTTTTAAAAAAAATTAATTTTATATTTTAATAATTTATTTAAAATTAATTATTTAAATTAATTATTTGAAGTTAATTAGTTTATATTTTAAAGTTGGTTGCTTTATTTCAATGTTATTTTTTACATCATCAATATTTTAAAAGTTTATTTTTATTATTACAATAATATCGTTTCAAAATTAATTTATTATTATGTTAATATTGTTTAACAGTAAATTTACTAATATATTAATGTTGTTTTAAAATTACTTAAGTATATTTTAAATTTTGTTTAAAGTTATTTAATGATGTTTAAAATATGGTTTAAAGATAATTATTTACTTATTTAAGATAATTTAGATAATAAATTGTTTTATAAAAAAAGTGTTTAACAATAATAAACTGTTTATTTAAAAAGGAATTATTTTAAATGGAAAGACTTGTATAATGATCATATTTGTTGATTCAAGAGTTTTGATTCATGACACAAGCTTCATATATCATACGACGAAAGCGACAAAAAGAGAATAAGTGTATATTATGCACTACAAAGGAGACAAGACTACAATCCAGAGTTTATTATGAATATTTTAATGTATTTAGTCTTAGAATATTGTTAAAATCATTCCTCAAGTAGTCACATGCACACACGAATTAATTTATACACAAATAAGTGTACACTGTGCATATAACTACAGGTCGGCTGACCGACGAGAAACTTCGGTCGACCGACCCTGTAGTCAGTGCACAGGTACTCTCTGTTTTTGTACACGATTTCAAACTCAGCTGACCGGCCAGTTTTTCCGGTCGACCGACCTGCATATAACGGCTAGTTTTCTGAAGAGTTGCGATTGTTTCATGAAGAGATACGTCCCTCAATTCAAGAGATACGGGCACAACTTTTGATTGAAACTCTTCATGAAAGATTGTAACTATTGTACAATTATATAAACATGTTCAAATCACTTCTACAATCACCGATTCTTGTTTATAATTCTAAATCTATTCTCTATTTATTTCTGCAAATAAAAGCATTCATTCTTATTTAATATCACTAGAATCCTTGATTTAAATCATAAACTTCGATTCTACGTGATTATCTTCCTTCTAAATCTTCACACACATATATACTCTTGAGGATTTGATTATAGGAAAGTTGTACTATCAAAAGACAATCAGTGTTATTCAGAACACATTGGTCAACAAACTATTTGTATTGAAGTTAAAGTCCTCTTCGGCTGTTGAGGCGGAAAAATTCCTGTTCGGCTGCTCATGTGTCGTATACCTATTCCTCCGGGTGAAGTGAGGGGTTTAGTTTAAATCCAGAGGGTATTCTGGGACTGGACGTAGAACGGGAAGTTCGAACCAGTATAAAAATTCCTGGTGTGCTTACTTTAATTTTTATTTTACTGCTATTATCAGTTTCCGCATTTATATACCATATTACACGATCCTTAGTACTACACGTACACTTTCATTTGGTATCAGAGCCAGGTTATCCTATAACCGTCACAAAGTTATTTGATATTTATTTCTAGTAATATGGCAACGACACAAACTAACGATTTTGGCACTAACAATAATACTAATTTCACAGAGGGTCAATCAACTTCACGACCTCCATTTTTTAATGGTATAAGTTATAATTATTGGTGAACTAGAATGAGAATCTATATACAATCTAGTGGATTTGATATCTGGAATATTATACAAAGAGAGTACATAACTCTTACTGGAGAATACTCAACTTGGAGTAACACACAAAAACTATATGCTACATCAAATGCAAAGGCTATGAATATTTTATTTTGTGCATTAGATAGAAATGAATTCAATAGAGTTAGCATGTGCACTTCAGGTTATGAAATTTGGAGAACACTTAAGATAACATATGAAGGTACAAACAAAGTTAAATTAAGCAAAATCTCTATGTTGAAAAATCAATTTGAAAATTTTAAAATGAGGCCAAATGAATCTATAAATGACATGTACTCTATATTTCAGGATATTTATCATGCTTTATTATCACTAGAACAAAAGTTTACTGATTTTGATGTTGTTACAAAAATCTTGAATTCTTTAACGGACGAATGGGAAAGAAAAGTCTTAGCCATTGAAGAAGCAAGTGATTTGTCAACATTAAAACCAGAAGAATTGATAGGTAATCTAATGTCCTACGAAGTAAATTTGCAGGCAAAAAGAAATGGAGCACAAGAAAAGAAAAATGTGGCTTTTCAAGCAGAAAAAGACGATCCCGTCTCAGATAATGAAGATATGGCGATAATCGCTAAAAATTTCAAAATATTTTGAAATTCAACAGAAACAAATTCAAGGGAAACAAAAATAACTCCAACAACAATTCTAATAGCAGCAAACCGTCATCTTCAGCAATGGAATGTTATGAATGTCACAAGAAAGGTCACATGAAGAAAGATTGTCCAGAAAGCAAAAAGAGCAATTTTAAGAAGGACAAAACCAAACGAAGAGCTTTTTCTGTCACTTGGGACGACACTGACTCATCATCCTCTTCAGAGAGTGAAAGTGATAATGAACAAGCGAATGTGTGCTTCATGGCTTCATTAGACGATGTAAATGATTTTACTTTTGAAGAAAAAATTGAAATAAATTCTGAATTAATAAATGTAACAAAGCAGCTTAAAAAGAAAAATAAGGAGTTGCAAAGAAAATTAGATAGAACAGTCTTAGAAGTAGATATGCTGAAAGATGAGAATAAAATATTAGAAGAAGAACTTGAAAGTTCTCAACAATCAAATTCTAACTTATCCTCTCAAATTTCGTCAATATCTGAAGAACTAGAAATTCAAATGTATAAAAATGATGATTTACTTTTCAAAAATAATAGTTTAAACTCTAAGATTAAGGATTTAGAGTTAGAAAATTCTAGTCTTAAAATAAAATTTGATGATATGTCTAAAAATGTATCTAATTTCAATAAAGGAAGAGAGAATCTTTCTAATATATTAGAAAATTCTCAATCCTCTAACAATAAATCTGGAATAGGATTTAAGAAACAAAATAATTTTACTAAAAGTAGGATTAATAATGATATTAAGAAAACAGTTTATCCAAATACTAAAACCATAAAAATATGGATTCCAAAAACAAATAGTGTTTTGATAAGGAATAAACATATCAAAATGTTCATGGAAACTGTTCATAATAACAAAAACTATATTTATAAAGGGAATTCTGAACCCGTATGGGTTTGGCTTCCTAAGATCTAACTCTTAGGACCCTAAAAAGAAACGGGTTCCAACTTTTTATAAATATTTTTGCACGTACCACATAAGAAGAGAGGAAAATGGATTTTGGATAGAGGTTGCTCAAAACAAATGACTGGAAACAAAGAAATGTTGTCAAACATTATATACTCAAATGGAGGAGCAGTCACCTTCGGAGATAACTCAAAAGGATATATCATCGGCAAAGGCGATGTCAGTAGCAACGGTATCTCTAATTTACCTCTCATTACTGATGTTTTATTAGTTAAAAATATAAAACACAATTTATTAAGTATTAGTCAGCTATGTGATAAAGGTTTTAATATAAATTTCTCTGAAAATAAATGTAATATTTTCGATAAAAATCATACCACTATCTTTGAAGGAATAAGAGATAAAAATATTTATATTTTAAATATGAATTTTAACAATGATTCAAATTTATGTCTAATAGCTAAGGAAAATGATTCATGTCTTTGGCACAAAAGATTTTGTCACATCAATTTTAAAACCATTAATAAGATAGCTAAAAATAAATTAGTTAAAGGATTACCTGACATAAAATTTAAAACTAATATATTTTGTGATGCATGTAAATTAGGAAAATTAACAAAATCGTCCTTTAAGTCAAAGAAAGTAATATCTACAGAACAACCACTTGAACTTTTACACATGGATCTTTTTGGTCCAACTCAAGTGCAATCTATTAATCATAATAGATATGTATTTGTTATTGTAGATGATTTTTCTAGATATACTTGGATTTTCTTTTTGAAAAATAAAAGTGATACGTTTGATAATTTTAAAATCTTTGTTAAAAGAATTCAAAATATTAAAAGTTTGAAAATTAAAAATATAAGAAGTGATCATGGAGGAGAATTTGAAAATGAAGCTTTTGAACAATTTTGTAACAAGAAAGGTATTAACCATAATTTTTCGTTTCCTAGAACACCACAACAAAATGGAGTTGTAGAAAGAAAAAATAGAACGTTACAAGAATGTGCAAGAACTTTATTAAATGGAACCACTTTATCAAAACATTTTTGGGCAGAAGCTATAGCTACTGCTTGTTATGTGTTAAATCGTGTTTCTATTCGACCATTAACTAAGAATACTCCATATGAATTACTAAATGGAAGAAAACCAAATATTTCATATCTTAAAGTTTTTGGCTCTAAATGTTTTATTTAAATACTAAAGATCAACTAGGTAAATTAGATCGAAAATCCGATGAAGGAATATTCATTGGATATTCGGAACGAAGCAAGGCTTATCGAATTTACAATAAAAGAACTAAAATTATTGAAGAAAGTTTACATGTTTCTTTTGACGAAAATTTTAAAAATATAAATCCAAATGTTACTATTGACTCTGATGATGAAATTACTCAGAATGAAAATATTAATACTGAACAAACCTTCGATAATGATCATGATATTACTGAAAATGAGAATATTACTACTAATATAATAAAATCTCCACCTAAAATTTTACGACATCATCCTGTGCAAAATATAATTGGAGAAGTAAATACGAACGTTAAAACTAGACATCAATTAAATCAAGTTGGTCATGTAGCGTTTCTCTCTAACATAGAACCTAAAAATATAAAAGAAGCTTCAACTGATGACTACTGGATTCTTGCCATGCAAGAAGAACTAAATCAATTCAAACGAAACGAAGTTTGGGAACTCGTTCCTAGACCTAGTGATCAAACAGTCATTGGTACTAAATGGGTTTTTAAAAATAAAGCAGATGAACTAGGAAATATAACTAGGAATAAAGCTAGGTTAGTTGCACAAGGATATAATCAAGAAGAGGGAATAGACTATGAAGAAACATTTGCTCCAGTCGCCCGACTTGAAGCAATACGAATCTTATTAGCTTTCGCGTGTTTTCATAATTTTAAACTTTATCAAATGGATGTTAAAAGTGCTTTTTTAAATGGTTTTATAAAAGAAAATGTTTATGTTGAACAACCTCCATTATTTATACATGAACAATTTCCTAATCATGTCTATAAACTTAAAAAGGCTTTATACAGTTTAAAACAAGCACCTCGTGCTTGGTATGATCGTCTTAAAAATTATTTACTAAATTCTGGTTTTGAAATTGGAAAGGTTGATCAAACTCTTTTTATTAAAAGAGACAAGCATGATATTTTAATTATCCAAATTTATGTTGATGATATAATTTTTGGATCTACAAATGAAAAACTATGTCAAGAATTTTCTAAAATAATGACAAATGAATTTGAAATGTCTCATATGGGTGAGTTAAATTATTTTCTTGGTTTACAAATAAAACAAATAGAAAATGGAATTTTTATTAGTCAAGAAAAATATTGTTATAATTTAATTAAATGATTTGGTCTAGAAAACACTTCTGCCAAACCTACTCCGATGAGCACAACGATGTATCTCGACAGAGACGAAGAAGGCAAAAGTGTTGATCAAAAACTATATCGTAGTATGATTGGATCGTTATTATATTTAACAGCAAGTCGACCCGACATTATGATGAGTGTTTGTTTATGTGCTCGATTTCAAGCAAATCCCAAAGAATCACATATGCGAGCAGTTAAACGTATTATTCGTTATCTAACTAAAACCAAAGATTTTGGACTATTCTATCCAAAAGAATGTCCTTTCGAATTAGTCTCATATAGCGATGCTGATTTTGGAGGAAGTCGGAGGATCGAAAAAGTACAAGTGGAACATGTCATTTCATTGGACGTTCATTAGTCTCTTGGTTTAGTAAGAAACAAAACTGTGTTTCTTTATCAACATGTGAAGCAGAATATATATCTGCTGCTTTGGCATGTGCACAAGTCGTATATATGCAACAGACACTACAAGATTTCAACTGTTATCTTGAAAAATCTATTATTTATTGTGATAATACTAGTGCAATAAATCTTTCTAAAAATCCAGTAAATCACTCACGGACAAAACACATTGATATTCGTCATCACTTTCTTCGTGATTGTTTGAAAAAAGGTTTAATAAATTTAGAATTTATTAATACTGAAAATCAAATTGCAGACATTTTTACTAAACCGTTAAATGAAAATAATTTTATAAAATTAAGACGTGACTTAGGTTTAATGTCTTTAAAAGATTTATAAATAGAAAATATGCAAAAATATTGAAAAACAAAAATTTGTTTTATTTCTGACCAAAGCGGGAGTCGAACTCATGATTTCTGACTAGTTTGATAGATGTCATATTATAGCCACTTGAGCTATGGGTGTTTCTTGTCTTAGCTTACATTAAATTTTATTATACTACTGTTGTCTTTCAGAAATACTATTCTTAGACCTATAACTTATGAATCAAACATTAACAACTGTTTTTTTCTTAAAATCTCTGTGATAATATTTGAAAACAATCCTTATCCACATATTTTTCAAAAACTATACGATTATAAATACAATGCTTATTTTTTACTAATGATATTCTAAAAACAAAACCTTACAAAAATTATAATGTCTTCAAACAATGAAGTTTACAATTCCGACAATTCCCATCTATCATTCTCATCTCCAGATGATGATTGTTCCGATCGTATTCTGGAGAATGGTCCCTATCCTACTTTTCCATTGCCTAATCGTGTCCTTAATTTTTCCTCTCCGGATAAAGATCCCAGACACGGATGGAAACCATGGGAGGATTCCCATACAGGCTATACACCTAACAATAAAAAGGGGAAGCATACAATGGTTATATCTCCATCAACAAAGCAAAAGATTGATGAAATACACCATTACCAACAACATCAAATGAATATGCAACGAGAGCTCTACTATGAACAGAAAGTAACGGCAAGACGTCTAAGATTTCTAGAAAAAATTTCCATGAAAGTTTGTTCGTCAAAAAAGGATGAAGTTGCTGAACCTTCCTATAGAACTCCATCCCCTTCAAAACCTGTTCAAACTCCAATAGCTCCAAAATGGTCACCTGTAGAAGATGTTCCATCTCCAAACTCATGGGAGCGTAAGTTTTAAAGAATGGTGGCTAAATTATATATATATATATATATATATGTATATGTATATGTATATGTATATTGCTTTAAGAAAAATGTATAAATATAATATAATAATAAAATTTATATGACTCTACATATATATATATAATTTATATTTTAAATAAAATGTGCATTTCTAACAATTCGGCCGACCGAATAACCTGAGTCGGTCAGCCGACACCAGGCCGCAAGCATCAAATATGCACATTTAACAGGGTCGGTCGACCGAAACTCTGAGTCGGTCAGCCGAGCCCTTTCGCGAAACTTTCAGCTAACCTCTGTTTCCTATGTCGGTCAGCCGACCCAGAGAGTTCGTTCGACCGAACGTGTTTCCAGTTGTTGTCTTTTTCTGTTTACTTCATATTATTAACCCACCCCTTCACCTTTTCAACCTACCTCTTCACTTCTACTTTCCCAATTTCGGTTTTTACCCTAGCCCCCATTAAAATTCTCTCAAATTATTATTTTTTCTTCAACAAAAATCAAATGGCTCCAAAGAAAAAATCAAAGACTGCCGGAGGTTCATCTTCGACACCTCCCGTTGATACTCAAATTGCTTCATGGCTAGTCAACGACGTAGCACTTCAAAGATGGATACGACTTCAAGATGCCAAAATCTTTGAAGAATCATTCGTAAGTTATCCTGATTTCGTTACCTATCGAATTGAAGATGCCGCAATTTGAAGTGGGTTAGATGCTTTTCTAGACTACCGCAAAAATAATTTGAAAATTAACCACATTATGGTTAAATTGTTTTTGGCTAACCTAAATCTTATCAATCCACCTAGAAACACTGAAAATTGTGTTTGGACATCGGTTTGAGGAACCTCAATCTTTCTCTCCATTGATCGAATTAACCATATATTAGATGCTAAACCGGGTGGAATTTCATTAAACGACGTAGACTGTAATATATCAAGTCGTGACCACATAAGTCATTTATTTTTCGAAGATGATGCTACGGATTTTAGACATACATCATCACTTAGACCAAATCTAGACTCTTTCATCGTTTCATGATGAAATCAATTATACCAAGAGGTGGCTCCTACCACTTAGTGTATCCTGAGAATTTTAAAGCTTTATATGCTTTGTGTTCAAATACACAAGTGAATTGGGCACAATTACTCATGGATGAGTTTCTTACATTCAATCAAGGAAAGATGCTTCATATCTATTATGGAGAAGACATAATAAGATTGATTAATAGCTTCATCCAACATGCTCCGGAATCCGAAACTTCCAAAGTTCGTTCTTTTGATTCAAGGACCATAAAACTAATGAAGTTGCCCGATGCACCACCTAGATTTTTAACCTTTAACCAATGGCAGAGTACTCCTCGAGAACAACTACGCCGTAGTCAATCTACACCTCATCCATCAACTCATGCTCCGGAGCATCTAACACGTCAACACTCTGTTCAAAGACCAACTCCCGGAATGGGTACAGAGGCGGCTATTGATATTTTGGCTCAAAATCAAATAGCCTTAGATGCCCGCCTTCGAAAAATTGACGGTCGTTTTAAGAAAATCAAGGGCTTCTTCGTCAATCTATGGGATGCATTATCATGTACTACCGAAGCCAGTGCCTCTTATGTTGCTCCAGGAAAAAGGCCAGCACCAAACTTCTCGTTTTCCACTTCAGAGAATACAAGCTCCGGTACATTAGGAACTCACACTTTTAACACTCAAAGACGTGGTAAGGAACATGCTCCTCCGGAAGAAAATATCCGTCCAGAATTTGGGGATTCCGATGATGATGAGGAGTGATCATATTGCTTTACAATTTGCTATCTCATAATTTTTAGTATTTTGTTTTTAGATGTTGTGTACTACAGTAAAACATCAATATTCCTATTTGCTTTGAGTATGTATTATTTAAAACTTGATGTTTTTCTTATGTTGTGTCACATATTCCATATTGTTTAAACATCCACTAAGTATTCTTTTTTGTCGATGACAAAGGGGGAGAAATATATGCAAGCTAACAAATTTTTGCAGAAATGTCGCCATATATTCAGGGGGAGAATTACAATATATACTACTTCGTCACATAGGTATTGTCATCAATCAAAAAGGGGGAGAATGTTGATTCAAGAGTTTTGATTCATGACACAAGCTTCATATATCATACGACGAAAGCGACAAAAAGAGAATAAGTGTATATTATGCACTACAAAGGAGACAAGACTACAATCCAGAGTTTATTATGAATATTTTAATGTATTTAGTCTTAGAATATTGTTAAAATCATTCCTCAAGTAGTCACATGCACACACGAATTAATTTATACACAAATAAGTGTACACTGTGCATATAACTACAGGTCGGCTGACCGACGAGAAACTTCGGTCGACCGACCCTGTAGTCAGTGCACAGGTACTCTCTGTTTTTGTACACGATTTCAAACTCAGCTGACCGGCCAGTTTTTTCGGTCGACCGACCTGCATATAACGGCTAGTTTTCTGAAGAGTTGCGATTGTTTTATGAAGAGATACGTCCCTCAATTCAAGAGATACGGACACAACTTTTGATTGAAACTCTTCATGAAAGATTGTAACTATTCTACAACTATATAAACATGTTCAAATCACTTCTACAATCATCGATTCTTGTTTATAATTCTGAAATCTATTCTCTATTTATTTCTGCAAATAAAAGCATTCATTCTTATTTAATATCACTAGAATCCTTGATTTAAATCATAAACTTCGATTCTATGTGATTATCTTCCTTCTAAATCTTCACACACATATATACTCTTGAGGATTTGATTATAGGAAAGTTGTACTATCAAAAGACAATCAGTGTTATTCAGAACACATTTGTCAACAAACTATTTGTATTGAAGTTAAAGTCCTCTTCGGCTGTTGAGGAGGAAAAATTCCTGTTCGGCTGCTCATGTGTCGTATACCTATTCCTCCGGGTGAAGTGAGAGGTTTAGTTTAAATCCAGAGGGTATTCTGGGACTGGACGTAGAACGGGAAGTTCAAACCAGTATAAAAATTCCTAGTGTGCTTACTTTAATTTTTATTTTACTGCTATTATCAGTTTTCGCATTTATATACCATATTACACGATCCTTAGTACTACACGTACACTTTCAATATTTAATGAAAAGAATTCATTTAAGGAATATATAAAATTTGGAAAGAGATTTTGGAAATTGGATAGAAGTTTTGGTTTAATGGTACTCAAGATTTATAAAAGGAGTTTATATAAATGATTTTGGAGATTTATAAATAGAGTTTTATGAAATAATCTTGAAGATTTATAAAAGAAAGTTTATAAAGAGAATTGGATATTTATAAACGAGATATTCATAACATAAAGGAGATTTATAAAAAGGGAATAATGTCTTGGGTTATTATATACCAGTTTTAACAACATTTGGGTTTGACCATTTTAATATGATTTTGAAATAAGAAATTTTTCTTAAATGTTATGTTAATATACTAATATTATTGTATGAGTATATGGGAAAGTTTTCCAAGTTTGAAAGTGAAGGGTTTGTGAATATACTTATACTGGTAAGATAAGTATATGAATATTTTAATAAATATATGAAAGATTATTTTAAATTAATGAATGATTAATCTAAAGGGCTTAGTAATTTCCATGGAGATGTAATCTCTGTTTGAATGTTTGATTATTTGATAGTTAAATAATGGACTATCAAATCTTGGCCTAAATATGTAATCCTTCTTAATTTTGGTGGCACGGAAATATTCCTGACTTAACACCGAAGGATTTTAACTCTAGAAATATCTAGAAAAAATACGGGGATATATGGTATAGTTATCGTCAGTGGTGCTATGCTATATATATAAACTCGTTTTGTTCTTCTAGAATGAATGATAATGAGATCCATCCACTTAAACGGTTATGGGGTGATCCCCGCTTTTATGTATTGTCTGATTATTTTCTAAAGAATCGATATTGAGAACTTCGAAAATCGACGATCGGTTTTCGAGGCACCAGGTAAATGGGGGAGTGATTCGTAAGAGAAGACTCGTACCATAACCACTCCAAATACCATATACGGTTCTATAGAGGAGTTTCGTGTTATATTAAGGTGTTTGAATCTATGTGTGTTTACAAGACCAATTGGGGTATTGGAATCCATGTGTAGTTACAAGACCCGTTGGGGTATTGGAATCCATGTAGGACTCTATGATCTGTTTTGATGGCGATGTGTAAGCTGAAACGCCAGACATAGCCTCATCAGTGGTAATGACTTAAACTAGATATAGGAGGCATGACCAATAGAGTTGGCAAACCTATAGGGTGAAGTCGGCTCCACCTAGACGTTACCTATGTTATGCATGCATGGAGCTATGCACTTGGTCTTAGCGAGACCAGCTATTTTTTCCTATGGTACATCACTAGGGATGTATGCTGTTTCGGAAGGATGTCCTTGTGCAGGAGGACTGTTCTCGAAGTACTGAGGGCACCTCCATGGAATCCTACACAATTAGCGAACACGCCTTATCAGTTTTTGATTATATACCTAGTATCATTGTGATGTACACTTACGGGTATCACAGCTACTTGATTATTATTATTTTCACCCTCAGACATTATTATAATATCACTGGATTTTCTGATATAAATGTTTCGGTTATCGTAAGGTACAAACTCATCCGTGTTTATGTGTGGCGTGGTCTTACGAGATACCTTTGATTTTAAAGAATTTTACAAGTTATAATGAATAAAATTCCTTGTGATTTGAGTTTGTCATGCCGGTTTTACCAGATTGACCCGGGCGTTGTTTTCCATAATGCTCTGGTCAGCCCGATCATATTTTCCATATTTAGTTAGATATTTTGAAGCTTTCAGGAGAAGAGATAGATTCTCCAAGATGTATTCACGTATCTTATATTTTCCATTGTTTTTTTGTTCTTATTTTCTTTATGTATTATCAGCAATTGTAAGGATAGGTTGTTATAACTGTTCAGGGTTGATGATAGGTTAGTGTACTCGTTTTGTATTATGTATGTATAATAAAGATGATTTCTTTTTGGTAAAGATCATGTGTATATCATACATATTTCTTGTTAAGATGTGAGATTATGTTCTGTCTTTTATTTCTTTCACTCAAACAATCTGTCTTTTTAGTATTTGGATATTCAGCATGTAAATACCGTGGATGTATTAGTATCAATTTCTACGGATTGAGAAGGCAGGTCGTTACACAGATGGTAGTGTGGCAGTTCCAAATTCTTATAGTAGTTCTAGTCAGGAAAATCTAGGTTTCTCTTTGGGAAATTGTGTAAAGAGAAGAAAGGTTAAAAAGTTTGGCTCGAGGAGTAGTGTTGACTTTGGTCCGATTGAGTATAGATCGGTTAGAAGGAGTACGCGTCTTCTTAGAGTGCATTCTAGAGCTTTCGGTTTCTCTAGCCAAGGTATGAATCCTCTTTTGGATAGTACTTTTAGTTCATATGCTTAAAATAATTTTTCTACTAGTGATATGCAATTCTTAGCTAAGAATTCAGGTCTTATATTTAACAATATTCTATTAGAAGTTGATTATACTAGAAGTAAGGAACTAGAACGGTTAGATCGCTTGATTTATGAGATTGATTAGTTGGAATGTATGAAGTTTACATGATTTTGGGAGATTCTGGGAAATGTAGTAAAATTAGATCCATTTTCAAAGATAACAATATTGGCATGGTATTACTTCAAGAAACTAAAATTGAATATCATGATTATCATATTTTTAGGTGTCTAAGGGGTCATTATTTTTATTATTAGATTTTTCTTCCAGTTAAGGGTAGTGCGGGAGGTCTTATGTTAGGTTGGAAAGATAATTGTGTTAGGCTTTTACAATCTATTATTAAAGATCATTCGATGCATTTGATTTTTACTGATATTAGTGATGATTCTATTCTTAATATTACAAATGTTTATGAGCCAAATACAAAAATAGATCGCAGGGTTCTTGGAATGAGTGTTTATAGTTCAAAACACTGCTCCAGAACCATGGGTTATGGGGTTAACTTTAATGTTACAAGGTATTTGGGTGAAAGTTCCCCTATTGAAGGGGATTATGGTGCGATGGAAGAATTCGACCAGTTTATTATTAATTGTAATTTAGTTGAGATAAAACTAAGTAGTAGAAAATTTACTCAGTCGAATGATAGAGAAATTTCATCGATGGCTTTATTAGATAGGTTTTTTATAAGTGAAGAAATAGAGGACAAATATCCGACTTGTAAGGGTATAGGGCTTCCGTATATTTATTCGAATCATTGCCCAATAATCCTTTGTTATACTAACCTTAATTTTGAGAATAAAATATTTAGATTTGAAAAAATAAGGTTATTAGAAAATAACTTTAAGAGTTTAGTTGAAAATAAATAGCTTTCTATGAATAATTACAATTGTAGATTTTCAGGTAATATAGCAAAAGTTTTAGTTAGAAAACTTAGAGATTTAAGATTATTTCTCAAAAAAATGAAGTAAAAGATGTTTTTGGTAATATGAGAATTAATAAGGAGAAGTTAATGAATGAAATTTTAAAGTTAAATAAAATTAAAAAATAATAAATTTAAATACTTCACAAAAATTGTATGAACTAATTTGAAAGAAGAATTTAATAAAATTATTGTTCAAGAAGAAATAATGTGGAAACAAATATCTAGAGTTCAATGGATGGATGAAGGCGATATAAATACTAAAAATTTTCATAAAGTGGCTAATGGTAGAAAACGATGTAATACCATCAATTCCATATTAATTAATAATAATGTGATATTTGACCAAGCACGTCTTAACTATTAGTTTACAAATTATTATAGAGATATTTTTAGAACTTCTAATAGTCACAGAATTAAAGCGAACTGGGATATGCTTTATTCTGAAGAAACTAAGGTTGATTTAGTAGGGCTATATACTCCATTTATATAGGAGGAAATTCGGAAGGCTATTAAAGATATGCCTAATGATAAAGTCAAGGGTCCGGATGGATTTTCTATTTTATTCTACGAAACTTTTTGGAATGTGTTAAAAAATGATATAATGAAAATGTTCAATGAATTTTATGATGGTTCTTTTCAGTTAGGTAGACTTAATTTTGCAAATGTTATTTTATTACATAAGAAATTAGATGCTAACCAGCTAAGAGATTTTAGACTTATTTTATTATTAAATTAATCCTTTGAAATCATTTCTAAGGCTTTAGCTAATAGGTTAAGTACTAAAATGAATGCGTTAATAGACAACACTCAAACCGCTTTCATTAAGGGAGGAACATTATGGATGGTGTAGCAGTAGTTCAAGAATATATTAACTACCGTTACAAAGATAATATCACTTATGTGCTATTAAAGCTTGATTTTGCTAAAGTTTTTTATTCAATTGATTGGGTTTTTCCTAAAGATGTATTATTGGCTAAGGGTTTTAGTGATAGGTGGATAGGATGGGTTATGTCATTGCTTAAAATGGGTGATTCTAGTATTATGGTTAATGGCATATTAGGAAATAAAATTCAATCAAAACGTGGACTTAGATAAAGAGATCCACTGCCACCTTTATTACTCAATTTAGCTGCTGATTTTTTTCCTAGAATTATCAAATTAGTTACTAGTATAGGATACTAGATAATATTAGTAAGGAGATCACCGGTAATGGTCTTTCAGTTTTACAATTTGCAGATGATACTATGATTTTTACATCAAATTTGCTTAAACATATTATTGCGTTCAAATTTATTTTATATACTTTTGAACTTCTTTCTGGTTTAAAGATTAATTTTGACAAAAGCTCTGTTCTTGTAATAAATGATATTGATAATATAGAAAACCAAATTGCAAATACGTTAAATTGTAAAACGATGAAATTTCCTACAGAATATTTAGGTTTTTTAATTAGACCTCAAAAACTTAAACATGATGATTGGAATATTATTATTGATAAAATTAATAAAAGATTAACCAAATGGAATGGTAAATATTTATCGTAAGCAGGTAGGATCGTTCTTATCAGCTCAGTTTTATCTGCATTACCCATTTACTGAATGTTATTTTATCTCTTTTCTAAATGGGTAATTAATAAAATTGACAAAATTAGAAGAGACTTTTTATGGAGTGGTAACAATCCAAATTGGAGCTCTAAGCGCCTTATTAAGTGGAATATGGTTTGTAAGTCTAAAAAAGAGGATGGTTTAGTAATTATAAATTTACACAACTTACATATATCATTATTAGAAAAATGGTTATGGAAATTTACTGATAATAATGAAAATTTGTTACGGAAAGAACTAATTGGGATGAAGGTACTTTTAATTTATATCGCAATTCTATTTATGATATAAATAATATCTCATCTCACTTCTGAAAATCGATAATTCTAAATGTTAATATTTATAATTTAGTAATAACCCTTCATTTTGGCATAAAAGTTAGTTGCCAGTTATATGAAATTTGCAATTTTAAAAATGTACTAATTTCTGATGTGTGCAGGCCTAATTTAATTTTTCCTTCAGAAATTAGTATTAATCGATTGCTAGCAGGAAATAGCTTTACACAATTTGCTTTATTATGTGCTAAAAATTACACTTTTGATAATGAAAAAGACATTAAAACTTGGTGTTGGGATATTAATAAGAAATATACATCTCATTCATTTTATAATTTTATAAATTTTTTGGAAATTAAATTGAAAATATTTAATTACATTTGGAAAGTTAGTGTTCCACCCAAAACTAAAGTGTATATTCGGTTGATTTTGCACTCAAAATTGAATACTTTAGAGTTATTAAAAAAGAAGAATATACATAATGACAAAAAATATTATTTTTATAATAATAAAATGAAAGATATTATATACTTATATATTGATTGTAATATGACTAGATTTGTCCTTATATAAACTCTCGATTTTTTTGATTTTAATATAAATTTTACACATATTAATTGTGAATTATATTGGAAAAAAAAATAGATTTTATTATAAGGGTCACAATAGGATTTTACTTGACACTATCTACACAATTATATATTGGTATATTTGGTTTGAAAGGAACTAACGAGTGTTTAATAATATGAATTTAGATAACTCAATATATATAATTTTTGTTTTTGTTTTTGTTTTTAATTGGATATCAAATCCTAGTTATAAATTAAATAAAAATTTAAGTTTTAAAGAGTTTCTTAAAAAAATAAAATCTTGTGTTGACCATTTTAAATACAAAATACTCCAAAAAATAGAAATAATAGTATAACACTATATTTAGTTTAACTAGATAATTTAATTAGGGTGACATCTAGTTCTTTATCATTATTAGGATATTAGTTAAGTTTTTCATTTATTTGCTTGTAATATGTTTGATATGTCTTCTATTTTAAGAATAGTATATTTTATGTCTATCTTACATAGATTTGTATATTAATAAATACTTGTGTGTGTGTAAGTTGTGTTCTTGTACAATTAATAGATTTCTTGCTGTTTCTGAAATACCAAAACATAAGAAGCTTGCTATTTGGCTGTAATGGAATAAAGGTTGAAATGCTATTTTTAGTAAAACTGTGTTACTTAAAAGTCTAAAAGCTTATTTTAGTTCATAAAGATAAGAAGCTTAGTTCAGTTTAAAAGTCTTTAAATTTATTTTATTCATATATAGGTCTTTAAGCTTGAATTATTCATGTCTTTGACATATATTCAAATGTTCTTATACACACACACACACACACACACACACTACTAATAATGATAATTCTATGAAATAATTTCAACTGTGTCTTTTTGAATTATCTGAAATACCCTTTGTCTCAAAATACTTCCATAGTTGTTATGAAACCCTAAATCAGAAGTTATTCCATAGAAAATAGTTCCTTACGTTAAGACATGGCTGACGTGTGTACATGGACTTCTACCACAATGCGAACGTGCCAAACACATGATATATCAAATTAAGACATGTAGAATTTTTTGTACTGCTGTGGAGGCAAAAGAACACTAGGAAGGTGGTGGGTGGCTTACGTTGGTTTTAAGTATGGTGAGCAACAGACACTACATCTTTAAATATATATTTACGCATGCATTAGTACATTTATAATTTACTAATTAGTCATACACCGCACCATGCAAAATATTTATTTATTCCTAAAGTGAAGCCCACTGTGCAATATTGAAAATATGTAAGCATTAGTTGAAATTTAATATTACACGTTTCTAATTTGGCATCTTAGTTATTTTTTCAGATAATGATTTTTTATTTGAATTATTGTTGATAGTAAAAGGAAAATGCTTATCTTTTCCAGTGTGGATGTGATCATGTAATCATTTAATAATAGACATAAGTTATATTTAAGTACTAGAAATAATGTACATTGTTTATAAACTCATTAACTCCCGTGATTAAGGGCAACTATGCTTCAAAATGTTAATAAAATACTTTGTCATCATTAGCGACATAATGGTGTCACTAAGTGAGTCCTCAACTGACCATGGGATAACTTTGATTAAAACTGTAGAATGTCGAGGATTGGATGCAGATTTTGTAATATGAACGAGCCTCATTTTGGCAATCCTTTGTATTCCTAAACGGTATAAAACAGATTTTATAATTATTTTAATTGATGGGTATTACAAACCTTAAAGAACATGACAGCTTTGCACTGAAGAACTGATCTTACAAAATAAAGAAGAATACACGCTAAAATGAAATTATAAAAAGTGCAAGACAATGAACCCAAAGCCTAAAAAAAGATAAATGATATGATTCCACTAATGATTAATAATTTAGAACAGAATAAAAGCAGAACCGTTGATTTACATGGTTAAAGAACGCTAAAATATATTGATAAATACAGATGGAAACAATGTTAGATTAAATCACGAACAGTTTCATTGCTTTAGAAGTAACCACTTGGATCTTTCACCAAAATTTGCAGTCATTAAAACCGCCACTGCATCTGATGGGATCTTTAAGTGATGCATCTTAAACTAGCCATAATAATAATTTATTGGAAGCCACCTTTCAAATTTCAAAATATAAAAATGGAGGTATATCAGAATTACATTTCAAATTTGAAATTTCAAAAAGCCATGGTGGAAATTCTATTCGTTGAATTCTCACTGTTAATAGAATTGTGAAGTGAAGATGTATTTAGATGCTTTTTTGCTCACAACACTTAATTAAATACATTAGGGGTTAATTAAATGGTTATTAATGATTATTACTTGTAAATTTTAAGAATCATTAATTAAATAAGATTAGTTTTTAATTAATGATTAATAATTAATTAATCAAACCAACGTTAGTTAAAAGAGCATATCCACGTAAAATTACAAGTATTATTTCCATTTTCAGTATTATAAAATAAACCAAAATAAAAGAAACAAATGATAAAACTATGAATGCTTTCAAGTTATCGGTTATATGAATGTTCTTCAATTGTCTCAGTCTTCTCGGTCGTTGCTTCAGGTATAGTTTATGATAGCACTGTACGTACTGTCAAATCTAATTCCACAACTGCAACTATAAATGTATGCACGTTATGATTAAATGCAGGTCCATCTAGACATGCATATATACTCGTGTGTGTGTGTGATCTTGTACTTCCTTGCATAGTGCACTTGTTGTATCTGTTTGTATAGTTTGAATCAAGACTAAGAGATGTCGAATGCCTTGTTGTATTCTCAGTATTTGGAAATTCATTCATAAAATTTATTGACCCATATTCTCTCTGTTGCATTCAATGATTCATTCACTGATTTATTCTAGTATACTCTGCAATATGTATTCAAATATATGTATATATGAGCCTGTATCTCCTTGCAACGTGCATTTGTTAAACTGTTTATGGAGTCTGATTTCAAGTTTCATGGTTTTCATGCATTGGTTCAATACATAAGCAGTTGAAGTCTCTGCTCAGTTGTTTGCATTACGGTGCCTAAGGTTCAAAGTTCACAGGGCAGGCTTTCTTGCCTTGCATTTGAATATTGGGTTTGGGTAGCAAATACTATGGGCTGGGCCCGATGATATCACATTTATAATTATTGAACCTAGTAGTGAGGTTGAAGTCATCATTGTTGTTTCTTAAATTCTTTATAGCCATTGTTTTCTCTGCTTTTTAGGTCAACATGATTGAACTGTATGCATACATAATGCATGTTTGAACTGCATTAAGAAGCCTTGAATAAGATATTATACATTATTGTATTTTTGTCATATGTTTTTACATCTTTGTTAAATGTGGGCCTAATATAAACCTTTGAGTTAGGTATGTTATTTCGTGCATCTATAATTACGATTCTAAGCTATTTCGTGCATCCATGAAAAGTACTTGATTTTATACTCTTGCTCGCTCGCTCGCTCTATGTTTGATCTTTATTCTTTGTTATTCCTTGCACAGTGTTAAATATAAATAGTTGATTGTCCTATGTCATTTATTTTATATTAGTACTTTTTTTTAATTTTGTTTTACATATGTTTGTGTGTGTAATATGCTGATTCTTTTTGTTTAGTTTTTTTGCAGGTCCAGATAGACGTACTGGTTTGGATAGATTCTTCCGATTTTGTGGACTAGAGTGTTTTTATTATTTCTTGATTTTTGTTATACTTTTATTTTGGACCTTAATTCTTTAGATATAGGGGTTATTTATTTATTTATTGCATTGGAGGAGGAGTGCATCGCTAACTGGCAGTTATGTTGACAGCTACATTTTCTTAGTATTTTTATCCCGTCTTTTGGCAAGGCCGTAACACCAAGAACTTGGCTAAAAGCTAAGGATAGTTCGTCCTGAAGATCGTTAATACATAGGTCTACTATGGATACCAGTAAATTTTGTTCGAGTCCGGATCGAGCTACAATTGATACGACAGAACGAGCACAGCTATGAAAGCTGACGTTCCAAGTTTCAAGTCAATCGGAGTTCGTATGCTCAAGATATTGATTGACCACGGTTGAGAAATCCAAACTTGCATCGATCATAACTCGAGATATACAAATCCAAATGCCACCAAATTTTCACAGGAGCTTGCCTACAACGTCAAGAATGTACCAGATAAATTTCAGCCAAAAAGGATCAATTCTTGATCGATACGAATTCCATTCGTATCGCTCCCAGATCGAGTCGAAACCACCTACACTCGATCCCCTAGGCCCACCCACATGAGAGAAGAAGTCCTCCGAGATATGGACGAGATATTTTCAGCCTACACCTATAAATAGCAACCATATGCATCCAGAAAAAGGACTTTTGTCCTCTCTACGCTGATACTCTGCCGAAACCATTATCAAACTTCAGTTGTACTGTTGTAATATTTTGTAATCAGCGAGTAAAGTTCAACAAACATCAGTCATTTCATAGTGGACGTAGGAAACTCGCCAAACCACTCTAAATCCATGTATTTCTGTGCATTTTCTTATATGTTTATTAGTGTGTCTGTTAGATCTTCTTCATTTTACATTTATTCTCTTCATTTTATCTCTTCAAACACATCCAAAGAGTGTTGTGTCCAATTTTGATACAAACAATTTGGTGCTTTGACTGAGAAAACCTAGCTTTTCTCTTGCTCCGTGGATCTACTACCGCCGTTGGATTGCTAAAATCTAAGGAGGAGATCCAGACCTATCGTCAAGTGGTTCCTTCTATTCTATTCAGATTGCTCCAGATCTAAGAGGAACTACATTCATCGAGATTTTTGTATCCCTATTTTCGTATCCATGAAAATATAGTGATTTTCGTATCCATGAAAATATGGTGGTTTTCGTATCCATGTTTTCGTATCCAGAAAATATGGTGATTTTCGTATCCATGAAAATATGGTGATTTTCGTATCCAGAAAATATGATGATTTTCGTATCCATGAAAATATGGTGATTTTCGTATCCATGTTTTCGTATCCGGAAAATATGGTGATTTTCGTATTCATGAAAATATGGTGGTTTTCGTATCTAGAAAATATGGTGATTTTCATATCCGTGTTTTCGTATCCAGAAAATATGGTGATTATCGTATCCATGAAAATATGGTGATTTTCGTATCCATGTTTTCGTATCCAGAAAATATGGTGATTTTCATATCAATGAAAATATGGTGATTTTCATATCCAGAAAATATGGTGATTTTTGTATCTTTATTTTCGTATCCAGATAATATGATAACATTCATATCGATCAGTTTTCGTATCGATCAGCATTCGTATCGATCAGTTTTCGTATCGATCAGCATTCGTGTCGATCAACATTTGTATCGATGCTCACATGCAGTTCATATCGATCCATCTGCGTCTAATTCGTATCAATACTCAGATACAGTTCGTATCGATCCATCTGCATCATATTCGTATCGATACTCACATGCAGTTCGTATCGATCCATCTGCGTCTAATTCGTATCGATACTGACATGCAGTTCGTATCGATACTCACATGCAGTTCGTATCGATCCATCTGCGTCCAATTCGTATCGATACTCATATGTAGTTCGTATCGATCTAGCTACGTCCAATTCGTATGGATCAACAGATACCACTTCATATCGATCCAGCTATGTGCATTTCGTATCGATCCTTGGTTACCACTTCGTATCAATCCAACCGTGTTCATTTCGTATCGATCCAAGTGTCCACTTTTCGGATCGTTCATTGTCACCAACGTTTTTATCGTTCAAACATTGCTGAGAATGATACGAAATTTCAAAAAAAAAAATCGGGTACGACCCAAATTTCTGAAAAACAGGCTAAAAAAATTTCGAGGGGAAACCCCCTCGAACCCTGTCCGCAGAGCACCCACATAGTGAATTCAAAACTCAACTTAATAAAGGAACATCCTGATCGTTCCATGATTGGACGGGACGTAGGGGATTACAACAGCAATTGTTGAATTTCAATCAAGAAATGGGTAAAGAAATACTACTTGACCGTGCTCCCATAGGCTGGAGAACCTAGCTAATATGCCAAGAACTAGAGTTGATCAATATATCATGCTTCTAAGGTGGACTACAACTTCCCCTAATTGACCAGCTTTTAAACTCCTGAACTGACAACTGTGGTACAATGGCTAATATGACGACTGCCCTACACTATCTGCTCTGCCAACTCAAAACATAGCTGGTCACCGCTGAACCATCTTCAAATGCCCGCATCCTAATCATTCCACGTCCATGTGACTAAAAGAAAGGCATGTAACATCAAGAGGACTTCCTTAATACCCTATATAGGTCTTCTATCTGGATGAAAGTTTGGGACAATCACCAATCTATTAGCCCATTTTAACCAACTCGTCGTCCAATCGGCATCACCAACCATTCAAACGTTGGACAATCATACATGCATCATTCACCAGTATTAAAAGACCCCGTAGCCATAAAATGGACCTGATCATAATGATGATTGGAGAATCTTCCCCAGTGGAGACCTATTCATTGAAACCATCCTACCTGCAAAATTTCCAATGAAAATTCAATATGTTGACTATGTCAGTATACTATGGAAATACAACCCCCGACACTACCTCATGAAGTGAGAATTGCGGATGGCTTCCACCAAGAGTGATGACTGCCATCAAATGCAGATGTCTTCCCCCATTCCTCAAAGAACACTTTCAATCATGGTTAGACATACTGGTTCTACTTCTCATATTGCTAAAGGGAATAAAGAAGTTGGTAGCCAACGAATTTATCCAAAGTCCACAGCTAGTTGCTGCTAATACCCATAAATGAATTCATCACCAGAGCTTATTTCTAGACTTTGATAAGAGAACTGGTGGATAGCCGCCGACGACTGCACCAATATGTCCAGGCCAAATGAATTAGATGAAGGATCAACTAGACGAGATAAGGAGGGATCCTACTCCATACTCTAGATCGGAAAACTCCTCTTCTTTAGATGGTTACCGTAGACGACAACGCCATAAGGCTGCTCCGGAAAGGATAGCTCTGGAAATATGTTCAAGCCCCATAAAATGAAGGGCCAGGAACCCCCGACCCTTATCAATCAAGAACTTTAATCAAACTGAACCATTTGCGTTAGACTTGTAGGATCGATTTCACCCTAAAGGGGGGTGAATAGGGTGATGCTATTAATCATAAAATTTATTGCGGAAGTTTATAAAATATTTTTAACACAGATATATCAAAATAGAAGCACAGATAATAGCAGAATAATAAATGCAGAAATAGAATGACACAGAATTTACCCAGCTTCGGCAAAACCCTGCCTACGTGCTGCCCCCAAGGTTTCTACTAGAAATTAAGCAGTCGGACGCTTACACACGTAAACTCGCGACACCCGCTATCGACTAGCCTTAACTCTATGCTCAAAACCCTGCCACAACTCAACCACTGAGTTGCGAATTCTCAAACTATGCCACGTAGTTTGTCCCCTAGTCACACGACTAGAAATTACAACGTTTAAAATAAGAATTTAAATTTAAAAATAAATTTAAAAATAAATTTAAAACCATAATTTAAAAATTAAGCCCAACAAATAAGATTATTATAATGGCCGGCCCACTTTTCTTCTATCTCTAATCGGCCCGTCCTTATTTGGTGAAAATGGCGGCTCTTGTTTCGTTCGTTCGTTCCTCAATATGGAATTAGGGCTTTTTGAAGCGGCGCTTCAATTTATCATTCGATTATATGCTCTTGCATGCTTGCTCTGTCGAAAGACGTCTCTTTGATTTTACGCTCGGCTGCTCCAATTTGATCAAGTTTGATTTTTGCTTCGGTATGTAATTTATGCTTTTGTGCTTTAATGTTTTTCGTACTTGAACTCGATGGATTTGAAAGCCGATGATGAATGGGTTTATATAGGATTCGAATTCCTATTTTCTCGTTCGTATATAATTATTTGAATTGGTCAATTTATCTTGCTCGGTCGGTCGATGTTGCTTGGATGTTTGAGATTGATTCTAACTTTATCAATTTTGTATATTTATGCTTTCTTGATGGTCACGGCTTTGATTTCTCTGACGTTGTTTTCCTTGCTTACCACGGTTCTGACTTTGATCTGTTTCTTTGATATTGAACTGTTGACTTCGGTCACTTGACTTTGTTTATGCGATTCCATGACTTGATAATGTCTTCGGCCATCACCGTTGCACTGATATTGTTTCTGGTCATTTTAATTTGAGCTGCAGGTGACTTTCAAACTTGATATTGATTTTTGTTAACTCGTGTTTCTCTTATTACCTACTGTGAGAAAACGGTGACTTAGACTATGCATTTTCTTTGTGTATTGTCACTGTATAATTGTTCATCATGTAGTTTGCTATATCATGAGTTTGTGGTTGACTTCATTCTTTGTGCTCGACTTTGGCCATTGAATTTTTCTCTGCAGCTTGTCTGGTTCATTGTTTCATGCATATATGTGCTATCATCTTGTACATCTCCGTCAGGCGTAGTTCTGCATTGTTGTGTCTATACATTTTTGTCACCTCTAGTTTACCTTAAACTTCAACTGTGCTCGAGTCTGGATCATGTTGTATTTGCATGCTTAGGTTGTAAGTGGAACCATATGTATGCTGTATATTTTCTCTTTATATTGCTTCATGCCTCTGAGTTGTGTATTCATGCAGTTGAACTACTTTGGTTTCATGATATCATTTTGCCTGTACTCTGGCCTTCATGTATACTTGATGTATGCTGTGCATTTGTAGTTGAATTGAGTACATTTGTGTTGTGTTCATTGTGTTCTGGTAGCACTCGAGTCTTATGCAAGTTGCAGTAATACTGCTTGCATTCTGGTCTGTTGGCACTGGTTCGTGTATATGTGCAGTTTCACTTTGTTTGCAGTTTTGCCCTTGTTTGGTTTGTGGTGCACTTGCTTGCTCTGTTGTATTGTGTTGTCCTATTGCACTATAAGCTTCAAGCGTACTTCTTTCTTGCTTTAACCTGAACTGGTCTGGTTTGCTTCCATATCATGGTCGGTTTGAGTTTTGTTGTCACTACATGTATGTATACATGTGTATATACATATGTATATATATGTTTGTGCATTGTCTTCATGTAGTTTGTACCACTGCCTTTGTGCACTGTTTGGTTCATATTGCATTTGTACATTTGGATTTTGGTCAATGCTTGTTTTAGTTGTCTTGACCATTTTCATGAACTTGCACCTGTGTTGAATCCATCTTGGAGCTCGGGTTTGACCTTGTGCTGATATTGTGACATTATTTATATTGCACTTGAGTTGAACCCGACGTTTTGGGTCTGACCTATGCTCACCTGTCCCTGTAATTTTATCAAGTGTATATATCGGTGTGCACGGCCTTGTGGCATATCCAGTGATACACTGTGTATGTCACAAGTTGTTTGTGTATAATGAATTCAAAATGATGACGAACAACCCAAATAACTGAGGCAAATATATTTTCAAAATCACATTTTATTTTATACTGCAAAAATATTTTATTTTCAATTTTACCGCGTCAATGTATATTTTTGCAGGTTGCTCAGATGCTGGATTCACATTGGAATGAAGTTGAAGATAAATACGAGTCTGAGTGATATGTAGTGAGGTGCAAATATAAATGTGAATTGTGATGTAATCAAATTTGTATTGTAATTTAAATTGTATATATATAATGAGAGCTTGAAATTTGAACTATTCAAAAATTGTAATAAATATTTGTTTGAATAAAATTTCTGTTTGAATTCAAATTCCGTGTTATTTGTTTTATTCAGCAAATATTTATTTAATCTATGAAGAAGAAAAATAGTACATTAACAAATACATTTAAATGAATGTATATATGTTTATTATCATCAAACAAAAATCATATACTTGCATATTCAACAATCTATCCCTTTTGATGATAACAAACATATATTTAAGATTTTGAATTTATTAAATGTATTTGATTATTCAATTTGCTCCCCCTATTTGAATGCTTCCTCTCTACACAAAGCTCCCCCTTCATATGTACATACAATTAAAAATATGCAAATGAGCCTAGATGCAAATAGAAAATATTTGACCTTTATTTTTCAAAATCTTAACTTTTCTCTCCCCTTTTTGTTATCAGCAAAAGAGTAATAGTGTTAGAAAAATAGAGATAAAGTGATCGATATTAATACAACATTAAAACTCAATCGAATATAAATATTAAATTTCAATAAAAAATCAAACAAAAATCATAAATACTCTGTTAGGCGCATATTCCACTTTTAGAATGATGGGAATGATGTCATCATATAAAACCATACAGTTGTATCTATTTGTGGTATATTTGTATCAGAAATTTGAATATCTACCAACCATGCATAACCGTTAGGACTTTTAAATGAGATTAATAGTATTCCAATTTTATTTAAAAAAAATGAATTCAAGTATCTTCTAACCACGCATAACCGTGAGGACTTTTAAATGGGATTAGAATCAACTTGTTTATTTAAAAAATCAATTTTGATATGCGTTCCATACATGCATAACCGTGAGGACTTTTAAATGGGCATGGAAGCACATAACAAATTCTAAGTAATTCACTCATGCATAACCATGAGGACTTTTAAATGAGAGTGAATACTTTGGATTTTATTTTATTTTTTATTTTTTTATTTTTTATTAAAAAATATAAAATGAAAAACGAATGATTCCTGTTTAAAGTACCACATATCGAAAAACTATATCGAATTTTGATGAGTGATGGTCGTTAGAAATAGGATAGAAATAGAGATGGTCATGTAATTTTTACCAACAAAGAGTTTTTATAACTCTTGTTCAAATTTCTAAAGAAATTTACTAAATATATCGTCTCAAGTTATAATATATGATTAATATTAACACTCATCACTTTTTCAATCACTATTTATCATTTCAATAATTATTAGGGAGTCAGATTAGTCAATATAATCATTTAAAATCATATTCAAAAATAATTATAAAATCAAATTTTCTAAAATGACTAATCTGATACAAGGTCAAAAATGATTTTCTAGAAGGGGTTTTATAAGAAATTTTTTTTCTATTTGAAAATTAGTTGAAATGAAAAATATATGGATATTTTCTTAAAAAATGATGCAATTACTGAATGTCTCAACATAAATCACGTTCCACTGGTATTTTTTCTATCAACTAGATTACCAGTATAATCTGCATCTGAATTTTTCTTTCACTCAAAATTATCATTAATTGAATTTGATAGACCAGACCATGAAGTGTGTGTCAAAATATCTTAAAATCAATTTTAACAGCTTTTTAAATAACATTCTCTTGAATTTGAATTGAAACCGTGTAAATAATCAAAAACCGTGAATATAGAGTCAGCCGTAAAATAACCAAATGTATTATCATTTACCAATAAAACACTATCATTAGTCCAAACTATTACATATGAAGTAGTTCAAAGATTCTAGAGATTTTTATAGTGTTCTTGGCATAAGAATATAATTGGCCAACAATTTTGAATAAGTCAGAATCAAAATCATCATTTATTTCATCATCACATTATTGGCTGATTTAATTCAGACTACGGTGCAGATTATCACATTTAATATATCGTTCAAAGTATACCATTACCTGTTTTACCTTTACGATAATTTTTCGTCGTTATCCATTGTGATTCTGTCACCTTTGTACAAGGCTAAGGAACTTTGCTTTGACACTCTTTGTGTCCTTGGAACAACCATAATCCAAGTTAACACTGATGTTGTTCCTTAGCCTGTCACCATACCTACACGATAAAAGGTTTTTGTGACCTATTTGTTTTTATAGGTCCATTGTTTTTAGTGGCGGAATATTTTGAATAATTTTGTGGAGACCCAAAACTATTTATATATGTTCCTTTCGGCACCCAGATTTGTTTAAGTTTGAGAGATGTTATATTTGTGCCTTTTGAAACCCAAATTGGAATGGTTTTTACATGTTTGGGTCTATACCAACAATTATTTTGATTGTGTCCAAATTTTCTACAAATTGTGCACATTGAATCGACTTGATTAATTTCATTTCTTACATTTTTAGATTGATTATATCCAAGTCCTTGTCTAACTGTATTAACAGTTTGTTTTCCTAATAGAATATTCAACGATTTTTCACTTTTTGAAAATTTATCTAAAGTTATTGACAGTTGTTGGACTTGTGTTTTGAGAGATTCATTTTCATTTAATAATTGTGTGCACTTTTTAATAGAATTTTCTCTTCTCGTATTTTCACTCTTTTTTAAAAACAGAAATTCATTTTCAAGCGATTTGATTTTGATTTTTGATTTTTCAATCTCTTCTTCGAATGTTGGACACTTATCACACTTAGGGATCCTACTTTGATAGGTTTTAACTAATTGTTCAAGCTTTTAATTTACTTCTATCAAACTATCTCTTTGTGATTCAATTTTAGCATATTTCTCCCTAAGTTGTTCAAAACAGCCATTTACTTCGTGGAAATATATAAGTAATTTTGAGTGGGTGAGTTTTGATACCTCGCTTGGCTCGTCATCATCGCTAACAGTTATATTACCTTGAAGGAACATATCTTCTTTCTCACTCTCACTGCTAGTACTTTGATTATCTTCATCACTTGTATTCCACGTGGCTGCAAAATTTCTCCTTTTGATTTCTTTTCAAAGTCGCGTCGATTTTGAGGACAATTGGGCTTGATGTGTCCGGGTTGGTTGCACTTATGACAGATGATTTTTCGTTGTTCTGTGTTATCTAAAACTTTGATTATTTTGCTTTTTAATTTTTGATTTAGAGCTAGATTTCTGTATTTTCGGTTCCATCTTTTTAATTTCTTTATTACAATTTCCAACTCTGCTGCTCCATCATCATCGTCGTCATCATCACTTTCAGTTGCTCCTTTGAGAACTATTGATTTCTTTCGAGTATCTCCTCCTTCATGCTCTTCCTTGAATTTCATTTCTAGCTCATAAGTGGTGAGATTTCCGATGAGTTCTTCAACTTTGATCTTTTTTAAATTTTTTGACCCTTGAATGGCAGTCACTTTTGCTTCAAAACTTCGTGGAAGGACTCTGAGGATTTTTCGGACTATCTCTAACCCTGTGTATGATTTTCCGAGAGCTTTTGATTTGTATACGATATTGGAAAGTCGTCCATACATCTCTTTAACATTTTCTTCCTACGCCATTGTGAAGTTCTCATATTCGCTGCTTAACATGGCAAGGCGAGATTCTTTGACTTGCGACGTTCCTTCATGAGTCACTTCGAGTGTGTGCCATATTTTCTATGCAGTTAGACAATGTGAGACACGATTAAATTCAAATTGATTCAATGAACAAATAATCGAATTCATAGCTTTAGTATTAGTATTCTGTAACTTATTTTCTAGATCTGTCCATTAATCCTTTGGTTTATTTATTTCCTGATTATTTACAATTATAGTTGGTGCTCTATACCCTGTCTCAATAATATCCCAAGCGTCAATGGTTCTCAGAAAAATTTCCATCCTATTTTCCCAGTAAGCATATTCACCATTGAACATTGGTGGTCTAACTATGGATTGACCCTCAGCAAAAGCAGTATTAAAAGAAGCCATTTTAAAAATTCAAATTTTTAAAACAAAAATTGGATTTTGAAAAAAATCAAATTTTTAAAAACAAAAGTTGACTTCTATTCCTAGATCTGATACCACTTGTAGGATTGATTTCACCCTAGAGGGGGGTGAATAGGGTGGTGCTATTAATTATAAAAATTATTGCGGAAGTTTATAAAATATTTTCAACACAGATATATCAAAATAGCAGCACAGATAATAGCAGAATAATAAATGCAGAAATAGAACGACACAGAATTTACCCAACTTCGGCAAAACCCTGCCTACGTGCTGCCCCCAAGGTTTCTACTAGAAATTAAGCAGTCGGATGCTAACACACGTAAACTCGCGACACCCGCTACCGACTAGCCTTAACTCTACACTCAAAACCCTGCCACAACTCAGCCACTGAGTTGCGAATTCTCAAACAACGCCACGTAGTTTGTCCCCTAGTCACACGACTAGAAATTACAACATTTAAAAGAAGAATTTAAATTTAAAAACAAATTTAAAACCCTAATTTAAAAATTAAGCCCAACAAATAAGATTATTATAATGGCCAGCACGCTTTTCTTCTATCTCTAATCGGCCCGTCCTTATTTAGTGAAAATGGCGGCTCTTGTTTCGTTCGTTCGTTCGTTCCTCAATCTGGAATTAGGGCTTTTTGAAGCGCCGCTTCAATTTATCATTCGATTATATGCACTTGCGTGCTTGCTCTGTCGAATGACCGTCTCTTTGATTTTGCGCTCGGCTGCTCCAATTTGATCGAGTTCGATTTTTGCTTCGGTATGTAATTTATGCTTTTGTGCTTTAATGTTTTTCGTACTTGAACTCGATGGATTTGAAAGCCGATGATGAATGGGTTTATATAGGATTCGAATTCCTATTTTCTCGTTCGTATATAATTATTTGAATTCGCTAATTTATCTTGCTCGGTCGGTCGATGTTGCTTGGATGCTTGAGATTGATTCTGACTTTATCAATTTCGTATATTTATGATTTCTGGATGGTCATGGCTTTGATTTCTCTAACGTTGTTTTCCTTGCTCACCACGGTTCTGACTTTGATCTGTTTCTTTGATATTAAACTGTTGACTTCGGTCACTTGACTTTGTTTATGCGATTCCATGACTTGATAATGTCTTCGGCCATCACCGTTGCACTGATATTGTTTCTGGTCATTTTAATTTGAACTGCAGGTGACTTTCAAACTTGATATTGATTTTTGTTAACTCGTGCTTCTCATATTACCTACTGTGAGAAAATAGTCACTTTGACTTTGCATTTTCTTTGTGTATTGTCACTGCATACATGTTCATCATGTAGTTCACTGTATCATGAGTTTGTGCTTGACTTTATTCTTTGTGCTCGACTTTGGCCATTGAATTTTTCTCTGCAGCTTGTCTAGTTCATTGTTTCATGTATGCATATGTGTGCTATCATCTTGTACATCTCCGTCAGGCGTAGTTCTGCATTGTTGTGTCTATACATTTGTTGCCACCTCAAGTTTACCTTGAACTTCAACTGTGCTCGAGTCTGGTTCATGTTGTATTTGCATGCTTAGGTTGTAACTAGAACCATATGTATGCTGTATATTTGCTCTTTGTATTGCTTCATGCCTCTGAGTTGTGTGTTCATGTAGTTGAACTACTCTGGTTTCATGATATCATTTTGCCTGTACTCTAGCCTTCATGTATACTTGATGTATGTTGTGCATTTGTAGTTGAATTGAGTACATTTGTGTTGTGTTCGTTGTGTTCTGGTAGCACTCGAGTCTTGTTCAAGTTGAAGTAATACTGCTTGCATTCTGGTCTGTTGGCACTGGTTCGTGTATATGTGCAGTTTCACTTTGTTTGCAGTTTTGCCCTTGTTTGGTTTGTGGTGCACTTGTTTGCTCTGTTGTATTGTGTTGTCTTGTTGCACTATAAGCTTCATGTGTACTTCTTTCTTGCTTTAACCTGAACTGGTCTGGTTTGCTTCCATATCATGGCTGGTTTGAGTTTTGCTGTCACTACATGTATGTATACATGTGTATATACATATGTATATATGTTTGTGCATTGTCTTCATGTAGTTTGTACCACTGCCTTTGTGCACTGTTTGGTTCATATTGCATTTGTATATTTGGATTTTGGTCGAAGCTTGTTTTAGTTGTCTTGGCCATTTTCATGAACTTGCACCTGTGTTGAATCCAGCTTGGAGCTCGGGTTTGACCTTATGCTGATATGGTGACATTATTTTTATTGCACTTGAGTTGAACCCAGCATTTTTGGGTTTGACCTGTGCTCATATGTCCCTGTAATTTTATCAAGTGTATATATCGGTGTGCACGGCCTTGTGGCATATCCAGTGATACACTGTGTATGTCACAAGCTGTTCGTGTATGATGAATTCAAAATGATGACGAACAACCCAAATAATTGAGGCACATATTATTTTGAAAATCACATTTTATTTTATACTGCAAAAATATTTATTTTCAATTTTACCGCGTCAATGTATATTTTTGCAGATTGCTCAGATGCTGGATTCATATTGGAATGAAGTTGAAGATAAATACGAGTGTGAGTGATATGTAGTGAGGTGCAAATGTAAATGTGAACTGTGATGTAATCAAATTTGTATTGTAATTTAAATTGTATATATATAGTAAGATCTTGAACTTTTTACTATTCAAAAATTGTAATAGATATTTGTTCGAATAAAATTTCTGTTTGAATTCAAATTCTGTGTTATTTATTTGATTCAGCAAATATTTATTTAATCTATGAAAAAAATAAAATAGTACATTAACAAATACATGTAAATGAATGTATATATGTTTATTATCATCAAACAAAAATCATATACTCGCATATTCAACAAGACTTCCAACTGTGAAGGGCTAGACTGAAGTGCAATAGTGAGCATACGACGCTGCTTCACTTGTCAATGAGATTTAGTTCGATCTCTTTTGAATTATTTCTATTTCAATTTCGTTTATTTTGTGAAATATGACCGACTTGAATTAAACTACTTGCAAATGATGCAGGTAACCGAGTACTTAAAGATGGGTGCAGAACAACCTCCGCGGACTATGATCAAATCATTGAGGTATCATCATGATGAGCATAATTCAACCACTCATCGGCTGCTATATGCCTCTGAATGGGGGCGAGGCATCAAAGCGAAAGAGACCGACAAGTTTAGGACTCTAGTTCAAAGTAGAGGCAACCGACCATCCACTCATCCGCCTATGCAATTTAATTGGAGATCTTAGAGAGACTTGGAGTGATATGTCCCAACAATGCACTCTCTGTCTCGTACTTGAAGCTCGTCAAAATACTTATGCTTCTTCTGATGCCCAGTAAAAACGGGGTCACGCCAAGGGTGGACGTGACGTGACCATTCATGCATCCAATCCTACGTTAGACAGTTAGGGTTATTTGAGGACACATGTTTAAAATGGATATGATTTGACCATTCACTCTCCAGCTTGCGTCTGTGATTCGGCAAAAACAATCATGCCTTAAACCGACTTCGTCAGGGTCCAAGCCTCAACTTAAAGTCATCAACGACTGGCTGCCTACTCGCTAACCATCATAAGCCATCATATCAACTCTCTTCCTCAGCTCGACCGAAAGAGCGCAAAGAATAAAGTGGACATGAATCGACCGTCTGCTTTCCAACTCTTTCCCCTGACTTAAGGGAAAATACACAACTCACCATCCTCACCTATGCTCGAGCTCAAAGCTTGCCAAAGCACTTTGGTGCCAGAACACTAATCTTACTCCTTAGGCTTGGTAGAAGTAGAATCAAAACGAACATGTATGTGATTCTACCGTCCATCAACTAAATCTTATCCTTCCTTGAGGGCGGATAAGTGGAAAGTGATCGAGATCCGACCAATCACTTATTAAGTGAAACCCAAGCTCGGGGGTTGACACACTTAAATCAAAAGGGATTGAAACACAACAATCCTCTAACTAACTCCGTCTCCCAGAGTGCGAGCTGGAGTATAAACTTACGGACATGGGCTTGAGGAGGATGAATCAGTCCATCTAATGACTTCGCCCGTGTTCAACCTAAACCCAAGGAGGATGGATCAATCCACCTAACGACCTTGCGTTCCATATTTACAAGCTCGAGGAAGGCGGATCCGTCCAGCTAACGACTTCGCTTGCCTACTCAGGGTGGATATGATACAACCGTCCACGTACCTGATCAACTTCTTGTTCCCAGAGTGTGAACGAAATCCTAAAGCCTAAACAGATGTGACCGGCCATCTGTCGGCCAACTCCAGATTCCCGGAGTGCGAACTGGAGTATAAACATCAAAATGGGTGTGACTGACCACCCATCAACTAACTCCAGATTTTCAGAGTGCGAACTTGAGTATGCCCACCAACTAACTCCGGTCCCGAGAGCATGGACTGGAGTATAAACATCAGCTAACTCCAGATTCCTTGTGACGACCCGGAAATTTTGACAAATTAAATTGGAATAATTAATTGATTTTTAAATATTTAAAAGTTAATTTTAACTTGAATTCAAGATATCAATATTTACTTGATAATTAAATTATTGAGTTATATAGTTTAAATATTGAATTTAATAATTGAAAATTGGGTAAATTGTTGAATCTGAAATTTCTAAGCATGTTTAAATAATTTGAAGGCTTATAAAATTTATAATGATGACACTGAAAATAATAGAATGGTTGGAATTTAAATTAAAGGTGATTCGTTCAATTTTAATAATATATCGTTTAAATCGATATTTAAAAATAGCCTTCCGAGGCACGGTCTCAGAATTCAACGAAACCAGTTTCATTGGATCCGTAATAGTTAGTTATTATCGGATTTCAATTTTCGTAGCAATCGAAGTTACCGTTTGACCCTGGCAGCTCAAAACGCTTAGAAATATTCTAATCGATTTATTTTGAAACTGATCGTTTTCTTCTGTAACTCGTGTATATGATCGACTTAGGTTCTGAACACGTTTCATTATGTTCGGAACACGAGTAGAATCTTATAATTGCCTAATGACATTTCTTAAGAGGGGTTCGAATTTTAATGGCAGTTATTGCAACGTTTTGAAGATATAATAAAATTTAAAGGAATAGGGTCAAAGTTATTTTCATTTTATCGTACCCAAGAAGCCTCTCACCCCTATATCTATTTTCTTACCTAAGTAACCGTGTGTTTTTCACTGTCCTTCCCCATCTTCAGTGCGTCCAAACCCTCATGATAGAAATCAACCTCTGTAAAAAAATAAAATTAATTAGGGCATGACTCGCGAGTTGGCTTGCGATTGAATCGTGTTCGAATTTAAGTGGCGACCAAGGTCAGGCGAGGTGATGCTCAAGAGGCCGTAGGCGCGTTCGATTTTGGGGTTTCTGGCGTCGTCTTTGTGGGCGTGAGAACTAGGGAGGATGGCGAGCGCTGCCGCGTTCGAAGAGGCAAGGGATGGTGAGGACCCTGAGCATTCGAACGATGGGAGTGGACTGCAATTTCTAAGGTGAGTTGTTTGGGGTTTATGGATTATCTGTTTCTCTTTGATTTTGAAATTTTTAACAGTAAGAAAAAATAATTAACAGTAAGAAGGAAAAAAAAATTGCAGTAAAGGAAATTTAGTTCAAATTTCATAATCGATTGAAAATAATCTATAAATTAGAAATTAATTGTTCCCATTGGTTCGCATATTAATAAATTATAAAATTTGTTTGTACAAAGTCTAAAATTGAGAAATAAGCCGGTTTAGGATGAATTGTAGATAATAAAGGAAAGAGTGAGTAAACCTCACTCTATGGATTTCTATTCAAAATTTTAAATGGTTAAATTTTTATAATTGGTTGGATGAATAAATTGATTGGATGTGCTGTTGAAGATGATGTGACTTTGTTTTGATTTGATCTCGAGTCAATTTGGGTTGACTCGAAGTATTCGGGTTTTTAAATTGTTTAGATTTAATGTTATAAACAAGACAATGTTGTTGAGGGCTTAATGAATTCTGGTTTATAAAATTTGAAGCGTAATTAAAATAAATAATTAATTAGTTCAATTAATTAATAATTCGGGTTAATTAATTAGTAATTAAAAGTTTGGAATTAATTAATTATGGTTTAAGTTAATTAATGAAATTTAATTAATTCAAAATAGTCATTGGATGGTTTGATGAATAATTACTTAATTAAAATAAAATATAAGTACTTTGTGTAATTTATTAAGAGATTAATTAAGACGATTAATTAAGAGGAAGTTGGTTTATTTAAAGGAGTAAATAAATAGATAGTTAATTTAAAGGTTGAGATAATTCAAGAATGATTAATATTTGTAGCATAATTAATGATTAATTGTGGAATGAAATTAAGTTAGATTAGGATAAATTAAAGTATACTTGGGAATCATTAATTTATAAAATCAATGACATAAATAAAGATTGACTAATTAAGATTGATTAATCATTAATGAGTGACTTATGTGAAGTTAATATAAGTAATTAAAGATTAATATAACTAAAATAGTTAATTTGTTCATGAAGTAATTAAGATTACTTATCGTTTGGTTAAGAATAAGAAACATGGTGTAGTTACTTAAAGATAGTTGTTTAAATGAAATTGAAGGATAATTAATCCAGGTTGATTAATGTTGATGAGTGTTGAAGGGATAATTGAATTATTAGATTTGAAATTAATTAATTATCAAGTAATGAAAACTAAGTGATTGAGGATTGAAATTCAATTAGAATCAATTGAATTAATTTGGAAGGGATCAAATTTGATTATGGATGATTGAATGTCATTGGATGATTTGAATGGGTTAATATTTCTGATAAGAAATGTTGTGTTTTTCATTTGAATAACTTGGGTTAAGTTAGCATGGGTTTTGGAGAGACTGGGTCGGGTATTAGAAAATATCCGAAACCCCTTCAATTTTTATAAATTAATTTGCGAAACCTATAGACAGGAATGAAGTGATTTAAGTGAATTGGATTATTTTATCTAAGTTTGATACTTAGAAATTTATATGTGAAATAAGGGTCGTCTATAGCAAGATGTGAATTGGATAAATTGATATATGTTACCCCGGGTTTATGGAAGTTGATTTCTTTGGTATTCCATGTTAGTTGGCTTACTCACGCTGGTTTCCAGCCTGACCCGGGTGTTACTTTGGTGTAATGCTCGGGTCAGACCGAGTATTATAGATTTTCAGGTAGGTACGTTCTGGAGCTCAGGAGGCGAGCTGCATGGAAAGAACGCGTAGAATATTTCCGCTGTAATTATATTATTGTAATTCTGCGATTAATTGATTGTATATGGCCAGCATTTGGATTTATGTGAAGCTTTGATGTATTAAAATGTGATCGACAAATATGGTATTCTTTTGTAAGCTATTGTTATTATTTATTATTATATTTTATCCGCTGCAAATGTGAGATGTTTGGTGTTTCTGTTCTTCTTCTTCTATCTCTTTCCTCTTTTTCTTAACTATCTGGAATTTTCGGGTTCGGAAATTCCAAGTTGTTACATTTGGTATCAGAGCCGAAAGGTTAAGCGAGAACCTTGGCTCTAGTGGGGATTACTCATTAAACAGAGTCCAAAGTATTCTAGAATGAGTTTTGTGTGTGTGTGTGTGTGTGTGTATGAGCGCGTACTTGTTATTTTCATATATAAAGATTTTAAATGATTTTATATAAAATATATTTTTGATATATAAAGCAATATTTTCTTCTAGTAAATATTAAAGTGATTGGTTGTTAATTTATTGAAATGAAAATTAAAAAGTAATATAATGCAACTAAACTGAAATTAAATAAAGATAAGTTTGTAATGGATTCAAACTGAAATTGAAGTATTGAATTGGAATTAAATTAAGTAGAAATAGGAATACAACCAAATTAAAATTTAACGAATTTAAAATGAAATTCTAAATCTGGTCCCAGAATTTGAAATTTTTGTTTCAAAAGTAATGAGAAATAATAAATAAGTATTATTTAAATAACTGGGACTTGTTGCAAACAATGGGTTGTTTGAAGATTGGACTTGAATTTAAAACCAAAGGTGGTTTAAAATTTTAAAATATGGCTGGGAGGCCCAAGAAATAAATATGTATGTATGTACAATATGTATGTATGTATGGATGTACATGATGTCAAAGATAATTTGAAGTAAACTCTAAGAGGTTGAGTTTTGATTTTTCCCTAAGTGTGATGTAAAAACCTAAAGTGATATAAGTTTGAACTTATAAGAGGGAAAGAATTTTGAAATTTGAAGTGAGAATTCGAATTTGAGTAAGGTTGATTGGATTAAGCAAATTGGAATTTAACTTTGGGAAAGTTAAATAAGGGTAGAAAAAGCAACCAGAATTGGAAATTTCAAGATGGAATTGGAATTTAACTTGGAAAGTTAAATGGTTAATTTGAATTAGTAGTTTGTGTGATCTCAAATCGGGTTTGAGATTTAAAAATTGAAAATGGATGGACATTTTAAAATAAATTGGATAATATTATCCTATTGTTAATAAAAATCTTTAATTTGAGAATGGTATTGTATAAATAAAATAAAGTAGAATAATTGAATTGTAAAGTAAACTTGTTTAAGAACTGGCTTCAAACTGGAAGATAAAATTGAATAATAAATTAAGTTTTGAAAACAAATAAAATTGTATTGAACCTTGAAATACATAGATAAAAGTGATTTAAATGGAATTTTAAGAATTGAACTGAGAAATTAAATTGATTAAAAACTTTTAATAAAGGTTAATTTGGTTTAAATGGTTAAACCAACCTTTGAGGGTTTAACTCGAATTTATATGATTCGAGATAGTTTAAATTCAAGACTTCAATTGAATTAGTTCAAAATTGAATTTGGTTTGAATTAAGTGGATTGGTGATTGAAGATGTATAAGTTTAAAATTTTGAATGGGAAATTAAGTTGGATTATTTTGAAATAATTTGAATTGAAATGGGTTAAATGGATAATAATTCAAATTGATTGGAATAATTTGAAATTATAATTAAAGTTGAACAGGATTAAAATTAAATGGAATTTGATTTAAATTGGGAAGGAATCAAGATTTATTCAACTTGAATTGGGAATAAATCAAGTCCAAGGGAATTTGGAGTTATTAGTATTGGAATTGGGTCAATTTAAATGGAGATTTAAATTGAATTGTTGGGGAAGTGAACAGTTAGCTCTTGACTATATTTAATATAAATTGTTTTGATATAAACTTATTTTTCTAAGCTATTAAGTATATACAACCTTTCTTTCTTAAGGCCAAATTATTTTATATACTTGTTTTACGATTATCTTTGGGGCTATTTAACCATTTTTCAACTGTTATTTAAACTAATTACTATTTCTCAACTATTTCACAAACTAATTTCTATTTTACAACTATTTTCCAATTATCTACAATTTTTGAAACTATTCGACTATTTCTTAACTATTTTACAGTTAGTTACCTATTTTATAGCTATTTTGCAAACTAATAATTATTTTTCACCTACTTATCTATTTTTAAAAAAATTCAAGATATTTTCTAAATTGGTCGAAGTTCAAACTGTTATTTAATACACAACTGAGATAAGAATTGAAGTGATAATTCAAATGGGGATTAAGGGAAAATGGGAATAAGTGAGTGTATCTCACTCTGATGGATTTTTTTTTGGAAGTTTTTGAAGTATAAAAGGATTTTATACAAGTGGAAATGATCCAAAGTTTTAAATATTTATATATCTGAATATATATATAAAGGATCTTAAGAGGATTTTGGAAAAGGTTTTGGGAACCTTTGGAATTGGAAAGGCTTTTGATTTTTGGATAAAATCAATATTGGAATTTGGAAAGCCTATTTTGAGAATTATCGATTTTGGGATAATCGATTTTGGTGTGAAGGAGCTTTGTATGATATCATACTAGGTGTATGATTTGCAGATACTATATGTGTATAGTATAAAATATTTTGATGATGGCTCTGGGGAAAAAGGCGCTCCCTTGAAATGAACTTCTTAGGAGTGCCACTGGGTGGTGCTGCCTTGAGCCGTAGGGGGGTTCTAAAGTTGATCCTGTGGGGAGTCCGGACAAAACTAGTTCCTGAGGATTATGAGTAGTGTATACCATAGTGGGAGTCGTGTGTGCCGCTGAGAGCCAACAGTCTGCGTTTGATTTTATATCGGTAGACTGCGACCTATGGTATAACATAGCGGAAGTCGTGTGTGCCGCTGAGAGCCAACGGTCTGCGTTTGATTTTATATCGGCAGGCTGCGACCTATGTAGGAGTGGAGAGGTTTCATTTCGACAGCGAAATCAGAGGCCGCGGAGAGCCTGCAGTTACATGGACTTTTGCTGCGACGGCAACGTAACCCTGGATGTAACTGTGATCTGTTGTGTGAGATCCATGGCGTAATCGAGAGGCCGCGGAGAGCCTGCAGTTACATGGACTTTTGTTGTGACTGCAACGTAATCCTGGTATGTAACTGTAACCATAGATGGGGGTGATGATTTCCAGAGCATTTTCACCAAGATATTTCCTCTGTTTTCAAAACTGTTTTCTATATTTTCAATAAAATTATTTTTCAAAGATATTTTCACTGGATGTTGAAAACGGGTTTACCAAGTACTTATAGATTTTCAGTCCTACGCCTGATCAACGTATGACTGAACTTCTGTGAGAACAAGTATGGACTGGTTAAGACATCGAGTTATAAGAAATATGTTTTTTATAAAGAACTATTTTAATAGTATTATGTAAATTTAAAGGCATTTCTAAAATTTTAAAATAAAAGTGTTAGAATTTTGGAAAAATAAAGGAGAATCCAAACTGGAATTATGAAAATTTTTGGCACTCAAGGGACTTTCATAAAGTGATTTTTGTAATAAAAAAATTGGAAGTAAGCTAATTGGCTAAATAATTGTTTGATTGAGTATGTTAATAAAATTTAACTTGGGTAAATAAATGGATTGTAAGTTAATAATGGAATTTGGAAGTGAATTCGAATTGTTAATAGAATTCGACTTGGATTTGATAATAAATTAAATAAGAAGAGATGTTGTAAAAATAAAAATAAAAATAGAATGGGATCGAAATAGTGATGGGATGAATTGCAAATAATATCCAAACATGACTTGAATAATACTTAATGGAATTTGCAAGTAAATTGGATATAAGAGAAGTGTTTTCAAATGAAATGAAAGTGGACTATAATAGAGATGGTTTGGGTCGCAAACAAAACCCAAGTGAGTAGAAATAATTGAGAATGGCCTTGTATTAATAAAATAAATTCGATGATGAATTAAGTGGGTAAATTAAGAAGTTAAAATGGGTTAATTGAGTTAAATAATAAATGGATGAAGTCTGGGTTAATAAAAACTAAATCAAAGATGTAATTGGAATTGGGATATCAGAATGGACTTAAGTTAAGGGCGAATTAATTTGAAGCAAAATTTCTTTAATAAAAGCTTGGTTTTGAGCGAGAAAAGATGTTGGCTTCGAGCAAAGGTGAAAGTATGGGTTAAATTAATTTGGAAATGGGTGTAAATTTATAAGTATTGAATGGGCCGAGTTTAATAAATAGTTTGAATGAAGTCAATGCGGAGATGAAATGAAATACGTATGAATGGTTGGTAGATAAATTAGAAATGAAATGGAATTAAATAGAAAATGAACTGAAAATTAATTTAAAATAATTATAAACTAAATAGATACTCTATTAAGCGAATGTCGCCGAAGTTGCATAATAATAATTGTCGTTTAGCGTAAACAAAAGCAATTAAAATCCTATGAGATGATAGAGATTAAATAAAATTGATTTTGGATCATTTGAAGTGAATATGAGTTCGTTTGAATTAAAAATCAATTGAATGTAAGAAATTGAGTGCAAATCATTAAAATTGAATGCAATGGCTTGTGGATTGATTGGAAGCAACTGAAATTAGCCTTAAATCATATAAAGTGCTTATGAGAAGCGTTTGATGCTTGTTGTTTATGTAGTGCATGTGTTTAACTATGAAAAGTAAGTGAAATGTTAATAGATTCGCTATATATGGCACTTACCTATTTAAATTGAGTAAGTACATGTACAGGAAAGCCGTTTGGCTGGACTTGGGGTATGCTAATTGCTAAAATAAATAAGTTGCTTGCTTAAAATGCTAAATAAGGTACGCCTACGCAATAAAAATAGGAAATATGAACTGTTTTTGCTTTTTCCGACCGTGTGGGTCGATGTATATATATTTATATCTCTTGTCAAATTGCAAAAGCTCCTCCATACAAAGGACACCCTGCCAAAATTTTCCGAAAATTTTGGGAGTTAGAAAAAAAATTGTGAGAAAAATTTTGTTAAGCAATTAAACGATTTTAAATATGAAACTGAAATAGATTAGTAGATGGAACTAATAAGACTCAGTTATATATGGAAAATAAAAATTTAATATTCAAAATTGAAATAAGTTGAATTCATATTAAAACGGGGAAAAACGAATTTGAATAGAAGTAAATATGAAAACTTATATAAGAGAATGTATAAAATGATTTGTAAGTTACGATTGAATATTGTTGCTAAACAAGATATGCAGGTATTAAAAAGGGAAAAGAAAGTTGGATTCGATTCCAAAAGGTAAATGTAATTGCCCGACAAAAAGGTATGTATTTAATTTCCGTATGAAATTGGATTGGGTTTTTGATGTAGCCACTTGGCTTTTGTTTTCTTTTGGAAATTTGGGAGCCCGTAGAGGCCTTTTGTAGTAGTACCGAGCTAGCCGCGCAAAGGAGACGCTGGCAAAAAATTTCGGAAATTTAGAGAGTTAGAAAAATTTTGAGAAATTTTTTGATAATCTAAATTTGGTTTTAAAGTGTAATTAGATGATTAAACAAAAATGGTATTTTTTGAAATTATAGGAGGTTTGGGGAAGTTTGTTGATGTGATAATGGGTCTTTAATAAAAGATAGTTGGTAGGATGTTGAATTGTGAGTTTTGAGAAAAGTAAGCGGGTTTTGAACCATTCTTCCTAATTAGTAATTTCGAGGACGAAATTCTTTTAAGGGGGAAGGAATGTGACGACCCGGAAATTTTGACAAATTAAATTGGAATAATTAATTGATTTTTAAATATTTAAAAGTTAATTTTAGCTTGAATTCAAGATATCAATATTTACTTGATAATTAAATTATTGAATTATATAGTTTAAATATTGGATTTAATAATTGAAAATTGGGAAAATTGTTGAATCTTAAATTTCTAAGCATGTTTAAATAATTTGAAGGCTTATAAAATTTATAATGATGATACTGAAAATAATAGAATGGTTGGAATTTAAATTAAAGGTGATTCGTTTAATTTTAATAATATATCGTTTAAATCGATATTTAAAAATAGCCTTCCGAGGCACAGTCTCGGAATTCAACGAAACCAGTTTCATTGGATCCGTAATAGTTAGTTATTATCGGATTTCAATTTCCGTAGCAATTGGAGTTGTCGTTTAACCCTGGCAGCTCAAAACGCTTAGAAATATTCTAATCGATTTATTTTGAAACTGATCGTTTTCTTCTGTAACTCGTGTATACGATCAACTTAGGTTCTGAACACGTTTCATCATGTTCGGGACACGAGTAGAATCTTATAATTGCCTAATGACATTTCTTAAGAGGGGTTCGAATTTTAATGGCAGTTATTGCGACGTTTTGAAGATATAATAAAATTTAAAGGAATAGGGTCATAGATATTTTCATTTTATCGTACCCAAGAAGCCTCCCACCCCTATATCTATTTTCTTACCTAAGTAACCGCGTGTTTTTCACTGTCCTTCCCCATCTTCAGTGCATCCAAACCCTCATGATCGAAATCAACCTCTGTAAAAAAAAAAATTAATTAGGGCATGACTCGCGAGTTGGCTCGCGATTGAATCGCGTTCGAATTTAAGTGGCGACCAAGGTCAGGCGAGGTGATGCTCGAGAGGCCGTAGGCGCGTTCGATTTTGGGGTTTCTGGCGTCGTCTTCGTGGGCGTGAGAACTAGGGAGGATGGCGAGCGCTGCCGCGTTCAAAGAGGCAAGGGATGGTGAGGAGCCTGAGCGTTCGAACGATGGGAGTGGACTGCAATTTCTAAGGTGAGTTGTTTGGGGTTTATGGATTATCTGTTTCTCTTTGATTTTGAAATTTTTAACAGTAAGAAAAATAATATTAACAGTAAGAAGGAAAAAAAATTGCACTAAAGGAAATTTAGTTCAAATTTCATAATCAATTGAAAATAATCTATAAATCGGAAATTAATTGTTCCCGTTGGTTCGCATATTAATAAATTATAAAATTTGTTTGTACAAAATCTAAAATTGAGAAATAAGCCGGTTTAGGATGAATTGTAGACAACAAAGGAAAGAGTGAGTAAACCTCACTCTATGGATTTCTATTCAAAATTTTAAATGGTTAAATTTTTATAATTGGTTGGATGAATAAATTGATTGGATGTGCTGTTGAAGATGATGTGACTTTGTTTTGATTTGATCTCGAGTCAATTTGGGTTGGCTCGAAGTATTCGGGTTTTTAAATTGTTTAGATTTAATGTTATAAACAAGACAATGTTGTTGAGGGCTTAATGAATTTTGGTTTATAAAATTTGAAGCGTAATTAAAATAAATAATTAATTAGTTCAATTAATTAATAATTTGGGTTAATTAATTAGTAATTAAAAGTTTGGAATTAATTAATTATGGTTTAAGTTAATTAATGAAATTTAATTAATTCAAAATAGTCATTGGATGGTTTGATGAATAATTACTTAATTAAAATAAAATATAAGTACTTTGTGTAATTTATTAAGAGATTAATTAAGACGATTAATTAAGAGGAAGTTGATTTATTTAAAGGAGTAAATAAATAGATAGTTAATTTAAAGGTTGAGATAATTCAAGAATGATTAATATTTGTGGCATAATTAATGATTAATTGTGGAATGAAATTAAGTTAGATTAGGATAAATTAAAGTATACTTGGGAATCATTAATTTATAAAATCAATGACATAAATAAAGATTGACTAATTAAGATTGATTAATCATTAATGAGTGACTTATGTGAAGTTAATATAAGTAATTAAAGATTAATATAACTAAAATAGTTAATTTGTTCATGAAGTAATTAAGATTACTTATCGTTTGGTTAAGGATAAGAAACATGGTGTAGTTACTTAAAGATAGTTGTTTAAATGAAATTGAAGGATAATTAATCCAGGTTGATTAATGCTGATGAGTGTTGAAGGGATAACTGAATTATTAGATTTGAAATTAATTAATTATCAAGTAACGAAAACTAAGTGATTGAGGATTGAAATTCAATTAGAATCAATTGAATTAATTTGGAAGGGATCAAATTTGATTATGGATGATTGAATGTCACTGGATGATTTGAATGGGTTAATATTTCTGATAAGAAATGTTGTGTTTTTCATTTGAATAACTTGGGTTAAGTTAGCATGGGTTTTGGAGAGACTGGGTCGGGTATTAGAAAATATCCGAAACCCCTTCGATTTTTATAAATTAATTTGTGAAACCTATAGACAGGAATGAAGTGATTTAAGTGAATTGGATTATTTTATCTAAGTTTGATACTTAGAAATTTATATGTGAAATAAGGGTCGTCTATAGCAAGATGTGAATTGGATAAATTGATATGTGTTACCCCGGGTTTATGGAAGTTGATTTCTTTGGTATTCCATGTTAGTTGGTTTACTCACGCTGGTTTCCAGCCTGACCCGGGTGTTACTTTAGTGTAATGCTCGGGTCAGACCGAGTATTACAGATTTTCGGGTAGGTACGTTCTTGAGCTCAGGAGGCGAGCTGGATGGCAAGAACGCGTAGAATATTTCCGCTGTAATTATATTATTGTAATTCTGCGACTAATTGATTGTATATGTCCAGCATTTGGATTTATGTGAAACTCTGATGTATTAAAATGTAATCGACAAATATGGTATTCTTTTGTAAGCTATTATTATTATTTATTATTATATTTTATCCGCTGCGAATGTGAGATGTTTGGTGTTTCTGTTCTTCTTCTTCTATCTCTTTCTTCTTTTTCTTAACTATCTGGAATTTTCGGGTTCGGAAATTCCGGGTCGTTACATTCCTTGTGTGCGAACTGGAGTATAAACATCAACTAACTCTGGTCCCAAAAGCACGGACTGGAGTATAAACATCAACTAACTCCAGATTCCTAGTGTGCGAACTGTAGTATAAACATCAACTAACTCTAGATTCCCAGAGTGCGAACTGGAGTATAAACATCAACTAACTCTGGTCCCGAGAGCGCGGACTGGAGTATAAACATCAACTAACTCCAAATTCTCAGAGTGCAAACTGGAGTATAAACATCAACTAACTCCAGATTCCCAGAGTGCGAACTGGAGTATAAACATCAACTAACTCTAAGTCCTTAGAGTGTGGACTGAAGTATAAACACCAACTGGGTGCGAATGACCACCCATCAACTAACTTTGGTCCCGAGAGCACGGACTGGAGTATAAACACCAAATTGGTGTGACTAGCAACCCATCAACCAACTCCATTCCTTAAAGCATGGTTAGGAATATAAATACCAGAAAGGATGCGATTCGACTCCTCTTTTATCAACTCTGATTCCTCAGCAAATTCTGTAGTACAAAAAGCGGATGTGGTTTGACTGTCTGCTTTTCAACTCTTCCCCTGACATGGGGGCACACTTATCATAAAAAATTGGATGTGATCCGACCATCTAGCATAAAACGGGAACGACACGACCGTCAATGCATCAACTCTTATCCCTGGCACGGGACTCATAACATAATTTTATAGGGATGCACTCCAACCCTACAAGATAAAATTTCTTCTTTGATTCGACAGAGAGACGCAGATTCACAAAACGGTCCTAGATTAACGTCTTATTCTAAATGGATGTGATTACCCGTCCTACCGCAAATGAACGTAACACGACCGTTCATTCGCTAACTCTCGTCAATGATCTACGGGTTGTGCATGCAACATGGACGGATGTCACCCAACCATCCGCCAATCAACTCCTTCCTGCAATTTAGTAGGAGAAACATCAAATTAAAGTTGCCGCAATGTGATCGACTACACTTTGACTTTCGCCATTGACTAGTACCAGAGGAATTAATCGAGGAAAATGCGGTTCGACTATTTTCTGCTAAAATTCTTAGTCCCCAGAGTGTGGACAGGGTTATAAACATCAAATAGGATTGACTAATGGCCCTTCAACTGACTCTGATCCTCGGAGTACGACTACGAGCATAGACAAATAAATGAATGTGATCCGACCATTCATTCACCAATTCCGACCTAAAGTTGACGAGAGGAGTATAAACTCACAACAGATGTAATTAGGCCGTCTACTAACTAAATCTGCTAACCCAATACTGGGGGCAGATGAACAAATCAACGAAAGAAGAGAAAGGTGACTCGCTGCATCACCAGCATAGCGTCCTTCACAATTTAAGGCAACGACTACAAGGAGGCCTTAAAGCTAACCAATCAGGATGATGCCCGAAGTTATGAGCAACCAATTATATCGTGCGGTTGAATCGATGGTCTATGTCGATCCTCTTCGAATACAAATCGATGTGACCCGAACATCCATCAAATACCTTTAACCAACAAAGCATGGATAGAAGAATAAACCACGAATGAGTGTCACTTGACCATTTGTCCTCCGCCGCCTTCCTTCGATCCGTCAGGAAGGGCATGAGACCAGATGAGCATGACATGACCGCATTTGAGCCGACTTTATCCCTAGATCTAACGGGAGAATGTAAATCAAAATCGACGTGGCTGATCGCCTAACTCCAAAAGAATGCAATGCAACCATTTATTCTTTGACTCTTACCAAAATCCGGCTAAACGAGCAATTCACAACAAGTGCAACCTAAATGTCCGTGCACCGATTCTTACCCTCGATTCGAGGAAGCATCAATCCTGCATTGAATCTGACTGGACGATTCACTCTTCAATTTCTGCCCAGAGTATGGCGACATAAGCAACAAAGTGAATGTCACTGACCGTTCATAATTTAGCTCCCGTTTGAATGTCGATGAGGCAACAAAGTATTCCGCTTAGAGGAAAGAACTAGGACACAATGCAAGATAAGGCACGACTCAGCCTTCCATCGGTTAACTCGATCCTATGGTTCAACGGGATAGAATGTGAAATTGAAGCAGACATTATATACCTTGCCACTTATCGAGATATTCCCTAGAATTGGGGCATGCGCAAGAAATAAGCTGAATGTAATTTGATTGTTCATCAAACAACTCAGACACTTACAGCTTGGACTACAGTATAAACACAGCAGAAGCTAGGCTCGATCATTCGCACAATACGTCCGTCGAACCAAGACTGAGGGCACGAGTTTGATCATCCAAGAGCTAGATACGACTACTCAATCCTATAGCTCGTGCCTAGTATCTATAACAACTTGAAGTTACAACCGAAAGGATGCTTAGAGATAGAGTCATCAGATCGACGCCCGGACTTATGGCAACTGATCATCATTCTGACCCTTCCGATGAGCAATGGACCGTGAGTACATTGAATGGAAAATGCATTGCTCGGAAACACGTGTAGATTCAAACTCATAGTTGGGGCCAGCTATGTAGCAGCACGCAATACAGGGCTAAACTCTACTAAGCCTTTGATTCAACATGCCTATAAGGATAATCATTAACCATTGCAAATAAGCACATGAAGTGCCTACAACCCATCGTGAGTATTGTAGATCAGATCACAACTCTGCACAATGATGATGCAAGAGTCAACTGCTTTGCTCCAGGTGAATTTGATATGTCTGCTTGGACTAAATCTCATGTGTATATATGGACTCACACCAACCATTGAAAACCCTACATTAAATGTCAACCCAATGCATGTCTCGGTGAATAAAAACGAAGCGACGCGGATCTAGAAAGATCTGTTGTACTTAAAGAGGAGGCGAATCTACCCAAAACCATTAGGTTTATCCACAATGTCCTCTATCCAAAATGAGTATCCAATCCTTTACTTATGAGAGAAATAAATGGAAAGTGGCGGACGTAAGCCGACTACTCAAATTTGCATGAGGCATGGCAAAGCGTAGTTTTTCACTTCCAATGATCGACCAACTAATGGACTCGACCATCAGACTTGAATTACTCTCATCCATGGATGCAAACTCCAGATACAATCAGATACTGAAGCATGTCCCAGACTAGGAATACAACTGTTTCTTTACTGACCCGGGCCTATAGTGCTATGCTGCAATCCTTGGATAGAAACTTGAGAACGCTTATGCTACTTACCAAAGGACGATTAATAGATCATTCAAAAATCAGATAGGCTGATCGATGAAAGTATGTGGTTTTAATATGCTCGTGAGATCACGACCATCGAACGACCACATCGATGACTTGGCAAAGATGTTCAGCGCTCTCCAACAACTGCAGAATGAAACTTGATCCTTTGAAATGCTCTTTAAGCATTGTATAGGAAGAATTCTTTAGTTTCGTCATCAATTCTCGTGGGATTGAGGCTAATGTCAAAAAAGTCTAAAGATTAGAGTCATCCATGTACTGAGGAAAGCAAGCAGGTATAGAGCTAAGTCAGAAGATTATCCTAAGTTGATTCAACTCTAGGGCCATCTACAAGTGTATTCTCTTCTTCAACCTGACCAAGAGAGGGAAGAAAACTTTTGAATGGACTAACAACTGCGTTGATGCAGTTCTAGCGCTAATAGATCGCTTAGAGAATTTTATCCGAGCTGTTGGATAGTGAAGATTTATACATCAATTGGGCCATGTTAATGCACGCCATAAGCATCGCATTGCTATATGAAGAGAAACGAATCCAAAGACCAATATACGATGAAAGCTAGCTATTGTGACAAGCTTATCCCGTTAACATCTGTATCGACCAACCACTACAATAGGTCCAATGGCAACCTTAGATGTTTGAAAGGTTACTCAAATGGAATATCGAGCTAAGCCAATTTGATATCACTTATCTCCCTCGGTGAGCTATCCATGGTCAAACATTGGCATACTTCATATCTGAATGTACTACATCAGAAGATTATCCAAAAAACAGTAGAGAACCGTCCAACTAATGGAGAACATACATAGATGGAACTTCCGATAATCGACTTTCTTACATCAAAGTTGTGTTAATGACTCATGAGGAATGATCGATCTGCTACGCCCTGAAACTCAACTTCACATAAACAAATAACGAAGCTAAGTATGAAGCCTTGGTCACCACGCTCAAACGTACAAGAAAACTAGGAGTGGAAACTTTACATATCTTATGTGATTTCTGATTAGTGGTATGTTAAGGCAGTGAGGATTATCGGGCTAGGGGTCAACATCTTGTTCCTTGCCTTAGCTGGATCCAAAAGCTACTAGCTGACTTTGAGAATTATACCATTACAAACATCCTGAGAGAACAAAATGAAAAAGCCAAGTCACCAGCCAAGCTAGTCGGTTCTGGGAATGCACGGCAAATAGACTTTGTCCCAGTTGAAATACTTATTATTACAAGCATTGACAGATGAAGATCGACTGGATCTTAGAGATGGATCCAGGAAAAGGGTCATGGATGACTCCTATCAAAGACTATCTACCATGGAGAATTCTTCTTGAATAGAGGAATGAGAGATGGCATCCTCCATGAAGCATCACTGCATGATTATGTCTGGATCGTTCGACTCCATTGACACAAAGCATTACTCCTTTATCCATCAATCTGAGACCCAATATTACGTATCCATCAATACGAAGCATACATTCTAACATCTCAAATCGATCCAGGAGAGGATCGATACAAAGGAAAGACTTAAAACAACCATAGAACATTGTTACAACTCAAATTTCACTTCGATCCAGGAGAGGATCGATACGAAACTCATTTCAAACAAAAACTAAAGAACTTGATAACGACCCGCAAATGTGCAAACATGAATAGAAGTCAGGTTAACATATGTGCATGTATGCCAAACTAACATTCAATTTTCGAAGTTACCAGGAATTGAATGCTTACCTCGTGACGATCAGAACGTTGAACAACAAATCGCTGTGTTCAACACTCGGTTACAACAAAACACTGCATGATCATTGACAATCAACAGTTTGACATCTACATCACTGAATATCAACCAAAGGCTACATCTTTTGACGAAAAGATTGCGACTACTCAGCGAATCGGATAGAACTTTTCATAATGAAGATGACATCTTTTCAAAGCACTTCATGTTCACACAAGACGTACTTTGGGAGGCAAATGTTATCCCGCCTTTTGGCAAGGCCGTGACAACAAGAACTTGGCTAGAAACCAAGGATAGTTCGTCCTGGAGATCGTTAATACATAGGTTACTATGAATACCGATAAATTTTGCCCGAGTCCGGATCAAGCTACAATTGATATGACAGGACGAGAAAAGCTATGAAAGCTAACGTTTCAAATTTCAAGTCAATCGGAGTTCGTATGCTCAAGATATTGATCGATCACGGTTGAGAAATGCAAACTTGCATCGATCATAACTCGAGATCTACAAGTCCAAATGCCACCAAATTTTTACAGAAACTTGTCTACAACGTCAAGAATGTACCAAATAAATTTCAGCAAAAAAGGATCAATTCTTGATCGATACGAATCCCTTCGTATCGCTCGCAGATCGAGTCGAAACCACCTGAACTCGGTCCCGTTGGCCCACCCACATGAGAGAAGAAGTCCTCCGGGATCTGTGCGAGATATTTTCAGCCTACGCCTATAAATTACAGCCATATGCATCCAGAAAAGGGACTTTTGTCCTCTCTACGCTGATACTCTGTCGAAATCGTTATCAAACTTCAGTTGTACTGTTGTAATCTTTTGTAATCAGCGAGTAAAGTTCAATAAACATCAGTCATTTCATAGTGGACGTAGGCAATTCGCCGAACCACTCTAAATCCGTATCTTTCTGTGCATTTTCTTATATGTTTTTTGGTATGTTTGTTATATCTGCTTCATTTTACATTTATTTTCTTCATTTTATCTCTTTAAACACATCTGAAGAGTGTTGTGTCCAATTTTGGTACAAACAAGTACAGTATAAAATTACATGAGTACTCTTTTTTAATATTACTCGTTTTTTCTCAAAAAAAAATAAATTAAGGACAACGGTCAAATATCTTATCCCGGTCCTTTTTTTTCAAATTTAATAACATAGAACCTGATAAATAGAAAATTCTCCTAATGGTTTTCAAACTCTATGAATATAAGCTTTGAAAAAAGGATAGAGCGGTTTAGATCCAACTACATATATGAAAATAGCATTATCCTATTGATTTTTAGCTTTTTGAACAGCATAATCAGTCATCTTCGTGCAGTTTAGGGTATTAAATTATCTAGGTTCAAAAAATTTAAGAGGAGTGTCTACCGGAATTTGATTACCCTTTACTACGTCGCTCCATGCACGGCTTGAACTAGGAGGCCTCATCCAAGCGTTTGGAGTTTGGACAGCATAAGCAGCAGGCATAGGGTTCGGGATATGGCTACCAGATGAAGGCGGATTGCTTATTGGAATGCTGATGCGTTGTTTGATGAAGGTTAGACGTGGCGGATTTCTGATGAAACAAAGGTCCGTTGGAGGTAGGGTTAAACCTCGGCTGCCACTTCCATCTCTTGTTATGAACCACAGTAAAACCGTCTTAAAAAGACGGCTGACCACGAGGAAGATCGGAGGAATGAATATCAAAAGAAGGTTCCGGGGAGGGAGGAGGAAGGCAGGTGGAAGAGTCAGGGGAAGAAGCCATGACTAGGGTTTCCTCAGGACAATTTAATGTTACTTTCATGTATCACTTCACATTTGCTGTGTTTAAAATATTGAGAAAAGTACAATAAATGAAAATTTGCAGAAGAAATTGGACTTTAGAAATGATAAAAAGAGGTGGAAGCCCAACGCAGAAGTGCAATGTGTGACGAGGTTTTTAGGCACAAGAAAAAAGTTGCAAAAAAATTTAGTCTCAGGAACGAGAAGTTTGTTTTTTAGGCTGAATGACACTTTTAGTGTAAATTACAGAATGATAGTTGTAACTATCATTTTCAGTTTACACTAAAAAGTGTCTTTCAGACTAAAAAGCAAACTTGTTGTCCTTGAGACTAATTTTTTTTGCAACTTCTTTCTTGTGTCTATTTACCTCGCTGGGTCTAATACAGCCGTTTGAAATAGGAAACTGCCTTGAGTTTTAGAACTTAGATACGTCAGTGGAGACCGAATGTTCTACCCCGTAGCAACTTTCAGGAAGAGGGGGAAAAAAAATCATGTTGCTTAAGGTAGAAAATTACTAGGGCTGCTCTTAGCCAAAATATGAAAATTACAATTGTAAAACTGAACAATAGAAGTCCACGTGAAACTGGCAGCGCAAACAAGAACAAGTGTTTAGTAAATTTTAGTTAAGCAGTGAAATAACAAGGTAGCTAATAACTTTAAAAAGTAAAATAGAACGATAAACCGTGTAGATAAGATCTGCAAACAGGAAGAAACAAAAAATTGCTGCACGGAGAAATATTATGACCAAAGATTTTCAACCAAGCAGTAGCAAAACTTCCTAACAAATATTATGACCAAAGATTTTCAACCAAGCAGTTGCAGGACATGGTAATCATTTCAAACATCCATCTCGCATTCATACATTAAACATGAAACAGGCTCCATAGCTGAAAGATAACGTAGAAGAATCATTTTATTTTGGTTCCTTACTATGTTACCAACAACCAAAATTGATACAACAGTTGAACTACAAACATTTTAGACATCTAAAAAAACAAAACTCAAACAGATTCACACAACTCAATAACCAAAACAATTAAAGATGATAGCGATGAAAGAAAACAAAAAATAATGCAATTAGAATTAAGCGGTCTTGGGCTTGATCCTCTTCAACTGAGAGTAAAGAAAAACTCCAGCAAGTGCTATTCCAGTACCTGCAGACATGTAATTGTTAAACAAAGTTAATTTATGTCCTAAAGAATAAAATGTAGATTTAGAATAAAAATGAATTAGGACATGAGTGCTTATATTTAGTTACCAATGGAGTTGATGGGAGAAACCGGAGTTCTAAAGAAGAGGACAGAAGTCACTATAACCACAACCCTTTTCACGCAATTACCGACCGAATGGGTCACGGGACTAACTCTAGAAAGAATCATATATGAAACCTGCAGCATAAATAAATGCATTGCTTATGCTTTTTCGAATCGGTGCCAGAAAATTTGTTAGAAACATTTACAAGGTACATGCAAACTAGTGCTAGATAATGAGATAAACATTGTAGTTTTCAGCCGTAGCTTAAATTTCAGGCATATATACAACATACTTAAAAAGTTAAAAGGACAATAAAGCACCAATTTAAAATAAACAGGTTCTGCTCTTTTCCTGAAGATGGGCTTCTATTAGTCGAACAAAATTTGGAAATGAAAAGCACTTTCCTACAAACCTACAAGTTTCTAAAAATGGCTATTGACATTGATTGTAAACCTATTATTTGATGTCATCAATCTTAACTATGTTTACTTACATCACTATTTGTTTTGCATCGGTTTTGGGAAACGACATAATGTTCAGTCTTGTTTACTTATGCTATTGGCTAGTTTCATCAGTTTTGAACGAAAGATAAGGTTTTCTTAAAGGTTCAAAAAATGAAAAACGAAGTATAGAATATAAATATGCTGATGGCTTGAATGGTTGCGCATACATGTAGAATAGAAGATATGCAACAATTCAATTGGTATGCATTGCTCATATTTTGTCGCATATTCTTGAGCAGCCATATTTATGATATGCAACAATTCAATTGGTATGCATTGCTCATATTTTGTCGCATATTCTTGAACAGCCATATTTATGATATGCAACAATTCAATTGGAATGCATTGCTTATATCAATTCTTATTAGTATTGTTTATGCAACATCTTACAGTGCAATATCATAAATCATGTTATCAATGTTCGATTAGTCAAAAAGGTAATTTTGCAAATGAATAAAGGAGGTTTTTCAAGAATCAAAATATAAGTGGTATGCGCAAGATAGACATACCAACCATTCAGGGAAACAATATTCAATTGGTATATGCAATGCATGTTAAAAAAAATTAGTGTTAGCCCACAACAACCCATAGCTGCAAAATAAACACGGCAGCGGTGAAAATGGGGGTTGTATGTCTGTCTCTCTCAGAGTGTGTGTGTGTGTGTCTGTATGGTTTTTTTTTTTAGTAGGGGGGGGGGGGGATGTTGTTGGTGGGTGGGTATTGAAAAATAAGCTGAAACATGTCCCGGGAAATATTATCTGAAAGAAAGGTTGGATGATTTGAGAGCATTTGGAGCTTTAATCGATTAAATTGTTAGGATTTAAGAGAACAGTTTTTACTTGGTCAAATGCTAAAGCTGAGTATGTCCGCAAAAAAAATAAACAAACAAATAAATAAGAAAATCTAGGCTAAGATAAATGTTGGTAATAAATTAATGAGATGCACCTAAAAATGCTTGTAAAATAAAATTGACTTTAAATCAAATGTTATAGTTATGGAGGGTAACATCATTGTATAATTTATAATAATTTTTAAATTACCTGATCAAATATGCAAAATTGTGCACATGCCATTTAATTCTCTGAGTCTTACGAACAGACGAAAAAAGAATTCTAAGAAAATCAAATGAGGGAAACAGCAGTTATGAGAAACTATATAAAGGCTGAACAAAGAAAAACATAAAAGAGAAGATATAATATGTAGAAAATATATTCCAATATAAATCCATTTTGAAATGGATTTAGGCTTTTTTCAAAACAGTGTTTAAATCGCAAATCAAAAGGTTCAAAATTGAAATTGAAATTGGATAGATCATATGTTGCATATTCAAGAGTAATATTGTAATGTGTGAATGCATGCTTGTGTAAGCTAAAAAGTTTACTCGATATAGATCATCGAACGAAAATTAAATATGTGAAAAGCATAAAATTGCCTTTTCATATAGATAATTACTATCTTTAAATTTTATTTTCACATTTGAGCTTCTATATCTCTTATTGTAAAGCTTAATTTACTCTTCCTATTCTTTTTTTAATAATAAATTTCAAATAAGTATCTTGATATCTTTTTTTTTATTTGAACGTTTATTGACTGTTTTTTTTTCTTAACTGCGGTTTGAATTGAGTTCTGAGACAGAGTGCAACGTTCTTACATCTTAATTTTTCAGAGCTGCTGGTCCTTTTAGAGTTTATGGAGATGAAAATTGGTAATTAAAAGACTAGATTATCAGCTAAGTTTAATCATAAAATTGCCTTTGAATCATATGATAGAGATGGAAAAACGAGTAAGGTTGCAAAGCACCAGGAGTGGTTATGGAGAGTCTTACTTGAATGTCCCAAGAAGCACTGCCCCAGTCTCAAACACGTGATCAGCAAAAAAATAAAAACAAAATTATCGGTTTAATTTATTAACAAACAACCAAACTGATCCTAAAAGGCGCCATAGGATGTACATCTAAAATCTCCCAGCAACAACTAGCTGGCGTACTCGTTAACTGGATATATTTTTTTCCGCTTGTATTGAATGAAGACTGTGTCATCTATCAACAAATTTTACAAGAAAATTGTAAACTTGGAGGGTGGTAAAAGTAGTTTCAAAGGTGAAATTTGTAAACTTGGAGGGTGGTAAAAGTAGTTTCAAAGGTGAAATTTGTAAACTTGGAGGGTGGTAAAAGTAGTTTCAAAGGTGTACAACATAAGAAAAATCTTGAATCTATTGAACAAACTAAATGCTGAAATGGGCACGGTTATGCAAAGCATGCTTCTAAAAATGTTGCAATGAAACAAAATACAAGGAGAAAGTGACCTGTTGATAGGCATGGAAACATAGGCCAGCAATGATTGATCTTGTGTATACCTGCTGAAGATTCAAACCCTACATTGCACGATAGAAAGTTAGCACCCACAAAAAAAAGGAGGGAAAAAAAATAACAGGACAAGTGTTTTAGAGACGTAATATGTCTGCATGTTGTCCGCATTTTGGTGCCAAAATGTCCAGTTTGTAGCATTTTGCATCGTGATGTGGATAATATATTATTAATTATGTTTCTGCTGCTCACCTAGTTTATGCTGCATAAAAAATTATATTTCTCGTGCACATGCCAAATTAGCTTTTTATTATTATTTCTTTCTACTTCCTCCAGATGTCTTGCTATCTTTTTTCACTTATCATCAATCTGACGTTTTCTAACATTCCTCTTTACATGTTTCACTGTACACATAAAATTCTACAAACTAATTAACTTTATTAATTCTAATATTATTCATGGATTCTAATTTGTCGGCTTAATGTCATAGAATGAACAGACATATTTCACCATTCTTTAATTGACTTTAAAATGCAGAAGTACAAATTGTCTCATTACACGTTATTTCTAGAGCTTGCATATACTTATTATTCAAAATCTAACGAAAGAAGGCCACATATTTATCTGTTTTTGCATCATATTAACTGTTTAGACAGTGCATAACACAGCACATGTTATAAGCACTACGCTGAGTACAAGTTTCAAAATCTAACGAAAGAAGGCCACATATTTATCTGTTTTTGCATCATATTAACTGTTTAGACAGTGCATAACACAGCACATGTTATAAGCACTACGCTGAGTACAAGTTTAAACACGTCTTCACATGAAAAAAAAGTATTACAAAATTAGATAAAGAAACCAATTCCAGTATATAACTTACAGAAGACTGCATTACTGCAGGGGTGAACTTGACACCTTCCACAAATAAGGTTAAAGGAGTTAGCAGGAACAAGGACATGATAGTAATAATTGAGAAGAGATTTATGTTGTCCAAAGATTCCTGTGTAAACAATAGAATGGCAAATCAGATTTCTCTTAAAGAGAGAAAAAAAATAGATGAAATTGCATGACAGCTCATTAAAATCCAAACTTGCTGTCATATACATTTCAAGGCCTTAGAAGTAAAATAATATTTTATGCAAACGAATCCCAGAAACATCCACTTGCCTCTTTCTTGACCATTACTTTTTTGCTGAGTACATTACGTGATTGGAAGGTCACATTAGAAGCCATTGCGCTCCAAAATCCAGCCCTATTACATAATGAGAAATACTAACATTGGTTTCACTGTGTATTGATAACTGGATACATACGCTATCCGATCACATAGAAATTACATGTGTTGAGTTATATATAGGTACAGTACCAGTTAAAAGAAGACTCGGTCATTGATGCTAAAGCCACACCTCCAACAATTGGCACTAGTGATAGAACCACCCATGGTGTAGGTTTCTGCACTTTCACGAAGATGAAAAAAATGAAACTTAAAGATCAATACACAGAAATGAAAAGAATGAAAGGTCAAGGAGAACACAAAGGAACTTGCAATAACAAACGTTCAGATTATGCATGGATTCCACTTTATATTCAAGTAAACGACTTAATGAAAATTGTTATTTAACTGTCTTCAATTTCAGTACAGTACCATAAATTATAAAATATTAAAAATTAATGAAAATATTGGTTCCCTCATATCGAATTTACATTAACGGTAAATGACAGCAAGATGGTTGGAAGGTTATTACCAAAATAATTTTCAATTTCAGTTTGGCATTAAAAATTAAATAAAAGTAACATCAAGTGGTTGCTCATTTGGCAAAAAGCATAACCAACTAATCAGAGATTACATCTTAGAACCTTGCAACTGACAGTTGCCGCTGCTCACCCTGTATTTTATTCAGAGTAGCAGTTAGGGTTCAATGCATACTCCCCCCTGGAGTTAACAAATGCAAACTTGGTTCTTTGAGACTTCAAAAGAAAAAGAAAAAGAAAGAAAGAAAGAAATTCGTTCTTGACGTATAAAGTGAAAGAAAAAAAGAACATCTTTCCAAAATATACGAAGGAAGTAAACAAAAAATTGGGAATGGTGTACTATACATTAAAAGAAAAGGAAGAAAATGAAGAACATGTAAAAATAATAAGAAGAAAATTAAAATGAGCACAAAGAAACTAAAGTGACAAACTAATAGATTACCGGTCATATTAAATTTTATATTATACTAGTAAATTGATTGGTTGGAAAACATTGTTATTAGAATAATTTCAATTCAATATTAAAAATTGATCAAAACATATTTGTTAACTATAGACTGGAAGTCAAAATTGTTCAAAAGAACAATTTTTTCCCTACGTTAACAATTTTTTTTTTTATAGAAATATGAACTGTTGTATTAGAAAATATAATAAACGAAAAGATAAAACTGAAAATCAAAGATGAGTAACATGTAAAAAATAAGAGTCGAGGCCCCTTGAAAATTTTGAATAATAAAATTCTGAAACATAACATCATCATCTGTAGGTTCTACTTCATATTAAGGTAATAGATTACCTAAAAATTGTTTATTAAATGACTTTTAGTTTTAGTTCAACGCTAAGAAAATAAGGATTGTTATGGTAACATATACTGAAAGAGGAAAACTGCTACCTAATCAGTTTTATAAAGCAAAAATTAAAACCGTTACCATTGCTGATGCTCTAGTACACCGATGACTGGTATTCCGACAAATTGATTACCATCAAACATAGTGGTAAATTTACCATTAAGTAAGAGCGAATAAAATAACCTGTACGTTTGCAGTTTAGCAAACTGATTACTCATATTTATCTTAATCAATTCTAGAATTGTTAATGCTTATTTCGTCATATAATTTTTCAAATGCTATATGAATTTGGATTGATTCCTTGCTTATAGCTTACAAAACATATCGAGATTTCACAAAAAGTTAAGTTCAAAATAAAAGATAAATGATACTAAAATCAAAAAATAGGTAAACCATTATCCTAAAATATGTCTTATTTGTAAAATATAAATGAATTACCCTTAACAAAAATAAGAACGTAGAATTACTGACAAAATTACTATTACCGATGGTTTATATTGGTATGCTGATTTTTGTTTATTCTTGGTTACAAATGGTTTAGTAATGGTATGGTAATGGTATGGCAATGGTCAAGTTATAGTTATTTTACATTATAACAATAAGATAAGATAAGGTAGTTGGAATACTATTTATTAGAATAATTTTCAATTTTAATTTAATATAGAGATTGATTAAAAGTACGTGTTTTTCCAATATAAATTGAACAAAAAATTTAAACTAACTAAAAAAAATCAGTTCCAAGATATATAGAAAAGTAAACAAGAAACTAAAGTTTATTATTTCACGTCATTACGTGTTGATTTTATTTTATAATTAAGTTATAGGTTACATAAAAATTGTTATTAAACAATTTACCATTAAATTGATATCAACAAATGTTTACGTCATATCGAATTATAAATTACAAAAGTAAGGCAGTTGGAAGATTACTATTTAAACATGTGCAAGCAAATGATTTTTTTTTCAATTTCAATCTGATATTGAATATCGGTTAAAAGAACATGTGTTTTAAATATAAATTTAACAAAAGAAACTCAAGTCAATAAAAAAAAACCTATTTTCAAATAAAATAAAAGGCAGGCGAAATTTAAAATTCTTAGAAAATGCAAAATATAGTACAAACATATAATAAAAGGAAACTATGAAACAAAATTTTAAGAGAAGCAATATTTTATAAAATGAGTGAATTATGAAGAGCATAAGAAATTCCAGATAACGACAATTTTGTATGGAACATCATTATGTGTGGATTCTACTTTATATTTATGCAATAGATATGCAAGACGTTTCCGAACTGATTCTACATTTTACAGAAAATTAAATATAAGCTGAAATAGTTTAGCATGTTATATATCAATTGAAACTTTGTATATGCTAAATATGACAATAGAAATTTGTCCCTGCAATAAATGTAATGGTGGTGGTGGTGGTAATTTTATTAAAAAGAAAGAAGAAGAAGAAGAAAAACAAATAGAAGAACCTCAAAAAATGGCTTCATTGCCTTGGTTGTATGAGCACACGAAATAGCAACTTTCCCAAGGTTCACATTAGTGAAAAGGGTACTCATAGTGTGGAACATCATTGTGTCGATTCTACTTTATGTTTATGCAATATATACTTATATATGTATGTATGCACATGCATGTAAGATGTAAGATGGCTCTGAAGTGACGATTCTGTGTCTTATTGGAAACAAAATATAAGCCAACATATTAGCATACAATATACCAATCAATGTTAGCACACAATATATCAATCAATTGAAATTACGTATATGCTAATATGGAAACAAAAATTCACCTCTCCCAAAAACAGAGCAGACAGAAGAACAGAGAAAAATGGCTCCATTGCCTTGATTGTATGAGTGAATGAAACAGCAACTTTCCCAAGGCTCATATTAGTGAAAAGATTTCCCATAGTATGGACAATGGCCAGTGGTAATATAGCCATAAGCTGCCAAAATAATAATCAAGATATTCCTTTAAAAAAATTACACACAAAGAATCTGTGGTGTTAAATATTTCATCAAACTCGCTAACATTAGCATACCTGTGCAGAAGAAACTTTGGGCTTCTTGTATAGGTTTGTAGTCCACATAAGAAGAACAAAAACTGTCCCAACTGCAAATTGAGCTGTTGTAATTGTCATAGGATATGGGAAAACCTTTAAAACCTGCAATCGTTTAAAAATGCATGAAAATATTGCAAGGTACCGGCAACTAGATACATAATATATAACATCCTAATCAGATATGTATGCAAACATGCACGCATACATGAAAATATGGCATACATCAAATTCAATGATCATAAACAAATTTTCAAGTTCTAACAATACAATGGTTGTAGACTAAGGTAAAAGTGTTTCAGTAGCCGAACATTGATAATTATTTTCTGCAACGGATATTTCACTTATATCAAAGATGTAATTTTCAGAATTAACTAGGGTTATAATTAACTACAATAGTACGTTGTTCCCTCTGCAAGTTGAATTACAACAGTTAAAATTGTTCAACTGCTACTATTTTGTTTCAGCGATGTTTAAGGGCAGTCCATCCTGTAACACTTGCTTAACTATTGCTGAGTACCAGCATATGATGTTTGGACAGAGCATAGACTGGATGCCAAAAGGACATCCCTGAAGCTCAGATGGAGCCTAAAAATCTCCAAACTTATCATCTATAAAATAGATGACAATGATAGTTTGTATCAAATAGTTAAGCATAATAACACATCCGGAATTCATTGAATAAAATTCTAGAATCATATACACCAAGTATACAAGTATATAACCATTTAAACATGTAAATATTAAAAAAATAGTCTAAGAAACATATCCAGCTGAAATATCCAACGGGAAAATGTCTAACAAAGAAAACACACAAACATATCGAATATTGTGTGTGTTGTACAAAAACAAAAAACACAATATCTGAACATTCAAGAACATCCAAGAGTGTCCCAGTATCTAAAAGTACTAAAACAACATCAACAAGCATCTATGAAACTAGATGCACTAGAGTGGACAAATGAAAAGGCAAAAAGTTTCAAGAAATAATCGCCTTTAAGGCAATGTTGGCAACTCCAAGGTGGAGCCTATGAAAGCATAGGTACCACCAAAGCTTTTGAAAATCAACAAATTTGAAAATAATGTTTCATTTAAAACATAGCTTATTTCTTACAACACTAAACTTAATTATTTAGTTTTTCCCAGCAGCATTAAATCGGTACAACACTAAACTCGTATTTCTTTACACATTATTTTACTGTATATGAGAAGTGAGGTGGAGGCAAGGTTTAATATTTTCATATAGATAAAGTTTGTAAATTGCTTTATTCGTTCTGAAATGCAAAACTATTCTTCATTAGTTTACATAGAACTTTATTTGAGAAACTAGTGCTTGTAGCACAATCTAATATCTCTACAATAATCTCAAAACAAATATATGGGAATTTTAGAGAATTGTGCAAATGCTCTTTCTAAGATCCTATCATTTTTGTCAACAAATTCATATATCCATAGTTATTAGACTATATACCCTTGTTAACATAGATTTACCCCCAAAAAAAAGGAAATTTTTTGAAGAGACTAACTATTCCCAAGGATAGATTTCAGTGGCTATAAAAGGTTTAATTCGGTCATGCGTTCATAACACATGTTTTTTTTACAGTAAATCATAATTCTCACGAACAACATTATGAAAAATAATCAACGGTAGGGACAATTTCTAGCAATATCAAATTATGATCTAAAATGACAGATCTAACGATGTTAATAAATAATTCAACGAAATATACCTGCTTGTTATAGATGTTGAAGTAGATATTAAACAAATACCACAAGCCAAACAAGGAACCAAGCTGCAACGTCTGAGTAAGTCCACTGCCACTCTTCTCTCCGACAACATTTTCGGAACTCTCGCTGGACGCAGATCTTACGACAACATCCCGATCCGACGAATGAAACGGCACGGATCTCGACAACAGAGGTGATGCGAAAGAGCAGCCATTAGTCGTCAAAATGGGATTGTATACCTTGAATGATGAAGAAAGTGGTCGTGGTGATAACGATGATGAGATTGGACGACATCTTCTAGGGTTTGTACGAAGGTTTGGGAGAGATACAGAAGGTGAAATGGAGAAAGCTGCGCTCTGCATATTTTTTCCCTTTCTTCTTTCGCCCCTATTAACTTTCTTTTTGTGTTCGATTAAAATAACCTTTCCGAGGAAGAGCGTGATTTGGTTTATTCGACGATGATTCCGAGACAGACTACGGTTGGTAGCTTAAATTTTGCAGTTTGGACCTCAGCTTTCGAGATTTGTTTTTTTGCCTCCGATTTTTTTAACAGGAAATTATTGTCAAGGACAAAATTTCACAGCTTTTTAGCCTCAAGGACAGACCTTCAATATTTTATCCTGAAGGACAACTTTCTGTAGGTATCAGTTTTTAGTTATTGATAGCAGTTTTTAGGTATCAGTTTCTAGTTATCGGTAGCAGTTTTTAGGTATCAGTTTTTAGCTCGGTATCAGTTTTGTTGTCCTTATGGATAATTTTGGAAAATGTTTGTCCTTGTGAATAATTTTTAGAAAAATGTTTGTCCTTGTGGTAAAAATATTGAGGTCGTGTCCTTAAGGCAAAAAATATAGAAAATTTTGTCCTTTAAATTAATTCCCCCTTTTTTTAAATCACGATTTGAAGGCGGCCTTTATATATACATGGATATAACATTTTGTTAAGCGTATAATCGCAATCTTCTATGTTCCCACATTCAATGCATCATGTACAACCAACGCATTCAATGCATCATGTACAACCAACGCATCTATGGAGAAAATGAAATTGGTGGCACAGTTCTCAAAAAGACGCTTGACATCAGAAGCAAGCATCGTCTTTCGATCCTTTTTTTCTTCCTCCCCTTCAAAAACATCTTAATCTCTATCTTCCCCTTCACCGCCATATCAAATACAAAATTTCTCAATTTTTTCAACTTTGTAGTTCATGATTATAGATATTTTACCCGTATATGTTTGATTTCATTTCATCTGTTTTATGTTTAATTTTGTCTAACATTTCGTAAAATTTTTTGAAATTATTTGATAATATCTATAATTTTAATTATTCAACATGTTGTTCTTTTATTCAACGCAATCCATCACAAATATGACTCTGCAACAAACGATGATGTTCATCGATACTTGTACGGAGAAGTTGGATTCGCAGGGCAACCAAGCGAGACTATGGTACAGACATGTGGTGGAGGTTTTCAACTAGTGCTAAAGGATCCATCATAAGATACTCAAATGAAAGCAAGTAGGCAGTTTGAAGTGTGAGTGGATAAAATGAGGTCTTTTTTTGCAATATAAGAGGTGTGGAATGTGGATGAAAATATTGTTGGTGACACTCGTGAATGGTGGAGGACGACCAGTAAGAGATTAAAGAAATCTAAATATCAATCTTATGATAAAGTTTAAACGGAAAAATGGCATGCTTGGCTTATATATAAAAAAATGTATGCAATTATGATATACCTCGCATTCCAAAATTTAGATATATTTGATAATTTAAATGCTAAATTATGCATCGACTACACCAATGGTTTTAAGCCGATTTACTGCCATATCCCATATTTATAGCGCTAAATGGATATGAGCAGACTATAAGTGTGAGACACCCAAATCCAAACCTAGAGCAATGCCAAGATAGTCCCTCTTTGAAACACGATGGATTACATCGACGTCGTGGTTTTTAGATATCATGAATCGTTGTAAGATTTTTTGGGGACCAAAGGATGATTATCAATGAGAAATTTCAGCTAACAATTGGAATGGCGATTTGATTTGAATCTTATATGTTATATGAGTAATAATAAAGCTAGGGAGCTAGTGACTTATCCCATGATAGTGTTTTGCGCACGTAGATCTCAATATCTTCTTTTTTCACCTATGCTTGTATTTTTACTTTATTAATCGCAACATCGTATTTTTTTAGTTTGTTCATCTTTTGTTAATTTTTATATTGTTATTTTTGACTTGATAATAATTAAGATTAATTTTAATAACATTAGTTTTAGTTTACCTAAAACGGTTATAGAAAATTGTATTTACACACCAAAAATCACCTAACATACACCATTGTTTCTTTAAGAAAGTCTATGACCGAGCCACCCTTCTTTTTAATTGCAATTTTTATCTTTTTCTTATAACACATCAAGTTAAAATATTTATATTAATGATATTTGATCAAATCTAAATATTTTTGATGAAGTTAATGGAAAATAAAATATCAATTAAGACAACTTTCACAAACTCACTACTCTAATCTAAAAGTATTTAAAAAAATTCAAATAGTTGATTTTGATGAAACTATGAATTATCTAAGAAAATTAAAGAAGTTACTATATTTGTGGCATACAGGGTACATGCTTTAACATGCTCGCATTTAAGTTTGAGATTTACACCAAATAGACATGTTAGGCCTTTCATATACATATATGTTGTCTATATAGATGATTCAAAATTCAAAACCAAAATATGAAATTCAAAATTTAAATCTAAATCTAAATTTGAAAATATATATTGAATTCAAATTCAAATTTGTAAATGATTTATGTTTAATATAAAATAAGTATAAATCTACATGAAAATATATTTTTTTCTTTAAAATATACACACAAACATACGTAAGTATATATGTAACTATAAATATATAAAATCATTTGTAATAAAAATATTGTATAATTAAATAAATATTATATATCTGTATATATATTCATTTCGACCATAATTATAATTTGATAAAATGTATTTTTTTAAACATTTGGGTTTTAATATATACGCGTGTGTGTACATATAATTGTTCTTTTATAAATTTTACATGGAATTCCTTCCTTGTTTTAATAAATTAATTTATAATGTTGAAGTTTACGTACATTTTATATATACACATACGCACATTTATAAAATATTCAAGAACCATTTAGTGTTTTAATACTAAAATATATATGTATATATATACACACACATTTTCGGATTTACTTACACACACACACATATATAATTTTAGATTTCTAAAATAATATGTTTAAATGTACTAAAATTATTTCTAAATAATATGTTTATAATTATATAGTTTAAAATCATTCTTTTATGTAAATCAATATATAATTATTTTAAAATTTGGAAAAAATAATACTTTTTTTATTCTAGACCGTGAATGATATACATATACATATACATACATACATACATATATATATATATATATATATATAATTCTAACACATTTATAGAGATGCATATTATAAGCAAACAACGTATCAATATATGGATTCGCGATAGGTAGCTAATCGGGCTACTTATGATAACATGATAAAATAAATTTACATAAACATATGTGAATAAGGATATTACCACTACTAAAGCCACGAACGACATCTTGAATGTCGAATCAATTGACTTCATTTGAATTTGAATTTGAATTCTTCCAGAAAGAGCTACTTGATTGAAAGAGCTACAAACCGTTGCACTGATTTTATTTGAATTTATGTTTAGAGGCTTGAATTGATGAAGGGTATGGGGTTTATTCAGCTAGCAAAAGGAAGGGGTCAAACAAAGACTAGAGAGCAAAAGTGAGGAATTATAAGTGTATAAATAGAAGAGAATGGTAGGATCAAATTGTGGATCCGAATCCATAATTTTGTCCACCAATTCAAATCCCACTCAAACCAAATCAAAGCCTCTTCCTCTTCTTTCATAACCGATCACACCTTGCCCCTTCACGGGGGTCCATGCACTTTGAGCCTAATCACACAATATACATTTATTCTAATTTAAATGCACATCGATATCGTATATCAATACATGTGCATACCACTTTTATATACACACTATTTTCAATACTGATCGGCACATATCAAATAAAGATTTATAATTAATATTTCATAAATATTAATTAATTTAATTAATTTATAATAACTATAATTTAATTAAATCAGATGGTAGTCGGAATATTCGACATTTTGGTTGTGTCACCCTTAGGTATAAATTCGATTAGCGGTTAATATCGAATAATTTGAATATTAACATTCAAGTATCCTTTAGCTAGTGCCGTGACGTTATGCCCAAATTTATCACTTACATAGCTTTGGTAAAATCCAACTTTACTTATTTAAGCATTACCCTATAGTGACAATTGTTTACATCGATTCTCTTCATCAAAACTATATCATATTAGGACTTACAGAATTTGGTAATGGTCAAAATTCCAAAAAAACATCCATATTCAACTTTATAATCCGAACATAAATCCTCTGTCTAATAATAACAATCATCATTAACTGAACTACTCTGACCAAAGACTTTGACTTTGAGTTTACTTCAGTTGGCCGTGATACTAACCTCGTATAACTAAGGAGACGAATTCTCTATTGAATAGTGTTTCATTTTCAATACTTCCGCTCAACCTAGCTACAGTTGTTCGATGGATTTCGTGCCATAATTTAACTATAATCAAAGAGGAGTTCCCATATTGAAGCTCGTGGTATTCTAAAATTAAGAGAATTTTTTAATATCGTCACGTCGATATTTTCTATTTGACCTTAGTTATATTAACAAACAGAAAAATATCCAATGAATCATTCCATAGTTCACCAATAACTATTAGTATGTAACTTCTTACTGCCTCCCGCAATCATGAACTGTGCAACATTTGGAACTTTACATACTCTAGTCTCAAGTAATGCATCGATATTCGATCTCGATACATCTCGATTAGGAATATTTAAAGTGGTATGTTTATTTTATCGTGATTAATTGATCATGATACCAAAAATGTAACACCCCGCCTCTATACTCATATTACCCAAGAGTGTCACTATGTCATACTATCAAGTAACATGGAGAATGTGAGTGTTTCCTAGATAGCAATGCAAAAATAACATCATCATATATAAATATATCACATTGTACTCTAACGGAAGCAAATAATGCATATTACACATTTTGGTACTTCATACAATATCTAAATTTATTTTATGCATATCAAGCTAATATAATTATATCAATTTATAATACAAAAGAATATATAAAATAGTTGACTTTTTCCATCCATCACCTCGTACATAAAAATATATCATCTAAACCTACAATAAATATCCGGTCTGACCCGAGGATTGTCTATAAAAACAAACCCCGAGTGAGGCTAATTTTAGCTGTGAGTTCATAGACCACCATAAAGCTTCATAGTATTCACCATAACACAAGAAGTCACAGATAATCCAAATGTCATATTTCAAAGATTAATTAAACTTAATCATGGGTAAAGAATAGAAATAATCATCTTGAAAGCAAATTCTAATAATTGAATGTTTGCAAACAAATCGTACCAAGGAAACGACCTCTGTAAATTGACTATTTGGAGGATCAAGACAAATAATATTTCTAGTGGAATTTTTGTCAGTTATTTGAAAACGAATTGGGAATAACATATCCAAATTTTAGAGTTTTAAAATCTTCTACAATTAATTATGAATTTTTAATCAATTGGCGTTAGCTGCTAAGATCTAATAGGAAAAGTCTGTGGAAATCACAACATTTAACACATCAAAACTCCATGAAAATTCATGCAATTTGGAACAGATGTGCTAGATAATGTCACGAAAAACATATCAAAATTTAGGAATTTTTAAATTTAATATGAATCAAATATGAATTTTATAGTGAGGAGAATTCTAAAACACAGAATTTATCAAAACTCAATAACATCACCACCAATCATGTATTCAACCATATAATCACAAGATATTTATAATAAACTGAAATAAGAGTCTATGGAATTCACCTAAAAAATTTGAAGCTAAAATAACTTGATTTGATACCCAAAATCACTATTTGAACAAGCATCTTTTCCATTGTTTATAAACCAAAAAATATATCTCAATCTATTAATTCTTTCACCATCCAAACTTGAACAAAATTGGAATTTAACAACCTGTAGTAGTGTAAATAAGTGTTGAGAAGCTCTGTTTAAAGTTTCATGATTATTTGATATTTATTTGATTTTTAATGAATTTCGGAAGCGAGGCCATTATAGGGTTTCATGCTGAAAACGAAAATAGAAAAGTAGAAGGGGCTGTAAATGATAACTGAAGAAGCAAACCATTATAATACTCTTGATAATAAAGAGTATGCATAAATGGGCTTAGGCCAAGTGCTTGTGTTACCCATTTCATTTCAATTTACTTCTTTTTTGCTTCTTAATTACTTTACTAATTATGTTTTCTTCACCTTAACCGCCTTCAAAAAATGTTATACTTCATTGATTTATTTTACCACCCGCTTACTTCTTTCTAACATCAAAAAAGATGTTTTCATGAGTTATTTCACCATATTTCTTATTACTTAAGTCAATTATCAGTTGATTATATATCAAAAAAATTAAATTCGACTTCTTGAAATCTTGGGTTGTCACAAACATATTGTAATCACTATCAAAAAAATTACATTTATGGTTCTATTCAATATACTTAGATTTATTAGTAATTAATATAACACATTATATCGAATATATAACAGAAAGAAAACCACCTTTTATTTTGATTGAGATTTTATTACAAAGCTACTAATTTATAATAAATTATAGAATTGCTTCTAGGGCGTACCCTTAACTCTATCAATCTCTCACTTGCACTTAGCGCTAATTATAGAAACCCTATCTCATCTCTTCGATCAATTTGATAAGAACTGACCAAGCTAGTCCCTTAGTGAATGGACTTGCTATGTTGTTTTAATTATTTACTTTGTCATCAACTCTTTAATGTTGATAGACTACCTTCATCATGTAGAATTATTCGGAGTATGTTTCCGAATTCCAGTTAGATCTCATTATTACATTGTTATCATACAATAATGATGTAATATTCTCAATATTTGGAATCACTCATAGCTCAGTTATAAATTTGTGCATTTATATTTATACAGTGCTTTAATTATGGCACTATTCAAAACGATGTACTTAGCATTTTCATTGAATCAACCATAGCCTTTTATTTGGAACATTTTCATTTTAAAAACTCCTTAATTAAGGTTTTAAACATTTTTTTATTTGGAGTATTACATTTGAGTCCGAATACTTCTTCGTAAGTAGTTGATTGTTACTATAAACAATTCTTTAGTATTTAAATACTCGTAAACTACTATTTATTAATCATAATTATTTTTATATTTGTTTTATGCATCAAATACATAAGCAAATCACAATATTGTAGAAATACAATATATATGATAATTCCCACGGTTAACGCATAAGGAATTCATCTTACATGTTACATATTAAACATTTTCATAAGATGTTTTGCATATATGATTTACAAATTCAACATCGAGTATCAAACAACCAAACTAGATCTGATTTTAATATAAGTACACCATTAATAATCAGTAGCATGTTGTTTACTTATAGTTAAGAAATATCTATGTGCCTTTTAATATTCTTTCTTGTAGACATACGCTTCCTCTGTATTTTGAGTGAAAATCAAACAATTTGATATTTCTATCAAAATACTTGTTCAATTTTGATGCTTTTTTGAAAGATACTTTTGTATCCATTCTTGGATTATATCCAAAAATCCACAAATTCAATATCACTTCCACTGACTTTGAGTCCTTTAGTTTTTATATGCAAATAGTCCATTATAAATCATTATTTATGATTCTTTTATTTCAACATATACATACCGAAACAAAAGTTCATATCAAGCGATAATTTTATGAGTAAAATCCGAATCAACTTGAAATATTGAACTATGAACCTATAATGCTTACTTTAACAATTGAAATTTATGAGCTTATTCTTATCAATGTTTCTCACTATATTTCAAATGTATTAGTCTTTCTCTTGAAGAAACATTTGTCGTCAATGGATCATATCCCTTTGGATACAACTATCGAACTCATATTTTGATAACTTTATGAAAATCCTTTCGGATTTAGGCATCATACCATACAACAAAGTCAATACTTTTAATGGTTTTATTGACAACCGAGGATTATTTATTTTTTCCATTTATAAGAAACTCATGATTTATCTTTCATGTGTGAGAATACTTACTGGACATTCTAATGTATTATGTTCATTTAGGTTTTGGTTAATCTCATATCATCCCTTGAAATCAGTATTATCTTTGGATCGTATTCAAATTCATTCTACAATCAATAATTTCTAAATTATTCCTTCGCTAAGAAGTGATGTTTCTTAAAACGATAATTATTTCTCAGTGCAATGGAATAGGTATTCATAAATAATTTATGATTTGCCTTATATATACACAAAATTTATGTTCTAAATATAAATAGGTCATCCAATGGAAATCGTTCCCAAACTACTTTTGGAGCAATTCGTCCAAGATTCATCACATGCAATTATATTACATGTTGTCTTTCGACTCGCATAACATGTCAATCCCTTAGCATAAGATATGTTGGAGTTTCTTATAAGCTCTTGTATTTTATGATTTTGTAAACTATTCTTTAGATGAAACTAATTATAACATTGTGTGCCACTCTTAAGTACACGACCTCATAGAAAGTAGTCAACTCAACTTCACTCATCATTATCGAGCTATGTCCAGCAAAGTTCGATTACTCTTTATCAATGCATCATTGTGTATCATAAGGTGGTGTGACTTTTGAGATCTAATCTTTAGTCATTTTACGTACATCTGAAATCTTTCCAATATACTCATACATTCGATCAATTCAAATCATTTTATTTTTTACTGTGCATTAATTTTTTTACTTCTGTTTTGTGTTTCATGAAATTATTAGCAACGCACCATATGTATATCAAATACAAGTGTTCATATTTGTGGTAATCCATTGGTGGATACAACAAAGTCCGTGGAACCATTTTGGTATTAATAGACTTTTGATTGCATACATTTACATGTATCAATTATAGAGTTCATCAACTCTTATTATGCTCTCATTGAACAAGTGGTTTGCCCTTGATTATCTAAGATATAATTCACCGGTGGTATCATTTAAATTATATAATCAAATAATTATTTCTCAAAGCTATGGCCTAGTCTATAATTCCAAAATATAATTTGAGATACTTCTACATTTTTGAATGCATCACTTTTGTTATAAAAACAAATACCACTATTACAATTTTATTTGTAATGAATATTCATAACATTCATATTAAAATAAAAATATATCTGTTTGTTAGTCAATAATGAAAACAATTATTATTCCATGAATAATGTTAAGTATATTTTACAAAACAATTTTCGTAACTTGATGTTACCAATAAGTATTATATGGTACGCTCCTAATATTTCCATCGTTACAACAATAGCATCGAAATATAAAGTACCATTCAACTATTTAATATACACTATGGATTCCATTTACTGTAATCAGTCTACAGACGAAAGTTGTTAGATCAAATATCTTGAGCTCAAAGAAATAAATCTCGTAGAAGAAACATTTTATATAGAATTACATTTCGAAATAGAAATCATGTTTCTAATTCCAATTATAAATATCAATTAATATTTTACAATTCTCATTCTTGATGTTTCTTTATGAAGCAAAGGTGACCATCCACTCTCTTCATCCCAACCATGTTTTAGGTTATATCTACTCCCATGCATCCGATATCCTTTCAAAAGGGTCAAATCATTCAAAGAAAATCATTACTACAATATCATAATGAACTCTTTACAAAAGTGCATTTAGTCATCCTCAAAATTCAAAGATATCAAAAGGATTGCACCATATGTTACTTTATCAAACCAACATTTCAAATTCTTAGATTTATCTTGTAGTTTTTTGTCTAGTATTACATTTAATACAACAAGATCATTATTGTAATCAATCACATTGAAAACACGATCTCAAGCTATGGTCTATTTGCTTATTTTTGAATGAACCAATTACATATTGGTTTCGTACATTACGAATTGCGATCATTCATCGTATGATATTTATACATGATCGTATATGGAGCAAGTATCCATATTCTTGTACTACTTCTAGATTTCTAAACTCATAGAAGGCAATACATGGTCTAGGGCAAATAAAAACTTAAGTAACCAAATTACGAACCTATTTAGTAGTTGTAATAGAAGGCGCTTGCATGGGCATTAAAACAAATACATGCACAAAATATTTACAAATAAGTATATTTTATATTTATATTTATCAATCTTTAGTTCAGTTCATCTGTATATCTGAATCGACAAACATTTTATTAATTATATTAATTACACAAATTTATCAATGTAGATTATTTTGACTTTGTATAGCAAACGTTCTTACAATATTTAAATATTACCATTTCACATTTCTACAAAAGGCTCCCACTAGAATTTTTTTTTGAAATGGTACTTTATATACAACAAACCATTGGGACAACATATCACATGTCAATATACTTTATATACAACAAATCATTGGGACAACATATCCCATGTCAATAAACGTTCGAAAGCAAGTTTCGAACTTGTGACCTCTTGCACCAAAGTCGAATCAATTAACCATTTGGACAATGGTGCTTGTCCCCACTAGAATTTTATGTTTCTCAAAACTCCAAGATGAAACATAGAAGTCTTCTAACTTCACTAATGGGTGTTAGGACCCATTTGCCTTGGGATTTTAATTTTGAGGAATGTCAAGAAATCATACTCCCACAAATGATGGATAACTTCTTATTGGTTATATCATATACAACTCCTAACTCATGGTTCCTTATACTAATTTCACCTCTACCATGAGGAATATAAATAAATCGAAAGAGATTAATCACTCATTGGGCCTGTAAATGGATGCAATCAGATACGGATAATGCTGTATCCGTATCCATATCCGAAAATGAAAATCTGTATCTGAATCCGTATCTGATATCCGTGAATATCCGTTGAATATTATCCGTATCTGTATCCGCTAATATTTTCGGATATCCAAAAATATCTGTATCCGGCTCAGCGAATATGGATATTTTTGGATATCCGAAAATATCCGTATCCGAACCTCAAAATGTATCCGAAAATATCCGAAAATTAATCAATATAATGCATATTTCATTTTTTTGACTGAAAAATGATGAAAAAACCTTGTAATACATAAATTACATCAAATTAATAATAGGTAAACCAATCACACAAAATCCGTACAATAATATTGCGAGAGAATAAATGAATAATTAAATTATTGGACATTTGGGCTTATATTTTTGTATACTAGCCAAGTGATAATAGCCTAATAGGGTTGTATTTAGGCAAAATGATTTTGTTTCTAATATCAGTGTATTTATATTAAATTGATGGATATAAAATAACATATTAATATATAAATATTTAATTTCAAACCGGACGGATATTTATCGGATATGGATATAGCCATATCCGTGTCCATATCCGAAATATGTTTCGGATATCGGATATCCACATCCGCTTTTCGGATATCGGATATTTTTCATGTTTTCGGATATGGATGCGGACGGATTTCGGATATTTAGGGTATTCATTGACAGGCCTATCACTCATGCCAATCATTTCACGGTAATGCATGTACCTTGAGGAATGTCAATAAATAAGTGCATGTATCTTACATCGTCTAGTTAATATATTAATATGTTACACATAACATCTCTTGCTTAAGGAATAACAACAACTAAAGAGTATGCAAGTAATCTATTAATACATAAACGGTAGAGGACAGCTTTATACCAGGGATTCATAATCTTTAATAGAATTAATTGAGTGATATCGACTTATGGAATAATATATTCTTATGAAATACTCTTATGGTTCAAAGGTCGAACACATCAGAAATCAAGCTACATGTGCTATATGTATGAATTTATCCCTTAACTCTATTTAGAGTTTCTTATTGTTCCACCTTTAATTATACACTCATATCATATAATTTCTAATTATTCTATAACTTTTATAATTTTAATTCTTACTTATATAACAGTCTTATGTATAAAATTGAATCATTTTAATTAATTGTAAATTATTCAATTAAACATTTTATATTGGATATGCTTACCGTAATATTTATAGTTATACATATATATCATTATATATGTATGTATTTTATTATTTATTAATTAAGTTTTAATCAATATATTTAATTAAACAATTTGATTAACTATTACTTTTGAAAATTCCTTATATTTATTATATTTTCAAAACAAGTTTGATAATTATATTATAACATTTGTGATGTATCTTGAATTTTAAATTTAGCCTTTAAATTAAAAAAATTCATTTACTCTTAAAATAATTTTGAAAATCAGTCCAAGGCCCAAGTCAGTTTGGGCCTTTATATTGTAGATAACCTTTGGCCATACTCCTTCCTTTCAAGCCAAGCCAATAGCCAAGTACGGCATAGTACTCGATTTCCCAAGCACAACCTTAGATACTACTTTTTTAGATACCCACCATATAAGTATGCTTTAATAAGTTAGCCTTAATACTGCTAATTTAGGCCTCATAAGCTATTGGACTAGCACGTAGTGAGTTAAATGGGTAAATTTCAATTTTTTTGTCGTTTGGATCTTATTGAGCATACGAAGTAAAAATTAATTTAGTTTGATCTAAATTAATTTCAAATAAAATTGTTATTATGTTTAATTCATTAAAAAGGGAATTTATTTAATATTATATAATATATATTGTGTACATGTGTATCATATACACATGTATTTGTACGTGCACGTGTAATATGTACAATATGTGTAGTTTAACATGTCATATTTAAGTGCTGGGATTAACAACATAATGAACATGTTAGCCCTCCATATAGTTATATGTTGTTTAACATACACACACACATATAATGAAATTAATATTTGTATTATATATATATATATATATATAAGTACATATATCTTTATATAAAAGAAACTAATATTTGTATTGAATATTTATATATATACACAATACATATATCTACACATAAAAGAATATATACACACACACACGCGCGTATTAATCTATGTGATCTAAAATTCAAATTTAAAATTTGAAACTCAAAATTTAAATCTAGATCTAAATTTAAAAATTATATATCGAATTAAAATTCAAATTTTTAAGTGATTTATATTTAATGTAAAAGAAGTAAATATGTTCCAAAATAACTTTTTCAAAAACATGTGTGCGTATACACACACACACACACAAGTATATTTGTAATTATAAATATATGAAAACATTTGTAACTAAATATTGTATAATTAAATAAATATTGTTGATATATGCATAATCATTTTGGCCAACATTATGATTTGAAAAAATCTATTTTTTTCTTTAAACATTTCTATATATATATATAATTATAAATTCCAATGGAATTCTTTCCCTTTTTAAAATTTAATATATTACTTTATAATGTTTAATTTATATATATTTATTTAATTATACATATATACATTTATAAGTATTTAAGAACTATTTAGTATATTTTTATTATTAAATATATGTATAGATACTTTCAGATTTATTAATATATATATATATATAATATTTTTAAATTTTTGAAAATAGTGCGTTCAAATAAAATAAAATGATTTATAAATATTTTATGTATAACTATATAGTTATAAAATCATTCTTCTATGTAAATTAACTTATAATTATTTTAAAATTCAAACTATTTTAGTCTATGAACAATGTGTGTATATATATATACATATAAATTTTTAACCATAACATATTTATAGAAATACGTATACTAGGCAGACATCATATTGATATACAAATTCGTGATAAGCAGCAAATCTAACTATATGTGATAACATGATATAATAAACTTACATACATATATATATATATATATATATATGTATGTATGTATGTATGTATGTATGTAAGGATATTACCACTATTACAGCCTCATATGAAACCTTGAATGCCGAATCGATTGACTCCGTTTGAATTTGAATTCAAATTCTTCTAGAAAGAGCTACCCAAATGAAGAGAGATACACACCATTGCACTGATTTTATTTGAATTTGTTTTTGAGGCTTTAATTGATGAAGGACAAGTATGAGGTATATTAAACTATCAAAAGGAAGAGGAGAGGGAAAGAGTAGAGAGAAAAAGTGAGGGATTAGAAATGTTTAAACATAAGTGAATGGTAGGGGCAAATTGTGGATCCAAATCCACTATTTTCTCCACCAGTTCAAATCGCACTCAAACCAAATCAATCCCACTTCCCCTTCTTTCACAGCCAACCATACCTTTCCCCTTTATGGGCCTCTATGTCATTTCAAGCCTAATCGAATAATATAAATTTACGTCTACTTTAAATGTGCATCGATATCGCATATCGATATGCGTGTGTACAACTTTAATACACACATTATTTCCTATACTAATCAACACATATCAAATAAAATTTTATAATTGATATTTCATAAATATTAATTAATTTATAAAAGCTATAATTTAATTAAATCAGGCGGTAATTGAAGTATTCAACGTTTAGGTTGTTTGGCTCTTAGGTGCAAATTTATTCAGCAATTAATGTCAAATAATTCGAATATTAGTGTTTCACATGTCACCTCAGCTAATGGTGTGACTTTATTGTCAAAGTTATCGCTTACATAGCTTCGGTGTAATGCAATTTTACTTATTTTATCCATTACCCAGTAGGAATAATTATTTACACTAATTCTCTTCATCAAAACTATATCACATTAGGATTTATGAAATTTGGTACTAGACAAAATTCCAATATTATCCATGTCACGACCCTATATTTCGACGCTCGAAAATCGACATCAATACGTCCACTGTATTAAATGCCGAACAATCGAATGCCAGAAAACCGGGCCGTAAGGGAATGAAGAAGAAGGTAGAAGAAGAGAAAACAAACAACATCAGAATCTCACAATCGCAGTGGAATAACATATAATAGATAAATGACTAATCTTTATACAAAAAGAACTATATCTGTTTTATACATTACATCATCGGAGTACAACATAAACAAAAACGCAACACTAGACAATTTTGGTAACTTGTCCACATAGAAACTGAATTTGTAGCAACCATACACAACGGATAATACATCAAATACGTATGATACATCTCGCCGTCCAACTCATCTCCTGAGCTCCACAACATACTTTCCTATATCTATAATACTCGGTCTGACCCGAGCATTATAGCCAAATAACACTCGAGTCAGTCTGGAAAACCAGAGTGAGAAAACACACTCAATTGGATTATTAAAGTTTGCAAAATACTTTGAAATCAAAGGTATCTCGTAAGACCATGCCACACATAAACATGCCGGATTTTTACCTTACGACAACCCAAATATTTTTATCAAATTCGTCTGATATTATGATAGTGTCTATAGGAAGTAAAATAGAATCTAGCTGAAATACTTACATCTCACATTCCACCACGGTTGGGCACAATCAAAACCGTACAGGCGCTTATTGGAGATTGGATTTCATACAATGGCAGGGCTACTAGGGTACCGCCCGTCACAGTCCCTGGTCTAGATTAGCATACCAAGGATCCACCCTGATCCTCTGCAACACAAGACTAGAGCTACTCCTTTCTAGATAGTCCGAATAAGATCAGCCCGCGGTTGGAATGAACAACCGCCCACACAACCGAAATAAAGGGACTTCTAGATAGGTATAACCTTACCCTAATTGGTTGCTAGCCACTTAGCCTTGTGTGCACCTCCCCTGTTTTAGCCATTCTCGGTTGATGAGGCTCGGGGCTATGTGTTACCTTTTTAGCACACATTCACTTAGAATGCTCATCGTCCTCCTGACGATGTTCTAATAGCATTCATCCATACAAGTCCGTTCTGGGTTCGAACGGAACCGAAGGCACTACTTCTATAACATCCATTTTGGAATCACCCTCAAGATTAGTAGGGATTAGCCCTTGCACTTCACTAAGTCTTCCTCACGAAAAACGTTCAGACCGGATCGAAGTGGTTTTTGGAAAATTAATCCCAATCCCAATCTCTTCGAAACTATCAGCGCATTGGCCAATATTGATAGTCCGTTATTTAGCTATCAAATAACATCCACAAGCAGCCATCAGATTTAAATAATTTTCCAAATTATTTATTTTAAAATATCTTCGCAAGCTATTTTTCTACACTTCAACTCTTTGAAAATAGTTTTCAAATCACTTTTCTCTCGTGGAATAAATTTTCAAATATTGTTTATTTCCACTGAAATTCACCAAGTTTCAATACTTAGATTTTAAAATAAATTTAAATCACTTTATCCAAAATATATACTTTAAAACATTTCATATAAAACTGCTTAAAATATTTTATTTAAAATACTAGTTATGAAACTTTATAATAACTTCTCATGTAAAACTTAAGCCAAAACCAATTTTAAAATAAAAGTTATTCTATAAGGTATAAATATTAAATAGTTATCTTTAATTAATAATACTAGTTAAAAACTTTTAAAATAATTTACTTATATAATTAACTTTATAAATATTTACTTTTGAAATTTTTTAAAACCACTAAATAATAATTTTTTTCTAAAATATTCTTTTAACCACTTTAAAACCTCTAACTTATACTTGGAAATCTTCCTTTGAAAATATACTTGGCTTTTCAGGGAAATACACTTTCCTTTCCACACCTTTAAAAATAAACCACTATTTATTTTTAAAACAAATTACCCATTCATTTATAAATTCCCATCCTAAATCTGTACTTTCAAATTATCCTCTAATAAATATTTCACTTTATTTATAAAACCTATTTATAAATTTCGTATTCTCATTCTCCTTTAATCACAGTTCAACACTTAGTCGGTTTTCAAATCGATTTCCAAAACCAACTCCACTTTAAAATGAATTCCTTTACTTATCCAAATTTATTTCAAAACCAATTAATTTCAGATTATTCCTTTATTATGATTTAAAATCTTATTTAAACTGAAAATACCAATTTCATACTTTATTTCAAAATTCTTCTTTTATTTCTCAAACTCATTCAAATCTTGAATTTTAAGAATAAAATTCTTTTTACTTACAAAACAATATTGCTTAAGTCCTTATTTTAAATAAAAATACTTTTTCCTATTTATTCAAAATCCTTATTTTTCCCAAATTCATTCTTTTAATTTATTGAATTCGCTATAATTATTTTGCTTAAAAATTTCCCTTTTTATTCCCTTTAAAAATCCCAACTTTATATATGTTTTATATTCCTCAAATACCAATATATATTCAACCAAGCCATAGTATTCCATAATTTTAATTCCCAATATAATCAATATAATCAATATAATCCATCACAGATTATCACATAAATCACATTATTGAATATAAAATAAATTCAACATTTGAGGACTCTAGTTGGATCCCTCCAACTTGTTTCCTTGCATCCACAGATGTTAGCACAACAATTTAAAATACCAATCCCACTTCAAGACGGGATATCACGGTATAGAGGGTCATCCGCTATTATGCGGGGCACATAGGGTCTCATCTGCTATATAATTCGGGAATCAATCACTCCAATATATATACATACACTATATATAACATATCACATCCAAGCTGATAATAAATTATCACTTCAAGCAAACAACCAATAATTTAAATTTAACTATTTAAATTTAAAAGGTAATCCAAATGAGTGAGATTAACTCATCTTTGGCATTTAATTTGCAATTCGATCCAAACTGGCTTATCTCTTCCCAATTTTAGACCTTGAACGAGCATTATATGTTTTATTAATATTTGAACTAATCAGATAATTATTCCCATAGATTTAATCATCAAATCATTTAAATTAAAACTAAATTCCTTTAATAAATTTCCTTTACTAACTAAATAACCAAATAAGTTAATTTAATAATTTATCCACCAAATCCATTATTTAAAATAAGCTAGTATATTAAGATATGTAAATGTATATTTATTTCTTTTAGGACTACATATATATCTATTTACAAAAATGTCTATATGGATTTCAAAAAAATCAAATTATAAATAACCTCTACAACATTTAAAATTCTATTTTCAAAATCATGTATACATACATATATTTACTATAAGTAAAATAACAGTGAATACCCTTACTGTAAACATATACATATACATATATATATACACACCTTTAAACTAAAATATTAGTTTATTTTATTCCTTACTGTAAAATAATTTTCTGTTGTACTATACACATTTTTATTTTTTTGTTTCCACAACACATAGATAATATTATATTTTCTCTGTAATTTATTCATAAATACGTGCTTTCGAATTAAAATGAAACGATTACCTTACTAGGGAAACGAACCCAGGCAGCTCCACCTCTGCCATCGACGTCGTGGCCTCCAGTTGCTCGCGAACGAGCCGCCTCTGCTCACCCCTTTGCCGACGACTCGCATGCCACCACTTCGCCAATTCAGAGCACCTTACCATCCTCATGCTCGCGCTTAACCACATCGTGCAAGCGATCGCAATCTCGAGCTGCCTCCCTTCTTTTCCCCTTTTGCTCGCGCATCATCAGCATGCCTCTAATCGAACGTGACACAATTCGATTCGACCTCGAGCTCGCGAAAATGTCGCGAGGGACTACCTCGATTCCAATTTAATCAAACTTCCCTCTTCAGTCGAACTACCACGTGCGCTCGCCATTTCAAACAAGCGGCCTCCATTTCCATTATATTTTTTTTAATTTGCCGATTCGATTATGATTTTTGAGAGAGGAAGGGGAAAACTCGGTTTGATTTTATTTGATTTTGATTCGAATAGAGAGCGACCATTTATTTCTGAGATTTGTTTTTAAACAAGAGAAAGCTTCGTGGTATTTTATTATTTTCTTTTTTTTTAACGAAGACGCGTGTAAACCAGGAAGGACACGTGCAATAAATTTCCATACGTGTCTATAAAGGCTTGCACAATATTTTAATACAATAATATTATTTATATTTAATTTTAAATTCAAATTTAAATCGTCTACAATACGAAGCTTAAAATCTGTGCATCGTTTATAGGATTATATCTCTATTCTGAATGTAATGGAAAAGGTTTCGAGTCCTAACTCGATCGTATGGAAAAGATAGCTTTTTGAACCTAGTTATTATATTGATTTTGATATTAAAATTCAGCGCGTTTATCTACCATACCATCACGCAACAACTTCGAACACTACGAAATTTGAAAGCCGATAATAAAACACTATTATGGATCCAATGACACTGGTTTCGTCGAATTCCGATACTATGCCTCGGAAGGCTATTTTTAAATATCAATTTAATGATATATTTTTAAAACTGAACAAACTGCTTTTAAATTCGATTTTAAAAGTTCTATTACCTTCAGTATTATTAATATAAATTTTATAAGCCTTTAAACTATTTTTAACAAGCTTAAAACTCCAGATTTAATATTTTACCCAACTCCCAATTATTAAATCCAATAATTTAATTATCCTAGTAAATAGTGATATTTGAAATTCACGTTAAACTAACGTTAAAATATTTAAAATCAATTAAATATCCCAATTTCAAATATCTAAAAATCCCAGGTCGTCGCAGTCCACATTCAAGTTTATAGTCCAAACACAAAGTCGTTGATTTAATAGAAATAATTATAATCAACTGAACTGCTCTATCTAGAGACTTTAACTTTGAGTTAGTTTAGTTGATTGTGATACTTACCTCATATAACCGAGGAGACAAACTCTCTATTGAATAGTGTTTCATTTTTATACTTCCATTTACCCAACTGTAGTCATTTAATGGATGTCGTGCCATTATTTAACTATAATCAAAGCGGATTTCACATTGAAGTTCGACGGTATTCTCAAGTTGAGAGAATTGTGTAATATTGTCACATTGATATTTTTTGTTTGATCTTGGTTGTATTAATCAACAGAAAACTTTCGAATGGGTCATTCCATAATTATCCAATAACTATCAGTACATTACCCTTTGGTATCCGCAACAACCATGAGCAATACACTGCCCAACATTTGGATAGAGTTACATACTCTAGTCTCAACTATGCCTTAATATCCAGATTCGATATGTCCAGAGTGTGAATATTTAAAACTGCATGTTTATTTTATTTTTATAAATTGTTCATGGTTACAACACGTCTACTACTACAAAACATACCATTTATGGATTTTCTGTTAGATATGCTTAAATTTATTAAACAATTATTATAGCACAATAGATCAAGTATATAATATAAATGAAAACACCTTTTATTTCGAATGAGATTATTACAGAGTTAATAATTTACAATAAATTACATAGTTTCCCCTAGGCCATACCCTAACTCTATCAGCTCATAACGGTGGATAGAATCAAATTGTTATGCGAAATATCCTAGGATTTCTGATAGCTAATTTTCCAATTAATTTCCAACAACTTGACAAAGACCAATTATAATGATTCAAATAATCAATTCAAACGTTGTAGGAAACATTAAGAATGGATTCAGTGTGGTTCGACTTAATGACCTATGATCATAGAACCAATAACTATTCTTTGTTTTTTAATAAACGAGGGTAATATCAAATCATGTTATTATAATTAAAAATGTAAGCTATTAATTTATAGTCTCTACCTATATGATTAATTTCATATATAGACTCGCCTACATACAAAATTCTTGAATTTATTTTGTATTAGAAACTAATATTTTTCTCTAAGAAGATGAGTTATTTCAAAAAAATCATTTAATTAAGTTGAATCATAAGCATTTTTATTATTATAAACAAATATTTAATTGCATATTAAATTGTATTTAATATATTAGAGATTTATTTTGAAAATTTGATTAACATATTCTTTATGCACTTTATATTAATTTAAGTTTACATTGACATAAGTGTCAATATGTTCAACATAGTATATAAAGGTATGGGAGAGTTAGTGTGTAACAACCTGCCATTTTTGACATTCTGATTTAACATAACTCGCAACGTATAAACCTCAAAAACCCAAAATGATGTGTCATTAGTGATTTATAACAAGAGACAGTAATAAATATACTTGATTTATCTCTTTTTGAACCCACGGTAGAAGGTAACAATATATGACATAATCAAATATCATTTTATTTCACATACCAATATTCGAAGTGTGACATAGATCATGTACAAAGCGAAACCCAAACCGAACCTAGATATACATATATACAATATATGTCTATGTAAGATGATTATTTATATATTGGTTTATGTATATAACTAACGACTTCGTTATCTACACCTTCCAGTATCACTCAATACAACACACCAGTTTCCATTAGCCTGATGATGAAACAAAAGGGGAAAATAGAGGACTCTAGTCTAATGAGTGATGCATAATGTACTACAAACTATAAGCATTCCCAAATAATATAATACAATGGAACAATCATGCCTTAGTCATGTTACACCCGCATCCAACAAGTCAGTCGAACAATATAATAAAACGTGGTTAACTTGTGGAACAAGGTCTTAGTCTAATACAACTATAATGGTTGATTGTGTGGTTTAACCCATATACAAAGCCAATTACACCCTATTTCATTAACATATGGCTGAATCCCGAATGGATGCAGTTCCGTATACGCTAGTTTCATTAACATATGACCTATTTCCATGCAACACACACCTTAGAATTCCAGTATCTACTAAGCGATCATGTTACCATAATACTAATAGAGGTCTCAATAGTCAAATAAATCACAAATAAAAATCGACTATCCATACATACATATCCATATATTACTACACATATACATTCATCTACATACACACGTCAAAAACATCCCAATTCAATTACATTAGAAATCCACTTCAAAACATCACTCAAACGTCGCTCGAAACCCCAAGGAAAAAACCTTAAAGCGATCATTGTAAACACACATACAACATACATACATACATATATACATACATACATACATATATAGGTCACCGGTAGACCTATGCCACCAGCCAACTCGTGACTCCACCATCGGTCGACTGATTGTATGTGTTCTTATAGGAGCAGAGGCTCTTATCATTTTCCAAATTTTTAACTGACACTATAGTTTGTCTTTGAATAAGTCTAATGATATCCATTAATGCATGTCTAACCTCCATTGCAACCAATAAACCTGGTATATATTCCGAAAAAGGTCGGAAGTCAAACTCAGAATTAAACTCCAAAATCTTCCATTCTAATTACAAACCGTTCATCATGGCATGCTTTCTACTTAATGCATCAACAATCACGTTCCCCTTTCCTGAAATATAGGCAATCTTGAAATCATACGATGAAAGAAACTCCATCTGTCTTTATTGCCTCAAATTTAAATTCTTCCACGAAAAATAAATACTTAAGAGAGTTGTGATCTGTGAGTAGTTTAAATATTTCTCCTAATAAATAATGCCTCTAGGATTTCAATGAAATACTATGGCCGCTAACTCAAGGTCACATGCTAGGTAACTCTTTTCTCATGTACCTTGAGCTATCAACTAGCATATGCTACCACCTTCCCTTCCTGCATCAAGGCAACACCAAGACTAATTCTGCAAGCATTAGTCTAAATAGTAAATAGTTTGGTACCGGCGGGGAGGATTAAGATATGTGTACTTGTCAACAAATCCTTCAACCTAACGAATGCCTTCTCGTAATCTAAGTTCTAAGCAAACACTAGATTCTTCTTAGTAAGCTTAGTTAGAGATGTCGATCTCTCAACAAAGTCCTTGATAAATTTTCTATAGAAATAGGTCGATCCTAAGAAACAACGAACCGATAAGAATTCTTTAGAATATTACAGTTTCTTACTACAACTTTCCCTGGATCTATAGTCAATCCTTATCCAAATACTTTATGTCCAAGGAATTTGACTTCTTTCATCCAAAAATGACGTTTTAAGCATTTCACTCTCAAGTGGTTCCTTCTCAAAACTTCTAATACCTTTTCAAATGATGTATGTGCTCTTCTTCACTTCTGGAGAATAATAAGATACCATCCACAAATATCACAACAAATTTATTCAAATGCTCCTAGAAATCTCTATCCATCAACTCTATAAAATATGTAGGAGCATTAGTCAAGTCGAGTGGCATGACTACACATTCAAATAGTCTATTGAGAGTTCTAAATGCAGTCTTCAGTATACTATCCTCCGCAACCCTCAACTGATGGAATCTAGTCGCTAAATCATGCTAAGAGAAACCTTTTACTCCAACCAACCGATTGAAAAGGCCATCGGTGCAAGGTGTAGTATAACAATTCTTTCTCGTCAATTTGTTCAGCTCTCTATAATCAATGTATAACTTAAGAGAACCATCAGCTTTTTGCCAAAGACGATCGTCACTCCCTACTCCAAAATACTACTTCTTGTGAAAAATTTCTCCATTAACTCTGAGACTTGCCTATCTGATTCCCTCCGTTCTTTCAAAGCCATATGCCTAAGTGGTAATACTATAAGCTTAATATCTTTAAAAAGATCGATTCTAAACTCGATCTCTCGTCAAGGTGGAAGGTCGAAAACTTCAGCAAAGGTATTCAAAAAATCTTACATGATAGGGATTAAAGACAGATCGTCCTATGACATGCTAAGAGAATGCATGTAACTAGTCATCATGGCATCGTCAAGCCTACAATGTAAAAAAGTCCTTTCCTCCACCACTCCTCAATCGTACAATGTCCTATTGGAATCCAAAATTACCACATAGCGAGTTATCCAGTCGATTCCCAAAATCAATTCATATCCCAAGATGCTAAGTACATACACATCACAAAGGAGCACCACAACACGTGTGACCAACTTAAGGTTTTCGACAAACTATAAATAGATGGGTCGATCCCCCAAAAGATAATTTGAGGTATAAGGCTTAACTTATCCACTAAGGCATCACTAATGAATGAATGTGATGCACCAGTGTTAAAAAGAGCTTTGGTAGAAAATCTAAATAGAGATAATACGCTTTCCATAACAATATGCTTCTCCTTCTCATAAATGGTATAATGCTATAGTCAGAATTACCTCTAATGCATATGTCTTCACTACTTGTTTTTCCCTTTTTTGTTGAGCTAGAAATTATTCTTTAGTGTCCAAACTATTGACATCCATAACACTTAATCTTGGAAATGCCTACTCTGCAATGCTTCATCATATGAGCTTTCCTCATAATCGTCTCTAATGGATATGTCTTCACAACTTGCCTTTCCCTCTTTTGTTGAGCTGGACAATTATTCTTGCTGTTTCAAAACCATTGACATCCATAACCCTTAGTCTTCGAAATATCTACTTTGCAATGCTTCGTCATTCGTTATATGACCTTTCCTATACATCTATATATAATGGCTTATTTCTTTCCTTATCCTCCTTCGGTTCCCCCTTTTTTGATTATTTTGATTTGGGTTAGTTTCCTTCTTCGGTTCAGCTTCCTTAGTTACAACAGCCAACTTACTACCAATCGAGTTCAACAATGTCGCTTCACCACTCCTTTAAATGTCACTCTAAAAGGTATTTAACTTGGGGTCAATTCTTTCAGTGGGTAACTAAGGCCCTTAGCAAACTTCAGTTCCTTGTTCATTGGAGTGTCGATCAACTCAAATCCAAAACTTTCCAACTCACTAAACCGAGTAACATACTCACTCATAGTTGAATCTTCTTTCTTTAGATGGATAAACATTTCTAATAGAATCCCTTCTCCGAGCCAAAAAAGAACTTAACCTCAAATATCCTTTCAAGGTCTACCCATGTGATTGTGTCCTCATCTATTTTTGAAGCAATCACTTCCTACCAATTAGCCACCTCTTCCTAAAGATGCCAAACAGCCAACTACCTCCTAGTGATGTCACTTCTGAACCAATAAGCTAAAGATCTTCCCACAAGTCTTTAACTATTCCTTGGTCATCAAATAGATTTTGGTACCCATACAAGGTTTTCCCCCATACATGAGAAATCCACACAGAGCTTTCAAAAATCTATTGTTAACGCTGGTTGGGCTGGAACTACATCCGGAGTTGTAATATTATTAGTAATAGAAGGAGTCTCGATGGAGTTCTACCTAATCACCTTCAAGTATCTTCAGAACCATAAAGGAATGTTCACTCTTGGAATGTCCATGGCATCAACCCTGGTGCCAGTACCAGCTTTGGTGTCTACCTCACGGGACTGGTAACATTGGTCTCTATTTTAGTTGAGTTACTTATTCTCAACTATCTAAAAGTAAAACAGGATTTATTAACAACTCCTAATAGATAGTGAATGAAACTAGAGTAGTAAATGGTGTGTAAATACGTACTCAACCCACTTACATATGTAAAAATCTAGTAGGAAAAATACAAACACACTCTCTCAGTACGTTTCTAATCAATAGCTTAAGGAAAGTTCTACTCATATATCAAATGTAACAACTCGCCATTTTTGACCTTATGATTTAAGATAACTCACGGTATTTAAACCCAACCAAAAACAACATGTCACCGGTGATTTATAACAAGAGATAATAATAAATATATTATATCTATCTCTTTTTGTACTCACAACGGAGGTAATAACATATAACTTAATCAAATATTACTTTATTTCATACCAGTATTCAAAGTGTAACATAGGTTATGTGCAATACCCCACCTTTATAACTATACTACAAAAAAATATTACTAGGTAATATTATCTGATATTACGGAGAATGAGGTGATATTGGGCTATCATGCATGAATATTCCTTTAAGCTAACACTGATAAGTTAATCAAAATCTCACATAACTCACTTCTACAAACTCGGTATTGGCACAAAGCATTAAGCGAGTGTGTTTCCAGGATTGAATAATACACAATATAAAATAAACCACAAAGAACACAGATTCATCAATGAAGTGATAACATTTAATAGATAATAAACATAATTCATGTTGGTTTACAAAAAAATAATCAAATGCCCACAATTGTACAAACTCTATCTAATACATCCATCTATCAATATAGATACATAATAGACTACATCAGAATAATGGAACGCTAATCCATAAATATACCACCTTCCAACTATACCCATCAACCACATGCTAATCACATAGTCCTTGAATATGAAATGTCTTGAATTGACCCGAGTATTATTGAATAACACCAGGTTAGATTATGTGTAACAACCCAAAATTTCAGTCATTTGAAATTCGTATATTTAATTAATTTTAAATATTTAAAAGTTAATTTTATAAGTCGAATAATTTATACTCGAAATATAAGGATTTAGTTGGATAATTTAATATTTGAAACTATAGAAATAATTGGAATTTGAATTTAATGTGAATGAAAATGATTTATAAAGTAGAATTAAACTCTATTTGAATTAAATGATGTTAGAGAACTTTTAAAATTGAATTAAAAGTTAATTTTTAGAAATTAAATATTTTAATATACGTATGAAAATAGCCATTTTTCAAACAGTCTCAGATTTCGACGAAACTAGTTTCATTGGATCCTTAATGCTATATATGTCAATCGGATTTACGGTTTGTTCGTGGAAAACTAAAATGCGTAAAAATTTGTTTAAGTGAATTTTAAATTTAAAATAGTTGATTCGAAAACCTATCTTCCAAATACGATTGAATTGGCTCTCGACATATATTCCATTGTGTTCGAAATAAGGGTAAAATGTTATAAACACCAGGCGGCACGCTTCGTTTGGAGTTCGAAAATTTTTCGGGTGAATAGTGTTTGAGAATTTTCTATTATAGAACTTATTTTTTTTATTTTCACTCAAACCTAACTAGGGTTTCTAGCCACCGGTTAGATTTCAATGGCCGAAAATGCTTGATTTTTTCTCCCTCAAAATCTCTCGATCCATCCACTTATAGCAAAAACTATCAACTAGAACGTTGCAAAGCTTTACAAGCTCGACGTATCCGTACGGTGATGATCATCAATGGAGCCATGGATTGATGATAAATTGACCATTTTTGGCGTCGTTCACGCTTGATTTTCGAGATATATAGGAGCCGAGCTTGACCGGACCAACGGCCGAAGGTGGAGCTTCTGATGGCGATACGAGTGGTGGTCTCTGATCGCCGTGTAGATGATCGACGTCGACGCGATAATTGATTTTAAAATGGCAGATATTGGGTTTTGTTGCGTGAGTATGAGCGAGGGGAAGGAGATAGGATACGCGGCCCAGATCTTCTAATGCAAAACGAGCGGCCGTGATCAAAAGGTTTAAAAAATTGAAATTTATTATATATTTAAATTCGTATAAACTTTGAAATTGCATAGCTTTGTCATACGAGGCCCGTTTTTGATGAAACAAGTTGCGTTGGGTTCGTATTGACAGCACTACATTTAAGAGCTGGTTTGGAGTTGATTAGAGCTAGTGTAAATTTTGGGTAAAATTAAGCCCTCATTTAATTTATTCGGAATAAATCACTGCAACTTCTATTGGAAGCAATGTGAGTATAACTCACTCTTTCTGACACACTGATATTTTTATATAGGTGAGAATAAATTTATTTTATGATTGATGATTATTCGAATGACATATGATACATTATCTATATATCGATTGGTATTTGGAAATATTCCTGCCTATTGGAGCAAATGAGACCCTATACGTTTTCATGTATGAGTGAATGACCCTTTGTATGCGCGTCTGCCTTGAAGCGGACATTGTACATATTTTATAATATGTATATTTGTTGCAGGTGACAGGTTGGAGGGATCCAACTGGATCCCTTACCAGTATTGGTTTTATTTACAGATTTTGTTATATATTCTATTATCATATGATATATGATGTTTTGGATGTCGTGATTGATATATTTAGTGTTGTTGTAGCATTGGGCCTGTTTTTGATAATTTAAAAATATTAAAGTGACGGTTTCCAAATCTAAAAGGGTTTCAAGTGATTATGAAAATATATGTTTTATTGAATTTTTGAATTGTTAAGGAAATGAATTTATTTTAAATAAATAAAAGTTATAATTTTTATGTTATAAAAATTATGATTTTTGTGAAATATACTTAAGTGTGGTTTTTGGAGTTATGTAAGTTTTAATAACGATTTGTAAATTATTAAAAGAATAAGTTTATTTAAATCGAGATTTTTAAATTATTATAAATGGTATGTATATAAGATTTATAAAATGGATATTTTATAAATAAAAACAATAGGATTGTAAAGGAGATTTATAAATGTTAAAATGAAGTTATAAATGGATTTTATAAGTGAATAAGATTTATAATTTGTGAAGTTATAAATGAATGACTTTGTAAATAAATGATTTATAAGTTAATTAACTTATAATTTGGATTTGGCATACAAATATGGAATAAATGAAACCGGTTAATTAAGTGGTTTTAAAAATGGAAGTTTTACAAAATAATACATGTGAATTTATAAACATTATCTTATAAATCCGAAATCAATTGAATTTGATAAGTTAAAATATGAAAGTTTATTAAAGGAGATATATCCACGATTTTGGACGGTGGATAATCCTTTAAATTGAATGTGTAAAAGCAATGTATTTGGTTAGAATTATATCCATGATTTTGGATAGTGAATAATCCTTTAATAAAATATGTAGAAGTAATGAATTTGGTAAAGGAGATATATTCACGATTTTGGACGGTGGATTATCCTTTAATAAATGTGTAGAAATGCTGAATTTGGTAAATGGACTATATTCACGATTTTGGACAGTGAATAATATATTAAATAAAATGGATATATTTGGGAAGTGATATTTTAAATGGAATAAAATGGTTTGAAGATGTTTTAAAATGTGTTAAGTATTGAATACATAGATTTCACCATTCATTATTGAAATAGACGTTTCAAGAAACAAGGAAATGTGGATTATAACACTGTTGTTATAGTAAAAGATTTTCGAAAGAAGATGTTTTGTATAGTATATTGGATTTATATATCTCTCTTATTTCGAATCCCTATACTCGTAATGATATTTTACGCAACATTCATTTTGACTCAAATGAAAGATGTTTAAAGATAATGTTTTCCTTAAAGAATAAAATATATACTTAATCGTGAATTGAAGTATATGGCATATTTTCTAAGTGTTGAAAATAAAGTGAATTATGAATTACTTATACTATTGAAATAAGTATTTGAAAATGTTATCCGATATAGAAAGTTGAAATGTTTTTTAGATTATATTATTTTTAAAGATAATTTGAAGTGAATATTTGACAAATGGTTTAATTAATAAAAGATTAATTAAAAGGGCCTAGTGATTTCTTATGACGCTAAATATTCGTTTGTTTGCTTTGATAATTAAATATACGTCTATCAAATTTGGCCATTTTAGTTCCTCGACTTGATGTGGAAACTATTTAATCGTACACTTAGTACGTAGCCTTCTGTGTAGGCTTGAGTATAGTTTGTGTTGAGGATGATGATTCGTATAGTGTGGAATATTACTCCAATTATCGAGCTTCCTTCTTGGCCCGAAGGATAGAAAGATGAAATTTGGAAACGTGATAAGTCTATGAGACTTAGTTTCTGTGTGAGGTTGAGAAACGCTTTTGTGTTGTTGGTGCAAAGAGACTGGGATCATATTTATCTAAAAATCACTTCGGACCAACGTATATGCGATGATTGTGCAGATTGCTTGTAATGATATTGATATTCTGGTTTTTCATAGTGGGAGAATGCTTGTTGATCGTTTGGGGTTAAAATATCAATATACATATAGTAGCAGTGGTCTCTTTATTATGAAATATCCAATGCAAGGACTATTCGCTACTAATGATAGGGATTTCCCAACTGGATGTGGTAGGAAAGTACCTTTAGTTTGTCATGTTCTTGAACAACTTGTATGGAGGTTTGTCTGACATTGCATTTCTAAAGATTACATACATTGGTTTTTACAAACATACATCAGTGGTGGCGGAGAAGGCCCCTTCTCTTAGCTTAACACCTTCCTTGAGACCTATAAGCTTAAGGGTTGTATTTTTATGGAAGGCTATTAGTAGTCAACGAAAATGGTCATGTGGCATTCAAAGTGATGTAATTGTGATTTATGAAAGGTAACTGTTACCTCAGGCCCCATCAACCGGAAACGACCGAAACAGGATTAGATGCGGCAAGGCTAAGTGGGTCGCTCCCAAGTATGGTATGATCATCCTCTTCTAGATATATCTTTACACGCTATGACGTCATGTATTTGATTATTGTGGTTTAGTATGCTAGAGGGGTAAAGTTCGGTAATGACCGAAGGATGACATATTCGATACCATCTAGTTATAGAGCTGGGCCGGTCTTATGTTGGTAGAGTGCAGATGTTCTATGCCTCGGTACATTCTTCTAGAGATGTAGCGTTGGTAGGTAGTCCCTTCACCTGGTCTTTTGTATGGAAATTCAAACTCCACTACGTACCTGCCATTTTGATTGTAGTACCCATTTTGGGTTATATGCTGGAATTTAATCAATGTAACAATTTCGGCTATGATTAAAATTATTTGTATACTAGACACTAGTATAATATCAGATGATTTGATATGGAATGTTTTAGTTATCGCAAGGTAAAAACATGTCCGTGTTTATGTATGGACTTGTCTTACGAGATACTTTTGTTTTGATAAAGAAAAAGTTTGGTAACGTAATAATTCAGTTGAGTGTGTTTTTCATGCTGGTTTACCAGACTGATCTAGGCATTCTTCCCTTTCAATGCTCGGGTCAGACCAAGTATACTTATAGGTTCAAATTTGGTGCTTTTGATGCTTCAATAGGAGAGTTGGAGATCTTCATTTCATATACGCATATCGGTTTTCTTTATTGATTATCCGATGTGCTTGGTTGTTGTATATTATCGGTAATTGTGAGGACAGGTTATTATAACTGTCCAGGCTGATAATTAGTGATTGATTGTTGAACTCTTATTAATGTGTGTATATATATATACAGTTTATATTTTGTAAAGATCATTGATATGATATTATATGTTTTCCGCTACGATGTGAGATTCTGTATTGTTCTGTTTTGTTCCATCTTCTCTCTTTCTTCTCCTCTCTTCTTCTCTCTTTTTTTCTTTCTCCTGACTTTCCATCGATCTGTGCTTTTTGGGTCGGACATATGTGGTTTATTGTCGATTCAAAAGGTACGGATTTGCGGGCCATCACAGTTGGTATCAGAGCTTGGATTCTATATATTCCTAGGCTTTGTTGTATACTCAGCATAGATAGGGGCAGTAGCACCCTAGATTAAATTTGAGTGTATTATATATATGAGCGCGTATTTGTTAGTTGATGTAAAAATGTTTTATATTGTGTTTCTCATCCGTTGAGCTGTTTGTGAATTCTGTTCGGTATGTGGGACACCATATTATCGATAGGGATTTCCCAACACTTAAATGAGGCAAGTCGACATGGTATCATTTTAAATCGGGTAAATGAAATAAATTTACATCGCCGATATCTTATATATAAAGGAAACAATTTTTTAGGAATTATTAGAGTGTATATAGATGAATTGTTTGGTTGTTTGAAAATGTAAATATATATAAGTTAATAAAAGTTGTTTGAATAATCTAAATAAAAATAATAATGCAGAAAGAATAAATTATATAAGCAAATGAATTATAAGTATGAAATTATTATTAATATGATTTACAATTATGCAATAATCTTATGTATAAGAAATGAAACCAAATGAATATATTTATAAATGTGAGTTATAAATAAAAATGAATTTAAACTAAGAATTTGAAATTTTGAATTCTGTTGGTTTTGAAAGTTGTTTTTTTCAAAGATTAAAGAGATAATACTGTTTTAAATCTAAGTAAGATAAATGAATTTGGAATGATCATATATAAGTAAAGTAAAATATTGAAAAGAAGTTTATAAATGTGATTTATAAATATAAAAGGATTTCGTTAAAAGAATATAAAGCACTGAATTTACTACCGTTGCTGGAAAATAATAAGGGTGATGACTACAGCATCATCGGTATCATTTTCGAGTTTCTATGTGATGGATTTGCTACCAAAAGTAAACTGAAAACTGAAGTTTTATTTTGATAAAAAATTTGATTTAAAATCCAAGTTGTAATTGATAAATATAAGTAAAATGAATTTGGACTTATATTATAAATAGCATAATCAAACATATGATTTGAAATTTAACTAAAGTAAAGTTAAACGAATAGAATTGGATTTGAACCAGATTAAATAAGTTATTGAAATGGAAATTTAAACTTAAATGGTAAGTGATTATATTATATGAATTTGAATGTTTGAATTAATATGCTGTATAACTTATAAAATAAGAAAAGGCAAGTGAAGCCAATTGTTAAAATGGTTAAAAAAAATTCTTAAGCAAAACAAAATTTGAATTTGAATAGTATTGTGAATTTGACTTAAGTAAAATGACTTTAGAATGGGAATCTGAATTGGATTTATAAGTTGAAATTTGAGTTAAGTTAAACAAATGATGTTTAAAAAGGAATATAACTTAAGTAATGTTTAATAAAGTTGAATATTATATCAAAATGAATTAATAAAGTGAAGTGATGAATATGAATTTGAGATATATAAGGAAATTCAACTTGAAATGTAAAATGAATTAGCAATTGAATTAATGAATGAATTGAATGTTAATCAATCGAATGTAAATGAATTGAGATGGAATGATGGATGTAAGTGTTAATTCATTTAAAACTAATTAAAAGTGGCAAACCAAATTGAATATAAGTAAAGTAAATAAATTTGGTTATGATTGGATTACATTGGTTGTTAGATGAATGTTAGTTGATTATATAGAAATTCATATGAAACTGAATTAATGAATCGATAGCTAAATAATTGAATACAAATTGGAAGTGAAGTGAAAGTAAATAGAATTGTATTTGATTTGATTTGAAAATGAACTAACTTGAATGTAAATTAGTGAATATAAACTAATTGAATATGAATTGAATGAATGTTAGTAAAATCCAATGTTAATGAATCAAATGTGAATAAATTGAAAATCAATTCAATGAATGTTAATGAGAAGTGAATTTATATTGATTTGGTTATGCATTGATTGGATTGTTACCAAATGTTAGTTGGATGATAGTTGCTGGAGGGTTGGATTTGTTGTTTTGGTTGCATTTGCTATATTGGCATATAGTTGTTGTATTGGTATATGTTTATTGATATTACCTTCATATATACATATTGCTTATTTGTTTGTTGAGTATTTAGTTGGTGCGGATGGCGCTTGCTTCGCATTTGAAGCTCGCTTTTGCGCTATATTAGCCGTATATGCTCGCTAATAATATATAAGGTACATATCTCGGATTACATATCATACTTTTATACCTTTTTCCCTATGAAATGCCTCATCCATAAAGATGAGATATATATTTGTGATATATATGTGTGTGTGTGTGTGTGTGTGTTGTGATCCTACTACGATCGAACTGCACAAAGGAGACGCTGACGAATTTTTTTGAAAATTAAAGGCATTAGAATATTTTTAGGAAAATTGGAAAAATTTGTGATAACCAAAGTTTTGATTTGGACTTAGAAATTGAAACGATATTAGTTGGTTTTGAAAAGATAACTATGAATGGATTTAAAAACTTAGTAAAAGTTTTGTAAGAAGTTTAACTAATGGATTTTGGGGAAAGTAAAATGGTTAAATGAATTTGAAATCTACTTTGAACGATTTGTTTTGAAAAGATAATGGATTTTGTGACTTTTTCTTACTTGGTAATTTCGAGAACGAAATTCTTTTAAGTAAGAGAGAATGTAACGTCCTAGAATTTCAGTCATTTGAAATTCGTATATTTACTTAATTTTAAATATTTAAAAGTTAATTTTATAAGTCGAATAATTTATATTTGAAATATAAGGATTTAATTGGATAATTGAATCGATAATTTAATATTTGAAATTAGAGAAATAATTGAAATTTGAATCTAATGTGAATGAAAATGATTTATGAAGTTTAATTAAATTCTATTTGAATTAGAATGATGCTAGAGAACTTTTAAAATTGAATTAAAAGTTAATTTGTAGAAATTGAATATTTTAATATATGTATAAAAATAGACATTTTTCAAACAATCTCAGATTTCGACGAAACTAGATTCATTGGATCCGTAATGTTATATTATTATAGGATTTCAAATTTCGTGTCAATCGGATTTACGGGTTGTTCAGGGCAAAGAAAAAAAGCGTAGAAATTTGTTTAAATGAACTCTAAATTTAAACAGTCGATTCGAAAACATATCTTCCAAATACGATCGAATTGGCTCTCAATATATATTCCATTATGTTCGGAATAGGGGTAAAACATTATAAACACTAGGCAGCATGCCTCGTTTGGAGTTCGAATTTTTATTGGATAAATAGTGCTTTGGAATTTTCTATAAAAGGGCTTTTCTTTTAATTTTTGCTCAAACCTAACTAGGGTTTCTAGCCACCGGTTAGATTTTAATGGCCGAAAATGCTCGATTTTTTCTCCCTAAAAATCTCTCGATCCATCCACTTATAGAATAAACTATCAACTAGAATGTTGTAGAGCTTCACAAGCTCGACGTTTCCATACGGTTATGATCGTCAATGGAGCCATGGATTGATGATAAGTTGACCATGTTTTGTGCCATTCACGCATGATTTTCAAGGAATATGGGGAGGCGAGCTTGACCGGACCAAAGGCCAAAGGTGGAGCTTCTGATGGCAATTCGAGCGGTGGTCTCTGATCGTCATGTAGATGATCGACGTCGACATGATAATTGATTTTAAAATGGCGGCTATTGGGTTTAGTTGCATGAGTATGAACGAGGGGAAGAAGATAGGGTACGTGGCCTAGATCTTTCAATGCAAAATGAGTGGCCTTGATTAAAAGGTTTAAAAAAAGAGGAATTGAAATTTATTATATATTTAAATTCGTATAAATTTTGAAATTGCATAACTTTGTCATACGAGGTCCGTTTTTGACGAAACAAGTTGCATTGGGTCTGTGTTGACAAGCATTACATTTTAGTGCTGGTTTGGAGTTGATTGGAGCTAATGTAAATTTTGGGTAAAATTAAACGCTCGTTTAATTTTATTCGGAATAAAACACTACAACTACTATTAGAAGCAATGTTAGTACAACTCACACTTTCAAAAACACTGATATTTTTATATAAGTGAGAATAAATTTATTTTATGATGATTGTTTGGATGATACATGATATATTATCTATATATTGATTGGTATTTGGATATATTCCTGCCTATTGGAGCAAATGAGACCCTATATGTTCCTGTATAGGAGCGGATGACCCATTGTACATGCGTCTGCCTCGAAGTGGACATTGTACATATTTTCTAATATGTATATTTATTGTAGGTGATAGGTTGGAGGGATCCAACTGGATTCCTCATCAGAGTTGGTTTTACTTACAGATATTGTTATATATTCTGTTATCATATGATATATGTTGTTTTGGATGCCGTGATTGATGTATTTAGTGCTGCTGCAGCATTGGGCCTATTTTTGATAATTTAAAAATATTAAAGTGATGGTTTCCAAATCTAAAAGGGTTTTTAAGTGATTTTGAAAATATACATTTTATTGAATTTTTGAATTGTTAAGGAAATGAATTTATTTTAAACAAATAAAAGTTATAATTTTTATGTTATAAAAATTATGATTAAACCATAATATGCTTAAGTATGGTTTTTAGAGTTATATAAGTTTTAATAATGATTTGTAAATTATTAAAAGAATAAGTTTATTTAAATCGGGATTTTTGAATTATTATAGATGATATCTATATAAGATTTATAAAATGGATATTTTATAAATCAAAACAATGGGATTGTAAAGGAGTTTTATAAATGTTGAAATGAAGTTATAAATAGATTTTATAAGTGAATAGGATTTATAATTTGTGAAGTTATAAATGAATGAATTTGTAAATAAATGATTTATAAGTGAATTAACTTATAATTTGGATTTTGGCATACAAACAAGGGATAAATGGAATCGATTAATTAAGGGAATTTATAAATGGAAATTTTTACAAAATAATATATGTGAATTTAAAAACATTGTCTTGTAAATCCGAAATCAATTGAATTTGACAAGTTAAAATATGGAAGTTTATTGAAAGAGATATATCCACGATTTTGGATAGTGGATAATCCTTTAAATTATATGTGTAAAAGCAATGTATTTGGATAGTGGATAATCCTTTAATAATACATGTGGAAGTAATGAATTTGGTAAAGGAGATATATTCACGATTTTGGACGGTGGATCATCCTTTAATAAATGATTAGAAATGTTGGATTTGGTAAATGGACTATATTCACGATTTTGGACAGCGAATAATATGTTAAATAAATGGATATTTTTGGGAAGCGATATTTTTAATGGAATAAAATGGTTTGAAGATGTTTTAAAATGTGTTAAGTATCGAATAAATAGATTTTAACATTCATTGTCGAAATAGACGTTTTCGAGAAATAAGGAAATGATGGACCATAACACTATTGTCATAGTAAATGATTTTCGAAGAAGATGTTTTGTATAGTATATGGGACTTATATATCTATCTTATTTTCGAATCCCTATACTAGTGATTTTGGGTTGTCGTAACGATGTTTTATGCAACATTCGTTTTAACTCAAATGAAAGATGTTTAAAGAGAATGTTTTCCTTAAAGAATAAAATATATACTTAATCGTGATTTAAGTATATGGGATATTTTCTAAGTGTTGAAAATAAAGTGAATTGTGAATTACTTATACCGTAGAAATAAGTATTTAGAAATTTTTTCCAATATAGAAAGTTGAAATGGTTTTGAGATTATATCTTTTTTTAAAGATAATTTGAATTGAATATTTGGAAAATAGTTTAATTAATAAAAGATTAATTAAAAGGGCCGAGTGATTGCTTATGGTGCTAAGTATTTGTTTGTTTTCTTTGATAGTTAAGTAACCGACTATCAAATTTGGTCATTTTAGTTTCTCGACTTGATGTGGGAACTATTTACTCGTACACTTAGTACGTCGCCTTCCGTGTATGCTTCATTGTCGTTTGTGTTGAGGATGATGATTCTTATAGTGTGGGGGTATTACTCCAATCTATCGAGCTTCCTTCTTGGCCAGAAGGATAGCAAGTTGAAAATTGGAAACGTGATAAGTCTATAAGACCTAGTTTCTGTGTGAAATTGAGAAACGCTTTTGTGTTGCTGGTGCGAAGAGACCGGGATCATATTTATCTAAAACCCACTTCGGACCAACGTATATACGGCGATTGTGCAGGTTATTTATGATGATATTGATATTCCCGATTTTCGTAGTGGGAGACTGCTTATTGATCGTTTGGGATTAAAATCCCAATGTACATATAGTAGCAGTGGTCTCTTCATTGTGAAATATCCAATGCAAGGACTATTTGATACTAACCCTAGGGATTTCCCGACTGAATGTGGTAGGAAAGTACCTTCGGTTTGTCCTATTCCTAGACAACTTGTATGGTTGTTTGTCTGACATTGCATTTCTAAAGATTACGTACATTGGTTTTTACAAACGTACATCAGTGGTGACGGAGAAGGCAACTTCTCTTAGCTTAACACCCTCCTTGAAACGTATGAGTTTAAGGGTTGTATTTTTGTGGAAGGCAATTAATAGTCAACGAAAATGGCCATGTGGCATTCAAAGTAATGTGATTGTGATTTGTGTAAGGTAATCATACCTCAGTCCTCGTCAAATGGAAATGACCAAAACAGGGTTAGATGCGGCAAAGCTAAGTGGGTCGCTCCCAAGCAGGGTATGATCATCCTCTTTTAGATATATCTTTACACGCTATGACGTCGTGTATTTGATTATTGTGGCTTGTATGCTAGAGGGCGCTCGGTAAAAGTCGGTAACGACCGGAGGATGACATATTCGGTACCATCTAGTTATTGAGGTGGGTCGGTCTTGTGTTGGTAGAGGGTGGATATTCTGTGTCTCGATACATTCTTATGTACTGCCGAAATGTAGTCCCTTCACCTAGTTATTTGTATGGAAATCCAAACTCCACTACGTACCTACCATTTTGATTGTATTACCTATTTTGGGATATATGTTGGAATTTAATCAATGTTACAATTTCGGCTATGATTAATATTATTTGTATACTAGACACTAGTATAATATCAGATGTTTTGATCTGAAATATTTTAATTATCGTAAGGTAAAAACATGCCCGTGTTTATGTGTGGACTTGTCTTACGAGATACTTTTGTTTTGATAAAAGAAAAGTTTGGTAATGTAATAACTTAGTTGAGTGTGTTTCTCACGTTGGAATACCAGAATGGTCCGGGCGTTCTTTCCTTTCAATGCTTGGGTCAGACCGAGTATATTTACAGGTTCAGATTTGATGCTTTTGATGCTTCAGTAGGAGAGATGGAGATCTTCATTTCGTATACGCGTATCGCTTTTGTTTATTGATTATCTATTTGCTTGGTTGTTGTATATTATCGGCAATTGTGAGGACATATTATTATAACTGTCCAGGCTGATAACTAGTGATTACTTGTTGAACTCTGATTAATGTGTATATATATGGTTTCTATTTTGTAAAGATCATTGATACGATATTATATGTTTTCCGCTATGATGTGAGATTCTGTATTGTTCTGTTTTTCTCTATCTTCTCTCTTTCTTCTCTACTCTTCTTCTCTCTTCTTTTCTTTCTCCTGACCTTCCATCGATCTGTGCTTTTTGGGTCGAGCATGTGTGGTTTATTGTCGATTCAAAGGGTACGGATTTGCGGGTTGGTCTAGAATGTGGAGGTCAATACATAATAATGACAAGAATGGTATAAACACGGATATCACAAGTGTAATAAATATCTCAAATATCCACTTCCCCATTATATCACCGATAGTAAACAATAGTCAATCATCCCAAATGGCATAGGAAATACATGGGTGAAATATCATCTAAATAACCGAAATAATATCCAAACACAATACATTATAATGTATACCTCGACCATCAGCCCTAACGAGGGATAAGAACTCTCGAATGTGAGGCCCTAAGGGATATATTAACTATAGGAGATTCACACCCATAATACAATATATAAAACAATACAACACACAATAAACACAACGATATATGTCGACTAACATTCTAATAAGAGAATATATTATCAACTGAATGGACCTAAAATATGTATGCCTAAAGAACAATTATAGATCTTACAGTCAAAAGTCTCTAAGAGAGACAAACGAGCATGCAAGTAGTTCCCGATGTCATAAGGAAAGACAACACACACTTGGTTCTGGTTAGGCTAACTTAGATGATAGACGGACAGACAACAAGTCTCTAACGTTATATAATCATCATCTCTTGTGAGGTGACGACATCAAATATCTCATCACATATCGATCTACCTAAGTCATCCAGATAGAAGACTGACATGCCATAGCATTGCCTTAGGAAACGCTATTGATCGCAGCCCGTTTCCTATAGTCCTTTAGTTACTTCCAGAATCGTAACACTAATATTCATTACATGTCATAATCATGCTGCAAGTCTATGTTGTTCATCGATCACGACTCCTACTTGCCTTTGGTAATTGACTACTGGTCCTTAGATGACGTCTGGGAAATGGCTCCAATGAGAGTAATATCCCACAGCCTCATACCTATTAACTCATTAAATTGACGCCATGGGTTCGGGACGCGATCATGTAATCGGGACCTTTAGGATGGGTACTCGCCTATCTGGTAGGTCTTAATCACATGCTCTCTACAGTGGTGTAAGCCCTATGACATAAATTCCTAACAAATACTCTTAACTCCAAAAGTCTCAATAAGAGCATCACCATATAATAAATCCCTAATTACTAGTTTTATGAGTAAATAATAATACTTGAATAATTAATCCTTAGATGATGAATCCATAAATTCCAATATATCTTCAATTTGTAGCCCTTAGAGAGGGGTAGACTTCTTGACTACTAAACTTATAAGTTTTACCTCCAGATGATTACCAAAATCCCCAACCCTCTAATGATAAGAGGCATTTACTTACAAAAAGTAATCGAACAAGCATCAAACCAAGCATTTGATACACATGTGTTACTCGCTCATTTACCCAATGCTCGTAAACCACACACGCTCTAACGAAAATATTCCACATAACAAGTCCAAGGAACAAAAGAGAGATTTTGCTGAAAGTTCCATACCATAGGGTATTATAACTCCGTTTATTCAATATTTTCATTACATAAAAAATATAATCAAACAAGCCCATCAACTGCTTATAAAAGGGATAAAATCTTTTTATATTCTTTAAAATTAAAATACCATTTTTTTATTTGTTTAAAGCTCAAAAATAATGATTTCATAACCTTTTAATACACTTCTAAACCCCTTTTCATAATTGAAATCATAGAGAACTCCCTTATAATTCACTATCATTTATAAAAGTCATTCCATAATTTTTTACAACAAATTATGATTATAAATGGATTTAAAAGCTTTAAACCATAAAATATATTTTTAAATCTTCTATACATACTAAAAAACGATTAAAAACTATTTTAAAATTAATTAATACCGGTTGTTAATCATTCCATAATTTCTTAGAAATAAATAGGTGTTAAATAAATTTTAAATCCCAAAATTAATTTTTTTTATTTACTAAAGCAATTTCTTTTATAAGATAATTAATATCAGATTCAAACAAAACATTTTCTCTAGAATAATTAAGTATTTGGAATGTGTATTATCTATACTTTCTAATTTAAATTATTATTTAATGTTTCAAAAAGTTTTTAGAAAAAAATAGCACGTAATAAAACCTAAAGTTAATGCTCTATATTATTAGTGGTCGACCGCCTGCAATTTGAGTGGTCGACCACTTAGTGATAGCCTATAGCATTAACTCCACGTTATGTTGCTAAGCTTTCCATCAATGTAACGACCCAGAATTTTTATTAATTAAAATTTGAATATTTAATTTATTTTAAATATTAATAAGTGAATTTATAAGTCAAATAAATTTTTATTTGAATTTTTGGATTTAATTGGATTTTTAAATCGATAATTTAATATGTTAAATTATGGAAATAATTGAAAATTGAGTTAAATATGATTGAAAATGATTTGTAAAATTTTGTTTTATCATATTGGAGTTAGAATGATATTTTAGAACTTTTAAAATCGAATTAAAAGTTAATTTGTGAAAATTGAATATTTTAATATTTAAATCGACTAGTGAAAATAGTCAATTTTTGGACAGTCTCAGAATTGAACGAAACCAGTTCCATTGAATCCGTAATAGTTAGTTATTACCGGATTTCAAATTTCGTGTCAATCGGAGTTATCGTTTGATCGTAGCAGCTCGAAACGCATCGATTTATTTTTAAGTTAAATTTGGCGAGCTAAAATAGCCATTTTTCAAAAAGTCTCGGATTTCGACGAAACCAGTTTCATCGGATCCGTAATGTGATATTATTGTAAGGTTTCAAATTTCAAGTCAATTGGATTTACCGTTTGTCCTGTACGAATTAAAACGCCTAGAAATCGACTTAAATCGGTTTAATTCAAATTGAGCGTTTACAGCCATAACTCGCACATACTTCCGAATTAGCTTCCGAAACCTGTTCCATTGTGTCCGAAACGCGGGGTAAACCCTAGAAACGCTGGTTACGGCGCCTAAATCGGAGTTCGGAATTTCCGGGATGAATAGTGTTTCGGTTTTCTCTATAAATAGCCTCACACAAATTAAAAAAAATATATATAACACAAAACCCAAGCCAAAAACTGCAGCCGCCACTACCCAACGAACAGCCAGAAAACTCTCCCCTTCCCTCTCTTTTATCTTTCAATCCGTCGACAATTAGGCTAAAGTTTCAACTAGAGAATCGAAGAGCATGGTGATATCTACAAGATCAACGGTTGTGATGTAAAACGGAGCGATGAGGTGGCGTCTAGGGAGGTGCGTTTGTGGGCCGCACGGCCTCGTGGTGCGTGCCAACCATAGAGCCGAGCTCTCTAAGCTTCAGGCCGAAGTTGGAGGGGATGGAGGGCTTCGCGATGGCGGAGATGTGATCGAATATAATCGTGTGTGGTGAGAGCGAATTCAAACCCTAATTATCTATGTTGGGTTCATGCTTGCGTGCTCCTTCCTGGAGATATTTGCGTGATGAAGGAGAAAGGGGAGTGACGGTGGAGATCTGCAGGTAGATGAAATGAAGGGCTAGGATTTGATTAAGGTTTAAAATTTATTAGTAAATGTTGTAAATTAGCAAGTTTAAATACGTGTAACTTCAAAAATTCATAACTTTTTCATACGAGGTCGAAAAAATGCAAACTCAGTTGCGTTGGAATCGTATGGACGAGCACTACGCGATGGAGTTGGTTTGGAGTCGTTTGGAGTTAGTGAGAATTTTGGGTAAAATTAAACGTCCGTTTTATTTTATTCGAAATAAAAGCTGAAACGGAAATTAAAACCAAGGTGAGAACTTCTCACTCAATCGAATCAGTTTCGATTTTATTTTAAATAGTTAGATTTAAAATATTTGAATGCATGTTTGAATGATGATTGTTATCTATTGATTGTTAAAATAGACATTATACGCCGTTAGTAAGCGGATGTTATTTAATAAAAACATATACCGCGAATATTTCATAAACAGTGAAATTGGTATTATATATAATATCAATATATATATATTGGCATATGTATATATTGCAGTTGATTGATTTCCCGTATTTTTTAGCGGATGAGACCCTATTACGCCGTTATTAAGCGGATAATATTTAATAAGAACATATACCGCGATAATTTCGTACTGGAGCGAAATTGGTATTGTGCTAATGTTTGTGGATGCAGGAAAACAGGTTGGAGGGATCCAACTGGATTCCTCAACAGTTTTTATTTGATTTCAGATATTTTGATATTTGATGGATTTTCATATTGATATATGATATCGTAGTAGTCGTGATTGACTATTTGGTGTGTAGCATCATTGGACCCAGATTTTGGGATTTTAAAATGATTATAAAGTGATTTTTTGAAAATATACTATATTTTTGGAATTGATCCATTTTAAATAAATAAACGTTATAATAGTTAAAGTTATAAAATTATGGTTTTTGTGAAATACAGTTAAAAACTAATTTTAGAGAAATATGGATTAATGATTTTATAAAATAGTTTAAACTGGATTTTTGAGTTTATTATTAAAAGTTTGAATATAAGATTTATAAAATTTGATTATTTTATAAATCAGAATGGTGAAATTATAAAGGAATTTAAAGATGTTTTTAAAGAATAATATAAATTGATTTATATTAGGAGATTTATAAATGGATATTTATAAATTGAAATATTGACATTATAAAACGAGTTTTTATAAGTGTTTGAATGAAGTGAAAATGAATTTCATAAATGAATGAAATTTATAGAATTATAAACTGTGAAGTTATAAATAAAATTTATAAATAGTAAGATTTATAAATTGGTGAAGTTAATTGAGGAATAGATTTGGGTGAATAATTGAATCTTATAGGTTATAAGATTTATAATTATGAAGTTCAAAGGAACGATTTTTGCAAACAAATAGATTATAAGCACTTAACTTATAATATGAACTTTGAGTTATAATTGAGTTATAAACTGGAATAGGTTAATAAAAGAATTTATAAAAAGGAAGTTTTTATAAATAAATAGAAATGGAATTTATAAACGATGTTTTATAAATTCGCAAATGACTTATTTTGATAAGTAAATTGTTGAAACCTATTAATGGAGTTATATTCACATTTTTGAATAGTGAATAATCCTTTGAATTAAAAATGAATAAAAGGATGAAATTGTTAATGAAGTATATTCACGTTTTTGAATAGTGAATAAGATGTTAAAGAAATTGTTTTGAATGTGATATTTCAAATAGAATTAAAACGATCTAACGATGTTTTAAAATGTGTTGAGATTCGAAACCATAGATTTCAACATTTATTGTTGAAATAGACGTTTCGAGAAATAAAAGGAGATGATGGACTATAACACTGTTGTTATAGTAAATGATTTCCGAAAGGAAATGTTTTGTATAGTATTGGGATTTATATATCTATTTTAATTTCGAATCCCTATACTAGTGATTTTGGGACGTTGTAACGATGTTTTACGCAACATTCATTTTTGGCCCAAATAAATATGTTTAAGTAAATGATTTCCTTAAAGAATGAAATATATACTTAATTCGATTTAAGTATATTGAATATTTTCTAAGTGTTGAAAATAAAAAGATTTGTGAATTACTTATTTTTAATAAGTATGGAATTGTTTTCCAATATGAAGTGAATAATTAGAATTTATCTTTTTGAAGATAAATTGAAAATGGATAATTGAAATCGTATATTCATGAATATTTTGAAATATAAATTCATTATGGAATTTATAAATGAAAAGAAGAATTTGTTTAAAAATAAATGTTGATTTATTTTTGAGGTATTGAAATTTAATATCTAGTGAAGATATTTTGGGAAATAAATAATTTGGAAAATTATTTGGAAACTGGTGATGTGTGCATATCCATTGATAGTTCAATAACCGACTATCAATATTTCCCTTTGAATGGGTAATTGATGTGATTTGTTTGAATGTGAATGCTACACTTATTTTTGAATAAGCGCTCACTATTCGGGTTAACCGGGAAAGGACCATGGGGTTGTATAACCCATTCCGAATATGTGATACGTCGTTATAATTGCATTGAAGATCGGTGTTGAAGACCGAGTATTTGCGAAAGCGATAGGATGACCTATCGATTGTCTCTGCACTGGGTAGCTCCTGGTATAGAGATCTCCTAAGTGATGGGAAATTCGATCGGGATTGTGAATACCCGTATTGCAAGGGCTTCGTAAGAAGTGTCTTCGGTTTTGTTCGAGCCCGGAACAGACTTGTATGGATTGTATGTCTGACGTTACAAATTGAGATATAAAGCCGATTTCTTTCAAATATATTTATGTTGGTGGTGGAGAATTTATTCTTTTAGCTTAACACCCTTCTCCGAGACGTACGTGCTCAGAGGTTATGTAGTTGAATGTTATCAGCGATATATTCCCAATTTGGTAATGTGACATGCTGAGTGATGCTGAAATGATCATTGTGTTGATTATTTGTGATAGGATCGTTTATTTGATCGTCTATCCTTGTGATCATTGTGTTGATCATTTGTTGACCCAAAGCATGGCTTTTGTATAAAGTATGTTTTTGTGGACGTGACTTCGTCGAGCCTCACACCCCGTGAATGGTCAAAACAGGAAAGAAGCAGCAAGGTTATGAGGGGTAGCACCCTTTAGGATGTGTCCATTTCCTTCTGGAAAAGGGTGGTATCATGGTATGGAGCCCAGATACTTACTCGTGTTGAAAACACTTTGTTATGATTGTGTGAATTGATTACGAGCGCTCGGTGATAAAGGTCCCAAAGGACCGGGGGATGGCATATTCGGTCAGTTGTTACTCAGTTAGGGGTAACCCGGCCTTGTGTTGGTAGAGATCCGGTTTGGTTCTCGGGGATGTCCATGCAGAGGCATTCTCATGTGGCAATGGAAAGTTCCTTGGCCTGATCATTCGTTGGAAATCCAAAGAAACAATACGTGACTTGTACGGTTTTAGTTGTAGAACCTGCTTCCTCAGGAGGTAGCTATAGTAGGCATAATATAATGGTACCTATGCTGGCTAAGATTTATATTCTACTTTCGAAATGAATTTCTTCTACACTATGCACTAATAATAATATCAAAATTGATTTGATTTTAATGCGTATCAAGCATCTTTGACTATCATAAGGAGAAATCTTCTCCAAGTCTGCGTTTGCATTGTGTGTGTGGCAGGAGGTCTTATGGTAGTCTCATTTTTAAAAGCATTGCGAATTGACTTTAAAAATATTCCTCTATTTTGATTTTAAAGATAAATAAACTGTTTTGAGTTCTCACACCAGTCACATGACTGACTTGGAGTTTATTGTTTTCCTTCCTAAACTCTGTGTGCCCACCAATTTCTACACGGGCAGTTAAGAGTTAGGTTTATCAGGATATTCTGGATATTCTGGAGTTGCTGGAGGCAAGCTGGATGGCATGGCGTATTACTAGTATATAGTATTTCTTTTTCCGCTGCACTGTTTGTTATTGTATGTTGTTGTACACTCTGATGATGATATGATGTAATGTATAAAATGTAATAACTGATATAGTTCTTTGTTTAAAGATTATTCATTTATTATTATATGTTGTTCCGCTGCGAATTGTGAGATTCTGATGTTGTTCAGTTGTTTTCTATTCCGTCCTATTTTCTTCTGTTTTTCTTTTTCCTCTGTATTCTATTTTCTTCTATTTTAAAATTTTCTGTTCTCTTTTCTATTTTCTCTATTTTCTATCTTCTCTCTTCTTCTCTTTTCTTTTCTTAAATTCTTTTTAAAACCCATAACTATCCGGCTTTCGGCCTTCGATTTCTCGGCAGTCGATAAAGTGAGTATCGATGTTGAATTTTCGAAAGTCGAAAATTTTCGGGGTGTTACATTTGGTATCAGAGCTTATGGTTAAGCGACAACCATGGTTCTGTTGGGTATTACTCATTAGAGATAGAGTCAGCAATACTCTAGAATGAATTTGAGTGTAATAATAGCTATGAGAGCGTATTTGTTAGTGAATAAAAATTGTTTTATATTGTGATGATTGGTTTATTGAGTGGCATATGAACTTTCGTCAGCGTGGTCCGCAAGACTATGCCGAAGGGGTTTCTAAACACTTGAATAGAACAATTCGGCACAATATTGATTTTTAAATTGGGTGAATGAAATAATTTTACCTTGATTATATTTTATATATAAAGGAATAATTTTTCAGAATTATTAAAGTATATAAATTGATTGTTATGTGATTGTTAGTTGATTGTATATAATTCATTAAGTGTTAATGAAATTGAAAGCTATGTAAGTGAATTCAAATTGAAAGTAAATAAATTTGAATAGAATTGAACGTGAATTGGATTTAATTAGTGAATACAAACTAATTAAAATTGAATAAGAATGAATGTTGATAAAATCCAATGTTAATGAATCACATATGATTTAAATTGAAAACCTATTTCATTGAATATTAATGAGAATATGAATGAATATTTATTTGGTTATGGATGATAGTTGGTTGATGTTTGCATTTGTTGTTTAGTTACATTTGCTATGTTGACATATATAGTTATTATGTTGCTATATGTTGTATATTGAGATTATTGTCTATGTACATGTTCTCATGTTGTTTGTTGAGTGATTAGTAGGTGCGGATCGCGTTTGCTTCGCATTTGGAGCTCGCTTTTGCGCTATATTAGCCGTATATGCTTGCTAATAAAATATAAGGTACATATCTCGGATTAAATATCGCACTTTTACACTTTTTTCCCTGCGGGATGCCTCATTACTTGATGAGATGTATATTTGTGATATATATACTGTCATTTTTTTTTCGGATCGAGCCGCGCAAAGGAGACCATGGCGAATTTTTCCGAAAATTTAAGGCGTTAGAAAATTTTGAGAAAATTTGGGAAAATTTTGAAAACTTTAACTTTGATTTTGGAATTGAAAGTTAAACAATAGTAGTTGTTTTTGAAAAGATAACTAAGTATGATTTGAAAACTTAGTAAAAGATTTGTAAGAAGTTTAACTATGAATTTTGGAAAATTAATAGATTCTGTAACTTTGCTTACTTGTAATTTCGAGGACGAAATTCTTTTAAGGGGGAAGATTGTAACGACCCAGAATTTTTATTAATTAAAATTTGAATATTTAATTTATTTTAAATATTAATTAGTGAATTTATAAGTCAAATAAATTTTTATTTGAATTTTTGGATTTAATTGGATTTTTAAATCGATAATTTAATATGTTAAATTATGGAAATAATTGAAAATTGAGTTAAATATGATTGAAAATGATTTGTAAAATTTTGTTTTATCATATTGGAGTTAGAATGATATTTTAGAACTTTTAAAATCGAATTAAATGTTAATTTGTGAAAATTGAATATTTTAATATTTAAATCGACTAGTGAAAATAGTCAATTTTTGGACAGTCTCAGAATTGAACGAAACCAGTTCCATTGGATCCGTAATAGTTAGTTATTACCGGATTTCAAATTTCGTGTCAATCGGAGTTATCGTTTGATTGTAGCAGCTCGAAACGCATCGATTTATTTTTAAGTTAAATTTGGCGAGCTAAAATAGCCATTTTTCAAAAAGTCTCGGATTTCGACGAAACTAGTTTCATCGGATCCGTAATGTGATATTATTGTAAGGTTTCAAATTTCAAGTCAATTGGATTTAACGTTTGTCCTGTACGAATTAAAACGCCTAGAAATCGACTTAAATCGGTTTAATTCAAATTGAGCGTTTACAGCCATAACTCGCACATACTTCCGAATTAGCTTCCGAAACCTGTTCCATTGTGTCCGGAACGCGGGGTAAACCCTAGAAACGCTGGTTACGGCGCCTAAATCGGAGTTCGGAATTTCCGGGATGAATAGTGTTTCGGTTTTCTCTATAAATAGCCTCACACAAATTAAAAAAAATAAATAATATAACACAAAACCCTAGCCAAAAACTGCAGCCGCCACTACCCAACGAACGGCCAGAAAACTCTCCCCTTCCCTCTCTTTTATCTTTCAATCCGTCGACAATTAGGCTAAAGTTTCAACTAGAGAATCGAAGAGCATGGTGATATCTACAAGATCAACGGTTGTGATGTAAAACGGAGCGATGAGGTGGCGTCTACGGGGGTGCGTTTGTGGGCCGCACGGCCTCGTGGTGCATGCCAACCATAGAGCCGAGCTCTCTAAGCTTCAGGCCGAAGTTGGAGGGGATGGAGGGCTTCGCGATGGCGGAGATGTGATCGAATATAATCGTGTGTGGTGAGAGCGAATTCAAACCCTAAATATCTATGTTGGGTTCATGCTTGCGTGCTCCTTCCTGGAGATATTTGCGTGATGAAGGAGAAAGGGGAGTGACGGTGGAGATCTGCAGGTAGATGAAATGAAGGGCTAGGATTTGATTAAGGTTTAAATTTTATTAGTAAATGTTGTAAATTAGCAAGTTTAAATACGTGTAACTTCAAAAATTCATAACTTTTTCATACGAGGTCGAAAAAATGCAAACTCAGTTGCGTTGGAATCATATGGACGAGCACTACGCGATGGAGTTGGTTTGGAGTCATTTGGAGTTAGTGAGAATTTTGGGTAAAATTAAATGTCCGTTTAATTTTATTCGAAGTAAAAGCTGAAACGGAAATTAAAACCAAGGTGAGAACTTCTCACTCAATCGAATCAGTTTCGATTTTATTTTAAATAGTTAGATTTAAAATATTTGAATGCATGTTTGAATGATGATTGTTATCTATTGATTGTTAAAATAGACATTATACGCCGTTAGTAAGCGGATGTTATTTAATAAAAACATATACCGCGAATATTTCATAAACAGTGAAATTGGTATTATATATAATATCAATATATATATATTGGCATATGTATATATTGCAGTTGATTGATTTCCCGTATTTTTTAGCGGATGAGACCCTATTACGCCGTTATTAAGCGGATAATATTTAATAAGAACATATACCGCGATAATTTCGTACTGGAGCGAAATTGGTATTGTGCTAATGTTTGTGGATGCAGGAAAACAGGTTGGAGGGATCCAACTGGATTCCTCAACAGTTTTTATTTGATTTCAGATATTTTGATATTTGATGGATTTTCATATTGATATATGATATCGTAGTAGTCGTGATTGACTATTTGGTGTGTAGCATCATTGGACCCAGATTTTGGGATTTTAAAATGATTATAAAGTGATTTTTTGAAAATATACTATATTTTTGGAATTGATCCATTTTAAATAAATAAACGTTATAATAGTTAAAGTTATAAAATTATGGTTTTTGTGAAATACAGTTAAAAACTGATTTTAGAGAAATATGGATTAATGATTTTATAAAATAGTTTAAACTGGATTTTTGAGTTTATTATTAAAAGTTTGAATATAAGATTTATAAAATTTGATTATTTTATAAATCAGAATGGTGAAATTATAAAGGAATTTAAAGATGTTTTTAAAGAATAATATAAATTGATTTATATTAGGAGATTTATAAATGGATATTTATAAATTGAAATATTGACATTATAAAACGAGTTTTTATAAGTGTTTGAATGAAGTGAAAATGAATTTCATAAATGAATGAAATTTATAGAATTATAAACTGTGAAGTTATAAATAAAATTTATAAATAGTAAGATTTATAAATTGGTGAAGTTAATTGAGGAATAGATTTGGGTGAATAATTGAATCTTATAGGTTATAAGATTTATAATTATGAAGTTCAAAGGAACGATTTTTGCAAACAAATAGATTATAAGCACTTAACTTATAATATGAACTTTGAGTTATAAACTGGAATAGGTTAATAAAAGAATTTATAAAAAGGAAGTTTTTATAAATAAATAGAAATGGAATTTATAAACGATGTTTTATAAATTCGCAAATGACTTATTTTGATAAGTAAATTGTTGAAACCTATTAATGGAGTTATATTCACATTTTTGAATAGTGAATAATCCTTTGAATTAAAAATGAATAAAAGGATGAAATTGTTAATGAAGTATATTCACGTTTTTGAATAGTGAATAAGATGTCAAAGAAATTGTTTTGAATGTGATATTTCAAATAGAATTAAAACGATCTAACGATGTTTTAAAATGTGTTGAGATTCGAAACCATAGATTTCAACATTTATTGTTGAAATAGACGTTTCGAGAAATAAAAGGAGATGATGGACTATAACACTGTTGTTATAGTAAATGATTTCCGAAAGGAAATGTTTTGTATAGTATTGGGATTTATATATCTATTTTAATTTCGAATCCCTATACTAGTGATTTTGGGACGTTGTAACGATGTTTTACGCAACATTCATTTTTGGCCCAAATAAATATGTTTAAGTAAATGATTTCCTTAAAGAATGAAATATATACTTAATTCGATTTAAGTATATTGAATATTTTCTAAGTGTTGAAAATAAAAAGATTTGTGAATTACTTATTTTTAATAAGTATGGAATTGTTTTCCAATATGAAGTGAATAATTAGAATTTATCTTTTTGAAGATAAATTGAAAATGGATAATTGAAATCGTATATTCATGAATATTTTGAAATATAAATTCATTATGGAATTTATAAATGAAAAGAAGAATTTGTTTAAAAATAAATGTTGATTTATTTTTGAGGTATTGAAATTTAATATCTAGTGAAGATATTTTGGGAAATAAATAATTTGGAAAATTATTTGGAAACTGGTGATGTGTGCATATCCATTGATAGTTCAATAACCGACTATCAATATTTCCCTTTGAATGGGTAATTGATGTGATTTGTTTGAATGTGAATGCTACACTTATTTTTGAATAAGCGCTCACTATTCGGGTTAACCGGGAAAGGACCATGGGGTCGTATAACCCATTCCGAATATGTGATACGTCGTTATAATTGCATTGAAGATCGGTGTTGAAGACCGAGTATTTGCGAAAGCGATAGGATGACCTATCGATTGTCTCTGCACTGGGTAGCTCCTGGTATAGGGATCTCCTAAGTGATGGGAAATTCGATCGGGATTGTGAATACCCGTATTGCAAGGGCTTCGTAAGAAGTGCCTTCGGTTTTGTTCGAGCCCGGAACAGACTTGTATGGATTGTATGTCTGACGTTACAAATTGAGATATAAAGCCGATTTCTTTCAAATATATTTCTGTTGGTGGCGGAGAATTTATTCTTTTAGCTTAACACCCTTCTCTGAGACGTACGTGCTCAGAGGTTATGTAGTTGAATGTTATCAGCGATATATTCCCAATTTGGTAATGTGACATGCTGAGTGATGCTGAAATGATCATTGTGTTGATTATTTGTGATAGGATCGTTTATTTGATCGTCTATCCTTGTGATCATTGTGTTGATCATTTGTTGACCCAAAGCATGGCTTTTGTATAAAGTATGTTTTTGTGGACGTGACTTCGTCGAGCCTCACACCCCGTGAATGGTCAAAACAGGAAAGAAGCAGCAAGGTTATGAGGGGTAGCACCCTTTAGGATGTGTCCATTTCCTTCTGGAAAAGGGTGGTATCATGGTATGGAGCCCAGATACTTACTCATGTTGAAAACACTTTGTTATGATTATGTGAATTGATTACGAGCGCTCGGTGATAAAGGTCCCAAAGGACCGGGGGATGGCATATTCGGTCAGTTGTTACTCAGTTAGGGGTAACCCGGCCTTGTGTTGGTAGAGATCCGGTTTGGTTCTCGGGGATGTCCATCCAGAGGCATTCTCATGTGGCAATGGGAAGTTCCTTGGCCTGATCATTCGTTGGAAATCCAAAAAACAATACGTGACTTGTACGGTTTTAGTTGTAGAACCTGCTTCCTCAGGAGGTAGCTATAGTAGGCATAATATAATGGTACCTATGCTGGCAAAGATTTATATTCTACTTTCGAAATGAATTTCTTCTACACTATGCACTAATAATAATATCAAAATTGATTTGATTTTAATGCGTATCAAGCATCTTTGACTATCATAAGGAGAAATCTTCTCCAAGTCTGCGTTTGCATTGTGTGTGTGGCAGGAGGTCTTATGGTAGTCTCATTTTTAAAAGCATTGCGAATTGACTTTAAAAATATTCCTCTATTTTGATTTTAAAGATAAATAAACTGTTTTGAGTTCTCACACCAGTCACATGACTGACTTGGAGTTTATTGTTTTCCTTCCTAAACTCTGGGTGCCCACCAATTTCTACACGGGCAGTTAAGAGTTAGGTTTATCAGGATATTCTGGATATTCTGGAGTTGCTGGAGGCAAGCTGGATGGCATGGCGTATTACTAGTATACAGTATTTCTTTTTCCGCTGCACTGTTTGTTATTGTATGTTGTTGTACACTCTGATGATGATATGATGTAATGTATAAAATGTAATAACTGATATAGTTCTTTGTTTAAAGATTATTCATTTATTATTATATGTTGTTCCGCTGCGAATTGTGAGATTCTGATGTTGTTCAGTTGTTTTCTATTCCGTCCTATTTTCTTCTGTTTTTCTTTTTCCTCTATATTCTATTTTCTTCTATTTTAAAATTTTCTGTTCTCTTTTCTATTTTCTTTTCTCTCTATTTTCTATCTTCTCTCTTCTTCTCTTTTCTTTTCTTAAATTCTTTTTAAAACCCATAACTATCCGGCTTTCGGCCTTCGATTTCTCGGCAGTCGATAAAGTGAGTATCGATGTTGAATTTTCGAAAGTCGAAAATTTTCGGGGCGTTACAATCAACCACTACTTCCTTTCCTTTGTTTGTGCATAACTTTGAGCACTCAACCTTGCTGACCAATACACATCCAAATGACAAACACAAGCACAACAAAGATCGAAATATAAAAAGGGAAAGCCAGTTATAGAATAAGTTCGTATGAAAATCAAGCATTGGGAAACTCACAAATAAGACATCCCAATTCATCGGAGTAATGCATTCATTAATTCTTTACGTAAATGTAAGTAACGAATTATTCACCTTGGCTTAAAGAAGCTCCTATCTTTCCATAGCACTTCATATCACACACATAAACCCAACATTCCCTTTACTGTAAATGACTTGACCTCAAACTTCAACAAAACTCCAGTTTGATAATTTATATGGGTGTAGTTATGTGTTGAGAAAGCTTAGATTCCAGTTTCATGATTTTTCATTTAATATGGATTTTGGAAAAGGATGATAAGGTTAGTTTTTAATTTTGAAGAATGAAAGAAAATAAGAACTAGGATTTTTTTTCAAAAGAATGAACGAAGTCTCTTGACTTCTCAAGATAAGGAAGATAAGAAAATATATTAACTCCTCTTTTTATTTGATTTGGTCTAAATGATCTTTATTTTAGACATTTCTTCACTTATCACCTTTTCCTTTCCTTTGTAATTTGATTTTCTACTTATTTAGAAAAAATTCCAAATCCCAAGTAAAAACATATTTACTTAATAAAAGTAATTACACATCAGTGTGTGATTTTAGAAAATCATACTTTCATAGTTTAACTCCATATATAATTATTTACCTATTACTTACACTTTCAAGTCCATTTATGAATAAATTCCAAGCAATCAAATAGAAATTCGTTATTTACTACAACAAATCCCAAAATTATTTCATTGATCATTATTTAATTTTATAAAATCATTAAACCATCTTTTATCTATTTTAAACAAATAAACCATTTGAAGTTTATAAATATCAACTTAACTTCAAAATAATCAAAATTATCATCTATTATTAATCCATAACTTCGAAGGTATCTAACACCAAAATAATTCACTTAATAACCATTTTAAAAAATGATTTGTTAATTTAAATGAATATCACCAATTAAATTATCCTTTTTACCAAATCTCATGAATAGTTGTTTTATTACAAACATTCCTAGCTTCACAATTTACTTTACCATTAAAATTCCCATATAAATCTTCATGTTCAAAATCATCTTAAATTCCAGATACTCTCAATTATTCCTACATTATTCACATTTTACCATTTAACACTTATTTTATTAATTAAATCTCTATTATCAAATTTTATATATTGCTTTCAACATTGGGTTGTTACATCATGTACCAATCCAAACCTAAACCAAACCTAGATTCACATATATCCAATCTGTGTCAATGTTAGATGATTATTTGTATACAATTCTATATATAAGTAACGCCTTGTCATTCATGCCATCCATCGTCACTTGATACAACACACCAGTTTCCATCAACATAATGATGAAAAAAGAAAAATATAGAGAGGGTTGGACCACAATCTGGTGAATGATACATGTCTATTTTACAATATACTCTAATCATTCTCTAATAAAACTAAGACAATTGTGGTAAAAAATCATACCTTAGTCTCATTTTACTTGCATCAAGCAAGTAAGTGAAAAAATCCAATAAACATAGCTAACTCATGAAACAAGGTTTTAGTCCAGTACATTTTCAATGTTTGATGATATGGTCTAAACCATATACAAAGCCAAACCCACCTTATTACATTAACACATGGTTGAATCACCGAATGAATGTGGTTCCATATATGGCTTACAGACCCATTTTTGTACAACATGCACCTTAGAATTCTAATACCTACCGAAAGGCCGTGTTACCATGATAGCAAATAGACGTCTCAACATCGATAGTCAAAAAAATAACAAATAAAAATCGACTATCTATATCTATGTATCCATATATATCTACATATACATATCCATCCATATATTTATATATAAAAAAGTACAAGTCCAAAACATCCCAATTCAATCAAGTCAGAAACCCACTTCAGAAAGTTACTCAAACATCGCTCGAAAACCCAATGGAAAACCCCAAAGCGATTAGCGCAAACACTCACACACTTCACATGCATATATATAGGCCATTTGTAGACCTATGCCACTAGTTGACCTATGACTCTATGACCTCTCCATTGGTGGTAGGCATTTTGATAGAAATATAGGCTCCTATCAATATCCTGAATTTATTTTTTCCAGTTTTAAGTCACATTTTTCTTACTCATTTTGCATTTAAATTTTGATCCATTTCTTTCAAATTTTGGTATGTTCCTCTACTGTTTTCCTACTTTAACTTCAGCAAAAGATTCATGTCGAAATCATTTCATAATTTTCTTAAGAGTTAGTATTTATAAAATTAGTTTTTAGATTTTTACAAATACACTTTTCATATGCATGCCCTTTGAAATACACTTGAAAATCTTTGTAATTTCGAAATAAAATGATAACATAACCTGAAACGTCATTGTAACTTTATATGGATTTTTATATAATATATATATATATATTATACTATGTTTTCATTATAAATTAGTTTCTTCCAATTTAAACTCCTAAATTTTAGTCTTCATTATATAATTTTTATAATAACCAAAATTTTATATAAAACAACATTTAATCCACGAAATGCATTACATTACTTTAGAGGCCATTTCATCACCTTTTCTATGATTTACTATGAGATTTATCATGTAACTGTGTGTGTGTGTATCAATATACATACTAAACCAACCATACTTCATTATGATCATTATATATTTAGATATATGTATATGTATATATACACATGCATACATACATACATACATACATACAAGTATGTATGTATGTATGTATATGTATGTACATATGTATGTATGTGTAATTTTTATTAATTTTGAATTTTTCCTTCTAATTATAATAGTTTACCATCGTAAATCTTAGATTTCATAACCCATTCATTTCATATGTATTCCAAATCAAAATCTCTAATAATCATTCCAATGTTCACTAGTTTATGTATTAATTTAACCTCTTTCAATTCATCTATCATTTCAATTAATATTTACATCTAATCACTTTTAAATTTCATGTTTATTTCATCACTAATTACCATCCAAAATCGGTAATGATAAAATTTATTCCAAATTTCAACCCTAAGTCATGTCATCTTAAAACCAAAATAGATTGAATAGTTATATAATAAATTATGCGAAAGCTACTCACTTAGATTATAAATCCCATAGTTTGCTCGCTATTCGAAAATTCAACACTCAAATATTCATGTTAATAGGTATTAGAGTGCAGTCCTCGATTCGATTTTCGATCCGATATTTGATTTATTTTATTTTGTTGAGATTTAAGATAGTAAATTTGATTTTGATTGAAGAGGGTTCTCTACTTCCCAAGATGAGAGGAAGAAGAGAAAGAATACGCACATAGAAAAATGAATTTCTAATTTTGAAAGCGAGAAATGTCTTACTTAAATAGGAAAGCGAGGTAATTATTTAAATTTGTTGGCTTAGCCCAAAATTTAAAAATTCAAATTTCTAAAATAAAAAATTGCGATATCTCTCACATCTGGACTCTAATTCGGATAAATGAACATACAATGCACAATAGAGAAATGGGATGACCGTAATGACACTAGTTTCATTTTCAAATTCAAAATTCTAAAAAATTATGATTTTGCCCTTGGGTCAAAATTGTCAAAAATATTTCATTATTTAAATTATCAGAAAATATAGTTAGCACATAATGGTATGCCCTAAGCACGTAATTTGTTGCATATATCTAACTTTATTATCGATCTTTTTGTTTATAAAGGAATCTAATTTCTATATTATACTTTTTTACATAGCGAAATAATTAATTAAGTGAAAATTCAAAGTATATTAATTAGAAAATCGTTAGATAATATGTTATGTGATACGAGTCATAAATAGTTCTAATCATGAGATAATATGTTATTGCCACAATTTACCATTGTTTAAGCTTAAATAGTTGTGATGCGAAACTGGAGCTTGTGTAACCATACCACCTACAAAGCTAGTAGATCGGGTATTATACGAGGATTGTTCACATCTGGGTGTCATATATTGCCACTCTTCGCCTTTGTTAGTAGGGTATTATTGAGGGCAATATCCAAATTCAATAAAAACCTGTGCTTTTCCTTTGATCTCTTCACACTTATTCCTACATATATGATTAGATTCCCAGAATCTTATAGAATTACCTCCAAATAAAAGTTGCATTGAGTTTCTATGCCCTTGAAAAACGCTTGAATTTCTCTCCATCCATATATGCCAAATTAATGCAGTTATGACTGTATTAATTAATTTGCAGTAGGAATTGTTCCCATGATTACTTGAAAATATTTGTGAAAACAGTGTCCAAATTGTTGTTTGCGATTAATTGAATTTGTAACTTGTTTTTGGTGCTTTTCTATAGAGTCGTTGAGTAGATGCATTCACAAATAAGTGATTTCTAGACTCCTCACATTGATTGCACATTTTACATTCAAATCTATGGTGGAGTTCCATATGTGAATTTTAGTTCGGTGTTCAGTTTATCCAATTTTGCTAAAAGAGCATAGATATAACAATCTGCCTTTTTTACCCCCGAGTCCATACTAATACATCCATGGTATTCACGTGTCGAGAACCCAAGTACCGAAAAGATGAATTGTTAGGGTAAAATAAGAAGAAAATGAAATAGAACAAGAAAGAAGAGAGCATGATATCAGAATCTCACATGTGGAACGATAATATATAATATCTTAAAAGGTCTTTACCAAAAAGAGAACTTTGTTATACACACATCGATCAGAGTAAGTAATTTAACATCGGCTGGATAGTTGTAACAACCCATCCTTACAAAATGCTGACAGATATGAAACACGTAACGCAGTGGAAATAAAGTACGGTAGAAAATCATGCAGCTCCTCTCCAAGAGCTCTAATGAACCATAGCCAAATTTGGAAACATACTCGATCTGACCTGAGCATGAAAAAATAACACCCGGATTAGTTTGGTAAACCAGCATGAGAAATAAGGTGTCTAGTAAGACCACGCCATCAATAAACACAGACCTGTTTTTCCTTTACGAAAAATAGACCATTTCTATTATAAAACCCAGTGATAATATAATAATGTCTAAGGTGTGAAATTTAAATAATCATAGAGCCGCGATGCAAGTGAGTGTACATAGTAATAATAATAAGTATACAATCACACATGCTAAGGCATATTCGCTAATTGTGTAGGATTTCCACGTAGATCTTTTTAGGGAAGTCGAATCTAAACTACTGCATAAGGATCAGAGATATCCTTCTGAAGCATTGTACATCCCCAGTGAATGTACCATATAAAATACAAGTTGGCCAACTAGCCGAGTGCATCGCTCCTGCGTGCATATCAATAAGTAACTCTATGATAGATTCGCATGAACCCTAGTGGGTTGCTAACCCTATGGCTATGCATCCCACCTCTGATTTTTTTCATATCCATTGGTGAGCCTATGCCTGGCATTCGAGCACATAAGTCACCAATCGAAGAGATCTTCCACAAGCTTCAACTCGAACAGATCATGGAACCATACATGGATTCCTATATCTCAATAGATCTCGAAATGACATATGGATTCCTTAACAGATCTCAAAATCACGCATGGATTCTCATACCTCAATAGGTTTCAACAGGTCTAAAAATCACATATTGATCCCCACATCATGAATAGATCATGAACATCTACATGTATTCGAGCATTTTAAACAGATCTTGAATCTCTACATAGATTCTAGCATTACGAACCAATCACGAAGCAATCACAAACCTCTTCCAAAGCATAGAACATGTATATTGCTTTGTAATGTTTACGATTTCAAGTCATCTCACATAAGTACATCCTCCGCTTACCAAGTGCTCTAAAATCAATTGATCGATTTCTTGGTATACTGAACCCCGGTTTTGTGGGAAATAAACTGACAATACATAAGATCGAAGATCACCTCCTAACTATTTGAGCGGACAGATTCCTTATTATTGTCCTCGAAGAGCGAAACGAGTTTATATATATATAACATTACCTTAGATAACTGCATCATATAATCCCTGTGTAACGCCCTGGAAATTTTCGACTTTCGAAAATTCAACATCGATACTCACTTTATCGACTGCCGAGAAATCGAAGGCCGAAAACCCGAAATGTTAGGGTTTTAAAAAAAGAATTTAAGAAAAGAAAAAGAAAGAAGAAGAGAGAAAAGATAGAGAGGAAAGAAAATAGAAAAGAAAAGAAAACAGTAAATAGAACAGAAAGAAAAATAGAACGGAACAGAAAACAACAGAACAACATCAGAATCTCACAATTCGCAGCGGAACAACATATAATAATAATAAATGAATAATCTTTAAATAAAGAACTATATCAGTTATTACTTTTTATACATTTCATTTCATTACATCATATCATCAGAGTATACAACATCATACAACAACAAACAATGCAGCGGAAAAAGAAATACTATATACTAGTAATACGCCATGCCATCCAGCTTGCCTCCAGCAACTCCAGAATATCCAGAATATCCTGATAAACCTAACTCTTGACTGCCCGTGTAGAAATTGGTGGGCACCCAGAGTTTAGGAAGGAAAACAATAAACTCCGAGTCAGTCATGTGACTGGTGTGAGAACTCAAAACAGTTTATTTATCTTTAAAATCAAAATAGAGGAATATTTTTAAATTTAATTCGCAATGCTTTTAAAAATGAGACTACCATAAGGCCTCCCGCACACACACACAATGCAAACGCAGAATCGGAGGAGATTTCTCCTTATGATAGTCAAAGATGCTTGATACGCATTTAAAATAACATTTGATATTATTACTAGTGCATAGCGTAGAGAAATATTTCGAAAGTAGAATATAAATCTTAGCCAACATAGACATTTCGAACTATGCCTACTATAGCTACCATCCAAACAGTGGTGACCACCATAAGTGAATGGCAGCTTCTACAACTAATACCGTACAAGTTTCGTATTAGGAATTGGATTTCCAACGAATGATCAGGCCAAGGAACTTCCCATTGCCACATGAGAATGCCTCTGGATGGACATCCCCGAGAACCAAACCGGATCTCTACCAACACAAGGTTGGGTTACTCCTAACTGAGTAACAACTGACCGAATATGCCATCCCCCGGTCCTTTGGGACCTTTTCACCGAGCGCTCGTAATCAATTCACACAATCATAACAAAGTGTTTTCAACATGAGTAAGTATCTGGGCTCCATACCATGATACCACCCTTTTCCAGAAGGAAATGCACACATCCTAAAGGGCGCTACCCCTCATAACCTTGCTGCTTCTTTCCTGTTTTGACCATTCACGGGGTGTGAGGCTCGACGAAGTCACGTCCACAAAAACATACTTTATACAAAAGCCATGCTTTGGGTCAACAAATGATCATAGAAATGATCACAAAGATAGACGATCAAATAAACGATCCTATCACAAATAATCAACACAATGATCATTTACAGCAACACTCAGCATGTCACATTACCAAATTGGGAATATATCGCTGATAACATTCAACTACATAACCTCTGAGCACGTACGTCTCAGAGAAGGGTGTTAAGCTAAAAGAATAAATTCTCCGCCACCAACAGAAATATATTTGAAAGAAATCGGCTTTATATCTCAACTTGTAATGTCAGACATACAATCCATACAAGTCTGTTCCGGGCTCGAACAAAACCGAAGGCACTTACAAAGAAGTCCTTGCAATCCGGATATTCACAATCCTGATCGGATTTCCCATCACTTAGGGAGTCTCTATACCGTTGCAACTCAGTGCAGAGACAATCGATAGGTCATCCTATCGCTCTCGCAAATACCGGGTCTTCAACACCGATCTTCAATGCAATTCACAACGACGTATCACATATTCGGAATGGGTTATACGACCCCATGGTCCTTTCCCGGTTAACCCGAATAGTGAGCGCTTATTCAAAAATAAGTGTGGCATTCCAATTCAAACAAATCACATCAATTACCCATTCAAAGGGAAATATTGATAGTCGGTTACTGAACTATCACTGGATATGCACACATCACCAGTTTCCAAATAATTTTCCAAATTATCTATTTTCCAAAATATCTTTACAAGATATATTATTTCACACTTCAAAAATAAATCAATATTTATTTTTTTATTTTTTTAAACCAATTCTCGTTTTCATTCATAAATTCCATAGTGAATTTATAATCCAAAATATCTATGAATATTCGATGTCGATTATTCATTTCAATTTATCTTCAAAAAGATAAATTCCCAAAATATTCACTTTATATTGGAAAACATTTTTAAACTTATTTAATAAGTAATTCACAAATTTTATTTCTTTTCAACACTTGGAAAATATTCAGTATACTTCAATCAAGATTAAGTATATATTTCATTCTTTAAGGAAATCATTCTCTTAAACATATTTATTTGGGCCAAAACGAATGTTACGTAAAACATCGTTACGACAACCCAAAATCACTAGTATAGGGATTCGAAATTAAAATAGATATATAAATCCCAATACTATACAAAACATTTCCTTTCGGAAATCATTTACTATAACAATAGTGTTATAGTCCACCATTTCCTTCTATTTCTCGAAAACGTCTATTTCAACAATAAATGTTGAAATCTATGGTTTCGAATCTCAACACATTTTAAAACATCGTTAGATCGTTTTAATTCAATTTAAAATATCACATCCTAAACAATTTCTTTAACATATTATTCACTTTTCAAAAACGTGAATATACTATGTTAACAATTTTCATCCTTTCTATACATTTCATTTTAAAGAATTATTCACAATCAAAAATGTGAATATAACTCCATTAATAGGTTTCAACAATTTACTTATCAAAATAAGTCGTTTGTGAATTTATAAAACAACGTTTATAAATTCCATTTCTAATTATTTTATAACAATTTCCTTTTATAAATTTTCTTTATTAACCTATTCGATTTATAACTCAATTATAAACTAAAGGTTCATATTATAAGTTAAATACTTATAATTTATTCGTTTGCAAAAATCGTTCCTTTGAACTTCATAATCATAAATCTTATAACTTATAAGATTCAAATTATTTATCCAAAACCATTCTTTAATAACTTCACGAAATTTATAAATCTTATTATTTATAAATTTCACTTATAACTTTACCATTTATAATTTTATAAATTCCATTCACTTATGCAATCCATTTTCACTTCATTCAAACACTTATAAAAACTCGTTTTATAATGTCAATATTTCAATTTATAAATATCCATTTATAAATCTCTTAATATAAATCAATTTATATTATTCTTTAAAACGTCTTTAATCTCCTTTATTATTTCACCATTTTGATTCATAAAATAATTAAATTTTATAAATCCTATATTTAAACTTTTCACAATAAATTCTAAAATCCCGATTAAACTATTTTATAAAATCATTAGCATCATATTCTCAAAAATCAGTTTTTAACTATATTTCTCAAAAATCATAATTTCTATAACATTAAAATTATAACGTTTATTTATTTAAAATGGATCAATTCCAAAAATATTTTATAAACGTATTCTTTCAAAAATCACTTTAAAATCATTTTAAAATTCCAAAATTTGGTCCAATGATGCTACATACCAAATAGTCAATCACGACAAACAACGATATCATATATCGATATGATAATCCATCAAATATCAAAATATCTGAAATCAAATAAATACTGTTGAGGAATACAGTTGGATCCCTCCAACCTGTTTTCCTGCATCCAAAAACATTAACACAATACCAATTTCGCTCCAGTACGAAATTATCGCGGTATATGGGATTTAAATATTATCCGCTTAATAGACGGCGCAATAGGGTCTCATCCGCTAAACAAAAAAAATGCGGAAAATCAATAACTCCAATATATACATATGCCAATATATATATATTGCTATTATATATAATACCAATTTCACTGTTTATGAAATATTCGCGGTATATGTTTTTATTTAAATAACATCCGCTTACTAACGGCGCATAATGTCTATTTTAACAATCAATAGATAACAATCATCATTCAAACATGCATTCAAATATTTTAAATCTAACTTATTTAAAATAAAATCGAAACTGATTCGATTGAGTGAGAAGTTCTCACCTTGGTTTTATTTCCGTTTTAGCGATTTATTTCGAATAAAATTAAACGGACGTTTAATTTTACCCAAAATTCTCACTAACTCCAAACGACTCCAATCCAATTTCATCGCGTAGTGCTCGTCCATACGATTCCAGCGCAACTGGTTTCGCGCGTTTTCGACCTCGTATGAAAAAGATATGATTTTATGAAGTTTATACGAATTTATATAAACAATTTACAACTAAATTTCTAATTTTTATAACCTACAACAACACAGGCCGTAGGATTTGGTTCCCACGCATCATGACCGCACGCACCTTCACCTTCCCCCACGCGAAAATCTACAGACCGCACAAACCCAATCAATCACAAACTAGGGTTAGACTTTGCACAATCAATACTCGACGAAACTTCATCAAACCACCGCCATCTCGAAGCCCTTCGCAAGAGCTATCTCCACCATCCCTAGCATGAAGCTCGGCCCCCACATGAGCATGGAATTGCGTGCGTGACTGGCCACGGTCGGCCCTCCCTATCTCCCACTACGATGCTCCAAACCACATCTCCACCGTTGAATACGTAGAACATGTTGTGCTCTACAAGTTTGATGTTGAACATTCTTGCTAATTCTTGATGGATTTGGAGTAATCGAGGGAGGAAGGAGAAGCATTCTCAGCCTTTGGTTCTGGAGACGGCGGCTAGGGTTATAAATTAGGGTTTTATTATTTTTTTTCTAATTTATGAAGGTGTTGGTATCTATTTATAGAAAAAATTCGAACACTATTCATCCGGAAATTCCGAACTCCGATTTACGCGCCGAAACTGACGTTCCTAGGGTTTATCCCGCGTTCCGGACACAATGGAACAGGTTTCGAAAGCTAATTCGGACATCTGTGCAAGTTATGGCTATAAACGCTCAATTTAAATTAAACCGATTTAAATCGATTTCTAGGCGTTTTAATTCGTACCGGACAAACGGTAAATCCAATTGACACGAAATTTGAAACCTTACAATAATATCACATTACGGATCTGATGAAACTGGTTTCGTCGAAATCCGAGACTTTTTGAAAAATGGCTATTTAAACTCGCCAAATTAAAATTAAAAATAAATCGATGCGTTTCGAGCTGCCACGATCAAACGATAACTCCGATTGACACGAAAATTGAAATCCGATAATAACTAACTATTACGGATCCAATGGAACTGGTTTCGTTCAATTCTGAGACTGTTCAAAAATTGACTATTTTCACTAGTCGATTATAATATTAAAATATTCAATTTTCACAATTTAACTTTTAATCCAATTTTAAAAGTTCTAAAATATCGTTCTAACTTCAATATGATAAAATAAAATTTTACAAATCATTTTCAATCATATTTAACTCAATTTTTTCAATTATTTCCATAATTTAACATATTAAATTATCGATTTAAAAATCCAATAATTCAAAATAAAATTTATTTGACTTATAAATTCACTTATTAATATTTAAAATTAATTAAATATTTAAATTTTAATTATTAAAAATCCTGGGTCGTTACACCCTGTGTTTCTTCAAAGATATTTCCATAGTACATTTGGTCAGTATTTGATAGTGGGTTACTTAACTGTCAAATAAACAAACAATCCAATACAATGAGAATAATCGCATACGGAAAACTAGTTCCCATACACTATCCATAAGAAGGTAACACACAAAGCACGATCGAAATAAACAAGCACGATCCAGTCATATAAACGACTTCTAATCCCCCTTATAATTAATGTTAATATATTAGTTAAAAACTTATTTTATTTGTAGTACTCATTTTACTCGATAAACTCTTTTATAATTTAAACTCCATTTATTAATTAAACCCCACTATTCAATTAAAACATCACTTTTCATTTTCAGCACATTTCAACGCTTCCAAAAGTATTCATATACTTATCTACGTATATTCACAAATCAATTTAAAAGGGCTTGAGACCAATGTTGCTAAAATACTGTCACTACAAACCCAAAACCATTTACTTAAAATTTTCTTTAAACTCCATTTTAAAGACCTATTTACGTACACAAGTATAATAAAAATGTCTTAAAGGCGAATATTACTAACATATTACCATAACAAACCTAAATCCATTCTATATTTGTCATTAACTTTAAAACATCCTTTTTAAAGTTCTAAGTACTTCCCCATTTATTGAATAAGGTGATATACCTTTTTAATCAATTTACAAAAAACAGTCCATTATAACATAAGTGTATAATCTCAAAACTCCTTTTAAATCCCTTTACAAAGGATTAAACTTCGTTTTTAAAACTTCTATACATTAAAATACTTCTAAAAGAATAAATGTAAATACATATACTAATTTATTTATAGCAAAGGTACTTGCTAAATAATATAAAACATTTTTAAAATGTTATAATATAAAATCCTTTTATTTCTTAAAATAAATCTTCAATAACTTTTAAAACCATGTATATACACACTAAAATATACTTTTAAAATACTTATACCATATTTTAAAACCTTTTGTTCATAACACCACTTTAAAATCTACTATATAATTTGAAATCATCACCTCATAAACTGATAAATGATTTTTAGAAAATCAACCTTGTTAATTTTCTGATAATAAGTACACTAATGGTACTTATTATAAACACGAATAACCCCTAGGATGTCTTCCACAGTTAAACTTAAAATGACAGATCCCAATGATTTCAAAGTGTATCCATCATGACCTTATCTCTTCTAACATTTTCCATTCAATTTCCACAAACACCTAAACCAATCCCTCCATGTCAGACACACCCAAACATGTGTAGAACAACCCAACACACACACACATATATACGCATACACACACACATTTCCATAATTTATCACATTTTATCCAATTTAACATATCTCAAATATCAGAGATTTCAAAGCATGTTTATAAGGACTATATCATTTCTAAATATATAGTGCACTACCACTTTTCACAAAGCAACATCAAACATGTAAACAAGTAGTCTGGGCCACAATACATGCTATAGATGGTCAAAACAGAGATTATACCCTATAATATTGTTATCACTTGTTTTACAAACAAGGCGGGGTCTAAGTAATAAGTTGTAATCCATTCAATAGATTATATTTTTAATATAATAACGATTATATATACAATGATATACAATCAACTGGTGAGTAAAACTCATCCAAGCTCCAGTTAATGCATTCGCATTCCCGAATAGTTCAAAATCAAACGCCGTTCGATTTTGACTAAAAGTCTCTCCAAACACGACGAATCTAACCCTGTTGTTTAGATAATCCAAATACAAATGCAATGGTGAAAACGCCTTGATCGGATCTCGCATGAACAAGATATGATTATTAGAACATTTAAGATAGTTAAGCTAATAATTAACATTAGTTAATCAAGGTAATTATGTTAATTACCTCTCTATAACTAGGCCGACATTCACAAACCCTAACACCATGACTCCGTTATCATCGCCCTGCCACCTCCGTCGATCGAGCGCCGTCGCTCCACTACTACCGACCCGCTTGGCCAAAGCGAGCCTATCCCGACTGGCCTATCCTCCAACGGTGCCTCCTAGCTCCAGATTGAACCCCATAACGACGTCGCCGTTCAACTCAATCTAGCCTTCGCCACCGTTGACCATTTGCCAACAATACTCTACTAGCGTGTGGCCCTAGCCACCTTCTCCAACTTAACCTCAGTGCCACCGCCTAGATATCATCAACGACGATGAAATCTTCAGGCCTAGATGCTGCCTTCTCTAGCAATTTCCCATCGCCTCCTCATGATCCACGATGATCTGACCGGTCAACACACTCCACTCAACCCTAGGAACATTTTCCTAGTCGGGACCATCACTTGGATGACCTCTAGAGATGTCGGTCAACCATAGCCATTGAATTTGGGGTTAGGTTTTTAAAAAAACAAAGATAATGAGGACCTTATATAGAAGATATTCCAACATTGTTACCCTCCAAAATCCCAAACTTCAAACGAAGTGCGTTCACTGGCATTCCTAGCTAATTATCGCCATTCTGAACACAATGAAACCAGTATTGAGACCTATTTCCATCATATACAAAAGTTAGCTTTTAAAATAAAATTATATTATATTATAATTCATAAAATTAATTGCTTTGCGTTTCGAACTCATATGACTACATTGTACGCCTGACCATCACGAAACCTAACGGCGTATAATAATTCATTATTCTGAATCCATTGATACTGGTTTCATCAAAGTCCGAGATAATGTCTCCGAATGATAATTTCACACATTAATTAAAAAGAATTTTTATTAAAATCAATTTAATCACTTTTAATTCTAAATTAAAAGCTTTCCTTTATCATTCTTATTTCAACAAAACTTAAATAACCTTTTGAAATCATTTTTTTTCACATTAAATCCAAAATTTAATATTTAAATAATTCCAATATCGAATTACAAACCATTTAAAAATCTAGGTCCTTACAATATATTTCTATTTTTTGTGTGCATACATTGTTCCAAATATAAGAACACCAATCTAACTATGGGCGTTTGTCCCTGACTTATTCCCAGACTAATGAAAACATGAATGTACAATCATTTTGAAGCTTCCACTACCAATAATCTTCCCTGATGTTTCGATTGATAGGGATAGATTGAATTTCTTGGACCATACAAGGAGGCCAATTTAGAAGATCTTCTCTCCATTAAACATTAGCCATGAGAAAGGAGACTTCCCTATTGGGTCTGCAATGACTGTAATTTCTTACCACCGTAACATGTGTTTTAAAGATTTTCCTTGATCCATGGATCAAACAATGAGCTAGTGTTTTCTCCATCCCTAATTTTCCTCTCTATGATTCCTTATATTTATTACCTAGTTTTAAGAAATTTTTTCCATGTATGTAACGAATTATTGCCTTTAATAGTTGTCAAAAAGTAATTATTTTGACACTATATATTTTCCATCCATTTTGCCCAAAGGTAGTCTTTTTGCAAATATCTCTAAGTGATTTGAAACTGCTTTCACGACGTCCTCTAACTTTCTCAGATGCATACCACCTACATCATTTGGTTTACACATGTCATTCTAGTTAAAATGTGATATTTGTTTTTCCATACAAATCTAGAACAGATAGAATTTATTATAATTACGATGGATGTTGGTAGCTTACAGAATTGCATCCAAAACATGACAATTGAATAGATCACTATTTCTATTAATTCAATTTTGTCAGCTATGTTGAAACTTCTATTTTTTTAAATTGCTAAAATTTTGGTTAATTTTATCTAACAACGTACCAAAATCTCTTGCTTTTAGTTTCCTGTGAGATAGAGGTTCTCTCAAATATGTGATTGGGAGACCCCTACTTAGACTTCCAATATTCCATTGTATGATCTTTGTTTTTTCCCTTTGTTGAATAATAAGGTGGTTTTATACTAATTCATTTCTAGATCTATAGACCCTTTTATCTTACGCAAGACTTTGGCAATAATTTTTATATTTTTCATGCTGGCTTTTGTAAATATTAGTATGCCATCAATATATAGTAAATATGTAAGAATATGTTCACTCGAAAAAAATAAGGATTAAGTTTCCTTCGTGGTTTTCCAAGTCCAATAGAATAGTGAAGTATTTAATTGTAATTGCGAAAAGATAAGGAGATAGCGGGTCTCCCTATTTAATACCCCTATTACTGTTGAAGTAATCTATTGGATTTTGGCAATTGTTTCTTTTTCCTTGTGGTTCAAACAACATGGCTACCACAAAGCAATCATTAAAAATCTACATCATCATTGGAATTATGCATGCCATTGGAAATTTTATCTTGAGAATATAACATAGCATTAAAATCTCCTACTATTACCTAAGGCATTTGATTCCCCATGCTTGTTGCTTAATGTACCCCTAAATTTCCTTCCTTTCTTTGTTTGGGTTATGAGCATAATCTATGGTAACCATGATCCTTCCTTATTCAAGTTGCTTATTATTATGTGCAAAGCCTTGCTTCTTATTCAAGAAGATAACAACCTCTTGGTTTTATTTTCAGTTAATTTTTTTCTAGTAAACCTACAACTGCTAATTTATTTTTCTTTGTAACTTGTGAAATATTTAATTATTTAAAGGGGAAATTTGAAAGCTTTATGTTCCAAATTAGAAAATTCAATAAATAAACGGTTTTGCATACTTCCTGATTCAAAATGAGAAGGAATGCTCACACTGTATTTGTTAATTTCATTTTTCTTCCTTTTGCTCTCAAATGATTGACAGCATTTTGCTATGCAATACGTCGGTGTTGTGCTTTGCTTTAAACTCGAAAATGCTTTCATTCATCCTCTATCTTTAAATTTATCCGATTCTAGTGTGTGAGCAAATAGTGTCATCACCCTAGTTTAGTGGGTTTGAGGCTTGCACATTTAAGGGCCGAGTAGTTCCAATGGGTAGTGCTTAAGAATTATCCGTCTCTATTAGATCCTAAAGTGGCGATTCTCTAGGTTGCAGTACTTACATCTCTATATTCGTGCCATTATTTGATTCTAAATCATTTAAGTTGTTGTAATTATTTGATTATATGTTTGAGTCGTAATTTGATCCAGGACCATCCTCTACAACTGTATTGATATTCTTTCCTAATGGAATTGAACTCTCCACTGGTTTTGTTTGGTTAAAAATAATTTATGTTGAGTCATTATTCACTAGACATGGTGTTATAGCTTTATTATTATCTACCTTTATCATGATACATTTGTTTCCTGAAGCACCACTGTTTCTTTTAGTTTTTGAATTATGTTCATGTAGTAAATCTTATGGCTGCTTAAACTATTTAGATTTCTCAGTGTCATTTGTTTCTGAATATGTAATTTCATTATTTGTATTATTTTGTAGGATACCAGTAACAATTTCTTGTGTAGCTCTTGCTTTGGGCATTTAGACTTTTTCGAAAATGCAGCATTGAAAGTGACTATTTGTGGCTAGTTATCACTTAGGATCGTGTAATATAGATATATGATAATACAGAGTGTAGTGATGATAGCAATATAGTAAATAGTACGGAATATAAAAGCAGTATAATAAAATGACACCTGAGATTTTTATACTGGTTCGAAGCTCCTTCTACATCCAGTCGCAAACTCCTTCTGGAATTTCACTAAAACGACAACCCTCACTTAACCTGGAGGAATAGGTCTATACAACCCATGAGCAACCGAACAGGAACCTGAGTAGAAGAATAGGATTTTATATCAGCAGCCGAAGAGGACTTCACATGCTTGAGTAGCAGAACAGGACTTCGACAAATACAAAAGAATATCTGACACTGTGTGTTCTTGATAACACTGATTTGTCTCTGATAGTACAAACCTCCTATAATCAGATCCTCAAGTATATGAAGTGCATGTGAAGATATAAAAAGAAGGTCATGCTAAAAATCGAAGATTATGAAAGTTTATTTTGAGATTCAAAGCAATAATATGCTTGTTTGCTGTTTGAATGCAAGTATAAGAGCACAGGAAGAATATAAGATAGTTAGACAGATTTTCGATGAATATGAGGTGTTTGGGAACATGTATTTATAGTAGCAGAGGGTTGTTGCCATTGGAGAAGAGTTCTGACCAAAAGAAGCAACCATTTCCATTCAGAGAAGGATCGCAACCTTTCGCGGAATGGAAATGTCTTTTCAAAATATGACAGTTGGGTTCAGGTTAGTCGACTAGTCGAAAATGGTTAGTCGACTGAATAGTGAAGACATGTAAAAAAATCATGCACAAATTTGTTAAAATGCATAGGTTCAGTCGACTGACTGAATTCTGTTGTTAAGCAAAAAATACAGTAGCTCATTTGGTTAGAGTACTTGCATTCCAAACTAGTAACCCGGGTTTGATCCCCGCTCCATGCATTTTTTGAAAACTTGATTTTGACTAAAATATGCGTGCAAGTTTATTTGAATATGAATGATGATTCTTGAGGAAAGATTTTAACAAAGCACTAAACTAGACTTTATATACACATTTGATGACTCTTATTAAAATATATAACTATACGAACCATGTATTGAACCGATGAGTCTGGATTTTATCGTAGTCGTAGATTTGTGAATTGTTGTGTATTGTCAGCAATCAAAACCTATGATCCAACAGGTATTTGGATAGATGTCCAATGCAGTTGCAATTTAGATAAATGCTCAACGGCCATTAATATTCTACTAATTACACGATCATTTCATTACTTTCATCTACAATAGCCATATTGTTAGGGAAAGTGAAATCATTAATAATCTCTATCAACACCCTAACAAAAGAAATTATTATCAAACCTTAAGTGTAATGATACATTTTAATTCAAGTGCTAACATAAAATCAATCTACTTATCCCCTCTTCAGAATAGAAGTCCAATTTCAGACCTGGGAATCTCATCCAAGCTGGTATTGTTTGCAGAAATTGTTTTGTCAACTTAAGCCCCAGGATTTATCTTTTTATCATCATCGTTTTTCTATCATAAACAGGGTACTCCTTCCAGTATCCTATCACAATCATCCTTATTGTCAAATTTGATTGCGTAGAAGCCATTATCCTTGGTGTAAATTTGGAACTCTCCTTTTAGATTCAATGCCCTTTCAATATTGGCTCTGAAATAATGGCAGTAAGGGTGGGAACCTATCATACAAATTACAACCAAATTATCCTAATATTTCTCATTGAATACTTAGCGAAAGCTAAATTCCATTGGAGTATAAAATTTTAATGTCGTAGCAATTTGGATCTGTTCATCGACTATAACAACCTTCTATGGTCTAATTAGTGGGTTCAGGATGCAATTAGTCTTCATTTGCATACTGCAGTGTGCAACCATGTTTTACCGGATGAGATAGGAATTGAAGTGGGCAAAGCAGAAGGAACTACTATTAATCAAGGTGCGAATTCACATTTGAAATGCCAACAACCCTATTCATTCATTGATGAAGTTTGGATTTGGGAATTGCCTTCATTGTCCTGTGTTGTAGTTGAGAAATTCTTGCGGTTCTCTTGGATATCACGAGGGTGAAGCCCTTATTTTCTACTCTTTTTTTATGAGAAGGGCAGACAGATCTGGCAATTTAAGGGTAGGGATGGTGGTTGCCAGGTGGCAGATTTAGGTCTAGGGTTTTCCACCATGCAACCTTATGAAAATAGATGGACTCATCTTAGATTTCATGTTAGTTAATTAGTTAATAACAACCATATCAAATAGGAATCTCAGAGTGATGATATTATATAGTTCTCTTAACTTGAGAACATTGATTAAATTCAATGCATATACTCTACTTTGATTATAGTAAAATCATGACACGACGATAATTAGGTGACCATAGTTAGGTATGAGTTGAAGCATTGGAAGTGAAACATTTTTCAATAGAGAATTTGTCTTCTCAGTTATATAAGGTCAACTCACGATCAGCTTAGTCAACTCAAAGTCAAAATCTTTTCCCAGAGTAGTACAGTTAATCATAAATGTTATTACTGAACCAAGAACTTTGTTTATGTACTTGAGTTATAAATGGATGGAACTTTCATTAAAACCAAATTCCATACATCCTAAAGTTATATAGTGTTGACGAAGAGAATGTATGTAAATTATCATTACTAAAAGAAATGCCTAAAATGTAATATTGTATTTTACCGTTGAAAATCTATAAGCAATAAATTTAGCCAAATTGTCACATCACTAGATAAATTGATGTGTGAACATTGATATTCAAATTGTTTGATATTAATCACCGACTTAATTAACACCTGTGAGTCATACAACCATATCAGTGAATTCCCCGAAACACCACAAGATTTAATTAGTTTATAAATTTTATAAATTATTTAACATTTAAGAAATATTAATTATTTATGTATTTGGTATTCTGGATGCTATTGGTCATTGTTTAGATGTCATTAACAATTAACTGGGCACATATATAAAGTATATATGTGCCTATCAATATATGATATCGGCACACATTTAAATGTGATATAAATGAAATTGATTATATAATAGGCTTAAATTTTTATTAGCCTAGTATCTAAATGGTGGTCAGGAATAGCTAGGGAAATTAGAGATTTGAATTTCAGATCTGGATCTAATAACTTGGTAAATGAATTGAGGGTAAAAGGGGGAAAATTTGTCCTCATTTCTCTCTACATGAACCAACCTAAGCCTCATTTTTTATGGTCTTCCTCCCTCCATCCCTTATACATGAGTTGCAACCCACTCCTCCTCATAGCTAAATACTTCTAGAATGAACGACATCAAAATAAAATAAATGCAATGGCGCATTAATTGTAGCAATATCAAATGATCGATTCCTTCGGATCTTAGAGATTTCTCTTATCTAGTCGTGGTCAAAGGCAACGTCTTCTAGGTATAATTTCAATTTATGTTTTATATTCTTGTACATGCTATTTGATCATCCATAGAATTATTTTATATATGTATTATTGTATCAGCAATATTATATGTGTATTTGATTACATATAAGAATTAAATTGCCGAATGTTGATTATTTATCCTAGTTTGAAATCGTATATAAATATGTATAACTTTTTTCGACTAGTTATATGTTTATATTAATATGTTATAATTTTCTATACACTATAATTAATTCTTCTAATTTTTAAATAGAACCGATTTTAAATTCAAAATTTATTTATTATAATTATTCAAATATTCATATATAAATTAAATTACTAAAATTAAATTCAACTTTAATTTTTTTTGTCAAATCATAATAATATAATAAATATAATTTATTTTATATATAATTTTTTTTATACATTTATCCATAAATTATATTTATATTTATTTATTAAAATAACTTTTGGTTTAAAAATAACATTTTGTTGTAGAAAAGAATTTCAATATGAATATCTTATTTTAAAATATTTATTTTAAAACAAAAATAAAAGTATTAATTTTTTTATACTCCTTAAATAGTTTTAGTTATTAATATATATTTATGCACTACAATAAAATTTATTTTTGATTGATAATTATATTATAAAATATTTAAATTTATTAAAGGTACTTTAGATGATATTTTAAAGAACTAAATTTGATTTTCCAAATGTTTAACTATGTCTTAATTAGATATTATAAATATAAACTTGGAATTTGAATCTTGTTGACTTAGTCAAAATCAAATAAGATAGTAAGTTCTGGAATTTCAAACACTTCGTATTTAAATGTTCGAATTATTTAAATATTTATGTCCATGATTTAATATGATTTTATAACCTTTTTAAATACTTTTTAGTTAACAATTAGAAAACTTATTCTTGAAATATGTTTATAAAATTATATACTTTGGATAAATACTAAAAATGTGACTGGAATTTTTTTTGTTAAAAATCAACTTTTTGTACCATACAAGTTGTGCAAACATTTAGAACTTGAATAGTTATCATATGTAGACATATGAAAAGTACTAAGCCTCTCTTATACTAATGAAATAAGTTAAAGTAAGCATGTATTAATTAAGGCATCAAGAGCACATAAAGGACCCTTAAATCACTCCTTGATTTAAGGAAAGCATGCTTGCGTAAAAGCATGGTTTTACATGCTTAATTTCACCGATAAGGAGGGTTTTTTGCCCACTTTTACCTCAAATTCCTAACTCTATAAATACACATGCATACACACTCATTTTCACAAACTAAATAACTTCTTCACTTCATCTCTTCTCCTCTTCTTTTTGGAATTTAACCGTGCACCCTTATGAAGATGAAAAGGCCTTTGGCCAAGAGTTTGTGAGAATTTTTGGTGGAGGAAGAGGAGGCTAATGCCAAGTACTATAGTGATGGAAGGAGTAAGGTTCGTGAGTTATGGTGAAGGAGGAGGAGGGCCGTGAACACGTTGATGATGAGGGAGGGTGTGCATTTGGTTTAGGGGAGGAAGAAATGGATTTTATTAATGTTAAGTCGAAATTAAAAATGTTGGTAGAAGTGTAATTATAACGAATGTTGGTAGGAAGAGATTTGGTTTGAATAGAAGTGAGTAAACCTCACCTTGATTTGCACTAGATTTTATTGAATGTTAGGTTGAAACATTGCTTGAAAATGTTAGCTAATCACTTGTTAAATTGATTGCTGATTCACTTGATAATGTCACTTGAAATATAGTTGGAATGTTTCTTGCTAAATCACTTGATGAACGTTTATTAAAATGATTATTATATATATTACTAGTGATAGACACTAACTACTTAAAGTTACATCCTTGAATATACGCTTTATTAGATATGTAAATGGATAAAATAATTGTTTATTAAACCAATGAATTGTGATAAGTTAATATGGATATTTAAAATGAACGGATGGTTTAAATACATACATTCATACATGTTATAAATGATATAGTTTGGAATTGAAATGATATATGTATTTAAAAGTGGATAACACCAAATATTAGAATTGTCCGCATAGCGATAGTCGCTATAAACGCACTTTGAATCCCTCAAACTATAACTTATGAAAATGGTAATTTAATAACATATCTTAATAATAACTTGTTTGGTTATTATCTAAAGTTCTATAAGTGTTTTAAAAAGAAAAGAATATTTTTTGAAAAGTTAGAGAAGAAGTAAATCAAAGTAATAAAAGATGGAAGTAAAACGGTCACAATACAACAGTTTTAAAATAACTTATTTTTGAAAATAACACATATTTTTATAAAAAATTTCTTAAGGATTTCTTTACCAATTAATCAATTAAATAATATATTATTCTTATTGGAAAGTTTTGAAGCCTAATTCATTTGATAGCTAGTTGAACAAAACGCAAAAATTTATAGCGAAATAGTCGCTACAAGTACAGTTTATACTCTGTTTTCGGGAAATTCTCTAAAATAATTAAAAGCTATTCTTTAGGATTTTCCTTTATAGTTTCCAAATACCCAAAGTAAACTAACTATTATAAAATAATGGATCAAATGTCATTTGTTAAGGTATCGACAACTAGATACAAATTTGTAGCTAAAATGTGATAAAACTAGTAATAGAACTTTAGGCAACACTACTAGAAATGCTCATTGTAAATTAAAGATAAAAATTGTTTAAAAATGAAATTTAAATTTAATATTTTTCTTTAATAATTTTAAGATTTTTTTCTAACTTATAAAAGAGTTTTAAATTTGGTTTCAAATTTAGATATATCTTTCACAATTAATTATGAATTTCTAAACTAAGTAGCTTTTAAAATTAAAACTTGTTTTTTCTGTTTATTCCAAAATCCCTTATTTTTACATAATATTCTATATAAGTGGTTATCATAATTATAAATAGTTTTAAAAATGTTTTAACACACCAATAGTAATTTAAATGTATTTCTATATATAAGTTATAAATATTAAATTAAGTATATATTATATATATATATATATATATATAATAAAGGGAGTTTAAAGAGGAATGTTTTCAAAGTATGAAATATTTGGGTTTATTGTGACAATTGTTTTTAGCAACACTTGTCTTAACCCTTAAATATAATTAACCTTTAAAAGGTGAGTTTTAAAGATAATGATTAAATGGAATGGTTTTGGGTCTATAGTAAACAATGTTTTAGCAAGATTTATTTTTAAACCCTTGAATTTTATTTTGGAAAGAATATTACAAATCCTTAACAATTAAATTTTAAAGATAATAACAAGTATTTAAATCTTTTGTAAACAAATAGAAAATATTATATGTTTAATTTATAAAATAAAAGGAGTTCATTTTAACAATGTTTTGGTAGTAATTATTTTAATCTCTTTGATTATATTTCATGTAAATAAAACTTGTTAGCCGATTTGTGAATGCACTCATACCATTGGAATAAGTATATGAATACTTGTTTAAGTATTAAAAGAATAAATAAATAGTTAAATTTATAAAGACAAGTATATATCTTTCATAAAGAGAAATCCAATATATTTATACAAGTATCTAAAGGAAGTTTTAATTAATAAAAGAGTATTAATTAATAAAGGAAGTCTTGATTTATAAAAGAAGTTTTATTAGAAAAAAATGTTTTACTAATAAAGTGGGATTTAATTAATATAGGATAAACTAATTATAAAGGGATTAAAAGTCATTTATGTGACATGATTATACTTGGATGATAAGTAACGACTATGTAATGACCTTGGGTTGATTGTTTATGGGATGTCAGTATTAATATGCTTAACACTAAAAGTCGAACAAGTAAGCTTCTCTATTTGTGAGAGTCAAGATCGATGTTAGGTAGGGATGAAGCAATAGAGCTCTAACCTATCAGCATTCTTCTAGGCCGAGGAATAGTTAAAACAGAAAGGTCGAAAACATGTAAAGTATGGAACCTTGATTCCCATAAGCAAGCATTCAAGGATTGATAGTTGATTAGTCAACTACCAATCTTGACCAAACATAACTTAGGAAGTATATGGAATGCTTCACGAATTTATACTAATAAGAACCCCCGGGGAGGAGTATTGATATGAAATGCCACTAGCTTTCGATTACTTCTAAAAGAACTGCAATTGAGTTTATTGGAAATTCATTGATTGGTTTTGGGGAGTCCAGGATTGGTAAGTATTTTATTTTCCAAACACCACTTTAAAACTATTATTAGGTTCTATGTTTTGGAAGTGAATGATGGAAACCATGCGTGGTTTAGGAAATCCATGGAGATGGTGGAATCCATATGGGATTCATTATGTGATCGAGTCTCATTGGAAACACGCATGAAGATGCCGAACGTAACATCGACATCAGGAAAATGACTAAAGACAGAATATGATGCACAATTCTGAGGTTTAGCTGACCCATGGGGGATACGACAACTCCATATCTAGAGTATACTTATAGATGTTGCTAGTGGGGAGTTGTTGATACTTGGTACATACTGTTTATGCGTATGTTCGGATGATGGCCTTATTATGTTTACCTTATGGTATATTTTACTAGAGATATATGATGCTCAGAAGGTATTTTATGATCCTTGCTTAGTCTCATTAAGGAGGTCTCAATGGAAAATCCATATAAACGAATGTACCTTAGCAGTTTTGTTTGTATATCTAAATATTCTATCAAGTGTAACCAATGTAGTCATTGCAGCTATGATTTATATTTATACTGAACACCCTAAACATTATTATAATATCACTAAATTTTCCTATAAAATAATTTGGTTACCGTAAGGTAAAAACAAGCCCGTGTTTATTTGCAGTGTGGTCTTACGAGATACCTTTGTTCTTTAAAGGGTTTACAAATAAAATAATTAAAATTACTTGAGTAATATTGCGCTGGTTTACCAAACCGATTTGTGTGTTATTTTCTTATAATGCTTGGGTTAGCGTCATGTATAGTTCCATGTATCACTAATGATTCGTTGAAGCTTTAGGAGAGGAGTTGGTTGATTACCTACTGTAGATTTTATTTTTGCTACATTGCTTTGTTTATTTTTGTATCAGCAATTGTGAGGGCAGATTATTATAACTATCCAGGCTAATGATTGGTTAATTATCTCTTATCATTGTAACTATATGGTTTTCCTTTATAAAAATATCATATTGATATTATGTATTATCGTTCCATTGTGAGATTTTGATATTGTGTTCTCTTCTTTCTTATTCGTTTTCTTTTCTTCTTTTATTATACCCTAATGTTCTACCTTTCTGGTACTTGGATGCTTGGCATGTGAATACAATAGATGTATTAGCATCAACATTGGGGGGTCAAAAAGGCGGTTCATTACATTGTGGTATTAGAGCTGAAGTTTAAGTGAGAACCTTGGCTTTGGTTGGGCATAACTCACTAAGAGAAAGGGTAATGGAATATCTTATTATGAGCTTGAGCATATTATACATATGAGAGCATATTTGTTAGTGTTATAACAATATTTTATCTTATGTTGATTGGTCTGTCGAGTGCTTATGGATTCCGATCGATGCGTCTGATCAGCTTCATTGATATGGATTCCTAAATACTTAAACAGAACAAACCAACATAGTATTATTTTCAAAATTGGTAAATGAAATAATTTTACTTAGGATTATATTTTATATAAAAGAATAATTTTCAAGTAATTAACATAATCATTTATAATGTAATTGTTTTTTTTGGAAATGATAATATTAAATTATTATCATTTATTTCTTGATTAGTCATGCTCGACTAGTTTATGGGCATTGGTTATTGTTTATTGAATGTACCATTTTCACAAAATGGGTTAGGTAGATAGTAATTTATGAAAACACTGAAACGAACTCCTCATGAATTAAGTTTCATAATTTGACTATAAAGCATTTTATGATAATGTTGGTCCAAAAAGTTAACTTAAATAAAGAGTTGTGTATTATGGCTTTAAGGGAAAGGTGCGATATTTAAAAGATAAAAACTTGTGAAATGATTTCATATAAGAAACTAAATTTAATATAAATATGGTTACTATAAATATATATTATAAAGGATTTAAATTGAGAATTTGTGAAGTTAAATCATGATGTTTTTGGAAATGGTTTCTAAGGGATTTTGAGAAAACAATAATAGTATGATTTGAAACTATTCTAAAGGACTAATGTTATTAAAAGAGCTTTAAGATTTGTTCTAGTTCAAGAATACTCTTGGAAACAACAAGTTGATTTGGAAAACAAAGTATTTTTATGTTAGCTAGTTCGAGTGGCTCGAATGTGACAAAAATTGCGCAGGAGATGTGTTCGGTTGGAAAGCAGGTATTAACCTTCTTTATAAAGGGATTATATTGTACTATTTGGTAGACCCAGTTCTTTGTATTATTTGTTGTTACTCGGTTTTATGAATACTTTTTTTTATGGATTTTAGGGAAAATATTTTGGCAATTGGTTTTAGAAAATGATTTTGTTTTAATCCCAAAAAGTATGATTTGATATCTAAAAGATATATGTATATATTATTATTTCAAATGACTTGAAATAAAACCCAGAGTTTAATTCTTAATTTTTCTATTAAGTTATATTATGATTGCATGTATCCTTTGCATTAAGGTAGTTCGGTTGTGCATTTTATTATGGTATGTTATTATTTTTCAGTTTTTAACATAAAATTTTTGACAATTCTCGACAGTTAGGAACTTTCGAATTAATACAGAAATTAAAGCTAAGTACCATTGTAGAAATATAAAAGTTGAATTTTTATAACTCTTAAATTGAAAGGATAGTAAGTTGAAAACCAGTTTAAAATTTGTTAACCATCCTTGTTAAAAATAACAATTGGGACAACTAATAAACGTCTTTACTTTAGGGTCTATTAAGGAAAATAGACTCTAGTTTTGAGTTTGGATACTAGAGTCTTACTCTACCTAGCTACTTTCCTAGCCCAATGAATAAAGAATTTTAGATGGTTGACTCAATTATAAGATCCAAATTTATTTTGGGACTTCATCAAAATTTTAGGAAGTAAAATGTGAAAGAATGTTTAATATATACTCTTAGGAAGTAGTAGAATATTATACTAGTAATGGACTTAAGTCTTGAAATATTTCAAAATGAAATCATGTTTAAGGAAATGTTCTTAAATAAAATTGAGTTGTTATGAAAATATTTATAAACATAAGTAATGTTTTAAGAAATGTTGCATACATGATTTTAATATTACATAACAAAAGATTTTTTGCAAGTAAATTAGAATTGTAAATAAACTAGTGTTGTTAAGTAACCAATTGAGTTAAGTGCATGAGTTGCATGTAGATAATTTTATTCGCATGACAGTTCTTGATCTAGGATTCGAGTACATGATTTCCAGGCGGTATACACCGGTCTGAAAAAGGATTTTTTTGCAGACTTCTTGACGGCTAACACTTGATATGAATTATTGAGATGATCCCAAAGAAAACTGTTGTAGTTTATTGCTATATAAGGAGAATGGAGGCATCTAATCAAGGAACAAGATTGAAGTCCCCAATAAAGAAGTCGAGTGCAATATACTAGTTTGGGAGTGAAATTTATGTGGTTGAGCAAGTGGTCAGATTGATATTGCTTACAGATGATATATGTACATCATACGAGCTTAAGTATAGTTGTGTACTATGTTTTTGGCCTGTGGAAAATTTGTGGAAAAGACTCTTCGAATTGTTTGAGGATGTATGAATAGCAGACTAGGTAATAACCTGAGGTGATTGAGCAAAAGGTGAGCTTGGTAGTTTTGTCTATCATCCTTGTGCGATGAAAAGATTTTGACCAAGGCAAACAATAAGCTATGTTGTTATTAATTATAATACTGGTTAGTATTAATATATAATTATTTCTATGATTGCTTGTTTCGAAATTTCAAGAATGAAATATTCTAAGGGGGGGGGGGAATGTAACTACCCGAAATTTCAAACACTTCATAGTTAAATATTTGAATTATTTAAATATTTACGTCCAAGATTTAATATGATTAAATATGATTTTATAACCTTGTTAAACACTTTTTAATTAAGAAGTAATGTTAGAAAACTTATTTTTGAAACGGGTTAAAAAAATATACACTTTGGATAAATGTTGAAAATGTGACCGAAAAACGTTTTATTAAAAATCAACTTTTTCTACAATACAAGTTGCCTAAATATTTTGCAACTTGAATAGTTACCATATGTAAACATATTACAAGTATTAAAACCTCTCTTATGCTAATCAAAATAATTAAAAAAGCATGTATTAATTTAGGGAACTAGAGTACATAAGGACCCTTAACCACTCCTTGATTGTGTAAAAGCATGGTCTTACATGCTTAAATTCATGTCTAAGGAGGGGTTTTTGCACATTTTTACCTCAAATTTCTAACTCTTTAAATACGTATGCAAGCATACTCATATTTTCACAAATACATAACTTCATCACTTCTTCTTTTCTCCTCTTCTTTTTGGCCTTTAGCCATGCACCCTTATGAAGATAAAAAGGCCATTGGCCGTGAGTTTGGTGAGCATTTGTGGTAGTGGAAGAGGAGGCTAAGGGTAAGTACTATGCTTATGGAATGAGTAAGGTGCGTGAGCTATGGTGAAGGGGAAGGAAGGCCGTGAGCACCTTGATGATAGGAGAGGGTGTGCATGTGGTTTAGGGGAGGAAGGAATGGATTTTAGTAATGTTAAGTTGAAATTAAGAATGTTGGAAGAAGTGTGGTTATAATGATGTTGGTAGGAAGAGATTGGTTGGAATAAAAGCAAGTAAATCTCATTTGATTTGTACTAGATTTTGTTGAAAGATAATTTGAAATATTGCTTGAAACATTGCTTGAAAATATTGGCTAATCACTTGTTAAATTAATTGTTGGTTCACTTGATAATGCCACTTGAAATATAGTTGGAATGTTGCTTGCTAAATCACTTGATAAATGCTTATCAAAACACTTATTAAAATGCTTACTATATATTAATAGTGATAGACACTAACCACTTAAATTTACATCCTTGAATATATGTATTATTAGATATGTAAATGGATAAAATAATTGTTTATTAAACCATTAAATTGTGATAAGTTAATATGACGCTTAAAATGAACAAATGGTTCGAATACATATATTGATATATGTTATAAATGATATGGTTCGAAATTGGGATGATATAAGTGTTTAAAAGTAGATAACACTAAATATTGGAATTGTCCGTATAGCGATAGTCACTATAAACGCACTTTGAATCCCTTAAACTATAACATATGAAAATGATGTTTCAATAACATATCTTAATAATAACTTGTTTGGTTATTATCTACACTAATATAAATGTTTTGAAAAGTAAAGAATATGTTTGAAAAGTTATAGAAGAAATAAATCAAAGTAACAAAAGATAGAGGCAAAAATGTCGCTACAACAATAGTTTTAAAATAACATGTGTTTGAAAATAACACTTATTTTTGTGGAAACTTTCTTAGGGATTTATTTTCCAATTAATCAAGTAAATGATATATTATTTTTATTTTGAAGGTTTTGAAGCCTAATACATTTGATAGCTAGTTGAAAGAAATGCAAAAGGTTATAGCGAAATAGTCGCTATAAGTGTAGTTCGGTAAAATACCTTATTTCCGGGAAATTCTCTAAAATAATTAAAAGATATTCTTTGGGTTTTTTCTTCATGGTTTCCAACTACCCAAAGTATACCGACTATTGTAAAAGAATGGACCTAAAACCATTTATTAAGGTATTGAAAACTAGACACAAAGTTGCAGCAAAAATGTGATAAAACTAGTAACAGAACTTTAGGAATGTTTCTAGAAGTGCTACCATTGTAAATTGAAGATATAGATTGTTTAAAAATCATACTTAAATTTAATATTTTTCCCTAATCTTTTTAGGATTGTTTTCTAACTTATTAAACTGTTTTTTAAAATTAATTTCAAGTTTAAATATATCTCTAACAATTAATTATGAATTTCTAAACTAAGTTGCTTTTAAAATTATAACTTTTTTCTATTTATTTCAAAATTCCTTATTTTACATAATATTCTATATAAGTGACTATCATATATTTTAAGTAGTTTTAAAAGTGTTTTAACATATTAATTAGTATTTTAAAGATATTTCTACATATATAAGTTGTAAATATTAAATTAATTATTTTATAAATATAATAATGATAGTTTCAGAAAAGGATGTTTTTAAAGTATAAAATGTTTAGGTTTTTTGCGACAATCAGTTTTAGCAACACTTTTCTTTAACCCTTAAATGTTTAAACATTTAAAAGGAGAGTTTTAAAGATAATGATTAAATAAAATAGTTTTGGATTTGTAGTAAACAATGTTTTAGCAACATTGGTTTTTAAACCCTTGAATTATATTTTGGAAGGAATATTGTAAATCTTTAACAATGGAATTTTAAAGATAATAACAAGTGTTGAAATCTTGTATAAAGTGATAGAAAATGTTATATGTTTAATTTATAAAGGAAAAGGAGATTATTATAACAAAATTTTGGTAGTAATTATTTTAATCTCTTTGATCATATCTCAAGTAAGTAAAACTTGTTAAATGATTTGTGAATGCACTTATACCATTGGAATAATATATGGATACTTTTTAAGTACTAAAAGAATAAATGAATAGTTAAATTTCTAAAGATAAGTATATGTCTTTTATAAAGAGAAATCCAATAAATTTATACAAGTATCCAAAGGAAGTTTTAATTAATAAAAGAGTATTGATTAATAAAGGAAGTCTTGATTTATAAAAGATGTTTTACTAATAAAAGTGTTTTAATTAATAAAGGATAAATTAATTATAAAGGGATTGAAAGTCGTTTATGTGACTTGAATATACTTGGATGATAAATAACAATTATGTAATGACCTTAGGTTGATTGTTTATGGGATGTTAGTACTAATATGCTTAACACTAAAAGACGAACGAGTAAGCTTCTCTATTTATGAGAATCAAGACTGATGATTAGGCAAGGATGGAGCAATAGAGCTCTAACCTATTGGCATTCTTCTAGGCCAAGGAATAGTTAAGCAAAAAGGTTGAAAACGTGTAAAGTATGGAACCTTGATTCCTATAAGCAAGTATTCAAGTCTCGATAGTCGATTAATCGACTACCGATCTTGACCAAACTTAACTAGGAAGTATATGGAATGCTTCGTGGATTTATACTAATAAGAATCCCCGGGGAGGAGTATTGGTATGAAACACCACTAGCTTTAGATTACTTCTAAAAGAACCGCAATTGAGTTAACTGGAAATTCATCGGTTGGGTTTGGGGAGTCCGGAATAGCGATCCATATTTTATTTGCCGAATACCACTTCAAAAATATTATTTAATTTCTATATTTTGGAAGTGAACGATGAAAACCATGCGTGGTTTCGAAAATCTTTGGAGATGGTGGAATCCATATGGGATTCATTACATAATCGAGTCTTGTTGGAAACTCGCATGAAGATGCCGAACGTAACATCGACATCAGGAAAATGACTAAAGACAGAGTAGGATGCACGATCCTGGGGTTTAGCTAACCTATGAAGGGTACGACAACTCCATATCTAGAGTATGCTTATAGATGTTGCTAGTAGGGAGTTGATGATACTTTGTACATATTGTTCACGCTAGTTTTCAGTTGATGGCTTAGTTGTGTTTACCTTGTGGTATATTTTATCTAGAGATATATGACACTCATAAGTTATTTTCCAATCCTTGTTATAGAAGATCAGTCTCGTTGAGGTGGTCGTCGTGGAAAATCCATATATACGAATGTACTTTACTGATTTTGTTTGTATACCTAAATATGCTGTCAAATGCAACCAATGTAACTATTTCAACTATGATTTATATTTATATTGAACGCCCTAGACATTATTATAATATCACTAAATTTTTCTATAAATGGTTCGGTTATCGTAAGGTAAAAAATCACTTGTGTTTACTTATGGCATGATCTTATGAGATACCTTTATTCTTTAAAGGATTTTACAAATATAATAATTCAAATTACTTGAATCTTCTCTTGCTGGTTTACTAGACTGATCCGCATGTTATTTCTCTTATAATGCTTGGGTCAACCCGTGTATATTTCCAGATATCATTAACGAATCATTGGAGCTCTAGGAGAGAAGCTAGATGATTACCTACCGTAGATTTTATTTTTGATGCAATGCTTTGTTTATTTTTATATCAGTAATTGTGAGGACTGGTTGATGTTACTATCTAGGATGATGATAGGTTAGTTTGCTATGATTATTGTACCTATACAGTTTTCCTTTGTAAAAGTATCATTTTGATATTATGTGTTATTGTTCAGTTGTGAGATTCTGATATTGTGTTCTCTTTTTTCTTGTTCATTTTCATTTCTTCTTCTGTTACCTAAATGTTCTGCCCGACACTTGGGTGCTCAGCACGTGAATATCTTGGGTGCATTAGTGTCGACATTCGAGGGTCAAAATGGCGGTTCATTACAAAGATATTTTAACATTATATTATATTCAATATACATAATAATGTCAAATATATATATATATATATATATATATATATATATATATATATATATGCATTCATAAATGGAGAATGTATATTAGCAATGTGTTAGGATGATCAATACATATATAAATGTCAAATGTATGTGCAATAGATGTGAATCTCTATATCAACATACTTATATATTAACTATTCACACTTCTCTATGTCGCATATTGCATACTATAGCCATGCATGAGTGTATATAAATACACACAATAGATATAACTTTAAATTAATTTATATACATTAATTAAAATTAAGAAAATTAAATAAAACATGATTCTATTTAAACTAACTGGATTGGATCTTGTACTACATGAAGGAACCGGGCCAATCGGTAGCGGGTGAAATTGGTAGGTTTCAAAAAGTTTCCTATTTTGGATAGTATGAAGTTTAAAGTGGATTTTAGATCCAATCTAAATAATTTTATATTTCTTTTTTTTTAAATATTTTCGTGAATTTAGTGTTTACATAAATTAGAGTATATCAAATATACTCTTATATATGTATTTGTGTTTGATTGTTACTTCTTAAATTTGACTTATTAAAGGATACCATTCATTTCCTTCTCTTAACTTATTCAATTAATGAGGGGATGTATGGTTTTAATTAGAGAGAGAAATTTTTTCATATCTTTCCCTTTAATTAAATTGAGTAATTTACTAAATGATATTAATGAACAAAATTATACTTGACATATGTTGTAAGTATATCAAAGTATGCTCTAGTGTAAATTATGTAAGTGCAACATATCATATAGTATACATAGTAAATTTGTACGTATTTGGGTGCTGTGATTTACACCGCAATAGAAACATTTTTACCATATATATTTGCATTGGTTGTCCAAACATCATTTAAAATTATATCTATGTGTGTCTATATATATGTATAAACACATTTCAAACACACACACACACACACACACACACACACATATATATATATATATGTATGTATGTATGTGTGTTTATGTATTGTTAATGAATCCTTTAAAAAGTCTAAATTAATTCAACCAAGTAAACTAATATAAATTCAAGATTTATTACTAAACATTCAATGATTTGATTTAGTAAAGCAATTTGAAAACAGATCTCAATCTATAAATCCCAATATAACCTATATGTATATGTTAATAATTTAAAGTAAGATAAAGTATAGACATTTCATAAGTAATAATATTTTCCAAAACTATATTTTATTTAATAATAATATTATGGTGATTTATGTTAGTTTATATGTCGACACAATTCTCCTTTCTTATTATTATGTATAGATAAAAAATATGTAATTTTTATTTAATATTTTTTGTGAAGCCTTTTGTTATAAAATATTTTAAAATTATTTTAACATACATATACATACACGCACATACCACATACGTGTGTGTATATGTATGTATCAAAGAATAGAAAACCATTTTTGAATCAATACAAACTTTCAATAACAAATGAGCAGATAAAAAAATATAACAACAAATTAATTACCAGATTATATTTAGATCAAACTCAGTAGAAATTATCAATGAAAATCATTAATAAATTATTTCAACATCAAATCAAAACTAACTTAAATGATAACAGGTTATTATACTTTAAGATCTACATTAGTATATTTTTGAGGGACAATAAATGAATATATAAATCCATTAGAATGAATTAACCGCTAGATCTATAATATCATGGAATATATAAATAAAAATAATTGAATTTATGTTGTTAATGTTTCCTTTTGATTTGCACCTTGAATAAAGAAAGCTTCTAAATCTGATTAAATCATCTTTAGAAATTGCAATAATCTAAAGAACCACTTTTGTATTTATTTAATTTGATTTGACTTGATTTTTTTTGGGATTATTTGTGTCCTAGAGGCCATGAAGTTTTAGCCAAGAATGTCAAAAACCAAAGATGGAGGCTAGGGTTTAGAAGAAGATCGATTAAGAGAGGCTAGTGAACGAAAGGTAAGGTATTTACAGAGAGAACCATCTTTAACCTCCCCCTTCATTTTCCAGATCCAACCATTGGATTTCAAGCCTCATTTTTTCTTATGGCCATCAATGAATGAGGCTATATGGGCCTTAAAATATTTTGAAACACAATTAGTAATTAATATATTTAAATCCAATTTAAATGTTTTATCAATATCATATATCGATAGTACTAACACAACTTTTATATGCACTTTATCAAATATTAATGGTATTCAAGCAAATCAAAAAATACTAATATTTCTTAAATATCAATTAATTTAATTAATTTACAATGATTATAAACTAATTAAATCATGTTTTTTGAAGAATTCATCATTACGACTGTGCAACTCAAAAATCTAAATTCGATAAAGATTAATAATGAACAATTCGAAAATTAATGTGTTAGTCCGTAAGATGATGGTTTTGATGACTACAACCTTAGAATAGATTATAAAATATAAGAACTAACAATATAAGTTTAGATATATATATATATATATATATATATGTGTGTGTGTGTGTAGGATTTAACCATGCAGGTAACAAGAATGAAGACTGTACAGTATAGAGATTCAAGATATCAAGATTGAAGACTCATGAGTATCAAGATTATCAAGAGTTCAAGAATTCAACTAATTTATTCTTTAACTAGAAATTTTGCTAAAGCTCATAGAAAAGCACTGGCATCTTAAAATCCAATTTATTCGTGGAATGGAATCCACGTCGAGCCTGTTAAAGGGATGGAACCCTAAGTAGGATGGAACCTACGAAAAATTTAGAGGAACATTGTTTTGTATCCGCTAATTTTTATTCAAATGATATTACAAAAATTATCTTGTTTTCAAAATGATTTCAAAACTTTCCTTTTAAAAGATTCAAAAACCTCTATCCTGATTTTAAATAATTTTGCCTCAAAATAATATTTAATTTCAAAGTCAAATTACTCCTGATTTTAAACTATCTTTTAATATAATATATTTAACTTTTAAATATTTATACTTAGACTTAAATATAAAATTATAATTAAATTATATATATATATATATTATTCTCTATATTTACTTATGAATCTACAATCAAGTATATTTGTAAAGTTTAAAATAGTTTTAATATAAGATAAAAGTTATTTTCAAAGAAAATCAAATCATCAAAAAATGCTTTGGGATGTCGACATACTCATGGTGACCATGTCGACATGGTGTCAGTTGAGAATTTGAATTTCAAAAGAAGTGTCTATTCACCATATCTCTTCATGAATGGATGTGGCTGTTGTTCTTTTATAAATAGGGGTTAGTTTCAACGAATTTAACATCAGATTTTCGGGTTTTTCACTCCTCTTCTTCCACTTTTCTTAATAAAAATTCTTATCATTACTCTATCGAAATCTACATTGAATTGGATCATTCGTAGTTTGATTCTCTATCACTATCTCAACAAGATGCTCAGTGCTATTCAGAGTTATAGACTTTTTGTAATCAACTTAGCGAGAAAAGGTGTGATTGTAGCCTTGAAAATCAATCAAGCGTGATAAGGTGTGATTGTAGCCTTGGGAAATCAATTGGATGAACTTGTTGCCTGTAAAATCAAGTGGAGGAACTTGTAGCCCGGAAAATCAAGTATCACTACCCAGAGGATTGTGATTCTGGAGGGTGTACCACGTAGCCTTGAAATCGAGGGTGTAATTGTACAATTGCTTTTGAAAGGAAATCTGTACTTGTGTTGCGGGACTGGATGCAGGGTAACTCCGAACCAGTATAAAATCCGGTGTGTTCTTTCCTTTACTGCTTTTTACTTTATTTCTGAATCTGTGTTTTTTTCTGTGATCATATCTGTGTCTGAATATTGCATACATTTGTGTTTAATTAACAAAAACTCAAAAAGATTTAATAATTCTCTAAAACACTATTCACCCCCCTCTAGTGTTAATCCTAGCCTTAAGATCCGTAATCCACATTTCTCACAATTGGTATCAGAGCAAGGTTTTCAAAGTTTTATAATCTGATTTTTGAAAAAAGTTTGTAAAATGGCTATATTTGTTAATACTAATTTAGAAATATTCAAATCATCATTGTTTCATGAGTCTGCATATAGTCAATATTCAAATTCAAGTTATCTACCAAAATTGTTTGATGTGCAGGAATCATGCTTTATGGCTGTTGAGGAATCAATCCACAACGGAAAAATTGTGCAGATCAGAAAGAACAAATGGATACTCATGTAACAACCCGCATATTTGTTGATTTTAATATTTAAATATTTTATTTGAATATTTTATCGATACTCGGAATTTAGTCCGAAAAGCTACTTTTTGCATATGGTTGAACTAGGACTCGGCACCACTCCCATTGAGTTTAAAATGCCGTTTGCGACCTTTTTGAGTATAAGCTTCGATATGTTTGGAGAAAGTTGAATTTTGCTACTTTTTACTTAGGGCTTTGGTTTGGGCTGAGCCACTTATGTATTCAGTCCCAACCCCTCTCCTCCTCATCTACTTCATTTCAAATTCCTAATACTCAAGCTAAAGCATCAATGGTGTGAGAGATTGGAAATTAAAACTCCAAAACCCTAGTTGTCTCTTGCAAATCAACTCTAGCTCCAAACTAATAGAAGAACCCATTGGTAAGCTTCTCTTCTTCTTCTCCAACTCATTCTCTTATCAAATTCAGAATTCCTAAACCTAATTTAGGAGATGTTTCTCTTTTTAGCTTAGATTCGAGCTTGTTGAGTTGGAATTGAAGAGTGTTTGTCATTGTCATTGTTCTATAGCTTCTTCTTCATTGATTTGGGTTCAAAGGTGAGATTTTTATCTCACATCTTAGTCTATAATTATCTTCGATTGTTAGGTATGAATTCCTAACACTTATTCTTGTGCAATTGATTTTGGTTTGGATTGATTTGGCGTATATTCCAATTTTTGGTGTTTTGGTCTAATTTATGAAAATCCTGTTATGGATATTTGGACATTGATAATTGAGGCGTATCGAAGAGCCGTTTAGGCTGGGTTGTCATTCGACGTAATTCCTTAGTCATCATCATTTGCTCGTTCGATCGTTTTCGATATTCGTTTGGCTATTTTTGGCCTAGGTTCAGGGAATGCCCTGAACCCTTCATTCAGACGTCTGAAACGTAATATTCAGACGTCTGAATATTGTTCTGGGAAGATTTCTATTCCCAGATTCAGACGTCTGAATATATGGTTTCAGACGTCTGAATATATGGTTTCAGACGTCTGAATTGGTTCATTTGGAATCAGAAAGGAAATAGGCTAAAAAGTGCCTATTTCAGACGTCTAAAACACTTGATTCAGACGTCTGAATTGTGTTCTGGAAATTTTTATATTTCCAGATTCAGACGTCTGAACCACTTGTTTCAGACGTCTGAAACTGTAGTGTTTTGTCTGCTTGCCTATTTTGTTTACGAATTCCAATTTAAATCGATTCGTGATGATCCTATTTGTTGTTATCATTTATTATGCCTTTGATGACTCCTTTTAGGGATTTTTGAATATCCATTTCGATGGATTCTTTATCGGTTTCTTTGGATTTTATTCACATCTTCGTATATGAATTTTAGTGAATGATTGTTCCTACAATCTTCTTTGTGATTTGTCACTTTAAAAATATAAAGGTTTTCTATATTAGTAGTAAATATCAAAACTCTTTCTTCAAATGATTTCAACACTATTTTATTACAAAGCTCGTCTTTTTAAACCGATTTCTAATCTATTAGTATATACAAACCTTTACCTCACTCGTACGAAAAATCTAATTAAACGGCTTAGTAAAATGAGTGGTATGAAACGCTTACGTTTACTTCGTCGGTTAATTCTTGGACTTGTTCGATTGAATCTCTTGTGACAATTTTCTAGTGGAAATCTACAGTTTGTTCATAAATATTTAAGTTAAGCAAGTGGTTATAGGACATGAAGCTAAACTCATATAGTTACTAGCTTAGTGTAATTGACACTTCTCGTTGATCATGACGATCATCTTTGTGATTTAGACTAGCAATGTGCGATGTCTCTTTGTCTACGAGGGAGACTAAACCCCGTTTTGTGGAGTTTCAACTCAATTTGGTGGGTTAGCAACCCATGGTCTTCGGGCCGTTTGTGGAGCTTCGGCTCAATTTGTGATGGTTAGCAACCATGGAATTAGCGTTCCGTTTGTGATACACGTGTTGGTGGGCTTTATGCTCCCGTTTGTGATAGGCCTTCCCCCTTTTTGTGATTTCTGGATTTCTTGAGATGATTTCTAGAATTTTTGTTTCACCGATTTTCGTGATTTCCATTGATAAGTTTTATCAATATTTGTGCATTGGTGAATTTGTGTGTCATTGACTTTTGTGATTGACATTGATATTATCGTCAATATTTGTGGTTTTGTGAAGGAAATAAGGAGTATGACATTTCTTTGATTCTTGTGTAGATTTGGTGATATTGATTAATCTCTCGTTGATTTTCAATTACTTATATATATCACAGCTTGGCATTGTGATTATTATGTGTTTAGTCATATCTCTTATTCTATATCGTTTCATCTGGTATTTATAGTTAGACTGATCCGTTTATTATTTTCTTATTAAATAATACTCGGGTCAGACCGAGATGTTACAGGTGCTTTTGCTTGACTTCTCCCCAGGGATTCATTACTCTGACTTTTGGCAAACTACTTAGATTAGTAGTTTATTTTGTTGTATACACTTGAGATATAGACTCATAGTTGTATTATTTTGTATAGCACGTGTTGCTATTCTTTTGTATTATTGTGGATCTTTTTGACACTACTCTGACATACACTTCCATGTGTTAATTATGTATTCATATCTTCTTCCGCCTTTATGATATGAATTATCTGTGACTGATTTATGTTATGTTTATTTCTATATTTGTTTCTGAAGATATTACAGCCACTGTGTAGTAGCTTTGAGTTTGTGTCGGTATGTCGGATTTCCCTCTTGATAAAGAAATGCATGTTATACTATCTGACATATCGATGCTCGCGCAAAGCAATTACACGGATGGTCGCTCCTCAACAGCCTTATTCTCCGTGCTAGTTGACAGCATTCACCATAATGTTCTTGGCTAGCGTGGGTATAGAGGTGGGTCGTCACAGCTTGGTATCGGAGCCAAACTTCGGAACAATATGGAATAATATAACAAGGATCATCGTCCTAAGTCTACCTTAGGAGTCGTGCTTTAGGATTTTATTCGGGTCTACGTACCGTCCTATCCTATTTTCTTTTATGATTCCTTGTTTTATCTATCAAGAATTGCTTGATATTGAATTTGTGAATAACCTTTTTCTTCTTCTTCTTTCTTTCAAAGGAAGAGAAATGTCTAGACCAGGCCGCCCCAGAGCCGTACCATCTAGTACCCTACCCCAGGATGGAGTTTTTATGACTGCTCAACAGCTTCTTGATTTAGTGACGAATGTTCAAGCAGCTGGAGCTAACCCGGAACGTACTCACCCAAAGTCGGGATTTGCACGCTTGTGCAGCGATTACACTAATTTGGGTGGGGAGCCATTCAAAGGTTCCGAAGCTGTTATTGAAGTACAGGCTTGGCTAAGGTTATGCGATCGAATCTTTTCTCGCATGAATCTTATTGACCTTCACCGAGTTCAGGTGGCCTCTAGTATGCTCCGAGAAAGAGCATTGGACTGGTACGAGCTTCTTATTTCTGAGATTAATGAAGCGGATCTCACCTGGGGGCAATTACGAGAACGCTTCGAGTTGAAATTTGTACCAGAAGCAGAGAAAGTGACATTGGCTTGACAATTTATAGACCTTGTTCAAGGTGAATCCTCCGTGACTGATTACGTTGCCTCCTTCGAGTTGCTTTCCAAATATGGGGTTGAATACATCAACACCCCTTTAAAGAAGAACCAGAGGTTCGTCTATGGCTTAAAAAAAAATCTCAAGAAGCCATTACTTCTAAAATTAGAAGTTTCTTTCAACCAACTCGTTGATATCGCTCTTCGTCTTGAAGAGGCGGATAGGGAGAATGATGTTGAAGTGGTGGGTCCCAAGCCAAACTTCAACAACAACAAGAAGAGGCCAAACAAATTCAAAGGCCCCTATCCTAATAAGAAAGGGAAGCAAGCAACCTCCGTGGAAAAGACTTCTTCCTTTGATTGTGGGGAATGCTATAATTGTGGTTCGAAAGACCATTACACGAATAAGTTTCCAAAGTCTCTCTCTTGTCGCTACTGCAAAGGTCCCGGTCATGTTATATCCTCATGCCCCAAGCTTCAGGGCAAGAAAGAGGGAAAGCTTAATGTTGCTCGAGCCCCTGGCAACACATCTCGTGGCCAACGTATTTCTCATTCTATTCTGGATGGAATTATTTTATTTCGTGATCATCCTATTTGAGTTCTTTTTGATACGGGTGCGTCCCATTCTTTTATATCAAAAGAACTTGTTGATACTTTTTCTTTCGATGTTTTGTGTTTAATGACTTCTTTGAGAATTGCGAATCCGGTTGGTGGATCCGCGACAATCAGTTTATTGTGTAAAGATGTCGAGATTATTTTGTGTGATTTTTCTTTCCGAGCCGATTTGCATGTCATGCGTTATTTAGGCTTTGGAATGATTTTGGGAATGGATTGGCTTAACCGTTATGAAGCTCATATCCTATGTCCTGAGCGGACTATTCATCTTCGACATCCTCAATCTGTTAAGCAGATTTCTATTAATCTTAAAGATTCAGATTCTAGCTTGGTTGCATCTTTATATTCTTTAAATCCTCGTGATGACGATGATGATGAGGGTGATATTATTTCTCTTATTCACGTCATTTGTGAATTTTCCGACATATTCGAGCCCGTTTTAGGATTACCACCTAAGCGAGCAATTGAGTTCAGAATTAATCTTATTCCTATAGCTCAACCTATCACTCGTCCTCCGTATCGTATGCCCAATAAAGAAAACGAGGAGATGCGTAAACAATTATCCGAATTGGAGACGAAGCAATTTATTCGCTCTAGTTCCTCGCCTTAGGGAGCTTCAGCTATTTTTGTGAAGAAATTCGATGGAACACTTAGGCTTTGCGTTGACTACCGCAAGCTTAATGATTTTACTATCAAAAATAAATATCCTTTACCTCGGATTGATGATCTATTCGATCAACTTAGTGATGCCAAAGTCTTTTCACAATTAGACTTGGCTACTGGATTTCATCAGCTTCGTATTGCAAAGGATAGTATTCCATTGACCTCGTTCCGTACTCGTTATGGATCTTATGAATGGCTTGTCATGCCATTTGGTTTGATGAATGCTCCGGCGTATTTCGTTGACCTTATGAATCGGGTTTTCAAAGATTTTCTCGACCGATTTGTTCTCATCTTTATCGATGATATTCTTATGTATTCTAAAACCGAGGAGGAGCATGAAAAACATTTTCGGATTGTGTTGGAAACTCTTAGGAGTAATCAATTAAAGGCAAAATTTTCTAAATGCCACTTTTGGCAATCTCGTGTGAAGTTTCTCGGTCATATTATTTCCGAATCCGGAATTTCCGTGGATCCTTCAAAGATTGAAGCGATTCAAGATTGGAAGAGACCGGAGAGTGTGACAGAGATTCGTAGTTTTCTCGGATTGGCGGGCTATTACCGTCGTTTTATCAAAGACTTTTCTAAGATTGCCGTGCCTCTCACTAGCTTGACGAAGAAAAGTGTTAAATACATTTGGTCGGACAAATGTGAAGCATCTTTTCAGAAATTAAAAGAGCTTCTTTCTGATGCTCCTATTCTTGTTATTCCCAAGGGGAATCAAGATTTCGTTGTTTATACCGATGCTAGTCGCGTTGGTTTGGGTGCCGTTATTATGCAAAAACAACGTGTTATTGCTTATGCTTCTAGGCAATTGAAGCCTGCTGAGACTAGATATGCCACTCATGATTTAGAGCTCGCGGCTATTGTTTTCGCCCTTCGTATTTGGCGTCATTATCTTTTAGGAGAGAAATTTGTTCTTTATACCGATCATAAGTCCTTGAAGTATTTATTCTCCCAAAAGGAACTTAATTTGCGTCAACAACGTTGGCTCGAATTTCTTGCACCATATGATCTCGATATCCTTTATACTCCCGGAAAGGGAAATCGCGTTGCGGATGCACTTAGTCGAAAGCAACAAGCGGTTGTTTCTATGATGATCTCCGAATGGAACGATCTCGTGATTTTATCCACTTGTGAAATTCGAGACCGTGTTACCGATTTATGTTCATCTCTTGTTTTATGTAGCCTTGAGGCTCATCCTTCTCTTTTAGACCGCATTCTTGAAGCTCAAGGGTTGGATCCTGAATTGGCTCTACTTGGCCAAAATATTCAAGATAAAATTGATATTGAAGGTTTGAAAGACTTTGATATCGATTCTCGTGGCGGCATTCGGAGATTTGGTAGACTTATCGTGCCAAATATCAGTGATCTTCGTAAAGATGTTTTAGAAGATTCTCATCGTTCTAAATTTACCATTCATCCCGGAAGTAGTAAAATGTACACAGATATGAAGCGACTTTATTATTGGGAGGGGATGAAACTTGACATCGCTAACTTCGTTAAGCGTTGCATGACTTGCCAACTCGTTAAGGCCGAACATCAAAGGCCCGGTGGGTTATTGCAACCTTTAGAAATTCCAATTTGGAAGTGGGACCAAATTTCCATGGATTTTATAGATGGCCTTCCCTGTTCTCGATCGGGTCATGATAGCTTATGGGTGATTGTTGATAGGCTTACTAAATCTGCCCATTTAATTCCCGTTCGGTCTAACCGAACCATTCCTCTTTTGGCCAAGCTCTTTGTCAAAGAGATTGTTAAATTACATGGAGTTCCTACTTCTATTGTTAGTGATCGTGATCCATTGTTTACTAGTGGATTTTGGAAGAGTCTTCAAAAAACTTTGGGAACGAAACTCAATTTTAGCACCGCTTATCATCCTCGGTCCGATGGACAAACCGAGCGTGTGAATCAAACACTTAAAGATCTTCTTCGTGCTTTTGTGCTTGATTTTGGAGGAAGTTGGGAAGATCATATTTCCCTTGTTGAATTCTCCTATAATAATAGCTTCCAATCTAGTATTGGTATGGCACCTTTTGAGGCACTCTACGGAAGGCCATGCCGATCTCCTTCTTGTTGGCTTAAGACCGGTGAGAAACTGGTTTTAGGTCCAGATTTTATTCGTGATTCCACAGAAAAGATTGATCTTATTCGTCATAGGATGAAAGAAGCCCAGAGTAGACAAAAATCCTATGCTGATAATCGAAGAAGGAAATTAGAATTTTCTGTTGGAGATTCTGTTTTTATTCGTGTTTCACCAATGAAAGGTGTTGTACGTTTCAGTCGATCGGGAAAATTGGCGCCTCGATATATTGGGCCATTTCCTATCACTGAACGTATTGGTTCCATGGCTTATCGCCTATTATTACCGGCTCAATTTTCTGCTATCCATGACGTTTTTCACGTTTCTCAACTTCGAAAATGTCTTCGAGATTCCGATTCTATTCTTGAGCCCGGTGTTGTGGAAGAGATTGAAGTTTCGCCTAATTTAACTTATGAGCAGCATCCTATTCGAATTGTTGCTTCGGAGGTCAAACGCCTTCGAAATAAAGATGTCCCGCTTGTTAAAGTCCAATGGTCTTCAAATCCTAAGGATTGTTCTTGGGAATCTAAAGAGTTCAGCGAGCGAACACATCCGGACTTGCTTTCTCGTGCTCTTTGAGGTGAACCTTTTATTTCAAATTTCTTTTGTGTTGAATATGCTTTTATGGTTGTTACTATATATATCTTCTTTTTAAATATTGCGAGGACGCAATTTCTTTAAGAAGGGGAGTCTGTAACAACCCGCATATTTGTCGATTTTAATATTTAAATATTTTACTTAAATATTTTATCGATACTCGAAATTTAGTCCGAAAAGCTACCTTTTGCATACGGTTGAATTAGGACTCGGGACCACTCCCATTGAGTTTAAAATGCTATTTGCGACCTTTTTGAGTATAAGCTTCGATATGTTTGGAGAAGTTGAATTTTGCTACTTTTTACTTAGGGCTTTGGTTTGGGCTGAGCCACTTATGTATTCAGTCTCAACCCCTCTCCTCCTCATTTACTTCATTTCCAATTCCTAATACTCAAGCTAAAGCATCAATGGTGTGAGAGATTGGAAATTAAAACTCCAAAGCCGTAGTTGTCTCTTGCAAATCAACTATAGCTCCAAACTAATAGAAGAACCCATTGGTAAGCTTCTCTTCTTCTTCTCCAACTCATTCTCTTATCAAATTCAGAATTCCTAAACCTAATTTAGGAGATGTTTCTCTTTTTAGCTTAGATTCGAGCTTGTTGAGTTGGAATTGAAGAGTGTTTGTCATTGTCATTGTTCTATAGCTTCTTCTTCATTGATTTGGGTTCAAAGGTGAGATTTTTATCTCACATCTTAGTCTATAATTATCTTCGATTGTTAGGTATGAATTCCTAACACTTATTCTTGTGCAATTGATTTTGGTTTGGATTGATTTGGTGTATATTCCAATTTTTGGTGTTTTGGTCTAATTTATGAAAATCCTTTTATGGATATTTGGACATTGACAATTGAGGCGTATCAAAGAGCCGTTTAGGCTGGGTTGTCGTTCGACGTAGTTCCTTAGTCATCGTCATTTGCTCGTTCGATCGTTTTCGATATTCGTTTGGCCATTTTTGGCCTAGGTTCAGGGAATGCCCTGAACCTTTCATTCAGACGTCTGAAACGTAATATTCAGACGTCTGAATATTGTTCTGGGAAGATTTCTATTCCCAGATTCAGACGTCTGAATATATGGTTTCAGACGTCTGAATTGGTTCATTTGGAACCAGAAAGGAAATAGGCTAAAAAGTGCCTATTTCAGACGTCTGAAACACTTGATTCAGACGTCTGAATTGTGTTCTGGAAATTTTTATATTTCCAGATTCAGACGTCTGAACCACTTGTTTCAGACGTCTGAAACTGCAGTGTTTTGTCTGCTTGCCTATTTTGTTTACGAATTCCAATTTAAATCGATTCGTGATGATCCTATTTGTTGTTATCATTTATTATGCCTTTGATGACTCCTTTTAGGGATTTTTGAATATCCATTTCGATGGATTCTTTATCGGTTTCTTTGGATTTTATTCACAACTTCGTATGTGAATTTTAGTGAATGATTGTTCCTACAATCTTCTTTGTGATTTGTCACTTTAAAAATATAAAGGTTTTCTATACTAGTAGTAAATATCAAAACTCTTTCTTCAAATGATTTCAACACTATTTTATTACAAAGCTCATCTTTTTAAACCGATTTCTAATCTATTAGTATATACAAACCTTTACCTCACTCGTACGAGAAATCTAATTAAACGGCTTAGTAAAATGAGTGGTATGAAACGCTTACGTTTACTTCGTCGGTTAATTCTTGGACTTGTTCGATTGAATCTCTTGTGACAATTTTCTAGTGGAAATCTACAGTTTGTTCATAAATATTTAAGTTAAGCAAGTGGTTATGGGACATGAAGCTAAACTCATATATTTACTAGCTTAGTGTAATTGACACTTCTCGTTGATCATGACGATCATCTTTGTGATTTAGACTAGCAATGTGCGATGTCTCTTTGTCTACGAGGGAGACTAAACCCCGTTTTGTGGAGTTTCGACTCAATTTGGTGGGGTAGCAACCCATGGTCTTCGGGCCGTTTGTGGAGCTTCGGCTCAATTTGTGATGGTTAGCAACCATGGAATTAGCGTTCCGTTTGTGATACACGTGTTGGTGGGCTTTATGCTCCCGTTTGTGATAGGCCTTCCCCCTTTTTGTGATTTCTGGATTTCTTGAGATGATTTCTAGAATTTGTGTTTCACCAATTTTCGTGATTTCCATTGATAAGTTTTATCAATATTTGTGCATTGGTGAATTTGTGTGTCATTGACTTTTGTGATTGACATTGATATTATCGTCAATATTTATGGTTTGGTGAACGAAATAAGGAGTATGACATTTCTTTGATTCTTGTGTAGATTTGGTGATATTGATTAATCTCTCGTTGATTTTCAATTACTTATATATATCACAGCTTGGCATTGTGATTATTATGTGTTTAGTCATATCTCTTATTCTATATCGTTTCATCTGATATTTATAGTTAGACTGATCCGTTTATTATTTTCTTATTAAATAATACTCGGGTTAGACCGAGATGTTACAGGTGCTTTTGCTTGACTTCTCCCCAGGGATTCATTACTCTGACTTTTGGCAAACTACTTAGATTAGTAGTTTATTTTGTTGTATACACTTGAGATATAGACTCATAGTTGTATTCTTTTGTATAGCACGTGTTGCTATTCTTTTGTATTATTGTGGATCTTTTTGACACTACTCCGACATACACTTCCATGTGTTAATTATGTATTCATATCTTCTTCCGCCTTTGTGATATGAATTATCTGTGACTGATTTATGTTATGTTTATTTCTATATTTGTTTCTGAAGATATTACAGCCACTGTGTAGTAGCTTTGAGTTTGTGTCGGTATGTCGGATTTCCCTTTTGATAAAGAAATGCATGTTATACTATCTGACATATCGATGCTCGCGCAAAGCTATTACATGGATGGTCGCTCCTCAACAGCCTTATTCTCCGTGCTAGTTGACAGCATTCACCGTAATGTTCTTGGCTAGCGTGTGTATAGAGGTGGGGCGTCACAACTCAATAGTGGATATTCTAGACACATGACTGGCAATCCAGATATACTGAATGATATTATATACAAAGACGAAGGACTGTTTAATTTTGGAGACAATTCAAAAGGATATGTGATTGCTCTAACTATTTCTAATGTTTTGCTAGTTAAGAATCTGAAACGTAATCTGCTAAGTATATGTCAACTATGCGATAAAGGATATAAAATTAAATTTGAAAAAGATAAATGTCACATTGAAGATAATAATTCAACCATTATATTTGAGGGAGTCAGGAAAAAGAATATTTATATTTTTAGTATGAAAGTTTCAAATAATAACTTATGTATTTTGGCAAATATAAGTGACCCTTGGATTTGGTATAAGAGATTTGGGCATTTGAATTTCGAACTCTTATCTAGACTGTCAAAACATGATCTAGTAAGAGGTCTTCCTAAAATGAATTTTAAAGTAGATAGTCTATGTGATGTTTGTCAATTAGGAAAACTTAGAAAAAGTTCTTTTGAATTAAAAGATATGATTTCAACTTCAAAACCTCTTGAATTACTACATCTTGATTTATTTGGTCCATCTCAAATTCTATCAATAAATCATAGTAAATATGTTTTTGTAATTGTAGATATTTATTCTAGATTTACATGGACAGTATTTTGGAAACATAAAAGAGATACTTTTGAATGTTTTAAGAACTTTTCAAAAAGAATTCAAAATCAATTTTCTTTAAAAATTATAACTATTCGTAGTGATCACAGTGGTGAATTTGAAAATGAAAAGTTTGAGGAATTCAGCAATAAAAAAGGAATAACTCATAAATTTTCATTTTCGAGAACTCCATAACAAAACGGAGTAGTAGAACGTAAAAATAGGACGGTTTAAGAGTGTGCGAGAACTATGCTTTCAGATAGTAATTTACCAAAGAATTTTTGGGCAGAAGCAGTTGCTACCGCCTGTTATATTTTAAGTATAATTTTAATTAGACCTTTAACTGATAAGACATCTTATGAACTTCTTTATTCAAAGAAACCTAAGGTATCTTATTTCAGAATTTTCGGAAGTAAATGCTTTATTTTAAATACAAAAGATAATATAGATAAATTTGATCCTAAATCCGACAAAGGAATCTTTATCGGATACTCTAATAGAAGTAAAGCATACAGAGTGTTTAATTTAAAAACTAACACCATCGAAGAAACAATGCATGTTTCATTTGATGAAAATTTCAAAATTTTGAAGAGACAAATGATGAAGAGGATTTAATCACTCAAAATCAAGAATCAATTGAAACCAATAATGAAATTAATCATCCTAATAAAAGGACTAAACTTTTAAAAGATCATCCTATATAAAATATACTAGGAGATATGAAATATGTTGTTAAAACTAGAAATCAACTAAGTCAAATGAGTAATGTAGCTTTTATATCAACTATTGAACCTAAAAATCCAAAAGAAGCATCAACTGATGATTCATGGATTTTGGCTATGCAAGAGGAATTAAATCAATTTACTAGAAATGATGTTTGGGAACTTGTTCCTAGATCTGAAAATAAAACTATAATTGGAACTAAATAAGTTTATAAAAATAAAATGAATGAACAAGGAGAGGTAGTTAGAAATAAAGCTCGATTAGTCGCTCAAGGTTATTGTCAAGATGAAGAATAGATTTTGATGAAACCTTTGCTCCCGTAGCAAGATTAGAAGCCATTAGGATTCTACTTGCTTTCGCAAATCATAATAATTTCAAATTATTTCAAATGGATATTAAAAGTGCCTTTTTAAATGGATTCGTAAAAGAAGAAGTATATGTTTAACAACCACCACTTTTTGAAAATGATAAATTACCAAATCATGTTTACAAACTTAAGAAAGCTTTATATGGTCTAAAACAAGCTCCTAGAGCCTGGTATGATAGACTAAGATCTTATTTTACAATCAAATTTTGAAATTGGTAAAGTAGATAATACTCTTTTTATTAAAAGAAATAAAAATGATATTCAACTAGTACAAGTTTACGTAGATGATATCATTTTTGGATCAACTAATTTTGAAATGAATAAAGAATTTTCTGAAATAATGACAAAAGAGTTTGAGATGAGTCATATGGGTGAATTAAATTTCTTTTTAGGATTACAAATAAAACAATTAGATAATGGTATCTTTATTAGTCCAGAAAAATATGCTAAAGACCTAATTAGCAAATCTGGTTTGGCTACTGCAAATGGAAAACCCACACCCATGGCAACCAATGTGTACCTTAGTAAAGAAGATCTCTCGAAAGATGTAGATCAAAAATTATATAGAGGAATGATTGGATCACTAGTCTATATTACTGCCAGTAGACCTGATATCATGCATAGTGTTTGTCTATGTGACAGATATCAATCCCAACCTAAAGAGACCCACTTAAAAGCCGTAAAACGAATCATAAGATATGTTAAACACACATCTGATTATCGTTTATTTTACCCCAAAAATGATTCTTTTGACTTAATATCTTACTGTGATGCTGATTATGCTGGTTGTAAATGAGACCGAAAAAGTACAAGTGGGACTTGTCACTTTTTGGGGCATTCTCTGGTTTCCTGGTTTAGTAAAAAGCAAAACACAGTTTCTTTATCAACAACCGAAGCAGAGTATATTTCTGCTACTTCGGCTTGTTCTCAAGTAATATATATGCAACAAACTTTAAAAGATTATGGTTTAAATATCTCGAAATCACCAATTTGTTGTGATAATACTAGTGTAATAAATTTGTCCAAAAATTCTACTCAACATGCTCGAACTAAACATATTGATATCAGACATCATTTTCTCATAGATAATATAAGTATGGAAGTAGTTACTCTCGATTATATTAATTCTGAGAATCAAATTGCTGATATTTTAACAAAACCCTTAAATGAATCAATATTTACTAAATTAAGCAGAGAATTAGGTATTTGTTCAATAATTGAAATATAAAATATAAATATTCATCATAATAAATAATTAATACTAAAATAAATCAAATAGTAAAATTATAAAGGAGCATGTCGACATCCCCCATGTACCCATGACGACATATAACGTTTTTTAATTTTAAAAATTTTTCCCACCAAAATTTAAAAAATTGGTTATATATTCTTCACGTTTTCGAAATTTATTCATCCTTTCTGTTATCTCTCTGTTTTCTTTTCTCTGAAATCAAATAATCAATGGCAACCTCTTCCAAATCAAACATAAAATCAACCTTTTCGTTCCCCTCTCCTACGTCTGGTCCATTTCAACGTATTACTCTCGCTCGTGTGACTAAAATGGAGGATTCTCTAAAGGATGGACTTCAGTTAATGACTGAAATTCAAGTAATGCAACTTCGAATGGCCAAGGAACAAGAGAGGCAAGGCAAAATCCTTAGGAATTTGCAAAAATTTCTTATGGACAATCATGCTAACCCAATCTTGATTGAAGAAGACTCTTCAGGAGATCATGTACAAGAGCCCAGCGAAGAAGAATAAGAAGAAGAACCCATAGAAGATATGCTCGTGGAGGATGATGACAAAGTCGTGTGCGTTGGAGAGGTATGCTTTGATAAAGATGGGAATCTTGTTGAATGACGTGGAAATTTCTGTTTCCACTATCCGCATTGTTCGATTCATAGATCTCCTATTTAGTTTCTTCTCTTTCTTTACAATTGTTGTATGTTTCTTCTTACGTTTCCACGAAAATGTAAATATAATTATATGATTAACAAATAAATTATATGTGTTCTTCCCTATTAATAACTATATGGTTATTATATATACTTAGAATAGTTAGTAGTTTATGATTAGGTTTATTATTAGATCTAAGTGTTGATTATTTATGATAAACTATCATTATAATCACATGTCATAGAGTATTAGATTTAGGGGGAGTTCTATAGTTTATAGTTTAGAATTGGTTTTTGTTGATGACAAAGGGGGAGAAGTATAAAATAGGGTCGTTAGGCATTGATTAAGGGGGAGTTATTAGGATAGAAGTAATATTTTATGAACAAAGATTGTCATCATCAAAAAGGGGGAGATTGTTAGTCCGTAAGATGATGGTTTTGATGACAACAACCTTAGAATAGATTATAAAATATAAGTACTAACAGTATAAGTTTATATATATATGTATATGCAGGTTTAACCATGCAGGTAACAAGAATGAAGACCGTACAGTATAGAGATTCAAGATATCAAGATTGCAGACTCATGAGTATCAAGATTATCAAGAGTTCAAGAATTCAAGTAATTTGTTCTTTAATTAGAATTTTTTTTAAAACTCACAGAAAAGCACTGGCATCTTAAAATCCAATTTATTCATGGAATGGAATCTACTTCGAGCATGTTAAAAGGATGGAACCCTAAGTAGGATGGAACCTACGAAAAATCTAGTGGAACATTGTTTTGCATCCGCTAGTTTTTATTCAAATGATTTTACAAAAATTATCTTATTTTCAAAATGATTTCAAAACTTTCCTTTTAAAAGATTCAAAAACCTCTATCCTGGTTTTAAATAATTTTAGCCTCAAAATCATCTTTAATTTCAAAGTCAAATTACTCCTGGTTTTAAACTATTCTTTAATATAATATATTTAACTTTTAAATATTTATACTTAGATTTAAATATAAAATTATAGTTAAATTATATATATATATATATATATATTATTCTCTATATTCACTTATGAATTTTAACTATAATCAAGTATATTTATAAAGTTTAAAATAGTTTTAATATAAGATAAATGTTATTTTCAAAGAAAATCAAATCATCAAAAAATGCTTTGGGATGTCGACATACTCGTGGTGACCATGTTGACATGGTGTCAGTTGAGTTCAAAATTTAAATTTCAAAAGAAGTATCTATTCGCCATACCTCTTCACGAATGGACATGGTTGTTGTTCTTCTATAAATAGGGGTTAGTTTCAACGAATTTAACATCAGATTTTCGGGTTTTACACTCCTCTTCTTCTTCTTCCACTTTTCTTAATAAATTTTTTTATCATTACTCTGCCGAAATCTACATTGAATTGAACTCGATCATTCGTAGTTTGATTCTCTATCGCTATCTCAACAAGATCCTCGATGCTATTCAGAGTTATAGGCTTTTTGTAATCAACTTAGCGAGAAATGGTGTGATTGTAGCCTTAAAAATCAATCAAACGTGATAAGGTGTGATTGTAGCCTTGGGAAATCAATTAGGTGAACTTGTTGCCCGTAAAATCAAGTGGGTGAACTTGTAACCCGGAAAATCAAGTATCTCTACCCAGAGGATTGTGATTCTGGAGGGTGTACCTCGTAGCCTTGAAATCGAGGGTGTAATTGTACAATTGCTTTTGAAAGGAAATCCGTACTTGTGTTGCGGGACTAGATGTAGGGTAGCTCCAAACCAGTATAAAATCCGTTGTGTTCTTTCCTTTACTGCTTTTTACTTTATTTCTGAATCTGTGTTTGTTTCTGTGATCATATCTGTGTCTGAATATTGCATACATTTGTGTTTAAATTAACAAAAACTCAAAAAGATTTAATAATTCTCTAAAACACTATTCACCCCCCTCTAGTGTTAATCCTAACCTTAAGATCCGTAATCCGCATTTCTCACATAATGTTCTCACATCACCTAAGTATTAGTGTGACATTTTGGCTGAACTTACAACTTACACATCTACTTACTATAAGTGGTACCCGATGACAATCGTTTACAGCAATTCTCTTCATCAACACTATATCACATTAGGAATTATAGAATTTGGTAATGGTCAAATTCAGATATCGTCCATATTCAACTTATAGTCCAAATACAAAATCCTTGGTCCAATAACAATATTTATTATCAACTATATTACTCTATACAAAGACTTTAACCTTTTGTTAACTTAAGTTGACCTCATAATACTAACCTCATATAAATGCGGAGTTGAATTGTATTTTGAACGGTGTTTCACTTTCAATGCTTTCACTTGACCGAACTATAGTCATCTAATGGGCGCCATGCCACGATTTAACTACAATCAAGGCAGAGTTTATGCATTGAAGCTTAGCAGTATTCTCAAGTCAAGAGCTGTAACCATCAGCACCTTAATGGGCCCAAATTTCGACAAAATCGAAACCCAGTCCATTAGGGTATGGGTCATTGGTTTTGGTAACCTGTAATAAACATAAGTATATTAGAGAGAGATCAATGTAAACTCACAATGGAATAGAAAAATATAATTGGCCAAAAATACCGACTGAGGCTACTACCTTGGAATAAATAATATTCCTATGAAATCTAATTGCCTTGCTAGAGCCAAGCCTGAATAAAAAGATTCCACCAACAACCATTCTCATCTTCCATCTGTAGCTTGTCACTCTAAATCTATTATATGGGTTGTTATGAGGAGGGCGTTAGGACAACATTTCGATGATTGAAAAAATACATACGTTATCCATAACACTAATTTATGCAAATCGATTCCTATTTAAGTGTTATGTTTATTATTTATGGTTAATCCATTAAATCTAATGAGCATATACGATATGCCTAACTTCCGCGAGGTATAATTATACATATATGCCTATATATATATATATATATATATATATATATATATATATAAACGTATACTGTCGAAAATGACAACCGCTTAATCTTATTAAATGGGGAGGTGGCAGACCCAATGACCATTTAATACCTCGATCATAAAGCTGGCCCTTTGCAATGTGAATGCTAGTCAATTAGTCCTAGCTATAGAGACCAATGACCCCTAGAAACGGTTTTATACAATGATTGCCATGTAACTAACGCATCTCAAAGACTCATCGAAGGGTTAACTAGAAAACCTTCGACAAACAACCAACCATCTAAATTTTGAGGTCTATACGTATCCCATACGGATTCTACACTTGTAGGAAACAAAACTCATCATGGCATAACCCAAGTCTTTGCTACCGACCGCTAGGGATCGCTGATGGTCATAGCCTATATGTCAGCCCTTCTACAAATACTAGTCCAACAATAATACTGACATAGCCCACCAATCTTCCACGACTGAAATCCCATTTAGACTAGTCTAATGTAAGTCAAGAAAAATGCCCCTTTCAGTTACTTAATACCACTTATTAGAATTAAAGCAGACTCCATTTCCTTAAAAGCACCGGGCATTTAATGCTTCAAATTCGAGGCGAACCCTTGGTATATTTTCCACTGCCTATCCCCAACACATATCACTTTCCCACGGGTCCTACGGTTAGAGATGTTCTACATTAGCAGCAATTATACACAACTGCTAGTAGCCTTAGGAGAAGGCCGGACTTCTGTTGTGTAACTTTACTGACCTCGCATTCAAACCCACCAAACCAAACCAAACATCCCAAGCTTAAATGTTATGCTATTCCCACTAATCACGCTTGTTCAAATGTATAATTAAGGTTGTATAATTTCTCTATAAACATTATACCGCCTTCTAGCATTTAACTCCTATATTATACAATTATTTACTATACTCCATAAATATCAATTTTCCATAGTGAAAGGTCATTTTTATTCTAATTTGACAATCTTTAATAACATTTATTTATTCATTCTAATTCAACATATTATGTCTATTTCATTTCCCGATAAATGCCATCTTAAACTTTAACTAGTCTCATTAAACACATTTATTTTCCTATTTAACTATGTAACTCCCTTTTAACTGCACATTAATTGCCCTATTAATTTTGGAGTTACTATCTTTTTTTCCCACACCTCCTAATTTGTTACGCTATTTATAACTAGACGTCCTAATTACAATTAATGCGAATATCGATATATATTTCACTGTATAGATGTATTTTTATTTTTAACGATAAGCGCAGTTATACGAGCATACATACGCACACATATATTCCTATTCCTATTTCTAACTACTAGTCCATAAACCAGAATATTCCTTTCCATATTTTAACTTATCTGAGCTATCCCTCCAAAAGGATTGCAGTTATAACTTCCTATAAATTACCCAAAATAAGATATTTGCTTCGTTTGAAAATAATAGGAGTTATCTCGTTTTCTTTTATTGAAATATACAGTGCAAACCATGAAGAAGAATGTAACAACATGGTATTTCAAACCATTCAAATCGACAACCATCCACACATGTTAGTCTTGAATTGCTCAAAACAACATATTGTTAATTTATAATTGGCAAAACTTAGCATATACAATAAATAAATCGATCATAGAATCACAGACACAGAGTATTACAACATTAAGCAGTGGAATATATAAATAGTAGTTCATGAGGCTACTATAAAACATCAGAGTCTGAAACAAAATGCCATAGAATCTCTGTAACGTCCCACCTTTTTGTACGCTTTAAATCGACGATAAACCACACACGTCAGACTTAAACCATACAGAAGGGCGGACTGCTATGGGGTAAATAAGAAAAAGCAGAGAAAGAAGAAAAAAACAAAATAGAATCTTGTAGCGGAACGACAAAATATAATAATCAAATAAACAGTTCATGAAGCTGTTTTACAAAATATTTGATTTTACTTATACAATACATATCCGAGTTACACATACCAAAGAATATTAATAATGCAGTGGAACAGTGAGAGTATAGTAGAATAATATAATAGATAATAATAAATCTTCGTCTTCGTCCTCTAGAATACGGTCTTCCAAATCTTGAAATGCTCAGGCTAACCCGAGCGAATTGAAAAGACAAAACACTCGAGTCAAAACTAAAAGATCTTATGTAAGTTAAATCAACGGTAAATAATATGAGTGGAACGGCGTCAGAGATGTTTACGGCATTTGACATCTCCTACCCAGTGTCTAACGTGAGTGCAGTAACTCAAGAGATGCTCGGAATTCACATCTCCTAAGGATCCGTTAAACTATTTACTATGTAGTAATATTTCGCTATTATAATAGTGTCTAATAGTAAAATAAACTTACTTTTAAATAGCGTTAAGGGGTTACCCATATATCCCTTAACACGTAATAGTGCCAATAGTCTATACAGCACCGTAATACCTCCTGATCGGGAGGCAACCAGAGGATACTCCATAGGTACGACACAAATCAAACTCGTACAAGGTGCACTAGGCTAGGTGACACGGCACACAAGGCAATGCCAGGGTAGATATACCAATTACGTATCCGGGCTGGTGGTAACGCATAGCGCGTAGCTACTGCCTACCTCGATCCACACCCCCAAAATAGAAATCAAAAGTGGCCACCGAACCAATCTGAAGTCAGAGATAATATCGATGGGATGTGTCCGATAAGAGGGGCTACCTCATTGGCCCTAGAATCGCTCCTGTTTTAGCCACCTTATGCCAACTCACGGGAGTCGGGTCCATGTATTTACCTTAATAGAACGTCGCCACCATCCTACTTCATTCTGGAATCTCCACCGCGTACACGGTTGTTAAAGTGGTTTTCGGAGTTGGCAGAGAGTATGACGACTTCTGATCCCGGTCTCTTCAACAACCAGCCGTTATTATAACACCGCGGTCATTTCAAAATAATTTATACTTCAAAACCAGGATAAAATATTCATTTCAAAACCATATAAATACGATATCATTTTCGTTTTAAAATCAAATCAATATGATATCATTTTTATAAAACCCAAATCAATATAATATCATTTCTATTTCAAATATATCCTTTTCCTAAAATCATATCATTTTCAAATCATAATATCTTGAAACCCATAACTTTGAAACATAACTTCTAATACTTAAATGGTTTAATATAAATTAATTTACATAAGATAGATTAGCTTCTTTAATTTCGCAAATCAATTCCAATTACAGATTTGGATCCTCAAATAAACCATTTCAATTTCCATATATTTTAAAGCTTTAAATATTCCACCATTTCAAAACTAAGTCTTTGATAATTCCATATATATCAAATTTAATTACTATTATTTAGATTTGAAATGTTAACTAAATAAATCCAATATAATTTAGGTAAAACTTAAACTTCAATTAACTGGATATTCTTTCAACTTATTTAACTTGATATACTCATTTAAATCAACTTTATATTCATTTAAATTACTCTAAACCAAATCAAGTTATAAGAATCATACCCTTTAAATCTCAATTGACTTTAAATTTCAAATCAAATTTATTCGAGTATAATTCTTAGATAATTCAATTCAAACAAATTTCATATTTATCTTCCAACTTAATTTTTATTTAAGTCATTAAAAACTCTATATATACCATATCTTAAACAGGTACTTAACCATATGATATAAAATAATCAAATTCCATTATTAAACTTATTTTTATTAAACAAATTTATACATGGCTTAAATTCAAGAATTTAACCACACATATATATATATATAATTAATATTTATATAATATCAAAAATTAATATTTATTAAACCGTATATTTCTTTCCAAAACCATAGAAAATCATTTCAAAATATATTTTATATATATAGACCACGGTTACCCTATGGTCAAGTGATATGGATATTTACCATTTGAATCCGCAATTAAAAATAAAAATACGGTTATATATCATTTCAAACCGCAACCCCGAATGAAATAAAGTGCATAACAATTTGCAGTTTAAAAAATAATAAAATACAACATCCATTCATCCAATATTAATCATCAACCATTTATTACAATCATCATCCAATTTAAACAATAACATCAATATAGAGCATATAATAAATACAAGTAATTACTGATAGTTTTTTTCTTCAATAATAAATTAAACAATCTATCTAACTGGCAGTTTGTATGTAATAATAAATTAAATAACAATTTAATTTAGTAAATTAAATTTAACTAAAATGATGATTAAAAATATGCCAAACAATCATAAATAAATTTCAAATCACATCATATATCAATTTAACACACATAAGAAATTTTATAAGTTGTGAGTGAGTTAAAACACTCACCTTTTGAATTTAAATCCAATTTAAACACAAAATTTCAACAGTCTTTGAATTTTTCTAAGCTAGCATTAAAAAGTCCGGAATTCAAATACAAACCTACCGGAGAAAACCGCGCGTGAGTTGGAGTTCGTATGTTAAAGTTATTGTATTAAAATGAGTTGAAATCGAATTAAAAATAAAAATAAACAGACCATTACCCCGCCACGTCATCTATTAATCATCCAGCAACAACGCATGTACGCAACCTTCTTCCCAGGCAAACAAAACATGAATCTCTGTAACGTCCCACCTTTTCGCACGGTTTAAATCGACGATAACCCACACATGCCAGACTTAAACCATACAGAAGGGCGGATTGTTATAGGGTAAATAAGAAAAAGCAGAGAAAGAAGAAAAAAAAATAGAATCTTGTAGTGGAATGACAAAATATAATAATCAAATAAACAGTTCATGAAGCGGTTTTACAAAATATTTGATTTTACTTATACAATACATATCCTAGTTACACATACCAGAGAATATTAATAATGCAGCGGAACAATGAGAGTATAGTTGAATAATATAATAGATAATAATAAATCTTCGTCTTCGTCCTCCAGAATACGGTCTTCCAAATCCTGAAATGCTCAGGCTGACCCGAGCGAATTGAAAAGACAAAACACTCGAGTCAGAACTAAAAGATCTTATGTAAGTTAAATCAACGGTAAATAATATGAGTGGAACGGCGTCAGAGATGTTTACGAGATTTGACATCTCCTATCCAGTGTCTAACGTGAATGTAGTAACTCAAGAGATGCTCGTAATTCACATCTACTAAGGACCTGTTAAACTATTTACTATGTAGTAATATTTTGCTATTATATTAGTGTCTAATAGTAAAATAAACTTACTTTTAAATAGCGTTAAGGGGTTACCCATATAGCCCTTAACACTAATAGTGCCGATAGTCTATATAGTATCGCAATACCTCATGATAGGGAGGCTACTAGAGGATACTCCATAGGTACGACACAAATCAAACTCGTACAAGGCGCTCAAGGGTAGGTGACACGGCACACAAGGTAATGCCAGGGTAGATATACCAATTATGCATCCGGGCTGGTGGTAACGCGCAGCTACCGCCCACCTCGATCCACACCCCCAAAACAAAAATCAAAAGTGGCCACCGAATCAATCCAAAGTCAGAGATAATATCGAAGGGATGTGTTCGATAAAAGGGGCTACCTCCTTGGCCCAAGAATCACTCCTGTTTTAGCCACCTTATGCCAACTTACAGGAGTCGGATCCACGTATTTACCTTAATAGAACGTTGCCGCCCTCCTACTTCATTCCGGAATCTCCACCGCGTACACGGTAGTTAAAGTGGTGTTCGGAGTTGGCAGAGAGTATGACGACTTTCGATCCCGGTCTCTTCAACAACCAACCGTTATTATAACACCACGATCATTTCAAAATAATTTATACTTCAAAGCAGGATAAAATATTCATTTCAAAACCATATAAATACGTTATCATTTTCGTTTTAAAATCAAATCAATATGATATCATTTTTATAAAACCCAAATCAATATAATATCATTTCTATTTCAAATATATCCTTTTCCCAAAATCATATCATATGCAAATCATAATATCTTGAAACCCATAACTTTGAAACATAACTTCCAATACTTAAATGGTTTAATATCAAATTACTTTATATAAGATAGATTAGCTTCTTTAATTTCGCAAATCAATTCCAATTACAGATTTGAATCCTCAAATAAACCATTTCAATTTCCATATATTTTAAAGCTTTAAATATTCCACCATTTCAAAACTAATTCTTTGATAATTCCATATATATCAAATCCAATTCTATTATTTAGATTTGAAATGTTAACTAAATAAATCCAATATAATTTAGGTAAAACTTTAAACTTCAATTAATTGGATATTCTTTCAACTTATTTAACTTGATATACTCATTTAAATCAACTTTATATTCGTTTAAATCACTCTAAACCAAATCAAGTTATAAGAATCACACCCTTTAAAATCTCAGTTTACTTTAAATTTCAAATCAAATTTATTCGAGTATAATTCTTAGATAATTCAATTCAAACAAATTTCATATTTATCTTCTAACTTAATTTTTATTTAAGTCATTAAAAACTCTATATACCATATCTTATACATGTACTTGACCATATGATATAAAACAATCGAATTCCATTATTAAACTTATTTTTATTAAACAAATTTATACATAGCTTAAATTCAAGAATTTAACTACATATATAATTAATATTTATATAATATCAAAAATCAATATTTATTAAACCGTATATTTCTTTCCAAAACCATAGAAAATCATTTTAAAAAATATTTTACATATAGACCACGGTGCCTGTATATAATTTTCTACCCTATGGTCAAGTGATACGGATATTTATCATTTCAATCCGCAATTAAAAATAAAAATACGGTTATATATCATTTCAAACCACAATCCCGAATGAAATAAAGTGCATAACAATTTGCAGTTTAAAACAATATAAAATACAACATCCATTCATCCAATATTAATCATCAATCATTTATTACAATCATCATCCAATTTAAACAATAACATCAGTATAGAGCATATAATAAATACAGGTAATTACTGACAGTTTTTTTTTCAATAATAAATTAAATAATCTATCTAACTGGCAGTTTATATGCAATAATAAATTAAATTACAATTAAATTTAGTAAATTAAATTTAACTGAGATGATGATTAAAAATATGCCAAACAACCATAAAAAAAAATTTATAAGTTGTGAGTGGGTTAAAACACTCACCTTTTGAATTTAAATTGAATTTAAACCCAAAATTTCAACAGTCTCCGAATTTTCCCAAACCAGCGTCAAAAAGTCCAGAATGCCAATACGAACCTAGCGGAGAAAACCGTGCGTGAATTAGAGTTCGTATGTGAAAGTTATTGCATTAAAACGAGTTGAAATCGAATTAAAAATAAAAATAAACAAACCATTACCCCGCCACGTCATCTATTCATCATCCAACAACAACACATGTACGCGACCTTCTTCCCAGGCAAACAGAACACGAAGCACACACCCAACCCTAGTCGCCTATCATCCAGCCACCGCACTGCCTTCAACCACGTCGCAACCCACCAGAAAGACGCGTCGCGCCTCTAAGCCGGCCTCCTTACCCCTGCGAGCCTATGCGACTGAGTCGCGTCACACATCTGGGCGCGAAAAAATTTGCAGCCGCCACCGAGTTTAGCCGCCGATCTAACCGTTGAATTGCGAAACGAAGCATGCCGATGAACTCCCCATCGTCCACTCTACAAAACCCAGAAATGGTTCGTCGATCAGTCGATGTTCATCGACGCGCGATGAACGACCGAAAATTAAACCTCAATTTCTGGACACCCAAAAAATCAGATCGAGAAATGGACTGCAGATCTGACTTGCGCTCTTCGAGAGCTTCGATATATAATTTTTCTGAATTTTTTTGAGGAGTTTGAAATTTCACTTTGATTTTTGAATTGCAATTGGATTTGGAATTGTCTGCCATTGAAATGAGGAGGTGAAGAGGAATTGTACGCCTAAACAAATGAGAAATAGAGGTAGGCAAGGGTTTATAACATGGTATATATAGGCAAGGCTGGAATAGAATAGATGGACCTGATTTATAAACGCGCTGAACGATGAACGGCCCGAAAAGGCCGTTCTGACTCTGAAACGAAATTGGTCAACCCGTATATCAAAATAGATGTTTTAAAATATTTTAAACACAATGGAAAAGGTTTCAAGTCCAAATTCCATCGTATGAAAAATTTATGCTAAAATCAATATTTTTCAAATTGATTTCAATCTCATTGATTTCAAGGCGTTTCGACTCCGTACGATCAAATGATAAGTCCGATCGCTACGAAACTTGAAATCCTACAATAATTCACCGTTACAGATCCGATGAAACTGGTTTCGTTGAAATCCGAGTCAGTGGCAAAAATGGCTATTTTTACATTAATTAAATAAATTAATAATTTATTAATTAAATCAAATTTCCAATTTAAATTCTAAAATTGACAATTCTTATCATTTTTGATTTCTCAATCATTTACAATGGTTTTAAACAAATTTCATTGTCAATTTAGAGATGATTAATTTATAAATTCTAATATTAACCTCAATTTCATTAAATTCACAAATTATAAATAAAATTCCCAAAATTCCGTTTAATTAAATAAATTAATTATTATTCCATTCATTATTGTCAAATATATGCACTAAACATTGGATTCAAAACTATTACATAAATTTCCTTATATTATATTTATTTCAAATTGCATAACCTTTAATTTCAATTGCTACAATAATTACACTTATTAAAATTTAGATTTCAATGAATTGATCTGTTTCAACTCAAATCTTTTATTAAGTTCATTACTATTCTATATTAACTTAGTTACCTTGTTTTCTTTCCATTCATTACCTTAATATACCAAATTTGACAACTCCTAACCATTGTATTACATTTCACATTAATGTAACATTTATTAAAATTTATTTCAAATTAACGTACTACTTAATTTCCTTTAATTGCAATTTGATTTCCAAATTTTATTTAACATACTATTTAAATAAAACCATATATTTATTGTCACCTATTTATGTTTACTTACATTCATAAATTTATTACTTGCCAACACAGGTTAAAATTCCATATATAACACAAATTTTAATTAATTATCATTAACACTGTATTATTTCATTAATTAATTCAATACTTACATTTGTTTTTCTTATATTCATTTATTACCAAATATTCCTATTGACAATCAATTATAACCCAAATAGTTGTTTCAATCAATTGGATTTGCATTGAATTAATTATTTATTAGCTTACATTAACATTTTCATTCCCGTTATAAATTCATTAACGGATTTCAAATTTTTTATTCTTTCAAATATTAAATAACAAAATTGATTATATAACACTGTTCTTATCCAATTACCATAAATTTTATACTAATTCATCAATTTTGTTCAATCTATAGCTAAGTATAACACTTTCACTACTTCAATTATTAGGATTTTATTCTATTTTATAATAATTAGTTTTAATTGCCCTTGCTATATTTAATTTCAGCGTTCATTTCAATATTAAATTATAAAATTTTTGTTTCTTCTAAATTTAATTACTCAACTTTATTAAAATAACCAAATTTAATTATTGAAAATTTACGGGTCGTTACAATCTCAAATACAAATGAGTCTCTAATACATAAGAAACTAACGAGTCTGAACATAAATAACTGGAATAAATTAAAATAACTGAAATTTGGATGGATATATCTTCAAACAAAGCTCCAATCTCCAAAAGTGAGTCTCAAATGCTATGACACTCAATCTGAGCTGAGCATAATGCAAAATACAAAACACTCGAGTTAGGATTAACATTCTTATATTAGTAAATTTAACTCAAGTGGAATGTCAACTGAAATACGAGTAACTTAAAGGATGTTTGGGATACCAATCCTCTAAGGATCCGTGGAACTATCTACTATGTCGTAATATATGCTATTATAATATTACTATAGTAAAGTATTAAATAGCGCTAAGGCGTTACCCATATCCCCCTTAACACATTTTATATAATGCCGTAGTCTATACAGTACGGTAAACTCCACCAAACCGGTGGGATATCAAGGAGCACTCCATAGGTATGACACAAACCAAAATCGTAATGGGCTTGATAAAGGCTGTACCATGGGTAGGATTCTACCAATTTACACTTCCGGTCTGGTGGTAATGCAAAGCCGCAGCTACCGCCCACCTCGTACAACACTCCCAAAATCAAAGATGCATCCAATCAAATCACAAAGTAATAGAATGGTATCGAAGAAGTGTGCTCGGTCAGAGGAGCTTTGGCCCGTCAATTGCTCCTGTTTTAGTCATCTTATTTAGGGCTCGTTTCATACCTCAATACGGCAACATCATCAAACCATCGTACTTCGTTCTAGATTCTCCACCGCATACACAGTTGTTAAAGTGGTTTTTGGTATTGGCAGATAGTACGATAATGTCTGATCCTGGTCTCTTTAACAACCAAACACTTATTTCAAACTGTGGTCATTTTATATTTCAAATAGTTTATACTTCATATCAAAATATCATATCCATTTCAAAACCATATCAATTCGATACCAATATTCACTTTAAGTCATACTCATTTCCAAAAATCATAACACTCTTAAAATCCTAATACCTTTGAAACCATAACACTTTCAAAATCATAACACTATCCTAACCATAACAGTGCCAACTTAAACAGTTTAAATATTGACAATAGTTAATATATTTTAAAATAGTTATAAATTAAAAATACTTTATATTTAAAATAGTTTCAAATTAGAATTGTTTCTTTCAATTTCACAAATCAGTTCAAATTCTCAATAAACCATTCCCATTTATCGATTTCAAATCTAGGTTTGAATTTTAAATTTAAACCACTTACAATCAATAAGTTTCAAAGTTTAAATGTTCAAACTATTTGCAATAACTCAATTTGATAGATTTCATTTATATTTCAAAATTCAACTTTAATCTTTTTAACTTTGAAAATATTCACTTAACCATTTAAATCAAATCTCAAATCACAAATTAAATCAAACTTAAATATTCAACTTTAATTTAGTAAAATTTAAAAACACCCATTTATTCACCCTTAATCAAAATCAAGTTATCATGTTAAAAATCATATCTTTAAAATCTCAAATCAATAAATTTTCAAATCAATTTTATTTAAATTAAATTCTTAAATAAATTAAATTACGAATCAACTTTAGTTCATTTTCCCACTTTTATTAAATAAAGTGATTACAAAAATCTAATTTAAAATATTAATATAATTTAAATAAATATTTAAAACATATTTTAAATACATATATTTATTAAATTAAATTCTTATTAAATATTATTATATTAATTATTATTAAATTAAATATTATTATTAAATCTGTTTTAAATCTTATTTATATATATTTACAAATAATAAAATTATAAGTAAAATCTTAAAATTTACATTTTCACAACTTAACTTATAATTTAAAAATTTTCAAAACATATAATTTAAAAATCTAAAATTTTCACATATTAACATAAAATCTTTATATTATAAAAAACCAGTATTTATTTAAAACTCATATTTATATTTTTTGAAATTCTGAAAATCATTTAAAATAGACTAACAGTATCCGTATATAGTTTTTTTATCCTATGGTCAAGTGATACGGATATTTATCATTTCAATCCGCAACTTAAATTTTTATGGGTACATATCTTTTCAACCTGCAATCCCAAAATTCAAAAGTTACTAAAATCGCTTAAGTTTACCATTTCAACCCATAACCGGTTTTTCTAATCTATAAGATCGTTCGGGTATGTATCATTTTAACCCATAGGGAGAACAAATAATAGCATAAAATAACATAGCATATCAATAGCAAATATGATCTGAATTGTCACATCAATTATGATACACACATACTAACAGGTTATTGGTGTCAATAATGTCAATTACAATAGATAAACCAATGCATATAATCTCATGTCATACTTAACAAGTAGCCAATTGAAAACTTAACAGCATATTTCAATCGTTGTTTCATGTGAATTAAATTTTCTAAATACAAGAATGTTAATCGTGAGTGATTGCTCACCCTTCGTGGCTAGAGAACGATGTAATTGAAAAGCAACTGACACGAATAAGGACATGGACACTTCAAATATCTACGACAAGCAAAATGGATTTAGCATGAAATTCGATGAAAAACAAATGTATATACATATGCAATACATATGTATTTGTTTTATAGGATATTAGAAGGAACAAATATAAATAACATAGAAATTCGTCAACAAACGTAAAAAAGAAAAAAATGAAATCCGTCGATAGGGCTGAAATTTGCTTTGGGTAAGCTTCGAGTCAGGATGTTGTTTTCTCGGGTTTGACTTTGAGTCAGGGAAGGGTGCTTCAGGTTTTGGAAAAAATGAGGATTTTGTGCTTGCTTCGGATCGTCGCGGCAATTTCTTTGGAAACGGCTTCAGGTCAGGAAGGATTGTTTCGATTTTTCAAAATCTGGGGTCTTGGTGAAGTTTTTGAGTTTCGTTGGTGCCTGCTTCAGGTTGCACTTTGGGTTTCTAGGAGGGTTGCTTCGGGTCGCGCTTCGAGTCAAAAAAGAAGCGAAATTAAAATGGAAGTTTTGGTTTGCTTCGAGTTAGAGGAAGGTTTTCTCGGGGTCGACTTCGAGTTGGGAGGCAAGTGCGTGAAAATTAATGGTGGAAGCGAGGAAGAAGAAGAGGAACTAATTTTTTTGAAAGTTCAACGGATCGAAAAGAAGGAGAATGGTCAGAAAATGAAATTAAAGAGGCATTATTCACATATATAAAATTGAAAAGGTGGGAAAAGGAAACGTTACTTATTGGAATCTAAAGTTATAAATGCAGATGGCTTTTGGAATCCTATGGTGGCAATTGAAAAGACTAAGGACCAAAACTCAAATACGGAACCGTTACGGCGATCGTTTTGCAGATTTTGCCGCGTACGGACATCAAAATGCACAAATGAATATACTACGGAGATCATCACGAAAAGACGAATAGAATGACACATAGTATACAGTGATATGAACAAGTTTTGAAAACTTGATTTTTCCGCTGCCGAAAATGCTGCTAAAACGCCGAAAATAAGATAAACGGCGCTAGAACAGTCCAAATTTGGCGAAACAAAATATGACGTCTCACTCATATAATGATTTTCATTTTTTTATTATATAAAATAGTCAAATTTAAAAAGAATTATTTCTATCAAACTTTTAACCGAATTTAAGTTAAAATCAAAAATTGCACAACAGAACTAACTTTCATATTTACCAATGAAAATTTGTCATTTGCTATGTTTAAATAGATGCATTCTAACTATCAAATTTTCATTGCTAAATTTTATTTTTTAATTTCAAGAAGTTTATTACGTTACTTAAATCGTTTAAAATTTCTAGGTTATTACAAAGAATATTTGTATTTTACACATCCTCTTTCCTTTTTGTTGTATTCCTCATTATTTCAAACGACATATTTTTTACATGTCTATAGAATTAGATAATTTATAGAATTTACATCGAAATAGATGCGATTATATTGTACCTCACTCCCAATAATTTAAAACAAAGAAATTTACGTTCCAAGTCAAATTAGGGCAATTAGAACTAATATTAATGTTTTATAACCCAATTATAAATTTGGAATAAACTTTACAACTACATCAACATTTAACTTTAAAAAATTTAGGGACTAATTTCCAAATTTCCAAACTAAGTTGTAAATAACGTTCCTATTCCTATTGCCTATTTTACAGAATATGTAGATAGTATTTCTATACGTTAATTTTATGCTTACAACTCAACAGATCTTACATAAGCATAATAATTAGATAAAATTCGACGATATAAATTTCAATGTTATAAATAAATCTTATAATTTCTCACTCACCTTTCTAGTTTTCCAATTCTCCTAAATTCTCTTTACCGACTCCTTTTGCATTCTAATCCAAAAGAATATCTATAACAAGAAATATACATGCTATTAGAATTACATATTTGATAACAGATTTGGAGTTAAGTGGAATATAGATTTACATTTATTAAATTTACCATTTTCCACAATATCGAGTGGATCCTTCTCTTCTTCTATTTTGTTTTCCGCCTTTTACTAATTATATATGTATATATGTATGTATGTATGTATATAATATTTTATATTTAATAGAAATGATTGAGAAGGGAAAATGGAAAAACTTCGATGCTTTGATTAGAAAATATGAGTAGGGAATTATATGGTTAAACCTACATTTATAGGATTTGAATCAATCATATCTGTTAGATTAAAGTAATTAAATCCGGGCTGTTTGGCCAAGATTCAAACCTTAGCCACCAGTTCAAGACTGGTCGACTACTCCCCTGTAGGTGGTCAACCATTAGTGGTCGACTTGCCCAAGGAGGGGTCGACTGGTGGGGCCTTGCATTTAATATTATTTATTTACGTTTTCTCGTTTTTAATTATTTTCCCTTCGAAAACTTCAGATGTTGATAAATTTTTCGTTTGAACTTTGATCGTAAAACTCCAAATATAAAATTTGCTCAGAAAATCACCACAAATGTAATGGTGCGAATTTCATGGCCAAATTCCGACGTTTGCTCAAATTCCCCTTTTGAGTCTTAATAATTATTTACTAATTACCAATCATCTCAAAGGTACCTTAACCAATCTAATCAGTATGGCTTTGAGGTTTGAAGCTCTTGATATTGAGCAAGGAGTTTAGAAAGGAGTAGTGCCAGCAGTTAATACCCAACTTTTCTAAGTGATACCAGTTGCAAGCAAGCCATTTTTCAAGTGTAAAGGGAAAAAGAAGTGGTCGGGAAAGAAACCTGGAAGGGGTGCTCCAGTACTGAAAAAGCATATTGACTTCTCCAAGATTCTCTATTATCAATGCGATAAGATGGGACACTTTGCAAATAGTTACCAGAAGACTAATATACCAGCATAATACAATTGTCACAAACATGGACATATGAAGAATGAGTATCGGTTACCTTCTACTTCTACCGATCTAAAAGGAAAGTAGGTGTTGCAAGGTACCTTATAGTGCCATCTCCCATTTGGTGGCCTAAAATTAACATCTATAGATGATGCAGTCATCTATGGTTATTATTTTCGCTGACCAAATGTGGTAATGTTAAATACATTGATATACCAAAAACACATGGATATGAAAATTTTAAACTCAATTTAAAAAATATCATTCCATTTCAAATCGCATTACAGATTTGTTACATAATCCCAATTCGTAAACATGTTTAGAGAAATATAATTATTACAAATTACGCCATGAGCGACATATGAAGATGCCTCCTTGGTTAATCAGTGTCTAAATTTAGGCACTAAGTAACTTTGCCATTACATTCAATTGCATAGCAAGATCAATCAAAAGAAACTCCTAATAGCTAGCTTGCCTCTTGTACATCTTCGTAAGTTTATTCATCTAAAGGAGAACCTCAAAACCTTAACTCTCAAACTACTCAAAATCATATAAGCACCCGAGAGTTTAAGGAGAAACATAAACTTCAAGTCAGGAAAAAAGTCTGGTGTGAATAATAACCCGCTATTTTGAACCATACAGATATGAGACCATGCCACTAAGTAGAACAGATTTCCCCATATTAGTATCTTAACCCTATTTACAATGACCATATACTGTGCACCTACATCCACAATGGTTCATATGTAACATAATAAAATGTATCATGATGACATACAAACATGCAATATGCTGTGGAATACCCATCCTCATTCACCTGACTATCTGTCTCAAGGTATAGTTTCTACGGTCACTATTAACCTTTAGTTTTCATGGGCTAAATAATAACCTGTTCCAAGCTTATGGACTATTTGTCCAATTTCATAGTTTTATGGAATCATTAAGAACCTATTAATGTCTACCAATAACATCATTCAATCATAATTTTCATGGGATCACTATAAACCTATTGGATTCTCCAATAACATCTCATGTCATAGTTTTTATAGACTGACTATCAACCTATTGATCTCTATTAACAACCTGTTCCGGACATAATTTTCATGCGATCACTAAGGACATATTGGTCTCTGCTAATAAAAAATTTCATACCATAGTTTTTATATGCTTGTTAGGAATTTGTCTAAACCAATATTCTTTTGATCAATCTTGGGCATCCTATATTCTGGTCTATCTGACCTCCTGGATGAAATTCTACTCACACAAGAAATTCAATGTATATTCACTACTCGGTCAACCTAGCCTGTTATTCTACCCTTAACACTTTAAAATGCAGTTATATGTTATAAATGAAATGAATATGATTACACAAGCATACATGATAACCAATCAACTAACACAACAATGTAAGCATCCATGGTTTAGTTTAAAAATGAGATTGGGTTCTTTAATTTGAAAACCAAGGCTTTCGACTATATCCTTCGGATCATTGTGACATCATGAGTTACCCTCCATCACTCTGCCTTTCGACATCATGGAGCAAACAAGCCCTCTGTCCCCTTCCATTTTAACTGATTGGTTCGAAACAAGCGGCTGTGCCCCTTTCCCCACACTACTCTAGTGGCAAGACCTTTTAAAATCATTGCTTAAGCAATGTGGAAGGCCCCTTCCACTACTTCTTTGAAACCATGTGGAAGGACCCTATCGGCACCATTGATTGGTTGCGGCACAACTCTTCCACCTCTTTAACTAAACATGTATGCAGAAGGGCCCTTTCGACACTGTCAACTAGTGCGGAAGGTACTTTTTGTAATGGTTCGACTTACTCATGTATAAAGGTGCGGAAGGTATGCTGTCGACACCATTGATTGGTGCGGATAACCCCTTCCGTCTTCATTGATTAAAATACTTACGGAGCATATAAGAGCGGAAGAAACCTCTTCGACACTATCTACTAGTGTAGAAGATTTTTCCATTGCACCTTCATTGTAAACAAGGCTATATATTAACTACAGCGACATCCCTATCTCCTTTATGTTCAAAGAAAAGAGACATTGTATGTTTCGAAGGTTTCAATGCTTTCAAAGACATCAATGCTTTCGAAGGCTAGTGACATTGTTGTAATTATCATAAAATTTGATTTTTAACTAAGCAGTGCAATTTATTTTTACACAACCCCTTATATCATAAATTTGCAATAGGACAAGAAAACCTTTATAAAATTCTTTTTAGAATTTATTGCTCCATTTGATTCCCAATGCTGTAATATTTAATTAAAATTATTAACTAACCCCTTGTATTTCGTTAATCATTAAGTACAGTCTTTCTAATAAAATTCAAAAATCACCCAACCTCTTGAGAGCAATCTCAGTAATTCACATAAATTCCAAAACGATAATATCTTTATCATATAAAATTTTCAGCCTGAAAATAATTAATTAATTCCTAGAGTTAATTAAAACTCAAAATATGCTTTCATTTCACTCAAAAATTAATAATAAATTATCCATAGCTTGGAATATTGTGAAAGTTTGAACCTATCTCCAAAATAATGTTTTACATAACATACATCCAATTGGATGTATATTTTCAATCCATCGATTGGATGATTGAAAATGGATGGTCTGAAAAATGCCTCAAACTGGGTGTATGTTTTGATGTATGTTTTGATTGGCTGTATGTTTGAAAATCGATGGATTGAATCGATGGATGAATTGATGGATTGAATCGATTGGATGATTGAAAATAATTTTATAAAATTGGGGTTCCATTTCCTAATGCCTCAAACTGTAGTCGATTTTCAATTGGATGTATATTTTCAATCCATCCATTTTAGCCTATCTCCAAAATATTGTTTAGTTTCGTGTTTGAGGTTTAAAACCAAATGATTGGATGAATGATGATATGTTTTGATTGGCTAAAATGGATGGATTGAAAATTGACTACAGTTGAAACTATGGACGATGGTTGAATGGATTCAGATGGGCAACACTCAAAAATGGCTAAGTATGGAATTAACACTTTACCTAGGCAATGGAACAGAACCCCAATTTTGGCCTAATCAAGATGTAATTATTTGGGACAACGAGGAAGGCTATATAAGGCTACATTCCAAATTTCAAGTCGACTGGAGTTTGTACGCTCGAGTTATTGACAAAACAAGATGGATCGGTATCGACGGATTAGTGGTAATTTACTTGGAGTCAGACCTGGGAATTTTTGCTATTTGCTTGGAGTCGGCGCAAGGTTCGCTTAGAGTCGTAGAAATTTAAAGTGCTGGATCGTAGTTGGTGTTGGATACATGTTTGTTCGGAGACTACTTAGAGAAAAACTACCGAGACCTATCGTTCCTTGTGTTTGGAGTTGGACGTGTGTTTGTTTCGAGAAAAACGATTTGCATCGATCGTCTTGGAAAAAACGATCCGCACCGATCATTTTTCGTGCTTAGACACAGGATCTGTCTGCTTGGAGAAAATTTCATTTTTACTCAAGTCTAACCTCGGGCCTGAATCTTTGGCACCTGCTTCGAGTCAAAAAGGTGTTTACTTGGGTTTTGCTTCGAGTCAACCTTGAAGTTGGTTTTTCAACGACCTCTTTGGCGATTTTTGACGCTGATCGATTTATAACCCAAAATCTACAAAGTCAATCGGTATGAAATTTAGAGGATAACTGCACTACACAATGAGGGACCCACATCATCGATTGTTGGACCCTACGATGAAGTTACCATATCGATCAATATCAATTCAAACCAATGATGATCGATCAATATCTCATAAACGAAAAGTTGACATGAAACTTGGGAATATTGAAATATTATGAAATGGAACCTACCATATCGATCACACATCATTTGGAGAAACTTGAAAGATTGGCCTACATCGTTCTTGAACGATCGTATCATTTCAGCTAGAACGATCCTAACTCTATGGAAAATGCAATATCTCACAAACGGTAAGTCGAACTAGCTCAAAATTTGGAGAGAAAGTATTTAACATCATGATGGACCCACCAGAACGATCGCAATCCAAAATGAGAAAATATGAAACAATCTTCCATATTTCCATTTTTCAACCCGACTCCACAGAAAACGCGATATCTCACAAGCGGAAAGTCGGAATTGCAAGAAATTTGGACAGCAAGTAGCTACAGTGATGGAGGACCCATAAAAACGATCTCACCCCCATTAAAGCTAATATGAATTATTTATGCCGATCGTTCGAATACTGTGTGATCGGTTTGAAAATTGGTGGATCGGGTCGTATGGCTCCAGAGGTTCTTCTGATGAAATTTCAGCCCGATCCATGCACATCTTCACCTATAAATACAATGGATTTCGCTCATTGCAAAGGACTTTTTGACTGGCTCTCCTTCATCACTTCTTATCTCTTCATCCATTATTTTTCTAAGGCATAAAAAAACTATATTTGTAATCTAATAGCATCATTTACTTTTCTATATTATATTATGATATGTGAATCTATATTTCTCTGTTTAGATCTAAATTCGGATATTTGTGCTTATACATACAACAGGTTGTTGGTGACCATTTTTGGCACAAATGTTTTGGTGCTTTCACTGAAGAGCTAGCCCTTGCGAATTTGGAGTTAGATTTGGAATCAACTAGAGAACTTGGAATCAGAGTAATAGTGAAACTGTTAATCCAAAAAATGGATCAACCCCTTGGATCAAGTGTGAAAGCACGATCCCTCTTCTTATAGAGCAATAATACAGAGAGTAAATGTAAAAGGAGCAGAAATAGTAAGAAGACGAGAAGATTTTTATATTGGTTCAGTTGTTAATGAAGCCAACGTCCACTTTATAAACTTTATTATTGATTGATTGCTGTCACAAGGTAATTGGAGTAAAAAGTCGTTGAATATCCTAAGATGGATTAAGTCCCCAATGCTAGAGTTTAATGGAGAATCATAGTGAAATCATTATATGACTACTATGAGGGAGGACAAGAGTGAATAATAATCTCAGAAGAGTTCCAACAACCGGTCCAGAGGATCCCTTTCATGTTGCAGATAGGTGAGTATTTATAAAGGTTGGAGAGTCATTGGGCTAGGCCTTCTTGCCATGTGCTTGCAAATGACTGTAGGAAGATGCACTACAAGTTTCATCTCAAACCAAGCTATATTGACGCATCTCTAGCGATCCATAGCTTATGGCATGATAACGACCCAACGACTTGAGATGCTTCCTTACCTTTTACCTCAAAGTTCATGGTTATCTGGAAAAATGGTATGGATCGCTAGCGATCCATGTACTTAGTTGAATTTTGGACTTTGTCTTCTGGTGTGTATTTGGTTTCTTGTGTTGGTTCCCTCCATGAAATTTCATAGCACGTTGCCATGTTTTGATGACGATCCGCATATTGGTTGCATTAGACTGCTGATTGAACTTAACGAATGCCTGCCTTTTGATTTAACTAGCTCGAAATTCCATCATACTTGGCTATTGTCCTTAGAATACCTATTGGAGTCTGATACAAGAGAATTCATGGACTAACGAGCTAAGCTTATGGGTCACTGGCGATCCATAGATGAAGGATCACTAGCGATCCATCACCTTTGCATATTTTTGTTTTCCATTCCTATGACTTCTCTTGGTTAATTTATCCAGTCTTTTTGGTTGGTTCTTGAGCTACTCTGACTTGACTAAGTTGTTTCGACTTCCTTTGAATTTTGTTAGGTTAAAAACCGGAATAAAACTTGCGCCCCAGAGTGTGTCTTCATTGGAAAAAAGGATGCTCTAGAAGTAATTGCTTTCCCGTTTCTGCTTAGCAAGAGTAAGTAATCGTGTTAGCACCACGCAAATTTGACTTTGGCTATTCAGTTGCTCATTAATTTTTGACCTAAACTATCATTGCTTGTCATAACAGACGCAGTTTTTCCCCATAACTTTAAAATGCCTTGAAATAACACATGGATCTCGCTAAAAAAATTTGAGATCAATCGTGGGCGATTCGATGGATAGTCAGTGATCCTCAACAGATGGATCGCCAGCGATCCAACGATTTAGATGTTTTTTCATGTAGTTCTCTTATATAACTGCCTCGAGCCGACCTATTCGCCTGTCCTACCTCTTTCTTGCGACCCTAGCCCTCCCCTTAGGATTCGACCCAAATTTCATCCGACCCTTAAGTCTATTCGCTCTATCATCGTCGCCGACCATTCCCCACCAGAGCCTTTCACCCTTGATCGACCTAAATCTTGCCCTTACCTTAATTTCAACCTAGCTCCGTATGGATCGCTATCGACCAAACCCTAAGTCCATTATTTCCTTGCTTGGATCACCGCCGACCCACCTCGCTTGGATCACTGGGTTGAGAACTCCGACCATCTTTGCCTTTTAATCCTTGATTCGAAATGGCTAATGCTAATTCTGATGTTCATTTGCGGATTTGATGAAGGAATGTATTGGTGATGATTATAACAAAGGGTCCGAGTTGATTTTGATTTTATATAGGAAGATAGTAAATCAAGTCTTAAGGTCTTCATGGAACGACGTTCGAGCCTTGCCTCGGTGCCTGACATGTGTTGCTATCTTCGTGCATAGAACTTAAAATTGACTTGTACTAAATTATATTGTCAATATAGCATGACACATCTCGAATTGGTTTTACCCTTTAGGCAGGGGACAACGGCTTAGGATAGCATCTCGTAAACAACTTTTGTTATGTCGCCTTCCAGATAATTTGGACCGCTCTTGTTTCTTACAAGCTCAGTGTACTAGTACTAGGAAGAGCATTCCATGTTGCTTTGGATAATGGATCCATTATCGATTATTGATCGATAATGGGTTAATGTAGAAGAAATAATTTCTAAAAAATGGTAAAAAGCCCTTTTCTTTCTTTACGATGAGTGAACTATCTACACGGGATAGTGCGTTTATATTATTCAAGACACCAAGGTCACACCTCGTAGATAACATATTGCACTTACCCTGGTATATATTTGAAATTAGATGTGTCAATGTGAATCAATATCCTTTGGAATTCAAGTGTTATAGGGGAGTTTTTAGTTAAAGATAGAATCACCTGACTACTTTGGATGCAAGTCCTGTTGCATAAAATGAAGTATCAGTCTTCTCGCCATAAGTCCAGCGGAAGAAATTAGCACTTTCAGAAGCTAAATCATTATCTGTCACCCCTTCCTCTTTTGCTTCGTGGCCTGAATACGATCAGCTAGTCCCAGTTAGTCCGCTTATAGACCGAACTCCACCAAAATTTTGAGTTCTTCTTAAACCGCTAAAGGGAGCTTCCTCCATAATCTCCGTCAAGGTTTTGCATAATATTTGCTCGCAACATCGCATTTCGAAGGATGAGTGCGCCTGCCGAAGAAGAATGAATTCGCCATATGGCGCCTCTGGAATACACTGCTTGCCATCAATATATGTGCTTAAATGGAGTAGTGCATCCCTTAATGATTTCTTGAGAGAAACTCTTTTGAACTTGGGAATAGCTCCATTTCAGGTTCATCCTAATGGCTATGTGATTTTGACTTGCCTGTATGTTCTATTCATGCAGACATTTAACCATGCTCCATTTTTCAACGAGTTGAGATATTTCCTCTCATTTAAGAGGAGAGACGAGTGTTTGTCCCTTGTCGTCATTGAGGCTTAGAGGAATCGCAAGATTGTGGTGCAACTTCAAAGCAATTTGTCCTAATTCTAGACTCAATACTTCTTCATTAGATGTTCTGAAGGGTTCAATCGTCTTTGGACAATAGGGTTAAGTTACTTCTTTACTAATTGAATCTCAAATTATTGCTATGGAGTTTTTAACAAGTCAAATGCTTCCTACATTTATTTCGAAGCCAAATAAAGACTTATTGCTTGACCAAATTTTAGAGGAAGCCAAATAAGGAGGGAAAGCTTGGCGTGTCAACTGAAGAGATTCATGAAGGAAGAGATGCAGCGACTGAAGATAGCTGTTTGGCCAGAATGTACCCGATTTTAGAGGAAGGGGAAGAAATATTCAAGCAACGAGAAGGCAAGGTTGCAGCGGTAACAGAAAAAGAGGAGGGTGAAGTTGAGAGTACCAATAGCCTTGATTCCTCCTCCAATGATGATGATTTTGACGTAGGTTTTGTGATGAAGACTCTGAATCAGGTAATAAGACTCCAGGGATGAGTCTCGTTCTTTTGAATTCGCATTACCAAAAAATCCACAATAAAGATGCTCTGCCAATAGCCGAGCGGCATTAAGATTCCTCGATAAAACATGCTGGTGTAGACTTCAGGGATTTGAGCAACGTCTACGTGGATATTGATGAATTCATGGGGGAAGATTTTAAATTTGAAGAGACGTCTCCTCACCCGGGCCATGTTGTGCCTGAAATCGATCCGATTTCTACTGTGTTGCTGCTTGATTTGGTTTTTGACCACATTTTCGGCCCCCAAACACATTACACATTTCATTAGGATCACATTCACTTACAGACACATTATACATGCCTATTTTCTGTTACTAAAGCTCTTTATTTATTCTTTATGTTAGGTACCATGAGAGGACGTGGCCTTTATGACGATCTCAAGGAATCATCGATTCACAATGTTGGTCGAAATGATTCACAAGCCGTCATCACCCCACGATACCGAGGAGGAGTAGAGAAAGCGAAATGACTAAGAGGCTGAAGCTTGTCGTTGGGATGAGAGGGAATGAGGTCAGATACATGAAAGTGGCTATGAGAAGAGAAAGACCCTCGATGAGGGCGAGGAAACATCTAAGAAATCAAAAGTTGATTGTGATTCTCATCCTTCTGCGCAATAAGTCTTTGCCCTAAATCTAGCTCCCGTCAATTTTGAAATCCCGATTTCCTCCGTTCAGGCCCCGTCTTCATCCCAAGTTCCATCATCCCATGTGGCGCTCGCTCCTGGTTCTTTGCGCCCTTATCGAAGATTAACTTACATTCTTCCGTCTGGTCCTCTTAGACTTAAAGCAGCACTGCTCAGGTGGTTTTTAAAAGGGGTTACGTTTGACCGCGACCTTCGCTAGTTCACAAAGATTCTCATATGCCCCCACCTTCAAGCGATCCAAAGTGATTTAGAGCAAGCCAAGGGATGGGAAAAACAATGCAAGTAGCTGGCTGATACAAACTACAATAATTACCAAGAGATCATCTCCTTTGAATTGGAGAAGGATGACTTCGAGAAGGCGTTGGCAGAATGCGATTCCAGAATTGAATGATTACTATAAGAAATGGATGCGATGCTTTGAGAGAGTAAGAATAACGCTGGCTTACAGAAAGAATTGAAGGTGTCCTATGTGAAAATAGAAATCGTCTTCTGAGATGAAATTTAGAAGACCTATGTGGAAGAAGTCAAGAAAGAGGACCTCGAAGCTTGCAACATGATTATTGAAGCCCAGAAGAAAACTATTGCTGATCAGGACAAGATTGTTGTGAAGGGCATACAAAACATTCGCAGAGTATGAAAGGATTGTGATGTCGCATGGTAAGTTCATCTCTGATCAAGCCCAAACGATTGCCCTACTCCAACAAAGAGTTGCGCAGATTTACACTGACAAAACTCATATTAAAGTTGAAAAGGCTGCCGCTATAGAAAATTATTTGGAGCTATAGGACATCTTTGAAAGGAAAACGGAGAAGATGGATGAAACCATCTTAAAATTCTATGTCAATTCTCTATTGGATCAGAGGAGTCTCAGTTCTTTGGGCCCCAAGTTCCCACGCTCTCTCCCATGGTTTGGGAGGAAATTATGACCCATTTACAAGATAGTGGGGATGCCTACACTGAGCGGGAGCTAGAGGATGCCTACCTTAATTTGAAGTCAAAGAAAGCACCAACAGAAAGCCGAGAGATCCTACAAATTGAAAGGGAACAGGAAGTCACCGATGTGGCCATGACCGCAACTGCCAAAACATTGCTTGACTTCTTGTTTCTGGATCTGGCAAATAATCAAGGCATCCTCGCAATCAATTCGCAAGTTCTGGGATCGAAGCTTCTTAGCTGATTGTGCAACAATCAAAAGAAGGAGAATCAGTAAATATGAGAATAACATTCTTGTCCACTCCTCCGATGCAGGTAATCTTCTTGTCTCTGTAGCTGCTTCGATTGTTGTGTTTGTGTCTGGTTCGTAGCTACGGCCAGAGTCTGAGAAGATCGCTATATTGCATGGCTTGTATGACCCTTCCGTATCTTTGGAGGGCAACTTTATGGCAGTCGAAGCTCGGGAATCGGAGATCTAGATTGAGCAGCTGTGTAAATCCGAATAGCAACTAGTTACCGTCAAGAAAGAAAAAGTTGCAGTGATAAAATCCTCGAAGAGCCCTCATAAATCCCAGAAGTGCAAAACGAAAGGGTAGACTTCCAAGAAGGTAAAAGAGCAGGGTGGAGATGTCAGCACCGAGGATATAGTCGATATCATAGGCGGCGACACTACCCATGGCTGGGATTTTGAGGGAAAGAAAAAACTTCCAACCAAAGGCGGGAAAGGGAGCGGCGGAAAGAGGCGTTGTGAAGTCCGGATAGCAGTGGAGCCGATTTTTGAGGCATTTTGTTTTGTTCATGTTTAGAGCCTGTACTTACTACTTTTGTTTTAGCGTCTGCACTTTTCCTTTTTGTTAGCCGATATTGTGTGGGTACGGCCCCAACATTTTAACTTTTTTACAAAAAAGTTATAAGTAATACAATGCTGACATTTTGTTTGTAACTTTACCTGTTTGCTTATCTGTACTTTATGTACTTATGCCTATTTCGTTTACTGCTATTTTATTTCACCTAGCCCTATGATTACCGCCAAAATTCTTTGTTTGAATTAACAGAACTGTGAAGTGTTTTGTTTTTGAGCATTTCTATTTGAGTATTGGTGTATGTCCCCAAGTTCACTGGGTTGTTTACTTCGAACACCTGACAAACGACCAGTTGATCCAAGTGTTTGTTTATTATTGTCCTTTTTTATCATCGGACTTGCTTTATGGTTCGTATCCTTGTGAACTTATGATTTGGAAGGCTTATGGGATGCACGACTTTCGAGACCGATATGACCCGTCGATCTAGAGTTGTTTCGAAACTTCTCGACATTGCCAATCTTAGGGCAAGGTGAGGAGTTTATGCTTTTAAGAGCATGATTCTATGGTTCGAAAAGGTAGTGCATGTCTTATGGGATGCGTGGCTTTTAAGACCGATATGACCCATTGATCCGAAGTGGTTTCGAAACTTCTCAATGTTGCCAATCTTCAAGCAACGAGAGGAGTATATGCCTTTAAGGGCGTGATTCCATGGCTCGAAAAGGTAGTGCATGGCTTATGCGATGCACGACTTTTGGGACCGATATGACCCGTCGATTCAGATTCAAAACTTTTCGACATTGCCAATCTTTCGACAACGTGAGGAGTTTATGCTTTTTAGAGCGTGATTCCACAGTTGAAAAGGTAGTGCATGACTTATGGGATGCACGACTTTGATTTGAGCCTTTCCAATGCTACCTAAGCAATGCCGGTTCTTAAAAGGTGGGGATTAGCTTCCGCCAATCCAATGGTTTGAGCCGATTTGCTTCCATCAACCAGGTGGGTAGATGGGGCTTGCTTGAGCGTTATTCCACTACTTCAAGCTGCGATTAAGTAGTTTTGAGTCGATTTGCTCCCGTCGACCCAAAAGGTTACTTATATGAACGTAGTTTTGTTGGTTGAGAGTCAAGGAAGAGTAGAGAAAGCCGGTTGGATTATTGCTTCCTTCAGAGGTTCCTCTTTGGAAGTGGGAACAAATTTTCATGGACTTCATTAATCGTGCGACGACCCGACTTTCTACTCCCAGAAAATCGCATCATCTTGAAGAAAGAAAGGGATAGAAGAAGAAAAGAAAGAGAAAGAAGAACACAAACAACATCAGAGAACTCACAGCGGAACGAATAAACTATTATATATCTCATAAAATATTACATAGTATCTCAATACATCAGAGTACACAACTTAAACAACTGATAATAGACAGTTATAAACTTCTGTGTAACTATACAACTCAAGAACAACAGATACAGGTACAAACAAACACAGCGGAAATCAATATATATCTACACGTCGAAGCCTCCTGCTCCATATCTCCTTCAGAATTCGTCAAGCTAACCTGAATCACTTGACTACTCATACATAATATGAGTACCCAAGAGTTTAATAAAACAGAAAATAAACACTCAGGTCAGACAGGGGTCTGGTGTGAGTAAACGGGTTAAAATTGCTTAACTTTAGAAAAACCTTTGAAAAGAAAAGGTATCACGTAAGACTTCCCACACATAAACATGGAAAAGTTTTTACCTTACGCTAACCAAAACATTTGATAGGAAATCCAGTGATATTATAATAGTGTCTAGGGTTTTCAAGTAAATAAGAAATAGCCGAAATTGTTACATGATTAAATTCCAGCTACTAGCCACAAAAGTGGGTAATACAATCAAAACCGTAGGGTCTCGTAGGAAGAATGGGTTTCCATCAATGATAGGGCTACTGGGGTACCGCCCGTCACAGTACGTGGCCTAGATCAACGTACCGAGGAGTACTCCCACTCCCCTGCAACACAAGGCCAGAACCATCCCTTACTGGACAGTCCCGAACAAGACAACCCCGCAGTTGGCCGCGACCCAACTGCCCACACAGCCGAATAAAAAGGGACTTCTAGACAGGGGAAAATCTTGCTCTCCAGTGGGAGCTACCCACGAAGCCTTGCTGCACCTCCCCTGTTTTAGCCATTCCCGGTTGATGAGGCTTGAGGTTACGATTACCTTTATATAACACATCTATCTTAGAATGCTCATCGTCCACCCGACGATGTTCTGAAAGCATTTAATCCATACGAGTTCGTTCCGGGTTCGAACGAAACCGAAGGCACTATCTCGTTGCACTCGTTATTGGAATCACCCTCAGAGTCAACGACCATAGCCCTTGCACTCTGATTCGCCATCTCGAATCTATAAGTACTATTCCGTCAACTCATTACAGAATCACCCACAGAGTTATATTGACGTATAGCCCTTACACCTCGAGTCTTCACTTGCTCCACTTGGATACACGACCTAACGTTTAATTGGAATCGGTGTGGTTTTCGGATTCCAAATATGGAAACCCGATCCCGGTCTCACCGAAACCAAACGCCATTTTAATGTCCAAGTTGTACTTAAGGGTTTAAACAATTAAACTTATATTCTGGATGATATATAAACAGATAGATTAATCATATTATCACAATAGATAATTCATATCAATATTCATCTTCACAAAGCAACATATCACATAGCAGAGATATCCAGATCATTCAGTATCAACCAATTACCAATACCCAATATCATTCAACATCCAATATCAATCAATCATCTAATATCCATCATCCATATCAAAACAGAATTGATTAACTCTTAATCACCTGGATTACCTAAATCCTTTTCATTTATTTATTCCAAATATATAAATTAATCATCTCTAATGATCTTCTTTAATTAATTTTCCTTGATTAATTATCTTTAATTACATTCAAGTAATTATCCTATCCATATTCAGTAATTAAATCTTTAATTACTATCATTAATTACAATAGTTAATGATCATTCATTAATTAATTGACTATAATTAATTACATTAATTCTTAATTAATTACAATTAATTAATCGCATTTAAATTAATTACTTATATTAATCAACCTTGATTAATATCATTAATCACACTAATTAATGACCCTTATTAATTTAATAATTACCTTAATTTATTAACTAATTAACTTATAATTAATCAACTCATTAATCATAATTAGTAATTAACAAATTTGTAATTACTTATCTTAATTAATTAACTTCTTAATTAATTAATTTCTAATTTAATTATATTAATCCTTGATTAATTAATCCTTAATTACTTCATTAAGTAATTATTAAACAATTAAATTAAATAAATAAATCCTTAATTAATTACTTTATTAATTAATTACAATTTAATTAATTACCCTTAGTGATTAATCTTAAATTAATCTCATTTATTAATTAATTAATCACATTAATTAATTATCTAAAATAATTAAGTAATTAACTCTTAATTACTTACATAAGTAATTATTCCTAATTACTTCCATAAATGAACCTTAATTACTTTCTTAAATAATTAATTCCATTATTAAATAATCCTTAACCCTTTAATTAATTACTTCATAATTGATTATCTTTAAAACAATTATATTAATCAATTCTTTAATTGATATTATTAAGTGATTAACCAATAATCACTTCAACTAATTACTCCGTAAGTAATTACCATTAATTACTTCCATAAGTAATTAACTTCCTTGATTACATTCAACAATTAATCATTAATTACTTTATTAAGTAATTATACTTAATTAATTCATAATTAAGTGATTATTTAAAATTAATTAACTAATTATTTAAAATTAGTTAAATAATTAGTTAATTAACATCTTATATTTAAAAATCCTTAATTAATTAAGAAAACATTATTCTTAATTAATTTTTTACATAATATCAAATCATTAAGTATTATTAAATTTATATCCAAATAATCTAACCTTATTTATTTCCATAAATAGATTATTTGAATTCAAATAACTCAAAACAAATTATTCAATTAAGATTTCAAAATTTTAATAACAACCTTATCTGAAAATAAGGAATTTAGAAATCAAATTAAAATACTTTAATTATTCAATTTAAACATATCTATTTGAAAACTTTGTTATTAAAACATTACTTCAAAATTTAACTTAAAACTTTGGTTTAATAATTAAATTTAAATTACTCTTTTAAATTTGAATTTTAATACTTAATTAAGATAATTATTTTCAAACAACAACTTAAACATTTTCTTAAATTTGAAATATAAATTCAAATTTCACTTTTGAATGTTTAACTTTCACTTCAAAATAACAAGTTTATCTTTATTTTTCACTTCCTTTATAAACTTGCCCTACAACTTAAACTTGTTTTTTTTTTAATTTTAATCAACAAGTATTAACTTAGCATTTTGTTTCTTTTCTATAAAACTTGATCAAGTTTAAATGCTTACCTATAGTTTATACAACTAAAGTTCATAGCAACCTAATACTACATGGCAGCCAGCCACTACACAGACCAACCCCAAAGACGAACACGCAGCTCAAAAAGAAAACCCGAGACAAACACCCCACAATCTCGTGCCTACCCCGAAGCAATACCCCACTCCACTTCCTTCGAGTAGATCCCGCGACCCACCCGGATGTTCCCCGAGCCCCAACTCATCCTCTCCAAATGAAATTTTTCCGTGCACACATGTCCACTCGTGTACGTGCGCAACCGATCCCCATACCTCTGACCATCTAGCCCATCGCCGACCAACCACACGTGACCCCTATAACTCATTCCCCAACCCAGAATCACGAAATCACACTTCGAATCGAATTCGAGTAATGAGCTCGAACATCTGCAGAAACATCATCCACAAATTCTATGGCCGCCTGTCAATCCCGACGCCGATGAGCCTCGCTGTACCCACCACATCACCGCCATGACTCGACCTCCATAATCCCCCATGTGAGAACACTTCGGATCCTACGCTCGCGACGAAATTTCTCCAACAGCAAAGCCCAGATAAAAGCAAACTTAAACCCTATTTCCATCAAATACCAACGATCCACTCAATCGAAAAATGTTTTCACATTTTTCCTTAGATCCTCAACTCATATACTTGCTTAAAAAAAAATCCTTGCTAAAATCATCAAGTCGTTTCTCGGCAATTTACAAAAACCCAATTTCCACACAAACACCAAATTCACAGGAATTTCTCAATTAAAAATTATGATATATACCTTAAAAATCATAATTTTTGGTTCTTAATACATTCATGAAATCCGAATTTAAAAACAAGGTGGTTGATTTTTGGCATGAAACAAGGTTTTACTGTAAATTTCATTTTAAAATGTGATTGTGAATTTAAATTTTCAGAAACTATTTTTAATATTACCAACAAACATAAATCTACAACTTTCATTCACATCACAAGTTCAATAGAGTATAGATTGGAAGATTTGAGATTTTTATTTCATAAAGAATCACTGTAAAGAACAGAGATGAAAGTTTACAGATAATTACCAGACACTCCACACTTTTAATATGCATGTATATAATGTTTCATATACACATAAATTCATCATCTTAACACAATTCAACATATGCATCCATATTCAACAATAGATTTATTTAAACTGTTTTTAAAAGGGTTTACTCACCTCTGATATATATGCAGAGCAGTTTGCTTAATTTCCAGGCTTGAATAACTTTAAATCTGAAAATGCTTTGATTTTACTTGCTTGTAGAAATTGAATCCATGCATGTTGAAATCTTTGCATGCATACAACTTGAGGTTTCAGTCGTTGAAACTTGCAATTGATCATCAAATTGAATTACAGGTTGATCTTTATTTAGATGCATGTTGAAAATTTGCAGAGTGGAGTTGACATTGCAGGTTTGTTGAATTGCAGTTTTGGAGGTTATTTACTGATTTGAGCTTTTAGATTTAATCTTGCTTTTTAGTTTCAACTTAACATTATCTTTTATCAGTCTGAGAAATAATGGATGAAAATATGTTTAATAAACTTAATTTTGATTTAATAAAAATTAAATAAAGTGAATTTTTAAAAAGAATACACTTGTTATTTAAGTGTTACACTTGTCATTTAATTGATTTAGTTACTTGCAAGTGTTATTAAAGTGGCTAATATGATTACATTTGTCCTAAGTATTTTTTTAAATTAATTTTTCATTTAATTCTTAAATGAAAACATAAACTAACATATTAATTTACTAAGTAAACAAATACTTACATATATGTAAATAAGTTTACCTTTAAAAGAAAATATCCTAAACTAATTATAATATAAATGAATCTTTATACTTGTGTTTTAAAAATCTAAAACATTTATACATATACATTTATAACTATTTATATTAAGCATTATAAAAGGAAACAAAACAACACTTTATTTAAATCCCTTTTAACTATCACATGAAAAATAAATAACAAATCTTATATTTTGAAGACAAATAAATTAATCTTCATATTAACTTTTGAAAATTAAAACAAAGCTTTAAATTACCATATTCATTCATATATCAATTATTAATAGATTTAATTTAATTTTCAAAAAAATATCAAATTATAACATATACAAACATATATATTACAATTTGAAAAAATCAAAATTTAATTTGAAACAAAAGCTCTTCTATTCACAATATATATCAAATGTATATATTATAAACAGAATAAAATTTTAATTAACTCTTATCAAATTTAAATTGTCAGAAAGATATTGATTACTATTAACAGATTAAATATTTATTAACCTTTAAAAGATCAAATTCACAAATTTTAAATTAAAATTATAAAGAAAATTATCAAACCAATTAAATTACTAAAATAGATTATTAAATTGTTATTGCCCAAAATTCCGGGTCGTTACAAATCGCAAACCCCAAGGTAGGTGGGAAAATTAGAGCATATGGATTGATGAAGAGCACTAGTTTCATTCATGATAATTCTTTGAGGACAACTTTATATTTAGCAACTTTGTATTTGTTGGAGGTTGTTAGACTCTATGGTATTCCAATGAGCATAGTTAGTGATTGGGATCTGCTATCCACTAGTCAAATTTTGGGGAAGTTTGCAGGATGCTCTGGTATTGTATTGAGCTTGTGTGTCATGTATCACTCGCATACAGATGACATATTGAGAGAGTGAACTGTATGCTTGAGTGTTTATCAAGAGCATGTATTCTTGAATTTTAGGGTTCGTAAGGGAACCACTTATCCTTGGTAGAGTTCACTTATAATAACAGTTATCAAGCGAGTGTTAGCATGGCACCTTCTGAGGCTATGCATGGGCAACCATGCAAGTCACCATCGGGTTGGTTGGAGATGACCGATAGATTAATACTTGGTCCCAAGATGATCTACGAGACTATGGGAAGGTTAATTTGATTAGGAGGAGGATGAAGGCAGCTCAGGACCCCCGAAAGAGTTATCTAATGTAAGGCACTCAGACTTGGAGTTTTCTATAGAGGATATGGTTTTTGTGAAAGTATCTCCATTAAAGCATGCTATGAGGTTTAGCAGTTCAAAGAAGCTTGCATCAAGATTTGTTAGGTCTTTTTCCATTACTAGGAGGATTGGTACTTTAGCCTATCATGTTGATCTTCCCGAGAAGATTTTTGGGGTGCCTAATGTGTTTCATATTTTGCATCTACGAAAGTGTGTGCTTGATTTAGAAGTTGTTATTGAGCCAAACCAATTAATGGAGGTAGACGTTGAGCAAATGTTGGTAGAGCATGTGGACCTATCTGCATAGTAGATAGAGAGACTATACAACTTAGGAACAATATGGTCAACCTAGTCTGTGTTCAGTGGGGGCAATTATCATAATGATAGCACATGGGAGCAAGAGGAGAGAATTCAAGCCTTTCATCCCAAGCTTTTCACTCGTATGCCTACATACACTATGTTAGAAATTTCTTGTTCTTTTTACTGTTCTATTTCTACGTGTTTGCTTGATTGATTGTTAGGATATAATGTATTTATATTGTGTGTTGTTTTGTTTTTCGATGATTGTTCGGAGAAAATACATGAAGGTTTGAGATTGATTCTCCATACCTTAAGATTTCAAGGACAAAATCTTTTTTAAGGAGGGGAGAATGCAACAAAACGTGCATGTGAGTACTGAGTATTTAATTAAAAAATTTATTTAGCTAAAATTATTTATCGGTAGGGAGGTGAAACATTCAACTTTTGCAGACTTTGGAATTAGGACCCACGGATAGTCCCATTGAGTCCGAATGACGTTTCGAATTTGACTGAGTGTAAATTTAGATATGTTTCGAGTTTCAGAATTTTGTGGGGAGAATAGTGTTTTTATTGAAAAAGAGGAAAGCTTTACTCTGTTGAATTTTAGGGTTTTATATTTACTTTCCCTCCTCTCTCTCTCTTCATTCATTTTCATTTTCCATTAATTCTCAAAACATTCAAGCCTATTCCCAGCTAAAGCCTAACGTTAAGTCCATCTCTACAAGCCACAATAAAATTCCTAAAATTAAATAAATCACCATAATTCTACTTAGAGAAAGGAATGCCAACCCAATCAATCTTGGGGCTTGATTTGAAGAAGAGAGCTTCATCCAAATTTTCAAGAGAAAGCAAAAGTTGGATTTTCCCTATTTTTTGTTTCCTCTTCTTAGCAAGGTGAGTGGGAATGCTCCTATATGTATTATGAAATTTATTTCTATTTATTTGTATTTTGTGATTTCTTGAGTGAAGTTGGAAGTGGTTAGGATATTGTATGTAGCTTCTTTGAGCTTGTATGAGAATAGTAAACTTGATTGTGCCCTAAAGACCCAACTTAACTATTTATTTTAGTGAAGTAAGAAAGTTAGTAAGCATATAGGGCTGAAATTTCTAATTAAATTAAGAAATAAATTAATGTGAAATTATGAAATGGTAAAACGATGATTGAATGAATATATGATTTTATAAAACTTATTTAGGAATTTTATAACATGATTTGTAAGAGTTATGAATTTTTAATGAAAACGCTTCAATTTGGAAATTTAAATATGAATTAAATGGATGATAGGTAAATTATTTGGAAATGGTAGATTGATTGCTTAAGTAGTGTAGTGTTTGATTGTTGAATGGTAAGAATTGTTGTTGATTGTTTAATATTTTAAATTGCATGTTCATTAATTTGTTGTATATAGTGGATATGTTGAATAATAAGACTCTATACTTAATAAATGAAATAAAAAGGTAAAAAGTACACACACACACACACACATATGTATATATGAGACGTTCACAAAAGATAGAATCTAAATATAAAAAGTTTATTGAGAACACTAAATATTTTAAAGAAAACACAAAAAGAAATTTAAACTTACATTTCATTAGGTTTTCATACATCAAATTTAATTTTCAACTTTTCAAAAGCAATTTAAACTTAATAAATAGGAAAACAAACATGTGTAGAAAATAGATTATTCGACCACTTGAAAATATATTTCAAACGTCTTAAACAAAAGTCAAACGTTTGAAATACATTTTTAGCCTTTTGAAATAGGCAATTTTTGCACTACTTTTTTCCATTTTCTATAAAAAATTGCCATTTGATTTTTATTTTCAAAATCAGCCAACGTATAAGAGAAGAAGTGCCTTTTAACAGAAATTCAAATTCTGGACATCTGCTTTCTTCCTTAAAGGTTGCAATGTTTCTAATGGCTATAACCATTCAATTGGAATATGTCAAAACTACAAATAGAGTTTAAAATTTTCTTTTTAATTCACTAATTTTCACTCGCTTTCTACTTTGTATTCTTGTGAAACACAAAGCGTTTAAAAATTTCTACTTCCTAGTTTAACACATTCAAGTCATCATCTTAAGGAGATTACACGAAGGTGTACATTATTAACTCATCCATGCTATTCAAGAGCACAAATAATCAAACACTTTACTACTAGTTGTAGTCGACGTCTTGTTAGGGAGCTCAGATGGTTTGTAATACCTATTATTCTAGGTTAAGTGATGGTGTTGTTTAAATCCAAAGGGAGTTTAGGAGTAGACGTAGAATGAAAAGTTTAAACCAGTATAAATTTGGTGCATTTTACAATAATTTTTATTCTATTCAATATTCATACAAGATTTAATTCAGTAGAAATATTCATTTTATTCGATCCATGGAGACATTCAAAAAAGGCTTAAACGCATTTTATGCCATGGCTAATTTCAAAATATGTTTGAAAAGTTAAGTTTAAAATGTAGAATGAAAAATTTTATAAAAATTATCAATTACATTTGAAATTTCAATTTTTTTTGAGACGTTGAATAATTAATTTTCAAATTTGAAATTCAAAATGCAATTAATATGATTGATTTAAATAAATTAAAAGTTAATTAATGAAATTTATATATTGATATATATGTAAATTGAATATGATATATTAAATTAAACTTTCAAATAACTAAAATTTGTAAGTAATATGTTTAATTAAATAATATTTATGACTATATATATTGATATGTGCACATAAACAAATTATAGATGTTATAGTTGACTAACTATCTTAAATAGTTTAAAACAAGTAATGTTAAATTTTAAAAAATTTATAACAAATAAATTGAATATGATTTAATTAATAACAATTAAAATTAATTAAATAAGAAATTTATTAAAATATATACAAGAATATTATATAATTAATTACATTAAACAAGGATATAAATAAATTACATTTGTATAATATGAATGTATAATATAAGTTAAACTAGAAAGAAACCCAAATTAGATTAAAGAAATAAATACATATGTATAGTATGTATGCCGTGGTTTTTAATGTGTTCAACACTTGAATCATTAGGGTACTTTAAAAGAAATACATCATTTCCTAAATCGATATCACTCAATTCCCTAAATTGATATCACATAATATAAATATATTAAAGGCTAGGAATCTCTAGTATACTCAAGTTGCCTATACCCCGTATACATCAATAGATTACTTAAATACGCTTTAGTTGTTGATATTCCTCAATCTAGAGATGTTATGCATAGTACAATTAATATATTAACTAGACAGGATATGATACATGCATGTATTTGTTGAACAAACTCAAGGTATATGCATTATACCTACGACGTCACGAAATGGTGGGTATGAGTGAATAATCTCTTTCATTTTGTTGAGCAAACTTGAGGTAAAGATTGAGATCGAGAAAAAGACCGCATGTTAGGTGTTGTATATGAGAAAACTGATAAAGTGTTATCTATCTCTTACGGGCATATGGTTTGTTGAGTAAACTCAAGAGAATCCTAAGGAAAGCTGGTCCTAACACCCATAACAGAAATTAGAAGATTTATAAGGTTTTGAGAAACATAAAAATATAGCAGGACCCTTACTAGAAAATTAAAATGGAAACATTTAACCTTTTTAATATTGCAAGAACATCTGCTATATAAAGTTAAAATAATCTATACCAATAAATTTATATAACTAATGAAATTGATAAAATGTTTACCCTAAATGGTATATAAATGAAGTAAGTTAAATATTGATAAAGAAATGTAAAAGTGCTTACTTTTAAAGCATTGGCATGCTATAGCTTCAAGACACATGCAGAATAATTTGTACGACCACAAACACATTTGTAGCTCATTCGCATAATTGTCTGTTTATTTAAGACCGCATATTTTCTTCTACGAGGTACGACTCTAATAGAAATACAAGAATATTGATATTTGATCCATATTCAATCGCATATAAATTTTTTATAGTGAATTGTCTTGGTTTGTAATGTATGAAACTTCAATGAAATTAGTTCATTGGAAATAAGCAAGTAAATCATAATGCAAGGTTGTATATTCAATAAGTAAGTAAATCATAATGCAAGGTCATATATTCAATATGATTGATTGCAATAAGGATCTTATATGAAAGCTTCAACTATTCTAAAAATTAAATCAAAAGTACGAGAGTAGACGTAACTTAGGAATAATTGGATTAAGAGGTTGTATAGTCACCTCTGCTTTACAAAAGGATATCGAAAACGAGAATTGTATAAAATACTAAAGGATACTTACTACGGAATGAGAAATGTGATTCCTGTTCCAATCATGTCATAATATTAAAAATTGTTTTCCATAAAGGTTAATTCTTTGAGCTTAAGATATTTGGTTAAAAATTATCGATGGTAAATTAGTTAATTTTTTTTTGAAATTAGATACTTAGATGGTAGTACATATTAGTACTATAGACTCAGGTAGCACACATCACACTACATATCAATATATGTTCAAATCATGCTATATAAGTTTCGAACCTGTGACCTCTTCACCAAAATCATAGTGCCTAACCACTGGAACAATGGTGCTTGTTAAAAAAATGGTTATTTGTTTCAGGGTTGTCCGTTCCATGGCTCGAATATTATCATGAAAGATATACCTTAATAATTTAGGAGGATCTCTCCAAACAAGCACAAGCTTATCGCCAAATGTCTCTTCTTTTAGGAAGACTGCCTGGTTGTGAAGCTTACACAGGAGATGTTTTTTATTTGCATTCAAGGCTTTCGGAAAGAGCTGCTAAATCAAGTTCCAGTTTAGGTGAAGGGAGTACGACTGCTTTACCAATAGTTAAGACTCAAGCTGGAGATGTTTCGGCTTATATCCCAGCTAATGTAATTTCCATTATAGATGGACAAATACTCTTATCTCCCAATTTATTCAATGCGGGAATCTGACCTGCGATTAATGTAGCATTGAAATAGCGGGAATATGTCATATAATACTTATTACTCGATACATCAAGATATGAAAAGTTATTTTATAATATACTTAAATATTATTTATGAAGTAATAGTTTTTTAGTATTGACTGAAAATAAATATATTTTTTACTTTTTATGAATATTTCGAATATCCATTATGAAATAAATATGTTAAAATAATTGTATTTGTTGTATTAGCTACATCACATAGAAGTATTTAAAATTTCAACAATTATTTTTGGGAATACGGAATAGTCCATATCATGGAGGTATAATTCTTTAAATCGTAAGATTATGTATCAACTGATAATAATGGATTATATCTTAAAAAGCTAAGGATGGAATACCCATTTAGTGGGAAAGACAAAAGAGTTAGTCTATAGATCGATACATAAAGACATATGTAGTCAAAAGTCCGACGATTACCAAATGGATCTGCTTACTTCATTTAATTCAAATAAGAATTATCATAGAAATGAACATGCATATTTACTATTCAAGAAGTGTATTTATGACAAGTTCATTTAATATAGAATGGGAGTAGAAAACATAGCATGCAAAGGAAACAAAATAATTCTATTTGCTCGAAAAAGTATATTGGAAAGATTTCTGAACGTACGTAAAACGAATAAGATTATAAATTAAAGTGTGAAGACCGATTTCTTCGACCCTTGGAAATCAACATTAATACATCATCGATATTCACATGCCATAAATCCAAGTGCCGAAGAAGCGGATTGTCAATGGTAAGAAAGAAAATAAAGTCATAACAGAATCTCACATATATTATTTCAACATAAACTTTACAGCGGAAATTAAATTTATCAGAGTTAAACATGGGCTGTTATAAATTTCTGGCCTTACAAATGCGGAATACTATAGCACAAGAGTGTGGTGGAAATAGATAACAGTCTTTAGAAAAATCTTATAGCTCCATGGTTCAAGCTCTATCTAGACTTCTTCAAAACCAAACCCGATTACTAGGCTGCCCGAAAAAATTAGGGCACCCGGAGTTTAAGGGAAAGGAAAATAAACTCTGGGTTAGTCATGGAACTGGTGTGAGAACTCAAAAATATGTAATTTAAAAACAAAAAGGTATCCCATAAGACCACGTCGCACATAAACTTGGGACGGGTTTTTACCATATGATAACCAAACATTTGCTTCGCAAAAATACTATTTGATATTGTTTTTAACGACTTTCCTTTGAAAACATTTGCAAGTAAACTTATTAATCTTAGCCAAAATTGTTACAATGGTTAAATTCCAGCATATTAGCCGTAAAGTGGGTTCTACAAACAAAGTGGCAGACACTTGTTGGAGAATGGATTTCCATACAATTGACCAAGTTAAGGGACTACCTTCCGACAGTATATCTCTAGAGGAATGTACCGAGGTCGAGATGATGGTCCTCTACAACACAAGACCAGCCTACCTCTTCTTAGTTAGTACCAAATATGTCATCACCCTGGTTATTACCGACCTATCCGAGTGCTCGTTTACCGTACACCGCATTAACTTAAACAAAACGTCATAGTGGGTATAAATATATCTAGAAGGGGATGATCATATTCTAGTGGTTCCAAACCATATAGCCTTGCTACATCTACCCTGTTTCGATTATTTTTGGGTGTGAGGCCCGAGGTCACGATTACCTTTCACATAGCACATCATCTTTTCCTCTTTTGAATGCCATATTGTTGTTCCATAATCATACAGTATATTTCTACAAATGTACTCCTGAGCTCGTACGTCTCATGAAAGGATGTTAAGCTAAAAGGAGTTGTCTTCTCTGCCACCGAGCAGAAAGATGTTTATAGAGATCAATTAATGTGATTTTAAAATGCAACGTCATGTTAGAACCTCCATTCTATAGTCTCGATGACAACAACTATACAATCATATATATATATATTTCAAATATCTTTATGCAGGGATAATTCACTACAAGCAAGAAGACAATTTTGAAGACATGAGTATTAAGTTATTAGTATGTCTATATATGGTCGTAGAATTGTTATGTAAAATCTCCTTAAGTATATATACACACAAATGCACAAAACTTCAAAAACATATAAAAATGACAGAGTCAGACGTCTGGATGCAGAACATCAGACGTCTGAGTTTTGTTTTTGGATTTTTTAAAATATACTAATCTAGACATATGACCTTCTTTATCAAATATCTGAAACTGGACTCGGGATTTTTTTTAAAAGGCACGACTTTCAAATTTTAAAGGATGCTTTTACATCTCTTCTCTAAAACTTTTCATATCTGAATAGAAGAAATTATAGAGCAGAAAAGAAATGGAATCAATGATTTATCATAACCTTTTACAACTATAAATATGTAGAACAAGATTGAGATTATATGATCTAACTTATTCTCTCTATCTCTACATCTATCTTCTTGCTTGTGCCTTCTTGCTTTCAAAGTATACAACCAAAATTAAATTCATTTTGATCAAAACTCTTCTATATTCTTAAGCATATACACGTTTACATTACTCAAGGACATTATAGGTGTACTTGTAGTCAAAATTAGTGTTACCTAGAGCATGCACTTGTCAAAGAAATACTTTTGTATAAAAGCCTATTCCTCCGGGCGAAGCGAGAAAAATTGGTTAATGAATTTTCGAAGGGAGGCTTCGGGACTGGATGTAGGACGGAAGGTCTGAACCAGTATAAAAAGTTTGGTGTGATTACTTTTAATTTTACATGCATTATTATTCTGTGTAATCCATACTATCATACACGTACTTGTCATATACTATACACACACACACACATGATCAACATAGACTTTCAATTGGTATCAGAGCGAGGTTAGTTCAAATCACAGTTACACGTATTTGAAACCTGTTAATATGGCAAGTATCTTTCAAGAAGGTCATTCAACTGCACGCCCTTCTCTGTTCACCGGATCTAATTATGCATATTGGTCAACACGTTTGAGAATTTTTATTGAAAGCAAATAGTTTAGAAATATGGTCAGCAACTCAAATTAAGTATGTAGCACCTGAAACAAATATTAGCACATGGAAAGATGCACAAAAAACTGCTTCATCTAACAATGCTAAAGCAATGAATGTACTTTTTTGCTCCCTTGATAAAAATGGATTTTCACGTGTTATGTTATGTACCACTGCTTATGATATATGGCATACTTTACAAGTTACACATGAAGGTGCAACTAAGTTCAAACAAACAAAAATATCAATTTTACAAAATCAATTCTCATCTTTCAAAATGAAACAATATGAGTCAATTTTTGACATGTATTCCAGATTTCAAACTATACAACACGACCTTATGGCACTAGTAGTCAAATTTACTGATTTTGATTTAGTATATGGAATTCTCAACTCTTTAACAATTGAGTGGGAAAGAAAAGTATTAGCTATCGAAGAAGCTAATGATCTTTCTGAACTCAAAGTTGAACAGTTAATTGGAAATTCAATGTCGTATGAAACTAACTTGCAGGCCAAAAAGGAACAAAACCATGAAAAGAAGAACATAGCATTACAAGTAAGAATTGAAGATTATGAATTGGATGAAGTTGAAATTGTATTCATTGCCAAGAACTACAACAAATTTAAGAAATTTAAGAAAATGAGGAGATTCCAAAATGGCGGAAAATCAAACTCATCAAATCAAACTTCAATTAAGTGCTTTGAATGTGATGACTTCGGACACATGAAGAAGGATTGCCCAAAACTCAACAATGAGAAAAAGAAAAATAAATTTGAGAAATTTAAGAAAAAGTGAATTGCATTCCAAGTCACATGGTATGACTTTGACTCTTTCTCTTCATCTGACAGTGATAGTGAAAGTTATACAAAGATAGCAAATTATTTTCATGGAAAATACCGATGAGGTACTTTCTGAACTATCCTATGATGAATTAATGGAAATTAGCGTCGAATTAGATGATAAGTACAGAGAGTCAAAAAAGTTGAATAAAGAATACTTAGGAAAATTAAATAGATCAAAATTAGAAATTGGGTTATTAAAAGATGAAAAGACTATTTTAGAAGAAGAATTAGAAGTTGTACAAAAAGACAATAAAGAGTTGTTAGCTAAAAATAGTCTTCATTTACAAGAACTAGAAAATTTGAAAAATGATAAGGAAAAAATTGAAAAAGTGAAAACTAATTTACAAAATCAAGTAGAATACAAAAATATAGAAATCAACGAACCCTCAAACAAGTTAGATAAATTCATGAATAATGTTACAAAATTTAGCAAAGGAAAGCAAGACATGGATAATTTAATTAAAATTTCCAAGCCATTTAAAAACCAAAATGGACTAGGATTTAAGGGTAAGGAAAAACCTAAAAAATATAGTTAGATTTATACTCAAAAAATCTTCTCCCAAAAGTGAGAAATTGATCTCGAATTCAAAAATGACTAAAATATGGATTCTTAAAACAAATAATAACTTAATTAAACAGAAATATATATATCTATATATATATATATATATTTATATATAATTATATAACAGAAGTAGTTCATAATAATAAATATATTTCAAAAGGAACCAGACCACCATGGGTATGGTTACCCTCATTTGCTAACACTTAGGACTCAAAAATAAAAATGGTACCAATCTAAACTTTCTTATTTTTGCAGATACTCAAATACAAAATAAAGAGAAATGGATATTAGATAGTGGATGCTCCAAGAACATGACGGGAAATGCTCACATGCTGCCAAATATAAAGTACATTGAAGGTGGCACTATAACTTCTAGCGATAATTCAAAAGGATTTGTCATCGGCATTGGAGAAGTCATCAATATTGATATCTCTAACTCTCCTATTATTTGTAATGTTTTATTAGTAGAAAACCTAAAGCACAATCTTCTTAATATACGGTAGTTGTGTGATAAAGGGTTCGAAATAAAATTTGAAAAAGATAAATGTAAAATTCTCGTTTAAGGCAATTTTTTTTGAAGGATTTAGAAATAGTAATATATATCCTAAATAGAATGCTCATCAATACTATTATCCTGAGGCTTGGAAGTCTTGAAATCTATGAACCCGAGCATAAATCCATGTACTCTATCTTTGGTGGTATACAAATAAATTAGGCTCGGTTCATTTTTGATGAAATCTAAAAAGTTTGGAATCGAAGTCAACCTATAATTCTATATCCTGCATATATAATGCATATTCTCAAAGCTCAAGGAGTGCCCTCATATTTATTTTACTTTGAAGAATTATTCATTAAGGATAGTGGGACAAAGCTCTTCAAGCTTATACATTTACCCGATGAGCCACCAAATTTCATATCTTTTGAATAATGGAAATTATTGCAAGAAACCCAGCAACCGATGCCACCACCTCCACAACAATAATCAACTTCTCAACAACCTCTAGAGTATCATTCTGATTCCAACATCTTGGAAGTGCGTACTAAACCTAATCCAGATGAGTCATTTTTGGATTTGTCTCTTCGAAATCAACAATTGATTTCTCGCATTCAAGTAATTTTAAACAAGAAAGTAAGCCGCCTTGAACGCTCTTTTTCTACCCGAATGAAAAAAATGAAACAAACTCTCGAGAAGGTAGTATCAACTTTGGGAAAAATTATACGGAAAGTCCATGGGCAGTCTTCTTCTCGATCATCCTCATCTCATTCTCCAACACCACCACCAGCTCAATCTTCACTTCCATCACATGAAGTTGGAACTTCTATACAGGATGAGCCACACCAAGGTGGAGATGATCATGGCGGTAACCTTTCTTTGTCTTGTTTCTACCTAATGTTTAAAACTTCTGTTGTGTAATTATTTTATGGGTTTTCTTGTGTGGGCTATTGTTCTGTGTACTACTATTATGTTATTGTTTTGTGGGCTACTGATCTATGAACTATTATTATGTTTTTTTATAGGCTATTCTTGGATTATTGTTTTGTTAGTTTTGATATCTTGAATCATATATAATCTCTTATTCTTTTTGATAATGCCAAAGGGAGAGAAAATTGTATGTAAGCTTCATATATGCAGGGGAGTTCAGAAAAGCAGGGGGAGATCATCAATGCTTAAACATAGGGAGTAAACTTATTTTTTTACATTGTATAGTTGTCATCATCAAATAGGGGGGGGATGTTAGAACCTCTATTCTATAGTTTCAATGAAAACGGCTGTACAATCGTATATATATTTCAAATATCTTTATGCAGGTATAATTCACTACAAGCAAGAAGACAATTCTGAAGACATGAGGCAAGGCAAGAGTATTAAGTTATTAGTATGTATATATATGGTCGTAGAATGGTTATTTAAAATCTCCTTATGTATATATGCACACACAAATGCACAAAACTTCAAAAACATAAAAAAATGCCAGTGTCAGACGTCTGGATGCAGAACACTAGACATCTGAGTTTTGATTCTAGATTTTTTAAAATATACCAGGTCAAACGTCAAACCTTCCTTAATAAACGTCTGAAATTGGACTCGGGAATTGTTTTAAAAAAAAAGGAATGCTATCAAATTTGAAAGGATGCTTCTATTTCTCTTCTCCAAAAAAATTCATATTTGAACAGAAGAAACTCTAGAGCAGAAAAGATGGAAGCAATGATTTATCGCAATCTTTTACAACTATAAATGTGTAGAACAAGATTGAGATTATATCATCTAACTTATTCTCTCTATCTCTATATCTAACTTCTTGCTTGTGCCTTCTTTCTTTCAAAGTATAAAATCAAAATTATATTTATTTTGATAAAAACTCTTTTATATTCTCAAGCACATACACATTTACATTACTCAAGGAGATAATAGGAAGAAACTGTATTTGTAGTCAAAATCGGTGTTACCTCAAACCTGCACTCGTCAAAGAAATAATCTTGTATAAAAGCCTATTCCTCCGGGCGAAGCGAGGGCAATTGGTTAGTGAATTTCAAAAGAGGAGCTTCGGGACTAGACGTAAAATTGAAGGTCTAAACCAGTATTAAAGTTTGGTGTGATTACTTTTAATTTTACCTGCATTATTATTCTATGTGATCCATACTATCATACACGTACTTGTCATATACTATATATATACACGATCCATATAGACTTTAATGTCAGACATTCGTCCATACAAGTTCGTTCTAGGACTGAAGAAACAGAAGGCACTCCTCCTACTCCTTCCCGTTTTTAGAATCACTCCTAGGATCAATAACGATTAGTCCTTGCACTTCGAAGATTTTCATAACGGAGCACTACTTGCCACCATAAATATATGATATGAGAAATTTCACCCCGAGGACTAGTGGCAAATAGCCCTACATCCTAAATATCTTCATCTTCAACAAACTTACCTTCAATACGTTTTATTTCGAAATGTAAATTGGTTCGAAGTGCTTTTTAGATAGGAATTAGCCAGATCCGACCCCGGTTCCTTCAAATCAACCATCGGTAAAAGAGGTCAAGTAAATAGATGAATAATATTTTATTATTCTTTGATCAAAAAATATATTTTAGAGATATATAGCTTTAAAACACTTCGTTTTGGTATATATGGAATCATTAAACCTCTCTTTTCAATTTCTTTGAATACTTAAAAGCTTTTTAAATCTTGGAATAATTCTAAACCATTGCAATTTTCACTTAGGAAAACATTTTCAAAATCATTTCATTTAAATCTTAACAAAGATTTATTAATTCAAGACTTGAAATTTTTTTTAGTTAAAACCGTGCTATCTAGGATGTTGATCCAAAGTCAGCAAATATTAAATGAGTAGAATCTATAGGAATCATCAAATTCTACTCAATATCAATTCCCGTATTCAACAAATATTATGGCCGGAATAACGATGAAATCACCTTTTAAATTCCATGAATAATACAAGTTCCCTCTTAGTGCTTTAATACTAAGTATAATAAGATCATCTCTATTCAATTAAAGTTGTATTTAATTAAAATTTGGAAAATCTAAATCTCTTTGTAGTTAACTCGTTTCTGACATTTCGAACTTATTATCCTTCCCAATGGAAGGGACCAAGTGCACCAGGGTACTTCTTGCTCCTGAACATTTCCTTAGTTTAAGCACCTCAAATTCTGATCTCACAAGTAGAAAAATACAGTCTACTTGTTGGCTTTTAAAGCCAAGATTAAACCACTTAATTTGTAATAACTTTTCTTTAAATCGTTTATTTAAATTCTTTTTAAATAAACTATAAAACTTCCAAATAATCATTAAAACACTTAATTATTCATTTGAAAACATTTATAAAAGATTTGGAAAATAATTGTTGAGTTTAAAACTATATTTCAAAGATTATAGAAAATCGCAGTGGAAAGTGCTGTAAAAAGTGCTTTTAAGCTATATTGATCAAAACTACTTTTTATCATTTCAAAATTAATTTTTATAATATAAATAACTTTTAAAATATTTTTGGAATTTATTTCTTATTTTTAAATAAATTTAAAATATAATTTTCAAAGAAATCCATTTATGGATTCCAAACTGCAAAACCACGATATTTTCAAAACTAGTTTTACTCATATTTCAAAATCTGCTCATCGAAATCTTGAGTTTCTTTCTTTTTTTGAAAAATGTGGATATAATAGTTTGGAAAATTCTTATTTCGTAGAATTTCGATCTATTTCCAATCAATATACTCGTTTGACTTTTAAGGCGCGCCTATTTTTGACTAAATTTTCCATTATCTTTCAAACTTCACCAAAACGCTGACATATGTTTATAAAAGATTTCAAACTCAATTTTAAACCATTTTAAAGAGCTTTAACATTCTATATACACCAATTCATTAAATAAAGGATAGTGATTTCATTTGTGCTAATCGACGTGTATTTCTGGGACTTGCGTATATATTCAACATTCATATAAAAAACCAAAGTTGGTGATCAAAGTGTATATCCAATGCAAACATCATATCATTATCCAAGAATATAATATAGGAAAGCGTTTCTCACTTATAGTTTATGTTGCTAACTATCTTTTCAAATATTAATCACCAAACATCCGAACATTATTAGCATCAATATAGTTATGTTAAACGCTTATAACTACTTATAATAGTTTAAAGTTAGAGTTCTCATCAATATTCGAACTGTTTCACCTTCTACGAACTTTCATGCTTATCCATGCTTCACTAGCTAGTTCATACTCCATTTAAACGTTATCAACCAATTTCTTCTTTCTTCCAAGTGCTCGACGAAGGCTTGAGATGGAGGTTGGCCTAAAGTATAGAAAAGTGGTGCAGTTTTGACCTTGAATTCTCAAAACTAGATACGAAAAATAGGTCCTCTTCTCTTTGGTCTTTTTGACCCTTTTACTGTCAAAAATTCAAAAGGTCATTCACTAGAATATTGTTGAAAATTACTTTCTCTTGAATTTAGAAAAAAGAATCACTTGACTTCGATTTTTTTGAAGATGTTATGATCAAAAGAAGAGAGGATATTTTTGGATTCATAAAAATGAAGCCCGAAAATGCACTGTAAAAAAGCGAAATTTTGACACTGTAAAAAAGTGAAATTTTGACATGGTTAGACTCGAAATTAGAAGAAGTGGTTAATAAGAAAGTTGTAGCCACTAGAATTAAAATAGTCAAAAAGAAAGATTTACTTTATTTGTATCTATATTGGAGGAGTTATGCTCGCATGAAAATGAGATAATTTCGGTCTTAAATTTGGGCTGAAAGAATTGAAATTTTGACATAGTATCTCAAAGGTTTTGAAGAAATGATGTGAGTGAAAATTGTAGCCTACTTAATTCTCTTTAATTTGAATTTTTTTTAATCAATTTTGACTAATTTTGAAAAAGTTATGGCCATGATAAGAAGAGGTAAAATATGAATATTAACGAGTTTGGTTTTGAGGCAAATTGATATCTATTTCATTTGGTTTATTTTATATATATTGACTTTATTTATTTCTAATTTTTTTCTATGGCTTGAAGTCCATTAGAGAATAGAGGTAGAAGATGAAAAATCTTAGAAAAAGTGGGAAGAAAAAGTGTGAATAAAAGTGGAGATGGAGGTGGATATTTATCCATGAAGTTTACATACAAAAGACCTTAATACTCTTAACCCAAACTCATTTATAACCACACATTTATCCCTCCACTCCAATGAAACATTATACCTTTAACTACTAGCATTTAGTGAGATGGAAAGTATATGCAAGGAGGTGAAAGGTGATGGTAAGTTTGCTTTTCATTACCTAACACTTAAATATTTTTTACTAAAAAAATAGAAATCAAATCAAAAGATTGTACTTACTCTATAAGTTTTCAAAAGTAAACTCTCTTTTCTATTTTGTGATAATTGTAAATGTTTTCAAAATGTGAATTCATATGTGTTAAAATTATGTTAACAACATTGCAACGATTCGAAACAACTTCAGTTCGACAAACGATCGAGAATCAAAAAACGTCGTCGATCACATTTTCAGTGTTTTAATCAAACTATTTATTTACATAAACAAAACTTAAGTTTCTTATCATTTTTAGTTAATATAAACAAGTTTATTTAAGTCATAAAACCATGTAATATCAAAACGCAATTGTAAAAATACGATGTCGACTTGTCATATTACGACGAAATTTGTCAAACTTTATAAAACTGTTATAAGTGATTTATTATCACTTTATAACTATTCAAAATGAATTATCATCATTTTAAATAATTATTAAATTATTAAATATTAATTTATATTCTTAAATCTATATTTAAATACGATGCCATTATCGGTGATGAAAAAAATACATTTAATTTCCAAAAATAAAACAATTATTTTTATTTCATATTCTTGTTCAATTATAAAAATAAGTGTATGTATCCAGCCCCGTGTACGACATTTATAGCATGTTATTGATAAAACAGTCATCGCTCATTTTATCGATTTAAATTTTGAGGAATTTTTTTTTGTAAATATCTATTCAAAATATGATTACTATTATTATTATCACTCAAAACAATATTATTTGTATTATTAACCTTTTATTTGAATAATTATAAAGATAAATATAATTTATCAAAGTGATAAATTTATGGATTGTTGCAAAAAGTCACTCCTTACGATGACATATAAAACATATATATATATATATATATATATATTATCAATATAGACTAATCAGACTCTGTTGGACAAAAAGCTATTGATGATTAGTGAAGTTGAGTTAATTTCTTTCTGTTAGGTCATGTACCAAAAGGAAAGTACATAAGGTTAAAATTAATTTTAACTAAACCATAGTTTATGAGATAAATAAATGATAAGAGTTTCTAAAAAACCATACTTATCTTAGGTCCAGGAGTTGATAAGTTGTGTGGATCGAGTGACTACACACAATACTTGCTCGCAAGGTATCTTGTGTGGACCACCCCAAATGAATTTGGAACCAATCAATATCGATTAACCAATTTATGTGAAAACATAAGTTCCATAAACTAAAGCTAAATCAGTTTCATACTTATATAAAGGTAGATCATTAAAATGTAATGAGTACCTATTCTGTTGCATCGAGAACAATTGTTATTTCGAGAAATGCCAACTTCGCGTCGAAGAAATTTTTTGAGAAATTATTGGCAGTAAAATTTATTCAAATACAATCCTAGAATAAATTTGATTTTAAAGGATAAAATGAAACTAACCATACCAACATGAACACAATTAAATAGAATGTTTAATAAGAACGTTCGCACACTAGAACGAAACTGGGATCCTCTTATCGATGTTGAGAAAAGAATTACGTCACTTATGAACAAGCCATTAGGAGCGTTGACTCTATCATATGGCTTGATAAACAAATAGATAATGGATTCCAATTACATTAGCAAAATATGATTTTAATAGTTAGTACCCGAAGAGATATGATTGATCAACCGTAAATATGTCTTCGGGAAGAAAACCAAAGCTTGGAATATAAGCTACATTGATAGAATTACATCTTCAATTTTAATTGTTGAAATTAACGTAACATATTCATCATTTAATGTTCATAAGTTAGTTTTAATTTTACTCGCAAAATTATCGCTCAATGTGATTTTCAGTCTTGGTTTATGTATGTTGAAACAGAAATTCTAAATAATAATTTAGAATATTCACACTTGATAACCGAAGTGTCACGAAATCAGTGGGAGCAATTCTAAGTTTGTGGATTATGGATATAATCCAAGAAATGATACAAATGTATTATTCGATAAGCATCAGAGTCAAGTAAATATTTTGATAAAGAAATTAAATTGTTTGATTTTGAGTCAAAATATAGAGGAAGTGTATGTCTGTAAGAAAGAATATTAATGGTGCTAAAATATTTCTAAAATAATAAGTAAACAATGAAGTTATGATTGTCAATGATGTGTTCTTGCTAAAATTATTTCAGTTTGGTTTTTAATTCTCGATATAGGATTTGAAAGGACATCTTATATAATCATTACAAAAGGATGTTGGGAATTTCCTGAAAATATATACACAGACATTATATTAAATTGTTTAATATGGAGCATGTGTGATGGGCTCCTTATGCATTGGCCATAGGAATTACCATATGTATTATATTATCTATAGTATCAGACTTTGCTGATATATTTGATACATAGAGCAGAACCAAATTTGCATTAAGATCACTAAATGATAATTTAAAGAGTTTGTAGCATCCTCTTTGTAAAGTTAACAGAATGATCCTTTGCCGTAATGGTTAGTTCATGGTGTTGCTTTTTGGAACTGCATTAGTTTGAATTCCATAGTTATCATACTTGGTATCAAAGCCTATTCCCTCTTAGAACTGTATGGTGTAATATTGTGGATGTCAATTGATGTAGTATTGATGCGGTTATAAACACAACGCCTAAGTGTTGGGCGATGAGAGCTAATGTGGACGTTGGGCTTTTTAAGGGGGTAGTCTGTAACATCCCTTTTGTAAAGATAGCACAACGGCCTTTTACCACGGTGGTTAGTGCAGTGTTGCTTTCGAGGTAGTAGTCTCAAGTATTTGCAAAATGCTGGAGAATTGTTTAATGAAACAATGAACTTCTTATGAAGGAGTGTACGAACTTGATTTCATAAGTGATATTGAGTATATTATGTCAATCCCAAATTCAGGTTCAAGCTTATGTCAGGAACATTAAGTTGGTAATGTTCCAAACAATATGTGGTGACCGATTAAAAGAAAGGCGAAGTACATCGCCTTGAATAGCACCACAATAAAAGAAATGTAAACAAACGTACAAATTTATAGCTGGGCTAGGAATGATTTAAATATTGAGAATGCCATGGCAATAAAATACGATAAAAATGTTGTGATACGATTCATAAAAGAACCTAAAGTTCATTAGAAGTCAAAAAGCACAATCCAAAAGTTTCCACATGATAAAGGCAGTTTATTTTCATTAAAGAAAGTGAGAGAGTTAATTGACAGAGTAGCAAGTTAAGCTAAAACAACATACTCATACACTAAGGGACTAACCCGATTAATTAAGAAATTCTTAAATTAAGAAATTCTTAAATAAAGAAATTAAATTAAAATATATTAAATATTAAATTATTAAATGATATGTTATGTGATAGTAATTAAAATGTATTGTAATCATGAAAAATTTATTACACTAAAAATAACATATTGTTTTAAACATTCCTAGTTAATATGTTTAGAGACGAGATATCGATACGCCCATTGAGACTAGAGTGTGTAATGCTCTCCAAATGTTAAATAATGTATTACTCATGGCTCCTGAGGGAACTAAGAGGTTACATAAAGGCAATTATTTGATAACTATGAAATGAATCACTCGAGAGTTCTCTATCGGTCAATATAACTAAGCTCAAACATAAAATCTTGAAGTGATGATGTTACACATTTTCCTTGGCTTGAGAATAACGTTGAACTTCAATGTGGACGCTCCACTTTGGTTATAGTTAAATCATAGCATGACATCCATTGAACAAATATAGTTAGGTCTAAGTTAAAGCATTGGAAGTGAAATATAATTCAAAAAGAATTTGCCTTCTTATATGAGGTTAGTATCATGGTCAAATGAAGTCAACTTAAAGTCAATGTCTCTAGCTAGAGGTTTAGAGTTGATAATAATTGTTATTATTGAACCAACGATTTTGTATTAGGACTAATCATGTTCACTATGGGAGATATTGGAATTTTAACCAAAACCAAATTCCATAAGTCCTATCTCATACTATATACATAAAAGTCAGATCTCACTCAATATTTTTCTTTTTTCTTGTAATTTTAGAATTAAAATACTGATCTCTCCTTGATTGAGTATATTCTGAAGAGATTACAAGTTCAAATCCCGCTTCCCGCTGTTATATCTAATATATCCTCAAAATTACCTTACTTACCTTCTCTCATACTACATACATAAAGTTTAGACCCCATTCAACATTTTTTTTCTACATTTTTCTTGTAATTTTAGAATTAAAATATTCATCTCTTGAGTATATTCAGAAGAGATCGCAAGTTAGAATCCTGCTAGCCATTCTTATATCTAATATGTCTCAAAATTACCTCACTTACCTTGATTAAATTTAAATGAAGCATCCAGGTTCAAATCCAACTGGCCTTAGATAAATTCAAAATTACTTGGCTTGTTTGAAAATATTAACCTTTTTCCTAGTACATCTCTTTCTATATATAACTACATTCAACCCAAGCTCTAGACATACAATCTTATATTTGTAGCTGTTCTTGAATAAGCATGATCTTTGTTTGAATTTCATTAGTTTCGATTTTTTAAATTTAAATTTTTTTGAAGAGTACCATTGTGAAATTAGTTATGGTGACAATAACAAGGATGAAAGAAAATCAAAAGTACAATAACCAAAAATTATTTATATATATTATTTGGTTTGAAAGCAATAAGTTTACCATAATTTATTTGTTAATTCAACCATTAAACTTGCCTTAAATATAAGTTATAAAATGAAGTGCTCACTTTATCCAGATTCAACCACTAAATTTACCTTATATAACTTTAATAGTTAGTTTTAAACATAAGCATGACCTAAGTTTGAATTTAATTATTTCCAAAATTATAACATAAAATATAATTAATATTAACACCAAAGCATAATAATCAAGATACTTGCATCTATATCTAGTTTAAATCAATAAATTTTCTATTCAACCTCCTTTCTTGAACCATTCTATTTTCAATATATATATATATATATATATATATATATATATATATATTTATATATATAAATTAATAATTTCCCATTTAAGCTCTTTTCTTAATTTATTCTATTTTCAATATATGTATGTATGTGTGTGTGTGTATAGGTAGCTGCAAAATTTTGTTTATGTTAATTACTATTAAAAATGAAAAAGATAAAGTAGAAATAGAAAGGGTATTGCTATATACTTTATCAATTAAGTCAATCCTAATTTACCTATTTCTATTTTCATATAATTTTCAATAAAAATCCAGGCTTCTCAATGTTGACAATATAACATGTCTTCTCTTTTTCCCAAATAAGAAGGTCGACATTAAGGTAACTTAACCATTACTAATTATTTTGTTTACCAATGGATAAATTTCTTCTTGGTCTTATTTTTCTTATTCGCAACCCGTATATTTTTAATTTTTATTTTTCTTTCATTCTTTTTTCATCTTTGTTTATAACAAAAATTTATCATAAAAAATGCAATAAAAACCAAATATAAATATTTTAAGTGAATTAATCCTTTATTTTTCTCTATGAAATAAGTACCGATCCATCATCGCTTTTTCGTTAACAACTATTTATTATTCTACTTCTTCTACCATTGTTAACCTTAAAACGTTGATTTCCTATATATTTCAAATATATAACTCCTTTTTTGAGTGGATTTTTTTTTGTTTAGGTCAATAACACGTTGTTCCCATTCATCATCTTATTCAGGCGTCTACTTATTTTGGAAAGTTCATTTTTATTTATTTTCTGCTCATTTTATGAAATATTACATTGATACGAAAATTTCCCCTTTGCTTTATACCTTCATAGAAAATTATCTCATTACATTTCTTTTATTGATTCACTTTATTCTCAAGGAACACTCAAATTTGAGTCCTAATCACCTCACTTTACCTAATATATTTTTTGGTTACTATTTTTTTCCTTAATCATTCTTTTCTATACAAGGTCCTAAGTTCGAATATGTTGGCTGCTTTTTTTAATGGTATATTATCCTTTTTTCAATTTTTTAGGTTATAAATATTGGTAAAAAAGTGATAAAATCACAAAACTAATAATGACATTAATAAGCTTTTTTCAAGAATAAGAGTGGTACTTATTGAAAAGATGAGTGCTCATTTGACGTTTCTGAGATCCAAACCCACTAATAAGAAATAATGAAAAACTAAAAAAAATGCTAAATTAATATTTTGTTGCAGTTATTCTAAATAAATAAGCATATTCTGTGTTTGAATCTTATAATTTTATTTTTGAAAGCTTTTTTTTATTAATAAAAACACTTATTTTCAATCATTCATGATAAGACTAATAAAATTGAAAAAATCAAACAAAAAAATAAATTATTGCTAAAAGAAAGAAAAAATATTAATGAAAAAATATCACGATTAACAAATCTATATATCTATTCAGTTAGAGAGCTATAATTCTAGTTAAACACATCCCTTTGCTAATCCTGTCTAAAAATAATATATGTGAACTTATGAATATAAAGTTAAATTGATTAATTCAAATATTATATTTCACATACATGTTAACCCAACCTTTGCGATTTTTCGATAATTTTCAAAAGTAAGTGTTAAAGCTTCTATTTCATATTGCAATTTCAAGCTACAAGTAAATAAAGAGTTACGAATTTTTTTTTCTCTCAACAAATTGGTTATATCTAGTTCAATATTATCTTCATATTTTCTCTATGCGCTTATATATAGGAATTCAATTTAATTATACTTGAACATTACTTCAAAATATATGTAAGTTAATTGCTTCAACACTAGTTTAAGAACTGTACATTTATTTTGAGTTCTTTTTTTACCTTTCTCTATTCTCAAGAAATATAAAGATTCAATAGTGATCTAATTTTCTCTAATACATAAGATAGAGAGTGAACTATTTTTTATTCAGATTCTAATACATATATGATATTTTTTTGTAGTTTTTTAAACATGTATTAAAATTCATTTAGTAGTACTTTAAATTTTCTTAAGATATAACTTACTTTCAAACACTTATAAGGAACTAATAAGAAGGAAAAAAATTCAAACTAATAAATAGTTTATAATGCAACTAATAATAAGTATTAATACAAAAATATAATTATTAAGAAATATATTTTTATTCAGTTTGAGAGCCATAATTATCATTTTAAACTCATTTCTTAGTTCATTCTATTTCGAGAAGGATATTAGTTCTGCTAATTTCGTTCGTTCTAATATGTAAATGTAAAATTGATTCACTAACTTTATCACATGAGAATCAATTTTCAACTTATAGCCCTTAACTTGTAAATTTAAATAATCTTACAAAATATTTTATTTAATAAGAAATTCAACCTAATATCTTTGATTATTTTCCTCGCAATCTTCACTGAAAAACATTAGGTGTATGTAACACGGTTAACGTATAAGTAAATAAAGAGTCATGAATTTATTTCTTCTTAACAAATTTCTGTCTACTTCGTCTTTCTCTTCTAGTTTTATCCTTGGTTTTATAAGTGAATTTCAAATTTTATTACATGTGAATTTCGATTCAAAACGTATAATACTATTGATGATATCTTCAAACTAGATTTATTATTCATTATTAGTTATAAAACGATCTATGAAAGTTAAACTATGGAAGATTTGATAGTACTTAAATGGTTGTAAATAACTTTAGATATTTCACATAAAAACAGTACCCGGGGTTATGTGTGCCATGAATTTTTTTTATTTTTTTCCGAAAACCAAAAAGAACCCGGTGGGCTAGTAAACTCCTGAGGAGGGTATATTAAAGCCGCCCACTGATCCAAGCCCCATACCCCCTATTAAATTTATATAGGATAGAGAAGTGCAAGGTAGGAATCGAACATGTGTCTTTTTACTAGAACCCAAGCTTCATTTCCACTGCGCCGCACCCACGGACATGGTGTTATGGGTTAAACAAATAAGCACAACTTAATGTATGTTACTATCTACACACATGAAACATATATCCCTCACCTATTTATCTCCTCACCCGCCACATTACTCCACCCACCCACTCACCCACACCAACCAATAAATTTTCTTTTTCCTACATGTATTTTCTCTTTCATTAAAAAAACGATACTTATCCTAAACCGAATTTCCTACCTCGCAAAAAAATTCTGCCACAAATTAGGCCGTCGAATAAAATCGACTATAGATAAAGTGGAGAAATAAAAAATAAAAACAAATTGAAGAAGAACAAGCTAAATTAACTTTTCACTGTACAAGGAGACTATTTCCTAATAAATCTATATCACTTTGCATTCATATACTCAATAGCAAACAAAAAAGTAAAGAAATTTTCTTATGGAAGTACTCATACTCTATAAAACCCTATAACTTTAAAATAAATTCAAATATAAGAGGCCCGAAATAAATTTCCAAAAATACGCTTTAGGATTATCACGGCTACAATTAACAATAAAGGAAGAGAAAGGAAAAAGATAGATAACTTACAAAAATTTTGGTAGAAATTAGCATACAGTCTGAAGACATCTTCCAATTTGCTGCAAATTTGAGAATTTAGTTGATACGAATAAGCCAAAATTTCAATTTTCTGAGAGGGAGAAATGAACTATGGTAATAAGATGCTTGTTTTGATATTTTACATTCGCGTCATTCAGTTATGCAAAACCAAATAACTAATTCTTCACTATGCTTTGCACAACCAACAAAAGCGAGTGTTTACATCCAAATTAAATTTAATACATGTTTAATTAGCTTTAGCGACAGTTTGAATGTGTGTGGATAGTAACACCCAACTTATTTCTCCCTAGGAGTTTGTCGATCTGTCGGGTTCTCCTGAGTATATTGAAAAAATACTTCGGTTATTTTTTTGGTATATCATTAAAATAATACTATATATAGTTCTTGCAAAATATTTCAAAAAGGACAAAAATTACAAGATGAAACATTTTACATCGAGAAAATCATACTTCAATGCATTCAACAATGATGGAGAACAAAATTCACTTATCTTCCACTGCAGACATACATCTTTGTAAGAGATGTATTTTACTCATAAATACCAAAACAGAGACCCTAACAAGAGTTGAGTAGATGTAAAACTGATATGTTGTTAGTATTGATTTATAACTTTTTTTAACGTCGAGAGTCAGAAATCACATTATTAGGTGAACACGCAATCCTATGATGTGACCCTTTTAAGGCATATGTTTTTCATTTTACGATATGTTCAGTTTCTCACTATTTTGATATCTCATTCATGGAATAAGAATGGTTTTTGTACCAAAAATAGGCACAACACTCTTTGAATATAATTGAAGAGATTAGAATGAAGAAATTAAATGGAAAATAAGGCAAATCTAGCAATCACACTAAGAAAGTTAAGCAATAATAGAAAAAGACAAGAATTTGTAGTGGTTCAATGTTGTAACCTACATCCACTATGAAGAGTATGATGTTTATTGCTGATTCTCAACTGAGTTACAACATTACAATAGCTAGCACTCAAGTTACAATGGATTTCAATGGAGAAGCAACGTTAATATCCCAAAAGTTCTTTTTTAGTTGGCGTAGGGGTGCTATTTATAGGAGTAGATCTGGAAATATCTGCCTTAAATCTCGGAATACCCTTTCTCACATGTAGTTGGACACTCATGATCGATCTGGGGTTGTTTGGGATCGATCCTGATCGATCCATACCTGCTTCGTATCGAACAAGAAATGGCCCAATAGGGATGCGATCAATCATGGGCGTTCTTGAATTGATATGCAAGCATCTGTAAAAATTTCATGGCATTTGGACTTGTAGTTTGAGAGATATAATCGATCCAAGATTGGGTTTTCTAGCTAGGCTGAACACTTCGTATCGATACGTGCGTATCGATGGACTTCATATCGATGATATGTCGCGAGTGTTTGGTGGTGATCCATATTTCACGCTTAAAGACCATTTCCTTTGAATTAACCTCTTCCTTCATATCCATCTTATATACTGCTCTTCGTATCAATGCTTGTCCATGGTTTCATATCAATGCTTGGCCCCTGTCTTCGTATCGATCGGATATGGGATCGATATGAAATGTATAGTTGTTGAACGAGTTGACTTCGATCGATCCAGGAAGTGCTGAAAGCTATCAAAATCTGATGGATATGAATAATGGATGTTGAGTGGTGGACTTGTCCTTAATTCATATCGATCCGGATGGACATGAAATGATGGATGTGGGTTGATGGATACGAAGTTCGTTAGATGGATCGATATGAAATAGATGTGCTTCACATGGATTTTGATTGATCCATAGCTTGAGCATACGAAATCCGATTGACCTAAAATTTGGAATGTTGCCTATCTTAGCTTTGCTTATCATACCATGCTAATTGTTGCTCGATCTGGACTCGGACGAAGTTTTCCTATGTCCATCGTGGACCCGTAGATAACTGATCTCCGGGCCGGATTGTCTTCAGTCCCTAGTCAAGTCCTTGGTGTCACGGCCTTGCCAAAATGTGGGATAACATTTGCCCCCCAAAGCACGTCCTATATGAACATGACGTCCGTTGAAAAGTTGCAATCTTCTTTCTAAAAAGATTATATCCGATTTGCTGAACAGTTATTGTTCGTCATTTTAATTGTCACCAGGAGAGCATTTAATTCCTATAAACTTTGAAAATCAAATGCTAATATGGCGTACATGCACGTTTGTTAACCAGTCTCTCATTCACGTTTGCACGTTCACCCTTCTATTTCAAGTTCTTTTTCCTTGTTTGGACCAAGTTTCGTATCGATCCTCTCCTGGATCGATGTGAAATCCGAGTTGCAACAATGATCGACGGTTGTTTTTGATCCATTATTTTGTATCGATCCTCTCCTGGATCGATCTGGGATGTATGAAGGTAGGCTTAGTATCGATGGATCTGACACAGTGGGCTTTGGATCGATTTTCATCAATGGATACGAAGTTAGGCTCTAGATTGCTTTGTGTTGATGGATACGAAAGTCGTTCTTCGTATCGATGGATACGAATGATCCAGATATAATTGTACAGCACCCTTCATATCAAAGGGAGTTGGCCGTTTCCATCGATTTACATTATTGGGATACAAATCGTCCCCTAGGTCAATAGAAAGAAGTATAAATTGATTTTGGACTTAGAAATTTTTTCACTTTCTTTGGCTATTTCGTATCGATTTAAGAAAAGAAATAACAATAGAGACTTCATCTTCCAAACAACCAATCATCAATCCTTATTCCAAATCCTTCAAACTAGGTAATCGATCGGCTAAGACCATTTTTAAAGCGATAAGATTCGATCTCCATGCCCCTCCATCCATGGTGATGGCCATCTTCGGTGTCGTTGGTGCTGAAGCATGGTTAAGGTGAGGTTGAGGGAGTAGTTAATGGCGTCTTATAGAAGAAGAAAGAGGAGGATACTAGAAGGATTCGATGGAGTCACTGGCTCCACCTCTTCCCAAAATTCGTATCGATAGGAGATTGTGGAAGGCTGCCTCCATGATCGATTTAAGAATCGTGGAAATTCGTATCGATGGAGACTGATGGATATAAAACTAATTGCCTTGGATCGATACGAATCGATTGACATGAAAATGATCAATACGAATGAGCTATCGATACGAAACGTATCTATACGAATATGTTATCATTGGATTGATATGAACTCAAGATTCAGGGAACGATCCAATTCCAAACATGATGGATACGAAACCAAATGCCTTTTTCATACTCGAATACTTAACTCCGACGAGCTTTAGCCTTGCATACTTTGACTTGACTATAAAACTACATATATAGCCACCCTTCAAAGCTTATCGATGGAATTGTAACTTGACAAACATAACCAATTTAAACATGGATTGTTCTTCAAAGTTAGGATGGCATGGTTGAGATGATCAGCGATGACGGTTATTTTTGTCGAATCTCAAAGTCTAGTCGCTTTACCATCTTTCAAACTTGTAGAAGCTTAGAGTTTTATGTAGCACTTCACTACACAACATGATCACTCACCTTGCACCGAGGGGAACACTGGTTTCTTACCATCTAATAATGGTTTTTACTGAGTTCAATAGCTATAGAATTGAAAGGCTGGATGTCGCGATAAACATTGTGAATCCTGCTCCCGATGAACTACCGGGTGCGGTGTTGGTTTTGAATCTGGAGGACTCCGTCCGGTCCAAGATTTTAGAGGAAATGCTAGGAAGAATATGTCTTAAGCATGGACTACCTTTGGAAGAAGTTCTATTACTGGAGCTAGAAGATAGAGCGCATAATACCCCAGAGGGGTTTACCACGTTCAATAGATTCATGTTCGTAACAGCGTCATTGCCCCCGTTCAATCAATTCATTTGAGGCGTGTTATTTTTCTTGGGGATCGCGCCTTTCCAATTGCATCCTAAAGGATACGCACTTCTCAACAACCTATATATCATATTTATGGAGCATCTCCTTCGACCCTCGACCGTCGATGAGATCAGATACTTATTCAACGTCAAGAGTTGGAGGGATAATCTGTCGTTCACTTTTCTAGAAGCAGACAAGATCTGCCAATTGGTGGCAGGTGCTTAGAGTAAGTTGCGCTACTTTAAGACAGAGTGGTTCTTTATGTGATGCCCGCCGGGGTTTACTAGGCAATGGTTGGTCAGACATAAATGCTTTAACTTCTTTGTCAATTAACTAGGTAATATATATCGATGCTGAATCCATTACTGCATGTCTTTCGCAGCTTCTATTCAATGACCCCAAGGAGCATAGTTTAAAGAGATAGTGAGGACACTCCAGTGGTGCCCGTCGAACTTAGAGAAATAGACGAAGTTATTACTGGCGATAACTCGATTGCCATTGGGCTCATAGAGAGAAGTCAGAGTATTGGGTTGACTGTGGTTCCCAGAGTGGGCCTAGTAAGACAAAGTGGAAGATGGGCTCCTGTCATGCCCTCAGTCGAGGAAGCTTAGAGTGCTCCCGGCGTAACAATCATCGAGCTTCACGATGATAAGGGTATAGCGGTTGGACATGAACCCACAGTCGTGCCTCCGTAGGACCCTTGGCCATCAGAATCGAAGAGAAAAGGCAAAACTTTTGTCCACAAAGCTAAGAGGCAAAAGATTATTAAGAAAACTCAGCCTATTACAACTTGTACAGGTCCAGAGACCTCTTCTCTACGGATGAAAGGTTCATTGAAAGGGTTGTCGGATGCACCTATCCCGGATGATATATTGTCATTCCTTGATCCTTGGCTAGAGGGGCTTCACTCCCCATCGAGAACTGGTGCAGACCTACCTTCAATAGATATAGGGGAGACAACTCCAATAAGCAGGGGTACTACAACAGGTGGTTGGGGGGTTTTCACATGCATACATACACTTCATGACACTACATGACTTCTAATCACATGCTTCCTAATTTCTGGAGATAACTAATACTGCTTCTCTTTCATTTTACAGACATGATGGTGAAACAAGGGTCCATGCTCAGCAAGCTTCGCTCTTCACACCATTCATCTAATTCACACTCTGAATCACATCGGCATGAAAGTGAGAGAGACTATGGTCGTGGCTATCACTGTATCCTAGAGCGCGAGTGCCATGATAGAGAGAAGGATAGGTCATACCAAAGCAGGCGTCGCTCTCGGTCGCGATCTCCACCAACAAAAGGACCTTCAAAACCATCTAGCTCCAGTAGGCCACCTTCCAAAACTGCACATCAAATAGCGCCGTCTCACACTCCGAAATCCAATGATAAGCGCTGTAGAACTGAAACAGATTCCCTGTAGAAGGACCGATCCCGGCCTGCCCGGGATTCACAGCATGCAGATCCCTAGAGATTTCTCCGTAGTTTCCATCCAACCGACGGCGTGTAGATCTATGATTGAAGTCAGAGGATGCTGAGCTTTCAGACAAGGAATAAGAGGCATGCTCCCTTCTAGATCTCCCTCGCCTTTCCTCGTTCAACTGGTTTGCAAGCTCCGTGTTGGTGCAGATCTGCTGAGTGAGCTCCTGATGGCTCTGAGTAAGCTCTTGCATAAGGTTTTGGAACTCCTCTCTAGTTACAACACCAATTTGATCTTGATCTCTAACTGACATTTGGCCTATTGTGGTCAGCTGTGTGGGATTTTCCTATCCCTTCCTTTTATATCTACAGCATTGGAAGTAGTTCTGGTTGGGTGCACCATGTTGAATGTAGCTCTTCCTAGATCTAGAGTAATCTAAGTAGAATGGAAGGAACTACAGGAAGACAGATCTGGATCTCCTCCTTAGATTTTAGCAACCCAATAGCGGCAGGGGATCTACAGAATCGGAGAAAAACATAGTTTTCTCTATGAAAGCGCCAAAGTGTTCGTACCAAAAATGGGCACAACACTTTTTGGATGTAATTGAAGAGATTAGAATGAAGAAGTTAATGGAAAATAAGGCTATTCTAACAATCACACCAAGAAAAGTAAGTAATAATAGAAAAAACAAGAATTTATAGTGGATCGGCATTGTAGCCTATGTCCACTTTGAAGAGTTTGATGTTTATTGCTGATTCTGAACTGGGTCACAATAGTATAGCTAGCATTCAATTTATAATGGAGTTTCAATGGAACGACATCGTAAAAATCCCAAAAGCCCTTTTCTTAGTTGGCGTAGGGGGTGCTATTTATAGGAATGGATATGGAAATATCTACCTCAAATCTCGGAATACCCTTTCTCACACATAAATGGGACCTAATGATCGATCTGGAGTTGTTTGCGATCGATCCTGATTGATCCATACCCGCTTCGTATCGACTAAGAAATGGACCAATAGGGCTGCGATCGATTATGGGCATTCTTGAGTTGATATACAAGCTTATGTGAAAACTTCATGACATTTGGACTTGTAGTTTGAGAGATATGATCGATCCAAGATGGAGTTCTCTAGTTAGCTAAACACTTCATATCGATACGTGCGTATCAATGGATTCATATTGATGACGTGGCACGAGTTTTTTGTGGAGATCTATATTTCACCCTTAAAGACCATTTCCTTCAAATTGACCTCTTCCTTCGTATTCATCTTGTACATTACTCTTTGCATCGATGCTTGTCTATGGTTTCGTATTGATGCTTAGCCCCTATCTTCATATCGATCAGATATAGGATCGATAAGAAATGTATAGCTATTGAACAAGTTGACTTCGATCGATCTGGGAAGTGCTGAAAGCTATTGAAATCTGATGGATACGAATGATGGATGCTGAGTGGTGAACTTGTGCGCGTTTGTATCGATCCGAATGGATACAAAATGATGGATATGGGTTGATGGATACGAAATTTGCTAGATGGATCGATACGAAATAGACATGCTTCGCATGGATTTTGATCGATCCATATCTTGAGTATACGACCTCCGATTGACCTGAAATTTGGAATATTTCCTTTCATAACTTTTCTTGTTATACCATGCTAATTGTAGCTTGATCTGGACTCAGACCAAGTTTGCCGGTGTATATCGTGGACCATAGATAACTAATCTTCGTGCTGGATTGTCTTCAGTCCCTTGTCAAGTCCTAGGTATCACAGCCTTGCCAAAATGCTGGATAACAAATGTAGCTTGGGATTTTTAAAATTAATTTAAATTATAAAGAAGTCATTAAATTAATTATATGGAAACATATAACTATTCATCTTCGTTTCATTCTACACTTACAACTCGATAAAATTATGTCATTTAATATCCTTTCAAAGTTATCTTAAAAAATCCCTTGAACTGTCACAATGATGTTTTATTTAAACTAATTCTCTCTGTTAATGTTCAAATTGTTCAACGTTGATTACTAACTAAATTTACACATTTGAATCACACAACTGTAATGATGAATACTTTAAAAAATCATACGGTTTAATTAGTTTATACTCGTTATAAATTAATTAATAATTATGAGAAATTTTTTATTGAATTTTATTTGATTTGTTTGTAAGCCATTGGTATTTAATAAATTTTGCATATTATATACATGCGGCATATACATGCAGCGTCGATGTACGATATCATTAGAATATTTTGGATTTAAAAAGGTTAATTTCTAAATGGTTTTGGGAAACTTTATGAGGCCCATATTGTGTCTATTATGGTCGGCTAGAGAGGGAAGGAGAGGAGAGGTTTTACATGTTTGAAAATCCGAAAGAGTAGCTAAATGAAGGAAATAAATCATCTTTTAATCTTCTTTACGACTCACTTAAAAAACATTTATAAAATTATTTTTTTCCATTTTCCCTTTATTCTATTTTCTAAGAGAGGGGAGAGGATTTGATGAGATTTAATGATAAATTAAAGAGGGGAGATTTTAAAAGAGGAAAATGAAGGGTTACAATGTTCCTTTCAAAATAAATTTTTCTTTCAGTTATTTATTGATTCTATAGACAATTCATTTCCTTCTACTCTCCTCTCTCTCCCTTATCATAGTCGAAATTCCATGGCCTCCAAGCCATAAAAATTTCTCTAAATATAAAATCAAACCAAATAATTGTAAAAGTAGTATTTCATATTGTTGCAATTTATGGAGGTGATTCAATCAGATTTAGGAGTTTTCATAATACAAGATGTGATTTACTTGCTACATCTTAAGGTACTTATTCAATTCCCATTCCAATGTATGTTACATATGTTAGATAGTTTTGATCCTCTATTTAACATCTCTTTGTGATTATATGTTATAACTTATTAATATAGTTTATATTTAATACACACACATACACACTGAATTTATGTACATCTATGTTGCCCAATCCTTTAATTGCTATAGTTTTAGAAACTATAGTTCAAAAAGGGGTTTCCATATTCAAAACTAATATTGATCAGCTAGAAATTTTTTGTAATATAATCTACATACTAATATAAGTGAAATACATATATTAACTACTTGAATTGTTTTATAAAATTGAATGTAAGATTTCTTATATACATATGTTATTTTGAATATCAAATACTTTTGATTATTACATATATATGTTCAACTATATTATTTCCATCCAAAATTTATAAAATTGCACTTGTGCAAAATAATAGATCTGACATTGATTTCATTTCGAATTTAAAACTAGGCATCAAATGTTTAATTCTAAATTGTAAAGCTTATAAAATTGTTAGTCTTATATGTTGATATGTATATATATGTGTGTGTGTGTGTTATATTGAATTCATTATAGTTTGTTATCTTATATATACAAATATGTATGTATGCATGTATTTATATAATATTTCCATTCAAAATTTTAAAGGACTTATATGTAAAATTACTAATACAATGTTAAACTCATTCTTAAGTCAAAGATTATTTTCCAATTGTAAAATTTTGAATTTGAAATATGCAAAGTAGTTTAAATCAATTTTGATACATACATACATATATACATATTTACATATGTACAGTATATATGTATATATGTACATGTTTATATATATAACACATAATTGTTATTTTACATAATTAAAAAAATGGATAACAAAGGAATATATATAGGGGAAAATGTGTCTATTACGGGGTAAATCACTGCACCCACGAACGCATACATTAACCATATAGGTTATCGATATGTTGCACTTGCACATTTCACGCTAGAATATTTTTGGAAAAAAGGTACTTTATAAATGAAACAGAGAGCATATATGTCTTTGATATGCCTCATTAAAACCTTACAACCCCCCTAACCTATATGGGTACCTTGTAAGGAAAAAGAGTACGTATCAATTCCATATATTAACAATACAACAGACCCATAACTGTACCAGACTGTCAAACAGATGGAGGAGACACAAAATAGAAAGACTCACTCTCAAAACCATCCGTACGAGCAGCTGGACCCAGAAACAAACAAAGCAAGAACAGTTCTATAACAATTACAAAACAAGAACAAACAAGAAAGCACGACAGTAAAGCAACACAAAAACCAATGTTGCCTTAACCAGAACAAAAGGAAACCTAATCCCCAAATACTCCGAAAAAATTTTCAAACGATAAGATGGAAGAAGAAACATCCGGCACCAAAGGTAGTGAGATCTCTATTGCCACAAGATCTCAAAACATTACACGCTGTAGAAGATTAGGGGGGCCAAAGCTGGGCAGAAGACCTCGGCAGCATGTTGAGATTGATCAAGATAAGTTGTTCTTCTGGATTTAATTCACCATATTGAATTTTATGCTCAATAAGGTGTTTGCTGTCAAGTAGGATGTGCTTGATTCTTAGCTCAAATGGTTGTTCGATTCCATTAAAGACACGACTATTACATTCTCGCCAAATGTTCCAAACTATGTTGGTGAAAATGATACTAAAAATATTAGCATTGGGAGATTTCACTTGCTCTTGAGCTGAATTGAAAGCAGACAGAGTTGAATTAATATCGAAATTATATGAACTTGTAAGCTTAATCTTAGGAAGAATATCCATAAGGATATTCTTCGAATATGAACACTGAAAGAAGAGATGGTCTCTGTTTTCATTATGATTGTCACGCTAGAATATACTTGGATATACACATCATAATATACACCAAAGTGTAAATTTGGTTATATTCATCATTTAATAAACCAACAAATTCTATTAAAGAGAGGGAAATGAAAGATTTCTTTTCCTAAGTATAACAACATCTTCCCACAATTAAGTAAATAAGTTTAAGAGAGAGATAATGAAAGGTTTGTTTCTATAAATTATACTAGATAAGTAGTTGCTACACATGCATACACATAAGTGTATATTTGTTATACTATATTTTATATAAATCTTATAATAGTTAACTATAAATACTTTTAACTTCTTTTGAACCAAAATAAATAAAATTAGATTTTATTTAGAACTATGTTAGATTGGATTAAGCTCTTTATACTTAATCGGCCCAGTAGATTCAAAATAAGAAATTTGTTGAAATCTATCTATTTCACCAGCTTCTAACAAGTCTACTTCCTTTAGCATTTTTTGTTAATCAAACACCTTACCCAACCTAGCTCGAAGGATGAAGTAAGCCCAAAATTTATCCCTAATATACAAGCTAAAAATGATTTTGTGTAACAAATGGGATTTTCGACCCTCGAAAATTGACATCAATACATCCACTGTATAGTATGCTGAGCAATCGAGGGCCAAAAATACTAGACTGTTAGGGAAAAGAAGAAAGAAGTGACGACCCGGATTTTCAGACCAGTTAAAATGGCCAAAAAATCCATCCATTTTAAAACTGCTATTGAAAACTACCAACTTAATACACCATATTTGATAAATATTCAACATTACTAAATGTATAGGATACAATTTCAATTATACAATTTATCAGAGTAATTAATTTACTTATTAATCCTACAAAGTGTGCTTTAATACATACCAAATACAATGAATTTAGATCTACCACTGCACAACCCTGATGAGAGAGACAACACTATCCTTACCCGTGAACTCAATAAACAATGTAAATACAAAATAAAATAGTAAGCAGGAAAGATACAATAACACAAGATAAACAACAACCAATAACAGATAAACATGAAGGGGTTATATTATTTTAGGGTCTACATCACTACCACTTGTGACTGCCTACGTACCTATCTAATTGGGTATCCAATCAGATACAAGATCAAGCCAACGTAGTTCTCCTACTGCAAATAGGACTCATGCAGCCTACGATGCAACAAACAATATAAAATTCCCAAAACTACCAACTTAGGACTTCAATTTTAGATTTTCAAACCTAATTATCTTTATGGAAATTATCTCTTTGGACTCTATCCCCAAATTCTTATTTCAAAACTTTTGAAATATATATCTTTTTTATTCAAATCATACTTTACTTTGGAATTTTGAATCAAATCACTTTTGAAAAGTTTATCTGGAAATCTCAAATACTGTAACAAAAGCATATCAAGCCATATGCAACCCGATCGAGAGGTTTCTCCCAATAACAAGGCAACCGGGTCCCAGCCTTCATACAATCGATAAATAAGTACATCCCTCTATTCCAAGAGTGGGCTATAAAAATAAACATGTGCCCACTTTGTAGTTACGGCTTACCCAAATCTCAGTAACATAACAAATCATTTTATATCCCGAAGTGATAAATCATTTTGACACTAATATTCACAAGTACTTTCGAATCTATAATAATTTTCATTTCCCAAATCTATTCAAAATTCATCTTAAAACCATCGGGTTTAGTCCTTAAAATTCTTTCCATTTCATAAAACATTTTTATAAAACCATTCTTATATAAATCACTTTGATATAGTATAACTTCAAATATTCATTACCAAACATTTCTATTTCTTTTAAAGCAAAAACATATCATAACGTTTCCCTTTGAAAACCAAATTTTCGAAACAATTCATTAAAGTGAAGTGAACCAAATATTACCGCTAAACACCTTATAGTCAAATCATGAAATAAATCACAAGGTGTTATTTGGCAATTATTTTCTACCCAGCCATTGCATATGGATAATTGATTGCTCATAAACTGGTTGAGCAAAGTCAACAATCAATAAGTGCTCATAAACTGGTCGAGCGCAATCCAAACAACCAAACAATCAATTAACAAAATAAACACAACAATAAATGACAAATTAACGCTTCATTTTATCATTTATTTATAACACATTTTATTTTATCTTGAGTTAAAATGATTTGATATTTATTTTGGAGCATCTGAGCTTTGCCTTCGACATTTTCCGTCCCTCGTCCAAGTCTCCTTGGATCTCACAGACGAAACACATGTACTAGTCATTTCCGCATACCCCATTATGTATTTAACTTCTAAATTTTAAAATAATTATTAACCATCCAAATAGTCAAGCAAGAAAATAAAACCATTTTTTAGCAAACAAAGTAAACAAGCATTCAACAAGGATTTTCAAACAACACTTAACACTTAAAGTTTCTTCAACTTAACAATGATTTACGAACTTAAAGGAAGAAATAACTCATTTTGGATTTCACTCCGTCAAACTTTAAGGCAAGGAAATTAAGATTTAACCTATACTTCCAATCATGCTTGGAAATCAAATCAAAATAAGCCCAATTTTCTTCTTCCTAGTGCTTGGCGAAGACTTGAAATGGCGGTTGGCCGAAAGCATATAGAAGAAATGGTGGAGCTTTGACCTTGGATTCTCAAAATTAGACCCGAAAAATAGATCATTTTCTCTCTAATTTTTGACCCTCTTACTCTCAAAATTTAAAAATGTAGTTTACGATAAAGTTGTTGCAATTTCATTTCTCTTGAATTTGAAAAAAAGAAACACCAGATTTTGACTAGTTATGAGGAAATTATGATCAAAAGAAGAGAGGGTATTCTTGGATTGACAAAAAATGAAGTCCAAAAATGCACCGTAAAGAATTGAAATTTTGATATAGCTAAGTTCAAAACTAGAAGAAGTGCTCAACAGAAAAGTTGTAGCCGCTGGAATTTTATATGAGCAAAAAAAAAGAATTTCTTTATTTGGATCATTTTTGTAGAAGTTATGATAATAAGAAAGAGAGGTACTTTCGGCCATGAAATCTGGATCAAAAATGACTTTGAAAGAATTGAAATTTTGCTATGGTAACTCTTAGAATTTGAAGAAATAATGTAAATGATAATTGTAAAAAACTTAATTCTCTTAAGTTTGATAAAAATAATTTTCCAATTTGGATTAATTTTGAGAAAGTTATGGCTGTGAGAAGAAGAGGTAAAATATGAAGAAAAAAAGTTTGATTTTGAAGAGAATGAACATTGATATCTTTTGAATATTTTGTAAATATTCTGACATTATTTCTTTGTAATTTTTTTATATGGCATGGAAGCCATTAAAGAGGAGAGGAAGAAGGTGAAGAAGCTTGAAAAAAGAAGAAGAATAAGTGTGAATGAAAGTGTAGAAGGAGGTGGGTATTACAGAAAAAGAAAGAAGTGGTAATTTACCAAAATAAACTCTTAGCAAATTACCGAACTGACCTTACTTCAACCTAAAGCAAACTCCACTTTTTCAACACTTAACATCATCTTTTCACTTCTTACTTTGTCATAGTTACTTAAAGATTGAGTAAAGAAAAGTAATTATTTTGTTATATTTTGATGTGATTTGGATTGGGTGTTTACTTTTGACTTTTCTTTAACTTACTTTTATTAATGATGTTCTAGAAGTCTCCTAATCATAATTATTAAAAGAAAACATGTTTAGTTATTAAAATGTGCAATATATATGTTAAAACATGTTAACAAAGGTGCAATAATGTTGCAACAACTTATTTTGAACAAAACGTTGAATTTCGACAAAACGTTTTACAGTCACATTTTTACGTTTTAGTTAAACTATTTATTTATGTAAACTAAATCTATGTTATATTATTATTATTATTATTGAGTTGGAATTCAAGCACGAACAAGTCCCATTTAGTTTTTTCTGAACTCAACAGTCGCATTTTCTACTTTCTCCTTTTCTTCTTTTATCGTGCTCTTCTCTCACTCTGCATGTACAAGAAGAAAAAAAAGAAAAAATTCTTTTTCCCACTAATGGCGTCTCATCCTTTCATCTCCTCTCCACTCCTAGGCTTTCGATTGGTAGATCTTCTAAGGTCTGATTGCTTCCGACGTTGATTTCATGTGTAAGCAGAATTGTTCTACCATTGGCTAGGTTTCGGGTATTTTGCATCATGGCTTTCAACCGTCATTCCCATTTTCTGAAGTTCATTTCAATTTGGTAAACCTTCTTCATTTGTCTGATTTCTTTCACTATCTGTTGCACCTGTTTATAATTGGTATATGACATTACTTACATTCTGGTTTGAAACAGCCGATTTGTTTCCCATTTTTCATAGAAAATGGTTCCGAATAATTTTGCTCTTATGCTAATTTCTATGATTTTTAGTTAAGTGATTATTCACCACTACAAGAAAAATACCTTTTTATAGCATTTAAAAAACGCTATAAAAGGATACGATGGCGTTTTTATAAACGCTGTATATCAACAAGTTGTAATATGTCAGGGATCTATAATAGCAACCTCAGAATCGCTATAAAAAACATGCTATAAATGACGTTACTTATAGCGTTTCTGAATTGCTATTAAATGGACGATTCACGACATACAAGTACCTTTCTATAGCGTTTTGGTGCTTGCTATAGAACTTTTACGCAGAGTTATGGTGTATGATTTTAATATTTATGACATCATTTATTTGCTACTTATAGCAATTGTAAACGCTGTAGATATATCATTACCTGATTATTATAGCAATTATAAATGCTATAGAAATATCATTGCCTGATTATTATAACAACTATAAATGCTGTAAAAACGCTATAGAATGTTTACTTTAGTCTTTCATAGCATTATTTACTTGCCATGAAAAAAAATATACGGTATTTCACACAGTATTAACAATTAAGCATAAATATATATATATATATATATATATATATATGAATAAAAGCATTTCATGCACAATATTAAGCATATAAATATTAGTAACAATTCATACAATCGTAGCTAACCAAAACAATACATAATAAAAGTAACAATCCATACAACCATAGCTAACCAAAATGATACATAGTAAAAGTAAAGATGTAAGAACATCGACACAAAATACATTTGAAGGAGAATGAGTGCGGTAACATATTTTTTCATGCCTTCCACCATAGAGTAAACACAGAGCATCATACACCACCTGTCAAAAAGCACATATGTCTATTAGTCATAAAATGTAAACATAAATTATCATGAATACCGAAATATGGAAGAAAATATGTGCGACAAACAAAGAAAATACTCAAAATTAACAGCTAAATCGTTCTATGCGCTGATTTTACGTAAACAACAACTGTATACTCTTCGCCATCATATTCAATTGTCAACCATACAAACCCACTGCTTCTTCCACTTCACATCCTCCTTGTAGCCTCTGCAAACTACCATCCCACTTACTTCTCCAATCTATTACAGTGCACAATCGCCTTGCCGCTTCTCCCAATCAACAAATCAACAACAATCAAACAGACACACCAAAACATCATCTGCATACCTCAACCCCTTCCACTACATCATCTCGCATTGTCCATTTACCTCATCACCCCTACTAGTTCATCTAATTACTAAATACTTCCTGCTTTCATTTCATGCAACACATACCACTTCAACATCTCACTTCACTTACATTGCTTACATCTTACATACCATCAAACTAAAAACTGTGAAAACATACCAACATACACTTCTTACATCTTCATCTGCCCAACTCTTCATCATCAACCCCTTACATAGCAACCATCAACACTTATCCAAGCTGACCATACTGCCACTCTACATATCAACAGAGCCACAACATTTCAGACATTAGACATACCTCATCATCAATTCACAACTGAAAACAACCCACTTTGGCATCCTCCCTGACATTCCACGCCCAAGGCTTCAACTTCAGTCATCTAACAACCACTGCCCCGAACCATCATCAGTTCTCACCATCAGTTCACATATCACAACCACTGCCCCAAAACAACCAACCGTCATCTGAAACTCCTTCGCCAAACACACTGCACATTTCCACCAACACTCATACCCATCACAGTGACACAACACTGCCTAAAACACTTCACTTCAAACTTCATCATCATCCTCTCCACATACAAAATCAATTTGCCAATCATCACATCCTCACATAAATTTAAAAAAAAAACTCACTGCTCATCACTTCCATACCTTTGCACTGTCGCCATACTGCAATACTGCACACTACCCCCAACCTGAAACTGCCGCCGACCAGTATTTATGGTGCTTTAATGCGGTCAATTCCTTGAATTTTATCAAAGTTTATATTCTGTACAATTCCCAAATCAATACATTCAAAAGGTGAATCAAAACCCTAGGATTTTAATATCTGGTTTTGAAACTGAACCTGTTGTGCTAGAGGATAATGTATCATACTTAACTCGTTGTGCCATGACCAAGGACGGTCCTCGAATTTTTGGTACCTATAGCAAGTTGTAAAAGAAGGCCTTAATATAAGTGCTAATGAGATTAAGCAAAAGATTTAAGCATCAAATAATTGAAGTAAGCTGAAAGACAGACAAACTACCACAAGATCAGTCATCCATAAAATGATTATTGGCACAAATAAAACAAATGCAACCAATGTTTATTGGAAAAGGAAACATAAAATATTTAAGAAAAAGTGGTTAGCAGTAACCATTAAATAAGAAAATGATAAATACAGGGAAAAAACAATTTTATTCACAATAATAATAATCTAGATATAGCTTCTACACTAATAACATTATCATTGATTTTGTTACTCTCATCAATAAGAATTGCATTCAAATTCGAACCTATTATTTGATTTTTTTTTTATGAAAATTTATTTAGATCATCTTTCTATGAATTAATGAGTTCATCTAGCTTTTTTAAACCATTTTAGCATTTCCAAATTCTTGTTCCGCATTTTGAAAACTATACTTTCAATTTATTAATATACTTAAAATGCATATTCTTTTCCACGAACAACAAAACTAAACATGGTTAACACAACAAAGTGAGTATGATATGAAAATTAATTATCTAAATAAAACAAAACAAATTTGTCAAATTCATAGATCAAAAATTAATAGTTAAAAGGAATAAAGTGCATTAATTATTTACGTAATTTTTTTTTCAAAAACAACAATTGATTAAAATTACATACACATGAAAATTTAAAGCTAAAATATTTCTGATCAATCGGTTTGAGTAAGACACATTAATCACTAAGCAAAAAAAACTTATTATCATTAAATTTTTCATTCAAATTGATCTAACAGTAATATTCAAAACACAAAATTAATTTTCAGCTTAACTAAAATTAAAAATATAGAATAAAAATCAAACTTTTAATTGATTTTGAAATTCACGAATTAGGAAAAAACTATTCTTGATAAGTATGCTTTGTCAATACTTCACTTTAATCTACTCATATCCAAAAATAACTAATCATTCTGCATGTAATATAAAAACTCTAATCAATTAATAACTATTGCCGATTCCCGTCTTCCTAATTCAGCAATTGCCAAAATGACAAATTGAAATTTTCAAAATTTGAAAATTAAAACCCCAACCTGAAAGGTTAACCTTCAGTATTCTTTATATTCTACTGCGGCCTATGCTTGATGTATCGTTAACTTGTTATCTGTTAATTGGCTTCAATATTTTTTCAGGCAATGCAAGTTTATTTTATTTGATATGTAGAGGAACGAGACTTTTCGGTGCCCTAAGTATTTTATGGCCCAAAGCAGCTGCTTCTTCTGCTTTAGGCAAAGGCCGGCCTTGGCCATGACCTTTAGTTTCATAAACTGCGGAAGATCAAAATGTAGTTCATTATCTTGTATTATTTTAAAGCAGAAAGAAAATAAGTGTGCAATTTATTAGCAAATATTGTTCGGAATGACAGTAAAATAAATTGTACCATGCACACACAAAGCACGTATATAAAGTCAGTGAAGTATAACTTTATCTTATGTAAATTTGACCAAGATGTGACACTCGTGTGTTGATATGGATGCCAATCACCATGCAAATTTTTTCAGTGACACTACTATGCTTTCATATCTTGGAACAATGTATATTTCATATAATGTATACGGGAAGCAAGTATAAACAGCAACTGCAAACGTGATCCATGATTTGGGACTTAAAAATGGGCAAAAAAATTCTGGAAGGGTGAAAACGCTATGTACTTGCAAACAGAAATATACACAGTAATGACTGGGCTCCATTTCACAGAGTAATGACTGGTCTCCATTTCACACAGTAAGATTGTTTCACACAGTAAGGCTGTTATCATTTATCACACAGTAAGACTGTTGGCTCATTTATCAGTTATCATTTCACACAGAAATATACTTATCATTTATCATTTCAAACAATAATTTTTTGTTTCGATAGGTATTAAGACTAAGGCTGTTAGCTATTATTGACTTGAACCAATCTGTTATATACCAATCTGTTAAATACTCCAGTTGAATCAATCTGTTAAGATTCCAGTGCACTTTCTAATTCTAGCCTTATGAAGAACACAACAAAGATGCCAAGAAAAAGAAAAAACAGTGTCATATCTAAACAAAAATTGAATTATACTTACTAGAAGTTGATTCCATTATAACATTAGCAGCAGGCCAAGCCTTTTCTATGTCATGTTCTCGTGCTCTCAGGAATCCTCTTATCGTGTACTTGTCTACATCCTACATAGGAAAACTGATATTTTAGTATTGCTTCATTTATATATAGTTTGTGCACCGGATTTGAAGGTTGTGGATCCAAAAAGTGCAAAAAAATATTCATATCGAATTTTGGGTAACCAAATGCACCCCTACATTCAAGTGTGGTTTGTTCAAAAACAACAAGTGGCTTGTTCAAAAGCCACATGCAATGACCATTAAAACAATACGTTATGCCGTTTTAATGCAAGCATTAAAACAACATAAACTATGCCATTTTAATTATCTTTTATTCGCCCGTGCAAACATTTTTATTCGATTTGTAGCTTGTTCAGTTGCTTTTGGGTGTGGTGTGATGCATGTAGTTGGAAATGGTAGAAACCTAGAAGTGAACATAATAATAACTGGGTATAATCTTAGAAAAATCAAAAAATAATATAACTTACTTTCAAACTCTTCACTAATGTCTACAGTTGTCCTGGTTGCATCCTTCTCAGCAATAGGACGCGCAGAAGCAACTTCAGTATCATGTTGTTCATTTCTTTTAGTAGCATTTCCATAACCAAAATAGAATCAATAAACTATCATTTTTATTTCATTCATTTAAACATTCTAAATTACTAAGGAAAAAAATGAAATTAAACCTGATAAATGCATCCATATTTACAATATCTTTGCAGCTCATTTCATTGAACGATGAACTTGAGTTCTTCAACTGTTGATTGCAACATCAACAGTGTCCACGCTGCAATAATTGGAAAATAATAAAAATGGCATTTACATGCATAAACCTAAATGCTGGCTGCATCATTGTTGTAAATAGTACTCTACGATATGAAAATGCTCACCATATGATACAAACATCACAAGACAGAAAACAACAAATGCTTTCTTGAGTCCTAGAGTTTGTTGTCGTGGAAATGGTAGTTGCTTTCAACGGTTCATGTATAGATTAACATCTTATTCTCTTTAAATAGAACTGTGTTTATTATTAAGATAAAGGTAACATGAATTAACCGAGGAATTATAATAACTCTCTTATTCAAAGATGACAAACTTATTACTAAGAACACGCTATGTTTTTATTAATTGTACATTAATGAAAGGTGAGTATTATGTTAACATCCAAATTTGGAGTGTTAACTTACTATGTGTGACATCACTTACTAACCTTTTTCCATTAAATTAATAAAGTAATTATTACTAACGTTATTTGTTTTTTTATTGCATGACATTGGCATTTCTATTTTTGGTCATTTTTATCGGTTTGTAATAATAAAAACTATGGACCCATGTTAACATAACCAATTTAGTAAAGTGCATAAAACCTTTACTTTTGTTGGTATATGATATTTATGCTCCAAATAAGTCCTGTTTATAAAACATTTGTAGAAAATCATGTTTTTTTTTCTTTTTTTCTTTTTTTTCTTTTGCAATTTTAACTTTGACTGAATTTGACAAATGACATTTCCCTAAACTTGGAGCAGATAAATTATGCTTCGACTGAAGTAGTGATTAATTCATAAGACGTGTAAAAAAAGATTCCATAATGTTCTGCATTCAGCATGTGACATACAAATGAACTTGAATTTCTTTCTTTTCTAATTTCATCCCGCTCAATAGTGCAAAAGCAAGCATTTGCTGGAATTAGACTGACTTTAAATTTGAAACAGCTAGAATATTGAAACATAACATGACAGGAGTATTTACCAATCAAAATAAATGTTGAAGAATTAAAACATGGAGCTTGAACCTGGTTTGTGGAATATATCTGTCAAAACAGCAAATATTTCTTGCTCAATTATCAAGAAATATGTCCAATGAAACTGATTGCAGAACCCAGACATAATTACATCAAATATGGGAACATGACAGTGAGTCCTGGAATTCACAACAAAGTAAATCACAACAATGACTATTTAACTATAATTGCAAAAACATCTCCTGATGCACTTTTCAAACATACTTGTATATTGGCTATGACTTTCTTATAATCTTTCTAATAAATGTATAACTGTGTGTTGTTCATAAGTAGCACTCTCTACTATTTCAACTTCCATGGAAAAAATATATGTACATAATTCAAATATGAATATTTCGAGAGTTTTCATATTTATAATAATATATTGATCATAATCTCCAATTGCAATGAAGATATTATAGAAATCAATAGTATTTCAAACTATTGACAAAGTTTTGACAACACATTTGTTGGTCAACTTACTGTAATTGTTAGCTAAATTACCGCTACACATTTCAAAGTAATTTAAGCTTAGAAATCCCAATCAGATTCCTGATGGAATAATCTTTGCAACTATTAAAAATGTTGACTATCTACTCTGGATTTTGAGTATTATTTTAAAATATTTATGATGGCTTGCTCTTGGGTAAAAAAACAAACAAAATATTTCCCTTATTAGCAAACCAAAACAATTATTCTGCATTTATCCAGCAAATGAATGATTTTCTGTTTTCAATAATGAATATTAAGGTTTCTTGTTTTCTTCAAAAAACACATATCAAGTTAAAAAAATTCAATATAGAGTACGATACTTTAGTACTTACTTTAGAAATAAATGTACTTACATCTATCTTCACGAGTCGGACAATACTATGTTATTTCCCGTGTTTATATTGGTATTGTTTACTTTATTGACTAGATCAATCGAAATTGATTCTGGTGGACTAAATCCTGATCTATTGTCATAGTGGTTAACTCCATCTACAAAAAAATTCCATCAAAATGAGCCTTCGAATTTTCTTATATTAAAAAGATCATACAATTTGTAGAAATTACCCATTGTATGCACAACTAGTAACATAATTTATGCACAGTAGGATGCAGGCATCAAGTAATAAACCAACATACACAAGCTTCATAAGCATCATGCTGCGTAGAAATAACATTTTCTAAAAATTTGATGTACATATATGAATACATGATATAACAATACCTCAAAAGCCAGAAAATTTTCCCTCCCAAATATGTTAACGTGGAACAGTAGTAGTCCATGATCCTGAAGTATGAGTAAGAAAACAATGAATCCTGGAGTAAAAATGATACCTATTACCAGACCAAGCAAAAAATTTAAAATTATTTCAAACAACAATACATTAATTGGAGCAAGACACCCTTCATTCATTGCGTCTGATTCATAGTCTGACTATGTGAGCTGCTGTCCTTTGGTCTTTTTTATTGCACCTGATTCTAGTCGAACCGTGTGATAAATTCAGATTTAGATATGGCCAAACAAATATATAAATGAGTACCCGATGAAATAGATGAATATAGGAATTTAAGTTCCAAATAAAAATCAATCAACAAAAAGAAGCATGTGATCGGTTCCACTGACATACCTAAGAGTAGACCAGCAATCACGCTGATAAAGAAAAGTAGCACTGCCCCAAGCCCTTGCGTCCATCAAGCCCTGTTTCGTTACCGCTTTTCGCTCCATCATCAATCTCAAATCCGACATCCCCAGAAATGTCAGGCAGTTCTCTGTTGTGTTTGTCCTGTTCAGATCCTTCCCCTTCGAAGCTTTTAGAATGCTCTGCGCCTTCACTTCTGCCATCTTCAAATCCGTTTGAGACGAACCTATCGTGGCAGTATGAAGTCGATCGCGATTTGATGCGCCAGAAGCTCCTTGCTTTAGGATAGTGTCGCTACACAGATGGACGTTGTAGATGGTGATAGGAGGGCTAAAACGGAGGTGAAGAAGAGGAGGAAGAAAGTTAGAAAATGGCATAGAAACATATTGGATTAAAAATATACCTAAATAGTCGATGTTGGGTACCTATGGAGCAGCTTCGGCGAAGGTAAGGAATTGGAGTTTCAACAGAATGGATAAGAGAAGAAAAGTGGCATCGAAGCTTCAGTAAAGTTTATAGATTTAAAGTGAAAATGAGCACTCTTATTTAGGGTTTTTGAACTGAAGGTTGAAAAATAGGATTCGGGGAAGACAATAGAAAAGGAACAAGAGAGGGAGGACGAAAATGTACCGCCAACCTTTTTTTGATTAATGATAGCATGAAGATGAGCTATAAATTAGTCCAAATTACTACTAAATAGTTAACAATAGCAAGATATGTTTCAATGCAATGCTCTCTTGCTATTAATTGACCATTTTCTTGTAGTGCACCCTTGATTGATTTTTTTATATTTAGATGGAATATGGTTTTAAAAATCATGGTTGAATCTTGACTTTTCAGATCACTACTAGATAAGTCCCATAATATAGAAATAATATTATTTGCTCTATAGTATTTTTACATGTTTTATAATCCTTATCTACATTTAGTAGTAGGTTAAACATATACTCTCACTGATATGAGAAGGTGGTTTAATTGTTGTGGATCTCAAACATTTAGTTGCAGTTTAATTGCATTCGTTTAGTCGTTCAATTTTAGATCTATTCGAAAAAGGTTCATAATATATTTACTAACTCTTAAAACTTATCCCATATTAGCGTTAGTACCAAAAGCCTTAGGCTATGTTTGCATTGACATTGTACCTTTGATGGATTACGTTATTTTATTATTTTTCGAAAACATGAGAAGTGTCTTAGGATATGGTTACATCCTTTCACAATATTAATGCTCTTTTGTTTTTTTGGATTTAGAAACAACCTAATGTGTTTTGCATTTAATCTACACCCTAAATTGGTAATATTCTATACTGGGTCCTCGTAGCGTCCAAGAAACCTTCCTCGGGATAAACAGTGGCTCTTACTCATTCCCTTTATAGCTACTAAGAAGAATTACAGTTTAATTTTAATTTTGCGTTTCAAATTTGGTGCCATACAATTGCAACTGTTGAAATAAAGAAGAGGAGCAGAGCATGCAAGTTTATACTTAATATTGATAAACTTGTAGCCAAACGAAATTTTGTTTTTTTTACTCAGTATTCCACTAGCAACACACTGAATTCTGTTTCATTATGCTTAATATTCAATGTAGTTTTTAATGTTTTAAATTGATTGAATATATGAATATATGGTACTCTAAAAAGGTTCACATTATATTTACTAATTCTTAAACCTTATCCAATATTAGTGTTAGTACCAAGTACCTTGGCCCATGTTTGCTTTTTATTGTATCTTTGATGGATAAGGTTATTTTATTGTTTTTTGAAAATGTTGATCGATAAAACTTGAGTAAATGTCTTAATATATGGTATTCATCCTCTCATAATATTATTTTATGCTCTTATATTCTTTTTAGATTTAGAAATAACCTAATATGTTTTGCGTTTAATCTACACCCTACATTGGAAATATTTCTATGTAAATAGTGGACCCTTAATCATTCCCTTCATAGCTACTAAGAAGATTTACTGTTTATTTTTGGTTTTGTGTTTCAGATTTGGTGCAATAAAGTTGCAACTGTTGAAATAAAGGAGCAGGACAGAGCATGTAATTTTATGCTTAACATTCATAAAGTTGTCGCTAAATGAAAGTTTGTTTTTTTAATACTCAGTGTTCCACTAGCAGCTCACTGAATTCTGTTTCATTATGATTAATATTCAATGTAGTTTCAAATGTTTTATATTGATTGAATATATGAACATTTGAATATATGGTACACTAAGGCTATTTTCATGCTTGACTTAGAATTTTTGGAGGTTTATATTGTTCCTAAACCTTTGCAATCAGTGGTTAAATAATTTATTTACTGTTTCATTACCTTATGCAGTAGCACATTCCACTGATTTTGCTACTATTGAACATTTTAGTTATGTTTTGGAAAACCTTAAGAGTTAGGACCCCTTGAAGTTTATGGTTTACATAGATATAATATTCAACCAGAACACATATTGTATGCTTATTTAATGCCTAATATTCAATGTAGTTTCTAATGTTTTAAATTTATTGAAAATATGGTACATTAAAAAGGTTCATAATATATTTACTAATTCTTATACCTTATCCCATATTAGCGTTAGAATTAACTACCTTGGCATATGTTTGCATTGACATTGTACCTCTGATGGATAATGTTATTTTATATTTTTTCAAACATATACATCGACGGAACTTGAGAAGTGCCATAAGATATGGTTTTCATCCCTTTACAATATTTTTTATGTGCTTATGTTTCTTTTTTCAGATTTAGAAATAACCCAATATGTTTTGCATCTAATCTACACCCTAAATTGCTAATATTCTATGTAAACAGCGGACTCTTATTCATTCCCTTCATAGCTTGTAAGAAGATCTATTATTTACTTTTAATTTTGTGTTTCAGATTTTTGTGCAATAAAGTTGCAATTGTTGAAATAAAGGAGCAAGTTTATGCATAATATTCATAAAGTCGTAGCTAAATGAAGGTATGTTTTTTTTTATTTTCTTTGTTCCACTAGTATGGCACTGAATTCTGTTCCATTATGCTTAATATTCAGTGTAGTTTCTAATATTTTAACTGAATATATGAATATATGGTACACTATGGTTTTCATTATGCTTAACATAAATTTTTTTGAAGATTTTATTCCTCCTTCGTAATGTAGGTTTTATCGACGTTTATAAACCTTTGCAATCAGTGGTTCGATAATTTATTTGATGTTTCGCTACAGTATGCAGTAGCCACATTCCATTGTTTTTGCTACCATTTCGTATTTTAGACTTTTTAATTATGTGTTGGAAAACCTTGAGAGTTAAGATGTCTTGGAGTTTATGGTTTAAATAAATATAATTTTCAACTAAGTACATATTGTATGCTTATTCAATACCTAATATTCAATGTAGTTTCTAATGTTTTATATTGATTGAATATATGAATATGTTGTACACTAAAAAGGTTCATAATATATTCTTTAGTTCTTAAACCTTATCCCACATTAGCGTTAGTACCAACTGCCTTGGCCTATGTTTGCATTGACATTGTATCTTTGGTGGATATGGTTATTTTATTGTTTTTCGAAAATATACATCGACGGAACTTGAGAAGTGCCTTAAGATATGGTTTTCAAAAATCCAGAAAAATTCAAAGTTGGACAGTGTTAAAACTGGAGAAACAAAAAGTTAAAAAGTTGATAAATAGCTTATACAATTCAAAATGTTAAATGTTTTAGTCTAACGTATGTGAAGAAAATATTAGAATCTAATATCGATAATTTTTATTTTGAACTTTGAAAATCTAAATTGCAAGCCTAAGAAGTACATAACAGATATCTTAATGAAAAATATTCACATTATAATGATAAATACATGGAAAATCATTTTAGTTCATCATACTTCATTTACCAAAATTTTTAAAATGAAACCATTTTTTAAAATTATAGTTTAATTTTGTAGACTTTGAAATTTAATTCATTTTTTTTTAAGAATAATACGTAAATGATACTACTTGAATTTCCAACCAAAGTTGTCAACACTGCAAAAATTATGTACGCAAATGGATTTACCAAGTCATCACCTTATTGAACTAAATTCCCAAGTAGATGATTTTTTTCCATCTACGCACTACATAGACCTGATCAGGATCTTGAACTATAAAATTCACACAAAAATATAATTCACATGATTAAATAGGTTTTCTGTTATTTTTCTCAAATAAAAATGGAAATTTGAGCATGCATTTAAATAAACAATAATAATATTTGACTACCCAACTAAGGTAGTAATAACATTACTACAATTGTTATTATATCACTATAAAATTTTCGAAGATAGATTGAGTTAGAAAATCAACATCCTATGAATCTCAATTAAAAAATTGGTGGCTTAGATTTCATAAATCGACTATATAGACTTGACCATTAACTTAATATATGCTATGGCGCCAAAAAGGTTATTTTCCTTGGATAAATTAATGTCCTCCAGGCAATATAACTAGATGAACCAGTGGCATCCAATTATACGTCAGGTAGCATAATAAAAAAAATTATCACTTTTTTGAAGCCGAACAATTTACACATACTCTAAACCGAATTCATTAACTTTAATGGATTACCAAAGGTCATAAAATACTAGTACCTCATTCCTATGTAACCATAGTTTGTAAACTATTTAAAACACATCCCCTACTTGCAGCACTTTTGATAATGGACGTTGAACATGTGCCACTCAAATGACTAACCATTGGGACTCTAGAGGAAACGATGCGAGTGCGACTTGGCAAGCTATGGGACTCTATCAACCTTCGAAACATTGATGTTTTCGGATTCAATATGCAATTATTGGATATCATAGTATGTGTTCATTCCTAGTTTACATTTTGGTCTACATATGTCACAAACTTTTTCCTTTTATTCATTTTCATTTTTCTTCAAATTGTTTTTTTCATACAATAATTCATCCATGCTTAATTTTTATGGACTGACAACAATTTAGCTCCATTGTGCTTATTTGTTTGAAAAAAGGCTAGATTAATTTGCTGATAGAGACCTGCAGTAGGTAATTGAAATAAATTAAATTACATTTAATATATACAATTTGTATTTTAACTTAATAAATTATATTAAGTTTAACGAGGCAGAGTTATTACTAGAAGAATTTTTTATATTTATGATTTAATCCCCAATATCCTACCCAAAACAGTCTTCTACAATTTATATTTGATTAGTGTTTTCTTTCATTTTGAAAATAACTTTTGCTATCTGGTTTATGAATTATTTTTCCCTTTAATGATACCATTTGGATATATTACTTTGAAAGTTGAAAATGAAAGGTATGAGGGGTTCGCTATAATTTTTGACAAATTTAATTTGGTTTTCTATATGAGTTATAATCGTCAAAACAATTCATTTTACTTTGATTTTGTTATTCATTTCCTTATCTCTTTTGAATTTTTCAAATTACTTGGTAATTCAACACATGGTTTTCCTGACTATTCTCAATAATTTTTTTTTTCATTTGCTCTTTATTAATCTATGCATTTAGCTCAACCATGGAATTTCAGAAGGTCTGTAACTACTTTTGCTGTTCGATAATTCAACATGTATGTTACGGATATAAAGGCATACAATAGATTGTTACACCACTTAATTTGGGCCTATATTCAAGTTCTATCTATAACTATACTATTTTGTTCTACCACAATTTTCCATCTTATGTTTAAGCATCATACTAATTTATTCACTCCTAATGAGACATATTTTATATTTTTCTATGCTGGTCTTGCAATTTTGACCAAGCATTGCATAGAAGAACAACATGAAGCCAATAAGTAGCTTTCCACTGAAATTTAACCAACTAAGATGCACTGGTTACTACTAGACTTCTACTATTTTCTGGTTCGTCTTCAGTAAAAAAAAAGTTAAACACTGTTCTTTGATCATATAGTGCTAGGCTGGCTTTATACTATTTTCTATCGTGCCTTGACATTTTGACAATGCTAATGTACTAGCTATACGAGAGTCGAAAATTGCTCTCTCAAACTTATCTCTGTCTACAAAAATCATCAACTTCCAACCGAAGGTCGTGAACATAATCACTTTATCGATCACCGACTGATGTGTGGATAAATATTTCATGCTATTTATGTTTATTCTCGCTGCTTACTAAAAAGTAAACACAATAAACTATTTCTTTTTGATTGATCCTGAAACACACGTAATTTATCTTATATATGTGTGCAATAATTTATTGTAGTCTATTTCCACTACTATCACATACCCATTCAGCTGGGTACTAATTCTGTAGAGTCATTTTTCCTATATGGTTATCACCTTTTTAGCTATAATATTTTCCAATGTAGTGCAATATTTTGATAAGGGGCCTATTGATTTGTATATTGTATGAACATGTGCGATGTGAAACCCATGAAATATGAGTGGACATCGAAACTGTCGACGTACAAAGGGAAATGATGTACAGAGAAATATAATATTTAGCAAACTATTTTTCTTTTGATGAGCATGATTATTGTACAGCAAAAGAATGAGAATTCTGCTATTTGGCCTTTATTTTTTATAGGGTCTCCCTTGAAGGTACCTGGTCAGTTCTCATACTAATTTCTCCATACTACTCATGGAGGATTTGATTAATTATATTTAGGTATCCTATATCACATAGACAAGATGAAAATGCGGTATAAGATGCTATTTAAATATATAGGATTTAGATATAGTTATTTGAAAGGACGCATCCTCAACACACATAGATTATACATATTTGGCCTAAAAAAATATAGATAAATGCATGCCATGTTGTGTTTTACGGACGTGACTATAGTGCCTATATCAACCCAAAATTAGTAATAGGCTGATTTATTTTCTTTCTTACATACTGCCCATTAGCATGTGTTTTTTTCATTATCATATTGATTTTTTTTTTACTTTTTATGGAAAAGGGATGTATTCACACTATGCATTAGTTTTGATAATATTTCAAACACAAAATGAACAAAGAACGGATGATGATTACAAAAATATACACATAGTCTTCCTTAGTGTTTAGCCATGTGATGTGCTTTTTTTTAGTCATTTGGAACCGTTATCATGGAAGAAACAAAAGAAGTTAATTTGTCTGAAATATTTATTTCCTGAATCTTAACCATATTGGTTGTTCCATGTTACAAATTTGATCCAAACTATTTATAAGTATGTATTCATGAAACTTCCAAATGGTTAGAAAATAGTAGGATTGAAGCAAATAAAGGTAGACTAATAAAAAGGGTTTAGGTAATATTTTCAAAGCCAACAATAACATTATATTTTTAAGTATATAATTGCATAGTAGCTATGTTTCCTAATTCCAAATTTGATGCTTCAAAGTTAAGAATATGGTCCTCTTTGTCAATGTTGGAAATAACCCTGATAAAAAGCGGACAACGTCATAGTGGCTTATTTTAAACCATTGTGGCTTATCTTACTCATTCCCTTCATAGCTATTAAGAAGATTTATTGCTTATTTTTAATTTTGTGTTTTAAATTTGTTGAAATAATGTTGCAATTATTGAAATAAAGAAGCGGGACATAGCATGTAAGTTTATGCTTAATATTCATAAAGCTGTAGCCATACGAATTTGTATTTTTATATTACGTGTTTTACTAGCACGATAGTGAATTCTATTTCATTATGCTTAATATTCAATGTACTTTCTAATATTTTATATTGATTGAATATATGAATACATGGTACACTAAGGTTATCTATATTCTTGACATAGAATTTTCAGAAGTTTCTATTGCTCCTAAACCTTTACAATCAGGGGTTAGATAATTTAATTTGTGTTTCACTACCTTATGCAGTAGCCACATTCCACCGATTTTGCTACCATTGAGCATTTTAGTTATGTGTTGAAAAACCTTTAGAGTTATGATCGTTGGAGTTTGTGGTTTAGACTAATATAATATTCAACTAAAATACATATGTATGCTTATGTAATACCAAATATTAAATATAGTTTCTAATGATTTATATTGATTGGATATATGAATATATGGTATTCTAAATAGATTCATAATATATTTTCTAATTCTTAAACCTTATCTCATATTAGCGTCAGTACCAACTGCCTTAGGCTATGTTTGCATTGACATTGTATATTTGATGGATAAGGTTATTCTATTGTTTTTCGAAAATATACATTGACAAAATTCGAGAAGTGTCTTAAGATATGGTTTTCATCCTCTCACAATATCTTTTATGCTCTTCTATTTTTTTTTAGATTTAGAAATAACCCAATATGTTTTTCATTTACTTTATATCCTAGATTGGTAATGTTTTATGTAAATAATGGACTCTTACTCATTCCCTTCTACTAAGATGATTTATTGTTTATTTTTAATTTTGTATTTTAGATTTGGTGCAATAAAGTTGCAACTGTTGAAATAAATGAGCGGGACAAAGGATGTAAGTTTATGCTTAATATTCATGAAGTGTAGCTAAATAAAAGTTTGTTTTTTATACTCAACGTTCCATTAGCAAGACAATGAATTCTGTTTCATTGCAATTTATTGCTCCTAAACTTTTATAATTTGTGGTTAGATAATCTATTTTCTATTTCACTATCTTATGCAGTAGCCAAATTCCACTGATTTTGCTGCCATTTAACATTTCAGTTATGTGTTGGAAAACTTTAAGAGTTAGGATTCCTTGGAATTTATGGTTTAGACAATATAATATTCTATTATATACGTATTGTAGCTTCTTAAATACATAATAGAATGAAAGCATAGTATCTAACATTAATTGCAAGGATAGTAATAGAAAAGTATGTAATAGTCAATATTTTAGTAAGTTGAAGTTTAACATTTTTAGTATGTACATGTTTTAAATATGGAAATGCCAGAACATGGTTTTGCAAAAATTCACTACATACTAAATAATGCTGAAATTGGTTCAATAAAGTTCAATATTATTTTCATGTATATTTTTAGATGTGGAAATGAGAAATTGAAAATGAATTTTATAATTGATGTAAAACATGAAGATAAACCGGTTTCATCATAGAAAATTCATATTTACCATATAAAAATTCATGCTTCTGATGTCAAATTTTTATCATACATATAATTACAACTATGTTTTTTCATAATAATTGTGAATATAATCTACAATAAGTTGAGTTTAGATAGATTTCTATTATTTTATGTATTATTTAAGCAATCAACAAGTTTCCTCAACATAAATAGCTATCCTGCTTTTATAAGCTAATTAAGAAATATTCACCATTAGTTATTTAGAAAATAACTTTTCACTATTTAGATTAGCAGTTCAATGTCAAAAGGCTGTTCAAGTTTCTAAAATTTTAAGGTGAAAATTTTAATTTGTTCATTCTCTAATATGTACTACGGATAAAAATAAATATTACATTTTCTAGGTAATTAGCGGTATTATGAATCAGCTTGATCATCTCTATAATTGGTAGCTTTTGTTGAAATTATATTACCCACCGCACAGGAAGCAGTATATACTCCAAAGCTATGGAGACTCCAAAGCAAGCGTGTTCTTGGCTCTGTCCAAGACAGAGAACTCTTTCAACACCGTAAATCACACAGTTTGACACAAAAAGTCTTAACAACGTTCTATATAACACGCAAACACCATTCGAATGACAACATCATCACATAACAAAGTCAACAAGTCATACAGTAACATAGACATTCTACTTCCATTACAATTCAACGTGGGCAAGTTTTCTTCTTGTGGCCAATAGAATCACATTTGCTACATCTCTTATGGCCGGATGAAGATGGAAGATCCACGAAACCTTTTATTCGAGTAGAACGAGGATGACCTGAATTTCTGCGCACAAGTGATGGTTGTATAATTGGACTTTCGTAGATGTTCCAATGTCGACTATCTGGTACAGGGTGAAATAAAGGAGCATAAGCTGCGGAATACATAGCCTTCGTGTAACGACCCGTATTTTTACGGATCGAAAGATCGTAGAACCGTCAACATTAAGTCGTTGATGTTGTTAAGTTGTTTAAAGTTTGAGACGACCATGGCTTGGGTCGTATGGAGCGACCTATAGGTTAGAACGAGTTAACAGTTTAGTAGATAGAACGACTTATAGTAGTGACCGACTCATAGGGGTGACCGACTTAACAGGAGTTAACGACTTAAGGTGTTGCCGACTTAGGAAGTAGACCGACCTTAGGGGTTTGGGCGACCTAGGGCGTAGGTCGTGCAGAATATTAGGTCGTGGAACGACCTAAGGAAGCTGGATCGTGGACGAGTTAAGGTTAGGTCACCTAAGTGTTAGGTCGGCCATAAGGAGGTCGTGTGTGTGGTAGGTCGTTGACTCGGGGTTGAGTTAGGTCGGTATGCCTGTTAGAACGTTAAGTCGGCATCTCTTTAACATCGTTGAGTCGGCCATACTGTTAAGTCGTAAGTCGGCAAGGGATTAGGTCGTTGAGGCGGCTATGTTGCTAAGCCGTTAGGTCGGCTTTGTAGTTGAGTCGTTAGGTCGGCAAGGTTTGTTGAGTCGTAGGTCGTTGAGCTTGATAGGTCGTGGGGTCTGATGAGTCGTGGACGACTCATGGGATAGGTCGGCGGCGACTTAAGGGGCGACGACTTAAGGGATTTTCAGCCTATAAATAGAGGCACCTATCTTCACTTTTTGGCACCGGATTTTGAAGTGACGAAGTGCTGCCATTTTGAGAGCTCGACTACAACATTTCTTCACTTCTTTTCTCCACTCTAATCTAGTGCTTACATCCATCCAAGATTGAAGATCAAGGTTGAAGATCCAAGATCCAAAGTTGAAGATCTACATTCTTCAAAGAGAGATTTCATCGATTGAAGCGAGATTTTGCCGGATCAAGCTTAGTTCTTCGCTGTCCAGATCTGAAGTTGTTATCTTTTGAGGTGTTTAGGTGTTTTGGTGAGTGGTAGTTATCTCTCACATGGACCCAAAGGAGTATATTGGATCGGTGGCTCGTTTGTGTGTTAAAATAGTGATTTCTTGCATTTTCCTAAAGTCTGCATGTAGATCCATCATCTATGAAGTCTTGATATCCATTTTACTACATGTTAACTTATGCAAGTTCATTCATCAAGTTGTAGAGACATTGGCCTATAATTCATGCTTGTTAGATTTTGGACCCTTTAATTATGAAATTGCCATTATTGTCATAATCATTTATTTAGATCATGTTTGATTTCTTGATTACTTGGATTAATGATTGTCTTGATTGATTGTTTAGAGTTAGTTGATTTATGGTTAGATCTAGACAAATATGGTCGAAGATGATTCAAAAGCTAAGGAAGAGGCTAAGGGATGAGAAAAACTGCTCATGGCATACGTAGCGGATGATGAAGCTCATATGGACGGATTTGATGATGATGTTGTGATGGAGCTTTGCTATGATGAGATGAGGCGAAGCATGATGTGATGTAGCCTTGGCATAATCCAGACGGGATCATTCCAAGCATGTTGATAACTCGAGGGATGGTTCGAGTTGGTTGATAATGGATTGCTCGAGAGGTAGCTTGGGCTAGTATGAGAATAGTCGTCGAGGAGGATGACTAGGAGGCTTGGATTTCATCGTTGTTGAAGGTTCTAGTAAACTCAAAACAAGAGTACATGGGGTGCCTAAAACGACTACAGGTAGGTGGTCGGGACACCCAAAAGACTACAGGCAGGTAGTCGAGTACTCTGGGCAGAGTAGGTAAGTCCTAGGCACGGGCTGCGACGACGTGTGGAGTTTGTCTAGAACCGGGGTTACCATTAGCCCTTGATTTACGGCTGAAAGAATGTGCCGGTCATTCAATTAACGGTGGTTTCGAAGCAATGATAACAGTGATAGCCAGAGTCATGGATGTTTGGTTGTATCGTCATTCGGACTCAAGAGCGATGTTTTCTGGGTGCTTATCTGATCTTGGTTTAGCCCTTGGGGGTTTGTATTTGGAAAACACCGACCTTGACTCGAGTGATAATTGCTTTACTTTGAATGTCTGATTTACTATGTTTGCTTCTGCTTAGTGTGTCTGGGGCTATCACTGTAGAAAGAGGTGGAGTGGGATGGTTGGGTTCCTATTCCTTTTATCCTTTATGCTCTTTTGGTATGTTCGATAGTTGATTTACTGCTTACTAGGACTTTATCTGACTCAAGGTTTTATGTTCAACTCTTATTACCTTGGGCTGTTCATCCATTTTAGGATGGGTAGACTAGGTAGTAGGTGACAGGTGCTGTTCTTGGTTATCTACGTTGCTGATGACGAAGACGAGCTGGAGGCTTTTACATATTGTTTCCCCACTATATGTACTGGATGTTCCGCTGCTTGTATATGTTTTGAGTGTTATGTAGTGAGGCTTGATGTATGGATTGTTTAGATGTTTGTATCAAACTTCTATGATGCTTATATGATGATATTCTGTTCTATGGAGCTTCACTATATTTATATTTTTCTATTGTATTTTATCCATGCGCTGTGAGTTGTACGATAGAGTTTTCTGTTTTATCTTACCCTGACTATCGTCCATGGCTGCCTGGCACACCTTTCAGCATACCATTTCCCTGTTTTAGTGCGGGAGTCTTGGACGGTCGTCACATTTGGTATCAGAGCTTTGGTTAATCGATTTTAGCCAACGCTCGCTGACGTAATTACGTATGAGAGACGTAATTGTAATTTTGATGGATGATTACTATATATAATATAGTAGTTTAGAAGGATTTGAACTCCTTATGCAGTTGTTTCTCAAGGTGTTCTAAGTCATTCCTTTTTGTAGATATTAAGGATGAGTCGAATAGTGAGGCCAACTACTAGGGAAGGCCGTGCTGATGGAGCTGTTGATTATGCTGTGATGTTCGAAGCTATGATGACTTCGATCATGAGAAGGATACCAGCTTCAGGACCATCAGTAGATGTTGGAGTTCAAGTTCAAGCTCCAAAACCAGTGGATTTTGCTAAGCTTTGCAAGGACTATACTGCTCTTGGAGGAAAGGTTTTCTTGGGAACAGAGTCAACCATTGAAGTCCAAAGATGGATAAATGCTTGTCGAAGGATCTTTGGTGACTTGGGAATTGAGGATGCAACTAAGAGGAAGCTTGCATCAAGGCAGCTTCAAGGGAGAGCTTCGGATTGGTGGAACTCTATCACCATTGGTACTCCAGAGGAAGAGATTACTTGGGAGCAATTCCAAGTCAGATTTGAAGCTAAGTTCATCTCTACGGCTCAGAAATCTGTTTCGTTTAAGAAGTTTGTGGAACTCAAGCAAGGTGGAAGATCAGTTCTTGAGTATGTTTCTGAGTTTGAAGCTTTGTCCAAGTATGCCAGATCGTATATTGAATCTCCCTACCAGAAGAACGAGAAGTTTGTGACAGGCTTGGACACTTATCTTGGGAGGCAGTTAGTGGATCATTTAGACGATCCATTTGAGAAGCTTGTGGAGAAAGCTCTCAGGCATGAGAATCTGTTTTCTAAGGAAGGATCTGTTGTTGCTGTGACCAAGGAGGAGTCTAAACCATAGCAGGGTGGCAACAAGAAGAGGAAGCAGCAGCAACAGAAGGGTAAGGATGGCCAGAAGAAGCCGAAGGGCGAAGTGACCTGCTACAACTGCCAGTAGAAGGGCCATCTCTCCAGAGATTGTAAGAATCCCAAGGTGCCGGGAAAGTGTTACAACTGTGATAAGCTGGGACATATCAAGAAGAATTGTCCAGAGCCAAGGAAAGACAGACAGATTGTGCAAGCTTATGCTTTGGGGGCTGTGCCATCATCTTTGAAGGCTCCTACTGCTGAAGAGGAGGGAAAGAGTGTGGTGGTTCAAGGTACTCTTTCCATTTGTGGTGTTTCAGTTAGAGTGTTGTTTGATACTGGGGCGTCGCATTCCTTTGTTTGTAGTGAACTTGTAGGCCGGTTAGGTTTGGAACCGGAAATTGTTGATAGACCATTGGTTGTGACTAATCCAGTTGGGGGTTCGTCTTGTTTGTGTATGGTATGTTGTGGTCTAGTTGTATCGAGTCATGATTGCTCTTTTGTTTGTGATTGTTTTATTCTGAACTTTGCGGGGTTCGGAATTATTTTGGGTATGGACTGGCTTAGGAAGTATGCGGCTGGAGGTGACAGTCGAGAATGTGGAGGGGCGAAAGGTTGTGATACGATGTAAGCATGAAAAGGCGTCTTCATGAGCTTCATGTATTCGCTGGTTGTTCCACGGGATGGACTGTCATCGGTGCCTATTGTGAATGGATTTGAGGATGTCTTTGACGAGGTCAAAGGGTTACCGCCGCATAGAGAGATCGAGTTTCGTATCGATCTAGTTGAAGGAGCCAGACCTGTTGTGATGCCTCTTAGGCGAATGGCGCTTAGGGAGCAGCAAGAGTTGAAGGTGCAAGTTGATGACCTTTTACAGAAAGGATTCATTCGGCGTAGTGTGTCCGAATGGGGTGCACCAGTTGTGTTTGCAACCAAAGCGGATGGATCGTTAAGTTTGTGTGTGGATTATCGTGAGCTGAATAAAGTGACTAAGAAGAACAAGTATCCATTGCCGAGAATAGATGACTTGTTTGATCAGCTTCACGAAGCTAAGGTGTTTTCTCAGATGGATTTGGCAACGGGATTTCACCAGTTGAGAGTGGCAAAGGATAGTGTGCCGAAGACTGCTTTCAGGACACCATCCGGTTTCTTTGAGTGGCTGGTAATGCTATTTGGATTGACCAATGCACCAGCGTATTTTGTGGATCTTATGAATAGAGTATTCAGGGATCAGTTGAACAAGTTCGTACTTGTGTTTGTGGATGATATTTTGATTTATTCCAGAACTGAAGAAGTGCACAAGACGCACTTGCGGATTGTTTTGGAAATCTTGCGAAAACATCAGCTGAGGGCTAAGTTTTCGAAGTGTCACTTTTGGAAGAGTGAAGTGAGGTTCTTAGGCCATGTTATTTTTGGAAATAGAATAGCGGTTGATCCCGCTAAGGTGGCGGCAATCCAGGATTGGGTTAGACCTAAGAATGCGTCTGACGTGAGAAGTTTTCTTGGATTAGCAGGATATTATCGTCGGTTTATCAAAAACTTTTCCAAGATAGTTGCACCATTAACCGGATTGACGAAAAAGAACCAAATGTTCAGATGGGATGATAAGTGTGAGCAAGCTTTCGTAATCCTGAAAGAGCAACTGACAAGTGCTCCTGTTTTGACTATTCCAAGTGGGAATGATGAGATGGTGGTACACACCGATGCATGTGGTACTGGACTTGGAGCAGTGCTGATGTAGAAGGATAAAGTTGTTGCATATGCAAGTCGACAACTGAAGCCGCATGAAAGGAATTATCCAACTCATGATTTGGAGTTAGCGGCGATTGTATTTGCCTTAAAGATGTGGAGACACTATCTATTGGGAGTTCGATTCGAGCTGTTTACGGATCATAAGTCATTGAAGTATCTTTTCTCCCAAAAGGATTTGAATCTCCGGCAGCAACGATGGCTAGAGTTTTTAGCATCATATGATTTTGGTATAGCCTATACTCCGGGAAAAGGTAACGCAGTGGCAGATGCGTTAAGTCGAAGACATGTAGGTTTGGGAGCCATGTTTTCAGAATGGAAGAATATCGAGCATTTAGCTGGATTTGACTTCAGGCCTAGATGTGAATTGGAACCTGAGATGTTGGCAAACTTATCAATAAGACCTACTCTAGTGGAAAGAATTGGCGAGAGCCAAAAGCGAGACGATAAGCTTGTCAAGATTATCCGAGATTTGGAATCTGGATCAGACCCAGAGAAGGATAAAGGATTCGAAGTCGATCGAGAGGGTTGGCTTCGAAAACAAGGACGACTAGTTGTTCCCGATATAGATGGATTGAGAGATGAAGTTCTGAGGGAAAGTCATCACTCGAAGTTGACAATTCATCCAGGTGGAAATAAGATGTATCGGGATATGAAGAGAACCTACTACTGGGAAGGTATGAAGAAGGATGTTGGAAATTTTATTTCCAAATGTATGAACTGCCAGTTGGTAAAAGCCGAGCAGAAGAAGCCCAATGGATTGCTTCAGCCATTAGAGGTTCCTACATGGAAGTGGGAGCAGATATCGATGGATTTTATCGATGGTCTACCTAGAACCAGGGCAGGGAATGAAGGGATTTGGGTCATTGTAGATCGTTTGATTAAGAGTGCAAGATTCATTCCTGTTAGATCAACTAGGACTGCATCGAAATTGGCTGAGTTATATGTTAAGTGGATAGTTCGATTCCATGGTATTCCGAAGGGTATAGTGAGCGATCGAGATCCATTGTTCACTAGTGAATTTTGGAAGAGCTTCCAGGAAGTTTTGGGAATCGAGTTGTGTTTGAGTACAGCTTATCACCCCCAAACGGATGGTCAGACCGAGAGAGTCAACCGAGTTTTGGAAGATCTCCTCAGAGCATGTGTTTTGGATTTCGGAGGATCATGGGAAGATCATCTTCATTTGGTGGAATTTGCGTATAATAACAGTTACCAGTCAAGTATTGGTATGGCACCATATGAAGCATTGTATGGAAGGCCGTGTAACTCTCCTACATGTTGGTTGGAAACTGGAGAAAAGCTGATACTTGGGCCAGAGATGATTCGACATACTTCGTATTGCATAGAGATCATTCGGCAACGAATGAAGGCAGCCCAAGGCCGTCAGAAAAGTTATGCCGATAATCGTCGAAAGGATTTGGAATTCGACGTAGGCGATATGGTTTTTGTGAAGATTTCTCCATTGAAGAATGTTATTCGATTCGGGAAGAAAGGAAAGATGACTCCAAGATTTGTTGGACCATTCCCGATGATCGAGCGAATTGAAAAGCTCGCATATAAATTGGAGTTACCAGAAAAGATGGCGGGTGTGCACAATGTTTTTCATGTATCGTATCTGCGGAAATATGTGCACGACTCGAATACAGTGGTTTCTGCTGATAGTTGTGAAGATTTAGAGGTTGACCCAGTTGTTATGAGACCTCGTAAGCCACTTCGTGTTGTAGAAACCGACACGAAACAGCTTAGGAGGAAAACGGTTACGTCGCTCAAGATACAGTGGAGTGATGATGTTAACGACTGTACATGGGAGGAGGAAGAGAGGATGAAGGCAGCTCATCCTAAACTCTTCGAGGTATGATCCTAAGGTGTCGTGACATCTCACGACATTGTAACTTGTTCTTATCTTAGAATTCTGCATGCTAGGCTAGTAATTGGATGCATGGTTTATTGGTTGCTATGGATGGTAGGCATGCGGAATAGTTTTGGTTGCTCTTGTTTGTTTGGAATTTCGGGGGCGAAATTCCTAAGGGGGAGAGAATGTAACGACCCGTATTCTTACGGATCGAAAGATCGTAGAACCGTCAACATTAAGTCGTTTAAAGTTTGAGATGACCATGGCTTGGGTCGTATGGAGCGACCTATAGGTTAGAACGAGTTAACAGTTTAGTAGATAGAACGACTTATAGTAGTGACCGACTCATAGGGGTGACCGACTTAACATGAGTTAATGACTTAAGGTGTTGCCGACTTAGGAAGTAGACCGACCTTAGGGGTTTGGGCGACCTAGGGCGTAGGTCGTGCAGAATATTAGGTCGTGGAACGACCTAAGGAAGCTGGATCGTGGACGAGTTAAGGTTAGGTCACCTAAGTGTTAGGTCGGCCATAAGGAGGTCGTGTGTGTGGTAGGTCGTTGACTCGGGGTTGAGTTAGGTCGGTATGCCTATTAGAACGTTAAGTCGGCATCTCTTTAACATCGTTGAGTCGGCCATACTGTTAAGTCGTAAGTCGGCAAGGGATTAGGTCGTTGAGGCGGCTATGTTGCTAAGCCGTTAGGTCGGCTTTGTAGTTGAGTCGTTAGGTCGGCAAGGTTTGTTGAGTTGTAGGTCGTTGAGCTTGATAGGTCGTGGGGTCTGATGAGTCGTGGATGACTCATGGGATAGGTCGGCGGCGACTTAAGGGGCGGCGACTTAAGAGATTTTCAGCCTATAAATAGAGGCACCTATCTTCACTTTTTGGCACCGGATTTTGAAGCGACGAAGTGCTGCCATTTTGAGAGCTCGACTACAACATTTCTTCACTTCTTTTCTCCACTCTAATCTAGTGCTTACATCCATCCAAGATTGAAGATCAAGGTTGAAGATCCAAGATCCAAAGTTGAAGATCTACATTCTTCAAAGAGAGATTTCATCGATTGAAGCGAGATTTTGCCGGATCAAGCTTAGTTCTTCGCTGTCCAGATCTGAAGTTGTTATCTTTTGAGGTGTTTAGGTGTTTTGGTGAGTGGTAGTTATCTCTCACATGGACCCAAAGGAGTATATTGGATCGGTGGCTCGTTTGTGTGTTAAAATAGTGATTTCTTGCATTTTCCTAAAGTCTGCATGTAGATCCATCATCTATGAAGTCTTGATATCCATTTTACTACATGTTAACTTATGCAAGTTCATTCATCAAGTTGTAGAGACATTGGCCTATAATTCATGCTTGTTAGATTTTGGACCCTTTAATTACGAAATTGCCATTATTGTCATAATCATTTATTTAGATCATGTTTGATTTCTTGATTACTTGGATTAATGATTGTCTTGATTGATTGTTTAGATTTAGTTGATTTATGGTTAGATCTAGACAAGTATGGTCGAAGATGATTCAAAAGCTAAGGAAGAGGCTAAGGGATGAGAAAAACTGCTCGTGGCATACGTAGCGGATGATGAAGCCCATATGGACGGATTTGATGATGATGTTGTGATGGAGCTTTGCTATGATGAGATGAGGCGAAGCATGATGTGATGTAGCCTTGGCATAATCCAGACGGGATCATTCCAAGCATGTTGATAACTCGAGGGATGGTTCGAGTTGGTTAATAATGGATTGCTCGAGAGGTAGCTTGGGCTAGTATGAGAATAGTCGTCGAGGAGGATGACTAGGAGGCTTGGATTTCATCGTTGTTGAAGGTTCTAGTAAACTCAAAACAAGAGTACATGGGGCGCGACACCCAAAAGACTACAGGCAGGTAGTCGAGTACTCTGGGCAGAGTAGGTAAGTCCTAGGCATGGGCTGCGACGACGTGCGGAGTTTGTATAGAACCGGGGTTACCATTAGCCCTTGATTTACGGCTGAAAGAATGTGCCGGTCATTCAATTAACGGTGGTTTCGAAGCAATGATAACAGTGATAGCCAGAGTCATGGATGTTTGGTTGTATCGTCATTCGGACTCAAGAGCGATGTTTTCTGGGTGCTTACTGATCTTGGTTTAGGCCTTGGGGGTTTGTATTTGGAAAACACCGACCTTGACTCGAGTGATAATTGCTTTACTTGGAATGTCTGCTTTACTATGTTTGTTTCTGCTTAGTGTGTCTGGGGCTATCACTGTAGAAAGAGGTGGAGTGGGATGGTTGGGTTCCTATTCCTTTTATCCTTTATGCTCTTTTGGTATGTTTGATAGTTGATTTACTGCTTACTAGGACTTTGTCTGACTCAAGGTTTTATGTTCAACTCTTATTACCTTGGGCTGTTCATCCATTTTGGGATGGGTAGACTAGGTTGCAGGTGACAGGTGCTGTCCTTGGTTATCTACGTTGCTGATGACGAAGACGAGCTGGAGGCTTTTACATATTGTTTCCCCACTATATGTACTGGATGTTCCGCTGCTTGTATATGTTTTGAGTGTTATGTAGTGAGGCTTGATGTATGGATTGTTTAGATGTTTGTATCAAACTTCTATGATGCTTATATGATGATATTATGTTCTATGGAGCTTCACTATATTTATATTTCTCTATTGTATTTTATCCGTGCGCTGTGAGTTGTACGATAGAGTTTTCTGTTTTATCTTACCCTGACTATCGTCCATGGCTGCCGGGCACACCTTTCAGCGCACCATTTCCCTGTTTTAGTGCGGGAGTCATGGGCGGTCGTCACACTTCGTATACCATGTGGAGACTTAGTCAAAATACGCTCTATTAGCACCACCCGAACCACGTGAATAAGCCGCTAATACATGGGAGCACAGAAAATGATCTATTGTTGGCATGTTGCATGAACATTTGGCAACATTATCTTCGATATTCACCGTATAGTCAAACATACGCACATCTTTCACTTTCCATTCAACGAAGCTATATCTTTCTATAGACATGAGCCTCGATTCTTCCATTCTTCTCCGTGTTAATTAATGCTTCCCACCTAGGTGCGAGTTGCGACGTCCAATCTTCCCCTTGAATTCGTCGTTCGATGAAGTAATGGTTCAGTCGATGAAACGTTCGTGCAACCAATCATCAAACAGGTAAATTCCTAGTTCCTTTGAGCACACCGTTAAAGCTTTCGGAAACATTGGTCATCATCATATTGAATCTTACTCCAGCATCATGACAAAGAGTCCAGCTTGATCCTGGTCTTTCAAACATCTTTCAGTCCACGCATCGGCATCTCGATTTACATCCTTCAACTGTTTTCGAAGATCTTTATAATTTACAACCTCCGATGCCGTGGCACATGCGTATAATTGATTTTGTAGCTCATCCGTACCAAACCTGCTTTCTTGAAATTTGCTTTAATATGACGGACACAAAAGCGGTGATGATGTTCAATTGGCCAAGCTTCTCTAAGCGCACGTGGAATTCCTTTCATACGATCCGAGATAAATGTGATACATCTAGTACGTACGGGTGGAATATAATTCCACATGAAATGAATAAACTAACTCCATGTTTGCCACGACCCTGTTTTTATAATAGAAAAAGCTAAAGGAAATAGACCTTGATTTGCATCCATCCCAGTTGCTTCTAGTAATGTATCCAGCCATATAAATGAGTGCCATCGATGGAAAATATGGGTCGATAGCGGTTGAAGCATTGAATAGAAGGTCCGAAAGCCCAAAAAGCACCATCAAAAACACCACGACTATGAATAACATCATATATGGTTCCGAGGTTGGTATGTTGTTGGGCTCTAAGATATTTCGGCAATTCCGCATAGGACGATTCCCAATCGCCATAAATCATTGCAACAGCTTTCTGCAGTCCATACCATTCTTGAAAATAACTCACTTTAATATGAAACATTTTGGATATTGTCTCTTGAACAGTTCTTGCAGTCATGTTCATTTCAGCTTTAATCAATGGAAGTATTTTGCTGCATATAAACTTAGTAGTTGCTTGTCGATGATTTGAGTTGATGGTTGCATTTAAACAAGAGTGATCACTGCCATATGTAGTTATCTTCCACCAATTTGATTTGTTTTCTTACCGAAAGGCTAGCTTGAACTCACCAAGGGCATGTTTCTTTAACATCGCAGTGGACCGGGTGTTAATTTGCATGCGATTTCAGAACTTGAAACGAAACTGAACATTCAATCGTCCATTCACTTAACTGTTCAACAAGCTTCTGCTTACTTTCAAAAATCAACCCAACTCATGGACTTTTATCCACACATTTTCTTCCAAAAATTCCACGACTAGTTGACAATTTTCCATTATTGATTTCACTATCATTGATGTCGTGCATAAATCATCGGCTAGAGCCTCTTCATATGTGATTTGTTCTTCTTCCGCATTTACATCATAAGCCTCCTCAATGTCTGCATATATGATTGCATCATTGTTAACTTCCATTTGATGTATCCAAGTTCTAACCTCATCATCCGCACAAGCAACCTCCATGCTATCCAATTACCTACAAATCTCTTATGGAGTATCAAAATGATAATCGACACCATCGTCGTCACAACCAAAAAATGCATCTTCAATACTAGGAATACAAAAAACAAAGGTCATATATTTTGTATTAACATAAGTCAAAATACAAGTGCCAACGTATAATAGTACTCACTTTTCAAATGCTTACGACTGATTTGGATTTATAGCGTTCTGCATCATATTTTATTCCTAACTAGAAGTGACTCCGGCCATTCCGCTGTACCTGTGAAGTAGGTTTGTAAACTCTCCACCTTGATGGCTTGAAAGATACGGCGTATACGCCGACCATTGTGTTTCTTGTAACTGTGTGGTGTACATATACTCATCCCTAGAGATTACTGGTGCTTCTGTTTCAACCATGTTTTCATGTTCCATTCTCACAACGTAGATTTCTATAACTCTCATCCCAACTGAAAAGGTGGAGTTCAAATCAGCGTCGTCCTCCAAATCAATAGCGGATGCACCATCATCCCAAGCCCATTTGACCGCTAATTTTAAATCATGTATCACAGGATTTGCTTTTGTAACTTCATATGCCCTTTATTTAAGCTCTTCAAACTACAATGATTTTTTATTATCGACCCTTTTCGCTTTCCGTCCACATATCTAGATTTACCTTCATCATCAATCAACAATTCGCCATCAAAGTAAAATATAGTCGGAACCTTTGACATTATCTGCAAAATAAGTTCTAATCGCAGTCATAGTTTTTGTTCACTGACATAACTATAAACATCAATTTGATGAATTATTACCTATTATTCTAATTAGATTTTTCTTCCGCAGGTAGTCTTCAACCAAAAGATGTCAACTCAATCTTTAAAAAAATACAAACAAGCAAATCAATATAATAATGTAACCAATATATTTCATCAATAAAGTCAATAATATCAAATACATTTCAATAACATAATAAACTATCTACCTTGCACACGTTATGGGTTACAACAAATAGAAACATTTTCGCAACAACATATTACGAATACAGCTGTTCAACATAAAATCCAAATATGACAACCTAACCAAGTCCCAAACATCTACCACATTCTAGGCCTTCCACAGTCTGTCCTTAGTTCTTCATTCATACTTTTCAAACGACTTATATCGTCTTGCAGTTCATAGGCATACTTAAGTCCCCTTTCGCACAGCGGTTGATCAATCCATTTAAAATAATTGCAATAATCATTTTCATGAGGATTCAATCTATGTTCGTTGTATGAACTACACCCAAAAAATCTTCGTCCAGCATTATTTTCCTTCCTGCAAACAGCCACTACACACATATCTCCGCAATAACAGTTTGGACATGGTCGTTGCCCCTTTGGCACGGATGGACGAACAAGATGTATAGGCATCAGCAAATTTTCATTAATAGTATGTTGATGGCCGGGCATTTCCACAGAAACAACTTCACGTAAACGAGCGTGTAAGGTTGATAATCCTGCATGGAATTTACACATTAATGTTTCGAACTATGTTTCCAAAACACGATCGACATCAAAGTCAATATGACTTGAACTTGCAACTCCGATTTTCCCTTCAACCTCGTCAAAATGTTTCATCAGTGTTTTGTCGTCTATTTCCCAATCATTAATGTCTATCGTCATAATAAACAATAAACAATTAAGGTGTAAATTAGCGATTTCAATTTACTACTACTTAAACTGAGTTTCCTAGTTCGTTAAACACTAACAACTAATTCAACAACAGCATCATTCTCTACTAACTAACACTACTACCATCAATAACTCTTCATTTTCAACAACATCAACAATAGCGAAATTACATCTTAGTTTTCAAAAACATTAATTATTACCTTTATTTTGTAATGATGAAGAAGATGATTCCATGTATAATTTAGCAACTATTTGGTTAATAAGGTGATTGTGGATTTGGATATGGAAGAAAATGGGTTTGGACTAGAAAATGTGGAGGGTTTAGGGAAAGTAGAAATATTGATAAATGAACTCAGATCGGTGCTCTCTGCCTTTTTAATGCTCAAAAATGAGCTTACGCACTCCATAATTGAGCAAGCATTAAAATATTTCTTGCGCAATTATGGAATGCGCAACGTATAGTTAAAATAGTTAACACTTGCACACTCCATAGTTGTGCAAGTTTAAACCAAAACGAGGCCTAGTTTGCTAATTAGTTTTTTCTAAAGCCTAAAACCATAATATGATATTTGCTGAAGCCTAATAACAATAATTGTCCTTTATAATATTATTTCATGTAAGTATTAATTTTCACAAAATAGTGTATTATTAAAAACAGATAGTTCAACATTATTGATCTATTGGCTATTTTAATTTACTATAGTGAAAAGTGTAGCGTCATGTTCCAACAAGAAGTACTACTTTAGGATTGATATAAACAAATGGTTGTAGGTGCATAAAGGAAATCAACTACATTGCTTCATGTAAATTAGTACACAATTGTCTTGGCTTCACTTCATACGTTATGTCTTCTAATTGCATATATGAATTTATGCTAAGTATTGCATGCTTGGTTTTTGTTTATATGACTTATCTTCTTTTAATGAAAAAGACAAGAAATATCGGTTAATGTTTCTTTTAACACTGAATTATTGAAAAGAGCAACAAAATTTTAGTGGTTGAAATAGCCATGACGTAGATTCATCGGTTTGGTCATCATTTTCGAAGTGCAAGTAATTAGATTTTTCACATTAACTTTTCTTCATTTTTGCCTGCCTTCTACAATTTCTCTTATTTATTTTCTTAATATTTTATTTGAACTCTTCTTATACAACATTGTGCACTACCTATGATCTTGCAGTAAGTCCAAAAGTAATTTATAACGTAGACAAGTAGTTTTACATGTCATAGTTAAGCGGTAGCAACATCATAAGTTTATTTTTTACAAGAAGTGCAGTGCACTCATTTATTAGTTATGAGCATGTTTAAAATATTACTAAAAAGAGATACCAAATAAAAGCATACATTCTTTTCTATACAAAATATTATTAACGCTCAAGGGAATTATTTTTTTATGATGCCTTTGTATTGTGACAATCTAATGACCGATGCAATCCAATCTTTAGAGTCGATGCTTAAGATCAAGACCAATTTGAATCTTAAGAAATTTTTAAGTGGTTTTTTTACTGCAATTGTGTTTAAATTGTTTTATTTTGATTTTGAATGTATCAACCATTGTTTCTACATCATGATTGTTCAGTCACCTTTGATAAATTTCAAATTAATCATGGGAGACGACATTCAAAAGGTAATTTTGTTTATATCATTATTGCTTATATATTTTCTACTGCATTTGTTATGTTATTTAACTTTATTATTCAAATATGGATACGGGACTTTGTTCCTAAGTAATATGCTCATGATTGAATTCTTCATTTCCAACTGAAATATAACGAAATATAACACCATTTATAACTGAAATATACGCTCAATATCACTTCCAACTTTGCGTAATAGTGATATAATTTGTTTTATTTTTCATTCTTTGTTGCAAGTACAAAAGGGTTCAATGTCGATAATGTTTAACCAATCATAATGCTTAACTTTTGCAAAAGATAAGGGCTGCTACCTGCCTTCAAGACCAAATTTATATAAACAAAGCTAGCAATTATTTCAAATTTTGAAAATAAATTTTGACTTATGCTATACATTTTGTTTTGCCTGCGAAGATGAATGTTTGAAAACTCTATTATAATGCAACAACATGTGTTAATAATTCTCTAAGATGTAGTTTAGCAAATACATCTTCATGATCTGAGGATATATTGAAATTATCATATATATAAACTAGATATATTGAGAGTTACTAATATACAGACTGAATCCCGGTCTATACACTAAATATATTTAAGTGCTTCATCAAATTGGGAGAATAACCATGAAGACATATATATATATATATATATATATATATATATATATATATATATATATATATATCAATTTACTCTTTTGTTATCAAGCTACTGTAATAATGGAAGACATCTATGGATTTAGACTATATATTTGCTGTAACAACTATGATAGATACAATTATTAATATTTTTATTCAATAAACCCAATTCGTTGTCAATACTTATCATGTATACCGAATGTATTGTATACGAATTGTTCTGTCTATGTTATAGAAGTATTTAAAAAACAAGGTTAAACAATCAAATATATATCACTTTTTCTATATTGCATTAAAATAGGATTCTATTTAATGAACGATATACTGTGTAGTGGAAACATTATATCATGATACACCTTTAATCCTATTTTATACGAGCCATATTTTTTTTACTACTTTCATATTTCACCATAGTGCATCTGTTGATTTTTTTATTACTACTAACAAGTTCACTTTGCATTTTAACTCTTTCAGCTACATATATGTTTGAGAGCATTCAGTCCTATTACTACATGTACTCAATAAGGATTGTGTGCTAATTTTAATACTTAAATTTGTTGTTGTAATAATGACTTCTAATTCCTTCCTGTAAATATATTCTCTCAAAAGAATTTAATTTTCTGCCTGTAACAAATATGTTTTCTCCATACCCGTTGTACGAGCACGGGTTCACACCGGTTTAAAAATAAATTTGTATAATATTATTTAAAAATATAAATACTCATAAATCAATTAAAATAATTTATTTAACCATTGAAACTTACTTTTTTGAAATTAGCATTTTGTCACTTTTGTCGATATAAGCAAATGTTATTGTTTTTATGTATATTTCTATTTCGAAATCCTATCTAATATTATTTAAATCATAATTTTTTTTATATTTTATATTTAAAATCACTCTAAATAGTATATTTTGAAGTGGTCAAATTCTCGGTTGTTACAAAAGAGGTAGAAGAAGAAAATAGAAATGATAACACATAATCCCACCATCGTAGCGGAACAATATATAATAGATAGTAACATGTTTTCATTCAAAAAGAACTACAATTATTATTTACACATTACATCACCAGAGTACAATACATCAATAATTCAATACTAGACAGTTATAATAACTTGTCCTCACAAATGCTGAATATACGGCCTAGAATACACAGCGGAATAAAATCATATACGAGCAATATGTATTTGTCATCCAGCTCGTCTCCTAAGCTCCATAGCATCCTATCATGCATCTGTAATACTCAGTCCTATCATGCATCTGTAATACTCAGTCTAACCCAAGCATTATAATAAAATAACACCTGCGTCAGTCTGGGAAACTAGCGTGAGAAAACACACTCAATTTGAATTTTTTAAAGTCATCAAAATCCTTTGAAAACAAAGGTATCTCGTAAGACCGCATGACAATTAAACACTATGGGTTTTTACCTTATGATAGTAAAAATATTTTATATTAAAGTCATCTGATATTATAATAGTGTCTAAATATAAATACTTATTCGAATAGCCAAAATTGTTACATTAATTAAATTCAAACATACTAGGCTTTATAACCAAAACCGTAAAGGCACCTATTCGAGAATGGATTCCATACGAATGATTGGGCACTGAGGTACCACCTGTCGCATTATTCACCTAGAAAAATGTACCGAGTACCACGTTGGGATCCCTTGTAACACAAGATTGGACTAGCCCTAACCTAGATAGAACGAATATGCTAGCACTTAGGTGTTCCCACCATTTCCTAGTTCTTCCATGCACCGTAGTAATAATATCCGAGGATATCTAAAATGGTGATAACCATACCCTAATTGGGTGTGACTCACTTTGCCTTGCTGCATCTCTTCTGATTTTCAGTCATTCCCGGTTGATGGAGCTTGAGGCTATGATTACCTTTCAAGGAATTTATACTTGGAATGATCATTGTCCTCCAATGACAATGTACTGATAGCATTCATTCATACATGTTCGTTTTAGGTCTGAATGAAACCGAAGGCACTATTTCTACTACATCCATTTTGGAACCATCCTTGGGATTAGCAGCGATTAGCCCTTGCATTTCAATGCTCCATCTTTTATTACACGCTCTTCTCTTTACTTCGAAATGTATTAGTTGGATCGAAGTGGTTTTCGAATAACTTATCTGATCCGGTCTCTTCGAAACAACGTTCGATATTTTCGGTAAACTCGACCCGGTTCTTTAGGAAATAAACAGACAAAAATAAGATCGAAGATTATCTCCTAAGTGTTAGTGGATTGATTTCCTTATCATCGTCTTAGAAGAACAAAATGAGTTTATAAGTATAGTATAGCAGCTCTCGACGGTAACTATACCATATAATTCCCGTGTTTCTTCTAGATATTTTCAAACTTATGTTCCTGGGTCCAGATTTGATAATTGGTTATTTAACTATCAAATAAACAATCATTCAACTAAAGAGTTCATCTTCTACTGAAAACATAAGTCTCATTTAATTTAATTTTAATAAATTAAATCCCTTTATCAAAAGGTATGTACTTATCTTATCGGAGTAAGTACGTTCACCAACCATTTTTTTTCAAAAATATTTAAAGACTTTTTAAAATAGAAATGGAAAGCACTACAGGGTATCAACCATGGATTCACAGCTCAATAGTTACATCTTTATCCCAGAGAAATCCAAAACTTAACTATAGGCATTCTCTGCCTTTGATTACGCCATGAAAGTACACCATCACTTTCCGAAAACTTTATTTAACAATTTTCTCAAAATAGTACTTACAAAATTTTTATATAAATTTTCCAAGTTTAACTTAGGAAATTACTCTTAAATAAAAGTTATTATATAAAACAATTTTAATATTGAATAATTTATCCATTAAAATAATAATACTGATTAATTCTTAGATAATATTTAACTTAATATCAACTAATTATAAACTAACTTAATTAATAACTTAATATATTTTTAAACAATTTAAAATAATTACATAACTTTGAAACAATAATTAATTTTTATTTACTTATAAGATTCTAATCGATTCTTACCATGAATTTATATCTTCAATTTATCGACTAATAAGCATTTCGCTTTATTTATAAACATTGTTTATAAATCTTATAGTTTTCAATTCTAGTTTATAACGGTTTTAAATCACTTAAATCCATTATAAAATTGGTTTCTATAATAAATTCCATTTATAAATCAATATCTTAAATAACCCAAACTATATTCCAAAACCAACCAAATCTCGATTTTACATCCATTCCGTAAACTAGAAATCTTATCTAAGATCCAAAATAACCAATTTTATACTTCTTTCCAAATTCACTTGTATTTTTCCAATCTATTTAAAATCTTGATTTAAAAATCCTTTGTATTTAAACAAGTATCAATTAGGAATTATTTTTGTAGTCCTATATATATAAAATATTCTAAAATCTCTATTTACAATATCACAAAATATTTAAGATAAATTTAAAATCATTATTTATCATAAAAATTTCTTTTTAATTGATCGAAATCATATATAAATGTTTACTTCAAAATCTTTTTTCCAGTTTCTTTTAAAATTCAAAATATATATATATTTATGGTATTTTAAAATACCAAAAACTAAACCAGCATTACCATGACATCCAATAAATTTAGATCACACAATAATATATCACAGATTATTCAAACAAATCATGTTGCACTGTATATGAAATTAAATTCAACATTTTTGAGGAATCCAGTTGGATCCCTCTAACCTATTTTCCCTACAACCACAGAAGTTAATACAACATAAAAATACCATTATGCGAGGCGCATAGGGACCCATCCGCTAGAAATATGCGGAAAAATCAATCCAACTACTAATACATACTACTATTTATATTATAACATCCAACTAGTAAATATTTCAATTCAACCAATCACCCAATAATTAACTTTAACCATTTAAAATTATTAGTAATACAAAAACGAGTGAGATTTATTCACTTTGATTTTTATTGTCGCTTTCGCGGTCTGGTTCTGATTAATACGAACACATTTGAATTTATCTAAAAATTCTGCAACCTCTAGACTCAACCAAGTTGACTCCAAAGCAAAGATCTCCCTATTACGGACCAAAAGCGTCTGACCGCATTGGATTCCGATTTAAAATGAATAAGATACGTGATTTACAAACTAACGATTTTATTTTAGCAAAAATTTATATGAACTAAATACTTTTTAAAGAGAGAAATCCCATACCGTAAAAATCAAAACCGGCCCGCCTTAACGTTTCTTCCCCAAACATGCTTGTAGTCCTCTTTTCTTTTTTCTTTTTTCTTTTTTCTTCTTTCTTCTTTCTATTTTATTTAAAGAGAGAAAGTCCATACCACAAAATCAAAACCAAGCTCGCCTCCACTTCCCCCCTTTAATTTGATTTCCTGCTTATGCTACAGTACCTTGTTCCTCCCAGTCTTCTTCCTTCGCTTGTATCTCCCCAAACTCATGCACGCATACAAGCACCCACCACCGAACACCATTTCCCATTCGAATCGCACCATCACGACCGCTTCATTGATCTCCACTTCCTCGTCAACTTGCCTCCTCCTCCAAGCCCTTACTTCAAATTGTGCCATCCCCAATTGTACGCGACCCAAATTCATCGCGCGTCCCAATCCTCGATCGCGACCTACCAAACTACGGCCACACGTGCGCCTCTCTCCCACGAGTACGATTCCAACCTTAATTACTCGAATCCATGCCCAAATCATACCCTAGGTTAAACCCTATCCTACAAACGCTACTCGACCTCCCACACATACTATCGATCATCCCACTCGAAGCCGCATTCTCCAACACATATATCGGATTGAAGCTTGCGCAAAAACTCGAATTTACAAACTAAATTCGCATTTTTATATAAAGTATTTTGTGAGATAATTTTTTTTGAACTCCATTGTTTAATTTCCACCTCTGGCTTCTACTGTACAGTTGAGTGCCTTATTTAGAGAAAGAAGATGTGATTTTGTCATGTTGAAGGGAGATGGCACAGTGATTTGAAAAGAAGAAAAGGAGTTGATGGAAATATAGTCAAGTCAGTACATATAAATATATTAATTAAATTTTAAAACATCTCGATTTACACAACTCAAAATCTCGAACCCCTATCACGGCATGCTGCTAGGCGTTTATAATGTTATACCCCTATTTCAAATGTAATGGAAAAGCTTTCGAGTCCTTATTCGATCGTATGGAGAAGATAGCTTTTTGGATCCAATTATTATATTGAATTTTCAATATAAATTTCAACGTATTTGCATCTTATACGATAACTTCAAATGTTATGAAATTTGAAACCCGAATATAATACACTATTTCAGATCTAATGGAACTGGTTCCATCGATTCCGAGACTATACCCTGAAAGGCTATTTTCACTCGTTAATTTTAAACTAGTTATCTTTAAAATTGAACAAATCACTTTTAAATTCAAATTAAAAAGTTTAATTATCTTCATTATTATTAGTATAAATTCTATAAGCCTTTAAATTATTTTTAACAAGCTTAAAACCCAAGATTCAATGTTTTTGACCAATTTTCAATTATTAAACTCAATGATTGAATTATCCAATAAATCATTATATTTGAAATTCAAGTTAAAAATTCACTTTTAAAATTTAAAAATAATTAAATATTCCAATTTCAAATAACCAAAATTTTGGGTCGTTACATTTTGTGTCTTCAACTAATTTTCGAAATATGATTTGAAATAATAATGGTAAGTTTAAAATATGTAATAAATTTATAAAATATTTTTCGAAAATGTTTTGAAAAACACTTAATTGTTTATGAAAATTATAAGAATGAGTAATTAGACCAATTAAATAATTAGATAAGTAAAAGTTAACTAGTTTAATTAAAAACATATATAATTATATATGTTAGTTTGTCTTTCATTAGAATTGTTTAATTATATAAATAAATTGAATGTTAATTAGTAAATAAAATAATATGCATATATAATGATATATTTATACTACTATGGTGTTATAGTATATATTCAATTTATAATGTTTAAATTAATGTAGTTAAATCAATTAAAATGTTAATTAATTAAATAAGTTAAGTTAATAAGTTTTATTAATAAAATTAAAACTATACTAAATGTGATTTAAAGATAAAGGCTCGAACTATAATAAATCCAAACTAAATTTAAGGAATAAATACATACATGTACTACGTATACTGTAATATCACATGTCTTCGACACTTGAATCACGAGGGAATTTTATAAGAAATACATTATTCGATAAGTCGATATCACTCAAATGATTATATAATCAAGATTATGAATCTTTAATACAAATTTTGTCCTCTATCATTTATATATTGATTTATTACTTACATGCACTTTATTTGTTAATATTCCTCAAGGTAATGGTGTTATGAGCAATACTATTAATACACTGAATAGATGAGGTAAGATTAAGCATATATTTTTGATATTCCTCAAGGTACATGCATTTAACTTAGGCCATCATGAAATGATATATACAAACGAATAATCCCTTTTTATTTTTTAATATTCCTCATGTCCGAAATGAGATTAGGAATAACCATGTGCTAGAAGATGTATATGATATAAACGATAAAGTGTTATCCATTGCTATAGGCTCATGATTTATTAATATTCCTTAAGTTGTGAATTCTAGGAAAGCAAGTAATAACATCCACTAGAGAAATCGAAAGATGTTAATTTTCCATATTAGGATTGTGAGAAACGTAAAAGTCTGGTGGGAGCTTACGAGTAAACTGAAATATAACGTTTTACCGTACTAATATTTTAAGAAGATTTGTTGAAATTTAATATCCTAATCTACTAAACTAAATTTGCAAGAAAATCTCCACACCAATGTTATTTTCAGAAAACGACAAACTTACTGGACCTAACTATATAAACTAGCAAAGAGCAATCAAAATAACATTACATTTGGACTATTGTGGTCATCAATAACTAAAACTCCTAACCAAAAACCCATTGAGGATGGGGATCCCAATCTAATAATTTCTTATAACAAATTGGTGATGTGACGACCCATATTTCATAAGGTTTAAATTGACAATAATCCACACATATCCAACTAAATAATCCACACTATAGACAATCAATGTGGTTAATTAAGAAAAATACGAATAGAAGAAGAAAACAAACACAGAATCTTCAACGGAATGATAAAATATAATAATCAAATAAACAGTTCATGAAGCTGTTTATACAATACATTTGATTATGATCCATACAACGTTTACTAGAGTTATAAATACATCAGGAATAATTAAAGTAATGCAGCAGACAACATGATGCAGGGATAATAGTAGTAATAGTATACCAAATCTTCGTCTTCGTCCTCTAGAGTAATATTTAATAAGCTAAAAAACTCAGGGCTAATCGAGCGTAATGGAAAGACAAAACATACGAGTCAGGATTAAAATATCCTTATGTAAGTCAAATTCATATTGCATATAACATGAGTGTCATGGCGTCTGTTTGGGTCAAAAATGGTCGCAAACACCTAATTGTCGATGAAAGCACCTGTTTACAATCACAGATCATAGATAACAAATATGTAGAGAAAATAAATGTGAAGAACACTCAAAATGTAAAAAAGAATCACAAAGAAACACACAAATTTAGAGTGGTTTGGCGCTTGGATTACGTCCATTATGAAATGGCTGACTTTAATTGACCTTTGTTCGCTGGTTATAATGAGCTACAGCAGTAGAATTGACATACAAGGGTAATCTCGGCAGAGTCTGGATGTAGAAGATCCAAAAGTCCCTTTTCTGTAGATTCTGGGATGCTATTTATATGCGTAGGATGCAAATATCTCGCTCAGATCTCGGGAGACTTCTTTTGGCACGTGGGTGGGCCTACACGATCGATCTCATGTGGTTCGCGCTCGATCCATGATCGATACGAACGAATTTCGCATCGATCAAGGTTTGGCCCAATCGAGTTGAAATTTAGCACGAATATTCCTTAGGTCGTAGGTAAGCTCCTATGAAAATTTGGTGGTATTTGGACTTGTAGATTGTGAGGTATGATCGATGCAAGTTTGGGCTTTTCGGTTGCCTTTCTCTTCGTATCAACGCTTTTCGCATCGATGATTTCGCATCGGTGATTTTGCACATGATGCCAATTGACGTGGTGCTAACCTTTAGGATTGATCCACTTTTTTGCCAAGTGACCGAGTCTTCTACCCTTTGTGGCTTTGTTCATATCGATAGGCGCTACCTTGTTCGTATCCATCTGGTATGCATCATTTCGTATCGATGGACAATGCTTATTCGCATCAGTCGTCCGGTTGCTTTTTCGTATCGATCGTAGGCCGATCGATACAAACTGTACAAATGGAATCACCATGAACTAGCTTCGGTTGACTTCGTATCGATGACTCCTATTCCCATTCGTATCGAATGTTCCTGAGTATTTCGTACCGATGGAATAATGTCGTTTCGTATCGTACATGGGATGCGCGCTTCGTATCGATCTTTAACCGATCGATACGAATTCTTGAGAGGAGGAGCGATACGTGTTGTATATTGGTGGTATCGATACAAAATGCCCCCAGATGATGGATACGAATTAAGGCAGGTGCGATGGATACGAGCTGATGGGTGCATGATGGATACGAGGAGAGGTGGTTGGCAACCGATACGAATTAAGCCATCGGCGCTTGATGGATACGAACCAGGTGGATGCGAACAACATGGATACGAAATTGGTGATGACCTAGGCTACTGATCGATTCATGGCCACGACTCGAAGTAATCCTCTTCTCGGCCCGAAGTAGACCTCCCAACGGCTCGAAGCAGATGTTGTGAAGACTCGAAGTAATCGACGAGTGGGTTAGCCTATCGAAGACCCAAGGTAGATCCTTCCCTGACTCGAAGAAAACTGCATAGAAACTCAAAGTAAATAGGGAAATGACTCGGAGCAGATTCCAAGCAACCTGAAATGACTCGACCTTTGTCGAAACCATGTTTCAGACATATTGCGTTGTTTGTTCACCGACAATGCTATGTTTCGGCTTCGTTATCAGGCTTGTTACTCCGAAATCCAACTTCGACCTTTATGCAGTTGATTGGGTTAAATCCGCTTATATGTGGCCTTTTCTAAAGGTGGGTTAACACTTTTGCCCCTCAAAACATGACTTGTGATAGGAATGTGTGTTTTGAAGTGACATAAGCCAGACATTTGTATCCTGTTGATGACCTGTAAAAGAGATTGATAGTCTTACCTGACTGTGAACGACTGGGGTGGCATGTGATCGTTCGAGGTCAGGTGCCATTCAAGGCGAATTGTGACCGTTCGCGGTCTAGTGCCGTTGGAGGCGAGTTTTGACCGTTCGCGATTGGGTGCCATTTGAGGCGAATTGTGACCATTTGCGGTAGGGTGGCGTTTCGAGGCGAATTGTGAACGTTCGCGGTCGGGTGGCATTCGAGGCGAATTATGACCTTTCGCGGTTGGGTGCCATTTGAGGTGAATTATGTGTGCTCGGGAGGGATTTAGTATCATTAATGTCAGGTTTTACATTCGAATGAGTTTTTGAATTGTTTGTTATGGCGATTTATCATCATCTCAGAGCATGCTTGAGGACCGCTCGCGATCCCGTACATGTGTAAGTGGCTTAGCCGTTATGGAATCACAAATAGCAGATTTACATTCAAAATGAGTCTTTCTACAAAAATGTCCAACAAATTCAAATCCAAACAAGAGAATAGAAAACAAAAGCAAAATAAAGACGTCAAAGTGCAAACACCTAAACTGATGCGATTGGTAGTCGTGTCATAACATGCCTGAGGATCGTTCATGATCCTGTACATGTGTAAATGACGTAGTCGCGCTGGTATGGAGTTTTCCACTTATTTGTCATTATTATGATCAGTTGATGACAAGCTAACCACTCGACTCGAAGCCACCTTCATTTGATGCAGGCGGTGGCGGTTCGCCACCTCACGTACTGCAATAGCATGCCATTCCGAATATGCGATCTCATCCCTCAATTTTCTGAAATCATTGGTATTATGGCCGCTTAGCTCATGGAATAAGCAGTACTTATCTGATTTCCTCTCATTGTTGGTCGGATCCCTTCTCATTGCTTTCGATAAGGAACCTGCCCCCTGGTGTCCTGGTAGATCCATTCCAAAGTTTCATTCAACTCCGTATAAGAAGTGAATCTCGATTCCTTTCGTAGCCACTTTGGTCTATCATCGTTATCTTCAGCTTTTCTTTTTCTTTGTCGTTTCCTGTATCCTTTTCGGGTGGATCTCCACTTTTGACTACATACCCATTGACTCCTTCTCCTTCCTCTCTTTCAATATTTGCATCCTCTATTCATAGAAATCCTTCAGCCTCATGATAAAACTCTCCTAAATCCATAGATGGGTCCCTTGTCAGTAAGTTTTTGAACTCCGTTCCATCAGCTATGCCAGATACAGATGCCATTAAGATTATGGATGGATCTGGATGATCCACCAATGCTGCTGCTGCATTAAATAGTGTTAAGAAGTTCCTCAAAGACTCTTCGGTCTTCTGCATTAGTGCCGGTAAACTCATCACATTCTTGGGCTTCGAGATATGAACTTTGAACTGCCTCATGAACTTCTTAGTCAGCTCGATCCATGTTCTAACAGAGCCATTTTCCAATTGCCTGAACCATAATGCTGCTATGTCTGTCAGATACAATGGGAAACACCTAGCCATGACTTCCTCTGATGCCTCTAGTACTTCCATATTTCTCATGTATCTTGTCAGATGAAGAACATGATTTATCCTTCTATCATATGTCTCCAATGTCAGTAGCTTGAATTCTGGTGGATTTCTGGCTTGCCTAATTGTGGGAGCAAAGGGGCTTCTGTTAACATCTTTCAAATATCTACTCACCAATCCGCCTCTCATGTATCGTCTGACTATCTTGGCCAATCTATTACCATCGCCTAGTTGTAGTCCTTGTCCGTTGCCTTCGATCTACCCCTTGAGTTTGCGAGGGAATCCTAGAATCTGCTCTCCTGGACGGGCATCCGTTCCTCTATCAATGCCATGTTGAACAGTTGTGTCCGGTATCCTGCCTGAGGTTGGATCAACATGCTCTTATGGAGTGCCCTTAGTTCATGGGATGATATTGATGGTCCTGCTCTATTCTGGATCCTGGTTGCTCCGTGCTCCTAACCTTTGTCTCTAGCATTCCCTGTCATAGTGTTCCCTTGATTCATCATTCTAGTTTGTCCAACTTGTTGGAGTAGATTTTGCATCATCTCTTCCTGCCTTTTCACCATTCCCTCCTGCATAGCATCCATCATCATCTCCATCTCATCTCGAGTGATGAAAACTGAGGCTTTATTTGCTCCTTAGGAAGCCTCCTGACTTCCTTCATGCTGGCTTCTTTCTGCTCTAGGCCTCCTTGCTGATTGCTTCACCATTGCTTTCTAGATCTAAGTCCTTAAGCCTTCAAATCCAAGATCTAAGCTATAGAATCCCTGAATGCTACCCTTCTCAATGAAAGCACCAAAATATTTGCATCACAAATGGTCATAAACACCTAGTTGTCGATGAAGGCATCCATTTACAATCACAATCACAGATAACAAAAATGTACAGAAAATAAATGTGAAGAACACTCAAAATTTAAAAAAGAATCACACATAAACACAGAGATTTAGAGTGGTTTGACGCTTGGCCTACGTCCACTATGAAATGGCTGACTATTATTAATTTTTTTCGCTGGTTATAATGAGTTACAGTAGTAGAATTGAAATACAAGAGTAATCTCGATAGAGTCTGCACGTAGAAGAGCCAAAAGTCCCTTTTATGTAGACTCTGGGATGCTATTTATAGGCGTAGGATGCAAATATCTCACTCAGATCTAGGAAGACCTCTTCTAGCATGTGGGTGGGCCCACGTGATCTCATGTGGTTCGCACTTGATTAGTGATCGATACGAACGAATTTCGTATCGATCAAGATTTAGCCCAATCGAGTTAAAATTTAGCATGAACATTCCTTAGGTCGTACGTAAGCTCATGTGAAAATTTGGTGGTATTTGGACTTGTGGATTGTAAGTTATGATCGAGGCAAGTTTGGGCTTTTCGGTTGTCGTTCTCTTCGTATCGATGTTGTTCGCATCCACGATTTCGCATCGGTGATCTGCACATAATGCCAGTTGATGTGGCACTAACCTTTAGGATCGATCCACTTTTTCCACCGAGTGACCAGTTCTTCTACCCTTTGTGGTTTTGTTCCTATTGATAGGCAATACCTTGTTTGTATCCATCTAATGTGTATCATTTTTTATCGATGGACAGTACTTATTCATATTGATCGTCCGGTTGCTTGTTCGTATCGATCTTGGTACGCAGACGGATTTAACCCGCCTTTGGGTAAGGCCACGCACAGGCGTCCAATCAATTGCATAAAGGTCGAAGTCGGATTTCATGAGTAATAAGCATGATAATGAGGCCAAAACATAGCATGGTCGGTGAACAAACAACGCAATATGTCTAAAATATGGTTTCGACAAAGGTCGAGTCATTTCAGGTTGCTTGGAATCTGCTCCAATTCATTTCCCCGTTTAATTCGAGTTTCTAGGCAGTTTGCTTCGAGTCAGGGAATGATCTACCTTGGGTCTTCGATAGGCTAACCCACTCGCCGATTACTTCGAGTCTTCACAGCATCTTCTTTGTGCCGTTGGGAGGTCTACTTCGGGACGAGAAGAAGATTACTTCGAGTTGTGGCCATGAATCGATCAATAGCCTAGGTCGTCACCAGTTTCATATCCATGCTGTTCGCATCCACCTGGTTCATATACATCAAGCGCCGATGGCTTAGTTCATAACAGTCGCCAAGCACTCTTCGTATCCATTATGCGCCCATTAGATTGTATACATCGCGTCTGCTGTAATTCGTATACATCACCTGGGGGCATTTCGTATCGATTCCACCAATATACATGTATCGCTCCTCCTCTCAAGAATTCGTATCGATCGGTTAAAGATCGATACGAAGCATGCATCCCGTGAACGATACAAAACGACATTCTTCCATCATACAAAATGCTCAGGAACATATCGATACGAATAGGAGTCATCGATACGAAGTCAATCGAAGCTAGTTCGTGTCGTTTCCATTTGTATAATTCATATCGATCGGTCTACGGTCGATATGAATAAGCAACCGGACGATCGATACGAATACGCATTGTCCATCGATACAAAATGATACACACTAGATGGATATGAATAAGGTAGCGCTTATCGATACGAACAAAGCCACAAAGGATAGAAGACTCGGTCACTCGGTGGAGAAAGTGGATCAATTCTAAAGGTTAGCGCCATGTCAACTGGCATCACGTGCACGTGAATCACCGATGCGAAATCATCGATGCGAACAACATCGATACGAAGAGAACGGCAACTAAAAAGCCCAAACTTGCATCGATCATAACTCACAATCTAAAAGTCCAAATGCCACCAAATTTTCACAGAAGCTTACCTACGACCTAAGGAATGTTCTTGCTAAATTTTGACTCGATTGGGCCAAATCTTGATCGATACGGAATTCGTTCGTATCGATCACGGACCGAGTGCGAACCACATGAGATCGATCGCATGGGCCCACCCATGTGCCAGAAGAGGTTTCTCGAGATCTGAGCGAGATATTTGCATCCTACGCCTATAAATAGCACCCCAGAGTCTACAGAAAACAGACATTTGGCTCTTCTACATCCAGACTTTGTCGAGATTACTCTTGTATTTCAATTCTACTGCTGTAACTCGTTATAACCAACGAACAAAGATCAATAAAAGTCAGCCATTGAATAGTGGAAATAGGCAAAGCACCGAACCACTCTAATTCTGTGTGTTTTTGTGTGATTTTTTTTAAATTTTGAGTGTTCTTCACACATATTTTCTCCATATATTTGTTAGCTGTGATCTATGATTATAAACAGATGCTTTCATCGATAATTAGATGTTTGTAACAATTTTTGGTGCAAACAGCATCAGAAATGCTTACGGGTTTTCACATCTCCTATCCAGTGTATAACATGCGTGCAATAACTCAAGAGATGTTACGAGATTTTCCTTTTCTTAAGGATCTGTAAAAATATCTACATGTAGTAGAATACGCACATATATAATGTCTAGTCAATAAAATATATACTTTTCATAGCGTCAAGGCTTTACATTGATCCCCCTTAATGCGTTTTTAAGCATTGGTATACAGTTTGCATTTGGCACCACCATTAGAACGTCAGTGGTCATGGATGCGCCATGATATGAAAACACTAAACCAAAATCGTATGGGTCTCGTTTAGGGATAAAAGTATGCAAAGCACGTTAGGCAATGCCCAAGGTAGGATAATACTAGTTTACCCTTCCCGGCTATTGGTAATGCATCATAGCTATGATAGCACACCACGTCCAACACTCCCATAAATTCGAAGGGTGCACTGCAATCAATCACAATGTAAATGATGGTAATACGAAGAAGTGCATCCTTTAAGAGTAGCTAGCCCGCTTCACCAGTACGAATCATGTTTTAGTCATTTCAACTTGGCACAAGCGCTGGGCTAATCCATCATCGTTCTCTTTCTACAAATCCAGCAAACAATACCAAATCCAACCACTTCATATTAGAGTATCCTTCGCATATACAGTTGTTAAAGTGGTTTCGGTATCGATAAAGAATATGCCCATATTCATCCCCGGTCTCTTTAACAACCAAACAACGTTTTACACACCAGTTGATACTTTTACATTTTGAAAACAGTTCATACTTGATATCCAAATATCATATTCGCTTCACAATCAAATCCATTTCGAAATCATCATATTTACTCAAATATACTATTTCAATTCAAAACCATGTTCGTCTTATTATCTCGATTTCAGTTCCAAAATTGTTTCGAATTTCAATTTAGGTTATAACTTCATTTAACCCAATTCATTTTTTAAATCTTTGATTTAAAAATAATCATTCCACCCTTGACCAGTTTGAAATTTAGAAATAAATAGTTTGAATAGTTTTAAAATAGTTTAAATAATTAAAACCATTTAAATGGTTTAAATGGTTAAAATAGTTTAAATGGTTAAATAGTTTAAGTATTAAAATGGTTTTATATAGCAAAATAATTTAGAAAACCAAATTTTTTTGTATATTTAAGAAGATAGATTTAAACAATTTATTTTAAAATAATTTTACTGAAAATAGCTTCAAAGTCAAACCGTTCCAATTCCAACTTCTCAATTCGAATCAACTTCGATTCCGGTTTATACTCAAATCAATTTCAGTTTTGATTCCAAATTAATTCAATTTCGACTTCAATTCCAATTAATTCAATTCAATTCCAATTTGAATTGATTTAATTCTCAAATTTTTAAATCATTTTTAATTATATAAATTCGAGTTCGATTTTTAAAATATCGATTTAAATCGCTTAAATTAAATTTAACGTCAATATTCAATTTAAAATCTATTTTTCAAATATAATTAAAATCCGAGCTCAATTTTGAAATATCGTATTATATCACTTTTACTTAGTAATATTCAAAGTTTGAATAAAATTTCAATCTTTTAAAAACAAATCAATTTATGAAATTCAAACATATTCCCATTTTTACTTTAAAATCTCAACTTCAATTATGTAACAATTTCTTTTAACCAAAATTTTATTTCAACATTTCAAACTCGAATTCGTGGTTAATTTGATTTCTACAAATTTGATTTTTATTTCTTTCAAATCAAAACCATTTGAAATAATTTCAAATCAAAGATTTTAAAATCATTTAATTTAACCAATCCGGTGTCCGTATATAATTTTATATCCTATGGCCAAGTGATCAGTTAATCCAATTTAGTTTAAGGGATGGATATATATCATTTCAATCCCAATCAAAATGTCATAGATATATATCATTTCAACCTATTTCTTAATTTATTCAAAATAATTCAATTTACAGTTTTATACACTCTAAATAATATACAGAGTGATAACAGGATATATATAAACAATTAAACATCCAAACATCCAAATATCAACCAATTTGCATCCATCACAATCAATCTTTGTAACAGACAATATAATTCGCAACAGTTTCATAAATATTAATATTGGGTAATTGACTGACGATTCAGTTTCAAATTTAACTGTCAATTTTAATTTATAATGGTTAATTCAAATGACAATCAAATTTATCAAAAAACGACCAATAAATTCATATCACTTCACAAATTCAAATATGACTAGTATAAAATATTTTAGTACGTTGTAAGCATTATAAAACACTAACCTGATTTTCCGTTGTCGCCGAGACGTTCCGTTTTCTAAAACTAGTCGACGCCCGATTTTAGCCCCAATTTCGAACGTCTCCAATCCGTCCAAACCAATTTCATTGCGAAGCACTAGTCATCATGATCGTAACGCAAAAAGTTTTGTTTCAATCGGACCTCGTATGGACAAGTTATGAAATCTGTAAGCCATCCATTTTTTTATAAATTTAATTGAACCAAAAAAATACCACTGGAAACAAATTACCACCTTAGCCCTACAACCCAAACGAGCTCCATTTTCTTTTCACTCGCCTATACAAAGCAATGACACACCGTGCACGTATGATACGGTTCCCAAGCCATCGAATTGACACTCCGATCACGCCCGCGACCATCTCTCCTCGCTTTCCACTCGATGGTGCCCCTCAACCCACGTCTCCACCTCAGAATCAAAAAATGATTGGCCTCCTCCCTTTACGAATACTATAGCGCCGCGTTCGACCCCCACCACCGAGCTTCATGAAATTTCACCAGTAGATGCGCCTGGACCAGACGAACACGAATACATCCCCCATATCTCGAATCAATGCCAGAAATAGGAGAAAAACCTAACCCTAGATCAAAACTTACCCACAATATCACCGTCGGACACCAGAGAATTAAGTCATGATCCTCAAAAAACATATCAGGTTGGAGCTTGAGTTGAAATCGGATTTTTAAAGTTCATTTGGGAATTTTTAGATTTGAATCCTATTCGATTTTTATATTTGAAATTGAGTATGTTCACTCTTTTTTCTCTCTTTCTCTCGGTTGTAACTATTGCGTGAATTTAAAAGTGAAGAAGCGGGAGACGTGTTGTCTTGCGTGTTTGAACAGGTAAGGTCAAATCCTAGGCTGCAAAGGAAAAGACAAGTTTGACTGTATAATCTCGATTTACACAGCTTATAATCTCGAATCCCTATCTAGGCATGCCACAAAGAATTTATAATGTTATAACCCTATTTCGAATGCAGTGAAAAAGGTTTCGATTTCTGATTCGATCGTATGGAGGAGATAGCCTTTTGGATCCATTTATTATATTGAATTTTCGATATTAATTTCAACGCGTTTATATCTCTTACGACCAAACGGTAACTCCAAACATTATGAAATTTGAAATTAGATAATAATACACTATTACGGATCCAATGGAGCTGGTTTCATTGAATTCCAAGAACGGGCCTCGTATCGCTATTTTAACGTCTTGATTATAATATAAAATTTCCAAATTCTAATTATTCCCTTTTAAATACAATTTTAAATGTTAACAATCTTCATTGTTGTTTAAATAAAATTTACATCAAATTTTGATATCATTTTCAACCATAATAAATTTAGAATTTAATTATTCAAATAATTTTCAATATTAAATTTAAACAATTTAATTGTTCAATATTAAAAAAAATTCAATATTCGATTGTAGTTGAATTTTAGTTATCAATCAATTACTTTATTTACATCTAATGAATTCAACATTTATTATTCAATTCAACTATTGATTATATACACATTCAATACATAGCATTACCTTTCAATGCTTGTTATTACTTAAATCTTCAAAATTAGTTTATTTCAAAATTTTATTCAAGTTCATATCCAATACTTACATTTGAAATCATTAAACCTTTATTTAACCATTTTATTCATTAATCACACTAAATTAAATAATTTAAAATAGTTAAAAATACGGGTTGTTACATTGTGGGTCTAGAAATCACCTAAGTTTATGTGTTATCTACTCAAGACAAACCATTGCAAAGATAGCGCAAAAATATATATGTCCATCAAATCTTAAATAGCCTTAGGCATTGTTTGAGGAGCAGCTCATTTTGCAAGGTATGAGATTGCTAAGAAGTTGTTCAATACAAAGATGATGAGTGGCATGCATGTGGATAAGTATATTTTAATAACGGAAGGCTATATTTATGGACTTTCATAATTGGATGTCATGATAAACAATGAGCTATAAGTGGACTTTATCATAGGATCTCTTATTTCATAGGTTGAACCATTCATATTGAACTACAGTATGAACCAGTTGAATGTAAGCTCCATGGAGCTACTCAGTACCCTGAGATTTCTTCATCAATGGATTAAGGTGTAGTGCTTATAGTGAAAGGGAAGGCATTGACTTTGGATAGTTCAAAGAAGTGAAGCGAGTAAAAAAATAAGAATAAAAACAACATTTCAAATGACAAGGGTGAGTATCACCACTATCAGAAGTTGGGCATTGGGAACAAAATTGTCTAAATTACCTAAAGATTGTCAAAGGAAGGAAATAGAATGGTTATGCTGCTCTTATCGGATTATTTATGATTCAAAATAGTTTCGCAGCCATTAAATTTCTTGTGTTTTAGGTACTGGATTTGGAACTCATTTCTGTAAAAAAATTATTGGGGCTTAAAAATGGCTACACATGGCAAAGGATGAAATGGGGCTTCAAGTTGATGATAGTTCTATTGCAAATGCAATTGCAGTTCTAGACTATTATTTACCTTTTCTTATTGGATTTGAAATTACTTTCTTAATTTTTATTATGTTGAAAACTTTACTTGTGGAATAACCTTTGTATCTAGATTGTCTATGACTGGATATATATTTTCTTTATGTTGATAATGTTATGAACATTATGTTGGATGGAAGTAAATTCTATAATGATGTTTTGGATAATCGGATTTATGTGTTTAATTCTAATCACGTGTATACTACTTGGCATTAATGATAATTATCTATGTCATTGTAGGCCAGGTCATTTAAGTAATAAAATGCTTAAAAAACTAAAAATCAAAGGTTTACTACCATTATTTTATTTTTAATCATTTGATATATGTGAGTCGTGTCTTAAAGGAAAAATAAGCAAGAATTCCTTTAGTGGGAGCAATGATAGAGTTAATCAAGACATGGGTCTTGTACGTGCTTATTTATATGGTCAACCGCCTATATTACAAAAGATAAATGCTTCTTATTTTGTAATTTTGACTAATGATTTCTCAAGGCAAAGATATGTGTATCCTACGAAGAAAAAATTGAAAAGTATAAAAATGAGGTCAAAAATCAAATGAAGCATAAGATCACAATACTTCGATGTGATTGAGGAGGTGAGTTGTTGAAAAAGTGCTCCGACGTACTTAAAAAATTATACGATTATCTCTTAGATTACTCCATCCTATACTCTGCAACACAATGGTGTTTGGGAGAAAGGAATCGAACTATGCTTTGTACCATGATGAGTAAAGCAGAGTTGCCTCTTTTTTATTGTGGATATATACTGGAAACCAAACTGCATATATTTAATTTGATGCCTACTAAATTTGTGCTTAAGAGGCCATATGAGATATAGTTAGGAAGAAACCCTATCTATGGTATTGAAGGTGTGGGTTTGTTCAGCCTACGTTAAGAATGTTGGCCCCAGTAAACTAAGGAAAGATCAATAATGTGTAAATTTATAGGATGTCCTAATAATTCCATGGAATATATTTTTACAATATCGAGTAAACCAAGATTATTATTTCCTTTCATGCCATCCTTAATAAATTAACAGTGAGTTTTAAACTTGGATTAGATCTGAGAAATTAACATAGAAGTCAAAGTAGTAAACAAATCAAATTCACTCGTATATAAATATAGACAACCTATTAGATGGTCTAATAGGGAATCTTACACCTGAGGGAGATACTATAGTTTTGTCATGGAAGGCAAGAAAGAGGACCATGTCTTGAAAAACAATCATCCTCACCCATTCCTATAAGCACTATAGAGTAAAGACTCGACACTTGAGCTTGGAGCTATGAAATATGAAATGGATTTCATGTATGAAAACAATGTATGGACTTGTCTTTGGCATATAGCTCGTTCTAAATATTTTCAAGTTGTTAAGAGATACTCTTATTGGACTTTTCATCCTTTTTGCTCTCTTTCTCATCGGTCGCTATGGTTAAGTGATTCTTTTGTTCTGGTCAGTTGAATCCATGGATAATTTCCTCATAATATGTGCTAATCCAAATAATATTTTGTAACATGGTAAGCCTATCACTAAGTCCACTAACGGAGTGTTCTTCAGTTTGTACATGAGCTGGATCCCAGTTAATCCCATTCAAGATGTATGAGTTTGCGCTTTGTCAAGACATAGGAATGCTTGCCTTTGGAGGCAATTGTGATGTGTTCTTTTCCTTGCCTTATTTTTGGAAGTGTAGATAGAGAGTGAGCGGCCTTATATTTTTTGCGATTAGGAGTTAGGGCTTGAAAATTTGATCTAAGGCTAGTGATAGAGGTTTTGGACATATGAGATGGAATTGAAGTTGGCCCTTTTAGAGAGCTGGGCCTACCCGAGTGCGGGCTTGATCCCTCGAAAGTGGAGATTGATCCAACGAGGAGAATTAGAATCTCTCTTGGACCCAAAACGATCCCTTAACCTTTCGCATTGAGAATAGTGCCTTCTTTTTTCTTCCTCCTCGCTCTCTGTGTCTTCTCTTTCCTGTTGTTTTCTTCTACCTCTTTTATACTTAGACTCATGACATGATTCCATCGAGAGTGAGGATCCGCTTGGTAAAGGAAAGGGTGAATGTGGTTGGATCTTTTGTCCAGGGTTCAAAATTAAGTTTTTCCGATGGTACTTGAAAAGTGAAAAAGATTGGATTAGAACTTGGAATCAAAACAGAGTGTACGCCGAGTAAGTGTGCTTATAACCCTATGTGTCGCATAAAGTGTTGACGTGTTCTACTGATTCTACGGACCATCCTCATAGGGATGAGAGATCTGGGTAACTTCCCCCGTGGAAGTAAAAGGAACACTATCACCAGATGGGAACTTAGGAGTTGGGAACTCAAGATTAAACTCGGGCCTAGAGAAGTTAAGTATGTGTTCGAGGTTTGGTAGGTCACCAAAGATACCATCGGTAGTTAAGTTAGGGCTCATTTTCTACCCATGTTGTTTTAAATTTGATCTTGAGGAGCCAAGGTGCAGGCGGAGCAGTAAATTTTGTAGGATCATTCTCCACGATCGATTCTTCCACCTCATCCTCCTCTTATCGATGCTATGGACTTCCTCGACGACATTTATGGTGTCTTGATTTGCGAGGACCGAAGATTTATTTTGACCTCTTAAGCACTTGAGGTAGCTTGAGTGGCTCTTGGTGCAAGCGACATGTGACCAAGCGTTCGACCATTGTATAGTAGTTTGAAGTGGCACAGTCTGATGTCTATAAGGAGATTACTTCTTTTATTGTCTTCTATGAGGATGCCCATTAGGAATTGGAGTGTGCTTATCTGAGCAGTGTTAGTATTTTTTTGAGGGATATCTATTGGATCAATAGTCGAAAAAAAATTCAGTGAATTGGATAGACTAGATTTCAATGGACTAGGGCTTAAAAATGGAACTTATGTCAAGATATCCACTTCTGAGTGAAACTGACTAGACATCCAACTAATAAATATTCTTGCTTGAATTTTTTGAGCTTATTATACAGACCGACGGTTATTTATCAGTCATTGGATGACTCCATGAGGGTGAGAGATGGATTGTCAGACTTCCTTTTGAAGTTGTGAGGAATCAAATTTCTTCAGAAGCAGGTACCCTACCTAGACATTATACATAGGTGATCTATGTTTAATTAAGGAGGCATACTTAGTTAAGGAGGCATACTTATTTGGGAGTATTTGGGTAGGGGAAAGCCTAAGAAGTTGGAGAGTTAGCCTCAAGAGATGGTAGAATGGCAAGACCGCTCCAAAAAGACACATATATGGTTACAAGTGGTGTAACCCTCTAGAGGATTGTATGTTCTATGTATGGCAATGAAGTCAGAGTTTCTTCTAAGGAGATACCATAGCATTCATAGATCCTTGTTACTTCCATGCTTATAGGTTGATGTCCATAGTGGTGTCAACATGAGGCTCCCTTGCACCAACATATCATGCGATTTGTAATAAAATTAGTTATTTTTTCAAAAAAAAAAAACTATTATACATATTTAATTAATTTGATTTTTAAAAAATTCAAATTTAAAATTATCAATTTTATAATATAAATAATTAATTTTGAACTCTAAGCACATATAGTTAATTAATTTAATTAAATTAAATAACTAATGAAAATATCAATTAAGTAAACATATGTATATGTACATATATTGATATATGTATATACCTATTATTGTTATAGTTTTAAATTTATCTTTAACTTGTTTAAGATTATATTAAAATTTTGAATTTAATTTAAATATTTAATTAAATTGTAATTAAATAAATGGATTTATTAAATAAAATTAATTTTACTTATTAAATTAAATTAAATAATTAATGAAAATATCAATTAAGTAAGCATATGTATATGTATATAGTGTGTGTATATTGTTATATATATATATATATATATATATATATATATATGTATATGTATATGTATGACTATTTTTTTTTAAAACTCTACTCCGAAGAGTATAGCCCAACACAGCTAGTCCGACCAGAGCTAGGAATGGGAGGTTATCCTGTCCAATAGGAAGCATTCATTTTCCAACCATTTTTGTTGGATTTAACAGGAAACTCAACTTCCCGTCTTGAAGGAGTAGGGACTATGAATTTAATTTAAATATTTAATTAAATTGTAATTAAATATATGGATTTATCAATTTAAACTAAAATGTATACATATATTGGTGTGTGTGTGTATATGACAGATTATAAATGATATAGTTAATTATTTATCTCAAACTGTTTAAGATGAATAATATCAAATTTTAGAAATCTGAAATAAATAAAATCTATAAAATATGATTTAATTAATAAAAATAAAGTTAATTAAATATTATTTAAGTAATAATAATTATATTTGATAGATTAATAAGGTACATACATACATTATATAGGCTAACTAAATTATAGTAGTTATATATAAATTAGCCTTATATAACTATATGTATAAAATAGTGTAAGTATAACTGAAATAAACCCAAAATAGATTTTTGAAATAAGTATATACATCAAGTACATATACCGTGATTTTCGATTTATCTAACACTTGAATCACGAAGGTGTTTCATAAGAAGCACATTATTCCTTATATAAATATCACTTAATGTGCGTTTGTGTTTTAAAGATTACGAATCCTTAATATATAGACTTGTCGCCTACTATTTATATATATATATATATATATATATATATATATATATATATATATATATATTAATAGATTACTTAAATACACACCAATTGTTGAGAAAACTCAAGTGAGGGGCATTATACATAGTACTATTAACATATTGGTTATACTAGGTAAGATAAATGCATGTATTTGTTAAGCAAACCCAAGTTACATGCATTATACTTAGGCCACTACGAATTGTTAGGTAAGAGTGAATAATCTCTCTAAATTTGTTGAGCAAATTTAAGGCCGAGGTTGAGATTAAAGCAAAGAGCAAGGTTGGGAGTTGTACATGGTACAGCCAATAAAGAGTTATCCATCGCTTGACGACCTTTGGTTTGTTGAGCAAACTTAAGTTTGGAATCCCAAGGTAAACCATTCCAAACACTCACCAGATAAATTGTAAAATTTCTATATTTGTCTTAAGGTTATGAGGAATATATAATCTACTTCGATAAATTTGTGCAACAAATATAATTGATAAAAGGTATACCAGTTAAGCCATGCAAATAAAATTAATTACGATTGATATAGAAATATAAAATATATTCACCAGTAAATCTTTTCGCATGTTGTCAATTCAACTCATTCCAGTTCCAAACTATATAACTAGTAAATACATTCGTAACTTGGTCAATTAGACATTTATATGCCAAAAACTGTCCATTGTCTTTTATAAGATTTTAACTCTAAAAGCAACGCAAGAATATGGATATTTGATCCATATTTATGCATATATAAAAGTTATATAGTAAATAATCATGTTCGTGATATACAAATTGTCAATAAATTTCATTCAATTGAAATGAGCAAGTAAATAATGATGCAAGATCATGCATTCAAATTGATACAGTAAGGATCATATTTTGTATGATATAGCACTAGACCAACAACAATAAGCCAGACCTAGGAATTTGATCACTGAAATATTAGTCGATCATTTTAAGTAAAGTGCAACTTCTTTAAATGTTAAGGATGATCAAATGAACTTTTGTAATGAGTTCATTGTGATTTTATAGTAAGGATTTTCCTTGAATGGTTAGACAATTGGAAAGGAAAACGAATATACGAGAGTGGACCTAACTTAGGCATAGTTGGAATGAATAGAGTGAGTGACACCTCTGCTTCATGAAGAGATATTGGAAATGAGAATTATATAAAATATTACTGAATATTTAATATGGAATGAGAAATATAATTTCAATTACAAATTTATTTTCATATAAAAAGTTATTTTCTATATTTTATCCATTATTCGAACCAAATGACATTTTGTTTTATTTGGGCTATAAAACGATGAAGAAATGGATTAAGAAGCGTTGAAAACATCAGAGTTCTGAAACTGAAAAATTCAAGATGTAGAAAAATATGTGAAAGTCGTATTGGCCAGTATTGATCTAAATGGTTGGTACCAAATAATCCAAGCAAGTGGGAGGCCCCCTATTTTGTGCAATAACCATAATTTGGAAAAAGAGAACAAATACTTAATGCGACAGTAAGTCAGCACCGAATCATATGGGTTGGGACCAAACCATACGTATTTTTGGAGTTGTGATAATTACAAATTAAAGATTTATGCTATGCCAAGAAAAAGAAAAAGGGTGTTAAAAGGATAGGCCGGTATTGATCCACATCGACCGACACCAATATATAATAGTTCTTGGATTTTGTGCGACTTGGCCCATTCTTCACGCTTAAAACTTCAAATCTAGAGATATTTTCCTATTTGAACCAGATCTAGCAATTTTCATGGTCATGTTCATTTATAAACAGAAGGATAACATCAATTAGAAAAGGACTTTTGATTTTATTTTAGATTCACAAGGACGCGCCACCATTTTTGAAGCTAAACTCCATTTTAGAGTGAAATGTTTGTAGAACTTGGTTGTAATTCATAAAAAAATCTAAAATATTATTGATAATAGATATAGGCTTAAGATCCAACCCGAAACACTTTAAAATTTGTGTTTTTCTATCTACTATCTCTTGATCCCTTCTGGATTCAATTTTCCTTTCAATTTTATTAGGTGTTTCCCCTTTTACATGCAAACTCTGTAAGAATTTTTTGCGATTTTGAGATATTTGTTCTTAAACTCTTGACTATAAACTATTTTTCGAAACTGATATAAATATTCCATAGTAAGTGGTTGAGTAGAGCTACGTATTTCATACGTTGCCATAACAATGGCATAAATAGTGGGAGCTTGCAATATAACGCTTACTAGTAAATGCATCAAGATATGAAAATTAGTTTTAAAATATTGATAAAGTTAGGGATATTCCTTAGGCCCAATTATGTAAGTTGTTCATATATCTAACCCAATAACCAATCTTGTTCGAAAGAAAAGGTGTTTTTTCTATAATTTATTCTTATTATACTTTGATATAATTAATTAAATAATTAATTTAAAGTATTTTAAACAGAAAATCCTTTGTGTGTTAGTAATACAATGTGTTGTGGTCATCAAATTTTTATCACATTATATATGTTGAGACTATAGTGTGTTACGCTCTCCAAATGTTTGGCAGTGTATTACTCATGGTTGTTGGTGGGCACCATGGGGTTTCGTATGGAGAGTTATTGGATAACTATGGAATGCCTTACTTGAGAATTCTCTAGTGATTAATATAACTCAGGTCAAATAGACAATCTCAAAATGATGATGTTACATAGTTCCCTCAACTCGAGAAAACTGTGGAACTCCAATGTGGAAACTTCACTTTGGTTATAGTTAAATCATGGTATGATATCCACTGAACGAAAATAGTTGGGTCTGAGTTGAAGCACTGGAAGTGAAACACTATTCAATAAAGAATGCATCTCCTCAACTATATGAGGTTAGTATCACGGTTAACTATATTCAACTCAAAGTCAAAGTTTCTAGTCAGAGTAGCACAGCCAATAATAATTGTTATTATTGAACCAATGACTTCCTGTGTGGATTAACCAAGTTGAATAAGGATAATGATATAATTTTATCCAAAATCAAATTTCATAAGTCCTACTGTGATATAGTGTAGATGAAGAGAATTGTTGGAAATAGTTGTTACTACCAGGTAAAACTTATAATAGTAAAATTAGAATTTATCGAAAATACACGTAAGCATAAATTTTGACAAAATGTTACTCCATAGCTAAGGTGATGAGTGAACATTGATATTCAAATAGCTCGATAGTAAATACTGTGAATTTACACTCGGAAGCCGCATAACAACATTTCATAGGTTTTCCAAAATATCATATGATTCAGTTGATTTGTAAATTGCAATAAATTAATTAAATTAATTAATATTTTTTGAAATATTAATTAAATTAATAAAAAAATTATTTGAAATATTAATTAATTTGTTGCTTCATTGATGCATTGAATTCCATTAGCAATTTTTTGATGCCATTAGTATTTTTTTGAAAGGTAAGTTGGTTTTTACAATGGACCGTCCACTTTTTATTTTTCCAAAACGAAAGGGACAAGCTACCAATGCAGATACAACTCACATGGAGAACCATGTGACCAAAATACGATTAATATCTTGATGATTAGTAACCAATAGCACAAGCACTATGAGCAAATAGATCTACAATGCTAAAATACAATTATATACGTGATGCCTAGAATCACTTGCACAAGCACAATGACCATGAAGAATAGCAATACAACTAGACTAATAAAAATAAAAGATACATATTGCATAAAACTAACTTGCACAATGTTACCCAGTGTCGTGACCCTCCTATATTGGGCTAATCACAAATGCCAGATTCGACTGCTGATGAGAAGTATGATCATAAAGCAACGGCTGCAAGACCAAGATGTAAAGTCCGGCAGTTTTGCAAAGCCTGGATTAGACAGAGTTAATAGATAGATGACTAGGATGTCGAAACCGTGGAGGTTAGTTTGGTTGGAAAAGGTGTCGGCATGGTCATTGGTCAACTTGGATAAGGTAGTGAAGGGATCGGTATACACTCAAGGTAAAAAGGGGTCGGGATGGTTAGTTTGAGTGGAAATATAAAGGGATCGGTATGAGTTGTAAAGTTAGAGGGATCGGCACAATGCACTCATAAGAGAGGGGTTAGCATTGTGTCTTCGAAAGGAATGGATCGGCATGTTGATGGTCAATGGAGAGGGATCGGCATGGCATGACTCACAAGGGAAGGATCAGCTGATATGGTTTGTTCGATATGGACTGGCATGGCTTGGTAGTGGGGGATGGATTGTCATACGTTGAGGACCAGGAGGGATCGACGTTTTTTTGACCAGATTAGGATTCATACCAAAACACTACAAGAATTAAAGCTTCGCAAGTCCAACCGTTATGATACTTAAAGCACCGTCATTATAAACCATAAAGGAGCTACCATAGGGATCGCTTTCACAAAATCGACACATGGAGGGATCGTATTGATCCCTATCCATTGAGAGTTGGTATCGGCCCTTCCTATGGTGGGCTTATATGGTGGAGGAGGTCCTGTTGTTGAAGTTTCAGCCAGATTGGAGGTCTCCTTCATCTATAAATTCAGGCACAACGGGCCATTTTAGGGACTCTTACGATGTTAGCTAAACTCCTCCATTATTGTAACTAACTTCCTTCATTCTTTTTTGACCTCTTGCTATTTCTTGCTGTTTAAAATTATAACCAAGTGAATTGAGAAGCAATAAACATAATATTCAAAGTGGACGAAGGCAATCAACGCCGAACCACTATAAATCTTTTTATTTTACTTTTTGCTGCATTTCTCTTGCTATTCTATGATCTTCCTTTGTTTCATTTAATTTCTTCATTTATTCCACTACTTAAATCTGTTCTTGGGTGTTTGCAGCCAATTTGGGCGCAAGCATTTTGGTGCTTTCATTGAGAATGTTGATTATCAGCCTGTTAGGATCACCTTTGTTGCTACTGAATTGAGGAAATAAATTGAAGGAGATCCAGATTCGTCTTTAGAAGCTTGAAAATACTACTTAGATTTACCAAGATCTAAGCAAAGAAATCTAGAATGGTGAGGCGCACCAGATCTACTTTCTAGAATGTTGATGCCAATGAAACTACCTGCGTCCAACAAGGGGGCCCAAGCAACCAACCTGCTAATGTGAATGTGGAGTCTGTTGTAGTCCAAAACCCTACTGGTTCCATAAAATTAAATAATTGATGAGAGAGCTGATCGAAAGTCGAAGGCAGCTAAATAAGTAAATCCAGACTAATGCCAACTTAGTGAACCAGATTGTGCCAAAGCGCCAAAAGGGATCTCGCTTCTTACTTGGCGTCAGATAGTTCAATTTCATCAGACGAACATCATCGGCAAAGGCGTCGCAGAATTGAAGCAGCATGAGCAGGGACATAGGACCAACACTTGGCAGACCAACATGGCCTGCCAAGACGGGTCAGTGTCGATCCTCCCTAGGGGTCGGTACCGATCCCTCAAAAGGGGACTGCTCCTCAACTGCAGCTGGAGGGTCATGCTCGACTTGGATCCGAGAACTTGGATGCTGGAGTACGTTTGGATGACAACCAAATACCTCTCCGGAATGACAATAAAGTGAATGCTCATAATGCACATAGGAGAATGACAGGCCAAGGAGGCATGAAATGGCCCAGAGACACCGACCTGAACATTCACGCGACGTGGAGCACAACCACCACTTAGCGCCACCTACCCAGACGCTGGACTTATCTGCAATGGTCAAAAAGATGGTAAGGGAGGAACAGGGCTTGACAAACAATGATTGGGGAGTCTCTAGGAGCCATACCCCATTTACCGATAGTGTTTTACATGTGGAGTATCCTAAAAGGTTTAACATGCCTACGATGCCTGCTTATAAAGGAAAAACTGACCCCAGGAAGCACATCATGAGGTAAGAATGGTTGATGTACTAAGAAAGGGCGAATGATGCCACCAAATGTAGATGCTTCTTCATAACTCTTTGTAGGATCGCCATGATGTGGTTCACCAGATTACCAGTGCGATCAATCTCAAGATTTGATGAACATGCAACAAGAATTGTGGAGCAGTTTCGGATTCATGCTACTCGCCCAAAGGATGTGATGTCGTTGTCCAGTGTAATCCAGGCTCCAAGCTGAAGGACTACTTGCAGAGATTTCATGTTGCTACCATTAGAGTTAGTAACCTAATGACCATGCAAAACTTATGGCTGTGACGAGGGGGTTTCACCCCGAATCTGAGATCGACGACCGGCTAGCTGGAATAATGTCGGCCATATTGGAACGTTTCTACTCAAAGGCGGCCTAGTTTATGAGGGAGGTAGATGCCAGGTTGTCTAGAAGGAGCAATGCTATGGAGCCGAGTGGGGAAGTGGTAAAAAGCAATATCGCAATAAAGCAGTCTGATTAGAGTTCCGGGAAGGTTCAAATTAATGTTTAAATCAAGCCGAGTCAACAAAAAAGAACTAGAGAAGGGGATAGTGGTCGAAAGAGGGAGCCTGGAAGGCCGAAGCCCAAGTTTTCTATGTATAGTAGCTATATATCTTCTAATGCATCTCTGCTATTGATCTGATGGTTATCTCAGCCATGTTTGACATTGCTCTGGTGGAAAGAATTTTGATCGATTGTGGAAGTTTTTCGAACATTATCTTTAAAAAGGTATATGATCAAATGAGGATGGAGGCTAAGGATTTGAAACCATCTAAAGCTCGTATACATGGTTTTAATGATGTGGCTATTGAAGAAGTAGGTTATGTCGAATTGCCAGCTGAGTTGGGAGAAGGTGAACGTTGGAGGGTGCAGATCCTATCGTTTATTGTTTTGGATGTGGATTCACTGTACAATGTTTTTCTGGGTCGTCCGACCCTGGCTGAATTTTGGGCAGTTTTGGCCCCATGGTGTTTGACATTGAAATTTTCGATGATAACGGAGTAGGTGTTGTGCATGGTGATCAGGCGACTGGACATGGCAGTTATCTAGCCGAATTGAGAGAGGCTCAACGAAAAGAGAAGGAAAAGGATGTGGACACGTCTGTCCACATCCCAGTTACTGAATATTGATAAATGGCGCCTGAGCCTTGGCTTGGGTACCACAGTCAGTTCTATAGAGATATAGCTCCGAAGGATGATGAGAAGGAACCTAAGTAGACCAAGGCAGCGCCAGCTGAGCAGATGATTGATATTACAGTCAGCCACGACGACCCGTTGTAGGTGTTGAAAATTGGATCGCAACTCAGCCCTTCGATGATGAGAGAACTTACTAATTCCCTCCGAGCGAATATGGATGTATTTTCTTAGAATCATTCTAACAAGTGCGGGATTTAACCTACCATCGCAAGCCATGCATTAAACATTGATCCAAAATATGTCTCAGTGGAACAGAAAAGATGGGGCATGGATGCGGAGAGATCTGTTGCTTTTAAAAAAGATGTGTATAAACTTAAAGTTAACAAGTCTATTTGTGATATCCCGTAATTCTAGACATCTGTAATTGATAAATAATCGGGTTAATTAATAGGATATTGACTTAACAAATAAATATGATGATAAATATTTATACTTGGATAAATATTTATTTGATATTCTTCTAGTGCAATTATTTAAAATTTGCAAAATCATTATTTTCAAATAAATGTAATATGTGTTTTTTTAAATATGTAGGAGTGAATTTAAATTTAATTTGAATTTGAGATTGAAAATTCATAAAAATCTTGGAATGAATTTGAATACATATATGAGAATGTGATAATTTATTTATGCATAAAGTAGTTTCAAATTTATTTTCTTAAAGGTTGTATAAATACAAATAAAAGAGAAGTATAAAATATAAATAAATAAATATAATATAAGTAACATAAAGAATATATGCATTATATAATAAAAAAAATTCTCATGCTAAAGACAAGTGTTAAGACTTTAACACACTAAGAAACTAATGTAAATCATTTATCTTAAGAATTGAAACATGTGCTAATAATATAGACAAGTGGCATTATGAATTCCTTTAATTTGAATACGAATTTGATAAATGATTTAACATACACTTGTAAACCATATTACATTTTCTTAGTATATGTATAAACCTTTGAGAGAACATGGTTCATAAATTAATTAAATGAAAGGGGTTAAGTTTAAAAATTTAATGAAATTTAGGTAAGTGCTTAAAAACAAAGTTCTAAAATTTATTTAAACAAGGACTTAAACAAATTTATTTAGCAAATGACATTTGTAAAACTTCAAATAGGAAATAAACACATGTTAACTTATGATAACAAGTGGCAAAGTTTTTCCTTTGAATGTGAAGAAAAGATAGCCAGGCCATTTCTCATTTTTCAAGACTGATCTAAAGAAAATCAAAATCTGTCAAAAATATTCAAACTAGATAAACAGCCTGTACAATTATGAAAGCCTGAAGTTAAGCAATTCCAAATACAAACTGCAGCTGAAAGCAAAACTCAAATAAAATCAAGAACAAATTCACAACAAAGTACATCTCAAATATTATGCAGGAGCGAACACCAAGCTACAAATCAAATTAAACACCTGATTCAATAACCAAAGTGAATTCCAGTTTACAAGCTACTCCTCTGATTTCTGTAAACATAGTGGTGAGTAACTTTCATCTTTAAATTTGGCCTACCTATTTGTGTGAATGCTTGAAAAAAAAGACCTTGAAATTATGATAGGTAGTTGTTTGCTTAGGGATGAAAACATATATACATGTATGATAATATTGCATGCATGTCTGCTAACAAAATGAATTAGCTCTGTTTTATCAATGTACTGGGAGTAAACTTTGAACTAAAACTTAAGAATCAAATAGGAGTTGCATATGAATTACTGTGATTGATGATAGATCTGCATGGATGTATATATGTGTGCTTTTGTGTGTTTATAGGTATGTTTGTCTGCTGATTTTAAGGCATTTCTTTTCTCATCATAAGTCTCTGCTTTATAATCTGTAAAATGAACCACCTTCAGATTGGATGCATGAGTTAAGCTTGAATAAAACTTTTGATTTATGATTAAAAAGGGGTTTGCATGATGGTTTTATGATTTCAAATCATGTTTAAATATATGTAGTTGCTATGCATGTCTGAAAATCAGAAAAAGGAAATTATCCTTTTCTTTTTCTTTCAGAATTACAGGTTCTGATTTGTAGAAAGAAAAAAAAAATCAATCATTTCCTAAATTCTCTAATTCATTTCAGACAGTAGAATCTAACTAAGGATGTTAGTTTAATAAGATTCAAATTTTAAACTAATTCAAATTAAACAAAGGAAGATCTAGAAGGAATTTAAATTTGCAGTCAAATTTTAAAATATGTTGAAATTCAAACATTAATGTTTATGGTTTCCAGATTGTAACTTGAATCTATCTAGGAAGCTATGATTTTTAAAAACAAAAATCAAAATTTTAAATTAAGCATTAAGGTAGCATTTTGGGTTTTACTGGAAGTATTATTTGAGGCTACCACTGGCGATAGAGGGGTAGGGAGGGCTCAGGGTTTTTGTATAAAGCTAGATGTAGACCATGGATGTTGGGAAAAATGATGGCGGAGGCAATTATCAACTGCGCCGTCGGCGGGGTGACGTTTTTGGTTTTAACCCTAAATTTTGTCAAGACTGCAGAAGTGGGAACTGCGTCATTCCTAAGGCATCGAGTCACATGGATTTTGGGTGATGGATGCATCGATGATGCGCGGAGCCAAGGCGGGAATCGTAGTAAATTGTGGTGAACGACGTCGCAGATTCGAGATGTTTTTCTGGTGATGTTGATTCCCTGTTTCCTTCTGCACTGCTCGATTTTGTCTTGAGGCTTGTGCTTACGATTTGGCGATTGAGATGGGTTGCCACGATGAAGTTGGATATGCAGGAAGGTTTATCACTGGTTGGAGGAGGCGCCGGTGTTGGTGCACGTGCACCAGCGCAATCAAGTCTGAATTGATGGTTGTTTTGGGGAAGACGTTGTATCCTCGGGTCTGTTTCGAGTAAGTTTGGGTTTTGCCTCGAAGTGGGAAGTTACGCGTGTGACTCGGGGTGAACTATGGGAAAGACTCGGGTTGGTTTCAGGGTGAACCCGAAGAATAGGGTTTTATAGATTTTATAAATAAGGGTAGTTCAAAATTTTAGTAATTAGGCTCTACAGATGTTAAAAAAAAATTAATTCTTTGTGTTATAGTGTTATTATTATTGGTTTAAGAAGGTGTATAATAGATTTTACTTAAAATAAATTGATTCTTAAGTTATTTAAAACTTAATTAAAGTATGTAATTAAGAAATTAATTTAAAGGATTAAGTTATGTGTTATCAAAGATTAAATGATAAATTAGATAAATGGGTTAACTTTAAGTAAATCAAGGACTTTGAAGATTAAAGATTAACAAAATTAAGAAATTTAAAGAGAAATTAAGTTATTAATGATTAAGGGTTATAAATTAATTAATTTGAGATTAATTAATTGGTAATTAGTGATCATTTAATGTAAGTAACTAGAGGTTAATTACTTAAATATTTAACTACTTAATGTAAGCAATTTAAGAATAATTTGTTAGGAGTTAACTTATTTAATTAAGAATAAAAAGTTAAGTTAATTAATGATTAGAGATTAATTAATTGAGGATTATCAACCAAAAGAATAATTACTTGATGAAAGTAATTTAAGAAGATTTCTTAAGGGAAGCAGTGAAGGATTAATTACCTAGTGTAATCAATTAAGGGATATAATGAATAAGACATTAATTAATGGATAGTTAATTAATAAGTGGGGTCAATAAATGGTTAAGTAATCATTGTAAGTGATTAATTTGAGTAATTAATTAGGCATTAATGTAATTAATGTGAATAGATAAGGATCAATTAATTTGTGTGATTAATTAAAGGTTAATTACTTAATGAAATTAGAAAGGGTAATTTAGACATGTTTTATTAATGGTTTAAATTTAATTAATGTTAAGTAAGTAGGATTAAGGGTGATTAAAATAATTAAATTAATTTTTTTAAATTAGTTTAGAATGGTAAGACTAATTTATCTTGCTTACGAATGATTGAATAATATTTCATGCCTTAGATTGACTAATATCTTGGATATGTGTTTCGGAAATGCTTTCTGATATGATATGTTGGGTTTAAACTGAGATAATTTAGTTATCTATTGATGTTGAATTAATATGGGTGACACTCTATATTTGAAGGTTGAAGTGTGTTTCACGTGAATAATTTGGGATAAAATGGTATTGAATTCGAAAAGACCGGAGTCGGGTATTAGTAAATACCCGAAACCACTTCGATTCTTTATAAATTGATATGTGAAATCAATAGACTGAAGAGAAATGATTTTAGTGAAATTACACCACTTGATCTAAGTTTGGGTACTTAGAATTTGATAGGTGAAATAAGTAATGTCTATAACAATTTGTGAAATTGTATATTGATGCAACTTACCCGGGTTTATATAAGTTGTATGTTTTGTATTCTTAGATGCTTTTACTCACGCTGGTTTCCAGCCTGACCCGGGTGTTACTTTAATGTAATGCTCAGGTCAGACCAAGTATTACAGATTTTCAGGTAAGGACGTTCTGGAGCTCAGGAGGAGAGCTAGATGGCAGGAGCGTATGGAGTGGATTCGTATATAGTATTGTTGTTATCTGGACAAGTTGTTAAACTATCCAGTGTTGTATGGGATATTGTTCCTCTGATGTATATAAATGTAAATTGAAAAATACGGTTTTCTTTGTATAACTGATATTATTATTTGCTATTATATTTTATCCGCTGCGAATGTGAGATTCTGAGTTTGAGTTTCTGTTTCTTCTTCTTTCTCTTTCTTCTTTTCACTAAATATCTGTAAATTTCGGGATCGAAATTTACCGGGTCGTTTCATTTGGTATCAGAGCTGAAAGGTTAAGCGAGAACCTTGGCTCTGGTGGGATTACTCATTAAGGATAGGGTCAATAGTACCCTTGAATGAGTTGAGTGTATCTATATATATGAGAGAGCGTACTCGTTATTTTCTTATATAAAGATTTTAAATGATTTTATATAAGAATATATTTTGATATATAAGGCAATATTTCTTTGTAATAAATATTAAATGGGATGCTAAATTATTGAAATTTAATAAGAATTTAAGTGGTAAATTTATGTATCCGAGTAGTAATTGAATAGAATGTGCCATTCCTATAAGGAACATTAGAAATTAAATTTGGTTTCAAATTGTTAAAGGGAATGATAAATATTATTATTATTCAGGATAGTTTTGAAAGTAATCTTATAAGATGTTGTTTGAAACTTTGTTTGAAAATTTAAAACCAAATATGTTAAAACATAAGGTATATCTTGGTAAGCAAATTGATATAAGAGTAAAGGTTGAATTCTTCTAATTAAGTCTAATTTATAGGTTAGGAAGCCCCTTAGAATTCAGTCTGTGAGAGAGATGACTAAGGGTGAAGAATGGAAGGTTAGACGCAGAGAGCAAGGAGTAGCTGCACGTAGGGATCGTGAAGAAAATATTCAAGAATATGAGAATCAGGTTAAGGGAAGGGCTGAACCAGGACCCTATGATAATGTCACCTGTTACAGATAATTTAATAAGGGTCATTACGCAGCCAAGTGTAGTAAAACAAGGGAGGAATTAAAGGGTACATTCCACCGGTTTCACTCTGAAGTCTTGTGCTTTAAGTGTCATAAGAAAGGACATTTTCTAAATCATTGCCCTGAAGTGAGGAAGGCGAAAGCGTAAAACAATTAGACCGGTTAATGAGTCGACTATTTGCTATCATTGTGAGAAGCCGGGACACATTGCTAGGAATTGTTCCGAGAGGCAGAAGAAGAGTAAGGCTGTGGAACGTACTGCTGGGGGCGTGAAGGTTATCCAGATTGATGATAGGGTAGAAACATTTTGTAGTAAATGTTATAAGTGGGGACACCCTGTTGAGAAGTGTATGTTTGGGCTTTTCCCTTTGAAGGGAAGTCCATAGGAAGGATACTTGTAGGAGCATTTGGGCTCTGTTCTTCCCAAACCTCTCGGTAATAGGAAAGCATCTGGATTTATGACTTCTGTAAGACTCTTATTTTGGATTAATGTATGTAATGTAAGAACTACTAATATGTAGTGAATTAATGTATGGAATCATTTTGGACTTAAGACTGAAATGTTTAAGGTAAAACTTCAAGGGTTGGGTTATACAAATTTAAGTTTGGTAATAAATTGAATTTTGGAGGAAATCAAGAATAATTCGACTTGATTTGGAAAGGGAGTTTGAAATTGGGATTAATTCTGACCGGAGTTGAAATGGATTGGAATTGAAGTGTGTTCAATTGAATGGATATTAGTCCAAAGTGATTGGATTAACTTGAGATTATAATTAAAGTTGAATATGTTTAGAATCAAATGGAATTTGATTTAAATGTGAAAAGGAATAGAGAATTAATTCAACTTGAACTGGGAATAAATCAAGTCCAATGGAAATTGGAGTTATTTAAAATTGGAACTGTGTCAATTTAAATAAAAGTGGGAATTTAAATTGAAATGAGAATGAAGATTGGGAAGTGGACAGTTTTGACTCTGAACTATTTTTAATATAAATTGTTTTAATATAAACTTATTTTTCCAAGCTATTTATTATATATATACAACTTTTCTTTTAAAAGCCAAACTATCTTATATTTGTTTTACAATTATTTTTGATATTGTTTAACAAATTTTCCAACTATTTTATAAACTAATTACTATCAACTATTTTACAAAAATAATTACTATCTTACTATTATTTTGCAATTATCCAAAATTTCTATAATTATTTTAATTGTTTTCTAACTATTTTATACCTATTTTACAAACTAGTAATTGTTTTCCAACTACTTATCTATTTTTAAATTTTTCAAGCTATTTTCTAAATAAACTGGTCGGAGTTCAAACTGTTATTGGTTAAGTACTCAATCGAGATAAGAATAGAGGTGATAATCCAAATGAATTGAAGCAATTGAGAGTAAGTGAATGAAAATCAAAGTGAATGTGAATAGAAATTAAATTGATTTGGCTAAAACTAGGGTGTACGTATGTTATTCTATTTGCATAGTGATTTGATCCAGATTCGAGCATAGAATTTCGAGATAGATATATCGATCCGAGTGGGATTTCTTTTCACTCGATTTTCGATGGCGAACCTGGATATGGATTGTTGATTGGTTCTGGATATTCTCAATCATAGTTATGACTATGCAAAGAGAATGACGGTTTCTGATCAAGGAACCAGATCTGTGTCCGCACTAGGAAGTCAGGTGGACGATACTAGTTCGGAAGTGAAATTGTGTGATTGAGTGAGCGATCAGATTGGTATAGCGTACAGATGATATGTGTACATCGTAAGAATTTGGATGAATATGATATTGAGAAGAGTAATCAAATTTGAATATTTGATTGTGAGTAAACAAAGTTAAATATCTTTGTTTTATAAAATGAAACTCCCCTTATTGAATCTTTTGCCAGAAGAAAAAGGGATGTTGAATATGTTTGAAGTATAAAAGGATTTTTATACAAGTTTGAATAATCCAAAGTTTTAAAGATTATATATATCTGTATATATATATATATATATATATATATATATATATATATATAAAGGATCTTATGAGGATTTTAGAAAAGGTTTTGGGAACCTTTGGATTTGGAAAGGCTTTTTGATTTTTGGGTAAAATCAATATGAGAATTTGAAAAACCTAATTTGAGAATTATCGATTTTATAATAATCGATTTTGGGTAAAGGAGCTTTGTATGGGATCATACTAGGTGTATGATTGAAGATACAATATATATATAGTATAAAATGTTTTGATTATGGCTCTGGGGAAAGAGGCGCTCCCTTGAAATGAACTTCTCAGGAGTACCACCGGGTGGTGCTGCCTTGAGCCCCAAGGGAGGGTTCTAAAGATGATCCTGTGAGGAGTCCGGACGAAACTAGTTCCTGGGGATTATGAGTAGAGTATAACATAGCGAAAGTCGTGTGTGCCGTTGAGAGCCAACAGTCTGCGTTTGATTTTATATCGGTAGACTGCGACCTATGTAGGAGTGGAGAGGTTTCATTTCGACAGCGAAAATCAGAGGCCGCTGAGAGCCTGCAGTTACATGGACTTTTGCTGCGACGACAACGTAACCCTGGATGTAACTGTGATCTGTTGTGTGGGTTCCATGGCGTAATCGAGAGGCCGTGGAGAGCCTGCAGTTACATGGACTTTTGCTGCAACGACAACGTAACCCTGGAATGTAACTGCGACCATGGATGGGGGTGATGATTTCCAGAGCATTCTCACCGAAGATATATCCTCTATTTTCAAAAACTGTTTTCTATATTTTCAATAAAATTATTTTCCAAGTATTTTCACTGGGTGTTGAAAATGGGTCTGCTAAGTACTTATAGAATTTCAGTCTTACGCCTGATCAACGTATGACCGAATTTCTGTGAGAACGAGGATGAACTGGTTAAAATATCGAGTTATAAAAAGTATTTTTTTATAAAACTATTTTGGCATATTGCAGATTTTAAAAAGTGTTTTAAAATGATCAACTGGTTTTAAATTATTTTATAAATTCTGGCTTCGTTCCTTTTCGAGGACGAAAAGATTCAAAGGGGGAAGGAATGTGATATCCCGGAATTCTAGACATCTGTAATTGATAAATAATCGGGTTAATTAATAGGATATTGATTTAACAAATAAATATGATGATAAATATTTATACTTGGATAAATATTTATTTGATATTCTTCTAGTATAATTATTTAAAATTTGCAAAATCATTATTTTCAAATAAATGTAATATGTGTTTGTTTAAATATGTAGGAGTGAATTTAAATTTAATTTGAATTTGAGATTGAAAATTCAAAAGATAAATATCTTGGAATGAATTTGAATTTGAATACATATATGAGAATGTGATAATTTATTTATGCATAAAGTAGTTTCAAATTTATTTTCTTAAAGGTTGTATAAATACAAATAAAAGAGAAGTATAAAATATAAATAAATAAATATAATATAAGTAACATAAAGAATATATATATTATATAATATAAAAAAAAATTCTCATGCTAAAGACAAGTGTAAAGACTTTAACACACTAAGAAACTAATGTAAATCATTTATCTTAAGAATTGAAACAAGTGCTAATAATATAGACAAGTGACATTATGAATTCCTTTAATTTGAATAAGAATTTGATAAATGATTTAACATACACTTGTAAACCATATTACATTTTCTTAGTATATGTATATACCTTTGAGAGAACATGGTTCATAAATTAATTAAATGAAAGGGGTTAAGTTTAAAATTTTAATGAAATTTAGGTAAGTGCTTAAAAACAAAGTTCTAAAATTTATTTAAACAAGGACTTAAACAAATTTATTTAGCAAATGACATTTGTAAAACCTTCAAATAGGAAACAAACACAAGTTAACTTATGATAACAAGTGGCGAAGTTTTTCCTTTGAATGTGAAGAAGAGATAGCCAGGGCATTTCTCATTTTTCAAGACTGATCTAAGGAAAATCAAAATCTGTCAAAAATATTCAAACTAGATAAACACCCTGTATAATTTTGAAAGCCTGAAGTTAAGCAATTCCAAATACAAACTGCAGTTAAAAGCAAAACTCAAATAAAATCAAGAACAAATTCACAACAAAGTACATCTCAAATATTATGCAGGAGCGAACACCAAGCTACAAATCAAATTAAACACCTGATTCAATAATCAAAGTGAATTCCAGTTTACAAGCTACTCCTCTGATTTCTGTAAACATAGTGGTGAGTAACTTTCATCTTTAAATTTGACCTGCCTATTTGTGTGAATGCTTGAAAAAAAAGACCTTGAAATTATGATAGGTAGTTGTTTGCTTAGGGATGAAAACATATATACATGTATGATAATATTGCATGCATGTCTGCTAACAAAATGAATTAGCTCTGTTTTATCAATGTACTGGGAGTAAACTTTGAACTAAAACTTAAGAATCAAATAGGAGTTACATATGAATTACTGTGATTGATGATAGATCTGCATGGATGTATATATGTGTGCTTCTGTGTGTTTATAGGGTATGTTTGTCTGCTGATTTTAAGGCATTTCTGTTCTCATCATAAGTCTCTGCTTTATAATCTGTAAAATGAACCACCTTCAGATTGGATGCATGAGTTAAGCTTGAATAAAACTTTTGATTTATGATTAAAAAGGGGTTTGCATGATGGTTTTAGGATTTCAAATCAGGTTTAAATATATGTAGTTGATGTGCATGTCTGAAAATCAGAAAAAGGAAATTATCTTTTTCTTTCAGAATTACAGGTTCTGATTTGTAGAAAGAAAAAAAAAATCAATCATTTCCTAAATTCTCTAATTCATTTCAGACAGTAGAATCTAACTAAGGATGTTAGTTTAATAATATTCAAATTTTAAACTCATTCAAAGTTAAACAAAGGAAGATATGGAAGGAAATTAAATTTGCAGTCAAATTTTAAAATATGTTGAAATTCAAACATTAATGTTTAGTGTTTCCAGATTGTAACTTGAATCTATCTAGGAAGCTATGATTTTTAAAAACAAAAATCAAAATTTTAAATTAAGCATTAAGGTAGCATTTGGGTTTTACTGGAAGTATTATTTGAGGCTACCACTGGCGATAGAGGGGTAGGGAGGGCTCGGGGTTTTTGTATAAAGCTAGATGTAGACCATGGATGTTGGGAAAAATGATGGAGGAGGCGATTATCAGCTGCGCCGTCGGCGGGGTGACGTTTTTGGTTTTAACCCTAATTTTTGTCAAGACTGCAAAAGTGGGAAATGCGTCATTCCTAAGGCATCGAGTCGCATGGATTTTGGGTGATGGATGCATCGATGATGTGCGGAGCCAAGGCTGGAATCATAGTAAATTCGGGTGAACGACGGCATAGATTCGAGATGTTTTTCTGGTGATGTTGATTCCCTATTTCCATCTGGACTGCTCGATTTTGTCTTGAGGCTTGTGCTTACGATTTGGTGATTGAGATGGGTTGCCACGATGAAGTTGGATATACAGGAAGGTTTATCACTGGTTGGAGGAGGCGCCGGTGTTGGTGCACGTGCACCAGCGCAATCAAGTCTGAATTGATGGTTGTTTTGGGGAAGACGTTGTATCCTCGGGTCTGTTTCGAGTAAGTTTGGGTTTTGCCTCGAAGTGGGAAGTTACGCGTGTGACTCGGGGTGAACTATGGGAAAGACTCGGGTTGGTTTCAGGGTGAACCCGAAGACTAGGGTTTTACAGATTTTATAAATAAGGGTAGTTCAAAATTTTAGTAATCAGGTTCTACAGATGTTAAAAAAAATTAATTCTTTGTGTTATAGTGTTATTATTATTGGTTTAAGAAGGTGTATAATAGATTTTACTTAAAATAAATTGATTCTTAAGTTATTTAAAACTTAATTAAAGTATGTAATTAAGAAATTAATTTAAAGGATTAAGTTATGTGTTATCAAAGATTAAATGATAAATTAGATAAATGGGTTATCTTTAAGTAAATCAAGGACTTTGAGGATTAAAGATTAACAAAATTAAGAAATTTAAAGAGAAATTAAGTTATTAATGATTAAGGGTTATAAATTAATTAATTTGAGATTAATTAATTGGTAATTAGTGATCATTTAATGTAAGTAACTAGAGGTTAATTACTTAAATATTTAACTACTTATTGTAAGCAATTTAAGAATAATTTGTTAGGAGTTAACTTATTTAATTAAGAATAAAAAGTTAAGTTAATTAATGATTATAGATTAATTAATTGAGGATTATCAACCAAAAGAATAATTACTTGATGAAAGTAATTTAAGAAGATTTCTTAAGGGAAGCAGTGTAGGATTAATTACTTAGTGTAATCAATTAAGGGATATAATGAATAAGAGATTAATTAATGGATAGTTAATTAATAAGTGGGGTCAATAAATGGTTAATTAATCATTGTAAGTGATTAATTTGAGTAATTAATTAGGCATTAATGTAATTAATGTGAATAGATAAGGATCAATTAATTTGTGTGATTACTTAATGGTTAATTACTTAATGAAATTAGAAAGGATAATTTAGACATGTTTTATTAATGGTTTAAATTTAATTAATGTTAAGTAAGCAGGATTAAGGGTGATTAAAATAATTAAATTAATTTGTTTAAATTAATTTAGAATGGTAAGACTAATTTATCTTGCTTACGAATGATTGAATAATATTTCATGCCTTAGATTGACTAATATCTTAGATATGTGTTTTGGAAATGCTTTCTGATATGATATGTTGGGTTTAAACTGAGATAATTTAGTTATCTATTGATGATGAATTAATATGGGTGACACTCTGTATTTGAAGGTTGAAGTGTGTTTCACGTGAATAATTTGGGATAAAATGGTATTGAATTCGAAGAGACCGGAGTCGGGTATTAGTAAATACCCGAAACCACTTCGATTCTTTATAAATTGATATGTGAAATCAATAGACTGAAGAGAAATGATTTTAGTGAAATTACACCACTTGATCTAAGTTTGGGTACTTAGAATTTGATAGGTGAAATAAGTATTGTCTATAACAATTTGTGAAATTGTATATTGATGCAACTTACCCGGGTTTATATAAGTTGTATGTTTTGTATTCTTTGTTAGATGCTTTTACTCACGCTGGTTTCCAGCCTGACCCGGGTGTTACTTTGATGTAATGCTCGGGTCAGACCGAGTATTACAGATTTTCAGGTAAGGACGTTCTGGAGCTCAGAAGGAGAGCTAGATGGCAGGAGCGTATGGAGTGGATTCGGATATAGTATTGTTGTTATCTGGACAAGTTGTTAAACCATCCAGTGTTGTATGGGATATTGTTCCTCTGATGTATATAAATGTAAATTGACTGACATGGTTTTCTTTGTATAACTGATATTATTATTTGCTATTAAATTTTATCCGCTACGAATGTGAGATTCTGAGTTTGAGTTTCTGTTTCTTCTTCTTTCTCTTTCTTCTTTTCACTAACTATCTGTAAATTTTGGGATCGAAATTTACCGGGTCGTTTCACTATTCGTGACACCCTCTATCCTGAATGGATATCTAGTCCTGTTCTGGTGAAAAAGGCAAATGGGAAGCGAAGAACGTATATTGACTATTCGGACTTGAACAAGGCACGCCCTAAGATAGTTTCCCCTTGTCTAGAATTGATCGGTTAGTTGATTCAACTACGGGGCATGAATTGTTGTCATTTATGGATGCGTACTCGAGGTATAATCAAATCCTGATGCATGTCCCAGATCAGGAACATACTATTTTTGTGAGGGAGGTTGGGTTATAATGCTACGTACCGATGTCGTTTCGGTTAAAGAACGCTGGACCAACCTATCAACGTCAGGTTAAGCACATGTTTAAGGATCAGATTGGGAGGACGATGGAAGTCTATGTGGATGATATGCTCGCATAGTCATGACGACCAAATGACCACCTTCAAGACTCTGTAGAGATGTTCAATATCCTTCATTTCTATAACATGGAAATCAACCCTCTGAAGTGCTCATTTAGTGTTGCGTTGGGGAAATTCTTAGGCCTCATTGTCAATGCTCGAGGAATTGAAGTTAATCAAGAAAATATTCAAGCCTTTTGGGAAATATAAGCACCTAGAACTATTAAATAAGTGCAGAATTTAAATGGTAAGGTTGCTACTTTGAGTTGGTTCATCTCTAGGGTAATAGATAAATGCATTCCTTTCTTTGATCTGATAAGGAAAGGTAACAGGAACTTCGAGTGGACGCAAGATTGTAAAGGCACATTATGAGCTTTGGTGGATCATTTGGAGAGACCCTATGTCTTGTTAAAGTTGGTAGATCATGAGGAGTTGAATATTTACTTAGTTGTATCGTCACATGCCATAAGTGCTGCCTTGATTCATAAGGAGAACCAAATTCAGATACCGATGTATTACATCAGTATACGATTAACTAGGGTAGAAAGAAAATGCCTGAGGCTAGAGAAGCTGGCGTATTTGTTTGGTGGTTGTGTCGCACAAGCTTAGCCTATATTTCCAGGCCCCATCCGATCAATATTAACACTAACCAGCCATTATGACAGGTCCTACAACAACCCAAGATGTCTGGAAGGTTGCTCAAATGGAACATCGAGCTCAGCCAGTTCGACATTACATATAAACCGCTGAGAGCTATCCAGGGACAAGCACTGGCAGACTTCATAGCAGAGTTCATCGTGCAAGACAAGCCCTCGGAGAACGGAGTATCCATGTTGTACGATGGAAGATGTGTACCGATGGGGCATCAAATGATCATTGTTTTGAAGCTGGCATTATTCTTGTGACTCCTAAGAACCAGTCAATTTTTACGCTTTGAAGCTTGATTTTCCTGCTACAAATAACGAAGCCGCATATGATGCCTTGATCGTCGGGCAAAAACTCGCTAGGGAGCTTAGAGTAAAGCCTCTTACAATCTTTTGTGACTCACAAATGGTGGTATCAAGTAAAAGGAGGTTATTAGGCTAAGGGACAACGACTTGCCCCATACCTTACTCGAGTTCAGGAGTTTTTGGCGAATATCAAATATTATGACATATCCCGCGTGAGTAGAACGGAGAAGCTGATTCATTAGCAAAGCTCGCGAGTACTGGTGATGCACAACAGACGGGCTTGGTTCTAGTCGAGACATTGCACACCCCAAGTATAAATATGATGGAAGTTGACTAAGTACTGGAAACGGAGAACGAGAGGGAATCATGGATGACTCCATTTAAATAATACATGTTGCTCGAAAGCTTGCCGGAGAAGAGAAACGAAAAGCGACAAGTCATTCGAAAACTTCATGGTATATTATAGAAGGAGGAACTACGTATAGAAAGGGGTTTTCTGTTCCCTTACTCTGATGCATCGCCCACGACGAGATAAAGCTTGTCTTAAAAGAAGTCCAAAAGAGGGAATGTGGCGATCACACTGGGGGTAGACTTTTAGCAAAAAAGTTACTCCATTATGGATACTACTGGCCAACTGTAAATCAAGATGTTGTTGATTATGTACGACGATGCAACAAATGCCAGATATATGCAAGAGTTCCAAGAGCCCAGGCGACGGATATCACACAAATGGTCGGTCCATGGCCATTTGCTATGTGGGGTATCAACATTATCGGCTCTCCACCAACCTCCAATGGTGGCGCAAAGTACACGATTGTCACGGTTAACTGCTTCACCAAATGGGCCGGGGCAGAGCCGTTAGCCATGATTACAACCAAGAAAGTTATTAACTCCATTGTTTGAAACATGATATGTCATTTCGGTCTTCCACGGACTATCGTGACTGACAACGGAACTCAATTCCATAGTGCTAAATTTAAAGAGTTTTGTCGATGGTATTGTATTGAGAAGAGGTTTGCGGCGGTCGCTCACTCTCAGGCGAACGGACAGGTTGAAGCTAAAAATAAGATCGCCAAATCTATTCTGTAAACATGTTTGGAGAAGGTTATGAGCAAGTGGGTGGATGAGCTTCCTACGACACTTTGGGCCAATGGACCACTCACAAACCCACAACTTGCCATACTCCATTTGCTCTTGCGAGCCGAAGCAGTTATTCCAGTGAAACTCGAAGTCCCTTCTCATCGAGTGACTTACTACAACGTTAGAATGAACCAAGATCTTCTTTGGAATATTTGGAAATTATCGACGGGAAAAACGATGAGGTTGATTTGAGAGCAGCAGCACACCGACATCAAATCGCTCGATATTACAACATGAAAGTCCGATCGAGAATCTTTGAAGTTGGCGATCTTGTCCTAAAGTTTTTTCGGTCCCATCGCACATGAATCCGACATGGGATGGACCACACATTATTGAGCAGAGGCTTGGAGAAGGAACTTTCAAGCTAGCGACTGTTGATGGTGCGACACTTCCAAGAATTGAATAGAAAGCATTTACGATGCTATTTCACTCATATTATTTCTTTTGTATTTCAGTACTAGTTACTTTAAATTTTTGCTTTGATGTTTGACCTTATCAATGTGTAATAAGACAAGTTGTTCTGTTCCTTGTCACATGATGAATAAAATCTTGAAGCTACCTTTACATAAGCCACTGTTATTACATTTTATGCTGAGTATGTGATGAAACTAATTGATATCGATATGTGCAATTTGAGAATAGATTCACGAAGTTTGAAGCCGATCAATCATACCAATCCCCAATGGAATCGATGAGGTGAGCTTCATAAGTTTTCTAAGTTGACGACTTCGGTAGACGAATCAAAGGGAAAAGCTTTCAATAAGAAACAAAGGTCGCTGACGATGAGAAAACAAGAAAAACACTAAGTCCTTGACTGCGGACTGGAGTACTCTAATTCCTCGACTTTGGACTAGAGTATCCGAACTGGAGTATAAACCATACGGGACAAAAATGACTACCATGGGTGGAAAAACGACTACCTACGACAAAAAATATTAGTCCCCAATCATGGATAGAGTACTCCAAGTCCCCGACTACAGACCAGAGTATAAATTGTTCGGCGGAGAAAAGACTGCCACGGGTGGAAAAACAACTGCCATAGGCGGAAAAATGTCTACCCACAGTAGAAACTCTAAGTCCCCGACTATGGACTAGAGTAGTCTAAGTCCTCGACTACAGATTAGAGTATAAACCATTCGGCAGAATGACTACACACGACAAAAAATCTATGTCCCGGACTATAGATTATTGTACTCTATGTCCCCAACTACGACTAGATTATAAACCAGTCTGTGGAAAAACGATTTCCATTTGAGAAAAAACGACTGCTCACGACAATAACTCTAAGTCCCCGACTACGGGCTAGAGTACTCTAAGTCCTTGACCGCGGACTAGAGTATAAACCATTCAATGGAAAAACGACTACCATGAGAAGAGAAATGACTACCCACAATAAACACTCTAAGTCTCTGACTGTGGACCAGAGTACTATAAATCCACGATTATGGACTAGAGTATAAACCATACGGCGGATAAAGGACTGCCACGGGTGAAAACACAACCGCCCATGAAAAAGCCTATAACTCTCCAGAGCATGGATTAGAGTATGAGTAATTAGGGTTTAGCTGATCACCTTTTAAAAATTCTAAGTTTCAAGATCATGGGCTAACTCATAAACTCAACGGGCGGACGGATGGATTTCGACTGTTCTCTATCCCACGTATTCCAATCTCTAGTCGACGAAAGAGATTCGAACTGTTGGAGACAAGACATAACTATTCATTACAGTTTCGGCCTCGCGTTGTTTACGACTTAAGATAACGTCTATGGAGAAGCCTCGAGATGGAGATAGTGAAATATTAACGAGATTTGTGAAAACTATTACAAGTACATGAGGTGGGAAGTAATTACTCTACTATTGAAGTAATAATTCACATGTAACTAATAAAAAACAAAAACTTTTATTTACTATCTCAAAATTTCATCATAGGTTATCCCAAAAGTTCAAGATTCATGCCCGTACACTTATTACTAAAAAAACACACATGACTTATCTAAATTATGTACAACAACACAAGGTACTAACTATTTTTTCGACTTCTTATCCTTCTTGATTTTCTCAGGGGTAGAATTAGTTGAGCGTCTTTTCCGGGACCCTATGCTACACTCAGCGGAGACGCTTGAAGAAGGAGGAATTTCAATGGAAATTGTCCCACCGGGCAGAATGGCCTGTAGAGGTACATGATTAGGATCTTTCATTGGTTTCCCTTTGACTTCACGCTTCGCCTTATCTTCCTCTTCAACCTGCTCCTTCATACTGCTTTTGGCGGTATGCTCCGAGGTGCCCTTGATCACTACATCATCCAACTCTTCGTCGAGGTACGAGTCCTCAGGCTCATCCTCATCGAATGAACCGATGACTTGAGCATCGGGACCTAAAATATCTGCAGCACTCGAAGCTTCAGCCTTTTTCTTTGTTTTCTCCATGGCGACATTGCTCCTAGAAGTTTTCTTTAATCCGCTTTCGCCGGTTCCTGCTCAAGGTCCTACCACAACGGAAAAGTTGACTGAACACAAAGCTACTTTTCCAAAAAAATAATTTAATGGACTCAATTTCCAATCCTTTGTACATGTCATCCTTGGAAGTGCCAAAGAGAGCTGATTAGCCTGTATGGATGACATGTACATCCAGCATGAATCGTTCCTCTTAGATGAGAAGATCTCCGAAGTCTCCGTCGAGCGCCAATATGAAATTAATCGCCTTAAGTTGGAGGCTATTCATGACAAAGACTTCATCAAGCATCAAGATGATGAGCTGCTTGAATATAAAAACCAACTTACCATAGCAGAGAAGAACGTGAAAGAAATGGCCGAGGTGGTAAGTCATTTGGAGACTTAGCACAAAAAGAACTAGATGTAGCGCTTCGGCATAGTGGTGTATGACCTTAGAGAATGACTCCTTACAAAGGGAAAAGGATGTCTTAGCTCGCCCTGTGGAAGAGCTTGAAAAATTATTGTACAAAGAGTGGGAGGAAAAGATTGGGGCACAGGAAGAATCAAAATAATACTACGAGGAGATCATTGAGGCAAGAAACTTAAAAACGAAGCTTGACAAACAGCTTACCCAGATCAAAGACTTGAAAGAAATAGCCCGCGAAGAGAGCAATGACTACCGGTGCTTTTCCAGGGTTTACATTTTCACCTCTCGGCACCGCATCTTAGGTTTCTCTTATCTCTCCCTCTTCGATGTCTTCCTAGGTTCCCTCAACAAGGGGCACCATGGGGCCGCTCACTTCTATCCTTCTTTTAAGCGCAATTCTCGAGACCGCTTTACTATCGAGAAGTCCAATTTTGCGATCGTCTTTCAATAGCCAAAATAATGAGAGCAGCTCACTAGTGATAAAAAATTTGATGTCCCGATCCTCAACAGGAGTAGCTTGAATGGACACAACGGCCATGAAATACTCGATGCCTACGGATTAAGGGCAAACACCTGAAAGAATTGGAGATGTTGTTATATTTAAAAAAGAAGTAGCGATATGAATCGTCAAACTAATGGCCAAGGCAGGAGCAACGCTTACGTCCTTCCAGCCATAACCTTAGGAAACTGGGAGGATGCCATACATAAAACCACACATGTTCAAATATAGAAAGCTTGTTCCATGAGCCCGTTAAGACATGGCATTTGTGCGAGGCTTCAAGAAAGATATATAAAGGACTCCATGTCCATCTTTTGAAATTATAGATGTGATGTCTTCGGCAGTTGGCGGACGGAACAGAACATTCATAAAGAGAAGGAAGGTTCCCTGAATGAAGGCATAGCTATTAAGGTGCAACTAAGTAGGTGCAATCTCCACGTACCTCAGAATTTCCTAAATGAAATAGTTGAAAGGTGAGACACATCCAGCCCAGTACATGAACTTTTTGCAATTAGTATATCTGGTCGGGGGCAAGTGAAGTCTGTCTTGCCTCGATTGACTAAAACGCCTTCCAACGGGATTCCATAGATGGAATATAATCAACGAAGAGCGACTTCCTCGATTCTAGACGCTTGTGAGTCAATAGGATTGTTTAGGATGATGGCACCTCAATAGCATCAGGAGCTAGACTACTAACTTCCATGGGAAGGACTGACATGTCGGAAAAAAGATTTACTTGCGAATCAGACACCTCTACTTGTTCTGTACGGTAACTCGAAGATGATTTATCAGACAAGGTTGTAGAGCTTGAACTTTCCATAGAACCACTTTGTTTTACAGCAGACTCGGAAGACATTCTATAGGAGCACATCATGTAGCTTGAGATCTATGTCAACTATACTCAGTATACAATCAACGTTAGAAATAATAACTTGTTCCCCTATGTCATGTGCGAACTAGTGCCATCCAGTATGAAACAAGCATAGAAAGTTTGAAATCAAGAAAATGAGAATGAAATGGTAAGACTTATAGTCCCATCCATAGAGACCGTTATCGCTGCGTGTCTCAATCGACGAGGAAGTTGATCCACAACGAGAGCTTTAGGATCGGTCATCGACATACTGAGTTGTGAAGTTTGTTATCTAAGTTTATTTATCCAGTTCTTCATTTAGTTCATGTCAAGGAGTCGTGAGGTATGTTTATTTAGGCATAAGTCCAGCAGCTCAAGTCATTTCATGTTGGATGAGGCAATGTGCAGTTCAATGTTTAGATGACTAGAGTTGGGTTAACATTAATTGTCCAAACCAATTCCTTAGCTCCCTATGTCGATCCCTCTCTTTTGATCCTTAAACCGATCCTTATATTAAGATAGGCAGCACCTATCACTTCTATTTAGCCTATGTGCCGACCCCTAAACTTTAACTCTCAGGCCGATCCCTACTTTTTAATTCCTACGTCGATCCATATATTTAAACCTCTACACCGACCCCTCTTCCTAGCTACACTACCAACCTCTCTTGTATACACTACCGAACCCTACGAATCCTCTCTGCAAACACCTTCCGATCCCTAGCGTTAAAAACCCTCCATCCATCACTAGGTTACTAAGTGACAAATCCTCCTTCTTCCTTCCTCCTTCTTCACTCCCTCATCTTCCTCTTTCTCCAACGCCTTCATCTTTTCCTTCTATTTTTCCTGGTTTAACAAGACCTGACGATTTTTTCACCTAAAATCAATTCAAGCACATGCGAACTTTAAATCCATGACTCGACTAACTCGACTATGGCAAGAGAGCATACATATGCGAATTAATCTAAAAACAAAAAAAATTGATGCTTGAGATTAGACGCGATTTGGTGATGGTTTTTTGGATTTAATATTAAAGGGGAAGTTTCTACCTTTAGTTTATTTGACAAAGAGGGAAGAGTATGATAGGGCTCGGTTGTGTAAAGAGAAAGAAATATCTTAAGTCCTGAGAAGTGCTGAAGAGAGAGAGGAAATGAATGCTAGTTTATATGCGATCGAATGAAGGGGAGTCGAACCGATTATTGAGGGTGAATAAGTCAAAGAAAGCGAAAAGAGAAGAGGAAGGGTCGGCATTGAGGTATGTCGAACCCTATTCGCACGTCTCTAACGAGGGGTCGGTGTGCTATACTGATCCCTCTAGAACTATTTTAAAAAGGAAGGGAAAGGACAGAGATGCGTGAATGATGGATATGGGTGAAATGAAAAAGAAGTAAAATGAAAATGACAGGCACTAAAAACAAATGGTAACCGATATCTTGAAGGTTAGACTACAGATGTAAGTGTACTGAGTAAAAAGCTTGGCAATGACCTGTGAACGTCCAAACACGCCCAGGAGCCAACAACAGAAACGTGTATGTGAATATACTCGAAAACGTTTGAGAATTTGGCTTTTTGAAATAAACCGTAGTCAGGCCTGAAACAGTCAAGATCCAGTATGAGTCAAATGGACGAAAACCTGTGGACCATGCATGATCGAGTTTGTATATGCTAATGGAATACCACATCAGACTTGCTTTATTACAAATTGATAAGTTCAATAGACTTTTTGCAGTAGCTCAAGTTTTCTTCCTATTCAACGCACATCATGTTACTCACAAGACACACTTTGGAGGGCAAATGATACTCGGTGCTTTGACCCGACTTTATTAGGCTGATCATGAAGGCCTGACTTGACTGCTGATGAGAAGGATGATAATAAAGCATAGGAAATTCAGATTATGGATCTTAAGGCTGGATTAACACTAGAGGGAGGCTGAGTAGCGTTTAATGGATTTTATGGAATTTTTGAAACCTTTTAAATTAAACACATACATATGCAATTTCACAAACATAGAGAAATTCGTAGATCCAAACACAGATGCAAATAGTACATAAAGAAATAAAGGAAAGAGCATACCAGAATTTTCTACTGGTTCGGATTGCCCTACATCCAGCCCCACATAATTTCTTGTGATGATTTCTTTTCAAAAATAATGTCGATATTACAACCTCAATTTCAAGGCCACGAGATACATCATCTTGTATCCGAGTCCAGGACAAACTCTCTTGAATTAACCAGGCTGCAAGATCACCTAATTGATTTACGGGCTACAATCAAACCCAATTGATTTACAGTCCACAATCGCACCATTTCCAATAACACTTTGATAGAGGCTCGATACACTTCGATCTTTCAATCATTATTTACAAATGATCCTATAGCTCTGAATAATTCTGAAATCTTTGAGAGAGAGTGGCAGAGAATCAAACTAGAGATGATTGAGTCTGATTCGCTTAGAATTTCGGTAGAGTTTTGTTAAAGAATTTGAAATATAAGAGAATATTTGAATAGAGAAGAAGGACTGAAGAAATGAAGAAAAACTAACTTAAAATTCGTTGAAAACAACTGGTATTTATAAGAGAACAACGGTCATGTCCATTCGCGAAAGGTTATGATGAATAGACACTTCTTTTGAAAATTTGACTTTTCAATTCTATGGCTACCATGTCGAAATAGGGTGATGAGGGATGTCGATATGCCTATGTTCATTTCAAAAATAGATTTTGCTTTAAAATGATTTCTACTCTAAAAATTGTCAAAATAATTTCTAAACTTTGTAAACCATTTTGAATATAGTTTAAATTTATAAAAGAGTTTTAAAAATTAATCTTAAAATATATAATCTATAATATAGAAGTAATATTAAAACTAAATATATACTTCTATAAAATATGTTAAAGCTAAAATATTAATATCAAGAGATAGTTTAAAAACAAGAGATGATTTTGAAATTAATATGATTAAAAATATTTTTTTAACTAAGGCTAAAATATTTAAATTTATAGAGATGACTTTAAAAAGATAGTTTTGAAAAAAAATCATTTTGAAAATTTTGTGAATTCCATTCCACTAGAGAAGGTCTTGGGTTCCATCCCACTAAAGAGGTCGTTGATTCCATCCCACTATTAAAGCAAGAAGATGGATTTCATTCCATAATTAAAATCCGAATAAAGATTTTAGTACTATTATGAAGTTTTAACATAAATCTAGCTCTATTACTTATCTTGATATCATGAACTCTTGAACTCATGAGTCTTCACTCTTGATTTCTTCAGTCTTGAATCTCTAAACTCAGTATTGAGTCTTTATACTGTACAGACTTCTATTCTCGTTACCTCATATACATATATATCCTGCATATGCATATATGTCTAGACGAAGATATTAGTATTTATATTTTATAACAAGTCCAAAAGTTATTGTCATCAAAACCATCATCTTAGGAACTAACATAAGGCAACTACGACAAGACCAACACATAAAGTCCGGACAGTTGTGCGAAGATTGGATTAGACGGATTTAATAGATAGACAATTAAGGATATTGAAATTGTGGACGTTAGTTTGGTTGGAAAAGGGTCCGCATGGTCATTGGTCAACTTGGATAAGGTAGTGAAGGGATCGGTATAAACATATGGTAAAAATGCATTGGCATGGTTACTTGGAAATAGGGTTAGTTTGAACGGAAATATAAAAAATCGGTATGAGTTGTAAAGCTAGAGGGATCGCCATGATGCACTTGTGAGAGGGGGTCAGTATGGTGTCTTTGAAAGGAATGTATCAACATGTTGATGGTCATGGGAGAGGGATCAGCATGATATGGTTTGTGCAATATGGATCGGCATTACTAGCTAGTGTGGGATGGAGCGGCATATGTTAAGGACTAGGAAGGATCAGTGCTTATTTGACCAAATTAGGATTCGAACAAAAGCATTTAAGAATTGAAGGACCACAAGTCCAAATATTATGATACTTGAAGTACCATCATTATAGACCATAAGGAACTACCATAGGGATCACTATCCCAAACTCAACACATGAAAGGATCGGTACCGATCCCTGTATATTGAGAGTTTGGCCTAGCCCTCCCTATGTTAAGATCATATGTGGAGGATGGCCCGTTGCCGAAGTTTCAGTCATATTAGAGGCAGCCATCATCTATAAATACAGGCACATAGGGCCATTTTAGGGACTCTTAAGATGTAAGTTAAACTCCAACATTATTGTAACTAACTTCCTCCATTCTTACCGATCTCTTTTTATTTCTTGCTGTTTGAAATTGTAATCAAAAGAATTGAGAAGCAATAAACAGAATATTCAAAGAAGACGTAGGCAATCAGCACCGAACCAGTATAAATCTTGTTGCTTTTACTTTCTGTTATAATTTTCTTGATATTCTGTTATCTTCCTATTCTTTCATTTAATTTATACATTTATTCCTACTTAAATCTATTCTTGGGTGTTTGTGGCCAATTAGGTTACAAGCACACAGGCACAGTGATACAAGTAGAAGAAGCATATCATGTTTCGAGCAATATAATATATCAAATAAGAACAATGGCACAAATCTATAAATGACCAGTGACCAAAGGAGTTTCAATAGGATATCAGGAGATGGGACAAGATTACATAGATTCTAAGTGAACTAACTTGCACAGGCATAAAATCCATAGTTTCAAACCATCACCAAGGCATGGGAGTAAGGGCACACATGCCAAGACATCCTAACACGATAACCACCCACATCAGAAAAACCTTTGTTGTGGAGCAATCGTCGAGGTAAGATAGTATGGTGGAGAGAAATCGCATGGCCTAGTTGTCATAACCCATATTCTACATATTGGAGGATCATAAAATATTAATAATACTTTCATATTGGGTCGTGTGATTTCATAACTTTGGGGAAAGACTAATAGGATTGTTCCCTTTCCTTTGGATTTTTGCTGAATTTTTCGACGACCGTTTCGACCTAATGAAATCTTATATGGCATATAACTTTTGATAGGTGCCAAATTACAGTTTTAAAACGATTCCATTGGATGAAATGATGATTTTCCTTTCCATAGAGTAGTTACGTTAAAAAAAATAGACTTATCGTTCGAGAGTTATGGCTGTTTGAAGTTTTATTTGATTTTGAACAGCTTAAGTGGGTAATTTAGGCCATTAATTTGAAGGCCCATGACCCATTTCAGGATTAGAGTAAGTGGTAGCTGATGGGACCTCATTTCACTCCTTCCAAAAATAGCGAGAAACCTCCATTGACCAAAAAGCAACCCTTAAACCTACTTCAATTGGTCTGACTACGTCATAAATGGGACATTAGTGTGATTACCACACAGGATTAGAGATTTACTATTGGAGAAGCCTAGGATTATGTGCCTTCTACTATTCATTTGAGGACTTGGATCTTACTTTGAATTAAGGTAAGTGATTGGATCTCCCACTTGCTAATTCGGCATTATACACCCTAAACAATGTTTTAAAAATTATTTATAAACACTAAAAATGTTTATAGACCATTATGAACCATATATGTGAATTTTAAATGATTTGGATTCATTTCTAAAATGTATTCTTATGGATACTAAACCTTCGTTCTCGGATTTAGATTATTATAAATGGCAATATTTGGATGTGTGGTTGTTGTTATTGCTTGTATACGATGTATATATGATTGTTTGATGTATGTATGGTTGAAAATGTCGATCAAACATCGATTTAGTTTTTGAAAAAAATTAGGGATTGGTAAGTAGGGATCAATACTGATCCATAAACATTGACCCAAATCATTTACCATTGACAAAGGTGACAAGGAAGGCCACATAAGGCTACATTTCAAATTTCACGTCATTTGGAGTTTGTTTGCTCGAGTTATGGCCGAATGAATTTGGATTAGTATTGATGGATCGGTGATGACCCATAAAGATTACATTGTCCAAATTACATGTGATCCATAGGGTACGTGAAGAAGGACACCCTATAGCTACATTTAAAATTTCAATTCATTTGGAGTTCGCATGCTTAAGATATTGACGGATCGGTGGCGACTTTGGGAGTATGGATTAGTATTGGATTGCTTCGAGATGTGCTTTGGGTCAAGAGGGTAGAAGCTACGGGCTTGACTTAGGGCATTCTTAGATAAGTGAAGGCAAAAGAAAAATGATTTAAGCCATGGATCAATGTAGGGGTGTGCTTTAGGCCGGCAAGGTAGGAACTTCAGGCTTGACTTTGGGCTTTCTCTGATCAGTGAAGGCAAGTGAAAAATAAGCTAAGTTATAGATTGGTACTGACCCCTTCTCATGGATTCGTATATAACCATAAAATTCAATCAACACAAGGCATGGCTTGGGCATCTTCTGAAATTACTCAGGCGTGACTTCGGGAAAAGTTTTTCTTTGGGCCAAATCTAGGAATCCCGGGCTCTACTTTGGGCCAGAACCTAAGAAAATTTTGAGTTGAGCTTTTTGACGACCTTTTCGATGATTTTTGACTATGATTACTCATGACACAAAGATGATGGTTCCGTGATGTGAAGTGACAGTTTCAATGATGGATAACTGTGCTTCGAGATGAAGAGTAGGTGATTTCGAGTCGTATTGAGGGAATTGTTGGAGGAAGGTTACAAGACGAATGATGATATTCTAGATTGATGATGGATGTCAAGAATAGTTTCCAACCTCATCGAATTCAAACAAGAGTTGTAAGGACAATTTTGAGATGAGTTTTGCTATGGATGACATGTGCAAAGGGATCGTTAATATCCATAGGTTTCAATAGGAATTCATAGAGCAAGGGTCTATGATGACATAATTAGATTTCGTTGATGGTAGGACCTGGACCACATATGCTACTAGAGTCCATTAACATTAGGACCGGTATCATATATACTACCAGTGTCCATTGATGTTTGGACTTAATAATGAGGATGCAGAGTTCTTGATGCTAGAACCTACTTTACCTTAGACAAAGTGCGATGGCAGTTTAGTTCCTGACCTACTGAGTGGTGGAAATTTGAGTATCAAGAAATCGGGACACCGAGTAGTTTTTTACTATACGAGGAGGTCATACGACTATCATGTATCCAACACACTGAGTGAGTGAATGTGAGGAAGAATGATGGATGGAATGTTTGTTTGATTTTTTATCACCCTAGAGATGTCACTTAATGGAAGAATTATTAATGTATATATTTGGACAACGTTTAGTACTTCGATATGTAGTACACCCATGATGACTATGATGTAGACTAGCATATATTTTGTATATGTTCTACTCTGTGAATATATGGACAGATCAGATATGACCCTTCATACCATTTGTCCTACTTAAGTGGTATATTAGTATTTAGAAATTTACTACCACTTACACCAGACCTTGTCTGACCTGGGGTTTGTTGCATTATTTCCTATTACTTTACGTACTCTTAAATGAGTAGATTAGGGATATCAAGTCTAGTGAGCACGTGGAGCTAGCTAGGTGGTGAGCAGGGGCTATACTCTCATATTACTAGATTTAGTTATTTGCTATTTTGCTACATAGAACTATGGAGCTTGCTAGTGCCTTTATTATGTAGAGACGGTTATTCATGAATTATTATTTAATATATAACTATATTTCCTATATTGTATTCTGTATGGATCTATGCACTCAGATTTGTGATTCATTCAGTTATTTGTTGTCTAGCTAGTTTTATATCTAAGATATATATTATTATATCTTATCAGATGTGCTATTAGATATAGGATAGGTTCTACATTAGTTTATTAATTTTACAACCCTTGACGGTCATCCTACATCGACCTGACACTGTTATAGTGTACTATACAGGTATGTTCGGTGTTGGTGGTGTCGAGCGATCATCACGATGCTACTGTCTAAAAGCCAAACCACAAGGCGACATGAACTAAAACATGACTTGCCTAGCCAAAGGCCAACATAAAAGAGCTAGAAATAAACCAGAATAAAGGATCCAAACCTCCACACTAGAGGACAGATGAGGAGATAAATTACGATTCATCAGTTTTGGAGCAAAGTCCAAAACCTATCTGAATCGGTAATAGAGAATAGAACTCAAGGGAGGACAAGCGATGCAAGATCTATATTTTAGGTAGAGGAAATAGATAGAACTGAAAGGAGATAGATAGATATAATGAAAGTGGATTTTGTGTGAGGTAACAGTAGCAAGCATCAATAGAGGGAACAACAACGAATAGAGGAGACAAGGGCGTTGAAAAGAGGAACAAAATAGAAGAAAATGGAGAAAGTTAAAAGATAAGGAGGGAATAGCCGATAAGAAAGCTCTTGTCCCCATTGACGAAATATTGACCACTATTAACTTTAACTATTTTTGATGCCTTTAGAATTTAATTGGATGCATGTATAAAAGTTGTATATGTACAAATTGATATGCAATATTGATGATCATTTAAATTTGATTAAAGCTAATTATTTGCTTAGTGTTATTGAACAAATTCATGGCCCATCTAGCCTCACTCATTACTGTACATAGTAAGAAACAGAGGCTTGTAATTTAGTGATTGGGTCTAGAAAATGAAGGAGGTGGTTAAGGAATGTTGCATCTATATATAACTTTCTTTTCATTAACTTGCCCCTTTAATCACTTTCCTTGAAAACCCTAGCCTCCATCTTCATTTTCAAACATTTATGGCTGAATATTCAAGACAGCATAAAGAGAGAGAAATATTTTAATGGAATTCAATTAAATTAATCAAATAGAAGGTGGTTCTTCTCTTGTAAATCTAGAAGACTGGCTCAGATTTGAATCTAGCAGCGTCTATCAATCAATGTGCATTCGAGGGCTAAATCAATTAGGAATGATCTATATATGTATATTTATCATGATGTTATAGATCTAGTTATTTGATTATTTCCACAAATTCGTATACTTATTTGTTATCCACCTTTAATTTCTATATGTCTAGACCTAAAATTTGTAGTTTTTTGGTTTGAATTGCATTTGAAATTAATAAAAATGATTTTAATTTTTAATCCTTTTGTTTTTTTTCATGTCGACGTTACTGTTGCTTTAGATCAAACACTAGTAGCAAACTAATTAATTTTATGTTTGTTATTTCGAAATTAGTTTTACACACACACACACATATATATACATATATGTATGTATGTATGTATGCGCATACATAAATGCATATGCACACACACATATTTGTATTAAAATTAATTTAAAAATTATTAAATAATGAATGTCAAAAAACATACACGTACATGCACATATACACATATCTTGATATTCAAAGAGATCTGTTTTAACGTAGAAATCCACATGTATCAACATTCTAATTTTCTTTGATAAAATTTTTTTCCATTGAATAAAATTGAATTTCATGCTAAGATGCTAAATTTAGAAATTAAATTCATATTTAATTGCTCATTTTATTGCAAAAAAAATATCAATCAAAAAGATAAAATAAAAGGTCATGTGATTAACAAAAGGGAATATATGAACAAATTACTAATTTTGAAACATGTAACATACACATGCATACACGTATACATATATAAATCCATACATATATAAATATACATATAGATACACACACACACACACATATATATGAAAATAATGTTTGGGACAACTGATGCATATGAAGAGGGAAAATGTACGAGTTGTAGCATAAATCCCAATGTCTATACATGTACACATTAACTTTGTCACAATATAAAATGTTGCACTTGCACTATAAATACATGAGTATATTTAAATATAACCCTAAACATACCAAAATACAAATTTGGTCAAATCAAAAGTAATAAGTGAAACTCCTAATTAATTAACATTTATACACTTATGACCAATTGTATAGTTTCCCCTAAATTAACAATTTGACTCTTTACGTACTAAAATGATAAAACAAACAAGTGACTATAACATATATAAACATAAGAGTATATTTTGGTATATTCTACTTTGTACAAACATTAAATTTACGAAACTAATTTTAAGAAATATAAATAAAATGAGATTTTATTTAAAACAATTTTAGATTGGATGTAATAAACTCTTTAGATTTTGTAGGCCCTATAGATCTAAAAATATGATTTTTTCTTTTAAATTAAGCTACTTCACCCGCTTTCGATAGATATTGTTCTACCAACTACACAAGCAAAAAATGGCACAATACCCAAAACAGAACTAAAATAAAGAGATCTAGATAATAAAATAAGAAACACCAGAATTTTTAGGGGTTCGGCTAATCTGAGACTGATGTGCACTTTATTCTTATTGCATTTAGATTTTAGTCAGAAATACAAGTATTTTAATGATCCAATAGCCTAGAACCACAAAATACTACTTCTTTTCCAATGAGGGCCACATAGAGAAAGAGGGTGAAGAAGATAAAGGGCTAAAAGTCCTTTTCCAGATGCCCTAAGTTTCATATTTTAGAGAAATAACCCCACTGAAGTCGCAGGGATATGAAATACCAATTCCAACATTAGATCTCAAAAAGTAGGAGGGCAGGCGAGGTCCCTAGAGCAAGAAAATCATATCAGTACTAATCTAAAATGATTGATACTGATCTAAAGCAATCGATACTGATCTGAATTTTCAAGTGCCAACTGTTCAACTTTCTTCTACTTTTCCATTTTACTAGATCCATTAAGCTTCAAGCACCTAATCATTGGAAATCTAGTCATCGCTGAAAGATTATGATATCTTTAGCATTTGTCCTCTCCTTCAGGGCTTCCTTGGAGTTTTTCACCCACTCTTTCAGAAATGGCCCACATAACTATCACTCTTATCAGGAATCCATATACCAAGAGTTCGGAGCTCTCCATGTTGCTTAAAAAGAAATTGGTACTAATTTTTAACTTTGGTTCCTCAAGCCATCCGGACTCTTAGAGCTAACTCTATCTTCCTTTCATGCATGATCCTAAGTCCTTGAACTATTTCATCTTCATCTTGACATCCAGATTCGATTGAAAGCTTCTTGGTTAAAAATCTAGAAAACACTTGCCCTTAAAGTACACTATAGGAAATAAAGCTTGCTCTAGAACAAGACAAGCTTATACCATTATCCTTACAAGTCTGTAAGTTATCCAAGGGTTACTTCAAAGTGTCATTTCATTCCATGAGCAGCATTTTAGTTACTTTAAATTGTAGAAGTCCCATTCTTCGTGCTAAGGATAGGGTCTAAACTCTGGAGATAATTCTGTGCCTTGGCTATGTATGAACTACCTTCCTATTCTTTTTCCTCTTCTTTTACCACTTCTTTTCTTCTGGATTTGGTTCAAAAATTCATGTGGATACTAGCCTTTTTAGATCGATATCAAGATGATTGTTGGGTTAAGCACTATATAATTTAGCACTTAAGCAAATTTCAGACCACAATTTCATTTTTGATGTCTTGCCTTCATTTTAGTGTCGATTTTTTAGCAAACTAAATTCCTAAGTCTGAACCTCTTGCCGCTAAACAAATTGAAACGCCGATATCTCCTTTAAGTAGTCGCCACTACCAGATTATTATTCCAATCGTTATCATTCCCTTAAAACAAATCGTTCCTAAATTCTTCAAGTCGACATCTAGATCTGAAAGGATACAAAGGCGGGTAGCTTCCCCGTCTCAAGTTGGTTGACTCATTGCCATCCACGACCTAAGATTGCCTATAGTTGATGGATGGTTGAAACCACAATTTGTGATCGACTAAGTTCGCAAACTATGTCTTCCTAAGCTATTCCCTGAGTTAAACCCAAGGCAAATACCACATCTCTCGAAGCCTTGAGAATCCTGGCCTCATCTTTGAGTCACCCTTATGTTTTTGCCTATCTTGCTTCGAGTTACCTTAGGTTGCTTATGATTTTATAAAACCTCTATGTTTCCATCCATTCAAAATTCTTGAACATGCTTTATCAACAAAAGGTCGATCACAAGTAATTGTTCTTGAATTTGATGGGACAGTTCTCTTCCAAGGGATTGTCATGTCCAAGGAATTCCGGCATTTGAACAATCCCTTGCATAATTTCCATTTAGTACACTTCTTGTATCCCTGCAAAATAACACTTCATGTTGTTTCGAACAGCGGTTCTTATCGATTATCCAACGACAGCGAGTAAGATCCAATGCAAAGTTGCATCGTTGACATGCCTCGTTTTCCAACTTGAGCAGACTATATACATAGAATGGTCCGTTCATTATGTATAGGACACAGGACTTACACTGTATAGACTGATACTTTCTATTGTCCAGGACAATGATCAAAATCGGAATGGTGAACACATGTTGATATCCACCGGATTCTATGCTTCGCCCATACAGGTTTACAAAATTGAATTTTGAAATAAAAAAATACCTGACTATATTCAACATTGAGTTTTCTTGTCTAGAATGATGCACCATTCTCCTAGGTTCAATGTTGGCATTGGGTCATTAACTCCTCCTAATGCCGAGTCTACCATAGCTCAGTCTTCAACATCCATGCCCTTTGAAATTAAACCTTTAATTATCATAAAGCAACATGGGAAGATAATTCCAACAGCTCTAATCTAGAAGTAACCTTCTCCGATTAATGTATAAGTTGGCTTAAGAATTCAAGATGACCCTCGCAAATAAATGTTGATAATTCTATATGTCAAATCACTCCAGGCCATATTTCCATAGCACATTTGCTAATACAGGACCGATGGGCTAATAATCCTCTAATGGGCTATACAACTTACAACAGATAAATGTGCTTAAGCAGCATTGTACCACCTTTTGATCCATTCCTTTGTATGTTCCTTCCAAAGCTTGGGCTTACTCCTACTCAAGTTCATCGCAACGGATACGCCTTAGTGATTTCTCTGTACATCCTATTCTTGAATCAATTTCATTGATCCCTAACTTTAAAGGAGCTAGCACATGTCCTTTGTTTCAAGCAACAAAGTGAATCTTCCTCATATATGATTACCAAAGCCTAGTCCCAATGTAAAGTCATTGAATTTCTCCATAATAAGTGATCATACTTTAAGAATGAGTACTTCCTTATTCGATGTCCATATGGCTTCAATATGCCTTGGGTCTTCGAAAGTAAGATTTCTTTCTTTCCATTCTTTCATACTCTGATATTCACTGCCCAACTTTTTAACCTGTTATCTCCTTCCCCAATAGATAGTCATGCCCGAGGAACGAGCGCAAAACACTCCCCGACTCTTAAGGATTTCAAGAGAATCAATATTTGATTTTGCACCACTACCTACCTGTTAACGAACGAGAATCTCCGTCAATGTAACCTGCTATATCCAAGACACTTCATCATTCCGGATGAAGTTTTACCAAATAATTCTAAGATTCCAACTAGGTCTTTTACCCACAATCACAACTCTATCAAAGATATCCAAAGGGTATCGATGGCCCATCTGGCACGATGATCATCGATGAATCCATAATAGAGTAGCGGAAGTAACATCGCCAAAGTGGTGCAAGCAGAAGTAGAAAAAAGAGTCAAAATGGAAAGGATACATAAAGAAGGAGGAGTAAGAGAAGAAAATTCAAAATAGAACGAAGAAGAAGTTAGTGATGGAGAAAGCAACGACGATGAATACTTTGGTCAAGGAGGAGGCGACTAGTGAGAGACGTCTCCATAAGGCGCCGATCATCTTGCCTTTCCACATCCAAAACAAATAGTCATCAAGACTTCATAAAAAACTACATAATCAAGCATGACACAGATATCTGAGGTGACAACTTCAGCCAGTTCTTCAAAAAATATCTTTAGCTCATTGATCGATCTCGATATTCCTATCAATGATCTTCTTACGGAGTGCTCTCTTGGCTTCATCTTTCCCTTTGAGGGCATCCTAGCGAAAGGAGGAAAGACTCCATCCTTACTTCCTTATGAACAGGTCCGTAGAGTACTTAAGAGGACAATAACATTCCATACACTTCTAGAATCATGAATACACATTCCTTGCATCCAGTGGCATTCCAAAGTTCCAAAACCAATATGATCTTTTCTTTCATTTCAAGTAAAATGGGCAAAGACTGATTCTACTATCCTCACCATGGCATCTCTGAACAAAGGGGGCAGACTATTAAACCATACCTTCCTCATTTCAGTTCTTATAGGAAAAAGATATAGAAGAGGAAAGATCTTGAAGAAAGAAAAGAAAGAAAGAGGAGGAAAGAGACCGCCAGGCCGTAAGGGATAGGAAAAATAGGCAGGCATAGAAGAGAGAACCCTACGATCCGGGGAAACGCATAGGGACTTACACGACTGTAATGATTTTACTTCCAACCTTCCCCTACCTCTATCTCAACCACAACCTCTTCCATAAGAACAAATTTTAGCATCAATTTCTCTTACCACCACCATTCCTTTACCCCCTCAATCTCAATCGGTTTCTACCCCTCCAACTCCTCCACCGGCCCCATTGAGCTGAATGCAAGCCGCCTTCCCAGCCTTTGCTTGACCGAGGTTATGTTAACCATGACCTCAAAGATATTCCAATTAGTGCTGCCAACGGATGCTTTCGGATACGGATAGTGCCATATCCGTATCCATATCCAAAATCATTTTCGGATATCGGATATCCGTATCCGTTTAATTTTCGGATATCGGATATCCGTATCCGCTTAATTTTCGGATACAGACGGATATCGGATATTTATCCGCTCCGCCAATAATTGATAAATTTAAAGTTATAAACGAAAAAGGTTAGATCAACATAAAACATTTTGTGTACTATTGTTTATAAAAAACAAAGAAATAAAAAATATGGTGATAAAACATTGTTTTATACTAATATATGTATGTGTATCCAAAAATATTCAAAAGTTAAACACTCATAGCTCTATTTTCCTATTTTAAATTATATAAATATGCATCAGTTAATCGGACGGATATTTTTCGGATATGGATACCATTATAACCATATCCATATCCGAAAAGCTTTTCGAATATCGGATATCCGTATCCGCTTTTCGGATAACGGATATTTTTCATATTTTCGGATACGGATTCGGACGGATATCGGATTTTTCGGGTACCCATTGACATCCCTAATTCCAATGCAAGAGGAAAACCGTAAGGTCATAGGGATCTAAAAGCTCATTGAACAAGGTAGTGAGTTGAAGAAACTTTGCTCCACTCTTTCTAACATTAATTAAATTCATTAAACTGATACCTATTTATTTGGGTAAGAAAAGAAAAATTATGAACGAGCCATAAAGTAGTATAAAAATGATTTGGCTGAGGCTGAGAAAGAAAGAGATGCACCTTGGAAATCGGAGAAGAAGGCCAAAGACTTGGTCGTAGAAATGATGAAGGCTCACAATCAGGCGGATATTGTGAAGAATAACCTTATAATAACTTCCCAAAAAGATAACATGACTCTTAAAACCCAACTTGAAAATAAGGACAAGACCCTTCTTCAGAAAGACAAGACTACTTAGGACAAAGAAACTGAGATCTAAGTGCTCCATATCAATAAGGGGAGGCTTAAATTTGAATTGTCACTAGTGAAAGCAGAGAGACCGGAGGCTCAGGTGGAGCACGCTGCAATTATGAACGACCAAATTAAGCTAAAGGAGTAGAGGGCTAAAAAAAGAATTGAACTCCACCCATCAATAGTTCTTTGACAATGTTATGCAATGCAAAAAAATTGAAGTGGCTTAGAAGTACCTATGCCATCACTCTTGCTGATGCCTGGGAAGAGGTCGTACAACGCACAAAAGCATTTGGTGAAAGCCTTACCAAAGATGAATTAAAATCCAAGTATGCCGATGCCAAAGACATAGAAAAACTTAAAGAAGGAAAAGTATCCTAGCTACAGAAGATGTTGTTGTTTGTAAATCTTCCATCGAAGCTCCTACTGGTCCAAATGTGTCAGGCCATGCAAAGTCATCATCTCCTAAGATCCATGAGCTTGCAATGAAGATTCCATTGTCCAAGGGGAGAATACTAAGGCCACTTAGACTATTCCATCTTTTATAGGTATTATCACTTTTGAACCTTACATTCCCTCTTCATTGAAAACGATGTAGCCTACACTTGAAGAGGAACAGATTACTAAGTCTCCTGCTCAATAATTGAGTTCGGTTGAAGATATATCTCTTATCTCCTAGGTATTTGAGAAACTCTAATTCTCCCCTGATTCTGTCACTAACCTTTTCATAACCTTGTAGGTCGTCCATTTCTTCCACCTCCACTACCACCGGTTACATAGGGTTTGGGTCCTACTGCTATTACTACTAAGTAGACCTCTATTACCACAGTATTATTCATTTGAACCTTCCCTCCTACTACATTTCTAGTCCTACTTTAGAAAAAATAATAGCTTTAGAGGGATTGGACAACGCTTCTTAGTACTTGTAGGAAGACATCACCATCAAAATTGCCTTTGGCCCAACAAGTCCTATCTCTGTGGTGGAGTGATTGAAAATTGATGTTTCCAGACTTTAAATCAAGGCCAAGCTTGGAATTTAAAAATATACTTTTACCAAGGAGCTAGACCCTTCTTCGAGAATATTTCCTACTACCATCATGCCTTCGAAGGGCTGCAGCACTAGTGCAACTACATAGACATCTATGCCCCTATTGACCAACTCAAAGACCCTATCACCACTTATGTCGAAGGTGGCACCACCCTATCCAAAGGCAACACACGCAAGGGTGAAAAGGGTCACAACAGACCTGGTGATGGTTTGGATATGAAGGGCAACAAAAAAGAAGAAGACACATATGATGTAGGCTTCTCAATTAGCCTTCACTGGTGACAAGACAGTTTCCTTTAGTCTCTTTTTAGTTATACATTTTGTTTTCCCTTTTGTACATAGGTCATGCTTGTGCAAGAATGGTCCCCACATCCATTGTATATAAATGTTGAATGCAATGAAAGACTATTTTTCAATGTTAATCTCTATTCTATTTACATTTCCACAATTTACATGTTATTCATGCCTATATAAGACTACCTACACATATAGTATAATTTCTTATGCTATAATTATCCATATTATACATGCTTGTGATCGTGCAATGCTTTTACTTACTGTTACTTTGTACATGCTAGTAAAATTTCTACGATTACTAAATCTAGATTCCGTTAATTAGTTTGATTTTATCATTGCCAAAGTGTTTCCATTTTGATAAACCAAAATATTATTTTGTCATCTCGGTGGTGATTAATGTTTATTCCTAGTCGAATTTCCTTCAAAAATAATCTATTATAAATAAACCATGTATCTTGCCATTTCTTATTTCTAAGGAATAGCGGTTTGGTTGTTTACATCCTAATGCCTTTGATCTTGCCAATAATCCGGAGTGATTGATATTATCCATAGAAATTCTACCACTCGACCTTGGCTAAGCGTGTCTTGTTGGGTCGTATGTGAGATCATGCTCTTTGTAATTTTATTGCATACCACATAATGTCATTGATACTTGGTGTTCAGATGCCAAAATCCTGGCATCATTCTTTAACATGGCTGCCTTCAAACATCAGCTGGAGATTAATAACTTGGAGCTTATTATCTAATTGCCCCAAGTCCAATTATAATTACAGTCCTGATCCAGGAACGGAGGAGAACGATGGTACCTATTTCCACATATTGGATTTCTTATTTATCTATCTTTGGGAAATGGTCAAAAGCATTTGACGACCATCCTTATTGATCCTCGACTGTGCATGTTATATTAGGACGCAAGTGTGGCCAGGAAAAATCCTAACAGTTACCAGTTCCTATCTCCAGGACCAGTGGTTTGGATGTCTATCTCTAGGCATTTTCCTTTGGTTTCACCTATCTTTGGGTGTATATCATGGGTATCCTATAACCGTCTTTTCTTATCTTTGGCTTAACAAGTCTTGCCAAGTCGTAAGCATATTCATCAAGTTTTTGACCATATACCCATTTTATATCTAGAAACTGGTGCATTTAGCCATCCAACATCGAGTATTCCTTATTAAACTTGCCTATATTCGGCCAATAGTCAATACTGAAAGGATAGGGTCAAATTATCTATTTAAAGTGTCCTGAATCTGGACTAAAGGAATAGATGTTTATCTTTGGTACCTGATTGTAATGCATATCCTATGGTACAAAGTTTTGGTTATAAGAATAAGGTTCCATTATTTCATGAAGTTAGCTATTTTTCATAAATGGAAAATGTTACTTGCCTTGTTACATTACCCCCAAAATCCTAAGGTGGCTCATTTGCTAATAACAAACGAAATGAAGCTCAATAAAATAGCACCGTAAGAAATGACTATTCCATGCCGGTAGAATCATAATTCCATCAATGGTAGACAGCTTGAAAATTCCATCTCCAAGCTTGTGATTCCATCACATAAGGGGCTTTCCTATTCGAACCAAGTGCCTCCGTACTTGGGAGAACTTGTTTTAAAACGAGATCCCCTGCCTTGAAGGTACGGTTCTAGACCTTCATGTTGAAATACCATGCTAGCTTTTTTGGTGAGCAGCTACCCTTAAGTCCACCTCTTCTCTTTATTTATCAATTAAATCGAGGGACTCAAGCAAGAGTTCCTTATTGACCTTAAAACCATAATGCTTTGCGAGAAGTGGCTTCTAATTTAATCGAAATCATGGCCTCTAATATGTAGGCTAAAGCAAATGGCGTATGTCAAATTGTGGAACTTATGGGTCGTCCTATAAACCCATAGTGCCAATGGAAGCTCATCCATCCAATTTCCCTTAGCTCTAGTTAATCGTTTCTTCAAGATGGAATTGATAATTTTATTCACCACGTCCACCTGCCCATTTGTTTGTGGCTGTGCTATTGCCGAAAAGCTTTTCTCAATCTTATATCGATCACAGAAATCCTTGAACGTAGTACTTTCAAAAATAGTTCCATTATCTATTATAACTTTTGAGTTATTTCAAATCTACAGAAAATATTCTTCATCGCAAAGTTAATCACTTTCCTCATTGTGATCGTGGAAAGTGGTTTTACTTCGGCCCACTTTATGAAGCAATCCACTAGAACAATGGCATATTAGCTCCTCCAATCGATATTGTTAGCAACTGATGTTAATTCTCTAAGCTAGAAACAACTACGTGCTAACCATTTATGTGAGCTCTATGGATGAGGCTCTTTGAATCTTTGCAAACCTCTGGCATCGGTCATACCGTTTAGTGTATTCAGTAGCATCATGGTTTATTATTGGCCAGAAGTATCCATAGCGAAGTATCTTCTTTGCTAATATACGTTCTGCAGTACGAACACTATGCTACCCTCATGGACATCCTTGAGGATTTTCCTAGCCCCATCCTTGGTTACACACCATAACAAGAGGATTGATAATCCTTTCCTATATAGCAATCCTCCTTGCATTATAGACCGCGGTACTTTATGGAGAAGTTTCTGCCATTTATGATAAATCCTTGAAACTTCCTCGATGCAGCTCTAAAGGAAAATCTCAACGGATAGCACTTCGAACATTTCTAAAAGGTCATCCATGTGATGCCTTAATAGTCGCGACTTCAGGAGCATATCATCCACATATACCTTCATTGCCCGTTTGATCTGATTCCTGAACAAATAATTCACCAACCTTTGATAAGTGCTCCTAAGTTCATCAGATCAAACAACATTACTCTGTAACGGTACAATCCCAAACGTTATAAAGCGTGGTTCCTGGTTGGAACATGCATCATAATTTTGTTATAACCAAAATAAGCATCCATAAAAGAGGGTAACTAGTGTCCCTAGGGCTGTTTACCAGCGGTCAATCCTAGGCTTAGGGAAGCTATCATTCAAGCATGCTTTTTCAAGTCTAAATAGCTAACATGTGTCTGCCACTTTCCATTTGCCTTCTTGACCAACATGGTGTTTGATACCCATTCAGGGAAGCATCATGGATCCATTTTCGTTCATCTTATCCACTTCCGACTTCAGCACTACGGATAGCTTTGGACCCAGCCTGCGTATCTTCTTCTTTAGTAGTGGATATTTAGGGTCCACATTCAGTGCATGGCATGCTACCGCAGGTGACATCCCATACATATCTGAATGTGTCCAAGAAAACAAGTCCAAGTTTGCTCAGAGAAAATTAACGGATTCCTTTCTTAATCCCACATGGAGTTGCGTTTCGACTTAAGAGCTCGAGTTGGAACATGAATATTGATCAAAACGTTAACCATCCGCTAATCTGGCGCTAGCTGTACTTCCTCTGATTTCTTCCTACGATCCTTATACTTATCAAACATATTATGGTTTCCAAACCAAGGCTTGTCCTTTAATTCCTATGCATCCACTTTTTTTAATGCAAAGAGCTTTCTACATTCATATCTTTCTCCCATCATTTTGCCTCTCTTAGCTCGAAGACATAACATTCCCAACCAACTCTCTAGTCTCTTCTAATTGATCTAACCCCATTCTCCATGGATAACTTCATTATTAAGCACCGAAAGGCTAGTGTTATCCTGAAAGTAGCAAAGGTCGATCTACTTGAGTACTCATGGGTTGCTTTGTCTCATCGGTATATCTTTGAATCCCAGATTTACAACGCTTTACATCCTTTATACTTATCCTAATCTGATCGAATTTTTTTTAAATAAAATGTTCGCCAAGCTTTCACAATCCACCAAGACTTAGGGCATTATACTAGGGACAACAATAGTTGTTATCACCATGGGATTGAAGGTTGGTACTTCAATCTCATTAGAATCCCTAATTGGAGCACAATATCGGTAGTCATTAACCTACGCTGCTTAGTCGAAGCTCCATCCACAATGGTGAAGCAACTCTTTTATGGTACGGGCCTCAACAAACTTATGTACATTCCAATTCATTCCATCTTTTCTCCATTCAGTGAGATCATCCAATTATGGTGTGAATAACTATCCTTCTATCTGCCTGCCTAGGCCTCTTTCAACTAGGTCAGAATTTGTTCCCTTAAGCATTCAGCCTTTAGGTTTTAGCATGTTGTCTACTATTCTGCAGCTCTCTTACATACTATTGAAATTTCCTCTTTCTTATTAGTTCTTCAATGAACTCTTTAAGGTGCCTGCAGTCGTTCATAGTGCGCCTATGAGTTTCGAGGAAGAAACGGTACATACCAAAGCGCCTTTCTTCCTCAGCCTCCTCCCTCCTAAGTGGCTTTTTATGCCTTTCTATACCTTGTATGGAAAAGTTTATGTTTTCACCTATATCATGCAGAGGCATATATTAATCTAACTTTATATTCTTTAGATGCATTACGACATCATTTTGCTTTCCCTAGCGCCTAGGTTCCGCTTCATCTAATTACTAGAATTATCGACATTCACAGCCGCATTAACAAAGTTCTCATCGACCATTTTAATCGCTACAATATTTTGAATTACTTCCTTTGACTACCCACCGTCATCCTTTCCAATAACCTAATTTGCTTCTTCCAAATGCAAGAATTGATTAGCTTTCTATCGGATCTCCTTTACGACGGTTTGCTGCTTCATCCTTGACCATTTTTTTAAAGTCTGTGTCCAAGTGCATGTCGTGGACCAATGCCATCAACACCATGCTTTCATTTTTATTGTTAATTTTGATAATACAATATTAAACCTATTCAGGAACACCTTCAATGACTCATGTAACCCCTTGAAAAGGATTGACAAGAACATCATATCCTTAGGCCGAGCGATGTGGATCCTGATCTATCCTAAAACTTCTTCATTAACTTATCAAAAGTTGAGATGGATTTTGGTGCGAGACAAGTAAACTTCATCAAATCAACTCCATCTAGGAAAATAGGGAAACACATATATCTAAATGCATTTACTGCTCTAGCACTGTCCATATGCCACTCATACTCAAATAAATGTTGCCTGGGGTCACTAGGCCCATTATACGATGATTTGGTAGGCGTTGTAAAATTTTAGGTTACTTTTCTATCAAGATATTTTCCGTAAATGGTGTTACACAAGGCGTAGAACCTAGTCTTTATTTTTTCTCCTCTTATAATCCTCCAACAACTATTTTATTATGTCTGTTATATGCTTTTCATTAGCTTGGTACTTCGAAGGATGGTTATCATGAGCTACACAGAGATTTTGACTCCTCAAACAGTCTCAGTTTGCTCGTTAACGTTTTGGTCCTCCAGTATATAGGAGAACCACTCCTACAATTCTTCTCTGACATCTACCTAAATCCATAACAACTATTTGAGCTCCAACACCTTGAGCTTCAACATTCAATCCATCATCATCCCCAGCATGCTACAAAATGTCCTCAAAATCAGATAGCTGACGGCATCTACTCCTTACACCTTTAAGGGCCTCAAATTTAGGTCGACATCGAACTAGTTCTAGTTTATACTGATTTAAATTTCCTTAGCATGGGCCCTTCTAGTTCCTTCAGCACCTCTCCCTGCTGCTCTTGTAGCTTGTTTCTTATGCTTTTGCTTTCCATCCTTTTCATTCTGATCAGAAGCAGATGATTATTTCCTCTTTAGATCAAGTAGGTAGTGCCCCTCTTCTGCATCTTTGATCCTTTGCGACTATTGGGTCAGCAAGGCAATGCTAGCATCCATTTTTTTAAGTAGAGCCTTCCGACTATCTGTTATCTTCTGATTCGAATCTGCCATTAGCTTATCGAGTTAAATTCTAGTGACCATCTCTTAAAAGGATAGATGGTCCTGCTAATGCTGCTGTTAGTTGGTTGGTTACTTCAGTATGGGGAAGATCCTTCTTTTGCACCAGTTACTGCTTAAGGTTTACCAAACTTCCTTGATGGTGTCATTGATTCCAATATGATATTCCTTCAAATCCTTTAAGGAAAAACTTCTGGATCTATCCTGTGGGCACTCTAATCTATAATAGACAATTGGATCTATATTTAATAATCAATGTTCTTTGTGAAACCACCAAAAAAATTGAAACAAAAACGACACGATACCCCAAAATGAACTAAAATAGAGATATCAAGCAAAATAAAGTAGGAAATACCAGAATTTTTATAATGGTTTGGCATATTTGAGGCTTACTTCCACTTTAATCCTATTGCTCATAGACTTTGGTCGCAATTATTGGGATTTTACCGATTCGATAGCTTAAAACAGAAAAAAGTAACTTCCTATGTGACCAAGAATGAGTAGAGAAAGAGGGTGAAGAAGATGAAACGCCACTTTTTCAAATACTCCATGTCTTATATTTATAAATAAAACCACCCCCACCAATGTCGCAAATCTACAAAATACCTATTCCAACATTAGATCTAAGAATGTAGGGAGGGAGGTGAAGTCCCTAGAGCCATAAAATCATATTGGTACTAATCTAAAGTAATTGGTACCAAGCTAAATTTTAAGGTGCCAGCTATATTACCTTTTATACTGCACCACTTTTCTTAAATCGATTAAGTCCCAAACACCAAATCATTGGAAATCCATCGTTGCTAAAAGGTTTTGACAGCTTCAGCTTTGTCCTTTCCTTCGGAGCTTCCTTGTAGTAGTTCACCTACTTTAAAAATAGGCCCCATAATAATCACCCTAACCAAGAATCCATATACCATGACTTCAGGGCTTTTTAGGTTGCTAAAAAAAGATCGGTATCGACGTAAAAGAGACCGATACCGAGTTGTTTCCTTGGTTCTTCAAGCAATCGAAACTCCTAGAGCCACCTCTATCTTCTTTCTAATCATGCTTCCAAGTCCTTGAAATATTTCATTTTTATCCTGACGTTCAGATTGGATCGAAAGCCACTTGGTCTAAAAGCCAAATAATGGTACCAAAGTCTTACTGGTCTATGTGGCAACATTAGGAAAATTTTATATAAGTTATAAAATGCAATTAAAATTTTCAAAATAGTTTTAAAAAATTAAAAAATTAATTTTTAATGAAATTTATATTTTAATTAATATGATTAATTGCATCAAATAAATGATTAATTAATGTTAACTGATTAAAACATATACGTTGATATAACAGGTATTGTTGTAGTTATTTATTTGTCCTAAACTTTTTATGATAATATAAATTAAAATTTAAAATAAATTAAATAAAATTATTTTATTAAATAAAATTTATTATATAGAATTAATCAAAAGTTAATAATTATAATGTATACATATATTGATATGTACACATAAACAAACTATAAACGTTATAGTTCATTAACTATCTTAAATAGTTTAAGACGTTTAAAATAAAATTTATAAGTTTTATATAAAATAAATAAATTAAATATTATTTAATTAATAAGAATAAAATTTTATATAAATAGGACATAATTAATAACGTACATGTAAATGTTATATAAGTTAATTAAATTATAAAAGTTATAAATAAATTAATACTTATATAACTATATACATATACATAAAATTTAGTGGAACTGGTAGGAAACCTACACTAAATTTAAGGAATAAATACATACGTATAGCATATGTACCGTGATTTCATATGAGCGTAACACATGAATCACTTGGTTATTTCATAATAAATGCATTGTTCCTTAAATCAATATCACTCAGAAAATATATATATTGAAGATTACGAATCTTAATATAAGTCATCCCTAACTATTCAGATATTATTGGATTACCTTCGTATACTTTATTTGTTAATCTCTCCTCAAACTGGAGATGTTATGTGTATGCTATTTGTTTGTGCCAAAATTGGCCACAAACCCCAAGTCACATAAAAGTACCAGTATATGAATATAAATCAACAATATTCAAGCATAAATCACAGATCTGAGTAAATAGCAAACAACAATCCAGAAATAACGAACAGGAACACAAGGTTTATTGTGGTACGGTTATCTCCGGCCTACGTCCACTACAATTAATTACCTTTTATTGATGTTCTTCGCTGGTTACAGCGGATTACAATGAAGATTTCAAGTACAACAGTGATGGTGAGATCTAGAATTGAATCCAGTAGAGTCTGGACGTTGAATAGCCAAAAGATCCTCTTTTCTGTAGGCTTCAGGGGGCTATTTATAGGTGTAGGAGGCTGATGTTGCGCTCAAACTTCAGAAGACTCCTTCTAGCACGTGAGTGGGCCCATGTGATTGATCCTACCTAGTTTCGACTCGATCTGTGATCGATATGAACCGATTTCGTATCGATCAAAGAATGGTCCAATCGGTCTGAAACTTGGCAGGAACATTCCTTGGCTTGTGTGTAAGCTTCTGTGAAAATTTCATAGCATTTGGATCAGTGGATCTTGAGTTATTATTGATACGAGCTTGAATTTTTCGTTGGCTGTTTGGTTCGAATCCATCAATTCGAATCGATCCACTTCGAATCGATGACGCACGTGCCTCTGTGATGACGCGGCGCGCATTCCTCGCATCAATCCCCTTTTCGCTCCGAGTTGAACGTTTTGCATCCATGATGCTCGCCTCGTTATCATCGATGACTGTTGCATCAATCTGGGTTCATTTGACTTGGTGGACACGAACGAGCTATTGGATATGGATTCGAACAAGAACCCCTGATGGATGCGAAGTGGTCACCGTCTGATGGATGTGAAGCAAAGTCATCTGATGGATACGAAGAGCAGTTTCCAAATGAATTTGAACTAACAAAATCTGATGGATTCAAGACAGATGGATACAAGGGTATTGTATCCCTGATCGATACAAAGATGATGGATTCGAGTAGAAGCTCATCCTTGGATACAGACTGTGTCTAGCTGGATGGATACGAAACAGGACCTAGCCGATTGATACAAAACGCGTGTTCTGTTGATGGATTCGTACGACACTGGGTTTAGCTGAGGCCTCCTGAGGGATTCGAATGTGATCGAGTCGAACTTAGGCTTCTTGATGGATTCAAAATTGCTCGATGCGAGGTTGACGGATACGAATTGAGATATGATGATGGATACGGACCCTATCGATACGAAGTTAAGCTTTCTGATGGATACGAAAATGTGGCTTTTCCCTTTAACTTGCACCGATCACATCCTGAGCATACGAACTCCCATTGACCTGAAATTTGGAATGCTGGTTTCCATGGCTTCGCATGTCGTGTCTTGTCAGTTGTAGCTTGATCTGGACTCGGAAAAAATTCATTGATATCCGTAGCGAACCTGCAATGCATAATCGACATTCATGACTAGTAATCATTGGTTTTCAGTTAACTTTTGGGTATCTCGGCTTTGCCAAAAGGCAGGATAACACTTTGCCCTCCAAAACAAGCCTTTTGGAAAAAGGTGTGTTTTGAATAGCTTCAAATCGAATGTAGTGAGTCCATGTTTAATTCAAAGCTAATAGCGTTTCCAATCTAGTTTGCGGCTATTCGAAGCCAAATCATTATCCATTTCTTCCTGTGGAAGTTTAAGAATGAAATTCTACAGTCTCTCCGGTCTATCAGTGGTCACTCCGGACCTTTGTTAAGTCCATTCCAGACTTAGCGATCCAATAGAAAGATGCTGTTGCACTCCAGCGTTGCCTTCTATCCCTTGCACTCTGGCCCTAGCTAGGGCGTATAGCGATGTCTTGGTCGTTCTAGACCGATCGTAGCCTTTCCGGGCTCTTGCTGGATCCCATCCTGTCACTCTCCGGTGAAGGGGAAACAGTGTTAAGTGAGTCGATCCTGTCGCTCTCCGGCGAAGCAACTCACTTCTTGCGCGCCGGTTCAGTGTACCTGAACATTAAGCGATGTCATGGCCTAAGTCCTAGGCTGATTATAGCCACTCCGGGCTCTTATCGGACCCCGATCCAATCACTCTCCGGTGAATGGGGAAAGATGTCAAGTGAGTCAATCCTGTCGCTATCTGGCGAAGCAACTCACTTCTTTCACTTCGGACCCCGCCTCTCCGGGTAGGGTCATAAAGCGATCAGATTCAAACTGGTATATAATATTCATCCTTTATCCCTTCGGTCAAAGATTTATTTTAAGAAATTCAAGTTATTGAATTTAAATCCTAGATGTTCAATCTCAAATATTAGGAAAAACTAGACATTGCCTCTCCGGGAAGATCGGTCTATCTCCACCTCAGAGCATGCCTAGAGATCTCTTCGGTTCCCATACATATGTAAGTGGAATAGCTGCTTTATTTTTAAAATCAAATCTAAGAAATCTAACCGAACAAAGTTCAAATCCTGAACTTGGCCCTTGCCATTATAATCAGTTGATGACGAGTCTCGATCCTGGTCCAGGGTCAGTTCTGTTAGGTAGGTGCGGTAGTTGTTTAGGTCTCGCGGCCGTCGTCCGTTCTCTGGTATATTGTGGCAATCTACTACTCCTGGCATGTTCTTCCACTTCATCTTTCAGGTGGGGGCATTTATCAGTAGTGTGCCCATCTAGCTCATGGAATAGGTAATATTTTCCACTTCTGCGCTCCCGCTCTGTGGGATCTTTCCTGGATGGTTTTCCGTAGGGGAGTTGCCCCCGAGTTTCCATGTAAATCCGTTCCAGGCTTACCATCAGATCTATGTATTGCTTGTATCTGGGCTCTTGGAATTTCTTCTGTTTATCAGGACCATCATGTCTGTCATCCTGCTTTCTCTTTCCTTTGTCTGCTCTAGACTGTTCTCTGGCAGTTCCTTCGCCCTGCACAGTGTTTGTTTCTCGCCTCTCGGCTCGTGATTCTTCCAGTCGAATGAATCTTTCAGCTTCATGATAGAATTCTCCAAGATCTTGTGGTGGATCTCTTTCCAAAGAATCTTTGAATTTGGTGCCGTACCCAACTCCTGCCACCGCGGCCATCAAAATCATCGATGGATCCGGGCGATCTACAGAAGCCACCGTTGCATTGAATCGTAGTAGAAAATCTTTTATAGACTCTCCAGCCCTTTGCTTTATCGAAGCCAAAGTCATCACACTCTTGGGTCATGTCACGTGGACCCTAAACTGTCTCATGAAGCAATCTACGAGCTCACCCCATGTTATGATCGATCCATTCTCTAGTTGTCTTAACCAAAGCACAGCCAAGTCTGGTAAAAATAAAGGGAAACATCGTGCCATCACTTCCTCGGATGCTCCCAGCACTTCCATATGTCTGATGTATCTGTTAGTGTGCATGGTCGGGTCTGACTTCCCGTCATAAGGGTCCAACATTGGTAACTTGAACTTTAGAGGGTTTCTTGCATTTTTGATATTCGGAGTGAACGGACTCCTACTGACTTCTTCCAATCCTCTACTCGACAATCCTCCTCTCATGATTTGTCGCACTAGACCAATCATCCTTTCATCTCCATCTGGGGGTTGCCCCCTTGTCATGTTTCTATCCTGCCCCCCAAGTCTCGAAGGGAATTCTGCTACATACACTTCATGTGGCTCGTTAGTACTAGCATTGGCTCTAGCCTTTTGAGCTCCGTCCATTGGTCTTCCAGTATCGGATATCTAGGGTCTGCCCCCAAGTCCTTGCGGATTGCCTTCTGGTACTGCATTCTGACCTTGAGCTTGACCTCCGTTGGTTTCTACAATCCTAACTCCTTGTTCAGCATTCGTAGTTGGTGTAGTTGGTCCAAGGTTCTGTGTCCCTGCAGCTCTCATCCGTTTAAAGAAAGTCTGCATCATGTCCTGTTGACTCTTCAACAATCTCTCATGTAATGAATTTTCCATAGCTTCCATCTCATCCCTGGTAATATAAATAGAAGCATGTCCTTCTCCAGCTCCAGAGGATGTCTCCTGGCTTCCTCCTTGTTGGCTTCTCTCCGCCCTTTGTCTTCTACTTGTTTGTCGAGTCATTTTCTCCAAATCTAAATCCTTCAAGCTTTTAAATCTGAACTTCAAATCTGGTGTAACGGTTGCTAGTTGTTCTCAGTGAAAGCACCAAAGTGTTTGCGCCAAAATTAGTCACAAACCCCAAGTCACGTGAAAGCACCAGTATATGAATATAAATCAACAATATTCAAGCACAAATCACAGATCTGAGTAAATAGCAAACAACAACCCAAAAATAACGAACAGGAACACAAGGTTTATAGTGGTTTCGCTATCTCCGGCCTACGTCCACTTCAATTAATTATATTTTATTAATGTTCTTCGCTGGTTACAGTTGATTACATCGGATTACAACGAAGATTTCAAGTACAACAGTGATGGCGAGATCTAGAATTAAATCCGGCAGAGTCCGGACATTGAATAGCCAAAAGATCCTCTTTTCTATAGGCTTCAGGGGGCTATTTATAGATGTAGGAGGCTGATATCGCGCTCAAACTTCGAAAGACTCCTTCTGGCACGTGAATGGGCCCACGCGATCGATCCCACCAAGTTTTGACTCGATCTGTGATCGATACGAATCGATTTTGTATCGATCAAGGAATGGTCCAATCGGTCTGAAACTTGGCAGGAACATTCATTGGCTTGTGTGTAAGCTTCTGTGAAAATTTCATAGCATTTGGATCTGTGGATCTTGAGTTATTATCGATACGAGCTTGAGTTTTTCGTTGGCTGTTTGGTTAGAATCCATCATTTCGAATCGATCCACTTCGAATCGATGACGCACGTGCCTCTGTGATGACGCGGAACGCATTCGTCGCATCGATCCACTTTTCGCTCCGAGTTGACCGTTTCGTATCCATGATTCTCGCCTCCTTATCATCGATGACCGTTGCATCAATCTGGGCGTATTTGACTTGGTAGACATGAACAAGCTATTGGATATGGATTCGAACAAGAACCCCTGATGGATACGAAGTGGTCACTGTCTGATGGATGCGAAGCGAAGTCATCTGATGGATACAAAGAGCAGTTGCCTGATGAATTTGAACTAACAAAATCTGATGGATTCACTCCAGATGGATACGAGGGTATTGTATCCCTGATCGATACGAAGACGATGGGTTCAAATAGAAGCTCATCCATGGATACGGACTGTGTCTAGCTGGATGGATACAAAACAAGACCTAGTCGATCGATACGAAATGCGTGCTCTGTTGACGGATTCGTGCGACACTGGGTTTAGCCGAGGCTTCCTGAAGGATTCGAATGAGATCGAGTCGAACTTAGGCTTCTTGATGGATTTGAACTTGATCGATGCGAAGTTGACGGATACGAATTGAGATGTGATGATGGATACAGACCCTATCGATACGAAGTTAAGCTTTCCGATGGATACGAAAATGTGGCTTTTCCCTTAAAATTGCAACGATCACAACTTGAGCATACAAAGTCGGATTGACCTGAAATTTGGAAAGCTGGTTTCCATGGCTTCGCTTGTCGTGTCTTCTCAGTTGTAGCCTGATCTGGACTCGGACAAAATTCATCAATATCCATAGCGAACCTACAATGCATAATTGACATTCATGACTAGTAATCATTGGTTTTCAGTTAACTTTTGAGTATCTCGGCTTTGCCAAAAGGCGAGATAACACTATTACTATATTGACTATACACGCTAAGATACATTTACGTATTTGTTAGCTTTCCTTAATGTATTTGCATTATACTTAGGCCACTATAAAATGGTTGGTAGGATTGAGTAGTCTCTTTCAATTTGTCTTTCCTTAAGGTCGAGATGAGATTAGGACAAAAACTAAGGGTTATGAGTTATATATGATACAATGAATAAGGTGTTATCCACCACATGAAGGCCCATGCTTTGTTGAGCTTTCCTCGGGTACGGAACCCAAAGGCAAGTGATTCCTAACACCTACTAGAGAAATCAAAATATTTCTATGTTTCCACTTAGAGTTTAGTGTTACATAAATGTCTAGTCGAAGCCTTATCTGAAAAATGAAATGGTAATAATTAATCTTCCTAATATTGTAAGAACATTTGCCATATAAAGTTAAACTAATCTTCATTGATAAATTTATGCAACTAACAAAAGTGATAAATTATTTGTTAGTTAAGATATACAAATGAACTAACTTAAAGATTGACAAAGAATAAAAATATACTCAAATTTAAATTCTTTGGCATGTTGTTCCTTCAAAACACATGCAAGGGTCAATTTGTACACTCGCTAAACATCCCGGCCTCTGTCACTTAGTGATTTATTTTTGCAAAACTATGCATTGTCTTCTTTGAGTGTCAAACTCCAATACTAATATAATAATATAGATATTTGGTTTATATTTCATCTAACATAAATGTTATATGGTAAAGGATCGTAGTTTAAAATGTAAGAAACTAGTGAAATTAGTTTATTGACAATAGGAAAAGAAATTGTAATCATGTATTCGATATAATTGAGTAAAATAAGGATCTTCTTTGGATAGTTCTGCCGTTTTGATGAATGTATAAAAGTGGATGTAACTTAGGCATGGTTGGGATGAAGAAAGTGAACAGTCACCTCTGCTTTATAAAGGGACATCAGAAACGAGTATTGTGTAAAATATAAAAGATACTTAATAAGGAATGAGAAATATAGTTTTGATTCCAATTGTGTTATAATATAGAAAATTATTTTATGTAAAGACAATTTCTACATTAAATATATTTTGACTGAAAAACTCTCGGCTGTAAACTAGTTATAGCAAAAGAAATAAATAGCCCACAATAATTAGTTAAATAAGGCTTCATATTTCATAAGCTGTCGTAGTAGTGGTGGAAATAGAAGGAGCATGCCATATAATACAGTTGAGTGGATACCTCAAGATACGAAAGAATTTTTTTATAAGTATACAAAACAGTATTTCAGCATTGACAAAAAATATATATAGTTTTCTTTTGTTATGAATATTTTGAATATTCGTTTTTAAATAAATATATTAGGATAACAGTATTTGTTGCATTAGCTAATAATACAGGAGTATGTAAAATTTTAACAATTATTTTTGGGGCTATGGACTAAGCCATATCTCTGAGAAATAATTTTTTAGACATAGGATTATGAATAATATTGTACTGGTGAAATATATCTCAAACGATTAACGAAGAAGTAGTCATTCAATGGGAGCAATACAAGAGTTGGTGACTCTTAAGATTTGTAACGACTGGCCTTTACGACCATCAGTTACAGCCACGATATTCATGTGCCAAGCATCCGAGTGCTGGACCGACAAATTGTTGGGGTGAAAGAAAATAAAAGTTAGAACAGAATCTCACATCATGATGGGTAATATATAATATACACATGATATTTACAAAATTAAATGGTGATATGCATATATCAATCAAAGTAAACAAACCTATCATTAGCCAAGGCAGTTATTATAGCATGTCCTCACAAATGCATATAAATATAGACAAGAAAAGCAGCGGAAAATAAAATACGTGAATACATCTTAGAGGCATCCAACTTATCTCCTTAAGCTCCAAAGCATCCATAACTAAGTCAAAAAATATTCTTGAACCCACCTAAGCATTGTAAGAAACTAACGCCTGGATCAGTCTCGTAAACAAACGTGAGAAACACAAATTATATAGTATATTGTATTTATAAAACCCTATCAAAGAAAAGGTTATCTTGTAAAACCACATTGCATACAAACATGGATGAGATTTTACCTTACGATAACCAAACCATTTTTATTGGAAAATCTCGATATTTTTATAATGTCCAGGGTTTAAAATAAATATTTCATATAGATGGAATTCTTGCATCTCATATTCTAATATATTTGGTATACACTAAGTCTATAAGGCATGTATTCGAAAATGGGTTCCGTACAATTACAAGGCAACTGTGGTACCACCAATCATAGTACACCTTTAGAAAAATGTACCGAGGGCCTCACATGGACCCTCGCCAATGCATGACCGGCCTACCCTTCTTAGATAGTACCAAACATGTCACCATCCTGGTTGCGACCAACAATCGTACCAAGTCACTAGCGTATATAAATCCATAAATGTCTATCTTGATTGGGTGAAAACCATGCCCTTACAGTAGTGAACCACATAGCCTTGCTGCATATCCCTGATTTTATTCATTATCGAGTATGAGGCTTGAGCCTATATATTATCTTTTTAGCAAATCCCACTTGGAATGCTAACACTATCCTTTAGGAATCAATGCAATGTTAGCATTCATCCATACAAGTTGTTCATGAAATGAACAAACTGAAGGCACTACTTCTGCCACATCCTTTTTGGAATCACACTCAGAATTAGTAGTAAGTAGCCCTTGCACTTCAAGAACTCCGTCTTCTATTACATCATCTTTAATATGTCTCCAATTCGAATGCTTATACTAGTTCAAAGTGGTTTTTGGATAAAATATCCAATCCCGATCTCTTTGAACCAATAATCGATAGTTCAAAAACTAGCCAAGATTTGATAATCGATTATTTGACTATCAAATAAACAAACCATCCAATTAAAGATTTAACCAAGCATAATTAAGCACATAAGCAACTGCTAAGCCTCTTAATTAATCGTTTCATTAATCAAAATCTCCTTTCAAATATTTATATTCGAATACCTCTTATAAACGATATATTCACAAATCCTCTCTACTTTTTTCAATTCTTGGAAAATATTCATATGCTTATCTCAATGGAATTAGTATATTCACAAACCATTTCACTTTCAACGCAAAAGTATATATATACTTATCTCAATGTTGAAAGTATATTCACAAAACACTACACTTTCAATACTTAGATTATGTATCGATATATGTATCTCAATAGTATAAGTATAAAATGATTCCATTTTCAAAACCATAATTATTTGGGTTAAAACAAATGTCATTTAAAACATACATAACAATAAACCTAAAACAATTTTGGTGTAAGTAAATGGATCGTAAGGAAATTAGATCAAGTATATGTACACCAACTTTCTGATATCAAACTTGGACTAACCCTCGATTAACAATGTAGTCGAATAATTTAGTGTATTATCCTTGCCTCGACATATATTTTTAATTCTAAGGATGGGGAAAGTTTCCCTACATTGGAACTTAGTATTAAGTATGCAAATAATACTTTCCATATGAAACACCCCACACCCTTTGGTATACCTAAAAAGGAAACACTAAAGGATGTGGTGCGTAATAGGTATAGCTAAAGCATCATATAGACTAAGATTCACAAGACAATAAATAATAATAGCGGAAACATTTTAATAATAACTTGATATTCAAAATTAACCTTCATAAAATAATGTCAAAAAACAAAGTATGTCTCAATTACTAAATACACAGGTCTTATGAAAAATAAAATCTTAGTCACATCATCAAAGTACAAAATAAAAAATCATCCCACTCATAAAGTACCAGTACATCCAAAGTCAAATGAAAAGAAAACATAAAGAAAGAAGAATACATGAAGAATGAGAAAGCTCTACAAACCGGTCTCTAAGAAATCCAAAACTACTGTTATTGCCTCTGCTGGCCTAGGGGGAAAGGGGAGAATAGAGGAGTGGGTCAGACTATAAGACTATAAGTGAAAGTAACTACTAGTATTTTTAAGCAAGATAAATATAATGGACTTAGCAACAGTTCTAATATAAAAGGAAATAAAGGAAAGCTAAAACTAGGATAAAATACTGTTAAGCTGTTTGCTTTGATTGTGATTTTTTGCATTTGTCTTAGATTGTTGTGATTAGGTTGAAATCCTAATCCTATTTTAATTAGGCTGAATCCTAATTCTACCCGTTGATCGGCCTTCTATCTCTATTGTGCCACTGTGAGCTAGTCCCATCATGTGGGTCCCATAGCAAAAGATACCTATTTAGCACTTGGAATGCAGTAGCGACTTATTAATGTCGCATGCTCAGACATCGCCAGTACACACTAACTGCCACTCCCTCTTGTGCCTTTTATCTACCCCAATCAGCATAAGCGTGCCCAGCTACCTGATCAGTTGTGAGACCATCAGTCCTAGTCTGAAAGGGTCCTGCCCAGTTTCACATATGTGTTTTGTGAGAACATCAGTCCTAGTCTGAAAGGGAATGCTGTTGGTGCAGGTCCTATCAAACAAAATATAGTTGTGCCCCATACCCAAATCCCCCGATTTGAGCTTCTATCTATTAGCCACTTATTTACATTGTGTCCCAGCCTCACCTAACTATTCTGAGACCATTAGTCCTAGTCTGAAAGGGTCCTACCTAGCCTCACCTAACCTGTTGTGAGACCATCATTCCTAGTCTGAAAGGGAATGCTGATGGTACGGGCGCTATTTCTATTCTTGCTTATTGAATTAGTGTAAGTTCTAAAAATAAGCATCTTCTATTATTTCTATTATATTTGCTTATTAACTTAATCTAAGTCTTAAAATAAGCCTTTCTGTTCTTTCTGGTTAATTATAACCACTAGTTGTAAACACGCTTGCAACAATGTTTCAAATTTGCCTATTTTAGTCTATCCTCATTTTATTATAGTTCGTCTTATTTTACATCTAATTTTTGTAAATTTAGTGTTTTATATTTTAATCCATATTTTTGAATTATTCTCTTTTTAATATTCTTATATTTTATTCGTGTAAAAAGGACTAAAAAAGAAACTAAAATTTACAAGCTGAATCTAATGTAAAACAGATGTAAATAAATGTAGATAACTGTAATTAATTGTAAATAACTGTAATAACTAAATAAAATAGCTAAATAAAATAGCTAAATAAAATAGACTGCAAAGAACTTTAAAAAGTAGCTGTAAATTACTTATATAAAAATTGTCTCAAAATTGCCAAAAAACTACAACTATTGAGAACCCTATTATTTTAAATTACTTAAAAATTTAATATAATTACGAAACACTTACTTATGATCCTTAGCTCTATTCCTTGGTCTTCCTTGATCCTCTTATAGGGCATAGAATGTTTTTATCAAGAAGGTTTCCTTTATAGAATTTTTTTTATTTGGGGTCCAACCTCAGGAAATGAACCCAAATAGGATAAAATCTGAATGAGAAAAATAGCTAGGCATAAGGTCTTATTTATAGTGCCAGGGATCTCAAACCATTGGATTTGAAGATTAAATCTAGTGTAACCATGTCATAGGCTTGCTAGGGACTCTCAGATGGAAGCACAAACGCATAAGATTGAAGAAAAGCTGCAAAACATGTCACCCTTTGATTTGGACAAAACAACCACCAAACACAGGGGAGGATCAATGTACTTGTCGACCTACATATGCTGGGGTTCGACCTTTAGGTTGACCCATGCATATCAGGGTCGACCCTAAGGTCGACCCGACCTTATATTTTTTCTTTTTGTTCATTTCTTGCTTAATTCGTATCTTCTTCATATTAACTCGGATTTTGAAAAATTATATGTGGAGATTGAACAGAAAATTACCACAGACACAATCATGCAACTCTCGTGGCTCAATTTTTAAAATTTCACATACTTATCTTATTATTTAATTAGTTCATTAATTAATTATTATATCTTAAATTTTGGGTTATTACACCATAGCACCATAATTTAATACGTTCATTTATGGAAATCAAACCTCATTTCCAATTATAAAATTCCTTTTTATATTTATGAATCCTTTTATAAATCTCATTTCTATTTATGAAACTCCCTTTATAAATCTCCTTTATAAAACTCCTTTTTATTCCCAAAATGCCATTTATAAATATCCTTTATAAAACTCCTTTTATAAATTTCCTTTGTAAAACTCTTTGTTATTTATATAACTTCTTTATAAAACACTTTTTATAAATCTCCTTTGTAAAACTCCTTCGTAAAACTCCTTTTTTAAAATCTCATATACGTATCACCAATCTTCGTTTTCAAGATAGACTAAGCACTTTCCATACAACGATCATTCCTTATGTCACTGTAAATTCATTAGTGTCATATTTTATTCCAATATGTCAAAACAATATCATTTCCCTTCTAAAAATATTTTTATATATCTATTCTTTAATTTATAACATACCTTTTGCAAACCACTTTTTCCATTTATACAAAGCATTTCATAAATATTTATTCTTTAATATTTCTATTTTCTTTTAAAATAGAATCACTTTATTATAAAAGAAAAATCCATATTTTTCTTTATGATTAACATCCATATAGTATTAATTTTCTATAAAATAAATACTTTCTAAAACATATTTAAAATATTTCCATATGAATTAGAAGAGATTAAAAGATGGTTGATGTAAAATAGAGAGGTTCAAAAACCATTTACATATAAAATTCCACAGAAAATTCAAAAAAAAAAAAATCACATTTAAAATCAGTCTCTAACTTAAAACTTTTCAATCAAAACAACAATTAATATTATTTCCAAAATATTACAGTGAGGCCTAGAACTACTACAACATTTAAAAAGTGTTTTTATTGATCTACATTAAAAGAATTCAACTTTTATGACATATCAAAGTCACATCCAATACTTTTGTCATCCAACGATTTATACAATAAGTAAATAAATTTAATTAAAATTAATAATGGTGAGGAATTTGGATCTCTCTATAAAACTTCCAGAGTTACACGTATATCATTTTATATATCATCCATTTTTGCAAACATGGGAATTCAACCCAACCAAACAAATAAGTCATTCAAGCACGCAAACAATAAAATGTTGATTTTGAGTTCCCTCGATATTCCGATTAAAGGAATTTGAAATAATTTAATTTGATTTTGAAAGCTAAGTTCTATATATGATGGAATTTGGATCCCGATGCTTGTTCCATTGCACTTGGAATAGGGGTATAACAGATAGAATGCCTGGTGGCATGCCTCGTTTGAAGTTCGAAAATTTAATGAATGAATAGTGCCTTAAAAATTTTCTACATAAGGACGTTAGCTTTCTCCATTGCAATTCCAAATTTCTAAAATCATAGCCGCCGTTAACTTAACCTTGGCATCCAACGGCCAAGATTGTTCCCGTGGATCGGGACGAAATTAGGAGAAAGGTTCAACATGAAAGTTAAAGAGCTCGACTCCATGAACTCATCCATCACAGTGGATCGTCGATCGAAAGTCTTTGGCAGTAGGTAGGGAGCTCGAAATAGCGACAGCTTGGCTTGTTTTCTAACGATCGAAGGTGAATTTCGTGTTGATGCGGCGCGACACAGCACTGGCATGCTCGGGCAGAAGGGGCCAGCGGTGTCGTGGTCGAGGGGGCTCAATTTTAATTTGGGGCAGTCTGCTTTTCTTACAATTTGGGGCAGTCTGCTTTTCTTACATCTAATGATGACACCTAATACAACCTTGGTATTCACATGCCAATCATCTAAGTGTCTGAATGATAGGTCATTTGGGCTGAAGAAAGAAGAAGGTACAATAGAATCTCACATCATGCGGAGCAATATATAATATACACAACATCTTTACAAAAAGATGCCATCTTTTTTTAAGCACAACATCAGAGTACACTATCCTATTATCAGCTTGGATAGTTACAACAACACGTCCTTATAAATGCTGAATAAGACAAATAGAAAAGAAAGTAGTGGAAAAGTAAAAGATACATGACTATGCCTTGGAGGCATGCAACTCGTCTCTTGAAAGCTCCAAAGTATCAAGCTAAATCTAAAAAATATTCTCGGGCCGAATCGAAGATTATAAGAAAATAACGCTCAGATCAGTTTGGTAAAGCAGCATGAGAAAGTTCAATCAAGTCATATTGATTTCTACATTGAAAACCTTTTTCAAAATAAAAGATATCTTGTAAGACCATGCAACACATAAAAACAGATAGGTTTTTACCTTAGGGTAGCCAAACCATTTATTTTATATAAATCCAGTGATATTATAATAATGTCTATGGTTTTAAAATATCAATAATCAATTAGCTGTGATGTTTGTACATTATAACAATAATAAGTATACAATTAAAAACCGAAGGTGCTTATTGGAGAATGGTTAACAAAAAATGGCAAGGTAAGGCACTACCTTTCGAAAATGGTACACTTCTAGATAAAAGGTACCTCATGACGAAAACCTTTCTACCTCTGACAACATAGGACCAGCCTAATCCCTCTTAGATAGTACCGAACATGTCGCCACCCGGGTTGTTCCCAACATTTATAGAGAACATTCATGCACAATTAAATTCAAAATATGATAATCTAGAAAGGTGATGACACAACCCAATGGGAGTAACCCACAAAGCAGACTGCATTTACCCGGTTTTAGCCATTTTTGGGGTATGAGGCTCGTGAGCTAATGGTTTATGTTGCTTTAGAAATTTTCATTTGGAATGCTTACATTGCCCTCAAAGTAGAAATGCAATGCCAACAGTCATCCATACAAGAAGGTTCCAGGTCTGAACGAATCCGAAGTAACTACCTCTACTACATCCATTTCGGAATCACCCTTAAGATTAGTAGCAAGTAGCCCTTGCACTTCAAAGGGCTCTGTCTTAGATCATCCTCAAGATGTATTCTACTTGAACGCATATGGTGGTTCGAAGTGGTTTTCGGATAATATATCTGATCCCAATCACTTAGAACAAACAACCGTTAATTTTCGGTTGACTCGTTCCCTGTTCTTTCAAAATTAAGCGAAGTACACCAAAATTTTAAAGGAATCTCTAATATATCCCTTAAAGCTAGAGATATTTCACCCGAATGATTTCTCCAGAGGGACTCAAACTTAAGAACACGTGAAGCTCTTATTTATTTCCTTAATAAAAAATGGCAAGATTTTACAATTAATTATTTAACTATCTATTACATAAACAACAACAATTCATAGATTTAATTAACATAGAAACCACTAAGCCTCAAAATGAATCTTTCATTTATTTAAATCTCTTTCCAAAATATTTATCACAATATTCAAATACTTATCTCACTAGCATAAGTATATTTACAAAACATTATGTAAGATTTCTTATTTCAAAATCGTAATAAAAGGATCAAAATTAAGTTATTTTAAAAGAAACGGAGATAAGGATAGACCCAAACACTATTCCTTCGGTTTAATCATGGAACAAATGTCCACACCACCAAATTTAAAGAAAGTCGATTGGGGAAAATCCCACCTCAATTTCTTTAATAAATTTCTCAATAAATCCTTTTAATAAATCTCTTTCTTTTATAAATTTCCTTTACTTAAATTCCAAATCCCTTTATAAAACACTTTATAAATCTTTAGGTTTAGTTATAAAAATCTTTTAAAAATATCCAAAACCATTTATATAACTCTTTTACGAATATCCAAAATCATTTGTAAAACTTCTTCCAAATTTCAAAATCTCTTTTTAATTTATAAAATGCCTTTTATAAACTTTCATTATTTAAAATAAAACTTCTTTAATAAACTTTAATCTTTAAAATTCCTTTGGTAAACAATTGGTTATTTAAAACACCTTCAAATAACCAATTTATTATTTCAACATTCTTCATTTAATTATCTTTAAGCCACATTAACAAAATAATGATTTTAAACCATCATTTTAAAAGTATTAAATTAACTTCAAGCATTTCTATTAAAATAGTTGCCTAATTATCCTTTAAATATCAAATTTAAAATGAGAATATCTTTAAACCATTAACAAAAAGGATATGATTTAAATACTTGACTTTATTGGTTTGGAAAGAGATCTAGCAACCATAATGGTTCACATTTAATTAAGTTCAACTTTCCAAGTTATAACTTGTAAATTTACATAAAGAGCATAAATGTAAAAGGGATCAACAATCAACAACCAATCAACATATAAGTAAGTGTCCAAGTTGCCAAAATATCAGAACTGGGTTTTTATCCTCCATAATAGATGTCATAACATAATCTATGTTGTGTATTATAGCAGCACGTTGATTTGTTCTGCTAACAGATGTCAACTATAGTTTAGTCAGCAGAAGGTGTGTTATTCTGCTAAACATTTTTCATTGTGTTTCATATCCAACTAGTGTTCTTAAAGGGTGATCGAAAAAGAAATTCCTTAGATTAAAAATATCCCTTTAAAAGAAGTTGCTTTAAAAACAAAACCAAACTTTAGTAATAATGTGATTTAAAATCAAACTTTTGTTCAATGATTAAATACTTTTAAACTCTTTATTTAGTAATAATTAATCAATGTAAGTAAGTATAGGATAATTAATTAGAGTAATTAATTAAGGATCAGTGAAATAAATTTTGTTAATTGATTTAGGAGATTAGTTCAAAAATAATTAATGAGAATGGTTAGGCTAATTAATCCGCGTGATAATTGAAGACTCTGTGTTTTGGATAATTTTTGCTCGGGTTAAATTTGGATGTTAACTAGCATTTAAGTTTACTAAAAATCAGGTGTTAAAAACTTATCTAAAAGTGTTAGTTCAAAGGAAGGGTTAAATCAAGTTTTATACAAAGTATTAACAAGTTTTAAAATGAGTTCCAAAGTTATAAATGTTTTCAAATGGTGGAAATTAGATAATTATATAAGGAGTTAATCCTATATGTTTTTTTCAAGGGTAAATTAAATGATGAAATTTAATAAAGTGTTAATTATTTAATGTTTTAGGGGTGGGAAATTGATTAATATTATTAATTAGGGAAGTAATCACTTAATTTAATCATTCGATAATTAATAAAGGTTAAGTAATTTTGAGTATTCAATTTTAAGTATTGATTTGTTAATGTGATTAAGTAATAAAAGTATTAATATAGAGATGATTAATTAAGATTAATCACTTAATGAAATTGATTAATGGGTATGAAAGTAATTAAAGGATAATTGCTTAATGTCATTTATTAAGGAAGGAAATAAACGGAGATTACTAAATGTGATTATTTAATGATAACTACTGATATAAGTAATCGAGATGTAAGTATTTAGTGTAATTAGTAAGTATGGTTTAATTTAGTAGATTAATTAAAGGGCTAGTTAATAAAATAATTAAATAATGATATTCTTTAATAAATAATTAAATAATAGTTAATCTTTAATTAATAGTTTAAACCTTCATTTAATAATAATTAAAATTTTAATTGAGTCTTAATTAAATATTAATTCAAATTTAACTTAATGAATAATTAATAAATAATTAAACCCTTTTATAAATAAATAATTGTTTAATAATTAATCTTAAAATAATAATTTGCCTTTGAATAATTAATTAAATGACAATTAAATTTCTTGATTAATACTTAAGCTCTAATTATCCTGTTAACTAATGACTAATTACTAATTTCCCTATTTAATTAAATAATAAATAAATAAGTAAATGAAATTGACTTTAAATACTTATAATATTTTTTAGAATTACTTTTCAAAAATATTTACAGTGATAAAAAAATTAAATTTGTAAAAAGTGTTCGTTATTATGAACTCGTCCATAGCGAATATTGCTATATGACCAATAATTTATAATTGATTTTTATGTCAAATAAATTCAAAATTTCTTATCTTTAATACCTTGACTACTTTGTAAACTTAGAAAAAGGACTTTGAAAATAGAAGTAAGGCTTCGGAACTGTATAAAAGCACTTTGAGAAAGTAAAATAAGAAAAAAAAATGAATTTTGAACCATAGGATCTCGATGTCGTTTTAAAAAGTCAGGATGCAAAATTTCTTAGCTTAACCCACCATAATGAAGTCATAACCATATTTACATGCCATGATCAACATGCATAAGCAAGAAATTATAACTTGCAAAACCTTGCTAGCTTTAACTTTTTTTTACAAGTTTAACCAACTTCACATCCAAGCATACATATGTATAACCAAATCAACACTATATCCAACCAATCAAGCAATGATTTAACCATAAAATATAAGCCATAATTAAAATTATAATCTTTAGATAAATAGTTAGCTTTAATCACCTAAAAGCTAATCTAAAACTTACTAACCCAACCCGATCCTTCACTAGAACTTGAATCAGACCTAAGCCTTAGCTTTGCCTTAAGAAAAATGAACTTTTGGTGTCATTCAAGGACAAGATTAATTCATCCATGTAGGGTGCAGGCTCGGCCTAGTTAGAAAAAAGGGTGGTAGGCATGTTTTTGGAGAAGAAGAGGAGATGTAGAAAGAAGAGGAGGGTGTTTTTAAATGATTTTTAAGAATTAACCTTGAACAAAGCATGATCTTTTGGCTTTTGAAAATCCTAAGGAAGACATGGAAATGTGTTATGAAGTTAGGAGGAAGTTTTAAAAAGTGATAATGAATGGAAAAGGAGAGAGAAATTTATGGAATTGTTTTTATACAAATTGAAATTACCAAATTACAAAAAAGCTCCTAAGTACATACCCTCCATGTAACGACCTGAAATTTTATCACTTGATTTTTGGAATATTTAATAAGTTTTAAATATTCGATTTAGGTTTTTTATAACAAAATTTATATTTTAAATAATTGTTCAATTTTTTCTACTGTATTTCTAATTTAACTTATAGGATTTTCCAAAAAAATTAATTTGAAAAATAATTAGATTTTCATTTGACCCTTTTTAAGGCAAACATCCGCATTTTTGGAATTTAATAGTATAATTATCATGTCTATTTTATTGTTGCTTTATGATCGCACAACATATTTGTACACGATCGTATTTTGTTTCTTATCGCTCGAGGCTCATACGCAGACGCGATATGGTGGGGCGGGACACCCGGATTTTTCCAAAATAAGTACACTCATATACACCATGTACACACAGTACACACTCATTTTAACTCAACCAACATTTTGTTTCTATTTTTCACTCCTTACCACTGTTGTCTCCATAACTACCTTTTTGTATGTCCTGGTTTCCCCTTTCAACCGCCTGTCTACTTCATGTTGTATTCTAGCCATTGCTTTGTCCACCCATAATTTGCAATTACTTATGCACACATAGCAGCTTAATCCTTCTTCCTTTTGATACTCTTCTATAAACATTTAAAAAGCCAAGAAAAACAAAGTTTTTCCTCCTTCCAATAATCCATACCTTGTCATCTATCAACAATTAGCTAGATCGATCAACATGATTGTTATTTGTATCCATCCATACTATTGTCAGAAAATAACGGCACTTGATGTCTCGAGTGTCAATCGAGTTATCTCCAAAAATATGAAAGGGGATAAAAATGTTTTCAAATTTTAAAAAATTAATTTCTCTCAATCCACGAAGAATTGATTGACGCCGTAAGCATCATTGGGTTCGTATGGAGTCGTAGGATTTTTGGTGAGATATCGATGGCATTTGGGATGATGATCGACGATCATGTAAAGCCACGGTTCTGATTTGCTTTTGATTTGAGCATCAATTGAAGACTTGGAGATCGGTGTAGTATTTGTAGAGGGGAGCTGGTCGAATGGTGAAATTTTGGTAGAATTCAGCATTGAAAAGTGTCGCGCGTCAACGGTAGGGGTAGTAGAAGGCGAAAGGTTTTAAGGGTAGTCGCAATTGGTTAGGAGGGTCCAGGTTTGTAGAGGTGGGGATGAGTGGGATTAGTAGCAGAAGTGAAATTTTTCGATGGCTTGGGTTCGATGGCTGGTGGTTTGGGGAGTGCGTGCATGTGCATGTTTTCATGCATGTGCACGTCTGTGATTGGAATCAAAATAAGATGGCAGAAAGAGGAAGAAAACCCTATTTATTTCGGGTGCAGGTTCGATGATGTGGTCTCGGCTTGGGCTATGGGTCCAAACATATGGGGTGAGAAGATTTTAAATGTCTATTTAATTTTATAAATTAAAATATCAAACTTTGAATTGCAATATCTCAATTGTTTTGAATTCGTTTAACCTATAGATATTTACGTTGTATTCGTATTGACAAGTACAACATTATAGCGTAACTTATTAATAGCTTTGGACAAGTATGAAATTATGACATATGAAAACGGATAGGATTCAAATTACATTATTTTAATTAATAATGTCATTTAAATTTATATCCTAATTATTAATGTTTATTTGGCCAAATAAAATATTGTTGGGTTAAATAGGATTAAATATGACAATTGGATATTTGTTTAGCCGGATAAATTAGCATTGCGTTGATTAAATTAATTGGACATCTGTTAGTAGAATAAATTTCCATTTTGCTATTATTAACCGGATAGTTTTAAATTTGGCATTTAATTAGCTGAATAAATCCCCATTCTACTTTTCATAGGTTTAGACATTTGATTATATATAACTAATTGATATGCCACTTTGAATGAGTGATATGTTAAACAATGATGGCTAAGTGTTGAATTTATTTACATGGTCATAGAATATATAAATATCAGTTATTTACTAGGAAAGTTAAATTGAATGATATATAGCTTGTTTAAGCACCATTGTGATTATTAAGCCTCTTTCAAATTTGAAAAGTTAATTATTGATTTGAAAGTTATTTTAAGAATAATTATTCCTATTATAAAGTTTTAAAGATGATTATTATTTAGTAATAAGATTAAAAAGGTAATAACAATTTATTAATAATGTTTTAAAGAAAATCAATAATCTTTTTAATAACGATTTGAAGTTATTTTCTTTACCGGTATGATTCTTAAATGTTATTTCTTAAAGTTATTTAAGAATATTTAATTGTTATTTTAAAGTAATTTAGTTATTGTTTTAAATATTTTTAATTACTTATTCAAAGTTAATTATTTAATTAATTATTTAAAATTAATTATTTTATATTTTAAGTTGATTATTTTATTTCGAAGTCATTTGTTGTATTGTTAATATTTTAAAAGATTTTATATTATTATAATAATATTGTTTAAAACTTTATTACTATAATAATACTGTTTTAAAGTTTATTTATTATAATAATAATAATAATATTTTCTTTAAAATTTATTATCATTGATTGTTTAAAGTATTATTTTACTAATGTTTTTAAAGATGATAAATTGTTTTGTTAAAACTGTTTGTAGAAAATAAATTGTCGTATAAAAGGTGTTTAAAAATTATAATTTTTTTATTTCAAAAAGGAATCATTTTAATGGAAAGATTTGTATAAAGGTCTTATTTAATGAATAGAATTCATTTAAGGAATTTATAAATTTTGGAAGGAGATTTTAGAAATTGGATAGAAGTTCAGTTCAATGATATTCAAGATTTAAAAAAGGAGTTTTATAAATGATTTTAAACATTTGTAAATAGAATTTTATAAATAAACTTGATGATTTATAAAAGAAAGTTTATAAAGAAAATTGGAGAATTGTAGGAGATATTCATATAATAAAGGAGATTTATAAAAAGGGAATAGCGTCTTAGTTCATAATATCTCAGTTTTAACGAGTTTTGTATTTGATCATTTTAATATGATTTTGAAATAAGAATTCTTTCTTAAATGTTATGTGAACATACTTATATTATTGTATGAGTATATGGAAAGTTTCAAAGTTTTGAAAGTGAAATGGTTTTTGAATATGTTATCCCGCCTTCTGGCAAGGCCGTGACACTAAGAACTCGACTAGGAACTAGGAACTGTATGTCTCAAAGATAGGTTATACATAGGTTCACCATAGATATTGGTAAATTTTGCCCGAGTCTGGATCAGCTGCAATCGATATGACATGATAAGCACAGCTATGAAAGCCAACATTCCAAATTTCAAGTCAATCGAAGTTCATATGCTTGAGGTATTGATTGATCAAAATCAAGGAAGATAACTTCAGTTCGTATCCATCAAGTGCCAAAGGAAAGCCTCTGCAATTCATATCGATGGAAAAAGCAAAACTCATTCATTTCCATGACCAAGTAATGCTTTCACTCATGTCCATGTAGAAGGCATTGATTTTATATCCATTAGTTGGAAACACTTCGACCGCTTCATGATCCCCCTAGCTCGTATCGGTTGCCATCTGCCTAGCTCGTATCGATCATGCTGATGATCGATACGAAATAAACAACATCTCCTATCAATACGAATCACATCTATAAGCAATACGAATTAAGTTCCGACTTATCTGAAAGGGAGTGCAGATTAAGGATTTTAAGGCTAACTTAACACTAGAGGAGGGGTGAATAGTTTTTAATGGATTCTAAGACTTATGCAGACTAAATTAAACTTATGACACAAAAAATACAGAACTTAATCACTGAACAATCACAAACTCAAACACAGATGGTGAAAGTAAATAAAAAGCAGAAAAAGGAAAGAGCACATCAGATTTTATACTGGTTCGGAGTTACCCTACATCCAGTCCCGTACCAAGGCAAACACCTCATACAGATTTTTATTATACCAATGTTATGATTACAATCCTCAATTTCTAGAGGCCTTGAGGTACCCTCCTATCTCACGAGTCTGAGGCATACTCTCTTGGTTTACGGGACACAAGATCACCCAATTGATTTCCAGGCACAACCACACCTTATAGAGAGACTCGATAATTTTTTTATCACAGATTGATTCTATAACTCTGAATAGTACTTTGATCTTCGAGAGAGGGCAGTGAATCAAACAAAAATGAGACTCTAATTTGATCCACTTGAGAATTTGGTAGAATTTCGGCATGATCTTAAAAATATGAAATTTTTTGAATATGGATTTGTGGAGAAGGAGGAGTGAAGAAAATAAGAAAATAGTTAGTTAAACAATTTGTTTGTGAAGGCTATTTATAGAGTACTAACGGTCAACCATTCGCGAAGAGATTTTTTCAATATAGACTTCTTTTGAAAATTGAAACTTTTGAATTCAATGGTCACCATGTCGACATGGGGTATCCCATGATGTTGACATCCCTATGTTAAAAATAATGTAAAACATTTTTTGAAAGGAAAATAAGATAAAATGACTCTGGAGTAAAAACGAAGTTTAAAAAAAACAAAGAACATTTTAAGGTAAAACATCCTTTTGAAAATCATTTGAAAAGATAACTTTTTAGGCTAAAACATTTCGAAATTTTTTTTTGAAAATCATTATGAAAAACCATTTTGAAGTTGTTTTGCATGCTTTTTCCTACAAATATCTCATCACATCAGGACTCGAGAACTTGTACAAAATCAGGATGCTCTTGGGTTTGTAAGCCACCTGTTGTAGTCTGTAAGCTACTTGTCGTGGGTTTGTAACCCACTAAGAAGATAGAAATGGGTTCCATCCCAAATGAAATATTGGAATGATGATTTCTGTGCTATTATGAAGTTTTAACAAAAAATAGACAGTTATCTTGAAATCTTGATCTTGATACTCTAGATTCTTCAATCTTGATATCTCCATTCTGAATCTTGAGTCTTTATACTGATCAGTCTTCAGTAATCAATATCCTGCATATACATATCTATCTAGACAATAGTGTTAGTATATATTTTATGATAAGATAAGTTAAAAAGGTTGTTGTCATTAAAACCAACATCTCAGTTCCTAACATTATCGATGCGAAAGGCATAAATTTTATCAAAACCAAACAGTTGTAGGGGACCGACACAAAATAGAGTGCAAGGAGATGATATGAAGGGACCTACTTCAAGTCGATACGAACTAGGCACATGCAAATGGAAGACTCGATCACTCCGCATGAAAATAGGATCGATGCCGAAAGATAGCACCATGTCATTGGCTATCACATGTCCAGCATCGATACAAAGAGGAGCATCTTGGATGGGATCGATACGAAGTTCAGTTGCTCAATGAATATTCAAGCTTGCATCGATCATAACTCAAGATCTACAAATACCCTAAAATTTTCGCAGAAGCTTGATTGCCACATGAAGAAGGTACCTGATCGGTCCCAACCTAAAAGGACCAATCATTGACCGATACGAATTCAATTTGTATCACTCTTAGAACGAGTCGAAATTGCCTGAACTCAATCTCGTGGGCCAACCGACGTGAGAGAAGAAATCTTCCGAAATCTAGGCGAGATATTTGCTGCTTACGTCTATGAATAGTGGCCCTAGGCCTTAAGAAAATGGACTTTTTGGTCTCTCTACACCGATACCCTGCCAAATTTGCTATTGTACTTCAATTGTACAATTTTATATCTTTTGTAACCAATGAGTTATAATCAATAAACATCAATCATTCCATAATGGACGTAGGCTATACGCCAAACCACTCTAGATTTTTCTGTTTCAGATTTTTCTTATCTGTTAATTGGTGTGATTGTTAGATCTGCCTCATTTTATATTTACTTTCTTCATTTTATCTCTTCAAACACATCCAAGGAGTGTTGTTCCCAATTTTGGTAAAAACATTTCGGTGCTTTCATTGAAAAAACCCAGCTTTTCTCCTACTCTTTGGATCTACTACCAATATCGGATAGCAAGAATCCAAGGAGAAGATCCAGATTTCATACCCAAAAGTTCTTACATCCTATTCAGATTTGCATTAAGTCTTGGAGAGAGCTTCACCCTTTACCGTAGTTACCACCAGGACTACCTCAACTATTGCATATCAGGAAGGAATAGATAGATAGAACCCTGCGCAGTTACTCACCACAGGCCAGAAATTAGTTGGACCTTCAGATCCACAAGGCCCCATCACCAGGGAGGAATTCCAAATGTTGATGCAATAGCTGACCCAAAGTCGCCAGCAGCTAATCTAGCAGATCCATGCTAACATGGAGTTAACCAACCAATTGGACCAAGAAACACAAAGGAGATCTAGAAGGGATCAAGCTTCCTACTCATTTACTGAGAGCTCTGCTTCTTCTAGTTACCATCATATATTCACACGTCCACGATTGGATGGAAGCTACGCGTAAGCTTCGGGGCATTAGTGCACCCTAAATCTCAAACAAGTAGGACCTAGTACATTTGCCAGACACAGGCAGGCCCCTCCTCTTAAGGAGGGACAGTTCCTTATCACATTACTGATAGTCGCGATGCTACCGCCGCAATCGATTGGAAGCTGACATTCAAAACCGAACAGATCTGAGCCTTCATCAACGCGATCGTACTACTGAACCCTATGTTCTCGAAGGCCTAGAACCAAGGAGGCGAGGTATGGACCGTCGACCGCACCCGTGACATCCTCGCATTATCGAACCCAACCATACCTTGGCCCAGCATGCCTAGAATGTCCAGATGCTAGACATTCCGACGATGATTGGTCAAATGATTCGAGAAAGTTAGGGCCTCTTTAATGACGACTAGGGAATCTCCCGGAGTCATACACTTTTTACCAATGACATCCTTTATGCTTAACTGCCTTGTCGATTCAAAATGCCTACTTTACCTATTTACGAAGGGATTTCAGACCCTAACCAGCACATTTTGAAGTACGAATGGCTTATGAATGTCGAACGAGTTGACGATGCGGTCAAATGTAGAAGTTTTCCAATTTCTCTAGGGGTACCATGACTATGTGGTTTACTAGCTTGCCACCCCGGTCCATTTCATGCTTTGATCAGTTAGCTATGAAATTCGTCGAACAGTTTCGTATGCATGTTACAAGACCTAAGGATGTGAATACCTTATCCAGCTTCACTCAAGCTCCTAGAGAGACGCTCAGACGTTATCTAGAAAGGTTCCATGCTGCTTGCGCACAGATTAGTAACCCTGATGATAATTCCATATTGATGGCACTAACTAATCGAACCTGATTCCAAATTTGGCAACTGATTGGCTGGGAAACCCCCTGCGTCGTTGGATTGTTTTTATTCCAAGGCAACCCAGTGCTTGAGGAGGGAAGATGCGAAACAATCTAGGAAAAAGGATGACGCAGGGCCTAGTGTGAAAGGAATTCAGAGCAATGTCGCTGTGAAACAAACTGGTGAGAGTTTCGGAAAGGTGTAGTTAAATATACAGAATAAGTAGAATCAGCAGAAAGGTGATGGAAATCAGGGTAAGAAGCGGGATCAATCGTGGACCGCGACGTAGAGCTCCTATGTTTGACACCTATACTCCTTCGAATACATCCCTGGAGAATGTGTACTTGCGGACCTATAATACTAGCCAATATAAATAGTCTACTCCGAAGCAGTCGTCCAAAACGTAGATTCAATCTGGAAAATTCTGTAGATTCCATGATTGCTATGGTCACAATACTAATGAATGTCGCCATTTATAGGATATCGCTGAGAAGTTGATCCGAGATAGGAAGCTGGAACAATTCGTTCGGGACCCGCAGCTGGAGGTGTAGTCCCATTAAATTAGAATCCAGTACCGAATCAGGCTAGGCCAGAGGAACCCGCGCATACTAGTGGGAGGTTAGGACTAACATAGTTAATGGTGGTCCTCATCTAGCGAATGGGAGCTGGAGGGAAATGAAGTCGTATACCAGTTCGATTAGGCATGCAGACTTCGAGTGTTATTGTAATCTCTAGACTTATTAGATGAGAAGCGTGAAGAGGCTGATTTGAGAGTGGCCGCACACCAAAGTCGAGCCTTCCGATTGTACAATGCTAAGGTCTGAACCCGAACCTTTAAACCTGGCGATCTCATGCTCAAGAGAATTTACCTGGTCCCTTTGCACATGAAGCCAACATAGAAAGGACCGTATTTTATTGAATGAAGACTCGGAGACTGAACATTGAAATTATCAACCGTCGATGGTCTCATTTTGCCAAGAGCTTGGAACAGCGAAATTCTTCGTTGCTACTACACATAACAGGCTTTGTTTATTCATTTAGTCTGCTTTTCATTCGCAATCTGTTTATGCATTTCGAAATTTGAACTTGTAATAAGGCAACTGAATTTTCCGTACTTACTTATTTCAGCAATAAAATGCAATCATTTTGAGCCAGAGTAGTAATTCTTGAAATAATTCATGCGACCATCACAATGCATGGAGAGCTAAGTTCCACAATATGGTGGGACTTATTAAAATGGGGAGTGACTATGATACGGCCAGTTACCCGTTAAGTTAAACCCGACTCAGGGGCAAGTTGTCACATTGAAGCCAAAAAAGAGTTATAAAATGACAATCCTCTAATTAAAACTGGCTCACAGGGTGCGAGTTGGAGTATAAACTTACAAAACATAAGCTCAAGGAGGGTGGACCCGTCCATCTAACGACCTTACTTTCCATATTCATAAGCTCGAGGAGGGTGTATCCATCCACCCACGACCTTGCTTGTTTACTCAAAGTGGATGTGACCCGACTATCCATGATCTTGATCAATTTATCGTTCCTAGATTGCGAATGAGATACCAGAAACTTAAAACAGTTGTAATCGACTGTCTGTTAGCTAACTTCAGATTCCTAAAGAGCGAACTGGAGTATAAACATCAGTTGGGCATGAACCAACCTCTCACCAACTAACTCTAAGTCCCTAGAGCATGGACTAGTGTATATATTTCAATTGGGCATGAACAGACTGCCCACAATTCAATCTAAGTACCCAAAGTGTGGACGCAATTTCGATTATTGAAACGGGTGTGATTGGCCACCCAAAAAACGACTTAAGTCCTCGGAACATGGACGTCACTTTAAACATTAAGCAGGCATGATCGATCACCCGCATGAGAGTTCAATCCCAGAGTGTGGATGCGATTATCAATACATGAGCGGTTGTGATCCAACCACTCGAACTTATCTCACAACAACTTAGTTCCGACTAAGTAAAAATAAAAGTGTCCAAGGTGAAAACAAACATCATCCGACCACTTCGCTTCATCCCCGGGACTGGGGGTATAACTCTGGCACCAACTACTAGTCACGATAGTACAACATCGAGAATCGACTTATCTTTTGGTTACGGCCCGAAGCTATGACTCTGGGACATAACAACCAAACACAATTCCGACCCAGACAATGAAGCTTCACGAATATATTAAATAGAAATTTGAGTACTGAAACACTTAGATAAATCAACTAGGAGTTATGCTAAAAAAGGATATTTTACTCCATCTATTCTTTGGAAGCAAAAGTGAGTACAAAATGAAGCTTATTTCAAAAATTCCTATTAGCAGAGGCATGAACCTGCATCTATACACGGCCTACAAAAACCAAAAAAGTAACTCCTACCTATCTACCAGAAAAGGGGACGCCATGATACACGCTTACTCCTTGGCTTCTTCTTCCCCTTCGGCATCAACCCACTTGACTGCCACTGTGGTGCCATTTTGAGCTCTTTACTTTACCCGACTTATCTCTGGTTGGAGGAAGGATTGTGATCTCCTTCTTCGAACTCACGGAAATTAGAACACTTTTGGATTTCATGGTTGGAGGGAAGGGGGCACTTTCTGCATGCGGAGACACTAGGGGTATACCGGTGACAATGATTGTACCACTCAAAGAGACCATGCATAAAGGAGCCAGGTCAAGGCCTGCCATACTACCGCCTAGCGTGGCACTTGCCATTTCAGTATTGCTCTCCACCATTATTGCCTCATCATGGGCTACTTGAGTGTCTGATGGGATGCTGGTAGTTGGGACGGAAGAGCTAGCTGTAAACATACCTTCGCCCGTGATAAAAGATAAATCTATAAGCGGGTCGCTTTGATGACTGAGGAGTTTTTCCATTAACTATTCGTTGAAGATAAAAGAACTCACATGAAGTTCCTTGGTTGATGTGGTAGTTGTGGTAGTTGTTGCCTCTGTCACGATAGCCTCCTCCTCTTGATGATGCACTTGGGTTGCAGGAGGCACGGCCGATGCGGCTCCTATCGCTGAATGAAGACAATTGCAGGTGGAGTCGGAGCTCCTTTGGAGATGTGCCCACGAGCTGGAGGCAATTGCAGTTGATCCGGATTAAAAGCAGACACAGATAGAGGATCGACCGCAGGAATAGATTTGGGCTGGGTTGGCATAATAATTTCAGACCTTGTATCATGATGCTCAACACTAGAACCCTTTCCAACCTCAGAATGCTGAGTGGCAAGTCTCTATTTTTCAAATATGATAATGACATCGTATAGAACTCTTCTCTCATCCTCAGTCAGCACCCGACTCTCTAATTCGAACTCATCAATGGATTCGGTATGATGCTCTGCCTTCTCATGAACCATAAAACGGTGCCAGACATTATGTAGGTGGGTCGGGTAGTCGTTGAGCCAGCTCAGGTCACAATATCTCACGACATTGGCGTTATAAGTAATTAATAGATCTTCCATATCGCCTTCATGCCTGGCCTCCGCTGCCCCGACTTCGGTTTTAATCCTTGCCTCGGCCTCCTGAACCTTTAGCATTGTCGCATCTCATTCACCTTTGAGCTCAACGGTTTGGTCACATGCCTCCTGAGCAGCCTTATTTGCCTTATCCTTTTCTTTAATGACTTCGTCGTATTTTGCCTTGAGCTCTATAAGCTCTTTGAGCATAGTATCCCTTTCGGCTGTAATAGTGGCATTTTTATTTCCTATATCGTCTACCATCTTTATGTGCTCCTGCCTCATCTGCTCCGTTTTCTTCTTGGCCTCATCGTCTTGTTTCAAGGCCTCTATCCTAGAATTCCTCAAAGTGTCATTCTCATCAATGAGCACTGTGACAATCCGATCCTTCTGAGCGATGGTTTCCTGAAGCTCTTTAATTTTCTTGGCCCGCTCAAACACCATAGCTGAGGCCTTCTTAGCGGTTTTCTTCCACTCTCGGTATTGGCCAAAAGCATGGTAGACATGATCGTCGACAATTTTTTCTATTCCATCGGCAACAACATTAGATTTGGGGGTCGAGGAAGCCTTTGAAGCATACATTGGGAAAATCCTTCTTCAGATGAGCAATTCGGGAGGCTTCCTCCCTTGTGATCTCTGTAACCGCATAAGTGGCTACGATAGAAGTGTCCACTCCAGTTATGAAGCGCTATTTTCCAGGCCTTTGAACCAGTGGAGGCATTGGTTGGCGTGATGTCCCAACACGTTGCATAACAGGAAAGAGGGTCGCAATGAAACTCTAGGTGGAGGAGAGAGTGATTGGATGCGACGCTTGTTTCATCTATCTCTTTCCCGCTCTCCCTCTCTATCTCTGTCCCCGGCTCTTTTTCTATCGGAATAATCCTTATCTTGACTAGAGTGGAAGCGTTTATAGTCAGAATCATGCCTACGAGATTTCCTATAAGAAATAGAGGATTCGCGTGCAGCATGGAGACTACCAAACATAGACGGTTTCTTCGACATCGGATCTGCAAAATTAAAAGAAAGTCAAAGTTAGTTATCTTCGGAGATTGAACAACTCATGAATATTGAGTATGTGATGTTGTGAAGTGTATGCATATACGTGTTAACACCTCGACCAATCGGTTGTATCGGCCATACTCGAAGGAGTTGGCTTGCCTAAATCTAAAGTGCCATAAACCCTTCTAATCCGGTGTCTTATTGAAGGGATATGTAATCCGTGATTGGATTGTTGGCGAATCCTTCGAAAGGGCTCTCTATGTGTGAAGAAGGAGCCTTGGAAATTACGACTCCAGTAGCCGAAAGAGACATGACTACACACTTTTGTCTAATATATTTACAAAGTTTATGGGCGACGATCTTGCCTTTTCTTAGTCTCTTCGAATGCCGAGGATTCTCTGAAGGCTCGGTTGCTAGTTCAACTTCGGTGGGTTCCTCTTCACCACTCTGCTCAACGATTGCTATATCGTGACCTCTCCTCCTAACTCGCCTCGCCGAGACGGCCCTGAGAGATCCCTCAAGACCGATGCTCTGATCCTCATCAATCAGGCCAACGGCCCTCAAGTTCTTGTCAGTAAGAACCTCTTCAGTTTCTTTATCTTTGGTGGGTACCCTTTGGAGAGCCTGTACAATTTCCCTGAATCGTTTTCCTTTGGGCCCCAGAATTAAAGCTGTGAATGGAAGAAAATGTTAGATTGGACATTAAGCAAAATAATCTAGTTGATCGATGCAAAAATTGAAGCACTTATGCCTTACTAGCCACCACTTAACAAAACCCGACGGACATGGGACATAAAACCATTTGTTTTTAAAGTAGCTCAGCTTGGTCCATGCTCCAAGTATGACTTGAAAGTGCCTGATTGCTGTCGAAAAAGTAAAAGACTGGTTATTCTCTCGGCTCTTGATATTAAACAAGTACCGGACTCCATATGGAGTTTGGGGACGAAAGAGATGCTCCATGAAGAAGATGTATAGGCTGTTCAGCGAAGCATACCCATTTAGGTGCATCTATGATGGGGCAATCCTTTAAATAAGATAACACCTTCGGGATGTACTAATTGAATGGTGGGAGTGTCCCGGCTATGCAGGAGAATCTATTGAAAGTGGTATACCCTTCTATAGGAGTATGCGACACATCGCTTGGCTCTGGTAGTAGAACATCATTCAACGATAGTCGTGTCTTAAACAAATCCTTCCCAACATTTCTTTGGACATATTAGATGGAACTGTGTCTTGTGGATTCCAGATGAAAGATGCTCCTAATATCTCGTCCGGAGCTGGACTTATAACTTTGGCTACGATAGTCAGCATCTCTATTATGGGAGAGGTAGACTTTGCGTCTCTTGTTGCTATGAGCTTTCGGGTTCCATGGCTAATCAACCAAGGAAAAATCATTGTTAGATGATAATAGTCCCATGTTTTCCCCGGTGTGAGACGTATGAGTGCATTGTGTAATGCATGGTATATGATACTTTAGAAAATTCCATGAAGATTAGCAAAGTGCTTGAAAGATGAGACTTCAAAATTCGACCGGAGTGGCTGTCATCGCTGACCATCACAACCATACCATCCAGACTTTGGAGATCAATCCAAGTTGAGATTCATTAAAAATTGTCAGGTTACAGTTCCATTAATGAGCTTTGAAAGGCATTCATATATACAGTGCAATGGTTAAGTCAAATTATGCTAGTCAGAAGCTCGTCGGAGTCAAGTATTGGAGATTTCAAGTCGTATCGATAAAATTTTAAACCCGGATCGACCATCAAAGTTCATTTGTCTCAATCCATTAAGCACCAATTCTTATCGGTCAAAGGGCGTTAGTTCGTATCAATACCGAGCAACCTACTTCATATCTACTCAGAAAAAGTCACTTCGTATCGATCGGGTGAAGTCGGTTTCATATCGATCACGAATTGTAAGTTTCTTATCGATCAAAATTGGAAGTTTCCTATCGATCATCGAGGATTTCATGTCGATTGTTTGTTCCTAGATTTATGTCAATTGTTCCTAATCTGTACGAATGGCCACCATACCAAATCGATATGAACTTCCCCTTCACTAATAGATTCCTAATCGATATGAATCCTCTACTAATACGAGATTAGGTTTTTCTCCCCTTCCTTTGTCGATACGAAGTTGAGAACAAATTTCCTTCCACCCTTCTTCTTCTCCATAGCAACATAGAGGTAATCGCTAATCATCTTCAACCATGCTTTGGCCTTCCTATCGTCATTAATCCATCGGAATCGACAACACAATACAAGTAGGATGGCAAGGACTTAAGTCTCATCGTCTACACATTGAGATTATTCAATAGATTACCTAGTATTATTAGTTAATTTGAGAATTTAAGGGTTAGGGTTTAGGAGCACGAGCAGTTCTGTTCCTTCTAGGAGCGATACGAGAGCAGAAGAATTAAAAAACAGTAAAAAGATGTTAAGTATTGAGATTTATACACTACATAAGTGACCGTTCGTCTCCCAATGGGCCTAACCGGTCAAAGCAGTCAATGGCGTGATATTTACGAGTGGTAATTCGTATCCAATGTTTGATAAAGGCGATTCCAACACTCTCGGTTTGAAGCAACAGTTTCTAACTATCGTGGGACCGAGGCAAAGTGAATACCAATAGATCGATAGGAAATGATAGGCAGAAGATTGTCTGGACTATTCGAATAGATTATAAGCACATCGATACGAGCTGCCCTGTTCGTATCCATCAAAGTGAAGCCCAAAAAGACTTATGTCCATCGATATGAACTACATTGAAATACCAAGCAAACTAGTATCGATCACCATCAATATAAAAACAATTTTTTAACTCTTCACATCGATCTAGGAAAGGATCGATACAAAGAGATATTCTAAAAACAACCGTCAAGCATTGTTACAACTCGAAATCCACGTCGATTCACGAGAGAATTGATATGGGATTTGATAAGAAAAGTGACAACGGCTCGCGAACATGTGAAGATTAACGGGAGTCGAGGTAATATGCATTTATGTGTTTGATGGATTAACATTCAATTTCTAAAATTCACAAGAATAGAATGCTAACCTGGTTACAATCACAACAATGAACAACATATTTCTAGCGCTCAACACTCAGTTACAACAATGCAAAGTACAATCGTTGGTAGTCAACATTTTGGTATTTATATTTTTAAGAAACAATCAAAGGTTACATCTTTTGACGAAATAACAACAACTATTCAACAAATTAGATAGAACATTTCAGACAGAACGTCACAACTTTTCAAAGTACGTCATGTTCACACAAGACATATTTTAGGGGGCAAGGATTATCCCGCCTTTTGGCAAGGCCGTGACACCAAGAACTCGACTAGGAACCAGTGAAAGTCTTTCTCGAAGATAGGTTATACACAGGTTCACTATGGATACTGGTATATTTTTCCCAAGTCCGGATGGAGCAACAATCAGTATGATAGGACCAACAAAGCTAAGAAAGCTAACATTCTAAATTTCAAGTCAGTCGGAGTTCATATGCTTGAGATATTGATCAATCAAAATCAAGGAAGATAGCTTTAGTTTGTATCCATCAAGTGCCAAAGGAAAAGCCTCTGCAATTCGTATCCATGGAAAAAACAAAACTCATTCATGTCCATGACCGAGCAATGCTTTCATTCGTATCCATGTAGAAGGCATTTATTCATATCCAACAGTTGGAAACACTTCATACCACTTCATGATCCCCCTAGCTCGTATCGGTTGCCATCTTCCTAACTCGTATCGATCAGGCCGATGATCGATACGAAATGAAAAGCACTTCCCATGAATCCCATCTATAAGTGATAAGAATTAAGTTCTGACTTATCGATGCGAAAGGTATAAATTCGTATCGATACCAAAAAGTCGTAGGGGATTGACACAAAATAGAGTTTAGGGAGACGATGCGAAAGGAGCTACTATAGGTCGATACGAACAAGGCACATGCAAATGGAGGACTCAGTCACTCGGCATGAAAATGGGATTGATCCAGAAAGATAATGACACATCATTGGCTATCACGTGTCCAACATCGATACGAAGTGTAGCGTCACGGATGGGATCGATATGAAGTTCAGCTGCACATTGAAGACCCAAGCTTGCATCGATCATAACTCGAGATCTACAAGTCCAAATACCCCAAAATTTTCATAGGATCTTGTTTTCATGGAAGACATATTGAATAATATGGAATTGAAGAGAGAGCTTTGAAGTGCAAGGGATATTTTCTATTAATCCTAGGAGGTATTCCCCAAAAAGGATATAATAGAAGTAGTGCCTTCAGTTCATTCATTCCTAGAACGAACTTGTATGGATGAATGCTAGCACTGCATTACTTCTTGGAGGGCAGCGTTAACATTCTAAATGGGAATGCTATCCAGACAGGTAAAATGTAGCCTTAAGCCTCATCAATGGGGAATGACTAAAACAGGGGAGATGCGGCAAGGCTAAGTGGGTCGCTCCGAAGTAGGGTATGTCCATCCCTACCTAGAGTCGATATTGTCTCTTATTATGCTTTGGGCCCTTTTAATAGAAGGGTAGCCATATTCGGTACTATCAGTTAAGTGGTAGGCTGGTCATATTTTGGAAGGGGGTCCTGGCGAGGTCATTGGTGTTATTTTATCTAGAGATACACCACGATGGGCGGTACCCTAGTAGCCCAGTCATTTTATGGAATTCATTTTCCGATAAGCACCGTATGGACTTAGTTGTACCCAACTATGTTGGAACATGAGATGCAACCATTCCAGCTATTTTAATATTTTATTTTCACCCCTAGTCATTTTTATAATATCACTAGATTTTCTATAGAAAATGTTTTGGTTATCATAAGGTAAAAACCCATCCGTGTTTATGTGCGGCATGATCTTACATGATACCTTTGATTTTGAAAGATTTTACCAATTATAATAAACAAATTTCCTTGTGATATGAGTTTCTCATGCCGGTTTTATCAGATCAGCCCAGACATTGTTTTTCCTAAATGTTCGGGTCAGAGCGACATATTTTCTAGATTCATCTTTAGAGTTCATAAGACAAGCCGGATAGCCAGGACATATTCACGTCTCTTGTATTCTTCCGCTCTATTCTATGTTGTTCATGTTTATAATTATCAGCAAGTGTAAGGACAAATTGTTATAACTGTCCAGAGCTGATGATGCGTTAGCATTTTACTCCGATTGAATGTATGTATATTAAATTTCTTTCTATTTGTTCGTATATTATACATTGCTCAACATGTTTGTGAGATTTAGTGATTGTTTTGTTTCTTTCGTCTTCTAGCTCCTTTCTTCTTCTTCCCTGAATGATCGGTGTTTCCTGCACTTGAATGCTCGGTGCAAAATATGGTGGATGTATTAGTGTCAATTTTTTAGGGTTGAAACTTCCGGTTCGTTACATGTTTTATTAGAGCTTAGGTTTGAAGAATACCTAGGTCTTAGTAGGGTAAGCTTATTATAGATAGGGATAGCAATGCCCTAGAATGAGTAACTCATCAGAGATAGGATTAGTAATAGCGTAGAATGAGTTTGAGAGTATATAAATAAGAGCATATATTTGCTAATTTCATAAAAATGTTTTATATTGTGTTGTTTTGATCTGTTGAGTGGTATATAAATTCTGATCAATGCACTTGGACAATGTTATCAATAGGAATTCCGATACACTTAAGCAAGGCCCAACCAACATGATAGAGTTTTGAAATTAGGTAAGTGAAATAATTTTACCCATGAATATATTTTATATATATAAAAGAATAATTTTTGAAAAACTTAACATAACTACTCTTAGTTGTGTTAATTGTTAGAGAATCGATAATGTTCCATCATTATCATACATGATTTGATCAGTCACGGTCACCCAGTTCTAGGCATTGACTATTGTTGTTGATCTATCTGGTATCTTCCTTTTGAAATCCGAGTTTGGCAGATAGGAAATTTAGGGAACATTGAAATGAACACCTTGTGAATTAAATCTCACAATTTTACTATAAGACATTCAATGTAAATATTAGGTTAATTTTTTTACTAAAAATTATTTTTCAAAATTAAAATATCTTGACATAAATATATAGGAACAAATTTTATAAAAAGGTAAATTTATAAAATTGGGTTTTTGTAGAAAGAGGTTTAATAAAGGATGCTAAAATATTTCCGAAATCAGTATAAGAAGATGAGTTTATAAGGATTGATTTATCAAAAAGTGTCTTAATTAAAAGGAATTTGAGAATTTTAAATTTCAGCGATTTAGAAAAATGTTTTTCAAGGTTTAGAATTTAATAATAGTGAAAATATTTTTGAAATAAAAATATTTTTAAGGATTTTTCAAGGAGATATAAAGTACAGAACTCACTTAGGTTGTTGGGAAATAATTCCAATGATGACTACAGCACCATTGATGTTCATTTTTGGGTTTCTAAGTGAGGGAATGCTACCATGGGAATTTACTATGAAATTGTTTAGATAAAACAAGATTTCGATTTGATCTCAAAATTATATATTGATTTACAAGAACAAAAATATGTATGTTATTATTTCAAATGATTTATTGGAAAAGGAAATAATATTTTACTTGAGGAAGTTTAAAGTATTTAAAAAGGGTAATAATAATTTATTTCAAACTATTCTTAAGTATAAATACTATTGAAGGTAAAAATTTTAAGAAAAGTGTCGTAACACCCCTAATTTTAAATAGCATTATTCAGGAGATTTAATTAGATAAATTAAATAGAATAACGTAGAGACTAGAGTGATAAGGGAATTGATATTTGAGATCTAATTAGGGTCGCGCCGTAACTAGATGGATTTATAAAAATGGTTTATAAGTTTAATGCCTAAGAGAATAAGGCAAGGGAAATTTAGGAATAACCGAACCCTATTTACACCTAAACCCTTACCTCATTCTCATTCAAATTTTCATAAATAAAAAAATAAACAAAGGAAAATAAGGTCGACCATAACCATAGGAGAAGAGCAGCCCAAAATCGATTAGAGGCTAAGATTCAAGCTAGGAAGATTAAAGTGAAGAACAAATCTCAAGTCCCTTGCTCAATCAAGGTGAATAATGATCTAAACCATATCATATAAGACTTTTTGAATGTTTATTTCGGGTTTTAAGGTTTAAATCCATTTGGATGGATGAATGATGATATGCTTTGATTTATATGTTGTGTTATAATTTAAACAAGAATTTTTATGGGTTAATGTAATTCGATTTTAAAGTTAAAGTCCTATGACTTGATTTCCAAATTCCATGATGTTTGAATATGTTATATCGAACATTATTTTTGAGATGGGTGTAAATATTCATAATATTCCAAGCTATGGAAAATTTATTATGAATTTTAAATGGAAGAAATAGATAATTTTAGGTCTAAATTATTTAAGGAAATCTATTATTATTTTCGGGTCTAAAATTTGTATATGTTAGAAAACATACTAAAAGTGAATAGTTGTGATTTTTGGGGATTTTTCCTAAGAGTTATTCTATGGTTATTAAATTATTTAAGATAAAGGGATTAATTGTTTTTCATGTTTTGTTAAGGAGGAGGGCATATTTGTTGAAATATTTTTAATTGTAAATTTTGAATTCGTCGGCCTTTTTAGAAAAGAATTTTGGTAAAAAGTGGGCAACCAATCATATTTTGAAATATTGGGCAAGGTAGGTAAAAAGAAATTACTTCGAAAGGCAATAAACTAGTTTTGTTTCGAATTACTACTTCGCCACTTCCTTACCTTGCTTCCGTCACCATGTCCAATTAGACCTTTTGCATCTATTCTAAACCAATGCATATTGTATTAAGCTGTGACATCTGATGTGTTGGAGAAAGCAGAAGGGACCGTTTCGAAAGCAAGCTTTCAAAAGGGTTGAAGCCTTTTTTATAAGCTTTCGAATTAATCCAACTTGCCTTTGTCTTTAAAGAAGCTTTTGAAAGAGTGCCGCATTTTGGACTCATTTGATTCCTAGCTGCCGCATTCATACCTTACGAATTAGTTAAGATCGCTTTCTTCCTAGCCTCAAAACAATGTATTCAAAAAGGGTGCTTTTGGTTTTTACTTAGAAGCCGCTTCCACAATGCTTTCGAAAGGGTTGTTTTAGCTGCTTTTATCAATGGTTTCGGAAGCAATAGTTTCGGAAGGATGGTTTAGAAGCTATCTATTTCCCTAATTCTTTTTCCTAAGGTTAATGCTTTCGAAAGCAAAGCTTTCATATTTATTCTCTTTGACTCAGAAGTCATAATTAATGTTAAACCCAACGATTTCGAAAAAGAGATTTTTAAATGATTTTTAAGTTGTGCTTCCATAAATTCTTTCATGAACTAAATGTTTTCAAAAGGTTTGTTTTATATATTTGAAAGTTATTTCTTGAAATATTTCGAAAGGAGAGGTTCCAAGTATTCGAAAAATATGTTGGATGATCTCAAAAGAGAACATCAAAGGTTTTAGGCAATGATACAAAGGTTATAGTTGAAACCGTTAGTTTTTAAATTTGAGAACCTAATCTCATTTTTAAAGTAAATACATGGCAATATGAAAGAATTTGGAAATAGCATTTAACTTTATTGTTAAATTAAGTTTTCCTTGATGAAAAATAGTGGGTTAAGGGTGTTAACCATATTTCATTAGAAAGAGGATTACAAGGAATTTAACCATGGATGTTTTTATTTTTATGTTATTTGATTAGATATCATTAAGGCTTCTATAAACAGATCCACTTTATAATTAATCCATAAATGGATTTTGGAGAGTTAAGGGAAAAATAACCAGCTAGGTTGACCCAATTGTGTATATACATTAAGTTAACTACTAAGTGAGTAGAATTGCATCCAGGAGGTCAGGTAGACCAAAATATACGATGCCCAAAGACTGATCAAGAAACTATTGGTTTAGGTAGGTACTTAGCAAGCCCATTAAAACTATGTACGGAGATTGTTATTAGCAGGAGTCAATAGCTTCTTAGTGAACCAACGAAAACTATGTTTGGAAAGTTATTGAAAGAGATCAATAGGTTCATAGTGATCCAATAAAAATTGTGACATTAGAAATGTTATTGGAGAATCCAATAGGTTCATAATGACTTCATGAAAACTATGATTTGATGATATTTTAGGTAGATATCGATAGATTCTTATTAATCCCATGAAAACTATATAACTGGACATACAGTCCGTATGCTTGGAACAGTTTATTAGTCAGTCCATCAAAATTAATAGGTTACTGGTGACTCTAGAAATTATAACTAGAGACGGATATCCAGGTAAATAGGGATGAGAAATCCAGAGTATATTGCACGTTTGCGTATCATCGAGATACATTTTATTATGTTATGTCTTAACAACTATGGATGGTGGTGCATAGTATACGATTATTATAAATTACGTTAAGATACTAGTGAGGGGATACTCGTTCCGCTAAGCGGCATGGTATCACTAGATATCTGCGTGGTTCGAGATGGTAGGTTATTATTCACAACAAACTTTTTATCTAACTCGAAATTTATGTTTTCCCCTTAAACCATCAAGTGCACAATTAATTTTGTGTAGTTTGGGAGTTATGGTTTTTAGTTTCTCTATTAGATGAATAAACTTTCGAAGACATGGAGGAGACAAGTTAGCTATTAGGATTTCTTTTTTTTTATTTCACTGTGTTTTGGATGTAATGGAAAAACTATTTAGTTCCTATATTTAGACTCTGATCAACCAAGGGGGCTTCTTTATATGTCTCTCGTGGCGTATTTTGTAATAAATTGTAATTTCTCTGAATGTCGCTTGCATATGAGATTATGTAATGAATCTGAAATGTTATTTGTAACGAAATGAGAAATATGTTTTAAATTGAGTTTAGAATTTTCATATTCACGTATTTCTGGTATAATAATATATCTAACATCACACAATTAGTCACCGAGAATCAATAACTATGAATGACTGTAGCATCTGTAGCAGTTAGTTTTGGGTCTCAAAATGGAAAATGTTACAAGTTCGTTTCCTTTGGTTTGGTCCGGCGGATAAGTCTCGATTTATTTCGTGGTGATTGGAATAATCTTCTAAGTGATGATATGATGTTTTCCTTAGTGAACGATGTAGCGCACTTAGTAAATTATTCCCTTTGCCATTGTATCGTCAAAATGAATTCGAACCCGAACAAACCCAAGGCAAGTTGGTGATAAATGGTGGTTGGAGATATTATGTTTCAAAATGGGATTTTGAAATAAAAAGTAGTATTTTTATGTCAAAAAGTTTGAGTGGCTCGAAAATAACTTAAAATAGGGAAAGAGTTGTGTTGAGATGGTAAACACATCTCTTAAGTGTTGCCCTTCTTGATAATGGAATTTATGATAATATTGGAAGTACCAAGTTCCTTGGTATCATTTTGGGGTTATTCAAGATATATATATATATATATATATATATATATTCTACGGATTAAAATATATAATACCATTTCAAAAAGTGGTTGAATAAATAATCAAATGTTTAAAATTCTTAAGCGAATTCAAAATAAAGGTCTGAATTTGGAGGTTGTGTATACCATTAAGGTATGGTAGGGAATCTTTCTAGTTAACAGCTTAAATGGTGTTATATGAAATGTTTTAATAAATAATTTAATGGAAATAGAATTGATATTAGAGAGAACCAATTATATTGGTGCATAAGTTGGACATAGATCATTTTTCTCTTCCATAAAATTTTGACCTAGTATTCGAGCATAGGATTTCAGGCATTTCACAACGTTCCAAATAAGGATCTACAACTTGGTTTTGACAGTGAACACTTGATGGGGATTTTGGTACGAGACCAAATTGTTCTATCACAGTTTATGACTGTGTAAAGAGAGTAAGGGTTCCTAATCAAGGAGCTAGTCCACGTTAGAGAATCAGTTAAGCGATACCAGATTGGAAGTGAAATTCTGTATTCGAGTGATGATCAAATCCGATTTTGTATATAAATGATCTATGGACATCATGCGGGCTTACAAATAATATTGGATGGTCATGTGGTAAAATTTCAAGGAATAAATTCTTTTAAGCGGGAAGAGTGTAACGGCCCAGAATTTTATCACTTGATTTTTAGAATATATAATTAGTCTTAAATATTCAATTTGGGTTTTCTACAATAAAATCTATAGTTGTTCAATTTTTTTATGACATGTTTCTTATTTAATTTATAGGATTTTTCCGTAATTTTTAGTTTGAAAAATATTAAATTTTCATTTGATACTTTTTACGGAAAACGCCGTCATTTTCGGCATTTAAAAGAATAGTTAACTTGTCTATTTTATTGTTGTTTTATGATCGTGTCATGATTCTATAACCAATCGTATTTTGTTTTCTATCGTTCGAGGCTTGTACGCGGATGCAATATGGTGTGGCGAGATTCTAGGGTTTTTCGGAAATAAGCACACACATGTACATCATGTACACAAAATACACCCCCATTTCAACTCAGCCAACATTTTGTTTCTTTTTTCCACTTCTAGCCACCATTGTCTCCAGAGCAACCTTTCTGTATTCCTTTGTTTCCCCTTTCACACTACTTGTCTGCTTCATGTTGTATTCTGGCCATTGCTTTGTCCATCCATAATGTAACAACCCTAATTTTAATTTACATTACTTAGGATATTTAATTGGTTAAATTAAATGAAATAATGTAGATGGATAAGGGATTGGGATTTTTGTTAATAGAGGGTAGCCGTGCCTAATGAACAATGAATTAAACGGGGGTTAAAATGAAATAGATAAGGAAAATAGATAAGGATAAAGTAGGAATAAGTTATATTCATATACCATAAACCCTTATACCATTTTATTTTACACATCTATAAACTAAAATTAAAACATAAGAGTGGTCGGCTACTATTAGGGGAAACCAAAAAGAAGATAAAGTTAGACTCAAAAGAAGGAAGCTTAATCAACTTAATCCAAGATCAAATCTCTAACACCTTAACAATAAGCTAAAGGTGAATAATAGGTGCACCACATATTTTTAATGTTTTCGGTTTTAGTTGAGATCCGAAATTGTTTTGCAAATGATTTTTTATGTTCGATTGTTTTAATAGGTAAATATGCTCGTTGATGATATATGCTTTTTCATATAGATTTTATGACAAGGTTTAACTTGAATAACAAATCAAATTACATCAAAATGCCTTGCAAATTTGAGATAAGGTCAAAAATAATATTTTAGAGATGGGTTTCGAATTTCATAATTTTCTGAATTAATGTGGATTTATTAGGAATTTTCAAGTGAAGAAAATGGTTAATTGGGTTAAAAATTAATTACGGATATTTTATGTTGGCTTTGGGTCATAAATTTATATATGTTAAAAAACATATTAAAAGTGATTTATAGGAATTTTTATAGAATTTTCCGAAGTGTTTTAGTAAGCATATAAATTATTTAAGGTATGGAACTTAAATGTTTTATATGTTTATAAAAGAAGAAGGGGAAATTTGTAAATGTTTTAAATTGTTTAATTCTAAATTTCGGCAGCACTTTTAGAAAATATTTTGGAAAATAAATTAGCAACCAATCATATGCTGACAAACAAAGCAGTTTTGTTGAAAAGAAATGACTTTTTAAAGTCAAAAATCAATTTTATAAGGTTTTACTGTTTTGCCACCTTCAACAGCCACCTTTCGACTTCATACTTTAGCCTCTACCATAGTCGAAACCAATACACATAGTACCAAAAGCCTTGGTTCATAGTGAATTGGAGAATAGATGAAAAGTATAGAGTCAAAACCGGGGTTCCGAAGGGGTCAAAAACTGTTTTTGCTTTTAAAGGGAAATGTGCCTATTTTGCTTTCAAATTGGATAGCTTTTGACTTAGTCAATTGCTTTAAAGAAAGGTTTTAAAAGAGTTGCCGCTTTGTTTTAAGAAAATGCTTTCGAAGGGGTCGAAACCATTTGCTGCCGCAATCAACCTTTCGAATCCAAGCTTTTGAAAAGGTTCTTTCATTTTTAAAATTAGAGTCGCTTCTCCAACGCTTTCGAAGGGATAGATTTCAACACCATCCACTTCTTTAATTAGAAATTGCTTTCGAAGATGTTGCTATCGACTTAGTTCTTTATGACCCTTTTGAGATTTTGAAAGCTAAACCCAAAGATTTCAAAAGGAATGGTTTCAAACGGTTGTTCCATATATTTTTACCTGAACCCGATGCTTTCGAAAGATTTGATTTATGAAAAGGACTTAATGCTTTCCAAATGTATACGTTAAAGGTTTCAAAGGGGTGGTTCCCTAATGTTTTTGAAAGGTTTACCCTGGTTTTTAATGGAGGGTTTCCAATGTTTTCAAAAGGCATGTTTAAAGTGTTTTAAAAGAGGATGTCCAAGGGTTTTATAACGCTTTCGAAAGGGTATTTTCAATGTTTTTGAAAGGTCTATTTGAAATGGTTTCGAAACGTATGTTTTGGCCCTTCGTCCTAAGGTTATAAAGTAAAGAAGTTTACTTGTATCGTAAGGGGTACTTTCAATTGCTCCAAAAGGGGTTGTTTAAAGCATTTAAGCTAGGGTTTCGAATGTGTTCATCAACAATGTTTTATGTTACGTTGGCAAAGTGATTTGAGTAAAGCATATAGCATATTTTTCTTATTTAAGAATGATTTAAAGGGTCAAATCAATTTAAATAGAAATATTTTCAAGAAAAATTTGATGGGGTAGTTGACCCAAAGTAAATAACTTAGATATTAGAATACCAGATGATACTGGTATGGGGTCATGCCCTATACTTTAGCTAGTAGCTCCTAGCTAATATAAGTCCAAAATTTCAGTGTTTAGGGCTTCGTCATAGATAAGACTAAAATGATGTTACACATAGAAAGGAATATATAGAGTAAAGATAGTTTATAGGTGATCTCGCAAAAACCATTATGATTAGTTGACCTTAAGAGAAGTAAGTTAGGAACAGACCATCCAGAAGAGTGTCTAATAGAAGTTAGATTATTTTTTAAATTAGTTTGGTAGGCCTGAGTCTACAAAAGGTTAGTAGTTATCCAGAAAAACCTATAGTGTTCGGACATATGGTCCATTTGTTACCTGATTTATATGCATACATGATATTGCTATTATTGTTTTAACCAGTTTGGTTGTTGGATTTTGATTTGCAAAAGATAAATTTCTATGAGAATATTGGTGAGGGGAATCCCGTTCTGCTAAATGGTGTGGTCTTACTTAATATCAGATAACCGAGTGTATAGTATTACTCATACCAGGCTTTATCTATGATTCGAAGTTTTTTCTCCCTCAAACTCTTCGGTGCTCAAAATTGATTTAAGTAGGCTGATAGTTGAGGTTTATAGGTTTTAGTAAGTGGATGAATAAAGCTTCCGGAGATGAGAATGAGGCTGATGTTAGCTATTTAGGAGTTGTTATGCTTTTATTTCCGCTATGATGTATCAAGACAGTTTGTCTATGTAGTACTCTGATCATCCAAGGGGGCATCTTCATATGTAGCTCTTGGTATATTTTACAATAATTATATATGCTTAATGCTTGGGAAACGTTAAGGATTTTGTAATTGGGTATGAAACATGATTTTGTGAAATGTAATTAGTAAATTTGTTTTTGAAATCGGTGATTTTTATTTCATATTCATGTGCTTTTGATATTATGGACACTGTTAACATTTCCATATTTCGTCGTCAGAACTTAATACTGTAGATGACTGCAACATCTATAGCGCTTAGCTTTGGGCCTCAAGATAGGGGATGTTACACATAATTTACCATTACTTGTGCCCGTATAAATACACGCAAGAGAACCTTAGTCCTCCTTCCTTTCAATATACCCCTCTTTAGACATTCAAAATGCCTAAAAAACAAATTTTCCCCTCCTTTCATTAAACCATACTCATAATCGATCAATAGTTAACCAAATCGATCAGCACGAATGTTGTTTGTATCGATCCATACTAAAAGGACAACACTAGATTTCATCGAGTGTCGATAGAGTTGTCACCAAAAATCTAACAGAGGAAAAAAATATTTCCTAAATTTCAAAAATTAATTTCTCCCAATCAATGCAGAATTGATCGACGCTATTAGCGTCATTGGGTAAATATGGAGTCAAAGGATTTTTGGTGAGATTTCAGTGGTGTTTGGTGGTGATGATCAATGATCATGAAAACTAGAGTTTGGATTTGCTTTCAATTTGAGCATCGATTAAAGTTTTGGAGTTTGGCGTGGTGTTCATGGAAGGGAAGTGCTCCAATGGTGAAATTTAGGTTGAATTTGGCGTCGGAAAGTGTCAGACATCAATGGTAGGGGCAATAGTAGGAGACAGGTTGTGAGGGAGGTCACAATTGGTTAGGAGGGTCCTAGTTTGTTGAGGTGAGGATGGATGGGATCAGTAGCAGAAGAGAACTTTGTTGGTGGTTAGGGCTCGAGGGCCGGTGGTTTGGGGAGTGTGCACGTGCACATTTGCATACGTACGCACCTCTATGATTTGAATCAAAATAAGATGGGAAATGGGGAGGAAGACCCTATTATTTTGGGTGCACCTTCGATTATTTGGTCTCGATTTGGGCTTTAGGCCCAAACATATGGGGTAAGAAGATTTTAAATGTTTATTTAATTTTATAAATTAAAGCATCAAACTTTGAACTGAAATTTCTCGCCTGTTTAACTCGCGAATTTTTGCGTTGTACTCGTATTAATGATACAACATTGTACTACAAAATATGCCATTTGCATCTGTTGTATACCCACTTTTGTATCAGTTCAACATCCGATGCATATGCAACCGATGCAACAGGCGCAACAGTTTTGCATCAGTTCTAAAACCGATGCAAAACGGTCCCTTTTAAGTCATGCAAAATACGGTTGGTTGCTTGGGCATAGTCCTCATGTTGCATCGGTTGTATTGAAAATCGATGCAAAAAATGAACTTGTTGCATAGGTTGTTGTTGGAAACCGATGCAACATAAGTCTTTGGATTTAAAAGGCTTCTTTGTTGCATCAGTTTTTTATAACAACCGATGCAAACTAATCCTTCTATTGCATCAGCTATTTATAACTGATGCAAAAAGTTAATTCTCAGAAATCATTATTACAGTTAGGGGTGGGTATGGAAGATTTCTGTACCATCCAAAACATTTCATATTCCTCCCGGTTGTTGATGGAATGATGCGGCCTATTCCAAATTACGTTCCATCAACATTGGAATTCCTATTGACGGAAATGGAAAAGCTCGTAACGGAATATGGAATTCCTTTTTCCGATCAAAGAATTTTGTAAAATAAAAATTTAATCAAATTTTAACTGCAAATTAAACATGATAGGAATTCATAATTATATTACTGCAAATTAAGCACTGCATCAAATTTTCATCATAAAATCATGATCCAATTTAGTCTTACACTACATATCCACAAAAGTTCTAGATATATTACAGAAATTTGCCTCTTTCAAGGATCTTGAAACTGTGAACATGAATTTGATGTGCAGGAATCATTGGCAGTGTAGTGCAGGCATGAAAAATGCAGGAAACAATTACTTGGTTTACTTCTTATGTCTGTCTCAATCTGAGAAACCATTAGTAAGAAGCCTCTTGAGCTTAGCAATGATAGAATTTCTAAACTGCCACATGAAATATACAAGGATTTAGAATAAAACAATGGTATTATAAAAGCTTGTACCACTGCTATTATAAAAGAAGTTACTGGCTTACTAGACTAGTTGTTACTAACACTGATTACTGTGTACATGACCAGAAAGAAGGGCTGCAAATTGATGTAAAATGATGGATGTACAAATTTGCATATTTAATGGACTCTGTCTATGATTCAGATTTACCTAGTACTCTATCTAGTTTCATTAACCCTGATGTAAAATGCAAAGGAACATAGTATAAATAGTGTCAAATGGCTGTTTAAATGCAAAATTTAATTATTTTTAAAGTTTCCTTTTCTTTTGGGAGGCTGTCAAGAGAAAAGTGTTTGATTGCTATAGATTTTCATACAATTTGCTTCATATACATATCTGCATTATGATATCTGGCTTATAGTGAGGTTTTAGGTGCATCATATTATTGACAATCTATATATATATCATACAATACATGTATATAAAACGATAATTACTTTACACACACACACATAAATGACAACGATGGCACAAGTTATAATTCTACTGAAGTGGGTCGGGACTAGTCAAATGATACAGCTTAAGATTTACAAGTACTTCAGATATTATAACCAGTTAACTGAACCGATCAAAATACTTGACAAACTACCTAGCCTGCTCAAACAATTATATCACCTCTTGCACAGTGTCATATTCGTGATTGTACTCCAAGGAGAAACCACAAGCAAAATCAAGTTACCACATGGGTGATGTAACTCACAATTTGTAAACTTATGCTTATTAAAGCAAATATTAAACATTGAAACATGATTAGAAATAAGTTTGATTTTGATATTTTTATGTACCTTTTGATATTTGCTTTAACAATAGAACATGTGTTAAATTTGAATATCCAACTTAGAGAGACCAACTGAATTTTCAGCATGAAGCAAATAAGGAAAAAGGTAAAATTATATAGCTATAGTTTGAAATATTTATCTGTATGTTACATTTTTATATGGTAGGTAACTATTATGGTATGAAATTACAGATATACTTAATATAATAAGATGAATCAGTAGATGGATAAAGATGGTAAATATAGTAAATCAGAAGGTAAAATACATACCATCTTTGAACAATTATGCCCTCTATGCATCTATTTCGCCATATTATGTGACGATGATGTTGCTAATGACATGGAAGAAGTCCCTGTTGTATCAGAAATAAAATTATTTTTAAAATAAAAATAAAATGCACTACAACAAAGAAGTACACTCCCTAACAAAACTTTCTCATATTCTATGATATAGGCATTTCCAGAATAAGTAGACTGCATCTGTACTTAAATTAACATTATTATTTTTATTACTTTAAAGATCGTCACAAGTATTGATTCAGCTTACCTTAATGCATGGCAAGTACCATTAAGCTTAAAATTTATGTAGGTCGGCTAATTAATGGCAGTCAATGAACTTATGACATGTACGTGAAGTGAGGAACACTTAAACAAATAAAAATAAAGTTTAAAAGCATATAACAATGTATAAGAAATATTTTTTTATAGATTTGCTAAGAGCAAGGGGAAATTAGTTCCACAAATTCCAAAAGCAAGCTCTGGCATTTCGGAAAAAAAACTTGTCATTCCTGCATTAAGCATCGCATCATAGCGCTACCATTAGTTATAGCAAATTCTATAACTAATTAAAACAAACACTCTTTATAACCATACAAAAGACATGATAAGTATATGCTAAAATCATGTAATTAAGCATAAAGCCCATACAGTAGAACAAAATGTCAAAAGTTAAAAAATGGCAGTTGTAGAATTCATAGGTCACAAAGAATTGAGATGAGAGAAACAAAATTAAATAAAGAAATGCAAATAATAAATATAAACAAGAGAAACTTTAAGCTACTTTGTATATTTGCTTACTGGCTAACGATCAAGCAAGACAATAAAGTTCTGAGAATGAAAATATATAATTGTACAACCCAAAGTGATCTTAATTACAGTTTTATAATGGAGATGAAAAAACAAGAAAATGCAATAATAAAGTGTACGTACTCATTTATGGTGTTTATAAGCCATGAAGTGGACAGTTTTTAAAAGTGCAGGTTTATAGTAAAATGATGGACAAGAAGTTTTACAATAACTTAAGTAAGTAGGCTAGAAAGGGAAGGAATATACTCACTTGCTCTTGCTAATGAAATGAAAACTTAGGTTGATGAATATGAAGAGTGGCAGCGTGATCTCTGGCTTCAGGGATGATGATGGTTCCCACCCTAGCTTTCTGTCCGTAAAGAAATTATATATCGTTGAAATCTATATGTAATCGGCTAAAAAACAAGCAAAATATATACAGCTAGACTAGAAGTACATAAATATAACAAAAGGTCTAGGAAAGAAGCTTCTTAGCAGTACAGTCGCTTTATCAAGAAAACCAAAATGAATGACAAAAGACGGTTTTTTTAGCAATGAATCATAAATATATTTACAACCTAAGAGAATCGCAATAGCTACACACTGAGTGGCAATTTTATTCGCTGCTGAAAGCATAAGAAAGCTAAGAACCAACATGTTAATCGGTACTTAAGGGAAATTTTAATTCTAATGCAAAATACACATATTAATGAACAACTGGTGTACAACGCTTCAGATTATCAACTTTTTTAACATGAAATTGCAAAAGCCATCAAATTAAAAGCACAATAGACTAAGAACAAGAGAAATCAAATTTACTAACCTTTATTACTGGAGAAATTTTGCATTCAACGAACAAGCAGGTTTGAGGAAGTTCTAATTAACAATGGGATGATCCAATTAAAGAGCACATGGTAACCATGATTGATTTACGTTAAAAGATAAAATACATGTTTTATCCTTCCATAAAAGTTTGACATATGAATTCTAAGATATAATAATTATTCCATAAAAGTATAATCTATTCTTGGCCTTGGCTAGATAAAAGATCAACAAACTTTGGCTAAATAGAAGACCAACAAAACTTATCAATACAACACCTCCAAATACACACACCAAATACAGATCTCGGAATTAACAAAGGGGTGGGCTGATTTTTATATTTTAATTTTAACTTTTTATATATAGTGTTTTCTATATTTTTCCTGTAAGACACATTAAAAGAGGGAAAAAAATAATTAATAGCAAGCATCAGTATCACAAATCACGTTTTAGTAAAATGTTTGCCTAATTTAAAGTTTGCCTAATTTACTCAATGTCAATATCTAACCAAACTGTTGCACACATGTCCTCTTTTCTCAGCTATAGTTGGATTTAATAGGAATTGATCTTCATGCTTTCATATACAAAAAAAGCAAACTTTATAGTCTACAAGTTTCAAAACACAAGGTAGAAAACAAATGAAATGGAGTCCAACTGTGATTGAAAGCTAAACACTAAAATGGCCAAGTCTTAATCAACTAAACCCAAATGAAAAGATGTAAAAGGCAGTTTAATAAAAAAATAACCGTTGATAAATTCGTCACCAAAAATGATAGCTGGCAAGTTAATCGATTCGAAACATCGAAGAACATGCCCTTTAGCAACATCAATTTGACACCAATCTATTCAAACAAAGCCACAAAGATCAAACCTGAATTTCTCAAGGATCCAAGACAGACTGCACATAGCAAGATCTGCCGATTCTGCCCAAAACTCAAGGAACTAAGCTCGTCAATCGAGATTCGAGGAGGTGATCTTCGACCGCCAACACAGCAACACCGTTGGAACTGAACTTCGACTGCCAAAATTTGAGGGCCAAAACTTGTCAATCGATTGATTCGATTTGGTTTGTGATTGTTTTGATTTTCCAATGGTTATGGGATTGAATTTACACCAGATTGACATAGTTTTGATTTGAAGTTAAAGGGTTTTCATTAATTTTGATTTTTGAATCTAAAGCGGGTTGTTAGTTTGGGAAGCAAAATGAGAAAGCGGTAATTGAAAATTTGGAGAGGGGCGCCTAAATTTTGGATTTGGAGTAAAATAACTTTTGTTGGAATCATTTTGGGTCCAACCGCAGTAAAATAGCATCGGCTACAAAAAATAATGCAACTAAAGGTAGTTGCACCGGTCGTAAATAAAACTGATGCAACTAACACTATTTGCATCAGTGTATTTTCTTCGGTTGTTGACGATAACCGATGCAAATTGTATTTTTGTACTATCTACTGCTTTCCACATACCAAATGCACCGGTTGTTAAAACGTAATCGATGCAAATACTTCTATTTGGATCGGTTGTGGTAACAACCGATGCAAATGAGGCGAAGCAACATGCGTATTTGTACTAGTTTGTGAAGGAGGTTGTGAGGGAGGTTGTGAGCGATGTCAATGGTAGGGGCAATAGTAGGAGATAGGTTGTGAGGGAGGTCACAATTGGTTAGGAGGGTCCTAGTTTGTCAAGGTGAGGACGGATGGGATCAGTAGCAGAAGAGAACTTTGTTGGTGGTTTGGGCTCAAGGGCCGGTGGTTTGAGGAGTGTGCACGTGCACATTTGCATACGTATGCACCTCTTTGATTTAAATCAAAATAAGATGGGAAATGGGGAAGAAGATCCTATTATTTTGGGTGCACCTTCAATTTTTTGGTCTCAATTTGGGCTTTAGGCCCAAACATATGGAGTGAGAAGATTTTAAATGTTTATTTAATTTTATAAATTAAAGCATTAAACTTTGAACTGAAATATCTCGCCTATTTAACTTGCAGATTTTTGCTTTGTACTCGTATTAATGATACAAAATTGTAATGTAATTTACTGATTGGTTTGGGCAAGTATAAATTTATAGCATATGAAAATGGACAGGATATAAATTACGTAATTTTAATTAATAACGTTGTTAAATTTATATACCTTAATTATTAATGTTTATTTGGCCAAGTAAAATACTACTAAGTTAAATTGGATTAAATATCGTATGTGGACATTTATTTAGCGGGATAAAACACCGTTCCGCTAATTAAATTAATTGGACATCTGTTTCGCAGAATAAATCACCATTCTAATATTATTAATTTGATAGTTTTAAATTTGGGTGTCTAATTAGCAGAATAAATCCCTATTAAGCTATTTTATAGGTTTGGACATTTTATTATATATCGTTAATTGATATTCCACTTTGACCAAGTTATGTGCTAAACAATGATGGTTAAGTGTGAATTTATTTACATAGTCGTTGATTATGTAAATATCAGTGATTAACATTACCAGTTAAATTGAATGATATAGAAGCTTGCTTAAGCACCATTGTGGTCATTAAGCCCCTTTCAAATTTGAAAAGTTATTTATTGGTTTGAATGTTATTTTAAGAATAATTATTCCTATTGTAAAGTTTTAAAGATGATTATTATTTAGTAATTAGATTGAAAAGGTAATAAATATTTATTAATAATGTTTTAAAGATAACTAATAATTGTTTTTGAAAATGATTTAAAGTTTTTATCTTTACCAGTATGATATTGAAAAGTTATTTCTAAATGTTATTTAAGAAAATATAAATATTATTTTAAAGTTATTTAATTATTGTCTTGAAATATTTTAATATATTTTAAATATTTATACAAAATTAAATATTAAAAGTTAATTATTTTTATATTTTTATGTTGATTATTTTATTTCAAAGTTATTTGTTATATTATTAATATTTTAAATGATTTTTTATTTTTATAATAACACTGTTTAAAAGTTCATTACCATTAAAATATTGTTTTAAAGTTTATTTATCTTTATTATTATAATAATATTATTTTCTTAAAAATTTATTGTTATTGATTATTTAAAGTATTATTTTACTAACGTTGTTAAAGATGATAAATTGTTTTGTTAAAATTGTTTTTAGAAAATAAATTGTCGCATACACGGTGTTTAGAAAAATAAATTGTTTATTTAAAAAAGGAATCATTTCAATGGAAAGACATGTATAAAAGTCTTATCTAATGAGAAGAATTCACTTAAGGAATTCATAAAATTTGGAAAGATATTTTCGAAATAGGATAGAAGTTTGGTTTAATGGTATTCAAGATTTATAAAATGAGTTTTACAAATGATTTTGAAGATTTATAAATAGAGTTTTATAATAAACTTGAAGAACTATAAAAGAAAGCTTATAATGAAAATTGGAGATTTATAAAGGAGATATTCATAAAATAAAGGAGATTTATAAAAAGGGAATAGTTTCTTATGTTATTAATATCTCAGTTTTAACGACATTTGTATTTGACCATCTAACATGATTTTGTAACAAGAAATCTTTCTTAAATATTACGTGAATGTACTTATATTATTGTATGAATATATGGATAGTTTCCAAGTTCTAAAAGCAAAATTGTTTTTGAATATAATTATACTGTTGAGAAAAGTGTAAGGTTATATTTTCCATATATATCGGAAATATAGTGTTTTGTGAATATACTTATTCCATTGAGATGAATGTATTACAAAGTGATTTTTATTAATGGAAGATTTGTTAAATGAGACTTAATGATTACATAGGAAATGCAATTTTGGTTTGAATGTTTGTTATTTGATAGTTAAATAACCGACTATCAAAATCTGGACCTAAACATAACTTAGGTAATATCTAGGAGAAACAAGAAAACTATATGGTGCAGTCACCGTTGATGGTGTTATACTGTATATATAAGTTCGTTTCATTCTTTTAGGATAAATGATAAGGAAATCTGTCAACTAAGGTTAGAAGGTGATCTTTGCTCTTATCTTTTGTCTACTTATTTCTTGAAGAACAGGGGTTGAGTTTACCGAAAACTATTAAAAGTTGTTTCAAAGAGATTAGTATCAGATATGTTATCTGAAAACCACTTCGATCTAACTCATGCATTTTGAATGGAAGACATCTTGAATAATATGGAATCGAAGACAGAGGTATAAATTGCAAGAGTTGCTTGCTATTAATCCCAGAATGGATTCCCCGAAAAGGATGTAATAGAAGCAGTGCCATCGGTTTCATTCAGTCCTAGAACCAACTTGTATAAGTGAATGTCAACACTGCATTACTTCCTAGAGGGCGGAGTTAGCATACCAAGTGGGATTACTATTCATAGAGGTAAAACATAGCCTCAAGCCCCATCAAACAAGAATGACTAAAATATAGGAGATGTAGGAGGGCTAAGTGGGTCGCTCCTAAGTAAGGTATGATCATCCTTATCTAGACTCGATATTACCTCTCATTTGTTTTCTTTAAGGCCCACTAACGGAGGGGTGATCATATTAGGTATGACTAGTCAAGAGGTAGGCTAGTCTTGTGTTAGCAGGGGATCCTGACTAGGTACTCAGTGTTATTTTATCTAGAGATGCAGCGTGATGGGCGGTCCCCCAATAGCCCAGTCATTATATGGAATCCATTCTCCAATAAGCATCGTACGAACTTAGTTGTATCCACTATGTTGGAAAGTGAGATGCAAGTATTCTAGCCATTTTAATATTTTATTTTCACCTCTAGACTTTATTATAATATCATTAGATTTTCTATAGACGGTTATCATAAGGTAAAACCCGTTCATGTTTATGCGCGGTGTGTTCTTAGGAGATATATTTTATTTAAAAGATTTTACAAGGTATAATAAATAAAATTCCTTGTGATTTGGGTTTCTCACGCTCGTTTTACCAGACTGACCCGGGAGTTGTTTTTTCTAAATGCAAACAAAGCTGGATGGCCAGGACGTATTTACGTATCTTTTATTCTTCCACTGTGTTCTATGTTGTTCTTGTCTATAATTAACAGCAAGTGTAAGGACAGGTTGTTATACTTTCCAGGGTCAATAATAGGTTACCATATTACTCTGATTGATTGTATGTATATTAAACTTCTTTCTTTTCTAAAGATATATATTATATATTCCCGACATGCTCGTGAGATTCTGTGATTATTTAGTTTCTTCTACCTTCTATTTCTTTTCTTCTTCTTACCCTTAATAATTGGTGCTTTCGGTACTTGAATGCTCAACACGAAATACGGTGGACATATTAATGTAGATTTTCGAGGGTTGAAATTTCTGGTTTGTTAAACTCCACATATCTCATGCCACATAACTGATGAACGTATTTTTATGCATTTTAAACTGTTTGTTTCATATATTTTTATTTTTATAAAGCGGTATTATACGGGTATTCTGTTGTAGTTTTGCAGATTATAGATTTCAAAGTGCAATGTTGAAATTAATCGGTTGTGGCATTGGTCCGTTCCAAAAGACACGCAATAATGAGTGCAGCATTTTGGATACCGAATGATTCAAAAAGAAAACACGTATCAAGCATATCACTCAATTGGAAATATTCATATCAGCTCACGCAATTCAAGGATATCCATTTCAAAGCAATGCCACCTGTAAATCAAAAAAAAAACATGGCCAATTCAAGTAGCATAATATATAGCCATGATATGAAGCAAAATGGGACACATTCAAAAGTAGCTTACGTATGAATTTGGACCAATTCACATATAAAAGTATTTCAAGCAATGACGCGGCAACTTGACTCTTCACCAATTCAAGGAATGGACCCAGTCAGTACAATTATCTTGGCAAATACTAAGAATAGAACCGGTCCTATTGCTAAAAAGATGGACTGATTTTAGGGGCTGAAGCCTATATACACAGCATTATACATCACCTTCAGATCATCTCTTACCTCATCACTTTTCTTCAAGTTTAGATTTAAATTCAGCACTGTTTTTATTTTCGAACAGAATACGTAGGATTGTTGATTAGATTTAGCAATTTATTTATTCTTGTTCTTAGTTATTTTCTGCACTCTTTTCAGTTAGTTAATAATTATTTCAGTTGTTTGCTCCGTTATCTTCTTTTCCGCAATTTCAATTTCTGTTCTGATTTTTTTTACAATTCTATATTTTGGTTGCAATTTCGATTAGTTTCGAAATCGATTCGAAGTATATTATTGTTTTTATCTTCTGTTCAAAATTCACCGTCGAATTCGTTTAACACGCCTAAGATTTAACTATGGATTTTAATTGTTTTAAAATACAATTCCCTGTGTTCGACCTGCATACTACACGCCTGTGCGCTTGCAGAATTTATTAAAATTTGTGCTTTTCTAATCAATAGAAAAGTCGCAACAAGTTTTTGGCGCCGTTGCCGGGGAGTTGCTATTTTGAGATTTTCGATTTTTCGTTTCTAAGTCTATTCGTGTTAATTTATTTTACTTTTTTTTGCATTAGTTTTCAAAAAAAAAATCATTTTTTTGGTTTTTCAGTTCCATTCACCAAAGTAGCGTTTTACTTAAAAAAAACAAAAAAACAAAAAAACAAAAAAAATCGCATTTTGTTCGTTCGCTGCATTTGCTTTTTCCGTTACATTTTGCATGTGAGTTGCATCTCATTTAGTTGGTTTCTGTTCACATACCCAACTTACGTTAGTTTAAATTTTGTTTCTCACGTTCATGTGTATGCTATCACATATAATCTCATTTTAAGCATCACTGGCTGTCACATATACGTGAGCTTCTCCTTTCATTTTTGTGTGTCAACTTACTGCTGCTACACGTTATTTAGTTGCATTGCTATTTTGGTCTATTTTGGTTTCCACGTAACAAAAAAATAAAAAATAAAAAAATTTACTTTTTTTTTCGTTTTTCAAAAATCACGTTTCACATAGCCACACTTTCGGTTTCTAATCATTCAAATTCTCTCACAGCTGCATTTTTCGCATTGCTTTGGTTTGTGACTCACATTGCTTCATTTTCAAATTTACACATTGCTAGCATTTTTCATCATGTTGCATTCGTCGCATTTTACTTACGCATTTTCCTGTTAGTTTGCATGCAGTAGCCTGTTTTTACGTAACCATTGTTTTCACGTAACCATTTTGGTTCACTGCAGTAGCTTAGTTTGGTTCACGTAACCATTTTACCGTTTCAAGTTGCATGCAGTAGCTTAGTTTTCATACTTGCATTAGTTTGTTGCTTACATTAATTCAGTTGCATTAAATCAGCTCTTTGTTCACATTTCCATTCTCATACTCACGTAATCACGTAACCATCTTTTATTTAGTTCACGAATAAATTTTTATTTTGTTCAAATATTTGCACGTAAGTTTATTATAATTCACACGTAAGTTTCTGTTCAATTTTTTTACAACTCACGCAGATTGTTTGCACGTCACTGTGCTTTCACTTTGCTCCCACGTTCATGCACTTTGCACTAATTTTCACCACATGACACATTAGTTCCATTTTACTCACACATTTTTCAGTGATCACTGCAGTACACATATTCATGTTTCCTTATTTCATTCATACATAGTTTTTCACATAACCAAGGTAATCAAAGCATACTTCATTGCATTATTTCATCAAGTTACATTCCATTTTGCTTATTTCAGTCACGTTTCATTTATATATACACAGTTGCAGTTTAATTTTTTCTAATCTTATCATCTCTTAGATATCTGACAGGTAGCAACAACATAGCAACCACAAACTTTGGAGTTTGATCCGCTAGCGCTACTCAGCTGCATTGGACGGACTATCATACACCTCTGTAAGTAATTTTCAACTCTACAGGTGCCCAACTGAAAACTGATTTAATTTACTTTTGGCTGTTACACCTTGAATTGTTTATGCACGTTTGGGCAAGAAATAATTTTAACCGTTTAGAAAGCCAAAATATTTCATTAAACAAATCAATGGAAATTTCAAATCAAACAAATATGAGCAATCACGGTTCACAACACGGTTCACAACATAGTTCACACCACAATTCACCGAAATTATCACCTAAATCACATGTTGGAAATAATGAATTTCATGAGAACCGACAATTATCCCTTAGAGGCCGATGCTATCCAACACGGACTTTTCAACCTTCGGTTATTTCATTTCCACATGCCAAAGGAAATAATTTTGAGCTAAAACATTATTTTATCCAAGGGGTACCAAAATTCACTGGGTCTGAAAATGCATATGAATTTCTTAGTGAATTTGAGTTATATGCTTCTACAACTAAAATGCAACAACTTTCTAATGAATCCATCAAGCTAAGACTTATTCCATTCGCACTTCTAGAAAGTGCGAAAAGATGGCTTAATTCTCTTCCTAAAAATTCAATTAAGAGTTGGGACAATTTCATTACTATATTTTTGAAAAAGTTTTTTCCTTTCCACAAAACTCTTAAAATTCGAACTGAAATCAACCAATTCTCTCAGAATGAAGGAGAAACTTTTCAAAATATTTTAAAAGGTTCAATCAATTGTTATATAGTTGCCCACATCATGCAATCCCTAAACACGTTTTGTGCCGAATCGTTTATGAAGGGCTTAACTATCAAACAAGATCCCAACTCGAATCAATGTGCGGAGGAGAATTCATGGCAAAAACAGACGAGGAAGCTTGGGAATTTTTAGAAGAGTATTCGGAAAAGGATATGCAATGGAAAACAATTCGTGTTCCAATTCGTGCTCCAAATAGAGGAGTACATGCCATTGACCCATCACATCTTCCTATAGATACCCAAACTCCTCAAGGAGGAGAAGGACTACCCCATTACTACACACAAGACCAAATCAATGCTATAACTCAAAATAGTCCTTATTCATCCACATACAATTCTAACTGGAAGCATCACCCCAATTTTTCATGGTCAAATCCTAACAATGTGGCTAATCCATCACATATGTATCCAATGATACCAAATCCGAATTATCGAGCCCCAACCTCTAATTCTCAAAATTCTCAACCTGCTCCTCAAACAAAACCTTCGAATCAACCATACAGGCATCCTAATCTCAATCCATCAACCCAACCTTCTCAGCCTTCACAAGAAATTGCTCGATTGGAAAAACAACTCTCTAAACAAAATGAACAAATCACTAACCAAGATGCGAGAATTGAGCAAATCACTAAAAAAAATGAACAAATGTTGATAATGATGAAGGATCTCATGAAAATCAATGAGAAAGGTAAATTGCCTAGTCAAACCGAAGTGAATCCAAAGTATAACTCTCGCGGAGTAAATATTTGTGAGGACGAAAATGTAAATCCGGTTAATGCTGTCACCACATTAAGGTCTGGAAAGAAGGTGGACAACCATGTCGGCAACCCCGACGTCCTTCTTAAGTCTTCCCTTGTTCAAAATTCTGAAACTCAGTCAACACCCACTGTTGTCAATCCAAACAACTCTAATTCTTCATCCATGGTCGGCAGTCCCGACCACTCTTCGCTTTCTAACGTTGGCAACCCCAACATTTCTACGCCCTTATCTTCACCCTCTAATATCATACCTTCTTCTTCGAATGAAAAAACTTCCGAACGAGTCTATTAGCCCATTGCTCCATTTCCCCATAGACTCAACAAAAAGAAGAAGCCCGCTAATTTTGACCAAATTCTTGAAATTTTCAAACAAGTTCGAGTCAATATTCCTCTTCTTGATTCCATCGAGCAAATTCCTCAATATGCCAAATGTCTGAAAGAGCTATGTACTCAAAAACGTGCCACTAACGTTCCTAAGACTGCATTTCTAACTGCAAACACTAGCTCTGTTCTTTCAAATCCCTCCCCAATCAAGTATAAGGACCCTGGTTGTCCTACAATCGGCTATAAAATAGGTAACACTCACATTAGTCATGCCTTACTCGATCTTGGAGCAAGTGTAAATCTTTTGCCTTATACCGTGTACTGTCAACTTGGACTAGGGGAATTAAAACCTACAAACATCACAATTCAACTAGCTGATCGATCTGTCAAAAAACCATTGGGCACAGTTGAAGATGTTTTGATACAAATCGAGCAATTCTATTTCCCAGTCGATTTCATAGTCCTAGAGACCGCACCTGTCTCAAATCCTAACGGTTAGATTCCCTTGATATTAGGTCGTCCATTTTTAGCAACATCAAATGTTATCACAAATTGTAGGAATGGTCAACTCCGACTTTCCTTTGGGCACCTAACCATTGAACTAAATATATTCAATCTTAACAGACAACCAAGGGATCTTGAAATAGAAGAAGTTGACATGATCCAAACAATTGTAGAAAATGATTTTAGTGATATTATGGAGTCTCTTAACATGTGCCTAGATCATTTTAATTCTAATTTAAATGAAGATGAATACATTTATGAATTAAATTATTGCTCTGCTCTTCTCATAATTCACTAGAATTCAATCAGTTGATGTCTACTGAAGCCTCAAGAGAAGTACGTCCTAAATTAGACCTCAAACCTCTTCCAAACGATCTTAAGTACGCATACTTAGATTCTTCGGAAAATTTCCCTGTAATCTTGGCATCCGATCTCATTAAGGACCAAGAAGAACAACTTTTGAAAATTTTAAGGGAAAATAAAGAGGCAATAGGATGGGTAATCGCTGACATTAAGGGAATTAGTCCGTCAATTATTGAACATCGAATACATTTAGTCGACGAGGCTAAACCCACTCGCGAAGCTCAAAGGCGATTAAACCCTAACATGAGAGAAGTGGTAAAGGAAGAAATTATCAAATGTTTAGACAATAACATAATCTACCCTATCTCTGATAGTACTTGGGTAAGTCCGGTACAAGTTGTACCAAAGAAGTCTGGAATCACTGTGACAACAAATGAGAATAACGAACTTGTTCCGACAAAGGTCAAAACAAAATGGCGCGTTTGCATCGACTATCGAAAACTCAATGCAGCAACAAGAAAAGATCATTTTCCCCTTCCTTTCATTGATCAAATGCTCGAACGCTTAGCCGGTCATGAATACTATTGTTTTCTTGATGGTTACTCCGGCTATAATCAAATTCCCATTGCGTTAGAGGACCAACACAAAACAACGTTCACATGTCCCTTCGGAACTTTCGCTTATCGTCGCATGCCCTTCGGTCTTTGTAATGCTCCCGTTACCTTTCAACGATGTATGATGAGTATATTTTCTGATATGGTGGAAGATTTCTTAGAAATATTCATGGACGATTTTTCAATCTATGGGTCATCTTTTGATCAATGCCTCCTTCGTTTAGAACGTGTCTTAAAGCGATGTAAGGAGAAATCTCTTGTTCTTAATTGGGAAAAATGTCATTTTAGGGTTAAGCGAGGAAAATTTTTAGGTCATGTTGTCTCTAAAAATGGCCTAGAAGTTGACAAATCTAAAGTTGATCTTATTGTGGGTCTTCCTCCTCCAAGGTCCGTAAAGGACATTCGCTCATTTCTCGGCCATGCAGGATTCTATAGGAGGTTCATTAAAGATTTTTCAAAAATTTCAAAACCTCTTTCGAATCTTCTGGCTAAAGACGTTAAATTTGAATTTTCCAATGAATGTGAAACGTCTTTTGAAACCCTCAAATCGATCTTGACCACTGCACCTATCATCCAACCTCCAAATTGGACTTTGCCTTTCGAATTAATGTGCGACGCTTCTGATTATGCCATTGGAGCCATCTTAGGTCAACGACTCGATAAACTTCCTCGAGTCATCTATTATGCTAGCAAAACTCTTAATGAAGCTCAATTGAATTACTCAACCACAGAAAAAGAGTTTTTAGCAGTTATCTTTGCCCTCGATAAGTTTAGATCACATCTCATAGATTATAAGGTCATAGTTTACACTGATCATGCCGCCTTGCGGTATTTACTCACGAAAAAGGATACCAAACCCCGCTTAATCCGTTGGATTCTCCTTCTTCAAGAGTTTGACCTAGAAATACGAGATAAAAAGGGTTCTGAAAATGTCGTATCCGATCATCTTTCTCGTATAGTTCATGAAAACTACAATAACTCTCAAATCAACGATCATTTTCCCGATGAACAAATTCTTTCCCTCTCCAGTGCACCATGGTATGCAGACATCGTAAATTATCTTGTCACAAATGAAACACCTTCCCATTGGTCAAAACAAGATAAACACAAATTTCTCTCCAATGTTCGAAACTTTTACTGGGACGATCCTTATCTCTTCAAATATTGCACTGATCAAATTATACGTAGATGTGTCCCCGAACATGAATTCCATAGCATCCTCTCTTTTTCACATAATCAAGCATGTGGAGGACATTTTGGAGCAAAGAAAACTGCTGCCAAGGTGTTACAGTGCGGTTTTTATTGGCCTTCTCTCTTTCGTGATGCCCACGAATTTTGCTCCAAATGCGCTAGATGTCAACAAACAGGTCGTATTTCCAAACGTAACATGATGCCCCTAAACCCAATCCTTATCATCGAAATTTTTGATGTTGGGGCATCGATTTCATGGGTCCTTTTCCTAATTCTTTTGGAAATCTCTACATCCTACTTGTAGTAGATTACGTGTCTAAATGGGTTGAGGCCATTCCTACCAGAACGAATGACAATAAAGTTGTTGTCAAATTTTTGAAAGAAAACATATTTTCCCATTTTGGCACACCTCGAGCCATTATAAGTGATAACGGTTCTCATTTTTGTAATCATGCTTTTGAATCTCTTCTTAAGAAATATTCTATCACTCATAAACTATCTACTTCATATCATCCACAGACCAACGGTCAAGTCGAGATTTCCAATAGACAAATTAAACAAATTCTTGAAAAGACGGTTAACTCCAACAGAAAAGATTGGTCATCTAAATTGATAGACGCCCTTTGGGCATTTCGCACAGCTTATAAAACCAATCTAGGAATGTCACCATACCGATTAGTCTTTGAAAAAGCATGCCATTTACCCGTTGAGCTCGAGCACCGCGTACTTTGGGCAATCAAATACCTTAATTTTGACATAGAAAAAGCCGGATCGCATCGTAAATTACAATTGTCAGAATTAGAAGAACTAAGAAATGAAGTGTACGAAAATGCAAAGATTTATAAAGAGAAAACCAAATTCTATCATGATAAATCCATACTTCGTAAGACATTCGAAGTAGGTCAGAAAGTTCACTTATATAATTCCAGACTTCATTTATTTTCGGGAAAATTGAGATCCCGTTGGACAGGTCCATATATTGTGAAAACAGTATACCCTTATGGCGCAGTTGAAATTGAAAATCCTAGGGACGGTTCCATTTCAAAGGTTAATGGACAACGCTTGAAGCCATTTCTAGAGTTTGAACAGCACGAGGACGATGAGTTCGTGGATCTTCACGAACCTCGCTATTCGGCATGAGCCGCTCACTATCTTGCACATATCAGGTTGTATTTTTTTAGTTTTTTTCTTCTATTTTGCATTTGCATTCTATTTGACAGTCGGGACACTGTCTCATTCCAGTGTGGGGGGGACGCATATCTCATTCTGTTTGTTCATATTTCATAGTGTAGCATCATTTTTTATCAAAAAAAATCATCTCATTATTTGTTTTCAAATTTCCTTTCAATTTTTTTTTCATTTCCCAATATTTTTAGGACTTCGATTTACTTTTAATTAGTCAAGACAAAGTAAGTAAGCAGTTGAAGTCAATTGATGAAGACTTTTGTGAATCACTAATTTCAAATGTAAAATATAATGAAAAGTTGAATTACAAGTGATAATAGTGAGGTTAGTATATAGAGGGGTTCATAGGTGATGGTTATGAAATCTTTTCTAAATTGTAGTCTTTGTTTAAAAAAAATGGCAGATTTAAAGTACATGCATTGACATCTCAAATCATTAAAGTTAAGTGGTGCTAAGTTGATTTGCATAACACTCTTTATCTCTTCTCAAAAAAAAAAAACTAATAAGAAGCACCTAGAGTCGATAGGTGTGCACACTTGTGAAAGTGTGTGCACTCGCCACGCTCTATACTCTTCTCACGTAAGCCCGCAGGGCAGTGCATGGATGGTATATCTGGCCTCTGCATTCTGAGTTAGGTGTATAAATAATTAAATAAATAATCACCTAAGGATTACCGACCTTTTCTGACATAGTCAGCGTCGGTTTGCACAATCCGCCAAGCTCTGTCCCAACTCTCACGTAAGCCCGCGAGGCAGTGCATGGGTGGTATACCTTGGTCCAAAGGATAGGTGTAAAAAAAAAGAGAAGAAGAAAAAAAACTAGTAAAGAGAGACTAAGCTTTGAAAGCCAAACACTTCTTGACTTTGTTGATTTGGCTTGTTATACAAATAGAAATGAAAAATACCATTTTGAAAAAAAAAACTGTGATCAACAGTGAAGAATTTATTTCATGGCTGCACTATGTTATCGACCGAAACAACTGGCCAAACTAGAATCTAATGTATGAAAACTTGAGTTAAATTGAAATTTGTGATTAGTGAGGAACCAAAAATTTGAAGAAGTTGACTAAAACTGATATACGTTATTTTGTTGCAACTATTTTGAAGTAAATCGAGTCTCCATTTGTGTAGAATTTTGCATTCATGTAGTACATTAGAATCATCACATACTGCATTTGGATTTTGTGGGTAGTATCCGCTGAAAACCCTCACGAGACACCACTCGTCCTACTAGGGACACCTAGAGGTTTAACGTCTTGTTGCATACGCTCAATGCAATCGTGTTTCCTACGAAAAAGGATTTAATTAGTTTTTATTTTCTCATTTATTCGAGGACGAATAAAGTTCAAGTGTGGGGTTATTTGATGAACGTATTTTTATGCATTTTAAATGGTTTGTTTCATGTATTTTTATTTTTATAAAGCGGTATTATACGGGTATTCTGTTGTAGTTTTGCAGAATATAGATTTCAAAGTGCAATGTTGAAATTAATCGGTTGTGGCATTGGTCCGCTCCAAAAGACACGCAATAATGAGTGCAGCATTTTGGATACCGAATGATTCAAAAAGAAAACACGTATCAAGCATATCACTCAATTGGAAATATTCATATCAGCTCACGCAATTCAAGGATATCCACTTCAAAGCAATGCCACCTGTAAATCAAAAAAAAACATGGCCAATTCAAGTAGCATAATACATAGCCATGATATGAAGCAAAATGGGACACATTCAAAAGTAGCTTACGTATGAATTTGGACCAATTCACATATAAAAGTATTTCAAGCAATGACGTGGCAACTTGACTCTTCACCAATTCAAGGAATGGACCCAGTCAGTACAATTATCTTGGCAAATACTAAGAATAGAACCAGTCCTATTGCTAAAAAGATGGACTGATTTTAGGGGCTGAAGCCTATATACACAGCATTATACATCACCTTCAGATCATCTCTTACCTCATCACTTTTCTTCAAGTTTAGATTTAAATTCAGCACTGTTTTTATTTTCGAACAGAATACGTAGGATTGTTGATTAGATTTAGCAATTTATTTATTCTTGTTCTTAGTTATTTTCTGCACTCTTTTCAGTTAGTTAATAATTATTTCAGTTGTTTGCTCCGTTATCTTCTTTTCCGCAATTTCAATTTCTGTTCTGATTTTTTTTACAATTCTATATTTTGGTTGCAATTTCGATTAGTTTCGAAATCGATTCGGAGTATATTATTGTTTTTATTTTCTGTTCAAAATTCACCGTCGAATTCGTTTAACACGCCTAAGATTTAACTATGGATTTTAATTGTTTTAAAATACAATTCCCTGTGTTCGACCTGCATACTACACGCCTGTGCGCTTGCAGAATTTATTAAAATTTGTGCTTTTCTAATCAATAGAAAAGTCGCAACAATAACCAATCTTATCTCCTTAAGTTTCATATGCCCAACCATGCCCGCCTCCTTGCATTGAGCCAACATGCAATCAGTAGCCCATATTCTTATATTGCTTAACGTACTTTACAAGTTAAACATTTTTATTTTATATTTTCACAAAATTTCATATCATTATTTTTATATATACTTAAGTGTATATATATAAACCAAAATATTTCCTAACTAAACATATGTTATTTATAAATGTGAGTGTATATTCATATTAAATAGTCCATAGCATTTCCGATAACTTCTAGCCGACGAAAAGTCAAAAAATATCGAAAACGAATTTTAGTCGCATTCTCAATTTTTCTTCGAACTAAAAATTTTTGTAAAATAATTTGGAAAACTATTTCACCCTTACTAGTTATTATTTAAAAGAGTTTTGTTTTAACTATAAAACCTATTATTTGAATATTTAAAACAATTTAAATTTTTTTGCAAATTTAAGTGGTGAAATTCTTCGTTGTTGCATCGTCTATCAAACGATTTTAATTGGGTCTGAGTTAAAACCTAGGAAGTGAAACGCTAGTCAATAGAGAATTCAACTCCTTAATTATATGAGGTTAGTATCATGATCAACTGTAAGCAACTTAAAGTAAAAGTCTGACCAGAGCAGTATGGTTAATAGTGATTGTTATTATTGAGCCAAGGACTTTGTGGTTAGACTAACTAAGTCGAATCTGGACAATGTTGGAATTTTGACCAAAACAAAGTTTCACTGGTCCAAATGTGATATAGAGTTGGCAAAGTGAATTGATGTAAATAATGTTACTCTGAGGTGACATATATAATAGTAAAATTGTATCTCAACAAAAAGATGTGTATGTGATAAATTCAAAAAAATTATCACTTCACTAGCTAAGGTGGTAAATGAATGTTAATATTCGAATAGTTTGATGTTAATCGCTGATTAAGCTTACACCCGCAAGTCGTAAAACCACACCGATAGATTTTCCGAAATACCACATGATTTAGTTGATTTATAAATTTTTATAAACAAATTTTTTTTTTGGAATATTAATTAGTTAATTAAAGTATTGGATGCCATTATTATTTTTTAGATGCCATTAATATTTAATTGCATGTGTGTATAAAAGTTATACACGTACAAATCGATGTACGATATCAATGGGCATTCAAATTTGTTTTAGGTATAACTATTTGCTAAGTGTTATTAAATAAATTAAAGGCTCATGCCTCATTCATTAGTGTCCACAGGAAGAAACAAGTGGCGTGAAATCTGGCGGTTGAGTCTAGAAAATGAAGGGAAGGTTAAGGAGTGTTACTTCAATAAATACCTTCCCTTTCATTCACTTGCCCCTTTTAGACCGTCTCTTTGCAAACAATAGCCTCCATCTTCATTTTGTAATATTTATGGCCGAAATCAAAGCATTGTAAAGAGAAAATAATATTTTAATGGCATCCAACTAAATAACCCAAATAAAAGACGGTTGTCCTTCTCTCGCAATGTTAGGAGATTGATTCAGATTTGTAACTAGGGGCATCTATTAATCAAAGTGCATTCAAATGCTACTTCTATGAGATATGGTCTATTATATTTCTTATGTATATTCATCATGATGTTATATATCCATTTATTTGATTATTTTCAGAAATTTGCATATGCATTTGTTGTCCGCCTTTAAATGTATAGCCTAATTTTGAATTTTTTGAAATTTTGATTTGAAGTTGATTTGAAATTAATAACAACGTTTTTGATAGTAAATGATTTTTGTTTTCTTATTGATCATGTTGTTGTTCTAAACCTAAATCTAATAGCTTATTAATAATTTTATAAATTTATTTATTTTTTAAGTTGAATGTCATGATTAATTCATTATTTCACAATTAGTTTTCGATTTCAAAACACACGCACACACATACATATATACATATGTGTGTGTGTGTGTGAATATATGTATATGTATATGTATTCAAAAACATACATATATATATATATATGCAGACATACATACATACATACATACATACATATATATATATACATGCATACATACATGCATACATACATACATACATGCATATTTGTACTAAAATTATTCTGAAAAAACTATTTTATAAGGAATGTTAAAAAAAATTACATACACATAAAAGTTAATATTAAAGGAGATCCGTTTTGATGTAAAAATTCATATGTATTACATTCTAATTTTGTTTGATAACAAAATTTCCATTGATTTTAAAGAACATTTTTGCATTTTAAGCTAAGATGTTAATTTAGCAATTATATTCATGTTTAATTCTTAATTGTTAATTTTGTTGCAAAGTAGAACATATAACCTAAAAAAGGAAAATGAAAGATCATGTGATTAGAAAACGAGAGTAATATAGATTATTAATTTTTGAAACACATGCACATGCATGCGTGTGTGTATATGCATGTTATTTACCTTATGGTGTTGTATTGGGTCTTATCCACCAAATTCCAACGGCAACAGGTAAGAAAGACAAATTCAATTTCATACAATACACCTATAAGGGAAATCCTAGATTAAACTATAATAGGATCCTGAATGTCTAAATGTTTACAATACATGTTTAGACAAAAAGGAATTTGTTCTTCATAATACACTGAACTCAAATTAAGAAGAAGAAGGAATAGCCTAGTTGGGGTAAAATTGTGTGGAGTAAAAATAATGCTAGGAAATATTCCTTTTGCACGTACAGAGCAATTATCAGTAGACTTAATACGGCTGATGTTATTTTACAGTGGGGTGTTCAATGTCAAACTATGTGTGTCTTATGCGGTGAAGAAGTAGAAAGAAGAAATCATCTATTTTTTACATGTAGCAATTCAAAACACGTGTGATCACTATTAAGGCTAAAATTACCACCAAATTTAGATAGGGTTTATAATACTAAAATAGTATACTTTGATTTACACTTTTTTATATAAACACTAAATTTTTAAAAATTATTTTAAATAATTTAAATAAAATCAGATTTTACTTAAAATAATATTAGATTGGATCTAATAAATACTTTAGACTTCTATGCCCAACAAATCCAAAAATAGAAAATTTTGAAATCTAGCTACTTCACCCGCTTTCGACTGCTTGATTTCCATCAAATACACCAAATATTATGTAGGAAATAATAACTATTTTCAGTATTGACTAAAAATAGATATGTTTTTATTTTTCTATCTCTAATATGGATATTTGCTATGAAATAGATCTATTGTAATAAAAATATTTATTTTATAACATCAATGATGTGTTAGTTATAGGAAATACGAAAATATTAAAATTTATAACATTATTTTGAAATCAAGGACTAATCTATATTTTAGGAAATGATTTTTTAATCATACGATTATGAATCATATAGTAATTATGAATTGTCTCTCAAATGATTAGGGGCAAAGCACATATTCTATTTATAACGACCCATATTTTTAGCTATTTAAAATTATTTAATTTGATATAATTATTGTATAAAAATGGTTGAAGATAGAATTTGTAATGACCTGTAAACATTCAACTATTTAAATTGTTAAATTAATAAGTTTTGGTAATTTAAAATGGAAACAAAAAAAACTATGTAATTTAATAATGAAATGAATGCACAAATGGAATGTGTGGTAATTAAAGCTAATTATTAACAACTTGAATGAAATTCCAAACAATGAAATAATGTAAATTGCTATTGTAACGACCCGGATTCTTCAGCGTTGAATTTGGAATATTTAAATGGTTTTAAATATGTAAATTGAATTATAAATTGGTTTTTAATATGGAAAAATTGGATTTATCTATTCAGAATGTAGATACAGCAATTTGTTGAATAATATAATTATTCAATTCGATAATGGGAGATTGAGTAAAATATTTAATCTAGAGTTTCAAGCTTATTAAAAATATTTTAAAGGGCTTGTAAAATTTATATTGATAGTACTGAAGATGGTGAAAGTGTTAAAAATTTGATTCGGAAGTGTTTTGTTAAGTTTTGAAATTTTATCGTTTAAATCGATATTTAAAAAAATAGCATTCTGAGGCGCAGTCTCGGAATTCAACAAATCCAGTTCCATTGGATCCATAATATTGTATTATTATTGGATTTCAAATTTTGTAGTCTTTGGAGTTGTCGTGTGATCGTACGATAGGTAAACGCGCTAAAATTCATATCGAAGTTTAATATTATAACTAGGTCCAAAAAGCTATCTTCTCCATACGATCGAATTAGGGCCCAAAACATTTTCCATTGCGTTTGAAATAGGGGTAAAACATTATGAGCGCCTAGCGGAACGTCTCGATACATTGTCAAGATTTTAAATTGCGAATTAAAGACAAATTAAATTTAAATTCGAATTTAAATTAATATATTTTTTGGTTAGTCAAATATTCCCATTACTTTCTTTCAAATCAGAACTTTATCCGTTCACTTCAGAAACACCACAGCCGAGCTCCTCTGTAGCTTTCCTCAAATCTTGTTCCCCCTTCCCATCTTAAACACGTTATCTTCCTCTGCAATTTTCTAACGCAAGCAGTTTAAACAAGAATAAAAACCCAGCCTCTTTCTTCATTCAAACCGGAGTTAGTTCGAACATCTTCCTCCCTCGTTTTCTTTTCTCAAATCAAATTAAACTTAGAAAGAATGACGACGGTACAAAAACAAATCGAGGTCTAACCGATTTTCCCCAAATCTTAGAGCACTACCTCCACTAACAATAAGCCATCAACGAGCCTTTTAATCGCGAGTCAGAGGAAAATCACCGTCGATGTTGCTAGCAGTTACGATGGGGTCGGGGTTGCTGCCGCCGAAAGAGACGTCCATCATGGCGAACTATTATGGGCAGGGGTCGAGCTCGACGCCGAACTAAGGTGGGTCGCAATCGAAGCAGTCGCATGGTGATGGCGTAGGCATGGGATGGCGGAGACGAGGTCGCGACTCTTGTGAGGGCTTGGAATCCGAGGTCTGTTTGGATTTTTGGTAAGGCTTCCTCTTTCTTCGCCATTCGGATTTGTTTATATAAAAAATTAATTATTGTAATTTAGTGTGTGCAGCAAAGATAGTGAAATAATTTACAGTAAAGCATAAAACCTATTTTAGTTAATTCTATATATATTACATATATCTATGTAGATTAAGAAAAGAACAAGAATTATATTTGGATGAGATTTTAATTTGCAGAAAGATTTTTAACAGTTCTATCTTTTAAAAATTCAGTGTATATATATACCTACATCTATTTTTGTTTACTAGTTTATTTTTTGAAAATAATTTATTAAGATGATTAATTTATTAATTAACTCATTTAATTATTTTTAGATTTATAAAAAGGAAAATTAGTTTAAAATTTAAAATTTATTTGGCTAAATTAAATCATTAGTTAAAATTTAAACTATTAAACAGTGGTTAATTGTTTGATTAAATCGAATATTAATAAATTGTATAAATATTTATACGAGGTCTAAAATCATGGAGAAACAAGCCAGGTTGGATCGGAGTGCAATTATAATCAAAGGTGAGTTAATCTCACTCATCTGGGATTGATTTAAATTTAAATAGTTAAATTTAAATAATTGGTTGAATGGTTGGATTGATTTGATGTGCTATATTATATATAGTAGTATATAGTATATATTGGAGTGATTTATTTTTTGCTTTATATAGCGGATGAGACCCTATGTGCCGCATAATAGCGAATGATATTATATAACCCCACATACCGCGATATTCCACCTCGAAGTGGAATTGGTATTGTGCTAACATCTGTGAATGCAGGGAAACAGGTCGGAGGGATCCAACTGGATTCCGCAAAACATTTAGATTTCTTAAAATATTCTATGCATAATTATTTGCTATCCTATGATGAATTATATTGATGATTGGAAGTGTTGGATACTATGGTTGATTTAAAACATTTCGGTGGACTGAGTTATCAAAATCCATAGAAATGGGATTTCTGAAAAGAAAATAAAAGAGTGAATTTTGAGTAAAATAATCATAGAAATTTGAATAAATTAAAAATGAATTGGAAAAGAATAAAAAGTGATTTTTGAATCCTGATAAATAAAACTCCAAGTGCGGGAAATGAGATTTTGAATAAATGGGAATAAGTGATTTTATTTTTAAACTCAAGCGATATTATTTCAAGAAATAAAGAATTTATTTTGAAATTCAAGGCTTGAATTTATTTGAAAGGATAATGAAGAAATTTAGGAAATATGAAATTGGTATTTTCAGTTAAAAGGGACTTTAAATCACAATTAAGAAATAAAATATGAAGTTAATGGATTTTGAAAATAAATCGAGTAAGTAAGGAATTTATTACAAAATGGAGTATTTTGGAAGTCAATTTGAAAATTGATTTAAGTGTTGAAATTGGAATTTTAAAAGGGAAGTGAGACTAAGAAATGTATAAACTGGGTTTATAAAAGCGAAGGAATATATTAGTGGATATTTGGAGGAATAAATTCATGGTGAGAATTTATTAAAGGAATGGGTAAATTTGTTTAAAAATAAATAGTCATTTATTTATAAAAGATGTGAAAGAGAAGCGTATTTCCCTGAATAGCAAAGTACGTTTCAAACAAATTTTAAGCATAAGTAAAAAGTTTTAAGTTGTTTAAAAAGTATGTTTAGAAAACTTATTATTTCTAAATATTTAAATTCTAAAGTAAGTATTTTCTTTTAATCTATTATAGTAGTAATTATTTAAAAGTGGCTTGGTATTATGTTTAAAAAGTTAGAAATTCAGTATTATATTGTACAAAGTAGTTTTATTTTAAATATTCTTTAAGTATATATTTTGAATAAGTATTAAAGTAATTTTTAATTTAAATGTTTTAAAGGATATTTTATAATTAAGTGTTACAAATTATTTTAAAAATCTAAAGTTTTTGTGCTTGGTGTTTTCAGTGGAAATAAATATTTGGAAATTTATTCATGAGAAAAGTGTGGTTTGAAAACTGTTTTCAAAAGGGTTGAAATGGAAATGTATCTTGCGAAGATATTTTGAGGTTAATAAATAATTCAGGAGAAATTATTTATGTTTGATGGATGTTTGTGAATGTTATTCATAGTTAAATAACCAACTATCAATATTGGACAATGCGCTGATCGTTTCGAAGAGACCGGGATCGGGATAAATTTCTCGAAAACCACTTCGATCTGGTTTGTACGTTTTCGTGAGGAAGACGAGTTTGGATTCAAAGATGGAGCAGTGAAGTGCAAGGGCTAGTCGCTACTAATCTTGAGGATGATTCCAAAATGGATGTAGTAGGAGTAGTGCCTTCGGTTCCATTCGAACCCGGGACGGACTTATATGGATGAATGCTTTCAAAACATCGTCAGGAGGACGATGAGCATTCTAAGTGATATGTTCTAAAAGGTAACTCTTAGCCTCGAGCCTCATCAACCGGGAATGACTGAAAATCAGGGGTTATGAAGCAAGGCTAAGTGGGTAGCACCCATTAGGGTGAGGTCATCCCTATCTAGATGTCCCTTTTTATTTCGGCTGTGTGGCGGTTGCCGATCCCAACCGTGAGGTGATCTTACTCGGGATTATCCAGTAAGGGGTAGTCCCGGTCTTGTGTTGCAGGGGATTGGGAGTAATCCTCGGTACGGTGATCTAGGCAATGTACTGTGACAGCTGGTACCCATGTGCCTAGTCATTAGTTGGAAATCCATTCTCCATACGCGCCTGTACGGTTTTGATTGTGCCCAACTATTATTGAAACATGAGATGCAAGCATTTCAGCTAGATTCTATTTTAATTTCTGTAGACACTATTATAATATCATAGGATTTCAATAAAAACTGTTTTGGCTATCGTAAGGTAAAAATCCGACATGTTTATTTATGGTGTGGTCTTACGAGATGCTTTTGTTTTCAAAAGAATTTTGAAACTTTAATAATCAATTTGAGTGTGGTTTTCTCACGCTGGGATTTCGGACTGACTCGGGTGTTATTTAACTATAATGCTCGGGTCAGACCGAGTATTATAGGATACAGGAAAGGATGCTGTGGAGCTTAGGAGACGAACTGGATGGCAATACGTACTTCCGTATTTGTGTTAAATATTCCGCCGTGTATTCAGATTGTGAGGACATGTTATGATTACTATCCAATTGTGTGTTATGTATACTCTGATGATGTAATGTATAAATAGATTTGTTTTTGTGTAAAGATCATTTATTATTTATTATATTTTATTCCGCTGCAATGGTTAGATTCTAATGTTGTTTTCTATTTTCTTCTTCTACCTCTTCTTCTTTAACCCAAATGGGTCGTATTTCCATTCATCTTGAGTTGGGTGATGGAGAATAGTGTCGACTCAAGGGGTACGAAACTGCGGGTCATTACATTTGGTATCAGAGCTTAGGTTGGTGATAACCTTAGCTCTGGTGGGGATTACTCATTGAAAATAGAGTCAGTAGTATTCTAGAATGAGTTTGAGTGTATTAATAGATATGAGAGTGTATTTGTTAGTGAATATAAATTTTTTTAATATTGTGTTGACTTATTGGTTGAGCAAAATATGAATTCTGATCGAGTAAGTTGGCCGCTATTCGAGAAGAGTTTAAACACCTGACACGATAAACTGACATAGTATTGTTTTAAAGGTGGGTGAATGAAATAATTTTACCCAAAATATATTTTGATATAAAGGAAATATTTTCTTAAATTGACATATAACTTGGATGTTTGGATGATAATATTTTAAACAAATAATATTATATAAAAAAATTGGGATCACTCGTATAATCAAATGGAAATTTGTATGAGCATAAATTATACAAATAAATTATAGTTAAAGTTTAATTTAAATCAAATCTGTAAATTTAAAATCCAGGACATTTTGGAAGTGTTTTTCGAAGTGTTTTGAAGACAAATAATAGCATTATTGTTTTAGAAGTATTTCTGAAAGGAAATTATTTCAAATAAATTTTGGGAAGGGATATAGCATTGAGTCACTTCAGTCGCAGGAAAATAACTTCGGTGATGACTGCAGCATCATCGATGTTCATTTTCGAGTTTCTAAGTGATGGATTGCTTCCAAATTGATTTGTTTAGAAGAATTAGTTTTGTTTTGAAATTTCAAAGGAAATTTGTTGAGAATAAAAAACCAGGATTGGTTCAAAAATTTGAGAAGTGTGATTTTGAGATAATGGTGATTTCAAAATGATTTGAAAACCAAAAGCCGGGTGTTTAAAATCCTGAATCCTTATTTGAATTGAAAATCCTGATGAGATAGGTTATAAGCTTATAAATTGAGATGATTTTTTTAAATAAGGAAGGAAAATGGGAGATGTGAATGTTGTAATCAAAATTTAAAGTGAAGAAAAAACGAAGAGAGAGTTAGAATAAATTTAACTTGGTTAATGGTGAAGGGATTAAATCGTTAAAGGTTTAACTGATGGCGGCTTGAATGGAAAATTTTAGCAAAGTATATGGATTAAAATTTTTGGATATAAATTGGAATTGAATTAAAATGAATTCAGAGAGTTATTGATAATATAGAATGGAATAAAAAATTCTTACTTAAATAATGGAAGTAAGTTGAATAAAAATTGGAATAGAAGTGAATTGAATAAAATTCAAATGAATTGTAGATGATATTAAATGAATTTAATTCTTACCCAAATAAATTTAAGAGAGAAGGGTACGAAGTTAAATTTAGCATAAGCGAAGTTAGATGAAAATAAAACTGAATTTGGATAAATAAGCTTCGATAACATATCAAAGAATTGAAAATGTGTAAATAAAAATATGCTTAGGTTAAGTAAGGATCTCGAGTTAAAATGTAACGGGGATGTGCTTAATTATAAATGAATGGAAGTATGAAATATAAGCGCGTGACCTATGAGAATTTGAATAGTGAAATAAGGACCAAAATAAATTTGTTTGGTATTTCGGAATGAAATAAAAATCCAAACACGAATTATAAAATAGATTAAACTCGAGAAATTAAGTTAAGTGATTTTTGAAGGTAAAAATCAAATATTGAATTGTAAGAGGGGAGTGTACTAATTTGGAATAAATTTGTTAATTGAATATGTTAATGGGATTTAAATTTGTTAATGAAAAAGGTTAAAGCGTAAATGAATAATGGAATTGGATTATAATAGTGATGGTTTGAATTGTAAATAAATCCAAGTGAGTAGAAATAAATTTGAAATGGTCTTGTTATTAATAAAATAAGTTGGAAGTAAGCTAATTAGCTAATAAATTATTTGATAGAGTATGTTAATAAAATTTAACTCGGTTAAATATAATGGATTGTAAGTTAATAATGAAGTTTGGAAATAAACTCGAATTATGAATAGAATTCGACTTGGATTGATAGTGAAATAAAATAAGTGGAGATGTTATAAAAATAAAATGGAATTGGATTATAATAGAAATGATTTGAGTTACAAATAAAGTTCAATTCGAGTATAGATGAGTTATGTATGTGCTTGGATATTATTTTGATAACTTGAGAAGGCGAATTAAAATAAAATGGATGGGATAACTGAATTAAATGGAATTTGATTAGATGAGAATCATATTAAATAGAAGTGAACTTAAGTTTGAAGTTGGAATAAATTGAAGTAAATTAACTTAAGTTAAGAATAATGAGAAGCTCGATTTCGAGTAGGGAGGGTAGACCATTAAATAAAAGCTTGGGTTGAATTAATTTGGGAATGGTTAGTGGTATACAAGCATGGAATGTGTCGAGCTAAATAAAATGGTTGTGAATGAATTAAAATGGAAGGAATTAAACATAAATTGAATTAGAATCAATTTAAAATGGTCATAAGCTTAAGTAATTATTTATTCACATGAACATAGTCGAATTGCGTAGTAATAAATTGTCGTTTGACGAAAACGAGATTTAATAAAATTCTATGAATTGATAGAAGTGGAATAAAATTGATTTTGAAATCAATTGAGTTGAATATGAGCTTGTTTGGATTAAAAATAAATTGAATGTAAGAAATTGAAGTGTAAACCATTATAATCGAATGGAATGGCACATGAATTGGTTGAAAGCAATTGAATTAGTTTTGAAATCATATAAATTATTCATGGAAAGTGTTTGGTTCACGTTGCTTATGAAATGCATGTGTTTAGCTATTGAAAGTAAGTGAAATGTTAATAAATTTTGTGTATTTAGTACTTACATGTTTGAATTGAGCAAGTACAGGTACAGAGAAGCCGTTTGGCTAGATTTAGACACGCTAATTGCTAAAATAATAAGCCTCTTGCTTAAAAATGCTAAATAAAGGTACGCCTACGCTATAAAAATAGGAAATATGAACTGTTTTTGTTTTTTCGACCGTTTGGGTCGATGTATATATATTTATATCTCTTGTCAAATCGCAAAAGCTCCTCATACAAAAAAGACTGCCAAAATTTTTCGAAAATTTTGGGAGTTGGAAAAATTTTGAACATTTTTGGGAAAATTTTTGTTAGTGACAAAACGATTTCAAATTGGAATTGAATAAGGAATTTTGAAAATGGAAATTGGAACTAATTGTTTAGTTTGAACTAAAGGATTAAAAAAGTGAATATGGGATTTTCACTATGTTTTAGTAAGTTGGGGGTTTGGGACATTCTTCTGCCTTAGTAATTTCGGGGACGAAATTCTTTTACGGGAGGAGGAATGTAACGATCCAGATTCTTCAGCATTGAATCTGGAATATTTAAATGGTTTAAATATAGAAATTGAATTATAAATTGGTTTTGAAAATGGAAAACTTGGATTTATCTATTCAGAATGTAGATACAGCAATTTGTTGAATAATATAATTATTCAATTCGATAATGGGAGATTGAGTAAAATATTTGATCTTGAGTTTCAAGCTTGTTAAAAATATTTTAAAGGGCTTGTAATATTTATATTGATAGTACTGAAGATAGTAAAATTGTTAAAAATTTGATTCGGAAGTGTTTTGTTAAGTTTTGAAATTTTATCATTTAAATCAATATTTAAAAGAAATAGCCTTCCGAGGCGCAGTCTCGGAATTCGACGAAACCAGTTCCATTGGATCCGTAATATTGTATTAATATCGGATTTCAAATTTCGTAGTCTTTGGAGTTGTCGTGTGATCGTACGATAGGTAAACGCGCTAAAATTCATATCGAAGTTTAATATTATAACTGCGTCCAAAAAGCCATCTTCTCCATACGATCGAACTAGGGCCCGAAACCTTTTCCATTACGTTCGAAATAGGGGTATAACATTATGAGCGCCTAGCGGCACGTCTCGATACATTGTCAAGATCTAAGCTGCGAATTCAAGACAATTTAAATTTAAATTCGAATTTAAATTAATATATTGTTTGACTAGTCAAATATTCCCATCAGCTGCCTTTCTTTCAAATCAAAACTTTATCCCTTCACTTCAGAAACACCACAGCCGACCTCCTTTGTAGCTTCCCTCAAATCTTGTTCTCCCTTCCCATCTTAAACACACAATCTTCCTCCTTTCTAACGCAAACAGTTTAAACAAGAATAAAAACCTTGCATCTTTCTTCATTCGAACCGAAGTCAGTTCGAACGTCTTCCTCCCTCGTTTTCTTTTCTCAAATCGAATTAAACTTAGAAAGAATGGCGACAATACGAAAACAAATCGAGGTCTAACCGATTTTCCCCAAATCTCATAGCACTGCCTCCACTAACAACAAGCCATCACCAAGCCTTTTAATCGCGAGTCAGAGGCAACATCACCGTCGATGATGCTGGCAGTTACGAAGGGGTCGGGGTTGCTGCCGTCGAAAGAAACGTCGATCTTGGCGAACTATTGTGGGCATGGGTCAAGCTCGACGCCGAACCAAGGTGGGTCACAATCGATGCAGTCGCATGGTGATGGCGTAGGCGTGCGATGGCGGAGACGAGGCTACGACTCTTGCGAGGGCTTGGAATCCGAGGTCTGTTTGGATTTTGGGTAAGGCTTCCTCTTTCTTTGCCATTCGGATTTGTTTATATAAAAAATTAATTACTGTAATTTGATGTGAGCAGTAAAGATAGTGAAATAATTTACTGTAAAGCATAAAACCTATTTTAGTTAATTCTATATATATATTACATATATCTAAGTAGATTAAGAAGAGAACAGGAATTATATTTGGATGAGATTTTAATTTGCAGAAAGATTTTTAACAGTTCTATCTTTTAAAAATTCATTATATATACACCTATATCTATTTTTGCTTACTAGCTTATTTTTTTTAAATAATTTATTAAGATGATTAATTTATTAATTAACTCATTTAATTATTTTTAGATTTATAAAAAGGAAAATTAGTTCCAAAATTTTAATTTATTAATTAAATCATTAGTTAAAATTTAAAATATTAAACAGTGGTTAATTATTTGATTAAATCGAATATTAATAAATTGTATAAATATTTATACGAGGTCTAAAATCATGGAGAAACAAGCCAGGTTGGACGAAGTGCAAATATAATCAAAGGTGAGTTAATCTCACTCATCTGGGTTTGATTTAAATTTAAATGGTTAAATTTAAATAATTAGTTGAATGATTGGATCGATTTGAAGTGCTATATTATATATAGTAGTATATAGTATATATGGAGTGATTTATTTCCCGCATTATATAGTGGATTTGACCCTACGCGCCGCATAATAGCGGATGATATTATATAAACCCATATACCGTGATATTACACCTCGAAGTGGAATTGGTATTGGGCTAACGTCTATGGATGCAGGGAAACGGGTTGGAGGGATTCAACTGGATTCCTCAAAATATTTAAATTTGTTAAAATATTCCGTGCTATAATTATTTGCTATGCTATGATGAATTATATTGATAATTGGAAATGTTGGATACTATGGTTGATTTAAAATATTTCGGTGAACTGAGTTATCAAAAACTATTGAAATGGGATTTCTGAAAAGAAAATAAAAGAGTGAATTTTGAGTAAAATAATCATAGAAATTTGAATAAATTAAAAATGAATTGGAAAATAATAAAAAGTGATTTTTGAATCCTGATAAATAAAATTCCAAGCGCGGGAAATGAGATTTTGAATAAATGGGAATAAGTGATTTTATTTTTAAACTCAAGTGATATTATTTCAAGAAATAAAGAATTTATTTTGAAATTCAAGGCTTGAATTTATTTGAAAGGATAAAGAAGAAATTTAGGAAATATGAAATTGGTATTTTCAATTAAAATGGACTTTAAATCATAACTAAGAAATAAAATCTGAAGTTAATGGATTTTGAAAATAAATTGAGTAAGGAATTTATTTCAAAATGGAGTAATTGGATGTCAATTTGAAAATTGATTTAAGTGTTGAAATTGGAATTTTAAAAGGGAAGTGAGACTAAGAAATGTATAAACTAGGTTTATAAAAGTGAAGGAATATATTAGTGGATATTTGGAGGAATAAATTCACGGTGAGAATTTATTAAAGGAATGGGTAAAAGTTTTTAAAAATAAATAGTGATTTATTTTTAAAAGATGTGAAAGAGAAGCGTATTTCCCTGAATAGCCAAGTACGTTTCAAACAAATTATAAGTATAAGTAAAAAGTTTTAAGTTATTTAAAAAGCATGTTTAGAAAACTTATTATTTCTTAATATTTAAATTCTAAAGTAAATGTTTTCTTTTAATCCATTATAGCAGTAATTATTTAAAAGTGGCTTAGTATTATGTTTTAAAAGTTATAAATTCAATTTTATATCGTACAAAGTAGTTTTATTTTAAATATTCTTTAAGTATATATTTTGAATAAGTATTAAAGTAATTTTTAATTTAAATGTTTTAAAGGATATTTTATAATTAAGTGTTATAAATTATTTTAAAAATATAAAGTTTTTGTGCTTGGTGTTTTCAGTGGAAATAAATATATGAAAATTTATTTCATGAGAAAGGTGTGGTTTGAAAACTGTTTTCAAAAGGGTTGAAATGGAAATATATCTTGCGAAGATATTTTGAGGTTAATAAATAATTCAGGAGAAATTATTTATGTTTGATGGATGTTTGTGAATGTTATTGATAGTTAAATAACCGACTATCAATATTGGACAATGCACTGATCGTTTCGAAGAGACCGGGATCGGGATAAATTTCTCGAAAACCACTTTGATTTGGTTTTTACGTTTTCGTGAGGAAGACAAGTTTGGATTCGAAGATGGAGCAGTGAAGTGCAAGGGCTAGTCGCTACTAATCCTGAGGATGATTCCAAAATGGATGTAGTAGGAGTAGTGCCTTCGGTTCCGTTCGAACCCGAGACGGACTTATATGGATGAATGCTTTCAAAACATCGTCAGGTGGACGGTGAGCATTCTAAGTGATATGTTCTAAAAGGTAACGCTTAGCCTCGAGCCTTGTCACCCGGGAATGACTAAAAATCAGGGGTTGTGAAGCAAGGCTAAGTGGGTAGCACCCATTAGGGTGAAGTCATCCCTATTTAGATGTCCCTTTTTATTTCGGATGTGTGGCGGTTGCTGATCCCAACCGTGAGGTGATCTTACTCGGGATTATCCAGTAAGGGGTAGTCCCGGTCTTGTATTGCAGGGGATTGGGAGTAATTCTCGGAACGGCGATCTAGGCCACGTACTGTGACAGGTGGTACCCCAATGCCAGTCATTAGTTGGAAATCCATTCTTCTTACGCGCCTGTACCCCAATGCCAGTCATTAGTTGAAAACTCGACATGTTTATTTGTGGCGTGGTCTTACGAGATGCTTTTGTTTTCAAAAGAATTTTGAAACTTTAATAATCAATTTGAGTGTGGTTTTCTCACGTTGGTATTCCAGACTGATTCGGGTGTTATTTAACTATAATGCTCGGGTCAGACCGAGTATTATAGGAAGAAAAGGATGCTGTGGAGCTCAGGAGACGAGCTGGAAGGCAATACGTACTTCCGTATTTGTGTTAAATATTCCGCTGTGTATTCAGATTGTGAGGACAGGTTAAGATTACGGTCCAATTGTGTGTTATGTATACTCTTATGATGTAATGTATAAACAGATTTGTTTTTGTGTAGAGATCATTTATTGTCTATTATATTTTATTCTGCTGCGATGGTTAGATTCTGATGTTGTTTTCTATTTTCTTCTTCTACCTCTTATTCTTTAACCCAAATGGGTCGTATTTCCGTTCATCTTGAGTTGAGTGATGGAGAATAGTGTCGACTCAAGGGGTACGGAACTACGGGTCATTACAGTTATACTTGGTTATAAAATTGAATATAAGAAACAAATGTAAATATTTAATTACTGTATGAAATAGAGAGTTGATGGTAATTAAATAAAATCAGTGTTATATAAGAATTGTAACTTTTGGTTGTGAATAATGAATTCATAAGTGTAATTAAAAGTTGTGGTGACGATTGTTAAAACTTACCTGTTTATTTGGTCTATTAATTAAAATGGAAAATCAATTACAAAATGGATAGGAGTGCTAATTCTATTCATAATTTGATAAGTGAGGTAATAAAAGGAATGAAACTGGGTTAATAAATTAATTAAGATTTTAAATCATAGTTAATGTATATATTTGACAAAAATACAATAAAATGGAAATATAATAGTTAATACAAACTAAAGATGGAAATCAGAGTATATTAAGGTAATGAAAGGTTAACTAGGTTTATAGAGTAATAATGGACATAATAAAAAAACTGAAATTGAATCAAATCAATTTATTGGAATTAATTATAAATATTTGGGATTCAGTTTGTACTAAATAGATTTATTGAAAGTAAAGAAGATTAAATACTACATTAATTGAAAGTAGATGAAATTGGAAATAATTAATGCACTAAGATATAAACCATGATAATTATACCATAAGATGAAATTGATTGAATTATAAATCGGAAACAAATTATATTTGAATTATTGGAAATTTAATTTATAATCTCTAAATATGTTGAAATTTAAAACTATGAAATTGGTGAAATATGCAACATTATATTTATATGGAAATTTGTTATAAAGAGTTATAAATTACTAAGTAAGCCAAAATGATAGGAGCTGTAAATAATTGAAATTTGAATTGAAACTGGTTTAATTAATTTAATATGAATTTATTTAATTAATAGGAAAATAACCATTCTGGCCACTGACTCGGATTTCGACGCAACCAGTTTCATAAGATCCGAAACAGTGAATTATTGTAGGATTTCAAATTTCGTAATGATTGGACTTGACGTTTGACCATATGTGCTCGAAACGCCTAGAAATCAACTTAATTGAGATCAATTGAAATCAATTTGAAATAAGCTGATTTTAGCATAACTTCTTCATATGATGGAATTAGGACTTGATACATGTTCCATTGAATTTGAAATCATCGAAAACATTTATTTCGATATGTGGAATGACCCATTTTCGTTCTAGAGGCAGAACGGGCTTTTCGGGTTGTTTATCGTTCCAATCCAAATCAAATCGTATCCGTTCATTTCTATTTCTGATCTGCCTATAAATATCTCGTTATAAACCCTAGCCACTCCTCATGTTCATTTGTCTATACGTAACTTTCCTTCCCAACTCCTCATTCCAATGGAAGAAAGAAATTCTAATTCCCAAACCCTCAAATTCAATTTCAAAACAAAATACAAAAATTCAAACTCCTCAATATATATCGAATTATATATCGATTTGAAGCTCTAGACAAGAGCAAGTCGAATATACTGTCTGTTTTTCAATTTGGGTCTCTGTCTGTCCATACATCATGAATTAATTCTCGACCATTCTTTGCTTCGCGATCGACTGCAACTGATCGTGGAATTGATTTATGCGTTTTGTGGAGATCATCGAGTGGAAGGCATCGGCGGTGCTCGTTGGAAGTTTCGATGGTTGGATCAAGCTATGCAATTAGATTAGGGATTACACCCACCGGCGGCAGCTTCTTGATTTTAAGCCGGAGGGGCGTCTGCATGGGTCGTAGGTCGACGTGGGATCGTGGGGGAGTTTAGGGTGGCGCGGTGTGTCAGATATGAGAAGACTTTTGATCGCCGATAAATGGGGGAGGGGCGGCTCTGTTTTAGGCTCATGTATGAGCTAGATGGAGCAGGGTTTCAAGAAGCTTGCATACGATGGTGCTGAGGTGTCGTTTCCTTTGTTACTTAACTTTTTTTATTTTATATAAATTTGAATTTTTAAAAGCTTATAATGATCATAACTTTTATATACGAGGTCCGTTTCATGCATGGTTTTCTCCGCTAGGACCGTATTGAAATTCCGAACATTTTGACGCTTGTTTAGGCTAATTCGGAGACCATTTGAATTTTGATTTTAAATTGGATTTAAATTCAATTTAAATTCAAAGGCGAGTGCTTTAACCCACTCACAACTAATAAAATGTCTTTTATTTGTTAAATTTAATTTACGATGCGATTGGAAATTTATTTATGACTGTTCGGTATATTTTGAGTCATCATCTCAGTTAATTTAAATTTATTTGAATTAAATCATTATTTAATTTATTATTGAATATAAATTGCCAGCTAGATTCTTGTTATTGGTTATTAGAGATATATTGATATTGATTGATTGATTTGGATAGTGATTGTGATGGATGTGTGATTGTTGATACTGGATGACTGGATGTTCTATTTTGTTTTATATACTGTTATGACACTGCAAGTTCCATATGGGTTGAAATGATACATACTTGAATGATCAAGGAAAAATTGTTATGGGTTGAAACGATAGACCCAGCGATTTTATGGATTTTAATATTAAATTCAGGATTGCGGTTTGAAATGATATATAATGGTAAAATATTAAATTGCGGATTGAAATGATAAATATCTGTATCACTTGACCCTTTGGTAGAGAATTATATAAGGAAACCGGATTGGTTAAATTAAATGATTTTAAAATCCTTAATTTTTGAATTTAATTAAATGATATTTTGAAATAAAATTTGATTTATATAAATTGCAATATTATTAGAAAACAAAGCTTTATGTTGAAATGTGAATTATTAAAAGGAATTGCTTTAAGAAATTAAATTGCAAGTTTAAAGTTAAAAATTTTAAGTCAATGAAATTCTATCGAAATTGAGCTATTGAATTTGTTTGAAATATAATTTTGAAATATTTCAAAATTAGAGTAATTTGAATTGATATTTGTACGTGGATTAAAAACGATATGAAATTCAATAGTTTATTGAAATCTAAAATTGAAAGGTTTGAAATTTGGTTGTTGATTTTGAAATTTAAAATTGTCCAAATATGTGAAATGAAATGAATAGTTTAATTTGATATTAATTTCAAATTCATACTTTAATATAAATTGATTTAAAAAATATTATTTTAAAATTTCCAATTATTAAGAATTTCAAATTTATTAAACTATTTAACTAATATTCACTATATAGATCTATTTTAAACCAAATTAATTTATTTTCAACTAATTATACCATGGCATTATTTTATTCTTTAAGCCCTCATAATGAGGAAAGTGTTATTTCTCTCATTCATGCAGTTTGAGAATTTTCTGGTATTTTTGAGCCGGCCTTAGGATTATCGCCTAAGCAATCTTTTGAGAGGTGATAAAGTCTGTTCAGCTCGACCTTGCCACCGATTTTCATTAGCTACGAGTTGCGGGAGTTAGCATCCCACTCATCGCATTCCGCACTCGTTATGATTCGTATGATTGACTAATTATGTCATTTAGTTTATCCAGCATATTTCATCCATTTTATGGATCGAGTATTCTACGAATATCTCGATGATTCCGTTCTCGTATTCTTTGATTTTAGATGAAAACAACAATTTAAAATTTTTGCAAATCTTTTTCATAAGATTTATTTATAAGTATAATTGGATTTTGTTACTAAAAGAGCAAAGAATATTCTTAAAACTTTTAAGAGACATTTTTATCATATAAAAGATGATTTTGTGATTATATTTCCCATTGAGTGCTTTAAGAATTCTGGTCGATGCGCTTGATCAACGTTATCGATAGGAATCTCCTAAACGCTTTGATGAGACAGCTAGACACAATAAAATTGACTTGAAATATATAAATTTATCTAGAAAGATCGTTACATAAAGATAAGTGTAATTTTGAAAGTTTTAGCTTTTCGGAAAAGAAGATTATTTAAAAGAACTCTTTTCCGGCACTTTTATTCTTGTGATTCCCGAAGGGAAGCAAGACTTTTCTTTTGCACCAATGCTAATCATATTGGTTTGGATGCCATTCCCTTGCAAAAGGGAATGTGCTATCACTTGTGCTTCTAAATCATTAAAGCCGATCGAGACTAGGTATGCCACTCATGATCTAGTGCTCGTGGCTATTGTTTTCGCTTTTAGAGATTGGCATCATTGTTTTTGGGATGAGAAATTTGTTCTCTACCCCGATCATAAATCTTTGGAATATCTATTTTCTCATAAGGAACTTAATTTGTTCCAACAATGTTGGCTTGAGTTCCTTGCATCTTATGATCTTGATATTCTTTGTATACTCCCGAAAAGCGAAATCGTGTTGCCGATGCCCTTAGTCGTAAGCATCTGGCGGTTATTTCTTTGATGATATCAAAATGGAATGATCTCGATACTTTGTCCGCTTGATAGATTTGAGATCGTGAATCCAATTCAAGTTCATCTCTTGTTTTATGTAGCCTTGAGGCTCATCCTTCTCTCTTGGACCGCATTCTTGAAGCTCAAAAGCTAGGTCTCGAATTGGCTCTTCTTAGCCAAAGTTGTAGGGATAAAATTGGTATTGAAAGTTTGAAAGACTTTGATATTGATTCTCGTAGCGGCATTCGAAAATTTGGTAGACTTATCCTGCCAAATAATAGTGATTTCGAAAAGACATTTTAGAAGATTCTCATCGTTCTAAATTTACCATTCATCCCGGTTGTAGTAAAATGTACGCGGATATGAAGCGACTTTATTATTGGGATGGAATGAAATCTGATATTGCTAACTTTGTTAAGCGTTGCATGACTTGCCAAATTGTCAAGGCCGAGCACCAAAGGCTCGGTGGGTTATTGCAACCTTTAGAAATTCCAATTTGAAAGTGGGACCAAATTCCCATGGATATTATAGACGGCCTTCCCTGTTCTCGTTCGGGTCAAGATAGCTTATGGACGATTGTTGATAGACTTACTAAATCCGCCAATTTTATTCCCGTTCAGTCTAATCGGACCGTTCCACTTTTGGCCAAGCTCTTTATTAAAGAAATTGTTAAATTACATGGAGTTCCTACTTCTATTGTTAGTGATCGTGATCCATTGTTTACTAGTGGATTTTAGAAGAGTCATCAAAAAGCTTTGGGAACGAAGCTTAATTTTAGCACCACATATCATACTCAGTCCGATGGACAAACCGAGCGTGTGAATCAAACTCTTGAAGATCTTCTTCGTGGATGTGTTCTTGATTTTGGTGGAAGTTGGGAAGATCATATTTTTCTTGTTGAGTTTTCCTATAATAATAGCTTCCAATCTAGTATTGGTATGGCACCTTTCGAGGCACTCTATGGAAGGCCATGCCGATCTCCTTCTTGTTGGCTTGAGGCCGGTGAGAAGCTGGTTTTAGGTCTAGATTTCATTCGTGATTCCACATAAAAGATTGACCTTATTCGTCATAGGATGAAAGAAGCCCAAAGTAGACAAAATCCTATGCCGATAACCGAAGAAGGAAATTAGAATTTTCTGTGGGAGATTTTGTGTTTATTCGTGTTTCACCTATGAAGGGTGTTGTACGTTTTAGTCAATCGGGAAAGTTAGCACCACGATATATTGGTCCATTTCCTATCACCGAACGTATTGGTTCCGTGGCTTATCGCCTCTTATTACCTGCTCAGTTTTATGCTATTCATGACGTGTTTCACGTTTCTCAATTACAGAAATGCCTTCGAGATTCCGATTCTATTCTTGAGCCCGGTGTTGTGGAAGAAATTAAAGTTTCGCCAAATTTAACTCATGAGCAACATCCTATTCGTATCACTGCTTCGGAGGTTAAACGCCTTCGAAATAAAGATGTACCGCTTGTGAAGGTTCAATGGTCCTAAAATCCTAAGGATTGCTCTTGGGAATCTAGAGAATTCATCGAGCGAACACATCCGGACTTACTTTCTCGTGCTCTTTGAGGTGAACTTTCTATTTCAAATTTCTTTTGTGTTGATATGCTTTAATGGTTGTTACTTCTATTCATATTTCTGAGTTTTCTTTTATGGATTTGTTGAACCATATTTCTGAGATATGTTGTCCAGTTTGTGCTCGAGTTTTTCTTCTACTCCAGATCAGAGTTATGCAGCAGAAGCAGTTTGGGAGTGCTTTTGTTTTATCTTTTCCGGATAGGAGAAGTAAGTTAGTCTTCTGATGATTGTGGAGTAGAGTTGGTGTTCTTAGTTTGGATTTGATCTTAAGGAGATCATTCTGTTGAATTGTTTTGGTCCAGTTTGTTTCTAGAGGTATCAGTGAAGGTTGAGCTGGTCGAGAGAGATGAAGGCAGCCCAGGATCGTCAGAAGTGTTCTATGGATAAGATACGAAGGAATTTGGATTCCGGAGTCGGAGATGTTGGTTTCGGGTGAGTTTTCTCCAACCTAAAGAGCTTGAAGATTGTGTAAGGCTGGGTAAGTCAGTACCGAGGTGTTTTGGATCTTCTATGTGTTTTTGTGAAGATTGGTGTTTGATTTTCAAGGTTGAATTGCCAGTTTGGATAACTGGGATTCGATGTGTTTCACGTATCTCTGAGGGAGTACGTGTATGATTTATCTCTGGTTGTGGAACCAGCAGTTCAGGAGGATGTGATTGTTGAGTCAGACTTGTCTGTAGTCTGATATCCTGATTAGTTTTGTAGATCTAGTTGGATAGGAGCTCTATAGCTTAATAGTATTGATTGTTTAGATTCTATAGAGCGAGTATCCCGATATTTATACCGGGGAAACTCGTGAAAATTTTATCCAGAATTTTTCTGGATAATTAGATTTGTTTTGATTGGATGAATTGGTTGTTATGGTTGTTAGCATATGATTGATATATGCTTGTGTTTTAAAATAAAATCTTAAGATAAATTATTAAATTACCTTTGCTTTTAAAATTTCGGGGATGAAATTCTTTTAAGGGGGAAGGAATGTGATATCCCGGAAATTTGGCAATATAAATTTAATAATCTATGTTTAAAATTGAATTGATTTGATAAATTTTGATAATAAATTTTAAGTTAATTTAATAATCTTCTTTTAATAAATATTTAAATTGGAAACTTTTTTTTAAAAGCTAATAAATTGTTTCTGTTTATAATATATATAATTGTATATATTGTAAATTGATAAACTTTGATTTTGAATTTAGTAAATGAATTGATTTTCTAATTCTAATTTATTTTTAGTAATTTGAAAATTTGATTTAAATTTAATATTTAACTTTTCAATACAATTCAATAAATAATTTTATGGTTTATACTTATGGAAAATATTATTTGTTTAAATTTATATTTTAATTAGCTTAAATATGAATTTAAATTAGATTAGCATTAAAAGCTTTATTTTATTTTATTTTTAAAATATTGCTGAAATTTATATATAAGAGTTAAAATACAAATTTCATATGATCTTAACTTATTAAGTGATAGAAGTAAATTATAATCTCTTTTATAAATCATTTTAAATATTATTTAACTTGTTATTTTCAAATAACAATAATGATAATACTTAGTTCTTATGAACATAAATAGATTTTTATAAAAATAGGTTTTGTTATTTTAAAATTCAATAAGAGTTATATATGCATATATATAAATTGATTTTTAAAATTAGATTTGATAAATTAATTTAAAATATGAATTTAATGTTTTGAAATTTAAAGGAATAAGTACTTAAATATTTTTAAATAAGCTTATATTTTAAATTTGTTGTTTCATTTCTTTTTAATTTAAAAAGAAATAAATTCATTTATATATACATAAGAATAGCAAATTAAGATTTAAAACTTCATAAACAATTTTGAATTAAAATTAAAATACTTAATACATGTGTTAATCTCTTAACACTTAATAGACATGTGTTGGTCATATAATAAAACAAAGTGACAAATGTTTATAATTAGAACAAGTGTCTTTTTAGTTTTCCTTTTATTTTTCTTTTAATTTAATCAAAAATCTACTCATATAAACATATTACTTCTTATCCTTTTTCTTTTTCTATTCCTTCTTCCTCAAAACATTGTGAGAATTTTCAGATCTGAAATCCAAACTCATCATTGATCAAAACAGAAACTCTGTTCAACAAATCCTGTAATCTCCCCTCAAATTCAAATCAAAAACTGTTTTCTGTTTAAAATAAAAATATGCAAATCCTCAAAACTGTAGCCCTTCAATTCATTTACCCGAATAACCAAAATCTATAAAATCTCCTCAAATTTCTGTTTTAAATCAACCAAAACTGCATGCAACTTCATCAAAGCTAAATCAATATCTGTATCTTTACACCTGGAAACAAAATGCATGCACTTTCTTTTATGAAAGCCTGCAAATTCTTTTCTGGAAAACATGCATCTGAAACTCATTTTGCAACATCAAAGTCCTTCTTGCATTTTCTTTTCTGGAAGGCTGCAATTCTTTTTCTGGAAAGCAAGATGAATGTTTCAATAACAGACTGTAGTTTAAAAAGCTAAATAAAGGAAGCAATTTATAGATTTCAAGTTCATAGCAATTCAGGTTCCAGCTTTGCTAAAACATGTGCTCTGCTAAAATAAAGTATCAGTTGAGTAACATTTTATTTTTATTTCTAAAAATATTTAAGTTAATATGGTTGCTTGAATTGTTTCCTGTGATGATCATATTTTGTGTGGATGAGTATGATGAAAATTGTCTGTATGTATGTATGGGTCTGAATATGTTTGCGGTGAATTTATTCTTCCCTGTTTTAGATTCCAGACGTTAAGTATTGATTCAAAAATCATGAAATCATAATCTAGTCCATATCTAAGTTCAAATTTCGAACAAAACATGTTAGTGTATCCTATTAAAGTCTTAAATTTTATTTAGGTGAATAAATATGTTATTGACTCTGGAAAAAAAAGTTAAATAACAGGGAAACTTTGTATAAGTAAAATTTTAATTATCCTGATTTCTAGAATTAGGGATATAAATTAATTACTTAAACAAATACTTGAATTTTAAAACCTGAATCAGAATTTTTAGATTTGAATTGATTGTGAATTCCTGGTTTATTCAAAAATGGGGTTTTGGGTTGGAGCTGTCAACCTAGGAGGTCGGGGTGGCCATGGTTCTCTCTGGTGATAGAATAATGAGTGAAGATCTAAGGAAAAATACTAGATGATGGATTAAAGCATGGTGCAGTTGTGATTAGGAATTGAAATAATTAACCCTAGTTTTTTGATTTATTTGAGAAAACTGATCACCGCAACTTCTTTAAGCAATCGAGTTCTTCCAGATTTGATTTGATGGTAGTTGGGGTGTGGAGGAGTTTATGGCCGGAGGTGGTACTTCTCCGATGATCGGAATTTGGAGTTTTGAGGCGTATTGCAGATTGGCATTTCTCTTGATTTTGAGCTTAAATGCTAAATTTTGATTTGGGGTTTCTGTAGTTGGATTGAAGGTCGATTTGGTGTTTGGTGATGATCAGTGACTTGCGTAGGGGGTCGCGAGGGGTCGGAGATGGTTGCTCCGGCAGTGCAGGTGCACGGCGTTCTTGGGTATCAGCTAATTGTTTGGGGAAGAAGGAAATTCGAGTATGTATCCGGTTGTTTCTGATTTTTGCTTAGAGTTGTAGGTCAGCGGACTCGAAGACTTTGTGTTGTAGGCTCGGGTAATTGGGTTGATACAGGTTTATGTATTGAAACCTGACTGTTTTTAGTTGAGTGATTCAAATGAAAATGATACTGGAGTTTACTCGAGTTTGTTATGAATTTTGCTCGGGTTAGGATAGGATGAGGCTCGAGTGAATTTTGTGATTGCTCGAGTTGGATTCGTTTCAGGTTAGAAAACTGTCTTGCTTTCAATTTTAAACTGAAAGTTAAAATACTAAGCAAAGATTTTGAAATATGTTTTAAATCTAATTTTATATTATGGATTCTAGTTTTGATTAGAATCATGGCTCGAAATGAATGAAGTTTTAAATTCCAATTTGTTTAAATAAACTTTCAAAGGATTTATTGTTTAAAAATGTTTTAAAGAAATTTGAATTTAAATTGGAATTTGAAAATGTAAAGAAATGTTTTAAATAAAGTTTAAACTGATTCAAATCTGATTTTGAATCTTTGATTTAAAATAAATTCAAGTTTTATAAATTTAAGTATTTTAACAAATTTGAATGATAAAGAAACATTTAAATGTTTTGAATTTAAAAAGGGAATTTGATTTAAACTCTTGTAAAATCTCTTTTATAAGATAAGTGTTATTTATCATTTAAGGGTTTTAATTTGATTTTAAAACTTGCAAAAGTTAAATTATAATTTAATGATTTAATGCATTTAATTAATAGAGTAATTAAATGAATAATTAATTTATTTAATAAATTAATGAAATGATAATTAAGGGTTTAATCTTAAAAGTTTGAGATTTAATTATTCTTAGAATAATTAACTTATAATTTATGAATCATTAATAAATAAGATTTGTTTAATCAATGATTAATAATTAATTAATCAAGTAATAAAGGATTAATTAAGTTATAATTAACACTTAATTAATTAAATAATTAGGGGAAAATTAAATGGTTATTAATGATTAATTAATATTGATTAAAATAAGTTAGTTACTTTAGAAAAATAATTAATAAATTGTTAATAGTTAATGAAGATCATTAACTAAGGATCATTTAATAATTAATTAATGTAATTAATTTTAATAATTAATTAGATTAATTAATTTAAAGATAATCATTTGTGTAGTATAATTACTTATGGAAGTAATTAAGGAATTAATTACTAATTGTAATTAATTGAGTTTAATTTGATTAGATTAAGTTAATTAATTTAGTTTAATTGATTTAAATTAATCATTTGAGGATTGTGAAGTATAATTACTTAATGTAATTAAATAAAGAGAAATTACTTAGAGAAGTAATTAATGGGAATTACTGTATGTAATTAATTGAAAGTAATTTGGTGATAAAGTAATTTGAGTATAATTACTCTGTGAATTAATCAAGGGATTAATTAGGAATAATTAATTATGAAGTAATTAATTTATTTGGTGAAGTAATTAAGGGTAGTTAATTACTGAATAGAGTTAATCAAGGGTGATTAACAATTATGGTTTAAATGTAGATTAATTACTTAATGTAATTAATTTAAATAGAAAATATAATTAGAAGATAATTAATTATTATAATTAATGATGTAAAAAATGATTTACTTAGAAATAATTAATAAATTAATTAATTATATAATGTAATTAATTAAGAAGTAATGTAATTAATTATGGTTAATTAATTAAGAAAGTAATTAGAGATTAATTACTGTACTTGGTCAAGTATTAGTGGATAATTACTTGAATGTAATTAAAGGTTAATTAATCAAGGATGATTTATTAAAATGAATAATTTATTGATGATTAATTAATTGATATATAATTAATTAATAGTAATGTAAGCAAGATTTATATTGGTGAATTAATTAATTTAATTCATTTTAAATTAATTAGAAATGATGTAATCAATTTAATTCATTTTAAATTAATTATATTTGATGTGATTATTAATCATTGCTTACATGGATGGACGATATGTGTTTGCCTTGAATGGTTCGAATCTCAGAAATGAGATAGGTAAAGTTGAATGATATAGATGCATTGGTTGCATTGTGATGTTGATATAGATTATCTTTTGGATAATGATAATATGGTTTATCTGTTGTGATGATAATATTGATTATCTATTGTGAATCTGCGATTTATCTATCTGTGTATGTAGATAATTGAATTGTTTTAAACCTTTAAAACAACTTGGCCTTAAAGGGTACGCTTTGGATTTCAATAAGACCAGGATCGGGTTCCATATTTGGATATCTGAAAACCACATCGATCCAAATTAACGATAGGTCGTGAATCTCTTATGAAGAGTGAAGACTCAAGGTGTAAGGACTATACGCCAGTATAGCTCTGGGGGTGATTCCATGATGAGTTTGACGGAGATAGTTTTTATAGGTTCGAGATGGTGATTTGGAGTGTAAGGGTTATCGTTAACTCTGAGGGTGATTCCAAAATGAGTGTAACTAGATAATGCCTTCGGTTTCATTCGAACCCAGAACGAACTTGTATGGATTGAATGCTTTCAGAACATCGTCAGGTGGACGATGAGCATTCTAAGAGATGTGTTCTCTAATGGTAATCGTAGACTCAAGCCTCATCAACCGGGAATGGCTAAAACAGAGGAGGTGCAGCAAGGCTAAGTGGGTCATGCCCAAGTAGGACAATATTTTCCCCTGTCTAGAGGTCCCTTTTTATTTCGGCTGTGTGGGCGGTTGGAACGTACGCCAACTGCGGGGTTGTCTTGTCCGGGACTGTCCAGTAAGGGATGGTTCCGGTCTTGTGTTACAGGGGAGCGGGCGCACTCCTCGGTACGTTGATCTAGGCCACGTACTATGACGGACGGTACCCAGTAGCCCAGCCATTGATGGAATCCACAATCCAATAAGTGCCAACGGTTTTGATTGTATTACCCACTTTTGTGGCTAGTAGCTGGAATTTAGTCATGTAACAATTTCGGCTATTTCATATTTACTTGAAAACCCTAGACCTATTATAACATCACTGGATTTCCTATCATGTTTTGGTTAGCGTAAGGTAAAAACTTTTCCATGTTTATGTGTGGGAAGTCTTACGTGATACCTCTCTTTTCAAAAGGTTTTTCAAAAGTTAAGAAACTTTAACCTGTTACTCACACCAGACCCATGTCTGGCCCAGAGTTTATCTTCTGTTTTCTTAAACTCTTGGGTACTCATATTTTTACGAGTAGCCAAGGGATTCAAGTTAGCTTTTGATGAATTGTGGAGGAGTAATGGAGCAGGAGGCTTCAGAGTTAGATTTATAGTTCCGCTGTGTGTTATCTGTGTTGGTATTTCTTTGTTTGAGTTGTATTGAGTTGTATAACTAGACAGGTGTTTATAACTGTCTAGTATGTGTTGAAAATTCTGTGTAACTCTGTGTGTTGTATACTATGTAATATTTATGTTATTAATACAATCTATTCGTTCCGCTGTTGAGATTCTGATTTTGATTCTTCTTTCTTCTCGTTCTTTCTCTTTCCTATCCCTTTCTTTCTTCATGATGATGCGATTTTTTGTGGTGTGAAAATCAGGTCGTCACATTAATTATTTCTACAATCATTTTTGTGATTTGTCACTTTAAAAATATAAAGGTTTCTATACTAGTAGTAAATAATCAAACTCTTTTACAAAGATGATTTCAAACTCTATTTTTAATATAAAGCTCGTTTATAAAACCGTAGATCTATTAGTATATACAAACCTTTACCTCACTCGTATGAGAAATCTAATTAAACGACTTAGTAAAACAAGGGGTATGAAACGCTTGCGTTTACTTCGTTGGTTAATTCTTGGACTTGTTCGATTGAATCTCTTATGACAGATTTTCTAGTGGAGATCTATAATTTGTTCGTAAATATTTAAGTTAAGCTAGTGGTTATGGGACATGAAGCTAAACTCATATATTTACTAGCTTAGTGTAATTGACACTTCTTGATGATCGATGATGATCATTTTATGGTTTAGACTAGCAATGTGCGATGTCTCTTTGTACACGTGGAGGACTGTACCTCATTTTATTGCGCTTCGTCTCATTTCTTTGTGGGCTAGCGACCCATGTACTTTTAATGTGTTTCGATTCATCTGATGTACCGTTTGTACTACATCGATGTCTCGGCTTTTCGATTCATCTGATGTACCGTTTGTACTGCGTCGATGTTCTGAATTGTTTTGTGTTTCGATTCATCTGATGTACCATTTGTACTACATCAATGTCTCGGCTTTTCGGTTCATCTGATGTACCATTGTACTACGTCGTTGTTTCGAATTATTCGAGTTTTAGGTTCTTCGGGCGTACCGATATTGTACTACGTCATTGCACCGGCTCTATGGTTAGCGACCATGGGATAGCGTCCCGTTTTTGATACACGTTCTGGTGAGTTTCATGCTCCCGTTTTGTGATAGGCCTCCCCCTTATTTTTGTGATTTCTGGATTTCTATTGATGATTTCTAGAATTTGTGTTCCACCAGCTTTTATGATTGGCGTCGATATTTGTGACTTGGTGAATGAAATTAAAAAGTATGACATTCTTTTGATCCTTGAGAAGATTCTTGTGATATTGATTAATCTCTGGTTGATTTTCAATTACATACTTTTCATACTTTTTGTCATATCTCTTATTCTATATCACTTTATCTGATATTTATAGCTAGACTGATCCGTTTATTATTTTCTTATTAAATAATACTCGGGTCAGACCGAGATGTTGCAGGTGCTTCTGTTTGACTCCTTGTCGGGGAGAATTATCTGACTTTTGGCTAACTACTTAGATTAGTAGTTTATTTTGTTGTATACATATGAGATATTGACTCCATGATGTATACGTATTCTTTTGTGTAGCACCTGTAACTATCATTTTGGTGATATTGTGGATCTTGATAGACCACTACTCTGATATACACTTATATGTGTAATATTCATATCTGTTTCCGCCTTTGAGATATGAACTTCTGTGACTGATTTGTGCTATGATATTTCTATATTTGTTTCCGAAGATATTATAGCCACTTTTTAGTAGCTTTGAGTTTGCATCGGTATGTCGGATTCCCTCTTGTTATATTTTTATCTGGCATATCGGTACTCGCACAAAGAAATTACACGGATGGTCGCTCTACAACAGCCTTATTCTCCGCGCTAGTTGACGGCATTACCCTGTAGTGTCCTTAGCAAGCGTGGGTATAGAGGTGGGGCATCACATATCATTTGGTCATATGTAATAAAAACACATCGAAATTAATATCTAAAATTCAATATAATAATTAGGCCCAAAAAGCTATCTTCTCCATACGATCAAATTAGGAATCGAAATCTTTTCCATTACGTTCGAAATAGAGGCATAACATTATGAACGTCTGACGACATGCCTCGATCGGGGTTTAAAATTTTTAGCTAGATATTTTCAAAATTTAAATAATATATATCTATGTTGACTTGACCATACCTTTCTTTTGAGTTGTTTTTCTATCACCATCTGCCACCATAACCTATGTATTTAACCTATGTACGTGCCTATACTATTCCTTTTAAATCAAGCTTCCTTCTTCAGTTTTTAAGCACAACCGAACTTAGTAAAGTAAAAAAATAAGAAGGAAAAGAAAAAATATATATAAACTTTCGTTCCTTCTTTTTAACAAAGCTTCCCCCTCGCATCCAACGACCCATCCTCGAAGGCGTCGATTTGAAGCATTTCAGACCCAAGCCCTAACTGGAAAAATGTTGGCGTTGATGAATAAAACTGGCTCAGTGGTGGAGATGGATTTTTATGTGATGGTTTGGCAGCAGTTCTTGGTCGATCGTGAAGGGGATAGTGAACTTCGACAGGCCAGTACAAGGGACGACGGAGGTCATAGTTGGTGTCGTTGGAAAGGTAGTGATGTGGGCAAGCTGCGGCATGAGTGTGGCGGAGACCGATGGCCTATGGTGGCATTGAGGACAAGATGAATAGCCAATCTGATTTGGGTACGGGAGGAGCTTCGGTCAATGATTGACAACAATGCTTGAAGGAAAGTAGGAGTGCATCTTAAGGGCTAATCACTTGCCGAGTTTGGGATTGATCAAAGTTTCAAGGCAGCGACAGTTCTCAGTTGAACCTGCGATAATTTTTGGTTCGTTCAGGCGAACCATAGGGTGTTCGGGCATGGGACCGACAGGGAGGCAAGGTGACTCGCGGAGGTCAACGCAAGCACGTAGCAGGTCAGAGATGCATGCGATTGGGCGTATCAGTGCACGTGTGCACGTTTTGAAGCTTCAGGTAGGAAGAAGTAGTAAAGGGGGAGAAGAATAAGAAATGGGCTGGCTTCTTTTGCATTTAGGTATTATTATTAAATTGAAATTAAGTTATATAAATTGTTTATAACATTCCAATTTCTCATAAATATCATATGTCGTTTTAGGTCCAATCAAGACACGGTTTGTTGTTGTGTTCGTATTGACGAACACGATGCATAGGAATTGGATTGATTGAATTTAGAGCTTCTGGAATTTTCATTTAAATTCGAACGCGTTCAAATTTAATAGAAAAAAAAACGTGAAAGCAACAACAGAAACTCGTGTGCATGTTTTATAATGCTCACAACGTACAAGAATATTTTTGTGCTAGTTATAAAGTGATGTAAATTTTATTGGTTGTTGTTTGATAAATTTAATTGTCGTCTAGATTAGCATTGAATTAACTTTTAAAAATTAAAATTGACAGTCAAATTGAAATTGGGATTTGATTGCCAGCAAATTACAGGATATTGACAACTATGAAATTGTTGTGAATTGTAAAGTCTGTTTGTATGATTGATTGTGATGGATGCAGATTGGTTGATATTAGATGTTTGGATGTTTATTTGTTCATATATATCCTGTTATCACTCTGTATATTATTTATAGTGTATAAAAGTGTAAATTGAATTTTTTCGAATAAATTAAGAAATATGTTGAAATGATACATACCTATGATATTAAGATTAGGATTGAAATGATATATATCCATCATTGAAATTAAATTGAAATAACCGATCACTTAGCCATAGGATAGAAAATTATAAACGAACACCGGATTGGTTAAATCGAACGATTTCAAAAAAATTGATTTGAAATTATTTAAATTGTTTCGATTTAAAAGAAATAAAAATCAAATTAATAGAAATCAAATTATTTTTGAACTTGAACTCTAAATGTTGAAATTTGAATTTGGTAATCGAAATTATTTAAACAATCGAAGTTGAAATTTTGAAGTTATTATCAAAATATAATTTGAATTTGTGGAAATCGATTTTTTCTAAAAGATTGAACTTTTATCCGAACTTGAATATTACTAACTAAAAGCGATATAAAACGGTATTTCGAAATTGAGTTCGGAATTGAATTATATTTGAGGATTTGGATTTTAAACTGAATATTAAAGGATAATTTGATTTAAATGTTTTGAGTTGATATTTGAAAATCGAGCTCGAAATCGATATAAATTGAAATTAAATTAATTGGGTTTGAAAGTGGAATTGAATTAATTTAAAATCAAAGTTGAAATTGATTTGAATTGAAATCGAAAATGAATCGATTGAATGGAAATTGATTTGAATTGGGAAGTTGGAATTGGACCGGTTTGACTTTGAAACTATTTTCAAATAAATAATTTAATATAAAACTATTTAAAAGTTATCTTCTTAAATATATAAATTATTTAAATGTCCATATTATTTTGCTATAAACCATTTTAATACTTAAACTATTTTGCACATGCACGGTGGCGTTTGGGGGTGGGTTGTCGTGTCAGTATAACAGCGTCATTTGTCTCGTATTACGCTCGAGTCGTTTTGATGTTTGCTTCGAGTTGTTCGTGTGCGTAAATCGTTGCCTGGTGCTGTGTAACCTAAGTTTCAATTTAAACGTACTGTAAATAATAAAAATAAAGAAAGAGGGAAGTAGAAGATGGCGTATAGGAGGACTCGGGTGATTTTGGTGGTAACTCGAAGCATTTGTCGAGCAAATCGTGGGAAGTCTCGGGTTTGGACAAACTGCAGTATTGCAGTAATATAGAAGTGAGTATAAATTTGGTTTCCATGAATTTTTAAGCACTGTGAAGATTTTGAATTCAAGTTATGATGACTTTAGTTAATACGTAACGATGTTTTAAAACACTTAATTATTATTTTAATTAAGCAATTAATCTAAGTTAAATACAAGTTAAATTAACATTTAAGTTATGTAGTTAATAATAAATTGATTTTCAAGTTAAAGAAAATTTCTTTTAAAATGTTTATTAAGTTGAATAATTAATAATAATTAATTTTTTTTGGAAAGTAGCTGAGAATAATTACTTTATAATTATAATTAGAGATCGATTAATAATTAAGAAATAAGGTAAATTTGTAATTAACTACTTAAGTTAGTTAATTAATGAATTAATAGTTAATTAATCAAGTAATTTAATTTAGAATTAATAAATGATTAATTAAGAAATGAGCAGTTAACAAATAAGTAATTAAGTTTCATTAATTAACAATTAAGGTTATTAATTAATGAATAAGGAATAGTTAATTAAGTAATTAAGGTTAAATAACTTGATTAAGAAATAATTAATTAAATAGTGTGAAATAAAATAAGTTATTAATTAAGTAATTAAGATTTAATGAATTGGTTAAGAAATGATTAATTAAATTAAATAATTTAAAATGGAATAAGTAATTAATTGATAATTTATGATCAATTAAACAGGGTTAAGTAATTAATTCTCCAGTAATTGATTTAAATTGAATTAATTACAAATGAGAATTTAAGATGATTGCTTATGGATTGTTGTGTAGAATATCTGATTTGTGATATTTATTTGGTGATTTTCTGTGATACTCTGTGGTATGTTGTGTTATATCAATGATGATTTTGTATGATTCATCTGTGATAAATGCTATGTTAATTCAATGTGCTGAATTAAACTGTTTAAGTTAATTAGACAACTTGGTCTTTAAAATGGCGTTTGGATTTCGATGAGATCGGGATCAGATGTCATTTTTGATTATCCGAAAACCATATCGATCCAAATTAAACGATAGGTCATGAATTCTGAAATGAAGATCGAGATGGTGTTTTTAGAATGCAAGGGTTATCTTCGTTGACTCTGAGGGTGATTCCAAAATGAGTGTGACGAGATAATGCCTTCGGTTTCGTTCGAGCCCGGAACGAACTTGTATGGATTGAGTGCTTTCAACACATCGTCAGGCGGACGATGAGCATTCTAAGAAATATGTCCTGTAAAGGTAATCGCAGCCTCAAAACTCATCAATCGGGAATGGCTAAAACAGGGGAGGTGCAGCAAGGTTAGGTGGGTCATGCCTAAGCTGGATGAGATATACCCCTGTCTAGATGTCCCTTTTTATTTCGGCTATGTGGGCGGTTGCTAGCTACAACCGTGGGGTTATCTTGTTTGGGACTGTTCGGTGGGGAATGGTTCTGGCCTTGTATTGTAGGGGGTTGGGAGTGATCCTCGGTACGGTGATCTAGGCCCCGTACTGTGACGGGCGGTACCCCAGTAGCCCTTCCATTGTTGGAAAACCATTTTCCCTACAAGACCCTACGGTTTTGATTTGTATTACCCACTTTTGCGGCTAGTAGCTGGAATTTAATGAATGTAACAATTTCGCCTATTTTCTATTTTTTTGAAAACCCTAGACACTATTATAATATCAATGGATTTCGTATGAAATGTTTTGGTTAGCGTAAGGTGAAAACTTACCCGTATTTATTTGTGGGAAGTCTTACGTGATACCTTTATTTTCAAATGTTTTTCAAAGTTAAACAACTTTAAACCGTTTACTCATACCATACCCATGTCTGACCCGGAGTTTATATTTGTTTTTCATAAACTCTTGGCTCAAATTTTTATGAGTAGCCAAGTGATAGGTTTTGGGCATTTGATTTCTGGAGGAGCTTGGAGCAAGAGATCCAGACGTGTGTATATATATATATCTAACTATTTAATTCCGCTGTGTCGGTAGTTAATGTATACTGTGTCTCCGATGTATATAGTGACAGATGTATGCATGACTGTCATGTGTATGATATTGTATAACTCTGATATATGTAAAACTATGCAATAGTTATGTGATATATTATATATTTGTTCCGTTCCGCTATAAGATTCGGATGTTATTGTTCTTTCTTTCTATTCTTTTCTATTTCTATCCCTTACTTTCTTAATGATGATACGTCTTTCTGGGAGTAGAAGGGCGGGTCGTCACAATTGGTATCAGAGCTTTAGTTGGTGATAACCTTGGCTCTGGTGGGAATTACTCATAGAATAGAGTCTGTAGTACTCTAAAATGAGTTTGAGTGTATTAATAGATATGAACGCGTATTTGTTAGTGAATATAAAATTGTTTTTATATTGTGTTGACTTATCTATTGAGTGTTTATGGATTCTGGTCGATGTGTGGGACGCCATTTCATCGATAGGGATTTCTAAACTCTTAAACAAGGTAAACCGACACAGTATTGTTTTTAAAGTGGGTAAATGAAATAATTTTACCCAAAATTATATTTTGGCATAAAAGAAATATTTTTATGAAATTATTATATATATTTGGATGTTTGGTTGTTAATACTACAATTGAATAAAAATTTAAAATTTGAGTGGTTTATAACCAAATAAAATTGTCTAAGTATTTTTTTTAAATAAAAAGGAATATAACAAAAATTGATTAAACTAGAATTTAAGTCCCGAAAATTTGAAAGGTGTTTAAATGAATTTAAACAAAAGGATTTGGGAATTAAAAACTTGGGAATGGTTGAAATGTTTTTCCAAAGATTTGAAGGCAATAATGGAGTATTGTTTTGGAAAATATTGTTGAATGCAAATTGTTTTGGGAGGAATTTGTGGAAGTAAGGAAGCACTGGACTCACTTCAGTCGCTGGAAAATAATCCTGATGATGATGGCCCCATCATCAGTATTCATTTTCGAGTTTCTAAAGTGATGGATTGCTACCAGGATAGTTCGTCAGGATATTGTTTGGGCTTGTTGGGTATAAAAGTCGTTTTAGAAATTTCGAAAGGAAAATTTGTTTTGGTGAAAACAAGTGTTTGGAATTTGGGGATTTGATTTGATATACCAAGTGGGTATGTGTAGTTATTATTTCAAAATGGTTTTGGAAATGAAAACCGGGCAATTGTATTCTAAGAAATTCTACTTAAATAATGTGAAAAGTCTAAATGAATCAACTATTGAACTTATAAAGTAAAGTTGAAATTAGTAAGAAGAAATTGGGAATTTTAATCCGGGAATTAAAATTTAACTTAAGTAAATGAAAGTGAAGAAAATGTACTTGAATTTAACCTGAGATAAGTTAAATAAAATTGAAATTGAATTAAATTGGATATAAAATTGGAAGGTAGAATGATTGTAATTGTGAAATGAAAATTTATACCTTAAGATAGTAAGTGTTATATATATAATCTGAAATTGTGGTTATAAGATGAAATGACTCAAATGAGCAATGTAAGCTTTTAAGTAAATAAACAAGTTTTGAACTCATATATTGAGAAATAAAATTTAAAAGAATGGTAAGTAGCTAGATTTAACTGAAGTTGAGTTCGAATAAAACTGAATTTAAATGAATTCAATCGAGTTATAGATAATATTGAATGGAATAAAATTCTTACGTAAATAAATAAATGTAAACCAAGTAAGTATTGAATTGAATTAAAATAGAATTGGGGTGAGTTGCAAACAAATCTAATTCAAGCATAAATTGAATGACCTTATTATAAATAAATTCAATGATGAATTGTTAATATAAACTAAAATTTGAGAATGGATAAAAGAATAAACTAATCGAATAAATTAGTAAATAGTTGGGATTTGATTAAAGGAAAATCAAATCAAAGATTTAAATGGAAGTTGGTGGAAAAGAATAAACTTAAGTTATTGGGTGGGACAGTTTGAAGAAAATAAATAACTTAAGTAAATTGTGAGATGGTTATTTAAAATATTGGTAGTCGAGTTTAATAAAATGGTTTGGAATCAAACTTTTTGAAATGAAAGAAAATGCAATGAAAAAATTGTGAATAAATTAAAATGGGATGGAATCAAGTGTAAATTGAGTTGGAATCAATTTAAAATTTGTTATAAAGCTTAAGTAGTTATTTATTCACAATAATATTGCCGAATTGCATAATAAAATGGGTCGTTCGAAGTAAACGAGATTAGATAAAATTATATGAATTATTAGAAGCAAAATAGGATGATTTTGAAATCAATTGGAATGAATATGAGTTTGTTTTGCTTAAATGGATTATATATAAGCGAGTAAATTGTAAATCACTTACACTGAAGGGAATGGTTTGAGAATTGGTTGGAAGTAATTGTTATAAGTGTCGAAACCTTACATATGTGCTTATGAAAATATGTAATGCTAAATAAAGGTGCGCCTACGCAATAATAATAGGAAATATGAACTGTTTTTTGTTTTTCCGACAGTGTGGGTCGATATATATATATATATATATATATATATATATATATATATATATATATGTATATATATGTATGTATGTGTATATATATATCTTGTCAAATTGCAAAAGCTCCTCCGTACAAAGGAGACTCTGCCAAAAATTTTCAAAAATTTTGGGAGTTAGAAATTAAAAAATAATTAGCAACAAAACGATTTCAAATTGGAAATTGAAATAAATTAGTGGAAGAAACTAATTTAAAATAATGATAGAAATCAGCTATAAATGGAAGATAGTCGATAAAATTCAATATTCAGAGTTGAAGATAAATTGAATTCACATGGAATTGGAAATTCATATTTAAAATAAGAGGATATAAAGGCTAAAGTGGTAGAGTAATAATATAAGGGTATATATAATGCTTATATTAAACTTAAGAAATGAACGGTGGAATTCTTAAGTAAATTTGATATTGAGAAAATTATTCCAAGTGGATAGAAATCAAAATAATGTGAATAAAAGGAAATCGATATAGTTGATAATCAATGGATATAAATACGTAGAATGAACATATATTATTTTACTCGCATAGCAATTTGATCTAGATTCGAGCACAGAATTTCGAGATAGTTATATCGATCCGAATTAGGATTTTTCAGTCGATTTTCGACGATGAACCATGGATATGGATTTTGATTGATTCTGGAAATTCTCTATCATAGTTGTGGCTATGCAAGGAGAATGACAGTTTCTAATCAAGAAACCAGATCTGAGTCCGCACTAGGAAGTTGGGTGGACGATACTAGTTCGGAAGTGAAATTATGTGATCGAGCGAGCGATCGAATTTGATATTGCTTACGAATGGTATATGTACATCATACGGGCTTGAATGAATAGATATTGAAATTCTGTAAAGAAGTCAATAAAATAGATTGTTTGGTTGTTCGCTAATGTATGAATGACATCTATGCTTGAATGGTTGGTATAACAGCTTTTGAATTATCTTTGTTTTAAATTTTGGGGACAAAATTCTTTTAAGGGGGGAGGAATGTAACGACCATGGATTTTGGCCCCATTTATTTCCATAAATATTTGATCTAATTAAATGAAAAAGTAAACTAATCATATTAAAATGAATATGATTTTGGAAATAACTGCCATTTGTTCATATGGATTGGTATTTTAAAAGGGGAATTGATTTGAAGATTTGAAATAAAATCTCTTGGTAATATTTATAATAAAATTAACCTTATATAATTAAATTAAAATACTTTACCTTGTTAACATTTGATAAATAGATATATATGAATGATAGTGTTTGAAACAAAATCAAACTCTAACAATATAAAATATAAATAGATGATAATGTTCAATATAAGATATTAATATTATTGTAAGTCAAAAATAAAAATATAAATAAATAAGTAAACTTATGAATCTAAGTTTAATATTGATAGTTAAAATACCAATAGAAATAAATATAAAGATAAGTATAAATGTAAGTAAATCATGTTGAACATAATTTGAATATTGATAGTCAAAATATAAAATACAAATGTAAAATAGAAAGCAAGGATTAAATAATTTTTGTAAACATACAACATAACTTTAAAATTGTAAATAAAGCACAAAAATATGTCTAAGTATAAAATAAAAATAACACAAATAGAATTAAAATGAATAAACAAGCATTCAACATCAACTGTAAATTTGAAAGCATAAAATAAAATAAGCGCAATGTATAAAATAATAAAACAAAATAACATCATATACACAAGAACATCTACCTGCAAATGTTATGCAAGTAAAAATAATAAGACAAATGTCTTCATCTAAAGGTATAAGACCTGAAACCCTGTATATGAAGTTCAACCGGAAGTTTATAAAACAAACATTTTTATACAAAACAAATATTTATATCTAGATTATCTTCATATGCAAGATCAAAGCAAGGTAAAATCTGACAAATATGTTTATAAATTATTTGAGCTAGAAGTAATACCAGACAAAAACAAACATATGTATGTAAACTATACAAATTAAATGTCTTCATTCAAAGCCAAATAAAATCAGTCAAAGCATGAAAATAAACCTGACATATATATGTATATTGAATTTCAGCTTGAAGTCGGATAAAACAAACATTTTTTACTTTAAGTATCTTCATTCACAAGCCTACCTGAAAGTACATATCTTCATACAAATACATATACAAAATATCTTTGTCCAGAACAAATATCGACTAATATCAGAAACCATAAATAGATGTTAAAAATTTAAAGACATGCAATAATTAGCACAGTATTTTGTCAACTCAATTGCAAGAAAAATCTTACAGCCGAAATTTCTATATCATTTCATATTGCAGTAAATTGAATACAAAATCAAACCTACAGGTCAAACAAGTAAAAACTGGTCCAGTTAATACCTACTGTTCAAAGTCTTTCTATTTATACACACATCATATTCTTGTGTTCGTTTATAAAACTTAACAAAAATTTAAAAGCAAACCTGAGAAGAAAGAAAATAAATAAACAAGTTCATCAAAGCAGTGAAGTTTTCAGTGTATCAACCCTGCAGTTTTCTTCATTAACAAATTGCATTATGTTTCAATAAAGTATCTGGTGAGTAAACATACAAATTTTTAAGCTTAAGTTGGTAATTAGTTCGTGAATATCCTATGAATGCTATATCTTGTACTATGTGGGTCTGAGATGATATCTGGAAGATTTAATATGTGATGATCTCCTATATTCTAAAGCTTTGAGCAAAGAAGTGAAAGAAAACTAATATTCTTTAGTTAAACCAATTTTAACTTAGGAAATTAAGTTGAATAAACATGTTTGAAACTGAAAACCATGGCTTGGAAGTAGGTTGGAAGGAGACGGTGTAACTTAAAAACTGTAAATTCATATTTACAGTAAACAAATTAATATGGGAAAAACTCAAAGATTTTAAATTGTAAATTCGAATTCATATCTTAAGTAAACATGCAAAGTTAGGAATTTTTAAAATAGAAACATTGATTTTTAGATCAATATTGAAGGTGCAGTTTGAATATGAATAAAAGTTGCATTTTTGTCAATATCTATTAATTCGATTAATTTTAATTGTTGAAATTTCTTATGATACAACCTTGAAGATGTATTAATATAGGAAAAATGCTAAATAATTTTTGCAATGCAAGAATTTGTGGAATGAAGCTAAAATAGGGTTTTAGTTCAAGTTTTCCCTGCGTACTGTAAATTTTTGTTTTCGTTGTCATAGCTCAATCGAGCCATACGCGCTTCGAGAAGGTGGTTGTCGAGGGTCTGGACTCGGCGTGGGTGAAGGGGCTTTGCCTCCGGTGATTGGTGTTTGTAGATTTTGGCGATTTTCGGTGGGACGTTTGAGCTTTGGTCCAAGCTACATGCGAAATTTGATTTCGACTTAATCGTGAAATTTGAGTTTTGATTTCGAGTGTTGGGTCGATTTGTGGTTTATTGGAGGTGATGGGGGTTGCCAGAGGTGCGGAGAACCACCGTGCACATGCACGGTGGCGTTTGGGGGTGGGTTGTCGTGTCAATATAGCAGCGTCATTTGTCTCGTATCGTGCTCGAGTCGTTTTGATGTTTGCTTCAAGTTGTTCGTATGCATAAATCGTTCCCTGATGCTGTGTAACCTAAGTTTCAATTTAAACGTACTGTAAATAATAAAAATAAAGAAAATGGGAAGAGGAAGATGGCGTACAGGAGGACTCGGGTGATTTTGGTGGGTAACTCGAAGCATTTATTGAGGAAATCATGGGAAGTCTCGGGTTTGGACAAACTGCAGTATGCAGTAATATAAAAGTTGAGTAAAAATTTGGTTTCCATGAATTTTTAAGCACTGTGAAAATTTTGAATTCAAGTTATGATGATTTTAATTAATATGTAACGATGTTTTAAAACACTTAATTATTATTTTAATTAAGCAATTAATCTAAGTTAAATACAAGTTAATTAACATTTAAGTTGTGTAGTTAATAATAAATTGATTTTCAAGTTAAAGAAAATTTCTTTTTAAATGTTAATTAAGTCGAATATTTAATATTAATTAATTATTTTCGGAAAGTAATTGAGAATAATTACTTTATAATTATAATTAGAGATCGATTAGTAATTAAGAAATAAGGTAAATTTGTAATTAACTACTTAAGTTAGTTAATTAATGAATTAATAGTTAATTAATCAAGTAATTTAATTTAGAATTAATAAATGATTAATTAAGTAATTAGCAGTTAACAAATAAGTAATTAAGTTTCATTGTTTAATAATTAAGGTTATTAATTAATGAATAAGGAATAGCTAATTAAGTAATTAAGGTTAAATAACTTGATTAAGAAGTAATTAATTAAATAGTGTGAAATAAAATAAGTTATTAATTAAGTAATTAAGATTTAATGAATTGATTAAGAAATGATTAATTAAATTAAATAATTTAAAATGGAATAAGTAATTAATTGATAATTTATGATCAATTAAACAGGGTTAAGTAATTAATTCTCTAGTAATTGATTTAAAGTGAATTAATTACAAATGAGAATTTAAGATGATTGCTTATGGATTGTTGTGTAGAATATCTGATTTGTGATATTTATTTGGTGATTTTCTGTGATGCTATGTGATATGTTGTGTTATATCTATTATAACTTTGTATGATTCATCTGTGATAAATGCTATGTTAATTCAATGTGCTGAATTAAACTGTTTAAGTTAATTAGACAACTTGGCCTTTAAAATGGCGTTTGGGTTCGGATGAGACCGGGATCGGGTGTCATTTTTGATTATCCGAAAACCACATCGATCCAAATTAAATGATAGGTCATGAATTCTGAAATGAAGATCGAGATGGTGTTTTTAGAATGCAAGGGTTATCGTCGTTGACTCTGAGGGTGATTCCAAAATGAGTGTGATGAGATAATGCCTTCGGTTTCGTTCGAGCCCGGAACGAACTTGTATGGATTGAATGCTTTCAACACATCGTCAGGTGGACGATGAGCATTCTAAGAAATATGTCCTGTAAAGGTAATCGCAGCCTCAAGCCTCATCAACCGGGAATGGCTAAAACAGGGGAGGTGCAGCAAGGTTAGGTGGGTCATGCCCAAGCAGGACGAGATATACCCCTGTCTAGATGTCCCCTTTTATTTCGGCTGTGTGGGAGGTTGCTAGCTACAACCGCGTATTTATCTTGTTCGGGACTATTCAGTAAGGAATGGTTCCGGCCTTGTGTTGAAGGGGGTCGGGAGTGAACCCCGGTACGGTGATCTAGGCCCCGTACTGTGATGGGCGGTACCCCAGTAGCCCTGCCATTGTTGGAAATTCATTTTCCCTACAAGACCCTACGGTTTTGATTTGTATTACCCACTTTTGTGGCTAGTAGCTAGAATTTAATGAATGTAACAATTTCGGCTATTTTCTACTTATTTGAAAACCCTAGACACTATTATAATATCACTGGATTTCCGATGAAATGTTTTGGTTAGCGTAAGGTAAAAACTTACCCGTATTTATTTGTGGGAAGTCTTACGTGATACCTTTATTTTCAAATGTTTTTTAAAGTTAAACAACTTTAAACCGTTTACTCATACCAGACCCATGTCTGACCCGGAGTTTATATTTGTTTTTCATAAACTCTTGGGTACTCAAATTTTTATGAGTAGCCAAGTGATAGGTTTTGGGCATTTGATTTCTGGAGGAGCTTGGAGCAGGAGATCCAGATGTATATATATCTAACTATTTAATTCCGCTGTGTCAGTAGTTGATGTATACTGTATCTCCGATGTATATAGTGACAGATGTATGTATGACTGTCATGTGTATGATATTGTATAACTCTGATATATGTAAAACTATGTAATAGTTATGTGATATATTATATATTTGTTCCGTTCCGCTGTGAGATTCTGATGTTATCGTTCTTTCTATTCTTTTCTATTTCTATCCCTTTCTTTCTTAATGATGATACGTCTTTCTGGGAGTAGAAGGGTGGGTCGTCACACAATTTTAACCATTTAAATTATTTTAACCGTTTTAACTATTTGACTATTTTGACCATTTAAACTATTTTACCTATTCTAGTTATTTAAAATATTTTAAAAAAATTCAAACTATTTTTCAAAAATTCAAACTGGTCAGGGATGAAATGTTTATTTTAAGTAATGGATTAAAATACGAATGGGGTTAAATGAAGTTATAACCCAAGTGTAAATCTGAAACAATTTTGGAATCGAAATTGCGATATTTAGACGAACATGATTTTGAATTGAAATGGCATATTTTGAGTAAATGTGATAATTTCTAAATGGATTTGATTTCGAAGCGAATATGGTATTTTGATAGTAAGTATGATCTGGTTTCAAAATGTAAGAGTACCAACTGGTATGTAAAATGACGTTCGGTTGTTAAAGAGGCCGAAGCCAAATATGGGCATAATCTCTATTGATATCGGAACAAGTTTGACAACTATGTACGTGGAGTGATGATCTAGAACGAAGTGGTTGGGTTTGGCTACGTTTGCTAGATTCGAAGAGAGAGAACAATGATGAATTAGCCTAGCACTTGTGCCAATTTGAAATGACTAAAGCGGGAGCTGTACCGGCCAAGTGGGCTAGCAACTACAAGCGGATGCACTTCTTTGTATTACCATTAGTTAGATTGTGATAGATTGGTGCGCACTTTTTATTTTAATGGGATTGTTGGACGCGGTGGGAGATCATGGCTATGATGCTTTACTACCAGCCGAGAAGGATAAACTGGTAGTATCCTGCCTTAGATATTGTCGCACGTGCCTTGTCATACTTTTATCCTTATGCGAGGCCCTTAAGATTTTGGTTTAGTGTTGTGGTATCATGGCGCATTCCTATCCACCGACCGTTTAACCGGTGCTTTATATGCAAACTGTGCGACAATGCTTAAAAACGCATTATGGGAGATTAATGTAAATCCTTAACGCTGTTTGTATATTTATTTTACTGATTAGACATTATATATATAGCGTATTCTACTATATATGAATATTTTGATGGATCCTTAAGAGATGGAAAATCCGGGTAACAACTCTTGAGTTACTAGTGTATGTTATACACTGGATAGGAGATGTGAAATCCCATAAATATCTCTAACGCCACTACACTCATATTATATGTGATATTGATTTGATTTACGTACAGATATTTTAGTCTTGACTCGAGTGTTTTGTCTTTTCATTACATTCGGGTCAGTCCTAAGTTTTTCAACTTATTGAAGATTTATTCTAGTGGACGAAGATGAATATTTGGTATATTATTACTATTAGTATTCTTGCATCGTGTTGTGTGCTACATTATTGATTTATCCTGATGTATATATAAATCTGATAAAATGTTGTATAGATTATAATCAAATGTATTATACAAACAGCTTCATGAACTGTTTATTTGATTATTATATTTTATCGTTCCGCTGTAAGATTCTGTGTTTGTTTGCTTCTTCTGTTCTTATTTTTCTTAATTAACACCAATGATTATCCATGACCTGGATTGTTTGGATAAGATATGTGTGGATTATTGTCAATTTAAACCTTTCGAAATGTGGATTGTCACACTATGGAAGAGAAAAAGGAGTTAATGAACACTTTAAATTTTATAAACATAAATGTATTAAAACACCCCACACCCCTTAATATACTCAAAAGGACACATTTAAAGGTGTGGTGCGTTATAAGTATAACTGAAACTAACAGAGACTAAGATTCACAAGACAAAAATATGTAAAAACAGCGGAAACTAAGATAATAACTTATTTAAAACAAGACTTCATGATTGTTTCATAAATCAAATAAGCTAAATACCAAATCACATACATGTCTCAAAACTTAAGATGTCTCATCAAAACTCATATTCTCAAAAATCGGAGTACGTAATATCCCTCATAATAAGCCAGTGCATAGAAAGAGCTAAAATTAGAATAAAAGAAATACACGGTAGAAATCTTCTCCAAGAACTCTCCAAGTAACCATGATCTACTGTCCTCTCCCTTGATTTCCTAGGGGAAAAGGGGAAAATAGAGGAGCGGGTCAGACTAAAAGTATGATGAATGATAGTAATTACTAGAATCTTTAAGCAAAGTAAAATTAATAGATTTTACAACAGTTCTAGTATATAAAAGGAAACAAAGGAAATAGAAAAGAGAAAAAATGGAAATAATACGAATAAACTATTGCTCAATTAGTAAGATATATTAACTTTGGTTGTTTGCACTTGTTCTTGATAGCTGCTTTGATTAGGCTAAATTCCTAATTCTACCCTTTGATCGGCCTGCTACTCTATTGAATCTACTGTGTATCAGACGTTTCCATACACACTAGACTTTGGTGTCTATGAAAGACGCACTTACTAAGCGCTTCGAACTCATAGCGATTACTGAGCATGGAAATGAAAGTCGCATGCGTAACTGTCACCATGCCCATGCTACCTGTTGCTCCCTTTTTTGACCTTTTATTTACCCTACCCGGCATAAGCGTGCCCCTCGCCTCACTTCAGGATTATGTGAAGCACCGTAACCATAGAAATATTAAGGGAATGCTATTTGGCACAGGTCCTACTCTTATCTTTGCTTATTAACTTAGATAAATTATTTAAATAAGCCTTTATTTTTATTAATTGCTATTATTGCTTATTAATTTATTCTAATTCTTAAAATAAGCACCATAGTTTCTATAGTTTACCATAGTTTCCATAGTTTATCAATTTATAACTTACGTTATAATCATGCTTATTACTTAACCCAAGGTCAAAGTGTGAAAATAAACTTCTTTCTTCTTTTATTCTTTTTAGTTATAATTCTAAGTTATAACTAGGCCAATCTTCTAAATTCAGTCCAATTAATCTTATAATTAGGCATAATTTCAGTGCTATTCCAATTATATCAGTCTTTGTAATTTACATCTCATGTTCCATTATTTCAGATTTCTTATAACTTAATCCGATTTTGCACTAATTCTATTCTAATCCATATGCAATGAAAACGAAGAAGAAATAAAATAATACTAAAAATAGAAGGAAATCTAAGGCATAGGAAGATGATGTAAATAACACATAATAACGTAAATAAATTAAAATACTGTAAATAAATTGTAATTAAATGGAAAAAGCTATAATTAACATAAATAAACTAAAATTAACTGAAAAGAATAGCTAGAAGGAATAGACTGAAAATAATTCTAAAGATTGTAAATAAATTACTAAAAAGGTTACTCCAAAAATTGTAATTAAACTACAACTATTTAAAACTCTATTATTTTAAATTACTTAAGGAGATTTAAAATAATTACAATCACTCACCTCTGGACCTTAGCTCTTCCCTCAGGCCTTCACGAATCCGCTTGGGGTTGTTAAATATTTTTATTTATAATGTTTCCTCCTTGGAAATTTATTCCGCACTTAGGGTCCTTCATGAATAGGTGAACCCAATTGGAGTAAATCTTAGAATGAGAAAAAGTATTAGGCCTAGGGTTCTATTTATAGAGGTAGAAGTGGATCGCAGATCATTGGATTTGGGGATTGAATAGGATCCAACCACATCATAGGCTGAATACGAGCCATCGGATGCAAGAATAGAAGGACCAGATCAGTTTAAATAATGCAAATTATGTGTTCAACTTTCGAATGAACGAACTTTCGTTCGTTCACAAAATTAGGCAGGTGGGTCGACCGGGCAGTCGACTACCCTAGTGCCCAGGTTGATCGGCCGATCGACCTGGCCTATATATATACATATCGCTTCTTTGATTATTTTGTTCATTATTCATATTAACTCGAATTCTAATGTTCTATATATGGAAATTGACCAGAAAATTACTGCGAACACAATTGTGCAACTCCCATGGCTCAATTCTAACAAATTCACAAAGTTAATTTATTATTTAATTAGTTAAAAAACTAATTATTACAGGTTAAATTTTGAGTTTTTACGTGTATTTACTTCAAAGTCTAATGATACCAAAACTGATCCATTTACTTTATTAAATCCATTGAAGAATTATCACAGAAATAAAATTGTGTATTTGATATACAAATAGTATATTTCTGATAAGTTCTATGTAAAACATATAAGTAGAGAACATAACATGCAATGGAAATAAAATAAGTCATTTTTTTCTAATAAGTGAGTGCATAGGAAAAAGGTTCCAGAAGTATCTAAAAAAGAATAAAATTCTCAAAAGTCACTCTTTATTATGACACGTAATGATATATCAATACATAGTAATAAAACTTTATTGGGTAAAGTATGATTGGTGATGAGTGCAGTTGAATTAACTTCTTTGTATAAGGACACATGCTTAAGAGTAAGCACATAAGAGTAAATATAATTTCAACTAATTCATAGTTTATGAGTTTGTACAATACAAGAGTTGTTGAGAAATCCCAACATATCCTAGACTAAGGAGTTGATAGGTTGTATGAGTCAAGAGGCTACACGTAATACTTCCTCATAAGTGATCCTGTGTGAACCACCCCAAAGGGGTTGGGACCAACCTACTTTGGATGACTAATTTATGTTATGAAAATAAGTATTATAAACCCAAAACTAATTTAGTTTTATTCATTAAGATAGTTCACGAAATGTATCAAATTGCCTATTCTGTCGAACGGAGAAGCATTTGCTGTTTCTAGAAATTCTAACTACATAATGAATGACTTTATTTTTGTAATTTCTAGTAGTAAAATGGATTTGGATAGGTCCTAAGATAAAATTGATTACATAAGATAAAATGAAATTACCAAACCAAAATAGACATGACCCATTAGAATATCTGATAAGAACACCTACACATTAAAAAGAAATTATGATTTCATATCAGTGTTGAGAAAAAATTTCATTTGTTTCCATAAAAAATTAAGAGTATTGACTCTTCTACATGGCATAGTAGGTTAATCTAGAATGGATTCTAAATGCATCACCCAAAATGGTTTTCATAGTTGTAATTAAGGGGTTATGATCCATCGCTTACAGATGTGTCTTTGGGATGAAGATCAATGCAGTTGGAATATAGTAAGCAATGTTAATAAGAATAAAACTATAAATTTTAATTATTTAAATTAACGTAATAGATTCGTAATTCAATATGCTAAATTTTATTTTGGATTACACACAAACTTACCACCCAGTATGATTTTGAGTACTTTTACACGTACGTTGATACAATTTTTTTAAATAATGATCTGGAGCAGACTATATGCATATAACAACTAAAGTGTCATGAAGTTAGTGGGAGTGATAATCGATTTTCGGATTATTACATAGGATCCAAAAACTGATATGATTGTGTTGTTCAACAAGCATCAGAATTGAGTAAGTATTTTGACACAGAAATCAAATATTTTGATTTTTTTTCAAAATGCAAAGGAAGCTTGTGTATGTGTTAGAAGTACTAATATATTTCTAAAATTGCAAGTAAACAACATAATACTAATTATTAATAATGTATCCATGCAAAAGTCAATTCTAGTTTACTTTTTATAATTTTTGAAATAGGATTTGAAAATTACATCTTTTATAATTAGTAGAACGGAATATTTGGATTTTCCCAAACAATATGCATAAACATCATATTAAAATGTTTAATGTGGAGTATATGAGATTGATTCCTTATGCCTTGGTAATACAAATTAGCATATATGTTATGTTGTTTACTATAATGCATATCACTTATGAAATTGGTACATTTACCGATATAAAATCTAAATTAATGTTGTTTAATAATGGTCAAGAGTATTCTTGAGCATTTACGAAATACTACACAAGTGTTTATCCAAACTTCGACCTACTTATGAACTAGTGTTTAGATTCGAACTTCATAAGTGATCAAGCATAATATAGAAATCCTAAATTCACGTTTAATCTTAGTTAATGAGCTTTAAGTTGGAAATATACCAATAAAGAGGTTGCGGCTAATTCAACCAAAAGGCTAAGTTACATCACCTTGAATAGCACTGCAATAAAAGTTTTATATACATAATGTGCAAATTTATAATTACGATAGGGGTAATTTAAAATATTAAGAATCCTAAAGTATTGTTTATGATAACAGTGCCGTAATGCAGGTTGAAAAGAACATATGGCTCATAAGTAGTCAATATATGTACTAAAAAATTCCATATGATAAAGTCATTTTACCAACAATAAAGGGATGTCTATTAACATAGTAGATAGTTAAAGGAATATAGCATACCCTTTCGCTCAGGTACTAGGTCGATCAATTTTGAGAAAACCAATTAAAAAATGAGATTGGCCTTTCATAATTGGTCCCAAGTGCAAATGGGCGATTGAGAGGTTTGGTGGTATGCTTCAAGGGCAAATATGTGATTTTTTACATGCATATAACTTTATAATAAATCTTGTTCATAATAAAGGTGCCTAATTTCTATTATATACTTTGTTTTATAGTGATATAATTAATTATGTAATTAATTTAAAATATACTAATTAGAAAATCATTAAGTAATATGTTATATGATAATGGTTACAAATAGATGTGATCATGAGAAATTTATTATAACATAAAATAACATTTGTTTAAAAAATTCGTGGTGGAGATGTTTCAAGAAAGTGTATCATTATATCCATTGAGACTAAAGTATGTAAGGATCTTCAAATTTTGGGTAGTGTATTACTCATGGTTATTGGGGCACTAGGGCTTACATACTCATAATAATTAGGTAAGTATGGAATGACTCATCTTAGAGTTTATTATTAGTTAATAGCAACTAAGTCAAACAAGAAATCTCGAACTGATGATACTACATAATTTTCCATCTTAAATATACTATTGAACTTTAATATGGATACTCCACTATGATTATAACAAAATTATGGCATGGAGAACCATAAAGTGACTACAGTTGGGTCTAATTTAAAGCATTGGAAGTGAATCACTATTCAACGGAGAATTCATCTTCTCAATCGTAGGAGGTTATTATCACGGTTAACTATTTTCAACTCAATGTCAAAATCTCTAGCCTCGGTAGTACGGTTAATAATAAATATTATTATAGAACCAAGGCTTTGTTTGCAGATTAACCAAGTTGAATGTGGATTGTATTGGAATTCCGACAAAAACCAAATTTCATACTTTATAAAGTGACATAATGAGACAAAGAGAATGTGTGTAAATAATTGTTACTATAATTTATCACTTAATGTAAAATTGGATTTTAAAGGCGAAGATCTATAAGCAATAAATTCGGCCAAACTTTCACACCGCTGACTAAGTTGCATTTGAACATTTATTTGAACCGTTGGATATTAATTGAAGATTAAATTTACACAGGCGAGTCGCGTAAACGTATTAGTGAAATCTTCAATACACAACATGATTTAGTTAGTTTATAAGGTATTACAAGTTAATTAAATTAAATAATACTTATGAAATATAAGTTATTTATATGATTATTTATATATTTGATGTTCTGGGTACTGTTAGTGGTTTTCTTGGTGTGAATTATACTTAATAGGATGTGTATGTAAAAGTTATACATGTGCCTATCCATATACGATATCGATACATTTAAATGCAGTTTACATGAAATTGGTTATGAAGCAGGTTTGAGTATTAGTTGATCCATATACGCTAATATATGATCGACCACATGTAGGGTAAATGGAGGTCTGAATTTTTAATTTGGATTTGATAATTTGGCAGAAGAAATAATAGTAAAAGGTGGAGAATTTATCTCCCTTTTTCTCTCTACATAAACCAACCTAAGCCTCATTTTCTTATGCTCTTCCTCTCTAAATCTCTTGATCAAAAGATACTACCCACTCAACCCCATGGATGAATATATCTAGAATAAAGAACATCAAGGTAAAATTGTAATGACCTACACTTCCATACAATTTAAATCAACCATAAACCGCACATGTCCAATCCAAATTGAAGTAAAAGGCAGATGGTTAAAGGTAAAAAGAAATGAACACAGAACATAATCTCAAATGAATGGAATGACATATATTATTTTAATAATCCTTAAAGCAGAAAAACTTTTAAACACATATGTCACAGTCTTTCCTAAGCACAGCTTGGACATTTAATACCTATCCTTACAAATGCTGAAAAAGAACAAACGCAGAGGAAATGTAAACTACGTTCATATTTGATGAAGATCTCTAGCTTTCTTCTGCAAACTCCAAGCATCTTCAGCGAATCCTGAAACTACTTAGATCTAACTCGAGTTTTAAAAATACCCAGATCTGTCTTGTAGACCAGTATGAGAAACACAAATCATAAATATATATAACAGTGTCATAGATCGGCTTTGATGTCAAATAACACCATTGAAAAGAAGAGTATCTCATAAGACTACGCCGTATATAAACACGGAAAGGTTTTTATTTTATGATAAGTAACTTTTTTTTTTATCAAATCAATGATATTATTTCTAATGACATTGCTTAGAAAATCCTTTCAAATAACATACTAAAATATTCGGAATTGTTGCATTTGTTAAATTCGACAACATATTTAGGTATACAATAAAGTCCGTAATGGTATGTATTGGAAAATGGATTTCCAACAATGACAAGGTAAGGGACTACCTTCCGATAGTACATCTTTAGAGGAATGTACCGAGTCACAGTCTTGCGGCCCTCTACCAACGCTGAACAGGTCTATCACTACAATAGATGACCGAATATGTCATCACCCCCGTCATTCCCGACCTATCCGTGGCCACAATATACAGGGAAAACCTTATATATAGAGAGAAATCTATAAAGGAGGTGACCATCTCCTAATGGGTGCGACTCACATAGCTTGATGCATCTACAGTTGTTTTTTTTCCATTACCGATGTGTGAGGCTTGAGGTAATCTTTTACCTTTCTCAAAACAGCATATCCCACTTTGAACGCCACACCGCCATTTCCGATGACACACTAATTGGTTTCCATAAAAGTAAAACCCTCGAATCCGTACACCTCAGGGAAGGGTGTTAAGTTTAAGATTTATTACCTCCTATACCACCAAACAGATGTACATTTGTAAAACCAATGTATGTGGTCTTAGTAATGCAATGTCAGACATTTGTTTATACAAGTTGTTTGGTAATAGGACAAAATGAAGGTACTCGTACCACGTCCTATTTGGGAATCACTCTTAGGATTAGTAGCATGTAGTCCTTGCATTGAAGATTTCAAAATGAAGGTACTATTGCCACTATATGTATATAATATAGGAATCATGAGGTTAGTGGCAAGCAGCCCTACATTATGAAGACTCCATCTTCAAAATCGTTATCTTTGACATGCCTTCTCTTTCCAACGCGTCTATTGGTTCGAAGTGGTTTTCGAATAGGAATCGCCCAAATTTGATCCCAGTCTCTCCAAACCAATTATCGGGAGAAAAGATGTAAAAAATGTAGGCGATTGGTGATCGTCATTCAATAAATTAATATATTTATATCTAATAAAATATCTTTAGAGATATATTTTAAATCATTTATTTTTGACATATACAGATTTATTACACTTCTTTTTTAACTTTGGAAATACCAAATCATTTCCTTTAAATTACTTAGAAAAAATATTTCATCTTCTATCGTTGTTATAATTTAAATCTCAATGGAGATTACTTATTTCCAAAACATATCTTTTAATGGGTTAAAAACAATTTTGTTTAAGACATCATTTACTGTATACGCAAACCAATTAGTACCGAGTATAAAGGATTCATAAATTTTAGATTAATTATACTCAATACTAATTTCCGTATTCAACCTGTACAACTCGTCGAACAACGGTGAAATCACCTTCTAAATGCACACGTATAGTATGGGTTTCCTCCTTATAATTTAATATAGATTTGACTAGAACGTTCTCTTTATCATCAAAATTCTATTTTAAATCTTGTTTAACTATTGGAAAAAAGACTCCTAATCTCTTTTTTTATCTTAGGAAAAATACCGTCTGAGTAAATCAAATTAACTATCCTCTTCGTCGGACCAGTTCGGATAGCTATGGGGAGCAAGCAACGGGTTTTTCAAACTCCAACCTAGAAATTACCTCTATCATCCATAAGGTGTCAAAGTTATTTGGCCAACTCTGAATTTTAAAACACTTGTATAATTATTTGGAAAACATTTGCAAAAAATTCAGGATGAGAAATCCAAATTTGGTTGTTAAATTGCCAGTGAATAGTGGTTTTGAAGCTTTGTAGATCAAAATCCTTATTCCATTATATATATGTGTCCATTTTATAACTAAAATCCCTTTTAAAACATTTTAACAAATTTATGGAATTTATTTCATATTTTTAATGATTAATAATACCCGTTTTTAAAGTTTTGAAAACTATATTTTACGAACTATCAAAATGCGACGATTTGAAAACTTGATTTAGACATATCTCAAACTTTATTATATGAAATCTTGATTTTTATTTTTCATTTGAAAACCATACCTACCAGGGTCCAGAAAATTCTTATTTCAAAGAATTCCAACTCATTATTTATTCTAGACATCCTTTTAACATTTTAAGCCGTGAAATCGCGAACTGTCGAAACACGGCGGCATATTTCACCTTTTAATCAAATTTATTTGGAACACCTTTAAGTCATTTTAATACTATATTAAACCAACTTTTCACTACTTTACTTTATTAATAATCTCATTTTAACTTTATTCCATATCTTTAATACTATATTATTTTAATATTATATTTCCATCCTTTTTAATTCCAAATTTTTTATACAAAACCATATGATATTTCTTATTTTCCATCTTTAAAACTATGTTTTATTAATGAAACCATGGATTTTATTTTCCAAAAAATTTCAAAACTTCACTTTTCCAATTTCGTTGTTTTTTAAAAACTAATTCCAGATCTATTTTAAACTTTATTGAAATTAATTTTAATGTTTATAAAAACATTTATAAACCAATTTTATCCATTTTTATCCCTTTTTAAAGAGAATAAAAATGCTACATATACCATTATAATCTGTAAAGGGAAGTGATTCCTTTATGTAAATTCGATGTGACCGTGAATCATTTCGTTATCAAGCAAGCATATTATCAACCAATCGTCTAATAATCAATCATTTTAGCATCCAAACTATGCTAATCAACCAACTATACTTGCATAGCACGAATCATAAATAATTTTAAGATAAATTTTAATAAGATCGAAGTAGTGTTCTCACTTTCATTCTATATGAGCTTATGGAACTTGCGCCTAGATCTTAAATGGTGTCGGGCCAAGCTTGTGTGGAAATTCAACTTTGAGATGGTGGCGGTGTGGGCCGTGCACCTTAGTGAGGAAGAGGTAAAGTTTTGGCCAACTTTTTGAAGCGATTTCATATGATATGTGTATGGAAACAATTTTAGCAGACATTCGGCACGATGTTGAAATATTTTTATTATTTACGGAGCCATTAAAGAATGGCTATTAGAGAGCTCAAGTAGGAGAAGAAGAGAAGTGAAGTGAATTTGTGAAGATAAGAGGATAATATGCATGTGTGTTTATAGATTAGAAATTCTGGTGCATTGAATTACCAAAATACCCCTCCTCTCCTATCATAGCTTTAGTCGAACCCCCCTTCATTTGCCTTCCATTACGTCGTGATGGCATAGGTGTGTAAGCGACGGTGAGTTAATTTTAAACTTGCTTTTTTATTTTAACTTTTGTGAAAAATATCTTCCTTGCTTTTACTAATAACACTTACTTTTAATTAGTTATGCTTGCCTTTTATGTTATTAATTTGTTATATGTGTATACATATATAATTTTAACTTTCAACATTGCAACATTCAAAAATAACTTTATATGTTAAACCTTTGAAAATCAAGAATCCAAATCCAGATTATATTTTCATTTTTGAAGAACTATTTATGTAAACAAAAATTGAAAATAAATTTATTATCATCTTTAAATAATTAAAACAATATTATATAAGCTATAAAACTATTTTAAAGACGGAATGCGATGAAGTTTATATATCTTTGTAAAACAAGTTTATATATTTATAAGACCATTATAAATCAGTTATTATCCTTATACAATAATCAAAGTGAATTATCATCATATAAAAAATTATTTGAGTATATAAAATTAATTAAATATTTCAATTCAAAGCGATAAAATTATAGGTCATTACAAAAATAAACCGGTGATGCACTTGATCGTAGCAATATCAAGTGATCGATTCCTTCGGATCTAGGAGATTTTTCAAATCAAGGTGCGGTCAAAGGATACGTCTTCAAAGTATAATTTCAATTGGTGTTTTATATTCTTGTATATATATATATATATATGTATATGCATATGTATATACATATATGTGTTATTGGTCATCTATAAAGCAATTTTATGTATGTATTGATGTCTCACCAATAGTAAGTAAGTTTCACATCACATTTACCAGTTATATTGCATAATGATATTTATTAATCCTAGTTTCAAATCACATACACACACATACACACACGTGCGCGCTTGTATGTATACATGTATGTATTTATGTATATATACGCAAAATAATTTTATTCGACCATGTATTGTTTTTGTCAATATTTATAATTTTATAAACATAATAATTAATTTTTTTAATTTCTAAATAATTTTTTACTAATTTTAGAATCAAAATTCAATTATAAAAAATATATTTATATACATATATATACGAATTAAATTACTAAAATTATTTTTGGCTTTAAAAAATACCAAATTATATTTAATATAATATCTATCATTAGTTTATTATCTAAAATATTATTTATGTTTATTTTTGATTTATAATCATATTTATTTATTAAGATAGCTTTCAGGTTAAAATAAAAAAACATTTAATGCCGAAAAGAATTTTCATACATACGTACAATTTTTAAGTACTTTTTAAAATAAAATACATATATCAATTTCTTTATACTCTTTAAATTATTTATACTCCTAAAATATTTTTGTTTATATTTACACATATATATACTCATAGATACATACATACATTCAAAAGTTTTGAATGGTAAGATATAAATTAGAAATCAAAAGCTATTACTAGGAAAGTCAGAAATCAACCAAAGCAAAAAAAAGATCAATGTAGAGCAACATAAAGATAACAAATCATTTTCCTGAATAAAGAAGCAGCATAGAGGAAAATCAATAAAAAAGAATGAATTGCCTATTCGACACCCAGTTAAGCCATTCAACTTGATACTAATTCCTGATAGGTACTAACGAAGTAATTTAAAATAAATCATGGATCAATCTTACTAATAGCATACATCATAAGCTAAAAGAGGTTGACCGCATATCTACCATTCAAAGATAATAAGAAGTATGAAGTTAGAAGTTCAAAAGTTATACAAGTCATCACTCAGCACCGGGTTCTGCAGCACAACTCGGTATCGAGTGGATTATCGACTTCTGAACGTGGCCATGATCTTCTCTATGAATCTCCTTTCGATCACGGAGAACACGGGTAGCAAATACCAAAGCCTATTTCGTTGGTCTACGTTTACGAATAAGAGGAGAGCGGCACTAAATTAGGAGCCTTTTTTGCTTCCCAAACCTTATGATTTTTCTCTATCACTCCATTGGATTATCACTGAGTTGTGAACATAAAGTTGTAAGAACACCGCTATAAAATCATTGAAAATTATTAATAAAGTTCAAGTGGATACATGCTAGGCTTTGCCGAACCACTATAAATTTTTATGTGGCTTTAACTTCATTTTCCTTTTAACTTCTACTTTTATTCCCCATATTGTTCTAATCGAGTATTTGTCCAACTTTTGGCGCAAATATTTTGGTGCTTTCACTGAGGAAAACTTGAATTTCTCACTGTTTAGGTCTATTTTCAACTTTTTCTTTGCTATAGTCCACGAAATAGGTCAAAAAGGTATTGTTGGGATATCTGTGATTACTTTGATTCACCTAAAATCTATCATTGGATCCATGAAAGCTATAACATCTAGAAATTCCAAGCAAAAGTCAACTACTTCCAAACCCACTGATGATGCAGAGTATAGTGACTCTCAACATGGAGAGGCAATGAATCAACCTGATAATGTAGAAATTCAAAGTGCATCAGAAATGGTCTCGGATTTGATTTGGATATAATAATAAGAGAAATAAACAACTAGCTAATGGAGAGCCAGACGCTATGATAAAATAGATGAAAGAAAATACGGAGTTAATGGCCAGCTATCCCATAGCCATTGGAGGAACAGAAAGGAGTTGTCACCATCCTATTTATAAGAAGTTAGTTCTGCCTTCTCAAGAAGAAACCATGGAGATGGAAAGAAGAAAATAAAGGCGACGGAAGTTGGGACTTGGAAGTTTGGAGCAGGAAAAACCCAGGTCGATAAAGGACAACTTGGTTGTGATTTACCTTTATAAGTTGGTACCGATCCTACCCGTCGAGTTGTGAACGATGATGTTTTCATTGATTTTCATTGACGTACAAGATGTTGATGATAATAACAGCCCTATTGTTAGTTAACCTTGGTGGAGTTTAGACGACTATTGTTGACCTGCCATGCAAAAAATGTAGGATTGATCAAATAGACAAATGGTTCTCCTAGAGATAATTGAACCAAGATGTCGTGTAACTAACTAAGATCGTCTGCGAAGCCAAACACTAGGAGTTGGTCATAATGATCACCGTCCGTCGATTTGATAGAACATGAATTTGTAGCTGATATTGTAAGGAAGATGGTGAATGGAAACCAACAAATAAATAATGATGGTTTGGGTTCTCCTTGTAGGAATTTGTTTACTGAGGAGATTTTATAGGAGGAGTATCCTAGGAGACTCACAATGCCCACAGATTTCTTCCAATGGTACGACCGATCTGAGGTAGTATATCTTGAAATATGCATAACATACGGACGGTGTCAGGGAAAAGAATGTCGTACGATGTAAAAGTTTTTTGATATTCCTACGAGTAGCTATAATGTGGTTCACTTACCTTCCACCGAGATCCATCTTCTCATTTGACCAATTCACTAGAAGATTTATCGGTTCAATTGCATGTTGCTTGTCCTTAGATGTGATGTCTTCATCCAATATTTTTCAGACTCTTAAGGAGTCACTAAAACATTTCTTAAGTAGGTTTGGTATGGCTATGACTAAGCTAAGTAATGCTAAAGAAGTCATTGTATTGATGGCTTTGATAAGAGTGTACGAATTTCGTTAAGTGGTTGAAGATGAAACCTCCACCAATAATGAAAGAGTTCTACAAAAAGGTGGCCCAATTTTTGCACTTAGAAGAGGCAGATATAGTCATTGGAAGGGCTGATGGAAGGCAATCAACTGAGATAGCACAAATTAAAGTTTTTATGAAGTAGACTAGTGAGAGCACCAGAAACATTACTATTAATAATAATAACAACCAGAAGAGAGGCAATTAGGTGTTGGATATAGGAAACCAGACTTCAAGAAGTGTCTGAGGTACCCGAAGCATGAGGATTGCACCCCCGCTTAATGACACCGTTGAGAATATCTACCCCACGACTCAATGTATTAAAAAATATAAGAAGCCGATTCGAAGGGAGTCGACGGAAAGAGAGAAAATGTATAGGAAGTATTGTTACTTATATTAGACGCATCGGCATAATACCGACGAATGTAGACATCTGTTAGATGTAATCGAAGACTTGATATGGAAAAGGAAACTCCAGAAATATGTGAAGACTTACATAATGGCGGGCAAGGAAGTGTTCAACCCTAGGGACAGATACTTCAACACGGTCAGGCTGGGCCTACTAAAGGTGAACCTATGCCACATTGAAAAAATATTTGTTATTAATACTATCATTAATGGACTCATCAGTTTGAGAAGAGCCGGAATGAGATACAGATACAGGAGTTCTCTGAAGACATGTTTCCTAAGAGAGCCATTTTGTTGTCGAATACAGAGCTTCAAAAAAGTAGCTAAGGCTGATGATAGGTGACGATATATTTACAAATCATGATGCTGAAGGGGTAGAAGCGTAGACTCTTGAACCCCTAGTGATGACGTCTATGGTTGGGCTGGCCACTTTGAAGCGAGTTCTCATTTATTGAGGGAACTAGATGAATATTTTATTATAGATGAGATATGACCAAATTATGATGGATAGCTAGGATCTGAAGCCATGTATATCTCATATTAATGATAGAGGCGGTAGAGCCTATTGGATGTGTTGACTTGCAGGAGGAGGTAGGTGAGAGTGATCTTAAGAGAGTGTGGGTTTTGACATCTTCCTGACACATTCCTTCATCATTTTTTAGTCTAGTTTCTATTATCTAAGTCAACTCCAAGACCATGGAAAATCTTTTGGAAATGGTAAGAAATATAATTTCTATTCCATGCGTATTTTTCTTATACAAAATTAGTTTGAATAAAATTTATTTATTTGAGATCATGATGTTTGATTATGTCGAGATCATATTTATTCTTTCCATTATGAGATAAATATTATATACATTGAGATTTATATGTTCTATTTTTTACATACCACCTTACAAAGCAGCATTCATGATACTTATGGAATTTGAATGCCTTTGAGCATGGATTATGGATTTCATTAACACCGATTCTATTATCGTTTTCATTACGGGATTTCAATTGGTTGTAGCAAACCACTTCTTTTCTTCTATTTAGTCTTCGCTTACTAACAATTAATAATGCAACTCGCAATGAATTTTCCAGTATCTTTCCTTATTCTTTTTAAATAGAGTGTTTTTTTCAATTCCACGTCTAATTTATTCCATATGGACAGAAGGTCAGTCTTAGTTGATGCCTACTTTCAACACTTCTTCTCCAAGCCTATCAACTTCTAAAACACATAATCTACGATTCTTACAAATTGACCATCTTGATCAATTTCGTATTAATTTAAGTCTTCAAACTTCACTCCTATTTTGAATATTTTAAAGGCATCCTAGTTTTGCATCTTTTCATTTACAAGTTCCAATTCTCTCTATAAAAGTAATTCTGATCATTGATAAGTTTGCTAATATCTCAGGCGCAAGTCTACCTTTCAATCGTAAATCAATTACATCTATATTGTCCATTTGTTTCAACTCTAAAAATATCGCTCCCAAATTACCATTTCTCCTACTCAGTGCATCTATAACTGCATTTCCATTTCTGGGTGCATATGAGATATTGAAGTCAAATGATGCAAAGAACATCAACAACGTCTACTACCTTAGATTAAGGTTCTTTTAAGGGTAAAGGTATTTGAACAATTTATGATCAGTATATAGCTCGAACATTTCTCCTAGTAAATAATGCCTTCAACTCTTTAGTGCAAATGATATAGCTGATAACTCCAAATCATGAGTTGCATATCTCTTCTTGCGTGGTATTAGTTGATTGCTTGCATAAGCAACAACTTTACCCCTCTACATCAATGTGACTTCGAGTCCAATACCGCATGCATCAGTGTATACTATAAACTCCTCATTTCCATATGGAAAAACTAATACCGATACACTCGTAAAACACTCCTTTAACTTAACGAATGTTCGCTCACGTCTTACCTACCATGCAAAAGTCCGATTCTTCTTCGTAACACGAGTCAATTGTGTGACTATCTTGGAGAAATATTTGATGAACCGCCTATAATAACCCTCCAACCCAATAAAACTTAATTATTTTCACAACTTTAGACACCCACTACGGTTATTCGGGTTTACAGCAATGCCTCATTTCGAAACTACATGTCTTATGAATCACTCTTTTTCCTTCAAAAATGATAATTCGAACACTTAAAAGCCAGCTGATATTTCCTTAATGTTTCAAGCACTTCCCTTAAGTGTGCTTTATGATCCTCTCTCTGAATAAACTAAAATATCATCAACAAGAGAAAGCGCATACTTTTTCGGGTGATTTCTAAATCACTATTGATCAAGTCCACAAAGAGTGCCGATGTATTGGTTAGCTCGGATGACATAACCAACAACTCATAGAATCCCGAAGGTGTACTGAAAGTTGTAATTGGAAAACTATCATTCATAATGATTAAATGATGGAACCTAATGGCCAAATCTTACTAGGAAAATTCTTTTACATCGGCCTAATAAGTAATCATTGCATGGTAGAGGATACAAATTGTTTTTTTTCGCTTTATTCAGCTCCCAAAAATCCACAAATAGCAATAAAGAACTTATTTCCTTAGTGGAAAACACTATTGGTGCTCCACATTTTGTGGTACTCCTCTATACAAATCATTTCCTCAACAACTCATTTGTTTTCACCTCTGACTCATTTTGCTCTTTTAGAGCTATTCTTCTACTAGGAAAAATTGTTCATCTTGCATTCCCCTAAATACCAATGTAGAAGTCAACCTCTCACTGTAGGGGTAAACCAGAAACCTCCGTATTGATGAAAAAGAGTGCTCCTTCAGAGGAGGAGAGCATTCATATAAATTTTTTCTACTCTAAAAAAGGAGCTTCTAACAACTTGGCAGGTAGCAAATCTCATATAAAAATAAAAATGAAAAACCATCCAATGATTTAATAAAGGGCTCAGGAAAATACGAAAAGACAAAGACCAATAACTAGAACTTGTCTATACTTCAATCTAGAGAGGTGAAATAATAAATTCCAAAAGTAATAAGATAGCCATTAGATATTTCAATTTTATAAACTATATCATCTAGTGGACTACAAAAAAAACTGTTTCATTTCTATACCATAAACAAGCACAAAATAAATTAATACTTTTCCATTATTCTTTGGAAAATATTTTAATCATAAAAATTTAACACTCCATTTTGATTCAAATATAGCAATCTCTCTTTATCACCACACCTCAACAAATTGTTGGGTATGTGCCACATGGAGTCAAGATCAATATAAACTAGTGTAGGCATCATTGCCCAAATAACGATTCCAAATCTTTCCCAAGCATAAAGGAAATAGTTTGCACATCAACAAACAAATGAAAATGAAGATATACCAAAATTCTAATGCATACCAGATATGGGAGATGAAATGTAGGTAATGAACTTCGAGAGACTAATAGAGATTTAAAAATGCACTTCACCTTCTCTATTCCATATTGAATGAGGACATATTTAATATTATATACTTCAATCTCCTTATCAATTGTTTTGTTGATCTTTCACAATGCTAGCAGACTCATCAATAATCTTTGCATCATTAAAATTATAAAACGAAGAATCATCACCACAAATATGCTCACATATAAGGCCAATTGAACCAAAAAGCCTATCATGCAACGGAGCTCCATTTAGATTCTAAACCTCTAAAAGTTTCTCATCAGCATGATATAATTAGAAATATAACATCTCTCCAAATATGGATTAATCTGATGACACCAGATGCGTTTGGCAATTTTTTTCCCCTAATGTCATCACTTGATTGATGCTCCAACTTCAACAAAAATCTCACATCAAATTTCACATGACTGCTAGTCACAATTCTTCTAGTTGTCTTACAACGCAACCTATGTATTTTCATCAAATTTCACATGAATGCTAGTCACAATTCTTCTAGTTGTCTTACAACGCAACATGTGCATTTTCGTTTATTCCTTTTGCCCTAAAAAAATGTGCTTTATTTACCTAGGCTTCAACTTATTATGTCTCTCATCATCTAAGACAGCTGAACGACCAAACACTTAAAGGAATGAAATACTCGTAGGATTATCTTTCCATATCTCCTCGGGAATCTTCATATTTACGGAGATGGAAGGAGTGCGGTAATTACATATTAAAGGTAGCACTGTAGATATCGATTTTGTCCAAAATTCCTCTTTTAGGCCAGTAGTCATTCTCAATCTTATAACTCTCTCTCTAATAATATCGGAAGCATGCTCTACGCCACTTCATAACAATATGACTCAACAAAAATAGAATAATCTCTAATTACATGCTTGAATCCAAGGTATAGTGAATTATTATGGCACGAATTCATTGTTATTTCCAACTTTGAGAAATTTTAGATGTTGCCTCGACTGTTTCTCTACCAATGTCTTCCAATTATAAAATTAGGCAAATAGTTCATATTTGGCCCTCAAGAAATAGACCCAAACCTTGAAATCAACCATAACAAGATGAAGTAACAAGCTCCACCTAAAGAAGCAACTAGGATGGGTCCCCATATATGAGAATAAACATACTATAGAAACTTTCTAGCTCTAGGGTCTCCCAACACTAAATGTAACATGCTTCTTCTTTCCAAGAGAACAATCTCCACTAGAGCTAGGCTTTGACCGGCAAACACAATCCATAAACCCTGTTTCTTTAAATCAAGGCTCTTCTTATCAAAATGCCCTAGTAGAAGATGCCATAACTAAGTGAAATCAGGAATACTAAAACCAATAGAAACAACCGACTCTCCTAAGACCGTCTCTACATAAAACACATAAATATCATCATCTCGCACCCCTGCATCGCTACTAAGCAACACTTCACCACTCTTAATTTATCTCTATCTACTATTATCCTCATATCATGTTTACTCACTCCAACTGCCAAAAAACTCCTACGCAACATAGGAACTTGTACTCTCTAAAGGTGAAATACTGACTTAAAATAATGATGTATTAATATCACTAATATATGCATTTGATCTAACTGCTGTCGAATTTGAAGCTTTTCCCTTTCTCACTCTCTTCTTTATAATAGTTAGACATTCTCATATAAAATGCCCATTCTTCTTACAATAATAACAAACACCCCATTTAAGACCTATAGAGTGGGAACTATGCATATCTCTTCTACCTCCAAGGTGCTTCTAGCTCATACCACTTCTTTTAAATGAATCAAGTCGTTGTTGAATAAAACCATCATTAGTCTTCACCTTCCATGTCCCAAAGTCTCCTTTTCTACCAAATTTTTTTATGCTATAATTTTCATACCACTTCTAGAAGAATTGGTATAACAACTCGAAATTTCAAACAATTCATATTTAATTATTCGAAATATTTAAATATTTGAATCTTGGATCAAATGTGATTAAATTAATTTTATCACCCTTTTAACCCCTTTCGAATTAATAACTAATAGTAGTAAAATGATTTTGAAAATGTTTGCAAAATAAATAGTTTGAAGAAGTATGGATAATATGACCGAAAATCGTTTTATCAATAAATGGTTTTTTTACTCAATAGAAGTTGTTCAAACTTATTGTGGTTATCTAATATATTAATGTATTATTAATTAACAATTAAAAATATTTTACTTAAATTATAAGAATTAGGGTTAGGGAATTGTAAGCAATGATGTCATAAGAAGATATTTATGAAGAGGGGTATTTTGGGAATCCATTAGGGTGAAGTAATGATATATAAAGGTTGTCACATATGGGATGGGGGCTGGGCTCTTGGCTAGCCAAGAAGGTTAGGAGGTGGATATGACCTCGTATTAAAGTCTATTTAACGTGCTTCATGTGTTCACAAAGTGCCTTGCTAGTTTATTTACATAGAAAACATAATGTATTCATTTCCTTCCCTCTTCTCTTTAACCTTTTCAAATCAAAGCAAATCAAGTCTAAACGTCACTAAACTATGGCTAGAGGCCTAAGGAAACATAGGAAGCAATAATAGAAAGTCCAAAGTGGAAGAAAGTTGACACAAAAGGGTGCGCCTAATCATAGCCATGAGCAATATTGTGGGCAAGGAGGTGGAAAAGTGCAAAAGTAAGGCAAAGGCTAGATCTTTGGTTGTTTGGTGATGGTAGGGCAGGATTTTCGTTTGTAAAGGCTTGTGCTTGTGCAAGCTTGGTTATGGAGTAAGTTTACCCATGATTTGATATATTGTGTATGTATGCATGCTTGAATATAGTATAAAGTATTGAACTAATAAAGTTATAGCTTGGACCTTACTTGCTTTTGAAAGCAAATGACAATTGTATAATGTATACCATCACTTGTATGACCTTCTAAAACATGTGGCGTAGCCTTAACATTGTGTATATATGGTTTTTTGGATTGTATGTTGAAATTGGAATATAGATATGGAATGGTCCATATAAGAATAGTCGCCATGAAAACACTTTAAATCCCCTTGCATTTAAACTTGCCCAAATTGTTGGTATCTTAATATATTATGGTATAATGCATTTTGATTGCACTCTATTAGCCCAAAAAATGGATCAAAACCCTGGATTGAGTGAAATCACCAGCTCTATTCTTACAGAGCAATAATATAGAAAACAAATATAAAAAGAGCAGAAATAGTAAATAGACAAGAAGATTTTTATAGTGGTTCTGCTATTAATGAAGCCTATGTCCACTTTATAACTTTCTATTAAATGGCCGCTGTTACAAGTTGAATCAGATTACAATATGATTGAATCTTCTAAGTTAGATCAAGTCACAAGTACAAGAGTTCACTAGAGAATCATGATGAACCCTATATGGCTATTGTATAGGAGGATAAGAGTAAAGAATAATCACTGTAGAGTTTCAGTAGGAAATCCTATAGATCTTATTTATGTTGTAGGTAAGATTGTATTTATAAGGGCTAGAGAGCACTTGGCCTAACAGTTTAAGTGTAGAAGAGTCGAGTTGTAATGCGAAGTCATCACCGAAAATCTCAAATCAATATGAATCATTTATATGGATCGCTAGCTATCCATAGGGGATGGATCACTAGCTATCCATCAACTTAGCATATTTTTCTACCAGATGTCTTTACTTAGTGCTACGAAGGAGCTTGGAAAGTTTGAGGGTGATTCGACCTATCTTGATGGATCGCTAGCTATCCACAAGGAATGGGTCACTAGCTGTCCATAGGGGAAGGATCATTGGCTATCCATCCACTTAAATATTTTTAAGCGATCTTAGTTTGGTTATCTTTCTATCTTTTACTTAAGTGCCCTGTCCAAATATCAAATCGTTTGGAGTTTGTTTGATCATCTGTCTTCATGGATCATCTGGTCCATAAGAATCATTCATTACTCATTCAAAATTTAACGAAATCAAACAAAGCTTTGCAGATACACTCTAGAGGGTATTAACCTACTATAAAAATTTCAAGTATTAGGGCCCAATCTACATGGGTCACTAGCGATCCATCTAGTTAGGTTGCTAGCGACCCATCTAGCCTTATCCAATCAGCTCATTTTTTGGTGAATGCCTTATTTTATGTCTTTTGACTGTTCACCCAAAATTTCAAATCAATATGGCATCATATGATTCTTCATGTGCATTTTAAGTTAGCTACTTTGGTTAAAAACGGTTAAATAACTTGGATGTTCTAACTCATGCTGAATTCTGCTGGGTTAAAATTCCAGTTAACACACTCTAAATATATAAAAGTGTATGTGATAGCAAGGAATTGATTTGGAAATTGTAGAACTTTGTGAAACAAAGTTATAAAAGTTAGAGGAGAATTAGTCGCTATATATGCACTTTGAAAATGCTTGTGTTTAGCTATTTTCTGATTTATATTCTATACCTAGACATTACCAATTATATTGCCATATTGAATTATTAGACGGTTATAGTTATTTTAAAGGGGCCATTATTACGACGATTCAAATGGTCTCAAAAGATACTGTTATATGGTCTATTATATTTCCTTAGTTTCTCGCACTAGGATTATGTCTGACTGTTGGTTTTATCTTTTCATAATTCATCGATTGCTCTTTCAAGCAATTTGAGAAAGACAGGTTTTAGTTGGATTTTTTTATAGCTCAACCAAATGAGCTGGATATTTCACCTACCACATTACTCATATTTCCATTGCACTACTTTTATGTAATACACATAAAATTGGCAATATTGTAATTAACTAATGATAACGATAATAAAGATATTTGAAAGTGAATTGGAGGGCATTTCGGTATATTTCAATTAAAAAGGAAAAATGGTCATTTAAATAGATAATTGAATATGCGGACGGAAGTAACACCATTGTGTAGATCCTCCTTTTCTAGTTAAGGTAGATTATTCATTTGTCAGAATCGGACGTCGTATGAGTGAGATATCGAACTTTTATTTAAGTGGACGGGATTTGTGCACGAACAATGGGATAGGCTGGGCTAAGTTGGGCCATGCCTATAGTCTGAATTTAAATTTGATATAACATTCAGATTTTCCCTCTGAAGCCTGTTAAAATATGCACATTCAGTTTCTTATGTTTTTCTCATTTCTCTAAAAATTGTAATCTTCTTCTACCTCCACTCATCTCAACATCAAATTCAAAAATCTTAACGAAAATTGACGAAATGAGTTGCGTTGGATTCGTAGCAAAATTCTCTATCACACGGAATAAGAATCGATGGCTAAATCAGAGATTAGGATTTCTAGAAATTCTAGACAGCGAGCGAAATCGGGCTCTTTTGGCCTGAAATCACGAGTGAATCCTCTCGAATCTTATGATAAAGCTTTAATATTGGCATTGATTTGGCTTAATCTAGGATATAATTATGATCTATGTTAACATAACTTATAAAATCATAAACATGGTAAATGAAAAAGAACGTATTTTGTTTTCAAATATCATTTCAGACTTTACCGAACCCAATTGTAACATCCCTTACTTAGAGGCCCAAATCTTCACTGAAATTACGAGTGAATCCTCTCCAATCCTCTCTATAATCTGGAATGGACCAACATATCTCGGTGCCAGTTTCCCTCACTTTCTAAATCATACCACACTGTTCATCGGTGATACTTTAAGGAAAACTTTACCTCCAACTAAGAATTCTAGGTCTTTACACCTTTTATCCACATAACTTTTCTGTTTGGATTGAGCTTCCTTCATCCTTTCTTGGATTTACTCAATATTCTCTACCACCTCTCTAACCAGATCTGGACCTAAGACCAATCTGTCTATAGTTTCAAACCAACATGTTGGCGATTTGCATGGCCTTCCATACAAAGCTTCAAAAGGTGTCATTCCTATACTAGTCTGATAAATATTATTGTAGGAAAACTCGACCAAATGTAGGTGGTCTTTCCAAGATCCACCAAAGTCCAATACACAAGATCTCAATAAATCCTCGAGTACCTTATTGACTCTCTCTGTTTGTTCATCCAACTGAGAGTGACATGCAGTACTCACCTTGAGCATAGTGCATAACACCTCTTATATACTCTTCTAGAATTCGCTACTGAACAAAGTATCTTTGTCACTGACTATATCACTAGGAATCCCATATAGTCTAACTATGTTCTTCATGAACAGCTTAGCTAAAACATGTGTGTTCTAGTTGACTTAACTAGAATGAAATGGGCACTCTTGGTCAACCTGTCTGCTACGACCCATATACTTTCATTTCTCTATTTGACCTAGGCAACTCATTTATAAAATTCATGGATATCGGATCCAATTTTCAAACTAGAATCTATAGAAGTTGAAGCAATCCACTCGGCTTCTAATGTTTGACATTCACTTGCTGATAGTTTGCACACGGCCTAACCCACCAGCTGACATCCTACTTCATAACTTCCCAATAGAAGCTACTCTTCATATATTGTTACATCTTGGTCCCGCCGATGAATCGTAAACTTTGATCGATGACATTCTCCAAGAACTTTTTTCCTTAAGACCTTTCTTTCTGACCATCCTCTTTGGTCAAGACTGAAATCTTTCAGATCATCGGTCTCGGTTCCAACCTCAAGCCTTCAAATCTTCTCGGCTAATAATGGATCCTCCTTCTGTTTAGAAGAAATTATCTCAATCGACACTGGACGAACTTCCAAATAGGTCAACATTGCTGTACTCAGACTAGAACTAGTAGTCGATCTTAACTGCACGCTATAAGTAGTAAAAGCTTCTAAATTCTTTCACTCTACCAACATAGTTAATACCACATTCCGATGTCTTCTGCTAAGCGCATCTGATACTATATTACCTTTCACCGGTGTATACTTTATATCGAAATCATAAGCTGCTAAAAACTCCATCCACTTCTGTTGTCTCATATTCAACTTCTTCTAAGAGCTTAAAGACTTATGATATGTATATAGCTCAAATCTCTCCCCTAAGAGATAATGCCTTCAAATTTTCAATATAAAGATCGACGTAGTCAACTCCAACTCATGAGTAGGATATCTCACTTCATGCGGTCCAAGCTATCGTGATGCGTGGGCAATAATATTACCCTTTTGCATCAACGTAGCTCCTAATCTAGTTCCATATGCATCACTGTACACCACTAAGCCTTGGTTTCCGTTTGAAACTACTAATATGGGTGCACTAGTCAACAAATGCTTTAACTTAAGGAATGCTTCCGCACATTTGTCGGGATAAACAAACTTCATATCCTTCCTGGTTAGCTTTCCACGAGAAATACTTGATGAACTTCTAGTAATAGCCAGCAAGTCCAAGAAAACTTCTAATCTCTGTCACCCTCTCTGGTCTCTTCCAATTATTAACAGCTTCGATCTTATCTGGATCGACCAACAACCCCTTCTCTGAAACCATGTGACCAAGAAACTAAACCTCTTTCTTCCAAAAAATGGCACTTGGAAAACTTTGCTTTTAACTGATGTTGCCTCAACTTCTCATGCACAACTCTAAGATGATCTTCATGCTCCCTTTCATCCTTAGAGTATACTAAAATGTTATCTATAAACACCAATATGATCATATCCAAGTATTCTCAGAAAATTCAGTTCATTAAATCCACGAAGTAAGCAGGTGCCCTGATTAAACTAAATGGCATTACTAACCACTCATATGAACCATACCTAATCTGAAATGCTATTAAAGGAATACTATCCTCTGCCATTCTTAACTGATGGATACCTGTGGCTAAAACTGGGAAAACACTCTAGCTCCACACAACCGATCAAATAAATCATTTATTCTCGGCAAAGGATAGTTATTCTTGATCGTCCTCTCGTTCAACTTATAATGGTAGATACACATCCTTAACGACCCATCTGCTTTCTTCATGAATACTGCGGCCGCTCCCCAAGGCGAACTACTTGGTCTAATAATTCCCTCCTTCAAGATAGTAACGACCCTAATTTCTTGTAACATTATTTAGGATATTTAATTAGCTATACTAAATAAAATAATGTGATGATTAGGGGATTGAGATTTGTGAGTAATAAAGGGTAGTCGTTCCATGTTAACAAATTAACTAAAGATGAGTTAAAATGAAATAGTGAAGGAGTAAAATAGGAATGGGACATAACCATATACCCTAAACCCTAATGTGTCTCATATTATACGTTCATTTCATATTCACAAACAAATTACAAATTTGAGGCTGACCACCACTAAGGGAAAACAAGAGAAGATAAAGCTAGGGTCAAGAGGAAAGCTTAAGCGACATAACCAGAGATCAAATCTCAACACCTTAATCTCAAAGCTAAGGTGAATAAGGACTATATCTCATATTTACTATTGTTTTCAATTTTAAAGTTAAACCCGATTTATTTTGCAAGGTTGTGCCTTGTTTTTGAATGATTAAATGTTTATATATACTTGTTGATGTGGTAATTCATATACGTTTTATGACATGTTTTGATACGAAAACCATATTAAATGGTGTTCAAATGCCTTGCGATTTTAGACTTAGATCAGAAATAATATTTTAGAGATAGGTTTCAGTTTTCATAATTTCTGAATTAATGTGGATTTAATATTAATTTTCGAGTGAGGAAATTAATTATTTGGGTTTAAAAATTATTTATGGTTAAATAATCTGTCTTTTGGGTCTGAAATTATTAGATGTTAGAAAACATATTAAAAATGATTTTTTTGGAATTTTTGTAGAATTTTCCTAAGTGTTTTAGTAGATATATAAAATTACTTAAGGTATGTGACTTAAATGTTTTATGTATTTATAAAAGAAGAAGAGTTATTTCTAAATTATTTAAATTGTCTAATTCTAAAATTTCGGCAGTGCTTTTAGGAAACAAAATTTGCAACCAACCATATTTTAACGAACAAGGCAGGTTTGTAGAAAAGATTACTTTAAAAAAGATAAAAATCAGTTTAAATAGGCTTTTTACCTATTTCCACTTTCGATACCTGGGGTTCTAACTTAGCAGTTCCGCCTCCACCACTATTGAAACTAATGCACATAGTATCAAAGACTTGGTACATAGTGAATTGGACTTAGGCAGAAAGTATTGGGTTGAAGCTATGGGTTATGAGGGGGTCGAAACTTTGCTTCGCTTTTAAATGAAAATGCTCCTGCTTTACTTTCGAAGGGTATGCTTTCGAATTGGTTGGCCTTGACTGGGTCAAAATGTTTTAAAGGAATGGTTTTGAAAAATTTGTGCCTTTTGTTTTAAGTGAATGCTCGAAGGGGTCGATACCCCTAACTGTCGCTTTCTATCATTCGAAGCAAATGGTTACGGAAGGTACACTTTGTTTTTAAATCCAAGCCACTTCTCTAATGCTTTCGAAAGGGTTGCTTTCGACACCATCACTTCTTTACTTAGGAAATGCTTTCGACAGAATGCTTTCGACTTAAATGCTTTATGACCATTTTGATCTGTTGAACGTATAACCCAAAGGTTTCGAAGGAGATGGTTTTAAATGGTTTCAAAAGGTTGTTCCATATGCTTTTCCTAAACCCAATTGCTTTTGAAAGGTTTGATGTTCTAATGCTTTCAAAGGGTTTTAATGAAGGTTTTGAAGGGTTGGTTTCCTAATAGTTTCGAAAGGTCTAAAAGGAAAGGTTTTCCAATGTTGAAAGGCAATGTTTAAAGAGTTTTAAAAGAAGGATGTATATAGTTTTAAAGCCTTCAAAGGTGAAGTTTTTCAATGGGTTCGAAAGGATGATTATGAATAGGATTGAAAGGGTTTGTTTTGGCCTTTGGCCTAAGGTTTACTTGATTTCGAAAGAGATACTTTCAATGGGATCGAAAGGGGTACTTTCAAAGGTTAAATGTTTTCATCAACAAAGTTTGAGTAAAGTATGTATAAAATGGCAAGGTGATTTGAGTAAGGCATAGATTACGTCTTCCTTGTTTAATGAACGATTTAAAGGTTTAAATAAATTTGAAAGAAATGCTTTTCAAGCAAAATTTTGGGTAGATGACCAGAAGTAAAATGACTCAGATATTAGAATACCAGATGGGACTGGTATAGGGTTGTGCCTTATGCATTAGCTATTAGCCCCTGGCTAATTTGGTCCAAAATTCCAGTATGTAGGGCTCTATCATAGGTAAGACTAAAATGACGTTACACATGCAAAGGAATATATTTGTACATAGGTTGGTTATTGATGATCCCCCAAAACCATTAGGATAGTTGATCTAGTGAAAGTAAGTTAGGGGCAGACCGTTTGAAAGAGGAGTATCTAATAGATGTTCGGATATATAGTTCATTTGTTACTTGATATGTATGTTCACATGATTTTATAGTTTTACCCAGTTTTGGTTGCAAGATTATGATTTGCAAAAGATATGTTTTAAAAGGATATTAGTGAGGGGAAACCGTTCCACTAAGCGGCATGGTCTAACTTAATATCAAATAAGTGAGATGTATAGTATTATTTACACTAGGCTTTACCTCTGGCTCAAAGTTTATGTTTTCCTCTTAGACTCATAGGTGCTCAAAATTAATTTAAGTAGGTTGTGGGTTAAGGATTTATAGGTGTTAGTAGGTGGATGAATAAAGCTTTCAAAGATGAGAAGGAGGTTGAAGTTAGCTATTTAGGAGTTGTTCTGATGTTTTATTTCACTGTGTTATATTAAGTCAATTTTGACTATACATTACTTTGGTCAACTAAGGGGGCATCTTCATACGTTACTCTTGGCGTATTTTGCAATAATTATATTTGATCTGAACATAGGAAATGTTTGAAATTATGTAACTTCGATATGAAATGTTGTTTTGAAATATAATCAGAAAAATATTATAATCTATAGTGACTCTTATCTCATTTCAAGTGCTTCTGATATTATGTATACCAGTAATATTACTATATTTGGTCACCGGAAGCTAATACTATTGATGATTATTGCATCTGGCTTTAGGCCTCCAGATAGGGGATGTTACAACTTGGTATTAGACTATAGGTTTATGAAAAAAATTGAACTAAAATGATTTTTGAAAACATATTCCTATGGAATTAGAGATAAGATCGAGCTATGGGATAACGCTATAATAACGTGCTTATATTTGTATATATAAGCATTAGCTATATCTCTTTTCTCATATCTCTTTTAGGTTATTCTTCTGTATCTCACGAGGCTTGAATATGGATATGGATGCTAGAAGTGGAAGAGTTAACCTTAAGAAAGCACCATGACAAATGGAAATGCTAGACCAAATACCAGGAGAAACCCAGATTAGGCACAAGCAGGAAATGTGGGTGCTAGAGTCCCACGAGTTAATATAGGAGCTATGTTTCGGTTCTTTGTCAATATGATGCAGATGGGTATTGCTACTAGAGTAGTTGGAGGAGGATTTCAGGAAGCTCCGGTGGTCAACAATTATGCTATTATGAGTAGAGACTATGTTGGGCTTGGAGGGAAGCTATTTATCAAAACTAAAGATGCTATTGAGGTGGAGAATTAGTTGCTGCATTGTAAGAGGATCTTTGCAGACTCAGGGCTCAATGGTGAGAAGAAGAGGAGGCTTGCATCGAGACAGCTTCAGGAAGCAGCTTTATTCTGGTGGAATAGTGTGATAGTTGGAGTGAATGAAGAAACGATGACATAGGCTAATTTTAAGAGGAGGTTTAAGGAGAGGTTCATATCTGTGATGGCCAAGTCTACCTTGATCAGAAAATTTGCTGAGTTGGAACAGGGGGAGATGATTGTGTTAGAGTATGCTAGGAGGTTTGAGGACTTGGCTAGGTATGGACATGCCACTGTAGATACGGTGATGAAGAAAATGAGCAGTTCATAAGGGGGTTGAAGCTTGAGTTGGCAAGGGCTACATTTCCTTATATTAGGGATACTTGTGATGTTGTAGTAGAGAGGGCGTTGAGACATGAGGAGATGCTTGCTTCTCTAGAGAAGAATAAGGAAAAGGAGGTCCTGGTGAGGAAAGATCGGGAAAGGAAGTTCTTTCATAAGAAGGGTGCTTAGAAAGGTGGAGCCGTGAAAAAGGGAAAATCGGAGGTTGTTTGCTTCAAATGCGACAAGAAGGGACATTTTGCTATTGAATGTCGTACTAGAAAGGTGAAGGAAGTGATCGAGAAGAAGAACATGGGGTGCTTCAATTGCGATTAAATTGACCATTATAAGAATCAGTGCAAAGAGTCTGCTAAGGACGGAAAGGGAAAGGTGTTTTCATTGGAATTAGCTACTTTGAGGCCAAAGGCAGAAATTGAAAAAGCAGTGTGGGAGGTACACTTCAGATTCATGGCATGCTTGTTAGTGTTCTGATTGATACTAGTGCATTGCATTCTTTTGTATCTTGTTGTTTGGTAGATAAGCTTAACCTAGAACCCTAACACTTAGTAAATCCTTAAGGGTTACAAATCCGATAGGAGGGCAAGCGACACTTGGGATGAAGTATGACCACTTAGAATTTGATTTGTTAGGTCATGCCTTCATTTGCAATTTGCATGTATTTGGCTTTGCAGGGTCAGGAATTATTTGGGGTATGGATTGGTTAAGTAAGTATAATGCTAGAATATATTGCCATGATTGGAAAATATCACTTAGACACCCTGACTATAGCGATCGAATTGTATATAACGTAGAAAGCCCTAGTTGTGAGGTGAATACTTTGTTGGGTGATGTGGAGGTAGAGGATGAGTTTAGTCGAGTTTTCATGGTTAGAGAATTCGCAGCTGTCTTTGAGCCTGTAGTAGGATTACCACCAAAATAAGCTATTGAGTTTTAGATAGATTTAGTATTTAGAGCAGAATCAGTAAGTAGACCGCCAAGTTGGATGACGCCTATCGAGATAAGGGAGCTGAAGGTAGATTTAGAAGGAAAGAGTTTTGTTAGGCCAAGTAGTTCATCTTGGGAAGCAACCACAGTGTTTGCCAAGAAGCTGGATAGATCATTGAGGTTATGTATCGATTATTTTAAGTTGAATGAGAAGACGATAAAGGATTGATACCTGTGCCTAGAATTGACAATTTGTTTGATTAGTTGATTGGAGTCGAGGTATTTTCTCAGTTGGATTTAGCAACAGATTTTCATCAGCTTAAAGTAGCAGAGGATAGCATACATTTGACCGCGTTTAGAATAAGATACAGATCATAAGAATGGTTAATGATGCCATTTGAACTAACTAATTTTCCAACATTCTTTATGGATTCGATGAACAGAATTTTTCGAGGGCACTTGGATAGGTTCATGTTGGTATTTGTAGATGATATTTTGATATACTCTAAGGATGAAAGGGTGCATGAAGTTTATCTTAAAGTGGTGCTTGAGACGCTGAGGCAGATTCAGCTGAAGGAGAAAATTTCGAACTGTCATTTCTGGAAGAAGGAAGTGAAGTTCCTCGGCCGTGTAGTCTTAGAGAAAGGGTTATCTGTAGATCCGACTAAGATCGAAGCAGTGAATAATTAGAATAGACCCAAGACAGTGACTGAGATAAAGAGTTTTCTAGGATTAGCTGGATATTATAGGAGGTTCATAAAGGGTTTTTCGCAGTTAGCAGCACAATGACCAAGCTAATGCGAAAGATGTGAAGTTTGTTTGGACAGATAAGTTTGAGGAAGCACACCAAAGCTTGAAACACTTATTGATCCATGCAGCAGTACTAGTTGTTCCAGAAGGAATTCAATATTTGGTAGTATATATAGACTTGTGTGGAATTAGATTAGGGGCAGTGTTAATGCAGAGAGGTAAAGTGATTTCCTATGCTTCTCCAAAACTTAGACCGCATGATGTTAGATATCCAATGCATGATTTGGAATTGGCTATAGTGATATTTACATGGAAGGTGTGGAGATATAACCTTTTAGGAGAGAGGTTTGAGCTTTAGACAGATTATAAGTCATTGAAGTATTTATTCTCTTAGAAGGAGCTGAATATGTGACAATAGAGATGGTTAGAATTTATAGTTGCTTATGGCTATGGTATTGAATACACACCAGGGAAAGGAAATAAGGTTGCAGACGCATTTAGCCGAAAACATCAGAATGCAATGTTGGCGATGGTAGCTGAGTGGAAAGATTTGGAAGCATCGACAACATGTAGAGCGCAGTGGAGACCCGAAGTTGGATATAGTAAGGAAATTTCTATGATGACATGATTAGAAGTTCGACCAGTAACGATCTAAAAGGTTGCTCCTAAACAGGTGGAAGATTCAGTATTAGTTGAACGAACTAGGAAGTTAAGGGATGGAACAGAGAGCGATGACTTGAAGGATTTTAGTCTTGACCAGAATGGGTGGTTGAGAAAGAAAGGAAGATTATGTGTTACGAATGTAAGAAGTATTTGGAAGGAAGTTCTGGAGGTATGCCATCGTTAGAAGTTCATTGTTCATCTGGGAGGAACTAAGATGTATAAGGATATGAAGAGAAGTTTCTTCTGGAAAGGTATGAAGAGGGATGTAGGCTTATGGATAAAGCAGTGTTTGAACTACCAATAGGTAAAGGTCGAACATCAGAAACCAAGTGGGTTGCTTTAGCCATTAGATAATCCGGTATGGAAATGGGATTCTATTTCTATGGAATTTTAGAAGGGTTGCCAAGATCTAATAGAGGAATTGAAAGCATATGGGTCATAGTGGACAGGTTGACCAAGAGTGCCCATTTAATTCCAGTTAAGTCAACTAGGACGGCACATGTTCTAGCTAAATTATTTATGAAGAATGTATTTAGACTGCACGAAATTCCTAGTATCATAGTAAGTGACAGAGATTCCTTGTTCAATAGTGAGTTCGGGAAGAGCCTACAGGAGATTTTAGAAACCAAGCTCAAGATGAGCACCGCTTTCCATCCATAAACAGATGGGAAAAAAGAAAGATTTAACAAAATCTTGGAGGATCTGTTAAGGGCTTGTGTGCTAGATTTTGGGGGATCATGGGAAGGCCACCTACACCTAGTCAAGTTTTCATATAACAACAGTTAACAGGCTAAAATAGGGATGGCATCGTTTTAAGCTTTGTATGGAAGGCCATGCAAATCTCTCGTTTGTTGGCTGGAGACCCGGGATAGGTTGGTTATTGGTCTATATTTGGTTAGAGAAGCTGTAGAGAAGATTGAATCGATTCAAGCTAGAATGAAGGATGCTTAATCTAAGAAAAAGAGTTATGCTGACAGAAGATGGAAAAGCTTAGAGTTCTTTGTTGGAGATCATGTTTTCATTAACGTATCACCGATGAAGCATGTGACTAGATTCGAAAAATTAGGGAAGTTGGCACTGAGATTCGTAGGACCATTTCCTACTATAGAGAGGGTTTGGAAACGTGCACATAGAGTAGAGTTACCGAATAGTTCGGCAGTGGTCCATGATGTTTTCCATGTTTCTCATCTAAGGAAGTGTGTTCAAGAATCGGAGTGCACTATAGCACTGACTATGTTAGATGACTTGGTAGTAGAACTAGACTTGACTGTAGTTAGAAAGCCAATTCGGGACAGTTGTAAGAGATAAGAAAAGGCTTAGAAACGAGGCAGTTAGATTAGTGAAAGTCCAATGGAGTGATGATGAGAGAGACTGTACTTGAGAGACTGAGAACAGGATTAGAGACGCTTATCTTGATTTGTTTGTTGGTATGTTTTACCTTTACGATTGATTTGTCATGTACCTTATCGTAATTTCAAGGACGATATTTTTTAAGGAAGGGAATATGTAATGACCCTAATTTTTGATAACATTATTTAGGATATTTAATTAGCTAAGTAAAATAAAATAATATAATGATTAGGGGATTGCGATTTGTGAATAATAAGGGGTAGTCGTGCCATGTTAATAAATGAACTAAAAATGAGTTAAAACGAAATAGAGAAGAGGAAAAATAGGAAAGAGACATAACCACATACCCTAAACCCACATATATCTCATACTGTACATTCATTTCATATTCACAAAACATAATTCAAACTTGAGGTTGGAAACCATTAAGGGAAAACAAGCAAATATAAAGCTAGGATCAAGAGGAAAGCTTAAGCAATAAAATCAAAGATCAAATCTCAACACCTTAATCTCAAAGCTAAGTTGAGTAAGGACTGCATCTCATATTTTCTATTGTTTTCAGTTTAAAGTTAAACACGATTTATTTTGCAAGTTATGCCATGTTTTTGAATGATTAAATGTTTATATATACTTGTTGATGATTTATGCTTACTCATATAGGTTTTGTTATATGTTTTGATGTGAAAACCCTATTAAATGACATCCAAATGCCTTGTAATTTTAGATTTAGATCGAAAATGATATTCTAGAAAAACCTTTAAATTTTCATAATTTTCTGAATTAATGTGGATTTAATATTAATTTCTAGTGAGGAAATTAATTATTTGGGTTTAAACATTATTTACCATTAAATAATATGTGTTTTGGGTCTGAAATTATTATATGTTAGAAAACATATTTAAAATGATTTCTTTGGAATTTCTATAGAATTTTCCTAACTATTTTACTATATATATATATATATATATATATATATTAAGGATGGGACATAAATGTTTTGTATATTTATAAAAGGAGAAGGGTTATTTTGTAGATTATTAAAATTCTTTAATTCTGAAATTTCTGTAGTGTTTTTGAAAAAGAAAATTTGTAACCAATCATATTTTAACATACAAGGCCGGATAGTTGAAAAAATTACATTAAAAGGATAAAATTTAGTTTAAACAGGCTTTTTTTTACCTATTTCGCCACTTTCTTTACATGGGGTTCTAACTTAGTAGTTCTGCCTCCATCGCCATTAAAACCAATGCACATAGTATCAAAACTTGGTGCATAGGGAATTGGACTTAGGTAGAAGGTATTGGGTCGAAGCTATGGGTTCTGAGGGGTTGAAACGATGGTTTGCTTTTAAATGAAAACGTGTCTGCTTTGGTTTCGAAGGGTATTCTTTCGACCTGGTTGGCCTCAACTTGGTCAAAATGTTTTAAAGGAATGGTTGAGAAAAAGTTGCGCCTTTTGTTTTAAGTGAATGCTCGAAGGGGTCAAAACCCCTAACTGCCGCTTTCTACCTTACGAAGCAATTGGTTTCGGAAGGTATAATTTGTTTTAAAATCCAAGCCACTTCTCCAATGCCTTCGAAGCGTTGGTTTCGACACCATTACTTCTTTACTTAGTAAATGCTTTAGAAAGAGTACTTTCAACTGAAATGTTTTATCGCCCTTTTTGCTCTGTTGAAGGTAGAACCCAAAGGTTTCGAAGGAGATAGACTTGTATGGTTTTGTACGGTTGTTCCACATGTTTTACCTGAACCCAAATGCTTTCGAAAGGTTTTAATGATGGTTTCGAAGGGCTGGTTTTCCAATGGTTTCAAAAGGTTTAAAAGGAAAGGTTTTCCATTGTTTTCGAAATGCAATGTTTAAAGAGTTTTAAAAGAAGGATGTCTATGGTTTTAAAGCTTTTGAAGGTGATGTCTTTTAATGGTTTCAAAAGGACGATTATGAATGGGTTTGAAAGGGATTGTTTTGGCCTTTGGACTAGGGTTTACTTGATTACGAAAGGGATACTTTCAATGGGATCGAAATGGGTACTTTCGAAGGTTTAATGTTTTCATCAACAAAGTTTGAGTAAAGTTTGTATAACATAGCAAGTTGATTTGAGTAAGGCATGGAGTATATCTTCCTTCTTTAAAGAATGATTTAAAGGTTTGAATCAAGTTGGAAAAATGGTTTTCAAGGAAAATTTTGGGTATATGACCCTAAGTAATATGACTTGGATATTAGAATTCCAAATGGGACTGGTATAGAGTCGCATCCTATACATTAGCTATTAGCCCCTTGCTAATTTATTTCAAAATTCCAGTGAGCAGGATTTTGTCACCGGTAAGACTAAAATGATGTTACACATGGAAAGTAATATATCTGTACAAAGGTAGGTTATTAGTGAGCACACAAAACCATTAGGATCAGTTGACCCGAAGAAATTAAGTTAGGGACAGACTATCTAGAAGACGAGTATCTAACAGATGTTAGATTATTTGATTATATTGTTTGGTAGGTCCAAGTCAGCCAAAGATTAGTAGTTAGCCAAACAAAACTATAGTGTTAGGATAGATAGTTCATTTGTTACCTATATCTATGTTTACGTGATAATGCTTCATAGTTTTAACCAGTTTTGGTTGCAAGGTTATGATTTGCAAAAGATATGTTTTAAAAGGATATTAGCATGGGGAAATCTTTTCCACTATGCAGCGTGGTCTCATTTAATACCAAATAACCGAGATGTGTAGTACTATTTACACCAGGCTTTATGACTGACTCAAAGTTATGTTTTTTCCATTAAACTCTCGGATGCTCAAAATTAATTTAAGCAGGCTAAGGATTGAGGATTTACTGGTTTTAATAGGTGGAGGAATAAATCTTCTAGAGTCAAGCAGGAGGTTGATGTTAGCTATTTAGGAGTTGTTCTATTGTTTTATTCCACAGTGTGGTATCAAGACAGTTATGACTATATTGTACTCTGGTCAACCAAGAGGGCGTCTTCATATGCCGCTCTTGGTGTATCTTGTAATAGTTATATTTGATCTAAACCTGGAAAACGCTGGGATTATGTAATTTAGATATGAAATGTTGTTTTGAAACATAATCAAAAAAAAATTTAACCTGTGATGGCTTTTATCTCATATTCAAGTGCTTCTGATATCATGGATAGCATTAACATTACTGTATTTGGTCGCTGGAAGTTAATACTATGGATTACTGCAGCATCCGTAGCGTTTATCTTCGAGCCTCTAGATAGGGGATGTTACAAAGATCCTCCAGTTGTACCTTTAATTCCTTCATCTCGGTGGTGTCATCCTGCTAGGTGGTCTACTCACAGGTTCAGCTCCTGACACTAGATCTTTTCGAAACTGAACAGCTCATTTCAGTGGTAGTTCTATGACTGGCTCAAAGATATCTGAAAAATCTCTTACTACTCGAATCTGGCATAACCCTTCTCCCACTTCCATAGTACTTAACCAAGCACAACTACTCCGGTCAAAGTTCTCCACTGAGAATATATTTTATTGTGTCAATTTGGGTGTCTCGGTGATATCACCCCATCATGACAAAATAACCTAGCCTTATCTTACCTAACCAATCCGTACCCAAGATAATTCCAAAATCTACGAAATCAAAGACGTACAGACTGCATGCAAACTTATGACCTAACAAATCAAGTTCTAACAGGTCACATCTCATTCAAGAATTGCATACCATTCTATTGGATTTGCAACCCTTAATGAAGTGACAAGGTAAGTGGGTTCTAAGAAGAACCTATCATTCATATTTTGAGATAAAATGAATGGGATGCACTAGTATGGAAAAGTATCCTAACTGGTACACTTTGAATAAAAACGTACCTTCCATCACAGTCTTCCCTTTTTCAGCTATAGTTGGTATAGCAGACAATGGCCCAACAGCAAAAGCCTTTCCCTTATCTGCTCTAACTGGCTCTGGACGCTGGTTCTTATAGTGCCTAACTCGATCGCAGTTGAAGCAATTGACATTCTTCTTTTCTGCAGCCTTCTTCTCCTTGCCTGACTGGAAGCCATGAGCATAATGACCTTTCTTGTCACACTTGAAGCAAACTAAATCCACCTTTCCCTTCTTGGCAGCCTCCCCCTTTGGGGCTCCATTTTTCTTAAATAACTTTCTCTTCTTTCCTTGAGAACCCTCAGTTTCAACTGGCTTCTCCCTGGCACAAAAATCAAGCATCTCCTTATGACGAATTGCCATCTCCACATCCACATTACAAGGATCACAAATATGTGTCAGGGTCGCCTTAGCAAGCTTAGGTCTTGGTCCCCGAATGAACCTCTTGTTTCTCTTGATGTCAGTGTCTATAGTAGCGTGTCTATATCGGGACAACTCATCAAACTTAGTAGCATACTCGATTACCGATACTTCTCCCTGTACCAAATCCATGAACTTTCTTCATAATGCTGACTTAGCCACTTCAGATAAAAAACCTCTGCTCAAATCTCCCTCTAAAATCTGCCCAAGTTAACTCCTTCTTCAGAGCCACGGTAGTAACACTATTCCAATAGTGAAGTGCTACCCCTTGTTACTGCCTAGAGGCCAGCCTCCTCTCTGCGCATCATCCAAACCCAAATCAGCAAAGATTCTCCTGCAATTTAACAGCCAATCCTCAACTTCCACAATATCCTTTGTTCTCATAAATGGCTTCCCACCAAGAATGGTGTAATCTATGCTTAGATTAGCATAATTATTCACAATTGGAATACCATAGGATTAGCTCCTCCAACATTTCCAGCAACTCCAGCTTGGGTCATATTGACGAAAAACTGATACATCGCCTATAGGATTACCATAGGATTAGCTCCTCCAGCAATTCTATCACCTACATTGGTATCAGCATTTTGGTTAGCAATAGCTTGTCGACCCGGGTTCCTCCTGGTTAGTCGAGCATTTCCATTGGTTATGGTGCTTCCTCCACCGAGATTTCCGCTTCCTTTTCCTACTTTCATATCCTCTTTCTCGTAAATCTGCATACGAGCCTTAGTTAGATAAAAAAGAATGGTCTGAGAGAGAGGGGAATACGTACTTATATATATATATATATATATATATATATATATATATATATATATATATCAAATACAACTACATTACTTTAGCGTTATCCCAAACCCTGATCTTATTTTCTAGGTCATTGGATTATGCTTGAAAATCTTTTAGGTTTAAATTACTTTTAAGTTCCATAAACCTATGCTCTAATACCAACTTGTACCATCCACTACTTGGAGGCCCAAAATAACGGCTATGGATGCTGCAGTCATCCAAAGTTATTAATCATCGGTGACCAAATACGGTGATGTTAGATAAACTGATATAACAGAAACACATGGATATGGAAAATTTTAAAAATCAATAAACAACTTTCATATTCCATTTCAAAGAATTTCAAATTCATTTCATAATCCCAGTACTATAACCATGTTCAGAGAAAATATACTTATTACAACATATGCCAAGAGCGACATATGAAGATGCCCCCTTAGATGATCGGAGTATTTATAGGCAATTTAACAATTTTTCCTTTACAACAACAACACAATGGAATCGAAATAAAAGAGAAATCTACATAGCTACCATCCATCTTGCACGTCTCTGGAAGCTTATTCGTCTAAAGAGGTACTTGAAAACCTCAACTATCAAATTACTCAAAATCAGTTGAGTACTCAAGAGTTTAAGGGGAAAACATAAACTTCGAGTCAAACATAAAGCCTAGTATGACTAATAATCTCCCATCTCAAATCATTTAGATATCTAGTGAGACCGACCCCAACTTAGCAGAATGGGTTTCCCCCTCACTAGTATCCTAAAATCTTTATAAAACCATATAATGTGCCCCTACATTCATAATGGTTTAAACATCTCAAAATAATATGATGATATGCAAATGAGTAAATCAATTTTGGATTTCTCATGCCCATTAATACTGACTAACTATCTCATTTATTGTTTCTTGGGTCACTATTAACCTGTTTAAATTTATAGACTCACTGTCCTATATCATAGTTTTCATGGGATCGCTAAGAACCAATTGGCCCCTGTCAATAACATCATTGTTTCATGGGTTCTCCCTGAACCTATTGATAACTCCAATAACTTCCCACTTATTCTAGTTTTTATGGGTTGACTAGGAACCTATTGACACCCATCAACAACTAAATCCAGATACAGTTTTCATAGTTTCACCGTAAACCAATTATCCATTGGCAATAACTATACCTAACCATAGTTTTCATGGGTTTATTATGAACCTGTCTTCCTGACAACTTCTTTTATACATAGATTTCATGGGTTCACTATGAAACTATCTCCCTGATAACTTCTTTAATCAATATTTTAGCATCCTATACTATGGTCAACCTGACCTCCCGGATGCAATTATACTCATGCAAGAGTTAACTTAATTTATATTCACTACTGGGTCAACCTAGCTATTTATTCTGCCCTTCCCCAAATTACAGATATGGGTCCATCACAACGTGAATATATACAAATATGAAGAAGCAAACATAATAACTTTGTTAATCCCTTTAGATTATTAATCAAGTAAAATTTCATCAAAAAATCCATACTTAAAATCATTTCAAAACTCTTTGTTTATGCCATGTTTTCTTTAAAACGAGAGCGGGTTATTTGTTTTGAAAGCTAAGGCTTTCGAAACCTTAAAACATTACTTTCAAAACCTCTAGATTACCTCCTTCGAAAGTATAGAAAACTTATTTTCAAAATACAAAAAATATAACTTTCGAAGCCCTTTAAATCATATGTTTCAAAACCAAAATGTACCTTTCGAAATTACAAAAGCATTACTTCATAATTCTTAGAAATACAGCTTCAAAACAAATGAAAGGAGCTCTTTTGAAACAATTGGGTTTACCATTAAAAACTTCTTTTGGGGTCAAATTGAGTATATATGAAAGTATCTCTGTCAGAACCATTAATCTTTGTATAATTGTTTGGCGAAAGTTTGATGGCGTCGGCACCACCATTTTGAAAGCCTCAAAACATTTAAGTAAAATATATAAGGTTAGCATCGAAACCCTTTTCGAAGCCATTGCCTTCAAAACCCTTGAACCCTTTTCAAAAGCATTAAGGAAGTGGCTTAATATAAGTTTAATCAACGGCTACCCTTTGGCAGCATTGATGGCTTCAATACATTCAAAAGTTAAAAGAATGACAGCAGGGCTTCGACTAGATCAGAACCATCATTTCGAAAGCATTGTTTTATAAATAAGGGACTCATTAGAAAACATATACTTAAAAATGAAAGAAGGCAATCTTCTTCAAAATCTATTTAGTAAATCCCTTTCGATAGCATATGCTTCGACTCCTTCGAAAGCTTAGTAAAACAAAGGCAGGCGCTAACATTTAAAAGCAAAGCAAAGGTTTCGTTCCCATTGGAAGCTAGGTTTTGACACCATACCTTTCGCCTTCCTCCAATCCACTACGTACCCATGCTAATACCTTGTGTATTGGTTTTGGCTTTGTCGGGTTTCGACTTGATTAAAGGCAGAAGCACAAGGTCGAAATGTGCCTCTAATAGAGGTAGAACCCACTATTCTGGGTAAATGCCTGATTAATGCCAATAAAAGCAATAACTTTCTAACTAATCTGCCTATTTTTAAGCATATGATTGGTTGCCTCAACTTTTCAAATTATTTATCCAAAATAACTGCCACGTAATTTCAGATATAAACCAAGATTAATTTAACAAATAAGCCATTCCATCAAGCCAAACAATTAAATCATTTAGGTCCTCCTTCCAAAATAATTTAATTCTCACATTAGTTCAGTTAGGAAAAATCCCCAAATATCACGGAAATTCACTTTTATTATGTCATTTAACATATCTAAATTTCAGACCCAAATTCTTAATATAATTTCTGAAATAAATTTCTGAACCCAAATTTACCATATTTTTCTTTGAAAATTCATAATAAATTCTCCATAACTTGAAAAATTATGAAATTAAAACCCAACTCCAAAATCGTATTTCACATGACATAAAATTTTGTCATGGAATTTAAAATCATTTACAATCAGTTTTACCTTAGAAAACAAATAAATCCATATATGAACAATTTGATTTTATTCAAACATGTTATAAATCCAAGCGTATCGTCATCCAAATCGTCATTAAAACGAATTTAATCTTAAACCCAAAAAAAATGATTTTAAACAAAATAGAGATGGTATAAATTATTACTCACCTTGATTAGGATAAGAAGATTGGATTTAGATTAAGATTTATTCTTCTTGCTTTAATGCTCAGCTTAATTTGAATTTCTCTTCTTTTTCTTCCTTAATAATGGTCGGCTCCTCTTCTTATATTTGCGTTTTGCTTTTGTTTCGCACAAATGAGCATGAATAAAGGGAAATGAGAATATATATATATATATATATATATATATATATATATATATAGGTGATGGGTTTTGCACGGCTATTTCCTAATAAGTCCTTAGGTTAATTAATTATCATATATGACCATTTATATCCCCATTTATCTTATTAAGCACAGCCTATAACTTATTTTCATATCTCGATCCCCTTATCACTCAAATAATTTACATTATTCTATTTAGTTTATCTAATTAAATCTCCTGAATAATATAATCAAAAATTAGGGGTATTATACCAATTGTATTAAAACTTGACACAACTTTGAATTAATGAAAATATATGTGTTAGGTTCTTAATAACTTAGTATTTAGCTATACGTATGACATAAAAACATTAGAAATAAGAATAAAGAAGGAAATTTAAATATGGAACAACGAAAAAAATAATAACTTTAAAATTCACATTTCTGAGTTGTGCACCGTGCACCAATGCAACCAGTGCACTGGTGGTGAACAACGATCCATCATCGTACAGCCCAGTTTTGGGTTAGTTTGGCTACATGAATGCTCAATTCGATGTGTGGTAATCCAAATTTCTACACTAATATCTCTTGTGACATAAAGGTGATATTTTGGTGTGCATGTTTGTTATTTAGGTGTATACATTAATGAGAATGATGATGTATGGGTGTAGTATGTATGATTTTGCAATGGTGTTAGAATATTTGAAGCATGTATGAGGTGCAACTTGATGGTGACGTTATACAAAGAAGGCGTAGGTAGTTCTGGATAAATAAAAGGGGTATATGAAACTTGGCGATAAAGGTGAAATATGAATGCGATATATACATACATACATATATATATATATATGTATGTATGTATATGTATATATAACTTTGGATCACATACATCGATAATATGTTATTTGTGCGTGTAGTTTTGGGAAGAGGAATGAATAGCTGAATCTTGTAGCACACGCGGTGGGTCCTTGATTCATAGTATTGACGAGCATTCTCCTATAAAACATTAGGGTTGGTCTAGGGGAGTTTTAATGTAAACAATAGTCAGTATGTAGCACACTTGGCTGGACCAAGCATGAGTCCAGTATGTGGCTAACCATTACCATAGGTGATAAGACTAGGTAGTTGTAGATGTGTAATCCTTTACCATAGCGAGTGAGTCCAGATTACATAGAAGTGAAATCCTTTAACGTAGGTTGCGAGACTAGATTTCATATAAGGGACCATTTACCATTGGTGTTCAGCGCCGGATCAAATCAAGAGAGTATAATTACATTTTATAGCGCATGCCGTGTGACTAGAAGGTAGTATACTTTAGGCTTAAATCATGTTATGTCACTATCACAGCATTATACCTGTATTATATTTGCCTCACTCACAACGACATATGTCTAACCTACTCCTACCTCTTCATTCATCTATATTATTCATGGTGATAGAGTTTAGAGATGAGATGGATTAAAACACATTTATTTGTACATCATGACATGACAATGTAACGACTTGGCTTTTCGACATCGAAAGTAGACACTCAATACAACTGTGGTATTCAAATGTCGAACATCCAACATCGAAAAGGTAGATTCTTAGGTAAAAAGAAAAATAAAACGAACAGGTGAAACAGAATCTCAGAGCGGAACGATCACATATGATATAACAAAGACAGTAAAAGTTGTCACTCAAAAATACATAGTACATCACAGTTAAAAACAAACCTCATCGGCTTGGAAATTTATAATTTCCTGAACTTAAAATTGCTGATAGATACAAATAATAATAATACAATGGAAATAAAATACTACGGCAACTGACATCCAACTCTTCTCCCTAAACTCCATGTCGCACCAATGGCAATCTAGAAAAATACTCGGTCTGATTCGAGCATTATTATAATATAACACCCGGATTAGTTTGGAATACCAACAAGAGAAACTCAAGTAATATGATGAACATACAAAAATTCTATGAAGCAATGCTGCTAAATACGGAACAGGTTTTTACCTCATAAGAACAAATCCATAGATGAAAAATGGAAACAAGTTAGAACAAACCAAAACTTAGAAGAATAAGTATAATAAGCTCAAAATCCAAACTTAAAGATTGGATAAAAATAATTAAACATCAAGAAGAACTACAGGCACTTCTTGATTCAATTAAGAAAACAGTTCAAAGATTTGAATCAACAACAAGTAAAGGAATTTTCCAACAATGACTAGTAGGTGCACCTCCTACTAAAATTGTACCTCTAGAACTTAGGAGAGTCATATACTATGTGACACCTCTCAAGAACTCCAAGCCAGACCCCGTCAGCTTTACCGAATATCTGAATATTTCACATCTTTGTGCGCATACCACCGAAACCAAATCTAAAGTAGATGTGAAAATACCCTTAGGAGAAACACCAAATAACTCGGCCCCCACTCATTTTCTAGTTTTAGTCATTTCGGACAAAGGATAACAATGCTTAAATGAGCAACAAATTGTCTTAAATTGACGATACTCAAAGAAGAAAGCTGAATATCAATAAATCGACTATCGAGGATAATTGACCATAATCATATATGGACAATACATCTCATATTCTTATCAGTACCCATCGACTTTAGGCTTGTACTTTTCCTTAGCTAAAATTAAAGTTGGGGAAGCGAAGGTAGTGTTACCTTTAGGCATTGCCTTTACGACATTTCTAACTTTTGAGATAGGGATGTGTTTCCCTACCTCCACATTTAGTGCTAGGAGTACGACTAGACCCTTTTCATATAAGCGATATTGGATTACACAAAATTAATTTTCTTATCCTTTCTGTAACTGCATTAAACTTTAAAAAACTAAACTTGTGCTTGGTTTTCACATCACATATATTTGTAAAATACTTTAAAGTACTTTTTGAACATGTTCCTTTTTAAAGATTTTCTCAAATATAAATTTCAAAAACATTTAATATCCGAGAAGATAACGAATCAATTAAAATACTTCTATAAATTAAAAACCATATTAATTATTACAAAAGAGAATTAATCAACTTTTTAGTTCCTTTATTAAATTAATTAATTATCTTTAAACACCTTTATTAAACCTAATAATTAATTTTAAACACCTTTATTTAAACAATTAATTAACCTTAAACATTATTATTTTTAAATGATTAATTAATCTTGGACATCATTATCAAAAATTTAATTAACTTTAAACCCCTTTATTAAATCAGTTGATTAACTTTAATCAATTTCATTGAATTAGTTAATTAACTTTTAAGCACTTCTATTAAATCAGTTAATTAACTTTAAACATTATTAATAAGTTTATTAGTTAACTTTATTATAATTAAGTAATTATTAAAAATATATTTAAACCCTCAAATCCTTTTCAAAACTCATACAATCCATATAAGCCTATTTGAAAAGAAGTTACATAATATTTAAGGTAAATAATCATTATATAAATTTAAAACATCATTAGTTATCTTGGAAGATAACTAAATCCAATATATAATCTTTCATAAATTTAAACCACGTCAATTATCTCAAAATATAATAAATTAAATTAAATTTATATCTCTTTATAAAATTTAAACAACGTTAATTATCCCAAAAGATAATTAATTAAATTTATAGCTCCTTTTATAAATTCTAAATCAATATTTATACTTTATTTTCATAATTCTATAAATATTTGAAAATATATTTTAAATAACTTTCAAAATGCAACACGAGCGAACATTTATTTTATGAAAATACAAAATCAAGTTCCAAACACAATAAGGGTTTAAAGCGATAATATTTCGTAAGTGGCAGTACAACGATAATCACTGTAACGACACTTTCATAACCAAATGGTATGTCAATACATTTCAACCAAGCAATAATATAAGTACCAAAAGAATACAAGTAAATAATTGCTTATTGCTGAGATAGCCTTTAAGGCCTCTCTTCAAAATCCCTGTAAATCACACATGAGTGTGAATATTCAAAAGTATTCTGTAGCGACATGTTTGCTACGTACACTCCGATTTTCCTTTTATTTTTACTCCCTACAACAAAACGGTAATTTATGCCATCCGCTTTTTCGAGTGAGAATTTAAATCCAAACAAACAAATTGACAATAATATAAATTACCAACGAATCATTCAACAATAATCTATAGCAACACAGATATTATATAATTTATTTAAAGATGAATAAAATCATTGAAATTTTGGTTGGTTGTAATATCCCGGAATTTTAGACAATATAAATTTAATAATCTGTTTTTAAATTTAAATTGAATTGATAATTTTTGTTAATAAATTTAATTTGATTTAGTAATCTTCTTTATTTAAATATTTAATTTGTCAATTTATTTTTAATAAACTAATAAATCTATTTTCTATTTAATAATGTATATGTATATTTTTATATATTTTAAATAGATAAGTTGTTTTTAAATAAATTAGTATAACATAATTTTAATATCTTGAAATTAGGAATTGTGATTTATTTTTGGATTTAAGCTTTTCAAAAATATTTAATAAAATAACTAAATGATTTTTAAATATATAAGATAAATGTTTTATTGATTTAAAATATTTTAATTTAAGTTTGAATATTTAAAATAAGGTTCTAAAATGTTTGTGTTATTCTTTTTAAAATATTAATTTATAAAATATGATTTGTAAATGAAATATGAAATTTAAAATACAATTTAAAATATGAAACATGTATTCATTTAAGTCACAACCTCTTTTATAAATTTATTTTTGTTGTTTAAAAGTATCTTTAACAAAAGATTTATTTATATATTGTTTTATTTATAATAACACTTTGCTTTATTCTTTAGAAAATTAATTATATACATAACTAAGTATAAGAAACTAATTAATTAAGTTTAAAATATTCATTAACACTTTAATCAAAATAATAATCACTTAAATTGACAAATGTAAGCATCTTAAAAACCTAAAATAACATGTGTTATGAATTTAAGCTAGAGAATTTACAAGTGTCCATTTCTTTTTACAAGTGTCATTTTTAAATTTTCATTTAATTTTAAATTATCATAAACATGATTATTTAAAAGTTGCATCTTCCCATTTTCTTTTCTTTTCTTCATTTTCATTCTAAAAAATTCAATTGCATATCAACTTCTATGAAAACCTGCGAAATTATTTCCTGATTATAAATTCAAACTACATTTCTCAAATCCCTTGTCCATTTTCAAAATCTGCATCCTCCAAGACAAAGGCCTGCATTCAATTCATTTTTTTCAAAACTCTACAAACCTGCATGCAACAATTTCATGCAAGCACCTGCATTTCTTTCAAGATCTAGGAAAAATAGGCTACTGCATGCAACCTCATCAAGTCTGCATTCATCAATTCTTTAAATCTGGAAGCATCTTTTTGAAACAAGATTAAAAGCATCAGAATTTGAAGCAAGTTTCAAAGGGGCATTTAACAGTTGAAGCATATTACAGAGGGTGTTCTGCATGTTCAATCTGGGCTCTGCATTTTTATTTAAGGCGAGTAACTCATTTTTTCTAAAATTTGTTAATAGGTAAAGTTGTGCATGCTTTTTAAATCACAAATGAACTTATATGAAATTGCTATAAATATTACACCTGTAATTATATGCATGTATACCTGAAGTTAACTGTTGCATGACTGTGCCTCAAAATCTTAAGCTCCTGTTGATTCTTGAATTCTTTGTTTTGAATTGATTGCTGTTAGGACTCAAACTTTTGAATAAAACATGTTTGTTTTTAGAATAGAGTAAATACAAATTTTATATGAATCAAATTAAATTATCTGTAACCTGGAAAATTTAATTATACAGAGTAAATTAGCATAGAGTGAAAATTCAAACTTTATGATTTATTGTTTCAGGTTTATTAATAGAAACATCAAGTGAATTCATGAATTTTAAATCAAAATTAAAATTTAAAGTGCTGTAAACATGGAACAGTTTCAAATTTACTGTTTTATACATAATTGATAAGCACAGTTGATGCTTGCAACTGACTTGGTTGAAATTGTTTTTGGAGATAGTGTATCTATCATAGATTATAGGAAAAAACTTAAATTGAGTTGAAATTAAAATTTTAGATTGTAATTTGGGAATTACAGTTAGGAACCCTAGTTTTACTGGGTTTAAGAAAATTGGGTGCTGCGGCTTTATCATTGGATCGAGTTCAACCATGATTGGCGTGTGGGTAGATGATGTATTGATGAAGTCATCGCCGGAGTATGGATGGTGATGGTGACCGGAGATGGGAGATATTGCCGTTGACAGGTCAGGCATTGAAAAGGGGTATATGTTACAGGTTTTGGTTGTAAACTTGAATTCAAAATTCGAGTTGGATGTTGGGGATTTGAGGTTTAAAGGTTGATGTGGGGATTCTGGTCGATGGGGGATGGCCATTGATGATGGTCAGAGGTGGTCGGAGTTGGTTTATAGGTGCACAGGAAGGTGTTGTGCATGGTGGTGTTAATTTTGGGTTGCAGGGTTTTATACCTCGGGATGGTCTCGGGTAAATGGGAGTGGTGACTCGAAGCAGAGGATCATGTGACTCGAAGTAAAATATGTGGTAGCTCGGGTTTGTATAAGTGCTTCAGGTTTTAGGATTTTGCAGAGTCTTATTTCCAGGTTTTAAAATTTTAAAAGTAAGTTTTTAAAATGTAAACTTAAAACCTGAACTAAGTACAAAATTTAAACTGAATTTAAATATAAATTCAATTAGTTTAATCTTGGGGTTTTGAAATAAATTGAACTTTTAAAACTCTGGTATGATTTCAAATAAAACAGAAAACTGTTTTCTGTTTTTTTTTAAAAAAAAATTAAAAGTAAAGTTAAATTGTAAGATGGAGTTCAAACAGGAATTTTTAAACCTGAAATGTAATTATGAATTCAATAATTTAAATCTTGGATTTTGAATCATTTTTGAATTCAAAAATGTAAGGTGATTAAACTAAACAGAAAACTCTTTTTCTGTTTTAAATTTAAAAGTAAATTTTAAAATGCAACTGAATATTTAAAATAAAGTTTAAATCTGGAAAACTGAAATACAAGTAGGTCTGAGTTTGAATTTAATTCAAATCTGGAAAGTGAAATTTAGATTTTAAACTTTTACAGTATAAAGGAACATTGGTTTAAAATTTAAACTATGAGTTTAAATTATGAAATACGAATTTAAAATAAGTTTAAATTCTGTTTTAAAACCTGGAATTTGATTTTTATGTCAGTTTTTAAATAAAATAAGTTTTTAAATTGAATTTGTTTGAAATAAAATTGTTTTATAATCTTTTAAACTTTTAGTTTATAAAAAGTATGTTTTTGAACATGTGAGATAAAAGGGTTTTTAAAATTGGTTTAAAAACCTTGTTTAAATGAATTGTTTCATTTTAAAATCTTAAGATTTTTTAAATGGAATTTAAAGTGAAGTTTAAAGTAAATATTGAAACAAATTGTTTAAAATACTTTACATAAGAAGATTGTTCTTAATTTAGAACTTAAGAAATTGGTTTCATTTAAATTATTAAATTAATTTAAATGGAATGTTAATTATTTAATTTATGGAAATGTGGATGTTTAATTAAGTAATTAATAATTTTTTTAAAGTTAATTAATTAGATTTGAGATTAATTAATTAAGGTTAATTAATCTATAATTAAGGATTGTTAATTAAATTTTAATTAATGATTAATTAAGATTTTAATTAACACTTAATTAATAATTAAAGATTAATTAAATTTGTAATTAAATATTAATTAATTGATAATTAATAATGATTTGTATAAGTTAACTCTTAATTATGTAATTAAGAAATGTTAATGAAGGTCATTAACTTAAGATTATTTTAACAATTAATTGATGTGATTAATTTTAATAATTAATTAGATTAATTAATTAATAATAATCAATTATTCAAGTTTAATTACTTAATGGAAGTAATTAATGAATTAATTACTTGGTGTAATTAATTTGATTAGTGTAATTAGTCTGGATTAATTAAGTTAAATTAATTTAAACATTTATGGATTGATGATAATTACTTTATGGATTTGTAATTACTTAAGGAAGTAATTAATTAATAATTATTGAATGTAATTAAGGATATTTATTATAGAAGTAATTTGGATTTAAATTACTTTGAAATTAATCAAGGATTAATTGAGATAATTAATTAAGACTAATTAATTTATGGGATGAGTAATTAAAGTAGTTAATTACTGAATGGTTATTAATCAAGGGTGATTAATATATATGGTAAATTGAAGATTAATTACTAATGTAATCAATTTATATTTAGACATTGATTAAATGTAAATTAGAAATCATTAATTAATTAATGATGTAATTTAGAATTGATTAATTAAGGTATAATTAATAATGAATAAATGATTAATGTAATTAATTTTAGCTAATTAATTAATTAAGCAATTACAAGTTAATTATTTATAAAGGGTTTAATATAATTAACTTGTGTAATTAATATTAAAAGCTAATTACTTATTGTAATTAGGGAATTATTAATCAGTAATGATTAATTGGAATGAATATTTAGATAGTGATTATTTAAATTGATTTGTAATCAATTAATGGTTAAGTTAAGCAGGATTTTAATGATGAAGTAATTAATTTAATTCATTTTAAATTAATTAGAGTTTAGGTAATTAATTTAGTTCATTTTAAATTAATTATAAATGGTGAGATCATTAGATCATTACTTATGTTTGATTGATTGGTATTAATTGCCTGGTATGGTTTGTAATCTCAATTATGAGATGGTAAATGTATGGATGCAATGGTTGCTTTTTGATGATAATATGGATTATCTGATTATGATATGAATTATCTGTTGATAATGATAATGTTGATTATCTATTGTGTTGTGAATTATCTATCTGTGTGTATATAGATAATGAATTGAATTGTTTTAAACTCTAAAACAACTTGGCCCTAAAAGACACGTTTGGATTTCGATGAGACCGAGATCGGGTTTACATATTTGGATATCCGAAAACCACATCGATCCAAATTAACGTTAGGTCGTCAATCCAAGTGGAGCGAGTGAAGACTCGAGGTGTAAGGGCTATACGTCAGTATAACTCTGTGGGTTATTCCGTAATGAGTTGACGGAATAGTACTTATAGATTCGAGATGGTGATTCAAAGTGCAAGGGTTATCGTCGTTAACTCTGAGGGTGATTCCAAAAATGAGTGCAACGAGATAGTGCCTTCGGTTTCGTTCGAACCCGGAACGAACTTGTACGGATTGAATGCTTTCAGAACATCGTCAGGTGGACGATGAGCATTCTAAGTGATATGTCCTATAAAGGTAATCGTAGCCTCAAGCCTCATCAACCGGGAATGGCTAAAACAGGGGAGGTGCAGCAAAGCTTCGTGGGTAGCCCCCACTTGAGAGCAAGATTTATCCCTGTCTAGAGGTCCCTTTATTTTCGTCTTAGTGGTGTGGTTGCTGATCACAACTGCGGGGTGGTCTTGTTCGGAACTGTTCAGTAAGGAAAGGGTCCGGCTTTGTGTTGCAGGGGAGCGGGCGTACTCCTCGGTACGGTGATCTAGGCCACATATTGTGATGGGCGGTACCCCAGCCATTGTATGGAATCCAAAATCCAATAAGTGCCAACGGTTTTGATTGTATTACCCACTTTTGTGGCTAGTAGCTGGAATTTAATCATGTAACAATTTCGGCTATTTCATATTTACTTGAAAACCCTAGACACTACTATAATATCATCAGATTTCCTATCAAATGTTTTGGTTAGCGTAAGGTAAAAACTTTTCCATGTTTATGTGTGGGAAGTCTTACGTGATACCTTTTCTTTTCTAAAGGTTTTTCAAAGTTAAGCAACTTTAACCTGTTACTCACACCAGACCCATGTCTGACCCAGAGTTATTTCTGTTTTCTTTAACTCTTGGGTACTCAAATTTTTACAAGTAGCCAAGGGAATTCAGGTTAGGATTCAGGTTAGCTTTGACGAATTGTGGAGGAGCAATGGTGCAGGAGGCTTCTGCGTATAGTTATATAGTTTTCCGCTGTGTTGGTATCTCTGAGTGTTTCTGTATTATGTATTGAATTCTAATAACTAGACAGATGTTTATAACTGTCTAGTATGTGTTGTATTGTCTGTGTACTCTGATAATTGTTGTATACTATGTAATACCTATGTTATTAATATAATTTATTCGTTCCGCTGTTGAGATTCTTGTGTTGTTTCTTCTTTCTCTTCTTTCTTTTCTCTTTTCTATCCCTTTCTTTCTTAAGGATGATACTACTTTTTGTGGAGAAAAAGTTGGGTCGTCTCATTGGCGCTTTCATGTTTATACTTGAACTAAAATCGAACGGTGTCCGATTTATCTCAAAATTCAACTAACTCTTAATTTTGCGAAATCTATTCCAGTACGTAACTAACATTCCCATTAGCCCAAAGCGACTAATCGCGTTTGGATCCGACCTCGCATGCACACGATATATTTTCATATGATATTGGATTAAACATTTTTTAATTAAGTCTTCTTAGTTACAAAATTAAGTTAATTACCATACTAAATTCACCTTCCTCAATACTGATTACTTTCCTCCTATGCACGATGACATAGAAACTCCCCTCATACATGTACATCCTTACCAATTCCTCGTACCTCGAAATCGAAAATGGACTCCACCATTGAATTACAATCAACCTCCTATCTATGTCCATCACCTTCATGGCAACTCCGGCCCACCCCATACGAAAGTGACTTTGGCGAATAAAACTGCAATGCCCAAAAGCCTCACTCCCCGAGAAGTCACGGCGACCCATAAAATTTTGGATCTATATGCTCTTCTACTTGATGACCCCTAATTGATCAACACCATGGCCTATTTCGCTACCAATCTCAAAAAAAACCTAGCACACTGATCCCAATATCGAGCATTATAACTCACTATCGAATGCTGCCAAACGGCCATGGATCCAAAGCCTTCTATCGTACGATCTCAAAGAACTTTATTTCTTGATTTTTAGTTGAGAAATGAGTTTGTTTTTGAATATATAAGAAAGTGGCCATTTTTATTTCTTGGTTTCACTGTTAGATGATGAATGAAATAAAATAGAGGAGACAGAAGTGAAAGAACAAAGAGGGAAGTGATTTTAAAAGGAAATGGAAAAAACTTAGGTGATATTAAAACTAAAGGTTAATTGCCTCATTCACATGTTAAATCGATTTTTTAAGCAAACCAAGATTTTCAAGCAACCACTCAAATCAAAAATCAAGTCAACATCAATTCGAGTTTAAAAGTTTGAGTTTGATTTAAGTTGATAAAAAGGTTTTGTAGAGAAATATTTGCGGTACTTCGCTGCACAATAATCCTTTCGCATACGAACCGCAAACGACTGAATAAAAATACGGTCGCGCATCATAATGAGACATGATCATAAATTGATATTAGAATACATAGATCATTTTATTTTGTGAAATTTCCAAAATACCATCATCTATCATAAAATACATCAAATGAAAATATAAATATTTTCCAAAATAAAAATTAAGGAATTTTTTTATAAATTCATTTAAAAATATGTCATAAAAATCAAGTCATTTTATTAATAGTTAATGTTAGTATTATTTATTCGTACTATTTATTATTGCAAATAGATTTGCAAAATTAATTTACCATTTATTATTTATTAACTAAAAGGAATTAAATAAAGCTGTTAATTTCATTTAATTATTTAATTTACAATTCAAATATTTAATTTTCAATTTAAATATTTAAATAATACCTATACTTGAATGTAAGTTATTTATATTTTCAAATAATTATTATTTTAATACTTAAAATTTATTGAATATTCAATCAACAACGGTAGAATTCTAGAATGTTACAGACAATGTGTGAAGCTGATTGGGTTTGGATTGAACAATTTTATGTATTGGTATTAGATATGTAATTAAACATATATATATACACACACACACACACACACATTTATGTAATATTATATTTCGTGTGACCATTCGCTATGAGACTTTGAAAGTTATCAGTCACCATAGTCTTTATCTTATGCTATCTCTATATATCTATATGTATTATCTTCAACGACTCACCATGTTGAGACTTCGTTGTATAGTTACAGGGTTCAAGAATGGTGGGTCATTGTTTTTTTGATAGGAGCATATGTTATAGGATTATGGAACATATGGAGAGAGCGTACTTGTACATTTAATAAAATATATAATAAAAGACATGTATATGTGTCGAATATAATTGTAAAAGATCCAATTGAGTTGTCTATCTATTGGGGAGTTGCTAATGAATCCCAACTAAGAATAGCCAAGGATGAGTAAACTGATAAGGATGGAAAATAAAACAAAGATATTGTTGGCAGAGTAAGACTAAAACTGGAATGGTACTGGATTCAATCTTAGTGATATTACAGTATGAATATACATATTCGATTCCATCGATATCTATAAACGATGAGTCATACCAATGTAAACCCCACAGTACCTTTATTTGGTATATAAAGAGCGATATTTAGTATTATGTTGGAATTGAACCCCCAATTAACATTGGAAATGTGGCTAAGCACTTGTCAGAGTATAAGTGATTATTTGGATTTGATTTGATAGTTGTACTGGATAGCTAATTATTAAGGACGGTAAAAGGATTGAGTTTCGGAAGTAAAATATTTTTAAGAGAGGAAAATTAAAGAAAAATTTTAAACGGGAAACTATTTTTGAAGGTTGAAATTATAAATTTAGTTTATAAGAAAATTTGTAAATGATATGTTGTTTCTATAAAATAATGGATATTCAGATATTTTCTGAAAAGAGATTTAAAGTTTTATTCCAAAGTAAGTAGAATTTATATTCATTTTCAAATAAGAAATCAAAGGATTTGTGAAATTAAATTTTTGGAAACATTTGTAGTAAATATGATTAGACGTGTATAAATATAGTGAGTAGCTAATGTAAATTTTAAAGTATATTTTCATATATATGTTTATGTGTGTGTGTGTGTTGTGTTATTCAAAGGTGTTGGAAATTTTATATTTATAATATATATGGTAAAATGACCATAAATTATTTGAAATGGTATTTTGAAATAAAATAAGAGTATTTTAGAAAACAACTGTAGTTTATTTAAAGTTTAAATGTGTCCAAAAGTAGTTAATATTACGTTATTGAAGTTAAGGAAATTTATTGGTGTTGGAATTTAAATATAGAGATAAATAATCATGATGAAAATATTACATTTCAAGGCATCAAAGCAAATGAGATATTTTGTAAAACAATATTTTGAAAAGTAATGATGTATTTGAAAAGCGAATAAGAGTTTTAATATTTTAATTTTTATGAAGAATTTCGATTGGAAAATCTATTATTCTAATTATAAAAGTATACAAAGGAGTTTTGAATGGTCAAAATTATAATTTGTTTGAAGAATTGAAAAAATGTATATGGAAGAGAAGGGTTAGTTGTTGGAAGTGGCCCCAAATGCAATTGTGATACCATCTATTGTAAAAAATGGAAAAATAAATCGTAGAAGGACGCGAGTTATGATTTTGGAGAAGGAAATGCAGCGGTAAGTAGTTCAAGTGTAAGACTCGCATAATGCTTGGATCAATTGACTTTGTGGTACCTTGAATGATTATGGTATGATGCTAGTTATAAATAGGAAATTGCTGAGGATAAGGATTAGTGGACTGGGCATGATATTTTCACAAGTTATGATCCCTACAGTCGTATGAATTTGGATACGAGAATTTTTTAACAATGAAAGGGAGATTATGGTTATAGTTAGAAAGAGAAAAGGTGAAATAGTTTATTGTGTTGAAGTATTATAAAGAAGAGACACTTACCCAATAACAAAACTAAATGGGTTAAGATTTATATGAAGAATATTTAGGCCTAAATTATACTTATTTGTATTAGAAATTTTTAAAGATATGTTTGAAGTATAGTTGACTCGGAAAAAATTGGTAATGAAAAAGATAAGTGATACTGGAATTTCAATTATTTGGATTAAGTAATTGACTGTTGTGATATGGATGATGAATTTTGTTGAAGGTCTAGAGTTTATTTTAGGATAGGGTTTTGATGACGCAATGATGCTACTATGTAATCTGACTTGTGATCAGTCCATAGTTTGACATTCATATCCTTTTTTTGTATCATTGCGGTAATGGTCAAAGATGGAAGTGAATGATATCTAGGATGCATGTTTGTTTTATATTGTTATAAAGGTCGGTTGTTGAGGGGTAACTAAGAAATTTTGTACTAATAAATGGTTTAAAGATTAAACCGTGTGTTTTAGGCTAGATGCTCACACGGATAAGAGATTTAAAGATGGAACCATATGTTCCAACCTAGCTACCTATAACATTGAACTATGTTATCTAGAGAACTATGTGCATTAGGATGAGTACTTGTAATATCAAAATTGTTGTTAAGGAACTATATGTTTGGGCTAAGCACTCATTATTATTATGTGTTGGGAACTGCTTGTTTGTTTTTACGTGCATAAGATTATTTATATAGAGTCATATAAGATTGTGTGGGATGGTTTAATAGAAGCGGATTTATGAAAAGGAAACGTTTGATGTAATAAAGTATTAAAGTTAGGATGTCCATGTAACGACCCATAAATTCGACACTGCAAAATATTAAATTAATTAAAAAAGTGAATTTTTAATAAAAGGGTTAATTGGGTATCGTATTTATAAACGTATGGAGGGTCTTTCTAGGATGATAAATTTGACATATTTGGAGTTACGGGTTGAAAAATAGAAGCACTACAACGTTTGAATAGCATACGTAGTTTTTTCGGACCAAACTAGATACATGACCCATAACCCAGCCTAAGACTATATACTTGACCCTAGTTATCGCCTCCATCTTCATTTTTTTCCTCTAATTTCCAAAATTCTGTAATCACTGCTAACGGTGGATGATTATCTCTAATTAAAAATTGAGTTAAAAAAATAGAAGTGTCTAAAATATATCGAATTAAATATCATTGGAATGCGATCAAACATACAAGTTGAAACTACTGTTTCTCGATTAACGATGAAAACACAACCATAGGACAATTGAAGGTTACTGGAGTATAGAATACAACAAGGGGAGTTGATTTATACAGTTGGATCATGCCATAGGTGTTGGATTCATTAGAATATGGTCAAAAAGAGGCGACGGTCGTGGCTCGTTTTAGGCTGAGAGGAGCATCACGGTGGCCAAGGAGAGGTTGTCCGGCTTGGTTTTGGAAGGTAATCTGGTGGTGGTGGTCGATCCTGGAGGGGAAGCTTGTAGATGCGATGGTTGGCAACTGAATTGGCGGTCTACTGGTTGAGATTGGGTTCGAGTATGTTAGAGAAGAAGGAAGAAATGTATACATATGCATACTTGATTTTATTATTTAATAAAGTATAAATAAAATCTTATTTCTAATCTCGATATCTTATGTATACAAATTTTGATTCATAAGTGGCTTCTTCTGTTAGATTTGTGGCAAAATTCTGGAAAATATGGTACTGGGTTTGCTGAGACTGGAGGTTGTTAAGAAAAGCATAGTGGCATGATTTATTTATTTAATTAATTGAATTTAAATTATAAAATAGATATCCGTTGATGGAAAATTACAATTATTAATCTGTGTTGAGATATATTAATAATTGATTGGATATTTTGAATATTGTGGATATGCTAAGCCTTGAGTTAATCGCCTATTACCAATTGTTATATTATTTAATTTTTAATCATAATTATGGATTTAAAAATGACTATTATTTATTAAAATAAAATAAGTGAAATTATGTAATAATGAGAAAATAAGATAAATAAACAATAAAAGTGATTATTTGTAGTTTCAATGTGATGTTTATAAATAACAGTGTTTGAACGAACTAAAATGAAATTACCTAGAGAAATTTAATAAGGTTGTTATTTATGAATTTCTGGGGAAATCCATGAATAATAACGAATAATGTATTTTGAACTTAATTTGAAATGTGTATTATTATTATTCAATGAACTGAGATTTTATAAATAACAACAATACAGTTTTAGCGATAATTACATTGTTTTGAAATAAATGGACATGAATTGATTTTGTAGTATATTAAAGAGATTTATTATGGTTATTAGTTTAGCATAAAATACTAAAACTAAAGGTAATTTGGTGACATTACTCTTTTTGATAAAATATAATATTTGAAAAGATTTGAAGTAATAAGATTACAATAAAGAATTTTGATGTATGTTATCAATTTGAAAGAATTATTATTGTTTTTAAATTAAATAAAAGGTGAGTTTAAAATAAAAATCATAAAACTAATTTTATACTTAAAAGAAACAATGATTGTAAGTATTATATTTTTAATGATGGAATATGTGATTAACGGTTGATTTTATTTATTACATATGTTACTTTATTACAACGAGATCGTATTTGGATGTGTTGCCATTATTGCTACATTGTGTGCATTAAACTATGGTTTCTTGTGTTGGTGTTTGAATTATTAATGCTTTTTTGGATTAGTACACAATAAAGACAATTATGTGGTGATTAATATACATTTAATGATTTATACTTACCTTATGAAATGTTACCATAATGGATGATTAGTATGAATATAAGTGTATTTCTGTTGTTATTATTTCTTGTTTAATGATTGAATATTGTCAAATGCATATGATGTTTAATGGTTAAATATACTACTATTGTTATTTCCCATATGATGAGCTATTGTGATGAACGAGTAGAGATACTATTTTCTACTTCTATTGATTACATTGATTATATTGGATTCCATCAATTGCGTTGATTGTAGTGGCAGCATTGACTATATTAAATTACATTAGTTGCATTGATTGTGATGGTTGCGATGGTTGAATGGATGCGATGGATTTTATGAACTAACAACTATTTGGATGCAGGAGAAGAGCAAGAAATAGAACTACATGGGCTTGGTCCCTCAAAAGAGGTATGTAGACAGTATTTTTCTATGTAGAAGTCATTGGATCCCTTAGGTTGGGCTGAGTGAATAGAAATTTGCACAGTCCAAAACATAGTTGAAATCTTTTTTCCCTTTTAATCTTATAGATTTGTTCAAGTATAAAATTGTAGATAAGAGCAAAACAAGGAATTGAAGGTAGGGAGTGTTGGGCTATATTAGAGATGTCTGATTTGGTACATTCTTCTATACCATGGTTGTATTATCTATGAATTGATGATAATTATTGTTTTGAAATATTAATTGATGTTATGATACAAAATAACTATATAATTGAGTTAATATTAATTTATATTAATGTTTGATTCCGATATGATGCTTTTCTAGAAAATCAAAGTTTTATCTACCCACAACCACTGCTTTTAATATCTGAAACTAGTTGTAAGCGTATTAGATGTTGTTTATTATTAATTTTAGACTTTAAAATTAGTTGGTCATCATAGTTCAGATGGGCCATATTATTTAATTCTATTTGGAATGTGAGGATGGTCTGGACATTTGGAAGGATGGTAGTGGATACCGGAGAACGTTGACATTTGTTTTTACGTAACCTTAAAGTTATTAGAGTCGTAACTGTGACAGTATTTTGTTGATTTGAATTGATATGGAAAGGCATGGTCCCTATTGAGTTGCCTCGACCATAATATAGAGGAATGATGAGTCACTGAAATGATATATGGAATAAGAAAACATTGGTTCTTTATTATTAGAAAATGAATTGAGCTTGGATTTTTGTTATAAAGGATATTAAGTGTGAATTATCAATTTTAAATTATATTTTGGATTAGATTTGGTATGAAACATATAAGGATCGGATAAGTATTTTGATACATTGGATATGTTTGTAAAACTACTCAAATATGGATGGATGTAAAGATCATATGAGTTCGTGTTATTTATGGATGGGATGAAGTATTCAGAATTTTGTAGATAGATGTGATTTGGGGAATAAAGAAATGGTGTGGAATTGTAACTTCTATATATAAAAGATTTTCCAATTTGGATTAATAGAGAAAGTATTATGAAGAGTGTTTCAAATTAGTGAAGATGAAGGATGTTAATAATAGATTTAAACTAAAAAGGTTGACCCAATTAGAAGATTGAAGAAAGGATTACTAGATTGAATGTATACTAAAGTAAAATAAAGAAGTACTCCAGAGTGGTGTGAATTCAAGTGTTTTGTGGTAATTGGAAAAAAAATTATATAAAGGGCCGAAGAGAAGGTGTATGGATTAAACGCACAGGAGATGTGTTGGCAATTTTATGGAAGATGGAAGTTTTCATATGACTTTGAGTGAGGAATAGATGGATTCTTTTGAATGGTCCCTCATATTTAAGGTAGACTGTTTATTTAAATAAATTCTTTTGAAATATCGACTTAAAAATGCAGAGTTTACATTTCATATAGGGCACATGTAAACGATGTACTATATAGTCAATTCTTTTAAATCTATCACTATCTTATGTTAGAATTTTTCTATGGCAAGGATTTTGGTTGCTATAGTTGTATTGGCTTATTAGAATAGAATTTTTCTTCTTTATATGCTTGCTTACTATAAAATATAGGTAGGAATGTCAAGATAATTAAGGACTTGATGCTTCGAATATCGAGCTTGTTGGATATTGGAAGAAGTAATATCATAGGCATAATGATACCACTTAAGTTACATTGGAGATTTGAATGAGATATATGTTTTATTCACCAGGTTAAGGCAATGATTATTTTGGATGTTCTTAGGTGAAAAAAGGAAAAGTATAGCGATTCAAATCTTTTGGATTTTTCGGGTAAACGCCATCCACTATAAGTTGCTTATCTTGGCAATCCGAAAAACACATCAAGAAATTACTACTCGATGATTTAGTTGTTAAATATGCGCATTTAGGAATGGTATGAGAAGCTATAATTTGAGTTAGGCATGTTAACACTAAGGCTACAGTTATTATACATTGTGGCAACATTTATTTGAGAAGGTAGCAGAAATTTCATGGGTTGTATATATACACGTACAATTGAGATTAGTATTTTGGGATGAGACATTCCAGTAGTAGAGTTTTCTAGATTTAATTGGGAAAACGATTTGGATAGAGATGATTGGAAAGTAGAGGAGAAGATCCGATCTTTTCAATATGATTTCTTTCTAAAGCTTTTTTTTTCCATTTTATTGATTACTATTTTAGTTATATCTAGGTTTGCCTAGATGATTGTCTAAATTCATTGTTGTTTATCTATGTTATGGGTTTGTTTATTTTCTTGATATGGTTTATATGATGTAATTTCATGATTAACTGTTGTGTGTGCGCGCTCACCATGTGATATGCTAATGTTATTGGTTGTGCATACATATAGAAATTATAAGATCACCTAGGATGCATGCATACATGCTTTACATGACATGTCATCTCATTCATATAGGAGGGCATAAATGTTAGATACTTGCATATATAACGTCGTATGTCATCTGCATACATATCATGATGTTATGCCATTAGTTGCCTTTCATAAAAGTACACCACCACATAGATGTGTGTGTGCGCGCACGCTAATAGAACATGTGCATCTATTTGATGAAATTTGGTTTCTGATTTTCTTTGGTATGCATAGATGCTTAGTTTGACTTGTTTCTTGGTTATATAGATGGTTGTTTGGATGAATGGCTGGATGTTTGACTTTGTATGCTTATATATTTGTATGATATGAGAGAGTACGATGCATTCTTTGTTCTTTGGGAATTTAGGGGATGAAATTCTTTTATGGGAGAGAGAATGTAATATGTCAAAAAATTGGAAATATTGTAATTAAATGTTAATAATAATAAACAAATTTGGAAGTGAATTGAAGGGCATTTAATAAGTTTTAGTTAGAAGGGAAAAATAGTAATTTTTTCAGACCGTTGATTTTGCTGACGAGAACCACACCACTGCATAGGTATTTCTATTTTCTCAAGATGGAGTATTCATTTATCTGAATCGAACATCTTATGAGTGAGATATCGGGGTTTATTTAAGCGTGCTGAATTTGTGCACGAGCAGTGGGCCAAGTTGGACTGGGTTGGGACAAGCCATAGTTTGAATTCAAATTTGAGATATCATTTTTGATTTTTTTTCCTTCCTAAAGCCTGTTTAAAAATATATACATTTATTTTCTCATATTTTCCTATTTTTCTGAAAACCTTAACGTACTTCTTCTTCCTCCAATCATCTTAATGGAAAATTCAGAATCTTAATGAAAATTAATGAGACGAGTTGCATTGGAGTCATAGCGCAGTTTTCTATCACCTGGAACAAGAATCGAAGACTAATGAATTCAGGTTCTTTTGGCCCGTAATTGTAAACGAATCCTCCTCGATCATGTTATAAGTTTTTTTATTGGCATAAGATGGTTTAGAAAAGTCTAGGATATAAATTTGATGTATGTTAATGTAAATGTAAAGACAGTAACTTGGTAGATGAAAAGAACATATCTTGTTTTCAAATATCATTTCAAACTTCATCGAACCGAATTACATTAAAACTTGATATAACTTCAAATTAATGAAAATATATGTGTTAGGGCCATAAGAACTTAGTATTTAGTACATATATATGTGATAGACCATCAAAAATATTGAAGGAAGAAGAAAATCGAATTTTGAAACAAAGAAAACAAGAGTAACTTTAAAATTCTGTTTTTCGAGTTGTGCGCTGGTGCATCTGTGGTGCACACCGGTCCACCAGTGTACAACCCAGTTTTTTGTTCACCGGTCTACGTGTGGTGATCCGAATTTCTACGTCAAAATCTCCTCTAGCACTATGGTGATATATAGTGTGTATGGATGTTGTTTATGTGTATACATTGATGAGCATAATGGCATATAGGTGTAGTATGCATGATTTTGGAATGGTATTGGAATACTTGAAGCATGTACGAGGTGTCGCTTGATGGAATTGATATACGAATAAGGTGTAGGTAGTTTTGGATAAATAAAAGGGGTATATGAGACTTGGCGATAATGGTGAAATATGAATGTAATATATAGAACTTTGGGTCATATAGTTCGATAATGCGTTATGTATATATATAGTTTTGGGACGAGGAACAATTACCTAAATCTTGTAGTGCACGAGGCGAGCCCTTGATTCATGGTATTGACGAGCGTTCTCCCGCAAAGCATTGGAGCTGGTCCAAAAGAGTTTTGATGTGGACAATAGTCGACCTGTAGCGCACGTGGTGGGACCGGGTATGAGTCTAGTACGTAATTAACCTTTACCACAGGTAGCGAGACCAGATTGTTGTAGATTTGTAATGCTTTGCCGCCGGTGGCGAGAACAAATAGTTGTAGATTCGTAATCCTTTACCGCAAGTGGCGAGACCAAATTACATAGACATGAAATCCTTTACAGCAGGTGACGAGACTAAGTTTTGTATTAGGGATCTTTTACCGTAGGAGTTTAGGATCGAAATAAATCTCGATAGTATAGTATCGTTTTATAGCGCATGTGGTGGAATCAGAAGTTAATATACTTTAGGCTTAAATCATGTTATATCACTATCACAGTAATATACCTGTATTGGATTTTCTTCACTTAGAAAGGCAATGTCCAACCCACTCCTATCTTTTTTTATCTATATTATCTAGGGTGATGGAGTTTGGAGATGAGATAGATCAATAGATGTAGATTTGTATATTTTGTATATATTGTAAATAAAGCGTGTATCAAAGACATGACGTGATTGTGTGTGAAGCTAACTGGTTTTGGATTGTCTAAACTTGCATGTTGGTATCAAATATTTAATTAAACATATATATTTGTTTAATATAGTGTATTATGTAACCATTCGCTATGAGACTCTAAAAGTTATCGGTTATTATATTATTTTTTAATCTTATGCTCTCACTATATATCAATACATATTATCTTCCAATGACACATCGTTTTAAGACATTGTTTTATAATTAGGGTTTGGGCATAGTGAGTTATTACATATTATGTATATATAAGCATTTGTCAGGTTAGTCAGTTATAACTGTCCAGACCAATGATAGTACTTAGGATTGTAACTCTAAAATGCTATGTATCCTACAGTAGGACTGCGAACTATCTTTTGGTACTATATCTTATCGTTTTGCTGTGAGATTATATTGTTTTATTCTCTTTTCTCTTATTCCTTTTCTTTTTATTTTTTACCCTAACAATCTGTCTTTCTATCACCTGGGTGCTCTGCATGTAGATACCATAGGTTGTATTAGTGTTGATATTTGAGGGTCAAAAAGATGGATCGTTACAGTCGGTATTTGAGATGAAGGTTAAGAGAGAATCTTGCTTTAGTTGGGCATAACACATTAGAGATAGGGTAAGAGATGCCCTAGAAAGGAGCTGAGTGTATTATATATATGAGAGCATATTTTTTATTTGTTAGAAACATATTCCTTAAATATTTTTAAGTACAAAAATTAAAGATGTTATATAAGGCAATTTATATAAGTATAAAAGTGTAGTTTTATTAATGTAGGGCCTGATGATGTCCAATGGCTAACCCCCATGTATTAGTCTAGCCCTGCTCAGCTAGTTTATGAGCATTGATATCCTTTGTAAAATGATTTGAACTGCTTGACTAGTGCAAGCATTGTTATCAATTGTACATTTATTAGCATAGTCTTGCTTGGACGGTTTACAAGCATTGTTCTCATTTGTATATTGATTAGCTATGCTTGACCATTTATAAACATTGTTATCATTTGAAGATTGATTAGTTGTGCTTGGCCAATTTTTGAGTATTTACTATCATATATTGATTGTTAATTTGTGCTCGATCAGTTCATGAGTAGTTATCTTTTTACTGTATAGGTTGGGTAGATGGTAATTGTGGGTGCGTTGAAACAAACAACTTGTGAATTGATTTTCACAGTTGACTATGAGGCGTTCGGTGATAATGTGGGGTTATAAGTTTATTCTAATAAAAGAAGTTTAGTATAAATTTTCTAAGTATGATTTAATAAAATATGATTTATAAATAAAGAGGATTAATATTTTAAGAACTTAAATCCCAGTGTCTTTGAAATTTTTTTCAAGATTTTAAAGAAAATAATAACATTATTATTTGAAAATATTTTGAACACTAATATTTTGAAAGTAGTTTAAGATTTGCTTGAGTTCGAGGTTACCCTCGGAATGCGGGAGTTTGAACAAAGTGTTTTTATGTTATCTAGTTCGAGTGAAAATTCCTCGACTCTCGATGCGAACATTTGAAATTGATCCTAAGGTTTTCCATCATAATATATGTCTATGTAAGGAGAATGAAAGTTTCTAATCAAAAACCTGATCAGGGTTCATACTAGAGAAGTCAAGTGATCTATACTAGTTGTGAAGTGAAATTTATGTAATCGAGCAAATGATTAGATCTGAAATTGTATTTGAATGATCCATGTGCATCGTATAGGCTTAAGTATATGTCTAGTATGTTTTCTTGGCTTATGAGGAATATAGAGAACGACTCTATTATTTCATGTAGGGTAGCTCGAATGATCCACTATGTAATAACCTGAGGCTATTGTGTGTAAGGCACGCTTAGTAGATTGCTTATCATTCTTGTTAGATGAAAGAGTTTTTAAACTTGGGAAAACTATGAGCTTTGTTTACTAGTGGTTTTAAATTCTACTAAATATGATTGTGCTTATTTATTTTGTGTTTTGGTCATGTTGGAATTTTAAGGATGAAATATTATAAGTAGAGCATAATGTAACCACCCATAATTTCGTACACTTCGTATTTAAATATTTGAATTATTTAAATATTAGAATGTTGGATTAAATGTAATTAAATTTATTTTTTAACCTTGTTAAAGTATTTTTAATTAGTAAACAATGACGGTAAACTTGTTTTTGAAAAATGTTTATAAAAATAAATAGTTCAATGAAATATGGATAATATGACTGAAAATCATTTTATCGATAAACAGCTTTCTACCCAATAAAAGTTGTCTGAACTTGTTGTGCTTACCTAATACATTAATGTAAATTAATTAGCAACTAAAAATATTGTGCACTAATTATAATTAATGGGGCAAGGTGATGTAAGCAATGATGTCATAAGAAGATAATTATAAAGAGTGGTATTTGGGAAGCCTTAAGGATGAAGTAATGATGTGTAAAGCTGAACGCGTGGGGAAGGATGGGCTCTTGGCAGGCCAAGAAGGTTAGGGATTACATACAACCTCTTGTTAAAATGTTAAAGTCTATTTAATATGCTTCATGTGTTCACAATATGCCTTGCTAGTTTATTTACAGAGAAAACATAATGTCTTCATCTCCTTCTCTCTTCACTTTAGCATTTTCAAATCAAAGCAAATCAAGTCCAAACTTCACCAAACTCTGGCTAGAGGCCTAAGGAAACATTGGTAGAAATAATAACAAGTCAAAACTGGAAGAAAGTTCGCATAAAGGGGTGCATCAAGTCATGGTCATGAGCAATATTGCGAACAAGGAGGTGGCAAAGTGCAAAAGCACAGCAATGATTGGATCTTTTGGTTGTTTGATAAGGTAGTGTTAGAACCTCTTACTATGGTTTCGTTGATAACAACAATAAATCGTATATACACAATATATTACATCTATTTGTAAGTAAATGCTTTGAGAATTCAGAATAGCATAACTTAAAGATGAACAGTAGAAGAAAAGAATCATTAGCAGTAGAGAAGCTTTTATAATGTTTTATAGTCATAGATAGATGGTTTATAAAACCACCTTGAATAGTTTTAACAAAATTGGACAAAAAAGATTTACGAGGTTTTAATTATTTTAAATAAATTAATTTTATAAGTATACAGGCATCCGATGTCAATTTATTTAAGTCAGACATCTGAGTGTGCTCTCGGATTAAAAAATATATAATCAGATAGACGTTTGAATTTTATCCCAGACGTCTGAAATGGGTTACGGGCTAAAACTTTGAATAGGCACTTGCTTCATTCTAATATGTTCCTTATCTTTTCAATCAGTCCATTCTTTCTCAAAGATTGCAACCCTTGGACTGAAGTAGAACATACTAAAGGTTGTTACTTCTCAAGAAAACCATTTAACATTTATAAATATGTAGATATTTTGAGAAACAACTCATTTGAATTTTTTGAATCTTTTCTCTTTACTCTTTGCATAAGTTGATCTATAAAAGCATTCAATACATCATTTTTATCATTTCCTAAAAACAAAGCTTCACATGCACATACTACTCAAAGGGATTATAGGAAGATTTGTATTGTGCGGTCAAAATCAGTGTTACTAAGAACACATATTTTTCAAGAAAAAACTTTTTTTATCAAGCCTATTCCTCCTGGCAAAGCGAGGGTTGGTTTCTAGTTTAAGGCTGAAGGAGCGCTTCAGGATTAAACGTAGGACAATAGGTCTAAACTGGTATAAAGACTCTGGTGTAGTTGTTTCCTTACTTTTATTTACTTTACTCTGATAATTATAAGTTAGTTTTTATTACACTTGCATATTAGATATAAATACACAATCCATACACACTTTCAATTGGTATCAGAGCACGCTTATTTCAAGTTACAGTAACACGTAATTGAAACATATTAGATATTCAATATGAAAGTATATTTCAAGAAGGTCAATCCACTATACATCCTCCACTATTCACAAGATCTGATTATGCTTACTGGTCAACATGTATGCGAATTTTTATGGAAGCTAATGGTCTAGAAATTTAGCAAGCAACATAAGTTAGATATGAAGCAATAAAAACAGACATAAGCACTTGGATAGATGCTCAAAAGATGCAGCAACAAACAATGCTAAAGCCACGAATATTTTATTTTGTTCACTTGACAAAAAAGAATTTTCACGTGTCATGTTGTGCACTACTGCATATGGTAAAGGGTGTACACTACAAATCACTCATGAAGGCACAAACAAAGTTAATCAAACAAAGATTTCCAATTTACAAAATCAATTCTCTTCATTTAAAATGAAAGCAAATGAATCTATTTGTAACGACCCAGAATTTTTAGTAATTAAAATTTGAATATTTAATTAATTTTAAATATTAATAAGTGAATTTATTAGTCGAATAAATTTTATTTTGAATAATTGGATTTAATTGGATAATTAAATCAATAATTTAATATGTTAAATTATGGAAATAATTAAAAATTGAGTTAAATATGATTGAAAATGATTTGTAAAATTTTATTTTATCATATTGGAGTTAGAATGATATTTTAGAACTTTTAAAATCGAATTAAAAGTTAATTTGTGAAAATTGAATATTTTAATATTTAAAATCGACTAGTGAAAATAGTCAATTTTTGAACAGTCTCAGAATTGGACGAAACCAGTTCCATTGGATCCCTAATAGTTAGTTATTACCGGATTTCAATTTTCGTAGCAATTGGAGTTATCGTTTGATCGTGGCAGCTCGAAACGCATCGAATTATTTTTAATATTAATTTGGCGAGTTAAAATAGCCATTTTTCAAAAAGTCTCGGATTTCGACGAAACTAGTTTCATCGGATCCGTAATGTGATATTATTGTAAGGTTTCAAATTTCGTGTCAATCGGAATTACCGTTTGTCCGGTACAAATTAAAACGCCTAGAAAATCGATTTAATCGATTTAATTTAAATTGAACGTTTATAGCCATAACTCGCACAGATGTCCGAATTAGCTTTCGAAACATGTTCCATTGTGTCCGGAACGCGGGGTAAACCCTAGAAACGCTGGTTACGGCGCGTAAATCGGAGTTTGGAAAATTTGAATGAATAGTGTTCGTTCAAAACTCTATAAATAGCCCACCATTCTCACAAATAAAAACCTAAATTCTAAAACCCTAGCCGCCACCCCCATTTTCTATGGCCAGAAACTTCTCTCCTTCATCCCTCAATATTTCTCGATCCATTCACTTTCAAGCTTCGTGTTCAACTGCAAAGTTATAGATCTCCTCGAGATCTTTAAAACCAACGGCTATGATCGTTTTCTAAGCTACGGATCAACGGCAAATCGTTCGTGAAGGCGCTGCGTTTGGGCACGAATTCCCAGGCCATGATGAGGCCGAGCTCCACTATACTGCAGCCGAGTATGGTACTTGGCATGCTCTTCGAAATGGAACTCCCTGATGGAATTTTCATGCATCGTGGAGGCCGCGTTATTAAACCCTAGTTGCTAAAGTCATGGGTTCATGTTGCGTGCTTGGCCTGTAGAAAAGAACGAAGAAGAAAGGGGGGGACGTGCGGCCTGATGATGAGCAATGCAGATCCAAGGGTCTTGATTAGCTTTGGGTATAAAATTATAAAATAATGTTGTAAATATTGTATATAAAAAAATCGTGTAAAACTTTGAAAAATCATAACTTTTTCATACGAGGTCGAAAACGCGCGAAACCAGTTGCGTTGGAATCGTATGGACGAGCACTACGCGATGGAGTTGGATTGGAGTCGTTTGGAGTTAGTGAGAATTTTGGGTAAAATTAAACGCGCGTTTAATTTTATTCGAAATAAATCGCTAAAACGGAATTTAAAATCAAGGTGAGAACTTCTCACTCAATCGATCGGTTTCGATTTTATTTTAAATAGTTAGATTTAAAATATTTGAATGCATGTTTGAATGATGATTGTTATCTATTGATTGTTAAAATAGACATTATGCGCCGTTAGTAAGCGGATGTTATTTATTAAAAACATATACCGCGAATATTTCATAAACAGTGAAATTGGTATTATATATAATAGCAATATATATATATTGGCATATGTATATATTGGAGTTATTGATTTCCTGCATTTGTTTAGCGGATGAGACCCTATTGCGTCGTCTATTAAGCGGATAATATTTAAATCCCATATACCGCGATAATTCCGTACTGGAGCGGAATTGGTATTGTGCTAATGTTTGTGGATGCAGGAAAACAGGTTGGAGGGATCCAACTGGATTCCTCAACAGTATTTATTTGATTTCAGATATTTTGATATTTGATGGATTATCATATCGATATATGATATCGTTGTAGTCGTGATTGACTATTTGGTATGTAGCATCATTGGACCAAATTTTGGGATTTTAAAATGATTTTTAAAGTGATTTTTGAAAGTATACGTTTATAAAATACTTTTGGAATTGATTTATTTTAAATAAGTAAACGTTATAATTTTTAATATTATAAAAATTATATTTTTGAGAAATACGGTTAAAGATTGATTTTTGAGAAAATATGGGTTAATGACTTTATAAAATAGTTTAAATCGGGATTTCTGAATTTATTTATAAAAAGTTTAAATATAGGATTTATAAAATTTAATTATTTTATAAATCAAGAGAATGGTGAAATTATAAAGGAGTTTAAAAACGTTTTAAAGAATAATATGAATTGATTTATATAAGAGATTTATAAATGGATATTTATAAATTGAAATATTGAAATTATAAAAAAAGCTTTTATAAGTGTTAGAATGAATTGTAAATGAATTTCATTGATGAATGAAATTTACAGAATTTTAAACGGTGAAGTTATAAATGGAATTTTTATAAGCAGTAGGTTTATAAAATTTGAAAAGTTAATTGAAGAATGGATTTTTGATTAAATGAATCTTATAAGTTATAAGATTTATGAATTGAGATGTTTAAAAGAACGATTCTTGTAAACAAATAAATTATAAGTGTTTAACTTATAATGTGAACTTTTGGTTTATAATTGAGTTATAAATCGAATAGATTAATAAAGGAGATTTATAAAAAGTAGTTATAAAATAAATAGAAATGGAATTTATAAACGTTGTTTTATAAATCCGCAAACGACTTATTTTGATAAGTAAAATTGTTATAATTTATTAATGGAGTTATATTCACATTTTTGACTGTGAATAATCCTTTAAAATGAAATATATAAAAGGATGAAATTTGTTAACGTAGTATATTCACGTTTTGAATAGTGAATAATATGTTAAAGAAAATGTTTAGAATGTGATATTTTAAATTGAATTAAAACGATCTAACGATGTTTTAAATGTGTTGAGATTCGAAACCATGGATTCCAACATTTATTGTTGAAATAGACATTTTCGAGAAATAAAAGGAAATGGTGGACTATAGCACTGTTGTTATAGTAAACGATTTTCGAAAGGAAATGTTTTGTGTAGTATTGGGATTTATATATCTATTTTAATTTCGAATCCCTATACTAGTGATTTTGGGTTGTCGTAACGATGTTTTACGCAACATTCGTTTTGGCCCAAATAAATATGTTTAAGAGAACGATTTCCTTAAAGAATGAAATATATACTTAATTTCGATTGAAGTATATTGAATATTTTCTAAGTGTTGAAAATAAATAAAATTTGTGAATTACTTATTAAATAAGTATGGAAATGTTTTCCAATATAAAGTGAATATTTTGAGAAATTATCTTTTTGAAGATAAATTGAAATGAATAATTGAAATCGCATATTCATAGACATTTTGAAATATAAATTCACTATGGAATTTATGAATGAAAAGGAGAATTTGTTTAAAAATAAATATTGATTTATTTTTGAAGTGCGAAAATTATATATCTTGTAAAGATATTTTGGAAAATAAATAATTTGGAAAATTATTTGGAATCTGGTGATGTTGTGCATATCCATTGATAGTTCAATAACCGACTATCAATATTTCCCTTTGAATGGGTAATTGATGTGAATTGTTTGAATTTGAATGCCACACTTATTTTTGAATAAGCGCTCACTATTCGGGTTAACCGGGAAAGGACCATGGGGTCGTATAACCCATTCCGAATATGTGATACGTCGTTATGAATTGCATTTGAAGATCGGTGTTGAAGACCGGGTATTTGCGAAAGCGATAGGATGACCTATCGATTGTCTCTGCACTGGGTAGCTCCTGGTATAGAGATTTCCTAAGTGATGGGAAATTCGATCGGGATTGTGAATACCCGGATTGCAAGGGCTTCGTAAGAAGTGCCTTCGGTTCTGTTCGAGCCCGGAACAGACTTGTATGGATTGTATGTCTGACATTACAAATTGAGATATAAAGCCGATTTCATTCAAATATATTTCTGTTGGTGGCGGAGAATTTATTCTTTTAGCTTAACACCCTTCTCTGAGACGTACGAGCTCAGAGGTTATGTAGTTGAAGGTTATCAGCGATATATTCCCAATCTGGTAATGTGACATGCTGAGTGTTGCTGTGAAATGATCATTGTGTTGATTATTTGTGATAGGATCGTTTATTTGATCGTCTATCTTGGTGATCATTTCTATGATCATTTGTTGACCCAAAGCATGGCTTTTGTATAAAGTATGTTTTTGTGGACGTGACTTCGTCGAGCCTCACACCCCGTGAATGGTCAAAACAGGAAAGATGCGGCAAGGTTATGAGGGGTAGCGCCCTTTAGGATATGTGCATTTCCTTCTGGAAAAGGGTGGTATCATGGTATGGAGCCCAGATACTTACTCATGTTGAAAACACTTTATGATTGTGTGAATTGATTGCGAGCGCTCGGTGAAAGGTCCCAAAGGACCGGGGGATGGCATATTCGGTCAGTTGTTACTCAGTTAGGGGTAACCCGGCCTTGTGTTGGTAGAGATCCGGTTTGGTTCTCGGGGATGTCCATCCAGAGGCATTCTCATGTGGCAATGGGAAGTTCCTTGGCCTGATCATTTGTTGGAAATCCAAAGAAAACTCTACGAGACTTGTACGGTTTTAGTTGTATAACCTGCTATGGAATGTGGCGGTAACCTGCTATTGAACATAGTTAGCTATAGTAGGCATACGATAATGGTCGTATGTTGGCTAAGATTTATATTCCACTTTCGAAGTGAATTTTTCCTACACTATGCACTAATAATAATATCAAATGCTCTTTTTAATGCGTATCAAGCATCTTTGACTATCATAAGGAGAAATCTCCTCCGATTCTGCGTTTGCATTGTGTGTGTGTGCGGGAGGCCTTATGGTAGTCTCATTTTTAAAAGCATTGCGAATTGACTTTAAAAATATTCCTCTATTTTGATTTTAAAGATAAATAAACTGTTTTGAGTTCTCACACCAGTCACATGACTGACTCGGAGTTTATTGTTTTCCTTCCTAAACTCTGGGTGCCCACCAATTTCCACACGGGTAGTCAAGAGTTAAGGTTTATCAGGATATTCTGGATATTCAGGAGTTGCTGGAGGCAAGATGGATGGCATGGCGTATTATTATGTATAGTATTTCTTTTCCGCTGCACTATTTGTTGTTGTATGATGTTGTACACTCTAATGATATGATGTAAAGTAATGAATTGTATAAAATGTAATAACTGATATAGTTCCTTGTTTAAAGATTATTCGTTTATTTATTATATGTTGTTCCGCTGCGAATTGTGAGATTCTGATGTTGTTTTGTTGTTTTCTATTCCGTTCTATTTTCTATTTTCGTTTCCTCTATTTTCTGCCTTCTTATCTCTTCTTCTATGTCTCTTTCTTTTTCTTAAACCATAACATTTCGGAAAATATCCGGGACGTTACACTATTGGTGATACATATGCTAGATTTCATACTATTCAATACAATCTCATGGCACTTGGAGTCAAATTCATAAATTTTGATTTAGTTACACGTATTTAAATTCCTTCGTAAATCTATGGGAACGAAAAGTGTTGGCCATCGAAGAGGCTACTGACCTATCTTAAATAAAATTTGATGAATTGATAGGAAATTTGATGTCATACGAAGAAAATATGTAGGCAAGAAAAGAACAAAATCATCAAAAGAAGAATATAGCTTTTCAATCCAACGATAATGATTCAGACCTGGATGAATGTATGATCGTATTTATTGCCAAAAACTACAACAAGTTCAAGGAATTCAAGAAGATGACGGAATAACAAAATGGAGGAAATTCAAATTCATCCAGTCAAACATCAATCAAATGCTTTGAATGTGACAAGTTCGAACACATGAGGAAACAATGCCTAGAACTCAATGGTGAAAAAAAGAAAAGCAAGTTCGAGAAATTCAAGAAAAGAAAACGGGCTTTTCAAGTGACTTAGGAAGACTCAGATTCATCTTCATCAGAAGGTGACAGTGATAATGATTCTAAGCAAGCCAATATATGTTTTGTGGCAAACACTAAGGAGGTACGTCCTGATCTTATGAAATTTTGGAACTTAGCATGGAGATGACAAATATAGAGAAACTAAAAAGTAAAATAAATAATATATTGCTAAATTTAAACGAATGGAACTTGAAATAGGATTACTAAAAATGAGAAAACCATTCTAGAGGAAGAATTAGGAACTACACAAGAAAAATGTAAGAATATATCTATTCAAAACGATTCTTTATTATGTGAAATAGGAAAAGTTAAACTAGAAAATGATGATATTAGAAAAGAAAAAATTGTTTAAAGGATAATTTAGAAGCATCAAAATCCAAAAAAAAAATTATGTTAAAAGTGAGTTAGATAAGATTAGAAACAAGGTTTCAAAATTTAATAAAGGAAAGCAGAATTTGAACAATTTGATCAAAATTTCTAAACTATTTGGGAATCGGAATGGATTAAGATTCAAGAAAAGTTCAAAACATAGAAACTATAGCTCACTATATAAAAGGTTGAAGAAGCCACATACTAGAGAAAAGGCTTCTAGCTCTAAAATAATAAATATATGGATCCCAAATCCGGTAACAAATTGATTAGAGAGAAACACATAGATAACTATTTGAAAAGTGTTGTTTATAATGAAATTATTGCTCTATTAAAGGTCCCAAACCCTCCTGGTTATGGCTACTTTCACTCTCTAACACTTAGGACCCTAACGAAAGGAAATGGGTACCAATTAAAGTGTTTTTATTTTGTAGGTACCCAAAAGAAAATTTAATAACAAGGAAAAACAGATATTTGATAGTGGATGCTGCAAAATATGACTGGAAATGTTCATGTGTTATCGAATACAACGTACATAGATGGTTCGTAGATAAATCAAAAGGACTTTTCATTGGAATTGGAGATCTCATCAATGTTAGTATGTCAACTTCACAATTATTACTAATGTCCTTTTAGTTGAAAATCTAAAACATAACCTATTAAGTATTAGTCAACTTTGTGACAAAGGATTCAAAATTTATTTTGAAAAGAATAAATGCATCATATTTGATCAAAATAAAAATCTAATCTTTGAAGGTTTAAGAAAAAGAAATATCTATGTCTTAAATATGAAGTTTAATAACTCCAACAATTTATGCTTATACATAGATTTTAATGGTCCATGGATATAGCACAAATGGTTGCGTCACATGAACTTTAGGTCTATAAACAAATTGGTTAACAAAATTTAGTTAGAGGTCTTCCTAAAATAAACTGTAAAGTGAAAATTTTATGTGATGCATGTCAATATGGCAAATTAAAAAAGAGTTCTTTTAAATCTAAAAGGGAAATTTCTACCAAACAACCTTTAGAATTATTACATCTTGATTGATTTAGACCTACTCAAGTACGTTCAATAAATCATAACAAGTATGTATTTGTTATTGTAAATGATTTTTCAAGATATACATGGACACTGCTTTTAAAACATAAGAGTGATAAGTTTGAGATGTTTAATTTTTTTGCTAAAAGAGCTAAAGAACTTAATGAATCTTAAAATAAAAAGTATAAGAAGTGATCATAGAGGTGAATTTGAAAACGAGATTTTTGAAAATTTTTGTAATAAAAAGGGTATTTCACATAATTTTTCATTCCCCCAAACACCACAACAAGTTGTAGAAAGGAAAAATCGTACACTTCAAGAATGAGAACGAACTATGCTTAATGGTAACGGACTGCCAAAATATTTTAGGCAGAAGTTATAGCTACTGCTTGTTATGTGTTAAACTGTGTTACATTACATCCTTTAACCAAAAATACTTGTTATGAAATGTTTTTTGGTAAAAAAACCCAAAGTATCATACTTTTGAATATTTGGTTCAAAATGTTTTATACTAAACAGTAAATATTATCTTGTAAAATTTGACTCAAAAGCCGAAGAAGGAATCTTTGTTGGATATTCAGATCGTAGTATAGCTTATAGAGTATTTAATAAATGTACCAGTACTATAGAAGAAAGTCTACACATCTCATTTGACGAAAACTTTTCCAATAACAAAAACAGTAATGATGATGGAATTTTGACAAAACCATCTGAAAATAACATTGTTTCAAATACCAATAATGAGAATACTGTTGATAATGAGAATACGTTAAGGTCGCCCTCGTATTTTGAAGGGTCATCCAATTAACAATGTAATTGGTGATTTGAATACAAAAGTTTCTAATGGACATCAATTAAATCAAATGAGTCGCCTTGCATTCATTTCAAATTTTGAGCCAAAGAATTATAAAGAAGCATCCAATGACGAGTCATGGATTATGGCAAAGCAAGAAGAACTCAATCAATTAGAAAGAAATGAAGTATTGCAACTTGTACCGAGATCTGTGGATCGATCTGCAATTGGGAAAAAGTGGGTTTATAAGAATAAAACAGATGAAGATGGAAATACTATTCGAAACAAAGCAAGATTAGTAGCACAAGGATATAATTCAGAGGAAGGCATTGACTATGAAGAAACATTTGCTATAGTCACGCGTCTAGAAGCCATCAGAATGTTACTTGTTTTTGCATTTCATCGTAACTTTAAACTTTTCAAATGGACGTTAAAAGTGCCTTTTTAAACGATTTTATAAAAGAGAAGGTTTATGTCGAGCAGCCTCCGTTGTTCATACATGAAAAATTTCCTGAACGTGTATATAAACTAAAGAAAGCTTTATATGATTTAAAACAAATACCTCGTGCTTGGTATGATAGACTAAAAAACTCGTTTAATAACGTCTGGATTTCAAATTGGAAAAATAGATACAACTTTGTTTATAAAAAAAGATCTTACTGATATTTTGGTTGTTCAAATATATGTGGACGACATAATATTTGGACCAACAAATGAAAAGTTATGTAATAATTTTGCAAATATCATGAATAATGAATTTGAGATGTCCCATATGGGAGAATTAAAGTTTTTCTTAGTATTACATATTAAAGCAGTTAGAAAATGGTAATTTTATAAAACAAGAAAAACATTGTCACAATTTGTTAAATGCTTTGGAATGTAAAAAAACATCTAGTAAACCAATACCCATAAGCACCAGTAGCCATTTAGATAAAGATGAAAACGGAAAGGATTTTGATCAAAAATTATATCAAGGTATAATAGGATCATTATTATACTTAATAGCTATTAGATATGATATCATGATGGGTGTGTGTTTATGTACAAGATTTCAAGCACAACCAAAAGATTCACACTATCGAGCAGTTAAACGTATTTTGCGCTACTTAACCAACACTAAGGATTATGGTCTTTTCTATCCTAAAGGAATCTCTTTAGAACTCATATCATATAGGATTTCGATGGTTGAAAAACTGATAGGAAAAGTACAAGTTGGTCCTGTCACTTTATCAGTCAATATCTAGTTTCACAATTCAGTAAAAAACAAAAGTGTATATCACTTTCAACCTATGAAGCAGAATACATTTCTGTAGCTCTGGTGTGTGCACAAATTATATGCATGCAACAAACCCTTTAAGATTTCAGCAAAAATATAACTGGATCGCATATATATTGCGATAATACAAGTGCCATAAACCTATCTCAAAACTCTATAAATCATTCCTGGACTAAACACATTGATGTCCGACATCATTTTCTTAGAGATAACATAGAAAAAGATATCATACTCTAGAATTTCTTAGTATCTAAAACCAAATCGCAGATATTTTTACAAAACCATTTTACAAAGCATCTTTCATAAAACTTAGAAGAGAACTAGGTATATGTTCTTTAGCTGAACTTCTTTAATTCTTTAAAATAAATTAAAAGTTTTTCTGTAGTCATATATCATTCAACCACAAACTAAATTTTCTGGTTTGAGGTTGAAAAAATTTTTGCTTCAAAAATACTTTCTATATTTAAATAACTACTTTATTTATATAGGAGATCGAACTCATATATATATACATATATATATATATTCTTGAAAAAGGCCCTCTCTTCTAAATCAAAGATCATGTCTTATGAGAGAAACTCTGACTCCTCTTCAATAAACTACAGCTCTCCATCATCCAATGGTACTTATTATTCCCATTTAAAAGTTACCTCACAAGCAAACAAATCCATTTCACCAGCTACTTAAATACTGTATTGCATGGAATATTCACCTCTTGGCAAAATGGCTAAGAAGAATAACAATCTAGAATCACCATCCATGCATAATAAATTAGATGAGATATATAGCTACCAACAAGACTTGATCGAAGTACAAAAAGAAATGTACTATAAGCAAGAAGGAAAAAAGCATGCATCTACATTTTCTTGAAAAATGTCTCTTTACAATATGTGGACACTCTCCAACAAAGAACTTTCTTCATAAGAAGTCACCCTGCTTCAATGAAACACCGAACAAAGACGGTAATGTTACCCCATGGAACTTATGGGAAGAAGCGATATCAAACACCGAACATAGTCTTGTTTGCCTATACTGGTCTCCTCTTAAGCCATCTTTCGGGCAAACTAAGATTGAGCCAAATTCATGGTAAAAACAAAACTGCCATTCTTCTAACTCATTTGCTGAAAACTAAAGAAGTCTTTCATAAAAATGGAATGTTTAAGACTATACAACATAAGCATGTATATTCATGCATGAGTATTCATTTGTGATTTTCACCATATTTGAGATTAAATTTTACACATAATAGAAAAAACCTAACGTTTGAGTATAAAGGCAGACGTCTGTCTAATATCACTGAATAAAATTTTCGTTTCAGTTCAGGCTTTCGAATTTAAAACCAGATGATGGCACGAGAGCTCTGAAAAAATTATTCTTCAGCACAGACGTATGAAAAAGAACCCAGACGCACGTTTGAGCTCTCTATATTTCTACATGCTTCAGCACTGACATCTGAAAAAGTCCGGACGTCTGTCAGTTCTCTCTAGAAAAAATATCCCCTAAACATAGATGTCTTAATTTTTCCCAAATGTTTGTTCACCCTCTCTATTTTAAATTCTACATCCGTTCAAATGTCTGACCGACAATTTCAAACGTCTGTCATTCGCCTGAGCCTACAACTTTTCACCAACCTATATATTATCTTTTGCCTTCTCTTAGTTTTCATCATTTCCATTTTTAAAAACCCTAAAACCCCAAATCAATTTCCTCAGTCCAATTCTCAAATCAATGGCTCCAAAACCCAAAACTCCCATTGCCAAACAAAAGAAGGCTACTTCAAGACAAAGCTCTTAACCTTTTACTCAAGGATTCGTCATTGACCATCATATAGATGAATGGATTGTTGAGAAGGAGCATGGAAAGCAAAAATTGCAAGATTTGGGGAAAAAGCCTCTGCATTCTGGTCCGTTTTATCCAATTCGACGATTTATTCATTATGATATTGTCGATTTGACTGAAGATGCTAATATTTACCATCCAATCAACTATAATGATAATGCTAAAAAAATAGACCAATTAGCGGTATTTCTCTTTCTTGTCAATTTATGCTCTTTAAAAATTTGGAATCCTTCGGACGATGAAAATGGGATTTAGAAAAGTGTTTATGGAACAATAATAAAATTTAATATTGAAATGCATGGACAAACTTTTCGTTGTTCTTACACAGGAATTAGATTACAAGATGTTCCTGATACAAGACATGCACCATCAGATGTTGTTACTCATCTTATTTAGGAAGATAATATGCATAAACTAAAAACATCAAGTTTTTATCCAAAAGCACAACTACTTAATCATATGCTTATCAAAACAATTATCCCTAGATTAAGTAGTCATGAACAAGTATATGAAGATGATCATAAAGAATTGTATGCTATATTTGGTCATATTGAAGTAAGCTTGGCACAATACGTTTTTGAGCAAATTAAAAGCTTTTGGACACCTCAATGTCGAAGCATCATTTATGCTCCACAGATCATGAGAATTCTACAATCATTTGGCATCCCTTCATATCTTTCCCAATATGAAGAAATTGCAATTACAGATAGTGGAATTCGATTTCTATCTTTGATGCAACTTCCTGAAACTCTGCCAAGAATAGCACCTTTCTCGTAGTATCAACAGCCACAACAACAACAACAAACTCCCACTCAAACTTCCTAATCTGTAGGACCTTTAGAGCTTACAAAGTATTACTCTGACTCAGAAATTCAAGAAGGCAGAATTGCAACTGGGCAAGGGGAGAACAATCGAGATGTTGCCCTTCAAAACCAACGTCTCCTCCCTTGAACCAAAAGGTATTAGATAAAAAGATCTCTTACCTAGAACGATCTTTTTTTTCAATCGAATGACCAATGTATAAAATCACTTGAAAAGGTTGTTTGCACTTTAGGGAAAGTCATGAGAAATGTAAGGGGTCGTTCCACTTCATGATCTTCATCTTCCCTATCCCGATACCACAACCACCACCATAGTTGTTTCAGCCGAGACCTTCTTCAGGCGCACGGCCTTCAGGTGAACCAGCACCAAAATCTCATCCTAGTCAAACACTAATAACCGTTGATACCGAGTAAAGTGAAGATATATCCAAGCCTCTACAAGACCCTCCGCATATAGTCATTATATATCATTTCAGTGTCTCTCTGTTCGAGAAGATGAGGAACACTATGATCAGTCACAGTGGCAGAGCAGCGAATATGATGAAGATTCCTCTAATCTCTGGGGATACTTCTAATAGCAATAAGTTATCTTCTCTTTTCAATCATAAAAGTATATAAAACATCTTGATATTGTTTATATGATTATGTTTTTATGGCTATGCTTGATATTATCTGTAACTTTGGAAAACCATGTGTTCTTTGTGTTTCTTGCAAAATTTTATATTTTGTGTATCTCTTTTTGATAATGCCAAAGGGGGAGAGATATCATATTACATGTATATAGAGGGTAAATGATTGTATAGTTGTCATCATCAAAAAGGTGGAGAATGTTAGAACTTCTATTCTATGTTTCGATGAAAACAACTATACAATCATACATGTACAATGTATTCCATCTATTTGCAGGTAAATGTTTTGACAATTCACAATATCATAACTGAAGACAAACAGTAGAAGAAAAGAATCATTTGCAGTAGACAAGTTATTATAGTGTGTTATAGCTACGGATAGATAGTTTGCAAAATCTCCTTGAGTAGTTTTTAAAAAATTGCACATAATTTTTTTACTATGTATTCATTATTTCAAATTAATTAATTTTATAAGTATATAGGCATCAGACGTATGTTTATTTAAGTCCGATGTGTGACTGTTCTATTGGATTAAAAAATATATAATCAAACAGACGTTTGAATTTTATCCCAAACATCAGAACTAGGTAACGCGCTAAAACTCTGAAAAGACACTTGCTTCATTCTAATTGTTGCATCCATAACTCTTCAATGCATCTCTTCTTTCTTAAATATTGCAACCCTTAGACTGAAATAGAATATACTAAAGGTTATTACTTCTCAAGAAAACCATTTAACACTTATAAATATGTAAAGATTTTGAGAAACAGCTCACTTGAATTTTCTGAATCTTTTCTCTTTACTCTTTGCATACTTTGATCTCTAGAAGCAGTTAATACATCATTCTTATCACTTCCTAAAATCAAATCTTCACATATACATACTACTCAAAGGAGATTATAGGAAGATTCGCGTTGTTTAGTCAAAATCAGTGTTACTAAGAACACATACTCATCAAGAAAAGGCTTCTTTTATCAAACCTATTCTTCCAGTCACAGTGAGGAATGTTTGCTAATTTAAGGCCGAAGGGAAGCTTTGGGACTGGATGTAGGATGGGAGGTCTAAACAAGTATAAAACCTCTGGTGCAATTGTTTCTTTACTTTTATTTGCTTTACTCTGGTAATTATTAGTTAGTTTTTATTACGCTTGCATATTAGATAAAAATACACGATCCGTACACACTTTCAGGCTGGAAGGCTTCTTGTGTTTATGAAGGCTTTTACTTATGTTAGCTTGCTTGTGAGGTGAGTTTCTCACCATTTGATTGTATATACCGTGTATATATGTATGCTTGAATATACTATAAAATATTGAGCAAATAAGTTATAAATTTAGATCTTAGGTGATTTTGAAAGTAAATAACAACTATATTGTATATCATCTCTTTTATGGCCTTCTATAACACGTGTCATTCCCTTGGCATCGTGTATATATGGTTATTTGGATTGTTTATTGAAATTATAATGGGTTGGAATGGTCCGTATAACGATAGCCACTATGAAAGCACTTTGAATCCCCTTGTGTTTGAACTTACTCAAATTGTTTGAATGTTTATATATTGTGATATAATACATTTTGGTTGTGATTTACACAAATATAATTTTATGTGACAGTAAGGAATTGGTTTGGAAACTTATAGAACTTGTGAAAGATAGTTGTAAGAGTTATAATTAAGTTAGTCACTATGGATGCGCTTTGAAAACGCCTTTTTGGGGGGATTTTTAAAGTCAATTTAAAAGACATCCTTAGGGGTTTCTTTCCATGTTTATTAAGTATTATATCTAAAGTACTTACTATGAAAAAAAATTAGACCTTAAGTGTGACGACCCGCCCTTCTACTACCAGAAAGACGTATCATCATTAAGAAAGAAAGGGATGAGAAAATAGAAAAGATAGAGAAGAAAGAACAACAACAACAGAATCTCACAGCGGAATGGAACAAAATATAATATATACACTTAAATATTTAAAAGTTCTACATATATCAGAGTTATACAGATAATACATCAATACTAGACAGTTATAAACACCTGTCTAGTTAATACAACTCAAACAATATGACTCAGAGATACTAACACAGCGGAACTATATACATATATCTACAACGTTGAAGCCTCCTGCTCCATTGCTCCTCCAGAATTCGTCAAAGCTAACCTGAATCCCTTGACTACCCGTAAAAAATTTTGGTACCCGAGAATTTATGAAAAACAAAAAAAAACTCCGGGTCAGACATGGGTCTGGTATGAGTAAACGGTTTAAAGTTGTTTAACTTTGGAAAAACATTTGAAAACAAAGGTATCACGTAAGACTTCCCACAAATAAATACAGGTAAGTTTTTGCCTTACGCTAACCAAAACATTTCATAGGAAATCCGGTGATATTATAATAGTGTCTAGGGTTTTCAAATAAATAGAAAATAGCCGAAATTGTTACATGATTAAATTCCAGCTACTAGCCACAAAAGTGGGTAATACAAATCAAAACCGTAAGGTCTCGTAGGGAAAATGGATTTCCAACAATGGCAGGGCTACTGGGGTACCGCCCGTCACAGTACGGGGCCTAGATCACCGTACCGAGGATTACTCCCTTCATCCCCTGCAACACAAGGCCGGAACCATTCCTTACTGTACAGTCCCGAACAAGATAAACCCCGCGGTTGTAGCTAGCAACCGCCCACTAAGCCGAAATATAAAGAGGGACATCTAGACAGGGGAAATATCTTGTCCTGCTTGGGCATGACCCACCTAACCTTGCTGCACATCCCCTGTTTTAGCCATTCCCGGTTGATGAGGCTTGAGGCTACGATTACCTTTAAAGAACATATCACTTAGAATGCTCATCGTCCGCCTGACGATGTGTTGAAAGCATTCAATCCATACAAGTTCGTTCCGGGTTCGAACGAAACCGAAGGCATTATCTCGTCACACTCATTTTGGAATCACCCTCAGAGTCAACGACGATAACCCTTGCATTCTGAAAACACCATCTCGATCACCAATGATAAGTCACGACCTATCGTTTAATTTGGATCGATGTGGTTTTCGGAGAATCAAATATGATTCTTCCGATCCTGGTCTCATCGAATCCAAACGCCATTTTAAGGGCCAAGTTGTCTAATTAACTTACAGTTTAAATAAATTAAATTCAACAATTGAATTAATATAGCATTTATCATAGATAAAACATATACAAGCATCACAGATATAATACAGCATATCACAGACTAATATCATCACATAAATATTACAATCAGATATTCAATCATAACGGTCCATAAGCAGTCACCTTTCAGCTTATTTGAAGTTAATAATTACCTAAGAATTAACCACTTAACTCTGTTTAATTAATCATTAATTATCAATCAATTACTTATTTCAAATTGTCTTAATGATTTCTTAATCAGCTATTAAATCCTAATCACATTCTATTTCACACTATTAATTACTTCCTTACTCAAGTGATTTAACTTTTATTACTTATTTAACTGCTTTCTGACCATTAATTAATAACTTTATTTTATTTATAAAACTTAATTATTCAGTTATTATCTGCTAACAACTTAATTAATCAATAATTAATTCTTAATCAAGTTTCTTAATTAATTAACTATTAATTCATAATTAAGTCACTTGTTTAATTAATTTCATATTTACCCCTTTCCATAATTATTGATCTCTGATTAAAATTTTTAAAGTAAATACTCTCGGTCACCTTTCAAAATTAATTATTTATCTTAATTAACGTAAAAAAAACAATTTTCCTTAACTTGAAAAATCAATTTATTTTAACTACGCATCTCAAATGTTAATTTACTTGTACTTAACTTAGACTAATTGCCTAATTTAAAAGATAATTAAGTGTTTTTAAAAAAAAACTAGTTACGAAATAAATAAAGTCATAATCTAAAATCTTCTCAATATTTCAATTTTTATGAAACAGCTTAATTAACTAATACACTATTGAAAAACTGCATTTGCAAAAAAAGAACCCGAGTCGCCCCTTTCTTAAACTCGAGTATTGCTTCGAGTAACCCCCCCCCCCCCCATATTACCGAGACCTTTCCGTTACTCCTTCTTCTCCCTTCTCTTATCCATTTCTACAGGTAGTTCAGTTTTAAACTTAAGTAAAAAAAAACTTCAGCAAAACTAACCACACACGAACGAGACGAACTCGGAGGGAAGCCCATAATCGTACGAGCATAACCCGAAGAAAGAACACAGCTATACTCTGACACGCAAACCCAACTTCAACGCCACCGTGCACGTGCACGGTGGTTAGCCGCACCTCCAGCGGCCTTCGCCAACACCCACAAACCCCAATTCCTTTTCTCACCCACAATCGAAACCTAGGAATACGAAATAAGGTCAAAATCGAAATTTTGCCTTTTTGTACGAAAACCGAAGCTCACCTCTGGCAGTAACGGCCTCGCCACCCCTCCTCACTTCACCGGAGGCGCCTAAAATTCAACCACATCCCAATATCATGACAAGCTTCCTCCCTGTTGAATTTCATGAAGCTCGAACCCGTGAAGGCGTCGATCTTGTCATGTTTACTGACATGTTTTAAACTTGAAATAAAACCCTACAATGATCCTAACTCTCAAATTTTCTCAATGGAAAAATTATTGTATATTTTTCTCGAAATCATTGGTATCTAAACTATCTACATACCAAATTTCAACTGTTTAAATTGATTAAAGTGTCTGAAATTCATAAAAATATTGTTTTTACTTAAGTTCAAACTGTTCTTTAAAAACCAATCTAAAAATCTTATTTTAAGTTTTAAAAATCATAACTTACAATATGAATTCAATATATAGTCTTGAATCCAAAATTTGCAACAATCGAATAACTCCAATTTTCACTTGATTTCCTGTACCCTGATATTACAGTGGTATCCTTTAATAGTTTGTTTAAACCAACTTCCTAACAACCATTATTCGAAGTTTATCATCTTGTTTGTTGAGAATTTGAAGCTACTCAATGGTTTAAATGATGGTAATTTGAGTATTAGAACCAATACGCAACCTGTATCAAATTCCAGAGAACACCAACATACAAATTCATGTGTAAACTGAAGCATAACTAAACAGTTAATAATTAATGTTTGAACTGTTTTTAAATAACTTAAACTTTTTTTTTATAAATATTAAGTTTACTCACAAGCCAATTTTTGTTGAAATTGAAATGTTAAAGCTGCAAACTTGAATCAGCTCTTACAAAATTAAATTTATTAGCTTTCTTGCTTGACTTCCTGAAAACTTAACCTTCAGTAAATAGTTTTCTTAACTTGTTTTAATTTGTTTCCAAAGTCTGGTTTAATGTTCTCAACATCCTGTTTGTTGGGAAAACAAGCTAACAAAGGTTTAAATAAAAATAACATGAGTGTTAAAATCAACTATATGATCTGCATCCATCACAGAGAAACAACAGAGCATAACCCAGACATTCACAAACTCCTACTCACCCATCACTGATTCCATTCCATAAATAAATGAAATCAACTTATTTGAATTTAAATAAACTAAAAATTTAAATCTTGATGTTTACTCACCTGCCTGTTTACAGAAAGTATAGATGTTTTGAAACTTGGTTGCTTGGAGTTTAAAACTGCAATTTTTGAATCTGTTTTTGTTTGAACTAAATTTGAGTTTGCTCTCCTTTTCCAGCTTAGTGTTCTCAAGTTTTTGGTTATGTGTTTTGCTGAACAAACCAGAACTAACAAGCAACTGCATATATAAAAGATAACAGTGGTATGGAGAAGTATCATCTGGACAGGCCTTATTTGTTTTTGACCAAATAGGATTGTGAATTAATTTACTGCAATATGACAGTTCGGCTGAAACATTAATTGACAAAATGTACTTAGCTTTAATGAATATGTCTTCAAATGTGTTAACATACCATTAATGTTCCCTGATTGTTTTTATGCTGAGATGGTAACAATTTACACTTTGGTTCCTAACTGAGCTTACATCATAGCATTATGGTTGGCTGCTTTAAAGATATTTGCTTGCAGGTTGTACTTTTGCTGATAAACATGGCTTGTATATGAAGCTACTTGTTTGTCTTGTTATTTTTATTTGGAAACAATATATTTCAGTTTGATGTTTTGCATGATAACCCCTTGTTCATTTCTTCTAGTTTACATTTCCTAGCTTGAATAAATACATACATACTTGTCAGGTCAATGTCTTGAGTATTAATACATTTGTTTTGTATAAAACCCTTTGTCTTATATTTTATATTTTGACTAATTTTATTTTATACTAGTGCTTATATTTTCCGCTTTATACATTCATTTGTATCCATAATTTAGCTACCCATTATTAAATTATATACATGTGTTTGTCTAATATATAATATTTATATTTATATTAAACATTATCATCTAAATGTTCACCAAAAGAAAGTATTTTAATTTAATAATGAAAGATAAATATTATAAGGGAATTTATTTTAGAATTTTCAAACGTTACTATCCATAAGTATTATTTTATTCTAATCATAAACAATATTAAAGTATTTTGAATTAAATTATATAAGATAGATTTTTATTGTAAATATTATTAAGACATTTGTTCCAAATTTTAAATTTTATTTTCTTTCAAAATACCAATATATATTATAAATAAATGGCAATATTTCCAAAATTATATTCATTTTAATATGATCAGATTACATTTTATTTAATTAAATCAAATATTTAATAAAATAAACGGGGCCAAAATCCAGGGTCGTTACATTAAGTCAATTGACAGCATATTGAAAATGAATTGAACATTGAAGGGTTTAAAACTAGTTTTGTGGTATAAACAGGAATCACCAACAACACTTTGAATCTAAAAAAACCTTTTGGTTGTTTTATAAATTTTGATAGCAGTTCTGTAAATATTATTGTTTATTGTTTGAAATATTATTGTTTATTGTTTGAAACTTTAAATGGTTTAAAATAATATTTAAACTGAAACATTTTTGGGGTGTTTCTAAACTTTAAACAACACTTCTTTAAATGCTATAATATGATATTGAGACTTTAAAATGATATTTAAATATAGTATTTTTCTATAATCATTTTATAAATGTTTAATAACATTAATTAAAGTATTTTATAAGTGTTTTAGGTATATTTTCATTAATTATATATGAACTTTTAATGTAAAGGGTTTTTAAATGTAAAGGATGCTTTTTTATTTATTTCTGTTAAATTCTGATTTACTTATTTTTAAGTAATATTTTGCATAGATATTTAAAAAACTATATATGTATTTTCAAAGTATTCATATATTGATATATGTTTGGCAAAGTAAGTTAAGAAAATTTATAAAAGGATAAAGTGGTTTTTATTACCTTAAATTATAATGAATGTTTTTAAGAAATTAATAAAAAGTACATTACCTTGTTAAATAAGTAAAGACGTAATTAGATTTTCAAAAGAGCATTTTATATATAATGTTAAGTGTGAAATGGTTTTCAGTTTTGCAGTAATAATGTTTTAATAACATTTTTTTAACCCATTTAATTATACTTTTGAAAATGTGAAATCTTGTTAAGAGATTTATGAATATTCTTATACCTTTGGGATAAGGATATGAATAAATTTTTAATTATTGAAAAGAGTAGAAATGAATAGCGGAATAGTAGTCCACATGTATATATCTTCAGTAAAGGTATTTTAAATAAATATACAAGTGTTTACAAAGAAGTTTTAATTAATAAAAGAATTAATTAAATAAAGAGAGGATTAGAAGTCGCTTATATGGCTCAATCATGCTTTGTGTGGTTTAATCGTTCTTTGTGTGACTTGATCATGCTTTGTGTATTTACTTGTTTATGGAAAGTATTTAATCATATACTTAGCACTAAAACCTAACGAAGTAGATTTATTCTATATGTGAGAGTTAAGATTGATGTTCAAGCAGGACTTAGAAGCAAACAGTGCTCAACCTACCGGCTTCACCCTTGACCAAGGGATGGTGTAAGTTGAGATAGTTAAAAACATGATAAGTATACCATACGTGCTTTCCATATGTGTTCATTTTCATTTGTACTCGATCGTCGATTATTCGACTATTAAACTTGACCAAAATTAACTTTGGAAGTATACGTAAGCATCATGTATTACGGTTTGAGATACCCAGAAATGACTCATTCATATGAATCGTCTCTTGCTTTAAGAATGTATATGTAAGAAATCCCCTAGGAAGACTCCTTTTTATCATTCATTTACTTCTTAAAGAATTGAAATTGAGTTAATTAGAAATTCACCGATTTACTTTTAAAGAGTCTGGTTCGAATAAATGTATTACTTACCAAGAACCACTTCAAAATCGATACACGAGTTCGATGTTCGTGAAGCAGTTATGAAGTGAAACGTTATAGAGTTGCACTATCTATTCTAAGGTTAAGACTAAGGAAGAGATCAATGTTAACATTTCAAATGATGTTATCGTGTTAAACTGCCAATCTTGAGGTTGATTTCAAGAAAGAGGGCAAAGTTAGTATTCATCGAACGACTTATGCTGGAATCCATGAATTGTTCAAGATGCTGAAATCCATGTAGAGGTTCGAGATTGTTCGAGTGAATGACTTGTATGTTGAGATGTCGAACATGACTTCACTATAGAGAATGATAGAAAACATGGTAGGATGCATAACTAAGGGGTTTAGCTAAACCAGGTGGGTATATTAATTCCAAATATCTAGAGATGCTTCCGGTTAAGGCGCACGAGAGTTGATGGTGTTCGATATCACATGTTCGAGCATGGTTATATTTACCTTTATAACGTATTTTATCCAGATATATGTATGGTTTTGGAAGGTAATTTCTAACCCTTGTCATGAGCGTGGCTTCGGTTTACTGTGGAGACCTCTAGGGAAATCCAAATGTGAAAGTAGCTTAGCAGTTCTAGTTGTACTTGCGAGATGCAAGTAGCATGGTTATTTTCTAAGTTACATTCTACACTCTAGACACTGTCTATTATATAGCTATATGTACTTATTAAATGATTTTAATTCTTTTGAAGGGAAAATCATTAAGGTAAGTCAAACGGTATTAAAAGATAATGTTGTATGGTGCACCATATTTCTTGAGTTCTTCACACCAGGCATATGTCTTACTCACGGTTTTATCTTAAACTTAGTTCCTCGAGTACTCTTTTGAGCAGTTTAAGAAAGGCAGGTTTTAGTTGGATATTCTTTGGTGCTCAAGGATATGGGCTGTATATTTCACCTACCATAGTACTCTTATTTCTGTTGCACTACTATTATATATATACACATAAGCATTTGTAAGGACATGTTGCTTTTAACTTTCCAAGCTGATGATAATACTTAGGATTGTAACTCTGAAATGCTATGTATCTTAGAGTAGCACCGTATACTATCTTTATATATTATCATTCCATCGTGAGATTATGTAGTTTTGTTCTCTTCTCTCTAGTTTGTTTTCATTTTATTTTAGTTTTATTTTTTTTACACAAACAGTCTTCCTTTCTAGCACTTAGGTGATTGACACATGAATACCGTGGTTGTATTAATGTTGAAATTTGGAGGTCAAAAAGGCGGGTTGTTAAAATTAGCCATTGATAAATAATCTGAAACAAGACAACTAGCTCTCATACCAATCTATTTTTCAAAATTTATCGCTCTAGTACCAATCTATTAGGCAAAGCTTTAACGTGGAAGTAACAAAAGGATCTAGTTTGTTGATTATTAATTAACAACCAATTTAATGAACGGTAGTCACTAAACAAAGAAAGATAAAATAGTGGAAAACACAAAGATTTAATGTGGTTCGACCGTATTGCTACGTCTATGGATCCAACAACTATTTTTTATTTTATTGAAGAAAGAGAGTATAAGAGGGAGATTACAAAATTATAGGTGTAAAAGTGGAGAGACTAAACTATAATTACAAATTGAATAATCAATTTCTCGAAAGACTTAGCTCTAAATCCCTAATTTGACTATAGAAATTAGGGTTTTATAAAGAAGAGGATAATAGTGGATGCACTCTCACCCAAATATAAAGATGAACTTCTTTAATTTTAAAAACAAAGGAATTACTTGGGACAAAGAAAATCAATTTCATGATTGCCTTACGATATTTCCAAATTCTATGATTTGATTTAATGCAAATGGTAACAACAATCTTAGTTTCAATAAATTTCCTTTACTTGATTTAATTCTCCATGCCAAATATCTTCATTCTCCATATTACAAAATAAATAAATTCATAAATAGGCTTCTTTCCTCACTTATAAATTAACTGTAATTAATTGATTATGAAACCAATTTATTTCATTCAAACAAAATAATTCTCTTACAATTTCTCATTTACTTTCTTTTCGCGTAGAGCTTGGTAGATTAGTTGAGTGAATCAACTAATACTTTTCCTTTCTTCTTTGTAAATATTTGAATTATACTAATTTAATAAAAAATGATGGTTTGAATGGTTGAAAATATAAAATATCATGTTTTGTTTAATTGTTTTATCAAAAAGATACAAGGGTATACTAGCAATTCTAAAGGTTCATTTGAAGGTCTTCTTATCTTGTACTACATTCTTAAATTTCGACAATGCAATTATACTTATTGAGAAGGAATATTAATTGATTCATGCAATTAATTGAATATTGGAGGCAAGTAGGAAAGGCAACCAAATAATTTAAGATAATATATTAATTTATTTAAGAAATCAATCTAATATGGATATATGTGAACAAGTGCCATTATGCTTAATTTGTATTGAAATCAAATCATGTAAATCCAAAAAGATTTCGATCTTATCTCCAAGGTAGTCTTCATCCTTGCACAATTATTCTTCTCATATTGTTGTACTTCCACTTGAAGTGAAGAAATACTCAAGGTTATTGGCTTCGATGACGTTGGTGTTTATACCAAAATATGGCACGGGCACACCTAAGAGATTATAGTAAAGAAGAAAATTAAAGAATAATAAATGAAAATGAAGTAAGGATGATACGCGTAGAGTTTATAGTGGTTCAGTTAACTGATTCCTACATCCATTTAGCTTTTCAATTAATTATACTGTTGTTTACAACTTCTGTTCTTATGCATCGATATGGATCATCGGGATTACAGAGGAATTACAGTAAATCAGTAAACAACTCAAAAAAGATCCTTTCAAAGACCTCCTCCACCTCTATTTATATCTTTAGGTCACGGGAAATTCCTCCAGCATGATTGTAGTTATGTTCTCCATGTCCAGTAGTAGTTAAGCATGAAAAGATCGTGGCTATGTCAGCAAATATCATGGATCGATACCGATCCATGGGCGTGGATCGGTACTGAATCATAAGATTGACTTATGCATCTCTTCCATTACCTTGCGTGGATGGACTTGTTGTTAGCTTCATGTTTTCAATCTTGATTACTCTATTATAAGCTTGTTTCTCGGTTAATAAGCTAGATCAATGGTGGAATGGAGTTCATGACTTTAAGTGCTCGAGTTACCCGAAAATGAATTACATCCAAAGGATGTTTTGAAGTTTGAAAGGGGTTGCCATCACCTTGGTTTGGAAGTAGACGGAGTTTGAGGTGGTGCAGATGGAATTATGTGGATGGCACCTAATCATCACTTTGATGGTTTGAAGTGGTTGAACTTCAAGATGACTTTGCAGTTGCCTTGTTTTCTTGATTGTACTTAGTTTCTAGGCCTGTTGGCTATTTCTCTAGGCTTCCTGCCTTGATAACTTTCAAGTCCAGCTCATCAAGTTCGTATGAATTCGTCCTGACTAAAAGGCTAGATAACAGCAGGTATAGCCAAACCTCATTATATTGATATGCTGTTTCCTTCCTTTCTTTGTCTGTAATTTCTATCCTTTGATTATTTTTTATTCTCTTTGTTGGACTGGAATTGTTGAGATTGTCCATGGACTAGATTACTAGGTGCTATGTTTCCACTACTCAAAACTTTGATTTTGCGCTACGCACATAGACACACACACACACACACACACACACACACAAATATATATATATATATAAGTTTTATCTCACAAAATATATTTTTTCCTCTAATTTTAAATTTAAACACTCTACAGTCCTTGATTCATTGTACCTTCTAGAAGTCACAATTTCAAATCTGTAACCACACTTTTATGTTATAAAAGCAATCCACTTCATGTGACCCATTTTTATCTCAAGCACCCAAGTTTAAATCCAACTTTCTTATAATATATTTAGAAATTACTTTATTCATTTAAGAATCTTTATTTCTTCCTATTTAATCGGTTCTTTCTTAGAAGTTTCAATGAAAATCAAAGTTTAAATTCAATGACCTTATAATTTTCAATTTTTTGAAACAAATAAGCATATTTTTTTACTTTGTTTACTCTACTCTTTTAATTAGTAATTTAAATAGAAAAAAACAAATTTTCATATACTTGTGACAATATTTAAAATAATGAAATAACTTAAAATTAATGAGCAAAACCGATATGAATGGACCAGTTTTATGTTACTAATCCCCAAGCCTATTAAGCCCCCGAGTCGAAAGCAATAAATTGAAAAAGAAATGTATGATCTAAATGTCTATTAAGCCCCCGAGTCATAGTTTATACGAAGCTTTTATGTTATTTTAACTATCGGTCATAATATATAAAATATAAATGGATCAGTTTTGCTTATTCGGATTGCATTGACATACACCCATTTTCCATTGTTATATATGTTTTATCATATAAAAGGATCAATTCCGATCAAATATCCATATATTCAACATTCATTTCAGCCTAACAATGCACTCTCTTTAACTCAATGAATAATTTTACACTGTGGCTACACGTATATTTTATTATTTCACAAAAATACCAGTATTAACATGTTAATTACTACTTTGGGAAGCTAAAATATGTAATGGTATACAACTCGATAACCTCTTCTACATGTATTTGAAGAAGAGAAACTCAGTCGATAACATTTTCATTATTATTTGTTCGTTGGAAATTAGGGTTCATTCTCTCTTTGGTTTCTATTTCAGTTTTGTAAAGAAGATTTTCTTTCACCAATAAAATTTTGTATTTATTTCTAGATGTAGCAGGTAACTTGATATGCCTCATTCCCTTATCCATTTCATAGCTAAAATTACTTAACTTCCTATTATTTCTTTAGTTCTAATTATAATTTGAGCTACCCATTATAGCTAATAAAAATGTTTTGATTTTTCTATTCTAAAATCAAGGACTATTAAATGGTTTTGGATCATTTTTCACCTAATTTATGTTTATTTTATTTGGCTTTGATCTTTTTATTTATAGGTTTAAAATGGAATTAGTGGAACTAAAAAGTTAGAGAATTGTAAGATCTATTTCAGATGGTTTGAACTTTACGGTAAATTATCTCTATTTTGTTGAATTTAAGATATTTTATTTAAAAAAAATATTTTTAGTTTATCAATATTTATTGGAAGGAATATTTTATTAGAGGTTGATAAAATAGAATTAAGTCTTTATTGATAATATAGCATTGTTTAGTAACGAAAATAGATAGACCTTTCTCTTCGTCTCAAGTCGATGGATCTTCTCAATTGGAAGATCTTCCATATGGATAATACATATTCCGGTTGACCGAGCCTAATTCTAATTGTTTTGTTCCAAAGCAAAGATATACATGGAGGTGGTTCGTCCTATTCACGACCAAGAGGTAATGGATTCTCTTTCGAATAGGCCCTGAAAAGAGAAGGGAAGCAGGAATGCCAACAGGCATCTGTCTATTCTCTAATTCATCCGACCCGATAGTACCCATTATGCGTCTCTTAGATTTAAACATGGGTAATGTAATAATATATGCCATTCGCTGACTAACTTTATTCCCTCTACCAGTTCTTCTTCATTTTCTTAAATTATTATTAATTTTACTTAGCCAATATAATTTTGTATTTGGTCCAAATGTATATAAGTTAGTTGTATATATCATTTTTCTCTTATCCATTTCCTAATTAATTTCACTAGATTATTTCATTCCTTTAAATTTTTAGCCCTTAGTAAAATCATTTAACATCCTTTCATTTATTTTGTGCTAATTTCGAATTAGGTTTCAGATAAAAATATGTTGAGTTTTCCATTCTAAAAATTAGTAATTGTGAATGTTCATAGATTTTCATCGGATTAATAGAATTAATAAGTTGGAGAATTGGAAATTAAAATTTCAGGTGATTTTTTTTCATTTTTTGGTATCCTATCTTTACTTATTCAATTTAAGATATTTTATTACAAATTAAAAATCAATTTTCTAGTTTGGCAATGTTTGTTATAAATATACTAAGTTCGAGTTTTTAAAGTGTTATAAAGTTTTCTTAGTTAATCTAGTGTTATTTTGAATAAATATTTCTATTCACATCAGATAAACAAATAATGATAATGTTGTAATTTATGTGATCCACAAAGTAACTTTTTTGTTATAAATATTTGATAGGTCTTCTTTAATTTGTTATAAGAATTGACATTAGTTAACTAACATTTATAAATTCTAAAACTATTTTTCCCTATTTATTAAGCAAGTACCAATCCATCATATCCTCAATCATAATTATATATGATTCTCGTTACTCTATCATTTTTTTCTTTCTACTATTTGAAATAATTTTTCCTCCTATTATTCTTATGTAAATTAGAGATATGAAGTTCCCTCTAATATTCCAAAAGAAGGATATAATTTCCTTTCATCTTCTTATTGGACAGTGACTCGTCTATCATAGGTTTTTTATTTTATTTTCAATTCATCGTTTTTTAATTTTGCTTTATTTCCCGCTTTTTAGTTGCATCTTCAAATAAAGTTTCTTTAGTTAAAGAACATTAATATCTAAAGGTACTAGGTTTGGTATTGACATTAAAAAAAATCTATATTTTACAGCCAAACTAACACAATAATATTTTTTTGTCCTTTATTTACATTTTGTTCAAGTTTATGATATTTGGCCTTTTTGAAAAAATATATTTCTTTAGGGATATTCGGTAATTATGGCTAGAAAAAAGGGAGAATAAGTGAATTTTCCTATATTGGTGATTTATTACATTGCCAAATATCTATGAACATAATTTAGGGCATTTTTTTACGTCTAAATTTTTTGTTTATCATTGCCTTTGGCCCATATTTTTTTTGGAAAATATAGTCCTTCCATCTATGAGTGCAGTAATTATCGACCAATCTTTATTAATTAATTATTTTTGATTACAAGCTAGATATTCTTAAAATTTACGTTAGTAATGCTTTATTACCATTAAATAATTTTGATTTTTTTTGGTTAACTTACCATGTTCGACATTGTTAATAAAAATAAATTTTGTGTAACTTGCAAGAAAGATGTACTATTACAAAAGGAAGTACATTTGCACTCAAACTGGTAGAAGCGCTAAAGTGCCTTTTATCCTTTAAAAGAAGATAAATAATTAAGGTAACAATTTAATTTATAAATGCATAAAAATACTACGTTCCAAACATAGAATGTTGTGCATAATTACTAGCTCATAGCATGCTGTTGCAATTATGTGGTATTATTTATGTTAGATAACTTGGTAAAAATTTAGTATCTCTGTGATAAGATGCTCTAAAACGTATTTATTTTATTTTTATTATCTTGCGTTTCTTTAATCTCATTTCTATAATGAGGTATGCAACTTTGTATTTTCTTAGAGGGACAAACTATAGAAATAAAGTTCATCACTCATAATTTTATCTCCCTCAACCTGTGTAGTTAAAGCACTTAGTGATTATATAGTGGTGGAGGTTTAAAAAGTTATAGGCGGGATATAACAGAAAATAGCCGAGGTGCAAAAAGCTTTATTAGACATAAAACCAAATATTTGAAGTTAATTTATACTCTCCCTCACACTGTTTATGGATGAAAAAATATAGTTTAATCTTATATAATAAAAATGAAGAATATCATGATTTATGTAGATTAGATTTGGTGACTACAATAAACTTCTAATTTATATTGAGCATTTATGCCTTAAATTAGGTCTTTAACCCAACTTTGTTGATTTAGTTTAAAAAAACTACTCAAATCAAAATTTATATATTACTCTTGCTAAAACGAATGATAAAAAGTCTTGATTTAGTGGGTGTAGCGGAAAATAATATGGCTTAAAATAGATCTATTGTTTCATAACACTAAACTGAAATAGCGTTGTGATTGAACAACGCTATACTTTATAGCAAGGATTTTGCAGGGCTTTCATGAGGCTTTAACTGTATAGCTCTCAACATACTATTCCTTAAATTCAATTTTTGCTATGTTACGGCACGCGCTTCGCCCGTGAATTATTTTTCTTATAAATTGTATATGTTTAAATCAATCAAAAAATGATTTTTTTATTTATTTTCAATTGATATTAAGATTTGTATATTTGTAAAGAAGTATTTTGAAACTGTAAAGAAAGTTTAATTTTAAATTATATCTTTAGAAGCATTTTGAAATTGTAAAGCATGTTTAATTATTAGATCCTATTTTAGATGCATTTGAATTTGTAAAAGAAGTTTAATATTATATCCTATTTTTAAGTGATTAAGATTTGATAAATATATAGGGGGACGTTTTTGGTAGTTCACATTAGTACCAAAAAAGTGTGATACCCAAGCTATTAGAGCATTTCCAACCAGGTCATGGTTGAGAAGTAACCGACCCACAACGGGGGGGATCAGTTGGAGCCTTTTGGGTTGCTTCTTAGCCAACCAAAATAAGACGGCTAAACATAGCCGACCTTATCCTGGCCGGCCATGCCAACGGCTATTTAGTAGCCGACTCAATGCCAACGGCTATGTTATAGCTGTTGGGACTTATCCGGCTAGTTTTTAACCGGCTAAGTCCCAATGGCTACCCAACCAACTATTGCCTTTTCCTCTATATAACTTCTAAATTTCAAACTTTTATTTACACTATTTCAATTACAATTTTATCTCTTCTCAACACAATTTCTTCAACCAAGACGAATAATGTGGAAAAATTACAAAGAAAATCTCATAAATTTTCATCTCCTAAATTTCTACCTCTGCAAAGGCCAGATAATCAGAATCTGGCTCAATTCAATCAACATATGTATAATTCTCAACACGGTCAAAATCAGTTTCATTCTCAACAGGCGCCAATTCCCTATCAGCATGAACAAAATCAAAATATCTACCATTCTCAACAAGATTCAAACCGGTACAAAATTCTCAAAATTCGAATTATTCGCAGAATAATTCATTTTCACAAAACTTTAACTATGATCAAAACTACGTATCTCCCCATAGCCAACAACAGTCGGTATTGCCTTATCGTTCACAAAATATATCGAGAAATCTCAATAATAAATTTGGAGGCAATAGATTTAAAAATCAGGAAACCGAATTCGATGTCAATGAAATAGCCGAAGAAGAAGACATTTACAGGAATCCTAATTTGTCTTTTGGTCAAACTTGGGAAAAATCAACCATCGAGAATCAACATTTTTGAATCTGGTAGAGCAGAATCGAAAGGTGCAAAAATAGTTAAATGGTCCCTGGACGAGCAAGCTGAATTAGCATTCTGCTGGGTTGAATGTTCTACAGATAATAAGAAAGGTACGGGCCAAAATTAAACCTCATTTTGGACTTCTGTAGGTAATTTATTCAACCTTCGAACTCCAAACAGATCCCCAAGACTGGTAGATTCTTTGAAGCAGTCGTGGAAAAGAATAAATGTCGCTTGTCAGCATTGGAAAGAAATAAGGCCGGCCTGCATTCTAGACAGAAAAGCGGGGCAAACGACATGGACCTGGTAATTATTTGAAATTTGGACTTCTAAATAACAAGTTTTATGGTTAATTCTTGTAATAGTACTACATCCTCTATAGCTCAATCAAGCAAATGCATTGTATATGCCTGAACATAACAATCAACCATTTGACTTGTACCATTGCTACGACATATTAGAAAAAGAGGAAAATTGGAGTTGAGTGCTACAAGAACATTCAGTAATGCAATTTCTGTAACAACCAGATAATTTCAACCATTCACATCCATTATAAGTGTATGGGTAGACACTCATGCCGAAATTGAATTGCTCAAAATACCGCGTTGTAAATAAAAATTTGGCAAATCTCAGAATATACAGTAAATAAAATCACAGATCACAGACACAGCGTATATAAAAATGCAGCGGAAGAAAAAGAGATAGTAGTTCATGAAGCTAATATATAAAATATAAGATACATCAGAGTTAAATAAGATGCAACAGAAGAGTAACAGGATACATCAGGTACAAATCAGATACATCACTGAACCACTGGATACTGAAACAAAATAGATGGCTGGATCTTCAAGGAAAGCTCAACGCCTGTAACGACCCGTATTTTACGAGTCGATAAATCGTAGAATTTGCAGGTCGATAGTGTTGTTTGTGTTGCTTCTAGCTTGAGTCGTTTAGAAGTTAACCCGGGTACAAGTGATGAGTCGTGACCGACTCATAGGGGACCGACTCAAGGAGGGGTAGCGGTTTAAAGTGTTGGCCGAGATAAGGATGGACCGACTCAAGAAGTTAGGCGACTCATAGGATGACCGACTCATAGAGGGCCGAGATAAGAAGTGTGGCCGAGTCAACGAGTTACGACTCATAGGGTTTGCCGAGTTAAGGAGTTAACGGGTTAAGGGTGTAGCGACTTAAGGGGTTTAGGCTTAGGTCGTGGGTAATGAGTCGGCAGGGTTTTGAGTCGTAGGGCCTGATGAGTCGTGAGTCGGCATCATAGTTGAGTCGTGAGTGTGTATTGTTGAGTCGTCGTACGACTTAGGACTTGGGGAAAACGCGGCAGTGTCTTAGGTCGGAGGCTTTTAGGTCGTGACCGACTTATGTTGAGTCGGCACTGGTCTTGAGTCGTGAGTCGGTAGGTGTTGAGTTGGTTTGGGTTTGAGTCGTATGACCTTGTGCCTTGGTGTATGGAGTCGTTGGCTTGAGTCGGAAGGCTGTGCAGTTGAGTCGGCTGGGGTAGGTCGTCATGGCAATGAGTCGTGAACGACTCATGGTAAGTAGGCAGTGTTATGTTGAGTCGGTAAGGGCTGATAAGTCGGCAACGACTCATGATGAGTCGTGGACGACTCATAGGGACGACGACTCATGGTTGATCCAGCCTATAAATAGAGGGGTTTGGCTCACTTTTTGGCACCGGTTTTTGAAGCGACGAAGTGCTGCCATTTTGAAGACTCGACTACAACATTTCTTCATCTTCTTTTCTCCATTCCAATCTAATTCTAACATCCATCCAAGATCGAAGATCGAGATCGAAGATCCAAGTGCCAAAGTTGAAGATCTTCATCCGTTCGAGCTAGATTTCATCGTTTCAAGCGAGATTTCGACGAATCGAGCTTGAATCCTTGCTGTCCAGATCTGGAGTTGATTGCTTTTAGGTTGTTTTGGTGATTTGGTGAGTGGTAGTTATCTCTCACGCGGATCCAAAGGAGTATATTGGATTGGTGGCATGTTTGGGTGTTAAAGTTAGAGATTTCATGCATTTTTCTTAGATCTAAGTCTAGATCCATGGTTTTTGAAGATGTTTACTTATGCAAGTTTGTTTAATAAGCATTAGAGACAAAACCCATGTTTTATAATTGATAGATCTATGCTAAAAACCATGATTTCACATATGTTGGACTTTTGCTCGTTTATTTACGAAATTGCCATTATAGTTGATATTGCTTAAATTGCTTAATAGATCTTGTTTGAATGATTGATTATTTGAATGTATGATTGATTTGATTGTTTCCAAGTTAGCTAGTAGTTGATTTGGAACAAGATGATGAAAGAGGATTCAAAAGCTATGGAAGAAGGCTCTTGAATGGTGAAAGCTGCTTAAGGCATATGTAGCGGATGTTGAAGCTCATATGTATAGATTGGATGATGTTGAGATGGGACTTTGCCATGATTTGATGAGGCAAACCATGTTGTTGAGTTGAGACTTTGCTTTGATGCGATGAAGCGAAGTATGATGTGAGTCTTGGCTTAATCCAAGCAGGGATCATTCCAAGCATGTTGATAACTTGAAGAGTAGTTCAAGTTGGTTGATAATGGATTGTTCAAGAGGTAGCTTGAGCTTGTATGAGGATAGTCGTCAAGAAGGATGGCTAGGAGGCTTGGATCTCGTCGTTGTTGAAGGTTCTAGCATGCTCAAAAGCAAGAGTACATGGGGCGCCCATAACGACTACAGGTAGGTAGTCGGGACACCCAAAAGACTACAGGTAGGTAGTTGAGTACTCTGGGCAAAGTAGATAAGTCCTAGGCACAAGGCAGTGTGCGGAGTTATGGTTAGAACCGGGGTTACCATTAGCCCTTGACAGATGGTCATTCAACTAACGGTGAAATCGAGGCAAGGATAACAGTGATAGCCAGAGTCATGGATGTTTGGTTGTATTATCATTCGGCTTCAAGAGCGGTGTTTTCTGGGTGCTTATCTGATCTTGGTTTAGGCCTTGGGGGTTTGTATTTGGAAAACATCGTCCTTGACTCGAGTGGTATTCGCTTTACCTTAATTGTCTATGTTGTTATGCTTGCTTCTCCTTAGTGTATGTCTGGGGCTATCACTGTAGAAAGAGGTGGAGTGGGATGGTTTGGTTCCTATTCCTTTTATCCTTTATGCTCTTTTGGTATGTTTGATAGTTAATTTACTGCTCACTAAGACTTTGTCTGACTCAAGGTTTTATGTCTCCTCTTATTACCTTGGGCTGTTCATCCATGTTGGGATGGGCAGACTAGGTAGCAGGTGACAGGTGCTGTGCTAGGATTTCTACGCTGAAGATGACGAAGACGAGCAGGAGGCTTTGCCTATTAGTTTTCTTACTATATGTACTGGGTATCCGCTGCTGTATTTGGTTGAGTGATTTGTAGTGAGGCTTTCATGTATGGATTTGAGTAGATGATTGTATGAAACTACTGTGATGCTTACATGATGATGTTCTGTTCTATGGAGCTTCACTATATTATATTTCTCTATTGTATTTTATCCATGCGCTGTGAGTTATGCGATAGAGATTCTTCTGTTTTGTTTTACCCTGACTATCGTCCATGGCTGCCTGGCACACCTTTTAGCGCATTATTTCCTTGATTTGGTGCGGGAGTCATGGGCGGTCGTCACATTTGGTATCAGAGCTTTGGTTAATCGATTTTAGCCAACGCTCGCTGATGTAACTACGTAAGAGAGACGTAATTGTAATTTGATGGATGATTACTATATATAATATAGTAGTTTAGAAGGGTTTGAACTCCTTATGCAGTTGTTTCTTAAGGTGTTCTAATCATTCTTATTTACAGATATTAAGGATGAGTCGAAGTGAGAGACAAGCTGCGAGGGGTAGCCGTGATGCTAGGGAAGCTGTTGATTATGCTCCTATGTTTGAGGCCATGATGACTTCAATCATGAGGAGAATACCAGCTTCAGGATCATCTGTGGATGTGGGAGTTCAAGTCCAAGCTCCGAGACCGGTGGATTTTGCCAAGCTTTGCAAGGATTATACTGCTCTTGGAGGGAAAGTTTTCTTGGGGACGGAGTCGACTATTGAGGTGCAGAGATGGATTGATGCTTGCAAAAGAATCTTTGGTGACTTAGGGATTGAGGATGCAACTAAGAGGAAGCTTGCATCGAGACAGCTTCAGGGAAGAGATGCTGATTGGTGGAATTCTATCACCATCGATACTCCAGAAGAAGAGATTACTTGGGAGCAATTCCAAGTTAGATTTGAAGCTAAGTTCATCTCTACTTCCCAGAAATCTGTCTTGTTTAAGAGGTTTGTGGAGCTCAAGCAAGGGGGAAGGCCTGTTCTTGAGTACATTTCTGAGTTTGAAGCTTTGTCTAAGTATGCCAGATCGTATATTGATTCTCCCTACCAGAAGAATGAAAAGTTTGTGACTGGTCTGGATGCTTATCTTGGGAGGCAGTTGGTGGATCATCTGGACGATCCGTTTGAGAAGCTTGTGGAAAAAGCTCTTAGGCACGAGAGTTTGTTCCCTAAGGAAGTATCTGTTGTTGCTGTAACCAGGGAAGGATCTAAACCACAGCAGAGTGGCAATAAGAAGAGGAAACAACAGCAACAGAGGGGTAGGGATGGCCAGAAGAAGCCGAAGAGTGAAGTGACTTGCTATAACTGCCAGCAGAAGGGCCATCTTTACAAAGATTGTAAGAATCCCAAAGTGCCGGGAAAGTGTTACAACTGTGATAAGCTGGGACATATCAAGAAGGATTGTCCAGAACCGAGGAAAGATAGGCAGGTTGTGCAAGCCTATGCTTTGGGGGCTGTTCCATCGTCTTCGAAAGCTCCTACTGCTGAAGAGAAGGGGAAGAGTGTGGTTGTTCAAGGTACTCTTTCTATTTGTGGTGTTCCAGTTAGAGTGTTGTTTGATACTGGAGCGTCGCATTCTTTTGTTTGTGATGATTTGGTAAGCCGGTTAGGTATGAAACCGGATATTGTTGATAGGCCATTGGTTGTGACTAATCCAGTGGGGGGTTCGTCATGTTTGTGTATGATATGCCGTGGTCTAGTTGTGTCGAGTCATGATTGCTCGTTTGTTTGTGATTGCTTTGTTCTGAACTTTGCGGGGTTCGGAATTATTTTGGGTATGGACTGGCTTAGGAAGTATGCGGCTAGGATTGATTGTGAGAGGCTTGAGGTGACAGTCGGGAATGTGGAAGGGCGAAAGGTTGTGATACGATGTAAGCATGAAGAAGGCGTCTTCATGAGCTTCATGTATTCGCTAGTTGTTCCACGGGATGGACTGTCATCGGTGCCTATTGTGAATGAGTTTGAGAATGTCTTTGAGGAAGTCAAAGGGTTGCCGCCGCATAGGGAGATCGAGTTTCGTATCGATCTAGTTGAGGGAGCCAGACCTGTTGTGATGCCTCTTAGGCGGATGGCACCGAGGGAGCAGCAAGAGCTGAAGGTGCAAGTTGATGACCTTTTGCGGAAAGGATTCATTCGGAGAAGTGTGTCCGAATGGGGTGCGCCCGTTGTGTTCGCAACCAAAACGGATGGATCGTTGAGGTTGTGTGTTGATTATCGTGAGCTGAATAAGGTGACTAGGAAGAACAAGTATCCATTGCCGAGAATAGATGACTTGTTTGATCAGCTTCACGAGGCTAAGGTGTTTTCTCAGATGGATTTGGCAACGGGATTTCACCAGTTGAGAGTGGCGAAGGATAGTGTGCCGAAGACTGCTTTCAGGACACCATCCGGGTTTTATGAGTGGCTGGTAATGCCGTTTGGGTTGACTAACGCGCCAGCATATTTTGTGGATCTTATGAATAGAGTGTTCAGAGATCAGTTGAATAAGTTCGTGCTTGTGTTCGTGGATGATATTTTGGTTTATTCCAGAACTGAGGAAGAGCACAAGACGCACTTGAGGATTGTTTTAGGAATCTTACGGAAACATCAGCTGAAGGCTAAGTTTTCGAAGTGTCACTTCTGGAAGAATGAAGTGAGGTTCTTAGGTCATGTTATTTCTGGAAATGGAATAGCGGTTGATCCCGCTAAGGTGGCAGCGATCCAGGATTGGGTTAGGCCTAAGAATGCATCTGATGTGAGAAGTTTTCTTGGATTAGCAGGATATTATCGTCGGTTTATCAAAGACTTTTCCAAGATAGCTGCACCGTTGACAGGATTGACGAAGAAGAACCAAGTGTTCAAATGGGATGATAAGTGTGAGCAAGCTTTCGTAATCCTGAAAGAGCGACTGACGAGCGCTCCTGTTTTGACTATTCCAAGTGGGAATGATGAGATGGTGGTTTACACCGATGCATGTGGTACTGGACTTGGAGCAGTGCTAATGCAGAAGGATAAAGTTGTTGCATATGCAAGTCGACAACTGAAGCCGCATGAGAGGAACTATCCGACTCATGATTTGGAGTTAGCGGCAATTGTGTTTGCTTTGAAGATGTGGAGACATTATCTATTGGGAGTTAGATTCGAGTTGTTTACAGATCATAAGTCGTTGAAGTATCTGTTCTCCCAAAAGGATTTAAATCTTCGACAGCAACGATGGCTAGAGTTCCTAGCATCTTATGATTTTGGTATAGCCTATACTCCAGGAAAAGGTAACGCAGTGGCTGATGCGTTAAGTCGAAGACATGCAGGATTGGGAGCCATGTTTTCGGAATGGAAGAGTCTTGAGTATTTGGCTGGATTTGATTTCAGGCCTAGATGTGAATTGGAACCTGAGATGTTGGCAAACTTATCGATAAGGCCTACTCTTGTGGAAAGAATTGGCGAGAGGCAAAGGAGAGATGATAAGCTTATCAAGATTATCCGTGATTTGGAATCCGGATTGGATCCAGAAAAGGATAAAGGATTTGAAGTCGATCGAGAGGGTTGGCTTCGAAAGCAAGGGCGACTAGTTGTTCCCGATGTAGATGGATTGAGAGATGAAGTTCTGAGGGAGAGTCATCACTCGAAGTTGACAATTCATCCAGGTGGAAATAAGATGTATCGGGATATGAAGAGAACCTACTACTGGGAAGGTATGAAGAAGGATGTTGGAAATTTTATTTCCAAGTGTATGAATTGCCAGTTGGTGAAAGCTGAGCAGAAGAAGCCCAGTGGATTGCTTCAGCCATTAGAGGTTCCTACATGGAAGTGGGAGCAAGTGTCGATGGACTTTATCGATGGTCTACCTAGGACAAGAGCAGGGAATGAAGGGATTTGGGTCATAGTAGATCGTTTGACCAAGAGTGCAAGATTCATTCCTGTTCGATCGACTAGGACCGCATCGAAGTTGGCTGAGCTTTATGTGAAGTGGATAGTTCGTTTCCATGGTGTTCCGAAGAGTATAGTGAGCGATCGAGATCCATTGTTCACTAGTAGATTTTGGAAGAGCTTCCAGGAAGTTTTGGGAACCGAATTGTGTTTGAGTACAGCTTATCACCCTCAAACAGATGGTCAGACTGAGAGAGTCAACCGAGTTTTGGAAGATCTTCTTAGAGCATGTATTTTGGACTTCGGAGGATCATGGGAAGATCACCTTCATTTGGTGGAATTTGCTTATAATAACAGTTATCAGTCGAGTATTGGTATGGCACCATATGAGGCATTATATGGAAGACCGTGTAACTCTCCGACATGTTGGTTGGAAACTGGAGAAAAGCTGATACTTGGGCCAGAGATGATTCGACAGACTTCAGATTGTATAGAGATCATTCGGCAACGAATGAAGGCAGCCCAAGATCGTCAGAAAAGTTATGCCGATAATCGTCGTAAGGATTTGGAATTCGACGTAGGTGATATGGTTTTTGTGAAGATTTCTCCTCTGAAGAGTGTCATTAGATTCGGGAAGAAAGGAAAGTTAACTCCGAGATTTGTTAGACCATTTCCGATTATCGAGCGAATTGGAAAGCTCGCTTATAGATTGGAGTTACCGGAAAAGATGGCGGGTGTGCACAATGTTTTTCATGTATCTTATCTACGGAAGTATGTGCACGACCCAACTACGGTGGTTTCTGCTGATAGCTGTGAAGACTTGGAGGTTGATCCTGTTGTTTCGAGACCTCGTAAGCCGCTTCGTATTGTTGAAACCGATACGAAACAGCTTAGGAGGAAGACGATTACGTTGCTCAAGGTACAATGGAGTGATGATGTTAACGATTGTACATGGGAGGAGGAAGAGAGGATGAAGGCAGCTCATCCAGAACTCTTCGAGGTATGACCCTAAGGTGTCGTGACATCTCATGAATTTGCATCTTGATTTCTATCTTAGAATTCTGCATGCTAGGCTAGAATTGGATGCATGGTTTGTTGATTGCTATGGATGGTAGGCATGCGGAATATCTTTGATTGCTGTTGTTTGCTTGGAATTTCGAGGGCGAAATTCCTAAGGGGGAGAGAATGTAACGACCCGTATTTTACGAGTCGATAAATCGTAGAATTTGCAGGTCGATAGTGTTGTTTGTGTTGCTTCTAGCTTGAGTCGTTTAGAAGTTAACCCGGGTACAAGTGATGAGTCGTGACCGACTCATAGGGGACCGACTCAAGGAGGGGTAGCGGTTTAAAGTGTTGGCCGAGATAAGGATGGACCGACTCAAGAAGTTAGGCGACTCATAGGATGACCGACTCATAGAGGGCCGAGATAAGAAGTGTGGCCGAGTCAACGAGTTACGACTCATAGGGTTTGCCGAGTTAAGGAGTTAACGGGTTAAGGGTGTAGCGACTTAAGGGGTTTAGGCTTAGGTCGTGGGTAATGAGTCGGCAGGGTTTTGAGTCGTAGGGCCTGATGAGTCGTGAGTCGGCATCATAGTTGAGTCGTGAGTGTGTATTGTTGAGTCGTCGTACGACTTAGGACTTGGGGAAAACGCGGCAGTGTCTTAGGTCGGAGGCTTTTAGGTCGTGACCGACTTATGTTGAGTCGGCACTGGTCTTGAGTCGTGAGTCGGTAGGTGTTGAGTTGGTTTGGGTTTGAGTCGTATGACCTTGTGCCTTGGTGTATGGAGTCGTTGGCTTGAGTCGGAAGGCTGTGCAGTTGAGTCGGCTGGGGTAGGTCGTCATGGCAATGAGTCGTGAACGACTCATGGTAAGTAGGCAGTGTTATGTTGAGTCGGTAAGGGCTGATAAGTCGGCAACGACTCATGATGAGTCGTGGACGACTCATAGGGACGACGACTCATGGTTGATCCAGCCTATAAATAGAGGGGTTTGGCTCACTTTTTGGCACCGGTTTTTGAAGCGACGAAGTGCTGCCATTTTGAAGACTCGACTACAACATTTCTTCATCTTCTTTTCTCCATTCCAATCTAATTCTAACATCCATCCAAGATCGAAGATCGAGATCGAAGATCCAAGTGCCAAAGTTGAAGATCTTCATCCGTTCGAGCTAGATTTCATCGTTTCAAGCGAGATTTCGACGAATCGAGCTTGAATCCTTGCTGTCCAGATCTGGAGTTGATTGCTTTTAGGTTGTTTTGGTGATTTGGTGAGTGGTAGTTATCTCTCACGCGGATCCAAAGGAGTATATTGGATTGGTGGCATGTTTGGGTGTTAAAGTTAGAGATTTCATGCATTTTTCTTAGATCTAAGTCTAGATCCATGGTTTTTGAAGATGTTTACTTATGCAAGTTTGTTTAATAAGCATTAGAGACAAAACCCATGTTTTATAATTGATAGATCTATGCTAAAAACCATGATTTCACATATGTTGGACTTTTGCTCGTTTATTTACGAAATTGCCATTATAGTTGATATTGCTTAAATTGCTTAATAGATCTTGTTTGAATGATTGATTATTTGAATGTATGATTGATTTGATTGTTTCCAAGTTAGCTAGTAGTTGATTTGGAACAAGATGATGAAAGAGGATTCAAAAGCTATGGAAGAAGGCTCTTGAATGGTGAAAGCTGCTTAAGGCATATGTAGCGGATGTTGAAGCTCATATGTATAGATTGGATGATGTTGAGATGGGACTTTGCCATGATTTGATGAGGCAAACCATGTTGTTGAGTTGAGACTTTGCTTTGATGCGATGAAGCGAAGTATGATGTGAGTCTTGGCTTAATCCAAGCAGGGATCATTCCAAGCATGTTGATAACTTGAAGAGTAGTTCAAGTTGGTTGATAATGGATTGTTCAAGAGGTAGCTTGAGCTTGTATGAGGATAGTCGTCAAGAAGGATGGCTAGGAGGCTTGGATCTCGTCGTTGTTGAAGGTTCTAGCATGCTCAAAAGCAAGAGTACATGGGGCGCCCATAACGACTACAGGTAGGTAGTCGGGACACCCAAAAGACTACAGGTAGGTAGTTGAGTACTCTGGGCAAAGTAGATAAGTCCTAGGCACAAGGCAGTGTGCGGAGTTATGGTTAGAACCGGGGTTACCATTAGCCCTTGACAGATGGTCATTCAACTAACGGTGAAATCGAGGCAAGGATAACAGTGATAGCCAGAGTCATGGATGTTTGGTTGTATTATCATTCGGCTTCAAGAGCGGTGTTTTCTGGGTGCTTATCTGATCTTGGTTTAGGCCTTGGGGGTTTGTATTTGGAAAACATCGTCCTTGACTCGAGTGGTATTCGCTTTACCTTAATTGTCTATGTTGTTATGCTTGCTTCTCCTTAGTGTATGTCTGGGGCTATCACTGTAGAAAGAGGTGGAGTGGGATGGTTTGGTTCCTATTCCTTTTATCCTTTATGCTCTTTTGGTATGTTTGATAGTTAATTTACTGCTCACTAAGACTTTGTCTGACTCAAGGTTTTATGTCTCCTCTTATTACCTTGGGCTGTTCATCCATGTTGGGATGGGCAGACTAGGTAGCAGGTGACAGGTGCTGTGCTAGGATTTCTACGCTGAAGATGACGAAGACGAGCAGGAGGCTTTGCCTATTAGTTTTCTTACTATATGTACTGGGTATCCGCTGCTGTATTTGGTTGAGTGATTTGTAGTGAGGCTTTCATGTATGGATTTGAGTAGATGATTGTATGAAACTACTGTGATGCTTACATGATGATGTTCTGTTCTATGGAGCTTCACTATATTATATTTCTCTATTGTATTTTATCCATGCGCTGTGAGTTATGCGATAGAGATTCTTCTGTTTTGTTTTACCCTGACTATCGTCCATGGCTGCCTGGCACACCTTTTAGCGCATTATTTCCTTGATTTGGTGCGGGAGTCATGGGCGGTCGTCACAACGCCGAAGGTAAATCTTGAATGCTAACTCAATCAATCTGACCCGAGCGTAAAGCAAAATACAAAACCCTCGAGTCAGGACATAAATACTTATAAACTGTAAATCAACTCAAGTGAACAGTAACAAAATGCATCAGTAACTTAAAGGATGCTTGGGACCGCCCATCCTCTAAGGATCCATTAAACTATTTACTATGTAGTAATATACGCTATATATGGTAGTGTCTAATCAGTAAAGTATAATCATATAGAAAATAGCGTTAAGGGGATGGTGAACCTTAACACGGTCGGATCTTTAAAACCAAAATCGTAGTGGGCTCGATATAAGGATATGAGACGGCACGCGAGGCAATGCCAGGGTGGATACACCGTTTGCACTCCCGGACCGGTGGTGACAGCAAGCCAGCAGCTTCCGCCCACCTCGAACAATACCCCCGAATCAAAGTGGCGCCACCGAATCGAATCACAACAGTAATAGAATAGTTTCCGATGGAGCATGCTCGATGAAAGGGTGCGACACTTTGTGTAGCCCGGTATAGCTCCTGTTTTAGTCATATATGCCAACTCACGGGAGTTGGGTCCACGTAATATACCTCGAGAACGTCGCCACCATCCTACTTCATTCTGGAATCTCCACCGCGTACACAGTTGTTAAAGTGGTTTTCGGTATTGGCCGGCTATAAGACAATATCCGATCGTGGTCTCTTTAACAACCAATCGTTATTATAACCCGTAGTTATAACTTTAAAACAATATTTTATACTTCAAAATAAAATATCCTTTTCAATCCAAATCTTTATCAAAATAAAGATTAAATCATTTCCAAAACCATTTCAATATATCATCGTAAAATATCTTTCAATTCAAATATTTATCAAAATAAATATCAAGTCATTTCTAACCATTTCAATATATTAAATTTTCATACCCTTTCAACACTACCTTTCGGTTCCAAAATATCATATCTTTTCAGAACTTCTTTTTAAATCATGTTAATATCAAAATGTCCTATCTTTCAAACTCCGTTTTTCAAATCATTTAATATCAAAAATATCATATCTTTCAAAACTTCGTTTCAAATCATTTTAATATATCAAAATATCATATCCTTTCAAAACTTCATTTTCAAATCATTTTAATATATCAAAATATCGTATCTTTTCAAAACTTCATTCATTTCAAATCATTATTCATTTTATTCAATCTAAAATACCATTTCAATTCATATTTTAAAACAGTTTATATTCCAAAAATTCTTTTTTTTTCATTTCAATGACGTTATTATGCTTAATAATTAAATTATTAAATTTCCAAAAATTTCAACTTTCAAAGTTCATTTATTCACTTAAGTTTATCAAAACAGTGAAAATTCACTTTTCGCATCATTTAGAAAACTCTACGGAAAGTTACATTCAAAATAGTTCAATTTAACAAAAGACAACGTTTAAAAATGTTGTAATAGAGTTTTCTTAAATTTCAAATAAACTTAGTTAAATTCAAAAATCATAGTACTTACAACAATTTCTATAATAGTTTTTTTTTTATAGCTTTTCTTTTTTTTTAGTTCATTATCATCAACTACAGTATTTACAATTGCTGTAATATCATTTACATTGTAATTAATATCATTTCAAAAATGCAGTCAATTAACTTCAAATATTCAATAAAATTTCTCAACCAGTTATATTTTTATTAAAACATTTTTAACTTATAAAGTCATACATTTTCACATTTATAAAATCATTTAATTTTCCTCAAGTTCATGATTTTACAGGGTTAAATTTCCATTCGAAAATCAAGATTTAATAATAATCCACTTATTAAAATGCAATGTTCAATTTTAAAATCCATTACATTAAGTTTCAACTTAACACTTAAGTTCAAATTCTCAAATATAACTTAGTTTTATTTTTATTTGCTTAACTAAAAGTTCACTTTACGTCAATTTCATAAATTTCCAATTTTAGTTATATTTCAAAGTTTCAACTTAAAATATTTATTCATTTCACATTTCATCTTTATAAAAAAAACCATAAATATGATAAAAATCATTTTAAATTCATTTAAATTCAAATTATCATAAATTTATCATAATTTCATACTCAATTAAATTTCCAATTAAAATTAAATCAAAATTTCCAAAATAACTTACGTTCAAAATTTCCAACTTTTTCATTAATTCATTTCACTTGCAATTATTCAGAAAATCAATAATATTTTACAAAAATTTTATTTTTATTAAATTTAAAATCAAAATATTATAATAATTAAATTTCTAAAATATTTTAAATTTTTTAGAAAAGCATATTTTAACTACGGGCCTGTATAAAATTTTCTACGCTAGGTAAAGTGATACGGGTAATATATCATTTCAACCCGTAATTTACAAAGAAAATCCGGGTTTTATCATTTCAAACCCGCAATCCCAAGTTAAAATAAATTAAATAAAATAAATCAGGCCTATCATTTCAGCCCGTAATGATTCTATTCTAACAGGGAACTTGCAGTGTAATCATATACAGGAATAATATAAACAAGGTCAATATCACAATATACAGCCATATATCATATGTCAGGTGAAAATTAACAGTTTAAACATGCTAATAACATGGTAATAACATGACATAGTATATCATATGATCATCATTATCTTGCATAAACATTTTATATTACTAAACACTTGTCATCAATTCACTTTTCATAAGTATAAATGTTAGAGTGAGAAAGACTCACTTTTTCAAGCTGAAGACCAAAACAACAAACACAAGTGCGATTCCAAAAGCACGACAAGCACGATATGACATGACTTTTGATTTGAATGAATGGAGAGCCTTGATATTTGTCTTGTAAACATATACCCAAAACAATACAATAATACATAAGTTTTCAATTCAAAAACGACTAAACTAGGCTAGAAATAACTGCATAAATCAAGGCAGAGTTGCTATGCACTTGCTTCCAACACACTCTAGGTTCAGCCATAAGGTATACTACGGGTCTAAGGTAAGATTTGGATCAGGTTTTGGTTGGGTATGGTCAGCCTAACAAGGTTAACATGGTGCAAAAGTGTGGAGAAGGGAAAACAACACAACAATCAACATACACATGATTTTCAAGGCACTACAAGGCACGGTCAAGGATAGTATGGTCATGGCCTGTACTTTGGGGTCAAAGGGGATGGTGTGGCCTAGAGTAAAGGTGGTGCTGGAGGTGGTGGAGGTGGTGTTAGTGGCAGCCATGGGTGGTGGAAGGTGGTGGATGCATAGATTTGCTCGATTAGGTCATGTAGGTGAATTATATTGTATTTGGTGATAGATCTACCACCAAGGGTGGCTCGGCTTGGGATGGCCAGTGAGGAAGAGGTGGTGGTGATGGGTTCTAGTGGTGGTGGAGGCAGCAGGGGCTGGAGAGGAGGCAGGGCCGAACCTAGAAGAGGAAGAGACAAGTGCAAATCAATATAAAACAATGAAAAAGTGAAATAGAAAAGAAGATTTACCAAAGTTTTTGAACAAGGAGGCCATGATTTTTTTTTTTTTTAGGGTTGAGAAAGAGAAAAATTTCGTGACAAATGAGCAAGGGAATTTGGCTGGAGATGGTATAGGGAAATGCCAAAAAAACAGATGTATTGATGACAAAAGAAACTGCAAAAGAAACAGTGAAACGTTTTTTACGTTTCTTAGCCTTTAACCCTTTCAAATTTCTCATATATATTTATATACATCTAAATAACTGAAAATAATTGAAATCTCTGTTAAAATTCGAAAGTATAACAGATAAACAAAATATTAATAATTAAATATTAATTAGATATGATTAAAATAAGAAAAATAGCACAGAAAATGAAAACTTGACTTAAGAATTAGAAATAACTTCAATATACTTTGGAAAAATTTACTTTAATTTAAATACATGTAAAATGAATAAAATAAAGTAAAACACAGCAAATAAAAGTGAGTGCATAAAATAAATAAATAAATTTTAATTATATATAATTAAATTAAGAAAATAGCTTAAAATTGTAGACTAGGCTTTAAAATTAGAAATAAATTCAAATGAACTTTAGAAAAATTATATTATCATTTTAAAAATACTTAAAAGTCAAAATATACATAATATAACACATTATCCCATATTAAAGTAAAATATAACAAAGAAGAAGTAACTTATACAATTTAAAATAGTCATTGTTAAATAACCCTATATACGCACAATATTGTAAAGGGTATAACTTTCACAATTTACATCCGATTTCAACGAAACGAAAAGTGTTGTTCTTAGAATTTTATGTACTTTCATAATAAAAGAAAAAAAAAATTAAATTTTTAAACTTTTAAAATTTTAAGTTGAAAGTCACCATTTGACTATTTTGACCAAAATTAGCATTTCAGGCAAATATTCAACTTACACAAGTTTGGAATTATAACTAATATAAAAATCAAGATTATATTTAAATAATAAATTTAATCATTTCAAATAAGTAAAATAAGTTTTTAAATCAAAATCTTACATTAAAAATAATTAAAAAATACAATAAAATAATTACAAAATACAGGGTTGTTACACTCTCCCCCACTCAAAACTTTTCGTCTCCGAAAAGGAATGAGGTATGGAAGGGCACAGAAAAGATAGAGTGAAATAGGATTAAGATAAGATGACAAGAAGATTGAAGTTATACCTGATAACTGTTGTTATAGGTAAGTTTAACAAGGTGGAGGTGATCTTTCCAAGATCCTCCAGAATCAAGAACACAAGCACGAAAAAGGTGGATTCAAAATGATTACCAAAGGTCTATCAAGATTATAGAAAGATTTCTAAACAGAAAGATTATAGAAAGATGCCTATACCGGTCTATAGCAAGATAAGGATAATAAGGACAACCAAAAGATAGTTTGAAAAACAAAATAAGGAAATAAAATTGAAAGCATGGAAATTTCAACTTAAATAGAGAATAAATCTTTACACAAGTTAAATAAATCTTAACTACCCCAAATTTCATTATCTTATTATCCAATCATCTTAAATTAACAATTTTTAAAACCATGGGTTTGAAAAATAATCATTTATTACACTCACATTGTACTTAATAAATTTAATTCTTCTTCATTCCTAATTAAACTTAAATTTATTCCTCTCAATATATTCATCACTGATGTTAAATATACTTACACTTATTATAACTGCTTTATTTTATTCTTAGTTCTTCTAACATTGTTTTATTGTAAGTTATTCAATTACCCTTTATTATTCTTTAACTCTGTTAATTATTTTATAACTTAAAATTTAAGTGTATAGCATTTATTATAACCACTCAAATTTTATTTATACATCTTTTTTATATTGTATATTATCCAATTACATTTTTAACTTCTGAAATTTTGGTAAGTTATATTTGAATGCAATTGTATTATACAAATAAACCTTCCAATCAAATCATTTCATGCTTGATATTCATCCAAAATTTTGATGGATTGATTTTTTTTTTGGAATTATTCTTTAAAATAAAATTTAAGAATTAAATTTCCGATTTCTTCAAACCATTTAGAGATAAGTAATAATATATATACATATATAATATGTCAAATCAAATTTCAATCATATATCTATATATATATATATATATTATAAATCAAGTCATATTTAAGAATTCAAATCAATTTAATTTCCCAAAACAAAGCTGTTGCAAGACTACAGAACAGTCTCCTAACTTCGGAACTCGAAAATGAACGTCGATGATGTCGCGATCATCACCGAAGTTATTTTCCAGCGACAAAGAGAAAAGCACTAATTTTAAACCTTTAAAAATTCTTTGAAAACAAATTCTATTAAAAACACTTTAAATAATATAACCTTTTAAAACTTTAAACCAAAGTTCGAAATAATCGGGATTTAAATCCTCAAATTCTTGTTTTTAATTCATTTCATTAAGTTCCATAAATTTACTTATATATCAAAATTTATTTCATTAACCAAATTTTTTTTTATAAAATATATTGTGTCTATTTGTTCTGTCAAAGTGTTTTAGAAATCCTATCGATAGCGTTGATCAGACGAATCGATCAGAAACCCAAATCAACATCAACAACTCAAACAACACAATATATAAAACATTTTAATTTTAAATATTAGTTTACAAAAACACTATACATGAATAGATTTTCAAAGAAGGGTAGAGATTCAAATTTTTGATTAACACAAATCAAAGGAGATTATGATTTAAAAATAAGTTGGAAACAAGGATGACATGATTAAATAACAGAATAGGAAGATGGATAAGCTTATATAATTACGGGCAACCTTAACCGGGTCAATCGTGACTTAAAGAATAAGATCAATGTTGATTTTTCTAGGGTAAATCTACATTCGATCTCAAGAGTTAGAGTTTGAAATAACAAAAGATATTAGCATCTGAACCAAGGATAGATAAGAATCTTGGTGAATCGATGCTAACTGCAAAGGAGTTTTCCCCCTTTTCAATAAAATTTGAAATTGGCGTGATCGCCGACTCACTAGAAAGATCATTCGAAGCGGAGTTATGGGTTACTCCAGAATCAAAAGAAGATGAATAGTGAGGGATACGAATGGATTTTGGAACCGTAGGGAATGTTCCAAAATTCAAAGGAATCAGTCAAAAGGGAGAGATTCAAACGTGAATGAAAGTGATTCTGTAAATGAATTCACTCCATATGCTGAGTTTTGCCTAGAGCTACCAAAGCTTTGATACCAACTGTAACAACCAGATAATTTCAACCATTCGCATCCATTATAAGTGTATGGGTAGACACTCATGCCGAAATTGAATTGCTCAAAATACCGCGTTGTAAATAAAAATTTGGCAAATCTCAGAATATACAGTAAATAAAATCACAGACCACAGACACAGAGTATATAAAAATGCAGCGGAAGAAAAAGAGATAGTAGTTCATGAAGCTACTATATAAAATATAAGATACATCAGAGTTAAATAAGATACAACAGAAGAGTAACAGGATACATCAGGTACAAATCAGATACATCACTGAACCACTGGATACTGAAACAAAATAGATGGCTAGATCTTCAAGGAAAGCTCCAACGCCGAAGGTGAATCTTGAATGCTAACTCAATCAATCTGACCCGAGCGTAAAGCAAAATACAAAACCCTCGATTCAGGACATAAATACTTATAAACTGTAAATCAACTCAAGTGAACAGTAACAAAATGCATCAGTAACTTAAAGGATGTTTGGGACCGCCCATCCTCTAAGGATCCACTAAACTATTTACTATGTAGTAATATACGCTATATATGGTAGTGTCTAATCAGTAAAGTATAATCATATAGAAAATAGCGTTAAGGGGTTGGTGAACCTTAACGCGGTCGGATCTTTAAAACCAAAATCGTAGTGGGCTCGATACAAGGATATGACACGGCACGCGAGGCAATGCCGGGGTGGATACACCATTTGCACTCCCGGACCGGTGGTGACGGCAAGCCAGCAGCATCCGCCCACCTCGAACAATACCCCCGAATCAAAGTGGCGCCACCGAATCGAATCACAACAGTAATAGAATAGTTTCCGATGGAGCATGCTCGATGAAAGGGTGCGACCCTTTGTGTAGCCCGGTATAGCTCCTGTTTTAGTCATATATGCCAACTCACGGGAGTTGGGTCCACGTAATATACCTCGAGAACGTCGCCACCATCCTACTTCATTCTGGAATCTCCACCGCGTACACAGTTGTTAAAGTGGTTTTCGGTATTGGCCGGCTATAAGACAATATCCGATCCCGGTCTCTTTAACAACCAATCGTTATTATAACCCGTAGTTATAACTTTAAAACAATATTTTATACTTCAAAATAAAATATCCTTTTCAATCCAAATCTTTATCAAAATAAAGATTAAATCATTTCCAAAACCATTTCAATATATCATCGTAAAATATCTTTCAATTCAAATATTTATCAAAATAAATATCAAGTCATTTCTAACCATTTCAATATATTAAATTTTCATACCCTTTCAACACTACCTTTCAGTTCAAAAATATCATATCTTTTCAAAACTTCTTTTTAAATCATGTTAATATCAAAATGTCCTATCTTTCAAACTCCGTTTTTCAAATCATTTAATATCAAAAATATCATATCTTTCAAAACTTCGTTTCAAATCATTTTAATATATCAAAATATCATATCCTTTCAAAACTTCATTTTCAAATCATTTTAATATATCAAAATATCGTATCTTTTCAAAACTTCATTCATTTCAAATCATTATTCATTTTATTCAATCTAAAATACCATTTCAATTCATATTTTAAAACAGTTTATATTCCAAAAATTCTTTTTTTTCATTTCAATGAAGTTATTATGCTTAATAATTAAATTATTAAATTTCCAAAAATTTCAACTTCCAAAGTTCATTTATTCACTTAAGTTTATCAAAACAGTGAAAATTCACTTTTCGCATCATTTAGAAAACTCTACGGAAAGTTACATTCAAAACAGTTCAATTTAACAAAAGACAACGTTTAAAAATGTTGTAATAGAGTTTTCTTAAATTTCAAATAAACTTAGTTAAATTCAAAAATCATAGTACTTACAACAATTTCTATAAAAGTTTTTTTTATAGCTTTTTTTTTAGTTCATTATCATCAACTACAGTATTTACAATTGCTGTAATATCATTTACATTGTAATTAATATCATTTTAAAAATGCAGTCAATTAACTTCAAATATTCAATAAAATTTCTCAACCAGTTATATTTTTATTAAAACATTTTTAACTTATAAAGTCATACATTTTCACATTTATAACATCATTTAATTTTCCTCAAGTTCATGATTTTACAGGGTTAAATTTCCATTCAAAAATCAAGATTTAATAATAATCCACTTATTAAAATGCAATGTTCAATTTTAAAATCCATTACATTAAGTTTCAACTTAACACTTAAGTTCAAATTCTCAAATATAACTTAGTTTTATTTTTATTTGCTTAACTAAAAGTTCACTTTACGTCAATTTCATAAATTTCCAATTTTAGTTATATTTCAAAGTTTCAACTTAAAATATTTATTCATTTCACATTTCATCTTTATAAAAAAAATCATAAATATGATAAAAATCATTTTAAATTCATTTAACTTCAAATTATCATAAATTTATCATAATTTTATACTCAATTAAATTTCCAATTAAAATTAAATCAAAATTTCCAAAATAACTTACGTTCAAAATTTCCAACTTTTTCATTAATTCATTTCACTTACAATTATTCAGAAAATCAATAATATTTTACAAAAATTTTATTTTTATTAAATTTCAAATCAAAATATTATAATAATTAAATTTCTAAAATATTTTAATTTTTTTAGAAAAGCATATTTTAACTACGGGCCTGTATAAAATTTTCTACGCTAGGTAAAGTGATACGGGTAATATATCATTTCAACCCGTAATTTACAAAGAAAATCCGGGTTTTATCATTTCAAACCCGCAATCCCAAGTTAAAATAAATTAAATAAAATAAATCAGGCCTATCATTTCAGCCCGTAATGATTCTATTCTAACAGGGAACTTGCAGTGTAATCATATACAGGAATAATATAAACAAGGTCAATATCACAATATACAGCCATATATCATATGTCAGGTGAAAATTAACAGTTTAAACATGCTAATAACATGGTAATAACATGACATAGTATATCATATGACCATCATTATCTTGCATAAACATTTTATATTACTAAACACTTGTCATCAATTCACTTTTCATAAGTATAAATGTTAGAGTGAGAAAGACTCACTTTTTCAAGCTGAAGACCAAAACAACAAACACAAGTGCGATTCCAAAAGCACGACAAGCACGATATAACATGACTTTTGATTTGAATGAATGGAGAGCCTTGATATTTGTCTTGTAAACATATACCCAAAACAATACAATAATACATAAGTTTTCAATTCAAAAACGACTAAACTAGGCTAGAAATAACTGCATAAATCAAGGCAGAGTTGCTATGCACTTGCTTCCAACACACTCTAGGTTCAGCCATAAGGTATACTACGGGTCTAAGGTAAGATATGGATCAGGTTTTGGTTGGGTATGGTCGGCCTAACAAGGTTAACATGGTGCAAAAGTGTGGAGAAGGGAAAACAACACAACAATCAACATACACACGATTTTCAAGGCACTACAAGGCACAGTCAAGGATAGTATGGTCATGGCCTGTACTTTGGGGTCAAAGGGGATGGTGTGGCCTAGAGTAAAGGTGGTGCTGGAGGTGGTGGAGGTGGTGTTAGTGGCGGCCATGGGTGGTGGAAGGTGGTGGATGCATAGATTTGCTCGGTTAGGTCATGTAGGTGAATTATATTGTATTTGGTGATAGATCTACCACCAAGGGTGGCTCGGCTTGGGATGGCCAGTGAGGAAGAGGTGGTGGTGATGGGTTCCAGTGGTGGTGGAGGCAGCAGGGGCTGGAGAGGAGGCAGGGCCGAACCTAGAAGAGGAAGAGACAAGTGCAAATCAATATAAAACAATGAAAAAGTGAAATAGAAAAGAAGATTTACCAAAGTTTTTGAACAAGGAGGCCATGATTTTTTTTTTAGGGTTGAGAAAGAGAAAAATTTCGTGACAAGTGAGCAAGGGAATTCGGCTGGAGATGGTATAGGGAAATGCCAAAAAACAGATGTATTGATGACAAAAGAAACTGCAAAAGAAACAGTGAAACGTTTTTTACGTTTCTTAGCCTTTAACCCTTTCAAATTTCTCATATATATTTATATACATCTAAATAATTGAAAATAATTGAAATCTCAGTTAAAATTCGAAAGTATAACAGATAAACAAAATATTAATAATTAAATATTAATTAGATATGATTAAAATAAGAAAAATAGCACAGAAAATGAAAACTTGACTTAAGAATTAGAAATAACTTCAATATACTTTGGAAAAATTTACTTTAATTTAAATACATGTAAAATGAATAAAATAAAGTAAAACACAGCAAATAAAAGTGAGTGCATAAAATAAATAAATAAATTTTAATTATATATAATTAAATTAAGAAAATGGCTTAAAATTGTAGACTAGGCTTTAAAATTAGAAATAAATTCAAATGAACTTTAGAAAAATTATATTATCATTTTAAAAATACTTAAAAGTCAAAATATACATAATATAACACATTATCCCATATTAAAGTAAAATATAACAAAGAAGAAGTAACTTGTACAATTTAAAATAGTCATTGTTAAATAACCCTATATACGCACAATATTGTAAAGGGTATAACTTTCACAATTTACATCCGATTTCAACGAAACGAAAAGTGGTGTTCTTAGAATTTTATGTACTTTCATAATAAAGGAAAAAAACTTAAATTTTTAAACTTTTAAAATTTTAAGTTGAAAGTCACCGTTTGACTATTTTGACCAAAATCAGCATTTCAGGCAAATATTCAACTTACACAAGTTTGGAATTATAACTAATATAAAAATCAAGATTATATTTAAATAATTAATTTAATCATTTCATATAAGTAAAATAAGTTTTTAAATCAAAATCTTACATTAAAAATAATTAAAATATACAATAAAATAATTACAAAATACAGGGTTGTTACAATTTCTTCCTCGAAAGATGAGCGGTGAATCCAGCCTCGGTAGTTCTGATCCACATGAGGATGCCCCCTTCGCAACTACTTCAGGCGGTAGGCCTCCAGGAAGGTTCAAGGGCAAGAAAAAATCAACTCCCATTTATAGCGCACATTATGAACATACTGGACAGCGTATGGCGGCCGTTGAAGATGCAAATAAATTATATCTGGAAACAAAAGAAAAAAGAGAATTGAAAGGGCAATGGAAAAAAAAGGACGGAACGATGAAAAATAGAAGTTAAGAAATGAGAGCCAAGAAGACAAGAACTAGCTGATGGTATGGCTCTTTTAACTTGCAACTTAAACGAACTCAATCCAGTTTAGAGGATGTATATGGAGAAGCAACTTGAAAAGTACCGTAGGCATCAAAGGGGATGTAAGTGTTGGTTGTATTGTCAATGTTAGTGTGGTTGTTACTTTGATTTTTGATGTATTAGTTCGAGTTAATGGTTATGTTATTATGGCCAACTTTGTTGTTATTGCTATTGTTATTCTTTAATACTCTTAATATGTCAATAAAAACTTAGTAAAGTAGATATAACAAATGCAAATGCAAACATTAATAAAAAATGTCAACAATCACTTATTATTACAACAGATAAACACCATCTAACGTCACTTCTACTAATTGTTCCCTATATGTTTCCAGTAGTGTTCCATTAGTTCTTCTCTTAGATTAAGATGAGCTTGTGGATCTCGAATGTCTTGTACTATTTGCAAATATTCAGCAAAAATACTTGGATCCTTATAAGCTTTTTTTTTTGAAATGCTACAGCAATGTCTGGATAGTTTCTCAGTTGAAGCTCATACCCACCACATTCTTCTTCGACAATCATATTACGTAAATTTATACAGCAGTATATGGTATCAGATAGTACCGTCGGATCGTGGTAGTACACCTCTTTTCTTAATATATGAAACCTACCTTGAAGCAATTCAAATGCTCGTTCCACATCCGTCCTCAAGCTTTCTTGTTGTTTGTTGAACCTAGCTTCTTTTGCATTATTTTGTCCTTTGTAAGCTTGCACAAGTGTTTTCCATTTTGGGTAGATTCCATCCACCAGATTAATAACCTACTGAATGATTTTTGTCTCTGATTTTGTAATTGCATAGTGGTGAGATGTCATTACATAAGTCATTAAATAAATATGACTATCGTAGAATATTAATATCAATCAGTGAAACCGGCTCTCCAAAAAAAAGCATGTCATATGTATAAATCGAACGAACCAACAGCATCCAGTGCCAAAGTTGGCTTTTTGCAATGTTCTATATATTGGCCCTGTAATGCGACTGGACAATTTTTCCACCTGCAATGCATAAAATCTAGCCTACCTAACGTATCTGGAAATCCACGCTGAGATCACATTGCCAGTAATCCGTCAATGTCTTATGTTATTGGGGATCGAAGATATTCTTCATCAAACATACAAACAATAGTTTTGCAAAAATCTTTCATACATAATATTGTCGTTGAGTCTCCAATCTGCATTTTTTCGTTTTGTGGATCATAATATTGTCGTTGAGTCTCCAATCCGCATTTTTTCGTCTTGTGGATCTCCAGAAGTTCCATATGACATCATGCAAAGTGCAGCTGTAACCTTTTGCAAGGGAGAAATACCAAGTTCGTTGACTCCATTTCTTCTATGCATAGATAAATTATTTATTTCCACTAATTTGTCGAGAACCCGATTAAAGATTTTCTTCGATATACAGAATCTTCGTCTAAAATCCATGTCCCCGTGCACAGGGTTTGCTATAAATAAATCTTTGATCAATTGATTATGACCACTAGCATAGTCATGTTCATAACACAAGTCTTTTCTGCCCATAATGCTACCTTCTTGGGAAGTCATAGAGCTTTCAAAAATTTCATGGGCCATTAAATCCCTCGTTTCGGTAGCATACATTCTTTGTTGGGCAGTACAATGTTCAATAAAATCATTGGAAAAAGATGATGACGACGTAGACGAGGATGAGAAGCACCATAAACTTTTTAGAGAACTCATGTAATATAAGTAGAAGAACGGTGATTATTATTTTGGAATTTTGAATGAGTATGTTTTACGATATTCTGACTTCTATTTATATGGTATTGGTAAATTCATCGGGTCTTGTATTAAACAGAGATAAAGTAGACGGACCCACTTTTCATACTGATTGAAGATGCTCGTGTTGATTAAAGTTCCTGATGGTTAGAAGGTCGGGTCTTGTCTCAAAAATAGAGATAAAGCAGACAGACCCACTTCCCATACTGATTAAAGATGCTCGTGTTGATTAAAGCTGCTAGTGGTCAGAAGGTCGGGCCTTATCTCAAATAGAGATAAAGAAGATGGACCCACTTCTCATACTGATTGAAGATGCTCATGTTGATTAAATCTACCAGTGGTCAGATGGCCGGGTCTTGTCTCAAACAGAGATAAAGCAGCCGGACCCACTTCTCTTACTGATTGAAGATGCTTGTGTTGATTAAAGATGTCGGTGGTCGGAAGGTCGGGTCTTGTCTCAAAAGCAGATAAAGAAAATGGACCTCATTCTCATACTAATTGAAGATGCTCTTGTTGATTAAAGTCATCGATGGTCAGAAGGTCGTGTCTTGTCTCAAAAGCAGATAAAGAAAATAGACCTAATTCTCATACTGATTGAAGATGCTCTTGTTGATTAAAGCCACCGGTGGTCAGAAGGTCGGGTCTTGTCCCAAATAGAGCTAAAGCAAACGGACCCGCTAGTCATACTGATTAAAGTAGGGGGTCGATACTGTATCCACGTTGCAATGCTATACACCGGCACTGTATTCTGGTACATAAATATTGGTTTACTTGCTATGCTTCTCTTCATTATTATTGTAGATTTAGTATATCAAAATGGTAGATTATAGTCATATTTCGTTGTTATCCCCATACTCATACGAGGGTCCATTACAGCACAATAGCCCACTAAATACATCCTCCCCGCAACCACCTACCGAGTGGTATGTTGAGATGGAGGAGAGACATAATGCTGATGTAAGAGAGCATGAAATGTAAGTCTAGGAGCGCATGCAGCTAGACAATGGAAGACGTCAAAGAGAAGAGCGGGTAGCCATAACAGAAATAGAGAACAAAGGAATGAAATACAACACCAAGTATCTCGCATAGATCAAGAGGTTAACTCTCTTGAGATATATTGTAACTGTGGGGTTTCTGTTTTTTATGTTGTTGTACATAGCGGAACAGATATTGGTCGGCGGCACTATAGATGATGTAATTCTCCTGATGGTTGTGGCCTGTGGCAATGGCTTGACGATCCTCTTCCTCACCGTGTAGTTGTTTATACTAACGAACTTGAAAACCAAATTCATACGCTTCAAAGGACGTTGGGTTCAATTAACTTATCCGGTGGTCGAAGGCAGTTTTTTTAATTATCGGTTGTCATGTTTGCTGGCTTGTTCTTTTTATACGTTGTTCTCGTATTTTCTTTAGTCTGTTGTCATATTCGTTTTCTATGAAAGCTATTTGTTCTCTTCGTAAGTTAAGTGTTGTTTTTGATGATTTCCAACTGTTTTATACTGTTATTGTGTTAAGTGCGGAGTAGATTATGAGAACACAAACTTTACTTGAATTTAAAATTACATATAAGTTACTGATAGTGAAAACAACAAGCTGAAGGTAACTAACTTAACAAACATACTTAACCAACCCATACTTCATTCAAATGTCTAATATATCTAACTCAGAGATTGTATGCAACATGTCCAACAAAATCATTATGATACTCCCATAAATAAAGAGAATCATACCTGGCTCGTGTTAACTGAAATAGATCTTCTTCTTTCATTGCTTTATAATGAGTCTATATCTTCGACAAGCCCTTGTAAACTTTACAAAAGTGCTACGAATTTCCAAAATCCTTCGAATTAATCTACAATTAGGATAACTAATAAAAGTCTCATCTAGAGTGACTCAAAAATCTTGCTCCATCTCCTCTTCCATGTGTCTGCAGTTAGTTTCTATGTACGATTTGATTAGAATTAAATAATCACCCGCATTCCAGTTTTCATCTGACATTGAACATTACTTAGGACATTGAGAATAAATGAAGATGTTGTGAATTTTTAATACAAAATGCTGATTTTATACAAATTTCATGATCCGCGTCTCATGAATCAAGTGTCCTACAATCAGCCACGCGGCAATCATCTATGCGTGAGCATAAACAAACATACATGTGCTTGTCCATTCAAATAGTGATTTAGACATATGCAAGAAAAATATGAAATCCATAGCTAATATAGTTATTTAAACACTACTACATATAATACAATGGTACAAACAGTGGTAATAAATACAAAAAAAAATGATAATACACATATACACCACTACTACTACATACAAACCACTGATAATACAATCAGACAAACTCTGCTACAGAATACATAATAATGATAATATAATAGTACTCACATGCATATGACATACAAACAGCAATAGTACATGCTAACACTAAGGCTCATCAAATCGGTACCGATCATCGAAAAGATTGGCTGCTTTACCATCGTCGTCGTCGTCTACTCTGGGCGTAGGCTGATATCGCTGCTCATCAGCTGTAGTAAGCTCGTAAATACGGGCAGTCAACACATCTATACTACTTGATGCACGACGTATATGACCTAGCAGAGTCCCATCTACATCTGAAACAAAATCCTCATAGGAAAATGCTGCTGGATCGAGATACTGGGAAATCTCTGGCCGGAAAATATCAACATATCTATCAACCCCAGATGTTGTCGGAATACCGACTGTCCAACCATAATCTCTTACCTGGGAGGGCGGTGGAGCATGATACGCTTGAACACTCTATGTAAGGTCATGCATAATAGGGGCAACACCACTATGTATGCTTGATGGTCCGACCAAATCAACAGATGCAGCATGAACAAATGTAGTCGTATACGATAGAGTGTAAAACCAACGCCAAAAGAAAGCATAATCTACATTCACGATGGTGAAGTAATTTGCTGATCGCCACTCCCCTGCATACTTCTGTAATGTTGCGCTGTCATAAACCCTCAAAAAAGGCGTATCTGGATATGGATCGTTGGGAACAAAATCACCATCTAAGGTCCATCTCCAACTACCCTCACCGAGGAACCAATAGCATCCTAAGATGGCTGGGGATGAAACCAATGGAAAACGCCTCGTAGAAAGGAAAGCAGCATGCACTACGATGGGGTTGGCCATAAAAGGCGAACCATCATACGGATGCCAAACAACACTCTCTCATGTGGTCCGTAACTCGATCTGATTTTGGACCACAACAAAAATATGACATGCCACCCCTCATTGCACCATTTTGTGGTTATAATGAGCTCATGCTTTGGCTCGAGAAATGAAAAGGGATAATGTGGAGTCCAACGTCAGATAAGTCATATTACGAAAGTACTTATAGTACAGTACTGTAAAACCTCCCAAAACCATGTAATGGTCGAGAATCTACACCTAACGATATACTGATGATCCAAAGAGCGATACAAATACACTAATATCAGAGTCCCCTAATCATATGCGATTGGACTATTAAACAACAACTCCTCTACAGCTGCAACATATCCTGTCGGCAGCGTGTTCGATGCGTTCGTAAAGAATAAGTTCCCCATCATGTACAGAATAAAAGTCGAGCAATCTCCAAGTGGCTATCTGAACTATGACCGTGTATAAATCCATTATTGCTTGTCTAATATATGAGCGTCTAATCTGTAGTCCGGATGACAGTCCTTCATGTAAATCAAGATGTGGAAGTACACTGGATAAACAGTGAAAATGCTGGTACTCATCATAAGGTACGGTCTTCCCTCGACGAATACTTAAACCGTTGAGCATAGTAAAGTCTAATGGTATAATACCCAGCTCTCTAAAACTAAAGTGAAAGGTATGAGTGGTCTTCCACCAACAAGCGGCTAAAGCACCGCATAACTTAACATTCGAATTTAATAGATTATCGATACCTTTTAAAGCAATTTACCATTACTGAAAGCCTAAACGTTATAAAAAAATAAACAGTGATTATGTAATTACGTACTCAAAAAATCTTCAAATCCTATCTCTCGCAGCAAAACTTGTATAATGTCGTCGACATCATAAGATCGTATCATCCTATAAAGGCGAGTTACGCTAATCCTAGATCCATGGGTGCGCTCATGATGAGTTTAACTTAAAACATTTTGCGTATTCAATTTTTATTGTACAATTTGAACTAATAAGATAAACTGAAGGTAGATAACTTACAAAATTATCGACACACGTGCTAACGTGTACTTCTTCGTTTGGGAGTGTCTGAAAATTGATCATATCTTTGTTCGGACCCAAATTTTAATCGATGTGGGGGTCTAGAACTGCATTTGTTTTATTTCTGTCCGCGCGTCTTCGCCTAACCACTGTGCTTTGTTGACCTTCAATGAACGGGGTGGTGCGGGTATGCTATCTTCGGCAGGGGCGTTTTCCACGGTCGGTGGAACATTTCTTGTGCTGCCAATGCCATTGCCTCGGAGTCTCGGGAACGATCTTCTAATTTTACTTTTTACATGGTTGTTTGCTGGAAGGAGAAAAAATGGCGAAAGAATGAAGAAAGAAGGATGAGGGCGGAAGTAGGTTAATCGGCTTTTATATAGCCGGTTATCTTATACTCACTTAGCCGGTCAAAAAAAGTTTGGCTAAGTGGGGGTGTGGAATACAATCCGCACGTATACCCTTAACCGGTCTTATTTCGACCAGCTAAGAAAAAACACAATAATGTGCTTTTACCAGCCGGTCGAAGGTTGATATGAGTCGATTATCTTGAATCGATCCCAACCAACCCCACCGATTGGAAATGGTCCTAGAACTATTAATAAAGATATTTTTAACATGTAACTCACTGTACAATGAGTTTATTTAATATTACTTATTTATTATAAATCCACCGTTGCATATATCACAATAATGATTTGATGCCTTTAATTTCATTTACTCTGGCATGTTCTGAGTATAGCACCTGTTTAGAATGCTATATATAAATAAATAATACACGATCAACCTCAATTTCTGGCCTTTACATACCTTGTTTTTTCCCCGACTGTACCTTTGAAGCTTCCCTTACCTAAATTAGGCCTGTCAAATGGGTTGAGTTGGGTCAAAATGGGTTGGGTTGAGTTTGACCCAACCCATTTATGACCCATTCTTTTTTACCCACTTATGACCCTAGCCATATATGACCCAACCCGTTTAATAAGCGGGTTACCCATTTAACCCATTTAAAGATTTAGGGGCCGTTTGGATTACAATAAATAAGTTGTTTTTTGCTTATAAAATGAAAAGATTAAAAAGTCAATATGGATAAACAAAATCTTCCGACTTTTAAAAGTCATTTTTCAACTTATTGCAAAAGCAATTTTCTTTTTCTTTTCGACTCACATAAGTCGATTTTTTATATGAAAAAATTCTAAAAAAATGTATTTTCAAATTTCAAAATTTCACATTTCAAAATTCAAATTTCAAAATTTCAAATTTCGAAATTTCGAAAATTCAAAATTTAAAAATTTCACAGTACAAAATTCAAATTTCAAATTTTCAAAATTCAAATTTTCGAATTTCGAATTTTGAAATTTGTAATTTCAAAATTTTGAACTTTAAAAATTCAAATTCCAATTTCCAAATTAAAATTTCAAATTTCAAAATTCGAATTTTGAAATTTGTTAAAATTTGAAAATTTGAAATTTGTTAAAATTTGAAATTTTGAAATTTCGAATTTTGAAAATTTGAATTTTAAAATTCGAAATTTTAAATTTTTAGTTTTGAATTTAAAAATTGAAAATTTTGAAATTCGAAATTTCGAATTTTGAAAATTTTAAATTTGAAATTTTGAAATTTTTGGAAATTTTGGATTTTGAAATTTTTAATTTTGAAATTTTTGAAAATTTCGAATTTTGATATTTAAATTTTCAAATTTTTGATTTTGAAATTTCGAATTTTGAAAATTTGAATTTTAAAATTCGAAATTTTAAATTTTCAATTTTGAATTTAAAAATTGAAAATTTTAAAATTCGAAATTCGAAATTTAAATTTGGAAATTATGAAAATTTTAAATTTGAAATTTTGAAATTCAAAATTTTTAAATTTTTAAATTTGAAATTTAAATTTTTAAATATTTGGAAATTTCGGTTTTTGAAATTTTTGGAAATTTCGAATTTTGAAATTTTTCGAAATTTCGAATTTCGAAATTTTGATATTTAAATTTTCAAATTTTTTATTTTGAATTTTGAAATTTCGAATTTTGAAAATTTGAATATTAAAATTCGAAATTTTCAAGTTTGAATTTAAAAATTTTAATTTTGAAATTCGAAATTTCGAAATTTTGAAAATTTTGGAAATTTCGAATTTTGAAATTCGAAATTTTTAAATTTTGAAATTTTTGGAAATTTTGGATTTTGAAATTTTTGGAAATTTCGGATTTTGAAATTTTTAATTTTGAAATTTTTGGAAATTTCGAATTTTGATATTTAAATTTTCAAATTTTTGGAAATATCGAATTTGAAATTTGGAATATGAAAATTTGAAATTTGAAATTTAAATTTTGAAATTTTTGGAAATTTCAAATTTATAACTTGAAATTAGAAATTTTAATTGCAGTCTGAACAGAAAAAATAGCGGCTTTTACAGTCGGTGAAGTTCAAATATGAAGATGCAGTGGCCTGTTATTTTTTAAGTACAACTGTCAATTTTCATGAAAACTACATTGTATGTTTAAAATTCTTATTTTTCAAATTTATATTAAAATTTAATGTTTTTAATAAATGGGTAAATGGGTTACCCACTTATAACCCTTTTAAAAATGGGTCAACGCAACCCATAACTCATTTAATAAAATTCATAAATGGGTTGACCCAACCCACTTAAAAGTAGGGTAAATGGGTTGGGTTAATGGGTTGGGTCATATTTTGACAGGTCTAACCTAAATAACCTCAATGGACTTTTTTGGAATTGCATCTAACTGATCTCAATGCAAACAACATTCATGACCATTGATAGTCTATTATCGATGGTTAAAAATAACATTCCATAATATATATATCTATATATGTATGTATTATGTATGTATATGGCAAAATTAGTAGATTTAGTCGTTTATAAGTCAAAGCAGATATATAAAAAGGAGGGAGCTATGTGAAAAACACGTTAGGTGGCCAACAAAAGTCGCAACGGAAACGGGTCTTGTTTTTGTAAAAACGTGAAAATAATGTTGATGAATCCGCACATTCACATCACATGGTGCAGTTAGAGCTGGCTAGCTATTCAAGGCGATGATCTCAATGCAAACAAAAAGATGGCATTAATAACAAAAATAAAAATAAAAATGAATGTTTGTGTAATGGACAAGGGGCCCACGACCAGCCGTTCAGTGTTTCCCTCTCGATTCTTCCGCCACTCCACATCCTTTTTTATTTTGGGGGCCCGTTTTTGGACTTCGGATGATCGGTCTGCTCAACGTATGCAACTTTGACTCTTTTGAGTACTTTCGTATTAACCACTGTTGTTTGGTTGTTTTTAATTACTTAGTATTAAAATAAGCAAGTTAAACGGTAATAAAAATATAACGGTTTACGATAACAAATACAGAAGCAAGCAGATATAGCTAGATACATTTTTAGTTCATACAATACAATGCATAATACTAAATATACATAAGATATGCAACAATTAGTCCATCTCTTGTTTAAAACGTCCTTTGAACTGCTTCATTCTCTCTCACACTAGTAGCTTGAAGTTTGTAGTATTATACAAGATTTTATAACAATACAAAACTGCACAAACAGCCATAATATTTTGTGCAGCATATAATTCTCTACCGATAAATGGTTGAGCACTATCATTAAGCATGTTTGCATCAATGTATACACAAAGCCAGTCCTGAGCATTTTGATGCCCAAGGACAATATCTCCAATATTACGTATAATATATAAAATTTCCACTTCACTGTTAAAATTACCGCAACCTTTACAAAATAATCTTCAAATTTAATAGTTAGACTTAAAAAGAGTAGCTATCAAACAACAGTACTATGTTTTACAAAAATATATACGTATGCACAGCATTTTCATTCATATCTTATACCATCTTACGACCTCTTGCGTTCGTAATGACAATATAAGATTGTTATGTTCTTTATATCACGACATCTTGGTTCTTGAACTTAAGTAGCTCAAAGTGCTTCTAATTCTTTTCATCGTTAGATTTTAGCTCAATCGTGTTATTTTGAAAAACTTTAACATGATTGTTAGGTTGTCTCGCATTGCATATGAATAATGGACGCATATTGAAAAACATGAATAGTCTCACGTCATCAAAAATAATGAAAGTTGACTGACATATATAGAGTTTTATCGTATTTAATAATAAGGGATTACTTTTGTTAAAAAACGTTGACCGAAATATATGTTGCATCCATCGAGGGATGTGCGGACTAGAATTCAACATGGTACCAGAGTCGATGATGACATCTGGGACAATGGATGATGCGCAAAAGATTTGTAAATCGTGGTGGTTAACGGTATAGACATAAATAGTCAGACTTAAAGTGGAGCTAAACCATGATTGATGGGTTCTATTAGAAGGACAGATAAACAAAGTCTCAATATGATGAAGACATCAAAGTTGGCGTGCTGGAAGATGCATGAATGGATCGAGACGAAGGTAGAGGTTTGCTGGGGTGTTTTGCACTTTATATGAGTAATGACCGCAGATTGAAAAAAAAATAGTTCCACATCATGAAAAATAATAGAAATGAAGTGGTATATATATGAGTTTGATCGCATGTAACAATAAGTGATTCTTTTTGTTAAAAGATATTGACCAAACCATATATTGCCCACGAAGGGAAACGTTACCAATATTTTATATATGATCATCACATTCAGATATATTGATTTCAAAATGACCTAGCCTATTAAAACCAAAATCATTGTGCATTTAACATATATTTTTGGTCATAAGAAAGTTGAATTTTTAAATTAAATTTCTAGCATTTAACCTTAGTTTTATATTCGGACTATCGAAAATACCTTTGGTGGAAAATATATGTTACAATAAACAAGTCAGTCGCACGATTCCTAATAAATCGTTGCTAGTTCCTACAAATTAACAGAGAAAATATATTGTAGCGCTTATACTTATTGTAGCAACGAAACTTGTAAAATAAAAAAAAATTGTTACAAACTATTTCTCAATCCACTATGTAAAATAAACATTTTTAGCCATTGCTCATCTCAATCTAATATTATACATCTACATTTATGTTGATGTTGGATTTTTCAATTTAAATTCCAAAAAACATATCTTTTATTTTGAATAAATGATAAAATAAATTGAAATGACTAACATATTACTATTTTTATTTGAGCCACAATACAAACTTTGATTTGTTATACAAATATATTTTATAGTATTTGGGCTATAATATAAACATGGGCATAAGAACTATAGGCTATACAAAAAGATTATGTTGCCCCGACGGTATTTGATGCCCAATGCTCGAGCCTAGTTTACACTGGCCTAGAACTGAGCCTATGTCTATACAGTCTATAGATTCGATACGATTAAAAAAAAGCAAATAACATTGGTTTGAATTTCTAATTTGTTCTAATAAAATGTTGAATTATTAGTCATCGGGTTTACTTTTTTCCGCAGACATTATTAAATTTTGGTGATACAAAATCATAAATAGAGGGAAATAGATATGCAAAAGAAAGAAAGAGAAGATTTTGTTTCCTCTACTTAATAGGCATTTTGAATATGTTTATTTCTCCCTCTAATTGGCTAATCGAATTATTTTTTGTCACTAATGTTAACTTGGGCATTAAGTAATTGATTATATAAATAAAGACTATAAGAGAGGGTAAAAGTGTGGTGGAAAATCTATTTGCTAATTTTCTCTTCTTCATCTTTGTTTTTTTTCTTCAATAATTTTAGCCATATATATTTGCACCTTTTCTCAATTTGGTTATCGATTCAATGGTATTTTGTTTACTTTAGCTTTGTTCTATTAATTGTAAACAAAATTTTGATGAGTCAATAAAATGGGTGGTTAGGTGGAATATTTTGTGTTATTGCGTTTTGATTTCAATTCCGTCTTGTTTTCAATCCAAGTTATCTCTTTGTGATTTGGGTAACAAAGATCTGTTGATAAAAGCTTCCGCAAAGCGCTACTATTTTCATAACAGTTTGGTATCAGAGCACAGATCATTGCAAAGCTTAGAGTAATTTTGGTTTGGAAAATTATTGATGTCGGATATGATTTCGTTTTCAAAGATGGCTATGTTGGATGGGAAAAATTAGGGTATTTAGAAGCCTAAGATGGAGGATGTTCTGTATTTCAATGATCTGATTGATCTGATTGATGGAGATGGAAAGAAGCCCTTTGACGTAGATGAGGGAAAATGAAAGAAGATGGATAAGAAGGCGACTGCTTTGATTCGCCAGTATCTTGATGATTTAGTTTTCCATCATATGGCTAGTTGTAAATCCGCGAAGGCTTTGTAGGACAAGTTAGTATCTTTGTATGAGTCAAAGAGTGCTACTAGTAAGGCTTTTCTGGTTCGAAAGTTGGTACAACTGAGATTAGATGAAGAGAAGTCTGTTGTAGAGCATTTGAATGAATTTCAAGATGTAATAAATCAATTGGCAAATATGAAGGTCATTTTTGATGATGAGTTACAAGCTCTTTTATTAATGAGTTCGCTTTAAGAAAGTTGGAAAACGTTGATTGTTTCATTGAGAATTCCAATGCTAATGGAACTATCTCTCTGGATATTGTTCGAAGCAATCTTTTGAATGAGGATCTTAGAAGAAAAGGGTCAGGTATAAAATCAATTCAAAGTGAGGATATGGTGGCAAGAGACTTGAAGAAAGATACAATTTGAAAGAAGAAGGACGCTACGATAAAAATGTTATTACTTGTCATTATTGTAATAAGAAAGGTCACGTACGCAGCAAATGTTATGCTTATAAAAGAGATCAGAAAAAGGCTACACATGGTGATACTAGTAGTGCACATGCAAGTTTTGCTGAAAGTACCGATAGTGATGCTTCTTATGATATCCTATGTAGTGAAAATAATCCTTGAAAGATGGATTCGGGAGCCAGTTTTCACATTTGTAGAGTTGTGAATTTTTTTCTTCTTATAAAAAGAGTGTTGGTATGATTAGGACAGCCATTGGAGAAGTGTTACCGATTTGTGGTATTGGATCTATCCGATTACGTATGCATGATGGTGTGGTTAGAAAGTCTCTGAGTAAGACATGTACCCACTTGTTCTTATAATCTTATTTCTTCTGGTCAGTAGAATCACCATGGTTGCGCTTATGAGACTCAAGGTGGAGTTTTGAGAGTGAAGAAAGGTGGTCGTATAAGGATGAGAGGATTATTAGAAGAATGAAACCTTTATAGCTTGGTAGGTTCTGTAGTCGACAATGGAAAGCGAGTGACAGTTGAAGGACCAAGTCCACCGCAAGGTGGAGATGTTAATGTGATCAATGCTTATGATTTTAGCATTGAGGATCATATTTTAGATAGAAGTCTTCATGTTAATGATGCTCGAGGGATCGATAGTGATTAGGTAATGAGCTCAGATCGAGTGATAGACGAATGTCGAATTGCAAAATCCACAAAGACAAGACGGAGATTTTTGTGGCATTACAAACGTTTTTGACACCGGATTTGTGTGGTGCACCTCATTTGGGAGATGCATCACTTGCAGAAGGTGGTTGAGGCTTGTGATTTAGTGTAGTTGAGATACGAGGATTTATGATAGATCTAAATATGGCATGCTTGATATGCTGAAGATATGATTTTGCATCAAGGTGAAGTCACTACAACAAAAATATTCTATTACAACGTCCTTTTTACAACGGGCATTGGCTGCCCATTGTAATAGTAGGTTACTACAACGGTCCATTCAGGCCCGTTGTAATAGATGTCTTATAAACAAGTCAGTGTTAAATTGTATTATTAGGATAACAAAAAAGCATGAACAAAAATTTCATAATACCACATAAGGCTACAAAGGCAATAAAATTGTAAATGAGGATATATATATATATATATATATATATATATATATAGTACGGGCTTTAGTACTATAAATGTATGAATAATCCTTTTATGTGCATAATTTTAATAAACAACTTATGTGTAGTGGTCATACCATTTTAACTAACATGAAATATTTCTTCAATATTCTGAAATAAATATTTTACATCAGGCAATCAAATTGATGATATTGGTACGATCACAAACATAGAAGAAATAAATTATTTAAAACATACTTAAGATGTCGTAATTGTGCTTTTTTGTCTACTGTTATGATTATGATACTCTTTTTTTTTAAATGAAACAAATTTTATTAACGATCACCAAAAGCTGTCAACATGCCTGGCAGGTAACCCAAAAGCGAAAAAGAACAACAAACCGAACGAGAAACACCATAACAAAAAAGAAAGAAAGGCAAAAGGCCCCCATAGGCAGGCGAATCAGAACGGACGACTGCTGCAAGAAACAGACACGGAACATGGTTGATGAGCTCAGGAAAAACCACCGCCCATCAAACATCGTCATCGAGCTCCGGCAATGCCACCACCCAACGACGATGTCGGATGACAACCGTGCAATACAACAACAAGATAGAGGGCTAGTCTCCGAAAAATAAAATACCAAACAAAGTGCCCAACATCCAAAGAACAACAGAATCAAGAGCCGATAAAATTCAAAAAACCTACAGCCAAGCTCCATCCAAGAAAGAAAAAGAGCTCCAATCATGCCAGAAAATCCAGATCCTGAAAACAGTTTCCAGAAAAAAGCCGAAAATAAAAAAGGGGGGGTTAAGCGGGAGATGCTACAAGGAAAACAGCAAGCAAAGACACAAGTCTCGAGATCGGAGATCAACCAATACCCGATCTAATGGAGGACTGAGAGCAGGTAATAGAAAGTAGGGCCACAAGGAGAGCAGTACGAGAATTGACTGAACCCTTGAAAGGTCTACCGCGAAAAGCCATTAAGACATCATTCCTAACCCACCGAATAACAGAGGAAGGATCCATAGGAGTCTCCTCAAATATAGCCTTATTCCGCGCACACCAGATGTGCCAACAAATCAGACAGGAAATCAATCGACTGGTGATAGATCGAAGAGATTTTCCATTTCTACCGTTCCACCAGATACCCAGAAGATCTTGTGACGAGGAAACGCTTCCGCGAATACCCAACAAATTGCCGAAGTAATTCCAACAGGATCTGGCAGTGGACCCAGCAAAAAGCAAATGGTCCACCGATTCCGTTTCACCGTTGCCGCAACATCTACAACGGGAAACAAAACAAATGCCAATCCGCTGTAGGTTCGCATCAACCGGCAATCCATTATGGAGGGTTCGCCACATGAAAAGAGACACTTTAGGGGGGATCCTAGTGTCCCATATGTAGGAGAATATGGGGATAGCAGGGACGGGGGAGCGAGAAGATAGCCAGACCTGACGAATAGAAAACGGACCTCCGTCCCAACCGAATTGCCCTCCATGAGAATCAGAAAACAATTTGACCGCTTGCATATGCTTCCAAGTCTCACTGGCGAATGACGGAGATCCAGAGTAGCCATTAGAAGCTAGCCTCCGGTATTTGGCATGAAGGAACGACGCCCATAACGAGTCGTTAGTACCAAATCTGTACCACAACTTGCAAGCAAAAGCCAAGCAAATGTCCTTTGGATTTCGCAAGCCAAGACCGCCCTCAATCTTTGGACGACATACAGCGTCCCAAGATACCCAGTGATGGCGGTGATTGTCAACCTTCGATCCCCAGAAGAAGGAGGAAGCCAAGGATTGGAAAGACCGAAAAAAGGAGGACGTAGGGGTCATTGCGGCGAAGACATGAGTGCCCAAAGATCCTAAAACAGATTTGATTAGAACCAAACGACCAGCAAGAGATAGAAGAGACGCATTCCAACGGATGATCTTACCCCTTACTTTGTCCGTCAGAGGGTCGAAAAGAGCGTTAAGTTTCCTACCTCTGTAAAGAGCAATACCCAAATAAGGAAGAGGAAGGGATGCCTTCCTGAAGCCGGTAAAGGATGCGATCCAAGAAACCCTAGAAGAGTCCATGTCCTTCGCATGGACGAACAACTCTTGGAGGAGTTGACTAATTGGCCCGAGCACCTCTCGTAAAGGTGGACGAACCGAATGAACCGCCTAATAGAAGACCGATTGCCATTGGAGAAAATGACAATGTCGTCCGCAAAGGATAGGGAAGAGACGAGTGGACAACCGCTGGGGAGTCCAAAACGGTGAATTTGGCCAAACATCGTTAAGATGTGGATCCCTCGGATGAAAGCCTCAGCCGCAATCACGAAAAGAGATGGAGATAGAGGATCACCTTGACGAAGGCCTCTACCCGCCTTAAAAAACCATTAGCCGACCCGTTAATGAGAACAGAAAACCAGCAATTGGAAATGAGCCTCCACACCAAATCGATCAGTGTTACAGGAAACCCGAAAGTATGGAGAACCTTGATTACGAAAAACCACGACATACGATCATAGGCCTTTTCCATATCAAGTTTGAAAACAATATTTGAACCTCTGACTTTCCTGTCAATCTGGGAAATCAGCTCCTGGGCTAACAGGACGTTGTCAGTGATCAGACGACCTTTTACAAAACCCGCCTGAGAAGATGAGATAATGCGATCCAGGTACGGAGCCAAGCGCTTGGCCAATACCTTTGAAATTACTTTGTTCGAGAAATTACAAAGGCTGATCGGACGGAAATCCATGCAAACGCGAGGGGTATCACATTTGGGGATAAGGACCAAATTAGTGGAAGACCAACTAATGGGAAGAGAGGAGCCGGAAAAAAATTGTTGAATAGCCAGACAGAAGTCTGTTTGGATGATAAACCAAGCTCTCCGATAGAAGGATCCGTTGAAGCCGGCCCGCTGGCACTATCCTTGTTAAGAACAAAGACGCAGTCACGAATCTCATCCGACGAAGGCGGAATAGCTAAATCGGCACTTTCCTCCGAAGAGATTAGCCGAGGAATGAAAGAGAGGAGGTCCAAATCCGGGTCTGACACAGAAGGAGAACCCAGGTAGGACTGGAAGTGAGACACAATGACCTCTCTAACTTCAGAAGGAGTTGAAGCAACTGAAAGATCCGATCTCAAAATTTCACGAATAGATAGCAAATTGGCTTTCTTACGAATGGATGAATGGAAAAATTTGGAATTCGAATCCCCTTCCACCACCCATTTGACCCGCGCCATTTGGCGAAGATAGGAGTTTTCAACACGAAGCTCTGAGGAAAAGGCCAGTTGGGCACAAGCCCAAATTTCCTTGTTTTCAGCCGAAGGAGTCTCGTTGTACACAGATTCAGCAACGATGAGAGCCTCTTCTGCCGCTCGAACACGGTCGAAAATATTCCTGAAAACTTGGATATTCCACGTCTTTAGACAAGCCTTAAGCCGCTTCAATTTTAGAAAGAAAGCCCCCATAGGAGGAGCATCAATAGGAGCTATCCACGATTCCTCCACCACTTGCAGGAAAGAGTGGTGAGAACTCCACATACTAAGGAAGCGAAAAGAAGACGGCCCCGACAAAGAACGAGAAGAACAGCGCAAAACTAGAGGCGCATGATCAGAACAAGAGCGATGAAGATGAGAAGTAGAAAATGAGAATGGTAGATTAAACCATTCAGCAGACCCAAAAATTCTATCCAGCCGGGATAGAATCCGATTCGGCCCCTCCTTTTTGTTGGACCACGTGTAAGCAGAACCAACGAATGGGATTTCGGTCAACCCGGAACAAACAATGAAAGAATTGAAGTCAGAAACCGATTGCCGATTGACAGCCAACCCCCCTAATTTTTCGGCCTGACTAGCAACAACATTGAAATCCCCACCCAACACAGAGTACACGAAACCCATGTCAGTGAGGGACAGAATGTCATCCCAGAGAGATAATCTCTCAATCCGATCACATTTGGCATACACCGCCGAAAAAAGGAACGGGTGAGGAAAGAGAGAGGAGGAACACATAACAGAGAAAAGCTGGCAAGAATCGAAAACAGGACGAACAACACAGTCCTTGGACCAGAGAATCCAGATCTTACCCGAGACGTTAGCCAAAGCACCACCAAACCCAAGCGATAGCACCGCCTTGGTTACCTCTCCAGAGCCCAGGAATGGTTCTAAAAGAGCCACCAAGCAAATAGAGTGCTTTCGGACAATACGCTTAAGCCTAGCTAAAGAGGCTTCATTGCCGATACCACGAATGTTCCAGAAGAGAAAGTTCGACATGAATGCTGATTCAACGGAGAGAAATAAACCTAGACAAGAGGAGCCAACAATCCCAACTCAGGAGCTATATAGAGAGTGCTGAGCCGATCGATCGATCTGCTTTGTCGCCGCTATAGAGCGAGTACGGATAGTGCGAAGAATGGTCGGGGCTCCTCTCGATCTGCGTCTAGAGGGTCGAGACTGATGCGCAACGTCGATACGAGGCTCGGACTACGCCGATGCCCGAATCAGCTTCAGCGAACCTGACCGCCTAGCTGAATATCTGGAAGGCGCCGAATTTTTAGTTAGACGAGCTAGGCGATCATTAATGATCGCAATCTCCTCTAAACTAAGCATCGGAATAAAGATCGATAAGGCACAAGAAGAAGTAGGGAGAGAACAAAAAGAAGAGTAGCTTTTCTTGTTCCTGCTTTTATTGCTGCTATTAATATTCGGATCTAGCGTTTTTCGTTTTATTTTTTCTCCTATTGGTTAATGGAACCGCTGCCACTCTCGAACGAGGAAGAGTTCATCCTCTCCGGTTCCTTTGTGCGAAATTGTCCGTCGTTCGAAGCTATTGGTACCGCCTTATCGGCTGTGGTTTCAGGGCCCTGCTCGGTGATTTTTACTGGTGTAAAATCGATTGAGGTTAGGGTTTATTGCTTGGTTGATTTTGGGGCTCTCTGTAGATCTCGTTATGTATGGGTCGATTGTTGCTTTTTGGAGCTCTTACCCGTTTGGGGTGATGGTCTTCATTCTCGATTGCCGCGACGTCATCGCCTTGTTGAGGCTGTGGGTCGATCGGTGGAACTGTGCTCTCCTTCAGATTTTGAAGTGGTTCAGAAAAGGGATTTCATCCCCCTTTTCAAACCGAAGCTTTTCTTCTCTGTTTCTTGTGAGGTGGAGCCTCGGGGGGAGTTGCCTTTGATGGTGGGGTCGGTGCTTTGTGGCTCTGTAGGTTTTGGTAACTTTGCGACTGAAGAGGAGCTCACCACCTCTTCGAGTCCTTCTATCGTGGCTCTCGGTCATGAGAAAGCCATGGTGGAATGCGGTTCTTTTGGGGGGTTGCTCGTTGAGGATTTGTGTAGTCTTGTTCACAAGACTGATGTTCGTTCGGCAGTTTCTTTGACTGAAGGGGATTTCACCACCTCTTCAAGTCATGTTGAGTTGGTTAGCTTTCCGGTGGCAGAGCAGGTGGTTAGCGGTTGTCGGCATTGGTCCTTTGATGTGGTTGTGGTTCGTTCTGTTCTGTTGCACTGGTTTCAGGCAGTTGTTTTGCGTGGCTCCGGTTGGGTTATGCCTTCTTGTGGGCCTGATCTGATGATTGTATTGTCTGGGATGCAATCTTCGGGTGTTTGTCAGTTTTTACCATGTGCTTTGATACAGCAGGCAAGTGGTTTATTGATCAGTCAGGCTTTGATGGGCTGTTCTCTTGTATTCTTCGACGTTCAGCTGCAGGTAAGTGCTTTGGCATCCGGCCAGGTGAGTTTTTTGGTAGTGCATATCCTGTTAGTCGTTAATTATGGGTTATTGGTTCCTTGTCGGCTTGTATCTGTTGGTTTATTCTGTTTGGTTATGAGCCATGACGCGCTTCGGCGTGTGCTCCCTGATACTGTTACCTCTCTGATGGTTGGTGACGTGTCAGGTCACTTTGGCATTGTGAACTCCGTTTGGAGCGAACAGTGTGGCTACCCGTGTTGGTATTATAGTCTTAGCCATAGCGAGGCCAGGTCTGTGTCATTTGTGGCTTATCGTTTACCTATTCTGTTTGGTCCCCATCGGTCTCTACGGAGATATTACCCTGTTTGGGTCGATTGTCTCAGGCGGTGTTCCATTCCTGATTGCATGGTGTACCCTGGTGCGGCCCGCTATGCGGTCAGACTGGAATATTACCAGTCAGTTGCGACCCGATCGGGTGATATTTCTGCTAGGTCCACCCTGCGAACCTCTCCTGTCTCGCGGGGCTGCCTTTCCTATGACAGTCCGGCTTGGGTTAGGTTCCTACAGCATCGTGGGATGCGATTTTATAGATCCCCTACATATTATCGATATCCTCTATCCATCCCAGTTCCTCCTGTCTCCTCGCCTATTTGCTGCTCATCCCGTTGTTCTCTCGCTTCGTCTCCCTGTGCCTTATCGATCGTCATTCCGATGCTTTCTGTAGAGGATATTGCGTTGATTAATGATCGGCTTTCTCGTCTTTCCGAGAACTCTCTCCCATCTCGCTCCTCTTCTCTTATGCCCGGTTCGATGGCGAGATTAGATGAGTCTTCAGTGTCCGGACCTTTGCGTCATCCTCTGCACAGATCCTCTAGACGTAGATCGCGTGAGGCTTCGGTCATCCCTCGCACTATTCGTACTCGCTCTATAGCGGCGACAGAGCAGATTGATAGATCTGCTCTATCCTCCTTGTATCTTATCTGATCTCCGTCTGTCTGTTTTCTTTTGTTGTTTGCTTTTTCTCTCTTAGGTGTTGGCTTTATGTCGAACTTTCTCTTCTGGAATATTAGAGGTATCGGTAACGAAGCTTCTTCTGCTAGGCTTAAGCGGGTTGTCCGTAAGCATTCCATTGGTTTGGTGGCTATTTTAGAACCTTTTGTGGGTCCCGGCGAGATCACAAAGGCCGTGTTGTCGTTAGGTTTTAGTGGTGCTTTATCTAATGTTTCGGGTAAAATCTGGATTCTTTGGTCCAAAGATTGCAATGTTCGCCCAATTTTTGACTCGTCTCAACTTTTAACTATCTTGTGTTATTCCTCCTTCTCCCCTCAGCCATTCTTTTTTTCGGCGGTATACGCCAAGTGTGACCGGTTAGAAAGATTATCTCTTTGGGATAATATTTTGTCTCTAGCTGATTTCGGTTGCTCACTTTCAGTTGTAGGTGGCGACTTCAATGTTGTCGCTAGTCAGACTGAAAAATTGGGAGGGGTAGCCGTCAATCGTCTTTCGGTTTCAGATTTCAATTCCTTCGTTGCGAGATCTGGGTTATCTGAAATTCTGTTCGTTGGTTCCGCTTTTACTTGGTCTAACAATCAGGTAGGTCCGAACCGGATCCTCTCCAGGTTGGATAGGATTTTTGGATCTGCTGATTGGTTCAACCTCCCTTACTCTTTCTCTATCTCTCATCTTCATCGGACTTGCTCTGATCATGCGCCCCTTGTTCTTCGGTGCGCTTCGCGATCTTTATCGGGGCCTTCTTCTTTCCGTTATCTTAGCATGTGGAGTTCCCACCATAGCTTTCTTCAGGTGGTTGAGGAATCGTGGTCCGCTCCCATTGTGGCTGCTCCCATGGGGGCTTTCTCTGGGAAACTGAAGCGTCTAAAGGCTAGTCTTAAGACGTGGAATTCCCTTGTTTTCCGGAATATTTTCGACAGGGTGCGAGCGGCAGAAGAGTCTCTGATTCTTGCCCAAGCATTGTTCGACGAGACTCCATCAGCGGAAAATAAGGAGCTGTGGGCTTGCGCTCAGTTGTATTTCTCTTCAGAACTTCGTATTGAGAACTCCTATCTGCGTCAAAAGGCGCGGATCAAGTGGGTGGTTGAAGGAGATACGAATTTCAAATTCTTCCACTTGTCTATTCGCAAGAAAGCTAATTTGCTTTCTATTCACGAAATTGTGAGAACGGACCAATCTGTGGCTTCGACTCCTTCTGAAGTCAAAGAGGTATTAGTCTCTCATTTTCAATCATATCTGGGTTCTCCATCAGTGTCCGATCCGGATTCGGACATCCTTTCTTTCATTCCTCGGATTGTTCCTGATGTGGGAAGTGTAGATTTGGCTTCCCCGCCTTCGACAGATGAGGTTCGTGCCTGTGTCTTTGCTCTTATTAAGGATAGTGCCTGTGGGCCGGATGGTTTTAATGGTTCCTTCTTTCGTTCTACTTGGCATATCATCCAAGCTGATTTATGCCTGGCAATTCAGCATTTCTTTTCCGGGGCCGATCTTCCCATTAGTTGGTCATCCACGAATTTGGTCTTGATTCCAAAGTGTGATAATCCTCGGGCATGTTCGGAGTTCCGTCCCATCAGCCTTTGTAACTTCGCAGACAAAGTGATATCCAAGGTTTTGGCCACCCGCATGGCTCCTTACCTTGATCGCATTATATCTTCTTCTCAAGCGGGTTTTGTTAAAGGGTGTTTGATCACTGATAACGTCCTATTAGCCCAAGAACTTGTTTCTCAGATTGACCGAAAGGTCAGGGGTTCTAACATTATTTTCAAACTTGATATGGAAAAGGCCTACGACCGTATGTCATGGTTTTTCATCATCAAGGTTCTTCGCGCTTTCGGTTTCCCTGAAACCCTGATTGATTTGGTTTGGAGACTCATTTCCAACTGCTGGTACTCTGTTCTCATTAACGGATCGGCCAATGGCTTTTTCAAAGCTGGTAGAGGTATCCGTCAAGGCGATCCTCTATCTCCTTCTCTTTTCGTTATCGCGGCCGAGGCCTTCATACGTGGCATCCACACATTGACGGTTTATGGTCAAATTCAGCGATTCGGTATTCCGAGTCGGTGTCCCCTCGTCTCCTCTCTGTCATTCGCGGATGACATTGTCATTTTCTCCAACGGAACTCGGTCCTCTGTTAGCCGCCTTATTCGGTTCATTAAGTTGTACGAGAGGTGTTCGGGCCAATTGGTCAACTCTTCAAAGAGTGCCTTCGTGCACGCGAAGGACATGGACCATGTGAGAGTTTCTTGGGTCGAATCCTTTACTGGATTCAAGGCTGCTTCCCTTCCCTTACCTTATTTGGGTATTGTTCTTTATCGAGGAAGGAAACTTAACGTCATTTTCGATCCTCTTACGGATAAGGTAAGGGGTAAGATTATCTGATGGAATGCGTCCTTTCTGTCTCAAGCTGGTAGATTAGTGCTCATTCGATCGGTTCTGAGCTCTATGGGTACTCATATATTCGCCGCTATGACCCCTACTGCCTCTTTTTTTCGCTCGTTCCAATCTTTGGCATCCTCTTTCTTCTGGGGTTCGAAGGGTGACAATCGCCGACACCACTGGGTGTCTTGGGATGTTATCTGCCGTCCTAAGACTGAGGGTGGATTAGGTTTGCGGAGTCCGAAAGACATCTGTTCGGCTTTCGCTTGTAAGTTGTGGTACAGGTTCGGTACTAACGACTCCTTATGGGCCAAATTCCTCCATGCTAAGTACCGGAGACTGGTGTCCTCTGGATATACAGGTTCTCCTTATTACGCCAGTGAGACTTGGAAGCATATGCAATCGGTCAACCTGCTTGTTGATTCTCATAGCGGCCACTCTGGATGGGATGGTGGTCCGTTCTCTATTCTTAAGGCCTGGAGTTCTTCTCGAACTCCTTCTCCTGTCCTTCCTCTATTTTCTTTCATTTGGGACGTTTGGATTCCTCCAAAAGTCTCTCTTCTCATGTGGCGAACCTTCCATTATGGGTTATCGGTTGATGAGAACCTCCAGCAGATTGGCATTCCGCTTGTTTCCCGATGCAGGTGCTGCGGCAACGGGGAAATAGAACCGATCAATCATTTGCTTTTCGTTGGCTGGTGTGCCAGATCCTGCTGGAATTATTTCGGTAATTTATTGGGTGTCCGTGGCACCATCACCTCGTCAAATGATTTGCTATCATCTTGGTGGTTTGATTGCTCTGGGAAATCTCTTCGCTCTATTATCTTTCGCTTGATTCCATGTCTGATATGCTGGCATATATGGTGTGCGCGGAATAAGGCAATTTTTGACGAGGTTCCTATGGATCCCCTATCAGTTATTCGGCGGGTGAGAGATGATGTTTTCTTAGCATTTAGGGGTCGACCTTTCAGAGGGTCGGTCAGTGCTCGTTCTGGTCGCTTAGTAAACCTTTTATCTATATCCTGCTCTCAGTCTTCGTATAGAGCGGGAATTGGATGATTGCCGATCCGGAGACTGGTGGTTCTGGCTTCCTAGTCTCCTCCCTGTCCGTCTTCGCCCCTCTCCCCCCCCCTTTTGATTTCTTACAGTGTGTCTATTGCTTTCAGGCTCTTGCTTTTCAAAAGTGGCTCTTATTTCTATGTTCCTCTTCTGCTGGGAGATTGCTTCAAGGAATTCATTATCCCCTTCCAGATGTCGGCCTTTCAGTTTTTGGAGTGTTGACCGTTTCCTCCTACTATTTAGGAGGGGCGGCGGATGAGCTTGCTTTTCTATGATTGTTGGTCCCACTTCATCGTCGTCGGGCGGTGGCATTGCCGGAGCACGATTACGATGTCGGATGGGCGGTAGTAGCAAGGAGCTCATCGGGTGTGTAGTGTGGCTGGGCCAGAGATCCTTAGCATCTGCTTCTCGATAGTGTCTATTGATTCCTTTTGGGTGTTTCATTTTTATGTATGTTGTGAGTTCTCGGTGTTGTATTTTTTTATGGGATTGTTTTGGTTACCTGTCAAGCATGTTGACAGCTTTTGGTTGAGTTTTTATATGAAAGCTATCTTTAAAAAAAAAAAAAAGAGAGAGAACAAAGAGAAGAGCAACAAACTGATGGAGGATCTGGAGAAGCCAGATCAAACTGACCAGATCTAATAAAATATATATCTGTAGATAACATGTAATACTTTTACAATCACAAAAGAAACTACCCATCACCAAGCGTGAAAAAAAAGAAGGAAAAAGTTGGAAAAATGTTTGAAAATGACAATATAGAGTGGTTTAGATAATATAGACAGAATCACAGAAATCGAAGAAACAAAATACTTAAAACACACCTAAATAATCATTATTGTGAACTTTTGCTTTACTTTTATGATTATGATACTCACAATTAGGTATATACCTTTTTAGGTAACATGAAACACTTTTACAATAATTGAAGAAATTGTAAATAAAATGAGAACATACGTAGTTTAATTAAACTTATCTGAAGCAGATAAGATCATGGAAAATCTGAAAACTTTGTACAAAATAACTATCAAAACTCTAATATAACCGTCTAAAATTGAAAACACAAGGGTACAAAGGTAATAAAATTATAAATAAGGATAGATAGTAAATGCTTTACTGCTACAAATGTGTGAACAGTCCTTTTATGTGCGTATTTTTAATAAACAACTTATGCATAGTGGTTACACCATTATAACTAACAGAAATACTTCTTTGATATTCAAAAATAAATATTTTACATTAGACAATCAAATTGATGATATTGACACGATCACAAACATAGTAGAAACAAATTATTTAAAACATACTATAATTTCATTATTATGCTTTTTTGTTTTACTGGTATAATTATGATACTCATAATTAGATACGTATCTTTTTAGATAACATGAAACACTTTTACAATCACGGAAGAAATTGTAAATAAAATCTTGAAGGCGACTACCCATCACCAAACATAAACAAAAAAAATATTGACGAAGTTGAAAAAAAGTTTGAAAATGATAACATAGAGCGGTTTAAAATTGATAATGTTGACACAATCACGGACATAGAAAAAACAAAATATTTAAAACATACTAAAATGTAACTATTGTGAATTTTGTTTTACTTTTATGATTATGATACTCATAATTAGGTATATTTATTTTTAGGTAATATGAAATACTTTTACAATAATGGAAGAAATTGTAAATAAAATCTAGAAGACAACCGCGCATCATCAAACATGAACACAAAAATATTGAAAAAGTTAAAAAAAAAGTTTAAAAATGAGAACATACAGCAGTTTAATTGTAGACTTGATTTGAAGCATATAAGATTATTACTTCTGAAAACTTTATACGAAATAAGGATTAAAACTCTAACATAATCGTCTAAGAAAACTTACATATTGATCTGGTGAAAAGAACCAAAGCATGGGAATCGAATGCAAAAACGTTCCTAAGAAAACAATTTCAGAAATGAAATAAAATCAACAACTTTTAACTATGAAAATGATGAAACAAAAATAATCAATAAACAACTTTAAACTACTGTTAAAAGATGAAAAGAAAGTTACCAAATAAAATTCATCCAAATTCGTCTTCGTGGTTTCCTACAAAATGAAAATATATAGATTCCATATTCAGATGGTTATAATTCAACGGTTTATTACAAAAAAAATGTGTTTTCTTAAAGATTTGAAACAAATATAGTTTTGAGAATCAAGCGAGAAAATAGAAATTAGAAATATTGACCAAATTGAAAAACACTTTAGAAGATTGAATTCAACTGAAATGGAGATAGAGTTTTAGAAAGATGAATTTACAAATTAATGGAAAGAGAATGCGAAGCTACAGAAAAAGAAACGACAACTATCAAAAATATGTTTTCTTAATTATAAATGAGAATTAAGAGCACAAGAATGCCAAGAGACAACACAATGAATAACGATAAATATAATAGACACATGAATTGTGATAGAAAAATAATTGGATGGTGCAGTTGCAAATTGTTTAATCAAATCTACGATAGATAAGTATTTGGTTTAAGATTGAATGAGAAATAAGAAAAGAAAATTCTTTTATTCTTTTTTTATATATACACAATAGAATAGATATGTATGGACCAGTATGTATTGATTTTCCTTTATTTTCGGTCCTGTTGTGAAGCTGGTCACAGAGTTCTATAGTGTATTAGAGAATCAAGAACTAGCTTGGGCATTGAATTTTCTAACATGAAGATCTTGGGATTTGCCATATTGGTTTGTCTGCCTCCTCAAAATTGTTTATAATAGGTAATTTGACTCCGTTGTTTACATGATTGAATTCATTATCTGCTTTGTGCAACACCCTAAGTAATTTAGTCACGCATTGGCAAATATGGAACAGTGGATGATAGTATATAGAAATCCATGTGTCATAACAACAAAACTCGAGAAACAAATATATGCACGTTAGCTGGTCCTGCTGCATGGCATGATAGACGATGTATGGATGGATGTGAAGTATTCATTAGTTAAAGAACAATTGCACTGGCACTATTTTGTCATGAAAATTACATTTAAAGATTCACAATAAAAAAACACAAGGTCTTTTGCTTTGTGTTATATATACACGGTCCGAAAGGTATGGTTTCTGTGCAATGCGGTTTCTAACCTTTGAATGCTTCCATTGCCATTTCACAGTTTGTCCATGCATGTTAACAATTAACATTACTTTTGACGCCACCCTCATTTGCATTCATCTAATTAGACCTACATTTTCTTTTGATTTTCTATTGTAGATATTTACAGCCGTTATTGAAGGAACACTTTGGCAAATTCACTGTATTGCCTGGTGGCGTGCTTTCCTCTTGTAATAGTAAAAACTGGTTTTACTTAATATCAAGGGAAGAATTGCGAAATTTTGCCAACGGGAAAAGTCTGCTTTTGGTGTGGCATGGACGCATGTGCCTATTAATTTTGTTTTACTGTTGACAAACATTACTTTGCTGTTATTCTTAGACTAAGCATTTCTTGTTAATCATTATGACTTATGTGCGTAAATTTCATCTTCATTTGAAACTACAGATAAATTTGGAACGGGTAGGTGTGATATAAGCATACAAGTGGAATTACCAGATGGTATAGAACTTGTTATGCTGTTAGAAGAGGAGTGTATTTGGCGCCAGGCAAGAGGGTCGATTGTTGAGCTTTCAAAATTTGATGAAGTAGGAAGATCAATAGAAATAGTATTAAACCACCATTTCTCCTCCTTATTCTACCATTTGCTCTATTTTCATATGTATAATTAAGCCTTTTTCTTGGACTGGTCAAGGTGAGTGTTGCACAGCAGTGGTATGATGAACTGGATAATCCTGCATTTTCAGCATCCGACGATGAAAGCAACTCTCAATTGGAAGATAAAAATTCAGCTCGATGAATTCAAGACAAGCAGAAAGCATTTTTTGGTTGTGCAGTAAACATTAGTCCTGAGACTGGAGAGTTAAAATACACTTACAATTCCGTTGAAAAAGTTGTTTTCCAATTTTTTATCATGTCTAAGTTTTATTTACACTGCTTAGTAGTACCTTAACTTATACTAGCCCATTTGCTGTGCCATCCCAGTTTTGATTCCGCTTGTGTCAACAGTTTCAAAATGCCGTGGTGGTGTATTTTTACGATGACAGCATTTTTCTTGAAACAACACTGTGCCTTATTTATGTTCCTTATTTATGACTGAAATAATAGTTTTCGAATCGTGCAAAGCTTAAGACATGCAAGACCCTTATGATCAAATTTTTTAGCTATCCATTATTTATGTTCCTTATATATGACTGAACTCGTGGAGGATGATATAGTTGAAAACAAATTAAAGTAGCATTTTTTTTTTGTCAAATATAAATGGAGTAGCATTGGTTCCTACAATTGGCAAACAATTGTATCAAGTATGTAATGTTGATCACATGAATCTGTTTAGGCCATCATGGCTATTGGCTGTATGATTATTTGTTACACATCAAGATCATCTTGGTCTTATTTTTTCTAAACAGGACTGGCAACTGAGTTGAATGGTGGCTACAAAATTGATTTGTTGTTTTAAGAAACCTCTCTATTCACACTGACAGATATCGAGTTTATTATAAAGTAGTCACTTGTCAACGATGCATTTCAAAATGAAGGCAAACTGGCACAGTATGAATGGCATGCAAAAAACTGAATTTTTTGTTGGCAAAGTATAAGAACTAAAAACACAGCTCTGTCATTCTTGCCTTATGTTGCCACTAAATTTAAATCAGACACAACTCATTGACTTTATTTTCTTTCACTAAGATTCTCTCTAATACTCACATTAACGCATAACTTATGGTTGGAAAATCGAACTTATTTTCACAATAATACAATTTATAATCAGACTTTTTGAGATGTGGTGCTGTAAAATATGGACCTGTATAGTCAAAATACAACACAAATATATGTATATGTAGCAAAAAACATTTTATTTAATTTTACCGTAAACCTATTAGAATTTATCATATGTACAAACTTGAGACAGTTATTGTTATCCCGCCTTTTGGTAAGGCCGTGATACCAAGAACTTGGTTAGAGACTGAAGACAGTCCGCGCCGGAAATCGGTTATCTACACATTCACGATGGATACAAACAAACTTGGTCCGAGTCCGGATCGAGCCAAAATTAGCATGATATAACAAGCAGAGCTGTGCAAGGCAACATTCCAAATTTCAAGTCAATCGGAGTTCGTATGCTCAAGTTATGGAACGATCAAGATCCATGTGAAACATGCCCATTTCGTATCCATCCATCCATATCCCTCATTTCGTATTCATCGGCATCGATACAAAATGAACGTAACTCCATCGCTAGACATCCATCATTCGTATCCACCAGGTTTAAACCTACATCGATGGACTTCAACACTTCCCGAATCGATCACACTTCACTTGAATAGCAGTCATATATTTCGTATCGATCACTTACCTAATCGATACGAAGGGCAAGATGGACGATCTATACGAAGACAGAAGCAAAGCATGGATACGAGAAGTGAGCTATAGGACGGATACAAAAGAAGCGATCAACCCAAAAGAAGCGGTCCTTACGCATGAATTATATATCTCCACAAAGCGCACGTGCCACGTCATCAACACGAAGGGATCAGTACGAGAGCTGTCGATACGAAAGCCTCAACCAGTCCATATTTGCAACTTTGATCGATCGATAACTCCACAACCACATATTCAAATGCAATGAGATTTTCACAAAAGGTTGCATATCATCTTAGGAGCGTCCATGATCGATCGCAACCCAATAGGAGTCATCTCCGATTGATACGAAGGCTATGTGGATCGATAAAGGATCGATTCAAAACGACTCCAGATCAATCGTGTGGCCCCACCTAGGCGTGAGAAAGGGTATTCTGAGATTCAAGATAGATATTTCCAGCTTCACACCTATAAATAGCATCCTAGTTGCAACTAAAAGAAGACTTTTATGCTGCTGCTTGGATTAAAATCTATTATAATTCGAGTATTAGTCATTGTACTATTGTAACTCAGTTTATAATCAGCAATAACATAAAATCCTTCAAAGTAGACGTAGGCCATAGTACCGAACCACTATAAATCCTTGTTTTTTTTCTGTTACTGCTTATTTTCTTGGCGTGATTATTAGATTAGCCTCATTTTTCATTTTATTTCTTCATTCTAATCTCTTCAATTATATCCGACGAGTGTTGTGCCCATTTTTGATATAAACACTTTGGTGTTTTCACTGAGAAAACTCTGCGTTTTCTTTGATTCCGTGAATCCTCTGCGGTCGTTCGATTGCTAAAATCTAAGAAGGAGATGCAGATCCATCTTCTAGTGGTTCCTTCTATCCTATTCAGATTGTTTCAGATCTAAGAAAATCTACATCCAACATGGTGCACAATGCCAGAACTGCTTCTAGTGCTGTTAATCCAGAAGGAAGGGATAGGCAAAGTCCTGCACAACTGGCTACCATAGGCCAAACATCGGCTGGAGCTCTAGATATACTCGGTCCAGTAACTAGAGAGGAATTCCAGACACTCATGCATGAGCTTACTCAAAGTTATCAAGAGCTCACTCAATAGATCCGTGTCAATACGGAACTCGTGAACCAGCTGAATGAGGAAAGACGAGGGAGATCTAGAAGAGAGCATACCTATTACTCCTTGCCCAAAATCTCGGTGTCATCTGAATCCTATCATAGATCTATGCGACGCCGATTAGATGAGAATTACGTGGAAGCCATCAGGCACCCGTATGCTGCGAATCCTGAACAGGCCGGGATAGGTCCTTCTACAAGGCATCAACCTGCACCCTCCCCCCGAGGAGGGACACTTCCTCACAACACAACTCATGACGACGCAACTGCTTGAAAGTATGTAGTACCGTGCAATATGGATATATGATAATACATAGTATAATGATGATGATAATACTGTAAATAGTGCGAAATAAAAAGCAGTATAGTAAAATGACATCAGAGATTTTTATACTGGTTCGGAGCACCGTCCTACATCCAGTCCTAAACTTTTTCTGGAATTTCACCAAAACAACAACCTTCACTTAACCCGAAGGAACAGGTCTATATAATCCCTAAGCAGCCGAACAAGGACCTGAGTAGCGGAAAAGGAGTTCGGCTCAACGGCCGAAGAGGACTTCACATGCCCGAGCAGCAGAACAAGACTTTAACAAATACAAAAGATTGTTTGACTTTTTGTGTATTCTGATAACACAGATTTGTCACTTGTAGTACAACCTTCGTATAATATTTTCCTCAAGTGTGATGTGTGTAGGTGTGTGTATATGAAGATTAGGAAGTTTTAAATTGCTTTCAGAAATATAAAATTGTGATTGTAAGCAATGAATGTATGAATTCAAGAGAGTAGTTAATTCAAAAAATACGATTCAAGTATAAGCAAGTAAGTAAAGTGATTTGATCTTGAAATTCATGCATATATATAGTGGTTAAGAAGTTGCAACTGCTAGTGAAGAGATCTCTATGAATAGCAATGGTTGCAACTCTTGAGGAAGAAGAAGGCTATTCAAAAAAGAAGTGTCTTTTCACAAAAAATGACTGTTGCAGAATTCAGTCGACTGAATGATCTGAGTCAGTCGACTAATTACAGAGTGTAAAAGCTCTCGGATTCAGATTTAGTCGACTAACTCAGATCATTCGGTCGACTAAATTTAAAAACATGCATATATATATATATATATGTGTGTGTGTGTGTGCGCGCGTGCTAAAATGCATAGATTCAGTCAACTGAATGATCTGGTTCAGTCGACTGAATTCTATTGATAAATAAAAGTCCCTATAGCACATTTGGTTAGTGCATTTGCCTTTTAAACTAGTGACCCTGTTTTGAGCCCTGCTCCATGCATTTTTTGAAAGCTTGATTTTGATTAAAATATGCATGCAAGTTTATTTGAATGTGAATGATGATTCTTGAGGAAAGATTTTAACAAGGCACTAAACTAGACTCTATATACATACTTGACGACTCTTGTTAAAATATATAACTATATGAACCATACTTGAGTCGTTGAGTCTGGATGTTGATGTAGTCATAGATTTGTGAATATCATTTGCCTCTCGTCAGCATTCAAAACCTTATGACCCAACATTCTCCTCCTTTTTTATGATGACAACTCCATTTGCTACGGACGAATCTTCGACAATCTTTATTGACTTATCTCTCCCCCCGAATATATTCTTGTAATTGTGCTATAGATTTCTCCCTCTGAATCTATTCTATATATTCCTGAGAATAATTAATCTTTTCTCCCCTTTAATTTGTGCTTGCATGGTTTATTCCTGCAAATAATGTTAGAGCAATATCTTTCTCTCCCTTTGTCATCGACAAAAAAGAGAGCTTATATGATGATATAATTCACATAAGTGTTAACATAGAGTAATAAAAAACAAAATAACTACTACTTATAATGTAAGGTATAAGAAAAAAAATTAACATTTAAAGCATGCGACACCCAAGGTTCTTATAATTTTCTAATTTTTAGGAAACCATACCCATTTGGGTATGGTTGAACCTTTATAAATATAATTTTCATTATTAACTACCATATCAAAATAATCATCATTGTATTTTTCTCTATTTTTCCAATTAACAGGAGCCTAAATACTTGGATAATTTTTATTCATATTTTCCATCAATGATTTTGTACTTCTAAAGAAATTATAAACATTATCGGTCATAGCTATATTTGAATTTCTATTAAAATTGGATTTAGGCTTTAATCGAAATTTAGTAGTAGCACTAACATTTTTACTATACATGAAATCATATCTAGTGCTATTTCTACGATCAGTTTTATTATATCCTAAACCACTTTTATCATTGTGAGCTGTTGAATTTGTAGCCAAGGAAGATAAGGTATCTTTATCTTTATTAAAATTTATGATTTTTGTATTTAATCTTTCAAAATTTGCTTTAGAATCACAAACTTCTTTTTGAAAAATATTATTATTAACTTTTAAAACCTCACATTCTTTAGACAATTCTAGATTCTTTTTAATTAAATCTTCATTCTCTTTTTCAAGAGACAAAATTAAAGAATTAGAATTATTTAAATAATTTTCTAAATTAGTACTTTTATTTTGTAAAACATTGATTTCCTCCAGGAGATTATTGTTTTTATCTTCTAACTGCTCATTTTCTTTTTGTAGGAAACCTTTTTGTGAAACCAGTTCTTCTAAGGTATTTTCAAAACATTCAGTTTATTTTACCAAAAAATTATTTTCCTCTTTTAAATTGAAAATTTCTTGCTTACAATCTTTTAACTTAGCTAAAGCAACTATATTAACTTTAACTTTTACAATCTTTTAATAATTCATCATGTGCTAACAGAAGATCTTTATATAAAGAATCTAAACATACCGATTGTGATCTGAGTTTATTTAGCCATAAAGCATTTGTTTGTTTGCACCTTTGATTTTTCTTTATTGCTCTTCCTCTTCTTATTGCCTCGACTAGATCTCTTTGTAGCCATTTATTCTAGGATGTTGTTACGATCTCTAGAATCCCAGGCTCTGATACCAAATGAAATTATGTAGGACAACGCAATATGGATATATGATAATACAGAGTATAATGACGATGATAATACTGTAAATAGTGCGGAATAAAAAGCAGTATAGTAAAATGATACCCGAGATTTTTATACCGGTTCGGAGCACCGTCCTACATTCAGTCCCAAACTCCTTCTGGAATTTCGCTTAAACAACAACCCTCACTTAACTCGAAGGAACACGTCTATACAACCCTTGAGTAGCCGAACAGGGACCTGAGCAGCGGAACAGGATTTTGCCTCAGCAGTCGAAGAGGACTTCATACGCCTGAGCAGCAGAACAGGACTTCAACAAATATAAAAGATTGCTTGACTTTTTGTGTGTTCTGATAATATGGATTTGTCCCTTGTAGTATACCCTTCCTATAATCTTTTCCTCAAGTGTGATGTGTGTAATTGTGTGTAAATGAAGATTAGGCAGTTTCAAATTGCTTTCAGAAATAGAGAATTGTGATTGTAAGCAATGAATGTATGAATTCAAAAGAGTAGTTAATTCAGAAAATATGATTCAAGTATATGCTGTGAGAAATGTGGATTAAGGATCTTAAGGCTAAGGATAAATACTAAAGCGGGAGGGGGTGAATAGTGTTTTAGAGAATTGTTAAATCTTTTTAGTTTTTGTTAATTTAAACATAAAAGTATGCAATATTCAGACACAGATATGATCACAGAATCAAACACAAATGCAAACATAAAGTAAAAACAATAAAAGAAAGAACACACCGATTTTATACTGGTTCGGAGTTACCCTACATCCAGTCCCACACATAAGTACGGATTTCCTTTCAAAAATAATCTTTACAATTACACCTTCGATTTCATGGCAACGAGGTACACCCTCCAGAATCACAATCCTCTGGATAGAGATACTTGATTTTCCGGGCAACAAGTTCACCCAATTGATTTTCCAAGGCTACAATTACATCTTATCTCGCTTGATTGATTTTCAAGGCTACAATCACATCTTTTCTCGCTAAGTTGATTACAAAAAGCCTATAACTCTGAATAGCACTGAGGATCTTGTTGAGATAGTGATAGAGAATCAAACCAGAGATAATCTAGTTATATTCAATGTCGATTTCGGCAGAGCAATGATAAGAATTTATATATAGAAATGTGAAAGAAGAAGAGGGGTGAAAAACCATAAAATCTATGTTAAAATTCGTTGAAACCAACCCCTATTTATAGAGGAACAACAGCCATGTCCATTCGTGAAGAGTTATGACGAATAGACACTTCTTTTGAAATTTAAATTTTGAACTCAATTGACACCATGTCGACATGAGGTACATGAGTATGTCAACACCCCAAAGGGATTTTTGGTGTTTTGATTTTCTTTGAAAATAACATTTATCATATATTAAAACTATTTTAAACTTTATAAATATAATTGACTATAATTAAAATGCATACATAAATATATGGAATAATATATACAAAATTTTACTATAATTTTATATTTAAAATCTAAGCATAAATATTTAAAAGTTAAATATATATTTAAAAAATAGTTTAAAAACAAGAATAATTTGATTTTGAAATTAAAGATTATTTTGAGGCTGAAGTTATTTGGAATCAGGATAAACGTTTTTGATGCTTTTAAAAGGAAGGTTTTGAAATCATTTTGAAAACAAGATATAATTTTGAAAAATCATTTTGAATAAAAAGTTAGCGGATACAAAACAAGTTTCCACTAGATTTTTCGTAGGTTCCATCCTACTTAGGGTTCCACCCCTTTAACAGGCTCGAAGCGGATTTCATTCCACGAATAAATTGGATTTTAAGATGCCAGTGCTTTTCTTGGAGTTTTAATAAATTTTCTAATTAAAAAATAAATTACTTGAATTCTTGAACTCTTGATAATCTTGATACTCATTAGTCTTCAATCTTGATATCTTGAATCTCTATACTATACAGTCTTCATTCTTGGTACCTGCATGGTTAAATCCCACATATACATATATATCTAAACTTATACTGTTAGTATTTATATTTTATAATCTATTCTAAGGTTGTTGTCATCAAAACCATCATCTCACGGACTAACAGTCTCCCTCTTTTTGATGATGACAACCTTTGTTTATAAAATATTACTTCTATCCTAATAACTCCCCCTTCATCTATGTCTAACTATCCTATTTTATACTTCTCCCCCTTTGTCATCAACAAAAAAAACTAACTCTAAACAACATAACAGAAAACTATATAACTCGCCCTTATTCTTGGACTAAAATACCTGCATTAATAAAGTTATACAATGGAATATAGAATTAATAGATAATTATATTGATAGTCACAATAATGAATCAAAGATGATATATATATATATATCAATATATAATTATATATGTTTTGTACAACAAACATCAATCCACACTAAATATCAATCAATATCAAACCAAGCCAAAGCAAATGAAATCAAATCAATCAAAGCAAAGAATTCAAACAAAGCAACCAAATAAAATTAAACATTACGAGGAACTTCCACCCATCCTTCTTCTCCAAAGATAGGGTTTGCCTTAATAGCATCAGAAATTTCCATTGCCGTTGGTGAAAGAGACTGGAGGATGTGCTTCGTTATCATCCCTGTGTATGGAGGAAATCATTCATCATATTGCATCGAAATGCCTTTCTTGCTCCTTGATCATCTGCATTTGACTCAATTCTAAGTGTCGCTGGTTACGAAGAATGAACGATAGAATATTCTTGAACAAATTAAGAGTTTCTTCAAGATTTTTGGATAAGTTATGAATTGGATTAGCCATATTTGGATTTGTGAGAAGAATGAGAGATATAGTAGATAAGAAAAGGTTTTCAGTGATGAATTCTGGAAGAAATAGGTATTTATAGGTGTTCAAATTTCAAATTCAAAATGAATTGTTATTTCTGACCAGTACATGTCGACATGGTCATAGGGGGTATGTCGACATGTTGTATGAAATTTGATGATCTATTTTGATTTTGTGAATAATTGTACATATATTTATATAATATACTAACATTTATTCTGGAGATAAGATAAGATAGATAACAGAAAGGAAATTCCATTTCATTTCATACTAAGATGATACAAGGATTAATCATAAAGAACTACGTGAGCATTCAAATCAAAATAAACTAAAACAAATACAACGAGATACGATAAGGTAGAACTAGTTAGAGGATGATGATGATGAAGAAAGTCCAATTTTCTTGCTGACTTTGGAAATGAACTTGTCCATCTTGGATGAAATTTTGTCCAACTTCTTACTAACGGATCGTTTAAGAATCCGTTGATTCTCAACAATCGTTTTTTGGTTTTTGAGAAGGGAAACAATCGTCTTTTGGTTTTTGAGAAGGGTTTTGTTGGATGGATTAGGAGGATAGTCGATGCTTTCCAAAGAAGTTTCGCCTTCTTCTTCTTCTTCAATTTCCATTTCATCCCCTTCTTCTTCTTCTTCCTCTTCCTCTTCTTTCATCTCCTCATGAACCAAACGCTCTTCCTTTTCGGTAAGAGTCTCATAAGGTTGAAAAACAAATGGAATTTTCATAAGCGAAATGTTGGAATGATTGAAAACTTTTCTAGAAACAAATTCTTCGCCTTTTAAATCCACTACAAAATAGTTAAAAATCTGATGAGATAAATTCCATGATACAAAGTGTTCTCACCCATTTCAAGATTTTTAGGACGAAGTTCATCCAAAATAACTTGCGCCCAATTAATGTCATAATTTCCAAAAATAGCAAAAAGTGCTTTACAAATTTTTGAAGTAGGATTGTTAAAATTCCCCGATATTGGGATCAAAGTATATTGCAAAAGAAGATTGACAATTCTTGCTTTAGTCGAAAATTTCGATTTTTGAATTCAAAATTATCATTCCCTTCGAAAATGTAATGAAATGTCTCACGATCATTTTCATCGATTTTAAAATTAGAAAGATCCATTCTCGTACTCTTGCAATTGAGAATGGTACCCAAAAGATCACAATTCAAAACAATTCTAGTGCCTTTGACACTACTTCAAATTTCATCCTCATTTCCATTATAAAATCCACAGTTTAAATTTGCATAGAAAATTTTGACAAGGTTTGGAAAGCAAACAAAATCATTTTGAGAAGTATCAATAAGACTAAGAATTTGATTGTTTGCAAAAAGAGAATCAATTTCATAAGAAGAAAAATCTTGAAAAATAGCAAACTTTCCAGGATGGACTTTGGGATAATTAGTATAATTGATGTATGCTTTTATTGCCTCCGGATCATTGAATAGTTGCTCTTTTATTTTTCTGAAAATTCTCATGGTGGAGGGGTTGCTTGAAGAAGCCATTAAAGTAGAGAGTAGAGAGCTTGAAGTTTTGAAAAGAGAGATTGAATTTGAAAATGAGAGTGAAATGCTATGATAAAAGATAGTCAATAAATAGATTCTCAAAGGACATGTTCTTTGGTCAAAAGATGCCTTTTCAGAGAATTGAATGAAGTAAAAAGGTGGAGGGAAATTCAACCATTTGAATTTAAATTTTAAATTCAAATTCTGGTACCCATGTCGACATCATGGTGGGGACCATGTCAACATGTGCCTATGGTGATTTATTTTTCCTAAGTACTCTAATATATATATATATATATATATATATACTTATTATATTTAATGTATATATATCTAGAATTATTAGAATTATACTATTTTCAATATATTATTAAACTATGAAAATAATAATAAAATAGTAAAAATAATAAAATAATAGTAAAAAATTTAAAATTCAAATAACACACCAATTCAAAATCAATCAATCAAGCAATCAAACATCTACTTCTAAGCATGCAATTTCAACTAATTATATTGTAAATGCGTACCTTTTTCTGAGTCCGTTTCTTTGATTTCGTCGGAATCGTGAACTGCCGTGAAAAACAAATTTGAATTATCAGTCTTCTGATCATCATCGCTTGAGGATGAGTCTGAGTCATAGAGTAGCAGTAAATGCACACTTCCGTTACTTTGCTGGATCACCGTTCATAGGAGGATTTTGTCTATCTGGATAAGGACAGTCTCTTTTGATATGGTCTGGTTCATCACAATTGAAACATTTGACATTATTTGCCGTTACATTCTGATTTCCAGAGTTCTTATAGTTGTTTATCTTGAGATTATTCATCTTTTTGTATTTCAGGAATTTCTGAAAATTTCTGGTCATAAAGGCTATCTCTTCATCATTATCACTGTTTGAGTCTAATCCAATGCATTGAATGCCATTGATTTCTTTTCGGATGCTTTGCTTTCTCTTCTCCCGATCATTTGGACTTCAAATGACATTAGATTTCCAATTAATTTTTCTATCTTTAAGGTACTGATGTTATTTGCCTCTTTGATCGCAAGTCTCTTTTGATCCCATTCTAGAGTAAGAGAATTTAAAAAATTTCTGACTTGATCTTCTTCAGAAAATTCCTTTCCCAAGGATATTAAAGAATGCACAATATCCTGAAATCTACTATACATATCAAAAATAGACTCATTAGAATTCATTTTAAACAATTGAAACTGATTTGTAAGCATGGAAATTTTGGTCTGTTTAACTTTGCTTGTTCCTTCATGAGTTACTTGCAAAGTTTTCCAGATTTCATATGCAGACTTACAAACTAACACTCTATTAAATTCATTTCTATCAAGTGAACAAAATAGAATATTCATTGCTTTAGAATTATTTTGTGCAACAGTCTTTTGCTCAGCGGTCCACTGTGCAGAATCAGTTGTGGGTTCAGAATATTCAGTTTGTGTGATATTCCAAGTATCTAGTCCTACAGACTGTATATATATTTTCATCCTACATGCCCAATATGCATAGTTACTGCCATTAAAAAGTGGTGGTCTGACCTTCTACGAATGAACTAGTGATAGGGATACTAGTGTTAGTAACAATACCAATGTTGGTAGCCATTTTGAAAACTTTTTCAAAAATCATATTATGAAACTTTGAAAAGCTTGCTCCGATACCAAATGTTAGAAATGCGGATTAAGGATCTTAAGGCTAAGGATAAACACTAAAGGGGGGTTGAATAGTGTTTTAGAGAATTGTTAAATCTTTTTAGTTTTTGTTAATTTAAACACAAATGTATGCAATATTCAGACACAGATATTATCACAGAATCAAACACAGATGCAAATATAAAGTAAAAAGAGTAAAGGAAAGAACACACCGAATTTAATACTGGTTTGGAGTTACCCTACATCCAGTCCCGTACACAAGTACAGATTGCCTTTCAAAAACAATCTTTACAATTACACCCTCGACTTCAAGGCAACGAGGTACACCCTCCAGAATCATAATCCTCTAGGTAGAGATACTTGATTTCCCGGGCAACAAGTTCACCCAATTGATTTCCCAAGGCTACAAATACACCTTATCTCGCTTGATTGATTTCCAAGGCTACAATCACCCCTTTTCTCGCTAAGTTGATTACAAAAAGCCTACAACTCTGAATAGCATTGAGGATCTCGTTGAGATAGTGATAGAGAATCAAACCAGAGATAATCTAGTTAGATTCAATGTTGATTTCGGCAGAGTAATGATAAGAACTTGTATATAGAAATGTGGAAGAAGAAGAGGAGTGAAAAATCAGAAAATCTATGTTAAATTTCGTTGAAACCAATCCCTATATATAGAGGAACAACAGCCATGTCCATTCGTGAAGAGTTATGACGAATAGACACTTCTTTTGAAATTTAAATTTTGAACTCAACTGACACTATGTCGACATGTGGTACATGAGTATGTCGACATCCCAGAGTAACTTTTGGTGTTTTGATTTTATTTGAAAATAACCTTTATCTTATATTAAAACTATTTTAAACTTTATAAATATACTTGACTATAATTAAAATGCATATGTAAATATATAGAATAATATATACAAAATTTTACTATAATTTTATATTTAAAATCTAAGTATAAATATTTAAAAGTTAAATATATTATATTTAAAAAATAGTTTAAAAATAAGAATAATTTGATTTTGAAATTAAAGATTATTATGAGGCTAAAAGTATTTGAAATCAGGATAGATGTTTTTGATGCTTTTAAAAGGAAGGTCTTGAAATCATTTTGAAAACAAGAAATAATTTTGAAAAATAATTTTGAATAAAAAGTTAGCGGATACAAAACAATGTTCCACTAGATTTTTCGTAGGTTCCATCCTACTTAGGGTTCCATCTCTTTAACAGGCTCGAAGTGGATTCCATTCCACGAATAAATTGGATTTTAAGATGCCGGTGCTTTTCTAGGAGTTTTAACAAATTTTCTAATTAAAAAATAAATTACTTGAATTCTTGAACTCTTGATATTCTTGATACTCATGAGTCTTCAATCTTGATATCTTAAATCTCTATACTGTACAGTCTTCATTCTTGGTACCTGCATGGTTAAATCCTGCATATACATATATCTAAACTTGTACTGTTAGTATTTATATTTTATAATCTATTCTAAGGTTGTTGTCATCAAAAATATCATCTCACGGACTAACATAAGCATGAAAGCTTAGTGATTTGATCTTGAAATTCATGCATATATGTAGTAGTGAAGAAGTTGCAACTGCTGGTGAAGAGATCTTTATGAATAGCAATGGTTGCAACACCTGGGGAAGAAGGCTATCCAAAAAAGAAGTGTCTTTTCACAAAAAATGACTGTTGCAGAATTCAGTCGACTGAATCATCTGAGTTAGTCGGCTGATTACAGAGTGTAAAACTCTTGGGTTCAGATTCAATCGACTGACTCAGATCAATCAGTCGACTAAATTTAAAAACATGCATATATATGTTAAAATGTACAGATTCAGTCGAATGAACGATCTGGTTAAGTCGACTGAATTCTGCTGATAAACAAAAATCCATATAGTTCATTTGGTTAGTGCACTTGCCTTCTAAACTAGTGACCCAGGTTTGAGCCCCGCTCCATGCATTTTTTGAAAACTTGATTTTGATTAAAATATGCATGCAAGTTTATTTGAATGTGAATGACGCTTCTTGAGGAAAGATTTTAACAAAGTACTAAACTAGACTCTATATACATACTTGACGACTCTTGTTAAAATATATAACTACACGAACCATACTTGAGTCGTTGAGTCTGGATGTTGACGTAGTCGTAGATTCTTGAATATCAATTGCCTCTTATTAGCATTCAAAACCTTATGATCCAACACTGCTCCTATAGATCTGGATCCCGAGGTCCATAAACAGCTATATCCAGCCCCTTGCCACCACATTCATGGAACCCGATCATACCTTGGCTCTGAATCACCAAATGCCTGATATTCCAACTACGATACGTCAGATAATAAGAGAAAGTCAAGGCCTCACTGATGATGACTGTTGGATTTCTAGCAGTCACACCTTGTTCACTGATGATATGTTACATGCAGAACTGCCTCGTTGATTCAGGATGCCCCACCTTGCGGTGTATGAAGTAATTTGGATCCCAACCATCATATTCTAAAATATGAATGGCTTACGAATGCCGCTCGAGCTGACGATGCAAATTTAAGTGTAGAAGCTTCCCTATCTCTTTTGGAGGCATTGCGACTATGTGGTTCACCCATCTACCGCCAAGATCTATTTCATGTTTTGACCAGTTAGCTACTAAGTTTGTTGAGCAGTTTCGTATGCATCTGCCAGACCTAAGGATGTAAACACCTTGTCCAGTGTTATTCAAGCTCTAGGGGAGACTCTAAGGCATTATCTGGAAAGGTTCCACGCTACTTGTGTCAAAGTCAGCAATCCCACCAAAAACTCTATTTTAATGGCATCGACTAAAGGGATCGATCCTGATTTTGAATTTGGTGATTGATTGGTCGAAAAACCACCCAATTTCGTTAGACCGTTTCTATTCAAAGGAACTACATTTTTTAAGGAGAGAAGACACTAGATGGTTTAGAAAGCAGGACGTCGTGGGTCCCAGCAGTGAAGGTATCCTGCAGTGAAGCAGACCGGGGAGAGCTTCAGTAAAGTACAATTAAATATTCAGAATAAACAGGGCCAGCGAAGGGTAACAGAGGTCAAGGAAAGAAGAGAGACCCCCATCGAGGGAGACCAAGAGCTCCTATGTTCGATCGATATACTCCTTTGAACACATCATTAGAAAATGTTTATCTTCACACTTGTAATACAGGGTAGTACAAGAAGCCAGCTTTGAAACTATCGTCGAAGAAGAAGATTCAGACCGTGAAGTTTTGCAGGTTCCATGATTGCTACGACCATAACACTAATGAATGCTGTCATTTGCAGGATATTATTGAAAAGTTGATTAGAGAGAGAAAGTTAGACCAGTTTTTTGGGCTTCATAGGATGGAAGAGCGGGCCCATCGAATCCCAATCAGGGCCAAGGCCAAGCTAGGTCTGAAGAACCAGCAAGTACTGGCAGAAGGCAAGTGATTAAAACTGTGAGTGGTGGTCCTTATCTGGCTGATCGACGCTGGAAGGAAATGAAGTCATATGCCAGTTCAATTAGGAATGTGGACTTCAAATGTTGTAGTAGTATCAACGAAGTGTCCCGATAAAGCAACAAAGGACGATGGCAGACGACATCGTTTTCAGAAATCGTGATGCCGACAGAGTCGAGGCCCCTTCTTTTGATCCGTTGGTTATTTCGGCCCAAATAGGTCCTGCTTGGATGAGGAGGATCTTAGTTGATAGTGGAAGTTCTGTAAACATACTTTTCAAGCGTGCTTATGATCAAATGTTGATGGAAGCGAAGGGTCTGAAATCTTGCTAGTCACGTATACATGGTTTCAATGGCAGTGCAACCATACCGGCTGGAATGGTGGAGTTACCTATTGAGTTGGGTGTTGATGATCGTCGGAGAGTCCAGATATTGCAGCTTGTTGTGTTGGATATTCATTCTCCTTACGGCGCTTCTTTGGGTCGAACGGCCTTTGCAGACTTCAGAGCAGCGATTTCCCCTTGGTGTTTGACTCTGAAGTTCGCCACTGATAATGGAGTCACGGTGGTACATGGTGATCAAGCGGCTGGATGCGCCTGCTATGCTGTGGAACTACGGGATGCGTATTGAAAGGAGAAAGGTAATGGCACGGAGGAATCCCTCTGCATCCGCTTTATGGAGGATTGACAACTAACGCCTGGGCCGAGGCTCGGGCACCACGACTAATTTCCTAAAGATCTTGATCCTAGAAACAACAATGATGAAAGGAAAGTCAAAGAATACCAGGCTTCCCCGGTAGAGTTGACAATTGATGTCCCGGTCATTGAAGATGATGATCCCAGAGTGGTAAAGATCGGATCTAAACTCAGCCCTCAGACGAGATAAGAACTGGTTGATTTTCTCCAGGCAAACCTTGATGTGTTTTCCTGGACTCATTCAAACATGTGTGGAATATCACCAAATATCGCGAGCCATGCATGAAATATCAACCGACGACACGTCCTAGTGAAACAAAAAAGACGCGGTATGGATCTAGAGAGATTTGCCACCTTGAAGGAAGAAGTGGATAAACTCAAGGCTAATGGGTTTATTCGTGACGCTTTATACACAGAATGGGTATCGAATCCAATGTTTGTCAAAAAGTCGAATAGAAAATGGCCGACATGTGTGGATTATTCAGATCTGAACAAAGCTTGCCCCAAAGACATTTTCCCGCTTCCCAGAATCGATCAATTGGTGGATTCAATAGCCAGACATGAGCTCTTAACTTTTATGGATGTGTATTCCGGCTACAATCTAATCCCGATGCACCTTCCTGATGAGGAGCATACTAGCTTTGTCATTGATTTAAGATCTATTGTTACAAGGTGACGCCGTTTGGACTCAAAAATGTTGGAGCAATTTAACAAAGGCTTGTAAACCGAATGTTTGCAAACCAAATTGGGAAGACTATGGAGGTGTATGTAGACGACATGCTCGTGAAGTTGTGACTATCCAGCAACCATATTGATGATTCAGATATGATGTTTAACATACTCCAACAGTACAGAATGAAGCTCAATCCACTGAAGTGTTACTTCAGAGTTGCATATGGGAAGTTCCTTGGGTTTATTGTCAACGCCAAAGGGATTGAAGTTAACCCCAAAAAAATCTGGGCGATTTGGAATCTTGAAACTCCCAGAATCATCAAGCAGGTACAAAGTCTTAATGGGATGATGACAGCCTTAAGCAGATTCATATCCAAATCCACAAACAAGTGCATTCCCTTCTTCGATCTAATCAAAAAAGGGAAACGGGATTTCGAGTGGACTAAAGAATGTGAGGGCGCATTCCAGGAACTAGTAGAACATCTGGCAACACCTCCCATCTTGTCGAAGCCGGTTGATCATGAGAAGCTGTATGTTTATCTGGCAGTAAATGCAATCAGTGCCGCGCTAGTTCGCGAAGTGGATTGGATTCAACGACCAGTCTATTATATCAACAAGAGATTGACCGGGGCGGAAATAAACTATCCAAAGATAGAGAAGCTGGCTTATTGTCTTGTTGTAGCCTCGAGAAAGCTTTGCCCATACTTCCAAGCTCATCCGATCACCATTTACACCGACCAGCCGTTACGATGGATGCTAACGCGACCTGAGATATCTAGTGGGTTGCTCAAGTGGAACAACGAGCTGAGTCAATTTGATATCACTTATACCCCAAGACGAGCTATTCAAGGACAAGTTCTAATGGATTTCATAGCTGAGTTCACTATGTCAGAGGACTTGCCTAAAATCAGTGAACCTCCCAAATATATATGGAAGCTATACACCGATGATGCATCAAACGACTGGTGCTCAAGCGTTGGAGTGGTGCTCGAAACCTCGGAGGGGCGATCTATATGCTATCCTTGGAAATTCGATTTCCACGTTGCTAACAATAAAGCTGAGTACGAAGCCCAACCCACCGGATAGAGGCTTGCCAAGGATTTAGGAGTCATCGCTGTAAAAATTTACAGAGATTCACAACTGGTAGTGTGCCAGGTTCGAGGAGAGTATCAAGCCAGAGACCAATGGTTGGCCTCCTATCTTATGCAGGTCCAGGAAGTGTTGAACCAGTTTGAATATTATACTATCCACTGCATACCTCGAGAGCAACATCAGAAGGCCAATTCCTTAGCGAAACTGGCCAGCACTAGCGAAGCACAGTGGATGGGACTCATCCCTATGGAGACACTTATTGCTCCAAGTATTCTTGGGTAGAGAAGGATTGGGTTCATGAGGCAACACCTGAGAGAAATTTGTGGATGACTCTAATCAGAAACTATCTTGAACACGGAGCGTTACCCGAGCGCAGGAGTGAGAAGAGACAAGTTCTTCGAAAGGCTTCACGGCTTGTTATCCAAGATGAAGTCTTATACAAAGGTTTTTTTTATTCCTTGACTCTGGTGTATCACCCATGATGAAATCAAGCGAGTGTTGCAGGTAGTGCATGAAGGAGAGTGTGGCGATCATACTGGAAGGCAGACCCTTGTAAAGAAAATAATCAGGCATGTGTATTACTGGCCAACCGTAAACCAATGCACATCAGATTATGCTAAGAGATGTAATCAGTGCCAGGGACATGCCAGAATTTCGAGAACCCCACCAATCGAGATTACTCAAATGGTCAGTCCATGGCCGTTTACCATATGTGGTATTGATATAACAAGGACTTTTCCTCTAGCTAAAGGTGGTGCAAAGTATGTCATCATTGCAGTTGACTACTTTACTTAGTGGACGGAAGCTAAGCCCCTTACTATTATCACAACGAAGAAAATAATCAACTTTGTTGTGAGCAACATCACCTGTCGCTTTGGCCTACCACAAATGATTATAACTGACAACGGGGCCCAATTTGATAGTGTCGAGTTCAAGATTTCTTCCAATGTTATCACATCCAAAAGAAATTCTCGACGGTAGCTCACCCTCAGGCAAATGAACAAGTCGAAGCTCTCAACAAGGTCATCAAGACCATTTTGAAGAAATGACTAAAGAAGGCTGGAGGTAAGCGGGTCGATGAGCTTCCCATAGCCTTATGGGCATACTGAACTACACACAAGTCAGTGACCGGCTGTACTCCATTCGCACTTTCTTAGGCTTTAAAGTCATTATTCCAGCTGAGTTAGAGGTACTTTCTCACCGTGAGACTTATTATGATCCGAAAACGAATGATATCCTACTTGTAGAATCTCTGGATTTATTAGATGAGAAGCATGAAGAGGCTAATTTGAGGGCAGTCGTACATCACAACCGAATCGCCCAATTATACAATGCCAAGGTCCAACCTAAAACCTTTGAAGTTAGCGATCTCGTACTTAAGCGGGTCTATCCGGTCCCTTCGCATATGAAACCGACACGGGAAGGACCGTATGTCATCGAACAGAGGCTTTGAGATAGCACATTCAAGTTGTCGACTGTTGATGGTCTCGCTTTACCGAGAGCATGGAACAATGAAAGTCTCCATTGCTATTATATATAGCTGGATTTTACTCATTTAGCCTGCTTTCCTTCTCAAGTTTGTTTGTGCAATTTGAGAATTTGTACTTCTACTAGGGCAACCGATTTTGACATGATTTCTTGTTTCAGCAATAAAGTGCAGCCTCGTAATGCCAAATTAGTGATTCCTAAATGCATCATACAACCACCATGATATATAAAGAGCTGAGTTCCATCTTACAGTGGGACTCTTTCAAATAGATAGTGATCGTGATCTAACCGTTCACTCGCTAGATGAAACCCCAAGTACGGGAAGCGAACAACAATCGATTAAAAGAGAATTGAAACATGACAATTCTCTAACAAACTCCAGCTCCCAGAATGCGAGCTGAAGTGCAAACTTCAAAATTAGGACATGAATCGACCGCCCAGCTCGAGGAGGATGGATCAGTCCATCCACGACCTCGTTTCTTTCCAAGCTCGAGAAATATGGATCTGTACATCCACGACCTCGCTTCTTTCTAAGCTCTTGGAGGATGGATTCAACTATCCACGACCTCGAATTTTTCGAAGCTCAAGGAGGATGGATCCATCCACCCACGACCTAGCTTCCTTCCAAGCTCGAAGAGGATGGATCCTTCCATTTACGACTTTGCTTACTAGATTAAGGAGGATGTGATCTGACCATCCATAACTTTAATCAACTCCTTATTCCCAGAGCGTGAATAAGAGCCTAATCCCTACACAGATGCAATCGAACGTCTGTCAACTGACTCTAGATTTCCAGAGTGTGAACTAGAGTATAAACATTAAATGGGTTTAATCAACCACCCATGGAATAACTTATGTTCCCAGAGTGTGGACGTAATCCTAAACAATAAGTAGGCAAGATCGACCGCCGACATATAAATTTGATCCCTAGAGTGTGGATGAAAATGCTAGAAAATGAGCAAGTGTGATTCGACCGCTCAAACGCATGATACTTTAATTTGGTTCCAACTAAGTTAAATCAAAGTTAGTGAAGGTTGAGGACGAATGTCAACTAATTGCATCAACTATCGCCGGAACTGAGGGTATAACTCAAGTACCAAGTGCTGGCTGAGACAGCGCAATGTTGGAACTCGACTAAACGTTTGATTATGACCCGAGGCCATGACCTCAGGACTTAAAGATCGAACTCAAGTTCGACTCAAAAACTTAAGCTTCATGATTACATTGAATGGAAATGTGAATGCTTAAGTACTTAAACAAATAAACACAGAGTTATGCCAGAAACAAAAAAGGAATTTAATTCATACTATTCTTTATGTCTAAAGAATTCCTATAAGCGGGGGGCCAAGCCCGCATCTATACATGGCCTACAAAAGCAAAAGAAAAGAAGCTTATTCTAACCACCTATAAAAGAGGAAGTCTAACTGCAAATCTACGCCTTTGATTTTCTATCCTTTCTAGTTTTCTTTGGCACGGACCCACTCGAGCTACCATTCGGACCACTTTTAGAACCCTTGCCTCCCTGACTCACTTCATTTGGCTTATCTCCAACTGGGGAAATCAAGGCGGTCCCCCCATAGGAGCTTGCCGGGATTGAAGTATCCCTTGTGTGTGAAGCTAGTGGAATAGTGGCACTTTCGATACCAGAAGAATGAAGCACGCTAGTCTAAATCATGGTGCCACCTGGAGAAATCATGAGAATCGGGGTCGGGCCAAGACCCGCCATATCTCCGTTGGCTTTAAGATGCTGCTCCATCTCAGCCTTAATTTCCCTCATTATTTTTTCCTCCCGGTCCACATGCTTGCCCTTTGGGATACTACCAGTCGAACCCAAGGAGGCTGTGATAATAACATCTTCATCCACATCAAAGGACATCTCAATGCTCGGATCGCTCTAGCGGCTGAGAAGCACTTCCATCAGTTAGTGGTCAAACATACATCCGCTATCATGCATCTCCCCAACCGAAGTAGTAATCATTACAGTTGTGGCCTCCATTATTAACATCTCCTGCTCGTGGTGAACTTCTTGAGTTGCAGGAGGGTTTGCCGATGCAGAATCTAAAGCTGAATAAAGATAGGAGAATATATATTAGTAATGTCCTCTGATAATGTTCCTTTATTTTGAAGAATAGGAGAAGTGTCCAGAATACCTTCCTCAATTTGGCTCCCGGGTTGGGACGACATGCCTTCTAAGCTATGCTCGATAACTGGAGAGAGATGTGGCCCACCGAGATCATAGTCCGGGATGACTGGAGGGTCGACAGAAGATATGGGTGCAGTTTGAGATGCCGGGGGTATTTCGAAAGTAGCATCGTGGTGTTTACGCTCAGATCCTTCTGCCAGATCTTCTCTTTGAAGCGCAATCGTCATGTCATGAAGACTTTAGGTTCATCTCTGATCAACACTTGAGTTTCTAATTCAAACTCGTCGATAGTTGCAACTTCACGGATCACCTTTTCATCCTCAATTAGGCAGTTTCAGGCCTTATACAGTTGAAAGGGATAGTCCTCCCCAAGCCAGTTCAAGTTGCGATTTTTTAGGACATTTGCATTGAGGTGACCATAAGATCCTCAAACTCACTCTCCATCTTGGCCTCGATGGCTTTTATTTCCCTCTCGACCCTGGTGTCGGCTTTTTCGACCTTTTAATTTGCAATATCCCTCTCTCCTCTCAACATCACTGCCTCCTCGCATGCTTTCTGGGCAATTTTGTTGGCTTTATCTTTTCCTTGATGACCTCAGTTAGTTTGCTTTTAGTTCGTAGATTTTTTCAGTGCGACATCCCTTTCTCGAATGATAACGGTGTTGCGGTGACTCCATCGACCCTCTTCAACTGTCCTCTTTCCTCTCCAAAGCTCCAAATCGCAATTAGCCACAGTCTCAACCTCACCCCAGTCATGCTCTTGCACCAACGACATCGGAGATGGCCATTACCATGAACGAAATGGCACAAAACTCAACTCTCGTCATTACAAGCATGATTTCATTGATTATTTACCTAGCTCGGAGGATCTGGGTTGAAGATTAATGGTTTGGTATTTGGAGACGAAGGATCTACAGTCTTTTCTTTTTTCTCTGATGGATATGAAACAACAGTAAAGGCAAAGTGAAAAATATGCTAAGTACAAAAAGTATTTATACTCCATTCGTATCGAACATGAAAAATGATTCGTATCCCAGTTTCTTCATTGATTGAATCGGTTAACATAACCATCGGTCAACACAACCACCATGATTGCACATCTATCGTTATGGAACATACCTGTTGCCTATTGTAAATCCATTTCGTATTGATCACCATAGATACAGAATCCACCTTCATGCACCCCAGATCGATCTAGGAGAGGATCGATACACAGAAGAACATCAAAACACCCATCAATCTTTGTTGCAACTTGGATTTCACATCGATCCAATAGAGGATCAATACGAAAATCGATCCAAAGGAAACCATCAGCCAATGGCAAGAACTTCTTCTCACTAAAATCAATTTAAAAAAAGAAGAAGAGAAGAAGAAAGAACTTAACAATGACCCACGGACGTGAAAACGTGAATGAGAGTCAGGTTAAAATACGTGTATGCGTGTTATATTAACATTTGATTCTCAAAGTAAACAGGAATTGAATGCTTACCTGGTGATAGCCAGAACAATCAACAACAAGTTGCTAGCACTTGACCTTCAACTACAACTCAATATTCATACTATTGGAAATTAATCGAGGGTCACATCTCTTGATGAAAGGACAACAACTGCTCAGTAAATCAGATAAAGCATTTTCAGAATGAAGATTGCAGCTTTTCAAAGCAAGTTACGTTCACAAAGGACGTACTTTGGGGAGCAAATGTTATCCCGCTTTTTGACAAGACCATGATACCAAGAACTTGGCTAGAGAGTGAAGATAGTCTTCTTCGGAAATCGATTATCTGCAGATTCACGATGGATACAGGCAAAATTGGTCCAAGTTCAGATCGAGCCAAAATTAGCATGATATAACAAGTAGAGCTATGTAACGTCCGAGGATTTTCGTTCTCCGAAAAACCGAGATGTTATGGGTTTTTAAAAAGAATTTAAGAAAAGAAAAGAGAAGAAGAGAGAAGATAGAAAATAGAGAGAAAAGAAAATAGAAAAGAGAACAGAAAATTTTAAAATAGAAGAAAATAGAAGATAGGAAATTTTAAAAATAGAAGAAATAGAAAGAAAAAGAGAATAGAGGAAAAAGAAAACAACAGAAGAAAATAGGACGGGACAGAAAGGAACAGAACAACAACAGAATCTCACAATTCGCAGCGGAACAACATATAATAATAAATGAATAATCTTTAAACAAAGAACTATATCAGTTATTACATTACATCACATTTCATTACATCATATCATATCATCAGAGTGTACAACAACATACAACATCAAACAGTGCAGCGGAAAAAGAAATACTATATACTAGTAATACGCCATGCCATCCAGCTTGCCTCCAGCAACTCTAGAATATCCAGAATATCCTGATAAACCTAACTCTTGACTGCCCGTGTGGAAATTGGTGGGCACCCAGAGTTTAGGAAGGAAAACAATAAACTCCAAGTCAGTCATGTGACTGGTGTGAGAACTCAAAACAGTTTATTTAACTTTAAAATCAAAATAGGAATATATATTTTTTTTTATTCAATTCGCAATGCTTTTAAAAATGAGACTACCATAAGGCCTCCCGCACACACACACAATGCAAACGCAGAATCAGAGGAGATTTCTCCTTATGATAGTCAAAGATGCTTGATACGCATTTAAAATAACATTTGATATTATTACTAGTGCATAGTGTAGAGAAAAATTCATTTCGAAAGTAGAATATAAATCTTAGCCAACATAGACATTTCGAACTATGCCTACTATAGCTACCATCCAAACAGTGGTGACCACCATAAGTGAATGGCAGGTTCTACAACTAATACCGTACAAGTTTCGTATTGGGAATTGGATTTCCAACAAATGGTCAGGCTAAGGAACTTCCTACTGCCACATGGAATCGCCTCTGGCTGGACGTCCCGAGAACTTAACCAGCTCTCTGCCAACACAAGGCTGGGTTACCTTTATCACTAGGTAACTACTACACGAATATGGCATCCTCCGGTCCCATCGGACCTTTAACCGAGCGCTCGTCACCAACAACACCACACAGAAAAAGATATAGTGTATCAACATGAGTAAGTATCTGGGCTCCATACCATGATACCACCCTTTCCAGAAGGAAATGCACATACCCTAAAGGGAGCTACCCCTCATAACCTTGCCGCATCATTCCTGTTTTGACCATTACCGGGATGTGAGGCTCGATGAATTCACGTCCACAAAAACACACTTTGTACAAAAAGCCGTGCTTTGGGTCAACAAATGATCAACACAATGATCACTAAGATAGACGATCAAATAAATGATCCTATCACAAATAATCAACACAATGATCATTTCAGCATCACTCAGCATGTCACATTACCAAAATGGGATATATCGCTGATAACTTCAACTATATAACCTTTGAGCTCGTACGTCTCAAAGAAGGGTGTTAAGCAAAGAATAAATTCTCCGCCACCAACAGAAATATATTTGAAAGAAATCGGCTTTATATCTCAACTTGTAATGTCAGACATACAATCCATACAAGTCTGTTCCGGGATCGAACAAAACCGAAGGCACTTACAAAGAAGTCCTTGCAATCCGGATATTCACAATCCTGATCGGATTTCCCATCACTTATGGAATCTCTATACCAGGAGCTACCCAGTGCAGAGACAATCGATAGGTCATCCTATCGCTCTCGCAAATACTCGGTCTTCAACACCGATCTTCAAATGCAATTCATAACGACGTATCACATATTCGGAATGGGTTATACGACCCCATGGTCCTTTCCCGGTTAACCCGAATAGTGAGCGCTTATTCAAAAATAAGTGTGCATTCAAATTCAAACAATCATATCAAATACCCAATCAAAGGGAAATATTGATAGTCGGCTATTGAACTATCAATTGATATGCATACATCACCAGATTCCAAATAATTTTCCAAATTATTTATTTTCCAAAATATCTTTATAAGATATATAATTTCAACACTTCAAAAATAAATCAATATTTATTTTCAAACAAATTCCACTTTTCACATATAAATTCCATAATGAATTTATATTTCAAAATATCCATGCATATTCGATTTCAATAATTCATTTCAATTTATCTTCAAAAAGATAAATTCTAATTATTCACTTCATATTGGAAAACATTTCCATACTTATCAAAAATAAGTAATCGACAAATCTTTTTATTTTCAACCTTTGAAAATATTCAATATACTTAAATCGAATTAAGTATATTATTCATTCTTTAAGGGAAATCATTCTCTTAAACATTTTTATTTGGGCCAAAACGAATGTTGCGTAAAACATCGTTACAACGTCCCAAAATCACTAGTATAGGGATTCGAAATTAAATAGATATATAAATCCCAATACTATACAACCCATTTCCTTTCGGAAATCATTTACTATAACAATAGTGTTATAGTCCACCATTTCCTTTTATTTCTCGAAAACGTCTATTTCAACAATAAATGTTGAAATCTATGGTTTCGAATCTCAACACCTTTTAAAAAATCGTTAGATCGTTTTAATTCTATTTAAAACATCATATCTAAAACAATTTCTTTAACGTATTATTCACTATTCAAAAACGTGAACATACTATGTTCACAAATTCCATTATTTCTATTCTTTTTAACTTAAAGGATTATTCACTGTTTACAACGTGAATATAACTCCATTAATAGGTTATAACAATTAACTTATCAAAATAAGTCGTTTGCGGATTTATAAAACAACGTTTATAAATTCCTCTTCTATTTATTTATAAAAACTTCCTTTAATAAATTCTTTTATTAACCTATTCCAGTTTATAACTAAATTATAAACTAAACGTTCATATTATGAGTTAAATCCTTATAAAACGATTATTTTACAAAATCGTTCATTTAACTTCCCAAATTATTAATCTTAACTTATAAGATTGTTTATTTATCCAAAATTCCTTCTTTCGATAACTTTATAAATTTTATAAACCTATTGCTTATAAAATTTCATTTATAACTTCACAGTTTATAACTTCATAAATTTCATTCATTTAGGAAATTCATTTTCACTACATTCAAACACTTATAAAAACTCGTTTTATAATGTCCATAATTCAATTTATAAATATCCATTTATAAATCTCTTAATATAAATCAATTAATATTATTCTTTAAAACATCTTTAATTTCCTTTATAATTTCACCATTTTGATTTATAAAATAATCAAATTTTATAAATCTTACATTCAAACTTTTATAATAAATTCAAAAATCCAATCTAAATTATTTTATAAAATCATTAGTTCATATTTCTCAAAAATCGACTTTCAACTGTATTTCTAAAAATCAGCTTTTTAACTATATTTCACAAAAACCATAATTTTTATAACTTTAAAAATTATAACGTTTATTTATTTATAATGGATCAATTCCAAAAATATAGTATATTTTCAAAATCACTTTAAAAATCATTTTAAAATCCCAAAATCTGGGTCCAATGATGCTACACACCAAATAGTCAATCACGACTAACAACGATATCATATATCGACATGATAATCCATCAAATATCAAAATATCTGAAATTAAATAAATACTGTTGAGGAATCCAGTTGGATCCCTCCAACCTGTTTCCTGCATCCAAAAACATTAGCACAATACCAATTTCGCTCCAGTACGAAATTATCGCGGTATATGTTCTTAATAAATATTATCCGCTTAATAACGGCGTAATAGGGTCTCATCCGCTAAACAAAAAATGCGGGAAATCAATCAACTGCAATATATACATATGCCAATATATATATATTGATATTATATATAATACCAATTTCACTGTTTATGAAATATTCGCGGTATATGTTTTTACTAAATAACATCCGCTTACTAACGGCGCATAATGTCTATTTTAACAATCAATAATTTACAGTCATCATTCAAACATGCATTCAAATATTTTAAATCTAACTATTTAAAATAAAATCGAAATCTATTCGATTGAGTGAGAAGTTCTCACCTTGGTTTTAATTTCCGTTTTAGCTTTTATTTCGAATAAAATTAAACGCGCGTTTAATTTTACCCGAAATTCTCACTAACTCCAAACGACTCCAAACCAACTCCATCGCGTAGTGCTCGTCCATACGATTCCAACGCAACTGAGTTTGCATTTTTTCGACCTCGTATGAAAAAGTTATGAATTTATGAAGTTACACGTATTAAAATATAGCTAATTACAACATTAACTAATTTATTTTACACCCACACCTACTCTCAGCCCTTAGATCCAACTTCATTGCATCCTGGCCGTAGCTTGCTCCTTCCCTCTTCACGTTCCTATACGCACGCGCTACAGGTGATAACAAAACATGGCCGAACCCATTATAGGATATTAGGGTTAAACTTTGCAAACTCCACTCACGTTTATACTCGATCACATCTCTGCCATGACGAAGCCCTCTCTCCAAGCTATACTCGGCTCCAACCTGGGCACGCTCGGCCCTCCCCCTCGCACGCAGTTCGAGGCCGAACTCGCGACGTTTAACTCCATTTTTCCGACAATCTATAGCTCCTTTCGCGATCATAACCGTTGAATATGAAGATCTTGATGTGCTCTACGGTTCTCTAGTTGGAAGTTCGTCGAATCGTTGCACGGATTTGGAGATTTGGAGGGAGGAATTTGGGGCAATTTCGGCCATTGAATTCATGTAGGCGGCTGAGCAATAGATTAGGGTTTTGTTTTTATTTATTTTTTTTTATTTTCTAAATGAAGGGTTGGGGTTATTTATAAGGAACGAGCAAGCGTAAACACTATTCATCCCGGGAATTCCGAACTCCGATTTAGACGCCGTAACCAGCGTACCTAGGGTTTATCCCGCGTTCCGGACACAATGGAACAGGTTTCGGAAGCTAATTCGAACATCTGTGCGAGTTATGGCTGTAAACGCTCAATTTGAATTAAACCGATTTAAGCGATTTTCTAGGCGTTTTAATTTGTACCGGACAAACGGTAAATCCAAACGGCTTGAAATTTGAAACCTTACAATAATATCACATTACGGATCCGATGAAACTGGTTTCGTCGAAATCCGAGACTTTTTGAAAATGGCTATTTTGACTCGCCAAATTTAAATTAAAAATAATTCGATGCGTTTCGAGCTGCCACGATCAAACGATAGCTCCGATTGACACGAAATTTGAAATCCGGTAATAACTAACTATTACGGATCCAATGAAACTGGTTTCGTTTGATTCTGAGACTGTCCAAAAATTGACTATTTTACAGTCGATTATTAAATATTAAAATATTCAATTTTCACAAATTAACTTTTAATTCGATTTTAAAAGTTCTAAAATATTATTCTAACTCCAGTATGATAAAAAATAATTTTCCAAATTATTTACAATCATTTTTAACTCAATTTTCAATTATTTCCATAATTTAACATATTAAATTATCGATTTAATAATCCAATTAAATCCAAAAATTCAAATAAAAATTTATTTGACTTATAAATTCACTAATTAATATTTAAAATTAATTAAATATTCAAATTTTAATTTCTAAAAATTCTGGGTCGTTACAATCTTTCCCCCTTAAAAGAATTTCGTCCTCGAAATTACAAGTAAGAAAGGTTACAAAATCTATTAACTTTCCAAAATTCATAATTAAACTTCTTACAAATCTTTACTAAGTTTTCAAATCATACTTAGTTATGTTTTCAAAAACAATCTATATCATTTAACTTTCAACTTTAAAACAAAGTTTAAAGTTTTCAAAATTTTCCCATTTTCTTAAATTTTTTCTAACGCCTTAAATTTTCGGAAAAATTCGCCATAGTCTCCTTTGCGCGGCTCGATCCGAAAAAAAAATGACAGTATATATATCACAAATATACATCTCATCAAGTAATGAGGCATCCCGAAGGGAAAAAAGTATAAAAGTGCGATATTTAATCCGAGATATGTACCTTATATTTTATTAGCAAGCATATACGGCTAATATAGCGCTAAAGCGAACTCCAAATGCGAAGCAAACGCGATCCGCACCTACTAATCACTCAACAAACAACATGAGAACATGCACATATGCAAATAATCTCAATATACAACATATAGCAACATAACAACTACATAATATAGCAAATGCAATATATATTCAACCATCAACCAACTACATTCCATAACCAACAATATTCATTTATATTCTCATTAATATTTAATGAATTGGTTTTCACTTTAAATCACATTTGATTTATTTACATTGGATTTTATCAACATTCATTTTCAATTCAATTAGTTTACATTTACTAATTGAATCTAATTCACATTCAATTCTATTCAACTTATTTTCTTCAAGTTTGAATTCAATTTCATAGCTTTCAATTTCATTAACACTTAATGAATTATATACAATCAATCAACAATCATATAACAACCAATTTATATTTATTACAACCAAATTATCTCACTTTACATTCATTTTGGTTTAACATTAAATTGATTTCCATTCCATCTTTCAATAGCATTAGATTTTAATGAATTAACACTTTCATTCATTATTTCATATCAACTTAATTTTACATTCAATTGATTTACAATTCAATTAATTAACATCCAAACCATTTTTTTTTTTCAATTCAATTTCTAAGTTGAATTTCATTCATATACTCAAGTTCACATTTCTTATTCACAACTCATATTCATAAATATATTCATATAATCTCACTTCTTATATATATAAGTTTATTTCACAATTGTAAATCACTTTAATTATAATTCTATTCTTATAATTCTTTTACTTATACAATTATTCTTTTATTTAGATTATTCAAACAACCTAACAATCAACTTATATACACTTTAATAATTCTGAAAAATTATTCCTTTATATATAAAATATAATCAAGGCAAAAATTATTTCATTTACCCAATTTAAAATCAATATTGTGTCGAATTGTTCTATTCAAGTGTTTAGAAACCCCTTCGGCTCAGTTTCGAGGCTGTGCTGACGAAAGTTCATATGCCACTCAATAAACCAATCATCACAATATAAAACAATTTTATATTCACTAACAAATACGCTCTCATAGCTATTATTACACTCAAACTCATTCTAGAGTACTGCTGACTCTATCTCTAATGAATTATACCCAACAGAACCATGGTTGTCGCTTAACCATCAGCTTAACCATCAGCTTAACCATCAGCTCTGATACCAAATGTAACGTCCGAGGATTTTCGTTCTCCGAAAAACCGAGATGTTATGGGTTTTTAAAAAGAATTTAAGAAAAGAAAAGAGAAGAAGAGAGAAGATAGAAAATAGAGAGAAAAGAAAATAGAAAAGAGAACAGAAAATTTTAAAATAGAAGAAAATAGAAGATAGGAAATTTTAAAAATAGAAGAAATAGAAAGAAAAAGAGAATAGAGGAAAAAGAAAACAACAGAAGAAAATAGGACGGGACAGAAAGGAACAGAACAACAACAGAATCTCACAATTCGCAGCGGAACAACATATAATAATAAATGAATAATCTTTAAACAAAGAACTATATCAGTTATTACATTACATCACATTTCATTACATCATATCATATCATCAGAGTGTACAACAACATACAACATCAAACAGTGCAGCGGAAAAAGAAATACTATATACTAGTAATACGCCATGCCATCCAGCTTGCCTCCAGCAACTCCAGAATATCCAGAATATCCTGATAAACCTAACTCTTGACTGCCCGTGTGGAAATTGGTGGGCACCCAGAGTTTAGGAAGGAAAACAATAAACTCCAAGTCAGTCATGTGACTGGTGTGAGAACTCAAAACAGTTTATTTAACTTTAAAATCAAAATAGGAATATATTTTTTTTTTATTCAATTCGCAATGCTTTTAAAAATGAGACTACCATAAGGCCTCCCGCACACACACACAATGCAAACGCAGAATCGGAGGAGATTTCTCCTTATGATAGTCAAAGATGCTTGATACGCATTTAAAATAACATTTGATATTATTACTAGTGCATAGTGTAGAGAAAAATTCATTTCGAAAGTAGAATATAAATCTTAGCCAACATAGACATTTCGAACTATGCCTACTATAGCTACCATCCAAACAGTGGTGACCACCATAAGTGAATGGCAGGTTCTACAACTAATACCGTACAAGTTTCGTATTGGGAATTGGATTTCCAACAAATGGTCAGGCTAAGGAACTTCCTACTGCCACATGGAATCGCCTCTGGCTGGACGTCCCGAGAACTTAACCAGCTCTCTGCCAACACAAGGCCGGGTTACCTTTATCACTAGGTAACTACTACACGAATATGGCATCCCCCGGTCCCATCGGACCTTTAACCGAGCGCTCGTCACCAACAACACCACACAGAAAAAGATATAGTGTATCAACATGAGTAAGTATCTGGGCTCCATACCATGATACCACCCTTTCCAGAAGGAAATGCACATACCCTAAAGGGAGCTACCCCTCATAACCTTGCCGCATCATTCCTCTTTTGACCATTACCGGGATGTGAGGCTCGATGAATTCACGTCCACAAAAACACACTTTGTACAAAAAGCCGTGCTTTGGGTCAACAAATGATCAACACAATGATCACTAAGATAGACGATCAAATAAATGATCCTATCACAAATAATCAACACAATGATCATTTCAGCATCACTCAGCATGTCACATTACCAAAATGGGATATATCGCTGATAACTTCAACTATATAACCTTTGAGCTCGTACGTCTCAAAGAAGGGTGTTAAGCAAAGAATAAATTCTCCGCCACCAACAGAAATATATTTGAAAGAAATCGGCTTTATATCTCAACTTGTAATGTCAGACATACAATCCATACAAGTCTGTTCCGGGATCGAACAAAACCGAAGGCACTTACAAAGAAGTCCTTGCAATCCGGATATTCACAATCCTGATCGGATTTCCCATCACTTATGGAATCTCTATACCAGGAGCTACCCAGTGCAGAGACAATCGATAGGTCATCCTATCGCTCTCGCAAATACTCGGTCTTCAACACCGATCTTCAAATGCAATTCATAACGACGTATCACATATTCGGAATGGGTTATACGACCCCATGGTCCTTTCCCGGTTAACCCGAATAGTGAGCGCTTATTCAAAAATAAGTGTGCATTCAAATTCAAACAATCATATCAAATACCCAATCAAAGGGAAATATTGATAGTCGGCTATTGAACTATCAATTGATATGCATACATCACCAGATTCCAAATAATTTTCCAAATTATTTATTTTCCAAAATATCTTTATAAGATATATAATTTCAACACTTCAAAAATAAATCAATATTTATTTTCAAACAAATTCCACTTTTCACATATAAATTTCATAATGAATTTATATTTCAAAATATCCATGCATATTCGATTTCAATAATTCATTTCAATTTATCTTCAAAAAGATAAATTCTAATTATTCACTTCATATTGGAAAACATTTCCATACTTATCAAAAATAAGTAATAGACAAATCTTTTTATTTTCAACCTTTGAAAATATTCAATATACTTAAATCGAATTAAGTATATTATTCATTCTTTAAGGGAAATCATTCTCTTAAACATTTTTATTTGGGCCAAAACGAATGTTGCGTAAAACATCGTTACAACGTCCCAAAATCACTAGTATAGGGATTCGAAATTAAATAGATATATAAATCCCAATACTATACAACCCATTTCCTTTCGGAAATCATTTACTATAACAACAGTGTTATAGTCCACCATTTCCTTTTATTTCTCGAAAACGTCTATTTCAACAATAAATGTTGAAATCTATGGTTTCGAATCTCAACACCTTTTAAGAAATCGTTAGATCGTTTTAATTCTATTTAAAACATCATATCTAAAATAATTTCTTTAACGTATTATTCACTATTCAAAAACGTGAACATACTATGTTCACAAATTCCATTATTTCTATTCTTTTTAACTTAAAGGATTATTCACTGTTTACAACGTGAATATAACTCCATTAATAGGTTATAACAATTAACTTATCAAAATAAGTCGTTTGCGGATTTATAAAACAACGTTTATAAATTCCTCTTCTATTTATTTATAAAAACTTCCTTTAATAAATTCTTTTATTAACCTATTCCAGTTTATAACTAAATTATAAACTAAACGTTCATATTATGAGTTAAATCCTTATAAAACGATTATTTTACAAAATCGTTCATTTAACTTCCCAAATTATTAATCTCAACTTATAAGATTGTTTATTTATCCAAAATTCCTTCTTTCGATAACTTTATAAATTTTATAAACCTATTGCTTATAAAATTTCATTTATAACTTCACAGTTTATAACTTCATAAATTTCATTCATTTAAGAAATTCATTTTCACTACATTCAAACACTTATAAAAACTCGTTTTATAATGTCCATAATTCAATTTATAAATATCCATTTATAAATCTCTTAATATAAATCAATTAATATTATTCTTTAAAACATCTTTAATTTCCTTTATAATTTCACCATTCTGATTTATAAAATAATCAAATTTTATAAATCTTACATTCAAACTTTTATAATAAATTCAAAAATCCAATCTAAATTATTTTATAAAATCATTAGTTCATATTTCTCAAAAATCGACTTTCAACTGTATTTCTAAAAATCAGCTTTTTAACTATATTTCACAAAAACCATAATTTTTATAACTTTAAAAATTATAACGTTTATTTATTTATAATGGATCAATTCCAAAAATATAGTATATTTTCAAAATCACTTTAAAAATCATTTTAAAATCCCAAAATCTGGGTCCAATGATGCTACACACCAAATAGTCAATCACGACTAACAACGATATCATATATCGACATGATAATCCATCAAATATCAAAATATCTGAAATTAAATAAATACTGTTGAGGAATCCAGTTGGATCCCTCCAACCTGTTTCCTGCATCCAAAAACATTAGCACAATACCAATTTCGCTCCAGTACGAAATTATCGCGGTATATGTTCTTAATAAATATTATCCGCTTAATAACGGCGTAATAGGGTCTCATCCACTAAACAAAAAATGCGGGAAATCAATCAACTGCAATATATACATATGCCAATATATATATATTGATATTATATATAATACCAATTTCACTGTTTATGAAATATTCGCGGTATATGTTTTTACTAAATAACATCCGCTTACTAACGGCGCATAATGTCTATTTTAACAATCAATAATTTACAGTCATCATTCAAACATGCATTCAAATATTTTAAATCTAACTATTTAAAATAAAATCGAAATCTATTCGATTGAGTGAGAAGTTCTCACCTTGGTTTTAATTTCCGTTTTAGCTTTTATTTCGAATAAAATTAAACGCGCGTTTAATTTTACCCGAAATTCTCACTAACTCCAAACGACTCCAAACCAACTCCATCGCGTAGTGCTCGTCCATACGATTCCAACACAACTGAGTTTGCATTTTTTCGACCTCGTATGAAAAAGTTATGAATTTATGAAGTTACACGTATTAAAATATAGCTAATTACAACATTAACTAATTTATTTTACACCCACACCTACTCTCAGCCCTTAGATCCAACTTCATTGCATCCTGGCCGTAGCTTGCTCCTTCCCTCTTCACGTTCCTATACGCACGCGCTACAGGTGATAACAAAACATGGCCGAACCCATTATAGGATATTAGGGTTAAACTTTGCAAACTCCACTCACGTTTATACTCGATCACATCTCTGCCATGACGAAGCCCTCTCTCCAAGCTATACTCGGCTCCAACCTGGGCACGCTCGGCCCTCCCCCTCGCACGCAGTTCGAGGCCGAACTCGCGACGTTTAACTCCATTTTGCCGACAATCTATAGCTCCTTTCGCGATCATAACCGTTGAATCTGAAGATCTTGATGTGCTCTACGGTTCTCTAGTTGGAAGTTCGTCGAATCGTTGCACGGATTTGGAGATTTGGAGGGAGGAATTTGGGGCAATTTCGGCCATTGAATTCATGTAGGCGGCTGAGCAATAGATTAGGGTTTTGTTTTTTTTTTTTTTTTTTATTTTCTAAATGAAGGGTTGGGGTTATTTATAAGGAACGAGCAAGCGTAAACACTATTCATCCCGGGAATTCCGAACTCCGATTTAGACGCCGTAACCAGCGTACCTAGGGTTTATCCCGCGTTCCGGACACAATGGAACAGGTTTCGGAAGCTAATTCGAACATCTGTGCGAGTTATGGCTGTAAACGCTCAATTTGAATTAAACCGATTTAAGCGATTTTCTAGGCGTTTTAATTTGTACCGGACAAACGGTAAATCCAAACGGCTTGAAATTTGAAACCTTACAATAATATCACATTACGGATCCGATGAAACTGGTTTCGTCGAAATCCGAGACTTTTTGAAAAATGGCTATTTTGACTCGCCAAATTTAAATTAAAAATAATTCGATGCGTTTCGAGCTGCCACGATCAAACGATAGCTCCGATTGACACGAAATTTGAAATCCGGTAATAACTAACTATTACGGATCCAATGAAACTGGTTTCGTTCGATTCTGAGACTGTCCAAAAATTGACTATTTTACAGTCGATTATTAAATATTAAAATATTCAATTTTCACAAATTAACTTTTAATTCGATTTTAAAAGTTCTAAAATATTATTCTAACTCCAGTATGATAAAAAATAATTTTCCAAATTATTTACAATCATTTTTAACTCAATTTTCAATTATTTCCATAATTTAACATATTAAATTATCGATTTAATAATCCAATTAAATCCAAAAATTCAAATAAAAATTTATTTGACTTATAAATTCACTAATTAATATTTAAAATTAATTAAATATTCAAATTTTAATTTCTAAAAATTCTGGGTCGTTACAAGCTATGCAAGGCAACATTCCAAATTTCAAGTCAATCGAAGTTCGTATGCTCAAGTTATGAAACGATCAAGATTCATGTGAAATATGCCCATTTCGTGTCCATCAGCATCGATATGAAATGAACATAACACCATCACACGACATCCATCATTCGTATCCATAAGGTTTAAACCTACAACCCTTCTCGGATCGATCACACTTCACTTGACTAGCAGCCCTACATTTCATATAGATCACTTATCTGATCGATACGAAGGAAAGGATGAACGATCGATAGGAAGACAGAGGCAAAGCATCGATACGAGAAGCAAGGTATAGGATGGATACGAAAGAAGCGGTCAACCCAAAACAAGTGGTCTCTACTCATGAATTATGAATCTCCACAAAGCACGCGTGCCACTTCATCGACACGAAGCTATCGATACGAAAGCCTAAGCCAGCCCATATTTGAAAATTTGATCGATTGATAAGTCCACAACCACACATCTAAATGCAATGAGATTTGCACACAAGGTTGTGTATCATCTCAAGAGCGTCCATGGTCGATCGCTGTCCAATTGGAGCCATTTCCAATCGATACGAAGGCTATGTGGATCGATCAGGAATCAATCTCAAATGACTCCAAATCGATCGTGTGGGCCCACCCAGGCCCGACCCTTTCCCAAAGCGGGAGAAGCTACCACTTAGGGCCCCGAAGCAATTAGGGCACCAAATTCAGAACCACCTCGCAAAATCGAATGCGCGATTAACGAACAAGGGTGAGGCGACTCAGGCAAGGCAACGACCCACGGCGACCAACTAGGCGGCTCCATCTTCTCTAAGTAATTTATCTCGACGATGGTCGCATCTAGGGCACAAGCTTTAAATTCAATTCATCTCGGCAAGCAATCAACAACTGCTAGCTAGGGCAAGCTTTATCCGGCTCCATCTCAGTTGATTCATATTCAGTCATTCAGGTACAAATAGTTTGGAATTTAGATTTTGTAGGTTTAAACATTGAGGTACTAATTGTGGTTTAGGGTTTACGAATGTCGAAGGCTACTTCAGTGAGTTAAATGATGTTTCTTTTTTAAACCTCGACTATTATGTATTCTTAGAGTTTTTATTTTAGGACCTCTACCAATAACTTGGTGTACTTGGTTTAGTACTGAAATAGGGGCCATTGGTACTTTATGGTGTTTCTTTTTAATTTAATAAGGAGGAATCTGATCATAAGTTTGCTTATCGACTTTCCGTTTGGTTTTGAATCTTTTATTCGTTTTGTTTAAGTTAAGGATATAGTTTTGTTTGTTGTTAAGGATATAGTTAAGGATGTAGTTTTTAAGCTTTTATACACCTTAATTGTTAGAATCTATATTAAAACAATATATCTTATTTGATAGAAAGAAGCATTTGAAATCTGGAAAAGCATGACCCACGTATTAGAAATTTAGAACAGTGATAAGATATTTTCACTGATAAGTAAGTAGATATTCAAAATGTAAACTTACATCTACCGATATCATTTTTAAACATGGATGTTCTAGAGAAAAGTTAAATTGTTTGGATTTGTATTCTTGGACCTTGTACAATAAGTTTTAAACACAGAATTCAATGATTACTTCATTTATAGTTTTTATTTATATCCATCTTTAACTAAGATGAATTAATTCAATATTTGTAAGAAGATAGAACTGTGAACTTTGAATTCATGGAGATTTTGGAATTTATATATTCTACAACATACAAGTCCACCAATGTAATAGAAGCATTTGTTATTTTGCTACAATGTTCTTACGTTTCTGCTCTACGCAGCAAAATTATGCTAATTGTTTCTGATATTGTTTAGGAGAATTTACGTGATTGTTCTTGGTCAGTGGGCGTCATTTTTTAATGGTCAGTTAACGTACAGGTTGTTCCTGGTCAGTGGGCGTCATTTTTTAATTATTAGTTACGTACAGGTTATCGGTAAGAAATTATAGTTAAAGTTTTATATTCTAATCGTTTAGTAAAACAAAATTTTTGCTTCAAATTATCATTGAAAATATTTTTGATAAATTATAACTAGTAGATTAGACATTCTTAATTTAATTATTTTTGTTAATATAATAATTATTAATACATAATATTATTCGACGTTACTTTTACAGCGTTTTGAAATGCGTAAACAAGAATCTGGACTCGCTAAAGGGTTAGAAAAGAAGACCAGAGTAAGTCATTAGGGCCTTAGTTTTGCAAATGGCTTTAGGTACCAAAACACATAAGACCGGCCCTGCTTGGTCTACTTGGTTTAGTACTGAACCAGTGGCCATTGGTACGTTGTGGTGGTTTTTTAATTTAATATAATAAGGAGGAATCTGATTATAAGTTTGCTTATTAACTTTCGGTTTGGTTTTGGATCTTTTATGCGTTTTGCTTAAGCTAATTTTTGTTGTTGTTAAGGATATAGTTAAGGATATAGTTTTTAATCTTTTGTACACCTTAATTGTTAGGATCTATATTAAAACAATATGTCTTATTTGATAGAAAGAAGCATTTGATATCTGGAAAAGCATGACCCACGTATTAGAAATTTAGAACAGTGATAAGATATTTTCACTGATGTATAAGTAGATATTCAAAATGTAAACTTACATCTACTGATATTAGTTTTAAACATGGATGTTCTTGAGAAAAGTTAAATTGTTTGGATTTGTATTCTTGGACGTTGTACAATAAGTTTTAAACGTAGAATTCAATGATTACTTCATTTATAGTTTTTATTTATATCCATCTTTAACTAAGATGAATTTATTCAATGTTTGAAAGAAGACAGAATTGTGAACTTTGAATTCATGGAGATTTTGGAATTTATATATTCTTCAACATACGAGTCCACCAATGTAATAGAAGCATTCGTTATTTTACTGCAACGTTCTTACATTTCTGCTCTACACAACAAAATTTATGCTAATTGTTTTTTATATTGTTTAAGAGAATTTACGTGATTGTTCTTGGTTAGTGGGCGTCATTTTTTAATGGTCAGTTAACGTACAGGTTGTTCCTGGTCAGTATGCATCATTTTTTAATAGTTACAATACTAGAAAATGCTTAAAAAGCGACATGGGAGGGTGACGGCTCCCGACGGCTCCCGACGGCTCCCAACGGCTATTTTTCGATGGCTTCCGACGGGCTGTCGGCGGCCGTCTGAAGCCGTCGGAAAATCGTGAATTACAGGCTCCAGCCAAGCCTTTCTTCTTCATTTCAGCAAAACCTAATTTACATTTCTAAAATGCTAAATTCACTCCCTAAACCTCCAATCAGTAATTCCATGTTTTTGCATCCTCCCTGACTATGAATTCAACCTCTCTTGCTTTCTAGCTCAGATATAATCTCTTATTTTCACAAAAAAAATCAATTTTTACCATATTTCTAGATTTGCATAAAATGATAAATTAGGGCTAAATGGTGATTGTTTTCAATAGTGTGATAATAGTTTCTAGCATTCCGTGGTATACCTATTTCATCTTTTATCGTGAAATTGTGAAAAACATGTATAATTTGTGGTTGTTCGTGTATATGTAAATTGATGTGCATGCCTTGATTCTACGATTGTATATATGTGTAGCACTACTATCATTGTATTGTCTTAGTTGCAATAAGATAAAATGAATGAACGACCTAGGAGTATTATATTGTGCACGTATTGACTAATGCAACAAAAAAATGCATGAGTCTAAATTATAATTATGTGTATTTAAAAATGAAAAAAATATTACACCAGCCTTAAATTAATGTAATACGTCGAATAAATGTGTTAAATTAAAATATATTTTTGTAAATGTGAAGAGTTGGTAAAACTGTATTTTTTCGTAAAATCCGCATATTTAATGTCCCTTAGAGAGATTTTGGCCCCGTCTGACGAGTGTTGTACATGATCGTTATATAAGTTGTCGTTTTTTTCAAAAAAATGACCATTTAAATTCATCTGGTACAATATCTGTTGGATTTGTCCCTGTATTGGACAAGTTATGAACACAATAAGCATTTACATTTTGTATACTACTTCGTCTCAAATGGTTCATAAAATTTCGGCCTAACTTTTCTTTTTTGTTTCCTGCGTACACGCATTTGTGTACAATGCATGGAGTAAAAGGGAAATGTTGTCGACATTTTGTTGAATCGTTTGAGACGAAGTAATATACGAAATGTAAATGCTTACTGTGTTTGTAATGGAAAGTTGGATGTCTGACCATTGGAAAAAATATTTTTTTATACAAAATTTGTATCGATACGTTAAAAAATAAAATGTGTCATATTTGAAAATATTTTTTAATTTGGAAAATAGTTCTTTAAATTCAAATATTATACGATCATGAAAATAATCTTTTTCAAATTTGTATTCTTAAAATAAATATTAAATTTTGAACTTGTAACTAATTTTCTCAAATGGGAAAAATGATTGATTATTTTGTTGATGGGAGGAGATGAATGTACCAAAGAAAAGGACTAGCAGACTCTATAAAAGAAGATTTTTATGATGGTATAAACGTATTTGTTGAATTTGCTTTAAGAAATAACGGAAACGATCCAGAAATTTATTATCCGTGTAGCAGGTGTAGACATTTGAAGTATTTGTTACTAGATATTGTGAAAGTTCATTTGTGTCAAAACGATTTCATACCCGAGTATTATGTTTGGGATCAGTATGGAGAAGTTGTAGCAAATACTTTTATAGAGTCTGAAAATATAGTTAACAAAGTAGCTACGACGACCCATATAGAAAATATGGCCGAAGATGTAGCACGATCAATGTTTCCTATGTTTGAAGTTGACGACAATCATGGAAATGTTGAAGAAACAAATATTGTAGCAATTTTTTTTTATGATGTACTAGATGCTAATAAGAAATCTATTTAGGATGGTTGTAAAAGCGGCACTCAGCTGTCAGTAATCGCAGAATACATTGCAATGAAGTCAAAATGCAACATCACTAAAGCTGGGTTTACGACTGTTGTACAAGCTGCAAAAAGACATATAGCGCCCGATAATCTAATGTGTGAAAATCACTATGAAGTTAAAAAACTTTTGTTGGCTTTTGGTTTACCTTATCAGAAAATAGATACATGTTAAAAAGGTTGCATGTTGTTTTGAAAAGAAGACGCAAACCTTAGAAGTTGTAAGCTGGGTTTATGGTATGTAATATGTTATCATGTAATTTAATTGCATTCGAAAGATGAAGTTAATGTAAATTAGTTTTGCATAGATATCTAAATCATTTGAAGAAAAAAGTGAGGCGAAAAGCACGAGTTGAAGGTTCGATATGTAAATCTTACATCGAAAAAGAGTCTTCATTCTTTTTCTCTCACTATTTCAGCGACCATGTGAATATATCATTTGAAAGTGTTCCTCTAATGACGAATGCGACGAACAAGAGTCCTCTCAAGTAATGTTATCTATTTTTAGACAACATGCTCGGCATTTTGGAAAATATGCAGAAATATGGCTAGACGATAGAGATATTCATGTAGCACACACTTATATTCTTCTAAATTGTGCCGAGGTTGCACCATTTGTTAGGTAATCTGAAACAATAATTTTTTTATTATTCTTTTCTATAATGCATGGGCGTGTATAACCTAATGTAATGATTTGTTTATATATACAGTGTTTATGAACGTGAACATCCGAACGAATAACTCAGTAAAGAATTTCCGGTTTGTTTTCAATTACGTTTATGAGCCGAGAAATTGTGTTGTTGACGAAGGGTTGAAACATCTTGCGATGGGACCAAAAAGAGTGGTCAATTCATATCCAATATCTTTCGTCAATGGATATAAATTTAACACCAAAGAATACAGTGCAGAAAAATTAACGAATAATACTGCTGTATTTATTAAAGGTAGTGACGATCTAGAAAATCACATAAATGATTTTTATGGCGTTCTAACACAAATTTTGCAACTGACATATTTCTCACGATCCGCGGAGGAGGTATTTCTATTTAGTTGCAATTGGTTTAGCAATGTTTCAGGTTCTGGAATTAATGTGCACAAGGATTATAATCTTATCGAAATAAAGCATACATCGCACTATCACAAGTACGATCCTTTTGTACAAGCGAAACAAGCATTGCAAGTGTATCACGCTCCTTATCTGTCTCTGAAAAGAGATAAAGCAGATTGGTCTGCAGTTTTTAAAACAAAGGCTAGATTTACATTTGATGGGAAGAATATTCCAGACGAACAAGCTTATCAGGCAGATCTTGAGGAAAATAACGAAATAATAATTACAAACGGTCATACAGATTTTGGTCCTTTGATCGATGAATCAAATATTTTGGTAGAAGCGTTTTACAGTGCAGAGGAAAAATCGAAGAAAACGAGACCGAATTTGAATCAGAAGACGACGATGATTGATAAAAATTCGAATCTAATTTTTTTGCAGTTGATGTAACTATGTTGAATTCTTGATATATTATGAAATTGATGTAGCTATGAAATCAAATCCGTACGTTTACCTTTTTTGCATGTTTTATGTCATTTCCATTTATCATTTATTTAGCGATTACTATTAAAAATGCAATGTAATCTGCCTATCATCGGAATATGAGACCCATTATGAATCGGGCATAACACACTTCCATTTCTATTTCCATTTCAGTCATTAATTTAGCAACTTATATCGTTGATGTATTCATTTACGTATAAAATATATTTCATTATCATGTTAGTATTCTCTTTTGAAATGATGTGTGTATATATAACAGGTTTATCGTAATGTCAATAGAGGTAGGAGCTCTTCTCGATCTTCAAGAGGCGATGGCAGTGGTTCATCGCAAGCATCACAACGTCCTGTCGTTTATTTATTACCTAGAGCAGAGGGGTAAGAATTAAATTTTATTCAGCATCTTATTTTTTTTGATATACGTACGTATTTATCTGTATCATATTTAAAAACAGGGGGTTCGACCTACTTCCCTCGAAGGTAGTATTGGATGTTTCTTGAGTTTCTGACCGGAGTATGATGAGTGCTTGTTGGCCGAAGTGGGATAACATCTCTCCCCACATAGTAGAGTGTATTTGGAAGGATGTCCTAATAAGTATATTTTTCTATTTCTCATTTTAATTCATTTTTGTCAATTTTTTACTGTTTATCGTTTATAGTTTAATATTCTTTTTGCTTTTTATCGTGAAACACAAGCTGAGATAGACATTCAGACGGACGATATACAGTTGGCATGAGAATATTGGATGAAGAAGATGCGTAAAAACTATAGGGACTTAATATCCAAAATCAAGAAATCAGGTAAGAAACCACGTTGGATAGGGGGGAGCGTATGACAAGCATGGTTGGGATACTGAGAAACCGACACAGCGAAGGCAAATATACTAATTTTTTTAAATTATTTGACTGGTAGTAAATATCAAAAAATATATGATCGATAAATAATGTATCAACTATTGAATGTACAGGCAGAGGCGGAAAGAAACTCTGCAAACAGAAATAAAAATCCCCCCACTCATCGCGAAGGGTCGAAGTCATTTCAGCAGTATCGGCAGGAGCTGGTAAATTTACTGAATGCAAATTGTAAATAGTTTGTGTTATATAATTTTAAATGTACAATACTTGTATGTAAAAATCAATTTCAGGAAGCTGAGGCGCATGGTCCCGTGGGCTATATGGACGTGTTTACTCGTACGCATGCAGTCGAGCATGTAAATCCGGATGGGACAGTTTCGTATACATGGCACGGCGATAAATCCAGCAAGAGCTATGTAAGTATATTTCATTGTATGCAGTATTAGTAATCGTTCTACTTGTTAAAATATAACGAAATAAGATATGATGATATTAATGTATTAATGCAAGAAAAGTTTATGGAGCAGCGCCAGAAACTCCTTGCTGATATGGATCGAGATCAGCTGATGACGGATGAGGAGGATGCTATTTTTCAGTCTGTTTTGGATCCATTGGAGCATGACAGACGATACAGATTTGGCAATCAAGTGGTAAGTAAATGATATATTGGCAATCAAGGAGTAATTTCAAATTTATTGCTCTCATCCTTCCCTACAGTTACTTTACTTGTGCTAAAATGTTCCAAAGCTATAGTAATTCAAAATACAAATCAACAATCTTGTTACTATAGTTATTTGGTGTTACCACAATCTAAAATGTTATCAACATGCACATACACATACATAAACATCATAAACTAAATTAAATAACAATATCACATTGCTAATCATTAACATACCTACACATACACTTACAGAGATCACACAGCTAAATTAAATATTTATTACAGGTCAGCAGTCAGAGACGGGATATGCAGACTATAGCTCAGATCGATCTAGCAGAGATCGAAGATTTCGGGCTAGAGTGGCGCAGCTGGAGGAGCAAAACCGTCGACAGACCATAGAGACTACACAGTTGTTAGACCAGCGTATCGTCGAGTACATGCAGCAGTATGGTGGCTGCTTCCTTTACTCAGCTGGCTCAGGTTCTGAAGGAGATTGATTGATTGCTTTGGTCGGTAAGTTTTTTCTGTTTTGTACGATTTGGTAGATGGTAGAGGTACTTGTTGGTTTTGTGTACTATGTTATGATACACTTAAAATTATGTGGATGTTAGGGATGTTGGGGATGCTGTGGATGTATGTATTGATAGAACATTTGGTGTTGTGGATATTATTATGTATTGTACATTAGCTTGGGTGATGATTATGTTTATTGACTTAATTTTATGCATTTTTTGTTTGGTCGTTTGTGTATAGTTTTGTTTTTGATATTTGGTTGGAATATTATATATTGGATTCTGCACTATTGGTGTAACAGTGTTTGTATGGGTAATGTGGATGGAAGGCTGTATTGCAGCAGAAATACAAAAAAAATTCAGCAGATTTCCGACGGCTACCGACGGCTTTCAAGTTTTATATTTCCGACGGCTTTCGACGGCGTCCGACGGCTTTCAGTGCATTTTTTCCAACGGCTTCCGACAATAGTTGGAATCCGTCGGAATCTATCGGAATCCGTCGGAAGCCGTCGGAAATACGAACGCGAGTTTCGTCGGAAGCCGTCGGAAACACTGCTCTCCAACGCCGTAATTTCCGACGGCTTTTTCCGACGGCTACCGACGGCCGCTGGCGGTTTCCAGTCGTCGGAAAATGGCTTTCCCCTTGTAGTGTTAGTTACGTACAGGTTATCGGTAAGAAATTATAATTAACGTTTTATAATCTAATCGATTAGTCAAACAAAATTTTTGCTTCAAATTATCATTGAAAATATTTTTGATAAATTAAAACTAGTAGATTAGACATTCATAATTTAATTATTTTTGTTATTATAATAATTATTAATATACAATATTATTCGATGTTACTTTTCCAGTGTTTTAAAATGCGTAAACAAGAATCTGGACTCGCTAAAGGGTTAGAAACGAAGACTAGAATAACTCACTAGGGCCTTAGTTTTGCTACTGGCTTTAGGTAGCAAAACACATAGGACCGGCATTGCTTGGTCTACTTGGTTTAGTACTGAACCAGGGCCATTGGTACTTTGTGGTGTTTTTTTAATTTAATAAAGAGGAATCTGATTATAAATTTGCTTATCGACTTTCGGTTTGGTTTTGAATATTTTATTCGTTTTGCTTAAGGATATAATTTTGTTTGTTGTTAAGGATATAGTTTTTAATCTTTTATACACCTTAATTGTTAGGATCTATATTAAAACAATATATCTTATTTGATAGAAAGAAGCATTTGAAATCTGGAAAAGCATAACCCACGTATTACAAATTTAGAACAGTGATAAGATATTTTCACTGATATATAAGTAGATATTCAAAAGATAAACTTACATCTCCTGATATCAGTTTTAAACATGGATGTTCTAGAGAAGTTAAACTGTTTGGATTTGTATTCTTGGACCTTGTACAATAAGTTTTAAACGTAGAATTCAATGATTACGTCATTTATAGTTTTTATTTATATCCATCTTCAACTAAGATGAATTTATTCAATGTTTGTAAGAAGACAAAACTTTGAACTTTGAATTCATGGAGATTTTGGAATTTATATATTCTTCAACATACGAGTCCACCAATGTAACATAAGCATTTGTTATTTTGCTGCAATGTTCTTACAGTTCTGCTCTATGCAGCAAAATTTATGCTAATTGTTTCTGATATTGTTTAGGAGAATTTACATGATTGTTCTTGGTTAGTGGGCATCCTTTTTTAATGGTTAGTTAATGTACAGGTTGTTCCTGGTTAGTGGGCATCATTTTTTAATGGTTAGTTACGTACTGGTCATCAATAAGAACTTATAATTAACGTTTTATAATCTAATCGATTAGTCAAACTAAATTTTTGCTTCAAATTATCATTGGAAATATTTTTGGTAAATTATAACTAATAGATTAGACATTCATAATTTAATTATTTTTGTTATTATAATAATTATTAATATACAATATTACTCGATGTTACTTTTATAGCGTTTTGAAATGCGTAAACTGCTGTGTAACGGCGGTCGGACCAAATATCTCCATCTCCCGCATGTGGCGTACACATATGGGTTGGCACACACTTTGTTGTAACAAAAGGAATCTCTAGTGTTACATGCCTACCAACCCATATTTATACACCACTTTTCCATATTATTTAGCGATGTGAGACTTTTCTCCAATCCAAACCGTCGTTCCTCCATTAAACATGCGAGACAACCCTAACAGTCTCCCCCTTGACTCGCATCTCTTTGCGGTAACCTTTGAGAGTACTGCCGTGTCTGCATGACCCAGTCCGTAACCTTCGGCTCTGATACCACTGTTGTGTAACGGTGGTCGGACCAAAGATCCCCATCTCCCGCATGTGGCGTACGCATATGGGTTGGCACACACTTTGTTGTAACAAAAGGAATCCCTAGTGTTACATGTCTACCAACCCATATTTATACACTACTTTTCCATATTATTTAGCGATGTGAGTCTTTTCTCTAATCCAAACCGTCGTTCCTCCATTAAACATGCGAGACAATCCTAACATAAACATGAATCTGGACTCGCTAAAGGGTTAGAAAAGAAGACTAGAGTAACTCACTAGGGCCTTAGTTTTGCATATGGCTTTAGGTACCAAAACACACAGGACATGCCCTGGGCCCACCTAGGCATGAGAAAGGGCATTCCGAGATTCATGGCAGATATTTCCAGCTTCACACCTATGAGTAGCACCCTAATTGCAATTAAAAGAGGATTTTTATGCTGCTGCTTGGATTAAACTCCATTGTAATTTGAGAATTAGTCGTTGTACTATGGTAAATCGGTTTATATTTAGCAAGAAACATCAAATTCTTCAAACTGGATGTAGGTCATAGCGCCGAACCATTATAAATCCTTGTTTTCTTTCTGTTACTACTTATTTTCTTGGTGTGATTATTAGATTAGCCACATTTTTCATTTTATTTCTTCATTCTAATCTCTTCAATTACATCCGACGAGTGTTGTGGTCATTTTTTGTACAAACAATTATGATAATGTAAGCAGGATTTTTTCTACTTAAATAGACAACCAAAAGTTTCTTTTCCATATTGATCAAGTATCTATTGTTGAGTTTGAAATATGGTAAAGTCCTCTTCCTAAGTATTAATCAGTTTTAGATGTGTGATTAATTGTTGTTATAATGTACTAAAAATGAGAAAATTCAATAAACATAAAATAAATGCTTAATGTTTCTGCTTAGCATTAAAGATGAATGCATTTTTTATGAGTATAAAATGAAACTCAAATAAATTTTGGTTGTCATTTTTAAGTTGAAATCTGAAAATTATGTTAGGCTATATACTAAAGGATCAATCCTTCTTTCTTGTTCCGAAAATCCTATGTAGCAAAAGCATAATGAGCTTTAGAATTGAATTCTTTATTCGATACTTTTTTACCTGGTAATAAAAATTTTAACGAACTTTTAACTACACAAGTTTAGGCTATAATGCAATACGTTAAACTAGTTATTGTGTACAAAGGATTAAGGTTGGGCAATAACTTTCCTACTATACATAAAGAATTTGAGAAATATGCAAGGTTTCTTTTTTATGTTTATCTAGTTACTGTTTATACATGCTTACTACAAGCAATGTTAAACTTAAAGTTAACATATTGTCTTGTTGCCTAAAAAATGTTAGTACATTATTTTGATAATTTAGTTAAAAAGAAAGGATAAAAGAGTAGACAAACTTGCTTAGGATTCTTCTTTCAGAAAAACAAGCAAGATAAGCTTATGACATGAAGTTAATTTACCATCTATCATTTGTTTTATGCCATGTCTTCTGCTTTGAAATTTGCATTTTAAACCATGAGCGCTTATGCTTGTGAATGAAATTGGTTAATGTACACATTCAATTATAAGCTTATTGCAAAGATCATGATTAATTGTGTAGTAAACCAAATACATGAATGAAACATATTTCAGATGCTTATTTGTAAGCACTGTTTGGAATTTGCATATGCCTAGAGATGTGTCTTTGAAATTTTAGCTTTTCATTACAAATTTAGTGCTATAGATATGATCCAAATATGAAAGTTGATCCTATTTATTTACTTTAGCAAAAAAAAAAAAAGAACGAGAGAGGGAAAAAGGACCTACTTTGCAATGTGGATAAATTTGACCAGCCATTTATAGGTTTGATGTGAGTTTATTGAAGCCATGAACTAGCACAAAAATATTCATTAAATCATCTCCTTATATTATGTCTGCAAATGTGTAGCCACTGATTAATTATGTGGTTGATTGCTTCGAAACTGCTAAGTAGTAGTGTGTATTGTATGGTGCTTCATGTGGGGAACTTGCATTTTTTAAGGTTTGTGGGTCTTCAAGTCCTTGGAAAAAGAACTAGCAGCTAGCGTCTACTTTGGTTTTCTTGCATTAGCATGGCTGTTTCAACGTTTAATATTCTTCCAACTTTGGATTATCAAAGCTATGAGATTTTGCTTCTTATTGCAAAATAGCACATCCCCTTGTTTTTTTGTCATCTTCTATATCTTTTTCTCTGCATATCTGTTTCGATTTTTTTTTTTTTTTCACTGACTTGGGTCCAGCAATAAAAAATTATGTCTGCAGATGTGTTAAATTTTGAAGACAAACAATATAAAATGTGCACAACTTCTTCAAAGGATGATAGGTTGTGCGACGTGGGGTGTGATAGGTTTGTCTGTGTGTGGATCTAGCGGTAATGCAGGAGGGGTTGCTACAGATAAGGTGCAGATATGGGAAGAGTTACTGCATGAGGTGGTGGGTTCTTGGGTGTTGCGGATTGGCAAGGTTATTCTCTTTCAATGTAGAGTTTATTACTAATGAAATACGATGTAAACGACGAAAGAGCAGCTTATCTTCGGGTTGAGCTGTTCAGATTCTATGGCAGCTCACTTACAGGGCTCTTCGTACGGACATCATAATAATTTAACATTTATTATTAGTACGGGTCACTTTTAATTAAAATATTTGATTACTAACACGACTTTTTAAAATTTCCGGCATTGGGTTATGATGTTCGTCCTGATGAGTACCACAGGTGAAGATATTTAACTTTTTAGCTAGATTTTGATATACAAAATGAGTACACATATACTGTTATTGTTTTGTCAACAGTTATGTGCATGGAACTACCATATGAGAATATCCAACTTGATCCACAGCTAACACTACAAGAACGGCATCAGATAGCAACGGCTTTTAGCTGTCGCAAGCCGTCGTCAGCCGACGCTAAAAGGCGTCGCTATTTACCTCGTCGTCCAACAGAATCGCGACGGCTCGCGACTGCAAATGTGTCACGTGGAAATTTTTCAACGTTTAAAAGGTCGTCGCAAGCCGTCGCTAGCCGTTGCTAATCTGTGCAACATGGCCGTCGCTAGCCGTCGCTAATCTGTGTAAAATTGTCGTCGCCAGTCGTCGCTATACTGAAACAAATTCTGTGTACTTGCACAGCCCGTATAGACTTCAAACAATAACTATCAAATATCATCATCACAACCACTATACACTATATTCATCAACTATAACCATCATATATCCATCATATAACATAACTATACATTCAAACAATATAAAATCCAACAAAACCAAACATAGTTTCCGAAGCAATACAAGTCATCAGAATATGTACATAGTTTCCCAACTAAAATGTGTACATAGTTTTCCAACCACAACTACAAACCGTTAATTCAAACAAACCGTTAACACAACTAGAAGTCATCAAAATATGTACATAATATCCCAAATATATATACACCAAACCAACCAAAATGTGTATATACCAAACTGTAACATGAGCAAACAAGCATACATACTCCTCACCATCGCTGTCATCCTCTCCAGGCATCCTCCCATGCTGTTGGAAATAAGCTGCAATCCGCTCATCCAGCTGTTGCTCGAAGAAACTCTTCCTCCAATCATTTATTTCATCCACTGTTTTCTTCAACTGAGCAATCTCCTCTTCTTGCTGGGACCTCCTGTATGCACTCTGCATTCTCATCGCCTGTAAAATAGTTCATAATATTTATATATTAGTATATATATATATAATATTATTAAAATTATTTAACTATTCATATGCATGTGTAAATTTATATATTAGTACATGTCAAAATTTACTTCCAGATTTCCATAACTATACCGTCGATTGGTCCGAGAAGGCGAGTCAATATTAACATCCCAGATAGTGTTCTCCTTCTCTAGCGTAAGCTCTTCCCGACCAGTGGACTGTGCTACCCGAGCCCGCTCGGCTTCGTACCTCTCTTGCGATTACAAACAATTGTTTTACACGATAAAAACCGAATTTCAAGATTTTGAAAATAAAATAAGACAAAATATTGTTATCAACCATAAATTAGTTTACCATTACGGATTGGGATTTGTCATCCGTCCACTCGTACGAAACATTGCCTTCTTCAACAGTCCTCTCCACGGCATGCGTCACCTTGAACAACTCGGCCATAGTGGGCTCGCGGTTGTATCTCGCGGTCTGAAAATATATAAATATTATTGCTAATCTGATTATAAAATATTTTAATAAAATGTAAACACGGTTTATAAATTTAATTACCAGCTCTCTCTTATGCTCCCGAAAGGATTTGGAGCCACCACGGTGCAATGCAGGATTTTTATTCCTGTTAGCCCGGTTCCGCGAAGATAATTCCTACAAATTAAGATAAATTATCACGTATATATCTTGCAAGATTTATATTAGATTTAAATAACAAAGCAAACATATATTACTTACTTTTGCTGCCGGACTGTCCAAAGCCGAAGAAACCCAGCCCATACACCGTCACCCATCCAGTTTGGTTTTTTGCCTGAATTCTTAGCCTTGGACAATGTATCCCTGTAATTTTTCCTCATTCATTTATACCAGTGATTTAAGAAAACGTCCATGTCGTCAGGATCAACGCGGACTGCAGCCTGTAAATTAAAATTAATTTAAGTTATATAGATTATATTAACTACAACTGAAATTCAAAGTACTACTTACAAGTAAATCGGCCTGTATTGCGTTCTTGACATGAAAGGGGATGTCGTCCCAGCGAGGCCAACAACCAACCATCCGGCTCTGAAAAGCCTTCCTCTCCAAACCTGTAAAATATAATCTGATGGCTCCACCTCGAAGCCCCTGCAAAAGTTATGATATACATGTTTAGTGGATTTTAAAACTTATACTTTAAATAAAATTGATACTTACCCGGCACTTTTAGGAACAACTTCTGCCATCGGACGTAAGTCTGGTGTAGTGCCACTACCACCTGCACCGGGAGATGGGGATGGCGTGTCTGTCATACTTCGTCTCCTGCCAGACATATCTACTATAGAAAAACAATATCATCACAGAACAATTATAAAAATTTACTAGTACAAAATATGGATAAAAATTAACTAAATGATCATCGTAGAACAATAACAGAAATTCACTACTACATAGCATGTTTCAATCACTTTCACAGAACAATTATAAAAATTTACTAGTACAAAACATGGATAAAAATTAACTAAATGATCATTACAGAACAATTACAGAAATTTACTATTACATAGCATGTTTCAATCATTATCACATAACAATTATATCAATAACGATCAGTCTTCATCGTTTTCTGATTCAGACTCAGTCTCGTATTCTATCTCATTTTCTTCTGTACTTTCGAATGCATCAAATAAGACGTTCATGCATCATTCAAAGGCCCTACATCAATATCATCAGTTATTATTGTTTCTGTATTTGGTTCAAGATCGGCTTGATATGCTGCTTCATCTGGAATATTATTTCCATCAAACGTAAACCTTGGTTTTGTTTTGAAAACAACAGACCAATCCGCTTTATCTCTTTTCAAAGATGGATACGGAGCAAAATAAACTTGTAACGCTTGCTTGGCTAATACAAAAGGATCGTACTTATTGTAGTGTGATGTATGCCTTATTTCAATAAGTTTATACTCTTTATGCACGTTGATTCCGGAACCAGGAACGTTACCGAACCAATTGCACTTAAATAAAAAAACCTTTTCTAAAGGTTCGACATAATATGTCAACTCTAAAATCTGGGTTAAGACACCGTAAAAATCTTTTAAATGCTCATCTGGATCATCACTGCATTTGACAAATACCCCGCTGTTATATGTTAATTTTTCAGCCCCGTAATCTTTCGTGTTGAACTTAAACCCATTATCGAAGAATATTGGATAAGTCTTCACATTTCTTTTCAGTCCAATCGCAAGATGTTTTAAGCCTTCATCAACGACACAGTTTCTTGGCTCATAAACATAGTTCAAAAACCATTGGGCAAATTCTTTACTGAGATCGTCATATGGATACTGTGATTCGTAGATACTGCATATATGTAATATGTGTTATAATTATTGTGTATGTACAAGTAAATTACAAGAGAATTAATTATTACCTGACAAATAGTGCGACTTCGACACAATTTAAAAGAACATACGTGTGTGCTACATGGTGGTCTCTATCGTCCAACCATGTTTCCACACATTTTCCACCAGGTCTACCATGTTGTGTAAAAACAGATAACATTATTTGAGAAGAATTTTGTTCAACGACTTCCTCATTTCGAGGAATAGTTACAAACGATAAGTTCACATCGTCCTTGAAGTAGTGAGAGAGAAAAAAATGAGGCTTCTTCTTCAAGACACGATTTGCATATCGAACCCTCAACTCGGGCTTTTTGTCGAATCTTTTTCTTCAGATGATTCAAGTACCTATTAAGATATTTATTACATATTTCGATACACAAATTTGAATTTGAAATTGACTTGAATATTGCACATGTTAATTTACCTCTCAAACGGATACATCCATCCATATTGCACAGGACCTCGAAGAAGTGCTTCGGATGGAAGATGAATTGGTAAATGCTCCATTACGTTAAAGAAACCAGGCGGAAGTATTTTCTTCAGTTTGCATAGCAATATGGGTATTTCTACTTCAAGTTTACGCATACGATCCACCTTTAATGTTGTCGAACAAAGCTGTTTATAGAACAAACATAACTCTGTTATAATGTTCCATACTTTTACAGGCAACATTTCTTTGAAGGCCACGGGTAGTAAATATTCCATCATGATATGACAATCATGATTTTCATCCCACTTAGTTTACTATTTTTGAAGTCAACACATCTACGAAGATTGGAAGAAATCCCATCGGGAAGTCTTAATTCTTCCACCCACTTTAGCACGAGTTTTACTTGCTTATTGTCTAGCTCATATCATGCTTTCGGTTTTTTATTGTCATTAGGCTTCATATGAAGTTCCGGGCACTTACAATAGTTTGCTATATCAAGCCTTGAATTCAAATCGTCCTTGGTTTTATCTTTTACATTCAAAATTGTATTAAACAGATTATCAAACACGTTCTTTTCGTTGTGCATCACGTCAATATTATGTCGGAGTAAGAGATCTTTCCAATATGGTAACTCCCAAAATATACTTTGTTTGCACCAATTATGAATGTCTGACTTTCCTGGGATTTCAGTCTAGACTCCGGTTTCATGTATCTTTGGATAGTCCCTTACAATTTCGTATATTTCCTCGCCTGACCAAATCTTAGGTGGTTTCAGATTCTCTTCTCTGTTAGCTATGAAAATTTTCTTATTTGTTCTAAAAGTATGATTGGGATGAAGAAAACACCGATGACAATCAAACTACGAAACTTTCTTTCCATATCGTAACGAAAATGCTCGTGTTTCTTCCATACAATAAGGGCATGCCAGACGACCGGCCGTACTCCAACCAGAAAGCATCCCGTATGCAGGAAAATCATTAATAGTCCATAACAAAGAAGCGAATAACCGAATTTTTTTTTCGTTGACACATCGTAAGTTTTGACTCCTTCATTCCACAGTTTCTTCAACTCTTCGATCAATGGTTGTAAATAAACATCAATTCCTTGGGTTGGATCATGAGGGCCGGGAACGACAGTGGTGAGAAACATATATGGTGTCTTCATACACATCCATGGAGGCAAATTATATGGAGTAACGATAATTGGCCAGGATGAATATTTACTACCAAACTGTGAAAATGGTGAAAATCCATCCGTACATAAACCAAGTCTGACATTACGGCTTTCCGCAGCAAATGCGGGATAAGTCTTATCGAAATGTTTCCATGCTTCTCCGTTGGATGGATGTATCAAAGTTACTTCTTCCGCTGTTCTCACACTATGCCATCGCATATGACAGTCCGTAGCAGAAGATGCATATAATCTTTGAATTGTAGGAGTGATGGGTAAATAATGCATTCTCTTGTATGGGACTTCTTTCTCTTTCTTCTTTCTTGGTTTGTATCTTTTTTCGTTACATATTTTGCATTTTCTGAGGTCAAAGTCATCTTTCCAATACAACATGCAACCTTTCACACATGCATCTATCTTCTCGTGCGGTAGACCGAAAGCGGACATCAATTTTTTTACTTTATAATGACTATCGCACATCAGATTATTGGGTGGTATGTGTCGTTTTGCAGCTTGTACAACTGCTATAAATGCAGCTTCCATAAGGTTGAATTTTGATTTCATAGTTATGTATTCGACGGTTACTGAAAGTTCGGTTCCGCTTTTACATCCGTCCCACAACGGCCTCTTAGCAGAATCCAACAAATCGTATATTTTTTTAGCCCCCGCAGTCGGTTCTTCTTCGACATTTTCGTCTTCATCGACAGCTTCAGTTGTAGGAAACATTAATCGTGCTGCATCATCCACCATATTTTCTATCGGATTCGTCATCATATTACCGTCCTCTAACACTTCAGTATTAGGTGTAGGTTCAACAAGTTCTCCATGACGATCCCAGAAATAATAATCAGGCACGAAACCATATTGATACAAATGTACTTCAACTATATCTGGTTTCCAATGCTTCAAATGTTGGCACTTACTACACGGGCAACGAATTTCTGTTTTGTTTCGGTTATTCGATTTAGCAAATCTAATAAATTCCTGTACACCATTGTAGAAATGTTGCTTTATTGATCCCTTCTTTCCAGTTCCGACTTCATACATCCAAGTACGGTCGAGAAAATAATTGAACATTTTTTCTGATTTGAAAATATATGTTAGTCAATTTAAATCATTTATTTTCAACCATTCTCCATTGTAAACAGTTCATCGTTGCAGAAAATTCAAAATAAAACTTCACTTTATTTTTTATTTTTTGGTATTTTGGTTTTCACTTCGGCGGTTAGTCATCCTACTTCCCATTACAAACACAATAATGTAAATACACTTTATAAATCATTTCAGATTAAACGGTTCAACAAAATTTCGGCAGCACTTTCCTTCTGTTCCCTGTATCGTACACAAATGCGTGTACATAGGGAACGTAAAGGAAGTGTTGTCGAAATTTTGTAACCGTTTAAAATTAAATGATTTATAATATGTAATTACTTTATTGTATTTGTAACTTGTCCAATACAGGGACAAATCTGATAGATATTGTATCAGATGAATATAAATGTCCGTTCTGTTACAAAACGAACATCCATATAACGATCATATACAACACTTGCCAGACGGGACCAAAGCCAATTTAAGGGATATAAAAATTTCTTTAAATTTTATCAAATATTGTTGTTCTTTTCAAATTTTAACAATGTTTCAATTATTTAAATTTTATCAAATATTGTTGTTCTTTTCAAATTTCTGTATTTAAATTTTAGTTCAACATTCAATTAACAATTTTAGTTCAATATTCATTTCTTTATTTTTTTACGACATAGATTTTAGCGGAATATTTGCTGTCATATTCGTTTCTTAATTTCTTTACAAAATCGATTTTAGTACAATATCAGTTGTTTTTAAAGTTATTTCCTAATTTTTTTTAAAAAGTTTACATATTTGTAGAATTTTTAATGTTCTCATATTCATTTTTTAATTTTTTGTATAAATTTTATTTTTGTACAATATATACAACCTTTTGCATTTTGACCGTCTCTAAAATTATTAAAATGGTCGTCGCTAGCCGCCGCTCAATCAACAAGATAAATAGAAGAATTATCAACGAAGATAATTAGAAAACAACAAAATCTAATTATCAAATAGATAATTAGAAAACAATAAAAATCCAATTATTAAATAAAAATTTGTCAATTTAAATTCACTTAACAAATTAAATTTGTAATTTATCAATTTCATAAACTATGAAATACTTTCATGTAAATTTATCAATAACCAAGTTAATCAGTAATACACACTAATTTTTCAAGTAACACGACTAACCATGTTAATCGCCAATACTATTTATCTACATCAACCATTTATTCAACTTCATGATAAACTAATTAATCTAATACCTAATTTAACTTCATGATAATAAACTAATTAATCTACCAAATCAACATACCACACTACTAATACCTAATTTAACAACACTGCTAATACCTAATTTAACAACAAATCCTAATTTAACAACAAATCCTAATTTAATTTGGGTTTAAACTAAACCTAAAAAACATTAAATTTACATTAAAAATAGAGATTAGAAGCATACCTAGGCGAATTCGGGTGGTTTGGAGGCGGCGGAAGGCGGGGCGTCGGCTGCGGTGACGGGGGGCCGCGGATTAGGGGAAGGAGGGTTTGATTTTGGTGGAAAAGATAATGAATTCTGTTCCCGGGAAGGAGATTTGTATATTGCGTTTAGCGACGGCTAGCGATGGCCGTATTTTTTAGCCGTGACAACCGTCGCAAAGGCCCGTCGCTAAACGAAGCCTTTCTAGCAATGTAAGGGGTCTATTACTTCAAATTACCCTGCCCAAAATTATAAGAATATACATCACTACAACCTGTTTTTATATTTCTATCAATTTTAATAAAATTTTTATAGTTGAACTTGATCGTTATGAACATTTATTTACGAATTCAGACATGAAACATGCAAAGAAAGCATTGCATAGACTTTGCATGTTCCAGCGAAAATGGGCATTGCATGGTTAAAAAGGTAAATGGTTAATTTTAAATATTATAGTGAAAATATGTTGTTTAAGCACGAATGAATCCAACTCAAAAAAAATTACGAGAATTACTGATATGTGATAAGTTGTATCTATAGAAAAATGTGGATGAATAATGGAATTCTGTTATAATATATGTAAATATATGTAAATATAAATAGTGAATATGCTATATACTGTTTTTGTATTTAGTCCCACATCGTGGGATTAGCTCTATCCCAAGCTCCTAGGTCTTTATATAAAGGAGCTAATGTAATGAGAATGTATGACTAATCTCTTAAGAGTGAATAATATTTCTGCCTCTTTCTATAATTGCTTTTGCTCTTATTACTTTATAGCCTATTCTTATTTGTTTATAACACGTTATCAGCACCATGTTGTATTTTATTGTATTTTTTTATGAGTTTAAGATCTGGTAGAAGCTGAACGCCGCCTCCTCGCTCGGCCAAATCAAGGCTTCGTCCTCCCCTTCGAGTCATGCGTCTCGATCTTCAACTTCCCCACAATCTACTCCTACCTAATCAATTTCCAACACTCCTTCATCCAAGTCTTGGATGATCCAAGTTCTACAGGTTGCGGCCGCTACAAAAAAGGGCATACGATCTCAGATTCCCTACTCTCAATGGTTTAATGGCATGTTAGATATTTGAATCACGGTACGTTTCCTAGAACCTAATCTTTTACTTTTATGATGTATTTTATTAATGTGAATGGTTAATTTGAACTCCGAATTGATACTTCTTTTCAATTAGATTATAGATTGAATCTGAAAATATGAGATTTAGTAATCCTAAATGTACGATTTAACTAGTATGCTTTAATTCGATTTAGACCTAAATTAATCATATTGATGATTGCTGCTGCTATCATTTGGTCATATGATATTTTGCTCACATTGCATAATTCTGGAGATTACACTCCCAAATTGGTATTCAATACTGATTTGTAGCGTGGTGACTACTGCTAATATCTTTTTAGCAATTTGTCGTCGAAATTAGTTTTTTTTTATTTTTTTATTTTAGTATCCACTAATTCTTGACATCAACTGAGATATATGTACAGTTTAAATTGTATGATTGCTCATTTTTATCAATCTAAAATATGTACTAAATCGCAGAAAAATGTTAAGCAAATACAAATACAATTTAAAATGCTACATCAAATAACTGGGCGTTGAGATATAGACTTAAATTTTATTGATATTTCCCGGTAACCTTAATACAATTTCTAATTCAACATAAAAGACTGAAACATTGAACGATACGTCAAAATGTAACTATTATTTCACATTTTACATCAGTTAGAAAATTACTATCTTTCCCTACACTGTTTCAAAATGCACTAAATACTAACATTACACATTAACTATAAACATAAGAAATATCATCAAAATGGGTACAGTGATCTCAAACTTCACCCGCTCACTAGATCCGGATGGTATATGATTCGATAGTGCACATTCTTTGCCATTAAAAATGAGTTTAGTCGGAAATCCATCTCCCTTTAAAATGTTAATCTTTGGAGTATTTTTTTTTAGTAAAAGATATCACTGACTGTTGCTTAACTGGAACCCTGTAAATTGATTTTGGTTTCACATCATTTCCATCCATTTCGGGCATAAGTTAGTTCAGACCCGGTAACCCACTAAAGAATATAGTTTTATTGTGCTAGGGTACCTTGGTTCCATTGAAAGAGTATATGTTCTCGTAGCCTGCATAGGCCTTTGGTATTTGAATTAGGTGAACCAGTTTTTGAAAGTGTAGTCTTCCAAATTGAAGAGGGTCATCCTTGCTGACCAACCTGTTAGAATTATGCACTGGTTAGTTTGACATATGTGAAAAAGATAAGAGTGCGTTAGCATATGACAATAACTATCCTTAAGCTTCCATTGCAATTCATTTTGCATTTACAGGTATATTGATATTTTCAGTAGTGTAATGCAGGTAATTTTTTTTTATGAATATATAGCATGGATGTGTACCCCTTGTAATGTATATAGGTGCATAATTGTACATGTTACATATACAAATTTCTACGAGATCGTGTCGCTTGGATTCCTTATCTAACAAACTAGGGAGTTTACGTAACTGATATTACAGTGGCTCTTCCAAGTTATTTTTCCATAGATATTAATATAATACATCACAACAATCTAGGATTGTAGTAGCAACACATGTAGTTTAGAATATTTCTAAAAATCAATGTTTATTTAGCTATCACGTTTTGCTTTACTTATGGTTTTAACAGAGAAATATGATTTTTTATCGTATTGAATATATGATACAAATGTTGTTTTCAATGTTACATATTTGTATCAGCATACGGATATTTATATAATACTTTCGGCCCGCTCCAAAGTTGAGAAAATTACAAATATGCCCTTGGGTTTGATGACTGGTTCAACCTGTTAGTTTGGTTAAGTAATATAGTTCAGCAGTGCAAATCATTTCGAGCTAGGGTTTTCTGAATATTATATTTAAAATTTGATATGACATTTCAAAAGTAGTTACGGCAAAAATCTCCAGCAGAGATTTTTTATACTACTCTGAAAGTAGTAATTATGTCAATTATGTAGAGAAAGGTATTGAGTATTGATGACATTTCAAAAATAGTACATATAAAGTATCTTTAGAAGTGATATGTACCACTCTAGAAGTGGTGTTTATGAAATATCCCCAGAAGTGATATTATATCCTCATATAGCACTATAAAAGAATTATCTATAGAATATTGTCAAATATGATACAACACTTCAAAAAGTGATGTGACAATAAATAACCTAAAGAATTTGTGAATCAAAATAGAACTAGTAGTGATGGGTACAAAATACATTTACAAATTTTAATTGCCCATTGTCATGGACCTGCAACTCCATTAGACAAATTTAAAAATTGAACGGTGATCCATGATTTATTACTTTTCAAAACTTACTATGAATTAAATATTATATGCATAACCTTGAAGAAATATCTGAAAGTGTACGTGCAGTACTAAGGATCATGTAATATAATATATAAATGCGGAAACTAATAATAGCAGTAAAATAAAAATTAAAGTAAGCACACCAGGAATTTTTATACTGGTTCGAACTTCCCGTTCTACGTCCAGTCTCAGACTATCCTCTGGATTTAAACTAAACCCCTCACTTAACCCGGAGGAATAGGTATATCACACTTGAGCAGCCGAACAGGAATTTTTCCGCCTCAACAGCCGAAGAGGACTTCAACTTAATACAAATACTTTGTTGACGAGTGTGTTCTGAATAACACGGATTGTCTTTTGATAGTACAATTTCCTATAATCAAATCCTCAAGAGTATGTATGTGTGTGAAGATTTAGAAGGAAGATAATCACGTAGAATCGAAGTTTATGATTTAAATCAAGGATTCTAGTGATATTAAATAAGAATGAATGCTTTTATTTGCAGAAATAAATAGAGAATAGATTTCATAATTATAAACAAGAATCGGTGATTGTAGAAGTGATTTAAACATGTTTATATAGTTGTAGAATAGTTACAATCTTTCATGAAGAGTTTCAATCAAAAGTTGTGTCTGTATCTCTTGAATTGAGGGACATATCTCTTCATGAAACAATCGCAACTCTTCAGAAAACTAGCCGTTATATGCAGGTCGGTCGACCGGAAAAACTGGCCGGTCAGCTGAGTTTGAAATCGTGTATAAAATAGAGAGTATCTGTGTACTGACTACAGGGTCGGTCGACCGAAGATACTGGTTGGTCAGCCGACCTGTTGTTAAACAAAAATAGTAGTAGCTCATTTGGATAGAGTACTTGCCTTCCAAACTAGTGACCCGGGTTCGATCCTTGCTCCATGCATTTTTTGTAAACTTGATTTTGATTAAAATATGCAAGCAAGTTTATTTGAATGTGAATGATGATTCTTGAGGAATGATTTTAACAATATTCTAAGACTCAATATAATAAAATATTAATACTAATCTCTGGATTGTAGTCTTGTCTCCTTTGTCGTGCACAATTTACTTTTATTCTCTTTTTGTCGCCTTTGTATAGTATTCTCTTTGTAGTTCGTCTTATGATCTTTGAAGCTTGTGTCATGAATCAAAACCTATGAATCAACATTCTCCCCCTTTTTGATTGATGACAATACTTATGTGACGAAGTAGTATATATTGTAATTCTCCCCCTGAATACATGGCGACTTTTCTGCAAAAACTTTTAGCTTTTATATATTTCTCCCCCTTTGTCATTGACAAAAAGGAGAGTTTAACTGATGATATAAATTATATTTCACATAAGTTTTAACATAGAACAATATAAAACAAAATAACTACTACTTATAATATAAGGTATCAAAAAAATTAACATTTAAAGCATGTGATACCCAGGCTTCTTATAATTTCCTAAATTTTAGGAAACCATAACCATTTGGGTGTGGTTGAACCTTTATAAATATAATTTCCATTATTAACTACCATATCAAAATAATCATCAATGTATTTTTCTCTATTTTTCCAATTAACAGGAACCCATATACTTAGATAATTTTTATTCATATTTCTTGTTAATGATTTTGTACTTCTAAAGAAATTATCAACATTATAGGTCATAGTAGTATTTGAATTTCTATAAAAATTGGATTTAGGCTTTACTCGAAATTTAGTACTAGCACTATCATTTTTACTATACATGAAAGCATATCTAGTGCTATTTCTACGATCGGTTTTATTATATCCTAAACCACTTTTATCATTGTGAGTTTTTGAATTCTTAACATAACCTAATCCCTTCTTATTTGAAGCAAGTTGAGAATTTTCAATAATCCTGGATAAATTTTCTCTCCCTTTATTAAAATTAGATACATTTTAGATATATCATCAAATTTTATTTTAAGACTAGATTTTTCTAACTCTAAATCCTTAATCTTAGAGTTTAAACTATTATTTTTGAAAAGTAAATCATCATTTTTATACTTTTGAATTTCTAGTTCTTCAGATATTGACGAAATTTGAGAGGATAAGTTAGAATTTGATTGTTGAGAACTTTCAAGTTCTTCTTCTAATATTTTCTTTTCATCTTTCAGCATATCTACTTCTAAGATTGTTCTATCTAATTTTCTTTGCAACTCCTTATTTTTCTTTTTAAGTTGCTTTGTTACATTTACTAATTCAAAATTTATTTCAATTAAATCTTCAAAAGTAAAATTACTTACATCGTCTGATGAAGCCATGAAGCACACATTTGCTTGTTCATTATCACTTTCACTCTCTGAAGAGGATGATGAGTCAGTGTCGTCCCAAGTGACAGAAAAAGCTCTTCGTTTGGTTTTGTCCTTCTTAAAATTGCTCTTTTTGCGTTCTGGACAATCCTTCTTCATGTGACATTTCTTGTGACATTCATAACATTCCATTGCTGAAGATGATGGTTTGCTGCTATTAGAAATGTTGTTGGAATTATTTTTGTTTCCCTTGAATTTATTTCTGTTGAATTTCAAAAACTTTTTGAAATTTTTAGCGATCATTGCTATATCTTCATTATCTGAGTCGGAATCATCTTTTTCTGCTTGAAAAGCCACATTTTTATTTTCTTGTGCTCCATTTCTTTTTGCCTGCAAATTTACTTCGTAGGACATTAGATTACCTATCAATTCTTCTGGTTTTAATGTTGACAAATCACTTGCTTCTTCAATGGCTAAGACTTTTCTTTCCCATTCGTCCATTAAAGAGTTCAAGATTTTTTTAACAACATCAAAATCAGTAAACTTTTGTTCTAGTGATAATAAAGCATGATAGATATCCTGAAATCTAGAGTACATGTCATTTATAGATTCATTTGGCCTCATTTTGAAAATTTCAAATTGATTTTTCAACATAGAGATTTTGCTTAATTTAACTTTGTTTGTACCTTCATGTGTTATCTTAAGTGTTCTCCAAATTTCATAACCTGAAGTGCACATGCTAACTCTATTGAATTCATTTCTATCTAATGCACAAAATAAAATATTCACAGCCTTTGCATTTGATGTAGCATCTAGTTTTTGTGTGTTACTCCAAGTTGAGTATTCTCCAGTAGGAGTTATGTACTCTCTTTGTATAATATTCCAGATATCAAATCCACTAGATTGTATATAGATTCTCATTCTAGTTGACCAATAATTATAATTTATACCATTAAAAAATGGAGGTCGTGAAGTTGATTGACCCTCTGTGAAATTATTATTAGTGTTAGTGCTAAAATCGTTAGTTTGTGTCGTTGCCATATTACTAGAAATAAATATCAAATAACTTTGTGACGGTTATAGGATGACCTTGCTCCGATACCAAATAAAAGTGTACGTGCAGTACTAAGGATCGTGTAATATAATATATAAATGCGGAAACTAATAATAGCAGTAAAATAAAAATTAAAGTAAGCACACCAGGAATTTTTATACTGGTTCGAACTTCCCGTTCTACGTCCAGTCCCAGACTATCCTCTGGATTTAAACTAAACCCCTCACTTAACCCGGAGGAATAGGTATATCACACCTGGGCAGCCGAACATGAATTTTTCCGCCTCAACAGCCGAAGAGGACTTCAACTTAATACAAAACTTTGTTGACGAGTGTGTTCTGAATAACACGGATTGTCTTTTGATAGTACAATTTCCTATAATCAAATCCTCAAGAGTATATATGTGTGTGAAGATTTAGAAGGAAGATAATCACGTAGAATCGAAGTTTATGATTTAAATCAAGGATTCTAGTGATATTAAATAAGAATGAATGCTTTTATTTGCAGAAATAAATAGAGAATAGATTTCAGAATTATAAATAAGAATCGGTGATTGTAGAAGTGATTTAAACATGTTTATATAGTTGTAGAATAGTTACAATTTTTCATGAAGAGTTTCAATCAAAAGTTGTGTCTGTATCTCTTGAATTGAGGGACGTATCTCTTCATGAAACAATCGCAACTCTTCAGAAAACTAGCCGTTATATGCAGGTCGATCGACCGGAAAAACTGGCCGGTCAGCTGAGTTTGAAATCGTGTATAAAACAGAGAGTATCTGTGCACTGACTACAGGGTCGGTCGACCGAAGATACTGGTCGGTCAGCCGACCTATTGTTAAATAAAAACAGTAGTAGCTCATTTGGATAGAGTTCTTGCCTTCCAAACTAGTTACCTGGGTTCGATCCCCGCTCCATGCATTTTTTGTAAACTTGATTTTGATTAAAATATGCAAGCAAGTTTATTTGAATGTGAATGATGATTCTTAAGGAATGATTTTAACAATATTCTAAGACTCAATATAATAAAATATTAATACTAATCTCTGGATTGTAGTCTTGTCTCCTTTGTAGTGCACAATTTACTTCTATTCTCTTTTTGTCGCCTTTGTATAGTATTCTCTTTGTAGTTCGTCTTATGATCTCTAAAGCTTGTGTCATGAATCAAAACCTATGAATCAACAATATCTTTAAATATTCTCTTGAAGAGGTAGTCTATATGTCATATCATACATCATGAAAGATATAAAAACCATCTTGAAGAGATTTGCATGTGTAACTAATACAATTGCATACTTTTATGAAATTCCAAGTGTCCAGAAGCTACTCTTATTTTTTTTCCAAGTATATCTCTTTTATTGAACACTCCAAAAGAGATGTGTAGAAATGTCTATATGCAATTATAACTATGTATTATTCTCTAATAAGTAATCATAATTAATGTTCAAAAGTGATATTTGAGATATAATCGAGGAATAAAACTTAAACAACTTCAAGTTGTGTATATAATTTATTTGAACCAGAAATTCAATATGGTTCTAAACCAGATGTTTTGAACATTTTCATGTGGTTTTGACGGATTCATTTTGACATTGATTTATAAATAGAAATTAATAGCTTGGATCCTTGTAATAGTTTGTTCTAAAAAAAATCGCTAATTCAGATGTGAAAGAACATGAAAATTTATAATATATGTGTAATATGTGGACGCACGTATACACATCCATATATGTAAATATTCAGATATGAAGTTTGTTATAAGCTCATCTTATAGATTAGCATAGATATTATTTAGTGATTTAAAATTCAATTAAAAATGTTGAATGACCTGAAGTCATGTATGTATTCAAATGATCTACACAATAAGTAAATTCCTCTAATTAGCTTGGTCAATGAATGAGAACAAACTCTAATAAGATATATCAATTGAATGCATTTTATCAAAACTGATAAAAGAATTATTCCCCTATTATTAATATGTATGGTGTATTTACTAGTAGCAATATCTTAATGAATCAAAATGAAAGTCCAAAGATGATTATTATTTAATTTGACAATGTTTGTCAACATTGAGGGGGAGGATAAAGAGATACAAGCTCATTTTGATCATCACTGTTAAATATTTGTTAAAATATACAATGATGCAAAATATTAAGTAACTTGAATAAATTATCAATAATATCCCTAGTAGACTTTCTCCAATATAGATTTGAATCCCTGAAGGATCAAAATGTGTAAACCACATCTGAAATATGGTACAAAAGTCAGTTTGAAATACTTTTGGAGTAAGTAATAAAGATGTCAAATAAAAGAGATAAGTGTTCTTGAAAAAACACTTAAGGGTGATCTTGAAGAGACTAATGACATGAATGACAAATAAACCTAGAAGTAGTTTAGATACCTAAAACATGATAATTAAAGAGATCTCAATAATCATGTCTAAGAACTAACAATAAATAATTGTTAATTATAAATTTATAAATAATAAAGCGCTTATGTTTATTAATGGACTAAAGATTCTGGATCAGAGAAAAACATGATTGGCCATCATGAAATTCTCCTAAATAAGAAATGTGGACTTGTAGTCCACAAAATAAAATTAGAAACATGTATATAAAGTGGCAAAAGCACACTAAAATTATTAAAGCACTTATAGTATCAACAACATGTTAAGTGCCATGAGCATGTTACTTTTAGAGATAATTGAATTGATTGAAGCAGTGAAAGTGTTTGAAACACTTAAAATACCCTGAAGGTAAAAATATTGTTTAAATCAGAATAAACAATGAAAGTACACAAATTCCTGAAGAATATAAATAACTTTGATGGTTATAAAGAAGGTAAAGAATAAGGAGCATAGTGTGACGACCCGGAATTTTCGAGCATTTAAAATCAGAATATTTAATTAATTTTAAATATTCAATATAGCAATTTTAACTTGAATTACGAATATCACAATTTATTTGACAATTAAATTATTGAATTAAATAATTTGAATTGGATACAATATGGAACCTGAGATTTTAAGGCTGTTAAAAATGTAATTTGATAAAATTTATATTGATAACAATGAATATAATAGAAGTGTTAAAATAGGATCTAACACTTAAGCAAAGCATCTCCAAACCGTTTCCTCTTTCATATTAACAGCCGAAAATGAATAAACAATAAAAATAATAATAATAAAAAAGAAGGGAAGCTTCAAGAGAAAGCTTTCAGCCGCGATTTAAAATAAACAATAATGACCGATCTTTTCCCATTCTCCTCATTTCCTAATTCAATGGGAAACCAGATCTAAAAAAAATGGGGCCGAACCCTTAACATTCGATTCGATCAGTTAAAAAAAAAAATCGAAGACCAGGAAATTAATAATGGCCGAAGCCTAAACTTTCAAATCCATCGCTCCTAAATTAAGTAATCGTTCGAGGTGTTCTAAGTCGTTTCGACCGAAGGGAGGAGACGTGTGCGAGCGAGGCGCGGCTGTAGGTTTTCGTGTCGATGGTGAGGACGGCGATGGTGACGACCGAAGGGACTGACCACTCATTTCGTGAAGGCAGAAGGAGGTTAGGGTTGGTGATAGCACATCGTCAGTGAATGTGTTCGAGCGAAAGAAGGGGGTGGCCGTGTTCGTGATTTCGCAGTATATGATGGCGGCTAGGGTGAGAGGCCGATCGTGAGGCTTGTGTCGCGATGGATTTTGAAGCGCGTGTGGGCACGCGATTGAGGGAGGAGGAACGAGTGGCCAGAAGTTCGTTCGAACTTGGAACTGGTTTCGTGTTTGGCCACGTTTTCATCAGATAGGTATTTCTTTAAATTTATTTATTTAATTTATATGTTTATGAATATGAAATAAAAATAAAAATGAAATGAAATTTTATTTATATAGTAGAGTGTTGTAGAGTTTATATGTATAAATCTGACTTTTCATGAAATATGTTTAAGTCACATATATATTTTATAAAAAAGGAAATTTAGTTTAAATCAAATAATTTGTTAATTTAAATATATTAAATGGTAGTTGATTTTTTCATTTGGTTCGAATGTAAATAAAATCGTATAAGTTGTTATACAAGGTCTGAAAATAGTAAGGAGACTAATAAGTGCAATTAACTTATATTAATTATTTTTAAACAAAAGGATTTTTATAGGAAAATTATTAATTAAATTAAAATTTATAAATAGTAATGGATTATCTGATTATCTCAGATATTAATAAATTATATAATGTTATTCAAGGTCTAAAATTATGGTGCAATTGGCGAGATGGAAATGGATTGCCAAACAAAAATCAAAGGTGAGTTAATCTCACTCAACTGAATAAATTTAAATTTAAATGATTAAATTTACATAATTGTTTGGATGGTTGAATTGATTGATGTGATATAGTATGATATTTTTGGAATCAGTGTATTATATTGTGCTAACGTCCGTGGATGCAGGGAAAACAGGTTGGAGGGATCCAACTGGATCCCTCAACATTTATTTGAAATTATTTAATACCCTCTGTTGTGATTATGTGATATTCTATGATGAACTTTATTGAAATATTGAATGCTATGGTTCGATTGAATATCATTGTGTATAATGAACTATCAAATATATATATATATATTGGATTTTGGAAGGAAAATAAAAGAAGTAAATTTGTAAGAAAATAGTTATAGAAAATTTGAATAAGTTTAAGAATGAATGAGAAAAATAAAATAAAGTGACTTTAAAATTTTAATAAATAAAGCTAAAATATAGAAAAGAAATTTTGAATGACAGGAAGTTCATGAATTTTAAACCGTAGTCTTATTATTTAAGAGAACAAAACATTTATCTAAAATTTAAGATTTGAATTATTGAAAGGAATAAAGAAGAATTGGGAAAGACCTGAATTTATATATTTCAGGTAAGAGATTTAAAATCAAATAGAAATTAATAACAATAATAATAAGTCTATAATTAATGAATTTTGAAATGAATTGTGTAAGTAATGAAATTTATTTTAGATAGAGTAAATTGGAAATCAATTTGAGAAATTGATTTAAGTGATTGAGATTGGAAATTTCTCTCTGAATAACCAAGTACGTTTCAAAGTAAATTTTTAAATATAAATTAAAGGTTTAAAATTGTTTAAAAAGGTATGTTTTGTAAATTTATTATTTCTAATATTTGAATTCTAAAGCAAGTATTTTCTTTAATCTATTATAGTAGTAATTATTTTAAGAATGACTCAGTATAATGTTTTTAAAAAGTGAAAACCTAGTTCTATATTTTATAAAGTAACCTTATTTTTAAATATTCATATAGAATCTATCTTAGCCAATTCTTGAAGAAGTCTTAACTTAAATGTTCTAAAGTAAACTCCAAAGTAAGTATTTTATTTTAATCTATTATCGTAATAATTATATAAAGAATGATTTGGTAATTTAATAAAGGAAATCTAATGTATAGTTATAAGGTAATATTATTTTAGTATTTCTAGAGCATTGTTTTATATTAAGTATTAAAGTAAAATTTTCTAATATATTTTACAATAAAGTGTTTTTTAAAAAATTATTTTTAAAATCTAGTTTTGTGCTTGGTGATTTCAGTGGAGATAGAAATATATTTAGGAAGTTTATTTTAAAGGGAAAGATGATTTGAAACTGTTTTCAAAGGATTGAAAAATAGAAATATATCTTGTGAAGATATTTTGAGGTTAATAAATAATTTGGGAAATTATTTATTGTTGGATGGTTGTTTGTGAATATAAATTGATAGTTAAATAACCAACTATCAATATTGGCCAAATGCGTTGATCGTTTCGAAGAGATCGGGATCAAGATTTATTTCTTGAAAACCACTTCGATCCGGTTTGTACGTTTCATGAAAACGATTTTGGATTCGAAGATGGAGCAGTGAAGTGCAAGGGCTAGTCGCTACTAATCCTGAGGATATTTCCAAATGGATGTAGTAGGAATAGTGCCTTCGGTTTCGTTCGAACCCGGGACGGACTTGTATGGATGAATGCTTGCGAAAACATCGTCAGGTGGACGATGGGAATTCTAAGGGATATGTTCTAAAAAGTTAACGCTTAGCCTCAAGCCTCATCAAATGGGAATGACTGAAAATCAGGGGATATGCAGCAAGGCTAGGTGGGTAGCACCCAAGCAGGGTGAGGTCATTCCAGTCTAGATGTCCCTTTTTATTTCGGCTTAGTGGGCGGTTGCTGATCCCAACCGCGGGGTGATCTCACTCGGGATTATCCAGTAAGGGGTAGTCCCGACCTTGTGTTGCAGGGGAGCGGGTGTACTCCTCGGTACGGTGATCTAGGCCCCGTACTGTGACAGGTGGTACCCCAATGCCTAGTCATTAGTTGGAAATCCATTCTCCCTACGAGCCTTGTACGAGTTTTGTTTGTATTACCCACTCTGTGGCTAGTAGCTGAAATTTAATCATGTAACAATGTCGGCTATTTTATAAGTATTTGTATATAGACCCTATTATAATATCAGAGGATTTCTATAAAAATTGTTTTAGCTATCGTAAGGTAAAAACCCGACATGTTTATTTGTGGCGTGGTCTTACGAGATGCTTTTGTTTTCAAAGGATTTTTGAAACTTTAATAATTAATTGGGTGTGATTTTCTCACGCTGGTATTCCAGACTGACTCGGGTGTTATTTAACTGTAATGCTCGGGTCAGACCGAGTATTATAGAATACAGGATATGATGCTGTGGAGCTCAGGAGACGAGCTGGATGACGATACGTACTCTCGTACTTGTATATATATATTTCCGCTGTGTTGAGTTGTTGTGTATCCATCTGTATGACATTGATGTTGAGCTGGGATTGATGTACTCTGATGATGTAATATATAAACAAAGATATTTGATGTTTGAGTAAAGAGTATTTATTATCTATTATATTTTATTCCGCTGCGATGGTTAGATTCTGTTGTTGTTTTCTATTTTCTTCTTCTACCTCTTCTTCTCTAACCCAAATGGTTCGTATTTCTGTACAACTTCAGTTGATTTAGGTAGAATAGTGTTAACTCAAGGGGTACGGATTTGCGGGGCGTTACACATAGATTACAACTTATTTTAAGTATTGTTGTAATGAAAATCTTGATATAATTCATGATGAGTAGATTACTTCATATTTTTAAGTATTGTTGTAATAAAACTCTTAATATCCATTGAAGTGGTAGTTGCAATATGCAAATACTTATTAAAGTATACAAATTCCTGAAGAATATATACAACTTTTGTGGTTATAAATAATGCAAATGACATGAAGTGTAGATTACAACCTTCTTCTAAGTATTGTTGTAATGAAAATCTTGATATACTTCAAGATGAGTAGATTACTTCCTTCTTTTTAGTAATGTTGTAATGAAATTTTTAATATTCATGAAAGATGTATAGTTACAATACACAAAACTGATTAGAAACACAAAAATGAAAGCACATGAAGATTTTTTCAGAAAAGTAGCATATAAAATGCATAAAATGCAAATCATATTTGAAAGAAACAATCTTAGAAAATTTGATTGTATCGAAGGAAACTATTAATAAATTGTATTATTAATGAGATACATATTTATGGATCCAGAAGTATCCATAACCAATTTGAGTTTTCAAAGATGAATATGAGTTCAGAGGAAACTTTTAAATCGGGGAGAGCATCCATAAGTATTTTATAATGCACTCTTTTTCCTTAACTAAGATTTTTCCCATTGGGTTTTTATTAGTAAGGTTTTAATGAGGCATCATCTTGATCCAGAAGTATCTACTCCCCAACAACATTTAAAATAAGTTGTAATGTACTCTTTTTCCTTATTTAAGATTTTTTCCCACTGGATTTTTCTTACTAAGGTTTTAACGAGGCATTAGTTTGGTCTTGAAGTATCAAACTTCATTTGATGAAATGATATAATAAAATATGTCATTTTACTCTTTTTCCTTCGCTGAGATTTTTCTCATTGGGTTTTTCTTAGTAAGGTTTTAATGAGGCATTGTTTAGATCCCAAAGTATCAAACTTTTCAGAAAGAACATCAATATGATTTTACAAGTTGCACTCTTTTCCTTTCAAGGTTTTTCCCACTGGGTTTTCCTAACATAGGTTTTTAATGAGGCAATTGACAATATCTATATCGACTAAATGGATAAATGCAAGCAAGATAATAATGAAGGAGAGAAATCACATACATGTTCCAAATGGGAAAAATTCCAAGTTATCGGAGCATTCAAGATTTTGAAGACGCATATTTAAGGGGGAGTGTTATAATATATGTAAATATATGTAAATATAAATAGTGAATATTGCTACATCGTGGGATTAGTTCTATCTCAAGCTCCTAGGCCTTTATATAAAGGAGCTAATGTAATGAGAATGTATGACTAATCTCTGAATAATGAATAATATTTTTTCTTCCTCTTTCTATAATTACTTTTGCTCTTATTACTTTATAGCCTATTCTTATTTGTTTATAACAAATTCATGCATATATTTTTGTTGGGGAACATTCATAACTGCGGATCTGTGCAATTTCTGATTAGATGTTCAACATATGAGGAGTTATTGTATGGAAAGATTATTTCCCTTCTGGTTTCCAGGTATGTGAACATTACCATCTTATTACCAAAATATGTTTGCAGAGTAACCATTTAGATATATGAATGAATGGAATGCAGCTTAGTCAGATTTTCAGCAAGTTCGAAACAATCTCATAATTCACTTACAAAGAGTTAAAAGAGAGCATGAAACTAGAGAGCATGTACAGTGGACATACAAAAGGTAGTATTATTGTTGATACCGACCAAATCCCTTTTCTGGTGTAGTGTGTAAACACAGATTGAATGCCTTTTGCTTAGTTTATTTAATTATTTTCTATATTTTATACTTTAGTTTAAAACTAATTGATAAGATGTCCGAACTTCAAGTCAATAGAAGGAATGGAACAAAATTTCCTTCCAGCACTGTAGGTCAGAAAGAGGCTTTCAAATTGGGCTTTTTTATAATATTAAATCATTGTTAGCACTAGCTGTGCAAACTTAGTTGACTTGAAACTACTTTATCTATACGGTTATGGGTTTTGTATGAGCGTGGTTATTTTGTTTAAGATATTTTCTATCAAATTGTTTGTAAATCGTACTTCATTATGTGGTTAATGTGTTCTTCAATTGTTTGAATGTAATAATTGTATGAGTAATTGTTGGTTTCATACGAAAATATGTTAATTATTACTATATAATATATATGTTGTGAACAAAATGAAGTGGAAACTGAACGAGCTACCACAGCGAGAGAAAAATGCATAAAAGTCAGCAATCTTTAGTGGTGTTTATTAAATATTACTAAAATATATATGGTGGCAAAAAAAGGTACTATAACATTTTATAGTAGCGTCAAAAAATACTTTTTAGCGGCGTTTATATAGCGTTACGATAAAAAAAATTGGTTGCATTTTTAAAACGCCGCAATATGTTACTTTTTAGTGGCATTTATGCAAACGCAACAGAAGGTTCTGGGTTTTTAGTGCATGTTTTTTTAGCGACGTTCTCTAAAAACCTATCGTAAGTTATGCTAGCGTTTTATGTGCGCCACCAAGATATTTTTTGGTGTAGTGAATAATCATACCTGACACGTCCCTACATTCGAAGAGTTAGCACATAACACAATATATGCAATATTACTATTATTGTTATAGTGCATACTACACTAAGTATATATGGGTGTCAGGGTACTTATCTTAAGAGTACCAACATCATAAGACATCCAACAATCACACCAATAATAACAACCATAGTAAGCACAAAGTAAACACACAACGAAAACTATCCTTGAGATCTTGTATCGCCATGTCCATTTTTGTGGCCTTACCTCGTCATGCATTGTCAGGCTATCCCCAAAGTCTTGCATCATCTTGACTACCACCGAATCCTCGCTTCTCTACGATCATCACCGAAGACTCACTTTGCCATGATCATTCCCATAGTATAACTTTGCAATGATCATTCTTGAAGTCTCACTTCATCACGATCATCTCCGTAGTCTCACTCCATTACAATTTTATCAAGTTCCCCTTCATCGTACCCTTCTCATGGTCTCTTAGATATATGATAACTCACTCTATGACATCTCGGGAAGACAATATCTCATGCCACAAACAGATTCAGTGTTTTTTTGGATACCTATCTCATGGGTACTTCTCTCTCAAGGCAAGCCAGACCGCTTCACGGTCCATGGTACATAGGTGAGATTCCTCACATACCTTTGCCAGTCGGAACATCCATCATATATAGAGTTATCAATAATCCCTTCAGTACTCGACTCGATTCAGAACACCTCATTCCCCTCTACATTGCTTCACCTTGTCAAATATGCTTCCTTAGACTACTTTAGTCCCATTCATTTACTTCCCACTTGAAGCACTCAACCAAACACCTCATGTCATCAAAGTTTGGAACATCTCTACTTGTCTATCTTATGTCACAGATTCACGTCGCCATAGTTCCGAAGTCATTACGTCAAAGCATCGTGCCTTTGTTTCGTCATTTATTATCGACCATCATCATGTTGTAATCATCAAAAATGAACGTCGAATGATAGAACGAACATACGCACACGAACACGAACACTGGAACTACATGTGCGCGCTCCCAGTCCTCGACCACCATGGCTACCACCAAGAGTGGTCGGTACCAACCACTTTGGCCATCTCCAAAAATTTCAAAAAGTGAAAGGTTTTCACTTTTCCACTTGTTATCATGCTTACTCGAAGTAATCATTCCCAAAAATCCAAAAAAACATGCGCAAAACACCAAGTTGTCACGACCCGAAATTCAGCATTCGAAAATCGACACATGTACTTCATCTGTACTCGAATGCCGCAAATTCAACCATTGAAATCTGATTCGTGCCGAAGCTTATAACACATTAAGTATAACAACACAGCGGAAGAAAATGAATATATCATATATCTCCAATGAATACAATATCCAAATATGATACAACACAGCCCAACATATATCATAGCACAAATACAATGCTAAAATGGAATAAATAACTTAAACTTGAACCACCAAGTGAGAACACCAATACCTGCAACTCCATCTCCAATCCAAAGCTAGCTCGCACCCCAATCAAGTAGGACTTAAGCAAGGTCATTCATGTTTGTGATCGCCAAGATCCAAAGACTCCAAAGACTATCGAATCTACATCTACTAGCTGATTATCTGAAAATCTAACTCTAGACTGCCCATGTGGGTCTCGACCACTTTTACACTGTACTATTTTTTCGTTGGCTTGGCCCAAAGTAAATGACCCAAAGACTCGAAGCAGATGCCTACAAAACACCAAGCAAAAATAGGTCGATGCCGAGTATTTTTTCCACATCAAATATTTGGCTAAGTCCCAAAACTCAACTCCCCGTGCCACTCTAAGCTAATACGAAGTAAAATGCTCCAAGAACTTAAGTTTTTGGCTCAAAAACACCACGTAGGAATAAATAGGTACAGATAATATTTTCGTATTCAAAATTTGGTGAAGTCTAGAATTCAACCTCTAATATCACCCTAAGTCTGATCCGAAGTAAAGGCACCAAAAACCCAAAGCAGCCACCCCAAAGTTCAAAATCATCATAACACCGACCACTTTCTACCCATCACTGACGATCACCTTTTGGGCTATCAAATCAATTTCAAATCACTTGAAATTTTATGATTAGGCTCCCTAAAAACTTCAAGCATAATATATACCCAAATTTTATCTCGTTTAAGAGTACTCTGGTGTCATCTACACTGAACGACATACTGCAGTTCCAACTATGCAAAACAACCAGCAAACACATCAAAGCAACTCTTACAACTATCAAACATCTTCATACAATATACAGGCATGCATATAATCCATCTAAATATGACTTACAAGCATATATTTCCTAGATTTGATATTTTATAAATTTGCATTATGGCTGGTAAATGGTATAAGGCGCGTCAAAACTCAAATTTATCTTTTTAAATCTGGTTTAAGGGTGTTATTGATATCAGATCTAAGTTCTAAAACACTTAAACTTTAATTACCATTTCAAAAATCACATTTTACCGTATAGATAAGCATAAAATAGCGAGAGTGGTAGAACACTTACCTTGGATCAAAGCACACAAATTTCTAAGAAAATATGATATAGAATAATCCCAACAAGAATCCCAGATTATATACTATTCTCTTTTGTTAATCTCTCTTAAATCCACTAAATTCGCTAATTTTCTTGGAGAAATGGTTGTTTTATGTCTAATTTGGATTAATGGAGGTTATGGGGTGATTAGAAATGAAGAAAAATGACTAATGACAGTTAGGAGGAAGTGGTATTAACCCTATTTCTGAATTGGGCTAAAAGGTCGTACTAGTCACCCTTTAATTATCCACTAAACTACTCAGAACTAGTCGGAACTTCAAACTGCTATATCTCCTAAACGTAGAGTTCAAATTTTAGTATGACAACTCTATAGAAAGAGAAACCATCATCACATCCTAATGATTAGTTGTACATTTGGTTTACAAATGTTGTTTATTTCGGGGTACCATTTAGTTTATTATTCATGTCATAATAGTGCATCAGATATCATGTTTAGTAGTAATGTTTCCTTTTCACTAGAGTTTATGTCCAGCTCTCTCTATGTTTTGCTTTTTACCTATCCTCCTGATATCATTTCTAATTAAATCTAAAGAGAAATGTTCCCCTTTTCATTTCCTACATTAGAGAAATTCAAATTAGGCCCTGCAAACCATAGCTAGAATCGAAAAAGAGTTTAGAAAGTCGACCTACAAATTCCAATGTGTACAAATTAGGCACTTTCATCAATTTAATTCGTTAGTCATCGATTTAAACATGTTATCCAAACCCTTTAATGTATTTAATATGTTTGACCATTATAAAAACCATTTTTCATATATATATATATATATATATATATATATATATATATATTGTTTGTGTGTATATATATGTCTGTGTATCTATATATGCACATTTCACACATATTCAAATGCACACACATACAAAGTAATTTTAAATGTGAAATATTTATTTATACATTAGTCTGTGTATGAATATGCATGAAATGTGCATATATATTTATGTATGTATGTATATATGGTTCAATGATTAATTAAATTTTTAAAAAATACGTAGACCTTTTAAATGCCGATTATAATATATAAAATGTATAATAAAATTATAGTAGGGTTCTCCTCTTAACGATGACCAGTTCCTTAGAAAATATTTAAAATGTATATTTATATATTTAATTCATTGATGATTCAAAAATTGACTTTCATTTAAAATTTAAATTATAAGGGACCTAAATAATAGATATAGATTTAATTAATTTTCATAAAAGGACAAATATCTTTATAAGACCAATTTTATAATTGATAATATATACTAGATATATTTTACATATAAAATGTCCATGTATACATATACAAGCAATATATATGCATGCATATGTATAAGTATATCATACACACACATACTTAACTCAATTTGCACATTAACATTAAATAATACATACGCACACACACATATATAATATTTGGATTGAAATATAAATATACACATGCATGCATGCACACACACTATACATATGTATATGTATGTATGTACGTGTGTATGTATAAATATATGTGTATATGTCCGCAGGCTTGGCGTAGTTCGCAGGAGCATCTGACTCCCTCATAGAAGGGAGAGGGTTCGATTCCTAACAACGGTACTGAGTCGTCCGAAAGGGTTAGCTTAAATTGGAGACGTAGGTTATGACGGGCCTTCTTATGTTTCCTCCAGATGTTGTCGGCGAAGCCGAATTTTTTGGGATTCCAAATATATAATATATATGTATGTATGTATGTATGTATATGTATGTGTGTGTTTATACACGTATATTGCATATATACAACTGCTTTTGTAATATGCATTTATATTTAATACCATATGTATGTATGTATGTATGCATACAATGCTCGCTTTTAGTGCGTATATATATGTATATGTATGCATGTATTTATAAATCCCAATAGGTATATATTACATTTGTCTCTGTTATCATCACTACAAGAAAACATGTCTTTAGTTTCATTTATTGATGGTGTTTATGGTGTGAATGCAACCAATATTATTTTAAACCTTTTTTCCCCTTATTTTTCTTTTACTAGAACGTGAACAAAATTGACAGCCTATACCACCGAATAGCCAAACCCTTTTTACGTTTATTCACCTTTTCCCTTTTTCACTTAAATTTCCCTCCACTTGAAATTTTTTCCCCTTCTTTTGCTTTCATCTCTTGTGTATTCAACCTAAATTCACAATTTTTATTCTCCCACATTTTGGCTTTCGTCTCCTCCCAACGTATTCAACCTAATTCATCCCGTTCTCCACCTTCGTTTCCTCAGCTACCATCGCCTTTTTGGGGTTATTTCGATCGCGCTTTCAATTGAGGTTTTGGGTTTGATTCCATCGCATTTTTGGGTTAGTAGAACGTTGAGCATTCGATTCAGATTTAGATCCATAGTTAAGGTATGTAAATTAATTTTTGATTTTGACGTATTATATCGTTCTTTAGCTGTAATTTTTTTGGTTGGTAGGTAGAGTTATAATCATAAATTTCTTCATGCCTTTTTGTTCCGTCATCTATCAGCTTTGGATAATGACTCCGAAACATGAATATGTTTTACTATTTACAATCACTACAATAGTTATGTCAGGATATAAAATGCAACAGATAATTTGTTTATGTAGGGACCTAGCACTATAATTGTTCATGTGTTATAACCATGTATATTAAAATTTTCAATACTAATAATTGTGAATGAACTAGCACAGTAGAAATCTATTATGCCTATCCCTTGCAAAAAGTATAAAACCAGCCAAGACAATTAACATTTACCGCTTTTCTTTGTGAGGTTTATAATTTTGAAGAGAGGATTCGAAGTCATACTAGGGTTTAAATATAAATGGCTTATTAGTAGTATATAATTACTGTCTCAAATATATATGATTTTGAAAACTGGATTGGGCTTCTTATTAATACTTTTGAATGTATGAAGTTGATAGTCATTAAATATATATGTACACAGGTTCAAATATATGTATGAACGTTAAATGTGTTACATCTCTTATGTATACAAGTTAAAAGTGTCAGTTTTCTATATTTAGTTTAAACATAAATGCTTCATGCATTTGATTTCAAATATCCCAAGGTTTTATAGGATATAGTTTTTAATATAATATCTAATAAGTATTTTTGTGGGTTTCTAACATATTAATTTTTTTCAGTATGTTCTAGTTTTGAATACACTCAAATATGAAGTTTAAAATACATTAGATTTTGATGGGATTTCTAAATATATATGACTTTGCATATATGATCTACATGATTTAGGAAGTCACCGGGTCCTTGAGGATCTAATAAATTTTATAGGTATAAATATGAGTCATATTTTTGTTTTGAACGCATGTGATCTTCAGAGGAAATGTAAGGCTTTTGTTATGCTCACATAAAAGTTTTTTATAAACTAAATTACATATTTACATATCAATTTTGAGTTAGTTTTGGGATATAAATAATTTCAAAACATGTCAGGTCCCAAAAATATATTGGCTTTGAATATATATATGTGGGCATTGAGCTTCAAGTAGATATATGGTTTTTGATAGACATACAATTTTGAAAATATCAAGGATTTTGAAATAAGTAAGCCCAATATTTTCGATTTTTCATATAAGAAACCTTTTTGATAAGTGCAATTTCCTAAATATGTATGAATCTGAATGTCAGTTTTGAATTTTAAGTTTTAAAGCATATGATGTTTTGCATATGCATGAATTTTATGTTTCAAACAATCATGTAATCTTAAATACATATGCATACATATGTAGCTATAAAAATATGATTGTCCAAGTATGTGTGTGTGTGTGTGTCTATATATATATATATATATATATATATATATATATATTGCTGCGGACATAAATACATGCACAAAGGTATAAAAGTAAATGTGTTATATTACGATGTTGGGAACAAATGCTTTTGAGGTATCTAAACTCCATTTATTTAAAATATCAAAAGCATACGTGATGTAAACCTTCTTTTGATGAGTAGTTCTAAGTGCATAGGTTTTAAATGTGAATATGGATTTAAGTATTTAATTATGCTTCAAGTTTCTATTAAATGAAGATTTTGGACATACATCATTTTTTAAGTGTCTATCAAACTTGGAGTTTCAGGAATATTTGATAGGGAACAAAAGTGTGAAGTTTTAATGGGTTTTAGTTCTAAATGTGTATGTCATCAGGTAGAAAAACCATAAGACCAATAATAGACTTTCTAGTACATTACAAAATGTGTGTTGCTTCTATATGTGGCGGTTTAATAACATAACAATTTATTAAGAATGAAAATTGCTGTGTGGGTTAATGTTTGAGTTCTAGTATAAAGGTTCAGGTTTATCTAGCATGCATCAGTATTAGGAAAATGAAGCCTGAATTCATGTCTGCACATAAACCAGTATTAAGTATATCACGTGCATAAGATTTTCGAAGTGCTTGCCAAAATTATAAGTGTCCTTGTCTATAATATATGCATACATGCATATAAGGATTGGAAAAAGCATATCATTTTATCTGTTATTCCCTATTTTTATACCAGTTCAATTCGAAACCTACTTTACAATTTGAATCCTTTTTAGAATCTTGACTGAAAATGCAGACTTCTTTACATGTTATCAGTTTAGGATTCTTATTTCCATTCAAAACAAGCGTGTATTATGGTGCTTATTAGTTGTGGACTTATCTGAGTTGTCAAGCTCCATACTTACGGACTAAACATGATCGTTTGTAGCATTGTTAATGTTTAAATTTCTCTCACATCAACATTTGGACCTAGTGATTTTTGCACCCATACCTTTTCAACCGCAAAATTTTTCTTGATGTCCCAAACAGTCGCACTTATGGCACATCTGGCTTCCGTTCATATTCAACTTGCTATAGATGCATAATGTCAATGTTGTCTAAGGAATTTAAAAATAGCTTGTTATAGATGCGAATTAAATGTTGTTTGGATGGCAATATACAAATATAAAAGCTGTTATTTATTTTGATGTGCCTACTAGTTTGGATAGCTTTTGCAGTAAATTTCATTTACATCAATCTTCATTTTTGCAGTTAGTTTGGATAATAGAATTTCGAATTATGAAGTATGTAGTATTTGTTTGATTAAAACAGAAAAGCAAATTCTACATCAAAGATTTAAAAATTACTTGATTGCCTATATCGCCGACGGAAAAAGATTGGGTGTCTTTAAACGGGTGACTATATAATACTTAACTTAAAACATATTTTGAGGATTAACAATATATGCTAATATTAAAACTTAATTTTTTTTTTTAGTTTTTTCCATAGGACTATTATAGAGTATCGAAAAGGAGCTTTGAATTTCATGTGTGTGGCAAAGACAAATCTGAGAAATGTGGAGAAATTTTTGTGCCCATGCATGGATTGTCGAAATCAGATGGCATGATGACCACATCATTGTTGAGCATTTAATTATAAAAGGAATGGATCCTAAATATAAGAGTAGCAGGTGGTATAGCCACGGTGAGCAAATAAATGTAGATTAAAAAAATTCGTTTGACACGTATGAATTATTCAAGATGATTCACTATGAAGATGAAGATTTTATGAATCGTTATTTTTTTGCTGCTGATAAGGATATTGTTGATTCTCAAAGAAGAGAGGATGAGTTACTTAAAAAATTTCAAGATGCGGAAGCTCCATTGTATCCTAGTTGTATAGATCATACAAAATTATTTGTCGTCATGTATAATCTTAAATGTGAGATCGGTCCGTCTGATAGTGGGTTTGACAAGCTTCTAAATGTGCAACAATTGTTTTTGCCAAAAGATAACGTACTTCCTAAGATTTTATATGAAGTAAAAAAAAATTCTTAAAGCATTTGACATGGTTTTTAAAAAAATACATGCTTGTGAGAATGACTGTTACCTTTTTGGAAAAGAATACAAAGATTTAAATACTTATCCAGAATGTGGGTCTTCAAGATGGAAAATAAATCAAGATACCAAGGAGATTATGTAAGGTGTTCCAGTTAAAGTATTGAGATATTTTCCGATAATTCAAGATTTAGAAGAATGTTTAGGTCTCAGAAAATGGCAGAAGATTTAAGATGGCATTTCAATAAAAGAAGCAATGATGGAAAATAGGTCATCATGTAGATTCTATGACATGGAATATGGTGGATGATCGATGTAAATCTTTTTTAGCCAATCCATGCAATATTAGACTTGGTCTTGTTATAGATGGATTCAATCCATTTTCTATGTTAAGTTCTAAATATAGTTGTTGGCCGGTAATGCTTATGACATACAACCTCTCACCTATGTTGTGCATGAAGAAGGAAAATATTTTGTTGACATTACTTGTTCTCGGTCTGAAGCAGCCCAGGAATGATATTGATGTATATTTGGCGCCTTTGATTGAAGACTTGCATTGATTGTGGAGTACTGGAGTTGATACTTATGATGCATTTAGTAAAATGTTGTTTAAAATGAAAGCAATCATGCTATGGACAGTAAATCATTTTCCAGCCTATGGAATTCTTGCTGGATGTTGTGTGAAGGGAGAAAAAGCTTGTTCATTGTGTGGTGTTAGTACTCATGATCGTTGGTTGAATTATAGTCAAAAGAATGTCTATAAGGGTCACAGAAGATATCTACTTATGTTTGATGCATGGAAGAAACAAAAGACTTGGTTTGATAACACCGTGGACAAAGGTAACGCTCCTAGAATTTTAACTAGAAGAAATATTTCTGTATTGTTAAAAGGTTTTCCAAATGATTTTGGAAAAGAGAAAGAAAAGAAAAAAAATGAAGAAGAGAAATAATAAGAAAAGGGCCAGTAAGATAAAATCCATCAAACTAAAAAAGAGGAAGAGGAATATTGTCCATGATATGGAAGGTGAATATGATGAAGATAACGATCCTATAAAATTGGAGCTATCAATGTGGAAAAAGAGATTGATTTTCTTTGATTTTCCATATTGGGAGTTTAGTGGTTATTTTTTTTAATTTTTTTATAATTAAAAATAATAATATAATATAATTATGGGTTACACTATTGATTTTAACAGGAACTTCCGTTATGACATAATTTAGGTGTAATGCATGTGGAGAAAAAAATTGACGAAAGCATATTAGGCACAATGTTGCATGATAACAAATCAAAAGATGGAACCAACTCCAGAAAGGATCTAGAGGATTGGGGAATTCGACATGAGTTTCATGCACAATCTCGTGGGAAGAAAACATATCTTCCACTAGCTCCTTATACGTTGTCAAATTTCGAGAAAACAATATTTTGCAAAAGACTGTATGATTTAAAAGGACCCGACGGCTACTGCTTAAATTTGAAAAACCGTATATCGTAGAAGAATTGTAAAATTAGTGGCTTGAAATCACATGATTGTCATGTTTTAATGCAATACTTATTGCCTATAGCAATAAGAGAATTATTGTCAAGGAAGGGAAGAAAAGAAATAATTCGCTTATGTTCATTTTTCACGAAATTAAGTCAACGTGTCCTTGACGGAGAGAAATTGCAACAAATCAATGTTGAAATTATAGAAACTCTGTGTGAGCTTTGAAAATTATTTTCAACCATCATATTTTGACATAATGGTGCATTTGTCAATTCATCTTGGTAGGGAAGCACTAATCTGTGGACCGGTTCAATTTCACTGGATGTTTCCTGTTGAAAGATATTTGAAAACACATAAAGATTATGCAAGACACTATTCACTACCCAAGGGATATATTGTCGAATCTCATCATGCAGACGAATGCATGAAATATTTTAGTGAATTTTTGAAAAAATCAGGACACATTGAGGAGACAAAGGCTCAAAATGAAGATTATGAATGCAATGTAATACTCAAGGGACGTCCAATTTCAACATCTAAGACAGTTACATTATCCTTAAATGGGAAAGAAAGCGCTTATTTAGCCGTATTAATGAATATGACCATGGTGAAAGTATTTTTAGAGTAAGTATATGTTATATTTTGTTTCAATTGTTTTGATGTGTTTCTATCAGTAAATATAACTTAACATACCTTGTTTTATATTAGTTTGCATTTGGAGGAATTACAAAATTCAAGCAAGCGCATGGAGAGAAATTCAGCCTTACTTTGGGAAATGCGTTCAAATTTTTTTGCTAATTGGATTAAAAAAAGGTTAAATGAATTTTTTAAATGTACTCACATTTTCTTGAGAATATTATTCTAAAATATCCATTGTCAATCAAACATTTTATAGATGCCTATCAACTCCAATAATCACAATAAAATGCTGAAGTGGATTGCATATGGTCCGAAGAATGATGCTTTGTCTTATAAAGAATATATCATCAATGGACAATGGTTTCACATAAATGTAGGGAGAGAAACTTAGAATAGTGGAGTGACTTATAATGCGACTACTATCTGTTGAGCAAGTGCAAAAGATATTTCTCAAGTAGCTGATGTGGTCACTTATTATGGAATATTGACCAATATAATTTTATTAGATTATCACGTGTTTTATATTGTTGTTTTTAAGTGTCGTTGGGAACATATAGGAAATGGAGTAAAAGTTAATGAAGATGGTTTCACTCTTGTCAATTTACATCAAAATCAAGCATCAATTTCAAAAGATCCATATATCCTTGCATCTCAAACGAAACAAGTGTTTTGTTCAAGAGAAAACGATTGTTCAAGTTGGTATGTTGTAATGGAAGCACCATCAAGAGGTTTTCATGATTTAGAGGCAAATAATTATGTAGACGAAGCTATCGATATTCCAGAAGATTGTGATGTAACTGTTATGGATGTTGAATATGTTAGCTATTTAGGGAGGACCGCGAAGGCATACTTGAGCAGCTCGATATTTTATTTGATTATGGAAATTAATTGTTTTTAAGTGCATGTGTATGTCATTCTTGTTTGTTTTTCCATTATTTTCTCATAAGATTAATGAATATTTTTTGTGTCTAAATTAGGAAAACATAATTAATATGTTTGATAACCAATTTGTTATTTCATGTATGCAGGTATTGAGTTATTGATCGAAATATGATCTTTTCCATATGATACAACCATAGCTAAGATGCTCAAATGCCATAGGAATGATTTTTTCCCTTACCCCTCTCATTCAAGTCAATATAATTATTTAATTAATTATTTTCTCAACACTCGCACTTCTATGTCCACGATACTTGAATATTTGAACCTTCTATGCTATTAATGAGGATTCTTGAATTATTCCCCAACGGTCATTTTGTGGTTTGGGTGTTTGCATGTTGGGTTGCATGAGTTATTTATGTGGGTTTACTGACTTGTGTGTGTGAGTTTCTTCATGCCCGTGCCTATATGTGTGTGCGATAACATGTTGTGTGATTTCTAGCTTTGTTGACCATAATGTATTCCCTTGTAGGTTATATGAACTGAAATGGTTCACGTGTATACTGGTTTCACTTCTTTATTGCTTCTCCTTGCTTGCCCCTGCCTATTTACGAATTTCCCTTTTCCCGTTGCTTGCCCTACTCACAGCCTCTAGGCTATATTAGTTGCCTGTTATCTTAATGCCATATTAGTTTTGTTTTGAAAGCATCGTTTCCCTTCTTGCATTAACTAATGTAACCTAGCACTAAATTTTGGTTATTGATTTCTTAGAGGTTACTGGGTATTCAGTTTGGACACTTAAATTATCATATCATATGAGCTTTGTTGGATATCACTTGGACATTCAGATAAGATACTTGTAGATAAACTATGTACATTAGTAAAAAAAGGTGCAAATATATAAATAATAATGGTTTACATGAGTTTCTCGGCAAGTGAAACTGAGTTATATACATGTATAGTCAGATTTATGCTACAAGTACTTCACTAGTGCGAACCCGTGCTTCGCACATGGGGTTGAAAAAATAATTAGTTTTAAATTAATGGTTGAAAATAGCTTGAAACATATTAGGCAAATGAATTATCAATTCCTAATAATATTAAACATTAAGCACTAAAGTAGTGAAATATTTATGGTTTGAAGGTTTAAAAAAATATGTCTTTATTTATATATTTAGCATGCAATTGCAATTTGAAATAATAGGGATTGGATGATAACTTAGCATCTGTCTTCCTACCATTATATTAGTTGTAAAACAGTTAAAATTATTCTGCCAAAGTTCACACGGAGTCGAAGATTGATTTTGAAGAACCATTAGAAATAATTTTATACCGAATGTCCTGAAATTGACAAACCAAAATAGTTTGATAATACCGATAATAGAACATATTCTTCAAAAAGTTTACCTCGCATGTTAACTACACATAAACAAACATTTCTCACATAATTAACATGGTATAATGTGGTAAGTTATTATATTTTGTACAACATCTCAATTATTTCTTTGGGTGCATAATATAGTACATGATCAATCACATATATAACAAAGAAAAGAAACTACATTTTATGGAAGGATATATTGACGTTCCATATGTATTTCAGCAATTAAATAAGATTTGTGACAGAAAACTCAGACACCTTAAATTGATATGTTACTGTTTCAATGTTTAAAATTATCAGTAAGCTTGGCCAAATAAGTCCACTTGGTAATTGACTATGTAAACTCTTAATCTTGTGAATCATCGAAATCATGCTGTGCGTGTAAATTCGTTATAATGGATGCATGAAAGATCGTACAAAATGTCATTGTACAGTCTGGTCTTTGCTAAGAATAAATGTTACTAACAATCATGAATATAATGTCAATACTATACATGTATTCTTATGGAGATTGACACTGTGAATAAGAACAGAGAGATATAATAACATTCCATTATGTATTCTATTAAATATTTCATCAAAGCACCAAAATATTCCAAATGCTTTTTGAATAAATTAAACACAATAATTAGCCACCAAATATTTTTTGCTTCTTCCGTTAACTCATGTTTTCATTTAACCATCAAAAATATTTTACATTAACATTGAACCTATGTAAGAAAGGAATATTTACTATAAAGCATTTATTTCGATTAGGCAGCCAAAATATGAAGCACCACTTCAAAAAGCATGTCAGAAGAACCGTACTTTATGGCCACACTTTTAATCAGACCCTCGGCACACACAACCTTGTCTTTATTGGCACTAAAAATAGAAACTAATCAACTCATTCACATCATGCAGTCCCAACAAATACAACCTACTAAGTATGAATTTTTATATATAAATTATGTTACATGTAGGGGTTTGTATCTAAACCATTGTATTCACATTTTCTTGCTTTTATTGCCAAATGTTGTAGTACTTTGAAATGAGTAATTGAGCACTAATCTTCCACCTTAAGCTCCAGTTGAAGCTGCAGTATTGATTGACTGTAAACCAATGCTCAGATATCAACCTACATAAATAATAAATGCTATGCTTAATCGTACCATGTAAATGTTACTTAAACCAATTGTTGGAGTATTCTCATTCCCTAAAATGGAACTCTTTACAAAACTCGCTCATAGTCAACATTTATATCCTCATTATCTATTCAAACATTTTATTAAGAATCTCTAGCAGCAGTAGGTTTTGACCTCTTCCTGGTAGAGAGGAAGAGAATCATTGGGGTAGAATTCTTTGCTACACCATAACTGATTGTTGTAGCTGTAAGGAAGACATCTATGCTAGCATCCATCATGTGCATCCATCATGTGCAACTGTAAGAGGCATGACTATCACTACTAATTTCTCAGCCCTGTCTTTGCCCATTCATTTGTTGCATGATTTTGATCAAATATTCCATATTATTATCCAGGTGTGGATCCTTAATTGTGAAAGGATGCTCCACTGTAGTCCATAACAGAGGTGGTATGAATCAAGGTAAGGATAAGCTAGATGAAAAATTCTCTTTATTTCTATTTCGCATCGTATAATATTAATTGCAATTTGTGTTTTTACGAAAGGCATATGTGGTGTATAATATAATCAAGAAATTTATTCATCGAAACCTTGAAAATAATTTTTTTTGTAGAAGACAATAACAAATGCTAATTACAGACAATAAAAAATGCTAATTACCACTTATATTATATAACTTTACCAAATGAGCTAAAGCATTCATTAATCATCATAGTGAAGTTGTATCTTTTCTCTTAGCTTCCATAAGATCTATAAAAAGATGAACAGTAAATACATGTTTAACTCTTATCAAGCCTATAGAGATGATATTAACATAGCACCTTCTTTGAAGAGAGATGTAACTACATCTTACATGAATAATAAACATTAATAATAATATAAAGAACCATCGATTTTAATGACTCATATAATTTACAGTGGAAGAAAATAGGAAGAAAAGAAACATTCTTCAAAATTTATGCCTTGCTTATAGAAATACTTTACTTTGATTAGTTTTCAGTCGCATCGCAAATTGCAGGTTAAAGTTTAACTACTTGTTTACAATATAAAAATAAAAAGATAAGTTATTCTAGCATGTATATAGAATCAATCTACATAAATCATATTCGACCGTTTGTGCTATAAATGATATCAACATTCCAGTATATTCACTTTTTTATAATTAATTTCAACCGTTTAGAGTATAAGATAGTACTTTTAGACAAAGATCGATGATATTAAAAGAAAAATAATATTATAAGTAGTTAACTTATAGTTATACCTGACTCGTGCTACACTGCCATTTTTACATGTAGAAATTAAACTCTGATTAGCTGCTATTCAATTTATTTTTTTGCTAATACTTCCATTATTTTGATTTTATTGATAATTAATTGATGCATTCATGTTACAATGCTTAAATGTTCAAGTATATTTATGGTCATTAATTTAAAACCAAACAAACAACCATTTAAGAACAATCATGAAGTAATATGTATGGCTATAGTTTCACTTCAATGATAAAAATAACATGGAAAATTTAAAATTACACTAAAGTATGTGGAAATGAGCATCACTGTTGCATACGATAGAAAACTAACATAGACAAACGAAAACGTCATATATGTAAGTATCTTAAACCAATGTAATAACAACATCTTTCTAAAACTAAATAACCTTTAATAATGTTTAGGAACTGTATTTTGAAATTGTAAATACATCAAGTAAATAAACTATCTATGTATAGAACATTTTAAATATGTCTATTGAAATAGTGCAATGGAACTTTTGTGAGGGAAAATGAAATGAGTCTGAAACGAACATATTTAAACAGTGGTTAAAGCTATTTTCTTTTTGGCAGGCAGTGTTTTAAACATGGCAAAAAAAGGAAGTGTATATAAAGGATAAGTAATAGGTAATAGAATTAATAATTTACTGAGTTAACCTATAGCAATATGAACGAAAAAGAATTGCACATAAGAAAACATTCTGCAAACAAAAACAGCGTTAAGAAAATCGATTTATAAGAGAATATCAGGAAGATCTGTATTGTCATTAAGTCCATGTCCTTTTGCTTGGAAAAAATTTAAGAAGAATACACAAAGAAAGGGATGGAGACTTTTTTTCTACCACAAAAAACTGAACTTACTAAAGAAAATTTGAATAATTTTAGACTTGTGATTGCCATGCTGCAATTTGGAAGCCGTCAAGAAAAACCTACAGTTTCATGCAGTATCATTAATATACAGGCCAAAGTACAATGTACATAGGAAAAATGTTTATACATCATAGCTCACATTTTATAAATTTATATGATGTGACTTGTTTAAGCGTTAGTTTAATATAGTAAATAAGAAAACTAAGACTTGTGAATTATATGCATGTTGAGTGCACCATAAGTAGTAAAAAAGATAAAGTTTTCCTTATCAATATACCGACTAAACAATTAATACTTCTCTGTTGTTCACCGATGTGCGGGAGAGAAGATCGAGAACAAAAACATTGCATCTTGGAGATTTATGTGACCACACTACTTGAAGATGGCTAACCTGCACCTAAGAACCATTGAAAAAAATATTGGTGTCTAATCATTTGAGAGAATGTGGATCAACTATATTTAATGGTACCTAGTTTGACATGAAGAAAAAATAAGTTTGCGGTGGAAAAAATTAGGTAGTGCTTGGTTCAAAAATGAATTTTATGTTTTCCGTTTTCAAATATGTATATCAAATATGAGAGGAGTGAAGTGGTGACGAAGGGGGTGGAAGAAAAATGGAGGGACGACCGAGGGGATGGAAGGACGATGAAAGGATGGATTGTTTTTCATGCTTCCGTCATTTTTTAAAACACCAAAAATAAAAAAAGTTGTTTTCTATTTTGTATGTTAATTTTGCTTTCTAAATTGGTCATTTTCGATAATATACACGCATCTTGCGCATTTTTGTATGGACGAAAACTCAAACCTAAAAATGACAAAACAAACGCAGCCTAAGTTTTGGAGTTATGGTGTCAACAACACAATAATGGGATTTAGATTGACAAAGAAGTAAGACTGTAACATGTGCTTCCCACACGAGGTCTTTTAAAACTCTAAATTGACATTTAATCCATAACTACATGAACTTTTTATATATTACTGAGAATAATTTTAATGCTTAAATATAAAAACAAAAATATAGTTTTGTATATACTACCAACAATTGTCATGTCTAAATGAACAAAAAAATTCGTGAATATAACCAAATTGCTGGACGGATAGAGCACAGTACTTCAACTTTACAATGCAAGCAAACAAAATATAATTAGAAAGAACACGATTGAGTAGAACTCGCTAGTAGAGAGTTTTCGATAATGTTTCAGAACATTATAAATCTCAAAATTTGACAGAAGAATAAATCATATTAAAAGATATGATTCTATGGACTTAAAACCTAAACCCAAAACATACCTGTACTTTAATAATTTAACTTAATCAACCATTAAAGACTACTGCCAATATAATAGTTGCAAATAGATAAGAAATGGAGCTTCTTTAAATCAATCATACATTTAAATAAATTTCTAAGAAGAACACTCCAAGACATTTGTTGGATGAAGCTGATAGTTTCATACAAAGAACTTAAACTGTTCTTTTTTTTGTTTTGCTTCAACTGTGATTGAGGGAGACTATTCCCATTACACCTCTTATCCATTCACTGAAGCCTTTATATGAAAATATATTAAGAAAAACAGTTAAAGATCAGTAGAAAAAGTGGTGAGTGGGACACTAAATAACTAATGGTAGGAAATATGTCTAAATAGATTTATCTGGTCTTATGAATATAACAAATGAGCACTGACAACCTTTCTATATAAAGAACCAATAGCCTAATAATCATGTGTTCGTCGCATGAAACATAGATTATATGAATGATTTACGATTAGCATTAAATGCCATTTTTATAGTTTAGATTACCTTGAAAATGCCTATAATTAGGCCAGAACAATAAGGCTCTAACAGAACCTATTACACACTATATACTAGAAAACTCTAAACTGTTAAACTAAAACATGCAAGAAAGGAGTATAAATCTTACCGATGACAACTTTTTTTGTTAGCCACAATTTGAGGTTGACACTTTTAAGTGTGAAATGTTGGTAATACACATAATTTATCAAAAGATTTTAACTATGAGTGCATAAACCAAGAGGCTAAAAATATCATCCATTTAAATTATGTTCTTGGGTAGTTTGTTGAAGTTTACAAATCCTGCATATATAATAACTCACGCTCTAAATCCCAAGATCTATACATGTCAAAAGTGATCAGAGATATCATAAACTTAAGAGTATTTTTGATTAATTCTTAATTTTGATTTGATTGAAACCCTTATAACGATGTAAACTTATCATTATATACTTATTTGGACCGATTAACCTGAATTGAACCTCCAAGTTCCCAAATTTAGACTGAACAGAAAAAAATTGCCATATAGAAAAAGCTTCTTCATCCTAAAACCATGTAAACTTATAATTATATACTTAGTTGGATATATTAACCTAAATAAAAGCTCCAGGTTCCAAAATGTGGACCCAACAAAAAAAATTTGCCATATAGAAAAAGATTCTTCATCACGTAATGCACAAATCAGTTAAAAAGTTTCTACATGCCAATAACAAAAGAGAATATACTATCAGGTGAAAGTCAATACTTAAATATACTTTCAGAGGAGAAACTATGCCGATAAAGAAGAATCAAGAATGAGTGAAATACATTAAAAACTTAAATATACTTACCTATAAAAATGAGGATTCCTTGACTGAGCCATTGGATTGATTCCGTGACGAGCCATGCAATCGATAATGAAAACCAGGATTGAAGGGCGGAAAGTGAGGAAGATGGAAGAGGCGAAGGGATTATCGGATGGGAATCGAAATATCAATGTGAAGAGGATGCAAACATCTGGAGATGTAAAGGTATGTGACGGGCATCAAAGGAGAGGCGAACGTCGATCCATGGGAAAAGGCACAATTTAGGAGTAGAAGAATATTTAGGGCTTGAATGGTAAAGGAGTCGAGGCAAAGACGGGACGAAAAGAAAAATAATACGCTGTGACTGTTGAGTTTAAAATTGTTTTAGGAAATTGAAGTATAGATAATAGTAGTAGATAATATAGATTTGAAGACTGTTCAGTTGTCAAAATTCAAGGAGGTCTGTGTGCTCTTAAAATTGAACTGGATATTTATATTATATTATAGATATATGTGTATCCATATTTGCTTTTAAAAGGTATTTATTTTAGCAAGGTAAGTGTAGACTTTTACTTTATCCATCACTATAACATTATCATGATGCCAGAGAAAAAGAAGTTCGCTTTTCAAACATAAAAGAAAACATTTAAAATATAAAGTGAGAAATAAACATTTTTCTTTATGTTTTTAAGTGCAGCCTGATCTCAAATGATTTCTAACCTTAGTTTTGACAAAATAAATTGAAGCCTATTGGTATGTAAAATATGATAGTCCAAGTAAATAAGAATTTCTTCATCCATGTTTGGTGAACATAGGCATACCATACTGCAATAAATATTATGCACAAAAACATATGTCAAGCAAACCAATGCTTTAAACTATAAATATTATTGGAACAGAAGCAATATCAAGTGGTGCCCCTTCACGTGAAAGCATATATTCATTATACTTGAGTCCTCAACACTCTAACTGCATGAAGCACTTAAGCTAAATACTCAACATATATATGATATATCATTAGTTATATTTTTTCGATTAAGTAATTGTTCATGAATAAAATTAAAGATTTTTACATTTATATACGGTTCAAATTTCCAATTTTTTTCAAAACTTTATAATCTTAACCACACAATTGTCATATGCAACTCATTGATGGAAAAAGCAAGATATAGACGGTGTTTAAAAAACTTTCAGTTCAAGCTAGTGTAAAAAACTTTCAGTTCAAGCTAGTGGGAACTTGGCATTCTTGATACCTAGGTAAATAAATATTTAATATATGTTAATATGTTATGATACCCTTTAAACAACATTTAAAGCACAACAGAAGCATCACGAACAAATAAAGTAATTTACTCCATAAATTATAAAACTGAAACATGTCTCTTAATATTCCTTTTTAATAGAATTTTCAGTTCAAGCTACTAGGAACTTGGTACTAGTAGGATACTTAATATCAAGAGACTGGATAACTGGTTATAGTAGATTTATTGGAAATTACAAAGAACATGATGGTACATAGAGCTTAATTATTGAATCCACGCTTCTATATATGCAATTTTATGAAATAGTAGAATAAAATGCCTAAACTATCTAGGCTAAAGCATGTGGTTACACCTTAACTACGTAGGCTATTCCAAGTGGTTTTCTATAAAGTATCGAACATCAAATATTTCAATCCACACAACATAAGCACAGGGTAGATTGAAATATATCTTCCCACTGCATTAAGACTTAAAGATTTGTCAACTTGAAGTATGGTTTTTGAGATAAGATACACGCTATTATTTATGCAAAAGAAGAAGGTAAAGGCGGTTTCATTGTGTTGTTATGAAACTTTAGGTAAGATATGTAATTCCTATAAGCATTATGTTTAAAATTTACAGGATTATAAATGGTAACTGCAAAAAGAGTGGAAATCAAAATAAAAAAGGCAGGTTTTCCTCAAATTAAGCATAGATAACAAGTTCATGACCAAGCTTCATCATTTAAAATAAATTTTAATACGTTGTCAAATTCCATTAGTTGGACCAAGCTTACAGTCAAATATCTAATTTCTAAACATTTATGAATTTAGGCTTTCTGTTTGCCATCATATATTTTTGAACACTTTCATGTTTCTCCATGAGCGCATCTTGCTTGTCTGTGCATATGCCATAGCCTGCGTGCCTATTTTTATACATAATATAGACCAACACATAATGGAATGGTTTTATTCTATATAAATGGATATTAAAAACATTTATTGTGAATGTTTATCTATTTTTTTTTTGTTAATAAATGTTTTCAGAGCTAAAGGATATGCATACAAGCTTAGTACCTACTCGCCAACAATTGAAGAATGATAAATCCTAAAAGTATAAGCCAAAGGTCAAATATATTAAACCAACCATTGAAGCTTGCAATATAGACAAGGAACAAGAATTACGGCATAAGACAATATAATTGTCGTGTGCAGAAAATGAAATGCGCTGTGAAGAAAGTGAAATGCATAAAGAAACTTAAATGCTTCGTGAAGAAAATGAAATGCGTGAATAAGATGAAATAGCTTGTGAAGAAAATGTTGATGCCGAGGTGGAAATTAATAGACCAAGTGAAGTTAAAACTGCAAATATAGATGTAAACAACGTGCTAGAGGTCCAATAAGAGCAAAAAAAACTCCCATTAAGTCTTGAGAATCAAATTGAGGTTGAATTCAATGAGCTAGCCATACCCACAGGAGAAGGCTTAGTACATTTTACTTTTTATCTTGGGCCACTTGTACGAGAGCATGTTACGGTTACACTTAATGATTGGAGGCTTCTAAGCGATGAATTGAAAGTTGTATTGTGGGGTTCGGTTTAGGTATGAGAGATTACCATTTTTGTCATATAATAATTGTTTTATTTTCGAAAATAATCTATTTGGCGAAACGTCCTTTTAAAACCCTTTTAATATGAAATAACGACAATTTTATTTGTCTTTTTATTTTTACTTGTAGGCTAGATTCAAAGTGGATGAATGGTAAAAAAATCCATATTTCAACAAATAAGAACTATTTGGAGATCCTCAAAAAGAAAATTGGTCCGAAAAATAGTTATTGCAACGACGGAAGATGAAAGACTTCGTTTGAAACCTTACAGTACAAAAACATAAAGGAGTGGAGAAAGTTTGCAAAGGCGAAAATAAGTTTGGAGCTTAAGGTATGCTTATGTATATATTATATATACACATATATATACATGTATGTCCATCCAAATGATCCCTTAGTAAGCCCTTTGCAGCCTTACCATCTTCAAAAAAGAATCAAAACCCTAGATCCCTAGCAGCTTGTAGCTTTTGATTACTTAACTTACTGTTGTTATTTGAGTCATTTCAGCCTTAGGATACTTTTGTTTTCTCTTCTAACTTTAATTTGTATTACCTATTTTTTTGGTAATAAGTGATATAGTGCGGCAAAACAAACTACTTTACTCGGCAAAATGATAGCAAAAGAAATCCTGGATTACTAATTTTTCAAGCCACTTTAAATTAGTATCTTAATTCGTTGATTTTTCAATTTGTCATTGTTTTGTTGGTGAATTAAACTAATTCGCTAGCATTTAAATTTATGTCAAACACCAAACAATGAACTAAATCAACAAAAAAGAAATTTATTTGTTAGTATTAAATTTATAATATCAAATTAGTATTTGATTGTATTTGATCATTTAATGAGAAATAACGTCAAATATTTTTTTATCATCATCGTTTAAAGCTATATTAAAAAGACCGAAAAAAAACTTTGGTGTTCGTTTTACACACACCAGACTAACTGTATGATAAATCACAATAGACTGACTGTATAATAAAACACAAATATTTCTAATTGATCATTTAATCAGAAATAGTGTCAACTACTACGTATTGAAAAGTTGAGATAATTCATTCCCAATCCAATCAACTAGACTGACTATATAATAAAACACAAGTATTTCCACTTGGCAATAACATCAAACTAGTTAAATATTGAAACTGCTACCAAACTGTAAAGCTCTAAACAGGAACCCTCAATTAAAAAAAGCAAAAGGATAATAATCTGTATCAATAGAAAATCAATTGTCAGTGTGGTAACTAGACTAACATCATCAAAGAAAACGATTTTACAATCTCTTCTCCACTAATCTCATCGAGCACAACATTCCACATTCCGAGCAAATTATAAGCTTACATGCCATTGCTTTTTTAGGCAAATAGACAGCTTGAATCCTTACTCATTTTAGTTTAGCAAACATCAAAATAATGCGAATAAAAAATAGTACTCTCATGTAATCTTTCAACGTCAAAGAAGAACAGTACTCGATGCTCATGGCACTACAATTCAATAAATGCTGTTGATGTGACTACAACTTCTCTACCCTTTCAATCAGTGATGTAGATATTCAACTCCTTGCCAAAAGCCTTTTTTCACTCTTTCTACTCCTTTTTACTATATCTGTTTTTCTATCAATGTTTCTGCTCTTTCTTGTTATATTTGTTTATGTAGTGTTTCACTTTTATTTCACAATTTCGCTCGTTATAGTACCATCTTCATGTTTTAAGAGAATGTTTGCTAGTGTTCACCAACTTACCTACAGTTAATTAGAGCTTAGTAGATTCCTTTATCTAGACCTACAGTTTAGAGGTTAATAGATTTCAAAAATAATTGCCGCACACAACTAGACGTAGAGGAATGGCTAGATTTATTAAGGATTTGTTAGTTAATTAAATGTAGCATCATTTACCTAGCTAGTTAATCAACTATCAATTGATTTACTTAGTGTCTTTCTAAATGTTGAAAGAGCAGAGTCAAGATTCATTGTCCATCTTTAGAGTGGATGTTTGGGTTAAATCTCATACTAAAAAGAATGGTGAACCAGTAAACATGGATGTTGTAATGTTCTTGTAAGTATTTTGATTTTTTGTCACTACTTGAAAATGGTGACATTTTTACCATTGTACATAACATATATGTTTGTAAATTCATAAAAGAGGAGATTAAAAAAATTGATAATGCCAAACAATCCGACTCGATAAAGAATGTCCAAGAAGATGCAATTGCACAAATATTGGGACAAGATAAACCGGGACAGTTAAGAGCACTAGGAAGGGGATACACCAAAACCAAGTTAGCTTTGTGACAATCAAGGGATAATCAAATAACTCAATGTCAGAAAAGAATTTCAGAATTGGAGAGTATGATATATTTTCTAATGAACAAATAAGTAAACTTTTAATTTATATATGTGATATTATGTAACTAACTATTAGTTTTCTGCTGCTTCTCCATTTCAACTATTTTTGTTGCCCCTGTAATTAAATCTTTAACTGTCATTGCTACTAATTTGCTGTGGTTGGGTAAAGAATGTTCGAAAGAAGGGAGCACACTTGAAATGCTATAAATCACTTATATTGATATAACATCATTTGGAGTTTAGTTTTAAATCCAATAATCAACATAATTTTCGAATGAATAATTATAGAACAATGACAACATATGTGAGCTGTTGAATTGGGTGGAACCGACGAAATTATTGTCCAGGGAGAGTGGTGTCCACCGATCCAAATGTAGTTGTCAATGACATTCGTATTGGACCAAATGTTATGAAAGTTATTATAGATTACATAAAGAGAGCAGACGTTTATTTATGGAGGCCTACATCTAGTTTACCAGTATTAGGAGAGGCCAAGGGTAAGGTAGTGGCATGGCTTGCAAATTATGTTGTTACGCTACGAAAACACATGATAAAAGACATTATGGTAAAATTTATGATTCGTGGTAATTATTTGTAATTGCATACATATTTTTTTTCCATTAAATACATTTATTGTTCTTTTTAGAGTAAAATTTATGATTCGTGGTTTGGGTAGACTATGCAAAAAAAAAGATGCATTCTTATGGCGACCCACAATAGATATATCATGCATTAAAGTGGCCGTGAGTAAGAAAATAGCATGGCTAAAATCAAAAGTTGTAGCTGAAAAAGCAAGCGTTGTAGCTTCTCCTTACAAGGCTAGAGCAAGCAATGCAACTTCTCCTTGCAAGGAAACTCCTTGGGTAACTAAAGTTCACCGTATATATACGTATATAAATTATAGTTGTATGATAAACAGATGATGGTACTCTCTCAAATTGTATAAGCATTCAGTGTTGTAATAAAGTTTTCATTTTTAATCTATATACATTCAACAATAATAATTACTAATGAAGGAAAATTATATAAAGAAATGAATAACAAATGTGAAAGAATGTTAGAGTTATCCTAACCCAATGGATTTGCATTCCTTCTTACCTCCTTTTGCTTCTTTATTAAGTTAGCTCCTCCAATGTTCCATACAGATATATTATGGATTTAAATTTTGATTAGCAAAAACGAAGGAGCATGCCTTGTTTCTTATTCAATATTTTAGAAGGAATTGGTGTGTCGGTGCAAGGAGATCTTGAAAAGGCCATTTTCCTTTATAGAGTATTCTAAACCCATATTTAGATCATTTTGATTTCATTTTCTTCAATGCATGAAGATTTAAAAGGAGGTTTTTCAAAGTTTCTTTTTTTTTTGAACTGGTACTTTATATACAACAAATCATTGGGACAACAAATCCCATGTCAAATAAACGTTCGAAAGCAAGTTTCGAACTTGTGACATCTTGCACCAAAGCCGAATCAATTAACCACTTGGATAAAGGTGCTTGTCAAAGTCTCTCTTCTTTGTTAAGTTAGTAAGAGATTTCAGTTGTGGAGTTTGTGAAATAGGAGAACTATGACAAGAAGTTATAGGAAGAATTTAGTGAGAAGGAGGACAAAGGTGAAGGTGAGGACTTTCAATGCACTGTTGGAGAAGGTCAGAATGAAAAAGGTTGACTTTTAATACATTCATAGAGAGGATAAATGATTTGAATAGGTAAGACAATTGGAAGAGCAAGGTTCGAAGGGTTAGAAATGGGCAAAACTACAGGCATAGAAGGATTGGTAAGATCTGTTAGTCCCTAAGAAGATGGTTTTGATGACAACAACCTTAGAATAAGATTATAAAATATGAATACTAATATTATAGTTTAGATATATATGTATATGCATGATTTAATCATGCAGGTACCAAGAATGAAGACTGTATAGTATAGAGATTCAAGACTGAAGATATCAAGATTGAAGACTCATGAGTATCAAGATTATTAAGAGTTCAAGATTTAAATATAAGTAATTTAGTTAGGAATTCTGTTAAAACTCCTAGAAAAGCACTGACATCTTAAAATTCATTTAATTCGTGAAATGGAATCCACTTCGAGCCTGTTAAAGGGATGGAACCCTAAGTACGATGAAACCTAAGAAAAATCTAGTGGAACATTGTTTTGTATCCACTAACTTTGATTCAAATGTTTTACAAAATTATGTCTTGTTTTCAAAATGATTTCAAAATCTTCCTTTTAAAAGAATCAAAACCACCTATCCTGGTTTTAAAGTACTTTTAGCCTCAAAATAATCTTTATCTTCAAAATCAAATTATTCTTGGTTTTGAACTATCTTTGAATTATAATATATTTAACTTTTAATATTTATACTTAGATTTAAATGTAAAATTATAGTAAAATTTTATATATACCAAAATATTATTCTCTATACTTATTTATATATTTTAACTATAGTTAAGTATATTTATAAAGTTTAAAATAGTTTTTAATACAAGATACAAATTATCTTCAAAGAAAATCAAATTACCAAAAATAACTTAGGCCTGTCGACAACCCCAAGGGACCCTTTTGGACAAGGTGACGGTTTATTTCAAAAGTTTGAATTTCAAAGGAAGTGTCTATTCATCATATCCTTTCACAAATGGATATGACTGTTGTTTTACTATAAATAGGGGCTGTTTTAAACGAATTTACATTCATATATTCCCTGATTTCATTCCTCTTCTTCTTCCACATTTCTTTATGTACTTTTTTACCATTACTCTGCCAAAATAACCATTGAATCTAACTAGATCATCTCTGGTTTGATTCTCTATCACTATCTCAACAAGATCCTAGTGCTATTCAGAGTTATAGACTTCTTTGTAATTAAATGAGCGAGAAAAGGTGTGATTGTAGCCTGTAAAATCAATCAAGTGTGAAAAGGTGTGATTGTAGTGTGGAAAATCAATCGGGTGAACTTGTTGCCCGTAAAATCAAGTATATCGACCCAGAGGATTGCGAATCTGGAGTGGCGTACCTCGTGGCCTTGAAATTGAGGGTGTAATTATAAGAATTGATATTGAAAGGAAATCCGTAGTTGTATTGCGGGACTGGATGTAGGGCAACTCCGAACCAGTATAAAATCAGGTATGTTCTTTCCTTTATTGATTTTATTTTATATCTGCATCTGTGTTCGATTCTGTGAGCATATCTGTGTCTGAATATTGCATACATTTGTGTTCAAATTAATATAAACTCAAAAAGATTTAGTTATTCCTTAAAACACTATTCACCCTCCCCCTCTAGTGTTGATTCTAGCCTTAAGATTCATAATCCGCATTTCTTACATTTGGTATCCGAACAAGGTTTTCAAAGTTTCATAATATGATTTTTGGAAAAGCTTTTAAAATGGCTATGTTTAAAAAACTTGTTAATACTAGTTTAGAAATATTCAGATCATCATTGTCTCTTGAGTCTTCATATAATCAATATTCAAATTCAAGTTGTCTACCAAAATTGTATGATGTGTAGGAAACATGTTTTATGGATGTTGAGGAATCAATCCATAATGGACAAATTATGCAGATCAAAAAGAATAAATGGATACTCGATAGTGGATGCTCTAGACACATGACTGGTAATCCAGATATAGTGAATGTAATAATATATAAAGATGGAGGACTGGTTAACTTTGGAGACAACTCAAAAGGATATGTGATTGGCATCGGCAAAGTCGGTAACTCTGAAACTCCTATTATTACTAATGTTTGCTAGTTAAGAATCTGAAACGTAATCCGCTAAGTATTAGTCAGCTTTGCGATAAAGGATATAAAATTAAATTTGAAAAAGATAAGTGTCACATTGAAGATAATAAATCAACCATAATATTTGAGGGAATTAGGAAAAAGAATATTTATATTCTTAGTATAAAATTTTCAAATGATAAGCTGTGTCTTTTGGCAAATACAAGTGACCCTTGGATTTGGCATAAGAGATTTAGGAATTTGAATTTCAAACTCTTATCTAGACTGTCAAAACATGATCTAGTAAGAGATCTCCCTAAAATGAATTTTAAAGTAGATAGTTTATGTGATGCATGTCAATAAGAAAAACTTAGAAAAATTTCCTTTAAATTAAAAGATATGATTTCAACTTCAAAACCTCTTGAATTACTTCACCTTGATTTATTTGGTCCATCCCAAATTCAGTCAATAAATCATAGTAAATATATTTTTGTAATTGTACATGATTATTCTAGATTTACATGGACAATATTTTTGAAACATAAAAGTGAAACTTTTGAATGTTTTAAAAACTTTACAAAAAGGATTCAAAATCAACTTTCTGTAAAAATTATAACCATCCGTAGTAATCAAGGTGGTGAATTTGAAAATGAAAAGTTTGAGGAATTCTGCAATAAAAAGGGAATAACTCATAATTTTTCATTTCCAAGAACTCCACAACAAAACGGAGTAGTAGAACATAAAAATTGGACGACTCAAGAGTGTGCGAGAATTATGCTTTCAGATAGTAAATTACCAAAATATTTTTGCACAGAAGCAGTTGCTACCGCCTGTTATATTTTAAATAGAATTTTAATTAGACCTTTAGCTGATAAGACATCTTATGAACTTCTTCACACAAAGAAACCTAAGGTATCGTATTTTAGAATTTTTGGAAGTAAATATTTTATTTTAAATACAAAAGATAACTTTGGTAAATTTGATCCTAAATCAGAAAAAGGTATCTTTATTGGATATTCTAATAGAAATAAAGCATACAGAGTGTTTAATTTAAGAACTAACACCATCAAAGAAACAATTCATGTTTCATTCGATGAAAGTCTCAAATTTTTTGAAGATACAAATGACGAAGAGGATTTAATCACTCAAAATCAAGAGTCAACTGAAACTAATAATGAAATTAATCATCTTAATAAAAAGATTAAACTTTTAAAAGATCATCCTATAGAAAATATACTAGGATATATGCAATCTATTGTTACAACTAGAGATCAAACTAAGTAAAATGAGCAATGTAGCCTTTATATCAACTATTGAACCCAAAAATCCGAAAGAAGCATCAACTGATGATTCATGGATTTTGGCTATGCAAGAAGAACTAAATCAATTCACTAGAAATAATGTTTGGTAACTTGTTCCTAGAACTGAAAATAATACTATAATTGGAACTAAATGGGTTGATAAAAATAAAATGAATGAACAAAGTGAGGTTGTTAGAAATAAAGCCTGGTTAGCCGCTCAAGGTTATTGTCAAGACGAAGGAATAGATTTTTATGAAACCTTTGCTCCCGTAGCAAGATTAGAAGCCATTAGGATTCTACTTGCTTTCGCAAATCATAGTAATTTCAAATTATTTCAAATGGATGTTAAAACTGCCTTTTTAAATGGATTTGTAAAAGAGGAAGTATATGTTGAACAACCACCACTTTTTGAAAATGAAAAATTACCAAATCACGTTTACAAACTTAAGAAAGCTCTATATGGTCTTAAACATGCTCCTAGAGCCTGGTATTATAGACTAAGATCTTACTTATTACAATCAAACTTTGAAATTGATAGAGTAGATAATACTCTTTTTATTAAAAGAAATAAAAATGATATTCAACTAGTACAAGTCTACGTAGATGATATCACTTTCGGATCAAATAATTTTGAAATGAATATAGAATTTTCTGGAATAATGATAAAAGAGTTTGAATTGAGTCATATGGGTGAATTAAACTTCTTTCTAAGATTGCAAATAAAACAATTAGATAATGGTATCTATATCAGTCAAGAAAAATATGCTAAAGATCTAGTTGGTAAATTTGGTTTGACTACTGCAAGTGGAAAACCTACTCGCATGGCAATCAATGAGTACCTAAGTAAAGAAGATCTCTCGAAAGATGTAGATAAAAAATTATATGGAGGAAGGATTGGATCACTACTCTATATCACTGCTAGTAGACCGGATATCATGCATAGTGTTTGTCTCTGTGCAAGATATCAATCCCAACCTAAAGAGACCCACTTAAAAGCTGTAAAACGTATCATAAGATATGTTAAACACACCTTTGATTATGGCTTATTTTATCCTAAAGATGATTCTTTTGAATTAATATCTAACTGCGATGTTGATTATGCTGGCTGTAAATCAGACCGAAAAAGTACAAGTGAAACTTGTCACTTTTTGAGGCATTTTCCGATTTCCTGGTTTAGTAAAAAGAAAAACACAGTTTCTTTATCAACAACCGAAGCAGAGTATATTTCTGCTGCTTTGGCTTGTTCTCAAGTAATATATATGCAACAAACTTCAAAAGATTTTGGTTTAAATATCTCAAAATCACCTATTTATTGTGATAATACTAGTGCGATAAATTTATCCAAAAATCCTACTCATCATGCTCGAACTAAACATATTGATATCAGACACCATTTTCTCATAGATAATATAAGTAAGGAAGTAATTACTCTCGGTTATATCAATTCCGAGAACCAAATTGCTGATATCTTAACAAAACCCTTAAATGAATCTATATTTACTGAATTAAAAAGAGAATTAGGTATCTGTTCAATAACTGAAATATAGAATATAAATAACAAAGTATAATTGAAAAATTAAATTAAAATAAATCAAATAGTAAAAATATAGGTACCATGTCGACAACCCTCATTTACCCCTATCGACATATAACGATTTTTTTCTTTTGAATTTTTCCCACCAAAATTCAAATGGTTGGTTATATATCCTTCTTATTTCGAAACTTTTGTTCATTCTTTCTGTCCTTCTCTAATCTAAGTTCTGAAAACAATAAAACAATGGCCTCATCCTCCAAATCAAATAAAAATTCAACCTTTTCGTTCCCTTCTCCTTCTACTGGACTATTTCAATGAACTACGCTAGCACGAGTAATAAAAATGGAGGATTCCTTGAAGGATGCACTGCAACTAATGACTGAAATTCAAGTAGTGCAAATCAAAATGGTCAAAGAACAAGAACGACAAGGAAAAATCCTTAGAAACTTGCAAAAGTTTCTAATGGACAATGACGCCAATCCCATCTTGATTGATGAAGAATCTTCAGGAGATCAAGTGCAAGAGGATAGCGAGGAAGAAGAAGAAGAAGCCATCATGGAAGAAGTGTACGCTAAAGATGACGACAACATTGTTTGCGTTGGCGAAGTGTGCTTTGACAAGGATGAAAATCTAGTCGAACAACATGGAAATTTCTGTTTCCACTACCCAAATTGCTCGGTTCATAGATCTCCCATTTTCAAAGACACACATTAGTTTCTTTTCTCTCTTTCTTATCGTTATATGATCTTACTTATGTTTTGTACGCAAATGTAAATATAACGATATATAATTAATAAATGATTTGTGTTCTTATATTTGAATTCTCACATTTTCACTTGTGAGAAACGCGGATTACGGTTCTTAAGGCTAGGATTAACACTAGAGGAGGGGGTGAATAGTGTTAATCAAGAATTACTAAATCTTTTTCGATTTATGTTAATTTAGACACCGATGTATGGAATATACAGAGACAGATATGATCATAGAAACAAACACAGATACAGAAATAAAATAAAGGCAGTAAAGGAAAGAACACACCGGATTTTATACTGGTTCGGAGTTACCCTACATCCAGTCCCGCAACACAAGTATAGATTTCCTTTCAAAAGAAATTGTACAATTACACCCTCGATTTCAAGGTTAAGAGGTACACCCTCTAGAATTTCTATCCTCTGGGTAGAGATACTTGATTTCCGGGCCACAAGTTTACCCAATTGATTTACCAAGACTACAATCACACCTTTTCTCTCTTGATTGATTTCCAAGGCTACAATCACACCTTTTCTCGCTTAATAGATTACAAAGAAGTCTATAACTCTGAATAGCGCTGAGAACCTTGTCGAGATAGTGATAGAGAATCAAACTAGAAGTAATCGAGTTTGATTCAATGTTGATTTCGGCAGCGTAATGGTAAGAATATGTATTAAGAAAAGTGGAAGAAGAAGAGGAGTGAAAAACCAGAAAATCCAATGATAAATTCGTTAAAACTAACCCCAATTTATAGAAGAACAACAACCATGTTCATTTGTGAAGAGTTATGGCGAATAGACACTTCTTTTGAAATTTAAATTTTGAACTAAACTGACACTATGTCGACATGGGGTATATAGGCATGTCGACGTCCCAAAGCATTTTTTGATGTTTTGATTTTCTTTGAAAATAACCTTTATCTTATATTTAAAACTAATTTAAAATTTATAAATATACTTGAATATAGTAAAAATTCATAACTAAATATAGAGAATAACATATATATATATAGAATTTAACTCTAATTTTGTATTTTAAATCTATGTATAAATATTTAAAAGTTAAATATATTATTTTAAAAGATAGTTTAAAATCAGGAGTAATTTGACTTTTAAATTAAAGATAATTTTGAGGCTAAAATTATTTAAAATCAGGATAGAGGTTTTTGATGCTTTTAAAAGAAAGGTTTTGAAAACATTTTGAAAACAGGATATAATTTTGAAAAGTCATTTGAATAAAAAGTTAGCGAATACAAAACAATGTTCCACTAGATTTTTCATAGGTTCTGTAACGACCCTGGATTTTGACCCTATTTATCTTAATAAATATTTAATCTAATTAAATAAAATGTAAACCGATCATTCTAAAATAAATAAATCTTTTGGAATGATTGCCATTTGTTTATATAAAATTGTATTTTGGAAAGAACGGTTAGATTTGAAAATTTAAAATAAATCTCTTACATAGTATTTATCTTATTAAATTAAAGTATTTCACTTTGTTTATAATTGATAAATATTATGTATAGGTTATAATGTTGAAATAAAATCAAAGACTATCAAACTAAACGATAAATGTAAAATGCAAGTAAACTTATAAATGTAGTTAAATATTCTTAGCCAACATAAAAAGAGAATATATATAAAATTGAAATAAGAAATCAAGTAAAAACATAAAATCTTAGCAATGTAATATGAAATTAACAAGTTGTATTTATAGTTGCACTCAACAAATAAATAAATCAAAGTCAGGCTGCACTATAAAAACATAAAATAAAATAATAAAGCACACTTATATTCATGAGCAAGCTTCTTAAGTAAGACAAAGTAAATTAATTAATGAAGCCACCTGGACATCTATTGAGTATAGGGTAATAATATCAACCAGACAAAATTAATTAATGAAGCCACAAATCAATCTTTTCAGCCTACAAATTAATGAAACTCAATATAAAAAAAAATATCTCTAGTACATTAAAAATATCTTGCCTAAATTTCATCACCCTATGTGTTTCTCCTATATATACCACCCTATCTTTCATTCTCGTTCATACTGAGTTTATAAAATAAAAAGAGAGAGAAGAATAAACATCACCTTATTTTTTCAAACTAGTTATCAAAGCAGTGAAAAGGCTTCAGGAAATTTCTTCTGCAGTTCCATCAACACCTTGCCTTCTGTTCAAAGTTTTATTTTTGTGAGTAAACATACTTTTCTTAAATTTTAAGTACGATAATTAGCTTCTGATGTTTGTGTTGCTAAATATATATTGAAAATAAATGGACCTGTACTTATTTTATGCACTGGAAGCTCTGTCCCTGATTTGTTTCAAGCTTCTGAGCAAAAGGAGTAAAGGATATTAATACTTCTCTATTTAAATTAATTTTAAACCTAGAAATGTAAGTAATACAGATTGTTTAACTTAAAACAAAAACTTAAAAATGTATTTGAAGTATAACAGTAAGATATAAACACTGTTTATTTCAAGTTCCAGGTAAAGAAATCAAAGGATCAAAATTCGAATGTTTAAATTTGTAAATTCAATAACATATTTAGATTTCATACACATAATTATGATTTTTAGCATAAAAATTATGATTTTTAAGCAAGGGTATTAAGAGCAGTTTTAAAATGAAACTAAAATGGCTTTTTGTCAATTCTGGATAATTGAGTTAATTTTAATTGCTGTAAATTGATATGAAGCAAGCTTGTAATCCATTTGACTCCAGAAAAATGTCAGAATAATTTTCGAATACATAGATTATGAGATTGTGATTAAAGTAGGGTTTGGTAATGAGTTTTACACAGCTCTGTAAATTTTCGTTTGTGACTCACCTAGATGACCGAGCTTCACGAAATTGAAGGGAACGGTAGTATGGAGGCTAATGGTGGTGTAGCCGGAGTTTCGAAGCTTCCGGAGGTTTGTATCGCTTGAACGAGGAGAAAATTGGTGGGAGCAGTATTTTTATCTGAACCTCGAACTGTCGTTTCTCGTTGTCGAGTCCCATCAAAGTTTTGGGGTGCTGGGATCAAGAGATTGGACGATAGTCGACTTGTTGGCGATCGACTCAGGTGATGGAAGTTCGCCGCGTCACTGTGCACATGTACGGCGATGATGTGCATGTCTGTGTTTTGATCGAGATCGACTCGAGTGGGTACTCAAGTAAGGGGGTCGGTTGGCTCGAGTTAGGACTCGTGTTCGCGTGAGTTTTTCATCACACCGTTTTGTTAAACCTTAAAAAAAAACTAGGAAAAGAAGAACAAGATGGAGTGAGAGAGAGTGACGCGGGTAAGACACGAAGATAACTCGGGACTTTCTCGAGTAAAAGAAGGTGCGGTCTTGGGTACTTTTCCAAATGGACGTGCATAATAATTTTGTTTAAGTGTTTGTTATAACTAAGTTAATTAAACAATAGTTAGTTAGTTTAAATTAATATTTAATTTAAAAGTTTAGTTAAGAAGAGTCTGTAGAGATAGTTGATTAATATGAAGTAATTAGAATGTAAATTAATTTATATTTGAAATTAAATTGATAACTTTAAATTAATTTTGTAATTAAAATTCATCATATGTTAAAACAATTTAAATCTTAAGAATGTTAGCTAATTACCTAAAAGTGAATTAATAAATGATAATTAGCTTAAGTGATTAATTAAGGATTATATAGTTAATAAAATTGATAATAATTGATTAATTAAAGTAATTTGTGATAATTAAATAACTAATTAATTTTTAATAAGTTAGTTAATAATTAATAATTAAGAATCAACTAATTAACTGAGTAATTAAGTTGAGTACTTAAATAACGAATAAATTGATAATTAATGATTAACTAAGTAATTAATTGATCATTAATAAGTTAATTAATCAGTGATTAATTAATTGCTTAAGTAAAACCAAACTGTTGTGGTATGCATTGATAATCCTGTTTGATTGACTTTGATATCTGTTTGAAGATATTCTGTGATATGTTGTAATATATTATGGACATATCTATGATAACTATGTATGATTTATCTGTGATATCTGTTATGTGAATTCTGATATAAAATTTAACTGTTAAGTTAAATAGACAACTTGGCCCTTAAAATGGCGTTTGGATTCCGATGAGACCGGGATCGGAAGAATCAATTTTGATTCTCCGAAAACCACATCGATCCAACTTAAACGATAGGTCGAGCCTTATCGTTTGGTGATCGAGATGGTGTTTTAGAATGCAAGGGTTATCGTCATTAACTCTGAGGGTGATTCCAAAATGAGTGTAACGAGATAATGCCTTCGGTTTCGTTCGAAGCCGGAACGAACTTGTATGGATTGAATGCTTTCAGCACATCGCCAGGCGGTCGATGAGCATTCTAAGAGATATGTTCAATAAAGGTAATTGCAGCCTCAAGCCTCATCAACCGGGAATGGCTAAAACAGGGGAGATGCAGCAAGGTTACGTGGGTCATGCCCAAGCAGGACAAGGTATTCCCCTGTCTAGATGTCCCTTTTTATTTCGGTTGTGTGAGCAGTTGTTGGCCACAACTGCGGGGTTATCTTGTTCGGGACTGTTCAGTAAGGAATGGTTCCGACCTTGTGTTGTAGGGGGTCGGGAGTGATCCTCGGTACGCTGATCTAGACCCCGTACTGTGACGGGCGGTACCCCAGTAGCCCTGCCATTGTTGGAAACCCATTTTCCCTACGAGACCCTACGGTTTTGATTTGTATTACCCACTTTCGTGGCTAGTAGCTGGAATTTAATAGATGTAACAATTTCGGCTATTTTTCTATTTACTTGAAAACCCTAGACACTATTATAATATCACCAAAGTTCCTATAAAATGTTTGGTTAGCGTAAGGTAAAAACTTACCCGTATTTATTTATGGGGAGTCTTACGTGATACCTTTATTTCAAATGGTTTTCACAGTTAAACAATTTTAACCCGTTTACTCATACCAGACCCATGTCTGACCCGGAGTTTATATTTTGTTTTTCATAAACTCTTGGGTACTCAAATTTTTATGAGTACCCAAGTGATAGGTATTGGGAGTGTTGATTTTCTGAAGAAGCTCTTTTGGGAAAGTAGACCAGACGTATGTATCTATATATGTAGTTCCGCTGTGTAGTTAGTGTGTGCTGTATTTTGGATATATGTATGGACATATATGTATATGACAGTCCTGTTATATGATATTGTATGACTCTGATGTATGTATAATTATGTAATAGTTATGTGATGTATTATATTTTGTTCCATTCTGCTGTGAGATTCTGATGTTGTTATCCTTTCTTTCTTTTCTTTTCTATTTCTATCCCTTTCTTTCTTAATGATGAAACGTCTTTTTAGGGTTAGAAAGGCGGGTCGTCACAGGTTCCATCCTACTTAGGGTTCCATCCCTTTAATAGGCTCGAAGTAGATTCTATTCCGTAAATAAATTGGATTTTAAGATGCCAGTGCTTTTCTATGAGTTTTAAAAAAAATTCCTAATAAAAAATACTTAACCTTGAAATCTTGAACTCTTGATAATCTTGATACTCATGAGTCTTCTATCTTGATATCTTGAATCTCTATGCTGTACAGTCTTCTTTCTTAGTACCTGCATGATTAAATCCTGCATATACATGTATATGTAAACTTATAATGTTAGTATTTATATTTTATAAACTATTCTAAGGTTGTTGTCATCAAAACAATAATCTCACGGACTAACAATCTCCCCCTTTTTGATGATGACAACCTTTGTTTATAAAATATTACTTCTATCCTAATAACTCCCCCTAAAACTAATAACCCCCGCTTAATTTATGCTTAACTACCCTATTTTATATTTCTCCCCCTTTGTCATCAACAAAAACTCACTCCAAACTATATAACTCCCCCAAAAACTAACACTCCATGACATGTGATTATAATGATAGTGTTATCATAAGTAATCATCACTTAAATCTAATACTAAAACATAATCCTAAATTACTAACTATCCTAACTAAGAATCTATGATAATACTTATAATAGTTAGAAATCAATTATAAGAACATAAATTATTTATTAAGTATATTTCAACACATTCATCAAAACCAATCATATCAAACAAGTCAAACAAGTCAATCAAGTCAAACAAGCCAATCAAGTCAAACAAGTCAATCAAGTCAATCAAATCAAACAGGTTAATCAAGTCAAACAAGTTAATCAAGTCAAACAAGTCAATCAAGTCAATCAAAACATACCAAACAAATCAAAAACTAATAATCCTATATTATAAGACAATACTACAAACTCCTCCTAAATAAAATACACTTATGTAATGCAGTATGAAATGTATGACATATGCAATGTGGCATGAGATAATATGCAAAATGAAGTGCAACTTGTGATGCAAATGATTATGATATGCATTGTAATTTATGATGTAATATGCAATGAAATGTTATATGAAATAGAATGCATAATGATATGTAATAAAATGACAATAAAGTAAAATAAATTGAAGAATGATACGATGATATATATATATATATATTATGGTAAGAGATATTCAGACTATAAGATAAACATGAGTGATAAGTAATATCTAATTGGCAAGCATATATATATGTGTGTGTGTGTGTGTGTGTGTGTGTGTGTGTGTGTGTGTGTGTGTGTGTGTATATATGTATGTATACATATATCAAACTATTTATTATAAATCACTTCAACCAAACAAAGGTAAAAAACACCAATTACTGGACTTAAGTTAAGGAAACTAATGGATGGGACTGAATGAGTTGTAAAGAAAGAGTTTGAAGATAATAAATGGTATTAAAACTGTAACATAATCGTGAAAGGTAGTAATCAAACTTAATATAAAAATTAAATTCTAAGGAATAAGGACTTATACTATATACGATTAAATATGGTTTTTATAAAGATTAATAGCCAACTTATTTAATTTATTTAAAATAATCATGTTAATTTAATTACTAGAATCCACACTTCCATGTTTATAAAATACTTATCTTACTAATTAAAACCTTTATATTAAATTATTATTGGTTTAAATATTTTAGAAACATGTTTAAATATCTTTCCAATTTAAAAAAATATCATAATAAAATATTAAATAAAATGATAAAGATTGAAAAACTAAAATAAACATGTGTTATATTAAGACCTCTTACTTTAAAAATTTTAATTAGTTAAAAAATTAAAACATGAAATTAATTTTAAAACATTCTAATATAAGTTAGAAATTAACTCTAAAAAGAGTAGAGAAAAATACTTAATTTAAATATTATTTTTACATAATCTAAAGTCTCAAACAGAAAAGACAGCATTTACAAAATGCTATAAAAAGTTTTTGGAATAAAATATATTCGAAACTTTATAAAACTAAAACTGTAGCTTTTACCAAATGTTGTGTAAAGTTTCTGAAACTCTACAACATTTCAAAGCATAGAAATGCTATAAAAACGAATTTGCAGTACTTACAAAACATTACCGAAGAAAATAAGCATTTTAGAAATGCTATCTAAAATTCCGGTCATGTGATGTGATGCAATCTTATTAATTGAAGAAATATATAAATAGAACCTTATTCTAACATTCTAAATTCGTTCTATTAATTTCTTAAAGATATAAAATTAGTATCTTAAAAGAAATAGAGCATGATAAGTAAAAATGACATTAGAAAAGTTGAAATCATGAATGAAAGGTATGCTTTTCTGCTTAGTATAGTTGTAATAAATTAGTTGTAGATTTTGTTTGAAAGAAAATACTTTTTAAAAGACCTTTTTTTAAAAAAAAAAATAGACTTATATATCGATATTTATACTATGGTGTGTCGATATATGGACCAAAATATCAAAACTTATAAAAGAGATAAATTTCTATACCTAACTAAATGCATAAGTATGTATTCCTAAATGCAACAATAAAGATGAAATAATAGTAAAGCGTACCAATTTTTGCACTTCATCTTTCTAACTTTGTTGCTCTTCCATTATCGTGAACCACGCATTTATATCTTTCAGAATTTAACGACGAGATCTGTTCTATTACGACGGGCTCTTTTTTGATGATCGCAGTATATTTATTTGCTGAATTTGAAGACCGTATGAGAAAGAAACAGATGATTTAGTAGATCGACTAACTTGACGCCAAAACTTTGAATTCGAATTTTGAATGAATGGACACTTCAACCACTATAAATAGGCCCAATGGCCACTACTTTTCATAAAAATTCACCTTCTTCTTCTTCCCGTTTTTCCATAGACTATCAAACTTCTAGAGGGCATATCTCCTTCGTTTTTTAACGGAATAGGATAAAACCAGCGGAAAATCGAAGAGGAAGGCAAGGACTACGATCTAGTAATAGTTTGGTATCAAATTTGGACGGTATTGTGATGCAACAGGCCGAACAGTAGAAGAAATTTAGAAGATCCTGTATGCAGTTTTTCAGTTTTGGATAGCCAATTTCAAACTGTCATATCTCACTCAATTTTGATTAGAATTTAATGATCCACCCATCAAAACGACCGTGAGAACAAGAAATACAATCTAGAAAAGGAATGGGAACAAAATACTCAAATCTCTGGATGTATTTGAAGAATACCTTTGACAGTTTTGCCTTCTTTTTCTCTTTATTCACCAAACTTCATTTGACCATAACTTGGTCATTTCTTGACGGATTCGCGCAAAACCAGTGGCATTGCGAAGCAGATGGAGAGAAGTACAGTATAAAATCAAGTTGTATATGATAACCAAAAGTTTTATACTGAACTGGTACCCATTTCTTTGTTGATTTCCATTATATATCCATTTGTTCTTCTTGATCGATGAATGATTATCTGGTATCTTTTAACCAACCGTCATTAGACATAATTCTTCTCCTGCAAAACAACATAACCTTTTAAAGAATCAAGTGACTTTTCAAAATAACTAAATATAGTTTTAAACAAAAATATCATGATGATTCTGTGACATATTCATATGAAAAAAATGTTAATAGAATCCCAAAAAATAGCCATTTTAAAAACTTTTTCAAAATTCATATTATGAAACCTTTGAAAACCTTACTCCGATACCAATTGTGAGAAAAGCGGATTACGGATCTTATGGCTAGGATTAACACTAGAAGGGGGCTGAATAGTGTTAATCAAGAATTACTAAATCTTTTTCGATTTATGTTAATTTAGACACAGATGTATGCAATATACAGACACAGATATGATCACAGAAACAAACACAGATACAGAAATAAAATAAAGGTAGTAAAGGAAAGAACACACCGAATTTTATACTGGTTCGGAGTTAACATACATCCAGTCCCGCAACACAAGTACGGATTTCCTTTCGAAAGCAATTGTACAATTACACCCTCGGTTTCAAGGCTACGAGGTATACCCTCCAGAATTTCTATCCTCTGGGTAGAGATACTTGATTTCCGGGCCACAAGTTTACCCAATTGATTTACCAAGGCTAAAATCACACTTTTCTCTCTTGATTGATGTAACGCCCTGGAAATTTTCGACTTTCGAAAATCCAACATCGATACTCACTTTATCGACTGCCGAGAAATCGAAGGCCGGAAACCCTAAATGTTATGGTTTAAGAAAAAGAAAGACATAGAAGAAGAGAGGAGAAGGACAGAAAATAGAGGGAAAAGAAAACAGAAAACAGAACGGAACGGAACACAACAGAACAACATCAGAATCTCACAATTCGCAGCGGAACAACATATAATAATAATAAATGAATAATCTTTAAACAAAGAACTATATCAGTTATTGCATTACATTGCATTTCATTACATTACATCATATCATCATCAGAGTGTACAACATCAAACAACAAATAGTGCAGCGGAAAAAGAAATACTATATAAACTAGTAATACGGCATGCCATCCAATCTGCCTCCAGCAACTCCAGAATATCCAGAATATCCTGATAAACCTTAACTCTTGACTGCCCGTGTGGAAATTGGTGGGCACCCAGAGTTTAGGAAGGAAAACAATAAACTCCAAGTCAGTCATGTGACTGGTGTGAGAACTCAAAACAGTTTATTTATCTTTGAAAACAAAATAGAGGAATATTTTTAAAGTCAATTCGAATGCTTTTAAAAATGAGACTACCATAAGGCCTCCCGCACACACACACAATGCAAACGCAGAATCGGAGGAGATTTCTCCTTATGATAGTCAAAGATGCTTGATACGCATTTAAAAAGAACATTTGATATTATTACTAGTGCATAGTGTAGAAAAAAAATTTATTTCGAAAGTAGAATATAAATCTTAGCCAGCATAGACATTTCGAACTATGCCTACTATAGCTAACTATGTTCAATAGCAGGTTACCGCCACATTCCATAGCAGGTTATACAACTAAAACCGTACAAGTCTCGTATTGTTTCTTTGGATTTCCAACGAATGATCAGGCGAAGGAACTTCCCATTGCCACATGAGAATGCCTCTGGATGGACATCCCCGAGAACCAAACCGGATCTCTACCAACACAAGGCCGGGTTACCCCTAACTGAGTAACAACTGACCGAATATGCCATCCCCCGGTCCTTTGGGACCTTTTCACCGAGCGCTCGCAATCAATTCACACAATCATAAAGTGTTTTCAACATGAGTAAGTATCTGGGCTCCATACCATGATACCACCCTTTTCCAGAAGGAAATGCACATATCCTAAAGGGCGCTACCCCTCATAACCTTGCCGCATCTTTCCTGTTTTGACCATTCACGGGGTGTGAGGCTCGACGAAGTCACGTCCACAAAAACATACTTTATACAAAAGCCATGCTTTGGGTCAACAAATGATCATAGAAATGATCACCAAGATAGACGATCAAATAAATGATCCTATCACAAATAATCAACACAATGATCATTTACAGCAACACTCAGCATGTCACATTACCAAATTGGGAATATATCGCTGATAACATTCAACTACATAACCTCTGAGCTCGTACGTCTCAGAGAAGGGTGTTAAGCTAAAAGAATAAATTCTCCGCCACCAACAAAAATATATTTGAATGAAATCTGCTTTATATCTCAATTTGTAACGTCAGACATACAATCCATACAAGTCTGTTCCGGGCTCGAACAAAACCGAAGGCACTTACAAAGAAGTCCTTGCAATCCGGATATTCACAATCCTGATCGGATTTCCCGTCACTTAGGGAGTCTCTATACCGTTGCAACTCAGTGCAGAGACAATCGACAGGTCATCCTATCGCTCTCGCAAATACCGGGTCTTCAACATCGATCTTCAAATGCAATTCATAACGACGTATCACATATTCGGAATAGGTTATACGACCCCATGGTCCTTTCCCGGTTAACCCGAATAGTGAGCGCTTATTCAAAAATAAGTGTGGCATTCAAATTCAAACAAATCACATCAAATACCCATTCAAAGGGAAATATTGATAGTCGGCTATTGAACTATCAATGGATATGCACACATCACCAGTTTCCAAATAATTTTCCAAATTTTTTATTTTCCAAAATATCTTTACAAGATATATTATTTTCAATACTTCAAAAATAAATCAATATTTATTTTTAAACAAATTCTTCTTTTCATTTATAAATTCCATAATGAATTTATATTTCAAAATATTCATGCATATACGATTTCAATTATTCATTTCAATTTATCTTCAAAAAGATAAATTCTCAATATTCACTTCATATTGGAAAACATTCCCATACTTATTTATTAATAAGTAATTCACAAAGTTATTTATTTTCAACACTTAGAAAACATTCAATATACTTAAATCGAGATTAAGTATATATTTCATTCTTTAAGGAAATCATTCTCTTAAACATATTTATTTGGGCCAAAACGAATGTTGCGTAAAACACCGTTACGACAACCCAAAATCACTAGTATAGGGATTCGAAATTAAAATAGATATATAAATCCCAATACTATACAAAACATTTCCTTTTGGAAATCATTTACTATAACAACAGTGTTATAGTCCACCATTTCCTTTTATTTCTCGAAAACGTCTATTTCAACAATAAATGTTAAAATCTATGGTTTCGAATCTCAACACATTTTAAAACATCGTTAGATCGTTTTAATTCAATTCAAAATATCACATTCTAAACAATTTTTTTTAACATATTATTCACTATTCAAAAACGTGAATATACTTTGTTAACAAATTTCATCCTTTTATACATTTTATTTTAAAGGATTATTCACAGTTAAAAATGTGAATATAACTCCATTAATAAGTTTCAACAATTTACTTATCAAAATAAGTCGTTTGCGAATTTATAAAACAACGTTTATAAAATCTATTTCTATTTATTTTATAACAACTTCCTTTTATAAATTCCTTTATTAATCTATTCGATTTATAACTCAATTATAAACTAAAGGTTCATATTATAAGTTAAATGCTTATAAAACGATTATTTTACAAAATCGTTTCTTTGAACTTCATAATTATAAATCTTATAACTTATAAGATTCAATTATTTATCCAAAACCATTCTTTTAATAGTTTTATAAATTTTATAAACCTACTGCTTATAAAATTCCATTCATAACTTCATCGTTTATAATTCCATAAATTTCATTCACTTATGAAATTCATTCACAATTCATTCTAACACTTATAAAAACTCGTTTTATAATCTCAATATTTCAATTTATAAATATTCACTTATAAGTCTCTTATATAAATCAATTTATATTAATATTTCAAAACGTCTTTAAAGTCTTTTATAATTTCACCATTTTGATTTATAAAATAATCAAATTTTATAAATCCTATTTGTAAACTTTTTACAATAAATCCAAAAATCCCAATTTAACTATTTTATAAAATTATTAATCCATATTTCTCAAAAATCAACTTTAACCGTATTTCTCAAAAATCATAGTTTTTATAACTTTTTAAAAGTATAACGTTTATTTATTTAAAATGAATCAATTCCAAAAATATTTTATATTTTCAAAAATCACTTTAAAAATCATTTTTAAAGTTCCAAATTTGGTCCAATGATGCTACACACCAAATAGTCAATCACGACAACAACATATATCGATATGATAGTCCATCAAATATCAAAATATCTGAAATCAAATAAATACTGTTGAGGAATCCAGTTGGGTCCCTCCAACCTGTTTCCTGCATCCACAAACATTAGCATAATACCAATTTCGCTCCAGTACGAAATTATCGCGGTATATGAGATTTAAAATATTATCCGCTTAATAGACGACGCAATAGGGTCTCATCCGCTAAACAAAAAATGCGGGAAATCAATAACTCCAATATATACATATGCCAATATATATATTGCTATTATATATAATACCAATTTCACTGTTTATGAAATATTCGCGGTATATGTTTTTAATAAATAACCTCCGCTTACTAACGGCGCATAATGTCTATTTTAACAATCAATAGATAACAATCATCATTCAAACATGCATTCACATATTTTAAATCTAACTATTTAAAATAAAATCGAAACTAATTCGATTGAGTGAGAAGTTCTCACCTTGATTTCAAATTCCGTTTTAGCGATTTATTTCGAATAAAATTAAACGGACGTTTAATTTTACCCAAAATTCTCACTAACTCCAAACGACTCCAATCCAAATCCATCGCGTAGTGCTCATCCATACGATTCCAACGCAATTGGTTTCGTGCGTTTTCGACCTAGTATGAAAAGATATGATTTTTCAAAGATACACGAATTTATATTTATATAATTTACAACATACTTTTTATATTTTTAACCTATCTCCATTCAGAGCCGCATGATCCTTAGCCTCCAAATCACGACCGTCCACTGCATCTCCTTCATCACGCGCGTTACTTCAGTATAGCCGAACCCATATTGTAGAAATTAGGGTTAAATTTTACACCTAACACAATCAACTTCGCGACGATCAGAGAGTTCCATCGCGTGCGCCTCCCCCAGAGCCACCCACGCCATGAACAACCCCCAACTCGGTCGCCCTATACGTACGCAAATCGAGGCCGAACGCGCCTCCTTCAAACCTAAATTCGCGACAATCCGTGAAGAGATAGGATAAATCGACCGTTGGATTTATAGATTGTAGTGCCCTCTACCACTTTCTAGTTGAAGGTTTGTCGAATCGATGAACGGATTGAAAGAAATCAGAGGGGAAACGAGAAGAGTTGCTGGCCTTCGGTTGTATAAGTGGCGGCCGCATATAGAGTTAGGGTTTCATTTTATTTTTTTAGATTTAGGGGCTATTTATAGAAGATTTTTCAATCACTATTCATCCGGGAATTCCGAACTCCGATTTACGCGTCAAAACTGACGTTCCTAGGGTTTATCCCGCGTTCCGGACACAATGGAATAGGTTTCGGAAGCTAATTCGAACATCTGTGCGAGTTATGGCTACAAACGTTCGATTTAAATTAAATCGATTTAAACGATTTTCTAGGCGTTTTAATTTGTACCGGACAAACAGTAAATCCAATTGACACGAAATTTGAAACCTTACAATAATATCACATTACGGATCCGATAAAACTGATTTCGTCGAAATCCGAGACTTTTTGAAAAATGGCTATTTTAACTCGCCAAATTAAAATTAAAAATAATTCGATGCGTTTCGAGCTGCTACGATCAAACGATAGCTCCGATTGACACGAAAATTGAAATCCGATAATAACTAACTATTACGGATCCAATTGAACTGGTTTCGTCCAATTCTGAGACTGTTCAAAAATTGATTATTTTCACTAGTCGATTTTAATATTAAAATATTCAATTTTCACAAATTAACTTTTAATTCGATTTTAAAAGTTCTAAAATATCGTTCTAACTTCAATATGATAAAATAAAATTTTGCAAATCATTTACAATCATATTTATCCCCATTTTCAATTATTTCCATAATTTAACATATTAAATTATCGATTTAATTATCCAATTAAATCCAATTATTCAAATTAAAATTTATTCGACTTATAAATTTCACTTATTAATATTTAAAATTAATTAAATATTCAAATTTTAATAACTAAAAATCCTGGGTCGTTACAATTGATTTCCAAGACTACAATTACACCTTTTCTCGCTTAATAGATTACAAAGAAGTCTATAACTCTGAATAGCACTGAGAACCTTGTAGTGATAGTGATAGAGAATCAAACTAGAAGTAATCGAGTTTGATTCAATGTTGATTTCGGCAGAGTAATGGTAAGAGTATGTATTAAGAAAAGTGGAAGAAGAAGAGGAGTGAAAAACCAAAAAATTTGATGATAAATTCATTGAAACTAACCCCTATTTATAGAAGAACAACAGCCATGTCCATTCGTGAAGAGTTATGGCGAATAGACACTTCTTTTGAAATTTAAATTTTGAACTCAACTGACATTATGTCGACATGGGGTATATAGGCATGTCGACATCCCAAAGCATTTTTTGATGTTTTGATTTTCTTCGAAAATAACCTTTATCTTATATTTAAAACTTATTTAAACTTTATAAATATACTTGAATATAGTTAAAATTCATAACTAAATATAGAGAATAATATATATATAATTTAACTCTAATTTTATATTTTAAATCTAAGTATAAATATTTAAAAGTTAAATATATTATTTTAAAAGATAATTTAAAATCAGGAGTAATTTGACTTTGAAATTAAAGATAATTTTGAGGCTAAAATTATTTAAAATCAGGATAGAGGTTTTTGATGCTTTTAAAAGAAAGGTTTTGAAAATATTTTGAAAACATGATATAATTTTGAAAAATCATTTTAAATAAAAAGTTAGCGGATACAAAACAATGTTCCACTAGATTTTTCGTAGGTTCCATCCTACTTAGGGTTCCATCCCTTTAACAGGCTCGAAGTGGATTCCATTCCATGAACAAATTGGATTTTAAGATGCCAGTGTTTTTCTATGAGTTTTAACCAAAATTCCTAATAAAAAATACTTAACCTTGAAATCTTGAACTCTTGATAACCTTGATACTCATGAGTCTTCTATCTTGATATCTTGAATCTCTACACTGTACGGTCTTCTTTCTTAGTACTTACATGGTTAAATCCTGCATATACATATATATCTAAACTTATAATATTAGTATTTATATTTTATAAACTATTCTAAGGTTGTTGTCATCAAAAAAATCATCTCACGGACAAACATCGCTATTATAAGTATTATCATATATGGATTCTTAGTAGGATAGTTAGTAATTAAGGACTAAGTTTTAGTTTTAGAATTAAGTGTTGATTATTTATGATAACACTATCATTATAATCACATGTCATATAGTATTAGATTAAGGGGGAGTTATATAGTTTGGAGTTAGTTTTTGTTGATGACAAAGGGGGAGAAGTATAAAATAGGATAGTTAGGCATAGATTAAGGTGGAGTTACTAGTTTTAGGGGGGTTATTAGGATAGAAGTAATATTTCATAAACAAAGATTGTCATCATCAAAAAGAGGGAGATTGTTAGTCCCTGAGAAGATGGTTTTGATGACAACAACCTTAGAATAAGATTATAAAATATAAATACTAACATTATAGTTTAGATATATGTATATGCAGGATTTAACCATGTAGGTACCAAGAATGAAGACCGTACAATATAGAGATTCAAGAATGAAGATATCAAGATTGAAGACTCATGAGTATCAAGATTATCAAGAGTTCAAGATTTAAATATAAGTAATTTAGTTAGGAATTTTGTTAAAACTCCTAGAAAAGCACTGACATCTTAAAATCCATTTTAGTCGTGGAAGGGAATCCACTTCGATCCCGTTAAAGGGATGGAACCCTAAGTAGGATGGAACCTACAAAAAATCTAATGGAACATTGCTTTGTGTCCACTAACTTTTATTCAAATGTTTTAGAAAATTATATCTTGTTTTCAAAATGGTTACAAAATCTTCCTTTTAAAAGAATAAAAAATATCTATCCTGGTTTTAAAATACTTTTAGCCTCAAAATAATCTTTATCTTCAAAATCAAATTATCCTTGGTTTTAAACTATCTTTTAATTATAATATATTTAACTTTTTATATTTATACTTAGATTTAAATATAAAATTATAGTAAAAAATTATATATACCAAAATATTATTCCCTATACTTATTTATGTATTTTAACTATAGTTAAGTATATTTATAAAGTTTAAAATAGTTTTTTAATATAAGATAGAAGTTATTTTCAAAGAAAAACAAATTACCAAAAATAACTTAGGCCTGTCGACAACCCCAAGGGACCCTTGTCGACAGGGTGATAGTTTATTTCAAAAGTTTGAATTTTAAAGGAAGTGTATTCGTCATATCCTTTCACAAATGGACATGGTTGTTGTTCTACTATAAATAGGGACTATTTTAAACGAATTTACATTCATATATTCTCTGATTTCATTCCTCTTCTTCTTCCACATTTCTTTATATACATTTTTACCATTACTCTACCGAAATCACCATTGAATCTAACTAGATCATCTCTGGTTTGATTCTCTATCACTATCTTAACAAGATCTCAGTGCTATTCAAAGTTATAGACTTTTTTATAATTAATTGAGTGAGAAAAGGTGCGATTGTAGCCTATAAATCAATCAAGCGAGAAAACGTGTGATTGTAGCCTGGAAAATCAATCCGGTGAACATGTTGCCCGTAAAATCAAGCATCTCTACCCAGAGGATTGTGAATCTGGAGTGGTGTAGCTCGTGGCCTTGAAATCGAGGGTGTAATTGTTAGAATTGATATTGAAAGAAAATATGTACTTATGTTGCGGGACTGGATGTAGGGTAACTCTGAACCAGTATAAAATCCAGTGTGTTCTTTCCTTTATTGCTTTTACTTTATATTTGCATCTGTGTTTGAATCTGTGATCATATCTGTGTCTGAATATTGCATACATTTGTGTTCAAATTAATATAAACTCAAAAAGATTTATTAATTCCTTAAAACACTATTCACCCCCATCTAGTGTTGATTCTAGCCTTAAGATCCGTAATCCGTATTTCTCACATGATCATGACGAAGGAATGACTTAGATGGTGGATTGAGTTGAGGGATTACTAATTGATGAACATTCAAGTTCTCCGATAGATCAGAGAGAAGATCAAAAGGATTATAAGTTTCTACGATGGAAGGTTCTTTTTTATGATCATTAGATGTTGTCGTGGAATATTGATGGGAGTTATAAAGTGAATAGGCGGTATTCGGTTTTCATGAGTAGTAGGATGGAAGTTTGTTTGATGCAATATAGTCTCATTGTATATTGTTTTCCTAGTTTGAGCAATAGTAAGAGGTTGAAGCATCGTGTTTCCTATTCTCCTTCTTCTGTGGACAGGTCTTGATATTTGGCATGGAAGGAAGGTGTTACACTGTAATTCTTTTCCTTTGTTTTTTCCAACCCATTGTCTTTTGTTATTTAGCAGAAATTAATTCATTATCCGGATGCATCGTGCCTTCATTATTGCATTGTTGCATGCATCTCGGGTTGCCTTATGTTTTCTTACACTATAAATTTTTTCCATTATTTTTTCCAACCCGTTGTTTTTTGTTCTTAGCCATAGGTTTGTTATATACTACTGCATTGCCATTCTCTTGGTTTGCCTGCCTCAAAGGGTATGAAACAGCATAACTGGTGCACAGGCTAGTTGTATGTCCAATTTTTTTTTCATTTAGTACATATAAGGGTTCCGTGACTAATCTTAATTAACTTTATGACTTGTTTCGCCCTCTTCGACAACATTGATGAAGTCCAAAAGTTAATTAGAAGGAGTTATTTCAATCAAACATTTTGCATATTTTAAATGCTAAAGATTCTTCATCGACTCATCATAACAAATATGTTGACCTATGTGACAAGCTAGCCAATTAATTCAAGTAGAGTCTATATCATAAGTGTTATTCTATAGAAGTGAAAACATATATGAAATTTTAGTATTTGGGATTGCCCACTGCCAAATGTCGGGTTCCATCTCATGATTATAAACATTTGTCCCTTAAAAAATTTGGTTGACTCGTAAAATATGTTGTTTAGCCCTATCACATGGGAAATCATTCTAAGAGTTAACATTATTGAATTTAGCATCAATGTATCCATTTACTTTCCGAAATTTTCTTAAGAGGGTAATGACCATCATGTATGAAATTTTCTTGCCAATAGAAAGCCAATCACATAATTCTATAAATATTTAATGCCTTCTTCCCGAACTTCAGGAGGAGGTGGAAGAGGCTTGCCTACATAAGCTTGCCTACTAGAAAGAAAAATTCTCGTAAACAAAGTGAATTCTACTTAAAGTTGGCATTTTAGTTATTAATATGAAAAATAAAAAATTATAAAACTGAAAAATATTTTTAGAAAAAATATATAGAAACGTAACGGAAATTATTTTAGAAAAATATTTTTAGACAAAATTAGGAAGTTGTATCAACACATTTGTATTTCTAAAGCTTTCCTATGTGTTTGTGATAAATTTTTTATCCAAAACATATCTTATTTATGATACAATATTTGATTCAATTGATTGACCTATCTTGTAAAAATTGTTATTTTGGTTTACTTATCCAACAGAGCTCAAATCTGGTAGTAAAAAATAGATGAAATTTGATTGATGTAGGTGAAACGGGACGAGTAGTGGCTGAAGGAACTATCGCTTCAACTGATCCAACAACAAGGGTTCACTGTGTTCCATTAGGAAAAGATGCGGTAAAAGTTTGGGTAGACTTTGTGAGAGTAAATGATGCATTACTTTAGAGACCTACATCAGAGTGTACATACATGGAAGATGCTTTTGGGACTACCGTAGCTTGGCCGACAACATATCTCATTGGGGAATCAAGTTCAGTTTAACAATAATATTATATAAACTCTGCTTATCAGATTGCACATAAACAAAAACATATATAGTTGAATGTTAAAATAATCGAATAGGTAAAATTTGATGGGCTGAGATTAAATTGGGACGTAGAAAGATAAAATGTTCATGAAGGAATGTAACCTAGTTTTTGATTCATAATATGCTTGTTTTAGTTGAAATAAAAAGTGCCATGATCTAATGATCTAGCGTTAAAGTTTAAATCGTATATGACCATGCAACATTGACATATAGAAATGTCTAGATATTGAGTGGGAAAATAAACTTGGATTTCTTTTCTTAGCTTGCAAGTATTTATGGCCTATACATACACGCATGAAAGAAAGATGAGGAGGACACATTTTCATTCTTGCTTATTTTTCTTCTTCTTCTTCTCTAAAAAAATTAAAATAAATGAATTACACAGAGAGCGAAATGATATATTTTCACACATGGATATACACAGCAAATGAAACATAGAACTTCTAAACTCAGCGAGAAATATCTGTGTGTTGTGCAAGTGAGTGCGTATATATGTGCTATGCAAATCAGTGGATCCAAGTGAAGTAGTGATTGGTTGAAGTTTTGGTGAGGGAAGGTGTATGGTTGACAGTGAATGATAAGGCTATGGAGGTTCTAGTCGGCTTGCGGTGGGGTGTTCCGGAAGTGACGATGGTGTAGCAGCAGGCAGATGATGTTTGCGGTGCATTCTTGCTGAAGTTGTTGTATGGGTTGTTGGTTGTGGGCTAGTGGAATTAGCGGTTATTGGCAGAGAGGTAAGGCAGTGCTGAGGTGATGAGGTAAGTAGGAAGTGGGAACTGAAAAGAGCGATGATTGTTTGAGGAGATGGTGGTGCATGTTGTAGGTGTAGATTGCAGTAGGCGATTGTCAGTTTCGTGTACAGTTTGAAGATGGCAGATTGTGATGACGGATGAGAGCTTGTTGATGAAGGTTGCTAGTTGTGGTCAGTGAGGTGTTTGGATTGGTGATTGTAGATTGGTTTTGGTGTTTGTAGTTTTCGAGTTGCTGGTGGGATTATCTAGGACGTGAAGGGTTGAATTGTGGTAGATGGAGGTAGGGAGTAATAAAGCAGTGTTTGGGAGGAGTTTAGAGATTATGTTGTAGGTTGAGATTATGTTTGGATATTTATATTAATTCAGACTAAAACATCAGGGAGGGAGGGAGGGAGAGGGGGGAGCAAGAGAGAGATCTGATTGATATAAACCTTTATTTCTTTGTTTATGCTTTTTCAGTTGAAACACAGGGAACCACTTTTATCTCTAGTCTGTAGCAGCATGTAGTCCAATATGTGTGCATTTCCATTGGACTCACTACTTCAGATGTTGCTTCATGGACCTGCATTCTTGCTTTTCATTCATTGCTTTAGACATGCATCTCTCTCTTCTGCATTTTATCTGAGCTTTCCTCTGGTTTCAACATCCCAATATGTTTAGGAAACTCATTGACATGTGTTTAGGAAACTCATCTCTATCTTCTGTACACATATATGTGTTTAGGCAACTCATTGACATGCAATTCTTAATGATTTGCGGATGATTGCAATGGAATAGTAGATTTCACAGCCACTCTTCAAATTTGATTTTATATGCTGTTATAAGAAAATGTTTAAATCGTAGCAAAGCCTTGGCATCTTACATAGTTAGTATTATATGCAGTTATAAGAAAATGTTTAGATTGTAGCAAAGCCTAGGCATCTTACATAGATTATAATTCTATGGTTTGAGTTCAAAAAAGATATCGCTAAGCTCTTAAGTACTACTGCATTATGAATACTTTATGCTTTTATTTACCCTGATGCTAATTTGTGAACTTGGAAAAAATTTCTCATTATTGAGTATACCTTCTGGTAAACCTACAATTATTTCAAGTTTTGGTTATATTATGTTTGAATAACAATCAATTAATATTGTTTGAATGTTACTTGATAATTCATGGCAATTATTGTTTACCAACCTTGTTTACAGGTAATTAGCTTTTTCGAAGTGAAGACCATCAACAACAATGGACATGACTTCAATTGTTATATGTATTATGATATTTGTTAGTACTGATTATATAAACTTGTTTGTGAATGCTTGTGGTATTTGAATTTTCTCATTTTGCCAAATAACTATTACTTATATGGTTATGGATATTATACTTATGTGGTTAACATATTCTCAATTATTTGAATATAATGATTACATGATTGATTGATTGGTTGTTGGTTTGAATACGGTAATTATATGATGGTTGCTTATTTTAATATGACTATTATATAACTGGTTGCTGGAAATAATATAAGCCATTAACAACATATATTAGCATGTAAAATATGCTACAAAATAGTCAATACCTTTTAGTAGCGTTTTAAAAATGCTATAGAAACAAATGTAAAATACCACCTTAACTTATAGTGGCATATACGAAAAGTTTTTAGTTGCACAAAATAAACGCCATAAAAAATAAAAGAATGAACCAAGTACAAATGTAACTAAAAATTTTAGTCACGAAAGGGTTTTGTAAACGCTGTAGAAAAACCTTTAGCAGCATTTAAAAAATGCAGTTATATGGAAATATTTTGTAGCGGTTGTTAAAACGCAACCAAAAAATATCATACTTTTAGTTGCACGACCTGTAGGAGTATTCTTTAAAATGCTACTAAAAGTTTATCCTTTTTCAAACGCTACTAAAGGTCTTTTCTGGTGTAGTGCATATTATCATGCATATATGAAAATTAACTAATACATATGTTGAGTATACCAATACTCACATAATATAGTTTAATTTCACAAATAACTTTTAAATCAAATCAAAGTTGAATTATACTAAATATAGTATGGTATAATATGCACATTTGTTCATAATAACACAAAATGATCATCAGGTATATTTAATAAAAGGAATATTTTTGAAACAGCCATTTTCATTCCATCGCATGACCCACTTGATCAAACATAGAAAACGTTTACGAATTTTCCTACGTCTTTCCTCATCTCATTGACCACTGAAGTTATTCCCATTCCTTACTCACACAATTCCTATGCCTCCATAAAATCATCAAAATGGAATAGTAAATCCTGTTTCAAAAATTCATTGTCTTTCCACTATTGATGAGTCATGGGCTGAAAGTAGAAGTGCAAATGTAGTATGGGCAGTGAGGGTAAAATGACTTGGGGTTAGAGGCATTTGGTACGACAATTGATTTGTAGGATCTTGAAAAGCGACTATGGATGGAGTGGTATAGATAGTTAAAGAAGTTTGATTTAAAAGAGTTGGGTTTTGCGAACAAGGGGAGACTTGAAATTTTCCACAAAATCATGCATTTGCAGAATATGCATTATTATTCTTTGAGATATTTGAGGTTAGAAGTTATTGATCTTGATGCTTGTAATGTGGTAGATTGTCAAATCTATTTAATGACCCACCTTTCTGCATTCTTTATACGAGCATTACGGCAGACACTTCGTGCGTGAATTGTTTTTTTGCAAATTATATTTTTTTAATCATATTTTCTGTTGAAATAACATGTAGTTAGTTTTAGTTTTTATTTATAAGTTGTGATGTCTGATTTTTTTTTGTTTCAGCCTTTATTTCTATGATTAATTAATACATAATGAATTTTTAAAGGAAATTTATTTGTTAGATCCTATTTTTAAGTGATATAATTTGATTTGGCAATATTTATAGATGGACGTTTAGAATTTGTGAAAAATGTTTATTTGTTAGATCCTGTTTATAAGTGATATTAAGATTTGATTTGATAGTATTTATAGAGAGGCTTTTGAATTTGTTAAAAACAATTATTTGCTAGATGCTACTTTTAGGTGATACTAAGATTTGATTTGGCACTATCTGTTGAGGGATCTTTGAATTAGTAGAATAAGTTTATTTGTTGGATTTATTTTTAAATCACAGTAAGATTTTGACAATATTTAGATGAGTATTTTTGATAGTTCACGCTGACGAAAAAATGTGACATCAAATGACATCAAAAAAGTGTAACACCAAGGGTGTTACAACTGGATAAACAAAGGGCATTCTTATCAATTATTTATTGTGAAACTCCGTATTCTTTATGCTAGAAATGAAGTCTTGTTAACGACAACTTAACCAAGTCAATTTTCGCATAAAATCTAGCAGGGTTAGAATAATTAGTTTTCTCGTACCTCGTCAGTTTTAAACAATGTAGCTTGATGATGTGCAATGTGAAGATGCATGCATTTGTATAATAGTGCGCCAAAAGCATTAGAAGTGAAACTCATATTGGAAATAATAACTAGTCATACATAGGGTTGTTTTAGCGACCATTTTGAAGCTTTTATTAGAAAATTAAGAATCATCTTATTTTCTCGTAGCCCCAAACGCATGAAATCATCTTCACAATGAGTCTAATAAGAGCATCTCCAACCCTTATTTATCTTTAATGTAAAGTAGAAGCCGCCTCACTAACTAACAATATTGTTTAAAATTACTTCTGTAATGAAAATGTTAATTAGAAATTAAAGATGTCATTCTGAAACATAATGTCTAGTTATAGGCATTGTACTTCACATGTGAAGTATGATGCGTCATCAATTATTAATAATTTAACACAATAATGTATAAATTATTATATTATTATAAAAAATAATTTTTTTTATCCATAGAATAGTTAACGCATAAGCAAAATTTGTTTCTAACACATTGAGCATTGGAGGAATGATGTATGTATTACTATTAAGTGTACTTTACATTGTGAAAAGGTCCATGCCACATAGGTTTTATAAGAAAATATGTTGTTTGTGTATTGAAGATGCTCTAAATCCTAGTTATCATGTCTAACAACTCAATATCAGTTGCTGCATTTAAGGAGAATTAGAAGAAAAAAACTCATTCTCGTTGTTTCCATCCGAGATCTCTTATCACATGTTTTCCGATAAAGCATATTTTAAAGGATGAACAAAATGACCGATTTCCTCATTAGCGAGTTCAATTAACACTTTTCAATAATAATTTTTGAATGGTTTTGGAACGAAAGGAATTTGATAATCCTAAATAAGCACAACGACAAAACTTTTAGTTGTCTCCATCGAAAAATCTAGGGGTGCGACAGAGTAGGTTTGGAAGGTTTTTGTACTTTGTTTGAAATAAAAGCTATTAGGTTAGGAAATGAAACTATGAGTTAGGCCAGGATCACTAAGAGGATGTATGGTTTAGGAGTAACATGGTCGTATCTCAAGTGCCGAGGTAGTAAGATATGAGAAGGTAAATTCATAATGCCATATCTGGGTAGGATTGAATCATTTAAATGAGGCATCGTATATAAAGGTTAGGGTCAACTGTAGTGGCGTGGGTGCTTAATTCAGGTCTTGCAATGAGGGACTTTTGATAGCACGTGGGGACGATGAACTAGGCTTGGTAGGCAAGGATGTTATTAGTAGATGTTTGATCTAGAAAGTAGGAAGTGGATCTGATGCAACAAAACTAAATCGAGATAGGTTAATTATGGATAGTGAGCAGTAGGGAGTGTGGCTATTCAAAAATGAGATGATGATAATTAAGTATGAATATTTTTGAAATTAAAAAAATTATTGATTGAATCAATAATACAGTTGCAATATGCTATATGTAGCTGTTTATAATGATTTGCGGTAATTCTGTATTATGGGTTGTCGGGCTTATTCATAATACAACCCATACCCATATTTGAGATAAGTATCCTATTTGTATTACTTGCTGCTCATTTCATTCGGCTGTGTATGTTTCTTCATTTACTTCTTATATCTCCTTGCAATTTGAGCTAGGGTTTTCGTCTCTTCTCAAATGATCTTCAATCCTTTACAAATCTTTCAGATCTTCAAAGAAAGGTTTGAACTTTGAATCCAGTGAGCTTTGCTTGAGCTTCAACGAGTTGATTTAAGCTAGAGTTTTGATGAACTACCTGGTATAGAGCTTAATTCTTCATCTCTTTGCAGCGATTGCTCAGAACAAGTGATGACTTAAAATGGAGCTTCTGTGGTCAGATCTGACCTTAGATTTGAATCTGATTTGAATCTAGTTTTTTGGCAGTTTGACTGTTAAAGTATTCGACATTTAGTTCTTGCATTAGACACAAGAAATTTTTGGCAGGAAAAGCTTTGGTAAGTATATCTTCCCTGGGTAAGTGCTTGGTAAGTGATTTATTTCAATCATTCCTTTCAATACTTATTCTCTGACGAAATACAAGTCCAATTCTATATGTTCGGTTCTAGAATGTAGGATTAGATTTGCTGTTAAGGACACAATTCTTAGATTATCACACCAAATTATAGTTTTGTTGTTGATATTGATCTTTAGTTCACTTAATAATGATTTGATCCACATTATCTCTACCGTTGCATTTGCGACACTTCTATACTCGGTTTCAGTAATAGATCTTGAGATGGTTGTTTTCTTTTCAGAACACCACGACCCTGGATTCTTTCCTATGTAAACACAGTAACAAGATGTTGATCTATAATCATTTGGGTCAGTTTCCCAATCTGCATCTGCAAAACCAAATAAATTTAGATTAGTATAGTTTCTCAAAGTTAAACCATGATCTATCGTACCCTTTAAATATCTCGGAATCCCTTTTACTGCTCTCCAGTGCTTATCTAGAGGATTTTGCATGAACTGACTAAATTTATTCACACTGTATGAAAATTCTGGCCTTGTAGTAGTTGCATATTGTAATGCTCCAACTGTACTTCTGTATTGTTTAGCACCAGTGATTGGTTCACCTTCATTCTTTGATAAATGTAGATTGTTTGTCATTGATGTAGGTAGACTGTTTGCTTGATCCGTTTTGGTTTTGATCAGAATTTTAGATATGTATTTCTTTTGACTTAATTGAATAATTGAGTTTCGTAATCTTTTGACTTCAATCTCTAGAAAATAATGTAATCTCCAAGATCTTTGATAGAAACTCTTTATTCAGTGACAAGCACCTTTGTCCAAGTGGTTAATTGTTTCGGCTTTGGTGTAGGATGTCACAAGTTCGAAACTTGGTTTCGAACGTTTATTTGACATGGGATATGTTGTCCCAATGATTTGTTGTATATAAAGTATCAGTTCAAAAAAAAAACTCTTTATTCAGTTATTGAATAGGGTTGCTAATTTCACTGTTGTTTCATGTAACAATAAAATCATCTACATATATCAGTACATATATGACATATTTCTTGCAAATTTAGTGAATAAAGAGTTATCTGATTTTGTGTGATTGAAGCCAAGTTTGATTAATGTTGTCTTTAATTTCTCAAACCACATTCTTGGTGCTTGTTTGAGTCGATAAATTGCTTTGTTGAGTTTGCAAACCAGTTTAATTCTAGCTTGTTTGTATCCATCAGGCTGCTCCACATATATCTCTTTTTGAAAAATTCCATTTAGAAATGTAGTTTTGACATCTAGCTGCTTTATTTTCCAGCTTTTATGCAAGGCAATTGTGAGAATGATCCTAATTGATGTTGGTTTAACAACTGGTGAGAAAGTTTCATTAAAATCAAATCCTTGTTGTTGAGAGTAACCTTTTGCCACAAGTTTGGCTTTGTACTTAGATATTAATCCATCTACATTTCTTTTCAATCTGTAGGTCCACTTACAGCCAATGATGTTTTTATGACTTGGTATGGTTACTAGGATTAATGTATTGTTTTTCATGAGTGTTGTATACTCTTCATCCATTGTTGGTTTCCATTTTTTATTTTGTATAGCTTTCTGATAAGTATATGGTTCTTCAGTATCAAGATTTGTAATGTATATTTTTAATTTGAAAATTCCACTCTTTTCCCTAGTAATCATATGGTGACTAATTGTTGTAGATGCTAAAGATTAATGATTGGATCTATCATCAGATTTAGGCTGTGAACTTGATATCTGTGCTTGATCACTCATTTTTTGATCAACTTACTGATAACTGTAACCCTGATGGGTTGCATAATGAGGACTCATGGGTGATTTTCCTGACTCATGATCTAACCCAGTATTGGGTACTATGAGTTGTGGTCCAAAATTATTTAGTTGATCCTCTACAAACATTTCTTGATTTTGTGGTAAGGGAGGTAAGGAGAACTTTGAATTATAAATTTTCTGAGTTGTCTTAATCTCCTTATCATTAAATTGAAATGCACCTTCATTGAAGATAACATGTCTTGAAATGAAGATTCTTCCTTTGCGATCTAGACATTTGTATCCTTTTACATTATTGCATATCCTAGAAAGGTACAGGGTGAAGATCTAAAACTCAACTTGTGGTCATTTTATGATCTTAAACATGGAAAGCATATGCAGCTAGATACTTTAAGACTTTTGTAATCAGGTTGTACATTGAACAGCATCTCAGTTGGACTTTTTCCTTGTGGTACCTTGGTTGGTAATTTGTTAATCAGGTATACTGCTGTACCAAAGGCATTTGGTCAGAATTTCATGGGTAGAGATGCTTGAGCAACATGGTAAGTCATGTCTCAACTATATGTCTATACTTTTTTCTGTTAAAACATTCTGTTCAGATGTGTAAGGACAAGTAGTTTTCAGTATTATCCCTCTCTTTTGAAAATGCTCCTTATGTGCTTTGAATTCTGCACCACCATCAGTTTGCATGACTTTGACTTCATTGCCATTTTGTTTTTCTATCCGTGCTATAAATTGTAAAGCTGCAAAATATGTCTCAGATTTTTCTTCCACGAAATATATCCAAACATATATTGAATATACATCTATGAATGATATATAGTATTTAAAACCATAGTCGGTATCCATGGGAGCTGGTCCCCATAAATCTATAGCAATAAGTTCTAATGGTTTATTATATTTGGTTTCAGAATCTTAAAATGGCAGTTTATGATTTTTTTCAAATTGACAGTATGTACAAATATATGGAATGGATACTTTATCATTTTTTTTATTGTTATTCAATATTTTTTTTACAACATCGACACTTGGATGACCTAACTTACAATGCCATATATCAACTAGGCCTGCCTATGGATACCCGAAAAAATCAAAATCCGTCCGAATCCATATCCGAAAAAATCGGATATTATCCGATATCCGAAAAGAGGATGCGGATATCCGATATTCGAAAAGAAAATCGGATGCGGACATGGGCATATCCGTATCCGAAAAACATCTATCCGATCCAAAATTAATTATAATAAAAATTATTATTATTGATTTATTATTTAATGATGAACTTAAAATATACTTAGAAATGAATTGTTCCACTGTGAAAAACTGATTAGTATAGTAGTGTGTGTATTGTCATTTGAGAAAGTGATTGTTTTAGTTCCAAAATATTAGTATAATAAAAATCTTATTCAATTTCAGATGCGGATATTTGGGATATTTTCGAATATCCGAAAATATCCACCTTTTATTTTCGGATGTGGATATTTTCGGATATTCGAAAAATATCCACGGATGCGGATACAGATGTTAATTCTCAAATGTCCATGAATATCAAATGCGGATTTGTCGATTTGGATGCGGATTTAAATTTTCGGATGCGGATGCCGATGCGGATACAACCATATCTGCATCCGTTCGCATTCGTTGACAGCCCTAATATCAACTATACTCATACTCCTTTTATTTTGAGATGATCGAAAATGATTACAGCACTGATTTTTTTTCCAGTACTTCTTGAATCAGCTAGAGTAAATCTGTAAAGTCCATTTACTGTTTTACCTTGCAAGAGAATTGTATTTATTATTATATCTCTTATTAAACAATATCTTGAATAAAATTCAAAATATACATTGTTATCATAAGCAAATTGAGATACACTGAGCAAATTCTTTTTAGTTTGTGGAACTCTTAAAAGATTATTATCATAGAGTACCCTTTCACCTTGTATATAACCATTACCAGTATGAGTAATTTTAGTTTATTCACCATTACCTATGTGTATACACTGTTTACCTTTGTACTCTTTGTTTCCCAGATTTAGATTGCTCGGATTATTGGTAACATGATTTGTAGCTTCTGAATCTAGATACCATGTGTCATCTTGAATATCTTCTATTTTAGTTGTATCATTGTAACTGCCTTTAGTGTAATCAGATTGATTTTTGGTTTTCTGTTGTATGTTGGCCAAATTTGCACTTGGTTTTTGAATGCTTTGTTGCCCAGGTGTGTAATTAACATCAAATTTGAAATAGCACTTGTTTGTTGTGTGTCCAAATCTCACACAAATCTAACATCTAGGTCTACCACCATTGTTGTTACTCCATCCACCACCTCTGCCTTTGTATCTATATGATTGTTGCTTCGTTGATTGTTATTATTTGAATCATTTCTTTATTGAGTTCTTTCTTGTTTTCTTCCTTTGTTTCTGACGTAATTGACTGATAGGTCAAAAACAGTTAGTTTTCTCTGCTCTAATCTGCCTTCATGGGCAATGAGAATAGGGTGCATAACGATAAAGATGGTGTAATATCAATATATGATATTACTACCACAATGGCTTCATATTCATCATTTAATCCACCCAAGATTGATAAATTTTGTTCAGTGTCACTCACTGCATATCCTGCTGCTCCAAGTCATAAAATGTTTTAATTTTTGATAGATACTCTCTCATAGACATGTCATTCTTCTTTAAATTTTGCAATTGTCTCTTATAATGCATGACTTTCGCTGCTGAGTGAGAACTGAACACCTACTCCATAGTAGACCGGATTTTTTGAGTATTTTTGCATCCTATTAGTTGTGGTTACAAATTTGCACTTATTGTAGACAGTATCCATGAACATAAAAAACTATCTTGCCTTTGATAAATTGTGTATTCACTGTTTAAAACTGAATTTCCTTCAGTATTTGAAATATATTGCTCTGGCTCTTGTTTTGTTCCAAGAATATATTCTTCCAAGCCATATCCTCTTACTGATGTTTGGACTTGAAACTTCCATGGCAGATAATTTGTTTCATCTAACTGAGTTTGTAGACTTACTATGATTTTCGATATATTCTATGCATATTTGATGGTGCAGGATTTGATCTTGGACTTGGCGATGTTCATGAATTGTTGTCTATGTCTCCTTCAGCCATGATTAAGATTCAAGAAAGAATGAAAAAAAAGCTATTCAAATAAGAAGGGGCCGGAATCAAGAACCTAATTTTCCAGACAAGAAACTGAGTGAATGCTAATTATTCAGGTGAATTTTGACCAATATCTTGAATAAGATCAGAAAGCGGCCAATGATCTTGATTGCTGGCACGACTTAGTGATGATTCTTGTTTCAGTTTCTTGAATATATTTTTACTAAAAGCAACCGAAGAGTTGAATGATGAATGTTTTCTGACAACTCTTTTTGGCACGGCTTAATGATGATTTTGATGAATTAAAGAGTTCAGAAAAATGAAACTTCAACAGTTTCAGACGATGAGTGAAAACTTTGACGATCTGCAGCAGATGCAGCCAATTCAGATGACGAAAAGAACTCTGATGAGTGTTGGCAATGTACTGTTCTGTTGGTTAAACAATTTTGAAGTGCTCTGATACCATATTCAAAAATGAAGTGATGGTAATTGAGTATGAATATTTGTGAAATCAGAAAAAGTTGAAATCTCTGATTTGCTGTTGTGTATAATTGTGATATATGCAGAGCTTGAGAAAGACAATGTATTTTCTTCTTACTGAAAAGAATAATACAGAAATTGTACAGAGTCTTGAATATAAATACAAAGTAAATGGGCTAAGAATCACGGCCCAGAATGATACAAAATAAAATAAAGGTTCGGGTAAAGGTGAACCCATTGAACCCGCATCTGATGAAACTCAGTATTTGTTGAGATTAGGTTACGCCGTTCTCTTATTATCTTTTACTCCGCCCCTCAAATCAGAGGCTAGGGCAAGTCGCCTTTCTCATCTTTAAGCAGAAAATTGAGAGAAAGTTAGAATCTTTCTGCTATTTTGAGTGAAAGAGATCTCCTTTATGGATTTGAAGGCTTGAGTGCTGCAAGAACCAGCTGAACCCTAGCTTTTAAAGGCTGATTTGTTGAGACTTCTCTCTTTGCTCGACTCTTGAGTTGATGCTGGCTCATCTGATGTATTGCCTAGAGCAGAGTCGACGCTGGCTGTGTATTTCACTTTCAGGTCATCTCTGAACCTTATGAAGTTTTGGTAAGTTAAGGCTTTGGTGAGAACATCAGCCCTTTGGTAAGTCCCAGGTATGTGATTAACAAGTAGATTGCCTTTGAGAATATGGTCGCGAACGAAATAAATGTCGATTTCTATGTGCTTAGTTCTTGCGTGAAGCACTGGGTTAGCAGACATATATACTGTGCTTTGATTATCGCACCATAGCACTGGTTTAATGTTGGATTTGATCTTTAATTCACTCAGTAAGGATTGAATCCACATAATTTCAGCGGTTGCACTAGCCACGCTTCTGTATTCCGCTTCCGTGCTTGATCTGGATATTGTTGACTGTTTTTTTGAGCACCATGAAACTGGATTTTCTCCAATGTATATACAGTAGCCAGAAATTGATTTTCTATCGTCTCGGTCTGTTGCCCAATCTGCATCACAGAACCCTGTCACATTGAGTGTTTTGCATGTCTTTAGAGATAGACCATAAGTTGTTGTTCCCTTTAAATATCTCAGTATTCTCTTTATAGCTTTCCAATGCTCATCAAGTGGTTCCTGCATAAATTGAGACAACTTGTTAATACTGAATGATATATCTGGTCTGGTTATGGTTGCATATTGTAATGCTCCCACAACACTTCTGTACTGTTTTATGTTAAATATTGGTTCCCCCCTGTGCTTTGACAGTTGATGATTGCAGACCATAGGTGTAGGCTGAGACTTGGCTTCTGTCATATTTGACTTTTGTAGTATTTCATTGATATATTTTCTCTGGCTTAAAAATATTTCTGACTTTGATTTTCTGATGACTTCAATACCTAAAAAATAACAGGGATCACCAAGATCCTTGACAGAAAATTGCTTGTCCAGATACTGAACAAGTTCACTGATTGCTGTGTCATCATTTCCTGTAATTAGTAAGTCATCAACATACACCAGAATATATATAATAGATTCTTTATTAATTTTGATAAATAAAGAATTTTCAGATTTTGTTGATTGGTATCCCAATCTGACAAGTGTGCTTTTGAGTTTTTCAAACCAAACTCTTGGAGCCTGCTTCAGACCATAAATAGCCTTGTTTAGTCTGCACACACACTTCTTTTTCTGAATGTAACCTTGTGGCTGTTCCATATAAATTTCTTCATGTAATGTTTCATTCAGGAATGCATTGTTAACATCCAATTGCCTAATTCTCCACTGCTTATGTAAGGCAATAGTGAAGATTACCCTAATAGTAGTTGGTTTCACCACAGGAGAGAAAGTTTCATTGAAGTCAAATCCATATTGCTGTGTATATCCCTTAGCCACAAGTCTAGCTTTATATCTGCTAATTGTTCCATCTGCATTTTTCTTTAACTTGTATGTCCACTTGCAACCAATAATATTTTTGTTGTCTGGAATATTGACTAAATCCCAAGTTTTATTTTTGATGAGAGCTTTGTACTCCTCATCCATTGCAGCTCTCCAGTTGTTATCTTTTATAGCTTGTTCAAAGTTTTCTGGTTCCTCTGTTGCTTTGATTGCAGTATAGATTTTTGGCTTAAATATTCCACTTTTAGACCTTGTAGTCATTGGATGGCTTGATCTGACTTGTATTTCTTCAGAGTGTGCTTCATTATCATTGCTTCTGCTTTGACTCTGCTGACTATCTAAAGTTTGACTAATCTGTTGCTCTTGTTGGTTTGTGCAGATGGGAGACTGATTGAGATGGCTGGCCCCACCTGCTGTTTCATGACCAGAATCATTGGACATGGCAGATTGTGAATCATTAGTGTTAGCAGTACTCTCAGTCTCCTGTTCCCAGATTTTAGAATATACAGGTAAATCAGGTATAGATACTTTAGGGTTGTATATCTTTTTGGATGTTTCCATATCAGAGTTGCCAAAGGGGAATACATGTTCATTAAAGACTACATGTCTGCTAATGAACAGTTTTCCCTTACTATCCAGGCACTTGTATCCTTTCTGGTTATTGGGATAACCAAGAAATGTACATGGTTTGGATCTGAAATCTAATTTATTTGTGTTGTACTGCCTTAAATTAGGAAAGCATAGACATCCAAATGGTTTTAAAGCATGATAGTCAAGTTTAATGCCTAGTAGTCTTTCCATAGGACTTTTACCTTTCAATACTTTTGTAGGTAATCTATTAATTAAGTAAACAGCTGTATTAAAAGAATCTGGCCAGAATTTTAGTGGTAAATGTGCCTGTGCTAAAAGTGTGAGTCCTAATTCTACTATATGTCTATGTTTCCTTTCAATCAAGCCATTTTGTTCAGAAGTGTAGGGGCATGTAGACCTATGTACTATCCCCTTATCATTAAAGTATTTAGCTAATGGTTTGAATTCAGAACCCCCATCAGTTTGCATAATTTTGACATGGTGACCTATTTGTTTTTCAACAAGGGTTATGAAATGTAACACTACACTGTATGTTTCAGACTTAGCTTTCAGTAAATAGATCCAAGTGTATCTAGAATGAGCATCAATAAAAGATAGATAATATTTGTAACCATAGTCAGAGCATACTGGAGCAGGACCCCAAATATCTGCAGCAACTAATTCAAGTGGATTAGAATACATAGTAGTAGAATCATTAAATGCTAATTTATGGCTTTTGCCCATTTGACAGTAGGTGCAGATATATGGATCAGGAATATTTTTGAAAGAAACTTTGTTTTCATTGAGAACTTGTTTAACAATAGTTACATTTGGGTGTCCCAGTTTGTAGTGCCACAGATCAAAAATATTTCTATTCTCTTCTGTTTGATTCACCTCAGTCAAGTTACAATTATTCTTCTGGTTTACAACACTGGTGGAGTTAATAAAATTGAATCTGTAAAGCCCTTTATCAGCATCACCCTGCAAAAGAATTTCATTAGTCAAAATATCTTTTACTAGACAGTATTTGGGAAAAAATTCAAAATAGACATTGTTGTCTCTTGCAAATTGTGAAACACTGATGAGGTTCTTTTTTATCTTTGGCACTCTTAACAAGCTGTTTAAAAATAACTGTCTAGTACCTTTAATATAAGTTCTACCAGTATGTGTTATTCTAATACACTTACCGTCCCCCATGGTAATTGATTGTTTACCTTTATACTCTTTGTTCCCAAGATTGAAATTGTCAAGATTGCTTGTTAAATGATTGGTAGCTCCAGAATCTGGGTACCATGCTTCATCTTGAATATGTTCTGGTTTAGTGATTTGATTTCTACAAGTATCTGACTGACCATTTTGATCCTGTTGAACTTGGGCTAAGTTTGCACTTGGGTTCCCACCTCTTTGATTGTTTGTATTCTGACCTGGTACATAGTTCAAATTTAATCTGAAGTAACACTTGGTAGCTGTATGTCCAACTTTTTCACAGATCTGACACTTTGGTTTATTATTGTTGTTCCATCTTCCTCTGCCTCTTCCCCTTATAGACTGATTGCTTCTTTGCTGATTCTGATTGTTGTTGTACTGATTTTTATTTTTGGAACTAGAGGCAAAGTTTGCAGACATATCTATTTCATTGAACTTCTTGTATTCAATTCTTCCTTCATGAGCAAGGAGGATTGAGTGAACATCTTCAACAGAGGGGGTCAATCTTTGAGATGATATAACAGCTACAACTGCTTCATATTCCTCACTAAGACCACTTAGTATTATCAGTACTTGCTCTGAGTGTGGTATCTTATGACCAGCAGCATCAAGCATATCACATAGACTTTTTATCTTTGTCAGATACTCACCCATGGTCTGATTGTCTTTCTTGATACTGTGTAGTTGTCTTTTATGATGCATGATCTTGGCAGCTGATTGAGAATTAAAAATTCTCTCTATGGTTGACCAGATCCCATTTGCTGTCTTACTACCTATTACCTGTGGTAACAGTTTTATGCTTATAGACGATAATAACCAAGAACAAATTAAACTGTCCTGTCTTTGGTGCTTTATAAATTCATCATTACTGATAGTTTTATTTTCTTGATCAGTTATGAATCTGGGTGGAACAGTGATGGTGCCATACAAAAATTCTTCAAGGCCATAGCCTCTAATGGCTGTCTCCACTTGAACTTTCCATAGAAGATAGTTATCTTCTTCAAGATGTGCTGTGACAAGTTGATTCTGGGGACTTATCACAGTCTTTATGAGGCTTTCAGTGGCATTCTGATGAGATACAGGGACAGTGCTTGATGTGGCAGTGCTGCCATTATCTCCTGCCATGATAACTTGAGAGATATGTAATCAACAAGTGGAAAAAGAAGGCACTTACAGAGTCAGAGAGGATCAACAGTGGAAGATACAGGTTAGTTACAGCCAAACTCAAATGATGAGATTTAACTGATGGGTTCTTGGCGAGGTAACAACCCCTTTTGTGATTTCTTGATGGTTTTTCCTGACTCTGATGGTGAATTTTTTTGATGCACTTCTTTCTGCTTTGCTTTTATTCTGATCAGTTGCAGCCAAAATTTTTGATCTTCAGGCACGGCACTGATCAATACTCAGATGATGAGAGAATCTCTGATGAGTATTCTGATCACCAGGTGATGACACAGTATCTGATGGTGATTCAGATTCAACAGCCCAGATGATTTGCCGTTAGGCGATGAATGACTCTGATACCAAGTTGAAATATCTGATTTGCTGTTGTGTATAATTGTGATATATGCAGAGCTTGAGAAAGACAATGTATTTTCTTCTTACTGAAAAGAATAATACAGAAATTGTACAGAGTCTTGAATATAAATACAAAGTAAATGGGCTAAGAATCACGGCCCAGAATGATACAAAATAAAATAAAGGTTCGGGTAAAGGTGAACCCATTGAACCCGCATCTGATGAAACTCAGTATTTGTTGAGATTAGGTTACGCCGTTCTCTTATTATCTTTTACTGAAAACATATTGATTGAATCAATAATACAGTTGCAATATGCTATATGCAGCTATTTTTAATGATTTGTGGTAATTCTGTATTATGGGTTATTGGGCTTATTCAAAATACAATCCGTACTCATATTTTGAGTAGTGGCAAGAGTTCTTCGAGAAGGCCGGGGAGATGATTGGAGAAGACAGGTTGTGGATGGATAAATGTTAATGGTCCAACATCTAACTTCTGAAATATCAACTATTAACTAGAATTATGAATTACTAAATTTTAGTTGTTAGTTAAATAAAAGTTCAGTGACTATTAATTGTTAGTTATTTGTTTATGAAATATTATTTTAATCATGATTGATTATTTAACTCTCTAATTACTAACTAGTAATCGTTAATTATTGTGTTTTACTAACTATTGTTTATGAATATACCAAGCTTGACACATTTCATATTACCAACAAACAGTTTCCTGTAACAAATGAAAGAACAAGCATCTGTGAATGATAATTTGCTAAACTAGAGTTCTTCTACACTTTAAATGGTGGAGCTGAGCCTGAATTTATAATTCTGTACCCTATATTTATTTACAAGAGAAAACTCACACCAAAATCCATTGATGGATTTCCAAATTGGCCATTTGTTGGGTATCTAATAGGAGATGACATAAAAATTGGAATAAAGGGAGAATATCATGGGAAGTCTTTACAAAAGTAGGAGAATCACAAGTGATGCAGTCCCACTTCAAGTCTAGCGTGCCTGCCTACATGTGCGGCAAAAGTGAAAAGCAATTTCTGCATGGTGCACACTGGATAAAGAAACCCCAGATTTAACAACTAACAACTGTCCAACATTTGAAACAGAGTATGCATCCCAAATTTCTTGTCTTGTCTTGTCTTGTCTTGTCTTGTCTTCGTAGTACAAACCGTTTAAGCCTGTCTTACACACAGGTCTTTCTCTACCTAACAAAAAACAGACAATTTACTTTCATTTTCGACAGGCTAATCACAACTTTAATTGCATATAAACATTTGATTAAGCAGCAGACCAGAACAAAAGTGTGATAAAGCAAGAACATACTTTTTGTTTGTCACATTCTAGCCACTTCAGCTGATCTAGCTTTCTCATACTTCATGTCTTAACTCCTAAGGCATTAAAACTATATATGATAAGCTAACAAAGCATTTAAGCCTGGTTTTCACAGCCTACTTGGCTGCCGGGACGTTAACTTACACATCTGCATATTATATTTCAACACTATTTCACAACTACGGTCTACATCAGACTAGTTTATTCTTGTTAGAGAATCATAAACATTTATTTCCCAGATTAATCCAATTTTTTGTAGTCTTCACTTCCACGGATCAATGTGTTGACTACAGTTAGCAATATTTGAACCGTTGATTATAAAAGTTCTGTGTTGCTAGTACATTCACATGCCACCTTAAACTTTGAGCTTGGTTATTTACAAATGGAAAAACTTTAAATTACAGTAGTACTTCTCCTCGTTTCAAAATATCCTTTACCAATGCTAAATTCATTTAGTCAGTTAGGGATATACAGTTTCTCTCCTTCTAATAACATTTTAAAAAAAAATGCAATAAAATTTATGTGTTTTCTAATACCAAAGTCATTTTACACGACAATCAACTACCGTGTTAAGTGATTTTACACGACGAACAACCGCCGGCTAGCACTATTTTTCATGATTATTAACCATCGAACTATTATCGTTCGATGGTTGGCCGTCGTGAAAAATTATATTAGTGGACAGTTGTTCGTTATGTAAGAAAAAATGAAAAATGATGTCTTTGGTTGTTCCTTGTAATGTACCATTTATCTTACCAAACAATGTAAATAAAATCAGGATCTATTAGTTTTTTGAATTTTCCTTTGATGTACGAGTTACTTTACATCATCGATTTAAATGTCATCATACAATAGGTATAGATCTTTTATTGTTCCTTGGAGTTATTGATTTGGAAAAGGAAAATAGCGGTAACCATGGTTTGGTCATTCTAGGAGTGTTGGTAATTCAAATTTTAGTTAGTTCAGCTTGGTAATTTTAAGAATTTGTTATAGCGTCATTGTTCTAAATTTTACTCCCGACTAACCTATGGCACTAACATTTTTTTACGTTTTACTTTGCTGATGCTTTTACAGGTAAATAACTTTTGTTCAAGGGGTAAGATTTTAAACTGCCATTTACAACTTTTAGATTTGGACATCTCAATCTTCATTTAAAACTAGGGCATTGTTAAATGCACCGACCAAGTGGCTAACAGCATTGTCGAATATTATTTTTGTTTTTTTACACTGCGGTCAATGAAAAACCGCCGATTGCAATGCCATTAGTATAAAGCGATGCTTTTGGCACCGCTCTAAAAACTAAGGCCGTGATTCGTTTACTTTTTTTTCTTCATTCAAATTAAAATGGACACAGCGAATATATATTGTGAAAAACGACCAATTTGGAAGATGAAGTTAAAATACAAAATAGAAAATAATTTTTTTGTACATATTTTTTATTTTAGAAAATAACGGAAGCACGAGAAACAGTTCATCCTTCCATCGTTCCTCAATCTCATCCTTCCCCTCCATCTTTCTTCCAACCCTTTTGTCATTCGTCCATTCTTCTCATATTTTGAAATTAATGTTGAAAACACATAACATACAAAATATAAAATAAACCAAACATACTTTAAGTATTTACAATAATTTTGCACAAAGAGGTAAACTTTAAACATACACAAACACATACAAAGGTTAGTAAATTACCCAAGTACCCTCTAAATTACACTTATATTTCTAAAAACAGGGATGTATTTTATAAAAATAAATTGGAAGCAATGTGAAACTTACTTTTTATAATTATAATGACGCATGCCAATCTTTTTTCAAGTTGAATTAATTAGAAGGTAAGTATTTGGAAGATGACAATAATTGAATCAAATTAATACAAATTAATGCACCAATGTTTGAAAGGAAAACGTTAACATGCATCATACAGCACATTAAGGTTTATTAATGACATAATTACCCTTTGAATTTCTCATTTTCCTTCTAATTTCATAAGGAATGACGGGATTTTTCATTTAAATTATTTTTTCTTTTTGTTCGAAAGAGTCATTATCAACATTCAACCGATAAACCGATACTTTTATACGTGTATATGTCATATACACAATTGTATGTAGAAACATTTTCGAAAATTAGATATCTACATCTGCATATATAAACTTTATCGGGTATTATTCTATCTGCTGAAAATTAATGAAGTTAAAAATATAAAATAATCCTTTTAGTTTAACATGAAAATGGTTTGGTCCTGATGATTACCAAAGTCATAAGAAAAGAAAAGGTAAAAAAACTCTATCAATAAAACAGAATTCTAAGTAGTAAATGTGCATTTAGATATAGGTATAATATAAACTATTATCTCAATAAAACAATGCCTATGATTTATGATACTAAAATCTACATATTATAAATTGTTATCTTAGTCAAAAACAAGATGAATAAGTTTTGGATGAAGATGTCTTTTTGAATATTTATCCATTTTTCATATACCAGAGTAGACAAATTTGAGTTTATGGGATAGCTTATTGACGTATTTAGTTATCAAGCACACAATGAGCGCATCTTATAAATCTCTCCATCCATTTTTTTTTTGAAACAGTAAAAGGGCCAAGCCCATATAAAATACAAAATGAAATAGCGGGTAACAAAGGGAATACCCGATATCCCACTGCATTCTCACAAACCCTAAAATTCTAGGGCATACCGCTCCTCCAACTACGAACACAAAAGTATCAAAAATGGTGATCAGCCAAGGGCGAATTTGGTTAAAACAAAAAAATCAACTCGCTTTGGCCATAGAAATGGCCTAAGGAGGCTTCCAGTTCATCGTATCTGATATTTGTGTCTCTCAAAACTCTAATGTGAAGCGAAAATCCTTCTCCAGATTGGTTTTTGCTTCAGCTTCGTCATGCAATTTGCTAGGAGCTTTATCAAGCTTAAGCTCGGAGTGGAGATCAGGATAATTAGGTGAATTGTGTGAGCCTCCAGATTCCTCCATAAAGCGAGCTATAGACTTGCTGCTTTTGCTCCTTTTATGTCCAACAGAGGTTGGGTTTGCAAAATTGATCATCCAGCTGCTTTCTCCTCTCCCCCAGTTAGACAAGTGAAAGAATTGATTGTTAATTTTACTTCTATAATGACTGTATCCTAATCTTTGCTCTTCAATAGCCCATTGGAGCCTTTTGTCATGCTCACGAAGGCTGCAGTTCATACAGTAACCTTCAAAACTGCCAGGTATGTAAAAAAATTCCTTACAATTTGAAATATTGAAATTAATGTCTTTAAAATTAATAAGAGCCTTGATACTTTCTTTATAGTTAACAGTTGACATTTCATTATTCTAGAGAGAGCTGCTAGAGTGGATTCTGTTTGGTCACTGTAACCCTCAACAGATAAGTGTCTGTTGAAAAACATATTATTATCTTCTGAGAAAGGAGTGTTAGAAACGTGATTGATATCAACTGTCAGTTGCCAATCTTTGTCGATGCTCAGATGATTGCCCATTTGATCACGAGGACTGAGTGTGCGGTAGCTTCCGCCCCTACCAGGTATGTGATGAGAATTATTAGTGCTCAAACGATGCTTATTTGTAGGAAATAATGAATTATCTTTAAACAAACTTCCCTTATTATTATAGGAGCAACTCCTATTGTGATGGTAGAAGTGGCCGCCACTAGTATTGACTAATTTGTGGGAAGCATTAACATTACTCAAAGGCTTTAACATCCAATGAATGTCATTATGATGAAGATGTCTCATATTATGAGAATCAGAAGCGATTTTCCCATTCTGTAAGAAGTATTCTAAACATCATATTTATCCATGTGCTAGTTTGCATGGTATGCATTCTCTGATTTTTGTTTTTGTTTTTGTTTTTATTGAGGAGGATTTGGCAATCCAATTCAATTTTCTTCCAAAGTTGAATGCTTTCTGTTTTTGATTGAGAATGAAGTCTTTGATTTCTTTCTTTTCAGATGTGAAATATTGTTGCAGTAAGCATAATACTGTCTTTTTTGAATTTATTGGTTTTTCCTTTGAAGTTTTGGAGGATATAGTTGACGCTTTCTCTGATGTTTTGAACCACCGAATTTTGGCTGATTTTGTGCTTGGCAATAAACCATATATGTTTTGTATAAGTAGAATAAAAAACAAATGATTGATACTCTCCTTTTCCTCGGCATAGTAGGCATATTGTATCCCCATTTTTATTCCATTTTAAACATCTATCCCTAGTAGGGAGTCTGTTAGTAATTGCAAAATAAGCATAATGGGACATTTTTGGGCAATTTGATTTATTCCAAATAACAAAGTGCCAATCCACTTCAGTTACACGCCCTTTTATATATTCCAATGTTTTTTGAAGGAAAAAGAGCCTTTCGTTGATGTTTTACATTCCCATTTATCTTTTGAAAGATTAGAATCAATTGTTATTTGATTTATGGCAGTATTGAAAATAGAGGTAGTTGGATGCAGAGATGTATTGCACCTGCTATTTTGAATAATGCTGCTTACTTTTCCATGATTTCACCAAACAAATATAAGTTGTTCCATCCCACAAGACTAACTAATGTTTTTCCATGAATCTAAGGGTCGAACCATAAACTAGTCTGATTTCCATTTTTAAGTTTTCTTTTCAAAAGCTTGATGCTTGTTTCTCTGCTGTTGAAAATATTTTTCTAAACAAAAGAGTGATGATTCTCAAATTCAGTAGTGCAAAAGTTCTTATTTTTAATATACATTGCTTTCATCCACTTAGCCCATAAAGAGTTGCCATTTACAAATTTCCAGAATAATTTGAGTTTACATACCTCTCTGAGATCATTAATGTCTCTTAGAACTAAACCCCCTGCTTTCTTTGATAAACAGATTTTTTCCCAAGCAATTTTGTGTTGTTTTCCTTTCCAGATGAAATATGCACAAATCTTTTCAATATTGTGGATTGCTTTTGCTTTGTGAGCTTAAACCCAATACATGATGATTGCAATGATGATAGTTTTAGTTAGTTCAATTCTACTAGCTAAAGATAGAAATTTGCTAGCCCATCCTTCAAACTTATTTTGAATGATATCTAATAATATTGTGGAGTCTCTGTCATTGATTTGATTAACACTAAGAGGAAGACCTAGATATTTAACATGCAGATTCCCTTCCTTGAATTTTAAGTTATTTAAGATGTCCATTTTATTGGAATAACCTTTGCTAAAATAAATTTTGCTTTTGAATTCATTGACTTTTAACCTAGCATGCTCTTTTAATTTACCAAATATGTTTGCAATGGATTTCGCACTTTGTGTGTCTGCATTCAAAAAGATAAGTAAATCATCAGCATATAATAAATGTGTAATATATAGCTTGATTCTATTTATTGGTTTGATATCTTCTTTTAAAAGCTCAATTTCCATAAGAATTGAGAAATATTCCATTGTAATAGTAAATAAATAAGGAGAAAGTGGGTCTCCTTGTCTAATTTCCCTATTGCTTTGAATAAATCCATTAGGAGAACCTTGAACCATAATAGAATAGGAAACATTGTTAATACACTCAAAAATATGATCACAAAATTTATTGCAAAAGCTCATTTGTTTCATCATGAAAATAATGAAATGTCTATTTATTTTGTCGAAAACTTTATGTAAATCTATTTTAATACATATGAGATTTTTATTATTGTTATTAAAGTTCCTTATTAATTCATATGCTAGCAACAATTAATCTACCAGGTATGAAAGCACTTTGGTTTTCTAAAATAAGATATTTCAAAAATATTTTCAACATATTACGTAGAATATTTGAAATGATTTTGTAGATGAAATTACAGTATGCAATAGGCCTATAGTCTTCTAAACAGTTGGGAATTTGAACCTTTGGGACTAGTGTAATAAAAGTATGATTCAATTTTTTTAGCATTTTACCAGTCCTAAAGAATTCAGAAACGGAATCTAATAAAAAAGATTTGATTTCTTCCCAGTGGGTTTTATAAAATTTGGCACCAAAGCCATCAGGTTCAGGACTTTTATCATTATTGGAATTAAAAATGATATTTTTAATCTCCTCAAGTCTGATAGGAGCTAAAAGAATATTATTGATGTTTTCATTAACTTTATATTTAGGTTTTATAATAGGAAAGGAATTAGAATAAAGATTGACATTATATAAATTAGAAAAATAGTTGATGGCTTCTTTCCTAATACAATCCAGGTCGTTGATAACATTACGCTTGTCGTCAATAATTTTCTCAATATCATTCCTATGTTTCCTACTGGACATTTTAGCATAAAAAAATTTACTAGCTTCATCACCATGCAAAAGCCAGCCTATTTTTGCTTTCTATCTTAAATTTATGAACTGCACATGAAGGGACTTGACTAGATTATTTTGGGCTAGCAAAAAATCGTTGACTTTATAAATGTCTGAGCATTCCTTGTCTAACTCATTCTGTGTATGCTCACATTCATCTCTTATGGTTTTAGTTTCATTATTTATTCTGTTTTTATTCCATGTTTCAATTTTCCTTTGATAATATGGAGAAGTTTATTGAATTTGAATTGGGCAGTGCCCAATACCTTTGTGGATAAGCAATTTTCGACTAAGTCTTTGTAGCAATCTTCATAAAGTCAGCCATTAACAAATCTGAATGGAATGTTCTTTTTATTATTAATATTTTGTGTGAGTTCTATTTGGATTGGAGTATGATCACTGGTGGCCTAGGGAAGGGTAGAACATTTAAAGTCTTTAAAATAATTTGTAAAAATATTATTTATAAGAACTCTATCTAATTTGCAGTGGATATTTCTGAATTTCCTAGATTTCCAAGTAAAAATATTACCAACCATAGTTGGTTCAATTAAACCAGTTCTGAGAAGAAAATTATGAAGCATTTCAAGTTTTTTAAAAGGGGTAGGATTCCCACCCCTTTTCTCAAAACCATGCATGACAGTATTGAAATCACCAAGTACAATCCAAGGTAATCTCATATTGAAATTAATTTGTTCAAAGCTATTCCAAAGAGATAATCTTCCAGTTTCACTGTTGGAAGCATAAACAAATGTAATTTCTAATTGAAAACCAACTTTGTTTACACATTTACAATGAATAAACTGAAAGTTTATAAAATATTGAAAGATGTCCCATATGTTAGGATTCCAAAGAATCAAAATTCTGCCAGTACCTCCTATTTGATTATTATTAATAATTTTCTAATTATATAGATTTTTAATCTGTAAATATGCAATTTTAGAATTGTCTAATTTGTGTTCAAGCAATCCAACTATACTTGGTTTAAAAGACATAAGGAGATTATGTAGATCTAATTTCCTTTCTGGAGAATTTAGACCTCTAACATTCCATGAGATTATCGACATAATAATAATAGAATGATTAAAAAAGGATACTCAAAGGACATAAAAAAAGAGCAGCTATGCACTGTGGCTGCTCTCTTCCACCAAAGTCTCCAGCCTCTTTCCCTTTTTCTTATATGTTGTTTTTCTAATTGCTTTGAGATGTTCTTCCCATTTTGAATTTCTTGAGATGTAATTACTTTTGAAGTCACTGTCTTTAGTATCTTTCGTGCTGTCTTCAATGATAATGTCATTGATGTTTTTCATTTTGCCTCTTTTCCCCCCTTTTTAACTTTCTTGACCTTCCTTGATGCTGAGGAGGATGCCATTAAATTGATTACCTTTTGTATACTAGTTTATGAACTTGGATTTGTGGTAATAGAGGAAAGGTGGGTTGCAACATGATTGATGTTGGGGTTTTTAGGTGATACTTCACTGAGAATAGCGGAGATATATGAACCATCATCAATGCTCATGTTTGTTGATACTAAGTTTTGTTTTCTGAATTGAGTTGCAGCACTTTTACTGTTTGCATTTGCTTCAAAAGGATTTTCTAAGATGCTTTTTTCTGTTTCTATATTTTTCTCTCCCAGACTGTGTCTCATTGCCTTCTTGAATTTTCATTTCTTGTGTTAATTCTTGAACAGTAAAAGTTTTATTGATACTGTTATTCTTTTCATTCAAGAATGGGCAGATGGATTCATTATTTGCTTCCAATGCTTTGACTATCAATGCACCTCCTTTTTCTTTTGTGAAACTGCTATCAACATCATTTTCTTGAATTTTCTGTTTCTCTTTCCATACCATTTTGGTGACATAATTTTCAATGGAATGCCAAAAACAATAACATGTTTTGCATCTAAGGGAAATCCATTCATATTCTATGCTTTGTATTAACTTTTCCCCATCATGCATTGAAATAGAAGCTTCATTTGGTAAATCAGAATTTGCTTGTATTTCCACTAATATTCTAACAAAAGAAAGTCTTGATTCCTTAGTTGTATGTTCATCTAATTTAATAGGGATGCCCACAATGCTAGCTATAGCACTAAAATTTCTTTATCTTATAATCTAAGATTCAATTCCGAAAGTCTAATCCAAATTGGCATTGAAGAGAGCAAATCTCTATCAAGATTAATTTTATTATTCCATTTTTTCATAATAATGAGTTTTCCATTTATAAAATGAGGACCTCCATTAATAGTTTTATCATAGTCAGATGCATTTGTAAATCTGATTATGAAAAACCCATTGTTGCGAGTAAATATATCAAAATTACCCGTGGGAGTACAAGATTTTGCTATGATAGCCTTGAAATGATGATAGACGGGTCTGCTGGCAAAAACATAGGCAATAACTGAATGACACCACTTGCTTTCTGCTCTTCTGCTGGCCTCTACATTCAGAACTACAGTTTTCTTATCATTGATTGAGAGAGGAGCAACATATTTTAGATCAGCTTCAGAGTTTGCTCCTCCTTTCTTTATCAGATCATCCCATAAAGAGGCTTTATTCAGGTTAGTAATGAATTGAGAATCAGAAATATTTGATATCTAACTGTTTCTTGGATGGTTTTCTGGATTTTTAATTTGTGAAATTGAGTTCATACCAGTCTGAGAAGGGTTTTCAACATATTTTGCTGAGTTTCTTGAATTCTATGTGAATGTTGAATTGAGAAAATCTCTATTATAATGTCTGATGAATTGTTTTGAGTGTTTGTATTTTCTTATTCAGACTCAATTGATTTGAACCAATTCCGAATCAATGCTTTTGATTCTCACTTCTGCTTTTTCTGGATTGTACCATTATCCCGCTTTTTGGAAAAGCCGTGATACCAAAAGATCGATCATAAACCGAAGGTAGTTCGTCTCAAGGATTGGTTATACATTGCTTCGCTATGGATATCGATGAATTTTGTCCGAGCCCGGATCATGCTACAATTGATAGAACGCGGCAAGCAAAGTCATGGGAACCAGCATTCCAAATTTCAGGATAATCGGAGTTCGTATGAACGAGATATGATTGATGAAAGTTAGTCAAAGTATGCTGTTCGAATCCACAGGATTCATATCCATCACTGTTTGTCTAGTTCGAATCCATCAAGTTCCCCCTGCTTCGAATCCATCAGGTGGCCAAGCTTCGTATCCATCCCAATGGCCTTCCTTCGAATCCATCAGGGCAAAGTACCTTGAGTCCGTGAAGCAACTATACTTCGAATCCATCCGGCAAAGTGCCTCGAGTCCATGAAGCAACTATACTTCGAATCCATCTTGTGCCTGGCCTCGAATCCATCCCGTTGAGACGGCTTCGTATCGATCAACTGTTATAGGCCACGATCGATACGAACGCACCTTGCCTCGAATCCGTTCCCTCGAATCCACCAAGTCAAAGCGGCGAAAAGCGTGAGTCGACCTAGTCGTTTCGGAGCAAAGAGCGGGCTGACCCTGGAAATGCGCACCACGTCATCACTTGTGCACGTAATGCCATCGATTCGACCCAATCGATTCGAAGAGAATCGATTCGAACAGAATGCATCAACTGGAAATACAATCTTAAATCAATCATAACTCTAGATCCACATGTCCAAATGCCACGAAATTTTCACAGAAGCTTGCATGCATGTTGAAGAATGTCCACGCCAAGTTTCGCCTCGATTGGATGAATTCTTGATCGATTCGAACGTACTTCGAATCGATCTCAAAGTGGGCCCAAATTTCCTGAGGTTGGGCTCGTGGGCCCCCTCACGTGCTAGAAGTGGTCTCCCTAAATTTAGGCGAAATATCAGCCTCCTACAGCTATAAATAGAGCCCCAGGTCATTCAGAAAAGGGGATCTGAATTCTGAAGCGCCAAGACTCTACCGGATTCAATTCTACACCTTATCATCGTTGTTGCATTCAAGTTTCAGAGCTATAATCCATTGTAACTTGCCGTAACCAACTGTAATCATCAAGAGAATATCAATAAAGATATAAACTTCAGAGTGGACGTAGGCAAGATCGCCGAACCACTATAAATCCCGCGTTTGTGATTGTTATTTGTGAATTGCTGTGATTGTTATTGTTTAGATCTGAGTTCTATATTGATTGTTGCTGATTTGTGTTCATAAACGGGTGCTTTCACGATATTGGGTGTTTGTGACCAATTTTGGTGCAAACATTTTGGTGCTTTCACTGAGAAAAGCTGATTCAGGATAAGTTGAATTCGAAGACTTAAGAATTTAGATCTAAGAACCATGACGAGACAAACAAGTAAGAAACAAAGGCTAGAGAGAAGTGAACATCAAGGAAGTCAAGAGGCTTCCTCATGAGCGAATCAAGCGTCGATCTTCATCACTAGGGACGAAATGGAGATAATGATGAAGAAACAAGAGGAGTCGATCCAGGGTTTATTTCAACAGATAGGACAACTTGGAGCACGGAATAGAGAAGCAGATGGAGTTCGAAACGTAGCAGGACCATCCGGCGTAGCACCTGAACGAGGGGGCACGCACATGGAGAATGTTGATCCAATCTCGGGGAGAGAGAGAGGAGCATCTGCGCAACCTGGGAGTAGCAGAGGTGTGAACGCTCAGTCAAAGGGGCAGATCTCGGAATTCCCTCGTGAACTCGGGGGGCAGGTCGAAAGCGATGAACGAAGATTGCATCTCGGAGACAGTGACATGTTGGCGGAGATGGTTAGAAGAGCTATGAGAGGCGGATTAGTGAACAAGGATTTAGAGGATGTTAATAGGAATCCTTTTACTCCGGCAATCAGACGAGCTAGGAACCCACTGGATTTCAAATTACCATCGTTGTACATGTATAACGGGAGAACAGACCCTATAGTTCATCTGACAAAATATATGATGCATATGAAAGTGCTAGGGGCATCAGAGGAGGTTATGGCCCGGTGCTTCCCATTGTACTTGGCAGATATTATAGCGTTATGGTTTAGACAACTAGAGAGTGGATCTATCGGAACATGGAACGATTTGACTGAGAAATTTATGAGGCAATTCAGGGTTCACATTACAAGACCCAAGAATGTGATGACTTTGGCAACCCTAAAGCAGAAAGCCGGAGAGACTTTGAGGAGTTATCTAACGCGATTCAATGCAGCAGCAGCTTCGGTGGATCGAGCAGATCCATCTATGGTGGTGATGGCAGCTGTGTCCGGAGTAGACGACGGCACAGAATTCAAAAATTCATTGACTAAAGATCCACCTGTGGATCTAGGGGAATTCTACGATGAGGCAAAAAAGTTTTTACGATTGGAAGATGCAAACGCCGAAGGAGAAGAAGGAGAAGGAATTGATATTTATGCGATTAAAGGAGGAAATCCCCCTGAGAAAGGTGCGGAAACTAGTAGAGGTAAAAGAAAGACTGAGAATGACGGGGACAGGTCAAAGCGGCAATGTAGGGAGCCGCGATTCACCACTTACTCTGAGCTGAATGAGAGTCTGGAATGAATTTGTCAGGATACCAAAGAGCAGGTTCCGTATCGTAGACCGATGCGAAGGGATCCAACTTCTGACGAAAGAAAATCAGATAAGTTTTGTGTATTTCATGAATTAAACGGCAATAACACTAATGAATGTAGGCATCTGAAGGATGAGGTGGAAGGGCACATCAGGAACGGCATGCTACTTCAATACGTGAGGAGGCGAGCTCCAGCGGTGGAGCCGGAGCGACCACCGTCTACATCAGCCAGGGATGGCCCTGAACCGGGACACCATATGATTATCAATTGACTGAAATAACGATGGACAAGTCGTAAGCTTCCTACAAACACAATTAAATCATTTACACATGTATGATTATCCTCAGGCATGCTCTGAATGATCATTGACTGTTTCGTAGTGGGAACTTACACTTTGACATCCTTGCTTTGCTTTTGTTTCATTTTGATTTGGAAATTTAGACTTGGTTTGTTTGGACATTTCTATTTTAAAACTCATCTGTTGAATAGATATTTGGTTCTGATAATTCTGAAATGGCTAAGCTACTTACACATGTACGGGGTCGCGAACGGTCCTTAGACATGCTCTGAGACGGCGATAAACCGCTCCGACAAACGATCCAGGGACCCACTCGAACGTGATCCTGGTATCGATAATATTAAGCCCCCCCGGCACACTCATTCGCCTCGAACGGCACCCGACCTCGAACGGTCACAAATTCGCCTCGAACGGCACACGATCGCGAACGGTCACAATTCGCCTCGAATGACACCCGACCTCGAACGGTCACAATTCGCCTCGAACGTCACCCGACCTCGAATGGTCACAATTCGCCTCGAACGGCACCCGTCCTCAAACGGTCCCATTCCATCATTCGCCGCGAACGGCATCGACCGCGAACGGTCTCGATTCATCTCAAATGACATACGATCCCGAACGATCGTCATTTGAGGTCATATGAAATTATCAAGTTCTTTACAGGTTGCTGACAGGACACGAACATCCAACTCAAGGCATTACAAAACACACCTTCCTACCGCAAGGCATGTTTTGGGGGCAAATGTTATCCCGCTTTTTGGCAAAGCCGTGATACCAAAAGATCGATCAGAAACCGAAGGTAGTTCGTCTCAAGGATTGGTTATACATTGCTTCGCTATGGATATCGATGAATTTTGTCCGACCCCGGATCAGGCTACAATTGATAGAACACGGTAAGCAAAGTCATGGGAACCATCATTCCAAATTTCAGGATAATCGGAGTTCGTATGAACGAGATATGATTGATGCAAGTTAGTCAAAGTATGCTATTCGAATCCATAGGATTCGTATCCATCACTGTCTGTCTAGTTCGAATCCATCAAGTTTCCCCTGCTTCGAATCCATCAGGTGGCCAAACTTCGTATCCATCCCAATGGCCTTCCTTCGAATCCATCAGGGCAAAGTACCTCGAGTCCGTGAAGCAATTATACTTCGAATCCATCCGGCAAAGTGCCTCGAGTTCGTGAAGAAACTATACTTCGAATCCATCTTATGCCTGGCCTCGAATCCATCCAGTTGAGACGGCTTCATATCGATCAACTGTTATAGGCCACGATCGATACGAATGCACCTTGCCTCGAATCCGTTCCCTCGAATCCACCAAGTCGAAGCGGCGAAAAGCGTGAGTCGATCCAGTCATTTCGGAGCAAAGAGCGGGTTGACCCTGGAAATGCGCACCACGTCATCACTTGGGCACGTAATGCCATCGATTCGAAGAGAATCGATTCGAACAGAATGCATCAACCGGAAATACAATCTTAAATCAATCATAACTCGAGATGCACAAATCCAAATGCCACGAAATTTTCACAGAAGCTTGCATGCATGTTGAAGAATGTCCACGCCAAGTTTCGCCTCGATTGGATGAATTCTTGATCGATTCGAGCGTACTTCGAATCGATCCCAAAGTGGACCCAAATTTCCTAAGGTTGGGCTCGTGGGCCCCCTCACGTGCTAGAAGTGGTCTTCCTAAATTTAGGCGAAATATCAGCCTCCTACAGCTATAATTAGAGCCACAGGTCATTCAGAAAAGGGGATCTGAATTCTGAAGCGCCAAGACTCTACCGGATTCAATTTTACACCTTATCATCGTTGTTGCATTCAAGTTTCAGAGCTATAATCCATTGTAACTTGTCGTAATCAACTGTAATCATCAAGAGAATATCAATAAAGATATAAACTTCAAAGTGGACGTAGGCAAGATCGTCGAACCACTATAAATCCCGCGTTTGTGGTTGTTATTTGTGAATTGCTGTGATTGTTATTGTTTAGATCTGAGTTCTATATTGATTGTTGCTGATTATGTTCATAAACGGATGCTTTCACGATATTGGGTGTTTGTGACCAATTTTGGCGCAAACATGTATAATCTGAAATCCCTTTTCATCAAATTTTGAGGAAATTGACTGTGAATGCAGAATAGTATCCGGTGGAGGAGGAGAAATTTACGAGAAAGAAGGACAAGACCCTCCAGTCCGATCAAGGCTAAAGATTGTATTAACTTTGAGATTTGTGAAATCCGCCATTATTGAATTTTGGTTTTGAAGTGCCAACATGATTTTCTTAGTCTTACTATTTTCTTTTCAAAACATTCTGATATGAAAACGGTCTCTCCCTCCAATTGCTCCCATTATTTTGGTATCTTCTTTAATCTGTAGCCATGATGATCTCTCAACAGCAAGTGAAAGCATCTAACCCACTTAGTAAACAGGATTAAAAAGGCTTTTCCATTTATAAAGAGCTGCCATAACAAAATGCACGATCCAAGAGGATGAATGTTTGTTCACTCTTAACATACTTTTGGATAATTAAAGAGCCTGCTTATATCATCAATATGATTCGAACTCTGAATTCTAAATCTAAAGAACTGGATCAAGTTAGTAGTGGTTAAATCATGTATCCCTCGCTATAAGCATGGGACTATGCCATAAAATACCATTTTTTTTTATAATCTCCAATGAAAGTTGAGGGCAGAATCGTCATTTTATAACTCAATAAAGTTGGGATACTATATACTGTGACAACAAGTACCTGGTATGTTTTGTGAAAATGAAGAAGAGGACAGGAATCTTCTATTTACTCATTATAATTATTCACTGTCTCTTCATTTCTAGGCATGGGGCTCATAAAGATGAGAATACACGTCAAAGAAAGAAAAATGATCCCGATTATCACCTTGCATCGTCACAATACAATATCATGTATTTTGGAGCTAAGGGTGATGGAGTTTCTGATGATTCTAAGGTAAGTTCGTTCATTTCACTTTTTATCACTAAATTATCTTGTTTTTTTTCAAGTGCATATTAACGTTATTCCAACCTTGTTATCCTGGATTCTACTGCAACACTTCATAGACGGTTTTTATATGGATTTTGATCATGTGAAGAGAGTTTTATTTCAGTAATGTAGCATGCATCAAAATACTTTTCTAGCTTCACACAATTATGTTAATATGAATTTTCATGCAAAGTTATTTAGGCCAATTAGTATTATCGGATGTATGTTCTTCTGCTTATCATAATTAACATGAGCCAATTTGTATAAGTAGGCACTTGCAAGAACATGGAAAGAAGCATGCAAGGTACCTGATGCAACTATAGTGATTCCTTCAGGCTATATTTTTCTACTGAAACCGCTAAATCTTCAGGGTCCTTGCATGCCTAACCTCTGTCTTCAGGTATTGCTAATTTTTTAAGTTAATATTAACTAATTTTTAAATAAAGGACAATAAAAAAACTGAAGATGGAAAAACTGAAAACGTACTACCAACATCATGATTACTGTTTAGCAAAATACAAAGAGAATAGGAGAACATGCAAACCATTCATTGTTTGCACATTTAAACAAAATTAAAATCTAATTAATAGTTTTCCATATACATATATTCAAACCTGAAGAGGTGAATAGAATTATCTTTCTTACATACATAAACAGATAGATGGAACTGTTTTGGCACCTACAGACATGGCATCATGGTCAAAATCAAGTCTTTTTCAATGGATTAAATTTAAATGGCTTTCAAATTTAACCGTAAGGGGCAGTGGCACATTTGATGGTCAGGGATCTTCATGGTGGAACTCTTCCATCTCACGTCAGGTAGTTTCTAGAATAATCCAAAGTAAGTTTTGATATATTCATGATTGGTATTTATAATTCTTTTGCCTTCAAATTCTATAGAAAAATCCAAAAAAGACACTGTCGGATCAGATAAGGCCTACAGTATGAAATTCTTCCTTCAATACAATTTTTGTTCAACTTTCTAATTTCATTTTTCCATTTTTCTGAGATTCACCTCCTGTAACATTTATTTAGGTAATCAGATTTTACAAAAGCTACAATATCACTGTTTCCAGTATCAACATTATAAACAGTCCTCAGTGTCATCTAAAGTTTGATAATTCACGTGGTATCAACATAAAGAACATCACCATCTCTTCCCCTCAAGAAAGCCCAAACACTGATGGAATTCATCTCCAAAACACTCAAAATGTGGAAATCAAACACTCATATATTGGTGCTGGTATGATTTCAAATTTATACACTTCCATATCGTGTTTATTTTCCAAAAAAAATAATAAATCAAAAATAAAATAAAATAGGCCACTGCTGTATGTATATCACAAAAAATTACCAAGGTTATTCCCCATATTTTTATAAGTTTTTGCACCTGCATTGTGTTTAAATTTCAAAAACAGTGCATGCACAAAATTGTAAAATTAAATGTAATTGCTGTTTTATGACACAGGCTCAGATAGTTCATTTTTATAAATCATAAATTTGTTATTTTCTGACTGTGGTCAATTCAGGTGACGATTGTGTATCGATACAAACAGGGTGCTCTAACATCCACATACACCATCTTCACTGCAACCCTAGCCATGGAATAAGGTGAGTTTTTTTTTTTTGGTTTAAAAATACAATTTTGTCGTTCATTAATTTAGCTAGTGCAATACAATATCTGAAAACATTGATTTATAGATCAGACATTCACCATATAAACTTAAAATATTGACAGCATAGGAGGCCTTGGTAGAAGCAGCAGCTTCGCTTGCGTCTCCAACATCACAGTTGAAAATGTCACAATTCAAAGTGCACTCTCCGGCGTTCGAATCAAAACATGGCAGGTACATAAAAATAGACTGTTTAGTAATTTAGATCACCTTCATAAGCATAATTCAGATTTGAATTAATTTGAAAACTATTTACAAATACATGTCACTTTCTACCTGCAAGGAAAAAATGAAAAAAGGATTTTTTTTTTTTTAAAGTGGAGCTGTTCTAAACAATCTTAGAATATTTTTAAAAGAATAAAATGATCTTAGAATATTTTTCAAGTAATGGAGTACAAAATGTCACTTTTGACACGAAAATGATGTTAAAAAAAGTTTGAAAATAGTTTAAATGTGTTTTAAAATGTGCCTTAAATGGGTAAAAATTGCTAAAAAAATAAACATGCAATAATGGAACATAAAGCACCATAAGAAAATAACCCTAAATTTATAATGATGTTAAGTACTGTTTCAGGGAGGTGTAGGGTCTGTGAAGAACATAACATTTTCAAACGTTCACGTCTCCAGTGTCGAGATCCCAATCATGATCGATCAGTACTATTGTAACAAGAGGTCATGCAAGAACAGGACTGATGCAGTGGCCATATCGAATATAAAATATAGAGGAATCACTGGAACTTATACGTATCAGCCTGTGCATCTAGCATGCAGTGATAGCACCCCTTGCATTGACGTTAGCCTAACTGATGTCAGTCTATCCCCCATTTCCGAGAACCGTGGTTTTCAGAAGGCTTTATGTTGGAATTTGTTCGGGGAGGCACATGGTTCTCTTCAGCCTTCAAGTATAGGTTGTTTGCAGAGGAGTGGTGGTAGGGCCATTAGAGCCTTAACAAAGTCATATAATTATACTTGCTAATTATCATGGGGAGGTATATGATTAAATTTGTGGCTCCATACTTCTCTTTTGAAAATTATATGACAAATATTGCGATTTTGGTTTATGTTTGCTTAATCAAATGCGATTTTGGTTGGTTTTTGTGGCATTGCTAATTAAGTTTCATTCATAGCTATTTGTAGCATTGCCAAGTTCACTCCAACTATTTTTTGCTATAAGCTTTCTGATCCACTTGTTGTTGTTGAACCATGATATACATGAACAAATTATTATTAAGTTCCAAGTTTTGGAGTTTATTCGATACTTTGCATGTTTTATACGATGAAATCGTAACTCGAATATATGTTTGCTTAGCTGCCTGTTTAAAAACGATTTATTGATTTAATTGAATGCAAAAAAACAAAACAAGTCATTATCTACATGAAGGAAAATTAATTCGGCAAATGGAAGATAATTTATCATTTCCTAGCTAATTGATTTATAACAGGCATGTTATTAGGCGCATAATTATTGAAAAAATTTAAAGAATAGAAAATATGTGTTTTCATAGAATTGATTCTTGTTATGAAATGAAGAAAGTGGAAGCCATTAGAGAGAGAACAATTTTATTTATTCAGAGATTAGTCATACAATTACATTACATAGGCTCCTTTATATATAGGCCTTGGAACATGAGATGGAATATATTCCATGATGTAGGACTAAATAGAAAAACATAAAGCATATTCACTTATATATTTACATATATTATAACACTCCCCCTTGAATATGCGTCTTCGAAATCTTGAATGCTCATATGGTTGCTAGAAATTGTTTCTTTTAAAACGTCCATGACAATTGCTCTCCCTCATTATTATCTTGCTTTCATACATCCATTCAATCGTTATAAATATTGTCTGTTGCCTCATTAAAAACATCTGTTAGGAAAACCCAGTGGAAAAAAACCTTGAACGAGGAAAAGAGTGCAACTTGTAAAATCATATTAAAAATGATATTCTTTCTAAAGGGTTTGATACTTCAGGATCAAAACAATGCCTCATCAAAACCTTACTAAGAAAAACCCAATGGGAAAAATCTTAGTGAAGGAAAAAGAGTACAATGACATATTTTATTTTCTTATTTCTTCAAATGAAGTTTGATACTTCTGGATCAAACTAATACCTCGTTAAAACCTTACTAAGAAAAACCCTATGGGAAAAATCTTAGTGAAGGAAAAAGAATACAATATAGTATGAGATATTTCAATAATTACAGAATCAAATAGAGTTTGATACTTCTTGATCAATATAATACTTCATTAAAAACCTTACAAAGGAAAACCCGATGGAAAAAGCCTTAGTCAAGGATAAAAATACAATTTAACTTAAATAACATATTCGAGATATTATTTCTTGAAAAGACGTTTGATTCTTCTATATCAAGACAATGCCTCGTTAAAACCTTAGTAAGAAAAACCCAGTGGGAAAAATCTTAAACAAGGAAAAAGAGTACATTATAACTTATTTCAAATGTTACTAGGGAGTTGATACTTCTGAATCAAGATAATGCCTCATTAAAACCTTACTAATAAAAAACCAGCGGGAAAAATCTTAGTTAAGGAAAAAAAGTGCATTATAAAATACTTATAAATGCTCCCTCTAATTTTAAATTTTCCTCTGAATTCATATTTGTCTTTCGATATCTCAAATTGGTTATAGATACTTCTGGATCCATAAATATGTATCTCATTAATAATACAATTTATTAATATTTTCCTTTAATTCAATCAAATTTTCTAAGATTGTTTCTTCCAATATGGTTTGCATTTTATGCATTTGTATGCTACTTTTATGAAAAACATTTCATGTGCTTTCATTTTTGTGCTTAAAATTAGTTTTGTGCATTGCAACTATACATCTTTCATGAATATTAAAAATTTCATTACAACATTACTAGAAAACAGAAAGTAATCTACTCATCTTGATGTATCAAGATTTTCATTACAACAATACTTAGAAGAAATTTGTAATCTACACTTCATGTCTTTTTCATTCTTTATAACTACAAAAGTTATATATATTCTTCAGAAATTTATATACTTTAATAAGTATTTGCATATCGCAACTATCACTTCAATGGATATTAAGAGTTTCATTACAACGATACTTAAAAATAGAAAGTAATCTACTCATCATGAATTATATCAAGATTTTCATTACAACAATACTTAAAAGTAGGTTGAAATCTACTCTCCTTGTTCTTTGCATTCTTTATAACAATGAAAGTTATTTATATTCTTCAGGAATTTGTATACTTTCATTATTAATATGATTTAAACCACATTTATACCTTCGGGGTATATTAAGCAAATCAAGTACTTTCGCCACTTTGCGGACTGCATGTCCATATTTCTCTATTGGTAAAAGATTCATGATGGTCAGTCATGTTTTCCCTTAATCCAGGATCTTTAATCCATTTATAAACATAAGCGCTTTATTATTTATAAATTTATCATCGATGATTATTTCTTGTCAGTTCTAGACATGATTTATTGAGATCTCTTTAATTATGTTTTAGGTACCTAAACCACTTCTGGGTAATTTGACAATCATGTCATTGGTCTCTTCAAGAGCACCCTTAAGTGTTTCTTCAAGAACACTCACCTCCATTATTTGGCATCTTTATTGCTTACTTCAAAAATATTTTGAACTGACTTTTGAACCATATTTCAGATGTGGTTTACAAATTTTGATCCTTCAGGGATTCAAATTTATATTGGAGAAAGTCTACTAGGGATAATATTGATCATATTTTGCATCATTGTATATTTTAATAAATATTTAACACTGATGATCAAAATGAACTTGTATCCCTTTATCCTCCCCCTTAATGATGACAATTGTCACATTAAATAATAATCCTCTTTGGATTCTCATCTTAATCCACTATCACATTGCTGCTAGCAAATACATTATGTGTATATTGAAAGTAACTACTATTACTTAGGATCGTGTAATATGGAATATAATTAAATCTAAATGCAGAAAAAGATGATAATAGCAAAGTAAATTAAAATAAAACAAGCACATCAGGAATTTTTATACTGGTTCGAACTTTCCGTTCTACGTCCAGTCCCAGACTCCTTCTGGAATTTTAACTACAATAACCCTCACTTAACCTGGAGGAATATGTTTACACTGCCTGAGCAACCGAATAAGACTTCACCCACCTAAGCAACCGAATAGGACTTTAATACAAAAGATATATGACTGTAGTGTATTCTTAAATAACATGTCAATTGAGTACAATCTTCCTATAATCTTCTTCTTTATGATATATAGTGTGATATGCTTTGAGAATTGTGGAAGATAAAGTGATCAATGATCAAAATATGTAAGAATTTGAGTGCAGTTTGAAAACTTTGAGAATAGATAAGAATTCAAGAATGCTAAAAGTAAATTCGGTAATTTGTTTGTTGAATTCTATAATCTATATATAGTATATGAAGAGTTGCATCTTTAAATGAAAAGTTATATTGTAAAGAACGAATGCAACTGTTGATTTAAAAGGATGTTTCCTTGGTGAAAAGAAGTGACTTTTCAAGAAAATAACAGTTGGGGATATTCAGACGTCTGAATAAAAAAAATTTAGACTTCTGAATTAGATTGAAAATGTAAACAGTAAAGAAATAGTTCATTTTTGACCTCATTCAGACGTCTGAATATTTTAGTTCAGACGTCTGAATATTGTGAAAACAATATTCTTATTTCAGTACTCAGACGTCCGAATGAATGGATTCGGATGTCTGATTTTGCTGTTTTGTGCATGTATGAGCATATATGTGCATGTGTATGTATATGTTTATATATATATATATATCATTTAAGGAGAGATTTTAATAAATTTTCTAAGTAATATATAGACTCTAGACACATAATATACAGCTATAAACATCTGTAGATGAATCTGCAATAAATCTCCTGCAAAGATGGTTTAAAATACACGTAACATTTTATATAGGTTGTTATAATCAAAATCGAGAGTCTAACATTCTCCCCCTTTTTGATGATGACAACTATATAAAATTAATAGACTAGATACTCCCCCTGTTAATATGCACAATTTAAATTTCTCCCCCTTTGTCATCGAAAAAAAGGAAGAATATGAATGATAATAGATAATCCATTTCATTAAGGCAGATAGAGAAATAGTATATAAAGAAATAATGTTATAGATAGTTCTCATACAAATAACATAAAGAAATAAAAGTGACAAGTAAACATAAAAAATAAAGCAAGATAATTTAAAATTGACTTGAAAGAGATGGATCATTGTGATTAGAGCTAGAGCTTGAGGAAGACCATTCAAAAGAAGATGGATTGTAAGCTTGAGTAGATGTAGAGCCGAAACAAGAAATTCGATCCTATATCTTATTGAGAAAGCCTTTGATAGAATTGAATTTTCTTTCCGTCTTTTTCTCATGTGCTTTTATGTACCGATGAATCTTTGATTGATTTCGAGAGAGAGTGATGATGGCTTTTCTTGAAGAAGTATCCTGACCAATTTCTTGGATGGTGTCAACATCCTCCTCTTCTTCTTCATGATGGGTACAGGAAGAAGAAACAATACTTGTATCTCGAGGTTGAGGAACACCTTGTTGAATATTTTATGACCATTGTTGGAAGGAAATGATTTGTTGAGAAGGAGGCCGTATAGGAAGACCCATCAACCCTAAAGTTTTAGCGCCTAACTCACTAATACTTGTAAAATCGAAATCAAGCATTAGTACTCCGATATTTAGGAGAATGCGCATAATATAGGCACCATAATGAATAGTTCTATATTTCCTTCGAGTTGTGATATCTTGGAATTCATCCAAAATAATCTTCCCCCAATTTACTTGTTGACTAGAATAGATAGAATAAAGTGCTTGAAAGTTTTCTTTATACACTTTTTCATAGCTACCCGTTCTTGATTGGAGAGATCGAATAAGAGCACGGTGAATTAGCCTAGCTTGTGGCCGTACGTAGGTAGATTTTAAATTGCCCATATTTATAAGTTCATTGGATAAAATTGATGTGAAACTTCATCACGATGTTCCATATCAACTTCAATTTCATTAATATCAATTCCTTGGTAAGGACAATTTAAAATATGACCTAGTCTTTGTAAAGGTAAGAAAATTCTTATGCCACAAACTAACGACCAAACACAATCTTGACGGTTTTGAGGATTTTGATGATCCAAATTCAAGTTTGCAAGAAAAAGTTTAATCATAAGATGATTAATCTTAATATTATTAGGAGTATATCCAATCAAGCCGTCGAAGTGAAATTGCTCCGCTAATTCTCTAATTCGATATGCTACGAAGTCCGGGAATTTCATGAATGATCCTTCAAAAATGTTTGAGTTCTTCATGGAACTGAATCGAGAAACAACAATATCGTTCCATAGCCATTGCCGGATTTGGTCTTCGGATGGTCCGAAAGTTGATTCTCTTGTTCTCTTTGATCTTGGTGCCATTAGTAAGTTAGAGGAAGAGTAAAAGCTTTGAGTGAGATGAAAATGGAGGCTAGGGTTCTAAAGTAAGAAGTGAAAATTTTATTATATAGGTGATGAAAAGGTAGGGGTAAAAAGGTAATAAATATAGAATAAGAAAGGTAGACAAAAATCCTCCGGAAGGGATTCAAACGTCTGAATAATTTAATTCAGACGTCTGAATTTGGTTGGTTTGCAACCCGCAAGGATTTAGTTCAAAATTGAGCTAATTTAGATGTTTGTTTTTCTTGACTCAGACGTCTGAATTTGAGGTTAAATTTTTTTTCAATGAATATTCAGACGTCTGTTTAAACCAATTCAGACGTCTGAATTGTGCACAGAAGCATATATTTGGCAATGGTGAGAATATATATATATATATATATATATATATATTATTGAATAATTTTCAATATTACAAATAGAATAAGCAGAATGAAATGACAAAATAAAAAATTATATTAAAAAACAAGAAACGATTAAATAGACTGTGAAGAAGAAGATGGAGTATGATAAGATTCTTCTTCAACTTTGGTGTTCTCCATATATGGTCGAAGCCGAGACCATCTGCTACCACGTTCCCAAGAATTTGGAGTTGTTGGTGGACGTTGTGGTGATGGTTCCCAAGGATTGCGATGAATTGGAGAACGAGCTGTAGATGGTTGATGAACAGAATCCTTTGAAGAAGAACCACAAAACTTTAATGCTGCTTGTTCCAAAAAGCTAAGCCGTGTGGCATTAGTTTTTTGCTCATAGTATAATTCACGTTGTAAGTCTAATGTTTCTTTTTGATAATGATGAATATCATCAATTTTCTCTTTTGTGGACGGTGATCCAAAAAAGAGAGACCGTCTTGTGTTTTTGCTGGTGGAGTATATCTAGTATGAGTGAGGGTGGAACGATCGAAACCGGTTCATATATAGGATAGGAGTTGGTAGATTCTCCGATTCCGACAAAGGAGAGGTGTAAGATAGGTTAGGTGACACGGAGTTATTTTGAGATGACATGATTGAACATAATTTTTTTTAAAAGAGAATCAAAAGAATTTTTGATGAAAAGAATTGTAAGAATTCAGCAATATATAGGAAGAAGCTTGTTTAAAATTAAAGGACAATGTATGGTTTTAATGTTAGAGAAATAGTATCCATAGGAAAAGAAGGAGAGAATGGAAGGTATATATGTGAAGTTAATGACAACCTCATATTTCAGAAAACAATAGAGAGAGAAGTGGTAGTGTAGAGGACTATCGAGTATGAGGTCTTAAGTTCGAGTGCTAGAAAACACTTTTTATTTCTTTTGATAGAGACTATGAATTCTATATATATATATATATATTTATAAAAGAATATATATATATATATATATATTAAAAAAATTTGAACTTAAAAATCTTTAAGAGAGATGATACCAAGTTCTCGTCTTAAATTAATGAAAGTATTTTCATTTAACGGTTTTGTAAAGATATCTGCCAATTGTTTTGTCAGAGGATACATATTCTAAATTTATTAAATCTTTTTCAATATTATCATGAAGAAAATGATGACAATGTCAATATGTTTTGTTCGTGAATGATTTACAGGATTTTTAGATAAGTTTATAGCACTAGAATTGTCACAATAAATAGTTGATTTACGTAAATTAAAACCAAAATCTTGTAGTGCTTGTTGCATATCTATAACTTGAGCACATGCTAAAGCTGTAGAAATATATTCTGCTTCACATGTCGACAATGAAACATAGTTTTGTTTTTTTTACTAAACCAAGATACAAGAGACCGTCCAATGAAGTGATAAGTCCCACTTGTACTTTTTCTATCTGTCCGGCTTCCTCCAAAATCAGCATCACTATAGGACACTAATTCAAAAGGACATTCCTTTGGATAGAATAGTCCAAAGTCCTTGGTTTTATTAAGATATCGTAGTATGCGTTTCACTGCTCATAAATGTGATTCTTCGGGATCTGCTTGAAATCGTGCACCCAAACAAAAACTCATCATTATGTCAGGTCTACTAGCTGTTAAATATAGTAACGATCCAATCATACTTCGATATAATTTTTGATCAATACTTTCACCATTTTCATCTTTATCAAGATGTATGTTTGTACTCATAGGAGTTGGTTTGGTAGAAGTATTTTCCATACCAAAGCGTTTAATTAGATTGTTACAATACTTTTCTTGATTAATAAAAATACCATTTTCTAGTTGTTTTATTTGTAAGCCAAGAAAATAATTTAACTCACCCATATGTGACATTTCGAATTCTTTAGTCATTATTTTAGAAAAATCTTGACAAAGTCTTTCATTTGTAGATCCAAAAATAATATCATCAACATATATTTGAACAATTAATATATCCTGTTTATTTCTTTTAATAAAAAGAGTTTGATCAACCTTTCCAATTTCAAAACCAGAATCTATTAAATATCTTTTAAGATGATCGTACCAAGCACGGGGTGCTTGTTTCAAACCATATAAAGCCTTTTTAAGATTATAGACATGGTTAGGAAATTGTTCATGTATGAATAATGGAGGTTGTTCAACATATACATTTTCTTTTATGAAACCATTTAAAAAAGCACTTTGACATCCGTTTGATATAATTTAAAATTATAAAAACATGCAAATGCTAGTAAGATTCATATTGCTTCTAGTCGACTGGAGCAAACGTTTCTTCATAGTCAATTCCTTCTTTCTGATTATATCCTTGAGCAACTAATCTAGCTTTATTTCTAGTAATATTTCCTTGTTTATCTACTTTATTTTTAAAAACCCATTTTGTACCAATAATTGATTGATCACTAGGCCGTGGAACCAAATTCCAAACGTCATTTCTTTCAAATTGGTTTAATTCTTCTTGCATAGCGATTAACCAATTTTCATCGGTAGATGGTTCTTTAATATTTTTAGGTTCAATATTAGATAGAAAAGCTACATGACCCATTTGATTTAATTGACTTCTTGTTCTAACAGATGAGTTGAGTTCTCCAATAACATTATCATACGGATGATCTCTTAATATCCTGGGTGGAGATCTTAATTCATTGTTATTATGATTAATGTTTTCATTATTTTCAATATTTGAAATTTCTGTGTTTGTGATATTATCAGTAAATTCTTCATCATCTCTTATACTTGGCATTTGTTAAAAAATTTCATCGAAAGATACTTGAAGTGTTTCTTCGATGATATTTGTTCTTTAATTATAAATTCGAGAAGCTTTGCTTTGATCCGAATATCCTAAAAAGATTCCTTCATCGGATTTTGGATCGAATTTACCAAGCTGATCTTTTGTGTTTAAAAAAAACATTTTGAACCGAAAATTTTGAAATAAGAAATATTTGGTTTTCTTCCATTAAGAAGTTCATAAGGAGTATTCTTAGTTAGAGGTCGAATAGAAACATGATTCAAAACATAACACGCTGTTGCAACTGCTTCAGTCCAGAAATGTTTTGGTAACGTACTTCTATTTAACAAAGTTCTTGCACATTCTTGTAAGGTTCTATTTTTACGTTCTACAACTCCATTTTGTTGTGGAGTTCTAGGAAACGAAAAATTATGGAAATTTCCTTTTTTCTTACAAAAATGTTCAAAAGCTTCGTTTTCGAATTCACCTCCATGATCACTTCTTATGTTTTTGATTTTTAAACCTTTAAAATTTTGAATTCTTTTAACAAAAGTTTTGAAGTTATCAAAGGTATCACTTTTTATTTTTCATAAAAATAGTCCAAGTATATCTAGAAAAAGCATCAACAATAAAAAACACATATCTACTATTATTGATGGATTTTACTTATGTTGGTCCAAATAAATCCATATGTAGTAATTCAAGTGGTTGTAAAGTTGAAATGACCTTTTTAGATTTAAAAGATGACTTTGTTAACTTTCCTAACTGACATGCATCACAAATATGATCAAATTTAAAATCCATTTTTGGTAGACCTTTCACTAAATCATTTTTAGAGATTTTGTTTATAGTTTTGAAGTTAATATGACAGAATCGTTTGTGCCATAACCAAGGGTCATTTTCTTTGGCTATTAAACACAAATCTGAATTATTTTTATTTTCATATTCAGAACATAGATGTTTCTGTCTCTATTACCTTCAAAGATAAGATTTTGATTTTGATCAAAAATATTACATTTGTTTTCAGAAAAAGTGATTTTGAATCCTTTGTCACACAATTGGCTGATACTAAGTAAATTATGTTTTAAAATTTTGACAAGCAAAACTTTTGAAATAAGCGGTAAATCTGATATACCGTTATTGCTCACATCGCCTTTGCTGATGATATAACCTTTGGAGTTGTCTCCAAATGTGACTGATCCTCCATCTGAGTAAGTAATATTTGTTACCATATCTTTGTCTCCTGTCATATGTTTTGAGCAAGCACTGTCGAGTATCCATTTTCCTCTTTTCTTGAGATAATATTGGTACCCACTTTTTCAATAGGGTCCTAAGAGTTAAATCTTAGGAAACCAAACCCAAGGGGGCTCAGTGTCCCATTTAAAAATGTAATTTTTATTTTTATGAACAGTTTCAAAAAAGGTGTTTATATATTTCTTCCTAATCAAACTGTTATTTGTTTTAGGAACCCAGATGTTTATACTTTTTGGGTTAGAATTCCTTTTTGTCTATTCAATAGTAGTTAATATTTTTCTTAATTTTCTTTTTAGGTGAATTTGTTGTTTTCTTAACATATCCTAATCCTTTTCTACTTGAAATAGATTGAGAGCTATTAATAATTTTAGATAAAGTTTCTCTTCCTTTATTAAAATTTGAAACATTTTTGGTAATGCTTTCGAAATTAGCCTTAAGACTACTATTATCCAACTCTATCAATTTTACTTTAGTTTTTATTTCATGATTTTCAGAAACAAGAGCATCATTCTTTTCTTTTTAAGTTTCAATTTCATGACTCAAAAGAGTAAGTTGAGAATTTATATTAGAGAATGATTCTTGTAATTTTTCATGTTCTTCCTCTGGTATTTTCTTCTCATCTTTAAGCATATCTCTTTCGAATTCTGCTTTGTTCTGATGTTCACGAGTTTCCTTATATTTTCTTTTGAGATTTTTCAAAGTATCAACTAGTTCTGAATTTATCTCAATCATGTCATCAAAAGTAAAATTACTAACCTCGTTTTCAATAGCCATAAAGCAGATATTTGCTTGCTCGTTTTCACTTTCACTACTGTTATCTGATGAAGAAGTATCTGAATCATCCCATGTTACGGAGAATGCTTTCTTTTTCTTATCTTTTCTGCTCTTGTTGAAGTTTTTTTTTCTTTAATTCTGGACATTCTTTCTGGATATGACCTTTCTTATGGCAGTTAAAGCATTCTAGAATTGAAGATGATGGTTTGTTTGGGAAGTTCTTTTTTCCATTATTTCTGTTGTTTTTCCTAAATTTCAAGAATTTTTGGCAATAAATGCTAGATCTTCTTCATCCGAATCTTCATCTTTTTCTTCTTCAACATGGAAAGCTATATCAACATGGAAAGCTATATTCTTTTTGTCTTGTGTTTGTACTCGTTTTGCCTGCAAATTCACTTCATAGGACATTGGATTTCCTATTAACTCTTCAGGCTTTATGGTAGTAAGATCATTAGCTTCTTCAATGGCCAAGACTTTTCTTTCCCATTCATCTGTTAAAGAGTTTAGGATTTTTGATACAATATCAAAATCAGTGTACTTTTCTCCTAATCCTAATAGTGAATGATAGATATCTTGAAATCTAGAGTACATATCATTTATAGATTCATCTTGTTTCATTCTAAAGTTTTGAAACTGATTTTTGAGCATGGAGATTTTTCTTTGTTTAAGTTTGTTGGTTCCTTCATGAGTGATTTTAAGTATTCTCCAAATTTCATAAGCAGTTTGACACATGCTAACATGGTTAAATTCATTTCTATCTAGTGCGTAGAATAACATGTTCATAGCTTTAGCATTGGCAGTAGCATCTAATTTTTTTGTGTTTGACCAAGTAGAATACTCTCTAGTAGGAAGAGTGTATTCATTCTGTGTGATATTCCATGATTCAAAACTATTATATTTCTATAAATTCTCATACTAGTAGGCCAATAATTATAATTTAAACCATTGAAAAATGGAGGTCGTCCAGTGGATTGACCTTAAATAAAACTAGTGTTAGTGAAAGTGTTGGTAGTGCTGGTGTTGTTTTCTATATTAGCAAAAATATCAGATAACCGTGTAACGGTTATAAGATGCCTTGCTCTGATACCAATTGATAGTAACTACTATTACTTAGGATCGTGTAATATGGAATATAATTAAATCTAAATGCAGAAACAGATGATAATAGCAAAGTAAATAAAAATAAAACAAGCACACCGAGAATTTTTATATTGGTTCGAACTTCCCGTTCTACGTCCAGTCCCAGACTCCTTCTGGAATTTTAACTACAACAACCCTCACTTAACCCGAAGGAATAGGTTTACACTGCTTGAGCAACCGAACAGGACTTCACCCGCCTAAGAAACCGAATAGGACTTCAATACAAAAGATATCTGACTGTAATGTGTTCTTAAATAACACTAATAAGTCAATTGAGTACAATCTTCCTATAATCTTCTCCTTTATGATATATAGTGTGATATGCTTTGAGAATTGTGGGAGATAAAGTGATCAATGATCAAAATATGTAAAAATTTGAGTGCAGTTTGAAAACTTTGAGAATAAATAAGAATTGAAGAACGCTAAAAGTAAATACGGTATTTTGTTTGTTGAATTTTATAATCTATATATAGTATATGAAGAGTTGCATCTTTAAATGAAAAGTTATATTGAAAAGAACGGATGCAATTGTTGATTTAAAAGGATGTTTCTCTTGGTGAAGAGAAGTGACTTTTTAAGAAAACAACAGTTGGGGATATTCAGACGTCTGAATAAAAAAAATTCAGACTTCTGAATTAGATTGAAATTGTAAGCAGCAAATAAATAGTTCATTTTTGACCTCATTCAGACGTCTGAATATTTTAGTTCAGACGTCTGATTATTGTGAAAACAATATTCTTATTTCAGTACTCAGACGTCTGAATGAATGGATTCAGACGTCTGATTTTGCTGTTTTATGCATGTATGAGCATGTGTGTGCATGTGTATGTATATGTTTATATATATATATATATCATTTAAGGAGAGATTTTAACAAATTTTCTAAGTAATATACAGACCCTAGACACATAATATACAGCTATAAACATCTGTAGATGAATCTGCAATAAATCTCCTGCAAAGATGGTTTAAAATACACATAACATTTTATATAGGTTGTTATAATCAAAATCGAGAGTCTAACATATATCAGTTATAAGAGGATAATCATTTTATTAGTTGGTAAGATGCATTCAATTGATATTGCTTAGTAGATTTTGTTCTCATTCATTGATCCAGTCAATTGGAGGAATTTACTTATTGTATAGATCATTTGACCACATACACAAGTTCAGGTTGTTCAACATTTATGTTGATTGAATTTTAAATCACTAAATAATATCTATACATGATCTATAAGATGAGCTCATAACAAACTTCAGGTTGTTAGCTGAATATTTACATATATGGATGTATACGTGCGTCCACGTATTACAGATATATTATAAATTCTCATATATATTTTCTCATTTGAATTAGTGATTTTTTTTATAGAACAAACTATTATAAGGATCCAAGACATTTGGTTTGGAACCATATCGAACTTCTGGTTCGAACAACTTCAAGTTGTTAAGTTTTGTTGCTCAATTATATCTCAAGTATAAGTTTTGAACATTAATTATATTACTTATCAAAGAATAATTTATAATTGCATATAGACATTTCTACACATCTCTTTTGAGAGTTCTGTAGAAAAAAAAAATTTACAACAAAAATAATAATAAGAGTATCTTCTGGATACTTGGAATATTACAAATATAGATCTCCTTAAGACTATATGTATAGCTTGCATGAAAATTATGATATGAAATATAGACCATCTCTTTAGGAGAATATTTAAAAATATATCTTCAAGAATTGATTATATATGCAATATTTCTTATGAAATAATAACTAGGAACATGACCTTTATGATATAATTAGACATATGAACATAGAACAATATATTATAGAGATAATCTTAAACCTTTTGAATCTAATCTAAACTAAATTAGGATCCTTCATAATCATATTTATGTACACTTATTTGGTTTAATAAAATTACCAAATATATAAATAAATCTCTTCTAGATATAAGTTATCATTTTCAAATTTATAAATCTCTTCTAGAGATATATTAGTATCACCACTTCTGGAGTGAACTTTCACTTCTATATATATATATATATATATATATATATATATATGCACTGTTTGAATGCCATACCAATATATAATATTTATTTTATATAATTACATAATTACTACTTTTACAGTAGCATAAAATATCCATGCTGGAGATTTTTTTTGTAATTGCTTTTAAAATGGCGTATCAAACTTTAAATACAGTGACAAAATTAGATTCACCAACTGAAAGTAAGATGCAAGAGATAAAATCACTACTTCTGGAGTGTAACATTGGTATACAATATCATTTTTTTCTATAAATTAATGTTATTACTCAAAAATAATAATATCATTATTCCTTTAGGGGATATAGTATTTCCTTTTAAGGAATTGCAATGTAACAAAAATAAAATTCCTATAACATCTCTTCTGGGATGTTAGATTTTGCAATATAAATATAAATAAATCTCTAAAACATCTTTTCAAGAGATTAATACACACACACACACATCCAATGATGTTTGAAATATCATATAACATAATATCTTCAGGATATTTTGTTAATATAGTGTAAATGTTCAGATATAAGGTAAGGTATAACTTATTTGGAGATTTTTGTATTCTCTTGAATGCAGCATCATTTTCTCATATGATTATTTATTATTTTTCTTTAACTTCTTCAGGAAGTACAACCTTATCATTTACATAATATCAATAGAGCTTCGGGCTTCTAATCCAGGAACTTTAAGTTCATTAATTTGTTATGAACTTCAGGTTCTCAAATTTTGTGTAAACTTCTCCCCCTTTTTTTGTACCATATTGTTACAAAATAAAAGTCTATTCTTATTTCAAGACTTGTACATTTTGACAAAAAAATACTGACAAGAATTCGAGTTATACAACTTCTGGTTGAAAAAAAAATCTTTGCACAGCTTCAGGTTGTTGTTCAAACTTATTTCTTTCACTATATCGAGCATTGTTTGCCAAAATGAATATACCATATAATAAATCATATGTCTATTCTTATTCCAAACATAAAAATACAACATCGTTTAATTTACTGTAGCTAGTGCATTTATGATGATATGGTAATTTAATTTATTACCATGACGACAACATTTAATGTATTTATGATTAAAAAAATGAATGCAATTTACCATTATTGTAGCATAAAATATAAAATATTATCACAACGAATTGATTTCTTTACAAACAAATAAATCAATCTAACTAACTTTAGTTAGCAAAATTTAATCTCAAAGCTAAGTTTAATATACTCAATAATAAAATTAAATGAATACCATAAGAGAAACTTTATTTCTTAATAGTCAAAATTTCTAAAATAACTAAAATAACTCTTATATATATGTATATACATACATACATACATACATACATACATACATACATATATATATCCTTTTTTTATAATTCAAGTTTCTACTCTTTTATTGAAACTTCTGGTTTTGTATTATAAGAAAACTTGAAATTTAATAATTTATGGAAACTTAAGCTTTTAGCATTATAGAAACTGCAGGTTCTCAACTTTTATTTCAAATGCTAGAAATTAAGTTTACCGTATATGTTTTCATTAACGTTTCCATTCGCTTCAGGTGTACTAAATCAATATTAATATTGGATCTAAACTAATATGATCTTCTAAATATGCACTATTCTTGTATATGTTTCTATAAGAAATAATAAAATATATCTTTTGGAAATATAAACAATATATATATAAATAATTTCCAAAATCAAAATCCAAATCAAAGAGTTTTCAAAATGAAAACTTCATTTATCAAACATGTATATATTACTTAGATCTATATCACAATCCAAAACGTAATCAAGATTAATAAATTTATTTGAATTAACAACAGAAATTGTCAAATTCAAAACTTGCTTTCCAAAATAATGAACTCAAAAAAAACATGCAATAATAAGCAAGTTTGAAATCAATTCAAATCCAGATTCAAAAAATCACAACATTTTATTTTTAAACAATGTACAAATCTAAAAGGTATATTATTTGAGTGTGATTTTGAGATCTACAATATAATAAGATCAGAAAAATAAGAAAAAAAATTGGATCTATTGTAGAATTAGATCTGAAATATAATGACAAAAATACATATACAGTGGAATAAGATCTATAAATTTAGATCTATGACAAAATAAGATCTTGAAAAGATAAGATATATTAAAACTTAAATCCAAATCTGAAAAATTAGAAAATAGATATAGAATTGTGAAACAAGATACTTAAATTTAGATCTAAATTAATCGCAAAATAAATCTAGAAAAGCATATCTAGAAAATTTCAAACCTGATTTCAATGGTTGAATAAGAGGAAGAGATAGATCTGATTTCAGTAACTGAATAAGAGAAAGAGATGTGCCTACATTAAAAAAACGGATCTAATCTTCTGAATTAGAATATCTAATACATTCGAGAAAAAGATCATGCTGATAACGTTTTATGAAATGAAGAAAGTGGAAGTCATTAGAGAGAGAGCAATTTTATTCATTCAGAGATTAGTCATACAATTACATTACATAGGCTCCTTTATTTATAGGCCTTGGAGCATGAGATGGAACATATCTCATGATGTGGGACTAAATAGAAAAACACAAAAACATATTCACTTATATATTTAAATATATTATAACAATTCTCAATTAATTATAAATTAATGTGACATTGATTTGTTAATGTAAATCAATTTCTTCAAGCATAAATTTTAGTTCTCTCATCCGTTAAAGATCGTTATGTAGTTCTACTCTCTTCTTGTATTAAGCCTCTATTAAAATAAGGTGAAACTTAGCAACACAATTCCTGCTTTTCAAAATTAATGTAAATTTTCTACTTGGAATTCACCATTATAAATTTGGTCTCCAAAATTTATACCTACCACCCATGAAACTATATTCTATGATGTGAAGTTAATTTGCAATATTAATAACATGATATCTTTTAGTATATTTATCAGATTTCAATTTCATTTTCACCATTAAATCACAAATTTTATGATCTTTCTATTAAGATCCATATATAATATGTTTTGACAAATTTGCTTTTGTTAATTTTCAGGGGCAAATATTTATCATGTTGCTAGATAAATATTTTGCATGTTGCTTGGCAAATATGCAAATATTTGCTATGTTGCCTGACAAATAAGAAAATATTTGCTATGTTGCCTGGTAAACATTTGACAGGTTGCTTGACAACCGTTGAAAATGAAAAATTTTGTTGCCCAGCAAATATGCAAATATTTACCATGTTGCATGGCAAATATTTGCCCGATTGCCTGACAACCGCTAAAAATGGAAAAAAATATTTTGTTGCCTGATAAATAAGCAAATATTTGTCATGTCGCTTGGCAAATATTTGCCAGATATCTTGGAAACCGCTGAAAATAAAAAATATATTTTGTTTCTTGGAAAACACTGAAAATATTTTTTTGCTGATAAATAGTTGCTCTTGAAAATTAACAATTTTTTTAATCAAAGCATAGTATAAATGGATCTTAATAAAAAGATAATAAAATTGTAATTTAGTGGTGAAAACGAAACTGAAATCTGCTGAAATATATCTTGTTTTTAATATTACAACTTAAATTGTTCATAATAAGGAATTTTGGCTGAGCGGTATGGTATAAATTATAGAGACTAAATTTACAGTGTTGTATTCAAAGGGATATGTGCCTAATTTTTTGTAAAGAGGGATGTGAGCCAACCTAAATTAAATTTACCAATCTCTTGTAATTCAGCCTAAAATTAGTAATAAAAATCTTCTCTCTCCAAAGTGAATGTACATTATTATATTGATAGTAAAATCATTATAAACCTCTTCGTCTTATTTATTATAATTTATTATCTGTCTTTCGTTGTGAATTGCTAAATTGGATTCAATTATTCAACTTGTTTGTTTTTATAGAAACACTATTGGAACAGTAGTAAATAGCACTGGAAGCTTCGATGGCCGTCGATGGATATTTTCGACGACTACCGATGACTAATGATCTTTATGGCTTCTACATAAATAAAATATAGAGAGCGTGGTAAACCATCGAAAACTGATGTAAATATGCCATTGACGGTCGTCGAAAGCCGTCGGAAATAAGCGTGTATATAGCCAGCAAGACGAAACCTGATTCATTATCTCCTTCCCCTTATATTCACCAAATCCCTAACGCTACAAAATACACAGTGCTTAGCGACGGCAAAAAGCCATTGGCGACCGTCGCTAGCCGTCGCGAGCCGTCGCTAAATGCTGTTGCAAAATATCTTGTTGTAACCAAAGAAAGCGACAGCCTTAGCGACGGCTCCGTTGTTCTTTTTGCAATGGCTTGTAACAGCTAAATGTACACGTGGAAGCAACCGTTGGTTTGTTGGTTTCCCGGGTTGTTGATGCAAATCGTTGCAAATTGGCCGTCGCTAGCCGTCGCTTAATTTGACCAAATGGCCGTCGCTAGCCGTTGCTAGCCATTGCAAACCTGAAATATTTTTCCAGCCAATTTGCAGCACCTTCAACCCTCAATCTCAATCAATCCAAATAATATAATTCCATCATTTCACACATATAATACCATTCCATCGTACCATATAACCAATATCAGCACAACCAAATCATCAAATATTGCATATTCTAACATATATTTACAAAATCACATAAGAAAATCAACATAACCAAATACAAAAATCCACCAAACCAAACCACATTGTTCAAGTATTAATCTCAACACCAAACCCACCAAAACACTAAGTACCATTCACAACATCCATAGTACCAAATGTCAAACCCATCATAATATGCACACACATATATATAAAGCATACCCATCAAAACAAACCAGCTAAGCATCATCATCATCTGCACCTCCTTCCCCAGGAATTGACCCATGCTCCTGATAGAATGCAGCAATACGCTCATCTATCTGCGTCGCCAACTGACTCTTCCACCAATCATTGAGCTCATCCAATTGTGTTTGCATCCGAGCAATCTCTTCCTCATCTATGGATCTCTTTTATGACCTTTGGAAATTAAGATCCTGTGAAATAATTCAAGTGAATAAGAAGTTCATGGCATACAATAACAATAAGAAAACTCAAGTTATTGGTAATAAACTCAAGTGAATAAAAAGTTCATGGCATACAGGTTTCTACTGTGTAAACCTTGAGTACATACCATACTGTCGAAACTGTAACGCCTGTTTCGACTTGCCGGTTTAATGATTGAATCTCATATCCGATTACACTCATCAACCGTAAGCGACTCCCATCCACTCGCTTGTATCGCTCATGTATACTCTGCGTTATATCTCTTCTACAATTATGAACAGATATTTGACACAATTGCTCTACAATTTACTTATTTACTGTGAAATAAACGAATATGAAATATTTTCATTAAAGAAATAAATATATTTACCATTACAGAAGCAGCCTTGTCGTCCGACCAATCATATGAAACATTCCCATCCTCATCTGTATGCTCCACTGCATGTGTGACTCTAAAAACCTCAGCCGTTGTAGGCTCCCTACCATACTTTGCCCACCGAATATATACAAGAATAGGTTATATTGATAATTTGCATCAGTATATACAAGAATAGATTATATACAAGAATAGAAATATGGTAAAGAGACACTAGTAAATATATACATGCATAACATAAATATTGGTTAATTTATTTACCAATTCCCTCCTATGCTGTTGGAAGGATTTCGAGCCACCACGATGTAAAGCTGGATTTTTGTTCCTATTAGCCTTGTTTCTTTCCGACAATTCCTATTAATTTATACACATTACGAAGTAACATAATTCAACACATTTAAATGTAAAAATATAGTGACAATATAACTTACTCTGAATGCTTCAGATTCCCAATATTGTTGGAATCCAGCCCAAATATTATCCCCCATCCAACTTGGCTTTTTCCTTGAACTCTTAGCCCGCGACAGAGTTCCTCTGTAATTTTTCCGCATCTTTTTATTCCAATGATTTATAAAAACATCTATATCCTACGGATCCACACGTACAGCTGCTTGCATATTGAATTATCATACGTGTTATGTAAAAGAGATTGTATAATTAAAAAACAATCAGCAAACAGAATACGTAAAACTGATATCATAAGGCATGATGGCATATTGTTTTTGGTTTCATACAAGGCATAATTATATATTATAAAATTGTATTTACCACAAGATCAGCCCATATTGCGTTTTTTATATGTGTTGGAATGTTATTCCATTGAGACCAACAGCTGGACATCCTACTCTTGTATGCCTCCTTTGATACTTGTAAAATGAAATCGGACGGCTCTACCTCGAACCCTATGTAGAAATGTTGATGTATATATTTAATATATTTCATATAATATAATTCAAATAAGTTTGATACATACCCAACACTTTTCGGAACTATCTGCGCAACTCGACGGAGATCTGGCTCAGAGGTACTCGAACCTGCTCCAAGTGAAGGTGACTGAGATGTACTACGTCGATCACGTCGTCTATCAGACATAACTGACAAATATATATACAATCACATAATCGTTAATCAATATCATCAATCAATATCATAAGCATCACATAATCATCAATAATCATCACATAATCATCAATCAATATCACATAACATAAGCATCACATAATCATCAATCAATATCACATAATTGTTAATCATCACATAATCATCACATAATTATTAATCAAGTGATAATCATCACATAAACATACTCTGCACATAATCATCGTAAAAGCATACATGAAAATAATAATGCATAACTCAGAATGATACAGATTATATATAGTCATCATTATTATTACATAGCTCAGAATATTACAGAACATAGTCATTATTGTTAATACATAGCTCACACTTATACAACGAGCAATGCCATCTACGATCAGTCTTCGTCATATTCTGATTATGACTCGGTCTCGTACTCTATATCATTTTCTTTGGTACTTACAAATGCATCTATTAAAACATTCGATTCATCATTCAACGACCCTACATCAATGTCATCGGTTATCGCTATTTCAGTATTTGGCTCGAGATCCGCTGCTTCATCTGGAATATTATTTCCATCAAACGTATATCTTTCCTTCATTTTAAAAACAGCCCATCAGTCTGCTTTATCTTTTTTTAAGGACGAATATGGAGCAAAATAAACTTGTAAAGCTTGCTTAGCTAAAACAAAAGGATCATACTTAAAGTAATGCGACGTATGCCTTATTTCAATTAGCTTATAATCTTTGTGCACGTTAATTCCAGAGCCAGGAACATTGCTAAACTAGTTGCATTTGAATAAAAAAAACTTCCTTCGCAGGTTGTATATAATATGTCAACTCTAAAACTTGTGTTAAGACGCTGTAAAAATCTTTTATATGCTCCTCTGGATCATCACTTCCTTTGACAAATACACCATTGTTATATGCTAATTTTTCAGCCCCGTAACCTTTAGTGTTGAATTTAAATCCATTGACGAAAAATATTGGATAAGTCTTGACATTTCGTTTTGGTCCGATAGCGAGATGTCGTAATCCTTCGTTAACAACACAGTTTTCTGTATCATGAACGTAGTTTGAAAACCATCCAACAAATTGTTTACTGAGATGGCCATATGGATGTTATGATTCGTATATGCTGCAAATATGTATTATATTCCTTTATAATTAATAATACATGTATAATTGAATTATATATGAACGCATAATTACCTGAAAAATGGTGCAACTTCAGCACAGTTTAAAAGAAAATATGTGTGTTCCACATGGTAATCTCTATCGTCTAACCATATTTCCACACATTTTCCAACAGGTCTTCCATGTTTTCTAAAAATAGATAACATTGTTTGAGAAGAATCGTTACTAAAGTAATGTGAGAAAAAAACGAAGCTTTTTCTTCAAGGTACGATTTGCAAATCGAACCTTCTACTCGTGCTATTCGTCTAATTTTTTCTTCAAATGATTCAGGTACCTAAAAAAAATTAATTAAATTCATATAGTGGTACAAAAACCGAAATTAATTAAATTACCTCTCAAATGGATACATCCATCCATATTGCACAGGACCACGAAAGAGTGCTTCAGATGGAAGATGAACAGGTAAATGCTCCATTACAATAAAAAATCCAGGCGGAAATATTTTCTCCAGTTTGCATAGAAGTACAGAGATTTCTGCTTTAAGTTTACATATGCGATCTACCTTTAACATCGTGGAACAAAGCTGTTTATAAAACATACACAATTCTGTTATAACACTCCATTTTTTTGCAGGCAGTAATTCTTTGAAAATCACAGGAAAAAATACTCCATCATAATGCGACAATCGTGACTTTTCACCCCACTCAATTTGCTGTTTTTTAAGCCAACACATCTACGGAGGTTAGAAGAAATCCCATCAGGACATCTAAGTCCTTCCACCCACTTTAGAACGAGTTTTACTTGCTTATTGTCTAGCTCATAGCATGCTTTGGGTTTCTTATTATTGTCGTATAATTGAAGTTTGGGCCGCTTACAAAAGTGTAGCATATCACGTCTTGAATTCGCATCGTCCTTGTTTTTCCCCTTCACATTCAAAATTGTATTAAACACGTTGTCAAACACGTATTTTCGTTGTGCATGACGTCAATGTTATGTCGGAATAGGAGATTTTCCAGTACGGTAATTCCTAGAATATACTTTGCTTGCACCAGTTATGAATGTCCGATTTACCTGAAATCTCAACATGTACCCCAGTTTCATGTATCTTTGGGTAGTCTTTTACAATTTCATATACCTCTTCACTTGTCCAAACCTTAGGTGGTAGCATACTCTCTACTCTGTTAGCTTTAAAGTTCTTTTTATCCGTTCTAAATTTATGATTGATATGTAGAAAACACCGATGACAGTCAAACCAAGAAATTTTCTTTCCATACTTTAATGAAAATGCTCGAGTTTCATCCATACAATAAGGAAAAGCTAGACGTCTAGATGTGCTCCAACCTGAAAGCATGCCGTACGCTGAAAAATCACTAATGGTCCATAATAAAGAAGCAAACATACGAAAATTCCTTTTTCTCAAAATGTCATACGTTTCAACTCCTTCATGCCATAGTGTTTTCAACTCGTCGATTAGTGGTTGTAGATAAACATCAATTCCTTGAGTCGGATCATCGGGACTGGGAACAACAATCGTTAGACAACATATATAGAGTTTTCATACACATCCATGGAGGTAAATTATAAGGAGTAATAATAATAGGCCATGATGAATATTTACTACCAAACTGAGAAAATGGCGAAAATCCATCTGTACATAAGCCAAGCCTAGCATTACGGCTCTCCACCGCAAATTCAGGATAAGTCTTATCGAAATGTTTCCATGCTTCATGGATGTATCAAAGTTCCTTCTTCTGGTGTTATCACACTGTGCCATTGCATATGACATGATGTAGCAGAAGATGCATATAACTGTTGAAGTCTAGGAGTGATGGGTAAATAATGCATCCTCTTATATGGAACTTCTTTTCCTTTCATTTTTCTTGGTTTGTATCTTTCCTCGTTACATATTCTGAATTTAGTAAGATGAGCGTCTTCTTTCCAAGACAGCATACAACCTTTTACACATGTATCTATCTTCTGGTGCGACAATCCAAAAGCAGACATAAGTTTTTTACTTTATAATGACTATCACACATCAAATTATTAGGTGGCATGTGTCATTTTGCAGTTTGTACAACTGCTGTAAATGCAGCTTCTGTAAGATTAAATTTCGATTTCATAGTGATGTATTCGGCGGTTACAGATAATTCGGTTCCGCTTGTACATCCATTCCATAATGGCCTCTTAGCAAAATCCAATAAATCATAAATTTTTTAGCTTCCGCGGTCGGCTCTTCGTCAACATTTTCGTTCCCATCATCACCTTGGTCAAAGGTAGGAAACATTGATCGTGCAACATCTTGCACCATGCTTTCTATAGGATTAGTCATAGTATTATCGTCCTCTAACACTAGAGGATCAAGTGTAGATTGAACAAGTTCTCCATGACGATCCCATAAGTAATAATTCGGCACAAAATCTAATTTGTACAAATATACTTCTACTACATCTAGTTTCCAATGCTTCAGATGTTTGCATTTACTACACGGACAACGAATGTCTACGTTATTTCGATTATTAGATTGAGCAAATCTAATAAATACGTAACACTGTTACAGAAACGTTCTTTTATTGATCCTTTCATACCTTGTCGAGGTTCATACATCCAACTACGATCGACAAAATAATAGAACATATTTCCTGATTTGTAAAATGTAGGTTAGAAGATTGAATAAAACACTTCGTATTAAAGTCTTGTAAAAATTCATATATAACACTTTACTATTTTAACAAATTCAAATAAATACTGCATTAAAATTTTCAATTCTTAAGTTTATTGTTTTTTTACTTTGACGGCCGGTTACCTACTTCCCATTACAAATACAATAACGTAATCATATTTTATAAATCATTTTAGGTTAAACGATTCTAAAAAATTTCGGCAGCACTTCCCTTTTTTCCCTGTATCGTACACGAATGCGTGTACATAGGGAAAAAAGAAAGTGCCATTGAAATTTTCTGAACCGTTTAAACTGAAATGATTTATAAAATATGATTACTTTATGGTGTTTGTAACTTGTCCAAATACTAGGAAAAATCCAACAAATATTGTATTAGATGAATATAGACGTCCGTTCTGTGGGAAAACGAATATCCATATAATGATCATATACAACACTTGTTAGACGAGGCCAAAAATTCTCTAAGGGGTTCACATAAATAAAGCACAAATGAAAAAAATATTAATATTAAAGTGTTAGTGGTCTGTAGTGAATCTTAATTTCTTTTAGTAATGTAGCAAAATAGAATTCGTTTAATTATGACTCAAAATCCATGGGAACTAACAGTAACTCGGAAAATATTGCTTATCTCACAAATGGGAACTATGAGTTACCATTTTAACAACTACAAAAACTATTTTATATTTCATTTAACTATTTAAATATTTGTTAATTAAAATCTAAAATTTTAAAACGTATTTTAACTTTTGTTTAACTACATAAATTTTAATTAACGATTTTGTGAACTAAATAAGTAGTTAGCGCTTACAAGAGTATAACAAACATTCTCATAAACTTATCAATAAACATATTATTCAATGATCATGTATTATTTTTTGGATTTTAAAGTAGCCATAATTTTTGACAACAAAGCGAACAATAAATTCACTAATTATCATCACCTAATACGAATTAATCACCATTTTTCAAACACATAAACAACTAATTTCTAAATTAGGTTTAGCATTATATACCCAATTCAAATAATAAACTATATATCATAAACTAATAACATATATCCATCAATTCCAAACTCCTAAATCATCCAATTCCAAATCTCTAAATCATCAACTAATTTAATTTAAACCTAAATTAAACAAAGATAATGGAAAATAGGAGATATCGACAAGTGTGGGGTGGTTCAATATAGCGATGGAAGGTTGCGACGACTCCTGGTGGCGGATAGCGGCGGCTGGTTGCAAGTGTGGAGGAGAATGAGCTGAGACAGGGGAAGAAAGGGAATGAAGTTGTAACATTCCCGTTTTAAAATCAAATTGAAATTGGAAATAAATTTAATTTTTGGAATTAAATTATGAAATTATTGGTAACATAATATGAAATTTCCAGAAAAAAAAATATGTACTTTAAATAGAATTTTGGATTGGAATTCAAAAAAATAAGTATTTATTTTGAATTTGATTTGAATACTCTAAGTTTTGAGATGAATAAAATTGTTTTCTAACTTTAAAATATGATATATTGGAAAGTTATATTTTTAAATTAATATAGTAAGAGTTGTTTAAAACTAAAATTTCATATTATTTAATATACATATCTCTTGAAAATCAATAAGGATTAAATTAAGAAGTTTACATACCTTCTTTTAAATTTGTTTGAACTAAATTATAAATATAATAATGTTTAAACAAGGTTAAATAAAAGATTTAAAATGCTTTTGTCTTATATACTTGAAAATAAAATATGTAAAAGAATTAATACAAAGTTTAATATATATATATATATATATATATATATATATATATATATATCTTTGAGGAAATAAATAAAACATGAACATGATTTGTAAAATAAAATGAAGCAAGGATTTAAACACATATTTTTACCATTTTAACATTTGTAGAATTTAAGCAACAAGTGTTAAAATAAATGTACAAGTGTATGGCTTTAATGATACAAGTGGCAACAAATAATTTTTTTATTATTTAGAATTATAGGAAATTATGTAAAAAGAAGAAACCTGGTTATCTACTTAGTTCAAACTTTCTCTTCACCTCTCAATCATCTTCTTTCCCAAAAGTGAAAATAAAAGCCATATTGAAAACAAAAGAAATCAAAACCTGGTAAACCAGAAACAATCATCTGCAAACAGGAAACCAACCTGGAAGCTTTAAACAAAAGACGATAAAAACCAAAGCCCTGTTTTTTCAAGTGTAATCTGGAAACCAAGAAAGTTCAAATGCATTACAACCTGAAAATCAATGAAACAGAATCAATCAATTCTAGATTTTCAAAATCTGGACAGAGCAGATCAAATGAAGTTAAAAATAAAAATCAGAAAGAAGATAAAGCAAGAATATAGATCAAAGGAAAAATCAGGCCTGGAAACAAAAAAACTAAAGCATTCAAATTCATTCCAGTTTTCAAAGTCATTTGCAGGCTCTCTGCATTTTAAAAGGTGAGAAAACACCCATTTCTTTTTGATTTAAATCTCTTTCCCTTATGTGTTTGAAGTTGTTTTGAATGAGTGCGCATGCAAAATAAAATCTGTGTGTTTATTTGTTATGATGCTTGTGCATGTTTGGGATTAGAAAAGAACATCTCTGTTCTTTTCACAGGGATTGAAAATCCATTAAAAAAAATATTTAAATCTTCCTATCTAAGAATTTCAGACTTTGATTTCTAAAAGGAAAGTGATAATAATTATGAAATGCAAAGTTTTAAAATTATTTCAAGTATACTTACCGAGTGATTAATTTGGAAACTGGAAATTACAGGGATGAATACCCTTTATCAGAAAATCAAGCATCAATATTTTTGAATTCCATTTACATCAGCTAGTTCGATTTTAGGCTATGATTCCTTAATGAAAGTGATTGTAATAACATAGATTTGTTTTTAAATATAGTTTTAAATAAATATACAGATTTTTTTTTACTTCAAAATTAAGAAATTTTCAGTAATAATTGAATATGGAAAGAAAATTAATATCTGAAAAATTATGTTTTGACCTTATAGACAGATTCGTAATGTGAAATCATGAATTTTAAGAATCATTTCAAAAATTTTAAGCATGAATCTGTGGGGAACATGCGGTTTGAACAATTTTGGGTTCATTGGCAAATTCAGACGAACGACAAAGTTTGGGGAGTCGTGATCCTTGGTGAAGCTAGCCAGAGCATCAGTGATCATAAGAAAAATGGTCGAAGAATTTATGAATTAACGTGGTGGCGTCGCGGCAGTGGTTTGGGGTTTTAACCCTAATTTTGGTCGAGGGCAAAGACAAGATCGCCGTGATGTCATCGTGGCATCGAGTGGGATCGGACCTAGGGGAATAGAGGCTTAGGGGTGTGATGTTGCTCTGTATGGAATTGCAGAGGTTCTGGTGGCGTGGTTCGTCAGCGACGAGGCGGTTTGTCAATTTGGGTTTTTTTCCAGGTTTGCTTCAACTTGCTCGATTTTGTTTCCTCACGAATTCATGGGAACTGAGGGTTTGGGGTGTTCGTTTAGATGGTCGTTGACTTGTTGATGATCAATGTCTTGATCAGAGATCGCCAATTTGGGCGTACACATGCACGAGCATCCTGTGTGTGCCAGCGTTGGTTTGGGGTTGGGTTTCGTTGCGTCGAAGTTCGTCTCGGGTAAATGGAAGTATGCCTCGAGTTTGTTTTAGGGGAGATTCGAGTTGTTACAATAGTTTTGAAGCTTTTAAACCGAAAACAAAGTTTGAAATAAAAAGGGGGAGGAAGAAGTTGGCCTGGAAAATTTTCTCAAGGAAGTTTCTAATGAAACTCGAAGTTGGGGTCGGGGAAGAACAGGGTTTGGCTTGGGTTTCTGAGTTGGTGATTTAAAGCAAGTTTTTTTAAAAAAAAATTATGAAAGGATTTAGTTTTAAAGCGAGTTAAAACAAAGTTATATCAATTAAATTTCCAAAAGAGAAGTATTAACAAAATTTTCAAAACAAAACCCAAACCTAAATTTAAATAATTTTAAAACTTGATTTAGTTTTGAATAATCATATTGAGTTAATCATTCAAATTTTCCCACGTATCTTTAAATTTAATTTGATGATGTAATTAAGTGATAGTCGAGATAAATGATTTATCTTAAATATTTAAGGTCTTATTAATAAAAGTAATTAAAGATTAATTACTCCAAGAAAAATTACTTAATAAGAGGTTTAATCAAAGATTAATCAAAGATTTATTTAAAGATTGATTAAGGATAATTAATTACATGATTTAGGCAATTAATTAATGATTAAAAGGTTAATTAGTTTATAGTTTAAGGATAATTGATCTATTTGATTAATCAATTAAGGTGATTAATTTGAGGGTAATTAATTTAAGGTTAATTAATAAATGAAATTTATTAGGGATAATTACTTATTGTAATTAATTAAACGATAATCAATTAATGGTTAATTAATCAATGTAATTAATTAAGATAATTAATTAAGGGTTAATTAATTAATGAAAGTGATTATTAATTAAAAGTTAATTAATTTTTGTAATTAATTAAGGATAATAAATCAAAGGATTAATTATTAATTAAAGATTAGCTAATGATCAAAGGATAATTAATCGTAAGAGTTTGAAATTAATTGATATTAATTAACCAAAAATTAAAAATTTATTCGTGAGTAATTAATCTAATTTAATTTAAATCAGATAATTTAATTTATCTTTACTTATGGATGTTTGGATTCTATTGGATGTTTGGATGGTTGATATTCCTCATATGTGATGCTTTGTGATATTTTGTGGTGTGAGTTGCTGTGTATTGATCTATGATATCTGTGACATGTTTCTGTGTAAATACCCCTTGGCCCGTAGAACGTCATTTGGAATTCGATGCGACAGGCAGTCGGATACCAGTTGGTTATCCGAAACCCACATCGAATCGTAATGGTGGATCTTTGTGATTGATTTGCTTTATCTGTGAATCTGTGTACATAGATAAGCGTTATAGGATATACCGCTTATCGATATCGCTGTGATTGTAATATGTGATGATTGATGTTATTGCACTATTGTGTAAACCCCTGTACCACACTTATACACACACAAATATGGATTGCACGTGAAAATTGGTTAAGTCACAGATTTTTGAAATAGTTTTAAAAATTGAATTTTGAATCCAACATAGTTTTGAAATTTGAATTGAAAGCTTTTGGAAAAATGAGTTTTCAAAAATAAAAGTTATTTTGAATAACTTAATAAAGTCGTGAAATTTAAATAATTGGATTTGAATTTGAATTCAATATTTGAAATTGAATTCAATAATTTGGAAATTATGGTTAAAAGATTATGCAAGTTGTAAAGGTGTTTTAACCATTTAAAAAAGTATTGTTTTGGGAACTTGAATTTAAAATCCAAGTTTTACTTAAATGGCTTTAGCTTATGTAAATGTAATCAGCTTTAACTTATGTGAAAGATTATTAAACCTTGTTTTGAAATCGAAGAGAGTTTAAATGGTATATCTTTCATATAAACATTTGAAATAGAATGGCTTTGAAAGTTATGAATGAATCTTTGGAAATTGTTTTAAAAGCTAGAAATTGAATCTTTGATTTAAAGACCGGATGAGTTAATCCAATTTGAAATGGAGTTGTTTTGAAAGGCTATGAATGAATCTTCGACAAAGATTGGTGAACCTTGTTTCAAATTGAAATGGGTTTTTAAAGGTGAATCTTTTGTTTAAAAGATTTAAGTGTGGAAATTGTTTAAACCATTGAAGGTTTCTGAAACAAATCTTTTTGTTTAAAAGATTTATAAATGGTAATTTGTTTAAACCATTTGAAAGAAAAGTTTTGAGTAATAAGTTGTGACTTAACTGAGATCCCATATCCATATGTTTTTAGATATTGCACTCACTATTCGGTTTAGCTGGGAGAGGACCTTTGTGTCTTATAATGCATTTCGAATAGTGATACGACGTTATGGATAGCAATTGAAGACCGATGGTGAAGACCGGATATTTTCGAAAACGAAAGGATAACCCATCGAATGTCCCCGCACCGACTGGTCCCCGATATAGAGATTAAATCACCCTTTGTGATGAGGAGTCTGGACGTGATTAGGGATTATCTGGATTGCAAGGGCTTCTTTTGAAGTGCCTTCGATTCTGTTCGAACCCAGAACACACTTGTATGGATTTGTGTCTGACGTTACACTTTGGGATGTAAAAGTGGTTTCTATCAAATACATTTCTGTTTGGTGGCGGAGATCTATTCTCTTAGCTTAACACCATTCTCTGAGACGTACGAACTCAGAGGTTATGTCGTTGATGGTTACTAGTGATACATTCCCAATTTGGTAATGTGACATACGAAGTGCTGTTGATCACTTGTTGATCAAAGCATGACTTTTTAAAAAAAAGCGTAGCTTTGTGGACGAGACTTCGTCGAACCTCACACCCCGGAATGGTAAAAACAGGAAGAATGCAGCAAGGTTATAGGGAGTAGCGCCCCTTAGGGTATGTGCATTTCCTTCTGGATAGAAGTGGTATCATGGTATGGATCCTAGATACTTAACTTATGTGGATATCGCAAATATATTTTACTTTGTGATTGTAGTTGTTGAGGATCCTCGAAAAAAGGTTGTTTACAACCGAGGATGGCATACTCGTGTCAATAGTTACCTATTTTTGCAGAGGTATCCCAGCCTTGTGTTGGCAGAGATCCGGTTAGGTTCTCGGGGCATCTCTCCAGAGGCGTACGAATGGGAAGTTCCTTGGCCTGACCATTTGTTGGAAAACCCAAAAAACAATACGCGCCCTGTATGGTTTTGTTGTATAACCTGCCATGGAATGTGGCGGTAAACTGCTATTGAACATGGTAGCTATAGTAGGCATACGAAGAAATGTTGTATGCTAGCTAAGATTAATATTATACTTTCGAAAATGTTTTCCACTATGAACTAATAATAATATCAAATGGTTTTCGCGTATCAAGCATGTTTGACTATCCTAAGGAGAAATCTCCTCCAATTCTGCGTTTGCATGGTGTGTGTGGCGGGAGACCTTATGGTAGTTTCATTTTCCAAAAAGCATTGTGGATTTCAATCTAAATTCTTTTCTTTGTTTAAAAAAAAAATAACCGTTTTAGTTTGCTCATACCAGTCCCATGACTGACCCGGAGTTTATTGTTCCCTTCGTAAACTCTGGGTGCCCATAATTTTCCACACGGGCAGTCTAGAGTTGGGTTTTTCAGATAGTAGATATAGATATCGATTCGGTAGCTTTCGGCTTTCTCTTTGGTATTCTTTGAAGACTTTGGATATTGAAGCATTTGATTAGGACGACGGACCAGACTTGCTTATCTTTGTGCAACGTGATGGTGGTTCGAGCTAGTGGTTTGGAGTTTTGGCTTTGGAGCATTGGATTGGAGTTGCAGTTTGATATTGGAGTTATCTCTTTTGCTATTCGTTTTCCGCTGTGGTTTATTGTCTCTGATATTCTTGTATCATATTGATCATTGTTGTATATCATTGGATATTGTATTCATTGGGGTTGTTTATGATATTCATTTCTTTTTCTTCCGCTGTGTTGTTATACTTGGTGTGTTATAATCTCTGGCGAACCAGATTCGACGTTTGGATCTACGGCATTTGAATACAAGTGTCATATTCGGCGTCGATTTTCGAAGGTCAAGTCAGGGTCGTTTCAGAAGTGTTTCTATCGGCTGTAGATCTGTGTATTCGCGGCAAGCGACGACCGCATTTTTTAACCGTCGCTAGCCGTCACTAGGCTCCGTCGCTTTAGGAGCCGTTTTTAGTAGTGTAACTCCATCACCTCCTCTCCAACGTCAGCCAGCCCCCGCGCCTCCCCGCTCATTTTCAACTTCATCATTCTCCACTCTCGACAAACCTAAGTCCTTCGTCAATCTTCAATCGGGTTTTATTTTTAAACCCTAATTAATTTTGATTTGTTAAATTAGAGTTAATTTGTTATTCTAGTAATTTATAATACCCTATTTATTATTTATTGTTTACCATACACCGTCGAATGATAATTACAACTATTATCATCTAAATGTCGAAAACATTGATTTGTTTAGTGAATGTTAGTGTATATACATTGATTAATTAGTGTATATGTCATTAGAGCTAGCTTGAGTTAATTAGGGTAGATGTGCATGATTTAGTGTATGTATTTTCTATAATACCAAACATGATAATTAGTGCTTATTTTTTATATATCTTTTAGAGAGTTTTTGGCCCCGTCTAATAAGTATTGTATATAATCATTATATGGATATTCTTTTTTGTCACAGAACAAACATCTATATTCATCTAACACAATATTTGTCGAATTTGTTCTTGTATTGGACAAGTTACAAACACAATAAAGTAATTACATTTTGTAAATTATTTTATTTTAAACGGTTCACAAAATTTCGGCAACACTTCCTTTTTGTTCCCTGTGTAGATGCATTTGTGCATGATACAGGGAACACAAGGGAAGAGCTACCGAAATTTGGTTGACTCGTTTAAATGAAATGATTTACAAAATGTAATTACTATTGCGTTTGTAATGGAAAGTAGGATGATTAACCATCAAAGTAGAAAACAATAACCTAAAAATTTAATGTTATATTTATAATGTCAATTTGTAAAATGTATAAAATATAATTAAAATGAATTATGGTTAAAGAAACAATAAAATGTATAAATAAATTAAAAATAAATTTTTAAAAATAATACTTTTAATATATAAAACATTAAACTATACGATTGAATAGAAAAATAAAATGTCAATCCATAAAATGGTTAATACGTTTTTTAGTTTCTACCATGTGTTTAAGGTAGGAAAAATGATCTGATATTTTATTGATTGGAGCTGGATGTATCAACGATGAAGGGAAATGGAAGGCTCAATAAATGAAATTTTTTATAACGATATACACTTATTTATTGAATTTGCTTTAAGTAATGATAGAAACGGCGAAGAAATTCGTTGTCCATGTAGTAGGTGCAAATTGTTGAAGCATTTGATACCGGATATGGTTAGAGTTTATTTACGCCAATACGGTTTCATGCCAACTTGTTTGGTGTGGGTTCGTCATGTAGTAATTGTAGCATCCAATCATGTACAGTCAGATGAGCTATAGGAAGCCGTCAGAAAGCCATGGTCGATTCTGTCGAGAAGAATCGGGAAGCATGTATGCTATTTCGACGGCTATTCTGTCGGTTATCAACGACTGTCGACTGCTAACTACCGTCGGAATTTGATGTTATTCTTGTAGTGAAATGATATAGTTGATGATTTCTATATAAAGAAGTACTAGAGTTGACTTTAATTTTCTATTTGATAGAATTTTTTTCTTGACTTGATTATGAAATGAGCATGATATATTTATACATGAATTAATGACCTTTTAGAAGACATGCAACTCTTTAACTTAACCATACGATAAAAAAAGTAATTCTTTGTTAATGACTCCATATAATTTTTTTTTGTTAAATGGAGTTTGCTGCTTATAATGAAATAAATGGTGACCCATATAAGGAGACATGACCCTTGTAAGTCGATATGTCTCTTCGAAAGTGTACCATGCTTCAGTACTCTTATTGGGTATACACATTTCAGTGATTACAAATTTTCTCAGTTCGAACTTTACTCTTGGTAGTGTCTTTATGAATATATCCATAAGTTGTACTTCTGTTCGATAATAGATGTATTTCTTTATCAGCTTCAACTTCTCTGATGATGCGTTATTGTTTACACACTAAAATTTTGAAAGTAAAAAATCTAAAGGCATGAATCTATTCAGGAGCAAAATATTATTATCGCCTGATAAAATAAAGCTATTGATGTAAGCAATCGTATGTAAGTTATCGCAAGTTGTAGTCATAACCATCCAATGTTGAAGTGGCAAAGCTATCGCAGGTCGATGCTAACACATATTGAAGTCATGAAGCTATCACATTTTGAGAATGTAAAAGCTATCGTATGTTGATAATATAGAAGTCATCACATGTTGAGAATACATAAGTCATCGCATATTGAGAATATAAAAGCTATCAAATGTTGAGAACTTAGAAGCCATCACATGTTGGGAGTATAGAAGTTATTGAAAGTTGACATTACATGGCTATCACATGTCAAGATGCAAAGCTATCATAGATCAAGATGCCAAGTTGAAAAACAAGGAACGAAGCTGCCATAAGGAAAAGTCATGGGCTATCAAAGGTCATTCGATACAAGCAAGTTATCAAAAATGTAGGAAGAAAGGGTACTAAATTGGAAGCAGAGATATTAAGAGCATGTCCTTAGTTTCTCATCAAACCAATCGATTTAAGAATACGCAAGAAAAGGAGATATGAGTGAAATTCAACATAAAAGAAGAGAGATAAAACAATTATATGAAAAGCTATTGCATTAATATGAAAAATGGTTTATGTTTAATTGGTAATAAAGCTTCAAAGCACTCTTATATAATTAACCTTTTTAATGCCAAAACAAAGATAGCAATCCTCATGATCTACTCAAATCCTGAGATTATGATATATGAAACCATATAGATTATCCATCTTGCTAAGTCATTGATCTACGTCAACTTCTATCATTCAATATAAGAAAGCGGCACCCCTCTCCGACCAGCATAAATAGGGACCTACCACATAGAAGAAGGACTCCTCTTTTCTTTCTCTTTCTTAGCACAAAACATTTTTGGGACTTCACATTTTTAATCTCTCTTGAGAGCTTGAGGAATTTTAATAAGCAACGAAGAAGAAGATGACTCGAACTTTTGAACATATTGTACGTGTGTTCTGTTTTTTGACATTTTAGATAATGAAGAAGGAGATGACTTATCTTACTGGCATATTGAATTATGAATGAAGGACATTACATTTGATTTTTATATCTTTGACCAATATTTATTTGACTATAGGCATATTTGGAATTTATAAAATATTACATCTCTTTGAAAAAATTTGGGTATTGGACCAAAAACTGGTTTAACATTACTTGATGCCAATATCTTTGGTTCTGATGAAAAATACATGATTTTTCACCATTGCTATAACTGATTTGTTATTAGTGGATCTCTATAGCATAGTCTTGAAACTCCCTAAAATCTTCAAGTATACGCTTTAACCAAATGGCTTGGCTTGTGGTCGTTGCTATTTAAACATGTTGCTCTGCTTCTTTCAATGATTATGCAACTATTTCTTACTTCTTCGATGCCCAAAAGAATATTCCCGAGGCAAGAGTGAATTCATATCAAAGTATTTTTCATGTCATCCAAAGATCCTGCTCAATCACAACTAATTTTGAGCCGTCGGTGACCGCATACCATATTCCTTAGTTCTTTGTTCATACTAAGTACCAAAGTATTGTCTTCGTTTCTCCAAAGTGAATTTAAGTTGGGCTTTGCATGAACCTTGATAAAAGATTAACTAGGCACATAAAGTATCTTCTAATTGTTGTTAGATAGATTGCTTCCAATTAAACGCCATAATCATGATTCATCTGCTTTTGGTGAGCCAACATCTTTCTTAAACGCTTTATTGCCCTATAATACGACTAATATTGTCTTACATCCCTTCACTATGAATTTCTAAGAAGTATATTTGTAAACTTCTTCTGAGAGTTTAACATCCCTTTTGCCTTCTGTATTATTTTAATTCCTAGAAGAAGTGCGTAAGACCTATGTGGCCCTCGGCTCCAGTGATCGAATTATCAAATGGAGTGCATCGCTTGATAGCTCAAATCAAGGGCATAAAAAGGGCAATCTCTCATATACACTACTATGAATCAATAGGATATGTTTCAATACCTGAACATATCTGGAACGATATTTATCACATCTTGCCGTAGAGTAATGTACATGAGTTCTAGAATTTAATAACTCACATACCAAGAACATATATAAATAAATGATGATATAGGTATTGATATCATGACATAAAAGCATTGGAAATCTTCCATTCAAATACTCAAAATAAACTTTCGAAAACATTAAGGATCTCCCCTTCGAAACCATATTGTATACCTTTCGAAAGCATAGGGTTCAAGTAAAGAATCGTGGAAACAGTGCTTCGAAACCTTTAATAAGTATTCTTTCGAAACCATTGGGTTTAACTTTTAATATAACTAAGAGTAAAAAAGAACTAGGGCGTAAGCATTACTTTTGAAAGTATTTATCCTAAGTAAAAGAAAGAGGATAGTTTCGAAACCAACCCTTTCGAAACCATTGCCTCCAAAACTATTTAAAAGTGGCTATATGACCCTTTTGAAAACATTGAGAAGGCGACTTCAAAGAAAAATGCAAAAGCACTCTTTCGAATGCATTGATGCGAAAGGTATGAATGCGGCAGCTAGGTTTGGAATAAGTTAGAAAGCGGCAATCCCTTCGAAATCTTCCTTTTTAATCATAAGTAAGTGGCAATTCATTCGAAAGCTCATTTATATAAACAAAGGCAAGTTGATTAAGTCGAAAGCTAACTCCAACCCCTTCAAAAGCATCATTTATAAACAAAAGTAGTTTAAAGTTAACAAGGATAGCTTTTACCCCTTCAAAAGCAAGGTTTTGACACTGTACCTTCCGCCTTTTTTCCAATGCACTACATATCAATTGCTTGGCACCATATACGTTGGTTTCGAATGGGTTAGCGGAGGTATAATGTCGAAAGCTAGTATGTAGAAGTGGCGAAGTAGTAATTCCAAGAAAAATTGATTTTTAGCCTTTAAAAATAATTTCTTATCACCTAACTTGCCTTATTTGTCAAAATATAATTGGTTGCCATTTCTTTATAAAAATATTTTTTCTAAAAGTGCCGCCGAACTAAGAATTATTAATTAAAAACGTTTAAAAATAAGCCCTTCTCCTTGATAAAATATATAAAACATTTAGGTCCCTTAGCTTAAATAATTTTATTATCATAGTAATATACTTAGGAAAATTTCCCAAAAAGCACCATAATTCACTTCTATTATGTTTTCTATTATATTTAATTTCAAACCCAAAACCAATATATAATTACCGTAATTAATTTAAACCCAATATTAGCTATTTTCTCTCAGAGGAAATTCATAATAGACCCACAATTGCTTAGAAAATTATGTGTCACGTTCCAAATTTCAGCGTTCGAAAAATCGACACTCGTACTCCACTTGTATTTGAATGCCGCAGATCCAAACGTCAAAATGTGATTCGTGCCGGAGCTTATAACACATTAAGTACAATAAAACAGCGGAAGAAAATGAATACTATTATAGATATACAATATTTGATATAATATTCAGATACAATAGATATCAATACTATCAGAGATATAAGAAATAGCAGCGGAAAGATAATGTCTTCAATGCCAAACCCCAAAAACTCCATCTTCAATCGAAAGCTAGCTCGAACCCTTATCAAGTTGCACAAAGCTAAGCAAGGTCAGCCGCGAATGCTAAATTGTAGAAAATGCGATCCACAAATCCAAAAGGCTCCGAAGGCTAACGAATCAATTCCTATATTCAACTATCTGAAAAACCCAACTCTGGACTGCCCGTGTGAAAATAGTGGGCACCCAGAGTTTAGGAAGGGAACAATAAACTCCGGGTCAGTCATGGGACTGGTATGAGCAAACGAAAATAATTTTTTTTTTAAAAAAGCAAAGGAATTTAAATTGAAATCTGCAATGCTTTTTGGAAAATGAAACTACCATAAGGCCTCCCGGCACACACACAATGCAATCAAACACACATGGGGGAGATTTCTCCTTATGATAGTCAAACATGCTTACTACGCAAAATCCTCCTTTTATATTATTATTAGTGCATAGTGGAAAACATTTCAAAAGTATAATATTAATCTTATCCAGCATAGGTACCATTATACTATGCCTATTATAGCTGCCATTTTAAATGGCAGGTTCTACGACTAAAACCGTATAAGGCGCATATTGGATGATTGGATTTCCAATGAATGGTCAGGCTAAGGAACTTCCTATTGCAACATGGGAACGTCTCTGGAGGGACGGCCCGAGAACCTACCCGGCTCTCTGCCAACATAAGGCCGGCTACCCCCTTCCTGGAAAGTAAAACCTAAGATATGCCACCCCCGGCCGTTTGCGACCTTTATCCGAGGATCCTCTACACCAACAACATCACACAGTAATAAATATACTACAGTGTCCACATGAGTAAGTATCTGGGCTCCATACCATGATACCACCCTTTTCAAAAAGGAATGTCATACCCTAGGGGAGCTACCCCAGAAACCTTGTCGCATCCTTCCTATTTCGACCATTACCGGTTTGTGAGGCTCGATGAGGTCTCGTCCACAAAGCTACACTTTTTCACAAAGTCATGCTTTGATCAACAAATGATCAGCAGTACTTCGTATGCCACACTACCAAATTGGGAACGTACCACTAGTAACCATCAACTACATAACCTCTGAGCTCGTACGTCTCAAAGAAGGGTGTTAAGCTAAGAGAATGAATCTCCGCCACCAAACAGAAATGTATATGATAGAAACCGGTTTTACATCTCAAAGTGTAATGTCAGACACACATCCATACAAGTCTGTTCCAGGTTCGAAAAGATCCGAAGGCACTTCCAAAGAAGCCCTTGCATATTCGGGTATTCACAATCCCGATCGGACTTCCCATCACTTAGGGAATCTCTATACCGGCGCGACTCGGTGCAGAGACAATCGGTGGGTTATCCTTTCGTTCTCGAAAAATACCCGGTCTTCAAATGATATCCATATCGTCGTATCATTATTCGGAATGGGTTATATGACACAAGGTCCTCTCCCGGCTAAACAGAATAATGAGCGCAATATTTAAAAATATATGGATAATGGTATTTCAGTTAAGTCACGACTTAAAACCCAAAAATTCTTTTCAAATGGTTTAAACAAATTACCATTTCAAATCTTTTAAACAAAAAGGTTCATTTCACAGAGTTTACCAATTTTCCACAAAGGTTCATTTACGGCTTTTCAAAACAATTTTATTTCAAATTGGATTAACTTATTCAATCTTTAAGTTAAAGATTTAATTCATAACTTTTCAAACCATTTCCAATTCAAATCTTTTATATGAAAGATACAAGGTTTAATAATCTTTCACAAAGGTTAATTCATAGTTTTTTTTCCAAACTATTTACAGTTTCATTTAAAACTTGAAATCTTTCGATACAAATTGGAAATCCTTTCTTTTTATGAAAGCTATTATTATTTGAAACAAATAGTTTTCGCTTTGGGAAAAACTATTTACATTTACATAAGTTAAAGCCATTTAAGTAAAAACTTATGTTTAAATTTAAATTTCCAAACCATACTTTTTAAATTGTTAAAAAACCATGTAAACACCTTTATGACTTGTATAATCTTTTTAGACCATAATTTCCAAATCATTGAATTCAATTTCAAATATTGACTTCAAATTTAAATCAAATTGTTTAAATTTTCAAAACTCAATCAAGTTATTCAAAATAACTTTTATTTTTGAAATCCCTTTTCAAAAGCTTTCAATCCCAATTCCAAAACTATTTTTGGATTCAAAAACTCAATCTTTAAAATTATGAAAAATCTGTGACTTAACCAATTTCCTCGTGCATTCCATATTCGTGTGTCTAAGGAGTAGTCCAGGGGTTTTACACAATAGTGCAATAGCATCAACCTTCATGGATTCAATCATATCAATATCGATAAGCGGTATATTCCAGCTTATCTATATACACAGATTCCCAGATAAATAAGTATAAATGCATTATAAATAAATAAATTACATTCATTACAGCTTAAGTTAAAACAATTCAAATCACAAAGCATCACATAACAGAGGTGACAAAACAATTCACAGCATTCAACAAAAGACAATCATCCATAATAAGGTTACTTGATCATTTGATTAATTAAAACCAGATTAATCACTAATTCTGGTTGGTTAACATTAATTAATCACAATTCATGTTAATTAATCATCCTTTGATTATTTATTAATTATTCTCAATTAATGAATTAATTAACCTTTTAACTATTAATTAATCAACCTTAATTTATAAATTAATTAACCTTTATTCATTAAATAATTAATCCTTAATTATTTAATTATCCTCAATTAATTGCATTAATTAATTAACCCTTAATTAATTACCATTTAATTAATTATCTTAATTAATTTCAAAAAGTGATTATCCTTAATCATTTTCATGAATTAATTAAATAACCTGTAATTAATTATCCTTAATTAATTACACTAATTAATCAATCCTTAATTATTTATTAAATTAATATTAAGTGATTAATTAAGGAATTATTCTTTAAGTGATTAATAAAGGAACCATTAATTACTTAACCAACTAAAAGATAAAACTTTTTTATCTTTATTAATTATTTTAGTTATTATTACTCTATATATATATATATGTTTTCCTTGTTTAACGATTCATTATTATCTCATTAGTTAATTTAAAAGATTAAGGTAAATAACATTGTCTTAATTATCCTTTTTAATAAAATAATGACTTAATTATCATCAATCATGTTTAACCTAAAAAAAATCAACTTACAAATTGAGTCATTAAAATTTTAGATTGGAAGTAACAAATCAAACTAAACAAATTTTAGACATATACTTTAACATTTAAATCTTTTAAAACTTGTTTAAAACATTTTACTTGGAAATCAAACCTTCTTTCAATCATACTTAAATCTTTAAAACTTGATTAAGATTGAAATTAAAAAAAAACTTGTTTAAATCTTAGAAAATTAAAATCTGCTTTAACTCGACTTTTCAGACCCGAGCAAGAAACTCATCTTCCCCGAGCCCAGCAGCCAAATCCCCGTGCCCAACTTTGATTTTCTTTCGAATCCTCCCCGAGAAAATTTTCCACTCCTATCCCCTTTTTTTTCTATTATATTTTAAACTTTTTCATCTGTTAAATGCTCGTGAATACTTCGAATACTATCCTGAACCACAAACTCCTTTCCCCTGATCCTTCTTCGAGTTTTCTTCCTCTTCTCCAATCGTTTTGTTTGACCAGGCACAAAAGTGCACGCGTGCATTTGTACAGTTGCTCGCCGACGATCTAATCACCAGTGAAACCCCTAGCACATCGCCACCGACCATCCCACATCAGGAAAGCGCCCAGAACAGTCGAACCTATCGGAACTCAAAATTGAGTATACTCACACTTCCTAGACTAAAACTCGACCAACTCGAACTCCCTTCACCGATGATCGCGACCACCTGCAACCCCACCACCCTGACCAGAGCAGCTTCGTTCATCAATGCTTCGATTTCCCTCGGTGCGACAACACTCGATCCACCCATGACAACAAACGCGTCACGTTTACATCATCAACCAAATTAAGTTGTTAAACCCTAAATTTTCGCCTTATCAACATCACGGTGAATGATAAATTCACCCATGATTTTTACAACAATCACTGTTCCTACAGCGAGCCTCAGTTAGAATCCCGAAGCCACTCAATGATGCGATCATCCGAAATCGAGTAAACGTTCGAATCTGGTCAACTTCCAATATCTTGTGGTTTACTTAGTTAAAAATCCTGATATTCATTTCAAAAATCATGGTTTTTGATGTTGAACACGGTGATGTAGATGAATCCAAAGAATGTGGTACTTGAATTTCGATATGATTTCTGAGTTTTACTGTAAATCTCATTCCAGAAAAATTATCCTCATTTTTCAAACCTAAAAATATTTTAAAGAGCTAAATTATGATTTAACACACTTTGTTTGAATCCTAGGGTCTAAAGAGGACTAGAAAATGAGGATTTGGATTTTTTTTATTATTTGTTAAAGCCTGTACTTCAAATCAAAGAAGTATATGCATATTACAGACATGCATATACTGAACAGACATGCAAACATGATATACTTTCATCCAACATTTCTCATAACAACCACTTAAACAAAACATAAAATATATCATAGATTTCAAATTTAAATAAGTCAATTTGATCACCTATGCTTGTTGGAACAGAGCCTGTAATTTTTTCCTTCTGGAAATTTTGACTTTGCTTGTTTTAAGTTTGATTCCAGACTGCAGGTTTTGTGGTTTCCAGGCTAAAAGCTTGAACTTGCATTTGTTTTACTGCTTCAGGCTTGAAATTTTCCTTTGATATTGAAACTGGATTTGTTTTTATGCTGAAGCTTTACATTGCTTCTTATTTCCTTTTTCTGGCTTTGCTATCTTTTCATTATGAACGAGCAAGCATAAGGATAGATGTATATATAGAGAAACAGTTTGTACTGGTAGGTGTATATATAAAGGAAATAGTTTGTACACGGGAGGCTATAACTGGTGTATTGTTTTCCTTGGTCAAAATTTTCTTGCCTCCTTCTTTGACCAGAGATTTTTGAGAAATGGAGGCTGAAATGATTTGTTTTACACATTTCGAATGACTGTGCTGAGATGATAGCAGTAACTACATATGTTTCCCATCCTGTTTACACACTTATTTTATTGGATTTTTGTTTGTAGATATTTTGTTTTATTATCTTCTTGCTTGCATTTTTGATTCTTCTCTTGCCTACACTTGTAATATCATACTTCATATATCTTACCTTTTTCATAATTAGCATTTTTATGTTGAGACCTCTATGTAAATAAAATCTAAAATATATGGTTTAAACCTTGTTTACAAATTAATTTATAACTTTTTTTTAAACCCTCATTTCATTTTAATTTATTTCTTTCTCAAAAATAAAACTAAATGACACTTGTCCAATTCAAATTATAAAATCATTACATTTGTTAAATAGCTTATTATTTGAATTACACTTATTAAATTTCTTGTTACACGTTTAACACTTGTATTTCTCATGAATTAAAAGCTTTTAAATAAATTTTATATTACATTTTTCTTATTTTATAAATACATCTTCTTAATCATTATTATATACATATTATTCAAGAGAAAATGTTTTTAAAACTAACTACCCATAAATTAGTTTACATAAATAATATTTTTAAACCCAAATCATTTTTCTAAGTCATTTATTTAAATTTTAAATTCAAATACAAATTCTATATTCAAATTCAAATTCTAGTGTCAAATCCAAATTTACTCATATATACATATACATATATATTCCAAATTCAAATTAATTCCAAAATTTATTCAAAAATTTACATTAACTATTAATTTAAATTTAATTCAAAATTGGGATCGCTACAGATTCCCCCTCTTAAAAAAAATTCGTCCTCGAAATTTGCAGGCAGAGAAACAACAAAGATAGATACACAAAGATAGAGAAACAGCTTTCTAGGTCAAATTGGGTATCTATTCTGTTTTTGGCTTACCATATCAGAATATCACTAATATGAGAACAAACTCATTCAATACTACACAGGATACTCGGGTCATCAAATCTACGAAATATGCAAGGCACTGGTTAGTCCGAAGGACAACTAACCGTTCGTAGAATATATCGAGACCCAAACAATGGATAAGTGGATTTAATCTTTCACAATTCTCAAAAACTAGATATGGATTCCAAACTCAAGTCGGAATACCCCTATATATAACTTGTCCCTCTTCGGACTTTGATATTCACAAGAAATTACAATAGAATTTCAAATTTGATTTTAATCGAAATTGTTTTATCAATACAATTTATTTAACTTTATATTTTAGTTAACCAATTTATTTCAATTCAAATTTTCAAATTTATCAAAGTTATAAACGAAAAGCTGATAGAAATTTGAAGAAGAGAATACGAAATAGAGACTTATCTACACGATTCGTAGGGCCACCAACACACCGAAGCTTCTTCTTCGAGCTGCCACGAAGCAATCAAAGAATTGAAAAGACGAATCAAAGGAGATTGATAGAGAAAGATATTTCCGTTGTTGCAGGGCATTGACCATTTGTACTGGTATTTCCCTGTCCCCTATCTCGTTCTCTTCTTGCACTCATACTTACTATCAGTGAATAGTAAGAGAATTTACTGAGGCATTCGGACGGATATCTTAAGGATTACTCATTCTAGGATATTTCACCCTATCTCTAATGAGTTACCTAATGTGTAATACTCCTGAGCTAAAGTTTTAACCTTCAGCTCTGATACCAAGATGTCACGTTCCAAATTTCAGCGTTCGAAAATCGACACCCGTACTCCACTTGTACTTGAATGCCGCAGATCCAAATGTCGAAATCTGACTCGTGCTGGAGCTTATAACACATTAAGTACAACAACACAGCGGAATAAAACGAATAATATCATAGATATACAACATTTGATACAATATTCAAATACAATGATGATACAATAGAATGATACAATAGATATCAATACTATCAGAGATACAAGACATAGTAGCGAAAATATAATGTCTTCAATCCAAACCCCAAAAACTCCATCTTCAATCCAAAGCTAGCTCGAATCCTTATCAAGTTGCACAAAGCTAAGCAAGGCCAGCCACGAATGCTGAAGTGTAGAAAATGCAATCCACAAATCCTTAAGGCTTCGAAGGCTAACGAATCAATTCCTACTATTCGACTATCTGAAAACCCAACTCTAGACTGCCCGTGCGAAAATAGTAGGCAACCACAGTTTAGGAAGGGGACAATAAACTCCGGGTCGGTCATGGGACTGGTATGAGCAAAAAAAAACATTTTTTTAAACAAACAAAGGAATTTAAATTGAAATCCACAATGCTTTTTGGAAAATGAAACTACCATAAGGCCTCCGGTACACACACAATGCAATCGCACACATGGGGGAGATTTCTCCTTATGATAGTCAAACATGCTTATTACGAAAAATCCTTCTTTTATATTATTATTAGTGCATAGTGGAAAACATTTCGAAAGTATAATATTAATCTTAGCCAGCATAGGTACCATTATACTATGCCTACTATAGCTGCCATTTTAAATGGCAAGTTCTACGACTAAAACCGTACAAGGCACGTATTGGATGATTGAATTTCCAACAAATTGTCAGGCTAAGAAACTTCCTATTGCCACATGGGAACGCCTCTGAAGGGACGCCCCGAGAACCTACCCGGCTCTCTGCCAACACAAGGCCGGCTACCCCCTTCCCAGGAAGTAAAACCTAAGATATGCCACCCCCGGTCGTTTGCGACCTTTATCCGAGGATCCTCTACACCAACAATATCACATAGTAATAAATATAGCACAGTGTCCACATGAGTAAGTATTTGGGCTCCATACCATGATGCCACCCTTTTCCAAAAGGAATGGTCATACCTTAAGGAAGATGCCCTAGAAACCTTGCCGCATCCTTTCTGTTTCGACCATTACCGGTTTGTGAGGCTCGATGAGGTCTCGTCCACAAAGCTACACTTTTTCACAAAGTCATGCTTTGATCAACAAATGACCAGCATCACTTAGTAAGCCACATTACCAAATTGTGAATGTATCACTAGTAACCATCAACTACATAACCACTGAGCTCATACGTCTCAGAGAAGGATGTTAATCTAAGAGAATGAATCTCCGCCACCAAACAGAAATGTATTTGATAGAAACCGGTTTTACATCTCAAAGTGTAATGCCAGACACAAATCCATACAAGTGTGTTCCGGGTTCGAAAAGAACCGAAGGCACTTCCGAAGAAGCCCTTGCAAATCCGGGTATTCACAATCCTGATCGGACTTCCAATCACTTAGGGAATCTCTATACCGGCGTGACTCAGTGCAAAGACAATCGACGGGTTATCCTTTCGTTCTCGAAAAATACCCAGTCTTCACCACCGGTCTTCAAATGCTATCCATATCGTCGTATCATTATTCAGAATGGGTTATATGACACAAGGTCCTCTCCCGGCTAATCCGAATAATGAGCGCAATATTTAAAAACATATGGATAATGGGATTTCAGTTAAGTCATGACTTAAAACCCAAAAATTTCTTTTCAAATGGTTTAAACAAATTACCATTTCAAATCTTTTAAACAAAAAGGTTCATTTCACAAAGTTTACCAATTTTCCAAAAAGGTTCATTTACAGCTTTTCAAAACAATTTTATTTCAAATTGGATTAACTTATTCAATCTTTAAGTTAAAGATTTAATTCATAATTTTTCAAACCATTTCCAATTCAAATCTTTTATATGAAAGATACAAGGTTTAATAATCTTTCACAAAGGTTAATTCATAGTTTTTTTTCCAAACTATTTACAGTTTCATTTAAAACTTGAAATCTTTCGATACAAATTGGAAATCCTTTCTTTTTATAAAAGCTATTATTATTTGAAACAAATAGTTTTCGTTTTGGGAAAAACTAATTACATTTACATAAGTTAAAGCCATTAAGATAAAAACTTGGGTTTAAATTTAAATTTCCAAAACCATACTTTTTAAATGGTTAAAAACCCATATAAACACCTTTATAACTTGTATAATCCTTTTAGACCATTATTTCCAAATCATTGAATTCAATTTCTAATATTGACGTCAAATTTAAATCAAATTATTTAAAATTTCAAAACTCAATCAAGTTATTCAAAATAACTTTTATTTTTGAAATCCCTTTCAAAATCTTTAATCCCAATTCCAAAACTATTTTTGGATTCAAAAACTCAATCTTTAAAATTATTAAAAATCTGCGACTTAACCAATTTCCTCATGCTTTCCATATTCGTGTGTGTAAGGTATAGTCCAGAGGTTTTACACTATAGTGCAACAACATTAACCATCATGGATTCAATCGTATCAACATCGATAAGTGGTATATTCCAATAACGCTTATCTATGTACACAGATTCTCAGATAAATAAGTATAAATGCATTATAGATAAATAAATTACGTTCATTACAGCTTAAGTTAAAACAATTCAAATTACAAAGCATCACACAACAGAGATGACAAAACAATTCACAACATTCAATAGAAGACAATCATCCATAATAAGGTTAATTGGTCATTTGATTAATTAAAACTAGATTAATCACTAATTCCAGTTGGTTAACATTAATTAATCACAATTCATGTTAATTAATCATCCTTTGATTATTTATTAATTATTCTTAATTAATGAATTAATTAACCTTTTAACTATTAATTAATCAACCTTAATTTATAAATTAATTAACCTTTATTCGTTAAATAATTAATCCTTAATTATCCTCAATTAATTACATTAATTAATTAACCCTTAATTAATTACCATTTAATTAATTATCTTAATTAATTTCAAAAAGTGATTATCCTTAATCATTTTCATAAATTAATTAAATAACCTTTATTAATTATCCTTAATTAATTACGCTAATTAATCAATCCTTAATTATTTATTAAATTAATATTAAGTAATTAATTAAGTAATTATTCTTTAAGTAATTATATTAACAAACATTAATTACTTAACTAACGAAAAGATAAAACTTTTTTTATCTTTATTAATTACTTTAATTATTATTACTCTATATATATGTATGTTTTCCTTGTTTAATGATTCATCCTTATCTCATTGGATAATTTAAAAGATTAAGGTAAATAACATTTTGTCTTAATTGTCCTTTTTAATAAAATAATGACTTAATTATCATCAATCATGTTTAACCTAAAAAAATTAACTTATTAATTGAATCATTAAAATTTAGATTGGAAGTAACAAATCAAACTAAACAAAATTTAAACATATAATTAACATTTGAATCTTTTAAAACTTGTTTAAAACATTTTACTTGGAAATCAAACCTTCTTTCAATCATACTTAAATCTTTAAAACTCGATTAAGATTGAAATTCAAAAAAAACTTTTTTAAATCTTAGAAAATTAAAATCTGCTTTAACTCAACTTTTCAGACCCGAGCAAGCAACTCATCTTCCCCGAGCCCAGTAGCCAAATCCCCGTGCCCAACTTCCATTTTCTTTCGAATCCTCCCCGAGAGAATTTTCCACTCCTATCCCCTTTTTTTCTGTTATATTTTAAACTTTTTCATCTGTTAAACGCTCGCGAATACTTCAAATACTATCTTGAGCCACAAACTCCTTTCCCTTGATCCTTCTTCGAGTTTTCTTCCTCTTCTCCAATCGTTTTGATCGACCAGGCACAAAAGTGCATGCGTGCACTTGTACAGTTGCTCGCCGACGATCTAATCACCAGTGAAACCCCCAGCACATCGCCACCGACCACCCCACGTTAGGCAAGTGCCTAGAACAGTCGAACCTATCGGAACTCAAAATTAGTATACTCACACTTCCTAGACTAAAACTAGACCAACTTGAACTCCCTTCGCCGACGATCGCAACCACCTACAACCCCACCACCCTGACCAGAGCAGCTTCATTCATCAATGCTTCGATTTCCCTCGGTGCGACAACACTGGATCCACCCATGATAGCGAACGCGTCATGTTTGCATCATCAACCAAATTAAGTTGTTAAACCCTAAATCTTCGCCTTATCAACATCACGATGAATAATAAATTCACCATGATTTTTCCAACGATCACTGGGCCTACAGCGAGCCTCTGTTAGAATCCCGAAGCCACTCAACGTTGCGATCATTCAAAATCGAGTAAATGTTCGAATCTGGTCAACTTCCACTATTTTGTGATTTACTTAGTTAAAAATCCTGATATTTATTTCAAAAATCATGGTTTTTGATGTTGAACACGGTGATGTAGATGAATCCAAAGAATGTGATACTTGAATTTCGACATGATTTCTGAGTTTCACTGTAAATCTCATTCCAGACAAATTATCTTCATTTTTTAAACCTAAAAATATTTTTAAGTGCTAAATTATGATTTAACAAACACATTTTGTTTTAATCCTAGGGTCTAAAGAGGATTAGAAAATGAGGATTTGGATATTTTTTTTATTTGTTAAAGCCTATACTTCAAATCAGAGAAGTATATGCATGTTACATACATCCATACACTAAACAGACATGGAAACATGATATACATTCATCCATCATTTCTCATAACAACCACTTAACCAAAACATCAAATATATCGCAGATTTCATATTTAAATAAGTCAATTTGCTCACCTGTGCTTGTTGGAACAGAGCCTGTAATTTTTTCTTCTGGAAATTTTGACTTTCTTGTTTTAAGTTTGATTACAGACTGCAGCTTTTGTTTGTTATTAAACTTTGATCTTACTTGATTTTGTTGTTTCCAGGCTAAAAGCTTGAACTTGCATTTGTTTTACTGCTTAGGCTTGAAATTTTCCTTCGATATTGAAACTGGATTTGTTTTTATGTTGAAGCTTTACATTGCTTCTTATTTCCTTTTTCTGGCTTTGCTATCTTTTCTTTATGAACGAGCAAGCATAAGAATAGATGTATATATAGAGAAACAGTTTGTACAGGTAGGTGTATATATAAAGGAAACAGTTTGTACAGGGGAGGCTATAACTGGTGTATTGTTTTCCTTGGTCAGATTTTTCTTGCCTCCTTCTTCGACTAGAGATTTTTTAGAAATGGAGGCTGAAATGATTTGTTTTACACATTTCGAATGATTGTGCTGAGGTGATAGTAGTAACTGCATATGTTTCCCATCCTGTTTACACACTTAATTTATTGGATTTTTGTTTGTAGATATTTTGTTTTATTATCTTCTTGCTTGCATTTTTGTTTCTTCTCTTGCCTACACTTGTTAATATCATACTTCATATATCTTACCTTTGTCATAATTAGCATTTTTATGTTGAGACCTCTATGTAACTAAAATCTAAAATATATGGTTTAAACCTTGTTTACAAATTAATTTATAACTTTGTTTTTAAACCCTCATTTCATTTTAATTTATTTCTTTCTCAAAAATAAAACTAAATGACACTTGTCCAATTCAAATTATAAAATCATTACATTTGTTAAACAGCTTATTATTTGAATTACACTTATTAAATTTCTTGTTACATGTTTAACACTTGTATTTGTCATGAATTAAAAGCTTTTAAATAAATTTTATATTATATTTTTCTTATTTTATAAATACATCTTCTTAATCATTATTATATACATATTATTTAAAAGAAAATGCTTTTAAAACTAACTACCCATAAATTAGTTTACATAAATAATATTTTTAAACCTAAATCAGTTTTCTAAGTCATTTATTTAAATTTTAAATGGAAATACAAATTCAATATTCAAATTCAAATTCTAAAGTCAAATTCAAATTTACTCATATATACATATACATATATATTTCAATTTCAAATTAATTCCGAAATTTATTCCGAAATTTACATTAACTATTAATTTAAATTTAATTCAAAATTGGGATCATTACATTATGAAATTTGAAACCCACTTCTGAAATAACATTTTCGACCATATATCAAAAATACAGGTCATTTTGATGTCATTCAGTAGGTTTTTCAATCTAAACTTATCGTAAAATCTGCATGAAACACCATAAACCATCAATAGGCATATATCCTTTTAAACAAACATAACATGGCATACTATTTGCGAAATTAATTCGGGTCAAACCTTAAAATTGAAATTATCAACAAAAGTGAGATATAAATCAAATTATTCACCATAGGTTGGTGTTAATAAAGTTGAGATTTGTCTTTTGATTAATCCTTTCAATCTTTCTACTTGTTTCCTTGCTTATCTTCATTTTGATTTCTCTTAATGGTGGCTGGTCGAGCTTATGAATATTTTGGTTTTTTTTGTAAATGTTGAAATGAGTAAGAAATGAAGGTAAGAAGGGTTTATGGTATAAGAATGAAGACTATTCCTATTTTGCCCTTATCATATTCCCCCTACTTTCTTTTTTTAATCCTCACATTAATTGGCGCATGGCCCTCCTTATTGATTAAAAAATCTCAATCCCTTAACCATCTACATTATTTCATTTAATTTATCTTATTACATGCCCTAAATTATGTTAGTCAAAATTAGGGTCATTATAGACTCTCCACCTTAAAGAATTTCATTCTCGAAATTACGATAACGTACCCACAACAATCAAACATAAAGGTAAAACATACCATGAAACAAGTCAGAATAAGTATTTCTAATCTTGCTCTTAGTTTTCCAAGTGCAGTCTCTCTCGTCTTCACTCCATTGGACTTTGACTAATCTGACTGTCTTGTTTCTTAGTCTCTTCTCATCGCTCGCAACTATTCGAAATAGTTTTCAAACTATAGTCATATCCGGTTCCACTACTAAATCATCTGACACAGTCGGTGCAGTAGTAGTTTTTGGATCTCGAATACACTTTCTTAGATGAGAAACATAAAAAACATTGTGGACTCCTGCCAATCTATTTGTTAACTCTACTCTATATGCAAGTTTCCAAATCCTTTCTATAAAAGGAAATGGTCCAACGAATCTTGGTGCCTATTTTTTTGATTTTCCAAATTGGATTACACCTTTCATTGGTGATATATTGATGAAAACATGATCGCCGAATGAGAACTCTAGGTCTTTCCTTCTCTTATCAACATAACTCTTCTGCCCAGATTGAGCTTCCTTCATTCTAGCTCGAATTAACTCAATCTTTTATGTAGCTTCTCTAACCAAATCTGGACCAATAACTAACCTATCCCCGGTCTCTAACCAACAAACGGGATATTTGCATGGCCTTCCATACAAAGCTTCAAACGGTGCAATCCCTATACTAGTCTGATAATTGTTGTTATAGGAAAACTCGACTAAGTGTATGTGGTCTTCCCATGATTCTCCAAAGTCTAGCACACAAGCTCTTAACAAATCCTTTAAGACTTTGTTAACTCTTTCCGTTTGTCCATCTCTGGTAAGGTACTCATCTTGAGCTTAGTACCTAAAGTCTCATGTAGACTCTTCCAAAATCCGCTGGTGAATAAGGAATCTATATCACTTACTATACTACTAGGAATTCCATGCAGTCTAACTATATACTTCATGAATAATTTAGCCAAAATAGGTGTCGTTCTGGTTTACTTAACTGGAATGAAATGGGCTCTCTTGGTCAACCTATCCACTATGACCTATATATTTTCATTTCCTCGATTTGACCTTATCAACCCGTCTATAAAATCCATTTAGATAGAGTCTCATTTCCAAACTGGAACATCTAAAGGCTGAAGTAACCCATTTGATTTCTGACTTTCAGCTTTTGCCTGTTGATAGTTCAAACACTACTTTACCCATAAGCCTACATCTCTATTCATATCCTTCTAGAAGAAACTTCTTTTTATATCCTGATACCTCTTAGTTCCTCTAGGATGAATAGTGAACTTTGAATGATGGCATTCTGTTAGAACTTCCTTCCTAATGTTTTCCACATTCGATACACACAATCTTCCTTTCTTCCTTAACCACCCATTTTGGTCAGGATTGAAATCTTTCAAGTCATTGCTTTCCATTCCATTCTTTAGTTTTATGATCCATTCAGCTAATAATGGATCCTTCCCTTGCTTAGAAGCAATCCTTTCGATCATCACTGGTTGAACTTCTAAATATAACAACATATCAGTTTCTTTACTAGAACTAGCTTTAGAGCACCACTATATTCTATATATAGTCAATGCTACTAAATCTTTCCACTCAACTATCATTTCTAAAACTATAATTTGATGTTTTCTGCCAAGTTCATCTGCAACCTAATTGCCTTTCCCTGATGTGTACTCAATTCTAAAGTCATAAGCGGCTAAAAACTCTAACCACCTTTACTGTCTCATATTCAACTCCTTTTGAGAGAATAAATATCTCGGTGACTTATGATCTGTATATAACTCGGACCTTTTTCCCAAAAGGTAATGTCTCCACACCTTTAATGCGAAAATTACTGCAACTAATTTCAAATCATGAGTTGGATATAAGCATATGAAATCGCTTTACCTCTTTGCATTAACGTTGCTCCTAACCATGTTTCACATGCATCTGTACACACCACTAAGTCTCGATTCCCCTCTGGGACAACTAACACAGGTGCATTAGTCAATAAGTGTTTCAGTTTCTGAAATGCCTCCTTACACTTATCAGTCCAGACGAACTTCACATCTTTCTAAGTTAGCTTAGTCATAGGTGCCGCTATCCGTGAAAAATCCTTAATGCACATCTGATAATAACCAGCTAATCCAAGAAAAATCTTTATCTCCGTCACTGTCTCTAGTCTCTTCCAATTATTCACCGCCTTGATCTTAGCCAGGTCTACGGACTACCCTTTCTCTTTGACTACATGACCAAGAAATTTTACTTCCTTCTTCCAGAAATGACACTTTGAAAATTTTGCTTTCAATTGATGCTGCCTCAACGTCTCAAGCACCACTTTAAGATGAACTTCATGCTCTCTTTCATATTCAAAGTATATAAAAATGTCATCTACGAACACTAACACGAATCTGTCTAAATATTCCCGAAAGATTCTGTTCATCAAGTCCACGAAATGTGCTAGCGCATTGATTAGTCCGAACAGCATTACTAACCATTCGTGCGATCCATATCTTGTTCTAAATGTTGTTAAAGGAATACCATCCTCTGCTTCTCTAACTGATTGAAACGTGTTACCTAATACAATTGGGAAAATAATCTTGCTCCACTCAACTGGTCGAACAAATCGTCAATTCTAGGTAACGATATCGATTCTTTATTGTCTTCTTATTCAAATTACGATAATCGATACACAACCTTAATGATCCGCCCGGTTTCTATGCAAACACTACGGCTGCTCCATAGGGGGAACTACTTGGTCTGATTAAGTTCATACCTTTTAAATCCACCAACTACACCTTCAGCTCTTTCATCTCGGTAGATGTCATCTTACTTGGCGGTCTGCTCACCGATTCTGCTCTGGGTACTAAATCTATCCAAAACTCAATGGCTCATTTTAGTGGTAGTCCTACTACGAGCTCAAAGACGTCTGCGAACTCTTTAATAACGAAAACTCGGTTCAACTAATCTTCTTCCTCCATAACACCCAACAAAGCATTTACCCCAAAACTAGGGTTTTCTACGGAGTATATAATCTGATCACTACAAATAGAGTGTCTAAGTGATATTTTCCTATTGTGGCAAAATATCCTAGCTTCTTACTTACTTAACCAATCCATACCCAAAATAGTTTCAAACCCTACAAAGTCAAATACATGCAAACTGCAAGTAGATATATGACCTAACAGTTCAAACTCTAAGCCCACACATCTTATCCCAAGAGTCGCATACCTTCCTATCGAGTCGAGGGTTGTGGGGTCTACAAGGATTTACCTACGACCCAGGGACTAGATCCATTGTTACCATAACTGAGCTTGTCACCTTCATCTTTTTTAGCATCTATATCGGTAACCCTCGAGATCCCATGATTGGGGACATGACATGATCAACCTGGTTGCTCCTTTGACCAGCTGTGACCTGTTTTCTTGCCACTACAACTCGAGCGGTATCCACTAACCCTGTGCTTCGGCCTTCTTCCATCAGAAAAAAGTGATGAGAAGTTCATCAGCAAGGAGGAACTCAATATCTCTATCTTTTGGCGGCACTTCCTTAAGAGTCGAGATTGCCTCCTTAAGATGTTTACCTTAAGGTCGCACGATGGTAGCTATAAAAGATCAGAGAAACTGTTTAGTCTAGGATATGACCCTGATATAATAATATGAATTAAAGTGAAGAGTAACATTTACGTCTTTCTAACTACCATCGAGCGAAGCCAAGTGGACATCGCATAAAGAACCATTCGCTTTTGAAAGCGTTTAATTTATTTCAAGTGCCTGCTAAGATTTTACACTTCTAAACTGACTCTAGAAATGTAAACATAGACTTCCAGTCCATTGCTTAAAGGTGAACATGAATTGAATGTCCTTGGTAGTTTATGGGCGATACAAGGTGTAACTTCCCGCTTCTGGAGGCTCAAAACTAACTATTACAGATGCTGCACTCATCCATAGGTGTTATTTCTGGTGACCAAAATCGGAATCCTGAATATTTTGGCAACAAAGAAACACAAGAAAATAAAAATTTTATACTTCAATAAAATAGAATTTCTTATTCCTCATGAATTTCAATTTAATATTTAATTACATAATCCTAGATGCTAACCAAGGTCAGATCACATATACAAGTACAAAATACGATAAGAGCGACATATAAAGATGTCCCCTTATGATGATCAGAGACTAATAAATATGAACTTTACAGTTCTTAGTACATCACAGCGGAATACACAAAATAGCTCCTATATAGCTAATAATGCCTCATGCACGTCTTTGGAAGCTTATTCGTCCAAAACCTGAAAGTCTCCTACTCTCTGACTACTCAAATTAAATTTGAGTACCCAAGAGTGTATGGAGAAAAAAAAACTTTGAGTCAGACAATAAGTCTGGTATGAAAAATCCCCTATCATCTCTTATCATGAATAGAAATCTGCTAAGACCATGATGCTTAGCGGAATGGGTTTTCCCCTCACTAGTATCCACAACAAACTTGCAAATCATTTACTATGAAGTCTTAACATAATATGAAATAAAGCCATAAATCATATTTATTGGATATCCCATCCACCCATTTATTAGATATCCCATCTAAAAGCAATTTGTTAGATTTCCCATCTAAAATCAATTTATTACAGTTCCCCTCTAAAATCTTTAAAATGACTATCCGTCATAATTTAATAGGACTATCCATCCCAAATCTATTCAAAATAAATATAGATTATCCATCATACATTGTCTTATAAAAGATGGTGCCGGCTATTCACTGCACACTCTATAGTTCTCCTGGAATGACTATGAACCGTATGGTACCAAATCCTAAGGCTAACAACCTTTGGAAAAAACATTCTTTACTTTAGAAATTTGATGTGGGCTTTCCACCACACATTCCATGGTTTTCCTAGGTTAACCAAGAACCCATCACTTGTCCAATAAAAATATCATGATCACCGTGATTATTTATAAAAAATCACGATCCCCGTGATTATATATTTTTCCCCAGGTATTCCACCCATTTAATCTATTCCCATGGTAGCACCAATTAGGTTAAATTAAATAAATCACATTGATAGCCCCAAGTATATAATTTCGAAAGAATATTTCTGTTTGTAACCCCAAATTATGTATTGAAATCAGTAATCCCACCCAGGAGTCCCCAAGGTTTAATAACATCAAATTTATATAAGGCTCCCTTTTACATGTTCAAACAACATAAGTATTTTATGCTATAACCCTTTGAAGTAACCCCTTCAAATTAGTAAAATTTTACTTAAGGAAAATGGATAAAGTAGCCCTTTAAAACCCTTCGAATGAAGTCCCATTCGAAAGCAAATAACCCTCTGAAGTTAGCACCTTCGGAAACCTTCCTTTTGAAAGCATTACAAACTAATATCTTTCGCAATCATTGAAGGCAACCCTTCAAAACCTTTCAAAATCATCAAAACTCAAAACCTTTTGCAATTATTGAAGATAAACCCTTCAAAATCTTTCAAAATCCAACCTTTTGAAATTAAACCTTTTGAAATCAAACCTTTTGAAATTAAAACCTTTCGATCATTGAAGATATTCCCTTCAAAACACTTTGAAATACACCTTTAAAAGCCAAACCTTTCGAAACCAAACCTTTTAAAGTCAAAAAAATTTGAAATTAAAACCTTTCAAAATCATTCAAAAACAATGAAGTGTTGGTGTTGGAACTAACCCTTCAAAATCATACTTCCGACCATGTCGGGAAAGTTTTTAAAACACCTTTTTGAAAACATTTTAAAATAATACTCTTGAAGGTTTAAGCTTTTGAAGGTCCCCTTCGAAACCCTTCTTGAATATAAAATTTTATTGTTTTATAAAATGATAGAGTCAAAGGATCCCCCTTCAACTTGTTCGAAAATAATTTTTATTTCTATCAGAATGCAAAAGAGACCGCTTCCTCAAAATTTCAAAGCATACGAAGATCAAAGCAATTTGAAAATTAACCAAAACCGAACAGAACATGTTAATTACCCCCATTAAAATTTAAAACACCTATAACTTATCCAAACAAAGGTTTAAATGGTTATATCCTAACCAAAATCACAAACATGAATTGGATATAACCCATAGCCAATTGAAACACAGAAAAACAAGATGATGCACTTGATTATTCACCTTGATTAGTTGATTGGAGAATGAGATACTTTCCTAGCTTTAATTCCTTAGCTTATTCTTTAATTTAAACTCTTCCTGGAGCTTTTTAATGGCCGGCCGAAGTGATGACGAGTTAAGAATGAGAAAGTGGAAATTTATTCAAGTGGAAGAAGAGATACATACTAAGAAATGTAGCCTCATTTTCAAGTTTACCTCTTAGAAAAAATTCCTCCTTGTTAATTTATTTAAGTCGTTTTATTTTAGCTCATTCTTTTAGACATGACCATTGGATTTATTAATCTCATCTTCCTACTATTCACATTATTCTATTTAATTTATCTAATTAAATATCTCGAATACCGACTTCTCCCCTTAAAGAATTTCATCCCTGAAATTTCAGTAAGGACACACAACAAGCATATAGCCCATGCAAGCAAAGCTAGTATAACCTAACAGCCAAATTCTATATAAACCCTATATAGAATATACCATCTAAAATAGCCCAGGAAAAGTAGCCCTAATCTTATCTTCTATCTCTCGAGTACAGTGCTTCACGTTGTTGCTCCACTGAATTTTCACCAACCTGACTGTCTTGTTCCTTAACCTCTTCTCATCTTTTGCCACATCATGAACCGATTGCCTTACAAAAGTCATATTCGGTTCCATCACTAAGTCCCCCAGTGCCGTAAAAGGGATAGTAATTTCTGGATCATGAACATACCTTCTGAGATGCGAAATATGAAACACATTGTGGACCCCGACCAAACTGCTCGGCAAATCTACTCAGTATGCGAGTCTCCCAATTCTCTTTGATATAGGAAATGGTCCAACATATCTCAAGTGCTAGCTCCTCGGTCTTCCCGAACCGAACCGAACCGAACCTTTCATCGGCGATACCTTGAAAAAAAATCTATCTCCAATTGAGAACTCTAGGTCCTTACGCCTTTTGTATGCGTAACTCTTTTGCTTAGATTGAGCTTCTTTCATTCTTTTCCGTATCAACTAGATCTTTTCCGTTGCCTCTCTCACCAAATCTGGACGAAGGACTAACCTGTCTCCGGTCTCTAACCAACATACTGGTGATTTGCATGGCCTTCCATACAAAGCTTCAAAAGGCGACATTCCTATAGTAGTTTGATAACTATTATTTAGGAAAACTCCACTATGTTCAAGTGATCTTTCCAGGAACCACAAAAATCTAGCACACAAGCTCTCAATAGATTTTCGAGTACCTTGTTGACTTTCTCTATCTGCCCATCCGTCTGAGAATGATATGCAGTACTCATCTTGAGCTTAGTGCCTAACACATGCTACAGGCTATTCCAAAACTCGCTAGTAAACAAAGCGTCTCTATCACTTACGATACTACTAGGAATTCCATGCAATCTAAGAATGTTTTTCATGAACAACTTAGCCAAAACAGGTGTCGTCCTAGTTGACCTTACCAAAATGAAATGGGCACTTTTGGTCAATCTGTCCACTATGACCTATATACTTTCATTACCCATTTTGAACGTAGCATCCCATCAATAATATCCATGGATATCGAGTCCCATTTCCATATTGGAACATCCAAAGGTTGAAGCAAACCACTTGGCTTATGATGTTCAGCTTTTACTTACTGACAATTCAAACACTGTTTTACACATAAGCCAACATCCCTCTTCATTCCCTCACAGAAGAAACTTCTCTTCAAATCCTGATACTTTTTGGTTCCCTCAGGATGAATCGTAAACTTCGATTGATGACATTCCCTCAGAACTTTCTTCTTAAGGTCTCCAACATCCGGAACACATATCTGTTCCTTCTTTATCAACCAACCCCTATGGTCAAGAATAAAATCCTTCAAATTATCAATCTCGGTTCCAGCTTCTAACCTTCTAATCCTCTTGGCTAACACTGGATCCGCTTTCTTCCTAGAAGCAATCCGTTCAATCAGAACTGGTCGAGCATCAAAATTAGACAACATGGCAATGTTCCGACTAGATCCAGCAGTCGACCTCAACTGTACACTACAAGCAGCCAGCGCTTCCAAGTCTTTCCATTCCGCCAACATAGCTAACATCATATTCTGATGTTTTCTGCTAAGAACATCTGCCACCTTATTTCCTTTTCCCAGTGTATACTCAATGCTAAAATCATAAGCTGAAACAAACTTCAGCCATCTCTGCTATCTCATATTCAGCTCCTTTTGAGAGAATAAATATCGTAGAGACTTATGATCCGTAAATAGCTCAAACCTTTCTCCCAAAAGATAATGTCTCGACACCTTCAATGCGAAGATTACCGCCACCAACTCCAAATCATGAGTATGGTATCTCACTTCATGTGTTCTAAGCTGTCTAGAAGCATAGGCAGTAACTTTTCCATTCTGCATTAGCACAACACCTAACCCAGTACCACATGCATCGGTGTAAACTACCAACCCCTGATTCCCATCAGGAACTACTAACACAGGCACATTGATTAACAAATGTTTCAACTTAAGGAATGCCTCTTCACATTTGTCAGACCAAACAAACTTCATTTCCTTCCTGGTTAGCATGGTCAAGGATGCCTCTATCCATGAGAAATCCTTAATGAACCTTCGGTAGTAAACTGCAAGTTCAAGAAAGCTTTTAACCTCTCTTACCATCTTTGGTCTTTTCCAATTGTTAACAGCTTCGATCTTATCCGGATCAACTGCTAAACCTTCCTCGAAAACTACATAACTAAGGAACTTCACTTCCTTCTTCTAGAAATGAAATTTTGAGAACTCGCTTTCAGTTGATATTGCCTTAGCATCTCCAATACTATTCTAAGACAAACTACATGATTCTTCTCATTTTTAGAATATACCAAAATGTCATCAATAAAAACCAAGTTCTTGGAAAACCCGATTCATCAAATCCACTAAGAAAGCTATTGCATTAGTAAGCCCGAATGGCATAACCAACCATTCGTAAGACCTGTATCTGGTCCTAAATGCCGTCAAAGGAATACTGTCCTCTGCCACCCTTAGCTGATGGAAACATGTCGCCAAATCCAGCTGGGAAAACCCTTTGGCTCCACTCAACTGATCGAATAAATCATCGATCCTCGGTAAAGGATACCTATTCTTGATCGTCCTCTCGTTCGACATACGATAGTCGATACACATCCTTAACGGCCCATCTAGCTTCCTCACGAATACCGCGGCCGTTCCCCAAGGCGAACTGCTTCGTCGGATGAGATTCTTTCCTTCCAATTCCACTAGCTGCACCTTCAATTCCTTCATCTTAGTTGTGACATCCTGCTCGGTAGTTTACTTACGGGTTCAACTCCCAGTATGAGATCTATTCGAAAATCGATAGCTCTTTTTGGCAGCAAGCCTAAAACTAGTTCAAACACATCCGCAAACTCTCTTGCTATATGAACGTGCTTTAACTATGCTTCCGTTCCCATAGCACCCAATAACGTGTAAACATTTTCATTCAAACTCTTTACTGAGTAAATAACTCAGCTATGGCTATTAGGGCGTCTCAATGATATTTCCCTTCTTGGAAAAATATCGTAGCATCATATCTATCGAACCAATCCATACCCAATATGATCCTGAAACCCACGAAATCAATAATATATAAACTGCATGCAAACATATGACCTAATAAATCATGCTATGACTGGTCATATCTCATTCCCAGAGTTGCATACAACCCTTAAAGGAGTAATAAGGTATAAAGATTCTAGACACAAGCAATCTACCAAATACTGAGATATAAAATCGCACTTCTATCAAATAGTATCCTAACCGGAGAACTACGAAACGTAAGCATACCTTCCATCACAACTTTTCCTTTCTCAAAAGCCGTTGATCTAGAGGATGATAGTTCCAATGCAAAGACCTTTCCCTTTCCAGCCTTAGCATCCTCGGGACACTTGTCCTTCTAATGCCCCATCTGGCCACAACTATAGCACTTTACATTCGGCCTCACTACGACTACTCTTCCATCATCCGAGCAACCACTCATTAGCATAGTGATTTTTCTTGTCATGCTTGTAACAAAAAATACTAGCCTTGCTCTTCTTAGCTTCTATTCCTGACTGGCCACTTTTCTTTTTGAAGAACTTCCGCATTTTACCCTGAAAATTCTGAACCTCAGCCGGTTTCCCCTTTCTAAAGTAGAAAATATCTCTTTATTCTAAATATCCATCTCAACAACAATATGGCACGGATCCCGAAGGTTTGGCATGATTGTTCCAGCGATCTCAGGATTCAACCCCCTAATAAACTTATCATTTCTCCAAATGATAGTACCCATAGTAGCATATCTGTAATGGGATAGCTCAGCAAACTCTATTGCATACTCAATCACCAATCTATCTCCCTAGACTAAATCTGCAAATTTCCTTAGCAACGCTGATTTGGCAACCTCAAATAGAAATTTTTCTTCGAGCCTCCTTCGAAATTCAGCCCAAGTCAGGTCTTTCTCTGGCTCTCCTCTGTTAACTCCGTTCTACCAAAATAATGTTGCTTCTTGTAATTGCCTTGAAGAAGTATCCTCTTCTACATATACATTATGTCGAGATCTGCAAATATCTTTTCATAATACAATAGCCAGTTCTCCAGTCCTACTGCATCCTTGGTTCCCAAAAAAGGCTTCCCTCCAAGACTAGCATAATCCATGCTCAGCTAGGCATAATTATTGCCAACTGGGGCAACCGAATTTGCTCCTCCATCATTTCCTACAACCACACACGCAGCTTCTTCAGCTTGCATCATATTTATGAAGAACTGATACATTATCCCTATATCAACAGACGGAATCTCAGCACCAACATTGGCATTTGCATCTAGGTTTGCATTTGCCTGTCGACCATAGCTGCTCCTAGTATTAGGTTGAACATTTCCACATTTTTTGATGTGTCTTCCACCTTGATTCACTCTTCCATTTCCTGCCTCCATATTTTACTTCCCAACTACTTGAAATTCAATCTTGATAAGATACGGAAGAACGGTCTAAGAGTGGGGAATACATACAAGTATTTATAGTAAAGTACACATACGTTACTGTAACGCTTACCCAAGCCCAAACATATTTTAGATTCATTTGATTACGCTTCAAAAATCTTTTAAGGTTTAAAGTCCTTTTAAGTACATAAACCATGCTTTGATACCAACTTGTAACATCCCGCTTTCGGAGGCTCAAAACTAACTGCTACGGATGCTGTAGTCATCCATAAGTGATATTTCTGAGTGACTGAAATCGAAATCTTGAAACCATTGGCAACACAGAAGCACAAGAATATAAAAAAATTAAACTTCAACAAAATAGAATTTATCAATTCTTATGAATTTCAATTTAAGATTTAATCACATAATCCCAGATGTTAACCACATTCAGATCACATATACGTGTACAAGATACGATAAGAGCGACATATGAAGATGTCCCCTTATGATGATCAGAGAACTAATACATATGAACTTTACAGTTATTAGTACATCACAACGGAATACACAAAATAGCTCCTATATAGCTAATACTGCCTCCTGCATGTCTTTGGAAGCTTATTCGTCCAAGACCTGAAAGTCTCTCACTCTCGGATTACTCAAATTGATTTTGAGTACCCGAGAGTTTGTTGAGAAACACAAACTTTGAGTCAGACAATAAGTTTGGTATGTATAATCCTATGTCATCTCTTATCATAAATAGATATCTAGTGAGACCATGCCACTTAGGGGAATGGGTTTTCACCTCATTAGTATCCAAAACAAACATGCAAATCATTTACTATGCCCTTGCACCCAAAATGATTAGTCTTAAAATAATATGAAATAATGCCATAAATCATATTTATTAGATATCCCATCCACCCATTTATTAGATATCCCATCTAAAAGCAATTTATTAAATTTCCCATCTATAACAAATTTATTAGAGTTCCCCTTTAAAATCTTTAAAATGGCTATCCATCATAGTTTAATAGGACTATCCATCCTAAACCCATTCAAAATAAATGTAGATTATCCGTCGTACATTGTTTTATAGAAGATGGTGTGGGCTACCCAATGCACACTCCATAGTTTTCAAAAGATGATTATGAACCCTTGGGTGCTAAATCCCGTGGCAAACCACCTCTGGCAAAATATTCTTTACTTTAGAAATTTGATGTAGGCTATCCACCGCACATTCTATAGTTTTCCTAGGTTAACCAAGAACCCATCACTTGGCCAATAAAAGTATCATGATCCCCATGATTATTTATAAAAACTTATGGTCCCCATGATTATATATTTTTCCCTAATTATTCCACCTATTTAACCCGTTCCGATTGGTAGCCCTAATTAGGTTAAATAAATAAAACACAACGATTGCCCTAAATGTATAATTTCAAAAACATATTTCTTTTTGTAACCCCAAACTACGTATCAAATCAGTAATCCTACCCCGTTATCCCTAAGATTTAATAACATCAAATTTATATAAGGCTCCCACTTACATGTTCAAACAAAATAAGTATTTTATGCTATAACCCTTTGAAGTAACCCCTTCAAAGTAGCAAAATTTTACTTAAGAAAATGGCTAAAATAGCCCTTTAAAACCCTTCAAATGAAGTCCCATTCGAAAGCAAATAACCCTCCAAGTTAGCCCCTTCGAAAACCTTCCTTTTGAAAGCATTACAAACTCATACCTTTCTCAATCATTGAAGGCAACCTCTTTAAAACCTTTTGAAATCATTGAAACTCAAAATCTTTTGCAATTATTGAAGATAACCCCTTCAAAATCTTTCGAAATCAAATATTTCAAAATTAAACCTTTCGAATTCAAACCTTTTAGAATTAAATCTTTCAAAATCTAAACCTTTCAAAATTAAAAACTTTCGAAATCATTGAAAATAGCCCCTTCATAACCCTTCAAAATAAACTTTAGAAGTCAAACCTTTCGAAACCAAACCTTTTGAAATCAAAAATTTTTGAAATTAAAACCTTTTAAAATCATTCAAAAACAATGAAATGTAGGTGTTGGAATTAACCCTTCGAAAGTATATTTCCGACCATGTCGGGAGGTTAACCCTACGGCTTGCCGAAAGGTTTTAAAACACCTTTTAGGAAAACAATTTAAACAATAGTCTTGAAGGTTTAAGCTTTCAAAGATCCCATTCAAAACCCTTCTTGAATATAAAATTTTAGTCTTTTATAAAATGATAGAGTCGAAGGATCTCCCTTCAACTTGTTCGAAAGCAATTTTTATTTCTATCAGAAAGCAAAAGAGGCGGCCTCCCCATCCCTTCACCCTTTTCTTCCTTTCGGCCCCATGCCTATCTTTCGACTTGGGCAGAAGGTAACTGTTTACCTTTCTTTTTAGACAAAAAGGTACCTTTTGACATCATTAAAAGGGTAAAAGCGGGCTTGTTGGAGTCAAAGACAGGACCGGGTCCACTGAAGTGATGTTTTTATCTTGTTTGTCTAATTTTGATTAGTTGAGGAACCTTCTCCTGTACTTCCAAATAGTGAAAAAAAGTATACATAAGTCAACCTTTTTCTTAAAACACTGTTATTCTTCCCCAAACATTTCTAAAAAGCAATTTCCCTTCGATTTTATATAACACGAAAGTCATTTTTAAGTTTAGCCCTTGGGCGTAAATAATTCAATTACCTTAGTAAATCACTAAGGAAAAATTCTCAAAAATCATCAAAAATCAGATAAATCATATACTTCAACATATTAAAATGGTTATATCCAAACCAAAATCCATCAAAGGTTTAAATGGTTATACCCTAACCAAAATCACAAACATGAATTAGATAGAACCCACAACCAAACGAAACATGGAAAAACGAGATGATACACTTGATTATTCACCTTGATTAGTTGATTGGAGAATGAGATACGTTCCTAGCTTTAATTCCTTAGCTTATTCATCAGTTTAAACTCTTCCTAGAGCTTTTAAATGGCCGCCCGAAGTGATAATGAGTTAAGAATGAGAAAATTGAAATTTATTGTAGTGGAGAAGAGATATATACTAAGAAATGTAGCCCCATTTTCAAGTTTGCCCCTTAGGATAAATTTCTCCTTCCAAATTTATTTATGTCCTTTTATTTTAGTTCATTCTTTTAGACACAACCATTGGATTTATTAATCCCATAACCCTACTATTCACATTATTCTATTTAATTTATCCAATTAAATATCTCGAATAATGTTAGTTAAAATTCAGGTGCATTACACAAGGACTCCATAAACACCATGTAAATATAGTTGAGTAGGGTGTAGGCATTTGGATGTAGTTATGTCAGGACTATCCTCAAACAATATAGAACCTCATGGATGTATGAATTAAATGGCTGAACGCATCCATCCCAGCATATAAATTTATTGCATGTAATATACCCCTCTATGGGCTTTGAGCTCTATCGTCCTGTGATGGGACCAATACATTGTCAAATGAAATCCTATGCCTATAATATATTCGATGAAGAGCAGCTTCAATAATCTTTGAGGTTACGAAATCCTGAGGATCTTCCAAGAAGACTACATCCTCCAGTATGTCAGGGGCAGGATTGATGATTTCTGTTGAAAGATTAGAAATTGTGGAGAATAGATCAAATGGTGGACTAGAGCTTTCGGGTTGCTCAGATTGATGACTAGGAGACAAACTGTCTAATTCAGTAGCGGAACTTGACTCGAAAATGGAATTATTGTGGTGAGAAGATGGTTTAGTAGATTTAGCTGCAAGATGCTCTGAACATCTGGAATCCATCGCTATCAAAATTAGTAAAAAAGTCATTATTAGATAAAGTAACTTGTTCCCATAGTGAAGAGTGAGTGCTAGTGTTATATGGTGAAGCGCCATGCAATACGGTGATAAGTTATACCGAATTAAAGCGGAAAAGGTGATGGGACTTCGAAGTTTGACCAGAGTGACCATCATTGCTAACAGTCTCAACCGATTCTCTACATCGATAGGGAATGATTAAACCTGATCCTCTAGATCGATTGTCAGTAGGTTGAAGATTGGTTTTTATGTTCATAGGCAGATGAGCTTTAAAAGAATTTGTACAAGGCATTTGTCTATATCATGGTTAGAATATCATCTATGTCCAAGTATGCAGTTTAAATCATATGCAAGTTATATATGTTCACTCAAGTCTTCAAGGCCAGAGCTCACCATTAAGTTCAAGTTTAACAAGTTAGGTTTCATGTTTTGAAATTTGTTTTCTGACAACCGATCGTTCCTATAACACCCCTAATTTTGATAACATTATTCAGGAGATTTAATTAGCAAAATTAAATAGAATAATGAAAAGATTAATTGGTTAAGGGAATTGAGATTTGTATAATAAGGGTGTAGTCATGCCTAATTGAATTAATGAACTAAGGAAAAGAAAAATGGATTAGATAAGGGTAAAATAGGAATGAGCCATATTCATATACCCTAAACCTTCATACCATTTCATTTTTACACGTTCATTTCACAAACTTAAAATAAAGCTAGAGGTCGGCCACCATTAAGAAGAAGTAAGGGGAAGATTAGCTAAATCAAGAGGAAGAATCCAAATCAACTTAATCCAAGATCAAACCTCAACTCCTTAATATCAAACAAAAGGTGAATAATAGGTTACATCTCATGTTTTTGTTTTCGGTTACTAGATTAAGATCTGAAATTGTTTTGTAAATGTTTTTCCATATTTTGATTTATTAAAATGGATATATATATATATATATATATATATATATATATATATATATATGGTAAGTGTTATCCCGCCTTTTAGCAAAGCCTTGACACCAAAATATTAACCGAAAACCAAAGACAGATCATCCCAAAAGATCGGTTGCACACAAACTTGCTATGGATGTTAGTAAAAATTTTCGCAGTCCGGATGGGATACAATTGATACAACACGACAAGCAAAGCTACGTAAGCCAACATTTCAAATTTCAAGCCAATTGGAGCTCGTGTGCTTAAGATATTGACCGATCAAAATTGAGTTGCTTCAAGTAGTTTGGGGTTTGCTTTGAGTCGTCCCAAGCTTTACTACGGGTTTTCAAGAAAATGCTTCGAGTAAGAGAATGGTCTGCTTTAGGTCTTGGACATATTAGTATGTTTACAAGCTACTTCAAATCGCCACAACATTTGCTTCGAGTCACTAGAAAGTCTGTTGGGTCAAGGGGCAGTTGCTTCGAGTTAGGATCATGAATCAATATCTTGTCCATCCGTGTTCGTATCCATCTACTTTGAATCCATTCTCTTCATATCCATGCGCTTCATACCGATCCATCACATGATCACCCCTTCGTATCGATCCATAATCTAACAAGTTTTGTAACAACCTATTGATAAGAAGCAATGAACCACAGACTGATAAGAAGCTACACCCAGGCATCGATGCGAAGTAGACTGGACCTCCTTAAAATTTCCTACTTCATATTGATCCCATCTTTGTGTAATTCATATCGATCGGTAGAATGATCGATATAAAACAATCAAATCGATACGAAGAGGAGAGCCATGCATCGATACGAATAGAAAGGCTTGGCAACTGATCGATATGAAAGCGAGGATACAGGATCCATATGAAGAGCATAGCACCCGATGGATACGAAGGAAGAAGTAGTCGATGCGACATAAAAGATGGATCTACCCTAGCTTATCGCTTCACGTCACCATTGTCTAATAAATACAAGCGAGATCGATGCGAGCGATATCGATATGAGCTCGACAATGCCTTACAAACACAAACTTGCATCGATCATAATTCAAGATCTACAAGTCCAAATGCTGCTATATTTTCATAGGAGTTTGCATACAACCTCAGGAATGTTCACGATCGATCTCGACACGATTGAGAAAAATTTGAGTTGATAAGAATCTCATTCGTATCAATCATGGATCAAGTTGAAGCAACCGTGGATCGAACACATGGGCCCACCCACGTGAGAGAAGGAGTCTACCGAGATCTGATCGAGAAATTTGCAGCTTATACCTATAAATAGTAGTCCAAGAGCCTCAGAAAAAGGTTCTTTTTCTTCTACGCTGTTACTCTGCAGAACTCCATTGTAACTTGATTATAATCATCTATACTCTTGTAACCAACAAATGATAATCAATAAAACAGCAGCTCTTCAAAGTGGACGTAGGCTACAACACCGAACCACTATAAATCGTGTGTTCCTACTGCTTTTCTTTTTAATTTTGCGTGTTCTTCATATTCATATTCTCTACATACTTACTATCTGTTATCTGTGACTGTAAACGGGTGCTTTCATCAACAATTGGGTGTTTGTGACCATTTTGACGCAAACAATAAGAATTGATTTAGAAAACCTATTAGCTGATATCCAATAGACTTGCAATTTTAATCTGGGGTAAAAAAATATTATTTTGGAAATAGGTTTCAAGTATCATAATTTTGGAATTATTATGGAATTAATATTAGTTTGCTTGTGAAGAAAAAGATTATTTGATTTTAAAATTACTTTTGGCAATTATGTACGTATTTTGGGTCCGAAATTTAAATATGTTAGAAAACATACTAAAAGAGATTTATGTGAATTTTTATAGAATTTTCCTAAGTGTTGTAATAGATATATAAAATTATTTAAGGCATGAAACTATGGTTTCGAAAGGGCGGTTCTTTAGTGTTTTCAAAAGGTTTAAAGTATGGTTTTAATGGGGGTTCCCCAATGGTTTCGAAGGGTACTTAAAGCATTTAAGTAGAAGGTTTCTGATTGGTTTCGAAAGGCAAGTTTGATGTTTTGAAATGAGTATGTCTAAGGTTTATAAAGCTATCAAAAGATATGTTTCTAATGTTTTCAAAAGGACTATTGCAAATGGTTTTGAAAGGTATGTTTTTGGCCTTTCGACATAAGGTTATAAAGTAAAGTAGTTTACTTGTATCGAAAGGGGTGCTTTTAATGGTTCAAATGGGTTGTTTAAAGATTTCAAATGATCTACCTTAGCAATATAGCCTAAGTGTTTTAAGTTAAAAAGGGTTTTAAATTTTTTTGGGGAGGGATAAGTAATCCTTATTATATTTCATTAACATTATTTTGAGTAAAGTACATATATAACATGGCAAATTGCTTAGAGTAAAGCAAAGAGTATATTTTTCCTTGTGCATGTATGATTTAAGAGGATTAAATTTTGAAAAGAGTTTTCAAGGAAAATTTAAAGGGTGGTTAACCTTAAGAAAATGACTTAAATTAGAAGACCAGATCGGACTGGTATAGGGTCACACCCTATTTATTAGCTATTAGCCCCTAGCTAATTTAGTCCAAAATTCCAGTGTGTAGGGCTTAGTCACAGGTGGACTTAAATGATGGTTACATATGGAAAGAAATACATATGTACAGAAAAGAAGATAGATTAGTGGTGAGCCCGCAAAACCATTAGGATTAGGAGACCGTTAGAGAATTAAGGTAGGAACAGGCCATCCAGAAGACTTATCTAACAATTTTCAGATCATTTTAGTTATTTTTTCTGGTAGGCACGAGTAAGCCAAAGATTAGTTGTTAGCCAAAAAACTACATCTGTTTTGGACAGCTGGTCCGGTAAATACCTGTTTTAGAATATATTATATTGATATTATTGATATAATCAGTTGATTAAGCAGTTTGATTACAGGATTATGATTTGCTAAAAGATATTAGTGAAGGAAAACCCGTTTTGCTAAGCGGCGTGGTCTCATTTAATATCAATCAAAAGAGATGTATAGTATTATTCACACCAGGCTTTATGTCTGACACAAAGTTTATGTTTTCCCCTTAAAATATCGAGTGGTCAAAATTGATTTGAGTAAACCGAGGATTGAGAATTTTCAGGTTTTAGTAGGTGGACGAATAATGCTTCCAAAGACGAGTAGGAGGCCGAAGTTAGTTATTTAGGAATAGTTGTTTTTGTTCTATTCCGCTATGTTGTATTTAAGACACTTATATTTATATAGTACTCTGGTCATCCAACGTGCATCTTCATATGTCGCTCTTGGTGTATTTTGTAATAATTATATTTGATCTGAACCTGGGAAACGATTGAGATTATGTAATGGAATATGAACTATGTTTTGTGAAATGTAATCAGAAAAGTTGTCATTGAAATTCATGATTTTGTTTCATATTCATGTGATTCTGATATTATGAATACCATTAACATCACCATATTTGGTCACTAGAAGTTAATACTATGGATGTCTGTAGCATCTGTAGCGCTTAGCTTTGGGCCTCCAGATAGGGGTGTTACAACTTGGTATCAAAGCACAGGTTTATGAAAAAATTTAAACTAAAATTATTTTTGAAAACATAGTCCTAAGGAACTAGAGATAAGATTGGGCTATGGGATAACGCTATAGTAACGTACTTGTATTTGCTATATATAAGTATATGCTACATCTCTATTCTCCTATATATCTTAGGCTATTCTTCTGTATCTCATGAGGCTTGAATACAGATATGGATGCTAGAAGTGGAAGAGTTATCCTTTGAGGAGGAAGTACCATGGAAAATGGAAATGTCAGACCAAATACTAAGAGAAACCCAGGTCAGGCACAAGCTGGAAATGTTGGTGCTGGAGTCCCACAAGTTGACATAGGAGCAATGTATCAGTTCTTTGTCAATATGATGCAAGTAGGAAATGATGTTAGATTAGTTGGAGGTAACGCTGGTGGAGGAAACCAGGAAGCTCCAGTGGTGAATAACTATGCCATTCTAAGTAGAGATTATGCCTAGTTGAAAGGAAAGTTGTTCATCGGTACCGAGGACGCAATTGAAGTAGAGAATTGGCTGCTTCATTTCAAAGTGCTATTTACTGATCTGTGGCTCAATGATGAGAAAAAAGGAGGCTTGCATCGAGACAACTTCAGAAAGTAGCTTCATTCTAGTGGAATCGTGTGACAGAGTGAATGAAGAGAATATGACTTCGGCTTAGTTCAGGAGAAGGTTCGAGGAGAGGTTCATGTTTGTGATGGGAAAGTCTGCCTTGCTCAGAAAGTTTGCTGAATAGGAGCAAGGAGACATTACGATGTTAGAGTATGCTAGAAGGTTTGAGGAGTTGGCTAGGTATGGGTATGCCACTGTGGATACTGTGATTAAGAGGAATAAGAAGTTCTTCAGCGGGTTGAAGCCTGAGTTGGCCAGGGCTGCATGATCTCATATCAGAGATCCCTATGATTTTGTAGTTGAAAGGCTTTGCGGCAAGAGGAAATGACTGCTTCACTTGAGAAGAGTAAGGCCAAGGAAGTCCTAGTGGGACAGGGTCAGAAATGAAATTTTTTCCATAAGGGACTTAGAAGGGAGGAGCTACAAAGAAAGAAAGGCAGAAGTTGTCTGCAATAAGTGTGATAGGAAGGGGGCATTATGCTCATGCGTGTCGAACAGGAAGGGGAAAGAAGGCTACTAAGAAGAAAGGAGTTTGAGGTTTCAACTGCGATCAGATTGGTCACTATAAGAACCAATACAAGGAGCCGGCAAAAGGTGGGAAAGGAAAAGTATTTGCATTGGAACCGGCTACCCCAAGACCAACAACACAAGAGAAAGGAAAAGCAGTTGGAAGGTACACTTTCGATTCATGGTATGTCGGTTAGTGTTCTGTTTGATATCGGTGCATCGCATTCTTTTATATCTCATTTTTTGATAGATAAGATTTTACTTCTATATGGGTTGCAAATCTGATAGGAGAGTATGCGAGACTTGGGATGAAGTGTGACCACCTAGAGTTTGATTTGATAGGTCAAACCTTTGTTTACAGTTTTCATATGTTTGACTTTGTAGAGTTCAGAATTATTTTGGCTATAGATTGGTTAAGTAAGTACAATGCTAGGATATTTTTTCATGATAGGAAAATATCACTTAGGAACCCTGCAAATGGTGATTGGATTTTATATACCATAGAAAACCCTAGTTGTGAGGTGAATGCTTTGCTAGGTGCTATAGAGGTAGAAGACGAGTTAAATCAAGTTTTCGTGGTTTGAGAATTCGCAAATGTTTTGAACCTATAGTTGGGTTGCCACCGAAATGACACATTATTTTTTGGATAGATTTGGTGCTAGGAGTAGAACTAGTGAGCAGATCCCCAAGCAGGATAACACCTATAAAGATGAGAGAGATTAAGGTGCAGTTGGTAGATTTGGAAGGAAAGAATTTTTTTAGACCGAGTAGTTCACCTTGGGGAGCAGCCGTAGTGTTTGCTAAGATGTCGGACGGATCATTAAGGGTATGTATCGATTATCATAAGTTGAATGAGAAGATGATAAAGGACCGATATCCGTTGCCTAGAATTAACAGTTTGTTCGATAAGTTGAGTGGAGCCAAGGTATTTTCTCAATTGGATTTGGCAACAGGTTTCCATTAGCTTAGAGTGGCGGAGAATTGTATACCTTTGACAACATTTAGGACCAGATATGGATCGTATGAATGGCTAGTGATGCCGTTCAGACTGGTCAATATGCCAACATTCTTTGTGGATTTGATGAACCGAGTCTTTCGAGTGTGCTTGGATAGGTTCGTATTGGTTTTCATAGATGATATTTTGATATACTCTAAGGATGAGAAGGAGCATGAAGTTCATCTTAGAATTGTGCTTGAGACGCTAATGTAGCATTAGCTGAAGGTGAAGTTTTCGAAATGTCATTTTTGGAAGAACAATGCGAAGTTTTCTTAATCATGTAGTCTTAGAGAAAGGGTTTTCTGTAGATCCAAGTGAGATTGAAGCGGTGAATAATTGGAAGAGACCCGAGACAGTGACTGAGATAAAGAGTTTTCCTAGGATTGACTGGATATTTTAGGAGGTTCATTAAGGGTTTTTTGAGGATAACAGCACCGATGACCAAGCTAACGGCAAAGGATGCAAATTTTATTTGGATCAATAAGTGTGAGGAAGCATTTCAAAGCTTTAAAAACTTATTGACCCATGCACCTATATTAGCTGTTCCAGAGGGGAATCAGGATATGGTAGTTTATACAGATGCATGTGGAACAAGGTTAGGAGCTGTGTTAATGCAGAGAGGTAAAGTGACCGCCTATGCTTCTCGACAGCTTAGCCCGCATGACGTTAGATATCCAATGCATGATTTGGAGTTGCTGCGGTGATTTTGGCATTGAAGGTGTGGAGACATTAACTTTTGGGAGAGCGATTTGAGCTTCATGCAGATCATAAGTCGTTGAAGTATTTGTTCTCTCAAAAGGTGCTGACCATGAGATAGTAGAGATAGTTACAGTTTATTGCTACTTATGATTCCGGTATTGAGTACCCACCGCAGAAAGGCAATAAAGTTGCAGATGCACTTAGTAGGAAACATTAGTTTGTAGTATAAGCAATGATGGCCGAGTGGAAACATTTGGAAGCATTGATGACATGTAGAGTACTGTGGAGATATGAAGCTAGATCTAGTAAGGAAATTGCGATGTTGTCCTGTCTAGAAGTTCGACCAGTGTTGATCGAGATGATTACTTCTAAGTAGAAAGAGGATCCAATGTTAGCTGGGAGGATTAAAAGGCTTGAGGTTGGAACCAGAGTCAATGATCTGAAAGATTTTAGTCTTGGCTAAAGGGGATGGTTAAGAAAGAATGCACGATTTTATGTTTCGAATGTTGAATACTTGAGGAAATAAGTTCTTGCAGAATTTCATCGATCCAAGTTTGCAATTCATCCTGGAGGGACTAAGGTGTATCAAAATATGAAGAGTATCTTCTATTTGGAAGGTATAAAGAGGGATGTTGGCTTTTGGGTTATTGAGTGTGCAAACTGTCAACAAGTGAAAGCCGAACATCAGAACCCGAGTAGATTACTTCAGCCTTTAGATGTTCCAGTTTGGAAGTGGGATTCTATTTCCATGGATTTTATAGACGGGTTGCCAAGATCTAATAGAGGAAATGAAAGGATATGAGTCATGGTGGAAAGGTTGACCAAGAGTGCCCATTTCATTCCATTTAAGTCGACTAGAACAACATATGTTTTAGCTAAGTTGTTTATGAAAAATATAGTTAGACTTCATGGAATTCCTAGTAGTACAGTAAGTGATAGAGATTCCTTATTCACTAGAAAATTCTGGAAGAGTCCACGGGATGTATTAGGTACCAAGCTCAAGAGGAGTACTACATATCACGCATAGACGGAGACACAGAGAGTCAATAAGGTACTTGAGGATTTACTAACAGCTTGTGTATTGGAGTTTGGTGGATCTTGGGAAGATCATCCACATTTGGTTTAGTTTTCCTGTAATATTAGTTATCAGACTAGTATAGGAATGGTGCCTTTTGAATCTTTTTATGGAAGGCTGTGCAAATCTCCCATTTGTTGGTTAGAGACCGGGGATAGGTTGGTTCTTGGTTCGGATTTTGTTAGAGAACTTGCAAAGAAGATTGAGTTGATTCGAGATAGAATGAAGGAAGCTTAATCTAGGTAGAAAGTTATGCTGACAAGAGATGGAAAGACTTAGAGTTCTTTTCTGGAGATCATTTTTTTGTCAAGGTATCACTGATGAAGGTGTGATTAGATTCGGAAATTCGAGAAAGTTGGCACCGAGATCGTAGGACCTTTTCCTATTATAGAGATGATCAGGAAACTCGCATATACAGTAGAGTTACCAAGCAGTTTGGTAGGAGCCTGTGATATGTTTCATGTTTCTCATCCGAGGAAGTATGTTAGAGACCCGGAGACTACTATTACACTGACGGTGCTAGATGACTTAGTAGTGGAACCGGATGTGACTATAGTTAGAAAGCTTATTCGTATAGTCACGAGAGATGAGAAGAAGTTAAGGAACAAGACAATCAGATTAGTCAGAGTCCAGTGGAGTGACAACGAGAGAGACAATACTTGAAGAACTGAGAGCAGGATTTGAAATGCGTACATTGACTTGTTTCGTGGTATGTTTTACCTTTTTGATTGATTTTGATGAGTGTCTTATTGTAATTTCAAGGATGAAATTCTTTTAGCAAGGGAGGACGTAACACCCCTAGTTTTGATAACATTATCCGGGAGATTTAATTAGCTAAATTAAATAGAATAATGAAAAGATTAATTGGTTAAGGGAATTGATATTTGTATAATATGGGTGTAGTCGCCCCTAATTGAATTAATGAACTAAGGAAAAAACAATGAATTAGATAAGGGTAAAATAGAATGAGCCATATTCATATGCCCTAAGCCTACATGCCGTTTCATTTTTACACGTTCATTTCACAAACTAAAAACAAAGCTAGAGGCTGGCCACCATTAAAAAGAAGTAAGGGAAAGATTAGCTAAATCAAGAGAAAGAATCCAAATCAACTTAATCCAAGATCAAATCTCAGTTCCTTAACATCAAAGCAATGGTGAGTAATAGGTTACATCTCATGTTTTTGTTTTCAGTTACTAGACTGAGATCCGATATTGTTTTGCAAATGTTTTGCCATGTTTTGATTGATTAAAATGGATATATATACTTGTAGATGATTTTGGCTATTTCATATGGATTTTATGATAAGAATTGGTTTAGAAAACCTATTAGTTGACCTCCAATAGACTTGCCATTTTAATCTGAGGTCAGAAATATTATTTTGGAAATGGTTTTGAAGTTTCATAGTTTTCGAAATTATTGTGAAATTAATATTAATTTTCTAGTAAAGAAAAGATTATTTGGGTTTAAAATTAATTTCGACAATTATGTATGTGTTTTGGGTCTAAAATTCAAATATGTTAGAAAACAGACTAAAAGAGAATATGTGAAATTTTATAGAAATTTCCTAAGTTGTATAATAGATACATAAAATCATTTAAGGTATGAGACTTAAATGTTTCATATATTTATAAAAGGAGAAGGGGCATTTTGTAAGTAATTTAATTTGTTTAATTCTAAAATTTCAGCAGTACTTTTAGAAAAGAAAATTTGCAATCAATAATATTTTGACAAACAAGGCAGGTTAGTTGAAAGGATTACTTAAAAAGGTTAAAATTCAGTTTAAGCATGTTTTTTTTTCATGTTTCACCACTTTTGGCGCCTAGCTTTCGATTGTGTTCCTCTGCCGCCACCAGCATCGAAACCAATGCGCAAGGCAATTAAAGATTGTTGCGGTGTGAATTGGATATAGGCGGAAGGTATGCAGTCAAAACAAGGGGTTCCGATGGGGTCGAAGCGCTACCTTGCTTTTAAATAAAAATGTGCCTGCTTTGCTTTCGATAGTAATGCTTTCGACTTAGTTGGCTTTCGTCTAGGTAAAATTATTTTAAAGGAATGGTTTCGAAAGAGGTTGTACCTTTGTTTTAAGTATATGCTTTAGAAGCGGCCGAAACCCCTAACTACCGCCTTTTTAACTTTCGACCTAGATTGGTTTCAAAAGGGTTACTTTGTTTTTAAAACTTAGCCGCTTCTCCAATGCTTTCGAGGGGATAAATTTTGGCACCATCCACTTCTTTTACTTAGGAATTACTTTCGAAAGAGTTGCTTTTGACTTGGTTGTTTATGACCCTTTTTGATCTTTGAAAGTTAAACCCAAAGGTTTCGAAAGGAATGGTTTCTAAAGGTTTCGATAGGTTTTCCACAAGCTTTTTCTTGAATGCTTTTGAAAGGTTTTTTTAAGTACTATACTTTGATGTTTTCGAAAGGTAACCGATATAGGTTTTGAATGGGAGATTCTCTAGTGTTTTCGAAAGGTTTAAACTATGGTTTCAAGGGGGATGGGGTTTCCCAATGGTTTCGAAAGGTGCTTAAAGCATTTTAATTGGAAGGTTTCTGATTGCTTTCAAAAGGCAAGTTTGATGTTTTAAAGAAGTTTGTCTAAGGTTTATAAACCTTTTGAAAGAGATGTTTCTAATGGTTTCGAAAGGTATGTTTTTGCCTTTCGGCTTAAGGTTATAAAGTAAAGTAGTTTACTTGTATCGAAAGGGGTATTTTCAATAGTTTCGAATGGGTTGTTTAAATATTTCAAATGATCTTCCTTGGCAATATAGCCTAAGTGTTTTAGTTAGAAAGGGTTTTAACTTATTTTGGAGGGATTGGTAATCCTCATTATATTTCATCAACATTACTTCGAGTAAAGTATATATATATATGTGTGTGTGTGTGTGTGTGTCTATATATATATATATAACGTAGCAAATAGCTTAGAGTAAGCAAATAGTATAGTTCTCTGGGATCAGGAGACCCATGGAGAAGTAAGTTAGGGACAGACCATCCAGAAGACTTATCTAGTAGTTGTTAGATCATCTTTATTAATTTGTCTGATAGGCCCGAGTCAGCCAAATGTTAGAAGTTAGCTGAATAAAACTACATTTTTTGGATAGCTAGTCCAGTAAATACCCGTTTTAGCATATATTATATTGATATTATTGATATAATCAGTCGACTAACCAGTTTGGTTGCAGGATTATGATTTGCAAAAAAAATGTTTTGAAGAGATATTAGAGAGGGGAAACCCATTCTGCTGAGTGGCTTGGTCTCACTTACTATAAAATAATCGAGATGTTTAGTATTATTCACACCAGGCTTTATGTCTGACTCAAAGTTTATGTTTTCCCTTAAACTCTTGGGTGCTCAAAATTGATTTGAGTAGACTGAGGGTTGAGGATTTTCAGGTTTTATAAGGTGGACAAATAAAGCTTTCAAGGATGAGCAGGAGGCTGAAGTTAGTTATTTAGGAGTTTCATTTTTTGTTCTATTCCGCTGCGTTGTATTTATGACAGTTATGTCTATATAATACTCTGGTCATCTAAGGGGGCATCTTCATATGTCACTCTTAGCGTATTTTGTAATAATTATATTTGATCTGAACTTAGGAAACGATTGGGATTATGTAATGGAATATTAAACATGTTTTGTGAATATAATCAGAAAAGTTGTTTTTGAAATTTATGATTTTGTTTCATATTCATGTGCTTCAGATATTCTGAATACCATTAACATTACCGTATTAGGTCATCGGAAGTTAATACTATGGATGACTGCAGCAACTGTATTGCTTAGCTTCGGGCCCCTAGATAGGGGATGTTACAGTTCTCATGGAGCATGTATGATCGTTCACGTATGATCGATCCATGTCTGCTCGTTCATTCCAACCATTCCGTCCGATCGTTCCCTTCGATCCTTCCTCCGATCATTCGCATCCACATTCAACCGATTGTTTGAACCAAACCATTACCATACGATAGTTCCATATGCGACTTTGCTCTCATATGGTCGTTCCAGTACGATCGGTCCATAACAAAACTATACTCAACATCAACTCCCTACAATCGATCCACATGATCGTTTTATCAAAGGATAGCCGGTCGTTCTAAAAGATCGATCATATATGATCATTCCATGACGATAATCCATAGTTGAGCCAGGTACCATACCATTCCTCTAAATGGCCATTTACTCCATTCCTCTAACTGATTGTTTACTCGATTCTCCAAACGATTGTTCACTTTGGTTCTCCATCTGATCATTTTAATACAATCGTGTAATATCCAAATTGTCACCATACGATCGATCACATTGTGCTTTGTTCACAACCGATCGTTCCAGTAGTGATTGTATCCACACCTATTTTCACTTCCCATCATTGGGGCATCGTTTCTGACCAAATTCACTATTGAATCGAAGAACGATCGACCAAACACTTCTTCCCAGCAACTCAGCCTTTCACCAGCTCCCAAAAAGATTAGCATGGAACAAATGATCATTGTAATGCCTCGTTTATTTCCACCTTCTTTGGATATGCCAGCTCTATCATCTTAATCAAACACGCCGAGGTCGTAAAACCCAAAATCTTGCTATCAAATTCACGAAAAAATCAAAATTGAACTACCTAAATAAGGATTCGAAGAGTGGGATTCATGTTCGCTTCTTCGTGAGATCTAAAGAGGTTAGTATAATGATGGTGGATATGAAGAGAAGGGTGCTTGATTGAAGATTAAGTAGAGGAGAAACGGCCTTTGGTTTGGAGGTTTGGATCATGATTTGGAACGATGAAGAAGGAGAGGAGAAGTAGATTTCCTTCTTGGTTTGAATAGAAATGATGCAAAAGTGAAGAAGGAAAGGATAGAGTGGCTAAGTAAAAGTATTTATATGTTGTGTAAGTCGTTCCTTTAAAGCCTATGAAATTGGTTTATAATCGATCATTGCGATGTTTACTCTTTGATTCTGTGCCGATCATGCTCAAAAAAATGAAACTAGGATTTGGTAAACAACAAATGATGATCATTCCAATAGTCTCATGTGAACATTGCATCGATCCTTTAGAACCTAGAACGAAGACCGATCGCTCATGATAATGGCCAACGACCCATATTTGATGGATTCAAAACTATCCATCAACATGTTCAACATCAAATGATTCGGTGCGATCATTTTTTGAAAAGACATGACAATGACCTATGAATGTGCAATTGTGATCAGGGGTCAGGTTTAATCACATATAGTAATAGTATATGTTCCAAAAATTTAGTTTCTTAAAATCAATAAGAATTGAATTTTCACCTAAAATCAATTAGAGAAGAGTCTAAGCCAAATTGCTGGAGCCTAATAATCAAATGGAAACAAAACAAGATAATCATCACAATCCAGTATTTAAACTATTAGAAGTCGACCTATAGTCACTACAAACAGGAGGAGATGCGACTCTCAATAAAAAGCAACTAAATGGAACAATGGTGACTATTTAATAAATTGGATGAATCCTCTCCGACAATTCAAGTTTGCAACGATTCAAATTAGGTCATGTTCAAACAAGACATAATTTGGGGAGCAAATGTTATCCGGCCTTTTGATCCGGCTATATATAAACCAATCGGATGAGACATACTCGATTGTCATCAAGATCGATGTGTCATATTAATGATCATGAATCCTAGAGATCAGGCCTACATGATAATATATAAAGCAGTAGCAAAGCAGAAGCTGTAGGTGAGCTCAATAAAAAATTTAGAGAATGGAAGTTCACTACTCTGAAGGTAGATCAGAAACAATCCATATTCAATACTATGGATCGTATCGTATCGATTACATAGCTCAATTCAGCCACGATCAATTGATATCTGAAAGTCTACGAGCTCAACACACTTGAAACTTTCAAAATGTCAACATATTAGAGAATGGAGTCCCCAAAAGTGATTGCATGTCAAAGTAAGAAAGTTCAAACGATAATTATCGATCGTTCGTGAACGATCTTACAAACCGAGCCAATAACATCAACTTAATGAAGATTGGTTAATATCTCTTAAATTACAATTCAGAATGACACCAAACTTTGGGAGCATGCATTAGTGATAAGGGAGAAATCACCACGAATGATCGCACAACCATGAGAGACAAAATGAACAATCGGCACTAATCGTTGCAAATTACGAGTTAGAACCTGCAATATTTCTGTGGGCCTCTATGGATCTGGAGAGCCTTCTATCGAATTTTTAGCAAGATATTTTATCGTCTTCACCTATAAATACAGACTTCATTCTTCATTAAAAGGATCTTTACGCCACTGGTTGCTCAAGACTCCATTATAATCAAGTGCTATTAATATTACATCATTGTAATCAGGTTTACAAGTGATTAGTAAAGCAAATTCTTCAAAGTGGACATAGGCACACAATGCTGAACCACTATAAATCCTTATTTCTTTGTTATTCCTCATTTTAAATTGCTTATTTGCTTATCCTCTTTATTTAATTTTGGTTATTCTTCATTTGTTTCTCCACTATTATATTCTTAAGTGTTTGTGCCCACTTTTGGTGCAAATAATAAGTTAAGGCATTGAGTAGAAACCCGAAAAGGATAAAGGTGAAAAAGAATCATAACGAGACGAAACCCTTAATTGTGCCACTAGGTTGGCTCTAGACAAGAACCCAATGACAAAATTCGATTAGGTCTGAAACCATTTTTTGAATAAAGCATACCAGAGGCAAAAGATACCCCGTAAAAGGAAGATTCTAAAAGCACACTCAAGCAAAGTGACAGCGTAAGAAACAAAGTCGAAGAGAATAAAGTTCCTTTACATATATTTTGTCTAAGAAAGCATTACAAGGGATAAGCCAAGAAGGACGCCTAATTTAATAATGCAATAATATTAGAAATATTGGATTACAAAATTCAGAGCATCGGAGGATAAAATATAAAAACGAAAAGTGGAGATCCACACAAAATAAGCAAGCTAGGATGTCAAGGTTGGAGTCTCCGAAACAACCTCAATTTTTTGATCTTGGAAGGAATTCGTTAGCAATATCATCCTTAGCCTCTTTTCCACCTTTAATTTAAAAAGGATGGAGATGTTATCTTCCAAGGTCAGATATCAGTTTAAGACCTAATCCTCTCTGAAATAAGGCGGATACTAATTTTTAGACCAAGCTTTGACTCAAGGAAATTTCTCTTAATCTCCAAGGCCTTAAGAGTTACTTTTGGCTTTTGAAGTTCGGCTACCTTGTCCTTATGAGAATGGTAAAGAGAAGCATAGTCTCACTGAGTTTTTGACCATTTTAGGCAAGGTACTTCGTAAGGAACATGGACTTAAGATTAGAAAATGGAAAAGATGGGAAATAAAGAAGAAAAACCAATCGGCTACTCTAATTTAGGATATCATATGAAAGTCATCCAATATAAAGTTAGATGGAAATTTAAGTATTAAAAAGTCATCAAAAAAGTTTTGGTCAAATTTTTTATTTAAGCCAAAAGTTATATAACAAGAACAAGCTACAGAATGTTTTCTTCATTACGCATATCACTTGAATAATCCTCTCGTACCTCATTGTCTGAAGAAGTCGCTTCCTCCTCCTCCTCTACTAGGACCTCGGCTTCATCCACCACTATGGCCTCAATTTCTTTTCCTTCTTACATTCCTCATACCTTTAGCAAAGTTATCATTTACTATGGCGGTGTAGTTCCTACGATTGGCTAAAGAGAAAGTCATGTTTCGATATCGATGGTGAGCATATGAATCAAATAAAACTTTAAAAGCCCATATATTGGTTGCCCTTTCATGCTTGTCTCTAGCAATACAATATTCTTTATCAATCACATCGGCCTCGGCTTTCCTCAACCTCTTGTTCCTTTCGTTCATGTCTTTCTTGAGAGTCTCAATCTTACGACCCCTCTCTCAAGCAGTTCTATTTGATTCCTCTACTTGAGCATTCACCTCCCAAATTTTAGTTTTCAGTTCCACAATATCCTTTTTTTTTGTCATTTCAGCAGTAGCCACTGTCTCCTTTGTTTTCAGCCACCTATGCTGAAGTGCAGAGATTTCAGCCACAGTCTAGAAAGAAGTAGACAAAGTAAGGACACATATTAAAATTATATTCTAACACAAGAATTTTTACCTTGATGCTCTCCCGAAGGCTGTACTCGATTGCATTCTAAATTTCTAGAGCATAAGTTGGAGGTCTTGCATGTGCTTTAGTAATGGCATAATGAAGGTCACTTCTAAAGCAGCTCTTGTAATCTCAATCGCTTGCTTGTTTTCTCGGCAAGAGGATCAAAACCCTTACCCATAGAGCTTTCGATCTGGAAAGACCAAGAACCTTTTCTTCTTTGAGCCAACAGTATCTCTATCATGAAGCAACAACCAAGATCTTTTCTTGGCCCTCTTTCCCTTTATTGGAAAGCTAGCCTTCGTTGAGGAGGAAGTCACTGCAACGAGAAGAAAAGCATAAGGTTAATATCAAAATTAAGACTAAGTTGTACAAAGAGCCTAAAATAAACTAATAAATGATTAAAGGTAAAACCCAGTCTTGCTTTCCCCAGAATTGGATTCAGTTTCCTCTCCACTATAAATTATTACGGTAGAAGTTGTCTCTTACTTCTTAGAGGGTTTTAGTCCAACAAATGCAGCAGAAGGAAGGAGCAAACCTCAAACTTTCAGTTTGCCTTCGGTAAGAACCAAGTGCCGGTATTGATGTAATGAAGGAATCTTCATAACTTCCTTATATTTATCCTTATATTGATTGCTAATAGATGGGTTACTACTCTTCTTGGGTCTCACTATTTAGGATTTGATGAAATAAGGAAACACAACCTAGAATACGAGTAAGGCTAAAAGAAGGTGAAAAATCCAAGAATGTACGGGCGTTATTGAAAGAAATGCTTACTTGATTGGAAGAAGCCTTAATAAAAAACCACTGACATGGTGTTATTTTGCAAAATGGATCCAGCGGGGAGATGGCCTCAAAAATTTAAGGAAATATATGGGTAAATCCCTAAGTATTTAGACTCTAGCAGGTTGAACATGTGATTGACTTCGAAAACCGATATATCCCAGTAACCTTTTTGGAGTACAGGATCACAATGGAAAATAGGGTTGAATAGAAAGTAGCTAAAAGTTGAAAGGGACCGATGTGGTAAAGTTCTAAAACATTGAAAAATGGGGCTACAGGACCATATAAAATACCCCGATGGAGGATTGCTAAAATGCATCCCAAGACTAGGAGCGATCATCTCGACTCCTACAGTCCCGTAAAATGACAAAATTTCATTGAGGTCTTGCTGAACTTTGATCAGAGCATCCATTTTCAACCCAAGGAATCAAAGGAATGAGGTGTCTAATTATTAAAAAAAATTGGCATTACCACCAAAGCAAGAATTGAGCAGTTGAAAACCTAAGTTTAATTCTTTATTAAGCAGTAAAAGGAGGAGCATCAATAATGATATAAGCAATCTTAATAAGAATAAAAAGAAATTTTTGAGAAGAACTTACTTATTCAAGAGTAGATATCAAAAGCGAATCGGAGAGAGCTTGAAAATGTCAATTGTGGTTTTACAATTCGAATAGGTAAACAGATGAGAGAAAAGGGGAAAGAATGTCTATATTAAAAAGGGTCGGCATGGATTAAGAAGAGAATAGCTTTCCACTGCGGATTTAATTTAATAGGCGTACATAAGAATATTATCAAGAGGTCACTCCACCAGATGTAACATTCCTGAAATTTATCAAGTTTAAATTGGCAATTAAATTAATTTTTGAAGATAAATTGCTAATTTATTTATGAATTAATTGGATAATTTCTAGAATAAAAAAATTTAGCTTATAAAGTAGGATTGGGTTAAGATTTATGAATAAGTATTTTGTAAACAAATATTGAATTTAAAAATAAGATGTATAAAATATATTTATATTAATATGTGAGCTAAATTAAAAGATTTAAAAATAGAATCTATAAAATAATTTAAACTAAGGAGTTGAATATGATTTGTATATTAAACATTAAAAATAGAATTCATGAATTAATAAAAAAAAAATATGATTGGTACAATGACTTGAGTTAAAAAATTTAAAAACAAGAATGAATATGAAATACTTACCTTTTGGAATTTAATAAATGTATTGTAATAAAATAAGTTTACAAAAGCACCATAAACTAAGAAATGTATATTTATGTGTGATTTATTTGTTGAGTGTACAAATTGTTATAAATTCATTTCTTTTTAAAATTTTGTAAAAGTAAAATAAATACAAATGTTGTATTTCAAGTTTAAGATTGAAATTTAAATTTAAAATGAGTGTTTTAAAAATGAGTAGCATTTAAAAAAAATTATTAAGATATAATATATGTATATATATATATATAAATGTTGACTAAATTCTTTTAGCATTGAACATGTACATACATATACAAATGAATAAACAAATACATTTATTTATAAAGTATATATGATAAAAAAAAAAATGATAAATAAAGTTTATAAATTTATTTTGTCTTGTAAAAAAATCACCCATGTGAACATACATACACATGTGAGATGGAGTAGAGTAAGACAATCAACAAAAACCAAAGTTTATGATATGTTTTTACAAATGGCATGAATGCATCATTGCTTAGATAAAATAATCTAATAAAAAAATTTCAGAAACCTTTCACATCCCCAATTCGATTTTCTTTAAACCTCCAACCTCTGAAAAGTTCAATAATCAAAGATCTAACATTTCAAATCTCAACACTCAAGCAAGAAAGAAAAATTCAGAAAAAAAAAGAAAAAAGAAAAAAAGGGATCACCTCAAACTCTAAAGCTTCAAATCATCCTCCAATTGCCAGTTCAAACAAAACAAAGTTTCAATCAAACAGCAAGATCAAAACAAGATGCAGAAAAGAAAATGAATTCATCAACCTGAAGCTAGCCAGAGTCTTCAAACCGGAGATGATCAAGTTAAAACAAGATCAGAGAAGTAAAACAATTAAAGGCAAGAGCAATTTCTTTAAAATCTGAATTTGATATTGTAATCAGATATAAAGCAAAGGTCATCTCAGTATTAATTCAAAGCAGATAAATTTGCAAGGTTTAGATCAAAACAAAAGGGGCTGTTTTCAAGTGTAATCTGGAAACAATCAAGTAGTGCAGTTGATTTCTGGAAATAAATAAGGCAAGTAGCTCTTTTTTTTTTTAAAGATTTGAATCTGAGTTTGCTAAACAATATTGAAGCAGCAGTTAATCAATCTGTTGCAGGAGAAAATATCAAGATTAAGGATTTAATCTACTTCTAGTTTTTAAGTTGCAGAAAGAATAAAATTAAAGGCTTCTCTGCTATTTACATTCAACTGTAAGTAATTTAAATTTACTGTTATTAATGGATTTGGTGAATGAGTACAACAAGGAATAAAAAATAAATAAATAAATATGTAGCTATGATTTGCAGAGCTTAAAAGAATCAGAGTAAAAGAAAAAAAAGGGGTTGCAGGCTTCCATCTCTGCTTGAAAAACTGTCAAAAGCTTTTGTCATCTGGAAAATAGGTGAGCAAACCCTCAAACCCATTTCTTATTGTCATTTTTGTTGTTGCATGTAATTAGCATGGAATGTTTTGGTTGTGGATTGTGCTTGTATGGGTATAAATATACCTGTGTGTATGTATATATGGGGTGCTGTGTGTACAGGCAGACCCCCCTTGTCTTCTGTTTCTTCTTAGCTTCAGGGTTTACAGAGTAAACCTTTGTTTGAACTCAAATCTCTTTCTTCTTCTCTCTGTTCCCTTCTAGTATTAGAATCTAAACAAAATTTGCTTGTTTGACTTTAAGATTTAGATTTAAATTTTATTTAAGTTAAGATAAGATGGGAATTGCTCTGAAAAAAAAAAGAAAAAAAAAAAGAAGACAGTCAAGTTTGAATTTGTGTAAAATTCAAATATGTAAATTAAACAATTCAGTAATATAAATTGAATCCCTATACTAAATCATGTTTTTACAAGGCCCAAATCACAATTTTAAAATTAGAAAGGAAAGTGCATTTCTGGTTTAACCAGAATTTGGATTTTTATGAAATTCTGATGAACTCGATGATATTTGAGGTCATAATTCTTTCTGAAGTTAGTTGAATGAGCGTAGATTAGGGGCAGGTGGCCAGAGAGTAGTGGAGATGGCAAGAATAGTTTTTTTTTCCCAAGTTTGAATTCCCAGTTTTAATGTAGCAGAGATTTTGTAAGTCTCTGATCTTTGTGGTAATTCGAGTAGCATGGGATTTTGGGGTTTTTCAGTGGGTGTATATGAGGAGCAGTGGCCGGAGTTAGAGGACATAAGATGACCAGAGTGAGTTGTGATGATGGATGACAGGTTTTGTTGACTCTGGTGCAAGTTTTGGTGGTGCAGGTTTGGTGACTCGGAGATACTCCCGTGCAGTTTTGATTTTGACTCGAAGTGGGAGAGGTTTTAACCCGAAGTACTTTAGTCATGGTCTCGGGTTAGTTGTGCAGGGTATAGCCTGAGTTTTGTTTTTTTTTAAATCTGGAAAACCCATATGTTTAAAAGCTATGAGTAAAATTTAAGAATAGTTTGAATTGAATTCAAATAAGTTTATGAATTCAAAAAGTTTAAATGATGAATTTTAATTTAAGTTAGTTTTAAATTTAAATCTGGAAACAGTAAGATATAGTTTCAGGTTTAAATCCAGATTTTTGTTTTAAAAACTGTTTTTGTTCTTTTAAAAATTTAAAAGCTATGATTTAAATTTAAGTATAGGTTTGAATTAATTTCAATTGAGCTTATGAACTCAAAAGTTTAAAATGATAAATTTAAATTTAATTCAAGGTTTAAATTCAAATTTGGAAACTATGTAAATATAGTTCAGGTTTTTTTTTAAACCAGGTTTTCATATTAAAATAGTTTTGTTCTTTTTTTAAATGAGAATTCAATATTTAAAACAGGGTTTAAATTTAAGTGAAGATTTAAATTGGTTTTAAGTTTGAATTCATAGTTTAAAATGAAACCTTTTGTAAGACAGATCTAAATTTGGTTTTGAAATCAAATCAAATATGATCTCAGTTTTTACTTTGAAACAATTTGAATTCAAATCAAGTTGAAGTTTTAAATATTGAACAGAAATGTTTTTAAGTAGGATAGAAAGGGTTTGAAATATATTTTAAAAATTTTGTTTAAGTTAAATTTGTATCCATTTTAAATCTTAAATTTAAAATGAAATTTAAATTTGAAAGCAAATTATTTTTTAAATGCTTTATTTAAGTAAGAGATGTTTTATCTTAAATAAATAGAATTTAATGTTTTGTATTCATTAAATTATTAGGTTAATTTATCAGGTAATTAATAAATAATCAAATGAAAGTAGTAATTACTTAGTAAAAGTAATTAAGAGAAGATAATTAAAGATTAAGGGTTGATTAATCAAATATTTGAGGTTAATTACTTTAAAGAAAAATTAATTAATGTGGTTAATTAATTAAGATAACTAAATTGATTAAGATTAATTAACTTAAAGTGACTAAGAAATTATTATTAATTAAGGAATAATTAATTGTTGAAAATAAATTAAGGAATAATAAATCTATTTATTAAGGACAATTAATTTTAACTAAGATTTAAATAAATCAATAATTAAAAGTTTATTATTTCAAGTAATTAATTGAGGAATAAGTAAGATTAACTAATTACAATTAAAGGATAATTAATTAAGATAACTAATTTAATAAATGATTAATAAATGAAGATGGTTAAGACATAATTAATTATAGTTAATGATAATTAATCATTGGTTTAAAGATTTCAAATAAAAGAAATTTTGTGGGTAATAAATTTATAAACACACGGTTTATTCATCTTAATTAAAGATGTTTGATTGTTAATGAATGTTCTGTGATGGATTGATATATTTGATATGTGATGCAATGCTATGTGATGTTTTGTGCTAAGCTGTCATATCTGTGATATATATATATATATATTGTTATGCAAACCCTTTGACCCGTAAAACGACATTTGAATTTCGATGCGACAGGGAGTCGGATTCCAGCTGGTTATCCGAAACCCACATCGAATCATATTAATGAATTTTTGTGATTGATAATTTACTTTATCTATGAATCTATGAAGATAGATAAGCGCTATGGGTTATACCGCTTATCTTTATGATTGAATCTGTGATGATGATGTTGTGCACTATTGTGTTGAACCCTGGACCACACTTATACACACACAAATATGGATTGCACGTGGAAATGGGTTAAGTCACAGATTTTGAAATTGTTTTAAAATTTGAATTTTTGAATCCAAAATAGTTTTGGAATTAGAATTGAAGTTTTTGGAAAAAATGAATTTCAAAAAATAAATAAAAGTTATGTGAATAACTTAATTGAGTTTTGAAATTTAAATAATTTGATTTAAATTTGAATTCAATAATTGAATTGAATTCTATAATTTGGGAACTAGGGTTTAAAAAGTTATTCAACTTATAAATGGATTTATATGGGTTTTTAAAAAATCATTTTAAAAGTGATGTTTTGGAATTTAAATTTAACCCGAAGATCTTAACTTGTATTAATGAAATCGGATTTTTCCAAAAAGAAAACTATTTGTTTTCAAACGATTGAAGCTTTCACATAAGAATGAATTTCCAATTTGTGTTAAAGGGTTTCAAGTCTAAAAATGAAAATAGTTTTCCAAGTTTTAGATAAATCTTTGGAAATGTGTTTTGAAAGCTATAAATCTTTAATTTAAAGATTAAATTTGGTTAATCCAAATCGAATGAGAATTGTTTTGAAATCTATGAATAGATCTTTGTGAAACTGGGTGAAACTTTGTGAAATAAATCTTTTTGTTTAAAGATTTAAATGGTAATTTGATAACCATTTGAAAGAAAAGTTTTGGATTTTATAAGTTGTGACTTAGCTAAAATCCCATATCCATATTTTTTTAAAATATTGCGCTCATTATTCGGTTTAGCCGGGAGAGGACCTTGTGTCATATAGCCCATTCCGAATAGTGATACGACGTTATGGATAGCATTTGAAGACCGGTGGTGAAGACCGGGTATTTGTGAGAATGATAGGATAACCTGTCGATTGACTCTGCACTGAGTTGCTCCGGTATAGAGTTCTCCCTAAGTGATGGGAAGTCCGATCGAGATTGTGGATACCCGGATTTGCAAGGGCTTCTTCGGAAGTGCCTTCGGTTCTGTTCAAACCCGGAACAGACTTGTATGGTTGTATGTCCGACATTACACTTTGAGATGTTATCTGATTTCTATCAAATACATTTCTGCTTGGTGGCGGAGAATTTATTCTCTTAGCTTAACACCCTTCTCTGAGACATACGAGCTCAGAGGTTATGTAATTGATATTTATCAGTGATATTCCCAATTTGGTAATGTGGCATGCTGAGTGCTGCTGTGTGATGATCATTGGTTGATCATTTGTGATATGATCATTTGTTTGATCAATTATCTTTGTGATCATTGCTTTGGTCATCTGTTGACCCAAAGCATGGCTTTGTTGCACAAAGCGTAGCTTTGTGGACGAGACTGCATCAGGACCTCACTCCCCGGAAATGGTCGAAACAGGAAAGATGCGGCAAGGTTATGAGGGTCGCTCCCTTTAGGGTATGTCATTTCCTTCTGGTAAAGGGTGGTATCATGGTATGGAGCCCAGATACTTACTCATGTGGATACTGCAGATCTATTACTTTGTGATACTTTGTGGTTGTTGCGAGCGCTCGGATAAAGGTCCCAAAGGACCGGGGGATGACATATTCGTGTAGTAGTTACCTAGTTACAGAGGTAACCCGGCCTTGTGTTGGCAGAGATCTAACCGTAACGTTAGTTCTCGGGACGTCCCGCCAGAGGCGATCTCATGTGGCAGTAGGAAGTTCCTTAGCCTGACCATTTGTTGGAAATCCATTCATCCAATACGTGCCTTGTACGGTTTTAGTTGTAGAACCTGCCATTTAACATGGCAGCTATAGTAGGCATAGCATCATGGTACCTATGCTGGCTAGGATTTATATTATACTTTCGAAAGATTTTACACTATGCACTAGTAATAATATCAAAGAATTTTTCTCGTATTAAGCATATTTGACTATCATAAGGGGAAATCTCCTCCAAGTCTGCGTTTGCATTGTGTGTGGCGGGAGGCCTTATGGTAGTTTCATTTTCTAAAAAGCATTGCGGATTTCAAACTTTAAATTCCTATGTTGTTTGTTTTAAAAGACCAAATGCTTTTGTTTGCTCATACCAGTCCCATGACTGACCTGGAGTTTATTGTTCCTTTCCTAAACTCTGGGTGCCCACTATTTCCCATACGGGCAGTCTAGAGTTGGGATTTTCAGATAATCCATAGTAGGTGTAGATTCGATAGCTTTCAACCATTAGGATTTGGCAATCGCATTTTGGATTGAGTTGCTTCTCTTCATCTTGATTTGGAGTTCGAGCTATTTCTGGATTGGTGCTTTGGAGATGGAGATTACTGATATTGGAGTTCTTTCTTGAAGACCATACTGGAGATTTTGTTCCGCTGCTGTGTTATCTTTTTATTTCCGCTGCTATTCTTTGTATCTCTGATGTATGTTGATATCTATTGTATCATCTGTTGTATCATATGATATCTGATATTGTATCAATGTTATATGTCGAATGTTCTATGCATATTTCCTTTTTCCGCTGTGTTATTTACTTAATGTGTTGTAAGCTCCGGCGAACCAGGTTCGACGTTTGGATCTGCGGCATTTGAATACGAGTGTCGTATTCGGTGCCGATTTTCGAAGGTCGAGTCAGGGTCGTCACATTTGGTATCAGAGCTGATGGTTAAAACCTTAGCTCAGGAGTATAACACATTAAGTAACTCATTAGAGATAGGGTGAAGTAAACCCTAGAATGAGTATATCCCTAAGATATCTGTTCGAACGCCTCAGTAAGTTCTCTTACTATCCACTGATAGTGAGTATGAGTGCGAGAAGAGGACGAGATAGGGGACAGGGAATACGACTACAAATGGTCAATACCCTGCAATAGCGGAAACAACTTTTCTCTATCAATCTCCTTTGATTCGATTTCGTATTCTTTTGATTGCTTCATAGCAGCTCCAGAAAGAAGTTTCGGTGTGATGGTGGCCTTACGTATCGTTGTAGAAAATTCTTACCCCGTATCTTCGTCAGTTTCTTATCAGCTTTTCGTTCTAAACTTTAATAAATTTGAAATTGAAATTGAAAATTTTAAATAAGTTAGAAATTTTAAATTAAGTAAATTGGTTAACTAATATGAAGATTGAATCTATCTATCCATCTATTCTCTGGGATCCGATATATTCTACGAACGATTAGTTATCCCTTCAAACTAATCAATGCCCTTGCATATTCGTAGACAGGTGGACCCAGATATCTTGTGTAATAATTGTATGAGTTCGTTCTCATATTATTGATATTCTGATTTGGGTAGACCAAATGCAGAATAAATATTTCGATCTGATCTGTTCAATCATTTCTTTATCTATTATCTATTCTTTGTCGTCTTCTTTGCAATTTCGAGGACGAAATTCTTTTAAGGGGGGAAATCTGTAACATTCCTGAAATTTATCAAGTTTAAATTGGCAATTAAATTAATTTTTGAAGATAAATTGCTAATTTATTTATGAATTAATTGGATAATTTCTAGAATAAAAAAATTTAGCTTATAAAGTAGGATTGGGTTAAGATTTATGAATAAGTATTTTGTAAACAAATATTGAATTTAAAAATAAGATGTATAAAATATATTTATATTAATATGTGAGCTAAATTAAAAGATTTAAAAATAGAATCTATAAAATAATTTAAACTAAGGAGTTGAATATGATTTGTATATTAAACATTAAAAATAGAATTCATGAATTAATAAAAAAAAAATGATTGGTACAATGACTTGAGTTTAAAAATTTAAAAACAAGAATGAATATGAAATACTTACCTTTTGGAATTTAATAAATGTATTGTAATAAAATAAGTTTACAAAAGCACCATAAACTAAGAAATGTATATTTATGTGTGATTTATTTGTTGAGTGTACAAATTGTTATAAATTCATTTCTTTTTAAAATTTTGTAAAAGTAAAATAAATACAAATGTTGTATTTCAAGTTTAAGATTGAAATTTAAATTTAAAATGAGTGTTTTAAAAATGAGTAGCATTTAAAAAAAATTATTAAGATATAATATATGTATATATATATATATATATAAATGTTGACTAAATTCTTTTAGCATTGAACATGTACATACATATACAAATGAATAAACAAATACATTTATTTATAAAGTATATATGATAAAAAAAAAATGATAAATAAAGTTTATAAATTTATTTTGTCTTGTAAAAAAATCACCCATGTGAACATACATACACATGTGAGATGGAGTAGAGTAAGACAATCAACAAAATCCATAGTTTATGATATGTTTTTACAAATGGCATGAATGCATCATTGCTTAGATAAAATAATCTAATAAAAAAATTTCAGAAACCTTTCACATCCCCAATTCGATTTTTTTTAAACCTCCAACCTCTGAAAAGTTCAATAATCAAAGATCTAACATTTCAAATCTCAACACTCAAGCAAGAAAGAAAAATTCAGAAAAAAAAAAGAAAAGAAAAAAAGGGATCACCTCAAACTCAAAAGCTTCAAATCATCCTCCAATTGCCAGTTCAAACAAAACAAAGTTTCAATCAAACAGCAAGATCAAAACAAGATCCAGAAAAGAAAATGAATTCATCAACCTGAAGCTAGCCAGAGTCTTCAAACCTGAGATGATCAAGTTAAAACAAGATCAGAGAAGTAAAACAATTAAAGGCAAAAGCAATTTCTTTAAAATCTGAATTTGATATTGTAATCAGATATAAAGCAAAGGTCATCTCAGTATTAATTCAAAGCAGATAAATTTGCAAGGTTTAGATCAAAACAAAAGGGGCTGTTTTCAAGTGTAATCTGGAAACAATCAAGTAGTGCAGTTGATTTCTGGAAATAAATAAGGCAAGTAGCTTTTTTTTTTTTAAAGATTTGAATCTGAGTTTGCTAAACAATATTGAAGCAGCAGTTAATCAATCTGTTGCAGGAGAAAATATCAAGATTAAGGATTTAATCTACTTCTAGTTTTTAAGTTGCAGAAAGAATAAAATTAAAGGCTTCTCTGCTATTTACATTCAACTGTAAGTAATTTAAATTTACTGTTATTAATGGATTTGGTGAATGAGTACAACAAGGAATAAACAAAAAAATAAATAAATATGTAGCTATGATTTGCAGAGCTTAAAAGAATCAGAGTAAAAGAAAAAAAAAAAGGGTTGCAGGCTTCCATCTCTGCTTGAAAAACTGTCAAAAGCTTTTGTCATCTGGAAAATAGGTGAGAAAACCCTCAAACCCATTTCTTATTGTCATTTTTGTTGTTGCATGTAATTAGCATGGAATGTTTGGTTGTGGATTGTGCTTGTATGGGTATAAATATACATGTGTGTATGTATATATGGGGTGCTGTGTGTACAGGCAGACCCCCCTTGTCTTCTGTTTCTTCTTAGCTTCAGGGTTTACAGAGTAAACCTTTGTTTGAACTCAAATCTCTTTCTTCTTCTCTGTTCCCTTCTAGTATTAGAATCTAAACAAAATTTGCTTGTTTGACTTTAAGATTTAGATTTAAATTTTATTTAAGTTAAGATAAGATGGGAATTGCTCTGAAAAAAAAAAGAAAAAAAAAAGAAGACAGTCAAGTTTGAATTTGTGTAAAATTCAAATATGTAAATTAAACAATTCAGTAATATAAATTGAATCCCTATACTAAATCATGTTTTTACAAGGCCTAAATCACAATTTTAAAATTAGAAAGGAAAGTGCATTTCTGGTTTAACCAGAATTTGGATTTTTATGAAATTCTGATGAACTCGATGATATCTGAGGTCATAATTCTTTCTGAAGTTAGTTGAATGAGCGTAGATTAGGGGCGGGTGGCCAGAGAGTAGTGGAGATGGCAAGAATAGTTTTTTTTCCCAAGTTTGAATTCCCAGTTTTAATGTAGCAGAGATTTTGTAAGTCTCTGATCTTTGTGGTAATTCGAGTAGCATGGGATTTTGGGGTTTTTCAGTGGGTGTATATGAGGAGCAGTGGCCGGAGTTAGAGGACATAAGATGACCAGAGTGAGTTGTGATGATGGATGACAGGTTTTGTTGACTCTGGTGCAAGTTTTGGTGGTGCAGGTTTGGTGACTCGGAGATACTCCCGTGCAGTTTTGATTTTGACTCGAAGTGGGAGAGGTTTTAACCCGAAGTACTTTAGTCATGGTCTCGGGTTAGTTGTGCAGGGTATAGCCTGAGTTTTGTTTTTTTTAAAATCTGGAAAACCCATATGTTTAAAAGCTATGAGTAAAATTTAAGAATAGTTTGAATTGAATTCAAATAAGTTTATGAATTCAAAAAGTTTAAATGATGAATTTTAATTTAAGTTAGTTTTAAATTTAAATCTGGAAACAGTAAGATATAGTTTCAGGTTTAAATCCAGATTTTTGTTTTAAAAACTGTTTTTGTTCTTTTAAAAATTTAAAAGCTATGATTTAAATTTAAGTATAGGTTTGAATTAATTTCAATTGAGCTTATGAACTCAAAAGTTTAAAATGATAAATTTAAATTTAATTCAAGGTTTAAATTCAAATTTGGAAACTATGTAAATATAGTTCAGGTTTTTTTTAAAACCAGGTTTTCATATTAAAATAGTTTTGTTCTTTTTTTAAATGAGAATTCAATATTTAAAACAGGGTTTAAATTTAAGTGAAGATTTAAATTGGTTTTAAGTTTGAATTCATAGTTTAAAATGAAACCTTTTGTAAGACAGATCTAAATTTGGTTTTGAAATCAAATCAAATATGATCTCAGTTTTTACTTTGAAACAATTTGAATTCAAATCAAGTTGAAGTTTTAAATATTGAACATAAATGTTTTTAAGTAGGATAGAAAGGGTTCGAAATATATTTTAAAAATTTTGTTTAAGTTAAATTTGTATCCATTTTAAATCTTAAATTTAAAATGAAATTTAAATTTGAAAGCAAATTATTTTTTAAATGCTTTATTTAAGTAAGAGATGTTTTATCTTAAATAAATAGAATTTAATGTTTTGGATTCATTAAATTATTAGGTTAATTTATCAGGTAATTAATAAATAATCAAATGAAAGTAGTAATTACTTAGTAAAAGTAATTAAGAGAAGATAATTAAAGATTAAGGGTTGATTAATCAAATATTTGAGGTTAATTACTTTAAAGAAAAATTAATTAATGTGGTTAATTAATTAAGATAACTAAATTGATTAAGATTAATTAACTTAAAGTGACTAAGAAATTATTATTAATTAAGGAATAATTAATTGTTGAAAATAAATTAAGGAATAATAAATCTATTTATTAAGGACAATTAATTTTAACTAAGATTTAAATAAATCAATAATTAAAAGTTTATTATTTCAAGTAATTAATTGAGGAATAAGTAAGATTAACTAATTACAATTAAAGGATAATTAATTAAGATAACTAATTTAATAAATGATTAATAAATGAAGATGGTTAAGACATAATTAATTATAGTTAATGATAATTAATCATTGGTTTAAAGATTTCAAATAAAAGAAATTTTGTGGGTAATAAATTTATAACCACACGGTTTATTCATCTTAATTAAAGATGTTTGATTGTTAATGAATGTTCTGTGATGGATTGATATTTGATATGTGATGAGATGCTATGTGATGTTTTGTGCTAAGCTGTCATATCTGTGATATATATATATATTGTTATGCAAACCCTTTGACCCGTAAAACGACATTTGAATTTCGATGCGACAGGGAGTCGGATTCCAGCTGGTTATCCGAAACCCACATCGAATCATATTAATGAATTTTTGTGATTGATAATTTACTTTATCTATGAATCTATGAAGATAGATAAGCGCTATGGGTTATACCGCTTATCTTTATGATTGAATCTGTGATGATGATGTTGTGCACTATTATGTTGAACCCCTGGACCACACTTATACACACACAAATATGGATTGCACGTGGAAATGGGTTAAGTCACAGATTTTGAAATTGTTTTAAAATTTGAATTTTTGAATCCAAAATAGTTTTGGAATTAGAATTGAAGTTTTTGGAAAAAATGAATTTCAAAAAAAAATAAAAGTTATGTGAATAACTTAATTGAGTTTTGAAATTTAAATAATTTGATTTAAATTTGAATTCAATAATTGAATTGAATTCTATAATTTGGGAACTAGGGTTTAAAAAGTTATTCAACTTATAAATGGATTTATATGGGTTTTTAAAAAATCATTTTAAAAGTGATGTTTTGGAATTTAAATTTAACCCGAAGATCTTAACTTGTATTAATGAAATCGGATTTTTCCAAAAAGAAAACTATTTGTTTTCAAACGATTGAAGCTTTCACATAAGAATGAATTTCCAATTTGTGTTAAAGGGTTTCAAGTGTAAAAATGAAAATAGTTTTCCAAGTTTTAGATAAATCTTTGGAAATGTGTTTTGAAAGCTATAAATCTTTAATTTAAAGATTAAATTTGGTTAATCCAAATCGAATGAGAATTGTTTTGAAATCTATGAATAGATCTTTGTGAAACTAGGTGAAACTTTGTGAAATAAATCTTTTTGTTTAAAGATTTAAATGGTAATTTGATAACCATTTGAAAGAAAAGTTTTGGATTTTATAAGTTGTGACTTAGCTAAAATCCCATATCCATATTTTTTTAAAATATTGCGCTCATTATTCGGTTTAGCCGGGAGAGGACCTTGTGTCATATAGCCCATTCCGAATAGTGATACGACGTTATGGATAGCATTTGAAGACCGGTGGTGAAGACCGGGTATTTGTGAGAACGATAGGATAACCTGTCGATTGACTCTGCACTGAGTTGCTCCGGTATAGAGTTCTCCCTAAGTGATGGGAAGTCCGATCGGGATTGTGGATACCCGGATTTGCAAGGGCTTCTTCGGAAGTGCCTTCGGTTCTGTTCGAACCCGGAACAGACTTATATGGTTGTATGTCCGACATTACACTTTGAGATGTTATCTGATTTCTATCAAATACATTTCTGCTTGGTGGCGGAGAATTTATTCTCTTAGCTTAACACCCTTCTCTGAGACATACGAGCTCAGAGGTTATGTAATTGATATTTATCAGTGATATTCCCAATTTGGTAATGTGGCATGCTGAGTGCTGCTGTGTGATGATCATTGGTTGATCATTTGTGATATGATCATTTGTTTGATCAATTATCTTTGTGATCATTGCTTTGGTCATCTGTTGACCCAAAGCATGGCTTTGTTGCACAAAGCGTAGCTTTGTGGACGAGACTGCATCAGGACCTCACTCCCCGGAAATGGTCGAAACAGGAAAGATGCGGCAAGGTTATGAGGGTCGCTCCCTTTAGGGTATGTCATTTCCTTCTGGTAAAGGGTGGTATCATGGTATGGAACCCAGATACTTACTCATGTGGATACTGCAGATCTATTACTTTGTGATACTTTGTGGTTGTTGCGAGCGCTCGGATAAAGGTCCCAAAGGACCGGGGGATGACATATTCGTGTAGTAGTTACCTAGTTACAGAGGTAACCCGGCCTTGTGTTGGCAGAGATCTAACCGTAACGTTAGTTCTCGGGACGTCCCGCCAGAGGCGATCTCATGTGGCAGTAGGAAGTTCCTTAGCCTGACCATTTGTTGGAAATCCATTCATCCAATACGTGCCTTGTACGGTTTTAGTTGTAGAACCTGCCATTTAACATGGCAGCTATAGTAGGCATAGCATCATGGTACCTATGCTGGCTAGGATTTATATTATACTTTCGAAAGATTTTCCACTATGCACTTGTAATAATATCAAAGAATTTTTCTCATATTAAGCATATTTGACTATCATAAGGGGAAATCTCCTCCAAGTCTGCGTTTGCATTGTGTGTGTGGCGGGAGGCCTTATGGTAGTTTCATTTTCTAAAAAGCATTGCGGATTTCAAACTTTAAATTCCTATGTTGTTTGTTTTAAAAGACCAAATGCTTTTGTTTGCTCATACCAGTCCCATGACTGACCTGGAGTTTATTGTTCCTTTCCTAAACTCTGGGTGCCCACTATTTCCCACACGGGCAGTCTAGAGTTGGGATTTTCAGATAATCCATAGTAGGTGTAGATTCGATAGCTTTCAGCCATTAGGATTTGGCAATCGCATTTTGGATTGAGTTGCTTCTCTTCATCTTGATTTGGAGTTCGAGCTATTTCTGGATTGGTGCTTTGGAGATGGAGATGGAGATTACTGATATTGGAGTTCTTTCTTGAAGACCATACTGGAGATTTTGTTCCGCTGCTGTGTTATCTTTTTATTTCCGCTGCTATTCTTTGTATCTCTGATGTATGTTGATATCTATTGTATCATCTGTTGTATCATATGATATCTGATATTGTATCAATGTTATATGTCGAATGTTCTATGCATATTTCCTTTTTCCGTTGTGTTATTTACTTAATGTGTTATAAGCTCCGGCGAACCAGGTTCGACGTTTGGATCTGCGGCATTTGAATACGAGTGTCGTATTCGGTGCCGATTTTCGAAGGTCGAGTCAGGGTCGTCACACCAGATGTCAAGCCATCCTTATACAATAAAAGAGAAATACTTTTTAAGGATAACCGATCTACTGCCAATAGCTGGACTCACATTTACTGCAAAATCAAAACACGTCATTTCAAAGGTCTAGTCCAGAATGATCACTTAGGAATTCATACTACGAATACAGTTTTGACCTCATGGTCTTGAAGTAGGTTTTTGTTTATGACACTATAATAATTTTGCTTACCACTTAGTCTACATGGCTTCAAGTGACAAGCACGATTTCAAAAATTTTGACCTCATGGTTCTCAATGTAGATTTTGCCTTTCGAAAGCATAATAATTTTACTTACCACTTAGCCTAGATGGTGTCAAGTAACAAGCGCGATTTCTAAAAATATGACCTCATAGTCTCAAAGTAGGTATTTTCTTTTGGCACCATAATAATTTCACTTACTCTTAGCCTAGATGGCTTCAAGTGACAAGCACAATTTCAAAAAGTTTTGACCTCATGGTCTCAAAGTAGATTTTGCCTTTCGGCACTGTAATAATTTCGCTTACCACTTAGCCTAGATGGCTTCAAATGACAAGCATGATTTCAAAAAGAGTTGACCTCACATTCTTAAAGTAGATTTTGCCTTTTAGTATCGAAATAATTTCGCTTACCACTTAGCTTAGTTGGCTTCAAGTGACAAGCACGATTTCAAAAAGTTTTGAGCTCACGGTCTCGAGGTAGATTTTACCTTTCGATGCTATAATAATTTCACTTACCACTTAGCCTAGATGCTTCAAGTGGCAAGAACGATTTCAAAAAGTTATGACCTTACAGTCTCGAAGTAGATTTTGCCTTTCAGAACTATAATAATTTTGCTTGCCACTTAGCTTAGAAGGCTTCAAGTGACTAGCAGGATTTCAAAAAGTTTTGACCTCCTAGTCTCTATATTTTTCCATTTGGAACCATAATAATTTCGCTTTCCATATAGCTAAGCATGCTTTCAAAAGTTTAGACCTCATGGCTCGGCTGAAATCTTGCTTTCCGGCTTAAAATTTAATTTCAAGCAAAATAGCTCAATTTTCTTACAATAAAAAGCAAATATAGGCATTATACTACATCTAATAATTTTCAAACTGTATTCCGATGTAAGACCAGGATCAAGATGACTATAGCATGGAATTGAGGTATTTTTGACTCTAAGCACTAATTTTAATTTTCAAAAAGCCTTTAGGCAAAGGTAAATTCCAAATCATTTTTAAAACCCTCTAAAAAAGGTTAGATATTTATAAGATTTCTAGGAAAAGCTGTATTTCTAAAAGTTCTTAGGATACTACTTTGCCCTAAAACTCATGGTCAACTTTCATGATGGGAACGTAACGAACTACCCAACTAAAAACTTGATATGATACCATTTTTCCAAAGTTAACTTCATATCAACCATATAAGGCGAACTTTGCGGGGGCAGTATTACACCATAATTTCTACAAAGTATAAATTATGAATATTTTAAAAGAAGGTTCCTTGGATTGTAACTCCAAGACCCATATTTAGTTTCTAATGAGAGCATAAGTACAGAATTCGGTACCCGAGAGAATGTGATCCGAGAGCATGAATCAAATTTTCAAACAGGGTCAAGATCATTGTTCAACTAAAACAAGAAGATTAACCGAGGTCAACAGTTATTAAATCCAAAATCCTGTCAACAAGTATTAACAATCAACGACTTAGATAGCTTTAGATCAAGATCGACAGTTAGAATAAAAAAAAAGAATCAAAGAAGCTATATATAAAAGTGTCAGGTTAGCAATCAACTAGATGATAACAAGCGTTCAAACGTAAGTCGCACATAGCAAGCCAAGTCATCATCTAAAGAAAAGGCTCTCCACTAATTGTGTTACAGCATATTAGCTGTAAATTGGCGTAGTCCCAAGCACAAGGGAGGGGTTGGCACGAAAAAGAACGAACATATAATCATAGTGTACTCTCCTATATTAAGGCTCTACTAAAAACTCATTAATGGCGGAATGTTTAGATTCAATGTAATGAGCCTCTCGGCCATATAAGAGTGACTAAACAGGAAATGATAGTGGACGTAGGAACTTTCGGCCCAAACCACTTAAAAGTTTCGGTATTATTTACTTTCACTATTTACCTTCTTCTCGTTTATCATCACAACTCTATAGTTCAAAATTCATAACTCCAGCTTAATTACATCACTCTCAGTAATCTCATAATCGAAATGTATAACCCAACCAACTTTTGGAGCTCTACATGTCGATATCGCGGTGTTCATGTAGAAGAAATTCTACACTGACAACCCCCTTTGTCATTTTCTTCGTTTTAGTTATACTTGGATAGGTCGATAGTGAGGACTGATGTTGACTTTGAAGAGTGATTGTAAGATGGATGCATGCATTCATTTTTCGATTAGAAGACTACTATTTTATCTAAGTTATTCCCAAACATAAGGACAATTTGTTACTAATGTAGAGAAATGTTGTAAGTGAAGTTTATTTGATATTAAGTTATTTTATTCGTCTATGTTATTATATTATTGATTATTATATTTAGTTCCTTCTGTCGTGAGCTTTAGAAGTGTGATATGTTTTTTATTTTACCTTAAAATGATCCGTTATCTATGAGGTTTGCGATGACCACGTCAATTTATGCGTGAATCGAGGCATTGTAGGTAGTGGGTCGTTGCATGTGGCAATAAAGTTTAGATCAGGCAATTCGTATTAAATTAAGGCATATGAAAGAGTGTCTCTGTAATTCTTATTATTTATATTATATATATTCATATATTATTTTAATGCCACACCCAATTTATTTTGACTCATAGAGGTAGTTGTTGGCTTGTCTCATATAGAGGCAAGCAACTATGAGTTAAATAAATGTTGAGAATTAAAATAGTTTGGGTTTAAAGATTAATACATCATATTTGTTCTAAATTACTCCATTGAGAATTGTGTTCGGACGACGGAAATTCTATCGGTTTAGAAAACCGTCGAACGAATTTAACTTTAAAAATATAACCGCAAGCGCACGGTGTACAAATGTAGCACGTGGCGAATACGGGTCGATCCGCAGGGAATTGATGATTTTAAAAATTTCTATTCAATCAAATTATACCAAAGTCGAGTGAAATTGTTGGATAGAACTAAAATGAAGCTAAACTAGAATTGAAATGTGATTAGTAAACTATTGAACTAGAGAACAATTTAGGGATAAATCCACTCCCATATTTTTGTAAATCAACAAACAATAATTTATGATCTCTAGTTTTGACATTAAGTGAAATATTGTTGTATTTATCATAAGTATGGTTTGTTTATGTTATTAATTATCATAACTCAAACCATCAAACTATAATACAACACATAAACCACTTATCTATTCTAATGAAAATGAAGCCAAAGCAAAAGCTAATTTAAGTATGATCTATTTACTATTGTAATTAGTAACATAGATCATCAAATTTCATTTTTACTTTCATTTCAATATCAAAAATGGATTAGCAAATGATGATGCAAATTGTGTTTATGTTGAATAAGAATAGCTCATTTGCATAAACAATATAAGCTATCAAACCCACTTGTATAAACTTGCATCAAAACTTACTTCATGAAGCATAGACCAAAAGAGATCATAAATCATAAAATGTTGATATTACATAAAGTTAGAGAGCTTCATCACCCCTAAATTGAAGGAGTTTAGCTACTCATTTGTGGCATTAAAGCAACACATGTAAGTTTCAACATTAAAAAGAAAAGAGAATAGAAAATAAGCAAAGAAAGCAAAGAGATTAGCTACTAACTACTTGCATAAATGTAAATCTAAGCTATGAGCATAAAGAGAAAGAGAGCATAAAAATAAACATTAACAATAAAATAAAGAAAAACATGTAGAAAAGAGTGAAGAAAGAGGCTTGAAAGCCATTTTTATTTCATAGAACATTGAGCTTACACTTGATTTCTTAATTTCCTAAGTAAATGAAAGAGTAGAAGATGATCTTCATGTACATAAGAGGGCTATTTATACATGCATAAAACCCTAATTCTCTTTTTAGGGAGCTTCCCAAAATACCCTTGAGGTGGTGTAGCCTCCAAGTAATCATTAACATTCACTAATCCCCCACTTAATATGTACATGAAGCTTTAAGTCCTTTTAGCATGTGCTTAGCTTCTAATTGGAAGTTAGGTAAGTGGGTGGGGTCCTCCATGATCTTGAACTTGAATTATTTCCTCTTCATTCCTTTGTATTTCCTTGTGAATGCATGTATCTTCATATAAGCCTCTTCCATATGCATCCAAATTCCTATAAAAATAATCAAAAAATGTCCAAGTAAAAATTCTTACATTGACACATGCACAAAAATGACCGTTTTGCCCTTGAATGATGATGAAAATATGATGGTTTGGAAATAATTGAATTTTGGTTTTAAACATGTTAAAATGCCCAAATATGATGATTATTTAAATAAAAAGAGATAAAATATGGATGTAAATATATGCACTAATATGTGCACATCAAATACCCCCACACTTATCTTTTTATTCGTCCTCGAATAAAGGAAAACTAAGATAAATCCGTTTTCGTAGGGAGCACGATTGCATTGAGCGTATGCAACAAGCCGTTAAACCTCTGGGTGTCCCCAGTAGGACGAGTGTTGTCTCGTGAGGGTTTTCAGCGGATACTACCCACAAAATCCAAATGCTGGATGAAAATATTTACAAATTGCAAGATTTATTTACAAAGAGATGAATGCGAATTTTTTGGAAATATTTACAAATGAAGGATCTATTTTTAAATTGACACAAATAAGTTAAATACAAGTTTTGGTCATTGTCTTGAAAATTTAAGTCATTTACTCGTCAAAATTTCCAATCAAAATCAAGTTGTCATGACAGATAGACCATAGTTTGGCTAGTTGTTTCGGTTGATAACACAATGTAATTATGAAATGGATCCTTAATTGATTATCAAAGTTTATTAAAGTGGTATTTTCATTTCTTTTCAATAACAAGTTAGGTCAAACAAGTTAAAATAGTGCTAGGATTTCAATTGCTAGCTCTCTCATTATTTGCAAGAAAAATTACACACCTAGCTCAGGTAAACTGAGGCCAGATATACCACCCATGCACTGCCTTTCGGGCTTATGTGAGGGGAGTACAGAGCATGGCGAGTGTACACACTTTCGTGCATACACCTATCGACCGTAGGTGGTTTTTATTAAGTCTGTTCTCTTTTTTTTTATATGTGTTCCATACATGCATAACCGTGAGGACTTTTAAATGAGTATGAAAGCACATAATCAAAGATTTTAAGTAATTCACCCATGCATAACCGTGAGGACTTTTAAATGAGAGTGAATACTTTGGATGTTATTATTTTGTTTTTTTGTTTTTTTATATATATATTTTTTAAGAGAGAGAGTTTTGCAAAATCATCTTAGCACCATTTAACTTAGAAGACAAAAATGTTATATCCTTTATTTTAAATTTACCACTTTTTAAACAACGATTTTCAACTAGAACATACTTCACAATTAACATAAATGAACCTTCCTATATACTAGTAAAACCATTGTTATTTGTAATCAAACTTCATTTTTATTTTTGTTAAGACAAATAAATTTTCAAAAATTTCAATTTATTAACCAAAACTTATACTTATCCCATAGTGTTTCTTCAAAAATAAATCAAAATGGTAAAAAGAAAATGTTTCTGAGATTTAGGAATTTTGAGATTTTTTTTTTTTTTTTTTTTTTTGAAGAAATTGAAAATTCAAAAATGCCATGAAAAACTAAAAAATAAAAATAAAAATAAGACTCCCCCCACACTTAATTTTGACTGTGTCCCCACAGTCGATGCATGATATAATGAGTGTAACGGGGAAAAATATGTACATATTTACAAAAGAGGGTTAACATTCTTACTAGACGTAGCTTGGCTCATGAAGGATCATGAGCTCCTCCTCTTGGTTATCGGGAAATTCCAAGAAGGGTTTTAAACGATGACCGTTGACTTTGAAAATCGATCCATCCTTTGGGTTTTCTATTTCTATGACACCATGTGGAAAAACAGTTCGTATCACAAATGGTCCGGTCCACCTTGATTTAAGTTTCCCAGGGAATAAATGAAGTCTCGAGTCATATAAAAGAACTTTCTGGTTAGGCGAAAACTTTTTCCTTAGGATTGATTTGTCATGAAAAACTTTGGTTCTTTCTTTGTAAATTTTCTCGTTTTCATACGCGTCGTTCCTAAGTTCTTCTAGTTCGTTGAGTTGTAATTTTCGATTTTCGCCAGCTTCCTCATGATCAAAGTTTAAATTTTTTATTGCCCACAACGCTTTGTGTTCAATTTCAACGGGTAAATGGCAAGCTTTACCATAAACTAAACGAAAAGGGGACATCCCAAGGTTAGTTTTAAAAGCAGTACGGTAAGCCCAAAGCGCGTCGGTCAATTTCTGAGACCAATCTTTTCGATTTTTATTGACAGTTTTCTCCAAGATTTGTTTTATTTGTCGATTTGAAACTTCAACTTGGCCACAAGTCTGAGGATGATATGGAGTGGATAACTTGTGGGTTATCGAGTATTTTTTTATTAAAGTTTCAAAAGAACGGTTGCAAAAATGGGTTCCGTTATCACTGATTATTGTGCGAGGTGTGCCGAACCTCGAAAAGATGTTTTCTTTAAGAAATTTCACAACAATTCTGTGGTCATTGGTTTTGCAAGGAACGGCTTCGACCCATTTTGAAACGTAATCGACAGCGAGAAGGATATACAAGTTTCCAAAGGAATTGGGAAAAGGTCCCATAAAGTCGATACCCCATACATCAAAGATTTCGATCGTAAGAATGGGGTTTAAAGGCATCATATCTCGTCGAGAAATTCGTCCAAGCATTTGACATCGATCACAAGTTTTACAAAATTCAAACGAGTCTTTGAAAAGCGAAGGCCAATAGAAGCCACACTGAAGCACTTTTTCCGCAGTTTTTCGAGGACCGAAATGTCCACCGCACGCTTGATCGTGGCAAAACGAAAGAACACTCCTTATTTCATTATCCGGAATGCAACGTCGGATGATTTGGTCGGGACAATATTTGAACAAGTATGGATCGTCCCAATAGAAATATTTCACTTGGGACATGAATTTGCATTTGTCCTGTTTGGACCAAGATGAGGGAGTTTCTTTAGTGACTAAGTAGTTCACTATATCAGCGTACCATGGATCGATAGAAATAGAAAGAAGTTGTTCATCAGGGAAGTTTTCATTGATCGGCAAGGAAGATGGTGCGTTCGAAAGACGAGATAAATGATCGGCTATGACATTATCGGATCCTTTTTTGTCTTTGATTGTAAGGTCGAATTCTTGAAGTAAAAGGATCCAACGAATCAAACGGGATTTAGCATCCTTTTTAGCGAAGAGATATCGAAGCGCAGAATGGTCAGTGTAGACCGTAATGTGTGAACCTATCAAGTAAGGTCGAAACTTTTCAAGCGCAAAAACGACAGCTAGAAGCTCTTTTTCAGTTGTTGTGTAGTTGAGTTGAGCGTCGTTCAAGGTCATACTCGCGTAGTAAATGACATGAAGGATCTTGTTGATGCGTTGTCCCAAGACAGCACCAACGGCAAAGTTTGAAGCGTCGCACATTATTTCGAAAGGAAGATCCCAATTGGGTGCGCAAATGACTGGGGCAGAAATGAGTTCGCTCTTAAGACGTTCAAAAGAAGAGATACAATCAGAGTTAAAATCGAAAGGAACGTCTTTTCCAAGAAGGGTCGTCAAAGGACGGGCGATTTTGCTAAAGTCTTTCACAAAGCGTCGATAAAAGCCAGCGTGTCCTAAAAATGATCGAATGTCCTTAACAGATTTGGGAATGGGTAGACTTGCAATGACATCGATTTTCGCTTTGTCTACCTCAATGCCTTTGTTTGAGATGATATGTCCAAGGACAATGCCTTGTTTGACCATAAAGTGGCATTTTTCCCAATTCAAAGTCAAGTGTTTTTCTTTACATCGATTCAAAACCAACTCGAGGTGATGTAAACATTGAGAAAAAGAATCGCCGAAGATAGAGAAATCGTCCATAAAGACTTCTAGAAAGCGCTCAATCATGTCAGAAAAGATTCCAACCATGCATCGTTGGAAAGTCGCAGGAGCGTTACAAAGTCCGAATGGCATACGTCGATAAGCGAAGGTACCGAATGGACACGTGAAAGTCGTTTTCTCCTGATCTTCGGGAGCGATTGGAATTTGGTTATAGCCGGAATAACCATCAAGAAAGCAATAGAATTCGTGACCGGCTAAACGTTCGAGCATTTGGTCGATAAATGGAAGAGGAAAATGATCCTTACGTGTTGCGGCATTTAGTTTTCGATAGTCAATGCAAACACGCCAACCCGTTTGAGTACGAGTTGGAATAAGTTCATTCGCGTCGTTTTTTATAACAGTAAGTCCGGACTTTTTAGGCACGACATGAATTGGGCTAACCCATGGGCTATCGGAGATGGGGTATATGATACCGTTATCGAGGAGCTTAAGAATTTCGTCACGAACCACATCTTTCATTTTTGGGTTAAGCCTACGTTGTGCATCACGAGTGGGTTTGGCTTCATCAATCAAATGAATGCGATGTTGGACAATAGCAGGGCTAATTCCCTTAATATCAGTAATGGACCACCCAATTGCTTCTCTATTTTTCAAAAGAATAGAGAGAAGAGAAGCTTCTTGGTCAAGAGAAAGATTGTTAGAAATGATGACAGGACAAGTTTCGTTTTCACCTAAGTATGCATACTTAAGGTGGGCGGGAAGTGGTTTGAGGTCCAATTTCGGGAGTTTTTCGATTGCAGAATTGGATTGAGATTCGGACTCAACTTGAAGCGATTCAAAGGGAAGAGTGTGTTCGATCTCGTTGGGGACTTCATGAAACAATTTTTCGTACTCGGCCTCGCGTTCATCGTTAAGATCAAATGTTTCATTTTCAAAGTTTTCATGAATGGCACTAACTTCTAATGTTTGGTCACAAAGTTCGTTCGAGTGGCTTTCAAGATTGAAAATGTTAAGGTCCAAAGTCATGTTTCCAAAAGAGATTTTCATCGAACCGTTACGACAATTGATTAAGGCGTTTGAGGTGGCTAAGAATGGTCGGCCTAAAATCAATGGGATTTGACTCGCAGGGTTTGTCACCGGTTGTGTTTCGAGAACGATAAAATCAACGGGGAATATGAATTGCCCTACTCGAATGAGCACGTCTTCGATTTCTCCCACGGGCTTCTTAATGGAACGATCGGCAAATTGAAGCGTAACTTTCGTGGGTTTGAGCTCACCTAAGCCTAATTGTTCGTAAACGGAGTATGGAATCAAGTTGACACTCGCGCCTAAGTCTATTAAACATTTGTTAATCGTCTTTTCTCCAATTGTACACGAAATCGTAGGGCAGCCAGGATCTTTGTATTTAACGGGTATGGATTGGGACAAGACTTCACTCAAACTAGCGGCTAAGAAGACTTTTTTGGGCACTTGAGTGTGTCGCTTTTGGGTGCACAAGTCCTTAAGAAATTTCGCGTAAGTGGGGACTTGCTGAACGATGTCAAGAAGAGGAATGTTAACTTTGACTTGTTTAAAAATTTCCAACATCTTTTCCATTTGGTCCGAGTGTTTCTTTGGTCGAAGACGATGTGGAAATGGAACATGATACTCGGTAGGCGGGTCTACTCGAGTAGTAGAAGAAGAATTTTGATTGTCGTTCGATTCAACGTTTGGCTCCACGTTCTGTTCTGAGTCGTTCGTTGTTTTAGAAGTATCGAGAAAAGTTCCCAGTGAATCATTTGGATTAACGACTTGATTATCGATTTGTTTACCAGAACGGAGAGTTGTGATAGCATTCAACTGGGTGACATTGCTATCTTGAACAACATGAGCTTGATTTGAATTTGCATTTTGATTTCTGGGATTTGGAAGGGGCTGGCTTGGGAATGTTCCTCGTTCACGTTCACTTACAGACGTGGCTAATTGACTCATTTGCATTTCGAGTTTCGCAATCGATTGGTTTGTGTTTTGCATATATGAAGTCAATAAATTTTGCAAATTGCTGTTTGATTGAAGGCTTTGAGTAGTTGCCTTAGCCAACGTTTCAAGAGTTTTCTCAAGCGAAGTTAAACGTTTATCGTCTTGTGGAGGATGAGTAGAATTTGGTGGAAAATTTGGTTGTTGCGGTTGATTAGACGGGCCCGCAAAGTTTGGTTGAAAATTATTGGGCTGAAAGGGAGGATTCGAAGCATTATTCGGTAATGCTTGAAAATTGGGACGAATCGTATTCGTGTTGGGAATGTTTTGGTTCCACGCAAAATTCGGATGATTTCTCCATCCAGGATTGTACGTTGGAGAAAACGGGTCGTTTTTGGTTTTATTGAAAGCATTGATTTGTTCGACGGAATTGGGACACTGATCGGCTATATGATTAGGATCGTTGCATTTATAACACATTGGTTGGGAAGCTTGGTTCGTTTGATTCGATGAGAAAACGTTATCGAATTTTTTAATCATTGCGTCGATCTTAGCTTCCAAAGCAAAAGAAGATCCCGTCGAGTGTGCACTCGATCGTGAGTAGATTGATTTTTCGTTCGAGCGTTCCCATTGGGACGACTTTTCAGCGAGGTTTTCAAGAAATTGCCAAGCATCGTCATGATGTTGGGCAAGAAAATTGCCTTGGCACATTGATTCGAGCATGGTTCGTGAGCTGTTTTCGAGTCCATCATATAAGATTTGGCAAATCGTCCATTTTTCAAAGTTATGGTGTGGACATTTTATCAAAAGCTCTTTGAATCTTTCAAAATATTTTCCAAATGGTTCACCCTTGAATTGATGAAAATTTACAATTTCGTTTCGAATTCTACTTGTTTTTTCTAAGGGGTAGAATTTTTTTAAGAAAGCTTTTACAAATTCTTCCCACGTTTTAATTGAGTTCGAAGGTAAGCTGTACAACCATTTTTCAGCGTAATCCGTAAGAGCAAATGGGATTAATCGAAGTTTGATTCCGTCATCAGAAAGTTGTTGAAGTTTAATGGTTGCGCAAACTTGTTCGAATTTAGTCAAAAAGATGTATGGGTCATCGTGTTCGAAATTGCCAAATTTTGGAAGCGTGGCAATATGGTTCGAATGGATTTCGAAATGGTTACCCGTAGGGGCGGGTAATGTGATGCAAGATGGAATAGAAACTCTATCGGGAAAGATTCTATCCATAAGAGTTCGAGGGGCGTTTTCGTTCGCCATTTCGGGAGGATTGTCTGTTCGAGTTAAACGGTTTGTAGAAGGGTCACGAATCCAAGTATTCGTTGTTGTGTCACGAGTCCAAGTACTCATGCACAAGTGAAAGTCGAGAGGACAAAGAAATTAGAAACGAGTTTGGAGAATGAAAGAAGATTTGAAAATGTTTTTTTTTTTGTTTTTTTTAAAGGGAAAAAAAAACTATTTACCAAGTGAAGTTTATTTCAAAAGAAAAGTTTGATTTTTGTTTTTGGATTTTTTTGAATTTTTTTTATATATAAATGCAAATGCAAGCAACCAACAATGCACTAGAGATGAAAGCACAATACCAGAGCGTGCAGATTATTAGCAATTTTTTTTTTTTAGCGGCGATTTTAGCAAAGCAAAGCAATTATTTTTCCTTTTGGCAAGCAATTCCTTGTAATTTTCTGCTTTGACAACCTGAAATGAAAAACAAGATATATTCAACAATTTTTATTGTTATTTTTTTTTTTGTATGTTTATCAAAGATGAAAAATAAAATAAGCGAAAAACAAAACAATTGAAAATAAAATAAATGAAAAATGAAAATTACAATGCAACTTGAACTTGTTTATTTTTTTTTTTTTTTTTTTTTTTTTTGATTTTTTTTTTTTGGAGAGGAAATTTAAAAGTAGGGTTTTACTTAAAAAAAAAAAAAAAAAAAAAAAAATCGAACAATTTTTTTTTTTCTTTCTTTTTAATCAAAGAGAAAACAAAAACAAATGAAAAACAAAACAAGGGTTTTTTTTTCAAGGAAGAACTAAAACAAAACAAAGCAAATGGAAGCAATTGAAACTTATTTTTTTTTTTTTAGGAAGACAAAAGAAGATGAAAGAAATAAAATAAAAACACAAAACAAGAAGCCCACCCGGCCCAATATGCAAATAATCGTCTTCTCTTTTTTTTTTCTCTTCAAAACTAAGATACCACAGAAGTAAACAAATCCTATTTCAATCGACTAAAACAAGTTTTCACTTCCCAAATTTCAAAATCAAAACTTAAACACTTCCGATCTCAGAATTGACATCGATTTGGAAATTAAACACAGAAGAATATTGACGTGGTTGTGGAATTGAACTGGAAATTGCGGAGGTGATCGTGGTGGTTAACTGTTGCAATTTGGGTCGTATCAATTCGCGATTTTGTCAGGTGATTGTGGGTGGTTTTGGTTCGAAGTTGCGATGGGGTTCAGGCAGAGGTGTCCGAGTTGAATGAGGCGTTCGTGGAAGCTGCAAGACCTTGGGGAGGTGGCGGCGATTTCGGAAGTTCGGAGGTGAGTCGAATGTTTGGGTCCGCGTTTGTCTGGTGATTTGGGTTGATCGCGTGAATTGGTTCGTGGTGGTGGGCGAAAGCCTGAAGCCAGTTCGATTTTGCAGTTGAGGGTAATGAAGCTAGAATTGCAGTGGTAAGCAATGATGGGTGGTTGTTGAATTCGGTGATAGGAGTAAGTATGTTGAAGGTAAGTAGCAAGTTGATGGTCTTGGTTGTGATGTGGACAGGTGCTCTATCAGTGGCAAGAGGAAGGTTTTGTTGGTTGAAGTGGTGGTTGCTGTGAATGTAGACAGAAGTAGCAGTAGTGTTGAATTGATGGTGATGGTAAGGGAACTGAAGGCTGTTATGTGAAACGTATGGAGAAGTCTGTTTATAGGCAATTGATGCAGTGTAGTTTGAATGTACACTGTGATATTGGGCAGGACAGTGCTGTTGGAGATGGTGGGTGGGTGATTTGAGGATGATTGGCGGTACAGTCTGTCGTGACAGTGGAGGGGTGCAGTTGAAAGAAATGGTGAAATGGTTGAGTTGTGTGTATGTTGAGAAGTTGAAGTGTGTTGTGATGTTTTGCAAGGCAGTCAGCTGGAGGAATTAAGTTTGTTGTCTGGTTGCTTGCTGTAGGAAAATGACAGTATTGAAGGAGGTGATTGAAGATGTATTGAAGTCGTAGAGTTGTTGTGGTGGTTGTGATGACTTTGGACAGGGGGGTTTTGAGATGGTTGCTGAGATATGCTCAGTGAAATGGTGTGATGTTGGTGGAGGGAAAGACAGGGATGTTATTGTTATGGGGGAATTGTGCAGTTTTGTGACAGAAATGATGGTGAAGTATGCAGGTGCAGTAAACAGAGAGACAGAGGAGAGCAAATAAAGGCAATGCAATGCTTTTTTGTTTTGTTTTTTGGTTTATGTAAATTGTAAAATGAAATGTAAAAAGTAAAAAGAAATACAAATTGTAAACGAAATGGAAATGAAATATTTTTGGTTTTGTTTTGAAATTGTGAATGTTTTTTTTTTTTTTTATAAATTCCAATGCAAAGCAAACTAGAACACCAAATCAAATGCAAACACAAATCACACAAGCACACAATTTTTTTTTTAAAAAAAAAAGAAAATTAACACACACAACAAACACACAAAATCAAACAAAATTAATCCGAAGAATAGAAAATAAAATCAAAACAATTCCCCGGCAACGGCGCCAAAAACTTGTTCGGACGACGGAAATTCTATCGGTTTAGAAAACCGTCGAACGAATTTAACTTTAAAAATATAACCGCAAGCGCACGGTGTACAAATGTAGCACGTGGCGAATACGGGTCGATCCGCAGGGAATTGATGATTTTAAAAATTTCTATTCAATCAAATTATACCAAAGTCGAGTGAAATTGTTGGATAGAACTAAAATGAAGCTAAACTAGAATTGAAATGTGATTAGTAAACTATTGAACTAGAGAACAATTTAGGGATAAATCCACTCCCATATTTTTGTAAATCAACAAACAATAATTTATGATCTCTAGTTTTGACATTAAGTGAAATATTGTTGTATTTATCATAAGTATGGTTTGTTTATGTTATTAATTATCATAACTCAAACCATCAAACTATAATACAACACATAAACCACTTATCTATTCTAATGAAAATGAAGCCAAAGCAAAAGCTAATTTAAGTATGATCTATTTACTATTGTAATTAGTAACATAGATCATCAAATTTCATTTTTACTTTCATTTCAATATCAAAAATGGATTAGCAAATGATGATGCAAATTGTGTTTATGTTGAATAAGAATAGCTCATTTGCATAAACAATATAAGCTATCAAACCCACTTGTATAAACTTGCATCAAAACTTACTTCATGAAGCATAGACCAAAAGAGATCATAAATCATAAAATGTTGATATTACATAAAGTTAGAGAGCTTCATCACCCCTAAATTGAAGGAGTTTAGCTACTCATTTGTGGCATTAAAGCAACACATGTAAGTTTCAACATTAAAAAGAAAAGAGAATAGAAAATAAGCAAAGAAAGCAAAGAGATTAGCTACTAACTACTTGCATAAATGTAAATCTAAGCTATGAGCATAAAGAGAAAGAGAGCATAAAAATAAACATTAACAATAAAATAAAGAAAAACATGTAGAAAAGAGTGAAGAAAGAGGCTTGAAAGCCATTTTTATTTCATAGAACATTGAGCTTACACTTGATTTCTTAATTTCCTAAGTAAATGAAAGAGTAGAAGATGATCTTCATGTACATAAGAGGGCTATTTATACATGCATAAAACCCTAATTCTCTTTTTAGGGAGCTTCCCAAAATACCCTTGAGGTGGTGTAGCCTCCAAGTAATCATTAACATTCACTAATCCCCCACTTAATATGTACATGAAGCTTTAAGTCCTTTTAGCATGTGCTTAGCTTCTAATTGGAAGTTAGGTAAGTGGGTGGGGTCCTCCATGATCTTGAACTTGAATTATTTCCTCTTCATTCCTTTGTATTTCCTTGTGAATGCATGTATCTTCATATAAGCCTCTTCCATATGCATCCAAATTCCTATAAAAATAATCAAAAAATGTCCAAGTAAAAATTCTTACATTGACACATGCACAAAAATGACCGTTTTGCCCTTGAATGATGATGAAAATATGATGGTTTGGAAATAATTGAATTTTGGTTTTAAACATGTTAAAATGCCCAAATATGATGATTATTTAAATAAAAAGAGATAAAATATGGATGTAAATATATGCACTAATATGTGCACATCAAATTGCTAAAAGAGGGTTTATCTTCAAGTAGCAACAGAGTAAATTGTAGGTCTGAGGATGAATACGAAGAATAGTGATATTGTTTAGTCCATAGAAAATAATATGATGTAGATAAGGCGTAATGGAGGCACTTGAAGCCTAGTTAGATTGTTGACCTAGTTGGCCTTGTGTAAGTTACTATATACTTCGATTAAAATATTTAAATTATACAAAGTGTTTTCCTTCAAAAGTAAGAAATATTAGTATATAAAATTTCTGAAAAAAATTAAATAAAATAACGAAATTGAAGTGTGTTTAATATTTCTAAAAATAACAACTCCTTAATGCGAGTTTCAAAAATGGGAAAGTTTAATAAGAAGTAATTCTTCAGAACTATTTTCAAATGTTTTATTTTTGTGAAAAAATTAGTGTATGGCACGTTGACGCACTTATACTTTGATGTGTATTTGATTTTGACAAAAAAAACTTTTAAAAGTAAATTAAAGAGTAAGTATCTTTTAAATGTCTTTTATTTTATAAATATTTTTTTGAATTTTGAAAATAAAATAAAATATTACACTTTTGTGGAAATTTCTAATTTATAAAGGTAAAGTGCAAAATGGTATGTTTTATTATTTTATTTTTCAAAGTCAAATTTGAACCATTTTGGACGGAATCTGAATTGGAAAAAAAGAATTGATTTAAAATTATAATTTTAAGCTTTTAGAATTTTTCAATCAAAAGACATATGTGTTTTTAAATGGAAATTGAAAGATTTGAGATATAAACTCTTGAAAAGATGCATTAGTAAATAATTTAACATTTTGGAAATTATTTCTATATTCGATATGAAAATAGTTATTAGCCAAAACTGAATTTCTATATTTTATCTTTATGTATATGCATGATGTAAAGTTTAAAGGTGTTGGAAATTAGATAATTAAAAAATAAAATGATATATATATATATATATATATATTTATTTATATGTATGATAAAACGTTTCTAAATTATATGAAATAATGTTGTAAAAATGAAGTATGTGTATTTTAGAAAATAACCGAAGCTATTTCAGATCAAATTATATTTTAAGTAACTAATATTGAATTTGTAAAACTATAAAGAATTGAGTTTTGGAAGTTAAATTTTTTTAGATAATGATATTTTTAAGAATCATTGGAAATAAATTAGCTTTGGAAATTAAAAGTATAATACTTATTTATTTTAGGACATATGAAAAGATATGAAGTGTTTAGATAGAAATGAATTAGAGTTATGATTTCTTATGAAATGATTTAATATGAAACGTATAAAGTAATTTTTTTTGAAAGTTTGTTTAAGTTGAATTTAGAGAATTTATGTTTAAAAAATGTGTGATGATCGAAATTAAACGTTGGTTGAAGTTAATAGAGAATTTTATGGTTTTCAATCTTACTAGCTTTGTAAAGAAAAAGATGTGAGATTATCGATTTTGACATAAAGGTTGAATTGAAAAGTAATTGATATTTTGAATTTAAATTTGATTGGGGCTACAAAAGAATTGCACGGCCTTTAAAGTTTGAATTGATTGTAGTTAACTGGCTAGGATAGTCAATATCCTAGTGTGCTAAGTACTTGCTAGAAATGAACATTATAAATTATGATTTGGGTTTTGTACTTAAAATTAATAAGGTTTTTATTTGTAAATTTTGGAAAAATTGTGAAACAATAAGGAAAAATCTATTTTGATTCAAGAATTTCCTATAGTTATAAAGTAAGATATTTTGGAAGATTGTTTAAATTTTGAGCAAATAGTAATATGACTGTTTTATAGAGTTTATGAAAACATTTATTATTATTATTTAAGAAATAAAAATAAGTGGTCTTATGAGAAGAATAACAATAACAAATAGATATTTTCCATTAATACTTTTGGAATAAAATATTACCATTTTTAATATAATTAACAAAAAAAAGGATTTTTGGCATTTAATGCAAAATGTTGTTATTTTCAATTAAATAATAATAATGTGTTTTAAGAAAAAACTGTTATTTTGATATAAAGTGATGATAATATATTTGTTTTAAAAGGAATTTGATGAAAATTATTATTTTTGGATTAAATAATGATGCTTGGGATATCTGTAATAGTATTTTGAAAGTTCAAAATCAAATGATTTTTGAAGCATATTATCGAGTTGAAAATAAATGCTATTTTGAGATAATAAAGAAAAAAATATTTGTTTACGCCAAAATTGGTCACAAGCATCCAGTTGCAGGTGAAAGTACCACTATCCAGTTACATATTGCATATGGAGTATTTGTATAAAGTATAGTATGAAGAATAATCAAAATTAAAATGAAAGTAGTAAAATAGACAAGATTTATAGTGGTTCGGCTAACGCCGGCCTAAGTCCACTGTAGATATTTCCTTTTTATTATTCTGAAATCTGATTACAGTTACAATCTGGAATTTATGAAACAAAATTGGCATAGTAGCTTCTAGGTGGAAGGTGAAGAGAAACATAGTGAAGATCCCGTTTCTGAAGCCACGCCTGCTGTATTTATAAGAAAAACCCTAACTACAGGACCTCCTCACCTACATGGGTCACCAAGACCCATATCATTCACCACTACCGACCCTAAGTTGATAACATGTCGACCCAAAGTTTCCTTGATGACAACCCGAAGCAAACTCATAAATGACCCGATGTAAACTCATAGCCAACTTGAAGTAGCCGATCCCTTCTCAATGCCGACCCCTAGTATACATGCCAACCGAAGTTCCATCAACATCGACCCAAAGTAAACTCTGATGTCGACCCGAAGTTAAATGTCGAACCCTGTTAACTCCATATGTCGACCCATCTAATTGTACGCCGACCCCAGAATCCCATGTCAACCCGAAGAAAGTGCCGACTTGATCCAAAACGCCTTTATATGCCTACCTGATCCTATCCCGACCCCAAAGCTTTGCCGACCCGGAGATGAATCCATGCCGACTCGAAGCCAAATTGATGTCAACCTGAAGCCAGTGCATCGTCGACCTGAAGTCATTGCCGATCCAAGGTAAATATGTCGATCCCAAGTGAACCATCCTCCGTCCCGAAGTAAATGCCATCTTGACCCGAAGTAATCCCTTCAATGTCTCGAAGCAGATGCTAAGATAACCTGAAGTAAAACAATGCCGATCCAAGAAGGTCTAATGCCAACCCCCTTCAAAGAATACCCTATCGTGACTCGAAGTAAAAACTTCTTTGATCCGAAGCAAACCTCATGAAAACCCGAAGTAACCCATGGATATCCTGAAACAACTTGACCTTTGTCAAAAATCCGTATTCCTAGTACCCTGCATCATTTATCCATCGATGGTGTTGATTCCCATCTATATATTCATGTTTACTATCCGTAATCGATCTATCCATTCATCTGAACCAAGTCCATGGCATTTCAGCCTCCATAACCGTGCAGCTGATTGGGTTGAATCTGTTTGTATGTTGCCTCGCAAAAGGTGGAATGACACTTTGTCCCCCAAAACATGCCTTGCGATAGGAAGGCGTGTTTTGAATATCTTTAAATCTAACAACCAAAGTCCATATTCTATCTATAGCCATATCATCCAATCCATAATTCAATCCGTTACCAAGCAATTCCATCCAAGTCCGATAGCCAAATTCATGACTATTCCGTATCGATATCCAAATCTGGGACCACTACGGATGCTTAACCAAATCCTCAGTTGTTCAAAGTTGAATCGATATCCATTTACATATTCGAAGCGAGTAACCAAATCCTATGATCTCTCTGGATCATCGACGGCCTCTCTGGACCCTTGCTAAGCTCGATCCAGACTTAACGATTGAATAGGCAGATCCTATCGCGCTCCAACAAAGCAACCTATCCCTTGCACTCTGGCCTTGGTGAGGTAAATAGTGATGTCCTGGTCCTCCTAGACCGATTATAGCCTCTCCGGGATCTCACTGGATCCCATCCTATCACTCTTCGGTGAAGGGAAACAACGTCGAGCGAGCCGATGCTGTCGCTCTTTGGCGAAGTGACGTCACTCCCTGCACTCCGGTTCAGTATCCATGAACATAAGTAATGCCATGGCCTAAGTCCTAGACCGATTACAGCCACTCTGTGCTCTTGTCGAACCCCAGTCCAATAACTATATGGTGAATGGGGAACAACGTCAAGTGATGCGATCCTATCACTCTTTGGCGAAGCGACTCTCTTCCTGCATTTCGGTTTCTGTCTCTCTGGATAAGGTCATATAGCGATCAATTCCCAACCGACTTCCAGTATTCATCCCTTAACTCTCCTTTAGGAATTTATTTCACAAAATTCCAAATCCATGCCCCCAATTCCATGGAGAGTTATGCTAATCCTTTCTCCTTGGTCGAGGATTGCCCCCCGGCTGATCCAATCCATATCCGTCATCCTGCTAATTTCCGATCCAAGTCTTAGGTTCCAATTTTTAGCTATCCCAGCATTCAAAAATGGTCTCTAATTGTCATTTTCATCCCGTCCCCGAGTCCACGAGGGAATCCCATATCATCCTCTTCCAAATGTGCATCCAAGTTTGGATCAATGCTAAAATCCGTAGCTCCATCCAACATCCCGCCTACTTCTTTTTCCTGGTTCTGATCCTGAATTTTCTCCTCCTTCTTTAGCATCTTTTCACGCATAACATCCATCATCATTTCCATCTTATCTCTGGTGATGAAGATTGAGGTCTGATTAGCCTCTGAAGAAGCCTCTTGACTTCCTTCATGATGACACCTCTTACTCTCTATCTCCTTGTCGACTGCCTAACCATAGCTTTCCAAATCCAAGTTCCTAAGCTTTCAAATCCAAGATCCAATTCCTTGCATGCTAGATTTCTCAGTGAAAGAACCAAAATGTTTTCCCCAAAATTGGTCACAAACATCCAATTTCAAGTGAAAGCACCAATATCCAGTCATAGATCACAGATAGAGTACATGTTGAGAGTATAATACGAAGAATAATCAAAATTAAAATGAAAGTAGAAAAAAGATAAGATTTATAGTGGTTCGGCTAAATCCGACCTACGGCCACTCTAGAAATTGCCTTTTTATTATATAGAAATCTAATTACAGTTACAATCCGAAATTTCTAGAACAAAAATGGGAGAGTAGCATCTAGGTGGAAGATCAAGAAAAACAAAGTGAATATCCCTTTTCTAAAGCCAAGCCCGCTGTATTTATAGGCAAAACCCTGGCTCCAGGGCCTCCTCACTTACATGGGCCCACAAAGACCAATATCATTCACCACTATCGACCCCATGTTGATAACATACTGACCCAAAGTTGCCTTGATGATGACCCGAAGCAAACTCATGGATGACCCGAAGTAAACACGTGGCCGACATGATGTAGCTGATCCTTTCCCAATGCTGACTCCTAGTATACATGCCGACCCGAAGTTCCCTCAACATCGACCCGAAGTGAACTCTGATGTGGACCTAAAGTTAAGTGTCGATCCCTCTCAACTCCATATGCCAATCCCTCCAAGTTGTACGCCGACCCAAAATCCCATGCAAACCCGGAGAAAATGCCGATCTGACCCAAAGCGCCTTTAAATGCCATGCAATGCCAACCGTAAAGCTTTGCCGACCCAAAGACGAATCCATGCCGACCCGAAGCCAAATTGATGCTGACCCACAGCCAGTGCATCACCGATATGAAGTCTTTGCCGATCCCAGGTAAATATTCTGATCCCAAGTGAACTATCCTCCATCTTGAAGTAAATGCCTTCTTGACCCGATGTAATCCCACCAACAACTTAAAGTAGATGCTGAGATGACCTGAAGCAAAACAATGCCGATCTTAGAAGGTCCAACGCCAACCTCTTCGAAGAATACCCTATCGTGACTCGAAGCAAACACTTCTTCGACTCAAGGAAAACCTCATGAAAACACGAAGTAACCCAAGGATATGCCGAAGCAACTCGACCTTTGTCAAAAATCCATACTCCAAGTACCCTTTTGCCATTTATACATCGATTGTGCTGATTCCCAGCTATGTATTCATGTTTACTATCCATAATCGATCATCTATCTATTCATCTGAACCAAGTCCATAACATTCCGGCCTCAGTAACCGCGCAATCGATTGGGTTGAATTTGCCTATATGCTACCTTGCCAAAAGACGGATTAACAATATTTTTAACTAAATAATACTAGGTTGATTTTGTACTTAAAAGGAAATAACAAGTTTACATTTTTTATTTTGAATTATTGAAATATATGTGATTAAATATTGTTTGAAATTATTGTATGTGTTGATGTTAAGTGCTTGGATACAGTTATATAAGATGTCGAGAGGCATAAGAGCACAGTTAATTGAGAAGTTTCTTAAACGGTTAAATGATAGAAGATTGGTTATATTAGACAGTCTTGGATAGATAATGACTATACTTGTCTACGAAAAGTTTTTATGGACGATGTATATAGAGTACTCTAGCCGTATATTAGTTTATAGGACTTCACAAGAATGTGGAGTTAAAATTATTTTTAAAGTATCTAGTGTTGTATAATTTCAAGGCATGAAGTAAATGCCTTGACTTGCAAGTGCTAAGGTACGAAGGCCATTTTAAGAAAGGCAAGATTTTATGATTTGGAATAAAATCAACTAAGAGGTAAGATTAGTTCTTTTTAGTCATTACTTAGATTGAAAGAACTATCTTATTAAGTCAATTTCACAAAATAGTGACCTTTTGTGCATAGATGATTTTCAATGCTCAATGGCCGTGAAAAATGCACAACATGGTCTATAAACTCATTATTATAATCTTGTATAACCGAAATTGAGGCATCATCCATTTGCAATGTCTGTAATAAATAATGATGGTGTGTAGGCTTCACCTAAGAATCCAAAATATTAGTCCACTTAGATATGAGACACCGTCCGTTATCATGTTGTCACCACTATGGACTTAAAGAAGGAGTTTAGTGAGGTATGTCAAAGGATACAGAAAGATTTTTCTACTGGTCAAGAATAGAAGACGCATAAGATAGACATGCCTAAAGAGTTTGTAGTAGGCAACTTGGTAGGTGAAGGACTCACTATTGAAATATGTTATGTCGGAAAGCTAGCGCCATAAGTTGTTGGCCCCAAGAGAGTAGGTAAGTTGGGACGTTTAAGTAGGATTCTTGAAAAGTTGGCGGGTATTCACACACATTTTGTTTTTCCCATTTGTAACCCACATTATTCGTGACAAACCTCTCCATCTGACACACCGATCAAAAGCCTAGAGTGACTTACAGAATTGCGTTGGTGGCAAGAAGTACACGCTATCATGTTTTTGAACATTATAGAGACTAAGAATATAAGAATAAAATCTAAGACATTATAAGCTTTAAAATCTCATAGCGAAAGGTAGAATAATATACATACAAAGAATAGTCATCTCAAAAATGTCTCAGAAAACATAGTCTTAAGACAGACGTAGCCATAATTCAAAGTTTACAGGAATATAGCAAATAGTCTAGTAAATACTAAGTATAAAAAATAGTTACATAGAGAGTAATGGAAAGTAATAAAATATACCGAAGCCAAGGTAATCTCTCTACATACTAGAACTAGGCCAATCACCTGCTGCCCAACCCTCCTATAGTGGGGGAAAAGAAGGGAAAGGAGCGGGTCAGGAAAAAGTATGGTGAATAAGTTACATCATTAATATATGGTGATCACGTGCAGTTGACTTTATTAAACCTCTATGTGACCTAGGGTTTCCTACTTGTATCTGTGAACTACTTACTAAGGTTAGTTTTGTTAACTTATAGGCTAATAAATACAATGCACCCAATATCTTGTGAAGGTTTGTACTTAGGGTTGAAAAACTAATCGAACCTCAAAATAAATTATGGATCAGCTAACAACTACTAGAACTATTCCAATGTAGGTTCACCTAAAATATCAACCTTGGGACCAGATTCCCAATAATGACTACGTTTATAGTATCTACGCATTATGGTGGAGCCCATAATGCCAACCAACGCCAAAAATGTCTTAGCGTATGCTACATATATGTCCACTCTCAATGGTAACTAACGCCACTTATTGCTCAACGTTGGGCATCCATCAACAACATTGTATCACGTCCTCTTTGCCATGTATACCAAGGAAACTTCTTTAGTGCCAGGATACACACCTCCAAGCATCATCGTCGGTGTTGTGCGTATACCGTAGAACTATGTGTGGAATGGCGATAAAGTCCCCCTAGTCAAATATCGTCCATGTCGAATAAATAATGTCTAGGCCTTATTGCCAACATACACATCTATCCAATCCTGTAATATCCAAGAATCGTAACCCTAGGAACTAATTTCCCTACTTATACTAACATTCATAAATAATATTATATATAAATAAACTTGTAACCTTGGGCCTTAGGCCAAGGTTTAGACTGCACCTGTAAATCAATAACCGGTCGACCGTTAGTCACTGGAGCGGTCGACCACTTGTTGTCGACCGGCTCTAATGAGCTTGTCGTCCTGTTAGAGTTGTTTTTTCCTCGTGTTCAATTATTGTTCATTTCTACTAGTTAAAAATTGTCCATCACAGCAAACCCTAACCTGTGAATCCATATATTATAACCTTTCCCAATTTCGTATACAATTTCATATTCAATATATGTTAACCAAATTAACCTAGGTTTAGAATCAACAAGGTTATATCTATCTATATTTAATCTAACAAAAAAGATGTATTAAACTTAAATCAGTTTTTATCTAACAGATTCACTTTAACCAAAATCAGATTAGACAAGGATCATATTCATATGGGTTATAATTGCTGTCAAATTCCTGATGCACTACAATTATTAATAAATAGTGTTTCTAATTACATTAAAATAATTCCAGATCAAATAGTGTATAATAAATTTAATTACATGTAAACCATTATATTAATTAAGAATGCACTCACCTCTAGAAGGTTATCCCCTTCTTAATTCGGTTGGAATTGCCTCCGCTAGATATAGAATTCATGACCTAATTTGATTTAGCCTTCTTCAGTCTCTTGGTTTTATTTTAGTTTTGTGTTGAATAATTTTTTACTTGAAGAGAGAGAAGGTTCGGATTTAAGAGAGATAGAGTTTTGTTACGATTAGGTTTTATTAAAGTTTTGACTTTTAGCTCGGGGTTCTATTTATAGGGATAGGAACTAATGACAACTGTTGATCAAATATATAAAATCCGGGTAGTTCTGCTAACCCAATCCTAACCTAAAAGCCTCAAAAGGTCGACCACTTGATTTGGAGCAGTCGACTGCTCGGGGTCGATAGTCCAATCAATGGTGTCGACCGATAGAGCTTTCCTTATTTAAAATATTTCTTTCCTTATTTTATTATTTAATTATTTTCGATTTTGAATTTTCAAATGATAATAACTTTTTCTTACAAGCTCCGATTACAAAACATTATACATGGAAATTGTCCATAAAATTGCTACGAACGCAATTGTGCATGTTTCATAGCCAAATTTGGATGTTTATGAAAATTTTATTTTTACCCTTGTTATATTTAAATTCAATTCTTCCATTAAATTTCTGGTTAAGTTTTGCATTGCAATCTTCCCCTCCTAAAAAGGATTTCATCCCCGAAATCACCAAGGATGGGTAAACGTAGCTCATACGCATGGAAATTAATACTTACAACCATCTACTCATACATCAACCATTGGCAATCATTGTCCTTGGTTCAAATTATAATGCAATATATACATATAGGTACTGAATGCATGCAAATCTATACTAATGCAAAAATTAAGCGGTATCCTGATATAGTCGACCTCCTAAAATGCAAGTGCTTATGCCATGTATCCAAGTGTATGCAACATCCTAAGTAAATATATTGGCAATTCTACATGTATGCGCAATAATTCAATCCATATGCAACAGCCAAATGAATATAACTTGGTGAAATAGAGCAAGTGATGGTGTGAGTGTTTGCTAACATGAGAATATATTTGCCTAAGTGTGCAAAAATCAATTTAATAAGTACATTTATTCGCATCTATCATTCACAACGTGTCCTAATGACAGATGGCAACCATTGCTAGCATCCAATTATCCCTACCTATGAGGTATACTAAGCTAGAATCTAAACACAAAAGTATTTTACACTTATTTAACTAGAATGGAAACATACCCGAAAATAGTTTTGGATGGGTAGCTTAGATCATCTCCTCGGGCACCCATATACTCTCTGCTGGATTGTTTTACCTTAATAGGTTTGATAACTTTATTGTGAAGTCTCTTTGTATCTGCTTAAGAATACAGTGGGTGCACAATGAACAAATGACTCCATTTCTACCTCCACCTCCTTTAGCTGACTCGGCTCAACTATAGCAATTGTATCGTCTAGACACTTCTACAAGTGTGAGACATGGAAAACATCATGTACTGCTGCTAACTTCGAAAAAAGCTTCAACCTATAAACTAACTTCCCTACCCTACCAATGATCAGAAAAGGCAACAAAAACCTTGGTGCTAACTTACCCCAAACGACCAAATCTTATAACATGCTCAAGTGGCGAGAACTTTACAAAAACCATGTCCCTCACTGCAAACTCCATCTCCATGTATCTCCTATCAATGTAAGACTTCTGCCTTTGATGCATGGTTTTTGTAACGACCGGTAATTTCGCTACTTCAAAATTGAGAGATTTCATTTGTTTTAAATTTAAAAAGGCTTAAAACTCAAATAAGCAAGTTATATATAAAAGATAATAATAGATAAATTATTTATTATTATAGTTGATATTTTAAAAAGTATAAATTTGGATTTTAGAAGAAATCAACAAAAGTTAAGTTTTGTTAAAAATGAATAAACGCTTAAATAAATAGGTTTAAATGTTTATTTAAAAAGATAAATATCATTGAAAACATCTAATAAAGATAATAAAAGTATATTAAAATATCTATAAGTATGTTAATAATCATTTTACAAAAATTACCAAATTTTGTCGCATTTTGTCAGTTTTACATACACCGTAAGATTAGAGATTCTGATATTATTTAAATATAAGAGACATGTTTTAATTTATTTAAAGAAGTAAAATGTTCATTTTTAAATTTGGTTTACATAAATGAATAGTTTAACTAAAACGTCAAAATGTGACCGTAAAACATTTTGTCGAAAAACGACGTTTGTCGATTAAAAGTTATCGCAACGTCGTCGCACCTTTATTTTCTTATATAGAAACATATATTCAAATAGTATAAGTATTAATTAATTCACTAATCAATTTTACTTTTACTAAGCAAGGTTAGAAACTTCTAGAAAACAATTAAGAAAAAGTAAGCACAAAAAGACAAAAATGCCATTTCAAAGCAAAAAGTAAAACATCAAATCAAAGAAAAATAATTGTTACTTACTTTAATTAATATCTAAGTGAAAATGACATAAAGTAATGATTTGAAATGTGATATTAAGTGTTGAAAAAAAATAAGATTACTTTATAAGCAAGTAAGGTTATTTTGGTACTTTGGTAAAGGGATATTTTGGTAACTTACCACTTCATTCACAAATTTCATACTATTTCTACCTTCTTCTTCTTCCTCCTTGAAGCTCTCTTTAATGGCTTCTTATTCTCTTCCAAATGCTTACTGACTTTTCAAAACCATATCAAATCAACTCCAAACCCCACCAAACTTTGCCAAAGACCTTAAAATACAATTAGAACATGGTTTAGCATCTAAGAAGTGAAGAAATGATGAAGGAAGTGATGGAATAGGGTGAGATACCCTTCTTTTCAAAGGTTTTGATAACATAGTCATTTTAAATTTCAAGTATCTCACGCTGGTTTATCAAGCCTGAGCTGGGTATTTTCAATACCTGGGTCAGATCCAAGTAGTTTCAGGTTGAGGTTGAAGACGGTTGGAGTTTCCAGAGGAGAGATGGAGATCTTCATCATCGTGTTGACGTATTCTATTATCCACTGTACTTAGTGTATTGTGTTTGATGTTTGTTAGCAATTGTAAGGGAAGGGGTTCATAACTATCCAGGCTGAATCTAGGTTAGACTCTGGTATTCTATTTAAAATTCTCCGCTGTAAAGATTATTATTAAAATAATATATATTGTTCCATTCTTGTGAGATTCTGTTCTGTCTTTATTTTCTTTCTACCCTTAATGATCCGCTTATTTGTGCAATTTGAGTTAGACATGTGTGGTTTATTGTCGATTCAAAGGGTATGGAAATACGGGCCATTACATTTGGTATCAGAGCTGAAGGTTAAGCGAGAACCTTGGCTTTGTTGGGGAAAAGACTCATCATAGATGAGCTTAGTAATATCCTAGGATGAGTAACTCATTAGAGATAGGGTTAGTAACACCCTAGAATGAGTTTGAGTGTATTATATATGAATGCGTATTTGTTAATGACTATAAAAAATGTTTTGTGTTGATTTATCAGTTGAGTGGTTTATAAATTCTGGTCGATATGGGAAGTACAACCGTATCGATAGGTATTTCTAAACTCTTAACAAGGCATATCGAAACATTGTTTTGAAAAGATTATATTTTGCATATAAAGGAATGTCATTCAAAAGATGTAAAATTTTGTGTGGTTATGGAAATTTATAAGATACATTACCTTAGGAAAGTCCCATGGATAAGGTCTTGATCCGTCTAGTGATGATTAAAATAATCTTCTAAGTATCAATCATATGTTGGCATGGGCAAACAGTACTGAGCATTCGGTAAATTATTCTTCTTATCATTGGAGGATGAAGGCAAGTTCAAATCCAAACAAGTTGAATTAAGTATTTGGATAAAAGTGTTTGAATAAGATGAAACAGAAATAGTATAAACACTTCTAATCTTACCTTGAAATATCACTTAGGGGCAGAATGGCTTATTATATGTCGAGTAATGAGTTTTTGATGACTCCAAAGAAGGAACGAAGAGCACGTGCAGAAAGAGAAGCAGAAAAGAAACAAAAAATAGCAGCGTTTGTTGGCATCTACTACTTTAGTGTTTTCAAGAAGGGCATTATGCAGTTTGTTGTGATAGGAAAATAAAGAAACAAAAGGAAGAAAAACCCGTTCGAAAAGATATACGCTATTTCAAATGTAAGAAGCTAGGACATTTTCTACATGATTGCCCTAGAACAAAGAAGAAACCCAAAGGCCCAAAAGGGAAGGAAAAGTGTTGTTATCGATGTAAAGAGTTAGGACATATAGTCAAAGATTGCAATTTAAAGAACGGAGAAAAATCAGATAAGGTGCATACCTTTCAAATAGCCACAATTTCATGGCCTTGCAGATCATGTTGTAAATATGGACATTCAGAGAAGGACTATCCAAGGGAAAGGTCAGATGACTTAAGCCCAAAAGATAAAGCACCATTTACCTCAAAAGGAATTCAAGAATAGTATACAGTAGTCTAAGTATCTATATAACGGTAGTATGTGATAGGTTGTATTTCTTAGGAAAGTTATCTCTGAAACTTTGTAATGCCAGTTAAGGTTAGAAATAGATGTATGAATATGATGTTAATTAATGAACTTCCTTTTGATTATCCTCTCGATGCACTTCTTCAATCTTATATCCGATCAAATCTAATAAGATATTTAAAAATAAAAAGTTCAAAGGAATATTAGAAAGAAATAACTTTATAAAAAAGTGTTTAAAGTTTAGAAAATTATTTAAAAATATATCTTGTAAGAATATATTGTATAAAATAAAGAAAAGAATGAAACTATGGAAATTTTATCATAGTCTTTTGAGAAAGTTTAAAGAAATAAAGGAAAGTTATTTAATTTAAGATAATTTTGGGAATAAAATCTATAATAAGGTGTATTAGCAAAGAGAAAAATAATAATAGAGAGCTTAAATAAAATTTTAATGATATTTTCCAAATAAAAGATAATTGATTTCTTTAGAAAAGAAGATACAACTATTTTGCATAAATATTTTGAAAAAAATGTGTTATACTAAAAGATGACTTTAAAAAAAATAATAGAACGAAACGGTCCATTTTAAAATAATAAATATTTGGAAATTTATGAAATGATTTCATAAAAGATTTTTTTAAAGATAAATTATCTTTTGAGTGAAAAATGGTTTATTTAGGATTTTTCCTCTGATAAAAATATTTGGAAATAAATAATTAAAGGGATTATATAAAGAAGCACCTTCATAAAGTATTTGACTTAAAATAAAGTTTTTATGAAAGTTTTTGCGGGTTAATAAATACATATGTTATATGTAAATCATTTCATCACACAAATTTGATCTAAGATTCAAGTTTGGAACTTTGAGGTGTTTATATCGATTCAAAAAAGGATTTATCACTCGATTCTTGACGATGAATATTGATGAGGATTTTTGATTAGATACTTGAGTTTTCTATCATAGTTGAGAGCTATGTAAGGAAAACAAAGGTTTCTGAGCAAAGAGCCTGATTAAAGTCCGCACTAGAGAATCGGGGGATCGATACTAGTTCGGAAATAAATTCGTGTATTCGAATAAGAGATCGAATAAGATATTTCATACGGATGATTTGTGTATATTATATGGAATTAAGTTTAAAGATAAATGATTTAGGCAAACTTTTGCTTTGGGTAATTTCGAGGACGAAATTCTTTTAAGTAGGGGAGAATGTAACGACCCGTAATTTCGCTACTTCGAAATTGAGAGATTTCATTTGTTTTAAATTTAAAAAGACTTAAAACTTAAATAAACAAGTTACATATAATAGATAATAATAGAGAAATTATTTATTTTTATAGTTGATATTTTAAAAAGTATAAATTTGGATTTTAGAACAAATCAACAAAAGTTAAGTTTTGTTAAAAATGAGTAAATGCTTAAATAAATAGGTTTAAATGTTTATTTAAAAAGATAAATATTGTTGAAAACATCTAATAAAGATAATAAAAGTGTATTAAAATATTTATAAGTATGTTAATAATCATTTTACAAAAATTACCAAATTTCGTCGTATTTCGTCAGTTTTACATACACCGTAAAATTATAGATTTTGATATTATTTAAACATGATTTTAAAATATAAAGAGTCATGTTTTAATTTATTTAAATAAGTAAAAAGTTCATTTTTAAATTTGGTTTACATGAATAAATAGTTTAACTAAAACGTTAAAATGTGACTGTAAAACATTTTGTTGAAAATGACGTTTTGTTGATTAAAAGTTATCGCAACGTCGTCGCACCTTTATTTTCTAATATAGGAACATATATTCAAATAGTATAAGTATTAATTAATTCACTAATCAAATTTACTTTTACTAAACAAGGTTAGAAACTTCTAGAAAACAATTAAGAAAAAGTAAGCACAAAAAGGCAAAAATGTCATTTCGAAGCAATAAGTAAAACACCAAATCAAAGAAAAATAATTATTACTTACTTTACTTAATATCTAAGTGAAAATGAAATAAAGTAATGATTTGAAATGTGATGTTAAGTGTTGGAAAAAATAAGATTACTTTATAAGTAAGTAAGGTTATTTTGGTAATTTGGTAAAGGAATATTTTGGTAACTTTTCACTTCGTTTCTTTTTCAATAAATATCTACCACTTCTTTCACGAATTTCGCACTTTTCTACCTTCTTCTTCTTCATCCTTGAAGCTCTCTTTAATGGCTTCTTCTTCTCTTCCAAATGCTTACTAACTTTTTCAAAACCATATCAAATCAACTCCAAACACCACCAAACATTGCCAAAGACCTTAAAATATAGAACATGGTTTAGCATCTAAGAAGTGAAGAAATGATGAAGGAAGTGATGGAATAGGGTGAGACCGAACTATCAAGAAGGAGGAGCAAGTTTATGAAGCTTCGGAGCAAGAAAAAGAGAAGGAAGTGCTGCCGGAATCAAAAGGAAAGTCTACGAAAAAGATTTCGTGAAGATAAGGGGATTTAGTGAAGTGTTGGATAATATGAATGTTTGTAGGAAGTGAATGATATGGTTAAAAGGTGAGTATTCTTATTTTCTAATAAATCTATAAATTATTTCAAGTATAATGATTTAAAAGTTTAAATATGTTGTTTGAACGTTTGAAAACTTGGATGCAAAATATGGTTGATTATAGGTTTGTGATATGGATGATAACTTGGTTTGATAAGTGATAAGAGAAAAGATTAGTAATTGACCATAGTTAATTAAATGAGAATTAAATTCATACAAATATGTGAATGGAAGTTATTTAGCCTCTTAAATATTTTAAATGAATTAAATAGTATAAATAGAGTTTAAAACAAATTTGAAGTGTTTCGAACAAGTTCCGAAGCAATTCATGAAATTGGTCAAAATCGAGCTTGCCGCGTAGCGGTAGTTCATAAATTTCGACCCGTAACTTCGAATTGACGTGGAGAATGATTTATAAATCAGATTTCGTCGAAATAAAAATTCTTTGGTGCACAATGATAATAGTTTTCTAAAGAAGAAAGAAAATTAAGATTTTATTAAGTAGATTTTGAAATATGTCCAAAATAATTTTCAAAAAACATCGCGGTTTTGCAGTTCGGAATCCAAAAAAGTGATTTCTTTATAAATGATATTTTTAAATGATTAAAAATATGAAATAAATTTGATAAATCTATGAAAATGGTTTAAAAAAGATTTAAGTTGAAAATATGGATTTTTAAAATGATATAAAAGTTGTTTTAAAGAATAAGCTTTTAAAACACTATTTGCAACGCATTTCGCAATACTTTTCGCAACGCTTTTCGCAGCAGTTTGAAATAACTTTTGAAAGGTAATTTTAAACTAAACAATTCTTTCCTAAATCTTTTGTGAATGATTTTAAAGAAATAATTAAGTAATGTAAAGATGATTTGAAAGTTTTAATAAGAGTATGAATAAATTGTTAAGATGAATTGTTTATACCACTTAAACAAAAAGTGAAGAATATTGAATTTAATGACAAACTATGTATGCGGAATCGACTAGTATATTTGTCCCTTCAGTGAGATCTGGAAAGATAAACAAGGTGTTTAACTAAGTTTAGGGATGGAGAAACCAGTGCCTTGAACTTACATGGCCTATGTTTTCTCTTCTTAGGCGAGGGGTGGAATAGATCGAAAGGAAAGTCCGGATGCTCTAAAAAAAATCATATTTAAGTTTTTTCAAGTTAAAAGACAAAGATATTCGTGACGTAGGATTACTTGCCATTAGTCCCTGGAGGTGAAACTTTCCATTAGTCTCTGGAGGTGAAACTTGCCATTAGTCCTGAAGGCGAAACTTGCCATTAGTCCTTGGAGGTGAAATTTACCATATCTAAGATGGCAATAGTGCTCTATTATAAAAATCTTCGATTTGCAAGAATATGATTTGAAGTTAAGAAATAAATCTTTTATTAAGATTTAATTAATGATTTGGGAATATTTTCCCTAAGTTAAAAGTTATAACTTGAATATAAGAAAATCTTTGATTAAGATTTAATGAATGATTTGGGAATATTTTCCCTAAGTTAAAAGTTATGACTTGAATATAAGAAAATCTCTGATTAAGATTTAATGAATGATTTGGGAATATTTTCCCTAAGTTAAAAGTTATAACTTGAATATAAGAAATCTTTGATTAAGACTTAAAGAATGATTTGGAAAGGTTTTCCAAAGTAAAAGAGAAATGATTTGGAATTATTTCAAGATTTAAGAAAGGTTTTAATATGTCAAATGATTTGATAAGTGAGGCTTAATGATTCCATATACATTTGAAAAGAAAATGGAATAAATTAAAAAGAATACATCTAAGAAAGATATTTGATTTAAATAAAAGATGTAGTTATTGATTGATGATTGATATCCACATATGAACTTAACATCTTTTTAAAGTGGTGACTGGCTTTGAAAGAACCGGAGTCGGGTTTATGTAATTCCTATTCGAAAACCACTTCGAACCCATGTATACGTTCGAATGTGAAGACATGTTGAAGATGATGATTATTGAAGACCGTGGATCTTCATAGCGTGAAGACTGCTTGTTGAACATGCTCTGGTTGGCCCCTATTATAGAGTTATTTATAGCAGTGGTCTCCTCGTGATGGAGATTTTTCGGATTGCAAGGGCTTCTCGCCTACTACCGAGGAAAGTGCCTTCGGTTTCGTTCAGTCACAGAATGAACTTGTATGGATGTTTGTCTGACATTGTATTCTAAATCACATTTGAGTGGTTTCTATAAACGTGTATCAGTTGGTGGTGGAGAAGGCAACTTCTTTTAGCTTAACATCCTCGAGACATACGAGCTCAGGAATTTGTACTTTTCTAGAAATCAGTCATGAGACGTGGAATAATAATGTGGCATTCAAAGTGGAACCTGATATGATCAAAGCGTGGTTTTGTATGAAAAGCGTGGCTTTGAAGAAATTGAGCGAAGCCTCACGAGCCTCACACCTCGGTTATGATGGGATTCTACGTGGTCAGATATATGCTCGCATTTCGGATAGTAGCGATTTGGGTTATCAGATGTTCTGATCCCTAGGTACCAGATAAGTTTGGGCCTCATGGCAGGGATACTCGAAGTTCGAGTCCTTGGATGTTATCCGCGGATTGTATCCACTTTTAGCCATTTGTGTTGTTGTATAATAGCGTCTGAGTCATGGACGTAAGCCGTGGATACAGATTGATCTTTCCACTAGTTCCCTACCATGTTGAAAATCCAATCCCAATACGAGATTTACGATTTTGATTGTATTCCCGAAATAGCTGTAATGACTTGCAAACATTTCAGCTACCCCTTTTGGTATCATATATTCCGTTGGAATATTCCGGAGACCTAGTCCGGGATATTACCTTAGACTTAGTCCAGGTATTGATACCTTATTTGAATAATTTTATTTGAAAAGTGTTTTCAAAAGAATGTCATTAGGAATAATATCGTCCATTTTGATATATAAAAGTGTTTTAGTTATCATAAGGTAAAAACTCGTCCTTGTTTACATGTGGGCGTGGCCTAATGAGATACCCTTCTTTATAAAGGTTTTAATAATATAATCATTTTAAATTTCGAGTATCTCATGCTGGTTTATCAAGCCTGGTCCGGGTATTTTCAATACTCGGATCAGATCCGAGTAGTTTCAGGTTGAGGTTGAAGACGGTTGGAGTTTCCAGAGGCGAGCTAGAGATCTTCATCATCATATGGACGTATTCTATTATCCGTTGTACTTAGTGCATTTTGTTTGATGTTTGTCAGCAATTGTAAGGACAGAGGTTTATAATTGTCCAGGCTGAATCTAGGTTAGACTCTAATATTCTATATAAAATTTTCTGCTGTAAAGATTATTATTGAAATAATATATGTTATTCCATTCGTGTGAGATTCTGTTCTTTCTTTATTTTCTTTCTACCCTTAATGATCCGCTTATTCGTGCAATCTGAGTTAGACATGTGTGGTTTATTGTCGATTCAAAGGGTACTGAAAAACATGCCATTATAGTTTTAATCCTTCTACGGATCAAATCCACCTTCTCTAATGTCTTCCTTACTATATTTGGTCCAAGAATAATCCTATCTACAGTGTCCCACCAACTAGACAATGCTAGGCTCTTGTATAACACCTCAAATGATGCCATTCCAATACTAGGCTGATAGCTATTATTATAGCCAAACTCCACTAATGTCGAGTGATCCTCCCAAGAGCCTCCTAAGTCCGAGATACACAATCAAAATAAGTCCTCTAACAATCGGTTCACCCTCTCCTTCTACCCATCAATATGTGGATGATACGCGGTACTCAAACTCAACTCGGTTCCTAAAGCCTCCCAAAAAATCCTCCAAAATTCGCTAGTGAAAAGAGGATCTCGATCGCTAACGATGCTAGAAGAAACTCCATGCAACCTAACTATCTCTCTCGCATATGGTGTCACCAAGGACGCAGTAGTCCCCGTACTCCTAACTGGAATAAAATGAGCGTATTTGGTCAGTCGGTCGATTGTGACCCAAATACTCTCATTCCCCTTCCGACTCCTAGGTAATCCATCGATGAAATCCATAGAAACACTTTCCCACTTCCATTTTGGAATTTCTAATGGTTACAACAATCTTTCTAGCTTCTTCGGCTCTGTCTTTACCCTTTGGTGAGCCATACATCTAGCTACGTACTATACTACATGCCTCTTCATACCGGCCAATAAAAGACTTTCTTCATTATTGGAACTGCTCCAGTTCGCAGCGAAAGAAATGGATGAATTTCAAAAAAAATAGCTATTTTGGATCTGTAATAGGCTTATGAAATCTAAATTCATTTGAAATTTTTCTAAGTTTCTTTAACTTCATAAATAAAGTTTCGCTTTACTTTAATGTTTATGTAAGTTAGAGTACATCAAATACACTCTTGTATACAAATTTGTGTGTAAAATTTACTTTTCAAATTATTTAGAGAAGGAAATAATTCATTTCCTTTTTCTAAACTAATTCAATTAATGAGGAGGCACAAATTTATTTAGAGAAAGACAACTTTTCATTTTCTATCTCTTAAATTATTTAATTAACGAGGGACCATAAATTTAGTTAGAGAAGAAAGCTTTTCATTTCATTCTCTTAATTAATTAAATAATTGATTAATAAAATAACATTAATGACTAATCTAAATATGACATGAATTGTAAATATATTCATAAAAAATATTGTGCAAGTGAAACATACATGGAATTTGCATAGTTATTGGTAATTGATACGTATAAACAAGAACAATTTGAATGGTAGGAATTAAAATTGAAATAAATAAGGGATGACAAGGGTGATCGATACGGTTTCCCCTTTAGTAAACTTAATTAATGCAACATATTAATGACAATCAATAGGTATCACAATGTAAGAATATAGAAGGCAACCATTGAATTGTATGTACACATTATTGTCTGAATTAAAAAGGAGAGATGATTTCATACTATAACAATATATGTGAAGAAAAATAAATTTTATATGAACACATACAAGTAGATCCAAATATGTATATATGAAATTCAATCAAAGATTTCTAATAATATAAATTAGATAGTTATTCCAGTCAATTCCAAAAAAATTATTTTTTGTTAAAATTCCTTTTAATCATATGTAAATATCTAACGCAATAAAAGTGTAAGTAATACATGCGTGCATACATACATACATACATTAACATTCAAAACTAAAAATACACTTTGTTATGAAAGATTAAAACATAGATCTACAATTGAAACATTGTATTTATTCCATATAAGTTTTATTTTTCACTTTAAATATAATTCAACCAATCAACATGAAAATGTAAATTTTCAAATTTAAGGAAATGGATTTTAGATTAAACGTGAAAACATATAACTAAAATAAAACATTGTATTTTAAAATATACATATTTAGTTTCAATTTAACAAAGTGAAGAAAAGCAGCTAATCGATTTGAATATGTAAACATTCAGATTTGAAGAGTTACAGTTTAGATCTACACTTAAATATTGTTTTAAAACATAAACAAATTTAATTTTAATCTATCAAATGAAACTCAATCATATCATTCAACAAATAATTCAATCTTCATAAACATATTTTTATTAAGCAAGTCAGAAATACATTATACCAATTATGAAAGTCAAATTAAATTTCCATCAAACATTGCAAGATATATATATCTATATATAGAAAATGGCATATCCTGCTACCGAATCCTTAAAACACACCTTGTTATTGTTGCTTTGATTTGCACCATGAATGAAGAATGCTCCTAGGTCCAATTGAATCGCCTTAGGATGATGTTGCCTAGAAATCAAACATTGAATGATGATATATCCTCAGACCTTCAGGATCCCCATCCTATCCTTGCAAGATATGGATGAACCACTTTTGTTTTGTTTGATGTTTTTATATGGAGTTGAAAGACATTTTAAAATTTCATTTTATTGTTTTTGTTTCCTGCTATGAAAAGTTAGGAGAAGAGAAAGAAAAAGACTGAATGAGAATGATTGAATTGTACGTACAAAAGGAATTAGAGAATATGTTTTATTTGAAAGAATGAAACTTTTTCCATTCTTTAATTAAACCTTTCCTAATTAGTTCCCCTGATTGTCTCTCTCTCTCTCTAATCCTTTCTTTACACATATGTCATCAAATGATATAAAATTTCCATAAATTATGTCATAAATGAAATAAAATTTCCATAAATCATTTCATGCGATTATCTTTAAATTACATCGATACCATATATCAAATGCGCGTAAATATAACTTCTGTAAATGCATTAAAATAATTTTAAAAAAAACTTCCAGGCATCAAACAAATAATAATTAATATTTCTCAAATATCAATTAATTTAATCAGTTTACAAAATTTTATAAATAATTTAAATCATGTGGTTTTTCAGAGAATTCATCATTACGGTTGTTCGATTCAAAGGTGTAAATTCAGTCAACGATTATTATCTGGCCATTTGAATATTGATGTTCACACGTCACTCAACAGGTGGTTTGATAGTTTGTCCTAATTTATCGCTTACACATCTTTTGGTAAAATCCAATTTTACTTATTATCAACGGTACCTAATAGAGATAATTCTTTACACCAATTCTCTTTGTCAAAACTATATCACTTTGGATTTATGGAATTTGGCAATGGTCGAAATTCCAATATCATCTATATTCAACTTTATAGTCCAAACACTAACTCCTTGGTTCAATAATAACAATTATTATTAACCGAAATGCTCTGGGCAGAGACTTTTACTTTGAGTTGACTTTAGTTGACCGTGATACTAAGCTCATATAACTGAGGAAACGAATCCTCTCTTGAATAGCGTTTCATTTCCAATTCTTCCACTCGAGCCAAATATAGTCGTTCGATGGATGTCGTGCCACGATTTAACTATAGTTAAAGCGGAGCATCCACATTGAAGATCAACAGTATTCTTGTTAACCCAAAAATTGAATCAACACCTTGGATTAAGGGTAAAGCACTAATGCAAATAATCAACCGCACAAATCTCAAATAAACAACAAATAGAAAGAAGAACTAAGAAAAGAGACACAAATTTTTTATCGTGGTTCAGCTGACTTTGGCTTACGTCCATTTAATCAATGATTATACTTGATGAATCTCTCTAGATATCAACTACTTAGTCCTTAGATCTAAGTTACAATAAGTTTGAATAAGTCACAAGTACAAGGATTAACTGGAGAATCACAGTAACCCTCTTGATGACTGTTGCGAGGAAGAAGAAAGTCGAAGAAGTGAAGTAATTCCAATAGATTAATAGCGACTCTCACTCCGGAAAAAGATCCATCTGTAGTTGTAGGTAGGTGAGTACTTATAGGGAAGTTTAGTAAGTATTAGGCCAAAAGTCTTGGTGCAAAAGAGTCCAGTAGTTATGCCAAGTTGTCACCAAAAATCTCAAATCAATCTAAGTCATTACTATAGATCGCTTGCTATCCATAGGGGATGGATCTCTAGCTATCCATTAATTTAGCATATTTTTCTACCAAAAGCCTTTACTTAGTGCTACGAAGGAGCTCAGAAAGTTTAAGGGCGATCCAACCTATCTTGATGGATCGCAAGCTATCCATAGTGGATGGATCGCTAGCTATCCATCCACTTAGCATATTTTTGAGTGATCTTTGTTTGGCTATCTTCCTATCTTGTATTTAAGTGCCTCATCGAAATATCAAGTCTTTTGGAGTTAGTTTGATCATCCGTCTTCATTGGTCATCTGGTCAGGAAGAATCATTCATATCTCGCTCAAATCTTAATGAAATCAAACAAAACTTTGCAGAAACACTCTAGAGGTTTTTAGGACCCGACATAAAAATTTGAGGTCGTGGGGCCCACTCCAGATGGGTCGTTAGATATCCATCTAGATGGATCGCTAACGATCCATCAAATCAACTCTAAATGACTTCATTTTTTTAAATACCCTTCTCCTATACTTTCTAATTGTTCTCTCAAAATTTCATGTCGATCCAACTTAATATGAGTTCTGCAGGTCAATTCTAAGTTAGCTAATTCTGGCCAAACAACTTGAATCAGATGAATTTTCACTTCTCGAGAAAAATTGTTTGGCATGCTATGAAACTTGGAAAGCGTTCTTAGAAATGCTAATGAATCATGTTGTAAGAGGTTTGGAGGGTCCATGAGCAAGCCTTATGGATCGCAAGCGATCCATAGGTGATGGATCGCTAGTAATTCATCACCTCAGCATATTTTAGCATCTTTCCTCTTGGGTTTTTCTCTTCTCTTTTTCTGGTCTTTTTGGCTTGAGCTCTTCTAGCATAGTCTGAATGTTCTAATTCTTGTTGAATTTTGATGGGTTAAAAAGCTAGTTAACAATTGCCCCCCTAAAGTATGCATTTTGAATGAAATCCATGCTTTGTTTAAGAACAAGTTCATGTCTCCAGTCTTCGATAATTGAGCTTTTTAGCTGCTTTAACCTTGGTGAATCGTCCAGTTCCTTCGGATTCTCTTGCCAATCACAAGTCATTCCAAATCAGTTACATCCTAAGACTCTTGACTCTATCCAAGTGTAATCTATACATCACAATCATTTCGATTTCATTCAGAGTTATTACATTACATATCTCTAATTAAATCACATGCTTCCAATTACATCGCATATTTCTAGTTACATTACATATATCCATAAACATCACATATCTCTAATTGCTCCATGTTCATTTAGGATTTACATTATCATCAATTTTCTTCTCATTCAGAGTTGTCATATCATATGTCAAAATCACATTATTTATCAAAAATCACATCATATATCGAGATCATCTTGTGTTCATCTAAGATTTATCAGTTTTATTCTATTTATAAGATATTCAAATCCTTTTATTTAATCAAATTGGTTTTAAGGCTCTATCTCTCCTGATGGTTTAAGTTTAATGCGTGATCTCTCCCGATCGTTTAGTGTTTTAAGTTAATGGGAGGATCTCTTCGGATTATTTTTTTGTTAAGTTAAGGGGGATTAAGTAAGCCCATCCGCTCACTCTTTGGTGAGGGGACTTACTTCTTGCACTTCGGTCACGTTTCTCTGGTCGGGACTCTAAGGCGATCAATGTTGTATAAGTCCATCCACTCGCTCTCTAGCAAGTGGACTTGCACCCTGCACTCAGCCCCATGGTGGGACTCTAAGGCGATCAATATCCATCATCATAATCAATATGGATTTTTCAAAATTCAAATATTCAAATTAAAACAAACAATAAGAAATCAAATAAGAAGGAATCAAAACAAGTAGAAATCCTAAATTTTCACCTCGGAGATCCAAATCAGAGCGTGCCTAGACACCCATCTGGATCTCATACACGTGTGAGTGTTTCGAAGTCAATATTGTCCTAAATAGTCATCTCAGGCATCCAACTCAGAGCATGCCTAGGGACCATACAAGATCCCGTACAAGCGGCCTGGGGCTATTAATTTCTAAATACCAAATGAAAAGTGCGAAAAAATAAATGAAAAAGCAAAGCATATGAGCCGAATCTGATTCCCATCTACCCAGATCATGGGATAATTTGTCTTGGCTAAATCCTTGGGCATTTCTTGATGCCTTTGCCACGGATGGTGGTTGTTCTTGCAATTCTACCATAGTTTTGTTTCTTACATATTGTGGAAGCTGGTTGTTCTGAACCAGTTCTTCTACTAGATCATGAAGGTTCGACACTTGTTCGTTTCATGCCCATTCAGCTCGTGGAAGAAGCAAAACTTTCCATATCTTTTCTATCGATCAGTGGGCTCCCCCCTAGGTGGCATTTGGTAGAGTTTCTATCCCTAGTTTCCAAGTATATCTTCTCTAGTGTTTCAGTCAAGTCGGTATATGAAGAGAATCTCAGCTCCTTCATTAGTTGTTTCAGCCCCTCGAAGTCCTTGTCGGTTTTTTCCCTTTGTTTTTTCTAATTCCAGCTCTAGATAATCCCTTGTTCTCTACGACAATAATTTCGACATCCACATCCTCATCTTTGGCATCAGCATCTTCCTGATGCAAATTTCTCTCATCTCTATAGTAGAATTCTGAAAGATCCTCGGTGGATCCCTTTTCAATGTAGCTTTGGAATCAGTCTTACTCGCGACCCTAGATACTGCTGCCATTAGGATAAATGATGGATCTGGCTTATCAACCGCAATTTCCGACGCATTGAATCTTCTTAAATGACTTCTTAAGGACTCTCTAGGTTTTGTTTTATGTTTGAGAGCGTAAGTACATTTCTCATTCGTAAGACATAAACTCTGAACTGTCTTAAGAACTTGCTCACCAAGTCGATCCATGTGCTTATAGACCTATTCTCCAAAATTTTGAACCACACTGCTGCTAATTCCGTTAAGTATAATGGGAAACACTGCCCTATTACCTCCTTAAAAGCACCTAAACACCTCCATATGTTGAATGTATCTCATTATTTGAATCATCGGATCTGTCTTCCTATCGTATATTTCTAATGTCGGAAGCTTGAAATATGGAGGATTTCTTGCATTTCGGATATTAGCAGTAAACTGATTCCTATAAATGTCTTCCAAACCCCAATCTGAGGGTCCTCCTCTAATGAACCTTCATACCAATTCAGTAATTCGGTCCTCACCATCCAATGAAGGTCTCCATCCTAAAGCAATACTTTGCCCCTGTTCTGGTGGGGGTATCCCGAGATGCACTCTTCCGACCGCATGCTTGTGTTCTGATTCATAACTCTAGCTTCATTCAGAGCTACATTCCCTCGAGGAAGTTCTGATACATATTCTTATATCAGTTGCATCCTAGTATTTAGCTCTAATACCACCAGTTCCTGGTGTTCCGATAGCAACTCCAACATTGGGATTGATTCCTATGCTGATTCCAATCTTTCCCCCTGAAGTTTGATTCCTATTCCCTGTTGATCTAGTCATCCTTGTTGCTCCATCCTCTAGAAGAAGCCGTCGATCATCTACGGTTGTCTAGCTAAGATTCCATCCTGCATCTCTTTCATCATCTTTTCCATCTCTTCTCCAAACACATAGTTGGTTGATGAGAATTTAAGGACACCCCCTGGCTGCCTTCAGGCCCCGGTTGACTTGCTACAGCTCTAGATCTAGTATTAGGCCTACTCATCTTCTTTAAATCTTAGATTCAAACTTCAAATCTTCAAATCTCATTCAGGGTTATCAGTGAAAGCACCAAAATGTTAACCCAAAAGTTGGATCAACACCCTAGATCAAGTGGGAAAGCACCAGTGCAGATAATCAGCAACACAAATCTTAGATAAACAATAAATAAAAAGCAGAAGTAAGAAAAGAGACATAGAAATTTTATAGTGGTCCGGCTGACTCTGGCCTACGTCCACTTTAATCAATTTTTATTATGATTATACTAGTTGAATCTCTCTGGATATCAACTAGTTAGTCCTTAAATATAAGTTATAATGAGTTAGAATAAGTCACAAATACAAAGGTTGATTGGAGAATCACAATAACCCCCTTGATGACTATTGTGAGGGAGAAGAAAGTTGAAGAAGTGAAGGAATTCTAGTAGAGTAATGGCGGCACTTTCTTCGAAAAAAATCGTCTCTAGTTGTAGGTAAGTGAGTGTTTATACAAAAGTTCAGTGAGTACTGGGCCAGAAGTCCAGGTGTAGAAGAGTCCAGCTGTTTTACCACGTCATCACCAAAAATCTCAAATCAATCTGAATCATTTCTATGGATCGCTAGCTATCCATAGAGGATGGATCGCTAGCTATCCATCAACTTAGCATATTTCTCAACCAGAAGCCTTTACTTAGTGCTACGAAGGAGTTTAGAAAGTTTGAAAGCGATCTGACCTATCTTGATGGATCACTGGCTATCCATAGGGGATAGATCACTAGCTATCCATCCACTTAGCATAATTTTGAGTGATCTTTGTTTGGTTGTCTTCCTATCTTCTTTTTAAGTGCCTTGTCCGAATTTCAAGTCTTTTGGAGTTAGTTTGATCATCCGTCCTAATTGGTCATCTGGCATCCATATCTCGCTTAAATCTTTATGAAATCCAATGAAACTTTGCAGAAACACTCTAGAGGGTGTTAGGGACCCATCTTAAAAATTGAGGTGGTGGAGCCCAATCTAGATTGGTCGCTAGCGATCCATCTAGATGGATCGCTAGCTACCCATAAAATCATTTCCAAATGACTTCATTTTTATTATGAGCCTTTTTCTATGTTTTCTAAATGTTCTTCCTAAATTTCAAGTCAATCCGACTTCGTTTGAGTTCTTTAGGTTGATTTTAGGTTTGCTAGTTCTTGCCAAACAACTTTAATCGAATGAATCTTCACTTCTCGAGCTAGATTATTTGACATGCTATGAAACTTGGAAAGCGTGCTTGGAAATAGTAATGAATCATGATGCAAGAGGTTTGGAGGGTCCATTAACAAGCCTTATGGATCGTTAGCGATCCATCACCTTAGCTTATTTTGGCATCTTTCCTTTGGGTCTTTCTCTTCTTTTTTATTCTGGTCCTTTCGTTGATTCTTGAGTTCTTCTGGCATAGTCTGAATGTTCTAATTCTTATTGAATTTTGATGGGTTAAAAATCCAATTAAAAATTCTCAGGTCGATAGAACTATGTAAGTTAGTCACATCGATATTCTCTGCTTGACCTTAGTTATATTAACCAACTGAAACTATCTAGTGAGTCATTCCATGGTTATCCAATAACTATCAGTGTGTAACCCCTTGGTGCCCCCAATCAGTCATAAGTAATACATTACCCAACATTTGAAAGGCGTTACATACTCTAGTCTCAATATATGCATTGATATCCAGTCTCGATCCATCTTGGAACATTTAAAATGGCATATTTGTTTCAATGTGATAAATTACTCACGGTTACAACACTTTATAATTACTATCACAAAACATACCATTTGTGGATTTTTATTAAATCACTTTTAATTAAATCGATTAATTAATATAAACACATTATATAAAAAAATACCTCTATTTTGAACAAGTTTAGTCAATGAGTTAGATATATGTAACAAATTACATAATTGGCCATAGGGCATACCCCAAACTCTACCAATCTCCCACTTGCACTTGGGGTCAATTATGGAATCTTATTCCAACTTCTCCAACCATTTTTCTCAAAACCATTTGGGTCAGTCCCTTTATGAATAGGTATCTATTATGTTTTAATTATCTACTCTGTCAATCAACTATCTTCGATGGTGATATACTGTTTTATCATATGGAACAATTCAACGTATATCTTTCGACTTCAAGTGAGCTCCAAGTTCTGTTATGAACTATATTACGACACTGTTATCATATAATTGTGTTATGTGATTCTCAACATATGGAATCGGCTCAGTTATAAATTTGTGCACTTATATTTTTATATACATTATTTTTATTGCAGCTCTATTCAAGGCGATGTACCTAGCCTTGTTTCATTGAATCAGTCACTGCCTTTCATTTGGAACATTTCCAACTTAAAGATTTGTTATTGATATATACTCAAGATTACTTATGAAAGTTTGAGTTTGAACATTCCTTCATAAGAAATTTGTTATTTCTATAAATAATTCTCTAGTATTTCATAAATACATAAGAACATTTCAAACAACCGTTTAGTGATATCAATTTGAATTTGATATTTGCTTCACATATCAAATGCACAAACAAATCATGATACTGTAGACAACATAACATGTATGATAATTCCTATTGCTAATGAAAAGTAATCAATCTTATATGTTCCATATTAAACATTTTAATAAGATGTCCTTGCATATCATTTGGGATATTCCCGACATCTTTTATACTTAATATAAAAGACATCATTTATTAATATAATGTTGAGTATTAAAATGACCAAGGTTGATTTTAACACAAGTACATCATTAAAATCAACAATGTGTTGTATACTTATAGTTTAGAAATATCAATGCACCTTTTAATCTTTTTTATGAACACATGCTTCCTCTACACTTTGATTGAAAATCAAACTATCTGATATTTCTGTCAAAATACTTATTCAATCTTGATGCTTATAAAATGATACTTTCGTATCATTTCTTAGATCATATTCAAAGACTCACAAACTCAATATCGCTCCATTGAATTTGAGACATTTTTGGTTAATATATGTAAACAGCTTACTCTAAGTCGTTATTTAGAATTTTTTGTTTCAATACATATGTATTAAAACACTAGGATTTATCAAGCAATAATTTTGTGAGTAAATCCATATTGACTTGAACATGTTGAATATCGAACCTATTACGCTAATTTCAACAATTGTAATCTGCGATATTATTCTTATTAACATTGCTCATTTAATTCCAACTTTATTAGTCTTACGCATAAGGACACAGTCATGGTCGTTGGATCATATCCCTTCAGTTACAACCACCTGAATCTATATTTTGATAGTGTACTAGAAATTCTTTCAGATTCGCATCATACTATATAGAGTCAACACTCTTATTGGTTTAATTAAGCAGTCAAGGATTATATATTTTCAATCTTAATAAGAAACTCATTTTTTCTCTTCAATGTGCGAGAATACTTATTAGACATTCTAATGCATTGTGTTCGTTTAGATTTGTTAACTTCATTTCATTTCATCTAATCAGTATTATCTATGGATCGTATCCAATTCCATTTTACCACCAGTAATTCCTCAAAGAAATTTCTTCACAATGAAGTTGGTATTTCTTGAAACAACAATTGTTTCTTAGTGCAACAACATAGGTATTCATAAATGTTTTATTTATTTCTTTATTTATAAAACTGATTTGGCTTTAATTTACAAAACTTATGTTCAAAACATAAATATGTCATCTAATGACTGTCTTTCGAAAACTCTTTTGGGGACATTCATACAAGATCCCTTACGAATAATTATTACGTGCAATCTTTCGACTCGCACAACCTGCCAACTCCTTGGCCTAGGATATGCTGGAGTTTTTTCATAAACCCTTATCTTGTAAAAGTTTGTAAACTGTTATTTAGATGAAATAATATTAACCTTGTGTACTACTCTTAGGTACATAACCTTATAGAAAGAAACTAACTCAACTTCACTCATAATTATTCGCATATTGTTCAACAAAGTTCGATTACCACTTAACAGTGCATCATAATGCATCACATGGAGGAGTGATTTTTGAGATTGAATCTTTATTCATTTTTAGGTACATTCGAAACTTTTTCCAATATACTCACTCATTTGATCAAATCGAATAATTTCTATTGCATGCTATTTTATTTACTTCTATTTTATACTTCACTAAGTTTACTATAGACATACTACACATGTATCCAATACACATGTATATGTCGATGATAACTCATTGGCGGATATGATGAAGTACATGGAACCATTTTGGTATTAATAGACTTACGATTGCATACATCTATATGTTTCAATCCGAAGAGTACATCAAGTCTTATGATGTTTCCACTGAACGGGTGCATCGCCCTTAATTGTTTGAGATATAATTAACCAGTATCATATGATTCAAAATCATAAAATAAAATTATTTTCACAAAACTATGGCTTAGTTAATAATTCCAAAACAACTATAAATAATATTAGATACTTTTGTATTTTTCAATGCATTACTTTTGTTATATATAAAAAATACCACATTAAAGTTTTATTTAATAGAGAATATTCATAATATTCATTATTGAAATATAGCTATGTCTATTACTATTTTTTAAATCGATACCGAAAAATAATCATTATTCATAAATAATGTATAATGAGTTATACGAAAACAATTTTCATACTATTATGCAACTAATAAGTGCTATATGGAATGCTTTCACTATTTCCATTATAATAGCGTACTAGATTCGAATGTTCATCATTCAATTAATACAATTTGTTTATTTCATGCACTTCAACTATTTATGGTAGAGAGTTTGTTGATCAAATATCTTGAGCTCAAAGAAATAAATCTTATAGAAAAATATTTTCTATATGAAAATACATTTTGGAAATCGTATTTCTTATTCCAATATTAAGTTTCAATTATTATTACAATTCTCTTTTCCATTGTTTCTCTATGAAGCAGAAGTGACTATTCATTCTCTTCATCCCAACTGTACCTTAAATTACATCTATTCTTATACATTCATTTTCCATTCAAATGGTCAAACTATTCAAAAGAAAACCTTATTACAATATCATAACAAACTCTTTACAAAAGCACATTTGATTATCCTTAAAATTTAAGTACATCACATATGTTGCACTTTACGTAAATCGATCAAAATGTCATTTTAGCGATCGAGTTCTTAGATCGATCTTGTAGTTTTTGGTCTTATGTTATATTAACACAATATGATTCCATTTGTAATCAATCAAGTTGAATACATGATCTCAAAATACTGTTTATTGGCTTATTTCCAAAGAATTATATTCGTTGAACAATCTTACATTATGAACTGTGACCGTTCACCATATAGCATTTATAAATGATAGTATATGGATCAAATATCCATAGTCTTGTTTGCTTTCAGGGTTTTAAACTCATAGAATGCAATACACGGTCTCAACAAAATAAGCACGTAAGTGGCCATTTTACGAATGTATTAAGTAGTTGTAAAAATTAGGCACTTACATGGGTGTAGAAAACATTAACATGCAATAGGCATTCAATAGTTAGTATTATATTATATTTCCATTTTCAATTTTCAATTCAGCTCATTTGTATATGTTAATTGATAAACGTTTTATCAATCAAATTAAATGCACAAATTTATCATTGTAGATGATTATAACATTATTTAGCAAATGTTCTTACAATATTAAAATGGTTAAATGTCACCATTTCATTTTTCTAATAAGGCTCCCACTAGTCTTTTATGTTTTTCCAAACCCTAAGATGAAATATAGAAGTCCCTCGACTTCACTAGTGGGTGTTAGGACTCGTCTGCCTTGGTATTTTGACCTTGAGTTTGCTCAACAAATCATAGCCCATAAACGATGGATAACTCCTTATCGGTTGTATCGCATACAACTCCTAACCCATGTTTCCTTGTCCTAACCTCATTTCAACCTTGAGTTTGCTCAACAAATTAAAAGAGATTCATTCATACCTACCATATCATGATGGCATAAATATAGTACATGTATCTTGAGTTTGCTCAATAAATACATATAGTTGTCTTATCTGGTCTATTCAATTTATTAATAACACTACACATAACATCCTTTGCTCGAGTTTGCTCAACAATTAGGAAGTATGCAGGTAATTTATTAATATATATATATATATATATATAGTAGGGCAATGTTATATTGAAGATTCATAATCTTAAATATATTGTATTAAGTGATATCAACATTTGAAATAATGTATTTCTTATGAAATACCTCTGAGATTCATGTGTCAGATACATCAGAAATCACAGTATACGTACATTTACGTATGTATTGATTCCTTAAGTCTATTTGGGTTTCTTTTATGTTCCACTTTTACTTTGTACATTCATATCATATAAGTTTTGTTGCTATATAACGTCTATATTTCTTATTACTTGTATGATAGTCTTATGTATAATATTTTATTAATTAAATCTTATTTAATTAATTAACTCTTTAATTAATTTTAAATTAGTATTCCAATATAACTTTTATATTGGACATATCTACTATAATCTTTATCGTGTAACACATATATATTAAATATGTGTATATTTACATTTAATTAATTAACCTTTAATTAATTAATTTAATTAAACAATTTTAATTAAATTATATCAATTTCAAAATTTATCGTACATAATGTTAAATTATGCTATCTTAGACACTTTTAACTAACATAACATATATCAACATATATAATACATGCATATACATATTAATTTATTATTAATATTATTAATAAATTTTGAATTTTGAAATTAATATTTAAATAGTTTCAAACATTTTTAATTTTTCATTACCTTTTCAAATTTTGAAAATTTATGTTATATTACAACCTTTTACAACAAACATGTTTTTATTTAAATTTAACTTTTAAATTTAAAATATAGTCTTAATATTAAAAACTGTTTTAAAAATTAGCCCAAGGCCTAATTCAGATTGGCCTTTTCTATTAGGGGAAACCTTTGGGCTCACATTTCCTTTCCGGTCAAGTAGGTAACTAGGCAGGATAACGTACTTTACCCAATTCCAATCCTAGACATCACCTTTCTAGACACCGTACTAAGTGCACAAGCTTAATTAGTTACCCTAACATGACCAATTTAGACCAAATAGGCTATTGGGCTCTGATAGCATTATTGGAACTGGGCCAGCCCGCAACGAAAGAAATGGATGAATTTCAAAAAAAGTAGCCATTTTGGATCTTTAAAAGGCCTACGAAGTCTAAATTCATTTGAAACTCTTCTAAGTTTCTTTAACTTCATGTAACGACCCAGAATTTCTGTCATTTGAAGCTTTTATATTTAATTGATTTTAAATATTAACAAGTAAATTTTTTAAGTCAAATAACTTTTATTTCGAATATTTAGATTTAATTGGATAATTTAAATCGATAATTTAATATTTGAAATTCCAGAAATAATTGGAAATTGGGTTTAATATGATTAAAATTGATTTGTAAAGTTATATTAAATCATATTGGAGTTAGAATGATATTATAGAACTTTTAAAATTAAATTAAAAGTTAATTTGCAGAAATTGAATATTTTAATATTTAATTAACGAGTTAAAATAACCATTTTTCAAACAGTCTCAGATTTCAACGAAACCAGTTTCATCGGATCCGTAATGTTATATTATTGTATGGTTTCAAATATCGTGCCAATCGGAATCACGGTTTGTCCGGGGCAAGCCAAAACGCATAGAAATTTGTTTAATCGATTTAATTTAAATTTGATCGTTTATTTCCGTAACTCGCACATATGATCGAATTGGCTCTCGATACCTATTCCATTATGTCCAGAACGTAGGATAAACCTTAGAAACGCCAGCCGGCACGCTTCGTTTGGAGTTCGGAAAATTTCGGGATGAATAGTGTTTGGAAAATTTTCTATATAAGGACGTTATTATCTTCATTTGCAACAAACCCTAATATCAAAACCCTAGCCGCCAGTTTTATATTAAATGGCGGAAAATTTCTTATCTTCTCCTCTTAATCTCTCTCGATACAAACACTTTTAGCCTTCGATTCCTAAATGAAACTTGTAGAGCTCGATGATATCTTTAAATCCATACGGCTATGATCATTTTAAACGAAGTAAATTGATGGAGATTTGGGTTCAAACATGTGCGTTCGTGCACGATTTTTGAGCTAAAGGGGTGACCGAGTTCACCATAATCGCAGCCATGGGTAGCTCTTGTCGAGGGCGTGTGAGTGGTAGTCTCTGATCGTCTTCAAGCTAGTCGAGGCGCGTGCGATAATTTGTTGAAACCGGCGGCCATGGGTTCAGTTTCGTTCGAAACCTGGGTTGGGGAAGATGATGCGTTCGACGGCCCAGATCTAGGGTTTGATATCGTGCGGCTATGATGAAGCAAGGGTTTGAAGTATAAAAGAAATTGTAAATTTAATTATATTATAATTCGTTCGAACTTTAAAATGTTATAACTCTTTCATACGAGGTCGAAAATTCACGAAACGAATTGCGTTGGCTTCGTATTGACGAGCACTACGTGATGGAACTGGATTAGAATTGATTTGAGCTAGTGAAAATTTTGAATAAAATTGAACGCGTGTTTAATTTTATTCGAAATAAAATACTGCAACTATTATTTGAAGCAAGGTGAGAACTTCTCACTCAATCGAAATTGTTTCGATTTTAATTTTGAATAGTTAGATTTAAAATTGCTTGATTGTTTGATTGGATGATAAATTATTATTTATTGCTTTGAAATAGACCATATGTGCTGCGCCGTATATTAAGCGGGTGTTATTTATTAAACACATATACCGCAGTATTCCATCTCGAAGTGGAATTGGTATTATATATGTACTTGGAGTTGATTTTCCCGCATTATATAGCGGATGAGACCCTATTGCGCCGCATAATAGCAGATAATATTTTATATGAACCCATGTACCGCGTTATTCCGTATTGGAACGGAATTGGTATTGTGCTAATATCTGTGGATGCAGGGAAATAGGTTGGAGGGATCCAACTGGATTCCTAACCCGTATTGATTTATTTATAGATATTGTGATATATTCTGTTATCATATGATATATGATGTTTTGGATGCCGTAATTGTTATACTTAGCACTATTGCAGCATTGGGCTTATTTTGGAAAATTAAAAGTGTTAAAGTGATGATTCTCAAATTTTAAAAGGCCTTTTAAAGTGATTTGCGAAAGTATACGTTTTATTAAATTTTTGAAATTGGTTCATTTTAAATAAATAAACGTTATAAATTTAATGTTATAAAAATTATGATTTTTGGGAAGTATAGTTGAAAAATTGATTTTTGAAAATATGGAGTTAATGATTTTATAAAATAGTTTAAACAGAGACTGTGAATTTATTATAAAAGCTTTATATATATATAATTTATAAAATTTGATTTTTTAAAATCAAAGTGAAAGAATTATAAAGGAGTTTTAAAGACGTTTTAAAAGGGTGTTACAAAAGGATTTTATAAAAGAATAGAATCTATGATTTGTGAAGTTATAAAATGAATAGATTTTGTAAAATAAAATATTTATAAGTAATTAACTTATAAATCGAATTTTGGCATTTAAATGAGATTTAAATAGAAATTGTAAATTAAGGGATTTTATAAGTTGAAGTTTTTATAATATGTAAATGTGAATTTATAAACATTGATTTATAAATTCAAGATTGATTGAATTTGATAAGTTAATTTTTATAGCTTATTAAAGGAGATATATCCACGATTTTGGACAGTGGATAATCCTTTAAAAAAATGTGGAGAAATGTTGAATTTGGTTAACGAAGTATATTCACGATTTTGGTACAGTGAATAATATATTAAAGAAAAGTTTTGGGGAAGTGATATTTTAAATAGAATTAAAACGATTTGAAGTTGTTTTAAAAAAAATGTGTTAAGGAACGAAACCATAGATTTCAACATTCACTGGTGAAATAGACGTTTTCGAGAAATAGGGAAAAGATGACTTATAACATTGTTGTTATAGTAAATGATTTTCGAAAGGAAATGTTTCATATAGTATTGGGATTTATATATCTATCTTAATTTCGAATCCCTATACTGGTGATTTTGAGTTGTCATAACGATGTTTTACGCAACATTTGTTTTGACTCAAATGAATGTGTTTAAGAGAACGTTTTCCTTAAAAGAATAAAATATATACTTAATCGTGTTTTAAGTATATGGAATATTTTCTAAGTATTGAAAATAAATAGATTTGTGAATTACTTATTATTAAATAAGTATTTGGAAATGTTTTCCAATATGAATTGAAATGGTTTAGAGAATATATCTTTTTAAAGATAAATTGAAGTGAATATTTGGCAAGCTATTTAATTTATGAAAGATTAATAAAAGGGCCTAGTGATTGTTATGGTGCTGAATATTTGGTTGTTTGCTTTGATAGTTAAATAACCGACTATCAATTTTTATCCTTAAATGGGTATTTGTTGTGATTTGCTTAAAATTGAATGCTACACTTATTTTTAAAATAAGCGCTCGTTATTCGGTTTAGCCGGGAGAGGACCTTTGTGTCATAAATCCCATTCCGAATAATGATATGTCGTAATGGATAGCATTTAAAGACTGATGTTGAAGCCCGGATATTTTCGAAAACGGAAGGATTACCATCGAATGTTTCTGCATCGGCTGATCTCCGATATAGAGATTTTATCACCCTTTGTGATGGGAATTCTGGTCGTGATTAGTGAATATCCGGATTGCAAGGGCTTCTTTGGAAGTGCCTTCAGTTCCATTCAATCCCGAAATGGACTTGTATGGATGTGTGTCTGACGTTACAATTTGAGATGTAAAGCTGGTTTCTATCAAATATATTTCTGTTGGTGGCGGAGAATTTATTCGCTTAGCTTAACACCCTTCTCTGAGACGTACGAGCTCAGAGGTTATTAGTTGATGGTTACTAGTGATATATTCCCAATTTGGTAATGTGGCATACGAAGTGCTACCGAGCATTTATCGATCAAAGCATAGCTTTTTTATAAAGCGTAGCTTTGTGGACGAGACTTCGTCGGACCTCACATCCCGGTAATGGTCAAAATAGGAAAGATGCAGCAAGGTTCTAGGGAGTAGCGACCCTTAGGGTATGTCATTTCCTTCTGGATAGAAGTGGTATCATGGTATGGAGCCCAGATGCTTACTTATGTGAATGTTGCAAATATATCTGACTTTGTGATTGATGTTGGTAGAGGATCCTCAGATAAAGGTTGTTTACAACCGGAGGATGGCATACTCGTGTCAGTTGTTACCTACTTTTGCAGAGGTAACCTGGCCTTGTGTTGGAAGAGATCCGGTTAGGTTCTCGGGGCGTCTCTCTAGAGACGTTTCCATGTGGCAATGGGAAGTTCCTTGGTCTGACCATTTGTTGGAAATCTAAAGAAACAATACGAGCCTTTTATGGTTTTAGTTGTAGAACCTGCCATTTAAAATGGTAGCTATAGTAGGCATAATATAATGGCACCTATGCTGGTTAAGATTTATATTCTACTTTCGAAATGGTTTTCCACATTTTGCACTTATATTAATAATATAGAAAAGAAATTTATGTATCAAGCATGTTTGACTATCATAAGGAGAAATATCCTCCAATTCTGCGTTTGCATTGTGTGTGTGGCATGAGGCCTTATGGTAGTTACATTTTCTAAAAGCATTGCGAATCCATTTAAAAATATTTCTTAGTTTGTTTTAAAAAAATAAATTGTTTTAAGTTCTCACACCAGTCCCATGACTGACCTGGAGTTTATTGTTTCCTTCCTAAACTCTGGGTGCCCACCAATTTTAACACGGGCAGTCTAGAGTCAGGTTATCAGGTCATTCTGGAATTCAGGAGTTGCTGTAGAGATCTGGAGGCAGACTGAATGGCATGGTGTATCAACTAGTATATAGTATTTCTTTTCCGCTGTTTGTTGTTGTAAACTCTGTTAATGTAATGTAAAGTGATGTAATGTAATAACTGATATAGTTCTTTGTTTTAAAGATATTCATTTATCTATTATATGTTGTTCCGCTGCGAATTGTGAGATTCTGATATTGTTCTGTTGCTTTTCTTTCTTTCTTCTTCTATCTTCTACCTCTTCTTTAACCCTAACGGTTCGGTTTTCCGGCATTCGATTGCTCGACAGTTGATACAGTGGACGTATTAATGTCGACTTTCGTGAGTCGAAAATCGCATTCGTCACACTTCATAAATAAAGTTTCACTTTAATTTAATGTGTGTATAAGTTAGAGTATATCAAATATAGTCTTATTTACAGATTTGTGTGTAACATTTACTTTTCAAATCATTTAGAGAAGGAAATAATTCATTTCCTTTCTCTTAACTAATTCATTTAATGAGGGGGGTATAAATTTTTTTAGAGAAAGAAACTTTTTGTTTTCTTTCTTAAATTATTCAACTAACGAGGATCATAAATTTAGTTGGAGAATGAAGCTTTTCATTTCCTTCTCTTGATTAAATTAAATAATTTATTAATAAAATATCATTAACGACTAATCAAAATATGACATGAATTGTAGATATATTCATAGTAAATATTATGCAAGCACAACATGCAGAGTGTGCATAGTCAGTGGTAATTGGTATGTATAATAAAAAATAATTCGAATGGTTATTACATAGGAATTGAAATGGAAATAAGGGATGACAAGGCTGATTGATACAGTTGACCTTTTAGTAAACTTAATTAATGCAACATGTTAATGACAATCAATAGGTGTCATAATATATGAATACAGAAGGTAATCAACGAATTGTATGTATACATTATTATATTAATTAAAAATGAGAAATGATTTCATACTATAACAATATATGTAATGAAAAATAAATCTTATATGAACACATACAAGTAGATCCAAATATTATATATGGAATACAATCAAAGCTTTCTAATAATATAAATTCGATAGTTATTCCAGTCAATTCCAAAAAATTATTTGTTGTTAAAATTCCTTTTAATCATATGTAAATATCTAATGCAATAAAAATATAAATAATACATGCATACATACATATATTAACATTCAAAACTAAAATTACACTTTGTCATAAAAGATTAAAACATAGATCTACAGTTGAAACATTATATTGATTCCATATAAGTTTCATTTTTAACTTTAAATATAATTAAATCAATCAACATGAAATGTAAATTTCCAGACTAAAGGAAATGGATTTTAAATTAAATGTGAAAACATATAACTAAAATAAAGCATTGTATTTTAAAATATACATATTTAGTTTCGATTTGACAAAGTAAAGAAAAGCAGCTAATCAATTTGAACATGTAAACATTCAGATCTGAAGAATTACACTTTAATTAGAATATTTAAAAACATAGATTTACACTTAAATATTTTCTTAAAACATAAACAAATTTAATTTTAATCTATGAAACACACAATCATATCATTCAACAAATAATTCGATGTTCGTAAACAATTTTTAATTAAGTCGGTAATACATCATACAAATTATGAAAGTCAAATTAAATTTCCCTTAAACATTGCAAGATCACTATCTATATACAGAAAATGGAATACCTTGCTACCCAATCCTTAAAACATATCTTGTTGATGTTGCCTTTGATTTTCACCTTGAATGAAGAATGCTTCTAGATCTGATTGAATCACCTTAGGATGTTGCATAGAAATCACACAATGAATGATGATATCTCCTCAGATCTTGAAGATCCCCATCCTATCCTCACAAGAGATGGATGCACCACTTTTTATTTATTTTATTTGATTTTTTTATATGGAGTTGAAAGATTTTTGAAAATTTTATTTTGTTGTTTTTGTTTTGTGCCATGAAAAGTTAGGAGAACGGAAAAAAAAGACTGACTGAGAAAGATTGAATTGTACGCACAGAATGAATTACAGAATATGTTTTATTTGAAAGAATATAACTTTTCTCATTCTTTAATTAAAACTTTCATAATTAATTCCCTTGATTATCTCTCTCTCCAATCCTTTCTTTAACGTATGAAATGACATAAAATTTCCACAAATCATGTCATCAAATGACATAAAATTTCCATAAATAATGCATTCAAATGACATAAAATTTCCATAAATCATTTCATGCAATTATGTTTAAATTACATCGATATCGTATATCAATGCGTGCAAATATAACTTTTATAAATGCATTAAAATAATTAAAAAACTTTCAAAAATCAAACAAATAATAATTGATATTTCTCAAATATCAATTAGTTTATTCATTTATAACATTTTAGGAATTAATTAAATCATGTGGTTTTTCAGAGAATTCATCATTACATTTGTGCGACTCAAAGGTGTAAATTCAGTCAGCGATTAATATCGAACTATTCAAATATTAACGTTCATACGCCACTTAGTAGGTGGTGTGATATTTTAGCTGAATGTAGTGCTTACACATCTTTTGGTAAAATCAAATTTTACTTATTATAAGCGGTACCTAATAATGACAATTATTTACACCAATTCTCCTCGTCAAAACTATATCACTTTGGATTTAAGGAATTTTGTAATTGTCAAAATTCCAATTTTATCTACATTCAACTTTATAGTCCAATCACAAAGTCCTTGGTTCAATAATAATAATAATAATAAACCGAAATGATATGAGGTCAGAGACTTTGACTTTGCTTTGACTTCAATTGACCAAGATACCAACCTCATATAACTGAGAAAACGAATCCACTCTTGAATAGTGTTTCACTTCTAATGCTTCCACTCGATCCAGCTATAGGACGCTGTGCCACAATTTAATTATAACCAAAGCGACGCTTCCACATTGAAGATCGACTGTATTCTCAAGTCGAGAGAACTGTGTGAATTAGTCACATCAATATTCTCAGCTTGACCTTAGTTATATTAATCAACAGAAAACTATCTAGTGAGTCATTCCATAGTTATCCAATAACTATCAGTACGTACCCCTTGGTATCCCCAATTGTAACAACCCTGGTTTGGAGATTACCTATCAATATTAAATTACAATGTTAATTATAATTTAATATTATAAATTAAATTAAAATTGGAGAAATTAAATTGTTTATTTGAAATAAACAATAAAATTGGAATTAAAAATAAAGCTTAGAACTTTATTTTATTTTGTTTGGAGTGATAATAAATGAAATATAGGCTTTAAATAAAGAAAATGAATTTAGTTTAGAGAAAATGCTATAATTATATTAATTATTGCTCAATTGCTTCTTTTAATAGTTTTTAAAAGCAGTATTTGATTTTTTTAAGGTGTTTTATTTAATAAATAGGTGGAAATTGGTTTTAAAATATGGTTTGGCTATAAATTATGTTTGGAAATGGTTTGATATATTTTTCTAAGTGAAAAAAGTATTTTTGTTGAATTTTAGAAGTTTAAAATAAAGTTTTATTCATTTATTGAGTAAATAGTGCACTTTTGTAAATTAAGGATTTTTTTATAATAAAAATGTTTTAAAAATATAAATTAGTCTTTTTATATGGTGTAAAATAAATTATTTCATGAGTATGTAAATTTACATATTTTGTTTGGTTGGAAATTTTAAAAGATAATGACTTTGTTTTATTGTATCATGTAAATAGGTGTATATTTGCTTTGCATGTGAATTAATTGCTTAGGCTAAGTGATTTATTTTCCGTTCTTGGGTCTAAAGCCTATTAGCCTTAACTAGATAAGTGAGAAGCAGACAAATTCATTTACTATACTTTCATTTTCTTAGCCTTCCTTCTTCTTCTTTTCTTTAAACAAGTACAATAAAAAGAAAATTCATCCTCTTCTTTCAATTTCAAGTTGCAAGCCCATTTTGTTCTATTCAAGCCAAAACTTCTTCAAATTAAAATGAAATTAAAAGGTAATCTCGCTTGAAATCCTAAAGTTTCATCAAAATCATAAATTGAGAATGGTTTTTCTAATCTACTGTGTATTTCATGTTGCATTTATGTATATTGAAGTTTTACAGGTTTTTGAAGTCGTTTCATCCCCAAAGCTTCAATATTTTAGCATAAATTCGAGGTTTGATCATCTCTAACAGCAAGGTGAGTTAAAACTCACAATCTCTATCTAATGCAATGCTCAGAGTAATATTCTATGCAAATTCCTGCTCTATAATTGTTACTGTTTTTGTTTCTTATCTCTGTGAAAATATGTCTCTGGTTGCTACTTTGAACTGTTGTATCTCTCAACTCCGGCAACGAAGTGCTACCGGATTTCTTTCAGATGATAGTTTATGTGTTATACTTTGTGCATGCAAAATTTCGTAGATTTCTATCATCATTTGCTACTTTAAATTCATGCTGGAAAATCGAACTGGAGCTGAATTCGCTTGGGAAAAAAATATACCCTAGGTCGACATGCCTGTCGACCTAAGGGTCGACCATAGTAATACCTAGATCGGCCGTACGGTTGACCTAGGGACTAGTATGGTCGACCGTAAGGTCGACCTGCATGCCGACCAAATGGGAGGCAATGAGCCTCCTGTCTTCTGTTGCTTATATATTTCTTCCTGCATTGTTTATTTCTTGTTTCCCTCGCATTTTGTTGATTTATGTTGAAATGTTTTGTGATGTTCGGAAGGCTATGATGCCTATAAAACAACTAGCTAAATATGAAAAATTTGAAATTCAAATTTGTATTGATTTTGAGTTGAATTTGAAATGAATTCGAATTGAATTTGAGTTATCGGTTTTGAGGTATTTTCTTTGTTTTTCATTGTTTTCGAGCACGGTTTTCTCCAAACGATTTTTGAAATAATTTTTATAATAAATTGGCATTTTAAATAATTAGTGTATAATATTTAAATTATTTTTGAGCTATACAGCCTATACATTCTCTATAATAAGGGAATTTTCAATGTTTGATTCCAAATACGATTTCGAAAATTGGTTTTAAAAGATTGTTTTCTCAAGTAAATTATTTTATATATAATACACGTTTTTGCACATTTTAAGCAAAAAAGAAGGAGAATTAAATGGTTTAGTAAAACATGTAGTACGGGACATGTGCGCTTATCTTATCGGTTAATTCATAACTTATCTGTTTGATCGTTTTGACCTTCGGGTCGAGTTTACCAATGAGATAAGGTAAAAAATTTATTGCTTTGAGTGTGAATTTTACTAGCGGCTAGTATACTGTTTAGTGCGAACATGTGGTATAGGACACACGTTAACACTGTTCGGGTTCCTATCCGAGAGTTTGTGACATATTTTCCATTGTGACATGACAGTACTGGACCTTCAGGTAATTGACCTTGCGGTGTATTTGTTTTCAAGACGTTTGCCATTGCGACGTTTGCCATTGCGATGTATTTTCCATTGTGGCGTATTTTCCATTGCGGCATACTTTTCCACTGTGACATTTTGCCTTTGGGAGAGGTACCTATTTGAGATAATAGTACTTGGCAAGGCTTCGGCCACATGCATGTGCAAACACTTTTGAGATGATTTACTTGACTATTTTCCCTAGTGTATCGCTCCTTTTCGGAATTGGTCCTTCGAACCATTCGATATATATTTGTGGCAGTTACCTTTCGAAAATTTGAACTTTTGAGAGTTCTATTTTTAGGAATTTGAGTTGCCTATAATGGCGTTATTTGAGATTTTCCTTTTGGCATTATTGTTGAGATTTGCCTATTAGCCTTGTTATATGATATTTCCCTTTTGACGTTTATTTGGGATTATAGTCTCCTATGTTGGAGAGTAATATTTGATTTCCTTATGGTGTATTTTGAGATGGTGGTTTCTTTGAGATTTTTTTGAGTTTCCCTATATAGCTGGTTTAGGATTTCTTCTTTTTAGGAGTTATACTTTCCCTAAACCACTATTGATGATTTGTGATATGCTGATGATACGAGGCTTGCTATATGTAGCGTTTTATGGATTGTCTTATCTCTTTTTTAGAATATATGTTTGTGTAAGTGATATCATCCCATCACTTAAAGTATCCATACCAAACTTATACTCATGCTTATACTCGGCATCGTTCCTTTTGGTTTAAGAAGAACATTACCCTTATCCTTATGCATCTACTACGCTTATGCTTATAAACTGATATGTTTAGCTAGACCGACCCTTGTATTTTATATTCGGGTTAGATCGAGGTATTTCAGGTTAGGTACTCTTATGGACTTAGCATATTCTGCTTCCGCATGGACTTATCCGCTAGCCCTTTTTGTTGTAATATTTTTGTCGCTACTCTGATATGTATATTGTTTTGACTCGTATGTGTATTGTGGTCGTCATACCACTTATGACGTATTATTTGTATTGTATTGGGATGTATATGTATATATGTATATATATCTGTTTGTTGTTCTGTGATGTGTTATGCATTTGAGTTATTGTATTTTGTTCTGATAGACCTATAGCCACCTATGGCTTTGTATTAAGTATGTATTGGATATATCAATCCATTTGAATTAGAAAAAAATACATAGAATTTATTGACGTATTCAATAGAAATTTAAGACAAGTCTATAAATGGTCGCTCCTAACCAGCCCTATTCTCCGTATTAGCAGACGGTATTACCTAGTAATACTCTCTGTTAATATTGGCCTCGGGGTGGGGCGTCATAACTTGGTATCAGAGCCGAATTCAGAACGAAAATAGGATAAACACAGAACATAAGCATATATTACAATATATCCAAGTATAGTACAAGTGTTACAAATCCCTTAATCATCATGCCCTTTATCTTTTCGTGTCCTTTGAGATTGAACTTTGTTCTAGGAATATTTTTTATTTCATAGTATCCCAGAAGTAGAATTGATGAATCTTATCTGAGGAGCAATCCTAATCATGATTGTTTTAATTGAGTCATCTTCAATACAGGTGCTTGACACCCATCCATATCGGAGGAGTTTGTGGATGCTTTTGGATGTTCTTGTCTTGCTCTTTTGTGAGGATTGCGAATCCTATTGAGTGGATCCACAATATTTGATATGATGTATGAGGATTTGGGATTATTGCTTATAACTTATCTTTTCGTGCGAATTAGCATGCCATTTTCTATTTAGAGTTTGGAATGTTTGAGATAAAGTGGCTTGCCTATTATCAATCCACATTTTGTGATTCGAAGAATCCTATATTAGGTATCCTTATTCGGCTGATTTGTTGCTTCTTGTCCTTCAGAATGTTAACGATGATTTCGAAGTCTCTGTATTCACACTTGAGTTTCGAGATGTTGAATATCTCGAATTCTAGTCATTGTAACTCTGTTGATTTTGTGAGTACGTTTTGGGTATGACGCCCAATCGGGCAAATGAATATTGTATTGACTTCATTTTTGGGTCTTAGCCTTTCGATCATCCTCCTATGAGGATGTCCACCGGGGAAATGAGGTGATTCATTGATTTATTTGATATTTCCATTCTTATGCCTTTTGAGATCCTCTTTGGATACTCAATTGTTGATATACTTTATGGTATTACTTCACTCGAAGTAATGATTTGTTATTAATGTTGCTTCTCCTTATTTGAGAAGATATGTACCTTTGCTTTTATAGCTCATTTCTCTCTTTTTAATCTATCGTGTGGTATTGGGGTCATTCTTCAGCTTGACCATACACCGATTTTTCATAAGCTGCGAGTCGTAGAGGATAGCATTACTCTTACCATATCCCGTACTCTTATGAGTATTGTGAGTGGTTCTTTATACCGTTCAGAATAATGAACACTCCGGTCTATTCCATCAATCTTGAGGATCAAATATTCTAGGAATATCTCGATGAGCTCGATTTGTGTTTCTTGATTTTGAGAATAAGTAATAAATTGTGTTTTTTGAATTTTTCAAAAATTAAAGATATGTTACTAAGAGAAATTTGATTTTGTTTTTGGGAAAAACAAAGAATATTTTGAGTATTATATATAAGGTATTTCTTTTTAAAGAAAATGAATTTTTGTGTAGGGTTGTCCATTTAGTGCTTTAATAATTTTGGTCGATGCATTTGGCCAACGTTATCGATTGGAATTTTCTAAACGCTCTGATGAGACAGTCAGACACGGTAAATTGAGTTTTAATAAGTTTGAAAACATTTAATATAATGGAGTATTAATTTTTATTTTAAATGTTTAAAGAAACCATTGAACCATAGTGAGTGATGGATGAGTGGCAAGGCAGTTTTGATCATTTGATCAACTCGGCAGCCAATCAATAAGGTCATTTACTATAAATTAATGGCGAAGCAATACCCTTATATTATTGAAATTTATGATAATTTGGGTAAGTCGAGTGAATAATTCTAACTAAGGGGATGTCTTAATTAGAAGAAAATATCATTTGATGCTCCGATTAATAAAATGATGTATTTGAGGTAAAAGAATACTTTAATTTGAAAATTAGAATATTAATTGAATATTTTAGTACAATTTATTAATGATGACTATAAAAATTTGTTTTGGCACTTAGTTATTTGAGTAACAGTAGAGGATAGAATTAACACTCTATCTTAAGCGAAAATAGAGAAGTGTTAGTTTGAACATTTAGTATAAATTTGTGAGCTAGATTTTGTCCTAAACTTAAATGGTATTAAAACTTGTGGGTTTGAAATTGCAAAATTCTTTTAGAAAAAAGTTCGAACTAATTATCAACTTTACTTAGTTTTATGTTGATAATTAGATAAAAATTTAATTTTTGTGACAAGTGGAAATTTGAATTTGGATTGTTTTGATAAATGAACAATTTGTGTAGTATAATCATTTTAAATTGTGAGAATAATTTTAAATTTTATATATATATATATCTCAAAAAGTTATTTTGGTTGATAATCAATAATTATCTCTTGATAATGAAAGAGACTAGTTATATCTTCCAGAACGAGTTTTCAAGTTAACCGTTTTAAAGTAGATTTTGAAAAGTAATGAAAATATTTCCACTTAATAAAATATTTTATGATGATTACATTAAGTTAATTATAATTTTATATGCCTTAGTTTTTCGGGAAAAAGGAAAATTATTTAATAAATGATTTATCAAAAATCTTGTTTGAAAATGTAGTTTGAGCTCAAAATGATTTGGAAAATTTTTAAATTTTAAATTGATTTAAAAGCTGAAATTTTGTTTGGAAATGTGGTATACTAAAACAGCGGTAACTTGAGATATTTAACTCCAAATGAGTTCAATCATTTTGCAAATTAAAGAGCATTCAGTAAGCTAAAAATTACTTTTTACCACTTTAAAATATTTTTCTTTTTACCGAGTCTAAAATAGGTTTGAAAGTGGATAGGCAGTTCCGCCGTATCACAAAATTCTCTAAGATTTAAGCTGAAAGTAAATTTAACATAACTTTCAAATCATAAATATGATTTTGATGATCTTTATATTGTTGGAAAGCTTAGACTTAGTGAAACAACTTAAATTTTATAAAATATTTCATATTTGGCGGTTTACGGGTCAAAACATGTTTTTTACGGTAGGTTTGAAATGAAATTGATCTATTTCCGCTAATAGTTAAGTGTAGTACTTCTTATTTATGAACACGAACTATTATCATCAATTTCAGTTAAGTACAGTTGAAAGAGGATAGTTGGAATATATTTTGAGCAAAAAAGAATTGTGCAACTTCGCTTTAAAATGCTAAAAGGAAAGGTATGTTTTCGGATTAAATTTTTAAAGTTTTAAATGATGATATATATTGTGTTTCCGTCCTAATGGTCGATGTATATTATATAAATCATTTTTGTAATAGTGGCCCTCCGTACATATGAGACTTCGCCGGTTTTTGCGAAAATTTCTAACACTTAGAAAACTTGAGAAACAAATTGGTAAGAAATAGTATATATTACAAACTAGAGAATACCTATGGAAGAATTAGTGAATAAACAACTTGAACTTTATTTACTCCGATGAAGAGTAATGAATTTAAATTTAACATCTAAGTAAGAAGCTTTGGAAATTTTCAAGTGTTGAAAATTGAGAATTTTTAATCTTGAAGATAGTAGGTTGGAAAACTTTAAGAATATTTGACTAGTAAGAGAGAGTTTAAAAATCTATTCCTTGAGTCTTAACTTGCCTTTGTGCAATTATTTTACGACTTGCATTTATGCAGTCGTATGAGTTTGGTGGTATTAGGGGAAAACCACCTACCTCTTATTGGGTTTTATTTCCGTAATAGTGGACAATCTAATATTGGTATGACTCCCTTTGTAGGGTTATGCGGCAAATCGTATCGATTATCATCTTGTGGGTTGGAGTTTGGGATAAAGTTGTGACTAAATCCCGACTCTGTTCGTGAAGCTTCTTAGGAATCGATCTCACCCGATTTATCTATTGCGTAGCATATTATCTGTGTTTTGATTCAAAGGTGAGATGCCTTCAAAATCATGTGTGCTGCTTGGAAAATTCAATGGTTCGCTAATTCCAATATTAGCACTTTGGAAACCATCGAATTAATTGAGCAAGCCTTATCTTGGTTTTCTACCATTCTATTTTGAGAGTGAGAGAATTTTTAAACTCGAGCTTTTCAATCTTTCTTTTGCTTGATGAAATAATTATATTGAATATAAATTCTTCTCTAGAAATTACATGGATGCAATTTTGTTAAGGAGGGGAGTCTGTAATAACCTTGGTTTGGAGATTACTTATCAATATTAAATTATAATGGTAATTACAACTTAATATTTTAAATTAAATTAAAATTGGAGAAATTAAATTGTTTATTCGAAATAAACAAAAAATTAGAATTAAATTATGAAAATAAAGCTTAGAACTTTATTATTTTGTTTAGAGTGATAATAAATGGAATATGGGCTTTAAATAAATAAAATTACTTTACTTTAGAGAAAATGCTATAATTATACTAATTGTTGCCTGATTGCTTCTTTTAATAGTTTTTAAAAAGAAGTATTTGATTTTTTAAGGTATTTTATTTAAATAAAAAGGTGGGAATTTATTTTAAAATATTTTATGGCTATAAATTATGTTTGGAAATGGTTTGAAATATTTTTCTAAGTGAGCAAAGTATTTTTGTTGAATTTTAGAAGTTAAAAATAAAGTTTTAGTATTGTATTGAATAAATAGTGCATTTTTGTAAATTAAGGATTTTTTTAGTAATAAAAATGTCTTGAAAATATAAATTAATCGTTTTATATGGTGTAAAATAAATTATTTCATGAGTATGTAGATTTACATATTTTGTTTGGTTGAAAATTGGAAAAGATAATGACTTTGTTTTATTATATAGTGTAAATAAGTGAATATTTGCTTTGCGTGTGAATTAATTGCATGGGCTAAGTGATTTATTTTCTCTTCTTGGGTCCAAAGCCCATTAGCCTTAACCAGATAAGTAAGGAGGGGAAAAATTCGTTTACTTTATGTTCATTTTCTTAGTCTTCATTCTTCTTCATTTCCTGAAACAAGTACACTAAAGAGAAAATTCATTCTCTTCTTTCAGTTTCAAGTTACAAGCCAATTTTCTTCAATTCAAGCCAAAACTTCTTCAAATTAAAATGAAATTAAAAGGTAATCTCGCTTGAAAACCTAAAGTTTCATCAAAATCATAAATTGAGAATGGGTTTTTCTAATCTACTATGTATTTCCTGTTGCGTGTCTGTATATTAAAGTTTTACAGGTTTTTGAAGTTGTTTTCGCACCAAAGCTTCAATATTTTAGCATAAATTCAAGGTTTGATCATCTCTAACAGCAGGGTGAGTTAAATCTCACAATCTCTAGCTAATGCAATGCTCAAAGAGCAATATACTGTGCAAGTTCCTGCTCTGTAATCGTTTATTATTTTTATTTCTTACCTCTGTGAAAATATGTCTTGGGTTGCTACTTTGAACTAATGCATCTCTCAACTCTAGCAACAAAATCCTACCAGATTTCTTTCAGATGGTAGTTTATTTCTTATACTTTGTGCATGCAAAATTCATAGATTTCTATCATCCTTTTCTATTTCAAATTCACGCTGGAAAATCGAACTGGAGTTGAATTCGCCTGGAAAAAAAGACGTACCCTAGGTCGACATGCCCGTCGACCTAGGGGTCAACCATAGTAATACCTAGGTCAACCGTACCTAGGGACTAGTATGGTCAACCATGTGGTCGAACTGCATATCGACCAAAGGGGAGGCAATAAGCCTCCCGCCTTCTACTGCTTATATATTTCTTCCTACGTTGTTTATTCCTTGTTTCCCTTGCATTTTTTTTGATTTATTTTGAGATGTTTTGTGATGCTTGGAAGGCTATGATGGCTATTGATAGGCTAGCTAAATTTGGAGAATTTGAAATTCAAATTTTTATTGATTTTGAGTTGAATTTGAATTGAATTCGAGTTATCGGTTTTGAGGTACTTACTTTTTTTTCATTGTTTTTTAGCACGTTTTCTCCAAGCGATTTTTGAAATAATTTTTAAAATAAATTGACATTTTAAATAATTATATAATATTATTAAATTATTTTTGAGCTATACAGTCTATATATTCTCTATAATAAGGGAATTTTCAAAGTTTTATCCCAAATACGATTCCAAAAATTGCTTTTAAAACCTTGTTTTCTCAAGTAAATTATTTTATATATATAATATACGTTTCTGCACATTTTGAGCAAATGGGGAGGAGAATTAAATTGTTTAGAAAAATACATGGTATGGGACACATGTGTTATCTTATCGGTTAATTCACAACTTGTCTATTTGATCGTTTTGACCTTCGGGTCGAGTTTACTGATGAGATGAGGTAAACTTTTTACTGCTTTGAGTGTGAAATTTACTAGCGGCTAGTAAACCGTTTAGTGCAAACATGTGGTATGAGACATGTGTTAACACGGTTTGGGTTCCTAAATGAGAGTTTGTGACACATTTGGCATTGCGGCATGCCAGTACTGGACCTTCGGGACATTGCCATTGCGGTGTTTACCATTGTTGTGTATTTGTTTTCGAGATGTTTTCCATTGCAGCATTTGCTATTGTGGCATATTTTCCATTGTGGCATATTTGCCATTGCAGTGTATTTGTTGTTGTGACGTTTTGCCTTCGGCCGAGGTACTATTTGAGATAATAGTATTGGGCAAGGCTTCGGCTACATGCATGTGCAAACACTTTTGAGATGATTTCTTTGAATATATTTCCTAACGTATCGCCCCTTTCAGGAATTGGTCCTTTGAACCATTCGATATATATATTTGTGGCGATTACCTTTCGAGAATTTGAACTCTTGGGACTTCTATTTTTTGGAATTTGAGTTGCCTACACTAGCGTTATTTTAGATTTGCCTTTTGGCGTTATTATTGAGATTTTCCTATTGGCATTATTACATGAGATTTGTCTTTTGACGTTTATTTGGGATTATATTCTCTTATGTTCGAGAGTTAAATTTGATTGCCTTATGGCATATTTGAAGATGGTGCTTTCTTTGAGATTTCTTTGAGTTTTCCAATATGGCGGGTTTGGGATTTCTCCTTTTTAGGAGTTATATTTTCCCTAAACCACTATTGATGATTTGTGGTATGCCGATGATACGAGGTGTAACAACCCGCATATTTTACGATTGTGTATTTAAATATTTTTGTAACGACCCGCCGCTCTGACCGCCTCTAGTCGGTAATTAAACCAACTAGAAACGTTCAAAATGATGGATTGTTATTTAGTTTATAACATTTAAACAGAATCAGCTATAGAATCACAGAATAATAATCATATTTCCCATAAAAAGAACTTTTCTTTTATATACAAATATCAGAGTTATACAATGAATTACATTTAATACAGCGGAATATACATATATCTTTTTAAAGTACAAGAAAAATTTTCTGAAAAGCTTTAGTGAAGTGTTTTCCCCTCTCTCTCTAACTTCGCTGCGAGAAAATCTCCAAGCTGTAAAAATACTCGGCCTGACCCGAGCGTTTTATGCAAAACACAAAAACACTCGAGTCAGGATTAATCTTTATTCAAGTAAATAAATTTGCAATGAACTGAATAAAATAGTAACAGCAGTAAAGCATGAACATGTGTGGACAATGGTTAAGGTCGAGGCATAGCGATGAATGGATGAAGAGACCAGCAGTGAATACAACAAACACAGAGGCAACAGTGATGCATGCTGCAACATACCAGAGCACAAAGAAGTACAAAATGAAAACTACAAGAAATCATGTATGCAGACCAAATGCTCAATGTCACAAATATACAACAACAAGCATCAGAGTGCAAAGTGCTCGAGTACAATGAACAAAGAACAGCATGCACCAGTGATGAAAGTTACAAACAGAGACTACAAGGCAGTGAACACTTGAATGCATCAATAACAAATTGCAAGACCTCAAGTGTACATGGAACAATGCAACACAGTGACCATTATCACTGACTCAATTAAACAAGACACATACTGCAGTGGACATACCAAAATGCAACAGGATGAACCGCAAATCCAAACAAGTGCAGGTGAACAAGTGATACCAGCTACAAATAAGCAAAGACCATATGGTCAGTGCATAAGAACAAGGCCCAACAAAATCACAAACCAAGTGCAACTGGAAATAACAACATGCAATGCATGACTACAACTACAAAGGTTCAAGGCTGAGACAAACCCAATGCACCAATGCAACAGCATACGAGGTGCAGACAACTCGACTCAACAGCAATGCATGACTACAACTACAGAGACCACAGTTACTACACAACACAGCAGCAATCAAGATGGTGGCAAATGTATACAAGTGATGCATGAACCAGAACAGAGTTTTTTTTTCACTTTGAATAACATTCGCTGTTGTTTTATACTTACAGTGAGATTTTTAAAATTTAATTTAACTTAAACCAAATTTTAAAACATGCTGTGTGACATAACAACAAGTTTTACTTAAATTCTAAGTACTAATATCAAAGAGTTCAAGAGAATATGAATTTTGATCCAAGTTTTAAGCTTGAAAACTGGTAACAGAGATAACAATGGGACATGTACATATATATATATATATATATATATATATATATATATATAGGAAATCATCACATTCATTCCAGGGCTAATCATGCAACCATAATTTTTACTTTGGATTTAAAGAGTGAAGTTACTCGAATTTCACATGCAAACACATCACACAAAATTCTTTCAAGTACCACCAAATTGTAACAGATCTTAGTCTTAAGTTTTTTTAAAGTTTTGTCCACATTAGTTTGAAAACAGAGGAGCAAATTAGCATTAATCAGGCATACAAAAACATATGGTGGTGCAGACTACAAATGAGTGCAAACAAAATAAACCAAATGCAACAGTTATACCAACATAATGCAACAATGAAGCACTGAATAGTAAGCAGACCAGAAACACTAAGTCAAATGCAACAGAATGGAATGCAACTACAAGTGCAACAGTCAAGTCCAAATGCATCAATGAGGAAACTGCAGTGGACATGTATACAACAGAGGAAGCCATGATCAAGTCCAACAGAAATGCATGCAAGTGTCAACAGTCAATTATGACCAAGTATAGGTGCAAGTGTACACAAGTGAAGCAAAATGAAAACCATGCATCAGTGATCAACACAGCAGCTCGAAGACACAGTACAACAATGCACAAATAAATTTTAAAATAACCTATAAATTTTATGGTTACTTACTTAAAAAGAAAAGAACAATGTAGTTTTCAAATATGACTGTTTTGATTTTCTTATTTGAAAGACATTTTAAATTTAACTTTTAAATGAAACAAACAAGTTAAATTTATAACTTAAGTTTTAAACAGAGATTAACTCTATACTTTCTCTCATTTCAAAACATAGATTCAAACTTCTTAAATTATGTATGATAGCAAGTAAACAAGAATCAGAAGCATGCAAGTCAAACTATACTTTCCTACATCATTCAACTTCAATAGCAATAGAAAAAAGGTTTTAAATTTAGTATGGTTTACACTGTAAACCAAAGTGTTACAGGAAACAGAAAACTGGAAACAACATTTCCAAGCAAATATAAACACAAGCATAGCCATTCATTCACATGCAAAAGCTATTCACAATTATACAAGCATTCAAACACAAAGAACTGAATAAAGCATAGGTTTACTCACAAGCATCATAGAATAAATTGAAGGTTGAAAGGTTTGCTCACTGTATTTATCACAAACAGTTTCTAAAAGAACCTCAAATTTGTGTTTTTAAGTTAATTACTGAAACTTGGTCAATTTCAAACTTATTAAGTTTTGTTATTAAAATATGGTGCAAGCTTAAAGCACAACTTCAACTTGTTTACTGAAACAAAAATGTATAGCTACTTAGTTTTATCATTAAATCAAATAGAGACAGGGGGAAAAGAAATGGACTTTCTTACAGGTTCTCAAATTTTTTTTCTAAAACAGTGACTAACCTCTTGTACAGTCAACATGACAAACCAAGCATTCAAATTTCTTGCATGCAAACAAGATTTACATTTCCTATATCACTCAAACATACACATAGCAACACTGATAAGAGGGAGACAGGGTTTACTCACAGGTATTAATTTTCTTTACTACATTTTCCTTAACCAGATTTAAAAAATCCATCACATGCAGCAACAACAAACAAGCAAAGTTTTTGATATAGCATCTGTTCTTATCAGATTTTTAAATGATAGCATCTGTCCTCATCAGTTTAAAAACAAATTTTAAATAGCATCTGTTCTTATTAGTTTAAAACAAATTTTAAATAGCATTTATTCTTATCAGTTCAAATTCAAGCAATCGAGCAAATGATAGCAAATAACACCCAACAAACATACATGCAGAGACTTATCTGGTCTTATCAGTTTAAATTAAATTAACTGAGCAAATGATAACAAATAACACCCCAAATCATAGCATGCAACCAAGCACCCAATTCATACAAATTTAAAAACTTGAATAACGATTAATTGTGAGAAAACTCACCTTTGTCGAAGCGAAGACGAAAGCCAAAAAAAATAAAAATTCAAAGAGGCCGAACGAGAACGAAGCAGCAGTGAGCAACGAAGAATAGATCGAGCAAGGCAACACGCAAATTCCTATCGATCAAGAAAATAGCGCAGCTTCGAAAGCCCTAGTTTTGGACGAAGAGGAACACGAAGCCGCCATTGTTGTTTCTTTCGTTCGTTTATTTTGTTTAGGGTTTAAAAAATGAAAATGGTAAAAGGAGACGGGTATACTTAATCACGGCACTAATATCAAACGCGGGCCAACCAAAATTTTCAAAGCCTAAACAACAATTAACAAATTTTCCTTTTATATTTTTATTTTGAATTTCAATTGGTTTTGTAAATTTTGTTGTTTGAATTTTTAACTGTGTATTTCTTTATCTAATTTGTATTGATTAAAATTTTATTCCTTTTTATTTTAAAGAAAAGAAAAATGTTATTTAAAACTAACCATCCATTTATAAATTTATATAAATAATAATTCTTGTATCCAAATTATTTTTCTAAGTCATTAGTTTGAATTTAAAATACAAATTCTATATTCAATTTCAACTCTAAAGTCAAATTTAAATTTTTATTCAACATTTTATAGATTAAAGTTTAATATTTAATCGCCAATATCCTAGTTATATTGGGTATTTAATTTAAATCTCATTCAAATATTTAAAATTAATTAAATATTTTCAATTAAAATTGTTCAAAAATTCAGGATCGTTACAATCTCCCCTCCTTAAAAGAATTTCGTCCCAAAATTACAAGTAAGGAAAAATGATTGTTAAAATTTCACCGATATTTATATTTTACACAATTTTATCAAGTTTGAAACTTATTAAAAATAAATGAGTATAGAATTCATTCTATTTGTTTTATCTCACTAACTTTGTTAATTAACTCACTTGCTCATCATTTTCTACAATCAAGACGCAAAAGTCTTTTATTAAAGTTTTCAACTTACAAAACCCAAATTTTAAATTTGTAATTCTTCATTTAAGAAATTTACATAGTATAACCTTTCCAAAGCTGTGGACTTTCAAAACATTTCAAAAATTCTCTTCCTTAGTTCATTAGGTTGGAATTTATGTTACTTTAATTTCAGATTATTGATTTTGCTATTTAAAGTTTGAAAATACTTGCTAACTCGAAATTTAACAAGTCTATTTTCGTTCTTAAAGACATTAGGCATACGCTGGCCAGGCGCAAGTCTAAAAATCTCCAAGTACTAAATATACTTGCTTCAATTCCCAATGAAAATACTTTAAAAATCTTTTTTAAAAATGGATATGGAAAGCACATTCCCCCATGGATCACAGTTTACCCGGCGGTTCCGCTACTATCCCAGTAGAATCGCTTGTAACTGTAGATTTCTCATCTCTTGAATTTCGCCATGGTTGTTGCCATAGATCGCGGTCCACACGGCGGTTACGCTACTATCCCAGTAGAATCGCTTGTGACCGTAGGCATCTCGCCCCTCGAATTTCGCTTTGGCTTCTAGATTGCAGTTTACACGGCGATTGCGCCACTATCCCAGTGGAATCGCTTGTAACTGTAGGGATCACGCCCCTCAAATTACGCTAGTCACTCCAACTAATGGAAAACAAATGGCCAATCCAACTAATGGAAAACAAATGGCCAATCCAACTAATGGAAATCAAATGGTCAATCCAACTAATGGAATTCTACGTAGCTACGATTTTCAAATGGACACTCATCTCGAGTTCCAACAACCTTCACAAATTTTAAATGGAAGGTACTTTTCCATATCCTCCATTTGGAAAACATAATATCATACATACATATATAATATTTCACTTCACAATTCGTACATATCATACTCATGTACTTACATAAGTTTTCCATAACAATTACCTTCCAAACTAATGGTTTTCGAATTTATTGTATTCTCGTATATACGTTCTGAAAACCTCAATATCTCATACCCATAAAAAATAGAGGATTCACAAATTTTCCATTTCATTATCCATTTAAAATTTTCCTCTAAGTCGATTTGGAATTTTAAGGTTATCTCAAACCCAATTCATATTCATAATCCAATTTATTATCGACTTCACACTCGATTTGGATTTCATGTTACATCGTCAATTCTCAACACATAATTGATGTCTATCGATATATAACCTCTGAGCTCGTACGTCTCAGAGAAGGGTGTTAAGCTAAGAGAATAAATTCTCCGCCACCAACAGATATATATTTAATAGAGAGCAATTGATATGTCGTCAATTCACAATGCTAGACATACAATCCAAATCAACCATTCAAAACTCAAAGTTCAACTTATATTGTTTATGGGTGTCAAAGTTAAACTCAATTTAACTCAAGATTCAATCTTCTTGAAAAATTTCAAGTTGAACTAATTGTTCAAATTTCCAAAAAATATCTACACAAGATATATATAATTTTTTTTCCACACTTAACCATTTGAAAACAAATTTCAAATCATTTTTTCAACTTTCAATCTTTGAAAACAAATTTCAAAGCAATTTCCTTAAACGGAAACACTTCCAAATATTTATCCATTTTAAACTTAAAATGGTTCACTTAAATCAATCAAATAAATCCTTACCGATTTATTTTAAACTTACGTTCCAAATCCGTAAATTTATTTCCATATTTCTAAAATAAATCAATATTTATTTTTAACAAATTTCCCTTTCTTTTATAAATTCCATAATGCATTTACATTTCCAAAATATCTATGAATATACGATTTTCAAATCAATTTCACATATTCATTTTCAATTTATCTTTAAAAGATAAAATCTCAAAACATTCACTTTTCACTTTATCTTTAAAAGATAAAATTTCAAACCTTTCATTTCATATTGGAAAATATTTCCATACTTATCTAATTATAAGTAATTCACAAGTCCATTCATTTTCAACACTTGGAAAATATTCAATATACTTAAATCATAATCAGGTATATATTTCACTCTTTAAGGAAATCATTCTTTTAAACACATTTATTTGGGTCAAAACGAATGTTGCGTAAAACATCGTTACGACGACCCAAAATCACTAGTAGTGGGATTCGAATTTAAGATAGATATATAAATCCCAATACTAAATAAAACATTTTTTTTGGAAACCATTATAACAACAGTGTTATAGTCCATCATTTCCTTTAATTTCTCTCGAAAAACGTCTATTTCAACAATGAATGTTGAAATCTATGCTTTCGATTCTTAACACATTTCAAAACAACTTCAAATGAATTTACTCCATTTCATAATGTTATTTCCCCAAAACATTCCCATTTAAGTTTTTCAACTTCGACTTAATTCATAGTTTGAATTCTGCATACATTTCACAATATTGGTTTTAAGCCAACTTCAAATTTTCCAATATTAAGTTTTCCACTTAACTTAATTCCATGCCCGTTCAAATTCAAATTCATCACTGAATCTATTAAACCTATTATGGATTTTCATGTTGACAAACTTCAATTTTGAAATCTAAATCTCATTTGAACTTTGCATTTGCTTTCTATTTCCAAAATAGTCAACTAGTTCTTTAGTAAACCACTCATCGACTTGGTTCCATTAGATTCATATTTCCACATTAACTATTTTAGGCATTAGTCTAAACTTGGAATATAAGCTTTTACATCAAAACTAGTTTGATTCATACAGTTAAGTTGACAAATAAATTTCCTATCAAAATTTTGCAATCCTTATTAGCGAAGGTCGGATTATTCAATCATTTTCCCAAGACATAACCGATTTATTTAATAATATATTCACTGTCCAAAATTGTGAATAAACTTCTTTATTCAATTCAATGTTTATAGACATTTATTTAAAAGATTATCCACTGTCTAAAATCGTGGATAAAATTTCCAACCAACATTTATTATCACAATATTTAATTTAAAGGATAATTCACTGTCCAAAATCATGAATATATCTCCTTTAATAACTTCTATGTTTCATTTATCAAATTCAATTGGTTTCGAATTTATAAACAATCTTTACAAATTCCATTTCTATTTATAAAACTTCGATCTATAATCTCCTTTTATCACTTCAATTCAATTTATATAACTCAGTTATATACCAAAAGTCCATATTATAAGTTAAATACTTATAATCCATTTATTTACTAAATCATTCTTCACAACATTTGAAATCAATTTTTCAAAAGAATTCAGAATCAAATCCCCAAGTTATAGTTCAATTATTCTCTTGATTACAACCAAATTGACATGTCATTTCATTTCCCAATTGTTACTTTGGAGATATTCACAATATTCGATTTAAACCAATTCATTAATTCACTTAACTTATATTTCACTTTCCGTAAATCTCAACAATTCGATAACGAGCTTTCGAACGATCGGGACTCAAATCTAAGGAGACCTCACCGAAGAGAACTATCGCAAACCTAAATTTAGAGAGGGGAATTTTCAAAAATGATTCTAATTTTCAAAATACCTTTTATTGTAAAGAAAACAATTTTATACTTCTTTAGATTTGAAAACACTTTCTTTAAAGTGATTCTAGTAACTATTCATATTAAACGCCATAAACTAAGCTTTGTGTAAACCAAAGCTCTGATACCACTTTGTAACGACCCGCCGCTCTGACCGCCTCTAGTCGGTAATTAAACCAACTAGAAACGTTCAAAATGACGGATTGTTATTTAGTTTATAACATTGAAACAGAATCAGCTACAGAATCACAGAATAATAATCATATTTTCCATAAAAAGAACTTTTCTTTTATATACAAATATCAGAGTTATACAATGAATTACATTTAATACAGCGGAATATACATATATCTTTTTAAAGTACAAGAAAAATTTTCTGAAAAGCTTTAGTGAAGTGTTTTCCCCTCTCTCTCTAACTTCGCTGCGAGAAAATCTCCAAGCGGTAAAAATACTCGGTCTGACCCGAGCGTTTTATGCAAAACACAAAAACACTCGAGTCAGGATTAATCTTTATTCAAGTAAATAAATTTGCAATGAACTGAATAAAATAGTAACAGCAGTAAAGCATGAACATGTGTGGACAATGGTTAAGGTCGAGGCATAGCGATGAATGGATGAAGAGACCAGCAGTGAATACAACAAACACAGAGGCAACAGTGATGCATGCTGCAGCATACCAGAGCACAAAGAAGTACAAAATGAAAACTACAAGAAATCATGTATGCAGACCAAATGCTCAATGTCACAAATATACAACAACAAGCATTAGAGTGCAAAGTGCTCGAGTACAATGAACAAAGAACAGCATGCACCAGTGATGAAAGTTACAAACAGAGACTACAAGGCAGTGAACACTTGAATGCATCAATAACAAATTGCAAGACCTCGAGTGTACATGGAACAATGCAACACAGTGACCACTATCACTGACTCAATTAAACAAGACACATACTGCAGTGGATAGACGAAAATGCAACAGGATGAACCGCAAAGCCAAACAAGTGCAGGTGAACAAGTGATACCAGCTACAAATAAGCAACGACCATATGGTCAGTGCACAAGAACAAGGCCCAAAAAAATCACAAACCAAGTGCAACTGGAAATAACAACATGCAATGCATGACTACAACTACAAAGGTTCAAGGCTGAGACAAACCCAATGCACCAATGCAACAGCATACGAGGTGCAGACAACTCGACTCAACAGCAATGCATGACTACAACTACAGAGACCACAGTTACTACACAACACAGCAGCAATCAAGATGGTGGCAAATGTATACAAGTGATACATGAACCAGAACAGAGTTTTTTTTCAATTTAAATAACATTCACTGTTGTTTTATACTTACAGTGAGATTTTTAAAATTTAATTTAACTTAAACCAAATTTTAAAACATGTTGTGTGACATAGCAACAAGTTTTACTTAAATTCTAAGTACTAACATCAAAGAGTTCAAGAGAATATGAATTTTGATCCAAGTTTTAAGCTTGAAAACTGGTAACAGAGATAACAATGGGACATGTACATATATATATACAGGAAATCATCACATTCATTCCAGGTCTCATCATGCAACCATAATTTTTACTTTGGATTTAAAGAGTGAAGTTACTCAAATTTCACATGCAAACACATCACACAAAATTCTTTCAAGTACCACCAAATTATAACAGATCTTAGTCTTAAGTTTTTTTAAAGTTTTGTCCACATTAGTTTGAAAACAGAGGAGCCAATTAGCATCAATCAGGCATACAAAAACATATGGTGGTGCAGACTACAAATGAGTGCAAACAAAATAAACCAAATGCAACAGTTATACCAACATAATGCAACAATGAAGCACTGAATAGTAAGCAGACCAGAAACACTAAGTCAAATGCAACAGAATGGAATGCAACTACAAGTGCAACAGTCAAGTCCAAATGCATCAATGAGGAAACTGCAGTGGACATGTATACAACAGAGGAAGCCATGATCGGGTCCAACAGAAATGCATGCAAGTGTCAACAGTCAATTATGACCAAGTACAGGTGCAAGTGTACACAAGTGAAGCAAAATGAAAACCATGCATCAGTGATCAACACAGCAGCTCGAAGACACAGTACAACAATGCACAAATAAATTTTAAAACAACCTATAAATTTTATGGTTACTTACTTAAAAAGAAAAGAACAATGTAGTTTTCAAATATGACTGTTTTGATTTTCTTATTTGAAAGACATTTTAAATTTAACTTTTAAATGAAACAAACAAGTTAAATTTATAACTTAAGTTTTAAACAGATATTAACTCTATACTTTCTCTCATTTCAAAACAGAGATTCAAACTTCTTAAATTATGTATGATAGCAAGTAAAAAAGAATCAGAAGCATGCAAGTCAAACTATACTTTCCTACATCATTCAACTTCAATAGCAATAGAAAAAAGGTTTTAAATTTAGTATGGTTTACACTGTAAACCAAAGTGTTACAGGAAACAGAAAGCTGGAAACAACATTTCCAAGCAAATATAAACACAAGCATAGCCATTCATTCACATGCAAAAGCTATTCACAATTATACAAGCATTCAAACACAAAGAACTGAATAAAGCATAGGTTTACTCACAAGCATCATAGAATAAATTGAAGGTTGAAAGGTTTGTTCACTGTGTTTATCACAAACAGTTTCTAAAAGAACCTCAAATTTGTGTTTTTAAGGTAATTACTGAAACTTGGTCAATTTCAAACTTATTAAGTTTTGTTATTAAAATATGGTGCAAGCTTAAAGTACAACTTCAACTTGTTTACTGAAACAAAAATGTATAGCTAGTTAGTTTTATCATTAAATCAAATAGAGACAGGGGGAAAAGAAATGGACTTTCTTACAGGTTCTCAATTTTTTTTCTAAAACAGTGACTAACCTCTTGTACAGTCAACATGACAAACCAAGCATTCAAATTTCTTGCATGAAAACAAAATTTACATTTCCTATATCACTCAAACATACACATAGCAACACTGATAAGAGGGAGACAGGGTTTACTCACAGGTATTAATTTTCTTTACTACATTTTTCTTAACCAGATTTAAAAAATCCATCACATGCAGCAACAACAAACAAGCAAAGTTTTTGATATAGCATCTGTTCTTATTAGATTTTTAAATGATAGCATCTGTCCTCATCAGTTTAAAAACAAATTTTAAATAGCATCTGTTCTTATTAGTTTAAAACAAATTTTAAATAGCATTTATTCTTATCAGTTCAAATTCAAGCAATCGAGCAAATGATAGCAAATAACACCCAACAAACATACATGCAGAGACATATCTGGTCTTATCAGTTTAAATTAAATTAACTGAGCAAATGATAACAAATAACACCCCAAATCATAGCATGCAACCAAGCACCCAATTCAAACAAATTTAAAAACTTGAATAACGATTAATCGTGAGAAAACTCACCTTTGTCGAAGCGTAGACGAAAGCCAAAAAAAAAAATTCAAAGAGGCCGAACGAGAACGAAGCAGCAGTGAGCAACGAAGAATAGATCGAGCAAGGCAAAACGCAAATTCCTGTCGATCAAGCAAATAGCGTAGCTTCGAAAGCCCTAGTTTTGGACGAAGAGGAACACGAAGCCGCCATTGTTGTTTCTTTCGTTCGTTTATTTTGTTTAGGGTTTAAAAAATGAAAATGGTAAAAGGAGATGGGTATACTTAATCACGGCACTAATATCAAACGCGGGCCAACCAAAATTTTCAAAGCCTAAACAACAATTAACAAATTTCCTTTTATATTTTTACTTTGAATTTCAATTGGTTTTGTAAATTTTGTTGTTTGAATTTTTAACTGTGTATTTCTTTATCTAATTTGTATTGATTAAAATTTTATTCCTTTTTATTTTAAAGAAAAGAAAAATGTTATCTAAAACTAACCATCCATTTATAAATTTATATAAATAATAATTCTTGCATCCAAATTATTTTTCTAAGTCATTAATTTGAATTTAAAATACAAATTCTATATTCAATTTCAACTCTAAAGTCAAATTTAAATTTTTATTCAACATTTTATAGATTAAAGTTTAATATTTAATCGCCAATATCCTAGTTATATTGGGAATTTAATTTAAATCTCATTCAAATATTTAAAATTAATTAAATATTTTCAATTTAAATTGTTCAAAAATTCAGGATCGTTACAATTTTATTTAAATATAGCATCGTTAGTCGGATTTTAGTCTGGAAAGCCACTTTTTGCAAACGGTCGAATTAGGACTCGAGATCACTTTCATTGAGTTCAAAATGCCGTTTGCGACTTTTTTGAGTATAAACTGCGATATGTTTGGAGTTAGTAGAATTTTGCTACTTTTCACTTAGGGCTTTGCGTTGGGTTTTAGCCCATTAACCCCACTTATCAACCTAGCTCCAACCCTCTTCTCTTCATTCCTTCATAATTTTCCTAATACTCAAGCTTTAGCAACAATGGAGAGAGGAATGGAAAATTAGAACTCCAATCCCTAATTATCTTTGCAAAATTCAAGCTTTAACTCCAGATTCATAGAAGAAGCTTTGGTAAGACTTCTCTTCTTCTTCTTCTCCAACTCATTCTCCTTTCAATTTCAGAAATTCCTAAACCTAACTTAAGAAATGTTTGTCTTTTAAGCTTAGTTCAAGCTTGTTGGGTTGGAATTGAAGAGGGATTGTTCTTGCCATTGCTATATAACTTCTTCTTCATTTGTTTTGGGTTTAAAGGTGAGATTTTATCTCACATCTATGTCTATATCTATCATTGTTGTTGGGTATGAATTCCTAACACTTATTTATGTTCATTTGCTTCTGATTTGGATTGAATTGGTGTATATTCCAATTTTTGGTGTTTTGAGATCAAATCTTCAAAAATCCAATCTTTGATGTTTGAACGTGTTAGTGGGGTGTTTCGAAGTGCCATACAAGACTGGGTCGTCGCTTGGCGTAAATCCCTAGTCATCATTGCTCGCTCGTTCGCCTCCATCGCGTGCTATGGGTTTTGGCCCACAAGGGGGCAAGGTTGAACATGCTTTAGTAGTAGGTTCAGTCGACTAGACCAGAAGGCCAGTCGACTGAACCGGAAGTCAAAATATTGCATAGAAGCAGGTTCAGTCGACTGACCATCTAGACCGGTCGACTGACCATCTAGACCGGTCGACTGACCATCTGGACCGGTCGACTGAACCTGGGGATACGAATTTCGTATCCCTGTCTCAGCCGACTGACCATCTGGTCCAGTCGACTGACCTGCTTGTATAGGCCCAATTTGCCTATTTTGTTAGAAATTCCAAATTTTATCGATTCGTGATTATTCGATTTGTTGTTATCACTTATTATCGACTTTGATGACTTCTATTTCGGGATTTTTGGGGAATATCCGTTTTAATGGATTTGTATTGATTTCTTTGGATTCAATTCACGTCTTCGAATGTGAATTTTTGGCGATTGATTGTTCTAACAATCATTTTTGTGATTTGTCACTTTAAAATACAAAGGTTTCTATACTAGTAGTAAATGTCAAAACTCTTTCATCAAAACTTTTTCAACACTAATATAAAGCTCATTTATAAAACCGTTTCCCAATCTATTAGTATATACAAACCTTTACCTCATTCGTTTGAGAAATCTAATTAAACGACTTAGTAAAATGAGTGGTATGAAACGCTTGCGTTTACTTTATCGGTTAGTTCTTAGACTTGTTTGATTGAAACTCTTGTGACAACTTTCGAGTGGAGATCTACAATTTGTTCGTAAATACTTAAGTTAAGCCAGTGGTTATGGGACAAGAAGCTAAACTCATTTATTTACTAGCTTAGCGCGATTCACACTTTTTATTGATCAATTGATGATAAGTTTTGTGATTTAGACTAGCGATATGCTATGTTACTTTGTCCAGGTAGGGGACGGTACCTCGTTTTATGGAGCTTCGTCTCATTTCTATTATAGGCTAACGACCTATGTATTTCTTGGAGTTTCGATTCAATTTTTGTGGGCTAGCGACCCATATTCTTTTATGGAGTTCGATTCATCGGACGTACCTTTGTACTACGTCGTTGTTCCGGCTTATCAGGATCAGCGGGCGTACCGTTGTACAACATCGTTGTTCCGAATTATTTGAGTTTCTGGTTCCTCGGGCGTACCGATATTGTACTACGTCGTTGCACCGGCTCTATGGTTAGCGACCATGGGATAGCGTCCCTTTTGTGATACACGTGTTGGTGAGCTATCATGCTCCCGTTTTGTGATAGGCCTCCCCCTTTTGTGATTTTTGGATTTCTAATTGATGATTTCTAGAATTTGTGTTTCACAAATTTTTATGATTGGCATCGATATGATGTCAATATTAGTGGCTCGGTGAATGAAACTAAAGAGTATGAAATTCTTTTGATCTTTGAGAAGATTCTTGTGATATTGGTTAATCTCTAGTTGATTGTCAATTACATACTTATCATAGTATGGCTTTGTGGTTATCATACGTTTTTTTGTCATATTTCTTATTCTTTATCATTTTATCTGATATTTATAGTTAGACTGATCCGTTTGTTATTTTCTTATTAAATAATACTCGGGTTAGACCGAGATGTTGTAGGTGCTTCTGTTTGACTCCTTGTTGGTGAGAATTATTTGACTTTTGGCTAACTACTTAGATTAGTAGTTTATTTTGTTGTATACATTTGAGATATAGACTCCATGATGTATACTTATTCTTTTTTGTAGCACATGTAACTATTCTTTTGTGATATTGTGGATCTTGTTAGACCACTACTCTGATATACACTTTTATGTGTAATATTCATATTTGTGTCCGCCTTTGAGATATGAACTTCTGTGACTGATTTGTGTTATGATATTTCTATATTTGTTTTCGAAGATTATATATAGCCACTGTGTAGTAGCTTTGAGTTTGTATCGGTATGTCGGATTTCCTCTTGAGATGAAAAGTTATATTTTTATCTGGAATATCGGTACTCGCACAAAGCAATTATACATATGGTCGCTCCTCAAAAGCCTTATTCTCCATGCTAGTTGATGGCATTACCCCGTAGTGTCCTTGGCTAGCGTGGGCATAGAGGTGGGGCATCACAGCTTGGTATCAGAGCCAAACTTCGGAACAATATAGAATAATTTAACAAGGATCATCGTCCTAAGTTCATCTTAGGAGTCGTGCCTTAGGATTTTATTCGAATCATTGGACTCGTTCTATCCTATTTTCTTTGCGATGCCTTGCTTTATCAATCATTATTGTTTGATATTCATTTTGAGAATAACGTTTTCTTCTTCTTTCTTTCTTTCTTAAAGAAGAGAAATGGTTAGACCTAGTCATCCCAGCACCGGTAATCCAGTGCTACTCCTCAAGATGGAGTATTCATGTCTGTCCAGCAGCTTTTAGATCTTGTAAAGAATGCTCAAGCTGCCGGACCCATCCTAGAGCCTACTCACCCAAAATCCGGTTTTTCACGTTTGTGCAGAAATTATACCGACTTGGGTGGAAGGCCATTCAAGGGACCCGGGAGTGTGATAGAAATTCAATCTTGGCTCAAATCGTGCGATCGCATCTTTTCTTGCATGAAACTTATTGATCTACATCGAGTCCAAGTGGCTTCTAGCATGCTCCAAGAAAGAGCGTTAGGTTGGTATGAGCTCATGACTTCGGAGATTATCGAAGCGGATCTTACTTGGGAGCAATTCCGGGAAAGATTTGAATCAAAGTTTGTGTCGGAGGCTGAAAAAGTAACTTTGGCCCGGCGTTTTATTGACCTTGTTCAAGGTGAATCTTCTATGGCAGAATATGTCGCATCTTGGATCTCTTTCTAGATACGGGGTTGAATACATCAATACCCCATTGAAGAAAAATCAGAGGTTCATCTATGGCTTGAATAAGAATCTCAAAAAGCCTTTGCTTCTGAAACTAGAAGTTTCTTTTGATCAGCTTATTAATATCGCTCTTCGACTTGAAGATGCCGATAATGAGGGTGATGTTGAAGTTGTGGGTGCCCAACAGAACTTCAACAATAACATGAAGAGGCCTATCAAATTCAAAGGTCCCACTTCCAACAGGAAAGGGAAGCAACAAACTCTGATAGTAAAGACTCCTACCTCTAGTCGAGGACAGTGCTACAATTGTGGTTCCACAGACCATTATGCTAATAGGTGTCGAAACCTCTCTTTTGTCGTTATTGCAAAAGTTCGGGTCATCTTTTATCTACATGTCCCAAACTTCCAAGCAAGAGGGAGGGAAGGCTTAATGTTGTGCAAATGCCTAGTGACACTTCTCTTGGTCAAGGTACTTTTTATTCAATCCTTGATGACATTGTTTTATTTCGTGATCTTCTTATTTGAGTTCTTTTTGATATGGTTTCATCTCATTATTTTTATATCAAAAAAACTTGTTGATTCTTTTTCCTTAAAACATTTTGGGCTTGACGACTTCTTTGAGAATTGTGAATCCGGTTGGTGGATCTGCAACACTCAATTTTCTTTGATTTGATGTCGAGATTATTTTATGTGATTTTTTTTCTTTCCAAGCCGATTTGCATGTCATGCGTTACTTAGGCTTTGGAGTTGATTTTTTGTAAAAGGATTGGCTTAATCATTAAGAAGCCATATCCTATGTCTCGAGTGGACTATTCATCTTCGACATTCTTAATCTGTTAAGCAGATATCTATTTTTCTTTGTGATTTCGATTCCAATTTGATGACATCATTTTATTCTTTAAACCCACATGATGAGGAAAACGTTATTTTTCTCATTCGGGTAGTTTGTGGAATTTTTCGGTATTTTTGACCTTGTCTTAGGATTATCACCTAAGCAATCTTTTGAGTGGTGTTAAGGTTTTTTCAACTTGACCTTGCCACCGTTTTTCATTTCCTACGGGTTGCGGAAGTTAGCATTCCACTTACCGCATTCCACACTCGTTATGATTCTTATGAATGACTTAATGTGTCATTTAGTTTGTCCAGCTTATTTCATCAATTTTATGAATCGAGTATTCTACGAATCTCGATGACTCCATTTTTGTATTTAGTGATTTTGGATGAAAACAGCAATTTAAAATTTTGCAAATCTTTTTCATAAGATTTATTTATAAGTATGATTGGGTTTTTGTTCTGGAAACGAACAAAGAATATTCGTAAAGTTTTTAAGAGATATTTTTATCCTAAAGAAGATGATTTTGTGATTGTATTTCCCATTGAGTGCTTTAAGAATTCTGGTCGATGCGCTTGATCAACGTTATCGATAGGAATTTCCTAAACGCTTTGATGAGACAATTTGACATGATATATTCACTTGTAAAAATGTAAAATTTTCTAGAAAGATTATTACGTAAAGGTAATTGTGATTTTCAAAGTCTTAGCTTTTCGGGAAAGAAGATTATTTAAAGAACTCCTTTCCGATACTCTTATTCTTGTGATTCCCGAGGGGAACCAAAACTTTATTGTTTATACTGATGCTAGTCGTATTGGTTTGGGTGTCGTTCTCTTGCAAAAGAGAACGTATTATCACTTTTGTTTCTAAATAATTTAAGTCGATCGAGACTAGGTATGCCACTCATGATCTAGTGCTCGCGGCTATTGTTGTCGCTTTCAGAGTTTGGCATCATCATTTATTTTTTTGGGGGGGGGGGGACTCGTTCTCCACTCCGATCATAAATCTTTGAAATGTTTATTTTCTCATAAGGAACTTAATGTTGGCTCGAGTTCCTTGTACCTTATGATCTTGATATTGTTTATACTCCTGAAAGGGGAAATCATGTTGCCAATACCCTAAGTCATAAGCAACAAGTGGTTGTTTCTTTGACGATGTCCGAATGGAATGATCTTTTTACCAAGTTCATCGGACGTTTCGATGCACTTCGTTTTATCGAGCTTCGTCTCATTTCTTCCATGGACTAGCGTCCGATGTTCTTTTATGGAATTCGGTTCATCGGATGTATCGTTATTGTACTACATCGATGTCCCGGCTTTTCGGTTCATTTGACGTACCATTTTTACTGCATCGGTGTTCCAAATTACTTGAGCTTTGATTCACCTAGCGTACCGTTATTGTACTATGCTGTTATTTCAAATTATTCAAGTTTCTAGTTTCTCGGGCGTACCATTATTGTACTACGACGTTGCACCGGTTAAATCTTCTGCTATTCATGACGTTTTCCACGTCTTTTATCTACGGAAATACCTTAGGGATTCCGATTTTATTCTTGAGCCCGGTGTTATTAAAGAAATTGAAGTTTCACCTATTTGACTTTAAGGCAATATTTTATTCGCATCATTGCTTCGGAGGTAAAACGCCTTCGAAACAAAGATGTTCCTCTTGTGAAAGTTCAATGGTCCTCAAATCCTAAGGATTGCTCTTGGGAATCTAGAGAATTCATCGAGCGAACACATCCAGACTTACTTTCTAGTGCTCTTTGAGGTGAACTTTTTAGTTCAAATTTCTTTTGTGTTGAATATGCTTTTACGGTTGTTACTTTTTATTTTCTTCTTAAATATTGTGAGGACGCAATTTCTTTAAGGATGGGAGCCTGTAACAACCCGCATATTTTACGATTGTGTATTTAAATATTTTATTTAAATATAACATCGTTAGTCGGATTTTAGTCCGTAAAGCTACTTTTTGCAAACGGTCAAATTAGGACTCGAGACCACTTCCACTGAGTTCAAAATGTCGTTTGTGACATTTTTGAGTATAAACTTCGATATGTTTGGAGTTAGTAGAATTTTGCTACTTTTCACTTAGGGCTTTGGGTTTGGTTTTAGCCCATTAACCCCACTTATCAACCTAGCTCCAACACTCTTCTCTTCATTCCTTCATAATTTTCCTAATACTCAAGCTTTAGTAACAATGGAGAGAGGAATGGGAAATTAGAACTCCAAGCCCTAATTATCTTTGCAAAATTCAAGCTTTAACTCCAAATTCATAGAAGAAGCTTAGGTAAGCCTTCTCTTCTTCTTCTCCAACTCATTCTCCTTTCAATTTTAGAAATTCCTAAACCTAACTTAGGAAATGTTTCTCTTTTAAGCTTAGATTCAAGCTTGTTGGGTTGGAATTGAAGAGTGATTGTTCTTGCCATTGCTCTATTGCTTCTTCTTCATTTGTTTTGGGTTTAAAGGTGAGATTTTTATCTCACATCTATGTCTCTATCTATCATTGTTGTTGGGTATGAATTCCTAACACTTATTTATGTTCATTTGCTTTTGATTTGGATTGAATTGGTGTATATTCCAATTTTTGGTGTTTCGAGATCAAATCTTCAAAAATCCAATCTTTTATGTTTGAACGTGTTATTGGGGTGTTTCGGAGTGCCATACAAGACTGGGTCGTCGCTTGGCATAAATCCCTAGTCGTCATTGCTCGCTCGTTCGCCTCCATCGCGTGCTATGGGTTTTGCCCCACAAGGGGGCTAGGTTGAACATGCTTCAGTAGTAGGTTCAGTCGACTAGACCAGAAGGTAGTCGACTGAACCATAAGTCAAAATATTGCATAGAAGTAGGTTCAGTCGACTGACCATCTGGACCAGTCGACTGAACCTGGGGATACGAATTTCATATCCCTGTGTCAGTCGACTGACCATCTGGTCCAGTCGACTGACCTGCTTGTATAGGCCCAATTTGCCTATTTTGTTAGAAATTCCAAATTTTATCGATTCCTGATTATTCAATTTGTTGTTATCACTTATTATCGACTTTGATGACTTCTATTTCGGGATTTTGGGAGAATATCCGTTGTAATGGATTTGTATTGATTTCTTTGGATTCAATTCACGTCTTCGAATGTGAATTTTTGGCGATTGATTGTTCTTACAATCATTTTTGTGATTTTTCACTTTAAAATACAAAGGTTTCTATACTAGTAGTAAATGTCAAAACTCTTTCATCAAAAATATTTCAACACTAATATAAAGCTCGTTTATAAAACCTTTTTCCAATCTATTAGTATATACAAACCTTTACCTCATTCGGTTGAGAAATCTAATTAAACGGCTTAGTAAAACGAGTGGTACGAAACGCTTGTGTTTACTTTGTCGGTTAATTCTTAAACTATTTTGATTGAAACTCTTGTGACAACTTTCGAGTGTAGATCTACAATTTGTTCGTAAATACTTAAATTAAGCCAGTGGTTATGGGACAAGAAGATAAACTCATTTATTTACTAGCTTAGCGTGATTCACACTTTTTATTGATCAATTAATGATAAATTTTTTGATTTAGACAGCGATATGCTATGTTTCTTTGTCCACATAGGGGACGGTACCTCGTTTTATGAAGCCTCGTCTCATTTCTATTATAGGCTAACGACCTATGTATTTCTTGGAGTTTCGACTCAATTTTTGTGGGCTAGCGACCCATATTCTTTTATGGAGTTCGATTCATCGGACGTACCTTTGTACTACGTCGTTGTTCTGGCTTATCAGGATCAACAGGCGTACCGTTGTACTACATCGTTGTTCCAAATTATTTGAGTTTCTGGTTCCTCGGGCGTACCGATATTGTACTACGTCGTTACACCGGCTCTATGGTTAGCGACCATGGGATAGCGTCCCGTTTGTGATACACGTGTTAGTGAGTTATCATGCTCCCGTTTTGTGATAGGCCTCCCCCTTTTGTGATTTTTGGATTTCTAATTGATGATTTCTAGAATTTATGTTTCATAAATTTTTATGATTGGCATCGATATGATGTCAATATTAGTGGCTCGGTGAATGAAACTAAAGAGTATGACATTCTTTTGATCTTTGGGAAGATTCTTGTGATATTGATTAATCTCTGGTTGATTGTCGATTACATACTTATCATAGTATGGCTTTATGGTTATTATACGTTTTTTTTGTCATATTTCTTATGCTATATCATTTTATCTGATATTTATAGTTAGACTGATCTGTGTATTATTTTCTTATTAAATAATACTCGGGTCAGACCGAGATGTTGCAGGTGCTTCTGTTTGACTCCTTGGCGGGGAGAATTATTTGACTTTTGGCTAACTACTTAGATTAGTAGTTTATTTTGTTGTATACATTTGAGATATAGACTCAATGATGTATACTTATTCTTTTGTGTAGCACCTATAACTATTCTTTTGTGATATTGTGGATCTTGTTAGACCACTGCTCTGATATACACTTTTATGTTTAATATTCATATTTGTTTCCGCCTTTGAGATATGAACTTTTGTGACTGATTTGTGTTATGATATTTCTATATTTGTTTCCGAAGATTATATATAGCCACTGTGTAGTAGCTTTGAGTTTGTATCGGTATGTCGGATTTCCTCTTGAGATGAAAAGTTATATTTTTATTTGGCATATCGGTACTCGCACAAAGCAATTATACAGATGGTCGCTCCTCAACAGTCTTATTCTCCACGCTAGTTGACGGCATTACCCCGTAGTGTCCTTGGCTAGAGTGGGTATAGAGGTGGGGCATCACACGAGGCTTGCTATGTTTAGCATTTTATGGATTGTCTTATCTCTTTTGGAGATTATATGTTTGTATAAGTGATATCATCCCATCACTTAAAGTATCCATACCATACTTATACTCATTCTTATACTCAATATCGTTCCTTCTTGTTTAAGAAGAACATTACCTTTATCCTTATGCATCTACTACTGCTTATCCTTATAAACTGATATTTTTAGCTAGACTGACCCGTGTATTTTATACTTGGGTCAGATCGAGGTGTTTTAGATTAGGTACCCTTATGGGCTTAGCCTATTCTACTTCTGGATGGACCTATCCGCTAGCCCTTTTTGTTGTAGTCCTTTTGTCACTACTTTGATATTTATATTGTTTTGACTTGTGTGTATATTATGGTCGTCATAGCACTTATGATATATTATTTGTTTTGTATTGGGATGTATCAGTATATATGTCTATATATATATATATATATATATATATATATCTGTTTGCTGTTCTGTGATGTGTTATCATTTGAGTTATTGTATTTTGTTCTGATAGAACCTATAGCCACCTATGGCTTTGTATTTAGTATTTATTGGATATGTCGATCTACTTGAATTAGAAAAAACTTATAGAGCATTTATCGACCTATTCAATAGAAATTTAAGACAAGGCTATAGATGGTCGCTCCTAACCAGCCTTATTCTTCGCATCAGTAGACGATATTACCTAGTAATACTCTCTGTTAATGTGGATCTCGGGGTGCGGTGTCACACCAACATTCATGAGTAAAACACTGCCTAATATTTGAAGAGCGTTAGGTACTCCAGTCTCAATGGATATATCGATATCCAGTCTCGATGCATCTTAGCCAGTAACATTTAAAATGGTATATTTGTTTCATTGTGATAAACTACGTACGGTTACAACACTTTGTAACTACTATCACAAAACATACCATTTGTAGATTTTCTATTAAATATACTTTTAATTATATTGATTAATTAATATAATCATATTATATCAAGTATATAATAGGAAGAAAATACCTTTATTTCGAACAAGATTGGTCAACGAGTTAGATATGCGTAACAAATTACATAATTGCCTCTAGGGCATACCCCTAACTCTATTATTCGTATCATGGTACATTTTGCCTCCACTAGGATGAATGGTCATCCTAGAATGATGACACTAGGTAATACCATGCCAGTCAAATCCATAATGAGAGGAACACATAATCTACCATCTCTCCATAACCACCCCTTCGAGTCAATAGTATAGCGCTTCAAATGACTCGATTGCTATTCTCAACCAAGCTTGTCTAAAATATTCAATAGCTCCTTATCGTGCTTCTAACTTTACCCAATATGGTCCATAAATGTAGGCATCACATCAAAAGTTGCCAACAGTCCTAGAGTGATGTTTGACAGTGGTTAGAAATCGAACGTAGAGATAAACTCCAAGTGCTTCCACTCTAAGAACATAGGACTCAACGTCGCATGCTTCCTACTTTTGGCATCAGCTACAACATTTCCCTTGCCCAGAGTATAAGAGATATTAAAATCATACGATGTCGAAAAGTCCATCCACCTCTACTACCTTAAATTCAAATCCTTCTGGGAGAATAAATACATTAGAGACTAATGATCCGTATACAACTCAAACCGCTCTTCTAATTAATAGTGTCCCCAAGACTTGAGGGCAAAAACAATGGCTGTCAACTCAAGATCATGGGTTGGATAGTTTCTCCCATGGACTTTCAACTATCGACTATCATAGCTCACGACTCTCCCATCTTGCATCATAACCACGCCTAACCACATACCATAAGCATTTGTATACACTGTGAATGCCTTTGTACCATCGGGTAATACTAAAATTGGTACACTAGTCAATACCTCTTCAGCTTGATAAAAGCATTCTCACACTTTGTGTCCTATGAGAAAACCAAATTTTTCTTGGTAAGATAGGTTAGAGGGACAGAGATTTTAGCAAAGTCCTTAATGAACTACCTATGTTAACCTGCCAAACCAAGGAAACTCCTCACTTCCATGGCATTTTCTGGCTGCCAATCCTATACTATAGCAACTTTACTAGGATCGATCAATCAATCCACTCTCAGAGACAACGTATCCCACAAAGCACACCTCCTCGAGCCAAAAGTGATATGTGGAAAACTTGGCCTTCAACTTATGCCTACGAAGTGTATTGAGCACTTCTTCTAGATGCAACATGTGATCCTTCTCGCTTTTCGAATAGATTAAACTTCCTTCAACAAATACCACCACTAAATTATTAAGCCGCCCTATAAAAAGTTGACTCATAATGTTAACAAAATAGACAAGTGCATTGGCTGGTCTATAGGAATAACCACTCATAAAATATCTCGGATGTACGAAATGAAGCCTTTTGGATACTATCTTCGGCTATACATTGCTGATGGAATCTGGTAGCCAAGTCAATTCGAGAGAACACATTTTCTCCAACCGACTGATAAAAGGGACCATCTATGCAGGGCAATGGATAACGTTTCTTCTTTGTCGGTTTATTAAGCTCATGGTAATCAATGAAAAGCCTCATAGAATCATATTCCTTAGATAATTGGTGCTCCCTACTTTGAAATACTCCTCTTGATGAATCCCATCTCCAATAGCTCATTTACTTGCCAATTCAGTCCGCACCTTTCTTTAGGAGCCATATACCTTATGGGTAAGGCAACAAGTTTAGCGTTCTCCATAAGGTAAATTTGAAACTAGATCTTTCTCTAGTGTGAAAGACCAGTAATCTTGAAAAAGACATCTAGATAGGCTCTAACTCCTGGTAATGAATCCAACTCATCATGTGATAGGTCTAAAGAGTATAGGTAAATCAACAAAACTGAACCTCTGGGATCACAATAACCCTACAGACTGCGTCCACTATAAATATCCAGACGAACAACCTTTCTATCACAATCTACGTTTGCCTTATTCATGGTCATATGGTCCAAACCCAAACTCAACTTAAACTAGGGAAATCCTAAGAAAAAAGTGCATAATCAAACTCGACCCTCGATATAAATAATTTTAAACCCCTACCTATCATAGATAAATAAGACGAATCTCTAACTGGGTCTGATATAGCTCCTAGACCGGTAACTATGCTAGTGTCTAAGTGCAATGCATCTACAAATCTACTCGAGGTAAAAGAATGTGACACCTTAGTGTCAAATAAGGTATGAATAAGTAAATCGAATAAAGTTAACACACCTTCAATTATGACCTTCCTCTTGTTCGAAGCGTACCCGAGCTGGGAGCAACATCTAGCGCATAAGTAGAAACCACTTGGGTTATCGGTGGTTTCAGACACTCCCTCTTCATGTTCCCTAATTGATTATAATTGTAACATTTGATATTTGAGATTTCTATCTCGCACTCCTTCATAAAATTTTCCCTCTTACCACACCTTTTACACTGCAGCTCATGCTTCTTAATCTTCCCTTTGGCCCCCATTCTGCCCTTGTGTTGATTCTACGGGGTTTTCTTTCCTCCTGGCTTCTTGACCTCACTCTTCAATTCCTCCTTGGAAATAGTGTTTAGCAAGGCCATCTCCACCAAACCCTCAAAAGTCGCACCTATGGAAATATGACTAAAGGCCAAATCTTGAAGAGGTAATTTCAGCCCTTTACAAACATCAAATATTTCTTTCAAGAGGTATTTATCAGTTCTATACCATATCTAGCTAACTCATTAAACTGATTTAGATGTTCCTTCACTGACATCCCTCATTGCTGTAAATGTATAAACTTCTCCAACTGTACTCCTTGCTCTGCCATGGAAAAAAAATCCATCTCAAAATGCCTCCTAAACTCTTGCTAAGTAATCTCTCCTCCATTGATCTCCACCACTACCACGTTCCACTAATTTAGGTCTCTCCTTGTAAGTGCCAAGTGGCAAGTTGTTTCCTAATGTCATTTCCATGACCCATTAATCTAAAAATGCTCTCAGAAGTGTGGATCCATGCCTTCAAGTCTACATATGACTCGGTCCCTACATACGGCTTCTTCTTAGACTTGTAAAGTTCTTAAATAACTTGGTGAAAATGGTGGAAGGTGGATGGGTAGGAACAACACCTAGGGCCTGCTTTTGTGGATAGTCTATCTGGGTTAAACCCGGCTTCTTCTCTCCCATGCAGATATTGACAAAACTAATTCAGGATGTTCACGCCCAAAATCTCATTGCATCACCTAAGTCGCAACCAACACTATCGCTTATCCTTTCTATCTATGATTATGGAATTATTAGCAACTTCAATAGATAGTATTTACAAGAATAAGTGATTGCGTTTCCCTATATTATACTTACGTATAAAACCTTTTAAAAACTTTATATCTACACACACTCTCTTTTAAAAACCCATTTTGAAAAAGTTTTTGAATTTTTTTTTGAAAACTTTTGGAAAACCTTTTTTTCAGAACTTTCAAGCATATCTGTTAATACGCCTAACTCCTACGGAATTTTAAACCTAGCTTTAATACCAAGTGTGACAACCTACACCTCTCGACAAACCGATCCAAAGTCAAGGGTGACTTTTGGACTCGTGTCGGTGCCAAGAAGTATGAGCTATTAGGGTTTCAAACATTATGGAGACTAAGAATATAAGGATAAAATCTAAGACATTACACACTTTCGGATCTCACAACGGAAGGTAGAAAAATAAAAATACAAAAAATAGTCATCTTAGAAAACACGTTCTTAAAAAATACGTAACCGTAATCCAAATTTCATAGAAATGCAGCAAATAGTCCAATAAATACTAAATACGATAAGTAGTTACATGTAGAGATTTTGAAAGTAATAGTAAATGCCAATGCCAAGGTAGTCTCTCCACATACTAGATCTGAAGCAATCACCCGCTACCGTGTCCCTCTATGGTGAGGGAAAAGAAAGGAAAGAAGTGGGTTAAGAAAAAGCCTGGAGAATGAATTACATCATATCATTAATATATGGTGATCACATATAACTAACTTCAGTAATAGTCCATGTGACCTAGGGTGTCTACTTGTGCTTGTGAACTACTTACTGAGGTAAGTTTTGTTTACCTAAAGGTTATATCTCTAAATACACCTACACCCAACATCTTGTGAAGGTTTGTACTTAAGGTCAAACAAGTAATCGAACCTTAAAATAAACTATGGATAGGCTAAAAACTATGGGAATTATTCCAGCATAGGTTCACCTACATTATCAACCATGAGACTAAATTCCCAAATAATGACTACACGTACCATATCTACGTGTTGAGGTGGATCCTGCAATACCAACTCGCACCAAACACATTTTAATGTCAATAGCATCTGAGTCCACTCTCAATGGTAATGTAATGTTGCTTATTGCACAGTGTCGGCATTCGTCAACAACACAGTATCACATCCTCCTTGCCGTGTACACCAGGGATCCTCCCATTACTATCGGGCCATGCACTTCAACATACACGATAGTCAGTATTGTATGTATGTGCCTTATGTGAGTGTAATTTGTGATAAAATCACCCTAGTCGAATATTGACCATGCTGAATAAATAATATCTAGTCCACATTGCCAACGTACACATCTATCTAGTCCCGTAACGTCCAAAAGTCATAAGCTTAGGGAACTAACTTAGCTACTTATACTAACATTCATATATAATATTATATATATAATCTTATAACCTTGGGCCTTAGGACAAGGTTTAGATTGTACCGTAAAGCAATAATCGGTCGATTTCTAGTCGTTGGAGCGGTCGACTGCTTGATGTCGATTGACTCTAGTGAGCCTATCGACCGATCGTAGTTGTTTTTTTCTAGTTTAATTATCATTCATTCTCTATTAATTACGAATTTACTATTAAAGTAAACCCTAACTTATGAATCGACAATTTACAATCGTTTCCAATTTCATATTTAATTTTATATACAATTTCATATTCAATATCACTAAACCAAATTAACCTAGGTTTAGAATCAATAGGGTTATGTCTATCTACATTTAATTTAACAAAAAAGGTGTATTCAACCTAAATCGGTTTTTATCCAACTGATTCACTTTAACCAAAATTAGATTAGACATGGATCATGATCCATATGGGTTATAATTGATGTCAAGTTCCCAATATACTACCATTATTAAATAAATGTGTTTCTAATTAAATTATAATACTTCTAGATCAAATAGGATATAACAAACTTAATTATATGTGAATCAACATACTAATTATGAACCCTTCACCTTAGAAGGATGTCCCCTTCTTAATTCACTTGGAATTGCCTCTGCTAGATGTACAACTCCCCTTGATTTAAGTTGATTTCTCTGTCTTCAATCTCTTGGTTTAATTTTTTTTTTGATTTGAAGAATTTTTTATCTGAGGAGAAATTAGGTTCAGGTTTTATAGAGACAAAGTTTTGTTACGCTTAGATTTAATTAGGGTTCTGATTATTGGTTTACAGTTCTATTTATATGGGTAGAAACAAACGACAATCTTTCGATCAAATAGTATAAAATTTGTGCCACTTGGCTAACTCAAACCCTAACCCAAAAGCCCCATTGACCTCTTGATTTGGAGCGGTTGACTGCTAGAGGTATAATTAACAGAGTCGACTAGTGAAGCTTTCCTTGTTTAAAATATTTCTTTCCTTATTTTCTATTTCATATTTTTAAATGTAATTACTTTTTCATACAAGCTCCAACTACAAAAAAATTATGTATGAAAATTGTCCATAAAATCACTATGAATTCAAAGATGCACGTTTCGTAGCTAAATTCAAAAAATTGTGAAAACTCCATAATTACCCTTATTATATTTAAATTTAATTCTTTTACTAATTTTTCAATTTATTTTTGCGAGGTGTTACATTGTTGGTCTAATGGTTATGGTAAACCAAATCAGCTTAATAAGGTGAATATAAAGGCGGAATCTAGAATACTCAATAGATATATTCACATCTTAGGATTTGATGTGATACAACATAAGATGAGGAAATAAAGTTGGTCTATGTATAACAAGCAAAAGGATTGGATAGGACTATGATGGAGCTTGAGGAGAGAATTGAAGTTTCCCATCACAAGCTCTCTTTAAATAAGTTTCACTTGTAGTTAGTTTGTAGGTTAGTTTGCTCATTAGGTCATTGTTTATTTGAATGGTTGCTTTAGCTGGCTATCTAATATAGGCATGGATGTATATATGCAGATTAGCTATGCACATCTTTATGATGTGTTTTGGTTGTTATGGTTGCTTTGTTGAGTTAAACCAGTTTAATTTATACCATATTGCCTTGTATATATATACATTACAAACTAGAACAGATACCTATGGTTAAGCGTTCTAGTTTATGCCAGATAATTTTATACATGCTTTTTGTTGTTTGCTTATATATGTGTTTACCGATTATGTTTATGGACGTGATTGTTTACTTGCACTAGGATATGAATGTTGTATATGGATGTATGGATGCGCACGTGCGCACACGCCTATATAGTTTGCATGCATATTGGTTACACTGTGTGTGCAATCATATAGGAGGTGATTTAGTTTCATTTGTACTCATCCCATGTCATATCATTCTATTTTATCTATCATATGTATCATATACTATTGGTTGTGCCTTTGCTTGTGTTGTATAATGGATGCTAGATGAATGTAGCTATGTCTTTTTGTATATTTGTATGATGCAAAGTAAGATGCATTGTCTGCCTCATGGAATTTCAAGAATGAAATTCTTTTAAAGGTAACACCCTATAGTTTTACCTAATTAAATTATAAAGGGTAAAATTATGATTAGAAATTAATGGTGGCCTGCCAATTGCATGCTTTTCTACTATTTGCTTCTATCGCCGTCTAACTTCTTCTATCTATTTTCTCCCTCATCGCCAAGAATAAAAAATACAAACCAAGATTATCTGCTTCGTACAATCAAACTCCTCACCATCGAAGACTAGATCTAGACGTCTGTTTTCTAGATCTGAGCCTGCTATTGCTGGCGATTTTGCCAGTGTTGATGGCATCGAAGTCACCAGTTCCGCTTCATCGGACATCCAACTTCCTTTAGTCCATCCATCTGAATCAGCATTAAATCCAACTATCGCTTGTCTTGAATTGGAATCCAATCCTCTAGCTACTCTATTGAACGAATATTCATCTTCGATCTCTTCTCGCCAGGTCGGTGGCTCAGGGGCAATCAGTAAGCAACCCCTAGTCTCCTTGTTGGAATCTGAAAATCCGAGATGGTGTGTTGATTCTCCTTTGGTTATTACCGACTTGTATGGAAAAGTCAATATTGACATTTTATATGCTTTCGACGGTGGTGATAATTTAAAACCTGGTGATAAAAACATGAATGCTTATATAAATGATGGTGTGAATTCATCTGAGTTAGGTGGAAAGTCCAGTGTTTCTACTGGTGAAGTATGTACTACATGGATTGATGCTAACATCAATTTTTGTGGTAGAAATTTGGAGGCACATGTTGATAAGGCAAGGGCTAATGCAACTATTAATATGGAGAAGGGTTGTGATAATAATATGCAGCAGGGTGAAAATCTGCCCTATTATGCTATGCCTTCCCATAAACAATGGACTTCCTTGTTCAAATCCCTTTCCAAGAATGCGGGAACATATACTCCTAGACCATTCAAGTTGGATGTGATAGACGATGTCTTCATCCCTCCGGTTGAAGTGGTTCAAGAGGGGTAAATTATTGGTCTGAGTATTTTGTTGGTTTCTTTGTAGACTTTACCGCTTAGTACAAAGATGTTCGAGACACTTGTAAATATATTTGGTATTTGAGAGTTAGTCTTCAGGTATAACACTTCAATTCTATGTTTTATTTCAAATTTGGAAATATGCAAGATAAATTGAGAGCTCTAGAGTCAAGCCCATTAGTAATTAATGGGAAACCTTTTATTGTCACTCTATGGAATCTTGGGGTTGATAAAGCGAGAGAGCAACTCTTTTGTCTTCTAATTTGGGCAACCTTCATGCACATCCCATTAGTCCTTCAGCCATGATAGGAATAAACTGGCTAGCTAGTCTTATCGGAATTCTAAAATGCTTTAATTCTAATACTGAGGCCCATATGAACTTAACATACGCTAGAGCACTGATTGAGATTACCCCAACTAGAGCTTTGCCATCAAAGCTTAAATTAAGACTAAGAGAAGGTGATGAAGTGGAAGCAGATGTTTAGTATAAATGGCAACCTAAAATTTGTGTATTATGTCAATCGTTTGGTCATTCGATGGATTCGTGCTCGGTCGATCCCTTGACTTCCCCTCTTGCCAATGTTCCTCTTTCAAAACCTGTTTAAAATGGATGCCTAAAACTCAAATTTCCTCTTCTCTAGATTCTTTCCTAATCTTAGCTCCTTCTGAAATACCTGTAGTGAAAGCTACTCTTAATGAATCTATGATTGAAGATGATTCTTCCTCTAATGAAGATAGTATCCACTAGGATAATGTTGAGCAGGTATGGATTTACATAGAAACAAAAATGAGGCATAATACAAATATTAATCATTATTATATGTATGTTGGTGAAGGAGGTGAGAGTAGGGCTCTATATCATCAGGTTGAGGGGGATGGGCTTTCTTTGTCAACTACTGGTTATGAAGGTTATCATAATTTGCTATATTTATTTTTGGATGCTACTTAGTATAGGAAATATATGTATTCTTCGCTTTCGAGATCTTTTGATCCTAAGCTTGCCTTGATATTCTCTGATGTTCTTGGCTCTGCCTTTACTGGAAATGTCAGTTTAAATCGAGAGGACTTATAGTACCGTCAATAGTAGTTTAGTCAAGTCAGTCTAACTCCTATATTTTATTGCATTATAACTTAGCTTTTTTAGAGCATGTTCCTAACACTTGTTCTCAATTGTGTGGGTACTAAATGTGGATGGCACACTTTAAATGCCGGCTTAGCTTTGCTAAAAAAGTAGTAAATTTTTATTGAAGCTGGAATTAGGTCTCGAAAACTGCTCTATTCTGTCTGGAATGCCATTTATAGTCAGAAAAAAAACACACACACAACATGTGTGGTGTGTGTATTGTTGAATTTGGTTTAACAAGCTAGCATTTAGACGAAGTTAAACTCAGTGACACTTTTGTAATATGTTAATTTTAAGATGGCCAAACATATGTTATTCTAGCCTATAAATATAAATATAAATATAAATTCAATTCTGTAATCCTACTTGAGCCTTATCATCTTACCACTACTCTACATCTTCTTCTTTATCTAATATATAAACAAAATCAAACCAAATTATTCAAATCAAATCCAAATTAAATAAAATTAATACAAAATCAATCACAATGAAGAGAGCTATGCAAATAAATTGAAGGTGTCGAGAATTTTGTATTTTCAAGGCAGGGGATTTCTAGACAACGAAGAAAGAAGAGGGTTCACCTAAGATCGATGAAGAAGCATGGCTAATCTATGAGTGGGATTCATCCTTTTTGTATATATATATTAAAATCTAGTAATTAATCCCTTATGGTTGTAAATCATGTTGTAAATGATGTAATTGTAAATTTAAAATGATTTTTTCAAGCATGATTAGTGAGTATGTCATGACTAGATGATTAAATAGTATATTCTTATCAACTGCAAATAGCAAAAGTTAATCACTCCCTAACTAAAAAATGTGAAATATAAATGCATTCTAAACTAGACATATTATATATCAAAATTGTAGTTCTCGACAATGCAAATTCACTGGTAGTGTTCGTTCGTCAATTTGGTATGCAGATTGATAAGAAAATGCACTAGAATTTTGGTAAACGTGGATTGTTCGTTTCGATCCAATGATGAAACGATGATGATATGATGATTGAGAAGCATGGCTATGTAGAGAACGATGAGTATGTCATCTTGCAAGTAATTGAATGGCCAAAGATGTCGGAAGTCACCAAAAATGGTAGGTAAAACTACGACGATGGCAACAAGGCCCAGGCAACCGTTGGTGGTCGGAATCGGTTTGAGGGTGGGACTTAGCATTATGGTTAAAATGTCGACATTTGTTCTGGCGAAGGAGGTTGAAGGCAGCGTTGGGTAGTGGGTTAACGTGGCTGTTGGATTGATAAAAAGGCAGTCGGGTTTTTACTAAGGTACTGTAACGAACGATATATATATCATAATTAAGTTATTAAATTAAATAATTACCATAACGTCTGTAATGACCCTAATTTTGACTAACATTATTTAAGGAATTTAATTAGATAAATAAAACAAAATAATGTAGATGGTTAAGGGATTGAAGTTTGTTAATCAGTAAGGAGGGTTATGCCCCAATTAATGTATAAACAAAAGAGAATTAAAAGGAAGAAAGTAGGAGGAATATGATAAGTGAAAAATAGGTATAATCTTCATTCTTATACCTAAAACCCTTCTTACTTTCATTTCTTACTCATTTCAACATTTACAAACAAAACCAAAATACTTATAAGCTCGATCGACTACCATTAAGAGAAATCAAAAGAAAGATAAGCTAGAAAATAAGTAGAAAGCTTCAAGGGATTAATCAAAGGAGAAATCTAAATCTTCTTAACACCATGCTAAGTTGAATAATTAGATTTGCATCTCACTTTTGTTGATAATTTCGGTTTCAAGGTTTGACCCAAATAAATTTTACAAATAATATGCCGTGTTATGTTTGTTTGAAAGGATATATATGTAACAATCCTAATTTTTATGCTAAATTTAAATTGGTAATTAATTTAATTTTTGAATTTAATTATGAATTAATGGTGAGTTAATTTGAATTTTTTCTAAATTTTATAAAGAAACTTATATTTGAAACAAAAATATAATAAGTACGATTACTTAAGTTTAAAATGAAAATTAAATAAGTACTTTTAATATCTTAAGTTTATAAATATAAATGTATTGAAAATAAAAAAAAAATTGTATTTACTAACTTATAAATATTTGTTAGTAATGTATAATTTAATTTGAAATTATTTTACTTTAATTTGTATAAGTATAATTTGCTTAATAAAAAGTTTAAAATAATTTTCTTTATACTTGGAATAAATTAGTTTGTACATACTTAAAATTGTCTTGGATTTGAAAACATTACATTTTAAAATTTGTGAAAGAAAATGGATTTTTATTTAATTGAAACTATAAATAGGAAATATAATACATATGTGGATAACATGTTTATAAAAACATGATTTATGAATAAATTTACATAAGGGTTTAAAAATGTAAACAAATTTAAGTTTAACAAGGATATAAACACAAATTTTAAATAAATTTAATAAGAGGGGTTTAAACACAATTTAGTTAAATAAAACATGTGTAAGAAAACTAACAAATGAAATTACAAGCGTAAATATAAAGGCAAGTAGCATTTAGTCCTCTCTTAAAATTAAAGTTTTATTTACATATATTAAAAGAAAATAAGGTTCAGTCTAACTTTTCAAAACCTCAAACTAAACAAAGATCAAAGAAAGAAAATGAACTTCAGCAAAACAAAATTCTCAAATCTGGAATAAAGTGAATCATTTTGCTTAAAACAAAATTCAAACCTGAAACCTGAGGAAATGGAAGTCTGAAAACCAGAAAAGCATCAAAGTGAGGGCCACTTTCCAGATTTTCACAAAGCATGAATTCAACCTGAAAGTTTGTAATCTCCTCTGGAAAAAACATTCAACCTATCAAAGACAAAAAACTGTAATCAAGAAAATTCAACTCTAAGCTTTGTTCTTCTGTTCTTCCCAAACACTCGGGATCTAGTTTGCTTCTCTGTTACAAGCATGACAGGTGAGCAAGCATTTGAACTCGTAAGTTATTTTGTTTGCTTGTGATAAAATTTGATATAAGCTGTGATATATGATTTATGACTGTGAATTGTGTGTTGTATGTTATATGTATATAGATGACTGTATGAAAGTTACAACCAGAAAACATTTTAAACCTAAAAACATTTTAAACCTAAAAAGGAAAAAAAATTCCTCTGTTCAAACTGAATATAAAGTGAGTAAACAGTTTTATTTATAGATTTAAATCTGTTTAATCTAGATTCATGCAGTATTACTTAAAATGAAATATGATATGTGTTTGTTTGATTGTTCAAATAGAATTTTCCTGTGTATTTGTATGTGCAGTTGTTGTGCATGGCAGTTTATTGTTCTGTTCTTGTTACAGATTTTAGAACTTTGTTCAAAGTTTTATGTCTCTGCTCCCAGTTCCTTTAAGACTAATATATATAAACAAATTTTGTTTATATTAACAAGATAATTGAGTCAAAAATATTTCTAGGCAAGATTTAAAAGTAGTTTTTAACAAAAGAAAGGGTTTACGGTAAAAATCCATAAATTTTATAAAAATCAATGTTTCTAATTTTATAAATGGACTTTGAAAACTGATAGGGGTTACGAATTGATGAATTTTGATAACTAAATCTTTTTTTTAAATAAGTAAATCTCAAGCAATTGTGTGATGATCAGAAAACCTTTTTCTGTCAATTCCCGATGATTCACGATGAAGTAAAGATCGTGATTATTGGTAAGGTTAGCTGGAGCATCAAGGATCGATAAAAAAATAAAAATCGAATTTATTAGTGATCAGGGCATTGGAATGGTATTGATTTAGGGTTTTTATGCCCAGATTTGGGTGTGGGGGTTCTCTGGGTAACCGCATCAACGATAGGGTATCAAAATTCGTGGGACCGATGGGTATCATTACGTGGGTCGTTGTCGAAGCTCAGATCGTGGTGGCATAGATGCTGGTGACTGAGATCATCGGGATGGAGTAAATTTGTCGATCGAAGTTGGCCTTTGTTTCGTTTGAATTGCTCAATTTCGAATCTCAGGCAATTCGATGGATTTGGATGGTTGAGGGGACTTAGGGGAGGATGGATGACCTATCGATGATCGAAGCATCAACTGGAGGTGGTCAGGTTGTTTGTGCACATGCTCGTGGTTTGGGTGTGTCTGGCTTTGTTCAAGTTTGGGAGGAAGAAGGACAACTCGAAGTGGTTCTTGGGTTGTTAATCGAGAGAAATCGGGTTTGGCTCGTGTTCGTTGTCAAGACGCTTCTCTGGGTATCGGGTTTTAAGTGTTTAAAACAAAATTAGTTTTTTTTTTAAAAATAAAGGAAGGAGAAGAGTAGAAGCTCGGGGATGGCCTGGGGAAAATGAGGGCTTGACTCGAGCATCACAGCGAGTGATTCAAAGAGTTTTTACAGTTATAAAATTTTAAAAAGAACTCAGGGGGCGACTCGGGGAATTTGTAAATACGCTCGAAGCAAATAAAGATGTGGGGGAACTCGAAGAATGGCACGAATGAAATTGTGATGGGCTCAGGTTTTAAAAGATTAAATTTCCAAGTTTTAAATTTTAAAAAGGAACATGTTTTCTGGTTTAAAATTCGCTTTAAAATAAATGTTGACCAGGTTTTGAATTGAAATTACAAACCAATTTGTAAAATAAGTGTCAAAGATTTGAAAGTTTGAAATGTTTTCAAAATTGTTTTGGTAATTAATAGTTTACATTAGTTAACTAATTAAATTTAAATAACAAGTATTTTCAAAATTTTAATGTTGTGATGAGGAAAGTGATTAAGGGAGTGTTTTATTCCTTAATAAATCAAGAAGATTTCATATGATTTGGTATGATAACAATTTCGAGTATTTATCTTGATTTAAAGAATGTAATCGAGTGATTAAGTAAGTATTAATTACTTTGTGAAATTAATTTAAGAAGCTAATTACTTTGTGTGATTTAAATTAAAGATAATTAATTTCTTAAAAGGAAATCTTAATGAAAGTAATTAAGGATTCATAATTGATGATTAAAGATTAATTTAATCAAGTGTTTAAAAGTTAATTAATTAGGGGTAATTAATTAATTAATTGAAGGTTAATTAATTAATAAAAGTAATCAATTAATGATAAGAGTTAATTAAGTAATTAGGGATAATTACTTATTTTTAAATTAATTAGGATTAATTAATTTATGTGATAAATTAATTCAAGGTTAATTGATTAATGAAGGCAATTAAGGAATGATTATTAATTAAGGCTTAATTAATTTTTGTAATTAATTAAGAATAATTAATTAAATGGTTTGTAATTAATTAACATTAATTAACCAAGGTTAATGACTAATCTGATTTAAATAAATCAGATAATTAGTTGATATTACCTCTGATGTTTGAATTGGATGATTTAATTGTTTGATACCCCTGATATATAATGCTTTGCGTTATGAATTATTCTGATTTGTGCTGTAATCTGTGATGTAATTTATTTATTTGTGATGTAAATTACTATCTACGATGAACTTATTGTAACGACCCAGAATTTTAATTTATTAAAATTTGAATATTTAATTAATTTTAGATATTAAGAAATGAATTTATTATTCGAATAAATTTTATTTCGAATAATTGGATTTAATTGAATAATTAAATCGATAATTTAATAGGTTAAATTATGGAAATAATTGAAAATTGAGTTAAATATGATTGAAAATGATTTGTAAAATTTTATTTTATCATATGGAAGTTAGAACGATATTTTAGAACTTTTAAAATCGAATTAAAAGTTAATTTGTGAAAATTGAATATTTTAATATTTAAATCGACTAGTGAAAATAGTCAATTTTTGAACAGTCTCAGAATTGGACGAAACTAGTTCCATTGGATCCGTAATAGTTAGTTATTACCGGATTTCAATTTTCGTAGCAATCGGAGCTATCGTTTGATCGTGGCAGCTCGAAACGCATCGAATTATTTTTAATTTTAATTTGGCGAGTTAAAATAGCCATTTTTCAAAAAGTCTCGGATTTCAATGAAACCAGTTTCATCGGATCCGGAATGTGATATTATTGTAAGGTTTCAAATTTCGTGTTAATTGGATTTCGAAACCTGTTCCATTGTGTCCAGAACGCGGGGTAAACCTTAGGAACGTCAGTTTCGGCGCGTAAATAGGAGTTCGGAATTTCCGGATTGAATGGTGTTTCGTTCGTTTCCTATAAATAGCCACCATCACAAATAATAAAAAAAATTATAACCTAACCCTAATTTTATATGCGGCCGCCACCCTACAGCCAATGGCTGAAAATTGTCGTTCTTTTCCACCTCGTTTACTTCCAATCCACTCAATATTTTCGAAAACTTTCTGAAGCAAAATCGAAGAGCTTCGTGAGTTCTACAGATCCGTACGGTTGAGATTGGAAATGGCGTGATGTGGAGGGAGTAGGGGGGCCGCGTTCGTCACCGTTACGTGCGCGAATTTCAAGGCATGGGGGGGCCGAGTGTCGAGTTCTTCTGGCCGAGCATGGAGCGCGTGTGGAGCTTCGTGATGAAGTAGTTCGATCGTCGCCAAAGTCAATGGATAGGTCGAATTTTTGAACCCTAAAAGGTCGAGCATGGGTTCGGTTTAACGTTTATCACCTGTAGATGGTTACGCGTGGGAGAGGAGATGGACGTGCGGCCTTGGATATGAGATGAACGACTAAGATGTAGCATAGGTTAAAAGTTTTAAATAAATGTTGTAAATTAATTATAGAAAATTCATGTAACTTCAAATATTCGTATCTTTTTCATACGAGGTCGAAAACGCGCGAAACCAGTTGCGTTGGAATCGTATCGACGAGCACTACGCGATGAAATTAGATTGGAGTCGTTTAGAGCTAGTGAAAATTTTGGGTAAAATTAAACGTCCGTTTAATTTTATTCGAAATAAATCGCTAAAACGAAAATGAAATCAAGGTGAGAACTTCTCACTCAATCGAATCAGTTTCGATTTTATTTTAAATAGTTAGATTTAAAATATGTGAATGCATGTTTGAATGATGATTGTTATCTATTGATTGTTAAAATAGACATTATGCGCCGTTAGTAAGCGGATTTTATTTATTAAAAACATATACCGCGAATATTTCATAAACAGTGAAATTGGTATTATATATAATAGCAATATATATATTGGTATATGTATATATTGGAGTTATTAATTTCCGCATTTGTTTAGCGGATGTGACCCTATTTCGCCGTCTATTAAGCGGATAATATTTTAAATCCCATATACCGCGATAATTTCGTACTGGAGCGAAATTGGTATTGTGCTAATGTTTGTGGATGCAGGAAAAAAGGTTGGAGGGATCCAACTGGATTCCTCAACAGTATTTATTTGATTTCAGATATTTTGATATTTGATGGATTATCATATCGATATATGATATCGTTGTTGTCGTGATTGACTATTTGGTGTGTAGCATCATTGGACCAAACTTTAGAATTTTAAAATGATTTTTAAAGTGATTTTTGAAAATATACTATATTTTTGGAATTGATTCGTTTTAAATAAATAAACGTATAATTTTAATGTTATAAAAATTATGATTCTGAGAAATACGGTTAAAGATTTATTTTTGAGAAATATGGGTTAATGATTTTATAAAATAGTTAAATCGGGATTTTTGAAATTATTATAAAAAGTTTAAAAATAGGATTTATAAAATTTAATTATTTTATGAATCAAAATGGTTAAATTATAAAGGAGATTAAAGATGTTTTAAAAGAATAATATAAATTGATTTATATAAAAAGATTTATAAAATGGATATTTATAAATTAGAATATTTTGAATTATAAAACGAGTTTTATAAGTGTTAGAATGAATTGTGAATGAATTTCATAAATGAATGAAATTCATAGAATTATAAACGGTGAAGTTATAAATGGAATTTTATAAGCAGTAGGTTTATAAAATTCATAAAGTTGTTAAAAGAATAGGTTTGGATAAATAATTGAATCTTATAAGTTATAAGATTTATAATTATGAAGTTCAAAGGAACGATTTTGCAAACAAATAAATTATAAGTATTTCACTTATAATATGAACTTTTAGTTTATAATTGAGTTATAAATAGAATAGGTTAATAAAGGAATTTATAAAAGGAAGTTGTTATAAAATAAATAGAAATGGAATTTATAAACATTGTTTTATAAATTCGCAAATGACTTATTTTGATAAGAAAATTGTTGTAACTTATTTATGGAGTTATATTCACATTTTCGACTGTGAATAATCCTTTGAAATAAAATGAATAAAAGGATGAAATTTGTTAACGTAGTATATTCACGTTTTTGAATAGTGAATAATATGTTAAAGAAATTGTTTTAAATGAGAGGTTTAAATTGAATTAAAACGATCTAACGATGTTTTAAAATGTGTTGAGATTCGAAACCATAGATTTCAACATTTATTGTTGAAATAGACGTTTTCGAGGAATAGAAGGAAATGGTGGACTATAACACTGTTGTTATAGTAAATGATTTCCGAAAGGAAATGTTTTGTATAGTATTGGGATTTATATATCTATTTTAATTTCGAATCCCTATACTAGTGATTTTGGGTTGTCGTAACAATGTTTTACGTAACATTCGTTTTGGCCCAAATAATTATGTTTAAGAGAATGATTTCCTTAAAGAATGAAATATATATACTTAATCTCGATTTAAGTATATTGAATATTTTCCAAGTGTTGAAAATAAATAAAATTTGTGAATTACTTATGAATAAATAAGTATGGAAATGTTTTCCAATATAAAGTGAATATTTTGAGAATTTATCTTTTTGAAGATAAATTGAAATGAATAATTGAAATCATATATGCATGGATATTGTGAAATATAAATTCACTATGCAATTTATAAAAGGAAGTGGAATTTGTTTAAAAATAAATATTGATTTATTTTTGAAGTGTGAAAATTATATATCTTGTAAAGATATCTTTGAGAAATAAATAATTTGGAAAATTATTTGGAATCTGGTGATGTTGTGCATATCCATTGATAGTTCAATAACCGACTATCAATATTTACCTTTGAATGGGTATTTGTTGTGATTTGCTGAATTTGAATGCCACACTTGTTTTTAAATTATTGCGCTCGTTATTCGGATTACCCATTCCGAATAGTGATACGACGTAATGTATAGCATTGAAGATCGGTGTTGAAGACCCGGTATTTGCGAGAGCGATAGGATGACCTGTCGATTGACTCTGCACCGAGTTGCTCCGGTATTGAGTTCTCCATATGTGATGGGAAATCCGATCAGGATTGTGGATATCTGGATTGCAAGGACTTCTTTGTAAGTGCCTTCGGTTTTGTTCGAGCCCGGAACAGACTTGTATGGATTGTATGTCTGACATTACAAATTGAGATATAAAGCAGATTTCTTTCAAATATATTTCTATTGGTGGCGGAGAATTTATTCTTTTAGCTTAACACCCTTATCTGAGACGTACGAGCTCAGAGGTTATGTAGTTGAAGGTTATCAGCGATATATTCCCAATTTGGTAATGTGACATGCTGAGTGTTGCTGTGAAATGATCATTGTGTTGATTATTTGTGATAGGATCGTTTATTTGATCGTCTATCTTGGTGATCATCTCTATGATCATTTGTTGACCCAAAGCATGGCTTTTGTATAAAGTATGTTTTTGTGGACGTGACTTCGTCGAGCCTCACACCCCGTGAATGGTCAAAACAGGAAAGATGCAGCAAGGTTATGAGGGGTAGCGCCCTTTAGGATATGTGCATTTCCTTCTGGAAAAGGGTGGTATCATGGTATGGAGCCCAGATACTTACTCATGTTGAAAACACTTTATGATTGTGTGAATTGATTGCGAGCGCTCGGTGAAAGGTCCCAAAGGACCGGGGGATGGCATATTCGGTCAGTTGTTACTCAGTTAGGGGTAACCCGGCCTTGTGTTGGTAGAGATCCGGTTTGGTTCTCGGGGATGTCCATCCAGAGGCATTCTCATGTGGCAATGGGAAGTCCTTGGCCTGATCATTCGTTGGAAATCCAAAGAAACAATACGAGACTTGTACGGTTTTAGTTGTATAACCTGCTATGGAATGTGGCGGTAACCTGCTATTGAACATAGTTAGCTATAGTAGGCATAGTTCGAAATGTCTATGTTGGCTAAGATTTATATTCTACTTTCGAAATGAATTTTTTCTACACTATACACTAGTAATAATATCAAATGTTATTTTAAATGCATATCAAGCATCTTTGACTATCATAAGGAGAACTCTCCTCCGATTCTGCGTTTGCATGTGTGTGTGCGGGAGGCCTTATGGTAGTCTCATTTTTAAAAGCATTGCGAATTGACTTTAAAAATATTCCTCTATTTTGATTTTAAAGATAAATAAACTGTTTTGAGTTCTCACACCAGTCACATGACTGACTCGGAGTTTATTGTTTTCCTTCCTAAACTCTGGGTGCCCACCAATTTCCACACGGGCAGTCAAGAGTTAAGGTTTATCAGGATATTCTGGATATTCTGGAGTTGCAGGAGGCAAGCTGGATGGCATGGCGTATTACTAGTATATAGTATTTCTTTTTCCGCTGCACTGTTTGTTGTTGTTGTACACTCTAATGTGATGTAATGTGATGTAATGTAATAACTGATATAGTTCTTTGTTTAAAGATTATTCATTTATCTATTATATGTTGTTCCGCTGCGATTGTGAGATTCTGATGTTGTTCTGTTGTGTTTTCGTTTCCGTTCTGTGTTCTATTTTCTTTCTGTTATTTCTTCCTCTCTATTTTCTATCTTTCTTATCCTTTCTTCTTCTTTTCTTCTTTCTTAAAACCCTAATGGTTCGTATTTCCGTTCATCTTGAGTTAATCTATGGAGATTAGTGTCACTTCAAGGGGTACGGAAAAGTGGATTATTACATTTGGTATCAGAGCATATGGTTAAGCGACAACCATGGTTCTGTTGGGTATTACTCATTAGAGATAGAGTCAGTAGTACTCTAGAATGAGTTTAAGTGTAATAATAGATATGAGAGCGTATTTGTTAATGAATATATAAAATTGTTTTATATTGTGATGGTTTGTTTATTGAGTGGCATATGAACTTTCGTCAGCGTGGTCCGCAAGACTATGCCGAAGGGGTTTCTAAACACTTGAATAGAACAATTCGACACAATATTGTTTAAAATTGGGTAAATGAAATAATTTTACCTTGATTATATTTTTATATATGAAGGGATAATTTTTCAGAATTATTAAAGTATATATAAATTGATTGTTTAGTTGTTTGAATAATCTAAATAAAAGAATTATTGTATAAGCAAAAGAATTATAAAAAAATTGAGTTATAATTAAAGTGATTTACAATTGTGAAATAAACTTATGTATATAAGAAGTGAAACTATATGAATATATTTATGAATATGAGTTATAAATAAAAAATGAATTTAAAGTTAAATGGAAATTTACTTTAGAATTGGAAGTTGAATTGATTTATAAGTGGGAATTTAAGTTATGTAAAACCAAGTGATGTTGAATGAAGTTGATATTAGTATCAAAGTAAATTAATAAAGTTAAGTGATAAATGTGAACTTAAGTTATGTAAATGAAATTCAACTTTAGTAATTGAATTGAATGAATGGATTAAATGTAAATCAATTGAATGTGAATAAAGTTGATATGAAATAATGAATATAAGTGTTAATTCATTAAAATCTAATGTTATTGGAAAGTTGAATGGTTGAATAAAAATCAATTTAATTGAACCAATTATAAGCAAAGGAATTTGATTGTAATTAATATACTTTGGTTGTTATATGGTTGTTAGTTGATTGATTGTATATAATTCATTAAGGGTTAATGAAATTGGAAGCTAAAGTAATTGAAATCCAATTGGAAGTTAAGTGAATCTTAAACAGAATTGAATTTGATTTGGAAGTGAACCAACTTGAATATGAATTAGTGAATATAAACTAAGTGAAAAAGAATGTTAGTAAGAACATCCACTGTAATGAATCGAATGTGATTAAGTTGAAAACATATTTCATTGAATATTAATGAGAATATAAATGAATATTGATTTGGTTATGGACGATAGTTGGTTGATGTTTGCATTTGTTGTTTTGTTTCATTTGCTATGTTGACATATATAGTTATTATGTTGCTATATGTTGTATATTGATACTATTGTCTATATGCATGGTTCTCATGTTGTTTGTTGAGTGTTTAGTAGGTGCGGATCGCGTTTGCTTCGCATTTGGAGCTCGCTTTCGCGCTATATTAGCCGTATATGCTCGCTAATAAAATATAAGGTACATATCTCGGATTAAATATCGTACTTTTACACTTTTTCCCTTCGGGATGCCTCATTACTTGATGAGATGTATATTTGTGATATATATACTGTCATTTTTTTTCGGATCGAGCCGCGCAAAGGAGACTATGGCGAATTTTTCCGAAAATTTAAGGCGTTAGAAAAAAATTTGAGAAAATTGGAAAAGTTTTGGAAACTATAACTTTGATTTGGAGTTGAAAGTTAAACAATAGTGGTTGTTTTTGAAAGATAACTAAGTATGATTTGAAAACTTAGTAAGTTATTATAAGAAATTTAACTATGAATTTGGGAAAATTAATAGATTCTATAACTTTTCTTACTTGTTAATTTCGAGGACGAAATTCTTTTAAGGGGGGAAGATTGTAACGACCCAGAATTTTAATTTATTAAAATTTGAATATTTAATTAATTTTAGATATTAAGAAATGAATTTATTAGTCGAATAAATTTTATTTCGAATAATTGGATTTAATTGAATAATTAAATCGATAATTTAATAGGTTAAATTATGGAAATAATTGAAAATTGAGTTAAATATGATTGAAAATGATTTTTAAAATTTTATTTTATCATATGGAAGTTAGAACGATATTTTAGAACTTTTAAAATCGAATTAAAAGTTAATTTGTGAAAATTGAATATTTTAATATTTAAATCGACTAGTGAAAATAGTCAATTTTTGATCAGTCTCAGAATTGGACGAAACTAGTTCCATTGGATCCGTAATAGTTAGTTATTACCGGATTTCAATTTTCGTAGCAATCGGAGCTATCGTTTGATCGTGGCAGCTTGAAACGCATCGAATTATTTTTAATTTTAATTTGGCGAATTAAAATAGCCATTTTTCAAAAAGTATCGGATTTCGACGAAACCAGTTTCATCGGATCCGTAATGTGATATTATTGTAAGGTTTCAAATTTCGTGTCAATTGGATTTACCATTTGTCCGGTGCAAGCTAAAACGCCTAGAAAATCGTTTAATCGGTTTAATTTTAAATTGAACGTTTATAGCCATAACTCGCACAGATATCCGAATTAGCTTTCGAAACCTGTTCCATTGTGTCCGGAACGCGGGGTAAACCCTAGGAACGTCAGTTTCGGCGCGTAAATAGGAGTTCAGAATTTCCGGATTGAATAGTGTTTCGTTCGTTTCCTATAAATAGCCACCATCACAAATAAATAAAAAATATAACCTAACCCTAATTTTATATGCGGCCGCCACCCTACAGCCAATGGCTGAAAATTGTCGTTCTTTTCCCCTGGTTTACTTCCAATCCACTCAATATTTTCGAAAACTTTCTGAAGCAAAATCGAAGAGCTTTGTGAGTTCTACAGATCCGTACGGTTGAGATTGGAAATGGCGTGATGTGGAGGGAGTAGGGGGGCCGCGTTCGTCACCGTTACATGCGCGAATTTCAAGGCATGGGGGGGCCGAATGTCGAGTTCTTCTGGCCGAGCATGGAGCGCGTGTGGAGCTTCGTGATGAAGTAGTTCGATCGTCGCCAAAGTCAATGGATAGGTCGAATTTTTGAACCCTAAAAGGTCGAGCATGGGTTCGGTTTCACGTTTATCACCTGTAGATGGTTACGCGTGGGAGAGGAGATGGACGTGCGGCCTTGGATATGAGATGAACGACTAAGATGTAGCATAGGTTAAAAGTTTTAAATAAATGTTGTAAATTAATTATAGAAAATTCATGTAACTTCAAATATTCGTATCTTTTTCATACGAGGTCGAAAACGCGCGAAACCAGTTGCATTGGAATCGTATCGACGAGCACTACGCGATGAAATTGGATTGGAGTCGTTTGGAGCTAGTGAAAATTTCGGGTAAAATTAAACGTCCGTTTAATTTTATTCGAAATAAATCGCTAAAACGAAATTGAAATCAAGGTGAGAACTTCTCACTCAATCGAATCAGTTTCGATTTTATTTTAAATAGTTAGATTTAAAATATGTGAATGCATGTTTGAATGATGATTGTTATCTATTGATTGTTAAAATAGACATAATGCGCCGTTAGTAAGTGGATGTTATTTATTAAAAACATATACCGCGAATATTTCATAAACAGTGAAATTGGTATTATATATAATAGCAATATATATATATTGGTATATGTATATATTGGAGTTATTGATTTCCCGCATTTGTTTAGCGGATGAGACCCTATTTCGCCGTCTATTAAGCGGATAATATTTTAAATCCCATATACCGCGATAATTTCGTACTGGAGCGAAATTGGTATTGTGCTAATGTTTGTGGATGCAGGAAAACAGGTTGGAGGGATCCAACTGGATTCCTCAACAGTATTTATTTGATTTCAGATATTTTGATATTTGATGGATTATCATATCGATATATGATATCGTTGTTGTCGTGATTGACTATTTGGTGTGTAGCATCATTGGACCAAACTTTAGAATTTTAAAATGATTTTTAAAGTGATTTTTGAAAATATACTATATTTTTGGAATTGATTCGTTTTAAATAAATAAACGTATAATTTTAGTGTTATAAAAATTATGATTCTGAGAAATACGGTTAAAGATTTATTTTTGAGAAATATGGGTTAATGATTTTATAAAATAGTTAAATCAGGATTTTTGAAATTATTATAAAAAGTTTAAAAATAGGATTTATAAAATTTAATTATTTTATGAATCAAAATGGTTAAATTATAAAGGAGATTAAAGATGTTTTAAAAGAATAATATAAATTGATTTATATAAAAAGATTTATAAAATGGATATTTATAAATTAGAATATTTTGAATTATAAAACGAGTTTTTATAAGTGTTAGAATGAATTGTGAATGAATTTCATAAATGAATGAAATTCATAGAATTATAAACGGTGAAGTTATAAATGGAATTTTATAAGCAGTAGGTTTATAAAATTCATAAAGTTGTTAGAAGAATAGGTTTGGATAAATAATTGAATCTTATAAGTTATAAGATTTATAATTATGAAGTTCAAAGGAACGATTTTGCAAACAAATAAATTATAAGTATTTCACTTATAATATGAACTTTTAGTTTATAATTGAGTTATAAATAGAATAGGTTAATAAAGGAATTTATAAAAGGAAGTTGTTATAAAATAAATAGAAATGGAATTTATAAACATTGTTTTATAAATTCGCAAATGACTTATTTTGATAAGAAAATTGTTGTAACTTATTTATGGAGTTATATTCACATTTTCGACTGTGAATAATCCTTTGAAATAAAATGAGTAAAAGGATGAAATTTGTTAACGTAGTATATTCACGTTTTTGAATAGTGAATAATATGTTAAAAAAATTGTTTTGAATGAGAGGTTTAAATTGAATTAAAACGATCTAACGATGTTTTAAAATGTGTTGAGATTCGAAACCATAGATTTCAACATTTATTGTTGAAATAGACGTTTTCGAGGAATAGAAGGAAATGGTGGACTATAACACTGTTGTTATAGTAAATGATTTCCGAAAGGAAATGTTTTGTATAGTATTGGGATTTATATATCTATTTTAATTTCGAATCCCTATACTAGTGATTTTGGGTTGTCGTAACAATGTTTTACGTAACATTCGTTTTGGCCCAAATAATTATGTTTAAGAGAATGATTTCCTTAAAGAATGAAATATATATACTTAATCTCGATTTAAGTATACTGAATATTTTCCAAGTGTTGAAAATAAATAAAATTTGTGAATTACTTTTGAATAAATAAGTATGGAAATGTTTTCCAATATAAAGTGAATATTTTGAGAATTTATCTTTTTGAAGATAAATTGAAATGAATAATTGAAATCATATATGCATGGATATTGTGAAATATAAATTCACTATGGAATTTATAAAAGGAAGTGGAATTTGTTTAAAAATAAATATTGATTTATTTTTGAAGTGTGAAAATTATATATCTTGTAAAGATATCTTTGAGAAATAAGTAATTTGGAAAATTATTTGGAATCTGGTGATGTTGTGCATATCCATTGATAGTTCAATAACCGACTATCAATATTTACCTTTGAATGGGTATTTGTTGTGATTTGCTGAATTTGAATGCCACACTTGTTTTTAAATTATTGCGCTCGTTATTCGGATTACCCATTTCGAATAGTGATACGACGTAATGTATAGCATTGAAGATCGGTGTTGAAGACCCGGTATTTGCGAGAGCGATAGGATGACCTGTCGATTGACTCTGCACCGAGTTGCTCCGGTATTGAGTTCTCCATATGTGATGGGAAATCCGATCAGGATTGTGGATATCTGGATTGCAAGGACTTCTTTGTAAGTGCCTTCGGTTTTGCTCGAGCCCGGAACAGACTTGTATGGATTGTATGTCTGACATTACAAATTGAGATATAAAGCAGATTTCTTTCAAATATATTTCTGTTGGTGGCGGAGAATTTATTCTTTTAGCTTAACACCCTTCTCTGAGACGTACGAGCTCAGAGGTGATGTAGTTGAAGGTTATCAGCGATATATTCCCAATTTGGTAATGTGACATGCTGAGTGTTGCTGTGAAATGATCATTGTGTTGATTATTTGTGATAGGATCGTTTATTTGATCGTCTATCTTGGTGATCATCTCTATGATCATTTGTTGACCCAAAGCATGGCTTTTGTATAAAGTATGTTTTTGTGGACGTGACTTCGTCGAGCCTCACACCCCGTGAATGGTCAAAACAGGAAAGATGCAGCAAGGTTATGAGGGGTAGCGCCCTTTAGGATATGTGCATTTCCTTCTGGAAAAGGGTGGTATCATGGTATGGAGCCCAGATACTTACTCATGTTGAAAACACTTTATGATTGTGTGAATTGATTGCGAGCGCTCGGTGAAAGGTCCCAAAGGACCGGGGGATGGCATATTCGGTCAGTTGTTACTCAGTTAGGGGTGACCCGGCCTTGTGTTGGTAGAGATCCGGTTTGGTTCTCGGGGATGTCCATCCAGAGGCATTCTCATGTGGCAATGGGAAGTTCCTTGGCCTGATCATTCGTTGGAAATCCAAAGAAACAATGCCAGACTTGTACGGTTTTAGTTGTATAACCTGCTATGGAATGTGGCGGTAACCTGCTATTGAACATAGTTAGCTATAGTAGGCATAGTTCGAAATGTCTATGTTGGCTAAGATTTATATTCTACTTTCGAAATGAATTTTTTCTACACTATACACTAGTAATAATATCAAATGTTATTTTAAATGCGTATCAAGCATCTTTGACTATCATAGGGAGAAATCTCCTCCGATTCTGCGTTTGCATGTGTGTGTGTGCGGGAGGCCTTATGGTAGTCTCATTTTAAAAGCATTGCGAATTGACTTTAAAAATATTCCTCTATTTTGATTTTAAAGATAAATAAACTGTTTTGAGTTCTCACACCAGTCACATGACTGACTCGGAATTTATTGTTTTCCTTCCTAAACTCTGGGTGCCCACCAATTTCCATACGGGCAGTCAAGAGTTAAGGTTTATCAGGATATTCTGGATATTCTGGAGTTGCAGGAGGCAAGCTGGATGGCATGGCGTATTACTATTATATAGTATTTCTTTTTTCGCTGCACTGTTTGTTGTTGTTTTTGTACACTCTAATGTGATGTAATGTGATGTAATGTAATAACTGATATAGTTCTTTGTTTAAAGATTATTCATTTATCTATTATATGTTGTTCCGCTGCGATTGTGAGATTCTGATGTTGTTCTGTTGTGTTTTCGTTTCCATTCCGTGTTCTATTTTCTTTCTGTTATTTCTTCCTCTCTATTTTCTATCTTTCTTATCCTTTCTTCTTCTTTTCTTCTTTCTTAAAACCCTAATGGTTCGTATTTCCGTTCATCTTGAGTTAATCTATGGAGATTAGTGTCACTTCATGGGGTACGGAAAAGTGGATTATTACATTTTAATTATTCATCCATGATCTGTAAACGAAGATAAGCGTTATAGATTATACCGCTTATCGATATTTCTGTGTTTGAATCTGTGATGTGATGATTGTTGTTGCACTTTGTGCGTATAACCTCTGGACTACACTATACACACACAAATATGGATTTCACGAGGAAATCAGTTAAGTCACAGATATTTGAATTTAATGAAATGGTCTTAAAATTTGATTTTTTTAAATTCAAATAAGTTTGGGAAATGGAATTGGGTTGAATTTGAAAAATCTTTTGAAAATGAATTTTTAAAATAAAAGTTATTTTTGAATAACTTAATTTAGTTTTCAAATTTGATTCAAATTTGAATTCAAAACTTGAAATTGAATTCTATATTTAGTATTGATGATTTAAAAGGGATTATACAAGCTTATATGGGTTTTAAACCATTTTTAAAGTATTATTGTGGGAATTTGAATTAACCCAAGGATTTTAACCTGTATAAATGAAATCAGGTTTTCCGAAATAAAACTGTTTGTTTTCGAATGATAAATGCTTTCACATAAGTAATGAATTTCCAATTCATAAGAAATTTCAAGTTTGAATTGAAATAGTTTTCCAAGTTATAAATGAATCTTTGAAAATAACTTTGGAAGCTATGAAATGAATCTTTTATTTGACCCGATGAGTTAATCCAAGTTGGAATTGAATTGTTTTGAAAAGCTATGAATGAATCTTTGTGACAAATTGGTGAACCTTGTTTTAAAATTGAAAAGGGTCTTAAAAATGAATCTTTTGTTTAAAAGATTTAAATGTGGAAAATTTTTAACCATTGAAGGTTGTTGAAATGAATCTTTTGTTTAAAAGATTGGAAATGGTGTGATTTGTTTTAACCATTTGAATGAAAGGTTTTGGGTTTAAAGTTGTGACTTAACTGAGACCCCATGTCCATATGTTTTTAAATATTTCGCTCACTATTCGGTTTAGCCAAGAGAGGACGTTTGTGTCATATAGCCCATTTCGAATATGTGATACGACGTTATGGATAGCATTTGAAGACTGGTGGTGAAGACCGGGTGTTTGCGAGAACGATAGGATGACCTATAGATTGTCTCTGCACTGAGTAGCTACGGTATAGAGATTCCCTAAGTGATGGGAAGTTCGATCGGGATTGTGAATACCCGAACTGCAAGGGCTTCTTCGGAAGTGCCTTCGGTTCTGTTTGAACCCAGAACAGACTTGTATGGATGTGTGTCTGACGTTACACTTTGAGATGTAAAACCAGTTTCTATCAAATACATTTCTGTTTGGTGGCGGAGATTTATTCTCATAGCTTAACACCCTTCTCTGAGACGTACGAGCTCAGAGGTTATGTAGTTGATGGTTACTAGTGATACATTCCCAATTTGGTAATGTGGCATACGAAGTGCTGCTGATCATTTGTTGATCAAAGCAAGGCTTTGTGAAAAGCGTAGCTTTGTGGACGAGACTGCATCAGGACCTCACACCCCGGAAATGGTCGAAACAGGAAAGATGCAGCAAGGTTTCAGGGGTAGCGCCCCTAGGGTATGACCATTCCTTCTGGAAAAGGTTAGTATCATGGTATGGAGCCCAGATACTTACTCGTGTGGACACTGTATATTTATTACCGTGTGATGTTGTTGTTGGAGGGCCCTCGGATGAAAGGTCCCAAAGGACCGGGGGTGACATATCTTAGGTTTTATTCCCCGGGAAGGGGGTAGCCGGCCTTGTGTTGGCAGAGAACGAAGGATGGTTCTCGGGGCGTCCCTCCAGAGGCGTACCCATGTGGCAATGGGAAGTTCCTTGGCCTGACCATTTGTTGGAAATCCAATCATTCATTACGCGCATTGTACGGATTTAGTTGTATTACCTGCCATTCACTTATGGTGGTCACCACTGTTTGGATGGTAGCTAAGTAGGCATAGTTCGAAATGTCTATACTGGCTAAGATTTATATTATACTTTCGAAATGTTTTCCACTATGCACTAATAATAATATCAAATGCTTTTCGCGTATCAAGCATTTTTGACTATCATAATGAGAAATCTCCTCCAATTCTGCGTTTGCATGGTGTGTGTGGCGGGAGGCCTTATGGTAGTTTCATTTTCCAAAAAGCATTTCGAATTTCACATTTAAATTATTTTGTTTGTTTTAAAGATAAACTGTTTTTGTTTGCTCATACCAGTCCCATGACTGACCCGGAGTTTATTGTTCCCTTCCTAAACTCTGGGTGCCCACAATTTTCCACACGGGCAGTCTAGAGTTGGGTTTTTCATATAGTAGATAGTAGATATCGATTTGATACCTTCAGCTTTCCCTTTGGAATTCTTTGGAGTCTTCGGATTCATGACCAGTCTTTCTTAGCTTGGTGCAACGTGATGGTGGTTTGAGTTGGTTGGTTTGGAGTTGGCTTTCGAGCATTATATTTGAGTTGCAGTTGCTGTTTAGAGTTTTGGTTCCGCTGCTTGTTTATTGAGTTTTCCGCTGTAGAATTTGTTTCTTGTATCTATGATATTTGATTCATATTGTATCATTGTTGCATCTAATGTTGTATATCAATGATATTCATTTCTTTTTCTTCCACTATGTTGTTATACTTAATTGTGTTATAAGCTCCGGCGAACCAGATTCGACGTTTGGATCCGCGGCATTTGAATACGAATGTTGTATTCGATGCCGATTTTCGAAGGTCGAGTCAGGGCCGCTACACTATACTTGTTTATGGTTTATGGTGTTTCATACAGAATTTATGACAAGTTTTGATTGGAAAACCTACTAAATGACATCCAAACGACTTGTGTTTTTTAATATATTGTCAAAAACATTATTTTAGAAGTGCGTTTCAAGTTTCATAATTTCAAAGAAATTGTGGGTTTATTATGAATTTCCTATGAAAGAAATAGCTAATATTGGGTTTAAATTACTTACAGCAATTATATATTGATTTTGGGTTTGAAATCTAAATATGTTAGCAAACATAGTAGAAGTGAATTATGGTAATTTTGGGGAATTTTCGTAAGTATTTTACTGTGATAATAAAATTAATTATTCTAAAGGACTTAAATGTTTTATATGTTTTATCAAGGAGAAAGGCTTATTTGTTAAACGTTTCTAATTAATAATTCTAAGTTCGGTAGCTCTTTTAGAAAAGATTTTTATAGGAAATGGCAACCTATTAAGTTTTGACAAAAAGGCAAGTTAGGTGACAAGAAATTACTTTTAAAAGCTAAAAATCAAGTTGGTTGGAAGTACTACTTCGCCACTTCCATATACTAGCATTCGACACCATACCTCCATTAACCCATTCGAAACCAAAGTATATGGTACCAAGAAATTGATACATAGTGCATTGGAGAAAAGGTGGAAGTTATAGTGTCGAAACCTTGCTCTGAAGGGGTAAAAGCCATTCTTAATAACTTTGAACTACTTTTGTTTATATATGATGATTTCGAAGGGGTTGGAGTTGACTTTTGACTTAATCAACTTGCCTTTGTTTGTATAAAAGAGCTTTCGACTGAGTTTTCGCTTACTTATGTTTAAAAGGAAGCTTTCGAAGGGATAGCTGCTTTCAAGCTTATTCGAAACCTAGTTGCCGCATTCATACCTTTTAAGTCAATGCATTCGAAAGGGTGCTTTTGCCTTTTTCTTTAAAGCCCACTTTTAAATGGTTTCGAAACCATCTCTTTCTTTTACTTAAGATAAATACTTTCGAAAGTAATGCTTGCGCCGTAGTTCTTTATGATCCTTAGTTGTATTAAAAGTTAAACCTAATGGTTTCGAATGTAATAATTAAAGGTTTCAAAGTAATGTTTCCATGATTTTTTACTCGAATTCAATGCTTTCGAAAGGTATATAATATGTGTTGCGAAGGGGAAATCCCCAATGTTTTGAAAGGTTTATTTTGAGTATTTGAATGGAAGGTTTCCAATGCTTTCGAAAGACAAGTTTAAATGGTTTTAAAAGAGGAAGTCTAAGGTTTTAGGAAAGCTTTCAAAAGGGTTGTTCCTAATGATTTTGAAAGGCATTGTTTAATGTTTTTAAACCAGGGTTTCGAAGGTTTTACCTTGACTTAATGGCCTAAAATATTTTAAATTAAAAAGGAGTTTTGACTTACTTTGAAAGGACAAATAATCCCATGATAAGGTTTCATCAACATTGTTTTGTGTAGAGTACATATCATGGCATAAGTATTTTAAATAAAGCAAATTATATGATTTCCTTGTCTTATAAAGGTATGATTTCAGTGATAAATCATTTGTAAATACTATTTACAACGAAATGAAATGTTAACAGGGTAGTTACCCCTAAGACATGAAATGAAACATGAATAGGGTATTAACCCTAAGTTTATGACTCATGGGACCGGTGTAGGGTCATAGCATAGTTTAGCTTTTAGCCCCTATCTAAAATAAATCCAACATTCCAGTGTTTAGGTCTTGTTACAGGTGAGACTAAAATGAGGTTACACACAGAAGGGATTATACAGAGTAAAGATAGGTTATTGGTAGAGCCCATAAAACCATTAGGTTCAGTTGACCCAAGAAAAAAAGAAAGTTAAGGACAGTCAGCCCAGTATTGTGCCTGATAGAAGTTGGAATATTGATTATGTCTAGCAAGCCAAGTAAAACTATAGTGTGGATAGATGGTCTATTGATTCCTGCTTTTTATGCATATATATATTTGCTATTATTGTTTTAATCAGTTTGATTGTAGGATTCTGATTTGCAAAAAAACATACTTTTAAAAGGATATTAGTGAGAGGAAACCCGTTCTGCTAAGCTGCGTGGTCTTACTTAATATCAGTAAATTGAGATATATAGTATTATTCATACCAGGCTTTATATCTGACTTAAAGTTTATGTTTTTCTCTTAAACTCTCGAGTGCTTAAAATTTAGTTTGAGTAGCCTGAGATTTAAGGCTTTTTAGATTTAGTACGTTGGACCAATAAGCTTTCGAAAACGTGCGAGAGGCAAAGTTAGCAATATAGAAGCTATTTAATTTTACTTTCGATGCGATGTATATATGACTGATATGTCTATCAAGTACTCTGATCATCCAAGGGGGAATCTTCATATCTCGCCCTTGGCATAAATTGTAATAATTATATTTTATCAAAAGCTGGGATTCGTTTTAGGATTATGTAACTGTATATTAAATATAGATTTGAAATGTAATTGAAAATGTTGTTTTTGAAATCATTGATTTTATTTCATTTTCATGTGCTTTTGATATTATGGATACCGTTAACATTACCGTATTTTGTCACTGGAAGTCAATACTATGGATGACTTTAGCATCTGTAGCCCTTAGCTTCGGGACGCAAGATAGGGGATGTTATAACTTGGTATTGAGCATAGGTTTATGAAAACTTAAAACAAATTGCAAACTTAAAATGATTTTAAAAACATAATCCTAAGGAATACGAGAAAAGATTGGGGTAAAGGAAAACACTATGGTAACATCTTGTATTTGTTATATTTAAATATACATTTTATCTCTATTCTTCCATCTTTCTTAGGCTATTCTTCGGTATCTTACGAAGACTCAAATGTAGACTCTAAGGATGTAAGATATGGATGCTAGGAGTGGAAAAATTAACATTGGTGGAGGAAGTACCACAACCAATGGGAGTGCCAGACCTACTAGAAGGAATCTAGGTCGGGCATAAACTGCTAATGTGGGTGTTGGAGTGCCGCAAGCTGATATGGGAGCTATGTATCAATTCTTCGTTATTATGATGCAGGTTGAAGTGGATGGGGGTTTAGTCGAAGGAAAATGTTTATCGAAACCGAGGGTGCAATTGAAGTGGAGAATTGGTTACTTCATTGTGAAGGGATCTTTGCCGATTTAGAGCTTAATGATGAGCAGAAGAGGAGGCTTGCTTCTAGATAGTTGCAAGGAGCAGCATTGTACTGGTGGAACAGTATTACGGTGGGAGTTAATGAGGAGACCATGAGTTGGGCTGAATTTAGAAGGGGGTTTAAGGAAAGATTCATGTTAGAGATTGCTAAGTCAACTCTATTGAGAGAGTTTATGGATTTGGAGCAGGGGACGTGACAATGTTTGAGATGCAACACGATTTAAGGAGCTATCAAGATATGGATATGCTACGGTGACACAGTTAACAAAAGGAATGAGAAGTTCATCCATGGACTGAAACCTAAACTAGCTAAAGCAACTCTGCCACATATCAGGGATCCATGTGATGTAGTTGTTGAGATAGCTTTGAGGTAGGAGGAGATGCTTGCTTTTCATGATGGTAACAAAGCAAGGGAAGCTCAAAGTGGGCGGAACCAGAAGAGAAATTTTTTTCATAAGAAAGGCACTCAGAAAGAAGGAGCAGCCAAGAAAAAGAAGGCCAAAGTAGTTTACTATAAGTTCAGCAAGAAGGGACACTATGCTCACGAGTGTCGAACAGGTAAAGGAAAGAAAGCTGCTAAAAAGAAAGAGGTGAGTTGATTTAACTATGATTAGATTGGACATTATAAGAACCAGTGCAAGAAACTAGCCCAGGATGGAAAAGGCAAGATGTTTGCATTGAAACTAGCTAACTTAAAACTAGCAGCTGAGGGGAAAAGAAAAGCTGTGTTAGGAGGTTTGCTTCTGATTTGTGGTGTATCAATTAGAGCTCTATTTGATACTGGTGCATTGCATTCTTGACATGACTAAGCCAAAATAGTGTATTTTTGTGTGTTGGTTGATTTAATTGATTTGCTACCACGTATTCTCCAATTAACATTAACCAGCATTATTTTATGTCTTAATTAATTTTCTTAAACGTTAAGCTACCACTTACTTTAATGATGTTAATCAATCATTAATTAAATTCAAAATATTTCCTTATATATAATTATTTCCAACTACTAAAATTCATATGCTTATAACTTTTTCGTTTGAACTTCGATTTGGAAAGTGTATGCATGAAAATTGATCAGAAAACCGCCACGAATCCAACGGTATTAGTTTCGTAGCCAAATTCCGAAATTTACAACAAAAAAATCCATTTTTCATTGTTTATTATTTGTTGATTAATTTCTATTTTAATTATTTGACGTCAAAACGCAGGGTGTTACATTCTACTCTTAAATGAATTTCATCCTCGAAATTCCATAAGGATTCGATCATGTAAACTATCGTGCATCCATTCTATACTAGTAATCCATTAGTGTACAACCAATTTTATAATAATCCGTGTACACGTGCATAGTGCGTCATAAGACATATAATGTGTATGAACAATGATTTCTAACCAGCACTTCCTATATGAATGATTATTTTAAAGATAGTTTCAGAAACATGATCCTGACATCCTAAATATACTTGCAGTTCTATATGAATGCAACTTATTGAAAAATCAAAACAGTTTTTTATCCAGATTTTCCCGCACTTCTACGAGTAGAAGCATAGTTCAACCAATTTTTCATCCAATTCTTACCATCCAACTTCCTAGCACACCATGGCTAACATCCAAATTTAGAAAAATTTAGTTTCTAAACTATTTTCTTGTGCTTGGAAAGAATCTAGATCGAAAATTCTATATTTCCATTATTCTCTTATGTAACATTTTTCCACTGTACCATGGGATCTACTCCTTTTCCCCCAATCCTTTTACCTACCTTCCCGAGTACAGTTTGCTTAAGGAACTTTTATTTTTAAAGCTCAAATACAATGCTGTTCTAAAAATCATCTTTTTAAATTTCTCTCATCGACAAGGTTGCTCAGAAAGCATCCATAAACAATATAGCTTTCTTGTTGCTCGCTGTATCCATTTTACTACAACTACCATTACATAGTAAAATCGTCACTAATCAACTACCGATTAATCCTTAATGTCAGCATACGGTATTTAAAATTTATAAACTTAAAATTCTTAACTTTTAAAATCTTTTCATAGATATGTATATATTTGTAATGAAAACTTTTCATAAGTACATTTTTCATTAAATTTTTCTTTTTCTAAATATCTGTATGCCTACATTTTTTCTAAATAATTTTCCCCACATTTCTGATATCAGGGTTTAGTCAACATCAACAGTCCATTGACAAGCACCATTGTCCAAGTGGTTAAGTGATTCGGCTTTGGGCGGGAGGTCACAATTAGAAACTTGTATAGCGTGATTCGAACGTTTACTGACATATGATATGTTGTCCCAATGACATGTTGTATATAAAGTACCATTTCAAAATAAACATCTACCGTCCATAACAGACGTCACTTAATTGCGTGGATTTGAGTTCTCAAAAACTTTTCTTTCTTATTAATATCAACCAGCACACATGTTCAACTTTAAATTTTAGTCTTCAAGGAACAGGAACATTGACCCATGACTTATCTCTCCATACTCATGTCCTCCATTTACCAAAATTTACCTTCCGAAAAATCCCTATTCTTTCCAGAACCTACATTTTCATTTTCTTTCTTTTATTAGTAGTTAGTTAAATAAATTTACTTATTTTATTACTTAACTTCTAGTTTCAACCATTTTCTTTTCCCTCGCATTAGCTAAGTGATCTTTTCTAAAATTTCCTTTTTGTTGCTTTCTCAAACATTGTGGTCCATCTAGAAAACATATAAAAACGAACATTTCCCTAAACGAATGTAGTCCATTGCAATTACTAATGCTTACAACCGACGAAATGAAAAACTAACACTGGAAGGAAACAGAACACTACTAACTACTATTACAAGAACGGACCTTTGTAACATGCCATCCCTCTGCAACAACCTTCATATCTTATCCTTCCTTTGCTACTTATGATGAATAAGGTATATTCATCTCTTCCATCTCATACCCAATTGTCGAATAACTATGCCTCTTCTCACTGCTATGAATATGAAATACAACCTACAAAATCTCCATATTAAATGGCAACAAAGCTTAGGGAAATAACCTTCCAATTCCTCTCTTGTTTTCCCAAATTGAGTCTACCAATATCATCCATGTGTGTTTACTATCTCATTGGCATCTGTTACTATTTCTCTTAATCCCAATCTTTTGATAGTATCCTCAATGCTTGGTATTTCCTTTATCAATAAGCCTTTTGTAAGCATATCCAAAACTTATAGAAGTGTACCTCAATACCCTCTTTATGGCTTACACACATATCAATATAACATTCCCAGACTATTCTAGTGCCCATCACACTCTATAGAAATTTCTTGTTACTATTCCAAAAGTAGTCATAATTATCTCCTTCATAGCCTTATTCTTTTCTCCATAACCCTAGGCACTAATTCATATTAATTCTGGTTTGGTCTTTATCATTTTTTTTCAAAAATTAAAACTTAATTTTTTTTAAATATTTAGACTCAAAACCCATGTCTTTAAAAGTCCTAATTAGAAACTTTTATTAAATCCAAAAATACTTATGTCCTAACCCTTTTCAAAACTTACATTTTTAGATTTTTGAATTCAATTTATTCACTAAACTTTAAAATGGAACGTTAACAATTCTAAGCTTAAAATCAAATTAGATTTTTCTTTTAAAGACCATTTCAACTCTTATTAAAAATTTAGGATTTTAGTTCAATCATTTATTAAGTTTTCCTTCTAGAATTATTTATTTCTACCAAACGATTTCTTTCAAAAGTATATTTGCATGTTTCTAAAACATCTTTCATAATTTTTGAATTTTAAAAACTCTCATCCAATCACTTTCCTGACATCTCATTCTCTCCCTACATCCAATATTTGGAGAAGTTTCTAACATCATGAAAGGGGGACTTCTAACAGACATTAGCGAGAAATGTGCATAACAATGGAAAATGCCCATTTTCCTTTGTTTTGCTTCTCTAATTAGGTTACTAGCATTTTTTTTAATATAATTCACTAACACTTTTTATTATACTTAAGGATCCTATAATTTAGTGTATTGGAACTACTTTTCCCTCTAAGAGGAATTGTTTATAACTCTCTATGAATCTCTTAAAATAGGATAAGTGTTTTGTGTGAAATTACAAGAAATTATTTCATTTTCTTTATTGAAATAAACAGTACAAAATACGGTATTTTCGATACTTTGTACATCTCTTCCTTTGCATTTACAGTCCTTATTATTTCAAATGGAACACCTTTATTTGTAACTTGATTGAGTCACAAAAACTTATTTTGTGACCTCTTTTCATTCCAATGAATTAAATATGTTAAATCTCAACCTAATTATATATGCCAAACCTCTCTTTCATTTATACTTCATAACTTCCTACCACTCAATTCTTCAGCCCAAACCGCACTAATTCCAACCGTTTTCTCATAATTTACCATCCTTTCTCTTAAACTATTTTGGTGTAGGCACTTACAGCTTAATATTTAAGACCCTAAGTCTTCTTTTTCTATAACATTCACCCTATTTCGATTTATATACCACTCATACTGTCCACCCATACAAATATATTTTTATCTTAAAATTTTTCATTACATAGAAAGATTCATGAGCTATATTGCTCTATCATTTCTTTTTAACAGAAACAGCCTCTTATAAAATTTCCTTTACTGAAATTGAACTAGGTAAATTTATATTTCTTACCAGACCTTTATTACATATATTCCCAAAACTCAACACTCGCTTCTTTCTCATCAAAAGTCCTCTTAGAGTATACAATTTATACTTTTCCTCATTTTCAAAAATGTCTTATTGTTGGTTTAGACTCAAAGTGGACTTCTAACTATTTTCTCAAGGCATCCTTCTTTCCAAATTGAAAAATCCAATCATTAACTAGGAGTGACTATTACACACCCTTTCTTTAGGAATTTCTATATCTTCCATTATCTATAACATATGGATTCCTATTTCCCCTTTATCTGGACCTATTTGCATCATCAATCAGCAACTATATGGGAAACTACAATCATTGCGATAGTAAGGCCCGACTATGAAGTCATGTACCATCCAGCTTCTGGGATTCCCTATGTAACTATTCTATAGGGTCTAACGTATATTATATTTATAATAAAAATAAAAATACGTTCACTTAAATTTTTCTAATTTTTTGAAGCAATCGACTGACCTAAGCTCCAATACCAAATTTAACAACCCGCATTCCAGTAGGACCAAATTTTCACTAACCCAAAAACCCAAGCCCACTAAAATAGGGATTGTTTGTTTGGTATCCTGCAAAAGAGAAGCTATATCAAAGTACTAATGGTAATAACTCAGAGTAGAAATAAGTAAATATAATAGATCATAATAATCAATAATCTAGTATTTACGCCTCAAATGTCAAGTGCCTCAGCCAGACCACCACTCCAAACAATACCAGTACATACCCTTATAAATCCTATGGGATGTAATGAGGTAAGGGTTAGAATAATGTTCTAGTGACTGTTAAATTATACATCACTAGCTTATGCCGATTGTTCACCATTTCTTACTATGTTAGATTTATCACTAGTTACTACGACTCAATCGCTACGTATGAACCATTCCCATCTACACCATGTAGATTTATATTTATATATACACATTAAACAAATTAGACATTCACCAACATTTAGAAAATGCTATAAAAGGCTTTAACAACATTTTTAACTACGTTGTATAACAACATGCCATTATAGGCCAAGAACATACAATAGCAATAGAGTAAACACTGTAAAGGCCATTTTTATGGCGCTTGATGAATGTCATTAATATATTTTACAGCATTTATGCTTATGAGCTAAAAAAATTTCTTAACGTTCAAATTTTATTATCAAATATATTTAACGGTGGTTACCAAATGCCATGATATTTATTTATAACGTTTTATATGTTGCTATGAATGTTCTTTTTACTGCTTTTTTTCATTGTTAAGAACCCTTTCTTAATAGTTGTGAAATTTTGTTGAAGTGTAACATAGCATTTTTAGAAAGCTGTTGAAAATTTACACAGCATTTCAGAAACGCTATCGTTTACGGGTTCCATTTCTATATACATCGGTCATAATTTTCCTACCAATACAGTTACATCAACATGCACATTTCATAATCAACATATTATATTAATCACACATTACATAATCAACATATTATATTGATCGCACATCTCATAATCAATCTATAACATTACATAATTAAAATACGCAATATTCTTACATCAAAACATATATAATATGGCCATACTATTTCATAAACAATGTAGAACAAGTAGAAACTAATGACCAAAAGTAGTAATACACAAAAATACAAACCAAAATGTAATTCTGGCATCAGAAATAACTTTGACTGTTATGGCACTTTTCTACACCAACGATATCTATCTACCTCTGAAATAAAAGTTTAAAAATTTGCAAATAAATAAAAAATACAGTGGATGAAGTCTGGAATATAGTTGATGTGTGCACTAGCAACATGAAATGCAATCCAGAACAAATGAAAGCTGCAATTGCTATTTACATGATACTATACATACATACATACGTACGTACATATATATATATGTATATTATAATAGATTTTCAAAAATAAACTATAACTTATTATATAATAATTCATATGTAATTTTGTATTATTTTCATACATATAATTCTATTATGTGTTTATATTCTCAGGTCTAATAAGTTTATTAAGACATTATTATTACCACTATTACTAATTACCCCTATTATCGTTGCCTTTTGTATATAAGACTTTATATATATATATATATATATATATCATGTATATAATATTGTTTATTATATACATATTTTGTATTAATTTATATACTATTACATACAATTATAATATTATTTTTTATATATTAATTCACATATAATTTATATTAATTAGTACATATAATTCTATAATTAGTTTTTTGGCTTTGGTTAAGTATATCAAGATATTATTATTACTTCTCCTATTACTACTGCGATTACTACTTATAATACATACATACGAATGTTTGTGCAATTTAAAATATATAATTTATTTGATTTACATATAAATATGTAATTTATATTTATGCACATAATTATTTATTATATATTATAATTCATTATATATTAATTCATATATATTTCATTTCTATAACCAGTTTACATGCTTTGGTTTAATAAGTTTATTTAGAAATTATGATTATTATAATTTATTGATTCATAAGTAATTCACATGGTATAATTCATGAATAATATAATTAAGTCATTGATAATTTAATATATATAATTTGTATAATATATGTGTGTATAACTACAAAAATATAATTTATGTAACATAATTTATAATAGTATTTATTTTCATACATAAACGTAGTTAATTTCTATAAAAATAGTTAATTTAATTAATTATCATAAAACTTAGTTAATTAAGTTTAATTTTCATACAAATCATGCTATAGTTCAAACTATCGACCTTTATATTTTTTATCCTCAACTTACATAATGATAATAGAAATATTATGTTTGTATGCATGCTCGTGCACATCTATACTCGCATACACTCACTCTCTACAGTTCTTAGAAAATAAACATGGTAAAAATAATGAGAAATTAAATTCATTTATAAACGGATAGAAGAACAAAGGGATGTAATTACCTAATTGAAGGGATTGGAAGAAAGAGCATATCTCTAAAACTTCATTAGCTAATTAAAACATTGACTAAATAGTATAATTACAACATAATGTTAATTTTTATATAATTTTTTTTATATTCAACACATATGTCAAAAATTAACCATGTTTCGTCATGGTTAAATAGACTATACGTCACGGTCATATTCAAGATCATATCATCATTGACACTAATACGAGTCTCTTAAAGTAGTACAAACCTACCTGTATTTGGTAGCTAAACTCTTTCTTATTAGAAGGATGGATGAAACAAAGTACATACGCATAAAATCTGGCAAGGAAAGTACAACATTGGTGAATGACCTTCCAATAACTCTTGAAACTGCAATGAAGAGAAAGGGTGTAGTAATTATAAAAGCAAATATAGTAATTTCTATGATGAGGATGTCCATGATAACACTTAGAGTGACTACCTTCTTAGGTTAATCAAGAAACCTCTAACTAATATGACAATCAACATGCTTATGAATATGGTTGATATGATATATATTTTCACAAGAAACAAACAAATGTCAAAATGTTGGATTTCCATGCTAAGAGGATTGGGAACATTTTTAAGAAAAGAACCTTATATCTTTGTAAAAAAAGAAAATAGAAACATATGTATGTCCATTCTTAGAAAGATTTATTCACTTGAAGGCTAAGAATTTTTAGAAATATTTACACATTGTCACCAGTACAAAAGTTCAGAAAAAATTAAAAAGGTGAATGTTATACACTTGGAAAAAGATATATAAAGATTGCTAACTAGTCGTTGTCTTTCTTTGTATAAACTATCAATAATTTAACAGCTTGGTTGCCCTTATGGTCCACATCATTGGTACAAAAAATGAGGCTAAATAATCATCATCCATTATACAACTTGGGAATGTCAGAAAAATATATCTATCAAAATGTTCAAAGTATTCCTTAGATAATGAGTGTTTCTAATGCAAGCAAAATGTTTTCTCCAGTGAAGAGTTATAAATCTAAATGAAAACAAAAACGAAGGACATGAGTGAAAAAGCAAACCTGAGAGAGAAGTTGAGCATCACTTCTTATATCTTCTATTTGACATAAGCTTACGAGGGTTCTCAAGGATATTATTTCTTCATTCTTTATGTTATGTCCACAAGTCATCCAGATCCTAGTTTATTTACTTATTCTATGGAAGAAACGGTATAGGTTTCAGCAAAAAATGAGAATAGAAAAAAATATACTAAATCATACATATGTGAAAAATTGTAGGTTATGAAATTAATGTTAATAATATATAATTGGTTTGCCTTCTTTATTGCAGTGCACTTAAGAACAACGTAATCATTTTCATCCAATTTTATTAACACCTAAATTAAATGTAAAATAGGCATAACAATGTAATATTAGTATTGATTTTATAGGATATAAATTTTTAATATACTTAGTAAATCATAATTTAAAAACTAAAGAATGGGCGATCTTATTTCATCTTAAACAATAGAGAACTCAAAATTTGTACTGCATGTAAAAGTTGGAGTGCATAGTTGATAGAATCGAATTTCCAACACACAATTATCTTCAAGAGGATTTTTTGCAAATTCCACCTCTGTTTGGAGGAATTTAAGATAGATAATTAAGACTGGATATTGCTTCCTTACAGAAGCTCTGTATTTTATAAACTCGGCTAATTTAGTTAAATTTTTATAAAAAATAGTAAACTTTTGTAACTTGTTTAACTATTATAGAACTTAGTTAATTTTTATAAAACTTAGTTAAATTTTACAAACTTACTTAATTTAATCTTTATAAAACTTGGCTAACTTTTATAAAAACTTGTTAAATTTTACAAACTTTTTTAATTTAATCTTTATAAAACTTGGCTAACTTTTATAAAAATTAGTTAAATTTTATTAACTTAGTTATTTTTATAAATCGGTTATTTTTTCAAAACTTGATAATTTATAAACTTTTTAAATTTTTATGAAACTTAGTTAACTTTTATAAAAATAGTCAATTTTTATAAATTAGGTTAACTTTTATAAACTATGCATGATATGCGTTATAGGTGTTATTATGAATTTTAGCAAGGAAAAGTAGTCGGATCAAAGTAATTTTAGGGAAGCGTGAAGTAATGCAGAGCCTGATGTCATGGAGAAGACTTCTTTGCTGGAGTGATTTGCTAATAAGTATAAGAGGTTCAGGCGTTCGCTTGAATTTGTTACTAATAAGTCTTAGGAAGGGTCATTGCATTCCTTACAAACAATCAATGAAGTTAGCATATAAAAGAACAGTTGCTAAATTTTGTAAAATATGGTTTTTATTTACTGTACTAGAAATAATACACATATTAACTTTGTGATATGTTTTTTTTTGAAATGGTACTTTATATGCAACATGTCACTGGGACAATATATCACATGTCAATAAACGTAACCACTAGGACAATGGTGCTTATCAACTTTGTGATATGTGCTAAATTAACCAAATTGATAAATGATTTGGGTTATACACAAGCCAACCTAACTAATCATTCTCATGTAAATAATAAATAAAAAGAGAAAGTAACCATTGAATTTAAATCATTAAATGACCAAGCATGATAGGTGATCATCTTCTTTAATTTTTACTGTAATGTAGGAAATTCTATTTTGTATCTAAACATCCCATGCAATAATAGTTAAAGAAAAATAGTAATAGTAGAGCTGTTAAATTTAACTGGTATTTTACCAGTAACAAAGTTCGTGAAAATCATACCCACTCGAGTAAGCTCCACTCATCACGAGGTCTGTGTATATTAAGTGGGTCTCTACCAATTATAATTTCTAGAAGCACAACCCAAAACTAAATAAATCACTTTTTACTAAGAGTTGCTGAGTTGAGTAGTACCTGGAATCCAACAAAGTTTCAAATTAAAAGCGTACATGCACGTACAAACATTTTAATAGTTTCATCTGTATTTAAATAGATTTTATGGAAAGAATGATAACATGGTCCTTTGTTCTTTACAATTCGATATTAGTATTACTTCTGGAAGTTGAAACAGTTTAGAATATGTTTAACCTCAAATACATTGTCTATGTGTTTGTTTGTTATTTTTCCTCTTTGTTATGTAGCACAACTGAACACAAATTTGGGCATTGCGCTTTGATTGAAGATATTATACTGAAAAAAGGAGGGATTCACTTTTGAACATTAGTTTTTAACCAGTTTTAAGAATACTCCTGTAAATTTTACTTAAATATATTTTTCATTTTATTTTTATAAGGAAAATGGTTAAAGTATTATGGATTCTGAGATAAGTTATAGATATATTTTGAATAGCATGTGTGTATTCATTTTAGGAATCAAAATTATTAACTTTGCAACTTAATCAATGTCTAAATACCAAAATGGATAAACAAAAACTAGATCGAACATAAGGGTTTCATTACTTCCATCATTATACGCTATTAGATATCTACATTCAAATATGACTTGTAAGCCAAAACTTTAATTGATCTACATGAAAAATCAACTTTCAGTTATGATGCCATCTAATTTAAGCAAACTATCAATGCCTAAATTTCTTATAATTTGCATACCAACCTCGTAGATGTATATAGTAAGCATGTAGAACAGTATTAGGTAAAGAAGTATTTGTGGAAAATACTTCAATAATGAGTAGAAATATATTCAATTTTATGATTTCAAAGTAAGAAAGTACGTGGGAAGATAATACAGGCAGAAAATCAACTTAGAATACTGATATATACACAACGATAAATTAGATAATTAACTTTTATAAATTTATTACTTATAGTAAGGAATAATCCAGTGAAGAATCAAATAGACAATTTATTCTTCGATTTAGAATCGATTCAAATTTTACAAATACAAGTAAAGAAGAAAGTCTTACTTTAATAGAGACCGCAACTATAATGGAAGTTAGGGTTTCCTGTAACTGGAGACGAGAATTGCAGTATCAAATTGAAGAACGAGATAGGGTTTTAGGTTATTCAAATGAAAATTTAAAAGGGAAATAAAACAAGTAAGGTTATACGACCATGTAATTTATACATGAGTCAAGAGAGGCAATCCAAGGAGAAAAAAGGCAAAGGCGAAATTTAGACGATTGATGTAGAGATGAATGATTTTAGGGTTTCATTTGACTTGATCAAGAAAAATGGGAATGGAAACATGAACGTTAGTTTTAATCGTGAAAGAAGCGGCCATTGAAATATTTCGCATTCCCCTTGTAAAATTGCATGCTTAGTTATTTACAGTGCAGATATACGCTATTCTTACTTTAATTTCATTTGGATAACCATTACGATAGCAACTAACATCAAAACGCTATCTCATAATGATTCTTCATTCAGTAGATAACAATATTCTTGTAGTCATATAAGTATATATATCCCATCATCCACTAATGGAACTAGATACTATCACCACTAATATCTATCGTCAACATTAAGTAATTATTCATCACCTTATTGCATCATGATCGTTTTATAGCTCGAGGAAATCCTATAGTGCGCACCAATGACCTCATTCCATAAGGTCTTGTATTCTTGGAGATTTCCACCTGTGTCCACTTCGTATATCGTAGATTTTTGGCCTCATGCGCCTCCACACAGTCCGTATTTTTAAAGGAATCTCTTATACGGGTTAACTAGCTTGCACTATCAAACAATCCAACAACCAAATATGGCAGTGCATAACTCAACTGAATCAATCCTGGTAGGCGGAATAGATCATTAGGTGTAACCATCCTTCTCGTTGACCGCAAAGGACTGATGTCGAGTTTGCTAAATATGCAACTCCTACCCTTTATTTTGGTGCCAACATACGCCAGTCTTTACACATACTATTGCATAAGTCTGATCCCACCCATCGTCCATTTGGATTGCATACTGCAATCAAGGAAATACCCTCCTCAAAAAAATTTGAAGCAGACCGCTAGTGCTGGTACAGTCATGCCATTTATAAAAGGCCCATGCATTGCTTGCAATTATGGAGGTTTCTTTCTAAGCACACATAGACTTGAGGGTATCCCTTCATCTATATGCAAACATATTCTCTCCATGGATCCTATTGGTTGGATATGTTTCTAGCATCCCAACTCAGTCTAATGACCTAAAGTCTTCTATTCTCTATAATTATAACAGACAATTTATATTTATCCACACCCATTATAAATGTATATCTAAGGTAATATATATACATATTTGATATTCATGTATATTTCATAGAAAAAAATTATGTTTGATCATAGGTCTTCATTTTACTATGCGTTTAGCTTTTCACTTATCAAATTCCTTTACTGCATTTTATTTTCTATTACCAATATAATTGCTACTACCTTCATTAGTTCAATTTCGATTTCCATTCCATTTAATTATTAGACTTGATCCAAACATCAATTTCATTTCCCATCTTCTTTTTCTAGCCTATCACTCAAACTTCCATTTTCATTAATTTTCACTTTAATAACTTTTTAGTTTCATTCTTATTTAAATATTACACCTTTGGGATTTACTACATTTCAATAAATTGGAATCTAAACTTTATCAATTAACTATTACACAATATATTTCAAATATTTTATCACAAAGAAGTAGTTTGTGAGATGTTTGTAATTAAGAGGAGTTTTCCTTTTTTATTGAAATAAACGGTATAAAATACAGTAACTGCCATTATTTTGTACATCTCTTCTTTTATAGACATATATTTGTTCCTTGCCTTTTCAAGCATCACACTTTTGCTGAATTTTAACTCGATAGTATATGGAAACCCATTTACAATAATATACATTCAATGAATAAAAATATCACTAAAATCATAAAAGTCTAATTAGCTTTGTTTTCCAGTCTTAACCACCAATATCAAAAAATGTGAAATCCCAATTCATTATGTTTCAACTAACTAATCCGATATAAAGATGATAATTAAAATCTTTTCACAATTATATAATTAAATCTAATAATAATGCTTCCATAATTATCTTTACAAACTTATAAGCAAGTTTAGAGTCTTCAATATTTCATGCATGTTAATTTATTGTAATTTAAATTCTATTCTCAGATATAGGAATAGATTTGCAGCAATATAATCTAGTATTATATAAAAATATATGATATTCCCACTCACGTTTAATTAGCGCTTACAAATCTCTAGATGTAATCAAGCATATTATTTGCATTTTTCATTTTTGACTCCATATTCAGATCCATAGATAATATTTATACAGATATCATTACAGAATTGATTAGGGAAAAGTTATTTAGATTTCGATTTATTAATTCGAACCAGATATAAAAGTTTACCTCTGATGTAGCAATCTGATTTGAAGCTATTTCCCATTCTTTGTTCTTTTCTATTCTTCTCTAAAGTGTATTCATGCAATCTAGATATATTTCTATGTATTTAGAATTTTTGGAGGGGAAACGAAAATGGTAGAGCTTTTGTGCTCATTAGAAAAATAACGAGTTATAAGTGAAGCCTTAGATCCTAATTTATAGAGGCTCAAATCAACTCTAACCGTTGGACGAAAATAGATCAGATCTGGGCCATATGACTTTAAGTTACACCGCCGCCATAACAAGGTCGCTCGATCGCCCCATGACCCAAGTCGACTGGTCATTGTCTACCGTGCCTAGCACATGGTCGACCTGACTAGGCTAAAATAATGTATTTTTTAGCGTTGCTTGATTTAATTGATTTGTTACCATTTATTCTCCAATTAACGTTAACCAATATTATCTTTTGCCTTAATCAATTTTTTTAAACGTTATGCAACCATTAACTTTAATAGTGTTAATCAATCGTTAATTAGTTTGAAATTATTTTCTTAAGTACATATATAATTATTTCAAATTAAGAAAATTCAAACGTTGATAACTTTTTCATTTGTACTCTGATTTGAAAAGTTTATATATGAGTATTGATCAAAAAATTACCATGAATGCAATGGTATAAGTTTCGTAGTCAAATTCCAAGACTTACAAAAATTCCATTTTCATTGTTTATTATTTATCAATTAATTTCTACTTTGATTAATTAACGTAAAAACATGGAGAAGTTACATTCTCCTCCTTAAAAGAATTTCGCCCCCGAAATTCCACGAGGGTTCGATCATGTAAACTATCACACATCCATTCTACACTAACAATTAATTAGTATACAACCAATTTTGCAACAATCGTTGTACATTTACATAGTGCATCACTATATATAAGATATGTATGAACGATGATTTTTAATTGGGGCTTCCTATATGAATGATTGCTTTTTAAATCAATTACTTGAACATTGTTCTGACCTCTCCTCATTATCACCCACAGTATAACTTTAGGGGATGGCTGTCAGTTTTTATCCTGCTATTTGACCAGGCAAAATCCAGACAAGCTCGATAGATAAAACTTGGAGTATCAAGGCGGAATACCCGAAGAGGTAACCCAGGAGTCTAGAAACCAAGCACAGATAGAGCTATCAACTTCATCATTTAGGCTTCGGAACAAGCTAAAAAAATGACTATGGAATCAAGAAGCTAACTACAAGATGATTCGAGGTGAGGGATTGAATACACCAAATTTAGGCATCTGAGGGATTGGTACTGAATCCCACCTAAGGATCTATACCGAGTCCCAACTATTCCTGAGGTGTCACCTATAATTTGAAAAGAATCGGTTAAGTTCATGCATAATGGTCTGGAGATATTTCAAACAATATTTTATGCCCCTTACCTCTATAAATAGGGGGTGGGGATCATTTAGGAGATTCTTTATAGGGCTCTATTTCCATTATTTTTTATATTCTTATTATTCTAAAATTCTAAGTGTTTGAGTTTTACCAATCCTTAAGAACTTCTGCCTCCAAATCAGAAATATGCAATAAAACTTCAAAGTGGATGTAGGCTTGCTGAACCACTAGAAACAATTGTGACTTTTTTATTTCCTCGTTTTCATTTATTTTTCTTCATTTAATCTATACAACATAAAAATTATAGGTGTTCATGCCATTTTTTATTCAAACATTTTGGTGCTTTCATTGAGAGACACATATACTCAAGCTATTTGGACCCACTATCTATTGTTAGATTTCCTATATCCAAGAGATAGATCCAATCTCTCTATCTTTTAATTCAACAACTTATATTCGCAAAGTCTACTAAAATCTTTCTACCATGGCCCCATCAAGAAGAGATCGTTCTACCAATTCCAGAGCTACTGCTGAAATCGAGAATTAGAATCCTCAGCAAGGAGATGGAGTTGTTCAGCTAATTCGAGCCAAGGTCCAAGCTCGAGCTATCGTTGTGACCAGAATGGAGATGGATAGGGCGATGAAGCAAATGGAAGACAGATTCTAGGCTAGCCAATAGGACATAAAAAACATGATGCAATAGAGCTCGAGGCTACCGAGTGAGTTGACTCAAAATAGTCGCAAATGGAGTAGAAGGGATTCCGACTCAGAGTTAGAGATTTCTTCTTCATATGAGCGAAGATGGAGAGAAGGAAGATAATATAAAATTCAGTATGCTATTGGAACATCAGCACAACGAAAAGGACAGGCCTCAGGCTCGAGTTTAGGGATCGATATCGACCCCCACTTGGGACTCAATACCGCCTCTTAAAATATTGAGCCCAGGGCCCTCCTTTGGAAAGCAGAGCAGATATTGTCACTGGATGTGCCGTTGAAGGTCTGAATCTGGAAATCACAATATTGTTGATGAGGCTGCTCATGGGAATGGAATAAGGGAAATGTTGGAAGAATGGGTCCCCTAGAGTTTGGGGAGCCTAGGTATCGAGCACCATCCTAAGAGCATTCATGGCCAAACAATTTGGGCGAGACCCGATCACCGAAGTTCAGTCCAAACTGTTGATTCAGATTATCTAGAAGATACGGTTAGGAGGTTGGATAGTGAAAATAAGTCTAGAACTAATGCGATTGGGGAACTTATGCTAGTCGAAACCCATTCACAGAGGACATCCTTCGTTCGAAATATCCCAAGAGATTTAACATGCCAATAACGCCGTTGTATAAAGGAACGTCGGATCCTAGAAAACACTCATTAAGAAATGAATGTCATATGGATTCAGCTAGGATTTCAGTTGCTATAGAATGTCGTTGTTTCCCAATTTTCTTAGAAAGAGTGGCTACGATGTGGTACACTCAGCTTCCACCGAGGTCTATATCATCTTTTGCTAAATTGTCATGGAAACTAATGGAGAAATTCCATTTGCATACCTCATGTCCAAAGCATGGGATGTCATTTTCTAATGTATGTCAAGCTGAAGGAGAATCGCTATAGGATTATTTAAATCGGTTCCACACGACCGCAACGAAAATAATGAATCCGAAGGAAGATATGGTGTCGATGGCGCTTTGTAGAGGAGTTCATTCTGACTTGGATTTTTGGTATTGGATAGAAAGAAAGTAACCATTGATAATGGAAGCATTCTATAAGGAAGCTAATGAGTATCTACTTCAGGAGAATGTGTTTAAGAAACCACGGAGAACTAGCGCTGAAAGTTTAAATAAGCCAATTCAGAGTAATTACTATAAAGCAATCTAGAGAAAGCTTTGGAAATGTTGATGTGAAAGTTGGTAATTAGAATAAAGCTAGAAAATAAAATACCGATGGGGCAAAGTAGGGAAAGCCAGATAATAGGAGTCATGTCAGAGGTTCCAAGTATGACAATTATAATAAAATGAACAACTCGATAAAGAACATCTATCAGGCTACTCAGAATGCCGAACCATATAGGAAACCATCTCCTAGGGAGTCAACTGAGAAGGAAAGGAAGTGGGGCGAGTTCTACAAATTGCATGAGACTTACGGTTACAATACTAAAAAGTGCAGGCACTTGTGCGACGTAATTGAAGAATAAACGAGGAAAAAGAAATTGCAGCAATAAGTGAAAGCCCGTAGGATGGCGGGCAAAGAAATACTAGTGCCTTTGTGCCATCTTCCCAACGGGGGGCAAGCTGAACCTGCTGCTGATACATTCAGGTAGCCAGGAAAACGATTAGTGATAAATACAATCATCATTGGGCCTCATCCTGCCAATATGAGCTTTATGGAAATCTATAGATATATTGGAGCCCTGAAGCATGAATGAAAGTTGCTATGCTTACGAGGATAGAGCTTCAGCAAAACAATGGACGACAGTCTTTTCCAGAAAAGGGATGTTAATTGAGTCTAAGTTCCAACGATTGACCCACTCGTGATGTCAGCAGCGATTGGTCCTGCTATTGCACAAAAGGAGCTCATTGATTCTGGGAGTTTAGTCAATATTTAGTTCAAAATTGCTTATGGAAAAATGATGTTAGATGAGAGAGATTTGAAGCCTTGTAGGTCTCATATATAGGGGTTCAGTGGCATGCGAGTGCAGATCGTGCCATTTTTATTATTGAATATATATTCAGCTTATAACGCATTCCTAGGCCAATCGGCCCAAGCTAAATTAAGAGCGGCCATCGCTCCCTAGTGTTTAACTATGAAATTCCCTACTGGCAGGGGAATGGAGATTATGCATGGATATCAAGTGGCTGGTCGCGAGTGCTATGTCTTTGAATTGAAGGAAGCAAGGCATAAGGAGAAAGGAAAAACTTGTTCGTCGACGGAAATTCTATCGGTTTAGAAAACCGTCGAACGAATTTTGAAATAAAATTTTACCGCAAGCGCACGGTGTACGAATGTAGCACGTGGCGAATACGGGTTGATCCACAGGGAATTGATGATTTTAAAATTCTATTCAATCAAATTATACCGAAGTTGAGAGTGAATAGTTAGAAATGTAAGAAACTAAAAAAAACTAGCAAAAGAAAATGATAAAAATATGAGAGTTAAAAGAACAATTGAGAGATAAATCCACTCTCTAGATCATATAAATCAACAAAATGAAGTTATGATCTCTCTTTTCTTTTCATTAGTGTAATTAGTTGATGTGTTTATCATAAGTATGATATATTTGTGCTATTAATTAGCCCAATATAAACCATCAAACTATAACACAATTACTAATACACATTTAACTCTCATGAAATATGACAACAAAGTTGAAATAAAAATCTATTTTAAGCATAGCCTATTAACTATTGTTTAGAAATATAGGCTATCAAATTTCAATTTCAACATTCACTTCTTTGCCATAATCATATTTAGATGAAGAGGCAATTTTGTTATGTTTGTTTAAGCATAGCCTATTTGTTATGAACAACATAGAATATCAAATTCAAAGCTAAACAACATCATTAAACCACTTCAAGTGTTTCCATTAAAGCACAAAAAGAGAGTATAAACATCAAAATGTTGCATCTACATATTAGAGAGCTTCATTACCCCTAAATTGTAGGGATTAAGCTCTCATATTTGTTATCAAATCAACAAATGTAGAAAGCAACATGAAAGAAAAAAGAAAGGAAAATGAAAGCTAATGGAAAAGACAACTAATCTAATTGCATAACGGTAAATCTACACTATTACATAAGAAGAGAAGAAGCATGTAAATAAAAGAGAATTAACATTGCATAAAAGAAAAGAAAATTACATGAAATAAAATGGCTAAGTAGTCATGGAAAGAAAGAGAGCTTTGATTTATTTTATAAACTAAAACTAACTAACTAAGAGGAGGGGGGCTATATGAAACATAAGAGGTATTTATACAAGTGTTAAAACCCTAATTCATTTTTTTGGGGAATTCCCAAAATGCCCCTTAGGAAGTGTGAAGGCCAAGTTATCATTAACATGTCTTAATCCCCCTTTAAGTGTACATGAAGCCATTAACTCCAAAAGCATGTGCATTAGCCTTTAATTTGTACATTAAGGTAGGTGGGTAGGTGGGGTCCTCCATGTTCTTCACTTTGAATTATTTCCATCTTCATTCCATTGTATTAATTTTGTGCATGCATATATTCATGAAACCATTTCTATTTGAGATCACTTTCCTACAAAAATATATACAAATTTTCAATTAATTTTTCTCAAAGAAATATATGCACATAAATGACCGTTTTTCCCATATATGAAGATGAATATGTGACAATTTGGAATAATTTGAATTTTTGGTTTAAACAAGTTAAAATACCCAATATGATCATTTATTCAATTTAAATAGATTAAATATGGTGGTAAAAATATGCATATTTACGTGCACATCAAGGGAGTCCTTTTTAGAAAGGCTTTGGACATATAGAAACTACAGCCTGAGCCCTGGCTCGGGGAGACTAATTGGCACTACAATGATATGGACCGACGGAAAGAGCCAAAGGGTGGACGAGCAACTCCCATCGAGTTGACAATTATTGTTTTAATCTGTAGGGATGACCCAAGTAAAATCCTAAAGGTCGGATCTCAGCTCGATACTTGTGTGATGTAGGAGTTTGTAACGACCCTAATTTTGGTTAACATTATTTAGGATATTTAATTAGTTAAATTAAATGAAATAATGAAATGGTTAAGGGAATGAAATTTATGTTAATAGAAGTAGCCGTGCCAACTTAAACAAATGAACTAAGGGAAAATAAAATAAAATAAGTAAGGATAATTGATATGGGCAAGTTTGAAAGAAGACCTATTCTAATACCCTAAACTCTTAAGCCAGATTCATTCTCACGTTCAAAACAAAAACAGAACAAAAGAGTGGTCGTCCACCATTAAGGGAAAACAAGAAGAAGATAAAAGGAAGAAGCTAAAGAAACTTAATCCAAGAACGAACCTCAACTCCTTAATCACAAAGCTAAGTTGAATAATATGTTACATCTCATATTTTTGATATTTTTGTTTTCTAGATCAAATTCGAATATATATGTAAAGTATTTTGCCATGTTTTGATTGTGAAAGTGGATATATATGCTTGTTGATGATTTATGCTATTTCATATTGATTTTATGATAATTTTTAATTGAAAAACCCTATTACTGACATCCAAATGCTTTGTGATTTTTATATAAGGTCAAAAATTATATTTTGAAGATGGATTTCAAATTTCATAATTTTTTGAATTAATGTCGATTTATTATTAATTTTCTAGTGAGGAAAATGGTTAATTAGGTTTAAAATTAATTACGGTTAATTTATGTTGTTTTGGGTCAAAAATTGATATATGTTAGAAAACTTATTAAAAGTGATTTATGGGAATTTTTGTAGAATTTTACTACGTGTACTAATAAGTATATAAAATCATTCAAGGTATGCGACTTAAATGTTTTATATTTTTGTAAAAGGAGAAGGGGCATTTGTTAAATACTTTAAATTGTTTATCTCTTAAATTCGGTAGTACTTTTGGAAAATATTTTAAAAAGAAATTAATAAACAATCATAAATTGACAAACAAAGTAGGTTAGTTGGGAAGAAATTACCTTTTCAAGTTAAAAAATCAGTTTTTATAAGACATTGTTGTTTCGCCACTTTTGACATCTACCTTTCGACCAGGTACTTCCGCCTCCATCCCCATCGAAACCAGTGCGCGTGGTATCAAAGACATGGTATATAGTGAATTGGACATAGGCCAAAGGTATTGAGTCGAAACAAGGAGTTCCGATGGGGTCAAAACCTTACTTTGCTTTTAAAAGGAAATGTGCCTGATTTGCTTCGAAAAAAATTCTTTCGACTTAGATTGCTTTCGACTTGGTCAAATGGTTTTAAAGAATGATTTTGGAAGAGGTTGCACCTTTTGTTTTATAAGGAAGCTTTCAAAGGTGTCGAAACTCCTAGCTGTCGCGTCTTACCTTTCGAAGCAATGCCTTCGAAAGTGTTTCTTTGTTTTAAATCCAAAGCTGCTTCTCTAATGCTTTCGAAGGGATTAGTTTCGACACCATCTACTTCTTTTACTTAGGAAATTGCTTTCAAAAGATTACTTTTGACTTAGTTGTTTTAAGACCCATTATACTATTGAAAGTTAAACCCAAAGGTATCAAAAGGAATAGTTTTGAATGGTTTCGAAAGGTTGTTCCACATGTTTTACTTAAACCCAAATGCTTTTGAAAGTTTTGATTTATTTAAAGAACTTAATGCTTTCGAAATGTTTAAGATAAAGGTTTCAAAGGGATAGTTCCCCAAAGTTTTCAAAAGGCTTTAGATGGGACGTCCACTAGTTTCGAAAGGCATGTTTAAAGTGTTTTGGAAAGAGGATGTCTATGATTCTATAAAGCTTTTGAAAGAGATGATTTCAATGTTTATGAAAGGTTTAATGCATATGGTTTCCAAAAGGTATGTTTTGGCCTTCGACCTAAGTTATAAATTAAAGTAGATTACTTGTATCGGAAGGGGTACCTTCAATGGTTTCAAAAGGGACACTTTAATGGTTTCAAAAGAGGTACTTTCAAAGGTTTTGAATGTTTTGTGTAAAGTATACATAAAATAGCAAAGTGATTCGCCTAAAGCGTAGAATATTTTCCTTGTTTAAGTATTATTTAAAAAGGGTTAAATCATTTTGAAAGAAAGGTTTTAAGGAAAATTTTAAGGTTAGACGACCTTATGTAAAATGACTCAGATATTAGAATACTAGTTGAGACTGGTATGAGGTCGCACCCTATACTTTAACTAGTAGCCCCTAGCTAATTTAAGTCCAAATTACATTGTGTAGGGCTTTGTCACGGATAAGACTAAAATATTGTTGCACATAGAAAGGAATATACTAAGTCGGGATAGGTTATTAGTGAGCCTGAAAAACCATTAGGATAAGCTAACCCTAGGAGAAGTAGGTTAGGGACAGACTGTTCAGGGGAAGAGTATCTAACAGAAGTTAGACCATTTTGTTTAATTCGTCTTGTAGGCCCGAGTCAGCCAAAGATTTGTAGTTATCCAAACAAAACTATAATGTTCGGACAAATATTCCATTGATTACCTTATTTATATGCTTACATTATATTGATATTATTGTTTTAACCAGTTTGGTTGCAGGATTTTGGTTTGAAAAAAATATGGTTTTAAAATGATATTAGTGAGGGGAAACCTGTTCCTTTAAGTGATGTGGTCTCACCTAATATCAGATAATCGGGATGTATAGTATTATTCAAGCTAGGCTTTTTGTCTAACTCGAAGTCTATGTTTTTCCCATTTAACTCTCGGGTGCTCAAAATTGATTTGCGTAAATTGAAAGTTGAGGGTTATAGGTTTTAGTAGATGGACAAATAATGCTTCCGAAGATGAGATGGAGGCTGATGGTAGCTATGTTTAGGAGTCATTTTGTTTTATTTCCACTGTGTTATATTGAGTCTGTTATGACTATTTGGTACTCTAATCATCCAAGGGGGCATATTCATATGTCACTCTTGGTGTATTTTGTAATAATTATATTCGACCTGAACATTGAAAAACGATTGGATTATGTAATTGGATATGAAACATGTTTTGTGAAATGTAATTAGAAAGTTGTCTTTGAATCAATGATTTTGTTTCATATTCAAGTGCTTTTGATATTATGGATACCATTAACATTATCGTATTTTGTCATTGAAAGTTAATAATGTAGATGACGCAACATCTATGGTGCTTAGCTTTGGGCCTTAAGATAGGGAGTGTTACAACTTGGTATCGAAGCATAGGTTTACGGAAAACTTTAAACTAAAATGATTTTTGAAAATATAACCCTAAGGACTTAGAGAAAAGATCGGGGTATTGGATAACGTTATAGTAACATACTTGTATTTGCTATATACAAGTATACGTTGTATCTCTATTCTCCTATCTCTCTTATGCTATTCTTCTATATCTTACGACGGCTTGAATGCAGATATAGACGCTAGAAGTGGAAGAGTTAACCTTGGTGGAGGAAGCACCATAACTAATGGAAATGCCTGACCAAATACGAGAAGGAATAAAGGTCAGGAACAAGTTGCAATTGTGGATGCTATAGTCCCGTAAGTAGACATGGATGTATTAGTTCTTTGTCAACATGATTAAAGCGGGAGTTGCTACTAAAGTAGTTGTAGATGGAAATCAAGAAGCTATGATGGTTAACTACTATGTTGTTTTGTGTAGAGATTATGCTCGGCTGGGTGGAAAGCCGTTTATTGGTACTGAAGACGCAATCAAAGTGTATAATTGGTTACTTCATTGTGAGGAGATTTTCGCTGGTGTAGGGTTCAATGATCAGTAGAAGAGAAGGCTCGCTTCTAGACAACTACAAGGAGTAGCGTTGTATTAGTGGAACAGTGTTACGATTGGAGTTAATTAAGAGATGATGATATGAGCTGAGTTTAAAAGAAGATTTGAGGAGAGGTTTATGTCGGAGATTGCTAAGTCCACTCTACTTAGGAAATTTGCTAAGTTAGAGCAGGGAGACATGACTATGCTAAAGTATGCGATGAGGTTTGAAGAGCTAGCGAGATACGTCTATGCTACAGCGGATACTGTGATTAAGTGAAATGAAAAGTTCATTCAGGGGTTGAAGCCTGTGCCTGCGAAGACCACATTAGCACATATTAGGGATCCATGTGATGTCATTGTTGAGATGCACTAAAGGAATGAAGAGATGCACTAAAGGAATGAAGATGTAACGACCCGTATTTTACGTGTCGATGGATCGTAGAATTTACAGGTCGTTAGTGTTGTTTGTGGTGTTCCTAGCCTGAGTCGTATAAGGAGATAACTCGTGTGGTTAGTGTTGAGTCGTGACCGACTCATAGGCATTGCCGAGTTAAGGGTTGAGTCGTGACCGACTCATAGGATAGGTCGTGTACAAGTTACGACTCATAGGATGGAAGGCTTGGGAGTTAGGTCGTTTGAAGGATAGGTCGTAGGTAGGGGTGAGCGACCTAAGGAGCTAACGGGTTAGGATGTTAATGTGTTGAGAGTTAGGTCGGTTGAGCGACCTAGGATAGAGGAACGACCTAAGAAAGTGACCGACCTAGTGGAGAGCGACCTAAGAGGGGGTAGCGACCTAAAGGTTAGGCGACTTAGAGATGGACCGACCCAGGAAAGTAGCCGACTTAGGGTTTAGAGAGGCATGCTTGAGTCGTTGGTAGATGAGTCGTTAGGTCGCTAGCGCGACCTAAAGGAAATAGGTTGAGTCGTGAGTCGGCTATGTTGTTAGGTCGTAGCATGATAGGTCGGCAACGACCTAAGTTAGGTCGGAGGCTTTTGTATTGTGTGTTTGTTAGGTCGTTGGGGACATAGGTCGGCAGGGGTTTGAGTCGGCACTGGTATTAAGTCGTAAGTCGGCATGGTGGTTAAGTCGTCATACGACTTAGGACTTGGGATATGCGGCCTGTGTTTTAGGTTATGTCTGGGTTGTGTCGTAGGTCGTTAATGTTATAAGTCGTTAGGTCGGCCTTGGGCTTAAGTCGGCCTTGTTTGTTAGGTCGCAGGGGGTTTAGGTCGTGAGACCCTGTGTGTTTGGATAAGCCGTAGGTCGCTAGGGCGGGCTGGTTTTAGGTCGTAGGTCGTTGGAGTGTTAGGTCGGGGACGACCTAAAGGGCGACGACCTAAGGGTTGTTCAGCCTATAAATAGAGGGGTTTGGCTCACTTTTTGGCACCGGTTTTTGAAGCGACGAAGTGCTGCCATTTTGAGAGCTCGACTACAACATTTCTTCATTTTCTTTTCTCTATTCCAATCTAATTCTAACATCCATCCAAGATCGAAGATCGAGATCGAAGATCCAAGTGCCAAAGTTGAAGATCTTCATCCGTTCGAGCTAGAATTCATCGATTGGAGCGAGATATTGCCGGATCAAACCTTGATCTTCGCTGTCCAGATCTGAAGTGTGTAGTTTTTGTAGTGTTTGGGTGATTTGGTGAGTGGTAGTTATCTCTCACGCGGATCCAAGGGAGTATATTGGATTGGTGGCTTGTTTGAGTGTTAAAGTTAGAGATTTCATGCATTTTTCTTAGATCGAAGTCTAGATCCATGGTTTTTGAAGATGTTTACTTATGCAAGTTTGTTTAATAAGCATTAGAGACAAATCCCATGTTTTATAATTGATAAATTTATGCTAAAAACCATGATTTCACATATGTTGGACTTTTGCTCGTTTATTTACGAAATTGCCATTATAGTTGATATTGCTTAAATTGCTTAATAGATCTTGTTTGAATGATTGATTATTTGAATGTATGGTTGATTTGATTGTTTCCAAGTTAGCTAGTAGTTGATTTGGAACAAGATGATGAAAGAGGATTCAAAAGCTATGGAAGAAGGCTCTTGAATGGTGAAAGCTGCTTAAGGCATATGTAGCGGATGTTGAAGCTCATATGTATAGATTGGATGATGTTGAGATGGGACTTTGCCATGATTTGATGAGGCAAACCATGTTGTTGAGTTGAGACTTTGCTTTGATGCGATGAAGCGAAGTATGATGTGAGTCTTGGCTTAATCCAAGCAGGGATCATTCCAAGCATGTTGATAACTTGAAGAGTAGTTCAAGTTGGTTGATAATGGATTGTTCAAGAGGTAGCTTGAGCTTGTATGAGGATAGTCGTCAAGATGGATGGCTAGGAGGCTTGGATCTCGTCGTTGTTGAAGGTTCTAGCATGCTCAAAAGCAAGAGTACATGGGGCGCCCATAACGACTACAGGTAGGTAGTCGGGACACCCAAAAGACTACAGGTAGGTAGTTGAGTACTCTGGGCAAAGTAGATAAGTCCTAGGCACAAGGCAGTGTGCGGAGTTATGGTTAGAACCGGGGTTACCATTAGCCCTTGACAGATGGTCATTCAACTAACGGTGAAATCGAGGCAAGGATGACAGTGATAGCCAGAGTCATGGATGTTTGGTTGTATTATCATTCGGCTTCAAGAGCGGTGTTTTCTGGGTGCTTATCTGATCTTGGTTTAGGCCTTGGGGGTTTGTATTTGGAAAACATCGTCCTTGACTCGAGTGGTATTCGCTTTACCTTAATTGTCTATGTTGTTATGCTTGCTTCTCCTTAGTGTATGTCTGGGGCTATCACTGTAGAAAGAGGTGGAGTGGGATGGTTTGGTTCCTATTCCTTTTATCCTTTATGCTCTTTTGGTATGTTGGATAGTTAATTTACTGCTCACTAAGACTTTGTCTGACTCAAGGTTTTATGTCTCCTCTTATTACCTTGGGCTGTTCATCCATGTTTGGGATGGGCAGACTAGGTAGCAGGTGACAGGTGCTGTGCTAGGAGTTCTACGCTGAAGATGACGAAGACGAGCAGGAGGCTTTGCATATTAGTTTTCTTACTATATGTACTGGGTATCCGCTGCTGTATTTGGTTGAGTGATTTGTAGTGAGGCTTTCATGTATGGATTTGAGTAGATGATTGTACAAAACTACTGTGATGCTTATATGATGATGTTCTGTTCTATGGAGCTTCACTATATTATATTTCTCTATTGTATTTTATCCATGCGCTGTGAGTTATGCGATAGAGATTCTTTTGTTTTGTTTTACCCTGACTATCGTCCATGGCTGCCTGGCACGCCTTTCAGCGCATTATTTCCTTGATTTGGTGCGGGAGTCATGGGCGGTCGTCACATTTGGTATCAGAGCTTTGGTTAATCGATTTTAGCCAACGCTCGCTGATGTAACTACGTAAGAGAGACGTAATTGTAATTTGATGGATGATTACTATATATAATATAGTAGTTTAGAAGGGTTTGAACTCCTTATGCAGTTGTTTCTTAAGGTGTTCTAATCATTCTTATTTACAGATATTAAGGATGAGTCGAAGTGAGAGACAAGCTGCGAGGGGTAGCCGTGATGCTAGGGAAGCTGTTGATTATGCTCCTATGTTTGAGGCCATGATGACTTCAATCATGAGGAGAATACCAGCTTCAGGATCATCTGTGGATGTGGGAGTTCAAGTCCAAGCTCCGAGACCGGTGGATTTTGCCAAGCTTTGCAAGGATTATACTTCTCTTGGAGGAAAAGCTTTCCTGGGAACGGAGTCGACTATTGAGGTGCAGAGATGGATTGATGCTTGCAAAAGAATCTTTGGTGACTTAGGGATTGAGGATGCAACCAAGAGGAAGCTTGCATCGAGACAGCTTCAGGGAAGAGCTGCTGATTGGTGGAATTCTATCACCATTGATACCCCAGAAGAAGAGATTACTTGGGAGCAATTCCAAGTTAGATTTGAAGCCAAGTTCATCTCTACGGCTCAGAAGTCTGTTTTGTTCAAGAGGTTTGTAGAGCTCAAGCAAGGTGGGAGACCAGTTCTTGAGTATATTTCTGAGTTTGAAGCTTTGTCCAAGTATGCCAGATCGTACATTGATTCTCCCTATCAGAAGAATGAGAAGTTTGTGACTGGTCTGGATGCTTATCTTGGGAGGCAGTTAGTGGATCATTTGGACGATCCATTTGAGAAGCTTGTGGAGAAAGCCCTTAGGCATGAGAGTTTGTTTCCTAAGGAAAGTTCTGTTGTTGCTGTAACCAGGGAAGGATCTAAACCACACCAGAATGGCAATAAGAGGAGGAAGCAGCAGCAACAGAAGGGTAAGGATGGCCAGAAGAAGCCGAAGAGCGAAATGACTTGCTATAACTGCCAGCAGAAGGGCCATCTTTACAAAGATTGTAAGAATCCCAAGGTGCCGGGAAAGTGTTACAACTGTGATAAGCTGGGACATATCAAGAAGGACTGTCCAGAACCGAGGAAAGATAGGCAGGTTGTGCAAGCCTATGCTTTGGGGGCTGTTCCATTGTCTTCGAAAGCTCCTACTGCTGAAGAGAAGGGGAAGAGTGTGGTTGTTCAAGGTACTCTTTCTATTTGTGGTGTTCCAGTTAGAGTGTTGTTTGATACTGGAGCGTCGCATTCTTTTGTTTGTGATGATTTGGTAAGCCGGTTAGGTATGAAACCGGATATTGTTGATAGGCCATTGGTTGTGACTAATCCGGTAGGGGGTTCGTCATGTTTGTGTATGTTATGTCGTGGTCTAGTTGTGTCAAGTCATGATTGCTCGTTTGTTTGTGATTGCTTTGTTCTGAACTTTGCGGGGTTCGGAATTATTTTGGGTATGGACTGGCTTAGGAAGTATGCGGCTAGGATTGATTGTGAGAGGCTTGAGGTGACAGTCGGGAATGTGGAAGGGCGAAAGGTTGTGATACGATGTAAGCATGAAGAAGGCGTCTTCATGAGCTTCATGTATTCGCTAGTTGTTCCACGGGATGGACTGTCATCAGTGCCTATTGTGAATGAGTTTGGTGATGTCTTTGAGGAAGTCAAAGGGTTACCGCCGCATAGGGAGATCGAGTTTCGTATCGATCTAGTTGAGGGAGCCAGACCTGTTGTGATGCCTCTTAGGCGGATGGCACCGAGGGAGCAGCAAGAGCTGAAGGTGCAAGTTGATGACCTTTTGCAGAAAGGATTCATTCGGAGAAGTGTGTCCGAATGGGGTGCGCCAGTTGTGTTCGCAACCAAAACGGATGGATCGTTGAGGTTGTGTGTTGATTATCGTGAGCTGAATAAGGTGACTAAGAAGAACAAGTATCCATTGCCGAGAATAGATGACTTGTTTGATCAGCTTCACGAGGCTAAGGTGTTTTCTCAGATGGATTTGGCAACGGGATTTCACCAGTTGAGAGTGGCAAAGGATAGTGTGCCGAAGACTGCTTTCAGGACACCATCCGGGTTTTATGAGTGGCTGGTAATGCCGTTTGGATTGACTAACGCGCCAGCATATTTTGTGGATCTTATGAATAGGGTATTCAGAGATCAGTTGAATAAGTTCGTGCTTGTGTTCGTGGATGATATTTTGGTTTACTCCAGAACCGAGGAAGAGCACAAGACGCACTTGAGGATTGTTTTGGGAATTTTGTGGAAACATCAGCTGAAGGCTAAGTTTTCGAAGTGTCACTTCTGGAAGAGTGAAGTGAGGTTCTTAGGCCATGTTATCTCTGGAAATGGAATAGCGGTTGACCCCGCTAAGGTGGCAGCGATCCAGGATTGGGTTAGACCTAAGAATGCATCTGATATGAGAAGTTTTCTTGGATTAGCAGGATATTATCGTCGGTTTATCAAAGACTTTTCCAAGATAGCTGCACCGTTGACAGGATTGACGAAGAAGAACCAAGTGTTCAGATGGGATGATAAGTGTGAGCAAGCTTTCGTAATCCTGAAAGAACGACTGACAAGTGCTCCTGTTTTGACTATTCCGAGTGGGAATGATGAGATGGTGGTTTACACCGATGCATGTGGCACTGGACTAGGAGCGGTGCTAATGCAGAAGGATAAAGTTGTTGCGTGTGCTAGTCGACAACTAAAGCCGCATGAAAGGAATTATCCGACTCATGATTTGGAGTTAGCGGCGATTGTGTTTGCTTTGAAGATGTGGAGACACTATCTATTGGGAGTTAGATTTGAGTTGTTTACAGATCATAAGTCGTTGAAGTATCTGTTTTCCCAAAAGGATTTGAATCTTCGACAGCAACGGTGGCTAGAGTTCTTAGCATCGTATGATTTTGGTATAGCCTATACTCCAGGGAAAGGTAACGCAGTGGCTGATGCGTTAAGTCGAAGACATGCAGGTTTGGGAGCCATGTTTTCGGAATGGAAGAGTCTTGAGTATTTGGCTGAGTTTGATTTCAGGCCCAGATGTGAATTGGAACCTGAGATGTTGGCAAACTTATCGATAAGGCCTACTCTTGTGGAAAGGATTGGCGAGAGCCAAAGGAGAGATGATAAGCTTGTCAAGATTATCCGTGATTTGGAATCCGGATTGGATCAGGAGAAGGATAAGGGATTCGAGGTCGATCGAGAGGGTTGGCTTCGAAAGCAAGGACGATTGGTTGTTCCTGATGTTGATGGATTGAGAGATGAGGTTCTGAGGGAGAGTCATCATTCGAAGTTGACGATTCATCCAGGTGGAAATAAGATGTATCGGGATATGAAGAGAACCTACTACTGGGAAGGTATGAAGAAGGATGTTGGAAATTTCATTTCCAAGTGTATGAACTGCCAGTTGGTGAAAGCTGAGCAGAAGAAGCCCAGTGGATTACTTCAGCCATTAGAGGTTCCTATATGGAAGTGGGAGCAAGTGTCGATGGATTTTATCGATGGTCTGCCTAGGACAAGAGCAGGGAATGAAGGGATTTGGGTCATAGTAGATCGTTTGACCAAGAGTGCAAGGTTCATTCCTGTTCGATCGACTAGGACTGCATCGAAGTTGGCTGAATTATATGTGAAGTGGATAGTTCGTTTCCATGGTGTTCCGAAGAGTATAGTGAGCGATCGAGATCCATTGTTCACCAGTAGATTTTGGAAGAGCTTCCAGGAAGTTTTGGGAACTGAGTTGTGTTTGAGTACAGCTTATCACCCTCAAACAGATGGTCAGACTGAGAGAGTCAACCGAGTTTTGGAAGATCTTCTTAGAGCATGTGTTTTGGACTTCGGAGGATCATGGGAAGATCACCTTCATTTGGTGGAGTTTGCTTATAATAACAGTTATCAGTCGAGTATTGGTATGGAACCATATGAGGCATTATATGGAAGACCGTGTAACTCTCCGACATGTTGGTTGGAAACTGGAGAAAAGCTGATACTTGGGCCAGAGATGATTCGACAGACTTCAGATTGTATAGAGATCATTCGGCAACGAATGAAGGCAGCCCAAGATCGTCAGAAAAGTTATGCCGATAATCGTCGTAAGGATTTGGAATTCGACGTAGGTGATATGGTTTTTGTGAAGATTTCTCCATTGAAGAATGCGATAAGGTTTGGGAAGAAAGGAAAGTTGACTCCGAGATTTGTTGGACCATTCCCGATTATCGAGCGTATTGGAAAGCTCGCTTATAGATTGGAGTTACCGGAAAAGATGACGGGTGTGCACAATGTTTTTCATGTATCTTATCTACGGAAGTATGTGCATGACCCGAGTACGGTAGTTTCTGCTGATAGCTGTGAAGATTTGGAGGTTGATCCAGTTGTTACAAGACCTCGTAAGCCGCTTCGTATTGTTGAAACTGATACGAAACAGCTTAGGAGGAAGACGATTACGTTGCTCAAGGTACAATGGAGTGATGATGTTAACGACTGTACATGGGAGGAGGAAGAGAGGATGAAGGCAGCTCATCCCGGACTCTTCGAGGTATCGCCCTAAAGTGTCGTGACATCTCATGAATTTGTAGCTTGTTCTGAGTCTTAGAATTCTGCATCCTAGGCTAGAATTGGTTGCATGGTTTGTTGATTGCTTTGGATGGTAGGCATGCAGAATATCTTTGATTTCTGATTGTTTGCTTGGAATTTCGGGGGCGAAATTCCTAAGGGGGAGAGAATGTAACGACCCGTATTTTACGTGTCGATGGATCGTAGAATTTACAGGTCGTTAGTGTTGTTTGTGGTGTTCCTAGCCTGAGTCGTATAAGGAGATAACTCGTGTGGTTAGTGTTGAGTCGTGACCGACTCATAGGCATTGCCGAGTTAAGGGTTGAGTCGTGACCGACTCATAGGATAGGTCGTGTACAAGTTACGACTCATAGGATGGAAGGCTTGGGAGTTAGGTCGTTTGAAGGATAGGTCGTAGGTAGGGGTGAGCGACCTAAGGAGCTAACGGGTTAGGATGTTAATGTGTTGAGAGTTAGGTCGGTTGAGCGACCTAGGATAGAGGAACGACCTAAGAAAGTGACCGACCTAGTGGAGAGCGACCTAAGAGGGGGTAGCGACCTAAAGGTTAGGCGACTTAGAGATGGACCGACCCAGGAAAGTAGCCGACTTAGGGTTTAGAGAGGCATGCTTGAGTCGTTGGTAGATGAGTCGTTAGGTCGCTAGCGCGACCTAAAGGAAATAGGTTGAGTCGTGAGTCGGCTATGTTGTTAGGTCGTAGCATGATAGGTCGGCAACGACCTAAGTTAGGTCGGAGGCTTTTGTATTGTGTGTTTGTTAGGTCGTTGGGGACATAGGTCGGCAGGGGTTTGAGTCGGCACTGGTATTAAGTCGTAAGTCGGCATGGTGGTTAAGTCGTCATACGACTTAGGACTTGGGATATGCGGCCTGTGTTTTAGGTTATGTCTGGGTTGTGTCGTAGGTCGTTAATGTTATAAGTCGTTAGGTCGGCCTTGGGCTTAAGTCGGCCTTGTTTGTTAGGTCGCAGGGGGTTTAGGTCGTGAGACCCTGTGTGTTTGGATAAGCCGTAGGTCGCTAGGGCGGGCTGGTTTTAGGTCGTAGGTCGTTGGAGTGTTAGGTCGGGGACGACCTAAAGGGCGACGACCTAAGGGTTGTTCAGCCTATAAATAGAGGGGTTTGGCTCACTTTTTGGCACCGGTTTTTGAAGCGACGAAGTGCTGCCATTTTGAGAGCTCGACTACAACATTTCTTCATTTTCTTTTCTCTATTCCAATCTAATTCTAACATCCATCCAAGATCGAAGATCGAGATCGAAGATCCAAGTGCCAAAGTTGAAGATCTTCATCCGTTCGAGCTAGAATTCATCGATTGGAGCGAGATATTGCCGGATCAAACCTTGATCTTCGCTGTCCAGATCTGAAGTGTGTAGTTTTTGTAGTGTTTGGGTGATTTGGTGAGTGGTAGTTATCTCTCACGCGGATCCAAGGGAGTATATTGGATTGGTGGCTTGTTTGAGTGTTAAAGTTAGAGATTTCATGCATTTTTCTTAGATCGAAGTCTAGATCCATGGTTTTTGAAGATGTTTACTTATGCAAGTTTGTTTAATAAGCATTAGAGACAAATCCCATGTTTTATAATTGATAAATTTATGCTAAAAACCATGATTTCACATATGTTGGACTTTTGCTCGTTTATTTACGAAATTGCCATTATAGTTGATATTGCTTAAATTGCTTAATAGATCTTGTTTGAATGATTGATTATTTGAATGTATGGTTGATTTGATTGTTTCCAAGTTAGCTAGTAGTTGATTTGGAACAAGATGATGAAAGAGGATTCAAAAGCTATGGAAGAAGGCTCTTGAATGGTGAAAGCTGCTTAAGGCATATGTAGCGGATGTTGAAGCTCATATGTATAGATTGGATGATGTTGAGATGGGACTTTGCCATGATTTGATGAGGCAAACCATGTTGTTGAGTTGAGACTTTGCTTTGATGCGATGAAGCGAAGTATGATGTGAGTCTTGGCTTAATCCAAGCAGGGATCATTCCAAGCATGTTGATAACTTGAAGAGTAGTTCAAGTTGGTTGATAATGGATTGTTCAAGAGGTAGCTTGAGCTTGTATGAGGATAGTCGTCAAGATGGATGGCTAGGAGGCTTGGATCTCGTCGTTGTTGAAGGTTCTAGCATGCTCAAAAGCAAGAGTACATGGGGCGCCCATAACGACTACAGGTAGGTAGTCGGGACACCCAAAAGACTACAGGTAGGTAGTTGAGTACTCTGGGCAAAGTAGATAAGTCCTAGGCACAAGGCAGTGTGCGGAGTTATGGTTAGAACCGGGGTTACCATTAGCCCTTGACAGATGGTCATTCAACTAACGGTGAAATCGAGGCAAGGATGACAGTGATAGCCAGAGTCATGGATGTTTGGTTGTATTATCATTCGGCTTCAAGAGCGGTGTTTTCTGGGTGCTTATCTGATCTTGGTTTAGGCCTTGGGGGTTTGTATTTGGAAAACATCGTCCTTGACTCGAGTGGTATTCGCTTTACCTTAATTGTCTATGTTGTTATGCTTGCTTCTCCTTAGTGTATGTCTGGGGCTATCACTGTAGAAAGAGGTGGAGTGGGATGGTTTGGTTCCTATTCCTTTTATCCTTTATGCTCTTTTGGTATGTTGGATAGTTAATTTACTGCTCACTAAGACTTTGTCTGACTCAAGGTTTTATGTCTCCTCTTATTACCTTGGGCTGTTCATCCATGTTTGGGATGGGCAGACTAGGTAGCAGGTGACAGGTGCTGTGCTAGGAGTTCTACGCTGAAGATGACGAAGACGAGCAGGAGGCTTTGCATATTAGTTTTCTTACTATATGTACTGGGTATCCGCTGCTGTATTTGGTTGAGTGATTTGTAGTGAGGCTTTCATGTATGGATTTGAGTAGATGATTGTACAAAACTACTGTGATGCTTATATGATGATGTTCTGTTCTATGGAGCTTCACTATATTATATTTCTCTATTGTATTTTATCCATGCGCTGTGAGTTATGCGATAGAGATTCTTTTGTTTTGTTTTACCCTGACTATCGTCCATGGCTGCCTGGCACGCCTTTCAGCGCATTATTTCCTTGATTTGGTGCGGGAGTCATGGGCGGTCGTCACAGAAGAGATGCTCGCTTTTCTTGAAAGAAATAATGTAAAGGAAATCCAAGTGGAGTAGAGTCAGAAAAGAAATTTTTTCCATAAGAAAAGAGTTTAGAAGGGTGGATCGGCTAAAAAGGGAAAGGCAGAGGTTGTATGTTATAAATGTGACAATAAAGGGCGTTTCGCAAAAGATTGTTGCTTAGGAGATGGAAAGAAGGTGGTCAAGAAGAAGAATATTAGATGCTTCAACTGCAATTAAATTGGACATTACAAGAACAAGTGAAGAGAGCCAGCTAAGGATGGAAAGGGCAATGTGTTTGCATTGGAGCCAGCTACCTCGAATCCAACAGTAGAGGATAAAGAACAAGCTATGTTGGAAGGTGCACTTATAATTCATGGTTTGTCAGTTAGCGTTCTATTTGGTACTAGTGCATCGCATTCTTTTATATCTCATTATTTAGTAGATAAGCTTAACCTAGAACCCTCATACCCAGTTACTACCTTAAGGGTTGCAAATCCAATAGGAGGTTATGCGACTCTTGGGATGAGATGTGACCACCTAGAGTTTGAATTGTTATGTCATAACTTTGTTTGCAGTTTGCATGTGATTGACTTCGTAGGGTTCGGAATCATTTTGGGTATGGATTGGTTAAGTAAACACGATGCTAGGATATTTTACCATGATAGGAAAATATCATTTGAACACCCTTACTATAGTGATCATATTATATACTCTATAGAAAACCCTAGTTTTGAGGTCAACATTTTTTTGGGTGTTGTGGAAGTAGAAAACGAGTTGGATCGACTTTTCATTGTTACAGAATTCACAGATGTCTTTGAACCTATAGTAGGATTGCCACTGAAACGAGCCATTGAGTTTTGGATAGATTTAGTACCTGGAGCAGAACCAGTGAGTAGATCACCAAGCAGAATGGCATCTACCAAGATGAAAGAGTTAAAGGTGCAGTTGGTGGATTTGGAAGGCAAGAATTTTATCAAACCAAGTAGTTCGCCTTAGGAAGCAGCCGTAGTGTTTACTGAGAAGCTAGATAGAACGTTAAGGTAATGTATCGATTATCGTAAGTTGAATGAGAAGACGATAAAGAATCAATATTTGTTGCCTAGAATTGACGATTTGTTTGACCAATTAAGTGGAGCCAAGGTATTTTCCTAGGTGGATTTAGAGAATGGGATCCATCACCTTAAGGTGGCAGAGGATAGTATTCCTTTGATGGATTTTAGAACCAGATATGGATCGTACGAATGGTTAGTAATGCCGTTCGGACTAATCAGTGCGCCAGCATTCTTTGTATATTTGAATAACTGAATTTTTCAATTGCACTTGGATAGGTTCGTAGTGATTTTTATAGATGATATTTTGATATACTCTAAGGATGAAAGAGAGCGTGAAGTTCATCTCAGAGTGGTGCTTGAGACATTGAGCCAGCATCAGCTAAAAGTGAAGTTTTTGAAGTGTCATTTCTGAAAGAAAGAAGTGAATTTTCTTGGTCATGGAGTCTCAAATAAAAGGTTGTCGATAGATCCGACTAAGATCGAAGTAGTGAATAATTGGAAGAGACCCGAGACAGTGACCGAGATAAAGAGTTTTCTTGGATAAGCTGGTTACTATATAAGATTCATTAAGGATTTTTCACGTATAGCAACACCGATGACCAAGCTAACACGAAAGGATATGAAGTTTGTTTGGACTGATAAGTGGAAGGAGCCATTCCAGAAGCTGAAACACTTATTGACTAATGCACATGTGCTACTTGTTCCGGAAGGGAACTAGGATTTAGTAGCATACACATATGCATGTGGAACATGGTTAGGAGCTATGTTAATGCAAAGAGGTAAAGTGATTGCCTATGCATCTCGACATCTTAGACCGCATGAAGTTAGGTATCCGACTCACCATTTGGAATTAGCCGTGGTAATTTTTTCATTAAGCCACGGAGGCATTACCTTTTGGGAGAGAGATTTGAATTATATACGGATCATAAGTCGCTGAAGTATTTATACCGAAAAGGAACTAAACACGAGCAGTAGAGGTGGTTAGACTTTGTAGCCGCTTTGATTTTGGTATTAAAAACACAGCAGGAGAGGGCAATAAGGTTGCGGATGCACTTAGTAGAAAACATTGAAGTGCAGTGTTCACGATGATGGCTGAGTGGAAGGATTTAGGAGCGTTGACATATGTAGAGTACACTGGAGATCTTAAGCTAGGTCTAGTAAGGAAACTGCTATGTTTCATGTTTAGAAGTTCGATGGGTGATAATCGAAAAGATTGCTTCTAAACATATGGTGGATCCATTATTAGTTGAATGGATCAGAAGGTTAAGGGGTGGAACAGAGAGCGATGACTTGAAAGATTTCATTCTTGACAAAAATTGGTGGTTGAAGAAGAAAGGAAGGTTGTATGTTCTGAATGTAGGAAGCATTAGGATGGAAGTTCTCGAAGAATTCCATCGTTCGAAGTTCACTATACACCCGAGAAGAACTAAGATGTATCAAGATATGAAGAGGAGTTTCTTCTAGGAAGATATGAAGATAGATGTAGGCTTATGGGCGAAGCAGTGTCTGAACTGTCAAAAGATGAAAGCCGAACGGTAGAAACCAAGTGGGTTACTTCAACCTTTAGATGTTCTGGTATGGAAGTGAGATTCTATCTCAATGGATTTTATAGATGGGTTTCCAAGATCTAATAGAAGAAATGAAAGCATATGGATCATAGTGGACTGGTTAACCAAGAGTGCCCATTTCATTCGAGTTAAGTCAACCCGAACGGCACCTTTTTTGGCTAAGTTGTTTATGAAGAATAATTAGACTACATGGAGTTCCTAGTAGTAGAGTAAGCGATAGAAATTCCTTATTTACTAACGAGTTCTGAAAGTGGCTACAGGAGATTTTGGGAACCAAGCTTCAGATGAGTACCACTTATCATCCACAGACAGATAGGCAAACGAAAGGAGTTAACAAAGTCTAGAAGGATTTGTTACGAGTTTGTGTGCCAGATTTTGGAAGATTATGGGAAGAACGTCTACACTTAGTCGAGTTTTCATATAACAACAGCTATCAGGCCAGTATAGGGATGTCACTGTTTGAAGCTTTATATGGAAGGCCATGCAAATATCCATTTTGTTGTTTAGGGACCGGAGATAGCTTAGTTCTTGGTACAGATTTAGTTAGAGAAGCTGCAGAGAAGATTGAGTTGATTCGAGCTGAGAGATGGGAAAAGCTTTGCAAGCAGCTAGCGGATACAAATAGAAATAATTATCAGGAGATCCTTACCTTTGAATCCAAGAAAGATGACTTTAAGAAGGCATTGGTCGATCGCGATGCTAAAATTAAACAATTGGAGGAAGAGAAGGAAGCGATGCTTCGTGAAAGTAGGAGAATCACCGGTATGACGAAGGAGTTGAAAGAGGCACATGAAAAGGTTGAGATCGTCTGGAGGGACGAGAATAAATAGACTCATGCTGAGGAGGCTAAACTGAAAGAAGAAGTGGTCGCTTGTAATGCCATCATCGAAGATCAGAGGAATACTATAGCCGACCACGATCTAATTATTGAGGGGCACAACAAAACTATCTCCAACCAAGCAGAGACCATTGTCAAGCTACATGCTCAGGTCACACAGCTCGATGCCGATAAGACTGCAGCTGAAGTTGAGAAGGTTGCGGTGAAGGTGGATTACTTGGACCTCCAACATGCCTATGACAGGAAGATGGAGAAGCTGGATGTGACAATTTTGGACTTTTATGTTAAATCTTTATTGCATCAGGGGAGCCTTAAATATCTCAGCCCAAAGTATCCGCGCACACTTTCCCTTGTTTCGAAGGAAATCTTATTTCGCTTTACTGAGAAAGACGACGTTTATTCAGATCAAGAGTTGCAAGACGCTTATCTTAACGACGAATCCACGAAAGCACTACACGAGAGCCAGGAGATCCTCCGAGTTGAACGAGAGGAGGAGGCCACTGATGCTGCCTTGATGACCGCCACTGACGTGCTTACCAAAAATTCTGTCTACGTCGTAGGCGAACCATCACAGCATCTCCATGACCAACCAACAAGTTTAGGACTTGATATTATTCCTCATATGGTGGAGCCCTCAAAAGAAGGTGAAGGTGAGAGTTTGAGGTCACCATTTGTGATCGTTCCTCTGGTGCAAGTAACATCCATGCCTCTCCAGAATTCAAGAGCTTCCAATTTATGCCATAACAGCAAGAGGAGTTTAATGCTTTCATTCTTGATATTTAGGTCATCCACTTTTCGTGTTGACGCGCCATCTACTTCGACGCCCGTGCCTGCGGCCATTTTCATATCTTCTATGGTTGTATATGTTCCTGCTCTTGTTCCCACATCCGCATCTAGCTTGCAACTGGGGCTAGAAGCCGAGAAGATAGCAGTGTTCCATGGCCTGGATGACCCTTCGGCGTCTTTGGAAAGTGATATAACTATAATCGAAGCCAAGAAGTAGGAAATGCAAATGGAGCAGCCACAAAAGACTCAGCACGATTTGATTGTTGTTAAGAAGGAAAAGGTAGGGGCAATCAAGGCTTCAGAGATTCCTAAAAATCAAGAAAGCGTAGAGGGAGGAAAGGCTCTTCTAAGAAAGCCTTGGAGGAAGAGGAGAACATTGCCACCAAAGTGTTCCTTGATGTTACTAACAGCAACACTTCTCCTGAAAAGAAGCAGAAACTACCAACTAAAGTTGAAAGAGTAGCGGTGGCAAGAAGCGTTGAGCGGCAGAGTGAGGATGGACTTGATTTTAGCTTACTACTTGCACGAAGACTCACTTGTTTTTGTTTCTTTATGAGTCATTCCATTTAAGTGCAGAGTTTGCACTTTGCATCCTGTTTATAGAGTCTATAATTTCTATTTTATTGGTCGCTGTTGTGCAGATACGGCCCCCTACATTTTACCCTGTGTACAGAAAATTATAAGCAATACAATGATATTTTGACTATACTTTTATTATCTGTTCACATATGTTCTGTGTACTTGTGCTTGTTACATTTCATACTCTTCTAGTTCTGTGATTATGGTCACCTTCATTCGAAGTAACAGAACTTAGAGATTATTAGCACTTTGGAAGTTAATAGAATTTTTAAAAATTAACAGAACTTAGAGAGTTTTGTTTATAAATTCATAATGCTTCTAGAAACTCTAAATCTTTGAAATTCCTATTTATAATTTTAAAATAGATATAAAAATTTAAGACAGAACTTGAGGGCTTTTTGTCGTTTGGAGTTACCGAACTTGTGAACTTATTGTTTTTCACGTGTTTCTATCTCCGTACAGGTGTTTGCCTCCTAGTTCACAGGGCTGTTTACTTCAAACAATTCTCAAGTAGCCGGTAACTTAGGGTTTAGATAATTTTTATCGAAAATTTGGCTAGTCACAACTCGATCCTCCTTTTTCATTTTTTTTTACTTTTGGAAGTTCTGCAACTTTAGCACGTAACCCAAGCTCCTTGTGATATTTTAGCGAGTATGCAATATATGCGTATTTCAAACGCGCAAAGTGTATAAGTTAACTGAAGGATGTTTTAACCCTTAAGTGTCCATAGTTGAGGCTTTCATTTGGTTTGTAGCACTCCAAATTCATTGGAATCGCATTCATTATTCTCGGCTATGGGAGCGGTTGGCATTTGTTGTGAAATGAGTGGTTTTTTGGTTTCCTCGGTGTTACCTATCTTCGAACAACGTAAGGAGTTGGTATTTTGGTGTGCGGCTCATAGGGTGCGCGGCTTTTTGTTTCTCTTCGGTGTTCCCTATCTTTGGGCAATATGAGGAATTATTATTTTGGTGCGCAACTCATGAGATGCACTGCTTTTGTTTTTACCTCGGTGTTTCCCATCTTCAGGCAACACGAGGAGTTATTATTTTAGCGTAGGTTATGAGATGTGCGGCTTTTGTTTTTCCCTCGGTGTTGCCTATCTTCGAGCAACATGAGGAGTTATTATTTTGATGTGCGACTTATGAGATGCGTGGCCTTTGTTTTTTCTCAGTGTTGCCTATCCTCGGGCAACATGAGGAGTTATTACTTTGGTGCGCGGCTTATGAGATGCGTTCCTTTTGTTTTACCCTCGATGTTTCCTATCTTCAAGCAAGATAAGGAGTTATTATTTTGATGTGCGGCTTATGAGGTGCACAGCTTTTGTTTTTCCCTCGGTGTTGCCTATCTTCGAGCAATACGAAGAGTTATTATTTTGTTGTCCGACTTATGAGATGCACGGCCTTTGTTTTCCCTCTGTGTTATCTATCTTCAAGCAACATGAGGAGTTATTATTTAGGCCCTCTTGATGCTGTCAGGGAAACACCGATTTTCAGAGGGCAAAGATCGGGTTCCGCTGATCCAACGGTTTGAGTCGATTTGCTTCCGTCGACTTGGTGGGAAATTTTATAAACACAGTTGGGTTGGTTCAGGAAGCAAACTTTATTAAGGAAAACCTGGCAGATTCTCTACCTATTTACAATGCCACTGGCATTTCCGGGCGGCTTATTTGCTGAAAAATAGAAAATACAAAAAGTAGTTTATTAAATGAAATAATGGTGGAGCGATACGCTATTCCAGGCCTTGAGAATTGCAATCCGGTCGACAGTTGTCAGTTTGAAAGTCCCGTCCTTGAGCTTTTGATTAATGACTTATGGTCCTTCCCAATTTGGTCTGAAGGCCCTCAGAACAGGATAAACTCGCTTGATCATAAGATCTCCAGCTTTGAAGGTTTGACTATGAACTTTGGAGTTAAAATATTATGCGACCCTTTTGTAGTGGGCAGCAGTTCTCAACTCTGCTTCTTCTCTTTTTTCATCGACCATGTCTAGCGACTCGAGTAGGAGCTGCTTGTTTTGCTTATGATTGAAATTTGGCCTTCGGATTAGGGAGGCTTCTAATTCAATAGTAATCATTTCCTTTGAACCACATGCTAGGGCGAATGAAGTAAGGCCAGTTGTCACTTTGTGTGTTGTCTTGTATGCCCATAGTGCGAGTGGAAGTTCATCAACCTAATTTCCTTTTGCTTTTGTTAATCGCTTTTTGATAGTGGATTTGATGATCTTGTTTATTGCTTCCACTTTCCCGTTTGCTTGATGATGAGCCACTGTGGAAAAGCTTTTTTCGATTCGAAAGCGCCTGTAGAAGTCTTTGAACTCGACATTTTCAAATTGGGTTCCATTATCAACATTGATTTTTTGCGGCACACCAAACCTGTAAATGATGTTTTTAGTGACAAAGTTAGTAACTTTCTTCGTGGTTATGGCAGCCAGTGTTTTTGCTTCGGCCCATTTTGTGAAATAATCACGACAACTATAGCACATTTGGTTGATCATTTTGCTTTTGGAAGGACAACAATCAAATCGATCCCCCATATCGCAAATGGCCATGGGTTGAGCCTCAATGTCAGTTCATTGAAGGAGTTCTCTTAATTTTTCTGAATCTTTGATAGCGATCGCATCTTCTGGCATGATCTATGGCGTCGAGATTTATTATTGGCCAGAAGTATCCGTATCGAAGGACTTTCTTTGCCAACGTCTGCCCTCCAATGTGGTCTCTGCACTCACCTTCATGTACTTCCTTCAGGATTCGTGGTGCTTCATCATCAGTTACACACCTAATAAGAGTAGTCGAGAATCCCCTTCGATGGAGTATCCTATCTGTATCACGAACCGTGGCGCCTTGCGGAGGAGCTTCTTTCGTTGATTTTGGTCAATTGGTAGGGTTCCTGTAAGTAGATAGTCCTTAATCAGTATCATCCACGTATCTGGCTCGATGATGGTCTCTAGGATCCATTCTACGTCCATTTCATCTAAGCTTAGGTTAGTTAGCATTTCAACCGGAACTAATCCAAATGACTAGGCTTCCCTGGAGCTTGCCGCTTGGCCAAATAATCTACCTTGGTGTTTTGCTCCCATGGGATGTGAGTTATGATGTAGTGCTCGATATCACTTAACAGCACTTTGGATAGGTACGGGGTGAGATTTTCTCGACATGCTTGGTACTCCCCTTTCACTTGACAAACGACCAGCTAGGAGTCGCTGTATATGTGAATAGATTTTATCCTGATTTCCTTCACAACCTTTAGTCTAGTGATTAATGCTTCATACTCTACTTCATTATTTTTTGCTAGGAATTCCAAGCGCAAAGCATAGCTAATGGCTCTCCCCTCGGGGGTTTCAATCATTACTCCTGCTCTCGAATAGAAGTTGTTTGATGCATCGTCGATGAAGAGCTTCCATTGTGTGCCTGTTTCGGACTGAACTTCCTCCTCCTCGTCCGTCACGGTAAATTCAGCAATGAAATCGACCAACGCTCGCCTATTGATTTCTTTTCTTTGATGGTATATGATATCATACTGGCTCAACTCTCTGTTCCACTTGAATAGTCATCCAGAAGTTTCTGGCCGGTATAAAACTTGCTTCAGGGGCTAGTCAGTTAATACTTTAATCTGATAAGCCTGGAAGTATGGTCGTAACTTTCAGGACGCGTTAAGAAGGTAATATGCTACCTTCTCCAGTTTTGGGTAATTCTTCTCGGTTCCGGCGAATCATTTGCTAATGTAGTACACGGGTCACTGGATTCTAGCTTATTCCCCCATAAGAGCGGCACTCAATGCATGCGGGGATGATGCTGAATAAACGAATAGGTCTTCTCCATCAACTGATTTTGATAAGATCGAGGGAGTTTCCATGTGTCGTAGCAATTCCTCGAAAGCTGTTTGACAAGCTTCACTCCATTCATAGTTTTTCTTTCTTTTCTTTAGCACATCGAAAAACAGTATACACTTGTTGTAACTTTTGAGATGAATAGGCTTAGTGATGTGACTTTTCCATTCAAGCTTTGAAGTTCCTTCTTATTTTTAAGGGCTTAAACTTCCCGTAACACTATTATTTACTCTAGATTTGCTTCGATGCCCCGGGCACTTACTATGAATCCTAAGAATTTCCCAAAGGCTATCCCAAAGTGGCACTTGAGTGGGTTAAGTTTCATTCCATACTTCCGGAGTATTTCGAACATTTCAGCGAGGTTGTCAAGACGGTTAGCAGTTACTCGGGATTTGGCTAACATATCGTCTACGTAAACTTCCACAGTCATCCCAATTTAGCGTTTGAACATAGTATTCACTAGCCTTTGGTACGTTGCCCTTGCATTTTTCAAACAAAATGGCATTACTAGGTAGCAGTACAGTCCCAAAGCGGTGATGAAGCTGGTGTTCTCTTGGTCTATTTCATGCATCAGAATCTAGTTATAGCCCGAGTACGCAACCATAAACGACCGAAGTTCGTGTCCCACCATTCCATCCACCAGTTGATCAATCTTAGGGAGCAGGAAGCTATTGTTCGGACAAGCTTTGTTGAGGTTCGAGAAATCAATACAAGTTTGCCATTTTCCATTGGACTTCTTGAATAGAACTTTGTTCGAGACCTATTCAGGGTAGGGTGCATCTCAAATGAAGCCGTTAACCATCAGTTTATCTACTTCCTCTCTCAAATGCCTTGGACCGTTCGACGTCCAAGCTGCGCCTTTTTCGCATCATCGGTGTGAAATTGCGGTCAATATTGAGAGCGTGGCAGGCAATTTCAAGTGATACCCTACATACACCGGAGTGTGTCCAAGCAAATACGTCTAAATTGGCGCAAAGGAATTTGGTTAGTTCTGACCGTATCTTGTTTCCTAGCTACGATCAAATTTTCACCCGTGTTGGGTCGTCCATACAGACTGGGACAAAGACCATCGGTTTAGTCAGTGCTGCCAGATCCTCCCCTAAGCTCTTCTTTCTAAGGTTCAAAGCCTTATCGAATCAGCTATGGTCCCCAATCCAGGGGCAGTTTTGTAGTTGCTAGTCGGAGGGTTCACCGATGTGGAGCGTTTTCCCCACATCCTTTCAATTTTCCTTTCTTCTTGACTCACACAATTCAGCTATATAGCATTCCCGGGCGGCGCTTTGGTTTCCATTTACAATTCCGACTCTGTATTCTGTAAGAAACTTCATTATAAGGCACCATTGGGCTAGTGCTATTTTGAAGTTGGCTAATGCGAGCCATCCTAAGAAGGCTTTGTATGCTGACATTTCATCCACGATCATAAAAATCAAAATGAGGGTGACCCTTCCCTCATTCTCTCCAAGCTCCACGGGTAGGTCAATTGTCCCCACTGATTGTTTGGTTTCACCAGTAAATCCTTGAATTTTTGTTTGGCACACGGACATACTTTTCATGCCAATCTATTTGATTGAAAGTTCGTTTAAAGAGAATGTTAACGGAGTTGCTGCTGTCAGCCAACACCCATCGAACTAAACAGGTCCAATTTCTACCGTCACCACCATTGGATCAAGAGTTGAAGCTTCGATCCCTTCGTGTCCCAATTTTGAAACACAATATTTTCATTCAAGATCCTTTGCAGCTTAACTGGAGTTTCTTCTTCCATAGCCAAACATGATTCCTTTGGAGTGTGCTTCAACAAACTTGCACATCGCTCAATTTCCCCCCAACTTCTATATGTGGACGTGGTCCCTTAGACGTTTTTATGATAATAAGCCTTTGGTAAGTTCTTTTCGACCCTTCTTTGCTACTTCCAGCCTGATTCCTTCGTTCTCTTGCGTGTTGAGAAGTCACAGACTGATCGAGGTTTTATGACTGTTTTACGTACTACTGGAGTTTGTTGTTCTAGATCGGTTCCTCAATAAGATTGTTTAGGTGGCGGCATTCGTTCGTATTGTGGATGTGTGTCTCGTGGAAGTGGAAAAACTTCCTTGAGTGCTTTTACTGCCCGTCGCCTCCGAACTAGGTGGCTTTTTACATTCCTCGGTTCCTTAAATTGCGAGAAAAATATTTTCCGGTGTGTCGCTCAGGGAAGTGTAGCCTTTGGGCCTAAACCTGTTCATCCAACCTTATATACTAACTTGCTTTGCGATTGGAATCTTTCCTTGTGGTAGGTTGCTACATTTTAATCCACTTTCCGAATTCAGTTTCCAGGAAAATGGAACAAACTAATGCCATAAAAACCATGTCTTCGTTGGGGATTCTTACTTCTGCCGCTGTGTTGTTAAACCTGTTCATGAAAGACTTCAGTGGTTCGATACGCACTTGGAACAACCTGGATAGGGACATGACATCTTTTGGCTGCGTAGTATGGAGTCAGAACCGATCAAGGAACCTTGTAGCTAGTTTGCCAAAAGTAGAGATAGATCTTGATGGGAGCTTAGTGAACCACTTTGATGCAACCCCATTAAGAAAGATAGGGAAGCATATGCATCGAACAGCTTCAGAGGCATTCGCTCCATCCATATACCAACTATATTTGTAAAAGTGAGGCTTTGGGTCCTTTGTTCGGTCATAGGACTGAATAGTTGGCATTGTGAACTTTACTGGATATCTCTCATTTAGGATTTCATCGGTGAAGGGAGTCCATCTTGGCGTAGATCCCCACTCATCATCTCTTTTGTCTTCACTCTCCTCCATTAAACATTTAACCATGTCCGCTATGTATGCCTTTGATGTCCGGTAGTCCTGAGGATGGCAATCAATCACTTCGTCAAGTGTTTGACTTTGCAAATGGTTTTGGTGAGTGGGCTAAGGCCTAAGCTCTCCTATCTTCGAAAGAGCCACTCCTGTAGGGTCTCGTTGGCTTGCGATTGGTCTCACTGGGGCAGTTTAGGTATTCCTTGCATTATCAAATCCATTGGCATCTTCTTCTAATTTGTCATCTGGCTCTCCGTCCCATGAGTCAGAAAGATCCATTACTATATCTTCTACGAGGGTCTTTGCCCCCGACTTAAATTCAGAATATGTTGCCTTGTAGCATACGGAGTACCTACATTTATGTCCATGTTAAGTCCTATTGTCACGCTGTTTTGTAGTTGTTTTTCGTTTCTTCTATGTTGACTAGAAACAGAAAATGTTGACCCAAAAAATGGACCAACACCCTGGTTTAGATTTGAAAGCACCAGTAGGTTCTGACAGAGAAATAACACAGATAAAAGATATAAAAAAGAATAGTAAAGGAAAGTAGACGAAGAATGTTTATGGTGGTTCGGATGTTAATGAAGCCTACGTCCACTTTATAATTTTATTAAAGATTGAGTGTTCTTACAAGAGATGTTTGATTACAAGGCTTTGATTATCTTTAGCTATATTGAATCCCTGGAATTGGAATCCATTGGAGAATCGTAGCAAATTCCTTTAGTGATTATTGTGAGGAAGGTAGAGAATGAAGATAATTCCAGCAGAGCTTCACCAACTAGCCCCGAGCAGCCACCATTTAGTTGCAGGCAGAATGGTATTTATATGGATCAGAAAGCTTTTGAGCCAGGGAACTCCACCATTAGCTTGTAGGTAGGTAGGGAATGATCCAGGGAGAATTTGGCCCACTAAACGAGGCAAAGCCATGAGTCATTGGCAACCATGGCCTTGGCTCGTTTTGCGAGCCAAGGTCTTGGCCTCTTTTCGTAGTATTCTTTGGCTGGTTTATTTAAAGGTTTATGGAGAGGCATGGGTTGCTGATGATCTAAGCACTTAGGATTTTTCTGGAGTTTGGAACTGGAGATGTTTCCATAGTCTTTTATCGTAGTCGTTTCATTTCGATGGCAATTCACTAGTTGTTTGCGCTTAGCTATTGATTGAACTAAAAGAATGTTGATCCCTCAGCCTTGTTGATCTCAGTCGTTGCCTTAGTCATATAGCTTGGCCTTGTTGATCCCTTGTGATGGATTTTTGGTTAAGTCTTGATCCATGTTGTTTAAACGAGTTGTTCTATTTTCTATTGGTTTCCGTTGGGTTAACAGATAACAATTCTTTTGAGAATTGTTATTGATATTTCTCTATAAAGAAATGGGGGCACGCTATTTTCATAAGAGGAGAGTCTGTAACAATCCTGGTTTAAACTACCTTAAATTAAAGTCAAAGAATAATTTAATTTGGTGATAATTAAATAATTAGAGATTTGCGAATTTTTAGCTTTAGTTAAAATTTTAGTTCGGAGAATCTATTTGTACAAAGTTCATATAAATGAATTTTGTACTAGAAATGGGTATTTGAGAAATTTTAATGATAATGGAAATAAAAAAAATTCGAAATATTATTTTCCCATAAATAATTATTTTGGTAAAACTATGAACAATAATTTTTATTCTAAAAGTTATATTAAATTTTGGACACAAACGGTGTATTTTTACAATGTTAATAATAATGATATATCTTATTATGGAAAATATGGTTAAATTAAATTTAAACGTGTTTTAATTTATAAAGTGAAGATTTTATCTTAGAACTTACTAAAAGTTGAGTGATTTAATTTATAAAAAAATATACAAGTTTGTTTAAATATAAAGTAAAGTGTTTTATAATTCAAAGTTGTAATTAGCAACACCCTGTGTGAAGAGAATTTTGCAATAGTTAGTATTAGATATATACCCATTATCCTATAACCCATTAGCACTTAAACAGATGAGAATAAGTTCATCTTATTTCCATCCCTCCCAAACCAACGAACACAAATCGTCTCCACCTTCTTCTCAAACCAAATCAAAGAGCAAACTCCATTTTCTTAAAATTTTCACAAAACCCTAGCTGCTCCAAAAATCAGAACAAATCAAATAAATTCCTAGAAATTATTATTTTTGAATATATTTTTCTAACATGTTATAGCACCTCTGCTCTAAATTTCATGGCATTTGGGTTAGCTTTGATGGGTCAAAGGTCATATTTTCTCAATTGGTTTTCGAAGTCTGGGATGAAAAACGAAGGTCGGTAGAAAATTCATATCTAATTATAGAAAAATCATAAAAATATGAAATTTGGTTATGTTGTTCTAAACTTATAAAAACACACATTATTTAAAGGTTTTGTAGGAAATTACTTAGTTTAGATATGCCAAATCCTAGATGCATTGAGGACGAAAATGCAGAAAATTCTAAGTTTTTACCTTGTGTTAATTGCTTGCAATTTTCGGAATGTTTGGATGTTAATGTGTGTGATCCTTACACTTCTAGTCTAGATTCATTTACATTTTGTTGAATGGTGAAAACATTAGTTTTATTGATTTTTTTTTTATGATTATTGTCCGTGTTTTCTAAATCTACTCCTTGTTTGCTCACTGCAAGTTTACTGCTTTCTAAATGTTGAAATTAGACTTTGTTGTATCCTACTCATTATGTTATCTAGTATTTTTAAGTACATCTAATAATTTCAATAAAATGCTAAATTATAAACAAACTTTAACAAAAATCAGGCGAACCAGCTGTAACGATCGCGATTTTTCGTTGCCGAAAAATCGAACCGTTAGGGTTTTAGAAGAAGAAAGAGGTAGAAGAAGAAAGAAAAGAAAGAGAGGAGAAAACAGAAAACAAGTAACAGAACGAGAAACAATATCAGAATCTCACAATCGCAGCGGAACAACATATAATAGATAAATGAATATCATTAAAACAAAAGAACTATACATTTTATACATACATCACAATACATCATATCATCAGAGTGTACAACAATAAAACAGCGGAAAGAATACTATATACAATAGATAATAGACTACGCTATCCAAGCTCGCCTCCAACATCTGCACAGCAACTCCCGAATCCAGAATAACCTGATAACCTAACTCTAGACTGCCCGTGTGGAAAATAGTGGGCACCCAGAGTTTAGGAAAGGAACAATAAACTCCAGGTCAGTCATGGGACTGGTGTGAGAACTCAAAACAGTTTATCTTTAAACAAGCAACAACAGAATTTAAATTTAACTTTCGAAATTCGAAATGCTTTTTGGAAAAATGAAACTACCATAAGGCCTCCCGCCACACACACAATGCAAACGCAGAATTGGAGGAGATTTCTCCTTATGATAGTCAAAGATGCTTACTACGCGAAAATCAAATCATTTTTGATATTATTACTAGTGCATAGTGTAGAAAACAATTTCGAAAGTACAATATAAATCCTAGCCAGCATAGACATTCCGAACTATGCCTACTATAGCTACCATCCAAACAGTGGTGACCACCATAAGTGAATGGCAGGTAATACAACTAAAACCGTACAAGGCACGTATTGGATGAAAGGATTTCCAACAAATGGTCAGGCTAAGGAACTTCCTACTGCCACATGGGATCGCCTCTGGCGGGACGTCCCGAGAAACTAACGTTACGGTTAGATCTCTGCCAACACAAGGCCGGGTTACCTCTGTAACTAGGTAACTACTACACGAATATGTCATCCCCCGGTCCTTTGGGACCTTTATCCGAGCGCTCGATACCAACAACACCACACAGAAATATATATAGTGTTTCCACATGAGTAAATATCTGGGCTCCATACCATGATACCACCCTTTTCCAGAAGGAAATGACATACCCTAAAGGGCGCGACCCTCATAACCTTGCCGCATATTCCTGTTTCGACCATTTCCGGGGAGTGAGGTCCTGACGAAGTCTCGTCCACAAAGCTACGCTTTGTGTAACAAAGCCATGCTTCGGGTCCACAGATGACCAAAGCAATAATCACAAAGATAAATGATCAAACAAATGATCATATCACAAATGACCAACCAATGATCATCACACAGCAGCACTCAGCATGCCACATTACCAGATTGGGAAATATCGCTGATAACCTTCAACTACATAACCTCTGAGCTCGTACGTCTCAGAGAAGGGTGTTAAGCTAAGAGAATAAATTCTCCGCCACCAACAGAAATGTATTTGAAAGAAATCTGCTCTATCTCTCAAAATGTAATGTCAGACACGTAACCATACAAGTCTGTTCCGGGTTCGAACAGAACCGAAGGCACTTCCAAGGAAGCCCTTGCAATCCGGGTATTCACAATCCCGATAAAATTTCCCATCACAAAGGAAATCTCCATATCGTAGCTAACGATGCGGAGACAATCGATAGGTCATCCTATCGTTTTCACAAATACCCGGTCTTCAACACCGGTCTTCAAATGCAATCCAAACGACGTATCGCATATTCGGAATGGGATATATGACACAAAGGTCCTCTCCCGGCTAAACCGAATAGCGAGCGCTTATTTTAAAAACAAGTGTGCATTCAATTCCAAACAAACACAATCAATACCATCCAAGGGTAAATATTGATAGTCGGTTATTTAACTATCAATAAAGATGCGCCACATCATCAGATTCCAAATAATTTTTTTCCAAAATTATTAAGTCCCAAAATATCTTTGCAAGATATATATACACAATTTCCAAATAATTTCCCAATTTATTTGCTTTACCGAAACACCTTCACAATAAAATTTTCCACACTTTACCCATTTGAAAACCCATTTCAAATTAAACACCTTAACCATTTGAAAACAAATTTCAAATTACACAACTCAACCATTTGAAAACAAATTTCAAACCACCATTCATCCTTTATCCCTTTTGAAAACAAATTTCAAAACAACATATAAATCCTTACCGATTTATTTTTAAATTTTACGCTCCAAATTCGTGAATTTTATTTCCATCTTTAAAAATAAATCAACATTTATTTTTAAACCAATTTCCCTTCCTATATATAAATTCCAAAGTGGATTTAAATCCCAAATACCCATTCATAATTGATTTCAAATCGATTCCAAAATATTCGCTTACAATTTACCTTTAAAAGGTGAATTCACAAAAACGTTCCATTCCATATTGGAAAATCATTTCTAAACTTATTTAAAAATAAGTAATTCACAATTCAATTTATTTTCAACAATTCGAAAATATTCCATATGCTTAAACCATAGTTAAGTATTAATTTCATTCCTTTAAAGAAATATTCTTTTATTCACATTTATTTGGGTTAAAAACGAATGTTGCGTAAAACATCGTTACGACAACCCAAAAACACTAGTATATGGATTTGAAATAAAAATGGATACATAAATCCACTACTATTCAAAATATTCCCTTCTATTTCTCGAAATCGTCTATTTCAACAATCAATGTTGAAATCTATGATTTCGATACTTAATATATCTTAAAACGTCTTTAATTAGTTTTAAATTCCATTTAAAACGTTCTTTTCCAAAAACACGTTCATTTAATAAAATTATACATTCACCGTTCAAAAATAGTGAATACAACCCCTTTAACAAATTCCATATTCAATTTATCAAATTCGATGAATTTCAAATTTATAAACATAGTTTATAAATTCCATTTCTATTATAAACCCCAATTTTATAAATTCCTTTATTAATCCGATGCAATTTACATAACCCAGTTTCATACCCAAAAGCCATATTGTAAGTTAAATACTTATAATATTATTTATTTACCAAATCGTTCCTTTGAACTTCACAAATTTAAAATCTTATCACTTACAAGATTTCTTTAGGGTTTATAATAATTTCAACTAATGAAATCTTCATTTATTAACAATTTCTATAAAATTCCCCTTTTTAATGCCCCAAATCCATTTTTATAAGTTAATAACTTATAAACTTAAAATTTTCCAATAACCATTCGTTTTATAAATTTCACATTTATTAATCTATAAATCCTAGTGAAATGCATGTTATACATCAACTTAACACTTTATAAATTTATTCTATAACTTCAATAATTTTTTATTTAAAAACATCCATTTATAAAATCCTTTATATAAACCATTAATAATAATAACTCCCCAAAAACCAAATTTAACTATTTTATAAAAACCTATTATTGTTAAAAATTTCTTTTAAGTTATATTTTATAAAAATATAAATTTTTAAAACATAAAATTTTATCCATCTATTTATTTTAAAATTTAATCAATTCAAATTTTTTAATAAACCATATTCTTTGAAAAATCGATTTAAAACCCCTTTTAAATTCAAAACCGTTATTTTTAATTTAAAAATTAGAATCCGATGATGCAACGACATCGAATGGTCAATCACGGGAATAACATCATATATCAATGTGATTATCAACAATCAACATAATATTCATAAACAAATAAATATGTGAGGAATCCAGTTGGATCCCTCCAACCTGTTACCCTGCATCCACAGACGTTAGCACAATACCAATTCCACTTCAAGGTGGAATATCGCGGTATATGGGATTTTATAAAATATCCGCTTAATAGGCGGCGCAATAGGGTCTCATCCGCTATACGAGGCGGGAAATCAAATCCGATATATACATATGCCAATATATATATATCGCTATACATAGTATATATCCTACTATATCTACTAGCACAATCAATCAACCATCAACAATCAATATTAACTATTCAAAATTTTAAACAAAACCTTTCGATTGAGTGAGGAGTTCTCACCTTGATTTTATTTCCGTTTTTCGCGTTCGTTTCGAATAAAATTAAACGAACGTTTAATTTTACCCGAAATTCAAACGAGCTCCAATCGACTCCAAACCAGCTGCATTGCGAAGAGCACACGAATACGATTCCAACGCAAAAAATCTCGTCCGAATCCGACCTCGCATGCAAAAGTTATACTATTTTAAACGCTGTACACTATTTGAATTTCAAATTTAAACTATAAAAAAAAAAAAACAAAAGAAAATACCCATTCATATACTTCACGCGCGTGGCCCCCACCGTGCTTCTTCCTCCCGTGCATACGTTCCCAGGTAAAATAATTCGAACGCAAATGAACCCATAGGCCGCCCCCTAGGGCTCCAAATCACATGCAATACCCTCCATTCCCCATCGATCAGAACACGCCATTAGAACGGCCTCGCCAAACCCCACTTTCGCCCCCGACCACGTGCCACTCGGTGGTCCCTGGCGCACGCAAAACGAGGTGAAACGCGCCTCCTTCTCGAACGATTTGCCAACGATCCGCTGAGTTATTCGCCACTCCACCGTACGGATCTGGAGATCTTGGAACGCTCTACAATCTTGCTTCAGAAAATTTTCGAAATCGTTGAGTGGATTTGTCGCGATTTGGAGGAGAAGATCGCTAGGTTTCGGCCATTAAATCGTTTAGAACGACGGCTGATAGCAAAGGCTAGGGTTTGGAAAAAATTGAATATATAAAATAGTTATTATATTATTAAACTAATAAAATTCTCTTTTTAATAACTTATGCAAACGAACTCCAATCTACGCATGCCGCCAGGCGATCCTAATGTTTTTCCACATTCCGGACGCAATGGAACAGGTTTCGTAAGCTAATTCGGAAGTATGTGTGAGATACGGCAATAAACGGTCGATTTAAACTTAAACCGATTTAAACGATTTCTAGGCGTTTTGGCTTGTACCGGACAAACGGCAAATCCAAACGACTTGAAATTTGAAATCTTACAATAATATCACATTACGGATCCGATGAAACTGGTTTCGTCGAAATCCGAGACCGTTTGAAAAATGGCTATTTTAACTCGCCGAATTAAAATTAAAACGATATCGATGCGTTTCGAGCTGCCACGGTCAAACGACAACTCCGTTTGCTACGAAATTTGAAATCCGATAATAACTAACTATTCCGGATCCAATGGAACTGGTCTCGTTCAATTCTGAGACTGTTCAAAAATTGGTTATTTTTCAGTCGATAATTAAATATTAAAATATTCAATTTTTACAAATTAACTCCAAATTCAGTTTTACAAGTTCTAAAATATTTCTATAACTTTAATATGATATAACAAAATTTTCCAAACCATTTTCAATCATATTTAACCCAATATCTAATTATTTGTGGAATTTCACTATTAAATAAATCGATTTAATTGTCCCATTAAATCCAATATTCGAAAAATAAATTATTCGACTTAAAAATTCCACTTATTAATATTAAAAATAAATTAAATATTCAAATTCAAGTTATCAAAAATTCTGGGTCGTTACAATCTTCCCCCCTTAAAAGAATTTCGTCCTCGAAATTGCAAGTTAAGGAGAATAATTCATAATCCGTTTATTATTTTTCCAAAGCTAATCAGTTTTATTAACTTTCTAACCTAAATATTTTTATTAAAGATTCACTATTATTTCAATTAGCTTTCCAACTTCAATTATAGGTTTCAACCAACATTGTTTACTCAACAATTCAAATTTAAATTTAAATTCAAATTTCAAACTTTCAAAATTTCTCTAACTCCCAAAATTTTCGAAAAATTTCGCCAGAGTCTCCTTTGCGCGGCTAGATCGGTACGACTACAAAACGGCTCTACGGCCCCTCAGAATCAAAAGAAAAGAGAAAGCCAAGTGGCTAGAGAAGGAAATCATCAAATCTCATATAAAAACTGAAATACGTACCTTTTGTCGAGCGATTCAATCTTTTTTTTAACTTTGAAATCAAAATCCCAATTCCTTTATAACCTGTATATCTTGCTAGCATAATATCTAATTATAATATTCAAACAAATTTGCCAATTCAATTATAAAATTTCCAATACATGCTTCTTATACCACTTTTAGTTTACTATTAAAGTTGCATATTCATTTTCATTCAACTTTGCATTTCAATTTTCATTTGAATTCAATTACATAGCTTTCAAATTTTACTAATTCAATTTTCATTAACACTTAATGAATTTACATACAACCAACCAACAAGCAAATAACGACCAATGTACATCCAATACAACCAAATTTTATCCATTTTTCTTACATTCAATTTGGTTCAACTGTTTTAATTTCAATTGGTTTAACATTCAATTGATTTTCATTCTACTATTCAACTATTTTCAAATGAATTTACACTTGCATGCATCATTTCATATCAACTTATTCATATTCTATTGATTAACATTCAATTCATACTTTAACTCAATTGCTAGTTCTTTTTACAAATAAAATTGAATTTCATTTATATAACTTAAGTTCACCTCTTTAACAATTTCATTTACTCACTTTATTCACTTACTTTGATATTAACATCAATTCTTTCAACATTACTTAACTTGCATTCCATTTCAACTTTATTTACATCATTTAATTCACTTGATTATTTAACTTTGATGCAAAGATCGATTTTTTATTCAACTTCACTTAAGTTATTCCATTTAAACATCATTTGTTAATTAAACTTAAGTTTTACTTATCAATTCAATTCGGATTTTAAATTCCAAAGTAAATCCCATTTAACTTTTACTTAAGTCAAATTCATATCAATATTCAAATTCATATTCCATTTTACTTAACTTAATTGTTTAACCACTTCAATAACTGGTTTCACTTACATTTTCCCATTCTATAAGTTATAAAACTTATTATTCAACTTCTAACTTATATTATAAGTTCAAAACCTTTTTCACTTATACTTAACAACTTCAAGTTGAATTTTAATTTCAAATTGATTTATTACAACAAAACTTCAATTTTTAAATTCATTTTTGTAGCAAATCCATCACATAGAAACTCGAAAATGATACTGATGATGCTGCAGTCATCACCCTTATTATTTCCCAGTGACAATAGTGAAATCAATGCTAAATATTCTTTCAAAAAGTTTTCTTTCTATTCATAAATCACTTTTATAAACCTTTTACTTATATAATTTTACTTCTTATATACATACATGCTTATCTTACAATTGTAAATCATTATTAATTATAATTTCATCTTATGATTCATTGGTTTATACCATTATTCTTTTACAATAGTTGCTTTTATTAGCTTATTCAAACAACTTTTAATTATTTTATATATATATCATTTACAACAACCAAGCAATCAATTATATACACACTTCAATAATTCCTGAAAAATTATTTTCTTTTTATATATAAAATATAATCGAGGTAAAATTATTTCATTTACCCAATTTAAAACAATATTGTGTCGGATTGTTCTATTCAAGTGTTTAGGAACCCCTTCGATTCAGTTTTCGAGGCTGCGCCGACGAAGGTTCATATACCACTCAATAAACCAATCATCACAATATAAAACAATTTTATATTCACTAACAAATACGCACTCATATCTATTATTACACTCATACTCATTCTAGAGTACTGCTGACTCTATCTCTAATGAGTAACACCCAACAGAGCAGGTTGTCGCTTAACCATATGCTCTGATACCAAATGTAACGATCGCGATTTTTCGTTGCCGAAAAATCGAACCGTTAGGGTTTTAGAAGAAGAAAGAGGTAGAAGAAGAAAGAAAAGAAAGAGAGGAGAAAACAGAAAACAAGTAACAGAACGAGAAACAATATCAGAATCTCACAATCGCAGCGGAACAACATATAATAGATAAATGAATATCATTAAAACAAAAGAACTATACATTTTATACATACATCACAATACATCATATCATCAGAGTGTACAACAATAAAACAGCGGAAAGAATACTATATACAATAGATAATAGACTACGCTATCCAAGCTCGCCTCCAACATCTGCACAGCAACTCCCGAATCCAGAATAACCTGATAACCTAACTCTAGACTGCCCGTGTGGAAAATAGTGGGCACCCAGAGTTTAGGAAAGGAACAATAAACTCCAGGTCAGTCATGGGACTGGTGTGAGAACTCAAAACAGTTTATCTTTAAACAAGCAACAACAGAATTTAAATTTAACTTTCGAAATTCGAAATGCTTTTTGGAAAAATGAAACTACCATAAGGCCTCCCGCCACACACACAATGCAAACGCAGAATTGGAGGAGATTTCTCCTTATGATAGTCAAAGATGCTTACTACGCGAAAATCAAATCATTTTTGATATTATTACTAGTGCATAGTGTAGAAAACAATTTCGAAAGTACAATATAAATCCTAGCCAGCATAGACATTCCGAACTATGCCTACTATAGCTACCATCCAAACAGTGGTGACCACCATAAGTGAATGGCAGGTAATACAACTAAAACCGTACAAGGCACGTATTGGATGAAAGGATTTCCAACAAATGGTCAGGCTAAGGAACTTCCTACTGCCACATGGGATCGCCTCTGGCGGGACGTCCCGAGAAACTAACGTTACGGTTAGATCTCTGCCAACACAAGGCCGGGTTACCTCTGTAACTAGGTAACTACTACACGAATATGTCATCCCCCGGTCCTTTGGGACCTTTATCCGAGCGCTCGATACCAACAACACCACACAGAAATATATATAGTGTTTCCACATGAGTAAATATCTGGGCTCCATACCATGATACCACCCTTTTCCAGAAGGAAATGACATACCCTAAAGGGCGCGACCCTCATAACCTTGCCGCATATTCCTGTTTCGACCATTTCCGGGGAGTGAGGTCCTGACGAAGTCTCGTCCACAAAGCTACGCTTTGTGTAACAAAGCCATGCTTCGGGTCCACAGATGACCAAAGCAATAATCACAAAGATAAATGATCAAACAAATGATCATATCACAAATGACCAACCAATGATCATCACACAGCAGCACTCAGCATGCCACATTACCAGATTGGGAAATATCGCTGATAACCTTCAACTACATAACCTCTGAGCTCGTACGTCTCAGAGAAGGGTGTTAAGCTAAGAGAATAAATTCTCCGCCACCAACAGAAATGTATTTGAAAGAAATCTGCTCTATCTCTCAAAATGTAATGTCAGACACGTAACCATACAAGTCTGTTCCGGGTTCGAACAGAACCGAAGGCACTTCCAAGGAAGCCCTTGCAATCCGGGTATTCACAATCCCGATAAAATTTCCCATCACAAAGGAAATCTCCATATCGTAGCTAACGATGCGGAGACAATCGATAGGTCATCCTATCGTTTTCACAAATACCCGGTCTTCAACACCGGTCTTCAAATGCAATCCAAACGACGTATCGCATATTCGGAATGGGATATATGACACAAAGGTCCTCTCCCGGCTAAACCGAATAGCGAGCGCTTATTTTAAAAACAAGTGTGCATTCAATTCCAAACAAACACAATCAATACCATCCAAGGGTAAATATTGATAGTCGGTTATTTAACTATCAATAAAGATGCGCCACATCATCAGATTCCAAATAATTTTTTTCCAAAATTATTAAGTCCCAAAATATCTTTGCAAGATATATATACACAATTTCCAAATAATTTCCCAATTTATTTGCTTTACCGAAACACCTTCACAATAAAATTTTCCACACTTTACCCATTTGAAAACCCATTTCAAATTAAACACCTTAACCATTTGAAAACAAATTTCAAATTACACAACTCAACCATTTGAAAACAAATTTCAAACCACCATTCATCCTTTATCCCTTTTGAAAACAAATTTCAAAACAACATATAAATCCTTACCGATTTATTTTTAAATTTTACGCTCCAAATTCGTGAATTTTATTTCCATCTTTAAAAATAAATCAACATTTATTTTTAAACCAATTTCCCTTCCTATATATAAATTCCAAAGTGGATTTAAATCCCAAATACCCATTCATAATTGATTTCAAATCGATTCCAAAATATTCGCTTACAATTTACCTTTAAAAGGTGAATTCACAAAAACGTTCCATTCCATATTGGAAAATCATTTCTAAACTTATTTAAAAATAAGTAATTCACAATTCAATTTATTTTCAACAATTCGAAAATATTCCATATGCTTAAACCATAGTTAAGTATTAATTTCATTCCTTTAAAGAAATATTCTTTTATTCACATTTATTTGGGTTAAAAACGAATGTTGCGTAAAACATCGTTACGACAACCCAAAAACACTAGTATATGGATTTGAAATAAAAATGGATACATAAATCCACTACTATTCAAAATATTCCCTTCTATTTCTCGAAATCGTCTATTTCAACAATCAATGTTGAAATCTATGATTTCGATACTTAATATATCTTAAAACGTCTTTAATTAGTTTTAAATTCCATTTAAAACGTTCTTTTCCAAAAACACGTTCATTTAATAAAATTATACATTCACCGTTCAAAAATAGTGAATACAACCCCTTTAACAAATTCCATATTCAATTTATCAAATTCGATGAATTTCAAATTTATAAACATAGTTTATAAATTCCATTTCTATTATAAACCCCAATTTTATAAATTCCTTTATTAATCCGATGCAATTTACATAACCCAGTTTCATACCCAAAAGCCATATTGTAAGTTAAATACTTATAATATTATTTATTTACCAAATCGTTCCTTTGAACTTCACAAATTTAAAATCTTATCACTTACAAGATTTCTTTAGGGTTTATAATAATTTCAACTAATGAAATCTTCATTTATTAACAATTTCTATAAAATTCCCCTTTTTAATGCCCCAAATCCATTTTTATAAGTTAATAACTTATAAACTTAAAATTTTCCAATAACCATTCGTTTTATAAATTTCACATTTATTAATCTATAAATCCTAGTGAAATGCATGTTATACATCAACTTAACACTTTATAAATTTATTCTATAACTTCAATAATTTTTTATTTAAAAACATCCATTTATAAAATCCTTTATATAAACCATTAATAATAATAACTCCCCAAAAACCAAATTTAACTATTTTATAAAAACCTATTATTGTTAAAAATTTCTTTTAAGTTATATTTTATAAAAATATAAATTTTTAAAACATAAAATTTTATCCATCTATTTATTTTAAAATTTAATCAATTCAAATTTTTTAATAAACCATATTCTTTGAAAAATCGATTTAAAACCCCTTTTAAATTCAAAACCGTTATTTTTAATTTAAAAATTAGAATCCGATGATGCAACGACATCGAATGGTCAATCACGGGAATAACATCATATATCAATGTGATTATCAACAATCAACATAATATTCATAAACAAATAAATATGTGAGGAATCCAGTTGGATCCCTCCAACCTGTTACCCTGCATCCACAGACGTTAGCACAATACCAATTCCACTTCAAGGTGGAATATCGCGGTATATGGGATTTTATAAAATATCCGCTTAATAGGCGGCGCAATAGGGTCTCATCCGCTATACGAGGCGGGAAATCAAATCCGATATATACATATGCCAATATATATATATCGCTATACATAGTATATATCCTACTATATCTACTAGCACAATCAATCAACCATCAACAATCAATATTAACTATTCAAAATTTTAAACAAAACCTTTCGATTGAGTGAGGAGTTCTCACCTTGATTTTATTTCCGTTTTTCGCGTTCGTTTCGAATAAAATTAAACGAACGTTTAATTTTACCCGAAATTCAAACGAGCTCCAATCGACTCCAAACCAGCTGCATTGCGAAGAGCACACGAATACGATTCCAACGCAAAAAATCTCGTCCGAATCCGACCTCGCATGCAAAAGTTATACTATTTTAAACGCTGTACACTATTTGAATTTCAAATTTAAACTATAAAAAAAAAACAAAAGAAAATACCCATTCATATACTTCACGCGCGTGGCCCCCACCGTGCTTCTTCCTCCCGTGCATACGTTCCCAGGTAAAATAATTCGAACGCAAATGAACCCATAGGCCGCCCCCTAGGGCTCCAAATCACATGCAATACCCTCCATTCCCCATCGATCAGAACACGCCATTAGAACGGCCTCGCCAAACCCCACTTTCGCCCCCGACCACGTGCCACTCGGTGGTCCCTGGCGCACGCAAAACGAGGTGAAACGCGCCTCCTTCTCGAACGATTTGCCAACGATCCGCTGAGTTATTCGCCACTCCACCGTACGGATCTGGAGATCTTGGAACGCTCTACAATCTTGCTTCAGAAAATTTTCGAAATCGTTGAGTGGATTTGTCGCGATTTGGAGGAGAAGATCGCTAGGTTTCGGCCATTAAATCGTTTAGAACGACGGCTGATAGCAAAGGCTAGGGTTTGGAAAAAATTGAATATATAAAATAGTTATTATATTATTAAACTAATAAAATTCTCTTTTTAATAACTTATGCAAACGAACTCCAATCTACGCATGCCGCCAGGCGATCCTAATGTTTTTCCACATTCCGGACGCAATGGAACAGGTTTCGTAAGCTAATTCGGAAGTATGTGTGAGATACGGCAATAAACGGTCGATTTAAACTTAAACCGATTTAAACGATTTCTAGGCGTTTTGGCTTGTACCGGACAAACGGCAAATCCAAACGACTTGAAATTTGAAATCTTACAATAATATCACATTACGGATCCGATGAAACTGGTTTCGTCGAAATCCGAGACCGTTTGAAAAATGGCTATTTTAACTCGCCGAATTAAAATTAAAACGATATCGATGCGTTTCGAGCTGCCACGGTCAAACGACAACTCCGTTTGCTACGAAATTTGAAATCCGATAATAACTAACTATTCCGGATCCAATGGAACTGGTCTCGTTCAATTCTGAGACTGTTCAAAAATTGGTTATTTTTCAGTCGATAATTAAATATTAAAATATTCAATTTTTACAAATTAACTCCAAATTCAGTTTTACAAGTTCTAAAATATTTCTATAACTTTAATATGATATAACAAAATTTTCCAAACCATTTTCAATCATATTTAACCCAATATCTAATTATTTGTGGAATTTCACTATTAAATAAATCGATTTAATTGTCCCATTAAATCCAATATTCGAAAAATAAATTATTCGACTTAAAAATTCCACTTATTAATATTAAAAATAAATTAAATATTCAAATTCAAGTTATCAAAAATTCTGGGTCGTTACACCAGCGATCAGGGGGACGAAATGCCTAAAGCTTGCTCCATGCAATTGTCCGTCCCCCGGTTGTCTTCCTCCTTGTCGCTTGTTCGCCAATCGGTTTAAGTTGCATTGCTCTAATTTTTAATGTTGTTTTCCGATGATTTTCTTATATGAATTTTGAGTTTTAAATCAATGGAAAATAATTGCATATTGATGCTTTTTTGTTCTATGGAAGAAATTCAATTTTTGATGCCTTTGTATTCTATGGAAGAAATTTCATTTTGATGTATTCAATTACTGCTGAATTTCAGTGGTTCAATTCGTATTTTAATGATATAATATTTGTAAATTTTATTGATAAGTTGGTTTTCAGATAATTAGCAATTTTGACTAAAATATAAATATATAGACTTTATATAAATATATAGACTTTAAGTGATTCAGGAGTAATTCAATTATATTACATGAAGGTTTCTAACTCCTATTTTATTAAAACACTTTGATCCTATTTATAAACATTTAAAAATCTCATTTTATGAATTTTCAACTCTTTTTCCAAAATAAATAATTTAGAACAAATTTTCAGACCTATTAGTAATATATAAAACTATTTCTTCATTTGGATAAGAAATTCAATTAAACGACTTAGTAAAACAAGTGGTATAGAACATTTGCGTTTACTTTGTCAATTAATTCCCAAACTTATTCGATTAAAACCATATTTTCTCTTGAGTGGTTTTTACCAACTTGTAGTAAATATTCAAATAAACAAGTGCGATATGGGATGTAGGGGTATTATTTAAATAGTTCCTATTTGAAGGTAAATAACACATACGAAGATAAGTTTAATGACTTTTCTTTTATGTTGATCCTTGATAAGAGGATTTATGGAGCTTTGGCTCATTAGAGTTATGGATTCACTATCCATTTATGGGTCCCTTGACCATTTACAATAGCATGTGTTTTGTGAGTTTTATGCTTCCATTTATGATAGGTCTCCCCTTTAGTTTATTGATATCTAATGATTGATTTCTAGATTTTATGAAATTTGTGTTTCACCAAATATTTTATGGGATTTGCTTTTATAAGCTAATAATGATTTTGTGATTTGGTAAATTTTAAGAAGGTCCTCTTTGTTTAACTCTTTGTGAGTTTCATGTTAACTTTATGTGAGTTTTATGTTCCTATTATGGCTTCTAAATTATCATCACTTTTATATCACATTGATTTGAATTAGACTAGACCGATCCGTTTATTATCTTTATGTAATACTCGGGTCAGACTGAGTTATTTCAGGTTCTTCTACTTGGTGATCTTAGAGTGGGATTAGTTTGAAGCGTCTTCGTATATTTGATAAACCTGTAGTCTAGTAGTGTTGTAGCCTATCTTATATGCTGAGATAGGAATTCATTCGGTTGTGTATTCTTTTATGTCGCCCTTTGTACCTCTTATGTATATCGTAGATCTTTTATGGCCAACTTTTGTAGTTCACATCATGTAGCATATACATGTTCACATCCGTTTTATGAGAAATGTTTATGTTTCTTTGCCATATTCTGTGTTTCTATATTCTTTTATATTTTATATTGTTCTGGATTATATTAAGCCACTTTGTTGTTGTTTTGTGCCTAAATCGAACATGTTGAATCCTCTTGACAAAGAAAAATATTTTCACTCAATTAGACGTATCAACACTCGCCCAAAGTAATAATACAGATGGCGCTCCTATCAAGCCTTATTCTCCATATTAGCAGACGATGTTACATTGTAATATTCTTTTTTAATAAGGGCATAAAGTTGGGATGTCATAGCTTGGTATTAGAGCCGTGTTCAGAATAGTATACAATATTAAAGATGAGAACCTTTCCATAGATGTGTCTTCGAGACCGTTCCATGGAGATCTTTGGGTCGTTGCCAGGAATTCTTCCTTTAGAGATGAGATCTTAGAAAATCATAGGATATATCATGCCTATTTTCTATACATACTAATCGGTATATTGAACTAATTCTTCGTTCGAACAAATTTTTGGCTTCAACTTTAGCAGACTTCAAATTGGATTGTGTGCCTTTATGCTTAGTAATCCGAGTTGCGCAATGGAGGCGGAGGAACTGCTTTCCACTGAGCACCTCAAATTTAAGTGCCTTTATAATTTGTTGTCAATAATAAGTGCTTGATTGTTTAAAATAAAAAGTAGTGACCATTAAAGTTTAACATTGAGTAGAATTTACCATTTGAGAATTTAAAGACCTATGCGCAATATTAATTGGACCTTGTGGAGTTTAGATTTGAGTTACTATCTCAAGGCATAATTAATTAAGTTTGATAATTAATTTATCTTATGGATAATTAAATTAAAAACTAAGATGAATTTTAAAATGGATAATTAATGAAAGCAAGTATGGTTAAAAGGAAATATCTTTAAATTGATTTAATTAAGTATCTTTTATAAAGTTTGTAATGGCTTGAAAGAAATTTAATAAAAAGAATTCGGGAAAATCTATTTTGTGTGACAAGTTTTCGGTTAGATGCTTTGAGAATTTTGGTCAAAGCGATTGGCCAACATTTTTCGATAGGGTTCCTAAAAATTTGATCGAGGCAATGAGACACTGAAATTTGAGTTCAAATGCTTTAAAATCTTAAATGTTTAAAAAGATTTAAAGTAATATTTGGATGAGGAAATAAAACTTTTTGGAAGTTGAAATATTAATTGGAATTGAATGATCTTTTGAGAAAATCCTCTACCAATTCTTGTTTTAATTTGATTATATTTTTGTTTTTAATGTGAATTTAGAGTAACAAATAGATGTTTTGCAAAGTTGAGTTGAAAACCTAGAATAAAAGTATAGTTTTTGTCACAAACACACTTTAATCACTCTATCTATGTTTGCATGTGTTAGTAAATTGACCATATCCTTTTCATTTCTGGTCAGATTTTGATAATTTTTGATGTTTCGAAAATCTAACATCGTGTGTGGCAACTTTTACTTTTAACACTTTTACTAAGCATAGTTTGATCGAAAACCCATTGCAAACTCTCAGCTTTATCCCTTTGAAATTTATATTCCCTGAGCTAAACACTGTCAGTGAATTGACCATATCCATTTCACTTCTAGTCGGATTTTGATAATTTTTGATGTTTCAGAAACTAACTTGTGTGTGAAAACTTTCATGTTAAACACTATTACAAATTTTGAGCATAGTTTGATCGAAAACCAATTGCAAACTCTCGGCTCTATCCCTTTGAAATTTATATTCCCTTAGCCGAACATTGTTAGTAAATTGACCATATCCTTTTCAATTCTGCTTGGATTTCGATAATTTTTTATGTTTCGAAAATATGACTTCGTATGCGATAACTTTTTTATTGAACACTTTTACAAATTTTGAACTTAGCTATTATGAAAACCTGTCCCAAAAAGAGTCATTCATTGTCCAAATTTTGAACTAATTTAAAGCTCTAATCTTTGTTTCTTTGTTGTTTTTGCTTCGATACACTTTTTCTTACTTTCTTACTTGTTTTTTGCATTTTAAATCATATGTTAGATTTAAAAAAAATAAGATTTTAGGAACGAATGAATAACTTTAACCAAATGAGCTAGTATCCGTTCCACTAGCCGACTTATTTATCGGAATCATGGCAACTAGCCCTTGCCATAACAATCAACAACCAACCACATGGGTAGTGTTAATTAGTAGTAACACAAACGTTAATTATATCTATCGGTGATAATTTCTTTTATCATCATTTGTGTTAGTATGCCTTCTGAAAGAACAATATCATATTTTACATGTTTAGACGTGTATTCATCGTAACGGGTGGCGATACCGCGAGATCTATTTTTGGGTGTAGATGGTCGTGTGGAGACATCTACTTTAGTTGTGATAATTATACATCATGACAACGACTTTTGACATAAGCCAAAGGTCATCGATACAACATTATAAAAATACATGAGCTTGATTATTTCATGGTTACTATTCGTACTCTAAGAAGTTTAAGTAATTTCATTTACTAAAGAAATGGTTGGAATAATATTAGCGAGTTATCAGTGACCTTGTCATGGACTAAACTTCTTGGCGAGGTATCAACAACCTTGTTACAGACAAAACGGAATAGCGAGGTGTCTGTGACCTTGTCATGGACGAAACTGCTAAGCGAGGTGTCAACGACCTTGTCAGGGACGAAACTGCTTAGGGAGTTGTTAGCGACCTTGTCATTGCATTTGACATCCATTTATTTTGCAAATTTGGAGATTTTAAATTATTATTACCATATTTTTAATGATAGTTAATTGAGACTTGACATGGATTTATGAAATGCTGATTTGATTAATATGACTATGGGTTTCAGGCATACGTTATTATGCCTTATTTGTATGTTAAACAATATGTTTATAATTATGTGTTTATTGATTTAAACATTGTGATTTTAGATTTAGTTTGGATTTCATCATAATTCAGTTTTGCCTATCGAAAGTTATATTTGTGTATTTTATCATTAAGTGAAATATGAGATGAGTTGTCATTTAATTTTTTATGGCTGTTTATAGATTTTTGAATCATTCACTATGAGTTATTACTATAGTTAATGAGATTAGTTACTATATTTTGTAAGTTTCATGTTTTGAGTTCTGTAAAATTTTGAGGTTTAACGATCTAAGTTGCACATCTTTGCCACTGTCCTAAGATTGATCGACAGCGATATTGAATTTTGAACTTGCATTTGTTTTTATAATAATTTTTGAACCATTGATCTGATTTCAATAAACTTATGCTTTCTGAAAAGCTATGGTAGTAAGGAAAAACTTTTGTTTTCTAAGTTTTATCAAATTATGCTTTCTATTATTTGTTAAACACCTATTTTCTTAAAGATAGTTTGATAGTAAGTTATATTTGTTGTTTATAAAATTTTGAATAATTATGCATTGTTAGTCATTTGAAAATTTTCTCGCTTAAGTGCATATTAAATGAATTTTGTGTAGTAGTTTGGAAATAATGTAAATTTTAGTATGGTTGAAATGAAAATAAAAATTATTATTCCAATAGAGTATAAAGTGTAAAAAGTTAGTAGAAGTGATTTTAGTACATGGTTTGATTTTGAAAGTTGGTCGAATAGGATGAATTCTAAAATTCTGAAGTCTTAAACTTTCCAAAAGGTAGATTATGTAATGAATGATAATATGTTAAGATTTCTTTAGAGAATATATGGTTTTGGATTTTGAAATGGTTTGAAAGAAATATATTTAAAATGGCCATAGCATTGAAATTTGATTAAAAATGTGTTGTACTAAATTAGCGATATCTTGAGAACTATTGCTCCAAATGGAATCAATCTTTTTGTGAAAGAAAGTTCATAGAGTGAGATAAAAGTTTCCTTCTTACCATTTTTTAAACTTTTGAAATTTTTTTGGTTTAAAATGAGTTTGAAAATTAATAGGAAACCCTGTCCTATTAGTAATTTATAAGACTAAAGGTTAAAAGTATTTTGGACATAACTTTTAAACTATCAATCCGATTTTGATAATCTTTATCTTGCCGAAAAGCTTTAACTGAGTAGAACAACTTTCTTTTGAGTTTGGAAACTTTTGAGTTTTTTTGGTAAAATTTTGATTTTATACCGCAGTCCAGAAATTAAAAAGGAAAATCTTTATAAACTAGAGTTTGAACAATTTTAGTTTCAAACTTTTGGTATAAATTATGTGTTAACCTATATGAGATATAAGAATAGTAACCATCGGAGTATGTCTGCGATTATTACCAAATTTGTTTTTCTTGCAATAAGCTAAATAACTTGCTTAAAATGCAAAAACAAGGTACGCCTACGGTTTAAAATATTATGCTAAAATTTTGACGTGTAAATTGTTTTCGATCATGTTTTGGTCAATGTATATCTAAATTCTTATATTAAAATTGTTTGAAAGGATCTCCGTACAAAGGACATTCTACTAAAATTTTACAAAATTTCGACACTTAAAATATTTTATAAAATTTATACGTTTTGAGAACTTGAGAAGTGTTTTGAATTGGTGATCTAACTAGAAGAATTTGATTTCCAAAGCCTTGAAGTATAGAATTTTAAAATAAAAAATAAATGCTTAATTAGTTTACTTTTACTGCAAAATAAAAGAGGCTTTGGAAAAAAAAATTCAAAATGAACAATTTTGAAATGCTAACATTAAAAGAAGCTTGGAAAAAGGGAAAAAAATAGTATTAGTGGTTGTAAACTAAAAAGTTTAAAGGCATAGGATAAAATGGTAAAAAATATTAATTTTTTGGAAAGAAACTTAGCTATGATGGGAGATTTGTGTTTGAAACTACTGAACGCATTATCCCAATTACTTACCGAGTCTCTTTTCCAAGCTCAATTTGTCGCTATTCTTGATGTCTTTGTTGTATCTCATCTTCAAAAATGTCTAAAAGATTCTAATTTGTGTTCTTGAGCCTAGAGCTCTTTGAGATTTTTAGATTTCATTCGATTTGACTTAGGAGTATAATCCTAGTCGTGTTGTTGCTTTGGAGGTTGAATGTATTTTGTATTATCCTCTACTGCTCATTAGTGATGTTTCCTTCTTTAAAGATCCTTTATCGATTGTTTATTTATCTTTTGAAAGATGTATTTGTTTGAGAATTGTTATTGATTTTTTCTCTAAAAAGGATTGCGGGGACGTAATTTTTGTAAGTGGGGAGTCTATAACAACCCTGGTTTAAACTACCTGTAATTAAATTAAAAGAATAATTTAATTTAGTGATAATTAACTAACCAAGGGATTTGTGAATTTTTAGTGTTTATTAAATTGGAGTTTAAAGAATCTATTTGTACGAAGTTTATGTAACTGAATTTTGTACTAACAATGGGTATTTGGGAAAATTTAGCAAAAATGGAAATTTTTAACTAAAAAATGGATCAACACCCTGCTTTGAGTTTGAAAGCACAAGCCCTATTCTGATAGAGCAACATCACAAATAAAAGATATAGAAAAAGAGCAGCAAAAAAAAGAAGACATGGGATTTTTATAGTGGTTCGACAGTTATTGAAGCCTACGTCCACTTTATAGTTTTATTATAGGCTGATTTTTGTTACAAGAAGTGTTTGATTACAAGGCTTTGATTATCCTTAAATAGATTGAATTCTCAAAGTTGGAATCCACTGGAGAATCACAGTGAATTCCTTTGGAGATTGTTGTGAGGGAGGTAGAGAATGAAGAATGTTTCCAGCGGAGCTTCAGCAACAACCATGGAGAAGAGCCAGTTTATGTTGCATGCAGGATGGAATTTATAGAGATCGGAGAGCTTCTGGGCCAGGCCACTTCATCAACTACTCGTAGGTGGGTACAGAGCGACCTAGAGGGAATAGCTCGCAACTCGAGCCAAAACTATGGATAGCCAGCGATCCATAGATTATGGCTCGTGTGCGAGCTATTACCTTAGCCCTCTTTCATTGCTTTAGTGTGCTAGCTCGCTAAGTCTTCTCTAATCAGTATGGATCGCTGGCGATCCATACACTTAGCATACTTTTTTGTGTATTTTGTCCTTCTCTTCTTTCTTTTTCCATGGCACCTTAGCATCTTGCATGGATCGCTAGTGATCCATAGGGTATGGATCGCCGGCGATCGAAGCACTTAGGCTAGTTTTGGAGAATGAAATATGGAATGCTTCCATGACCTTGTTTTCGTTGTTGTTTATGTAGTCTCATCGCACGTTGTTTCGTTTTGATGACAATTTACTTGTTGGATACACTTAATAGCTGATTGGACTGAATTGATGCTAGCTTCTTGGTTCAATTGAATTTGGTCGTTGCTTTAGTAATATGATTTGGCTCTCGTCAACTCCTTACCTTAGCCTTTCTGATTAAGTTCTAAGCCATTCTGATATTACAGAATTGTTCTGTTATATGTTGGATCCTGGTGGGTTAAAAGCCCGGATAACATTTTCCCTTCAGAGTGCGTCTTCGTTGTAAACCAGTCATGCTCTGGAAGTTATTGCCTTCAATATCTATTTGTCGAATTCCAAGTGATCACATTGGAGTTTTACGGATGAGTGGCAGGTTATACTGTTGATCACCTAGCTTTGGTATCAATTATGCTTGTTGAAATGAGTCAAATTTCTCCTTATAGCTTCCCGATATGCTTTGAAACGATTGATAGATGTCGAAGCACCAACTTGAGAAAAATCTACCCTAAATCTTATGGGTCGCTAGCGATCTATGTATGATGGATTACTAGCGACCTGTCCACTTGAAAGAAAAATTTTCTTCGAAAGATGGGCCGCTTGCGATCCATGATGGATCACGAGTGACCCAACGAATTAGAAAAATTTTGCTTTGACATCTCTATCTTCCTATACATATGTTCGACCCGACCTACTATTCATTCGACGTAAGCCATTCTTATTCCTTCACGTGATCGAGTTTGGTGCGACCTAATTACAGGCGATTCGACAGTTTTTCGACCTGATCCATTGCCTCCTTACATCCATCTTGTCCTAGATCCACATTGTGATTCCCTCTAATGATTCTTGGATCGTTTCTCACCAAAACACTAGCTCCTCTCTGCCCTAATACACTGTCAATCCATTATTAGCTCGTCACCGACCTGATTGCTTTGTTACTAGCTTTCCTTTGGAATGTCGATTCAAGTCTTCGACCAATTTCACTTTTAAAGTTTAATCCAAGATGGGTCTGCTAAATAGTTCAGTAATTACAGTGTTCGTGTAATGACTTGATGGCGAGTTTGCATTTGCAATGTTGGTTGCGATAAGTATGAGTTGATTGTGGTTTAATGGAGAAAGATAGTAAATCGAGTCTTAAGTTTCTTTTGGAACGTTATGCGAGCCTTGGCCTGGTGCTTGACAAATTTTGTCGCCTTCATCCATTAGTCCAGAATTGACTTATGCCAAGTTCCGTTGCTATGATGTACGGCACATTGCGAACCGGTCCTGGCTTTTCCATAAGAGTTGAAATTTTCTTGCATGCTTTTCACATGCTCGGTATCCCTGTAATGAGGAGAATTTTCCACATCGCTTCGGGCAATGGATCTGTGATCGATCGTTGATCGATAATGGGTAGGCGTAGAGGATGTAAAAGCAAAAATAAAATGATGCGGGAAGTTCTCTTCTTCTTCCACTGTGAGCGAGCTATCTACATGGGATAGAGAGTTTGTAGTGTTTTAGGCACCGAGGTTATCTCATATAGATAGCACACTGCACTTGCCCCAGTTCACACTTGAAATCCAACGTGCCAAGATGAATTAACATCTCTTTGGAATTCAAATATGGTAGGGGAAACTGTTAGTTTAGGGTAGAATTACCTAACTATTTTGGATGTGAGTTTTGTTGTTTACAATGAAGCAGGCATCTATGCATCGGAAGTCGAGCGGAGGAAGCCCGGCGCTTTCTGTAACGATACGAATTTTGCCCGCTCGAAAATCGACATCCATACTTCAAATCGTATTCCAATGTCGTAGATTCGACCGTTCAAATCCGATTCGCCGGAGCTTATAACAACATTAAGTAAATAACATAGCGGAATAAAAAGAATAATACAATGATATACAACATTGATATAATATCTGATACAACAGATGATACAATAGATATCAATATACATCAGAGATACAAGAAAATAGCAGCGGAAAAGAAACAGATACATCAGCAACGGAACAATATAACTCTAAGATAGTCTTCAAGGAAGAACTCCAAATCTGAACTCCATCTCCAAGAACCAATCCAGCAATAGCTCGAACTCCCCATAACAATGCACCAAGCTAAGCAAGACTGGTGCGAACCAAGGACTGAACTAACTCCAGATAATTCACTGAACCTAACTATCTGAAAAACCCAACTCTAGACTGCTCGTGTAGAAAATAATGAGCACCCAGAGTTTAGGAAAGGAACAATAAACTCTGGATCAGTCATGGGACTGGTGTGAGCAACAAAAACAGTTTTACCTTTAAAACAAACAACAAAATATTTACAGTAAATTCGCAATGCTTTTTGAAAATGAAACTACCATAAGACCTCCCGCCACACACACAATGCAAACGCAGACTTGGAGGAGATTTCTTCTTATGATAGTCAAACATGCTTAATACGCAGAAAATTTCTTCGATATTATTATTATAAGTGCACGGTGTAGAAAACATTTCGAAAGTAGAATATAAATCTTAGCCAGCATAGGTACCATTATATTATGCCCGCTATAGCTACCTCCTGAGGAGACAGGTTCTACAACTAAAACCGTACAAGGCTCGTATTGTTTCTTTAGATTTCCAACAAATGGTCAGGCCAAGGAACTTCCCATTGCCACATGGAAACACCTCTGGAAGGACGTCCCGAGAACCTAACCGGATCTCTGCCAACACAAGGCCGGGTTACCCCTAACTGGGTAACTACTGACACGAGTATGCCACCTCCCGGTCCTTTAGGACCTTTATCCGAGCGCTCGATAACCAACATCACACTATAGTAAATAGAGTGTTTTCCACATGAGTAAGTATCTGGGCTCCATACCATGATACCACCCCTTTCCAGAAGGAAATGAACATACCCTAAAGGGGCGCTACCCCCTAATAACCTTGCTGCATCTTTCCTGTTTTGACCATTCCGGGGTGTGAGGCTCGACGAAGTCTCGTCCACAAAGCCACGCTTTGGTACAAAGCCATGCTTTGGGTCAACAAATGATCAAAGTAATGATCACAATGATAAATGATCAAACAAATGATCATATCACAAATGAGCAAACAATGATCATTTCATAGCAACACTTAGCATGTCACATTACCAAATTGGGAATATATCGCTGATAACCTTCAACTACATAACCTCTGAGCTCGTACGTCTCAGAGAAGGGTGTTAAGCTAAGAGAATAAATTCTCCGCCACCAACAGAAATGTATTTGAAAGAAATCTGCTTTATATCTCAATTTGTAATGTCAGACACACAATCCATACAAGTCTGTTCCGGGTTCGAACAGAACCGAAGGCACTTCCAAAGAAGCCCTTGCAATCCGAATATTCACTAATCACGTTCGGACTTCCCATCACATATGGAGTCTCTATACCGGGGCCATTCGATGCAAAGACGTTCGACGAGTTGTCCTTACGTTTTCAAAAATATCCGGTCTTCAACTCCGGTCTTCAAATGCAATTCGTAACGACGTATCACATATTCGAAATGGGATATATGACACAAAGGTCCTCTCCCGGCTAAACTGAATAGTGAGCGCAATATTTCAAAAACATATGGATATTGGGATTTCAATTAAGTCACAACTTAATTATTCAAACATTTCTTTCAAATGGTTTAAACAAATTACCATTTTAAATCTTTAAACAAGAAGATTTATTTCACAAAGATCAATTCATAGATTTCCAAAACAATTCCATTTCAATTGTATTAACTCGTTAAATCTTTAAATCAAAGATTTTAACTTATAGCTTTCAAACCGTTTCTATAACTTGGAAATCATTTTCATTTTAAACTAGAAATCATTTTAAAACAAATTGGAAGTTCATTACTTCTGTGAAAGCTTTAATTAATTGAAAACAAATAGTTTTCGTTTCAGACAAAAAATCCAATTATATTTACACGAGTTAAAGCCCTTGAATTTAAATTCAAATTCTCAAAATTAATATATTTAAAATGGTTTAACTCATATATAACTGGTATAACATCTTTAATTCCTAATTTCAAATCATAGAATTCAGTTTCACATTTTGAAATTTAAATTTAAATCAAATTATTTAAATTTCAAACTTTATCAAGTTATTCAAAATAAATTTCATCTTTGAAATTCCATTTCAAAAGCTTTTCACTTTAAACCCAATCCATTTCAAACCATTTGAATTTAAAAATTCAAATTCAAAACTATTGTCACAAATCTGTGACTTAATCGATTTCCTCGTGAAATCCATATTTGTGTGTGTATGGTGTGGGCCAGGGGTTTAACACAATAGTGCAACATCATTCAATCATCACAGATTAAAAACACAGAAATAGTTGATAAGCGATATAAATTATAACGCTCATCGTCCATTCACAGATTCACAGATAATATACAGATGCAAATAAATATACACAGCTCAATCTACAGAACAAAATATCACAAATCAGATAGGATAATCAATTCAAGGCATTACATACAATACAATCATTCATAGGTAAGGTTAAGCATTCAATTGTCATTTATAAGTAGGATTAATTAAATTGATTAATCCTAATCGATTCAATTTATTTCCAAGTAAAATAAATTTCTTATGAATTTAATTATCTAATCCTGATTTATTAATTACAAATCATTTGATATAAATTAATTTATCAAACATTTTGATTAATTAATTTATTCTTAATTAATCATATTAATTAAATTAACCTCTGAACCAATTACATAATTAATTAACCTCTTAATTTATTATCTTAAGTAATTAAACTTTTAATTACTTCTCATTAAGCAATCACCTCATAACCATTAATCATTAATTACCAATTAAACTTTATCATTAAGTTAATCAAAATATTCAAATTCAATTACAATTGGTAATTTGCCCCTTTATTACTTTCATTAAGTAATTACAATTTATAATTGATTTTCTTATTCAATTAATCTAATTAATTGTCAAAATTATTCACATTAATTTAATCACTTAATAATTCCTAGTTAATTATCTTCATTTACTAATAGCATTTCTTTAATTACTTTTAAATTAATCTCTAATTGTAAATTAATCTAAATCATTAATTTATAAATTCGATAAATAAATCATTCCTTAATTATCTTATTAATTGAACCATTTAATACCTCAATTATCTCTAATATAATTCATTTCTTATTGATGACTTCATTAACATTAGAGTGAAAAACATTTCACTTTTGAATTTAAATTAAATTTATATTTTGAATTTAATATTCAAAATGATTATTCTTTTAAACATTAATCCAATTTAAAAAAAATCAATTTATAATTCTTTAAGATAAATGTAAATAACATTTATTACTTATATAAGAGAAAGCTTTTAAACTAATCTACTAAATTTTTATTTAAAAATTAAGCTTTCAAAATACATTAATATTCTTACTTGCAAATTCAAGTTAAAACCAATCATTTAACTTCTCATTAAAATTTAAGAAACCCTTTATAAAAGAATTTTATCAAAATCAAAATAAACATTTGTTTTTAAAACCTTGATTTGAAATTTTAATTTAAAATCCAAATTCCATTTAAATTTGCTTTAAAATTCAAATTTGCAGACAGGTTTCATAAAACCTGTAACATACAAAACAACCCGAGGCTAACAAACTTGCTTCGAGTCAGACTCCCCATTGCTTCGAGTCCAACCTACAGAATCTCGAGCAAAGCTTCGAGTAAACACACGAGAGTTTACCCAGCTTCTTCTTCAACAACGCAACCCACAGCCAAACTCCAATCCCAACGTGCACGTGTACGCGGCGGTGCCGGGGCTCTGGCGATCGAGAACACCCCCTTCAAGTCGCAAATCACCTCAACGTTGACCACAAATCATCAAACAACCCAATTTCATTGTAGATCAAAATCGAGCATAGCTCGATAACTTCGAACCCATCACCACTCATAAAAATGCCTCGGCCTGACAACTACGACCTCCAGCATCACCTCTCCCTTCGCCTACATGCTCATCCACGACCCAGACACCTCCCCTCCAAACGCGGTCGCACTCGATGCTCTGACGACGACGTGGCGATCACAAATATAAGCATCAGTAAAACTAGGGTTCCCAGGGGAAATTCGACACCGCCGCTACCTCCTACCTCGCGACTACTTCCCATTATTTTTCCCATCACCGTGGTACGCTCCTCCACCTTCACGCACGACCCCGACCACTCCAGTTCCATCAATCACCTGAATTCGATCAAAATGCCTCACACGCTCATCTCCAAACTGCTCATGAAACTCACCATTAAAAATCACCAAATTTGCCTTAAAAATCATCGTTTTGTGTAAGGATTCAAACTACAAACTTGAATCAATGTTTTATGATACTGGAAATTTCCAGAAACAAAGTCCTTCACTGTAAAAACTTGAGCTTTCATTCTATATGCATTTTTATGTTATGCAATTATTTTTAAATGGCAACTCAAACTAAAACATACATATTTGTTTTTGGAAGCAAGGCTTAACATTGATCAGAGAGGAAAAAATGGAAATTTTCTTGGTGATCTGATACTCTGGAACTAAGCAGAGAGATGAACAACATAGATACACAGAGCCAATGCAACAAATTTTCAAGTAGGAAAAACTAATTGCTACTCACAGATATACCTATATATATATAAGCAACAGTTTTATATTTTAAAAGTATCTAAAAAGAATAAGTTACTCACATTTAAGTTGAAGACAGAGACCAGGTTTGAAAAATGCAAGCTTCCATTTTTATTGTTCAGTTTGAAAGCTTGAACACTTGCTTGAGATGCTCCTTTGCAAACTGATCTAGATTTTATTTTTGTTTACTCTGTATTGAACTTTGAAACTTCTTAAATCTGAAGCTCGTTGAAGCTTGATCTTGCATGAACTACATATTATACTATAGGCTCTTAAACTTGTGAATGTAAATTGCTTTCAGGTTGTAGCTTTGATTTTATTTTAATTTTTTTTCTCTTTTCCAGGCTTTCATTTTGTTGAGTTTTTTGATGGACGAATAGAAATGAAGTTGATGTATATGAGAATGAGTTTACAGGTTAATATTTATAAACAAGTTGCAAATGATAAAATCAATACAAGTGAGGTTATATTTTTGTGCAACATCTTGGAGGCTGAAAAGATATCAACAGGTACAATATATAACTTGAAACTTGACTTTGGTTTGCTAGCATTTAATGTAAAAGTGTCTTGTTTCAAATCTTATAGTTATCTCATTTTTTTTTATTACATACAACTTGTATACATGATGCTATTTCGGCTGAGATAACATATATGGGGCTGCATTTATGAGCTTGTACTTTTGTTTTCTTATTTTATTTACATGCATATCTTTGTTTTGGCTTTATCTTTGCATTTGTTTTGTTACTTTGTTTGTTTATATACTTTCTATACTTACTCTTTCTTGCCTGCACACTTCGAAATATAAAGTCCTATTGTTTGTTTATAACATGAATATACTTGTACTGTTTATAGATGTTATATTCACTTATTTTCTTTGTTTGTTATATCTTACTTTGTTTTGTTTCTTATTTATGCATTTGTTTATTTAGTTAGCTTTGTAACCTGCTTATCTCTACTATTTTAAAGACATATCTTACTTTATATATTTTTTATTTGTTTACTTTGTTTTCTTGTTTGTTACTTGTTTATTTCAGGTATTTATTTTATTTCTTTTGTTACTTGTACTTTGTATTGTAAATAAATTTTTAATTTAATTTCTAACTTAATATTTATCTGTCTATTTTACTTTTAAAGACTTCATTTTGAAATTTCAAATCAATTTATCAATAAATTTCACTAATTTAAATCAAATTATTTATTAAATTATCAATTTAAAATAAATTAGAATTCGGGATCGTTACAGACTTCCCCACTTAAAAAGAATTTCGTCCTCGAAATTCGCAGGCACGAAAATAACATAGAGATAGGTAGATTCGATCTCCTATAATTCCTCAAATACAAGATATTGATTCCAAACTCAAACCGGAATATTCCAAAGTATACATAACTTATCCCTCTTCGGACTTCGATATTCACAAGATATTATAATAGAATTTCTAATTCGGTTTTAAACGAAATCCTTTTATCGACTCAATTCAAATTTAGCTTCATATTCTATTAATCAATTTAAATCAAATTAAAATTTCCAATTTATTTAAATTTTCCATTCTCAAATTTCAAATTCATATTCATTAAGGTTTAAATCGAAAAGCCGATAAGAAACCGATGAAGATACGAAGTAAGGATTTTCTCCAACGATTCGTAGGGCTTCACCGCATCGAAACTTCTTTCTGGAGCTATCACGAAGAAATCAAAAGGATTTGAAAAGACGAATCAGAGAATATTGATAGAGAAAGTTATTTCCGTTGTTGTTACAGAGTATCGACCAATTATAGTCATATTTCCCTGTCCCCTATCGCGTCCTCTTCTTGCACTCATACTCACTATCAGTGGATAGTAAGAGAATTTACTGAGGCGTTCAATCGGATATCTTAGGGATATACTCATTATAGGGATACTTCACCCTATCTCTAATGAGTTAATTAATGTGTTATACTCCTGAGCTAAAGTTCAACCTTAGCTCTGATACCACATGTAACGATACGAATTTTGCCCGCTCGAAAATCGACATCCATACTTCAAATCGTATTCCAATGTCGTAGATTCGACTGTTCAAATCCGATTCGCCGGAGCTTATAACAACATTAAGTAAATAACACAACGGAATAAAAAGAATAATACATTGATATACAGCATTGATATAATATCTGATACAACAGATGATACAATAGATATCAATATACATCAGAGATACAAGAAAATAGCAGCGGAAAAGAAACAGATAACATCAACAGCGGAACAATATAACTCTAAGATAGTCTTCAAGGAAGAACTCCAAATCTGAACTCCATCTCCAAGAACCAATCCAGCAATAGCTCGAACTCCCCATAACATTGCACCAAGCTAAGCAAGACTGGTGCGAACCAAGGACTGAACTAACTCCAGATAATTCACTGAACCTAACTATCTGAAAAACCCAACTCTAGACTGCTCGTGTAGAAAATAGTGAGCACCCAAAGTTTAGGAAAGGAACAATAAACTCTGGATCAGTCATGGGACTGGTGTGAGCAACAAAAACAGTTTTATCTTTAAAACAAACAACAAAAGATTTAAAGTAAATTCACAATGCTTTTTGAAAATGAAACTACCATAAGACCTCCCGCCACACACACAATGCAAACGTAGACTTGGAGGAGACGTCTTCTTATGATAGTCAAACATGCTTAATATGCAGAAAATTTCTTTGATATTATTATTATAAGTGCACGGTGTAGAAAACATTTCGAAAGTAGAATATAAATCTTAGCCAGCATAGGTACCATTATATTATGCCCGCTATAGCTACCTCCTGAGGAGACAGGTTCTACAACTAAAACCGTACAAGGCTCGTATTGTTTCTTGGATTTCCAACAAATGGTCAAGCCAAGGAACTTCCCATTGCCACATGGAAACGCCTCTGGAAGGACGTCCCGAGAACCTAACCGGATCTCTGCCACCACAAGGCCGGGTTACCCCTAACTGGGTAACTACTAACACGAGTATGCCACCTCCCGGTCCTTTAGGACCTTTATCCGAGCGCTCGATAACCAACATCACACTATAGTAAATAGAGTGTTTTCCACATGAGTAAGTATCTGGGCTCCATACCATGATACCACCCCTTTCCAGAAGGAAATGAACATACCCTAAAGGGGCGCTACCCCCTAATAACCTTGCTGCATCTTTCCTGTTTTGACCATTCCAGGGTGTGAGGCTCGACGAAGTCTTATCCACAAAGCCACGCTTTGGTACAAAGCCATGCTTTGGGTCAACAAATGATCAAAGTAATGATCACAAAGATAAATGATCAAACAAATGATCATATCACAAATGATCAAACAATGATCATTTCACAGCAACACTTAGCATGTCACATTACCAAATTGGGAATATATCGCTGATAACCTTCAACTACATAACCTCTGAGCTCGTACGTCTCAGAGAAGGGTGTTAAGCTAAGAGAATAAATTCTCCGCCACCAACAGAAATGTATTTGAAAGAAATCTTCTTTATATCTCAATTTGTAATGTCAGACACACAATGCATACAAGTCTGTTCCGGGTTCGAACAGAACCGAAGGCACTTCCAAAGAAGCCCTTGCAATCCGGATATTCACTAATCACGTTCGGACTTCCCATCACATATGGAGTCTCTATACCGGGGCCATTCGATGCAAAGACATTCGACGAGTTGTCCTTACGTTTTCAAAAATATCCGGTCTTCAACACCGGTCTTCAAATGCAATTCGTAACGACGTATCACATATTCGGAATGGGATATATGACACAAAGGTCCTCTCCCGGCTAAACCGAATAGTGAGCGCAATATTTCATAAAACATATGGATATTGGGATTTCAATTAAGTCACAACTTAATTATTCAAACATTTCTTTCAAATGGTTTAAACAAATTACCATTTTAAATCTTTAAACAAGAAGATTTATTTCACAAAGATCAATTCATAGATTTCCAAAACAATTCCATTTCAATTGTATTAACTCGTTAAATCTTTAAATCAAAGATTTTAACTTATAGCTTTCAAACCGTTTCTATAACTTGGAAATCATTTTCATTTTAAACTAGAAATCATTTTAACACAAATTGGAAGTTCATTACTTCTGTGAAAGCTTTGATTAATTGAAAACAAATAGTTTTCGTTTCAGAAAAAAAATCCAATTATATTTACACAAGTTAAAGCCCTTGAATTTAAATTCAAATTCTCAAAATTAATATATTTAAAATGGTTTAACTCATATATAACTGGTATAACATCTTTAATTCCTAATGTCAAATCATAGAATTCAGTTTCAGATTTTGAAATTTAAATTTAAATCAAATTATTTAAATTTCAAACTTTATCAAGTTATTCAAAATAAATTTCATCTTTGAAATTCCATTTCAAAAGCTTTTCACTTTAAACCCAATCCATTTCAAACCATTTGAATTTAAAAATTCAAATTCAAAACTATTTTCACAAATCTGTGACTTAATCGATTTCCTTGTGAAATCCATATTTGTGTGTGTATGGTGTGGGCCAGGGGTTTAACACAATAGTGCAACATCATTTAATCATCACAGATTAAAAACACAGAAATAGTTGATAAGCGATATAAATTATAACGCTCATCGTCCATTCACAGATTCACAGATAATATACAGATGCAAATAAATATACACAGCTCAATCTACAGAACAAAATATCACAAATCAAATAGGATAATCAATTCAAGGAATTACATAAAATACAATCATTCATAGGTAAGGTTAAGCATTCAATTGTCATTTATAAGTAGGATTAATTAAATTGATTAATCCTAATCGATTCAATTTATTTCCAAGTAAAATAAATTTCTTATGAATTTAATTATCTAATCCTGATTTATTAATTACAAATCATTTGATATAAATTAATTTATCAAACATTTTGATTAATTAATTTATTCTTAATTAATCATATTAATTAAATTAACCTCTGAACCAATTACATAATTAATTAACCTCTTAATTTATTATCTTAAGTAATTAAACTTTTAATTACTTCTCATTAAGCAATCACCTCATAACCATTAATCATTAATTACCAATTAAACTTTATCATTAAGTTAATCAAAATATTCAAATTCAATTACAATTGGTAATTTGCCCCTTTATTACTTTCATTAAGTAATTACAATTTATAATTGATTTTCTTATTCAATTAATCTAATTGATTGTCAAAATTATTCACATTAATTTAATCACTTAATAATTCCTAGTTAATTATCTTCATTTACTAATAGCATTTCTTTAATTACTTTTAAATTAATCTCTAATTATAAATTAATCTAAATCATTAATTTATAATTCGATAAATAAATCATTCCTTAATTATCTTATTAATTGAATCATTTAATACCTCAATTATCTTTAATATAATTCATTTCTTATTGATGACTTCATTAACATTAGAGTGAAAAACATTTCACTTTTGCATTTAAATTAAATTTACATTTTGAATTTAAAATTCAAAATGATTATTCTTTTAAACATTAATCCAATTTAAAAAAAATCAATTTATAATTCTTTAAGATAAATGTAAATAACATTTATTACTTATATAAGAGAAAGCTTTTAAACTAATCTACTAAATTTTTATTTAAAAATTAGCTTTCAAAATACATTAATATTCTTACTTGCAAATTCAAGTTACAACCAATCATTTAACTTCTCATTAAAATTTAAGAAACCCTTATAAAAGAATTTTATCAAAATCAAAATAAATATTTGTTTTTAAAACCTTGATTTGAAATTTTAATTTAAAATCCAAATTCCATTTAAATTTGCTTTAAAATTCAAATTTGCAGACAGGTTTCATAAAACCTGTAACATACAAAATAACCCGAGGCTAACAAACTTGCTTCGAGTCAGACTCCCCATTGCTTCGAGTCCAACCTACAGAATCTCGAGCAAAGCTTCGAGTAAACACACGAGAGTTTACCCTGCTTCTTCTTCAACAACGCAACTCACAGCCAAACTCCAATCCCAACGTGCACGTGCACGTGTACGCGGCGGCGCCGGGGCTCTGGCGATCGAGAACACCCCCTTCAAGTCGCAAATCACCTCAACGTTGACCACAAATCATCAAACAACCCAATTTCATTGTAGATCAAAATCGAGCATAGCTCGATAACTTCGAACCCATTACCACTCATAAAAATGCCTCGGCCTGACAACTACGACCTCCAGCATCACCTCTCCCTTCGCCTACATGCTCATCCACGACCCAGACACCTCCCCTCCAAACGCGGTCGCACTCGATGCTCTGACGACGACGTGGTGATCACAAATATAAGCATCAGTAAAACTAGGGTTCCCAGGGGAAATTCGACACCGCCGCTACCTCCTACCTCGCGACTACTTCCCATTATTTTTCCCATCACCGTGGTACGCTCCTCCACCTTCACGCACGACCCCGACCACCCCAGTTCCATCAATCACCTGAATTCGATCAAAATGCCTCACACGCTCATCTCCAAACTGCTCATGAAACTCACCATTAAAAATCACCAAATTTGCCTTAAAAATCATCGTTTTGTGTAAGGATTCAAACTACAAACTTGAATCAATGTTTTATGATACTGGAAATTTCCAAAAACAAAGTCCTTCACTGTAAAAACTTGAGCTTTCATTCTATATGCATTTTTATGTTATGCAATTATTTTTAAATGGCAACTCAAACTAAAACATACATATTTGTTTTTGGAAGCAAGGCTTAACATTGATCAGAGAGGAAAAAATGGAATTTTTCTTGGTGATCTGATACTCTGGAACTAAGCAGAGAGATGAACAACATAGATACACAGAGCCAATGCAACAAATTTTCAAGTAGGAAAAACTAATTGCTACTCACAGATATACCTATATATATATAAGCAACAGTTTTATATTTTAAAAGTATCTAAAAAGAATAAGATACTCACATTTAAGTTGAAGACAGAGACCGGGTTTGAAAAATGCAAGCTTCCATTTTTATTGTTCAGTTTGAAAGCTTGAACACTTGCTTGAGATGCTCCTTTGCAAACTGATCTAGATTTTATTTTTGTTTACTTGAAACTTCTTAAATCTGAAGCTCGTTGAAGCTTGATCTTGCATGAACTACATATTATACTATAGGCTCTTAAACTTGTGAATGTAAATTGCTTTCAGGTTGTGGCTTTGATTTTATTTTAATTTTTTTTCTCTTTTCCAGGCTTTCATTTTGTTGAGTTTTTTGATGGACGAATAGAAATGAAGTTGATGTATATGAGAATGAGTTTACAGGTTAATATTTATAAACAAGTTGCAAATGATAAAATCAATACAAGTGAGGTTATATTTTTGTGCAACATCTTGGAGGCTGAAAAGATATCAACAGGTACAATATACAACTTGAAACTTGACTTTGGTTTGCTAGCATTTAATGTAAAAGTGTCTTGTTTCAAATCTTATAGTTATCTCATTTTTTTTTATTACATACAACTTGTATACATGATGCTATTTCGGTTGAGATAACATGTTTGGGGCTGCATTTATGAGCTTGTACTTTTGTTTTCTTATTTTATTTACATGCATATCTTTGTTTTGGCTTTATCTTTGCATTTGTTTTGTTACTTTGTTTGTTTATATACTTTCTATACTTACTCTTTCTTGCCTGCACACTTAGAAATATAAAGTCCTATTGTTTGTTTATAACATGAATATAGTTGTACTGTTTATAGATGTTATATTCACTTATTTTCTTTGTTTGTTATATCTTACTTTGTTTTGTTTCTTATTTATGCATTTGTTTATTTAGTTAGCTTTGTAACCTGCTTATGTCTACTATTTTAAAGACATATCTTACTTTATATACTTTTTATTTGTTTACTTTGTTTTCTTGTTTGTTACTTGTTTATTTCAGGTATTTATTTTATTTCTTTTGTTACTTGTACTTTGTATTGTAAATAAATTTTTAATTTAATTTCTAACTTAATATTTATCTGTCTATTTTACTTTTAAAGACTTCATTTTGAAATTTCAAATCAATTTATCAATAAATTTCACTAATTTAAATCAAATTATTTATTAAATTATCAATTTAAAATAAATTAGAATTCGGGATCGTTACACTTTCTAAAGCCGAGTCATCACCTGTCACCCTTCCTCCTTCCATTCGCAAGCCCAATATGGCTAGTTGGTCCTGGTTGGTTCGATTTTGGACGGATCGCTTCCTCACTTTAGAGTTCTACTCAACCCGTCAAAGAGAACGTCTTCGGTGGTTTCTGTTAAAATTCTTCATAACATCTGTGCGCAACTTGGTATAACGAAGAGGAGGTATGTCTACTTGAGTTTCGACGCATTCCTATGGAGTTTCTAATGACTGTATATATTCTTGCAGTTATTCCTAGGCCAAACAAAGACGTGGCTCTCGATAAAGTTTTTTAGACTCTGAAGGCTATTGATACCTAGGAGAGATGCGTTAAAGCATTGCTTACTAATGAAAATTTGTGTCGGTATGGATTACTATATCCAAGTACATCTGCTGTTCAGGTTGAAGTCCCCTCTCCTGCCCGATACAGAGTTCGCACAAGATCCACTTCTTCTTCCCACGATTCCAAAGAAAGCACCTCTCAAGAGAAAGAGTCTTTTCAGAGGATCAACCGAGGAGACCCATGAAGGAGGAGATGCTACTACGACTGCATTTAATGGTCCTGTTAGAATGTCTCCGATCCCGAAGGAAGGAGAAGAAGTTCAAGCAAAGAGAATGCAAGGCCGCACTGGACTCAAAAAAGGAAGAGGGGGACTTTGAGAGTAGTAGCAATGAGTCTACTGCAAGTGATGAACTTTACGTAGAACCCGACGACGAGGACTTGGAATCGTGCGATGAGACCCCGAGCATGAGTCCCATCCTTCCGAGCTCACCTCTCCCCGATGTAAGTAGTAAAGACAAAGCCATAGAGACTGGAGGGCATTGACATTCTCCAAGTAAACACGTCAGAGCAGAGTTTTAGGATTTGAGCGACGTCTACGTTGACCTTGAGGCGCTTATGAGAGAAGATTTTAAATTCGATGAGGTGCCTATCCCCCTCCCCCGCTTGAGCAGAACTATACCAAAAGTTAGTCTAGTTCTGCCTACAATAGCCGAAGTTAGTCCGATTCCACCTACGACAGCTGTCTGATCTGGTTTGTGACGATGTTTTAGGCCTATCCCAGAAACACACTACACATCTCATTAGGATTACACTCCATTCATTCCTTCATTTTTGCTTTGTCTATTTTATGCTTCTGAAACCTTTTGTTTATGCTTCATGCCAGGTATGACAAGAGGACGCGACCTTTATGATGACTACGAAGAATTCATTGACTTGCAGCGGTATTCCAAGTGCATCTCGGGTTGTCATCAATCCTGAGAAAGGGAGGAGGAAAGAACTAAAGGCTGAAGTCCGCCATCAAGAAGAAAGAGATCGAGGTCGATCGTACAAAAGTGGGTATGAGAAGTGGAGAACTCTTAAGGAAAAGGAGGAGCTATCGAAAGGGAGGAGCCATCGAAAGGGTCAAAATTGAGCATCGTCCCCATTCTTCAGGGCTGGCCACAAACACACTCTTCAGCGGGCCAAGAAATTTCCATTACTTCTGCTCCCGTTCCGCCTTCAACTCACATCTCGCCATCTTTTATTGTTACTGCCCCCGGTGCTTCACGTCCTCACTGGAGACTTGCCTATGTTCTTCCTTTGGACCCTCTAAGCTTGAGTTAGTGCTTCTTGGATGGTTCTTGAAGGGGGTTAAATTTGACCATGACTTGCACCCGTTTCGCAAGGATTCATAAATGCCTCAACTTCAAGCTATTCAAAGCGACTTGGATTCGGCCGAAGGATGAGAGAGACTGTGTAAACAGCTGGTGGACACCAATGGAAATAACTACCAAGAGATCCTTTCTTTTGAATTGGAGAAGGATGATTTTGAGAGAGCGCTGTCACAAAATTAAATTGCTGGAGGAAGAAAAGGCAGCGGCACTACAAGAGGGCGAGAGGAGCGCCGACTTGCTTAAGGAAGTAAAAGAGGCTCATGCCAAAATTAAGATCATCTATAGAGATAAGATAAAGAAGGTTCATGTAGATGAGGTGAAATTAAAAGAAGAAATGGCCACTTGCAACGCAACGATTGAGGCTGTAACAACCCTTATTTCTTGATAATTAACAATACTAATTTAAATAAGAATTTGGAATTTAATATTAGAAGAAATCAAAAATTTATGATTTGTTAATGATGAAACCAATTAAAATGTAATTTAATAATGTTAAATTAATGAAATTGATGACTATTTTAGTGTAATTTCAATAAATTTCAATAATTGTAAAGTTAATTTAGTTGATCGTAAATAAGGAATTGAACCAAATGTTGTAATTAATGGTAAAATTGTACATAATAAATTTAAATTGGTTAATATATAATGATTAATCAGTATGTGAATTTATTAGCTTGATTTGTAAACAATAAACATAGAAATATGTATGAAATTGTAAGATTGTAACAATTGTTTAACAATCACTTCACTATTTGATCCGTTGAAATTAAACCGGAAATCAGTTGCAATTAATCTATTTAAATATTGTAGTTAATATGAATTAAATGATAACTATAGAATATTGATGTAATAAATAGTAAACCAATGTTAACTACATCCATAAAATAACGATTAATGGAATAATAAGATGTAAATTAGAATAAATGAATTTATTTAAATTTAAATTATAATTAATGAATTTATTTCAATTGAAATTGAACATTGTCATTTATGCAATATCTAAATATTGAATTGGGCATAAAAAATTGTTTTAAAAGATTTTAAATGTCTATGTAATCAAGAACGATAAAAATTGTTAACTTTTAAATTTAAAATTTGAAAGGGGATTAATTAATATTTAAAGTGAAAATAGCCATTTTGGCAACTGTCTCGGATTTCGACGAAACTAGTTTCATCGGATCCGTAACAATTAATTATTATAGGACTTCAAGTTTCATAGCGATAGGACTTGTCGTTTGATCATGCATGCTCGAAACATGCAGAAATCAATTTAATGAATTCAATCTGAAATAAGCTGATTTTAAAATCTAACTTTTTCGTACAATGGAATTAGGAATTGAAACCTATTCCATTGAAATTAAAAATATCGAAAACATCTATTTTTATATGGGACGACCTACTTTCATTTCGGAAGCAGAACGGGCTTTTTGGGTAGTTATTGTTGTTACGAACCAATTCGACATGTTAATTCATTTTATCGGGCCTTGTCCATATAAATAGACTTTGTTTCTCAACTCTAGCAGTCTTTCACTTTATTCTGTACATACAACAACTTCTGTCTTTTTCTTTCTTCAATGGCAGAAACTTATTCCAGTTCAAAACCCTGAATTTAATTTCCAAACCAATTTCAAAATACAAATTCTCCAAAACTATAGCAAATTATATATCTTTTGAAAGCTCCCGATGAGTGTAATCCACTGCAGAAATTCATTTTTTGATTTGGTACACCATTTGACTAGAAATCAAGGATAAATCTTGGCTGTCCATATTAGATATTCGCGATCCAATGGTGGATCTTCATCGAAACGACAATCGAGAGGCGTAATGTGGTAGAGATCATGGAGCAACATTCATATACGGTGGTCGTTCGTCTCAAGATAGCCGTGGTTCACTAGAGCATGGTGATTTGTGACCATGTTGTGTATCGGCGGTGTAGCCTCCGGGCATGACCAGAGTTGGTTGCCTGAACATGGGGGTTGCGGCCTGGAGTAGGGGTTGCATGGCGTGCTCTAATTGTTGGCGTGGTCATATGCGTGGTGATGGATGGTCAAAATATGATAACTATCATGTGTTGATCGTGTTCATTCTCAAGACAGTTCTCTAGGGTTTCGAAAGTTTATCTGGTGATGTGTTATTTGTTTATTACATTATTTATTTTCTAATTTAAATCATCTAACTTCTAACTAGCATATCATTTTCATACGAGCTCGGATTCATGCGTAGTTTTCTCCACTATGATTGTATCAAAATTTCGGACATTATGGAACTAGTGTGGACAAATTTCAAGATTATTGAAATTTGGACCTTCATTTGTATTTTAAATCGATTTGAAACCAAAAGTGAGTGTTTTAACCCACTCACAGCCACTAAATTGTCTTATGTTATTTAAATTAAATTTACTATATGATTAGAAGTTGATTGATTGTTGTTTGATATATTTAAATTATCATTTCAGCTAAATGTGACGATCCGGAATTCTTAACAATTTAAATTGGAATATTTAATTGATTTTAAATATTTAAAAGTTAACTTTTAACTTAAATTCCAAATATCACTATTTACTTGATAATTAAATTATTGAATTATATAATTTGAAATTGGGTAAATTATTGAATCTAGAGTTTTGAGCTTGTTAATAATAATTTGAAGGCTTGTAAAATTTATATTGATAGTGTTGAGGATAATAAAAGTTTTAAAATTGAATTTAACACTGATTTGTTCAGTTTTGAAATTTTATCGTTTAAATTGAATTTAAAATAAACCTTCTGAGGCACAGTCTCGAAATTCGACGAAACCAGTTCCATTGGATCCATAACATTGTATTATTATCATATTTTAATTTTCGTAGCAATCGGAGTTGTCATTTGACCCTGGTAGCTCAAAACGCATAGAAACTATTTTAATCGATTTAATTTAAAATTGATCATTTACTTCCGTAACTCACGCATATGATCGAATTAGCTTCCGAAACACGTTCCATTATGTTCGGAATGCGGCTTAAACCTTATAATCGCCTAGAGGCATTCCTTAAGGGGGGTTCAAAATTTTAAGTAGCAATTAACGAGGCATTTTGGAAGTTTTATATAATAAAAAATTGGAAGTCAACTAGTCAAAGATATTTTTATAAATAAACAATCGTGCTCAAGAAGCCATTCCTAATTTATAACACGTCTTCGTCTTCCTAAAGTCTTCATACCGAAATCAAACGAAGAAAAAAAAAATAGGGCTAAAGTGAGATTGATTTATAATGGCCGGCAAATCACCTTCATCTCTAAAAAAAAGGAAGGGTCGCCGTTGCTTTCTTCCTAAACCTCGTTCTATCCCCCTCAAATTAAATCGAAGTCAAAACCAAATTAAAAAAATAATAATGATGCCAGACGCGAAATCGCGCAATGAAGGAGGCAATGTGAAGGGTCGCGATGGCTTGAGGGTCGAGCTCAAGCGCGGCGACGCGAAGAGGACTGTGGAAGATGCCGGTTGTCTTGGAAGGGGGGGTGTCGCGAACGAGATTAGGAGGCTGAGTCATGGTTAGGGGCTCGAGCGTGCGCAAGCGTGGACTGTGGAGGTCGCGAGGAGGCCTGAGGCGAAGTCGCGGTGGCGTCTTCGAGTTTGGAGTTGGTCGGCGTCAATTAGAGGGGGTTTTGCGAACGACTACGCGGTAGTGAGGAGATCTGTAGAGTCTGGGTTCATTTTCCTATAAGGTATATTAACATTGATTTTTAAGCTTTGATTTTATATAAAAAAAGTAAGTTTAAAATTGCTGATTTCAAATAGTGAAATAAACAAATGGTTTAAACAATTTTATTTTGGAATCAGTTATATATATATATATATATATATATATATATATGACAGTAAGTAAATCTGGGAATTTTAATAATACTTTAAAATTTTAAAGTGGACTTCAATTCGAACAGATTGGTTTAAATAAAATTTATTAATAATTTAATTAAATCATTAGTCGATTTAAATTATCACATGAAGTAATTAATTTAGAATTAATTTTTAGTTAAATAAAAATTGTTAAAAGAGATAGTTGATTGTTCGAATGTAAAATATTAATAAATCGTATAACTGTTTATACAAGGTTTAAATCTGAAGGAAACAAATCGAGATCGGATTTGGATTGCAAAATCAAAGGTGAGTTAATCTCACTCTCCTGGATTTTTTATTTCAATTTAAATGGTTAAATTTAAATAATTGGTTGAATGACTAGCTTGTTTTGATGTGCTATATTATATATAGTAGTATATAGTATATATTAAAGTGATTGATATTCTGTGATGGATATTATTGGTAATTGGAATATTGAATGATGTGGTTTGCTTGAATATTTCGGTACCCTGAGTTATCGAAATATATAAAAGTTGGATATTTGGAAGAAACATAAGGGTGAATTTTGAAAGTGAAATAATTATAGAATAAAAATAAGAATGAATTGGAAAGAAATGAAAGTGATATTTAAAAACCGAAGTTAAATTGTAAAGTAGAGATTTAAAACAAGTTTTAAATCAGAGTTAAATCTAGAATTCAAGAGTGAATCTGGGTTTGCAAACAAATAAGTTTTAAAATTTAATTATTTTAACAACTTGAATGTTAAAGTGCATTTTTGAAATTGATTTGAATTTAAAAATGAATTTGGTTTTAAATTCCTTTAAACTACTATTTTAAAACGAGAAATTAATTTATTTAATGAAGTAAATAAAAAGGTAGATAATTACAGGATGAGATAAATCAAGAGTGATTAATATTTATGGTTTAATTAATAATTAATTATTTAATGTAATTAAATTAGACTAGAATAAATTGAAATGTAAATGGAAAATCATTAATTTATATAACCAATGACGCGATTATAGCTCGATTAATTAAGATTAATTAATCAATAATAAGTGATTTATGAGAAATTAAATAATAAGTAATTAAGGGTTAATATAACTAATTATAATTAATTAATTTGTAAAGTAATTAAAGATTAATTATTGATTTTAGTTAAGAATAATTAATTTGTGAAATTAATCAAAGATAATTACTTGAAGGTAATTGAAGGATAATTAATCCAGGGCGATTAATTAAGCTGGATAATTAAGGGATGATAAATAAATTGATTTACGATTAATTAATGTTAAATGAAGGAATCCAAGTGATTGAGGCTAGAAATTCAATTAGAGTTAATTAAATTAATTTTAGTAGAGACGAAGCTTTGCTTATGGATGATTGAATGGTATTGAATGCTTTGAATGAGTTGATATCTCTGATATGAAATGTTCGGTATTTCATTTGGATAACTTGGGTTAGGATGACATGAGACTCGAAGAGACCGGGGTCGGGTATTAGGAAATACCCGAAACCACTTCAAATTTTTATAGATTGATATGTGAAATCTATAGGCTGGAAAGAAATGATTTAAGTAAATTGGACTATTTAATCTAAATTTTGGTAATTAGAAAATTGATGGTGAAAAAAGTGATGTCTATAACAAATTGTGGATTTGTGAATTGATATGAGTTACCCCGGGTTTATATAAGTTGTTTTCTTGGATATTCCATGTTAGTGAGGTTTACTCATGCTGGTTTCTAGCCTGACCTGGGTGTTACTTCGATGTAATGCTCGGGTCAGACCGAGTATTACAGATTTTTAGGTAAGGACGTTCTGGAGCTCAGGAGGCGAGCTGGATGGCAAGAACGTATGGAGTGTTTCCGCTGCATTATATTGCTGTATATCTGTGACATGATAATTGTGTATATTCAGTGACTGTATATATGTGTAACTCTGATATATTATAAATGTAATTGACAGATACATAATGCTTTGTAAACTGTTATTATTTATTATTATATTTTATCCGCTGCGAATGTGAGATGTTGATGTTTCTGATCTTCTTCTTCTTCTATCTCTTTCTTCTTTTCATAACTATCTAGAATTTTCGGGATTGAAAATTTCTGGGTCGTTACATTAAATCTGACTTTTATTGAATTTAATTGCCATTTAATTTAGTATTGAAGTTTAAATTTCCTGTTAAAGACCTATTAACGATAATCAGTTAATTGTTGTTCTTTATTCGTTGATTTGAATGATGATTGTGATAGATGTTTGATTGTTGATATTGGATGACTGGATGTTATATTTATATATTGTTATCACAATGCAAGTTCCCTTAGTTATTGCTAGGAAAATCACCATGGGTTGAAATGATACATACCGAAAGTTCTATAGATTAGGGTAAGTTGTTATGGGTTGAAATGATAAACCCGAGTAATTTTATGGATTTTGAATTTTATTCGGGATTGCGGGTTGAAATGTTACATATCCATATTATAAATTATTACGGTTTGAAATGATATATATCTGTGTCAGTTGACCATAAAGTAGAAAATTATATATAGACACTGGGCTGGTTACATCAAATGATTTTTAAATCCTTAAATTTTTGAATTCAGTTAAATGATATTTTGAAATGAAGTTTGACTTATATAAACAGAATTATTTTCAAAATCAAAGCTTTAAAATGTTAAAATGGAAATTTGTTTAAGGGAATTGTTAAAGGAATTTAAATGGAAATTTCAAAGTGGAATCTTGAGATATAAATGAAATTTATCAAAATTGAGTTATGAAATGATTGAATATTTAAACTTTGAAATCTATGAATTTGAAGTGCTTTCAAATTTTTAGTTCAAACATGAATTTGAAATCGATATAAATTGAAATGATTTTGGGAATTTGTATTGAAATAAAATTTAGTTTTGTTGAAATCTGGATACAATCCAGATTTGTCGAAATGGAAGAAATAGTTTAAATTTTTATATTAATTTCAAATTAATTATTTTAATGTAAACTGTTTAAGATATATTATTGTAAAGTCAGATTTATTTAGATTTTCGAACTATTTACTGTATAAACCATTTCAAAATCAAACTATTTATATTAAACTATTAAACTTTATTTAAACTATCTAACTATTTTAATCTATTTTTAAACTATTTTAACCTATTTAAATTATTTAACTATTTTAAACTATTTTTAAATATTTTAACAAATTTTAAACTATTTAACTATTTTAATCTATATTTAAACTAACTTAATCTATTTTAACTATTTTAAACTATTTTAACTATTTTAAAATATTTTAAATTGTTTTATCTATTCAAAACTACTTTAATCTATTTTAAAACCATTTAAAGTATTTTAACTATTTTAAACTATTTATAAAAAACTATTTATACTATTTATGACAATCTAAACTATTTTCTAAATTTCAGACTATGTAAAGTTGAAGTGTACATATTTAAATCCTTGATTTAAAAGCGAATAAGGTTAAATGAAGTTATAATCTACGTTGAAATTTGAAATGATATTTTCTAGCGAAATGACATAATTGAGTAAATATGATGGTTTTGAAATAAGAGTTTAACCTATTTATGAATATGATTTCAAAAGTGAATATGATTTCGAAAGTGATATGATTTTGAGAATACGATATTTTGATATCAATTATTAACCACTTTTGGAAATTCAAAGAACCATCTAGTGTGAATAATTATTTGGTTGTTAAAGAGACAGGGATCAAATATTGTCATACTCCCTACCAATACCGAAAACCACTTTAACAACTGTAACGACCCGGAATTTTCGACCTCGAAAATTCTAGATAGTTAGAAAAAAAGAAGAAAGAGATAGAAGAATAAGAAGAACAAAAAACACCAACATCTCACATTCGCAGCGGATAAAATATAATAACAAATAATATCAGTTATGCAAAGGAATTCTGTATCTGTCAAATACATTTATAATACATCAGAGTTACACACATATATATAGACACTGGATATACACAACCATCATGTCTCAGATATACATCAATATAATACAGCGGAAACACTCCATACTTTCCTTCCATCCGGCTCGCCTCCTGAGCTCCAGAACGTCCTTACCTGAAAATCTGTAATACTCGGTCTGACCCGACCATTACATCCAAGTAACACCCGGGTCAGGCTGGAAACCAGCGTGAGTATCCAACATGGAATACAAAGCATACAACTTATATAAAGCCCGGGGTAACTCGTATCAGTTTACAAATTTACAATTTGTTATAGACACACTCATATCACACATCAATTTTCTAAGTACCAAAATCTAGATTAAATAATCCAATTCTCTTAAATCATTTCATTCCAGCCTATTGATTTCACATATCAATCTATAAAAATTCGAATTGGTTTCGGGTATCTTTTTAATACCCGACCCTGGTCTCTTCAAGTCTCATTCAAGGCATCCAATACCATTCACTCATCCATAGGCAAACTTCATCACTTCCAAATTAATTCAAATATTTCAAATTGAATTACTAAGCTCAATCACTTAAATTTCTTCATTTAACATTAATTAATTTCAAATCAATTAGTTAATCATCCCTTAATTATCAATCTTAGTTAATCATCCTGGATTAATTATCTTTTAATTACATTCAAGTAATTATCTTCAATTAATTACACAAATTAATTATTCTTAACCAAAAACAGTAATTAATCCTTAATTACTTATGTTAATTAATTTATCATAAATCACTTATTATATTTTTATCAATTAACCTTTAATTACATCATTAATTATATCCAGATTTACTTAGATTTAAAAACTTTACTTACATTTAAAACTTCATTGTAAATTCCAAACCATTAACTATTTTAAAGTAGTTAAAACAATTTAAATTCAAAAACTTATTTTATTTTTAAAAACTGAGATTCAAACTCAAATTCCAGATTTTAAAACTTAGATTTAAAACTTATTTTAAACCATTTATAATTTAAACTTTCAGTTTTACAATTCAAACCAAATAAACTTTAAACACTTAAAAGTTGTTAAAACCCATTTAAATTTCAAAACTTAAATCATTTCAACACTAAGGTTCAAACTAACTTGAATTCAGATTTAACTTTAGTTTAAAACTTAGTCTAAAACTTTGATTTACATTTGAAACTTATTTTTAAATTTAAAAACAGAATAGGTTTGTTTTTGTTATTAAAAACCTGTAAGCAAATCTTATACTCGAGCCAAAGCCTTATCTGCTTCGAGCCAAAAAATCAACTACTTCGAGTTAAAAACTCGAATCACTCGCAACAAACCCACAGCAAAAACCAACCTTCACCAGAAAATCAACCGTGCACCGTGCACATGCACGGTGGCACTGATCGACCTCGATCATCCATTATGATCTCTTCCAGTCATCATTCACCTTCAGACCTCTCGCGATCATCAGATCACTACCCAAACTCGAGATCCAAGATCGAGCTTCACATCCCACCTGGAAACAAAATGGAATCCACCGCCACCAAACCTGGAAATGCCACGCTCCCACAATTTCGACCACCTGAGCATTAGCGACTCCGGCCACACATTCGCAAACTACCCAACTATCATTCCCCAAAAACTCATAAAACTTGATCACTCCAATAGGCCGTGGTGATCAATTCACTCTACCTAGTTAAAACTAGGGTTCCAGCCTTCAAACCACAACCACCACCTCCACAATTCTCTGATCATCTTCCCGATATTTTCCCCACTTCACTAATCACTCCTCCACCTCCAGAACGATACTCAACCCATTTGATCATAGAGATCATCAGAGATAACCCCAAAAGAAAAATACAGACAATATAGGACTGCTCTTTCATTCTAACACTAAAATTCTGATTTTAATTTTAAAAATCATATTCCTGGATGGAGTTTCAGTTTACATACCTAAAACATTGAATTAGAATGTTTGAAATCTTGACAAAAACAACTATTACACTGCTCCTTTCATTCTCAGAGCCATTTCAAGTTTAATTTTAACTTAACTAAATTTAAAACTTTAGTTTATGGTAAACAAACTATTTTTGTTTAAAACTTCAAACCTAACAAGGATTTGTTCAAGAAATAGTGTTTTCATGTTTAAATCAGGAGCCTGGAAACAGAATACAACACATACACCTATTGATTTACATTCACATATACACACAGACGAATACACTTGTAAATTTTCACATAACGTACTCATTCCAGATATTGTTCAAGCAACCAAGTTCATATACTTAAGATTTTAAAACAAAATGTTACTCACTTGTCAACAGTTTGAACAGAGCATACTTCCTGTAGTTTGAAAAACTGCTAGCTTCAACCCTTTGATCTTCTTGTTTATTTAGTTGAGATGTTGTTTAAAATTGTAAAAATGGAAATTCTTACTATTTACTTCTTTCTGGTTTGCTTAGTCTTGAGAACAAACGGAAACAAAGAGGACGTACATATATATAAAAGGTTTACAGAGATAGGTGCTTACTGGTGCAAACATTTTCTGCTTTTGATCAGAGATTTTTTTTTCTTTCCTTCTTTGGCCAGAGATTTTTTTGAGCTTGAAATGATTTATAAATATTTCGAATGACCTTGTTTTTGTGCTAGCATTAAATGCAAGTGTTGTAACGTTTGCGATTTTTTGTTGCCGAAAAACCGAACCGTTATGGTTTAAGAAAAAGAAAGAGGTAGAAGGAGAGAGAAAAAGATAGAAGAGGAAAGGGAAAGATAGAACAGAATAGAAAGAACAACAGAACAACATCAAAATCTCACAATCGCAGCGGAACAACATATAATAAATAAATGAATAATCTTTAAAACAAAGAACTGTACATTTTATACATTACATCATTATCAGAGTTTACAACAACAATAGACAACAGAGTCAATACATCAATGGAAAGTTATATAAACTTGTCCTCATACAGAATACACAGCGGAATAATACATAGTATAATATCATATACAAGTGGTACGTCTCGATATGCAGCTCGTCTCCTGAGCTCCATAGCACTCCTAAATCTAGAATAACCTGATAACCAAACTCTAGACTGCCCGTGTGGAAATTGTTGGGCACCCATAGTTTAAGAAGGGAAACAATAAACTCCAGGTCAGTCATGTGACTGGCGTGAGAACTTAAAACAGTTATTTATCTTTAAAACAAAGAATAGAAGAAATTTTCAAAGTCAATTCGCAATGTATTTTGAAAATGAAACTACCATAAGGCCTCCCGCCACACACACAATGCAAACGCAGAATTGGAGGAGATTTCTCCTTATGATAGTCAAAGATGCTTGATACGCATTAAAAAGAACATTTGATATTATTACTAGTGCATAGTGTAGAAAACATTTTGAAAGTAGAATATAAATCTTAGCCAGCATACGTACCATGATGGTATGCCTACTATAGCTACCATATTAAATGGCAGGTTCTACAACTAAAACCGTACAAGGCACGTATTGTTTTGTTTGTATTTCCAACAAATGGTCGGGCAAAGGAACTTCCCAAGTAAAATAGAACGCCTCTGGAGAAATGTTCCCGGATCCTAACCGGATCTCTGCTACACAAGGCCGAGTTACTCCTAGCTGGGTAACAACTGACACGAGTATGTCATCCCCCAGTCCTTTCAGACCTTAAACCGAGCGCTCGATAACCAACATCGCACAGAAATAAATATAGTGTGTCCACAAAGTAAGTATCTGGGCTCCATACCATGATACCACTTATAATCCAGATAGGAAATGACATACCCTATGGAGGAGCGACCCCCAAATAACCTTGCTGCCACGGTTCCTGTTTCGACCACAACCGGTCTGTGAGGCTTGACGAAGTCTCGTTCACAAAGCAACGCTTTATATAAAAGCTATGCTTTAATTCACAAATGCTCAATAGCACTTATATGCCACATTACCAACTTGGGAATGTATGACTAGTAACCATCAACTACATAACCTCTGAGCTCGTACGTCTCAGAGAAGGGTGTTAAGCTAAGAGAATAAATTCTCCGCCACCAACAGAAATATATTTGATAGAAACCAGCTTTACATCTCAAATTGTAATGTAAGACACACATCCATACAAGTACGTTCCGGGATCGAACGTAACCGAAGGCACTTCCAAAGAAGTCCTTGCAATCCGGGTATTCACAAACCCGATCGAATTTCCCATCACAAAGGAAATCTCCATACCGTAGCTAACGGTGCAGAGACAATCGATAAGTCATCCTATCGTTTTCACAAATACTCGGTCTTCAACACCGGTCTTCAAATGTTATCCATTTCGACATATCACATATTCGGAATGGGTTATATGACACAAAGGTCCTCTCCCGGCTAAACCGAATAGCGAGCGCTTATTTTAAAAATAAGTGTGGCATTCAAATTCAAGCAATTCCCAACAGATACCTATTTAAAGGTAAATACTGATAATCGGTTATTTAACTATCAATAGAGATGCGCAACATCATCAGATTCCAAATAATTTCCTAAATTATTTACTTTCCAAAATATCTTTACTAGATATATAATTCCACACTTCAACCATTTGAAAACAAATTTTCAAATCACTTTTCACCTTTGTCACTTTTGAAAACAAATTTCAATCATTTTCCTTATGTGGAAATACTTTCATTTCAAAATGGTTCATTTAAACCAATTAAATAAATCCTTAACGATTTACTTTATATTTACCTTCCAAATCCGTAAATTTATTCTCATACTTCAAAAATAAATCAACGTTTATTTTTATTTTATTTTTAAGCAAATTCCCCTTTCTATTATAAATTCCATAGTGAATTTACAATTCCAAAATATCTATGAATATACGATTTCCAAATCGATTTGTAATATTCATTTTCAATTTATCTTTAAAAGATAAAATCTCAAAATATTCACTTCATATTGGAAAACATTTCCATACTTATTAATAATAAGTAATTCACGAATCCATTTATTTTCAACACTTGGAAAATATTCAATATACTTAAATCGAGATTAAGTATATATTTCATTTTTAAGGAAAACATTCTCTTAAAACACGTTTGTTTGGGCCAAAACGAATATTACGTAAAACATCGTTACAATGACCCAAAATCACTAGTATAGGGATTCGAAATTAAGATAGATATATATAAATCCCAATACTATATAAAACATTTCCTTTCGGAAATCATCTACTGTAACAATAGTGTTATAGTCTACCATTTCCTTCTATTTCTCGAAAACGTCTATTTCAACAATGAATGTTGAAACCTATGTATTCGATACTTAATGCATTTTAAAACGACTTTAAAATCATTAACTTCATTTCAAAATATTCCTTCCCCAAAAATATATCCATTTCATTTAATAATATATTCACTGCCAAAATCGTGAATATACTTCGTTAACCAATGTCAACATTTCTACATATTTAATTAAAGGATCATCCACTGTCCAAAATCGTGGATATAATTCCTTTCATATATTCCTATATCCCACTTATCAAATTCAATTGATTTCGGATTTATAAACAACGTTTATAAACTCCATTTATATTTTTATAAACTTTTATTTATAAAAATCCTTTTTATATCTCATTTTAAATGCCAAATCTGATTTATAAGTTGATTACTTATAAATCTTATATTTTACAAAATCTATCCATTTTATATCTTCATATTTCATAAATTTATAAATTTCAATTCACTTATGAAATCCATTTTTATTTCACTTTATTCCTTATAAAAACTCGTTTTATAATTCCAATATTTTTAATTTATAAATATCAACTTTATAAGTCTTCTATATAAATCGTTTATAATAATTCAAAAATTCCAGTTTAAACCATTTTATGAATTAATTTACTATTTATTTCTAAAATCTTTTTCGGTTACATTTCTCAAAAATCATAACTTTTATAACTTTAAATATTATAACGTTTATTTATTTAAAATAAATCAATTCGAAAATTTAATAAACGTATAATTTCAAAAATCACTTTAAAAATCCCTTTTAAAATCAAAATCGTTATTTTTAAATTTCAAAATGGATCCGATGATGCAACAGCACCAAATAGTCAATCACGGCAGCAAACATCATATATCGATATGATAATCAATCAAATAAATACTGGTGAGGAATCCAGTTGGATCCCTCCAACCTGTTTCCCTACATCCACAGATGTTAGCACAATACCAATTCCGCTTCAAGATGGAATATCGCGGTATATGGGATTTTATAAAATATCCGCTTAATAGGCGGCGCAGTAGGGTCTCATCCGCTATACAATACGGGAAATCAACTCCAATATGTACATATGCCAATATATATATATTGTTATATATAGATATATCCTACTATATATACTATCACAATCAAACAGCAATCAATAACTGCAATCATCATTCAAACATGCATTCAAGCAATTTTAAATCTAACTATTTAAAATTTAAATCGAAACTGTTCGATTGAGTGAGAAGTTCTCACCTTGATTTTAATTCTGTTTTCCAGCTTTTATTTCGAATAAAATTAAACGGACGTTTAATTTTACCCGAAATTTTCACTAGCTCTAAACGACTCCAATCCAATTCCATTGCGTAGTATTCGTCAATACGATTCCAACGCACTTCGTTTCAGCATTTTTCGATCTCGCAGCAAAAAGATATGATAATTTAAAGATTATACAAATTTAAATACAAATTTATTTCAAAAAAAATTTATTTTTATTTTTATACCCTAGGCTATAATCTGCTGTTGGATTTCTGAAGCAAAATCATGGCCGTCTCCGATCTCTTCTCCCCTCTCCAGTACACACGCGACCGAACCCATAGAGCACGCAACAAACCCCTCCAGGTCGCGACCCCCACAAACGACGTGACGACGATCGGATGCCACGGCCTCAAAGCCCATTGCGAAAGCTATCATCGGCCAGAAGGCGGTGGAGCTCGGCCCCCTTTAGTGTCTCAAAATACGTGCCAAACTACACGCGTTTAAACTCAGTTTGCCATTGATTCGTTCGACTTCAAGCGATCCTGGCCGTTGGATTTGTAGAGCTCGCAGAGCTCTACAACATTGCAGTTGAAAAATTTGCGTAATAACTTGTAGATTGGAAGAAATCGAGGAGGAAAGAGTTGACATTTTCGGCCATTGATGTTAGAACTGGCGGCCACAAACCCTAGCCTTATTTTGTTTGCTAATAAATGAAGATGGAGGCCTTTTATAGAAAATTTCACCAATTACTATTCACCTGGAATTTCCGAACTCCAAACGAAGCGTGCCGGCTGGCGTTTTTAGGGTTTACCCCGCGTTCCAGACAGAATGTAATAGATTTCGGAAGCTAATTCGATCATCTGTGCGAGTTATCGAAATAAACGATCGATTTAAAATTAAACCGATTAAATCGATTTCGATGCGTTTTCGTTTGCCCCGGACAAACGGTAAATCCGATTGACACGAAATTTGAAACCTTGCAATAATATCACATTATGGATCCGATGAAACTCGTTTCGTCAAAATCCGAGACTTTTTGAAAAATGACTATTTTAACTCGCCAAATTAATATTAAAACAATTTGGATGCGTTTCGAGCTGCCACGGTCAAACGAAAACTCCGATTGCTACGAAAATTGAAATCTGCTAATAACAAATAGTTCGAAAATTGGCTATTTTCAGTCGATAATTAAATATTAAAATATTCAATTTTCACAAATAAACTTTTAATTCAATTTTAAAAGTTCTATAACATCTTTATAACTTCAATATGATATAATAAAATTTTACAAATCATTTTCATCATATTAAACTCGATTTTTCAATTATTTCTGGAATTTCTATTATTAAATTATCGATTTAATTGTCCAATTAAATCCAATATTCGAAAAATAAATTATTCGACTTATAAATTTCACTTATTAATATTTAAATTCAATTAAATATACGAATTTTAATTAATAGAAATTCTGGGTTATTACAAGTGTCCTTCATGTTTTGTTTATAGGTTTTCATATTTTTTTTTTAGAAGATGAAAGAAAGTTTGAGAATTATGTATAGCCTATTTATTTTCTTAAGTATCATGTATATACCTTCTTAGTCTACACTTGTTAATTCTTGTATATAAATCCTTATATTTGTAATTATGTATGCATATATTTCCTTCAACACTTGTAATTTCATTTTATTACGAGTCTTTATATTAATTAAAATATCCTAAGAATATAAATATTTAAACTATCTCTTTATTAATCAATATAAAGTTTTAAAGAAAAAGATAAAAACTCCAATCACACATTTAGAAATAATTATACTATTTTAATATATCCTATAAAGAGAATGTTATAAACAAATCATATATACATATTATTTTAAACTCCATTTATATTTTAAACTGTTATATTTGAATTTCAAATTCAAATTCTCTTTTTTTTTGCAAGCCAAGCGGGGTTAACTGGTCCCCTACCAGTTTATTAAGAAATTAAAAGTTAGTGATTATGAACATGCTCACAATCACCAAAAAAAGAAAATACTGAAAACATAAAAACCACACAGAGGGTAGAAACTAAGGACTAACAACACACAAGGAAACAAGACTAGAAGAAAGAAAAAAAGAAGAGAACATACACAAACAAGAACTAAGGCCAACCTTCAGTAAAATGAGTACTGGACTCAAATTGACTATCTTTCATTCCATTTTTTGTAACAATCTTTAGTGCTTCCCATAGATGTTGCAAGCTCCTACTCTTGTTTTCAAAACATCTTAAATTTCGTTCCTCCCAAACCATTTTCAAGTACTTCTTAACACAGAAGAAATACACATTTCTGTCATACTTCCTCCACCTTGTTGATTTACTTATCAGAGCCCACTCCACATCAGACAATCCATGCATATGATCAGAATTAATTCTTCTCACCAGTCTACTCCATAGTCCCATTAAATCATTGCATTCAAAGTATAAGTGATCCACAGATTCATGTTGCAACTTGCAGAAAACACAAAGTGGATCAACAGTCATACCATAGTTCATCAATTTAACCTTGGTCAACAAGGCTTTATTCATAACCTTCCACATCATCAAGTTGTCTCTGGTAGGAGAGTTTCTTGTCCATAGAACCTTATGCCATTCAAATTCAGAGCTTCCAGTGCCATTAACAAGCAGATCATAAACAGCAGAGATCGAGTGAGACTTACCATTCCAAAATATTTCATCAGTTGGAGTAGGGTGGTAGTAATTACCCTGATATTTTTTCCAGACATCCCTAATTTCCTGATTACTGGTATATGGCAGCAACAACTTGCCATCATACAAACATTCAAACATCCCTCCAACTGTTCCCTCAGCTTTTTCCATCTTTAATGGCTTATGTTCCCTCCCTTACCCCCCTACCCGTACATTCAAACATCCCTATCGTACTTTCAAACATCCCTCCAACTGTTCACCATCTGTCTCCTCAAGAACCTCCTGACCCTCTCCCGCCTGACCCATCCCCTCCTCAGCCAGCTGTGTCACTTTCTCCACCACCTCATCCCATTGGTACATCCACAATCGTCCCCTCTCACAACTATCTTTCATGTCAGTCTGTTACCCCTGCCCTATGGAATTCCCTGTTCAAAGTTAAACCTCGAAATGCTAGCCAGTATTCGCCTATTCAAGTCCCTCTGGTCTATGAAGGACATGTCTTGGTACCTTATGAGAATGTTATAAAGGCAGGAAATGAAGTATGGGGTGACTACTTGGTAGGTTTTTTTTCTTGACAAACCTTTATCATACTTAACGGTTATTGCTCATCTCAAACGAGTATGGAAATTAAAAGGTTCTATCAAAGTGAAATCGAATGGATTTATGTTCCTATTCAATCTGTCTTGTGAGGAAGATAGAAGGAAAATAATTGCATCAGATCTAATTATCATGAGGAACAAATTATTCATAATTAAGCAATGGGATCCAAATGTTGGAAACTAGTATGATTAGATCAGTTCCTGTTTGGATTAGGCTCTCAAATATTCCATTATATGCTTGGTCTCATCTGGTTATTAATTGGCTTGCATCACGAGTTGGAAATTTCATGTGTATGGATGAGCAAACTGAAAAGATGGAAAGAATTGGATATGCAAAATGTATGGTTGAAGTTTCACCAGCAGAGGAGTTGTTGGATGAGTTCGCGGTAAGGCTACTGGATGGATCAGAGCAGGTAGTTAAAATTGAATACTTGTTGAGCCTAGAAATATGCATTAGTTGCAAAGAATTTGGCCACAGGACAGAAAAGTGTATGAAATTGAAATTGAATCATGAGGAGAAGGCAGGAGCAAAAGAGGAAGCAAGTAAGGAAAGCACAGGGAATGAAGTATAGAATGAAAAAGTAACAAGGGTCAATAAACAAAAGCAGGAGTGGAGAAAGGTAGAAAGTAGAGGAGCAAAGATGAAAAGAGATAAGGAGAAAAATAAGATAACTGAAAATATTAAAAATAGAACGGGAAATACAGGGGATGAGGAAAGTAATATACTGTTGCCAGTTACACTTTCAATGGAAAAGGGAAATAAAATAATAATAATGAAGGAATCAAGGGAGATACCAATAGATTTAATGTCTTGATGGAAGAAAATCATTCTGACCCATGCTATGAAATCTATGATAATGAACCAGTCCGTATTAACTGTGAAAATGAAGAGCAGTTGGAGGAGGGAGAAATAATAGGAAATATTCAGAATGAAGTTATAGTTGATGTCAATCATGTGCCTACAACCATAATAATGAAAACTAAGATAAAAGAACTGGAAATCAATAAATTCAAGGGAGAAACTACACAAGCACAGAACAATAAGAAACATGACAAAATCTTTCTGGATGTTGCCAGTACTAGTGGAGGAAATACACAACAATCAAGTGAAAATTAGGATTTGAATGCAAAAAATGGAACCACAAATTCTATTCCAAATCATGCTGAAACTCAGTTTAGAGAAACACTGGAAAATGATATACTTAACATGTTGATGACAGAACCAGAAGGAAATAACAACAGCAATATAAATCACTACACATACTCTGGAACCTTGCCTGGATGGAAATCTATGCCAACATCACCAACAAATACTACTTCTTTCTCATTGGCCGGAAAGAGAAGCGATAAAGGACCAAACCATAAAAAAGATGAAAAAGTTGAATACATCACTGAACATAGGGGTTCTCCTGCAACTAGGAGCATGAAAAATGTCTTTCATCAATCTTTGAAGTATTCCAAATGATGTAGAACTATGCAATATGGAATATAAGAGGAGTTCATTCCTCAACTAAGTTAGATCAAGTTAAGTACCTTATTAACCAACACAAAGTTTCTCTTTTTTCTATTTTGGAAACAAAACTGAATGAAACCCTAACAGTTAAAGCTGCAAGATACATAAAACCATCTTGGACCCTTAACCATAATCTGAATCATGCATCTTATGGTCGTATCATGGTTATTCATGATCCAAATGTCTTGTCACTTTCCTCAGTACTTAGCACTGATCAAGTAATGCACTTCTAAGATAAACTGAATGATTCTCTTTCTTCCTTCTACTTATCAATAATTTATGCACATAATTCTTTGATCTCAAGACAAAATTTTCTTGATCTTCTTCCTGCTTTTAGACAAAATTCCCATCCCTGGCTTGTCTTTGGGGATTTCAACGCTGTTACTCATTGCATGATAAACTTGGAGGCACCCCTCTTTTACCCAAGGACATCTACCCCCTCAATAAAGCCATTGAGGATTCAAGTTTGCTTCCAACCCCACTGTTGGAGCTGAGTTCACATGGAATAACAGAAGTCAATCAGGAATTAGAACCTTTACCAACATTGATCACTCCTTTGCAAACCTCAAAGCCTTAACCACATGGCCAATAATGTCATCTTTTATCCCCCACCCTGTCTTATCTGATCACTCTCCAATAATATTCTCCTCGGGACAGAAGTTATTAAAAGGAAAAAAAGCTTCAAATTTTATAATACCTAGGTCCATGATCCTGAGTATACTAATATAATAAGTAAAGCATGGTCTGAATTTTTTTATGGAAATCCTATGTTTATTTTTTGCAGGAAATTAAAAGCAACAAAATATGCATTAAGAGATTGGGCAAGGAATAAATTTGGTGATGGAACCTTAAAATCAACTGTCTTAAGGCAGAAGCTCATTGAAGCTCAAGAAATAATGATGAACAATCCAGATAATTTAGCTGCTGCTGATAATGAGAGAATTATCTATGATCAGTTAAATGAAGCTTTGAAAACTGAAGGAAATATGAAGAGGCAACAACTGAGGCAGAAATGGGCAAAAGAGGGGGACAGCAATACTGCATACTTTCATGCAGCCATAAAGGATAAACAAGCTAAGGAGCAAATCACTAATATTTATGATGAGTTTGGGGTCCTACACTCTAATCCAACAGATGTTGACAATGCTCTACTTAATTATTTCAAGACTATGCTAGGAAACAAGGACGATTTCAATCCCCTGATTGAGGACCTAAACCAATTGCAATTACCAGTAGTGCAGCAAGAGGAAGCTGACAATCTAGTCAATAAGGTTACAGATAAGGAAATAAAAGATACCCTATTTTCCATGAATAGAAATTCTAGTTGAGGGCCGGATGGTTTTAATATACATTTCTTTATTCATAGTTGGGAAATAATCAAGGATGATTTTTTAAAGGCAGTTCATAACTTTTTCACTAAATTCAGACTTTTAAAGGAAGTAAATGCAACAAACTTGGTCCTTATACCTAAAGTCCATCCTCCATCATCTGTAGAATCATTTAGACCAATCTCTTGTTGTAATGTGATGTATAAGTGTATATCAAAAATTTTGGCCTCTAGACTTGTTGTTGTGCTTAGCAGAATTATATCCAGAAATCAATCTGCATTTTTACCCAAGAGGAATATCCTTGACAACATCTTACTTTCACATGAATTATTAAAAGGGTATGGTCGTGCTCAAGCTTCCAAAAATTCTATGTCGAAACTGGACTTAATGAAAGCATATGACGGCATTCACTGGATTTCTATAGTGAGAATAATGGCCCTCATGAGATTTCCTAAAGTATTTGTGGCTTGGATTACAACTGTATCTCAATTCCTACCTTCTCAATAAAATATAATGGCTTCACTTCAGGATTTTTAACAGTAATCAGGGGATCAGGCAAGGGGACCCTATCTCTTCTTGTTTATTTATTCTTATTATGGAAGTTTTAACTGCTATGTTAACAAAAAATTATGAGCAGAATGAAATTTTGTTTCATTCTAAATGTAAAACCCTGCAAATAACCTCCCTTTTATTTGCTGATGATATAATGTTATTTACAAAACCTGATCAGAGCTCTTTGGAGAATATTAAAGTTACTCTTCACAAATTCTATCTTATGACTGGATTGAAACTGAATGCTAATAAATCTCACATTCTAACTTCGGGTATAACTTTTGAACAAGCTAGTTGTTTAACTGCTAATACTGGATTGCAATCTATGGAAAATAACATGTATTATTTGGGTCTTCCTCTATGCTCATCTAGAATCACAACGGCTAACTGCCTGCCTCTGTATGCTAAAATCTGTAGCTTATTGACTTGTTGGGCTAATAGATTCCTCTCACAAGCTGGTAGACTTGTGCTCATCAAGTCTGTTATATCATCAATGATGGTGTATTGGTCTAGGGTTTACATTCTTCCCATAAAGCTGGTGAAAATGGTTAGAAATGCCATGTTGAGGTTTTTCTGAACTGGTTCAATTCATTCAAAGAAAATCATCCCCTGCTCTTTTGCAAAAATGGAGCTGCCTAAAAATAAAGGTGGTTTTGGAATATTTAACTTGCAAACTTGGAACAAAGCAGCTACAAGTGCTCTCTTAAATGCATTGCTAACTGATGTTGACTCCTTATGGGTTGATTGGACCAAAAAATATAACTTGGGTAGAATGAACTTCTGAACAATGACTGTCCCCCAGAATTGAAGTTGGACTTGGAGGAGTTTGCTGAGATTAAGAACTTCTTTCTCCCCATTTATTAAATTTGTTCTCTCTCCCTCCAGTACTGTCAAATTCTGGAATGAACCTTGGATGGCAGAAGGTCTATACCTTAACAAAAATTTTACCCCCCACCAGATTGTTCAGTCAGGCATTAGTAGGGATGCTCAATGCTATTAATTCAAATTCTCTTTTAAAACTACTTATATATATATATATATGTTCATATATTTTTACTTATCAAATTTTATTTACTTAACCAAATGGAATCAGTATCTTAATGATTTAAAATCAGTCAATTATCCAGTTACCGGATATCCAAAAATTCGGGTCGTCACATTCCTTCCCCCTTTGAATCTTTTCGCCCTCGAAAAGGAACGAAGCCAGAATTATTAAAATGCTTAAAATCAGATAAATTTTCTTTGATCATTTTTAAAATACTTTAAAAATCTATATAATATTACTATAATAGTTTTTATAAAAATACTTTTACAACTCGATGTTTCGACAAGTCCATCCTTGCTCTCATAAAAATTCGATCATACGTTGATCAGGCGTATGACTGAAAATCTATAAGTGCTTGGCAGACTCATTTTCAATATCCAGTGAAAATATTTTAAGAAAAATAATTTTATTGAAACTATAGAAAATAGTTTTTGAAAGTAGAGGAAATATATTTGGTGAGAATGCTCTGGAAATCATCACCCCATCCATGACCGCAGTTATACCCTGGGTTACGTTGCCATCGCAGCAAAAGCCTATGTAACTGTAGGCACTCCATGCCCCTCGATTATACCATGGAACCCACAACAGATCGCAGTTACATTCTAAGGTTACGTTGCCATCGCAGCAAAAGTCCATGTAACCGTAGGCATCAGCGCCCTCGATTTTCGCTATCAAAATGAAACTTCCCCGCTCCTACATAGGTCGCAGTCTACCGATGTAAAATCAAACATAGACCGTTGGCTCTTAGCGGCACACACAACTTTCTCTATATTACCATAGGTCGCAGTCTACCGATATAAAATCAAACGCAGACTGTTGGCTCTCAGCAGCACACACGACTTTCGCTATGGTCTGCAACAGATCGCAGTGACATCGGGTTACACTATCGTCACAGCATAACCCAAATACCTCTGTAGGCATCAGCGCCGCTCGATTTTCGCTATACACTACTCATAATTCTCAGGAACTAGTTTTGTCTGGACTCCTCACAGGATCAACTTTAGAACCCCCCCTTAGGGTTCAAGGCAGCACCACCCGGTGGCACTCTTGAGAAGTTCATTTCAAGGGAGCGCCTTTTTCCCCAGAGCCATTTTCAAAACACTTTATACTATACACATATAGTATCTTCCAAATCATACACCTAGTACGAATCTCATATAAATCTCCTTTTCTCAAAATCGATTATTCCAAAATCGATAATTCTCAAACTAGGCTTTCCAAATTCTAATATTGATTTTACCCAAAATTCAAATGCCTTTTCCAAGTCCATAGGTTCCAAAAACTTTCCTCAAAATCATTCTCATAAGATCCTTTACATATATATATAGATATATATAACCTTAAAAAAATTTGGATCATTTCAAACTTGTATAAAACCCCTTTTCATACTTTAAATACTTTCGAAAACCATTTACTTCTGGCTATAGATTCAACAAGAGGAGATATATCTTATATAACAAAGGTATATAACTTTGTTTATTCAAAATCAAATATCCATATTTGATTACTCCTTTTTTTAATAAAGTTGTTTCCATCTTGCTTATCATCATAAAAATACCCAATTTTCACCTTTATCCATTGTATATTTCATAACATAAACTTTTATTTCAAAAGAAATCATTTCACATTTTTATTCACAAACTTTCAATATCAATTTCATCTAAGCCCGTACGATGTACACATATCCTCCGTACGCCATACCAATCTGATAGCTCAATCGATCACACAATTTCACTTCCGAACTAGTATCGTCCACCCGACTTCCTAGTGCGGACACAGATCTAGTTTCTTGATCAGAAACCGTCATTCTCCTTGCGTAGCCATAACTATGATAGAGAATATCCAGAACAAATCAACAATCCATATCCAAGTTCGCTGCCGAAAATCGAGTGAAAAATCCCAACTCGGATCGATATAACTATCTCGAAATTCTGTGCTCGAATCTAGATCAAATCACTATGCGAATAGAATAATATACGTACATCCTACGTAATTATCTTCATTGATTATCAACTAAATCAATTTCTCTTTCTATTCACCTTTCCTTTAATTTCTATCCACATATTTACAATTGCTTCAATTCCATTGGATTATCACTTTAATCCTTATTCCAAATGGATATTCAATCATAAACAGTTTGAACTCTGTCCAATTTGAGTTCAGAAAATAGCTTGAAAAGTTTAAAATAGATAGGTCGTTGAAAAATAATTTATTAGTTTGCAAAATAGCTGTAAAATAGTTAACTAATTGTAAAGTAGTGGGAAAATAGTTAAATTGCTTCTAAAATTTTAGATAATTGCAAAATAGTTGTAAAATAGTAATTAATTTGTAAAATAGTTGAAGAATAGTAATTAATTTGTAAAACAGTTGAAAATTTGTTAAATAGTTTCAAAAATAATTATAAAACAAATATAAAATAATTTGGCTTTAAAAAGAAAGGTTGTATTTATTAATTAGCTTGGAAAAATACGTTTATATTAAAACAATTTATATTGAAAATAGTCCAGAGTCAAAACTGTTCACTTCCCTATCAATTCAATTTAAATTTCCACTGCCATTTAAATTGACTCAATTCCAATCTGAATAACTTCAATTTCTATTGAAATTGATTTAACCCAATTCAAGTTGAATAAATCTTGATCTCTTTCCAAATTCAAATCAAATTCTATTTGATTTTAAACATATTCACTTTAACTACAATTCCAAATTATTCAAATTAAATTAGACTAATTTCAAATGGAATCCACTTCAATTTCAAATCGTTTCAATTTCTATGAATTTGTCCAAATTCCCATTTGAATTTGAACTCATTAAATCTTTGATTTTATTTCAAATTAATTCAATTCAAATTTTTCCATTTGAATTTTATACTTATCCATCTTCAATTCTAATTAATTCAAACTAAATTCAATTCAAATTTCAAATTTAAACCATCCCGAATTATATAAATTCGAGTTAAATTTTTAAATGTTGATTTAAACCCTTAAATCAAATTAACCTTTATTTATAAAATCGATAATCCAAATCTTTAAACAATTTAATTGTGAGTCCAATTCTCAAAATTCCATTTTAAATTATCTTTACTTTACCTTTTTCAAAGTTCAAATAAGAGTTCAAAACAATATTATCTTAAAATTTTAATTTATCACTCAATTTTATCTTCCAGTTTGAAACTAGTTCCTTAAACAATTTTAATTTACAAATGTAATCATTCAAATTTTCATTTCAAAGTAATTCCTTATCCTTAATTTCAAATTAAAGTGAAATTTTCCTTTTATCTCAGTAATGGATATATTACCATACTTCTTTTGTAACAACCCGCATATTTATCGATTGTATATTTAAATATTTTATTTAAATATTTTATCGATTCGTCGGATTTTGGTCCAAAAAGCTACTTTTTGCAAACAGTCGAAGTAGGACTCGAGACCCCTCCCATTGAGTTCAAAATGCCATTTGCGATCTTTTTAAGTGTAAACTTTGATATGTTTGGAGTTAGTGAAATTTTGCTCCTTTTTCACTTAGGGCTTTGGTCGGGGCTGAGCCCATTAACCCCACTTAACTTAGTTCCAACCCTCTCCTCTTCATTACTTCATTTCATATTCCTAACACTTTAAGCTTTAAGCAACAATGGTGGAAGAGAGTGGAAATTAGAAATTCCAAGCCCTAGTTTCATTGCAAATCCAAGATCTAGCTCCAAATTCAAAGAGAACCCATTAGTAAGCATCTTCATCTTCTTCTTCTTCTTCTCCAACTCTTTCTCTCTTTGATTTCAGAAAATTCCTAAATCTAATTTGGGAAATGTTTCTCTTTTTAGCTTAGAATCAAGCTTCTTGAGTTGGATTTGAAGAGTGGTTGATTCCCCTTTTGCTTTCAATCTTCTTCTTCAATCGTTTGGGTTCAAAGGTGAGATTTTTATCTCACATCTATGCTTATATTTATCTTCGATTGTTAGGTATGAATTCCTAACACTTATTCGTGTGCATTTGCTTTTGGTTTGGATTGATTTGGTGAATATTCCAATCATTAGTGTTTTGATTTCAAATCTTTAAAAATTCTAACTTTGATATTTGATCATGTTTTTGGTGATGTATCGAGGAGCATATAGGGCCGGGTAGTCGATTGGCATAAACCCTTAGCATCGTTGCTCGTGCGATTGCAATTTGGTCGAGATTTGCATCTCATTTGAAATAGGTTTAAATTGGCAGAACATCAGGTTCGGCCGACCGAACCCCTGGTCCGGCCGACCGACCTGCTTCCAAAGTGCATAAGCACTTCTCTGTTTATGGTCCGGTCTACCGACTATAGGGTTCGGCCGACCGACCTGCTACCCCGAGCATTTCTGTTTTTCTGGTCCGGTCGACCGAGCTCTGTAGCCGGCCGACCGACCTGTTGCTGTTTTGCCTATTTCGCCTATATTGCATGGTTTTCCAAATTTAATCGATTCGTGTTATTTCCCTATTTGTTGTTATCATTTGTTATTGACTTTGATGACTTATTTTCTTCGGGAATTCTTGGAATATCCATTTCGATGGATTCGGTATCGATTTCTTTGGATTTCTTTCACGTTTTCGAATGTGAATTTTAGTGATTGATTGTTCCTACAATCTTCTTTGTGATTTGTCACTTTAAAAATATAAAGGTTTTGAATACTAGTAGTAAATATCAAAACTCTTTCTTCGAATGATTTCAACACTATTTTAGTACAAAGCTCGTTTTCTTAAACCGTTTTCCAATCTATTAGTATATACAAGCCTTTACCTCACTCGTATGAGAAATCTAATTAAATGACTTAGTAAAACGAGTGGTATGAAACGCTTGCGTTTACTTCGTCGGTTAATTCTTAGACTTGTTCGATTGAAACTCTTGTGACAATTTTCTAGTAGAGATCTACAATTTGTTCGTAAATATTTAAGTTAAGCTAGTGGTTATGGGACATGAAGCTAAGCTCATATATTTACTAGCTTACTGTAATTGACACTTCTCTTTGATCATGACGATCATTTTATGGTTTAGACTAGCATTGTGCGATGTCTCTTTGTCCACGTGGAGGACTATACCCTGTCATGAGGAACTTCGGTCCACCAGGAGGAGCTTCGGCTCAAAGTCCGCAATGGGGGACTATACCCTGTCAGGAGGAGTTTTGACTCACCATGAGGAGCTTCGGCTCAAAGTCCGCACTGGGGGACTATACCCTGTCAGGAGGAGTTTTGACTCACCAGGAGGAGCTTCGGCTCAAAGTCCGCAATGGGGGACTATACCCTGTCAGGAGGAATTTTTGACTCTCCAGGAGGAGCTTCGGCTCAAAGTCCGCAATGGGGGACTATACCCTGTCTGGAGGAGCTCCGGCTCATTTTTCTAGAATTGGCCATCCTTTTTCTTGTGATTTCTGGATTTATATTTGATGATTTCTGGAATTTATGTTTCACTAACTTTTACGATTGGCATTGATATATATGTCATTTATTGTGGCTTGGTGAATGAAATTAGGAGTATGACATTCCTTTTTATCTTTGAGAAGATCTTTGCGATATTGATTAATCTCTTATTGATTTTTCAATTATATATTTATCATAGCTTGGCATTGTGATTATTATACGTTTAGTCATATTTCTTATTCTATATCATTTCTTCTGATATTTATAGCTATACTGATCCGTTTATTATTTTCTTCTTAAATAATACTCGGGTCTGACCGAGATGTTACAGGTGCTTCTGCTCGACTTCTCTTCTGGGGTTATCATATGATCTTTTGGCTAACTACTTTAGTCTAGTAGTTTTTGTTGTATACATTTGAGATACAGACTCTATGATGTATACTTATTCTTTTTTCTAGCACTTGTATCTATTCTATTTTTGATATTGTGGATCTTGTTTGACCACTACTCTGATGTACAGTTTGATGTGTTATATTCATATCTATTTCCGCCTTTGTGATATGAATTATCTGTGACTGATTTGTGTTATGTTTATTTCTATACTTGGTTTCCGAAGACCTTTATAGCCACTGTGTATTAGCTTTGAGTTTGTGTCGGTATGTCGGATTTCCTCCTTAAATGAAATGCATGTTATTTTTGTCTAGCATATCGGTACTCGCACAAAGCAATTACACAGATGGTCGCTCCTCAACAGCCTTATTCTCCATGCTAGTCGACAGCATTACTCCGTAGTGTTCTTGGCTAGTGTGGATATAGAGGTGGGGCGACACAGCTTGGTATCAGAGCCAAACTTCGAAACAGTGTAGAATAATCTAGCAAGGATCACGTCCTAAGTCTTTCTTAGGAGTCGTGCTTTAGGATTTAATTCGAGTCTTCGTACCGATTCATCCTATTTTCTTTATGATTCCTTATTTTATCTATCAAGAATTGCTTGATATTTATCTTGAGAATAACTTTTTCTTATTCTTTATTTCTTTCTTAAAGAAGAGAAATGGTTAGACCAGGCCGTCCCGGCGCCGGTCAATCTAGTGCTACTCCCCAAGATGGAGTTTTTATGTCTGTCCAGCAGCTTCTAGATCTTGTTAAGAATGCTCAAGCTGCCGGACCCAATCCATATCCTACTCATCCTAGATCCGGTTTTGCACGCTTGTGTAGAGACTACACCGATTTGGGTGGAAGGCCATTCAAGGGATCCGAGAGTGTTATTGAAATTCAAGCTTGGCTCAAATCATGCGATCGTATCTTTACTCGCATGAATCTTATTGACCTACATCGAGTCCAAGTGGCTTCTAGCATGCTCCAAGAAAGAGCATTAGAATTGTATGAGCTCTTGGTTTTCGAAATCATTGAAGCGGATCTTACTTGGGAGCAATTTCGGGGAAGATTCGAATTGAAATTTGTGCCGGAGGCTGAAAAAGTAACTTTGGCCTGGCGTTTTATTGACCTTGTTCAAGGTGAATCTTCTGTGACAGACTATGTCGCATCTTTCGAATCTCTGTCCAAAAACGGGGTTGATTACATTAATACCCCATTGAAGAAAAATCAGAGATTTGTCTATGGCTTGAATAAGAATCTTAAGAAGCCATTACTTCTGAAACTTGAAGTTTCATTTGATGAGCTTATTGATATCGCTCTTCGTCTTGAAGAGGCCGATAGAGAAAGTGATGTCGAGGTTGGGAGTGCCAAACCGAACTCCAACAACACCAAGAAGAGGCATCCCTTTATTAGGTTCGAAAGTCCTAATCCTAACAAGAGGGCGAAGCAAGAGACTTCTATAGCAAATACTCCTATCCCTAATCGCGGAGAATGCTACAATTGTGGCTCTAGGGACCACTATATAAATAGGTGTCCAAGGCCTATTTCTTGCCGCTATTGCAAAAGTGCGGATCATTATATATCTTCGTGTCCCAAGCGTCGAAGCAAGAGAGAAGGAAAAGCTGCAAGTCCCTAGTAACTCTTCTCTTAGTCAAGGTATTTTACATTCAATCCTTGATGGCGTTATTTTATTTCGTGATCTTCTTATTCGAGTTCTTTTTGATATGGGTTCCATCTCACTATTTTATATCAAAAGAACTTGATGATTCTTTTTCTTTGAAAATATTTTAGGCTTGATGACTTCTTTGAGAGTTGCGAATCCGGATGGTAGATCCGCAACACTCAATTTGCTTTTTATTGATGTCGAAATTATTTTATGTGATTTTTCTGTCCGAGCCGATTTCTACTTAGGCTTCGGAATTTACTTTTGTAAGGATTGGCTCAATCGTTATGAAGCCCATATCCTACTTTCCGTGTGGACTATTCATCTTCGACATTTTCTATCTATTAAGCAGATTTCTATTTCTCCTTTGTGATTTCGATTCCAACTTAATGGCATCATTTTATTTTTTAAGCCCGCACGATAAGGAAAGTGTTATTTCTCTCATTCATGTAGTTTGAAAATTTTTTCGGTATTTTTGAGTTTGTCTTAGGATTATCACTTAAGAAATCTTTTGTGTGGTGTTAAGGTCTTTCTAGCTCGACCTTGCCACCAGTTTTCATTTGCTACGAGTTGCGGAAGTTAGCATTCCACTTACCGCATTCCGCACTCGTTATGATTCTTATGAATGACTTATTATGTCATTCAGTTTGTCCAGCTTATTTCATCCATTTTAGGTATCGAGAATTCTATCCAATATCTCGATGATTCCATTTTTTCGCATTTATTGATTTTGGATGAAAATAGGAATTTAAAATTTTGCAAATCTTTTTCATAAGATTTATTTATAAATACAATTGGATTTTGTTCTTGAAACGAATGAATAATATTCTTAAAAGTTTTTAAGAAACATGTTTATCATATAAAAGATGGTTTTGTGATTGTATTGTCCATTGAGTGCTTTAAGAATTCTAGTCGATGCGCTTCATCAACGTTATCGATAGGAATTTCCTAAACGCTTTGATGAGACAGTCAGACACAATAAATTGACTTGTAAAAATGTAAAATTTTCTAGAAAGATTATTACATAAAGATAAATGTAATTTTGAAAGTTTTAACTTTTCAGGAAAGAAGATTATTTAAAAGAAATTCTTTCTTTTCGATACTCTTATTCTTGTGATTCCTGAAGGGGAACCAAGACTTTGCTATTTGTACCGATACTAGTCGTATTGGTTTGGATGCCATTCTCTTGCAAAGGAGAACGTGCTATCACTTGTGCTTCTAAATCATTATAGCTTATCGAGACTAGATATGCCACTCATGATCTAGTGCTCGCGGCCATAGTTTGTAATTTTGGAATTTATCATCATCGTATTTGGATGAGAAATTTGTTCTCCATCTCGATCATAAATCCTTGAATATTTATTTTCTCATAGGGAACTTCATGTTGACTCGAGTTCCTAGCATCTTATGATCTGGATATTCTTTCTATTCCCGAAGGGGAAATCATATTGCCAATACGTTTTGTCGTAGGCAACAAGGTGTTGATTCTTTGATGATGTCTAAATGGAATTATCTTTTTATCAAGTTCATCGAACGTTTTGATATACTTCGTTTCATTGAGCTTTATCTCATTTTTTTATGGACTTGCGTCCGATGTTCTTTTATGGTCTTCGGTTCATCGGATGTACTGTTATTATACTACATCGTTGTTCCGGTTTATCGGTTCATTGGACGTACCGTTTTTGTACTACGTCGGTGTTTCGAAATGTAACGACCCAGAATTTTTGATGACTTGAATTTGAATATTTAATTAATTTTAAATATTAATAAGTGAATTTTTGGAGTCGAATAAATTTTATTTTGAATTTTGGATTTAATTTTGCAATTAAATCGATTTATTTAATAGTGAAATTCCAGAAATAATTAAATATTGGGTTAAATATGATTGAAAATGGTTTGGAAAATTTTGTTTTATCATATTGAAGTTATAGAAATATTTTAGAACTTGTAAAACTGAATTTGGAGTTAATTTGTAAAAATTGAATATTTTAATATTTAATTATCGACTGAAAATAGCCAATTTTTGAACAGTCTCAAAATTGAACGAAACGAGTTCCATTGGATCCGTAATAGTTAGTTATTATCGGATTTCAAATTTCGTAGCAAACGGAGTTGTCGTTTGACCGTGGCAGCTCGAAACGCATCGATATCGTTTTAATTTTAATTCGGCGAGTTAAAATAGCCATTTTTCAAACGGTCTCGGATTTCGACGAAACCAGTTTCATCGGATCCGTAATGTGATATTATTGCAAGATTTCAAATTTCAAGTCGTTTGGATTTGCCGTTTGTCCGGTACAAGCCAAAACGCCTAGAAATCGTTTAAATCGGTTTAAATTTAAATCGAGCATTTATAGTCGTATCTCACACATACTTCCGAATTAGCTTACGAAACCTGTTCCATTGTGTCCGAAATGCGGAAAAACCTTAGAATCGCCTGGCGGCACGCGTCGTTTGGAGTTCGTTTGCAAAAGTGTTAAATTGGGCATTTTTATTATTAAAATAATATTAACATATATGTTATCTTCTTTTCCAAAACCCTAATCACTATCACCAGCCGCCTCCTATAGGTCCAATGGCCGAAATCATCCCATTTTCCCCTCTCAAAATCTCCAAATCCGCTCATCGAATCGAGAAACTTACAACATGAAAGTTGTAGAGCATGGTGTGGACTACAGATCCAACGGTGGATCTCAGCTATCGTCGCCGTTTGGAGGCAGGATGGGGCCGCGTCTCCTGGGAGTTGCGCACGCAACTCGAGGCATGGGCAGGGGCCGCGATGCGTGGTGCATGGACCGAAGGTAGAGGGAGCGAAGGCCTTCGAAGCAGTAGTTCTCGATCGAGCTGAATGCGTGGTAGGTGGCGGTGGTCTCGTGCCCTAACTCGGTGATGTTTGGGTTCACGTTTCTGTAACACGCGAAGAGGAGAAGAAGGCTGGAAGCTTGCGTGCGCGTTGGGTAGTTTAGATGAGCGGCTTTGATTTTCTTGGTAATTAAATAAAAGAAAATTAGTTTTAAATTGTTGTTCGAACTTTGAAAATTAATAACGATCTCATACGTTATCAGATTGTAACGAATTTGGATGCGTTGGAATCGCTGAGTCGAGCACTACGCGATGGTGCAAATCCGGAGCCATTCCGGGCAAGTAGGAATTTGGGTTAAATCGAACACTGTCCGGTTTAATTTGAATTTCGAACGCTCGCCGAAACTCAAGGTGAGAACTCCTCACTCAATCGAAAGGTTTTGTTTAAAATTTTAAATAGTTAATATTGATCGATAATTGTTGATTAATTGTGGTAGTAGATATAATAGGATATATATTATATATAGCAATATATATATATTGGCATATGTATATATTGGATTTGATTTCCCGCCTCGTATAGCGGATGAGACCCTATTGCGCCGTTATTAAGCGGAATATTTATAAAATCCCATATACCGCGATATTCCACCTCGAAGTGGAATTGGTATTGTGCTAACGTCTGTGGATGCAGGGTAACAGGTTGGAGGGATCCAACTGGATTCCTCACATATTTATTTGTTTATGAATATTATGTTGATTGTTGATAATCACATTGTTATATGATGTTATTCCCATGATTGACCATTCGATGTCGTTGCATCATCGGATTCTAATTTTTAAATTAAAAATAACGGTTTTGAATTTAAAAGGGGTTTTAAATCGATTTTTCAAAGAATATGGTTTATTAAAAAAAATTTTGAATTGATTAATATTTAAAATAAATAGATGGATAAAATTTTATGTTTTAAAAATTTATATTTTTATAAAATATAACTTAAAAGAAATTTTTAACAATAATAGGTTTTTATAAAATAGTTAAATTTGGTTTTTGGGAAGTTATTATTATTAATGGTTTATATAAAGGATTTTATAAATGGATGTTTTTAAATAAAAATTTATTGAAGTTATAGAATAAATTTATAAAGCGTTAAGTTGATATATAACATGAATTTCACTAGGATTTATAGATTAATAAATGTGAAATTTATAAAACGAATGGTTATTGGAAAATTTTAAGTTTATAAGTTATTAACTTATAGAAATGGATTTGGGCATTAAAAAGGAGAATTTTGTTGAAATTGTAAATAAATGAAGATTTCATTAGTTGAAATTATTATAAACCATAAAGAAACCTTGTAAGTGATAAGATTTTAAATTGGTGAAGTTCAAAGGAACGATTTGGTAAATAAATAATATTATAAGTATTTAACTTACAATATGGCTTTTGGGTATGAAACTGGGTTATGTAAATTGCATCGGATTAATAAAGGAATTTATAAAATTGGGGTTTATAATAGAAATGGAATTTATAAACTATGTTTATAAATTTGAAATTCATCGAATTTGATAAATTGAAATATGGGAATTTGTTAAGTGGGCTATATTCACTATTTTGAATATTGAATAGATTATTAAATAAAATGGGTTTGTTTTTGGGAAAGGAATGTTTTAAATGGAATTTAAAACGAATTAAAGGTGTTTTAAAATGCATTGAGTATTGAAAACATAGATTTCAACATTGATTGTTGAAATAGACGTTTTCGAGAAACAGAAGGGGATAATTTGTATAGTATTGGATTTATATATCTATTTTTAATTTCAAATCCATATACTAGTGTTTTGGGTTGTCGTAACGATGTTTTACGCAACATTCGTTTTTAACCCAAATAAATGTGAATAAAAGAATATTTCTTTAAAGGAATGAAATTAATACTTAACTATGGTTTAAGCATATGGAATATTTTCGAATTGTTGAAAATAAATTGAATTGTGAATTACTTATTTTTTTAATAAGTTTAGAAATGATTTTCCAATATGGAATGGAACGTTTTTGTGAATTCACCTTTTAAAGGTAAAAGTGTAAGCGAATATTTTGGAATCGATTTGAAATCAAATATGAATGGGTATTTGGGATTTAATTCACGTTGGAATTTATAGGAAGGGAAATTTGTTTAAAAATAAATGTTGATTTATTTTTTAAAATATGGAAATAAAATTTACGAAATTGGAACGTAAGTTAAATTAAATCGGTAAGGATTTATTTGTTGATTTGAAATTTGTTTTCAAAAAGGTATAAAAGATGAATTGTAGTTTGAAATTGGTTTTCAAATGGTTAAGGTGTGTGATTTGAAATTTGTTTTCAAATGGTTAAGGTGTGTGATTTGAAATTTGTTTTCAAATGGTTGAGTTGTGTAATTTGAAATGGGTTTTCAAATGGTTAAGTGTGGAAATTTTATCGTGTAAAGGTGTTTTGGTAAACCAAATAACTTTGAGAAATTATTTGGAAATTGTGTATATATATCTTGTAAAGATATTTTGGGGAATTAAATAATTTTGGAAAATTATTTGGAATCTGATGATGTGGCGCATCTTTATTGATAGTTAAATAACCGACTATCAATATTTACCCTTGGATGGTATTGATTGTGTTTGTTTGGAATTGAATGCACACTTATTTTTAAAAATAAGCGCTCGCTATTCGGTTTAGCCGGGAGAGGACCTTTGTGTCATATATCCCATTCCGAATATGCGATACGTCGTTTGGATCGCATTTGAAGACCGGTGTGAAGACCGGGTATTTGTGAAAACGATAGGATGACCTATCGATTGTCTCCGCATCGTTAGCTACGATATGGAGATTTCCTTTGTGATGGGAAATTTTATCGGGATTGTGAATACCCGGATTGCAAGGGCTTCTTTGGAAGTGCCTTCGGTTCTGTTCGAACCCGGAACAGACTTGCTTATCTAGGTGAAACGTGATGGGGGGTTCTCGCTTTGCGTTAGGTGGCGAACGGGAGACTCTTACCCCTACACGTCCTCTTTACGGGGTTGGTTAGGCCTAAGCCGTGACAGTCGAGAGGCTGGCCGTAAAAGCAAGGTCTGGGGTACCAGTGTAAGCCACGGTGGGGCTGGGATGGTTGAAAAGCCTACCGGTTACTGCTGAATTATAACGACCCTGACTCGACCTTCGAAAATCGGCACCGAATACGACACTCATATTCAAATGCCGCAGATCCAAACGTCGAACCTGGTTCGCCGGAGCTTATAACACATTAAGTAAATAACACAGCGGAAGAAATGAATAGCATAAATGATATACAACTTTTGATACAATAACTGGTACAACATGAATGGTACAATGAACATCAATATATATCAGAGATACAAGGAATAGCAGCGAAAATATAATAATAACACTAGCAGCGGAACAAATCTCCAAAATAGTCTTCAAGAAAGAAATCCAGTATCAGTAATCTCCATCTCTAAAGCACCAATCCAGAAATAGCTCGAACTCCCAATAACGATGCACAAAGATAAGCAAATGCAGCTGTGGTCCAAAACTGAACCAACTCCAGAAATCTACTAAGAATCTGACTATCTGAAAACCCAACTCTAGAACTGCCCGTGTGGGAAATAGTGGGCACCCAGAGTTTAGGAAAGGAACAATAAACTCCAGGTCAGTCGTGGGACTGGTATGAGCAAACAAAAACATTTGGTCTTTAAAAACAAGCAACAAGGAATTTAAAATAAATCCGTAATGCTTTTTGGAAAATGAAACTACCATAAGGCCTCCCGCCACACACACAATGCAAACGCAGAATTGGAGGAGATTTCTCCTTATGACAGTCAAATATGCTTAATACGAGAAAGTTTTCTTTGATATTATTACTAGTGCATAGTGCAGAAAACCATTTCGAAAGTACAATATAAATCCTAGCCAGCATAGACATTCCGAACTATGCCTACTATAGCTACCATCCAAACAGTGGTGACCACCATAAGTGAATGGCAGGTAATACAACTAAAACCGTACAAGGCACGTATTGGATGAATGGATTCCCAACAAATGGTCAGGCTAAGGAACTTCCTACTGCCACATGGGATCGCCTCTGGCGGGACGTCCCGAGAACTAACGTTACGGTTAGATCTCTGCCAACACAAGGCCGGGTTACCTCTGTAACTAGGTAACTACTACACGAATATGCCATCCCCCGGTCCTTTGGGACCTTTATCCGAGGCGCCTCAAAGCAACAACCACACAGTAAATGAGATTGGAGCAACCACATAGGTTAAATACCGGGGCTCCATACCTGATACCACCCTTTACCAGAAGGGAATGACACACCCTAAAGGGAGCGACCCTCATAACCTTGCCGCATCTTTCCTGTTTCGACCATTTCCGGGGAGTGAGGTCCTGATGCAGTCTCGTCCACAAAGCTACGCTTTGGCACAAAGCCATGCTCTGGGTCAACAGATGACCAAAGCAATGATCACAAAGATAAATGATCAAACAAATGATCATATCACAAATGATCAACCAATGATCATCACACAGCAGCACTCAGCATGCCACATTACCAAATTGGGAATATCACTGATAAATATCAACTACATAACCTCTGAGCTCGTACGTCTCAGAGAAGGGTGTTAAACTAAGAGAATAAATTCTCCGCCACCAAGCAGAAATGTATTTGATAGAAATCAGATAACATCTCAAAGTGTAATGTCGGACATACAACCATACAAGTCTGTTCCGGGTTCGAACAGAACCGAAGGCACTTCCGAAGAAGCCCTTGCAAATCCGGGTATCCCCAATCCCGATCGGACTTCCCATCACTAAGGAGAACTCTATACCGGAGCTACTCGGTGCAGAGACAATCGATAGGTTATCCTATCGTTCTCACAAATACCCGGTCTTCACCACCGGTCTTCAATTGCTATCCATAACGTCGTATCACTATTCGGAATGGGTTATATGACACAAGGTCCTCTCCCGGCTAAACCGAATAGTAAGCACCATATTTTAAAACATATGGATATGGGATTTTAGTTAAGTCACAACTTATAAAAATCTAAAACTTTTCTTTCAAATGGTTAAACAAATTATCATTTTTAAATCTTTAAACAAAAAGATTTATTTCACAAAGTTTCACCTAGCTTCACAAAGATCTATTCATAGATTTCAAAACAATTCCCATTTCAATTGGATTAACCCAATTAAATCTTTAAATTAAAGATTTATAGCTTTCAAAACACATTTCCAAAGATTTGTCTAAAACTTGGAAAACAATTTTCCTTTTAGACTTGAAAAACCTTTTAACACAACTTGAAAGTCCATTTCTTATGAGATAGCAAATCTAATTTATACAAGTTGAAATCTTGAGTTGAATTTAAATTTCAAAACATCACCTTGAAAAATGGTTTAAAACCCATATAACCCATTTGTAAGTTGAATAACTTTTTAAACAATAGTTTCCAAGTCATAGAATTCAATTTCAAATATTGAATTCAAATTTAAATCCAATTATTTAAATTTCAAAACTCAATCAAGTTATTTAAAAATAACCATTTTCAAAAGCTTCAATTCTAGTTTTAAAAAAACTATTTTGGATTTAAAAATTCAATTTTAAAACAATTTCAAAATCTGTGACTTAACTCATTTCCACGTGCAACCCATATTTGTGTGTGTATAGTGTGGTCCGGGGTTTTACACAATAGTGCACAACATCATCAATCAGCATAGATTCAATTATTACAATTCGATGTGGGTTTCGGATAACCAAATGGAATCCGACTCCCTGTCGCATCGAAATTCAAATGTCGTTTTATGGGTCAAGGGGTTTTCATATTCATACGACAGTATAATCATCACAAATATAGCAGCTCAGCACAAAGCATCACATAACATCACATCACATACCAAATATATCAATCCATCACAAAGCATTCCATAATAATCAAACATCTCAAGTTAAGATGAATAAATTTGTGTGGTTTTAAATTTATCCACCACATAATTACTTTCATTTATTAGCCCTAATTAATTAACTATCCATATTTATTCAATTAATAAATCTTCAATTATTAATTTAAAATTTAATATCATACAATTAATGATTTCTTAATTACAAATTAATTATTCTAAGAAAAATTAATCTTAAACTTTAATTAATCAAATTAAAACCCTTAATTACTTTAATTAATTATCCATTTCATTAATTAATTAATTATATTAATTATCCATTTCATTAATTAATTAATTATATATTTATTTTTAAAAATATGGAAATAAAATTTACGAAATTGGAACGTAAGTTAAATTAAATCGGTAAGGATTTATTTGTTGATTTGAAATTTGTTTTCAAAAAGGTATAAAAGATGAATTGTAGTTTGAAATTGGTTTTCAAATGGTTAAGGTGTGTGATTTGAAATTTGTTTTCAAATGGTTAAGGTGTGTGATTTGAAATTTGTTTTCAAATGGTTGAGTTGTGTAATTTGAAATGGGTTTTCAAATGGTTAAGTGTGGAAATTTTATCGTGTAAAGGTGTTTTGGTAAACCAAATAACTTTGAGAAATTATTTGGAAATTGTGTATATATATCTTGTAAAGATATTTTGGGGAATTAAATAATTTTGGAAAATTATTTGGAATCTGATGATGTGGCGCATCTTTATTGATAGTTAAATAACCGACTATCAATATTTACCCTTGGATGGTATTGATTGTGTTTGTTTGGAATTGAATGCACACTTATTTTTAAAAATAAGCGCTCGCTATTCGGTTTAGCCGGGAGAGGACCTTTGTGTCATATATCCCATTCCGAATATGCGATACGTCGTTTGGATCGCATTTGAAGACCGGTGTGAAGACCGGGTATTTGTGAAAACGATAGGATGACCTATCGATTGTCTCCGCATCGTTAGCTACGATATGGAGATTTCCTTTGTGATGGGAAATTTTATCGGGATTGTGAATACCCGGATTGCAAGGGCTTCTTTGGAAGTGCCTTCGGTTCTGTTCGAACCCGGAACAGACTTGTATGGTTACGTGTCTGACATTACATTTTGAGAGATATAGCAGATTTCTTTCAAATACATTTCTGTTGGTGGCGGAGAATTTATTCTCTTAGCTTAACACCCTTCTCTGAGACGTACGAGCTCAGAGGTTATGTAGTTGAAGGTTATCAGCGATATTTCCCAATCTGGTAATGTGGCATGCTGAGTGCTGCTGTGTGATGATCATTGGTTGATCGTTTGGATATGATCATTTGTTTGATCATTTATCTTTGTGATTATTGCTTTGGTCATCTGTGGACCCAAAGCATGGCTTTGTTGCACAAAGCGTAGCTTTGTGGACGAGACTTCGTCAGGACCTCACTCCCCGGAAATGGTCGAAACAGGAATATGCGGCAAGGTTATGAGGGTCGCGCCCTTTAGGGTATGTCATTTCCTTCTGGAAAAGGGTGGTATCATGGTATGGAGCCCAGATATTTACTCATGTGGAAAACACTATATCTATTTCTGTGTGGTGTTGTTGGTATCGAGCGCTCGGATAAAGGTCCCAAAGGACCGGGGGATGGCATATTCGTGTAGTAGTTACCTAGTTACAGAGGTAACCCGGCCTTGTGTTGGCAGAGATCTAACCGTAACGTTAGTTCTCGGGATGTCCCGCCAGAGGCGATCCCATGTGGCAGTAGGAAGTTCCTTAGCCTGACCATTTGTTGGAAATCCATTCCTCCAATACGCGCCTTGTACGGTTTTAGTTGTATTACCTGCCATTCACTTATGGTGGTCACCACTGTTTGGATGGTAGCTATAGTAGGCATAGTTCGGAATGTCTATGCTGGCTAGGATTTATATTCTACTTTCGAAATTGTTTTCTACACTATGCACTAGTAATAATATCAAAAATGATTTGATTTTCGCGTAGTAAGCATCTTTGACTATCATAAGGAGAAATCTCCTCCAATTCTGCGTTTGCATTGTGTGTGTGGCGGGAGGCCTTATGGTAGTTTCATTTTTCCAAAAAGCATTTCGAATTTCGAAAGTTAAATTTAAATTTTCTTGTTGCTTGTTTAAAGATAAACTGTTTTTGAGTTCTCACACCAGTCACATGACTGACCTGGAGTTTATTGTTCCTTTCCTAAACTCTGGGTGCCCACTATTTTCCACACGGGCAGTCTAGAGTTAGTTTATCAGGTTATTCTGGATTCGGGAGTTGCTGTGCAGATCTGGAGGCGAGCCAGATAGCGTAGTCTATTATCTATTGTATATAGTATTTCTTTTCCGCTGTTATTGTTGTACACTCTAATGATGTGATGTATTGTGATGTATGTATAAAATGTATAGTTCTTTTGTTTTAATGATATTCATTTATCTATTATATGTTGTTCCGCTGCGATTGTGAGATTCTGATATTGTTTCTCGTTCTGTTACTTGTTTTCTGTTTTCTCCTCTCTTTCTTTTCTTTCTTCTTCTACCTCTTTCTTCTTCTAAAACCCTAACGGTTCGATTTTTCGGCAACGAAAAATCTCGATCGTTACATTTGGTATCAGAGCATATGGTTAAGCGACAACCTGCTCTGTTGGGTGTTACTCATTAGAGATAGAGTCAGCAGTACTCTAGAATGAGTGTGAGTGTTATAATAGATATGAGTGCGTATTTGTTAGTGAGTATAAAATTGTTTTATATTGTGATGATTGGTTTGTTGAGTGGTATATGAACCTTCGTCGGCGCAGCCTCGAAAACTGAATCGAAGGGGTTCCTAAACACTTGAATAGAACAATTCGACACAATATTGTTTTAAATTGGGTAAATGAAATAATTTTGCCTCGATTATATTTTATATATAAAAAGAAAATAATTTTTCAAGGATTATTGAAGTGTGTATATAATTGATTGCTTGGTTGTTGTAAATGATATATATATAAAATAATTAAAAGTTGTTTGAATGAGCTAATAAAAGCAACTATTGTAAAAGAATAATGGTATAAACCAATGAATCATAAGATGAAATTATAATTGATGATGATTTACAATTGTAAGATAAGCATGTATGTATATAAGAAGTAAAATTATATAAGTAAAAGGTTTATAAAAGTGATTTATGAATAGAAAGAAAACTTTTTGAAAGAATAATTAGCATTGATTTCACTATTGTCACTGGGAAATAATAAGGGTGATGACTGCAGCATCATCAGTATCATTTTCGAGTTTCTATGTGATGGATTTGCTACAAAAATGAATTTAAAAATTGAAGTTTTGTTGTAATAAATCAATTTGAAATTAAAATTCAACTTGAAGTTGATAAGTATAAGCGAAAAAAGGTTTTGAACTTATAAAATAAGTTAGAAGTTGAATAATAAGTTTTATAACTTATAGAATGGGAAAATGTAAGTGAAACCAGTTATTGAAGTGGTTAAACAATTAAGTTAAGTAAAATGGAATATGAATTTGAATATTGATATGAATTTGACTTAAGTAAAAGTTAAATAGGATTTACTTTGGAATTTAAAATCCGAATTGAATTGATAAGTAAAACTTAAGTTTAATTAACAAATGATGTTTAAATGGAATAACTTAAGTGAAGTTGAATAAAAAATTGATCTTTGCATCAAAGTTAAATAATCAAGTGAATTAAATGATGTAAATAAAGTTGAAATGGAATGCAAGTTAAGTAATGTTGAAAGAATTGATGTTAATATCAAAGTAAGTGAATAAAGTGAGTAAATGAAATTGTTAAAGATGTGAACTTAAGTTATATAAATGAAATTCAATTTTATTTGTAAAAAGAACTAGCAATTGAATTAAAGAATGGATTGAATGTTAATCAATCGAATGTAAGTAAGTTGATATGAAACGATGTATGTAAGTGTAAATTCATTGAAGTTAGTTGAATAATTGGATGAAAATCAATTGAATGCTAAACCAATTGGAATTAAAACAGTTGAACCAAATTGAATGTAAGTAAAATAAATAAATTTGGTTGTATTGGATGTACATTAGATGTTGTTTGTTTGTTGATTGATTATATGTAAATACATTAAGTGTTAATGGAAATAATCTAGCGAAAATGAAAGCTATGTGATTGAACTCAAATTGAATGTAAAGTAAATGAATTTGAATAGAATTGAATTTGATTTGGGCTGAATATGAACCAATGTGAATTTAATTAGTGAATGTAACTAATTGAAACGAATGAATTGAATATGCAACTTCAATAATAAACCAAAAATGTATAAGAAGCATGTATTGGAAATTTTGTAATTGAATTGGCAAAATGATTTGAATGTTGATGTTGGAATTGGATACTATTACTAGTATGATATACAGGTATATAATGGAATTGGGATTTTGGTTATGAAGTTAAATTGAATTGCTCAACAAAAAGGTACGTATTTCAGTTTTTATATGAGATTTGGTGATTTCCTTCTCCAGCCACTTGGCTTTCTTTTTTTCTTTTGATTCTGAGGGGCCGTGGTGCCGTTTTGTAGTCGTACCGATCTAGCCGCGCAAAGGAGACTCTGGCGAAATTTTTCGAAAATTTAGGGAGTTAGAAGATTTTTGAGAAAATTTTGAAAGTTTGGGAATTTGAATTTAAATTTAAATTTGAATTGTCAAATAAACAATGTTGTTTGAAACTTATAATTGGAGTTGGAAAGCTAATTGAAATGATAATAAATCTTTAATAAAAAGATTGTTTTGAAAAGTTAGTAAAACTAATTAGCTTTGGAAAAATAATAAACGGATTATGAATTATTCTCCTTAACTTGCAATTTCGAGGACGAAATTCTTTTAAGGGGGGAAGATTGTAACGACCCAGAATTTTTGATGACTTGAATTTGAATATTTAATTAATTTTAAATATTAATAAGTGAATTTTTGGAGTCGAATAAATTTTATTTTGAATTTTGGATTTAATTTTGCAATTAAATCGATTTATTTAATAGTGAAATTCCAGAAATAATTAAATATTGGGTTAAATATGATTGAAAATGGTTTGGAAAATTTTGTTTTATCATATTGAAGTTATAGAAATATTTTAGAACTTGTAAAACTGAATTTGGAGTTAATTTGTAAAAATTGAATATTTTAATATTTAATTATCGACTGAAAATAGCCAATTTTTGAACAGTCTCAAAATTGAACGAAACGAGTTCCATTGGATCCGTAATAGTTAGTTATTATCGGATTTCAAATTTCGTAGCAAACGGAGTTGTCGTTTGACCGTGGCAGCTCGAAACGCATCGATATCGTTTTAATTTTAATTCGGCGAGTTAAAATAGCCATTTTTCAAACGGTCTCGGATTTCGACGAAACCAGTTTCATCGGATCCGTAATGTGATATTATTGCAAGATTTCAAATTTCAAGTCGTTTGGATTTGCCGTTTGTCCGGTACAAGCCAAAACGCCTAGAAATCGTTTAAATCGGTTTAAATTTAAATCGAGCATTTATAGTCGTATCTCACACATACTTCCGAATTAGCTTACGAAACCTGTTCCATTGTGTCCGAAATGCGGAAAAACCTTAGAATCGCCTGGCGGCACGCGTCGTTTGGAGTTCGTTTGCAAAAGTGTTAAATTGGGCATTTTTATTATTAAAATAATATTAACATATATGTTATCTTCTTTTCCAAAACCCTAATCACTATCACCAGCCGCCTCCTATAGGTCCAATGGCCGAAATCATCCCATTTTCCCCTCTCAAAATCTCCAAATCCGCTCATCGAATCGAGAAACTTACAACATGAAAGTTGTAGAGCATGGTGTGGACTACAGATCCAACGGTGGATCTCAGCTATCGTCGCCGTTTGGAGGCAGGATGGGGCCGCGTCTCCTGGGAGTTGCGCACGCAACTCGAGGCATGGGCAGGGGCCGCGATGCGTGGTGCATGGACCGAAGGTAGAGGGAGCGAAGGCCTTCGAAGCAGTAGTTCTCGATCGAGCTGAATGCGTGGTAGGTGGCGGTGGTCTCGTGCCCTAACTCGGTGATGTTTGGGTTCACGTTTCTGTAACACGCGAAGAGGAGAAGAAGGCTGGAAGCTTGCGTGCGCGTTGGGTAGTTTAGATGAGCGGCTTTGATTTTCTTGGTAATTAAATAAAAGAAAATTAGTTTTAAATTGTTGTTCGAACTTTGAAAATTAATAACGATCTCATACGTTATCAGATTGTAACGAATTTGGATGCGTTGGAATCGCTGAGTCGAGCACTACGCGATGGTGCAAATCCGGAGCCATTCCGGGCAAGTAGGAATTTGGGTTAAATCGAACACTGTCCGGTTTAATTTGAATTTCGAACGCTCGCCGAAACTCAAGGTGAGAACTCCTCACTCAATCGAAAGGTTTTGTTTAAAATTTTAAATAGTTAATATTGATCGATAATTGTTGATTAATTGTGGTAGTAGATATAATAGGATATATATTATATATAGCAATATATATATATTGGCATATGTATATATTGGATTTGATTTCCCGCCTCGTATAGCGGATGAGACCCTATTGCGCCGTTATTAAGCGGAATATTTATAAAATCCCATATACCGCGATATTCCACCTCGAAGTGGAATTGGTATTGTGCTAACGTCTGTGGATGCAGGGTAACAGGTTGGAGGGATCCAACTGGATTCCTCACATATTTATTTGTTTATGAATATTATGTTGATTGTTGATAATCACATTGTTATATGATGTTATTCCCATGATTGACCATTCGATGTCGTTGCATCATCGGATTCTAATTTTTAAATTAAAAATAACGGTTTTGAATTTAAAAGGGGTTTTAAATCGATTTTTCAAAGAATATGGTTTATTAAAAAAAATTTTGAATTGATTAATATTTAAAATAAATAGATGGATAAAATTTTATGTTTTAAAAATTTATATTTTTATAAAATATAACTTAAAAGAAATTTTTAACAATAATAGGTTTTTATAAAATAGTTAAATTTGGTTTTTGGGAAGTTATTATTATTAATGGTTTATATAAAGGATTTTATAAATGGATGTTTTTAAATAAAAATTTATTGAAGTTATAGAATAAATTTATAAAGCGTTAAGTTGATATATAACATGAATTTCACTAGGATTTATAGATTAATAAATGTGAAATTTATAAAACGAATGGTTATTGGAAAATTTTAAGTTTATAAGTTATTAACTTATAGAAATGGATTTGGGCATTAAAAAGGAGAATTTTGTTGAAATTGTAAATAAATGAAGATTTCATTAGTTGAAATTATTATAAACCATAAAGAAACCTTGTAAGTGATAAGATTTTAAATTGGTGAAGTTCAAAGGAACGATTTGGTAAATAAATAATATTATAAGTATTTAACTTACAATATGGCTTTTGGGTATGAAACTGGGTTATGTAAATTGCATCGGATTAATAAAGGAATTTATAAAATTGGGGTTTATAATAGAAATGGAATTTATAAACTATGTTTATAAATTTGAAATTCATCGAATTTGATAAATTGAAATATGGGAATTTGTTAAGTGGGCTATATTCACTATTTTGAATATTGAATAGATTATTAAATAAAATGGGTTTGTTTTTGGGAAAGGAATGTTTTAAATGGAATTTAAAACGAATTAAAGGTGTTTTAAAATGCATTGAGTATTGAAAACATAGATTTCAACATTGATTGTTGAAATAGACGTTTTCGAGAAACAGAAGGGGATAATTTGTATAGTATTGGATTTATATATCTATTTTTAATTTCAAATCCATATACTAGTGTTTTGGGTTGTCGTAACGATGTTTTACGCAACATTCGTTTTTAACCCAAATAAATGTGAATAAAAGAATATTTCTTTAAAGGAATGAAATTAATACTTAACTATGGTTTAAGCATATGGAATATTTTCGAATTGTTGAAAATAAATTGAATTGTGAATTACTTATTTTTTTAATAAGTTTAGAAATGATTTTCCAATATGGAATGGAACGTTTTTGTGAATTCACCTTTTAAAGGTAAAAGTGTAAGCGAATATTTTGGAATCGATTTGAAATCAAATATGAATGGGTATTTGGGATTTAATTCACGTTGGAATTTATAGGAAGGGAAATTTGTTTAAAAATAAATGTTGATTTATTTTTTAAAATATGGAAATAAAATTTACGAAATTGGAACGTAAGTTAAATTAAATCGGTAAGGATTTATTTGTTGATTTGAAATTTGTTTTCAAAAAGGTATAAAAGATGAATTGTAGTTTGAAATTGGTTTTCAAATGGTTAAGGTGTGTGATTTGAAATTTGTTTTCAAATGGTTAAGGTGTGTGATTTGAAATTTGTTTTCAAATGGTTGAGTTGTGTAATTTGAAATGGGTTTTCAAATGGTTAAGTGTGGAAATTTTATCGTGTAAAGGTGTTTTGGTAAACCAAATAACTTTGAGAAATTATTTGGAAATTGTGTATATATATCTTGTAAAGATATTTTGGGGAATTAAATAATTTTGGAAAATTATTTGGAATCTGATGATGTGGCGCATCTTTATTGATAGTTAAATAACCGACTATCAATATTTACCCTTGGATGGTATTGATTGTGTTTGTTTGGAATTGAATGCACACTTATTTTTAAAAATAAGCGCTCGCTATTCGGTTTAGCCGGGAGAGGACCTTTGTGTCATATATCCCATTCCGAATATGCGATACGTCGTTTGGATCGCATTTGAAGACCGGTGTGAAGACCGGGTATTTGTGAAAACGATAGGATGACCTATCGATTGTCTCCGCATCGTTAGCTACGATATGGAGATTTCCTTTGTGATGGGAAATTTTATCGGGATTGTGAATACCCGGATTGCAAGGGCTTCTTTGGAAGTGCCTTCGGTTCTGTTCGAACCCGGAACAGACTTGTATGGTTACGTGTCTGACATTACATTTTGAGAGATATAGCAGATTTCTTTCAAATACATTTCTGTTGGTGGCGGAGAATTTATTCTCTTAGCTTAACACCCTTCTCTGAGACGTACGAGCTCAGAGGTTATGTAGTTGAAGGTTATCAGCGATATTTCCCAATCTGGTAATGTGGCATGCTGAGTGCTGCTGTGTGATGATCATTGGTTGATCGTTTGGATATGATCATTTGTTTGATCATTTATCTTTGTGATTATTGCTTTGGTCATCTGTGGACCCAAAGCATGGCTTTGTTGCACAAAGCGTAGCTTTGTGGACGAGACTTCGTCAGGACCTCACTCCCCGGAAATGGTCGAAACAGGAATATGCGGCAAGGTTATGAGGGTCGCGCCCTTTAGGGTATGTCATTTCCTTCTGGAAAAGGGTGGTATCATGGTATGGAGCCCAGATATTTACTCATGTGGAAAACACTATATCTATTTCTGTGTGGTGTTGTTGGTATCGAGCGCTCGGATAAAGGTCCCAAAGGACCGGGGGATGGCATATTCGTGTAGTAGTTACCTAGTTACAGAGGTAACCCGGCCTTGTGTTGGCAGAGATCTAACCGTAACGTTAGTTCTCGGGACGTCCCGCCAGAGGCGATCCCATGTGGCAGTAGGAAGTTCCTTAGCCTGACCATTTGTTGGAAATCCATTCCTCCAATACGCGCCTTGTACGGTTTTAGTTGTATTACCTGCCATTCACTTATGGTGGTCACCACTGTTTGGATGGTAGCTATAGTAGGCATAGTTCGGAATGTCTATGCTGGCTAGGATTTATATTCTACTTTCGAAATTGTTTTCTACACTATGCACTAGTAATAATATCAAAAATGATTTGATTTTCGCGTAGTAAGCATCTTTGACTATCATAAGGAGAAATCTCCTCCAATTCTGCGTTTGCATTGTGTGTGTGGCGGGAGGCCTTATGGTAGTTTCATTTTTCCAAAAAGCATTTCGAATTTCGAAAGTTAAATTTAAATTTTCTTGTTGCTTGTTTAAAGATAAACTGTTTTTGAGTTCTCACACCAGTCACATGACTGACCTGGAGTTTATTGTTCCTTTCCTAAACTCTGGGTGCCCACTATTTTCCACACGGGCAGTCTAGAGTTAGTTTATCAGGTTATTCTGGATTCGGGAGTTGCTGTGCAGATCTGGAGGCGAGCCAGATAGCGTAGTCTATTATCTATTGTATATAGTATTTCTTTTCCGCTGTTATTGTTGTACACTCTAATGATGTGATGTATTGTGATGTATGTATAAAATGTATAGTTCTTTTGTTTTAATGATATTCATTTATCTATTATATGTTGTTCCGCTGCGATTGTGAGATTCTGATATTGTTTCTCGTTCTGTTACTTGTTTTCTGTTTTCTCCTCTCTTTCTTTTCTTTCTTCTTCTACCTCTTTCTTCTTCTAAAACCCTAACGGTTCGATTTTTCGGCAACGAAAAATCTCGATCGTTACACGAAATTATTCTGGCTTTGGTTCATTTGGCGTACCGTTTTTGTACTACGCTGATGTCCCAAATTATTTGGGTTTCTAGTTTCTCGGGCGAACCGTTTCTGTACTACGCCGTTGCACTGGCTCAATTTTCTGCTATTCTTGACGTTTTCTGCGTCTTTTAACTATGGAAATGCTTTTAGGTTTCCTATTTTTATTCTCGAGCTGGTGTTATCGATGAAATTGAAGTTTCACCAGATTTGATTTATGAGCAACATTCCATTCGCATCATTACTTCGGAGGTTGAGCGCCTTCGGAATAAAGATGTTCTTCTTGTGAGAGTTCAATGGTTCTCAAATCCTAAGGATTACTCTTGAGAAATCTTGAGAATTCATCAAACGAAAACTTTCGGATTTGCTCCTTCGTGCTCTTTATGGTGGACTTCTTGATTCAAATTTTCTTTTGTATAGATATGCTTCCATGGTTGTTACTTCTTATTTTCCTCTTAAGTATTGCAAGGACGCAATTTCTTTTAGGAGGGGAGTCTGTAACAACCCGCATATTTATCGATTGTATATTTAAATATTTTATTTAAATATTTTATCGATTCGTCGGATTTTGGTCCGAAAAACTACTTTTTGCAAATAGTCGAATTAGGACTCGAGACCCCTCCCATTGAGTTCAAAACGCCGTTTGCGATCTTTTTAAGTGTAAACTTTGATGTGTTTGGAGTTAGTGAAATTTTGCTACTTTTTCACTTAGGGCTTTGGTTTGGGCTGAGCCCATTAACCCCACTTAACTCGGTTCCAAACCTCTCCTCTTCATTACTTCATTTCATATTCCTAACACTTTAAGCTTTAAGCAACAATGGTGGAAGAGAGTGGAAATTAGAAATTCCAAGCCCTAGTTTCATTACAAATCCAAGATCTAGCTCCAAATTCATAGAGAACCCATTAGTAAGCATCTTCTTCTTCTTCTCCAACTCTTTCTCTTTTTGATTTCAGAAAATTCCTAAACCTAATTTGGGAAATGTTTCTCTTTTTAGCTTAGAATCAAGCTTCTTGAGTTGGATTTGAAGAGTGGTTGATTCCCCTTTTGCTTTCAAGCTTCTTCTTCAATTGTTTGGGTTCAAAGGTGAGATTTTTATCTCACATCTATGCTTATATTTATCTTCGATTGTTAGGTATGAATTCCTAACACTTATTCGTGTGCATTTGCTTTTGGTTTGGATTGATTTGGTGAATATTCCAATTTTTAGTGTTTTCAGTTCAAATCTTTAAAAATCCTAACTTTGATATTTGAACATGTTTTTGGTGATGTATCGAGGAGCATATAGGGCCGGGTAGTCGATTGGCATAAACCCTTAGCGTCGTTGCTCGTGCGATTGCAATTTGGTCGAGATTTGCATCTCATTTGAAATAGGTTTAAATTGGCAGAACATCAGGTTCGGCCGACCGAACCCCTGGTCCGGTCGACCGACCTGCTTCCAAAGTGCATAAGCACTTCTCTGTTTATGGTCCGGTCGACCGACTACAGGGTTCGGCCAACCGACCTGCTACCCCGAGCATTTCTGTTTTTCTGGTCCGGTCGACCGAGCTCTGTAGCCGGCCGACCGACCTGTTGCTGTTTTGCCTATTTCGCCTATATTGCATGGTTTTCCAAATTTAATCGATTCGTGTTATTTCCCTATTTGTTGTTATCATTTGTTATTGACTTTGATGACTTATTTTCTTCGGGAATTCTTGGAATATCCATTTCGATGGATTCGGTATCGATTTCTTTGGATTTCATTCACGTTTTCGAATGTGAATTTTAGTGATTGATTGTTCCTACAATCTTCTTTTTGATTTGTCACTTTAAAAATATAAAGGTTTTGAATACTAGTAGTAAATATCAAAACTCTTTCTTCAAATGATTTCAACACTATTTTAGTACAAAGCTCATTTTCTTAAGCCGTTTTCCAATCTATTAGTATATACAAGCCTTTACCTCACTCGTATGAGAAATCTAATTAAACGACTTAGTAAAACGATTGGTATGAAACGCTTGTGTTTACTTCGTCGGTTAATTCTTGGACTTGTTCGATTGAAACTCTTGTGACAATTTTCTAGTGGAGATCTACAATTTGTTCGTAAATATTTAAGTTAAGCTAGTGGTTATGGGACATGAAGCTAAGCTCATATATTTACTAGCTTACTGTAATTGACACTTCTCTTTGATCATGACGATCATTTTATGGTTTAGACTAGCATTGTGCGATGTCTCTTTGTCCACGTGGAGGACTATACCCTGTCATGAGGAACTTCGGTTCACCAGGAGGAGCTTCGGCTCAAAGTCCGCAATGGGGGACTATACCCTGTCAAGAGGAGTTTTGACTCACTAGGAGGAGCTTCGGCTCAAAGTCCGCGGACTATACCCTGTCAGGAGGAGTTTTTGACTCACCAGGGGCTCAAAGTCCGCAATGGGGGACTATACCCTGTCTGGAGGAGCTCCGGCTCATTTTTCTAGGATTGGCCATCCTTTTTCTTGTGATTTCTGGATTTCTATTTGATGATTTCTGGAATTTATGTTTCACCAACTTTTACGATTGGCATTGATATATATGTCATTTATTGTGGCTTGGTGAATGAAATTAGGAGTATGACATTCCTTTTTATCTTTGAGAAGATCTTTGCGATATTTATTAATCTCTTATTGATTTTTCAATTATTTATTTATCACAGCTTGGCATTGTGATTATTATACGTTTAGTCATATCTCTTATTCTATATCATTTCTTCTGATATTTATAGCTAGACTGATCCGTTTATTATTTTCTTCTTAAATAATACTCGGGTCTGACCGAGATGTTACAGGTGCTTCTGCTTGACTTCTCTTCTGGGGTTATCATATGATCTTTTGGCTAACTACTTTAGTCTAGTAGTTTTTGTTGTATACATTTGAGATACAGACTCTGTGATGTATACTTATTCTTTTGTCTAGCACTTGTATCTATTCTTTTTTTGATATTGTGGATCTTGTTTGACCACTACTCTGATGTACACTTTCATGTGTTATATTCATATCTATTTCCGCCTTTGTGATATGAATTATCTGTGACTAATTTGTGTTATGTTTATTTCTATACTTGGTTTCCGAAGACCTTTATAGCCACTGTGTAGTAGCTTTGAGTTTGTGTCGGTATGTCGGATTTCCTCCTTAAATGAAATGCATGTTATTTTTATCTGGCATATCGGTACTCGCACAAAGCAATTACACAGATGGTCGCTCCTCAACAGCCTTATTCTCTGTGCTAGTCGACAGCATTACTCCGTAGTGTTCTTGGCTAGCGTGGGTATAGAGGCGGGGCGTCACATCTTTTCTCATTTATTTAAACAAATCTGATACACAATTTAAAGCTTTTTTTGAATAATAATAGGATGATATCATCCAAAACATCCATCCATTTTCAATTTCCAGATCTCGAACCCATTTCCAGATCACACAAACTCCCAATTCAAATTAACCATTTAACTTCCCAAGTTAAATCCCAATTTCATATTGAAATTTCCAATTCAGGTTGCTTGTTAACTTATTTAATTTTCCCAAAGTCAAATTCAATTTGCTTAATTCCAGCCAACCTTACCCAATTTGAATTCCCATTTCAAATTTCAAACTTCACATTAATAATTTTATACGTTCAAAGACTTACCACCTTGGGTATCACATCTCATTCCAAATTTATAACTCAACATTTAGAGTTTATTTCAAGCCATCTTTGATATTGTGTATATTCCTCATACGCATATTATTTTCTTTACGAACTAAGTTTTCCTTAAATTTTAAACCACTTTTGGTTTTTAATTCAAAACAATTTTTTTTAAACAACCCTTGTTTGAAACAAGTCCCCTTTATCCAAATAATACTTTTTTATTATTTCTTTTATACTTTGAAACAAATTCCAAATTTTCGGGCTTAAATTTAAAACTTCACAATTTAGATCACCTTCGATTCCAAGTTATAAGTCAAACTTACCCAAATGTTTTACTTCCTTAAAACATTTCATTTTGCTTACTCATTAACACACACCTTATTATTGAACACAACAATCATTTATGATAATAACCAAGATTATCGTATCTGGAAACCAATTCATTATTATCTTATTCTAAAACTTTTTCCCAAATTCAAGATTTAATTCCAGTTTGAATCCATTTCAGACTTACCTTTATTTAATTTCAATAATTTAACAACCAATTACCTTAAAATTTATTAGTAAGAAATATTGCTTTATAAATCAAAATATATTCTTGTATAAAATCATTTAAAATCTTTATATAAGAAAATAACAAGTACGCTCTCATACACACACACACACACTCAACTCATTCTAGGGTACCATTGACCCTATCCTTAATGAGTAATCCCACCAAAACCAAGGTTCTCGCTTAACCTTCAGCTCTGATACCAACTGTAACGACCTGGAATTTTCGATCCCAAAAACTCCAGATAGTTAGAAAAAAAGAAGAAAGAGATAGAAGAATAAGAAGAACAAAAAAAACACCAACATCTCACATTCGCAGCGGATAAAATATAATAACAAATAATATCAACAAAGGAATTCTGTATCTGTCAAATACATTTATAATACATCAGAGTTACACATATATATACAGACACTGGATATACACAATCATCATGCCTCAGATATACACTAATATAATACAGCGAAAACAATCCATGCATTCCTGCCATCCGGCTCGCCTCCTGAGCTCCAGAACGTCCTTACCTGAAAATCTGTAATACTCGGTCTGAACCGAGCATTACATCAAAGTAACACCCGGGTCAGGCTGGAAACCAGCATGAGTAAACTCATCCAACATGGAATACAAAGCATACAAATTATATAAAGCCCGGGGTAACTCGTATCAGTTTACAAATTTACAATTTGTTATAGACACACTCATCTCACACATCAATTTTCTAAGTACCAAAATCTAGATTAAATAATCCAATTCTCTTAAATCATTTCATTCCAGCCTATTGGTTTCACATATCAATCTATAAAAATTCGAATTGGTTTCGGGTATCTTTTTAATACCCGACCCTGGTTTCTTCAAGTCTCATTCAAGGCATCCAATACCATTCACTCATCCATAAGCAAACGTGATCACTTCCAAATTAATTCAAATATTTCAAATTGAATTACTAACCTCAATCACTTAAATTTCTTCATTTAACATTGATTAATTTCAAATCAATTAGTTAATCATCCCTTAATTATCAATCTTAATTAATCATCCTGGATTAATTATCTTTTAATTACATTCAAGTAATTATCTTCAATTAATTACACAAATTAATTATTCTTAACCAAAAATAGTCATTAATCCTTAATTACTTATGTTAATTAATTTCTCATAAATCACTTATTATATTTTTATCAATCAACCTTTAACTACATCATTAATTATATCCAGATTTACTTAGATTTAAAAACTTTACTTACATTTAAAACTTCATTATAAATTCCAAACCATTAACCATTTTAAAGTAGTTAAAACAATTTAAATTCAAAAACTTATTTTATTTTTAAAAACTGAGATTCAAACTCAAATTCCATATTTTAAAACTTTGATTTAAAACTTATTTTAAACCAATTACAATTTAAACTTTCAGTTTACAATTCAAACCAAATATACTTTAAGCGCTTAAAAGTTGTTAAAACCCATTTAAGTTTAAAAACTTAAATCATTTCAAAACTAAGGTTCAAACTAACTTGAATTCAGATTTAACTTTAGTTTAAAACTAAGTATAAAACTTTGATTTACATTTGAAACTTATTTTTAAATTCAAAAACAGAACAGTTTTTTTTTTGTTATTAAAAACCTATAACCAAATCTTATACTCGAGCCAAAGCCTTATCTGCTTCGAGCCAAAAAATCAACTACTTCGAGTTAAACACTCGAATCACTCGCAACAAACCCACAGCAAAAACCAACCTTCATAAGAAAATCAACCGTGCACCGTGCACATGCACGGTGGCACTGATCGACCTCGATCATCCACTATGATCTCCTCCAGTCATCATTCACCTTCAGACCCTCTCACGATCATCAGATCACTACCCAAACTCGAGATCCAAAATCGAGCTTCACATCCCACCTGGAAACGAACTGGAATCCACCACCACCAAACCTGGAAATGCCACGCTCCCACAATTCCGGCCACCTAAGCATCAGCGACTCCGGCCACACATTCGCAAACTACCCAACTATCATTCCCCAAAAACTCGTAACACTCGATCAATCCAATAGGCTGTGGTGATCAATTCACTCTACCTAGTTAAAACTAGGGTTCTAGCCTTCAAACCACAACCACCACCTCCATAATTCTCTAATCATCTTCCCGATATTTTTCCCCACTTCTCTGATCACTCCTCCACCTCTAGGAGGAAACTTAACCCATCCGATCACAGAGATCATCAGAGATAACCCCAAAAGAAAAATACAGACAATATAGAACCGCTTTTTCATTCTAACACTAAAAATTCTGATTTTAATTTTAAAAATCATATTCCTGGATGGAGTTTCAGTTTGCATACCTGAAACATTGAATTAGGATGTTTGAAATCTTGAAAAAAACAACTATTACACTGCTCCTTTGGTTCTCAGAGCCATTTCAAGTTTAATTTTAACTTAACTAAAATTTAAAACTTTAGTTTATGGTAAACAAACTATTTTTGTTTGAAATTTCAAACCTAACAAGGATTTGTTCAAGAAATAGTGTTTTCTTGTTTATATCAGGAGCCTGGAAACAAAATACAACACATACACCTACTAATTTACATTCACATATACACACAGAAGAATACACTTGTAAATTTTCACATAACGTACTCATTCCAGATATTTTTCAAGCAACCAGGTTTATATACTTAAGATTTTAAAACAAAATGTTACTCACTTGTCAACAGTTTGAACAGAGCATACTTCCTGTAGTTTGAAAAACTGCTAGCTTCAACCCTTTGATCTTCTTGTTTATTTAGTTGAGATGTTGTTTAAGTTTGTAAAAATGGAAATGCTTACTATTTTTTTCTTTCTGGTTTGCTTAGTCTTGAGAACAAACTGAAACAAAGAGGATGTATGTATATATAAAAGGTTTACAGAGATAGGTGCTTACTGCCGCAAACATTTTCTGCTTTTGATTAGAGATTTTTTTTCTTTCTTTCTTTGGCCAGAGATTTTTTTGAGCTTGAAATGATTTATAAATATTTCGAATGACCTTGTTTTTGTGCTAGCATTAAATGCAAGTGTCCTTCATGTTTTGTTTACAGGTTTTCATATTATTTTTTTAGAAGATGAAAGAAGGTTTGAGAATTATGTACATCCTATTTATTTTCTTAAATATCATGTATATACCTTCTTAGTTTACACTTGTTAATTCTTGTATATAAATCCTTATATTTGTAATTATGTATGCATATATTTCCTTCAACACTTGTAATTTCATTTTATTACGAGTCTTTATATTAATTAAAATATCCTAAGAATATAAATATTTAAACTATCTCTTTATTAATCAATATAAAGTTTTAAAGAAAAGATAAAAACTCCAATCATACATTTAGAAATATTTATACTATTTTAAATATCCTTTAAAGAGAATGTTATAAACAAATCATATATACATATTATTTTAAACTCCATTTATATTTTAAACTGTTATATTTGTATTTCAAATTCAAATTCTCTTTTAAAACTACTTATATATATGTTCAGATATTTTTATTTATCAAATTTTATTTACTTAACCAAATGGAATCAGTATCTTAATGATTTAAAATCAGTCAGTTATCCAGTTACCGGATATCCAAAAATCCGGGTCGTCACAATAACCGTGTACGTGGTGGAGATTCCAGAATGAAGTATGATGGTTTGGCAAACGATTCTGTATGAGGTATTAAAGTAGCCCTAACTCCCGCGAGTCTGCTTGATGTGACTAAAACAGGAGCTACGTTGGGCCAAGTGAGGTCGCACCTACGATCGAACGTGCTTTTTCGATACCATATTATTACTTTGTGATTGATTTGGTGGCTACCGCTCGATTTGATTATGGGAGCATGTTCCAAGGTGGACAGTAGTAGCTGTTATGCGCTACCACCAGTCTGGATACCCAAAACGGTAGTATCCTACCATGGGCATTTCCTCGTGTGCCTTGTCACATGCCTTATTGCGCCCTCTACGAGTTTAATTTGTATTATACCTATGGAATGCCCTCTGATAGCACTCTAGTTTACGGAGGAATCACGGTACTATATAGACTACAAATGTGTTAAGGGGGATATGGGTAATGCCTTAACACTATTTTAATACTTTGCTGTAGACATTATTATAATAGCGTATTGTACTACGTAGTTAGTTTAACGGATCCTTAGTAGATGGAAATCTCGAACATCTCTTGAGTTATTGCACTCACGTTAGACACTGGATAGGAGATGTAAAAATATGTAAACATCTTTGAAGCCGTTACACTCATATTTATTTACTGTTAGTTTAACTTACATAAGATCTTTTAGTTCTGACTCGAATGTTTTGTCTTTCATTGCACTCGGGTCAGTTTGAGAATTTTTCAGCGTATTGAAGACCATTTATCTCTGAAGGACAAAGACGAAGACTTGTGTGCTATTTATTATATTCATACTACTGCATCATGTTGTTCCGTTGCATTATTTATTTATTTCTGTTGCATGTAACTCTGATCTGGATTGTAAAAGTGTAATCAAATGTTATTTGTAAAATAGCTTCATGAACTGTTTATTTGATTATTATATTTTGCCATTCCGCCATGAGATTCTGTGTTTGTTTTTCTTTCTTTCCTTTTCTTTTCTTATTTAACACATAATAATCCTCCCTTTTGAATGGTTTGAGTTTGGTATGTGTGGTTTATTCCTGATTTAAACTGTCTAAAAAGATGGGTTGTTACATTTGGTATCAGAGCTTTGGTTTAGCGATAACCTTAGCTTTGTAGGGTTTGACTCATTAGAGATAGGGCACTAATACCCTAGAATGAGTCATTGAGCATGAATGTGTACGTATATGAGAGCATATTTGTTGGTGTTATAAAAGGTTTTGATATTGTCTCAATTTTTTCTATTTCGTATTTATAAATTCTGGTTGGTACATAGGATGCTATGGTATCGATAGGGATTTTCAAACACTTAATAGGGCAGATCGACACAATAGTTTTTGAAATATTGGTAAATTAAATAATTTTACCTAGTGTTATATTTTGTATATAAAAGAATAAATTTTATAAATGGATATGAATGGATGCAATATGTGTTTTTGTTAGAAAGTGAAATTTTATAAATAATGGTGGCAAAATTGGATTATAAATAAAATGAATTCAATTGGAAGTTTTAGAACTTAAGTTCTGGGGTTGGATTTTTGTTTTCAAAAGATTTTGGAATATAATAATAGTGATATTTGGAAGTATATTTATATATAAATATTTTCAAATGTAATTTGAATAGAATGTTTTAAAGGAATTTTAAAGGAAATAAGTTTTGTACTCCCTTCTCTATAGCTGCAAAATAATTTTAGTGATGAGTGCACGCATCATCGACATTCATTTTCGAGTTTTAAAGTGGGAAGGTTATTATAGTAGTTTTACTGCACATTAGTTTTAATAAACAAATCCTAATTTTGTATTTCTAAATATGATTTGATATATAAAAGCTATGAGTAAATATATATTATTTCATATGATTTGAAATGAACCAGCATTTAGTTATTACAAATTAGAGATTTCAATTTTTGTAATGAATGAAATCTTAACTATTTAATAATTGGAAACTTCTAAAATGTGTAATAAGAAACTAGGTGCTAAGAGATCGACGAAATAGATAGGAAATTGGAAATTGTGATATGTAAATCAAAAGATATGAAAAATAAGAAAACGTAACTATTGAACATTTTGTTAACTAAAATGAATAAGATAAATTTGGGTAACATTCAATTACATTCTAAAGACATATATATACTTACCAAATTATTAAAAGTTAAAATGTTAATAAGAATATGTAATAGAATATTATACAAGTAAAAGTTAGGAAATGAAAGTGTTCGATGGAATTATGTTTATAAATGAAGAATTAAGATGTACAAGAATATTGTAAACTTAAGTTAATAATTTGAAGTGCTACCAATTAAATTTAATAAAAAGGTGAATACTGTAAGTAAATGATTATAAAATTAAGTTAATGTTTGAAGCTATTTATAATTGAAGTAAATAGTAAAGTGAATACTATATATGAAAGAAATAAATGTGAAAAGAAAATGAATTAAAAATTCTAAGTGAATTGATTCACAAATGAATATTGATATAAAAGAAAATCAATGTAAATAAAAATGGTGAATTAGAATTGCAAAGAAGCTTACATAATATTTTAGAAACTGATTGTAGATGATCCAAATAATTGAATGGAAATAACTTGTGTAAGTAAACAGATGTAAAGAAATGGAAAAATGGCATTGTATGAATAAATGAGAAATGGAATTTTGTAAGTAATGAATGTAAATTTATGAAAATAAGAATTGTATGAATGAATGAAACTGAAGAATAGTAAATAATGTGAAAGGAGATTAATAAGAATAAACTTAAATGATATTTGAAATTATTGCTTGTTTTGGCTTATAGGATGGTTAGGAAAGGATACTTCTAACTGTATAAAGATGTATAAATAATCTATTAATTTTTATCTAAAACCTTTGATTGTGTGGTATGCTTAGTAGTTTATTTATCATTTTATATGATTAAAAGTTTCTGACCCCGAACAAACCATTTATTTTGGCTGTTATGGATGGATGGTTGGTACTTTGATTGAATGTGATGATTGTATGGTTTTGTTTGCAAGTGACTATTGTTATGTTGTGTTGATTTGTTTTTTTACAAATTGAAACAACTTAAATATCTCCCTTATACGTAATTCCCACTATTTTGAATTTTATAAGTGAAATATAGGTTTATGGAAGCAATAGTCACTGCTTTTGGTTTTATAAATAAAGTGTTGTTTGCCCAACAAAAAGGTACGTTTTCAGATCATGGTTTATAGCGATATTACATTGTTTTCCCATGGTTTGAGATATTCTATTTTGAAACATGATATATATTGTTATTATTGATATTATTATTTCTCCCGGACCTCTCCGTACAAAGGAGACTCTATTGAAATTTTCCGTGAATTTTGGACTTAGAATTTTTTTGAGAAAGTGAAAATATTTCCATCTTTTGTTAGACTTGAACATGAATATTTAATTGTATATTAATTGGTATATGTCTTATTTGAAATACTTAATTATATAAATTAATTGTTTATAAATTGAATACTTTGAATAAAATATATTAATATCTTAATTCTTCATTTTCCTTTTTAGGAACGAATAGTTTTGAGTGGAGGAGAGTGTAACGACCTGTATTTTTCCATAATTAAAAATATCAAGTTAAATAAGAATTTGGAATTTAATATTGGAAGAAATCAAAAATTTATGATTTGTTAATGGGGAAACCAATTAAAATGAAATTTAATAATGTTAAATTAATGAAGTGACGATTATTTTAGTGTGATTTCAACCAATTGCAATAATTGTAAAGATAACTTGGTTAGAAATTTTAAATAAGGAATTGAACCAAATGTGGTAATTAACGATAAATTTGTGCGTAGTAAATTGAAATTGGTTAATATATAATGGTTAATCAGTATGTGAATTTATTAGCTTGATTTGCAAACAATAAACATAGAAATATGTTTGAAATTGTAAGATTTTAACAATTGTTAAACTATCGCTTCACTATTTGATCCAATGAAATTAAATTGGAAATCAAATGCAATTAATTTACTTAAATATTGCAGTTAATATGAATTAAATGATAAATATAGAATATTGATGTAACAAATAGTAAACCAATATTAACTTTAACCATACAGTAATAATTGATGGAATAATAAGATGTAAATCAGAATAAATGAATTTATTTGAATTTAAATTATAATTAATGAATTTATTTCAATTGAGATTCAACATTGTAATTTGTGCAATATCTAAATATTGAATTGGATATGGAAATTTTCTTTAAAAGATTTTAAATGTCTATGTAATCGAGAACGATAAAAATTGTTAACTTCTAAATTAAAAATTTAAAAAGGGATTAAGTAACAAAATAATAATTTATTTAATTAACGTGAAAATAGCTATTTTGGCCACTGTCTCGAATTTCGACGAAACCAGTTTCATCAGTTCCATAACAGTGAACTATTGTAGGATTTCAAGTATCGTAGCGATCAGACTTGTCGTTTGATCATGCGGGCTCGAAACACGTAAAAATTTATTTAATGAATTCCAATTAAATAAGCTGATTTTAAAAGCTAACTTCTTCATATAATAAAATTAGGACTTGAAACATGTTCCATTGAAATTAAAAATATTGAAAATATCTGATTTGATATATGGGATGACCTACTTTTGTTTCGGAAGCAAAACGGGCTTTTCGGGTAGTTATTATCGTTTCGAACCAATTCGACATGTTAATTCATTTTATTGAGCCTTTTCCATATAAATAGACTTTATTTCTCAGCGCTAGAAGTCTTTCAGTTTATTCCGTACATACTTCAAATTCTATATGTTCCTTTCTTCGATGGCAGAAACCTATTCCAATTCAAAACCTTAAATTCAATTTCCAAACCAATTTCAAAATTCAAACTCTCCAAAACTATAGCAAATTATATATTGTTGGTAAGCTCTCACGAGCGTAATCCACTATAGAAATTCATTTTCCAATTTGGTGCACTATTTAACCAAAAATGGAGGATGAACTTCGGCCGCCCATATTAGATCTTCACGATCCAATGGTGGATCTTCGTCGAAACGATGATCATGAGGCGTCGTGTGGTAGAGATCATTGAGCAGTGTTCATATGTGGTGGTCATTGATCTCAAGATAATCGTGGTTCGCCAGAGTCTGATGATTTGTGACCATTTTTTGCATCGACGGTGGAGTCTCTAGGCATAACCGGAGTTGGTCGCCTGAACATAGGGATTGCAGCATGGAGAGGGGGGTTGTATGTTGTGCTTTGATTGTTGGCCAAGTGGTCATATGTGTGGTGATGGACGGTCAAAGTATGGTGGTTGTCACTACATTGATCGTGTTTGTGCTCAAGACGGTTTTCTAGGGTTTCGAAAGTTTATCTAGTGATGTGTTATTTGTTTATTATATTATTTATTTGCTAATTTAAATTGTCTAACTTCTAACTAGCATATCTTTTTCATACGAGTTCAGATTCACAGGCGGTTTCCTCTGCTATGATTGTATCAAAATTCCAGACATTATAGAACTGGTTTAGATGAATTCCGAGACTGTTGAAATTTGGGCCTTCATTTAGATTTTAAATCGATTTGAAACTAAAAGTGAGTGTTTTAACGCACTCGCAACTACTAAATTGTCTTATGTTAGTTAAATTAAATTTATGATGTGATTAGAAGTTGATTTTGCTGTTTGATATATTTAAATTGTCATTCCAGTTAAATCTGACTTTTATTGACTATAATTGCCATTTAATTTAATACTGAAGTTTAAATTGCCTGTTAAACACCTGTTAATAATAATCAGTTAATTGTTTTTGTTTATTGGTTGATTTAAACGATGATTGTGATGGATGTTTGATTGTTGTTATTGGATGACTGGATGTTATATTCAATATTGTTATCACTCTGCAAGTTCCCTTAGTTACTGCTAGAAAAATCACCATGGGTTAAAATGATACATACCCGAATATTCTATAGATTAGGAAAAAATTATTATGGGTTGAAATGACAAACCCGAACAATTTTATGGATTTTGAATTTTATTCGAGATTGCGGGATGAAATTATGTATATCTGTAATTATAAATTACTGCAGTTTGAAATGATATATATCCGTGTCACTTGACCATAGGGTAGAAAATTATATACGGACACCAGGTTGGTTAAATTAAATGATTTTAAATCCTTAAATTTTTGAATTCAGTTAAATGATATTTTGAAATGAAGTTTGACTTATATAAATTGAATTAATTTCAAAATCTAAGCTTTAAAATGTTTGAATATTTAAACTTTGAAATCTATGAATTTGAAGTGCTTTAAATTTTTAGTTCAAACATGAATTTGAAATCGATATAAATTGAATGATTTTAGAAATTTGTTTTGAAAGAAAACTTAGTATTGTTGAAATCTAGATACAGTCCAAATTTGTTGAAATGGGAGAAATAGTTTAAATTTTGTATTAATTTCAAACTAATTATGTTAACGTAAATTGTTTAAAGATATATTATTGTAGATTCAGATTTAATTAAATTTTCAAACTATTTACTATATAAACCATTTCAAATAATCAAACTATTTATATTAAACTATCAAACTATATTTAAACTATTTAACTATTTTAATCTATTTTTAAACCAATTAACCCATTTAACTATTTTAATCTATTTTTAAACTATTTTAGCCTATTTTAAACTATTTAACCATTTTAATCTATATTTCAACTAATTTAATCTATTTCAACTATTTTGAACTAGTTTAACTATTTTAAAATATTTTAACTACTCAAAACTATTTTAGTCTATTTTAAAACTCTTTAAACCATTTAAACTATTTTAAAGTATTTTAACTATTTTAAACTATTTATAACAAAAACTATTTAAACTATTTATGACTATCTAAACTATTTTCTATTTTTAGACTGTGTAAAGTTGAAGTATTTATATTTAAATCCTTGATTTAAAAGCGAATATGGTTAAATGATGTTATAACCTATGCTAGAATTTGAAATGATATTTTCTAGTGAAATGTCATATTTGAGTAAATATGATGGTTTTGAAATGAGAGTTTAAACTATTTGTGAATATGACTTCAAAAGTGAATATGACTTCGAAAGTGATATGATTTTGAGAATGTGATATTTTGATATCAATTATGAATTGGTTTTGGAAATATAAAAGAACCATCCTGTGTGAAATAAGTGTTTGGTTGTGAAAGAGAGACCGGATATTGTCATACTCTCTACTAATACCAAAAATCACTTTAACAACTGTGTAAATGGTGGAGATTCCAGAATGATGTAGGATGGTTTGAAGAACGATTATGCATGAGGTATTAACGTAGCCCTGACTCCCTCAAGTCAACTTGATGTGACTAAAATAGGAGCCATGTCGGGCCAAGTGAGGTCGCACCTACGATCAGACATGCTTCATCGATACCATATTATGACTTTGTGATTGATTTGGTGGAGACCCCTCGATTTGATTATGGGAGCGTGTTCCAAGATGGGCGGTAGTAGCTGCTATGCGTTACCACCAGTCTGGATCTGCAAAACGGTAGTATCATACCTTGGGCATTGCCTTGCATGCCTTGTCACATGCCTTGTCATGCCCTCTACGAGTTTGGTTTGTATCGTACCTATGGAGTGCCCTCTGATAGCCGTTCAGTTTATGGAGAAATTACGGTACTGTATAGACTATGGGAATACATAAAAATGGGTTAATTGGAATATGGTTAACGCCTTAACGCTATTTTAATACTTTACTATACACACTATTATAATAGCGTATTGTACTATGTATGTAGATAATTTAACGGATCCTTAGGAGATGGAAATCCCAAACATCACTTGAGTTATTACACTCACGCTAGGCACTGGATATGAGATGAAAACCCCTGCAAAAATCTATGAAGCCTTTACACTTATATTTATTTACTATTGATTTAACTTACATTATATCTTTTAGTTTTGGCTCGAGTATTTTGTGCTTCATTACGCTCGGGCCAGTCTGAGCTTTTCAGTGTATTGAAGACCATTTATCTTTGAAGGACGACGATGAAGATTTGTGTGTTATTTATTATATTCATGCTACAGCATCTTTCTGTTCCACTGCATTATTTATTTATTCCTGTTGTATGTAACTCTGATCTTTAATGTAAAAGTGTACTCAAATGTAATTTGTAAAACAGCTTCATGAACTGTTTATTTGAATATTATATTTTATCATTCCATTGTGAGATTCTGTGTTTGTTTTTCTTTTTATCTTTTTCTTATTTACCCCATAACAATCCTCCCTTTTGAATGGTTTGAGTTTGACATGTGTGGTTTATTATTGATTTAAACCGTCTAAAAAGGTGGGTCGTTACAGGGGATCAAAGGAAAACATTGTTGATCACGACCTCATCGTCGAAGAGCACAACAAGACTATTTTCGACCAAGCCAAGGCAATTGCGAGGCCATAGACTCAGGTCGCATAGCTCAGTGCCGATAAGTCTATCGTTGAAGTTGAGAAAGCCGTCGTCAGAGTGTATTACTTAGAACTCCAAAATACCTTTGAAAGGAAGATGGAAAAACTAGACGCGATCATTTTGAATTTTTATGTTAACACCTTGTTGCACCAAGGGAGTCTCATCTACTTGAGTCCAAAGTTCCCATGCACTCTTGCTTTAGTTTGGGAAGAAAATTATCCCGCTTTTCTGATAGCGTTGATGTATATACCAAGCGGGAGTTGTAGGACGCCTATCTTAATAAAGAGTCAAAGAAGGCTTTCCTTGAGGGTCGGGAGATTCTTCGAGTGGAAAGAGAGAAAGAAGCTACCGACCCTGCTTTAACGACTTTCGTTGAGCGCTCATCAAGCCTTTTATTTCTGGCGTGGGAAAATCATCAGGCAGCCCCAGGACCTACCAGCAAGTTTAGAGCTCGAGACTCTTCTTGAGGTTGTGGAACCATCGAAAGAAGGCAAAGGTGGTTAATATGAAGTCGACATTCTCGACCATTCCTCCAGTGCAGATAATGTTCTCGCTTCCTCCGAATTCGGGAGCTTCCAACTTACTTCGCAAGAGCAACTTACTCCAGTGCAGATAATGTTCTCGCTTCCAACTCCTTCGCTTTCGTTTTTGATCTTATAGGTCCTCCCACCTTTCCTGTTGATGTGCCTTCTTCCTCAGCTCCTAGACCTACTGCTATTTCTACGGCCTCCATGGTTGTTTCTGTTCCTGTTCCTATTTCTACATTCATGTCTGGGTTGCAGTCAGGGACGGAGTTCGAAAATATTGCTGCACTTCATGGTCTGAATGACCATTCCGTGTCTTCAGAAGGCGGCGTAACAGCGGCAGAAATTAAGGAGCAGGAACTTCAGAGAGAGTAGCCTTGCAAGACTCAGCACGAACTGGTCGTTATCAAGAAGGAAAAGGTTGAAGCGATCAAGGCCTCAAAGAGCTCCCGCAAATCACGAAAATGCAAAGGGAAGGGAGAATCTTCCGAGAAGGCTACTGAGGAAGAGGAGGTCATTGCCACCGATATGTTCGTTGACATTACCGATAGCGACACTACTCCTGAGATGAAGCAGAAGCTGCCAATGAAGGGCGGAAAGGGAAGGGGTGGAAGGAAGCGTTGAGGAGCTTGTGTGAAGACTAATTTGATTTTGAGTCATTTCGTTAAAGTTTAGAGTTTGCACTTATTACTGTGGAGTCTATAATTTCTTTTTGTTGGCCGGTGTTGTGTGGATATGGCTCCCACATTTTGACCTTGTGTGAAGAAAATTATAAGCAATATATTGATATTTTGACTGTATTTTAATCTATCTACTCATATATGTTCTGTGCACTTGTTCTTATTTTATTTTATACTTATCTAGTCCTGTGATTACTGCCAAAATCATTCATTTGAAGTAACATAACTTAAAATTAAACTTAAAAATTATTTACTTAAAAATGAAAAAAATTTAAAAATTCTTTATTTGGAGTGACAACACTTGTGAACTTATTGTTTTCACATGTTATTATCTAAGTACTGGTGTATGCCCCCTAGTTCACATTTATGCAGTTAAAGCGCTTTGCGGTTCTACAGTGGTGGAGGTGCAAAAAGTTATAGAGGTGATAAAGCGGCGATATAGCGGAAAATAGTTGAGGTGCATAAAACTTCATTATATATAAAACCAAATATTTAAAGTTATTTTTTTCTCATTCTTACACCATTTGTGTATAAAAAAATTTATTTTTTACTCTTATATAACACAACTTATGAATATTATGATTTATGTAGACTAGATTTGGTGACTACAATAGATTTCTATTTTATATCGAGCACTTATGCCATAAACTAGGTCTTTAACCTAACATTGTTGACTTAATTTAAAATAAAACTACTCAAATTAACCTTTGTATATTAATTTGCAAAAGCGGTTACTAAAAAGCCTTAATTCAACGGGTGTAGTAGAAAGTAGTGGGGCTTAAAGTAGATCTACTATTTAATAGGGCTAAGTTGAAATAGCGTAGCGGCTGGAGAGCGCAATGCACTATAGCGATGATTTTGCGGATCATTAACTGCCAGGTTCACAGGGCTGTTTACTTCAAATAATTTTTAAATGATCGATAACTTAGGGTTTAGATAATTTTCATATTAAACTTGAAATTTGGCTAAGTCATAGCTTGAGTTTCCCTTTTTCGAAAGTTTTGCAATTTTAACACGTAATCCAAGTTTCTTGTAATATTCCAGCAAGTATGCAATATACGCGTGTTTGAGAGGTGCACATTGCAATGGTTAATTAGGGCAGTTTTAATCATTAAGAGTCCATTGTTGAAATTTTTCTACTGGTTTGTAGCATTACAATTTCGTTGGAGTTGTGCTCATTATTCTTGATTATAGAAACAATTTGCGCTTGTTATGGGATGCGTAGTTTTTTGGTGCTCCTCGGTGTTGCCTACCTTCGGGCAATGCAAGGAGCGTATGTTTTAGTGTCCCGGATGCTGCCTATCTTCAGGTAGGGTGAGGAGTTTAAGTTTTAGGAATCAGTGCACGGTTTTTCACGCTCATTGGAGTTTCCTATCTTCAGTCAATGTGAGGAGTTAGTGTTTTTGGATTTAGTTCTCAGTAAAAGCACCAAAATGTCAACTCAAAAAATGGATTAACATCCTGATTTGAGTTTGAAAGCGGTAGCCAATTCTGATAGAGCAATATCACAGATATCAGATATAGAAAAAGAACAGTAAAAGAAAGAAGATAGGGAATTTTTATAGTTATTCGGCTGTTAATGAAGCATACGTCCACTTCATAGTTTTATTATAGACTAATTGCTATTACAAGAAGTGTTTGATTACAAGGCTTTGTTATCCTTAGATTGAATCCTCGGAGTTGGAATCCACTAGAGAATCATAGTGAATTCCTTTGGAGATTGATATGACGAAGGTAGAGAGTGAAGAATGTTTTCAGCAGAGCTTCAACAATCAGTCCGGAGAAGATCCAGTTTATGTTGCAAGCAGGATGGTATTTATAGAGATCGGAGAGCTTCTGGGCCAGGCCATTTCGTCAACTGCTCCCAGGTGGGCACAGAGCGACTTAAGGGGGAATAGCTCGTGATCCGAGCCAAAACTATGGATCGCTAGCGATCCATGGTTATGGATCGCTAGTGGTCCATCGATTATGGCTCGTGTGCGAGCTATTTCCTTAGCCCTCGTTCATTGCTTCAGTGTGCTAGCTCGCTAAGTCTTCTCTATCCAGTATGGATCGTTGGCGATCCCATGGTGTATGGATCGCTAGCGATCCATACACTTACCATTCTTTGTTGTGTATTTTTTCCTTCTCTACTTCCTTTATTCCATGGCACCTTAGCATCTTGCATGGATCGCTAGCGATCCATAGGGTATGGTCACTGGTGATCTAAGCACTTAGGCTAGTTTTGGAGGTTAAAATGTGGGATGCTTTCAGGACCTTGTTTCATTATTGTTTGCGTAGTCCCATTACACGTTGTTCCGTTTTAATGACAATTTATTAGTTGGATGCACTTAACAGCTGACTGGACTGAACTGACGCTAGCTTCATGGTTTAGTGGAATTTGGTCGTTGCTTCAGTAATATGATTTGGCGCTCCTCAACTCCTTGCATTTGCCTTTCTGGTTAAGTTCTAAGTCATTCTAATATCACAGAATTGTTTTATTTTCTGCTGGATCCTGCTGGGTTAAAAACCCGGATAACAGATATAATTTCAATATTTGAAATATGATTTTTCCATAAATTTTTTTTTTGGTAAAGCTGTAAACAATAATTTTTATTCTGAAAGTTTTATCAAACTTTGGACACAATATTTACAATGTTAATAATAATAATATATTCTATTATGGAAAATTTGGTTTGATTAAATTTAAACATATTGTAATTTATAAAATGAAAATTTTATCTTGTAGAACTTGTTAAAAGTTGAGTGGTTGAATTTATAAAAAATATACAATTTTGTCTAAAAATAAAATAAAGTGTTTCATAATTCAAAGTTGTGAGTAGCAACACAACATGATAAGAGAATTTGGAAATACTCCTTATTGGATACCTACCCATTATCCTAAAGTCCATTAGCACTTAAACAAATGAAAATAATTTTGTCTAATTTCCATCTCTCTCAAACCAAGAAACACAAATCATCACCACCTTCTTCTCAAACTAAATCAAAGAACAAACTCCATTTTCTCAAAATTTTCACAAAACCCTAGCAGCTCCAAAAATCATAACAAATCAAATAAATTCCCAAAACTTCATATTTTTGAATATATTTTTCTAGCATGTTCTAGTATCTCTGTCCAAATTTCATGGCATTTGTTTTAGTTTTATGGGTCAAAGGTCTTCTTTTTCCAAGTGGTTCTTGAATAGGTCTGGGCTGAAAAACGAAGGTCAGTAGAAAATTCATAACTAATTATAGAATAATAATTAAAATCTAAAATTTTGATATGTTTTTCTCAACTCATAGACACACCTTTAATAAATGTTTCGTAGGAAAATTCTTAGTTTTGTTATGTCAAATTTTTGCTGCACTAAGGATGAAAATGCAGAAAATTCCGAGTATTGGCCTTGTGTTGATTGCTTGCAATTTTAGGATGTTAGGTGATTAACCCTCACACTTCTAATTTAAATTCATTTGCATGTGGTTGAATGGTGAAAATACTTATTTTATTGACTGTTAGTGTTTTCTAAATTTACTCCTTGTTTGCTCACTGTCAGTTTACTGCTTTCTAAATGTTGAAATTAGACTTTGCTCTACCCTTTTAATTGTAGTGTCTGGTATTATTAAATGCGTGTAATAGTTTTAATAAAATGCTAAAGTTAAAAAAATTATTTAACAAAAATTAGGTGAACCTTTGATCAACAAGATGAAATGCATAGAGCTTTCTCCATGCATTTGTCCGTCCTCCGGTTGCCTTCCTCCGGTTGCCTTCCTCTTTGTCGCTTGTTCATCGATCATTTTAAATTGAGTTACCCTAATTTTTAATGTTTTTTCCGATGATTTTCTTATGTGAATTTTGAATCAATGGAAAATAATTGCATTTTGATGCTTTTTTGTTGTATGGAAGAAATTCCATTTTTGATGCCTTTGTGTTCTATGGAAGAAATTCCCTTTTTGATGTATTCAATTGCTGCTGAATTTTGGTGGTTTAATTCGTATTTTGATGATATAAATATCTGTGAATTTTTTTGGTAAATTGATTTTCAAATAAATATCAATTTTGATTGATATATATATATATATATATATATATATATATATATAAAGTTATTTATAAAGTGAGTTAGGAGTAATTCAATTATATTGCATGAAGCTTTCTAACTCCTACTTTTATTAAAACACTTTGATACTATTTATAAACATTTAAAAATCTCATTTTATGTATTTTCTACTCTTTTTCCAAAACAAATAATTTAGAAAAGAATTTCTAAACCCATTAGTAGTACATAAAACACTTTCTTCATTCGGATAGGAAATTCAGTTAAACGACATAGTACAACAAGTGGTAAGGAACGCTTGTGTTTACTTTGTCGATTGATTCTCGGACTTATTGGATTGAAACCATATTTTCTCTTGAGTGCTATTTACTAACTTGTAGTAAATATTCAAATAAACAAGTGCAATACAAGACGTATATGTGTTATTTGATTAGTTACTATTTGAAGGTTAATAACACTTACGAAGATAAGTTTAACGACTTATCTTTTATGTAGATCCGTGATAAACAGATTTATTGAGCTTCAACTCATTATAGGTATGGATTCACTATCCATTTATGGGTCCCTTAACTATATATGATCATATGTGTTCAGTGAGTTTTATGCTCCCATTTATGATAGGTCTCCCTGTTAACGCCACAATTGGTCACTAGCACCCGAATGTAAGTGAAAGCACCGACTAACAGTCATAGATAATAGATAAAGTGTATGTAGTGAGTAATAACGTGAAGAACTGACAAAATTAAAATGAAAGCAGTAAAGAACAACAGATTTTATAATGGTTCGGCTAACTCCGGCCTACGTCCACTCCAGAAGTATCTTTTTCATTGCTATAATAATCGATTACTGTTACAAAGTGGTAGACTAGCCTTAGCCTTAGAGAATAGAAAGTCAGAGAACTAAAGAGAATAAGATCCCTTTTCTGAACCCTCGCATGTTGTATTTATAAAACCAGGTTGTTGGGCCTCTTGAGTTGTTTGGGCCCATCAAGACCATAGCCGAACCCTACTTCATTATGCCGACCGACCTTGAGCAGTTGGTTTGCCGAATGAGGAGGGTGCGCCGAACAAGGGGAGGTGTGCCGACCGAGGAGAGGTGTGCCGACCGAGGGGAGGTGCACCGAACGAGGGGAGGTATGCCGTCCGAGGGGAGGTGTGCCGATCGAGGGGAGGTCTGCCGACCGAGGGGAGGTATGCTGATCGACGTCCAATGCCGAGCGACTTTCAATGTCGAGCAAGGTACGACATCCAATGTCGAGCGACTTCCAGTGCCAAGCGAAGTATGATGCCGAACGACATCCAATGCCGAACGACTTCCAATGCCAAACGAGGTACGATGTCGAACGACTTCCAATGCCGAGCGAGGTACGATGCCGAGCGGCATCCAATGCCAAACGACTTCCAATGTCGAGCGGCAATGCCGAGCTGCAACCAAACGACCATCCTTAACTTCCATACCTCGACCGGACATTGCCATGCCGAACGGCCGAGCAACAAGGTCGAACTCCAAACATTTCGAACCACTTCATTCCGACCGAACGACCTACCATCTATCGAAGTGAATATCATCCATTTGAACCGAACCCATCATATTTCGGCCTCGAAAGTCGTGAAATTGTTTTAGTTAAATCCACATGTTTGTGGCCTTGCCAAAAGGCGGGTTAACATTTTCCCCCCAAAACATGCCTTGCTATTGGAAGGTGTGTTTTGAATAGCCTTAATCCAATATCCAAAGTCCATATCATGTTTGTAAACATATTATTAAATCCATGGCCTTTCTGGGTTTAACCTTGAATCCGTAGACCTCGCTGGGTCGCGTTATCCTATTCCAGCCTCGACTTTCTCATCAACGGCTTGTATGTTATCCGGCCTCGACTCTTCAGCCAAGGGCTTGCGTATTCACCGGCCACGGCACTCCGGTCAAGGGCTTTGATATTTTCTGGCCTCGGCACTCCTGCCAAGGACTTTTATATTCACTGGCCTCGGCACTCCAGCCAAGGACTTTGATATTTTCTAGGCTCGGCACTCCGGCCAAGGACGTTTATATCACCGGCCTCGGCACTTAGGCCAAGGACTTTGACATTCACCAGCCTCGGCACTCCAGCCAAGGACTTTTGTATTCACCGACCTAGGCACTCAGGCCAAGGACTTTGACATTCACTGGCCTCGACACTCCGGCCAAGGACTTTGATATCCACCGGCCTCGGCACTCAGGCCAAGGACTTTGACATTTACCTGCCTCGGCACTCCGGCCAAGGACTTTTATATTCACCGGCCTCGGCACTCAGGCCAAGGACTTTGACATTCACCGGCCTCGGCACTTCGGCCAAGGACTTTGATATTCACCGGCATCGGCACTCCGACCAAGGACTTTGACATTCACCGGCCTCGGCACTCCAACAAAGGACTTTGATATTCACTGGCCTCGGCACTCCGGCCAAGGAATTTTATATTCTTCGGCCTCGGCACTCCGGCCAAGGACTTTTATATTTTGTCCGAGTCCATTCCATCGCTCTCCGACGAAGGGACACCTAACTTGCGATCACTGCCCCGTCTCTTTGGTCGGGACAGTAATTGCGAAACTTGAACTATATGTTACATTGTTTCGAATCCAATCAGAAAACCAGAAATCCATATCAAAAATCAAACATCCAAGCCAACATGGCAAACCAAAAAACCAACCAAACCGGGAGTCCAATTCAAACTCCAAAACCATAGTTAGAAAAGTAAATGTCCAAAGTACCAAAGTTTGCAGAAAAACAGATAGAAAACGGGATTTCATAGACCCAAGCAGCACAGTTTTCCGTCATCTCAGAGCACGCCTAGGGATCGTCCTTGATCCCGTGCGTAAGTGTGCAAGCCGTATTACTTTAGGTACTATTACTTATTCAAAACCATCAAACCATTCAGTTTATAAAAAGCCGACGCTGACCGGACTCAGTGTCACCATCGCTAGAGGTAGGTGGTGGCTGCTCCCGTTCCACTACTACAGCTCGATTCCTTATGTATTGCTGTAGATGGTCATTCCTTACATGCTCCTCGATGATATCTCTCAAATGCCTACAGTCGTTTGTGTTATTCCCATCCAACTCATGGAATAGGCGATGCTTTCCCGATGCCCGCTCGTATTCAGAAGCTCTCTCCTTGCCGGCCGTCAATACTGGAGCCGCCCTCGAGTATCCAAGTAAATCCTTTCTAGAGTCTCGGTTAAATCTGTGTAAGAAGAAAACTTTGACTTCCTTTGAGGTTTCTTCGAAGTACCACCGTTGCTATTTGTTTTCCTTTTTTCTTTATCGTCTTTACTTGGATCCTCGAAGGGTGAACCTCCACCCCTCACTGCAAAAAGCTTCAGCCTCTCTCCATACTCTCTCAGCCTTCGCATCCTCCTGTCTTAGGAACCTTTCCGCCTCATGGTAGAACTCCCCGAGATTCCTCGGTGGGTCCCTTTCCAACGATATCTTGAAGTCTGAATTATCTGCGATTCCCAAGACTGCTGCCATCAAAACCATTGACGGATCGGGTCTATCCACTGAGGCTACCGCTGCGTTGAATCAGGTTAAGAAGTCCCCTGACGATTCCCCTTTCCATTGTTTCATAGATGTCAGAGTCATCACGTTCTTGGGTCTGACTATGTGTACCCGAAATTGTCTCATAAATCTTTCGGTCAACTCTGTACATGTGTCGATAGAACCACTCTCCAGCTGTCTGAACTACATAGCTGTGATATCCGACAAGAACAATGGGAAACATCGAGCCATGATCTCGTTTGATGCCCCAAGTACCTCCATATGCCTCATGTACCTTGTCAGGTGAACGGTGGGATCCGTTCTTCCATCATACATATCCAACGTTGGTAGCTTAAAGTCCGGTGGATTCCTAGCTTGCTTGATAGTAGGAGTAAAGGGACACCTATTCACATCCTCCAAGTCTTTGTTACCAACCCACCTCTCACAGCCCATCTGACCATCTCTGCTAATCTGTCATTGTCCTGGACCTGTAATTCTTGTCTGTTGCTTATGGTCTACCCTCGAGTTCATGAGAGAACTCTGGCACATACTCCTCATCTCGTACTCCTACATTCATGTTAGTGTCGGGTTGCATAGCGTCATCTGGTATCCCTTCATGGATTGGTCCAGCGTTTCCTGGTGGTATGACCCCGAGTCCAGATCCATCTAAGTTGGTAGTCGTCCGTTGATTGAGGGCTGCCCCCTGTTGAACCATTCCGTCCACTTGCTGGTTGAGCGCTTCTGACACATCTCTACCGATCCGAGCTTCTGTGTTTCCTGCTTGTGCAAATTGCCTGAGAAGAGCCTACATCATCTCCTCTTGTCTTTTCAACATTGCTTCCATCTCATCTTTTGTGATGTAGATGGATGCTTGACCTGCGCCAGCTCTAGAGGAAGCCTCTTGACATCCCTCCTGATTGCTTCTTTCCGTCACTTTATTTCTTGTCGATGGCCTAGCCATTGCTTTCTACAATCCAAGTTCCTAGTTCCAAAATCCCTGAGTGCTTGCCTTCTCGGTAAAATCACGTTATCGAAAGCACCGACTAATAGTCACAGATAATAGATAAAGTATATGTAGTGAGTAATAACGTGAAGAACGGTCAAAATTAAAATGAAGCAGTAAAGAACAACAGAGTTTATAATGGTTTGGCTAATTTCGGCCTACGTCCACTCCAGAATCATCTTTTTCATTGCTGTAATAATCGATTACTGTTACAAAGTGGTAGACTAGCCTTAGCCTTAGAGAATAGAAAGTCGGAGAACCAAAAAGAAGAAGATCCCTTTTCTGAACCCCCATACGTTGTATTTATAGACAAAACCAGGTTGTTGGGTCTCCTGAGTAGTTTGGGCCCAAGGCCATAGCCGAACCCTACTTCATTATGCCGACCGACCCTGAGCAGTTAGTATGCCGAACGAGGGGAGGTCCATCGAACAAGGGGATGTATGCTGACCGAAGGGAAGTGTGTCGACGGAGGGGACGTATGCCGACCGAGGGGTGGTGTGTCGACCGAGGGGAGGTGCACCGAACGACGGGAGGTATGCCGTTCGAGGGGAGATGTGCCGGCCGAGGGGAGGTATGCCGACCGAGGGGAGGTATGCTGATCGACGTCCAATGCCGAGCAACTTTCAATGCCGAGCGACTTCCAGTGCCGAGAGAGGTACGATGTCGAACGACATCCAATGCCGAATGACTTCCAATGCCGAGCGAGGTACGATGCCCAACGACATCCAATGTCGAATGACTTCCAATGCCGAGCGAGGTACGATGCCGAATGACATCCAATACCGAAAGACTTCCAATGCCGAGCGAGGTACGATGCCGAACGGCATCCAATGTCGAACAACTTCCTATGCCGAGTGAGGTATGATGCCGAACGGCATCCAATGCCAAAAGACTTCCAATGCCGAGCGAGGTATGATGCCAAACGGCATCCGATGCTGAACGGCATCTAATGCCGAACGACATCCAATGCCGAGCGGCAATGCCGTGCCGTAATCAAACGACCATCCTGAACTTCCATACCTTGACTGGACATTGCCATGCCGAACGGCTGAGCCACAAGGTCAAACTCCAAACACTTCGAACCACTTCATTCCGACCGAACGACCTACCATCTATCCAAGTGAACGTCATCCATTTGAACTGAACCCATCATATTTCATCCTCGATAGTCGTGAAATTGTTTTAGTTAAATCGTCTGTCCGTAGCCTTGCCAAAAGGCGGTATAACAGTCCCCCTTTAGGTTTCTGGATTTCTACTGATTTGGTGAATAATTTCAAAAAGGGTAATATTCATCTTTGTTTAACTCTATGTGAGTTTCATGTTAAATTTATTTGAGTTTTTATGTTCTTATTATGGCTTGTAAACTATCATCACTTTTATCTTGCATTGATTTGAATTAGACTAGACCGGTCCGTTTATTATCTTTATGTAATACTCAGCCAGTCCAAGTTATTTCAGGTTCTTCTACTTAGTGATCTTAGAGTTGGATTAGTCTGAAGCTTCTCCGTATATTTTCGTAGATTTTCACAAACTTGTAGTCAAGTAGTATTGTAGCCTATCTTATATGTTGAGATAGGAATTCACTCGGTTGTATATTCTTTAAAGTTGTCCTTTATACCTCTTATGTATATCGTGGATCTTTTATGCCACCTTTTGTAGTTTACATCACGTATCATATACATGTTCACATCCTTTTTATGAGAAATGTTTATATTTATTTATCACATTCTGTGATTCTATGTTCTGTTTTATTTATATTGTTTTAAATTATATTAAGCCACTGTGTTGTTGTTTTATGCCTGGATCGGATACGTTGAATCCTTTTATAAAAAAATATTTCCACTCAATTCGACGTATCTATACTTGCCCAAAGTAATAATATAGATGGTCGCTCCTATCAATCCTTATTCTCTGCATTAACAGAAAATATTACATTGTAATGTTCTTTCTTAATGAGGGCATAAAGGTGGAGCATCACAATTCCCTAGATTTCCACTGAGCACTTTTGTTGTATATGACGGGCTCTTTAGCCTCTGTAGCAATTTTCTCTTTAAAGAACTTTGAATCTCGTTCAATTTATGGAAACAATTAAGCACATTCTTCCACCTTTCAGTGAATTGATCAAAGTCTTTTGTTATTTCTCTTTCAAAGATGGTTCCCCTTGCTTGGAGTTGAGTTCTCTTTCCCATTTATATGAAGATGCTATCTCTCTTTCCCAAAGAAAAGATTGGTGAAAGCCATATGTGAAATAGGTTTAAGATCCATTTATTTGGATTATAAGGAGTTACTTACCTACTTTTATCTTCCATGAATTGTAATGCTAACATTCTTATTACTTTCTCTACGTGAAATCGGGGATCACCAGTGATTTGGTTGGTTAACCTAGCTACCCAAAGCTCAGAAGATCCTTTTTGGAGATAGTCATTATCCAAATGAGGTTGGATGGGATTTGGAATGGTTTCTTAATAAGATATACTTAGTAGGGATAAATCCTTTAAGCTCTATGTATGTAGGTTAAAGGTAGTTTCACTTGTGGGTTAAGTGAGATAGAGGTTCAAGCCATCCTTCTAGCCCAAAATGTTAACGTATTTCTTTGCTAACACCCAAAAAGTGTAAGGAAAATGAAACTTGATTGAGTGGAATCTTTAGCAGTCCTAAGTTAACTTGCTAGGAAGTCACGTGCTCCATGTTCAATCCATATTAACCTTCAAATCATGATGTTTAGGAATTTGAAACAAGTTAGGTCAAATCATAAGTCTTTGAGAATTTGAAACAAATCACAATTTAGGAAGTCTTCCTTAATATGATATGAAGTTATTGATTATCCAAGGCCCTATTTGAAAAAGCCATAAGAGTTTGAAATGTTCAATAGTGAAGCCAATGATCACGTTAGTTATATATGCTGGAGAATCATAAACCAACAATTTTTTCTCTTTATTCAATATTCTATGCGATTATACACGTATAAGCCCTTATTTTTAATAAGGTTTGCAAGGTTACAATTGGTGCTAAAATCATCAAATTGATTTAGGGTTACAAATTTAAAAAAGCAAGAAACGAGAAACGAATTGATCGCCCCATCTCCAAGCCCCTAGGTTCGTATTTATAGGGATAGAAAGGTACAACATGGACGCCACGTGTCAATGTGGCATGCTTGATCTTCGGCATCAAGGTCCATCTCGATAGCGCTTGGGGAATTGTTTTAATTTAATGACTCATGGCATTCTTTGGTGTATTGAAGGATTATGGCATCATCCTAATTGCATGTGGCATGACAGCTTTTGACATCATCCATAAAAATAAAGGTATTCGACATCCTTTATCAAACTGGCACTACACAAGAAGACCAATTTGAAACGGTAAAAAAATGGTGCTAAAAATTCTAGTAACATCTGAAAAGTGTTGCGGATTAGTATGTTGTAGATTTTTGAAACACTAACGTTGTGTTTCAATTTGCCAATTTAAAATGCTTACAGTGTGGTTCAAATTGTTAAATTGAAACATTTAATCGATGTTGCAGATTAACAAATTAAAACAACTACAGAGTGTTTCAAACTAGCAATCTGCAACACATAACGGGTGTTTTAAGTTGATAACTAGCAAATTTTTTTGAATATTTCAAATTGACAATCAACGGCACTTACTACATGTTTCAAGTGGATAATCTACAACACTCATTAGATGTTTCAAATTGACAATCTGCACCACTAATTGACAGTTCAGTTAAATACAAAAGCATATTGTTCTTCTCGGATTAAAAATATATAAACAATATATGATCTATACGAAAAAAGTATAAAAACAACACATCAACAATATATCGGTATAAACAACAAAGAGAAATATTAAATGTAAACTCGCATTTTGGTAAGGTAGTACCCAGGAGGATTTAACCAAATGGACTCCATGACCATCAAGGCAGAAAGCATGGAGAGATGGTTAACAGGATTGGAGATTGATTATGTTTGAAACTATGTACTATAGTTGACTGGATTCGGATGGATAGCACTCAAAAAATGGCTAAATATGGAACTAGAATTCTCCTTAGAAGAGGGATTGGATCGAAATATTCACTCTACAAAAAGGGACTGGAATAGAGGGATGAGAGTAGAGGGATCGAATTGAACAGGATGCACACAACATAACAAAATGATGATCGCTCCATAACTCAACAACCACAATGCAGATTGAAGTAAAACTTTGGGAACAAGAAGAAGTGACCCTGTGGAGTCTACCCAAGGGATCGCACATCAAATAAATGAAATTGGAGGGATCAGCCCTTTTCCCTCCATATGGATTGGCTATAATTAGATTTCGCTACATACTTCAACAACGGTCGACCAATGAATCAAAATCTATAGATGTTGTCAACATGAATCTTGGAGTACAAGCATATTACAACGTGAGGAACACCCCATGAGGATCGCAGTCCCTAATCCACAAAATAGGGATCAGCCCCAATCACTATTGTGGAGGGCGATCAATCCAAATTTTCTAAGGGTGGGTCATCTGGTCCTGGAGGTTATTCTGACAAATTTCCACTCTGATTCATACACTCTTCCTCTATAAATATAACAGGCATGGCATCAGAAAAAGGATTTTATTTCTGCTTCAACCTATCTTCTACCTAGGCTATACTCTGCCATTTTTATTTTGGGATTTCATGGATTTGCAACTGTAATAGCTTCATAAAAGAATAAATAGGACATCTTTGCAGTGGACGTAGGCCAGAGTTAGCCGGACCATTATAAATCTATGTATCTCTTTACTATCTGTTTTTGTTTTATTATTCTTCAATTTATATTTTCTACATTATATTATCTGAGACATGTGACTGGATATTGGTGCTTTCACATAACTGGTGTTGGTGGCCATTTTTGACCTTAAAATTTTGGTGCTTTCATTGAGAGAACTAGCCCTCGTGGATTTGGAATTCAGATTCAGAGTTTGAAAAAGATCTAGAGCATAGATTTGGAGCAATGGTGATACAATCAACAAGGAGAGTGCTACCGAAAAGGAGCCGAGGGAGTAAGGAGGTTCCTCAGGAGCCGGAGCTAATTAATCGTTTATCCACATCACCAAGAATGAAATGGAAACGATGATGGATGTTATGTAGGAAAGGATGCTGAAAAGATAAAAGGTGATGATGCAGAATTTACTCAGACGGATTGGATAAGCTGGAGCACAGAACCAAAGAAATAGAGTTGCAAGAGCTAGTGGAAACTTGGATCAAGGTGTAGATGCGGTAGGAGTTGCTGGAAATCAGAACAGGGACCTTGGAGATGGAGCTATTGGATAAAGGAATGGAACAGAGTAGCCAAGGGCAGTCCCCGACCATCTTAAAGGGATCGGCCCTGATCCCGAAAGGCTTGGGGGCATGCCTCCGAGTCTGGTCTATTGCAGTGCTAGAGGACTTGAGTTAGATTCCATGGAGCTTGGTGTGAATCAAAATTTGGATGCTCGTTTGGAGGAGTGCGTTCTAGAATTCCATCATGGACTAGGGGGTAGCTTGGAAATGATGATAGGAGACTACCGCTAGATGACAACGACCGGTTTACGGAGAAGATTAGGCGAGCTATAGGTAGAGGACTGGCGAATAGGGATCTGGAGGATTTAAATAGGAGCCTATTTACTCCTAGTATTAGGAATGCTAAGAATCCAACAGAGTTTAAACTACCAATACTAGAAGTATATGATGAAAAGTTGGACCCAACTACGCATATGATGAGGTATATACAGTACGTGGAAGTACTAGGGGCATCAGAGGAAGTCATGGCACAAAGCTTTCCACTGTATTTAATGAATATAGCTACATTGTGGTTCAGGCAGCTGGAGAGAGGTTCTATTGGCACATGGACAGAATAGGTCGAAAGATTTATAAGGCAGTTTGGGTTTCACATTTCGAGACCTAAAAATGTGATGAGTCTGGCAACACTGAAATAGAAGACCAAAGAGTCTCTAAGGAATTTTCCAACATGATTTAATGTCGTGATGGCATCGGTGGATCGGCCAGATCTATCCGTGGTTCTAATGGCAGTTGTAGCAAGAATTTCTGATGGTATGGTTTTTAAGGATTCATCGATGTGGGATCCACATAAGGATCTCAGGGAGTTTATTATGAAGTAGAAAGGTTCCTGTAGTAGGAAGACACATGAGCCAACCAACCGAAGGTGAATGTTGTGCAAATCAGAGGATCATCACGAGATGCAAACAAGAATGATAAAGGCAAATGGAAACGGATGATGGATATGATGGGACGAAAAGGCGATGGAAAGAGCGGAAGCCGAAGTTCTCCTCCTACTCGGATTTGACAAACACCCTAGAATGGATTTTTCTAGACACTAGAGGCAACTCCTTTATCGAAAACCCACAAGGAAGGATTCCACGGAGCGGGAGCGTATGTCCGAAAAGTACTGTAAGTTCCACAAATTGAACTGGCACACCATGGATTAATGCAGGCGTTTAAAGGATATGATCGAGGAGCACAGCAGGAATGGCAGACTGCCGCGGTACGTGAGAAATCAGACAACGATGGTGGAACAGGAGCAATTACTGTCCGCATCGAATGGAAATGGGAATGGCTCTAGATCGGGGTCGTAGATCATCGTCAAATTGTCGTGATGGTAAGTGCTAAGTTTATTACTTGGACTCTGGCCATAATAATAATAATAAACTCTATAATAAGGCGGCTAAGTCACTTATACATGTACGGGATCGAAATCGGTCCCTAAGCAAGCTCTAAGATGATGATGAACCATCATGCCCTAAGAGGCACCCTTTAGGTTTTTAAGTTTTTTGGATTTTTGGATGTACGAACTCATACTGTTTAGGTTATTTATAATGCACATTACTACGATGAATAAAACAGATCGTGATTATTGTCCCGACTGGAGTAACAGGGCAGTAACCACAAGGTGTGAGTTCCTTCATCGAAGAGCGACATAATGGACATGCACATAGATAAAGTCCTCGGTCGGAGAGTCGAGGCATGAGAATAAAACCCAATAGGATGTCAGGTATGGAATATGCCTGCAAAAGAATAGGTCGCTTCATCGAAGAGAGACAAGATTGGCCTACTCAGGTTGTCGAGTGTGGGTTATACTCAACAAAGGTCCGAAGAGACCACGATTGGCCAAGGACTTAGGCCAAGACATCACTTAATGTTCAAAGACACTAAACCGGAGTACAGGAAGTAATGCAGCTTGACCAAAGAGTGATAGGATTGGCTTTCCCAGTCGTCAAGTATGGATTATGCTCAGAAATACCTAGAGAGGTCATGGATTTGGATATTAGCTTCGAACGGTTATGGATTGGGACATTGATCCAAAGCAGTCATGGACTTGGATATAGGCCTGGAGCGGTCTTGGACTTGGCTAATGACCTGAAGAGGTCACGGGTTTGGATATCAACCTCGAACGACAATGGATTTGGCATTGGATGGATACAGATTTGGATAAAATGATCCTAAGAGATCGCAAATTTAGAATTGAATATCGACTCGGAATGGTCATGGATTTCACTAACAATCTAGAGAGATCGTGGATTTGGATTGGCAATGGATTGGATTCGAATTAGACAACATGGCTATCGATGGATTATGCACGTCGGATTTTGGATTTATGACAATTCAAAACACATATTCCTATCGCAAGGCATGTTTTGGAGGAAAAGTGTTAACCCATCATTTGGCAAGGCAGTACACAGGTGGATTTAGTCCAACGGACTTCATGATCATCAAGGCAGAAAGCACAGAGAGATGGTTACTAGGATTAGAGATCGATTATATTTAAAACTATAGATTATAGTTGAATGGATTTGGATGGATAGCGCTTAAAAAATGACTAAGTATGAAACTAGCACTCCCCCTAGGAGAGGGTTTGGATCGGAATATTCACCCAACGAAAAGGAATCGGAATAGAGGTTATCAGATTGAATAGGATGCACACAACACAACTCAATTATGATCGATCCATAACTCATCAACCATAAGGCGAATTGAAGTGAAACTTTGGAAATAAGAGGAAGGGACCCTAAGGAGTCTATTCTAGGGATCGCATACCAAATAGAGCAAGTTGGAGGGATCTTCCCTCTTCCCTTCATAGGGATCAGCTATAATCAGCTTTTGCAACATATTGCAACAATCGATCGATAACTCGACATCTATAGTTCTAATTGACATAAAACTTGGAGGAAAACTATATTATGGCATTGGGGACCCACCATAAGGATCGCACTCCATAAAAAAAATAAGGATTGGCCCCGATCCCTATTTTGGAGAGGGATCGTTCCATGTTTCTTTGGATCTGGTCGTCTGGCCTGGAGGTTCTTCTGACGAAATTTCAGTCTGATCCATACACTTCTTCCCCTATAAATAAAGCATACATGGCATTAGAAAAGGGATCTTCTTTCTACTTCACTTCATCTTCTATCTAGGCTACACTAAATTACTTTGATTATTGAAATTCATATCATTGTAACTATAACAACAGTATAAACAAATAAATGATTACTTTGAAGTGGACATAAATCGGAGTTAACCAACCACTATAAACTTGTGTCTTTCTTTACTTGCTTTCTTATTGTTTTAATTTTATTCTTCATTTATTTCTCTTCATATTTATATGATTGGATTGGATATTGTTGCTTTCACTACAACTGGGTATTGGTGGCCATTTTTGATGCCAATATTTTGATGCTTTCACTGAGAGAGCTAGCCCCTATGGATTTGGAGTTCAGATTGGGAATCAACTAGATAACATATATTTGGATCAATGTTTGGACAACTAGTAAGGAGAGCGCTACTAAAAAGTAGGCATCATGAAGGGATTCAGGAGGCTTCCTTTGAAGCTGGAGCTAATCGAGCATTTATCTACATCATCAGGGATGAAATAAAAGTGAAGATGGATGCTATGCAAGAAAGGATGCTAAAGAGACGGAAGGAGATGGTGCAGCATCTACTATGAAAGACTGGACAAATTGGAGCACAGTACCAAGGGAATAATGTAGCAAGAACTCATGGCAAATTGGATTAAGGAGTTGATGCGGCTGGAGTCGTTAGAAATCAGAACAAGGACTATGAGGATGGAGCTATTGGACAAAGGAATAGAATAGAGTAGTCAGGGCAGTCCCTGCCCATCTTAGAGGGATCGACCCCAGTCCCCAAAGAATTGGGCATAACCCCGGGTCTGTCGGTCGTAATGCTGGAGGACCTATGGAGTTTGCTGCAAATTGGAATTTTGATGCGCGTCTAGAGGAATATGTTCCAGAATTCCCTCGTAGTCTCCAGGGGCAATTTGGAAATGATGATAGGTGACTATCGCTGGATGACAAAGACAGGTTTGCAGAGATGATCAGGCAAGCTATGCGTGGAGGATTGGTGAACAGGGATCTAAAGGATGTAAATACAAGTCCATTCACTCATAATACCAAGATAACTAGGAATCCATTGGAGTTTAAACTACCAACATTGGAAGTATATGATGGAAAGTCGGGCCCAACTATGCATATGGTGAGATATATACAGCACATTAAAGTACTGAAGGCATTAGAGGAAGTCTTAGCACGATGCTTTTCCATGTATCTAATGGATATAGCCGCACTGTGGTTCAAGCAGTTGAAGACCGGTTCTATTGGCACATGGATGGAAGGTCGAAAGATTTATGAGGCAATTCAGGGTTCACATTTCGAGACCCAAAATGTAATGAATCTGGCAACACTGAAATAGAAGACCGAAGAGTCTCTAAGGAGTTTTCAAACATGATTTAATTCCCTGACGGTATTGGTGGATCGGCCAAATCCATCCATAGGTTGATGGCAGTTGTATCAGGAATTACCGATGGCATAGATTTCAAGGATTCATTGGTGTGGGATCCACCTATAGATCTTAAGGAGTTTTATCATGAAGTAGAAAGGTTCCTACGATAGGAACACGCATGAGCCGACAAACCTGAGGTGAACACTATGCAAAGTGAAAGGTCGTTAAGGAGATGCAAACAAGAATGACAAAGGCAAACGGAAATTGGATGATGGATATGATGGAATGAAAAGGTGATGGAAAGAGTGGGAGCAAAAGTTCTCCTCCTACTTGGATTTGATGGAAAGTTTAGAACGATTTTATCTGGACACTAAAGGGCAACTCTCCTATCAGAAACTGGCAAGGAGGGATCCTACGGAGCGAGAGCATATGTTTGAAAAGCACCACTTGTCCCACGAATTGAATGGCCACACCATGGATGAATGGAGGCATTTAAAGGATATGATTGAGGAGAATGTCGGGAACTGTAGACTACTGCAGTGTGTGATGAATCAGACAATGGGGGTGGAACAGGAGCAGCCACCGTCTACATCGAATGTAAATAGGAATGGCCCTAGATTGGGGTACATGAGAAATCGGACAACGGCGGTGGAACAGGAGAAACTACCATCTGCATTGAATGGAAACGGGAATGGCTCTGGAACGGGGTGGAAGATCGTCATCAACTGGTCATGATGGTAAGTTCCGAGTTTAGTACCTGGACTCTGGCCATAATAATAATAATAATAATAAACTCTATAATAAGGCGGCTAAGTCCCTTACACATGTACTGGATCGAGGATGGTCCTTAAGCATGCTTAGAGATGATGATGAACCGTCGTGCCCAGGGAGATGGTTACCAGGATTAGAGATGGATTATATTTGAAACTATGGGCTATAGTTAAATGGATTCGGATGAATAACACTCAAAAAATGGTACTAGCACTCCCCTAGAAGAGAGATAAGATTGGAATATTCAATCTACAAAAAGAAATCAGAAAAGAGGGATGGGAGTAGAGGGATCGAAACGAACAGGATGCACGCGACAAAACTCAATGATGATCGCTCCATAACTCAATAACCACAATGCGGATTGAAGTGAAATGTTGGAAATAAGAAAAGGGACCCTAGGGAGTCTACCTTAGGGATCACATATCAAATAGATAAAGTTAGAGGGATCCACCCTCTTCCCCTATAAGTTCGGCTATAATCGGCTTTTGCAACATTTTGCAATAAAGATCGACCAATAACTCAACATCGACAGATCCAATTGACGTGAAACTTGGAGACAAGTGTATTATTGGAATGCGGGACCCGCCATAGGGATCGCACCCCATAAATCAACAAAAGTAGGGTTGACCCCGATCCCTATTTTGGAGAGCGATCGGCCCAAGTTTCTTTAGGCCGACTTGGAAGTTCTTCTGGCGAAATTTCAGTCCGATATGCACATGTCTTCCCCTGTAAGTATAGCAGGCATGACATCAAAAAAGGGATCCTCTTTCTGCTTCACTTCATCTTCTATCTATGCTACACTTCGTCACTTTGATTACCAAATTCATATCATTGTAACTATAACAATAGTATAAACAAATAAAGGATTACTTTGAAGTAGATGTAGGTCGGAGTTAGTTAAACCACTATGAACTTGTATCTTTCTTTACTTGCTTTCTTATTGTTTTAATTTTGCTTTTCATTTATTTCTCTTCATCTTTCTATGATTAGATTGAAGATTGGTGCTTTCACATACAAATGGGTGTTGGTAGCCCTTTTTGACGCTAACACACACACATTGAAAAATGAACACATGGATATGATTTTTTTGGATCTAAACAACCGAACGAATACTTTTCATTATTGTGTGATTATACTAGTAGTTTCAAAGTGATCAGTTCTTATAGGAAATTCACATTAATTAATCAAGATTTTTCTTGCTTCAATCAAAGCACCAAAATAACTTTTGTTGATTGCACTGCAGCTATAAGCTTTATGAGTTGCAACCAGCCATTCGTTTGTTTGTTGGATAAAAAGTACGAAATTATTGCTACTATATCAATATGCATAGGAACAAAGATCATTTCATTTCTTGATACCTTGCAAACTCATTTAAAGTAAATGCTTAATTATCATCCATAACATTTTTGATCTTTATAATACAAAATAAAAAAGCTTTAATATAATTATTCATGATAGCAAAAGTAATCTACCTTCTTTTTTCTATAAATTTAACCGATTGTTCGTATGAATAACACATCGCAAACACTTTCCTTTCCTCACAGATTGAATGCTTCATTGATACTGCTAAATGGAAAGTCATGTGTCACCAACTCATCAACTTGTATTTCCTACGTGGAAAATAAATTAAATAATATTTCATAGCACATTTACAAATTTTCACTATTACTTGAAATAGTGTTCGGATACTAGGTACGAAATGAGAATGATGGTGATTTAATTAGTTTATAGCCTTGGCCTTAGTTGCTAGCATAGTAGAATTGCAACTTAATATAAGCATAACATAATTTGGTTGAAGTCGATGTACAACTTGAAGATTACCTTGCTAGTATATTTTTCTACCGACGATGGAACAATAGATTTGGGCTTCCACCCTTCAAATAAAGAACCTTTTAGCGTTCTTCTCGAAAGACGTAATGCATAATGAGTGGAAACTTCAGGGTTACTTTGTGACAACTAAAGTTACAGTTGCTCCCCATCCCTACAAATAAATATAGAAAAGAATAGACTGCTAAATTAACAAATAGTAAGCAAAGAAAAAAGTGGACGAAACTTACATCACATCATGATTGCAATGCACTTCATACAGCCCTAGCATAACCAATGCATTCAAAAGAGTAATCTGCCCCACTATTTGTCATCTCCTTCACAATCTGCACATCCACCATATTATTTAATTAACTTGAATAACACTGTTGGACAATAAAACCCTCGAATTTACAAATATTGATAAAATTTTAGTTTTAAAATTATTTGATATTAGTGCTCCAAAGAATCTAGAATAATGACCTCTTGCTGCAGACTTAACGTCTCCAGAATTCCAATGTGCAACACATTAAAGTATTGGAATATAGTAAAAAAGGACTTAAAGAATTGGATAATATCCGAAGAGCTGGTGTCGGACAGGAGCATGTGGAAGTTAGTGATCCACATATCAGAACCATGAGCTAGGAGTTTTTTTTCTTAGGGTTGATTTAGAGATAATGTTATAAGTTTTACTTTATAGGACTAGTAAATAGAGGCTTAAGACGTATTGTTTAGTCTTTTTAATTTCTATTTGTACCATTATTACTTTTACTACTCCTATTATTATTATTATTATTATCATCATGGTTTTTTTTATTCCTTTATACATCTACTTTTATCTTTATTTTTAGTTTACTTGTTTATTATTATTATTATTTCTTTAATTATTTTACTTTATTTTTTATTATTATCATGGTTTAATATAATTATTATTGTTATTGATTTTAAATTGACTTAGTCATTTAATTTTGAGTTCCAGCTCTAGCCGATCCCAACTTGTTTGGAAATAATTGCCTAGTTGTTGTTGTAGTCCTCCAAAGAATCTGGAACAATGACCTCTTGCTGCAAACTTAGCGACTCTAAAATTCCAAAGTGCAACACATTAAAGTAGTGCTAATGCAAAGAAATCAAAATACCCGGTGAATAGGTTGATGACATTCATCAGCATTTATCACTTCGGTTACACCAAAAGCCTATCTATACAACAAAATTATATTTCCTATCAAACGATCAGACTTAAGAATAAATAAAATAAAAATTTGTATAGACTCTCTTTTAAACATCTATTGTGCCTGTCGGGATTATTATCTACTCCAGTAATCATGGATGCTCCTCTATGCGTGGCAGCTTGTGCAACCTATACATGTAATAATACATGATTAAGTTGATTTGAAAGATTAGACGAGAGCATTAAAATAAGTATTAAGTCATGCTCAATTTGATGACTTGGGTAACATTGAATAATAGCATAATAAGTTGTTTGTACTTCATTATGTGCATGATTTCTTTATCATCTTCACAACAAACAATTACTATTTTCCAACCAAAAATTACTAGAAACTCACCGTAAAAACAATATTTTATACAGGATGAACTGCTTTGTGGAGTAGCATGGTTAATGAGAGCTTCACAAAACAGTTCATTCTTAAGATACATACAAAAAAAGGGTAAAATTCTTGGATCTGAAGACAACGTTAATGAATTTGGCTAGGACAATAAGCATGCTGATTTAAATGTCCTAGTCTCCATGGTAAATATATGTTCACTTTATACCATTAATCATTCTGATTATGTAGTTAAATTTCTCATCATTGAATCTATTAACAGGAATACCTTAATGCACAAGAAATGTCACTACAGTCGTATAAAGAAATGGCAGATAACTTTATGTGCATACTGGTACCGAATCAACTTCATCACATATACTATACACACCTGGGGGCCTAACTGTAACGACCCGCCGCTCTGACCACCTCTAGTCGGTAATTAAACCAACTAGAAACGCTCAAATGACGGATTGTTATTTAGTTTATAACATTTAAACAGAATCAGTCACAGAATCACAGAAACAATAATATATTTTATATATGAACTTTTCCTTTATATACAAATATCAGGGTTACACAATGAATTACATTTTATACAGCGGAACAAGCATATATCTTTTTAAAGTACAAGAAAAATTTTCTGAAAAGCTTTAGTGAAGTGCTTCCCCCTCTCTCTCTAACTTCGCTGCGAGAAAATCTCCAAGCTAAAAAAAAATACTCGGTCTGACCCGAGCGTTTATTGCAAAACACAAAAAACACTCGAGTCAGGATTAATCTTAATTCAAGTGATTAAATTTGCAATGAACAGAAATAAAATGGTAACAGCCCAAACAGGGTTAATAGTGCAGTACAGGCAGCAGAGATAACAAAACAAATTGGATCAACAAATAGTGTAAATAATGTAAATGTCCACAAATGAGCATAAGAAGTGTACAGGAGTACACATATATCAAACCAGCAAGTACAAATTTGGGCAGCCAACCAAGCAAAACTACAGGGACGTGCAAATCAAAGTAACATACTTTGGGCTATATGTTCAATTTCAAGGTATAAAGCAATAAGGACGAAATAAGTTAATGCATAGGCATAGTGCTTGACTAACTGTTAAAGCAAATATCAAATTAAAAATCTAACAACAGTAACGATGCACGAAAATCAGGCAACATCAAGTAGCTTAGGAAATCCAACATGCATCACATTCATACTTATAAAAACACAGCATTATCTAAATGTTCAGATCCACCTCAAAATATGATTTCTGGTCATTTCCAGATTGCATGCTCATTACTTAAATAAAAATTGAGATTTTGATCTTAAAAATCATAACTTCCCACATCAATTCAACTTATGCATGTAAATCAGAGAATTGTATCAGTTTATTTTTAACATATTTCTAAAAATTTTACTGTAACTCTTGCTTTCCAGTTACTATATATATATAAACATGCTTAACTATTTTTAGATCCTAGTTTATACTTGAACAAGCCAAATTTTTGTTTTAAAAACTAAGGCCCATCAAAGACCAGGGATGAAGGAAACAGAATTTGATCAAAACTTTAACTCTGAACTATGAAACAGAAGGATGACATGGATATACCAGGCATGCACACTTAAATAAAAAAAATCATATTCACAAAATTATACACATGCAGTCATCATCTTCACAAAGATTTTATAGGCAACAACCATAAATCAACTTAACACATATTAAATCATCTGAAATAGAATTTTAAGCAAATTCTAGAACCTGGAACTTAAAAAAACAGAAAACACATTCACACAGCAGCATGCATTACAACATACATTCATATATATACACCAGTAATAAGCTTGAAAAAGGCATACAAACATTTTATTTCTAGAGTAAAACAGCAACTAGATTCATACTTAAATTTAGGAAGAGTGATGTTACTCACAGGCATTTCAAAACAGAGGGGAAAATTTTGCTCACAGTTATGTTTTGAAGGACAGAGCCTGGAAATAGTTTGTTTATTCTCACTGAAATTTATTGTTTTTAATGTAATGCCTAGATATAAGCATCTGAAACAAATTTTAAAAAAATCATAGCTTGAAATAGATTGGATAAGAAGATGTGAGTTTATTTGGGTGAACTGAATCTGGAATGTAACAGAATTCCCAGTTTTGCTCAAAACAGAAATGACAACTCAACAGTAAATAATAAAATGTGAATTTTGTTTCAAAATTCGTGATTTCAATCATACATTCCTATTATAAACTTGTTTGATAATTTAAAGATGTTTGATATTCTTGTTTGTTGCAGATATTTACTGTTGTATAGGTAACAGACTTTTCAATATGACTTAATTTTGATTTAAAAACAAAATTACTTACTAAACAAATATTCTTTGTTTACACAATAATTTCGAACTAAGATTAACTAAATGGAATTGAATTTCCACTAAAAATCTGAGCTTTCAGAACAGAGGCAGGTACCCAGATCCTTGTAAACACATATATTTATGTGTGTATATCAATGTACAAAGAATATCTATCAAAACAAAGTCATACAAACCCACTTATTCCATTTATCCACATGCAACATATAGATTAAAGCTTTTTAATATTATGGGTCATTTATCTAAAAGAAAATGAAGCACTACAGTTTTTAATTCATAACAGTTTTCTTTCTTTTTTTTTTCCTCTTTCTTTCTGGCTTTCAGTAAATTCCTAATAAATTTTTAACTTAAAAAAAAAGTTTTAAATCTTAATGTTTTAAGTCAACAAAGATGTCTTGTTTAAATCCTTCCTTCTAACAGAAACTAATTAAAGAAATAGGATTTTAATAAAAACTTGTGCCAAGGAAAACAAAACAGAACAAAGCAATTTAACAGCATGTATACAACTACAATTACACATCAGACAGTTAATTATAAACATATGCAATATTTGTTCATTTCAGTATACTAGCATGCAATTCAAACTTTTACCCATTTAAAATAAAAATGGAGTTACTCACAGTGATATGTATATGCATAAATACATATTCACATACATTCTTTCAATTCCATACCTAAACAAACATTCAAGCATCACATAAAGGATTCAAGAATTTTAGCAATGCATCAGATTCATCAAACAATTGTTTTGAACTTGTAAATTTTGTTACTTTCAGATTATAGGATGTTCACAGACCTTTATAACTGGGATCATTCTTATATAGGCATGCAAGCATAATACACAGCAAAACATCAAAGAACACCACAAAGCAGTTCATATATATCAACTTAAAGAATTTAGAAAAGTGGTTTGCTCACAAGTATTTTCAGAACTAAAGTATTTTTATTTCCTTACTACATTTTCCTTGAACAACTTAAGACTGACAGGTAAAAGAGGAAATGATTTAGGTTTTGAAATAGCTTGCATCTGAGAACAAGAATAGGGAGTTTTACAGACACATACATACATCACATATGAACTGAAGTTCAAACAAGCACATGCAAACAAAATTTTCCTCATCTAGATTCAAAGATCCATCACATGCAGCCACAACAAATTGTTCTTATCAGTTTAAAAACAAAATTTATAGCATCTGTTCTCATCAGTTTGAAAACAAAATTTATAGCATCTGTTCTCATCAGTTTAAATCAAATTATCAGAGCAAATGATAGCAAATAACACCCAACAAACAAACATGCAGTGTTTTATCTGTTCTTATTAGTTTAAATTCAAATAACCGAGCAAATGATAACAAATGACACCCCAAATCATAGCATGCAACCAAGCACCCAATTCAAACAAATCTAAAAACTTGAATAAAAATTAATCGTGAGAAAAAAAACTCACCTTTTTTCGAAGCGAATACGAAAACCCAAAAATTTTCCAAAGAGGATGAACGAGAACGAGGCAGCAGTGAGCGACGAAGAATTGATCGAACAAGGCAACGCGAAAATTCCTAACGATCAAGCAAATAGCGCAGCTTCGAAAGCCCTAGCTTTGAAGATGAGCAGGAAGAAGACCGAGCCTTTGATTTTCACGAGCCCTAATTTCAGAGCGAACGAAAGAACGAGGCTGCTATTGTTTTTTTTTCGTGTATTTGTTTTCTAGGGTTTCGAATGAATGGGGTAAAGGGGAAACGGGTATATTTAATCACAGCATCAATATCAAACGTGGACCGGTATTATTTTCAAAGCCCACTTAGCCCTTAACAAAAATTTTGAACGGAATTTAAATCAATTTACAAGCTCCTAGCTCAAATTTTTAAATTCAAATATGTTCTTCATATTAAACTTGAAAAATTCAAATAACTTCACAGTTTTCAAATCAAAATTTAATTCAATTATTAATTTGCATAAGTAATAATCCTTAAATCCAAATTATTTTTCTAAGTCATTAGTTTGAATTTAAAATACAAATTCAATACTCAATTTCAACTCTAAAGTCAAATTTAAATTTTTATTCAACATTTTATAGATTAAAGTTTAATATTTAATCGCCAAATTCACAATTATAATGGGAATTTAATTTAAATCTCGTTCAAATATTTAAAATTAATTAAATATTTTCAATTTAAATTGTTCAAAATTCAGGACCGTTACACTAACCAATAAGCCTGGAGACAGTAACATGCAGCATATTACTTCCATTGCTTTTCTGTTGCTCACTTATGCCAAATATCTATCCAAAACATCACAAACTGTCAACTGTGGTAGCATCTCTGTCGATCAGCTAATACATGTAATGAACTGCCAAATAAATATAAGATAAGGACATTGTACAAAAATATAAGCAATAACAAAGTCAGATGCATGAAGGTTATATAAAAAAATAAAAATATTAAAGCATACACAATATTAAGCAATCAACTATATCATTTACAATATGAAACTCAGAGTCCACAAATAGTAACTAACGTACGTTAAAATGCATATGATCCCTGCCCAGTACCAGCCAATACTTGAAGATCTGGTTGATGTATAATAATACTCAGCTGATTGCACATCTCTTATAGGAAAGAAGATTGTAGGTTTTAAGTCATGGTTTGCAAATTTCTTCTCATTGATTATATAAACATTAATAACAGATGTCATAAGCTTTATTGCTTGTCAACCAAGTGAAATTTGAACTTACAGAAGAGGATTGATGTATTTTTGAAACTAAATTTCTAAACCCTAATTATTCAGGTGGAAATTACCTACGTCCGAGAAGAAAGCTCGAACAAATTGAACCAAAAGCTGGATCCCTAAATTACGAGGCTCAATTTTGCTCGAATAAGTTGGTTTTCATCGATATTCGTTTATCTTCCAGATTCTCGGCGGGATTTAGATTAAATATATAGAGATCTGTAAATTGTCAATATGTATAATTGTATATATGATTATATATCAAATACATTTGATCTCAAAATTTTCTTATGATGATTGGTACTTATTATAAATCATAAAATATAAAAATATTTTATTGCATATGTATATACATATTTTATTATTATTTAATGATTATTTGTGTTGTTTATTATGTATAAAATATCCAATGTTTCAAAATTTTAGTTTTAAAATTTATAAATTTTATGCAACATACAAGAAGATTACTATAAAAAAAATTAGGTTTTTATAACATATTTTATTATCTTTTAAAATTAATTTACTTTCGGACTGCAATCAATTACTTAATTAAAAATATAATTTCAATTGAGAAAATTCTAAAAAAATTTATTAAGCCTAAAATGTGTCTCACGTACCTTTAGAATTTTTTTTAAATTTCTATAACTTAATCTAGGAATTTTTATAATTAATTTATTTTTAGCATGAAATCAATTGTTTGATTAAAAATATAATTTCATTTGAGAAGATTTCATAAATTTTTTCCTAAGCTTATTATATGTCTCAAGTACCTTCAAAAAAAGTTTTAAAAATTTTCAACTTGATTTTATATTTTTAAGAATTAATTTAATTTTGGTTATCAATTATTTAATGATAAATATTTTTTTTACTCGAGAAAATTCCACAAATTATTTTAAGCCCACAATGTGTTTCCATATTTTCTAAAATTATAAATGTAACGACCCGAAAATTTTAGTGGTTTTATTTATTTTAATTAATTTAATTTTGTGAAATTTTAAATAATAAAATTTGGAAACAAAAGTTTAATATTTGAAATGCGTCTAATTAAACATAGCAAATGGTAAATTTTCAATTTATAATATGGAACTTTATTTTATTGTGTAATTTTATTTAAAATCAAATCGGTTAATATTGATGAAAATAAAATATTTTCCAAACCTGAATATTTTTCTATAGAAAATTTGTAAATCATCTTTTGAGTGAGACGTCATATTTCGTTTCTCTAAATTTAGACTTATATTGCTCCATTCATCTTATTTCTGACGAATTAGCAACATTTTCGGTACCGATTATTGATTTTGATTGGATGATCATACCACTGATATCTGTAAATCATTTTGATCGTCTCATCATGCTGATCTCTACGGTATATTTAATTCTGTATTTTGAAGTCCGGTTCACAGTGGAAACCGTGAAACGATTTCCATATTGGTTTCGCAATTTGTTTTTTTTTTCTCCTTGACCATTCAATTTCCACCGATTGAATAAATGCTTACTTAGCTTTAAATCTTCCAAGAAACAACCATGATTTTTCAATATACATTAATTCAATTCTTACTAAATTCGTTTCACATTCTTCACTAAAAAATATATACAAGACATCTCAGTTTTACTGTGCTTCTTTCTCCTCCATTTCCCCTCTGCATCTCCAGCCACGCGTGCGACCCAAACTCAACCCCGTCTCTTGCCCGAGAGCCTCCTCCCCTGCACGTCGACTTCCTCATATTCCGACTCCGACCTTGCTTCCTTTCCTGAGCATCGAGCACTATCCAGTTTCCCTTCTTCTTTCCTAATCTCGGCCGAGGTATAGATTTAAACCAGTTTTGTCATACATTGATCTTCTTACTGCGTATATATATAATATCTATATATATATATATATATATATGTTATATACATTTGCTTATATATGTATAATGTTTTGCCGTATTATTTGTATAATATATGTATGCTGTAAGATATGTATATGCAGATATGTTTTGAAGTATATAGGTGCACTGAAGTGGGTCTATGTGTGTGTGTGTAAATAGAAGTTTATGTAAGAGCTGTTAGTTTATGTATATGTTTATTCACATATAATTTTATGGAAGTTTTGTACAAGTTATGTTGATTGTAAACAGATGGTTACAGCAGTTTTATAAATCTATTTTGTATAAGCTACATTTTTATAACATGAAATATTTGACGGTTATGTATTAGTATATGTTGTATGTTATATATTGGTAATAGATATTGTTGATATATATATATATATATATATATTTTAAGTTGTTTGAGTATATTAGTTTATATATTACATATGTCAGTTTATATGTTTTAAAATATATATGTTGGTTTATATATATATATATTTATGCAGTTTGTATAGGTAAGCTCTGTAGTAGTATATATTTTCCTATCTGAAAGCTACCTTGTCCTTTGTCTTATATTTTACAGTAAATATACATATGTATTGATTTTATATTAGATCTAGTTTTGCCTTCTACTATTTTCTTTTACACTATTTTGGTACTTGAGTTCTGTTTATATAATATGTATATATATATATATATATATTATGTATACTGCTTATGTACGCAGATTCTTTTTAAATGTGTTGTATTGATATTTAAGTTTTGAAATGTATACATGGGCCTTATATTGGTTGCTTACTGGTTGGAGAAGTGTGTTCAGCGATTCATGATTTTAAAGATTTTTCTTTTATATTTTTTTATTATGTATGTAATACTAATTTTGTGTATAGTATGTATATAATATGTTGTGCATAGATTTTTAGTTTTTGTTTTATTGGTGTTAATGTTAAAATATTGATTTGATATATTTATCTTATTTGAAATATATATGTTTAAGAATTTGGTTTGAGAAATTTATAATATATACTTTGTTTCAGTTATATCTAGATGGTTCTGATTTGAATTCGTCTATTCCTATTTATCAGCTTTGATCGTCGATTCGTGCCAATCTAACTTTGATTTGGAATTCATGCTTGGATCCGTAACTCAATCCACTATCTATTCTCTCTAACCTCGAAAGGTGAGCAATCACTCATGATTAATGTTCTTATATTTATTAAATTTGATTTCAATTAAAAAAACAATTGAAATATGCTGTTCTTAGTTAGTTACATTGCTATTTATATGATATCTGTTCGCCTGTGACATCTGACACCATTATATGTTATTTATATTGATGATATATGCATGTTATATTATTATCATATCTGTTTTCACTCTACAAGTTCCTTGTTAGTATAGAAATCACTATGGATTGAAATGATACATACCCGAACAATATGTAGAATAGAAGGAAATCGTTATGGGTTGAAATGATAGACCCAAGTAATTTTCGTTGAATTGAATTTGAGACTGCGGGTTGAAATGATATATACCCATATATAAATTTAAATTGCGAATTGAAATGATAAATATCCGTATCACTTGACCATAGGACAGAAAATTATATACAGGCACCGTTGGTCTATATATAAAAATATTTTGAAATGATTTCTATGGTTTTAGAGAGAAATATAAGGGTTTATATAAATATTGATTTCGGATATTATATAAATGTTATTTGATATATAGTTAAATTCTTGGTTTTAAGCTATGTATAAATTGTTTATTATAAAATAAGTTTAAATAAATTTTGATTTTATTAAAATATAATATGGTTAAGTATGTATTTAAATTATATTTTTATATAGAGTTATAATTATTTTAATAAATTTAAGGTTGAGAAGATGGATTTGAAATTGATTTGAAATGGTATTTAATTAAGAATTTATTTAATTAAATCGATTTGAATATTTTAAAGGACATGATTTTATAACTTGATTTTGGCTTAAGGTGATTTAAATGAACATATCAAGTTTAAATAAATTGAAGGAGTATTCAGTTATTTTAAGTTTGAAAGTTTTATTTAAATCATATTGGATTTATTAAGTAAATATTTCAAAACTAAATAATAGTAAATTGAATTATATATATGTATATATATGAAATTATCAAATTTAGTTTTGAAAATGTTGAATACTTAAAGCTTTGTAATATATATATATATATATATATATATATATATATATATATTGGAATGGTTTATTTTGTGGTTCAAATCTATATTTGAAATCGATATAATTTGAAATGGTTTATTGAGAAACCGAATTGAATTGAAATTGATGATTTGAGATTTGATTAATTTGAATTTTGGGAGTTGATTTGGAATTTATTTGGGAAATTTGAGGAAGTTATTTTTATCATATAAAGTTTTTTTAATATTATATTTAAACCATTTATATATTTTACTTTATAAATTATTATTTTTATTATAAATTATTTTTATTATAAACTATTTGTAATATAAACTATTTTTAATATAATCCGTTTAATTTATAACTCTTTTTGTATAAACTATTTTACTTTATGAACTATTTATTATATATACTATTTTACTATCTAAACTGTTTAAGTGGTGTAAGTTATGATTTCAAAGTTATGAATTTCAAAGTGATTTGATGTCCAAAGTGTTATAATTTCAAGTGTTTTGGTTTCGAAGTATTATAACTTTGAAGTACTATAATTTTTGGAAATGAACATATTTGAAGTGAAAAATGATATTATATTGATACGGTTTTGATGGAAATGATATAGTTTTGATTCGGTTTCGAAATGGAAATGACATCGTACTGATATAGTTTTGAAATGGAAATGATACAGTTTTGATTTGGTTTCGAAATGGAAAATGACATCATATTGATATGTTTTTGAAATGGCAATGATGTTTTGGTTTTTGAAGTATAAACTATTTTGAAATGACTGTGGTGTTATAATAACGTTTGGTTGTTAAAGAGACCGGGATCGGATATTGTCATATTCTCTACCAATACCGAAAGCCACTTTAACAACCGTGTACGCGGTGGAGATTCCAGAATGAAGTAGGATGGTGGTGATGATCCTATTTGAGGTATATACATGGAACCGACTCCCGTGAGTTGGCATAAGGTGGCTAAAACGAATCTATTCTCAGGCCAATGAGGTAGCTCCTCTGATCGGACACACTCCTTCGATATTATATTCTGACTTTGTGATTGATTTGGTGGCCACTTTTGATTTTTTATTTAGGAGTGTGGCTCGAGATGGGCGGTAGCTGCGGCTTGCGTTACCACCGGCCGGGATGTGTAATTGGTATATCTACCCTGACATTGCCTTGTTGTGTCGTGTCACCTACCCTACCACGCCTTATACGAGTTTATTTTGTACCATACCTATGGAGTTCCCTCTGACGACACCTAATACGGGTGGGATTATGGTACTGTATAGACTATAGGAATATTTAAAATGTCTTAAGGGGGGTATAGATAACGCCTTAGTGCTATTTTAATAGTTTACATTACTTTAGACATTATTATAATAGCGTATATTACTACATAGTAGATAGTTTAACGGATCCTTAGAGGATGGTTATCCCAAACATCCTTTGAGTTACTTGTATTTCAGTTCTTATTTCACTTGAGTTGGTTTTAATGATATAAGAATGTTAATCCTGACTCGAGTGTTTTGTGTTTTGCTTTACGCTCGGGTCAGACTGAGTGATACAGCTTTTGAGATTCACCTTTGGAGCTGGAGCTTCGTTTGGAGATCCATCTATATATTTTCAACTTGGAGTTATTCAATTGATTTCAGTGATGTATTTTGATCTTGTATTTGACTATTGTATTCGAGACTTCTGTTGTATCTTATTTAACTCTGTTATATATATAGTAGCTTCATGAACTATTTTTCTCTTGTTTCCGCTGCATTATTGTTATATTACTCTGTGTCTATGATTCTGTGATTTACTTATTTACTGTATATGCTGAGTTTTGCCAAATATAAATTTAAAATCTGGTATTTTGAGCAATTCAATTCCGACTTGTAATTTTTCATATAATTATTCTTCATTAATTGTTATGGCAAAAACTATTTTATATATGTGTGTGTGTGTATTGTTTTTCCACATTATACAAGCATATATGTGGACAAATTACAGTACACACAAAATGAGGTAATGTGTCTATTGCAATGTAAATCTCAACATTTATATACAGGCACATTATAGCCTTCACGGATTATCATGTTACACATACACACAAATATATATGTAGTGTATGTATATATATAATGTGTGTATGTATGTATGTATTTAATACATACATACATACATATATACATAAATTAAATCTAATCAATTAATTCAAATTAAAGAGAAAAATGAAAGATTTATCTCTCTATTTAATGCAATGAATGCTCTCAATTATTTACTTATTTTAAGGATAGAAATGAAATGTTTCATTCCTTATATACATTAAATTTTTTTAGGGAAAGAAATGAAAGGTTTCCTTCCTTATATATTAGCTCTTATTAATAAATGTTAGATATATCTAATACACTATACACGTAAAATTAAATTTTGTTTAAACTTCCCTTGAACTAAAATAAATAAAATAAACAATTTTATTTTAAAAAATATTTAGAAATGTTCTATTTAAATTAGGCTTCATAGGCTCAACTAAGATCTAATAGGGTAAAAAATTTAAATTTACCCATTTCTTTTGTTGCAGGCTGACCCGGTGCCTTAAATGGTATCAGAGTCTAATAGCCTATGCGGTCTGAATTAGTCATAGCAGGACTAACTAATTAAGCTTGCCCACTTAGTATAGTGTCTAGAAAGGTAATATCTAGGATTGGATTTGGGTAATCAAGTATCATGCCTTACCTGGTTACTATCTTGGTTTGAAAGGTGATGTAAGCCCAAAGGTTGTTCCTAATAGAAAGGTCTAACGTGTATTGGCCCTTGGGCTAATCTTCAAAACGTTTTGAAAATTAAAGTCAAAGCTTTTAAATTTAATAGTTAGATTTAAAATAAAATTTATAACATAATATGATTTTTCAAAATGTTTGAAAAACAACACATTAATTTTAAAATTTAAATTTATTAATAAGATTAATAAAATTAAATTGATTAAATAGATTAATTAATTAATAAACAAGTGCATGTATTATATATAAAAATATATGTTATGATTTTTAAAATTGTTTAAAATAATATATGTATACATGTACGTTTATGAATTTAAGTTGGAAATTAATATAATTTAATTAAAATAGTTTAATTACATAAATTAATTAAAGGTTAATTAATTAAATAATATGCACTTTCATACGATATATATGTTATACTATAAAGGTTGTAGTATATAATAAATTGAATATAAATGTTATATTGATATAAAATTAATTAAAATGTTAATTAATTAATATTAATTAAATAATATTTAATTTATATTATACATAAGACTATTATATAAGCAATATAAAATATAAAAGTTATATAAAAATAAAACTTAAGGAAAAATGTATAAACTAAACGTGGAACATTAAAAAAACCCTAAATAGACTTAAGGAATAAATACATACGTATTGTACGTATGCCGTCGTTTAGATGTGCTTGACACTTGAATTACAAGTGTATTTCATAAGTAGTACATTATTCTATGAGTCGATATCACTCAATATAATATATTGAAGATTATGAATCTTCAATAGTATGTTGTCATCTATCATATATATATATATATATATATATATATATTACTTGCACACTTCTTAGTTGTTGAGCAAACTGAAGCTGGAGATGTTATGTATAGTATTATTGATATATTGAATAGACAAGGGTAAGATAACAATATGTATTTGTTGAGTAAAGTCAAGGCATATATATTATACTTAGGCTATCACGATATGGTAGGTACAATGAATAATCTCTTTCAGTTTTTTGAGGAAACTCAAGGTCGGAATGAGACTAGGATAAGGAACCATGAGTTAGAAGTTGTTCTGATACAACCGATATAGAGTTATTCATCGTACATGGAGTTATGACTTGTTGAGCAAACTCAAGGTCAGAATTCCAAAAACGGGCGAGTTCTAACATCCACTAGTGAAGTCAAAAGACTTCTATATTTCGCTTAGGGTTTGGTGAAACATAAAAGACTAGTGTGGGCGCTATTAGAAAAATGAAATGATAGCATTTAACCTTTCTATTGTTGGAAGAACATATGCTATATAATGTTATGATAACCTACATTGATAAATTTTTGCATTTAATAATATTGATAAAATGCTTATCAATTAAGATATACAAATGAATTGAAGATTGATAAATAGAAATATAACATATATATACCAATAAAAGATTATTGCATGTTAAAGTTTCAACACCCATGTAAGTGCCTGATATTACAACTACTAGACATATTCATATTTTGATCACTTAGGCATTTACTTGGTCGAAACCATGTATTGCATTCTATGATTTTTGAACTCTAAAAGCAATACAAGATTGTGATATTTGATCCATATACAATCACATATAAATGTTACATGGTGAATGGTAAAAGTTTGTAATGTACAATATTTCAATGAAATTAGTTCAACCGAAAAACCAAATAAAACTTAGTGCAAGATCAAGTACTCGATTTGATTGATTATAAAAGGATCATGCTATGTTAACTGTAACACTAGACCAAAACTATGAGATAGATCTAAGAACTCGATCGTTGAAATGTCAGTTACGCATAGGAAAACATATTTGATGTCCTTAAATGTTAAGGGTGATCGAGTGCGCTTTTGTAAAGAGTTCATTATGACATTATAGTAATGGTTTTCTTTTGAATGGTTTGACCACTTAGAAATAATAACGAATGTACAAGAGTAGTTGTGACTTAAGGTACAGTTAGAATGAAGAGAGTGAGTAGTCATTTTTGCTTCATAAAGAAACAAGGAAACAAGAATTGAAATAATAGTGATTGATACTTAAAATTATAATAAGAAATATGATTTCTATTTCGAAATGTATTTTCATATGGAAAATTATTTTCTATGATATTTATCTCTCTTGAATTCAAGACGTTTGATCGAAGAACTCTCTATGGTAAAATGTTTGATCAAAATTTATAGAGATCCATAGTATTATCAATATGTATAATTGTATATTTGATTATATATCATTTATATTTGATCTTAAAATTTTCTTATGATGATATATACTTATTATGGATCATAAAATATAAAAACATTTTATTCAAATATGTATATACATATTTTATTATTATTTGATGATTTTGTGTGTTGTTTATTATGTATAATATGTTTAATGGTTCAAAATTTCAGTTTTATATTTTTTATATTTGTTGCGCTATACAAGAATCTTACTATAAAATATTCAGATTTAAAAAACTTAATTTAATATTTTTTAAAACCAATGTACTTTTGGCCTACAATCAATTATTTAATTAAAAATGTAATTTGAATTGAGAAAATTCTAGAATTTTTTCTCAAGCTAAAATGTGTCTCGGTTAGCTTTAAATTAATTTTTTCGATTTTTATAACTTAGTTTAATAATTTTTATAATTAATTTTTTTCAGTTGCAATCAATTATTTAACTAAAAATATAATTTCAATTGAGAAAATTATAGAAATTTTTTCTAAGCCTAAAATACGTCTCAGTTATATTTTGAAAAAGTTTTAGAATTTTTCAACTTGATTTCATATTTTTAAGAATTAATTTGATTTCGACCTATTATCAATTATTTAATGATAAATATTGTTTAATTGAGAAAATTCCATAAATTATTTTTTAAGTCCAATATGTGTTTCCAAGATTTCTGAAATTATAAAACTTGTAATTTTTCTTATATTTTACATTATTTTATTATGGCAGAAACTGTTTGTTCAATAATATATATATATATATATATATATATATATATTCATTTACATATATTAATATCTTGATTCACCATATTGGATAAGCATATGCTTGGAAAAATTACAGAACACACAAGATAAGCTAATATGTCTATTGCAATGTAAATCCCAACATCTATATACGGGCACATTATATTCTTCACGAATTATCATATTACACATACACGCTTGCACACACATACACATATATATATCTGATAGATACATACATATATATATATAATCAATTAATTCAAATTAAAGAGAGAAATAAAAGGTTTATTTCTTCATTTAATGCAACTAATGCTCTCAGTTAATTACTTGTTTTAGGAAAAGAAATGAAAGGTTTCATTCCTATATATACATTAAATATTGTTAATACTCTCAATTAATCACTTGTTTTAGGGAAAGAAATGAAAGGTTTCCTTCCCAATATATATTAACTCATATTAATAAATGTTTGGTGTATTTGATACACTATACATTTAAAATTAAATTTATTTAAACTTCCATTTAACTAATTTGAATAAAATAAACGATTTTATTTATAAATTAATAGAAATTTTCTAATTAAAATAGGCTTCAAAGGCTCAATTAAGATCGAATAAGGTAAAAAAAAAATGAGATTATCTTTTTCTTCCACTACGTGCTTGCCTAGTTCCTTCGTAATCAAACATCTAGAAGAACCACAGTCGCTTCTCGGTACAATTAAGAAAACATTTCAAAGATTTTGAATCAACAACAAGGAAAGGAATTTTCTAAAAAATGACAATGAGGGTGCACCCTTTAACGAAAGTATACCTCTAGAAGTATACTTAAGAACTCCAATGTCACTCGAAAACATCCAAATCGGACTCCGCCAACTGTTACCGAGAATCCGAGTATTTCACATCTTTTAAGCATATAAGCGTATCCAATCTAGAGTAGATGTGAAGATACCCTAAGGGGAATAACCCTACGTGACTTGGCCCTCACTTTCTCTTTGGTTTAATTCATTTCCGATAGAGGATAGCAATGTTCAAATGAGCAACAAATTATCTTGGATTAACAAAACAAAAAAGATGAAAAGATTAATTCTAAGGTTCGAGATAGGAAAAATAAAAATGAATTTATCTAACATCATTAGGAGGGTGCTCCCCCTGCACCGAAAGTATACCTCTAGATAAAATATAACTGAAAGCCCACGCCAAACACGCAACACTCCCGGGAACTTCCAAGCTAAACCCTATTCACACGGGCATCCGAATATACTTACATCAATGCATGCATGCTATTAAAACCACTAAATAAATCTGAATACAACCTAATGGGTGCAACCCACATAGTTTGGCTCATACTTGCTCTTTGGTTTTAATTTCCACTGTGTCGGATGCCAATGCTCAAATGAGTGACAAATCGTCTTGTAGCGACAAAACACATCAATGACTAGGAGGGGGCACCTCCATAACTGCTCTTTGTTTTTAGTCATCTTCGACAAAGGATATCAAAGCTCAAAAGGGCGACACTCATCTTATAGTGATGAATAATAAAAAAGATAGCAGAATCAAGATTGATAGTCGATAGATCAACTACCAGGAATAATAAAGTGGTTTGCAAATGAGAATTGTAACCCCTAGATTTTAAGTAACATTATTTAGGATATTTAATTAGTTAAATTAAATTAAAATAAAGTGTTGATTGGAGGATTGAGATTTGATTTTAATTAAGGCGTAGTCATGCCATTTAACAATGAATTAAGAAAGAGTTAAAATGAAATAGAGGAGGGGTAAAATGGTAAAGAGGCAATCCCTATATCCTAAGAACTTGGTCGTGTATTCTCCTATACGTGTTTATTTCATTTTGAAATTTTAAAACTAAGGTTGACCACCATTAGCAAGGGAAAAAGAAAGAAGATTAACAAAAGCTAAAGAAAAAGCTAATTAAAATCAAATCCATACACATATCAATCTCTTTAATCTCTTAAGCTAACATGAATAATGTTTACATCTCATATTTCTTTTGTTTTCAGCTTTAAGATGAAATCTAAAATATTTTGGATTGGTCTGCCATGTTTTTAAATGATGGAATGATTATATATACTTGTTAATGATTTATGGTTGTTCATATAGATTTTATGACATGTTTTGATATTAAAACCTTATTAAATAACATCTGAATGTTTTGCGAATTTTATATAGACCAAAAATATTATTTTGGAGATGGGTTTCAGTTTTCAAAATTTTCTAATTTTTTATGGAATTTATATGAATTTTCTATTAAAGAAAATTTTAATTTGGGTTATAAATTATTTACGCTTAAATAATAAAAGGTTTGAGTTTGCAATTTTTATATGTTGGAAAACATATTAAAATAGATTTTCTGGAATTTTTGTAGATTTCTCCTAAGTGTTTCAATGGATATATAAAATTATTTAAGGTATAAAACTTAAATGTTTTATATAATTACAAAAAGAGAAGCTGCTCTTTGCAAATGATTCAAACTTGTTATTTCTGGAAATTGGTAGCGCTTTGAAAAAGTACAATGGCAACCAATCAGATTTAGATAGCCAAGGCAGGTTAGGTACAAAAGAAATAGTTTAAAAGGACTAATCAACATGTTTTTCACTGTTTTGATGCTTTTGGCACCAGGTTCCGCCTCCTTACCTTCGCTTCCGACACAGTTGAAACCAATGCAAATTGTACCAGGGAACTGGTATGTAGTGAATTGGAAGTAGGCAGAAGGAATAGGGTCGAAACCAGGGGTTCCGAAGGGGCTGGAGCTTTACTTTGGTTTTAAATGAAAATGCACATGCTTGCTTTCGACTAAGATACTTTCACCTTGGTTATTTTCGACTGGGTCAAATAGATTTAAAGTGATGGTTTTGATTGGGTTGTGCTTTTGTTTTAAATGATTGCTTTCAAATAAGTCAAAGCCTTTTTACTGCTGCTTTCTACCTTTCGACCTAGATGTTTTCGAAAGGGTTGCTTTGCTTTTAAAATATGGCCACTTCCCCAATGCTTTCGAAGGGATGGTTTCGACACCATCATTTATTTACTTAAGAAATGGTCTCGAACAGATGCTTTCGAGTTAATGCTTTAAACACCCTTTTCTATGGTTGAAATAAAACCCAAATGGTTTCGAAAGAGATAGTTTTAAATGGTTTCGAAACAGATGCTTTCGACTTTAATGGATTTCTGATCCTTTTGCTCTACTTGAAGGCATAATCCAAATGGTATTGACCGAGATGATTTTCAAAGGTTTTGAAGGAGAAATTTTTTGAATGGTTTCGAAAGGTTTCCACATGTTTTAAATTAAACCCAAGTGCTTTTGAAAGGTAGGTTTTGATGCCTTCAAAAGGTTTTAATGAATGGTTTTGAAGGAGTGATTCCCCAAGGTTTCGAAAGGGTTGAACGAATAGCTTTTTCCTAGGCTTTTGAATATTAAAAGTTTTTAAAGAGGGATGTCTAATGTTTTGAAGCTTTCTAAGAAAAGGCTTTTAATGGTTTCAAAAGGGCCGCTTTCAATGGTTTCGAAAGGGTTTCCTTTAAGGATTTCAAAAGGGTTGCTTAAAGGTATTAAACAAAGGTTTAGAATGTATTAAATAGGCAATATAGCCTAAGTACTTTCAATTCAAAAAGGGTTTTAACTAGTTTTGAATGGATACCCTATCCTTATTAAAAATTCATCGACATTATTTTGAGTGAAGTATATATATAACATGGAAAAATAGCTTAGAGTAAAGCTAAGGATATATTTTCCTTATATAAGCATGTTTTAAAAGGTTAAATCAACTTGAAAAGGTTCTGAAGGAAAAATATCAAGGGTCATTAACCCTAAGAAAATGATTGGGACAAATAGTCCATTTTGATTCGGACAGTCAGTCCACTTTGTGGACAGTTAGTCCAGTTTGTAGGCAGTCAGCCTGGTTTTCGAACAGATAGTCCATTTACTACTTGTGGATAGATAGTCCATTAGTTACCTGATAATAGCTTAACAGACCTAGCTATTATTATCATTATTATATCAGTTTGATTATCCAGTTTGGTTGTTGGAAAGGATTTGCAAAATATATGTTCTAAATAGGATATTAGTGAGGGGAAACCCATTCCGCTTAGCGTTGTGGTCTCACTTAATATCACTAAATCATGGTGTAATAGTATTATTCACACTAGGCTTTATGTCTGACTCGAAGTTTTTCGTTTTCCCTTAAACTCTTGGATGCTCAAAATTAGGGTTATGGTTTACAAGTTTTAGAAATTTTGGCAAATAAAGCTTCCGGAGACGAGCAGGTGGCCGACGGATAGCTAATTAGGAGTTATAGTTTTATCTTGTTTTGATTCCTCTGTATATATTAAGTCAGATATGACTATATTGACTCTGATTAACCAAGGGGGCATCGTCATATGTCGCTCTTGGCATATTTTGTAATGATGATATTTGATCCTTACCTGGGAAACAATATGGGATATGGTAATTTGAATATGAATTTGTTTTGAAATGTAATCAGCAATAGGTTATTTTTTGTTTGTGAATTTATTCATATTCAGGTGCTTCTGATATTATGGATACCATTAGCATTATCGTATTTTGTCACCAAAAGTTAATACTATGGATCACTGAAGCATATGCGGCGCTTAGCTTTTAGCCTTTAGATATGAGATGTTACAACTTGGTATCAAAGCATAGTTTTTTGAAAAACTTTAAAATAAAAATGGTTTTTAAAACATAATCCTAAGGAATTAAAATAATATTGGGGTATGGGATAATGTTATAGTAACGTACTTATATTTGTTATATATAAGTATACACTTTGTCTCTAGTCTCCTATCTTTGTTAGGTTATTTATCTGTATCTTATGAGGTTTGAATACAGATATGGAAGGCAGACGAGGAAGAGTTAAACCAGGAAGAGAAGGCAGCAATGGGGATGTCTGGCCTAATGCGAGGAGATATCAAGGCCAGGCACAAGCAAAGAATGTGGGTGCTGGAGTCCCACAAAGTCGAATGGAAGCTATGTACCATTTCTTTGTGAACATGGTGCACGCGGGTATTGCTGCTGGAGTAGTGGGAGGAGGAGTTTCGAGAGCTCCAGTTGTCAACGACTATGCTAAGTTGAGTGGAGACTACACTAAGCTCGGAAGGAAGTCGTTTATTAGAATGGAAGATGCCATTGAGGTGGAGAATTGGTCGTTGCATTATGAGAGAATCTTTGTAGACTTGGGACTCAATGATGAATAGAAAAGGAGGCTTGCTTCGAGACAGCTTCATGGAGCAGCTTTGTTCTGGTGGAATAGTGTGACTGCGATAGTGGATAAGGAGACTATGACCTGGGAAGATTTCAAGGGAAGATTCCAGGAGAGGTTCATGTCCGCGATGTCACAGTCATCTCTAATCGGAAAGTTTGATGAGTTAGAGTAGGGAGAGATGTATGTTCTCGAGTATGCTACGCGGTTTGAGACGTTGATACGCTCTATTTTGATCAATGACAATGTGCAAAGCTAAAGGAAGAACGATGAAGACCGAGGATAACATGAGTATAATTTAAATATAGGTCTTAGTTTAGATTTATTATTAGAATCTATCCTCAAGAGGCTTGCACAAATACTAGAACACGTTTTATAAACTTCATTTTCTAGATAAACATTCACTGTGCAAAAACCAATAGTTCAGTCGACTGAACAGGTAAGCCCAGTCGACTGAACCTGTTACACATACAAACATGCACAGTTCCAGTCGACTGAAATAACTTGCTCAGTCTACTGAATCTATTCTTGAAAAAAAATTCTTTACATTTCCAGTCAACTGAAATCCCTTCTCAGTCGACTGAATTTAAACCTGCGAATTTTCTCTGAATGGACACCTTCTTCCTCCCAAGAGTTGTAACCATTCTCCAATGGAAATGGAAGCATCTCTTGTCTGCATCTCTAGCCAACAAATGCATCTCTTCTACACCTATATATACATGGTTCTAACATCTTCAATTTACCAATTTTCTTATGCTTTAATCTCACTACTTTCTTGAACATATTTTATATTCTCTAAAAGTTTTCAAAGCAATCACCAATCTATTGCTTGAATCTCTGCTTTGCTTATAACATTCTTTTGATTCATAGCAATTCACATTTCCTAAATCTTCACAAACACATTGCATACTCTCGAGGATAAGATTATAGGAATATTGTACTACATTGGACTCATTAGTGTTGACAAGAACACAACAAGTCGAATAATTTTTTTAGTAATTGAGTTGAAGTCCTCTTCGGTAGTTGAGGCAAGAAATTCCGTTCGGTTGTTCGGGTAAGTTGTAAACCTATTCCTCCGGGTTAAGAGAGGGTTCTAGTTAGTAGAATTCCTAAGTGAAGCTTAGGGACTGGACGTAGGACTGGAGGTCCAAACCAGTATAAAATCCTGGTGTCTACTTATTTCTTATTGTTATTTTCCTATACCATCCACTATTCCATATTATACGATCCTACCGCATAGCTTCTTTCAATTGGTATCAGAGCAAGGCCATCCTATAACCATAACACCGTTATTAGACATATTGATTACATGGAAAATAACGCAAGTACAAGCACAACATCTGCCTATAGTTCTACATTTGCGGAAGGACAATCTACCCAAAGATCCTCCCTATTCAATGGACTAAACTATAACTATTGGGCTACAAGGATGAGGATTTATATGCAAGCAACAAGTTTCGAAGCCTGGAATGCCACTCAAGCAGAGTTCGTTGTACCCATGATCGATTATCCTACATGGACATAAACTCAGAACAATGAAGCTAGTGCAAATGCCAAAGCTATGAATATGCTATTTTGCGCCCTGGATAGAAATGAATTCAACTGTATTAGCATATGTACTACTGCATATCAGATATGGGAAACACCTAGAGTCATACATGAAGGCACAAACAAGGTCAAACAAACAAAGATATCCATGCTGAAGAAATAATTCCAAAACTTTAGAATGCGACAAAATGAATCCATCAATGACATGTACTCGAGATTTCAAGACATTCTTCATGCCTTAATATGACTAGGAGAAAAATACACGGACTTTGAAATTGTGTCTAAAGTTCTAAATTCACTCACTAATGAATGGGAGAGAAAAGTACTAGCAATCGAGGAAGCAAATGATCTATCTACAATGAAACCAGAGGAATTAATTGGAAATCTTATGTCGTATGAAGTAAATATGCAAGCTAAGAAAGATTAAGCTTAAGAAAGAAAGAATGTAGCTTTTCATGCGAAAAAGGAAGAATCAGAGTCTGAAGATGAGGATTTAGCATTTATAGCCAAAAATTTCAAGAAATTCTTAAGATATAGAAAAGGAAATAAAAACGGATTCAATAAGAATTTCTTGAACAAACCTACATCCTCGAATATAGAATGTTTCAACTGTCACAAGAAAGGTCACATGAATAAGGATTGTCCAGAGCAAAAGAAGGAGAATCGGAAAGCTCTCAATAATAAAAACAAGAGAGAGAAATTCAAAAGGAAGGCATTCTCTGTAACATGGGACGATTCAGATTCTTCTTCATCTGAAAGTGAAAATGATAGCGACAATGAACACGCGAATGTATGCTTTATGGCTCAAGAATTTGAGGTCCAACTCAAAAAGAAGAAATGGATACTAGACAGTGGTTGCTCAAAACACATGACCGGCGACAAAGATATGCTTACAAAAATCACATACTTTGATGGTGGTTCGGTTACCTTCGGAGACAATTCAAAAGGTTACATCATTGGCAAAGGAGATGTGAGCAATTACGGTACATTGAATTTACCTTTTATAACAAATTTTTCATCACTTGAAAATCTAAAACATAATCTACTAAGCATAAGTCAACTTTGTGACAAGGGTTTTAAAGTAACTTTTTCAGAAAATAAATGTAGTATTTTTGATCAAAACCAAAATCTTGTTTTTGAGGGAAATAGAGATAGGAATATATATGTTCTAAATATGAAAATTAATCATAATACAAATATGTGTTTACTAGCCAAAGATAATGATCCTTGGTTATGGCACAAAAGATTTTGTCATATTAATTTTAAAACTATTAGAAAACTTTCTAAAAATGAATTAGTAAGAGGTTTACCCAAGATAAACTTTAAAATAAAAAATCTTTGTGATGATTGTCAAAAAGGAAAATTAACAAAGTCGTCTTTCAAATCTAAGAAAAATATTTCTACTTTACAACCACTAGAATTACTTCATATGGATCTATTCGGACCAGCACAGGTTCAATCCATTAATCATAATCGATATGTATTTGTAATAGTTGATGATACATGGACTATTTTTATGAAAAATAAAAGTGATACTTTTGAGCATTTTAAAACATTTGTCAAAAGAATTCAAAACACTAAAGATTTGAAGATTAAAAATATACGAAGCGATCATGGAGGCGAATTCAAAAATGAAGCTTTTGAATCTTTTTGTAAAAAGAAAGGAATAAATCATAATTTTTCATTTCCTAGAACTCCTAAACAAAATGGAGTTGTAGAAAGAAAGAATAGAACATTACAAGAATGTGCAAGAACATTATTAAATGGAAGTTTTCTACCAAAACATTTTTGGGCAGAAGCCGTAGCTACTGCATGTTATGTATTAAATCGTATATCAATTAGACCATTAACTAAAAATACTTCATATGAAATATTTAATAACAAAAAGCCAAATATATTTTATTTTAAAATGTTTGGATCAAAATGTTTTATTTTAAATACAAAAGATCAACTTGGAAAATTTGATCCAAAGCTGACGAAGGAATTTTTGTAGGATACTCAGAACTAAGTAAGGCATATTGAGTATTTAATAAACAAACAAACATAATTGAAGAAACTTTACATATATCTTTTGATGAAAATTTTAATAAAAATTTAAGTATAAAAGATGATGAAGAATTTATAAATATAGAAAATACAAACCTTGAAAATTTTAATAATGAACTACGATCTCCACCAAGAATATTACGAGATCATCCAGCACAAAATATAATAGGTGAAATGAATTCTCAAGTTAAAACAAGAAGTCAACTAAATATAATGGGACATGTTGCTTTCATTTCAAAAATAGAACCTAAAAATCCTAAAGAAGCATAAACAGACGATTACTGGATTGTTGCTATGCAAGAAGAATTAAATCAATTTGAATGTAACGATGTTTGGGAGTTAGTTCCCCGTCCTAATAATGAATCAGTTATAGGAACAAAATGGGTTTACAAAAATAAAGTAGACGAACAAGGTAATATAACTAGGAATAAAGCTAGGCTACTAGCACAAGGATATAATCAAGAAGAAGGTATTGATTTTGAAGAAACTTTTGCTCCCGTTGCAAGACTTAAAGCAATACGTATTCTATTAGCCTTCGCATGTTTTCATAATTTTAAACTTTATCAAACGGAAGTTAAAAGTGCATTTTTAAATGGTTTTATAAAAGAAAATGTATATGTAGAACGACCCCCTTTATTATCTCATGAAAAATATCTGGATCATATATATAAATTAAAGAAAGCCTTATATGGTCTTAAACAAGCACCTCGTGCTTGGTATGAGAGACTTAAGAGCTATCTACTAGATTCAGAATTTCAAATTGGAAAAGTAGATCAAACTCTTTTCGTTAAAAATACTACTAAAGATATTCTACTAATTCAAATATATGTAGATGATATTATATTCGGTTCGACAAATGAAAACTTATGTAAAGAATTTTCAAATATAATGACTAAGGAGTTCGAAATGTCTCATATGGGAGAGTTATCCTATTTTCTCGGACTTTAAATTAAACGATTAACAAATGGAATTTTCATAAACCAGGAAAAATATTGTGCTAATCTAATTAAACGTTTTGGAATGGAAAACACTTCTGCTAAACCTACTCCTATGAGTACCACTACTCATCTCGATCGAGATGAAAATGGTAAAAGTGTAGACCAAAAATTGTTTAGAGGTATGATAGGCTCCTTACTTTACCTAATCGCTAGTAGACCAGACATAATGATGAGTGTATGTCTTTGTGCACGTTTTCAATCTAACCCTACAGAATCACATTTAAGAGCTGTAAAACGAATTATGCGATATCTTAACTATACTAAAGATTTTGGTCTTTTCTATCCAAAAGAGTGTCCTTCGAGTTAGTATCGTTTAGTGATGCTGATTTTGGTGGATCTCGAACGGATAGAAAAAGTACAAGTGGTACGTGCCATTTCATTGGAAAATCACTTGTATCTTGGTTTAGTAAGAAACAAAATTGTGTTTCGCTTTCCATGTGTGAAGCAGAATATATATCAGCCGCTTTAGCTCGTACTCAAGTCATCTATATGCAACAAACACTTAAAGATTTTAATATAAATTTAACAAATTCTACAATATATTGTGATAATACAAGTACAATAAATTTATCTAAAAATCCGGTAAATCATTCTCGTATAAAACATATTGATATTCGTCACCATTTTCTACGTGACAATATCGAAAAAGAAATCATAAATTTAGAATATATTTCTACCGAAAATCAAATTGCCGATATATTTACTAAACCATTACTAGAAAACTCATTCATAAAATTACGACGAGAATTAGAAATAATATCTTTCAAAGATATTTTGAAGTAGCCAATATTTTATACACTAAACCTATATTAACCATTTTCAGAGAAAATATTAACCATCCATTAGCTAATATTACATAACCATCCATTTTCAACGAAAATATTAACCATTAATTTAATTTATGGTTATAAATTCTTAATGATTTAACACCACATTCTTTTTGGAACTTTCATATTATATATATACACATCTATACATATGTTATTTTCAAAAAAAATTACAAAGTTTGAAAATCCAATATAAAAATGTCTTCCAATAATTCATACTCTCCAATCAACATTACCTCCTCAGTCGATAATTCACCTACATCACCACAACTTCCTACGCCTATACCAAAGCATGAACCGGTTTATAAATGGGAAAACTATCAAACTGGCTACACACCGGATTCGAAGAAGGCAAAATGTGGACTTTTTATCTCTCCTGATACGAAAAGAAAGATTGATGAAATTCATCTTTTTCAACAGCAACAAATTGACCTTCAATGTGAATTATATTTTGAACAAAAAGTAACGGCTAGACGATTAAGCTTTCTTGAGAAAATCGGTTTATGTTTTTGTAGCTCGAAGAAAAACGATGTGACCGAGCCCCTACCTCGACCAGTTAGTTCGTATGATCCATTTTCGTCATACCATACACCAGCAGACTCATTGAATCCTTGCATGTCGCCAAAAACGCCTCAATATAGTCCAAATTCATGGGACAAAACTATATGGCAAATGAAGGAAATAAACTGCAAAAGAAAAATAGTCCATCTCCAAAGAAATGAATATTTTTTATTTTTGGTCAAATCATGTTGTTATATTGAAATATGTCAATACAATTGTAATCAATCAAAATCTTTTGCTTAAAAAATTTAGAATACCAAAAACACAAGGTTCAGTCGACTGAACCTTACTGCTCAGTCGACTGAACATAAGGCAGAAAACAATTTCCAATAGCTCAGTCGACTAATTGCTCTGCACAGTCAACTAAATTTACCACAGAAACTTTCAGACAATAGTTTAGTCGATTGAATTTAACACAGAAAATTTTTGGCCATCAATTCAGTCGACTGAACAGACTTTTCAGTCGACTGAACAGACTATTCAGTCGACTGAAAGTCGTTTCCCAGGCTACTTTTTCCCTTTTTACCACCAATTTCTACCTTTACTCTTTACTTTTGTCATTCCAAAAGCTCCTACTTCACCATTATTCTTCAAAACCCTATCCCCCAATCTTCTTTTTTTTTTTCAAATCCCTCTCAAAACTCTCACAATAATGACTCCAAAAAGATCAACTTCAACGTCCTCCGAGCCAATTGACGCTCAAATTGCTCAATGGCTTTATGATGGAGTGGCGGTCACAAGGTGGAACAAAATGAAGAATTCTCGGATCTTTGAACACTCCTTCGTTGATTTTCAGAGTCTCCAAACGTACAATATACAAGCTTTGACGGATCAAGCAGGTTTAACATCTCTCTTAGACATAAAACGAAATGACCATGCAATCAATCATATTATGGTCAAATTGTTTTGTGCAAACCTTAACCTTGGAAACCAAACTCCAGGAAATCCAAACGATAGTGTTTGGAGTATGGTGTGCGGCAAAAAGGTATGGTTTTCCCTAGACCGAATTGCACACATTTTAGGATCTCCTAACATGGGAAGAAAGCTTGAAGAAATCGAATTTAATCCACATATTCGAGACAACATAAATCATAAACTTTTGGATGATAACATCAACATCCGGGATATTACATCAACTTCCTTACGACCAAGAGCAAGGCTTCTCCACAAAGCTCTTATGCGAACCATCACTCCTCGAACGGGCTCATATGAAATTGTATACCCAAACAATTATAGAGCACTATATGCTATTTGGGGCAATATTCAAGTTAATTGGGTCAAACTAATTCTTGATGAATTTCTTACTTTCAATAATGGCAAAATGCAAACAATATATTTTGGCGAGTATATCATGCGATTACTCCTCAACGTTGATACGCCATTACCAGAGTCCGAAAATACAATGGTTCATAAAATTAACCATCGGACTATAAGCCTTATGCAACTTCCGGCTAGACCTTCTCGCATCATATCTCTTGCCGAATGGGAAGCTAGACATCAAGAACCGCAACAACCTCCTCAAGCCCAACATGAAGAACCTTTTGATCAAGATGATGAAATTCGTATCGTTGAACCAAGTTTTACTACCAATCAATCATTAGGAATTCTATCAAGAAATCAACAAATTCTTGATAATCGCCTCAAGAAGGTAGATCATAAACTTGATAGAATTAAAGGGTTCTTCAACAAATTATGGGATTCCATCTCATGCACGAGCTCCACTACTGCTTCAACCTCCCGTGGCAAGCGTCCGGCACCAACTTTCATATGGACGTCACCTGAAGAAAATCCAAGCAGCAGCACAAGTGGGAATAGTGGTAGTCAAGATAGAAGAGCTTATAAACCACCCACTGGTGGACCCGTTATTCGCAAACCGGAGGGAGGGCGAGAAGGCTCATATGATTGGGATAAAGATGAATAACTCTCTTATGGTTTGATTTTTTATTTCAAAAAAAACACTATTCAAAAGGCTTGTAAAATAGCCTTCTATGTTTCATTTATTTATGCTACATTCTAAGTTTTTGAAGCTATAGTTATGCATATTAGTGATTGTTTTGATAATATATTTCTGCAATTATTACTTCCTTTTTGTCGATGACAAAGGGGGAGAAATCTATGTTACTAACCTTATTTTGTAGGAAAGACAGATATATTCAGGGGGAGGAAATAATTACATCTCTACACGTTTCAGTATTGTCATCAATCAAAAAGGGGGAGAATGTTGATACGCTATATTTTGATCAATGACAATGTGCAAAGCTAAAGGAAGAACGATGAAGAAAGAGGATAGCATTGTTATCAATCAAAAAGGGGGAGAATGTTGATACGCTATATTTTGATCAATGTGCAAAGCTAAAGGAAGAACGATGAAGACCGAGGATAGCATGAGTATAATTTAAATATAGGTCTTAGTTTAGATTTATTATTAAAATCTATCCTCAAGAGGCTTGCACAAACACTAGAACACGTTTTATAAACTTCATTTCTAAATAAACATTCACTGTGCAAAAACCAATAATTCAGTCGACTGAACTGGTAAGCCCGGTCGACTGAACCTGTTACACATATACAAACATGCACAATTCCAGTCGACTGAAACAACCTGCTCAGTCGACTGAATCTATTCCTGAAAAAAAATTCTTTACATTTCCAGTCGACTGAAATCCCTACTCGGTCGACTAAATTTGAACCTGTGAATTTTCTCTGAATGGACACCTTCTTCCTCCCAAGAGTTGCAACCATTCTCCAATGGAAATGGAAGCATCTCTTGTCTGCATCTCTAGCCAACAAATGCATCTCTTCTACACCTATATATACATGGTTCTAACATCTTCAATTTACCAATTTTCTTATGCTTTAATCTCACTACTTTCTTGAACATATTTTATATTCTCTAAAAGTTTTCAAAGCAATCACCAAACTATTGCTTGAATCTCTGCTTTTCTTATAACATTCTTTTGATTCATAGCAATTCACATTTCCTAAATCTTCACAAACACATTTCATACTCTCGAGGATAAGATTATAGGAATATTGTACTACATTGGACTCATTAGTGTTGACAAGAACACAACAAGTCGAATATATGTTTTTAGTAATTGAGTTGAAGTCTCTTCGGTAGCTGAGGCAAGAAATCTCGTTCGGTTATTCGGGTAAGTTGTAAACATATTCCTCCGGGTTAAGAGAGGGTTTTAGTTAGTAGAATTCCTAAGTGAAGCTTAGGGACTGGATGTAGGACTGAAGGTCCGAACCAGTATAAAATCTTGGTGTCTACTTTACTTATTTCTTATTGTTATTTACCTATACCATCCACTATTCCATATTATATGATCCTACCACATAGCTTCTTTCATGAAAAGTTGACCAGATATGGGTATGCTTCACTCAATATAGTGATTAAGAAGAATAAGAAGTTTATCAGGGGGTTGAAGCCTGAGTTTGCTAAGGCCACACTGCCTCATATTAGAGATCTTTCTGATTTTGTAGTTGAGATGGCCTTAAGGCATAAGGAGATGCTTGATTCTCTAGAGAAGGGTAAGGCTAAGGAGGTCCAAGTTGGGCAGAACTAGAAGAGGAAGTTCTTTCCTAAGAAAGGTGCTTAGAAGGGTGGAGCAGCTAAGAAGGGGAAGTCTGAGATTGTCTATTTTAAGTGCGACAAGAAAGGGCATATTGCTAATAAGTGTCGTGCTGGAAAGGCAAAGGAGGTGGCAGAGAAGAAGAATGTTAGGTGCTTCAACTGCGACCAGATTGGCCACCATAAGAATCAATGCAAGGAGCCTGCTGAAGATGGAAAGGGAAAATATATGCATTGGAGCCTGCTACTTCGAAGCCAACGGCTTAGGAGAAGGGAAAGGCAGTTTTGAGAGGTACGCTTCAAATTCATGGTATGTCTGTTAGCATTCTATTTGATACGGGTGCATCACATTCTTTTATATCTAGATGTTTGATATATAAGCTTAAACTAGAACCCACATATTATGTTACTTTCCTACGGGTTGAGAATCCAATAGGATGGTATGCAACTCTAGGGTTAAGATGAGATCAGTTAGAGTTTGTCCTATTAGTTTATACTTTTGTTTTCAGTTTGCATGTGTTTGATTTTTTGGGGTTCAGGGTTATTCTTGGGATGCATTGGTTAAGTGAGTACGATGCTAGGATATTTTGCCAGGATAGGAAAATATCACTTAGACGCCTTGATTGTAGTGAACGGATTTTTTATACCGTAGAAGGTTTTAAAGGTGAGGTGAACGCTTTGTTGGGTGTTACGGAGTTAGAAGATGAACTGAATCGAGTTATTGTGGTTATAGAATTCATGGATGTTTTTTAGCATGTAGTTGGATTTCCGCTGAAACGAGCTATTGAGTTTCAGATAGATTTGGCTCCGAAAGCACAACCAGTGAGTAGGCCATCGAGCAGGATGACCCTACAGAGATGAGGGAGTTGAAGGTGCAGTTGGTGGATTTGAAAGGCAAGAGTTTTATCAGGCCAAGTAGTTCGCCTTGGGGAGTAGCCGCGGTGTTTGCTAAGAAGCCAGATGGATCGTTGAGGCTATGTATCGATTATCGTAAGTTGAATAAGAGGACGATAAAGAATCGATACCCATTGCTGAGGATTGACGATTTGTTCGACCAATTGGATGGAGCCAAGATATTTCGTAGTTGAATTTGGCGACAGGTTTCCATCAGCTTAGAGTACTAGAGGATAGTATACTTTCGATGGTGTTTAGAAAAAGATATGGATCATACGAATGGTTAGTTATGTCGTCCGGATTGACTAGTGCGCCAGCTTTCTTTATGGATTTGATGAACCGAGTTTTCCGAGAGCACTTGGATATGTTTGTATTGGTTTTCATAGATGATATCCTAATATACTCTAAGGATGCAAGAGAGAATGAAGTTCATCTTAGAGTAATGCTTGAGATGCTGAGGCGGCATCAGCTAAAGGCGAAGTTTTCGAAGTGCCATTTTGGGAAGAAAGAAGTGAAGTTTCTTGGTCATGTAGTCTTAGAGGAAGGGTTGTCAGTAGATCCGACTAAGATTGAAGCGGTGAATAGTTCAAAGAGACTCGGGATAGTGATGGAGGTAAAGAGTTTCCTTTGGTTGGCTGATTATTATCGAAGATTCATTAAGGATTTTTTGCGGATAGCGGCATCGATGACCAAGCTAACGAGAAAGGATGTAAAGTTTGTGTGGACCGATAATTGTGAGGAAGCATTCCAGAGTTTGAAATACTAATTTGACCTATTCACCTGTGTTGATTGTTCCAGAAGGGAATCAGGATTTGGTGGTTTGTACAGATGCATGTGGAAATTGATCAGGAGTGCTGATTAACAACCCAAATTCCAGTGGGTCTTGATTTTTCGCAAAAATGCTAAAATCCAAGCCCATTGAAGCTCGAGTTTGGTTTTTGGTATCCTGCAAATAGGTAAGGACAAATATATCAGAGCTTAGATAAATATCCCACATCGGAACTGACTAAAATATACTAGTAAGTAAATACTCACCAATATAATAACACTTTCTAAGCAAGTGTCTCAAAGCTGCAAAGTCTCTGTCATCTACCCAACCTGTAGGATGTTATGAGCAGGGGATCAGAACTAAAGTTCTGGTGAATGGACAAATTATGCAGTTCTAAGCTTAATTCTACATATACCATTTTATTTCTGTTTACTGTTATGTTAGGTTTATTAGGTTCATAATACTCTCGCCTCTATGCATGAATCGTACCCATCTACTCCCTAGTAGATTAAAACCTAATAACTAATATATATATATGTAGCTATATGCCCAATGACCGCATCGGTCCTAGGTACTACCCATAGTACCTTCCGTATCCTCCTTAGAAAGGACTCCATCATCTTGCTCCTTGAATGTTCTGTGACTACATTTGTAAAGGACATCTTCATGAGGCCCATAATATAGATGTTCCGTCGTCTGCTATGAAACGTAAAACTGCATCAACATTAGCCTATACTAATGCTCGGACATCCACAATGTATCACCCAGTGCATACCTTGAGAACTATACGTAATTGTTCTGTCTACTCCCTAAATCCCGCTTAACAAGGTCTACCTTGTACGAAACTTAGTCAGGGATTTTCTATATCTGTAAAGGACTGGTTCGTTAGGCCTACAATACATATATTCTACTTGGTCTGTCTCTTTCCTCATCGTGGCTATGGCCCCATGCAGCCACCCCTCAACTAATCGAAAGACCTATAAAGAGCTAAGGGTTATGCCCTACTGCAAACAATCTAAACATCCAATTGGTTGCCCCCTTCATCCAATGTCTCGATAGTGAAAGAATCATTGGCACGTTGGTTTAACTCTAGCCTTTCCCGAACTCGCTCTTGGTTTGATGATGGCCTGATGTCCGCATGCAACTACCCTTTTGGGTCCTGCCCACTAAGACCTACTCGCAAGTCAAAGTACGGTGTCATACGAACATTCTACTCCAAACATCTCCCTTTTGGGTCGCCTACAATTGTATGAAAAAGCAGTTAAGACATACTCTCTTGATGGAACACCTACAGACCTGCCTCTGGAGGACTACTTCGTTAGGCCTACCCCAGAGGGCTATCCTAGAGTACCCTCACGTCCCATTAAAGTCTTGTACTTCATTTTAGCAAAAAATAACTAAGTTGGATGTGCTTCTTCTGTGCTAAAATCTATAATGAACTGCTTCGTTAGGCTTTTCATCTCTGGGCTGCTCCAAACACATCTTACTATTTTATTGGACCCTATGTCCAATCTTTTTTACCGCTTTTAGTTTACTTTTCTTTTCGTGTTAGCTATTTATTTATGCTAATCAGCATAAGCTTATCCCAGCCTCACCTAAATATTGTGAGACCATGATTTCCTGACTGAAAGGGAATGCTATTGGTATGGGCCGGTTTCTATGTTTGCTTATTAACTTAGTGTAAGTTCTAAAATAAGCCTCTTTTGTTATCTTTAATTATAATGTATACTATAATTATACCTGGAGTTGTTGCTTCTGTATTCTTTTATAATTTACATTTATTAAATGTAATTGCAAGTATCTCTTTTCTATTCTAGCATGTCTTCTCTTATTATGATATTGAATTCTCTTTAGTTCTCTTATATTATATGACAATTTTGGCTTCGGACTACGTCCGACTGTCACAAATTTACTTATCATAATAACTACTTTGCTTTTATTCTATTATCTGCGTGGTAAATGCAAATCTATGCGCATATTTCTATTTATTATTTCTAGTTTTGTCAAATAATTAACTTGGTTACTTCTTCTTCTTTAATTTCTTTGATCTTCCAAGTTATTCTCTTTTATTCTAGGAAGTATTTATATTCTATTTGGTTGGTTATAAAAAAATGTACCAAAAATCCATTTCCATATTTTAATACTAAATAATGCTATAAACAATAACTCGTAATTGCAAGATATTTCTTTCTTTAACTATTGGGTAATGTAAAATACAGAAATGTCTCTATTTTACACTGATTCCCTTTTTTTCTTTTATTCTTGCAATTACATTTATCGTTATTTTTGTAATATTAAACTATGGAAATGGATTTTTTTTCTAAACTAACCAACTAATATATTACTAACTTCCAAATCAATTTATTTCTCTCTTTTTAGCATGATTTATGGTAAATTTCCACTTTTCCTCTTTTTTTAGTTTTTCTTATTTTACATCTAATTTCTACAGACCTGGTGTTTCTTTATCTAAGTCCATATTTGCGAATTCTTCTCATTTACTATTTTATTCGCGTAAAAGGGAATAAAAAGTGACTAATATTTACAGGCTAAATTCCAATTTAAAATAGATGCAAATAACAGCAAATAACTGTAAATTTCTTCCTTTTAGGCTTGTGCTCTTTTCTATAACTGTTAAGCCTAATATTATTCATATTTAATTCGATTACTATCTTTCTTTTCCGTATAAATAATAATTAAATATAAGCTCTCTTAATGTTTACGATTATAGCAAATTAGTACAACTAATTACTGAAAGAAATACTGAATTAGAATAATTAAAAGGGAATCTAACGATAATATATTATAAACGTAAAAGACTTATAATTTAAATCCACTCACATGTCGTCCATATCATATATATATATATATATATATATCCCTTTTAATTTGCCATGCTTTTCTCCTCTTTTTTCCCTTTTTGATTTCCTGTAAATTCCCTGATTGATTTGTGCAATCTCTGATTTTTTTTTTTGTATGTATTTCCTTGCTTAATTATATTTTTAGTTTGGAGAAAGATTTGAGTAACAGAGGAGAAAGGAAGAGGGAGAAGAGAAGAGGAGTTTGCTGTAAGCGACAACAGCTAATTCGAAGAAAATAGTGTGGGCTAGAATTAAGTTACATTCAATTTATAGGTGCAATGAACAACTAGGAACCATCCGATTAACCCTAAAAACAATCCTACCATTAGAACTTGATTTGTTTACGTTAGCTTATAATGTATAACTCTTCAACGTTATTCATTTGTTCCTTTGTTATACGACCTTATTATTCATGTTTCCTTCTAAATAAAATTCTCCCATTTATTATCCAATTAATTAGATCATTCATACATACATACATATCCAATGTTAATTGATTCTTATACGTTATAATTTTTTACCTATTTGAACACGTCAATTAATACCTATATTAGTTGAATGCATATAAAAGTTATACTTTTTTAATTATTCTTATTAATTTACCTTCATCATAAACCTAATTATTCTGTTTGATTTTTTGTATGCATTTCAATTTTTTAACTTGGAAACAAATAATCCTATAACTGGCGTTTTCTTCTAGCTAATTAATTTACATTATTAGCTATTGTAAAAATGTTATATTTTTTGATGAATTGACACCCTTTTTAAAATGCTCAACTAATTGCCAATTAACTAATTTACACATTTTTCCATTTTAATTGATATCCAAATTAATTCATATGCGTCACTCAATCACACATTTATTAGTTGTACATAATTAAACCGCCAATTCATTATCCAATTAATTGACATATAAATTTCCCTCTTTTATTAACTGACGCTTACTTAATGTTTTTAATAAATTTCTCAATTAACTGATTGCGTCAATTATAAATTAACATATGTACGTTATCGTTTGATTTATTCCCCACATACATTTCCCTTGATTAGAAGATCCTTTAATTAGTTAATGTTATAAAAGTGACATATTCTCTGACTAATTGATGCCTCTATGTCTCTTGATTAATTCTTTTTTTAATTGATTGATGCGTTAATTAATCACACACTCATTGGTTGCATATATCTATGTAACCTCTTAAATTTCTTTAAATGCATATATTTGACATTTATATTTTTCACTATTTTGCAATTATGTTAGTTCAATTAATTTTATTTGTTATTAAAACACGGTGTATTACATTCTCCTCCCCCTTCCCCAATTAGGAAATTTCGTCCCCGAAATTTGATAAGGGTTCAATCATGCAAACCTTCGTGCATCCATTCTACACTAACCACTTAGTGTACAACCAATTTTGCAATAATCCGTACATAATACAAAGTGCAATACATCATAAAATATATGCATGTAAAAGAATTTCTAAGCGGTGCCTCCTATATGAATGTTTTTTTATTAATTCCTTTTAAAACATGATGCACACATCCTAAATATACTTTCTATTTCTATATTAATGCAATCTTTGAAAACTCAAAATATTTTTCATCCAATTTTTCACACACTTCTACTGAATAGAATCATAGTTCAATAAATTTTACGTCCAAACCTACTACACAACTTTTAATTTTCGAATTTTAGAAAATTCTAATTTTCCAAATTCGATTTCTTATATTATAAAGAAGGTAGAAAACGAAAAAACCTCACATTTCTTTTTCACTTTTGTGCACCCTTTTCTCTGTACTTGGGACTTATGCCACTATTTTACAAAAAAACCCTATTTTCTTTCCCAAGCACAGTTTACATAAGAAAATTTTCTTTTCAAATATTTTTTTCACAATTCCTAGTTTCAAAAGTTTGCTTATCTATTTATTTACTTTGAATGTCAGTTCCCAAGATTCTAACCTTCAAAAAGTGTCACTTAGAATTTTCCAAAAATGCCTAGTGCCATAATCATTTCTACTTTCAAAAATCTATATTTTATAGTTTTTGACTTTAGGCCATCCCCTTGAATCTAGCGGGGAATATGCAATAATTCTAAGTTTAAAATTTAGTCTTCTCTTCCTTTTTAAAGCTCTTTTTTTCCAATAAATTCTTGGAATCCTTAATTTAAGTTTTTCCCCACTAAAACTTGTTTTTCACCAAACCATTTCTAAAATAATGTCACTTCATTTTTTCAAACAAGTTTTTTTCTTCATAATTTCAAATCATAGGCCATAGTTGACCTTCTGCAACATTTTTGCAAGGTGTTGCTAGCTAAAATGTTGCGACAGCTCTAAAATTTTGGTCCTACTGCAACGTTGTATTTTTTGTGTTACCTTAGCTATAAAAATGTGTTGCTCTAGCTAAACAAGTGTAACACGATGCACTATTTTTATATAGTGCTACCATAGATATATTCTAATTAAAAAAATTTAAAAAAAATACACCCCAGCGATCCACACCACCATTTAAAATAAAATCTCAACCGTCGATTCATACCATCGATCCACACCTTGTCAATTTCCATTTCCCGCTTTACTTTTCACTCACCCGCTTTCGTTTCTCATCCCCAATTTTCCAATCCCTAATTTTTATTCCGCCGACTTTAAAACAATGACGCCGCTCCTCCTTGTTTCTTCGATCTGGAGAATAACTGGCTTTGCTTTTATCCCCTGTCGGCCATATCAATTTCCGTTATTTTCTTTCGCCTCGCGTCAGTTTTCCTCACTACTTCCGGGTTTTCTTCCCACGTTAGTTATATTGAGATTTGGTTGTTCAGACGTTCGATTTCACAATCCAATATCACAAACCCAAATTCTTTAGTTGGGCGTTTCAGTTGATTGGGTGGCAGTGGATTTGCGATTTTGTTTAGGTTTTTGGCAATTCTAGTGATTCGAGGTAAGGTTGTGGGATTGCGATGGTTCAGGGAGTTGCTGATTTGGTCGCAATTTTGTGGTTAGGGCCTGATGTCAGAGTGGCAGGGGGTAGTCAAATTGGTTTCGGTGAAGTTCTGGTTATTGGCAGGCAGGTGGAAGTAGTCGAATTGGTTTGGATACAGTTCAAAATTAGAGTGATGATATTGTAGTGTCATCAGTTTCTGATATCTCGAATGATAGTAGAATGGTTTTGGATATTGTCTCATATTGTAGACATGAGGGATTGAATGATTTATTGGAGCACAATGGATCAGTTTCAGTTGTTTTTTTAAATGGTAAGGGTATGTTTTGTTCAGGTAATGGTGATCAGGTGTGTCTCTTTTATGTAAATGATAAGGAGAATGTGCAAGTTTTATCTTTAAACATGCATAGAGTTATCAGGAATTGCATAAAGCTTTGGGCTTGTGGCGTGAATAGTAATAATGGTCAGTTTGTTAATGCGCTCGTTGGAAGGGATATTTGCAGGCCTGTTTGTTTGTGTTTTGAGGCTAATTGTGCAGAAGTTGCATTAAATGGTAAGAAGGTTAGCGTTTCAGCTCTCGGTTTGAACTCGGTTAATGTTCTAGTTTCTTGAAGGCCTATAGTGAGTTGAATTTGAATATAAAATGCACAGCTGAAATGATACGGCTATAGGAAAATGGAAGTATGGGCATTATTATTGATAGAATAGAGAAGGACACAAATTTAGACAATAAGCAAATTATTATTTTCATGGATGTGAAGGAATTGCTGAAGCATATTATTCACTGTGTTGTGATACTGTCAAGATGTGCAGGGTCAGACATCATTGCTTATTCTTTTGTTGATCCAAACAAGGTCATTTATTTTTATATTGACTCTTTAAAATTTATTTTGTACTTCTGTCTTGCATCTTTAAGAAGATCTACACCTCCTCCTATTTATGCTTGTGATTCTACTCATGTTTCCAAACTGGTAAAAGAAAATGTAGGAGTTATTCAGTAGTTAATATCAGAAGAAATGCTAGATTGTTAAAATATAAAGCTTCTAGTTCCTATACATGTGGGCTGATGGAATGCAATATATGATTATAGTTTAGTAGTTTGTCTGTTCCAAATATTGATTCAATATATGCTGGCTACTATTGATTCAATATTTGTTTGTATGTCTGTGTGTGTTATAATTTCAAAATTGCTTAATATTCTACAGCATCAAGTGGATGATTCAGCTCAAGCTAATAATACTATTGCTTCTAATGGTTCTGCAAAACCACGTGTCCGTGCACGACGTGGCCAGGCAACTAATCCTCACAACATTGCTGAACGGGTTAGTGCATGTCTATATTCGTCAGTGTCGGTGTCTGTATAAATTGAAACTGCATATGTAATGAGTGAACTGAGTGGTGTAGCGAGGAATATCTGTATATGTGAATATCAGTGTTATATATCATTGAATTGTAAAATGGTGGAGTCGGGAATTTGTACTATTTCAAATGTTGAAATAAAATATTTATTTAAATGAATTACTGTTTGAATATCAAATTCTGTGCAATAGCATTTTATTAAATAAATATTTATTTCTATTAAAAAATCAAATATGCTCCACATTGTGGGACCCACAAATTCAGAAAATTAATATCTATAGCAACATTTTGGAATGTTGCTACAGACACCTATGAATGTTGCTATCGACCCAAATAGGGCTCTATTGCAACAATATTACTTATGTTGCCTTAGATAGTCAAAATGTTGTCTTTGAAGTCTAAGGCAACGGCAAAAATTGCATCACCCGAAAAGTGTTGTCATAGACCTATGGCAACATTTTTTGGGCCTGACCCAACATTTTTTTTGTGTTGCAGAGGGCCATTTATGGTGTAGTGAATCATAAAAAGTGGAGTAGATAAGAAAAACTATTCCTCTATTATCTTCGTAACAGCTCATGCTCTTCGTTCAAGGTAGGTTTTCTAAAGATACACAATTAATTGCGCATAACAAGGGAAAACGTTTATTTTTCCTTGCTTGGCCTCTCTAATTATATTCTATATAGTATAACTATTATTACCCAACAAAACGGTCTCTTATTACTGCACTTTCTACCTAGAGATTTCACACTTTAATGCATTGGAGCTATTTCTCCTAAGAGAAGCTGTTAGTGATAAAATTTTCTATGAATAATATAAAGGAGGATGTGCGTTTTGTATGAAATTACAAGGAGTTTTTGTTTTATTTCTTTGTTGAAATAGACAGCACAAAATACATGTTTTCCATATTTTGTGCATCTCTTTCTCTATGTTTTCTTTCCTTATTATTTCAACAAAACGTCTTCATTTATGTAACGATCCAGAATTTTAAACAATTTAATTTGAGAATGTTTGATTAATTTTAAATATTTAAATGATGATTTAACTTGAATTTCAAATTATCAGAATAAATTGGCGATTAAATATTCGAATTTAATCTATTGGAGTTGAATAAAAATTTAAATATTCAATTTGAAGCTGATTAAAAATATTTCAAAGGCTTATAAAATTTATATTGATAATACTGAAGATAATAGAAGCTTCAGAATTGAAATTGAATGTGAATTGTACAGTTTTGAAATTTTTATCGTTTGAATCGATATTTAAAATAGCCGTCCGAGGCACAGTCTCGGAATTCGACGAAACCAGTTCCATTAGGTCCGGAATATTGAATTATTCTAGGATTTCAAATTTCGTATCAATCGGAGTTGTTGTGTGAGAATACGACACCTAAACGCGTCGAAAATTTAAATCGAATTCAAATTGAAATAAATATAAATTAGTCAACAGCACACACGTTGTCTTCCCTAAATTTGCGCCTAACATCACGCCCAAGAATCACGATAGAAATCGTGATAAACATGCCTCAGTTTATTTTAAATACCATCTCCCTCTCCTGATTCAGAAAGAAAAAGAAAGGCCGAAGCCCTAGATTGAATCGCGCGCGCGCGTATGGGATTTGCGCAGCGTCGCGATTGGTTCTCGAGCACGATAGGGGCAACGACGGCGCGCGAGAGGCATGAGGCGGCGATTGGCAGCTTCAAGTCGAGGGCAGTAGCAATAGGGGTTCGAGCATGGGGCTGCGTGGAGACGAGCACGCGCGCGCGTGGACCGCGTGGAGAGGGCGGCGCTAGGAGATCGAGGGGATTGCAAATTGCCAGAGAGTCGACTCGCGCTATGGCGGCGTTTGGAGTTGGGGGGGTCGCAACTGCGTAGGGTGCCGCACAATTCGATGATGGAGGCGTGGGGCTCGTTCAATTTGAACTACAGTGAGGTACTTAACGACTTATTCCCAAATTTAAATCTAATTTAAATTATATATAAATATAGGTTGTGAAAAAAAAATATACAGTAAACAAAAAAAAATGATGAAAAAAAATATATAGTGAGATATGTGATTGAAATTTTCAAATTGATAACATATGTATATATATATATAGTAATCTCAAAAGGATTTATAAATTGATTTGATTTTTGAGAAGGAAATTAAATTGTTGTTGAAATAAAAGTATTTTATTATTATTTGAAAGCAGTTTGGAATAAAGGAAAATAAAATCTGGTTTAAATAAAACAATTGATTAATTTAACAATCAAGAACGAAAATTGAATAGTTCGATTTAATTTGAATATTAATAAAATTATTGGCTAATTTAATTTACCTAATAGGAATTTAATTTATTGGATAAATAAATTAAAAGAATTCTAGTTTAGGATTTAAATCTTCAATTAGACAATTTTGTTGAAAGTGAGTTTGGTTAATTTAAATTAAAATTTTAGTTAAAATAATTTATTAAACAAAGGAATTTTAAAAGATTTAAGAAAGTTTATATAAGCAAGATGTTAGAATTATTTTAAAAAGAAAATCAGTTTGAATCTTTAATTTTTAGTTTAAAATAGAAATCATTAACTTGAGATTGAAATAATTAGTTGAATAAATTCAATTTAAGGATAAGTTAATTAAATCTATTTAAAGAAGAAAATTTAGTTTTAATATTAAATTGTAGTTGAATAGAATTATTTAAAAGGAAAATTTATTTATAACAAATTTAATAGTTAAAACCAAAAATGTGTTAGTTGATTTAATTTATAAAAAGAAATTTAAATTTTAGTTAAATAAAATTTTAAAGAAGAAATTGGTTTAAACGAAACCATCAATTAATTTAACTATTAAAGTAAAAGCACCGATGAATCGAAATTATCAAATGAAAATTAACAGTTCGATTAATTCAAATATTAACAAACTGTATAATTATTTATACAAGGTATAAATGAAGAAAACAAGTTGAATTGGAAGTGGATTGCAAACGGGAATAAAGGTGAGAACTTCTCACTCAAAAGGAATTTTATTGTTTATTTAAATTTTAAATAGTTAGATTTAAAATTTGCTTGACTGTGTTGATTGAATGCTTGAATGATGATTGTTATATATATTGGATGTGAATAGACCCTATACGCCGTTAGTAAGCGGAGGTTATTTATTACACACATATACCGCGATATTCCACCTTGAAGTGGAATTGGTATTATATTATATATAGCAATATATATATATTGGCATATGTATATATTGCAGTTGATTGATTTCCCGCATTTTCTTTTAGCGGATGAGACCCTATTGCGCCGTTAGTAAGCGGATATATATTTATAAAATCCCATGTACCGCGATATTCCGTCTCGAAACGGAATGGTATTGTGCTAATGTCTGTGGATGCAGGGAAACAGGTTGGAGGGATCCAACTGGATTCCTCACAAATATTTATTTGATTTCATATATTGTGATATTTGATTGTTACCATGGATGATATATGATGTTTGAAAGTTGTGATTGAATATTGATGTGTTGCATCGTCGGATCCAAATTTGAAGTTTAAAAATAACGATTTTTTTTAATTTCTAAAGTGATTTTTGGAAATATACGTTTATAAAATATTTTTGAAATTGATTCATCTTAAATAAATAAACGTTATAATTTTAATATTATAAAAATTATGATTTTTGAGAAATACAGTTAAAAGTTAATTTTTGAAATTATGGGATTAGTGATTTTATAAAATAGTTTGAACTGGGATTTCTGAATTTATTATAAGAAGTTTAAAATAGGATTTATAAAATTTTCATTTTATAAATCAGAATGATGAAAATTATGAAGAATTTAAAGATGTTTAAAGTAATAATATAAATTGATTTATATTAAAAGATTTATAAATTGATATTTATGAATTTAGAATATCTTGAATTATAAAACGAGCTTTTATAGGTGATAGAATGATTTGTAAATGAATTTCATAAAGAAATGAAATCTATAGAATTTATCAAATTTGATTATTTTATAAATCAAAATGATAAATTATAAAGGAGTTGAAAGACGTTTTAAAACAGTAATATAAATTGTTTTATATTAAAAGATTTATAAATTGATATTTATAAATTAAAAATATTGGAATTATAAAACGAGCTTTTATAAGTATTAGAAAGAATTGTGAATGAATTTCACTAATGAATGAAATTTATAGAATTATAACGGTGAAGTTATAGAATTTTATAAATAAAAATTTATAAAGTTATTTAGGAAATAGATGTGGATAAATAAATGAATCTTAGAAGTTATAAGATTTATAGATTTGGGAAGTTCGAAGGAAAGATTTTGTAAATAAATAAATTATAAGTATTTGACTTATAATATGAATTTTTAGCATATCATTGTGATATGAATTGAGATAGGTTAATAAAGGAATTTATAAAAAGGAGTTGATATAAAATAAATAGAAATGGAATTTATAAATATTATTTTATAAATCCGCAATGACTTATTTTGATAAGTAAATTGTGGAAACCTATTTATGGAGTTATATTCACGTTTTGACTGTGAATAATCCTTTGAAGTAAAATGAATAAAAGAATGAAATTTATTAACGTAGTATATTCACGTTTTTGAATAGTAAATATTATGTTAAAGAAATTATTTTAGATGTGATGTTTTAAATAGAATTAAAACGATCTAAAGATGTTTTAAAATTTACTGAGATTCGAAACCATAGATTTCAACATTTATTGTTGAAATAGATGCTTTCGAGAAATAAAAGGAAATGGTGGACTATAACACTGTTGTTATATTAAATGATTTCCGAAAGGAAATGTTTTTGTATAGTATTGGGATTTATATATCTATTTTAATTTCGAATCCCTATACTAGTGATTTTGGGTTGTCGTAACGATGTTTTACGCGACATTCGTTTTGACCCAAATAAATATGATTAAGTGAATGATTTCCTTAAAAGAATGAAATATATACTTAATTTCGATTAGGGTATATTAAATATTTTCTCAGTATAGAAAATAAAAAGATCTGTGAATTACTTATTTTTAATAAGTATAGAAATGCTTTTCCAATATTAAGTGAATATTTGGAATTTATCTTTTTGAAGATAAATTGAAAATGAATATTAGAAATTGAATGGAAATCGTATATTCATAAATATTTTGGAATGTAAATTCAATATAGAATTTATAAATGAAATTGGGAAATTAGATTTAAAAATAAATATTGATTTATTTTTTAAGTATGGAAATTATGTTTATATCTTGTAAAGATATTTTTGTGAAATAAATAATTTGGAAAATTATTTGGAATCTGGTGATGTTGGCATATCTATTGATAGTTCAATGACCGACTATCAATAGTTACCTTTAAATAGGTATTTGTTGTGATTTGTTTGAAATTGAATGCCACACTTAGTTTTTTAAAATAAGCGCTCACTATTCGGGTTAACCGGGAAAAGACCTTGGGGTCGTATAACCCATTCCGAATATGTGATACGTCGTTATGAATTGCATTCGAAGATCGGTGTTGAAGACCGGATATTTTCGAAAGCGAAAGTATTTCTTGTTGATTGTCTCTGCACTGGCTGATCCCTGGTATTGAGATCTCCATATGTGATGGGAAATCCGAACGTGATTAGAGATTATTCGGATTTCAAGGACTTCTTTGTAAGTGCCTTCGGTTCTGTTCGAGCCCAGAACAGACTTGTATGGATTGTGTGTCTGACATTACAAGTTGAGATGTAAAGCCGATTTCTTTCAAATATATTTCTGTTGGTGGCGGAGAATTTATTCTTTTAGCTTAACACCCTTCTCTGAGACATACGAGCTCAGAGGTTATATAGTTGAAGTTATCAGCGATGTATTCCCAATTTGGTAATGTGACATGCTGAGTGTTGCTGAAATGATCATTGTGATAGGATCATTTATTTGATCGTCTATCTTAGTGATCATTGTGTTGATCATTTGTTGACCCAAAGCACAGCTTTTTGTATAAAGTGTGTTTTTGTGGACGTAACTTCGTCGAACCTCACACCCCGGAAATGGTCAAAACAGGAAAGATGCGGCAAGGTTATGAGGGGTAGCACCCTTTAGGGTATGTACATTTCCTTCTGGATAGAGGTGGTATCATGGTATGGAGCCCAGATATTTAACCTATGTGGTTACTACGAATTTATTACTTTGTGGTTGTTGGCTATCGGGATCCCGTGAGAAATGTCGTTTACGATCGGGGAATGGCGTGCTCGTGTCAGTAGTTACCCAGTTAGGGGTAACCCGGCCTTGTGTTGGCAGAGTTCCGGTTTGGTTCTCGGGGATGTCTTTCCAGAGGCATTCTCATGTGGCAATGGGAAGTTCCTTGGCCTGACCATTTGTTGGAAATCCAAAGAAACAATACGAAACTTGTACGGTTTTAGTTGTAGAACCTATCATTCACTTATGGTGTCGCAACACTGTTTGGATGGTAGCTATAGTAGGCATACGATAATGGTCGTATGTTGGCTAAGATTTATATTCTACTTTCGAAATGAATTTTTCTCTACACTATGCACTAGTAATAATATCAAATGTTCTTTTTAATGCGTATCAAGCATCTTTGACTATCATAAGGAGAAATCTCCTCCGATTCTGCGTTTGCATGTGTGTGTGTGCGGGAGGCCTTATGGTAGTCTCATTTTTAAAAGCATTGCGAATTGAAATAAAAATATATCTCTATTTTGATTTTTAAAGAAAAATAAACTGTTTTGAGTTCTCGCACCAGTCACATGACTGACTTGGAGTTTATTGTTTTCCTTCCTAAACTCTGGGTGCCCACCAATTTCCACACGGGCAGTCAAGAGTTAAGGTTTATCAGGATATTCTGGATATTCTAGAGTTGCTGGAGGCAAGATGGACGACATGGCGTATTACTAGTTTATATAGTATTTCTTTTTCCGCTGCACTGTTTGATGTTGTATATTGTTGTTGTACACTCTGATGATATGATGTAATGTAATGTATAAAATGTAATAACTGATATAGTTCTTTGTTTAAAGATTATTCATTTATTATTATATGTTGTTCCGCTGCGAATTGTGAGATTCTGTTATTGTTCTGTTGTTTTCTGTTCCGTTCCATTTTCTATTCTCTTTTTCTTCTATTTTAAAATTTTCTATTTTCTTCTTTCCATCTTCTACCTTCTTCTCTTCTTCTTCCTTTTTTCTTTCTTAAACCCATAACATTTCGCTTTTTCGGCCTTCGATTTCTCGGCAGTCGATAAAGTGAGTATCGATGTTGAATTTTCGAAAGTCGAAAAATTCCGTTTGTTACATTTGGTATCGGAGCTTATGGTTAAGCGACAACCATGGTTCTGTTGGGTATTACTCGTTAGAGATAGAGTCAGTAGTACTCTAGAATGAGTTTGAGTGTAATAATAGATATGAGCGCGTATTTGTTAGTGAATATAAAATTGTTTTTGAATCGGGTAAATAAGATAATTTTGCCCAAAACTATTTTTGTATAGAAAAGAAATGATTTTCTATGAATTATTATAGTATATGGTTGCATGATTGTTAGGAAGTGATAATATTGAAGATAAATTTGAATTTGTATATAAATTCAAGTAAGTAAAAGAAAATTGAAATGAATTAGTGGATGAAACTAATTTAAGGTAGTAATATGAATTACTAAACGAAAGTTAATCGTTAGAATTCAATATTTAAAATTGAGAATTGAATTCGAATGAAATTTAAATTGAGAATTGAATTCGAATAAAATTTAAATTGTGAATTCAAACGAAATTGAAATGTAAAATTTAATGAAATTGAATGTGTAACTTCAACAGTGAAGTTAAAATATATAAGAAACATATATCGAAATTTTGCAATAGAATTGGCAAATTGGTTTGAATATTGTATTTGGATTTGTATGCTACTACTACTAGCAGGATATACAGGTGTATAAAGGAATTGAGATTTTGATTTCAAAGATTAAAATTGAATTGCTCGACAAAAAGGTACGTATTTCAATTTCAGTATGAGATTTGATGACTTTCTTCTCTAGCCACTTGGCTTTTCTCTTTTCTTTTTGATTCTGAGGGGCCGTGGTGCCATTTTGTAGTCATACCGAGCTAGCCGCGCAAAGGAGACGCTAGCGAAATTTTTCGAAAATTTAGGGTGTTAGAAAAATTTTGAGAAAAATTTGAAAATTTGAAATTTGAATTTGAATTTAAAGTTGAATGGTTAGTAAAACAATGTTGTTTGAAACCTATAATTGAAGTTAAAAAGCTAGTTGAAATGATAATGAATCTCTAGTAAAAAGATTTTCTCTAGTAAGTTGATAAAACTATTTGGATTGTGAAAAATGATAGACGGGATAAGGGTATTCTTCTTAACTTGTAATTTCGGGACGAAATTCTTTTAAGGAGGGAAGATTGTAACGACCCAGAATTTTAAACAATTTAATTTTAGAATATTTGATTAATTTTAAATATTTAAATTATGATTTAACTTGAATTTCAAATTATCAGAATAAATTGGCGATTAAATATTCGAATTTAATCTATTGGAGTTGAATAAAAATTTAAATATTAAATTTGAAGCTGATTAAAAATATTTCAAAGGCTTATAAAATTTATATTGATAATACTGAAGATAATAGAAGCTTTAGAATTGAAATTGAATGTGAATTGTACAGTTTTGAAATTTTTATCGTTTGAATCGATATTTAAAATAGCCGTCCGAGGCACAGTCTCGGAATTCGACGAAACCAGTTTCATTGGGTCCGGAATATTGAATTATTCTAGGATTTCTAATTTCGTATCAATCGGAGTTGTTGTGTGAGAATACGACACCTAAACGCGTCGAAAATTTAAATCGAATTCAAATTGAAATAAATATAAATTAGTCAACAGCACACACGTTGTCTTCCCTAAATTTGCGCCTAACATCACGCCCAAGAATCACGATAGAAATCGTGATAAACATGCCTCAGTTTATTTTAAATACCATCTCCATCTCCTGATTCAGAAAGAAAAAGAAAGGCCGAAGCCCTAGATTGAATCGCGCGCGCGCGTATGGGATTTGCGCAGCGTCGCAATTGGTTCTCGAGCACGATAGGGGCAACGGCGGCGCGCGAGAGGCATGAGGCGGCGATTGGCAGCTTCAAGTCGAGGGCAGTAGCAATAGGGGTTCGAGCATGGGGCTGCGTGGAGACGAGCACGCGCGCGCGTGGACCGCGTGGAGAGGGCGGCGCTAGGAGATCGAGGGGATTGCAAATTGCCAGAGAGTCGACTCGCGCTATGGCGGCGTTTGGAGTTGGAGGGGGTCGCAACTGCGTACGGTGCCGCGCAATTCGATGATGGAGGCGTGGGGCTCGTTCAATTTGAACTACAGTGAGGTACTTAACGACTTATTCCCAAATTTAAATCTAATTTAAATTATATATAAATATAGGTTGTGAAAAAAAAATATACAGTAAACAAAAAAAAATGATGAAAAAAAATATACAGTGAGATATGTGATTGAAATTTTCAAATTGATAACATATGTATATATATATATATAGTAATCTCAAAAGGATTTATAAATTGATTTGATTTTTGAGAAGGAAATTAAATTGTTGTTGAAATAAAAGTTTTTTATTATTATTTGAAAGCAGTTTGGAATAAAGGAAAATAAAATCTGGTTTAAATAAAACAATTGATTAATTTAACAATCAAGAACGAAAATTGAATAGTTCGATTTAATTTGAATATTAATAAAATTATTGGCTAATTTAATTTACCTAATAGGAATTTAATTTATTGGATAAATAAATTAAAAGAATTCTAGTTTAGGATTTAAATCTTCAATTAGACAATTTTATTGAAAGTGAGTTTGGTTAATTCAAATTAAAATTTTAGTTAAAATAATTTATTAAACAAAGGAATTTTAAAAGATTTAAGAAAATTTATATAAGCAAGATGTTAGAATTATTTTAAAAAGAAAATCAGTTTGAATCTTTAATTTTTAGTTTAAAATAGAAATCATTAACTTGAGATTGAAATAATTAGTTGAATAAATTCAATTTAAGGATAAGTTAATTAAATCTATTTAAAGAAGAAAATTTAGTTTTAAGATTAAATTGTAGTTGAATAGAATTATTTAAAAGGAAAATTTATTTATAACAAATTTAATAGTTAAAACCAAAAATGTGTTAGTTGATTTAATTTATAAAAAGAAATTTAAATTTTAGTTAAATAAAATTTTAAAGAAGAAATTGGTTTAAACGAAACTATCAATTAATTTAACTATTAAAGTAAAAGCACCGATGAATCGAAATTATCAAACGAAAATTAACAGTTCGATTAATTCAAATATTAACAAACTGTATAATTATTTATACAAGGTATAAATGAAGAAAACAAGTTGAATTGGAAGTGGATTGCAAACGGGAATAAAGGTGAGAACTTCTCACTCAAAAGGAATTTTATTGTTTATTTAAATTTTAAATAGTTAGATTTAAAATTTGCTTGACTGTGTTGATTGAATGCTTGAATGATGATTGTTATATATATTGGATGTGAATAGACCCTATACGCCGTTAGTAAGCGGAGGTTATTTATTACACACATATACCGCGATATTCCACCTTGAAGTGGAATTGGTATTATATTATATATAGCAATATATATATATATTGGCATATGTATATATTGCAGTTGATTGATTTCCCGCATTTTCTTTTAGCGGATGAGACCCTATTGCGCCGTTAGTAAGCGGATATATATTTATAAAATCCCATGTACCGCGATATTCCGTCTCGAAACGGAATGGTATTGTGCTAATGTCTGTGGATGCAGGGAAACAGGTTGGAGGGATCCAACTGGATTCCTCACAAATATTTATTTGATTTCATATATTGTGATATTTGATTGTTATCATGGATGATATATGATGTTTGAAAGTTGTGATTGAATATTGATGTGTTGCATCGTCGGATCCAAATTTGAAGTTTAAAAATAATGATTTTTTTTAATTTCTAAAGTGATTTTTGGAAATATACGTTTATAAAATATTTTTGAAATTGATTCATCTTAAATAAATAAACGTTATAATTTTAATATTATAAAAATTATGATTTTTGAGAAATACAGTTAAAAGTTAATTTTTGAAATTATGGGATTAGTGATTTTATAAAATAGTTTGAACTGGGATTTCTGAATTTATTATAAGAAGTTTAAAATAGGATTTATAAAATTTTCATTTTATAAATCAGAATGATGAAAATTATGAAGAATTTAAAGATGTTTAAAGTAATAATATAAATTGATTTATATTAAAAGATTTATAAATTGATATTTATGAATTTAGAATATCTTGAATTATAAAACGAGCTTTTATAGGTGATAGAATGATTTGTAAATGAATTTCATAAAGAAATGAAATCTATAGAATTTATCAAATTTGATTATTTTATAAATCAAAATGATAAATTATAAAGGAGTTGAAAGACGTTTTAAAACAGTAATATAAATTGTTTTATATTAAAAGATTTATAAATTGATATTTATAAATTAAAAATATTGGAATTATAAAACGAGCTTTTATAAGTATTAGAAAGAATTGTGAATGAATTTCACTAATGAATGAAATTTATAGAATTATAACGGTAAAGTTATAGAATTTTATAAATAAAAATTTATAAAGTTATTTAGGAAATAGATGTGGATAAATAAATGAATCTTAGAAGTTATAAGATTTATAGATTTGGGAAGTTCGAAGGAAAGATTTTGTAAATAAATAAATTATAAGTATTTGACTTATAATATGAATTTTTAGCATATCATTGTGATATGAATTGAGATAGGTTAATAAAGGAATTTATAAAAAGGAGTTGATATAAAATAAATAGAAATGGAATTTATAAATATTATTTTATAAATCCGCAATGACTTATTTTGATAAGTAAATTGTGGAAACCTATTTATGGAGTTATATTCACGTTTTGACTGTGAATAATCCTTTGAAGTAAAATGAATAAAAGAATGAAATTTATTAACGTGGTATATTCACGTTTTTGAATAGTAAATATTATGTTAAAGAAATTATTTTAGATGTGATGTTTTAAATAGAATTAAAATGATCTAAAGATGTTTTAAAATTTATTGAGATTCGAAACCATAGATTTCAACATTTATTGTTGAAATAGATGCTTTCGAGAAATAAAAGGAAATGGTGGACTATAACACTGTTGTTATATTAAATGATTTCCGAAAGGAAATGTTTTTGTATAGTATTGGGATTTATATATCTATTTTAATTTCGAATCCCTATACTAGTGATTTTGGGTTGTCGTAACGATGTTTTACGCGACATTCGTTTTGACCCAAATAAATATGATTAAGTGAATGATTTCCTTAAAAGAATGAAATATATACTTAATTTCGATTAGGGTATATTAAATATTTTCTCAGTATAGAAAATAAAAAGATCTGTGAATTACTTATTTTTAATAAGTATAGAAATGCTTTTCCAATATTAAGTGAATATTTGGAATTTATCTTTTTGAAGATAAATTGAAAATGAATATTAGAAATTGAATGGAAATCGTATATTCATAAATATTTTGGAATGTAAATTCAATATAGAATTTATAAATGAAATTGGGAAATTAGATTTAAAAATAAATATTGATTTATTTTTTAAGTATGGAAATTATGTTTATATCTTGTAAAGATATTTTTGTGAAATAAATAATTTGGAAAATTATTTGGAATCTGGTGATGTTGGCATATCTATTGATAGTTCAATGACCGACTATCAATAGTTACCTTTAAATAGGTATTTGTTGTGATTTGTTTGAAATTGAATGCCACACTTATTTTTTTTAAAATAAGCGCTCACTATTCGGGTTAACCGGGAAAAGACCTTGGGGTCGTATAACCCATTCCGAATATGTGATACGTCGTTATGAATTGCATTCGAAGATCGGTGTTGAAGACCGGATATTTTCGAAAGCGAAAGTATTTCTTGTTGATTGTCTCTGCACTGGCTGATCCCTGGTATTGAGATCTCCATATGTGATGGGAAATCCGAACGTGATTAGAGATTATTCGGATTTCAAGGACTTCTTTGTAAGTGCCTTCGGTTCTGTTCGAGCCCGGAACAGACTTGTATGGATTGTGTGTCTGACATTACAAGTTGAGATGTAAAGCCGATTTCTTTCAAATATATTTCTGTTGGTGGCGGAGAATTTATTCTTTTAGCTTAACACCCTTCTCTGAGACATACGAGCTCAGAGGTTATATAGTTGAAGTTATCAGCGATGTATTCCCAATTTGGTAATGTGACATGCTGAGTGTTGCTGAAATGATCATTGTGATAGGATCATTTATTTGATCGTCTATCTTAGTGATCATTGTGTTGATCATTTGTTGACCCAAAGCACAGCTTTTTGTATAAAGTGTGTTTTTGTGGACGTAACTTCGTCGAACCTCACACCCCGGAAATGGTCAAAACAGGAAAGATGCGGCAAGGTTATGAGGGGTAGCACCCTTTAGGGTATGTACATTTCCTTCTGGATAGAGGTGGTATCATGGTATGGAGCCCAGATATTTAACCTATGTGGTTACTGCGAATTTATTACTTTGTGGTTGTTGGCTATCGAGATCCCGTGAGAAAGGTCGTTTACGATCGGGGAATGGCGTGCTCGTGTTAGTAGTTACCTAGTTAGGGGTAACCCGGCCTTGTGTTGGCAGAGTTCCGGTTTGGTTCTCGGGGATGTCTTTCCAGAGGCATTCTCATATGGCAATGGGAAGTTCCTTGGCCTGACCATTTGTTGGAAATCCAAAGAAACAATACGAAACTTGTACGGTTTTAGTTGTAGAACCTATCATTCACTTATGGTGTCGCAACACTGTTTGGATGGTAGCTATAGTAGGCATACGATAATGGTCGTATGTTGGCTAAGATTTATATTCTACTTTCGAAATGAAATTTTCTCTACAATATGCACTAGTAATAATATCAAATGTTCTTTTTAATGCGTATCAAGCATCTTTGACTATCATAAGGAGAAATCTCCTCCGATTCTGCGTTTGCATGTGTGTGTGTGCGGGAGGCCTTATGGTAGTCTCATTTTTAAAAGCATTGCGAATTGAAATAAAAATATCTCTCTATTTTGATTTTTAAAGAAAAATAAACTGTTTTGAGTTCTCGCACCAGTCACATGACTGACTTGGAGTTTATTGTTTTCCTTCCTAAACTCTGGGTGCCCACCAATTTCCACACGGGCAGTCAAGAGTTAAGGTTTATCAGGATATTCTGGATATTCTAGAGTTGCTGGAGGCAAGATGGACGACATGGCGTATTACTAGTTTATATAGTATTTCTTTTTCCGCTGCACTGTTTGATGTTGTATATTGTTGTTGTACACTCTGATGATATGATGTAATGTAATGTATAAAATGTAATAACTGATATAGTTCTTTGTTTAAAGATTATTCATTTATTATTATATGTTGTTCCGCTGCGAATTGTGAGATTCTGTTATTGTTCTGTTGTTTTCTGTTCCGTTCCATTTTCTATTCTCTTTTTCTTCTATTTTAAAATTTTCTATTTTCTTCTTTCCATATTCTACCTTCTTCTCTTCTTCTTCCTTTTTTCTTTCTTAAACCCATAACATTTCGCTTTTTCGGCAACGAAAAATCGCGAAACATTACAATTTATAATGTGGCTGATTCATAGAAACCAATACCATTACTCCTTCATTCTATTGAATTAAAGCATGTCAAATTTATATTTTATCTATAATGAATCCTATCTCTATTTAATTTATTTGAGTTCTTACTATACTAGTGCAGTTACTTACTATTAGATGTCAATTACTAATCTTCCTCCAACATATACTCTATTTTCAAAATTTTAACAACTTAATTTTTTCAAGACCAGATACGTACTTTTCAAATATGTTATTTACATGTTTTTTTCGATTTTTCAAATCTCAAAGTGTCTCTTTTTCCTTTAAAAATTGTTTTCACACAATTTTCCATGTTTAAACCAGTACATATTTAAAACTGTTAACTTTTAAGTTCAAAGCTTGAAAACCCTCTAAATCTCTTTTTTCAAACTCTTAAAAGTTTAATTATTGGGCTAGACTCGAATTGGGTTCTTAACTTCCTTATACTTTCCCAAATATTCCCGCGAAGTCATTCTTCACAACCAATTATATATGTTCCTAATCCATTTCCTCTCTTATGCTTCTATTTATTCTAAGGCACTACTGCCATATCGACTAATCTATAAAAACTATCAATTTCCAGATATTAACATATGGACTTCCATTTTTGTACTGAATCTATTGTATATCTCATATTTTCCACTCTAGGGCCTATAACTCTTGGATTCCCACAATCCTAATATCGATGTACAAAACTATTACTCAAAATCTTCACATATATCATTTCTCTTAAAAGTGGGTTTTCCTATGGATCTAGGTATATACAATATAATATATTTATATTTTAAAAAATACAAATACGTTCACTCTCTATTTACTTAGGAACCCTAAACCTAGGCTTCGATACCAAATGTAACAACCCAAATTCCAGTGGGTCCGGATTTTTTGCAAAAAGGCTAAAATCTAAGCTCACTGAAGCCCGAGTGGGTTTTCTGGTATCCTGCAAAGAGGCATAGACAAATATATCAGAGTTCAGATAAATATCTCATAGCAGAACTGACTAAAATATAATAGTAAGTAAATACTCACCAATATAATAACACTTCCTAAACAAGTGTCTCAAAGCTGGAAAGTCTCTGCCATCTACCTAACCTATAGGATGTTATGAGGAGGGGGTCGGAACTAAAGTTCTGGTAAATGGACAAATTATACCCATCTAAGCTTAATTCTACATATACTGTTTTATTTCCATTTACTGTTATATTAGGTTTATTGGGTTCACAATACTCTCGCCTCCATGTGTGAATTGTACCTATCTACTCCCTAGTAGATTAAAACCTAATAACTAATATATGTGAACCTAAATGTCCAATGACTGCGTTGTTCTTAGGTACTACCCATAGTACCTTCCGTATCCTCCTCGGAAAGGACTCCATCGTCTTGCTACTATTTGTGACTACATCTGTAAAGCACAGCTTCGTGAGGCCTATATTACAGATGTTCCATCGTCTGCTACGAAAATATAAAACTGTGTCTGCACTAGCCTATACAAATGCTTAGACATCCATAATGTACTACCCAGTACATACCTTGAGGACTATATGTAATCGTTTCGTCTACTCCTTGAATCCCACTTAACAAGGTCTACCTTATATGGAACTCAGTCAGGGATTTTTTATATCTGTAAAAACTACAAGAAAACTGCGGTTTACCTACGCCAAAATGGCGTAGGCGGGGCGTAGGTAAATGCGTTAACTACGTAACTCATACGCCAATTTTGGCGTGGGTAAAACTTGCGTAGCTAATAAAATACCTACGCTTTACCTACGCCATCCGTTGGGTTGTTTCCTACGTCTTTCTTACGCCATGGTTTTTCTACGTCTTCCCTACGCCTCGTTATTCCTACGATTTTGCTACGACATTTTTACTTCTTTCTTTACCCACATCTATCATACGTCATCTGTTTACCTACGTCTTCCCTACGCCTTGTTTTCCTACGCTTTCCTTATGTCATTCTTATATATTACATTTCCTACGTTTTATCTACGCCATTCATTCATCTACGGGTGCATCAATATTCCCTTTACCTATGCCTTTTCTAAAGAAATTTTGATATATTACTATTGTGTTTCATTTCACCATATTAAATATAAACTAAAACATACTTGTTACACATATATACACATTCCAACAAAAAGATTAACATCAACTCATTCATCTTTAATTCAAAAAACAAATATCTCATTCATATTACAAAGTCAAACAATATTAATCAAGTTCTTATATGTCAAAATAATACGATAATATGTTCATGATACATGACATCATACAGTTACCATTAAAAATAAAAAATACCCTCTCCCTCACGAGATCATTCAACTCCCCATCAAACTGCCATCGAAGAACCTCAGTGGGTTGTTCATACTGCATCTTTAGCATTTGAATCTTCCCTTCTTGACGCCCCACTTTTTCCTCTAGTTTGGCTCTAGTCCGTACTTCTCCCTTATTGATGCTATAAGTGGCGTCTTTGTATTTCTGCTTTATTGTTTCTTCAATTATTTAAATAACCAACTAGATTATAACAATATTTATTTTATGTACTTTTTATTGTTTACCTGATATCCTTCAAGTCTAGATGCTTCCAACGGCTTTTTTGCAACAGAGACTTCATTATGACTGCCACAGTAAGTAAGAATGAAAAAAGAAGAAGAAAAATCAATTAAGAATAGTACAAAAATCCAAAGAAGCCGTTATTTTATCCATTTATGGTTTTCCTACGTAGTATATAGTACCTTCCATTTGTTGCATCAGGTAGGAGAATGCAAAAACGATCTATAAATTCGTCAAACGTCCGCCTTGTTGGATATCCAGCACTACTAATCCTAATAGCCTCCATCACACCCTAAATTGCAGTAGAAACACCAATCGAGCCTACAAAGATATTACTAGAACTACCAATGGATATTTGTTTTTCTATCTACAACAGCATACAAGTATAAATACTAATATGCAGTCATAATTATAATAATACAAACCTTAACAATAATTTCAATTCTTAGGAATCACCTGAGCTCATGTTCCAGAAACCAAATTCATATGAGAGAACATTTTGAATACTTCTTCAGCTTGGCAACTTCATCATTTGTGCTTGAGACAAGCACCTATTCGCAATGCTCTATAAAGCAAGGCAGTACTAACTAAAATCTGCATTCCCCTATCTATCGCAGGTGGACTTAAGTTCTTCAGGAGTTTTAGAACCACTCTGTAGGCAGAAGGCAAAGCTTTGCTGGTACACAGTTTCAATTGCCCAGAAAGCTGAGATGGCAACTGTGTAACTGACCTTAGTTGCAGTTAGATTCTGTAAGAACCTGAGATCATAATTATATGATTAACCTCACAGAGATATGGTAGAACCTGCATCATAATTACTTATGATAAACATTTAAACTTTCAAACGCAATGACATAAGTTTCTGTGATTTTATTTACCTACAAACCAGAGTCTTGTATCTCCAAAGCATGCTTTTAATTATTTATTGGAGTTATACAAACAGAAAATCACCGTTAGGCTTATTAGTGTAACAGTATTTTCACCACATTCACACGTTATTAACGTTTCATGTTTACCTCATTTACCCTTGCTAAGTGTAAAAATATAATTTTGACAAATTGATAACTAAACTATTTTTTTCTCAATAAATGAGACTATCTTAACACCCTAAATCCTCAACACTGTGAATTTAGCATGAAGAATGGAAATAGTCTCACCTATTGTCTTAAGTGTCACACAAGATAAAAATATAACTAAAATATCCATTAGTGTTTGTACTTGTTTGGTGTTGCGGACTTCTCTATATCTTTTGAGTTTCAGTGATGGGTCCAATACTGACTCCAGTAAGGCTTCCTTTGATTTCACCATTACCTATATATATTGGAAGAAAATGCATGCTTATCAATTAGCATACAGAAATCATGATTCCAAATTATAGGATTTTTTTTATAAATAATTGAAAATTTACAAATAACCTGAAAAATTCCAAGGGAAAGTGCAACAGTGGAGTAAGTAAAAGACATAACTGCAGCAACAATCGAAAGCCACCAAACTTGATCAAAATCTGGCATTTAGGAGAAGATGAGCTCAACGATTCCAAATATCAACATGTATGTTGTGTTGCTTGCTTTACAAGGGTTTTCATGTCCTTCCTTGTGAAAACAGTTTGATCTCTCAATAGCCTGTATAATTTTATCAGTTAGTAATTTGCATAATGCAATTAAAAAGGCCAAGATCCTTCCTTGTGAAAGCTCATCATTGATACACAAATTGTATGTCTTTATAGAAATATCAAGCTAAAGTTTCATATAACATGCTAAAAAGGCCAAGATCCAAAATGTTGATAGTTTAATCAATTTGATTATGATATAGAATTGTGTATCATGACATATAATGTTCCATCATCCTAGGTTTTCAAAATGAGATTCAAATCACAGCTCGTAAAGTTCACATTTTAAAGCGTGGAGAAACATTAAACATAAATATCAATAAAATTTTCACATCAAAGTATACTTTTTGACTTTTCCTTTTAAAAAACATGTAACTAATTCAAAGATGATCATCATAGAGTATTATAGGTGATAGTTTACTATAGTAGTCTAAAGTACCAAATAATATGTACTATACTAATGATATAAACAACCATTTCTTAATAGGAACCCTTTGTTTCTATGGTTATGGAAGGGGAAATGGATAGCGTAGGAGAAAATAAACTAGGTTAATCCTAATATAGAATTAGTTTGAAGCTGAATTAGTATTGTGGTAATCAATTAGATTAATTCTAACATAGATCTCATTAACCAGCTAGATTAAAATTCAGCCTTAGTGGTAATCAATTAGTTTTGTGGAAAGAAATTAGTTTTGCAAGAATCAATTGCATTAATGTCTTATGCGGACCACATTCATTTTAATCTAATTCTAATTTAATTCTATCTTATACAGACTACATTAATTTTTATTTAAATGCTTGGTTTACTAACAACGATAAGAAATTAAAAAAAAAACCTGAATAGGTCTCCACAAAATTACATCTAACTCATCATTAAGTAGCCTCCAATCTTCAAGTGTAACTGGGAAATGCTACCGTATAGATGGCCCTAAATAAGAAGATAATTTCACTGACTAGGCTCCAATCGTTTCAACCAATGTAAATTCAACTTCGAATTGGCTCAAATAATTCGAAGTAAGTCTTCTCGCTTTATTATAATCTCGACACTTCTTTTTGATAATTGAATTATCATCTACTTCTTTAATAGTTCTATCAATCTCCATTGCATCTTCTGGATTTACATTGGTTTGCATGCTAATATGCATTGTTGAGTTGTCTTCAAAAGGTATTTCATTTTGTTCTTCATAGTTCTTTAATAAATGTAGGTTGTCTTCAAAAAAAAGTGGTTCATTATGCTTGTCCGTTGCATTTGACTAGTTATATGCATATTTTGAAGCTTTAAATTTTATTTGATATTGAGTAAGCACCTTCTTCTTAGTCATATCATTTTTTTTGTAAATATAACAAATTATGATACATCGTTACAAATCACATGAATCACATGAATACTAAGTTACATCACTTAACATATACAAGTTTCTATTTTGCAAATATTTTAAAGCTTAGTTTCTATTTTTAGATGTATAATGTATAACAAATAACATATTTAATTGCAAATATTTTCAAAACTAATCTATTTCTACTAGTTTATATTTTTCAAATATTTTGAATATTAGTTTGTATTTTTTGAAAGGATGTATATTTTATTAACTTTACAAATAAAGTTACATAATATGCCCAAATCCGGTACAAAATTCGCAGAACTATTAGTTACATTGATTGCACTATAGTTTAGAAATTGAGATTCTAAGTGCGCTTTTATACTTATTGATTTCATCCCCACCAATGTCAAACTTCAGACTCTTCTTTTTTGGGCTTATGACATGAATTCAGTTCAGAGAGGTAGCAGCAGTCCCTTCAGTACATCGAATATTGCAAGCTTGGGGAGGATTGTGGATGAAATCATGGCTGGAGTATGGTACATCCCATAGATCTAAATATCCTATTGAATTTCACTTTCATTACATTTCTGCTTAACCTTCAACATCAGATTTCTATGAACATTGTTTATATTTTTACTGACTCCACATTTACCCATGTAGACCTGGTTAAAAATTATGTTATTTCTTTCACCCCAGGTTAACCAGATTGAGCATGCAGTTGTTATTTTAGAAAGTTTGAATGCTCCTGTTTTTTTGTGGAACTTTTGCTCCATCTCTTGTATTTCTCATTCAAACCGAAGAGATCATTTGTGAGTAATTGGGATTTTCAATTTTAGCCTTACCAAGTGCCACACATATTTATGAAATTCACATTTGTAGAAAATATGGTCCTTGTTTTCCACATTATCATCACATAGAACTCACATATTATAAATTTGCATACCTTATAAAATTAGAATTTTTTTAAAAGGAAGATGATTTGTTACATCTCTTTAAGTACATATTTCATTTGTGGACTTGCTTTTCTCTTCCAAATGAAATGAAACCATCGTATTTTATTACCATGTGTTCTGTTGTTTTCCCAAATTTCTTTGAACACAAATTTTCCATGACTATTTATATTACAGTATCAGTAGTATTCATGATGATTGTTGTAAATTTTTATTTAGTTAGTTTCATTACCGATTCCTCTAGTTTGTTGTATTACTCTTGGTGGTCATGTCCCATTTTGAATAATACTAACGACATTAAGATGTCCGCCTTCCGTATATGAAAAAGAACTGTACCCAAGCCCTGTAATTAGTTAACATCATCTAGTCAAGGATCATACCATAGATCGGTGTCATTACCATCCGCGATTCTCTTATGAAACAGAATGCTTTATCCTTACTCTTAACATGTTTTTAACAGTTCCAAACATCCGATTTCTAATCTAAATATCCCACAAGTTTTTTGGCTTAATATATTTGTTAATGATCCACCTTGACCGCAATGATTTTTATAACAATTCCAAAGTCTTTTCAAATAAATTTCATTGATATCTTCAAGTTTTTGTAGCCTAAGGCCCACTTCTTCCTTAGGGGATGTCACTACTTCCCAAGGTACTTTACTTTTTTCCCTCCTTATTATTTCTTTATGCAAATTAAGTTTGTGGAAACAATTGTGAGACAGATAACTGATGCTAAGTAGTTTGCTCTCCCATTCTTCAATTTTATTCAAAATCTTATCAATTAACACATTAAAATTATTTCTTCTGGTATGTGTAACTTAAAGGGGGATACCTAAGTGTTTGGTTGGTAGATTTCCTTCCTTAAAATTTAAAATATCAAGCATTTCTTGTTTGTTATTGGAGTACTTAGTAAAAAATAAATAAGTTTGTTCATTTTGTTGTAATCCTATGTAGTATTCCAATTTTATGAAAATTAATTTAATAGCTTTTGTACCTTTATTAGCAATAAAAAAATTAATGTTTTATATCAAGTTAACAGCAAAAGATCCAGTCTTTTTGAAATAAAAATGCTTAGATCAAATTGTCTGAACATATTAAACAAAAATATCAAATTTTGGTAAAGATGAAAGAAAGAATTATCGAACCAGGTAACCACGGAAGGTAGATTGAATCTTTGCCCTAAATTCCTCTTTGCTTCCACCACATGTCATCCTAACACTGTTCGTCATCTTTACCAATGTCGCCGCCGCCTGAGTAGTCACAATCGCTGCCTCGGCGACTGCAGAACCGGCGACGGCAACCGCAATGGCTCTTTTGTTCTGGTTGTTCACGTTATCACTTTTGCAGTAGCGGTTGAAAGGAGGGACATTTTTGTCTTTTTCGCAGAAGGATTTCATGAGATTACCCCATTTTTTGCTCTTCCCTTTGGGGAGTGGCTTGGGCTCCGCCGATGATGGCTTTTTCTTTTCGAAGAGGGCGGAAAGCCATAGGAGTGGATTTCCCATTATGAGTTTGAGGAGGGAGACGACATTGGAGGAGTAGAATTGGAAAATTGGGTTGGAATTTGGATATGCTGGTGGCAAGTTGTTTCACTTTTGTTTCATTTTTTGACGAATGAAGATTAGAATTTTTCTTTATTGAATAATTAGGGGTTAGGAGGATACCTACTGGAGTAAATTTTAAAAAAACTATATTTTCTTTATAATGAGGCGTAGGGATGGCGTCGAAAATTTTCCACGCCTTTCATACGCCAGTTTGGATTTGTGGAAAATTAACAAAGGCGTGAAAATGGCGTAGGAGATTGTCTACATCTTTTCTATGGCAAAATTTTACGTAGCAGATTTCCTACGTCTTTCCTACGTCGGTCTGGATTTGTAGAAAATTAACGAAGACGTGAAAATGATGTAGAAGATTATCTACGTCTTTTCTACATTATAATTTTGGTGTAGGAAATTTCTTACACCTTTCCTACGCCTCGATTATTTTTCTACACATTGAAGTTGGCGTAGGAAAAACGTAGGAAATTTCCTTACGTCTTTCCTACCTCTTTACCTCTTTCTACATATTTTCTATGTCTTTCCTACGCCCCGGCTTTTGGCGTAGGAAAGACGTAGGAAATTTCGCGAAGGAAATTGAAATATTTTCTAGTAGTGAAACGACTGCTTTGTTAGGCCTACAATACAGATATTCTACTTGGCCTGTATCTTTCTCATAGTGGCTATGGCCCCACGCAGCCACTCCTCAACTAATCGAGAGACCTCTAAAGAGCCAAGTGGGTGTGCCCTACTGCAAACAATCTAAACGTCCAATTCGTTGTACCCTCATCCAATGTCTCGATAGTGAAAGAATCATTGGCTTGTTGGTTTAACTCCAGTTTTTCCGAACTCGTTCTTGGTTTGATGATGGCCTGATGTCCGCAGACGACTATCCTTTTGGGTCCTGCCCACTAAAACCTACTTGCAAGTCAGAGTACGGGGTCATACGAACATCCTACTCCAAACATCAACCCTTTTGACTTCCTAGAATGGTCCTACCATGCTAAAGCAGTCACTTGGTGGAACATCTGCAAACCTGCCTTTCGAGGACTGCTTCGTTAGGCCTACCTCAGAGGGCCATCCTAGAGTACCCTTAAGTCCCGTTAAAATCTTGTACTTCCTTCTAGCCCAAAATAACTAAGTTGGACGTGCTTCCTCTCTGCTGAAATCTGTGATGAACTGCTTCGTTAGTTTTTTCGTCCTTTGGGCTGCTCCAAATGCATCTTACTATTTTATTAGACCCTATGTCTAATTTTTTATTCTGCGTTTAGTTTTCTTTTCTTATTCTATTGGCTACTTATTTACTCTAACCAGCATAAGCTTGTCCCAGCCTCGCCTAAATATTGTGAGACCATCAGTTCCTGACTGAAAGGGGATGCATTTGGTATGGGCCAGGTTTCTATGTTTGCTTATTAACTTAGTGTAAGATTTAAAATAAGCCTCTTTTGTTATCTTTATTTATAAATTATGTTATAATTATACTTACAGTTGTTGCTTATATATTCTTTTATAATTTACATTTATGAAATGTAATTGCAAGTATCTCTTTTCTATTTTAGTATGTCTTCTCTTATTATGATATTGAATTCTCTATAGTTCTCTTATATTATGTGAAAATCTCGGTTTGGGACTACGTCAGACTGTCACAAATTTACTTATCATAATAACCACTTTTCTTTTATTCTATTATCTACGCAGTAAATGTAGATCTATGCACATTTCCATTTATCGTTTCTAGTCTTGTCAAATAATTAACTTGGTTACTTCTTCATCTTTAATTTTTTAATCCTTCGTGTTATTCTCTTTTATTCTAGGAAGTAATTCTATTCTATTTGGTTGGTTATAAAAACTATGCTAGAAATCCATTATCATATTTTAAAACTAACTAATGCTATAAACAATTACTCGTAATTGTAAGATATTTCTTTCTCTAACTGTTGGGTAATGTAAAATAAAGAAATGTCTCTATTTACACTGATTCTCTTTTTCTTTCTTTTATTCTTGCAATTACATTTATCGTTATTTTTGCAATATTAAACTATGGAAAGGTATTCTCTTTTCTAAACTAACCAATTAATTTATTACTAACTTCCAAATAAATTTATTTCTCCCCTTTTAGCATGAATTACGATAAATTTCCACTTTTCCTCTTTTTATATCAGCTTTCTTATTTTACATCTAATTTCCGTAAACCTGGTGTTTCTTTATTTTTGTCTATATTTGCGAATTATTCTCATTTACTATTTTATTAGCGTAAAAAGGAATAATAAGAAACTAATATTTACGGGCTAAATTCTAACTTAAAATAGATGTAAATAACAACAAATAACTGTAAATTTCTTGCTTTTAGGCATATGCCCTTCTTTATAACTATTAAGCCTAATATTATTCATATTTAATTGGATTAGTGTATTTCTTTTCCATATAAATAATAATTAAATATAAGCTCTCATAAAATTTACAGTTACAGCAAATTAGTAGAATTAATTACAAAATAAATGCTGAATTAAAATAATTTAAAAAGAATCTAACGATAATATATCATAAATGTAGAAGATTTATAATTTAAATCCACCTACATATCGTCCTTAGCTTCAATCTCTATCCATTTTAGCTTACTACGCATTTCTCCACTTTTTCACCTAAACTCCCTTATTGGTTTGCACAATTCTCCTATTTTTTATGTGTATTTATTTGCTTAATTTTATGTTTAGTTTGGAGAAAGATTTTATTAGTAGAGAAGAAAGGAAGAGGGAGAAGGGAAGAGGAGTTTGCTATAAGCGACAGCAGCTAGTTCAAAGAAAATAGTTGTTTAACGACGGTATTCTATCAGTTTATAAAATCATTGAAAAATTTATATTAAAATTAACCGCAAGCACACGGTGTACTATGTTAGTACATGGCGAGTACGGGTCGATCCATAGGGAATTGTTAAATTTTAAATCTCTATTCAATCAAATTATACAAAAGTTGAGAGAATGCTTTAAATACATTTGTAAACACTACAAGAGTGAATGAAAACTATAAGAATAAAATGGCAATTTAGAGATAATTTCACTCTCCAAATCATATAGTTCAACAAAATATGCAATTATGATCGCTCTTTTTTGGTCATAAGTGAATTAAAATGATGCGCTTATCACAATTATGGCATGTTTGTGCTATTAATTAGTCTAACATAAGCCATTAAACTATAGCGCAACATTTAAATCACTTTTAATTCTTATGAAAAATGAAAACAAGTTGAAAGTAAAATCTCTTTAAGCATAACCTATTAACTATTAGTTAGAAATATAGACCATCGAATTTTGATTTCAACATTCACTTCATTACCATAATCATATGTTGATGAAGAGGTAATTTGTGTTTAGTGATTGTTTAAGCATAGCCTATTTGGTGTCAACAATATAGTCTATCAAATTCAAAGCAAAAACAACTAGTTAAACCACTTTAAGCATTGTCATTAAGCATAAAAAGAGAGCAATAATTATCAAATGCTGAAGTTACATGATTAGAGAGCATCATTACCCCTAAATTGAAGAGGTTTAACCCCTCATTTTTGTTGTCATATCAACAATTGTAGCATGCAATATGAAATAAAAAGAAAATAAGAAGGAGAGCAAAGTAAATGAAGATCTAACTAAAAAGAAATAAAACTATTTTGCTTTCATGAATAAATGAAACTACACTACTGGCATGAAAGGAAATAAACATATAATTAAAAGGAAACAATGATTAACATTACATAAAAAAGAAAATTTACATAAGATAAAAATGACTAAGTAGCCCTGAAAAGAGAAAGAGAACTTTCTTTTATTTTTAATCTAAGCTAAAACTAACTAAGAGGAAGAGAGATTACATTCAACATAAGGGGTATTTATACAAGTATGAAGCCTTAATCCACTTTTTGAAGGAATGCCCAAAATACCCTCTTAGGTGGTATGAAGGCCAAGTAATCATTAGCATCAAATGATCATAATTTAAGTGTACATGAAGCTTTAGACTCTATTACCAAGTTCATTAACTTCTAATTTGTACATTAAGATAGGTGGGTAGGTGAGGTCCTCTATTATTATGAGTTTGAATTATTTCCATCTTTATTCATTTGTATTCATTTGTGAATGCATATTTTCCATGAAACCCTCTTTCATTTGAAGCCAATTTCCTACAAAATAATGGTAAAATTTCCAAGTAAATTTTCATAAATTAATATATGCACAAAAATGACCATTTTGGCCTCATATGAAGATGAATATATGACGATTTGAGAATAATATGAATTTTGGTTTAAATATGTTAAAATACCCAATATGATCATTTATTTAATTTAATTAGATTAAATATAGTGGTAAAAATATGCACATTTACGTGCATATAAAATATCCCCACACATATCTTTTTATTCGTCCTCGAATAAAGGAAAATAACAAAGATAAATCCTTTTTCGTAGGGAGCACGATTGCATTAAGCGTATGCAATAACCCATTAAACCCTCGGTGTCTCGAGTAGGACGGGTGTTGTCTCATGAGGGTTTTCCGGGGATACTACCAACAAAATCCAAATACAAAGTGAAAATAATTACAAAATGCAAGATATATTTACAAAAGAGATGAATGCAAGTTTTTAAAAATGTTTACAACTGAAGGATTTACTTTTAAATCGGCACAAATAAGTTAAATATAAGTTTTGTGTCATGAAAATTTAAATTATTTACTTGTCAAAACATCCAACAAAAATCAAGTTATTATAACAAATAGACTATAATTTAACTCGTTCTTTTGGTTGATAACACAATGTAACTATGAAATAGATCCTTGGTTGATTATCAAAGTTTATCAAAGTGGTATTTTCATTTCTTTTCAATAACAAGTCAAATCAAACAAGTTAAAATAGTGCTTGGATTTCATTTGCTTACTCTCTCTATTTTTTTGAAAATATTATTGATATTTGCAATATTTACATATGTCTAACTCAGATAAACTGAGGCGAGACATGTTACCCGTGCACTGCCTTGCAGACTTATGTGAGGGGAATACAGAGCGTGGTGAGTGAACACACAAGTGTGAACATTTATCGACTGTAGACGTGATTAATAAAAGAATTTTTTTATATACATACACCTAACTTAGATAAACTGAGGCCAGATATACCGATCATGCACTACCTTTCGGGATTATGTGAGAAGGGTATAGAGCATGGCAAGTGAACACACGAGTGTGAACACATGACTCTAGGAGTTAATAAAAATTATATACATATATACAAATACAATTTTTTTTTTTTTTTTTTAAAAAGGGAGTTTCGCAAAATCATCTTAGCACCATTCAACTTAGAAGACAAAAAAATTGTTATATCCTTTTATTTAAATTCATCATTTTTTTAAACAAAGATTTTCAATTAGTATATACTTAATAATTATCACCATAAACCTACCTATATACTAGTTAAATCATCGTTATATGTAATCAAACTTTATTTTTATTATTGTTGAGACAAATAAATTTTCAAAAATTTCAATTTAATCACCAAAATCTTATACTTATCCTATAGTGTTTCTTTAAAAATAAATCAAAAGGCTTTATTTTTTTAAAGATTTTATGGTTTTTTTCTTAATTTTTTGAGTTTTTTCTTTATTTTTGGAAAGAGAATGCAAGAATAAACAATGAAAATTAAAATTAAAATGCACTCCCTCCACACTTGATTTTGACTTTGTCCCCACAGTCAACCCAAGTGAAAGGATAAAAATAAAAAAAATTAAAAAGATGACCTATATTTACATGAAAACGAAAATATTATTATTTACAAGTGTTTAGAAAGTATATCGTCAAAAAGTAAATGAAACGGTCTTCCAAAGGTCGATTTATTTTTCTTCTCAAGTATGTGAAACACAGTTTAAGCTCGAAAAACTAAAGTATAAAAGATTTCAAAGTTGAATGTTGATTTGGAAAAACAAATGTCGTTTTATTAAAAATCGTACGAGTTGTTTTGTTTTTTTCGGTAGATATAACGACAGATTGAAGTTCATGTTTATTTTCACCAAATTAAGATTCAAACTCTTCATTATTAAATTTTTCAAAATTATCGATTTAAAAATAAAAATGGTGTTTTAAATCTTCCCCTTAAGAATTCAACAACTCGTTTTCAAAAATTCCAAAGAAATCTTGTTCGTTAAATTTGTCTTCCTTTGTTGGATTATCAACAACTTCATTGCGTATCTCAAGTTCAAAATACAAAGTTGTTGTATTTAAATTTTTGAAATCGAGAAAAGGAAGGTCGAATTTTATATTTGGTTCCACACCCTCAAAAGAATTGAAATCCAACTCAATTACCGTATTTTCAAAAACTTCATTAAGATTATTGTTTTCAATTTCAAAAGTTGTTATTTGAAAATCGTCAAATTAGGTAAAAGATGGATTATCATTCGACTCTTCACACAATGGGATTTGGTTTTATTGTTCACGTAATTTTTGTATGTTTCAATTAATAAATTCGTGTGATCATCGTAAATTTCATTCATTTGTTCAAAAAATCCAATTACAACTATTAACTTGAGGATTTTCGATTTGGACTTGTTGCAGACAAAAATTATCAATTTCAATAGACGATGGATTATTATTTGGTTCTTCATAAGTTGGGATTTGATTTTGTTTCTCACGAAAAATTTTGTAGCTTTCACGCAACAAATCCTCGTAATCTTTTTCCGTTTGCTCAACTAAACCAAATTCATGATTATTAATTTGAGGATTTTCAATTTGAATTTGTTGAGAACAAAAAATTTCACTCTCATCATAGTCTAAATTATTCTTATTGCTAAAGTTATTTTAAAACTTGTTCACATTTTCCTTTTGATTTTGAAATTCACTTTGGAGTTTGAAATTGAATTGGCATGGGTTATACTCGAAGTTGTTTGAATTTTGAAGAAAATTCAAATCTTGATTATTTTGAAAACTTTGACTTGAGTTATTGCACAAATTGTTCGTCCTTTGATTTAGTGTGATGAATTCAAGTAAAGATAAAATGCTATTTTCAAAAGTCGTGGGTTGTTCATCATTTCGAAAATTTTGTAATTCGAAATTCGAATTATTTACACAATAGTTGTTTTTAAAATATCCATAAGAATTCGGAGTGAAATTATATGGATTATATTGATTTTCACAACTACCATAAAATTCATGTAAGTAGGGAAATTCGGACATTTTAGAGAATGTTTTTTGTTTCTTTTATTATTTTTTTTGGATTTTTATAAGAAAAAGCATTCACAAATTTATATTTAAAAAGGAGTTTTTTTGTTTTTGAAAAGGTGTACACACACGCACACACATATATATATATATATTTGGAGTTTTGCTTTTCTAAACGAAAAAAACTAAGTAAATTTTTATTTTGGATTTTCGATTTTAAAAAAATTCAAAGGAAAAGAATTTAAAAACTGAAAAGGAATATTTACATTTTTTATATTTTGGATTTTGATTTTTTTTTTTGTCTTTTTTGTATGTATGCATTAATTAATGCAACTAAATGAATGCAAGAGTTTAATTACAAATTATCTATCCTAACCCAAAGTTGTATAATCACACATTGTCTTAAATTAACAAGATAGTTCTCGACCAGGTAACGGGCAGGATTTACCGGTGCACCACGAATCACCGTAGCAATGCAGCCGAAGGTTTAAGTACCTTCAGAGGAACAACCACTATAATATTAACGATTCACCGTAATATTTATAAATGGTTATTACTCTACCGTAGTCTAGACACCAAGAATTTAAATTGTTCAAAGAAGACAACTTATCAATATACAATTAAGTGTTATCAATGTCTAATGTTATTATTAACCAAATTTCTAAGATGAAATGCAAAGCAAAAAATTAAATGTGTATTAACAACGCAAATGCAAATGGATTTTTTTTTGGAATTTTATTTTCTTTTTTGACTTTTTTCTGGAAAAAAAAATTAATATATGTAAATGCAAGCAACCAACCATGCAATGCTAATAAAACTAGAGATGAAAGCAGCAATATTTTGTTTAAGCAAGCAAGTGGTTTATTTTTGGGAAGCACTTCTACGAAGTAACTTTCCCTATTTGCTTTGGCTACCTGAAAACAAAAACATACACACACACACATATATATATATATATGTACATATACATACATACATGTGTGTGTGTGTGTGTACATATGTACATATATATACATATATATATTACATATATATATATATGTACATATATATACATATATATATATATATATGTACATATATATATATACACATATATATGTATACATATATATATATAGATGTATGTATATATATATAGATAGATAGATGTATATATACGTATATATATATATATGTATATATATACCTATATGTATATACGTATATATATATGTATATATCTATATGTATATATGTGTACATATATACGTATATATATAAGATTAAAATATAGATTGCACACAAATTAACTAGAAAGAAAAGTAAATCAAATATTACCAACTAAATGAAAACAGAATTTTTTTAACGAAGATATAAGAACTTAACACAAAATGCTAAAAATAAATAAAAATTTTAACACACAACCAACCCACAACGTATACCCGGCCCAGGCCCAAACGCACTAGTCAAATGGATTGTCCCAAACCTTGATCATTTCTGTTAAAATGCATTTAGAAAAAAGGGTGACTCTCTCTAAAAAAACACAAATTCAAAAAAAAAGGAAAAAGGAAATCACGTATTGTAATCAGCGATTATGGTGCTCGATCGCCGATTGTGGCAGTCGCGATTGAGTTTTGATTTGGGGTTGTTCGAATGAGATGGCCAGAGGATTGGCGATGAGTCGAAGAGGCAACTGCAGTGACGAAATTTGAGGGTTTGAAGGGATTGGGGAAATGAATGGGTATGAAATTGGATTGAATTCGTTGTCGCGGTGTGGTATAAGCAGGCGGGGTTGCGATTTAGTTGAAGTTGAAGGCTGCGGTGATAGGAGGAAGGTGTTCGATTTGTCCGCGACTTCGGGGTGAAGTTCGAGATGGGTTGCGAAGTTGGATTAGTTGTGGATAGGAAATTTCAAGTTGACGATGTAGTTGGCGATTTGGTGGTGAGTGAAAAAGTGATGGATATGGTGATATGCAGTTAACTGTGCACCCAAATAGCCACCATTTTGGAAAAAAAACATCATTGCATTAACTGTGCACACTGAACCCTCTGCCTTCATTCTGCTTCATTAATTGCTCTGCACACTTGTCCTACGTGATAGCCCTGCTCTGTCCTCTGCGTAATTCTATTCTCTGTCTCCCTCCCCATCTTTCTTTTACTATTTATTTTGTACTCTCCAGCAAACAGAACCAAACTACTCCTTCTTCTTCATATTTTATTTTGCAAACAAAAGGTTACAGAACTCAACATTCTTTTATATTTTCTAAAAAAAAATTTCTTTTTCCTTTCTTCTTCAACGCCTCCCCCCGCTCCATGCAATGCCGCATGAAACTTCCCCTTCTTTCCTCTTCTTCCTGCGTTTCTCTCCTCCTTTCTGTTCATACTTTTTCCATTTTTTTTTAATTTTTTTTGAGATACTCAGTCCCGCCTTCCCCCTACCACACACGGCCACTCGGCCACGCCTCCACCGCAACCAACCTACTACCGGCCACCCCTACCTGCAGCAAACCCCGCAGCTCCGCCCACGCACCACCGGCTCCGCCCCCTACAGCCACGTTTCCCCCCACACGGCCCAAGCTCCACTGCAAACCCCCAGTTCGCACATTAATGTCCCACTCGGCCTTCACTGCCAACCCCACACCACCCGCTCCACTGTGAACTTCCCATGCAACCAACCCACTACACACGCCAGTCTGCACCCTCCTCAACCACCCCTCTATACAAAGCCACGACCCCGCAGTCCTTCCACCACCGGCCTCCGCCCCACCAGCAGCTCCCCTCCCTTGCTCATTACCACGCTCGGCCGCCCGCCTCACGAACTCCGCCCCACCGCTCCACTGCACCAGCTGCTCACCTATGCCACTTCCCCTCCCCTGCGTCCCTGGCCTTTGCCCAGCTCCGCTCCATCAGCTTGTCACCGTGCAGTATATGAATAATTGACTACTTAGTGTTTAGTAGAGTTATATAGTTTAGTTTGTTATTTATAAGCTGTCATCATCATATGAGTTGTTACTATATAAAACTTTAGTTTGTTAGTAGAGTTATATAGTTTGTCTGTTATTATATAAATTATATTTAGCTATGAAGGTCTGAGGATACATATAGTATATGTGAGAATTATTTGATTTAAGATTTATAGTTATGAGAGGCCAGTAAGTTATGGCCTACAGCTTGGAATTTTATAGTTTATATATAGTATATTATGTGATTTTGAAAGAATGCGTGTACGTATATAAGCTGCATTATCATGTTCTAAAGTATTATATATATACAATATTTGGAAAGTAATATTTGTTTAGTAAACAATGTTTTATAGTGTAGGTATTATATGTTGATGTATATAGCAGTGATGGGTTATAGTCTAGAGGCTCACGTTGTTTGATTTGGTTGTTCCAGCAACTGCTGATCCCGGATCTCAGGCCTAGGCTTCCATCTACCTTAATTGCATCTAGTTCGTTATTTTGGTATGTTTATATATGCATATTCAATCGATATATTGCAATAAAACAAATTTTGATTAATTATTTGTTGATTGCAGTTGTGTTCATTTTGCGTCGTGCTTGTTAGGGTCTATTTTATCTATTCGTCTTCGTGCTTTGCCATCATCTTCTTCAACCACGCAAGGTGAATATTTCATTCACGACTCAATCTATTATGCTATGATAATCAAGTGATAAATTGTTGTTTATATTAATTTGGATGTTAAATTGTTGATTGTTAGAATTGTTGAAATAATAAAAAAATTGTAAATCGCTATGCAAGTAAAATTTGAATATTGTTAGTTTACGACAAATGGTAGAGACACTAAAATTGTTATGTGATGTTGATTTTGGTTGTTAACCTAAGTGAAATTTAATACGAAATTAATATTGATTTAGGATAGTCAACAATCTAAAATTGATTATATATGTTGAACTTGACCCCTTTAAATGTTAAATAAATCGTCGCGTAGAAATAGCGTTAACTACACTTTGAACCATTGAATGTATGATTGATGTAGTAAATTGATAATAGACACCAAGTGAAAACCATAATGTAATAATCTTTAAATCTGCATGAAATGATAGTGTGGATTCTAGGAGTAATTATTTTAATTTGCATAAATAACAAATGTAAGTTAATACGATTATTTCGGGATTATATAATAAATTGTTAAATTGTTATGTATGGTTGCTATTGCTTGTTTATTTACTTTGACACCATCCCAGTTATCACACTGCAAGTTCCCTTTGCTATGCTTTGTTTTATATTAAATAATATTGGGTTGAAATGATAAATACCTGAATTAAACAACTTGGCCTAGGATAGAAAATAAAAGTAAGAAACCCGATTGGTCAACAAAACCATTTCGAAATTGAAATATATTTTAAATTAAGGAATGAACTTAACAATTTGTTTGGAAATTGGATAACGGTTTTAATAAATGTAATTGAAATAAATTTCCCAGATTTAATTGAGATAAATTTTATGGATTAGATTGAAGTAAAATTAATGGATTAAATTGAAACGGATTAATAAATCTATGTAATTAAATAAAATTAATTGGCAAATTTATTGAAATGAGATTTAGAAACAAGTAGGTTTTAGAATTTGATAACTTAAAAATTTATTAAATTTGTTAGGTTTAGATTAAAACTCGATTTTAATTAAATAGATTTGGAACATGTTTTAAAATTTTATTTGGAAATTTAGAAAATTTGACTTAAGAAGAATACAAAACTAACCAAAAGTTTTATGATATAACTTAGTGATTATTTAAACTTAAAATGATTTTAAATTTAACGAATCATTCAAATCAGGACATTGTAAATGAAAATGGACTTCTTTGTTTAGAAATTTAATTGGATTGGTAAATAAATCAAATGAAGTTGGATAGTAAGGGATTTAGCTAATGAAATTGATTTAATCGAATTTATGATAACAGTGGATGTAAACATAAAGCGACACGAATTGAACTTGATTTAATGATTTAAACTAAGTTCACCATTAAATTGAATTCGTTGATTATGAACTAAATTCAATAAGCGACTTTTAGACCTTGTTAAATCGAACTTGAATACTAAATTTTAAATGGTAACTCAAATGTTTGAAAAAAAATTGCATTCGAAAATATGTTTTAAAAATATCTAAGATAAATTGAATCGTGAAATGTCAAATTTTGGAAGTCAAATTTGCACCTTGACTTTTGGACTTTGATTTGTTTAACGTTAATTTAACCGACCATCGGGTAATAAATACGTAGTTATTAAAGAGACCGGGATCGGGCATGGACATACTCTCTGTCGATACCGAAAACCACTTTAATAACTATTATGCGCGAAGTGTTGATCCAGAATGAAGTGGATGGTTTGATGAACGCGTTGACTGAAGAAAGAGAACGATATTGGATGACCCCTGATATGACTAAAACAGGAGCCGCGCCGGGCCATTGAGGATCGCCACCTCTAGCGGACACGCTTCTTCGATACCATATCTATTACTTTTGTGATTCGATTTGGGTGCACCCCTTTATTTGGGAGTGTTGTTTCGCGGTGTTGAGATAGTAGCTACTATGCTCAACATCGGTCCGGATCACGCAACTACTAGTATCCTAGTTGGTATCGCCTCATGTACCTTGTCATACTGATTATCCTATTCGCGACCACTACGTTTTTGATTTGTACCTTGAGTATATGGATTGCCCTCTGGTGACTTCCGGTTTTGGGGAAACTACGGTCTTGTATATGCTTTTGGGAATATAAAATGTGTTAAGGGGAATTATGGTAACGCCTTAACGCTATTTTAATATTATACTTTACTGATTAGACATTATCTACATACCATACTCTATTGTACATATAGATAGTTTACCGGATCCTTAGAGATGTTTTATTCATCTTTGAGTTATGAACTTTATTTCCTGCACTTGATTATCCTGTATAAGATTTTGAGTCCTGACTCGAGTGTTTCTTTTTGTATATGCTCGGGTCAGTCTGAAGCTATCCAGTTTGCTGATCAAGGTTGGTTGAAGATGCTGAAGACTTAGCATTTATCTTTATCAGCCTATTTCTTTTTCAGTATTGATGTCCGTGTCTGTTGGACATTTATGTATTTCCTTTCAGCCACCTTTTGTTTAGACATTGTTGTACCTTATGTAGTAGCTTCATGAACTGCTATTATGACGATGTATTTTCCGCTGCATTATTCTGTGACTGTTCTGTGACTGTGATGTTGTATTGATTCTTATTTACATTTATGTATTTATAATCCCATAATGATTCGTGTTTTGTATTATTTAAGTTGACATGTGAGGATTATTGTCAATTTAAATGGTCCAAATATACGGGTTGTTATAGTTGGTATCAGAGCTTTGGTTTTCCTAAAAACCTTAGTTTGGGATTATATAAACTCATTAGAGATAGGGTAGCAATACCCTAGAATGAGGAGAATCGATTCAATATCCCGATCCTTTAAAATTCAAACTTCTTTGATTCGTTCATTAGATTTTCTTCAAGCTGTATGATTTTCTATCCTTGGTTCTAAATCTCTTTCGATATTTCAGCATGAGCTTCGGAGGAAACAATAGGGGAGGAAGAGGCCATGGTCCTGCCCAGGCTGCACCTGCCGCCCCAGCTCCAGTCAAATTCGCCACTCTTAGCAAGGAATATACACAGCTAGGAGGTACTAAGTTTTCTGGATCCGAAGGTATTATCGAGGCTCAGCAATGGCTCAAAGACTTAGAGAAGATATTTTCTGGATTGGAGATCACTGATGCTCAGAAGCGTCAGCTTGCTGCGTGGCAACTTCAGGATGCCGCGCAAGATTGGTGGAAATCGGTTACTTCTCGTATCGAGGAGAACACCATCACTTGGGCCCAGTTTAGGTATAAATTTATTTGGATTTCGAAATTCTTCTTTCAATCTTTAAAATGTTACTCATCTAGTCTATCTTTTGATTAGGGATACTTTCTCGGCACAATGGATGCCCGCTGCTAGGAAAACCCAACTTTATAGAGCTTTAATGGATCTTAAGCAAGGCAGTATGACTTTTTCTGAGTACGAGAGGAAATTCAACGATCTCTCCAAGTTTGGCCCGGGATTGATCGATACACCACTTCTAAAGAACGAGAAGTTCATTATGGGAGCAAGACCAGAGTATTATGACTTGCTTACTAGCCACACTCACTGCACCTTCACAGAGCTTGTTGATTATGCTCTTCGATATGAGGCAAAGCCAAGGGGACCCACTGCCAAGGCCCCTCCTACTCAGCCCTCTTCCAGCCAGCTCGGAAAGAGGAAGATGAACTTTGATCAACAAAAGAAAGCTTGGCAAAAGACTACAGGATTAGGATATGCCCAGAAAAGCCCCATCGACCTTGCTAAGATCACTTGCTTCAAATGCGATAAGAAGGGCCATTATGCTAATAGTTGTCCATCCACCGGAGCTGCTATTCCACCGCCTCCTCAGATGAGGAATGATTTATGCCATGTCTGCCTCCAGCCAGGTCACTTCAAGAGAGACTGCCCATTGAGGAAGAAAGGCACACCATCAGGAGTATATGCTGTCACCACTCCTGCACCACTTCCACCACCTGCTCAGGATGTCCGAGGTACCTTACGAAGTACTTTTTCATTACGTAACTTACCTATTAGGGTATTATTCGATACTGGTGCATCTCATAGCTTCATATCTATTGATCTTTGTAATAAGCTCAAATTAGAACCTACTCTTGCTGCTATTTCCTTATGTGTCTCCAACCCTATTGGAGGACTTGCCAACCTCAGTCGAATTTGTAAAGAGGTTGCGCTTTTGTATGGAAGATATCGATTCACTTGGGATTTTTATGTGCTTGACTTCGTAGCATTCAACATTTTGTTGGGTGCTGATTGGTTAAGAAAATTCGATGCTATTATTTCTTGCAAAGCTCGATCTGTTTCTCTAGTCAATGACAAGGGTCTACCGCTTGTCATCGAATGCAAATCACCTCAGAAATATGCCGGAAGCTTCATATTCTCTCTTGATGCTCACCCGGATGACCTTAGTACTACTCCTATTGTTCAGAAATTTCCCGATGTATTTGGAGAGGTCGACTCTCTACCGCCAAAACGAGAGATCGATTTCCGCATTGACCTTATTCCCGGAGCTACTCCCGTAGTTCTCCCTCACAGAAGGATGGCTCCTAAAGAAAAAGCTGAACTTAAAACCCAAATTGATGATCTATTTGCTAAGGGTTTGATCAGGAGAAGTTGTTCTAAATGGGGCGCCGCAGTCGTCTTTGTCACCAAATTAGATGGACCTCTTCGCATGTGTGTTGATTACCGAGAATTAAACAAACGCAGTCTCAAGAACCGCTATCTGATGCCTCGCATCAATGATTTATTCGATCAGCTCCATGGAGCTAAAGTTTTCTCACAACTTGATCTAGCCACTGGGTTCCACCAACTCAGAGTAGCATAAGATAGTATTCATAAGACAGCTTTCCGTACCGAGAATGGATTCTATGAATGGTTGGTTATGCCATTCGGTTTGACCAACGCACCTGCCTATTTCGTCGACTTAATGAATAGAGTCTTCCGTGATGTCCTTAACAAGTTTGTTCTTGTCTTCATTGATGATATTCTCGTCTTCTCTAAAGATGAGAAAGAGCATGAAAGACATCTTGCTTATGTTCTAGGAACTCTCCGAAATCATCAGCTTAAAGCCAAGTTCTCGAAATGCCACTTCTAGCGAGACGAAGTACGATTCCTTGGCCATATTGTTTCTGAAAACGGGATTTCGGTCGATCCAGCTAAGATCGCCGTAATCAATGTAAGTTCTATCCAATTTGTTATTTCTTTTCGATCCATCTTATTCCTTTCTAATTTGGAAACTTATCTACAGGATTGGGAGACTCCCAAAACCCCTACTGATATCCGTAGTTTCTTGGGCCTAGCCGGTTATTATCGCAGATTTATTGAGCGCTTTGCCCGGATTTCTGCCCCACTTACTGCTTTAACTCGAAAGGATGTCAAGTTTATTTGGAGTGAGAAGTGTGAATCAGCTTTTAATGAGTTGAAGCGTAAGTTAACTTCAGCCCCAGTTCTTGCGGCAATTGACGGGAGTGAAGGATTAACTATCTATACCGATGCTTGTCGAGAAGGTTTAGGTGCTGTCCTTATGCAAAATGGAAAGGTTATTGCTTATGTTGGTCGTCAGTTGAAGACTCATGAAGTAAACTATGCAACCCATGATTTAGAGCTTCTTGAAGTTGTATTTTCTTTGAAACTATGGAGGCACCATCTTTTGGGGACAAAATTTGAATTATTCACAGATCATAAGTCCTTGCGGTATATTTTCTCTCAGAAAGACTTGAATCAGAGACAAGTCCGATGGCTCGAATTCTTAGCTGCATACGATCTCGACATCAATTATACTCCTGGAAAAGCAAATGTTGTAGCTGATGCTTTGAGCCGTAGCAAAGCATTGTCATGTTGTAATCTTGTAGAAGGCATGCTATTTCAGCTTGTTATCTCCCCATCTCTTTTGGATTGCATCAAAGCTAAGCAATATGAGGACACCTTGCTCTATCGCATGAAGGAGTTGGTTCTTGGTAGAGTTGGAAATGCTGACAGTAAAGTGGGAGCACAGATAGATAGTAATGGAGTTTTGAAGATTGACAACCGTATTTGTGTTCCAAATGTTGATGGATTGAGACAAGAAGTGCTTAGAGAGAACCATCAGTCATCACTTTCATTTCATCCTGGTGTCACCAAGATGTATCGAAATATGAAGCGTTTATATTAGTGGAGTGGGATGAAAAGAGATATTTCCATATATGTCAGTAGATGCACCACTTGCCAGCAAGTCAAGGCCGATCACCGAAAGACGGCAGGATTACTTCAACCCCTAGGGATTCCGTGTTGGAAATGGGATCAGATTTCTATGGACTTCGTTGACGGATTACCGAGGACCATAAAAGGTAACGAGAGTATATGGGTGATTGTTGATAGGTTGACAAAATCTGCTCACTTTATTCCTGTTAAGACCACTCGTACTGCTTCGAGTTTGGCCGAGATTTATATGAGGGAGATTGTTAGACTTCATGGAGTTCCATCTAGTATTGTATGCGATAGAGATCCTTTATTCACTAGTAAATTCTGAAAGGCATTTCTGGACGTCTTGGGCACTAAATTGAATCTGAGCACGGCTTATCATCCTCAAACAGATGGCCAAACTGAGAGGGTAAATCAGATTTTGGAAGATCTGTTCCGAGCTTGCATTATTGATTTCGGTGGATCTTGGGAAGACCATCTTCATTTGGTTGAATTCACTTATAATAATAGCTATCAGGTAATCCAAAATTTTCAATTTGAATAAGTAAAAAAAAAATTGAATTGAAATATAACTATCTTTATAATCAGGCGAGTATCGATATGGCACCGTTTGAAGCTTTATATGGACGACCATGCAAATCGCCAGCTTGTTGGATTGAGCCTGGTGACCGATTAGTTCTTGGCCCGGATATGATTATGGAAGCATCCGAGAAGGTCAATGAGATCAGAAGGAAGATGAAGACCGCACAGGATAGGCAGAAGAGCTATGCAGATAGGCGTAGAAGAGAGTTAAAATTCCAGGTTGGAGATGAGGTATTTCTTAAGGTATCACCTTTGAAGAATGTTATTCGATTTGGTCGTAGAGGGAAGCTCGCTCCTAGATCTGTTGGACCATTCACTATCACCGAGAGGATTGGTACTCTAGCCTACAGAGTTGCACTGCCGGAGAAATTTGAGGGCGTGCACAACGTATTTCATGTTTCACATCTTCGGAAGGTTGTACACGATCCATCCATGACCATTCCTATTGCTCAGTTAGATGAGGTTGATATTGAGCCGGATTTGACTATAGAGAGGAGACTGCTTCGTATCGTTGATAGGGATACGAAGCAGTTAAGAAGGAAGTCTGTTAGCCTAGTCAAAGTCCAATGGAGTCCCGATGATCGTGATTGTACTTGGGAAACCGAGGAGAGTATCCGAGATTCTAATCCTGAATTGTTTGTTGAAGGTAAGTTCCATTCTATATTCTTTACTTCATTCATAATCCATTCTATGTCCATCGTATCTCTTCTATTTGTCTTCCACTCTTTACTTTGTTCCTTTTCGAGGATGAAAAGTTTTGAGTGGGGGAGAATGTAACGACCCTGAAAGTCCGGACCCAGTTTAAAATTTTAAAACCGCTTAATTTATGTAAAAATTCGAATTTTCACAAACAACTTCGGTTGCCATCCAAACTTCACATTTGGAATGCGTCTAGATAGACATAGGCGTGCGCCAAATTTCGTTGAAAAATATTGAAGTAAATTACGCTCGTCGCATTTACATATCAGTTTAAATCTTTTGTATAAATTTCCTATCGTCCGAACTCAAATATTTTCTCGATGTTGCATAAGAAAAATATTCTGAACTTGACGGCGCATTTCGTTTCGTCAAATTTCGCTTTTAATTGCTAGCTAAAATGTTCGCTCGTGCAAATGGTTCAATAAGATTTACCACTTTGCAAACGGTGTCGAACCATCAATATCTTTATACCGTTGTGTCCGTCTCGACGTGCTGATCACAACGGTATATTTATTTGTGTCAATCGGAGTTCGGCGTTGCAAATTAAAATTGTTAACGGAGCACAAACAGGTCCGTTACGCAGCACAAAAAACCGGTACCCAACTTTCCAACATTCAAAATTTTAGAGCCATTCAGCTGCCTTAGGAACCCAAATAGCCACCATTTTGAAAAAAAACATCATTGCATTAACTGTGCACACTGAACCCTCTGCCTTCATTCTGCTTCATTAATTGCTCTGCACACTTGTCCTACGTGATAGCTCTGCTCTGTCCTCTGCGTAATTCTATTCTCTGTCTCCCTCCCCATCTTTCTTTTACTATTTATTTTGTACTCTCCAGCAAACAGAACCAAACCACTCCTTCTTCTTCATATTTTATTTTGCAAAGAAAAGGTTACATAACACAACATTCTTTTATATTTGCTATTTTTTTTTCTTTTTCCTTTCCTTTCTTCTTCAACGCCTCCCCCTGCTCCATGCAATGCCGCATGAAACTTCCCCTTCTTTCCTCTTCTTCCTGCGTTTCTCTCCTCCTCTCTCTTCATACTTTTTCCTTTTTTTTTTTTTGAGATACTCAGTCCCGCCTTCCCCCTACCACACACGGCCACTCGGCCACGCCACCACCGCAACCAACCTACTACCGGCCACCCCTACCTGCAGCCAACCCCGCAGCTCCCCCCACGCACCACCAGCTCCGCCCCCTGCAGCCACGTTTCCCCACACACGGCCCATGCTCCACTGCAAACCCCCAGTTCGCACATTAATGTCCCACTCGGCCTCCACTGCCAACCCCACACCACCCGCTCCACTCCGAACTTCCCATGCAACCAACCCACTACACACGCCAGTCTGCACCCTCCTCAACCACCCCTCTATACAAAGCCACGACCCCGCAGTCCTTCCACCACCGGCCTCCGCCCCACCAAAAGCTCCCCTCCCTTGCTCATTACCACGCTCGGCCGCCCGCCTCACGAACTCTGCCCCACCGCTCCACTGCACCAGCTGCTCACCTATGCCACTTCCCCTCCCCTGCGTCCCTGGCCTTTGCCCAGCTCCGCTCCATCAGCTTGTCACCGTGCAGTATATGAATAATTGACTACTTGGTGTTTAGTAGAGTTATATAGTTTAGTTTGTTATTTATAAGCTGTCATCATCATATGAGTTGTTACTATATAAAATTTTAGTTTGTTAGTAGAGTTATATAGTTTGTCTGTTATTATATAAATTATATTTAGCTATGAAGGTCTGAGGATACATATAGTATATGTGAGAATTATTTGATTTAAGGTTTATAGTTATGAGAGGCCAGTAAGTTATGGCCCACAGCTTGGAATTTTATAGTTTATATATAGTATATTATGTGATTTTGAAAGAATGCGTGTACGTATATAAGCTGCATTATCATGTTCTAAAGTATTATATATATACAATATTTGGAAAGTAATATTTGTTTAGTAAACAATGTTTTATAGTGTAGGTATTATATGTTGATGTATATAGCAGTGATGGGTTATAGTCTAGGGGCTCACGTTGTTTGATTTGGCTGTTCCAGCAACTGCTGATACGGGATCTCAGGCCTAGGCTTCCATCTACCTTAATTGCATCTAGTTCGTTATTTTGGTATGTTTATTTATGCATATTCAATCGATATATTGCAATAAAAAAAAATTTGATTAATTATTTGTTGATTGCAGTTGTGTTCATTTTGCGTCGTGCTTGTTAGGGTCTATTTTATCTATTCGTCTTCGTGCTTCGCCATCATCTTCTTCAACCACGCAAGGTGAATATTTCATTCGCGAATCAATCTATTATGCTATGATAATCAAGTGATAAATTGTTTTTTATATTAATTTGGATGTTAAATTGTTGATTGTTAGAATTGTTGAAATAATAAAAAAAATTGTAAATCGCTATGCAAGTAAAATTTGAATATTGTTAGTTTACGACAAATGGTAGAGACACTAAAATTGTTATGTGATGTTGATTTTGGTTGTTAACCTAAGTGAAATTTAATACGAAATTAATATTGATTTAGGATAGTCAACAATCTAAAATTGATTATATATGTTGAACTTGACCCCTTTAAATGTTAAATAAATCGTCGCGTAGAAATAGCGTTAACTACACTTTGAACCATTGAATGTATGATTGATGTAGTAAATTGATAATAGACACCAAGTGAAAACCATAATGTAATAATCTTTAAATCTGCATGAAATGATAGTGTGGATTCTAGGAGTAATTATTTTAATTTGCATAAATAACAAATGTAAGTTAATACGATTATTTCGGGATTATGTAATAAATTGTTAAATTGTTATGTATGGTTGCTATTGCTTGTTTATTTACTTTGACACCATCCCAGTTATCACACTGCAAGTTCCCTTTGCTATGCTTTGTTTTATATTAAATAATATTGGGTTGAAATGATATATACCTGAATTAAACAACTTGGCCTAGGATAGAAAATAAAAGTAAGAAACCCGATTGGTCAACAAAACCATTTCGAAATTGAAATATATTTTAAATTAAGGAATGAACTTAACAATTTGTTTGGAAATTGGATAACGGTTTTAATAAATGTAACTGAAATAAATTTCCCAGATTTAATTGAGATAAATTTTATGGATTAGATTGAAGTAAAATTAATGGATTAAATTGAAATGGATTAATAAATCTATATAATTAAATAAAATGAATTGGCAAATTTATTGAAATGAGATTTAGAAACAAGTAGGTTTTAGAATTTGATAACTTAAAAATTTATTAAATTTGTTAGGTTTAGATTAAAACTCGATTTTAATTAAATAGATTTGGAACATGTTTTAAAATTTTATTTGGAAATTTAGAAAATTTGACTTAAGAAGAATACAAAACTAACCAAAAGTTTTATGATATAACTTAGTGATTATTTAAACTTAAAATGATTTTAAATTTAACGAATCATTCAAATCAGGACATTGTAAATGAAAATGAACTTCTTTGTTTAGAATTTTAATTGGATTGGTAAATAAATCAAATGAAGTTGGATAGTAAGGGATTTAGCTAATGAAATTGATTTAATCGAATTTATGATAACAGTGGATGTAAACATAAAGCGACATGAATTGAACTTGATTTAATGATTTAAACTAAGTTCACCATTAAATTGAATTCGTTGATTATGAACTAAATTCAATAAGCCACTTTTAGACCCTTGTTAAATCGAACTTGAATACTAAATTTTAAATGGTAACTCAAATGTTTGAAAAAAAATTACATTCGAAAATATGTTTTAAAAATATCTAAGATAAATTGAATCGTGAAATGTCAAATTTTGGAAGTCAAATTTGCACCTTGACTTTTGGACTTTGATTTGTTTAACGTTAATTTAACCGACCATTGGGTAATAAATACGTAGTTATTAAAGAGACTGGGATCGGGCATGGACATACTCTCTGTCGATACCGAAAACCACTTTAATAACTATTATGCGCGAAGTGTTGATTCAGAATGAAGTGGATGGTTTGATGAACGCGTTGACTGAAGAAAGAGAACGATATTGGATGACCCCTGATATGACTAAAACAGGAGCCGCGCCGGGCCATTGAGGATCGCCACCTCTAGCGGACACGCTTCTTCGATACCATATCTATTACTTTTGTGATTCGATTTGGGTGCACCCCTTGATTTGGGAGTGTTGTTTCGCGGTGTTGAGATAGTAGCTACTATGCTCAACATCAGTCCGGATCACGCAACTACTAGTATCCTAGTTGGTATCGCCTCATGTACCTTGTCATACTGATTATCCTATTCGCGACCTCTATGTTTTGATTTGTACCTTGAGTATATGGATTGCCCTCTGGTGACTTCCGGTTTTGGGGAAACTACGGTCTTGTATATGCTTTTGGGAATATAAAATGTGTTAAGGGGAATTATGGTAACGCCTTAACGCTATTTTAATATTGTACTTTACTGATTAGACATTATCTATATACCGTACTCTATTGTACATATAGATAGTTTACCGGATCCTTAGAGATGTTTTATTCATCTTTGAGTTATGAACTTTATTTCCTGCACTTGATTATCCTGTATAAGATTTTGAGTCCTGACTCGAGTGTTTCTTTTTGTATATGCTCGGGTCAGTCTGAAGCTATCCAGTTTGCTGATCAAGGTTGGTTGAAGATGCTGAAGGCTTAGCATTTATCTTTATCGGCCTATTTCTTTTTTAGTATTGATGTCCGTGTCTGTTGGACATTTATGTATTTCCTTTCAGTCACCTTTTGTTTAGACATTGTTGTACCTTATGTAGTAGCTTCATGAACTGCTATTATGACGATGTATTTTCCGCTGCATTATTCTGTGACTGTTCTATGACTGTGATGTTGTATTGATTCTCATTTACATTTATGTATTTATAATCCCATAATGATTCGTGTTTTGTATTATTTAAGTTGACATGTGAGGATTATTGTCAATTTAAATGGTCCAAATATACGGGTTGCTATACTGCTTCCCAAAACTAAAAGTGGTTATGGTGAATAATGTATTTATTCAATCACTCTAAAACTGCTTCCCAAAACTAAAAGTGTTTATGGTGAATAATGTATTTATTCAATCATTATAAAACTATGGAAAAAAATATACAGTCAAATGTTTAATGCATTTTTTACAAACTAATTAACTAATTGGTCTTTATATCATTACATTATCTCACGATTTACATAATGATTATGTTATAGCTATGATAAAAGCAAGAAGTTGATTAAGAATAATTACAACCATGTAAAAAGTAACTTAAATAGTTTAGAGAGTGTGGTGGTTGTTGCGTTGCAAGAAAATGTTGATGGACATCCATCTTAGAATTTATGTAACCTTGACTTACTTGTCTTACATGAAGGTCATCAATAAAGGTTTTAAAGAAAACAATGGCTTGTAAACTACACTACATTAAGGAGTTTGAAAACTGTTCCTGCATATATAAGATAATGAGAGCAAAATTGGCAGGTAGTGCAGCTAATGTATTCCATAAGCTTGTTCTCATGCTCTCTTGCTTGTAGAAAATAAGGCACAACTAAAAAAAATCTGAGTCTTTAGCGATCTAAATTAATCAGATGGCCAATGAAAATGAAAATATCTTCAAGCATAGTAGGACCATAATTTTGGCCCTTTTAGTTTTTCCTTTCAATTTTCTTTCTTTATACTACTGTTATGATCCATGTGATCCTGTATTATAAATTGTCCTGATATTACTTGATTAATGAATTCATGTAGAAAGAGATATTTTTATTTAACAAGTTTAGAAACCAAGACAACAAGTTTTATGTTTATTTTTTCCAGCAGTTTACCAGTTATGATCACAATATTTGTTTTCATTCCGTATCTTTTTTCTATATGCAATTTACCAATTTGGAATGGGGAGGAGGCTGTAGGTGAGTTGGAGTGCGGTTTGTGTGTTTGGTGGTTTGTTTGTCAAAGTGGAAGTATGTAGTGAGGTGGAAGTATGTATCACTGTGGCAGTTTGAGAACTGCTTGTTTGTGGTGAAGTGTTTGAAAAGGAGGGTGACGGTGAATGTGGTAGTCGGGGTATTTTTCACAGAGCAGTTATGTATATATGGTGGTGATTATTGAGTGGATAGTCAGGAGGAGGGGAAGCAGTTGTATCAGTTGCTGTAGAGATGATCAGAGTATGGAAGTGTATTTGCTGTGGAGAAAATGATGGAACAGTGGGTAGCAAGCAAGTGAAGGTAGAGAACGGTAGAACAGTGGGAAGAACAGTAGATAGAAGAAAGCACAATAGAATTTTTTTTTTCTTTTTGAATGTAAATGGAAAAAAAATGCAATAGTAAAAATGTAAATGCAATCTATTAAATAATGGTAAAGCAGAAGAAATTCAAGCTCTCTCATTAATTGTAGTAGTTTTCCTTACTCTCCTTTAATTTTCTCTCGATATTTTCATTTTAATTTTTTGTAATTTATCAATTCATAATTATTCTACTAAACTTCTATTGATAATTTATAATCAAATACATACTTTTAAAATTTTCTAAGATTATTCACAAATGCTTTCTTAATTCTCTTTTAATATTTTACATTTAAGTCCATACAATTAAACTAATTACATAATTAAAATTTAAACCATTTGATAAACTCAGTTATCTAACATTCGATATATCATGTAAATTGTAAAATATGAAAATTTCAACAGTATACCATAGTAGCATCAACAAACTGGTAAAATAAAATTTTCATTTGCATATAAAGATATATAAATCACATAGCATAAATTATATACATCAACAACAATAACAAATTTATTTTATAATTTGTTTATCTCAATTAAGTTATCATGTATTGCACTGAAAAATTATATTTTTAACTTTAAACACCTATATTTTAAATTCTCATAGTTACTTACAAACCCTTCACAATTCTTCGAATATTTTTTTACTCATATATATGTATTTAACCAATTATGTAATCTTTATTTTAAATCATTCAAATAAATTCAATTTACTAATATTTAAAACTTCATCCAATAAATCTTATAATATATATCGATTTAAGTATGCATACAACACGCGCGCGCGAAGATGATAAAATTGTTATTTTTATTCATAAATAAAGATATATGGATCGCATAACATAAAATGTAAACATAAACAATAATATATTTTAAATTTATAATTCATTTATCTTAGAATAATATCATACATTTTTAGTACAAAATTTTATTTTTTACAACTTTTAAATGATAAATTTATAATTTACAACATTTGGACGTGGATGCACGGATTACTCTAGTACAAATTAGGTTATGTCGACATTCTCATTTTCAACATGATATTAAAACTTACCGAACTCACAACTCAAATTAACGCAACATTTTTTGTTGTTACAAATATTGAAGTTTTAAACATGGCACTCCTACAATAACGTGAAATTTATGATTAATTGCTAAGTTAAAAAAGGTTTACTAATTGAAATCTCAGATAATGAATAAAAGTTCATTTCAGATAAGTTGAACGTAGGATATTTTTCTCAACTACAACTACATACAAGGCTCTTCTCATTTTTTCTCTCCTTTCTAATATTCAGCTCCATATATCTAATTAGTTAAGCCGATCATTGATTTAAAATATTTAAATATATTCAATTACATAATATTCGTTATTCCATTGTAAATCATTAAAATTATATACACAATATTCATATTAATAGAAATGGAAAATTCAATTTTTTTCATCCATTTATATGAAAAATACTTGTATCACATAACATCAGCTATTGACATATATAATAATAGCTATATATATATATATATATATATATATATATATATATATATATATTAGCGACCCTTTATCTTACATGTGTGTGTTGTATGTCATTTTAAATTATAATTTGTTCAATTTCAACAAGTTTATCATATAGTGCTAAAAAAATTCAATTTTTAACAATAGTTAAAATTTAAATATTACTTTTTAACATCGTTACCGTGTGCAACGCACGGGTTACAAACTAGTATTATAAATGACAAGGAAGTAAAATATTTTTGATTTTTGTTGTGAAATTGTGTTTTTTTAATTATATAAATATGCAAATGAAAATGGAAACAGAACAACCACAAACACGCTATCAAAATGCAAGCAAAAACCAATGAACAAACACATACACACAATTTTTTTTAAATGCAAAACAAACACACAATAAAATCAAACAAAAATAGTTCGAATAATAGAAACTAAAATCAAAGCAAATCCCCAGCAACAGCACCAAAAACTTGTTTGACGACGGTTTTTCTATCGGTTTAGAAAATCGTCGAAAATTTTATATCAAAGCAAATCGTCGAAAATTTTATATCAAAGCAAATCGTCGAAAATCGTCGAAAATTGACGGGTCGATCCGTACGGAATTTTTCGATTTTAAATCTCTATTCAATCAAATTATACCAAGTCGAGAGAATGTTTTAACTACAAAAAATGTAAAAAAAACTAACGCTACAAAAGTGAATGAAAATTATGATAATAAAATGACAATTTAGAGATAATTTCACTCTCTAGATCATATAGTTTAACGAAATACGAAACTATAATTTTTTTTGTCATAAATGAATTTAAATGATGTCCTTATCTTATGTATGACATATTTATGTTATTAATTAGCCCAACATAATCCAACAAACTATAACACAACCTTTAAATCATTTTTAATCCTCATGAAAAATGACAACAAGTTGAAAGTAAAATTTATTTTAAGCATGACCTATTAACTACTAATTAGAAATATAGACCATCAAAATTTGATTTCAACATTCACTTCATTACCATAATCATATGTAGATGAAGAGGTAATTTGTGTTTAGTGACTGTTTAAGCATAACCTATTTGGTGTCAACGATATAGCCTACAAAATTCAAAGCAAAAACAACAAGTTAAAGCACTTCAAGCATTGTCGTTAAATACAAAAGGAGAGCAATAATTATCAAAATGTTGAAGTTACATTATTAGAGAGCTTCATTACCCCTAAACTGATGGGGTTTAGCCTCTCATTTTTTGTTATTATATCAACAATTGTAGTATTCAACATGAAATAAAAAGAAAAGAAAAAGGAGAGCAAAGTAAAAGAAGAGCTAACTAAAAAGAAATAAAACTATACTACTTGCATGATAAATAAAACTATACTACTAGCATGAAAGGAAATGAACATATAATTAAAAGGAAACAATAATTAACAATGCATAAAAAAGAAAAATTACATAAGATAAAAATGGCTAAGTAGTCATGAAAAGAGAAAGAGAGCTTTCTTTTATTTTTAATCTAAGCTAAAACTAACTAAGAGGAAGAGAGGTTACATGAAGCATAAGGGGTATTTATGCATGTATGAAACCATAATCCACTTTTTTGGGGAATGCCCAAAATATCTTTTCAGGGAGTGTGGAAGCCAATTAATCATTAGCATCAAATAATCATCATTTGAGTGTGTATGAAGCTTTAAACTCTACTAGCATGTGCACTAGCCTCTAATTTGTACATTAAGATAGATGGGTAGGTGGGGTCCTCCATTATCATGAGTTTGAATTATTTCCATCTTCATTCATTTGTATTCATTTGTGCATGTATATTTTCCATGAAATCCGCTTTCATTTGAAGCCAATTTCCTACAAAATAACGTATATATTTTCTAGTAAATTTTCGTAAATTAATATTGTAACGACTCGTTTTTTCGATGTCCAAAAGTCGACATCAGTACGTCCACTGTATTAAATGCCGAACAATCGAATGCCGGAAAAGCAAACTGTAAGGGAAAGAAGAAGGAGGTAAAAGAAAAAATAGAAAACAACATCAGAATCTCATAATCGCAGCGGAACAATATATAATAGATAAATGACCAATCCTTAAACAAAAGAACTGTAATTGTTTTATATATACATCATCAGAGTACAACTTCAACAAAAGCACAACATTGGACAATTATGATAACTTGTCCAGACAAAGCTGAATATACATCATTCCATACACAACGGAAATAAGACAGATATGTGTGATATGTCTTGCCATCAAGCACATTCCCTGAGCTCCATAGCAGTCCATCCAGAACCTGTACTCTATATTACTTGGTCTGACCCGAGCATTATAGTAAAATAACACCCGAGTCAGTCTGGAAAACCAGCGTGAGAAAACACACTCGATTGGATTATTAAATTTTTCAGAATCCTTCGAAATCAAAGGTATCCCGTGAGACCATGCCACAAAAAACACATGCCGGGTTTTTACCTTACGATAACCAAAATATTTCTATCAAATTCGTCTGATATTATAATAGTGACTATAGAAAGAAAAATAAAATCTAGCTGAAATGCTTGCATCTCACGTTTCAGCATAGTTGGGCACAATCAAAACCATACAGGCGCTTATTGAAGATTGAATTCCATACATGTCGCCCGTCACAATACCTGGTCAAGATCAGAGTACCGAGGATCCCTTCTAATCCCCTACAACACAAGATTGGAGCTACTCCTTACTAGATAGTGCGAATAAGATCACCTCGCGGTTGGGATCAGCAATCGCCCACACAGCCGAAAATAGGGACATCTAGACAGGGATGACCTTACCCTAATTGGTTGCTAGCCACTTAGCCTTGTTGCCCCTTTCCTGTTTTAGCCATTTCCAGTTGATGAGGCTTGAGGTTATGCATTACCTTTTTAGCACACATTCACTTAGAATGCTCATCGTCCACCTGACGATGTTCCGATAGTATTCATCCATATAAGTTGCCCTGGGTCTGGACAAACCGAATCACCATCTTCATCATCTTCACGGTCTTCATTCACAAACGTTCAAACCGGATCAAAGAGGTATTCGAAAAATTAATCTCGATCCCGGTCTCTTCGAAACGATCAGCGCATTGGCCAATATTGATAGTCGGTTATTTAACTATCAAATCACACAATCATTCAACCAATGATTTTATTTTCCACTAAAACTCCAAATCTTATTACAATTAGATTTTTAATAATTTAAATCACTTACCCAAAAACACACTTAAATCATTTGAATTAAAACTTCTTAAATCACTTTATTCAAAATAATAGTTATGAAATTCTATAAAATTTTCAAGTAAAGTTTTAGCCATAAACTATTTTATTTTTAAAATAAAACTATTGTAGTAAATTATAAATATTTAATAATTATCTTTTAAATCATAATACTAATTTAACCTTTAAAATAATTAATACTATAATTAATTTAAATAAATATTTACTTTAAAATTCTAAACAATTTAAAATAATAAATTTCTCTAAAAACATTCTTTTAAAACAACTTTAAAACTTCTAATTTATATTTATAAATCTTTCTTTGAAAATATACTTGCCCCTGCAGAAAAATACACTTTCCATTCCAATATAACCGTCAAATCACTTATCAATCCTCCTCGATTTATTTCCAGTTAAATTTATGTCCCAATCCCGTAAATTTTCTTTTCACCCTTTTAAAAATAAAACCACTATTTATTTTTAAAATAAATCACCCTTTCCTTCTAATTTCCCACCATGAATTTATACTTCCAAATTATTCACTGAGAAATATTTCACTTTATTTATAAACTCTGTTTATAAATTCAATAATCTTATTCTTCTTTAAATCATAGTTTCCAAAACATTTAATCAATTTCCCAATCTATTCTTTGAATTAATTCTATTTTAAAACTTATTTTTGATTTACCCAAATTTATTCAAAAATCCACCAACTTCTAGTTTTACCCTTTTATTTTGATTCAAAATCTTATTTAAATCTGAAATGCCAATTTCATACTTTATTTCAAAATCATCCCTTTTATTTTCCCAACTAATTTAAATCTTGAACTTTAAAAAATATATTTCTTCGTACTTTAAACAATATTGCTTAAGTCTTTATTTTAAAAACCCCTTCCTTCCACATTTATTCAAAATCCTTCTTTTTCCTATATCCCGGAATTTATTATATAGCATTTAAAAATCAAACTATTTATTTCCCAATTCTTTTCTTTTTAACTTTATCCATTTTTACTATGTGCTTACTTTAAATTTTCCATTTTTAAATTTGATATTTATTTTTCTAAAGTGCCATAATATATCCGGCAATATATTAACATCAAATAAATAAATTTTTAACATAATATATCACAGAATATCCAACATTTCATATAACTGGAAATGAAAATAAATTCAACAATTTTGAGGAATCCAGCTGGATCCCTCCGACCTGTTTTCCTGCATCCACAGATGTTAGCACAACAAATAAAATACCAATCCCACTTCGAGGGGGATATCACGGTATAAATGGTCATCCGCTATTATGCGGGGCGCGTAGTGTCTCATCCGCTATATAATACGGGAAATCAATCACTCCAATATATATATATATATATATATATATATGCTACTATAAAAAATGTTAATCCAGACCGATAACAATTATCAATTCAAGCAACCAATCAAATAATTTAAATTCAGCTATTTAAAATAACCGATAATCCAGATGTGAGTGAGATTAACTCACCTTGTTTTGTTTGCAACCCATTTTCATCTTGACTTGTTTTCTTCATGGTTTTGACCTTGCATAAACATTATTAACATTTGAAATAATCAGAACCATTATCTTATTTTATAAATTGCTTAACTAATGATTTTACTTTAACTACTTTCCTTTTAAAAAAATCTTTTAGTATCTAAAATGATTAAATAAGTTAATAAAACAAATAAATCTCCATAATACATTAATTTAAAAATTAACTAGTAAGTTTAGAATGGATGTGTGTGTGTGTGTGTGTGTATTATTTCTCATTTAGAAACTACATATATATATATATATATATATATATATATGAAAGTAATTCATATAGATTTTAAAAATCAAATCTTTATATAAATCCCTATATTTCTTCAAAACTTTATCTATAATAATAATTTTCTGTATTAAAATATGCGTGGGTATTTGTTTACATATATTTTTATTTCTGATTTCCTATACTTTTCCCTTTATTGTATATTAAAATTTAAGAGTAACTCCTTTGTTTTTTATACTACATAAACATGCAAATTAAATGAAGGAAAATACCTTCCTGGCCAAAACCTAAACCCAAAAGATGAGCTGCTCCTCACTGACCTCGGCCTCATCATTTCGATCGAGACCTCCCTCCAACTACATCCAAATGCAGTTTCCATCAGCCATCACCCTGAGTCCTCTCGCCAATGAAGACGATGCCAGTAACCCAATCGTTCGCATGCCACAACTGCATCGCACCTATCTTCATCGATCGAACACCCCACGCGAGCCCTAAGTTCTAGCGCGATGCAGCCACAACTGGATTTGACAGGCCCTGCCACCCTGTCGTCGACGAAGCCTCCCATCATATCGCGTGTACGATACGCGAGCTTATCCTCTTCCGGTTGAGAGAATTTGAGGTTCGATTGAAGGTCAAAAAGAGAGAGAGAGAGAGAGGAGCGATTAGATTAGGCTGAGACTTTTTTTTACGAGATGATGATACATATATATCTTCTTTTATTTCTTTTCGTCTAAATTAAATTGAAGGGAAGGGGGAATAAGACAAGATGTTATTGTATTTCACTCAACTTGCTACAGTGTTTTGATGGAAAAACGAAAAAGGTGTGATAGGAATGCAGATTTGAATTTTGAAATATATATTATATTAAACTTAAATTTAAATTTAAATCATCTTGAAAACGAAGCCTAAAATCTCAATCTCCTATCGATGCGTGCTGCTAGGCGTTTAAAATGTTATACCCCTATTCTGAACTCAATGGAAAAGGTTTCGAGTCCGAATTCGACCGTATGGAGAAGATTGCTTTTGAACCCAGTTATTATATTCAATTTTTGATATAGATTTCAGCCCGTTTATCTATCGTACGATCACACGACAATGCCAAACGCTACGAAATTTGACAACCGATAATAATACATTATTACAGATTCAATGGAACTAGTTTCGTCGAATTCCGAGACTATGCCTCGAAACGCTATTTTTAAATATCGATTTAATGATATATTTTCAAAACTGAACAAAACACTTTCAATTTCAATTTTAAAAGTTCTATTACCTTCAGTAATATTAATATAAATTTTACAAGCCTTCAAATTATTTTAACAGGCTTAAAAACAAAGATTTCATATCTTTACCCAATTTCCAATTATTAAATTAAATAATTTTAATTTATCAGTAAATGGAGATATTTGAAATTTAAGTTAAAAAATTAACTTTTCAACATTTACATCATTTAAATATTCTAATTTCATATATGTAAAAATTCTGGGTCATCACAAATATATGCACAAAATTGACCATTTAGTCCCTATATGGAGATGAATATATGACGATTTGAGAATAATATGAATTTGGTTTAAACATGTTAAAATACCCGATATGATCATTTATTTAATTCAATTATATTAAATATAGTGGTAAAAACATGCACATTTACATGCACATCAATAGTCTGGGATAGGGTTAATTACGTTCAATTTATAGGTGTAGTGAACATCAGGTACCATCCGATTGACCCTAAAAACAATCATCACCATCAGAACTTGATTTGTTTGCGTTAGCTTATAACATATAACTCTCCAATGTTATTCATTTCTTCCTTTGTTATATGACCCTATTAATTCATATTTCTTTCTAAATAAGATTCTCCCATTAATTATTCAATTAATTAGATTACACACATATATATCCAATATTAATTGATTATTATACGTTATATTTTCTTGCCTATTTGAAGACGTCAATTAATACCTATATTTATTGAATGCATATAAAAGGTATACTTTTCAATTTATTCTTATGAATTTTCCTTCATCATAAACCTAATTACTTTGTTTGATTTTTGTACGCGTTCCAATTTTGTTAACTTGGAAATAAATAATCTTATAAGTGGCATTTTCTTCTAGCTAGTTAATTTACATTATTAGCTATTGTAAAAATGGCATATTCTTTGATTAATTGACACCTTTCTAAAATGCTCAGCTAATTGCCAATTAACTAATTGACACATTTTCCCACTTTAATCAATATCCAAATTAATTCCTATGTATCGCTCAATCACACATTTATTAGTTGTACATATTTAAACCGCCAATTCATTACCTAATTAATTAACATATAAGTTTCTCTCTTTTATTAATTGACGCTTACTTAATGTCTTTAATTAATTTCTCAACTGATTGATTGGGCCAATTATAAATTGATATATGTATGTTATCATTTAATTTATTCCCCATATACATTTCCCTTTATTAGAAGATCCATTGATTAATTAATGTTATAAAATATTCTCTTACCAATTCATGCCTCTATGTCTCTTAATTAATTCCTCTTTTAATTGATTGATGCATCAATTAATCACACACTCATTCGTTGCATATATCTATGTAACCTTTTAAAAAAAATTAAATGCATATATTTGATATTTATATTTTTCACTGTTTTGCAATTATGTTAATTCAATTGATTTTATTTGTCATTAAAGTGCGGGGTGCTACATTGATGTAGAGGGGTAAAGCGATTGGCTATGCTTCTAGGCAGCTTAGACCTCATGAGGTCAGATATCCAATACATGATTTGGAATTAGTTGCAGTGATTTTTGTGTTGAAGGTATAGAGACATTACCTTTTAGGAGAGAGGTTTGAGTTATACATAGATCATATGTCGCTAAAGTTTTTCTTTTCTCAAAAGGAGCTGAACATGAGATGGCAGAGGTGATTAGAGTTTATTGCCGCTTATGATTTTGGGATTGAGTACACACCAGGAAAGGCAACAAGGTTGCAGATGCACTTAGCAAGAAACATCAGAATGCAATGTTGGCGATGACTACTGGGTGGAAAGATTTGGATGCATTAGCAAATTTTCGAGCGCAGTGGAGATCTAAGGCTGGGTATAGCGGAGAAACCATAGCGTTATCTTATTTGGAATTTCAACCAGTGATGATAAAAAAGATTGCTTCTAAACAGGAAGAAGATTTGGTATTAGCTGAACGGGTCAGGAAGTTAAAAGATGGAATCGAGAGTGATGACTTGAAAGATTTCAGTCTTAACCAGAATGGAGGTTGAGAAAGAAAGGAAGATTATGTGTTCCGAGTGTAAGAAACATAAGAAAAGAAGTCTTGGAGGAATGCCATCGTTCGAAGTTCTCTATTCATCCAGGAGGTACTAAGATGTATCAGGATATGAGGTGGAGTTTCTTCTTGGAAGGTATGAAACAGGATGTCGGCTTATAGGTAAAGCAGTGTTTGAATTGCCAATAGGCAAAGGCTGAACACCCAGAAGCCAAGTAGGTTGCTTCAGCCATTAGATATTCTGATATGGAAGTGGGATTCTATTTCCATGGACCAAGATTGACTGAAATGAAAATATACAAGTAATGGTGGACAGATTGACCAAGAGTGCACATTTCATTCCAGTTAAGTCAACTCGAACGGCACCTGTTTAATGAAGTTGTTTATGAAAAATGTGGTTAGACCGCATGGAATTTCTAGTAGTATAGTTAGTGATAGAGATTCCTTGTTCACCAGCAAGCTCTGGAAGAGTCTACAGGAAGTTTTGGGAGCTCAGGATGAGTACCGCTTACAATCCATAGATAGATTGGCAAACGGAAAGAGTTAACAAAATCTTGGAGGATTTATTAAGAGCTTGTGTTATAGATTTCGGGGGATCATGGGAAGATCATCTGCATTTAGTCGAGTTTTCGTATAACAACGGTTATCAGACTAGTATTCGGATGGCACCGTTCGAAGCTTTGTATGGAAGGCCATGAAATCACTCGTATGTTGGTTAGAGATCGGGGATAGGTTGGTTCTTGGTCAAGATTTGGTCAAAGAAGCTTTAGAAAAGATTAAGCTCATTTGGGCTAGAATGAAGAAGGCTCAATTTAGGTAGAAGAGTTATGCAGATAAGAGACGAAAAGATTCAGAGTTCGAAGTTGGAGATCAGGTTTTCGTTAATGTGTCACCGATTAAGGTTGTGACCAGATATAGGAAATCTAGAAAGTTAGCAACAAGAATCATTGGACCTTTTCATATTGTTGAGAGAATTGGGAAACTCTTATATAGAATCGAGTTACCGAATAGTTTGGCAGGGGTCCATGATGTTTTCCATGTTTCTCATCTCAGAAAGTGTGTTAGAGACCTGGAGACTACTGTTGCACCGACTGTGCTAGAGGACTTAGTAGTAGAACGGAATTGACTATAGTGAGGAAGCCCATTTGTATTGTTATGAGAGATGAGAAAAGGCTTAAAACCAAGATGGTCAGATTAGTCAAAGTTCAGTGGAGCAAAGATGACAGGGACTATGCTTAGGAGATTGATAACAGGATTAGAGATACGTATCCTGGCTTGTTTGATTATATGTTTACCTTCCTGTTTGATTTGTTATATACCATGTCCTAATTTCGTGGATGAAATTCTTTAAGGAGGGGAGTTTGTAACACTCCCGATTTTTGGTAACATTATTTAAAATATTTTATTAGTTAAACTAAAATAAAATAGTGCATTGATTAGGGGATTGTGATTTAATTTTAATTAAGGTGTAGCAGTGCCACTTAACTATGAATTAAGAAAGAGTTAAAATGAAATAGAGGAGGGGTAAAATAGGAAAGATGCCATTCCTATATCCTCAAAACTTGGTAGTGTATTATCCTATACGCGTTCATTTCATTATAAAAAATTCCAATCAAGGTTGGCCACCATTAACAAGGAAAATGGGAAGAAGATTAACAAAATCTAAAGGAAAAGCTAATTCAAATCAAATACATTCACATCTCAATCTCTTTAATCTCTAAAGCTAAGGTGAATGATGTTTACATCTCATATTTCATTTGCTTTCAGTTTTAAGATGAAATCCGAAATATTTTGCATTACTTTGCCATGTTTTTTAACGATGGAATGGTTATATATGCTTGTTGATGATTTAGGGTTGTTCATATAGATTTTATGACATGTTTTGATATGAAAACCAAATTAAATGACATTAAAATGTCATGCAAATTTTTATATAGACCTGAAATATTATTTTGGAGATGGGTTTCAAGTTCCAGAATTTTCTAAATTTTCATGGCATTTATTTGAATTTTCTAGTAAAAAAATGTTAATTTGGGTTATAAATTATTTACAGTTAAATAATAAAAGGTTTGGGTCTGAAATTTTTATATGTTGGAAAACATATTAAAAGAGATTTTCTAGAATTTTTGTAGATTTTTCCTAAATGTTTTAATGGATATATAAATTATTTAAGGTATGGGACTTAAAATTTTATATATTTATAAAAGGAGAAATGGCTCTTTGCAAATAATTCAAATTTGTTATTTCTAGAAATTGGCAGCACTTTTGAAAAGTACAATGGCAACTAATTAGATTTAGACAAATAAGGATGGTTAGGTACAAAAGAAATAGTTTAAAAGGACTAATCAACGTGTTTTTAACTATTTTGATGCTTTCGGTACCAGGTTCCTCCTCCTTACCTTCGCTTCTGACATAGTCGAAATCAATGCACATGGTGTCAGGGAACTGGTACTTAGTGAATTGGATGTAGGCAGAAGGAATAGAGTCGAAACCAGGTGTTTCGAAGTTGTTGGAGCTTTACTTTGGTTTTAAAGGAAACTGCGTCTGCTTGCTGTCAACTAAGATGCTTCCGACTTGGTTAGCTTTCGACCATGTCAAATAGATTTAAAGAGATGGTTTCGATTGGGTTGGGCTTTTGTTTTAAATGATTGCTTTCGACTAAGTCGAAACCTTTTTACTACCACTTTCTACCTTTCAATCCAGATGGTTTCGAAGGGGTTGCTTTGTTTTTAAAATATGGCCACTTCTCCATGCTTTCGAAGAGATGGTCATGAACCCATTACTTCTTTACTTAGGAAATAGTTTCGAAATAGATGCTTTCGAATTAAATGTTTTAAAGACCCTTTTTCTATGATTGAAGTAAAACTCAAATGGTTCTGAAAGAGACAGTTTTAAATGGTTTTGAAATAGATGTTTTCGACTTTAATGGGTTTGCGATTCTTTTACTTTACTTGAGAGCATAATCTAAATGGTTTCAACTGGGACAATTTCCAAAGATTTCGAAGGAGTAAATTTTCGAATCATTTCGAATGGTTTCCTCATGTTTTAAATTAAACTCAAGTGCTTTTGAAAGGTAGGTTTTGACGCCTCCGAAAGGCACTAATGTATGATTTCGAAGGGTTGGTCACTTAGGGTTTCAAATGGGTTGAAAGGAAAGGTTTTTTTACGTTTTCGAAAGGCAATATTAAAAGTTTTATAAAGGGATGTCTAATGCTTTGAAGCTTTCGAAAAAAGGCTTTTAATGGTTTCAAAAGGGTCACTTTCAAAGGTTTTGAAAGGGTTACCTTCAAGGGTTTTGAAATGGTTGTTTAAAGTTTTAAACAAAGATTACAAATGTATTAAATAAGCAATATAGCCTAAGTATTTTCAAGTTTAAAAAAGGTTTCAACTTATTTCGAAAGGATATCTAATCCTTATTAAAAAATTATTAACATTACTTTGAGTAAAGTATATATAACATGACAAAATAGCTTAAAGTAAAGCTAAGGATATATTTTCCTTGTATAAGCATATTTAAAAGGTTAAATCATTTTGAAATGCTTTTTAAGAAAAAAGATGAAGGCTAGTTGAAACTAAGAAAATGATTGGGACATATAGTCTATTTTGATTTGGACGGTTAGTCCAATTTGCAAACAGTTAGTCCAGTTTGCAGGCAATCGGCCCAGTTTTAGGACAGATAGTCCATTAGTTACCTGATTATAGCTTGACGGACCTAGCTATTATTATCATATTATATCATTTTGATTATTCAGTTTGGTTACACGAAACTATTTGCATAATATATGTTTTAAAGAGAATATTGGTGAGGGGAAACCCGTTCTGCTAAGCTGTGTGGTCTCACTTAATATCAGTAAATCGAAATGTAACGGTATTATTTACACCAGGCTTTATGTCTGACTCGAATTTTTTTGTTTCCCCTTAAACTTTCGGGTTCTCAAAAATGATTTGAGTAGGATGAGGGTTAAGATTTATAGGTTTTAGAAATTTTGGTGAATAAAACTTCCGGAGACGAGCAGGTGGCTGACGGATAGTTAATTAGAAGTTATAGTTTTATTTTGTTTTGATTCCTCTATTTATATTAAGTTAGATATAACTATATTGACTCTGATCAACCAAGGGGGCATCGTCATATGTCACTCTTGGCGTATTTTGTAATGATGATATCTGATCTTTACATAGGAAACGATATAGGATTATGTAATTTGGATATGAATTTGTTTTGAAATGTAATCAGTAAAAGGTTGTTTTTTGTATTTATGAGTTGTTCATATTCATATGCTTCTGATATTATGGTTACCATTAGCATTATCATATTTTATCACCAGAAGTTAATACCATGGATGACAGCAGCATCTGTAGCACTTTGTTTTGGGCCTCTAGATACGAGATGTTACAGGAATTAAATCGCATACCCTTACTACGAATAAATGAATCAAACTTTTAAAATATTTGACTCACGCTTGAGCTCGATTTTCACATTTAAAATATTTTTAAAATACATTTAAAAATGCTCTTTCAAATGTTTTTTTTGAAAAGGCAAATTATATTTCTAAATGTATTAAAATAAGGGGTCAAAAACAGGTGTTATTAAAACATTTTTTTTTCTATAAAACTAAAACAATTTACACTTAGCTTTACCTTTTAACAATTCTTCTTAAGAGATCTTCTCAATCATAAACTGTTATTATAAAATTCTACAACATTTATTATCCTAGAAGATACTAAAAAAACTAATTAAACTAAAAGCCTTTGTTAAATTAATTAATTAACTTTAAAACACCATTTTGATTCAATCAACTAATTAACTTTAAAACATCATTAACTAAAATGATTAATTAATTTTTAAAACCTCATTAATTGAAATGATTAATTAACTTTACATATCATAAATTAAAATGATTAATTAATCCAACGTCATCAATTAAATTGATTAACTAAATTCAAATACCATTAACTAAAATGATCAATTAATGTAAACATCAATAATTATATTAATTTATTTGATTAAAATATTAATTAAATGATTAATTAATTTCAAACATCTAATTTGTGAAAACACCAACTCAAGTTCAACACACACAAAGGGGTTAAGGAGATGGTAAGTGATTGCATAGCGAAAAATCGCTATGATGACACTTAAATAATTTAAATAGAAAGTCACAATTATTTTCAACCAAACATCAATAGGGAAACATAAGGAAATAAATAAATAATTATTGACGAGAAACACCTTAGGGTCTCTATACAAATATCCCCCGCAAAACGATGGCTACATGTAATATATAAACAGTCAAAAGGGTTCCCTACAATTTAGATAATATGTTATGGGGTTCTCTATTAATTTGATGTTACTTAAAGGTAATTGACAAAGAAATCCCTTAGGTTTAAAAAGATTCTCTAAAATAGAGTTGCTTTAAAAACAAAATTGGTCTTTACAAACAAAGTGGTTTAAAATTTAAAACTTTTATCCAATAACTAAATAACATTTAAAATCTTCATTTAAAAATAATTAATCCTTAATTAAATCTTGATTTAATTATTAGTTCATTAATTAATAAATCCATTGATAAATAATAATTAATTAAAATTTTATCTTAATTGAAAAATAATTAATAATTAATTATTTTTAGTTAATTACCTAATTTTAATTAACTTAATTAATTAATTAATCACCAAATAAATGATTAATTAATTAAATAACAGTAATAATGTAACAACTCACCCCGAAACAGGCCAAAATTTCGACCTAGAAAAGGACCGTCAAAACTTAGATCCATTCCAAGATAAGATGTTGGTAGCAAAAAGAAATAACATTACAAATCCAAAACTAAACTTTCAGAACTCACAGCAGATACAACAAAATATGATAGCAAAGTGTACTTATTTATGTCAAAACCATAAAAATGTCATAATACAAAATTTCGTAAAAGTGGTCACATGACATCTATTACAATAATTGTCTAAATACATGGGTACACATAAAAGCAAGTAATAATAATAAATACTCCCACAATCCAAGCTTCTTCATCTCTAAGCATCGTCACCGTAGTCACTCTATCCTTAACCTATGTTGTAATGAGGAGTGAGTTAGAAAAACAAGTCTTTAGTGAATAAAAATCTCGAGTCTTACCTTTTTAGTACTTGGGCGATATATTTCAAAATAAGAATATGTATATGAATATAAAACTAATAAAAATCACTTAATACTTCTTTATAAGGAAAGGAGACGGCTCCAACCACTTAATACCTTCCATTCTAGAAACAGGTTTCTAGAATCCCATATCCCAATCACCTGTCATAAATAGCTAATAATGTGAGAGACGGTACCCAAGACACTTAATACTTTTCATTGGAAAATAGGCAAACTCTTGTCATTTAGTACCTTAATTAAGCAGACCCTGTCATTTGATACCTATTGTTAAGGCGTGCTCCTCAATAGTAATATCTAGTTGACATCATATGGAATCTCTTAGGTCATTTGATACTTCCTTATGGAAATAGGTAGACTCTAGTCATTTAATACTTTAATTAAAGCAGACCCCATCATTTAATACCTGTTTCCATAAGAGGACTCCCTCTTTTAGATACCACCTAACGTAACCATTGGCCATTTAATACTTCATCCGAGGAAAAGAGATGGGCCCTCAAACAACCACTTAGTACCTCAAGACTTCGAAGCATGCCCATTGTCTTATGGCCGATACTCATAATGACGTCTCACAGTAGTCCCACTATTCGTAGGAACTAGTAGCTAGATTAGCTGGGCAGATTTCCCCTATAGAATTTGAGACAACTACACATCATTACAAATATTTATTATAAAGATATCTCATGTTAACCAAAGTGTACACAACTGTCTGTAGCCTCAAAGTGAAGGGCAGAATTTCGTTATGTAACTCTATTGACCTTGCATCCCTATGACATAGCCATACATCAATTACTCTATACACACATATTCATCTCACCTTTCATAAATAAGGACTTATAAGGAATATTCCTTATTATGCCTTAAAATAATAATTAGGCTATATACAAGTTTCCTCTTATTTCCGCCTACCAATCAATTACCTTCCTAATGGGGGAAAATAAATGGAAATAAATGCCTAATTAACTACGCCGTTATGAAAAAATTATATGTTAACTACACAAATAGAGATAAATAAATATTCTTTCCTAATAGGTTCTAAACGCATGGATTTTACGCTCTAAACTAGCGTTATACGTCAATTCTTTAACTAAATATTATTACAAGTATATTTTCTTCAAATTCCCAAGATTTCAACATACCAAAATAAGGGATTCTAATATCCAAAATAAGGATTAAATATTCATAACCAAAACTGCAATTACAGACTTGTAATAAAATAGAAAATCAATTTATTACATCAATTCCATAATATATTCTAAATAATTAGAATTGCAATCTAAACTCCATATTTTATTCAACACCTCTTTTACAAAGACATGGATAGGAATCAGTAGTGTAAACTACGAATAGGATACGTAATCTAAACCTCTTATTTCATTGAAGAATCAAAATTTGACCTAAAGAAGAAGGAGAAGTCGAACAGACTATGAAATTATCAAAAATTGCATAAAAGACACAAATTCCATCAAATTAATGTAAATAATTAAGAATCTCAACATCGAATTGACATTTCTAAATAAAAAGGAATTTTGGGAGGGGGTTTTATCTATCGTATTTTCAAAATCCTAAAATCTCGAAGACATATTCAAATCCTAAAAGAAATACGCTCTAATAACTCGAGTTCCAGTGGGTTGGATTTTTTGCAAAAATGCTAAAACCCAAATCCACTGAAGCTCGAGTTGGGTGTAGGTGTCCTACAAATAGGCAAAGATAGATATACCAGAGCTTAAATAAATATCTCACAATGGAACTGAGTAAAATACAGTAATAAGTAAATACTTACCAAGGTAATAACACTTTCTAAACAAGTGTCTCAAAGCTGGAAAATCTCTACCATCTATCTAACCCGTGGGATGATATGAGGAGGGGGTCAGAACTAAAGTTCCGGTGAATGGATAAATTATACACTTCTAAGCATAATTCTACATATACCGTTTTATTTCCATTTGCTATATTAGGTTATTAGGTTTATAATACTCTTGCCTTCGTGCATGAATTGTAACCATCTACTCCCATGTAGATTAATACCTAATAGCCAATATATATGTAGCTACATGCCCAAAGACCGCATCGGTCCTTGGTAGTTGTACTACCCATAGTACCTTTTGTATCCTCCTCGAAAAGGACTCTATCGTCTCGCTACAAGAGCATATTGTAACTACATCTCTAAAGGATAGCCTTATGAGGCCTACGATATAGATGTTTCGTCGTCTCCTATGAAAAGGTGAAACTGCATCCGCACTAGCTTATACTAGTGGTCGGACATCCACAATGTACCACCTAGTACGTACCTCAAGGATCACACGTAATCATTCTCTCTTCTCCCTGAAATCCGCCAAGAGAGTCTACCTTTTACGAAACTCAGTCGGGGATTTTCTATATCTGTAGAGGTCCTCTTCGTTAGGCTGGCAATGAAAAGCAGTCAAGGCATACTCTCTTGTTGAATACCTACAGACCTACCTCCGGAGATGCAGCTTCGTTAGGCCTACCCTAGAGGGCCATCCTAGAGTATCCACACATCCTGTTGAAGTCTCGTACTTCCTTCTAGCCCAAAATAAATAAGTAGATATGCTCTTTCTGTAACAAAAATCTGCGATGAACTACTTCGTTAGGCTTTTTATCTAGATTCTCTTTGGGCAACTCCAAACGCACCTTGCCATTTTATTAGACCCTATGTATAATCTTTTACTATGTATTTAGTTTAATTTTCGTATTCTGTTGGCTACTTAATTACCCTTGCCATTCTATTATTTTTGCTTATTAACTTAATCCAAGATCTAAGTTTGATAAAATAAGCCTCTTCTATTTCTTTCCTTTTAATTATAACCTACATATTACAATTATACTTACAATTGTCACTTCTGTATTCTTTTCTTTCTTTTATAACCTACATGTTATAAATGTAATTACAAGTGCATCTTTTCTATTCTAGTCTGTTTTCTTTTATAATGATACTAAATTCTCTTTTGTTCTCTTATGTTATATGACAGTCTAAACTTAGGACTACGTCCAACTGTCACAAATTACTTATCATAATAACTGCTTTACTTTTTATTATACTATCTGCGCAGTAAATGCAGATCTAGTCACATTTTCTGTTTATTATTTCTAGTCTTGTCAAATATTTAACTTGATTATTTCCTCTTCTTTAATTTATTTAACGCTTCACATTATTCTATTTTATTCTAGGAAGTAGTTCTATTCTATTTGGTGGGTTACAAAAACTGTACTAAAATCCATTTCCATGTTTTAATACTAAATAATACCATAAACAATAACTCATAACTGCAAGATATTTTTTTATTGTTTCTTTAATTGTTGGATAATGCAAAATACAGTAATGTCTCTATTTTGCACTAATTCCATTTTTCTTTCTTTTATTCTTGCAATTATGTTTACCGTTTTTCTTATAATATTAAACTATGGAAAGGTATCCCCTTTTCTAAACCAGCCAACTAATCAACCACTAACTTCCAAATCAAGTTATTAGATTTCCTCTTTTTATTTCATTTCACGAGTTTTAACATAATTTGCTGTAAATTTCTCACTTTAAGGCTTATGCCTTTCTCTATAATTTTTTAACCCTAATATTAATTATATTTAATTGAACTCCTTTCTTTTTCCATATAAATAACATTTAAATATAAGTACGCTTCTCTTATAAAATTTACAGTTTCAACATAACTACCTAGTAGAACAAATTACCGAAATTAGTTCAAATGCTGAATTAAAATATTTAACGAGAATCTAATGATATTATGTATCATCAACATAAATGATATATAATTTAAATCCACTTACCTAAAAAGAAAACACTTCAAATTTCAGATCTGATTTTTAGTCTAGTTCTATTATACATAGTCTTCTCCTTTGCAACCCTATTTAGATCCACAAACTGAAATTTGTATGGATTTATAAATCTGGATCTAACTAAAGAAAAAAACAGATAAACTAGAAAACCAGATCTGAAAACTCACTTTATATGGACGGCTTAATTTAGACATCTCTTCTCTAGATCTACAATTTCTACCTTCAAATTTCAAATCAGAAAACCTAAATCTAATATATTTGATTTCTAAAGAATTGGAGGAGAAAGAAAAGTGACAGGGCTTCCACTTCCATTTGGAAAAATATGGATTTGAAGGCTAGCCCTACACATTTATTTATAGAGAGCCAAAGCAACGTCTTCCGTTCGTTTAAAGCGGTTGAAATCTAGTCGTTAAAACAAGCAAAACGCGTCAGTTTTGATGTGTCAAGCCTTTTTGTTTTATACGTATTAATTTATTTCCTCTATTTTTAAACGTTATAAATTATTAAACATTAACTTTTAACCGTAACCTATTCATTCTAATTAATTTCTATCAATTGCAAATTTAATTCACTTTATGACACATGTTTATTTTGAAATTCAAACGTTGCTAATTAATGTAAATTAATTTCCTTTAATTGCTAGTTTGATTAACATTGTCCACTAATGTTAATTAATTACCTCTAATTGCTAATGTTAATTAATTTTCTTTATGACGCGCATCTATTTTGAAATTCAAATGCACATTATTTCTGGAATTTATGCATGTAAATATTTATAAACAAATATATTTATGCACATTTACACGTATAATTATTTTTCGATATGGAACTTCGAACGTCAATAGCTTTTTCATACGAAGTCCGCTCGAGGCATATTATATACGTAAATTAATCAAAAAACCGCCACAAACAATGGTATAAGTTTCAAGGCCCTTTTATGACAATTCCAAAAAACGCTCATTTTCACTGTTTATACTTATTTGATTATTTAATTATCTAAAAATGCGAGTTGTTACATACACTAAACAATTACTAAAAATGAAATACTAAGGTTTCCACTCATAGTTAGCCTTAACTTCAGTTCAATAGATTTGTAGCCTTTCAATCCCTTCTAAAATCTCTCTCTGGTGATATATACATACACACAATATAAGGAAGATGTATATATTTTTATTAGATTTAGAATAATTGGAAAGGAGTAGAAAAAGAACAGGTTAGAGGAAGAAGAAATAAATAGAAAGTAGATTTGATCCTTACGTGAATTCTCTACGAAGTTTCTGAATCTAATTCGCAGAGATAACAATGGCAGAGTTTTACTAAATTCCCAAAAACAATATTAATAAAAATGAAGAGGATAGGGTTCTACTTATAACGGGTTAAATGCATCAGAACCGTAGGATGAATTCAGTTTTAACGAAGAAATCTGGACCATTCATACCCTCAAACCCAAGCTGCTGCTGCCTTTTTCAGGCATGACTGTCGACCACCCCATTCAACCGGTCGACTGCTAGAGGTCGACCGGTCCCCAAAGGGGTTGACTAGTATGTTTGTTCCGGGGAACTATTTATTTCCATTTTTTAAACTGATTTTTTCCCCTAATCAACTTTAACATTAAACGTTAATCCAATATTAATTAATGTTTACTTAGCCCCCATGTTAATTTTTAAAATTCAAATTCTCATTCTTACTTGAATTCCAACTAAATTAAATTAAATCTGAAAACTTGAAATGGTCATGACTTCTTCGTTTGAGCTCCGTTTTCAGCATATTATATATAGAAACAGATTATAATTTTACCACGAATGCGACAGAATAACTTTTGTAGTCAAATTCCAACTTTTACATAATCCATATTCAACTCTTATCATATTTAATTCAATTTACTTCTTTTATTCATTGTTCATTTTATGGGATGTCATAAATTACTTATCCATAATTAGAATAAGATTAGAAAACACTTTTCAAAAAAAATCATAAGTAAAAACATTTTAAATTAGCAACACGAGTTCGTTTTTACGAATTGCATTTATAGCGATTATATAATCCATAATTACAATACTTGTTTATCTTCAATAATCACTTCAAAACTTTATCTTATGTATTAACTTACTTTAAAACTTTAAAATAAAATATTTTGAGAACAAAACTAAATTTAAAAACTTTATAACTATCTCGAAAATACATAAGTGAAAAACAAATTTAAAGTAAGGAATTTCTATGCTGCAACATACAACAAGCTCAAATGCTAACTTCTCCTAACCTACAATATTATAAGCATGATTTCAAACATATATATAGGCCATGACATCTTGGTATAGGCAAAGGTCCTAACTTGCACTTTACTAACTTTAACTTTCTATTTCAAAGTCCAAACAACATTCATATCCATGCATACAAATGCATATACAAATCAACATCAATATATCGAACAACCAACATATTTTCACAACTAATATAAGCAATTAATTAAAGTTTAAAACTTTAAATTCAAGGCGAGCTGTACTCACCCAAATGCTAACCAAATCATTACTAACTCCATCCGAACTTCAATAAAACTTGAAAATGGCCTTAGCTCTTTACTTAGCTTAAACCAAAACTTGATTTTTGGAAGGCTTAAGCCCTAAATGATTTCAACCATGGAGGATTAAGGGTCGTCCTTGGTGCTTGAGGGTGGATGGGATCTTATGTAAGGAGGAGAGGGTTGTAGGAAGGGAAGTAAGGGGTTTAAATAAATTTTTCATGAATTTTATTAAAGTTGATAAGTTAGGATTTTCTTACTTTCGGAAACTAGGTATCCATTAAGGAGCCTAATGGAATAGAGTAAGGTTTTAAAATAAATAAAAAGAAATTATAATGAGAAAGGAGAAAATGAGAAAATTGTTTTTATGTAATATGAATTAGCTAAATTACCTAATTGCCCTAAAGTAATTAACCTCCACAAATCTCATGCCTCATCATCTTGATCTCTCCCTCCACCTCATCCTTTCCATGCACAAGCCCTTCTTTGTCCCCCTCCTTCTCCCAATGCTCCAACATGAATTAAATGCCATGTACTTGAATGTTTCAAAAGGTATCTTCTTATTTTTAAATCTTAAGTATGTTTAAACCTTACATAACAAGTTACATCGATAATGTTTATACTTAATTATATATACATATCTATAATCCACACTTTAGTTAAAAAATGCATATGTATAATTTTATATTAGAGTTTATAACGTTTCAGAAAACTTTTAGGCAACGAGAAGTCAAAATTTCGAAAAATGATTTTAGATCACGTTTTCGATATTTCTTCGAACTAAACATTTTTGTAAACTAATTTAGAAAAATATTTTACCATCCCTATTTATCATTTAAAAGAGTTTTATATTAATTATAAAACCTATTATTTTAATATTTAAAATTAATTAAATATTTACAGATCAAAATGGTGAAATTCTGGGTCGTTACTCCCTCCTGCCTTAAAAGAACTTCGTCCCCGAAATTTTACAACAAACCTTACCCAGAAAAATAACTATCCTAAAACTATCTAACCCTATTAAGATGTAACTCTTCATGAAAAAGCTATCATAAAAAAATCTATATGCAACCCAAAAACCAATATTGTAATAACCCGCATATTTTACGATTATATATTTAAATATAGCATCGTTAGTCGGATTAAAGTCCAAAAAGCTACTTTTTGCAAACAGCCGAATTAGGACTCGAGACCACTCACATTGAGTTCAAAATGGTGTTTGCAACCTTTTTGAGTATAAACAACGATATGTTTAGAGTTAGCTTGAATTCTGATATTTTCACTTAGGGCTTTGGTTTGGGTTTCAGCCCAATAACCTAACATAAAACCCTAGCTCCACCCCCTCTTCTCTTCATTCATTCCCATTTCCTAACGCTTCAAGCTTTTGTAAAAATGGGGGAAGAAAATAGAAATTCTAAGCCCTAGCTTTGATAAGGAAACACAAATTCAAGTCCAAAATCCAAGAGAAGCTTAGGTAAGCATCCTATCCATCTTCTCCATCTCAATCCCTCTTCCATTTTCAGAACTTCCTAAACTCTAACTTAGGAGATATTTTCTTATGAGCTTAGACTAAAGCTTCTTGAGTTGAGATTGAAGAGTGGTTGATCTTGCCTTGATTAAAAAGCTTCTCCTTCATTGTTTTTTAATAAAAGGTGAGTTTTTGAACTCACATCTATGTCTATATCTTTGATAGTTGTTAGGTAGTGATTCCTAACATCTATTCCTTATCTATTTGCTTTGGGTTGAATTAGTTTTATGAATATTCCAATTTTTGGTGTTTTGAGGTCAAATCTTTAAAAATTCTAGCTTTGATGTTTGAACATGTTTTTGGTGGTGTATCGAAGAGCCTATAGGGTTGGGTTGCCGATTGGCATAAACCCCTAGCGCTCATTGCTCGTCCGATCGCAATTTGTTTGATTTTGCCCCACTTGGGGGTTAGGCTGAAAATACTGGAAATTCCAGTTCAATCGACTGAACCAGGAATTCAGTCGACTGAACTGAACCCAGGAAATTTCCTGGGCCAGTATCATTCGACTGACCACTCTGGGTTAGTCGAATGAGCCTGGAAACCAAAAGTTTCCAGGCATGATTCAGTCGACTGACCACCCTGGTTCAGTCGACTGAACTTGGAAACGGAAAGTTTCTAGGAATTGTATCGGTCGACTGACCACCCTGCTCCAGTCGACTGAATCTGTTGTCTCTGCCTATTTTGCCTTTTTGCTTTGAATTTCCAATTTTTAATCGATTCTTGTTTCTCCGATTAGTTGTTATCACCTTTGTTGACATTGATAACTTCTTTTTCGGAATTTTTGGGAATATCCATTTTGATGGATTTGGTATCAATTTCTTTGGATTTGATTCACGTCTTCGAATGTGAATTTTTTGTGATTGATTGTTTCTACGATCGTTTTCTGTGGTTTGTCAATTTAAAATGCAAAGGTTTCTATACTAGGAGTAAATACTCAAACTTGTTCATAAAGATGATTTCAACTCTATTTTAATACAAAGCTCGTTTATAAAACCGTTTTCCAATCTATTAGTATATACAAAACTTTTCCTCATTTGTTCAAGAAATCCAATTAAACGACTTTGCAAAACAAGTGGTATGAAACGCTTGCATTTAATTTGTCGCTTAATTCTTAGACTCGTTCGATTGAAACTTTTGTGGCAATCTTCGAGTGGAAATCTATAATTTTTTCGTAACTATTTAAGTTAAGCCAGTGGTTATGGGACATGAAGCTAAACTCATTTATTTACTAGCTTAGTGTAATTGACACTTCTTGTTGATAGATGACATTCTTTTTGTGATTTAGACTAGCGATGTGTGATGTCTCTTTGTCCATATGGGAGACAATACCCCGTTATGTTGAGCTTTGTCTCTCTTCGTCCACATAGGGGGATTATACCTCATTTAGAGGGGCTTCGGCTCATTTGGAGGAGCTTCGACTCATTTGGAGGAGCTTAGGCTCATAGTCCACAATGGGGGACTATACCTTGTTTGGGGAAGCTTCGACTCAATTGGAGGAGCTTTGGCTCATAGTCCGCAATGGGGGACTATACCTTGTTTGGGGGGGCTTCGGCTCTGAGGAGCTTCGGCTCATCTGGAGGAGCTTCGGCTCATAGTCTGTAATGGGGGACTATACCTTGTTTGGAGGAGCTTCAGCTCGTTTGGAGGAGCTTCGACTCATTTGTATTTTCTGAATTTCTAATTAATGATATTTTGAATTTGTGTTTCGCTAATTTTTGAAATTTACATTGATAAGCTTTATCAATATTTGTGTTTTGGCGAATAATTTTAAGAATATGACATTCTTTTTGGTGTTTGAGATTTCTCAAGGTATTGTATGATTTTTTTTGTTGTTAAATGTATACTTGTCACAATATGGCATTATTGTTATCATATGTTTTTGTTGTATCTCTTATCCTATCTCATTTTATCTGATATTTATAGCTAGCCTGATCCGTTTATTATTTTATTATTAAATAATACTCGGGTCAGACCGAGATGTTATAGGTGTTTCTGCTTGACTCCTTATCTGGGATCATCATCTGACTTTTGTCTAACTACATTAGATTGGTATTTTTTGTTATTATACATTTGAGATAGAGACTCCTTGATGTATACATATTCTTTTGTTTAGCACTTGTATCTATTCTTTTGTGATATTGTGGATCTTGTTTGACCACTACTCTGATGTACACTTCTATATGTTATATTCATATCTGTTTTTGCTTTTGTGATATGGATATCTGTGACTAATTGGTGTTATGTTTATTTCTATATTTGCTTCCGAAGACCACAAAGCCACTGTGTAGTAGCTTTGAGTTTGTATTTGATATGTCGGATTTTCTCTTGAAATGAAATGCATGTTATATTATCTAACATATTGGTACTCGTGCAAAGCAATTACACGGATGCTCGCTCCTCAATGGCCTTATTCTTCGTGCTAGTTGACGGCATTGCTCCATAGTGTCCTTGACTAGCATGAGTATAGAGGTGGGGCGTCACAGCTTGGTATCAGAGCCAAACTTCGGAACAACGTAGAATAATCTAGCAAGGATAATTGTCCTAAGTCCTTCTTAGGAGTCGTGCCTGAGGATTTAATCTGAGTCTTCGTACCATTTTATCCTATTTTCTTTTATAATGGCTTGTTTTATTAATCAAGATTATTTGATATTCATTCTGAGAATAACCTTTTTCCATCTTCTTTCTTTCTTTCTTAAAGAAGAAAAGGTGGTTATTTCTGATAATCCTAGCGCTGGTCAATCCAGTAGTCCTTCTCTCGAGGGCATATTCATGTCTGCCCAACAACTTTTGGATCTTGTGAAGAATCAAAGGTTTATCTGTGCTTTAAGTAAGTACCCTGAAAAGGTTTTACCTATGAAACTAGAAGTTCCTTTCGATCAGCTTGTAGATATCACTCTACGACTAGAAGAGGTCGATAAAGGAAGTGATAGTGATGTTGGAGGTTCCAAAAGGAGCCTCAATAATAATAAGAAGAGGCATATTAAGTTCAAAAGCCCTAATCCTAACAAGAAAGGGAGGTCGGCAACTTCGATAACAAAGACTCCAATCCCTAATCGTGGAGAAGCTACAATTGTAATTCTAAGACCACTATGTAAATGGGTGTCCAAGACCTATTTCTTGTTGCTATTGCAAAAATTCAGGTCATCATATTTCTACATGCCTCATACTTCAAAGCAAGAAGAAAGGAGAACAAGAAACTCCGGTAGCAAAGACTCCTACCTCTAGTCAAGGACAATGCTACAATTATGGTTCTAAGGACCATAATGTAATTAAGTGCCCAAAACCCCTCTATTGCCGCTATTGCAAAGGTTTGGGTCATTATTTATCTACATGTCCTAAACTTCCAAGCAAAAGGGAGGGAAAGCCAAATATTGTGCAAGCGTCTAGTAGCACATCTCTTGGTCAAGGTATTTCTCATTCAGTCCTTGATGACATTTGTTTTGTAATTATCCTATTCGAGTTCTTGTTGATATGGGTTCATCTCATTATTTTTATATCAAAAGAACATGTTGATTCTTTTTTTTAAACATTTTGGGCTTGATGACTTCGCTGAGAATTGCTAATTCAATTGATGGATCTGCAACAATCAGTTTACTTTGTAAAATTGACAAGATTGTTTTATGTGATTATACTTTACGATCTGATTTGCATGTTATGCGCTGCTTAGGTTTCAGAATTGGTTTTTGTTAAAGGATTGGCTTAATCATTATGAAGTCATATCCTATGTCCCATGTGGACTATCCATCTTTGACATTCTCGATCAGTGAAGCAGATTTCTATTTTTCTTAATGATTTGATTCCAATTTGGTGGCATCATTTTATTCTTTAAACCCATATGATGAGGAAAATGTTATTTCTCTCATTTGGGTAGTTTGTGAATTTTCCGGTATTTTTGAGCTTGTCTTAGGATTATCACCTAAGCGATCTAATATGTGGTGCTAAGGTCTTTTGCTCGACCTTGCCACAGTTTTCATCAGCTACAAGTTGCGGAGGATAGCGTTTCTCTTACCGCATTACGCACTCGTTATGATTCTTATGACTGACTCGTGATGTCATTCGAGTTGTCTAGTTTATTTCATCCATCTTATGAATCGAGTATTCTGTGAATATTTCGATGAGACCATCCTTGTATTCATTGATTTTGGATGAAAACAACAATTTGAAAATTTTGCCAATCTTTTTATAAGATATTTACGAGTATAATTGGATTTTGTTCTTAAAATCAGTAAAGAATATTCATAAAGTTTTTAAGAAATATTTTTATCATATAGAAGATTATTTTGTGTTGTATTGCCCATTAAGTGCTTTAAGAATTTTGGTCGATGCGCCTGATCAACGTTATCAATAGGAACCTCCTAAATGCTGTGATGAGACAATCTGACACGGCAAATTGACTTGGAAGAAGTAAAATTTTTCTAGAAAGTGACTACATGAAGTTAATTATAATTTTGAATGTCTTAGCTTTTTAGGAAAGATGATCATTTAAAAGAACTTCTTTCCGATGCTCCTACTCTTGTGATTCGCGAAGGGAACCAAGACTTCAATGTTTGTACCGATGCTTGTCGTATTGTTTTCGGTGTCATTCTCTTGCAAAAGAGAACGTTCTATCATTTATGCTTCTTTACATTTAAAAGCCAATCGAGACAAGGTTTTCCACTCATAATCTAGTGTTCGCGGCTGTTGTTTTCGCTTTTAGAATTGGCATCATTATTTTTGGGAGAGAAATTTGTTCTCTACACCGATCATAAATATTTGGAGTGTTTATTTTCTCAAAAGGAACTTAATTTGCGTCAACAACGTTGGCTCGAGTTCTTTGCATCTTTGGATCTTGATATTTTTTATACTTTAGAAAAAGAAATCGTGTTGCCAATACCATCAGTCGTAAACAACCAATGGTTGTAGCTTTAATGATATCTGAATGGAATGATCTTTTTGACAGGTTCATCTAACGTACCATTATTGTACTACGTCGTTATTCCAAATTATTCGAGTTTTGGGTTCCTCGGGCATACCGTTATTGAACTAGTCGTTGCACGGGCTCAATCTTTTGCTATCCATGACGTTTTCCACATCTTTCAACTACGGAAATTCCTTATGGATTCCAATTCTGTTCTCGACCCTGATGCTATACAGGAAATTAAAGTTTCACCTAATTCGACTTACGAGCGAACACATCCGGACTTACTCTCTTGAGCTCTTTGAGGTGAACTTCTTATTTCAAATTTTTTTTTGGTATTGATATGCTTTTATGGTTGTTACTTTTTATTTCCTCTTAATTATTGCGAGGACGAAATTTCTTTAAGGAGGGGAGTCTGTAACAACCCGCATATTTTACGATTATACATTTAAAAATTTTATTTAAATATAGCATCGTTAGTCGGATTAAAGTCCAAAAAACTATTTTTTGCAAACAGCCGAATTAGGACTCGAGACAACTCCCATTGAGTTCAAAATGGCATTTGCGACCTTTTTGAGTATAAACATCGATATGTTTGGAGTTAGCTTGAATTTTGATATTTTCACTTAGGGCTTTGGGTTTGGGTTTCTGCCCAATAACCTAACATAAAACCCTAGCTCCACCCCCTCTTCACTTCATTCATTCCTATTTCCTAACACTTCAAGCTTTTGTAAAAATGGGGGAAGAGAAAAGAAAATAGAAATTCCTAAGCCCTAGCTTTGATTAGGAAACTCAAATTCAAGTCCGAAATCCAAGAGAAGCTTAGGTAAGCATACTTTCCATCTTCTCCATCTCAATCCCTCTTCCATTTTTAGAAATTTCCAAATTCTAACTTAGGAGATATTTTCTTATGAGCTTAGACTGAAGCTTCTTGAGTTGAGATTGAAGAGTGGTTGATCTTGCCTTGTTTTAAAAGCTTCTCCTTCATTGTTTTTGAGTAAAAGGTGAGTTTTTGAACTCACATCTATGTCTATATCTTTGATAGTTGTAAGGTAGTAATCCTAACATCTATTCCTTGTCCATTTGCTTTGGATTGAATTGGTTTTATGAATATTCCAATTTTTGGTGTTTTGAGATCAAATCTTTAAAAATCCTGGCTTTGATGTTTGAACATGTTTTTGGTGGTGTTTCGAAGAGCCTATAGGACTGGGTTGCCGATTGGCATAAACCCCTAGCGCCCATCGCTCGTCCGATCGCAATTTTTTGGATTTTGCTACACTTAGGGGCTAGGCTGAAAATACTGGAAATTCCAGTTCAGTCGACTGAACCAGGAAGTCAGTTGACTGAACCGAACCCAGGAAATTTTATGGGCTAGTATCAGTCGACTAACCACTTTGGGTCAGTCGACCGAGCCAAGAAACCGAAAGCTTCCAAGCATGATTCAGTCGACTGACCACCCTGGTTCAATCGACTGAACCTGAAAATAGAAAGTTTGCAGGAATTGTGTCAGTCGACTGACCATCCTGATCCAATCGACTGAATCTGCTGTCTCTGCCTATTTTTCCTTTTTGCTTTGAATTTTCAATTTTAAATCGATTCTTGTTTCTCCGATTAGTTATTATCACCTTTGTTGACTTTGATAACTTCTTTTTCAAGATTTTTGAGAATATCCATTTTGATGGATTTGGTATCGATTTCTTTTGATTTGATACATGTCTTCGATTATGAATTTTTGTTGATTGATTGTTTCTACGATCGTTTTTTGTGGTTTTTCTCTTTAAAATGCAAAGGTTTCTATACTAGTAGTAAATACTCAGACTTTTTCATAAAGATGATTTCAACTGTATTTTAATACAAAGCTCGTTTATAGAACCTTTTTCCAATCTGTTAGTATATACAAACTTTTTCCTCATTAGTTCGAGAAATCCAATTAAACGACTTTGCAAAACAAGGGGTATGAGACGCTTGCGTTTACTTTGTCGGTTAATTCTTAGACTCGTTCGATTGAAACTTTTATGACAATCTTCGAGTGGAAATCTACCATTTGTTCATAAATACTTAAGTTAAGCCAGTGATTATGGGACACGAAGCTAAACTTTCTTATTTACTAGCTTAGTGTAATTGACACTTCTTGTTGATCGATGACATTCATTTTGTGATTTAGACTAGCGATGTGCAATGTCTCTTTGTCCATCTGGGGGACGATACCCTATTATGTTGAGCTTTGTCTCTCTTCATCCACGTGGGGGGACTATACCTCATTTGGAGGGGCTTCGGCTCATTTGGAGGGGCTTCGGCTCATTTGGTGGAGCTTCGGCTCATAGTCCGCAATGGGGGACTATACCTTGTTTGGGGGAGCTTCGGCTCATTTGGAGGAGCTTCGGCTCATTTAGAGGAGCTTCGTCTCATAGTTCGCAATGGGGACTAGAGCTTCAGCTCTTTTGGAGAAACTTCGGCTCATTTGTGTTTTTTGGATTTCTAATTGATGATGTATAGAATTTGTGTTTCGCTAGTTTTTGAGATTTACATTGATTAGCTTTATAAATATTTGTGTTTTGGCGAATAATTTAAAGAATATGACATTCTTTTTGGTGTTTGAGATTTCTTGAGGCATTGTATGATTTTTTGCTGTTGTTAAATGTATACTTGTCATGGTATTGCATTATTGTTATCATACTTTTTTGTTGTATCTCTTATCCTTTCTCGTTTTATCTGATATTTATAGCTAGACTGATCTGTTAATTGTTTTCTTATTAAATAATACTCAGGTCAGACCGAGATGTTACAGATGCTTTTGCTTGACTCCTTATCTGGGATCATCATCTGACTTTTGTCTAGCTACATTAGATTGGTAGTTTTGTTATTATACATTTGAGATAGAGACTCCTTAATGTATATATATTCTTTTGTTTAGCACTTGTATCTATTCTTTTGTGATATTATGGATCTTATTTGACCGCTACTCTGATGTACACTTCTATGTGTTATATTCATATCTATTTCCATCTTTGTGATATGGATATTTGTGACTGATTTGTGTTATGTTTATTTCTATATTTGCTTCCGAAGACCACAAAGCCACTATGTAGAAGCTTTGAGTTTGTATTTGATATGTCGTATTTTCTCTTGAAATGAAATGCACGTTATATTATCTGACATTTCGGTACTCGTGGAAAGCAATGACACGGATGGTCGCTCCTCAACAGCCTTATTTTTCATTTTAGTTGACAGCATTACACCATAGTGTCCTCGGCTAGCGTGAGTATAGAGATGGGGCGTCACAAATATAACAGGCATATGCACCAAAATACATAAAATATTTCATAATATATGCTATGCATCCAATATTTTCAAAATAAAATTTTAGAACTAACTGCCCGATTTTATATTCAAAATATTTTGAAAATTTATTCAAGCAGAAATACATCAAAACCCAAAATCAATAATGACAAGGAGACAACTCTCCCTGCCAAAGCATGGTACAATAGAATCAAAACAACATGGAGCATCTAATGATATTCTGGTTCCTACTAAAAATCAACTAGTAAAGAAATATACCCAATGAGTCTTCCAAATTGAAAAAACCCCAATTGCCAAAATTTAGTCATAAAAATCCATTTCAAAAATATTGTAAAGACCAGCCTTTTTGGATGGTTTAAATTGCCAATAAACCATAAATGTCAACTAAAACCATTCAAAAGGGAGGATTGTTATGTGATAAATAAGAAAAAGAAGAGAAAATAATGAAAAAAACACAGAATCTCACGACAATGACAAAATATAGTAATCAAATAAACAGTTCATGAAGCTGTTTTACAAATAACATTTGATTACACTTTTACAATACAAATCAGAGTTACACATACAATAGAAATAAATAAATAATACAGTGGAACAACATGATGTAGTGGAATGTATATAAAATAAATAGCATACAATCTCCATCTTCGTCCTCCAGAAAAATAGTCTTCAATGTGCTGAAATAATCAGGTTGACCCGAGCGTAATAAAAAGACAAAACACTTGAGTTAGAACTAAAATATCTTATGTAAGTTAAATCACGGTAAATAAACATGAGTCTCACAGCTTCAAAGATATTTACGGGGCTTGACATCTCCTATCCAGTGTCTAACGTGCGCGCAATACCTTAAGAGATGTTCAGGATTCCATCTCCTAAGGATCCTTTAAACTACCTACATACATAGTACAATACACTATTATAATTTTCCTACAGTAAAGTAAAGTATAAAAATAGCATTAAGGCGTTACTCATATCCCCCTTAACACATTTTTTAAATGCCATTGTATATACAATACGTAACTCTTCTGCAAACTGGTGGGCTATCAGAGGGCACTCCATAGTGTATGACACAAACCAAACTCGTAGCGGGCGCGATAAGGCATATGACAAGGAACATAAGGCAATTCCCAGGGTAGGATACTACCGTTTTGTGGATTCGGACTGGTGGCAATGCATAGCAGCTACTGTTTTAGTCGTATCAATCAAAAAGTAATAAACATGGTATAGAAGAAGCATGTTCAATCGGAGATGCGACCCCACTTAGCTGGTGTGGCTCCTGTTTAAGTCGTATCAAGCTGACCAAAGGGGGTCAGGGCTGTGTTCATACCTCATACAGTAATGTTCGTCAAACCATCCTACTTTATTCTGGATTCTCTACCACGTGCATAGTTGTTAAAGTGGTTTTAAAAATTGGTAGAGAGTATGACAATGTCTGATCTCGGTCTCTTTAACAACCAACGCTTATTTCACACTGGATGATTATTTTACATTTCCATTATTGATTCATATTTGATATCAAAATATCATATTCGATTCAAAATCATATTACTTTCGAAATCATATTCACTTTCAAAATCATATTCCTTTTCAAAATCATAACTAAAAAATAGGTTAAACCATCATATCAAAATATTCACATTTAAACCAATTAAATCTAAATCATAATGTTCCAAATTAACAGTTTGAATATTGAAAGTAGTTTATATATTGGAATAGTTATACATTTAAAAGGAGTTTATATGTTTAAAAATAGGTTATAGATTAAAATAGTTTATATATAAAGTTGTTTATAATTTTAAATAATAAATATTAAAATAATTTAGAATAAAAAATAAATTATATATTAAAATAGTATATATATATATATAGTTGTTTATAAATTTAAAATAAAAAAAAAGTTATAGATTAAAATAGTTTATATCCTAGAAATAGTTTACAAATTAAAATAGATTATATATTAAAATAGTTAATGTATTAAAAATAGTTTATAATAGTTACAGTAGTTAAAATAGTTAAAAAAATTGTTTTATTAGTTTAAAATAGTTTAATAGTTTAAGGATTTTAAAATAGTTTAGTACAAAATGGTTTGATTATTGGAATGGTTATATAGTAAATAGTTTGAAAATCTATATAATCTAAAATTTAAAAATAAAATATATTTAAATAGTTTATGTTAAAATAATTAATTTGAAAATAATATCAAATTAAACTATTTCTTCCATTTCAACAAATCTGGACCATATCCAGATTTCGAATCAACAAAATTCAATTTTAATCTTTCAATTCAAATTCTTATTAAAACCATTTCAATCTATATTGATTTCAAATCCATGTTCGAACTACAAATTTAAACCACTTCAAATTTAATAGGCCTCAAAGTTTAAATATTCAAACGTTTACAATAACTTCATTTTGATAAATTTCATATATATTTCAAAATTCAACTTTAAGATTTCAATTTAAATTCTTTAAATAATTCATTTAAACAAAATTTCAACATTTAAAAGCTTGGATTTTAAAATAGTTTAGTTCATATAAATCAAATTTTACTTCAAAATATCATTTAACTGGATTAAAATTAAGGATTTAAAATCACTTAATTTAACCAATCCGATGTCCGTATATAATTTTCTACCCAATGTCAAGTGATATGGATATATATCTTTCAACCCGTAATAATTTAAATTTGCGGGTATGCATCATTTCAACTTGCAATCCCGAGTTAAAATTTAAAATCCATAAAATCGCTCGGGTTTATCATTTCAACCCATAATGATTTTTCCCTAATCTATAAGATCGTTCAAGTGTGTATCATTTCAATCTATGGTGATTTTCCCAACAACAACTAAGGAAACTTGTCGCGTGATAACAATATATAAAATAAATATAATATCCGGTCATCCAAATATCAACAATTAAAGATCCATCACAATCATCATTCAAATCAGCCAATAAATCGCAACCTTTAACTGATTTCGTTATCAAGTATATAACTGGCAATTTAAATTCAATATTAAAATAAATAGCAATTAAATTTAATAAAAATTCAAGTTAAACTAGAATGACAAATTAAATATACCAAACAGTAATCAATCAATTTCTAAACATTATAAATTTAATCTAACTAACATAAGATAGTTTAGCATTTGTGAGTTGATTAAAACACTCACCTTTGCTTTCAAATCGATTTGAAATCCAAATTAGACCAAAAAATTTAACAGCACAGAATCCAACCAAACATGTTCCATGCTGTCTGAATTTCGATAGACCGCAGCGGAGAAAACCGCGTATGAATCCAAGATCGTATGCAAAAGATATTAAGATTTTGAGTTACATGATTTATATTATTCAATGAATAAAATAATAAAATAATTAAAATACCTTTACCTCAACTGATTCTTCTTTACGCATGCTCACATATCTTGGAACCTACCCACACGATCGAGACTTCACGAACGCGCACCACCAAGGATCGCCGGACGATGATCGATGTCCATCATTCGCAGCGCCTTGGTCCACTCCACCTCTACCACGAACGCCTTCGAACCTGCTGCCTCCATTCGTAATGAAAACCTATAAGAACGCACGACACTCAAAGCCAGATTTTGTCAAATTTGTGATGCTTCGGCATGAATCAACTATGGATGTGTAGAGGACACCGAGATCTACAACTTTTGTTTTGGAGTTGATGCGAAATCGATGATCGGATAGAGAGAAATATGGGAACGAAAAAGGAGAAGTTTTGTCCATAAAATAGGTGGCGGTCATGAACTAGGGTTTGGAAAAATTTAAATAAAACAATCTCTATTTGCATGCAGTATTTATATAGTTAGGTCTGAAAAACAGCTCGAACTCCAAACAAAGCGTGCCGCTCGGTGTTTCTAATGTTTCACTCCCATTTCGAACACAATGGAACTAGTCTCGAGGCCTAATTCAATTGTATTCAGAAGGTAGCATTTGAAAATCAATTTATTTTAATTAAATTCCTTAAATTTATTTCTAAGCATTTCGAGCCCGCACGATCAAACGACAAGTCCGATCGCTACAAAACTTGAATTCCTTCAATAATTCAATGTTATGGATCCGATGAAACTAGTTTCGTCAAAATCCAAAATAGTGGCTAAAATGGCTATTTTCACTTAATTAAATAAATTATTATTAAATTGATTTAATCACCTTTAAATCCAAAATTTAAAGTTAATCATTTTTCATCATTCTAGATTAATAGAAATTTATAATCTTTTAAAATAATTTTTCCATGTCAATTCCAATATTAAATATTGCACTAATTATAGCGTTTAATTATAATTGTAATAAAATACCAATTAATTATATTTTAATTTCAATTAAATTCCTTTATTTCGATTTACACTCTTATTATTCAATCATCCAATACTAATATGGATTCATTTGACACTAGTTCACTTTTATTTACATTTTAATTCTACAGTTGTCAACTCATATTAATGCAATATATGATTGCATGTAATTTCATAAATTTCCTAATTAATTTCAATAGATTAAATAATAAGAAGATAAATAAGCAGTTGTTACTTTTACGTAATTTAATCACATATATAAGTTTATTGCTTATAATAAGATTATAAATTTACGTACAAATAATTGATTTCACATTATATACTAAAACTAGTTAAATAAAATAACATATGATTTCATTATTAATACAATATTGAATTTATTTTCTTATTTATAATTATCACAACATTAACTTTATAATTAATTCAATTTATTGAAACTACGTTAAAATAATTGTCAATAACATTCAAACAACATTATTAAATCATATTCAAATTATTTTTCTTATTAATAAATCATAAATTATATTTCTTCCAACATTAAATGCAAAATTTTATTTAATTTTATATTTCAATTATCAAAAATTACGGGTCGTTACACTCTCTCACACTCAAAACTTTTCGTCCTCGAAAAGGGAAGAAGGAACTAAGAACTAATTTTTTTTCAAAATAATCAATTAATAAACACTTTAAACTTACGTAATTAAGTATTTTTAATAAAATATAAACTTATAAACAATTAAATCTTCCATATCCAAGTTTAATAAAAGTTTGAAATTTAATGTTGTAAGAAATAAAATTTATGATTTATTAATAAGAAAAATAATTTGAATATGATTTAATAACGTTGTTTGAATGTTATTGACAATTATTTTTATGTAATTTCACTAAATTGAATTAATTGTAAAGTTAACGTTGTGATAATTGTAAATAAGATAGATTCAATGTTATATTAATAATGAAATTGTATGTTATTTTATTTAATTTGTTTTAGTATATAATGTGAAATCAATTATTTGTATTTAAATTTACAACCTTGTTGTAAACAATAAACTTATAAATGTGATTAAACTATGTAAAAGTAACAATTGCTTATTTATCGTCTTATTATTTAATCTATTGAAATTAATTTGGAAATTTATAAAATAAAATGTAATCAAATATTACGTTAATATGAGTTAAGATGATAGCTGTAGAATAAGAATGTAAATAAAAGTGAACTAGTGTTGAATGAATTCATATTGGTATTGGATGATTGAATAATAAGAGTGTAAATCGAAATAAAAGAATTTAATCGAATAAAAATATAATTAATTAGTATCTTATTACAGTTGTAATTAAACTTGTAATTAGTCCAATATTTAATATTGGATTTGACATGGAAAAATTATTTTAAAAGATTATTTCTATTAGTCTAGAATGATGAAAAATGATTAACTTTAAATTTTGGATTTAAAGGTGATTAAATAAATTTAATAAAATTTATTTAATTAACATAAAAATAGCCATTTTAGCCCATGCCTTGGATTCTGATGAAACCCATTTCAATGGATCTGTAACAATGAATTATTGTTGAATTTCAAGTTTCGTAGCGATCGGACTTGCTGTTTGATCGTGCGGGCTCGAAATGCATAGAAATAAATTTAAGGAATTTAACTAAAATAAATTGATTTTGAAATGCTATCTTCTGAATACTATCGAATTAGGCATCTAGACTAATTCCATTGTGTTCAGAATGGGGGTAAAACATTAGAAACACTAAGCGGCATGCTTCGTTTGGAGTTCGGTTTGTTCTGGACCTAACTATATAAATACAGCAAGTAAATCGAGATTGTTTTATATTAAAATATACAAACCCTAGTTCATGGACACCACCTATTCTATGGCTAGAAATTCACCTTTCTCAATCCCATATTTCTTTCTATCCGATCATCGATTCGCATCAACTCCTAAATGAAAGTTGTAGATCTCAGTGTCCTCTACACATCCCACGGTTGATTCGTGCCGAACCATCACGAATTTGCCTAAATCTGGCTTTGAGTGTCGCGCGTTCTTATGGGTTTTCGTGACGAACGGAGGCAGCGGGTTCGAAGGAATTCAGGGTTGAGGTGGTGTAAACCGAGGTGCTGCGAATGATGGCCATCAATCGTCGTCCGACGATCCTTGGTGGTGCGCGTTCATGAAGTCTTGATCACGGGGAAGGATTCCATGATATGTGAGTGTGCGTGAAGAAGAAGCAGTTGAGGTAAACGTATTTTAATTATTTTATTATTTTATTTATTGAATAATATAAATCGTATAATTTATAATCTTAATATATTTTTCATACGAGCTCGGATTCACGTGCGGTTTTCTTCATTGCGATCGTATCGAAACTTTGGATAGCAATGAACTGATTTGGTTGGATTTTGTTATTTTTAAATTTTTGTCCTAATTTGGATTTCAAATCGATTGAAATCAAAGGTGAGTTTTTTAACCCACTCACGAATGCTAAACTATCTTATGTTAGTTAGATTAAATTTATGATGTGATTAGAAATTGATTGATTGATGTTTGGTATATTTAATTTTTCATTCCAATTTAATTTGAATTTTTATTAAATTTGATTTCCATTTAATTTAATATTAATTTAAATTTCCAATTAAATACTTGATAATGACAATCAGTTAATAGCTACGATTTATTGGCTGATTTGAATGATGATTGTAATGGATCTTTAATTGTTGATATTTGGATGATTGGATATTATATTTATTTTATATATTGTTATCACACTACAAGTTCTCTTAGTTATTTTTAGAAAAATTACTATGGGTTGAAATAATATATACCTGAATGATCTTATAGATAAGGGAAAAATCATTATATGGGTTGAAATGATAAACTCGAGAGATTTTATGGATTTTGAATTTTAACTCAGGATTGCGGGTTGAAATGATACATAGCCATAAATTTAAATTATTGCGGGTTGAAATAATGTATATCCGTATCACTTGACCATATGGTAGAAAATTATATACGGACACCGGATTGGTTAAATTAATTGACTTTAAATCCTTCCAGTTAAATGATATTTTGAAGTAAAATTTGATTCATGTGAACTAAATTATTTTAAAATCCAAGCTTTTAAAATTTGAAATTTGAAATTTTGTTTAAATGAATTGTTTGAAGAATTTAAATTGAAATCGTAAAGTTGAATTTTGAAATATAAATGAAAATTTTCAAAATGGAGTTATTGTAAACGTTTGAATATTTAAACTTTAAGACCTACTGAATTTGAAGTGGTTTAAATTTGTAGTTCAAACATGGATTTAAAATCGATATAGATTGAAATGGTTTTAATGAGAATTTGAGTTGAAAGATTAAAATTGAGTTTTGTTGATTTGAAATCAGAATATGGCCCAGATTTGCTGAAATGGAAGAAATTGTTTAATTTGATATTATTTTCGAATTAATTATTTTAATATAAACTATTTAAAGATATATTATTTTTAAATTTCAAATTGTATTGATTTTCAAACTATTTACTATATAAACCATTTCAATAATCAAACCATTTCATACTAAACTATTTTAACTATTTTAAAATCCTTAAACTATTAAACTATTTTTAAGTATTGTTACCATTATAAACTATTTTTAATACATTAACTATTTTAATATATAATCTATTTTAATTTATAAACTATTTCTAATATATAAACTATTTGAATCTATAATGTATTTTTTTATCATAAATTATTTTAATATATATTATTTTAAACTTATAAACAACTTTATATGTAAACTATTTTAATTTATAACCTATTTTTTATTATAAATTATTTTAATATTTATTATTTAAAATTTATAAACAACTTTATATATAAACTATTTTAATGTATAACCTATTTTTAAACATACAAACTCTTTTTAAATGTATAGCTATTCTAATATATAAACTACTTTCAATATTCATACTGTTAAAGTTGGAACCGTTATGATTTAGATTTAACTGGTTTAAATGCCAATATTTTGATATGATGTTTTAACCTATTTTATGGTTATTATTTTGAAAAGGAATATGATTTCGAAAGTGAATATGATTTCGAAAGTGATATGATTTTGAATTGAATATGATATTTTGATACCAAATATGAATCGATTTTGGAAATGTAAAAGAACCATCCGGTGTGAAATAAGCGTTTAGCTGTTAATGAGACCGGGATCAGATATTGTCATACTCTTTGCCAATATCGAAAACCGCTTTAACAACTGTGCACGCAGTGAAGAATCTAGGACGAAGTATGATGGTTTGGTGAACGTTACTGCATGAGGTATAAACGCAGCCCTGACCCCTTCGGGTCAGCTTGATACGACTAAAACAGGAGCCACGCTAGGCTAAGTAGGGTGGCACCTCCTAACTGACATGCTTCTTCGATACCATATTAATAACTTTGTGATTGATTTGGTGGCTACCCCTCGATTTGATTATGGGATTGTGTTCCAAGGTGGGCGATAGTAGCTCTTATGCATTACTACTATTTCGGATCCACAAAACGGTAGTATCCTACCCTAGGCATTGTCTCGCGTGCCTTGTTAGACGCCTTATTGCGCCCATTACGAGTTTGGTTTGTGTCGTACACTATGGAGTGCCCTCTGATAGCTCTCCACATCATGTTGTTCCGCTACATTATTTATTTATTTATTTCCGGTGTATGTGTGACTCTGATTTGTGTTGTAAAAGTTTAGTCAAATGTTGTTTGTAAAACAGCTTCATGAACTGTTTATTTGATTATTATATTTTTTCATCCCGCTGTGAGATTCTGTGTTTTGTTTTCATTCTTTTCTCTTTTTTTATTTACCCCATAACAATCCTCCCTTTTGAATAGTTTGAATTCGACGTGTGTGGTTTATTGTCAATTTAAACCATCCAAAAAGGTGGGTTCTACAAATATTTTTTTCAAACGTTTTGAAATAATAACACTTTACCAAGAAAAATTCAACATAATGTTTTATTATTTCTTTCTCAAATTTTTTCGGAATCGCTTTTTCAAATGTACAGGGATTTAAGTCTTATTAAACATCAATTCAAATAACCTGATTTATAAATTTAAATTTTATAAACTATGTTATAAAAAACCAAACAATCGATCAATTAAATTCCATAAAGGAATGAACTAACACTTAATATTTTTCAAAATGTCAAAAGGCTAATAATCAAATCTTAGCTTAGGTTTTGGTTGTCCAAGAATATAGATAATTTCCTAAGCATGCCATTTTGCTTATAACCCATTGGTTAATGCTTAAAAGAGTATCTAAGTTCCCTCAGACGAAATTGAAAGTCGCTAGTACAAAACATGCCATTTGCGTCGGCTGTTTTACCCCTGTTGTGACGGCTCAGCAACCGTAACAAATGCAGACGTCGCAGCAAGCATAAACCTTTTGCGACTGTTATTTAATCATCGCAAGAAAAACTTTTTGCTACGGTTTTATCAAATAACCGACATAATAGGTTTGTTTTTTGCGACGGTTCTTTAAAAAAACAGTAGCAAAATGTAACGTCTCGCCTTTTCGCACGCTTTAAATCGACACACGTGCCAATTCAAACCATACGGAAGGGTGGATTGTTATGGGGTAAATAAGAAAAAACAGGAAAAGAAAAATCAAAATAGAATCTTACAGCGGAACGATAAAATATAATAATCAATTATACAGTTCATGAAGCTGTTTTACAAAACATTTGGTTATATTTATATAGTACATATCAGAGTCACGCATACCATAGAATAAAAATTATGCAGCGGAATAAAATGGTGTAAGGGAATAATATAGTAGATAATAGTACAACAAATCTTCGTCTTCGTCCTCCAGAATAAAATTTTCAAATCCTGAAACGATCGGACTGACCCGAGCGAATTTAAAAGACAAAACACTCGAGTCAGAACTAAAATATCTTATGTGAGTTAAATCAACAGAAATAAATATGAGTGCATTAACTTAAGAGATGCTCGGAATTCACATCTCCTAAGGATCCGTTGAACTATTTACTATGTAGTAATATTTCGCTATTATAATTGTGTCTATTAGTAAAATAAACTTTCTTTTAAATAGCATTAAGGCTTTACATTTTCCACCTTAACACGTAATAATGCCAATAGTCCATACAGTACCGTAATACCTTCTGATCGGGAGGCTACCAGAGGATACTCCATAGATACGACACAAATAGAAACTCGTACAAAGCGCGCTAGGGTAGGTGACACGACACAACTAGGCAATGCCAGGGTAGATATACCAATTACGCTTCCGGGTCAGTGGTAACACATAGCCGCAGCTATCGCCCACCTCGAGCCATACCCCCAAATAAAAAATCAAAAGTGGGCACTCAATCAATCCAAAAGTCAAAGTATAATATCGAAGGGAGGTGTCCGATCAAAGGTGCAACCTCATTAACCCGTCAATCGCTCCTGTTTTAGCCACCTTATGCCAACTCACGGGAGTTGGGTCCACATAATTACCTCAAAGGAAACGTCATCGCCGTCCTACTTCATTCTGGAGTCTCCACCGCGTACACGGTTGTTAAAGTCGTTTTCGGAGTTGGCAGAGAGTATGACAACTTCCGATCCCGGTCTCTTCAACAACCAATCGTTATTATAACACCGCGGTCATTTTAAAAATAGTTTATACTTTAAACCAGAATAAAATATTCATTTAAAAACCATAGAAATACGATATCATTTCCTTTTTAAAAACCCAAATCAATATGATATCATTTTATTTCAAAATATATCTTTTTCAAAATCATAACACTTTCAAATCTATATTCCTAGAAGCTCGTAGCTTTGAAACATGACTTATAATACTTAAATGGTTTAAATATTAAATTTCTTTATTATAAAATAAAATAGCTTCTTCACCTTCACAAATCAATTTCAAATATAGATTTAAATCCCCAAATAAACCAATAAAATTTTCATATATTTCAAAGCTTTAATTATTCCACCATTTGAAAACTTATTCTTTGATAATTTCACATGTATCAAATTCAATTTGCTATTATTTAGATTTGAAATGTATACTTGTACTTAATAAATCCAATATAGTTTAAGTAAAACTTTAACTTCAAATAATTGGATATAATTTTTTTCAATTTATTTAACTTGATAAATTCATTTATCTCAACTTTACATTCATTTAAATTCTTTAAAACTAAATCAAGTTATAAGAATTATACTCTTTACAATCTCCATTTTTATTTAAACTTCAAATCAAATGTATTCAACTACAATTCTTAATAATTCAATTTAAACCAATTCCATATTTATCTTTCAACTTAATTTCATTTAAGTCATTTAAAACTCTATATATACAAAATTTAAATACGTACTTAACCACATAATATAAAACAATCAACTTCATTATTAAATTCATTTTTAACAATCAATTTTATAAATAGCTTAAATTCAAGAATTCAACTATATATACAATAGTATTTATATAACATCAAAATTAATATTTATTAAATCTTTTTCTTCCCAATACCATAGAAAATCATTTCAAAGTATTTTATATATAGACTACGATGTATGTATATAATTTTCTACCCTATGGTCAAGTGATACGGATATTTATCATTTCAATCCGCAATTTAAAAATAAAAATTACGGTTTTATATCATTTCAAACCGCAATCCCGAATGAAATAAAAATGCACAATAACTTGCAGTTTATACAATATAAAATACAGCATTCATTCATCCAATATCAATCATCAACCATTTATAACAATCATCATCCAATATAACAATAACATCCCTATAGAACGAATAATAAACAACAAGTATTAACTAGCAGTTTATATTCAACATTAAATAAAACTGTTTAACTGGCAGTTTATATGCAATAATAAATAAATAAAATTTAACTGGCAGTTTATATGCAAAAATAAATTAAATAACAATTTAATTTTAAATAAATGCAATCTAACTGAGATGATGATTAAATATATGCCCAAACAATCATAGATAAATTCTAAATCACAACAAAATTTAATTTAATAAACATATGAAATCTTAGAAGTTGTGAGTGAGTTAAAACACCCACCTTTTGAATTTAAATTGAATTTAAACCCAAAATTTTGACCGTCTCAGAATTCGTCCAAACAAGTATCATCGAGTCCGGAATTTCAATACGATCCTAACAAAAGAAACCGTGCGTAAAACGGATATCGTATGCAAAAGTTATGACGATAAATGCGATTGAAATCATTAAAAAAAATAAAAGAAATGGAACACATTTACCCCTTTTTAGTTTGCCACGTCATCTCCCCTACGTTCTTCACTCTACAGAATACGCAACACACGTAGTCACGAACGAACCCACTTACCGAACCTTTGTCCGCCGCCAGCTCACGCCTACGGCCATCTTTCACCATGTCGCCGCCACCGTTAAATTCGCCTCGACCTCCTCTTCCTTACGACACGAGTGCGATGCCCCCTGGTGCGAGCCGCCGTCGCCGTGATTAGGGTTTCCTGAACCCTAATCGGCCAATTCTAGGCGCCACAGTCCACGATACAACCTCAGACCACCATCAAACGACTCCACGCGTCGAACACTCCAATACCCATAAACTTATTTCATCGATTGAGGCCAAAATCAGAAATCCCCATTGTTTTAGGGTTTCGAAATTTTGACCTTTGACCGGGAATTCCCGATGACTCGAGCACCTTTTGCAAAAACAGACACTAGCCGCAGATTCGTATCAATGAGATCTCGATATATATATACATATATATATATATATATGTATATATTTTCGAGTTTTTTTGAGGAATTTGATTTTTGAAATTGATTTTGATTTGTATTTGGATCTAGAATTTGTTTGTCTGCCATTGAGGAGGAGAGAAAGAAATTGTACGTACAGACAAATGAGAAACAGGGAGGCTAGGGTTTATAACGACGTATTTATAGATAGGGTTGAAATAGAATAGATGGATCGGTTTGAATATACGCGCTAACGATAAAGTGGTCCAAAAAGCCCGTTTCGACTCCGGAGCGAAATTTTGTCAACCCATATATCAAAATAGATGTTTTAAAATATTTTAAACGCAATGGAAAAGTTTTCAAGTTCAAATTCTATCGTACGAAGAAGTTATGCTAAAATCAATATTTTCCAAATTGATTTCAATTGATTTCAATTGCATTTATTTCAAGGCGTTTCGAGTCCGTATGATCAAACGAGAAGTCCGATCGATACGAAACTTGAAATCCTACAAAAGTTCACCGTTACGGGTCCGACGAAACTGGTTTCGTCGAAATCCAAGTCAGTGGCCAAAATGGCTATTTTTATATTAATTAAAAAAATTAAAATTAATTAATAAAATCCAATTTTTAATTTCACTTCTATAATTGACAATTTTATCACTTTTATATTTCTTAATCATCTACAAAAAATTTAAACAAGTTTAGATGTCAATTTAAAGTTGATTCATCTATCAATTGCAGTGTCAAATCTTCAATTTCATTATATTCAAAATTATAAATAAATTTCCCATAATTCTATGAAATTAAATAAATCAATGATTATTCCATTTATAAATTTCAAAGATGGATTTAATATTGGATTCAAAAATCTATTATCTTAATATTCTTAGATTTCATTTAAATCTCTATTAACATAATATTTAGATGTTTAATTTCATTTATTTCAATTAAACCTATTATCATACATTAAACTTCAATATACTAACAAAACTTATTTTTGCATCCTTTTTATTCAACCAACTGTCATTTTATAAATAAAATTAACATTAGGTTCATACTTTATTACATAAATAACTTCAATTTCAACTAAATTACCATTTACGTAATTTTTAAATATTTAATCCATTTAATTGTAATTAATCCTTTTTATTAAATTTTAAATTCCGATAAATCAATAAAGCTTTATTCTCGATCCTTATAACTCAACAAATTGTCCAATATGAATAACCTTAACATTACTTACAAATATTCCCTTAATTAACATTAACCTAATATTAAATTATAATTATTGTTACAAATTTCAAAGTTTAAATTTACAAGCAACATACATAGGTAACATACAATAATCGTTACCGTTAACCTTCAGTCACATTAATAGGCTTTTATTGCTTACGAAACAATGTTAACATTTATTTTCATAATGCTAATTTCATTCACTCTATCCGTTACTACATTTATATCCATTAAAGTAACGTTTATTATCAATAACATCATTATAATTACTTAACATTTAAATGAACTTGATTTCCAATAAATTCATTGACCAATTAATTAGGTAACCTATAATAATTGTTATCATACCCTTAAATTACACTTAAGTTTATGCTATATTCAATTTATTACGTATTACTTTCTTAGTTAATAATTTTTGAATTTATTTCCCGATTCCCCTAATTTCAATCAATTATAACTTTACAATCTGTTTCAATTCATTTGCAATTTCATTTTTAACATTTACTTTAGTGTAAATAAATTTTTTACCAAGTTATTAATAATCAACCTACATTTATACAGTTGCAATTCATTTTAGTTATTATTTCATTAATACTATTTCAAATTTTATTTCTTTAGTATTAATTACAAAATCATATTAAATTAACAAAATAAAATGTTTTCCACTATTTCTTTATTGGGATTTCATTCCAATTGTCAAGAATTATTTTTATTTACCATTGCAACATTAAATTTCTAATAATTAGCTTTAATTACCCATTTATTACTATTAATTAAATTATACCTGCAATTGTTTCAATCTATTGGAATTGCATGGAATAAATTATTTATTAGCTTACATCGCATTCTTACATTAATGTAACTTTTGTTTACATTTATTAAAATTTGATTTCTCATTCCAATTAATAGACTAAATAAACAGGCAACCCATAATTATTGTCCACGTTTACCTTTTACGACATTTATAAGTTTATTGTTTACAGACCAAAATTGCAACATTTACATTATTTCTATTTATCGTAATCTCATTCAATTTATCAACACTTTAGCTTAGATTACATCTTTCCCATTCAGTTAAGTTATTATTCCCAACAATTATTACATTTACTTAAATATAAATTATAAAAAAATTATTTCTTTCTAAATTAAATTACGAAACCTTGTTAATTTAACCAATTTAATTATTAAATTTTACGGTCGTTACACTCTCCCTCACTCAAACTTTTCGTCCCCGAAAAGGAAAAAGAAGGGAAAAGAAGGAATTAAATTGACAATATATCTTATTCAAAATATTAACTTTATAAAACAATAATTTACAAAATTAATTAATTAAAATAAAATATACCAATTATAACAATTAAATCTTTTTATACTCAAATTTAATAAAGTTTGAAAAACACTTTTCAAAAAAAATTCTAAGTCCAAAATTTACGGAAAATTTTGGCGGAGTCTTCTTTGTACGGAGAGGCTCGAGAGAAAATATAATATCGATATATAACATATATTTTCCAAAATAATATATCCCAACACGGGAAAAATTATATAATAACAATATAAACCGTAATCCGAGAAACGTACCTATTTGTTGGGCAAATTACGCTTATTATTATGAAACCAAATGCAATAGCAATTGCTTCCATAACCTGTATTTCACTTATATAATCCAAAAGGGTTAACAATTATATAAAATGAAATATTTAAGGCGTTTCAACCACAAACAACAAATCAATACAACAACAATCAACAGCACACACATCAAATACAAATCAACCATCCAAGCAAACAAAACAAATTGGTTGGTTTGGGTTAAGACACTTTAAATCACATAGAGTGACAAATAACTATGAAGTATTTCCTTACTCAACAGTCTTAGATAAATTCAATAGATTATACATACATCTAAGCAATTAAAAATATCTTTAACCAAACAACTCATAAACCAAACAAACAGCCACTTCAAACAATAGATCAATTTTTTTTTTCTCTTTTTTTAATTTTTTTTCTATTTCTATTCATTACTTACCAATTCAATTTCATTTATCTATAAAGACAAATTCTATTTATTGCATTACATCTATTTATTTATATTATTCATATTCAATCAAATTTCTTAGTAGGTAAATTTATTAACTTAAGTTTATAGTCATTTTTTTCCAGTATTCATCTTTTATTCTTATTTTATTCAGAACTAACTTCAACATATTCACTTAAATTTATAATTACTTACTTACAATACCTACTTTCCATTATATTCAATTAGTAGCATTTCAATTATACTTTAGTTTATAACACCACAACATCAATTCTTATTTATTAAAGAGATTCATTGCACACTCTCATTCACAAGTTCACTTGTACAACTTCCGTTATATTTTCTTATTGAACATTGTAACTTTTATTATTTGGTAAGTTATATATATGCTTTTTAAGAATGTAATTGAAAGTTATACAAGTTTTCTCATTTCTTTTAATTAATTCATTGTTCAATAATTTTACCTTTTGAGTTACAAGTTACAATTTTCAACTTTTTTTTCTAATTTCCTTTATAACTTTGCATTAAATCCCTTATTTTATTAAAGGTACCAATTATTAATTAGTTATATTTCATTTTACTACGCTAAATTGAAACTATTAATTAACTGAAACTTAAGAACCAAATACCGGGTTTAAATTTCAAATCATTTAAAAATAATAGATAAATGTATACTTTATATATCCAATTATAATTAAACAATTTAAAATTTTATATTTGGTTTATCAAAAACAAATCTGCAGTAAACTACTACAGTGGTCTTCCCACTTCAAAACTCGAAAATGAATGTCGATGATGCGGCCGCCATCACCGAAATTATTTTCCAACGACAGAGAGGGAAGTGCAGAACTTATATTTTTTCCAAATTCTTCTTTAAACAATTCTTCCAAATTATATTGAAATATTCATATCAGAAGATACTTCTAAATAATATTGTTATTATATTCCAAAATCATTCTAAAGAAATTTTAAAACCCCGGAACTTAAGTTCGAAATTTTCCAGTTTTCATTCATTTTATTCCATCTTATTTCGACTATTATTTATAAATTTCATTACCTAACAACCAATATATTGCAACAAAATATATATATCATTTATAAAAATTTATTTTATATACATAGAAAATATAATAGGAAAAATTATTTCATTCACCTATATAAAACAAATATTATGCCGGTCTATCTATTAAGTGTTTAGAAACCCCTATTGATGTCATAGCGTCCCATGCACCGACCAGAATTTATAAATACAAAACGGAACATATTAACCCAATATTAAAACCTTTTATAACACTAACAAATACGCTCTCTCATATATACACTCAGCGACTACCATAGGGTATTACTACCCTATTAGTAAAGAGTCAGACCCTACAAATCTAAGGTTTATCGCAAAACCAAAGCTTTGATACCAGATGTAACGTCCCGCCTTTTCGCACGCTTTAAATCGACACACGTGCCAATTCAAACCATACGGAAGGGTGGATTGTTATGGGGTAAATAAGAAAAACAGGGAAAGAAAAAATAGAATCTTACAGTGGAACGATAAAATATAATAATCAAATATACAGTTCATGAAGCTGTTTTACAAAACATTTGGTTATATTTATACAGTACATATCAGAGTTACACATACCATAGAATAAAAATTATGCAGCAGTGTAGGTGAATAATATAGTACATAATAGTACTACAAATCTTCGTCTTCGTCCTCCAGAATAAAATCTTTAAATCCAAAAAAGCTCGGACTGACTCGAGCGAATTGAAAAGACAAAACACTCGAGTCAGAACTAAAATATCTTATGTGAGTTAAATCAACAGAAATAAACATGAGTGCAGTAACTTAAGAGATGCTCGGGATTCACATCTTCTAAGGATCCGTTAAACTTATTTACTATGTAGTAATATTTCGCTATTATAATAGGGTCTATTAGTAAAATAAACTTATTTTTAAATAGCGTTAAGGCTTTACATTTTCAATCTTAACACGTAATAATGCCAATAGTTTATACAGTACCGTAATACCTCCTGATCGGGAGGCAACCAGAGGATACTCCATAGGTATGACACAAATAGAAACTCGTACGAGGCGCGCTAGGGTAGATGACATGGCACAACTAGGCAATGCCAGGGTAGATATACCAATTACGCTTCCAGGTCGGTGGTAACGCATAGCCGCAGCTACCGCCCACCTTGAGCCACACCCCCAAATAAAAAATCAAAAGTGGCCACCCAGTCAATCCAAAAGTCAAAGTATAATATCGAAGGGATGTGTTCGATCAAAGGTGCTACCTCATTAACCCGTCAATCGCTCCTGTTTTAGCCACCTTATGCCAACTCACGGGAGTTGGGTCCACGTAATTACCTCAAAGAAAACGCCGCTGTCGTCCTACTTCATTCTGGAGTCTCCACCGCGTATATGGTTGTCAAAGTGGTTTTCGGGGTTGGCAGAGAGTATGACAACTTCTGATCCCGGTCTATTCAACAACCAATCGTTATTATCAACGCGGTCATTTTAAAAATAGTTTATACTTTAAACCAGAATAAAATATTCATTTCAAAACCATATAAATACGATATCATTTCCTTTTTAAAAACCCAAATCAATATGATATAATTTTATTTCAAAATATATCTTTTTCCAAAATCATAACACTTTCAAATCTATATTCCTTGAAACCCGTAGCTTTGAAACATGACTTATAATACTTAAATGGTTTAAATATTAAATTTCTTTATTATAAAATAAAATAGCTTCTTCACCTTCACAAATCAATTTCAAATATAGATTTAAATCCCCAAATAAACCAATAAAATTTCCATATATTTCAAAGCTTTAATTATTCCACCATTTCAAAACTTATTCTTTGATAATTTCACATGTATCAAATTCAATTTGCTATTATTTAGATTTGAAACGTATACTTATACTTAATAAATCCAATATAGTTTAAGTAAAACTTTAACTTCAAACAACTTGATAAAAAAAATTCAATTTATTTAACTTGATAAATTCATTTAAATTCTTTAAAACTAAATCAAGTTATAAGAATTATACTCTTTACAATCTCCATTTTTATTTAAACTTCAAATCAAATTTATTCAAGTATAACTCTTAATAATTCAATTTAAACCAATTCCATATTTATCTTTCAACTTAATTTCATTTAAGTCATTTAAAACTCTATATATACAAAATTTAAATATGTACTTAACCACATAATATAATACAATCAACTTCATTATTAAACTCATTTTTAATAATCAATTTTATACATAGCTTAAATTCAAGAATTCAACTATATATACAATAGTATTTATATAACATCAAAATTAATATTTATTAAATCTTTTTCTTTCCAAACCATAGAAAATCATTTCAAAGTATTTTATATATAGACCACGATGTCTGTATATAATTTTCTACCCTATGGTCAAGTGATGCGGATATTTATCATTTCAATCCGCAATTTAAAAATAAAAATTACGTTTTATATCATTTCAAACCGCAATCCCGAATGAAATGAAAATACACAATAACTTGCATTTTATACAATATAAAATACAGCATTCATCATCCAATATCAATCATCAACCATTTATAACAATCATCATCCAATATGACAATAACATCCCTATAGAACGAATAATAAACAACAAGTATTAACTAGCAGTTTATGTTCAACATTAAATTAAAACTGTTTAACTGGCAGTTTATATGCAATAATAAATAAATAAAATTTAACTGGCAGTTTATATGCAAAAATAAATTAAATAACAATTTAATTTTAAATAAATGCAATCTAACTGAGATGATGATTAAATATATGCCCAAACAATCATAGATAAATTCTAAATCACAACAAAATTTAATTTAACAAACATAAGAAATCTTAGAAGTTGTGAGTGAGTTAAAACACCCACCTTTCGAATTTAAATTGAATTTAAACCCAAAATTTTGACCGTCTCAGAATTCATCCAAACCAGCATCATCAAGTCCGGAATTTCAATACGATCATAACAAAAGAAACCGTACGTAAAACGGATATCGTATGCAAAAGTTCGGACGATAAATGCGATTGAAATCATTAAAAAAATAAAAGAAATGGAACACATTTACCCCTTTTTAGTTTGCCACGTCATCTCCCATGTGTTCTTCACTCTATAGAACACGCAACACACGCAGTCACGAATGAACCCACTTACCGAACCTTTGACCACCGCTAGCTCACGCCTACGGCCATCTTTCACCATGTCGCCACCACCGTTAAATTCGCCTCGACCTCCTCTTCCCGACGACACGAGTACGGTCCCCCCTGGTGCGAGCCGCCGCCGTCGTGATTAGGGTTTGCCGAACCCTAATCGGCCAATTCTAGGCGCCACAGTCCACGATACAACCTCTAACCATCATTAAACGACTCCATGCGTCGAACACTCCAATACCCATAAACTGATTTCATCGATTGAGGCCATCAGAAATCCTTAAATTTTGTTTTAGGGTTTCGAAATTTTGACCTTTGACCGCGAATTCCCAATGACTCGAGCACCTTTTGCAAAAATAGACACTGGCCGCAGATTCGTATTAATGAGATCTTCAATATATATATATATTTGAATTTTTTTGAGGAGTTTGATTTTTGAAATTGATTTTAATTTGTGCTTGGATCTAGAATTTGTTTGTCTTCCATTGAGGAGGAGAGAAAGAAATTGTACGTACAAAAAAATGAGAAATAGGGAGGCTAGGGTTTATAACGATGTATTTATAGATAGGGTTGAAATAGAATAGATGGATCGGTTTGAATATACGCGCTAACGATAAAGTGGCCCAAAAAGCCTGTTTCGACTCCGGTGCGAAATTTTGTCAACCCATATATCAAAATAGATGTTTTAAAATATTTTAAACTCAATGGAAAAGGTTTCAAGTCCAAATTCTATCGTATGAAGAAGTTATGCTAAAATCAACATTTTCCAAATTGATTTCAATTGCATTTATTTCAAGGCGTTTTGAGTCCGTACGATCAAACGACAAGTCCGATCGATACGAAACTTGAAATCCTACAAAAATTCACTATTATGGATCCAATGAAACTAGTTTCGTCAAAATCTGAGTCAGTGGCCAAAATGACTATTTTTATATTAATTAAATAAATTAAAATTAATTAATAAAATCCAATTTTTAATTTCACTTCTATAATTGACAATTTTATCACTTTTATATTTCTTAATCATCTACAAAAAATTTAAACAAGTTTAGATGTCAATTTAAAGTTGATTCATCTATCAATTACAGTGTCAAATCTTCAGTTTCATCATATTCAAAATTATAAATAAATTTCCAATAATTCTATTAAATTAAATAAATCAATGATTATTCCATTCATAAATTTCAAATAGATGTATTTAATATTGGATTCAAAAATGTATTATCTTAATATTCTTAGATTTCATTTAAACCTCTATTAACATAATATTTAGATGTTTAATTTCATTTATTACAATTAAACCTATTATCATACATTAAACTTCAATATACTGACAACTTTATTTTCGCATCCTTTTCATTCAACCAACTGTCATTTTATAAATAAAATTAACATTAGATTCATACTTTATTACATAAATAACTTCAATTTCATCTAAATTAATATTTACGTAATTTTTAAATATTTAATCCATTTAATTGCAATTAATCCTTTTTATTAAATTTTAAATTCCAATAAATCAATAAAGCTTTATTCTCGATCCTTATAACTCAACAAATTGTCCAATATGAATAACCTTAACATTACTTACAAATATTGCCTTAATTAACATTAACGTACTATTAAATTATAATTATTGTAACAAATTTCAAAGTTTAAATTTACAAGCTACATACATAGGTAACATACAATAATCGTTACCATTAACCTTCAGTCACATTAATAGGCTTTTATTGCTTACGAAACAATGTTAAGATTTATTTTCATAATGCTAATTTCATTCACTCTATCCGTTACTACATTTATATCCATTAAAGTAACGTTTATTATCAATAACATCATTATAATTACTTAACATTTAAATGAACTTGATTTCCAATAAATTCATTGACCAATTAATTAAGTAATCTATAATAATTGTTATCATACCCTTAAATTACACTTAAGTTTATGTTATATTCAATTTATTACGTATTACTTTCTTAGTTAATAATTTTTGAATTTATTTCCCGATTCCCTAATTTTTATTAATTACAACTTTATAATCTGTTTCAATTTATTTGCAATTCATTTTTAACATTTACTTCAGTATATAAATTTTGTAACCAAGTTATTAACCATCAACCTACATTTATACAGTTGCAATTCATTTTAGTTATTATATCATTAATACTATTTCAGATTTTATTTCTTCAGTATCAATTACAAAATCATATTAAATTAACAAAGTAAAATGTTTTCCACTATTTCTTTATTGGGATTTCATTCCAATTGTCAAGAATTATTTTTATTTACCATTGCAACATTAAATTTTTAATAATTAGCTTTAATTACCCATTTATTACTATTAATTAAATTATACCCTGCAATTGTTTCAATCTGATGGAATTGCATGGAATAAATTATTTATTAGCTTACATCACGTTCTTACATTGATGTAACTTTTGTTTACATTTATTAAAATTTGATTTCTCATTCCAATTAATAGACTAAATAAACAGGCAACCTATAATTATTGTCCACATTTACCTTTTACGACATTTATAAGTTTATTGTTTACAGACTAAAGTTGCAACATTTACATTATTTTTATTTATCGTAATCTCATTCAATTTATCAATACTTTAGCTTAGATTACATCTTTCCTATTCAGTTAAGTTATTATTCCCAACAATTGTTACGTTTACTTAAATATAAATTATAAAAAAATTATTTCTTTCTAGATTAAATTACGAAACCTTGTTAATTTAACCAATTTAATTATCAAATTTTACGGGTTGTTGCACAAAAAGTTGTTATTTGAGTTCAAAAGTTTGGCCTTTTGTGACGTTTGTTGTAAATAACCGACGCAATAACTTTATTTTGTGCTATGGTTCTTCGTAATAACAGTAGCAACAGACCTGTGGGTTGTTTCAAAAAAATGAAATTTTGCTATAATTTTTCTTGCAACCGTCGCAAAAAAGAGGAAAAAAGTAATTTTTTTGCTGCGGTTGTTTATATAACTAGCTCAGTCACATTTGCAAAATATCGGTAATAGAAAAATATTTAAGCAATTATCTAATAAAAGGCAATGAATAATAAAAATATATAAGCAATTCACATAATTTAATAACATATTGTCTTACAATACACTTGCAATATTAATCTTCTAATGCTTGTCTTTACATACATAATTGTGTCATCACATCAAAAAAAACAACATGCAAAAAGGATCCGGTAAAGAAACTTCAATGCCACTTCCATTTTCCATGTTCCAACAGAAATTAATCTAGTTCCAAGAGTTCTTCCTATTCCTTGAAAGATTGCTCTCACTGGTCCTTGTCAATTTAGAACCGAAATTGTACATCGCAAAAGTGAACTTTAATAAATCATCATAAATTTATGGTCCTATACTTGATTGAAAAGTCACAGCTGATGGCCGGAGTTGATAAACAAAAAGAATCGAAGAAGTATCACGTACATTTTTCCAACACACCTTCAAACCTTCAGATGCTATATTAGTTGTTTAGTTTAAAAAATACATGTACAAAGTTTAACATATGTGGATATAAGTGTCATCTTTATAAAAAAAATGAGTTTTTTTAATAAAACAAGGTACCATTGCATAGTTTTTCACTTTTTAGTGGCATTTACCAGTAACTAACAAAAAGATTTGTTGCTATGGGTGCAAATGGGTGCATCAAGAACCAAATGGAAAAAATAAGGTATTTAACTTTGCTACCTCTTCAAAACTTCAATCTATGCGTTACTGTTATAATGAAATACATTACTTTAATCCACTGCTCATCGTCCTCCTGACGATGTTCTGAAAGCATTCATCCATACAAGTCCGTCCCGGGTTCAAACGGGACCGAAGGCACTACTCCTACTACATCTGTAACAACCCTAGATTTTTGCCTATATATTTTAAATTTTACTTTATTTTATTTTAATTATTTTAAATTTATTTTTATTTCAAATATTTCATTTTAAATATAAATGCTGATCTATAGTTCAAAATAGTATAAATTGGACATTTTACTAAAAAAGTGAATTTCTACTCAAACTGTTTGAACTTTGACTTTTAAAATTAAAATTTAAAATCATTTTAAATATTAAATTTTATCTTTTATTATGAAAATAGATGTAATAACTTGAACACTGCTTTTCGTTTCGTTGAAAACGGAGTTAAACTGTGAAAGTTATGTATATTTCAATATTGAGTGCAATTTGTTTATTCTGCAATTTTGTTATTTCTAAATTGTGTAAATTATATTTTTTTGTCATATTTCATTTTAATCTGGATCAATATGTTATTTTATGTATATTTTTGTATTATAATAATTTTAAAATAAAGTAAACAATTTTCCAAAGTCAATGGTGATTTATTTGTAATTTCTGGACACCGTTTTGGATTTTTAAGAAATTTCTTTAAATCTTTTCCTATTTTCTTTAAAAAACAATATGTGTTAATATTTTATTTTAAGTATATTTTGTCTTTTAATATTTTTAAAGTGATGTTTGAATTTTTCCAAAGCTTATTGAATTTATTTCCAAATTTTAAGCCTAGTTTCCATTTTTCTGCTATTTTCTTTATTTAAATTATATTTAAATTTAAATTTATATATTTATTTGTGAATGCATCTTTACTTTTATGTTTTTATCTTTTTTATAAATATTTTTACAAGTCCATATAAATTTCAAAAAGTTCATTCTGTTTATTTTCCATTTTTCTAAACTAGATTGCAATCTTGTGCTATTTTCTTATTTTAACCTTATATCGTTAATAAATATTTATATATATCTTATATTTTGTTATATTTTCGAATTTGTGACTCAAATCATTATTATTTTCAGTAATGTAAACTTATATGAATAAATAAAGGAAATACCAAAGGTTTTAAAAGCTTTTGAAACGTAAGTCGTTTCTTTTACCGTTTCCTCATTTACTCTTTGGCATTTTTTATTTATTTATTAGCCTTTACTTCTTTTGGCTGTATATTACTTTGTTTGGCTGTGTATTCCAGTCTTCATTCACTAAAAAAAATTCCACTTCTTATTCATTCACGGCTAGGAGAAAAAATTGGGTAATGGCCTCCTCTTTTTGCACTTTTTCTTCCATTTTTTCCATACTTTTGTCTTGTTTCTTTCTTCTATTTGCATGGCCTCCTCACTATTGCCATGGCCACCACTCTCTACATCTATTCCCTGCCATCATCACCACCTACATTCAGGGTCATGACCATATCCGAGCCAACCATGGTGACAAAACCCCTCAAAATCCAACCTATGCCTTGAAAACATGCTAGTTTGAGCCTTGTTGCTTCACCACTTCATTTTCCACCACCACCACCACCTCTAGCCGCCGCCACCACCTCTGACCAGACCACCACACACCACTCCAACATCATTCCAGATTTGAACTTGAATGGCTAATCCAAACCACTCCAAGGCCGAGCCCTTTTGTTGACCTAGGTTAGAAAACTATATACAGACCCGTGGTTATTTTATAAAGTATTTTGGATAATTTTAAGTATTTTAAAATATAAATTTATGAAATTTGATTTAAATAGGTTTTTAAATGTTTAAAATAAAGAAATTATGATTTTTCTATGAGTTAAAAATGTAATTAATGAATGGTTAAATGGGATTATTAAATATAACTTAAGTTTGGAAATTTGTAATTTTGGTTAAAAACGATATTTAGGTTATATGAATAAAATGGAAATTTAATTTTATTGGAAATTGGTAAATATGATAAATTGATTAAATTTGGAATTTAAGTGATTTATTAAAGTATTATTGATTTTTCTATGAATTTAAGTGGTTAAATAAATGAATGTTTAAAAGTGATCTTTTAAAAGTATAACTTGACTTGGAAATGTAAAATTGGTTTTTAGTTAAAGGTTTAAGTTAAAAAAAAAAAATTGGTTTATTTGAGAAATGGAGGAAAGATAAGTGTTAGTTTGCTTATTTAAAAATATGAAGAATTGGAAACTTTTACACTTGAATTTATTTAGTAAATTGTTGAAAATTAGATGTAAGTATAAGAAAGTTATTATATAAAAATAATATGTTAAATAATATGTTAATGAACATTTTAAAGGTTAAAATATGATTTTTTAAAATGTTTATTGGTTTTAAATTGAAGTTTATTATTGGCTGGAAATACACAAAAACCTGGAATTAACTTTTAATAGCATTCAGAAATGCTATAGTTTTCTGAATTGAACTAAAATTGTGTAAAAAGAGCTATTGCAGCATTTCTGAAATGCTGTAGTTGCTGTAATTGAACTTATAGGCTAATATTGGACTCAGGTCTATTGTAGCATTCTCTGGAAATGCTATAGTGGTCTGCAGTCTTTGCTGAAATCAAATTTAAACATTGTTTTGAAATCTGAGCTACCGCAGCATTTCTGGAAATGCTGTCTTTGTTGTTTTAAACTAAAATTTAACTAAAACTGAGTTTTAACAGCAGTTTTTAAGAGCTGTCTTTGCTGAATTAAAATGTTTTCAAGTATAACTTATAACAGCTTTTTCTAAATGCTACGAAAGACTGAAATTTTAATAAATATGATTTTTGACTTAGTAATTGAGCTCAGAATGACTTGAAACTTTGAAATTTAAATACTTGATTTGAAACTATAATAACTACATTTTTAAAATGATTTTAATTGAATTAAATTGATGGAATATAAATTATTTAAAAGGTGATTTGAGATGATAATAAATGAATGTTATCTTGAATTTAAACATGTTTAAGATATGATATATTGAAATGATTTGAAATGAAGTTTTGAGAATATATGATATTTTGATATATATTAAATGTTTGAAATAAAGTTTTTGAAAGATATGATATTTTGAAATTAAAATGATTCAAAAATGAAGTTTGAAAGATATGATATTTATGTATTAAAAATGATTTGAAATAACTTGATATTTATTTTGATAAATATTTGAATTTGAAAGATATGGTATGTTGATATATTGAAATGGTTTAGAAATGATTTAATCTTTCTTTGATAAAGATTTGGATCGAAAGGATATTTTATTTTGAAGTATGAAAATACTGTTTTAAAGTTATAACCATGGGTTATAATAACGATTGGTTGTTAAAGAGGCCGGGATCGGATATTGTTTTATCGCCGGCCAATACCGAAAACCACTTTAACAACTGCATACACGGTGAAAATTCCAGAATGAAGTAGGATGGTGGTTACGTTTCCTTTGAGGTAAATACGTAGACCCGACTCCCGTGAGTTGGCATAAGGTGGCTAAAACAGGAGCGATTCTCGGATTAATGAGGTAGCACCTCTGATCGGACGCACTTCTTCGTATGCCATTCTATTACTTTTGTGATTGTTTTGGTGCGCACCTTTGATTTGGGAGTGTTGTTCGAGGTGGACGGTAGCTGCGCGCTACGCGTTTCCACCCATCCGGATGCGTAATTGGTATATCTACCCTGGCATTGCCTAGTTGTGTCATGTTACCTACCATAGCGAGCCTTATACGATTTTGGTTTTGTACCATACCTACGGAGTGCCCTCTGACGACTCCCGTTACGGGGGAGATTACGGTACTGTATAGACTATGGAATATATTATGTGTTAAGGTGGAAAATGTAAAGCCTTAACGCTATTTAAAAGTAAGTTTGTTTTACTATAGACACTATTATAATAGCGCAATATACTACATAGTAAATAGTTTAACGGATCCTTAGAAGATGGGCGGTCCCAAGCACATTCTAAGTTACTTGTACCTTTACTACAGCTCACTTGAGTTGGTTTACATTGTATAAGTATGTATGTCCTGACTCGAGTGTTTGTATTTTTATTTACGCTCGGGTCAGTCTAAGTACTCACAGATTTGGATTTCCACTTTCTGGAGATTGCAATCGCTGGAGATTATCTACTTGTCAAGTTTTATCTTTTGCGGTCTGTTGTTCCTTTCAGCTCTTGTATTAGTAGACTTCCATGTAGTGAGACTTCCTTTGTACTTTATTTCTTCTGTTGTATTTTATGTAACTCTGATATTTTATATAGTAGCTTCATGAACTACTATTTCTTTTACTTCCGCTTCATTATTATTTCTCTGTGTTTGTGATCTGCGATTTTTTATTTACTGTATATTCTGAGATTTGCCAAATTTTTATTTACAACGCGGTATTTTGAGCAATTCAATTCCGGCATGAGTGTCTACCTATACACTTATAATGGATGCGAATGGTTGAAAATACCGGGTCGTTACAGTTGGTATCAGAGCTTTGGTAGCACCAGGCGAAACTCAGCATATGGAGTGAATGTATTTATAGAATTACTTTCATTCGAGTTTGAATCTCTTCCTTTTTGACTCGATTCCTTTGAATTTTGGAACGTTCCCTACGGTTCCAAAATCCATTCGTGTCCTTCACTATTCATTTTCTTTTGATTCTGGAGTATCCTATAACTCCGCTTCGAATGATCTTTATAATGAGTTGGCAGTCCCGCCAATCTCAGAAATTGAATTGTAAAAGGAGGAAACTCCTTTACAACTAGCATCGATTGACCAGAGATTTATATCTATCCTTGGTTTAGATGCTAATATCTTTTGTTATCCCAAACTCTAACTCTTGAGATTTAATGTAGATTTACCCCATAAAAATCCATATTGATCTTATTCTTTAAGTCACGGTTGACCCGGTTAAGGTTGCCCGCGTTTTATTTAAGCTTATCCACCCCCCTACTCTATTATTTAATCACCCTGTCTTTTATTTCCAATCTATTCTTCCAAACATTTTGAATTGTACTTGTATATCTATGTTTTGTTTTGTATATTGTGTTGTTTGAGTTGTTGATGTTGATTTGGGTTTCCGATCGATTCGTCTGATCAACGCTATCAATAGGATTTCCAAAACACTTTGACAGAACAAACTGACACAATATTATTTTAAAATTTGGTTAATGAAATAAATTTTGATATATAAGTAAATTTATAGAACTTAATAAACTGATTTAAATTGATTATTTGAAGTGATAATACTTGATTTATCATTTATTGTTCTATAAATGAATTTATAGATGGTTATAAATTGATTTGGGAACTGAAATGAATTTAGAACAAGAAATCTGAGAATTTAATTTCCGATGGTTTCAAACCTTGTGTTTAAAGTTTTAAAGGGTTATATTATTTAAAGTATTTTCGAATAGAAATTTGTTTTCAAAGAACTTGAAAGTTTAAAAATTAGTGCTCTTCTCTTTGTCGCTGGAAAATAACTTCGATGATGACCGCGGCATCATCAACGTTTATTTTTGAGTTTCAAAGTGAAGAGACCGCTCTGTAGACTTACTACAGCTTTGTTTTGGTAAATCAAATTGATTTGAATTGAATTTCTAAAATATGACTTGATTTATAATATATAGAGATATGATTTAAATTTGATTTGATAAACTATGCACATACCTTTAGTTATCTCTAAATGGTTTGAAGAAATCAGAAATTTAATTCTTAAATTTTATTTTTAAAGAATAATTTCAATTATAAAAAGAAAATCAAAATTTTTTGGATAAATAATTCAAACTTGAGATAATTGAATTGGAAAGTGTTATTTGTTTAATACTCAATTGCATTTCAATATAACTTACCTTAATTTCTGAAGTTAATAATGTAATTGGATAATATACAATATAAAAAGATTTTATAAATAAAATTTGAGTTGTTATAATAAACGTTATACACTTAAATTTTAGTTGAAAAAAAAAGAGATTAACGGAGGTAAATAGAATAAATGGGTAATTGAATAATTTACAATATAAAATAATGTTAAAAGAACTAAGAATAAAAGAAAGCAGTTATAATAAGTGTAAGTATATTTAACATAAGTGATAAATATATTAAGCGGAATAAATTTAATTTTAATTAGGAATAAAGAAGAATAAAATTTATTAAGTACATTGTGAGTGAAATAAATGATTATTTTTCAAACCCATGGTTTTAAAAATTGTTAATTTAAGATGATTGGATAATAAGATAATGAAATTTGGGATAGTTAAGATTTATTTAACTTGTGTAAAGATTTACTCTCTATTTAAGTTGAAATTTCCATGCTTTCAAATTTATTTCCTTATTTTGTTTTTCAAACTATCTTTTTGTTGTCCTTATTATCCTTATCTTCCTACAGACTGGTATAGGCATCTTTCTATAATCTTTCCGTTTAGAAATATTTCTATAATCTTTGATAATCTTTGGTAATCATTTTGAATCCACCTTTTTCGTGCTTGTGTTCTTAATTTTGGAGAATCTTGGAAAGATCATCTCCACCTTGTTAAACTTAACTATAACAACAATTATCAGATATAATTTCAATCTTCTTGTCATCTTATCTTAATCCTATTTCACTCTATCCTTTTATGTGCTTTTCCGTACCTCATTCCTTTTCGAGGACGAAAACTTTTGAGTGGGGGAGAGTGCAACAACCCTAGATTTTTGCCTATATATTTTAAATTTGACTTTATTTTATTTTAATTATTTTAAATTTATTTTTATTTCAAATATTTCATTTTAAATATAAATGCTGATCTATAGTTCAAAATAGTATAAATTGGACATTTTACTAAAAAAATGAATTTCTACTCAAACTGTTTGAACTTTGACTTTTAAAATTAAAATTTAAAATCATTTTAAATCTTAAATTTTATCTTTTATTATGAAAATAGATGTAATAACTTGAATACTGCTTTTCGTTTCGTTGAAAACGGAGTTAAACTGTGAAAGTTATGTATATTTCAATATTGAGTGCAATTTGTTTATTCTGCAATTTTGTTATTTTTAAATTGTATAAATTATATTTTTTGTCATAATTCATATTAGTCTGGGTCAATATGTTATTGTATGTATATTTTTGTATTATAATAATTTTAAAATAAAGTAAACAATTTTCCAAAGTCAATGGTGATTTATTTGTAATTTCTGGACACCGTTTTGGATTTTTAAGCAATTTCTTTAAATCTTTTCCTATTTTCTTTAAAAAAAATTATGTGTTAATATTTTATTTTAATTATATTTTGCCTTTTAATATTTTTAAAGTGATGTTTGAATTTTTCCAAAGCTTATTGAATTTATTTCCAAATTTTAAGCCTAGTTTCCATTTTTATGCTATTTTCTTTATTTAAATTATATTTAAATTTAAATTTATATATTGTGAATGCATCTTTACTTTTATGTTGTTATCTTTGTTATAAATATTTTTACAAGTCCATATAAATTTTCCAAAGTTCATTCTGTTTATTTTCCATTTTTCTAGACTAGTTTGCAATCTTGTGCTATTTTCTTATTTTAACATTATATCATTAATAAATATTAGATATATCTTATATTTTGTTATATTTTCGAATTTGGGACTGAAATCATTATTATTTTCAGTAATGTAAACTTATATGAATAAATAAAGGAAATACCAAAGGTTTTAAAAGCTTTTGAAACATAAGTCGTTTCTTTTACCGTTTCCTCATTTACTCTTTGGCAGTTTTTATTTGGGGGAATTAATTTAAAGGACAAAAATTTCTATATTTTTTGCCTCAAGGACACGACCTCAATATTTTTGCCACAAGGACAAACATTCTTCTAAAATTTATTCACAAGGACAAACATTTTCCAAAATTATTCATAAGGACAACAAAACTGATACCGAGCTAAAAACTGATACCTAAAAACTGCTACCGATAACTATAAACTGATACCTAAAAACTGCTACCGATAACTAAAAACTGATACCTACAGAAAGTTGTCCTTCAGGATAAAATATTGAAGGTCTGTCCTTGAGGCTAAAAAGCTGTGAAATTTTGTCCTTGACAATAATTTCCTGTTTTTATTTATTTATTAGCCTTTACTTCTTTTGGCTGTATATTACTTTGTTTGGCCGTGTATTCCATTCTTCATTCACTAAAAAAAAAATCCACTCCTCATTCATTCACAGCTAGGAGAAAAAATTGGGTAATGGCCTCCTCTTTTTGCACTTTTTCTTCCATTTTTTCCATACTTTTGTCTTGTTTCTTTCTTCTATTTGCATGGCCTCCTCATTATTGACATAGCCACCACTTTCTACATCTATTCCCTTCCATCATCACCACCTACACTCCAGGTCATGACCATATCCGAGCCAACCATGGTGACAAAACCCCTCAAAATCCAAAGTATGCCTTGAAAACATGCTAGTTTGAGCCTTGTTGCTTCACCACTTCATTTTCCACCACCACCACCACCTCTAGCCGCCGCCACCACCTCTGACCATACCACTACACACCACTCCAACACCATTCCAGATCTGAACTTAAATGGCCAAGCCAAACCACTCCAAGGCCGAGCCCTTTTGTTGACCAAAAACATGCTATTTTGCCTTAAATCCTTCACCTACCCTAAGTGTAACTTCCTCCACTTGTTTAGCCTTGTAGCCGCACCTTTTCCATACCCATACCTGATCCAAACCATGCTCAAACCTGACCTTATTGGTCCCCTAGGCCATGCAAACAAGCATACAGAGCAAGTGCAAAGTCTTTAGTTTTGTTTTGTACATCTATTTCTAACATTGTTTAAGTATATCTTGTTTTTGAAACTTATGTTTCATATATTTGTTTTTCTCATGTATCCAAGTAGATTTATCTTTGGCTCTCTCAAACTCGAATCATTGCGTGCCATAGTGCTTTTGAAGATCTCAGTTTGTGCTTTTGATCGTTGTCTCCAGCTTATACAAGTGAGTAAATCTCACCAGACGTTTATACTTATACAAATGTGAATTGACACCATTTGAATGGGTAGAACTATTATGTGATGTTATAACTGCCTGTGATTAATTACATATGATGCTAAACCTGTTAAATTTCATGTCGTATCATCTGTTATTATATATATGTTGTTACTGTTCATTTATATCTGTTTATCACACTGCAAGTTCCCTGTAGATTAGAAATCACTATGGGCTGAAATGATACATACCCGAACGGACTTTAGAATAGGGAAGAATCGTTATGGGCTGAAATGATAGGCCTGAACGGTTTTTATTTATTTTATTTAACTTGGGATTGCGGGTTTGAAATGATAGAACCCGGATTTTTCTTTTTAAACTGCGGATTGAAATGATACATATCTGAATCACTTGACCTAGGTTAGAAAACTATATACAGACCCGTGGTTATTTTATAAAGTATTTTGGATAATTTTAAGTATTTTAAAATATAAATTTATAAAATTTGATTTAAATAGGTTTTTAAATGTTTAAAATAAAGAAATTATGATTTTTCTATGAGTTAAAAATGTAATTAATGAATGGTTAAATGGGATTATTAAATATAACTTAAGTTTGGAAATTTGTAATTTTGGTTAAAAACGATATTTAGGTTATATGAATAAAATGAAATTTTAATTTTATTGGAAATTTGTAAATATGATAAATTGATTAAATTTGGAATTTAAGTGATTTATTAAAGTATTATTGATTTTTCTATGAATTTATGTGGTTAAATAAATGAATGTTTAAAAGTGATCTTTTAAAAGTATAACTTGACTTGGAAATGTAAAATTGGTTTTTAGTTAAAGGTTTAAGTTAAATTAAAAAAAAATAGTTTATTTGAGAAATGGAGGAAAGATAAGTGTTAAGTTGCTTATTTAAAAATATGAAGAATTGGAAACTTTTACACTTGAATTTATTTAGTAAATTGTTGAAAATTGGATGTAAGTATAAGAAATTTATTGTATAAAAATAATATGTTAAATGATATGTTAATGAGCATTTTAAAGGTTAAAAAATGATTTTTAACAATGTTTATTGGTTTTAAATTGAAGTTTATTATTGACTGGAAATACACTAAAACCTGTAATTAACTTTTAATAGCATTCAGAAATGCTATAGTTTTCTGAATTGAACTAAAATTGTGTAAAAAGAGCTATTGCAGTATTTCTGAAATGCTGTAGTTGCTGTAATTGAACTTATAGGCTAATATTGGACTCAGGTCTATTGTAGCATTCTCTGAAAATGCTATAGTGGTCTGCAGTCTTTGCTGAAAACAAATTTAAACCTTGTTTTGAAATCTGAGCTACCGCAGCATTTCTGAAAATGCTGTCTTTGTTGTTTTAAACTAAAATTTAACTAAAACTGAGTTTTAACAGCAGTTTTTAAGAGCTGTCTTTGCTGAATTAAAATGTTTTCAAGTATAACTTATAACAGCTTTTTCTAAATGCTACGAAAGGCTGAAATTTTAATAAATATGATTTTTGACTTAGTAACTGAGCTCAGAATGACTTGAAACTTTGAAATTCGAATACTTGATTTGAAAGTATAATAATTACACTTTTAAAATGATTTTAATTGAATTAAATTGATGGAATATAAATTATTTAAAAGGTGATTTGAGATGATAATAAATGAATGTTATCTTGAATTTAAAGATGTTTAAGATATGATATATTGAAATGATTTGAAATGAAGTTTTGAGAAGATATGACATTTCGATATATATTAAATGTTTGAAATAAAGTTTTTGAAAGATATGATATTTTTAAAATTAAAATGATTCAAAAATGAGGTTTGAAAGATATGATATTTATGTATTAAAAATGATTTGAAATGACTTGATATTTATTTTGATAAATATTTGAATTTGAAAGATATGGTATGTTGATATATTGAAATGGTTTAGAAATGATTTAATCTTTCTTTGATAAAGATTTGGATTGAAAGGATATTTTATTTTGAAGTATGAAAATATTGTTTTAAAGTTATAACCACGGGTTATAATAACGATTGGTTGTTAAAGAGACCGGGATCGGATATTGTCTTATAGCCGGCCAATACCAAAAACCACTTTAACTACTGCGTACGCGATGGAGATTCCAGAATGAAGTAGGATGGTGGTGGCGTTTCCTTTAAGGTAAATACGTGGACCCGACTCCCGTGAGTTGGCATAAGGTGGTTAAACCAGGAGCGATTCTCGGATTAATGAGGTAGCACCTCTGATCGGACGCACTTCTTCGTATGCCATTCTATTACTTTTGTGATTGTTTTGGTGTGCACCTTTGATTTGGGAGTGTTGTTCGAGGTGGGCGGCAGCTGCGCGCTACGTGTTTCCACCTGTCCGGATGCGTATTTGGTATATCTACCCTGGCATTGCCTAGTTGTGTCGTGTCACCTACCATAGCGAGCCTTATACGATTTTGGTTTTATACCATACCTATGGAGTGCCCTCTGACGACGCCCGTTACGGGGGAGATTACGGTACTGTATAGACTATGGGAATATATTATGTGTTAAGGTGGAAAATGTAAGGCCTTAACGCTATTTAAAAGTAAGTTTATTTTACTATAAACACTATTATAATAGCGCAATATACTATATAGTAAATAATTTAACGGATCCTTAGAAGATGGGCGGTCCCAAGCATCTTCTAAGTTACTTGTACCTTTACTACAATTAACTTGAGTTGGTTTACATTGTATAAGTATGTATGTCCTGACTCGAGTGTTTGTATTTTTATTTACGCTCGGGTCTCACAGATTTGGATTTCCACTTTCTGGAGATTGAAATCGCTGGAGATATCTACTTGTCAAGTTTTATCTTTTGCGGTCTGTTGTTCCTTTCAGCTCTTGTATTAGTAGACTTCTATGTAGTGAGACTTCCTTTGTACTTTATTTCTTCTGTTGTATTTTATGTAACTCTGATATTTTATATAGTAGCTTCATGAACTACTATTTCATTTACTTCCGCTGCATTATTATTTCTCTGTGTCTGTGATCTGTGATTTTTTATTTACTGTAAATTCTGAGATTTGCCAAATTTTTATTTACAACGCGGTATTTTGAGCAATTCAATTCCGGCATGAGTGTCTACCTATACACTTATAATGGATGCGAATGGTTGAAAATACCGGGTCGTTACAACATCCATTTTGGAATCACCCTCAGGATTAGTCGCGATTAGCCCTTGCACTTCACTGCGCCATCATCGACTCCCAGCTCTTGTCTTCCACACGAAAATGTTCAAACCGGATCGAAGTGGTTTTAGGGAAATAAATCCCGACTCTTCGAAACGATCAGTGCATTGGCCAATATTGATAGTCAGTTATCTAACCATCAATTAACATTCACAAACAATCATTAAGCCATAATAATTTCTCCCAAATTATTTATAATCCTCAAAATATCTTCGCAATATATTTTTCCACTTTTCAACCCTTTTGAAAACAGTTTCAAATGATTTTTCTCTCACGGAATAAATTCCCCAAATATTCTCGATTCCCATTGAAATCACCAAGTACAAAAAACTTTAGATTTTAAAATAGTTCAAAACACTTTATTATAAAATATACTTTAAAACGTTTAAACTAAACTACTTAAACACTTTATTCAAAAGTATATGTTTGAAATATTTAAAATAAAACTACTTTATAAAATATAAAACTAATTTCTAAAATTAAATTAAGCCAAACTAAATTTAAAATAAGAGTTACGAAATTCTATACAAATTTTCAAATAAAACTTTAACCAAACTATCTTTAAAATAAAACTACTTTATAAAATTAAGATATTAATACTAAATTTTAATAAATATTTACCTTTTAAAATTTTAACAACTTAAATCATAATTTTTTAAAAACATTCCTTTAAATAACTTTAAAACTTTCAACTTGTACTTAAAAATCAGCTTTGAAAACGTACTCGTCTTTTCAGGGAATCCACTTCTCTTTCACGCCTTTCAAAAATAAACTACTATTTATTTTTAAAACTAATTACCCATTCCTCTATAAATTTCCATCGTGAAATTTATACTTCCAAAATATCCGCTGATATCTTAATTTACTTATAATCCCAGTTTATAAAGTTCCATAGACTTATTCCTTTAAAATTACAGTTTTCAAATACTTAATCAAATTCCAAATTGATTTTCAGATTTTACTCCATTTCAAAATAAATTCCTTTACTTACTCTATGTTTATTTCAAAAGCCAATAACTTCAGATTTTACTTCTTAAATTATGATTTAAAATCTTATTTAACTGAAATTACCAATTTCATACTTTTCCAAATTCCTTCTTTATCCTTTCCAAAAGATTTAAACCTTGAATTTTAAAATAAATTCTTTATTGTTTTAAATAATATTACTTAGGTTTTAAAATTCATTATTTCCCCTTTTTATTCAAAATCTTCTTTCCCATACTCGGAATTTATTTATTAGAATTTAAAAATTCACTTTTATCTTTTTTTTCATCAATTTATCCCAAATACTCTAAATCATTTTACTTACAAATTTTCTCTTTTAATTTTCTTTTCAAAAATAAAATCTATATATTTTTGGTAACTCTGTATACCCAAATATATTCAATCACACCATAGCATCCATTATTTCCAATTACCATCGTAATCTATCACAGATTATCCAATAAATCATAACACAGAATAGTTAAACAAATCAAATATTTTGAGGAATCCTGTTGGATCCCTCCAACCTGTTTCCCTGCATCTACAAATGTTAGCACAATATAAAATACCAATTCCACTTCGAGGTGGAATATCGCGGTATATGGGTTCAAATAATATCATCCACTATTATGCGGCGCATAGGGTCTTATCCGCTATATAATGCGGGAAATAAATCACTCCAAATACATATATAATACCAATTCCACTTCGAGGTGGAATATCACGGTATATGGGTTTAATATAATACCATCCACTATTATGCAGCGCATAGGGTCTAATCCAGTATAACTGATAATAATTTATCATCCAAGCACACGATCAACAATTATAAATTTAACTATTTAAATTTAAATAAAACCCAGATAAGTGAGATTAACTCGCCTTTAAATTTGTTTGCAGTCCACTTCAATTTCAACTTGGTTTCCTGGGTTATAACCTTGTATAAACATTTATAATTTTTATCAATATTCGAGTCAATCGAACAATTAAATTTTCATTTGATAATTTAATTAACCAGAGATTTCATTCTAAACAAATAAATTTGATTTTAAACCGATTTCCATTTACAGAATATTTTAGCAACCAACAATTAAATAAGTTTATTGTATAAATAAATTTCCAAAAATACACTATTTTTGTTAAAATTTATAGATTCAAAAATCTAGCTTTTATAAAATTCTTCTGTATTTAAAATCCTTGTATACCTTTACTTAAACTAATTTTCCTAAATAAAACATTTCTAGTTACCAAAATAATTAACTAGAGATTTAATTTTAAACTAATAGTTTTCAATTTTAAACTAATTCCTTTAAATAAGTTAATTAAACACGTAAATCCCTATATTTCCTTATTTTAAAATACTAATAAGTGAAAATATGTATAGTTTTATAAAGATATATACATACATATACATACATACATACATATATATATATATATATATATATATATATATATATTTACCCATCTATATATATGTATATATATGTATGTATGTATGTATGTATGTATTAAGCTAAGTTAGAATCTGAAATAATATAGCTTGCTCTTTAAGTACATAGCCGATTAAATTTACAACACTGTTTTAACTTGTAGTTGATTCAAATAGTAAAATAAAAAATTCCTTTTAGGTTAAAAATTTAAGTGACGAAATTAAGATATAGAGAATAAAATTACCTTAAACTCGTCTGAAACACTAAATCACCACGGCTCCCCCTCCCTAGCTTGCACGCACGTACCTCTGACAAACTCGACGCTGTAGCTTTACGCCTCCAAGGCACTGCACTAAGTCACGTGAGCCTCGACAGCAACATCGCCCATCGCTTCCGAAACCCTAGCTTCGAACGCCATCACTTACTCGTCGAACGACCACTCACCGCCGTTCTAGCTTAACCCTGCCACACACGCCCCCGAAGAAGTCACGACCATAGCCACGATCAAAACCCTCCCTCACGTGATGCTTTGGATCTCGCGAGCGCGAGAACAATTCAACTCGCACGATCTGACCTTGGACCACCCTCGAACGCGCCTCACTAGGTCGAAATCGCCAGCACCCAGGTTCGAACAAATCGTGGTTCGAATCGTTTAGGGCTTCCCTTCTTTTTCTTATCGAGGAATTTTGATCTGGGTTGAGTTCCATTTCCAATTGACTAGAAGAAGAAAATATTGGCTGAAAATTGAATTCCTCAACTCGATCTGGTATATTTTTCTTTTCTTTTTGAAAACCAGGTGATCGGCTACAATAGTTTTATCTCATAATCAAACCGTGTAAATACAAGCAGACAAGTGTAAAAATAGGGAAGACACATGTTGAAAGAAAAAGAAAAGAGTGTTGAAAGAATCAATATTATTTTTAATTTAAAATTTAAATTCAAATCGTCTCGATTTCCACAACTCACAAATTCGAGCTCCTAACGAGGCGTGCCGCTAGGATTTTATAATGTTAAACCCATATTTAGAACACAATAGAAAAGGTTTCCAATCCTAATTCGATCGTATGGAGAAGATAGCTTTCTGAACTCAGTTATTATATTAAACTTTCAATAGATTTCAGCGTGTTTATCTACCGTACGTCCAAACGATCACTCCAAACACTACGAAATTTGAAATCTGATAATAATACAATATTACGGATCCAATGTAACTGGTTTCATCAAATTTCGAGATTGTGCCTCGGAAGGCTATTTTTAAATTCAATTTAAACAACATATTTTTAAAATCGAACAAAAACACTTCCAAATTCAATTTTAACACTTCTGCTATCTTCAGGATTATCAATATAAATTTTACAAGCTTTTAAACCATTTTTAACAAGCTTAAAATTTCATATTCAACCATTTACCCAACTCCCAATAATCAAATTCAATAATTTAATTTCCAAATAGTGATATTTGAAATTCAAGTTAAACTAGTATTTAAATATTTAAAATCAATTAAATATCCAATTTCAAATATTCAAAAAAAATTGGGTCGTCGCATTCCTCCCCTCTTAAAAGAATTTCGGCCCCGAAATTTCTAGTTAAGAGGAATGGTACATAACCCGTTACTATTTTCTTAAAACCAACAGTTCCAAACAACATTCCAAAACCAAACAGTTTTCAACGATTTTCCAAAACAATCTTTTTAATAAAGACATCATCAACCACACTAACTTCCTAAACTTCTTCCATTAGTTCCAAACAATATTTCCTAACCAACCATTCAAATTTAAATTTAAAATCTAATTTAATTTGTCAAAATTTTATCAATATTTTTATAACTCCCTAAATTCCCGAAAAAAATTTGCCAGCATCTCCTTTGCGTGGCTAGATCGGTACAACTACAAAATGCCTCTACAGGCCCCAAATCTCAAAAGAAAACAAAAATGCCAAGTGGCTAAACCAGAAAGCCATCAAATTTCATACAGAAATTTAAATACATACCTTTGCCGAGCAATTTCAATTTATCTTCAAAAATCATGATTTATTCATTACCTTTAAAACACCTGTATCCTACTAAGAAATAATGTTCAATTACAACATTCAAAATTATTTTACGCATTTTGTTACAAAGATTATATCTATTTCATTCATATCCGTACGATGCACATATATCATCCGTACGCAATACCCAATTTGATAGCTTGCTCGATCGCAAAATTTCACTTCCGAACTAGTATCGTCCACCCGACTTCCTAGTGCGGACTCAGATCTGATTTCTTGATCAGAAACCATCATTCTCCTTGCATATCCACAGCTATAATAGAGAATTTCCAGAATCAATCAAAAATCCTTATCCAGAGTTCGCCATCGAAAATCGAGTGAAAAATCTCAACTCGGACCGGTACAACTACCATGAAATTCTATGCTCGAATCTGGATCAAATCGCTATGTGAATAAAACAATATACGTACATCATACGTATTTGCCCCAATTGGTTATTAACTATATCAATTTTCTTTTATTCACATTATTTTGATTTCTACTCACTTATTTACAACCATTCCATTTCACACACCCTCATTACCTTTATTCAGATATTAACTTAGCATATTCCAATACCAAATTTACTTAAGAATTTCATCATCCATTTTTGAAGTCCAATATAAATATATTATACACTTTAAATATTTATTTTTATCTCATCATTTCGGTTTATATCTACTTCTATTCAAATTGAATCTCCAATTTCCATGTGAATTCAATTTACCTTTCATTTTAAATATTGAATTCTATTTACCTTTATCTCAATCCATATTCAATTAATCATTTCTTTAATTAGTCTCACTACTAATTTATCTCAAATCTCAAACAATTTCTTATTTCCAAACTTTTATTATTTTAGTTCACTTAGAACTAGTTCTATAACTTCTCTCTGCTCAATTAAATTTTAAATTTTAATATTCGGTTCTCAATTTTATTCAGTTTCAACCAAATAAATTTCCAAATCTCAATACCTTTATTCAAATTTCCATTTTCAATTCTACTTGAATTAAATTTTCCTTTCTTCCACCCATTTGTTCCCAACAAATTTCATACTTCATTTTACACAACAAGATTCAAACCAAATCTCATTCCAAATCATTTTCTTACCTACTTAAATCAATCTCATTAATTTTATTTCAGTCCTTTATTTTATTTAGCCAAATCTTGACTAACTTCCATTGCACATAACTCAAATTTATTTCCAATATTCAGTTTCCAATTCTATTTACTTACAAATGCACATTCATTTTTCTGTCCACAATTTTATTTCCATTCCATTTACCAACCTGCTTTAATTGGCTTATCTATCTAACTTTATTCTCTAGTCACACTTGCCCTTATCTGACCCTTTCAAGTTGAATCTTATTCCACAATTTCAAATTTCAAATAAAAGGTTTATTTCTAAACTTTTACTTCCTTTAGTTCCTTCGAACCAATTTACAATTCACTTTTCTTGACACCATTCAAATTGATTCTATTATTCAATTTTAATTCTAGTTCTATGACTTACAAATTTAAATAAATTTGTTCACCCACAAATTTACTTCCAATAAATATATTTTTACTTTTGTTTACTAGATTCAATTACATTCCATTTTAATTCGAATTTTTTAACTTCTATAACTTTCCCAAATTATTTGTTCCAATTTCATTTTTAATAAGATTCCAGAGTCTCTTTTAATCAATTTCTCAACATTTCAAAATCATTTCTGAAATCAATTATATCAAACCAAAATATTCCTTTGCATTACAAAATTAAACTAAATTTTGCAACAATAATATATTAAATATTCCTTTATATTTTTAAATCAAAACGGTTTTACCAAACCAAAACTTCAATATTTCGAAACTCATTTTTGAAATTCATAATTCAATTGCATATCCAATTATTCCTTGGATTTTTTAAAACCAATCCAATTTTGCAAACAATTCCACATTAAATTATTCGGTTAGCATTTCTTCTTTTGGAAACTCAAAAACGAACATTGATGATGCTGCAGTCATCACCGAAGTTGTTTTCCAGCGACCGAAAAGAGTTCAATGTTTTTATCTCTATAATACCCCTTCAAATATAATTAAATTTCAAATCTCACCAGATTCCAAATCCAATTCAAAAATATTTCCAAGATAATATCACTATTGTTTCTCCAAAACTTTTGAAAACCATTTTTAAATCCAAAGGAATTTAACTTTTTCCAAAATTCCATATTCCATATTCTTTCAGTTCATATTCAAATATTACTCTGAAATATTATTTTAAATTATAAATTACATTTATAATTCTCACTTACAATTTAATTATGTAATATGGATTTACTTTCTTAACTTAGTTATGATTTTCAATTTCTTATTCAATTTCTACAAAATAATGATAATAATTTAATGTTATCATTCCCTAACAACCAAGCAACCACATATAACTATAATAATTTACGGAAAATTATTTCTTTTATATATAAAAATAATTTGGGTAAAATTATTTCATTTACCCTATTTTAAAACAATACTGTGTCGGTTTATCTTATGTAAGAGTTTAGAAACCCCTATCGATGACATGGTGTCCCACATATCGACCAGAATCTGTAAACACTCAACAGATAAGTCAACACAATATAAAAACAAATTTTTATATTCATTAACAAATACGTGCTCATATCTATTAATACACTCAAACTCATTCTAGAGTACCACGGACTCTATTTAATGAGTAATCCCCACCAGAGCGTTCTTGCTTAACTTTCTACTCTGATACCAAATGTAACGACCCAATTTTCGATGCCCGAAAATCGAACCATTATGATCTAAAGAAGAAGAAGCTAGAAGAAGAGAAAACAAAACAACAACAGAATCTTACCATTGCAGCGGAATAAAATACAATAGATAATAATAGATCTTTACACAAAAGAAATTTTATCTGTTTTATATATACGTCATTGGAATACAGCACCAGAGTTCAATACAATCAACAACATAACTCAGGACGGTTATAATATCTCATCCTTATAAAACTAAATACACGGAGGAATATACATATATACGTCGGATACGTCTCGCCATCTAGCTCGACTCTTGAGCTCCACAGCAATCCATCCAGAATCTGTACTCTATAATACTCGGTCTGACCCGAGCATTATAGTTAAATTACACTCGAGTCGGTCTGGAAAACCAACGTGAGAAATCACACTCAATCAGATTATTAAAGTTTCAAAAATCCTTTGAAATCAAAAGCATCTCGTAAGACCATGCCACAAATAAACATGTCGGGTTTTTGCCTTACGATAGCCAAAACATTTCTTATCAAAAACTTCTGATATTATAATAGTGTCTACATACAAATACTTATTCAAATAGCTGAAATTGTTACATGATTAAATTCCAGCATACTAGCCACAAAGTCGGTTCTACAAACAAAAATCGTAAAGGCATATAGGGAGAATGGATTTTCAACTAATGACTAGGCACTGGGGTACCACCTGTCACAGTACATGGCCTAGATCACCATATCGAGGACCCCCCCCCTCCCCGATCCCCTGCAACACAAGACCGGGACTGTCCCTTATTGAATAATCCCGAGTATAATCACCCCAAGATTAGGATCGGCAACCGCACCATACAGCCGAAATAAAAAGGGACATCTAGACGGTGATGACCTTACCCTAATTGGCGCGACCCACTTAGCCTTGCTGCATAACCCCTGATTTTCAGTCATTCCTGGTTGATGTGGCTCGAGGCTAAGCGTTACCTTTTTAGAACACATCTTTTAGAATGCTCATCGCCCTCCGGACGATGTTCTGAAAGCATTCATCCATACAAGTCCGTCCCGGGTTCGAACGGAATAGAAGGCACTACTCCTACTACATCCATTTTGGAATCACCCTCAGGATTAATAGCGATTAGCCCTTGCACTTCACTGCGCCATCTTCGACTCCTAACTCTTGTCTTCCACACGAAAACGTTCAAACCGGATCAAAGTGGTTTTCAAGAAATAAATCCTGATCCCGGTCTCTTCGAAACGGTCAACGCATTGGCCAATATTGATAGTCGATTTTTTGACTATCAATTAACATTCACAAACAATCATCAAGCCATAATAATTTCTCCCAAATTATTTATAATCCTCAAAATATCTTCGCGTGATATTTTTCCACTTTTCAACCCTTTTGAAAACAGTTTCAAATCATTTTTTCTCACGGAATAAATTCCCCAAATATTCTCGATTCCCACTGAAATCACCAAGTACAAAGTACTTTAGATTATAAAATAGTTTAAAACACTTAATTATAAAATATACTTTAAAACATTTAAACTAGACTATTTAAACACTTTATTCAAGAATATATGTTTGAAAATATTTAAAATAAAACTACTTTATAAAATATAAAACTAATTTCTAAAATTAAATTAAGCCAAATTAAATTTAAAATAAGAGTTACGAAATTCTATACAAATTTTTAAATAAAACTTTAACCAAACTATCTTTAAAATAAATCTACTTTATAAAATTTAGATATTAATAATAAATTTTAATAAATATTTACCTTTTAAACTTTTAACAACTTAAATAATAATTTCTTAAAAACATTCCTTTAAATACTTTAAAACTTTCAACTTGTACTTAAAAATCAGCTTTGAAAACGTATTCAGCTTTTCAAGGAATCCACTTCTCTTTCACGCCTTTTTAAAATAAACCACTATTTATTTGTAAAACTAATTACTCATTCCACTATAAATTTCCATCGTGAAATTTATACTTCCAAAATATCCACTGATATCTTAATTTACTTTATAAACCCAGTTTATAAAGTCCTATAGTTTCATTCCTTTAAAATCACAATTTTCAAATACTTACTCAATTTCCAAATTGATTTTCAGATTTTATTCCATTTCAAAATAAATTCCTTTACTTACTCTATTTTTATTTCAAAACCCAATAACTCCAGATTTTACTTCTTAAATTATGATTTAAAATCTTATTTAACTGAAATTACCAATTTCATACTTTTCCAAATTCCTTCTTTATCCTTTCCAAAAGATTTAAACCTTGAATTTTAAAATAAATTCTTTATTTCTTTAAATAATATTATTTAGGTTTTAAAATTCATTATTTCCCCTTTTTATTCAAAATCTTCTTTCCCATACTCAGAATTTATTTATTGGAATTTAAAAGTTCATTTTTATCTTTTTTTTTCCATCAATATATCCCAAATTCTCTAAATCATTTTACTTACAAATTTTCTCTTTTAATTTTCTTTTCAAAAATCAAATCTATATATTTTTGGTAACTCTCTATACCCAAATATATTCAATTACACAATAGCATCCATTATTTTCAATTACCATCGTAATCTATCACAGATTATCCAATAAATCATAACACGGAATAGTTAAACAAATCAAATATTTTGAGGAATCCTGTTGGATCCCTCCAACCTGTTTCCCTGCATCCACAGATGTTAGCACGATATAAAATACCAATTCCACTTCGAGATGGAATATCGTGGTATATGGGTTTAAATAATATTATCCGCTATTATGCGGCGCATAGGGTCTCATCCACTATATAATGCGGTGAATCAATCACTCCAAATACATATATGATACCAATTTCACTTCGATGTGGAATATCGCGGTATATGGGTTTAATATAATACCATCCGCTATTATGCGGCGCATAGGGTCTCATCCAATATAACTGATAATAATTTATCATCCAAGCACACAATAAACAATTATAAATTTAACTATTTAAATTTAAATCAAACACATATGAGTGAGTTTAACTCACCTTTAAATTTGTTTGTAGTCCACTTCAATTTCAACTTGGTTTCCTGGGTTATAACCTTGTATAAACATTTATAATTTTTATCAATATTCGAGTCAATTGAACAACTAAATTTTCATTTGATAAATTAATTAACCAGAGATTTCATTCGAAACAAATAAATTTAATTTTAAACCGATTTCCATTTACAGAATATTTTAGCAACCAACAATTAAATAAGTTAATTAAATAAATAAATTTCCAAAAATATACTATTTTTGTTAAAATTTATAGATTCAAAAATCTAGCTTTTATAAAATTCTTCGGTATTTAAAATCCTTATATACCTTTACTTAAACTAATTTTCCTAAATAAAAACATTTCTAGTTACCAAAATAATTAACTAGAGATTTAATTTTAAACTATTAGCTTTCAATTTTAAACTAATTCCTTTAAATAAGTTATTAAACACGTAAACCCCTATATTCCCTTATTTTAAAAATACTAGTAAGTGAAAATATGTATAGTTTTATAAAGATATATACATATATATATTTCCCATCTATATATGTGTATTAAGCTTAGTTAGAATCAGAAATAATATAGCTTGCTACTCTAAGTACATAGCCGATTAAATTTACAACACTGTTTTAACTTGCAGTTGATTCACGTAGGTAAAATAAAATTTTCCTTTCAGATTAAAAAATTAAATGGCGAAATTAAGATATAGAGATTAAAATTGTCTTAAACTCGTCTGAAACCCTAAATCACTGTGGCTCCCCCTCCCTAGCTCGTGCGCACGTACCTCTGACAAACTCGACGCTGTATCTTTACACCTTCAAGGCACTGCACTGAGTCACGTGAGCCTCGACGGCAACATCGCCCATCGCTTCCGAAACCCTAGCTTTGAACGACATACCCTACTCGTCGAACGACCACTCACCACCGTTCTAGCTTAACCTACCACGCGCGCCCTCGAAGAAGTCGCGACTACAGCTGTGATCAAAACCCTCCCTCACATGATGCTCTGGAACTCACGAGCGCGAGAACAATTCCACTCGCACGATCTGACCTCGGACTACCCTCAAACGCGCCTCACTGGGTCGAAATCGCCAGCACCTAGGTTCGAACGAATCGCAATTCGAATTGTTTAGGGCTTCTCTTCTTCTTTTTTATCGAGGAATTTTGATCCGGGTTGAGTTCCATTTCCAATTGACCAGAAGAAGAAAATATTGGCTAAAAATTGAATTGCTCAACTCGATTGGTATATTTTTCTTTTCTTTTCGAAAACCATGTGCTCGCCTACTATAGTTTTATCTCAAAATCAAATGCATGTAAATACAAGCGAAAAAGTGTAAAAATAGGGAAGACGCATGTTGAAAGAAAAAGAAAATACTATTGAAAGAATCAATATTATTTTTAATTTAAAAATTAAATTCAAATCGTCCCGATTTCCACAACTCACAAATTCGAGCTCCTAACGAGGCGTGCCGTTAGGCGTTTATAATGTTAAACCCATATTTCGAACACAATAGAAAAGGTTTCGAATCCTAATTCGATCGTATGGAGAAGATAGCTTTCTGAACTCAGTTATTATATTAAATTTTCAATAGATTTCAGCGCGTTTATCTACCGTACGTCCAAACGATCACTCCAAACACTACGAAATTTGAAATCTGGTAATAATACAATATTACGGATCCAATGGAACTGGTTTTATCGAACTTCGAGATTGTGCCTCGGAAGGCTATTTTTAAATTCAATTTAAACATATTTTTAAAACCGAACAAAACACTTCCAAATTCAATTTTAACACTTTTGCTATCTTCAGTATTATCAATATAAATATTACAAGCTTTCAAACCATTTTTAACAAGCTTAAAATTCCAGATGCAACCATTTACCCAACTCCTAATAATTAAATTCAATAATTTAATTGTCAAATAAATAGTGATATTTGAAATTCAAGTTAAACTAGCCTTTAAATATTTAAAATCAATTAAATATCCAATTTCAAATATCTAAAAAATTTGGATCGCCACACAAAAGATAAATATTTATTAATTTAAAATATAATAGCTTAAGTTTGAATTAGGATTTAACAAAAGGTTAATATATTTTCTTTTAAAACTATACATAAAATAGATATAGTTTGTATATATATAAATTTAAAACATAAACATAAATAAATGATAATAATAAAAGCATAAATAAATACATATTTGGACATTTGAAAGTTATAGTGTCACGCAAAATACAAGTGGCAATTGTTTCTTTTAATTTAATTTGAATATAAATAAATGTTAGATAAGAGGCTGTATACAGTTAAAAACTTTTCATATTTTCCTTTCTCAATCCTTTATTCTTTTCATTTTTCCAAAACTAAAACTAAAAAGAAAAATCAAAACTACTTTTAAATTTAAACTGAGCTAAAGCTTCAAAGTAGATTCAAATTCAAACTCAAAGTATTTCAAGGATATGACGAATCACATGCAGATCCAGATCCAACCTTTTCTCTATTCTCTGATTTCTCTCTATTTGACAATTTGTGTGTGTAAACTTCTTTTTCTAAAAATTAATCAGTGTTATATCTTGAAGCTTGTTTGAAGTAAGATTATAGAAATGTTTGCATGTATGAATTTATATGTTGCATGTATATAAATATCGTAAATTTGTGCATGTCTGTGTATATGAATATTTAAGCTCTATTATTAAGTTACAGGTTCATCTCAATCAAAATAAATTAATATCTCTTCATCTAAACAATTTATGGCTAGGATCTCTAAAGGAAAAGTAATTGTAAGGATGTAATACCATATTTAAAAATATTTCCAAGTGTATATATTGAGTAATTATTTTGAAATTAAGAAATGACAATGAAAATCATTTATAGTTAGAAAAATCAGTCGATTAAATTTCATGTTTTTATTTGATAATTAGATTCGCACTAGAAAATGAGGAATTTTGATATAGATATCATGATTTTTTAAAGTTTGAGTTTGTTGCGAATTCGCGAGTTAAATAGAAATTGTAATGACCCGATTTTACGACTTTCGAAAGTCGATATCGATACGTCCACTGTATCCAATGCCGTACAGTCGAATGCCGAAAAACCAAACCATTAGGGTTTAAGAAGAAGAAGATAGAAGAAGAACAGAAACAACAACAGAATCTCACATTTCGTAGCGGAATAATATACAATAGATAAATGAATAATCTTTAAAACAAAAATGCTATATCAGTTTATACATCACATTTAACAGAGTTTACAACAACACAATATAGACACTTGCAGTCTTTATAACTTGACCATATGAAAACTGACTTGCACTAACCATACGCAATGGACACTATATAGTAAAGAGATACGTCCCGCCATCCAGCTTCAGCTCCTGATCTCCACAGCAACTTCTTGACTTCGCTCCAAAATAATTGACAACCTGACTCTAGGCTGCCCGTGTGAAAAATTATGGGCACCCAGAGTTTAGAAAGGGAATAATAAACTCCAGGTCAGTCATGGGACTAGTGTGAGATCTTAAAAACAGTTATTCTTTTACAAAAGAAAACAAAAGTAATTTAAGAGAAATCCGCAATGCTTTTTTGGAAAATGAAACTACCATAAGGCCTCCCGGCACACACAACATGCAATCGCACAATTGGTGGAGATTTCTCCTTCTGATAGTCAAAAATGCTTACTACGCAAAAATCCTTTTTGATATTATTATTAGTGCATAGTGTAGAAAACCTTTCGAAAATATAATATTAATCTTAGCCAGCATACGTACCATTATAGTATGCCTACAATAGCTACCATATTAGATGGCAGGTTATACAACTAAAACCGTACAAGGCGCGTATTGGTGATTGGATTTCCTACAAATGGTCGGGCTAAGGAACTTCCTAGGCCACATAGGTACGCCTCTGGAGGGACGCCCCGAGAACCTAATCGGATCTCTTCCAACACTAGGCCGGGTTACCTTTGCAAAAATAGGTAACTACTGACATAAGTATGTCATCCCCCGGTCGTAAACAACCTTTATCCCAGGATCCTCAATACCAACAACCACAAAGTAATAAATTTGCAGCAGCCACATAGGTTAAGTATCTGGGCTCCATACCATGATACCACCTCTATCCAGAAGGAAATGAATATACCCTAAGGGGCACTACCCCCTATAACCTTGCTGCATCTTTCCTGTTTCGACCATTCCGGGGTGAAAGGTCCGACAAAGTCTCTTCCTACAAAGCTACGCTTTTCACAAAAGTCATGCTTCGATCAACCAATGATCAGCAGCACTTCGCATGCCACATTACCAAATTGGGAATTTATCACCAGCAACCATCAATTACATAACCTCTGAGCTCGTACGTCTCAAAGAAGGGTGTTAAGCTAAGAGAATAAATTCTCCGCCACCAACAGAAATGTATTTGATAGAAATCAGCTTTACATCTCAAAGTGTAATGTCAAACACACATCCATACAAGTCCGTTCCGGGATCGAACGGAACCGAAGGCACTTCCAAAGAAGCAAGATATAAAACTGGTTTGAAAAAAAATTATACATTTTAAAACAATTGATTTGAAATTGGTAATCCTTTCGCTTTCGAAAATACCCAGTCTTCAACACCATCTTCAAATGCAATCCTATTTCGTCGTATCATTATTCGGAATGTGTTTTATGACACAAGGACCTCTCCCGGCTAATCCGAATAACGAGCGCGTATTTTTAAAAATAAGTGTTACATTCAAATTTCAACAAATCACAACAATTTTTCACTTTTGATCTTTTAAACAAAAGATCCATCACAATCGCAAAGGGTCGATGTGGTTTCGAATATCCATTTGGAATTCGACTCATGGTCGCATCGAAATTCAAATGCCATTTAAAGGCCAATATGATAGTCGGTTATTTAACTATCAATCAACATTCACAACAATCTCTTGATTTCAAATAATTTTCCCAAATTATTTGATTTCAAATAATTTTCCCAAATTATTTGATTTCAAATAATTTTCCCAAGATATAATTTCGCAAGATATAATTTCACACTTCATCCATTTGAAAACAATTTCAAATCAATTTCCATATTTCAATCTTTTGAAAACAAATTTCAAATCATTTTCCTTATGCGGAATATATTTCCAAATATTTATTCATTTCCACTGAAAATCTACCGAGTTCAAATATTTTAAAATAATATAAAATACTTATTCAAAATATACTTAAAAACACTTAAAAAAACTATTTTAAAATACTTGCTTAAATATTAGTTATGAAAATATTATACTAATATCTCATATAAAAATTCAAGTCCAAAACTAATTTTAAAATAAAATTAGTAGATAGGATATAACTACTTAAATATCCAATTTCTAAAACAAATATCAATTAAAATTTTAAATAATCACTTCTATAATCGTTAAAATATATTTCATTTTAAAGATTTTCAAAATAACTTAAGTAAATAATTTTTTCAAAATATTCTTTCCTTAAAGCCATCTTTACAACTTCAATTTATATTTATAAACTATATTGAAAACATTCTCGACTTTTAGGGAAAGTACACATTCCATTTTAAAATGGTTCATTCAAATTAATTTATAAACCTTTCTAGATTTATTTTAAATTTACGTTCCAAATTCGTAAATTCTTTTCCACGCTTTTTAAAAATAAAACAATATTTATTTTAAAACAAATCTCCCTTTCTTTTATAAAATTCCATTGTGGATTAAAAAATTTAAATATCCACTAACTTATGATTTTCAAATCGATTCCCAAGTATTCGCTTTCAACATCAAATCAATTTTCAAATTGATTTCCAAATTTATTCCAATTACCAAATCCAATTCCAAATTGATTTCTAAATTTATTTCAAACAACAAATAAATTTTCATATCAATTTCCCAAAGGTTTATTTTTAACACCGAATTAATTTCAAATCGGTTTACCAATTTATTTCCAAAACACCAAATCAAATTTCCAAATCGATTCCTAAAATTTATTTTATCTCCAAATCCTATCGATTTCCCAGTTTGTTCTGTCAAAGTGTTTTAGAAATCCTATCGATGGCGTTGATCAGACGAATCGATCGGTAACCCAAATCAACATCAACAACCCAAACAACACAATATATAAAACAAAACATAGATATACAAGTAAACTTCAAAATGTTTAGAATAATAGATTGGAAACAAAAGACAAGATGATTAAATAACAAAATAGGGAGGTGGATTAACTTAAATAAATCACGGGCAACCTTAACCGGGTCAACCTTGACTTAAAGAATAAGATCAATGTGGATTTTCTAGGGTAAATCTACATTCGATCTCGAGAGTTAGAGTTTGGAATAAAAAAAAAATTAGCATCTAAACCAAGGATAGATATAAATCTCTGGTGAATCGATGCTAATTTGTAAAGGAGTTTTCCCCCTTCTTTTTTTCAATTCAATTTGAAATTGGCGTGACTGCCGACTTACTAGAAAGATCATTCGAAGCGGAGTTATGAAATACTCCAGAGTCAAAAGAAGATGAATAGTGAAGGGTACGAATGGATGTCGGAATCGTAGGGAACGTTCCAAAATTCAAAGGAATTGAGTCAAAAAGGAAGAGATTCAAACTCGAATGTAAGTGGTTCTGTAAATACATTCGCTCCATATGCTGAGTTTTGCCTAGATCTACCAAAGCTCTGATACCAACTGTAACGACCCGATATTTTCAACCATTCGCATCCATTATAAGTATATAGGTAGACACTCATGCCGGAATTGAATTGCTCAAAATACCGTGTTGTAATTAAAAATTTGGAAAATCTCAGAATATACAGTAAATAAAAATCACAGATCACAGACACAGAGTAATAATAATGCAGCGGAAGTAAAAAGAGATAGTAGTTCATGAAGCTACAATATAAAAATATCAGAGTAACATAAAATACAACAGAGGAAATAAAGTACAAAAGAAGTCTCACTTCATAGATGTCAACTAATACAAGAGCTGAAAGGAACAACAGAATTCAAAAGATAAACTTGACAAGTAGATAATCTCCAGCGATTCCAATCTCCAGAAAGTGGAAATCCAAATCTGTGAATAACTCAGGCTGACCCGAGCGTAAATAAAAATACAAACACTCGAGTCAGGACATACATACTTATACAATGTAAACCAACTCAAGTGAACTGTAGTAAAGGTACAAGTAACTTAGAAGATGCTTGGGACCGCCCATCCTCTAAGGATCCGTTAAGCTATTTACTATGTAGTATATTGCGCTATATACAGTAGTGTCTAATCAGTAAAGTATAATCATATAGAAAATAGCGTTAAGGGGATGGTGAACCTTAACGCGGTCGGATCTTTAAAACCAAAATCGTAGTGGGCTCGATATAAGGATATGACACGGCACGCGAGGCAATGGCAGGGTGGACACACCGTTTTCACTCCCGGACCGGTGGTGACGGCAAGCCAGCAGCTTCCGCCCACCTCGAACAATACCCCCGAATCAAAGTGGCGCCACCGAATCGAATCACAACAGTAATAGAATGGTTTCCGATGGAGCATGCTCGATGAAAGGGTGCGACCCTTTGTGTAGCCCGGTATAGCTCCTGTATTAGTCATATATGCCAACTCACGGGAGTTGGGTCCACGTAATATACCTCGAGAACGTCGCCAACATCCTACTTCATTCTGGAATCTCCACCGCGTACACAGTTGTTAAAGTGGTTTTCGGTGACAATATCCGATCCCGGTCTCTTTAACAACCAATCGTTATTATAACCCGTAGTTATAACCTTTTAAAACAATATTTATACTTCAAAATAAAATATTATTTCAACCCAAATCTTTATCAAAATAAAGATTAAATCATTCCAAAATATCATATCTTTCGGATCTTCTTTTCAAATCATTTTAATATCAAAATATCATATCTTTCCAAAACCACATTCATTTCAAATCATTATTCATTTTATTCAATTTAAAATATCATTTCAATCCATATTTCAAAACAGTATATATTCCAAAAATCATTTTTAATCATTAAAATGAAGTTATTATGTTTAATAATTAAATTATTAAATTTCCAAAATTTTCGACTTCCAAAGTTCATTTATTCACTTAAGTTTATCAAAGCAGTGAAAATTCACTTTTCGTGGCATTTAGAAAACGCTACGGAAAAATACATTCAAAACAGTTCAATTTAACAAAAGACAACATTTTAAAATGTTGTGATAGGGTTTACTTAAATTTCGAATAAACTTAGTTAAATTTAACAATTTATAGCACTTACAAAAATTGCTATAATAACTTTTAATTCAATTTAGCTTTTTAGTTCATTATCATCAACTACAGCATTTTCAAATGCTGTAATATCATTTACATTGTAATTAATAGCATTTCAAAAATACAGTCAATTAACTTCAAATATTCAATATAATTTCTCAACCAATTATATTTTTATTTAAAACATTTTTAACTTATAAAATCATACATTTTCACATTTATAACATCATTTAATTTTTCCTCAAGTTCATGATCTTATAAAGTTAAATTTCCATTCAAAAATCAAGATTTAATAATAATTCACTTATTAAAATGCAATGTTCAATTTTTAAATCCATTACATTAAATTTCAACTTAACACTTAAGTTCAAATTCTCAAATATAACTTAATTTTATTTTTATTTACTTAACTAAAAGTTCACTTTTAAGTCAATTTCATAAATTTCCAATTTTAGTTATATTTCAAAATTTCAAATATTCTTTCATTTCACATTTCAAATTTGTTAAAAATCATTAATATGATATAAAATCACTTTTAATTCATTTAAATTCAAATTATCATAAATTTATCATAATTTCATATTCAATTTAATTTCCAATTATAATTAAATCAAATTTTCCAAAATAACTTACGTTCAAAATTTTCTAACTTTTCAATAATTCATTTCGCTTACAATTGTTCAGAAAATCAATAATACTTTACAAAATTTATTTTTAATAAATTTTAAATCAAAATATTATAATAATTACATTTCTAAAATATTTTAAACATTTTAGAAAAACATATTTTAACTACGGCCTGTATATAATTTTCTACGCGAGGTAAAGTGATACGGGTAATATATCATTTCAACCCGTAATTTACAAAGAAAAATCTGGGTTTTATCATTTCAAACCCGCAGTCCCAAGTAAAAGAAATAAATTTGAAAATTATTCAGGCCTATCATTTCAGCCCATAATGATTTTTCCCTATTCTAAAGTCCGTTCGGGTATGTATCATTTCAACCCATAGTGATTCTAGTCTACAGGGAACTTGCAATGGTGATAAACAGATATGAATGAACAGTAACAACATATATATAATAACAGATGATATGACATGAAATATAACAGGTTTAATATCATATATAAATAATCACAGTCAGTTATAACATCACATAAAATTTCTACACATTCAATTGTTGTTGTTTCACAACTGCATAAGTATAAACGTCGTGTGAGTTTTACTCACCTTTTATGGCTGGAGATTTCAATACCAATGACACAACTGATTCCAGAAGGCACGATGACACAACAATAGGCTCAAGTGGGAAGAGATCCAAGCTTAGAACTTGTGTTACAACCCAAAACAAAATATCCAAACAAACACAAATTCATTAAAACTAGATATGAAATAACTTTGAAATAAAAAGGAATAAAAGGAGATATGAATGCAATGACTTTTGCCTTGCTTTCTCTATTCTTTTGCACGACCTAGGGGTTTATTTAGGTCAGGTTTGACATGACTTTGGCTCAGGTTTGATCATAGTAATGCATGGCATAAAAGCTAGAACATGTGGAGGAAGTTACAACATAAGAATATCAAGAGACTAGGCAACATAGTGTAGTTTTGGTGCACCACAAGGCTCGTCTACATGCATTGTTTGGCTCGGCTCTTGATGTTTCAGATCTAGACAGAGGTTGGAGGGGTGTGTGATGATCAGGTCAGAGGTGGTGGTTGCTGCTATGGTGGTGGTTAGGGTGGTGGTTGAAGTGGATGAGCAAGAAAAGGCCAAACAAGCATAGATCTAGGCTTTTGGTTGCATTTGGAAGAGTTTGACCATCAAGGGGTGTTCGGCTATGGTCATGGCTGTAGGCTTAGATGGTGGTGATGGTCGGGAAGAGATGGAAGGGGGTGGCGGCCGTGGAGCAAGGGGGAAAGCCGTTCCAATCAGGGGAGAAAGCAAGGCAAATTTGCATAGAAATAGGAGAAAAAGTAGAAAGAAAAGAGGAATTTACCTAAAAAATTTATTCAAGATGGAGGCCATGATTTTTTGGGTTTTGGAGCTTTGAAAATTCATGAATAACATGAGGAAGTCGGATGGAGAAAAAAAAATGAGGAATAGTTAGGGTTAATTGGTGAAAGGTTAGGTTAAAAGTAAAAGGGTGGACTATAAAGGCCCATAGGAAGATAGAAAGTTTAAGGCCTTTCAAATTTCTCTTTTCTATTTTGTAAATACATAAAAAACCTGATAAAATAGATAAATAATCTCAGAAAAAATGTAAATAAGAAAAATAAATAAATACATTTTAAATTATATAATTTATATAAAGAAAATATCAATATATGTGAAACTAGGCTAAATAAATTGAAACAACCCAAATAATCTTTGGAAAAATCTATTTTTAATAAAAATACATATAAAATTAATATTAATAAAGTATAAACACAGCAAATAAAAGTGAATGTATAAAATAAATAAATAAATAAAGTAAGGAGTGGCTAAAATAACTGATGAATTGATGACAAAAGAAACTGTAAAAGAAACGTGAAACGACATTACGTTTCTTAGCCTTTAAACCTTTCAAACTTCTTAAATTTGTTTACATAACTTGATATTCTGGAATTAATAATAATAACAGATAAGATTTCGAAAATTTATCAAAATATAAATAAATATATAATATTTATTAAATATATAAAGTTAAATTAAAGAAAATAGCTAAAATAGTAAACTAGTCTAGAAAATTTGAAATTACATGAAATAAATTTTAGAAAATTCATATGAGCTTGTAATATATTTTTAAACATAAATAATAATATAAAATAAAAGTACATTCACAAAACAAATAAAAAAAAATTAAATATAATTTTAATGAAGAAAATAGCAGAAAATAAGAAAACAGCCTTAAAAATAGGAAATAAATACAGTAAATTTTCGAAAAATTCTATTATCATTTTAAAAATATCCAAAAGTCAAAGTATACATAATATAACATAAATATACAAGTTGGAATAAGATATATCAAATAAAATTTCATTTATAAAATTTAAAATAAAGACTATTGTTGAATAACCCAATGTACACACAATATTGAAAACAGTATAACTTTTGCAATTTAAATCCGTTTTCAACGAAACGAAAAGCAGTATTCTTAAAATTTTATGTATTTTCATAATAAAAGATAAAATTTAAATTTTTAAACTTTTAAAAATTTAAATTAAAAGTCAAAGTTTGATTAATTTGACCAAAATTCACTTTTTGGAAAATATTCTTTTTAGTCATGCTTTGGAATGATAATTCATATCAAAACTAAAGTTTATATTTAAAGTAACAGAATTAATCATTCAAAATAAAAAAATAAGTTTTAAATCAAAATTTAATTAAAATAATTAAAATATACAAAAAAAATAAATCACAAAATACAGGGTTGTTACAGTTTTACGAGCAGTTTTGGTCATCAGTGTTTTCCAGGCTCGTGCATCACCGTGGGTGAACCGGAGTCGATCGGTGCAGGGGGATCGAAGCGTGGGTTCGTGACGAGACTTGGGGTTGATCGGCGTGGTTCTATTTGGTCGTGGGAGGCGGCGCGAAAGGGTTTTATCGACCAGGTTTGGGCTCCTGTGTGCATCGACATTCTCGTTTTCGAATTTCGGCGTAATCGATGGAGCTGGGTGGTCGGAGTGTTAGTGTGGGTCATCGGAGACCTATAGGCGGCGACGAAGTTGAACGGAGCATCGGCATATGCGTGTGTATGTGCACGAGTTTCCTTTCATGTTTGATGTTTGATGTGTTGTGATGCATCGGGGAAGAAGAGGCTGTGCTCGGAGTTGTTCTCTAGTTTTATCGAAAGGAGGGTGGATCGTAGATGGCTCGGGGATTTTGGGTTTTGGCCGAAGAATTTTAGAAATGTTATAACCAAATAAGTTTTAAAAGCAATAGAAAATGGAAGCAATTTAGTTAACAAAGTTTAAAAGCAAATTGTTAAACAATGTTTTCAAAGCTAAATGGAAATAAACAAGTTTTCAAAGTAGGAGTATTTAACAAGATTTTCAAACACGTTTCAAAGATTAAATTTTAAAAGATTGAAGGCTTTTAAAATTAATTGATTGTGTTTGGAAATAATTATATATTTGGATAATAATAAAATAATTCCTAAGTATTTTCAAATGGAATTTAAAAATGGTTGAATTAAGTAATTAATTAAGATTAATGGTTTATCTTAATTTAATTAAGGTCTTAAGTAATTTAAGGATAATTAATTTATGTCAATGATTAAAGGATGATTAATAAATTTCATTAATTAGTTTAAATAATAATAAATGGTTTATAATTAATTAAATTAAGAAGGATTTAAAAGTAATTAATTTAATTTATTTGGTGATCTGATTAAATTGATTAGGACTTGTATGACAAATTAATCTTGCTTATGAACGGTAAACTTGGATTTAACGCTTGGATTGATTAATATCTCTAGTTTGATAATTTGTGATGTGCTGTGATATGAAATGGCTGGATTGATTTGTTAATAAATGAGAATTATTTATTTAGTTAGATATCTGTGATGGATTTTTGTGTGTGTATGTTATTCTGAATCTACTTAAATTGTTTACTTAAACAACTTGGCTTAAAGATGACATTGGATTCAAAGAGACCGAGGTCGGGTATCAGAAAATACCCAAAACCATTATGATTAGTAATCTACTATAATTCTTTATAGATTTGATTTTAGAATCAAATAGGGTGGGATGGAATAAATTAAGTAACATGGCCATTTAAACTGAGTAACAGTTCTTAAATATTATTCTGTAATAAGAGATTGACTATAACAAGTTAACAACTCACGGTGAGGTACGGGTTACCCCGGGATTTCAAATATGTTTTATAACTTAGTATTTCAAATTATATGGGTTTACTCACGCTGGTTTCTAGCCTGACTCGGGTGTTACTTTAATGTAATGCTCGGGTCAGACTGAGTATTACAGATTTTCAGGTTAGAACGTTATGGAGCTCAGGTGGCGAGCTGAGTGGCATGAACGTATGGAGCATATTCCACCGTGTATTGGAATTGTATTGATTGTTTTCTTGGGCAACTTGTTCCAACTGTCCAGTTTGGTTGTGCTATGATATATTGGATGTAAACTGACAGTTACAGCTTTTCTTTGTATAAATGCTATTACTTGATATTATATTTTGATCCGCTGCGAATGTGAGATTCTGCGCTGTTGTTTTCTGTTTCTTCTTTACCTCTTTTCTTCTTTACCTTAACAATCTGGGATTTTCGACGTTCGATTGCTCGGCACTTCTACAGTGAACGTATTAGTGTCGAATTTTCGTGGTCGAAATTTTTGGGTTGTCACATTTGGTATCAGAGCAGGAGGTTAAGCAAGAACCTTAGCTCTCGTGGGGTTACTCATTAAAGATAGGGTCAATAGTACCCTAGAAGAGTTGAGTGTAATATATATGAGGGCGTACTTGTTATTTTCTTATATAAAGATTTTAAAACTGGTTTTAAAAATTATTTTTATATATAAGCCTATATATAAAGCAATAATCTTTCTAATTATTATATATATTAAAGTAATTGGTTGTTGGTTATTGAAATTAAATAAGAATTAAGTGGTAATATATATTCAACCAAATAGGAATTGGATAATATGAACTATGCAAATAAGTTGAGCTAGAAATGGATTCAAACCAGAAATTAAAATCTTGAAATTTGTAAAAGTGTTTTCAAAATGTTGAAAAAGGTTACCTTGATTTTATTTTCCAACAAAATACGAGACAATATATAATGAATTGGTTTCCAGATATGATAATCTTGGTTATTATCATAAATGTTTGTTTTCTAATAATAATTAATGATAAAGCAAAATGGAATGTTTTAAGGAAGTAACAATTTAGATAAGTATGACTTGTAAATTGAAAGGGATTTAAATTGTGAAGTTTTAAAATCTAAGTCCAGAAAATTTAAATTGTTCTAAAGTATTAAAAGATATAAAAATAATATTTTTAAATGTAGGAATCTTATCTTAAAACAAAAGTTATTTTAAAAAAAATTAAAGAAATTTGTTCTGAACTGAAAACCAAGAATGGTTTAAAACTTAAGATATAACTTGGTGAGCAAATAAAATAAGTATGTATGATGAAAAATTGATTTGGAAATAAAACGAACTTCGAATTTTATATTGGAGAAAACGAATAAAATTTGAAATTCTACTAATTAAGTCTAATCTAGGTTAGGAAGTCCCTCTAAATCCAGTCTTAGAGAAAGATGGCTAAAAGTGAAGAATGGAAGGCAAGACGCAGGGAGCGGAGAGCAGTTGCACGTAAGGAACGAGAGAAAGCAATATTAGAGTATGAAAGTCAGGTTAAGGAAAGGGCTGGACCAGGACCTTATGATAATGTCACCTGCTACAGATGTTACAATAAGGGTCATTACGCAGCCAAGTGCAGTAAAACAAGGAAGAAATTGAAGGGTGCATTCCAACGGTTTCACTCCAAGATTTTATGCTTTAAGTGTCATAAGAAAGGATGTTTCCTTAACTATTACCCTGAAGTGAGGAAGATGAAGCGTAAATCTATGGAACTAGTCGACGAGTCAACTATTTGCTATCATTGTAAGAAGATGGGACACATCGTTAGAAATTGTCTCGAGAGACAGAAGAAGATTAAGGTTGTGGAACGTCCTGCAGGAGGCATGAAGGTTATCCAGATTGATGGAAGGGTAAAAATCATGTGTGGTAAATGTTATAAGTGGGGTCGTCCTGTTGAAGAGTGCATGTTCGGGCTTTGCCCATTGGAAGGAAGTCCATAGGAAGGATTCTTGTAGAAATGATAGGGCTATGTTCTTTCCTAAACACCTAGGTGGTGGTAAAGGCATCTAGATTTATGACTTTTGTAAGGCTTTTATTATGGACAAGTGGATGTGATGTTTGAACTACTAGCGCACAGTCTATCAATGTATGGAATATTTTGGGGCAGTACGATCTTATATGAAATCACTTTTATTTATTTAAGGATGGAATTTGAAATTAATTCAAAATGAAATTTGAACTGAAATTGAATCAATTAAATGGGACTGGAAATTGAAGATTGATTGAAGTGGAGATTGGAAAAATTGAACCAATTTGACTCTGAAACTATATTCAAACAATTATTTTAACATAAACTTTCTTAAATCTATTTTTCTTAGCTATTTACTATACAATCTTTCTTTTTAAAACCCAAACTATTTTATACTTATTTTACAACTATTTTTGGAACTATTTGACTATTTTACAACAATTTTACAATTGTTTTATAAACTAATTACTGTTTTACAACTACTTTATAACTAATTGCTATTTTACAACTATTTTGCAATTATCTAACTATTCTACAACTATTTGACTATTTTACAACTATTTTATAACTACTTGACTATTTACAGCTATTTTACAACTAATAACTATTTTTCAACCACTTAACTATTTTAAACTTTTCAAGCTATTTTCTACATTCAAGCCGGTCAGAGTGCAAACTGTTTATAATTAAATACCAATTAAGATAAGAATTGAAGTGGTAACCCAAATGGAAATTGAAGCAATTGTGAACAAGTGAATAGAACTCAAAATGAATGTGTAGTAAAATAAAATTTATTTACTGATAATAAATAAAGATAAATACGTAGGTTGTACGTATACTATTATATTCGCATAATAATTTGATCCAGATTTGAGCATAGAATTTCAAAATAGTACATCGATCCAAGTTGGAATTTTTCACTCGATTTTCGACGGCGAACCCTGGATATGGATTTTTGATTGATTCTGGAAATTCTCTATCATAATTATGGCTATGCAAGGAGAATGATGGTTTCTAGTCAAGAAACCATATCTGAGTCCGCACTAGGAAGTCGGGAGGACAATACTAGTTTGGAAGTGAATTTGTGTGATCTAGGAGCGATCGGATTTGATACTGCGTACGAATGATATATGTACATTGTACGTGCTAGATTGAAATAGAAATTTTAAAAAGAAATGTAAATGATTTTTGAAAAAGAAAACTATATTTTGATAAATATATGATAAATAAAAGTGAAAGTTGGATATCTCTCTAACTAAAACTCATTTTATAAAAAGTAAGTAAGTTGGTAAATAACTTTATAAAAGAAATCAAACTAGAATATTTGATTTGGCATAAATAAAGTATGTATATATATAATAAAAAAATATTTTGTTCTAGTTAAAGGAATAAACTTATGTATATATCTATACATATATAAATGATTTTATGAGCATGATTTGGGAAAAAAAATTTGGAACCCATTGATTTTGAAAGGCTTTTGAATTTTGGGGAAAATCAATTTTGGGAATTTGGAAAGCCAAGTTTGAGAATTATCGATTTTGAGATATCGATTTTGTATAAAGGAGATTTATGTGTGATTCATATAAAGAGTATGATTTAAAAGATACTATATGTGTATAGTATAAAATGTTTTGAGAATGGCTGTGGAGAAAAAGGCGCTCCCATTGAAATGAACTTCTAGTAGGAGATCCATGGGGTGGTTCTGCTTTGAGCCCTAAGGGAGGTTTTAAATTTAATCCTGGAAGGAGGTCCGGACAAATAGAGGTTCCTGAGGATCGTGATTGGATAGCGAAAGTCAAGGGCGCTGATGCCTACAGAGACATTTGGGTTATGTTATGACGATAGTGTAACTCGATGTCACTGTGATCTACTGCGCACCATAGCAGAAGTCGAGGGGTAGCGACTGCCTACGGTCGACGTTTGATTTCGCTAGAAGAGCGACATAACAACGGTAGACTACGATCTATGAAGACATAGCGAAAGTCGTGTGGTAGTGAGTGCCTACAGGCTACATTGGGACTCAACTGATGTAGTCTGCGATCTAAGTGGTCTGTGTGGAGAAGCTTCATTTGGCAGCGAAATTCGAGGGCACTAATGCCTACAGTTACATGAGTTTTTACCGTGATGGCGACGTAAAACCTGGGTGTAGCTGCGATTTGTAGCGGATTCCATGGTGTAATCGAGGGGAGCGGAGGCCTACGCTTTTCTATGATTTTGCTGTGATGGCGGCGTAATCATCTGGCTAACTGTGACCATAGAGGGGGTGATGGTTTCGAGAGCATTTTCACCAAAAAATGTTTTCTTTATTTTCACCAAAATATTTTCAAGTATTTTCATCGGGTGTTGAAAATGGGTTTACCAAATACTTATAGATTTTCAGTCCTATGCCTGATCAACGTATGACCGAATTTCTGTGAGAACAAGGATGGACTTGTTGAGACATCAAGTTATAAAAAGTATTTTTATAGAGCTATTTTGGTAATGTTACGTAGATTTTAAAGTGCTTTAAAAGTTTTAAGTAAAAAGAGTTATAGCTAAAAATGTTCAAAGAGTAATTTAACTGATAATAAGCATTGTAATAAAATTCTGGCTTCGTTTCTTTTCGAGGACGAAAAGTTTAAAGGGTGGAGGAATGTGATAACCCGGATTTTTGGACATCGGATAATTGGATAAACTATTAAGATACTTATTTTATTTAGTTGAACAAATAAAATTCTAGTAGTTAAAAATATCTGGATATATAAATGGATTTGAAACTATAATAAATGCTGAAAATTATAAGTGCATACATATATAAGTATATAAGTGTGTATAGATATACATGTATATATATGCCATGAGAATTAGAATATATGAAAGTTTGTAAAAGTGTGGATACATACATACATACATACATACATATATATATATATATATATATATATATATCAAAAAAAAATCACATAAGATATTTCTAATTATAATACATATATGTATTGTGATTAGGAAGCATTGATTTGAATTCAATGTAATAATTTTCAAAAGCTAGTTAAAGTTAAATTCTATATTTTAAAACACTAAAGATAAATATTTATTAATTTAAAATATAATAGCTTAAGTTTGTAATAGGATTTAATAAAAGGTTAATATACTTTTTTTTAAAACTATACATAAAATAGATATAGTTTTTGTGTGTGTGTGTGTGTGTGTGTGTATTTAAAACATAAAATAAATAAATGATAATAATAAAAGCATAAATAAATAAAGATTTGGACATTTGTAAGTTAGAGTGTCATGCAAAATACAAGTGGCAATTGTTTCTTTTAATTTAATTTGAAATATAAATAAATGTTAGAGAGGAGGTTGTATACGGTTAAAAAAATTTCACACTTTCCTTTCTGAATCCTTTCTTCTGTTCATTTTTTCAAAATTAAAACTAAAAAGAAAAATCAAAACTTCTTTTAAATTTCAATCGAGCTAAAGCTTCAAAGTAGATTCAAATTCAAACTCAAAGTATTTCAAGGATCAGATCAATCAAGTGTAGTTCCAGATCCAACCTTTTCTCTGTTCTCTGGTGTCTCTCTGTTTGACAATTTCTGCGAGTAAACTTCTTTTTCAAAAAAATAATCATGTTATATCTTGAAGCATGTTTGAAGTAAGATTGTAGAAATGTTTGCATGTATGAATTTATATGTTGCATGTATATAAACATCGTAAATTTGTGCATGTCTGTGTATATGAATATTTAAGCTCTGTTCTTAAGTTACAGGTTCATCTCAATCAAAATAAATTAATATCTCTTTACATAAACAATTTATTGCTAGGATCTCTAAAGGAAAAGTGATTGTAAGGATGTAATATCATATGTAAAAATATTTCCAAGTGTATATATTGAGTAATTATTTCGAAATTAAGAAATGACAGTGAAAATCATTTATAGTCAGGAAAATCAATCGATTAAATTTCGTGTTTTGATTTGATAATTAGATTCGTACTAGAAGATGATGAATTTTGATATAGATATCATGATTTTTAAGTTTGGGATTGTTGTGAATTCGCGAGTTGAACAAAAATCGATTTTTCGTCGATTCTCGACGATCAGAGGGAAGAAGAACGTCGGGCTTGGAGCTGAAGATAGCTGGAAGTCTGGAGATCAACAGAAAAATGGTTGGGGATTTTATAGCTCTTCGGAGTGGCTGGTCGACGATAATTTAGGGTTTTACGAGCAGTTATGGTCATCGGTGTTTTCTAGGCTCGTGCATCATCGTGGGTGAACCGGAGTCGATCGGTGTAGGGGAGATCGAAGCGTGGGTTCGTGATGAGGCTCGAGTTTGATCGGCGTGGTTCCAGGTGGTCGTAGGAGGCGGCGAGAGAAGGTTTTATCGATTAGGTTTGGGTTCCTGTGTGTATCAACATTCTCGTTTTCGAATTCCGACGTAATCGATGGAGCCAGGCGGTCGGAGCATTAGTGTGGGTCATCGACGAAGGCAAAGTTGAAAGGAGCGTCGGCGTTCGCGTGTGCATGTGCACGAGTTTCCTTCCATGTTTGATGTTTGCTGTGTTGTGATGCATCGGGGAAGAAGAGGCTGTGCTCGGGGTTGTTCTCGAGTTTTATCGAAAGGAGGGTGGATCGTAGATGGCTCGGGGATTTCGGGTTTTGGCCCGGGAATTTTAGTAATGTTTTAACTAAAAGCAAAAGTAAATTGTTAAACAAGTTTTAAAAGCAATAGAAAATTGAAGCAAGTTAGTTAACAAAGTTTAAAAGCAATTGTTAAACAATGTTTTCAAAGCTAAATGGAAATAAACTAGTTTTCAAAGTAGGAGTATTTAACAAGATTTTCAAACAAGTTTCAAAGATTAAATTTTTAAAGATTAAAGGTTTTTAAAATTAATTGATTGGGTTTTGAAATAATTATATATTAGGATAATAATAAAATAATTCCTAAGTATTTTCAAATGGAATTTAAAAATGGTTGAATTAAGTAATTAATTAAGATATTGTTTATCTTAATTTGATTAAGGTCTTAAGTAATTTAAGGGTAATTAATTTATATCAATGATTAAAGGATGATTAATAAATTTCATTAATTAATTTAAATAATAATAAATGGTTTATAATTAATTAAATTAAGCAGGATTCAAAAGTAATTAATTTAATTTATTTGGTGATTAAATTAAGTTGATTAGGATTTGTATGACAAATTAATCTTGCTTATGAATGGTAAACTTGGATTTAATGCTTGGATTGATTAATATCTCTCTAGTCTGATAATTTGTGATGTGTTGTGATATGAAATTGCTGGATTGATCTTTAATAAATGAGAATCGTTTATTTAATTAGATATGTTTGATGGATTTCTATGTGCATATGTTATTCTGAATCTACTTAAATTGTTTACTTAAACAACTTGGCTTAAAAATGACATTAAATTCGAAGAGACCGAGATTGAGTATCAGCAAATACCCGAAACCACTACAATTAGTAATCTACAATAATTCTTTATAGATTTGATTTTAGAATCAAATAGGCTGGAATTGAATAAATTAAGTAACATGGTCATTTAAACCAAGTAACAATTCTTAAATATTGTTTCATAATAAGAGATTGACTATAACAAGTTAAGAACTCGTAGTGAAGTACGGGTTACTCCGGGATTTCAAATATGTTTTATAACTGAGTATTTCAAATTATATAGGTTTACTCACGCTGGTTTGCAGCCTGACTCGGGTGTTACTTTATGTAATGCTCGGGTCAGACCGAGTGTTACAGATTTTCAGGTTAGGACGCTTTGGAGCGCAGGTGGCGAGCTGGATGCAGGAACGTATGGAGCATATTCCGCTGTGTATTGGAATTGTATTGATTGTTTTCTGGGGCAAGTTGTTCAACTGTCCAGTTTGGTTGTACTCTGATACATTGGATGTAAACTGACAGTTACAGCTTTTCTTTGTATAAATGCTATTATTTGATATTATATTTTGATCCGCTGTGAATGTGAGATTCAACGTTGTTGTTTTTTATTTCTTCTTCTACCTCTTTTCTTCTTTACCCTAACAATATGGTATTTCCATCGTTCGATTGTTTGGCACTTCTACAGTGAACGTATTACTGTCAAATTTTCGAGATTGAAAATTTCAGGTTGTCACACTTTAACACCTTTTAAAGATTGCAGTTTTTGCAAATTTTAGTGTATTTACGATTATCAGTGGCATGTAACTATGTAAGTCCATTTTTTTGAATTAATCCGATCTACAAATATCAACGTCTTCTAATAATCAGCATGGTTCCTAAATATTTAACATATGTCTCACATCCTCTCAATTTATTTCGAATCTGATGTTTGAATTATATATGCAAAATAAGCAACGGTTGCTACAGAATTCAACTACCATTGGGCATGTGCACAATAAACTTTATTCCCTTAACACCTAACATTATTTAAAATTATACCAAGTGATGGCTATTATATTCCATTGTAATTATTTGTAGAAGTACCGTTTTGTTCGAACTTTTACTTTCGCACCCATTGTGATATGCGACTTTTTAGAAAAACAAGACATAGGTTGCCAACAAAGTATGAATAATAACGTAAGCTTATTTTAAAACTTTTAAATCGTTAATACTATAAATCTACATTACTGCTCAATTTTCCATACAAATTCTGACATGTACAGAGTTTTTGCATTAGATGTGTGCCAACGTTTAAAAATATGTGTAATTTGTAAATGGCGAAGAGAAACAATATATCTCTACATTGGACGGATGATAGGAAGTTATCAGTTGCAATAGTTTGATATTTGTATAGCTTATCAAAACAGAAAGTATTATAGAGGAAAGTATGACAAAACAGCTAAGGATGAAGAAGAAATAGAGGATAGTAATGATAAATATGTAGAGCTAGCGAATGAAAGGATGGCTTCTAATCACCATATGAGAGAATCGTTACAGTTAACATCATGACCGGCCGTTATTGTTTAATGTATCTCTCAGGTTTCGGAGACCCAAGGCTGTACTTTTTTACAGGCTTCAAAGAAAATTATGTGAATAAACAAATGTTAAAAAAATGATGCAAAAGAAAGAAATTAAGAAAATGAAGGTTGATGCTATAATATATAAATTTTAGTAGCAAAACTGAACCAATTGCAACAAACTGGAGGTTGAAATAGCATATGATAATGTACAGAGTTCTTCAGTTATTAGAAACACAAAATAGTCCAACACGTAACCACCTTAGTGGTCTTAGGGCAAAGCCAGCCCTATTGTCTTCTCACGCTCCTGTACAGCCTTATTAATGGCAGCCATATATTATTAAACAAAGGCAAATTAGGATAATGCAATTAAGTGAAGATCTAAATAAATATATAGTTGTTTAATTCAAGAATAGTAGCTTAAAAATTAATCAGTAGATCAGTTCATTTAGGTTTAATACAATTGTATCGATCCAGGCTTTCAAAAATAAAGTTTGTTTTCATAATATGTCTTTCAGTTATACAAATAAAAAATAATCAATAGATCATTAACTGAAACGATAATAGAATATATGTTATACGTCTAGTATAACAAAACAGAGAATAATCAATTACAAACTTGTCGCACAAGTTTATAACTCAGATTTCCACTACACTGAAATTTTGTATTAACTATTATAACAAAATGAATGTTGTAAATAAGTTACAACAACAGCGTTATACTATTTTGAATAAATAGTATAACCAGAATAATGGATAGAATATAGAATAATGTATATAAATATACAAACATACTAGAATTCTAACCGGATTATGCCTAAGGCTCGTCGTAACGATTTCCTTAAGAATTTTATTTCAAAATTCTCTCAAGATACAACAGACGAAATCTGCACGAGATTGTAATGAGTATGCCAACTCTGTGATGTATATAGAGCGGTAGAGAAAAGAAGCAGAGGAAAAACAGAACTTAATTGGATAGAGAATGTAATCAGCATTCTGTCCTATTTATAGTTTTGTCTGCATCCTTTCAAACAGTCACATCCGCTCGACGGGTCGCACCTGCTGCCTTTTGAACGCTGCTGCTCATTAACGGGTCGCTCCCTCCTGCTACTCGTATCCATTCGGCCGCGCCTCCTTAGTCGGGCCGCACCCGCTTCTGTTCGCCCGCGCTTCTTCAGTCCGGTCGCACCCGCTCGCTTCAGTAACCCGCGTCCGCTTATGAACAGTCGTGTCTGTTCATTAGCCTGTAACTGATAAAAAACCGGCACGGTTTTAGGATAATATTAGACTCGAGCCCAGCCCAGCCCGGCCCGGTTCGGTTCGGACGGAGGGGGGGCGGCGCGCGCGCGTGTGGTGGAGATGCATGATCTCCCTCCTTACAACGAAGCATATATTTGGGTGCCCCTAGGCCCCAACACCTTCATTGCAAAGCCATATATATATTGGAATGGCTTTGCAAATTTGACGATGTGGGACAAGTGTATTTCATTTACACTAGAAATTCCAACAATCTCCCACATAAATGATAATATACTTTTCCCCCACACAAAGCGAAATATCACAGAGTACATATGGAATAATGCTTTATCGTGGATAAGTAGATATTTCACTTTGAACTTTTCCTAGTTAAAACTTATCGGATCTACTTGGCTAATCGGTGCATTATTTCATCTTAAACCATCGGCCTTTATTGTATATCCAGACAATAAGCTTTACGAAGCATTGATTCCTTTCTCATCCAATCTCTTGGTTGTGTTCATTTTGGTCTTAAACGATTTTTGGTTATGCGAGTGTTTTAGAGAATAAAAGCATTTTAATATTCTCATAGAGCCGACCAAACTCACACTAACATAAGTGATCGCAACCATTAAGAGTATCCTACATATACCCCACTTGTTATTTCCAAGATATGGTCATCATTAAAAAACATAGTTTTAACCTTTAAATACTTCTGTAAGCATGCATTTATGTTGTTCACCATAGGAATGGAGTTGGACTATGTCCATGCAAATGCATTACGTCTTAAGTTATTCAGAACTGGTTTGCCTAATGATCCTAGTCCGTGAGATCTCCAGTCGCTAGGATAGGTTTCCGTATAAGATAACTCTTTGTGGTTTAGTGTGACGCCCCACCTCTATACCCACGCTAGCCAAGAACACTACGGAGTAATGCTGTCAACTAGCACGGAGAATAAGGCTGTTGAGGAGTGACCATCCGTGTAATATCTTTGTGCGAGCACCGATATGTCAGATAGTAAAGCACATTTTATTTAAGGAGGAAATCCGACATACCGATACAAACTCAAAGCTATCACACAGTGGCTATATATAATCTTCGGAAACAAATATAGAAATAAACATAACACAAAACAGTCACAGACATCCATATCACAAAGGTGGAAAAAGATATGAATATATAATAACACATAAAAGTGTACATCATAGTAGTGGTCTGAAAGATCCACAATAACCCAAAAGAATAGCAACATGTGCTATATGAAAGAATAAGTATACATCATAGAGTCTATATCTCAACTGTGTACATCCAAAAACTACTAATCTAAGTAGTTAGCCAAAAGTCAGAGTAATGAATCCCTGGGGAGAAGTCAAGCAGAAGCACCTGTAACATCTCGGTCTGACCCGAGTATTATTTCATAAGAAAATAATAAACGGATCAGTCTAGCTATAAATATCAGATGACATGATATAGAATAAGAGATATGGCATAAACATATGATAACCATAATGGCATACTACTATAAGTATGTATTTGAAAATCAATATGAGATTAATCAATATCACAAGAATCTTTTCAAAGATCCAAAAAGGGTTTCATACCCAAGACTTGTATTCACAACAAATCAACGACACACGAATTCACCAATGCACAAAAATTGATAAATCATATCAATGAAAATCACTAAAATTGGTGAAGCATAAAATTTCCAGAAATCAACACACGAAATCCAGAAATCATAAAAAGGGGGAGGCCTATCACACGAACGGGAGCATGAAAACTCACCAACATATGTATCACACGAACGAGATGCTATCTCATGGTAGCTAGCCATTAATTTTTGACACACGAACGGCCCGAAGACCATGGGGTGCTACCCCACATGTGTGAGTCGAAATCACACTGAAACGGGGTCTAGTCTCCCTCGCAGACAAAGAGACATCGCACAATTGCTAGTCTAAATCACAAAAATGATCATCATCGATCATCAAGAAGTGTCAATTACAGTAATCTAGTAAATATATGAGCTTAGCTTCATGTCCCATAACCACTAGCTTAACTTAAATATTTACGAACAAATTGTAGATCTCCACTAGAAAATTGTCACAAGAGATTCAATCGAACAAGTCCAAGAATTAACCGACGAAGTAAACGCAAGCGTCTCATACCACTTGTTTTACTAAACCGTTTAATTAGATTTCTCATACGAATGAGGTAAAGGTTCGTATATGCTAGTAGATTGGAAAACGTTTTAAGAAACGAACTTTGTAATAAAATAGTGTTGAAATCATTTTAATGAAAGGGTTTTGATATTTACTACTAGTATTGAAACCTTTGTATATTTTGAAGTGACAAATCACAAAGATGATAGTAGAACAATCGATCATCAAAATTCACATAGGAAGACGTGAAAAAATTCTAAACAAATCGATAAGAATCCATCGAAATGGATATTCAAAAATCCCTAAAAAGGAGTCATCAAAGTCTTAATAAAGGATAACAACAAATAAGATCATCACGAATCGATTCAAATTGGAAATTCAATCCTAAAAGGCAAAGTGGGCTGAAACAAAAAATTCACTTGATTAAACAGAGATTTTCAGTTGACAAAACAGCAAATTCAGTTGACTAAACAGAGATTTTCAATTGACTGAATTCTGCCTGTAAACTTTCTGTCTCCAGGTTCAGTCGACTAAACAGAGAATTCAGTCGACTAAACCCTGCCTGGAAACTTTCTATTTCCAGGTTCAGTCGACTGAACAGAGATTTTCAGTCGACTAAACCCTGCCTGGAAACTTTCGGGTTCCAGATTCAGTCGACTGAACAGAGATTTCAGTCGACTGAATCATGCCTGGGCTGTTTTTCAGCCTATCCAAATGAAGGGCAAACTCTTCCAAAATGCAAACGGACGAACATTGGCTCTAAGGGTTTATGCCAATCGGCAACCCGGCCCTATATGCTCCTCGATGCATCATCCAAAGCATGATTAAACATCCATAAAAGGATTTTCACACAAATTTGACTTAAAAACCCAAAAAAATTGGAATATTCACAAAACCAATCCAAATCAAGAGCAAATGCACATGAAGAAGTGTTAGGAATTCATACCCAACAACCAAAGATAATTATAGTCATAGATGTGAGATAAAAATCTCACCTTTTCACAAAAACAATGAAGAAGAAGCTTGAAAGCAAAAGGAAGAATCAACCACTCTTCCACACAACCCAAATGAGCTTGAATCTATGCTCAAAAAGAAGAACATTACCAAAGTTAGGTTTAGAAATTTCTGAAATAGATAAAAGAATGAGTTGGAGAAGAAGAAGAGAGGCTTACCAAAGTTTCTTCTATTAGTTTGGAGCTAGAGCTTGATTTGTAGAAGAAAACTAGGGCTTGTGTTTTAATTTCCCATTCCACTCTCCATTGATGTAAAAGCTTAAGTATAAGGAAAATAGAAAGGAAGTAAATGAAGAGGAGAGGGTTGGGACTGAGTTAATAAGTGGGGTTAATGGGCTCAACCCAAACCAAAGCCCTAAGTGAAAAGTGGCAAAATTCCGCTAACTCCAAACATATCAAAATTTATGCTCAAAAAGATCGCAACGGCGTTTTGAACTCAATGGAAGTGGTCCCGAGTCCTAATTCGTCCGTATGCAAAAAGAAGCTTTTTGGACTAAATTTCGAGTATCGATAAAATATTTAAATAAAATATTTAAATATAAAATCGATAAATATGTGGATTGTTACAGACTCCCCTCCTTAAAGAAATTGCGTCCTTGCAATATTTAAGAAGAAGATATATAGTAACAACCGTGAGAGCATATTCATCACAAAAGAAATTTGAAATAAAAGGTTCACCTTAAAGAGCACGGGAAAGTAAGTCCGGATGTGTTCGCTCGATGAACTCTCTAGATTCCCAAGAGCAATCTTTAGGATTTAAAGACCATTGAACTTTCACAAGGGGGACATCTTTATTTCGAAGGCGTTTAACCTCCGAAGCAATAATTCGAATAGGATGTTGCTCATAAGTTAAATTAAGCGAAACTTCAATTTCTTCCACAACACCGGGCTCAAGAATAGAATCGAAATCTCGAAGGGATTTCCGTAGTTGAGAAACGTGAAACACGTCATGAATAGCAGAAAATTGAGCCGGTAATGAGAGGCGATAAGCCACGGAACCAATACGTTCGGTGATGGGAAATGGACCAATATATCGAGGTGCTAATTTTCCCAATCGACTAAAACGTACAACACCCTTCATAAGTGAAATACGAATAAACACAAGATCTCCCACAGAAAATTCTAATTTCCTTCTCCGGTTATCGGCATAGGATCTTTGTCTACTTTGGGCTTCTTTCATCCTATGACGAATAAGGTCAATCTTTTCTGTGGAATCATGAATAAAATCTGGACCTAAAACCAGCTTCTCACCGGCCTCAAGCCAACAAGAAGGAGATCGGCATGGCCTTCCATAGAGTGCCTCAAAAGGTGCCATACCAATACTAGATTGGAAGCTATTATTATAGGAAAATTCAACAAGTGAAATATGATCTTCCCAACTTCCACCAAAATCCAGAACACATGCACGAAGAAGATCTTCAAGAGTTTGATTCACACGCTCAGTTTGTCCATCGGACTGGGGATGATAAGCGATGCTAAAATTTAGCTTCGTTCCCAAAGCTTTTTGAAGACTCTTCCAAAATCCACTAGTAAACAATGGATCACGATCACTGACAATAGAAGTAGGAACTCCATGCAATTTAACAATTTCTTTAATAAAAAGTTTGGCCAAAAGAGGTACGGTCCGATTGGACCGAACGAGAATAAAATGGGCGGATTTAGTAAGCCTATCAACTATAGCCCATAAGCTATCATGATCCGAACGAGAACGGGGAAGGCCGTCTATAAAATCCATGGAAATTTGATCTCACTTCTAAACTGGAATTTCTAAAGGTTGCAATAACCCACCGGGCCTTTGATGTTCGGCCTTAATGAGTTGGCAAGTCATGCAACACTTAACAAAGTTAGCAATATCAGATTTCATTCCCTCCCAATAATAAAGCCGCTTCATATCCGCGTACATTTTACTACTACCGGGATGAATGGTAAATTTAGAATGATGACAATCTTCTAAAATATCTTTACGAAGATCACTAATATTTGGCACGATAAGTCTACCAAATTTCGGAATGTCGCCACGAGAATCGATATCAAAGTCTTCCAAACCTTCAATATCAATTTTATCCTTAATATTTTGGCCAAGAAGAGCCAATTCGGGATCTAGCCTTTGAGCTTCAAGAATGCGGTCTAAAAGAGAAGGATGAGCCTCAAGGCTACATAAAACAAGAGATGAACATAAATCGGAAACACGATCTCGAACTTCACAAGTGGATAAAACCTCGAGATCATTCCATTCGGATATCATCATGGAAACAACCGCTTGTTGCTTGCGACTAAGTGCATCGGCAACTCGATTTCCCTTTCCGGGAGTATAAAGAATATCAAGATCATAAGCTGCAAGAAATTCGAGCCAACGTTGTTGACGCAAATTAAGTTCCTTTTGAGAAAATAGATACTTCAAAGGTTTATAATCGGTGTAAAGAATAAACTTTTCACCCAAAAGATAATGACGCCAAATACGAAGGGCAAAAACAATAGCCGCGAGCTCTAAATCATGAGTGGCATATCTAGTCTTGGCAAGCTTCAATTGCCTAGAAGCATAAGCAATAACACGTTCTCTTTGCATAAGAACGACACCCAAACCAACGCGACTAGCATCGGTATGAACAACAAAATCTTGATTTCCTTCGGGAATAACAAGAATAGGAGCATCAGAAAGGAGTTCTTTTAATTTCTGAAAAGAAGCTTCATATTTGTCTGACCAAATGTATTTAACACCTTTCTTTGTTAAGCTAGTAAGAGCCACGACAACTTTAGAAAAGTCTTTGCTAAAACAGCGGTAATAACCCGCCAATCCGAGAAAACTACGAATTTCCGTCACACTCTCCGGTCTCTTCCAATTTTGAATCGCTTCAATCTTTGAAGGATCCATGGAAATTCCAGATTCAAAAATAATATGACCGAGAAAATTCACACGAGATTGCCAAAAGTGGCATTTAGAAAACTTTTCCTTTAATTGATTACTCCTAAGAGTTTCCAACACAATCCGAAGATGCTTTTCATGCTCCTCCTCGGATTTTGAATACACAAGAATATCATCAATAAAGATGAGAACAAATCGATCGAGGAAGTCTTTGAAAACTCGATTCATTAAGTCAACGAAATAAGCTGGGGCATTCGTTAACCCAAATGGCATAACAATCCATTCATAAGATCCATACCGAGTACGGAATGATGTCAAAGGAATGCTATCCTCTGCAATGCGAAGCTGATGAAAATCGGTTGCCAAGTCCAATTGTGAAAAGACTCTAGCACCACTAAGTTGATCGAATAGATCATCAATCCGAGGTAAAGGATATTTATTTTTGATAGTAAGATCATTAAGCTTGCGATAATCAACGCAAAGTCTAAGAGTACCATCGGATTTCTTCACAAAAATTGTCGTAGCTCCCCAAGGCGAGGAACTAGAGCGAATAAATTGCTTCGTCTCCAATTCGGGCAATTGTTTGCGCATCTCTTCATTTTCCTTATTGGACATGTGATAAGGAGGACGAGTAATAGGTTGAGCTCTAGGAATAAGATTAATTTTGAACTCAATTGCTCGCTTGGGTGGTAATCCTAAAACGGGCTCAAATATGTCAGAAAATTCACGAACAACGTGAATAAGAGAAATAATATCTTCCTCATCATCATTATCGTCACCATGTGGATTTAAAGAATATAAAGATGTTGTCAAGTCGGAATCCGGATCTTTAAGTACGATAGAAATCTGCTCAACAGATTGAGGGTGTCGAAGATAAATAGTCCGCTCAGGACATAGGATTTGAGCTTCATAATGGTTAAGCCAATCCATACCCAAAATCATTCAGAAGCCTAAACAACGCATGACATGCAAACCGGCTAGGAAAGAAAAATCGCATAAAATAATCTCGACATCCTTACACAATAAACTGAGTGTTGCGGATCCACCAACCGGATTTGCAATTCTCAAAGAAGTCATTAAAGCAACAACACTTAAAGAAAAAGTATCAACAAGCTCTTTTGATATAAAAGAATGGGATGCTCCCGTATCAAAAAGAACTCGAATAGGTTGATCACGAAATCTAATAATACCATCCAAGATAGAATGAGATGTACCTTGACCACGAGATGTGTTTCCAGGGCCTTGAGCAACATTTAACTTTCCCTCCTTCTTGCCTTCAAGTTTGAGGCATTGATGTATATAATGATCCGGGCTCTTACAATAGCGACAACAACTGGGCTTTGAACACTTGTTCACAAAATGGTCCCTAGACCCACAGTTGAAGCATTTCCCACTACTAGGAGAAGGAGCCTTTGCAGCAGGAGTTGCTTGCTTACCCTTTTTGTTGGGATAAGGACCTTTGAATTTGTTTGGCCTCTTCTTGTTGTTGAAGTTCGGTTTGGCACCCACAACTTCAACATCGCTTTCCCTATCCGCCTCTTCAAGACGAAGAGCGATATCAATGAGTTAGTCGAAGGGAACTTCTAATTTTAGAAGTAATGGCTTCTTGAGATTTTTGTTTAAGCCATAGACAAATTTTTGGTTCTTCTTCAATGGGGTGTTGATGTATTCAACCCCATATTTGGAAAGTGACTCGAAGGATGCAACATAATCAGTCACAGAGGATTCACCTTGAACAAGGTCTATATAACGGCGAGCCAAAGTCACCTTCTCAGCTTCTGGCACAAATTTTAATTCGAAGCGTTCCCGGAATTGCACCCAGGTGAGATCCGCTTCATTGATTTCAGAAATAAGAAGTTCATACCAGTCCAATTCTCTTTCTTAGAGCATACTAGAGGCCACCTGAACTCGGTGAAGATCAATGAGGTTCATGCAAGAAAAGATTCGATCGCATGATCTTAACCAAGCCTGGACTTCAATAATAGTTTCATAACCTTTGAATGGCTTCCCACCCAAGTTGGTATAATCGTTGCACAAATGTGAAAATCCAGACTTAGGATGAGTAGGTTCCGAATTAGAACCAGCTGCTTAAGCATTCTTAACTAAATCAAGAAACTGCTGGGCAGACATAAAAACTCCATCTTGGGGAGTAGCAATAGATTGACCGACGCTGGGACGGCCTGGTCTAAGCATTTCCCTTCCTTTAGAAAGAAAGAAAGAAGAAGAAAAATGTTATTCACCTAATGAATATCAAGCAACCTTGATAAATAAAACAAGGAATCATAAAAGAAAATAGGATAGAACGGTACGAAGACACGAATTAAATCCTAAGGCACGACTCCTAAGATGGACTTAGGATGATGATCCTTGTTAAATTATTCTACATTGTTCCGAAGTTTGGCTCTGATACCAAGATGTGACGCCACACCTCTATACCCATGCTAGCCAAGAACACTACGGAGTAATGCTGTCAACTAGCACGGAGAATAAGGCTATTGAGGAACGACCATCCGTGTAATTTCTTTGTGCGAGCACCGATATGTCAGATGTAGAACATATTTTATTTAAGGAGGAAATCCGACATACCGATACAAACTCAAAGCTATCACATAGTGGCTATATATAATCTTCGGAAACAAATATAGAAATAAACATAACACAAAACAGTCACAGACATCCATATCACAAAGGCGGAAAAAGATATGAATATATAACACATAAAAGTGTACATCATAGTAGTGGTCTGAAAGATCCACAATAACCCAAAAGAATAGCAACATGTGCTATACGAAAGAATAAGTATACATCATAGAGTCTATATCTCAACTGTATACATCCAAAAACTACTATCTAAGTAGTTAGCCAAAAGTCAGAGTAATGAATCCCTGGGGAGAAGTCAAGCAGAAGCACCTGTAACATCTCGGTCCGACCCGAGTATTATTTCATAAGAAAATAATAAACGGATCAGTCTAGATATAAATATCAGATGACATGATATAGAATAAGAGATATGGCATAAACATATGATAACCATAATGACATACTACTATAAGTATGTAATCGAAAATCAACATGAGATTAATCAATGTCACAAGAATCTTCTCAAAGATCCAAAAAGGGTTTCATACCCAAGACTTGTATTCACAACAAGTCAATGACACACGAATTCACCAATGCACAAAAACTGATAAATCATATCAATGAAAATCACTAGCATAAAATTTCCAAAAATCAACACACGAAATCCAGAAATCATAAAAAGGGGGAGGCCTATCACACGAACGGGAGCATGAAAACTCACCAACATATGTATCACACGAACGAGATGCTATCTCATGGTAGCTAGCCATTAATTTTTGACACACGGACATCCCGAAGACCATGGGGTGCTACCCACATGTGTGAGTCGAAATCACATTGAAACGGGGTCTACTCTCCCTCGCAGACAAAGAGACATCGCACAATTGCTAGTCTAAATCACAAAAATGATCATCATCGATCATCAAGAAGTGTCAATTACAGTAAGCTAGTAAATATATGAGCTTAGCTTCATGTCCCATAACCACTAGCTTAACTTAAGTATTTACGAACAAATTGTAGATCTCCACTAAAAAATTGTCACAAGAGATTCAATCGAACAAGTCCAAGAATTAACCGACGAAGTAAACACAAGCGTTTCATACCACTTGTTTTACTAAGATGTTTAATTAGATTTCTCATACGAATGAGGTAAAGGTTTGTATATGCTAGTAGATTGGAAAACGGTTTAAGAAACGAGCTTCGTAATAAAATAGTGTTGAAATCGTTTTAATGAAAGGGTTTTGATATTTACTACTAGTATTGAAACCTTTGTATATTTTGAAGTGACAAATCACAAAGATGACAGTAGAACAATCGATCATCAAAATTCACATAGGAAGACGTAAATAAATTCCAAACAAATCGATAAGAATCCATCGAAATGGATATTCAAAAATCCCTAAAAAGGAGTCATCAAAGTCATAATAAAGGATAACAACAAATAGGATCATCATGAATCGATTCAAATTGGAAATTCAATCCTAAAAGGCAAAGTGGGCTGAAACAACAAATTCAGTTGACTAAATAGAGATTTTCAATTGACTAAACAACAAATTCAGTTGACTAAACAGTGATTTTCAGTTGACTGAATTCTGCGTGGAAACTTTCTGTTTCCAGGTTCAGTCGACTAAACAGAGAATTCAGTCGACTAAACCCTACCTGGAAACTTTCTGTTTCCAGGTTCAGTCGACTGAACAGAGATTTTCAGTCGACTAAACCTTGCCTGGAAACTTTCGGGTTACGGATTCAGTCGACTGAACAGAGATTTCAGTCGACTGAATCATGCCTGGGCTGTTTTCAGCCTATCCAAATGAAGAGCAAACTCTTCCAAAATGCAACCGGACGAACATTGGCTCTAAGGGTTTATGTCAATCGGCAACCCGGCCCTATATGCTTCTCGATGCATCATCCAAAGCATGATTAGACATCCATAAAAGGATTTTCATACAAATTTGACTTAAAAACCCAAAAAATTGGAATATTCACAAAACCAATCCAAATCAAAGCAAATGCACATGAAGAAGTGTTAGGAATTCATACCCAACAACCAAAGATAATTATAGTCAAAGATGTGAGATAAAAATCACACCTTTTCACAAAAAAAATGAAGAAGAAGCTTGAAAGCAAAAGGGAGAATCAACCACTCTTCCATACAACCTAAATGAGCTTGAATCTATGCTCAAAAAGAAGAACATTCCCAAAGTTAGGTTTAAGAATTTCTGAAATAGATAAAAGAATGAGTTGGAGAAGAAGAAGAGAGGCTTACCAAAGTTTCTTCTATTAGTTTGGAGCTAGAGCTTGATTTGAAAAAGAAAACTTGGGCTTGAGTTTTAATTTCCCATTCCACTCTCCATTGATGTAAAAGCTTGAGTGTAAGGAAAATAGAAAGGAAGTAAATGAAGAGGAGAGGGTTAGGACTGAGTTAATAAGTGGGGTTAATGGCTCAGCCCAAGCCAAAGCCCTAAGTGAAAAGTGGCAAAATTTCGCTAACTCCAAACATATCAAAGTTTATACTCAAAAGGATCGCAAACGGCGTTTTGAACTCAATGGAAGTGGTCCCGTGTCCTAATTCGTCCGTATGCAAAAAGTAGTTTTTCGGACTAAATTTCGAGTATCGATAAAATATTTAAATAAAATATTTAAATATAAAATCGATAAATATGTGGGTTGTTACATTTAGGCTTTTAAACCCATTCCCCTCGATGCGCAGTCAATTTTCTCTCTTGATAAACCTTTAGTAAATGGATCCGCTAGGTTATCATTTGTTCTTACATAATCTATGGAAATAGTTCCATTTAAGAGTAACTGCCTAACTGTGTTATGGCGTCGACAAATGTGTCATGACTTTCCATTATACACAAAGTTTTGCGCACTGCTTAGCGCTGCTTGGTTATCGCAGTGTATGCATATGGCCGGTACAGGTTTAGGCCAGAACGAAATATCTTCTAAAAAGTGACGAAGCCATTCTGCTTCTTCGCCTGCTTTATCTAAAGCGATGAACTCCGATTCCATAGTGGATCGAGCTATGCATGTTTGTTCAGTAGATTTCCATGACACTGCTGCCCCTGCTAAGGTAAAGACATAACCACTCGTTGATTTTGATTCCTCTGAGTCTGCAATCCAGTTTGCATCACTATATCCTTCTAAGACGGTATGATATTTTCAATAATGTAAGGAAAAATTAGTGGTATTCTTTAAATATCCCAACACTCTCATTAGTGCTTTCCAGTGTTCCTTTCGTGGATTGCTTGTATACCTGCTCAGTCGACTTACTGCATAAGCTATATCTGGTCTTGTGCAATTCATCAGATACATGAGACATCCTATTACACGAGAGTATTCCAGTTGCATTACACTCTCATTAGTGTTTTTATGCAGTACTTCTGATGGATTAAAAGGTGTTCTCACTCCTTTAATTCCATAGTCTTGGAATTTTTCAATCACTTTGTCTATATAGTGTGACTGAGACAATTCAATTCCATTAGGAGTTCTTATTATTTTGATTCCCAAAATAACGTCTGCAACTCCTAAGTCTTTCATATCGAAATTGCTAGTTAACATCTTCTTTATGGTCTCTATTACCTGAGTATTTGGACCAAATATTAACATATAGTCTACATATAAACAAATCATCACATATGATTGTCCAATTTGTTTATAATAAACACACTTACCGCATTCATTTATACGAAAATCATTTCTCATCACGACACTATCAAATTTTGCGTGCCATTACTTTGGAGCTTGTTTTAGTCTGTATAATGATTTGACTAATCTACAAACTTTGTTTTCATTTCCTTTGGAAATAAATCCCTCAGGTTTCTCCATGTAAATTTCCTCATCGAGATTTCCATTTAAGAATGTTGTTTTTACATCCGTTTGATGAATCTCTAGATTATAGATGGATGCAATTGCTATTAACATTCTTATAGAGGTTATTCGTGTTACCAGCGAATATGTATCAAAGAAGTCTACTCCTTCTTTTTGACGATATCATTTGGCTACTAATCTGGCTTTATACTTGTCGATAGAGCCATCTGCTTTAATTTTCTTCTTGAAAATCCATTTGCAGCCAATTGGTTTTATTCCTGGTGGAATATCAACAATTTCCCAAGTTTTATTACTTAGAATTGAATCAATCTCACTTTGAATTGCTTCTTTCCAACATGAGGATTCAGAAGATGACATTGCTTCCTTGTACGTTTGAGATTCGTGCTCTAATACATATGTAAAAAAGTCCGAACCAAATGTTTTGGAAGTTCTAGCCCTTACGCTTCTTCTTGGTTCAGCATCCTCAATTTCGTGACGAGTTTCATCTTCATGTGAATCGTTTGATTCTTCCCTTGTCCTTTTTGGGACATTATTTCCTTCATTCCTTTTGTGCGGAAACACATCTTCAAAGAATAAGGCATCTCTTGATTTCCTGATTGTGTTTACATGAATATCCTTATATCAGACTTGAATACCAAAAATCTGTAGGCACTACTATTTTGGGCTGGCCCAAGATAATAACAATCTACTGCTTTTGGTCCAAGTTTGACTCTCTTGGGAGGCGGAACTGGAACTTTTGCCAAGCACACACTTTGAGGTATTTGAAGCTTGGTTCGTGTCCTTTCCATATCTCATATGGAATTGTTCCTGTTTTATTGTGAGGAACTTTATTTAATATATGATTAGACATATTTTGGGCTTCCCCCCACAAGTTCGTCGGTAGACCAAAAGTTAAAAGCATTGCATTAATCGTATCTTTTAACGTTCTATTCTTCCTCTCGGATACACCATTTTGTTGTGGTGAATATGGAGCTGTTGTTTGATGAATTATACCATTTTCGGCACAGAACTGTTCAAATGATGATTCATATTCTCCACCTCGATCAGATCTCAATATCTTGATCTTTTTATTTAACTGATTTTCTACCTCAGCTTTGTACTTTATAAATGATGTAATTGCTTCATCTTTACTATTCAAAAGATATACATAGCAATATCGCGTATAATCGTCAATAAAAGTAATGAAATACTCTTTCCCACCTCTTGTAGGCAGTGATTTAAAATCACATAAATCTGTATGTACCAAACCTAATGGTTCGGTGCTTCTGTCAACAGATTTAAATGGTTGTTTGACAATTTTTGCTTCTACACATGTCTCACATTTGTAGTTCTTATCTACTTGGAATTTTGGAATTAATCCCAAGTTTGATAATGTTTTCATTTTGCGGAAATTTATGTGTCCTGATCTATCATGCCATAGTAAAATTTCGTGCTCAAGCAAGTAAGAAACTTTAATTTTATTAATAGCACAATCAGAATACATATTTTTGTTGCCGACAACGGCTACATTTGCCATAAATAGGCCATCAAATAAATATCCCCTTCCTATATACTTTCCAGCCTTGGACAGAACCATCTTGAATGACTCGAACACCATCTTGAATCCCTTCTTTGATAGGACTGCACCAGAGATGAGATTCTTGCGTATGTCTGGAACATGGAGCACGTTATTCAACCTAACAGTTTTTCCAGAAGTAAACTTAAGGATTACTGTGTCACTGCCTTCGATCATGGAAACTGCAGAATTACCCATGTAGAGTTTTTCTTCGTGATCGAATTTTTGATATGTAGAAAACATGGATTTGTCAGAACAATCATGACGAGTAGCGCCTATATCTACCCACCATTGGTTAGGATTCTGAACCAGATTGCATTCAGATACCACCGCCGAGAAGTTGGACTCGTCTACTTCCATGTTATCCACTATATTTGCCTCTTTATTGCGTTCCTTCTTGTGTCTGCAATCTTTAGCGGCATGTCCAACTTTTCCACAAACCCAACATTCACCATTAAACTTCTTGGTTCGTTTGCTGTCTTTTGCTTTGTTGTCTTGAGCTTTCCTTTTCTTCTGGAAGTTTTTCTTTTTGTTTTTGGTCTTTGACCCTTCAGCCACAAATGCTTCCTCGCTTGGTTTTGTAAATGCACGGTTGTCTGCCTCAATTTTTAATCGGACCATGAGATCCTATAAAGAGATTTCCTTCTTCTTATGCTTTAGATAGTTGCGGTAATCTCTCCATGACAGCGGCAATTTTCCCGTGATGGCTTCAACCAAAAAAGATTCTCCAACCTTATGACCTTCCGCATCGAGTTCATGAATGATGATTTGCAGTTCATGTAGTTGAGCGGTTACTGGTTTGGAGTCAACCATCTTGTAGTCCATGAATTTGTCTACAATGAATTTCTTAAGACTGATATTCTGCATCTTGTACTTTGTGGTAAGTGCATTCCAGAGTGCTTTTAATGTCTTTAAAGGCTGATATACTTTGTATAGCACCTTGTCGAGACAATTCAGAATATAGTTTCTGCATAAAAATCGGAATGCTTCCACGTATTCACCTCTGCTTCCTTGTCTGGTGCAGGAATCAGTTCCTCCTCCTCGAGGTACTTTTGCAGACCGAGTGTGGTGAGATAAAACAACATCTGATTCTGCCATGTCAGGAAATCATCACCATCTCCCTTGAACGGTTCAGTCTGTTGTGAGTAGTATTCTTTGAAAATTCTATTGTTGCCATCTCTGTTTTAGTAAGAAAACAGTAAAATTCTTAAGATGTTATACGTCTAGTATACCAAAATAGAGAATAATCAATTATAAACTTGTCGCGCAAGTTTATAACTCAGATTTCCACTACACTGGAATTCTGTATTAACTATTATAACAAAATGAATGTTGTAAATAAGTTACAACAACAGCGTTATACTATTTTAAATAAATATTATAACCAGAATAACGGATAGAATATAGAATAATGTATATAAATATACAAACAGACTAGAATTCTAACCGGATTATGTCTGAGGCTCGTCGTAACGATTTCCTTAAGAATTTTATTTCAAAATTCTCCCAAGATACAACAGACGAAATCTGCACGAGATTGTAATGAGTATGTCAACTCTGTGATGTATATAGAGCGGTAGAGAAAAGAAGCAGAGGAAAAACAGAACTTAATTGGATAGAGAATGTGATCAACATTCTGTCATATTTATAGTTTTGTCCGCATCCCTTCAAACAGTCGCATCCGCTCGACGAGTCGCACCCGCTGCCTTTTGAACGCTGTTGTTCGTTAACGGGTCGCTCCCTCCTGCTACTCGTATCCATTCGGCCGCGCCTCCTCAGTCGGGCCGCACCCGCTTCTGTTCGCCCGTGCTTCTTCAGTTCGGTCGTACCCGCTTCTGCTTATGAACAGTCGTGTCTGTTCATTAGCCTGTAACTGATAAAAAACCCGACCCAGTTTTAGGATCATATTAGACCCGAGCCCGAGCCCGACCCGGCCCGGTGCGGTCGGATGGCGGCGGCGGCGCGCGTGTGGTGGAGATGCATGATCTCCCTCCTCAAAACGAAGCATATATTTGGGTGCCCCTAGGCCCCAACACCTTCATTGCAAAGCCATATATATATTGGAATGGCTTTGCAAATTTGGCGATGTGGGACAAGTGTATTTCATTTACACTAGGAATTCTAACAATATATTCGCTAATCTTGTTTTTTCAAATGTCTTTCCACCATACAACAAAATTCTGCTATTAACCAAAGAAAGAACTCAATGCGCTCAAAATTTTACTCGTACCACAAATCGAACTCCGAGTCCATGCTAACGGGTCATTATTGTTAACAAGATTAAACTGTTTTGCAGGATATTGACATGTTCTTTAGGGTATACTTTTGACGATATTATTTTCGGACAAAATTTTAAATTAGGCCCTAAAGAAAACTCAATTTCAATATTATTTCTGCGAGTTTTTTATTTTTTTTCTTATGAGTAACTTCTTTCTGCTACAACAAATAGTCCAGTTCAGTCTTAAAAATAAATGTACTTTGTTTTTCGTGTTTCAGCAATAAATCAATGTTGCCACTATATTATCTATTGTTGAAAGTATGAAAAGAAATAAACTCACCGTAGCATAGCATATAGGAAGATTACATCCAGTTATGTATGATATAATCAGCTAAATTATCTTAATTCTCGTCCACCTCTTTTTGGCTATTAGAACCAACTTGTATAAAGTACCGCGATTCAGAGATTGTTTCAAAACATTAATCAGATAATTACTTAACATAATATATAAAGGAAAGAAATTAAACAGGTACCTCTGCTAGATCGTCGTTTTGATGATGATTTTTTTGCTACTTCATGCATATACCTTATCACATAATATACACAATCCGTTGATCTAGATTATTGAGGACACTATAGCAATATTACAACATATTTCATTAGTCAGTTTTCAATGAATTTATATCGGAAACGAAAAACATGTTTTTATCTGTTTGTTAGAAATTAAATTACCTTAACATTTAACCATTTCAAGCGAGTTCCTCAAGACTTACCACCGCATGCATTATAAGCTTTAAAGGCCCAACAAAAATGCAAGAAATTGTCATGTACTTTGAGGCAACCATGTCAATTTTTGAACCATTTTGCAACCATGTCATGTACACTTTGAGGCAACAAAAATGTGTATCTTGATATTCTAAGTTAAATTCAACTATTTCACTATGTTAATTAATTACATTGACTAGGGTTAACTGTTTGATTCATTTGTTACATATTCTCGCAAATATATGTTTTTAAAGTAACTTTCTAATATAAATGCCTCGATTCAAGAAAATATGTTTTTAGAATTATATACGTCTTCCAAAGCCAGTGCGGCCAATTTTTAATTTCTAATATCAAATGAAATCATAAAGAAAACAAATACAACATACATGTTCACTTGTGGTTTAATTTCCAATCTACGTTTGCATTCAATCTACGGATTAAAAACATAAACTTCATTCTTTTCTATATGAAAAACAAGCAATAACCAATGTTTTCTGCACTATACGATTTATAGAAAGTTAAAATCAACAAATTTGTACTAGCCACTAAAAGTTTATTATTCATACCCTTCGTAGTGCGGAGCTAAGAGTAAGTTCTTAGATTGCGACACACGCCATCTGGATGTTTTCGCACTTGGGAAAGCTAAAAGGGACACATAAATCTGATAGTCTCCAGTTTGACGTCAATACACATATGATTTAACCACCTGCACACTATTTAAATGTATAATTAACATTATAATGTAGTCTTATGTAAGTAAGAAATACTTATATGATGTAAATCTACAACCATGATTCATTCAACCATGTCATACTAAGGAACTAGATAATGTCATCCATTGTGAAATGGATTTCCAAATAATCGCACTTAAATAAACCATTATTCACTTGAATTGCATTGATGGCATCATCGGACGACACTAGGATTACCAAGTCATGGAAGTATCTGCACTTATTCATCAAATTTTTGAAGATGTCTTCATCCATGATTCTATTGCGCTTTATAGACTCATTTGTCATCATATTCATAATCTTTCCATTATTATTCTTGACTTTAGCAACACACTCTTCCACTTTGTCTTTGCTCGCAATAGGTTCACCCTGCACATAACAAACTTTAAGATTAATGCAGGATCTTATAGTGGTTATTATACATAACAAAATAGAAATTTCAAAGCTTAACAAACGAATATCAAAACCAACTTATTTACTATATCATTATCCCCTAAAAGCACGAGACTTTTACGCCATTGAACAAAACTACCAAGCGTTCTCCTATCGTGATGTGATGTTTAGTTGGAACCGGAAGCGGGGTTCTTTCATGAATAGGCTCCACTGCGTCAATCCCAACATTTACATGATCGTCCAAGATTTGTTGAGTATGACATTGATCTCTTGGCCTTGAAGCAGGGTGTACCATGTCGTGACCCACTACGACAATTTTGAAGTCCAAACTCACAGCTAAACGGCATTTAGTTGGTTTCTAGAATGACACGTACAATACTAAATCAATTAATATCTACTAAAAACAAACAATTAGACATTAAAAATTATATCACTGTTATATGTTCCTAAATGTTTATATACATCATACTTTATTACTAATAATTATGCTACTTTTTTATTATTCTCTCATCCATCGACTTGTGAAAAACAAACATGAACAAATTAAAATTATACAAAAAAGACAATGGTTTTGAGATAATAGTATCAAAAGAGATGTGTCAAAATACAAACCAAATGTTCTAGTGCACTGAAATAATATCACAACTTTTGTATATGCTTTGACCATTTGACTAAATAATATCACAGCTTTTGTACATGATATACAGCCTCCCTTTTGTCATGAAGGAATAGAACTCTACTCGATTCTATCATCAGGAAACAGAGATTTTCTTTTATCTCCATCAAAGGATAAGGTTAATCTCAGTCTTTTTCAAACATTCTAGATTATGACTTCATATGCCTTAATAATTTATGGGTCTTTATTTTACCCATAAAGTATATATTGTTTATATTAACCATGATCATAAGTAGGAATTATAGCCTTTTGGTTCCTTGTTGCATACGAGTAAAGTGGAATAACAGGCAAGTCAAAATTCTTGTTTTGCTAGAATTATTCATTTGGGCTAGGGATCAATTTATATAATCTTTATTCTTGACACCAAATGTTTAAAAAATACTTAAATTCTGTTTAGCTACATAAGATTATTTATGTACATTAAAGTTTAATCTAACTCTTCTTCCTTTGGTTTGATCTAACTCTAAAAGTAGTATGCAATCATAGGTAAGCATCAAAGAAGTTGAAGGAAACGCAGTTGGATTATATTTTGGTGCAAATTGGTTTTCCAAATGCTCTCATTTCAACAAAATTTTAGCCTCCATTTACCATCAGTTGAAAGAGGAAAACTCCAAATTTGAGATAATGAATATCACGCCCATATCTGAAAGGCCATCTGAAGCTCGCAAGCTTAAAAATAGCCAATAAAAAAAGAATTGTAGTGTTATTCTCACAACATGAGTTTTGTCTACGTCTCAATGTCATAAATTTTGGTTGAAGTCTTAAAGGTAAAAATCATGAAAGACATGTTACTGCCAATATCCCAAAAATCAAGTCAATATCGGTGTGGAAGAAAAAAAATTCTTCAGAAAATAGACTGCTGCTAGAATATGCAGCAGCATATAAAAATAATATAAAAAAATATAGGCAACAGCTGCTACGAATCAGCAGCACATTTAGAAAGAATAATAATAATAATAATAATAATAAACAACTGAACTATAATTAATTTCATGCAAAAATTGTAGTTATATGATAAATTAAATTTTTTACTATACAATTTTCTAACTTGAAATTGTTAAGCAAAAATATCAAAATGTGTTTTACATTTCAGTTTCTATTTTAAATATCCATAATTGAATTTTAAGCCCACCTTTTCAGTTGGTGCATTAAAAATGAAATTTACCAGTAAAGCACTTAACTACATATTACAAAAATTATTTTTATGTTCGTTAATATATTTAAGAAAAAAAATAGTTTGATTTCATATTACTTTTTACCTACAAGTCAACATAAGGATCCGACTCTCGCGTTTTGCTTGTACATTGTAATTTGTCCAACTGTACCGATTGACAGCTACTACGACGATCACTTGATGGTGTGTTGGTGTCGACCATCATATCGTTGGGCATGTGCATACCAATCCTATTCAAAATGTCTGCAATCTTCTATTCAACTTTTATATCCACCATAGTCTTGAATCTTTGACTCACTTTAGCCTCAATTTCCTGGGTGATAAGATGTAGTTGATCTGTTGATATTACACCACTTAGACCTTCATTTTTCTATCTCTTTCCAAATATGTTTTTGATACCGACCATCCCACCAATTCCCCTAACTCGGCATGGATGCTTTTTTTTCAAGAGCATAATTTAAGAAATCATTATGCCTATTTGGTTGAGATGCTAGAATGAGTGGATCATTATCTTGACTCACTCGATCAAAGTCAACAAGTGTGAATCCACGCTCATCCACTCGTATGGCGAGATGGTTATCAGCCCATTTATATTGAAATTGAGGGATTGTGAAGTCCTTGTACTCAATCTCCCAAATATTTTCAATTATCTCGTAATATAATATCATTACATTTATTGGTCTATTATTTTTAGCACTAGCAAATTCTATTGAAGACGCTACGATACTAATTCCACTATTTTGCATTTTTCTCTTCTCATCCTGACGCTTCATATAAAAGACATGCCCATGGATATTCATAAGAGTTGACTAGAAGTCGAGGCTCATGTGCCAACCATTTTATTGTATCAGAAACATCATGATTTGTTTGAGACAGTTGAGACATTACCCTGTTTTTAAACCATGCGAAGATGGAGAGGTTATATTCATTTGCCATCCACCTTTTGGTTTTTGAAGGATTTTGTGATTTTAGAATCATCATTGTTATCCGCCTTTTGGCAAGGCCGAGATATCAAGGAACTGGTTCCAAGCTTAAGATCAATTGTCCTGGGTATCGAGCATGCATAGGCTCACTATGGATATCGATGAATTTTTTCCGAATCCGGATCGAGCTACAATTGATATGACACGACTAGCACAGCCAGGAAAGCCTGCATTCCAAATTTCAAGTCAATCCGAGTTCGTATACTTGAGTTATGATCGGTTCAATCTAGGAGAAACGGCCTCGTTTTCGTATCCATCAGTGAACCATAGTTCGACTTGATCCGGTTCGTATCCATCACCCACTTCGCATCGATCAATTCTCATGAGTTCGTATCGATTAAGTTGGCAGTGTTTGAATCCATCGAGTTTGTATCATGGACTTTGTACCCATCAACAGATAATATGCCTCGTAACGAACGACCATTGTCTACTTCGCATCCATCGAAGAACCCAAGGTCATATCGATCTCCCTCGAATCCATTACTTCGTATCGATAGGCCGGTGACCTCTTCGTATCCATCAATGGTGGTGAGACACTATTTGGTGTCCATGGAGTAGCTGTCTACTTCGTATCCATCAAGCACTTAGAGTTTGCCACCATCAGCTTCGAACCCATCAAAACAGTGGTCCATCATACCCATCGGCGGTCCTTGTTCGAATCCATCGAGTCATTGCTACTTCGTATCCATCGAGTTATCATCATTTCGTGTCCATTAGAGGCTCTTGTTAGAACCCGCGCCCAGAAGCTTGTTCGTGTCCATCAATTCAAGTGGACCTGGATTAGCGCAACGACCTTCGATTCAAATAAGGCGAGATACATGGATACGACGCGGTCAAACCAGAGAAAAAGGTGGATCGATTCGAGATATGCGCGCCACATCACCACGAGAGCATGTGCAGGTGATCGATTCGAAGGAATCGATTCGAATTGGTCGATTCGAACCAAACAGCCATCCGAGAAGCTCCATTTCGTATCGACGATATCTAGAGATCTACCGATCCAAATGCAATGAAATTTTCACAGTAGGTTGCAGTCGAGCCAAGGAACATCCACACCAAATAGCAACTCCATCGGACATGATCTTGATCGATATGAAATGATTTCGTATCAATCACAGATCGACTTGAAACTTTCTGGAATTGGTCGTGTAGGCCCCCTTACATGTCAGAGCGAATCTCTCGAAATTTGAGCGAAGTCTCAGCCTCCTACGCCTATAAATAGAGCCCCAGAGCCTACAGAAGAAGGATCTTTGGACTCTCAAGCACCCAGACTCTGCCGGATCGAGATCTACATCGTTCTATTGCTGTTGAATTCGAATTTCCAGTTGTAACTTGCTGTTGTTTGCTGTACTCGCTTGTAATTGTTGAAAGAGAATTAATAAAGCTGCCAAAAACTTCTTAGTGGGCGTAGGCAACACGTCGAACCACTCTAAATCGCTTGTCTGTGCATTTACTTTCCTGTTGTTTGGATTTTTTGTTAGATAATCCTCATTTTTAATTTATATTCTTCACTGTTATCTCTTCAAAAACTTCCAAAGAGTGTTGTGCCCAATTTTGGTACAAACACTTGGGTGTTTTCATTGAGAGAACCTAGATTTTCTCCTGCTCGTTGAATCTGTCATCGTTACCGGATTGCATAAATCTAAGAGAGAGATCCAGATCTCAAGTCCGGATTCCTTCCATTCTATTCAGATTTGCAGAAATCTAGAGAAAGGAGTCCACCGTTCAGGATGGTAAGTACAAGAACCACCTCCAACATTGACGATCAAGAAGGACGGGATAGGCAGAATCCCGCGCAGTTGCCGCCATCCAATCAAAATGTAGCTGGACCCTCAGATTCACAAGGCCCAGTTACTAGGCAAGAGTTCCAGTTGCTGCTTCAAGAGCTAACGCAGAGCCGTCAGCAACTAACCGAACAGTTACGCGCGAATGCTGAGCTAATAAACCAGTTAAATTCCCAGAAGCGCAGAAGACATAGAAGAAAACAAGGTTCTCGTTCCTCTACAGAAAGTTCTGCTTCCACTGGATACAACCATAGATCCGTCCGTCCTCGACCGGACGAAGGCTACGCGCAAGCCATAGGACATCAGCACACATTGACCGTTGGGCAGTTAAAGGTTGGACCATCAACCAGCTTCCACACTTGGCCCTCTTCCAGAGGAGGGACCGTCCCTCAGTACACCACAGATAATCGTCCTGCCACTACCGTAGTTGACATAGGAGTTGATGCTGGAATCAATACGGGCATACTCCCGAACCTTACGTCCCAGGAGATATTGAGCCAAGGAGGCGAGATGTGGACCGTCGACAGCGCCCGCTCCAACCTCGCAATGTGGAACCCGACCATACTTTGGCCCAACAAGCGCAGAACATTGCAATGCCAGACCTTCCGGCTATGATTAGACAGATATCCGTGAAAGCCAAGGTCTTACCAACGACGACTGGGGAATCTCCTGGAGTCATACCCCTTTAACAGACGAGATCCTTTATACTGAACCTCCTCGGCGATTTAGGATGCCGACATTACCGATGTATGAAGGAAATTCGAACCCCAATCAGCATATTTTGAAGTATGAATGGTCAATGAGTGCGACAAGGGCTGACGATGCGGTAAAGTGCCGTAGTTTTCCTATCTCTCTGGGGGGGGCATTGCAACAATGTGGTTTACAAGGTTACCGCCACGATCTATCTCTTCGTTTGACCAATTGGCTACAAAGTTTGTTGAGCAGTTTCGTATGCATGTTCTAGACCTAAAGATGTTAACACTCTATCCAGCGTCACCCAGGAACCAGGGGAAACACTTAGACGCTATTTAGAAAGGTTTCATGCAGCATGCGCAGAGATCAGTAATCCCATCAACAATTCAATTCTAACGGCACTAACTAAGGCAATCGACCCTGATTCTGAGTTCGGGAATTGGTTAGATGGGAAACCTCCCACGTCGTTGGACCGTTTCTACTCCAAAGCCGCTCAATTCTTAAGGCGTGAGGACACGAAACAGTCTAGGAAGCAAGACGACGTGAGACCCAGTAGTGAAGGGATTAAAAGTAATGTAGCAGTTAAACAGTCGGATGAGAGTTCTGAAAAAGTACAGTTGAATGTACAGAACAAGCAGTCTTAGCCGAGAAGCAATGATAATCAGAGTAAGAAACGGGATCAAAACTGTGGTCCGCGACGTAGGGCCCCAATGTTTGATAGCTATACATCATTGAATACATCGCTAGAAAATGTTATCTACAGACTTGCTATGCTATGCAGTATAAGAAGCCCGCTCCGAAGCCATCGTCAGAGAGATAGATTCAAACAGGAAAATTCTGTAGATTCTATGAGAGTTATGGCCACAATACCAATGAATGCAGACATTTCCAAGACCTCATTGAGAAGTTGATCAGGAAGAGGAAGTTAGATCAGTTCGTGCGAATGCCGCAATCTGGAGGTGCGGGCCTGTCATCCCAAAATCGTGTGCAAAGTCAAGAAAGACAGGAAGAACCCGCTCTTACAGGCGGGCGATTAGTTATAAATATAATTAGTGGTGGTCCCCACCCAGCGGGCCGAAGCTGGAGGGATATGTCGTATGCCAGTTCTATCCGTCATGTGAATTTTGAGTGTTGTAGTAATTTTGATGAAGGGGCTCCGACCAAACAACAGAAAACGATGAATGATGATATCGTGTTTAGAAACTGAGATATAAATAGGGTCGAAACCCCAACCATCGACCCACTGGTCATATCTGCCCAGGTTGGTCCTGCTTGGATGAAGAGGATCCTCGTTGACAGTGGGAGTGCAGTGAATATTCTGTTCAAGAGAGCCTACGACTTGATGAAAATGGAAGCCAAGGACTTGAGACCTTGCCAATCTCGAATTCATGGCTTCGATGGAAGTGCGAATATACCCACTGGAGTAGTGGAGTTGCCAGTGGAGCTGGGTGTTAGAGAGTGCCGGAGAGTCTGGATGTTGCAGTTTGTTGTGTTGGACATTCATTCCCTCTATAGTGCATTTTTGGGCCGACCGGCCCTCGCTGAATTCAGGGTAGCAATCGCCCTGTGGTGTTTAACTTTGAAGTTCTCCACCGATTGTGGGATTGGAGTTATTCAAGGAGATCAATCTACTGGGAGAGCCTGTTATGTTGCAGAGCTACGCGAGGCATAGCGACAAGAGAAAGGAAAGGGCGTAGAGGAATCTCTCTGCGTCCGCTTTACAAATAATTTACAATTGGTGCCCATGCCTGGGCGTCGGCCCGGGCACCACAACAAATTCCAAAGGGATCTTGACCCTAGAAACAATGAGAATAAGGAGGAATCCATAGAGAATCAAGCTTCCCCGGTCGAACTGACGATTGATGTCCCGATTGATGGCAATGATGACGATGATGCTAGAATGTTAAAAATTGGGTCTCAGTTGAGCCATGAGGCACAACAGGAATTGGTTGAATTTCTCCAGGCAAATCTCGACGTGTTCGCCTGGACATATTTTGACATGTGTGGGATCTCGCCGGACATCGCGAGCCACACCCTGAATATCGACCTTAGGTGTATCCCGGTCAAACAGAAAAGACATGGTATGGATCCAGAGAGATCTGCCGCCCTTAAAGAAGAAGTCGATAAGCTCAAGTCAAACGGATTTATTCGAGATGCTTTATACCCAGAGTGGGTGTCAAATACTATACTTGTCCGAAAGCCGAATGGGAAATGGAGGACATGTGTTGATTATTCAGATCTAAATAAAGCTTTCCCAAAAGACAATTTTCCACTTCCTAGGATTGATCAGCTTGTAGATTCGACAGCTGGACACGAATTACTATCTTTCATGGATGCTTATTCCGACTACAATCAAATACCCATGCATGTACCTGACCAAGAACATACCAGCTTCGTAACCGATCTGGGACTCTACTGCTATAAAGTCATGTCGTTTGGACTAAAGAACGCCGGAGCAACTTACCAGCGTCTAGTCAACTGGATGTTCGCCAATCAGATTGGAAAAACCATGGAAGTTTATGTAGACGACATGCTTGTGAAGTCACGATTCTCCACTAATCACGTCAAAGATTTGGAGTCAATGTTTAACATCCTTCGGAGGTACGGGATGAAGCTCAATCCGCTAAAGTTTCACTTTAGAGTCACATCCGGAAAATTCCTTGGGTTCATTGTCAACGCTCGAGGAACGGAAGCCAATACAGAAAAGATTTGGGCAATCAGGAACTTGCAAACTCCACGAACCATAAAGCAGGTTCAAAGTCTCAACGGGAAGATAGCAACGTTGAGCAGGTTCATATCAAAGTCTACCGATAAATGCATTCCTTTCTTTGATCTGATCCGAACAGAAAAGCGGAAATTCGAGTGGACTACGGAGTGCGAAGGCGCATTCCAAGCACCGGTTCAACATCTCTCCACACTGCCGATTTTATCGAATCCAATCAACCATGAGCAGTTGTATCTTTACTTGGCGGTATCAAAAACGCAATCAGTGCTGCCCTAGTTCGGGAGGAAGGTCGAGTGCAAAAACCGGTCTACTACGTCAGCAGGCGGTTGACCGAAGCTTAGAGAAACTATCCAAAGCTGGAAAAATTGGCTTATTGCCTAGTCATTGCCTCAAGGAAGCTTCGTCCATATTTTCAGGCTCACCCTATCACTGTGTACACCGATCAGCCGTTACGACAGGTCCTCACGCGGCCTGAAACGTCTGGTAGGTTACTCAAGTGGAACATCGAACCGAGTCAGTTCGATATCACCTATACCTTGAGAAGAGCTATTCACGGTCAAGTCCTAGAAGATTTTATTGCCGAATTTACTGTCCCATAGGATTTGCCCGAGGCCGATAAATCTCCCGAACACGTCTGGAAGCTGCATACTGATGGCGCATCCAACGATCGGTGCTTAGGTGCCGGGGTAGTGCTTGAAACCCCCAAGGGCCGATCCATATGCTATGCCCTGAAATTCGAGTTCCGTGCGACAAACAATGAAGCTGAGTATGAAGCTTTACTTGCTGGGTTGAGGCTATCCCGCGATCTGGGAATTATTGCCGTGGAAATTTACTGCGACTCTCAGCTAGTCGTATGTCAAGTTCGGGGTGAATATCAGGCTAAGGATCGAAGACTAGCGGTCTATTTAGCTCGAGTCAAAGAAGTACTTGATCAATTCGATCACTATGCCATTTTCTGCATACCCCGTGAGCACAACCAGAAGGTTGACTCATTAGCCAAGTTAGCCTACGGGTGAAGCACGGCACATGGGACTCGTTCCTGTTGAAATTTTGTCTTCTTCAAGCATTGATTAGATGGAAACTGATTTTACATTTGAAATTGCTTTCGGAAAAGAGTCGTGGATGACCCCCTATCGAAACTATATCGAGCACGGGGTATTGCCCGAGCATAGGAGTTAAAGGCGACGGATTATTCGAAAAGCCTCGCGGTTTACCATTCAGGATGGAATCATGTATAGAAGAGGATATTCGGTTCCCCTTCTTCGATGCATAGCCTACGACGAAATCAAAAGGGTGTTATGTGATGCGCATGAGGGAGAATGTGATGATCACACTGGGGGGAAGCCCTCGCTAAGAAAGTACTTCGATATGGATATTTCTGGCCAACTGTGAACCGTGATGCCTCGGACTATGCAAGAAAATGTGATAAATGCCAGATACATGCTCGAATTCCTAGGGCCCCACCTACCGAGATAACCCAAATGGCCAGTCCCTGGCCGTTTGCAATATGGGGCATTGATATCATCGGTACTCTACCACTTGCCAAAGGAGGAGCAAAATATGCAATCGTCGCAGTTGATTACTTTACTAAATGGGCTGAAGCTGAACCACTTGCGACGATTACAATGAAAAAAGCAATCAACTTTGTAGTTCGAAATGTCATCTGCCGGTTTGGTCTCCCGCATATTATTATAACTGATAACGGAGCCCAATTCGACAGTGTTGAATTCAAAGATTTCTGCCAATGGTTCCATATCCATAAGAAATTCTCGACAATTGTACACCCTTAGGCAAATGGCCAAGTCGAAGCCGTTAATAAAGTTATCAAATCTATTCTGAATAAATGACTGGAAAAGGCTGGGGGCAAGTGGGTTGATGAACTACCTATGGCTTTATGGGCTTACCGAACGACCCACAAGTCCGCGACTGGACACACTCCCTTCTCTCTATCCTACAGCTCAGAAGCTGTTATACCGGTCGAAATGGAAGTACCTTCTCATCGGGTAACTTACTATGGTTTGAAGACTAATGCCATACTACTCGTTGAATCTTTGGACTTACTGGATGAAAAACGTGAAGAGGCTGATTTAAGGGCAGTTGCATATCGAAATCGAGTCGCTCGATTATATAATGCCAAGGTTCGACCACGGACCTTCGAACTTGGCGATGTCGTTCTGAAAAGAGTTTATCCGGTCCTTTCGCATATGAAGCCAAATTGGGAAGGGCCATATGTGATCATTCACAAGCTCGGAGACGGCACATTCAAGTTGTCGACCGTTGACGGTCTTACTTTGCCAAGAGCTTGGAATAGTGAAAGCCTCCGTCGCTACTACATATGACAGGCTTTATTTGATTTAATCTATTTCTTCCTTTGCATTTTATTTTCGCATTTCGAATTTTGAATTTGTAATAAGGCAACTGACTTTGCCATATTTTTCTCATTTCAACAATAAAATGCCATCTCTTCGAGCCAGACCTGTGATTTATTGAATATACAACACCATGATGCATGGAGAGCTAAGTTCCATCGTACGGTGGGATTTATTCAAATATGGAGTGACTGTGCTACGACCAGTCACTCACTAAGTGAAAGCCAAGCGGGCATGTCACTACACTAATATCTACGAGGATTGATACACGACAATCCTTCCAACACTGACTCCAAATTCCCGGAATGCGAATTGGAGTATAAACATCAACTCTAGGTTCCTAGAGTGCGAACCGGAGCATAAACACTAACTCCGAACTCCCAGAGTGTGAGTTGGAGTATAAACATATAAACACGGTTCCAAAGAGGGTGGACCCGTGCGCCTAACGACTTCAGCCGTATTCTAACCAAGTTTGAGGAGGATGGACCCGTCCGCCTAGCGACCTCGCTTGTTAACTCGGGGTGGATGTGATTCGACCATCCACGATCTTGATAAATCCATCATTCCTAGAGTGTGAACGAATTCCTAAAAAGCCCAAACAGATGTGACTGACCATCTGTCGGCTAACTCCAAGTTCCCAGAGCGTGAATTGAAGTATAAACATCCATTCCAGGTTCCCGGAGTGCGAACCGAAACGTACATGCTAACTCCGAGTTCCCAGAGCATGAATTGGAGTACAAGCATCAATTCCAGGTTTCCGGAGTGCAAACCGAAATGCAAATGCTAACTCTAAGTTCCCAGATCCTAATCTGGAGTATAAACATCAATTCAAGGTTCCCCGAGTGCGAACTGTGTTAAAACATCGATAACTCTCAAATTCCCAGAGTGCGAACCAGATTATCGATCACAAGATTATCCTAAGTCCCCGGAGTGCGGACATGTGCTCAAGGTATGCGATAGGTGCGATCGACCACTGAAATACAAATGCTGTTCCCCGGAACTAGGGGCAAAAGCTTAAGTGTTAATCACTTACCGAAGCAATACAATATCCAAAATTCAACTCATTCATCAATTACGACTTGTGATCAAGATTTTCAGACTTGGCAAATAAAACAAACTCAACTCGAAGGTAAAAACACCACAAGTACACTAGACTGAAAGTCAAATACCGCAAATACTTATGCACAAAAGAAATGAGAGTTGAAGAAAAGAAACTAAATGTCATTTCAACTAACTGTATGTGAAGATTCATGTACAAGTTATTCCAAAAAAATCCTACTAGCAGGGGGCCGAGCCTGCATCTATACATGGACTATGGAAGAAAAATAAAAGCAACTTCCTAACTGCCAAAAATGCACCAAAGGAGGATTATCTGTTTTTTCTTCTTCGGCTTTTTCTTCGACGTTGAACCACTGAAACCGCTAACTGTCTTCCGTTTCAAGCCCTTGCCCTTTGTCGGATCATCCTCTGATGAAGGCATGATATCGACATCTTCCTCCGAACTTGAACTTAAAGGAATATTCTCTTCGGGAGGAGTCGGAGGAGTCGGATCCACAGCCGGGGGCGGAATGGGCATGCTGGTATCGACAAGCGTGTCCTCGGAAGATATCATCATAAGAGGAGTGGGGTCAACCGCCATCGTAACACTCTCGGAACTACCACCGTGTACCGCCGCCTCCATCTCTGCGTTGATTTGAGCCAGTATCTCGGCTTCACGAGCAGCACGGGCTTCTTGATAGGCAGTGGTGGACTGTGACGAAGCAGTGGAAGCAGGTGGGAACGCGCCAAGAACGAATGGCATGTCCGCAAAAGGATCGCTGCTTTGACCTAGGAGCTCGTTCATTATTTGCTCGTCCAAAGACAGTGAGCTCCCCTGTGCCGTATCCGTCGGCGCGACCGTAGTCGTGATGATCGCTTCAGTAGTGATGGCCTCCTGCACTTGATGTAACTCTTGTATTGCAGGAGGCGTAGTCAGTGTAACTTCAGTCACTGAGCAAGGAAAAAGAAAAGAAGTTGTCAAAACACACTTCAAGAACCAGCCCTTCAGTTCAAATACACACAAGATTTGTACAGAGTACCTTCCTCAGTTCAGCTCGTTGCTGGCTGAACAGCTTCTGAAGGATGTTCCCTTATAGGGGATAAGCGTGGCTGCTCAGGGTCATAGCCCGGAACCGGCTGCGGCTCAATCGCTGGCGTCGGCTCGGATCCAGATGAAGTGATCATCTCAGAACTTGTAACTTGATGTGTGATGCCAGATCCTTCACCAACTTCTAAGTGCTGGGTGCCTAGCCTCTCTCTTGCGTGGGAGATCATAGAATCGTGGAGAACTTTCTTTTCATCTTCATTTAAAATGCGGTTCTCCAATTCAAATTCATCGAGAGCACCACCCGACAGCACCGCCTTCTCTTCTTCGACTAACAAATTCCAAGCATTGAATAAATGTGTCGAGTAATCATCGAGCCAAGCCAGATTTCTGTGTCTTAACACATTGACGTTATAAGTGATGAGAAGCTCCTCTATTTCTGACTCGAGCTTGGTCTCGGCCAACCGAACTTTCTCATCGACTCCGGCTTCCACCTCGTGGACCTTTTCCATGGCCGCATCCCTCTCCCTCCGAAACTCCATCGCCTGATCGCACGCCTCCTGTGCAGAAATGTTGGCAGCGTCCCTCTCCTTCATGAACTCCGAGACTTTGGCCTTGAGCTCATTTAACTCCTTCAGGGCTGCATTCCGCTCGCCGGCTGCGACCATATTCTGGTGGCCCATGTCCTCCACTATGGCATAATGCTCATGCTCCATCCTGTCCATTGCCGCCTGGGCTTCATCAGCTTTCTTAAGAGCCTCAATTTCAGATTTGCGAGAAGACTCAGCCTCGCTATAAAGCGCTTGAATAATCCAGTCTTTTTGGCCAAGTTCTTTCTCTAGTTTCTCAATCGTGGCCTCCCGGTCGCAGGCCATCTTTGATGCTTTCTTCGCAGTTTTTGACCATTCCTGGTACTGGAAAAATATATCGGCAAGATAATCATGCATCATGGGTTCGACCGACGTTGGTATCCTCTTCAAACGCGAAGGGAAGATGAACCCATCGAAGCAACTGTCAGGAAAATCTTTCTTCAGCCGAGCAAGCCTCGCTGCTCCTTCCCCCGAAGGCTCTGTCAATACCTGCTCTGTTGTTGCGGGGGCCACAATCTCAGTCCTATGGTGGGTTTCAGACCTTGACGATTGGAAGGACGGCTTGTGTCGCGGAGCTTCTGAAGGCCGCGACGTGTGGGCAGGAGGCTGTGCAGAAACTCTAGGAGGAGGTGTGCGAGATCGAGAACGATGTGCATATTCCCTATCCCTATCAGTCTGTTCTTGGCCGGAATGCCCTTGATCATACTCCTGATATCCTTCCCTCCTAAGCGAATCATAGTAGGATGAAGATCGACGTATGTGGCACAGGCTGCCAAGCATCGAGCCGTGACCAGACATGGTATCTGCAAGTCAAAATGGAAACAAGGTTAGTAATCCATCACGGTGAGCGTATTACGTTCAGAAATTTTGTAGTGCCGTGAAGTGTGTATGTATGTGCAACCCCCTGACCAACCGGATGTGTCAACCGTGCTAGTGGGCAGAGATTCGCTTAAAACTAAGGCCTATGAAAGTTCGTCCAATCCGACATCATGCTGCAAGGACACATCGTCCGGAATTGGGAGATCGGCGAGCCCTTCATAAAGATTCTCAGTTCTTGGGGGAGACATCTCCGAAATTCTAATTCCGGAGGCGGACCGGGACGTGACAACAGATTTCCATCTTCCATTTTTAGATGGCTTAACAATGGCTGCCTTGCCTTTTCTCTGCTCTTCGATATCCTGGGCTGCATCCGTAGGTTGGTCCAATGGTTCCTCATCAGTGTGAGTCTTTTCGGAGTCAGCCGCCTCGATTATAACAACTTTAGGTTTTCTTCGTTTAACTCGTCCTTTCGAGGCAGTTCTCAATGCATTGTCGAGCATTATACTTTGTCTTCGCTCGATCAACTCAAGAGTTCTGAGATTCCTATCCGTCAAAAGCAATTCGATATTCCTCTCTTCGCTTGGGATTTCGTGGAAAACCCGAACTATCTCCTTGAAATATCCACCTTCGGGTCGCTGAATTATTGCTGTAGAGAAAGAAGAAAGAGATATAAGTTCGACTTCGTCTATGGCTGTTTTAACAATTACCCTAGGAGATGACAATATTCACGTCTGAATAGCCATCGTCTGGCGAATCCTGGAGGACACCGAATGTAGAACCACTCCGTCTTGAAGTAGCTCGGTCTAGTCCAAGCCCCTGCGAGCACCTGATAGTTTCTTACCGCTTCCAGGAATGTGAAAGAAGGGCTATCAGTTCGACTCTTGAAGTTGAACAAATATCTGATTTCAATTGGGAGCGGTGGTCGACAAAGATACTCCATAAATGCAATGAACAAGCTATTGAGCGAGGCATATCCGTTTGGGTGTAGCTGAGAGGGGGCGATCCCCAAAAATGACAATACTTCTCTTACGTACTGGTTAAATGGAGGGAATATCCCAGCTGCGCACGCATGACGATTGAATGCGATATATCCCTCCGGTGGATTGTGCGGTCTATCGCTTGGTCCTGGCAACAATACATCGTCCATCGACAGACCATGCCTTAAGCATATTCTTCCTAGCATGTCTTCCGAAATGTTGGACGGAACAGAGTCTGATGGGTTAATAATGAAGGATGCGTTAGGAAGCTCGTCCGGAGCTGGACCAATATCTTCAACCTCAATCTCCGGTACTTCAAGCACGGGAGGGCCTGAACTCTGATTTTCTTGCGGCTGCGAGCTAGAAGTTTCCATAACTAGCTAACTCATGAGAAACCATCATTAGACGACAAAGAACCCGTGTGTTCCCCTCATGTAAAGTGTGTGTTATGCAGTGCAATGCTGTGCATTACTTGGATAAATTTTGCAGAGTTAATGAAAATAAGCAAACGACAAAGCTTCGAAATCCAGTTGTAATGACCATCATCGCTGACCGTCATCACCAAATCATCTAAACGTTGGCAATCGATCCGGATTAAAGTTGTTATGGTTCCATCGACGAGCTTCGGAAGGTAGACAAGTATGCAGTTTAACTATCAAGTCTGGATATGCAAGAATGAAGCTCGTCGGAATTGTGCTAAAGGGTATCAAAATTTCGTATCCATCATGGGAGGTTCCGAATCGATCGCAAGAAGATTTTTCGTATCCATCAAAATGCATGTTCGTATCGATCCTCGGGGGCATATTTCGAATCGATCGTCCATGTCCGAGTTCGTATCGACCAAAAATGGATGAATTCGAATCGATCCTTGATTGCCTGTTTCGTACCGGTCAGGAAGGTCTCTGCTAAACGTCGATCACGTTCGAGTCGATATAGCTCGTATCGAACGTAAAAGTAAAATTCGTAACGACCTAAAGAAAAGAACTTCGAAACGACCGATTACTTATTTTTTCGTATCGATCATTTCGTGTCGATACGATCCACCATCATCGTAATCGATACGAACTGCATCGTCTCCATTAGAATATTCCAATGATCGATGTGAAATCCAAGGAGAAATATCATCGCCTTCATCGATTCAAACGCAAGCCCCCAGTTCAATCTACTTCTTGTCTTTTCCACTCTTTCTTCTCCAATTGATAGGAGCACGCCATGGCCATTTACGACCGAGCTTTGATCCAGATCTGGTTTTACCAATTGCCAGAATGGATAATTGATGAAGAAGTAGTGGATCTAAAATAGCTTCATCGTTTGGATTCATGATTAATTACCTAATTTAAAGTTGGGATTCGAAGATTTGAAGGGATGGGTTTGATCGAGTCGAAAACACGGTGCAGTTCTCTCTCTCTAGTTTCTGGATCGATGCGAAAAGCAAAAGGCAGAAGTAAAAAGTGAAAAATGAAAAAAGTGAAAAATGGCTAAGTCCCAGGTATTTATATGGAACCTAGGAAGAGACCGAGTCGACTCGCTTCCCAGTCCACTCAACCGGTCGCAATTGGTCAAACCCCGAATCGAATCGAACACCCTGATCGAATCCATTTGACCAAGAATTTCTATCGATTCGAAATGGACATTGAATCCATTGATACGAAGCACGCAGCAAGGACGGCCGAAGATTGTGAAGTCCATCGGCTCGAAGCTTTTGTTCGCATCGACGAGTTCGCAACTCCATCCACTGCACATCAATACGAACAACAATTTTGTATCCATCATAACTCATACACTGCCCATTGATACGAACATTGATTTCATATCCATCAGAACTCGGACGTTAGCATCGATGCGAATAAGCATTTCGTATCCACCGAATTTCCCACTTACTGATGCGAAGTCAATTTTTCAACCTTCTATATCGATTCAGGAGAGGATCGATACGAAGGAACTTCCTAAACCAACTGAAAAACGTTGTTACAACTCAAGTTTCACATCGATTCAGAAGAGGATTGATACGAAATTCAATACAAGAAAACTGACAACGACTCGTGAGCATGCAACGTTAACGAGAATCGGTTTAACATATGTTCATATGTCAAAACAATATCCCATTTTCAGCATTAACAGGAATCAGATATTCATTCACTAACGATTACGACAACAAACAGCTAGACCCTATCACACATCAATCAGTTATATCAATGCAAGGTTACAACCTTCGACAAAAAAGCAATGACAGTTCAGAATAAAGATTGCAGCTATTTCAAAGCACGTCATGTTTTCACAAGACGTACTTTGGGGGGCAAATGTTATCCCGCCTTTTGGCAAGGCCGAGATACAAGGAACTGGTTCCAAGCTTAAGATCAATCGTCCTGGGTATCGAGCATGCATAGGCTCACTATGGATATCAATGAATTTTGTCCGAGTCCGGATCGAGCTACCATTGATATAACACGACTAGCATAGCCAGGGAAGCCTTCATTCCAAATTTCAAGTCAATTCGAGTTTGTATGCTCGAGTTATGATCGATTCAATCTGGGAGAAACGGCCTCATTTTTGTATCCATCAATGAACCACAGTTCGACTCGATCTAGTTCGTATCCATCACCCACTTTGCATCGATCAATTCTCATGAGTTCGTATCGATCAAGTTGGTAGTGTTAGAATCCACCGAGTTCGTATCGATGGACTTCGTACCCATCAACAGATAATATGCCTCGTAACGATCAGCCAGTGTCTACTTCGCATCCATCGAAGAACCCAAGGTCGTATCGATCTCCCTCGAATCCATCACTTCGTATCGATAGGCCGGTGACCTCTTCGTATCCATCAATGGTGGTGAGACACTATTTCGTGTCCATGGAGTAGCTGTCTACTTCGTATCCATCAAGCACTTAGAGTTTCCCACCATCAGGTTCGAACCTATTAAAATAGTGGTCCTTCGTACCCATGGGGGTCCTTGTTCGAATCCATCGAGTCATTGCCACTTCGTATCCATTGAGTTGTCATCATTTCGTATCCATTAGAGGCTCTTGTTCGAACCCGTGCCTAGAAGCTTGTTCGTGTCCATCAATTCAAGTGGACCTGGATTAGCGCAACAACCTTCGATTCAAATAAGGCGAGATACATGGATACGATGCGGTCAAACAGGAGAAAAAGGTGGATCGATTCGAGATATGCACGCCACATCACCACGAGAGCATGTGCAGGTGATCGAATCAAAGGAATCGATTCGAATTGGTCGATTCGAACCAAACAGCCATCCGAGAAGCTCCATTTCGTATCGACGATATCTAGAGATCTACCGATCCAAATGCAATGAAATTTTCACAGTAGGTTGCAGTCGAGCCAAGGAACATCCATACCAAATTGCAGCTCCATCAGACATGATCTTGATCGATAGGAAATGATTTCGTATCGATCACAGATCGACTCGAAAATTTCTGGAATTGGTCATGTGGCCCCCTCACGTGTCAGAGCGAATCTCTCGAAATTTGAGCGAAGTCCCAGCCTCCTACGCCTATAAATAGAGCCCCAGAGCCTACAAAAGAAGGATCTTTGGACTCTCAAGCGCCCAGACTCTGCCGGATCGAGATCTACATCGTTCTATTGCCGTTGAATTCGAATTTCCATTTGTAACTTGCTGTTGTTTGCTGTACTCACTTGTAATTGTTGAAAGAGAATCAATAAAGCTGCAAAAAACTTCATAGTGGACGTAGGCAACACGCCGAACCACTCTAAATCGCTTGTCTGCGCATTTACTTTCCTGTTGTTTGGAGTTTTTGTTAGATAATCCTCATTTTTAATTTATATTCTTCACTGTTATCTCTTCAAAAACTTCCGAAGAGTGTTGTGCCCAATTTTGGTACAAACAATCATGTGCTCTTCCAAGTAAGGATGAACATCACTAAGGTATTGGAAAACAAGCAGGATAGATTTGTGAATCATTTCATCACCAATTGAAATCAATTTTGACCCAATTGGGCCATGACCATCAAGTCGTCCATCATGTCTATAACATTCCTGAAATTTATCAAGTTTGATTTGGCAATTAAATTTATTTTTGAAAATAAATTGTGAATTAATTAGAAATTTCTAGAATAAGTAAATAATTTTTATTATAAATAGAAATTTAATTTGAAATTAAGCATAAGTATTTTACAAATAAATATTGGATTTAGGAAAAATAAGATGTATATTTATATAAATGAATTATAAGTAGAAATTTGATTTTAAATATAAGAATAAGTGATTTACAAACGAATATTGAATTTAAAAATTAAATGTATTAAAATAAAATAGAAATTAAAAGCTTGAGATGAATAAAAATTAATGATAGTTTTTTCTAAATTTTAAATAATATTTGGGAGTTATAAATAAAAAGAAAAAAATTGGTATACTCATTTTCAAAATGTTATTTTTAAGTTAAATTTTCATATATGAATAAATGTAACTATTGTTAATATGAAATCAAAGTTTTTAAATCATTCTTTTTTATAAAATTGTATAACAAGAAAAAAAATGTATGAATGTAAATTGAATAAATATATTAGTATATAATCATGTTGAACAAAAATTAAATGTAAGAAATTAATTGGAATAGAATTTTGTTTGTGTAAATATAAATATATATAAAAAGTACATTTATTTATAGAATGAATATGATATAAAATTTTATATAAAAAGTTTCTTTTATCTTTGAAAATTACAAACGTAAACTTACATAAGGAAGTAAAGGCAATCAACATGCATTTAGGTTTCATAATCAAATTCTCTCTACAAATGGCATTCATTACATTTAAATTGAATGAAAAAATGAAATTTAAAATTATAAAAACTTTTCAGTTCCCTATATGCCATTATTAAACATCTCAACAAATCTGTATATACAGTAACAAAGATTGGATATCTCAACACCCAAAAAAAATTTAAAAGTAGAAAAAAGGGAACAAAAATCAAAAAAAGTACCGTCGTTCTCTTCAAAAAAATCTAAAACAAAATCCTAGTTTTTCAAAGACTTCAACCGGAAATAAGATGGAGCTTCAACCTAGAAGCAAGGTTTAAATTCAACAATAAATGCAAGTTCAAGTCCAATGAGAAATAAAGCAGATCAAATTAAAATACAAGTTCCAGATTTTAAAAGCAAAATAATATGCTTTGTTCAAAAATCTCAGGTAAGTTTTTTTTAACTCTAAAGTTTAATAAATTTTTGGTTTCAAAATCAAATTTTTAACATAAAAACAATTCAAAATTGCAGATAAACACAGCTATAGTTTGAACCAGAGACAGTGCAAAAATTTCTAGAGATAATCTAAGGCAAGTAAAATTCTTTTAAAAAGTTTTAATCTAAATATTGTTTGTCATTGTTGAAGTAAATAAGCACATACAATAGGGAATTTAAACAAAATTTTATGTTAATAAACTTCTGCAGATCAAAGTAATAAAATGCCTGTCTCTGATCAATAGAAACCAAGTTCCTCTCTGCTCTGTCAAAAACACTGTGAGCAAACTATCCTTAATCAAGCTTAAATCTGTGTTATGCCTTGATGCTTGTGTTAATTCTGGGGTGAAAATTTGTTTTGCATGGATGATAATTAGCTGGAATATGATATGAATTGCTCTGTAATTCATGTGTATGCCTGTGTACATTACAATATATATATATCTCTGATATATACAGGCTCTAGACCATAAGAAAGAAAGAAAAAATCCAATTACTCCCTATATAATCTGTTGTAGGCTTTGATTCCTGAATAAAAAAAGATCGTATCAATGTAACATCGATCTTAAAAATAAATTCAAACAGATTCATCAAGTGATTATATTCAAAACTTGGATATTCAGTGGAATCTCATTTTTTTTGCAAAAATGTAATTGATTAAAATTCAAGTTTTGAATGTATGTTATTGTTCACCTTTGCAAATCATGATTTTTAAAATAAAAATCCAGATTTTTAGTTGCGAGTTAAGGGGGAAATTATGGGATGAACGGAGAATGGTTTTTCGCAATTTTCTGGTGTTTGGTTCAATTTCGAAATTTGAAACTTGGCATGGAGGTGATGGGATGATTGTAAATTAGGGGAAAATTGCAAGGAAATTTTTACATTCATGGTGGTTGGAGATTTCTGGCGATTTAGGGTTTGAATGTTTGTTTTCGTTGGCGACGTTCGCGAGGTAATTGGGATGGCTAGTGGAGACCGGAAGTCATCGGTCATGGGGGAATGGCGACGTGGTGATGTGGTGTTGCCCCTAGGAGGAGAGCTCGGAATTTCAGTCGCGTGATTAACGACGGTGTGGTGATTTGATGTTCGTGCTCGTTCCAGTTTTTCGAGTTATCAACGAGATTGCGTTTTGCTATCGAGAAGGTATCTGGGTGGTCGAGTCGAAGGTCAAGGTCATTGTCGACCTGCTAGAACTGAGGGTGATGATCGGGGAGTTTCCGACCAAGTGTGCACGTGCACGTTAATGTGGTGGTGTCAGGAAGGGCTACTGGGAGAAGAAAGGGGGAGTCCTCGAAGCAGTGCTCGGGAAAATTTTGATCGGACTCGAAGTTTGACTCGAGTAAGTTTTTGATATACTAAGAAAAACAGATAGAAACTTTACGTTCGAAAATTTTGATTCTACTCGGTTCATTCTGGGAAGAACTCGAAGTCGAGTTCGTGGATTTGGGGGTTTGGCCTCAAGTAGATGAACGTGTGGCTGGGGAAGTGTGAATACAGCAAGTTTCTTTTTTTTTAATTTTTTTTTTAGTTAAATATTTAACAAGGTTTAAACTATTAAATGTTTAAAGCAAGTTTGGGTAATGATGAATTTAATCAAGTTTTCAAATTTATTAATCATATTTTAGAAGTTAAAAAGAAAATTAAGTGAATTTTTAACAAAGTTACAAAGTTTAACTTTTAAGTTAAACATTAAAAATTGATTTGTTTTTAAATAATATATATATTATGTATTTTTAATTCTTTCAAATAGGATTTAATAACTAATTATTAGGATAAGTGATTAATTATCAGTATAATTAAATTAAAGGGTTATTTGTTTAATCAAGGTGATTTGTTAAATTTTATTAATCCATGAAGAATTAAGGTAAAATAATTACATGAATCGGGTTAATTAAATAATGACTTAAAGATTAATTGATGAAGGTATTTAAGAGATGATTTATTAATAAAGATAATTAATAAATTAATTAAGTCATTAAGGACAATTAATAAAAGATTAATTTATTAAGTATAATTAATCAATGTCATTAAGGTGATTTAAATTAAGAAGTAATTAATTTATAAAAGTAATTAAGAGTTGATTAATCAACAGTTAAGGACAAATTAATTTAGATAATTAATTATTATTAAGGATAACTACTTAATGAAAAGTAATTAATTATTGATCAAAGTTAATTAATCAAGTGATAATCCAATTATATGATTAGGGATAATCAATAATTATTATTAAAGGATAATTAATTAAATGATAATTAATCAAAATGGTGATTAATTTAGGTAATTAATTTAAGGATAATTAATTAATTTAAAGTTTAATTAATTAATGAAGAATGATAATTGATTGAGGATAAATGGTAATTAATTGATCAAGGGTTAAATTAATTAAAGACGATCAACTAAATGGTTAATCAAATAATTAAAGGATAATTATTAATAATTAAAGGTTGATAAATTATAATTAAGGGTTAATTAGTATTATTATTAATGGTTAATTAATAAATGATTAAAGGATAATTAATCAAGATGAATTGTAATTTATTAATATTAAATAACCAGGATTAGTGATTCATGAGTAGTTAATCTGATTTGAATTAATCGGATAATTTACCGACCTTACTTGTGTATGTTGGATTCTATTGGATGATTGAATTGTTGACGCCCCAATATGTTCTGTTTTGATTTGAGCTATGTTTGATGCAATTTATTATCTGTGATATATATACCTGTGACCTGTGCATAAAAGATAAGCGTTACAGTTCATACCGTTTATCAAACATAAGCCTTACAGTTTATACCCCATATCACATATGTTGCTGTATTTGAATCTGTGCTGATTGATGATGTGGCACTTTTATTATGTAAAACTCTTGGACCACACTCATACATACACAAATATGGATTGCACGTGGAAATGGGTTAAGTCACAGATTTTGAAACAGCTTTAAAGATTGAATTTTTGAGTCCAAAATAGTTTTGGAATTACAATTGAAAGCTTTTGAAAATGAATTTCAAAAAAAAAGTTATTTTGAATAACTTGATCGAGTTTTGAAATTTAAATAATTTAATTTAAATTTGAATTCGATATTTGAAATTGAACTCTATGATTTGGGAACTAGGGTTTAACAAGGTTATTCAGCTTGAGAATGGGTTATATGGGTTTTAAACCATTTTAAAAGCGATGTTTTGGGAATTTAAATTAACTCAAAGATTTAACTTGTATAAATAAAATTGGATTTTTCCGAAACGAAAACTATTTGTTTCCAAATAATAAAAGTTTTCATGTAAGAAATGAACTTTCAATTTGTGTTAAAAAGATTTCAAGTTCAAAATGAAAATAGTTTTCCAAGTTATGAATAAATCTTTGGAAACGGGTTTGAAAGCTATAAGTTAAATATTTAATTTAAAAGATTTAATTGAGTTAATCCAAATTTAAATGGAAATTGTTTTGGAATCTATGAATAGATCTTTGTAAAACTACGTGAACTTTGTGAAACGAATCTTTTTGTTAAAAAGATTTGAATGGTAATTTGTTTAACCATTTGAAGAAAAGGGTTGGATTTTATAAGTTGTGACTTAACTGAAATCCCATATCCATATGTTTTTAAATATTGCGCTCATTATTCGATTTAGCCGGGAGAGGACCTTGTGTCATATAACCCATTCGAAATAGTAATACGACGTTACGGATTGCATTTGAAGACCGGGTGTCTTCGAGAACGTCAGGATAACCTATCGATTGTCTCTGCCCCGAGTAGCTATGGTATAAAGATTCCCTAAGTGATGGGAAGTCCGATCGGGATTGTGGATACCCGGATTTGCAAGGGCTTCTTCGGAAGTGCCTTCGGTTCTGTTCGAACCCGGAACAGACTTGTATGGTTGTATGTCTGACACTACACTTTGAGATATTAAACTGATCTCTATCAAATACATTTCTGCTTGGTGGTGGAGAATTTATTCTCTTAGCTTAACACCCTTCTCTGAGACCTACGAGCTCATAGGTTATGTAGTTGATATTTATCAGTGATATATTCCCAATTTGGTAGTGTGGCATGCTAAGTGCTGCTGTGTGTAGATGATCATTTGTTGATCTTTGTGATCAAAGCATGGCTTTTGTGTAAAGCGTAGCATTGTGGACGAGACTGCATCACGACCTCATACCCCGAAAATGGTCGAAATAGGAAAGATGCGGCAAGGTTATGAGGGTCGCACCCTTTAGGGTGTGTCATTCCCTTCTGGAAAAGGGTGGTATCATGGTAGGGAGCCCAGGTACTTACTCATGTGGATACTGCAGGTCTATTACTTTGTGATTGCTTTGTGGTTGTTGGATTAGAGGTACCTCGGATAAAGGTCCCAAAGGACCGAGGGATGGCATGCTCGAGTAGTAGTTACCTAGTTACATAGGTAACCCGGCCTTGTGTTGGCAGAGATCCGGTTAGGTTCTCGGGATGTCCCGCCAGAGGCGTACCCATGTGGTAGTAGGAAGTTCCTTAGCCTGACCATTTGTTGGAAATCCATTCTTCAATATGTGCCTTGTACGGTTTTAGTTGTATTACCTACCATCTACTTATGGTGGCTTCCCACTGTTTGGATGGTAGCTATAGTAGACATAATTAGGAATGTCTATGCTGGCTAGGATTTATACTATACTTTCGAAATGGTTTTCCACACTTTGCACTTATAGTAATAATATCAAAGAAATTTCTCGTATCAAGCATATTTGACTATCATAAGGAGAAATCTCCTTCAATTCTGCATTTGGATTGTGTGTGTGGCGGAAGGCCTTATGGTAGTTTCATTTTCTAAAAAAGCATTACGGATTTTTCGATTTTAAATTCTTTGCTTGTTTTAAAAGATCAAATGTTTTTGTTTGCTCATACCAGTCCCACGACTGACCAGGAGTTTATTTTTCCTTCCCTAAACTCTGGGTACCCACTATTTTCCCACACGGCCAGTCTAGAGTTGGGTTTTTCAGATAATCAATAGTAGGTGTAGATTCGCTAGCTTTCAACCTTAGGATTTGGCAATCGTATTTGGATCAAGTTACTTCACTTCATCTTGATTGGGAGTTCGAGCTATTTCTGAATTGGTGCCTTGGGGATGGAGATTACTGATGCTGGAGTTTTTTCTTGAAGACTACTTTCCATATTGGAGATATTGTTCCGCTGTTTGTGTTATCTTTTCTTTCCGCTGCTATTTCTTGTATCTATGATGTATATTGATATCTATTGTATCATCTGTTGTATCATATTGTATCAATGTTGTATATTGATATATTCATTTTCTTCCGCTGTGTTGTACTTAATGTGTTATAAGCTCCGACACAACTCGAATTTCAACGTTCGAATCTGCGGCATTCAAGTACAAGCGGAATACGGATGTCGATTTTCCGAACGCTGGAATTTGGATCGTGACAATGTCGAGACTTGCAAAGTTCAATAGGTTCAACAGCAGTTAAGTACTGAGTGACAAAACCAGTAACCTCCTAAGCTACAGTACCTTCTACAATACTAGCTTCAAGCCTACATATGTTCTTTGTTTTCCTTTTTAAAGTTTCCATGTGCATTTCGAATGGATACATATATCTCATAAACACAGGACCATAAATCTTGATTTCTCTTACCAAATGAACAATCAAATGAACCATAATGTCAAAAAATAAAGGGGAAATTATATCTCAAATTGGCATACGGTAACAATAACATCAGCTTGTTGATCATCCAACATATTAGGATCAATCATCTTTCTACAAATTACATTAAAAAGGATACAAAGCTTTGTTATAACATGTCTAACATGTTTAGGCAATATACCTCTAATCGCAATAGGTAACAAATTTGCATCAACACATGGCAGTCACGAGACTTCATGCCATTCAATTTCAAATCCTTAATTGATACACGACCGCTAATGTTCAAAGAATAACTTGTTGGAACCGTAACACCACGAAGACACTCACATAAACTAGTTTTCTCTTTTTTGGACAATGTGTAACATGCAGGAGGCAAATAGGTATGTTTAACTTTCTCTACTGGTGCTAACTCCTTCCGAATACCCATTTTCAACATATCTCGTCTAGCTTTCTTACCATCTTTTGTCTTACCAGGTATATTCAAGAGCGTTCAGTGATGTTATCACAAATATTTTTCTCAATATGCATTACATTAAGACAATGCCTAACCTGTAAGTGTCTCCAATATGGAAGTTCCCAAAATATAGATTTTTTTTCATTAGCCTTCTGGAAGAGGAAAGGCTTTTCCAAATACATTTTCAACATTCTTGACCCGTTCATAAACACCATTTCCTGTTAACGAAAAATGAGCAACTCCACTCTTTATCTCACCATTGAAGGCTTCTTCTTCTTACGATAAGGGTGATTGACATGGAGAAATCTACAATGATGCATATACACATTTTTCTTCCAAAAATGCAAACGCTCAACAACTATATAATCTTGATAAATTGGGCATGCTTTGGCACCTTTTATACTATGGCCAGACAAGTTACTATATGCGGAAAAATCACTGATGGTACAAAAAACATGGCACGCAATGTGAATTCACTTTTACTATATGCATCAAACATGCGTACACCTTTAGCCCACAAAAGTTTTAGATCATCAATAAGAGGAGCTAGGTATGCGTCAATGTCGTTTCCTGGTTGTCGCAATCCCGAAATTAAAAGAGACAACATGATTTACTTGCACTTCATACTCAACTGAGGTGGAAGATTGTAAATCACCAAAAGAACAGGACAAGTACTATGTTGACTACTAAGGTTGTCAAATGGGTTTTATGTCATCCGTGCAAATACCAAGTCTGAGATTCCTAATTTCTTTGTCGAAAATATGATACATCGTATTAATGTTTTTCCACTATGAAGAATCGGCTGGATGTCTTAGTAACCCATCATCCTTCCTCACATCTACATGCCCTCTCAAATTTTTTGCGTTTTCTTTATTTGCAAATAAGCGTTTAAACTTTGGTACAATGGGAAAATACCGTAACACTTTTTCCGGAGGCCATTTCTTATCTAGGCTGTTATGAACATTCTCTCATATCTTGTACCAAGATAAACCACACTTAAGACACTTATGCAAGCTCTCATATTCATTTTGATATAAGATATAAACATTTGGACATGCATGTATCTTTTTGTACCCTATACCAATTGGACACATAATTTTCTTTGCCCCATAGATAGAAGTAGGAAGCTCATTACCTTCTGGAAGCATGTTTTTCAAAAGTTCCAACAATGCTATAAAAAAATTATCACTCCACCCATACTTTGCTTTTAAATTGTAAAGCTTGAGCACAGCAGACAACACTGTGAACTTAGCACAATCAGGAAACAAAGTTTTCTCAGCATCAATTAATATTCTTTCACACAACTTTGGCTATTCCATCAACTGTTCTTCAGCATCATAAAACATCTCATGAACACGATCATTCTCATTATCCTCATCATTCACCTCATTATTCATATTCTCTCAAGTCATTCACATCATTTCCATGATTACTAGAACTACTAAGCAAACTTTCACCATGCCATATCCACCGTGTATAATTTTGCTTAAACCAATTACGAATTATGTGATCTTTAATCTGATCTATATTACGGAACCTCCTTATATTTTTGCAGAGTATACAAGGACAAAAAATTGTTTCTTCCCTTCTTCTTGATTGATCATTCAACGCATAATTGATGAACTCTTCAATTTTGCTCAAGAACTTGGCATCACTACGTTTCACGTTGTACGTCCAACTACGATCCATGTATAAATGCTAGAGACACACTACACAAAAAACAAAATATCTTTAGTGTTTCATGTTAAACTAGCTTTCAAACAATGTAATGTGAAACTTATATCGTCAAACAATTTATGAAAAAATTTTACTAACATAATAACCGAATGATATAATAAAATTATATCAGCATCCCTTCACTTTCCCATTTCCAAATTGCAGTACACGAGGTTTCTATACAAAGTTAAAATGTCATTCGATTCTCAGACATACATTTAGTTGATTATCTAAGCATTAATATTAAATTTTTCTAAATTAGTAAAACATATTAGACAAAGCCCAAGCTATCAATAACCTATGTTACCTATATTACAACATAGTTAGACATATATTACAAAGCCCAAGCTATTGATAAATTTTGCTAAATTAGTAAAACATATCAGACAAATCCTAAGCTATCAATAACCTATATTACAAGCGTTCATGCATGAAAAGAGTAGCTAATTTTGAAATATATACATGGAGAATAAACTAATAGAGAATAAAACAAATGAGATGTCAACTTTCTTAAACAAAGAATAGGATTGTATATATAATAATGAACAACAAGAAAAAGGGAGAATTATTATTTTATGGGATAAAAACCTATGGGTTATTTCAATTATTTACAAAAATGAGCGGTACACTGGGTGTTTTTTACATAATAAGCTGGGTATGGCTTTCTTTATAGTTTCGTGTGTGCACACAATCAATTTGAAAAGAGAAAAGAGATTTAGGACACATAAAACATCAAGAAAACATATATAAGTTGCCTTGGGTGCTAGTTGGTGACTTTAATGCTATTTTATATTGCCACGATGGAATCAATAATGGTTGCTACAGCGTAACCACTGATGAAGAGTTTATTGAGTGCATTGGACCCAAAACCTAATTGAACCGCAAACCACGAGAAATTATTACACAAAAAGGGGTGGCACCAACATGTCAATGCATAGCAAAATAGATGGATTGTTTATTTACAAGAAGCGCTTTGATAAGTATCCTTATTTTTCTATGTATATTGCTAACCACTTGACGAGTGATGATACCCTTATAATTTTTAATTTTGCTATGAAAGAACAAGTCAAGAAGAGTTACCCTTTTAAATATGACAATTCTTGGTAATATAATCAACATTATCATGATACGGAAAAAAAATGGAGTACTGGTTGTATTAATCCTCTATTCCAATTTATTTTAAAGTAAAAGAAAACCAAAGACTGCCTTAAAAAGTGGAGCAAGGAGCAGACTTCCTAGCAAAGAACTGGTGATATGTTTAGAAAGGATTTAGATGTTGCATATTCACAACTCATCAACCATCCATATGATGAACAGGTAGTAATTCGGTTATGCAAAAAACGGATTAGCTTTTTAAACAATTACATAAGCAGACCATAGAGAACAAACAAAGTTCTAAACTTAAGTGGTTAACCCAAGGTGATAAAGCATCACATTTCTTTCGTGCAAAATTTTCTAATACAAAATCATGTTCGCCAAGTAAGATGATGATGGATACTCAATGCAACTGGGTAAATGCTACTGAAAGACTTAGCTGGGAAGCTTTACAATACTTTAAAAACTTGGTTAACACTTTCTTTATTAATCAATTTTTTTTACATGTTACTTGGGATTCTTTTACAAAATGTAAGAAATTCATTAGACAAGCCTTTTGAGCTGTTTTTCAAATAGATGATAACAGATCTTGAAAATGCAAGAAATTCATTGCAACCTAAAAATGTCCCAATTTATCTTGCGAGAAAAATCAGCCAAGTAAAATACCAAAGACAAAATTTACGAATGGAATGCAGCAATGGACATGGAGTGTAAACTGTGTAAGCAGGTTAAGAATAAATCATCGAATAGTATTTTATATATATATATATATATATATATACATATATATATATATATATATGTACATAGATATATATATATATATGTATGTACATATATATATATATATGTATGTATGTACATATATATATATATATATATGTATGTATGTACATATATATATATATGTATGTACATACATATATATATATATATGTATGTATGTACATATATATATATATATGTATGTATGTACATATATATATATATATGTATGTACATATATATATATATATATATATATATATATATATATATATATATATATGTTGTACATTGACAAAAGAAATTGAACATTTGCCAATTCGTCTAGAACTGCGGACTAACATGTTCCTTGTACATTTGTGCTTTTTGACATAGAAACAAGTGTGAACAAAATTGGAGGCAGATTCGACTGAATTTTTTGAAAGCTACATGTTGAAAGCTATGATATGAGTACCTTGTGATATCCTAGTTTATTTTTGCATTTATTTTTTCCTTCAATTAGACATATTATTTTCAAAGCAGTAATAATAAATATGGCATACATATCTTCTTTACTTTTTAACCGTGGAGAATTTTAATAGTACATCAACTGATGTATCTCCTCACAGGGAATGAGACTTCTAAGGTGAATGCCATGCAGTGTATCCTGGAAGTGCACTAACAAGCTAAGCAATCACAATTTATTGAGTAATCTTATTTTTTGGTAGCTTCCATCCTGCCGTTTGCCCTCTATTGATCATATTTTTCAACAACTTCCATTCTTCACACCCTACTGTTCATTCTAAAATAGCAGAGTTTTGGGTTCTATCACATCAACTAAATTACTAAAATCAGCTAACCTAATGATATTGCTACAAGTGAAATAATTGAGTAATGAGTATTACCTTGTTTGTATTGTGAAAACATCTCTCTATGGTTAAAAGATAAAGTAGCATATGTATTTCTTTCAACCCGTTTGTTTTAGCAAAGTGCATACTTACTCCATCGAACAGGCACATGTTAAAAAAGATTTTTATTTTGAGTGTGCTCTAATTATTTTGATTTCCTAACGCAAAATAAATGGGTTTAGAATTAGTAAAATAGGTTTATATTCAAGACAAAAAGGATTGTTACTCTAGACATACAGAAGCACATATGTTACATTTACGAAAAATAACTAAAATGTTTTGTACAATGTCTTGGATATATATGCTAAAAGCAAATCTAGAGATGAACTTTATTGTGTATGTCAATGTAGGATCGATTTCACCCTAAAGGGGGTGAATAGGGTGATAGTATTAATTATAAAAATTAACCGCGGAAGCTTATAAAATTAATTTCAACACAAATCACAGAATAATAGCAGCATAGACAAATAGCAGAATAATAAGCAGAAATAGAACGACACAGAATTTACCCAGCTTCGGCAAAAACCTGCCTACGTGCTGCCTCCAAGGTTTCTACTAGAAATTAGTTAATCAGACGCTTACACACGTAAACTTGCGACACCCGCTATCGACTAAACCTAACTCTACGCTCAAAACCCTGCCACAACTCAGCCACCGAGTTGCGAATTCTCAAGCTACGCCACGTAGCTTGTCCCCTAGTCGCACGACTAGAAATTTAAACGGATTAAAATTTAAAAACAAATTTAAAAAGAAAATAAAAGATAAAAAAACCCTAATTTAAAAAGCCCTTGAATATTAAAAGAGAAAGCTCCTTTTAAAAACAGGCCGGCCCAAATTAAAAGGCGATTTATATCGCTTTTCTTTTAATTCTTCGGCCCGTTCCTTTTTCCTGTGCTCTTGATAATGGCGGCTTGTTCTCGTTGCAATTCAATTAGGGCTTCGTCCCTTCTATCTAATTTAGGGTTTTTGGAGAAATCGATGAAGTCGACTGATTTGTTGGTTGATTGCAATCGATGTTCCTCTGATTTGCTTCGGCAATCGACCGTATCTTCGATTTGAACACGACTTCTTATATTTGATCGAGTTCGACTGCAAATTGGTATGTGATTTTTTCTTTATTGCTTTAAGTTAATATTCTTGAACTCGATGATGAGATTGCCGATGATGATTTCCTTATATAGGGTTTGTAACCCTTGGTTTTCGTCGTATATTCTCTATTTGAATTTGTCAACTGATATTGCTTGATCGTTGGATTTTGATTGTTTGCTTGAGATTGTATTGACTTGTTCAGAATACGTATATACTTCGTTACTTGATGGTCACGGCTTTGATTCATTTTCGTGATGACCACGGCTTGATCGTTTCTGACTTTGACTTCGGTCACTTTTTTTGATTTCATGAATTTAATGGTCGGCTTCGACTCTGGCCTTGATAAAATTGATTTTCTATTGCCTGTAAGAATTTGTTCGATATTGATTGCTTGGTTTACTGGTGCATGTTGCTGCTGTGTTGCCATATTGATGCCTTTGTTTGCTTTGACTTCATTGCATAGCATATTTGTGCATTTTAAAAATGTTGCATCATTGAGTTGCACCGTACTCTGACCTTGTTGCCTCTGTTATGTTGCTTGAACTCGAATGAATAATTGCCAGTGATGTTAACATGTGCATTTGTTGTTGTACATTAATGTGCCTCTTTTTGTATGCACTTGCATACTGCTGCTATGTTGGCTTGATGGTTTTCTTCTTTGGTTGTATATTTGGTCGTCTGCACTTTGATATTGTGTAGCCTGGTCTGGACACTTTATTGTTCAGGTTGCACATTTGTTCGTCTTGGTTTTTGTTATTGTAGCATGCACTCTGTTTATGGCCACTGGTTCATTGTGAAGCTTTGTTGCTTCCCTGACCTGTGCATTCCATTCTCGTGTGTTTGTGGCTTCACTCTTGAACTTGCATGCATGTAGCTTGGTTTGTGTTGTCCTCCTGAGTTTGAGCATTTGCTGTCATGTGTATTGGGTATTTGGTTTTACTGCATTGTTTCATGTATGCTCAATATCACTAGATATTGTTGCTTCACCACTGAGCCTTAATGTAGTTGTGGTTGCTTCTGTACATTTGTATTCTGATTCATTTGTTCTTCTGTACAGTACCTTCTCTTTGTTTTTCATTAAGGTCTGCACATTCACCTATTACCTTATTCTCTGTTCATACCTGAATCATGCTTGAAGTCGTTGCCTGTACACCTGCCCTGTGTTGAATCCAGCTAATAGTTCGGGTTTGACCTTGTGCGCGTGTTATTTATATTTGCACCTGAGTTGAACCCGTCCTTTTATTTTGGGTTTGACCTTGTGCTCCCCTGTCCCTGTAGCATTATCAAGTGTATATCGGTGTGCACGGTCTTGTGGCATGTACAGTGATACACTGTGCATGTCACATTGTTCGTGTGTGATGAATTCAAATGTAAATGATGACGAACAACCCAAATAACTGAGGCAAATAATATTTTTAAAAAATCATATTTTATTTTATATTGCAAGATTATTTCTTTTTCAATTTTACTGCGTTAGTGAATATTTTTGCAGATTGCTCGGATGCTGGATTCTAACTGGAATGAAGTTGAAGATAAAATACGAATTGAGTGAATGAGTGATGTGTAGTGAGGTTAAATGTAAATATGAAATTGTGATGTATTTGTAATCAAAATTGTATATGTATAGTGAGAGCTTGAATTTGTACTATTCAAAAATGTAATAAATATATGTTTGAATAAAATTTCTGTTTGAATTCAAATTCGGTGTTATTTAATTTATTTAGCAAATTTTTATTTAATCTGTGAAAAATAAAATAGTACATTAACAAATACATTTAAACGAATGTATATATGTTTATTATCATAAAAAAAATCATATAAGCGCATATTCAACAATCTCCCCCTTTTGATGATAACAAACATATATTTAAGATTTTGAATATGTTAAATGTATTTGATCATTGATAAGCTCTAATTGCTCCCCCTATATAAATGCTTCCTCTCTACACAAAGCTCCCCCTACAAATATGCATACAATTAAATAATATGCAAATGAGCCTAGATGCAAATGGAAAATATTTGACCTTTGCTTGATTTTATTTGACAAAATCTTAACTTTTCTCTCCCCCTTTTGTTATCAGCAAAAGAATAATAGTATTAGAAAAAATAGAGATAAAGTGATCGATATTAATTCAACATTAAAACTCAATTGAATATAAATATTAAATTTCAATAAAAAATCAAACAAAAATCATAAATATTTTGTTAGGCGCATATTCCACTTTTAGAATGATGGAAATGATGTCATCATATAAACCTTACAGTTGTGTCTATTTGTGGTATATTTATATCAGGAATTTGAATATCTACGAACCATGCATAACCGTTAGGACTTTTAAATGAGATTAGTAGTATTCCAATTTTTTTTAAAAAAAAACGAATTCAAGTTTCTTCTAACCACGCATAACCGTGAGGACTTTTAAATGGGATTAGAATCAACTTGTTTATTATTTAAAAATCAACTTTTGATATGCGTTCCATACATGCATAACCGTGAGGACTTTTAAATGAGCATGAAAGCACATAACAAATTCCAAGTAATTCACCCATGCATAACCGTGAGGACTTTTAAATGAGAGTGAATACTTTGGTATTTTTTTTATTTTTTATTTTTTTATTTTTTTTAAAAAAAATGTAAAAATGAAAAACGAACGATTCCTGTTTAAAGTACCACATATCAACAAACTATATAGAATTTTGACGAGTGATGGTCGTTAGAAATATGATAGATATAGAGATGGTCATGGAATTTTTACAAACAAAAAGTTTTATAACTCTTGTTTAAATTTCTAAAGAAATTTACTAATTATATCGTCTCGAGTCATAATATATAGTAAATATCAATACTCATCACTTTTTCAATCACTATTCATATTTTCGATAATCATTAAGGAGTTAGATTAGTCAATGTAATCATTTAAAATCAAATTCAGAAATAATTATAAATCAATTTTTCTAAATGACTAATCTGAAAATATGGTCAAAAATGATTTTCTCGAGGGGGTTTTATAGGAAAATTTTCTGTTATTTGAAAATTGTTTGAAATGAAAAATATGCAGATATTTTCTTTGAAAAACGATGCAGTTACTAAATGTCTCAACAAAAATCACGTTCAACTAGTAATTTTTCTAACAACTAGATTACCAATGTAATCTGCATCTGAATTTCTCTTTCACTCAAAATCTCATTAATTGAATTTGATCGAAAAAACCATGAAGTGTGCACCAAAATTTTCAAACTCAATTTTAACAACAATTTAAATGACATTCTTTGAATTTGAAGCCGTGTTAATAATCGAAAACCGTGAATAAAGAGTTAGCTGTATTATGACCAAATGTATCATCATCCAACAAAACACTATTTTTAATCCAAGCTGATGTATAAGAAGTAATTCAAAGAATCTAGAGAATTTTATAGTGTTTTTGGCATAAGAATATAATTGGCCAACTATTTTGAATAAGTCAGAGTCAAAATCATCATCTTTTCATCATCTCAATATTGGCTGATTTTAATTCAGAATATGGTGCAGATTATCACATTTAATATATCGTTCAAATAAATATACTTTTACCTGTTTTTACCTTTACGGTATTTTTCGTCGTTGTCCATTGTGATTATGTCACCTTTATACTAGGCTAAGGAACTTTGCTTTGTTGCTCGTTGTGTTCTCGGAACAGCCAAAAATCCAGAGAACACTGTTGTTCTTCCTTAGCCTGCTACCATACCTACATGTTGAAAGATTTTTGTGACCTATTTGTTTTTATAGGTCCATGATTGTTAGTGGCAGAAAATTTTGAAGAACAATTTTGTGAAGACTCAAAACTATTTATAATTGTTCCCTTCGGCACCCAAATTTGTTTAACTTTGAGAGATTTTTTATTTGTGTCTTTTGGAGCCCAAATCGGTATAGTTTTCACATGTTTGGGTCTATACCAACAATTATTGTGATTGTGTCCATATTTTCTACAAATTGTGCACATAGAATTAACTTGATTAATATTGCTTTCAACAGTTTTAGAACTATTATATCCAAGTCCTTGTCTAACATTAACAGTTTACTTTCCTAATAGCATATTCAACAATTTTTCACTTTTTGAAAATTTATCTAAAGTCGTTGATAATTATTGGACTTGTGTTTTGAGAGACTCATTTTCTTTTAACAATTGCGTGCACTTTTTAATCGAATTCTCTCTTCTAGTATTTTCATTCTCTTTTAAAATCAGAATTTCATTTTCAAGCGATTTTATATTGATTTCTGATTTTCTAATTTCTTCTTCGAATGTTGGACACTTATCACACTTAGGGATCCTACTTTGATAGGTTTTAACTAATTGGTCAAGTTGTTCATTTAATTCTATCAAAATAACTTTTTGTGATTCAAGTTTAGCGTATTTTCCCCTAAGTCGTTCAAAACAACCATTTAGTTCATGAAAATATGTAAGCAACTCTGAATGAGTAAGTTTTGATACCTCGCTTGGCTCATCATCATCACTGTCAGTTATATCTCCTCGAAGGCACAAATCTGCTTTTTCGCTCTCACTGCCAGTGCTTTTATCATCCTCACCTATTTCATCCCGAGTGTCTGCAAAACTTTTCTTTTTCTGTTTCTTTCCAAAGTCGCATCGATTTCGAGGACAATTGGGCTTGATGTGTCCGGGTTAGTTGCACTTATGACAGATGATCTCCTGTTCTTCTAAGTAGTCCAGTGCTTTACCTATTCTGCTTTTCAATTCCTAATTTCGAGCTGGATTTCCATATTTGCGATTCCACCTTTTGAATTTCTTTATTAGTAGTGCCAGCTCTGCTGCTCCTTCATCATCATCGTTATCATCATCACTTTCGGTTGTTCCTTTGAGCGCTATTGATTTCTTTCGAGTGTCACTTCCTTCACGCTCTTCCTTGAATTTCATTTCTAGCTCATAAGTGGTGAGATTTCCGACGAGTTCTTCAACTTTCATTTGTTTTAAGTCTTTTGATTCTTGAATGGCAGTCACTTTCGCTTCAAATTTTCGTGGAAGGACTCTGAGGATTTTTCGGACTATCTCCAACTCCGTGTATGATTTTCCAAGATCTTTCGATTTATATACGATACTGGAAATTCGTCCATGCATCTCTTTAACATTTTATTCCTTCGCCATTGTGAAGTTCTCGTATTCACTGCTTAGCATGGCAAGGTGAGATTCTTTGACTTGAAATGTTCCTTCGTGAGTCACTTCTAGTGTGTGCCATACTTCCTACGCAGTTAGACAATGTGAGACACGATTAAATTCAAATTGATCCAATGAACAGATAATAGAATTCATAGCTTTAGCATTAGTATTTTGTAATTTATTTTCTAGTTCTGTCCATTGTTCCTTTGGTTTATCTACTTCCTGATTATCTACAGTTATAGTCGGTCTTCTATAACCTGTCTCAACAATATTCCAAGCGTCAATGGTTTTCAGAAAGATTTCCATCCTATTTTTCCAATAAGCATATTCACCATTGAACATTGGTTGTCTAACTATGGATTGACCCTCAGCAAAAGCAGTATTAAAAGAAGCCATTTTAAAAATTCAAATTTTAAAACAAAAATTGGTTTTTGTAAAATCAAATTTTTAAAACAAAAACGGCTTTTGTTCCTAGCTCTGATACCACTTGTAGGATCGATTTCACCCTAGAGGAGGGGTGAATAGGGTGATAGTGTTAATTATAAAAATTAATTGCGGAAGCTTATAAAATTAATTTCAACACAAATCACAGAATAATAGCAGCACAGACAAATAACAGAATAATAAGCAGAAATAGAACGACACAGAATTTACCCAGCTTCGGCAAAAACCTGCCTACGTGTTGCCCCCAAGGTTTCTACTAGAAATTAGTTAGTCAGACGCTTACACATGTAAACTCGCGACACCCGCTATCGACTAAACCTAACTCTACGCTCAAAACCCTGCCATAACCCAGCCACTGACTTGCGAATTCTCAAGCTACGCCACGTAGCTTGTCCCCTAGTCACACGACTAGAAATTTGAACGGTTTAAAATTTAAAAACAAATTTAAAAAGAAAATAAAAGATAAAAAACCCTAATTTAAAAAGCCCTTGAATATTAAAAGAGAAAGCTCCTTTTAAAAACAGGCCGGCCCAAATTAAAAGGCGATTTATATCGCTTTTCTTTTAATTCTTCGGCTCGTTCCTTTTCCTATGCTCTTGATAATGGCGGCTTGTTCTCGTTGCAATTCAATTAGGGCTTCGTCCCTTCTATCTAATTTAGGGTTTTTGGAGAAATCGATGAAATCGACTGATTTTTTGGTTGATTGCAATCGTTGTTACTCTGATTTGCTTCGGCAATTGACCGTATCTTCGATTTGAACACGACTTCTTATATTTGATCGAGTTCGACTGCAAATTGGTATGTGATTTTTGCTTTATTGCTTTAAGTTAATATTCTTGAACTCGATGATGAGATTGCCGATTATGATTTACTTATATAGGGTTTGCAACCCTTAGTTTTCGTCGTATATTCTCTATTTGAATTTGTCAACTGATATTGCTTGATCGTTGGATTTTGATTGTTTGCTTGAGATTGTATTGACTTGTTCAGAATACATATATACTTCGTTACTTGATGGTCACGGCTTTGATTCATTTTTGTGATGACCACGGTTTGATCGTTTCTGACTTTGACTTCGGTCCCTTTTTTTGATTTCATGAATTTAATGGTCGGCTTCGACTCTGGCCTTGATAAAATTGATTTGCTATTGCCTGTAAGAATTTTTTCGATATTGATTGCTTGGTTTACTTGTGCATGTTGCTGCTGTGTTGCCATATTGATGCCTCTGTTTGCTTTGACTTCACTGCATAGCATATTTGTGCATTTTAAAAATGTTGCATCATTGAGTTGCACCGTACTCTGACCTTGTTGCCTCTGTTATGTTTCTTGAACTCGAATGAATAATTGCCAATGATGTTAACATGTGCATTTGTTGTTGTACATTAATGTGCCTCTTTTTGTATGCACTTGCATACTGCTGCTATGTTGGCTTGATGGTTTTCTTCTTTGGTTGTATATTTGGTCGCCTGCACTTTGATATTGTGTAGCCTGGTCTGGACATTTTATTGTTCAGGTTGCACATTTGTTCGTCTTGGTCTTTGTTGTTGTAGCATGCACTCTGTTTATGGCCACTGGTTCATTGTGAAGCTTTGTTGCTTCCCTGACCTGTGCATTCCATTCTCGTGTGTTTGTGGCTTCACTCTTGAACTTGCATGCATGTAGCTTGGTTTGTGTTGTCCTCCTGAGTTTGAGCATTTGCTGTCATGTGTATTGGGTATTTGGTTTTACTGCATTGTTTCATGTGTGCTCAATATCACTAGATATTGTTGCTTCACCACTGAGCCTTAATGTAGTTGTGGTTGCTTCTGTACATTTGTATTCTGATTCATTTGTTCTTCTGTACAGTACCTTCTCTTTGTTTTTCATTAAGGTCTGCACATTCACCTATTACCTTATACTCTGTTCATACCTGAATCATGCTTGAAGTCGTTGCATGTGCACCTGCCTTGTGTTGAATCCAGCTAATAGTTCGGGTTTGACCTTGTGCGTGTGTTATTTATATTTGCACCTTAGTTGAACCCGTCCTTTTATTTTGGGTTTGACCTTGTGCTCACCTGTCCCTGTAGCATTATCAAGTGTATATCGGTGTGCACGGCCTTGTGGCATGTACAACGATACACTGTGCATGTCACATTGTTCGTGTGTGATGAATTCAAATGTAAATGATGACGAACAACCCAAATAACGGAGGCAAATAATATTTTTAAAAAATCATATTTTATTTTATATTTCAAAATTATTTCTTTTTCAATTTTACTGCGTTAGTGAATATTTTTGCAGATTGCTCGGATGCTGGATTCTAACTGGAATGAAGTTGAAGATAAAATACGAATTGAGTGAATGAGTGATGTGTAGTGAGGTTAAATGTAAATATGAAATTGTGATGTATTTGTAATCAAAATTGTATATGTACAGTGAGAGCTTGAATTTGTACTATTCAAAAATGTAATAAATATTTGTTTGAATAAAATTTCTGTTTGAATTCAAATTCTGTGTTATTTAATTTATTCAGCAAATATTTATTTAATCTGTGAAAAATAAAATAGTACATTAACAAATACATTTAAAGAATGTATATATGTTTATTATCATCAAACAAAAATCATATAAGCGCATATTTAACAGTCGAAATTTCTATTATACTTTGTAAAATAGTTTGTTTTTTATTCATCTTGGTTGCTTTACTGGCAACTTGAAGGTGTTAAAACCCAAGGGTGCAGTAAATAGATTAGTAAATTAGGAATTAGGAACCTATTTCATTTTGTTTTGTTCAGAGTCTTCTAATTTTTGTTTTACCATCTTGTAACTGTCCTCTTTAATTAAATTCATTGTACATATTACACTCACCTGTCCAGGACAGATCTAGTTGGCTGTCTAACAATCTATTATTTTCATCAAGAACAGATTGCCTGATGATATTATAATTTTCTTCACAAACTAGATCTAGCATTTAATTTGTGACCTTTGTTACTATTTCTTGTTGTTCTATATAGTAATGGGTATTCATTATGTTTTTCACAATGTTAGTTTTGTCCAACTTTTGTTCATCTGAAAGTTCTATATGTTTTTCAGCATAATCATGTTTGAAGGTTTTGGCTATGTTATATTGTTGGTCTATGCTCATGTTTGTTTGTTTTAGGATAAAAATTATTTTTGTCATAAATTTTTGTTCTAAGAAATTTTGTAATGATTCTACGTTTCCATTTTTTGGAAAATTGTTCATCTTAGTTTTCTCAATCGTTCTTTTCTATGATTTTGTAGTTAGGTTCATTTTTTTTAAAACTATCCTTTTTTTCCATTTTATGTAGAAATCTCTGCAGAATCTTCCTGTTATTATTATGTTTCCTGGTTCTCGGAGGCAATTAAAATTGTTAAATATTTGTATGAAATCTGCTTCATAGTCGTATATGTTTATTAGTTCATGTATATATTTTTGTTTAAAAATTGTTGTGATTTTGTTTTTTTGGTTTTCTGTTGTACTTGTGTTACGTTTTAAAATATTTATCATGTTCAACATAAATTTGTCTACTAGATGTTTATGTAGATTTTCCATGATAGATTTCCTTCTTTTTTTTACAACAAGAATTTGTAAATTTATTTTTTTGTAATAAGCTTTTTCCTTTTAAGGAGAGTAGTCAAAGCTTTCTGAAAGTACTTAGATTAATTCATAAGCAGCAAGTTTTTTTTTTAAAATTGTTTAAACTAATCACCAAAATTTGTAAATCGTTTTTACAAGAACACACCTTCTTTAGCAATTAAAGGTTTTAACAAATCGTGTTATTATTATTTTAATTCCTCACTTTGTTACCCTAAAGAGTTTCTTCCATTAAACGCCTAACGTCTCCTTGTCTAAATGACTTCAATGGGTACTTATCTCTGTCCAATGGATGTACTTCTGTTGGAATTAAAAATAATTCTAACTCTTTTTATAAAAACTTCAATAAAACAAAAAATTAAGGTGTCATAGTGTCAAATAATTTTTAAGTTTCTTAATTAGTTAAGCAATTTCTATTATAAATATGAAAGCTAATCATAAAAGAGAAAAATTAAAAGAGCCTACATTGCTTATGAAGATCAGCCTGTTCCTTTCTTGAGCTTTGGCTTGTGGAGTTTAGTTAGAGATCATCTGAGCTGAAGCCATTAAAAATTTCAGAAAAGAAAATTTTATTTATGATAGAAGGTTTACAATGGAATATTATGGTACAATGGCTTATGATATTTCTTACTCTATCTTACAGATCGTATTACTTCTCCTTATATAGACGGAGAAGGGATACAAGAACCAGACAACTGTCTGTTAATATTTAGTGGAGACAAAGTTGTTCGCCATTATCTAAAATGTACTGCAGAGATAAATAATTTACATTTGTTTTATAAATCCTCTTAAAAAATACTATGGTGGTTCCAAATGGTTCTGGGATATCATCATGGATCCATTCTTCTGCATAAATCCTCTTAACAAATCCAAAATTTATTAGTACCATGGGATCTAATACTATATTTTTGGGGATTAGGTATTTATACTTGTAGAGGTTTAATGTAATTTGTGGGATTGCACGTGTAATTGTACAAGGGTAGTGTATGTTTGTTTGTAAACACTGGGAATACTTTTTTGTGCAAGGCGTATTGGAGTTCCTCATTATTTTCCAATGAATTTGTAGGCCTACATTCATAATGTGGGATATTTGTGAGAAGAATTCACAAATATTGTTGAACATACCTGGAGATTGCTCCTGAATATGGTATATGAATTGCAATTCCCTAGTCATTTGTTCAGGGAAGTTTGGTAAGACAATTTTTTACGGAGATTTGGTTTGAGGAGACGAAGGTTGAAGATTTGTTTTGGGTTGTCCCAAATTTGACATTTTTGTATTAGCAATTTTTGTTGCTAATGCATAAGAAGCTTGTGGCCTTAGGTTTATCGAAGAAGAAGAAGTTTCGGGAACTTCTTACTTTGCAAATTTCCCCATAGAGATTTTTTGTAAACTTTGTATGTCATCGGAAATAATAAAATCATCTTCAAAGTTTTTTTGTAATTATGTAGTTGCTTCATCATAAGTATTGAAACCTTTGTAAAGTGGGTTCCCATATCTGGGATTTTGTTTTAGAAAATTTATTTTTACTATGATCTGTTCCCATGAGGCATATAGGCCTGCATCAGGGCATGTAAAAAGACCATAATAAAGGTATTTTTTGTCTTGTGCTTTTGAAAAATCTGTAAGAGTGTGTATAGAACACTCAGCTTTTGTTTGTTAGATTCCTGAGGACTCTTCATGTTGCAAATATTGTCTAGAACCATTTGTTGTTCCTCTGTGACTTTTGTCTTTGTTTGGAACTTATTTTGTTCTGAGTATGTTTTGAGATGCATAAAAGGATCTTGCTCTCCCATGATCATCTTTGGTTCCTGTCTGTCTGAAATCTGCATACGGAATGTTGGTAAAAAGGCAAAGGTTTGGTTTATCTTAACAACCTAGAAAGTTTATCTAGTAAAAAATTGTCTTTACCCTTTATATGTTCCCAAATTATATTTGTTCCACAATTTGTTACAGCATTTTTGAATTTAAGCCATCTATTATTTAATATTTCTTTGTCTTTTTTTATTTTCTGTATATTTGACTATGGGTTCACACTCAGTCCTGATTGTTATTCTTTTTATGAGATTATGAAAAGTTTGAAGGATTCTAGGACATTAATTATGGCCAAGATTTCATAATCTAAGGATGTCATATATCCCTTTTCTCTGTATATACCAGAGGTGTATCTGCATATTTTTCTGTTATTTTATCTTCATATTTGTTCTTTTTACTTAATAAAATACCACCCCATCCTAAGGATGATCCGTCTGTTTCTATTATCAAGTATTCTGTTTGTAAAGGAAAACTTAAAGGTTGTAATTTGCTTTCTATTTCTTTTATTTTTTGTATTTGTTTTATATCCTCGAAATTGAAGTCTCTGTTTCCTTTTGGGCTGGCTTTGTTATATAAAGGCCCAGTATATTTTGAAAGATTTTTAATATATGGTCTTGCATAATTAACAAGTCCAAGAAAAGCCTGTAGTTGTTTAAGGTTTTCTAGTTTGTCTGGAAATTCTAATATTTTTCTTATTGTATGAGGTTGTAATTCTATAGTTCCTTTACCAATTTTTGATCCAGGAAATTCTATAGTATTTTTTATTAATTCTATTTTCGTTTTTGATATGATTAGTCCATGTGCTTCAATTAGTTTTAAAAGTGTGTATAAGTGTGGTATATGTTCTTGCTTTTTTTAGAGAAAACAAGGATATCATCAATGTAAACACAAGTGTATTTATTTCAATGTTGAAAAATATTATCCATTTTCTTTGGAAAATTTGTGATGCATTTTTCAAACCGAATGGCATGACGAGCCATTCATAATGGCCTTCACTGCATGTGAATGCAGTCCAAGGTATGGAATCTAGGTGCATTTTTACTTACCAGAATCCTGATTTAAGATCAAACTTGGAGAACAAGTTTGAATCTTGTATTTTATTGATGAGAACATCTTTGTTTGGTATACAATATCCATCTTCATGGGTATTCTCACTGAGTCTTGTATAATTCATGACCATTCTAGACAGTCCACGTTTTCTTCCAGATTCTTTTTGTACGATAAACGCTGCGGTTCTTTGTCTTGAATCTGTTTTTCTTATGATATTTAAATCAGTAAATATTTTGATAGGCATTTAAATTCGTCCATGATCCGATTATCATATTTAGGCGAACCAGTTTTTATTGTTAAGTTTGGGTTTCTTACGTTCAACTTACATTGTATTTTATCTTTATCCCAAAATTTTAATGGTTTTTCTCCTATGATTTCTTATTTTTCTAATTTACAAATCATTTGGTCAATATCATCTTTTGTTAGTAATTGTTCACTAATATCTTGTGGATTTATCATTTGTAAATCTTTTGTTAAGTCTTTTCTTTTATAAATATAATTCTTTGTTGGAAGAAAATCATAATCATTTTGCTCAAGTTCAACGGTTGTTTTATTTGTATGATTTATGTTTTTGCACTGGCCAGGAATTGGGCAATTGCAAGTTTCCAATTTGTTTGAATATATTGGTGGTGTTGATGTTGGTTTATTATTTCCACCACGCTTTTCAAGCGCAAATTCTGATAATATGGGTGTAAGCGTTGTTTTCTAAGAAATTTGTGTATAATCTTTATTAAATGAAAATCTCACATTATCATTTAATAAAAAAAATCTAAACCAAGGATCAATTTAATATCCTGTAGGTTTAATTCTAAAGCCCAAAGTTGTTTTATATTATAATATGGGGAACATTCTCCACGTGTATTTGTAAAACATATATTTATATTTTTGACAATATATGTCATTATAGTTGTTGTTCCATCAAACTGGATACTTTGTTTAGGTTTATCTGCTTTTGTAACGTGTTTGTATGGAATAAGGCTGGAGCAAATAGTAGAACTAGTTGCACCGGTATCAATAAAAGCTAGGACTTGTGTGTCAATTCCTTTTATATTAAGTTTTGTTGGAATACGTAGTTCTTTTAAACTTCCAGTATTACAAATTAGTGGAATCTATATTGGTTTATCAATACTATTTAAATGAGCATGATGTTCATGGTCATTACTTGGGTAAATATTGTTTAAGTTTATTTGTTCTTGGCTATAAACTTGTTCGTTTAATAAATCATTGTTATGGGTGATTATACATTTTCCTTTGTCAAGAGTTAGTAGTTTGTTTTTCAAATCTTCTAATTCTATTTCTATGTTGTTTGTCCTTTCTTCAAGAATTTTTATTCTGTCTTCATTTATTTTATTCTTATCAGTATGAATAAGTTTTATTTCTTTAGGAACTTGTATAGCAAATTTGTTTTTAGAATAGATTTGGAAAATCTCGATTGTGCAAGTTGTACATTTATATCGTTTGTCAAAGGCAGGGTACCAAGGACAAAACTCACATTTTTTGCGTCAGTTCCCATTTTGTACTTGAAATTATTGGTACAAATTTCTTTATTCATTATGTTAAAAAAGGAATCATCCGTTAAATCTTTTTCAAATTATGTTAGTTCACTGATTAGACCATAATCAGATGAACTTTCTTGTTCATGTTCTTCTAATCCTTCAAGAGAGATTATAGAGTATATTGTTGATGTTTTCGAAACATCAGAAGCAATTTCTATTAGATCTTCTTTGACTGAATCAACAAGGTTTGATTCTCTTGTGTATAAGTTTTGTTTTCTCGGACGAGGATGATAAATGTACTTTTTCATTACATGCAAAACATGTAATTGTATTTGCATATGTTTTTTTGGATTATATTTCCTAACATGTCTATCTTTATTTAAGTATGGTTTTCTAGCATTTGATCTTCTTAAGTAATATTTTTTCATATATTTCTTTTTGAATTTTGGTTTATTCTCAATCTTATGAGAACCATATTGTTGTGGTGTATATATTTGTCCACAAAACCCATAATTTTTTTGTTTTAATTCCTTTTGGATTTTTATGTAGGTATATCTCTTTTTTAATTCTGAGATGATATGTGTAATTCTTATCCCAATGTTATTATAACTTGGAGGTAAGTTTTCAGGTTTATCCTAATAATCTGTTATCCAAGATCGATGTATTTCTTTTCCTAAATCATCTAGTAATTTAGAAAAAAGTCTGTTGCCCACTTCAATATTATAACAATTTCCTGAAATTGTGGCATAGTGTAAATATTCTTTTAGGAATTTTATTATGTATCTCCAGTCTAGGAGTTGTATTTGCTCAAGATCACGCATTGCTTCTTGTTGTCTTATTGTTATTCCTGTGTTCACATCTCTTTCAGTCAAGATAGTGTGTATGGAATAAGCAAAGTTATAGATATTATTTCCTTAGGCGACAAGGTTTGCAATATCTCCTGGTAAATCCTTTTTGTATGATTCCCATATTGCTTGGCATTATCACCTAAGTAATTTCAGCAATTCTGATCATTTCTTCACCAGAATTGATGTTTAGACGTCTTGCTGAATAGTCTCTAGCTATTGCGGCAATCCATTGTTCTAGATATGTATCTAGCAACTGGAGATGACATTCAGTTATGTTAAGAATGACTGAGTTGTTTTGGAAATAAGATTTCTCATCAGGTAATCTTTTTCCTATTGTTCTTAAATTTGGATTTTTATCTGTATATGTATTGTATGCCCTCCTAGGAGGTTGTCCTATTTCATATGGCATTGTCGGTATTTGTTTCTATGTGGATATTTATGACTAATTCCTGATTTAGCACTTGTTTCAGGATCAGCTAAATCCATATGTTCTGTAAATTCTGAAATGATATCTTCAAGAATATCATTTTTATGAATTTATGTATATAGAATCGAATCGTTTAGGTAATTATTAGTATTTTGTATTTCCCTCATTCTTATATTGTTTTCATCATCAATATAAATAAAAGTGTCTTGGTTTGGATGATTTTAAACTTTGTTCAAGATTAAATATGTCAGATGGTTCAAGAACCATCCCAAGTTCTTTTGGATAAATGATCTTATCTGTTTATTCTTTTTCTTAATTCTTCAGTTTCATCATCTGTTTCAACTTCTTGTCGGTTTGATGGACCATAATCCTTGAATCTAATGGACATAGATTTGTTTAGATTGTTATATGTTACAGCATTGTTTGGTTTCATTGTTGTAGCTGTTTCATTTAGATTTGTTATATTCAATTCACGACCAGCAAGAACCGAGGAATCAATTTCCATAGGTTTTATGGAATTTATTCCAGTAGAGTTTAATGTTTCAATGATCTTGTCTAATTTTATTTTTATTTTAGGGGCATGTTTGGACATACATATTCCTAAAAAAGTTATATCAAGTAATATGTTTTTTCCTTGGAAATTTTCATATCCTTTAGTTTGTATGACTAATTTAACATGTTTGTAAAAATCATTTATGTCCATTGTAAAGTTTGGGGCGATATAAACAATACCAATGTTGTTGTTCATATCAACTTTCATAGTTTCAAATATGGCTCTATCTAAGTCTTGATGTCTTTCATCTATTAGTATTAATAGAATTTTTGCTCCTATTTTTTGTCTTGTTAAACCCCTTACTCCTATGATAATAAGTCCTAGGTGGATCATTTTATATTTTGTATTTTAAGTTGGTTTATGGCTTTTGGAGTCATAAAATTTATTATTTGTTGGTTTCCATCTGGAATAGCAACATCTGTTCTTTGTGGTGTCTGTATAATCCTGTTATTACCGTAAATGTACCAGTCCTGTATATTTCTCTAGGATTTAATGTATTTAGTTGGTTATTTGAAAATATTTCAATATCTCTGTTAAGATCAATTATTTCTTCTAATTGAGTTTGTGTGTTTGTACTTCTTCTAAGTACATTGTCTATCCATCCCAATGATGAGATAGAATTTGTTTCATTAGTCCTGTTAGATCTGTCATCTGTTAAGGTTCTAGAGGGGCCACTAAAAGATAGTCTTCCATTCATATTTTATCAAGTTGTTTATACATAAGAAAGTTCATTATTGATTTTTTACTTATTATTGTTGTTGTAGGATCATCTGGTCCTAAGTTCATTTTTGTAAACTTTCAGCTAATTTATTTATTTCAGATTCTTGGCCTTTACTTGTGTGATCCATGTCAAACATCTTATTTTGAATATTATCAATTTTGTTTTGTATTTCTGTTAACATAGCTATTATTGTATTATTTTGTATTACTTGTATTCTATCACTTTTTCCTGGGAAATCGCCTTTATTATATCCAAAATTTATAGTAGCGTCACTAAATCTGTAGTTTGATTCTACGTATTTTGTTGCTTCTTGGAAATATTTATTTTCAAAACTCATTAACTTAAAATTAGAAGTTTGATTTCTTTCTTCAATTCATTGTATCTATTTATCAAATTGATTTTTACCCTTTTCCATTTGTTCTTTTAATTTTATTATTAATTCTTTAGAATGTACTTCTATGTCTCTAGGTTTATTTTCTTCAATTAGATTTTTTAATTGAATTATGTCTTTTTTATTAGGAAATTCTTTTAATTTTATCACTTCAAATTTATCCGAAAGTTTTTTTAAGGTTAATTCAAAATTATCTATTTTATATAGATTTGTTTTCAAATATTCTTGGTTATTTGAACTTTGTTTTAATAATTTGTTTTTTTTCAATTATCCCATTAAGGACTAATTGCATTAAGTCAAAATGTTTTTCATTATAGGGATTTAAATTCTCACTTAGTTTTGTACAATACCAAAATAAAGAGGGGGTAGGTACTATAAAGATTTATGAAAAATAACTAAAATGTTTTATACAATGTCTTGGATATATATGCTAAAAGCAAATCCAGAGATGAACTTTATCGTATATGTCAAAATTTCTATTATACTTTGTAAAATAGTTTGTTTTTTATTCATCTTGGTTACCTTACTAGCAACTTGAAGGTGTTAAAATCCAAGGGTGCAGTAAGTAGATTAGTAAAATAGGAATTAGGAACCCATTTCATTTTGTTTTGTTCAGAGTCTTCTAATATTTGTTTTACCAACTTGTAACAGTCCTCTTTAATAAAAATCATTGTACATATTACACTCATCTGTCCAGGACAGATCTAGTTGGCTGTCTAGCCATCTGTTATTTTCATCAAGAACAGATTGCCTAATGATATTATAATTTTCTTCATAAACTAGATCTAGCATTTTGTTTGTGACATTTGTTACTATTTCTTGTTGTTCTATATAGTAATGGGTATTTATTATGTCTTTCACAATGTTAGTTTTGTCCAACTTTGGTTCATCTGAAAGTTCTATAAGTTTTTCAGCATAATCATGTTTGAAGGTTTCGGCTATGTTATATTGTTGGTATATGTTCATGCTTGCTTGTTTTAGGATAAAAATTATTTTTGTCATAAATTTTTATTCTAAGAAATTTTGTAATGATTCTATGTATTCAATTTTTGGAAAATTGTTCATCTTAGTTTTCCCAATTGTTCTTTTCTGTAATTTTGTAGTTAGGTTCATTTTTTTAAAACTATCCATTTTTCCATTCTATGTAGAAGTCTATGCAGAATCTTTCTGTTATTATTATGTTTCCTGATTCTCGGAGGTAATTAAAATTGTTAAATATTTATATGAAATCTGCTTCACAGTCATATATGTTTATTAGCTCATGTATATATTTTTGTTTAAAAATTGTTGTGATTTCTTTTTTTGGTTTTCTGTTGTACTTGTGTTATGTTTTAAAATATTTGTCATGCTCAACATAAATTTGTCTTCCAGATGTTTTTGTAGATTTTCCATGATAGTTTTCCTTTTTTTTACAAAAAGAATTTGTAAATTTATTTTTTTGTAATAAGCTTTTTCCTTTTTAAGGAGAGTAGTCAAAGCTTTCTGAAAGTACTTAGATTATTTCATAAGCAGCAAGTTTTTTTAAAAAAATTATTTAAACTAATCGCCGAAATTTGCAAATCGCTTTTACTAGAGCACTCCTTCTTTAGCAATTAAAGGTTTCAACAAATAGTGTTATTATTATTTTAATTCCTCACCTTGTTACCCTAAAGAGTTTCTTCCCCTAAACGCCGAACGACTCCTTGTCTAAATGACTTCAATGGGTACTTATCTCTATCAAATGGATGTACGTCTATTGGAATTAAAAAAAAATTCTAACTCTTTTTATAAAAACTTTAACAAAACAAAGATTTAAGGTGTCATAGTGTCAAATAACTTTGAATTTTCTTAATTAGTTAAGCAATTTCTATTACAAATATGAAAGCTAATCATAAAAGAGAAAATATAAAAGATCTTACATTGCTTATGAAGATTAACCTGTTCCTTTCTTGAGCTTTGACTTGCGGAGTTTAGCTAGAGATCATCTGAGCTGAGGCCACTAAAAAATTCAGAAAAGAAAATCTTATTTATGATAGAAGGTTTACAATGGAAGCTTATGGTACAATGGCTTATGATATTCCTTACTCTATCTTACAGATCATATTACTTCTCCTTATATAGACGGAGAAGGGATACAAGAATCAGACAGCAGTCTGTCAACATTTAGTGGAGACAAAGTTATTCTCCATTATCTAAAAGGTACTACAGAGATACATAATTTACATTTGTTTTATAAAAAGATGGCCAGCTCACTGCATCTTTTTATAATGTAGATTCCTTTTTATTTCAAAAAAGAAATTTATGTGCTTTGTCGTCTGTAAAGTTATTCCACTAGGAGAGTGGAGAATAATCGGTAATCTTCAATCATCTGTACACATGGTAGTTGATTCCGCATCATCCTTGTCTTCATTGCTTTTCTTTCTTTGTCTTTCTTTTTTGTAGCTTTGTATCAAGGACGGTTTAGGATGGAATATGTCGAAACTTCTGTGGTGAATTCCTTGGTTTATTAATATATTTGTGAAAAATATTTTTGTAGAAGGGGTTTCTGTATAAAGGAATTTATTCTTTGTATTCCATTCATCTTCTTCGGCAATTTTTGTGGCCCTATACCTCTCATAGGCCTATTCCTTGATTTCTTTGTATTGGATAGTTTCTGCTTTATAGTCTTCACCTCAGTCTGCGTAATCTGGGTCAAGAAACTTTGCTTTAACCTAAACGGCATGTTTTGTTGGTTCAAAAATATATTTGCCAAAGTGAGGAGGTATGGATTTGAAATCCATGTATATATCTGTGACCAATATGTTTGTAAGTTGTTCTATGGTTGTTCCAAATGGTTCTGGGATATCATCATGGATCCATTCTTCTGCATAAATCCTCTTAACAAATCTAAAATTTATTAGTGCCATGGGATCTAATACTATATTTTTGTGGATTAGGTATTTGTACTTGTTGAGGTTTAATGTAATTTGTGGGATTGCATGTGTAATTGTACAAGGACAGTTTATGTTTGTTTGTAAGCACTAGAAATACTTTTTTGTACAAGGTATATTGGAGTTCCTCATTATTTCCCCATGAATTTTTAGGCTTTCATTCGGCATGTGGGATATTTGTGAGATGAATTCACAAATATTGCTGAACATACTTGGAGATTGTTCCTGAATGTGGTATATGAATTGCAATTCCCTAGTCATTTGTTCAGGGAAGTTTGGTAAGACAATTTTTTGTGGAGATTTGGCTTGAGGAGACGGAGGTTGAAGATTTGTTTTGGGTTGTTCCAAATTGTCATTTTTGTATTAGCGGTTTTTATTGCTAATGCAAAAGAGGCTTGTGGCCTTAGGTTTATCGAAGAAAAAGAAGTTTCAGGAACTTCTTCCTTTGCAAATTTCCCCATAGAGATTTGTTGTAAACTTTGTATGTCATCGGAAATAATAAAATCATCTCCAAAGTTTTTTTGTAATTCTATAATTGATTCATCATAAGTATTGAAGCCTTTATAAAGTGGTTTCCCATATCTGGGATTTTGTTTTAGAAAATTTATTTTTACTATGATTTGTTCCCATGAGGCATATAGGCCTGCATCAGGACCTGTAAAAAGACCATAATAATGGTATTTTTTGTCTTGTGATTTTGAAAAAAATCTGTAAGAGTGTGTATAGAACACTCGGCCTTTGTATTGTTAGATTCCTGAGGAGTCTTCATGTTTCAAATATTGTCTAGAACCATTTGTTGTTCCTCTATGACTTTTGTCTTTATTTGGAACTTATTTTGTTTTGATATGCATAGAAGGATCTTGCTCTCCCATGTTCATCTTTGGTTTCTGTCTATTTGAAATCTGCATGCGAAATGTTAGTAAAAAGGCAAAGGGTTGGTTTATCTTAACAACCTAGAAAGTTTATATGGTAAAAAATTGTCTTTACCCTTTATATGTTCCCAAATTATATTTTTTCCACAATTTGTTACAGCATTTTTGAATTTAAGCCATCTATTATTTAATATTCCTTTGTCTTTTTTATTTTCTATACATTTGACTATGGATTCACAGTCAGTCCTGATTGTTATTTCTTTTTGTGAGATTATGAAAAGTTTGAAGGATTCTAGGACATTAATTATGGCCAGGATTTCATAATCTAAGGATGTCATATATCCCTTTTCTCTGTATATACCAGAGGTGTATCTGCATATTTTTTCTGTTATTTTGTTTTCATATTTATTCTTATTACTTAATAAAATGCCACCCCATCCGAAGGATGATCCGTCTGTTTCTATTATCAAGTATTCCTTTTGTAAAGGTAAACTTAAAGGTTGTAATTTGCTAGCTATTTCTTTTATTTTTTGTATTTGTTTTATATCCTCGAAATTGAAGTCTCTATTTCCTTTTGGGCTGGCTTTGTTATATAAATGCCTCGTATATTTTGAAAGATTTTTAATATATGGTCTTGCATAATTAACAAGTCCAAGAAAAGCCTGTAGTTGTTTAAGGTTTTCTATTTTGTCTGGAAATTCTAATATTTTTCTTGTTATATGAGGTTGTAATTCTATAGTTCCTTTACCAATTTTGGCTCTAGGAAATTCTATAGTATTTTTTATTAATTCTATTTTCTTTTTTGATATGATTAGTCGATGTGCTTCAATTAGTTTTAAAACCGTGTATAAGTGTGATATATGTTCTTACTTTGTTTTAGAGAAAACAAGGATATCATCAATGTAAACACAAGTGTATTTATTACAATGTTGAAAAACATTATCCATTTTTCTTTGGAAAATTTGTGGTGCATTTTTTAAACCGAATGGCATGACGAGCCATTCATATTGGCCTTCACTGCATGTGAATGCAGTCCAAGGTATGGAATCTGGGTGCAATTTTACTTGCCAGAATCCTGATTTAAGATCAAACTTGGAGAACCAGTTTGAACCTTGTATTTTATTGATGAGAACATCTTTGTTTGGTATACAATATCCATCTTCATGGGTATTGTCATTAAGTCTTGTATAATTCATGACCATTCTAAACTGGCCACATTTTCTTTCATATTCTTTTTGTACGATAAACACTGCCGTTCTATGTCTTGAATCTGTTTTTCTTATGATATTTGAATCAGTAAGTATTTTGATATGCATTTTAAATTCATCCGTGATCCAATTATCATATTTAGGCGAACCTGTTTTTATTGTTAAGTCTGGGTTTCTTATGTTCAACTTACATTGTATTTTATCTTTATCCCAAAATTTTAATGGTTTTTCTCCTATGATTTCTATTTTTTCTAATTTAGAAATCATTTGGTCAATATCATCTTTTGTTAGTAATAGTTTACTAATATCTTATGGATTTATCATTTGTAAATCTTTTGTTAAGTCTTTTCTGTTATAAATATAATTCTCTGTTGGAAGAAAATCATAATCATTTTTCTCAAGTTCAACGGTTGTTTTATTTGTATGATTTAGGTTTTTGCACGGGCCAGGAATTGGGCAATTGCAAGTTTCCAATTTGTCTAAATATGTTGGTGGTGTTGATGTTGGTTTATTATTTCCACCACGCTTTTCAAGCGCAAACTCTGATAATAAGGGTGTAAGCGTTGTTTTCTTAGAAATTTGAATATAATCTTTATTAAATGAAAAGCTCCCATTATCATTTAATAAAAAATCTAAACCAAGGATTAATTTGATATCATGTAGGTTTAATTCTAATAATACGGGGACCATTCTCCACATGTATTTGTAAAACATATATTTATATTTTTAACAATATCTGTTATTATAGTTGTTGCATCAAACTGGATACTTTGTTTAGGTTTATCTTCTTTTGTAACGTGTTTATATGGAATAAGGCTGGATATCAAATAAGTCCTAGGCTGGATTTGCTTTTAGCTCCTATTCTTGTTGGATAAATGATCTTAAGACATTGTACAAAACATTTTAGTTAATCTTTAATGTAACATATATGCTTCTGTTTGTCTAGAGTAATAATCCTTTTTGTCTTGGATATATATGCTAAAAGCAAATCCAGAGATGAACTTTATTGTGTATGTCAAAATTTCTATTACACTTTGTAAAATAGTTTGATTTTTATTCATCTTGGTTACCTTACTAGCAACTTGAAGGTGTTAAAACCCAAGGGTGCAGTAAGTAGATTAGTAAAATAGGAATTAGGAAGCCATTTCATTTTGTGTTGTTCAAAGTCTTCTAATTTTTGTTTTACCATCTTGTAACTGTCCTCTTTAATAAAATTCATTGTACATATTACACTCATCTGTCCCGGACAGATATATTTGGCTGTCTAGCCATCTTTTATTTTCATCAAAAACAGATTGCCTGATGATATTATAATTTTCTTCACAAACTAGATCTAGCGTTTTGTTTGTGACCTTTGTTACTATTTCTTGTTGTTCTATATAGTAATGGGTATTCATTATGTTTTTCACAATGTTAGTTTTGTCCAACTTTGGTTCATTTGAAAGTTCTATAAGTTTTTCATCATAATCATGTTTGAAGGTTTGGCTATGTTATATTGTTGGTCTGTGTTCATGTTTGTTTGTTTTAGGATAAAAATTATTTTTGTCATAAATTTTTGTTCTAAGAAATTTTGTAATGATTCTGTGTTTTCAATTTTTGGAAAATTGTTCATCTTAGTTTTCACAATCGTTCTTTTCTGTGATTTTGTAGTTAGCTTCATTTGTTAAAACTATCCATTTTTTCCATTCTATGTCAAAATCTTTGTAGAATCTTTCTGTTATTATTATGTTTCTTGGTTCTCGGAGGTAATTAAAATTGTTAAATATTTGTATGAAAATTGCTTCACAGTCGTATATGTTTATTAGTTCATGTATATATTTTTGTTTAAAAATTGTTGTGATTTCATCTTTTTGGTTTTCTATTGTACTTGTGTTATGTTTTAAAATATTTATCATGTTCAACATAAATTTGTCTTCTAGATGTTTTTGTAGATTTTCCATGATAGTTTTCCTTCTTTTTTTTACAACAAGAATTTGTAAATTTATTTGTTTGTAATAAGCTTTTTCCTTTTTAAGGAGAGTAGTCAAAGCTTTCTGAATGTACTTAGATTATTTCATAAGCAGCAAGTTTTAATACTACAGAATTAAACAATATTTACCCAAGTAATGACCATGAACATCATGCTCATTTAAATAGTATTGATAAACCAATACAAATTCCATTAATTTGTAATACTGGAAGTTTAAAAGAACTACGTATTCCAACAAAACTTAATATAAAAGGAATTGATATACAAAAAATTAGTTGAAATAAATAAATTAGCTGAAAGTTTACAAAAAATGAACTTAGGACCAAATGATCCTACAACAACAATAATAAGTAAAAAATCAAAAATGAACTTTCTTATGTACAAACAACTTGATAAAATATGAATTGAAGACTATCTTTTTGTGGCCCCTCTAGAACCTTCATAGATGACAGATCTAACAGGACTAATGAAACAAATTCTATCTCATCATAGGGATGGATAAATAATGTACTTAGAAGAAGTACAAACACACAAACTCAATTAGAAGAAATAATTGATCTTAACAGAGATATTGAAATATTTTCAAATAACCAACTAAATACATTAAATCCTAGATAAATATACAGGACTGGAATATTTACGGTAATAACAGGATTATACAGACACCACAGAGAACAAATATTTTCTTTTCCAGATGGAAACCAACAAATAATAAATCTTATGACTCCAGAAGCCATAAACCAACTTCAAATGCAAAAATATAAAATGATCCTCCTAGGACTTATTGTCATAGGAGTAAGGGGTTTAACAAGACAAAAAATAGGAGCAAAACTTCTATTAGTACTAATAGAAGACAGACATCAAGACTTAGATAGAGCCATATTTGGGACTATGGAAGTTGATATGAACAGCAACATTGGTATTGTTGATATTTCCCCAAACTTTACAATGGACGTAAATGATTTTTAGAAACATGTAAAATTAGTCATACAAACTAAAGGGTATGAAAATTTCCAAGGAAAAAACATATTACTTGATATAACATTTTTAGGAAAATGTATGTCCAGACACGCCCCTAAAATAAATATAAAATTAGACAATATCATTGAAACATTAAACTCCACGGGAATAAATTTCATAAAACCTATGGAAATTGATTCCTCTGTTCTTGCAGGTCATGAATGGAATATAACAAATCCAAATGAAACAACTACAATAATGAAACCAAACAATGTTGTAACATATAACAATCTAAACAAATCTTTGTTCATTAGGTTCAAGGATTATGGTCCATCAAACCAACAAGAAGTTGAAACAGATGAAGAAACTGAAGAATTAAGAAAAAGAATAAATGGATAAGAACATTTATCCAAAAGAACTTAGGATGGTTCTCGAATCATCTGACATATTTAATCTTGAACAAAGTTTAAAATTATTAAGACAAATAAACCAAGACACTTTAATTTATATTGATGATGAAAACAATATAAGAATGAGGGAAATACGAAATATTAATAATGACCTAAACGATTCGATTCTATCTAAAGAAATTCATAAAATGATATTCTTGAAGATATCATTTCAGAATTTATAGAACATATGGATTTAGCTAATCCTGAAACAAGTGCTGAATCAGGAATTAGTCATAAATATCCAGATAGAAACAAAGACCAAGCAATGCCATATGAAATAGGACAACCTCCTAGGAGGGCATACAATAAATGAAGACCGAATAAAAATTCTTGAAGAAAGAACAAACAACATAGAAATAGGATCAGAAGATTTAAAAAATAAACTACTAACTCTTGACAAAGGAAAAGGTACAATCACCCATAATAATGATTTACTAAAGGAACAAGTTTATAGCCAAGAACAAATAAACTTAAACAATATTTACCCAAGTAATGACCATGAACATCATGCTCATTTAAATAGCATTGATAAATCAATACAGATTCCACTAATTTGTAATACTGGAAGTTTAAAAGAACTACGTATTCCAACAAAACTTAATATAAAAGGAATTGATATACAAGTTCTAGCTTTTATTGATACCGGTGCAACTAGTTCTACTATTTGCTCCAGCCTTATTCCATATAAACACGTTACAAAAGCAGATAAACCTAAACAAAGTATCCAGTTTGATGGAACAACAACTATAATAATAGATATTGTCAAAAATATAAATATATGTTTTACAAATACATGTGGAGAATGGTCCCCATTTATAATATAAAACAACTTTGAGTTTTAGAATTAAACCTACAGGATATCAAATTAATCCTTGGTTTAGATTTTTTATTAAATGATAATGGGAGCTTTTCATTTAATAAAGATTATATACAAATTTCTAAGAAAACAACGCTTACACCCATATTATCAGAGTTTGCGCTTGAAAAGCGTGGTGGAAATAATAAACCAACATCAACACCACCAACATATTCAGGCCTGTGTAGTTAACGCCCCGTTATTACCCCGCTATATCTCATAGCGGATTTCTACCGCTACGATTTTTCCATATAGCCCTAGAATATAGCCTTTCCGCTTTAATCCTCGATATTTCTGCTATATCCCGTTATTTCCGCTATATTCCACTATTCCCGCTGTATCTTTTTTAACAAAATGAATTGAAAAATTGCGTTTACACATTATTAAATTATGAAACTAATTTATTTGATTTAATTTTTAATATATTTTTAGAAATGAAAATACTCTAATATTCTACAAATTCAATTATGTTATATAATAATTTTTCTTTTATTTAGAGTATATTCGCATATGTTTTTATTTAAAATAATTTATGTATTATTTATAATTCAATTGAATGATAATTTTTCATTTAAATACCATTTATATATTTGTAAAAACATTAAGTACGAGTTTTATATGCTATTTTAGAGCCATCCGCTATATCCCGCTATATCCCCGCGGTATCCTCGCTATGACTTTTCGCACCTCCACCGCTTCGAATCTACCGAGCGCATTAACTGCACAGATTCAGACAAATTGGAAACTTGCAATTGCCCAATTCTTGGCCAGTGCAAAAACATAAATCATACAAATAAAACAACTGTTGAACTTGAGCAAAATAATTATGATTTTCTTCCAACCAAGAATTATATTTATAAAAGAAAAGACTTAACAAAAGATTTACAAATGATAAATCCACAAGATATTAGTAAACTATTACTAACAAAAGATGATATTGACCAAATGATTTCTAAATTAGAAAAAATAGAAATCATAGGAGAAAATCCATTAAAATTTTGGGATAAAGATAAAATACAATGTAAGTTGAACATAAGAAACCCAAACTTAACAATAAAAACTGGTTCGCCTAAATATGATAATTGGATCATGGAAGAATTTAAAATGAATATCAAAATACGTACTGATTCAAATATCATAAGAAAAACAGATTCAGGACAAAGAACGACAGCGTTTATCGTACAAAAAGAATTTGAAAGAAAACGTGGCCAGTCTAGAATGGTCATGAATTATACAAGACTCAATGATAATACCCATCAAGATGGATATTATATACCAAACAAATATGTTCTCATCAATAAAATACAAGGTTCAAACTGGTTCTCCAAGTTTGATCTTAAATCAGGATTCTGGCAAGTAAAAATGCACCCAGAATCGATACCTTGGACTGCATTCACATGCAGTGAAGGCCATTATGAATGGCTCGTCATGCCATTCGGTTTAAAAAATGCACCACAAATTTTTCAAAGAAAAATGGATAATGTTTTTCAACATTGTAATAAATACACTTGTGCTTACATTGATGATATCCTTGTTTTCTCTGAAACAAAGCAAGAACATATATCACACTTATACACAGTTTTACAACTAATTAAAGCACATGGACTAATCATATCAAAAAAGAAAATAGAATCAATAGAAAATACTATAGAATTTCTTGGAGCTAAAACTGGTAAAGGAACTATAGAATTACAACCTCATATAACAAGAAAAATATTAGAATTTTCTGACAAAATAGAAAACCTTAAACAAATACAGGCTTTTCTTGGACTTGTTAATTGTGCAAAACCATATATTAAAAATCTTTCAAAATATACTGGGCTTTTATATATCAAAGCCAGCCCAAAAGGAAACAGAGACTTCAATTTCGAGGATATAAAACAAATACAAAAAAATAGAAGAAATAGCAAGTAAATTACAACCTTTAAGTTTACTTTTACAAATGGAATACTTGATAATAGAAACAGACGGATCATCCTTAGGATGGGTGTTATTTTATTAAGTTAAAAGAACAAATATGAAAACAAAATAACAGAAAAAATATGCAGATACACCTCTGGTATATACAGAGAAAGGGGATATATGACATCCTTAGATTATGAAATCCTGGCCATAATTAATGTCCTAAAATCCTTCAAACTTTTCATAATCTCACAAAAAGAAATAACAATCAGGACTGACTGTGAATCCATAGTCAAATATACAGAAAATAAAAAAGACAAAGGAATATTAAATAATAGATAGCTTAAATTCAAAAATGCGGTAACAAATTATGGAACAAATATAATTTGGGAACATATAAAGGGTAATGACAATTTTTTAACAGATAAACTTTCTAGGTTGTTAAGATAAACCAACCCTTTGCCTTTTACTAACATTCCGTATGCAGATTTCAGACAGACAGAAACCAAAGATGAACGTTGGAGAGCAAGATCCTTCTATGCATCTCAAAACATAATCAAAACAAAATAAGTTCCAAACAAAGACAAAAGTCACAGAGGAACAACAAATGGTTCTAAACAATATTTGGAACATGAAGACTCCTCAGGAATCTAACAAACAAAAGCTTAGTGTTCTATACACACTCTTACAGATTTTTTCAAAATCACAAGACAAAAAATACCTTTATTATGGTCTTTTTATAGGTCCTGATGCAGGCCTATATGCTTCATGGGAACAGATCATAGTAAAAATAAGTTTTCTAAAAAAAATGCCAGATATGGGACCCACTTTACAAAGGCTTCAATACTTATGATGAAGCAATTACAGAACTACAAAAAAAACTTTGGAGATGATTTTATTATTTCCGATGACATATAAAGTTTACAAAAAATCTCTATGGAGAAATTAGCAAAGGAAGAAGATCCTGAAACTTCTTCTTCGATAAACCTAAGGCCACAAGCCTCTTATGCATTAGCAACAAAAACTACTAATACAAACATGAAAAATTTGGTACAACCCAAAACAAATTTTCAACCTTCGCCTCCTCAAACCAAATCTCCACAAAAAATTGTCTTACCAAACTTCCATGAACAAATGACTAGGGAATAGCAATTCATATACCATATTCAGGAACAATCTCTAGGTATGCTCAATAATATTTTTGAATTCTTCTCACAAATATCCCACATTTCGAATGAAGACCTACAAATTCATTGGGAAATAATGAGGAATACCAGTATACCTTGTACAAAAAAGTATTCCCAGTGTTTACAAACAAACATAAACTGTCCTTGTACAATTACATGTGCAATCCCATAAATTACATTAAACCTCAACAAGTAGAAATACCTAATCCACAAAATTATAGTTTTAGATCTCATGATACTAATAAATTTTGGATTTGTTAAGAGGATTTATGCAGAAGAACGGATCCATGATGATATCCCAGAACGATTTGGAACCACCATAGAACAACTTACAAACATATTGGCCACAGATATATACATGGATTTCAAATCCATACCCCTTCACTTTGGTAAACATATTTTTGAACCAACAAAACATGCGGTTCAGGTTAAAGCAAAGTTTCTTGACCCAGATTACACAGACTGGGATGAAGACTATAAACCAGAAACTATCCAATACAAAGAAATCAAGGAACAGGCCTAAGAGAGGTATAGGGCCATAAAAATTGCCGAAGAAGATGAATGGGATACGAAGAATAAATTCCTTTATACAGAAACCCCTACTACAAAAATATTTGTCGCAAATATATTAAGAAACCAAGGAATTCACCACAGAAGTTTTGACATATTCCATCCTAAACCGTCCTTGATACAAAGCTATAAAAAAGAAAGACAAAGAAAGAAAAGCAATAAAGACAAGGATGATGTAGAATCAACTACCATGTCTACAGATGATTGAAGATGACAGATTATTCTCTACTCTCCTAGTGGAATAACTTTACAGACGACAAAGCACATAAATTTCTTTTCTGAAATAAAAAGGACTCTATTTAAAAAGATGCAGTGAGCTGGCCATCTTTTTATAAAACAAATGTAAATTATGTATCTCTGTAGTACCTTTTAGATAATGGAGAATAGCTTTGTTTCCACTAAATATTAACAGACAGCTATCTGGTTCTTGTATCCCTTCTCCATCTATATAAGGAGAAGTAATATGATCTGTAAGATAGAGTAAGAAATATCATAAGTAATTGTACCATAAGCTTCCATTGTAAACCTTCTATCATAAATAAAATTTTCTTTTCTGAAATTTTTAATGGCCTCATCTCAGATGATCTCTAGCTAAACTCCACAAGTCAAAGCTCAAGAAAGGAATAGGTTAATCTTCATAAGCAATGTAAGCTCTTTTAATTTTTCTCTTTTATGATTAGCTTTCATATTTATAATAGAATTTGCTTAACTAATTAAGAAACTTCAAAGTTATTTGACGCTATGACACCTTAAATCTTTGATTTATTAAAGTTTTTTTAAGAAGAGTTAGAATTATTTTTAATTCCAACAAACGTACATCCGTTTGACAGAGATAAGTACCCATTGAAGCCGTTTAGACAAGGAGTCGTTAGGCGTTTAGGGGAAGAAACTCTTTAGGATAACAATGTGAGGAATTAAAATAATAATAACACGATTTGTTAAAACCTTTAATTGCTAAAGAAGGAGTGTTCTAGTAAAAATGATTTGCAAATTTCGGTGATTAGTTTAAACAATTTAAAAAAAATTGCGGCTTATGAAATAATCTAAGTACTCTCAGAAAGCTTTGACTACTCTCCTTAAAAAGAAAAAAGCTTATTACAAACAAATAAATTTACAAACTCTTGTTGTAAAAAAAAAGGAAAACTATCATGGAAAATCTACAAAAACATCTAGAAGACAAATTTATGTTGAACATGATAAATATTTTAAAACATAACACAAGTACAACAGAAAACCAAAAAACGAAATCACAACAATTTTTAGACAAAAATATATACATGAATTAATAAACATATACGACTGTGAAGCAGATTTCATACAAATATTTAACAATTTTAATTACCTCCGAGAACTAGGAAACATAATAATAACAGAAAGATTCTGCAGAGATTTCTACATAAATGGAAAAAATGGATAGTTTTAAAAAAATGAACCTAACTACAAAATTACAGAAAAGAACGATTGGGAAAGCTAAGATGAACAATTTTCCAAAAATTGGAAACATAGAATCATTACAAAATTTCTTTGAATAAAAATTTATGACAAAAATAATTTTTATCCTAAAATAAACAAACATGAACAAAGACCAACAATATAACATAGCCAAAACCTTCAAACATGATTATGCTGAAAAATTTATAGAACTTTCAGATGAACCAAAGTTGGACAAAACTAACATTGTGAAAAACATAATGAATACCCATTACTATATAGAACAACAAGAAATAGTAACAAAGGTCACAAACAAAATGCTAGATCTAGTTTGTGAAGAAAATTATAATATCATCGGACAATCTGTTCTTGATGAAAATAACAGATGGCTAGATAGCCAACTAGATCTGTTTTGGACAGATGAGTGTAATATGTACAATGAATTTTATTGAAGAGGACAGTTACAAGATGGTAAAACAAAAATTAGAAGGCTCTGAACAAAACAAAATGAAATGGGTTACTAATTCCTATTTTACTAATCTACTTACTGCACCTTTGGGTTATAACACCTTCAAGTTGCTAGTAAGGTAACCAAGATGAATAAAAAACCAACTATTTTACAAAGTATAATAAATTTTTTGACATACACGATAAAGTTCATCTCTGGAATTGCTTTTAGCATGTATGTCCAAGACATTGTACAAAACATTTTAGTTTTTTTTCGTAAATCTTTATAGTACCTACCCCGGCACATGTTAAAAAAGATTTTTATTTTGTGTGTGCTCTAATTATTTTGATTTCCTAGCGCAAAGTGCATACCTTTTTTTAATTTGTCGTCTTTAACATGCAAAAAGCATGTGATTGTACTAATTATTTTTTCATGTAGAAGAAAATTCATGTTTTTCTTTCACGTGCATATCTTTGTTAATTGTTTGAAAAAGTGTATTTGGAGCTAATCTGAAAAAATGGCTTTGTTTATTTCTGCTTAAAGAGTGTTCTATGGTATCAACAATTTATTTCGATTATATATTAAATATTAAGCATTTCACATCTCTTAATATTTGTTGTATTATAGACACACTTAACAAACGTAATTTTAAAACCATAGAACATTCATTAGTTCCACACGTTTTATTCATAGAGGCACCCTTTAACAAAGCTAAAAGAAAGCAGTAATTTAAAAGGGAAGACACTTCACAATTCCTTTAAAACATATCTTAACATTCTAAAAGACGGATATGTCATCGATAATAGTTTATAGAACTTTACTGAAAAATTGTATCAAAATGCATACTTTTTTTCTAGTTGACTGATCGGTTTTACTACTGTATACAGTAATCCATATCAGTTAGCTAACAAGAGCATTATGTAACAAAAACAGTATTTAACAAAAATATATCAAAATGCATATCAATTTATCGTCCAATGTCCCCAATACCATAACGTTTTCTTCACCTATTTTTTCAGGGACTTCCTTGACTTGCTCATGAGGATTTCTTCACATCCTATTTGATTAGTCTGCTCACCACAAATTCATTTCTATTTACATTTTGGAATACCCTTCGATTATTCTCTATCATATGTAATAAATAGACAGTAAGGTTAATACAAGCGTGCGAAGGTAGGTGGACAATCAAAACAAAGACATGCAAGTAAATCTGTATGTAATCCAAGGTAAGATTAATTTTACCTACAAACGGAAACGGAAACAAGGTAGGTAGTAAGTGCAGCAGTAGCAGAAACGTGCAGATTAGGTCGGCAGTGAGAGGTCAATTTGATTTTGAGTGGCCCAAACGAGGCGACAGCAGAAACGCGCAGACAAGGAGAAGTTCGATTTTGAGATTTGCGAAGATGAAATGAAGAGCAACGGATTTGATTTTTCAAGAGGGAAATAGATTAGGTCATACGCGATTTGATGCGCTGGTTTGCTACACAACGGTTACAATTTCTACTGTTATATTGCAAAATTATTTTCTAATTTTTTAGCCTCATTTGCAAAAGGTATTTGCTACGGTTATGAATATAACAGTCATAAATTGCTTTTATTAAATTTTCTTCCGCTTCTCATAGACCAACTGCTATGGTTTTAATAAAAACCGTCGCATATTATACTATTTCTATCTAAAACAGTCGCAAATAAGACGACACAACATATAGATTGTGTACTAGTGAGTCACCCTCTAAATTTATTGATTTCTTAACTACACCCATCTTTCTAGATCATTTATATCTTCTATTTAGTATTCTACTCAACGCTATAATTATCTATGAATAATTTCATAAATTTTCACCCAAGTTTAAAAATAATTTATAAAGTCATTCTTTATAAAACATCAAATAGAATTTAATTTAATTTATTTATTTGTCTAATACCCTTCCAGTTCCTAAGAGTATGTACAAAACTCCAATTTTATTTTACTTATCAAAATTTAGATGGAGACCTAATCAAAATATAGGTTTTTAAAATTGAATCAACATATCGATCTCTTTAACTTAGAGCATTATAATAAAAATGTTTATGGATTGACCCAAAAACAAAAAATAGTTCATATAACTTAAATGTTTTAACCAAATGCTATGGTTTTAATAAAATAGTCCATTACAACCTCCTTTTCTAAATTACCTACTTTAAAATTTGAGTCTAAATATCTCTTTTCTAACCAGAAGTTTTAAATTTTCATTTATCAAATTATTATGTTACTAATGATACCTTTTTATTTCCAAATCAATCCCCTTTAAGGGAACTTAAAAATTAATTACCCGGTTTTTCCCTAATAAAACTCACTTTGGGTTCACTGGGATTTGAATTCATTTTGATTGCGCAATGATAAAGGGAATAATTTACTAAATGCATTACAACGTTTGCTTAAGCAAAAGTTGTATCTCACTTATAAGATTATTCAAATTACCACTAAACTAATCTAGGTGTTTTTCCTCGAGTTATCCAAAAGAAAATGCATTTCACTTAAAAATTTACTACCAAGATATTTCAATTAAAAATACTTCCAATTAATATATTCCTCTAGGTCTTTTTCAAATTATTTTCAAACAGCTCTGGAATTTTGATTCAAAAATCCTTTTTAAAAAGACATTTTATAAGTCAAATTTTTATAAAATTACCTTTATATAAAAATCATCGTATATTATAATAACTCTCTTTGATATAATAAAATTTTCGTAAGTATTTATTCTCTAGATGTCTTATACTATCATTTAGATTATTTTGAATAAATTTTATTAAAAGTTTACTTTTAACCCAACATTATAATCGAACACTTTATAGTCAAATAGTGAAAATTAATTCACAAAGGGTTCGTTTATAAATTCAGACAATAAATGTTAATAAATAAGCTGAACACAAATAATCAGCAATCAGCAAATGGCAATCAATTCTCCTAAATAAATCAAACATGATTAATCGAACTATAGTGATAATAAATAAATTTTATCACTTTAAAAAAACACTCTATTACTATACAAATTTTTGAAAGTTATTTCTTTATATATATATAATAGAGGTAAAATATTTCATCTACCAGTTTTCAGAAGTTATTTCATGTCTATTTGTCTCATTTGAGTGCTTTGCAAACCTTATCGATACTGGGGCATCCCACGTCTTGACCAAACTTCAACATCATACATAACGGACCAATTTACACGATACGTTTTTATAGCAATAACAAATACACTCTCGTATGTATAATACTCTCAACTCATTCTAGGGCATTGGGAACCCTATCTCTAATGAGCCATAACCTGCCAGAGCCAAAGTGCTCACTTAACATTCAACTTTAATGCCAACTGTAGTGACCCGCCTTTTTGACCATCGAAAGTCGACACCGAATACATCCACGTTATTCAAATGCCGAAAATCCAATCGTTAGAAAGGCACATTGTTAGGGTAATTTAAATACAATGAACAAAGAACAAAGAATAGGGGAAATTGAATCAAATAGTAGAAATGAAAATATATAATATAATAAAAGACATTATTAACTATCACTCTAACATACAATGTGCATTTGAGTTAATAACAAAACCTTACCGGTTGGACAATTATAAATTTCTGACCTTATAGTTGCTGATAGTTGTAAATGCTATAGAGAAAAATAAAAAAATTACGATAGATGAACATCCAGCTCTACTCCATGAGCTCCATGTCCCACTAATGACAATCTAGAAAAATACTTTGTCTGACCCGAGCATTACAATAAAATAAAACTCGGATCAATCTAGAAATATGAACGTGAGAAACTCAAGTAATGTGGCGAATATATAGTACCTCAGTGAAACCACGCTGCTGAACGCGAGAGAATTCTTACCTCACGAGAACAACATTCATAGATGAAGAAATGAGAAACAAATCAGAACAACAACCGAAACAAGAATAAATGAGCATGACAATATCAAAATCCAAACTTAAAGAATGGACATAAATAATTTTTTTTTTTTGCAAAGCAAGCCGGTTTTATAGTGGGCCGTCCACTTTTATTACGAAAGTAATAAGGTTGAAGTACAGGAGGTAGGTAAAAGCACCTACACTACTATGGAAAATCAGAAAAATAAAATACAGCACAGGTTTGAGGCAGACTTGCCACAAAAGCTACGTAAATCACCAAGAACTAGGACTCCTCCAAGGAGGAAGAATCACTATCCTCTGGAGAAAGCAAAGGGACATTCCCACATAGTCCAGCAAAAGGTCTGAAGTGGATAGCAAGACTCGGATCATAACCCAAAACGTCCGAAGAATAAATGAAAGAACGATCCCATGATTGATCTTCAAGCAAAGCACAATTCCTACTCGCATCCAGACCATCCATATCAAGAACTAAAGAATCATCAGACGGTCTGTAATAAAGGCAACGAAGGTCCTCCTGATCATCGGAAACAAATCTGAAATACGTGTCATCCACTGGATTAAATCTCACATCTGAGATGATATCAACCCAACATCTCTCTGACTCAACCCAAGCAATCCGGGCAGAAATAGATGCCTGAATAGGAAGAGCAGGGGCACCACAAGAAAACATAGCAGTAGAAGGGGAAGCAGGCCTAGCTCCAGAAAAAGACGGACCCAAAACAGGAGGAGGAAGAGGAGGGATCTGAGAAGCAGGAGGGGGAGCCTTGGGAATCCATTTTCGAAGCGGGGGGCGAGGCAGAGGAATCTTGGGAGCAGCCGCAGAGGCTTTGGAATGATGGCAAGAGAAATCCAGGTGACCAAAAGAGTGACAGGAGGAGCAAATATCTGGAACCCAACCATAGCGAACACGAACCTCCGCAACATGACCAACGGCAAGCTGAACAGGAATAGAAGCAGGGAGAGGCTGGAAGGGGGTTATCTCAATCAGAGCCTTAGCATACATCAATTTCTCTCGGGCTACCGTAGTAGCGTCAAAACACTTCAATTTTCCAATGTTGCAAGCTAACCAATTCAACCCAAGCAAAGGCTGAAGCGCAGATGGAATCTGAGAAAAGTAGACCCAAACGGGAATGGAAAGCACTTGCTCGCGAGCACGCGCCACAGAAGGAGACCAAGGAGTGATGATAAAGGGTCTACCATCAAAAAAAGACGGCTCGGCACTAAGTACAAGACGACGATCCTGAGCGGAGGAAAACTTAAGATAATAAAAAGAGTCAACCAGCTTAACCGTCAAATTACCACTCAGCATCCAAGCCTTCCTCAAAATCGTGGTCGGATCACGAAAACGGTGATTTGGTTCAAGAAAGAAACCAACTAAATATTCAGACCAAAAATCAACTCCAGCTTGGATAACATTAGGAGGAGGAATCTTCACTCCGTTCTCCTCCAAAATATCAAATTCAATAGGGGTGTAATCACCTGCGCTACGTGGCAATGATTTAAATAAGGAAGTCCAAGGTTTGGGGCAAGCAGGCACAGCCGAAGGAGGCCCATGACGAACCTCAACAGATGGCCCATTACGAACCTCAACAGATGGCAGATCATGTGTAGCAACAGACAAGGGCGCATCCAAACAGCTACCACTGGAAAAAGGTCCATTACCGGCAGTAGCATTTATACAAACACTGGGCGTGCATCGAACAGGCACAACATTCTCATCTGCGCCAACATTACAACATGACTTTCCACCTATATCATTCTCATTGACCATTGAATCCATCACTATCTTGCCCATATCACGACTGTGATTCACTGGGATACACACATTTGTACCCAACGAAGGAAGGAGGCGCGACTTACCAGTAGGGGGCGGAATCGCTTCAGATTGAACACGGTCAGCAACAGCAATATCACCACTCGAGCAAGGGTGAGCAATCGGACCACGGCGAGACAGGTTCAGAGAACTAAGGGGAGGAAATTCACTGGATGCGAAAAGGACAGGAGCGACATCAACAGACGACATAGATCTGAAGCAACGGCCTGAACGAGTAGAAGAGGGAGAGGGTAGACGCAGGGATGGGGGAAGGGGAGGAGAAAAGGACATGAAAGGGGGGAGAAAGAAGAAACACGAAGAGGAAGTGGAGCGGGACAAATTATTCGCCTGGAGGAAGAAACACGGAGGACATTTTTCAAATTTTCATTTCTCTCTAAGACTTTAAAAAAATGATGGACATAAATAATTAAACATTGAGAAGAACCATAGTCGCTTCTTAATGTAGTTGAGAAAACAATTCAAAGGTTTTGAATCAATAACAAAGAAAGGAATTTTCCAACAAATGATTAGGAGGGTGCACCCCTTACCTAAAGTATATCTCTAGAAATATACTTGAGAACTCCGACTGCTCTAGGAAACCTCCAAGCCAGACCATGCCAACTGTTACCGAGAATCCGAGTATTTCACATCTCCGAAGCATACAACTGAATCCAATCTAAAGTAGATGTGAAGATGCCCTAATAGGAATAATCCCACATAACTTGACCTCTACTCGCTCTTTGGTTTTAGTCATTTCCAACAAAGGATAGCGGTGCTCAAATTAGCAATAAATCGTCTTGGATTGACGAAACACAAAACATGAAAAGATTAATTCCAATGTTCGAGATAGGAACAAGGTAAATGAATTTATCCAACATAACTAGGAGGGTGCTCCTTCCTACACCCAAATTATACCTTTAGATAAAATATAGTTAAGAGCCCATGCCAAACATGCAACACTCTCAGGGACTTCCAAGCCGGACCCCGCTTCACACGAGCATATGAATAAACTCACATCAATGCATGCCTGCTATCACCAACATTAGATAAATGTGAATATACCCTAATGAGTGGGACCCATCTAGCTTGGCTTCCACTCACTCTTTGATTTTTGTTTCCATCGTGTTGGGTGCCAATGCTAAAAATGAGCAACAAATTGTCTTAGAGTGACGAAGCACAACAATGACTAGGAGGATTCACCTCCTTACCCACTCTCTGATTTTAGTCATTTCCAACAAAGGATATCAAAGCTCAAAAGAGCAACACCTCATCTCAAAGTGACAAAATATAAAGAAGATAGTAGAATTGAAATTGATAGTTGAAGATAAATCAACTATCAGGAATAACAAAGTGGTTTGCGTATTGGAATTAAATTGCATACCTTTACCATGGATAAATGAATCAAACTTTTAAAACATTTGATTCACTCTTGAGCTCGATTTTCACGTTTCAAATATTTGTACAGCACATATAAAAATGCTCTTTGAAATATTCTTTTTAAAAAGAAAAATTATATTTCTAAGTGTACTAAAGCAAAGGGTCAAAAACAGATAACATTAATTGTTTACTAATAAACCCAAAATCTTACACTTAACTTTATCTTTAAACAATTCTTCTTAAAATATCTTCTCAATTATACATTATTATTTATAATTTTTACAACATTTATTATCCAAAAGATATTAAATCATTTAATTAACATAAATACCTCTGTTAAATTAATTAATTAACTTTAAAACAAATTTTTAATTTAATCAGCTAATTAACTTTAAAACATCATAAACTGAAATAATTAATTAATATTTAAAACCTTATTAATTGTAATGGTTAATTAGTTTTAAATATCATAAATTAAAATGATTAATTAACTCCAAATATCATAAATTATATTGATTAATTAAATTCAAATATCTTTAATTAAAATGATAAATTAATTTAAACGTCATTAATTAAAATGATTTATTTGATTCTAATATTAATGAAAATGATTAATTAATTTCAAACATTTATTTTGTGAAAATGCTAGCTCAAGTTCAACACACACAAAGAGGTAAGGAGATGATAAGTGACGGTATAGCAAAAGATCGCTATAACGATACTTAAGCTATTCAATTAGAATGTCACAATTATTTTGAACCGAACATCATTATGGCAACATAAGGAAATAAATAAATAATTATTAGTGAGAAACCCCTTAGGATCTCTCTATAAATTTCTCCTGCAATACAATGGTTACATATAATATACAAATTGTTAGATAGGTTCTCTAAAATTTAGATAACATGTTCCTTATTCATTTGAGGTTGCTTAAAGGTAATCAATAAAGAAATTCATTGGGTTTAAAACGTTGTTTAAAAGAGAGTTGCTTTAAAAACAAAACTGATCTTCAGAAATAAAGTGATTTAAACTTTAATTTTTATTTAATAATTAAATAACTTTTAAACTCTTTATTTAAAAATAATAAAACCTTAATTAATTCTTAACTTAATTATTAATTAATGGTTAAACCCTATGATAAATAATTAACTAATTAAAAATTTATCTTACATAAATAAATAATAATTAACCCTTAATTAATAATTAATCATTAATTAATTAACTAATTATAATTAACTTACTTAATTATTTAATTAAGTAATCATTAGAAAAATAATTAATTAATTAATTATTATTATACATACTTAAAATAAGTTTTGAAAGCAATTTTCAAAAAAATACTTAAGTAAAAACATTTTAAATTAGCAAAAAGAGTTTGTTTTTACAAACTGCATTCACAGCGACTATCGCTATATGATCCATACTTTCGAACTTGTTTTTATATTCCAAAATCACTTCAAAACTTTATCTTATGCATTAGCTTACTTTATAACTTTAAATAAAGCTTTTTTTAAAGTTAGAAACTTTATAACTTTCTCAAAAACACAAATGTGAAAAACAAAAGGGGATTCTATGCCGCAACATACAACAAGTTCAAGTGCTAACTTTTCCTAGCCTATAACATTATAACCATGGTTTAAAATATATATATAGGCCAGGACATCATAGTATAAGCAAAGGTCCTAACTTATACTTAACTAACTTTAACTTTCTATTTTAAAGACTAAACAACATTCACATCCATGTATACATATTAACAAAGAAATCAACATCAATATGTCCAACAACCAACATATTTTCAAAACTAATATAAGCAATTAATTAAAATTTAAAACTTTAAATACAAGGTGAGTTTTGCTCACCCAAACGCTAACCAAACCCCTATTAACTCCACCTGAACTCCGTTAAAACTTAAAAATGACCTTATCTCTTTACTTTGCTTAAACCAAAACTTGAATTTCGAAAGGCCTAACCCTTAACTTTTTTCGGCCATAGAGGGTCCTGCTTTGGTGTTTGAGGGTGGATGGGGTCTTATTTAAGGAGGAGGAGGGTTAGGAAGGGAAATAAGGGGTTTAAACAAGATTTTCATTAAAAAAAATTAAAAGTGATAAGTTAGTATCTTCTTATTTTTGGAAACTTGGTAGCCATTAAGGAGTTAATGGAATGGAGGAAGGTTTTGAAAAAAAATGAAAAAAATAAGGGAGGAGAATATGAGAAAATTGTTTTTATGTAACATGAATTCGTTAAATTACCCAATTGCCCTAAGGTACTTAACCTCCACAAATCTCATGCCATCTCATCTTGATGTCTTCCTCCACCTCGTCCTTTCCATTCGCAAGCCCCGAAATTTATCCCCCTCCTTCTTCCAATGTCCCAACATGAATTAAACGCTATGTGCTTGAATGTTTCAAATGGTATCTTCTTATTTTTAAATCTTAAGTATATCTAAAACTTACATAACAAGTTACATCAATTATGTATATACTTAAATATATATACATATCTACAATCCTAACTTTACTTAAAAAGATGTATGTATAATTTTATATTTGAGTTCACAACATTTTCGACAACTTTTAGCTAACGGAAAGTAGAAAACTTGGAAAATGATGTCCAGTCACATTTCCAAATTAGAAAATAGGAAGAGGTATAAATTTAAAATGAGGAATACAGAAAGGAGAAAGAAGATTAGAACAAAAAATAGGCGAACACACTTCAATTATTCAATAGAGAGAATAATTAATTGAGAGGAAAAGGTGTACAAGAAGAGCAATTTAAATAAGGGAAATCTAAGTAGAAGATAGTTAAATAGTAGTAACATTATGAAACATGAATAGAGCACTATTAGAAATTTATATAAAATAATAGTATCAGAAATGACGTTAGGAGATTATATTAAAAATTACGCTAGTAATCTAATTTGGAGAAACATAGAAAATTTAAGGCAAAACGGTGAAAAGTGGATATTTTCCATTGTTGTGTGCATTTATTGCAAGTATCTTTTAAGAAAAAGGCCCCTTCACATGATATTAGAGACTCTACAAGGAATTGGAAGTGGAGATAGAATAAGTAATAGGAAAATAATTATATGAAAGTGTCCTTGTCAATCCAGTTTTTATCGTTTAAAATTGAAAAAGATGTTTTGGAAACATTGTAAAGTGTATTTTTAAAGAAATGGTTTGGTATAAGAATTGGGTTTTAAGAACCAAAACATAATAATTTCTTTGAGTTAAAAATCCTAAAAGTAAAAATCATTGTTGTTGAAAAAAGGATTTAAAGGAAAATGTTGATTTAAAGGAAAAGGAAATAAACTTTTTAAAATTAAATTGCTAACATTTCTTTTAGACTTGATGAGTAGGCCAAATCAAAAATTATAAAAATATAGTTTTAAAAGTTAGGACACAAAGTTATTTTTGAATTTAGTAAAAAGTTTATAAGTTGTACTTTTAATGATAAAAGTTCGGGGATTAAGTGCTTTACAAATTTAAAGTTCTAATTTTTGGAAAGAAGTGGAAAAAACCAAACCAAAATTTTAACGTGGAGTAGATAGGGATCACTATCTAGGTATGCTGTGGTAAAAGATAAGGCTATGAAGAAAATAACAGTGGTTTCTAATAGAGTAGCAGTAAGGAATCCCCGTAGATTGTAAGAAATATTGGTGAGAACTTAGGAATGTTTTTCAGACATGTGTGCAAGCCATAAGAAGAATCTACAAAGGAACGATGAAAGGTATCAAAGTATACTTCTACGAGTTCTAGAGTAAGCTCACAAGAAAGGCCAAGGAGAAATAGAGTAAATACCAAAAATATGAGTATAATATCAAGAGATTTGGATTAAGATAAGATAGTAATAGAGGGTAATAAGATGGAAAACACATGTAGAGGACGTTAGTAGACTCAAGGTCAAGGAAGGCAAGATAGTGGAAAATTTATTCCGCCAAGCCAATTTGCTAATGAGTTATTCTAAATGTGCATATTTTGTATTCCTTGGCCCACCATAGTATGGAAATGCACAGTTCGGCATATAACCGGTGACAGTAATTAAAAGTAATGAGTAGACCTTATGTACTAAAAGCCAGGAAGATGGATGAAGATACGTAGGTTATAGTAGAATGACATGTTAGAAAGGTCCATTTAATTTTGTTAGGGTGATGGGGCAAAAACATCATAAATGTCAGTTGATGTTGAATGACAGCTTTTAGCAATTGTTTCTTTTGGGTTGTAAGCATTAGTTATTCCTATTGTATAAAGCGCGTACGATATTTTGAGAGAAGTTCCTTTTTAAATTAGTTTCTCGAGTTGATCGCTATATTAATTGAAAAGCTGTGTAAGCAAGGAAATCCCATGTAGAAACTTAATGATGCAAAGTAGATTGGAAGTTATAAAATAATTTTTTTAATTAACTACTAAAGAAAAATTATGTTAAGTCCCAAAAGCCTTAAAGTTTTGGGAAGATAAATTTTGGCGAGTTAAGGACGGGGAAAGTTTATTGGAAGCCACGGGTCAGTGTCTCTATGCTTTAAAATCCAAATTTATAAATGAGCTTGAGTGTTGGTTGTTAATTTAAGGTAAAAGAGTAAGATTTTGAAAATTGAAATTTTACCACGTGGTAGGATATAGTACATTATAGACGGTAAATTATTGACTAAATCCCGACTACGTAGGATGTGGCATTAATTGTTTTGAAAAAAAAAAATTTGAAATTTTTGCACCAAAATTCATGATTTCAGAGATAAAATACTTTTATAAAAAGCCTTAAAAAAATGGTGATGAGTTTTTGTTTTCATTTTTAAATTTTCCATGTATTTCCAAGTTTAATTTAAAAAGATCTTGAACAAAAAAGGAAGGAACTTTTTTATTTTTGAAATACCATATGCGTGTAAGGGAAGAAGATGACGGGTTAGGAAGTATGAATTTTACTGTGCAGCAGAAGTGATAGTGAAAGTAAAAGGTAGTTAATGGCAAGGGGAAAACACTATTTTAGATAGGTGAACCAAACTTCTTTTAAAATAAACCTATTTTCAAATTTTAAAATTAAATTTCTTTATGTGGACTCTACTTAAAAAGGTTAGAAAAGCATTGGGGGCAAAAGAGAAGTTCCAAAGTACGGTGGAAAATGGTACACAAGAAAATGATAGAAATATGGAATTCTCCATCTAAACCCTTTTTTGGTATAAAGAATATAACTTTACAAAATTGAATTTTTCAAAATTAGGATGTTAGCAATGTGTGTTAGAATTTTGGATGGTAGGAATTGGATGAAAAAATAGTTGAACTATACTCATATTCGTAAAAGTATGGGAAAATTTGGATGCAAAAACAATGTTTTTTATTTTTCAAAAATTTCCTTATAGAGCTACCAATATATATAGGTTGCTTGCATCATATTTTCAAAATTAATTTTAAAGATTCATTCATATAGGAGGCGCTGATTTAGAACTCGGTATGCATATCATATATGTTGTGAAACATAATGCACTTATATATGATTGGTTGCAAAATTGGTTCTACATTAATTGGTTGAATAGTTTAGAATGGTTGTGCGTTATGTTATGTGATTCTATCCTTAAGGAATTTCAAGAACAAAATTTTTGTAAGGGGAGAATGTAATACCTTGCAATTTTAACAATAATTAATCAATAAATAATAATGGCGAAATTTTTTTTTTACATACGTTGGAACTTGGCTACGAAACATGCACCATTGAGTTCACGGCGATTTTTTGATCAATTTTCATGCATAAAGTTTTTTGATTAGAGTTCAAACGAAAAAGTTATCCATGTTTGAATAATTTGAGTTGGAAATAAATATGTGTAATTAAGGAAACAAAACGTAATTAATGGAAATTAATTTATGTAAATAGTTGCTTACGGTTAAAGAAAAGTAAACCTGGAAATAAATTATCTCAATTGAAAGAAAATGAAAGGAAATTAACCAAAGATAGCGCGGAAAATTAACTACCATAAATATGTATGACCATTCAACCCCTAAATCACATTGGTCAACTAGTAGGGGCCGGTGGTCGACCTATCGAGTAGTCAATGGGAGAATTTCCATGTAGCTGAATGACTCAGATTTAAAATAATTTAATCTAACAGCGGACATTGATTTGTACCCTGTAAATACGGACCTAACTCCTTACTTTTCGTTTTATAAGTTTTGGAGCGATGCCATAGCATTGCCATTTTCTCTACACCACAAAATTATAAATTTTTAAAAGTAATTATAATTTATACATATATACAAGTGGAGATAGTAGAGAATGATTGAGAAGAAGAAAATGATCGAATTAAATCATCAAAATCAAGGTAAATTATAAATCTCGGTCTAGAATATAAATTAAATCCAAATCTCGTTTCTAATCTAGATTTGTGATTAATATGTGTATGCTTTCGGTGTATGTATTCAGGTAAGGAGAAGAAGGGAGTCAAACTGGAATAACAAGGATTAAATATAGGGATTTGGAAGCTAAAATGGTGAGTGTGAAATTATATATTCTTATATATATTGGATTTATATCATTGTAAATCTATTCATGTATGCCTGAAATGTAAATTGGAGTTATAAGCTAAAATTTATATACGGGTAATGAAATTGTAAACTCTACTACATATTCTTGATTGATAATATGAATTATATATTACATGTATGTAAATCTGGAAGATGTTGGGTATTAGTAGTCTTTGAATGTAGTATTGGGTGGTAGTAGTGCTTAAAACTTATAAATGATGCGATAATTCCAGATTTGTAGATTTGAATGGTTATTGCAAGTAAGAATGTAAATTAAGTTTTCATAATAAATTATGGGGGTTTAAGTAGTATTTTAATTCATTTGATATAGGGTGTTAAATGTAAATTCCTATAGATTATCAAGTTTGATCTATAAATAAAAGTATACCATTTGAAATAAGAAAGAATACATTTAACAGGAAAGAGATGTATAAAATAGGGATATTTACCATATTTTGTACCATCTGTTTCAATAAATATGGAAAAGATAATTCCTTGTAATTCCAAACGTAACACAATTCTCCATTTGGATAAGACATAGAAATTTACAGTGTTAACCTTTCCATTTGGGAGAAATATTATTACAATGCATTCAAATCTAGAAATCCCTAAGGATTAATTGAAGAATTATAAATATTATAAAGCGGTCTAAGAAAAGAATTTTATATATATGTGTGTGTGCGTGGATGAGCAATATAAGTATGCATATATATACATATATATGTGTCTATGTATGTGTATATATATATATGTATACATATATATATATACATACATATGTTCAATACAAGCAAGACGTGAATTAAATAAAAGAAATGAAATGGTAGGCAAGTAATAATTTAAAATAAAGAGGGTGTGGAGATAGAAAATGTGATAGTAAGGAAAAGGGAAATAATGGGAAAAGGCATTCAGATGTTTTAAAAGGAAGCGGTAAATGACCATAAATTAAATAAGATGTAATCCCATAAGGAAGTTGTAACAATCCGCGCTCCAGTGGGCCCAGATTTTCACTAACCTGAAAACCCAAGTCCACTAAAATACAGATCGTTGGTTTGGTATCCTATAAAAGAGAAGCTATATCAGAGAACTAATGGTAATAACTCGTAGCAAAAATAATTAAATATAATAGACCGTAATAATCACTGGTCCATAATTAACACCTCAAATGTCAAGTGCTCGGCAAGATCACTGCTCCAAACAATACCGGTACCTGCCCTTCTAAATCCAGTGGGCTGTAATGAGGAGAGGTCAGTACAACTTTCTAGTGACTGGTAAACTATACATCTTATACATAACACTAGCTTATGCAATTGTTCACCATTTCTTGTTATATTAAATTTATCACTAGTTGCTATAGCTGTGATTTGAAAAATTATTATATGAAAATTAATAAGAACATCACCACGAATCCAACAGTATTGGTTTCATAGCTAAATTCTAACATTTACAAAAAAGTTCAATTTTCACTATTTATTTTTTATTAATAATTTCTATTTTAATTAATTAACGTAAAAACGTAGGATGTTACATTCTACCCCCTTAAAATAATTTCGTCCCTATAATTCCGTAAGGATTCAATCGTGTAAACCATCGTACATCCATTCTACACTAAAAGTCCATAGTATACAATCAATTTTGCAACAATCCATGTACATGTGCATAGTATGTCACAATACATATGAAATGTATGAATAATGATTTCTAATTAGCGCCTCCCATGCGAATGATTACTTTTAAAATCAGTTTCAAAAACATGATGTCGACATCCTAAATATACTTGAAGTTCTATATGAATGAAACTTTTTGAAAAATCAAAATAGTTTTTTATCTAGATTTTCCCACAGTTCTACGAGGAGAAGCATAGTTTAACCAATTTTTCATCCAATTATTACTATCCATTCTTAGCACATCATGCCTAACATCCAAATTTAGAAAATTTTAGTTTTCTAAACCTATTTTCTTATGCTTTGGAAAAGTCTAGATGGAAAATTTCATACTTCCACCATTCTCTTATGTAACCTTTTTCCATTTTACCGTGTGATCAACTTCTTTACCCCTAATCCTTTTTCCTACCTTCCCAAGTACAGTTTGCTTAATTAACTTTTATTAAAGTTCAAAAAAATTGTTGTTCCTAAAATCATCTTTTTAAATTTCCCTCATTGACAATGTTCCTCAAAAAACTTCGATAAACAAAATAGCTTCCTTGTCGCTCTCCGCAGCCATTTTACTGCACCTACCGCTACGCAGTAAAGTCAACACTAATCAACTTACTGACTATTCCCCAATGTCAGCATATGGTATTTTAAAATATCTAAAACATAAAGTTCTTAACTTTTAAAAGATATATGTATATATTTGCAATGAAAACTTTTCATAAAATTTTTTATTTCCCAAGCATATGCATAATTGCCTTTTTTAAAAATAACTTTTTCCACATTTTTGATATCAAGGTTTAGTCAACGATCCGCCATCCACAACGGACCTCACTTAACTACACAGTTTAAGTTCTCAAAAAAATTTCTTTCTTATTAATATCAACCATCACGCATGTTCAACTTTAAATTTCAATCTTCAAGAACAGGAACATTGACCCTTGGCTTGCTCTCCATACTCATGTCCTCCGTCTACCTAAATTTACCTTCCGAAAAATCCCTGTTCTTTTCAGAACTTACATTTTTAATTTTTTTTCTTTTATTTAGTAGTACTTAAATAAATTTACTTAATTTATTACTTAACTTCCAATTTCAACCATTTTCTTTTCCCTCGCATTAACTAAGTGACCTTCTCTGAAATTTCTTTTTGTTGTTTTCTCAATCATTACGCTCCACTTAGAAAACATACAAAAAGGAATATTTCCCTAAACGTACGTCGTCCATAACAATAATTAATGCTTACAGCTCACGAAAAGAAAAACTAACACTGGAAGGAAACACAACACCACTAACCACTACAACAACGGACCTTTGTAACATGTCATCCTCCACAACAACTGTAACATCCCTAATTTTGATAATATTATTCAAGAGATTTAATTAGATAAATTAAATAGAATAATGTAAATCTTAAGTGATATGGGGAGATTTGAATAAATTTAATTAAGGCCATGCCTAATAAACTAATTAATGTGCTTAAGAATGATTTTTGGGTTAATCAAATTACATAAGATATATTAGGAATTTGCGACCCATAACCCTTACGCTTATATATTTTCGTTCCTACCATTTGATTCGTCATTCACGTCATTTTAAAACGCAAACCAAAAGTCTTAAGGAAGGATCCGCCATTAACAGAAGGAATACAAATTAAAAGCCAGAGGATCAAGCTAAGGGGAAATCAATCTCAATCCCATCTCCTTATCAAAATCAAGATGAATGATAATTTAATCTCCGTTTTGTTTTGATTCATATGTTTTCAAATTTAAGGTTAAATTCGTTATTATGATAAATCAGATGATAATATGCTAGAATATTGATTTGTTAATTTAAATAAGATTGCTTAAATAGGATTACACATGGCTTTAGGGTAAAATCGGTTTTAATGATGCTTAAATGCCATGAAAAAAATTACGTTGTATAAAACATAATTTTGGAGTTGAGTTTCAATTTTGATAATTTTCCAAGCTACAGAAAGATTGTTATAAATTTTTAAAGGAAAATATGGTTATTTGGGTTTATAAATTTAGTTTGGAAAATATATTAAGAATTTGGGTCTGGAATTTTGATATGTTAGATAACATGATTAGAGTGAATTTCTGAAATTTTTAGGGATTTTTCCAAAGTGATTTTATATGCAAATTAATTATTTTAGAAGAGTGACTTCTTTGTAAAATTGGTTTTGCTTAATGGAAGGGATTAATTGATTAACTTAACCATGGTTAAGATCTGAAATTAGCAGCAGTTGTTTTGAAAAAGAATTTGAAAAAGTTAAGGCAACCAATATGGTGTTGACATGTGGCGGGTTAGTTAGAAAAAGCTTTTCTTTAAGTAGTATAAAACCAGATTTATTCAAAAAAGATGGTTTCGCCTACTTTGGAAGTACCTTTCAACACAGAAGCGTTTCCCTTCAACCCAATTGAAACCTATTAAACCAAAACTAATACACAAGGTATCAACTTGATGGTATGCTATGGATTAGAGTAGAGGTGGGCATAAACCGCACTGTTATACAGAAACCATCTGCACCGGACCGCAAAATGGTATGGAAAACCATGCCGAATTTTCTAATCAATGCAAATATCCCAAACCAGACCGACCCGCATTGATATGGTTCGAGTGCGTATGGACGATTGAATCGATCATATTAAACCGGACCGGACCGAATACTTACGTTTGTAATCTTAGGATAAAAATATAAGCAACTTCTATCTCATTTTATATTCTAACGATGTATATTCCATTTTCAGCTTAAACTAATAATAATCATTGTCATAAAGGAAGAAGTTATAGTTTTAGTATAATATTTTTCATCTCATTTTTTTAATATTTACTAATTATAATTTTATTCTAGTCATTTTACTTGATGATTATGCATTGATTAATGTTGTTGATTGGTCAATCTACTAAAAAAATCTCACTTGTAGCTAAATGCCAAATTGAAATATGTATACAATTAAGAACTAATCTTTCATTTCAGTATAACATTGTGTGTTTCAATCATTAGGTGTAAAAGTTTCACACAGTTGCCTTTGTAAATTTACTTTTAGTGGAATTAATTCTCTTATTTAATACTTAATATGGATTCAAACCGGACCGGACCAAAAACAGACCGTATTAATTTAAACCAAACTAAAATTGAACCATTTAAAAGATTAGTATGATGGTTTATATTTTTGATTAACCTTTTAATCCGGTGCAGAAGCGGTTTGGGCCTTCAAAATGCACCAAACAACCGTGCCCACCCCTAGATTGGAGAAAGACGAAAGGTAAGGTGTCGAAAGCATGGCTTTCGAAGGAATCGCTGCCTTGGTTTATTTTAGAAAGAGAAGTGTATGTCTTTTTTTTTGTTTGAGCCTTTGAAGGAGTCAAAGCATAAGGTTTCGGAAGAATTTCTAAAAGGTTTTGAAAGGTTTTCCATTAACTTAAGTTTGACTTCGACTGGGTTCCTTTATTTATGAATGAATGTTTTGAAAGAAGGGCTTCTGACCTTGTTGAAACCCTGCTGTTGTTCTTTAGCCTTTTGATGGTATTGACGACATCAATGCTGTTGAAAGGTAGCCACTTCCTATAGCTTTTGAAAGGTGTTATGGTTTACGAAGGCAATGGTTTCGAAAGGAATTTTGACGCCAACCTTCCAATATTTTACCCATATGTTTTATGCTTTCGAAAGAGATAGTGCCGGCGCCATCAGGTTTTCCCTGATATTATTATATGATAAAGGATGGTTTCGAAAGAGTTGCTTTCTTCAATATTCACTTTTACCCAAATAATATTTTAAGTATAAACCCAATGGTTTTGAAAGGGAGACTTTCAATGATTTTGGAAGGGTTGCTTCCAATAGTGTCGAAAGGGGTACTTTCAACTGGTTTCGAAGCTATGCTTCTGAAGTTAAATATTAATACTTTAATATAATCGAAAGGTTTCGAAAGGAAAGTTCTAAAGTATTATAAAGGCAAAATCCTAATGTTTTGAAGATAGGTTTTAATGCTTTCGAAGGAGGTCGTCCTATGAAGTCAAAAGCAAGGTTTCGAAAGGTTTTATAACCCAAACTCTAGTTTTAAAAGAGGAAACTGTGGCTAAATTAAAGAACTTTTGAATTGGATTTAAGAAGAAGCTTTCCTTGATAAAATAATATGTTAAAGGGATTAACCATGTTTTATATTAAACCCACGGGAGTGGTATTGTTATGTTATTATGCATGCTTCTTCAAACATAAATATATTCACATTAAAATAGACCCATAACTGTATTTTGGGGGAAAGGGCAAAGAACCAGCTAGGTTGACCCAGTAGTGAATATAAATTGATTAAACTCGTGTATGAGTAGAATTGCACCCAAGAGGTTAGGGAGACCATAATATAGGTGCCTAAATGTGGAAGTTGTCAGGGAGACAGATTCATAGTGATCCCATGAAAACTATGACTAGGAAGTTATTGGAGTTACCAATAGGTTCATGGTGATCCCATGAAAACTATGTTATAAAGAGTGGTTGGAAGGGGCCAATTGGTTTGTAGTGCACACATGAAAACTATATCCGGATTAAGTTATTGACAATTGTCATTGAGTTCCTAGTCAACCCATGAAAACTAGGATAAGAGAGAAGTTATTAGAGTCACTAATAGGTTAATAGGAACCCATGAATTAATCAAGTAATTGGTAAGGGCCAATAGGTTCATAGTGCATCTATGAAAAATTTGAAATGAGACAGGGAGTCCATACATTATATAAAGGTTATTAGCAAGCCTATGAAAACTAATAGGTTAATAGTGACCGTAGGAACTGTAAAAATATGACAGTAAGTCAATTTAAACAGAGGATGAAAAATCAAGTATGTTTTAAAATATTTGCATATCATCATAATATTTTGAAATGACTACGTTTTCAACTATTATGGATGCAGGAGCACGGTATATGATTTTGTAAAGGTTTTAAGATATTAGTGAAGGGAAAACACATTTCGCTAAGCGTCGTATCTCACTAGGTATCTAATAAATTTGAGATGGTAGATTATTATTCATACCATGCTTTATGTCTAACTTGAAGCTTATGTTTTCTCCTTAAACTCTTGGGTACTCAATTGATTTTGAGTAGTCTGAGAGTTGAGGTTTTCAGGTACCTCATTCGACGAATAAAGCTGTCGGAGATATGCAGGAGGCATGATAGCTATATAGAGTTCTCTTTTATTTGATTCCGCTGTGTTATTTGTAATGGAAAAGTTGTTATATTGCCAATATAAACTCTGATCATCCAAGGAGGCATCTTCATTTGTCACTCTTGAAGTATGTTGTAATAAATATATTTTCTCTGAACATGATTTGCGAATATGGGATTATGCAATGAATTGAAAATATTTTGAAATGTAATGTGATTTTTTTTGAGGTTTAAATTTTTTTCATATGCATGTGTTTCTATGTATCAATGAATCTAACACTACCATATTTGGTCGTCGAAGATTAATAACTATGGATGACTGCAGCATCCGTAGCTGTTAATTTTTGGCCTCCAAGTAGGGGGACATTACTAGTTGGTATTAGAGCATAGGTTTATGAAACTTTAAACAAAAGTATAACCTAAAAGATTTTCAAACATAATCCAATGAATTTGAAAATATGATTCGGTTTGAGTTAACACTATAGTAACGTACTTGTATTTGATACACGTGCCGCGCACACACACACACATACATATATATAAGTACATGTTCCCCTCTCTCTTAGACCATTCTCCTGTATCTTACTAAGGCTCGTATGCAGGTTTACGAGAAAGAAGATATGGAAGCAGGAAACAGAAGAGGAAATCTAGGTGGAGGAAGCACCACAACCAATGGAAATGCTCGACCTAATACCAGAAGGAACCAAGGTCGATTGGTTAATTCCAATCCAAAAGCTAAAGCCAATGTTGATGCTGGAAATCTGCCAGTAGATGCAGGGATGTTGTATCAGTTGTTAGCCAATCTTTTGCAAGCTGAAGTAGTTGGTAATGTTGGAGGAGCTAATCCTATGGCTTCAATTGGGAACAACTATGATAATTGAGCAAGGATTACACCAGTCTGGGTGGAAAGCTATTTTCTGGAATGGAGGATGCTGTTGAAGTTGAAAATAGTCTATTGCAATGTGAGAGGATCTTTATTGATCTAGGATTGGATGATGGAAAAAAGCAGAGGTTGGCCTCTATGCAGTTGCAAGGGGCAGTGCTTCGCTGGTGGAATAGTGTGACCATCGGAGTTCTGGAGGAAGAGCTGACATTGGATGATTTCAGAATGAGGTTTGAGCAAAAGTTTTTATCCGAAGCTGCTAAGTCAGCGTTGATGAGAAAGTTTATAGATTTAGTCCAGGATAATATGTCAGTAATCGAGTACGCTACCAAGTTTGATAAGTTGTATCGATATGGATATGCCACTATAGACACTGATATTTAAAGGAATGAGAGGTTCATTCGAGGACTAAGACCAGAGCCTGCTAGAATGACCATGACCCATATTCGTTATCCTGGTAATGTAGTGGTGGAAATGGCCATTTTCCATGAAGAAATGATGGCTGGTTGTGCTAGTGAGAAGTCGGTTGAATCCCAGGGTCCAAGGAAAGAAGAGGAAGTTCTTTAAGAAGAAAGGAGCCAAGTAAAGGGATGCTTCCAAGAAGACGAAGGTTGATTGGGTGTTCTTCAAATGTGATAAGAAGGGTCATTATGCTCATGAGTGCCGGACGGGCAAGGGGAAGAAGGCTGCAAATAAAAAGAATGTGAACTACTTCAACTATGATCAAATGAGGCATTATAAGAACCAGTGTCCAGAGCTAGTCAGGGCGGGCAAGCGGAAGGTCTTTATTGTTGGATCATCAGCTAAGCTTAGTACAGCTGATAAAGGAAATACTGTGATGGAAGGTACATTTTTGATTCAGTATACCAGTTAGGATACTTTTTGATACCGATGCATCACATTCATTTGTATCCTAGTGTTTGGTTGATAGGTTATGCTTAGTACTCACATACATTATTACTTCCGTAAGGGTTGCGAATCCAATAAGAGGGTATGCAACACTGGGGATGAGATGTGACCAGTTAGAACTTGATTTGTTAGGTCATAAGTTTGCATGTAGTTTGTATGTTTTCGATTTCATAGTCTTCGAAATCATTCTGGCTATGGATTGGTTGGGTAAGTATGAGACTAGGATATTTTGCCAAGATAGGGAAATATCATTGAGACACCTAGATAGTCATAACCGAATCATCTTCTTAGTGGAAAATTCCAGTAGGAGTGTTTGGGCTTTATTAAATGCCATGGAGGTAGGAGAAGAGCTAAGTCAGGTTCGAATACCAAGAGAGTTTGCAGATGTCTTTGAGCCAATCACAGGATTGCCATCGAAACGAGATGTTGAGTTTTGGATAGATCTTGTACTAGGAGCTTAACTTATAAGTAGACTACCTAGCCAAATGAGACCAACTAATATGTAGGAATTGAAGGTACAACTAGTGGATCTAGAAGGAAGGAATTTTATTAGACCAAGCAGTTCGTCTTGGGGAGCAGCTGCGGTATTCGTGAAGAAACTAGATGGGTCACTGAGGATGTGTATCGACTATCGTAAGCTAAACGAAAGGACGATAAAGAATAAGTATCCTTTACCGAGAATTGATGATCTGTTTGATCAATTGAGTGGAGCCAGAGTATTTTCCCAATTGGACTTGGCGATAGGGTTCCATCAGTTTAGAGTGGCAGAGGATAGTATTCCTTTAACGGCATTTGGGACTAGATATGGTTCGTATGAATGGTTAGTAATGTTATTCGGGTTGACTAATGCACCTGCTTTCTTTGTGGATTTGATGAATCGAGTCTTCTGAGAGTATTTGGATATATTCATGTTGGTGTTTGTAGATGACATTTTGGTATACTTTAAGGATGAAAGAGAGCATGAAGATCATCTTAGAGTGGTGCTAGAGACGTTGAGGCAGAATCAGCTAAAGGCGAAGTTTTCCAAATTCCATTCTTGGAAAAAAGAGGTTAAGTTTCTTAGTCACATGGTTTTAGAGAAAGATTTGTCAGTCGATCCAGATAACATCGAACTTATGAACAATTGGAAGAGACCAGAGACGGCGATCGATATCGGAAGTTTTCTTGGACTTGCTTGCTAGTACCTGAGATTCATCAAGGATTTATCGCAGATAGCAGAGCCTTTGACTAAGCTTACCAGGAAGGAAGTGAAGTTTTTTGGTTTGAAAAATGTGAGGAAGCTTTCCTTAAGTTAAAGCATTTGTCTACCAATGGACCAGCGTTAGTAGTTCTAGATGGAAACCAAGGGTTGGTGGTGTACACTGATGCACGTGGGACTAAATTGGGAGCAGTTTTGATGCAGAGGGGCAAGGTCATTGCCTATGCATCTAAGCAGCTTAGACCGCATGAAGTAAGATATCCTGCGCATGACTTGGTGTTGGCTATGGTGATTTTTGTATTGAAAATTTGGAGGAATTATCTCTTGGGGGAGAGTTTTGAGATGTATACCGATCATAAGTCTTTAAGATATCTATTCACTCAAAAGGAGTTGAATATGAGACAGCAGAGGTAATTGGAGTTTTTGCCTGCTTATGATTTTGGTATAGAGTATACTCCTAGGAAAGAAAACAAGGTGGCGGATTCTCTCAGCTAAAGACACCAGAATATGGTGTTGGCTGTGTTGGCAGAATGGAAGCATCTAGAAGATTTGGCCAATTATGGTGTGCAGATAAGATCGACTGCTAGTTCTAGTCAAAGCACTGTCATGTTGGCCTTTTTAGAAGTTCGACCAGTGTTGATCGAGAGAATTGCTTCTAAGTGGAAGGAGGAACCATTATTAGCCGAGAGGATCAGAAAGCTTGAGGTTGGAACTGAGGTCGATGATTTGATAGATTTTTATGTTAACCAGAGAGGATAGTTGGGAAAGAAGGGACGATTATGTGTTTCAGATATTGAGAACTGGAGGAGGGATGTTCTTGAGGAATGTCATCGATCCAATTTTACATTCAACCTGGAGGCACCAGGATGTATCAAGATATGAAGCGGAGCTTCTATGGGAAGGCATAGAGAGGGATGTTGGCTTCTAGTTTAGGCGGTGTGTAAACTGTCAACAAGTGAAAGTCGAACATCAGAAACCGAGTGGGTTGCTTTAGCCTCTAGAGATTCCAATTTGGAAATGAGATTCGATATATATGGATTTTATAGATGGGTTGCCAAGGCCAAGCAGAGGATGAGAGTATATGGGTCATTGTGGACAGGTTGACCAAGAGTGCCCATTTCATTCCAGTAAAGTCGACCAAGACGACACGTGTTTTGACGAGGTTATTCATAAAGAACATAGTTAGACTTCATGGAGTTCCTAGTATCATAGTCAACGACAAAGATGCTTTATTCACTAGCGAATTCAGGAAGAGTCTATAGGATGTGTTAGGAACTAAGCTCAAGATGAGTACTGCATATCACCCATAGACAGATAGGCAGACAGAGAGAGTTAACAAGGTACTCGAGGATTTTATCAAAGCTTATGTGTTAGACTTTGGTGGATTGATCACCCACATTTGGTTGAGTTTTCTTATAATAATAGTTACCAGACTAGTGCAGGAATGGTGCCTTTTGAAGCTTTATATGGAAGGCCATTCAAATCCCTGTATGTTGGTTAGAGACTGGAGACAGATTGGTCTTAGGTTTAGATTTGGTTAGTGTGGCGTCAAAGAAGATTTAGTTGATCCAAGAATGGATGAAGGAAGCTTAATCCAGACAGAAGAGTTACGCAGATAAGAACATAAAGACCTAGGGCTCTCAGTTGGAGACAAGGTTTTCATAAAGCTATCACTGATGAAGGGTGTGGTACGAATTGGAAAGACATGGAAACTGCCATCGAGATATGTTGGTCCATTCCATATTATAGAGAGGACTGTAAAGCTGGCATACAGAGTAGAGTTGCCGAGTAATACGGCAGGTGTCCAAAATGTATTTCATGTGTCTCATTTTCACAAGTATGTGTATGATCCATTACTACTATTCCTCCAACAGAGTTGGAAGGTTTAGTAGTAGAGCCTAATTTGACTTTTGTTGGACAATCAGTTCGGGTTATTGCGAGAGATGAGAAAAGATGAGGAACAAGACAGTTAAGTTGGTGAAAATTCAGTGAAGCAACAACGAGAAGGACTGTAATTGGGAGACAGATGACATGATTCGAGATACTTATCCTGATCTTCTTTAAGGGTATGTCTATATTAGATTTATATAGATAATTCCTAGTCAAGTAAACTAGTATGATTGTTAGGAGTCGTTACAGATGTTGCTATGTTTTATATTTAGTCCTTACTGATTTTCGAGACCAAAATTCTTTAAGGAGAGGGAACCCGTAACACCCCTAATTTTGATAACATTAGTCAAGAGATTTAATTAGATAAATTAAATAGAATAATGTAAATGTTAAGTGATAAGGGGGTTGAGATTTGAATAAATTTAATTAAGGCTGTGCCTAATAAACTAATTAATGGGATTAAGAATGATTTTTGGGTTAATCAAATTACATAAGGGTATATTAGGAATTTGCCGCCCATAACACTTACCCTTATATATTTTCATTGCTACCATTTGATTTCTCATCCATGTCATTTTAAAATGCAAACCAAAAATCTAAAGGAAGGGTCTGCCATTACTAAGAGGAATATAAATTAAAAGCTAGAGAATCAAGCTTATGGGAAATCAATCTCAATCCAATTTTCCTATCTAAATCAAAGTGAACAATGATTCCATACCTATTTTGTTTTGAATCATATGTTTTCAAATTTAATGGTAAATTCATTTTTAGGATAAAATGGATGATGATATGCTAGAATATTGATTTGTTTAATTTAAATGAGATTGTTTAAATAGGGTTACACACGGTTTTAGGGTAAAATCGGTTTTGATGATGTTTAAATGCCATGGAAAAATTTTATGTTGTAAGAAACATAATTTTAGAGTTAGGTTTTAATTTTGATAATTTTCTAAACTATGGAAAGATTATTATGAATTTTCAAAGGAAAATGTGGTTATTTGGGTTTATAAATTTAGTTTGCAAAATTTATTAAGAATTTGGGCTTGGAATTTGATATGTTAGATAACATGACTAAAGTGAATTTCTGGAATTTTTGGGGATTTTTCCAAAGTGATTTGCTATGCAAATTAAATTATTTTAGAAGACGGAATTCTTGGTTTTTGCTTAATGGAAGGGCTTAATTCATTAACTTAACCATGGCTTAGATTTGAAATTAGCAACGACTATTTTGGAAAAGAATTTGAAAAAGTTAAGGCAACCAATCTGGTGTTGACACGTGGCAGGTTAGTTAGAAAAAGATTTGCTTTAAGTAGTAAAAAAATCAGGTTTATTCAGAAAAGATGGTTTCGCCTACTTTGGAAGTACCTTTCGACACAGAAGCTTTCGCCTTCAACCCAGACGAAACCTACTAAGTCTAAACCAATACATAAGGTATCACCCTGATGGCATGCAGTGGATTGGAGGATGACGAAAGGTAAGGTGTCAAAAGCATGGCTTCCGAAGGAGTCGCTACCTTGGTTTATTTTAAAAAGAGAAGCGTCTGCCTTTGTTTTGTTTAAGCCTTTGAAGGAGTCAAAGCATAGGGCTTCGAAAGAGTTATATAAAAGGTTTCAAATGGGTTGCCATTAACTTAAATTTGCTTTCGACTGGGTTCCTTTACTTATGTTGAAAGAAGGGGTTCAGACCTACTCGAAACTCTGCTGTCATTCTTTAGCCTTTCGATGGTATTGAAGACATCAATGTTATCGAAAGGTACTTTGTTTCATAAATTTAAGCCACTTTCTGTAGCTTTCGAAAGGGTTTAGGGGTTTCGAAGGCAATGGTTTTGAAAGGGGATTCGACGTCAATCTTCCAATATTTTACCCATATGTTTTATGCATTCGAAAGAGATAGTGCCGACGCCATCAGGTTTTCCCCAGTATTATTATGTGATAAAGAATGGTTTCAAAAGAGATGATTTTGCCAATATTCACTTTTACCCAAATAATATTTTAAGCATAAACCCAATGATTTCGAAAGGGGGACTTTCAATGATTTCTGAAGGGTTACTTCCAATAGTGTCGAAAGGGGTATTGTCAACTGGTTTTGAAGCTATGCTTATAAAGTTAAATATTAATACTTTAATATAATCGAAAGGTTTCAGAAGGAAAGTTTTGAAGTATTATAAAGGTAGGATCCTAATGTTTTGAAGATAGGTTTTAATGCTTTCGAATGAGGTCATCTTATAAAGTCAAAAGCAAGGTTTCGAAAGCTTTTATAACCCAAACTCTATTTTTAAAAGGGGAAGTCATGGCTAAATTAAAGGAGTTTTGAATTGGTTTTAAGAAGAAGATTTCCTTGATAAAATAATAGGTTAAAGGGATTAACCATGTTTTATATTAAACCCATAGGAGTGGTATTGTTATGTTATTATGCATGCTTCTTCAAAATAAATATATTCACATTAAAATAGACCCGTAATTGTATTTTGAGGGAAAGGGCAAAGATCTAGCTAGATTGATCTAGTAGTGAATATAAATTGATTAAACTCCTGGATGAGTAGAATTGCATCCAAGAGGGTAGGGAGACCAGAATATAAGATGCCTAAATATAGAAGTTGTCAGGGAGACAGGTTCATAGTGATCCCACGAAAACTATAACTAGGAAGTTATTTGAGTTACCAATAGGTTCATGGTGATCCCATGAAAACTATATTATAAAGAGTGGTTGACAGGTACCCATGAAAACTATATCCAGATTAAGTTATTGACGGTTTTCACTAGGTTCCTAATCAACCCATGAAAACTAGGATAAGAGAGAAGTTATTGGAGTCACCAATAGGTTCAAGGGGAACCATGAATTAATCAAGTTAATTGGCAAGGGCCAATAGGTTCTAGTGCACAATTAAAACTATGATATGAGACAGGGAGTCCATACATTATATAAAGGTTATTAGTAACCCCATGAAAACTAATAAGCTAATAATAACCTTAGAAACTATAAAATTTATAAGTTAGTCAATTTAAACAGAGGATGAGAAAGCCAGTATGTTTTAAAATGTTTGCATATCATCATAATATTTTGAAATGACTATGTTTTTAACCATTATGGATGCAGGAGCACAGTATATGGTTTTATAAAGGTTTGAAGATACTACTAAGTGGAAAATACGTTCCGCTAAGCGGCATGGTCTCACTAGATATCTAAATGGTTTGAGATGGTAGATTACAATTCATACCAAACTTTATGTCTTACTCGAAGTTTATGTTTTCCTCTTAAACTCTTGGGTACTCAATTGATTTTGAGTAGTTTGAGAGTTGAGGTTTTTAGGTACCTCATTAGATGAATAAAACTGCGCGGACGTGCAGGAGACACGATAGCTATATAGAGTTTTCTTTTATTTGATTCCATTATGTTGTTTGTAATGGCAAAGTTTTTATATTTTTTATATATACTATGATCATCCAAGGGGCATCTTCATATGTCACTCTTGGCGTATGTTTAAAAAAAATATTTTCTCTAAACGTGATTTGCGAATATGGGATTATGTAATGAATTGGAAATATTTTGAAATGGAATGTGATTTTGTTTGAAGTTTAATTTTTTTTTCATATTCATGTGGTTTTGTGTATCAATAATCTAACACCGCCATATTTTATTGTTGAGGATTAATAACTATGGATGACTATAGCATCCGTAGCCGTTACTATTGGGCCTCCAAGTAGGGGGATGTTACAACAACCTTCATATCTTATCCTTCCTTTATAACTTACGATCAATAAGGTGTATTTATCTCTTCCATCTCATACCTAATCATATAATAACTATGCCTCTTCTTACTATAGTGGATAAGAAATTCAACCTCTGAAATCTCCATATTAAATAGCAATTAAGCTTGGGGAAATAACCTTCCAATTCCCCTCTTGCTTTCCCAACTTGAGTCTACAAATATCATCCATGTGTGTTTACCATCTCATTGCCATCTATAATTATCTTCACTTAATCCCAATTATTTCATAGTATCATTAATCCTTGGTATTTCCTTTATCCATAAGCCTCCTATAAGCACATCCCAAAACTTACAGAATGCACCTCAATACCTTCTTTATGGCTTACACACATATCAACACAAAATTCTTAGGCTCTTCTAGTGTCCCTCACACTCTACAGATATTTCTTGTTGCTATTCAAAAGTAGTCATAGCCATCTCCTTTACAGATTTATTCTTTTCTCCATCTCACCTAGCCACTAATTCATGTCTGCTCCATATTTAAATTCTGTTTGGTCTTTATCGTTTTTTTCAAAAATTAAAACTTCAAAGTTTTTGAAATATTTAATCTCAAACACTTGTCCTTAAAAGTGCTACTTAGAAACTTTTATTAAATCTAAAAATACTTTGTGTCTTAACCCTTTTCAAAACTTGCATTTTAAGAATTTGGAATTTAACTTATTCATTAAGCTTTAAAAGGGAACATTAACAATTCAAAGTTCAAAATCAAATCTACTTTTTCTTTTAAAGACCATTCCAACTCTTATTAAAAATTTAAGATTTTTAATTCAACCATATATTAAGTTTTCCTTCCAAAAAAACATATTTATTTCTACCAAATACCTTTATTTGTAATTTGATTGATTCATATAAACTTATTTTGTTACCTTTTTCTTTCCAATGAATTAAAATATGTTAAATCCTAACCTAATTATAATAAGCCAAACCTCTCTTTCATGTATGCTTCATAACTTTCTACTATTCAATTCTTTAGCCCAAATTGCACTAATTCCAATTGTTTTTCTCAGGTTTACCATCGTTTTTCCTAAAACATTGTGGTGCAGCACTTACAGCTTAATTTCTAAGGCCCTAAGTCTTCTTTTCTATAACATTCACCCTATTCCTATTTATATACCACTTATATTGTCCACCCATACAAATATCTTTTATATCTTAAAAACTATCATTACATAAAAATATTCACGAGCTATACTGAACTATCATTTCTTTTCAACAAAAAAACGCCTCTTATGAATTTCCTTTACTGAAACCAAATTAGCTACATATATATTTTCTTACAAGACCTTTATTACATATATATATATATATATATCTAAAATTAAAAACTCACTAACTTTCTCATCAAAATTCCTCTTAAAGTATACAATTTAGGCGTTTTCTTATTTTTCAAAAATTTCTTATTATTGGGTTGGACTTAAAGTGCACTTCTAACTATTTTATCAAGACATCCTTCTTCCATATCCAAAAGGCCAACCATTAATTAGGAGTGACTATTTCACACCCTTTCTTTAGGAATTTCCATATCTTTCATTATCTATAACATATGGATTACTATTTGCCCTTTATATGGACCTATTGTACATCATCAATCAACAACCATATGGGGAACTACAGTCATTGGCTACTAAGGCCGGACTAGGGAGTCATGTACCATCCAGCTTCAGGGATTTTCCATATGTGACTATTCTATAAGGTCTAACGTATATTATATTTATAAGAAAAATACAAATACGTTCACTCAACGTTTCCTGATTTTTTTTCATGAACCGACTAACCTAAGCATTGATACCAAATGTAATAACCTGCACTCCAGTGGACCCAGATTTTGCTAACTCGAAAACCTAAGTCCACTAAAATACGGATCTTAGTTTGGTATACTATAAAAGGGAAGGTATATCAAAGCACTAATGGTAGTAACTCAAAGTGGAAATAAGTAAATATAATAGACTATAATAATCACTGACCCAAAATTAACACCTCAAATGTCAAGTGCCCCAGCCAGGCCACCGCTCTAAACAATACCGGTACCTGCCCTTCTAAATCCTATGGGCTGTAATGAGGAGGGGGTAATAACAAAGTTCTGGTTACTGGTAAATTAGACATCTTACACATAACACTAGCTTATGCCGATTGTTCAACATTTCTTGTTTATTAGATTTATCATTAGTTGCTACAACTCCATCGCTCGTGTGAACCATTCCCATCTACACCATGTAGATATATATATGTATTTATGTATACGCACACACATATTACAACAAACTGGATATCTAGCAGCGCTTAGTAAATGCTATAAAACGCTTTAACAGTGTTTTGAAATACGCTGTGTAACAACGACCATTATAGGTCAGGAACATACCATAGGAATAGAGTAAACGCTGTAAAAGTAATTTTTACAGCGTTTGATGAATGTCATTAGTACATTTTATAGAGTTTATGCTTATGAGATAAAACTTTTCTTAGCGTTCAAATTTGGCTATCAAATATATTTAATGGTGGTTACCAAAAGCCGTGATACTTATTTATAACGTTTTATATATTGCTATGAATGTCCTTTTTACTGTGTTTTTTCATTGTTAAGAACCCTTTTACGATAGTTCCAAAATGCCGTTGAAGTGTACCACAACATTTTTAAAACGTTGTTGAATATATACACAGCATTTCACAAACTTTATCACTTACTGTTTCTGCATTTTCCCTTTTACGAGTTCCATTTCTATACATATTAGTTACAATTTATGTACCGGCATAGTTTAATCAATATCTACATTTCATAATCAACATATTATATTAATCACATATGACATATTCAACATATCATATTAATCGCACATCTCATAATCAACCTGTAACATTACATAACTGAAATACGCAATATTCTTACATCAAAACATGTATAACACGGCCATAATATTTCATGAATAATACAGAATAAGTAGCAACTAATGCCCAAAAGTAATAATACATATAAACATACAAACCAAAATGTAATTCTGGCATTAAAAGTAACTTCTTGCGGCACTTTTGTACATCAAAGTATCTATCTACCTGTAATGTAATAGTTCAAAAGTTAGCAAAATAAATCAAAAACACAATATTGGGAATGTAGTTAATGCGAGCACCAGCAACATTAAATGCAGTTTGGAACAGATGAAAAGTGCAACAACTATTTATATGTTATATATATATATATATATATATATTAATCCATTTTCAAAAATAAATTATAATTTATTATGTAGTAATTCATATATAATTTAATATTATTTTCATACATATAATTCTATGAAATGTTTATATTCTTAGGTTAAATAAGTTTATCAAGGCAGTATTATTATTATTACCACTATTACTAATTACTCCTATTACTATTTGTACAAGACTTAATATACATAAGACTTAATATACACGCAAACAAACATACATACATACATATATATATATCGTTCATATAATATTTATTTATTATATACATATTCTGTATTAATTCATATATTTATTATATACAATATTATTTTTTATTTTGTAATTCATATATAATTTATATTAATTAATACAAGTAATTCTATAATAAGTTTTCAAACCTTGGTTAAGTTTATCAGGATATTATTCTTGCTTCTCCTACTACTACTACTATATATATATATATATATATATATATATATATTAGTATGTATGTATGTATGTATGATATATGTGCAATTTAAATATATAGTTTATATGATTTACATATAAATATGTAATTTATATTTATTCATATACTTATTTATTATACATATATATTATAATTTATTATATATTAATTCATACATAATTCATTTATATAAATAGTTTATGTGCTATGGTTTAATATTATTTAGATATTATGATTATTATTTTTTATATTGATTCAAATGCAATTCACATGGTATAATTCGTACATGGCATAATTAATTCATACATAATTTAATACAAATAAATTATCTAATATATAAAATTTGTATAATATAAACATGTATAAATACAAAGATACAATCTATGTAATGTAATTTATAATAGTATTTATTTTCATACATAAACTTAGTTAATTTCAATAAAAATAGTTAATTTAGTTATTTATTGTAATACAATTAATTTAGTTTAATTTTTATACTAGTTATGTTGTAGTTCAAACTATCAGCCTGTACATTTTTTTATCCTTAGCTTACATAAAGAAACCACATCTATACTCGCATACACTTTCTACAGTACTTAGAAAATCAAAATGAGAAAATAATGAGAAATTAAATTCATTCATAAATGGATAGAAGAATAAAGGGATACAATTACCTAATTGATGGGATTAGAAGAAATGGCATATCTCTTACTCTTTATTAGCTGCTCCGAACACTGACTAAACAGTATAATTACAATAAAACGTTAATTTTTTTATAAATTTATTTATTCTTTATTCAACAAGTATTCAAAAATTAACCATGTTTTTTCATGGTTAAATCGATTATTCCTCATGGTCATATTCAAGATTACATCGTCACTGACACTGATAGGAATCTCTTAAAGTAGTTTAACCTACCTGTATTGGGTAGCTAAACTCTTTCTTATCAAAAGGATAGAGAAACAAAGTGCATTCCTATAATTTCTGACAAGAAAAGTGTAACATTGGTGAATGATTCACTAACAACTCTTGAAATTGCAAAGAACTATGCAAAGAGAAAAGGTGTGGTAGTTATAAAAGCCACCACAGTAATTTCCATGATGAGAATGTCTATGACAGTACTTAGAGTGACTACCTTCGTGGGTTCATTGGGAAATCTCTAACTGATATGACAATCAACATGCATATGAATATGGGTGATATGATATATACTGTCATAAGTAAGCATACAAACGTCAAATTTTTGGATTTCCATGCTAATAGGATTGGGAGCATTTTCAAGAAAAGAACCTTATATCTTTATTAAAAAAGATAATATAAACATATGAATGTCCATTCTAGGGAAGATTTATTCAATTGAAGGCCTAAAATTTTTAGAAATATTTACACCTTGTTACAGGAATAAAAGTTTAGAAAAAATTAAAAAGGTGAATGTACACACTTGAAAAAAGAGATATCTTGATTGCTAACTAATTGTTGTCTTTCTTTATATAAAATTTCAATAATTTAACAGCTTGATTGCCCTTATGGTCTACATCATTGATGCAAAAAATGAGGCTAAACAATCATCATACTATTGTACAACTTGGGAATGTCAGAAAAATATCATCTATCAAAATGTTTAAAGTATTCCTCAAATAACTAGTTTTTTTTAATGCAAGCAAAATGTTTGCTCTAGTGAAGAACTATAATTCCAAATGAAAAGAAAAAAGAAAGACATGAATGAAACAACAAACTCGAGAGAGGAGTTGAGCATCACTTCCTATATCTTATATTTGACCTAAGCTTACAAGGGTTCTTAAGGATATTTTCCATCATTCTTCGTGTTCATGTCCATAAATCCTCCAAATCCTCGTTTATTTACATCTTCTCCTGAAGAAAACCAACTAGTTTCACCTAAAAAAATGAGAATATAATAAAATAAATCATGCATATGTGACTAATTGTAGGTTATAAAATTAATATTAACAATTTATAATTGTTTTGCTTTCTTTAATCTAGTGCACATAAGAACAATATAACCATTTTCACCAATTTTGACCGACACCTCATTTAAATGTAAAATAGACATAACAATGTAATATTAGTATTAATTATGTAGGATATAAATTGTGTAATATACTAAGTGAATCTTAATTTACAATTTAAATGGGTGGTCCCATTCCAATCATAAAAACAGAGAACTCAAATTATACTGCATGTAAAAGTTGCAGTGCACAACTGATAGCTTCAAATTTCCAATAAACAATTATCTACAAGAGGATATTTTTTTGCAAATTCCACCTATGTTGGGAGAAATTTAAGACAAATAATTATGATAGGATACTTCTCCTTGACAGAAGCTTTGTATTTTATAAAATCGGTTAATTTAGTTAAATTTTTATAAAAACATAGTAAATTTTTATAAACTTATTTAACTGTTATAGAACTTGGCTAATTTTTATAAAACTTAGTTAAATTTTACAAACTTAGTTAATTTAATCAATTTTTTATAAATCTTGGTTAACTTTTATAAATAATGACTAAATTTTATTAATTTAGTTATTTTTATAAACTGGTTTTTTTTAAACTTGATTACTTTATAAACTTATTTAGTTTTTATAAAACTTAATTAACTTTTACAAAAAAATAGTTAATTTTTATAAACTATGCATGATATGTGTTATTGGTGTTATTATGCATTTGAGCAAGGAAAAGTAGTCGGATCAAATTAATCGTGAAGTAATGCGGAGCTTGAATTCATGGAGAAGACTTCTTTGCTAGAGTCGTTTGTTAATGAGTATAAGAGGTTTGGGTGTTTGCTTGAGTTTGGTGCTAATAGTCGCAGGAAGGGTCATTGCATTCCTTACAAATAATCAATGAAGTTAGCACATAAAACGACAGATACTAAATTTTGTAAAATATGCTTTTTATTTACTGCTCCAGAAATAATACACATATTAACTTTATGATATGTGCTAACATTAACCAAATTGATAAATGGTTTGGGTTATACACAGGCCATCCAAACGTATCTTTCCTAGCACATTAGCTACTTGAATTAGATCATAAAAAGGTAAAGTTGAAAATGACACAATTGTTATCCTGCCTTTTGACCAAGCAGAATCTTGACAAACTAGATAGATAGAACTTACAATTGTCAAGGTGGAAAGCTTGGATAGATAGACCTGGAGTCCAAAAACCAAGCATAGACATAGCCCGAAGTCAAAGCCAAAATCATTAAAGATAATAAGGTAATGGGATTCCCTAAGTTGGAGATCGATACCGACTCCCACCAGAGATCGGTACTGACTCCCAAATACAACTTGGGTAGACATGGCTACATACATGGGGGATGTTTAGCCATGGATGATGAGATAGGAGGATGGTGTGAAGGTGATGAACTGGTGATGTGTGTGCACATAAATATCATGATATTTTTATTCTCTTTTTTGCATATAAATACCACCATCCATCTTCACTTCATGTGCTCATAAAATCTTAGGCTTTCTTCACTTCTTTATACTACATTTAATTCCACTTGCCCAAATACAATAGTGGAAAATTTTATTGCAAAAAGAAATTAAAGTTATATAGTGTGTGTGTGTGTGTGTGTGTGTGTGTGTATTGTCAAGCACCTCAAAACCAAAGCCAAATCCACTTCTTCTCCCCCTCTAAACCTCTGGTCGCATCATCCACCACCAAAGGATGAGCATTTCCCTATTACAAGCAAGGCCATGAGCAGCGTGCCACTAAAGGCTAAGCCTATCGAGGAGCTTTGGTGCAAGCTTAGCAAGCTAAATTTTTCGAATAGCGGAGCTATAGTCATTTTAAAGTTAGTTCGATTAAATCAAGGTGAGAAAGTCTATCATATTATGATAATTTGGATGATATATATGTTTGGCTATGCTTGGATGTGATGATTGTGAACCATGTTTGGATATGATAATATGTTTGTCTGGATGTGTAAATAATTTACGTTTAATACACGTCGAATATCATAAAGGAAATCACTTTCCTTTAATAAATGAAATGGTGCAAGTGAGATTGTTAAAACTATTTAAAATGGTTTAAAATGATTTGGAAATGTTTTATAAATATCTAAAAGTGTTTTAACAAAGTTTGGAAAGGATATGAAAGTTTAGTTAAAATAGGAGCATCGCGTAATGGTAGTTCACGATTTCGCACCGTAGAAAATTAAATCCATTTATACGATGAAAACAGAGTCAGGATTGTGTATGGCAAGAATTTTCCAAACTTTTATAATCATAATTTACAAACAAAAGAAAAGGATCGAGATTTTGTTTAGTAAATTTTGAAACATGAGCAAATCAAGCTTTCAAAATAGTCGTGGTTCGGCAGTTCGGAAACCAAAGCGATAAATTCTTCAAAATTGATATTTTTGATTCTTTAAAAATATGGAATAAATTCTATAAATATTTTAAAAGGGATTTAAGTTATAAAAGGATTTTTGAATGATCAAAAAGCTGTTTTGATCAGCTTTAAAAACACTATTTGCACCACTTTTAAAATACGGCTTTTAACTTAAGTATCCTTTCCCAAATATTTTATCAATGTTTTCAAATAAATAATTGAGTATTTTAAAGATAATGTGGAGGTTCTATAATTATTTTAAAGAGCTAATAAATGATTTAAAGAAAAGCTGTTATTATTAAGTGATTTAATCTTGGCTCTAAAAGCCGATGAGTAGATTGGATTTTTCTATTCGTGGGGTCTAGATGTGTGATGTTTAAACTAAGGAGATGCTTAGGAGAAACCAATTCCTTGGCTCATCTGACCATTTTCCTGAGCAAGGAATAGATAAGGTCGAAATGTCGGTAAAGAGGCAAGTATAAAAGATTCAAATTTACAAATTTAATACAACTTGGATTGTGTAGAAATAATCTTCTTATACTTGGTATTAATTTCCAAGGATGGAACGTGTACTATCCATGTGAATTTAAAAGATGATTTTACCATTATTCAACGGATAGTAAAGGTTGAATACAGGAATTGATATCGAGTAGAATCCGTATAATTTATGTCAACTTTTTACTTAATAAGTTTTTGCAATGTGATTTATGAGATATGATTTTGATTTGGTATTTCCAAAGTTAAAAAGAGGTTTAATGATTCTATATATACTGGAAAGAGTATGATTTAAAGATTTATATCTCTAAAAGAGATATTTTATTTGATAAAAGATATTAATAAATGAAATGGCAATCACCCTCAAAATTAACATCTTCTTACCGATGGTTGGTTTGAAGGAATAAGGATAAGATATGGGTGGTTCCTATCTGTAAACCACTTCAAGCCAATTTACGTGTTTGAAGGTGAAGACATGGAATGATAATAAATTAGAAGATGGAATGTAGGGTTACCTGTCACTGACCCTTGGGGGAAATCTCACATATCATATATATGTGACAGTAGTATCTTTATTTCATCTTTGATGCAAGGATTACTCGCTACTAATCCTAGGGATGATTCCTGACAAGATGTAGTAAGTGAATTCCTTCGATTTATGCTTTTCTTGGAAAATTTGTATGGACGAATGTTTGACATTGCATTTCTAACATACACGTATATTGATTTTTACAAACATACATTTGTTTGGTTATGTAGGAAGTAACTCTCCTATACTTAACACCCTTCTCTAAGACGTACGAGCTCATAGGTTGTACATTTTTGAAAATGAATAGTGTGTGATGGAATTGGCAATGTGGCATTCAAATGAAATGTGTGCTATGGGAAAGATAATCATTACCTCGAGCCTCATTATCTTGGAATGACAAAAATAGGATACATGTGGTTGGACTAAGTAGGTTGCTCCCATTTGTATATGGTCATCACCTTTCCAGATTACCCTCTGTATTTCGGGTATGTTGTGTATGCTTTGGGATCCAGGTAACGGTCGGTAAATGACTAGGGTGATGTCTCGGTACTATCTATGGTAAAGGTAGACCAGTTCTGTGTTGGTAGAGGTTGGAGCCTCGGATGCATTTTTCTAGAGATGTATTGTTAGAAGGTAGTCTCTTATCTTTTCATTGTATGGAATCCATTCTCCAATACGATCCTTTATGGTTTTTGTTATAAATCTATTATTCTTTTTAATTTAACAAATATAACAATTCCAACTATGATTAATATGTTATATGAAAGGTCTTTCAAAAAATATCATTAAAATAAATATCCTTGACTTTGCGTAGCAAATGTTTTGGTTATCATAAGGTAAAAAATCGTTCTGTGTTTATGTGCGGCGTGGTCTTAAGAGATACCATTTGTTTTCCAATATCCATACTTAGAGCTTCTCACACTAGTCCCATGACGGACCTGGAGTTTATTTTCCTTTTTCTTTAAAGTCTGGGTGCGATATTTATTCGGGAAGCCAAGTAGTTAGGTATCTTGGAGCATTTTGGAAGGAGCATGGAGCATGAAGCTGGAGGGTCTTATGTAGATAGTCATCTATTTCTATTTCTGCTATATCATGTATTATATATCTACCACCACTTTTGATAATATGCAGTTATAACTATGTTAGACGGACAAGTACTTACTAGTACTTTGATGGAGCAATTTGGAGTAATTGCATGTACTACTCATATGTATAATTAAATGTCGAATATGATGTGAGATTCGGTTTTTTTCTATGTTCTACATTTTTTTCTTTTAAAACCCCTAATAGTCCGCCTCTCTGGCACTTGGATTTGCGGCATGTGAATACCAAGGATGTGCTAATGGCCACTTCTGAGGGTCGAGGAAGTGGGATGTCACATTTGGTATTAGAGATTAGGTTGAGCAAACACCTAGGACTTGATGGGATCAACTCATTAGAGACAGGGTTTGTAATACCCTAGAATTAGATTCGTAAGAGAGAGCGCATATTTGAAATTTTTATATGAATAAGTATATTCGAGTTTTATGCCCATTCCCTAAGGTAATGTCATCCATAATTCTAAATATGTTTCCTTACTATATGCAGATAGTAGGAGATGAGTAACAAAAGAGGACAATGCAGAGGAGGTAGCAACACCATGGCAACCAACGGTCGATCAAATGCTACAGTAACTGAGGAAGTGGTATCTCAAGTAAACTTTGCCGCTCTTTGCAAAGATTATACCAGCTTGGGAGAAAAGCCATTTAAAGGCGCAAAATCTATTATTCAAGTTCAAGCTTAGCTCCAATCCTCCGAGAAAATCTTTAAAGCATTAGACATCGATGATAATCAAAAGAGGTTCTTGGCCTCCTAGCGATTGGAGGATGAGGCTTTAGCTTGGTGGGAGTCTATTACTCTTAATGAATCTGACGAAAATTTCTCTTAGGCAAGGTTTAAAGAAGTTTTTGAAGAAAAATACATGCCCGCTGTTGGGAAATTTCGCCTCTATAGAAGTTTCATGGACCTAAAATAAGAAGAGATATTCATGGAAGAATATTTGCACAAATTCAATGAATTATCTCGCTTTGGGCCTGGATTGATAAACATGCCTCTGAAGTAAAACATGATGTTCATTTCTAGGATGATGGAGTAGTATCAAAATGGGATGACCGATCATGTAAAAGGGATCTTTATGGATTTAATAGACATGGGTTTCCGTTATGAAGCTTTGCACAAGAAGAATCTGATCGCAATCCAAAACAACAACAGCAACAATAAGCGGAAGTTTAGTAACAATGGAAAGAAGCCATGGTAAGGCAAGCCTGGAAGAGGATCTCAAGAAAACCATTTTAAAAATGTTGAATGTTTTAACTATGGGAAGAAAGGCCATTAGTACTATAGGAGCCTTAAGGTTCAAAGGAAGTAGCAAGGATTTGTTTCTCCTATGGATCAGGATTCTGACACAACTGCCATCAACCCAGACACTAGAAAAACAAATGTATGTTGGTGAAGAAAGGAGAGCAGGCCAAGGTTTATGCTATTAAAGATGAGCCTTCAACCTATAAAGATGTAAAAGGCAAGGGATTTCTAGAAGGTAACATCTATGTTAAAGAGAATTTAGTTAACGTATTATTTGATACTAGGACTTCCCATAGTTTTATTGCTAAAGGATTGGTTGATAGACTAAAACTGATCAAAAAATAGTAGATACCCCTATTAGTGTGTCTAATCCCATAGACGGTACAACTAATCTTTTTATGATTTGTGAAGACATCCGAGTTGCTCTCCTTTTCAATAATTTTTCATGTGACCTATTTTTTTTTTGACTTTATTGGGTTTGAGGTTTTATTCAGGAAGGATTGGTTATCCAAGAATAAAGTTGTCCTCGATTGCATTAAGAGAATGATATCTTTATAGACCATTTCGAAAAATTTATGTGAATGTATTGTGAGAAACCCATTCCAGTAAGGTATAGTTTCTTATACGCACCTGACTCGTCTCAAAACGGTTTGGAGATAATACAAATCATCGGGGAATTTCAGGACGTTTTTGAGGAAGTTAAACGTTTTCCCCTGCATCGGGAAATTGAGTTTCGTATTGAATTAATTCCTAATGCAAGACCAATTATTCATCCTATTCTAAGGATGGCCCTGAAGGAAAAGATTGAGTTAGCAAACCAAACATATGAGTTATTAAAGAAAGGATTAATCATATCACGCTCGAGTTGGGGCGCAACCGTGGTTTTTGTTGCAAAGTCTGACGGCTCTTTAAGGCTTTTTGTAGACTATCGAGACCTGAATAAGCAAATGACTAAAAATAAATATCCTTTGCCCCATATAGATGACTTGTTTGAACAACTTCATGATGCCTAGTATTCTCGCAAATGGATTTGGCTACAAGATTCCATCAACTAAGAATAGCTGAGGATAGCATTCCATCAACTGCATTAAGAGGTCTGAATTGCTTTTACGAATGGTTAGTTATGCCTTTTGGGTTGATCAATGCGCACTTTTATTTTGTAGTCCATATGAATAGAGTATTCAGAGATGTGCTAAACAAATTCGTGTTGGTTTTTATTGATAACACTCTTATCTATTCCAAAACCGAGGAGGAAGATGAAAGGCATCTAGAGATTGTGTTGGAAATATTGAGAAGAAATGTACTTAAAAGCTAAATTCTCGAAATGTCACTTTTGGGAGAAAGAAGTAAGATTCCATGGGAATATTGTGTCAGGAGAAGGGATCCTATAGATCCAGGAAAGATTTCAACTATACGAGACTGGAAGCAACCATAAACTCCAAAGGACATCTGCATCTTCTTAGGATTGGTAGGATATTACCAAATATTTATTCAAGACTTCTCCAAAATTTCCTCCCATCTTACAAAGTTGACTATAAAGGATGTTAAATTTTAATGGACAACAAAATGCGAAGAATTATTCTAAGAACTCAAGAAAAGGTTAACTACTGCTCCAGTCCTAGCTATTGCTGATGAAAGTAGTGGTTTAATTGTATGTACTTATGCTTGGAGAGAAGGAGTCGGTGTAGTGTTGATACAACATGGAAAAGTTATCGCTTATGCAGGCAGACATCTGAAGACCCATAAGAGGAATTATGCAACACACGACTTAGCCGTTGTGTTCGCATTAAAAATGTGGAGGCATTATTTACTGGGTAAGAATTCCTTATGGTTTATTTTAATAAACTTTCATTAGTAAATAATATTCCTTCTTTAAATAGGTGAAAAGTTAGATCTCTTCATGGATCATAAACCTTTGAAGTATTTTTGCACTCCGAAGGACTTAAATATGAGACATCATCATTGGTTAGAGCTTCTCACATCATATGATCTTGATATCTTATACGCACCCGGGAAAGCTAATGTAGTTGTGGATGCGCTAAGTAGAAGGCATGTCGTATAGCATATTTAGTGGTACGTCTAACCTTGATTAATCGTATAAAGGAGAACCAGCTTAGGGATCCATTCATTAAAAGGATAGCCAAGGAAGTGGAAGAATTTTTTTTACTAGGAAGATGGATAGGATTTAATGTGGACGATTATGGGATCTTAAGAATGCAAGGGAGAATTTATGTTACAAATATTGATGGAATTATGTAGGAATTCTAGCAGAATGTCATAATTCTCGACAAACAATACACCTAGGAGTTACCAAGATGTATCGAGACATAAAGAGGACTTTCTGGTGGGAAGGTATAAAAAGGGATATTTCTATTCATGTTCGTATATGTGCAAATTGTCAAAAAATCAAAGGCGGTTAGGAAAAGATTACTGGACAACTACAACCTCTAGAGATTCTAACTTGGAAGTGGGACCAAATATCGATGGATTTCATAGACAACTTGCCTCGAACAAGGAAGGGAAATGAGGGCATTTGGGTTATCATAGACCGATTGACCAAGAGCCCACACTTTATTCTAGTAAAGCCAACAGGGACTGCATTAAGCTGGCAAAAATATACATAAAGGAAATTATAAGATTACATGGAGTTCCAAGCAATATAATGAGTGAGCGGGACTCGGTTTTTATAAGTCAGTTTTGGGAAGCATTACAGACAGCTTTGAGAACAAAGCTGGATTTAAGCACCGCATGCTATCCATAAAGTGATGGGCAGATCAAAAGGGTAAAATGAGTATTAGAAGGTCTTCTACGAGCTTGTGTCTTAGATTTTGGAGGTTTATAGGAAAATCATCTTCATCATGTGGAATTCTCCTACAACAACGGCTATCAGGAAAGCATTGATATGACACCATATGAAGCTTTATATGATCGTCCGTGTAGATCCCTAACTTGTTGGTTTAAAATAGGAGATCGGTTAGTACTTCTCCCTGATATGATTCGAGAAGCCTCGGAAATGGTAGACATGCTCTGGAAAAAGCTGAAAGAAGCTCAAAACAGGCAGAAGAATTATGCTAATCAAAGGCATAGGAATTTGGAATTTTCAGTATGAGATTTGGTATTTTTGAAGATCTATCCCATGAGGGAAGTAGTGATATTTGGAAGAACTGGGAAGCTAGCGCCTAAATATGTTGGACCTTTTCCCACTCTTAAGCGGATTGGCCCATTAGCCTATCAGGTAGAATTGCTAAAAAAATTGTCGAGTGTACACAGTGCTTTTCATGTATCCAAATTACAGAAGTATGTGACCTAGAACAAAATATAGGACAACTGCACAAGAAGATTTGGAAGTGGAACCTAACTTGATAGTTATCAGACAGCCTAATCGAATCGTGGATCATGATGAGAAGCGATTAAGGGGAAAAGTTGTGCGATTAGTTAAAGTTCAATGGAGTAGTGATGCTAACGATTGCACATGGGAAACAAAAGATAGAATGATAAAGGCTTATCCTGAGTTTAGGATAGATGTGTAGCCTATATTTATGTAACGATCCCAATTTTTGATTAAAATTTAAATTAATAATTAATGTGAATTTTGGATAAATTTTGGATTTATTTGAATTTGAAGTATATATATGAGTAAATATGGGTTTGACTTTAAAATTTTGAATTTTGAATATTGAATTTGTATTTCAAATTTGAATAAAAGACTTAGAAAATGATTTGGGTAAAAATATTATTTATATTTATTTATGGGTAGTTAGTTTTATAATTATAAAAATATATTAATAAAAATTAAATGTTGATAGTTAAACTTTAAAACATAGAAATAAAAACAAATTATGCAACAAGAAAAGAAAAAAAATAAACATGAATATAAAACAAGACAGATATGTTTTGCTGTAAAATTCATATACAATGTACAAACAAATAAAGTATACATATAAAAAAAAGGTGACACAAGAAACAACAAATAACTATAGATTTCATTTAGGATACAAAGAAACCAGAGGTATATTTAAGTAAGAAGCTTGCCAAAGAAGATAATGCAATATATTCAAGTATGAACAAACAACCAGAGGTAATTAATGCAAAAAAAATTATCTTAGCATACCACAAAATCTTATCAGCCGAAATCTTGTTTAATCAAACAAAGAAAAAAATCTCCACCTTGTATTGTACAAAACAAACATAAATAATATCACCCTGTACAAAATTGTATACCCTGTCAACTTCTTTTCTATATATTAATCATCTTCATCACAGTTCGTTCTCAAAACATAGCTAACCTGAAATGAGAAAAAATAAACATCATCATATTACAAATTTAAACAACAATCAAGCAAGAAGATCTAAAAGAGGATTAAGTAGCAGCTTCTGGAATGTGTTCTTTGTTCAAATCTTTACAGGTGAGTAACATAAAAATTTAAAAAGCTTAAGTATATATTTATGTTGCTTGTCATCTCTGAAAATTATATTTGTGAATGTATTTTTAAGATAGCTTTGTGTATATACATATAAATACATGGGTTTGCATGATGTATTCGGATTTTATTTCTCTGATTCAAATTCCATGCTAAATTTATATCCAAAATCTACTTGCTCTTGATCCCAATGTGTTAAGGCTTAAGTCCTGAAACAAATATGTTAGTTATACCATAGTTTTTAGTTTAAAAACTTATTTAAGTAAAAACAACTAGGTGTTGTCTCTGTAAATTTAAAACATCGGAGCATGTTAAATAAAGGTAAAAATTCAAACATAATAATTTATAAATTCAGCATTATAAACTAAAAACTTAAACAAAAAAATGATTTTTAAAACTAAAATCATAGTTTTTAGTTTGGAATTGAGGCTGCAGTTCTTGTTTGAACAGAAAATGGGTTATAGTCAAACTCTGGTGATCGAATTGATTGGAATGTTTTAGGTTCTTGCTGGTGGTAGTGGAGTGATCAGAGGGTGTGGCAAAAATGCCAGGAGGATGACCAGGGCTCGGTGGTGGCGATGGGAGGTTGATGAAGTCTGTTAACCTAGTTTTGGCTGGTCTGGGAATTGTGATCATCACGAAGTCTAGGGATGATCGAGTTTGACAAAACTCTGGGGAATGGAAGCTGGAGTGTAGGAGAAGCCATGGTCAGTGGTGATGGTTCTCTGGTGATCGGAGAGGCGAGTTCGAGCCAGTGACAGGTTTTGGGATCTGGTTGCAATATTGGTTCCAGGTTTTGGGTTTGGAGCTAAATCTCGATTTCGGGTTTCTTTGGTAGATCTGTTGGTCGATGTATGGTCTGGGGTTAATCGCTGATGTGAGGAAGGTATGGGTGATGACCGCAGTTGATCGGAGTACGGTGCACGTGCACTGTGCACTTTTGTATCTGGTAAACTTTTGGGTTGAGTTCTTGAGTGAGGCTCGAGTTTTCTCGAGTAAACTTCGAGTGAGACTTGAAGCTAGGGGAGTTTTGACTCAAAGCATTGTGAAGGAGCCTCGGGTCATATGTTGTTTACAGTTTTGAAAACCTGTTGCTCTAGTTTTTAAATTTTAACTATAAAATTTAAAAGCTAGATAAATGAAAAGAAAAGGTTTTAAAATGAGATAAAATTTAAGTTTTAAAAAATCTGGAATTTTAGTTTGAACCTCAGTTTTTTAAAATAAAGTTTTTAAATTTAAATTGTTTTACTACTTTAAAATGGTTAAATAGTTGAATTTTAAAAATGAAGTTTTAAATGTAAGTAAAGTTTTAAAATCTAAGTTTAATATGGAATCAAAATTTAATATGTATTTCAGTTTGGAAATAAATGGAAGTTTTTAAATATAAGATGATTGAAACAGTTTTGATTGTTAAAGCGTATTTTAAAATTGATTTGAAATTAAAATGAAATTGGGTTTTAAATTATTTTAAACTTCTATTATAAGATAAATAATTCTTTAAATTGTGAAATAAGAGGGTTTTGAAATTGTTTTAAACTTTGTTAAAGTTAATTTGTTTTCATTTTAAATCTTAAAATTTAAAAGTAAAATATAAAAGTAAATTGTTTAAGTAACTTGTTAATAATAACTTGATTCATTAATAAGAAAAATGTTTTTATCTTTAAAATAAATAAAGATTAATGATTTGTAATTATTAAGTCAATTAAAATGGATATTTATTTATTTAATTAATTAATGATTTGGATTAATTAAATAAGTAATTAAAGGTTTAATTTCTTTAAATAATTAATTAAGGGGTTAATTAATTATGTAATTGGTTTAGAGGTTAATTTGATTAATATGATTAATTAAGAATAATTTATTAATTGAGAATAATTAATTGAAGTGTTTGATAAATTAATTGATATCAAATGATTCGTAATTAATAAATCAGGATTGGATAATTAATTCATAAGTAATTAATTGAGAATGAACGATCAGCGTTATAGTTTATACCGCTTATCAACTATATTTCTGCATTTTAATCTATGATGATTAATGATGTTGCACTATTGTGTTAAACCCTTGGACTACACCATACACACACAAATATGGATTTCACGAGAAAATCGATTAAGTCACAGATTTTTGAAATGATTTAAAATAGAAAATTTGAATTCAAATAGTTTGGAAATGGAATCGTGTTAAAAGTAAAAAGTTTTTGAAAAGGAATTTCAAAGATAAAATTTATTTTTGAATAACTTGATTAAGCCTTGAAGTTTAAATAATTTGATTTAAACTTAAATTCAAAATTTGAAATTTAATTCTATGTTTGGAAATTAGGGATTAAAGGTGTTATACAAGTTATATATGGGTTAAACTATTTTAAAGGTATTGATTTGGGGATTTGAATATAATTAAAGGGCTTTAACTCATGCAAATATAATTGGATTTTTCTGAAAACGAAAACTATTTGTTTTCAGATAATAAAAGCTTTCATATGAGAAATGAATTTCCAATTTATGTTAAAGGGATTTCAATTTGAAATGAAAATGGTTTTCCAAGTTATGAATAAATCTATGGAAACGGGTTTGAAAGCTATTAAATCTTTGATTTAAAGATTGAATGAGTTAATCCTAATTGAAATGGAAATTTTTTTGAAATCTATGAATGGACCTTTGTGAAACTTGATGAACTTTGTGAATTGAATCTTTTTATTTAAAAAGATTTGAAATGGTAATTTGTTTAAACCATTTGAAAGAAAGGTTTTGGGTAATAAGTTGTGACTTAATTGAAATCCCAATATCCATATGTTTTTAAATATTGCGCTCATTATTCGGTTTAGACGGGAGAGGACCTTATGTCATATAACCCATTCCGAATAGTGATACGACGTTATAGATTGCACTGAAGACCGGTGGTGAAGACCGGATATTTGCGAAAACGATAGGATAACCTATCGATTGTCTCTGCACCGTGTAGCTACGGTATAGAGATTTCCTTAGTGATGGAAAGTCCGATCGGGATTGTGAATACCTGGATTTGCAAGGGCTTCTTCGGAAGTGCCTTCGGTTCTGTTCGAACCCGGAACAGACTTGTATGGTTGTATGTATGACATTACACTTTGAGATATAAAGCAGATTTCTTTCAAATACATATCTGTTGGTGGCGGAGAATTTATTCTCTTAGCTTAACACCCTTCTCTGAGATGTACGAGCTCAGAGGTTATGTAGTTGAAGGTTATCAGCGATATACTCCCAAATTTGGAGTGTGGCATGTTGAGTGCTGCTGTGTGTTGATGATCATTGGTTGATCATTTGTGATCAAAGCATGGCTTTTGTACTAAGCGTAGCTTTGTGGACGAAACTGCATTAGGACCTCACACTCCGAAAATGGTCGAAACAGGAAAGATGCGGCAAGGTTATGAGGGTCGCGCCCTTTAGGGTGGGTCATTCCCTTCTGGTAAAGGGTGGTATCATGGCATGGAGCCCAGATATTTACCTATGTTGTGGGCTTCAATCTCATTTCTGTGTGGTTGTTGCTTTATGGTTTAGAGGCACCTCGGATAAAGGTCCCAAAGGACCGGGGGGTGGCATGCTCGAGAAGTAGTTACCTAGTTACAGAGGTAACACGACCTTGTGTTGGCAGAGAGCTGGTTAAGCTCTCGGGACGTCCCACCAGAGGCATACCCATGGACAGTGGGAAGTTCCTTAGCCCGACCATTTGTTGGAAATCCAATCAAAACAATACGTGCCCTGTACGGTTTAGTTGTATAACCTGCCATGAAATGGGGCGGTAACCTGCTATTAAACATGGTAGCTATAGTAGGCATAAGTGCGAAATGCCTATGCTAGCTAAGATTAATATTATACTTTCGAAAGGTTTCCCACACTATGCACTAATAATAATACCAAAAGAAAATTTCTCGTATCAAGCATTATTGACTATCACAAGGAGAAATCTCCTCTAATTCTGTGTTTGCATTGTTGTGTGGTGGGAGGCCTTATGGTAGTTTCATTTTCCAAAAAGCATTGCGGATTTATTTTAAATTCTCTTATTGTCTGTTTTAAATGATAAACTGTTTTTGTTACTCACACCAGTCCCATGACTGACTCGGAGTTTATTGTTCCTTTCCTAAACTCTGGGTGCCCACTATTTTCCACACGAGCGGTCTAGAGTTAGGTTTTTCAGATAGTCAGGTTTAGTAGATTATCTAGAGTTAGTCCATTCTTTGGATATGGATGAGACCTGCTGATCTAGGTGACACGTGATGGGGGATTCGAGCTAGCTTTAGATTGGAGCATTGGATTTGGGGATGTATTCTTTGGAGATATTCTTTCTACTGCTGGTGTTATCTATTTCTTTCCGTTGTGTCTTGTATCTCTGATAGCATTGATATTTATTGTATCATTCTGTTGTATCATATTATATCCGATATTGTATCTGTCATTGTATCAATGTTATATATATTGATATTCATTTTCTTCGTTGTGTTGTACTTAATGGTGTTATAATCTCCGGTGAACCAGATTCGATGTTTGGATCTGCGACATTTGAATATGAGTGTCGTATTCGGTGCCAATTTTCGAAGGTCGAGTCAGGATTGCTACATTTGGTATCAGAGTTAAGGTTGAACTTTAGCTCAGGAGTATAACACATTAGGTAGCTCATTAGAGATAGGGAGAAGTAAACCCTAGAATGAGTGTATCCCTAAGATATCCGTCCATATGCCTCAGTTAATTCTTTTATTATCCACTGATAGTAAGTATGAGTGCGAGAAGAGAACGAGATAGGGGATAGGGAATACCACTATAAATGGTCAATATCCTGCAATAGCGGAAACAATTTTCTCTATCAATCTCCTATGATTCATCTTCTCAGATTCTTTTGATTTTCTTCGTGGCAGCTGCAAGGGAAGTTTCGGTGGGATGGTGACCCTACGAATCATTGTAGAAAATCCTTACTTCGTATCTCCATCGGTTTCTTATCAGCTTTTCGATTTAAACTTTAATAAATTGGAAATTCTAAATAAATTGGTTAACAATATAGAGCTAAATTTAAATTTAACTGATTAAACGATTTCGTTTAAACCCCAAATTTGAAATTCTATTGTAATTCTTGAGTAGATCGAAGTCCGAAGAGGGACAAGCCGATGTATACTTTGGGCTGTTTCGACCTAAGTCAGAATCCATATCTAGTGTTTGAGAAATTGTGGAGATTGAATCTACCTGTCTGTTCTCTAGGGTACGGTATATCCTACGAATGGTTAGTTATCCTTCGAACTAAACAGTGCCCTTGCATATTTCGTAGATTTGGTAACCCGAGTATCCTATATAATATTGAATGAGTTTGTTCTCATATCTATTGTTGATATTCTGATTTGGTAAGCCAAATACAGAATAGATATCCAGTTTAACCTGGAAAACTATTTCTCTGTCTTTGTGTATCTATCTTTGTTGTTTTTGTGCCTGCGAATTTCGGGGACGAAATTTCTTTAAGGGGGAATCTGTAACGATCCCAATTTTTGATTTAAATTTAAATTAATAATTAATGTGAATTTTGGATAAATTTTGGAATTATTTTGAATTTGAAGTATATATATCAGTAAATTTGGGTTTGACTTTAAAATTTTGAATTTTGAATATTGAATTTGTATTTAAAATTTGAATAAAAGACTTAGAAAATGATTTGGGTAAAAATATTATTTATTTATAGGTAGTTAGTTTAATAATTATAAAAATATATTAATACAAATTAAATGTTGATAGTTAAACTTTAAAACATAGAAATAAAAAGAAGTTATGCAACAAGAAAAGAAAAAAATAAACATGAACATAAAACAAGACAGATATGTTTTGCTGTAAAATTCATATACAATGTACAAACAAATAAAGTATACATATAAAAAAAAAAAAGGTGACACAAGAAACAACAAATAACTATAGATTTCATTTAGGATACAAAGAAACCAGAGATATATTTAAGTAAGAAGCTTGCCAAAGAAGATAATGTAATATATTCAAGTATGAACAAACAACCAGAGGTAATTAATGCCAAAAAAAATATCTTAGCATACCATAAAATCTTATCAGCCGAAATCTTGTTTAATCAAATAAAGAAAAAAATCTCTGCCTTGTATTGTACAAAATAAACATAAATAATATCACCCTGTACAAAATTGTATACCCTGTCAACTTCTTTCCTATATATTAATCATCTTCATCACAGTTCGTTCTCAAAACATAGCTAACCAGAAACAAGAAAAAATAAACATCATCGTATTACAAATTTAAAACAACAATCAATCAAGAAGATTTAAAAGAGGATTAAGTAGCAGCTTTCAGAATGTGTTCTCGGTTCAAATCTTTATAGGTGAGTAACATAAAAATTTGAATAGCTTAAGTATATATTTAATTTGCTTGTTCATCTCTGAAAAGTATGTTTGTGAATGTATTTTTAAGATAGCTTTGTGTATATACATATAAATACACTGGTATGCATGATGTATTTGGATTATGTTTCTACGATTCAAATTCTAGGCTAAATTTATATCCAAAATCTACTTGCTCTTGATCCCGGTTTTGTTAAGGCTTAAGTCCTGAAACAAATATGTTAGTTATACCATAGTTTTTAGTTTAAAAACTTATTTAAGTAAAAACAATTTGGTGTTGTCTTTGTAAATTTAAAACATCAGAGCATGTTAAATAAAGTTAAAAACTCAATCATAATAATTTATAAATTCAGTATTATAAATTGATAACTTTATAAAAAAATGATTTCTAAAACTAAAATCATAGTTTTTAATTTGGAATTGAGGGTACAGTTCTTGTTTGAACAGAAAATGGGTTATAGTCAAACTCTGGTGATCGAGTTGATCGGAATGTTTGAGGTTCTTACTGGTGGTAGTGGAGTGATCGGGTGCAGCAAAAATGCCAGGAGGATGATCAGGGATCGGTGGTGGCGATGGGAGGTTGATGAAGTCTGTTAACCTAGTTTTGGCTGGTCTGGGAATTGTGATCATCATGAAGTCTAGGGATGATCGAGTTTGACAAAACTCTGGGGAATGGAAGCTGGGGTGTAGGAGAAGCCATGGTCGGTGGTGATGGTTCTCTGGTGATTGGAGAGGCGAGTTCGAGCCATTGACAGGTTTTGAGATCTGGTTGCAATATTGGTTCCAGGTTTTGGGTTTGGAGCTAAATCTCGATTTTGGGTTTCTTTGGTAGATCTGTTGGTCGATGTTTGGTCTGGGGTTAATCGCTGATGTGAGGAAGGTATGTGTGATGTCCAGAGTTGATCAGAGTCGCGGTGCAAGTGCACCGTGCACTTTGTATCTGGTAAACTTTTGGGTTGAGTTCTGGAGTGAGGCTCGAATTTTCTCGAGTAAACTTCGAGTGAGACTCGAAGCTAGGGGAGTTTTGACTCGAAGCATAGTGAAGGAGCCTCGGGTTATATGTTGTTTACAGTTTTGAAAACCTGTTGCTCTAGTTTTTAAATTTTGACTATAGAATTTAAAAGCTAGTTAAATGAAAAGCAAATGTTTCAAAATGAGCGAAAATTTAAAAATCTAGAATTTTAGTTTGAATCTCAGTTTTTTAAAATAAAATAAAGTTTTAAATTTAAATTGTTTTACTACTTTAAAATGGTTAAATAGTTGAATTTTAAAAATGAATTAAATGTAAGTAAAGTTTTAAAATCTAAGTTTAATATGGAATCAAAATTTAATATGTATTTCAGTTTTGAAATAAATGGAAGTTTTTAAATATAAAATGATTTAAACAATTTTGATTGTTAAAGCGTATTTTAAAATTGATTTGAAATTAAAATGAAATTGGGTTTTAAATTCTTTTAAACTTCTATTATATGATAAATAATTATTTAACTTGTGAAATAAGAAGGTTTTGAAATTGTTTTAAACTTTGTTAAAGTTAATTTGTTTTCATTTTAAATCTTAAAATTTAAAATGAAATTTAAAAGTAAAATATAAAAGTAAATTGTTTAAGTGACTTGTTAATAATAACTTGATTCATTAATAAGAAAAATGTTTTTATCTTTAAAATAAATGAAGATTAATGATTTGTAATTATTAAGTCAATTAAAATGGATAATTTATTTAATTAATTAATGATTTGGATTAATTAAATAAGTAATTAATGGTTTGATTTCTTTAAATAATTAATTAAAGGGTTAATTAATTATGTAATTGGTTTAGAGGTTAATTTGATTAATATGATTAATTAAGAATAATTTATTAATTGAGAATAATTAATTGAAGTGTTTGATAAATTAATTGATATCAAATGATTCGTAATTAATAAATCAGGATTGGATAATTAATTCATAAGTAATTAATTTAATTGGAAATAAATTGAATTAATTAGGATTAAACAATTAATTAATCCTGCTTATAAATGTTTATTGAATGCTTGACCTTACTTATGAATGATTGTATTGTATGAGATGCCTTGAATTGATTGTCCTATCCGATCTGTGATATTTTGTTCCGTGGATTGAGCTGTGTAATTTATTCATTTATTTGTGATACATCTGTTATTAATCTGTGATCTGTGAATGAACGACGAGTGTTATAGTTTATACCGCTTATCAACTATATTTCTGCGTTTTAATCTGTGATGATTAATGATGTGCACTATTGTGTTAAACCCCTGGACTACATCATACACACACAAATATGGATTTCATGAGGAAATCGATTAAGTCAAGATTTTCGAAATGATTTTAAATAGAAAATTTGAATTCAAATAGTTTGGAAATGGAATCGGGTTAAAAGTAAAAAGTTTTTGAAAAGGGATTTCAAAGATAAAATTTGTTTTTGAACAACTTGATTAAGCCTTGAAGTTTAAATGATTTGATTTAAACTTAAATTCAAAATTTGAAATTGAATTCTATGTTTGGAAATTAGGGATTAAAGGTGTTATACAAGTTATATATGGGTTAAACCGTTTTAAAGGTATTGATTTGGGGATTTGAATATAATTAAAGGGCTTTAACTCATGCAAATATAATTGGATTTTTCTGAAAACGAAAATAATTTATTTTCAGATAATAAAAGCTTTCATATGAGAAATGAATTTCCAATTTGTGTTAAAGGGATTTCAATTTGAAATGAAAATGGTTTTCCAAGTTATGAATAAATCTTTGGAAACGGATTTGAAAGCTATTAAATCTTTGATTTAAAGATTGAATGAGTTAATCCTAATTGAAATGGAAATTGTTTTGAAATCTATGAATGGACCTTTGTGAAACTTGATGAACTTTGTGAATTGAATCTTTTTATTTAAAAAGATTTGAAATGGTAATTTATTTAAACCATTTGAAAGAAAGGTTTTGGGTAATAAGTTGTGACTTAATTGAAATCCCAATATCCATATGTTTTTAAATATTGCGCTCATTATTCGGTTTAGCCGGAAGAGGACCTTGGGTCATATAACCCATTCCGAATAGTGATACGACATTATAGATTGCATTGAAGACGGTGGTGAAGACCGGATATTTGCGAGAACGATAGGATAACCTATCGATTATCTCTGCACCGAGTAGCTATGGTATAGAGATTTCCTAAGTGATGGGAAGTCCGATCGGATTGTGAATACCCGGATTTGCAAGGGCTTCTTCGGAAGTGCCTTCGGTTCTGTTCGAACCCAGGACAGACTTGTATAGTTGTATGTCTGACATTACACTTTGAGATATAAAGAAGATTTCTTTGAAATACATATCTGTTGGTGGCGGAGAATTTATTCTCTTATCTTAACACCCTTCTCTGAGACGTACGAGCTCAGAGGTTATGTAGTTCAAGGTTATCAACGATATACTCCCAAATTTGGTAGTGTGGCATGCTGAGTGTTGTTGTGTATTGATGATCATTTGTGATCAAAGCATGGATTTTGTACGAAGCGTAGCTTTGTGGACGAAACTGTATCAGGACCTCACATCCCGAAAATGGTCGAAACAGGAAAGATGCGTCAAAGTTATGAGGGTCGCGCCCTTTAAGGTGTGTCATTCCCTTTTGGTAAAGGGTGGTATCATGGTATGGAGCCTAGATATTTACCTATGTGGTGGGCTTCAATCTCATTTCTGTGTGGTTGTTGCTTTATGGTTTAGAGGCGCCTCGGATAAAGGTCCCAAAGGACCGGGGGGTGGCATGCTCGAGAAGTAGTTATCTAGTTACCGAGGAAACCCGGCCTTGTGTTGGCAGAGAGCTGGTTAAGTTCTCAGGACGTCCCGCCAGAGGCGTACCCATGGACAGTGGGAAGTTTCTTAGCCCGACCATTTGTTGGAAATCCAATCAAAACAATACGTTCGTTGTACGGTTTTAGTAGTATAACCTGCCATGGAATGTGGCAGTAACCGCTATTGAACATGGTAGCTATAGTAGGCATAAGTGTGAAATGCCTATGCTAGCTAAGATTAATATTATACTTTCGAAAGGTTTCCCACACTATGCACTAATAATAATACCAAAAGAAATTTTCTCGTATCAAGCATGTTTGACTATCATAAGGAGAAATCTCCTCCAATTCTGCGTTTGCATTGTGTGTGTGGTGGGAGGCCTTATGGTAGTTTCATTTTCCAAAAAGCATTACGGATTTATTTTAAATTCTCGTTGTCTGTTTTAAAAGATAAACTGTTTTTGTTACTCACACCAGTCTCATGACTGACTCGGAGTTAATTGTTCCTTTCCTAAACTCTGGGTGCCCACTATTTTCCACAGGGGCAGTCTAGAGTTAGTTTTTTCAGATAGTCAGGTTTAGTAGATTATCTAGAGTTAGTCCAGTCTTTGGATATGGAGGAGACCTGCTGATCAAGGTGACACGTGATGGGGGATTCGAGCTAGCTTTAGATTGGAGCATTGGATTTGGGGATGCATTCTTTGGAGATATTCTTTCTGCTGCTGGTGTTATCTATTTCTTTCCGCTGTGTCTTGTATCTCTGATAGCATTGATATCTATTGTATCATTCTGCTGTATCATATTATATCAGATTTTGTATCTGTCATTGTATCAATGTTATATACATTGATATTCATTTTCTTCCACTGTGTTGTACTTAATGGTGTTATAAGCTCCGGTGAACCAGATTCGACGTTTGGATCTGCGGCATTTGAATATAAGCATCGTATTCGGTGCTGATTTTCGAAGGTCGAGTCAGGATCGCTATAATTTATTTATTATATCGTCATAGTGCACTCATCGCTTGTGGTGTAGTCACTTATCCTATCTTTTTTTTATTTTTTTTATGTGTATTCAGTCTTGAACTATCTTCTTGTCGTAATTTCGAGGACGAAATTCTTTTAAGGTGGGAAGTCTGTAACAACCTGTGAATTTATGATTTTGAGAAATAATGTTTAAATTTTATAATATTCAAATATAAGCTTTTCAACATTAATAATGGTCTTTTGAACAATAAATAATATTGGTAATCTTATTTTGAATAAATAATTGCAAAAGTATATATTTTGGAAGATATATAGATGAAAATGACTGAAAATTGTTATCAATAAATAGCTCTTAGACCATCCAACATCGTGCATGGCACTGGATACATACAGTCATTTATATAGACGAGTAAGAATACATGATAAAATTATTTATTTTATTTTTGAAAATAAAATGTATTATGACATCACTTTTTTGGAACAAATGATTTTTGAATTTAAATTGAGTTTAAATGATTTAATAATTAATTTAATTATTAAATGAGCCCTTTTAGTTATTATATAATGATAGATATATTATTATTACCTTTGTTTATAAATATATATATATACTGAATAAGAATTGAAAATATGACTCGAAATCGTAAACGGAATCCGTAACGATTCAACGTATGCAGCTTTGTAATCATTATGACATACATATGCACATATACATATGCACATGGTATACATGCACATACATGTCACATGAACACACATATAGATACAAATAACCTCATACAAATATATGTATGTATGTATGTATATTACAAAATATCTAACATGTTTTCCTAAATCTTCATCCTTAAGAAATACAAAGTCAACCTCTTACACCCTAAATACAAGCACATGGCTACACACATGGGAGGAGATATTTAGCCATGGATGATGAGGTAGGAGGAAGGTGTGGAGGTGATGAAATGGTGATTTGTGTGCACATAAATATCATGATATTTTTATTCACTCTTTTACCTATAGATACCATCGTCCATCTTCGCTTCATTTGCACATAAATTCCTAAGCTTTCTTCACTTCTTTATACTCCACTTTAACGGCCTCTTGCCTAAAGAAAATATGGAAAATTTTATTGCAAATTAAAGTTACATATATATATATATATATATATATATAGTGTGTGTGTGTGTGTGTGTGTGTGTTACCAAACACCTCAAAACTAAAGCCAAATCTACTCCTTCTCCCCTCTAAACCCATGGCCACATCATCCACCACCAAAGACCAGCTTTTCCCTGCTTCCAAGCAAGGCCGTGAGCACCCTACCACCAAAAGCCAAGGCCGAGCAATTCTTGGAGCTTTAATTGCAAGCTTAGGAAGCTAAATTTTCCAATAGTAAAGCTATAGTCATTTTAAAGTTAGTTCGATTAAATCCAAGATGATAAACTCTATTTATATTATGATATTTTGGATGATAGATATGTTTACAATTCACGTTTAATACACTTCGAATATCATAAAGGAAATCACTTTCCTTTAATAAATGAAGTGGTACATATGAGATTGTTAAACCTCTTTAAAATGGTTTAAAATGATTTAGAAATGTTTTATAAACATTTAAAATGTTTTGAAAAAGTTAGAAAAGGATATGAAAATTTAGTTAAAATAGGCGCGTCGCATAATGGTAGGTCGCAGTTTGTGCCGTAGAAAGTTAAATCCATTTATACTGATGGGACCGTAGTTGGAATTCTTTGTAGTAAGAATTGTTTGAACTCTTATACTCATAATTCTCAAACAAAAGAAAACAACTGAGATTTTGTTTAGTAGATTTTGAAATATGAGCAAATCAAGTTTTCAAAATAGTTGTAGTTTGGTAGTTCGGAAACCAAAGCAATAAATTCTCTAAAATTGATATTTTTAATTCTATAAAATTAGGGAATAAATTTTATAAATATTTTAAATTTTTTAAAGGGATTTGATTTATAAAAATGGATTTCTAAATTATCGAAAAGTTATTTATTCAGTAAGCCTTAAAAACACTATTCATAGTACTATTCACAACACTTTTTGCAGCACTTTTAATAACTTCTGAAATATGGCTTTAAACTTAAGCATTCTTTTCCAAATCTTTTATATGTATTTTCAAATAAATAATTGACTATTTTGAAGATAATATGGAGGTTTTATAATTTATTTTAAGAGTTAAATAAATTATTTAAAGAAAAGTTGTTATAATTAAGTGATTTAATCTTGGCTCTAAAAGTCGATGAGTAAACTAATTATTTCTGTTTGTGAGATACGGATGTGAGGTGCCTAAACTAAGGAGATGTTCAGGAGCAACCAGTGCCCTGGCTCACTTGGCCTCTTTTGTGGGCGAGGAATAGATAAGGTTGAAATGTTGGAAACGAGGCAAGTATAAAAGATTAAAATTTACAAATTTAATACAACTTGGATTATGTTGAAATAATCTTCTAATACTTGGTATTGAATTCTAAGGAGGGAATCCGTACTATCCATGTGAATTTAAAAGGCGATTTCACCATTATTCGACAGATGTAAAGGTTGAATATGGAAATTGATATTGAGTAGAATTAATATAATTTCCATTGACCCTTTTACTCAATAAGTTTTTGCAATGTGATTTATGAGAAATGATTTTGATTTAGTATTTCCAAAGTTAAAGGAAGATTTAATGATCCTGTATATACTGGAAAGGATATGATTTGGAGATTTATATCTCTAAAAGAGATCTTTTATTTGATAAAAGATATTAATAAATGAAATGGTAATCACCCTCAAACTTAACATCTTCTTATCGATATTGATTTGAAGGAACGGGGATCGGGTTTGAGTGACTCCTGTCTGAAAACCACTTCGAACCAGTTTACACGTTAGAAGGTTAAGACATGGAATGATAATAAATTAGAAGGAATGTTAGGCTGCTTGTCGTTGACCCTTGAGGGAAATCTCCCATATCATATATATGTGGCAGTAGTATATTCATTTAATCTTCGATGCAAGGGGTGCCCACTACTAATCCTAGAGGTGATTCCTGACAGATTGTAGTAGGAGAGTTCCTTCGGTTTATCTTATTACTGGACAACTTGTATGGACAAATGTTTGACATGGCATTTCTAACATATACGTACATTGATTTTTACAGACGTACATCTATTTAGTGGTGTAGGAAGTAACTCTCCTATACTTAACACCCTTCTCTGATACGTAAGAGTTTAGAGGTTGTACATTTGTGAAAATAAATAGTATGTGATAGAATTGGCAATGTGACATTCAAATGAAATGTATGTTATGAGAAAGGTAATTGTTACCTCGAGCCTCATCATTTGGGAATGATAAAAACAGGGTAGATGCGGTAGGGCTAAGTGGGTCAATCCCATTAGGATATGGTCATCGCCTTTCAAGATTACCCTCTATATTTTAGGTATGTTATGTATGCTTTGGGATCCCGATAAAGGAAGGTACTAACTGGGGTGATGTCATATTTGGTACTATCGATGGTAAAGGTAGGCTTGTTTTGTGTTGGTAGAGGTTGGAGCCTTAGATGCATTTTTCTAGAGATGTACTATCAGAAGGTAGTCCCTTACCTTGTCATTATGTGGAATCCATTCTCTAATATGAGCCTTTACAATTTAAATTGTAAACCCATTATGCTTTTGAATTTAACAAACGTACTAATTCCAGCTATGATTAATACGTTATTTGAAAGGAATTTCAAAGAATGCCATTAAAAAGAATATCTCTGATTTTGTGTAGCAAATGTTTTAGTTATCATAAGGTAAAAACCCTTTCCATGTTTATATGTGGTTTGGTCTTATGAGATACCGTTTGTTTTCAAGTATACATACTTTGAGCTTCTCACATCAGTTGCATGATTGACCCAGAGTTTGTTTTCTTTTTTCCTTAAACTTTGGGTGCCTTATGTTGTCAGGTAGCCAAATAGTCCGGTAACTTGGAGCATTTCGGAAGGAGCATGAAGCTGGAGGGCCTTATATAGATATTCATTTATTTTTATTTCCATTGTATTATGTATTATGTATCTACCAACAGTTGTGAGGATAGGTAATTATAACTATACTACCTAGATTAGTACTTACTAAAACTCCGATGGAGCAATTTAGAGTAATTGCATGTACTGCTCAATGTATAATTAAATGTCGAATACGATGTGAGATTCTTTATTGTCCCGTCTTCTATCTTTATTTATTTTAGATCTCCTGATAATCCGCCTCTCTGGCGCTTCAGTTTGGAGCATGTGGATACATAGGATGTATTAGTGTCGATTTTTGAGGGTCGAGGAGGTGGGTCGTCACAACTATGGAATCAAGAAGATAACTACAAGATGATTCGAGGTGAGGGATTGAAGAGGCCAAATATGGAAACCTTGGGGATAAGTACGGACTCCCCCTTAGGGATCGGTACCGAGTCTCGACTTTTGCTAAGGTGTCACTTATAATTTTGGAAGAACTGGTCAAGTTTGTGTACAATGGTTTGGAGATATTTAAACGAGATTTTAGGCCCCAAACCTCTATAAATAGGTGGCAGGACTCATTTTTGGGAATCTTTTGGCTCTGCTTCATATTTCTTATATTCTTGTAACTCCAGAATTCTATGTATTGGAGTTGGGCCTACTACCAAGAACTTCTACCTCGAAATCAAAAATAAGCGATAAAACTTCAAAGTGGACATAAGCCTTGCTATGTCAAACAACTATAAAAGATTTTGTCTTGATATTTCCTTATTTTTCAATTACTTTCTTCATATTTTATTCTCTGCATAAACTTCACTATCAAATTAGTAAAGTAATGCCATTTTACACTACAAAATGACTGCATAAAATATGAAAAATTGATTTTCTTGCCCTTTTCACTATCAATCCCATTTAGCAATGGTTTAATCCATTGAAGATTTTCATTCTCAAACTGTCAAAGTGTAACTCATATAATTGGACTTTTTTTAGTTGAATCGGTAGTGGAACTAGCATTCTTGATTAGATAAAGCATAAATTTGCATCTTAATTTTGGTATGTCATGTATATACAAATAAGATATTATGAAGCATAAGAAAGGAAGTAATTATAAATAGGGAAGCATGGTTTGTTATAGTTTGACATAATAGAAAATCATCGTAAACCATGGGAATTTGGTTATGGCATCAACCCTCCCTACCATGTATATGGCCTAGCTTCTGTCAAATTGAAAACTAATTATGCATATTTCAATATATGAATATTAATTTGTTTTAAATGTATGCAAAATTGAGTTTACAAAAATATTTATTTTTGGAAATCAAAAGCTGAAAGGAATTTTTTTTAATATGCATAAAAAATGATGTATTAGGAAGTCAAAAACCTATTTTATTAAAAGATCTGTAGGGATGTTAATACCAATATTAAAATGCGTCTTTCCAAATCCACATTCAAATTTTCATGTTATTCATAACTGAGATCGTTTTCATATACTTATCCCTTGGAATAGTAAATAGTTTCCCTAATACTATTGTCAATAAATTAAACATATATAAATCATGCTTACCCTTTCTCATTGTCAAAATTTTAAGCTCAGGTCAATAAATAGGTGGTACGTTTCATGCATTTAATTAGAAACATAATGCTAATAAACAAGACATGAGAAAACAATTATCACTATATGTGCTTACAAAATACAAATAAATATATTTCTTTAATAAAATATTAAAAAATGATGAGTGACATGCAAACAATAGTTTAATAATGAGTATTGAATTTTTTGTATTAAAAATATTTAAAGATATTAAGCCCATCCTGATATCACTACACATGTATAAAGGAGCTAATAACATTCATCATATTTTTTATGTTGAAAACATAAGTGAAGGTTTTATATTTGATTGTGATAAAAGTGAACCCAACTCCTAATTAAGCATAGATGCCTCATACAAGTTACAACGTGATAGAGAAAATAAATGTTTGTGAACTCTAAATAATTCATCATATTTTGGAAGGATGAAGAAAAGTGGTTTACGAAGAGGAGATTAGGATTTTGGAAGCGAATTATGAAAAGGAGGTTTAGGCGCTGAATTTTTTTAACTTTAATACATCCATGATAATAAAGATATATTTTGTAAAGATACATGTGCACTGGTTTATAATACAACAATACTTTCTAATGGTGAACCTTTTGTAATTTTAATACATCCATACCGTTAATAAAACGGGTTCGATCTCATGAACACATAAATAACTACTGACTAATCGCTCTCATATAAATAATAAATAAAAAGAGAAAGTAACCATTGAATTTAAATTGTTAAATTTAATATTAAATGACCAGGCATGATAAGTGATCATCTTCTTTAATTTTTACTGCAACGTAGGAAATTCTATTTTGTATCTAAACTACCACGTAATAGTGGTTAAAGCAATATAGTAATAGTAGAGTTGTTAAAGTAAACTTCTATTTTACAAGTAACAAAGTTCATAAAAAAATACCCATTCAACTAAACTTCACTCACGACGAGGTCTATGTGTATTAAGTGGCTCTCTACTTGTTATAATTTCTAGAAATACAACCCTAAAGCTAAATACGTCACTTTTTGCTGAGAGTTTCTGAGTTGAGTAGTACCTGGAATCAAATAATTTCACTTCAAAAGCGTACATGCCCTTGCAAACATTGTAATAGTTTCATATGTACTTAAATACATTTTATGGAAAGAATCATAATATTGTCCTCTGTTGTTTACAATTTGATATTGAAACAATCTAGAATAAGATTAACCTGCAAATACATTGCATGTGTGTTTGTTTATCATTTTCCCCCTTTATTATGCAATAAAACTGAACATAAATTTGGGTGTTGCGCTTTAATTCAAGATATTATAGTGAAAAAAAGGGAAGGTATTCTCGTTTGAAGATTAGTTTTCGACCAGTTTAATATACGCTTCTGTAAATTTTACTTAAACATATTTTTCATTTTGTTTTCGTAAGGCAAATGGTTGATATATTATGAACTGTATTATAAATTATAGATATATTATGAACAGCGTGTGTGTATCCATTTTAAGAATCAAAATTACTAACTTCGTAACTTAATCAATGTCCAAGTACCAAAAGAAATATACAAACAACTAGATCGAACATGAGGGTCTCATTACTTCCATCATTATCCGATGTTGGATATCTACATTCAAATATAACCTTTAAGCCGAAAAATTAATCGACCTACATGAAAAATCAACTTTTAGTTATGATGCCGTCTAATTTGACCAAACTATCTATGTATATAATTTCCATAACAACCTCATAGATATACACAGTAAGCACGTAGAACATTATACAACTGTCCAATAATGTAGTATAAGGTAAAGAGGTATTTGTGGCAAACACTTTAATAATGCATGGAAATATATTCAATTTGAGTATTTCAAGACTGATAAAATACAGGGGAAGATAATACGTGTAGAAAATCAACTTAGAATACTGATACATATAGTTTTCAAACTATCATAAAATGGGTCTCCACAATGGTAAATCAAAAACCTAATTTTTACAAATTAGTGGGAAATAATCCAATGAAGAATCAAATGGACAATTGCTTCTCCGACTTAAAATCGATTCAAAGTTTACAAATATGAGTAGAGAAGAAAGTCTTACCTTAATGGAGACTGAAACTATGGTGGAAGCTAGGGTTTCCCATAATTGGAACCAAAAACTGAAGTATCGAATTGAAGCATGAGATAGGGTTTTTCAATTTTCAAATCAAATTTAAAAAGGGAAATAAAACAAGTGAGGTCATGTAACCATATTAATTTACACATGAGTCAGGGCTTGGAGACAATTAAAGGAGAAAAATGGCAAAGGCAAAAGTAGGATGATTGGTGTAGAGATGAATGATTTAGGGTTTCGTTTGATTTGATCAAAAAAAATAGGGATGAAAACGTGAACATTAGTTTTAATTGTAAAGTAAACAGCCAATAAAATATTTTATATTATCGCTTGTAAAATCACATACTTAGTTATTTACAGTATGGATACACACTATTCTTACTTTATTTTCATTTGGATAACAGTTACGATAGCAACTAGCATCAAAATGCTATCTTATAATGATTCTTCATGCAATAGATAACAAAATCTCTTGAAGTTATATACGTGTATGTAGCCCATCGTCTAGTAATGGACCAAGATACTATCCCCACTAGTATATATCGCTCAAACATCTCATAAAGATTCATCACCTTGCTGCATCATGATCATCATATAACTCGAGGAAATCATATAATACCCACCGACGACCTTTGGCCCATAAGGTCTTGTATTCTTCGAGGATTTTCACCTTGGTGTACTTTATACATCGTGGATTTTCGGCCTCATGCACCTCCACTCTCCATTTTTTTATTGGACTCTCTGATATGGGTTAACAAGCCTTTCCCTAGCAAAGAGACTAACAACCAACTGTGAAGGTGCATAACCCAACCGAATCAGCCCTGGTAGGTGGAAGGGATCAGTTACGTGTAACCATGTCCTTCTCATTGACCGCAAGGGACCAGTGTCGAACTTGCTAAATTTGCAATTCCTACCCCTTGTTTTGGTACCTATGCATGCGAGCCTTTGCACGCCCTATTGCGTAAGTCTAATCCTACACATCGTCCATATAGATTGCCCAGTGCAATCAAGGCAATACCATCCTCTAATAAATTTGAACCAAACTAGTGGTGCTAGTACCGTCTCACCATCCATAAATGGTCCATCCATTGCTTGCAATTATGGAGGTTCCTTTCCAAGCACCCACATGAGGGTCTCCCTTCATCTATATGCAAGCATACATTCTTCATGAGGCCTATTGGTCGGATATGTTTCTAGCATCCCAACCCAGTCTGATGACCTTAAGTTACCTATTCTCCATAATTATAACAGACAATTTATAATTATTCACCCCCATCATAAATGCATATCTGAGACTACATATATACAGATTTCATATTCATGTGTATTTATTCTTCTTACATTTTCTTTACTGTCTTAAAATCTTTTTTGTTTGACCATAAGTCTTCATTTAACTATGCATTTAGCTTTTCACTTATCAAATTCATTTACCATATCTCATTTTCTATCATTGATATCATTGCTACTACAAACTTTGGTTTCTATTCCATTTCTTTTAATTATCAGACTTAATCCAAACATCAATTTAATTTCCTACTTCTTTTTCTAGCCTGGCACTCAAACTTACTTTTTCATTGGTTTTCACATTATTAACTTTTTAGTTTCATTCTTGTTTAAATATCACACCTTTAGAATTTGCTACGTTTTAATAAATTGGAATCCAAACTTTAACAATTAACTGTCACATGGTAAATTTCCATATTTTGTCACAAATAGGTAGTTTGTGCGACGTTTGTAATTACAAGGAGTTCTCTTTTTATTTATTGTAATAGGCAAGACAAAATACAACAACTGCCTTTATTTTCTACATCTCTTGTTTTATAGACATCTATTTGTTCCTTGTCATTTCAAACACCACACTTTTAATCAATTTAAACTTCATAGTATATGGAAATCCACCTACAATAATATACATTTCAATGGATTAAAATATCACTATATTTCCAAAAGTAAAATTAGCTTTATTTTCCAGTATCAACCACCAATATTGAATAAAGTGCAATCCCAGCTCATTATGTTTCAATTAACTAATCCATGGTAAAATTGATAACTAAAATCATTTCGTAATTATAGAATTAAATCTAATAATTACGCTTCTGTAATTATATATACAAACTTATATAGGCAAGTTTACACTTCAAAATTTCATGCAGTGAATTTATTGCAATTTAAATTCAATTCTCAGACATATAGGAATAGATATGCAGTGATATAATCTAGTACTATATAAAAATCGATAACATTCCCACTCACCTTTAATAGCACTTCCAAATCTCAAGATCTAATCCGGATCTAACCCTGTTATCTATATTATCCATTTTTGACTCCCTATTTGGATCCATAGACAATATTTTTTTAGATCTCATTAGAAATTAGATTAGGAAAAAGAGATTTAGCTTTAGATTTATTAATTAGAACCAGATTTAAAAGTTTACCTTTAATGCATCAACATAATTTGAACCTATTTTCTATCCTCTGTTCTTTTCTATTCTTCTCCAAAGTGTATCCGTGCAATCTAAATCTATTTCTATGTAATTAAATCTTTTGGAGGAGAGATAAAAATGGCATTATTTCCACACTCATTGTAAATATAATGAGTTGTAGTGAAGCCCTATATCCTAATCTATAGAGGTTCAAATCAGTGCTAACCATCGAATGGAAATAGATTAAATATATGTTATATGGCCTTAAATTACAGCCGCCGCCGAAATAAGGCAATTCGACCTCCCCATGACCCAAGTCGGTTGCTCATGGTTGACCATGCCTAGCTCATGGTCGTCCTGACTGGGCCAAAATAGTGTATTTTTAGTGTTGGTTCATTTAAATGAATTGTTACCATTTATTCTCCAATTAACGTTAACCAGCATTACTTATGCCTTGGTTATTTTTCTGACGTTAAGCTATCATTAACTTTAATGGTGTTAATCAATCGTTAATTGATTTCACATTATTTCCTTAATTACATATATAATTATTTCCAACTACGAAAATTCAAACGTTGATAACGTTTTCTTTTAAACTTCGATTTGAAAAGTTTATATATGATTATTAATTAGAAAAACGCCATGAATTCAATAGTATAAGTTTCATAGTCAAATTCCAACATTTAAGAAAAATCCAATTTTCACTGTTTATTATTTATTGATTAATTTATATTTTAATTAATTAATGTAAAAATACGGGGTTTACATTCTCCCCCTTAAAAGAATTTTGTCCCCAAAATTCAACAAAGTTTGGTCATGTAAACCATCGCATATCCATTCTACACTAACAATCAATTAGTGTACAAATAATTCTGCAACAATCCGTGTACATGTGCACAGTGCATCACAATACGTAATATATGTATGAACAATGATTTCTAATTGGTGCCTCCTACATTAATGATTCTTTTTAAATCAGTCACCAGAACGTCGTTCTGCCCCCTTCTCATTACCACCCACAGTATAGCTTTAGAGGGACATATACCAGTTGTAATCCTACCTTTTGACCAGGTATAATCCAAACAAGATGGATAGATAGAACTTAGAGTTATCAAGGCAGAAAGCCTAAAGAGATAGCTCAAGAGTCTAAAATTTAGGCACAGACAGAGCCATGAACTTAAAGCCAAAGCCATCAAAGATAACAAATTAATAGGACCCCCAAGTTGGGGATTGGTACTGACTCCCGCTAAGGATTGGTACCGAATCCCAAATACAACTCGAGTGGATCCCATCTTCTGCCTACATGCTTATCTCCGTGCTAAAAGCCAATTTCCAAAGTTGGTTTGTTGATACGGTGCACTTCTCCATCGAACTCCGCGGACACTTGAAGTTGCAACTTTGTTCTCCTATAATTTCTCATTTGATCTCAAAAACAAGCTAAAACAAGTATAAATGACTATTGAATAAAGACGCTAACTACAAGGTGATTCGAAGTGATGGATTGAAGATGCCAAATATGGGAATCTTAGGGATCGATACCGACTCCCACCTAGAGATTGGTACCGAATCCCAACTTCTGCTGTCACCTATAATTTTGGAAGAATTGGTCAAGTTCATGCAAACGGTTTGGAAATATTTCAAGCAAGATTTTAGGCCGTCTGCCTCTATAAATAGGGGGTAGAGCTCACTTTTGAGGAATTATTTTGGAGCTCTAGTTCCATTATTTTTGATATTCTTGTAATCTTGAAATTCTAGGTGTTTTAGTTGTACCGACCCCTAAGAACTTCTACCTCCAAAACAAAAATAAGCAGTAAAACTTTAAAGTGGCCTTAGGCCTTGCTTTATCAAACCACTATAAACGATTGTGTCTTGTTTATTTCCTTATTTTCATTTATTTTTCTTCATTTAATCTCTATTACATAAAATTTCTAAGTGTTTATGCCATTTTTATTCTAAAAATTTGGTGCTTTGATTGAGAGAGACATATTCTCAGGCCATTTGGATCCATCATCTACTATTGGATTTTCTATATCCAAGGGATAGCTCCAATCTCTCTATCATTTAATTCTACAACTCAGATTTGCAAATGCCTACCAAAATCCTTCTACTATAGCCCATCAAGAAGTGATTTTTCTACCAATTCCAGAGCTACTATTGAAATCAAGAATCAGAATCCTCAATAAGGAGACGGAGTTGTTTAGCCAATTTAACCCGAGGTCCAGGCTCCTACTGACATTGAGACCAGAGTGGAGATGGATAAGATGATGAAGTAGAGGGAAGATAGATTCTAGGCTAGCTAACAGGAGATGAATAACATGATACAACAGATCTTGAGGCTAATAAATGAGTTGACTCAAAAAATCCAAAGACGAAGTAGAAGGAATTCCAGCTCAGAGTCAAAGAGTCTTCTTCAACCGAGCGAAGACGGAGGGAAGGAAGAAAGAAGAAAACTAAGTACGTTGCTATGACTTTTGCATAATAAGTGGACAAACCAAGCTCGAGTTCAGATGTCAGTACTGACCCTTACTTGGGACTCGGTACCGACCCCAATAGTAGTGGGCCCAAGGCCCATCCTTTGGAATGTGGAGTGGATGTCATCCTTGGATGTGCCATTAAAGGTCCGAATTTGGAAAATCGTAACATTGTTAACGAGACTGCTCGTAGGAATAAAATAGGGGGAAATGATAGTGGGATGGGTACCCCAGAGGTTGGGGAGCCTAGCTTCCCGTGAGTGTTCGCCGAGCAGAACACTTGGGGCAGGACTCGATCACCGCCATTCAATTGAACCTATTGATTTGGATTATCTAGAAGATATGGTTAGGAGGTTGGTTAGTGAAAATAGGTCCAACACTAATGATGATTAGGGAACTTACGCTAGTCGAAACTCATTCATAGAGAATGTCCTACACGGGAAATTCCCTAAGAGATTCTACATTCCAACAATGTTGTTGTACGGAGGAACGACGGATCCTAGGCAACACTTATTAAGATATGAATGGAACATGGATTTAGCCAGGGCTTTAGATGCTATGAAGTGTCGTTGTTTCCCGAATGACGGATCCTAGGCAACACTTATTAAGATATGAATGGCACATGGATTTAACCAGGGCTTTAGATGCTATGAAGCACCGTTGTTTCCCCCGTTTTTTAGAAGGGGTTGCTACGATGTGGTTCTCTCTACTTCCGCTGAGATCTATATCATCTTTTTCTGAATTGTCATGAAAATTCATGGAGCAATTCCATTTGCAAACCTCACGTCTGAAGCACGTGATGTCCTTGTCTAATGTATATCAAGTTGAAGGAGATTTTTATGGGATCATTTAAATCGATTCCATAAGGCCGTAACAAAATAACGGGTCTGAAGGAAGATATGGTGTTGATGGCGCTTATATATGAGTTCATCCCGACTCAGATTTTGGGAATTGGATAGAAAGAAAGCAACCATCGACAATTGAAGCTTTCTATAGGAAAGCTAATGAGTATCTAGGTTGAAAGGACAGACGTAAGCGTCTATGGAGAACTTATGTTGGAAGTTCAAATGAGCCAATTCAGAGTAATATTACTGTAAATCATTATGTAGAAAGCTCTAGAAATGTTGATGTGAAAGTTGGTAATCAAAACAAAGGAGGAAAAAATAATGATGGGGCAAAGAAGGGAAAGCCAGATAATAAGAGTCGTTTCAGAGGTCCTAAGTATGAAAATTACATTGAATTGAGCAACTCAATAAAGAACATCTATCTGGCTACTCAGAATACCTAACCATATTGGAAGCTAGCTCCTAGGTAGTTAACTGAAAAGGAGTGGAAGTTGGGAAAGTTCTACAAATTACATGAGACTCCCAGTCATAATATAATAAGTGTAGGCACTTGCACGATGTGATTAAAGAATTAATAAGGAAAAAAATTACAACAATATGTGAAAGCCCCGTAAGACGGTGGGTAAGGAAACTCTAGCGCCCCTGTGCCGTCTTCCCAATAAGGGCAAGGCCAGCTTGGTGATGGTGCATTTTGGCAGCCTGAAAAACGATTAGTGATAAACACAATCATTGGTGAGCCTCATCATGCCATTAAGAGCTTTGCGGAAATGGATAAATTTATTGCAGCCCTGAAGAATGCTGAGAATGAAAGTTACTTTGCAGTCAAGGATGGAGCTCTGAAAAAACAATCTCAAACTATAACGGATGACATTTTTCCAGAATAGGGATGCTGATGGAGTTGAAGTTCCAATGATTGACCCACTCGTGATTTTAGCAGCGATTGGTCCTGCTATTGTGTGAAAGGTGTTAATTGACCATGGGAGTTCAGTTAGTATTTTGTTCAAAAAGCTTAGTTTACGTCTCGTATAAAGGTTCAATAGGATGGCTACTGGAGCCATAGGGTTTGTTGAATTACTGGTGGAATTTGGTGAGGGCGACCTCAGGTGAGTGCGAGTCATGCCCTTTTTACTGTTGGATATCTATTCTGCTTATAACGCATTCTTCCACCATATAGCCCTTGCTGAATTCAAAGTGGTCATCTCTCCCTAGTGTTTAACTATTAAATTCCCCATTAATAATGGGGTGTGGATTATGCGTGGAAATCAAGTGGTTGGCCGTGAGTGCTACGTCGCTGAACTGAAGGAAGTAAGGCGTAAGGAGAAAGGAAAAAGTGTAGAGGGTGTCCTCTGCATAAAGGCTTTGGATGCATAGCAACTATCGCCTGAGCCTGGCTCAGGAAAACTAGTTGGGTCTACAATGATATGGACTAACGAAAAGAGCTGAAGGGAAAATGAGTAGCTCCCTCTGAGTTGACAATCTTTGTTCCGATAAGTAAGGATGACCTAAGTAAAGTCCTGGAAGTCGGACTCAGCTCGATACTAGTGTGATGCGGGAGTTGGTTGGTTTTCTCTAGGAAAACCTGGATGTGTTTGCCAGGACATAAGAGGATACGTGTAGGATCTCACCTGGGATAGCGAGCCATGTATTAATCATAAATTCTAAATGAGTTCCTGTGAAACAGAAATGCCACAACCTGGGTTCGAAGAGATCCACTGTGCTTAAAGAAGAAGTGGATATGCTAAAGGATAACAGCTTCATCCATGATGCCTTATACCTAGATTGGATATTAAACCTGTGTTTGTGAAGAAAGCAAACAGGAAGTGGAGGACATGCATCAATTATTCTGACTTGAATAGATCATGCCCAAAGGAAAGCTTCCCGCTTCCAAGAATAGATCAATTGGTAGACTCAGCTACTGGACACGGGTTACTTTCATATATGAACGCGTACTTCGGATACAATCAAATCCTGATCCACGTCCAAAAACAAGAACATACTAGCTTCATCATCGACCTTGGACTCTTTGCTATCTGGTCATGTCCTTCAGATTACAGAATGTAGGGGCGACTTAACAGAGACTTGTGAATCGGATGCTTAAGAACCAAATCGGATGATCAATGGAAGTTTACATGGATGATATGCTCATGAAGTCACGATATTCTAGAAATTACATGGATGATCTAGCAAAGATGTTTGATGTCCTTCGACAGTACAGGATAACGCTCGATCATGCTCTTACGGTGTTGCATTAGGAAAATTCTTAGGTTATATCATCAACTCTTATGGAATTGAAGCCAATCCAGAAAAAATCAAGGCTTTTAAGAGAGATCGAAGCCCCAAAGATGATCAAGGGGGTCCAAAGCTTAAACAGGAAGGTTGCCGCTTTGAGTCGGTACATTTCTAGAGTAACTAATAAATGCATCCATTTCTTCAAGATGATCAAGAAGGGAAAGAGAAATTTCGAGTGGAATCAAAACTGCAAAAACGCATTCCAAGCTCTTGTAAACCACTTGGAGAGACCTCTCATTCTATTAAAACCGATGGTGGATGAGGTTTTGTTCTTATATCTGGCAGCGTCGATGCATGCTCCAAACACGACGGTTTTGAGTGAGGAATCTCACATCTAGTGGCGTGTCTACTACATTGGCAAACGATTGACAGGGGTAGAAAGAAACTACCCAAGACTAGAAAGGCTCGCATACGGTCTATTGATCGCTGCGAGAAAGCTCAGCCCCTATGCCCAGGCTCATCTGATCAACGTCCTTACCGATCAGCCTTTAAGATATGTCTTGCAATGACCTGAGCTTTCGAAAGGCTTTTGAAATGGAACATTGGATTGAGTTAGTACGATATCTCCTATCGTCCCTAAAGAGTAATCCAAGTCAGGTTTTAGTGAATTTCATAGCTGAATTCACTACACTAGATATCCTTTGGAGAGAAGTAGAGATAAGGAAGTTGGATGAAAGATGTATACGGATGGTGCCCCCAATAATCGGTGTTCGGGTGGTGGTGTTGTTCTTGTCACTCCCGAAGAACATCTAATATGCTATGCCTTGAAAGTTGACTTTCTAGCAACGAACAATGAAGTCGAATACGAAGCGTTGATTGCAGGACTCAAGGTCGCAAAGGAACTAAAAATAAAGACTTTGCACATTTTCTATGACTCCTAGCTAGTGGTATGCCAAGTTTGGAATAATATCAAGTGAAAGGAGCATGACTAGCCCTCTATCTAAATCGGGTTCTTGAGTTTCTTGAAGACTTTGAATATTACAAGATCACTCATATTCCTAGAGAGGAAAGTGAGAAAGCCGGCTCGCTTGCTAAGTTGGCTAATTCCGGAGATGTGAAGCTCATGACCCTAGTTCCAATGGATTTTCTTTCAACTTCGAGCATCGACCGAATGGATGTCGATTCGATCTAGGAAACTGAGCTTGGATGGGAGTCATGGATGACTCTGATTTTGAGTTATCTACAGAGAGTTATCCTTCCAAAGGGAAGGAATGAGAGATGCAAAATCCTTCAACAAGCCTCATGATATATTATGCAAGAAGGAATACTGTATAGGAAGGGTTTCTCTATCCTTATGTTATGGCGTGTCACTCACGACGAGGCCAAATGTGTTCAAAAAGAAGTTTATGAAGGGGCCTGTGGCACAACATTGCGGGCAGACCCTAGCAAGGAAAATCCTTTGTTACAGGCATTTCTAGCGAAATGTTAATCGATATGCAGCTAACTACACCCGAAGATGTGACAAGTGTTAGAGATTCGCTAAAATTCCATAGGCTCCGTCGATGGAAATTACCCAAATGGTCGTTCCATGGTCGTTTCCAGTGTAGGGTATTGATATTATCGGTATATTGCCGATATCTAAAGGTGGCATAAAGTACGCCATCGTGGTGGTTTATTACTTTACTAAATGGGCTAAGGACTTTGGCCATAATTACTATGAAGAAATAATAAACTTTGTAGTTTGGAATATCGTTTGTCGCTATGGGGTTCCATAAGAAATCGTCATTCATAACAGGACCTAATTCGATAGCACGGGGTTTAAGAATTTCTGTTGCCGACACCACCTAGAGAAGAGATTTGTAGTGCTAGCACATACTTAGGCAAATGGATAAGTTGAAGTTGTAAACATGATTATCAAATCTATTCTAAAGAAATGATTAGAAAAGGCTAATGGCAAGTGGGTCAACGAACTCCCGTTAATGCTCTAACCTTATTGCACCACCCGTAAGTCAGCAACTGGCCATTCTACGTTTGCCTTGGCCGATGGATAGGAGGCGATGATCCCGATCGAACTAGAAATGCCCTCTCATCGGGTTACTCACTATGATCAATGGATGAATGAGAAACTCCTTCCGGAGTCGATTGGTGTGATCGATGAGAAGCGGACCAAAGCTAAGTTGAGAGCAGCTTCATATATGCACCAAGTGGCATGATACTACAATACCAAAGTTAGAGTTCGAACCTTTGAAATCAGTGATTTGGTCCTTAAACAAATCTTCCCTGGCCCTAAGAACTTAGGCCCGACTTAGGAAGGTCTGCATGTAATATATAGAAGGCTTGAAGATGGCACTTTCAAGCTAGCAATTACAAACGGGATCTCACTCTCGAGGGCATGGAATAGCGAGCATCTACGATGCTATTTAACTTAGAGAACAAATTTGTAAATAATAGGCTAGAGCCATGTAATAAGACAGAATTTTGTCACTTTCCAACTTTAATCAAATAAAATAACCTTTCAAGCTAGAAATTCTACATCTCCATTTGTTAAAAGTTATGGTTTTGATCAACTTGAATGAATCTACATATGATTAATGTAGTTGTGCAGGTGCCCGAAGATGGGTGCTAGTCAAACTTCTACGGCCCATGATCAGACCTGTGAAGTTCCTTTTTGATGTTCGAAGATTGAATAAGCTAACTCTTGCCATTGGATTAGGGGCAGGAGTACAAAAATAAGCCGGACTAGACATAAACGTCCACATCCTAACTCTCGCCCCAGGAGTAGGAGCCGGAGTATAAATATAAGCCTAACGTGATATGACTGTCTATATCCTGACTCTTGCCTTCAGATTGAGGGCAGGAGTATAAACACAAACCGGATGCAATACAAGCCTCTGTACCCAATCTCTCATACCCGGAGTAGGAGCTGGAGTATATACTTAAGCCGGATGAAACATGTCATCTGTAAATTGGCTCTTGCCCCGGACTGGAGGTATAAGTACGAATGAAAATAGGTGTGACAAATCCACTTAATCCTTAACACCTTTCCAGGAGGAGGTGGAACGGTAGCTTCGCGCTCGAAGTAAAGCGGATTTACTTTGTAAGCCTTTGGTCGATGCCCAAGGTTAGGCGAGATCGAATGCTAACATTCTAGATGAGGATGTGTGGACTATGATTTTAAGTAATTAGCTTAAACCTATGCTCAAAGTTTGGTGCGCTTAGGACTTATTATCCTAGAAAGGATATTCCAACCACTATCCTAAGTGGTTTACCCTAAGGATTGCTTTACATTTGATTAAATGATGCGAATTGAAAAATTACATAAATAATCATGGACCCAATCCGAGAATGGTCACTAAGAGAGATAAATCGCAAGTACATTTAATGGAAAGCATATACCTTAAGCAATTAGACAAATTTGAGCAAAGATTTTTACAAAAGAAAATGTCTTTGTTATTGACGTCAAACTAGGAAAGCTAAGTACAAGTGGTTCATACCAAAAGTGAAAAGGTAGTAACAAGGGCTAGAATTCGTACATGGTCGGCCAACAAACAAAAGGAGTCTACTCTTAGAAAAGCAAACCAGCAACTATTTTTTTGGACCTCTTTCTCTTCTTAGAATCAGGGAAGACTTAATTGAGCTCTCTACTTGCCTCTTTCCACCACTTCCTCTACCGCATTGGCCTTTGGAGGGAGTTCTTTGCGAAGATCCAACAGCCGCACTCTCGTGCTTCTAGGCAGAGAAATGAAGGCCGGAGTACTTTGTGAAAATACTATCCCCATAGTTTGAGCATCTCCAGGCACAGGAATGTAAACTGGAGTGAAAATGGTTTTCCTGGACAAAGCGATCGATAATGAGGAGGAAAAACTTCTATGTGCTCCTGCTTGTTTTGACTGGCAAGGAGGATATCCGCCCCAAGTTTTTTCTCAAACTCGTGCATGGGAGCGCCCGACAGGGACTGGGAGACCCCAGTAATAATAACATCCTCATCAACTTGAGTCCCCTGATTCTCATTGTTCCCTTCTTCCAACAACACGTTTATCATGCGCTCGTCAAGGCTTAAGGACTCGTCAACCAGAATGCTAAGAATTATTGTTGAGATCATGATGATTATAGATTACCTTGCCAATATTTGCGGCCTCAATTGAGAATCCTTGGTAGGAAGCAGAGCAATTCTAGGCTAACTTGTAGCTAAAGAAATACAAAGCAGGAGGTTAGTGATGTTGACCGACGACACATCAACTCTTTTTAATATAGGAGAAGTCAATGAGATACCTTCTTCAGTTTGAACTTCCACATGAGCTGAAGTAATGTCGGGAGTTCCTTCAGGAGTAGGGGAGAGAATGGATTTCTAGAGCTATGGCTTCTCTAGGTCATAACCAACGTCGGCAAAAGGAATAAACGATGGAACTTGGAGCAGCTTGAGTCCTGCGAATTTGACCAGGTGTAACATTATGATATGCAGAGCCACAACCTTCACCTAACCCTTTTCAAATGGTTGAATTAAGTTTCGGATGAATAAGATGTTGGTCGTTATAGAGGATTTTGGGCTCATCTCCCTTCATAATCTCTTTTTCCACCTACTCCATATCAATCTTATCACTATTACGAAATTATTTCTCTTCCTCGATAATCCATTCCTAGGCACAGGCAAGCATGAAAGGGTTATCTTCCTTGAACCACTCCAGGTTTAGAAATTTGAGCACATTGGTATTGTACTAAGTGATCACTGGCTCAAGCTTCTTCAACATCTACTCCTCTATTCAATCCTTAGCCTGCTTTATTACAGCTTCAACCTCTCTCTTGACGAGAGAATCAACATTCCTAACCTTTTCAAGCATACTTTCCCTCTCGATCATGATGGCGACTAACTCAGCGTATGCATCCTGAGCAATTTTCTACGCTTCATTTTTTCCTTAATCTCATGTTCGAGCTTGATTTTCAGTGCAGCTTTGTTCCACTTGGCGGCATCCCTTTTCACTTCAAGCTCGTGGTTTTGATGACGCGCTTGCTCAATTTTGTTCAAATCCTTGGATCTCTCTGCTTTGAGTGCTTTAATGACCTTTTCGGCCTCCTTCTCTACTTTGTATTGATATTTTATCAAATTCTTGAGCTTAATATCGAGAGCGGCTATGATTTTGTTGTTTTTGGCCTCAATGAGTTTCTGGTTCTCTATCTGTTACAGCTTGTCCCTTGGGACTTTTGAAATCTTTTCTATTAGCTGCGCCCATTCATTATATTGATTATGGACATTGATCGTCCAGTCGGGTGGTCCTCTATTGGAATTCAGTAGGAATTCTCTTTAAGTTTGGCAAGAACTTAACTCCTTCAAACCAAATGTTGGGGAATTCTCTTTTGTGCTCGGCCATCCCCACAGTGTCTACCTGTTGCTCCTCCGTAATGGCCGAAGCAACAACGCTTCCTTTACTTGGCCTCTAGTGAAAATTGTTAGGGCCACTCTTATGAAGTTTGTGCTTAGAAGATCGACCGAAGTGAGATAGTGCCCTGAGTTGTAAAGGGACAGAGGCAGGTGGTGGAGCTCGGGAAGAGTCAGCCGGTGGAATATCATCGTGGTGGTCAGGCTGTCTATCCGAGCCTCTAGAAGGAGGTGATCTAGATCTAGGTCGGCGCTTTGAAGCGGAGTCATGAGAAGAATGGTCCTTGTCATAACTACTCCTATGCCGTTCATCTCTATCACGGCTGGAGCGGTAGCTTGAATCATAGTCTCGAGCACTTCCTTGATGGTATGAGCTCGACCAGGGTCGTTGAACATGGTACATTTTTCTTTCAAAGATCGAAATGAATGTTTTTTCTTATCCATTGAACATGTGAAGCAATCAGGGATGAGTTAGATCAAATGGGAAAGGCCAGGGGTCAAGTGCAAGTTTCGTATAGTGCGTGCATGCATGTATCCTAGTGTCCTCCGGACAGACCATGTACTAGTGCGTTACTCATGGCAGTAACCTCTCCTGCACCTGTTGGAATGATGTCCTTCTAAAAGTGGATTAAAGAACTGAGGTAACTAATGCTAATGTTACCAATGTCGAAGGAGCCGAACTCCGTAGGGATAGGCCCTAGACCAACAAATGTGCCCGTTGAAGGAATAGATGAAGTCTTCTCTGCACTTGTGACTAGTGGAGACGAAGTAGAAGTCTACGCCTACAAAATTCTTGCAATAGATTTCTTTTTGGGAGCAGGTGGTGGGTCGTCTCTGGGTCTCTGGGTTGTTTAGTCTAGGATCCGTTGCACACTTCAATGTCACTTTGGCTGGCCTCACCACCTTTTCCAATAATTTCTCCTTCCTAGGCATCTTCTGTTCTAGTTCCATGTTTTCTACGGCTCGGGCTCCAGGACTTGGAACAGAGGCAACTCACGATCGATTTCGCCTCCTGCAGGTGGATGGCTATCGTCAATATCATCAACATCATCCTCAATGTTGAAAACTGGAACTATGCTAGTGTTGTTTGGCTTTCCTCGAATAAGACATAAGCGAGCAGATTCTCGTTCGTTAATAGAGTTCTTATATGCCTATCCTCCATTGGAATTTCCATGAGAGTACTAATGGTATCTGAAAGTGACCCACCGTCGGGTCTCATCGGAACATATGTACAACAATGAGAGATAAATTAAGCATGTAGATTATAAAGCAAATGCACGGATGGCATTTGAAATAAAAATTACGTCCACATATCCATGTACAAGTGAATCCGAGTGGACAACGCACATAGAACCGCTCAACTTTGAAATAACTCAGCTTGTTCCAAGCTCCAATGACGATTCTACAACCCCTCATTCGCTCTAAGTAAATAAGAGACCGGTTTTCTTTATAGCTTTTAAAGCTATAAATGTTCGGATTTTTTTTATTTCCAAGCACTCATTTTAAATGCTCAGAGAAAACTAGATAAGTGCTCAGAAGAAAAGCATAGCTTTTTGGATGCAGCTATATGGGAGCCAGTTTCAATAAGATCAAGACTCGATGAACGAATTAATTAAATAGTGGGACGCAACCCGCTAAACACATATACTTGTTGCAAGCTATGTACCCTTCTAGAGGATCGTGAACTCTTTGGTCGTGATACAGTGCCAGGACATCGTCAAATGGAATGTCATACTTACACGTATTCTACAAAAGGATCCCTCGTCGATTTTGGAAGGAACAAAACCGACCGGGTTATCCATTTCTATAAAAAGCTTGACAAATAATTAGCATTAGAAGATTAACTACAAACCATACCCCCATGCTAAAGTGGATTCTAGTTGTGTGCAGTGTAATGCAATGCAATTCAGATTATTATTTAACTGTTTATTTTAGCAGTTCATGTTGAAGTCTAAATATTGCTCGAAGAGATCGTCATCGCTGACCGTCCCGGCTAGCTTAATGTTATCAGTCGTGCTTCGGAAATGTTCTAGATGAAACAGGAATTTGATGTGGGTCCCTAAGGCAATGTTTAGTTGTGAAACTTGGAGTAGGCAAAAATTCGCCAAAGTAGGGAGTCTCGCCGACCCTCGTAATCAAAGGCTTCCTTCATCCCCGATGACTCCAAAAACCATGGCCATTAACGCTCTTCTTCATCTATGTCCACGGCTGTTCCACTTCATCCCCACCATCAAGTTCGCCATACACCTACCTATTACTACAATTTCGAGATTCAAAAGAAGGGCCGATTCGAGTAGAAACGGGCTCCTAAAACAGGGTGTAACATCCCCCTACACGGAGGCCCAAAACTAACGGCTATGGATGCTGCAGTCAACTATAATTATTAATCCTTGGAAACCAAATATGGTTATGTTAGATACATTAACACACAAAAACACATGAATATAACAAAAAATTTAAACATCAAACAAGATCCACATTCCATTTTAAAATTTTCAAATTCATTACATGATCCCACAATCGTTAACCACGTATGGAGAAAATATATTTATTACAACATATGCCAAGAGCGACGTATGAAGATCCCCCTTGGATGAACAGAGTATGAATTGGCAATTTAACAACTTTTCCTTTACATCAACACAGCGAAATAAAAAAAAGAGAACTCTAGATAGTTATCATGCCTCATGCTCGTCTCCGGAAGCTTATTTCTCGAATGAGGTACTTGAAAACCTCAACTCCCAAACTACTCAAAATCAATTGAGTACCCAAGAATTTAAGGGGGAAAACATAAACTTTGAGTCAGACATAAAGCCTGGTATGAATAATAATCTACCATCTCAAACCATTTAGATACCTAATGAGACCACGCCGCTTAGCGGAACGTGTTTTCCCCTTACTTGTGTCGGAACCATCAATTTCGAAAGCATTTTTTTATAAACAAGGTTATCATTTGAAAGCTCTACTTTTAAACAAAGAAAGTTGGCTACAAGTTTGAAAGCAACTGAGTATTGACTTGGTCGAAAGCACCCTTTAAAAACAAGGCAGGTGTATATCTTTTTGACGCAAATAATGGTTTCGTCTCTATCGAAAGCAATGCTTTCGACACCCTGCCTTCTGCACTTCACCAATCCACTTTGTACCAATCTCATTGATACCATGTGGATTGGCTTCGGCTCGGTTGGTTTCGACTGAGATGGAGCATAGGCATTGGAGTCGAAAGGCACTTCTAAAGGAGACGGAACCAACTTTTCTGGGTAAAAACTGTTTAATGCCAATTAAAGCAAATACTTTCTAACTAACCTGCCACGTGTAAACATATGATTAGTTGCCTTAACTTTTCAAATTCTTTAACAAATAAATTCCATTTAATTTTAGATCTGCACCAAGGTTAGTTTAGCAAATAAGCCCTTCCATTAAGGAAAATCAAAATTTCAAATAAGTCCTTCTCAAAATAGTGTAATTTCCATAGCAAATCACTTAGGAAAAATCCTTAAAAATTATAGAAATTCATTTTCATCATGTTATCTAACAAATCAAAATTTTAGACCCAAATTCTCAATATGATTTCTAAAATAAATTTCTAAACCCAATTAACCATATGTTCCTTTGAAAATTCATAATAATCTTTTCATAGATTGAAAAATTATCAAAATTAAAACACAGCTCCAAAATCATATTTTGCATAACACAATTTTTTTTCCATGGCATTCAAAGATCATTTACAATTGGTTTTACCCTAAAATCGCATAAATCCTTATTTAAACATTCTTTTTAAATTAAGCAATTTGTAATTCAAGCATATCATCAACCAAATCATCATAAAAACGAATTTAATTTTAAAGTTGAAAACATAAGATCATAAAACAAAATAGAGATGGCATAAATTATTATTCACCTTGATTAAGATAAGGAGATTGGATTGAGATTGAGTTTATTCCCCTAGCTTTAATCCTTCGCTTTACTTTGATTTTTCTCCTCTTTGGCAATGACCCTCTCCAGCCAACATGTTGGTGATTTGCATGGCCTTCTATACAAGCTTCAAATGGCATCATTCCTATACTAGTCTGATAACTATTACTATAGGAAAAATCAACCAAATGTAGGCGATCTTCCCAAGATCCACCAAAGTCTAATACACAAGCTCTTAGTAAATCCTCTACTACCTTATTGACTCTCTCTGTCGCCCCATCCTTTTGAGAGTGATATCTAGTACTCATCTTGAGCTTAGTGCCTAACAAACCTAGTAGACTCTTCCAGAATTGGCTAGTTAACAAAGCATCTTTGTCACTGATAATGCTACTACGAGCTCCATTTATTCTAACTATGTTCTTTATGAATAACTTAGCTAAAACAGATGTCGTCCTGGTTGACTTAACTGGAATGAAATGGGCACTCTTGGTCAACCTATCCATTATAACTCATATACTATCATTTCCTATATTTGACCTTGGCAACCCGTCTATGAAATCCATGGATATCGAATCCCATTTCCAAACTAAAATCCCTAGAGGTTGAAGCAATCCCTTGGCTCTTGATGTTCGGCTTTCACTTGTTGACAATTTGCACACTGCCTAACCCATAAGCCAACATCCCTCTTCATACCATCCCAATAGAGGCTCATCCTCATATCTTGATACATTTTGGTCCCTCCAGGATGAACCACAAACTTGGATCGATGACATTTTCTAAGAACTTCTTTCCTCAAGTTCTTAACATTTAGAACACACAACCATCTCTTCATTCTCAACCATCCTCTCTGGTCAAGACCAAAATCTTTAGATCATCGATCTCCATTCCAACCTCAAGCCTTCTAATCCTATTGGCTAATATTAGATCCTCTTTCTGCTTAGAAGCAATTCTCTCAATCAACACCGGTCGGACTTCTAAACAAGACAACATGGCAGTACTATGACTAGAACTAGCAGTCGATCTTAACTGCACACTATAACCAGTCAAAGCTTCTAAATCCTTCCGCTCTGCCAACATGGCTAACGCCACATTCTGATATCTTATGCTAAGATCATCCGCTGCTTTCTTACCTTTCCTGGTGTATACTCTATACCAAAATCATAAGCAGCCAAAAACTCCAGCCACCTTTGTTGTCTCACATTCAACTCCTTCTGAGAGAATAAGTACCTTAAATAAGGCTTATGATCTATGTATAGCTCAAATCTCTTTCAAAAGAGATAATGCCTTCAAATCTTCAATGTGACGATCACCACACCTAACTCCAAATCATGAGTAGGACAACTTACTTCATGCGATTTAAGTTGTCATGAAGCATAGGCAATCACTTTACCATTCTGCATCAAAACAACTCCCAATCCAGTTCCACATGCATCGGTATACACCACCAACCCTTGGTTTCTGTCTGGAACTATTAACACAGGTGCATTGCTCAACAAATGCTTTAACTTAAGGAATATTCCTCAAACTTTTCGAACCAAACAAACTTTACCTCCTTTCTGGTTAGCTTAGTCAAAGGCACTGCTAGCCACGAGAAATCCTTAATAAGTCTAAGAAAATTTCTAATCACAGTCACCATCTCTGGTCTCTTCTAATTATTAACATTTCGATCTTATATGGATCGATTGACAACTGTTTCTTTGAAACCACGTTATCAAGAAACTTAACATCCTTCTTCCAAAAATGATACTTGAAGAATTTCGCCTTTAACTGATACTGTTTCAGCATTTCAAGCATAACTCTAAGATGATCTGCATGCTCTCTTTCATCCTTAGAGTACACCAAAATGTCATTTATAAACACAAACATAAATCTATCCAAATACTCTTGGAAGACTCGGTTCATCAAATCCACGAAGACAAAAGGTGCATTCGTTGACCCGAATGACATTACTAACCACTCATACGAACCATATCTTATTCGAAATGCTGTCAAAGGAATGCTATCCTCCGCCACTCCTAATTGACGAAAGCCTGTCACAAAATCCAACTGGGTAAACACTCAGGCTCCACTCAACCGATCAAATAAATCATCAATTTTAGGCAAATGATACTTATTCTTGATCGTCCTCTCATTCGGCTTACGATAATTAATACACATCCTCAATGATCCATTTGGTTTCATTATGAATACCATGGCCACTCCTTAAGGTGAACTTCTTGGTCTAATAAAATTCCTTCCTTCTAGATCCACTAGCCGCACCTTCAATTCCTTCATCTCAATCGGTGTCATCCTGCTAGGTGGTCTACTTACAAGTTCAGCTCTTGGCACAAGATCTATCTGAAACTCAGTAGCTCGTTTTGGTATTAGTCCTATGACCAGCTAAAAGACATTTGCAAACTCTCTTGCTACTCGAACCTGGATTAATTCTTCTCTCACTTCCATTGCACTTAACAAAGCACAACTACTCTGGTCAGAATTCTCTACTGAGAATATAATTCGATTATGACTATCATGGAATCTTGGTGATATCTCTCCATCCATGCAAAATATCCTAGCCTCATACCTTCTCAACCAATCCATACCCAAAATGATTCTGAAATCTAAGAAATCGAAAACATACAGACTACATGCAAACTTATGACCTAACAAATCAAGTTTTGACTAGTAACATCTCATCCCCAGAGTTGCATACCCTCCTATTGGATTCGCAACCCTTAAGGAAGTAACAAGATATATGGGTTCTAAGCATAACCTATCAAATAGTATCCTAACTAGTATACTCTGAATCAAAAACATACCTTCCATCATAGTCTTTTCTTTATCAGCTATAGTTGGCTTAGCAGATGATGGTCCAACAGCAAAAACATTTCCTTTGTTTTCCCAAACCTGTTCTAAACGTTGGTTCTTATAATGCCCAACTTGATCACAGTTAAAGCACTTCACATTCTTCTAATCTGCAGGCTTCTTCCCTTTGCCTGACTGGCACTTATTTGTATAATGACACTTCTTGTGATATTTGTAGCAAACTAAATCATCCTTTGCCTTCTTGGCATCATCTCCCTTTTGGGCTCCCTTCTTCTTAAAGAACTTTCTCTTCTTTCCCTGAGAACCCCGGGTTTCAATTCCCTTCTCTCTAACACAAACAACAAGCATCTCCTCATGGTGGATTTCCATCTCCACAACCACATTACAAGGATCACGGATATGTATTGGGGTCGCCCTAGTAAGCTCAGGTCTCAATCCCCATATGAATCTCTCATTTCTCCCGATGACAATGTCTATAGCAGTGTACCCATATCGAGACAGCTCATCAAACTTAGTTGCATACTCGATAAATAACATCTCTCCCTAAACTAGATCCATAAACTTTCTCATCAACGCTGACTTAGCGACCTCAGATAACAACCTTTGTTAAATTTCCTTCTGAATTCAGCCCATGTTAACTTTTCCTCCGGAAATTTAGCGGTAACACTATTCCACCAATGAAGTGCTGACCCTTGTAACTGTCTAGAGGCCTACCTTCTCTTCTACCCATAATCTAAACCAAAATCAGCAAAGGTATATTCATAATGCAACAACCAATTCTCTACCTCAATAGCATCCTTTGTTCCCATAAATAGCTTCCCACTAAGACTGGTGTAATCTCTGCTCAGCTTAACATAATTATTCCCAATTGGAGCCACATAATTAGCTCCTTCAACATTTCCAGCAATCCAGCAGCAATTCATGCTTGCATTACATTGACAAAGAACTGATACATCACTCTCATATCTATTGGTGGATTTCCAGCACCCACATTAGCATCATCATTTTGGTTAGCATTAGCCCGTCGACCTTGGTTCCTCCTGGCATTAGGTCAATCATTTTTGTTGGTTATGGTGCTTCCTCCACCGAGATTTCCTCTTCCTTTTCCTGCTTCCATATTTTTTTCTCATAAATCTACATACAAGCCTTAGTAAGATACAAAAGAACGGTCTGAGAGAGAGGGGATTACTTACTTATATATATATAATACAAGTACGTTACTATAACATTAACCCAAACCATGATCGTATTTCTAATTCATTGGATTATGTTTGAAAATCTTTTAGGTTTAAATTTCTTTTAAGTTTTCATAAATGTATGCTCTAATACCAACATGTAATATCCCCTACTTCGAGGCCCAAAACAAATGGCTACGATGTTGTAGTCATCCATAGTTATTAATCCTCGGCGACCAAATACGACAATACTAGATACATTGATATACAGAAACACATGAATATGGCAAAAAATTTAAACATAAGATCCACATTCCATTTCAAAACATTTCAAATTCATTACATAATCCCACGATCATTAACCACGCTCGGAGAAAATATATTTATTACAACATACGCCCAGAGCGACATATGAAGATGCCACCTTGGATGATCAAAGTATATATAGGCAATTTAACAACTTTGCCTTTACATCAACACAGCATAATCAAAAATAAAAGAGAACTCTACATAGTTATCATGTCTCCTACTCGTCTTTGTAAGCTTATTCATCTAATGAGGTACTTGGAAAACTCAATTCTCAAACTACTCAAAATCAATTGTGTACCCGAGAGTTTAAGGGGAAAACATTAACTTCGAGTCAGACATAAAGCCTGGTATGAATAATAACCTACCATCTCAAACCATTTAGATATCTAGTGAGACTATGCCGCTTAGCGGAATGTGTTTTCCCTTTACTAGTATCCTAAAACCTTTATAAAACCATATATTGTGCTCCTGCATTCATAGTGGTTAAAACAATTCAAAGCAAAATGATATGATGATATGAAAAATAAGTGAATCAATTCTAGATTACCCATCTCTAATAATTTTGACTATCTGTCGCAATTATAGTTTCTAGGGTTACTATTAACCCAATAGTTTTCATGGGCTAACTACCAATTAAATATTTAAGGACTCCCTATCCAATTACATAGTTTTCATGTGATCATTAAAAATCTATTGGCCCCTGCTAATTTCTTTACTGTTTCATGGGTTCTCCTTAACCTATTGGTAAATTCAATATCTTTTCTTTTATCCTAGTTTTCATGGGTTGACTAGCTATCAATATCTTAATCCGGATATAGTTTCCATGGGCCAACTACAAACCTCTTTTCCCCTGCCAATATCAAATCATAGTTATCATGGGCTAACTATGAACCTATCTTCCTGGCATTTTCATTTATACATAATTTTCATGAGTTTACCATGAACAAATTGTCCCCTGCCAATATCTTTTCTTATAGATAGTTTTCATGGGTTACCCTGAACCTTTTTACCTCTGCCAATATCTTCCTTTAATATTTTAGCATCCTATATTCTGTTCTTCCTGACATCCTGGATGTAATTTTACTCATTCAGGAGTTAACTTGATTTATATTCGCTACCGGATCAACCTAGCTAGTTATTCTTCCCTTTCCCAAAATATAATTGTAGGTCCATTACAATGTGGATATATACATATATGAAGAAGCAAACACAATAACTTGGTTAATCCCTTTAACCTTTTAATCAAAGAAAACTTCTTCAAGAACTCCTTTTCAAAACACTATATTTATTTATGCCACGGTTTTCTTTTCAAATGAGATTAGATAATTTGTTTTTGAAAACTAAGGCTTTCGAAACCTTCAAAACCTTGCTTTCGACCTCACTGGATAACCTCCTTTGAAAGCATATAAATCTCTTTTCAAAACATTAGGCTCCTGCCTTTCGAAACACTTTAAATTCTATCTTTCGAATGTAATAAATTATTACTTATTAACTCTTATTAGCATAGCTTTGAAACCATTGAAAGTACCCCTTTTGAAACCTTTAAAAGTCCCCATTTTGAAACCTTTGGAAGTATCCCTTCCAAAATCATTAAAGTCCCTCTTTTGAAACCATCTGGTTTATATTTAAAAATATCATTTGGGTCAAAGTGAATCTAAAAGAAAGTATCTCTTCAAAACCATTTTATTACATAAAAGTATTGGGCATAACATGATGGTGCTGGCACCATCCCTTTCGAAAGTTTCAAAACATTTAAGTTAAAACACTAAAGGATAGCATCGAAACCCCCTTTCAAATCCATTGCCTTCAAAACCCTTGGACCCTTCTGAAAGCAGTAAGGAAGTGGCTTAGCATAAGTTTAAGACAAAGGCACCCTTCGAAAGCACTGATGACTTTAATACACTTGAAAGGTAAAAGAACAACAGTTGGGTTTCGACTTGGTCGCAACCAAGAATTTCAAAAGCTTATTTTATAAACAAGTTTCTCAGTCAAAATCTCTACTTTTAAACAAAGAAAGGTGGCTATAAGTTTGAAAGCAACTGGGTATCGACTTGGTCGAAAACACCCTTCAAAAACAAGGCAGGCTTATGTCTTTTAAAAGTAAACCAGGTTTCGTCTCTGTCGAAAGCAATGCTTTCGGCACCATGCCTTTAGCACTTCACCAATCCACTTCATCCAATCTCATTGATACCATGTGGATTAGCTTTCACTAGGTTGGTCTCGACTAAGATGAAGCTGAGGCATTGGAGTTGAAAGGAAATTCTAAAGGAGGCGGAACCAACTTTTCAGGGAAAAAACTCTTTAATGCCAATTAAAGCAAACACTTTCCAATTAACCTACCATGTGTGAACATATGATTAGTTACCATAACTTTTCAAATTCTGTACCAAAATAATTGTCGCTTACTTTTAGATCTAAACCAAGGTTAATTTAGCAAATAATCCATTCCATTAAGAAAAACCAAAATTTCAAATAAGCGCTTCTTCTAAAATAATTTAATTCCCATAGAAAATCACTTAGGATAAATCCCCAAAAATTATAGAAATTCACTTTCATCATGTTATCTAACATATCAAAATTTCAGATCCAAATTCTCAATATATTTTTTGAAATAAATTTCTAAACCCAATTAACTATATTTTCCTTTGAAAATACATAATAATCTTTCCATAGCTTGGAAAATTATCAAAATTAAAATCCAACTCCAAAATCATGTTTTACATAATATAATTTTTTTCCATGGCATTCAAAGATCATTTACAACCGGTTTTGTCCTAAAACCGCATAGATCCTCATTTAAACAATCTTATTTAAATTAAACAATTTGTAGTTGTAGCATATCATCATCCAGATCATCATAAAAACGAATTTAATATTAAATCCAAAAAACATATGATTGTAAAAAAATAGAGATGGTATATATTATTCACCTTGATTAAGTTAAGGAGATTGGATTGAGATTGAGATTTATTCTTCTAGCTTTAATCCTTAGCTTTACTCTGATTTCTCCTCTTTTCTTCCTAGCATTGGCCGACTCCTCTTTACGTTTGTGTTTTGTTTTTAAACGTGAATGAAAATTATGAAACGTGAATGGAATGAGAATATATATAAGGGTAAGGGGTTATATGCGGCTAATTCCCATTATGCCCTTATGTAAAGTAATTAGCTTAAAAACCATTCTTTATCCCATTTAATTAGTTAATTGAGCATGATCTTTTATTTATCCAAATCTCAATTCCCTTATCACTTAAAATTTACATTATTATATTTAATTTACCTAATTAAATCTCCTAAATAATGTTATCAAAAATTGGGGGCGTTATATAGGGATTCGGGTCGGTAGTGGAGGATCTCACTAAGGTGATGAGCGACGGAGGCATCAGTCAGGGATAGGATGCGATGGATCTTAATTGGGGAGCAAGTAATCGTTAATAGCGGCAGTTCAAAGCTTTAAATCAAAGATGAGTGAGCAAGTAGGGAGTTAAAGCAAGAAATAACTAGTTATATAAAGTCTTAAATGTGAATTCCCTGGTAAAAAACTTGGCAAACTTTCCAAATGTGGAATCGGTACCCAGTCCCAAACCAGGTAACAGTACAGAGCCTCAAAATAAACAAAAAAATACAAAAATATGCACAAGTATATGTATGGTTTATGCATATGTGTGCGAGTGCATATGCATGTGTGATGAGCCATGTGTGTATACCCAAAATTTAACGAATAAAATTGAACGAGGGTTAGAATCATACATGGAGAACTCATGGATGGAATTAGTCTAAAATCATCGTACTTGAAATAGCTAACCATAGGATCAAGTTCCAAATTGATAGTCCTAGAGGTAGCAGAATGTCATAACTGATTAATACAAATATGGCAATTCACGAATCGATTCGCGAAAAGGCAGCGACCATTCAAAGCACAAAGTGGAATCCTTCACGAAAATCTTAGCTTGTCCTGATTCAAAGCACATCAAGTTGGAAAAAAGATTTACTTCAGGGGTAAGTGTTATCCTGCCTTTTGACTAGACAGAATCCAAACAAGCTGGACAGATAGAACTTGGAGTTATCAAGGCGAAAATCCCAGAGAGATAGCCCGGGAGTCTAGAAACTAGGTACAGGCAGAGCCAGAAGTCCAAACCAAAGCCATCAAAAATAATAAGGTAATTGTAACATCGCTCATTTAAAGGCCCGCAACTACTGCTACGGATGATATGGTTATCCATAATTATTAATTTCTGGTGATCGAATGCGGAAATATTAGATGTATTGATAACACGGAAGCATATGAATATGGCGAAAATTTTAAATACAAATTAAATTCAAATTTTCTCATTTCATTACATAATAAGATTTCAATTTCATTACATAATCCCAATTCACAAACCCCATTCGAAGAAAATATAATTATTACAACATATCCAAGTGCGACATATGAAGATACCCTTTTGAATGATCAGAGTCAACTATCTGGCATTTAATACAACTTGCCATTACAACACAAAAGTAGAATCAAAACACAGTTGAAAATAGATATAGCTCCTACTAGCTAGATTGCCTCATGCATGTCTCCTAAAGCTTATTCGTCTAAAGAGAACATGAAAACCCTTACTCTTAATCTACTCAAATGAGTACCCGAGAGTTTAAGGGGAAAGATAAAAACTTTAGGTCAGACAAAAGGTTTGGTGTGAATAATAACCTACTATCTCAGACCAATTAGATATCTAGTAAGACTACGCCGCTAAGCACAACGTGTTTTCCCTTCACCGGTACCTTTATCATAATAAAATAACCATATATTGCAATATGCCCTGAATTTCCCATCCCAATATATCTGACTATCTGTCTTAGTTTATAGTTTCTAGAGTTACTATTAGCGTATTAGTTTTTTATGCATTGACTAATAACTTGTTCCAATCTTACGGACTATCTATCTGATTTCATAGTCTTCATGGGATTAGTAAGAACCTATTTGTTTCTACCAATAATATTATCGAATCATAGTTTTATGGGATCACTATGAAACTATTGGATTCTCCAATAACTTTATCCAATCATAGTTTTCATGGGATCACTATGAACCTATTGGATTCTCTAGTAACATCTCTCAAATAATAGTTTTCGTGGGCTAACTATGAACCTATTGATCTCCATCAATAACATATTCTGGACATAGTTTTCATGGGATCACTAAGAACCTATTGGCGCATGCCAATAACATATCTCATAGCATAGTTTTCATAGGCTAACTAAAAAACCTGTCTAACTCGATAATCTTTAGGTCAGTTCTGTGCATCCTATATTTTGGTCCACTAGACCTCCTGGATGAAATTCTACTTACACAGGAATTAAGTAAATTTATATTCACTATTGGGCCAATCTAATTGGTTATCCTGCCCTTACACCCCAAAATGCAGTTATGGGTCATAAACAAAGTGAATATGATAAAAATAGCATACATAATGACTGATCAAGTAAACCCAAAATGTAAACATCCATAATCGTAGTCCTTCTAATCATTTTTTTAAGATGTATAGTTAATACCCTTAAACCATAATTTAAATAAGGAAATCATTTCTTTGTATTTTCAAAGTATAATGCCATCTGTAAAACCTTTTTTTATACATTTCCACATATATGATTGAAAGTGATACAAGGTTTATTGCTTTCAAAACATCTTATTTTGATCAATGCCGACATCATATCATGTTGATGTGAAAGCACAAGGCTTTCTGCCTATTAAAACTCGAACACTAAACATGCAGCGTGACTAGCCTCGATAACAATAATGTCATCGACCCTCATGATACATAGGCTATCCTCCTATTTAGAAAAGCGAAGATTAATTAAAAGCGGCATAAGGTAAACTCAATGATAAGTTTAAAAAAGGCCTGGCAGGGCTCGACAACTTGTTAAAAGCGGCATAGGTGCGACGAAATTTTAAAGCATTGGGCTTGATGACCATAGGGTCGACGAGGCTGAAACTCGAAATCATTTAATAAAACAGATTAATATCAAGGTTATAAAGTCGGTGATCCTATAGAATATAAGAGGCTACATGCCTCTTTGTAAAAAATGCGGCATGTATAAGCATCGACATGCTCATGTCTAGTCCTTTCTCTTTATCTTTATTACCTCAACCTAGATGAGGTTCAACCTAATCCACCTCATGCCAAGCTCATTGACATCATGCGGCATTGTTTTGTACCGCATCAATGACATTGTAATGTAGTGAGATTTGGCTCGACATAGCCGGTATCGACATGGTAAAGTTGTAATTAACTTAAAAACTGCAATATTACTATAAAAAGTTGTTTCTTTTCACCAAACATGTATAATTTGTCAAAGCTTATTGGCTAGCAAATCTTTATCAAGTTTCTTTACTAAAGAAGTACCACAATCTATTTCCAAGATCCAAAACGTTGGTTCAAATAATTAATTACTAAACATAATTAATTAAGATTTTATATGCATATTCTAGCATAAGTAATTCTCCAAAATTAAATGAGAAAAATCCTAAAAATTCACATTAATTCCAAAATTATATTTCTTTTGACATACAAAATATTCGGCTCCAAAACCCACATTTAATTGTCATTAATAAATTAAACCCAAATTTATGCCTATTTAACCTTAGGAAATTCATAACAAATTTATATCACCTTGGACAATTCCCAAATCTAAAAACCATCTCCAAAATAATGTTTTAAACAACATAGTCAAAAATCATAGCATTTGGAAATGATATACTATGATTTTCATCTTAAAACCGTGTTAATGCTATGTAAAATTCTCATAACTCATCATTTAAATAAAAACATGACAAACATTAATCATGGCATATCATCATCATTCATAATTAGGTTTCAAATCTTAAAACCGAATTAAATCGATCGAAAAAAACAATAAGAGATGGTGTGGATCATTATTCACCTTGTTTGGATAATAGATTCCAAGATTTGATTATTGCTTAATCTTCCTAGCATTCATTCTTGAATCTCTACTTGATTTCATGATTTAGATGGTAATTAATGGCCTGCCTTTGCTTGTAATTTCTTTTGATTATTTTGTTTTTATGAAAACATGAATGAGAAGGAATAAGTTTTAGGGGTTATGAAGTCTATGTATTCCTATATTACCCTTTCCTTATTCAACTGTTTGCTTAAGCTATAAAACAATCTTATGTATTTATTTGGTTAAGATTCGTCCTTAATTATATTCAAATCTTAATTCCCTTATCAATCTAGTCATCGCATTATTCTAAATTAAATCTTCCGAATAAATTTTAGTCCAAATTAGGGGTTGTTACAGACTCCCCTCCTTAAAGTATTTCGTTCTCGAAATTCTGTAAGGACTAAATACTAAGCATATAAACAATGCAAACATCTGTAATGTTACCTAATAACAATACTAGCCTATCTGACTGGAAAACGTTATATATATATATATATATATATATATATATATATATATATATATATATATATATAACGTACCCTCACAACAGATCGTGCACATACTTACGAAGATGAGAAACATGGAAAAATGTTATGAACATCTGCCAAACTGCTCGATAATTCTACTCAGTATGCGAGCTTTCCAATCCTCTCTATAACTAGGAATAGTCCAATATATCTCATGTCATTTTTCCTAACTTTCTGGAACGTACCACACTATTCATCGGTGATAGTTTAATGAAAATTTTATCTCCAACTGAGAACTCTAGATCCTTATGCCTTCTGTCCGCTTTAATTTTCTGTTTAGACCGAGCTTCTCTTATCCTACCTTGGATTAACTCGCTTTTCTCTATTGCTTCTAATACTAGATCTGGACCTAAGACTAACCTATCTCAGGTTTTCAATAAACATGCTAGAGACCTGCATGACTTCTATCCAATGCTTCGAAAGGCACCATTCCTTTACTAGTCATAGGAAAACTCAAACAAAATGTAGGTGGTCTTCCCACAATCCACCAAAATCTAGTACGTGAGCTTTCAATGAATCCTCGAGTACCTTACTAGTTCTCTCTGTCTGCCTATCTGTCCGAGGAGGATAAGTGGTACTCATCTCAAGCTTGGTATCTAACACTTCCTATAGACTTTTCCAGAAGTCACAAGCATACAATGTATCTCTATCACTGACTATACTACTAGGAATTCCATGCAGTATAACTATGTTTTTCATAAATGAATTAGCAAAAATAGATGTCATCCTGGTTGACTTAACATGAATGAAATGGGTGCTCTTGGTCAATCTGTCCATTATGACCCATATAATCTCATTTCCTCGATTTGACCTTAGCAAACCGTCAATAAAGACCATGGATATCGAATCCAATTTCCAAACTAGTATATCTGAAGGCTGAAGCAACCCACTCGGCTTTTGATGTTTGACTTTTACTTGTTGGAAATTCGAACATTGCTTTACCTATAAGCCAACATCCCTTTGCACACCTTCTCGAAAGAAACTTCTCTTCATATCTTGATACATCTTGGTTCTTCCAGGATGAATTGTAAACTTCGATCGATGACATTCCTAAAAACTTCTTTCTTAGTTCTCCAACATTCGAAACACACAACCATCCCATCTTTTTCAACCATCCCTTCTAGTCAAGGTTAAAATCTGTCAAATCATCAATCTCAGTTCCAATCTCAAGTCTTCCAATCTCCTCGGCCAATAATGAATAATCTCTCGGTTTAGAAGCAATCCTTTCGATCAAAACTGGGCGAACTTCCAAACAGGATATCATGGCAGTAATCTGACCAAACTAGCTGTCGATCTTAACTGCACACTACACGTAGTCAATGCTTCAAGATCCTTCCATTCTACCAACATATCTAACATCACATTTTGATGTTTTCTATTAAGAGCATCCATAACTTTATTACCTTTTCCCGGTGTATACTCTCTACCGAAATCATAAGCTGCTAAAAACACCATCCACCTCTACTGTCTCATAGTCAACTACTTCTAAGAGAATAATACCTTAAAGACTTATGATCCATGCACAATTTAAACCTTTCTCCCAAAAGATAATGTCTCCATAATTTCAGTGCGATGATCACCACTGCCAACTCTAAATCATGGGTCAGATATCTTACTTCATGCAGTCTAAGTTGTTGAGAAGCATAGGAAATCACCTTACCCTTCTACATCAACACAGCTCCTAATCCTATCCCATATGCATCTGTATACACTACTAACCCTTGATTACCTTTCGACACAACTAACATTGCTCATTGGTCAATAAATGCTTTAACTTAATGAATGCTTACTCGCATCTGTCAGACCAAACGAACTCAACTTCCTTTCTGGTTAGCTTAGTCAGAGGTGCTGCTACCTGTGAAAAATCACTGATAAATCTCCCGTAATATCTTGCCAATCCAAGAAAACTTCTTATATCAGTCACTACACTACACCACAAAAGGCTTTCAACAGCGTTTGATAAACGCTGTAATATGATACAATAGCGTTATTTAAAACGCTGTATAACGACATGCTGTCGTATATACATAACTTACAACAGCTTTTCTATAAACGCTGTTGAAACATCTCTGTGACAGCGTTTATTACGTGCTGTCAATAATATTTTCACAGCGTTTTCAGACGTGCTGTATTATGTTTCAACAGCACGAATTACAGCACGAATTAAACGCTGTTATTGACATTTCAAGATAATTACAGCACGAATTAAACGCTGTTGTTTCTTCATTGACAGCATTAATAAAACGCTGTCTTCTATTTATATAACAGCTTCAATATTCCACTCTATTTTGAATATTCCAAAACTATATTTTAAGCATATTCAAGCAACTAGTATATATAACAGGTTCTAATAACTATTAATTGGTTACATAAACTAGTTAAGACAATATTAATAAACAAAAGACATCCATAAACCAAGTTTCAATAATATCCATAAACAAAAATAACAAAGTAAACTATTGACATACAAAACCACATACCATCCAATTGACAACTATTGACGTACATTTCATACTTCTGCAGTTCTCCCCTGTAGTTCATCCTACCACTGCTTCAACCAATTCATACTTCTGTTCCGCCAAGTATTCACTGCTAGCATGACCATACACACAGTACATCTCCAACCAACCTCACCCCCTCTTCCCACTGACATCATTTCGACCAAACTCCTTACCATCGTTTCGACAAACCCCATAACTTCTAACAACTGCCCCGTACCCTCTACATCGCTGTAACATCCATCATCCTCTGTCCCTCCCTCCACAGCAACACACTTCACTGCATTTAATCACCCCTGCTTCAGCATAACCACATCAACACCACAGTGCTCCACATCAAATTCCCTGTTATAACTGCCTGCCATATTGCTGCTATATCACATATCATATCATACTCTCCATCTGTCACAGTTACCACCAAAACACTTCTATATCCTCCATCTCCATCTTGCACAGTCACCGCCAAAATAGACTTACTGCCTGTGCACTTCACCCCATCACAGCAAATCATTGTAGTGCACCCCATACAACTTCTGCTGCTGCCACACTCTCCTGTTCAACCACCATAACATTCAAAACTTTCTCCCACCCACCAGTGCACATTGCCTTCTGCCTTCACCACTGTGCCGCCAAACCACTCTCCTCTGCCTTGCATTCCACTTCATCATTTGCCATCACCAGCCCAGTTCGTTTTTCTCCTTGCCTTCTACCATGCCTGCAAATATTTCTCACAAAACAGATGCATCAATATAGGGACATTTTGATGTTCACATAAGAGCGTTGTCTAACTTTCTATTAGTACAGCCGCTTACTTCCTAGCAAGAGATACAGTAGATCATTTTAATACAGTAGTCAAGCCAATAGTTTATCTTTCTATGTTCTATTTCTTCAATAACCCAAGATCATCAATACAAGAGAATTATATTATATTAATCGCACTTGTTTATTGTGTGACTGGTATTGGTTACTATGCATTGTAGCCGCTGTCAGTGATATGCATGAGTGATGATGGCTGGTGAGGCAGGAAGAACAGCAGACAAATGAGCAGTTGTATGGAGATAGATGTTGTAGGTAGTGGTGGGGGTGAATGGTCAGTTTGCTGATGAGTTGAAGTTTTTCAGGTCGTTGATGATAGCCATGGATGGCTATTGTGTGAATGGTGTAGTTTTGTTGGAGATGAGAACTTGGATTGGTGATGGAAGACCGGAGGATGTGCAAGGCTGAGAAGTAGTTTAAGTTAGTGAAGTGTTGAAGCAGTGAGATTTGGGAAACTGCAGTTCGAATATGAGACCGGAGGATTGCAGTTCGAATTGCAGTGAGATTGTATTGTGAACCAGAGTTAGTTGGGTTGTATTGTGTGGATGAAAAGATGATCAGAAGTAGTTGTTCGTTTTGAAAGGCAGTGGGTATAATGTTGTGAAGTTTGAATTTGGTTTAGCGTCGGATTGTCGAAGTTGTTTGATGAAGTTGTATCACTGTGATAATAAAGGATGTTCACTGTGATATGAATTGGGTGGGACTTGTTTGCAACAAGCAAAATGAACTGGGTGGGACTTGTTGACAATTGAGTGACACAGAGGGGAGTTCTATGATGGTGGAGGGGGATGATGGCTTGAACTGTTGTTGTATTGCGAGGAGTGTACTGTAGCAATTTGTAATAAAATGTGAAGAATGAGTGAACAGAGAAATGAAATTTTGGAGAATTATAGTGGAAAAGATGCAAAGAAATTGAAAAAAAACAAACAAAATGAGCTATAGAACTAAACAAAAACAAATATTTATATCTACACTATATCAACGTGTCATCTATTCTACTAAAGCGGAAAGAAAGTACAGTAAGATACCTCTGTATGGAAAAAAAAGGGCAAGGGACCAATATCTGCATCTTCTGCTTTTTACCACTTGACTGTGTAACATGTTTTATACAAGAGGCCAAAGCTACCTTCTCTACAGCAGACTCTAGCAAAACTATAATGTAGCCACAAGAGCAGTTTATGTATATCAACCAACAGACTTAACTCCAAATAAGATAATAAATAGCATACATAAATGTTTGAACAACTGCAGATAAAATAGTAGATGATGAGTGCTACTAATAAATAAAATAGTAGATGATGAGTGTTACTTTAATCTACTGCAAGGAAGCATTAAAATAAGCTCAAAGTCAATGGAAGGCAGCAACTAAGCAACCCAATCCGTGGATTATGACAAACCAAAATAGAAAGAATCAGAATTAGTACATGACCTTCATGATGTTTTGCCTGCCTGGACGATGCCCAAATAACCAATTTCTCTACTGCCATTTACCTATCAGATAAGTACTCTTATCAATGAAATATAGTTGTTCTATCAAACCAGCAACTGTGACCCGCCACTGAAATGCCTGGAATGAAAAAGGATATTCTTATCAATGGATCTGCTGCTGAAAACACAACTGGGGCTTCATTATATGCAAGAAGACGCAAATTAGAATTCATTTCTTATCGCATAGCATCAGTATCATCATACATTGCATAAGAGTTTTACTCTTCAATAATATGCTTAATTATTATTATTATTATTTTACAAAATTGCAACGCACTTTGTTACACAGTAGACAACATTAGATGGCACAACTCATTTCTAGAAAAGATGTATATTTACATTACTATGCTAAGTAGTAGGTAACAAATGCTATTTCCCTTTGCCTGAATAAGTGAATTGGAGTTTGTTGACATTCCGGTGCATCTCTTTTCTATTAAACTAGAGAATGTTTAAAAGCACAGTACTCAAATTACAAAAATCAAATTAATGGCAAATTACAAATCTAACATTCTTATCAAACAATACTCTAGCATGACTATACATTCATGTTTAAGCAAAACAGTGACAAAACTTAATGTCATTGGCACACACAATATCGGTTATAAATGTACAAGAAGACATTATTTGTGATTATTATATTTCAGGTAAAGAGGTAGATAACCATGTTCTTCAAGCAGGTGTTTTTAAGCTAGTAATGTCCAATATTTGAACTTTGAAGAGGAGAATTGGATTTTGTGAATTTTGTAATTGCAGATAAAAGATGAAGAGAAAGACAATCTTTGTTATCAGATTGAATTATTATGTTACAGAGTACATAACTTATGTTTTTATACTGATACAGGGCAAACGAAAGTACATGGTTTAATTCATGTCTATTTCAACTTACACATAACAGAGAATCTAATTCATTTAAAACGGACAGTCCAAAGTTGTAAACCAAAAACACAAGAAAACAATACATGAGGAACCAAATTACCCAACCAAATGAAAATGGAAGGTTGTTTCCAGTACCAAGAGGAACAATAGCAATTGGAGGAGGATGAACTAGCTTTAGATCGGAAACAACTCCTAAATGCCAACTTGCTGTACCATCACCTCCTGCTACCTACAGTTAGCAATTTGACAACTTATTTCAATCTTCGTATAATATAAGCAATTAAAAATATATCAATATAACAAATATCAAGACTCACTATTAGTCTGAGTCTCTTCTGAACTTCAACAGCGAGAGCATCACCACGAGACTTCAGCTTCTCCAAATTGCCATAAAGCTTATGCAATACCTTTCCACGATCAGTAGATCCTAGATCAAAGACCTGAAAATTAGCAACGCTGTATCAGTCACAGAGAAGAATCACCAAATGAACCATCTTTCCGAAGACCTTTACCAAATGCAAAGAGTAGCACCTGTTCTTGGTTAAGAAGCTTGCAATAGGAAAGGAGCAACTCACCACAACCCGCCTTCGAACCACTTGAGTCTCTTCCATCACATACCAGTGCTATAGCACAACACATAAATAATATTAAATTTGAAATTATAATGGATAAATGAACAATCATCATTTGCATGCACCTGAACTATATGAAAACACAAATTCTAAACTGTAGGCTCATGTCTAGAAAAGTATCAGTTACGTGCAGGTTAATTTTTTTTACAACAATAAATAGAAAGAATGTGAAAATGAGATTTCTATAATCATGGTGCTTTATTATTCTAATAGTCAACACGCCTCTTCAAAGTACATAGATGTCATTCATGCCCAACTTGTCTAGAATGCAAGCAAATGATTATCCTTAGATCGATCAAGATGAACCTATGTGCAGTCTACAGCATTATCGGTCAAACTCCTGGCCAAGAATAGTGAGCCGTTGACAACTTCATTTTTGTGTGTCTATAATCACTGAAACTGTGTGTGGCTATTCAGTGCAATTTAGGTAAACCCGAAATGCTGTTAGTTGGTAGCATAATTTGTACAAAATAAAGCTAATGGGTTGTGACCTGGTATATCTGCAAACATACTAGGCAAATGCCTTTTTTTCACCTTCAAAACTAATATAATTTTTTATATGCTAATTAACATTTGTAAACATATGATATATAAATCTCCCAATATGTTGTTTGTTACCTTGGTGAGTAATTCTACAAAAATGCAGGAGTTCTTTCATGAAAGAACTTGTTTTGTGGCAAAGGTTACATCACCCAAATATAGTGTAGTTTCTTGGTGTATTGAAGCACCCAGATCGCCTTATATTCCTGGCAGAGTACCTTAGAAAAGTGAGTTTCTATGTCATCCTCTGATGGAACTACATAGTACTGTTATTAAACCAATTTATAAACTTACTAACTGTAAATTTTTACTAATGTAAGGGAACCTTGTTTGAAATCCTGGAAAACAAAGGCAGGCTCGATTCTTTAACTGAGTTACCTATGCACTGGATATTGCAAGGTAATGGGCATTTTTTCTTACCTTTTGATCAGATATTTAAGACAAATATAACCAAATAGATATGTGCAATTGCGTATGGCGTCACACTTATACTTCAATTTCAATCAAATTAAAATTTGCCGACCTGGCGATGCTAACTAGAAATAGTACAGCTTAAGTATGATCATTGGTATCTTCCAATGGTTACATGCTAATTAGCTTTTTTGGAATTGCAAGTAGAGACTCTGTTTAAATAGTTTTATCAGATCAAGGTATTTTTATCAAGCGGTATATAATCAGAACTATACAGTTCAAGATAATCAAACTGGTTTTATTATTAATAATACATGTACATGCTTTAACCATAATCTACTAATCCCTTCTCTTGCGTATATTTTAGGGGCATGAACTACCTTCACCAACATAAACCACATGCCATTGTGCATAGGGACTTAACACCAAGGTTGTTAAAACAAAAACAAACATTCAATACATATCAGTACAATGAAGAGTACGATGACCAAATTTAGTTAATTCATCCTGGTTAATTAAAACTATGTTGGTGCAGAAATGTTCTACAAGATGAGGCAGGTTGACTAAAGGTTATAGATTTTAGATTATATGATAACAAAGAACAATTTATCCTATATGCCAGACCAGTTAATAGCTAGTCTCAGCCCTATAAAAATAAATAGATTATGGGAGTATATAGAAAAGTTTGTTTCCCAACACTACCGATACTAGCAAAGTGGACAGTATGATTGCCATAAGGTAAATCAGCTAATTCATTAACTGGATAATCACTATATTGTTCCCTGATGGCCGCTAGAACATGTATCGTAGTTGTAAAATGTGGCATAGCAAAACCTCAGGATAAGTAAACATGCAAAGAGAATAGTGCATGTTTCATAATCCAGTTAACTGTTGACATGTACAACTCTAGGACAAATGTTTACTTCCGAAAGTAATTCCAATATCTACAAGTAAATGAGAATTGAGAGAATTGTAGTACTTCTTAAGAGTAGTTGATAATTGATACCAATTGATTAAACTTGCAAGGGAATGGGGAAAGACAGCAATCGAGGGTGGATTAATCAGCCTCTTATATACTGTCCCTTGGAATTAAAGAATATTTCTATTACATTCACTGAATGCATGTGAAAGTTGTATGAAACACATGTATTCATATATAAAATTGTATAAACCTCATGTATTCATATACATGGAGCAGGTACTGGGTATATGGAGCAGTGCATACATTTCATTTTTAATTGACTTCCATAAAACACTAAACTGTAGATTTGCATTGTCAGTAGAGATACAAGATAGAAAAGAGATCAAAACCCATATGTAAACTATCATCTGCATTCAAACTATTAATGAGAAACTCATTATTATTACAATGAGTCTGGATCGTCTTAAATGGATATCATTATTTATCACTAAAAATTTGGAGAAGTCGCAATTGAAATTAACTCAAATGGTAACTAAGAAATCAAATTAAAATGAGAAGGTTAAAGAAATAATTACCAAATGGAGTTTTGTGGAAAGATGTCACTTAAAATATCAGTTTGGCCAACCATAAATGAAACCTGGTCATGGTCGATCAACAACATCTTTAATTGCATCAGTTAATATACAAGTTATAAGCACAGAATACAAAAGGCCTGCACATTTATATAGAGAACCCGGTAACTAAGTAGTTAGGAATAAATTGTCTTACAGTAACAAAGTTTGGTGCACAAAAAGAAAGCATACCCAAAAAAGCATAATACAAAATCATAAATCTTTCTCTTCTATGCTAAATGAGGCACAAATTCACTAATGGCATATCAATCAACATAAGATTAAAAACAAATACGAAATCCTATCATCAAATCAAATACTATCGTCATCAAATAACTGAAACTAAAAAATTAAAATTGATTAAACGTTAAACTAAAATTCGAATCAGATAACCTTGAAATAAAATAAAATTAACATTAACTAAGGTACTAAACTTTAAACTAAAAATTAGTAATAATTCACTAAATGTTAAATCAAAACGAAAATTAAAATTAACTAAATTTTACATTGAAATAAAAAGTAAATCAATACAGTTATATTAGCCCAACTTTTTTCCTATTAAAATGTCATAAGATAAACCGTGTTTGGACAACAGAGTAGTAATATGTGTAATCAAATATAAGTACATGTAGGTAGATTCAAAAAAGAAAAAAAAAATGAAAAACGGAAAAATCAGACTGGCCATAAGAGACTATAGGTCAAGAAATAACCACATGGTATGTGGAAAATAAAAAAAATAAAACAATACGTTGGGAAAACTTATTTATAGCCACTAAATTGTGGAGGTTGAAATCGAACATTGTTTAACTGTATTATACATTTCATTTTTTGAGCATTGAACCAGCTAAGCTTTTTATATTACATGCTAATGATTTACCAGATCATATCCAAATTAACTTCAATGAATTTATTTACTCATCAAACAATTTTTGATCCATATGATGCCAAGAAACCAATTACAAGTGAAAATTATCAAATCAATTGACCAACTTCATTCACCAAATCATAGCTAAGCTAAAAAGTTAAATGGTTATAAAGATTATTAACACATTAGCAACAAACTGATCTATCTATGCAGTAATGAATGAAGAAAAAAAGTCAGTTTAGAAGAAACTGATAACACACCACTGCAGTCACATTTACCAGTGCATAAATTACACACACACATAACTACTTGGAATTAAAACCAATTGATAGCACCGCACATTACATACACACTCAACTACTTACTATATATTATAGCTTCATACATACTAATTGAAATTAAAACAATAATTGACAGCACATGTTCGGTAATATTCAGAACTTATAACAAACAGTTTATAGGCGGTGCTTATATAGCTCCAACTATCGGTGCATATATTAACTAAAAACTTTCCTAAACATGAATCATACATTTAGTAAATCATCTAACTAAATTCAATCCCAAAATAACCCCAGTAAGCTTAGTTTTATATAACCATATGAAAAGATAAAACATTACAGTGGGAAAACGATCTCCATATTTCTAATTGTTAACAAAACCGGGAAGAGTGCCCCAAACTATCTCAATAGCCTAAACAAATCATAAAACCAAATAGCTCATGTAACCAATAAAGCTAAATCTATGAGAACTCCATTTTCATTAAAAGGAAATTACAAAGGAAAATATGAATATTATTTAGTTAAAGTCGATAATAAACTACCATATAAATATGAATTAAGCCGACCTCTTTAGCTGAGCTAATTTAGGAACCCAACGAGTCCTTAAAGCAAAACTTAAAGCACGAACGGGAGAGCTTTCTTATTGTCTATGTTTTGAAATTTAGGGTGGAGTAAAGGAAGAGGAAAAGAAGGCATGGGCGATTAGAGACTTTTGCTTACTGTATAGTAAGGGCAAAATAACCTTTAAGCGGGAAGTAAAAATAACAGAGGGAACTTAGGCGGGCTATCAAAGTGTACTGGAAAATAACTTAATACACATCATGCTGTGCTATGCTCAGTTTTTTTATTTACGTTGAGATTTACAACAGCAAGTAGTGTAAAATCGCGGTGTTTAGGTGCTGTCAAACATAATATTTCTTGTAGTGCTATATTGGGTCTCTTCCAACTATCAACCGCTTCAATCTTAGCTGGAGCAACTGATAACCCATCTCTTGAGACTACATGGTCAAGAAACTTTACATCTTTCTTCCAGAAATGACACTTCAAAAACTTCGCTTTCAGCTGATGCTGCCCCATTGTCTCGAGCACCATTCTAAGATGAACTTCATGGTCTTTTTTATCATCAGAATGATCAAAATTTCATTTATGAATGCCAATACGAACCTATCCAAGTGCTCTAGGAAAATCCGGTTCATCAAATATACAAAGAAAGCTGGCACATTAGTTAGTTCAAATGGCATCACTAACCACTCATACGAACCATATCTTATTTAAAACATCATCAGCAAAATACTATCCTCCACCATTCTTAGCTGATGGAACCCTGTAGCCAAATCCAATTGGAAAATACTTTGGCTCCACTCAAGTGATCGAATAAAACATCGATTCTTGGCCAAGGATACCTATACTTGATCGTCTTTTTATTCAACTTAGGATAGTCAATACGCATCCTCAACGACCCATTTGGTTTCTTCATTAACATTGTGGCTGCTCCTCAAGGCGAACTACTTGGTCCAATAAAACTCTTTTCTTCTAAGTCCACTACCTGCGCCTTTAACTCCTTCATCTCGGTGCGTGTCATCTTACTAGGCGGTTTACTGGTAGGTTCTGCTCCAAGTACAAGATTGATTCGAAACTCTATAGCTCGCGTCGGTGGTAGTCCTTTAATGGGTTCACAAACATCTACAAACTCTCTTGGTACTAAAACTCGATTCAAATCTTCTTCTACTTCCATAGCACCTAACAAGACACAAACATTCAAATCTGAATTCTCCATTGAGTATATGATTCAGTTCTGACTATTAAGGTTTCTCAATGATAATTCCCTATCTTGGTAAAATATCCTAGCATCGTATCTACCTAACCAATCCATACCTAATATGATTCTGAAGCCTTCGAAATCAAAGACATACAAACTACATGCAAACTTATGACCTAACAAATAAAGTTCTAATTTGTCACATCTCATCACCAGAGTTGCATACACTCCTATTGGATTTGCAACCCTTAAAGAAGTAATAAGGTATGATGGTTCTAAGCATAATCTATCTAGCAAACACTGAGATATAAATAAATGCGATGCACCAGTATCAAATAGTATCCTAACTGGTATACTATGGATCAAAAGCGTACCTTCTATCACATATTTTTCCTTCTCAGTAGTAGTTGGTGTAAAATCTCCCTACTTAGAGGCCCAAAACTAACGGCTATGAATACTGCAGTCATCCATAGTGATTAATCCTCGATGATTAAATACGACAATGTTAGATACATTGATACACAGAAACACATGAATATGGAAAAAATTATAAAGTAGCAAACAAATTCCACGTTCCATTTCAAAATATTTCAAATTCATTACATAATCCCAGAGTGCAAACCACGTTCAGACAAAATATATTTATTACAAAATATGCCAAGAGCGACATATAAAGATACCCCCTTGGACGATCAATGTATATAATATGGCAACAAAACAAGTTTGCCTTTATAACTAAACATGGCGGAAATAAAAGAACTCTAAGTAGCTAACATGCCTCATGCACGTCACCGGAAGCTTTATTCGTCTAAAAGAACACCCGAAAACCCTAATCTCAAACTACTCAAAATCAATGTAGTGCCCGGGGGTTTAAAAGGGAAACAAAAACTTCGAGCCATACATAAAGCCTAGTATGAATAATAATCTACGTCTCAAATCATTTAGATATCTAATGAGACCATGACGCTTAGCGGAATGGGTTTTCCCCTAACTAGTATCTTAAAACCTTTGTAAAACCACATTCTGTGCTCCTGCTTCCACAATGGTTAAAAAAATTAAAATAATATGATGATATGCAAATAAGTAAGTTAATTCTGGATTACCCATCCCCATTCATTATATCTATCTGTCTCAATTATAGTTTCTAGAATTACTATTAACCTATTAGTTTTCATGGGCTTCCTAATAACTAGTTAAATGTTTATGGGCTATCTGTCTAATTTCATAGTTTTCATGGGATCGCTAAGAACCTATTGGTAAATCCAATATCTTTTCGCTTATCCTAGTTTTCATGGACTGACTAGGAACCTATTGACTAACTGTCAATAACTTAATTCAGATATAGTTTTCATGGGCTAACTATAAATCTATCGGCTCCTGACAATATCAAATCATAGTTTTCATAGGTTGACTATGAACTTATTGGCCCCTGCCAATATCTTTCACTTTACACAGTTTTCATGGGCTTACCATGAACCTATTGGCCCCTATTAATATCTTTATGATTTTAACATTTCTAAGTTATATTCACTACTAGGTCGACCTAGCTGATTATTCTGCCCTTCCCCAAAGTGTCGTTATGAGTTAAGTACAATTGAATAAATATATGAAGAAGCAATTGTAACGATCCAGAATTCCTGTTATTTGAAATTCGTATATTTAATTGGTTTTAAATATTAACAAGTAAAATTTGTAAGTCGAATAGATTATATTTTGAATATCTAGATTTAATTGGATAATTAAATCGATAATTTAATATTTGAAATTACAGAAATAATTGAAAATTGGGTTTAATGTGACTAAAATTGATTTGTAAAGTTGTATTAAATCATATTGGAGTCAGAATGATGTTATTGAACTTTTAAAATTGAATTAAAAGTAAATTTGTGGAAATTGAATATTTTAATATTTAATTAACGAGTAAAAATAGCCATTTTTCAAACAGTCTCAGATTTCGACGAAACTAGTTTCATTGGATCCGTAATGTTAAATTATTGTAATATTTCAAATTTTGTGTCAATCGGATTTACGGTTTGTCCGGGGCAAGCCAAAACGCATAGAAATTAGTTTAACCAATTTAATTTAAATTTCATCGTTATTTCCGTAACTCGCACATATGATCGAATTAGCTCTCGATACCTATTCCATTATGTCCGAAACGCAGGGAAAACCCTATAAATGTCAGTCGGCACGCTTCGTTTGGAGTTCGAAAATTTTCGAGATGAATAGTGTTTTGCAATTTTCTATATAAGGCCCCCTATTTTCACATTTTCAACCAAACCCTAGTTTCTAAGCCCTAGCCACCAGCAACAGTTTCAATGGCCGATACCTTCCACCGTTCTTCCTCCTTTTTCTTCAAATCCATGCATTATTTCAAAAAGTTTCCAACTGCAAAGTCGTAGAGGGTGGTGAGATCTTCCTATCCAACGGGTAAGATCGTGAATGGAGACACGAATCAACGGCAATTTGAGTGCAAACATCAACCGTTCATGCACGGTTTTCTATGTGAGATGAAGGTTGAGCTTGGCCGGTCGCTGGCCAGTGGAGGAGCACGAGATGAGCATTTGAATGATGGCTTTGGATCGTCGTCTCGATTAAGGAGATGGCCACGAAAATTAAATCAAAACGGCGGCCATATGGGTTCATCGTGCGTTCGAAACCTGGAACGAAGAAGAAGATGCAATCTGCGGCTGAGATCTAGGGCTGATGAAATTAACGGCCTGGATTGAATTCTAGGTTAAGAAAATAAAAATAAAAATAGTAAATGGATTTATATAATTCGTATGATGTTTAAAACATTGTAACCTTTCATACGAGGTCCGTTTCGCACGAAACGAATTGCGTTGGAATCGTATTCGCGAACACTACACGATGGAGCTAGATTGGACTTGATTGGAGATAGTGTTAATTTTGGGTAAAATTAAACGTTTGTTTAATTTTATTCAAAATAAAGCGCTGCAACGGTTATTGGAAGCAAGGTGAGAACTTCTCACTCAATCAAATTTGTTTCGATTTAAATTTTAAATAGTTAAATTTAAAATTGGTTGATTGTGTTGATTGTACGCTTGGATGATAAGTTGTTATCTGTTGTATTGCAATAGACCCTATACGCCGCATATTAAGCGGAGGTTATTATATTAAACCCATATACCGCGATATTCCACCTTGAAGTGGAATTGGTATTATATATGTACTTGGAGTTGATTTCCTGCATTATATAGCGGATAAGACCCTATTGCGCCGCATAATAGCGGATAATATTTTATATAAACCCATGTACCGCGATATTCCGTCTTGAAACGGGAATGGTATTGTGCTAACATCTGTGGATGCAGGGAAACATATCGGAGGGATCCAACTGGATTCCTCAAATAATTGAATTTGTTTCAATGTTGTGTGTTGATTATTTATAATCTCTGTGTGATTATCTTTGTGATTGAAATCGTTGAAGGCAAAAATTTAGTCAAATATAATTTTGGTATCGTTGGATACCGAAAATAAATAAAAATTTGATTTTTGAAAATTTAGGTTGAAAGTTATAATAAAATTTATTTTTGAGAATTGGATAAATTTAAAAGAAGGAATTCTAAAATAATAAAATTTTATTTATAATCTTATTGAATAAAACTTCAAACTATGGGAAAAGCTTTAATAAATGGATTTCGGGTAATACTATTCAAAGGTTGAAGAATTTATTCAAAATACGGATTTTAAAGAGTTTGAAAAATAAAAGAATTTGTTTTCTTTAAAAGGAATTTACTTTTAAAAGGAAACAAATTTAAAATCCATTTGGAAATTTATTTGGTGTATTGAAAAGAATTTGGAATCAATTTGAAAATTGATTTGGGGTTTAGTAGAAATTGATTTCAATTTGAGATTTGAATAAAATTCACTTGGTGTTTAATTTCTTGGAAAAAATCAATATGGAATTTGATTTGGTTGTTTTGAAATCAATTGAAAAATTGAATTTTTGTTGAAAGTGAATATTTGAAATCAATTTGAAAATCGTATATCAGTGGATATTTGGAAATTTAAATTCACCATGGAATTTACAAAGGGAAGGGAAATTTGTTTAAAAATAAACATTGATTTATTTTTGAAGTGTGGAAATAAATTTACGGATTTGGAACGTAAATTTAAAGTAAATCGGTAAGGATTTATTTAATTGGTTTAAATGAACCATTTTAAAATGAAAGTGTATTCTCCCTGGAAAGCCGAATAAAATTTCTGAATAACTTTGAAATATATATATGTGTGTGTGTGTGTGTGTGTGTGTGTGTGTAATTCCAGAATTGTTTTTGAAAAGGATACTTTGGAGAAAATAACTTCTTAAATTGTTTTAAATCCTTTAAGTAAAGATTTATTAAGTTGATGTAGAAATGATTATTTCTAAGAGTTAATCAATAATTGTTTTAGAAAATAGTTATTTAAATAGTTATACTCTATCTACTAATTTTATTTTGAAAATTAGTTTGGACTTAAGTTATATGTAATATTGGTATAATATTTTTATAGCTAATATTTTAAGTAAAGTGTTTAAAGAAAAATGGTTTTATTTCAAAGTGTTTTCCCGATATATTTTGGATAAGTATTATAAATTATTTTAAAGTATTTGAACTCGGCAGATTTCCAGTGAAAATAAATAAATATTTGGAAGTGTTTCCGTGTAAGGAAATGATTTGAAATTTGCTTTCAAAAGTTGTAAAGGTGAAAAGTGATTTGAAATTTATTTACAAATGGTTGAAGTGTGGAAAAAAAGATATATCTTGTAAAGATACTTTTGGAAAATAAATAATTTGGGAAATTATTTGGAATCTGGTGATGTTGTGCATGTCTATTGAAAGTTAAATAACTGACTATCAATATTTACCTTTAAATGGGTATTTGTTGTGATTTGCTTGAATTTGAATGCTACACTTATTTTAAAATAAGCGCTCGTTATTCGGTTTATCCAGAAGAGGACCTTTGGATCATAAATCCCATTCCGAATAGTGATACGTCGTAATGGATAACATTTGAAGACCGAATAATTTCGAAAACGGAAGGATTACCGTCGAAGATCTCTACATCGGCTGATCCCCCGATATAAAGATTCTATCACCCTTTGAGATGGGAATTCCGGACGTGATTAGGGAATATCCGGATTTGTAAGGGCTTCTTTGGAAGTGCCTTCGGTTCTGTTCGATTCCGGAACGGACTTGTATGGATTGTCTGACATTACATTTTTAGATATAAAGCAGATTTCTTTCAAATACATTTCTGTTGGTGGCGGAGAATTTATTCTCTTAGCTTGACACCCTTCTCTGAGACGTACGAGCTCAGAGATTATGTAGTTGAAGGTTATCAGTAATATATTCCCAACTTGGTAATGTGGCATGCTGGGTGCTGCTGATCATTTGTTGATCAAAGCGTGGCTATTGTGAAAAGCGTAGCTTTGTGGACGAGACTTCGTCGAACCTCACAACTCGGTAATGGTCAAAACAGGAAGAATGCAGCAAGGTTATTTGGAGATAGCGCCCCCATAGTGTATGTACATTTCCTTTTGGATAGAGGTGATATTATGGTATGGACCCCAGATACTCAACCTATGTGGTTGCTGCAAATTTATTTCTTTGTGGTTGTTGGTGAATCCCGGGATAAAGGTCGGTTACGACTAGGGGATGACATACTCGTGTCAGTAGTTACCTAGTTCAGAGGTAACCCGGCCTTGTGTTGGCAGAGATCCGGTTAGGTTCTTGGGGCGTCTTTCCAGAGGCGTACCAATGTGGCAATGGGAAGTTGCTTGGCCTGACCATTTGTTGGAAAATCCAAAGAAACAATACGAGCCCTGTACGGTTTTAGTTGTATAACCTGCCATGGAATGTGGCGGTAACCTGCTATTGAACATGGTAGCTATAGTAGGCATAGTTCGGAATGTCTATGCTGACTAAGATTTATATTATACTTTCGAAATGTTTTCCTGCACTTTGCATTTATAGTAATAATATCAAAGAAATTTGCGTATCAAGCATGTTTGACTATCATAAGGAGAAATCTTCTCCAATTCTGCGTTTACATTATGTGTGTGGCGGGAGGCCTTATTGTAGTTTCATTTTCCAAAAGCATAGCGAAATTCTTTTTATTTTCTTTGTAAAAATAACTATTTTAAGTTCTCACACCTGTCCCATGACTGACCTGGAGTTTATTGTTCCCTTCCTAAATTCTGGGTGCCCATCATTTTCCACACGGGCAGCCAAGAATCTGGTTAGCAGGATATTCTGGAATTCAAGAGGTGCTGTGCAGCTCAAGAGGCGAGCTGGATGGCGAGGCGTATCACTTGTATATGATATTATCTTTTCCGCTGTGTATTCAGTTGTGAGGACAGGTTTATATAACGGTCCATTATTAAATTGTGTTGTGTTGTATACTGACTCTGATGATGTAATGTATAAAATGTACAGTTCTTTTGATTTAAAGATTATTCATTTATCTACCATATGTTGTTCCGCTGTGATTGTGAGATTCTGATATTGTTTTGTTGCTTTTCTTTCTTTCTTCTACCTCTTCTTCTTTAACCCTAATAATTCGATTTTCCGGCCTTCGATTGCTCGGCAGTTGATACGGTGGACGTATTAATGTCGATTTTCGGGAGTCGAAAATCTCAATACGTTACACAATCTATACAGAAAAGTAATACATCAAATATCTTTATATATGCCATGGTATTTCCTTTAAAATGAGAATGATTTATTTGGTTTGAAACCTAAAAACATCACTTTCGAATACCTTTTGAAGCTTTATTAATCGATCCTTTCAAAACTAAATCGTACCTTTCGAAGGTGTCAAAATATTGCCAAAAAAATCTTTAGAAATATAGCTTCGAAACTAATGAAAGTGACTTTTTCGAAAACATTGGATTTTACTCTTTAAAAATATCTTTTATGCCAAAGTGGTTACATATGAAGGTATCTCTTTCGAAACTTCTAATCAAATATTTTGATGGTGTCGGAACCATCTATTCGAAAGCTCAAAACCTTTGAGTAAAACTTTAAAGGATAGCATCAAAACCCCCTTTCGACACCATTGCCTTTGAAATCCCTGAATCCCTTCAAAAACATTTGGGAAGTAACTTAGCTTAAGTTTAAAACAAAGAGAATCCTTTAAAAGCATTGATGGCTACAATACATCTGAAAGGTAAAAGAATAGCGGCTGGGTTTCGATCGAGTTGGAACCACCTCTTTCAAAAGGCTTATATAAAAACAAAGGAACTCATTCGAAAGCTCCAACTTAAAACATGGTATGGCATGCTATTTAGAAATCTATTTAAAAAAAACCCTTTCGAAAACATAAGTTTCAGCTAAACTTTTAGGCAAAACAAAGTGGGCACTTAACATTTGAAAACAGAACTACGGTTTCGACCCCAGCGGAAGCATTGCTTTCGACACCATAGCTTCCGTCTTTCCTCAAATTCACTGCATATCATCTAAGTGATACCTTGTGTATTGTTTTCGACTAGGTGGTTTCAACATGATTGGTTTTGAGTGAGTTGGAGAGGAAGCAATAGAGTCGAAAGGTATTACTAAAGGAGGCGGAACCATCTTTTCTGATAAAAGGCTGAAATCATGATCATTTTTAGTAATTGCTTTAACTAACCTGCCTATGTGTAATCTTTTAATTGGCTACCTTAAACTTTTCAAATACTTTACAAAATAACTACCGCATTTATCAAATCTAAATCAAAGAAAATTTTACGTTTTAAGCTCTTCCATTAAGCAAAACCAATATTGCAACTAAGTCCTTCTTTTAAAATAATTTATTTTCCATAGCAAACCAATTAAAAAAAATCCCCAAAAATCAAAGAAATTCACTTTCATCATGTTATCGAACATATTAAAATTTCAGAGCCAATTTATTCCTGAAACAACCGAAATAAATTTTGAAACCAAATATATCATATTTTCCATTAGAAATTCATAATAAATTTTCCATAGCTTGAAAAATTATGAAAATTGATACCCATCTCTAAAACCTTGTTTTACCCAACATATAATTTCTCCATGGCATTCCAAATTCAATAATAATTGTTTTTCTCCTAAAACCGTGCAAACTCATATGTAAACGAATTGATTTAAATCAAACATATAATAATTTAAGCATATCATCATCCAAAACATCATAAAAGCGAATTTAATCTTAAATCCGAGAACATGTGATTATAAAAACAAAACAAAGATGGAATGAATTATTATTCACCTTAGATATGATAAGGAATTTCGAATTTGTAGAAGTTTGATCCTTAGCTTTGATTTAATTTTTCTTCCTCTTTTACCTTGATATTGGCCGGCTCTATTCTTAGGTTTTTGATTTGCGTTTTTGAAAATGAAAAGTGTACTTGAGTGGGAAAGAACGTGAAATATATAACTGTGAGTAATAATGGTGTGGCTGTTTACTAATATGCCTATGTTTTTAACTAATAAATTAAAAGCCATTTTAAGCACATTTAGGGTAAATTAAGCACGACATTCTCATAGTTTTATTCAAATTTCAATCCCCTTATCTTCATTATTTTATTCAATTTATCTAATTAAATCTCTTAAATAATGTTATCAAAAATTAATGATGTTACAGTTGGCCTAGAAGATATTAGTTCCAAAGCAAAAACTTTTCCCTCATCCGCTCTGACTAGTTCTGGATACGGATTCTTGTAGCCCAACACTTGATCGCAATTAATACATTGGCATGTGTTCGGCTATGCGTAGAGTGCCCCATTTAGTCATAATTGAAGCATTTCACTCCTTTTTTTTATCAGCAACTTTCTTCCCTTTGCTAGACAGACACTTCTAAGCAAAATGTCCCTTCTTATCTCATTTGTAGCAAACCAGGTCAGCTTTTCCTTTCTTGGCAGCTTCTTTTTTCTAAGCTCCTTTCTTCTTAAAGAACTTTCTCTTCTTATCTTGAGAATCTTGAGTTTTAACCTGCTTTTATTTTCCAAAAGTAGAAAGCATCTTTTCCTTCCAGATTGTCATCTGCACTACAACATTGCTCAGATCTTGGAGATGTGGCATGGTCGCCCTAGCAATCTCTGGTTTCAATCCCCGAATAATCTTTTCATCCTCTTAATGACGGTGTCAATTGTAGCATTTCCATATTTGGATAGCTCATCAAACTTAATGGCATACTATCACCGACATTTCTTCTTGCTCCAAGTCCATAAACTTTCTTAGTAAAATCGACTTGGCAACTTCACACAACAATCTTTCTTCAAAACTCCTTCAAAATTCTACCCCAGTCAACTCTTCCTCATCCTTAGTAAGATACAGAAGAATGGTCCAAGAGAGGGGCATACATATCTATATATAGCAAAAATACAAGTATATCATTACTACGTCAACCCAAACCCCAATCTTATTCTCTAATTCATTGGATTATGTTTACGCTATCTTTTAGGTTTAAATTGCTTTTAAGTTTTACATAAACCTATGCTTTGATACCAAAATATAACATCCCCCATTTGGAGGTCCGAGACTAATCGCTATGGATGCTACAGTCGTCCATAGTTATTAATTTCCAATGACCGTATGTAGAAATGTTAGATACATTGATAACACAGAAGCACATGAATACGATGAAAATTTTAAACATATTTCAAATTTAATTTTTCTTATTTCATTTCATAATAAGATTTCAAATTTATTACTTAATTTCAATTTGCAAACCACATTTAGAGAAATATAACTATTACAACATATTTCAAGAGCGACGTATGTAGATGCCCATTGGATGATCAGAGTCAAATATTTGGCATTTAATACAACTTGTCATTACAACAAAAAAGCAGAATCAAAACACAGCGGAAAATATACATATAGCTCCTACTAGCTAGATTACCTTCTTTATGTCTTTGAAAGCTTATTCGTCTAAAAAGAACCTAAAAAACTCTTACTCTCAATCTAGTCAAATTCGTATCCGAGAGTTTAAGAAGAAAGATAAAAACTCAAACCTTTCTCCCAAATGATAATGTCTCCATAATTTCAGTGCGACAATCGCCACTGCCAACTCTAAATCATGGGTCGGATATCTTACTTCATGCAGTCTGAGTTGTCGAGAAGCGTAGGAAATCACCTTACCCTTCTACATCAACATGGCTCCTAATCCTATCCCATATGCATCTTATACACTACTAACCCTTGATTACCGTTTGACACAACTAACATTGCTCATTGGTCAATAAATGCTTTAACTTAAGGAATGCTTCCTCGCATCTGTCAGACCAAACGAACTTAACTTTCTTTCTGGTTAGGTTAGTCAGGGTGCTGCTACCTGTGAAAAATCACTGATAAATCTTCCGTAATATCTAGCCAATCCAAGAAAACTTCTTATCTCGGTCACTATATTGGGTCTCTTCCAACTATCAACCGCTTCAATCTTAGCTAGAACAACTGATAACCCATCTCTTGAGACTACATGGTTAAGAAACTTTACATCTTTCTTCCAGAAATGACACTTCAAAAACTTCGCTTTCAGCTGATGCTGCCTCATTGTCTCGAGCGCCATTCTAAGATGAACTTCATGGTCTCTTTTATCATTAGAATTATCAAAATGTCATTTATGAATGCCAATACGAACCTATCCAAGTGCTCTAGAAAAATCCGGTTCATCAAATATACAAAGAAAGCTGGCACATTAGTTAGTTCAAATGGCATCACTAACCACTCATACGAACCATGTCTTATTTAAAACATCATCAGAAAAATACTATCCTCCACCACTCTTAGCTGATGGAACCCTATAGCCAAATCCAATTGGAAAATACTTTGGCTCCACTCAACTGATCGAATAAAACATCGATTCTTGGCGAAGGATGCCTATACTTGATCGTCTTTTTATTCAACTTAGGATAGTCGATACGCATCCTCAACGACCCGTCCAGTTTCTTCATTAACATTGTGGCTGCTCCTCAAGGCGAACTACTTGGTCCAATAAAACTCTTTTCTTCTAAGTCCACTACCTGCGCCTTTAACTCCTTCATCTCGGTGGGTGTCATCTTACTAGGCGGTTTACTGACAGGTTCTGCTCCAAGTACAAGATTGATTCGAAACTCTATAGCTCGCGTCGGTGGTAGTCCTTTAATGGGTTCAAAAACATCTACAAACTCTCTTGGTACTAAAACTCGATTCAAATCTTCTTCTACTTCCATAGCACCTAACAAGGCACAAACATTCAAATTTGAATTCTCCATTGAGTATATGATTCGGTTCTGACTATTAAGGTTTCTCAATGATAATTCTCTATCCTGGTAAAATATCCTAGTATCGTATCTAACTAACCAATCCATACCCAATATGATTCTGAAGCCTTCAAAATAAAATACATACAAACTGCATGCAAACTATGACCTAACAAATCAAGTTACACTCCTATTGGATTTGCAACCTTTAAGGAAGTAATAAGGTATGATGGTTCTAAGCATAATCTATCTAGCAAACACTGAGATATAAATAAATGCGATGCACCAGTATCAGATAGTATCCTAACTGGTATACTATGGATCAAAAGCGTACCTTCTATCACATATTTTTCCTTTTCAGTAGTAGTTGGTGTAAAATCTCCCTACTTAGAGGCCCAAAACTAACGGCTATGAATGCTGCAATCATCCATAGTGATTAATCCTCGGCGATTAAATACGACAATGTTAGATACATTGATACACAGAAACACATGAATATGGAAAAAATTATAAAATAGCAAACAAATTCCACGTTCCATTTCAAAATATTTCAAATTCATTACATAATCCTAAAGTGCAAACCACGTTCAGACAAAATATATTTATTACAAAATACGCCAAGAACGACATATAAAGATACCCCCTTGGATGATCAAAGTATATAATATGGCAAAAAAACAAGTTTGCCTTTATAACTAAACACGGCGGAAATAAAAGAACTCTAAGTAGCTAACATGCCTCCTGCACGTCACCGGAAGCTTTATTCGTCTAAAAGAACACCCTGATCTCAAACTACTCAAAATCAATTGAGTACTTGAGAGTTTAAAAGGAAAACAAAAACTTCGAGCCATACATAAAGCCTAGTATGAATAATAATCTACATCTCAAATCATTTAGATATCTAATGAGACCATAACGCTTAGCGGAATGGGTTTTTCCCTAACTAGTATCTTAAAACCTTTGTAAAACCACATTCTATGCTCCTGCTTCCACAATAATTAAAACAATTTAAAATAATATGATGATACGCAAACATGTAAGTTAATTCTTGATTACCCATCCCCATTCATTCTATCTTTTTGTCTCAATTATAGTTTCTAGAATTACTATTAACCTATTAGTTTTCATGGGCTTGCTAATAACTAGTTAAATGTTTATGGGCTATCTGTCTAATTTCATAGTTTTCATAGGATCATTAAGAACCTATTGGTAACTCCAATATCTTTTCTCTTATCCTAGTTTTCATGGACTGACTAGGAACCTATTGACTAACTGTCAATATCTTAATTCAGATATAGTTTTCATGGGCCAACTATAAATCTATCGGCCCCTGACAATATCAAATCATAGTTTTCATAGGTTGACTATGAACTTATTGGCCCCTGCCAATATCTTTCCCTTTACACAGTTTTCATGGTCTTACCGTGAACCTATTGGCCCTTGTCAATATCTTTATGATTTTAACATTTCTAAGTTATATTCACTACTAGGTCAACCTAGCTGGTTATTCTGCCCTTCCCCAAAGTGCCGTTATGGGTTAAGTACAATTGAATAAATATATGAAGAAGCAATCTATAAAAAAAAGTAATACATCAAAAATCTTTATTTATGCCATGGTATTTCCTTTAAAATGAGAATGAGTTATTTGGTTTGAAACCTTAAAACATCACTCTCGGATACCTTTTGAAGCTTTATTAATCGACCCTTTCAAAACTAAACCATACCTTTCGAAATTGTCAAAATATTGTTAAATAACCTTTAGAAATATAGCTTCGAAACTAATGAAAGTGACTTTTTCGAAAACATTGGATTTTTCGCTTTGAAAACACTTTTTATGTCAAAGTGGTTACATATAAAGGTATCGCTTTCGAAACTTCTAATCAAATATTTTGATGGTGTCGGAACCGTCTATTCGAAAGCTCAAAACCTTGGAGTAAAACTTTAAAAGATAGCATCAAAACTCCCTTTCGACACCATTGCCTTTGAAATCCTCAAACCCCTTCAAAAACATTTGGGAAGTGACTTAGCTTAAGTTTAAAACAAAAAGAACCCTTTAAAAGCATTGATGGCTACAATACATCTGAAAGGTAAAAGAATAGCGGCTGGGTTTCGACCGAGTTGGAACCACCTCTTTCAAAAGCCTTATATAACAACAAAGGAACTCATTCAAAAGCTCCAACTTAAAACATGGTATGGCAACCTATTTAGAAATCTATTCAAAAAAACCCTTTCGAAAACATAAGTTTCAGCTAAAATTTTAGGCAAAACAAAGCAGACACTTAACATTTGAAAACAGAACTATGGTTTCGTCCCCAGTGGAAGCATTGCTTTCGACACCATAGTTTCCGTCTTTCCTCAAATTCACTGCATACCATCTAAGTGATACCTTGTGTATTGTTTTCGACTAGGTGGTTTCAACAGGATTGGTTTCGAGTGAGTTGGAGCGGAAGCAATAGAGTTGAAAGGTATTACTAAAGGAGGCGGAACCATCTTTTCTGATAAAAGGCTGAAATCATGATCATTTTTAGTAATTACTTTAACTAACCTGCCTATGTGTAATCTTTTAATTGGTTATCTTAAACTTTTCAAATACTTTACAAAATAACTGCCACATTTATCAGATCTAAATCAAAGAAAATTTTATGTTTTAAGCTCTTCCATTAAGCAAAACCAATATTGCAACTAAGTCCTTCTTTTAAAATAATTTATTTTCCATAGCAAACCAATTAAAAAAAATCCCCAAAAATCAAAGAAATTCACTTTCATCATGTTATCGAACATATTAAAATTTCAGAGCCAATTTATTCCTGAAACAATCGAAATAAATTTTAAAACCAAATATATCATATTTTCCATTAGAAATTCATAATAAATTTTCCATAGCTTGGAAAATTATGAAAATTGATACCCATCTCTAAAATCTTATTTTACCTAACATATAATTTCTCCATGACATTGCAAATTCAATAACAATTGTTTTTCTCCTAAAACCGTGCAAATTCATATGTAAATGAATTGGTTTAAATCAAACATATAATAATTTAAGCATATCATCATCCAAAACATCATAAAAACGAATTTAATCTTAAATCCGAGAACCTGTGATTATAAAAACAAAACAAAGATGGAATGAATTATTATTCACCTTAGATATGATAAGGAATTTCGGATTTGTAGAAGTTTGATCCTTAGCTTTGATTTAATTTTTCTTCCTCTTTTACCTTGATATTGTTCGGCTCTATTCTTAGGTTTTTGGTTTGCGTTTTTGAAAATGAAAAGTGTACTTGAGTGGGAAAGAGCGTGAAATATATAACTGTGAGTGATAATGGTGTGGCTGTTTACTAATATGCCTTTGTTTTTAACTAATAAATTAAAAGCCATTTTAAGCATATTTAGGGTAAATTAAGCACGACATTCTCATAGTTTTATTCAAATCTCAATCCCCTTATCATCATTATTCTATTCAATTTATCTAATTAAATCTCTTGAATGATGTTATCAAAAATTAATGATGTTACAGTTGGCCTAGAAGATATTAGTTCTAAAGCAAAAACTTTTCCCTCATCCGCTCTGACTGGTTCTGTATACTGATTCTTGTAGTGCCCCATTTAGTCATAGTTGAAGCATTTCACTTCTTTTTTTATTAGCAACTTTATTCCCTTTGCTAGACAGACACTTATGAGAAAAATGTTCCTTCTTATCTCACTTGTAGCAAACCAGATCAGCTTTTCCTTTCTTAGAAGCTTCTTTTTTCTGAGCTTCTTTCTTCTTAAATAACTTTCTCTTCTTATCTTGAGAATCTTGAGTTTCACCCTTCTTTTATTTTCCAAAAGTAGAAAGCATCTTTTCGTTCCAGATTGCCATCTGCACCGTAACATTGCTCAGGTCTTGAAGATGTGGCATGGTCGTCCTAGCAATCTCTGGTTTCAATCCCCGAATAATCTTTTCATCCTCTTAATGATGGTGTCAATTGTAGCATTTCCATATTTGGATAGCTCATCAAACTTAATGGCATACTATCACCGACATTTTTTCTTGCTCCAAGTCCATAAACTTTCTTAGTAAAATCGACTTGGCAACTTCACACAAAAATCTTTCTTCGAAACTCCTTCAAAATTATACCCCGGTCAACTCTTCCTCATCCTTAGTAGGATGTAGAAGAACGGTCCAAGAGAGGGGCATACAAATCTATATATAGCAAAAATACAAGTATATTATTACTATGTCAACCCAAACCCCAATCTTATTCTCTAATTCATTGGATTATGTTTATGCTATCTTTTAGGTTTAAATTTCTTTTAACTTTTACATAAACCTATGCTTTGATACCAAACTATAACACCCTCCATTTGGAGGTCCGAAACTAATCGCTATGGAGCTACAGTCATTTATAGTTATTAATTTCCAATGACCGTATGTAGAAATGTTAGATACATTGATAAAACAGAAGCACATGGATACGATGAAAATTTTAAACATATTTCAAATTCAATTTTTCTTATTTCATTTCATAATAAGATTTCAAATTTATTACTTAATCCCAATTTGCAAACCACGTTTAGAGAAATATAACTATTACAACATATTTCAGGAGCGACGTATGAAGATGGCCCTTGGATGATCAAAGTCAAATATTTGGCATTTAATACAACTTGTCATTACAACACAAAAGCAGAATCAAAACACAGCGGAAAATATACATATAGCTCCTACTAGCTAGATTACCTTCTTTATGTCTTTGAAAGCTTATTCGTCTAAAAAGAACCTAAAAAACCCTTACTCTCAATCTAGTCAAATTAGTATCTGAGACTTTAAGAAGAAAGATAAAAACTTTGGGTCAGGTAAAAAGTCTGGCGTGAATGATAACCTACCATCTCGGACCAACTAGATATCTAGCGAGACCATTCCATTAAGTGGAATGGGTTTTCCCTTTACTAGTATCTTAATCTTAATACAATAACCATATACTATGCACCTGCATCCACAATGGTTAAAACATAACATAATATGATGATATTCAAAATTATAACATGTCCTGGATTTCCCATCCCAATTTGTCCGACTATCTATCTCGGTTTATGGTTTTTAGGGTTACTACTAACCTACTAGTTTTTTTTGGCTAACTAATAACCTTTTTAATCTTACGGACTATGTGTCCGATTTCATTATTTTCATGGTATTATTAAGAACCTACTGGTTTCTACCAATAACTTTATTCAATCATAGTTTTCATGGAATCACTATGGACCTATTGGATTCTCCAGTCTAATTATAGTTTTCATAGCATCACTATGAACCTATTGGAATCTCCAATAATGTCTCTCAAATCATAGTTTTCATGGGTTAACTATGAACTTATTGATCTCTATCAATAACATATCCCGGACGTAGTTTTCATTGGATCACTAAGAACCTATTGGTCCTTTCCAATAATATATCTTATAACATAGTTTTCATCGGCTAACTAAGAACCCACGGGAGTCCTATATTATGGTCTACCGGATCTCATGGATGCAATTCTACTCATACAGAAGTTGAGTAAATTTATATTCGCTAGTGGGTCAACCTAATTAGTTATGCTGCCCTTAACAACCCAAAATGTAGTTATGGGTCAAACTAAGTGAATATGATAATAATAGCATACATAATGATTGATCAAGTAAACCCAAAACATAAACATCCATAATTATAGTCCGCGCAATCATTTTCTTAATGATGTATGGTTAATACCCTTAACCCATAATTAAACAAGAAAATCATATCTTTGTATTTTCAAAGTCTAATGCCATTTGTAAAGCCTTTTTTTATATTACCATGTACATGATTGAAAATGATACAAGGTACATTACTTTCAAAACATCTCAGTTTGATCAATGTCAACATCATATCATGTCGATGTAAAAGCATAAGGCTTTCCGCCTATTAAAACTCGAAGACTAAACATGCAACATCATAAGCCTCGATGATGATAATGTCGTCGCACCTATTAAAAAACTCAAAGACTAATAAAAAGCGGCATAGGTTAAATTCAATGATAAATTTAAAAGTGGCATGGTTAGGCCTGATAACTAGTTAGAAGCGGCGTATGATTGATGCCAATTTAAAGATTAAGCTTGATGACCATTGGGTCGACGAAGCTGAAACTTGAAATCATTTAACAAAACAGATCGATATCGAAGTTATAAAAGTTGGCGATGTTATAGAATATAAGTGGCTATATGCTTCTTTGTATAAAATGCAGCATGCATAAGCATCGACATGCCCATGTCGAGTCCTTTTTCTTTACTTTTATTACCTCGACCTCGACGAGGTTCACACCTAATCCACTTCACGCCTAGCTCGTTGACATCATGTGGCATTATTTTATGCCACGTCAATGGCACTAGGATGTAGTGATATATGGCTCAACATAGCCAGTATCGACATAGTAAAGTTGTAATTAACTTAAAACTTTAATATTACTATAAAAAGTTGTTTCTTTTTAGCAAAACTCTATAATTTGTCAAAAGCATATTGGCTAGCAAAACTTTAACAATTTTCTTTACTGAAAAACTACCGCACTTTATTTCCAAGATCCAAAACATTATTTCAAATAATTAATTACTAACCAAAATTAATTAAGCTTTTATATGCATATTCTAGCATAAATAATTCTCTATAATTCAAAACTACAAGGGGAAAATCCCAAAAATTCACATTAATTTCATTTTTTGACATATAAAATATTTGGGTCCATAACCACATTTTATTATCATTAATAAGTTAAAACCCAAATTTGTGCCTATTTAACCTCAGGAAATTCATAATAAATTCTCGTCACCAAAGAAAATTCCCAAATCTAAAACTAATCTCCAAAATAATGTTTTAAACAACATAGTCGAAAATCATAACATTTTTAAATCATTTACTATGATTTTACTCTTAAAAACATATTAATTTGCTACGTAAAATTCTTATAGCTCATCATTTGAATAAAAATGGCAAACATTAATCATGGCATATCATCATCATTTGTACATTCGGTTTTAAATCTTAAAATCAAATTAAATCAGTCGAAACAAAACAACAAAAGATGGTATAGATCATTATTCACCTTATTTAGATAATGGATATTGAGATTTGATTATTGCTTAATGTTCTTAGCTTCCCTCCTTGAATCTCTACTTGGTTTTCGTGATTTAGACGGTAACTAATTGCCGACCTTTGCTTGTATTTTCTATTGATTGTTTTGTTTTTATGAAAACGTGAATGAGAAGGAATAAGGGTTTATGGGTTATGAAGTCTTATTTATTCCAATATTACCCTTTCCTTATTCAACTATATACTTAAATTATAAAACAATCTTATATATTTATTTGGTTAAGGCTCGACCTTAATTATATTCAAATCTCAATTTCCTTATCAATCTAATTATCGAATCATTCTATTTAATTTATCTAATTAAGTCTCCTAAATAATGTTAATCAAAATTAGGTGTTGCTACAGTAATAGAATCCTCAAGTTGGGGATCGATATTGACTCCCTATGGCGATAGGTACTGACTCCCAAATACAACTCGGATTGACCCCATCTTCTGCCTACATGCTTATCTCCATGCCGAAAGCCTACTTCCAAAGTTGGTTTGTTGATTCAATGCACTTCTTCGTCGAACTCCATGGACACTTGAAGTTGCAACTTTGTTCTCCTTCAACTTCATCATTTAGGCTTAGAAACAAGCTAAAACAAATATAAATGACTATGGAATTAAAAAGCTAACTACAAGATGATTCGAGGTGAGGGGTTGATGACGCCAAACATGAGCATCTTGGGGATCGGTACCGACTCCCACCTAAGGATCGGTACCTACTCTCACCTAAGGGTCGGTATCGAGTCCTACCTTCTACTGAGGTGTCACTCGTAATTTTGGAAGAATTGATTAAGTTCGTGCATAACGATTTGGAGATATTTCAAACGAGATTTTAAGCCCCTTACCTCTATAAATAGGGGGTGTGGCTTACTTATGAGGCTCTATTTTCATTATTTCCAATATTCTTGTAATCCTGAAATTCTAAGTGTTGGAGTTGTATCGACCTCCAAGAACTTTTGCCTCCAAATCTAAAATAAGTAATAAAACTTAAAGTGGACATATGCATTGCTTTGCTGAACCACTATAAATGATTATGTCTTTTTTGTTTCCTTATTTCCATTTATTTTTTCTTCATTTAATCTCTACCACTAAAACTTCTAGATGTTTGTTTCATTTTTGGTTCAAACACCAATGTAAGATGGGAACGGTGGAAGAACATATTTACTTATGTATGCTCGACATTGACAAGGACATTTGACCTTAGAAGTGTCAATCTTGGTCAGTAACTATATGTTTTATTATAATTTATTATTCCGATGTGAGTTTATAGCTACAGTGCTCTGATATATAATTATTTATTTGCAGGATACTAAACCAACTATTTGCACTTTGGTGAACTTGAGTTTTCGATTTAACGAAAATTCAGATCCATTAGGGTGCGGTTTATCACACGGACTTTCCACCACAACTTTTTGTTTAGATAATTGTATGACCTGGAAGAGAGAAACGATTAATATTTAACCAAAAACTTGTGATGGAAAGAATGGATGTTAAAGGGATGCTACAAATGAGCGGTGGCATTAAACCTCTCTCATACACACAAACATACATATATGTGCGTGTGAGAGCACGCATGTGTGCGTGCGCTCATAAAACCGTTGCACCATAATAATATAATGATTGATAATGTTGGAAGTCTTCCAAAATGTTATTATTTGATTTGTATGTTCATTTTTAAAACCACATCAGGGGTGGATATTCTTTGGTTAAACCAACCAAACCAAATTATTTTGGTCGGTTTAGTTTAATTTTGAAACTAGATCGGTTTCTTATCGGCCCGTAAAAAAATTAACTTGATTATCGATATAACCAAATTAACTGAACTTTTATTATATTATCAAATTTACTAATAGTATAATGATTTTTAAGGTTAGTTTAGTGGTCTAAATAAATTTTATTTATCGTATTTGTGTCAAAATTACTGTTAAAAACATAAGAATACTAAATAATAATATTAAATAAGAATACTTTAATATTTATATTTTTGTTTTATTTTAAAGTGTAATGGATACCACAGATATAAAATATGAACCATTTTTAGTTTGGTTAAATCGTACAACTAGCCGACTAACCAAACTTAGTTCGGTTGGTTTTGTTCGTTTTTATTTTTAATGGTTTTAGTTCGGTTTAACAATTTTCATCATCGGATAAACCAAACACTCACCCTTACACCACTATGCATTATCTTTTTAATAATCGATCTTTTTTAGCAACTCATTGTACCATTAAATTACTGATTAACTAAAATGTAAATACGTATAGAAGCAGTATATGCATATTTTTTGCTATATACTGACTTAATTATTAACTTCGCATTTTTTTCCATCCGAATACCTTCTGTCATTTGTTTATCTTGCTAAAAATATTTTCTTTAGATAGTTGAATTTTTTAAAATACGTTATAGGGTTTCTTGCATACATGCATATATTTATTTATGTTTATAAAAGAGTGTGTGATATATGTGTACATATGTACATACATACATACACATAGACACACACATACAGACACGCGTGCGTGTGCGCACACATATATATAGACACACATGCAACCTTCTATTGGAATTTGTAATTCTAAATCAATTTCATTCTACACATGTTCTCTTTTAACTGTACGAAAATTAGAGAGAGTATTGCAACTGTTTCAGTTTTTTGATCTACCCATCTTTTTTGCGTATTTTCAAACTAATTAATTTAAGATTTGTGTAACAGCATGGACCTGCTTCCCCTTATTTGTTTAACCATTCAGAGAAAATTGCTAGATTGTTGCCTACTCATTTAGTACTTTGTAAGATAAACTTGTAATCTTGATCACAGTCAGTTATTGCATTGTCTGCATGTAAATTGTTAAACTGTTGGAGATTAATTTATTTACTACGTAAAAAGGAAGAGGTAGGCTACTTCTCGTTTTGCTAAGTCAGTTGCATTTCAAATATTGTTAAGACTATTTGGTCAGTGGGTCACTGTTAGAATGACTAAAATATCAATATCAAACTTATTTTACTACAATGATTATTTTATTCACTATAACTACCTTATAATGGTGGTGGTTATAAGATGATATTCATGTCAAAAAATGTAGGTTCGTATCATGCGAATTTCAAATTTAGTTGCATATATAATATTGCACATTTCCCCCAACATTAAACTTTATATTTTTTAACCATATCAATATCAACAAATTGGTATTTCTTTCAATTACGAACAAAAAGGCGGTAATATTATGTCAATGGGAAGATTAGTTAGAGAGAGAGAGCAAGTCGGAATAGTAAACTTTTCTCAGTTTGGTCTAAATACTCAAAACCCTAATTGAGCCTTGCACTACTAGAATAAAGGAAGAAATGGAGCAACAAAATGCTAGATTTGGACAAAAATTTGTGGTATGACACGAACATAAGAATTTGAGCGTGAAAGTTGAGTTAACGGAAAATGCATTTACGGCTACTAACAGGGTATTTGATTTTGAGCGGGGTACTTGAGTTGTGATTTTTAATTTAATTGATTTATAATTTATTAATTATTATTTTTATTGTGTAACATGAGTTTAATAATTGCAAATAATAAAAATTAAATTACTCGATTTTTTATTAAAACAAACTAATACATTTTAAATTCAAATACATGCAAATTAAGTAAAATATTTTAAAGAAATACAACGATAAAATATGTATCAATATTATTGTAAAATTGTAATATCTTAAACAAAACATAATAATAAAATTACAACAAAATCGACTTATATTTAAATAATCAATTATTTGTTTTTCAATGAATAATATATATCAATAATTTGCAAAAATAAATAAGTTGTAAAATTATAAATTGATTGGATTCAGTTCAAACTAACTCAATAATATAGAGCGTTTTGATACAATCGTAATGCATAAAACGCATCTCAAACGAACCTTTTTTGTACAAGTTGTTAATTTTAAAAATTCAGAAATTTTTTATTTCATTAATTGACATTGTTAAAGTGGTCCCACGGAAAGGACGCGACTCCCACCCTAAGGCATCTTCTTCCGACATTCCCACAGCAAAGTTGAAGACGCGACTAACACATTTGGGACTTTCGACCCATCCGACGCGCATGGAAACGGGATAAAGAATGTCTGCAAACTGCACCTTGCTTTCTCCACGAGGTAATCTTTTGGTCTGCACTTAAGATGCCGATTTCGACTAATAAACAACTGACGTAACAAAAGAAAAACAACATAATGAAAATGGACGACAGAAGAAATCACCACTCAGCGCTAGATGATTTGAACGAGCTACTAGTAAAAGCTGATCGAGATCTCTTGCTCGTTCAGCGCAGCATCGATCATGAATTCCAAGCCACTTATCCCGATCATGTACGTTAACCCTAGATTTTTCCTGATTACTCAAATTTCACTTTGTAACATTTAAATTTATTTTTATTGTCGGAATCTGTTTACCAGGCGAACCCATGTAAAATCATTGGCCGTATTAAGAAAATACAGGATGATTTGGTTACGCTGAAGGGGTTGTGCATTGAGTTGCTCAAGGAGAAGCAGGTAATCTAAATTGTGTTTAATAGCTTTTCCTTTTCTGTTAATCTTTTAATAGCTTTTCCTTTTTCGTTAATCTTTGATGATTGATTTGAGTAGGAATGTCGGGCTCCTTCAGAAAAAATATGCAACTGAATTTATCTTTGATTGTCCGACTATATATCTTCACCTTGTTCAATTAATGAGACTGAATTAAATGTGAGGCAAAAAATTATGCTAAATTAATCAGGATAATTAAGTAGAAAGAGAAAATATATCATAATTTAAAAGCAGAATAGAAAATTCTCTCTTTATGATTAGTTTCATCACAAACGCGTGCTCGCGCGCGCACACACCAGTGCACCGGTGGGATCAATAAACTAGCTTAATTCAGTATCCACGGGTACGAGGTGAGAATATGAATTTCCTGCCCCAATCCTTATATTTTCATTGGAACATGTTAACCATCACAATGGAGTTTATATTTTAAAGAATAAAATCAATGAAATTCGAATAATGATCGTGCTTACTTTACGAAAATAGCTAAAAAACATAAGATCATAGGATTTGAGATTGGATTTCGATTGAAATTTATAAGCAAGGAACGAACGTAATAGGGAAAAATTAAATGTTTTTTATGTGAACTACGTGATTTCAAAATATATGAGGTTAATAAGATTCGAACTTGTACGCTTGGAAATAAAATGAATCAAGCGAAGTTAAGTTATTCTACTACATATTATATATAGACGTGTTTAGTAGGAATTAGGCTTGTGACATTGAGAATGCTAAACCAATGAGAGCCGAGTATTTAAAATCTACAATTACGAGAAAAAAAAACTTGAGTGAGATCCTACTTATACATATATACATATACATACACATACATACATACATATATATATATATGCAAACGTGTGTCTCTTTGAATTCTCCATTATTTCGTTTCCTAAAATTCTCATGTTTGTTCCTTTGCATATATATTTTTGGAATTATGCTAATATTTTTAGAAACGATAGTCCAGTTGTATAAATATCTTCACGAAATTTTACGTTATATCGAGGTCTTTAGTTTCTTCAAAACCGTAAATTACTGTTAACCGTCACAACTTTTAATTTCAAAATTAAATTTAAAATTAAGGTTTAAGACTCTTAGGTTGGTATCTTATCCCTAGCACCTTGAGAGGTTACTGAGAAGAGCTTGGAAATGTTGAGTAGAAATCGAGTAATACGAGGTTAAATGCTTAAAAGTAGGTGAGAAGGTTGACAAAAGTATTTGAAGTCGAAAAGGAAGAAATCGTAAAACGTAACTAAGTAAAAGGTAAAAATATGAATTCAATTTTCATGAAAGTTCTCCTATCTACAAAGAAATTATGGAGTCTAAGTGTTGTTTGAAGATAACTAATATATTTTTACATTTGATTTTATTTCAGAGTGTGTTACAAACAAAAATATCAAAAGAGCACAATTTTGATTCCTATTAATTTGTCATCTATTATCTCTCATACGCTTGATTTATACGTATCATATATCAAACATGTTTGCATTTTATTTGTAAAATTTAATATATATTATTATCAAAGTATAAATATTGTGAAATATTGCAATCAATTTATGTTTGATATTAATAAATATATATTGTTTTTAATATGTTTGTTTAACGTTATGTGTTTACAAGATATTGATTTTGTAAGAGATTTAATTAGATCCACTTATATATCTCATCGGATTTGAGTATCTTAAATAAATAAATAAATATACACACACACGCAGACACACACACATATATAGTATAACATGTTTTCAAAATCATGGTATGAGATATCAATTTAAACAAAGCGGGAAAATATCAAAGAAAATATCTTATGGAGATTTTTTGTAAAGATTTGGTCCATCCAAGCAAGTTCAAATTATATATGTATATGTATGTGTGTGTATATATATATGATATTTAATGGAGGAATGATTCAAAGTTATGAGATATTTGCTTATCCAAGTAAAGCAACAAATGAGTTTCCACATTCATTGCTAAGGAAGATTCTCAAGGAAATCAAGTACAATATATTGAAAGATTCTATTCATATAAGAGTACAAGAAATGAATTATTTATTAAAAAGGCTGTATCTATACTATTATATTATTATTGAGTTTTGTTTCTAGGGCGTACAAGCAACCTCAGTATTTTGTGAAACCAAGCGTCACATTTTTTTTCTTCTCTTCGTTTCCATCTATCCGCTTCTTCCTTATACTCCAAACTTTCTTCGACTCTTCAATTGCGTCTTCCCCTTTCTTCCTTTCTCCTCCTCTTCAATATCCTCTAACCCTAAACATTCTTAATCGTTTTCTCTTCTCTTGCTTCTTATCCAAACCTAAACATTCATTTTCCTCAATCGTTAACTCAATTCAAATCCAGAAACCATATCCCAAGACAAACATGGATCTCCAACCATGGAAGACTTCTCAGCCCTTAAGGCGGACTTGGATTACGACAGCAAGGAAAGCGTCCCCATGGCGCCATTCAAATCAGCAATAATCGGGTCCAGATCTGCCAAACCGCTATCGTTCGAAGACGTTTTCAGTTCCTCCAAAATACCAAGAAATAGATTCAGTTCTAGTATGAATTTTTGCTACTTCGAACTTTTTTAATGTTTTCGAACCCGATATGTCAGTATTGTCCTTGAAAATTGTATTGAAATTTAATATCGTTTTCCTTGTGTTCGTTGTATCCTTTTCTATTTGATGCAGCAGTGGAACAACTATTTGTTGACATTCCCGATGAATTTAGGTACAATCTAATGATGATTTGCAACATAGTAAGAGTAAATCTGAATTGGGAACTCACGACAAAATCTTAAATCTAATTGAAACCCCGAAATCTTTGGGTACGTCAATTACATTGTGTGATGATTCTAAAAAATGTAAAACTGTTAATTGTTTTGCTTTTTCATTATATAGTCATAGGAATGCCTGGATATATTAATTATTGTGTACCTGAAAATATTGCAGTATTGTAATATGATATTTAAAATCATAAGAAACAATAGTTAGCACGTAGTTGAGTAGCATCAAATTTTTTTTAGAAGCAGGATTTAAATAGTTTCACTAAAGAAGCAACCTTAACATAGTCAGAATAATTACCACTTCCAAGCTCTTAGATGATTGCAAAATTAATAATCAATCCACTCTTTTTATAATAAAGGTGGAATTTAGAATTTAGCAATAAAGAAGAAAAGATCTCGATCTTAAAAAAATTGACCAGCAACACTACTCATGCCCAGAGGTAGATGTTTTGTATGGCTAAAGTAGTCACTTAAATAGACATTGTATTTATAAGATAAGATGAAAGTTAGTTTTCAAAGATTTCCCACTGCATTGATTTCACATTTTGCGTAGTGTTGGTCTATTTGGTATTTCAAATTTTCACAATTTGCGCAGTGCAAAGGCTTTTCAAACCAAACCTTAAGTCATGTATTCTGTAACGTTTAGTTTGCATTTTAAGAAGATTATAAGATGAACTTATTGAATTAAAGTTATTACCTTTAAAATCTACTTTTTAGGGAGGACATCTTTAGGTTTTATGAATAAAGTATTTTTTATTTTGAATGGGTTTTACTTCCAGCTTGGATGTTGCATGGGTTTTTAGAATACTTATGGAATTTTTTTAATCAAATTGTTATATGTAAGAGAATTAGGTAGTCATCTCTGGCTTAAATTTGTAAATGAAGTTTATAAAAGCTTGGCTTCATTTAAAATTTCAAAATAAAAGTTTGAACTTGCTAATGTGTTGTCCTATTTAATATTTCAAATTTATAAAATATGTACAATTCAAGCTTTATTTCTAAAATAAAATTAAGTTGTCTCCTCTTTAACATACAATTTCGCAATTTATTGTATGCAATTATTTAATTATATGTGCAAAGTGAATTAATTTTATTTATAGTTTATTAGTAATAAAATACAATTTTTATGAAGGATATTTTCTTAGTTATATGTTTATTTGTTTTCGTTTTAAATTATATATCAATGCTTTGCATCTTTGCGTTGTAATTCTTTCGCGATACATCCCTTTATTTGGTTTTAAGGGTTAGCGTTGCACAAAAATGATTAAGGGAGAAAACAGATTGAACACGTTGATGGTGTTACATCTCCTGCAAGTGACAAGTATATTGTTTTAGTATTTTCATTAAATAAGAATTGGAATTGTGTGTTTTGATAGTTGAACGAATATTTGAATGAAATGATGTCTTCCACGTATTTAGTAAAGATCCAAAACATTCTGAGCGTACCCTTTGATTTCTGTGAATGGTTGGATTTACATCGCTACCAAAAGTGATAAAGCAATGATATTACCATTAATTTGTTCCTATAAGAGAAATTATTAGTTTGATATTATCGTACTATTACGCTATGGCCGATAAAGAAGGCTTTAGAATAAGTAAGGAAGACTCATCTCTCTTTGGACATGTTCTTCATAAAAATCTGGGCTCCTATTCAAGCAATATTCACCTTTATAAACCACCCTCTGTTGTCTATGCTTGCACATTTTATAAAATTTAGCTCTATGGAAATTTTGCACTATACATTTTCATATGGAATAAACTGATTATTGTATGTATCTTTGCTGACTTCATATATCGTTATTTTGCTACAAATATTTATCATTCAATTCAGGAGCTATTCCAAATAGATCTCCATTGCTATTTCCACAAGTTGATGTCCTCCTTAATAGATAGAAGACCATTACGAAGAATATTAAACATTTGACAGCTACCTCTCGCTATATATGATCACCGTCTAGCTGCACAACGAAAAAGCAACCCATAGGTCATTCACATTCTCATTTTAGTAACAGATCATTTTTTAAATATTACATCATATTATTTATTTGCAAGGTTTTTCCTACAACCATGTATTGGCAGATGAAATGGTATTGGCTTACCGAGGTCCGATTCGCATATTAAGCCATTGACCAATAGAAACAACAAAATCTAAGGACTTAAACGGGCTCTTAAACAAAATAATCTTCTTATGGAATGATCTCACTTGGACTATGATGGTAGAAATCCAAACAACATTATAAGAGTGAAAGGAAATAAAATTATCATGCTATAACATCAATGGTTGTTGGATCTTTTAAAAGTTTGAAATCATGTTTTTGTCTGGTATATTTCCAGAACATCTGTTCCACCTATCTGCATGCACTTTAAATGATTTTTTTTTCCAAATCCAGATCATATGCCAATTTTAGACACTGATAAATAAGTACATTTCAATTCAATATGCATTTAACTATTATATGTAGATACAAGACTTTCAAAGAGCCCTTTGACGCTACACGCTCATCAGTATTCTTTTTTTGTTTTGCAAATAAATGCAGACATAATAATTAAATCTAACTTGCTATATTTCAACCAACATAGTATCCATGATTGCCTTTATCCATTCTCATTTAGATAGGTATCTTTGGACAAAAACCTATTACTTATTTATGTCTCTTCTACAATATTTAATGTTGTGTGCATATTCTTTTTGATCTGTTCCATCATCCATTCTACCAAGTTAACGACTGTGCTGGAGTGGCAACAAAAATAAGTGAAATCTCGCATTGTACTTGATGCTTATGAAAGAATCAGCAATACCTATGCATTTTCGATAGAAAAAGGGTTAGTATTATAGATACGAACTTGCTGTTGCATTCAGCTTTTGTCCTACGGGTCTACTGCATATGATCATTGTGACTGAAGCACATGATTCGTATATACAAGAAATGTTTACCTTTATCGTGTTTTCGATTTGTTTCTTCAATGAGATGAGGTGTGCATGCCCGTTTGTTATATAAACATATAAAAAAACAATTCAATCATAAACTAACATATTAGACAAATATACTCAAGCCCACGGCTCTCCAAAATGGTTTAACATGTTAAATCGATTAGTAAAAGTTTATGGCAGAATTGATTAAATGACAGTAGTAGCTTCTTTCCTTTTTTAAAGTATGACCTTTTTATTCCCCTGGCGAGATCCTAATATCAGAAGAAGACGACCATGCTTTGAATATGAAGCTTCCATAAAATTCTTACTATTAACTCTACTTTTGCAAGCATATTTTTTTAATACATTTTCGTTTCCAAATTTATTGACAAATGTAACTCTCTTAATGTTGATTAGGTGCCCCTAAAATTTAGTTTAACTAAAGGACCATTTCCATGCAATTAAGGTAGTAACCCATTAATTCATGTTAGCTAAAAAGAAAAGTTCACATATTTGTAATTCGGTTTTTAGTTTTTTCATACCGATGTTCCCTTACCATGTTTACTTATTAGTTTTTATGTTTCTTCTTACTGTTGTTCTCTTATTTTCTCAAAAAAGAAAATAAATGAAAAATTATAATGTGAATGTAACTATCAATATATTAAACCGTTGATCCATTATTATTTTTAGTATTCCATAAAATATTACACGCCAATTCTTTTTGAAGCAGTGAAAATTATGGTACTTTACAACTTTCATAACTTGGTTGTTTAATGTGTATTGATCTTAATTTAAGTGAAAAAACTATCCATTGTTTCAATTACATGTTTGAGAAAGGACGTATAAAAGGATCATTTTCTTTTTTAAACTTATCAAATTACTAATTGTCATATAAACCAACCATGCTATAAATTGTACTGCATACAAATGTTCTTTTATAATTTATTATAAAGCAACAAAGTGACACTAATATCTTTAGTATTGCATATGGCGTTACATAGCAAATTCGAACAATCCCCATGGCACACAAAAACAGAATCTGAATGAAATTAACACCATCTTCTATAAATGATATTATTTGAATGCTTTTAATCCCATTATCTCTGATTTCCTAATAATTTATTGATCCATATTTTTTCATGCAAAGGTTCATGCCTAGGTTGAAAATATATTTCTTTTTGTGCCAGGAATATTGCAAGCAATAAAGTCCATAATTTTTTTTACACATGCGCCTGTAATGCAATTAAAAATTTGGTTACATTCCAATTTAAATGAGAAGATGTGGCCAAGAACTTAATATCAACTAAGATGCTCAACTCTTTCATTATTCATAAGTTCAAGTAACCGATTCCTTTTTATCTTTATTAGGACATGAAACTTTCTTCTTCTGCTATCTGTTAGATTTTTCATCTACTCACGGTAACATATAGTTGAAAAGGTAACCTGAAAATATGTGAGAAACTTTATTATAAATTTGATGGAAGAAATGTCTTTTTTTATCAGTAATTCATTGCTAATTTTTGTTCCAACTTAAATGCGTCTATTGGTTTTGGTATTTTGCAACTTTCAATTCCAGTTTGCAATGTTTTGAAAGTTTTATAAAAAAATTTAACTTGCCTGCAAGTTGAAACAAATACAAAGTTTTTGCTGAACGGAAATGCGTTCTGATAGAACTCCTTGACACGAATTTTGAGTTTTATGTTTTCAAATATATATATATGTCAAATATTAGAAGAAAGAAGTGATGACGGAGGTGTTGGAAGAAAAATGGAGAAATGACGTAGGGAATAAATGAACGATGGAGGATGAATTGTTTCTCGTGTTTCTATTATTTTTCAAAATACGGAGAAAAAAGGTTATTTTCTATTTTGTATGTTAGTTTGATTTTCTAAATTAGCGATTTTCGACAATATACATGTGTCTTGCGCACTTTTGTATGGTCGAAACCCCAAAACTAAAAATAGTAAACAAACACAGCCTTAGTTTTTGATCATGTGGAACTTCCACAGCTATTGTTCCTAACGTTCAGATCTGATTATTTATTAGGCTTGGATATGGTTTTATTGCTACTCGAACCCAATTATTATCTATCCATTATATCAAACTTTTATATCGCAATAAAATGCTAGTATATTTGGAACCTTTTTTTCATTTGGAATAAGATTGGATTGAGTTAAGTGAGCTTTTTATGCATTTCATGAGTTCTTATGTAATATGTAGTAATTTGTTGAACTTAAAATGGTTCCATTTATTGTTCTTTAACATGATGCATTTGTTTGAAACCAACAAACCTGCACTATTGTTATTACTTTTCTGTTTCTCTTTCTCCATATATTTAAAGGCTTAAGCTCATACCTATCAAATATTCTTTTATACCTCCAATTTTACATTAAAATAGTTTCATCAATTTTCTAACATTTGTTTAAAAATCATTAACGAGACTATAAATATTATCATGGACTATAAATGTAATTTTTTCACAGAATTAAGAGCATTCCGTTGGTTTTGACGATTTCATGTAATTTTTGTAAATATTTAACTTTCGTAGTTGGATTTACACTTTGAATCAGTCTTTCTACGAATGCCGTGTGCGAAGCACGGTTTCACACTAGTATACAAAAGAATCTTAAAAAAATTCGACTTTAAAGTAAATGAAATATGTTTCCGAAATCCATACACAATCAAGAACATTGAGAGTAATATATTCTGAAAGATACATCAAAAAGTTTTTTGCGTCGATACATGAATTTGTTCTTTTACAACAAGATGAAACAAAATATTTCAAATTCAAATGCAATTAGTCAAAGATTCTCTCTATCCCTCTCTATCCCCTATATATATAAACTTCTCATAAAACACTCTTCATCGGATTACAGAATCAGCTTATATAAGTTTCAATTTTCATACAACTATATCCGATTAAATCAAAGAGAGTAATAAGGCTATTCACAAAACTTCTTCAACATCTCAACACAAAGCATCATCACTACTATATCATCTCTTCATATCTCACTCCAACATCAGGGACGAGTCAGTAGTTCGCAAGCACCTTAGCTTCAATTTTCTCGAAACTGCTACCCCTTATGATATGCCACCTCAACCCCGATCTAAGAGCATTTGAGAACATCTCCGGCGAGGCAAACTCAGATAACCGAAATGATTGACCTTCGCGCATAAACTAAAGAAAAAGGGATATCTATTTCTATTGCAATTCAGCTCAAAATCTTTATTCTTTTGCATAAACAATTAGGAGTATTTGCTTGTATTTTGTCTTTTTTGTATTTTGATGTCTAGATTTTCTAGGTGAGCTACGTGATGTAGTTCAGGGATTCTGATCATATGGTATTGAGTTCGGGCATGGTTACTAGGTATAAAATTAATATATTCGGATTAGCAGGGAATGCGAGTGTACATGTGTTATAAGCGTTCAAATATATTATTTTATTAGTAATCTTGGGAATAATAATAGAAATTAACGGGTTAGTGACCGAAGTTGGATGTATCCATGTGTCATTTATTTTTTGCATTTCCATTTCTGCACTTTATTTTATCCGTCTGTAAAAAATTTAAATACTCTATTCACCCTCCCTCTAGGGTATATTTTACAATTCTAATAAGTGGTATCAAAGAAAAATATGATATCCTGTCTCATTCTTATCTACTGTATCACAACCATTTTCATGGATATCCAATATTTTAAAATTAATAAATTTTAAATGAAATTCCATTTTAAATTTTAAATTTGAAAAATTGCTCCGCTAAAAATATGTGGACTAATAATGAACCAACTCTCACTAAATCTACAACTAGAGTGAGACATGATATGAGATTTTTTCTAGCAACCGACCCTGATACTACTTGATTGAATTGTGCAATATACCATAGAGGGGGATGGATATGATATTTAAAAATTTCGTAGATATAAAGATAAAATAAAGTGCGGAAACGTAAATGCAAAAAATAATTGACACATATATCCAGCTTCGGTCGCTAATCTGTTAGTGTCTACTATCGCCCCCAAAGTTACTGCTAGAATTATATATTCGAACGCTTGCAACACCTGTAAACTCGCACTCGCTACTAACCCAAATATACCAATCATATGCATAGTAATCCCGTCCGAACTTAATACGTTGAGATCAGGGTCCCTGAACTATACCACGTAGCTCATCTAGAAAATCCGGAGTACAAACATGGTTTTAAATCTCTTATATATCGTCTGAGATCTCCTTCGAGATCTCTTTTTCACACTTAAACGAGACGAGACATCACATCTCTTCCATATCTCTCTCGACACTCATCTCGTCCGAGATATTCAAATCTCACCCAAATATGAATCAAAATCTCAATCCGACATCTCACCGAAATTATACATTTTTCTTATTTTGCATAATATTTTTTATTTTCATATTGATTCAAAAGAAACCACTCATTCCAATTATAATTTACCAACTTCTTGATCATATTCTTTATTTTTTATCTTAATGGGTCATAGCGAAAGGTTTCACTTCTTTATCATGTTCAAATAAAATGATATTATTCAATCATTACCAAATCAATTAAGCTAATCAAGTTGCTACTCTTCTAAAAATATTCATTTTTTCGTATAAATCAAGTATGTTACCATTTTTTTGTACTAAGAAAGTTTTAACTGTCAAATAAATTATTGACACATCAATTTTAGACACATAAGTACATCCGAGATATTCCCGAGATGCATTATAAGACCCGAGATGTCAATTCGAGATGTACACCCGATATGTACTCATCTCGTCCAAGATTTCGGCCGATATGAGATAACTTGTGTAAAAATTTCTAGACAAAACGTGACCGAAATTCGATATTTAAAACCTTGAGTGCAAAATACAAAACATATAAAATACAAACACTCCTAGTTGTCCATGCAAAATAATAAAGAGTATGGACTGAATTGCAAAAATAAATCCCTTTTTTGTCTAGTCAATCCACACTTTTATTCTACCAAACAAATTTGCTTGGGTCTCGTGGATATTGGAGTGAGATCTGGAGTGATGATACAGTGACGATGCTTTGTATTTAGATGTTGGAGAAGAAGTCTTGTGAATAGCTTTATTACTCTCCTTAATTTGAAGGGATATGGCTGTTGTATAAAAATCGAAACTTTATGAACCAATTCTCTATTTCCATGTGCAGTGTTATATGAGAGATTTGTTTATATAAGGGATAGAAAATCTTTGGCTGCAATTGATTGCATTTGGATTTAAAATATTTTGTTTTCTCTTGTTGTAAAAGAACGAATCCATGTATTGAGGCAAAAAACTTTTGATGTATTTTTCAGAATATATTGTGCCCACTGTTTTTGATTGTGTATGGATTTCAAAAATATGTTTTCATTACTTTAGATTCAAATTTTTTATGAAGATTTTTTTGTATATACGGCCTTTTGTTTTATACTGACAAAAGAAGATTTTTTTGTATATACAACTTTTTTGGTTGAATATTTCATTTCTCGTACTTCTAAGTGAAAAGAATCTTTCAATATATTGTACTCGATTTCCTTGAGAATCTTCCTTAGCAATGAATGTAGAAACTCATTTTTTTGCTTTACTTGGATAAGCAAGTATTCATTAACTTTGAATCATTCCTCCATCGAATTGGGTGTGTGCGTGTATAATTTGGACTTGTTTAGGTAGACCAAATCTTTGCAAAAGATCTCCATAAGAAATTTTCTTTGATATTTTCCCTTTTTGTTTGAGTTGATATTCATACCTTGATTTTGAGAGAGTTTTATATTATATATTTAACATACTCAAATCCGATGAGACATATAAGCGAATCTAATTAAATCTCTTATAGAATTAATACCCTGTAAATACGCAATACTAGACAAGTACATTAAATACAATATATATTTATTAATATCAAACATACAATATATATTTATTAATATCAAACATAAATTGATTGTAATATTTCACAATATTTCGATTTGATAATAAATATATATTAAATTTTACAAATAAAATGCAAACGTGTTTGATATGTGATACGTGCAAATTAAGCATGTGAAAGATAATAGATGAAAAATTAATTGGAATAAAATGCAAATTGAATTCAGAATGTCATCAAATCTTAACCGCTCTCCACACTTTTGTTTTCATCAAAAGTATAAGTATTAAATTAGTATGGTAAGAAAGTGATATAGAAAGGAAACTGGATCGAAATATGACATTAAGTATTTAGTGAAAAATCAAGCATAAATTTTAGTAACTATATTGATCAAAGTCCTATCCAATGAGTGGAAAATGGTGATAAAAACAAGTATAGTTATATGCAGTGAGATTCAAATAACAATAAACTCAGTCATTCTAGCTACAATCCAAATAATAATTCAAGCGAAGTATTTATGCAATGATAGTTTTTCCTAACTCGTTATAAATGAGATCCATTGCCGTGAGGTTTGTTAGATGTGGAAGAAGTATTGCTTTATAGATGCATAAACACCGGCGTTAAAGAATTTTTAGCGCATGATGATATAACTTTATGCACATACTGCATCCATTTTTCATGCATAACCCTTTAGCAATTTAAAACTAAAATTTGTAATATATTATGTGTTTTACTTTTCATACGGAGTGTGTACATGGCTTGTCTCGTACACCCACTTTTAAAATAATCAGTCTTTACCACATTTCAGTTAATGTTATTTTAGCTAACACAAGCATAAAATTGAAAAATATGAGTCGATAGAATATAAATATCAAATGATGAATCCAGAGATGATGTGAGATATGCAATAATCAAAAATCAAAACTTTAACATATGCTTGATTATCAAAAGATATTATAATGTCATTATTTAATCAAGTACAAAATGCAACATTCTTAATCATCTATGTAATCAATGTAGAAACTTTTAGAAATATCATAAGAAAGTTCATTCAATTGTAATATAGTTTTAAATTTCTCAAAAATATCTTCAGTTTTATATCCTAATATTGAACAAAATATATGAATTTATTTTAGGGCAATTTGTGTAGAGGAAAGTACATGGTCCAAGGGTACACACATTAATATATCAAAACAAAAATCAAATGCTCATATCAAAAGATTTCATCACAAAACTCATAATTAAAAAAAAATCATCTCCAACAATCATCTCTAAGTTTTAAATATCAAAAACCCATCTCAAGAAGTTCACCGCAAAGATCAAATTTCATTTTGCAACAACATTTCCAATAATCATTCAAACTAAAAATCCGTCATCTCAAGAAGTTCCAACATTTTTATGTTAAGGAATTCTCTAGTCAAAACTCTTCTTTCAAAAGAAATTTCTCGTCAAAAAGTCATGTCAAAGATTTTGCCGAAATGTCTCATTTCAAAATATTCACATCATAAATAAATATGGAGAGCAAAGGGGAAAAAAAATGAACACAAAAAACATATTATTGGACTTTTGAAAAAGGAAAAAAAACTAAGAAGGTAAAAACATATTTTTGATTTTTGATTTTTTTTTTGAATTCTGCAAAACAAAAGACCTAAGGAAAAAAAAAACATATTTTTGGTTTTAAAAGAAAATATAAAATGGAAAAAAAATGCAAGCTCTCCACACATGCTTGGAAAACAATGTGCGAAACATCGCATGGTATAACCATGCATCCGAGTGTTGACCATAGATATATTATCCAAGATTAATAACCACTACAATACTAATTGACAACGAGAAGTGTTTTTGTTGTATTTATTATTTGAATAGATTTTATTGTTGTTGCTTATTATACATCCAATGTGAAGTTGTCTTCAACACGCACCCTCATGTGCGGTATATATTAGCCTGCGATTAGATATTGACTGCCGCTGATCATACCGGGCTCTATAACCATGTTAGAAATAACCAACTGAAACTGTGAAAATTTGATATAGGTCCCATTGTTATCAAACTTCCCATTGTGTGACTATTTTCAACATACATGTTAGTAATTTAAAATATAATAAGTTAGGTCTTTTAATTTCTCAAATTATACGATGCAGTGATATGCACAACTGATACAAATTGTTGCATCTTACATGTATTCTATTATGTCTTTATAGGATCTGATTGACAAGGCAACAGTTCTAAATGCTCAAAAGAGTTACGTGCAGCGGTTGTTAGCATCATCAGGTCTCCCACTCATGAATGATTCTGATGAAACAACCTACTCAAATTTGGATCAGGTTTCTAAATTTTGCTTCATTTTTTGCGTTGATTTCTCCCTAGTTGCTTTGCTGCTATTTTATGTCTTGTAACTGGTAGATCTAAATGTCAGCTGAAAATTGGATGATTGCTCTCTCTCCCTTTTGCATGTTATTAAGCAAAGGTTATCTTTGTTCCTTTTATGCAATTGTTGCTTCAAACTTATGGTTAGGAATAAGGATCACACTAATTGTTTTCACATCAAATTTATGGAATTTACTAATGCACACACACACATACCTATATGTATATGTACACACTACACACACACATACCTATATGTATATGTACACACTACACACACATACATATATTACTGATGTTGACGGCTACACTGTTTGCGTTTTATAAAAACTGAATTGCACTGTATTAAAATTTGTTTGCATACTAAAATTCGATTGTATTGTGTTAAAAAATGGTTTGTGACACAAGCAATTACATCAAAATATTAAAACAGGAAAATAGACACAAAGACAAACTTAGAAATTTTTTTAGACTGAAGGACGACAAATTTATTTTTTTGGCTGAAGGACAATGCTAGTTATAACTAGCATTTTGTATAGTGTAAAAGTTGAATATAATGCTAAATATAACAAACATTTGTCCTTCAGTCTAAGAATAAAACTTCATGTCCTTCAGCCTATTTTTCTTCTTCAAAGTTTGTCATTTTCCCTAATTCTCTCGTATCAAAATTGCAATTACAACAATTATTTATGTTATTTTGTCCACAAAATTTTCAAATAGTGATGGCTTGTAATTTGAATTTTGCATTCATCGGTATCCATCCTCACCTTTCCTCTTACATTTTCTTCATCCATCTAAATTTAGTTCACTAAACAAAAATAAAAGTTACTACACAATCAACAATTAAATAAATCATTTAACAACTTTAATTAAGAATCATAAGCAGAGTGGAGGCACAAAAAATTAGTTGATCGAAATTAAATTAAACTATTTTGAATCAAAACCGTCATAATGAATACAAAATAAAATAAATGAAAAGTATAGAACCAAGAAATGGTTTGCGACACAAGCAATTACATCAAAATATCAAAATTGTAATTACAACAATTATTTATGTTACGTTGCCCACAAAATTTGCAAATATTGATAACTTGTAATTGATTTGAATTTTGCATTCATCGATATCCATCCACACCTTTCCTCTTACATTTTCTTCATTCATCTAAAATTAGTTCACTAAGCAAAAATAAAAATTACTACACAATCAACAATTAAATAAATTATTTAACAGTTTCAATTAAAAATCATAAGCAGAGTAGAGATACAAAAAATTAATTGTTCGAAATTTAATTAAAATATTTTGAATCAAAACCGTCATAACGAGTACAAAATAAAATTAATGAAAAGTATAGAACCAAAACCCACAATTTTTTTTGGGTTTTGCAGTTGAATAGTTGATTAAATCTAGATTAGCAATTTTAGATCCGAGCAAACTGTGACGACCCGACTTTTTCTCCACAGAAAAGTCGCATCATCATGAAGAAAGAAAGGGATAGAAAAGAGAAAAGAAAGAAGAAACAACATCAGAATCTCAACTGCCGAAAGAATAAATTATATTAATAACATAAATATTACATAATATACAACACTAATCAGAGTTACACAGAATTTACATCACATAGTAGACAGTTATAAACATCTGTCTAGTTATACAACTCAATACAACTCAAACAAAGAGATACTAACACAGAGAACACACAGCGGAACTATATATCTAACGCCGAAGCCTCCTGCTCCATTGCTCCTCCATAATTCGTCAAAAGCTAATCTGAATCTCTTGGCTACTCGTAAAAATTTGAGTACCCAAGAGTTTAAGATTATATCTAGATTAGCATTTTTAGATCCGAGCAATTTGTGAAAGTCTTTTATATCCGCAATGAGCACTTTGAGAATACAAAGCTAAGCCATGGACAATTCGACAGAAAAAGTAACCCAGTGAGCAATTTTACATTTGTTAATTTTTTCGACGCAAATAGGGAGCGGTATTGGAATTTTGAAATGGTAATAATAAAGAGCGGTCGATAAACATTATCGTGTCATGGACAAATCATTGCCTTGAATGCGAAATTCGACGCGATTACGGTACAATCGATAATGTCGTACGCTCCTTGAGGTTAACACAACAATCTCTCAAACTTGTGCACTCGAGGTTGAAAAATTTAGAAAATTGTAGAAACCATTGTCCAATAGTTTTTCTTGTACTTCGAAATGATTTTGTTTTTATTGAACTTTTGAAGGAAATAAGACGAAAAAGGTGGATTTATTTACTGTATTGTTTCTTAAACAAGAGAGGAAATAATGAAGATGAATGAGAGAATGAACTATCCCTTTTTTCTATTTGACAAAATGAGATGGTCTTAAAAATTAGTAAACAAATAATAACAGTCACTTATTAATGCAAAATACAAAAGGTTGGACAAATTAAAAACGCTAAGTTTTATTGTAGTTATCATACAATCCCCACTAACTACAAGAAAACTCAAAGAAAAACATTCCCCAAAGGGGAATTTTAAATGCAAGTACAAATATCTTTCGATTGAATCGATGTATAAAGAAGTGAGTTTACAGCTTAATCCAAGTAGTGAATTTCTTCTTGAACTACAAAAATTTCAGTAGAGATCTTACAACACGTGTTAGACTTTTAATTTCTATAAACTCTCCGATAAATATATGCTTTCAATGGTCATGCACCCACATTGGAAACTCGTAAGTGCTCTAGAGAGCTCCTCAAATCTCTCATAGACGGCGGCTCACCTTCAAGTATGTAAGTACATCAAGTGATTCGCTCTAGCGCCACCGCTTATGACTATGGACTCATTAAGAGCAAAAAGCTCAATCGTTTATGTATCTCAAAAGCATCACAAATACTAGCTATGAATATATATGAAGAATAATGCATAACTTCAAAATCAATGAAATCCATCAAGTGCGTCTCAAAAGCACCATCAATGTTGGTTATGAATTTGAAAAGAGCAAATAGGCTCAGACTAAGATAAATCAGTATATCTATTAAGTGCGTCTCAAAAGTACCACAAAAAACTGGTTATGGAGTATTTAAAAGCAACTAATATCAAATAGTGGAATTCATTAAGTGCGTTTCAAAAGCACCACCAAACTGATTATGTATTATGTATAAAAATGAATAAGATCAAACTCATATCAAATAGAAGAATCATTTAATGCATCTCAAAAACAATATCAAAGAAAAGTTATCTCTACTACTAATAATGAGAATTCCATGAATAGAAATTCAACCGGGCCCTTTTGAAATACCAGAAATACCCTTTGTGTAAACTAAAATTTTGCTAAGACAGCTCCTATAGGATGTACGGAGATGACACATAAATGCACCGTGATAACACGCAAATGAAACTATTCAAATGATGATAGCTCATATATAACACAATTAAAATAGGCACTGACAGTTCATACACGAACTAAAGAAATTCATCACAGCATCTCATAATTTATATATATGTTATTATGATACATAATTCATCGCAACATCACGAACTAAAGAAATTGTTATACACTGTCAGCTCATATAAATTGTGATACATAATTCATCACAACATCACGAACTAAATGGACTACATTGAAAGATTTCGGCTTCAACTTCTTTTTAATCTCCTAGACTCATCATCGTGACACTATTATTTCGTGGAATCCATTGTATCGTATGAAAGATAATGGTTTATTGATAAATAGCTGAAATCAAGTATGACACATAATTTAAGGATAGAGGATTTGACATTACATGCGACAAGCCAACATCATGCAAATGAGTTACCGGCGATACACACACATACATAATTCTACTATTAATAAAGAGAATTCAATCAACAGGATTTACACGATGTCTTTTTGAAATTTTAAAATTATTCCCATTCGTTAATGGAGTCTCACCGCCCTTTTCACCTACGCACCAAAGGAATTTTACTATCAATTTGTCATCGATATCACCAACAAAACAACTTGAAATATGTTGTGACTGCAAAAACGTTTGCACTTAAAACACACATCCATCCAAAGTAAACATCTTTGGATATTAGATGCACGTATGTGCGTTGTATGCTAGTAGATTATATAAAAGTAAATAAGCTTAAACTCATACCAATTAGTAGAATTCATAAGGTGCATCTCAAAAGCACTATCAAAAATTGATTATGGATTATATAAAAACAAAGAAGCTCAAATCCATACCAAATAGAAGAATCCATCAAATACGCCTCAAAAGTACCATCAAAAATTGGTTATGGATTATATAAAAGCAAATAAACTTAAAATCATGGGGCAACGCTACATCAAATGCGTCTCAAAAGCAGCACAGAAAAACTGGTTATGGAATATATAAAAATAAAGAAGTTCAAACTTATATCAAATAGTGAAATTCAACGAGTGCATCAGCAAATAAGCTTAAATCATATTAAATATTAAAATCCATCAAGTGCGTTTTTAAAAGCATCATCAAAAACCGATAAATATAAAAGTAAAGAAGCTCAAACTTATATCATACAGTAGAATTTATCAAGTGCATCTCGAAAGCAGCACCAAAAATTGATTATGAATTATATAAAAATAAAAAACAAACCTATATCAAATAGAAGAATCCATTAACAAAAGCACTACCAATAATTGATTATGGATTATATAAAGGCAAAGAAAACCATAAACAAAAGAATAGAAAGGGAAAGAGTATTCATGTTGCGTCGTTTAACCACTAATGGGTATTCATCATATTTTTCATCAATTCCTTAACTGTTTTAGGTTTGAAATAGGCGTTTATTCATTTTTCATTATATACTATTATAGAAATTCTAATGTTCATCACTAGGGGTTTGAGTGTATCTTCTTACATCATAATTAATGATATTTTTAATAATGTCAGAGAAACACTCCTTCAATTTCAGCTTGGTAGGTCTCTTATTCTTTTGAAGGTGTATATTGGGATCAGAAAGGGATTGCACATGCTTTGTATAAAAACAATCAAGTCATTTCTAAGTGTTTTGTTTCTAATATGGTCAAAATGATTTTGGGAAAACCATTTTTAAAATCGTCTCATTTTTGTGGCTGACGTTACATCTGTCTCTCTTAAATCATTCATTTCGATTTGAAAATTTTGATCTTTTTTACATGGCTTGTACCAAAAAGTTGCATGAATTTGATATAAATGAATATGTATGAAACACTTCAAAATCTAATCAAAGAATACACATTCAATGTTCTTAGGCAAATTGTTGGTTGGTTCTTCTTTCAGTTCTTAAAGAAAAAAGAAGAAAGTCAACTGTGCAATTTTCCCTACATCCCTGTATTTTTAGACATTTCAAGTTTAGGATGAAACTCTTACATGGTTCATAAGGAGTTTTATCTTGTCTTTTACGAGAAACCATGCTGATCATTTTAACAACCGAAGAAAAAAAATAGTTTTTCCAACATACAATCAAACGTACTAAGACAATCATACTCAACTTTGTACGACCATTTGCATTTTCATAATTTCATGACACATTTTTATGAATTCATGCATACACCATGCACAATTTTGAAAGCAAATTGCCTTTCAACTTATGTCATTCTCCAATAATGCGTACTTCACTCAGAATGTATGTACTTAAAGATATAACATGCTAAGCATAAAGAATTATATACAAGTTCATGTTATGTGTATAAATAAATAATTCTCAATTTTGTACCTATATTAAAATATTCATCATATTATACAATATGTCCTTTATAATACATAAATCCTTTTTTTGTACATTTCTTCAAACATATACTTCCAATCCACCAAATATTTGCACACAATATCTCCATAAAATTCTTATAATTAACTAAATAAATATAAATCTTGTAACAAAAATGATCTTCTTAACTTTAACAAATAAACTTCATGATAATTGTTTTCCAAAAAGAAACATCGTGGAAATTTGAAATACATTTGTGACTAATAATATCTTAAATAAATTAAGCAAACAAGAAAGAACAACGGATTTTATAAATGCATGCTTATTGCAGATATTTCCATATAAACATAAATGCTATAGTCTAAATTAACTCTAAATATTAGAGTAAATAACCCTATTAAGAAAAGTCGGCATATTATACAAAATACAAATTAGCATTCAATTCTTAGTGGAGCGATAAGTTGCAAGCTTTTGATGTCAATTAGAAACGTAATGTTAGGACTTAAAAACTTCAATTAAATATGCATGCAAACAAATCGTGATTTATATACACTTCAACCTTTTAAATCGTATATTTGAAAGAAAAAAACCAAGGGACTAATAAATGACATCATTAATTTTTCTCATAAATAATACACTCATTCACTTCATATGTCAATGAAAATTATTATAACAACTCACGCATACGACATGGGTTAATGTTTCTATATAAATATAAAAATTCGGGAACATCCATTTCTATTCAAACAAGATTTCTTTCTCAAGCATGCATGTTTATCATTTATCAATTATATAACAAAAAATCAATACATTCAACAAGCAATGTGTATTACTTACATGGAAAAAAATATAAACGTCTATTGCACCATTGTTTAAATTCCTCTATTAATTTTTAATTAAATTATCATTAAATGATCAATTAATATTAATAGCCTCCATTTTCATCTTTTAAAGTATGCATTTGTAAATTATAGTCAACACGCTAGCTCTAATCATATGGAACATGCATCTTATATTTTTAAAGAGCAAACATATAAACATCTATTAAGTACAATTGCAACAATTATCCAATTTCCATATTTATATTATCATTTAAACAATAACATTATTTACTTGCATTTAACATATAACGCTAGTATTATAGAAAAAGTAAATCTATTGTATCCTTATGATGGTATTTAAAAAACACATCATGTGCAAGCAAACCACTTTATCTATCAATTCAATCATCTTCAAACTTAATTAGGCCCACAAAGAACAATTTAGAAAACAATTCATAATCTATTTTTCTCACAATAATTTAACTTAGAGGTAAACAAAAGTATTAATCAAGAATTCAGAGATCTATCACTATATGTTCATCAAAAGTATTGTGTATAAAGCTCTTTCACAATTCAAACAACAACCTTAAATTTAATTTTCTTGTAACTAGATTATCATTTTCCCACAATGTATTACCTTAGCATATATATAAAATTATCCATCTATATAGGTATCAAAAATTCATCTATGAACTTGTGATCAACCAAACGCAGAAACAGTTAACAATATATATATGAATTTAAATTGAAATACTCAGTAAATTTACTCACGGTTCGAGCTTTCAGTCTTCAAATGTCTCACAATCACAACACCTTAATAGTCTAACCTTTCAAAAACCCAAATAGTCTAACATTCATGAACGATGGATCAATTTTGCTTTCAAATTGTTGGAATTTTGAAGTGGCAATAATAAAGAGTGATCGATGAAACATTGTTGTGCTATGGTCATGCCATTGCCATGAAAACGAAATCTGACACGTGTACGGTGCAATCGATAATGTCATCCACTCCACATAGTTAAAACAACGATCTCTCAAACCAATGCACTCAATATTGAAAGATTTGAAGAATTGTAGAAACCATCTTTAATGAGTTTTGTTTGTATTCCGATTTTCGAAGATGATTTTTTTTAGCGAACTTTTGAAGGGTAGGAGATGAAAATGATGAGTATTGTTCTCAATGAGATAAAATAATCAGGATGGAGTGAATAAACTCCTTTTTTTTCTACCTAAAAATTACATGGTCTCAAACATAAGTAGTAAACAAGCAATAACGGTCGTCCATTAATGCAATGTACAAAATGTCGGTTAAATTAAAAAATCAAGCTTTATTGTAGTTATCCAACAAGCAGAATGACAAATATAACGACTATAAAAACATTAGGATTTGTAAACTGGATCATGGTCAGGGGACGACTTTGTAGTAATTAATGACATAGTATTCCCACGACTAGCTAAACCGATGAAGATGTTTTTAATGCATTTAACAACTAGCTAAGGGCATATGTATACCCATAGATAAAAATCTAAAGCCTAAATTGCAATGCAAAACTGAAATGAAAGAACCATGATTCCAACAGTGGTAGTTAATGTTGGTGTAATAGAAGTGGATCAATAAGTGTTTGAACTCTAAAGAAGAATCACATATTTTTTCAGCTTCGTTATCTAATTTATTTGAATAATGGATGAAATGTAGGAGAAAATCAAGAAAATTATCAAATTGTCTACGTATAGGATCATTTATTGTGCATTCGTAAGATTTTGAATAGGGTAAAATTTTCATTCGTGTCGGACGCGTCGGACGTCCCAACGGAAGTTGGCCCACATAAAGGCACGCTGGGCTGAATGCCGCTTTCTGCTACGTTTGAGATTTTGAACGGAAGTTATTAGTTTTAATAATATTAATTTAATCTAAAGTTTAAAAAACTTACAAAACTAATAACATGTGCAAATGAAGTCCGTTTGAGACGGATTTTTTGCGTTGCGATCGTATCAAAAATGTTCTACATTATGAAGTTGGTTTGAATTGAATTCGGACAATTTATAAATTTTAAAATATACATTTCAAACACTCCACTCAGATTCTCCGTTCAAATACCCCATTCGCAGCCAACCGCATTCTCCGTTCAACCAACTTTCCCGCTCAATTTCCTCGTTCAAATGCCCCATTACCATTCGTTGCACTTGCACCCTTAATTTGCGATTTCACCCCTTGTATGTCATTTTGATCTCGGGTCCGTTTGTTGTTTTGTTTCTGTAATCACACGGATGAAATATATATATATATATATATATATATATATATATATATATATATATGAATTTAAATTGAAATACTTACCAAATTTACTCATGGTTCGAGCTTTCGTTCTCCAAATGTCTCACAATCACAACACCTTAATAATCTAATCTTTCAAAAACCCAGATAGCAACATTCATAACATTCATGAATGATGGATCAATTTCGCTTTCAAATTGTTGGAATTTTGAAGTGACAATAATAAAGGGCGATCGATAAAATATTGTTGTGCTATGACAAGGCATTGCCTTAAGAACGAAATCTGACACGACTACGGTGCAATCGATATGTCATTCACTCTCCATAGTTAACACAACGATCTCTCAAACTTGTGCACTCAAGGTTGAAAGATTTAGAGAATGGTAGAAACCGTCGTCTAGGAGTTCTACTTGTATTCCGATTTTCGCAGTTGATTTTGTTTTTAGCGAACTTTTGAAGGGAAGGAGATGAAGATGATGGGTATTGTTTCTCAACGAGAGAAAATAATGAGGATGACGGAGAGAATAAACTCCTTTTTTTTCTATCTGACAAAATGACATGGTCTCAAAAATAAGTAGTAAACAAACAATAACGGTCGTCTATTAACGCAATATACAAAAGGTCGGGTAAATTAAAAGATCAAGTTTTATTGTAGTTATCCAACAAGCAGAATGAAAATATAACAACTATAGAAACATTAGAATCTGTAAACTGGGTCATGGTGAGGGGATGACTTTGTAGTAATTAATGGCATATGTATTCCCACAACAAGCTAAACTGGTGAAGATGTTTTTAATGCATTTAACAACTAGCTAAGGGCATACGTATTCCCACAAATAAAAATCTAAAACCTAAACTGCAATGTAAAACTGAAATGAAAGAACCATGATTCCAACAGTAGTAATTAATATTGGTGTAATAGAAGCACGTGGACCAATAAGTGTCTGAACTCTAAAGAAGAATTGTATATCTTTTCAGCTTCGTTATCTAACTCATTTGAATAATGGATGAAATGTATGAGAAAATCAAGGGAAATTATCAAATTGTCTACATATAGGACCATTTAATTTGCGATTTCACCCACTTGCATGTCATTTTGATCTCTGGTCCATTTGTTATTCAGTTTCTGTAATCACTCGGATGGACTAATTTTATGCATTGCTCGTGCTTTTGAAATCTGCTTTAAAGTTTATCAAAGGTTTTCATTTAAAAAAAAAAGTTCACAGAAGGTTATAAGTTTGCGCATATTATTTGCATTCGAAGAACCCAGTATGATTCTTCTTACACAAAATGTGACCTATGCTATATGATATGTATGTCTACAGTCAAACCATCAATTGTTTTTTTCTCCCTATGTTGTCTTCATTAAACCTACAACTACATTTATAGTAATATCCTCTGCCCATCTACCAATCATATTTCAGTCAATACTTTTATGCTTATGATCATTCATAAAACCCCAATTTGTAAGATGTTTGATAAAATTTATTTCCTATATTTTCATGATTAGCAACTGTCAAGTTCAAAAGCTCACAAAGGAATAAGTGATTTAAGGATATGTGTAAGCACAACAACTTAAATAGTTTCAATTTTAGAACAAGAACGAAACTAGCTTACCCAAAATTAGTTTGCTTATCATGTTTGAATTTTTTTTGTTTACAATGTTTGGGGAGAGATGAATGATCGTATAACAGAATTAAAATGAGCAAGGAAGCCATAGTGCATTAATGCTATTTATAACCTGGATGTGCCTTCTTATTTTCTGAAGCTAAACTTGAGAGGAAAAGAAGATGGACTAACTGATCGTTATACAAGAATCGTATAGACCTTTGATTTGTATTTTGATTTTTTTTTTTTTTCGTACATATTATATACGTACAAGTTGTATATCTTGTTTTGACTTGGTGGTGTTTAGATACCTGTGCTGGTCTGGTCAACCCCTCTGATTTTGCCAAAGACAATGAAGAAGAAAGTCTATAAACAAAATTATATAATTTATTTAATAGCTTTGCTGTGGAATTTTATTAGGAAAGTAGTAACTTTTATGCGTTTATAATATGTTATCAATATTTTCAAATTTAATTAGAATTTATTGAGTTAGTTGCTTCATTATTTGAACTTCATCAAAAATTATTAAAACTTCAATTCTGTAAAACATACTTTATATTTTTACTATGTTGCCGATATTACCAAACTTTCATGTGCTTCCTTATTACTGAATATGAGGCATGGACACTGAATGTCTTCATTCACCAATCAAATTTGTATTTGAAATCTAATCTCGTTGTTGTTTTGCAGGTTATAAATGAGTGGGAAAATCAAGTCAGAATAAGAGCAGGTAATGTTTTTATTCATCTGTGTACTTTATAAATGAAGTCAACACATCAAGACTAAATGTTCTTTGTATGATATCAGGGGATGAGAAGGAGGGTGAAGAGGACATCAATGAAATGTTGTTCGCTGCTATAGTTCATAAAAATTAAGGTTACTATTGATTTTCTTTCATATTTTTACATAAATGCACCAGCTATTTGATATGCCAGTAAAACCATCTTTTATTTTGTTTCTAATAACTATTCCCTCTTTTTTAGCAGTGGATTTCTGTAGAAATTGCTGTTTAGTTGATGTTAAATTCTCCCTCCAGCAGTAGGCATGAATCATATTCAACAAGTCTGTTAATTATTTTTGACTCTTGTATATATTTTATCACGATAGGTTTGAAATGGACCTATTATCCGACTTTAGTATCGTACAAGGATATGTCAGCATCTTCAAAGATAAAACATGCTTTGAATTTTTTGGCTATACATTAACATGTTTGATTTGTTAACTAATGTCCAATCTAATTAATGTTTATTAGATCAAAAGTTCCGAATTGTGGATTATTTGACTTTATGTGATTTAGTGTTATATGGATAAATTGATCATTACTGATTTTTTTCATGAGTGATTTGTGTTTCGACTTAATCATAGTTAAGCATATGTAATGGGCTTTAAACCATTCACAAGAATATAATGTAACACGTTAAAATGATTAAAACTTTTAAATCAATAATCATATCTTCTGTCGTAGCAAATCCAAGAATAACAATAAAACAAAAGGAAAGAGGTTCACCTTGAAATGTAATCGGTTGATTACTGTGTCGCATTGTGCGTCTCTGGATGAAACTAGCTTCTTCCTCCTAGGTTGGTTTGCAATGCCAACTAATCATTGAAAGTAGCATTTTCCTTCGCCTATGTTGGTTTGCAACACCAACTAAATGTTCAACAACGGAGATTATGGAGTTTTCTTATTAGTTTTTCATTGCTCGTAAAATTAACGAAGTGACCTTTATTTATTTATAGAATTGGATTAAGGGATGTGAATCATCACTCGGTCCATGAAACGTTCAGCCAACCAAGGGACCAAGTAATTCACTGTTATTTTTTGTTGTGGGAACATTTTGACTCTTAATCCACCTAAGCATGTGGCTGCCTTGTGTATAACATTTTATACCTTTTTCGTCTTATTTTATTTTAAAACCAAACAGTATTATTTAAATTGTTATTTTGGCCTATTAAATTACTAATTAAATATATAAAATTCATATATTCAATCAACTAATTTTAATGTTCTCTAATGATAATAAACATTAAGTACAACGCAGAAAAGAAAACGATATATATATATATATATATATATATATATATATATATATATATATATATATATATAAACTAGAAATCTAACATGTTGAAGAATGAAATTTCGTCTGAGACTTGTCGTAAAATTTCCTTAAGACTTTATTCAAATTCTTCCAAGATACGACAAACGTGATCGATCACTCGAGATTGTGACGTGTATGATCTTCTGTGTGATATGCGAAAGCGCATGGATTGTAGATATTGAGAAACGAAGAGGTAGAAGAGAAAATTCGGAATTAAAATTGAGTGAGCAAAGTGATCAGGTTTCCTCCTTATTTATAGCCGAATTCTCAATGGGTACACCCGTTGAGAAAAGTAGCATTCCTTCATTTGCAACGTCAAAAAGTGTTACTGTTCGCAACATGCACTTCCTTTCATTTGCAATGCCAAAAAACTGTTGTTGTTTGCAACAGTCGCGTCTCTTCGTTTGCAACGGCCAGAAACTGTTGCGGTTTGCAACAGTCGCGTCTCTTCGTTTGCAACGTTTAAAACCGTTGCGGTTTGCAACAGTCGCGTCTCTTCGTTTGCAACGACCAAAAACTGTTGCGGTTTGCAACAGTCGCGTCCAATCCACTGGTCGCTGAAAGTGTACGTGCGGTACTAAGGATCGTGTAATATAATATATAAATGCAGAAACTGATAATAGCAGTAAAAAATCAAAGTAAGCACACCAGGAATTTTTATACTGGTTCGAACTTTCCGTTCTACGTCCAGTCCCAGAATATCCTCTGGATTTAGACTAAACCCCTTACTTAACCCGGAGGAATAGGTATACCACACCTGAGCAGCCGAACATGAATTTTTCCGCCTCAACAGCCGAAGAGGACTTCAACTTAATACAAATAATTTGTTGACGAGTGTGTTCTGAATAACACGGATTGTCTTTTGATAGTACAATTTTCCTATAATCAAATCCTCAAGAATATGTAGTGTGTGTGAAGATTTAGAAGGAGGATAATCTCGTAGAATCGAAGTATATAAATTAGTTCAGAGATTCTAGAGATATTGAATGAGAATGAATGCTTTTATTTATAGAAATAAATAGAGAATAGATTTCATAATTATAAACAACAATTGGTTGTTGTAGGAATGAATTAAACATGTTTATATAGTTGTAGAATAGTTACAATCTTTTGACGCAGCGGATAATTAACAAAACGATATGGATCGATGAAAGCAGCAATCGATGGAATGAAGATACCGAAATGCCCAAATTCGTTGTTCCGAAGATACCGAATTCTAGCTTATCTCAAACACGTTGATAGCTCACTATACCGTGTTCAAAGATCTACGATTCTTCGTACGTTGATCTAGCGCACTAGATACCGTGAATCGGCTTCTACGATCGTTGAATCGAGCGCACTCGATTAACCGAAAGAGGAGATAGGAGATCACACTCAACTACCAATTTGTATGAAAGCACAAAGCTAACAAAAGAGAATTTTTTTTCAAATATCAAAAAAAACACTTACAAATGACACCATCGGCCTATTTATAGGCTTACAACTCACATACACTAGGTCGCACGCGACCTAACACAGCTCCCCGACCTAACAAACACCCACCGACCTAACTCAAAGCGCCCTACGACCTAAGTAAGGTCGTTAGCGACCTAACACAACGTCATATATTCACATATATATCATACAGCGACTTACAACACAGTACAAACAGAAGTACACGACCTACGACCTATGTAAGGTCGTTAACGACTTAATATATACAACAACAAACGACTTAAAGAAAAATACATCAACCAGATTGAGCTTCGGCCTTGTGAGCGACCTACGAGATAACGACTTATCCTTTGGAGCGACCTAACCCTTCAGCAATCTAAAGAGATAGTACTTCTACAAAGATTTGCGACCTAGGCTTCAGGTTGGTTTCAGCGACCTAAGGCAAACTTGTTAGGTCGTTGAGTTTCGTTTGGACGACCTTCATTAGAGCGATCTAAGAGTGGCGCTGGAGTGTTTAACTCGTTAACTTGCGAACGACCTTCGCTATGTCCTGAGTCTCCACTAGGTCGCGAGCGACCTAAAAACTGTTTTGTTAACTCGCTGGATTGGACTCTTAGCCCTCTTAGGTCGCTTGAACGACCTGTCTCCACACTAGGTCGCTGCCGACCTATCTCCACTACCTCCATACTAGATCGTGAGCGACCTAAAGACCGGTTAGGTCGTGAGCGACCTAACGACAGTGCAATTTCCTTTCCTCTTAGCTTTCCATCCCCTAGTTGCAATGCATGCTCGGTCTCATTAGTTCGTAAGTAACTTAAGGCACGTACGTTAGCTTCAGGCTGGGCTGCATCATCCTCCCCAGGTTGAGAAAAATTCGTCCTCGAATTTGGACATTCTTCCTTATCAGATTGTTCATCTCCATAATATGATACGAGATGTTTAACATTGAACACGTCAGAAGTGTAAACATCCTCCGGTAATTTCAACTTATAAGCATTTTCATTAATCTGTTTCACAACTTTGACAGGACCAATTTTCCTGGCTTTCAACTTGTTATAGGCGCCTACTGGAAAACGATCTTTCGTTAATACAGCGTAAACCAAATCACCTTCGTTAAATTCAACATTCCGTCGCTTCAAATCAGCAGTTCGCTTATACTTCTCATTTGTCTTCACCAATCGTTCCTGAACGATTTTATGACATTCAGTTAATTCCTCAACAAAATCAACAGCCCGTTTAACCGTCCCCTTTAGTTGTGGTACTACCGCTAAGTCCAACGGTCCCCTGGGTAAATTTGAATATACAATCTGAAATGGACTGAATCCCGTGCTACGATTCACTGCATGATTATGTGCAAACTCAGCTTGGCATAACTTCATGTCCCAACTCTTCAGATTGTCCTTCACAAGACATCGCAACAAATTTCCCAACGATCTGTTAACAACTTCGGTCTGTCCGTCTGTTTGTGGATGATAAGCACTGCTAAAATTCAACTTCGTTCCCACCATCTTCCACAAACTTAACCAAAAGTGACTCAGAAAACGAGTATCTCTATCCGACACAATAGACTCTGGCAATCCATGAAGTTGATAGATCTCCTTGAAAAATAACTGAGCAACACGAACAGCATCCGCCGTCTTCTTGCAAGCAATAAAATGTGCCATTTTAGAAAATCTGTCAACCACTACATATATAGAATCATTACCACGCTGCGTTCTCGGCAATCCCAATACAAAGTCCATACTCACATCAACCCATGGTTTAGCCGGTACAGGCAACGACATATACAACCCAGCATTGGTCGCGGTTCCTTTCGAAACTTGGCAAATATGACATCGCTCCACAAACCTTCCCACTTCTTTCCTCATCGACGGCCAAAAGTAAGACTGTGAAATCAATTGCAAAGTACGATCACGGCCCACATGCCCTTCCTCGTGTAACTCCTTGATAATTTTCAATCTCAAACTACAATCTGGAATACATAATTGATTCCCCTTGAACAAGAATCCATCAACCATCACAAATTCATCGGTATTTCCTTCCTTGACTTTCTCTACACATTTCACAAAGTAAGGATCTTCTTCAATCAGCTCTGGCAACATTTCAAACCCTGTCACCTCAACCTTCAATGTCGTTAATAAATGACTCCTCCTGCTTAATGCATCTGCTACACGATTCGTCACCCCTGACTTATGTTTCACGACAAAAGTAAACTGTTGTAAATAAGCAATCCATGATGCATGTCTCGCTGAAATCTTGTCTTGCCCCTGTAAATGCTTCAATGCCTCATGACCAGCGTACAGAACAAATTCTTTCTGAAATAGATAGTGCCTCCAGTGCTTAACAGCTTGTACCACAGCATAGAATTCAACGTCATATGTATTGTATCTCATCTTTGCTCCTGATAACTTTTCACTGAAATAAGCAACTGGCTTCCCATTCTGACTCAGAACTCCTCCAATACCGACCTTCGATGCATCAGTATGCAATTCAAACAATAACTGAAAATTCGGTAAAACAAGAATTGGCGCAGACGTCAACAATTCCTTGATCTTCTCAAAAGCAACCCCCGCTTCCTCTGACCATACAAACTGTTTCCCCTTCATGCAATCAGTAACTGGAGCCATCACGCTACTGAAGTGCGGAATGAATCTTCGGTAGAATGATGCTAGCCCATGAAAACTTCTCACCTCTGTAATCGTCCTCGACTGTGGCCAATTCCTGACGGCTTCCACTTTATTCTGGTCAACTTGAATTCCTGCTTCCGAAACAATATACCCCAGAAATAAACACTTCTTGCCATGAACACACATTTCTTCGTAGCAGCATAAAATTGTTCCTCGCGAAGAATAATCAACACTTCCCTCAAATGTAGAACATGCTCCTCCATACTCCTGCTATATATCAGAATATCATCGAAATAAACCACCACGAACTTCCCAATGAATGGTCTAAAGATTTGATTCATCACCCGCATGAATGTACTAGGTGCATTTGATAAACCAAATGGCATAACCAACCATTCGTATAACCCCTCTCTTGTCTTGAAAGCTGTCTTCCATTCGTCTCCAGGTCTAATCCGAATTTGATGATAACCACTCTTCAAGTCAATCTTTGAAAAGATAGTCGCCCCACTCAACTGATCTAGCAAGTCATCCAACCTCGGCATGGGAAATCTATATCTCACAGTAATCTTATTCAATGCTCGACTGTCAGTGCACATCCTCCACGTCCCATCCTTCTTTGGCACTAATAAAGCTGGCACAGCACATAGACTCAAACTTTCCTGCATACGTCCCTGCTCAAGCAACTCTTCCACCTGCCTCCTCAACTCTTCATGTTCCTTCGGACTCATCCGATAATGTGGTCTATGCGGTAATGCTGCTCCCGGAACAAGATCGATTTGATGTTGAATGTCTCTCAATGGCGGTAACTCCCTTGGCAACTCCTTTGGAAATACATCTTCAAATTCTTTCAAAACTGACTTCGCTTCTTCTGGAATTTCAACCTCTTCACTACAATCTCGCCCAATCAACAAGAATACTTCAGGCTCCTCTTCAACTTCCTTAACAAACTCCTTCAATGATAGCAAAGTTTTCAGCTCTTCAATCTCCTCCAACTTGCTCTCCTTCTGTTGTTGCTTCTTGGGAACCAAAGTGATTATAGTACCCCCGAACATGAAACTATAGCTATTGGCCCGACCATCATGTTGTACTGCTCTATCAAACTGCCACGGTCTGCCCAACAACAGATGACACACATCCATGTCTACCACATCGCACCAAATTTCATCTTTGTATTTCTTCCCAATTGAAAATTTCACACAAGCTCTTCGCCCAACTTTCACTTCACCTCCTTTCCTCAACCAAGCTAACTTGTACGGTTTGGGATGCTTCTCGGTTTTCAATTCCAACTTCTTCACAGCCTCGGTAGAAATAATATTATCACAACTCCCAGCATCAATAACGAACTTACAAACTCTCCCAAGAATAGTGCAAGTAGATTGAAATATGTTATTCCTCAACCAACTGTCTTCCTCATCTTGCTTCGGTGTCAAACAAGACCTCCTCATCATCAAGTTATACCCTTCATCTCCGGACAACTCTTCTTCCTCCTCAACATAAGGTAAGTTAGAACATTCAGCTTCTTCCTCCTCATCTTCAATTTCAGCTATCATTGTTCTCTTCTTCGGCTTCGGACACTCATTGCTTTTATGACCCATCTCCTGGCAATTGTAACATTTGAACCCACTGCTAACCTTCGCCTTCTCACCCTCCTTCGCAACTGGTTTGGAAACAGCTTTAGGAACATTAGAACTTCCTCCGACATCCTTCGCTTGATTGTTGGAATTAGTAAACACACCACCTCCACGCCTTCCCTGCTTCTCCCAAGCTAACGCCTTTTGATGTGCTTCCGCCACAGATCTTGGATCAAACATATTAACCATATCCTGGATCTGCATTCTCAGCCCTCCAACAAACCTAGCAGTCAGCTGTTCTTCCGTTTCCATTATATCATTTCTGGCAATGAGTTGGTAAAATTCATCTGTATAGTCATTTACTGATTTTGTCCCCTGCCGTAGATTCTGCAATCTCTGGTACATAAGTGATTGATAGTTGTATGGTAAAAATGTAGCTCTCATCATCTTCTTCATCTTCTCCCAAGATTCTATCTTTGACTTCCCCATTCGTTCACGAGTAAGTTTAGTTTGCTGCCACCACGCCAAAGCTCTCCCCCTCAGCCTTGTAGCAACTAACTTCACCATTCGATTCTCCGGAACTTCCTTGAAATCAAAGATTTCCTCTACATTAGATAACCAGTCTAAAAATTCTTCAGCAACCATCCCACCTTTAAATTCCGGAATCTCCATCTTCATTCCCGCTTCCCAACGTCGATCATCATCCATAACCCGATACTGACGTTGTCCTTGATCTTGATCTCGGAAATGAACACTCACTCTATCACCATCAAACTCCTCATCAAAGTCTGATGCACATCGTTGTCTTTCACGCCCTCCAACATCTCTACCACCACCACTTCTACATCCAACATCCCTTCTATCATGATCATCAACATTCCTCCTACTTCGATTGTCAACACTTCGATGATCTTGGCTCTCTCTCCTCTCCCGATCTGAATGTTGTGAAACTCTACTTCCTCCACGGATGGATTCGGGTGAATTTCTTCTTCGACTTTGATTCATATCGATCATCAACTTCTCCAACCTACCAATGCCTTCATCAATCTTCTCATGCATACGTTGTTCCATTTGATCGGCCTCTTCCCTTCGGTATAATGCTTCAATATTTTGATGGCGATTAGCTCTTCTAGGTGGCATGATTGAATCAACACAAACACTTCAACAAATACTTAAAAGCTCTTCAAACTTCTACACAACTTGATTAACAAGTCACGGCTTGACTCAACATAGATCGACCTAAGGCTTAGGTCGGCTTGCTTCACAAATTCAAACTCTACTTTGGCACGCAAACCCTCACAACCAAATTCAAGCAATTTTCGACTTTCGATCCAAGAGAATATGGATCGCAACCCCAAACTTGTTGCAACAAATGATGAACACAATGATCACAACTTCAAACTTCGGTTCCAAGATCGACTCAGCTATGATTGGCTAAGTCTCGCTCTGATACCAAACTGACGCAGCGGATAATTAACAAAACGATATGGATCGATGAAAGTAGCAATCGATGGAATGAAGATACCGAAATGCCCAAATTCGTTGATCCGAAGATACCGAATTCTAGCTTATCTCAAACACATTGATAGCTCACTATACCGTGTTCAAAGATCTACGATTCTTCGTACGTTGATCTAGCGCACTAGATACCGTGAATTGGCTTCTACGATCGTTGAATCGAGCGCACTCGATTAACCGAAAGAGGAGATAGGAGATCACACTCAACTACCAATTTGTATGAAAGCACAAAGCTAACAAAAGAGATTTTTTTTTCAAATATAAAAAAAAACACTTACAAATGACACCATCGGCCTATTTATAGGCTTACAACTCACATACACTAGGTCGCACGCGACCTAACGCAGCTCCCCGACCTAACAAACACCCACCGACCTAACTCAAAGCGCCCTACGACCTAAGTAAGGTCGTTAGCGACCTAACACAACGTCATATATTCACATATATATCATACAGCGACTTACAACACAGTACAAACAGAAGTACACGACCTAGACCTATGTAAGGTCGTTAACGACTTAATATATACAACAACAAACGACTTAAAGAAAAATACATCAACCAGATTGAGCTTCGGCCTTGTGAGCGACCTACGAGATAACGACTTATCCTTTGGAGCGACCTAACCCTTCAGCAATCTAAAGAGATAGTACTTCTACAAAGATTTGCGACCTAGGCTTCAGGTTGGTTTCAGCGACCTAAGGCAAACTTGTTAGGTCGTTGAGTTTCGTTTGGACGACCTTCATTAGAGCGATCTAAGAGTGGCGCTGGAGTGTTTAACTCGTTAACTTGCGAACGACCTTCGCTATGTCCTGAGTCTCCACTAGGTCGCGAGCGACCTAAAAACTGTTTTGTTAACTCGCTGGATTGGACTCTTAGCCCTCTTAGGTCGCTTGAACGACCTGTCTCCACACTAGGTCGCTGCCGACCTATCTCCACTACCTCCATACTAGATCGTGAGCGACCTAAAGACCGGTTAGGTCGTGAGCGACCTAACGACAGTGCAATTTCCTTTCCTCTTAGCTTTCCATCCCCTAGTTGCAATGCATGCTCGGTCTCATTAGTTCGTAAGTAACTTAAGGCACGTACGTTAGCTTCAGGCTGGGCTGCATCATCTTTCATGAAGAGTTTCAATCAAAGGTTGTGACCATATCTCTTGGATTGAAGGTGATTTCTCTTCACGAACGATCGCAACTCTTCAGAAAAATAGCCGTTATTTCTAGGTCGGTTGACTGAAAATCCTGGCGGGTCAGTTGAGTTTAAAATCGTGCAGAAAACAGAGCATATCTGTGCACTAACAACAGGTTCGGTCAGCCAAAAATTCTGGCCGGTCGACCGACCTGATGTTATGTACACAAATCATATTTTTTGAAGTATAAAATAGCAGTAGCTCATTTGGTTAGAGTACTTGCTTTTCAAACTAGTGACCTGGGTTCGAGCCCCGCTCCATGCATTTTTTTGAAAACATGATTTTGATTAAAATATGCATGCGAGTTTATTTGAATGTGAATGATGATTCTTGAGGAAAGATTTTAACAAAGCACTAAACTAGATTCTATATACATATTTGATGACTCTTGTTAAAATATATATAACTATACAAACTATATATTGAGCTGATTAGTCTGGATGTTATCGTAGTCGTAGATTCGCGGATTGTTGTGTCTTGTCAGTAATCAAAACCTATGATCCAACATTCTCCCCCTTTTTGATGATAACAACTCCATTTTCTTCGAACGAATCTTTGACAAGCTTTGTTGATCTTATCTCTCTCACTGAATATCTTCCTGTAATTGTGCTATAGATTTCTCCCCTTGAATGCTATATATTTCTATAAATAATTAATCTTTTTTTCGCCCTTAATCTGTGCTTGCATGGTTTATTCCTGCAAATAGTGTTAGAGAGCAATATCTTTCTCCCCTTTGTCATCGACAAAAAGGAGAGTTTATATGATGATATAAAATATATTTTACATAAGTGTCAACATAGAGCAATATAAAACAAAATAACTACTACTTATAATGTAAGGTATGAGAAAAAAAATAATATTTAAAGCATACGATACCCAAATTTCTTATAATTTCCTAATTTTTAGGAAACCATACCCATTTGGTTGTGATTGAACCTTTATAAATATAATTTTCATTATTAACTACCATATCAAAATAATCATCAATGTATTTTTCTCTATTTTTCCAATTAATAGGAACTCAAATACTAAGATAATTTTTATTCATATTTCCTGCTAACGATTTTGTACTTCTAGAAAAATTATCAACATTATAGGTCATAGTAGTATTTGAATTTTTATAAAAATTGGATTTAGGCTTTACTCAAAATTTAGTAGTAGCACTATTATTTTTACTATACATGAAAGCATATCTAGTGCTATTTCTACGATCAGTTTTATTATATCCTAAACCACTTTTATCATTGTGAGTTTTTGAATTTTTAACATAACCTAATCCCTTCTTATTTGAAGCAAGTTGAGAATTTTCAATAATCCTGGATAAATTTTCTCTCCCTTTATTAAAATTGGAAATATTTTTAGTAATGTCATCAAGCTTAGTTTTGAAACTAGTGTTCTCTAACTCAACAATTTTAATTTTTGTTTTTAACTCATGATTCTCAGAAGCTAGAGCATTATTCTTTTCTTTTTGAGCTTCTATTTCTTGACTTAATAGAGCGAGTTGAGAATTGTCAAAGAGTGAATCTTGAATTTTCTCAAGTTCTTCTTCTAATATTTTCTTCTCGTCTTTAAGCATATCTCTTTCGAATTCTGCTTTCTTCTGATTTTCTAGAGCTTCCTTATATTTTCTTTTGAGACTTCTTAAAGTGTCTAGAAGTTTTGAATTTATTTCTATCATATCATCAAAAGTTAGATCACTAACCTCATTATCTTTTGCTATGAAGCATTTGTTTGTTTGCTCCTTTGATTTTTCTTTATTGCTCTTCCTCTTCTTATTGCCTTGACTAGATCTCTTTGTAGCCATTTATTCTAGGATGTTGTTATGATCTCTAGAATACCAGGCTTTGATACCAAATGAAAGTGTACGTGCAGTACTAAGGATCGTGTAATATAATATATAAATGCGGAAACTGATAATAGCAGTAAACCATTAAAGTAAGCACTCCAGGAATTTTTATACTGGTTCGAACTTCCCGTTCTACGTCCAGTCCCAGAATATCCTCTGGATTTAGACTAAACCCCTCACTTAACCCGGAGGAATAGGTATACCACACCTGAGCGGCCGAACAAGAATTTTTCCGCCTCAACGGCCGAAGAGGACTTCAACTTAATACAAATAATTTGTTAACGAGTGTGTTCTGAATAACACGGATTGTCTTTTGATAGTACAATTTTCCTATAATCAAATCATCAAGAATATGTAGTGTGTGTGAAGATTTAGAAGGAGGATAATCTCGTAGAATCGAAGTATATAAATTAGTTCAGAGATTCTAGAGATATTGAATGAGAATGAATGCTTTTATTTATAGAAATAAATAGAGAATAGATTTCATAATTATAAACAACAATTGGTTGTTGTAGGAATGAATTAAACATGTTTATATAGTTGTAGAATAGTTACAATCTTTCATGAAGAGTTTCAATCAAAGGTTGTGACCATATCTCTTGGATTGAAGGTGATTTCTCTTCACGAACGATCGCAACTCTTCAGAAAAATAGCCGTTATTTATAGGTCGGTTGACTGAAAATCCTGGTCGGTCAGCTGAGTTTAAAATCGTGCAGAAAACAGAGCATATCTGTGCACTAACAACAGGTTCGGTCAGCCAAAAATTTTGGCCGGTCGACCGACCTGATGTTATGTGCACAGATCATATTTTTTCAAGTATAAAACAGCAGTAGCTCATTTGGTTAGAGTACTTGCCTTTCAAACTAGTGACTTGGGTTCGAGCCCCGCTCCATGTATTTTTTGGAAAACTTGATTTTGATTAAAATATGCATGCGAGTTTATTTGAATGTGAATGATGATTCTTGAGGAAAGATTTTAACAAAGCACTAAACTAGACTCTATATACATATTTGATGACTCTTGTTAAAATATATATAACTATACAAACTATATATTGAGCTGATGAGTCTGGATGTTATCGTAGTCGTAGATTCGTGGATTGTTGTGTCTTGTCAGTAATCAAAACCTATGATCCAACAGTCGCTTTTATTTGAATTCAAACAGTAGAAAACTATTCACTTCTGTGCAGCAAAACTGTCCACTTTTATTGGACTCGCACCCGGCCCGGTTCGGTCGGTCGGGCGGGCGGCGGCGTGCGTGTGTGTTAGTCCATGGCCATATATGTCATCTCCCTCGCACAAAATTACCTGACCCTAAGGGCCAGTATAGGGATTGATAATACACTATATAAACAAGAAAATGTACTTATTTTTGGTAATGAAGAATATATCTCGTTCACTATTTTGAGAACTCTAACGATCCCCTACATGAATGACGATATATGTCTCCCCCAGACAAAGTATAATATCACATAGTTCATATGAAAATAATGTTATATCGAGGATAAATAGATATTTCACTTTGCACTTTCCCTAGTTAAAACTTATCGGATAGACTTGGCTAATCGGTAAATTATTTCATCTTGAACCGTCAGCCGTTATTGTATAATCAGACAATAAGCTTTACAAAGCATTATTTTCCTTCACATCCAATCTCTTGGTTGTGTTCATTTTGGTCTGCAACAATTTTTGGTTCTGCGAGTGTTTTTAGGGAATAAAAGCCTTTAATATTTTCATAGAGCCGACCCAGCTCATACTAACATAGGCGATCACAACCATTAAGAGTATCCTACACATATTCCACTTGTTATTTCAAGATATGGTCATCATTAAAAAACATAGTTTTATCCTTTTAATACTTCTGTAGGCATGCATTTATATTGTGCACCATAGGAATGGAGTAGGACTAAGTCCATGTTGAAACTTCGTCTACGACGTTTCATACTTACGATATTTTGACTACGACAACTATATACGTTGGTTTTATATACTAACTTGTTTTTGCAGGAATATTTAGAAGACCAGATTCAAATAAGCTTCATATTATACATATGTTTTGTATTGCGTCTTTGTCTAGAGTTAAAATGATGTTAAAATCTCTCTTTTTGGATTTATATGACGACACGTGCACATACACACATTTCTAGAGCATATTTGCATTTTCTGGTCAAATTCAGACTATTTTAGATGTCTGAATCTGGAATCAAAGATGATTTCCCAGACAATATTCAGACGTCTGAATTAAGTCAAAAAAAGACCTATTTGCTTTCTGATTTGCACGTGAACGATTTCAGAAGTTTGAACTCTATTTTTCAGACGTCTGAATGCCTATAACGGCTATATTTCTAAACAGACATTTCTCTTCCATAAAGAGATACGACTTTTAGTCAACATGTATGACTATATATTTTCATGATAACTATCCACGAACAATTGCACCTTTTTATATATAAACATGTTAGAATCATTAGTTTGATTTACCGAAAATCGATCTAACTCTTTCTATTCTTAATCTACTTTGATTCTAACACACTTGTGCGTTCAAGTTCATACAAAATCATTCATTTATTTCCATATTCTTCACACACACATATGGATATATATCAAAAGGAGAAGATTATAGGAAGGTTGTACCATCAAGAGACAAATCCGTGTTATCAAGAACACACCGTGTCAAATACTCTCTGTATAAGTTGAAGTCCTGTTCTGCTGTTCTGGCGAGTGAAGTCCTCTTCGGCTGTTGAGGCATCGAAATCCTGTTTTGTTGTTCAGGTGTTGTAAACCTGTTCTTACGGGTTAAGTGAGGATTGTTGTTAGTGTAATTCCAGAAAGGAGTCTGAGACTGGACGTAGAACGGGAAGTTCGAACCAGTATAAAAATCTCGGGTGTGCTTGTTTTTTTATTTTATTTATTTTACCCTATTATCTATCTTCAGTTTTATGCTTCCACACTTACTTCCGCACTACTTGTTTTACACTGTTCCATATTATACGATTCATACAAACTTTCATTTGGTATCAGAGCAGGTATCATATAACCGTTACATAGTTGTCTGATATCTTGCTAATATGGAAAACAATACCAGCACTACCACTAGCACAGTCACTAACTCCAGTTTTATTGAAGGTCAATCCACTGCGCGGCCACCTCTATTCAATGGTTTAAACTATAATTATTGGGCTACACGAATGCGTATTTATAGGCAAGCCAGTAGTTTGAATCATGGAATATAACACAATCTGAATATGAAATTCCCACTATTGAATTTTCTACATGGACCGCTGCACAAAGAACAGATGCTACTGCTAATGCCAAAGCTATGAATATGTTATTTTTTGCTTTAGATAGAAATGAGTTTAACCATGTTAGCATGTGCACAACTGCTTATGAAATATGGAGAACGCTTAAAGTTACTCACGAAGGAACTAACAAGGTTAAACAAAGCAAAATATCCATGCTCAAGAGTTAGTTTCAAAACTTTAGGATGAAGCAAGATGAATCTATAAATGATATGTACTCTAGATTTCAAGATATATATTACTCATTACTAAGACTTGGAGAAAGTATTCTGACTTCGATATTGTTTCAAAAATCCTTAACTCTTTAACGAATGAATGAGAAAGAAAGGTCTTGACAATTGAAAAAGCTAATGATCTCTCTACCATAAAACTAGAAGAGTTAATAGGAAATCTAATGTCCTATGAAGTAAATTTGCAGGCCAAGAGAGTACAAGCTCAGGATAAAAAGAATATGGCATTTCATGCATAAAAAGAAGGATCAGACTCAGATGAAGAAGACTTAGCATTCATTGCTAAAAACATCAAAAAATTCTTAAAATTCAGAAAGGAAAAACGGAATGATGGAAAAAGAAGTAACAAGCCATTAACCTCCGTACTTGAATGCTTCAACTATCACAAAAAAGGTCATATGCAAAAAGACTGCCCAGATTAGAGGAAAAGAAATTACAACAAAAGGGATAAAAAGAAAAAAGCATTTTCAGTAACATGGGATGACTCAGATTCTTCTTCCTCAGAAAATAGCAGCAGTGACAGTGAAAATGAACAAGCCAATGTTTGCTTCATGGCCATAGAAAATGAGGTTAGTAATTTTACACTTGATGACATGATTGAAATTAATTCAAAACTTCTTGATACCTTAAAAAGTATCAAAAGAAAATATAAAGAGCATTTAGAAAATCAGAGAAAAGCAGAATTCGAGAGAGATACGCTTAATGATGAAAAGAAAATATTAGAAGAAGAACTTGGAAAACTTCAAGATACCTTCTCTAATGATAACTATCAACTTACTTTATTGAGTCAAGAAATTGAAACTCAAAAAGAAAAGAATGATTGTCTTGTCTCTGAAAATCATGATTTGAAAATTAAGATCAAAATGATAGAATTAGATAATACTTGCCTCAAAACCAAGTTAGATAATATTACTAGAAATGTTTCCAACTTTAATAAAGGTCGAGAAACTCTATCCAAAATTATTGAAAATTCTCAATCCACTTCTACTAAAAAGGGACTAGGATACCCTAAGAAATCAAAGGCTCCATCTAAAAAGGAAATTAGGAGAAATATTTCTAATCCCACTACTTGTCCAAAAAGGAATATTAACTCAAAAACCATAAAAATATGGGTTTCTAAAACAAACAATAGTTTGATTAGGAATAATTATATAAATACCTTTTTGAAAACTGTTCATAAAAATAAAAATTATATTTTTAGGGGGGATACTGAACCCACTTGGGTTTGGTTTCGTAAGACCTAACTCTTAGGACCCTATCACAAAGTGGGTACCAATGTCATTATTATTTTTTGCAGGACCCACTTAAAAAGAGAGGAAAATGGATATTCGACAGTGGTTGCTCAAAACATATGACTGGAGACAAAAATATGCAATCAAACATTACTTACTCAGATGGAGGCTCTGTCACTTTTAGAGACAATTCCGAAGGATATATCGTCGGAAAAGGCGACGTCAGTAATGTCAGTACATCTAATTTGCCTCTTATTTTCAATGTTTTACTAGTCAAAAATTTAAAACACAATCTTTTAAGTATCAGCCAGTTATGTGACAAAGGATTCAAAATCTCTTTTTCTGAAGATAAGTGTAGCATTTTTGATAAAAATCAAAATATTATATTTGAAGAAAATAGAAACAAAAATATCTATATTCTGAATATGAAAATCAATCACAATTCAGATATGTATTTAATAGCTAATGAAAATGATCCTTGGCTATGACAAAAAAAGTTTCTATCGTATCAACTTCAAAACTATAAACAAGCTTTCTAAAAATGATTTAGTCAGCGGTTTACCAAAAATGAACTTCAAAGTCAATCATATTTATGATGCATGTCAATTAGAAAATTAACCAAATCATCTTTTAAATCTAAGAAAGTTATTTCTACATTACAACCACATGAATTGCTACACATGGATCTATTTTGACCAACCCAAGTTCAACCTTAAACCACAATAGATATGTATTTGTAATAGTAGATGACTTTTCAAGATATACTTGGACCATTTTTATGAAAAATAAAAGTGATACGTTTGAGCATTTTAAAGTTTTTGTCAAACGAATCCAAAATTTAGAAGGTTTAAAAATAAAGAACATAAGAAGTGATCATAGAGGAGAATTTGAAAACGAAGTTTTTGACCATTTTTATAAAAAGTAAGAAATTTTTCATAATTTTTCGTTCCCTAGAACTCCACAACAAAATGGAGTTGTAGAACGTAAAAACAGAACTTTACAAGAATGTGCAAGAACTTTGTAAAATGGAAGCACTCCTCCAAAATATTTTTGGGAAGAAGCTGTTGCAACTGCTTCTTATGTTTTGAATTGTGTTTCTGTTCGACCTCTCATGAAAAACACCTCTTATGAACTTTTTACTAGAAGAAAACCAAAGATATCTTATTTCAAAGTTTATGGTTCAAAATGTTTTATATTAAATACCAAAGATCGGCTTGGAAAATTCGATGCCAAATCCGACGAAGGAATCTTTCTAGGATATTCAGATCATAGCAAAGCTTTTCGGATATTTAATAAAAAATCAAATACCGTTGAAGAAAATTTACATGTATCTTTCGATAAAAATTTTCAACAAAAACCAAGTATAAAAGATGATGAAGATTTTCCGGATAACATCACAAATACGGAAACTACAAATCTTGAAAATGATGAAAACATTATTCATAATAATAATGAATTAACTCTACCAAAAATATTACAGGATCATCCCGTTCAAAATATTATCGGAGAAATTAATTTAAACGTATGAACTAGAAGTCAACTAAATCAAATGGGCCCCGTAGCATTCCTTTCCAATATCGAACCAAAGAATCCCAAAAAAGCTTCCACAGACGACTACTGGATCATTGCAATGCAAGAAGAGCTAAATCAGTTTGAACGCAATGAAGTTTGGAAATTAGTTCGTAAACCAAGTGATCAAACTGTTATTGGAACGAAATGGGTCTACAAGAACAAAGCAGATGAACAAGGCAACATTACTAGAAATAAAGCAAGGTTAGTTGCACAAGGATACAATCAAGAAAGAATCGACTACGAAGAAACATTTGCTCCGGTCGCAAGACTAGAAGCAATACGGATCTTAGTGGTCTTTGCATGTTTTCACAATTTCAAACTTTATCAAATGGACGTTAAAAGTGCCTTTCTGAATGGTTATATAGAAGAAAATGTGTATGTTGAACAACCTCCCTTGTTTATTCACGAGAAATTTCCTGATCATATTTACAAACTTAAGAAAGCTCTATATGGTTTAAAACAAGCACCACGTGCTTGGTATGATCGACTAAAGACCTATCTAATTTCTTAGGATTTCAAATTGGGAAAGCTGATCAAACACTTTTCATTAAACATTCGAAAAGGGATATTTTAATAGTTCAAATTTATGTTGATATCATTTTTGGTTCTACCAATGACAAGTTATCTCAGGACTCCTCCGAAATAATGACCAAGGAATTTGAAATGTCTCACATAGGAGAACTAACATATTTTCTTGGTTTACAAATTAAACAACTTCAAAACGGCATATTGATTAATCAAGAAAAATATCGTGATAATTTAATCAAACGATTTGAAATGGAAAACACTTCTGCCATACCGACTCCAATAAGTACAACTACACATCTTGAAAAAGATGAAAGTGGCAAAAGTGTTGACCAAAAATTATACCGAAGTATGATTGGATCATTACTATATTTAACGGCAAGTCGACTTGACATAATGATGAGTGTCTGTTTGTGTGCTAGATTTCAGGCCAACCCAAAGGAATCACATTTAAGAGCCGTAAAACGTATATTAAGTTATCTCACTAACACCAAGGATTTCAGTCTATTCTATCCAAAATAATGTTCATTCGAGTTAGTTTTATATAGTGATGCTGGATTCGGTGGATCTCAAACAGATCAAAAAAGGACAAGTGGTACGTGCCATTTTATTGGAAAATCACCAGTGTCTTGGTTTAGTAAGAAAAAAAACTGCGTTTCTTTCTCTACATGTGAAGCAGAATATATTTCTGCTGCTTTGGCTTGTGCTCAAGTAATCTATATGCAACAGACACTTAGAGATTTCAATATAAACTTAACAAATTCAACTATATATTGTGACAATTCTAGTGCTATTAACTTGTCCAAAAATCCTATCAATCATTCACGAACAAAACATATTGACATTCGTCATCATTTTCTTCGTGATCATGTTGAAAAAGGAACAATAAATTTTGATTTTGTTTCTTCTGAAAATCAGTTGGCTGATATTTTTACAAAACCTCTTTTAGAAAATATTTTTATCAAACTTAGATGAGAGCTTGGTATTGTCTGGCTTAAAAATTTATGAAATCTATGGGCTATTGATGTCTCTGGTTAACTTACCACATCAATACTCCTATATCTTAACATCCAAAACAAACTCTTTCAATTAGAACCTCTTATTTCCTTTGTTTTAAATCTGTGTATATTATTTTTTCAAACATCTCAGCTACCACTTATTAGCTTACATTCTATTTTTAAACCTTTCAATATCCTTTATAAACTCATTCCATTCTCTTTTTTTAACAAAAGCTTTATTACTATGGATTTCAACTTGCTTATTCTTCTTTTCACCATGGCTTCAAACAACAACAACTTTGAAAACTCACCTTCATCATATTCTACATCTTCCTTAGAAATACTGCCTACTCCAACACCACGTGAACCGGCTAGACCTAATCCTTCATATGAACCATCTGGTTATTGTAACAATCCTAGATTTTGACTATATATTTAAATTTGACTTTATTTCATTTTGAAATTATTTTAATTTTTTTTGTGTGATATCATTTCTAAACATTTTTAAAATGATAATATAATTTTTTCAAAATTTACCGTATTTATTTCCTATTTTTAAAGGCTGTTTTCTAATTTTCTGCCCTTTTTTTTTCATTTTAAATTTCTTTATTTTATTTTAAAGTTGTTTTATTTGTGAAAATTCATCTCTAAATATTTTTAAAATAATAATAGAATTTTTCCAGAAATTACTGTGTTGATTTCCTATTTTTAAGAGCTGTTTTCCCATTTTCTGCTATTTTCTGCATTAAAATTTTATATTTAAATTAAATATTAAATATTTATTTTGTGAATATATTTGTATTTTATGTTATTATTTATGTTTAAAAATACTTTACAAGCTTATATGAATTTTCTAAAAAATTATTTCATTTAACTTCAAATTTTGCTAGTCTAGTTCACTGTTTTAACTATTTTTCTTAATTTTACTTTACATAATTGTTAAATATTATATATATTTGTATATTTGTTAAAAATTTCGAAATATTATCTGATATTATTATTATTTCAGCTAAATAAATTTATATAAATAAATAAAAGAAAATTTGAAAAGTTTATGTCTCTTCAGTTGCTTAAGACCTTTTGTTTTCCCGCCTCTTCGTTTTCCAACCTCTTGCATTCAATTGCTTTGGCCGACCTGATTCTTTCTCTCAGCCACTTATTTTTCTCATAATTCACGAAAACAAATCTTCTCATCTCCAAAATATCTGGCCATCTCCATTGCTTGCAAAATTTTTGGTAAAAACCTCTTTGTTTTTCATGTTTTCTTATGTTTTCCTCTTGATTTTCATTGATTTGCACTTGTCTTCTTCACCTATATGGCACGGCTCCTCTTTCCTCCAATCCCTAGGCAACCTCCACCATCACCACACCTAAACAACGCCTCCTCCAGCCCCTCCCCATCCCATTGCCGTGCTCCATGAGGAAGAAAATCCACCATAGTTTAAAGCAAATCATCACCTACATGTTCAAGCCAAGCACACCTAGGTCCACCACCTCCAAACCACCACCAAGGCCGATCATACACCACCACCACCTATTGTTCCAGACCTGAAACCCGCCTGCACATCATCCCTACCCCACCTGAAGCCATGGCCGTGCCTACCCTTGCTTTGGCCGAGCCCATATTTGCATTGAAACATTGTTGTTTTGCCTTGTAGTGTTAGTTCATGCTCATATATCTTTGCTCCATCATTTTGCCATGCTAGGCCGACCTTTAAGAACCCAAACCAGATCCAAACCATGCCCTTAGCCATGCCATTTCAGATCTGGAGTTGAAGCATAGGTGGTAGAAAGCAAGTGCAAACACTTCGGTGATGTTTTGTGTATTCCTTTCTAGCTTTGTTTAATTGAATTTGGGTTGAAAACTTATGTTATATTTATTTGTTTTGTCTCATGTATCCAAGGAGAATTAATCTTTGGCTCTTCCACTCATCTTTGTGTCGTGTTATCGTGCTTGTTTGGATCTCATTCGTGCATTCGTCGTTGTGTCTCCAGCTCAAAACAGTGAGTAAATCTCACCAGACTAATATGTACTTATGTAGTGATAAACTGACATCACCTGAATCTGTAAATCCATATCATCCTGTTATAACTGCTATATTATATTCATATGATGTTCACACCTATATTTACACCTGTTATATCATATGTTACCCTTATTTCATGCCATTCTGTTACTTTCATCAGTTTATCACACTACAAGTTCCCTGTAGACTAGAATCACTATGGGTTGAAATGATACATACCCGAGCGGACTTTAGAATAGGAGAAAATCGTTATGGGCTGAAATGATAGGCCTGAATGATTTTCAATTATTTTCTTTTACTTGGGATTGCAGGTTTGAAATGATCAAACCCGGGTTTTCTTTGTAAATTACGGGTTGAAATGACATATTACCCGTATCACTTTACCTAGGCTAGAAAATGAAATACAGACCCGTTGTTAAAATATGTTTTTCTAAAAAAATTTAAAATATTTTAGAAATGTAAATATTATAATATTTTTATTTAGATTTGATTAAAAATGATTTTTGTAAAGAATTATTGGTTTTCTGAAAATTTATAAGTGAAATAAATAAAGGGTAAAGTTAGAAATCTGAAATGTAAGTTATTTTGGAAATTAGAATTTGGTGATAAATGGAATTTAAATTAAATATGAAGATATGATAAATTTATGATATTTTGAATTAAATGAATTTAAAATGATTTTATAATATATTAATGATTTTTGAATAAAGTTAAAATGTGAAATGAATGAATATTTAGGTTGAAATTTGAAAATATAACTAAAATTGAAAATTTGTGAATTTGGCTTAAAAGTGAATTTTAAGTTAAGTAAAAAAATGAAATTAAGTTATATTTTAAAATTTTAAACTTAAGTGTTAATTTAAATTTAATTTAATGAATTTGAAATTTTATGTTGGAATTTAATAAGTGAATTATTATTAAATTTTGATTTTTGAATGGAGATTTAACTTTATAAAATCATGAATATAAGGGTATTTGAATGACTGTTTTAAAAGTGAAATTATATGATTTTATAAGCTAAAAATGATTTAAATAAAAATATAATTGTTTGTGAAATTATATTGAATACTTGAAGTTAATTAACTGCATTTCTGAAATGCTATTAATTCTAATGTAAATGATAATACAGCATTTGTAAATGCTGTAGTTGATAATAATGAACCAAATGGCTAAGTTTAATTAAAGGTTATTATAGCATTTTTGTAAATGCTATAATTGTTGAATTTAACTAAGTTTTATTTGAAACTAATGTAACCCTATTACAACATTTTTAAATGCTATCTTTTGTTAAATTGAACTGTTTTGAATGTAACTTTCTGTAGCAATTTCTAAATGCTGCGAAAGTTGAATTTTCATCTGTTTTAATAAATTAAGTGGATAAATGAATTTTGAAAGACTAAAATTTTGGAAATTTAATAATTTAATTATTAAATATAATAACTTCATTTTATGATTTAAAATGAAGTAATTTGTTTCGAAATATAAACTATTTTGAAATGTGTTTTGTAATGGTATTTAAATTAAATAAAAATGAATTTGGTTTGGAAGATATGATATTTTGAATGATATTGAATCTTGAAATTACATTTGATTTTGAAGTATAAAATACCATTTTGAAATTCTAACCACGGGATGTATTTAATTTATAGTTTAACTGATTCTTAAAGGATGGGCGATCCCAAGCATCCTTTAAGTTATTGTGTATTTCTACTACAGTTCACTTGAGTTGGTTTACATTATATAAGTATATATTGTCCTGACTCGAGTGTTTTGTGTTTTACTTTACGCTCGGGTCAGCCTGAGTATTCACAGCTTTGGATTCTCTTTCTGGAGCTGGTCTTTGCTGGAGTTTCTGCTTATCTACATTTATATCTACTCTCTGTTTCAGCTGTTCTACTTTATCTCATGTATTAGTGAACTTCTACGTAATTGGGATTTCTATTTTTTTGTTTTCAGACTGTATTATGTATTTGGTTTGAGACTCTTCCGTAGTAGCTTCATGAACTACTATGTATTTTATTTCCGCTGTGAGTTATTCTGATATTTCTGTGTCTATGATTCTGTGATTGTATTTCATTTGCTCCAAATTTATTTACAATGCGGTGTTTTGAGCAATTCAAGTCCGACATGTGCGGATGTGAATGGCTGAAATATCGGGTTGATACAGTTGGTATCAGAGCTTTGGTTTTAGGTAAACCTTAGCCTGCGGAGCAAAAACTCATTAGAGATAGGGTAGAAATACCCTAGAACGAGTGAAATCAATCTCAGAATCCTTTCTTTGTGAGAGAACGTATTTTCGAAGCATAAAATGATTTCCAACTGATTTTAAAGGATTTTCAATGATTATTTTAGTATAAAAATTTTCTTATTTTGAAATCAAGATTTTCTAAACTTCATCCCTTCTGAATCCACCTTGTTTAGTAATCTCTTGGTTAGGATTCTTATCTATTAAGGTTCCTTGAACTTTGGAACACTCCCACTGGTTCTGAAATCCAGTCCTGCCCCTATTTTATTCCTTTGATTTTGGAGCATTCCATAACTCTACTTTGGAATGACCTCTCTAAAGAGCGGTGATTCCGTAAATCTTTAAATGATTTGTAAAGGGGTGAAACTCCTTTACAATTGGCATTGATTCACTGAAGATTTTGTATCCTCGGATGTCGATGCTATCTATCTCCTGCTCCACCCGGATTCTATCTCTGGCGATCAAAGGTCGATTTGCCTTAGATTTCCGTATTGATTATATTCCTAAAGTCTCGGTTGACCGGTTAAGGTCGCCCGTGATTTATATAGGCTTATCCATCTTCTATTTGGTAATTAAATTATCTCATCTTCATTTGAGTTTATCTTCGAACTAGAATTCTATTTGATTAGAGTTCCTCTAATCTTGAATCTTTGTTTGTTTGAAATCCTTCCTTGAATCATCCTTTGGAAATTTGTGTTTGGTTGTATTTTTAAATTGTGCATACATCGAAATTATTAAGGATGACCTTATTTTGTAAATAAAAAGTGAAATGTTTTCGATAAGGATTATATACCTTTTAAAATGAAAATTTGAAGCTTTGAAAGGATTTGAAATTCATAAGAAACTTGATTTATACAAAAATGATTTATAACTGAAGGGTTTTGAATTTGAATTTCGAGGAATCGAACTCCGGTGTTTTGAAATCGGTTTTAAGATTTTGGAAAATATATAATAATAATATGATTTAAAGATTTTTTTTTTTCAAATAAGAAATGTTTCAAATGTATTCGAATGAATTTCAATGATTTCTAAGGAATTTCAAAGAAGTTTTTCAAAGTTAATTGAAGTCCAGAACTCACTTATGTCGTTGGAAAATAATTTCGATGATGAATGCATGCATCATCGACATTGATTTTCGAGTTTCTGAGTGGGGGAGAGGCCACTCTAGTAGCTTTGCTATGCGAGTGATTTTGTGAAACCAATTTTGATTTCAGATTTTGAAATATGGTTTGATATTCGAAAGATATATGTATGTGTATATATATATTTGAAATGATTTAAAGTAAGTCGGTGTTCAGTCCTCGAGATTCAGATTTGTTTTAGTATAACACTATCTTTTGGAATTGGTTCACTGATTTAGTGTTGATTTCCAACTCTTGGATTTGAAAATATGATTTCTTCAACTATTTTTAAGATTCGAGCACTTCCAAATCAGGCTTAACTTTTCAAAGCTAATATATTTGAAAGGTATAAGTTATTTGATAAAGAATATAAGTTTAGTTTGTATGTTTCAAGTATGAAATAATATGATTTGTATAAGTTGAAACTGTTTTGTTAAGTAAATAAATAAGACTATTTTGAATTATCCTAATATGAAATCTAGTTTTGAAATGTTTTGGACAAAAATAAGTTTTCAAATGTTTGAGAAAATTTGGTTTTAAATGTTTTAACTAAGTAAAATCATTATGAAACTATTTATTTAACATGTTGGAATAGATACATAAGTTGTACGTATGTTGTTTTATTCGCATAATTAATTTGATCCAAGTTTGAGTACACAAGTTCGAGGTGAATTACACCATTTTGTATTAGGATTTTTCATTTGATTCTTGATGGCGAATATTCGATATGGATTTTGGGCTTGATTCTAGAATTCTCTATCATAGTATATGGCTATGCAAGGAAACTGATAGCTTCTAGTCGAGAAACCATATCGAAGTCCGCATTAGGGAAGTCGAATGGACAATACTAGTTCGAAAGCGAACTTGTGTGATCGAGCGAGCGATCGAATGTAATGTTGCGAAATGATGACATATGTACATCTTATATCCTAATAGCATTGGTATACTTGACGCTGACATTGAAAGTTGTTGGGTTGGATATCTTTGTAATTTAATTGGAAATTTTCTTTTATGAAAAACCACTATCAAATTTAAAACCATTTTTCAAAACTATTTTTCTTTTTCTTAAACTAACTGTTTTATTCTATTTTTCATAAGAACTATTTTATATACAAAACTATTCTTAATTAAAAAAAAAATTTAGTAAGCAAAGATGTTCAATCCCATATGGCTTTTCATGTAGCGAAATTTATTTTTTTGAAAATTTTGATCCTTATATAAGATAAACTTTATGTAAGTATAAAATGATTTTGAAAACCATTGATCTTGATAAATCTATAATTATATTAGTATGAATGGATATTTGGTTTACCTGTAATTTGAGTTTATTTAAAAATAATGGATTTATGAAATAAATATTTCAACACTAAGTAATAATGATGTAAAATTTGAGATATATGAAATTATAAAATTTAGTTTGAAATATGGTATATTTAAGCCTTGAAACATATTTAAGATTGAATAGTTTATTTTGTAAATCAAATCTATATTTGAAATTGGATAATATTTGAGTTTCGTTGGAAAACTAAATTGAATTGAAACTGATGGTTTGAATGGAATTAAAATTTGGAAATTTTAGATATTGGTTTAATTGAATAAATTTGTGAAATGTAAAGAACTAAAGGAATATTTTATGATTCCAAATGTATGATTTCAAAATGTTATGATTTTCAAAGTGAAATGATTTCAAGTATTTGGTTTTGAAAGATTTATAACTTTCAAAGTATTATGATTTTTGAAGTGAATATATGTTTGAAATGGAAATGAATTTATTTGACCTAAATTTTGTTGATTTGGAAATTTGGATTATTTTCTAAATCTATTGTTTAAGAAACTTTGAAACTAAATTTATGTAATTTGGAAGAAATGATTTGACGAAATCATATATGATTTTAAGGTGAATTGATATTGAAATGGTTTGAAATTGAGAACCTTGTTTATTTAAATACTTTGATTTCGGAGTTATCGAACTTATATAAAAATTGATTTGTGTAAGTATGCAGTTGATTTGAAAACAGTTGATTTGAAAAGGTACTCAATTTTGAAAAATGAAATCTTATATAATCGAAATTTATATAAGTGTGATTTGATATACTATTATTTTGGAAAGTATTTGATTTGAAATGAAATCTTATATAAAATGAACTTTATATAAGTATGATATTTGGAAGTGATTTTGAAAGGTACTGTATGATACATATTTTCGAAGTAAAGATATGGAAAGTGCCTTCTGCTTGATATCCGCTTTGTGGCCACACTGTGGATTCATTCTATCGATATTATTCTCTCTTTGATTTGGGTTTTCGGATATGATACTCGAGTGTCCATCGAATTCCATGGCGATCTCCATGGTCTTATGATCGCGACTGCATAGCGCAACTGCCTGGCTGAGCTGGCCTAGGGATACAGATTGTTTCTTGGGGGATCCAGGCGTAACCATTGTGTATCTGCGATCCATGGTTAGACAACTGTTTCGGTTTGGTTGATTTGTTTGGATTCCATATCTGTTTTTAAAAGTGTTTTCATTATTTTCACTGGGTGTTGAAACAAGTCTACCAAGTACCTGGAGAATTCTAGCTTTGCGCCTGATCAACGCATAGCCAGAGTCTGCAGGAACGAAAGTAAACTTGTTAAGACATCGAGTTATAAAAGTATTTTGATAAAAGTATCTTGATAAAGTACTGTATAAAGAATATTTTGATCAGTTATTTTCCCTTCTAAAAATTTAAATGTTTTAAATATTGTTTACCTTGAACCATCAGATTTGAATCAAATGACTATTCATTATACTAAATTTTTTTTTATTAAATTGAAATGTATAATGGTTCAAATAATGGTTCATCCTTGTCTTTCAACCTGCTTTACCTCCTAGCTATCTTTTTTTCCCCTACCTTCTTTCGGGGATGTATTCCAACCTATTGCTCTTTCTTGTTGTTTCTCCGCTTCCTTCCTTTTCGAGGACGAAAAGATTTGAGTGGGGGAGAGTGTAACAACCCTAGATTTTGACTATATATTTAAATTTGACTTTATTTCATTTTGAAATTATTTTAATTTTTTTTTGTGTGATATCATTTCTAAACATTTTTAAAATGATAATATAATTTTTCCAAAATTTACTGTATTTATTTCCTATTTTTAAAGGCTGTTTTCTAATTTTCTGCCTTTTTTTTTCATTTTAAATTTCTATATTTTATTTTAAATATGTTTTATTTGTGAAAATTCATCTCTAAATATTTTTAAAATAATAATAGAATTTTTCCAGAAATTACTGTGTTGATTTCCTATTTTTAAAAGCTGTTTTCCCATTTTCTGCTATTTTCTGCATTGAAATTTTATATTTAAATTAAATTTTGAATATTTATTTTGTGAATATATTTGTATTTTATGTTATTATTTATGTTTAAAAATACTTTACAAGCTTATATGAATTTTCTAAAAAATTATTTCATTTAACTTCAGATTTTGCTAGTCTAGTTCACTGTTTTAACTATTTTCCTTAATTTTACTTTACGTAATTGTTAAATATTATATATATTTGTATATTTGTTAAAAATTTCGAAATATTATCTGATATTATTATTATTTCAGCTAAATAAATTTATATAAATAAATAAAAGGAAATTTGAAAAGTTTATGTCTCTTTAGTTGCTTAAGACCTTTTGTTTTCCCGCCTCTTCGTTTTCCAACCTCTTGCATTCAATTGCTTTGGCCGACCTGATTCTTTCTCTCAGCCACTTATTTTTCTCATAATTCACGAAAACAAATCTTCTCATCTCCAAAATATCCGGCCATCTCCATTGCTTGCAAAAATTTTGGTAAAAACCTCTTTATTTTTCATGTTTTCTTATGTTTTCCTCTTGATTTTCATTGATTTGCACTTGTCTTCTTCACCTATATGGCACGGCTCCTCTTTCCTCCAATCCCTAGGCAACCTCCACCACCACCACACCTAACCAACGCCTCCTCCAGCCCCTCCCCATCCCATTGCCGTGCTCCATGAGGAAGAAAATCCACCATAGTTTAAAGCAAATCATCACCTACATGTTCAAGCCAAGCACACCTAGGTCCACCACCTCCAAACCACCACCAAGGCCGATCATACACCACCACCACCTATTGTTCCAGACCTGAAACCCGCCTGCACATCATCCCTACCCCACCTGAAGCCATGGCCGTGCCTACCCTTGCTTTGGCCGAGCCCATATTTGCATTGAAACATTGTTGTTTTGCCTTGTAGTGTTAGTTCATGCTCATATATCTTTGCTCCATCATTTTGCCATGCTAGGCCGACCTTTAAGAACCCAAACCAGATCCAAACCATGCCCTTATCCATGCCATTTCAGATCTGGAGTTGAAGCATAGGTGGTAGAAAGCAAGTGCAAACACTTCGGTGATGTTTTGTGTATTCATTTCTAGCTTTGTTTAATTGAATTTAGGTTGAAAACTTATGTTATATTTATTTGTTTTGTCTCATGTATCCAAGGAGAATTAATCTTTGGCTCTTCCACTCATCTTTGCGTCGTGTTATCGTGCTTGTTTGGATCTCATTCGTGCATTCGTCGTTGTGTCTCCAGCTCAAAACAGTGAGTAAATCTCACCAGACTAATATGTACTTATGTAGTAATAAACTGACATCACCTGAATCTGTAAATGCATATCATCCTGTTATAACTGCTATATTATATTCATATGATGTTCACACCTATATTTACACCTGATATATCATATGTTACCCTTATTTCATGCCATTCTGTTACTTTCATCAGTTTATCACACTACAAGTTCCCTGTAGACTAGAATCACTATGGGTTGAAATGATACATACCCGAGCGGACTTTAGAATAGGAGAAAATCGTTATGGGCTGAAATGATAGGCCTGAATGATTTTCAATTATTTTCTTTTACTTGGGATTGCGGGTTTGAAATGATCAAACCCGGGTTTTCTTTGTAAATTACGGGTTGAAATGACATATTACCTGTATCACTTTACCTAGGCTAGAAAATGAAATACAGACCCGTTGTTAAAATATGTTTTTCTAAAAAAATTTAAAATATTTTAGAAATGTAAATATTATAATGTTTTTATTTAGATTTGATTAAAAATGATTTTTGTAAAGAATTATTGGTTTTCTGAAAATTTATAAGTGAAATAAATAAAGGGTAAAGTTAGAAATCTGAAATGTAAGTTATTTTGGAAATTAGAATTTGGTGATAAATGGAATTTAAATTAAATATGAAGATATGATAAATTTATGATATTTTGAATTAAATGAATTTAAAATGATTTTATAATATATTAATGATTTTTGAATAAAGTTAAAATGTGAAATGAATGAATATTTAGGTTGAAATTTGAAAATATAACTAAAATTGAAAATTTGTGAATTTGGCTTAAAAGTGAATTTTAAGTTAAGTAAAAAAATGAAATTAAGTTATATTTTAAAATTTTAAACTTAAGTGTTAATTTAAATTTAATTTAATGAATTTGAAATTTTATGTTGGAATTTAATAAGTGAATTATTATTAAATTTTGATTTTTGAATGGAGATTTAACTTTATAAAATCATGAATATAAGGGTATTTGAATGACTGTTTTAAAAGTGAAATTATATGATTTTATAAGCTAAAAATGATTTAAATAAAAATATAATTGTTTGTGAAATTATATTGAATACTTGAAGTTAATTAACTGCATTTCTGAAATGCTATTAATTCTAATGTAAATGATAATACAGCATTTGTAAATGCTGTAGTTGATAATAATGAACCAAATGGCTAAGTTTAATTAAAGGTTATTATAGCATTTTTTTAAATGCTATAATTGTTGAATTTAACTAAGTTTTATTTGAAACTAATGTAACCCTATTACAACATTTTTAAATGCTATCTTTTGTTAAATTGAACTGTTTTGAATGTAACTTTCTGTAGCAATTTCTAAATGCTGCGAAAGTTGAATTTTCATCTGTTTTAATAAATTAAGTGGATAAATGAATTTGAAAGACTAAAATTTTGGAAATTTAATAATTTAATTACTAAATATAATAACTTCATTTTATGATTTAAAATGAAGTAATTTGTTTCGAAATATAAACCATTTTGAAATGTGTTTTGTAATGGTATTTAAATTAAATAAAAATGAATTTGGTTTGGAAGATATGATATTTTGAATGATATTGAATCTTGAAATTACATTTGATTTTGAAGTATAAAATACCATTTTGAAATTCTAACCACGGGATGTACTTAATTTATAGTTTAACTGATTCTTAAAGGATGGGCGATCCCAAGCATCCTTTAAGTTATTGTGTATTTCTACTACAGTTCACTTGAGTTGGTTTACATTATATAAGTATATATTGTCCTGACTCGAGTGTTTTGTGTTTTACTTTACGCTCGGGTCAGCCTGAGTATTCACAGCTTTGGATTCTCTTTCTGGAGCTGGTCTTTGCTGGAGTTTCTGCTTATCTACATTTATATCTACTCTCTGTTTTAGCTGTTCTAGTTTATCTCATGTATTAGTGAACTTCTACGTAATTGGGATTTCTATTTTTTTGTTTTCAGACTGTATTATGTATTTGGTTTGAGACTCTTCCGTAGTAGCTTCATGAACTACTATGTATTTTATTTCCGCTGCGAGTTATTCTGCTATTTCTGTGTCTGTGATTCTGTGATTCTGTGATTGTATTTCATTTGCTCCAAATTTATTTACAACGCGGTATTTTGAGCAATTCAAGTCCGACATGTGCGGATGCGAAAGGCTGAAAATATCGGGTTGTTACAGTTATACTCCAGAAATGAAGAAATCTCGACAATTTCTTTTCTTCGGTTCTCCATCAACTAAAGAAAAAATAGCCGAGATTCATCATTACCAGAAAAAACAGTTGGATTTGCAACGGGAAATGTGTTACGAACAGAAAGTTAATGCCAAATGATTTAGTTTCATCGAACAAGTGACATTAAAATTCCGCGGTACATCTCCAAAGAAAGATGTAGTTCAACCTTCAACTTCGAATCCATGGGAGCGTAGTCTACAGCGTCCTTCGGTTTCTCCAAACTCTCGGGAACGTCAACCCCATTGGTCTCCGTTGCAACCATACACGGAGATAACCAAGATTGAACCGGAAGATTGCAAGACTCCAAGTGATTCGAACTAATGCTTTCTTTTATTTATATTTGTTTTGAATGATCATAATTATATTCTATATATCATTCAAATGTTAAAAATTTATTTTTATTTTCATTTTTTTAATTTTATGGTCTGAAGTGTGTTTTGACACACTTTTCAGACTTCTGAAATGGATAGTTCAGACATCCGAATATTGTCTTAGAAGTAAATCTTTCTTCGGATTCAGACGTCTGAATATCCTATATCAAACGTCTGAATATAGGCCAAAATGAACTAAAAACCTTCTGACTCGATTTTCTTCATTTCAGACGTCGTAAATGAATATTTCAAACGTCTGAAATCATCTGGCTATTCAAATTTGAATTATTTTTTGCAAGTTTTCCTATGAAACTAACCCTTTTCAACGGTCCCTATTTTTTTCCTCATTCTTTATCTTTTTTAGCTTATTGCCTCATTAAAAATCAACTTTCTTCCATATATTCACTAATGGCTCCAAAACAAATAAGATCAATGCCATCTACTTCGTCATCCACCCCAAACGTCGATCAATGGCTATGGAATGAGCAAGCAAGACAACGTTTTGCACAAATGAGTAGATCTAAGTTCTTTTCGGGTGCTTTCATGAAATTTGAAGAATTCGAGGCTTATCGGATTCAACAAATTGTAAGATCAAATGGGTTAGAATCTCGTCTCTTATGCGGCTAATAATGCCAAAATCAATCACCTTTTGGTTAAGCTATTTTATGCTAATATGAATTTGGACCATCACACTCCTCACAATCGCGATGATTGCATTTGGACATTAGTTTGAGGTGTTAACATTTATCTACCCCTTGCTTGACTCGGTGGTATACTTCAATGTCCATCAACGGGGACCGACTTGAATGAAATTGATGTTTCTTTAAACTTGCATGATAGAGACGAGGTCTCACACCAATTTTTGAATGATGGCATAACTAGGCTTACCTCCATTCAACTCCGCCCACAAGCTCATATCCTCAACAAAGCTTTGATTCGCTCCGTTATTCCACAGACTGGAAGTTATGAAGTTGTTAACAAAAGAAATGTCCAAGCCCTTTATGCTATCTATTTCGGTCAGCCCATCAATTGGGCTCAAGTGATTTTGGAAGAATTCATGGATGTTAATCGTCGAAGGCACTATAAAACCTTTCATTATGGTGCTCATATAATGAAGATTCTCCAAAACTTTAGCATTTCTTTTCTTGATTCTGAATTCACAGCGATCAAAGAGCTTGGATCAAAGACTTTGGGTCTTATGGGTTTGCCAAAACGACCGGGAAGTTTGGCATATATTTCATTTCAACAACGGGTTGCCAACCGTGATCAAAACCAACACCAACCTCGTCAATATGATCAACCTATTGCTCCACTCTCTGAAGAAGAAGACGATGATGAAATAGTGGTCCTTTCTCCCGAACTAGCTCAAGGAATGCTTTGGTCACTCTCTCCCAAAACCAAGCTAAGCTTAGAACCCGAGTGGTCAATCTCGAAAAGAAAACTGAAAAACGCTTTAATTCCTTTCGTGGCTTTCTCGACAAAATTTGGGAATGTATTGGATGCTCCACCTCATCATCTACAGAAGCTTTCAACCTCGCTCCATTTCAATGGTCATCAAGCTCGGGGAACAACAATGGTAATGAAGATGATGATAATGATGAAGGCAGTGATTCCAGCCCTAGGTTTTAAATTCCTTTGGTGTTAACTAGTTTGATTTTAACTCTTTCGTAGTTTACTTTTCTATTTCTGGCATAAACTCCTATACTATCTACTAGTATCGTATTTTGTTTTGAATACTCTGCTCTGCTTTGTCATATATTCATACTTTCCTTTTTGCGATACCAAAGGGGAAGAAGGAGTTGATATAGTCTATTTATGCTAACTTTATTTTTGATAGTGGGAGCTTATGGAAAAGGGGAAAATATATTACTCGTATTATATTTATATAGTTGTCATCGTCAAAAAGAGAGAGAATGTTGAAACTTCGTCTACGACGTTTCATACTTATGATATTTTGACTACGACAACTATATACATTGGTTTTATATACTAACTTGTTTTTGCAGGAATATTTACATGACTGGATTCAAATAAGCTTCGTACTATACATATGTTTTGTATTGAGTCTTTGTCTAGAGTTAAAATGATGTTAAAATTTCTCTTTTTGGACATATATGACGACATGTGCACATACACACATTTCTAGAGCATATTTGCATTTTCTGGTCAAATTCAGACTATTTCAGACGTCTGAATCTGGAATCAAAGATGATTTCCCAGACAATATTCAAACGTCTGAATCAGGTCAAAAAAAGACCTATTTGCTTTCTGATTTGCACGTGAACGATTTTAGAAGTCTGAACTCTATTTTTCATACGTCTGAATGCCTATAACGGCTATATTTCTGAACAGAGATTTCTCTTCCATAAAGAGATACGACTTTTAATCAATAGGTATGACCATATATTTTCATGATAACTATCCACGAACAATTGCACCTTTTTATAATCTATATAAACATGTTATAATCATTAGTTTGATTCACTGAAAATTGATTTAACTCTTTCTATTCTTAATCTACTTTGATTCTAACATTCTTGTGCATTCAAGTTCATACAAAATCATTCATTTATTTTCATATTCTTCACATATACATGTATATATCAAAAGGAGAAGATTATAGGAAGGTTGTACTTTTAAGAGAGAAATCCATGTTATCAAGAACACATTGTGTCCAATACTCTCTGTATAAGTTGAAGTCCTTTTCTACTTTTCAAGCGAGTGGAGTCCTCTTCGGCTGTTGAGGCATCAAAATCCTGTTTTGTTGTTCAGGTGTTGTAAACCTGTTCCTCTGGGTTAAGTGAGGATTGTTGTTAGTGTGATTCCAGAAAGGAGTCTGGGACTGGACGTAGAACGGGAAGTTCGAACCAGTATAAAAATCTGTGGTGTGCTTGTTTTTTTTAATTTTATTTACTTTACTCTATTATCTGTCTTCAATTTTATACTTCCACACTTACTTCCGCACTGCTTGTTTTGCACTGTTCCATATTGTACAATCCATACAAACTTTCAGTCCAAACAAATGCATTACGTCTTAAGTTATCCAGTACTGGTTTTTCTATTGATCCTAGTTCGTGGGATCTCCAGTCGCTAGTATAGGTTTCTGTATAAGATAACTCTTGTTGGTTTAGGCTTTTAAACTCATTCCCCTCGGTGCGCAATTAATTTCCTCTCTTGATAAACCTTTAGTACATGGATCCGTTATGTTATTATTTGTTCTCACATAATCTATGGAAATAGTTCCATTTGAGAGTAACCGCCTAACCGTGTTATGTCGTCGACGAATGTGTCGTGACTTTCCGTTGTACACAAAGTTGTGCGCTCTGCTTAGCGCAGCTTGGTTATCACAGTGTATGCATATGGCCGGTATATGTTTAGGCCAAAATGAAATATCTTCTAAAAAATGATGAAGCCATTCTGCTTTTTCGCCTGCTTTATCTAAAGCGATGAACTCTGATTCCATAGTGGACCGAGCTATGCATGTTTGTTTAGTTGATTTCCATGACACTGCTGCCCTTGCTAAGGTAAAGACATAACCACTTGTTGATTTTGATTCCACTGAATCAGCAATCCAGTTTGCATCACTATATCCTTCTAAGACGACATGATATTTTCCATAATGTAAGGAATAATTTGTGCTATTTTTTAAATATCCAAGCACTCTCATTAGTGCTTTCCAGTGTTCCTTTCCTGAATTGCTTGTATACCTGCTCAGTCGACTTGCTGCATAGGCTATATCTGGTCTAGTGCAATTCATGAGATACATGAGACATCCTATTACATGAGAGTATTCCAGTTGCATTACACTCTCATTATTGTTTTTATGCAGTACTTCTGATGGATTAAAAGGTTTTCTTACTCCTTTAGTTCCAAAATTTTGAAATTTTTCAATCACTTTGTCTACATAGTGTGACTGAGAGACTTCAATTCCATTAGGTGTTCTTATTATTTTGTTTCCCAAAATAACGTCTGCAACTCCTAAGTCTTTCATATCGAAATTGCGAATTAACATCTTCTTTATGGTCTCTATTACCTGAATATTTGGACCAAATATTAACATATCGTCTACATATAAACAAATCATCACGTATGATTGTCCAATTTGTTTATAATAAACACACTTATCACATTCATTTATACGAAAACCATTTCTCATCATGACACTATCAAATTTTTCATGTCATTTTTTTGAAGCTTGTTTTAGTCTGTATAATGATTTTACTAATCTGCAGACTTTGTTTTCATTTCCTTTGAAAACAAAACCTTCAGGTTGCTCCATGTAGATCTCCTCATCGAGATCTCCATTTAAGAATGCTGTTTTTACATCCATTTAATGAATTTCTAGATTATAGATTGATACAATTGCTATTAACATTCTTATAGAGGTTATTCGTGTTACCGACGAATATGTACCAAAGAAGTCTACTCCTTCTTTTTGACGATATCCTTTGGCTACTAATCTGGCTTTATACTTGTCGATAGAGTCATCTACTTTCATTTTCTTCTTGAAAATCCATTTACAGCCAATAGGTTTTAATTCAGGTGGAATATCAACAATTTTCCAAGTTTTATTACTTAGAATTGAATCAATCTCTCAACATTAAGATTCAAAAGATGACATTGCTTCCTTGTACGTTTGAGATTCGTGTTCTAACACATATGTGAAAAAATCCGAACCAAATATCTTGGAAGTCCTAGCCCTTACACTTCTTCTTGGTTCAACTTCCTAAATCTCATTCATCTTCATGTGAATTGCTTGATTCTTCTCTTGTCCTTTTAGGGACATTATTCCCTTCATTCCTTTTGTGTGGAAACACATCTTCGAAGAATGAGGCATCTCTAGATTCCATGATTGTATTTACATGAATATCAGCTATATCAGACTTGAATACCAAAAATATGTAGGCACTACTATTTTGGGCTGTCCCTTGATAGTAACAATCTACTGTTTTTGGTCAAGTTTGACTCTCTTGGGTGCGGAACTGGAACTTTTGCCAAGCACCCCCACATTTTGACGTATTTAAAGCTTGGTTTGTGTCCTTTCCAAATCTCATATGGAATTGTTCCCGTTTTATTGTGAGGGACTTTGTTTAATACACGATTAGACATATTTAAGGCTTCCCCCTACAAGTTCGTCGCTAGACCAGAGGTTAAAACATGGCATTAATCATGTCTTTTAACGTTCTGTTCTTCCTCTCCGCTACACCATTTTGTTGTGGTGAATATGGAGCCGTTGTTTGATGAATTATACCATTTTCGGCACAGAACTGTTCAAATTGTGATTCATATTATTCACCTCGATCAGATCTCAATATCTTAATTTTTTTTATTTAACTGATTTTCTACCTTAGCCTTGTACTTTATAAATGATGTAATTGCTTCATCTTTAATATTCAAAAGATATACATAGAAATATCGAGTATAATCGTCAATAAACATGATAAAGTACTTTTTCCACCTCTTGTAGGTAATGATTTAAAATCACATAAATCTGTATGAACCAAACCTAGTGGTTCGGTGCTTCTATCAACATATTGAAATGGTTTTTTTAACCATTTTTGCTTCTACACATGTCTCACATTTGTAGTTCTTATCTACTTCGAATTTCATAATCAATCCCAAGTTTGATAATGATTTCATTTTTTGGAAATTTATGTGTCCCAATCTATCATACCATAATAAAATTTCATACTCAAGCAAGTAAGAAACTTCAATTTTATTAATAGCACAATCAGAATACATAGTTTTATTGCCAATAACGGCTACATTTGCCTTATATAGGCCATCATATAAATATCCCTTTAGATATACATTCCAGCTTTGGACAGAACCATCTTGTCTGACTCGAACACCATTTTGAATCCTTTCTTCGATAGTACTGCACCAGAGATGAGATTCTTGCATATATCTGGAACATGGAGCACGTCATTCAAGTTGATAGTTTTTCCAGAAGTAAACTTGAGGATTACTGCACCACTGCCTTCGATCATGGATAATGCAGAATTACCCATATAGGTTTTTTCTTCGTGATGAATTTCTGGTATGTAGAAAACATGGATTTGTCAGAGCACACATGACGAGTAGCGCATGTATCTACCCACCGTTGTTTAGGATTCTGAATCAAATTGCATTCAGATACAACTGCCGAGAAATTGGACTCGGTTACTTCCATGTTGTCTACTATATTTGCCTCTTTGTTGCGTTCCTTTTTGTGTCTGCAATTTCTAGCGGCATATCCAACCTTTCCACAAACCCAACACTCGCCATTAAACTTTTTGGTTCGTTTGTTGTCTTTTGGTTTGTTGTTTGGAGCTTTCCTTTTCTTTTGGAAATTCTTCTTTTTGTTTTTAGTCTTTGACCCTTCAGCCACAAATGCCTCCTCGCTTGGTTTTGTAACTCAACGGTTATCTGCCTCAATTTTTGGTCGGATTATGAGATCCTGTAAAGAGATTTCCTTCTTCTTATGCTTTAGATAGTTGCGGTAATCTCTCCATGATGGCAGCAGTTTTCCTGTGATGGCTTTAACCAAAAACGATTCTCCAACCTTATGACCTTCCGCTTCGAGTTCATGAATGATGATTTACAGTTCATGCAGTTGAGCAGTCACCGGTTTGGAGTCAACCATCTTATGGTCCATGAATTTGTCTACAATGAATTTCTTAAGACTGATATTCTACGTCTTGTACTTCTTGGCAAGTGCATTCCAGAGTGCTTTTGCTATCTTTAGAGGCTGATATACTTTGTATAGCACCTTGTCGAGACAATTCAAAATATAGTTTCTGCATAGAAAATCGAAATGCTTCCACGTATCAACATCTGATTCCTTGCCTGGTGTAGGAATCGGTTCCTCCTCCTTGAGATACCGTTGCAGACCGGGTGTGGTGAGATAAAATAGCATTCGATTTTGCCATGTTATAAAGTCATCGCCATCTCCTTTGAACGGATCAGGCCTGTTGTGAGTAGTAGCCTTTGTTGATAGTTCAACTGTTGCCATCTCTGTTTTAGCGAAAACAGGAAAGTCTTAAGATGTTATACGTCTAGCATACCAAAACAGAGACTAATCAATAATAAACTTGTCTCACAAGTTTACAACTCAGATTTCCACTACTTTGGAATTCTGTATTAGTTATTTTAACAATAAGTATGTTGTAATTAATTACAACAACAAAATAACAACTATAGCAATAATAACTATAGCGATAAATCAAACGTTATACTATTTGAAAGAAATAGTACAACGTAGAAACGAAAACGATATGTATGTGTGTGAATATATATATATATATATATATATATACACACACACATATGCATGTGTATATATAAATCAACTAGAAATCTAACCGGTTGGAGAAGGAAATTTCGTCTGAGGCTTGTCATAACAATTTCCTTAAGACTTTATTCAAAGTCTTCCAAGATACAACAGACGTGATCTTCTTGAGATTATAATGTGTATGATCTTCTGTGTAATATGCAAAAGCGCACGGATTGTAAGTATTAAGAAACGAAGAGGTAGAAGAGAAAATCCGGAATTAAAATTGAGTGAGGAAAGTGATCAGGTTTCCTCCTTACTTACAGCCGAATTCCCAATGGGTACACCGTTTGAGAAAAGTAGCATCCCTCCATTTGCAACGCCAAAAAGTCTCACTGTTTGCAAAAGGCACTTCCTTTCATTTGCAATGCCAAAAAATTGTTGCTGCTTGCAACGGTCGCGTCTCTTCGTTTGCAACGGCCAGAAACTGTTGCGGTTTGCAACAGTCGCGTCTCTTTGTTTGCAACGGCTAGAACTGTTGTGCTTTGCAACAGTCGCTTCTCTTCGGTTGCAACGGCCAAAAACTGTTGCGGTTTGCAACAGTCGCGTCTCTTTGTTTGCAACGGTCAAAAACTGTTGCGGTTTGCAACTGTCGCATCTCTTCGTTTGCGACGGTCGAAAACTATTGCAAAAATATAACACTGTCCGCTCTTGTTAGACCCGAACCCGCACCCTGTCCGGTTCGATCGGAGGGGGGGGGGGGGCGGCGCGCGCGTGTTTTAGTCCATGGCCATATAGGTCCTCCCCCTCGCACAAAATTATCCGACCCTAAGGGCCAATATAGGGATTGAGAATACACTATATAAACAAGAAAATGGACTTATTTTCTGCGATGTGGGATATATCTCATTCACTATTTTGAGAACTCTAACACTATAAGCCGTCGCTAACTCTCAAGACCTAGCTGATCCTTATTTAGCCCATATTCAAGTTTGCTGACGATCTTGGCCCGACCCAATTCAAGCTGGTCTGTACTTCTAAGATCGACCCAGTTCAAGACGACCCATATCCAACCCGACTCCATTCAAGCCATTCAATTCAACTTAGAAAAGCATCAGTCTTTGTGGTTAATTTTTAACCAATACTTTAACGCTAAAAAGAGGACCCTTCCCTAAGAGCTCTTACCTTTCTCCATATTTTCTTCTTTAAAAAATCTGTTCTAGTTTGTTGCCATTCAAGACGGTGACTACGAAGGTAATGACTCTAATAATTGTGAGACTAATGGTAACACTATCGCTAGCATCGTTTGTCTCATCTGTAGACTCAACAATGATATGTGGCGAAGTTTGCTGCAAGGCTTAACTTACGTGAGAACTTTAGCCTGTGAGAGCTCAAACAACAGTGAACTTTATTCCACCAGCCCCCTCCAATGGCTGAACCGACTACTCTCCAGCCCGATCTCCTTGGTGCTTACAACCTCATGAACACCGCTCGGGAAAAAGTGGTACTTGAAACCCTATTCAGTTATGTTCATGCTCATTACACAATACATGTTATGCACGGACCAATTCACACTATGGACATTGACTTAGAGATGGTCGACGTAGAGAACCAAGAAACCGTCATTCCCCTTTAATAGAACCATCTGCTTTTGAGCGGATACATGCGACAAATGGGCTAGAGACCTGAGATTTGAGCATCTTAGTAATGGTGTTCACCTCACCTGCAGAGAACATTGGGGCCCTTCGACACATTCTCAGTCCCATAGAGGTGTGACTAGGCCCAGATCAAGAGAAGGGCGAGCCAAGCATTCACGATCATGCTTCGTGCATAGGGAAAGGTCTTCCACCTCTACTCACCATCATCACTGTCACTCCCTATCACATCACATTGTCGGTCTCCTACTCCACAAAGATGCCGGTTGAGCCCACATCTGATCGTAGGTCAAATTCTTTTGCAGCAAGCTGATGTTGACCTGGGAGAGGAAATGAATTATCTTCATTAGCAACTCAATAGAATGCAAGTCGAAATGCCGATGGTGAAGCTTTTTCCATTGACGAGAATGGAGAGCCATTTTAAGAGAAAATCTTGGAAGTTTACATCCACAGGCGGTATGTCTTACTACCTGTTAACAAGTAAAATGGGAATGCTGACCCATCAGATCATCTCACTGCATTTAATTCCATTACACGTGTTGGTCGGCTTTCTATCCTAGCAAAGTGCCTACTCTTTACATCTACTCTCATAGGATCAGCCTCACGTTGGTTCCTACGTCTACAACCGAGCAACATCCATTCTTGGGTTCAATTGTGTACAGACTTCAAGACCAGATTCATTGCTTTCAAGACCAATGTCATGGTGGCTAATGAACTAGGCAACATCAGGCACAATCGAGAATCTTTGATCATATGTGAACCGATTCAACAAGGAATTCACTCGAGTTAGGGATGTCGATAAGAATAGCTTGTTCATGGTCCTCTACTCGAGGTCAGATACAAATTAAGAATATGGAAGGAGTTATAGAAGTAGCCATCCATACCCCTAGCTGATTTTTTTCAACGAACGAACATCATCATGAGGATAAAGGACACCGATCTTTCTGATAGCGATGATGAAGCTCGACATTCAAACAAAAGCATATCTGACCGACGTCCAAATGGTTGGCATACCCACAATAAGAGGCATGTCAAAGATGGCACGTCAAAGATGGCACCCACTTTAAAACTAGGTATACCAACTATGCCACATTAAACCAAGATATGGAGTCAATCTATCTCACGATCCAGGACCGGGTACCGTATCAAGACTTGCCCACCATAAGGGGTGGATGAAGGGAGGGAGGACCCCGTGCCAACAGCGAGTACTTTGAGTTCCATCAAATTAGTGGACACTCAATCAATGAGTGTCATGTGCTAAAGGATGAGACTGAGAGACCGATTTAGAAATGGGTACTAACAGATTATGTTCGACATCTGATCGATCAACGGGGGCTCACAACAACCAGCCAACTTAACCTCGGTAGCCCAACTACAATGTCGCAAACATAACCGACATATTGACCATATGCAGAGGCCTGCATGTGGTCGGAAGTAGTCGGGGAACACAGTCCTAGTACAAAAGAGAAGTGGGCTCAGCCGGTTAAGTCTAATTTTACTAGAGCATCGAGCTTCTAAAGTGCTCAAACTAAAACCAGATTAACTCATCACTTTCACTACCGAAGACAGGGTGTCCGTCTCTTACCACACCATGATCCTATGGTCATCACCCTCACAATGGCCAACTCTAATATGCACCGGGCGTTCATGGACAGAGGCAGAGGCTCTCGAGCTCCTTGCCTCTAGTCGCACCCCTTGTGCCTTGCCTATATACGATTATAGGGGTATGGACATTATTCCAATGGGTACCACATCCCTCATGACCACATTCGACTAGAGCCTCTTGCTGCAAAGGTACAAGCCAGTCTCTTAATTGGACGACCGACATTTGCAGAACTGGACATAATCATCTCCTACAACTGGCTCGTCATGAAGTTCTCTGTTTAAGGCGGGATCGGTGAAATATAGGGCAATCAGCAAAAAGCTAGGGAAAATTAATGTAATACCCAAAAATTCCAATAATATTTTAATTAAATAGTAGTAATACGATAATATGAAAATAATTGGAATTAATGGATTAATTAAATTTAAATAAAAGGAGGGGTTAACATGGTCATTTTGAAGATTTTGGAATTTGATGATGAAATAGCGTCATTGCGACCGTCTTGTTTTTCTGGCCCACTCAATATATTTGTTTGTCTTATTTGGATCTTATATAAAGGAGATATAGTTGAGAACATCGTCGAATCGAGCGGGCGCTATACAATTTGAATTTGAAATTTAAGTCTTGGCAGACACTTGGATTTTCTCTCCGTTGACTCAAAAATGAAAGCACAACTAATTTTCTCATTTGTCAAAAACTAATAACGTAACGTTTTTCTCTTCCTCCATTCTTCTACAAACCTCTTGTGATCAAATTGACATAACTCACTCAAATCATCACCAAATCGAACGAAACCAAAAGCAACGTGTAGCTAATGGAGGAGGCATCGACCCAATGATGAATTAGAGGTAGGAGTCCGACTAAAGGAGACACAACAACTTGGAACAACGTAGCTTTGGACTGAAACCAACAATTTTGTGACTGATTTATGCTTTCCTCCTCCTATAATGCAATTTTAACACTATAAGTTGATTTGCAGGCTACATTAGTGTAGCAATTCATATATATACAAATTAAATTCAAAATTATAAGGGTTGGAAGGAATTTGATTGATATAGATGCTTAGAAAATAGGTTTGAATATAATTGAAAGTCCGAAAGTTTTACACTATAATTCATGAAATAAATGACCAAATTTGACATAGGAACTTAGGGCTAGGGTCTAGATACGTTCCCCGATGATCTGAGACGAAGCGATGGCTGCTAGAGGCGAAAACGACGACGAAAATCCATAATCCTGAAACTGGAAATTAAAAACAAAATTGTTTACTGATGCACCGGTCCATAGCCACTGTTCCATCGGTGCATGTTAATTTTGCCAGACTGAACCTAGACCAAATGACCCTATATAAATAAACAACGTATGATTCGACTTGCCTTTTCTCTTATGTTTTGGAATGTGATCCGAGGCATATGAAATAAGTGGTGGTGCTACGAAATGAATGAATGTATGTAATGATTTGGTTGTAATATAAAAAGGATATATATATATATATATTGTGATACAAAATTATGATGCGATGATGAACGTGGAAAAATATGAGTCTGCGGCGCAGATTGTAACGATGCTGAATTTCGAACACTTCGTATTTAAATATTTGAATTATTTAAATATTTTAATCTTGGATTTAATGTGACTAAATTTATTTAATAACCTTGTTAACCCCTTTTAATTAATAACTAACGATGGTAAACATGTTTTTAAAAAATGTTTACAAAAATAAATAGTTTGAAGAAATATTGATAACGTGAACGAAAATCGTTTTATCGATAAATAGTTTTTTTTCTCGGTAAAAGATGTTCGAACTTGTTGTGCTTTCATTATATTTTAATGTGTAATTAATTATCTGATAAATATATTTTCACTTAATACGGTTAACTAAGTCTTTCAAGAGCTTCTAAAGGTCATTAGTAAAAAGAGATATTTGTGTGAATAGTAAATAGATATTTAGTTTTGCTTTTATGGTGGAAAGTTGCAGAAGCATGCACATGGAAGGAAGGATGGGTTTTGACCAGAAATAGGAAGTGGAGAAGGTCACGGTGACCTCTTTAAGACTCCTATATAAGTGTGCTAAGGGGTTCACAAAATTTGCATTTGATAAAAATAAAACTAGCTCTTCGTCTCCTTCGCTTCTCGTATATTCCTAAACACAAAACAACTCAAACTCTTACCAAACTATAATCCTTACAACGACATAGAAATACCTTTTAGCAACTCAAACTTGGAAGATTTGAAGCACACAACCCCAGACTCATGATGGTCATGAGAAAATGGAAGGCTTTTTAGCCTAGGTGTGGCAAACAAAGTAGAGGTAGGAGATTTTGGGAGCTTGCAAGGTGGAGGTAGGAAGTGGAGGCTTGTGCTAGGTTGTTTACTTAGTGATGGGTGAGCAAACTTACCCTTGATGTGTATGAGTGTATATAATACTTGCTTATATCCTATAGTATTTGTTTGACTATATGTTATTGCTTATCCTCTTATGATTCTAGCTTTGGAAAGAAAATGACATATGTAATTTGTGTGTTTGGACCGGTATTACTTTCTATGACTTGTTGCATATCCTTGAAACAAAGCACATATGGTTCGGTTGAACATATGTTGAATCATACTTGAGTTTGGAAGTGGTTTTATAGCGATAAGTCGATATAAAAACATTTAGAAATTACTTTGTGTTCGGTAATTTCTAAATAATTTTATAGAGAGATCCTTAGAGGTTTCTCACAATGGTTGTGATGTATTATCTATATATTGCTTATAGAAGATTGGATGCTAACTAGATTGTTAACATATCGAAAAATGGCAAAGCTTTTAAGATATCAAAACTGCCAAGGTCACTTTCTTTTATAACAGCCATCCCCAACACTTTTAAAAGGTAGTGGTATCTCTGAACACTTTTTTACAACATTCTGAAAGCGCTATAGTTTCTGTTTGAGACTTTACTTTGTTAAAAATGACTTTTAACTAAAGTATTTTTCTCCAATTTTTTTAGAAAAAATTTCTAACTTATATTAGAGTATCTTAAAAGTGGTTTGAAATTTAAATATATTTATGACAATTAATTATGAATTATTAAAGTAGAAGGTTTATGTTAAAACAAAGGAAATCATGCTTTTTGAATTTTTTGAATTATAAAATAAGTATTTTAAGCAACATTTTAAATGAATTCTTTAAACCATATTATAAGTATTTCAAAGTATATTTTAAGTATATATAGTTTTTAGAAAATTAGTTAATTATTGTATTAAAGTTAAAAAGCTTATGAAACATAAATATCTTTGAAATTGTTTTTAAAATATTATTAATTATATCTTCTTAAATATGTTATGTGTGTGTATGTGTGTATATATCACTTTTAAAGGGTTTTAATAAATATATAAGTTTGGAAAAGTAAGTTAAGTAGTTTATAAAAGAATAAAAGGTAGTTTTGGATTATAACACTCAAGTTATAATTAGTTGTTTTGTAAAGTTAATTAGAAGTATATTACCATGCTTGAAAGTGTATGTATACTTAGATCTTTAAATAAATGTTTTTAATGATAATGATAAGTATAAGATGGCTTTGGGTATATAGAAAAAGAAATGTTTAAGCAACACTCGTTTTAAACCTTTTTGATTATACTTAAGAATATAATTATATTTTAAAAGAATGTATTAAAGATAATTATAAGTGAAATGGTTTTGGGTTTGCAGTGGCAATGTGTAAGTAACATTTGTCTTCAACCTTTATGAATATACCTAGATCTTTAATAATGAATATTTTAAAATAATAACAAGTACAGAACCTTTTGATAAAGATAGAAAAAGAAAATTTAACTTATAAAAGAGAGAAAGAATTTATAGTAAACAATGTTTGAGTAGCATTTGTTTTCAACCTCATTTATTATATCTTAAAGTAAGAAATCTGTTAATGATTTGTAAATATACTTATACCAATTGAAATACATATATAAATATTTTTTGAAGTATTGAAAAGAGTATAAATAAATAGTGAAATGGTAATATACATGTATATACATCTTTTGTAATGGTATTTTAAATATATATACAAGTATTTGCAATGGGGATTTAATAATAAAAGGATTAAATAAAAATGGATTAAGAGTTTCTTAAGTAGCTTAACCGTGCTTTGTGTGACTTAATCGTGCTTTGTGTGACTTATTAGCGCTTTGTGTTTTTACTTGTTTATGGATAGTATTGAGCCGTGTACTTAGTACTAAAAGCCAACAAAATAGGTTTATTCTATCTGTGAGAGTTAAGACTGATGTTCGAGTATAGTTTAGAAGCAACAGTGCTCTACCTTACCGGCTTTACTCTTAATCGAGGGATAGTATAAATTAAGAACATTGAAAACGTAATAATTATATGGGGCTTGGTTTTCATATGCGATCGTTTCTATTGGTACTTGATAGTCGATTAGTCAACTATCGAAATTGACAAATTAACTTTGGAAGTGTATGTAAACATCGCGTATTAATACAATTTGAGATCCCCCGGGGAGGATTCATTCATATGAATCGTTTCTTGCTTATACAAGATCTTCTGAGGAGGACTTCTTTATGTCATTCGTTTACTTCATTAACCAGAATTGTGTTAATCAGAAATTCATCGATTTATTTTTGAAGAGACCAATATCCTTTTTGAAGTTCACTTTAAAACAGATATACAATTTCTATGCTTTAGTAGCGGTTGTGAAGTGAAATGCTATAGAATTGAACCATCAATCCTAAGGTTAAGTCTAATAGAGAGGTCAACATTAACATTTTAAACGATGTTATCATGTTGTACTATTTATCTTGAGGTTGTTTCCAAGAGATGTGACAGAGTTAGCATTCGTCGAATGACTTATGCTGGGATCCTTGTAGAGATTCATGGATTGTTTAAGATGTTGGAATCTAGAGAGAGATTCAAGATTTGTTCGAGTGATGAACACTCATGTGTTGAGATGCTGAACGTGACCTCACCGGCGAAAATGGCTAAAGATAAAGTAGGCTGCACAACCTATGGTTTAGCTAACCTGTGACGGTGTATATCAACTTCATATTTAGAGTATGCTTATCGATGTTACACATAGGAGTTAATGGTACGTGGTTCTACATGTTCGGCCGTGGGATAGTTATGTTTTCCTTATGGTATATTTTATCTAGAGATATACAACGCTTGAAAGGTGACTTCTGATCTTGTACAGGAGATCCACCTCAGTTTACTGAAGGCGTCTCCACGGAAATCCATTATGCGTACGAACTTTAGCTATTTTAGATGCACTTTTAATATTGTTATGTCGTGAGATGCAAGCGACATAGCTATCTTCTGATTTATATTTTGCACCCTATGTAACGCTCCTCCTCGAGATCCACACTAACAAAGGGTATTATTGGGTAACTGCCTGTTAGTGCAGAGAATAGGACCGGTTAGGGGAGATCATCTACAATACTGCTTTAGGCGAGTACCAATACATCGAATCATATTACTATAATTTTTCTTCTTTTTAGTACCAGAGGTAATTCAACATATCCGATCTAGGCATAAAATAATAATACAATGGTTTAATCTAATTCAGAACAATACACAATATAATATACAACACATAATCAAATATCGCAATGAAAATAATGTACATCAATATCTTCACAAAAGTATGAGTCTACAAAAGAAAATGCTGGACCCACATTTATATCCATATACATATATAACACGAATGGGTCTCAAATATATACATAACCACAAAGGTTTATAACATATACAAGCATCTATACAAGAATCAAATGGTACAACGCAATATATAACAACATTAAATTAGATTTCTTAAGCTAGCTTACATCCAAGACCAATGAGTCCACATACCTGTCAAGTCTCGGTCTAGCTCGATCATTAAATAACACCCGGGTCAGAATTATCTCTAGTTATCACAAAAAGTGAGATACTAGTACTGAAAAACTGCATAAATGACAAGGATAAATGTCCATAAGTTGTACTTACTAACACAATTATACTTCTTTTAATGATTCTAATTAAGTCTATACTCAATTACAACATTCATCAAAGTCAAAGCATCCATAATAATAAGAGCATAAATAATCACATCCATTGTGCAAGCAATAGACTTGCACTTCACAAGTCAACTGTAAGGACCCTAATTTTGACTAATATTTTAATGGACTATTAATTAGATAAATTAAACGAAATAATGTAATTTGCAACTGAGCCAGCCCGTTGCAGAAGAAATGGGTGAATTTCAAAAAATTTACCATTTTGGGTCTTTAACAGGCCTATGAAGTCTAAATACATTTAGATGTTATCTACATCTTCTGTAAATAAAATCAATAGTTTATTTAATTTGGTGAAAAAATATATATATTTCAAAAGGGTTTAAATATTATATACATTAAAATGAACAAGTGTACCAAATACACCCACATGTGTAGCCGTTACTTATTAGAATAAATATAAGAAGGAAACATTTGGTTTCCTTCTCTAATAGTTAATACAATTAATTAAGAGAGTAAACAACATTAATTGAAGAGAGATAAACCTCTCATTTCTGTCTTTGATTAGATGGATAATATGTTAAATAAACTTGTTAACATTTCAAATGTATGTTTTTGCCAGGAATGAATTAGTCCAATTTGATTTGATTAATTGCAAATGATTCTGATCTCATCACATGCGCACGTATGTATAATTTAAGTGCAACATATAAAAGCCTATAAAGTTAATGTAAACATTGCATAGGTGTTGGGATTTGCATCAATATGGACGCATTTCCCATTTATACATGCCTTTGTTGTTACACACACATATGTATATACATATACAATTAATGTTAGCATAACAGCTCAAATAAAATAGATTTCATTTCAATTACAAGCAGTAAATCAAAGAATATATATTAAGATAAATGAAAATGGTTTGAAACAGCTGTGAAAAGAATCATTCCTTTTTAAGAAAAGATATAATTTTTAATTAGATGAAACTGCAAATAATGGAATAAATCATTGATTTAATATTTTCCTTTTTCTTTTAAAAGGAAGAGTTTATATTGGAATGATTTGAAACATGACAATTAAAACATTATATTAATTGGATGACAAAGAATAATCAATGCGATTATTACCAAGTTTTAATTACATAGCAACCCATGTCTAAATATTCAAGTGTAAACCTTTTAATATGAAAAACTGAATTATGAACATAAAAAATCCAAAGTTAAATTAAATTCTATTTTTTTTAAAATAAAATAAAATTAATCGACATAGGCATTTATAAATTTGAGATAAGAAGATCTAGATCTTGATCAAACAAACTTTGTAAACAATCACATAGAGTACATAAAATAAAATTAAGAAGGTCTAGAACTAGGTTAAATTAATTAGTCAAACAATCATACATGAGACAGAAAATGATATGTTATAATTCATAAAAAAATAGTAGTGAACAAAAGAAAACATTCTATGTTTTAACATGATAGAACAATCGATTCAGTTAAGGGAATAAAGACATTCAAATCAAGATTCAAATTCATAAGTATGAGCATAAGGGAAAGATAGAGATTACGGGGATAAGAACAAATTATAAGATATGTAAATATAGAATCATATACACATATAATTACCTTAAAATGAAATAAGTAGAAGCATCTTGAATGATAGAATAAAACCTAGATCTGATTCATCACTCTCTAGATTTGATAGACCTTGCCCTTCATCACACCTTGATTTGTGGCTTCTTCTTAGATTTCAAACAAATCACCATCCCACTTTGCAAGAGAAGAATGAACTACCTTTTTAATTCAGTTTGATGCTTTTTTGGATGAAGTTTCAGCCATGAATGAATGATACAAAAGAGGAAGAAAAGAGAACAAAACTGAAAGTCATGTTCTGTGTTGTGTACTTCCAAAAATATGGAGGTTTTGTTTTTCTAATTAAAGGAAACGCCTTTCATATCTCTATTAAAACTTCCTTCTTTATTTCCTCTTTTTAAATTTCAATTAATCCCATTAATTGATTTCCTCATCTTACCATTATATGACAGACCCAAGCACATTCCAAATATGCATCTTTTCCAGATAAAAGAAAACAACTTTTATGTAATTATTTCATTATTTAAAACATGTTTAAAATTATACCGATATTGCATATCAATATGTGCAAATATTACTTTTATGTACGCATTAAAATAATTACCAACAACATTCAAAGCATTAAATAAATTAGCAATAATTAATATTTCATAAATATTAATTAATTTAATCAGTTTGCAACAATTTACAAACTAATTAAATTTTGTGGTTTTCGGTGAAATCACAAATGCGGATGTGCAACTCAAAGGTGTGAATTCAGTCAGCGATTAATATCGAATAATTCAAATATTAATGTTCACGTCACTTAGCTGGTGTATGACAGTTCAGCTGAATTCATCGCTTACAGGTCTTTACAACAAAAATCAAATTTGACAAACACTTAAGCAGTACCTTTTAGTGGCAATTATTTACACTAATTATCTTCGTCAAAATTATATCACTTTGGATTTATGTAAGTTGGTAATGGTCAAAATTCCAATATCATCTACATTCAACTTTATAGTCCAAACACAAAGTCCTTGGTTCGATAATAATAATAATTATTAACTGAAATGCTCCGGCCAGAAACTTTGACTTAGTGTTGACTTCGGTTGACCATGATACTAATGCCATATAACTAAGGAGAGAATGCTCTCTTGAATAGTGCTTCACTTCCAATACTTCCACTCAACCCAACTATAGTCACTCGATGAACGTCATGCCATGATTTGACTATAATCAAAGCAGAGCTTTCATATTGAAGATCCATATTATTCTCAAGTCGAGAGAACTATGTAAATCGGTCACATCAATATTTTTTGTTTGGCCTTAGTTATATTAACCAATAGAAAACTATCGAGTGAGTCGTTCCATAGTTATCTAATAACTATCAGTACATAACCCTTAGATGCCCCCATCAGCCATGAGTATTACATTTCCCAACATTTGAAGAGCATTACATACTCTAGTCTCAACATATACATCGATATCCAGTCTCGACGCATTTAACTAGGAAAATTTAAAATGGTATATTTGTTTTATTGTGATTAATTACTCACGGTCACAACACTTTGTAACTACTATCACAAAATATGTCATTTATGGATTTTCTATTAAATATACTTTTAATTAAATTAATTAATTAATATAACCGCATTATATTAAGTGTATAATAGAAAGAAACACCTTTATTATGAACAAGATTGTTCAATGAGTTAGATGTATGTAACAAATTGCTAACTGCCCCTAGGGCATACCACTAACTTTATCAACTCTCACTTGCACTTGGGATCAATTATGTAATCTTATTCTGACTTCTCTAATTGGTTTCTCGAAACCAGTTGGGTCGGTCCCTTTGTGAACGGTTATGCTATTATGGTTCAATTATCTACTCTGTCAATCAACTCTCTTCAACGGTGATAAACTGCATTATCCCGTGAAATAATTCAGAGTATGTATCTCGACCCCTAATGAGCTCCAAGTTCTATTATGAACCATATCGCGACATTGTTATTATATAACAATGTTATTAGATTCTCAACATTTGGAGTTGGCTCGGTTATAAATTTGTGCACTTATAATTTTATATACATTATTTTTATTGAGGCAATATTCAAGGCGATGTACATAGCCTTTTTTCATTGAATAAGCCATAGTCTTTTATTTAGAACATTTCCAACTTAAAGATTCTTAACTTGAATTTATTATTGACATACTGCACTCAGTATGACTTATGAAGTCTGAGTTCGAACACTCCTTCATAAGGAGTTTTTTCTATAAACAATTCTCTAGTATTTCATAAAAACACGAGATCACTTCAAACAATCATTTAGAGATATCAATTAAGATTTGAAATTTTCTACATGTATCAAATATATAAACAAATCATGATATCGTAGATAAAACAACATGTATGATAATTCCTTTTTCCAATGCAAAGGAATCAATCTTACATATTCCATATTAAACATTTTAATAAGATGTTCTTGCATATCATTTGGTACATTCCCAACATTTTTTATACTTACTATAAAAGACACATTTATTAATCCAATGTTGAGTATTAAAACAAGTAAGGCTGATTTTAGCACAAGTTTAACAATGTGTTGTTTACTTATAATTTAGAAATATCAATGTACCTTTTGACGTTCTTTCTCATGAACACACGCTTCCTCTATACTTTGTTGAAAATCAATCTATTTGATATTTCTAACAAAATACTTATTCAATTTTGATGCTTATAAAATGATACATACGTACCATTTCTTGGATCGTATCCAAAGGCTCACAAACTCAATATCGCTCTCATTGATTTTGAGACATTCTTGGTTAATATATGTAAACAACTTACTCTAAATCGTTATTTAGAATTTTCTATTTCAATACATATGTACTAAAAACACTAGGACTTATCAAATGATAGTTTTATGAGTAAATTCGAATTGACTTGAACATGTTGAATATCAAATCTATTACGTTAATTTCAACAATTGAAATTTGCGATATTATTCTTATAACATTGCTCATTTAATTCCAACTGTATTAATCTTACTCATAAAGATATAATTGTGGTCGATGGATCATATCCCTTTAATTAGGACCACCAAAATATATATTTTGATAGCGCACTTGGAATTCTTTCGGATCTGCACATAGTACCATATAGAGTCAACACTCTCAATGGTTTAACTAAACAATCTAGGATTATATTTTGGACATTAATAAAAAACTCAAAGTTTCTCTTAGATGTGCAAGAATACTTATTAAACATTCTAAAGCTTTGTGTTCGTTTAGGTTAGTTAATTTTATTTCATCTTATATAATCAGTTCTATCTATGGATCGTATCCAATTCCATTTTACTACCAATAATTTCTCAAAGAAATTTCTTCTTAATGAAATTGGTATATCTTGAAACAACAATTGTTTCTCAATGCAATAGAATAGGTATTCATAAATGTTTTTTGAATTTCTTTATTTTTAAAACTGATTTGGTTTTACTTTAAAAATTATGTTTGAAACATAAATGTGTCATCCATTGACAGCCTTTTCAAAATCTTTTTGGGGAGATTCATACAAGATCCCACATGAACAATTATCACATAAAATTTTTCGACTCGCACAACCTGCCAACTCCTTGGCCTATGATATGTCAGAGTTTCTTATAAACCCTTATATTGTAAAATTTTGTAAACTATTATTCAGATGAAATAATATTAACCTTATGCAGTACCATTAAGTACATTGCTTCATAGGAAGAAACTAACTCAACTTCACTCACAATCAGTCGTACATTGTCTAGCAAAGTTCGATTACTTCATATCGATGCATCATTATGTATCACATGGTGGAGTAATTTGAGATTGAATCTTTATTCATTTTAGGAACATCCAGAACATTTTTCAATGTACTCACTCATTCGATCAAATCATTTCTATCGCATGTTATTTTATTTACTTATGTTTTATATTTGATAAGTTTACCATAGACATACTACACATGTATCAAATATACATGTCCATGTCGACGATAACATATCAGTGAATATGACGAAGTATGTGGAACCATTATGGTATTTATAGAATTACGATTGTATACATCTATATGTATTAATCCAAAGAGTTCATCAACTCTTATGATACTCCCACTAAATGAGTGCATAGCCCTTCATTGTTTAAGATATAATTAATAAGTGTCATATGATTCTAAATCATACAGTAAAATTATTTCTCAAAACTATGGCTTAGTCTATAATTCCAAAACAATTGTAAATAATATTAGGTTCTTTTGTATTTTCCAATGCATCACTTTTGTTATAAAAATATTACCACATTATAGCTTTATTTCACAAAGAATATTCATATTGAAATATATTATGTCTATTTTCTTTTTAGTAGATACCGAAAAATAATCATTATTTCATAAATAATGTATGGTAACAATTTTCATATTTTGATGCAGTTAATAAATGCTATATGACATGCTCCTACTATTTCCACCATCACTATAATAGCGTACTAAATTCAAAGGTCCATCATTCATTTAACACAATTTTTTATTTCATACACTGCAATTATTTACAATGGAGAGTTCGTTGATCAAATATCTTAAGCTCAAATAAATAAATCTCATAGATAACATATTTCTGTATGAAAATGCATTTCGGAATAGAAATCTTATTTCTTATTCCAATAATAAGTATCAATTATTATTGATATTATTCTTGTTTCCAATTATTATTACTATTCTTGTTTACCTTGACTTTGCTCAACAAATCATAGCCCTACAAACGATGGATAATGTATTATCGATTGGATCACATACAACTCCTAACCCATTTTTTCTTGTCCTAATCTCATTTCGACCTTGAGTTTGCTCAACAAATCGAAATAGAGTATTCACTCATACCTATCATATTGTGATGGCCTAAGTATAGTATATGTACCTTGAGTTTGCTCAACAAATACGTATAGTTATCTTACCACATCTGTTCAATATATTAATAATACTACACATAACATCCTTAGCTTGAGTTTGCTCAACTACTTAGGAGTATGCAAGTAATTTATTAATACATATATAGTAGAGGACAACATTATATTGAAGATTCATAATCTTCAATATTATATTGAGTGATATCAGCTTATGGAATAATGTATTTCTTATGAAATACCCTCATGATTCAAGTGTCAGACACATCAAAAATCACTGTATACGTACATTTACGTATGTATTTATTCCTTAAGTCTATTTGAGTTTCTTTAATGTTCCACCTTTAGTTTATACATTCATATCATATAAGTTTCATTATTATATAACTTTTATATTTTCATTAACTTGTATAGTAATCTTATATATAACATTTTATTAATTAAACCATATTTAATTAATTAACTATTTAATTAATTTTAAATTAGCATTCCAATACAACTTTTATATTGGACATATCTACTATAACCATTATAGTAAGACATATATATCTTATATATATGCATATTTTCAGTTAATTAACTAACCTTTAATTACTGTGTTAATTAAACAACTTTAATTAAATTATATTAATTTCGAAAAATTGTCTTATGTACATACATGTATGCTTATGTTACCTTAAACACTTTAAAATAACATAATATATATCAACATATATAATACATGCGTATAAATATTAATTAATTAACTTATTTAATTAATTTATATTATTAATCTTAAAATTTTCGAAATTATTATTTACATAGTTTCAGACATTTCTAACTTTTCGTTACATTTTCAAACATTTTGAAAATTTATGTTATATTATAACCAATTATAATAAACATTTTTTTATTTCAAATTTAACTTTTAAATTTAAAATCTTGTCTTAATTTTGAAAATTAGCCCAAGGCCCAATTAAATTGGGTCTTTTCTATAAGGGTCGGCCTTTAGGCTCGCTTCGCCTTTTAGGTCAGGCAGGTAACCAGGTAGGACATGTTACTTGATTACGCAATTTCAATCCTAGACATTACCTTTCTAGACATTGTACTATGTACCCAAGCTTAATTAGTTAGCCCTAACATGTCTAATTTAGACCGCATAGACTATTGGGCTCTGATAACATTGTTGGAACTGGGCCAGCCCATTGCGGAAGAAATGGGTGAATTTCAAAAAAAAGCTACCATTTTGGATCTTTAATGGGCCTATAAAGTCTAAATACATTTAGATCTTATCTACATCTTCTTTTAAATAAAATCAATATTTTATTTAATTTGGTGAAAAAATATGTATTTCAAAAGGGTTTGAATATTATATACATTAAAATGAATGAGTGTATCAAATACATAGCAGTTACTTATTAGAATAAATATGAGAATGAAACCTTTAGTTTCCTTCTCTAATAGTTCTGCAATTAGTTAAGGGAGTAAACAACATTAATTAAAGAGAGAGAGAGAGAGAGAAACCTCTCATTTTTATCTTTGATTAGATTGATAATATGTTAAATAAACATGTTAACATTTCAACTGAATGTTTTATTAGAAATGAATTAGTCCAATTTGATTTGATTAATTGCAAATGATTCAGAGCACATCTCATGCGCCCATATGTATCATGTAAGTGCAACATATAAAAGTATACAAAATTAATGTAAACATTGCATAGGTGTTGGGATTTACACCAATATGGGTACATTTCCAATCTATATATGCCTTGTCATTCTAAACATGAATAATTTTATTTATTAATTAATATATATGTATACTAAAAATACACACACGTACACGTATGTATATACATATACAATTCATGTTTAACATAGCAGTTCAAATAAAATAGATTTCATTTCAATTACAAGCAGTAAATCAAAGAATATTAAAATTAATGAAAATGGTTTGAAACAGCTGTGGAAAGAGTCCTTGCTTTTTAAGCAAAGATATAATTGTTAATTAGATGGAATTGCAAATCATCGAATATATTAATGATTTAATATTTCCCTTTTTCTTTTAAAAGGAAGAGTTTATATTAAAATGATTTGAAACATGACAATTGAAACATTATATTAATTGGACGATAAAGAATAATCAATGCTATTATTATCAAGTTTTAATTACATAACAACCCATGTCTAGATATTAAGTGTAAACCTTTTGATATGAAAAAATGAATCATGAACATAAAAAAAACCAAAGTTAAATTATATTCTGTTTTTTTTTAAAACAAAATTAATCGACATAAGCATATATAGATTTGAGATAAGAAGATCTAGAATGGATCAAACAAACTTTGTAAACAATCACACAGAGTATAGAAAATAAAATTAAGAAGGTCTAGATCTAGATTAAATTAATTAATGAAATAATCATACATGAGATAGAAAATGAGATGTTATAATTCATAACAAAATAGTAGTGAACAAAAGAAATCATTGTATTTTTTAACATGATAGAACAATCGATTCAGGCCAAGGAACGGGACATTAAAATTAAGATTCAAATTCACAAGTATGAACATAAGGGAAAAATAGAGATTAAGAGGATAAGAAGAGATTATAAAATATGTAAACATAGAACTATACACACATATAATTACCTTAAGATGAAGCATGTAGAAACACCTTGAATGATAGAATAAAACCTAGATCTAATTCATCACTCTCTAGATCCGATAAACCTTGCATTTCATCATACCTTGATTTGTGGCTTCTCCTTAGATTTCAAACAAATCACCATCCCACATTTCAAGAGAAGAATAAACCACCTTTTTAATTTAGTTTGATGTTGATTTGTATTTGTTTTGATACTTTTTTTGGATAAAGTTTCAGCCATGAATGAATGATAGAGAAGAGGAAGAAAAGAGAACAAAAATGAAGGTCACGTATTATGTTGTGTACTTTCAAAAATGAGGAGGTTGTTATGAAATGAAGAAATAAGAAGCCATTAGAGAGAGAGGCAGAAGATATATTATTCATTCATAAGAATTAGACATGTATTTATATTACATAACCACCTTTATATAAAGGTTTTAGAGCAAAGGATTTAACCTATTCCACGATGTGGGACTAAACAAAAGAAAATAAAAGCATATTCATTTTATGATTTACATATATTGTAACACTCTCCCTTGAATATGCGTCTTCAAAATCTTGAATGCTCTGATAACTTGAAATTTTCCATTTCGAAACATGTATGATGATTGCTCCCCCTAATTATTATCTTGCTTGCATTTATCGATTCAGTCGATATTGTTGCCTCATTAAAAACCTTACTAAGTAAAACCCTATGGGAAAAATCTTAGTGAAGGAAAAAGAGTACAATATAGTACATCATATTTCAATAATTTATTGCATCAAATAGAGTTTGATACTTCTGGATCAATTTAATACGTCAATAAAAACCTTACAAAGGAAAACCCGATGGGAAAAACCTTAGTCAAGGATAAAAATATAATTTAACTTAAATAACATATTTGAGATGTTATTTATTGAAAAGATTTTTGATTCTTCTAAATCAAGATAATGCCTCAATAAAACCTTAATAAGAAAAACCCAATGGGAAAAATCTTAAATAAGGAAAAAAAGTACATTATAGCTTATTTCAAATGTTACAAGGGAGTTGATACTTCTGGATCAAGATAATGCCTCATTAAAACCTTACTAATAAAAACCCAGTAGGAAAAATCTTAGTTAAGGAAAAAGAGTGCATTATAAAATACTTATGAATTCTTCCCCTGATTTTAATTTTTCCTCTGAATTCATATTCGTCTTTCGATAACTTAAATTGGTTATACATACTTCTGGATCCATAAATATGTATCTCATTAATAATACAATTTATTAATTGTTTCCTTTGATACAATCAAATTTTCTAAGATTGCTTCTTCCAAATATGGTTTGCATTTTATGCATTTTGTATGCTACTTTTATGAAAAACACTTCATGTGCTTTCATTTTTGTGCTTCAAATTAGTTTTGTGCATTGCAACTATACATCTTTCATGAATATTCATTACAACATTACTAGAAAGCAGGAAGTAATCTACTTATTTTGAAGTATATCAAGATTTTCATTACAACAATACTTAGAAGAAATTTGTAATCTACACTTCATGTCTTTTGCATTCTTTATAACTACAAAAGTTATATATATTCTTCAGAAATTAGTATACTTTAATAAGTATTTGCATATCGCAACTATCACTTCAATGAATATTAAGAGTTTCATTACAACGATACTTAAAAATAGAAAGTAATCTACTCATCATGAATTATATCAAGATTTTCATTACAACAATACTTAAAAGTAGGTTGAAATCTACTCTCCTTGTTCTTTGCATTCTTTATAACAATGAAAGTTATTTATATTCTTCAGGAATTTGTATACTTTCATTATTTAATATGATTTAAACCATATTTATACCTTCAGGGTATATTAAGCATTTCAAGTACTTTCGCTACTCTGCGGACTACATGTCCATATTTCTCTATTGGTAAAGGATTCATGATGGCCAGTCATGTTTTCCCTTAATCCAGGATCTTTAATCCATTTATAAACATAAGCGCTTTATTATTTATAAATTTACCATCATCGATGATTATTTCTTGTAAGTTCTAAACATGATTTATTGAGATCTCTTTAATTATCATGTTTTAGGTACCTAAACCACTTCTGGGTAATTTGACAATCATGTCATTGGTCTCTTTAAGTGCACCCTTAAGTGTTTCTTCAAGAACACTCACCTCCATTATTTGGCATCTTTATTACTTACTCCAAAAATATTTTGAACTGACTAATGAACCATATTTCAGATGTGGTTTGCAAATTTTGATCCTTCAGGGATTCAAATCTATACTGGAGAAAGTCTACTAGGGATAATATTGATAATATTTTGCATCATCATATATTTAAATATTTAACACTGATGATCAAAGTGAGCTTGTATCCCTTTATCCTCCCCCTCAATGTTGACAAACATTGTCACATAAAATAATAATCATTTTTGGACTCTCATTTTGATCCATTATGATATTGCTACTAGCAAATGCATCATACATATTAATAATAGTAGGATAATTCTTTCATTAGTTGATAAGATGCATTCAATTGATATTGATTATTAGAGTTTGTTCTCATTCATTGATCTAAGCAATTGGAGGAATTTACTTATTGTGTAGATCATTTGAATACATACGTGACTTAGGTCATTCAACATTTATTTTGATTGAATTTTAAATCACTAAATATATCTATGCATAATCTATAAGATGAGCTTATAACAAACTTCAGGTTGTTAGCTAAATATTTACATATGTGGATGTATACGTACGTCCACGTATCACATATATATTATAAAATTTTCATATTCTTTCTCATTTGAATTAGTGATTTTTAGAACAAACTATTACAAGGATCCAAACTATTAATTTCTATTTATAAATCAATGTCAATGCAAACCTGTCAAAATTGCGTGATAATGTTCAAAACATTTGGTTTGAAACCATATCGAACTTCTGGTTCGAACAAAATATACACACAACTTCAAGTTTTTAAGTTTTATTCCTCAATTATATCTCAAATATCAGTTTTGAACACTAATTATGATTACTTATCAAGGAATAATTTTTAATTGCATATAGACATTTCTACACATCTCTATTGAGAGTTCTGTAAAAAAAAATTACAGCAAAAATAATAATAGTAACTTCTGGATACTTGGAATGTTACAGATACGGATTTCCTCAGGACCGTATGTATAGCTCACAAACTTTTAGGATCTAATCTAAACTAAATTAGGATCCTTTATAATCAAATTTTTATGCATTTATTTGATTTAATAAAAATACCAAATATATAAGCAAATCTCTTCTAGAGATATGTTATCATTTTCTAATTTATTAGTCTCTTTTAGGGATATTTTATTATCACTACTTCTAGAGTGTATTTATCACTTCTATATATATATGTACTATTGGAATGTCATATCAATGTACAATGTTTCTGTTTGTAGAAATTACATAATTACTATCTTTACAATAACATAAAACATCCCTACTGGAGATTTTTGTTGTAACTATCTTTGAAATGACATATCGAACTTTAAATATAGTAACGAAATTTGATGCACCAAATGAAAGTAAGATGCGAAGAGATAAAACCACTACTTCTGGAGTGTAACACTGGTATATAATATCATTTGTTTTTGCATAAATTATTGTTATTACTCAAAAAAAAATTATATCGTTATTCCTTCAGGGAATACAGTATTTCCTTTTAAGGAATTGCAATGTAACAAAAATAAAATTCCTATAACATCTCTTCTGGGATGTTAGATAAAACCACTACTTCTAGAGTGTAAAGTTGGTATACAATATCATTTTTTTTTGGATAAATTATTATCATTACTCAAAAAAAATTATCATTATTCCTTCAGCGAATATAGTATTTCCTTTTAAGGAATTTAAATGTAATAAAATTCCTATAACATCTCTTCTGGGATGTTAGATTTTGCAATATAAATAAAAATAAATTTATAAATCATCTTTTCAAGAGATTAATATGCACACATACGCATCCAATGATGTTTGAAGTATCATGTAACATAATATCTTCAGGATATTTGGTCAATATAGTGTAAATGTTAAGATATAAGGTAAGGTATAACTCATTTGGAGATATTTGTAATCTCTTGAATGCAACATCATTTTCTCATATGATTATTTATTAATTTTCTTTAACTTCTTCAGGAAGTACAACCTTATCATTTTGCATAATTTCAATAGAGCTTCGGGCTTCTAATTCATGAACTTCAAGTTCATTAATTTGTTATGAACTTCAGGTTCTTAAATTTTGTGTAAACTTCTCCCCTTTTTTTTACCATATTGTTACAAATAAAAGTCTATTAGAATTTGAGCTTGTAAAGTTTATAAGAAATCTTTTCATAGTTCAAGACTTCAGGTCTTGGACTTTGAGTTATAGAACTTCTAGTTGGAAAAAAAAATCTTTCCACAACTTCAGGTTGTTGTTTAAACTTATTTCTTTCAATATATCGAGTATTGTTTGCCAAAATGAATACACTATATAATAAACCATATGTCTATTCTTATTCCAAACATAAAAATACAATATCATATAATTTACTGTAGCCAGTGCATTTATGATGATATGGTAATTTAATTTATTACCATGACGACAACATTTAATGCATTTATGATTAAAAAAATGAATGCAATTTACCATTATTGTGGCATAAAATATAAAATATTATCACAACGAATTGATTTCTTTACAAACAAGTAAATCAATCTAACTAACTTTAGTTAGCAAAACTTAATCTCAAAACTAAGTTTAATATACTCAATAATAAAATTAAATGCATACCATAAGAGAAACTTTATTTCTTAATAGTCAAAATTTCTAAAATAACTAAAATAACTCTTATACATACATACATACATACATATATATATGTATATACATACATACATATATATATATATATATGTATATATCCTTTTTTATATATATAATTCAAGTTTCTGCTCTTTTACTGAAACTTCTGATTCGTTATTATTAGAAAACTTGAAATTTAATAATTTATGGAAACTCAAGCTTTTAGTATTGTAGGAACTGCAAGTTCTCAACTTTTATTTCAAATGCCAGAAATTTAGTTTACCGTATATATTTTCATTAACGTTCCATTCACTTCTGGTGTACTAGATCAATATTAATATTGGATCTAAACTAATATGATCTTCTAAAGATGTATTATTCTTGTATATGTTTCTCTAAGAAATAATAAAATATTTCTTCTGGAAATATAAACAATATATATCAAAATAATTTCCAAAATCAAAATCCAAATCAAAGAGTTTTCAAAATGAAAACTTCATTTATCAAACATGTATATATTAGATCTATATCACAAACCAAAACGTAATCAAGATCAATAAATTTATTTGAATCAACTACAGAATTAGTCAAATTCAAAACTTGCTTTCCAAAATAATGAACTCAAAAAAAGCATGCAATAATAAGCAAGTTTGAAATCAATTCAAATCCAAATTCAAAAAAATCACAACATTTTATTTTTAAACAGTATACAGATCTCAATGATATATTATTTGAGTGTGATTTTAAGATCTACAATATAATGAAAGAACAAAAAAATTGGATCTATTGTAGGATGAGATCTGAAATATAATGACAAAAATGCATGTACAGTGGAATAAGATCTATAAATTTAGATCTATAACAAAATAAGATCTTGAAAAGATAAGATCTATTAAAACTTAAATCCAAATCTGAAAAATTAGAAAATAGATATAGAATTGTGGAACAAGAATACTTAAATCTAGATCTAGATTAATCCTAAAATAAATCTAGAAAAGCAGATCTAGAAAATTTCAAACCTGATTTCAATGGTTGAATAAGAGGAAGAGATAGATCTGATTTCAGTAACTGAATAAGAGAAAGAGATGTACATACATGAAAAAAATGGATCTAATCTTCTGAATTAGAATATCCAATAAATTCGAGAAAAAGATCGTGCTGATAACGTGTTATGAAATAAAGAAATAAAAAGCCATTAGAGAGAGAGGCAGAAGATATATTATTCATTCATAAGAATTAGACATGTATTTACATTACATAGCCACCTTTATATAAAGGCTTTAGAGCAAAGGATTTAACCTATTCCACGATGTGGGACTAAACAAAAGAACATAAAAGCATATTCATTTTATGATTTACATATATTGTAACAGAGGTTTTGTTTTATTTTTAACTAAAAGAACCGTTTCTTATTCTCCTATTAAAACTTCCTCCTTTATTTCCTCTTTTCAAATTTAAATTAATCTCATTAATTGATTTCCTCATCGTACCATTATATGACTGATCCAAGCACATTCCAAATATGCAACTTTTCTAGATAAAAAATAACAACTTTTATGTACTTTTTTTGTTATTTAAAACATGTTTAAAATTATACCAATATAGCATATCGATATACGCAAATATAACTTTTATATATGCATTAAAATAATTACCAACAACATTTAAAACATCAAATAAATTAACAATAATTAATATTTCATAAATATTAATTAATTTAATCCATTTGCAACATTTTACAAACTAATTAAATTGTGTGGTTTCCAGAGAAGTCACAAATACAGTTGTGCAATTCAGAGGTGTGAATTCAGTCAGCGATTAATATTGAATAATTCAAATATTAATGTTCACATGTCACTTAGCAGGTGGTATGACAGTTTGGTTGAATTCATCGCTTATAGGTCTTTATGGTAAAATCAAATTTCACAAGCGCTTAAGCGGTACCTTTTAGTGAAAATTATTTACACCAATTCTCTTTGCCAAAATTATGTCACTTCGGATTTATGTAATTTGGTAATGGTAAAAATTCCAATATTATCCACATTCAACTTTATAGTCCAAATACGAAGTCCTTGATTCAATAAGAACAATTATTATTAACCGAAATGCTCTGGCCAAAGACTTTGACTTTGAGTTGACTTCAGTTGACCATGATACTAACTCCATATAACATAGGAGACAATCCTCTCTTGAATAATGCTTCACTTTCAATATTTCCACTCGAACCAACTATAGCCACTTGATGGAATTTCGTGTGATGATTTGACTAAGCAGATCTTTCATATTGAAGATCCATAGTATTCTCAAGTCAAGAGAACTGTGTAAATTAGTCACATCGATATTTTCTGTTTGACCTTAGTTATATTAACAATAAAAAACTATCGAGTAAGTCGTTTCATGGTTATCGAATAACTATCAGTACATAACCCTTAGGTGCCCCCAGCAGTCATAGGTAATACACTGCCCAACATTTGAAGAGCATTACATACTCTAGTCTCAATGGATATATCGATATCCACTCTCAATGCATCTTGACTAAGAAAATTTAAAATGATATATTTGTTTTATTGTGATAAATTACACACAGTCATAACACTTTGTAACTACTATCACAAAATATATTATTTGTGGATTTTCTATTAAATATATTTTTAATTAAATTAATTAATTAATATAACCACAATATATTAAGTATATAATAGAAAGAAACGTCTTTATTATAAACAAGATTGTTCAACGAGTTAGATATACGTAACAAATTACATAATTGCCCCTAGGGCATACCCTTAATTCTATCATGTAAATGGTTAAGGGATTGAGATTTGCATAATTATAAAGTAGTCGTTCCTAAATAATCTATAAGCCAAAGAGAAATAAAATGAAAACGTAAGAGGAATAAGATGAAAGCAAAATAGGAATAAACATGGTCCTTATACGCTAAACTCTCATTCCATTTTCATTTACGACGTTCACAAACAAAACTAAACCTAAGCTTAGCCGACCACCATTAGAAGAAGATAAGGGGAAGATAAGCAAGAATTAAAGGAGGAAGCTTAATCAAATCAATTCAAGAGCAAATCTCAAACTCCTTAACAAGAAGCTAAGGTGAATAATAGATTACATCTCATTTTTATGGTCTTTGGTTTCTAGATAAGATCCGAATTTATTTTTCAATGTAAAATGCCATGTTTTGATTGTTTAAATAGATACATATGCTTGTTGATGATTTATGTTATTTCATATTGATTTTATGATAAGATTTGATTTTAAAAACCTATTAAATGACATCTAAGTGGCTTGCATTTTTTATATAAGGTCAGAAACATAATTTTATAGATGGGTTTCAAGTTTCATAATTTTTCTAAGTTAATGTGGATTTACTATGAATTTTCTAGTAAAGAAAATGGTTAAATTAGGTTTAAATTATTTTCAGCTATTATGTGTCAGCTTTGGGTCTGGAATTCAAATATGTTAGAAAACATAATAAAAGTAATTTATGGGAATTTCTGGAGAATTTTCCTATGTATTTTATTAAAGATATAAAATTATTTAAGGTATAAGACTTAAAGGTTTTATATATTTATAAAAGGAGACAGGGCAATTTGCTAAATGTTTTAAATTTTTTAGTACTAAATTCGGTAGCACTTTAAGAAAAGAATTTGAGAAAGAATTGGCAACCAATTATATATTGACAAATAAGGCTAGTTAGAAAGATATTACTTTAAAAAGTTAAAAATCAGTTTTGTAAAGGATTAATGCTTCGCCACTTATAGCAATACTACCACCTCTAACCAAGTTGGAACCAATACACATGGTATCAATGCCTTGGTACGTAGTGGATTGAAGATAGGCGGAAGGTATAAAGTAGAAACATGCTTTCGAAGGGGTAGAAGTAGCTCTTTTAAAGTTGGAACTATTTATGGTTACAAATAGGACTTTCGAAGGAATTAGCTTTCGACTTGGTCAAATATGCCTTGTTTTAGAAAAAGGGTTTTCGAAAGGGGTTGCCGCCTTTTGTCTTTGAAATAAGATTTCGAAGGGGTCGAAACCCCTACTGCCGCATTCAACCTTTCAAATCAATGATTTCAGAAGGGTCTTTTGCCTTTAAACTTGTAAGCCGCCTCTCTATGCTTTAGAAAGGGTTGGTTCTGAAACCATCCACTTTCTTTTACTTAGGAATAATATTTTCGAAAGCTATGCTTTCGCCCCAGTTCTTTTAAGACCCTAAGAGATATTGAAAGTTAAACCCAAAGATTTCGAAGGGAATGGTTCAAATGGTTTCGAAGCTATAGTTCAAAAACTTTTACTTGAACCTAACGCTTGCGAAAGGTTAGTTGTAAGCAAAGGACTTTAATGCTTTTGAAAGATATATAATGAAGGTTTCTAAGGGGGGCTCCCTCAATGTTTTTGAAAGGTTTTCTTTTAGTCTTTGAAAGGTTTCCAATGCTTTCTAAAGGTAAGTTTGTAATGTTTTGAAAAGAGGATGTATAAGGTTTTTAAAGCTTTCGACTGGACACATTCAATGGTTTTGAAAGTTCTATTTTAAAATGTTTCAAAAGGTATGTTTTGGCCTTTCGGCTTAATGTTCCAAGGTGTAGTTAACCTATTTTGAAAGGGTGCTTTCAATGGATTCGAAAGGGATTATTTAAAGTTTTTAAACAAGGGTTTCAAAGGTTTTCATCAATATTGTTTTGTGTAAAGCATATATCACGACAAAGGGATTCACGTAAAACAAAAAGTGTATTTTCCTTGTTTAAGTATGTTTTAAAGGGTTAAATCAATTTGAAGGAAATGTTTCCAAGGAAAATTTGATATGGTGGTTAACCCTAAGTAAACGACTCAGATAGTAGAATACCAGATGAGACTGGTATAGGGTCGCATCCTATACTTTAGAAATAGCCCTTAGCTAATATAAATCCAAAATTTCAGTGTGTATGGATTAGTCACAGGTAAGACTTAAATGATGTTACACATAGAAAGGAATATACAGAGAAAGATAGGTTATTGGTGAACCTGCAAAACCATTAGGATCAATTGACCCTGGGAGAGGTAAGTTATGTACAGACCGTTTAGAAGTGTGTCTAACAGAAAGTTAGATTATTTATTTAGTCGGAAGGCCCGAGCCAGCCAAAGTTAATAGTTAGCCAAACAAAACATGTTGTTTGGACAAATAGTCCATTGATTACCTGATTTATGAGCATATGTGTATTGCTATTATTGTTTTAACTAGTTTATTGTATGATTCTGATTTGCAAAAGAAATGTTTTAAAGGGATATTAGTGAGGGGAAACTCGTTCCACCAAGTGGCGTTGTCTCACTTAATATCAGTAAAATGAGATGTAATAGTATTATTCATACTAGACTTTATGTCTGACTCGAAGTTTATGTTTTTCCCATTAAACTGTCGGGTGCTCAAAATTAATTTAAGTAACCTGAGGGTTAAGGTTTTCAAGTTTAGTGGATGGATGAATTAGCTTTCGAAGATGTACAGAAGGCAAAGATAGGAGTTATTAAATTTTATTTCCGTTGTGATGCATTAAGACTAATATGTCTATTTATTACTCTGATCATTCAAGGAGGCATCTTCATATGTGGCTCTGGGCGTAATTTGTAATAATTATATTTGATTAAAACCTGGGAATCATTTTGGGATTATGTAATTGAACATGAAATATGGATTTGAAATGTAATCGGAAAAGTTGTTTTTAAATTTGTGTTGATTTTTATTTCGTATTCATGTGCTTGATATTATGGATACCATTAACATTATCATATTTTGTCACCGGAAGTTAATACTATAAATGACTGCAACATCTGTAGCCCTTATCTTTGGGCCTCAAGATATGGGATGTTATAAATTGGTATAAGAGCATAGGTTTATGGAAAATTTAAAAGAAATTTCAAATAAAAATGATTTTGAAAGCATAATCCTAAGGATTTAGAGAAAAGATTAGGGTATGGGATAACGCTATAGTAATGTACTTGTACTTGCTATATATAAGAATAGGCTTTATCTTTATTCTCCTATCTCTTTTAGGTTATTCTATATTATATAAAGACTCGAATGCAGATTTACGGACGTAAGATATGGAAGCAAGAAGTGGAAGAGTTAACATTGGTGGAGGAAGTAACAAAACTAATGGGAATGTCAGACCAAAAATTAGAAGGAATCCCGGTCAGGCATAAGCTGTTAATATGGGTGCTGGAATGCCAAAAGTTGATATGGGAGCCATGTACCATCTCTTCGTTAACATGATGCAGGCTGGGGTTGTAGCGGGTTTAGTTGGAGGAAATGCTGAAGGAGGAAATCAGGGAGCTCCAGTGGTCAATAATTATGCTGTATCGAGTAGAGATTATGCTAAACAGGGAGGAAAGCCGTTTATTGGGATTGAAGACGCAATTGAAATGGAGAGTTGGTTACTTCATTGCGAGAGGATTTTTGTTAATTTGGTGCTCAATGATGAGCAGAAAAGGAGGCTTTCTTCTAGGAAATTACAGGGAGCATCACTGTACTCGTGGGACAATGTTACGATAGAAGTTAATGAGGAGACCATGACTTTGGCTGAGTTCAGAAGAAAGTTTGAGGAGAGGTTTATGTTGGAGATTGCTAAGTCAACTTTGCTCGGGAAGTTTGTTGAGTTGGAGTAGGGAGATATGACAGTGCATGAGTATGCAAGCAGATTTGAGGAGCCATCGAGATACAGATATGCTACGGTTGATACTATCATTAAAAGGAATGAGAAGTTTATCCGTAGGTTAAAGCTTGAGCTTGCTAAGGCCACATTACCACCTGCTACCACCCTTATAATTACGGATCCCATGGCTACATGTGAGGAGCGAATCATTTCTTTCCCGACTTCTTATATTACAAAGTCATAAAGCCTAAATTGATTTGGAGGTTTCTTGATACAAATATAACTTTTTACACATAAGGACTTGGATAATAAAGTTTGCATTAGCATTAAGCCTTCGACATATGTATCTTTGACTATTACTATAGTAGATGTGCATATAACTTATCTTTGGACTTGCGCATTGATTATTTGAACAAGGCCTTTTAAACTCTTTTCTAAATTAAAGATTACCTTGCATAATGATTTTTTTCCCATTGACATATAAACAAAGGATTGTACTATAAATTGCATATTTGGTACATTAAATAAATTATGGACTATTGCATAATTGTGTGACTTTCCCATTCTACCATAAACATATGACATGAACTTTTGAATAGTCCCTTGGTTATAGTAAAGCCCATGGGCATTATTGGGACCATTTTGAATAATACTATCTTATGCAGCATCCCGGGTGTAAAACAAATTTTTGGTTAAACAGTGATCTAAAAAGGTGATGGCCATACACTAATGAGTGCGACCTTCATAGCCCAACCGCATGTCCTTTGATTTTAGTCATTACTAGGTTGTGAGTCTTGTGAGGCCACGATAAACTTTTCCTCTTAGCAAATCCCTCTTGGAATGCTAACACTGCCCTCAAGGCAATAATGCAATGCCAACTTTTATCCATATAAGTTGTTCAGGATATGAATAAACCGAAAGCACTACTTCTACTACATCCTTTTTAGAATCACCCTCGGGTTTAGTAGCAAATAGCTCTTGCACTTTAAATAACTTTGTCTTTGATTTCCATCACCTTCAAAATGTCTCAAATTCGAACCTTTGTTTTGGTTTGAAGTGGTTTTTGGATAACTCATTCTTATCGGATCCCAGCCTCTCCAAATAAACAATCGATAATTCCTAATGACGCAATCCCCATTCTTTCAAAAGTAAGCAAATGATATAAGAGTCTCATAGATATCTTAAATATCCGCCTTTAAAGCGAGAGACGTTTCATGGAAATGAGTTCTCCTAAGGGAATCTCAAACCATATGAAATCGCGACATATACTTCCTAAGTCAAAATAAGTCAAGTTATCAATAACGAACAAACCACTATCTGGTGTAAGTATGAAGTTTTCATATGGAAAATCAAACATCATATCTTTATCACCACCATTTCAATTCCGTACTATCCATCGATTAACAATAAAGTTAGACAAGTGAGAGAACTACTCTTGCCTCGACATACATTTTTAAACTCTCACAGATAGAAACGAGCTTCCATACCTCAAAATTTAGTGGCAGGTATCAGATGAAGTACCTCAAAATTAATCATAACCTATTTATAGAAATTAATCCTCTTATAACTATCACATTACCAACATTTTAGTTTCTCTATCCCTCGCATAGAAGTGAAGCCAAGTAAGTCAGGGCTTTGGTTGCATCTGGTCTTGCCTTATTTAAAGCACTCCAATTCTAGATCTCATAGATAGAGAAAACTCTACTCATAGAGTTTTAGTGCTAAATATAAGATTACTTAGTTTCTATAAATATGTCAATAATTTAGTACTACTTATCATATTTATTTTATGTTAATAGCATCGACAAAGAAATCCCTTGCACAAAACAAAGCCTTTTTCAAAACAATCGAAAAACCAACTCTGTAACTTATTTCTGGTATTGGATTTCAATCTAGTACTTTTCATTAGATAGAAATGAAGTCGTTTAAGCTGGGATATTATTACCTCTCAAACCTTCACTCGACATTCAGTTCTAACTTTCAAAATAGAAAAAGGTTTCCATACCTCGAAGTCTAAAATTGAAATAGGATCCGAGAGTTCCAATGTACTTGTTATCAAAAACATTTTCCAAAGTCGCTTATTAAACCAAAGTTTGATTTAAAAAGGCAACATCTTCCTTTTATAAAGTAACTAATTTATTTAATAATAACAAAGTGTCATTAATCAAACTTCCCTTCTAATTTCCTGAAACCATTTACTGTAACAAAAATGTTACAATCCATGATCTTTTTCCTTTTCTTGGAAACATTTATTACAATAGTAGTGTTGAAATCCATGTTTCTGTCATGTTTCAAAATTATTTTTAAAACTCTTAAACACTAGTTTGAAAATTGTACTTAAAAACATTCCTTTAAAGATGGTCTTGTTAGTCCATGAGATGATGGTTTTGATGACAACAACCTTAGAATAGATTATAATATATAAATACTAACATTATAAGTTTAGATATATATGTATATGCATGATTTAACCATGTAGGTACCAAGAATGAAGACTGTACAGTATAGAGATTCAAGATATCAAGATTGAAGACTCATGAGTATCAAGATTATCAAGAGTTCAAGAATTCAAGTAATTTATTTTTTAATTAGAAAATTTTGTTAAAACTCCTAGAAAAGCACCGGCATCTTAAAATCCAATTTATTCGTGGAATGGAATCCACTTCGAGTCTGTTAAAGGGATGGAACCCTAAGTAGGTTGGAACCTACGAAAAATCTAGTGGAACATTGTTTTGTATCCGCTAACCTTTTATTCAAAACGATTTTTTTCAAAATTATATCTTATTTTCAAAATGATTTCAAAACCTTCCTTTTAAAAGCATCAAAAACATCGATCCTGATTTTAAATAATTTAAGCCTCAAAATCATCTTTAATTCAAAGTCAAATTACTCCTGATTTTAAACTATCTTTGAATATAATATATTTAACTTTTAAATGTTTATACTTAGATTTAAATATAAAATTATAGTTAAATTCTATATATATTATTCTCTATATTTACTTATGAATTTTAACTATAGTCAAGTATATTTATAAAGTTTAAAATAGTTTTAATATAAGATAAATGTTATTTTCAAAGAAAATCAAATCATCAAAAAATGTTTTGGGACGTCGACATACTCATGGTGACCATGTCGACATGGTGTCAGTTGAGTTAAAAATTTCAATTTCAAAAGAAGTCTCTATTCGCCATAACTCTTCACGAATGGACATGACTGTTGTTCTACTATAAATAGAGGTCAGTTTCAACGAATTTTACATCATATTTTCTGGTTTTTCACTCCTCTTCTTCTTCCACTTTTCTTAATAAAAATTCTTATCATTACTCTGCCAAATCTACATTGAATTGAACTCGATCATTCCTAGTTTGATTCTCTATCACTATCTCAACAAGATCCTCAGTGTAATTCAGAGTTATAGGGCTTTCGTAATCAACTAAGCGAGAAAAAGTGTGATTGTAGCCTTAAAAATCAATCACGCATGATAAGGTGTGATTGTAGCCTTCGGAAATCAATTGGGTGAACTTGTAGCCCGTAAAATCAAGTGGGTGAACTTGTAGCCCGGAAAATCAAGTATCTCTACCCAGAGGATTGTGATTCTGGAGGGTGTACCTCGTAGCTTTGAAATCGAGGGTGTAATTGTAAATATTGCTTTTGAAAGGAAATCTGTACTTGTGTTGCGGGACTGGATGTAGGGTTACTCCGAACCAGTATAAAATCCGATGTGTTCTTTCCTTTACTGCTTTTTATTTTATTTCTGCATCTGTGTTTATTTCTGTGATCATATCTATGTCTGTATATTGCACACATCTGTGTTTAAATTAACATAAACTCAAAAAGATTTAGTAATTCTTTATAAACAATATTCACCCCCCCTCTAGTGTTAATTCTAGCCTTAAGATCCATAATCCGCATTTCTCATAATTCGTATCAGAGCGAGGTTTTCAAAGTTTCATAATCTGATTTTTGAAATTTTTTCAAAATGGCTACCAACACTGGTACTGTTACTAGCACTAGTATCCCTGTCACTAGTTCATTTGTAGAAGGTCAGTCTACTGTCAGACCACCACTTTTTAATGGCAGTAACTATGCATATTGAGCATGTAGGATGAAAATATATTTACAATCTATAGGATTAGACACTTGGAATATTACACAAACTGAATATTCTGAACCCACAACTGATTTTGCACAGTGGACTGCTGAGCAAAAGACTGTTGCACAAAATAATTCTAAGGCAATGAATATTTTGTTTTGTTCACTAGATAGAAATGAATTCAATAGAGTGTCGGTTTGTAAGTCTGCATATGAAATCTGAAAAACTTTGCAAGTTACTCACCAAGGAACAAGCAAAGTTAAACATACCAAAATTTCCATGATCACAAATCAGTCTCAATTATTTAAAATGAATTCTAATGAGTCTATTTCAGATATGTATAGTAGATTTCAGGATATTGTGCACTCTCTAATATCTTTGGGAAAGGAATTTTCTGAAGAAGATCAAGTCAGAAAGATTTTAAATTCTCTTACTCCGGAATGGGATCAAAAGACACTTGCTATCGAAGAGGCAAATGACATCAATACTTTAAAGATAGAAGAATTAATTGGAAATCTGATGTCGTATGAAGTTCAAATGATCGGGAGAAGAGAAAGTAAAGCATCTGAAAAGAAACCAATGGCATTCAATGCATTGACTGATGGATCAGATTCAAACAATGATAATGATGAAGAAATAGCCTTAATGACCAGAAATTTTAGAAAATTCCTGAAATACAGAAAGATGAATAATCTCAAGAGAAACAACTATAAGAACTCTGGAAATCAGAATGTAGTGCCAAATAATGTCAAATGTTACAACTGTGATGAACCAGGCCATATCAAAAGAGACTGTTTGTATCCAGATAGGCAAAATCCTCCTATGAATAATGATTCAGCAAAGAAACAGAAACGTGCATTTACTACTACTCTAGATGACTCAGACTCGTCCTCAAGTGATGATGATCAGAAAATAGATAATTCAAATTTGTGTTTCACGGCAGTTCACGACTTTGACGAATTCAGAGAAACGGAATCAGAAAAAGGTACACATTACAATATAATTGGTTGAAATTGCTTGCTTAGAATTAGATGTTTTGATTGCTTGATTAATTGATTTTGAATTGGCGTGTTGTTTGAATTTTAAAATTTTATTTTCTATTTTTCTATTTTTTTATTTTTTTTATTTTCATTTATTTTATATTATTATTTTTAATAGTATAATAATACTTTCTGAAATATACTATTAGTCCAATAATATTTCAGAACTATATAATAAAGTATATAAATTTATTAGAGAACTTAAGAAAAATAGTTCACAAAAATTCACGGGCACATGTCGACATAGTCCCTACCATGATGTCGACATGGGTACCGGAATTTGAATCAAAATTTGAATTCAAATATTTGAATTTCCCTCGATCTTTTCACTTCATTCAATTCTCTGAAAAGCTACCTTTTGACCAGATAATATGTCCTTTGAGAATCTATTTATCCACTATCTTTTATCATATCTTTTCACTCTCATTTTCAAATTCAAATTCTCTTTCTTCAAAACTTCAAGCTCTCTACTCTCTACTTTAATGGCTTCTACAAGCAACCCCTCCACCATTAGAATTTCCAGAAAAATAAAAGAGCAACTCTTCAATGATCCGGAGGCAATAAAAGCATACATCAATTATGCTAATTATGCCAAAGTCCATCCCGGATAGTTTGCTATTTTTCAAGATTTTCCTTCTTATGAACTTGATTCTCTTTTTGCAAACAATGGAGTTCTTAGTCTTATTGATGCTTCTCAAAATGATTTTGTTTGCTATCCAAATCTTGTCAAAATTTTCTATGCTAATTTAAACCGTGGATTTTATAATGGAAATGAGGATGAAATTTGGAGTAGTGTCAAAGGCACTATAATTGTTTTGAATTGTGATCTTTTGGGTACCATTCTCAATTGCAAGTGTACGGGAATGGATCTTTATAATTTTGAAATCGATGAAAATGATCGTGAGACATTTCATCACATTTTCGAATGGAATGATAATTTTGAATTCAAAAATCGAAATTTTCGACCCAAGGCAAGAATTGTCATTCTTTTTTTGCAACATAGTTTGTCCCCAAGATCGGGAAATTTTAACAATCCTACTTCAAAAGTTTGCAAAGCACTTTTTGCTAATTTTGGAAATTATGACATAAATTGGGCGCAAGTTATTTTGGATGAACTTCGTCCTAAAAATCTTGAAATGGGCGAGAATACTTTGTATCATGGAATTTATCTCACTTAGATTTTCAACTATTTTGGAGTGGATTTCGAAGGCGAAGAATTTGTTTTTAGAAAAGTTTTCAATCATTCCAACATTTCGCTTATGAAAATTCCATTTGTTTTTCAACTCTATGAGACCCTTGCCGAAAAGGAAGAGCGTTTGGCTCATGAGGAAATAGAAGAAGAAGAAGAGGAAGAAGAAGAAGAAGGGGATGAAATGGAAATGGAAATTGAAGAAGAAGAAGGTGAAACCACTTTGGAAAGCATCGACTATCCTCCTAATTCATCCACGAAAACCCATCTCAAGAACCAAAAGATGATTGTTGAGAATCAACGGATTCTTAAACGATCCGCTAGTAAGAAGTTGGAAAAAATTTCATCCAAGATGAACAAGTTCATTTCCAAAGTCAGCAAGAAACTTGGACTTTCTTCATCATCATCATCCTCTAACTAGTGTTATCTTTTCTTATTTTGTTGTATGTTTTTTAGCTTGTTCGAAAGTTCATGTAGTTTCATATGTTTAATCATTGTATCATCTTAGTATGCGATGAAATGAAATTTCCTTTCTGTTATCTAGCTTATCTTATCTCCAGAATAAATGTTAGTATATTATATATATATATATATATATATATGTACACAATTATTCACAAAATCTAATTAGTCATATTTTTTTCACTAACCCATGTCGACATACCCCCTATGACCATGTCGACATGTACTGGTCAGAAATGACAATTCATTTTGAATTTGAAATTTGAATAATTACCATATGACTATTCATTTCAAACGAATTTCTACACCTATATATACCTATTTCTTCCAGAAATCTTCACTGAAAATTATTTCTTATCTTCTAATCCTTCATTTCTTTCACAAATTAAACTATGGCTAATCCAATTCACAATTTATCTGAAAGTCTTGAAGAAACTCTTAATTCGTTCAAGAATATTCTCTTGTTCACTCTCCGTAACCAGCGACACTTAGAATTAGTCGAATGTAGATGATCAAGGAGCAAGAAAGGCATTTCGATGCAATACGATGGATGATTTCCTCCATACACAAGGATGATAACGAACCACATCCTCCTGTCTCTCTCACTAATGACAATGAAAATTGGAATGATATTAAAGTAGACCCTATCTTTGGAGAAGAAGGATGGGTGGAAGTTCCTCATAACGTTTAAATTTTATTACTTTGTTTGAACTGTTTGTTTGAATTGATTTGATTTGGTTTAGATTGATACTTGGTGTGGATTGATTTCTTAATTTAGTTCGATGTTTGATATATAAAACATGTAAATATACATTGAAATGTATATAGTCTTTGATTAAATTATCATGTTCATAATTATAATTATTTCTGTGACGACCCGAAATTTTTAAGCATTTGAAATCGGAATATTTAATCGATTTTTAATATTTAAAGGTTAATTTTAACTTGAATTCAAATATCACTATTTATTTGATAATTAAATTTTAGTATTAAACAATTTGAAGTTGAGTAAAATATTGAATCTGGAATTTTAAGCCTATTAAAAATAATTTGAAGGCTTGTAAAATTTATATTGATAATACTGAGGATAATAGAAGTTGTAAAATTGAAATTTAAGAGTGATTTGTTCAGTTTTGAAATTTATATCATTTAAATTGAATTTAAACATAGCCTACCAGGGCACAGTCTCAGAATTCAACGAAATCAGTTCCATTGGATCCGTAATATTATATTATTATCGGATTTCGAATTTCATCTTGATCGGAGTTGTTGTGTGAGTGTAAGATAAGTAAACGCGTTGAAAATTTAATCGAAATTTAATATAAGAACTGGGTTCAAAAGCTATCTTCTCCATATGATCGAATTTGGACTCGAAACCTTTTCCATTGCGCTCGGGATATGTGCATAACATTATAAACGCCTAGCGGCATGCCTCGATAGGAGGTCAGGATTTTAAGCTTTGAATTCAAGACAATTTAAGTTTAAAATTTGAATTTAATATTTATATATACCCTAATCTACTCAGCCAAAATTTCTTTCCATCAGTAGCCTTTCTTTTACCATCACGCCTTTTCTCTTCAGCAGTTTTTTTTCCCTCTGTAGTTACTGCAGCTCATCTGCTACACGCAAAATCACCTCCACGCAGACATTGCTTTTCCTTTATCTCGTTCATTACCGATACTCTACGTTTTATAAATCAATCTAGATAACAATGGCCGAGGGAAATAAAATCGGTTCGATCTTTAAAAAAAAATTGGTCGCGTTCATTCAGATTTTATCCGACAACATCGATTCGATGTTTCTTTACTTCAAATCGAAATTTTACCCCCCTTGCCGTTTCTTTCCCATTCGAAGCTGGGACGCAATCGAACCACTTCTTCCTTCGTCCTTTGGGCTTTAACCCTTGTTCCTGTTGAACTCGCGATTTGGGGCTGCGGCGATTTACGAGGGTTGATAATGGATTTAGCGTGTGAACGCGAGGAGAGTTCGAGCGACAAGGGTCGCGGAGTTGGCTAGGGCAAGTAATTGCGTGCTTGGGAAATCAAGTGTTGAGCATCGACAGAAGACGGAGTTGCGTGGGGCACTGTGATGAGGGTTCGCAGTTGCGATTTGTCTCGATTAGGGCTTGAGCTCGTACCGGAGAGGGGGAAGATGGGTAGCCAGGGTGCTGATCTGGAGCAGTAAGGTAAAATTCTTTTTTTCAATTTGAAATAAATTTGTATATGTCTAAATATATTTATAGAGAATGTTTTTTATATACAACAAAGTAAAATTTATTATTGTTATTCAGAAAAAATATATAGTAGTGTAATATAAAAACCCTCTCTGTTTCTATTTTGATATATCTGCTAAAATAAATAAATAAACAGATACAGATTGGAAGTTTATATATAGGCAAAGGAAAGGGTTTCAAAGTCAGATTTCGGTATGTGTGTGTGTATATATATATATATAGGTTGAAATGGAATTTTTATTTTCTTAGAATTTAATAAAATATGTGTATAGGTAAACAACAAATAAATATATGTTTTCAATAGGAAGATAACTTTGTAATTTACTTGTTTAATTAATTTAGAAATGGTTAAAGAGAAATTATTTTAAACCCAAAGTATTAGTTAATTATTTATGATAAATGATTATTCGATTAGTTTAAATAAAACTTATTTGATAATTAAGTTAAATTTAGCAAATGGAAATTATTTGTTCGATTTATTCGAATATTAACAAAATATTAAGTTAATTAAATTTATTGAATGGTAGTTGATTATTCAAGTGGTTCAAATGTTAATAAACTGCAAATATTTATACAAGGTCTAAAGTCATGGGGAAAACCAGACGAGTTATGTTAGGTCTAAAAAAGAGAAACAAGCTGGATTGAAAGTGGATTGGAATGGTCTGCAAATTTTAAAGGGAAAGTTGAGTTAATCTCACTCAGTTAATTTAAATTTAAATGATTAAATTTAAATAATTGTTTGAATGGTTGAATTGATTGATGTGCTATAGTATGGTATATTCTGGAATTGGCATATTATTGTGCTAACATCTGTGGATGCAGGGAAAACAGGTTGGAGGGATCCAACTGGACCCCTCATCATTTATTATTTAATATTCTCTGTTGTGATTACTTGATATTCTATAATGAATATATGGGAATATTGAATGTTATGATTTGATTGGATATATTCGGGTATAATGAATTACCAAAAATACATAAATTGGGTTTTGGATAGAAAATAACAGAAGTAAATTTGTAAACGAAATAATCTTAGAAAATTTAATAAATTAAGAATGAATTGAAAAAGGAATGGAAGTACGTTAGATACTAATAAATAACTTCGAGTTTGAAAAGAAAAGTATTTGAATAAACAGTAATTAATGAATTGTAAAATTATGTGATATTAATTTAAATGGATAAAGAATTATTTTAAAAATTAAAGTTTTAAATTTATCTAAAGGAATAAGAAGTAAATTGAGAAATCTAAAGTGGTATTTCAATTAAAAGTATTATAAATCATAATTAAGGAATAAAATCTGAAACTAAAGGATTTTTGAATAAATGAAGTAAATCGGAAATCAATTTGGAAATTGATTTAAGTGTTTGAAATTGGATATTTGGAAGAATAAATTCAAGGTGGAAATTTATTAAAGGAATGAGAAAAATTGTTTAAAAATAAATAATGATTTATTTTTAAAGATTGTGAAGAGAAGTATATTTCTCTGGATAGCCAAGTATGTTTTAAGTAAATTTTTAAATATAAGATAAAAGTTTAATGTTGTTTTAACAAGCATGTTTTAGAAAATTTATTGTTTCTGAATGTTTAAAATTCTAAAGTAAATATTTTTCAAATCTATACTGTAATAATTATTTAAAAGTGACTTAGTATTTTGTTTTTAAAAGTAAAAATCTAGTTTTATATTTTATATAGTAACCTTATTTCAAATATTCATATACTATATATTTTTAACAAATTATTGAAATAGTTTTTAACTTAAAGGTTTTAAAGTATATTTCAAAGTAAAGCGTTTTAAATTATTTTAAAAAAATCTAGTTTTATGCTTGGTGATTCCAGTGGAAATGGAAATACTTGGTATGTATTCTGAGAAGGGAAGATAGTTTTGAAAACTGTTTTCAAAGGGTTTTCAGAATAGAAATATATTTTGTGAAGATTTTTGAGGTTAATAAATAATTTGGGAAAATTATTTATTTTGATGGATGTTTATTAATATTAATTGATAGTTAAATCACCGACTATCAATATTGGCCAAATGCGTTGATCGTTTCGAAGAGACCGGGATTGAGATTTATTTCTTGAAAACCATTTCGATCCGGTTTGTACGTTTTCGTGGAAAAACGATTTTGGATTCGAAGATGGAGCAGTGAAGCGCAAGGGCTAGTCGTTACTAATCCTGAAGATATTTCCAAAATGGATGTAGTAGGAATAGTGCCTTCGGTTCCGTTCGAACCCGGGACGGACTTGTATGGATGAATGCTTGCGAAACATCGTCAGGTGGACGATGAGCATTCTAAGGGATATGTTCTAAAAAGGTAACGCTTAGCCTCAAGCCTCATCAAATGGGAATGACTAAAAACCAGGGGTTATACAGCAAGGCTAGGTGGGTAGCACCCAAGCAGGGTGAGGTCATCCCTGTTTAGATGTCCCTTTTATTTCGGCTTAGTGGACGGTTGTTGATCCCAACCGCGGGGTGATCTCACTCGGGATTATCCAGTAAGGGGTAGTCCCGGTCTTGTGTTGCAGAGGAGCGGGCGTACTCCTCGGTACTATGATTTAGGCCACATACTGTGACAGGTGGTACCCCAGTGCCTATTCATTAGTTGGAAATTCATTCTCCCTACGAGCCTTGTACAAGTTTTGTTTGTATTACCCACTCTGTGGCTAGTAGCTGGAATTTAACAATGTAACAATTTCGGCTATTTTATAAGTATTTGTATATAGACCCTATTATAATATCAGAGGATTTCTATAAAAATTGTTTTAGCTATCGTAAGGTAAAAACCCGACATGTTTATTTGTGGCGTGGTCTTACGAGATGCTTTTGTTTTCAAAAGGAATTTTGAACTTTAATAATAAATTGAGTGTGATTTTCTCACGCTGGTATTCCAGACCGACTCGGGTGTTATTTAACTTTAATGCTCGGGTCAGACCGAGTATTATAGGATACATGATATGATGCTGTGGAGCTCAGGAGACGAGCTGGATGACGATACGTACTATCGTACTTGTTTATATATATTTGCTGCTATATTGAGTTGCTGTGTATCCATTTGTATGTTGTTGTTGAACTGTGATTGATGTACTCTGATGATGATGTAATATATAAACAGAGATATTTGATTTTTGAGTAAAGATTATTTATTATCTATTATATTTTATTCCGCTGCGATGGTTAGATTCTGTTGTTGATTTCTATTTTCTTCTTCTACCTCTTCTTCTTTAACCCAAATGATTCGTATTTCTGTACAACTTGAGTTGTTTTAGGTAGAATAGTGATGACTCAAGGGGTACGGATTTGCGGGCTGTTACAATTTCTTACTCTATCTATTATATATTTCTTTGTATAGTTTATCAATGCAGGTACTTTAGTCCAAGAATGAGGGGGAGTTATTTTTTGTTGATGACAAAGCGGGAGAAGTATAAAATAGGGTAAATAGAGCATAGATTAAGCGGGAGTTATTAGTTTTAGGGGGATTTATTAGGATAGAAGTAATATTTTATAAACAAAGGTTGTCATCATCAAAAGGGGGGAGATTGTTAGTCCGTGAGATGATGGTTTTGATGACAACAACCTTAGAATAGATTATAAAATATAAATAATAACATTATAAGTTTAGATATATATGTATATGCAGGATTTAAACACGCTGATACCAAGAATGAAGACTGTACAATATAGAGATTCAAGATATCAAGATTGAAGACTCATGAGTATTAAGATTATCAAGAGTTCAAGAATTCAAGTAATTTATTCTTTAATTAGAAAATTTTGTTAAAACTCCTAAAAAAGCACTAGCATCTTAAAATCCAATTTATTCGTGGAATGGAATCCACTTCGAGCCTGTTAAAGGGATGGAACCCAAAGTAGGATGGAACCTACGAAAAATTTAGTGGAAGATTGTTTTGTATCCGCTAACCTTTTATTCAAAACGATTTTTTTCAATATGATATCTTGTTTTCAAAATGATTTCAAAACCTTCCTTTTAAAAGCATCAGAAACATCTATCCTGATTTTAAATAATTTTAGCCTCAAAATCATCTTTAATTTCAAAGTCAAATTACTCTTGATTTTAAACTATCTTTTAATATAATATATTTAACTTTTAAACATTTATACTTAGATTTGAATATAAAATTATAGTTAAATTCTATATATATTATTCTCTATATTTACTTATGAATTTTAACTACAGTTAAGTATATTTATAAAGTTTAAAATAATTTTAATATAAGATAAAGGTTATTTTCAAAGAAAATCAAATCATCAAAAAATGCTTTGGGATGTCGACATACTCATGATGACCATGTCGACATGGTGTCAGTTGAGTTCAAAATTTCAATTTCAAAAGAAATGTCTATTCGCCATAACTCTTCACGAATGGACATGACTGTTGTTCTACTATAAATAGGGGTCAGTTTCAACGAATTTTACATCAGATTTTTTTGTTTTTTCACTCCTCTTATTCTTCTTCCACTTTTCTTAATAAAAATTCTTATCATTACTCTGCCGAAATCTATATTGAATTGAACTCGATCATTCGTAGTTTGATTCTCTATCACTGTCTCAACAAGATCCTCAGTGTTATTCAGAGTTATAGGGCTTTTGTAATCAACTTAGCGAGAAAAGGTGTGATTGCAGCCTTGAAAATCAATCAAGCGTGATAAGGTGTGATTGTAGCCTTGAGAAATCAATTGGGTGAACTTGTAGCCCGTAAAATCAAGTGGGTGAACTTCTAGCCCGAAAAATCAAGTATCTCTACCTAGAGGATTGTGATTCTGGAGGGTGTACCTCGTAGCCTTGAAATTGAGGGTGTAATTGTAATGATTGCTTTTGAAAGGTAATCCGTACTTGTGTTGGGGACTGGATGTAGGGTAACTCCGAACCAGTATAAAATCCGATGTGTTCTTTCCTTTACTGCTTTTTATTTTATTTTTGCATCTGTGTTTGTTTCTGTGATCATATCTGTATCTGTATATTGCACACATCTGTGTTTAAATTAACATAAACTCAAAAGGATTTAGTAATTCTTTATAAACACTATTCACCCCCCCTCTAGTGTTAATTCTAGCCTTAAGATCCGTAATCCGCATTTCTCACAGGTCTCTTCTAATGAAAACTTGACTTTTGAAACAAAGCATCTTCCTCCATAAAGTAGAGATCTCTTGTTTAAATAACTAAAATAAATTCTTAAAAGTATATTTATATGTTCAACCTCCTTTTTGAATACTTATTCTACTTTTATAAAGCACATTCGAAAAGAATTTAAAAAATATCTAAAATAGATAATGCTTTTACTCTACAAAAAACATAGATTTCCAAGCTGCAATCTATAACAACTATTGCTATATGGACCATAACTTTTAAAACTTTGTTTTGTAAATCAAATAATTTTTAAACTCCATTTCTTCTATATTTAAACCAATCCATATCTTTGCATAAAGGTTTGAAAATAAAATTCAAGTTCAGAAACCATTTCAAAACACTTTTGGAAACAAAGTAGTAAACCACTAAAAAGAAAGCACATGATTTCAATATCGCATAGAAAAATTATCAAAGCAAGTCGACTAGCAACTACATCTACTTCATTACATCATACATAGCAAGTGATAATGTAAAGTTAAATCAACATTTGTGAAGGGCCCCATTGGATCCCTTCATAAGTCTTTCAAATTGTTCCTGTAGCGACCTATTCACTATGAAATACTTTGACTTATATTTCCTAACTTTTGTCCCCTGCAACACAATGCCTAAATATGCAATCCTCTTTAAAGTGGGAAACAACTACAAACAACAATATATGCACATTATAAATACATGCTTTACGACGGTATAAGCTACCACTAAATTATTATAGCATTTCTATACCCAAACTAATGCGAGAAATCTCACTTACAAAGCCAAAGATACCACCTTCCTTCACGTTCAAGCCTCCTAGCTCTTCCTCTTCCTTCCTCATGGCCAAGGCCTCCTTCCCCTTAGATCACGGCCTAAGGCCCCTCTCCTCTTAAATGCTTATGGTTAATGTACAAAATGGCTTTTGTTCCAAAGCTTTGAGCTTTGGAAAGTTGAAGGTTGTTGCTATGTTATTTTAAGGTTATGGAAGAAGTTTAAGAAGAAAAGAAGTTTTAAGGTAAAAAAATGAAGAAAGAAGAGAGAAGAGAAGAGGGCATGGAAGACAGCGAAAGATAGAAAAAAATGAAAAAAATGAAAAGGAGAAGGTGTATTTATAGAATTTTAAAAAGTGGCATATTACAACACTTACCTTAACCAATTTACAAAACAACCCTTACAAATGTCTTCTTCCATACACCTGCTTATGTGCTAAAGTGCATGCAATCATATCTCAAAAAAAGCATATAAATCCATGTAATATTTAGTATTTTAGCACTTAGAATAAGAAAGAAAAGTCTCCTTACTTTATTTAAACAAAAAGCTTTTATTTACCTTTAGCTAATTATTTTTACATTATTAAACCACTTGTTATATGCATAAGTGTATGTTACAGAAGTGTGCATATGTAGTGCAACAACGCTGTGACAACTTTCGATCGACAAAAAAGTAGAAAATTCGAAAAACGATTTTCGGCCACATTTTCAATTTTACATCGAACTATTTATTTTTGTAAACAAGCTTTCAAAATAAGTTTACTATCATTATTAAATAATAAAAATGAGTTATTTTAGCTTTTAAAATCAATTATAAAAATATTTAAATTAATTAAATATTCTCGATCAAAGCGATAAAATGTTGGGTTGTTACAATACAGCTCGACTAGGAATATTTAAAACTGTAGGTTTAATTTCATTGTGATAAATTACTCATGGTTACATAACCTTGTAACTTGTGTTACAAAACATATCACTTATGGATTTTCTATTAAATATACTTTAATTAAATTAGTTAGTTAATATAACTCATTATATCAAGTATATTGTAGGAAGAAAATACCTTTTATTTGGAACAATATTGGTTATCGAGTTAAATATATGTAACAAATTACATAATTGCCCCTAGGGCATATCCCTAACTTTATCTTTCTCCCACTTGCACTTGAGGCCAGTTATGGAAACTCTATCCCATTCCTTCAACAATTTTGATAAGAACCGATCGAGTTAGACCTTTCGTGAATGGATATGCTATGTTTGTTTGGTTATCTACTCTGTCATCACCTCTTTCTGATGCTGATAAACTACTTTTATCATATAAAACAATTCATAGATATTTCTTGACTTCTAGCGAGCTCTTGTTATTACATTGTTATCATATAACGGCGATTAGTATTCTTAATACTTGGAATCACCCCTTAACTCTGATATGTAAATTTATGCATACACACACATACACACTCACTTCACTTTTATTGTGCCACTATTCAAAGCGATGTACGTAACATTTCCATTAAATCAGCCAAAACGTTTCCTTTTGAACATGTCCAACTTAAAGCTTCTTAATTTCAAATTATCATTGACACATTTTGCTTAATATCACTTAAGAAATTTGAGTCCGAACACTCATTTATAAGGAGTTTATTGTTTCTGTAAACAATTCTCTAGTATTTTATGAATACATAAGAAAACCTCAAACAACCAATTAGTGATATCAATTTGGATTTGATATTTTCTTTAAGTATCAAATATAAAACAAATCACGATACCATAATTAACATAACATGTATGCTGATTTCTATTGCCAATGCATAAGGAATCCATTTCACATGTTCCTTATTAAACACTTTAATAAGTTGCTTCTGCATATTGCCTAGGCCTTCCCAATGTCCTTTATACTACCTGTGAACGACGTCATTTAAAAATCTAATGTTAAGTATTAAATCAACTAAAGCTAATTTTGACACAAGTACATTGTTAACAATCAACAGTGTGTTGTTTGCTTATGGTTTAGAAATATATGTGTATACATTCTAACTTTTTTTCTTATGCACACCCATTTCCTCTGCATTTTGACTAATAATCAGATTATTTGATATTTCTATCAAATAACTTGTTCAATTTTGATGCAAGTCAAACAACGTTTTCGTATATATTCTTCGATCATGTCAAAAAACCACAAACTCAATATCACTTCCACTAACTTCGAGATACTTTAGTTGTTATATGCAACTAGTAAATTCAAAATCATTATTTATAATTTTCCATTTGATCACTTATTCACCAAAACACAAAGTCATACCAAGAAATAATTTTGTGAGTAAATTTGAATTAACTTGAGCACATTGAGTAATGAATCTACTATGCTAATTTTCACAATTGAAATTTATGAGATCATTCTTATCAACGTTGCTTACTGTAACGACCCAATTTTTCGACTTCCGAAAGTCGACATCAATATGTCCACTGTATCACATGCCGAACAATCGAACGTCGGAAAACCGAACCGTTAGGGTTAAAGAAGAAGAAGATAGAAGAAGAAATAGAAACAATAACAGAATCTCACAGTTCACAGTAGAACAATATATAATAGACAAATGAATAATTTTTAAAACAAAGAACCATATCTGTTATTACAATACATCATTAGAGTATATACAACACAAAACAACACAGGCAGTGATGATAACTTGACTATATGGAAACTGACTTGCAGCAAAAGCGATCCCAACGCAGCGGATAATACATAGTATAATGATACGTCTTGCCATCCAGCTTGCCTCCAGATCTCCATAGCATATCTTTTTCGACTTTCCTCCAGAATAATGATAACCTGACTCTAGTCTGTCCATGTGGAAAATTATGGGCACCATGAGTTTAGAAAGAGAATAATAAACTTCAGGTCAGTCATGGGACTGATGTGAGATCTTAAAAACAGTTATTTTCACAAAGAAAGGAAAAGAAATCTGCAATGCTTTTGGAAAATGAAACTACCATAAGGCCTCCACGCACAGACACAATGAAAACGCAAAATTGGAGGAGATTTCTCCTTATGATAGTCAAACATGCTTGATACGCAAAATCCCTTTTTAATATTATTATTAGTGCATAGTACAGAAAAAATTTCGAAAGTATAATATTAATCTTAGCCAGCATAGACATTTCACACTTATGCCTACTATAGCTACCATGTTCAATAGCAGGTTACCGCCACATTCCATGATAGGTTATACAACTAAAACCGTACAAGGTGCGTGTTGTTTCTTTGGATTTGCAACAAATGGTCAGGCTAAGGAACTTCCTATTGCCACATGGGTACACCTCTGGAGGGACGCCCCGAGAAATTAACCAGCTCTTTGCCAACAAAAGGCCGGGTCACCTCTGTAACTAGGTAACTAACTGTCACGAGTATGCCATCCCCTGGTCGTAACCGACCTTTATCCGAGGATTCTCAACACCAACAACCACAAAGTAATAACTTTGCAGCATTCACATAGGTTGAATATCTGGGCTCCATACCATGTTACCACCTCTTTCTAGAAGGAAATGAACATACCCTCAGGGGGCGCTACCCCCAAATAACCTTGCTGCATCCTTCCTGTTTCAACCATTTTCGGATTGTGAGGTCCGATGAAGTCTCGTCCACAAAGCTACGCTTTTCACAAAGCCAAGCTTCGATCAACAAATGATCGGCAGCACTTTGTATGTCACATTACCAAATTGGAATGTATTACTAGTAACCATCAACTACATAACCTCTGAGCTCGTACGTCTCAGAGAAGGGTGTTAAGCTAAGAGAATAAATTCTCCGCCACCAACAGAAATGTATTTGATAGAAACCAGCTTTACATCTTAAAGTGTAACGTTAGACATACATCCATATATGTCCGTTCCGGGATCGAACGGAACCGAAGGCACTTCAAAGAAGCCCTTGCAAATCTGGATATTCATTAATCACGTCCGTAATCCCCATAACAAAGGGAGATAAAATCTATATACCGGAGCAACCCGGTGCAGAGACATTCGACATGTAATCCTTTCGCTTTCGAAAATACCCGGTCTTCAACATCATCTTCAAACGCAATCTCATTTCGTCGTATCATTATTCGGAATGTGTTTTATGACACAAAGTCCTCTCCTTGCTAATCCGAATAATGAGCGCTTATTTTAAAAATAAGTATTACATTTAGATTTCAAACAATCACAACAAATTTCCACTTTGATCTTTTAAACAAAAGATCCGTTACAAAGATTCGATGTGGTTTCCGAATATCCATTTGGAATCTAACCCCTGGTCACATCGAAATTCAAATGCCATTTAAAGGCCAATATTGATAGTCAGTTATTTAACTATCAATCAACATTCAAAACAATCACCAGATTTCAAATAATTTTCCCCAATTGTTTATTTTTAAAATATCTTCGCAAGATGTAATTTTAAAATTTCAACCATTTGAAAACAAATGTCAAGTCACTTTTCTCCTTTCAATCATTTGAAAACAAATGTCAAGTCACTTTTCTCCTTTCAATCATTTGAAAACAAATTTCAAATCACTTTCCTCACATGGAATAAATTTCCAAATATTTATCTAATTCCATTGAAAATTTTGCCGAGTTCAAATACTAAAAAAATAATTTAAAACACTTATCCAAAATATACTTGGAAACATTTAATATAAAAAATATTTTAAACACTTACTTAAATATTAGTTATGAAAACATTATATTAATATCACATATAAACTTTAAGTCCAAACTAATTTTAAAATAAAATTAGTATATAGGGTATAATTATTTAAATAACCATTTTCTAAAACAAATATCAATTAATTCTTTAATTAATCACTTCTATAATTAATTAATTAAATCTTGGCTTTAAAGATTTTCAAAATAACTTAAGAAAATAATTTCTCCAAAACATTCTTTTTAAAACCAACTCCAAAACTTTTAATTTTGAAAACTACTTTAAAAACATACTCAGCTTTCCAGGGAAAATACACCTTTCATTTCAAAATGGACCATTTAAATCAATAATAAATTCTTCTTGATTTATCTCAATTTATATTCCAAATCCGCAAATTTCTTTCCACACTTTAAAAATAAATCAATATTTATTTTTAAAGCGAATTTCCCTTTCCTTTTTAAATTCCCATCGTGAATTTGAATTTTCCATATATCTACTGATATATGATTTTCAAATTGATTTCAAAAATCATTTCCAAACACCAAATCAATTTCCAAATTGATTTAATTTAAACACCAAATCAAATTCCAAATTGATTTCTAAATTGATTTCAAACACCAAATCAATTTCCATATTGATTTCCCAAAGATTTATTTTTTTAACACCAAATCAATTTTCGAATTTATTTTTTAAAGTAAATTCCTTTATCTCTTCCAAAATATTTAAAATCTGAATTTCAAATAAATTCTTCAACTATTAAACAATATTACTCAAAACCCATTTATAAAAATCTTTTCCCATATTTTGGAATTTATTCAATAAGTTTTCAAAAATAAAACTTTATCTATTTGAATTTCTTCTTTTACATTCACCCAGTTCTTTAAATGAATTTATTGTAAATTTTATACTTGAATTTCAAAAATCCAATTTTATTTATTTCTGGTATCCTATGATACCAAAAATATATTCAGCTAAACTATATCCTTCAACGATTTCAATCACAAATATAATCACACACAGATTATAAATAATCAGCAGACAATATTGAAACAAATTCAAATATTTGAGGAATCCAGTTGGATCCCTCCAACCTGTTTCCCTGCATCCACAGACTTTAGCACAATAATTTAATGCCAATTCCACTTTGAGGTGGAATATCGCGGTATATGAGATCAATATAATATCATCCGCTATTATGCGGCGCATAGGGTATCATCTGCTATATAATGTAGGAAATCAATCACTCCAAATACATATATAATACCAATTCTACTTTGAGGTGGAATATCGCGGTATATGGGTTTATATAATATCCTCCGCTATTACGCGACGCATAGGGTCTAATCCAATACAACTGATAATAATTTATCATCCAAGCACACAATCGACAATTTAAATTTAACTATTTAAAATTTAACTGGGAATTCCAATTGAGTGAGAAGATCTCACCTTTGCTTTGCATGCAACCCATTTTCATTCCAGCTTGATTTCATGATTTTTTTGAACCTTGTATAAACAATTACATGATCTTTATTAATATTCGAATAAATTGAACAATTAAATTTCCATTTGATAAATTCAATTAACCGATGATTTTATTTTAAAAAATTAAAATTTGATTTTAAACTAATTTTCTTTTTAAAAATTCTCTTAGTAAATAAAATAATTAAGATTAATTAATTAAACCAGTAAGCCCCCTAAACCCGTTATTTTAAAATACTTAGTAATTTATATTGTGTATGGATATATTTATTTCCTTTTGAAACTACCTATATATATACAAAGAAATAAATTATAGATTTCATAAGTCTAATTTTTTTATAAACTCTACCAACTTAAAATTTCTATATTATATTTTTCCTTTTATTTATTCTTTTAACTGTTTATAACTAAGTATATATTATTTCCTGTTTACTATTTAAAAATAGATATGTAATTGTATATATATAAAATCTTTAAACTGGAAAATAATTATCACATTTTATCACAGCAAATAAAAAAAACCTATATATAAGTTATATATTTATATATACGTTATTAAATTAATTTAAAAATCCAACATTTACCTTACAGTAAATCGAAATTCCAGCCTCCATCCCCGTTCGATCAGAGCCTTAGCATCATCTGCTTGTGCACCAGGCGAGCAATAGACCTAGCCTCCTCTACGATTCGAAGCAGATCAAAACGAGCTTACGATTCAAATCACGGCACCCACTACCCAAGCTGCCTTCGACGTCAGTGCGTGCACCCTACGCCGTAACCCTAAAAATGCCGCACCCCGAAACAATGCGAACAACCAGGCCTTGCTTGACTCAGGATCGGTTCCATACCTCGATTTTGATTCCACCTTCCTTCACGAGATCGCCTCTGCTCTCATCTGATCTGAAGGGGAATGGGATTCGTGAATTTTGTTTCGGCCAATTATTTGATTTTGAAATGTTTTGAAGGATAGAAGAAAGAAGGCTCGGCTATTTTGAGTGAACGAACGAAATTCGTTTTGATTTTTTTTTATTTTTATTTTCTTTCTTTTGAGAGACACGTGTGTATTTGGTAAGATACATGCTAAAAAATTCAATACATGTTTGCCAGGGCTTAATATAATATTATAATGCAATAATACTATTTATTTTCGAATCTATATTCAAATTATAAATCGTTTCAAATTATGCAATTCAAAATATCGACATCCTATCAAGGCATGCTACCAGGCATTTATAACGTTAAACCCATATTCTGAACACAATGGAAAAGGTTTAGAGTCCAAATTCGATCGTATGGAGAAGATAACTTTTTGGACTTTTTATTTAATTAAATTTCGATATAAATTTCAACACGTTTGTTTATCGTACGGCCAAACGATCACACCAAACACTACAAAAATTAAAATCTGAAATACAATATTATGGATCCAATGGAACTGGTTTCGTCGAATTCCGAGATTGTACCTCGGAAGGCTATTTTTTAAATATCGATTTAAACGATATAAATTCAAAACTATTCAAACCATTTTAAAATTCGATTCCGAAGCTTCCACTATCTTCAGTATTATCAATATAAATTTTCCTAGCCTTTGAAATATTTTTAATCACCTTAAAATTGAAAATTCAAATTTTTACCCAACTTCAATAAATAAATTCAATAATTTAATTGTCAAATTGATAGTTATATTTGAAATTTCAAATTTAAAATAACTTTCAATATTTAAAATCAATTAAATATTTCTATTTCAAATGTTAAAATTTCTGGATCGTCACATTCTTCCCCCCTTAAAAGAATTTCGTCCCGAAATTACTAATTAAGAAGAATGATCCTTAACCCGTTTATCTTTTACCCAGAACAAAACAGTTTTATCAACTTGACAAAACAAATCTTTTTATTAAAGGCCCATTATCACTTCAACTAACTTTCTAAAATCTTCTATAAATTTCAGACATCATTATTTGTTCCACAATTCAAGTTCAAATTCAAATTTAAATTCAAAATTTTAAATTTCAAAATTTTATCAGAATTTTTCTAACTCCCTAAATTTCCAAAAAAATTCGCTAGCGTCTCCTTTGCGTGACTAACTCGATACGACCACAAAATGGCACCATGGGACCTCAGATTTCAAAAGAAAACAAAAGGCCAAGTGGTTAGATAAGAAAGTCATCAAAATTCATATAGAAATTTAAATACATACCTTTTTGTCGAGCAATTCAAATTCATCTTCAAAATTAAAATCCCAATTCCATTTTCCTTTATATCACCTATATATCTTTCTTATCAATAATGTCTAATCACAACATTCAAATCCATTTTATACATTTCTTTACGGATTTTCAATATTCTTTTCATTCAGACCTGTATGATACACTTATATCATTCGTACGCAATACCAAATTCGATCACTCACTCGATCACACAATTTCACTTCCGAACTTGTATCGTCCACCCGACTTCCTAGTGTAGACTCAGATCTGGTTTCTTGATCAGAAACCGTCATTCTCCTTGCATGGCCTTAAACTATGATAGAGAATTCCCAGAATCAACCAAAAATCCATTTCCAGGTTCATCTTCGAAAAGCGAGTGAAAAATCTTAACTCGGATCGATATAACTATCTCGAAATTCTATGCTCGAATTCTGCCTCAAATAGCTATGCGAATAAAATAATATACGTATATCTTATTAATTCCAATTGATTATTAGCCATATAAATTTTCTTTTATTTTATTCACATTCAATTTTTTCTTCTCATTCACTTATTTACAATTACCATTTCACGATTTCCAGTTTAATCTTCATTCACTTATCAATTTAGAATATTTTTGCAACTCCAAATTTTACTTAAGAATCTTACCATTTATTTCTTAAGTTCCATGTAAGCATTTTATATACTTCCTATTTTTTAATTTTCAATTCACCACTTTGGTTTATATCTACTTATAATTAAACTGGATTTCAAATTCCATACGTATTCAATTTACCTTTCATTTATAATTATTGAATTCAATTCATTTCAAACCATATTTATTTTGTCATTCCTTCAATTAGTTTCACTTACTAATTTTATTTCAATACTTTGCTTTGTTTATCACAAATCAAATTCAATTCCAATTCCAGTTCTATTTGCTTGCAAATTCAAAATGAATTTCAACATTTAATTTCACTTTCATTTGCTTGCAATTGTAAATTCATTTATTCACTCACAAATTTATTTTTCCACCTTAATAAATTTTTATTCCATAACAGTTTTTATCAGATTCCAGAGTCTTTCCCACATTTCAAAATAATTTTTGTAATCAATCCAAATTTTCTTTTGAATTCCCAAAACCAAACCCAGTTTGCAAACAACTTCCATTTAAAATAATTCAGCAGCAATTGCTCTCCTGGAAACTCGAAAATGAACATCGATGATGTTGCAGTCATCATCGAGTTATTTTCCAACGACCGAAAAGAATTTAGTGCCTTTATCCCTCTTTAAAATATTTTCAAATATTTTTAATTTCAAGTTCAATTCAAAAATATTTCTCAAATAATCTCACTATCATTTTTCCAAAACCTTTGAAAACCATTTTCAAACTCAAAAGGGATTTAATTTTCGAATTTTCCAAATTTCAAATCCTTTCAAAATACTTTTCTGGAATTCTATTTCAAACTATAAATCACATTTACAATTTATATTTACAAATCCCATTTTTATGTGGATTTATTCCTTAGTTGTTTATTTATGCTTTCAATTTCTTATTCAACTATTAATGATAAAATTTAATATTATCACTTTCTAACAATCAAACAACCATATACTATAATATTTTACGGAAAATGATTTCTTTTTTATACAAAAATAGTTTGGGTAAAATTATTTTTTATCCTATTTTAATACAATATCATGTCGAATGGTTCTGTACAAGTGTTTAGAGATCTCTATCGATAGAGTTGTATAGATTATACTAACCAGAATCCATATACCACCCACAAACCAATCATTACGATATAAAATAATTTTATATTCGCTAATAAGTACGCGTTCATATCTATTATTACACTCAAACTCATTCTGGAGTACTACTAACTCTATCTCTAATGAATAATCCCCACCAGAGCCAAGGTTGTCGCTTAACCAAATGCTCTGATACCACAATTGTAACGACCTAATTTTTCGACTTTCGAAAGTCGACATCAATACGTCCACTGTATTACATGCCGAACAATCGAACGCGGGAAAACCAAACTGTTAGGATTAAAGAAGAAGATAGAAGAAAAACAGAAACAATAACAAAATCTCACATTTCGCAGTAGAACAGTATATAATAGACAAATGAATAATCTTTAAAACAAAGAACCATATCTGTTATTACAATACATCATCAGATTATATACAACACAAAACAACACAGGCAGTGATAATAACTTGACTACATGGAAACTGACTTGCAGCAAATGTGATCCCAACGCAGTGGATAATACATAGTATAATGATATGTCTTACCATCCAGCCTGCCTCCAGATCTCCATGGCATATCTTTTTCGACTTTACACCATAATAATGATACCCTGACTCTAGGCAGCTCGGGTGGAAAATTATGGGCACCCAGAGTTTAGAAAGGGAACAATAAACTCCCGGCCAGTCATGGGACTGGTATGAGATCTTAAAAACAGTTATTTTCACAAAGAAATCCGCAATGCTTTTGGAAAATGAAACTACCATAAGGCCTCCCCGCACACACATAATGCAAACGCAGAATTGGAGGAGATTTCTTCTTATGATAGTCAAACATGCTTGATATGCAAAATCCTTTTTAAATATTATTATTAGTGCATAGTGCAGAAAGCATTTTGAAAGTATAATATTAATCTTAGTCAGCATAGACATTTCACACTTATGCCTACTATAGCTACCATGTTCAATAGCAGGTTACCGCCACATTCCATGGCAGGTTATACGACTAAAACCGTACAAGGCACGTATTTTTTCTTTGGATTTCCAACAAATGGTCAGGCTAAGGAACTTCCTATTGCCACATGGGTACGCCTCTAGAGGGACGCCTCGAGAACTTAACCAGCTCTCTGCTAACACAAGGCCGGGTTACCACTCTAACTAGGTAACTAACTGTCACGAATATGCCATCCCCCGGTCGTAACCGATCTTTATTCGAGGATCCTCGACACCAACAACCACAAAGTAATAAATTTGCAGCATTCACATAGGTCAAATATCTAGGCTTCATACCATGATACCACCTCTTTCCAGAAGTAAATGAACATACCCTAAGGGGGCGCTACCCCCAAATAACCTTGCTGCATCCTTCCTGTTTCGACCATTTTTGGGTTGTGAGGTCCGACAAAGTCTCATCCACAAAGCTACGCTTTTCACAAAGTCATGCTTCGATCAATAAATTATCAGTAGCACTTCGTATGCCACATTACCAAATTGGGAATGTATCACTAGTAACCATCAACTACATAACCTTTGAGCTCACACGTCTCAGAGAAGGGTAACGTCAGACATACATCCATCCATACAATAACAAGCGTAACAAATGTATTTGGTAGAAACCGGCTTTACATCTCAAAGTGTAACGTCAGACATACATCCATACAAGTCCGTTCCAGGATCGAATGGAACCGAAGGCACTTCAAAGAAGCCCTTGCAAATCCGGATATTCACTAATCATGTCCGGAATCCCCATCACAAAGGGTGAAAAAATCTCTATACCGGAGCAACCCGGTGGAAAGACGTTCGATAGGTAATCCTTTCGCTTTTGAAAATACCCGGTATTCAACACCATCTTCAAATGCAATCCCATTTCGTCGTATCATTATTAAAAATGGGTTTTATGGCATAGAGTCCTTTCCTGGCCAATCCGAATAACAAGCGCTTATTTTAAAAAAAAGTGTTACATTCAGATTTCAAACAAATCACAACAAATTTCCACTTTGATCTTTTAAATAAAAGTTCCATCATAAAGATTCGATGTGGTTTTCGAATATCTATTTAGAATCCAACCCCCGGTCACATCGAAATTCAAATGTCATTTAAAGGCCAATATTGATAGTCGGTTATTTAACTATCAATCAACATTCACAATGATCACCGGATTTCAAATAATTTTCCCAATTATTTATTTTTAAAATATCTTTGCAAGATATAGTTTTAACACTTCAACCATTTGAAAACAAATTTCAAATCACTTTTCACCTTTCAAATCTTTTGAAAACAAATTCAAAACACTTTTCACCTTTCAACCTTTTGAAAACAAATTTCAAATCACTTTTCATACTTCAATCCTTTGAAAACAAATTTCAAATCATTTTCCTCACATGGCATAAATTTTCAAATATTTATCTATTTCCATTAAAATTTTTGCCGAGTTCAGATATTAAAAAAAACACTTATCCAAAATATACTTGGAAACATTTAAAATAAAAAATAATTTTAAACACTTACTTAAATATTAGTTATGAAAACGTTATACTAATATCACATATAAACTTTTAAGTCCAAACTAATTTTAAAATAAAATTAGTAAATAGGGTATAATTATTTAAATAACCATTTTTTAAAACAAATATCAATTAAATCTTTAATTAATCACTTCTATAATTAATTAATTAAATCTTTTCTTTAAATATTTTCAAAATAACTTAAGAAAATAATTTCTCCAAAATATTCTTTTTAAAACCAACTCCAAAACTTTTAATTTTCAAAGCTACTTTAAAAAGGTACTCGTCTTTACAGAGAAAATACACCTTTCATTTCAAAATGGACCATTTAAATCATTAATAAATTCTTCTTGATTTATCTCAATTTATATTCCAAATCCGCAAATTTATTTCCACACTTTAAAAATAAATCAATATTTATTTTTAAAACAAATTTCCCTTTCCTTTTTAAATTCCCATTGTGAATTTAAATTTTTGATATATGTACTGATATTTGATTTTCAAATTGATTTCAAAAATCATTTCCAAACAACAAATCAATTTCCAAATTGATTTCAAATTTTATTTCAAACACCAATCAAATTCCAAATTGATTTCTAAATTTATTTCAAACACCAAATCAGTTTCCAAATTGATTTCCCAAAGATTTATTTTTTAACACCAAATCAATTTCCGAATATATTTTTACAATAAATTCCTTTAGCTCTTCCAAACTATTTAAAATCTGAATTTTAAATAAATTCTTCAACTATTAAAAAATATTACTCAAAACCCATTTATAAAAATATTTTCCCATATTTTGGAATTTATTCAATAAGTTTTCAAAAAAAACTTTATCTATTTGACTTTCTTCTTTTAAACTCACCCAATTCTTTAAATGAACATATTATAATTTTTCTACTTGAATTTCAAAAATCCAATTTTATTTATTTCCGATATCCTACGATATCAAAAATATATTCGGCTAAACTATAACCTTCAACGATTTCAATCACAAATATAATCACACACAGATTATAAATAATCAACACACAATATTGAAACAAATTCAAATATTTGAGGAATCCAGTTGGATCCCTCCAACCTGTTTCCCTGCATCCACAGACGTTAGCACAATAATTAAATACCAATTCCACTTCGAGGTGGAATATCGCGGTATATAAGATCAATATAATATCATCCGCTATTATACGGTGCATGGGGTCTCATCCGCTATATAATGCGAGAAATCAATCACTCCAAATACATATATAATACCAATTTCACTTCGAGGTGGAATATCATGGTATATGGGTTTATATAATGTCCTCCGCTATTATGCGGCGCATAAGGTCTAATCCAATCCAACTGATAATAATTTATGATCCAAGCACACAATCAAAAATTTTAAATTTAACTATTTAAAGTTTAACTGGGAATTCCAATTGAGTGAGAAGATCTCACCTTTGCTTTGCATGCAACCCATTTTCATTCCAGCTTGATTTCACGATTTTTTTAAACCTTGTATAAACAATTACATGATCTTTATTAATATTCGAATAAATTGAACAATTAAATTTCCATTTGATAAATTCAATTGACCGATGATTTTATTTAAAAATATTACAATTTGATTTTAAACTAATTTTCTTTTAAAAAATCTCTTAGTAACTAAAATAATTAAGATTAGTTAATTAAACCAGTAAGCCCCCTAAACCCATTATTTTAAAATAATTAGTAAATTAAAATTGTGTATAGATATATTTATTTCCTTTTGAAACTACCTATATATATACAGAAAAATAAATTATGGATTTCAAAAATCTAATATTTCATAAACTTTACCAACTAAAAATTCCTATATTATATTTTTCATTTTATTTATTCTTTTAACTGTTTATAACTAAATATATATTATTTCCTGTTTACTGTTAAAATAAATATGTAAGTGTATATATATCAAATCTTTAAACCAGAAAATAATTATCACATTTTATCTTACTACGTAAAAAAACCTATCTATATGTATGTTATATATTTATATATACGTTATTAAATTAATTTAAAAATCTGACATTTACCTTACAGTAAATCGAAATTCCAGCCTCCATCCTCGTTCGATCAGAGCCTTAACATCATCTGCTCATGCTCCAGGCGAGCCGCAGCCCTAGCCTTTGCTACGATTTGAAGTAAATCGAAACGAGCCCGCGATTCAAATCACGACACCCACCACCCTAGCTGCCTTCAACGTCAGTGCGCGCGCCCTACTCCGAAACCCTAAAAATGTCGCACCCTAAAACAATGTGAACAACCAGGCCTCGCTTGACTCGGGATCGCTGCCATACCTCGTTTTGATTCCGCCTCCCTTCACGAGTTTACCTCTGTTCTCGTCCGATCTGAAGGGGAATGGGATTCGTGAATTTTTTTCGGCCATTTATTTGATTTTGAAATGTTTTGAAGGATAGAAGGAAGAAGGCTCGGCAGTTTTGAGTGAATGAACGAAATTCGTTCTAATTTTTTTCTTTCTTTTGAGAGACGCATGTGTATTTGGTAAGACACGTGCTAAAAATTTCAATACGTGTTTGCCAGGGATTAATATAATATTATAATGCAATAATATTATTTATTTTTGAATCTAAATTCAAATTTTAAATTGTTTCAAATTACGCAAATCAAAATATCGACATCCTATCAAGGCATGCCGCTAGGCGTTTATAATGTTAAATCCCTATTCCGAATGCAATGGAAAAGATTCCGAGTCCAAATTTGATCGTATGGAGAAGATAGCTTTTCGGACCTGTTATTTTATTAAATTTTGATACAAATTTCAGCGCGTTTGCTTATCGTACGTCCAATCGATCACACCAAACACTACGAAAATTAAAATCCAATAATAAAACAACATTATGGATCCAATGGAACTGGTTTCGTCGAATTCGAAGACTGTACATCGGAAGGCTATTTTTTAAATATCGATTTAAACGATATAAATTCAAAACTGATCAAACCATTTTCAAATTCAATTCTAAAGCTTCCATTATCTTTAGTGTTATCAATATAAATTTTCCAAGCCTTTGAAACTTTTTTAATCAGCTTAAAACTGAAGATTCAAATTTTTACCCAACTTCAATAAATAAATTCAATAATTTAATTGCCAAATTCATAATAATATTTGAAATTTCAAATTTAAAGTAACTTCCAATATTTAAAATCAATTAAATATTTCATTTTCAAATGTTAAAATTTCCGGGTCATCACACTTATTAAATTCCAACTACATTAGTCTTGCTCTTAAAGACATAATCACGACCGATAGATCACATCCCTTCTGATACAACTTTCAAAATCATATTTTGATACTATACTTGGAATCCATTTTGAATTTGTGTGTCGTACCATATTATAGAGTCAATACTCTTAATGGCTTTATTGACAATTCTGGATAATCTATTCTCGGCATTGATAAGAAGTTCATAGTTTCTCTTCATTGTGAGAGAATACTAATTAGACGCTTTAATGCAATGTGTTCGGTTGGGTTAGAGTAATTTCATTTCATCTCATGTAATCAGTGTTATCTTTGGATCGTATCCAAATCCATTTTAATACCAATAATTTCTCAAAGAAATTCCTTTGCTACAAAATCGGTCTTTCATGAAAAAACAATTATTTCTCGGTGCAACAGAATAGTTATTCATAAATACTCTATAAATCGCCTTATATATAAAAGTGATTTGGTTTTTAGTTTATAATACTTACATTCAAAACATAATTTTTCATCCAATGATAGCCGTTTCTTAACTCCTTTTGAGGGCGATTCATACAAGATCCCTCACATACAATTATTACATGTAGTTTTTCGACTCACACAATCTGTCAACTCCCTGGCCTAGGATATGTTGGTTTTTCTTATAAATCTTTATCTTGTATGATTTTGTAAGCTATTCTTTAGATGAAATAAATTTTAACTTTGTGTACTACTTTTAAGTACATAACCTTACATAAAGAAGTTAACTCAACTTCACCTATAGTTAGTCATACTTTGTTTAACAAAGTTCGATTACTTCTTGTCGACACATCATAATGCATCATAGGAAGGAGCGACTTTTGAGATTGAATCTATGTTCATTTTAGGTACATTCTGAACTCTTTGCAAGATACTCACATATTCTATCAAATCGAATCATTTTATTTTCTTTTGCATGTTATTTAACTTAATTTCGACCTATATTCTATTAGCTTATCACAGACATGCTACATGTGTATCAAGTATATAAGTTCATGTTTATGATAAATCATAAGTGAATATAATGAAATATGTGGAATCAATTTGCAATTAATAGACTTTTGATTGCATATATATATATATAAAAATATATATATACATATATATATTCGTAGAATTCATCAACTTTTATAATTTCCCCTACCAAATGGATGCATTATCATTTATTGTTTGAGATATAATTTACTAGTATCGTATGTTGTAATCATATAATTAAAGAACTATTTATCCAAACTTTGGCTTAGTCCATAATTCCAAAACAATCGCACACTTCTGCATTTTTCCATGCATCACAAATACCACTATTATAGTTTTATTCTACAATGAATATTCATAAAATTCGTATTAAACTGAAACTATGTCTATTTTTCAGTCAAACCTAAAAAATTATTATTATTTCTTAAATAATGTTTGGTATGTTTTACAAAAACAATTTTTGTAACTTGATATGACCAATTAGTGTTATATGGCATGCTTCCACTATTTTTGCCATTACTATAATAGCATATGAAATATGAAGCTCCATTCATCAACTTAATATAGGCTATTTATTTTGTTTATTGTAACTAGTTTGCAGTCAAAAATTTTCAGATCAAGTATCTTAAATTCGAAGAAATATCATAGAAAATAATTTTTTATATGAAAATAATTTTGAAATAATTTTGGAATAGAAATCATATTTCTTTTTCCAATGTTAAGTGTCTATAATTATTTTGCAATTCTTGTTTCTGATTTTCTTTATGAAGCAGAAGTGACAATTTACTCTTTTCATCTCAACCGTGCTTTAAGTTACATCCACATTTATACATTTGATTTCCTTTCTAAACGGCTGAATCATTATAGGAAATCCTTATTACAATATCACAACGAACTCTTTACAAAGTTCATTTGGTCATCCTTAACTTTTAAGGATATAAAATAAATTGCACTTTACATAAAGTATCGAACTTACTTTTCTATGATTGAATTCTTAGATCTATTTTGTAGCCTTTTGTCTGGTGTTACATTTAAAACAACAAGGCTACTATTGAGATCAATCATATTGAATAAACAATCTCACACTATAATTAAGTTGCTTATTTCAATGAACTAATTTCATTAAGGTTTCATATTTTACGAATTATTACCATTCACCATGTAACACTTATATATGATTGCATATGGATCAAATATACATATTCTTGTATTTCTTTTGAGTTCGAAATTCATCGAAGACATCACACAGTCTCGGCCAAGTAAATTCATAAATGACCAAGTTACGGATGTATTTAGTGGTTGTATAATTAGGCTCTTACATGGGTCAACATGCAAAAAATTATTGGTAAGTATATTGTGTATTTCTTTATTAATGTTTAACCCAATTCCTTTATATATTTTAATTGATAGACATTTTATCAGTTATATTTAATGCATAAATTTATCAAAGAAGGTTATTTTAATTATACATAGCAGATATTCTTACAATATTAGAAAAGTTAAATACCGTTTCATTTTTCTAATAAGGTTCTCATTGGTCTTTTATATTTCCCCAAACCCTAAGATGTTACATAGAAGCCTTTCGACTTCACTAGTCAGTGTTAGGACTCATCTGTTGTAACGACCCAAAGTTTCGGTTATTTAATCTTAAATGTTTAATCAATTTTAAATAATTAAAATAATCGAATTTTGGAATTTAATAATTAATAATTCAAATATAAGAATAATTAAATATTTCAATTATGAATTAAACATCCATCAAATGGATTTAATATTTTTATTTAATTCCATTTAACTAATAAATAATATTGGTAAATCCAATTTGTAAATTTATATACAAATAGAAACATATCGATCACAGTCTTGGATTTCGACGGAACCAGATTCATTGGATCCATGATGCCGAATTATATTACGCCATCGAATTTCGTAGCAATCCAACGTATCGTTTGGTCATGCGAGATCGAAACGCATTGAAATTAATATCGAAAATTTAAAATAATAACTAGGTCCAAAAACCTATCTTCCGCATACAATCGAATTAGGTCTCAAACCAAGTTCCATTGTGTTGAGAATAGGGGTGAACATTAGGAACGCCAGATGGCACATCTCGTTTGGAGTTCAACATTTTCGAGTATATTTTTGCTAAATAAATTAAAATTAAAATAATATTTATATGCACATACCCACCATATCAACCCATCATCTCATAGCCCACATACCTATCATTTCATAGCCCACAACATTGGTAGCTTGAGAAGTCCTTTTGTTGTGAGAAAAGCAAGCATAATCATTTTGATTTTGATTTTTATCGGGTTATAAAATCAAAGGCTTCTAAAACACTTAACCATTTTTTTATTCTTCATCCGCCTTATCCCTTCCTCTTTTATCATTCCAGTAAAAATAAATTGACCATATATCTTTAAAATCCAAAATGAAACCATATTTTCAACTAAAATCATGATTTTGGATTCGTTGAGTTCGTATACGCGAGAGCTATCATTCCATGTGCTCGATGGTGGTCGCATCGTCGATTTGGGGATGGCCATTTTGAGGTGCAGCAGCTAGGGTTTTAGATTTTGGGAGATTTGGGCATTGATGGTTCGAATGGGGGCGGAGTTGAACTCGTGACGGGTAGGTGCTCGCGTGGGCGTGGTTTGGTGGTGTGAAGCGAAATTTTGGAGGACGTGACCAGATGGTTGATGTGGTGTTTTGTGGGGATGTCACGATTTCCTACATGGCTTCGGGGGTGACAATTTGGTATCGGCGAATGTCGAGTGGAGGCTATCGACGAAGTCGGTTCTCGAAATGGAGCACCACAGCTCTGTATCATCGATGGCCATGCATGCGATTTTAAAGCAGGGGTTGTGTCTCTACACACGTTTAATTGGGAAAGAATATGTTTGGAGGAGGAGGGTAATTTTTTAATTTTTGTGAAATTATTTATATTTTAATTTTTAATTTAAATCTATCGATGACTTCTAAAATTCATAACTCCTTCATAAGAGGCCGAATTCGAACGCTGTCTATTGCATTGGACTTGTGTTGTCGAGTGCTTTGAGATGGAATTAGTTTGGTTAGATTTGGAGCAAGTGAAATTTTAGGCTAAAACCGAATTTCTGTTGGGTTTTAGTCCGAAATCGGACCGATTCGGCAGAAACGGAAATCAATGTGAGTTTAACTCACATTATTTTTTATTATATCATATCAATGATGTTATAAATATTATAACATTTACTGATTGTTTGGATGTTAGTTAAATTGTTTGGTTGCTTAGTTGGTTGAATTTCCGTTTAGAAAATGGATGATATTTTAAATTGATCATTATAAACCCATATGATCATCTATTTATTATCCGTAACCATTGTTTTGTAGGAAAAATCTATAGAGAGAGTCAAAGGGAGTTTCTCGTTCATAAATTATTTTATTTACATCCATATGCTGTTATTGATGGTTTATTGAAATTAATTACTGATATTCTCTTTAATAGTTTAAATGTCGTTATAGTGATTTTCGCTATATCGTTGTTTATTACATTTCAACCCAAAATCCCGTCACATGAACTTGAGCTTTTATTTTCGCTAAAAAGTTGACAATTTATTAATCATTTTGGTTAATAATAGTTTAATTTAATTAATTTTTTTAGTTAATTAATTTGACATTAATTAACTAATTTAATTAATGGTGATTAAAAATTGGTTTATCATTAGATTTATTCATCATTTGTGCTAGTGATGTTTTATACTTAATTAATCGTTTTAACTAATGATTTTTTGAGTTTATTTAATTCTTTTAACAAAGGATAATGGAGTTTAATTAATTTGTAGAACCCAATTAATTATTTTAATTAATGATGATGGGACTAAACTAATTATTTCAATTAACGATAATTGAAATTAATAATTATTTAATGATGTTTAAAAGTAATTAATGATTTTGAATAATGATAATTGAATTTTATTAATCGTTTTAATTAATGATTTTTTTAAATTTAATTAATTGTTTTAACTAATGATTTTTGGAATTTAGTTAAATAGTTTTAATTAATGATGTTTTATAATTACATAAATCATTTTAACAAATGATGTTTTAATTAGTCGGTTTGACTAATAGAGGTTGGATTTAATTAATCCGATTAATTTATGACTATTTTGAACTTAATTAATTGTTTTAATAAATGGAATTCAGAATTACTTATCATTTTAATTAATGATGTTTGAGATTAATTATTCATTTAATTAATGACTATTTGAATTAAATAAATCTTTTTAATTAATTGGTTTAATAAAGGTGATTAAAGTAAGTTAGCTAATCTAATAAAAATTGCTCTAATAAAATGATTTAAAGTTAATAGATTGATTTAATAAAGATTTTAAAGTTTATTTACCAATGTTATAAAAGTGTTTGGAAATAATTATCTATTTTATTAAAGATAATGAATTGTTTATTTAAATGTATTTTAAGTGGGACTAATAATCTTGCGGGATAATTAATATTGTTTTTAAAGTTAAAATGGGATTGGAACTCGATTAATGGGATGTTAGTTGGATAATCTTCTAGGTGTTTGGTCTAATGTTGGTTTAGGCCTTCGGGGTCGTGCATTGGGAAAAATTATTCTCTTAATGTTTTAACAATTTGGAACTAATTCTAAAAGCGTTTTACCAATACGGAAATCAAGCCAAAAAGTTCAGTTCGTTTTTAAAAGAAAAAAGTTTGATTTGTTTATGGAAATGAATTATTTCTGTAAAGCAAATCACTTATACGAAAACAATTTATTTGTTTAATTAGCACTAAATATCGAAGAAGTAGAATTGTCGCTATTTTGAAAGTTAAGAATAATCGTGTGACATGACTTTGAGGTAACATTACTTTGACTTGTCCGGTATTATTGTTAACTCAGAAATAGTACAAGTTCGAATTCAATGAGTGGTGATAAGTATACAAGACTTAGTTTCCATGTACGATCATTTTATGTCCTCGATAGTTGGTATCTCAGCTATCAGTTACTTCAGCCACTTTATTTCATCACTTTAACATGATGTGTTGCTCATTTGAGCTTTGTTATCCTTTGTCGGAAATGACTAGACCCAAAGAGAGAGTAGGGGCCAAGTTATGTGGGGCTGCTCCATTAGGGTATCTTCACATCCACTCTAGATTGGATTCGATGTTGCGCATTGAGATCTGAAGTACTCAAATACTCGGTAGCAATTGGCGGGGTCCGGCTTGGAGGTTTACGAGAGCCATCGGAATTCTCAAGTATATTTCAGGTAAGGGGGAAGCACCCTCCTAGTCATTTGTCGGAAAATTTCCTTTTCTTATTTGATTCGAAAACTCTGTATCTATTTTAGCTTTAAATTGCCACAAGTAGAGCCAACTCCTCATCGTTCCATTTAAGTGTTTATTTAGTCCATTCTATCGAGTTTCAACCGTTACTTTATTTTGCCCATTCTATTGAGTTTGGACAGTTGCTTTATTTAGCCCATTCAATCGAGTTTGGATTGTTACTTATTTTGCCCTTCGATCGAGTTTGGATTGTTACCTTATTTAGCCCATTCTATCAAGTGGACTGCTTTCCTGGTTCTATCCATTCTGTCTAGTTTGGATTTCTCTCATTTTATTTCCATTCTTTCACGTCTGGTTGATATTATTTATGCTCAATCATATTTGTTTTTTTTCCTGATATTGATTTCTGCTCTTGCCTGTATGGATGTTATTCTTGTGAGGTAAAAACCCATTCTACGTTAATGGCATGGACTCATAGACTTTTTATATATATTCCCTATTTTTCGAGTTATCTAACGTTGGTATTTCTAGACTGATGCCGGTGTTATTTATTTATAATGCTCGGGCCAGACCAAGTATTTTCCTAGGTTGACCATGGTGTTTTGGATATCCTAGAGGGGAGCTGAAGATTCACCTATCATAGTATTTTACTTTCCACTGTGTTATAGTATACCTATCGGCATTTGTAGGATCGAGATTTCATAACCGTTCAGTTGAAAAGGTTTGTTTTAGCTCTGATATACTTTGTATTTTTTTGAAGAGATAGTTTCTCCTGTCTTTGTTATATTATATGTTATCGTTTCCGCTGTGAGATTCTATTTTTATCTGTTCTATTCTTTTCTTTTATTTACCCTAACAGTCTGTCATTTTTCTGTTGGATGCGTGACATTGGAACACAGTGGCAGTGTTCAGTGTCGACTTTCAATGGTCAAAATGGCAGGCCGTTACATCTGTCTTAGGACACTAATCTTAAGTTTGCTCAACAAGTCATAGCCTCACAAACAATGGATAACTCCTTACCGGTTGTATCATATACAATTCCTAACCAATGGTTCCTTGTCCTAATCTTATTTTGAACTTGAGTTTGCTAAAAAAATCGAAAGAGATTTGTGACGACCCGACTTTCAAGGACCATAAAATCGTATCATCTTTAAGAAAGAAAGAGATAGAAAAGAGAAAAGAAAGAAGAGAAAGAAGAAACAACAATAGAATCTCAACAGCGAAACGAATAAATTATATTAATAACATAAGTATTACATAGTATACAATAACTATCAGAGCTACACAGTCAATACATCACATACTAGACAGTTATAAACACCTGTCTAGTTATTACAACTCAAAACATAATACAGATAAACCACAGAGATACTAACACAATGGAACACTATATATATATCTACACGCAGAAGCCTCCTGCTCCATTGCTCCTCCATAATTCGTCAAAGCTAACCTGAATCCCTTGGCTACTCGTAAAAATTTGAGTACCTAAGATTTTAAGAAAAACGAAAATAAACTCCGGGTCAGACATGGGTCTGGTGTGAGTAACAGGTTAAAGTTGCTTAACTTTGAAAAAACTTTGAAAACAAAAGGTATCACGTAAGACTTCCCACACATAAACATGGAAAAGTTTTTACCTTACGCTAACCAAAACATTTGATAGGAAATCCGATGATATTATAATAGGTCTAGGGTTTTCAAGTAAATAAGAAATAGCCGAAATTGTTACATCTATTAAATTCCAGCTACTAGCCACAAAAGTGGGTAATACAATCAAAACCGAGGGCACTTATTGGATTTTGGAATCCATACAATGGCAGGGCTACCGGGGTACCGCCCGTCACAGTACGTGGCCTAGATCAACGTACCGAGGATCACTCCCAATCCCCTGCAACACAAAGCCGGAACCATTCCTTACTGAACAGTCCCGAACAAGACTACCCCGCAGTTGTGATCAGCAATCGCACCACACAGTCGAAATAAAAGGGACATCTAGACAGGGATAAATCTCGTCCTACTTGGGCATGACCACTTAGCCTTGCTGCACCTCCCCTGTTTTAGCCATTCCCGATTGATGAGGCTTGAGGCTATGATTACCTTTATAGAACACATCACTTAGAATGCTCATCGTCCACCTGACGATGTTCTAAAAGCATTCAATCCATACAAGTTCATTCCGGGTTCGAACAAAACCGAAGGCATTATCTCGTTACACTCATTTTGGAATCACCCTCCGAGTTAACGACGATAACCCTTGCATTCTGAATCTTCATCTTCACTTCAGATACACGACCTATCGTTAATTTGGATCGATGTGGTTTTCGGATACCCAAATATGGAAACCCGATCCCGATCTCATCAAATCCAAAACATATCTTTTAAGGCCAAGTTGTTTTAGAGTTTAAAACAATTTCAATTCATTATCTATATACACACAGATGGATAATTCACAGATTCACAATGGAACATCAACATTATCATCATAAGCAGATAATTCATATCATCAATATAAACAGATAATCCATATTATCATCACCAACAGATAATTCATATTATCATTACAATGCAACCAAAGCATCCATATCACACGGCATTACTCATCTCATAGCTGAGATTACAAACCATTCAAGGCAACCAATATCATCCATTCATACATAAGCAATGATTTAATGATCACATCATCTATAATTAATTTAAAGTAAATTAAATTAATTACTTTATCTCTAATTAATTTAAAATGAATTAAATTAATTACTTCATCATTATAATCCTGCTTAACTTAACCACTAACTAATTATAAATCAATTAATTAATCACCATCTTATTTTCATTTCAATTAATCATTTCTGATTAACAATTTTCTAATTACAATAAGTAATTAGCCTTTGAATTAATTACACAAGTTAATTATACTTAACCCTTACAATAATTAATTTTTAATTGCTTAAGTAATTAATTAACTAAAATTAATCACATCAATCCTTTATTAATTAATTACTTCATTTATTAATTATTCCTTAACTAATCCATTCTAAATCTACATCATTAATTTTATTAATTAATGATTTCTAATTACATTTTTAATTAATCTCTCTATTTAAATTAATTACACTAAGTAATTAATCTTCAATTAAACCACATATATTAATCACCCTTGATTAATAACATCCATTAATTAACTACCCTTAATTACTTCATTAAATAAATTACCCTTTAATTTATTCTCTAATTAATCCCTTGATTAATTACAAAGTAATTTAATCCAAATTACATCCATTACTAAAATATCTTTAATTACATCCAATAATTATCAATTAATTACTTCTCTAAGTAATTACAATCCCATTAATTACATTAAGTAATTATCTATCAAATCATCAAGTGTTTAAATTAATTAAACTTAATTAATTAATCTAAACTAATCACATTAAACTCAATTAATTACATTAAGTAATTAATTGATTAATTACTTCTATTAAGTAATTAAATTTTAACAATTTCGTAAATGATTATCATTAATTAATTAATCTAATTAATTATTAAAATTAATTACATTAATTAATCGTTAAATAATCCTAAGTTAATGACATTCATTAACTATTCTTTAATTTCTTTCATAAGTAATTAATTTAGATTAACCATTATTAATTACAAATCAATTAATATTTAATTACCAATTAATTAATCTCTAATTATTTAATTAATTAAGTGTTAATTACACTCTTAATTAATCCTTAATTACTTGATTAATTAATCTTTAATCATTAATTAAAATCTAATTAATAATCCTTAATTACATATTTATTAACCATAATTAATTAATCTTAAGTCTTAGTTAATAAATTTTAAAAACTCTTAATTATTTAATTAATCATCCATATCATTAATTAATTATTCATCTTAATTATCTTAATAATTTAATGAATCCAAATCATTAAATTTTATTTATCTTTAGGATAAACATTTCTTACTTAATCGAAGTATTTAAAAACAATTTGTTTTCAAATTTACCTTAAATTCCATTTTAAACTTCATTTAAATTTAAGATTTTAAAATGAATACAAATTCATCTAAACAAGGTTTAAAAACAATTTAAAACCTTTATATCTCATAAGTTAAAGAAATATCCAATTTATAAAGAAGTTTTAAAAGAATTTAAAACCCAATTCATTTTTAAATTTCGAAATTAATTTGAAAATACACTTAAACAAACAAGATTGTTTAAGTCATTTAAAATTTAAAATTTTCATTTATTTCAAACTAGAATTGATATCAAATTTGATTCCTGATTACTTATATTCAAAGCTTACTTACATTTTTAAACTTCATTTTTAATTTCTAATATTTTAACCATTTTAAAAAAGAAGTTAAAAAATTTAAATTTAAAATTTTATTTATTTTAAAAGCTAAAACTCAACCCAAATTTCCAGATTTTAAAACTAGAATTTAAACTTATTTAAAATTTCAATTTTACAAATTAAACTTTCAGTTCAAATTTAAAACCCAATATACTTTTACACTTGAAAGTTGTTAAAACCAAATTTAAATTTCAAAATTTAAATTATTTCAAATCTCAGATTCAAACTACTTTGAAATCAGATTTCAAACTCAAGTTTAAACTTATTTTAAAATTTCAGTTTACACTTAAACTTTGCTTTTAATTTTTAAAACAGAAATAGGTTTCTGTTTTATTTAAAACCTGGAACAAAAGTTACCCAAGCCAACCCTAAAATAACTTCGGGACAAAACCTTAACGGCTTCGAGCTACACCCTCAACTAACTCGAGAGAAACCCGAGTAAACAAAACCCCACAAATCAAAACAACCAACCTTACCAAAAAATGATGCACAGTGCACATGCACCGGCCATCCACCTATCTCCGACCAACCTTGATGACTGGAACAAGTCATCGATCACCAATGCATCCCATATCCATCACCAGTACCCTGTTTCCCCCTCGAAATCAAAATCAAGATTAAAGTCCCAAACCTAGAACAAGAACTGGAACACGCATAACCCCTTTCATCCAAACCTGTCAACGCCTCCCCATGGAAGCTCCGACCACCGTTCCCTCTGAAACTCCGACGAAGACCTCGTCAACACACCATCTTCCAGTACCCAAGACATAGTTGAACTCGATCAACTACAATGGCCGAAGTGATCGATTCTATCTAACCCAGTAAAACTAGGGTTCTAAACTTCCAATCACGATCACCATCTCAATCATGAATTACACCATAATCTGATAATTTTCTTGGCCTCACAGATCACTCGTTCCCCTACAGGAGCAAACTTGACCTCCAAGAACAAGTAGATCACCAGAAAATTCAAATTTTCCTCTTTCCAGTTCAACAAGAACTGCACTTAACTCCTAATTCTAAAAGTCTTAATTTTAGTTTTAAAATTCATGGTTTGGTTCAAGTATTCCACTAATGTTAATGAATAAATGAATTTAGAAGTTTGAAATTTTCCACTTATACTTATTTTTACTCTGTTATTTCATTTCCAAGCAATAGAAAAATTATTTAACTTATATAAATTTTTAAAACTTTACTTTATCATGTAATAAACAAGTTTCATTCAATTATTAAATCATAACAGCAACTAGATCAAAAGAAAAAGGATTTTGATCAACATGAGCTTGTACTGTAAACAGACAGTAACTTGTGAAACAGACATTCACCTCATTCCAACATATAGATATACACAGCAAATTCATAATGTATAATCATTTCTAATTAAAAGCATGAAAACAACTTTTACCTACTTAAAATTTTTAAAAGTGGAGTTACTCACCTGATTTTGATGAGCAAAGCACAGTTTTGAAAACCTTTTGAATCCTTTAAACTTGAATGTTACTGATGTTTTAAGTTTGCTTTAATTCCTAGGTTTTGCATGCAGTGGCCACTTTCCAGATTTTGAAGAGAGGAATGCAGGTTTGCTTGCATCGGATTGAATAAAAATGATATAGAGGCTTCAATTTGGAAATGTGTATGGATATGAGGATGAAAATGTTACAGAATTTAGAAGAGAAAAGGATTTTGATTTTTTAGATTTGGTTTTGAGGATTGTTTGAAGTATTAAGTTTTAGCTGAAAATTTTCTTGGTTTGAAAATGAAAAAAAGAAAAGGAAAGGAAGATGTGTATGCTTACATAACTAAATTTATGATTTATTAAAAATCAAAGAAAAATAAAAATAAACAAATTTGACACTTGTCTTTAGTATTAACACTTGTTAACTTTCTTGTTTATTCACTTAACACATGTTATATTAGGTCCTAAGATGTTTACATATGTTCTTTTAATTAATTAGTATTTTTAATTAAAGTTTAATATAATATTATGCTTAATTAATTAGTTTACAAATACTTATTTATATGTATAGATAATTTTTAGGGAAATAAAACCAAGTATAATTATAAATAAAACAATACATTACTTTATTATTTGAAAATAACATTTTAGATTATTTTTAATAAATTTATAAAAGAGATTGTAAATTACTTATTATTTAAATGAATTAATGTTTCATTAATTAATTGTATTTTAAATTTCATATTTAATTACAATCATATTTGTAAATCAATATTTAAAAAAACAAATCTTTATTATTAATCTTATTTAAACCTTAAGCTAAAACCCTTTTTAAATAATTAAACATTTATTTTATAAATTCTAAAATCATATAGTTATTTTATTAAATAGCTTTGAAAAGCTTAACATTAAATAAATCATAATTCCTCAATTACCAAAATATTAGAATTAGAAAATATGTTATATTAATTAAATTTAAAACCAAACTCATCTACTTAAAATATATGAAAATATATATACACATTATAAATAGAAAACAATTTATTAGCTTATTAAAAGATAAAATCTATCAATTAAATAATTATTCGATTAGATTATTAAATTAAATTCAAATTTTATTAACAAAAATTATTAAATCAATTTAATTTTGAATACAAATTATTAAATTGATATTGCCAAAAATTCCGGGATATCACAAGATTATTCGTTTGTACCTTCCATCTTACGATGGCTTAAGTATAATATATGTATCTTGAGTTTGCTTAACAAATACATACAGTTATCTTACCCCTTCTATTTAATATATTAATAATACTACATATAACATTTCTAGCTTGAGTTTACTTAACAACTAGAGAGTATGCCGATAATTTATTGTTATTAAATGGTAGAGGATAAACATTTATACTAAAGATCCATAATCTTTAATATATTTAATTGGGTGATATCGACTTATTGAATAATATATTTCTTATGAAATACCATCGTGATCCAAGTATTAGACACATTAGAAATCATTGTATGCATTTATTCCTTAAGTTTAATTGGGTTTCTTACGGTTCCACCTTTAGTTTATACATTTATATTATATAATTTATATTATTGTATAACTTTATACTTCGTTTAACTTATATAATACTTTATTTATAACATTATATTAATGAAATATTATTCATTTATTTTTAATTAATTAACTCTTTGATAATTTCATATTATTATTCCAAGACAACTTTTATATTGGACATGTCTACTATAATCTTTATAATATATGTTACAACCTTTATAGTAATACATATATATCATATATAGACATACACACGTTATAACTTTCATAGTATAATACATATATCCTATATATGTGTGTTCTAATTTAATTAAACAAATTTTGCATACATGTATACTTATATATTCTAAAAATTTAAAATAACATAGCATATATCACAATATATTATACACATATATAAGTATTAATTAATTAGCATATTTTATTAATTCATTTTATTAATCTTATTAATAAATTTAAATGTTGATGGTAGTATTTAAATGTTTTCAAACATTTTGAAAATATCATTATTTCTCAAACATTTTGAAACTTATGTTGTATTATAATTTTTAAAATAAACACATTTTTACTTTAAATTTAACTTTTAAATTTAAAATTCTTTTTTTTTCAAACCAATTTTGAAAATTAGCCCAAGTCCCAATTCAAATTGGGTCTTTACTATTAGAGGCAACCTTTGGGCTCACCTCACCTTTCAGGCTAAGTTGGTAGCTAGGTAGGACATGATACTTGATTATCTAATTCCAATCCTAGATATTACCTTTCGATACATTGTATTAAGAGGAAAAACTTAATTATTTAGCCCTAACATGTCTATTTAGACCGCATAGGCTATTAGGCTTTGATACCATTGTTAGTCCAACCCAAACCCCTTTGGGGTAACCCAACTAAGTACCTCACAAGCAAGTTTTACATGCAACATTTTGACTAGCACAACCATCATAGGTCATAAGGGTTAAGAGGCAATGCATTCTCATAGATCATAATGTGAGAACCCCCTATCATGCCTGTTACAGGGATCAAACCTTGGACATCTAATGCACTAGGTGAATGTCTCAACCAACCTTACTTTAAAGCCATTATTAGAACTGATCCAACCTACAACAGAAGAAATGAGTGAATTTTCTTTACCATTTTGGATATTTATTGAGCCTATGTGGTCTAAATTTATACTAGATCCAATTTAATAAAATTATAAATTAAATTTTGTTTTGTTTAAATTGTTAAAATGGAGATTTAAATATGACTTAAATTTATAGGTATTATAATGAACGTATCAAAGACATTTATTTATGTGAAGTGTATGTACAGTGTATAAATAGTGTTTATATGTGTAAAAGGAACATGTATAAACGAATTTAGAAAAGGAAACCTTTTGGTTTCCTCTCTTGCCCTATGCAATTAATAAAGGGAAGATATTGCAATATATAAAGAGAGAGAAACTTTTCATTTCTCTCCCTCTTTAATTGTAATGTATTAAATGACATTTATAACTTATCAAATAAATTACACATGCCTTTTTTGTCCAAGTTTTGGTTAATGAAATATATGCATACATCCATAATGATTATACACACGTACATATACACACACACACATGCATATATGTATTTATGTATGCATGCATGTATGTATCTATGTAGTGAAAATCTATTGGTTGTTTTAAATAATTTGAAATTCAAAATTAATATTAACGGAAAAGATTTCAATTAAAGAATGGTCTGACTACAAATTGTTGCATTATCGCACAAAATCCTCTTATAAATTTGAATTAAACTAATATATATATATATATATATATATATATATATATATATATATTTCCATATACACAATCATTATAATTTAATAATTTGGATCTAAACAACATATATTTGCAAACGCTATAGCATATGATCTCTGTATGTATTTATACAAATAAGTTTTGATTCAAAGTTAACAGTTTTCATTAAACTTTTTATTTAGGAATGAAATAATACATTACATTAGACTTTAACCACAAAGAACTAAATTTTCTTTAAAGTCCATTCATTAATCTTAAATCAATTTTTTTTAAAAGGATTAAAATAATCATATACAATATTTACCTTATGAAATTAAAGATCAATTTCAGAGAACACTAGACAACTTAACATTTATAATTCATTTGCATTTGAGTATGTAAATGTTATATAATTATATTCAAAAAATCTCATTTAAAATCAATTTCAGTCTCCCAAGTTTCTAAAATAAAGCAAAATAAATTGGAACGAAGTAGGCATATGTAAACTTGTGATAAGAATTTACAAGTCTAAATAATACAGATAATAATGGTTAGTTATCAAAAGTAATATGGGATTCAAAACACATCAATTTATCATGAACATACACTAAAGGGAGATGATGAACAACACAGGTTTAAATCAAAACGATACATTAAACATGTCTTAATTAGAATAGACATAAAGGCTATTTATTTCACGTATGGCGAGGTTAATAATTAAAACGTAAGGTAAATCATATAAAATCTAATTATATCAATCATACTAATACATATGTGAATATAAATAAGAAAATTACCTTCGGATGTAGCCAATAAATTACACTTTGAACAATTAAAATAAGCTTCTAGATTTAGAAATCAGCATCCAAATTTTATAAGGATCAAGAAGGATAAACCACCTTTAATGAATAGATTTGATTTCGGGAATTTTTGAAGCAATGGATGATCTCATATTTTCAACCATCAGAGAGGAAGGAGAAAACCAGAAAAGTTACATAAAGGAATGAATGTCCAAAAAGGTTATGAAAAGAATGAAATAAAGAAGGAATTCAATGCCAATAAAAGAGAGACATTTTTCCTTCTTTGTATTACTTGTTTTCCATTATTAATTATTTTGAAAACTTGTTATTTATTATCCAACCTTTATTCGAATAGACTGGACAAATCAAACTTGAAAACTATCAAGGCAGGAAGCCTAGAGAGACATCTTAAGAATCAGAAACCAAGTGCAAATAGAGTCACGAGGAAAAGACAAAGCCATCTTAAGAGATTAAAAGCATCAACCCAATCATGTGTTAGATTGGCATCGATCAACATTGTGGATCGGTACCGATCCACGAAATCTCACCCATTCTTGCCCTCTCATACTACATGCTAGTAATGGTCCCGAGAGCCTATTTCAAGCACTACTTCATTGATTCCATGCAATTCTCTATCGATCTCTACAAGCACTTAAAATCATTACTCTACGTCTCCACAAGCACTTAGAATCATGAAGCTAACCATGAATCAAGCTTAGATAAAGAGTTCAAAACAATCCGTATGAAGAATATATGGATCGGTAACGATCCTAACCTATGGATCAGTATCGATTCATGATTATTTCTAAAGTATCTACCTATTTTATTGGGAAAGTAGTGTATGGCATAGAAAACGAGGTGCAGATCGTGGGGGGAAATTTCAGGCTTCTTACAATTATAAATATAGGGATATGGCTCACTTTTATGGGGTTTTTTGGCTCTATCTCTATCTTGCTCTAATTTATTGTAATCACCCATAGATTTATACCGATTCATAAAAACTAACAATTACAAACCATTGATATAAGAAATGAAACCACTAGGTGGACATAGGTCAAGATTTTTCGAACCATTATAAATGCTGTGTTTTCTTTTCTTGCTCTTTTTAATTTATTTTTCTTCACTTATACTTCCTTACACAATCTCTTGGGTGTTTTTACCTTTTTTGGTTCAAACATTTCGACGCTTTCACTGAGAAGATATTCTTAGGAAACTTGGATCCATCATCCACTATTGGATTTCTCAGATCCAAGAGATAGATCCAATATTTCAATCTTGTTGTTCTACTGTTTAGATTTTCAACAATATACAAGAAGCTTTTTTCCTTGGCCTCAAGGAGAGATCACACTACAAACTCCAGAGCTGCTAATAATGTTGAGAACTAAAATACTCAACAAGTGGTGAAGGTGCCTAGAAAAATCAGTCAGAGATCCAGAATCATACTGACGTGTTGACCATAATGGATGAAGGTGCCTAGAAAAATCAGTCAGAGATCCAGAATCATACTGACGTGGTGACCATAATGGAGATGGATTATATGATGAAGAAAATAAAGGATAGGTTCTAGGTGAATCGCAATGAGGTGAACTAGCAGATGTAGGAAAGCTTAAGACTGCTGAATAAGCTAACTCAAAACCGTCGTAGGAGGAGTAGGAGGGCCTTAACATCATCTATTTCAAAGTCTGATTGTTCTTTATCATCTTAGTAGAGTTAGAGGAATAGGAAGTAGAAAATGGCTCGAAACACTTTCAGGGCTTCATATCAAGAGAGAAGATGAGGTAAGGGTTTATGAATTGTACCTATTAATGAGGATGGATCGGTACCAATCCAGGAAGCCTTGGAGCTGGACCTCTCCCTTTGAATGAAGGTGTGGATTTGACTTCTGGTCGCATTGCAGTTGATCAAGATAAGGAATATCGAACAACTGCTGATAATGCAACACACAAGAATCAAATAGGGGGTTGTTGGATGAATGGATCTTTCAAAGTCTGGAGAACACCTGGAATCAAACAAGGTCTCACAAGTAATGCCAAAGAGCATTCGCTGGGCCGAACACCCGGAATAGATCTCGATTACCATCGTTCAACCAAACCTGTAGAACCAGAGTACCTAGCCAAGATGGTTATAAAGCTTATGATTGAAAACTAGCTAAGTAGTAATGATGAACGGGGTACTTCTCCAAGTATAAACCCATTTACCGAGGATATTCTACATGTGAAGTATCTATGGAGTTTTGTAATGCCGAAAATGTAGTTATATGGTTAAAAAATGGATCCAAGGCAGTATTTAATGAAATTCGAGTGGCATATGGATGCTACTAGAGCATCTGATGTCATGAGATATCATTGCTTTCTAATCTTCTTAGAGGAGTAGCAATAATGTGGTTCACCAGCTCCCATTGAGATCCATATTGTCTTTTGCTAAGTTGACTTAAAGGTTTATAGAGCAATTTTGTCTACATACTTCACGCCGGAAGAATGTGATGTCATTATCAGAGCTCTTCCAAGGCGCAAGAGAGTCATCAAAGGATTTTTTTGAATAGGCTCCGTACAGCTATGATAGAACATATGAATGCTAAGGATGACATAGTATTGATGGCACTGATTAAAGGAATTTATTTTTTGATTGATTTCAGGAGATGATTGGAAATAAAACCCTCGTCGATGATGGATATTTTCTATAGGATGGCTAATCAGTTCATACATTTGGAGAAGGCATGAAATTGTCCTAGAAGAGATGATGCCAGGAGTTCAACTAAAGCGTTACATAGCAATATTGCTATAAAAAAGTCTAGAGGGAGTTTTAGAAATATGGATTTGAACGTGGGCAATAAGATTGATGGTCAGAAACAGAGTGATTGTTGGTCTAGGAAGATAAAGTCGGATAATAGGAATTATTCCAGGATTCCTAAGTATGATAGCTATAATGAATTGAATAACTCAATCGAGAATATCTATCTAGCCACTCAAGGTACTGCCTGTATAGGATGCAGACTCTGAAAGAGTGGACTGAGAATGAGAGAAATTTTGGCAAGTTCTTTAGGTTCCATGAGACACATGGTCATGACTCAAATGAGTTTGGAAACTAGCATGATATGATCGAGGAGTTGATTAACAAAAAGAAGTTGCAGGAGTTTGTAAATGCTCTGTAATATGGTATGTAAGAAATTCTAACCCTCTTGGGCCGTCTTCCCAACAGGAACAATCTGGGTTCAGTTTTGAAGAGCCTAGATGTCTTGAAAAATGTTTGGTGGTAGATACAATCATCGATGGACCATATCAGGATGACAAGAGATGGAACAAGATAGAATGATACGTTGGTGCTTTAAAATATGTAGAGAATGAAGGCTGATTTACTATAGAGAATGGAGCTCCAGCAAAAAAATTAAGAACTATGATAGACGACATTGTTTTTCAAAATAGAGATGCTGATGAGGTGGAAGCCTAGACGATTGACCCGCTCATGGTTGCAGCCATGATTGGTCCTATGATTATAGGAAATTGCCGGTTGACTATAGGAGTTCAGTCAATATTTTATTTAAGAAAGCCTATGACTAGATGCTTCTAGAGGGTAAGGATTTGGAACATTGTAAATCTCGAATCCAGGGATTTATGGCAATGGAGCCATCGGATATGTGGAATTCCTCGTGATGCTTGGTAAGGGCGACCATAATCAAGTGTAGGTCATTCCTTATATTTTGTTGGATATTCATTCCACTTTCAATGCATTTGTTGGCCAACCGGCCCTGGCTGAATTCGGTGTGGGTATTACTCCTTGGTGTTTGACGATGAGGTTTCCTAAAGTGAATGGTGTGGGAATTGTACAAGCAGATCAGGGGCTTGGCCGTGAGTGTAATGTCGTTGAGATAATGGAGGCATGGCGAAAAGAGAAAGGAAAAGGTGTAGAGGGAGCTCGCTACATCAAGGCTTTGGATGCATAGCAACCGCTACTTGAGCGCTGGCTCGGGCAGCATAGTCAGTTCCATAAGGATATGGATCCATGAAAAAGAGACGTTGGATGGAAGGGCAGCTCCAGTCGAGTTTATGATCAACATTCCCAGCCTGGATGATCCTTTGTGGATCCTGAAGCTTAGATCATAGCTTGACATGAGGTTGATGGAGGAGTTGATTAGTTTCCTCCAGGAAAACCTGGATGTATTCGCCTAGATACGCTCTGACATGTGTGGAGTTTCACCAAAGATGTCGAGCCATGCATTAAATGTAAACCCGAAATGTGTTCTCATAGAATTGAAACACCGTAGCCTGGGTCCAGAGAGATCCGCTGCACTGAAAGAAGAAGTGGAAAAGCCGATGGACAATGGCTTCATCCATGATGCCTTATACTCGGAATGGGCATCCGATCCGGTCTTGGTAAAGAAAGCTAATAAGAAGTGGAGGACATGCATCGACTATTCTGAATTAAATAAGTTTTGCCCAAAGAATAGCTTCCTGCTTATAAGAATTGATCAGTTGATGGACTCAATAGCCAAAGATGAACTGCTCTCATTTGTGGATGCGTACTCTGGATACAATCAGATTCTAATGCACGTCTCGAACGAGGAACATACCAACTTTATAACTGATCTAGGACTGTATTGTTGTCTTGTCATACCTTTCAAATTAAATAATGCTGGATTGACTCAACAATGGCTGTTAAACAAGATGTTCAAAGATTAAATTGGATGTTCGATGGAAGTCTATATGGATGACATGATCGTGAAGTCACAACACTCAGGAAACCACATTGACAATTTTGTAGAGATGTTTGTCGTTCTCCAAAAATACGAGATGAAACTTAACCTTTTGAAATGCTTATTTAGTGTTGCATTGGGAAATTCTTAGGCTTTATTGTGAATTCATGTAGGATTGAAGCCAATCCAAAAAAGATCGAGACACTAAGAAACATCAAAGCCTCGAAGACGATTAGGGAAGTTCAGAACTTGAATAGAAAGGTCACTGCCTTGTGTAGATTCATCTCCAGAGTAACAGACAAATGCATCCCTTTCTTTAATATGATTAAAAAGTAAAAAAGAACTTTGTTTGGACATAGGAGTATGAAGACGCATTCCAACCTCTGGTGGATCACTTCTAGAGATCCTTCATTCTTTCGAAACCGATGGTTGATCAGGACATGTTGTATAATTGGTAGTGTCAATGCATTCCTTGAGCATCGCACTTGTACATGAGGAATCATGCATCCAACGACCAGTTTACTACATTTGTAAGCGATTGATAGGGAAAAAAGAAATTATCGAAGGCTGGAAAAACTTGTATACTGCCTGCTGATTGCTTCAAGGAAGCTCTACCCTTAATTGCAGGCTCACTTGATCAATGTTCTCACCGACCAGCATTTGCGAAAAATCTTGTAGCAACTTGAAACTTTTGGATGACTATTGAAATGGAACATTGGATTGAGCCAATATGATATAACCTATCACCCTCAAAGAGCTATCTAGGGACAAGTTTTGGCTGACTTCATAGTTGAATACACTAGGTGAGATGATACTACAAAGAGAAGTGGTGAGTAGAATGCTAGGCGGAAGATGTACACGGATGGTGCATCGAATGAACAATGTTCCGACACTGGATTTGTGAAAATGACTATGCTATAGGATCGTGGAATATGGATATTATCTAAAATACTTGTGCGGAATATAAAGTAAATGGCAGTAAAATAAAATGACACCAGATATTTTTATATTGGCTTGAACTCCCGTTCTACGTCGAGTCCCAGACTCCTTCTGGAATTCTAACTAGCGGCCCTCACTTAACCCGGAGGAATAGGTTTACACCGCCTGAGCAACCGAACATGATTTTCTCACTTGAGAAATCGAACAGGACTTTGATACAAATGAAATGTTTTCTTGACTTTGTATGCTCTTGTTATAACACATATTTGTCAAGTGAAGTACACCCTTCCTTTAATCTTTCATCAAGTAAAATATGTATATTTGTGTGTACGTAAAGATAAGGAAGATTAGATTGCTTAAGAAATGTAGAATTATGATCGTATCTATATGCAATAGAAAGTTGAATATTTAAGAGAACAGTAATTTCAAAAAAATTAATTCAAAGTAAATCTTGAAAATCATGTTTATTTATAGTAAACAAAGATTTACATCCTTTGGTGAAAGGTTCTATCCAACAATAATGGATGTAACTCTCGACGAAGAAGAAATCTCTTCGTGAAAAGAAATGTCTTTTCAAAAGTATGATAGTTATAACCAAGTCAATCGACTGGTCAAGGAAATTCAGTCGACTGAATTTGAAAACATATACATGCATATATGTATGCACAGGTTCAGTCAACTGACTATATGCATTCAGTCAACTAATCTGTGAATTTCCATAAAACCAGTTTGAAAATCATTATAAAGACAATTTTAAATAATCATCGATTATATGTGAGGGAGTGTGAGCTACTTAAGGATAGATTTTAACATATATGAATACTAACCTAGACTATAAAACAAAAAATCATAGTTGATATATAATCTTCGAGTCTAGTCGCCTTTGTAATTTGTAGTTGTAGATTTGTCGAATATTCTATCATTCTTATGTCATCTTGATCGTCTTGGTATGAGTCAAAACCTAATATCCAACAAGTTATACTTGCCACTCTCAAGGAGCGTTCTATCTGTTATGCCTTGAGATTCGATTTCCTTACAACAAACAATGAAGTGGAGTATGTAGCAATGGTTGCAAGACTTAGAATCACCAAGGAACTGGGAGTTAAAATTTTACGCATATTTTGTGATTCCCAACAGGTGGTGTGTCAAGTCCGAAAGGAGTTTTAGAAAAAAGGAGTGAGGCTAGCTCTTGATCTAAACCGTGCTCTTGAGCTGCTTAATGATATTGAATACTATACGATAACGCATATTCCGAGAGAGGAAAATGTGAAGGTCAACTCATCGGCTAAGTTAGCCAGTTCTGGAGATAGACAACTCTTGGGCCTGGTTTCGGTGGAGGTACTATTGGCTCGGAGCATCGACCATTTGGATGTCGATTGGATCTTGGAGCCCGAGCTTGAAAAGGAGTTATGGATGACTCTAGTAAAGAACTATTTGCAAAGAGGAATCCTTTCAAAAAGAAAGAACGAGCGACAGAAGCTCCTTTATCAAGCTTCGAAATATATCTTTCAACAAGGAGAACTTTACAAGAAAGGATACTCATTCCCAACATTACGGCGTGTCACCAACAATGTGGCCAAACGAGTCCTAAGGGAAGTTCATAAAGAGGTCTGTGGCGACCACATGTAACATCCTTATTTTTAATCAAGCATTATTCAAGACATTTAATTGGATAGATTAAATAGAATAATGTAAATGGCTAAGGAGAATGAGATTTGAAATTTAATAAGGTCGTGTGATACTTAATTAAGTAAGATTGTTTAAACTTAACATGAAAGAGAAAATATGAGGAGGGCAAAATAGGCAGATCCATCCTTTAACCTTTAAAACACTGTCTCCCTCATTTCATTCTCACTTTATTCATACAGAAACAGTCGTAAGAAAAGTAGAATTCCATTAATCAATTTAGGGAGGGTGAACCAATGGAGATTCACAAATTCAAGCTTAGGGATTCAAGAGCTAAATCAAATCTCAACTCCAACAAGTAATTTTAAGATGAATAATAAGTTTCCTATCTCTATTTTTGCTTTTTAAATTTGGCTATGGGTAATATCTGAATCATTTTGAAATTTTTTGCCAAGATATGGTTGAATATTCATTGTTTGGATATAATGGTGAATTAAAGGATTTTAAGAAATTATTTAAATTATTTTTAAGGGTAAACCTAATATTTTAGTCTTTAAATGCTTTGATTATCTGATATGTTGTACAAAATATTATTTTGGATATGGGTTTTTAATTTCATAATTTTCCAATCTAGATTATTTCATGAGGTTTCTAAGGACAAAATATCTTCATTTCGGGTTTTAATTATTTAAAATAATTAAAAATGGTTTTTGGCTTTGAACTTTTTGTATAATAAAGAGAAGGATATTCTCGAATTTTTATGAATTTTTTGTATTTTTCCCAAGTGATTTCAGTTTATTATGAATTTATTATTCTAGATAAGCATTTGAAAGGATAATTAATTATAGATATTATTTATTTATTTTAAACTTGTTTAGGAACTTGAAATTTTAGTGTGGTAGTAATTTCTAAAAAGGATTTGTAAAGAAAATGCTTTTTTCAATAGAAATTGGACAAGAAAAAAGGTTTGGTGAAATTTTTCGCTTAAAGTAATAATAAAATAGTTTTCTTAAGAGTTATAATATTGTTATGCCACCATATGCCATCAAGCCTAACGATGAAGCCGCATTATTAAATGTCGATGTTGATTTGGGATTGAATGATGAGCAGAAAAGGAGATTGGCTTCTAGACAGTTGTAGAGGAGCTGCTTTATTCTAGCGGAACAGAGTTGCTATAAGAGTCCTTGAGGAGGAATTGACTTAGGTAGAACTTCAAAGGAGTTTCAAGGTAAGGTTTTTCTCTGAAGTAGCCAAGTTAGCCTTGCTCGGAAAATTCATAGAGTTGGACCAAGGGGAAATGTAAGTGTTGGAGTACTCTTGTAAATTTGATGAGCTATCTAGGTATGGATATGCCACTATTGACACTATTATCAAGAGGAACGAGAAGTTTATCTGGGGATTAATGTTGGAGATTGCTACGGAAACTATGCCACATCTCAAAGATCCATCAAATGTAGTAGTGGAGATGGCTATCTGGAATAAAGAAATGCTTTCAACCTTTGGGAAAGAGAAGTCGGTAGAGAACCAGAATTCTCAAAATAAGAAGAAGAAATTCTTTAAAAAGAAGGGAACTCAGAAAGGTGTGGCTACCAAAAAGGGGGAAGCTGATATAGTTTGTTACAAGTATGATAAGAAGGGTAATATGCTAATGAGTGTAAATCTGGTGATGGCAAGATGGTTGTCGGGAAGTAGAATGTGAAATGCTTTAATTATGACCAGGTGGGGGCATTATAAGAACAAAGTCCAGAAGCGGCCAAGGCTAACAAAGGAAAGGTGTTTGCTTTGGAGCCATCGACATCAAGACCATTAGTAGTTGAGATGGGAAAGTCTATAATGGAAGGTACACTTTTGATTCATAGCATATCAGCTAGGGTACTGTTTGATATTGTTGCATCAAATTTATATATATTTCGGTGTTCAGTAGATAAGTTATGTTTAGAACCATCATACCTTGTTGCTTCCTTAAATTGATAGCTAATCCAATAGGAGGGTATGCAACTCTAGGGGATGAGATGTGACCATCTAGAGTTTGTGTTGCTAGGTTATACTTTTGCCTGCAGTTTTTATGTATTTGGTTTCATGGGTTTTGGGATTATTTTAGGTATGGATTGGTTGAGCGGATACGATGCTAGGATATTTTTCCAGGATAGGAAAATATCATCGAGACACCCTAATAGTAGTGACCGAATAGTAAACTTGTTGAAAATACAAGTCTAAAAATTTGTTCTTTATTGGGCGCCACAAAAGTGCAAGACGAATTGAATTGGGTTTTAATTATAAGAGAATTTGCAGATGTTTTTGAGCCAGTTAGAGGACTACCACCAAAACGAGCTATGATTTTTGAACAGATCTTATAGTAGGAGTTGAACCCAAAAGTAAACCACCTAGCTGGATGACACCTTTCGATATAAAGGAGTTAAAGGTGCAGCTAGTGGACTTAAAAGGACCAATTTTTATTGGACCAAGCAGTTTACCCAGGGGAGTTGCCACGGCCTTGCTAAAGAAACTGGACGGGTCATTGAGATTGTGAATCGACTATCATAAGTTGAACGAAAGGTGGATAAAGAATAGATATCCTTTTCCTAGAATTGATGATTTGTTTGATCAGTTGAATGGAGCCAAGGTATTTTCCTAGTTGGATTTGGTGACAGGGTTCCATCAGTTCAGAGTGGCGGAGGACAGCATTCATTTGACAACGTTTCAAATCAGGTATGATTCGTACGAGTGATTATTGATACTATTTGGATTAGCTAATGCGCCAGTTTTTTTGTAGACGTAATGAACTAGATTTTTTAAGAGCACTTTGATAGGTTCATGTTGGTGTTCATTGATGACATTTTGATATATTCTAAGGATAAATGAGACTCATTTTAGAATAATGCTTGGGACGTTGAGATATCATCTGCTGAATGCGAAGTTTTCGAAGTGTCATTTCTGGAAGAAACGAGTGAGGTTTTTGGTCGTGTAGTTTTAGAGAAAGGGTTTTCATTCGCTCCAGCCAAGATCAAAGATTTTTAACAATTGGAAAAGACCTGAGATGATGATCGAGATAAGAAGTTTTCTTAGATTAGATGGTTATTACTGGAGATTTATCAAGGATTTCTCATGGATAGTAGCGCCTTTAACTAAGCAAACCAGAAAGGACGTGAAGTTTATTTGGTCTGATAAATGTAAGGAAGCATTTCTTGAGTTGAAGCATTTGTTGACCAATGCGCCCATGTCAGAAGTTCCAAATGGGAATTAAGATTTTGTGGTGTATACGGATGCGTGTGGAATAGGATTAGAAGCTATATTGATGCAGAAGGGTAAAGTAATTACCTATGCTTCTCGGCAGCTTAGACCATATGAAGTTAGGTATCCGACTCATGATTTGAAGTTAGCAATGGTGATTTTCCCATTGAAGATATGGAAACACTGCCTCTTATGATAATGATTCGAGTCGTATGCAGATCATAAGTCTTTGAGGTATTTATTCTCTCAGAAAGAGTTGAATATGAGCATCAGAGGTGGCTGGAGTTTTTAGCAGCTTTTGATTTTGGTATAAGTATGCATCAGGGAAAGGAAATAAAGTTGCAGATGCACTTAACTGAAAACTTCAGAATATGGTGTTAGCTATGTTGGCAAAATGGAAGGATCTGGAGGCATTGACTGCTTGTAGTGTGTAGGTAAGATCGACTTCTAGTTCTAGTCAAAGTATAGCCATGTTATCATGCTTGGAAGTTCGATCAATGTTGATCGAAAGAATTGCTTCTAAGTAGAGAGATGGTCCATTGTTAGCCGAAAAGATTAGAAGATTGGAAAGTGGCACCGAGATCGATGATCTAAAGAATTTTAGTCTTGACCAGATGTGATGATTAAGAAAGAAGGGATGATTATGTATTTAAATTTTGGAAACCTAAGGAGGGAAGTTCTTAGGGAGTGCCATCAATCAAAGTTTACGATTTATCCTAGGGGAACCAAGTTGTGTTTGGATATAAAGAGAAGTATCTTCTGGAAAGATGTGAAAAGGTATGTAAAGCAGTGTCCGAATTGCCAACAAGTAAAAGCCGAACATCAAAAGCCGAGTGGATTGCTTCAACCTTTATATACACCAGTTTGGAAAAGGGATTCGATATTCATGGACTTTATTGATGGGATGCCAAGGTCAAACAAGAAAAATGAAAGTATTTTGGTCACAGTGCATAGGCTGACCAAGAGTGCACATTTCATCCCCGTTAGATCAACCAAGATGGCACCTATATTGGCCGAATTTTTTTACAAAGAAAAAGCTCAGACTGCATGGAATTCCTAGTAGTATAGCAAGTATTAGAGATGCATTATTCACTAGCAAGTTCTGAAAGAGTCTACAGGAAGTGTTGCGTACCAAGCTTAAGATGAGTACCACTTATCACTCTCAGACGGACGGGATAGAGAGAGTCGATAAGGTACTAAGGATTTATTTAGAGCTTATGTACTAGTCATGGGAAGACATTTGGAATTTGTTGAGTTTTCCTATAGTAATTGTTATCGGACTAGTATAGAAATGGTGCCTGTTTGTGTTAAAATTGGGAACAACACTCGTCGTAAGTTTTTGAAGAGATAATAAATGAAGAAAGTAAATTAAAATGTGGATTATCTAACAAAAACTCCAAATAACATGAAGTAAATTGCACGAGAGACAACGATTTAGAGTGGTTCGGCGTATTTCCTACGTCCACTATGAAGTTTTGTTATTTTATTGCTTGATATTCGGAGAATACAACTTTTTTATGTCAAAGTACAGCAAGTAGTAAGCCAAAATTCAAAATCAAAGGCAGTGGTGGTGCTCTGAAGCAATTCTGGCAGCGTCCGGGCGTGCTTTATCTCTAAAATTCTCCGATCCCTTTTCTGAATGGCCAGGAGCTCTATTTATAGGTGTAGGAGGCTAATATTTTGCCTAAAATCAGGGGAGAACGCTTCTAGCACGTGTGGGGGGCCCACATAGCCGAATTCTGGAGATCCGGGCCCACTTTGGGATCGATTCGACCCTTGGTTCGAATCGATCAAAATAGTGTCCAATCATGATGAAACTTGGCGTGGACATTCGTCTATGTATATGAAAGCTCCTGTGAAAATTTCATAGCATTTGGATTTGTAGATCTCGAGTTATGATCGATTCAAGATGGTGTGTTTCGCCCTATGGATTCGTTCGAATCGATATGGTTCGAATCCATAGGGTCGAATCCATGCTTCTGCACGTGAAGGTGATGACGTGGTGCACATGCTTCAGGTCAATCCTCCTTTTCCTCCGAGTTTTCTGGGTCATACCCTTGGTTTTAGCTGCTATGACTCGATGGATTCGTAGTAATGGATTCGAAGGTATGCTTCTTCGAATCGATTGAACACAAGTTCCCATTGTATCGATCAGGATATTCCATAGCCAATCGATACAAGGACTCCACTGATGAATGGATTCGAAGGATTCTCTCTTGATGGACTCGAAGTAGGGAGAGGTTTTCAATGGATTCGACCTTGAGATCGCCTTGATGGATTCGAAGTGTGGCATATGGGGATGGGTTCGAACCATAGCTATTCCGATGGATTCGAAGCTAGGTGGTCTGGATGGATCCGAACTAAGGCTTACTCGATGGAGTCGAAGCATGGCCTTGTGGACGGATTCGAACCAATGCGTGGTTGATGGAGTCGAAGAATGGCCACTTGGATGGATTAGAACCAATGCACGGTCGATGGATTCGGAGCATGGCCTACTTCTGATCGATTCGAACCTACGCAATTCCTGAGGGATTCGAGCCTATATCATTCCATCTATCTCCCATTGGCGATAACTCGAGCATACGAACTCGGATTGCGCCAAAATTCGAAACGTTGGTTCCCACGGCTTCTCTTGACGTGTCTTATCAATCATTGCCCGATCCGGACTCGGACAAAATTCATCGATATTTGTAGTTGCCCAATCAATCGTTCCAAATTGAGGACATGTGATCCTGTCTTTTTCCAGTCAGTTCCTGGTTATCTCGGCCTTGCCAAAAGGTGGGATAACATTTGCCCCCCAAAGTATGTCTTGTTAAACATGACGTGCTTTGAAATACTGCAGTCTATCGTTGGACAACTAGAACATGCTTTGCTGAGAGTTGTATTCTCTATTGCTGTTGCCAATCGTCGTATGATTGTGATCGGCTGTTCGTCGTTGAAATCATGACGAGATGGATATCTGATCCCTGTGAATGATAACGATCAAATATTAGTCAAACATATGTGCATATATGTACCACCTTGACTTTGGCTAACGTTGCGTGATTGCAAGTTGTTGTCAGTTCGGTCTGTTATCGAATTCTGCATTGGTCCTCTCCTGAACCGATTTGAGATTCGAGTTAAGACACTGTTTTTATGATTGTCTATGATCGTCCTCCTGTATCGATCCTCTCCTGAATCGATATAAAAGGTAGATAAGTATTTTTTCAAATTGAAGCGATTCGTCCGTTCTCATCGGCGGATTTTGATGGATTCGAAGTCATGCATGTTCGAAGCGATAGCTATCGAATCAATGGTTCAATGGTCTTCGTGCTTCGAATCGATACAATTTTCAATCCAACCTTTGTTCGATCGCTCCTTCGAATCGATAATGCCTCACATCGATCCTGCAGGGATGGATTCGAACGTGTAATGGATAGGAAGGCAATGGATTCGAAGTGAAGTATGGACTCGGCCGTGTGATGGATTCGAAGCAACGGCTCTACACTGGGATGGATTCGAACGTAGTAGGTTATTGAGCGGTCGTTCAAATCGATGGAGCATGGCGAGTGACCGGTTGTAGAAGGTCAATATTACCGGGAGACGAAGAGCCTCAAGCGTTTTCTCGAACCCATATAAATACGCGAGGTAAGCCTCACTTTTACTTTTTACTTTTTACTAGTACCATCGCCGCTTCTTCGAATCGATCCTCCAGAGCTAGAAACAACCGTGTCTTTGCACGAAACGATAAAATTCCACCAAGTCTTCTTTTGCAATCAGATCCAATCAGGAAACCAAAGGATCGATTCGAGCGTAGGGAATGATAAAACTGGAGTTTCCAGCATCGATTCAATTCTTTCTTCTGAAAATCATAAAGGGTTGTGAGATCTGGAATGGGTCGACTTGATGGATCTGAGGAACGAAACCATTCAATTCGTATCGATTGTAGAATGTTGTCTTGGAGGAGCGTAGATATTGATGGACGCTATCTTCCTCCATTGCTTCGCATCGATCCAGGAATGAACAGTTCGAATCGATCTTGAGTGCAAGGCTTCGAATCGATGGTTGTAAAAGAAAAAGGGTCTCGTGCCGATCGATTCGAAATAACGGTATTCTGATGGATTCGAAGGTGTTCAATATTGATCGATTCGAAGTTATGCAGAGCTCATGGATTCGAATTGTTCCTCTGTCCCAAGGTCTCATCGAGTTGAACTACACGGAGTCGGGGCGTGTCGATTCGAATTTCATCGATTCGACCCGTATCGATTCGAGTCGATTATTTCGAAGTTCGTCGATTCGACTCGTATCGATTCGAGTCAATCGATTCGAACGTCCTTGCTTCTGAGACTCCTACCCTTCTGATTTGCTCTAACATCTGAACTACGACCAATTTCAAGTTGAACTTTAACGAACTCACTGAACTTTAGCATACTTGACTCCGGCGAGCTTCGGCCTTGCATAATAGAATTTGACTTGACCTCCCTTTTGGAGCTCGTCGATGGCACCATGACTTAACCAAAATATAACGAATTTATACTTGAATTGGTCAGTAGCATCGAGATGGCGTGAAAGTGACGGTCAGCGATGACGGTCATTTTCATTCTCAAATTCTGAAGTTTCGTCGTTCGGATAACTTGTTCCAACTTGTGAAATCTGCTTAAGTTATGCATAGCACTTGCATTGCACGACATATTCATACACTTTACACTGGGGGAATGCATGGGCTTTTTATGTATTCAACGCCGCTTTCTGGTGAGTTAGTTAATTATGGAATCTTCGAGTTCTCAACAACAAGAAGTACAAAGCTCGCCTCCTCCAGTGCTTGAGATTCCGGAAATCCCTCCTGAAGTTATAGATCTGGCTCCGGATGAGTTGCCGGAGGCCATATTTATTGAAGATCCCGTCGATTTTGTTCAGTCCAATATCTCGGAGTCTTTGTTGAGCCGGATATGTTCGAAGCATAACATATCCCTAGACGATGTTCTATTACCTAGTGTCGATGACAGACCACATAACCCACCTGAAGGATATACTGCCTTTTACCGCCATGCCTGCGCGGCTGGATCTCTCCCTCCTTTTAACCAATACATCAGAGAGATGTTGTCGTACTTGGGAATCGCTCCTTCACAACTCTATCCCAACGGGCATGCATTGCTGAATAGCGTCTTTGTCATATTTATGGACTGCCTTTTTCGCCCGCCAAGGCCAAACGAGACCAGGCACATATTCAATTTCAAGAGTAGGGGTGATAGCCCATCTATCACTTTTCTGGAAGCGGTTAGAAAATGTCAGGTTGTGACTGGGGCCTGGACCAGGCTTAGCTATTTCAAGAATGAGCGGTTTTTTGTTCGATGCCCCCCAGGGTTTGCCAGGAGATGGTTGTCCAGACGTAAGTATCATAAGTCATCCTTGAATGGCCACTCTTAATACTTGCACTAATACTCTGTTACTCTTATAGCCATCATTTTGAGACCTACCGGTGGGCATTATAGAGGCATCGTTCAAAGTTTGCAAATGGTCCCGAGCGACTCAAGGTACATCAACTTGCTGTTGACCGACGATAACTTAAGAACGTTGGGTTTGATTGAGATGAGCCAGAGTATTGTAATTGAAGGGTTGGCAAAATCGGCCTCGAGGAAGAAGAAGAAAGTGGTAAAAAGAAAACCTGGCATTGTGATAAAAGAAGCAAGCGATGATGAAAGAACGCCCACGGACACTGAGATAGCAGCCGACCTTTCCCGAATAGAAGAGGGTCAGAAAGGCAAGGCTGATGTTCCTAAGTTTAAGAGATGGAAGTCTGTAGTCGTAATCCGTTCCAAACCTGGGGTTACTGTCTCCAGCGCCGCTCCTCGCCAGTCCGGAGACTTTTTCACAGGGCTGGACGATATTCCCATTCCGGACTACGTATCTCTCCACCATGGGTCCGGGTTGGAAGAGCTCCGGGGAGCGCTTGATATAAGCGAATCTTTACCCGTTAGTGTAATCGACGCTTCTGGTTGGTCGGGGGGTTGTGCATTCATACACTTTCACAATACTTCACGACTTCCATATGCATTGTAGTGCTTTTCCTTGGTACTTAATTGAATTGTTTCTTCTTTACAGGTGCCATGTCGGATCGTCCTTCTACACTTGATAGACTTCGGCGAGTGCATCATTCTTCATCTTATTACGAATCTCGCCGTAAGGATTCTGATCATGATCGTGATCGGAGGCATTATGAGCAAGAGCATCGTGAGAGGGACCATTCCCGACATTATTCTAGCCAGGAGCATTCCGATAGGGACCGAAGGTACCGTTCACTCTCTCGTTCTCCTCCGCCACCCAGAAGCCAGGCACCTGCACTTGAACCTTCGCGACAACAGCCATCTTTACAGATCTCAAAACCTGGTCCACATCGTTCTAGGACTGATACAGCTACGACCATAACTGTGGAGGAGCCCCTCTCGAACCATCTGGTGAAGGGGCTATAAGAATTGCTCAACTGAAGAAAGATTTTCCAGAAATATGCTTTGATGCTTACATCTTTCCTCCCAATCTCAAAAGAATTCCCGAAGAGGCTGTGAACACCGCCCTCAGCTATACCCGTGATTTCTATGCTCAGTACAAAAAATGGTACAAGGCGGCTGTTAAAGCTTCGAAAGTAGCCTTCGATCGAGCCAAAGTTATTGAGAAACTGGAAGCAGACTTGGGTCAGAAGAACCGTATTGTTGACATACTTCAATCTGAAGCGGAATTCTCTCGTAAGGCCGAAGTTGAGTCGCTAAAAAAGGCCGATGAGACATTAGTTGAGATGGCAAAGATGCAACAGGGGCATTACACTTTAGTTGAGGACTTGGGCCATCGGTACAAAAATGTTGAGGCCGAGCGGGATGCGGCAATCAAAGAACTAGAGGAATTAAAGGACAAGTTCGTCGACATAAACAAGGAAAAAGATAATGCTAATGTGGCCGCACAAGAAGCGTGTGAGAAAGCTGTGTATCTCCGAGCTGAACGAGAGGCGGCGGTCGCTAAAGTTGAAGCGGTGGAGGCAGAAGTGGAAGGGAGAGTTCAGGCAGAGCTATTCAGGGTAGAAGCCGAGTTTGATGAGCTTCTTGACACTTACAATGCTAATGTGCTTGAGCACAGGAATCTCTCGTGGCTCGGAGATTATTCTACGCTTCTACTCAACGCTTGGAGAAAATTGGTGGCGAACAAGAAAGCATCTCTCCCCGAAGGTGCCGTGGATGAATTTGAACTCGAGTCTCGCTTTTTGAGCGAGGAGGAAAGGAAACTTCTCTATGAAGCGATGATTTCTGCTGAGAGCAAGAGACTTGGTTTTCACCATGTGGAGACTGGCGAGGGTTCTGGAGCTGCACATTGTAGTGAGGATGTTTCAGTTGCTGCCCTGACCTCGTCTGGAGTTACTGCTACAGTTGGTCCACATGTTGTTCCTGCTTATAACCCGGATTGACCGGAACTATCTCTCGGTACAACTGCTGTTTTCGAGCTCGTCTCATCACCGAGCCAAGGCAAAGAAGGTATTTTAAATATTCCTTAAGTGTTTTAGAATGACGAACTTGGAACAGATCGTTTGACTGATTATTCTCATTTCTTTTCGACCAGTGACTGAAAGTGATGCGCCAGCACTTCCAGTACCACAAATTTCGCAGTCAATGCAAGGGGCTGTCGTTATTGAGGCTATTACGACTACCACCGTAACCGGCGAGATTGGAGAGGGGAGTTCAATGTCGTTTGATGTTCAGATGATTGAGGAACTTCTCAAGCAGCCCTGTGAACCTTTTACCGATCCTTCTTTTGCAATGGGTGGAGTCGCTCCAACTTTTATCTCGTTTATGCCGACTATCAGTGTGTCCGGGGCTGCTCAATCTTCCCGAGAAGAAGAAATCCTTGCCGAAATAAGCGCTGAAATGGCTGCGGCGACGACGGTTGGTGGTTTCGGAAGCGATGTTGCTCCACCAAGCATAACTCCTTTAATGGTTACCTCTCCTGTCGGTACAGCTATGACTTCTAGTGCCGAGGCTCCACCACCTGTTACTGCTCCTCTGCCTCCGGTTCGTCCTCACAAAAGGATCTCTATTCCTTCTAGCTCTGAGGAAGACGTTGATATTATGCCAGATCCTGAGGATGTTCCAAAGAAGGACAAAAAGTCTCGCAGGAAGCCGGATAGTGGGTCTAGCAGCTCAACTCCGAAGAAGAGACCCCGGAAGAAGAAGGAGTGAACTTCTCGTTTTATCATGTGGTTGTGAAATGGCAATTCTTTTTACTTCTCCTTTTTTGAGCCGTGTATAAGTGTGGATTCGGCACCCACTCTATGGACTATTTTTTGTTTCGTCATGTAATCAAACTCCTTTTTTGTTTGTTGATAAAATGGAAAACAACTCTTTTCTCTTTTGCTTAAGTATTGCATTGATTAGCTCGTGCTCACATATGTCATAAGCCTTGAATACATGTCCACACTCCGAGGACTTAACACAATTTGCAATTAACAGTTCGGCCCATACTCTGGGAACTTATTAATTATCAATATTTATGACTTAGTTCGCTCTCCGGGAACCTGTAATTGATGTTTATACTCCAATTCGCACTTCGAAAATTTGGATTTAGTGATTTATACTCTGGTTCGTTCTCTGGGAACCAAGAGTTGGTGTTTATGCTCCAATTCACACTCTGGGAATTTGGAGATAGAGTTTTATATTCTGGCTCGCACTCCGGGAATCAAAAGTTGAAGTTTATACTCCAGTTCGCACTCTGGGAATTTGGAGTTTGCTCATACTCCGGGAGCGATAGATTTATACTCCGGTTCGTGCTCCGGGAACTGAGAGTTGAAGTTTATACTCCAATTCGCACTCTGGGAATTTGGAGTTGGAGGAGGGATTGTCGTGTATCGATCCCTGTGAATGTTGATGTAGTGTTCTGCCCCCGAGCTCGGGTTTCACTTAGCGAGTGACCGGTCGTATCACAGTCACTCCTTATTTAAATAAACCCCACCGCGTGATGGAACTTAGCTCTCCATGCATCGTGATATTGTACGTCATATTCAGTAAATCACAGCTCTGGCTCGAAGAGATGGCATTTTATTGCTGAAACGAGAAAATATGGCAAAGTCAGTTGCCTTATTACAAATTTAAATCTCGAAATGCTAGAATAAAATGCAAAGGGATAAATCAACAGAAAATAAATAAGTAAAGTCTTTTATATGTAGTAGCGACGAAGACTTTCGCTATTCCAAGCTCTCGGCAAAGTAAGACCGTCAACGGTCGATAATTTGAATGTGCCATCTCTGAGCTTTTGTGAAATCACATACGGCCCTTCCCAATTTGGCTTCATGTGCGAAGGGACCGGATAGATCCTTTTGAGTACGAGATCGCCGAGTTTGAAGGTTCGCGGACGAACCTTGGCATTGTACAATCGGGCGACTTGACTTCGATATGCGGCTGCCCTCAAGTCAGCCTCTTCGCGCTTCTCATCGAGTAAATCCAAAGATTCGGCAAGTAGTATGGCATTTGTTTTCGGATCATAATATGTTACACGATGAGAGTACACTTCCATTTCGACTGGAATAACGGCTTCAGAGCCGTAGGATAGAGAAAACGGGGTATGACCGGTTGCAGTTTTATGAGTTATTCGATAGGCCCATAATGCCATAGGAAGTTCATCGACCCATTTGCCCCCAGCTTTTTCCAGTCGCTTCTTTAGAATGGATTTGATAACTTTATTAACAGCTTCAACTTGACCATTTGCTTGAGGGTGCGCTACTGCAAAGAATTTCTTATGGATGTGGAATCGTTGACAGAAATTCTTGAATTCAGCACTGTCGAATTGGGCTCCGTTATCGGTGATGATAGTATGTGGGAGACCAAACCGGCAGATGATGTTACGTACTACAAAGTTGATTACTTTCTTTGTCGTAATTGTTGCAAGGGGTTCAGCTTCAGCCCATTTGGTGAAATAATCAACTGCAACGATGGCATACTTCGCGCCACCTTTGGCCAGAGGCAATGTGCCGATGATATCTATTCCCCATACCGCAAATGGCCAAGGACTGACCATTTGGGTTATCTCGGTAGGCGGGCCTCTAGGAATTCGAGCGTGTTTCTGGCATTTGTCGCATTTCTGGCATAGTCCGCAGCATCGCGATTAACAGTAGGCCAATAATACCCATATCGGAGTATTTTCTTTGCAAGTGCTTGCCCCCAGTGTGATCGCCGCATTCTCCTTCGTGTACATCGTGTAACACTCGTTTGACTTCATCGTGCACGATACACCGGAGGAGAGGAACAGAGTATCCTCTCCGGTACATGATTCCATTTTGAATAACAAATCGTGAGGCCTTTCGTAGAGCTTGTCTTTTCTCGCTTCGACGCTCGGGCAATATACCATGTTCGATATAATCTCGATAAGGAGTCATCCACGACTCCCTGTTGGAGGCAGCTTCAAATGTGAAATCGGTCTCCCTTTAATCAATGCTCAGGGAGGATAGGGTTTCAACTGGAATGACCCCCAACTGCTGAGCTTCACCCGTACTTGCTGACTTGGCCAACGAATCAGCTTTCTGATTGTGCTCTCGGGGTATGTAGAAAATGGCATAGTAATCGAACTGATCAAGTGTCTCCAGAACTCGAGTTAGATAAGCGGCCAATCTTCGGTCTTCGGCCTGATATTCTCCTCGAACTTGACATACTATCAACTGGGAATCACTGTAGATCTCTACAGCGATGATTTTCAGATCACGGGCAAGCTTTAGTCGGGTAAGTGGAGCTTCGTACTCGGCTTCATTGTTGGTTGCGTGGAACTCGAACTTTAAAGCATAACATATGGATCGTCCCTCGGGGGTTTCAAGCACTACCCCAGCTCCTGAGCACCGATCGTTTGACGCACCATCGGTGTACAGCTTCCATATGTATTCGGGAGATTTGCTGGTCTCGGGCAAGTCTTCAGGAACGGTGAATTCGGCTATAAAATCTGCTAGGACTTGGCCGTGAATGGCTCTTCCTTGAGTATAAGTGATGTCGAATTGACTCAGTTTGATGTTCCATTTTAGTAACCTACCAGACGTCTCAGGCCGTGTGAGGACCTGTCGTAACGGCTGATCGGTGTACACAGTAATAGGATGAGCCTGAAAATATGGACGGAGCTTCCTCGAGGCAATGACTAGGCAATATGCCAACTTTTCAAGCTTTGGATAATTTCTCTCGGCTCCGGTCAATCGTTTACTCACGTAGTAGACCGGTTTTTGCACTCGGTCTTCCTCCCAAATTAATGCAGCACTGATTGCATTTTCAGATACCGCTAGGTAGAGATATAACTATTCATGATCTACAGGCTTTGAAAGGATTGGTGGTACGGAAAGATGTTGGATTAGCGATTGAAATGCGCCCTCACATTCTGTAGTCCATTCGAAGTTTCGTTTCCCTTTTCGAATCAAATCGAAGAAGGGAATGCATTTGTTGGTCGACTTTGAGATAAACCTGCTTAGTGCTGCAACTTTCCCATTAAGACTCTGAATTTGCTTTATGGCTCTCGGAGTTTGAAGATTTCTGATAGCCCAGATCTTCTCGGGGTTGGCCTCTATTCCTAGGCATTGACAATGAACACAAGGAATTTTCCGGATGCGACTCCGAAATGACACTTTAGAGGATTAAGCTTCATCCCGTATTTTCAGAGGATATTGAACATTGACTCCAAGTCTTTGACATGATCATCGGAGTATCGTGATTTCACCAACATGTCATCTACATAAACCTCCATAGTCTTCCCAATCTGATCGGCAAACATCCGGTTGACTAAGCGTTGATAAGTTGCGCCAGCATTCTTTAATCCAAAAGGCATGACCTTGTAGCAGTATAATCCCAAGTCGGTTACGAAGCTTGTGTGCTCTTGGTCAGGTACATGCATGGGTATATGATTGTAACCTGAGTAAGCATCCATGAAGGATAATAATTCATGTCCAACGGTTGAATCTACCAGTTGATCGATTCGGGGAAGTGGAAAGCTGTCTTTCGGGCAGGCTTTATTCAGGTCAGAGTAATCGATACACGTTCTCCATTTCCCGTTTGGTTTTCGGACAAGTACGGGATTGGACACCCATTCTGGGTATAAAGCGTCTCTAATGAACCCATTCGTCTTTAATTTGTCGACCTCTTCCTTAAGGGCGGAAGATCTCTCTGGATCCATACCACGTCTTTTCTGTTTGACCGGGATATACCGCGGGTCAATATTTAAAGTGTGGCTCGCGTTGTCCGGCGAGATTCCACACATATCAGAGTGCGTCCAGGCGAATACGTCGAGATTCGCCCGGAGAAAATCAACCAATTCCTGTTGTGTCTCAAAGTTCAGCTGAGACCCAATCTTCAACATTCTCGAGTCATTGTTATCATCGTCAATCGGGACATCGATAGTTAGCTCAGCCGGAGAAGCTTGACTTCCCATAGATTCTTCTTTATTATCATTGTCCCTTGGGTCAAGATCCTTTTGGAATTGGTTGTGGTGCCCAGGCCGAGGCCCAGGCGCTAATTATCAATCGTCAGTGAAACGGACGCAGAGAGATTCCTCTAGGCCCTTTCCTTTCTCTTTTCGTTGCGCTTCCCGCATCTTAGCAACTTAACAGGCTCTTCCAGCAGCCTGATCTCCTTGTACAACTCCTATCCCGTGGTCAGTAGGGAACTTCAAAGTTAAACACCATGGGGCAATAGCAGCCCTAAATTCAGCGAGGGCCGGTCGGCCCAAAAAGGCATTGTACGGAGAAGGAATATCCAAGACAATAAATTGCAACATCCGAACTCTTCGGCATTCTCCCACTCCCAACTCCACCGGCAATTCAACCATTCCGGTTGGTATTGTCGCACTTCCGTTGAAGCCGTGGACTCGTGATTGACAAGGTTTTAAGTCTTTAGCTTCCATCTTCATTAAATTGTATGCTCTTTTAAACAGTATGTTCACGGAACTCCCACTGTCTACCAAGATCCTCTTCATCCAAGCAGGACCAACTTGAGCGGATATGACCAACGGGTCAATTGTGGGGGCTTCGACTTTATCGGCATCTCGATTTCTAAATACGATTTCGTCAGCCATCATCTTTTGTTGTTTAACCGGTGTTCCGTCTTCAGAGTTACTATAGCATTCAAAGTCCACATGCTTGATCGAGCTAGCATATGACTCCATTTCTCTCCAGCTTCTGTCTGTTGGATGGGGACCACCACTTATTGTATTGATAACCAACCTCCCGCCCGTACGAGCGGGTTCACCTTGTCTTTCCTGATTCTGCATTCGATTTTGATGGGATGGGCCCACCTCACCGGACTGCGGTGCCCGAACAAACTGATCCAACTTTCTTTCTCTGATCAATTTTTCAATGAGGTCTTGCAAATGCCTACACTCATTGATGTTATGTCCATAACTTTCATGAAATCTACAAAATTTTCCAGTTTGAATCTGCTTCTCCGACGATGGCTTTGAAGCAGGCCTTTTGTATTGCATAGTATTACAAGTCTGTAGGTACACATTTTCCAGTGACGTGTTAAGTGGTGTATAACTGTCAAACATTGCGATTCTACGCCTCGGACCACGATTCTGGTCTTGCTTCTTGCTCCGGTTATCACCTTTCCTCGGTTGTTGAGTCTTCTTATTTTGAATATTCAACTGGACCTTTCCTGAACTTTCGCCAGATTGTTTAACCACAACATTATTCTGAATGCCTTCACTGCTGGGCCTTGCATCGTCCTGCTTCCTAGACTGTTTCGCATCCTCTCGCCTCAAGAATTGAGCGGCTTTGGAATAGAAACGGTCCAACGATGTGGGAGGCTTTCCAGCTAATCAATTTCCAAACTCGGAATCATGGTCGATTCATTTAGTCAAAGCCATTAAAATAGAATTATCATTGGGGTTGGTGATCTCTGCACATGCAGCATTGAATCTTTCCAAATATCGTCTAAGTGTCTCTCCGGGAGCTTGAGTGACACTTAATAAGGTATTAACATCTTTAGGTCTGGCAATATGCATGCGAAACTGCTCAACAAATTTGGTAGCTAACTGATCAAACGAAGAGATAGATCGTGGCGGTAATCGTGTAAACCACATCTCGCAATTCCCCCTAAGGAAATGGGAAAACTACGGCATTTTACTGCATCATCAGCTCTCGCAGCTGTCATCGACCATTCGTATTTCAAAATATGTTGATTTGGGTCGGATTCCCTTCATACATGGGCAGGGTTGGCATTCTGAATCGCCGAGGAGGTTCAGCATACAATATGTCATCAGTGAACGGGGTATGACTTCGGGAGATTCCCCAATCGTCATTTGTAGGCCTTGACTCTCGCGAATCATTTGTCGTACCATGGCTGAGAGGTCTGGCATCGGAGCATTCTGTGTGTGGTGAGCCAAAGTGTGGTCGGGTTCCACAGTGCGAGGTGGGATCGGGTGCTGTCGACGATCCGTATCTCGCCTCCTTGGCTCGACGTCTTCTGGGACATATGGCTCTGGAGCATGTCCCTGCTGATGATAATTTTGATTGGAGTGATCTCGGGTATCAACTCCTATGTCGACTGCAGCGGCTGTGGCAGCACGATCATCTGCAGTGTATTATGGAATAGTGCCTCCTCGGGAGGAGGGTCCACTATGGAAGCTGGCAGATGGGCCAACTCTTACTTGCCCAACGGTTAACGCCTGTTGATAGTCAGCAGCTTGCGCATGGTTTCCGTCTAGCCTGGGACGGGTAGATCTGTTATTGTAGTCAGATGAAGCAGAGCTTTCGGTGGAAGAATGAGGAGCTTGATCCCTTCTGGATCTTCTTCGCTTTTGGCGATTTAGTTGATTGGTCAACTCTGCGTTAGCGCGCAACTGCTCAGTTAGCTGTTGTCGACTTTGGGTTAGTTCCTGGAGTAGCGCCTGGAACTCTTGTCTTGTGACCGGACCTGACTGATCCGTATGCCCAGCAGCATCTTGATTGGTAGACTGTAGCTGTGTGGGATTTTGCCTATCCCGACCTTCTTGATCACCAACGTTAGAAGTGGTTCTTGTACTCACCATCTTGAAGCGTTGAAACCTTTCCTAGACTTTGAACAAATCTGAATAGAACGGAAGGAATCTGAATATGAGGTCTGGATCTCTCTCTTAGATTTATGCAATCCGGTATCGAAGATAGATCCAAGGAGCAGGAGAAAAACTGGGTTTCTCATAGTGAAAGCACCAAAGTGTTTGTGTCAAAATTGGGCACAACACTCGTCGGAAGTTTTTGAAGAGATAATAAATGAAGAAAGTAAATTAAAGTGTGGATTATCTAACAAAAACTCCAAATAACAGGAAGTAAACTGCACGAGAGACAACGATTTAGAGTGGTTCGGCGTATTTCCTACGTCCACTATGAAGTTTTGTTATTTTATTGCTTGATATTCGGAGAATACAACTTTTTTATGTCAAAGTACAGCAAGTAGTAAGCCAAAATTCGAAATCAAAGGCAGTGGTGGTGCTCTGAAGCAATTCTGGCAGCGTCCGGGCGTGCTTTATCTCTAAAATTCTCCGATCCCTTTTCTAAATGGCCAGGAGCTCTATTTATAGGTGTAGGAGGCTAATATTTCGCCTAAAATCAGGGGAGAACGCTTCTAGCACGTGGGGGGGCCCACATGGCCAAATTCTGAAGATTCGGGCCCACTTTAGGATCGATTCGACCCTTGGTTCGAATCGATCAAAATAGTGTCCAATCGTGATGAAACTTGGCGTGGAAATTTTTCTATGTATATACAAGCTCCTGTGAAAATTTCATAACATTTGGATTTGTAGATCTCGAGTTAAGATCGATTCAAGATGGTGTGTTTCGCCCTATGGATTCGTTCGAATCGATATGGTTCGAATCCATAGGGTCGAATCCATGCTTCTGCACGTGAAGGTGACGACGTGGTGCGCATGCTTCGGGTCAATCCTCCTTTTCCTCCGAGTTTTCTGGGTCATACCCTTGGTTTTAGCTGCTATGACTCGATGGATTCGCAGTAATGGATTCGAAGGTATGCTTCTTCGAATCGATTGAACATAAGTTCCATTGTATCGATCAGGATATTCCATAGCCAATCGATACGAGGACTCCACTGATGAATGGATTCGAAGGATTCTCTCTTTATGGACTCGAAGTAGGGAGAGGTTTTCAATGGATTCGACCTTGAGATCGCCTTGATGGATTCGAAGTGTGGCATACGGGGATGGGTTCGAACCATAGCTATTCCGATGGATTCGAAGCTAGGTGGTCTGGATGGATCCGAACTAAGGCTTGCTCGATGGAGTCGAAGCATGGCCTTGTGGACGGATTCGAACCAATGCATGGTTGATGGAGTCGAAGCATGGCCACTTGAATGGATTCGAACCAATGCGTGGTCGATGGATTCGGAGCATGGCCTACTTCTGATCGATTCGAACCTACGCCATTCCTGAGGGATTCGAGCCTATATCATTCCATCTATCTCCCATTGGCGATAACTTGAGCATACGAACTCGGATTGCCCTGAAATTTGGAACATTGGTTCCCACGGCTTCTCTTGACGTGTCTTATCAATCGTTGCCCGATTCGAACTCGGACAAAATTCATCGATATTTTTAGTTGCCCAATCAATCGTTCCAAACTGAGGACATGTGATCTTGTCTTTTTTCAGTCAGTTCCTGGTTATCTCGGCCTTGCCAAAAGGCGGGATAACAGTGCCTTTTGAAGCTTTTTATGAAAGTCTATGCAAATCACCAACATGTTGGTTAGAGACTGGAGATAAGTTGGTCCTTAGTCCAGATATGGTAAGAGAAGCCATAAAGAAGATTGAGTTAATCCGAGGTAGGATAAGAGAAGCTCTGTCTAGGTAGAAAATTTATGCAAATAAAAGGCATAAAGATTTAGAGTTCTCAGTTGGAGATCGTATTCTCACTAGAGTATCACCGACGAAAGGTGTGGTGCGATTTGGAAAGTCAGGGATACTGGCATCGAGATATGTTGGACCATTTTCTATTATAGAGAAGATCGAAAAGCTCGTAAACCGAATAGAATTACCAAGCACTTTGGCGAGAGTCCATATATGTTTCATGTTTGTCATCTTTGAAAGTGTGTAGATGATCCAGAGACAAATATTGCTTCAACTGCGTTGGAAGATTTAGTAGTAATTCAGTATGCTTTTCGCAATTTTCCAATGAATGATAACTTAGTAATAGCATATTCTTTTCTTTCATCAAAAACGTTGGCCAAACAAATCGACCATAATTTTAAGCCACTCAACAGATCAAATAGCACAATACAAAACATTTTTATATCACTAAAAAATATGCCCTCGTACATATATATACTCTCAAACTCATCCTAAGGTCTCATTTACCCTATCTCAAATGAGTCAACCCCACCAAATCCTAGTTGTTCACTCAACCTAAGCTTTGATATCACGTGCAACGACCCACTTTTCCATATAGTTTAAGCAGCCAATAAACCACACATGACCAAGTCAAATTGATTGGAAAAGAAGATAGTTAGGGGAAAGAAAGAAGAAACTAAACAACACAGAATCTCACAGCGGAACGTATAATCTATAATACAAAACCAATCTTTACACAAAAACAAACATTTCGATGATTAATCGAGCAAATAAGTCAACTTTAAGGTGGACCTTTTTTGCGAAGAGTGCATTATGAACCATAGCCACTTGCCTGGTGGGGGCGGCTCCTTATTTTTATGTAAAGGATCTAGTAGGTCGAGTAGCTTCCTGTATCTTTTTTCCATTTGGATTTTTTATGATTTGTTTTAACAATGCTTATTCGTTTCTTTTTTATAGTTCCTCGTCTCAAGGGCCTCTGGCTTAGTTGTTGTTGCTGCTTAGCACTTGGTTGAACCGATAGCTCAACAGCACTTATCTTTGCATCAAAAAGAAAGTCTGAATTTTCAATGGAAGCAAGCTTGAAATATTTAATCTTGGTAATTGTTGGTACTAGTCCTACATTTTATCTCTGTGGACTGAGGAGAAAGGTGGCTCAGAAAAGATCTAATGTATCAAATGAATGGCTTAACTCATGCGAACAAGTCCTAGCACTCCCAAGTTTCCTGGTTACTAGACGACGATTAGTTCGGTTTCTTTGTTCTTCTTATTGGGACCAATTTCCTGGAGGATTGCATATTTTCATTAGTAACCCTACGCATATCCCTTTGGCATTATATGTAGCTAGATGATAGTGTTTTCGACGCAGAAAAGCCATCACAGCCACAGGAGAAATGTTCACGACTAGGTTAATGAAAATGCCCAAGAAAGTTGTTCGTACACTTCACATGAGCTCATTTCTGACTTCAAGAAAGAAAGTTATTAAGCAATATTAGTGGGTGAGGAAGGTCCTTAGCAAAAAAATTAGTGCACCATTGTGGGCTTCGAACATCGAACTCTCATGACTTGATGGGTAAGATAATATACCCTTGACTTCATGTTGCTACAACTAGAGAAATTCACTTATTTTTCACAATTCTTTTTCTATTGTCTTCTATATTATTCTTTTTATGTAGTCCGAAGGACACATATCTTCCGTGAAAGCAAATTATGGAATAGCATTATCTAAGAAGTAAACGAATGAATGAATCATATCTCTTAGCGAGGGGTGCAAAAGCTCTCTCTTTTACTCAGGGGGTGTTCCACCACTTCGACTAATGCGGACGCGGCGTAGTTTCCTAACAAAGCACCATTAGCTGTATCATATGCAATAATCAACTAAAAAGAATAACGGACAGGTAGAGTGGTAGATCACAAGGCTCATAACCTTTAGGTTACAGGAACTGAATTTGACATTTGTGAGACAGCCAGTTCGAGTTGTAGTAAGAAATGAGAAGAGATTAAGGAATAATACAGTCAAGTTAGTGAAAGTCTAATGGAGTGACAATGAGAAAGACTGCAATTGGGAGACAGAGAAGATGATCAGGGATATTTATCCTGAGCTATTATGATGACATGTTATATATTTTATTGTACATAGACTTAGTAGCCGATAGGATATACTAGCATTATTTGCATGTTTGATATGCTTGTTTTGTGGTCCTTGGATTTCGAGGACGATATTCTTTAAGGAGGGGAGCCTGTAACACCCTTATTTTTAGTTAAACATTATTCGGGACATTTACTTAGATAGATTAAATAGAATAATGTAAATGGTTATGGAGAATGAAATTTGAAACTTAATAAGTTCATGTTGTACATAATTAATTAAGTAATATTGTTTAAACTTAAGATATAAGACAAAATATGAGGAGGTAAAATAGGTAGATCCATTCTTTAAACTTTAAAACCCTCTCCCCTTATTTCATTCTCTTCTTATTCATACAAAAAAAAATCATAAGAAAAATAGAAGAAGGTCAACCATTAATCAACCTAGGGAGGACGAAATCAAGAGAGATTCACAAATTCACGGCTTAGGGATTCAAGAGCTAAATCAAATCTCAACGCAAATAAGTAATTTTAAAGTGAATAATAAGTGTTCCATCTCTATTTTTTCTTTTTAAATTTGGCTATGGGTAAAATCCAAATCATTTTGATAGATTTTGCCAAGATATGGTTGAATATTAAATGTTTAGATAATATGATGAATTAATGGATTTTTATAAAATTATTTAAATAAGTTTTAAGGGTAAAACCTAATATTTTAATTTTTAACTGCTTTGATTTTTTGATATATTGTATAAAACATTATTATGGAGATGGTTTTTTAATTTCATAATTTTCCAAGCTATATGGATTATTTTATAAACTTTTTAAGGAGGAATGGGTTAATATCGGGTTTTAATTATTTAAAATAATTAAATATGGTTTTTGGCTCTAAAATTTTTGTATAGTAAAGATAAGGATATTCTTGAATTGTTTTGTGAATTTTCAGGATTTTTTCCAAGTGATTTCAGTTTATTGTGAATTTATTATGCTAAATAAGAACTTAAAAGGATAATTAATTAAAAATATTAATTAATTATTTTAAACATGTTTGGGAACTTGAAATTTTAGTGTGGCGGTAATTTCTGAAAAGGATTTGTAAAGAAATTGCTTTGTCTAATAGAAGTCCGATAAGAAATAAGATTTTGTGAAATTTTTTAGCTTAAAACAGTAATAAGACAGTTTTCATAAGAATTACGATAATGTCACGCTATCGTACGTCGTCGAGCCTAGCAATGAAGTCACATTATTGAATGTCGACATCAATTTAGGGAGAAGCACATGATAGCTACCTAAGTATCTATGGAGTGATTCCTTCGGCATCAAAGTGGACAATAACAACAATAGATGGTTGGTGGCATGGTGTCTTCGTGGTTCGTCTAAGCGTTATGAAAAGCTTAATGTCGATGTCGATGATGTCGCATGTCTTCATCACTGTTTTAAATGATGTCGCGTCTTATCTCTTCGTTTGTTTTCCAAATTAAGTCGATGACTCTATATAAAAAGCAACATATTGGTCGAAGTAACTTGAGTGTAAAAAATTTATAATGCCATTGAGGGTCTTGGTGTCAATGTATATCAAAGTCGGCAACCTTATGCTTTAGTGTCAATGCCGCTTGGCCACGACATTACACTACATCTTTTAAGGCCAAAGAGGCTTGTTTTTATGTCAACTAAAATTGTTTTAAAAGAGGGCAAAGAGTCATATGTTTTAAGTGGGTCGATGACCCTATGTCTTTAGCATTAACCATATAACTTATAAAGGTTTTAAGTTTTGCTTAATAGGACGATAGCCTATAAACTGTGAAGGTCAACAACATCATCTATGACATTGTTTTAAAACCACGTGTGTTATGATTAAAGGCAAAGTGCCTTAGACCTCTATGTCGACGTTATTAATGTCATCGATATTGATCTACTAAATTATTAAAGAGCAGAATGCCTAAATTTTCAATTTCGATGTTGTCATTGGAGATATCAATGCCATTTTGAATCGTAAACTTTGACATTATCATAGAGGACACTAATGTAGATGAACTTTGACATTGGTCTAAAATTTAAATTAATTAATGGTGGTGAGCCATGTGCCTTTGACTTCGACTTTAAACCTTGAGGATACAATTGTTTGTTTAATAAGTTTGACATGAATCAATTGGGGATACCAATATGTGTCTGTCACTTCCAAATGTTATAACTTTAATAGGAGATAACCTAACTAGGGACACCAATGGACATAGGTTAAACTTGGGGTAATATGAATTAAATTGATACATATGGGTAACATGAACTAAATGGAAACATGTGGGTAACATGAATTAAGTCGTAAATGATGGGTTCATGGTTATCCTAGAAAAACTATGAGATGTGAGATGGATAGTCCATATAATGCCAGAGATGGATAGTCTATATGAGGATAATGAAGTGTTCATAGTCATCCTAGAAAAACTATGGGATGTGTGATGGATAGCCACATCATTTTAAGTTAAATGGAATATGTGTGATGGATAGTCCACATCATTTTAAATAATCAGACCATATGTGATGGGTATTCAATATGGTAGAGGATGGGTAATCTAAGTAATAACTACATGTGAGATGGGTAGTCTACATAATTCTTAGTATGCTTATATGTGAGATGGGTAGTCCACATAACTATAAGATGAGTAGTCAGATTAAAATAGTTGGTTAGTCGGTTTAAATTGTGATGGGCAGTCATTTGAAATTAAGATGGATAATCTAATGAATTAGGATGGGTAATCCGATATATTGCATGATTATAAATGATATTTTCTATGTTCTAACCATTGTGGTTGCAGGAGCATAGTATATGGTTGTTATGTTTTATTTTAGATACAAGCGATGGGAAACCCCGTTTAGCTCAGCGGTGTTATCTCACTAGATATCTATTTTGTTTGAGATGGTAGTTATTATTCACATCAGACTGTTGTCTAACCTGAAGTTTTTATTTTTTCCCATAAATTCTTGGGCATTTGAGTAGGTCGGGAGAAAGGGATTTCCGGTTCTAGTTAAACGAATGAGCTTTCGAAGACATGCATGAGGCAATCTAGCTATTAGAAGCTTTATCTATTTCCACTGTGTAGTTTGGTTTTGTCTGTTTGGATGTAATGGTAAAGTTGCATAATTGCCAAACATTTGACTCAGATCAATCAATGGGGAATCCATATGCCACTCATAGAGTATTTTGTAATAATTATATTTTCTCTAAACTTGGAATTACGAATGGGATTATGTAAAGAATATGAAATCACATTTTGGAATGGAATGTAAGAGTTATTTCTGAATCGTATTTGAAAAGTTTTCATATTCATGTGCTTTTGATTATTAGTATGATTAACATAGCTGCATTTTATCATCGAGAATTAATAACTGTGGATGACTACATCATCTATAGCGGTTATTTTTATGCCTTAGAATTTGGATGCTACACTACACTAGGGGCAAACTCTTATGACAAGTGTCAGAGATTTGCTAAGACTTCTGGAGCCCTACTAATAGAAATTACTCAAATGATTAGTCTATGCCGTTTGTAGTCTAGTGAATTGATATTATCGGTATATTGCTAATATCTAAGGGTGGTGCGAAGTATGGCATTGTAGCCGTTGATTGCTTCACCAAATGTGCTGAGGCAGAGCCATTAGCCACAATTACCATAAAGAAAGCAATCAATTTAGTGGTCTGAAATATCATCTGTCATTTTGGAGTTCCATAAGTAATTGTTACCGATAACGGGACCCAATTCGGCAGCACTGAGTTTAAGGACTTTTGCCGCCATCCTCACATAGAAAGAAGATTTGTTGTGGTGGCGCACCCTAGTCGAATGGACAAGTTGAAGCGGTGAACAAGATTATCAAGTCCATTCCTAAGAAATGATTGGAAAAGCCTAAGGGCATGTGAGTCGATGAACTTCCATTAGCATTTTGGGCTTATCGAATGGCCGTAAGTTAGCGACTAGCCACGCTCCATTCTCTTTAGCCTATGCAACAATGGATATGATTCTGGTTGAACTGGAAGTACCTTCTCATCAGGTGACTCACTACAATCCATGGACAAATGAGCAACTTCTATTAGAGTCCCTTGATATGCTCGATGAGAAGCGCGATAAAGTTGACTTGAGAACTGTTGCACACCAAAGCTGACTTGCTCGATATTATAACGCCAGGGTCAGGAATCGGACCTTTGAAATTGGTGGCCTGCTTCTTAAACAAATCTTCCCAGGCTCCTAGAACTTGGTATTGAGTTGGAAAGGTCCATACACAATTAAAAAAAAGCTTCGAGATGGCACCTTCATGCTAGCAACGGTGGATGAGATCTCACTCACGATAGTGTGGAATAATGAACACTTATGATGTTTTTTTTAATTTAGAAATAAATTTGTACATAATTAAAGCCATGTAATAAGATAAAATATGTCATTTCTTATCTCTTATAAAATGAAATGGCTTTCTAAATTTTTGAATCTAAATTTACATCGCTTAAGAGTTGTAAAATATGACTAACTCGAATGAATCTACATGTGTATAATGTGAGTATGCAAGTACCTGGAGTTAGGTGTCAGCCAAACTTCTACGGTCCATGATCAAACCCTTGAAGTTCAACCGCCTCTTGGAATCCAGGGATGAATTCCAACCAACTCTTGTACTTGATGTAGGGGTAGGATTATAAACCTAAAATGAACATGATTTGACCGCCCATCCGCTAGCTCTTGTCCTTGATGTAGAGGCAGGAGTATAAACCTAAAGTGGATGTTATTTGACCATCCGTCCGCTAACTCTTATCCTTGATGTGGGGGTAGAAGTATAAACCCAAAATTGACATGATTTGACAGTCCATTCACTAACTCTTGTCCTTGATTTGAGGGCAGGAGTATAGACCCAAATGAACGTGGCTCGACGATCCATTCATTAGCTTTTTCCTGGAGTTTGGTAAAGCTCTTTTGTCTTACCCAAATTATGGTAAGGTCGGACATCATTTCCCAGAGTTAGGCGAGATCTCTTCGGAACCTCGATCGACGCTCAGAGGTAGGCGCGATTGCATTTGAAGTTCATGGAAAAGGAATGTTTAAATTACCTTTTTAAATGATCGAAATTTAATCGGATTCCAAAATCTAGTATGGTTGCATAAAATTGCCTATGGATTGGCTCTTCAATAGTTGCTTTATGGTCGCCAAAACAATGAAAGGTCGGCATGTCACAAAATGAGCTAATGACTTAATCTGATAATAATGTTGGAAAAAATGGATCGTGGGTATATTGAATGGAAAACACGTTTCTAGAGTAGTTAAATAAATTCAAAGGAGGATTGAATAAAACAAAAGTCTTTGCTATTCACATCTAAAATAGAACTTGGGAAGAAAAGAACATGTTATATTTACACCTAAGCTGAAAACAAAAGTGGGGCCAAACCTGCACAACACCGGCCTAAAATCAAAATTACACTCGTGCGACTACAAACCAAAAATGAGTCTATCTATACAAAACAAACCAACAATCACTTCTTATGCATTCGCTACTTCGACTTTTTCTTCTATTATCTGGAGGATCGGGCTGCTTCTTCCTTAGCCCTTGGGTGGAGTGCTTTACGACGATCCATCAAGCATGCTTTAAGTGCTCCCAGGTAAAGGAAGAGTGACTGGAACGAATATGGTCTGACCATGGATAAAGGAGGAGGGATGGCCTCTATCTTCTCTAGCTTGATCTCTTTATCTAAGAGAAGTTGTTGCTTAAGCTCACTCACAATGGGACCCGACAAAGGCTCAAAGAATCCATGATGACAACATCTTCAATCTGAGCTTCCTGAATCCCACCACTCTATTCATCTTATAAAGCATCTATCATCTGCTCATCAGGCCCAAGAGTCACTCCAATTGGAATACTCAGGACCGTCGTAGAAGTTGTCACGGTCACTGACTCTGTTGTAGATGCTCGTTGTCCCGAATGAAGACCTTTGTCAAGAAAAAAGATGACCTAGGCTAACCTAGAAATTGAGAGATATAAAAAGAGAGATTGGCTATGTCAATTGACAACATGTGGCTCTTTAAAATACAGGCGAAGTCAACAAGATACCTCCTTCGGTCTAAGGTCCTGTACAGGCCGATGTGCCATTGGAATTACCTTCCAAGGTGGTAGACTTATGCATTTGAGGCTTCTCTGGATCATATTCAGGGATAGAAGTTGAACCGGGAGTAGCTTTGGGTCCAAGAGTGTGGCCAGTGGTGACATCTTGAGGTGACAATGCAGAGCCTTCGCCTATGTCTTTTTGCGCTGTAGCGGCCAGCTTTGAATGGAGAATAAGCTTGCCCTCTCTTAGCACCTAGGTTCATCTCTTATCAAGACCACCTTTTCCAATTGGATCAGGTCTACATCACCACCTTTAAAAATTCCATCTCCTCCTTAATAACTTGCTACCAGGCCGAAGCAATAGCCCTAGGATAATTCATCACCAAGCCACTTTAAGTTATAGAGCTCAAGCATATTTGCATTGTACATAATAACCATTAGATAGGACCTCTCCATCATCTGCTTCTATGTGGCTTCAACTTCCTTTCAATGAGAGCATCCACGTCTTGAGCACATGCAACCGCCTCGTCCCTTTCCTGAAGAGTGGTAAGTAGCTCTTCACAATACCCTTAAGCGACTTAGAGAGCTTCGTCCTTCATTTTTGTCTCGCTCTCGAGTTTGACTGAAAGCTCACTCACCTTTATGGTCAATGCATCTTTCTCCGGCGTTAAGTCCTGATTTTGGTGGCATGTAGTCTTTATCTCATCGCGATGCTTGGTCCTCTCACTCTCGAGTGCTCTGATATCATTCTTGGCCCTTTACTCAGCGTCAATTTGTGATGTTTTCAGGTAGATGGTCCTGGTGTCGAGATGAGCAATAATCCTTTTGTCTTATGCTTTCATAAATTTCAAAATTTATATCTCGAGTTTCCTTTCCTTTAAAACTCTGGAGATCTTCTCAGCTATTTGTTTCCATTTACTATATTAATTATAATCATTGACTACATAAGCGATGGTTATGTGTTTGACCTCTAGCAGAATGCTCTTTAGGTTAGGCACAAACATGATTCCATCAAAACATATTTTCGAAAAAAAATTCTTCGGTTCAATCATTCGGGCATTAGCAGCAAGTTTTTCCTCCATAGTGACGATCGGAGCTTCAATCGTTTCTTGCCATCCTTGTGATGAGAGGGCTTGGAATTGCCCTTATAGTGCATGCAATTAAAAGGTCGACTGATGTGAGTCGATGTTGAGTGCTGGATGGGACTAGAAGCCAAAGGTAGTGCATGAAAAGCATCACCCGTTTGAAGGTCATCCCGATGATTAGAATTTTTATCTGAACCTCATGGCGAGGCGACCTGGACTTAGAATGGTGTCAGGAAGTAAAGTCATGAGATGGATAGTCTCTGTCGCAACTGCCTCTATCATAGATGGACCGATGGTTGGACTCCAAGTCTTGACCATAACATGTTGATACGTGTCTGATTGACTTCTCCATCGAGACATATTTTCTTTTAAAGACTGAAACATATACTTTTTCCACTCTATGGATCCTGCAAATGAAACAAGGACAAGCTAACTCCAATATGTAAAGATATGAGTCAAGTGCAATGCGATGCAGTGCATGTGCATTTGATTGTAACAGTGTCCATCCGATGGATTGTGTGCTGGAGCTTTGCTAATAGGAGTGATTTCGCCCACCCTGGTAGGAGCAATTTTGTAATTAAAGCAAAGAGGAGAGTCAAAACCCTCAAGGCTCATGTTACCAATTTCGAAAGAGCCGAACTCAGTAGGAATCGACCCCAAACCAATGAATGTATCTTCAGAAAGCAGTGGAGGAGTTTTCTATGCAGGTGTTGCTAGCAGGGACTATGTAGAAGATAGTCCTTTAAAAAATTTCACAACAAGCCTCTTTTTTAGAACAAACTGTTGATCATCCTTGTACTGTTTAATTGAAGGCTCGTGGCCCACATCAACATCTTAGTTGCCGACTTTGCTACCTTTGCCTACAATTTTGCCTTGTTCGGCGTGTTTAAGAACCACTTCAACATTCGCTTCGGCTCTAGCCCTTGGACATAGGATTGGGAGCATGCCAAGATTTACATTGCCACCTTTAGGCAAGTTATTGTTATCGTCGTTGGCGACCACTTGGACTTAACCTATGTTATGGCCCACTTCCAGCAAGTTATGGGCCAAGGGATTCTCATTAGAAAGGAGAACTCTAATACCTCTATCCCCTTCGGTAAGGGCCATAAGAACTCTTACGACATCAGTAAGTGCCGCACCACAGGGCCTTATCGGGATATCTGAATGACAAAAAGAATATGAGTTAAAATTGCAAGATCCCAAAGCAAGTTCATAACAAAACATGAAGTATAACTTACATCCGGATAACCATCTTCATGTAAATCCAAGTGGACAACGAATATAACCATTCACTCTTGAAATAGCTCAAATTATTCCATGCACCAATAACAACTTCATAGTTCTTAGCTAATTTCAAATAAGTCAAAGAAGGGCTTCCTTTTAGCTCTTGAACTATATGTATACTGATTCTCCTCATCACTGAATACATGGTGAAAATGCTGAGCAATGACAATATATGTTCCTTGAAGGAAGGCATAGCTATTTGGATGTAGTTGCGTCGAAGCCTGTCTCATGAAATTCTGAACTCGACGAGTGAATTGACTGATTGGTGGGATGCATCTCGCCCGACACATATATCTATTACAAGCAGTATAACCCTCTGGGGGATTGTGAGCTCTTTGGTTATGAGAAGGGAATAATACATCCTCAAAGGGGATTCTGTGATTTTTGCAAATTATACGAAGTGATCATTCTTCAACCTTAGAAAGCAATGGAATCAGTGGGATTATCTTAAATAACAACAACTTCGAGAGTGTTGGGAGATGCTTCTACTTCAAGGTCTTCTATAGGCATTTAAGGAACCTCTAGATAAGGTTGACCTGCTTGTGGATTTTCGAATGGAGCTATGAACAGCCTCGGAGTATGTTGTGCACAAGGAGTCGCAGTCGAACAAGACTCAAAATCAGATTCAGCGTATCTAAAAGCAGACGGGCTGACGCTAAAGTGGCTTCACGCTTGGAACTTCTTTGCTCCATTTTTATAAAAACTCAATAAATAATCAACATCATGTTAATCGTAATCTGTACCCCTCGTGCTAAAATTGAACCTAGTGTAGTGTTATGCAGTGTAGGGTGCAGCGAATTTTCGATATTATGCAATAGTCATTTTACAAATTTGGAAGTAATTCTAAGAGACCTTCATCATCGATTGTCCCAAAAAAATTCACATCATTGGCAATGCTTTGAGAAGGCCTAAGCACTCAAGTTTTCACATTTGGAAAACTTGATTCCTCGATATCAACTATTCAAAATTCAGAGAACAAAATTCACTAATGTTCGGAACCAAACCGAACCCTTGGATGGAAATTTGCCTTCTTCCCATTCCACCTCCTGAGCCAAGACACTGCCACCACCATGAAACCCCTCTACGACCAAGCATGCTAACTTCCCAATCACCTACTTAGTCCTACGTGCTACAAGATTTGGGTTTAGTATTGGAGTTCAATTGCAAATGGAGGCTTGAGCTTGGTTCGATGGTTCAAATGCAGTCAAAGCAAGGCAAATGATGTCAGGTTCAAGCGAAGTTAGGTAATAGAGATCTTAGAGTCAATTAGAGGAGTTGGGTTTGATTGTTAATCAAAGAAGTTTTAATGGAGAAGCTCGAAGTTTGGATTGGCAAAGTAAAAGTGAAGAGGAGGATGGAGTGAAATCGAGTTATATAACCTGGCGGCCAAGTTTCCAGGCAAAAGAATAGGACTTCTCCAAGTCATGGATTGGTACCAATCCAAGAAATGGGTCCGTACCGAGTCGTGAGTTTTTTCTTTTTAAAAAAAATGAATGATGATGATGGATGGTTCATGCATGTGTGTGTAAGTGCATATCTCGATGGTTACTCAAGAACGTGCATGTGTGCATCTGTATGTAAATATTCAACACCTCGTGACTAGAGTCAAGGGAATCATATTCAAACCTGGGGAGTCCATGAGAAGGATAGTTCAAAATTACTGAGCTTGGAATGACAAATTGTGAAAGGGAACTCCAGATTTATAGTGCCAGATGCTGGTAAAGCATCATGATAGATAGTTATAAACATAATTCTTCATAGAAACGATTCGCAGAAGGGATAATGACCATTCGAAGCATAGAGTGGAATCCTTCACAACAATCTCGACTTGTCTCAATTCAAACCACGTCATGTTAAAACATGATATATTATAGAGGGAAAGTGTTATCCAGCCTTTTGACCAGACAGTATTCAGATAGACTAGACGAATCGAACATGGAACTACCAAGGCAAGAAGCCCAGGGAGATAGCCTATGAATCCAAGACCAAGCGCAAATAGAGTCGTGGGCAAAGACCAGCCATTCGAGAGATTGAAAATGCCAATCCAACTATGTGTTGGATCGAACCGATCCACGAAATCTCACCCAATCTAGCCCATACTCATACAACATGCTAGTAAGGATCCCAGAAGCCTATTTCAAGCATTACTTTGTTTATTCCATGTAATTCTCTATGGATCTCCACGAGCACTTGAAATTAGAAACTTTACTTCTTCACTGATCCACCTTTTGGACTTGGAAATTGGCTAATAATGGTGCAAAAATGTTTAGAATCACGACGCCAATTGAGCCTAGAAAAAGAGTTCAAAACCATCCATATGAAGAATATATGGATTGCTAGCGATCCAAGCCCATGGATTGGTACTAATTCGTGATTATTGCCGAGGTGTCCACATATTTTCTTTTGCAAATAGTCTGTGACATAAAAAATGAGGTGGAGATCATGAGGGCGAGATTTTAGGCTTCCTACAACTATAAATAGTGGGGCTGGGCTCACTTTTAAGAAGCTTTTTAGCTCTATCTCTATCTTACTCTAATTTCTTATAATCACCTATGGATTTATACCAAATTGTATGAACTAATGCTTGTAAACCAATGATACAAGAAATAAAATTATTAAGTGAACGTAGTCCAAGGTTTGTCGAACCACAATATAAACACTATATTTTCGTACTCTTTTTAATTTAATTTTCTTCTCTTTTTATTCATTACACAATCTCTTAGGTGTTTGTGCCATTTTTGATTCAAACATCCTCTGTCTCTTATGTGGTCAACCAAACATGAAGGAATTATGGGCCTCAAGAGATCCCAGACCCACTTAGAATTTGTTTCATTTAAATCCAATTTAAACAATCCATCGATATCGTATATCAATACATGTGTTTATAACTTTTATTTACGTACTTTATTAAATGCTAATGGTATATAACAAAACAAATAAAATTTAATAATCAATATTTAAGATATATTAATTAATTTACAATAATTGTAAATTAATTAAATCATGTGGTTTATTTAAAGTATTCATTTTTATGGATGTGCACTCAAAGATGTAAATTCAGTCATCGATTAATATTGAATAATTTGAATATTTACGTTCGCATATCACCTTAACTAATGGTATGAAATTTTGGCTGAATTTATTGCTTATACATGTTTTTGTAATATCTAATTTTACTTATTTAAGCGTTACTCGGTAGTGATAATACACAAATTCTCTTCGTCAAAACTATATCACTTTGGACTTATGAAATTTGGTGATGGTCAAAATTCAAATATTGTCTATATTTAACTTTATAGTTCAAATACAAAATCCTTAATTTAATAATAACAATTATTACCAACCGAATTGCTCTAGCTAGAGACTTTGACTTTGAGTTGAATTTAATTGACCGTGATGCTAACCTCATATAACAAAGGAGATAATCCCTCTCCTGAATAATGTTTCACTTCCAATGCTTCCACTTGACCCAACTATAGTCGTTCAATGGTCATTGTGCTATGATGTAAATATAATCAAAACAGTATTTCTGTATTTCCGCACTGAAGTTCAACGGTATTCTTAATTCAAGAGAACAGTGTAATTTTGGCACATCGATATTTTTTATTTGACCATAGTTATATTAACCTATAGAAAACCATCGAGTGAGTCATTAACTATCAATATGTAACCTTATGGTGCCTTCAACAATCATGAGTAATACACCGCACAACAATTATAGAACGTTATGTACTCTTGTCTGAATGGATATATCAATATCTAGTCTCGATACATCTTGACTAGGAATATTTAAAATAGTATGTTTAATTTCATTTTGATAAATTACTCAAGGTTACAACACCTTGTAACTATTATTGAAAAAAATATTGTTTATGGATTTTCTATTAAATCTACTTTTATTTATGTAATTAATTAACATAACTCATTATATCATATATATAACAGAAAGAAAACCCCTTTTATTTCAAATAAGACTGGTTATTGAGTTATATATATAAAAAACAAATTACATATTTATGCCTAGGGCATATCCCTTACTCTATCAAATATGATATAGTTGCGTATACCTACTTTTATGATCATGGAGTAGGACTTGTAGGGCCATTATCCCGTAGTTGGAGATATGTGTAGAGAAATACCAATAATTGTAGGTATACATGGAGAAATATAACGTAAGACATAATACTTATCTAAATACTTACTGTCCATATACTATTATTGTAAAACTTGAGATTTTCATTCACCGGACATTGTTATTCTGATAGCCCCCTCATTACAATATACAGGTTAAATTTGATGATATAGGTGGAGGAGAAGACGACGAAGACCTGGTGGCAGCACTAATTGTCTATTTATATTTTGATGTAACCTAAAAATAATGTATTTAATTTAGTTTATGCATTTTGATACATTGTATTTCTTAGACATGGTTATTATGCAATGGGTACGTATTTGATTATTATATTTTATTCCTTCAGTTATAAGATTCTACAAGTGTAGATAGATAGCCCTATAAATTATTTATTTATACCAACTGGCAGCCAACTCCATAATGGACCTAAGGTTCGATAGGCTTTTATTGGTCGAAAATTGGGCCTGTTTCAGAGTGAGTTGTTACCGTTGGTATCGGGGCTTTGGTTAGTCGATCAGTGGGATTAGGATATGTTGAAAACTATAGTATCTGCTTTGCTTTCCTCACTTTATAGAATAAAGTAGTTTCTTCCTTCGATTGCATGTTGGTACAATCCATAGAGGCTTCAGTTCAACGCCAGTTGCGCTACCTTCGGCCTAGAAATAACATATTCCTTATTTGTTTGTTCAATCTGGTTCATACAAAACTCGTTTCCTTATCCCTATTTAACCACCTATGCTTCATGTATATTTCTTCTTATCACTGACTGCATTTATGTTCGATCCCCAAAGCAGAGTTGGATCTTAGTCGTGGAATGAGTAAACATATTTGTATTTTTACATATATTTATATATTACATGATGAACTCAACAAATTTCGATTATAGAAGCAGTTATGACCATATTCTGAAAAGATGGATAGAGCAACTATGAGTTGAGTTAGGATTATACACCTACCCTAATTACCCCTTGGGATATAGGTCGTATTGTAAGATGTTGACTTAAGAAGAGCAAGAACATGACGTATAAAAAGGTCCCTAATGTTAGAAGGTACTTGACTCCTTTTGCTAGGCCTAAACTGTCTTATGCTTATGGATTTCACCTGCTTGATGAATAATAAGAACCTGTATGTTGCAAATATTAGGTTTTTCAATCTAAACTTACCATAAAATCTATATGCAATATAATTCATCAACAAGCATATATATCCATTTAAACAAACACAACCTGGCATATAACGTGCAAAATTAATTTGGATCTAAATTGAAACTGAAATCAGTAACAAAAGTGAGATGTAAATTAATTATTCACCATGGCTTTGTGTTAAGAAGGTTGAGATTTTCCCTTAAATTGAGTTGCTTAAGCTTTCTACTTGAATCCTAGCTTTTCTTCTCTTTGAATCTTCTTAATGGTTATTGGGCGAGTTTGCATAGGGTTTTAGTTTTGTTTATGAACAATTAAAATGAATAAGGAATAAAGGATAAAAGGGTTTAAGGTATATAAACAAAGGCTATTCCTATTTAACCTTACCATTTTCCTCCTACTTTTTTTATTCTCTTTGGCTAATACATTCATTAAGGCATGGATCCTTCTAAATTAACAAATCTCAATGTTTTAACTTTCTACATTACTTTATTTAATTTACCCAATTAAATATTCTAAATAATGTTATTCAAAATTAGGGTCGTTACAAACTCCACTCCTTAAATAATTTCGTCCTCGAAATTACGATAAGGTACTCGCAACAATCAAATATAAAGGTAAAGGTAAAGCATATCATGAAACAAGTTAGGATAAGTGTCTCTAATCCTGCTCTTGGTTTCCCAAGTACAGTCTCTCTAGGCGTCACTCAACTGTACTTTGACTAATCTAACTATCGTGTTCCTTTGTCTCTTTTCATATCTAGCAACTATACGGACTGGTTATCTAACTATAGTCATATCTAATTCGAATACTAAATCATCTAGCACGGTTGGTGCAATGGTAGTCTCTGGATATCGAATACACTTCCTTAGATGAGAAATATGGAAAACATTATGGACTTCTGCCAAACTATTCGGTAACTCTACTTTATATGCGAGTTTTCTGATCCTTTTAATATTAGGAAATGGTCCAACGAATGTTAGTGCCAATTTTCCTAATTTACAAATCTGATCACACCTTTCATTCGTGACACTTTAACGGAAACATAATCTCCAACTGAGAAATATAATTCTTTTCGTCTTTTATCAGCATAACTTTTATGCATAGACTAAGCTTCCTTCATCCTAGCCCGAATTAACTCAATCTTTTCTATAGCTTCTTTTACCAAATCTGGACCAAGAGCTAACCTATCCCTGGTCTCTAACCAATAAATGGAGATTTGCATGGCCTTCCATACAAAAACTCAAACGGTGCCAACCTTATACTAGTTTGATAAATATTATTATACAAAAACTCGACTAAATGTAGATAGTTCTCCCATGATCCTCCAAAATCTAGCACACAAGCTCTTAACAAATCCCTTAAGACTTTGTTAACTCTCTCTATTTGCTCCTCTATATGTGGATAGTAAGTGGTACTCATGTTGAGCTTGGTACCTAAAGTCTCATGTAGACTCTTCCAGAACTCACTAGTTAATAAGGAATCTCTACCACTTCCTATACTATTATGAATTCCATGCAGTCTAACTATATTCCTTATGAATAAATTAGTTAAACCTGGTGTCGTACTAGTCGACTTAATGGGTATAAAATGTGCACTTTTAGGCAATTTGTCCACTGTAACCCATATACTCTCATTTCCTTTATTCGACCTTGGTAACTCATCTATGAAATCCATTGAGATAGAATCCTATTTCCATACAGGAACATCTACAGGCTGAACTAACCCACTTGATTTCCATGTAGTACTATTTGGATATATAGTGGTTTATTTTATTTCTCCTGTAACGACCCACTATTTTGAACTATTCAAATTGACAATAAACCACACATGTCAGACTTGAATTGCTCAAAACAACATATTGTTATTTATATTTGGCAAAATTTTACATATACAGTAAATAAATCAATCACAGATCATAGGTACAGAGTAATACAAATATACGCAATGGAATTAGATAAGTAGCAGTTCATAAAGATACTACAGAAACATCAGAGTTCAAAAGTCCAAATACAAAGAAGTCTCTAGTACATAAGAAAATGACAAGTCTAAACAGACATAACTGGAAACAACTGAAACAACTGAAATAATTGGAAAGCTGAATAGATAAAGATAGATCTCCAAGCTCCAAGCTCCAAAAGGTGAGTCCCAAATGTTGTAGTACTCAAGCTGACCCGACCCGAGCATAAAGAAAAACACAAAACATTCGAGTCGGGATTAACAATCTTATGCAAGTAAATCAACTTAAGTGAAATTTTCAAATGAAATGCAATAACTCAAAAACTGTTTGGGATTTCCATCCTTTGAGGATCCATGGAACTATCTACATACATAATAGAGTATGCTACATAAATAATGCCTACGGTAAAGTGAAATATTAAAATAGCATTAAGGCGTTATCCATATCCCCTTTAACACATTTTTATATAAATACTGTAGTCTACACAGATGCTGTAATCTCCATCAAGCCGGTGGTTTACTCAGTGAACACTCCATAGGTACGATACGAACCAAACTCGTAATGGGCGCGATCAGGATGGTTAGCGGCCAAATTGGTCACTAACACCCAAGTCCAGATGAAAGCACCAAATCACAGTTATAGATCATAGATAGAGTGTACGTAGAGAATATTATATGAAGAACAGTAAAAATTAAAAAGAAAGCAGTAATAACAGAGGATTTATAGTGGTTCAGCTGACTCCGGCCTACATCTACTCTAAAAAAATTACTTTTTATTGATATGAGAATCAATTACAGTTACAATCCAGAGTTTTTAAAATAATAATGGTAGGGAAGCTTTAATGGAGAAGAAGGGAAACAGAATGAAGATCCCTTTTCTGAAGCCTCGCATGCTGTATTTATAGGCAAAACCCGAGTTACTGGGATTCCCGAGTGGTCCAGGCCCATTAATACCGTAGTTTATCCAAAACCCATCACTCAAGCGATCCTTTGTTGGAGTATTGTCGTCCCGAAGTAAATAGCATTAGCCCTAAGCATGATCGTCCATGACTCGAGGCATAGTCCTTGTAGCCGAACCCCTTTTGTTTCCTATAGCCGACTCTGAAGCTCACACATAGCCGACCCGAGGAATATGTACCGTCAACCCGAAGCAAAGGGAAAAAACGCCAACCCACTCCAGACTCCAACATGCCGATCCACTCCAGGATCCAACATGTCGATCCACTCTAGGCTCCAGCACGATCCACCCTAGGCTCCAATCTTGCTGTTCCACTCCAACAAGACCGACCCACCTTCCTACCGACTCCAAGCTTTCACAACACCGACCCAGTATTTATGCCCGACCGACCCAAAGCATGCCGAACCACCACATTATGTCGATCCCAAAACCTACCATTCTTATGACCCGAAGCGTCCTCATAGATGACTCGAGAGCGACCATCAAAAACCCGAAGCAAGTCCAAGTACTACTCAAAGCAAGTCTCCAAGCAACTCATGACAATTCGACTTTCGTCGAAACCCATATTTCAAGTATCCTGCGACTTTTATCCATCGAATATGCCCAATCCCAACTTCATAACCATGACTATTATCCATGATTGATCCTCTATCCATCCTGCTGACTAAAACTCATCGCATTCTAGTCTCGACAAACGAGCAATCGATTTAGTTAAATCCACACGTCTACGACCTTGCCAAAAGGCAGGTTAACATTTGCCTCCCAAAACATGCATTGCTATTCGAAGGTGTGTTTCGAATAGCCTTAAATCTGATATCCAAAGTCCATGTTCAGTTCATTATCAAGCAATTCCATCCAAATCTGATAGTCTACTATGCGATTATTCCGAGTCGTTATGCAATTCTGGATCTATCCCATTTCCGTTAACCGAATCCATGATCTCTTCGGATCATTTTATTCGAGTATGAGACCTCTCCAGGTCCGGTAATCCAAATCGAGGACCTTGGCGGGTCCAAATCCAAAGCTGGGACCTCATCGAGTCCTAAAATCCATATCCGGAACCTTGCTGGGTCCAAACCCAAAGCCGAAATCAGAATCCAATAGCCGAGCTTTAATCTATCCATACCCAATAACCGAAACCATGACCTCTCCGAGTCGATATTCGAATGCGAGACTGCTCTAGGTCCATGCCCAAATCCTTAGCTGTTCATAGCCAACATCCGAATTCGTAACCTCTCCGGGTTCTTGCCAAGTGTAATCCATACTCGGCAACCTATGTTAATCAATGCCTTGGTGTTCTTGGTTCAGTGTCCCTAAACACCGAGTAATGCAATGGCTTAAGTCCTAAGCCGTATCCTGGTCGCTCTGGACCCCTATCGAGCATAGTTCATACCTGACGACCTGAAATAGCAAGTAATCGATAATATTTGGCCTAAGTCCTAGGCTGAATCCCGATCGCTCTGGACCCTTGTCGAGCAAGCTCGACGACCTGAATAAGCCAACCCACTACGTACGGACGATGTGACTTACCTCTTACCAGGCATAATCCATATCCGATAACATTTTAGCCAAAAACCAACGGAAAATCCAATCCAAATCCAATCCAACATCCAAATCAAATAAGAAATCCATATCAAAAATCCAAACCAAAAGGAAAACGTTCAAACCAGAATCCAAACAAGAAAACATGCAAAACCGGGAGTTCAAACCAAACTCCAAAACCGAAGAATAAAAAACAAGTGTCCAAGCCAAAACAAAAAAATAGATTTCGCAAACCAGAGCGTCACGGCATATCATCTTCTTAGAGCATGCCTAAGGGTTATCTCCGTCCCCATACATGAGCAAGTGATTTAGCCACTTGCCCGGAGTTTGTTGCTTATTCCAAACCATCATGATTAGTTGATGACTAAACGACCACCATCCTTAATCCTCGCACCATCGTTGTTTGAGGTAGACAGTGGCTGCTTATGTTCCACCGTCGCATTTCGAGTTCCAACATATTACTGCAATTGACTATTCCTTACATGCTGCTCGATTATATCTTTTAAGCGCCTGCAGTTGTTGGTATCATGTCTATCTACGTCATGAAAGAAACAGTGCCTTTCGGATGCCCTCTCGCGTTCCGAGGGCTCCCTCCTTGTCGGCCTTTGATAAGGAAGGTGATCCCAAGTATCAAAGCATATCCGTTCCAATGTCTCATTCAGTCCTGTGTAAGTGGAGAATTTTGGTTCCCTTCAGCGCTTCCTCTTCCCTTCACCCTTGTCTTTACCTAAGCTTTCATTGGACGGTTCTCCCTCCTTAACCATGTTTACTTCCTTTGACTTCATATCCAAACATGCATCCTCTTGTCTAAGAAATTTTTCAGCTTCGTGAAAGAATTCCCCAAGATCCATTGATGGATCCCGTATCAACGATACTTTGAAATCCGAATTATCCCCGACTCCTGATACTTCCGCCATCAGAACCATTGATGGATCCGGTTGACCCACCGAAGCAACTGTTGCATTAAATTGAGTTAAAAATGTCCTAAGCGATTCTCCCATCTTCTTCTTCACCGACGTTAGTGTCATCACATTCTTTGGCCTTTTGATGTGAACTCAAAACTGTTTCAAAAACCTGTCCACTAATTCTGTCCATGTTCTAACAATTCCATCTTCCATCTGCCGAAACCACATAGCAGCTATATCTGTCAAGTAAAAGGGGAAACACCGGGCCATAACCTCCTTTGATGCCCTCAGCACTTCCATATGTCTTATGCTCATCAAGTGGTCAGTGGGATTCGCCTTACCGTTGTATATTTCTAGAATGGGCAGCTTGAAATAAGGTGGATTCCTAGCAATCCAAATGTTATGGGTAAACGGACTTTTGTTTACTCCCTTCAGATCCCTGTTTGACAGACCTCCGTGAATAATATGCCTGATAATGTCAGCTAATCTAGTGTTATCTACCAAGGGTTCCCCCTATCTCCATTTCCCAACTGCCCTCCAAGTCCTTGAGGGAATTTTAGTACATACTCCTCGTCACGCATTCTTTTATTCCTATTGGCACCGGGCTACGCCATGCCATCTGGTATCCCTCCATGGATTAGTCTAGCATTACCAGGTGATGTGACCCCAAGTCTAGGTCCATCCAGATTGATAATTGTTTGCTGATTGGGGGCTGGGCCCTACCGAACCACTCCATCTACTTGCCTATTGAGTCCTTCTGATCCAGCTCCATAGATCCGAGCTCCTTCAGCGCCTGCTGTTCCTGCCTATTCAAATTGCCTAAGATGGGTCTGCATCATTTCCTCTTGCCTTTTCATCAACTGTTCCTGCATAGAATCCATCATAATCTGCATCTCGTTCCTACTGATGTAGATGGATACCTGATCTGATCCAGTTCCAAAAGAGGCCTCTTGACTTCCCCCTTGCTGACTCCTTTTCGCTCTTTGTCTCCTTGTTGATTGCTTTTCCATAGTTTCGAGAATCCGAGTTCCTAAGCTATTAAATCCAAGATCCAAGCTTCAGAATCCCTAAGTGCTAGCTTTCTAGGTGAAAGTACTAAAATTTTAGGCCAAAATTGGTCAATAATACCCAAGTCCAGATGAGAGCACCAAATCACAGTTATAGATCAAAGATAGAGTGCATGTAGAGAGTGTAAATATAAAGAATGGTAATAATTAAAAAGAAAGCAGCAATAATAGAGGATTTATAGTGGTTCGGTTGACTCTGGACTACGCCCACTCTTGAAATTTCCATTATATTAAAATGAGAATCAATTATAGTTACAATCCAGAGTTTTTAAAACAATAATGGTAGAGTAGCCTTAATGGAGAAGAAGAAGGGTAACGTAATGAAGATCCCTTTTTTAAAACCCGCCTACTGTATTCATAGGCAAAACCGAAGTTACTGGGCTTCCCCAGTGGTCCAAGCCCATCAATACCATAACCGATCCAAAACCCATCACTACAACCGATCCCCTGTTGGAGTTTTGCAGACCCAAAGTAAACATAGCATTGGGTCCCGTAGCACGATCATCCATGACTCGAAGCATAGTCCTTGTGGCCGAACCCCTTTTGTTTTCTATAGCCGACCCAAAGCTCACACGTAACCAACCTGGGGAACATGTACTGTTGACCCAAAGCAAAGGGAAAAAACGTCAATCCACTCCAGGCTCCAACATGTTGATCCACTCCAGGCTCCAACATGTCGATCCACTATAGGCCCCAACATGTCGTTCCACTCCAGACTCCAACATGTTGACCCACTCTAGGCTCCAATCATGCCGATCCACACCAAGAAGACCGACCCACCTTCCTACTGACCTGAAGCTTTCACAACACCGACCCAGTGTTTATGCACGACCGACCCAGGGCATGCCAAACCACTACATTATACCCATCCCAAAACCTACCATTCTCATGACCCGAAGCGTCCCCTAGATGACTCGGAGAGACCATCAAGAAAACCCAAAGCAAGTCCATGCACTACTCGAAGCAAGTCTCCAGGCAACTCACAACAACTCAACTTTCATCGAAACCCATATTTCGAGTATCCCACGACTTTTATCCATCGAATATGCCAAATGCCAGCTTCATAATCATGATTATCATCCGTGATTGATTGTCTATTCATCCAGCTGACTCAAACCCATCGTATTCCATTCTTGACAAACGAGAAGTCGATTTAGTTAAATCTTCCTGTCTACAGCCTTGCCAAAAGGAGGGTTAACAAGGATAAATGTGACAATGCACGTGAAGCAATAGGGTAGGATACTACCATTTTGTGGATCCAGACTGGTGGTAATGCATAGCAGCTACCACCGCCCACCTCGAGACATACTCCCAAATCAAAGGTGTGCACACCAAAATCCAACCATAAAAGTAATAGATATAGTTTCGAAGAAATGTGCCCGATAGGGAGAGCGACCGCACTTGCCCCGACATGGCTCTTGTTTTAGTAATTTTAATTACGACCCGAAGGTCAAGGCTAGCCATCATCTTCTCTTACTTCAATCTAGTAGCATTCGCCAACCATCCAACTTTATTCTAGATTCGCCACCATGTGCACAGTTGTTAAAGTGGTTTTTAGTATTGGCAGAGAGTATGAAAATATTTGATCCCGGTCTCTTTAACAACTAACTGCTTATTTCACACCATGGTCATTTTATAAAAAAACCACTTTAATGAAATCTCAAATTACAAATTAAAATCAAAATTAAATATTCAACTTCAGTTTTATTTAATTTTGAAAATATTCGCTTAACCACCTTAAGTCGAATCAAGTTATAAAGTCATGTCCGTAAAATCAATAAGTATCAATCAATTCATATTTGAATTCAATTCTTAAAACCATTTCAATACAAATTAATTCCAACTTGCCTTCAAAATCTCATTAATTAAAGTAATTACAAAAGTATGTTTCATTACAGTAATTTAAGTAATTTTAAAACATAATATATATCTTTATTTTATTAATTTTTTATTAATTTTTTGTTAAATTAAATATTATATTATATATTTTAAAATAAAGTTATAAGTAAAACCTTAAAATTTACATTCTTAAACTTAATTTATAATTTTAAAATTCTTGAAATATATAATTTAAAATCTAAATTATATATATATATATATATTTAAAATGAAATCTTATCTTTTTCAAATACATCTTTCCAAAATTCCAAAAATCACTTGAAAAACAGACCAACGGTGTCCGTATATAGTTTTCTAACCTAGGGTCAAGTGATGCGAATATTTATGATTTCAATCCATAATAATTAAAATTTTACGGGTATATATCATTTCAACCCGCAATCCCAATTTTCCAAAATCAATAAAATCGTTTGGGTTTATCATTTTAACCCATAACAATTTTTCCTAATCTAAAAGATCATTCGGTTATGTATCATCTCAACCCACAGTGATTTCCTAAAGCTAAGGGAACTTGCAGCATGATTTTCATAAAATAACATATATAAAACATAACACATAACTTGCATAACATATTACACAACATACAATATAACTTACATAACAAATTGTATAACATAACATGTTACTTGCATAACAAATTACATAGCATAGCTTATTTCTTGCATAACAAATTACATAACATAGCATATTACTTATATAACAAATTACGTTACATAGCATATATTCGTATTTTAACATTTCATGTGACATAAAATTGCTACCATAGCATAACATAATGTGCAATCATTTCTAACATAGTACTTTAGGTGATTTCCTATATTACAAACATAACACATGTATGCATATAAATTTTATTCTTCCTTTTCTTTTTCTTCCATTTCACATATAAATTTTTACATATCATATTAGTGACATTTTCATTACATAGGCGACAACCTTAAATCAACATAATAATTTCTCTTTTTTTTCAACGTAGAAATTTCATATTAACATCACGAATCATAAATCTTACGTAGATCATCACATCTATTTTATAAAGGAACAACATATAATCAATAAACATATCATGTAAAAAATCATAGGTGAACATAAGTGACATATATCATATCAAAATCATATACAAACTACGCAAAATCCAAACTATTGCAACATTCCAATAACATATTAATTGATATTCATTCACTTAGCATAAGATTATAAATCGTGAGTGAATAGCTCACCTTTCGAGGCTAAGAATATTGACAAAACAATAGCAATGAACTTGAATCACAAATCCAAAGCAAGTCAAAGCAAACTTGAATTGATAGATCATAAAATATAAATATATAACTTTTGTTTTTTATAAAAGAGAAGGAGGAACGGGGTTAAAGTGGCTCGGCCTAGGTTGAAATAGGGTCGGCCTATGTTGAGATAGGGCTCGGCCTAGGGCTTTTTGGATAGGTTGGGTGCGTCCAAGGTGGAGTTAGGTGGGGGATTGGGTGTGATTAAGGCTAAGGAGGGGATGGTGGTCGAATTAATGGATTTGGAGGTAGTTTGTCTTGGCTATGACCTAGAAAAAGGGGGTAGGGTTTCGGTCTTGGAGTGGTGAGTGGTGGCCAAGATAAGGAGGAGATGGCCTTAAAGAAGGAGGAGAGGGCGGCTATAGGGAGAGAGTGGAAGGATTTTGAAGGAGGAAGAAAGAAGTTTTGATTAGAGAATTTGGAGATTTAGATTTGGAGTTCTCTGTAGATTTGGAGAGCAAGAAGGAACAGTGAAGAGAAAGCTTCTCAGGAGAAAAAATTATGTACGTACTTATTTAGTCAGATAAGAAACAAAAGGTCGTAGGCAAGGGAATGGTCACAGGACTCTTAGGTTCACTAGAGACTCTTGGTTAATCAAGGCCCATTAAACCATACAAACCAATAGGACTTAGCCAAATAATATAAAACTAAACATTGCAAGTTGATATCAATTTTCACGGTATTTTTAGAGCAATAGGTATTTGATTTTGGTGAAACAAAACGTGGAGAGGAGATCAGAATTCGGTCGAGTATCATATAAAAAAATTCAAAATTCAAAATTCAAATTAAAATTTTCAACCAAATGTTAAATTTCGACTAAGTTCGACCAAAATTTAAAATTTTAGAAAATTTTCTATTTTATTGTATTTGGAAAAAAGAAAACACTCAATATTCCAAAAAAATTATTTAAAATTCAAATATATTCAAATTTTAAAATAATTAATTCAAATTTCAATAAAGATTCCTTTTAAAGATTAACTGAATTTATAGGTCTTTGCACTCTCCCCCACTCAAAACTTTTCGTCATCGAAAAGGAATAAGATAGAAGAAAAGAAACAAATAAACAGATAAGATAAATTCCAACAAATGATACCTGAGACAAATAATTCAGGATTGGAAATGCTCATGTACTCCTCAGTCCTCCATGTGCAATCCTAACTATCTGTACTCCCTTGTACTTTGACATGATTGGCGGATTTCCTCCTAAGCTACTTCGTACCTCTTCGACAATACTAAGTGGCTTTCTCTCAATAGTAAGATTTGGCTCAACATCCAAATTCTCTAATAAAGCAGGCTGAACAATCAAAGATAGATCATGAAGATACTTGTGAAGGTGAGATACGTGAAACATGTTATGCACACTCGATAGCTTCTCCGGTAAATCCACTTTATAAGCTAAAGGACCAACTCTTTCCAAGATGTGGAAAGGACCAATGAATCTAGGAGCAAGCTTTCTTCTCCAACCAAAATGAATCACATTCTTCAGTGGTGAGATCTTAAGAAAGACCTGAAACCCACTGAAAATTCCAAAACCCTTCTACGCTTATCAGCATACTTCTTCTGCCTATCTTAAGCAATCCACATCTTCCTCCTAATCTCCTCAACCTTCTCAAATGCTTCTAGAATCTTATCGCGCCCAAGAACTAAACGATCACCGGATTCAATCCAACAAGATGGAGAATTGCAAGATCGTCCATAAAGATCGGCAAATGAAGACATCTTGATATTTGCCTGAATTTAAAAGATTAGGATTCAACTGATTTAAGCTTAAGATGATTTAAATCTCAAAGATAAATTTATATTTGGTAGTTGTTATTATAAGTGAATTCAATGAGATGGAGATGATCTTCTTAAGATCTTCCATAATCAAGAATACAGGCACAGAGAAGATCTTCCTGAATCTGATTTCATCCTTTCCGTCTGACCATCAGTCTAGAGATGGTAAGCGAAACTAAGGTTCAAACGGGTAACCTAAGCTTTCTGAAAATCTTTCCAGAACTTGCTGGTAAAAATAGGATCATGATCACAAACAATACTTGAAGGAACACCATGAAGTCGTACAATCTCTCTTATATAAACCTCAGCTATGGTTAAAGCAGTTCGATTCGACTTGACCGAAATAAAATGAGTGGATTTGGTCAACGATCGACAACTACCCAAATACTCTCATTACCCATTCTAGTCCTCGGTAAACCATCGATAAAGTCTACAGAAACCTGAACCCGCTTCTAAATGGGAATCTCAAGGGGTTGCAGCAATCCAGTGGTCTTCTGGTGATCAGCCTTAACCTGCTGACAAGTGGCACATCCACTAACAAAAATGGAAACATATCACTTCATACCATTCCACCAATACAACTTCTTTATATTCTTTACATCTTAGTAACTCCAGGATGAATAGAGAGTCTGGACTGATGATTCTCCTTAAGCACTTCCTGCCTTAATCCGTCGACATTTGGAACACAAATTCGGTTATTAATCCTCAGAATTCTATTATGAACAATTTATGCTCCTAACTCACTCTGATTATCACCTTCCCTACTACGAATATTCTCCTTTATGAGCCTAAGCATCTCATCCTCGTCTTGCTTAGCTGTTATACAATCCATAAGAGGCGAAGAAGCAAAAATCTGACACAACAAGGCCTTTTTGCTACTTAAGGCATCAGCCACAACATTAGCTTTCCCACGAGTATAGTTGAAGTCGAGGTCATAAGATGCTAATAACTCAAGCCATCAAACCTGCCTTTGGTTCAAATCCTTCTGCGTGAAAATATACTTGAGAGATTGATGATCAATAAAGCGCTCAAAATTGGTTCCTAAAAGGTGATGCCTCCATAACTTCAAAGAGAATACAACAGCAAGCAATTCCAAATCATGAGTGGCATAGTTATCTTCATGGAGCTTCAACTGTTGACTAGCATAAGCAATGACCTTTCCATTTTGCATCAAACCAGCACCCAAACTTTCTCCACTAGCATCAATATAAACTGATAATCCTTCACTCCCATTCGGAACAATAAGAACAGAAGCATAAAGAAGCTTTTGTTTCAACTCATTAAATGATGCTTCATACTTACCACCCCAATCAAACTCAACATTCTTACGAGTCAAAGCAGTAATAGGTGCAGCTATGCAGGAAAAATTCTCAATGAATCTCTAATAATAATCGGCTAGACTCAAAAAGCTACGAATATCGGAAGGAGTCTTAGGTGTTTCCCAATTCTGAAATAGAATAAGGTGGATAAGTCCAAAAAGATGAGATAAATTAATTCAAAAGAAGAAAGATGGATAGACTTACATTAATCGCGGCGACCTTGACCAGGTCAATTGAGACTCCATTTTCAAAAACAATATGTGCAAGAAATCGGACTTCATCCCTCCATAAATGGCATTTAGAAAATTTAGCTTTCAATTGATGACTTCTAAGAGTTTGGAGAACAAAGTTCAAATGTACCGTATGCTCCTTCTCTGACTTAGAAAAGACAAGAATATCATCAACGAAAACAAGGACAAACTTGTTGAGATCATCACGGAAACACGATTCATGAGAATAATAGAGAAGGCTGGAGCATTGGTTAAGTTAAAGGGTATGACTAACCATCCCTAGAAACCATTTTCTATTCGAAAAGATGTTTTTTGAATGCTCTCCTCTGCTACACGGAGCTGGTGGAAACCGGTAGCAAGGTCAAGCTGAGAGAGAACTTTAGCTCCATAAAGCTGATCGAACATATCATTGATACGAGGCATAGGATATATGTTCTTCAAGGTAAGCTTATTCAGCTCTCTATAATCAGCATACATCCTCAAAGAACCATAAAATTTAGTGACAAAGATCATAGCTGCTCTCCATTCTGAAAAACTCTGCCTAATCAAACCCTTAGAGAACAAATCCTCAATCTACTTCTTTAACTCAACTTTCCCTAGGTTCCTTCCGTTTGGGAGGAAGAACAACATGTCAGGCTCTAGGAAAGAGTTCAATGTGGAATTCAATTTCCCACTTAGGAGGTAAGGAAGTGCCTTCACCAAAAACGTCGGCAAAATCCTTGACAATAGGGGTGGAATCAAGGTCCCTAGGCTGAGAATCCAGAGAAAAGATAAAACTACCTGCATAATCCTTAGGCATTCGACATCATTCATAGGAGAATTACTTTGATCAACTACTAAAGAGGCAGCTCAGGCTTTACAAGAAATAACTGCATCACAACGCTTTAACCAATCACCTCCAAGTAAGATATCAAATGCATCGAAACTTAGAACATAGAAATCTCTGGTAAATCGACCCTTCTTGTAAAGGAGTTTAACCCCTTTACAAATCATATTAAGATTGGCAGGTCCGCCGATAGGATTAGTTACACATAAGGATGAGGTTGCCAATTGAGGTTGCAAGATATGCTCAAAATTATCATAGAGATCAATGGAAATAAAGTTACGGGATGCACCAGTATCAAAAAAAACACGAACAGTAAAATTATGCAAAGTAAAGGTTCCCTGAAGAGTACCTTGGGTATCACTAGCAGAAGGAGAAGTGGAAAAGGTTAGTAAAGACTCAAGATGTATTGCCCTTTTATTGAGTGGGAAAGTAATTTTTGAACTGGCTAGGCTGCAAACAAATATGGAAAAGGATGTTCTTATTCATCTGGACTGGAGGAATAGCAGACCCGGCAAAAGATGAACAGCTATTGGCATAATGACCCTTCTGGTCGCACTTGAAACAAGTGATGGAAGATAAATCAAGTGGTTTCCATTGAGAAGATACCCAATACCCTGAGAATTCTGCCAATTCGTCTTCCGTTGTTAAAAGTTGGGCTTCCTCTTCTTCGAACTGCTGGAATTTCCCTAAGATGCTGACAGGGCATGTTTTCCCTTGGAATTTGGATTCCCAAATCTCGTGGCCATATTCATAAGAGAAGTGAAGGTGCCATGAATATGACTAATCAAACGGTCATAATACTCTAGACGAGCTCCATGAATAAACTTCTTATTCTTCTTGAGCTCGGTGTCAATCAAATTAGGCCCAAATTTAGACAACTCATTAAACTTCCTCTCATACTCTGCAAAAGTCAAATCCCCCTGCTCAAGGTTCATAAATACCCTATACAACTGAGGCTTCCCAACTTAAGGCATCCACTTAGCCATAAAAGCATCCCTGAAAGAAGATCCAAGATAAAGATAAAGTCCAAGGAGATAAATTTAAAGAGATAAACTAGAAAAAGGACAACTAAATGATAGCTTAACAAAAGGACAACTAAGAATCTCACCTAAACTGCTCCCAAGTAATCTATGCCTCAATATTCTAAGTAGTAACTGATTCCCACCAATCCTGGGCAGACTCCTACAACTACCAAGTAGCTAACTGATGCATCTGAGTGTCGGTAATCTCAAGTCTAGTGAAAATCCTCTATAAACTCTTCAGCCACTGCTGGGCCTCGATAATACTCTATGCTCCAGTGAACTTGGTACCTCCTAGCTGAGTGAACCTAACAGGCTATACAGGTGGAACAGGTGCAACAATTGGTGGTGTAGGAGCAACTGGTGGTGCAGGGGCATTTCCATGACCCCTACCTCGAATATTCCTATGATTACTCATCTGGAAAAGGACAAGAATAAATTTTAAAACAAAGTAAAGTTCCAAAATTCAAAAGAAATCCTAGTCAAAGAGAATTCTAACAAAGAATTTCAAGCTCGAACGAATATGATTTTGTAATTAATTCAACTCATTCCAGTGTATTACTACCTATCTCTAATGAGTTTTTACTCCATATGCTAAGTTTTGCCTAAGCCTGATACCAACTGTAATGAACCACTATTTTGAACCATTCAAATCGACAATAAACCACACATGTCAGACTTGAGTTGCTCAAAACAACGGATTGTTATTTATATTTGGAAAAACTCAGCATATATGGTAAATAAATCACAGATCACAGATATAGAGTGATACAACAATACGCAGTGGAATTAGATAAATAGTAGTTCATGAAGCTACAACAGAAACATCAGAGTTCAAAACCAAACACAACATAAGGCAAAACACAAAGAAGTCTCTAGTACATAAGCAAATGACAAGTACGAACACACATAACTGGAAATAACTGAAACAACTGAAATAACTAGAAAGCTGAATAGATAAAGATAGATCTCCAAGCCAAGCTCCAAGCTCCAAAAGATGAGTCTCAAATGCTATAGTACTCAGACTGACCCGAGCATAAAGCAAAACGCAAAACACTCGAGTTGCAAGTAAATCAACTCAAGTGAAATGTCCAAATAAAATTCAATGACTTAATGATTGTTTGATATTTCCATCCTTTAAGGATCCGTGGAACTATCTACATACATAATAGAGTACGCTACATAAATAATATCCACAACACCAGAAAGGCAATTTCCTCACGGTTATAAGCGTGACAAAACTAATTTGTTATGGTTATAACCGTGAAAATATGTACCGTGGGCAAATTCAGTCACACTTTTGCTCACGGTTATAACCGTGATAAAAATAGTAATTTCTCATGCTTATAACCGTTATAAATTTAGATATTATCACACTTATAACCGTGACAAAATAGTATTTACTCACAGTTATAATCGTGATAAAATGGTTATTACTAACGCTTATAAGCATGGGAAATGTATATAGTATCACACTTTTAACCGTGACAGAACAATAGTTTCTAACATTTATAACCATTACCAAAAAGAGCATACACATTTGAAATAAAAAATTCTATTTCATTTCATTTGCACTTCAATTTACATTTTACATTGATTTCAATGCAAAAAAAACAAAAAAGTTACATTGTGCATATTTCTCTACATCACTGCCAATATATACCATTTTATCACTTATCTGTTCAAACTCTTCTCTGTTTACCAACACTTCAGTTTTCTGGAATTCTCTGTTCATATACAAAATTTTATGTTCATTCTCTGTTCCAACTTTAACCATCAAAACTTACTTCTTCATCAAACTTTGCATGTCAATACAAATAACTTAAATTCACTAACCTCCTTCCCACTACACTCACAACAGCCTCTACTGCAAACACTTCTTTCACCCCGCTACCATACACTCATACCTATCATCACCCTGAAATAAACATCTACTCTACAACATAAACCATCTCCTATCATCAAACGTCAAAACAGAGACAACCTCCTTGCCTCGTCAGCAAACACAATCATTCACCCCTCCTTCATACTCCACTCTAACCATAAGCACTACTACCCTTCCATCATTAACAACATACATCAAGTCATCACAACTCCTCCACATTGTACCAGATTTGTAGCCTAAATGAAAGACAATACATGTATGAACATAATTTCAGTTAGACCAAGTTTGTTTTTGCCTACTGGATTATGGTTGCCATGAGTATTTTGGTAACAAGAAACGAATTATTCTGCAAAGCAGCAAACCCTTGAAATTTAATTTAGTATTAATTGTTATGATGATGATCAACTGCCACTTTTTGTTTACATAGGCTGCAAATGGTTGCACGTAGCCTAAAAATTTGTATCCATAGCGAAAAAAATGATTTAGTGTGAATATATTTTAGACCATATGAAGCATTTAAAGTTATTAACTTCTAAAGAAGATATTCAAAAATGATGTTGATTGTAGTATAAACATTTTAAATATTTATTTGTCTGTATGCAAATGTGCAATTTTGTCTATAGATGGTGCTTCTTAACGTTGTAGAAGTTAAGAAATTGCAATATTTATTTTATAGCATTTATTATGGTTTGACTATTTGATAAACAACGATATATGGAATAGAAACTTGATTCATCTTTGTGATAGAAGTATTAAAATGAGATGCTAGTTCCAGCCTTCATGGTCAAGAAATAATGAAGGATGTCAATTTTAGCCAAAATGGAAACACTTAATCCTAGTAATGCACTCAAAAATATTTACATGTCACTAACATATCAGTATGAAATACCAACTCACTTATAATTCATATATAGGTTTTCTTAAATGGTCATTTTTTTGCAAAGACAAAGGTTTTAACATAAGATTAAACGTTTAGGAATTAGGCACTTCATTAGACTACTGAATGCCACAAATGCATGAACAAAATGTATAAATAAGTTTTTTGGTTCTGATTTCACCAAATGTATGAACCAAGTAGTATGCTCACTGAGTTATATGACCAGTATTCAACCTTATTACGAAGATGATGGCTGATAAGCATAAATATGAAGGACGGATTCTTTAAAGCTTTATCAAATTATTTTCAATTTTCATCTCATACTAAACGATTTGTTCATTATATCTCTATAAATTTCGATAGTTTAGCACAACTTCTTGAACAATAAATTAAAAAAAACAATTAATTTGAGCAGAGACTTACTAAGAGTTGCTCTAAGAAGCAAAAATATGCTAGCATGCTTACCATCACCAAGACAGGTACATCCTGCCAAACCCTGCAAGAAACAAATTGAAAATTAATATATATTATGCATGCAATATGAGTGAAAGGGGAAAAGCGGGATGTGTATCAAGATATATAGTGTGTGTATCTTATGTAAAACTAGTGCATATATGTCCATAAGCAGTAGACATCTATTACGAATGGGAATTAACTCACCAGTTAATCTGATCTGTACATGCATGCAAGCTCAGCAAAATTTGAATAAAAGATGGGAAAAAGCACGAAAAATATTAATAAATGTCAAGCTAACAAGAAAAAAAGTGTAGAATTGAGACAAAAATTATGACAGAGCGTAACATGCACAGGCTAGCTACTTTACCCTTAAATTATAGAGTGAATGCCCAACATAGTGTGAATATAAGCTTGGGTGCCTTAAAATACTTAAAATGGTGTGTTTATATTGTCATGATGGTTTGAACTTGGCACCTATTCAAGAGGATGTGAAGACCCGCAGCAGTTTGATTCTAGATTTCAAGTTCAACTCTGAAATTTAATGTAGAAAAGCACCGTTCATCTTCAGCAATGGCAAAATGAAGAGAGGAAGTCAGTTTCACAGCAGAACTTACTATATTGTAAGCTGCCATAATAGACTATAGCATGTTGAAAACGAACTGTTAGCAGTGATTATTTATAGCTATGCAAACAAACATGCATTGATTAAGGATTTCAAACGGATTATTGAAAACATCTCAACAATATACGAAATGATATCGAAATTCTCTCATGTATTGATGCAGCAATCAAACATATAAGGTGAATCATAGAGGAATCTCTATTAAACCATGTAAACAAAAGAGTGGCAACTGCGAAAAGAATTCATGTGCCAAGAAATTTAAGGCACTATCAATAAATGTTCTAGAATGCACCCACTTGAAAGGATACGGTATGCATAAATCAGGCCTTAAAGTACTTCCATTGAAAATCTAGGTCAAATTTGTTTTAAATGTACAAGCTTGCTGCAGTTCATGTAACATTGTCATGATATGAAGCTACATATACGTATATCACAGCAACCAAAATGTTCCTCAATTATTTTGTCCAGGCAATTCATGATGATTACAAAAAAATTGCTGACACCGTTTCTTTATGCAATTTGACACCTAACTTTATAATTAACCACTAACCAGAAAACCATTTTCAAGACATCATAATTCACCGATTCATACTTGTACAAGTTTGCTCGCCCCTATTTCAATAATAGATGTATAAGAAATCGATAAACATGACATGATTCATGAGTTTAGTGCAGCAACAGTTGTTAAAAAGCATAAATAATCACCTAAACGTCCAGCAAGATCCACAGTGTCCCTGATCTTTCACTGGGCTCACTATGCCATCCTCTCTCCAATCTTTCTGCAAGGTCAAATTCATCAAACATTAAAAGAAAGTAGAATAACAACTTAATCCTTTAACAAATTAACTACTAATTAAGTTTAAGCTTTCTTCTGTTTATTCATTGATATCTATAAATGCTCTTTTCGACTTTTTTACAGTTAACTTAAAGCAGGGCTAAGCTATATATCAACTGATCAATCATACAGTACTGACATAAACTAGTGTATTAAAGAAATTACCTATACATAGTTGTCTTAACCAAGTGGGATGCATTATTTCGTATGCAACTAAAAAGATCAACATCAATAAAGATGCTATTTTTTCTTCTTGGGACCAAGTTTCATTTAAAAAAAAACAAAAACTTAATACTGCATTACAGTTTATTCAAATTTATTTATCCTGCGAACAAAATCTTAATACTGCACAAGTCATCTTCTCTCCACTTCCATTAACTTCTAGCTAATACAATAGATTTTGTCATATTTTCTATTTTCTGTTGTTCTTTATGTCAGACATTATCAAAACTTTGATTAAAAAAAAGCATGTCATACTGAATATGAATTTACTTTAAGAAGTCATAACACACATTAATTTAAACATCTCATATTATTCAAGTACAAAATGGAAAATATCTCCATGGAAAAATTAATTTTAAATTTTGTTTTCACTGTAAAAATCATAAGGTTTTACACACTTTTCAACAAAGTTTATATATTATATATAAAAATTAATCAAGATTTACAAATAAATATTACTAGTGATGTATTAGTACATACACCAATAAATAAAGAATAAAGATTAATTTAAATATTTTCACCTGCACTGCACAAAACGAGTTAGAGTTTTAGTCAGGGACGCATGTGCATGTGTGTCTATATATGTATATATGTATCATACATTATGGATAATTTTATCATTGCTAAATGGATAATTTTAGAGGTCTCATAACATTTGTGAAGAAATTACCTATAACATAAACTTCACTTGCAGGCTAATATTCAATTCATAGCAGCAGCAACACCTGTGAGCAAAATGGAAAAAAGATCATTTATACAAGTCATTCTTATATTTTGACAAAGACAGTAGTGGGTAAGTACATTTGCAACTCTTGCAACTTTACTTTGGTGATATATTCAATATCACATAAAATTAACAAGAGCGGACATGCACCTATATATACCCTCATTTTTTTCTATGTGTATAATACAACATTTAATAATCATACATAAGTTAATACATATATACATACATACACATGCATTATGATGGATTATGTGAAGAAATTACCTATAACATAAACTTCACTTGCAGGCTAATATTGAATTCTTATAGCAACGACAATAGTTGTGAGCAAAACTCCATCAATTAAAGACAAATGTATTGAAACTACCATGACTAAAAATAGTAATGAAACAGTGCTATATCAAATATAACTACGGAGTATTAGTTTCGCACTTTAGGCAATTGTTAAACTTATCTAGTCCCCATTGTTGAACCTTAGTATGAATATAATGCAAAGGCAATAGTTTACAGATACCTGATAAAGTGATTATATAGGAGCTTGATTATCTCATAGTTGAACTCTTCCAAAGGTGCACCAGTTGTTGTTGCTTAGATCAACAGCCAATGCTGCTACTCAGCGGCAGGAGCTACTGCATGTAGCAGCAGCTCCAGGCTACTGCTTGGGTGGAGTGGGCCTAGTGGCCCACAACCCGACTACTAGGCATATTTTGGCCCAGCTTTGAAAAAAAGAAAATGTTTGACTGATACTGCTAACATGTTTAACAGGCAAGAAGTTCAACATGAGTAGCGGCCAAACAAATGTAACAAATGGGATTGTTTTGGCCATTCAAAAAAATACTGCTCTATGTTTAAAATATGGGTGTAAAAACAAGAACATATAGAGACAAATGATAGAAACATGATGCATATTGACAACATAAATGCAGAAGTAGTACAATAATAGAAAGCAATGTTTAAAGTTTAACTTAACAACAGAATAATAATAAGACAGTGAAAGTCCAAAATAGTTTAGAGTCCAATTTAATACATATGTCCGACTATCCAAATAACAAGGCCAACTCTGAAACACATCATCTGCTCAAAATATCGATTAATTCAAAGAGGAAAAAAGCCTTGCAACCGGAATCAGATGAATTACTATGTTGTCAGAAGGTAAAAGTAGATTGAGCTAAAATAAATTCAATTACTGCAAAACTATTTGATTTAAGAAATAACTACCGAAGATATTGATCGAGGCAGACAGCGAAACCCAGCTATTGATTGAGGCAGAGAAAGCCACCTTGATATTGATTGAGGCTAATACCAAAACCCTAATATTGATCGAGGTGGAGAACGATTGTGAGCGGCGAAACCCTAGCTCGATGGGGAAAGAGACGTGAAAAGGTAAAACGAGGAATGAAAGAACCGTGATTGTTTTAAGTGCAAAAGAACATAAATTACAATTTTATCCTAATCACTTTAAATTTATTACGAAATCGCCAAATTTGGTCACGGTAATAACCGTTAGAAATGGTTATAACGGAAATAACCGTAATAAATTGGTAACAGTTATAACCGTTAGAAATTTAAAGCGAAAAAGTGTTACAAAATGGACTGTTTGGTGTAGTGATCTATAGTAAAGTAAAATATTAAAATAGTGTTAAAGGCGTTACCTATGTCCCCCTTAACACATTTTTATACAAATATCGAAGTTTATACAGATAATGTAAGCTCCACCAAACTGATGGTTTACTCGGTGAGCACTCCATAGGTATGATACAAACCAAACTCATAATAGGTGCGATTAGGATAAATATGATAAGACACACGAGGCAATGCCCAGGGTATGATACTACCATTTTGTGGATCCGGACTGACCGTAACGCATAGCAGCTACTACCACCCACCTCAAAACACACTTCCAAATCGAAGTTGTGCACACCAAAATCTAATCAAAAAAGTAATAGATATGGTTTCGAAGAAATGTGCCCAATAGGGGGAGCGATCCCACTTGGCTCGGCATGGCACCTTTTTTAGTCATTTTAATTATGACCAAAAGATCAAGGCTATCCATCATCGTTCTCTTACTTCATTCCAGTAGCGTTCGCCAACCATCCTACTTCATTATGGATTCTCCACCATGTGCACAGTTGTTAAAGTGGTTTTCGGTATTGGTAGAGAGTATGACAATATCCGATCCTGGTCTTTTTAATAACTAACCGCTTATTTCACACCGTGGTCATTTTATAAAAAAATCACTTTAATAAAATCTCAAATTACGGATTAAAATCAAAATTAAATATTCAATTTCAATTTTATTTAATTTCGAAAATATTCACTTAATAACCTTAAATCAAATCTTATAAAGTAATGTCCTTAAAATCAACAAGTTTCAATCAATTCTTATTTGAACTCAATTCTTAAAACCATTTCAATTACAAATTAATTCCAACTTACCTTCAAAATCTCATTTATTAAAGTTATTACAAGAGTCTGTTTCATTACAGTAATTTAAATAATTTTAAAACATAATATATATTTTTATTTTATTAAATTTGTATTAAATTAAATCTTATAGTATATATTTTAAAAATAAAGCTATAAGCAAAACCTTAAAATTCATATTTTCACAACTTAACTTATAATTTTAAAATTCTTAAAACATATAATTTAAAAATCTAAATTTTACATACATGTTTAAAATAAAATCTTTTTATTTAATTTTAAAATCAATTTTTTCCTTTTCAAACACGTCTTTCCAAAATTTCAGAAATCACTTTAAAAACAGAACAATGGTGTCTGTATATAGTTTTCTACCGTAGGGTCAAGTGATACGGATATTTATAATTTCAATCTGCAAAAATTAAAAATTTACGGGTTTATATCATTTTAACCTGCAATCCCAAATTTCCAAAATTAATAAAATCGCTTGGGTTTACCATTTCATCCCATAACAACTTTCCCTAATCTAAAATATCATGCGAGTCTATATCATTTCAACCCACGGTGATTTCCTAAAGCTAAGGGAACTTGCAGCATGATTTGCATAAAATAACATGTATAAAACATAGCACATAACTTGCATAACATATTACAAAACATAGTATATAACTTACATAACAAATTTTATAACATAGCATGTTACATGCATAACAAAGTACATAACATAGAATATGTAACGTCCTGCCTTTTCGCACGCTTTAAACCGACACACGTGCCAATTCAAACCATACGGAAGGGCGGATTGTTATGGGGTAAATAAGAAAAAACAGGGAAAGAAAAACAGAATAGAATCTCACAGCGGAAGGATAAAATATAATAATAAATGTACAGTTCATAAACTGTTTACAAACATTTGATTCTTCTTTATACAATAAATATCAGAGTTCACATACCAGTCATAATCAATGCAGCATAATTAAATAGTGTAGTGGAATATGGTTAATAATAATAGTAGAAATCTCCATCTTCGTCCTCCAGATCTAAAGTCTTCGATCCTGAAACGCTCGGACTGACCCGAGCGAATTTGAAAAGACAAAAACACTCGAGTCAGAACTAAAAGATCTTATGTGAGTTAAACTAACAGAAATAAATATGAGTGCAGTAACTCAGGAGATGCTCGGGATTTACATCTCCTAAGGATCCGTTAAACTATTTACTATGTAGTATATTGCGCTATTATAATAGTGTCTATTTATAAAATAAACTTACTTTTAAATAGCGTTAAGGGGTTACCCATATAGCCCTTAACACAAAATATATTCCCATAGTCTATACAGTACCGTAATCTCCCCCGTACTGGGCGTCGTCAGAGGGCACTCCATAGGTATGGTACAAAGCCAAAATCGTATGAGGCACGCTAGGGTAGGTGACACGGCACAACTAGGCAATGCCAGGGTAGATATACCAATTACGCTTCCGGGTCGGTGGTAACGCATAGCCGCAGCTATCGCCCACCTCGAGCCACACCCCCAAATCAAAGAAATCAAAAGTGGCCACCGAATCAATCCAAAAGTCAAAGTATAATATCGAAGGGATGTGTCCGATCAAAGGTTCTACCTTATTAACCCGTCAATCGCTCCTGTTTTAGCCACCTTATGCCAACTCACGGGAGTTGGGTCCACGTATTTACCTTACAGGAAATGCCGCCACCAACCTACTTCATTCTGGAATCTCCACCGCGTACATGGTTGTTAAAGTGGTTTTCGGAGTTGGCAGAGAGTATGACAACTTCCGATCCCGGTCTCTTCAACAACCAAACGTTATTATAACACCGCGGTCATTTAAAAATTAATTATACTTTCAAAAACCAGAATATAATTATCCATTTCAAAACCCATAAATACGATATCATTTCCTTTCCAAAACAAACTCATTTGATATTATTTTTATAAAAACCCAAATTAATATAATATCATTTTATTAAAAAAAATATTTCTTTTCCAAAATCATATTGTTTTCAAACTTATAATAATCGGAAACCAAACATGGAATTATAACTTTCGAACTATAATACTTTGAAAATTCATAGCTTTAAACCATAATTTCTAAAACTTAAATGGTTTGGATATTCAAACAGTATATAGCATCAATAGTTTGGATTCAAAATTTCTTTATAAAATAAAATAATTTCCGCGACTTACAATTTATTTCATTTAAGATTAAGTCAAAATCCATAAATTTAAAATCGCTTTCAGTTTAAATAAACCACTTCAGTTTCAATATATTTCAAACTTTTAATATTAAACAATTGGAACTAAGGTTGGAAATTTCTATTTCACCAATTTAAAGTCCTATTATTTAGTTTGAAATAATAATTGCAAAATAAACACGTAATCATTTAAGTAAACTCAAATTACTTATAAAAGAAAATTTCCTTCAATTTTTATACTAGAAATATTCATTTAATTCACCTTCAATAGAATTCAGTTATAAATATCATACCTTTTTTTTAAGTTTCAAGTTAATAAATTTTACATCAACTTATGAAGTTAAATTCTTAATTAAGCTCAATTATTTTCCCATTTAACTCCAAATCTTAATTGATTTAAATCGTTTAAAAATCTATATATTTTCAATATCTTAACATGTACTTAACCATATAAAATAATCAAACTCCATTTATTCAACTTATTTATTTTATTTAACAAATCCATACATAGCTTAAATTCAATACTTTAATTATAGATGTGTGACAACCCGTTATTTTCAACCATTCGCATCCATTATAAGTGTATAGGTAGTCACTCATGCCGGAAGTGAATTGCTCAAAATACCGCGTTGTAAATAAAAATTTGGCAAATCTCAGAATATACAGTAAATAAAAATCACAGATCACAGACACAGAGTAATAATAATGCAGCGGAAGTAAAAGAGATAGTAGTTCATGAAGCTACTATATAAATATATCAGAGTTACATAAGATACAATAGAAGAAATAAAGTATAACAGAAGTTTAAATATGGTAACCAAGTATAAGATGAATAGAACAACCGAACAAAAAAGATGAAACTTGACAAGTAGATAATCTCCAACGATTCCAATCTCCAGAAAGTGGAAATCCAAATCTGTGAATAACTCAGGCTGACCCGAGCGTAAATAAAAATACAAACACTCGAGTCAGGACATACATACTTATACAATGTAAACCAACTCAAGTGAACTGTAGCAAAGATACAAGTAACTTAGAAGATGCTTGGGACCGCCCATCCTCTAAGGATCCGTTAAACTATTTACTATGTAGTAACATACGCTATGTACAGTAGTGTCTAATCAGTAAAGTATAATCATATAGAAAATAGCGTTAAGGGGATGGTGAACCTTAACGCGGTCGGATCTTTAAAACCAAAATCGTAGTGGGCTCTATATAAGGAGATGACACGGCACACGAGGCAATGCCAGGGTGGATACGCCGTTTGCACTCCCGGACCGGTGGTGACGGCAAGCCAGCAGCTTCCGCCCACCTCGAACAATACCCCCGAATCAAAGTGGCACCACATATCGAATCGCAAAAGTAATAGAATGGTTTTCGATGGAGCATGCTCGATGAAAGGGTGCGACCCTTTGTGTAGCCCGGTATAGCTCCTGTTTTAGTCATTTATGCCAACTCACGGGAGTTGGGTCCACGTAATATACCTCGAGAACGTCGCCACCATCCTACTTCATTCTGGAATCTCCACCGCGTACACAGTTGTTAAAGTGGTTTTCGGTATTGGCCGGCTATAAGACAATATCCGATCCCGGTCTCTTTAACAACCAATCGTTATTATAACCCGTAGTTATAACTTTGAAACAATATTTTATACTTCAAAAATAAAATGTCATTTCAACCCAAATCTTTATCAAAATAAAGATTAAATCATTTTCAAACCATTTCAATATATCATCATACCATATCTTTCAATTCAAATATTTATCAAAATAAATATCAAGTCATTTCTAACCATTTCAATATATTAAATTATCATATCCTTTAAAAACTTCCTTTCAAATCATTTTAATACATCAAAATATCATAACCTTTCAAAGCTTCATTTTTCAAATCATTTAATATTAACATATCATATCTTTCATAATTTCGTTTCAAATCATTTTAATATATCAAAATATCATATCTTTCAGTACCACATTTCAAATCATTTTAGTATATCAAAATATCATATCTTTTCGAAACCACGTTTAAAATCATTTTAATATATCAAAATATCATATCTTTTCGAAACCACATTTCAAATCATTATTCATTTTATTCAATTTAAAATACCATTTCAATTCATATTTCAAAACAGTTTATATTCCCAAAAAAATCATTTTTTAATCATAAAAATGAAGTTATTATGTTAAAAATTAAATTATTAAATTTTCATAATTTTCAACTTCCAAAGTTCATTTATTCACTTACGTTTATCAAAACAGTGAAATTTCACTTTTCGCAGCATTTAGAAAACGCTACGGAAAGTTACATTCAAAACAGTTCAATTTAACAAAAGACAACATTTTAAAATGTTGTAATAGGGTTTACTTAAATTCCAAATAAACTTAGTTAAATTCAAAAATTATAGCACTTACAAAATTGCTATAATAGTTTTTAATTCAATTTAGCTTTTTAGTTCATTATCATCAACTACAGCATTTACAAATACTGTAATATCATTTACGTTGTAATTAATAACATTTCAAAAATGCAGTCAATTAACTCCAAATATTCAATATAATTTCTCAACCAATTATATTTTTATTTAAAACATTTTTAACTCATAAAATGATACATTTTCACATTTATAAACATCATTTAATTTTCCTCAAGTTCATGATTTTATAAAGTTAAATTTCCATTCAAAAATCAAGATTTAATAATAATTCACTTATTAAATTGCAATGTTCAATTTTAAATTCATTGCATTAAATTTCAACTTAACAGTTAAGTTCAAATTCTCAAATATAACTTAGTTTTATTTTTATTTGCTTAACTAAAAGTTCGCTTTTAAGTCAATTTCATAAATTTCCAATTTTAGTTATATTTCAAAATTTCAACTTAAATATTCATTCATTTCACATTCAACTTTATCAAAATCATTAATATGATATAAAATCACTTTAAATTAATTTAAATTCAAAATATCATAAATTTATCATATTTTCAAAGTTAATTTTAATTCCATTAAAAATTAAATCAAAATTTCCAAAATAACTTACATTCATATTTTCTAACTTTTCCATAATTTATTTAATTTATAGATTTCCAGAAAATAAATAATACTTTACAAAAGTTATATTTTTATTAAATTTCAAATCAAATATTATAATAATTAAATTTCTAAAATATTTTAAAATTTTTAGAAAAACATATTTTACCTATGGGCCTGTATATAATTTTCTACGCTAGGTAAAGTGATACGGGTAATATATCATTTCAACTCGTAATTTATAAAGAAAATCCGGGTTTTATCATTTCAAACCCGCAATCCCAAGTTAAAATAAATTAAATAAAAACCGTTCAAGCCTATCATTTCAGCCCATAACGATTTTTCCCTATTCTAAAGTCCGTTCGGGTATGTATCATTTCAACCTATAGTGATTCTAATTTACAGGGAACTTGCAGTGTGATAAACTGATAAAATATACAGAATAGCATGAAATAACAATAAAATATGATATAAAAGGTGTTTAACAGGTGTGAACATCATATGATAATAATATAAGCAGTTATAACATGTTAATATAGTTCTACAGATTCGCAGGGTGTCAATTTACTACTTATATAAGTACATAATGTCTGGTGAGAAATACTCACTTTTTTTTTGCTGGAGATATCAATTAGAATGACACAACAGATCCAAAAGGCACGACCTTTGATTTGAGTGGAGAGAAATAGCCAAGATATCATCTTGTAAACAATCCCAAAACAAGACAATATAACTTATGAATATTTAACCAAAATATATTGAAATAAATTGAAATTGAAAGGCAACAAAGACAAGATAACTTGACCTTGCTACAACCATTCAAAAGCTCGACTAAGGTGTTCGTTCTCTTAGCCATGATGATGATATGAGTGTGGGAGAGACAAGGCTAATAGCCTTGCAAACATTCAAACAAAACAAACAAATAACATAAGTTTTCAAACCCAAATTCAATAAAACAATGTTAGAATTAAATGCATAAAACAAAGCCAAAGTTTTTGCATTTGCTTTCTACCACCTATGCTTCAGCTATAGATCTGAAATACATGTCTAAGGAGTGGGTTAGGATCAGGTCTTGGGCTCATATGGGTCGGCCATAGCTTGGAAGTAATGGTGCAAAGGTGGATGGACATAGGTGCAACAAAACAACAACTACAAGGCAAATTCATCACTTCTATGCTATACATGGGTTCGGCAATAGGCTCTAGGGGCATGGCCAGTGGATCCAGGTGGTGGTGGGTGATGTGGCAGAGGTTGGAGGTCGGGTCAGAGGTGGTGGTGGAAGTGGCGGCAAAAGGTGGATGAAGTTGATGGTACCAAAACTAGGTCAGCTTGAGTGCATAGGTGATGGATTTGTGGATTTTGGTGGTGGTGTTTGCCTTGGGGTTGCTTGGCCTGCCATGGTGGTGATCTAGGGTGGATGATGATCAGAGAATAAAGTGGTGGAGGTTGGCCTAGATTTGGTTGAGGAGGAGTGGAGCCATGAAGTTGAGAACAAGTTGCAAAATCACATAGAAAAACTAGAAAACAAGAGAAGAGAAGAAGATTTTACTAAATTTTTGCAAGTTGGAGGCCATGATTTTTTTTTAGGCTTGAGAAGCTTTGAAAATACGTGAAAAAGATGAGAGAATGCAGCTGAAAAGAATAGAGAAAGGTACGGCCAAAATAAATTGTGTATTGATTGAAAAAGAAACGGTGAAACGACTTTTCGTTTCTTAGCTTTTAAAACCTTCCATACTTCCTTTTCTTTTAAATCAAGTAAAATAAAATAAACTTCAGCAAGTACATCTAAAACCGAAACAAAGTGAAAAAAATAAAAAAAAATTAATTAAAGTTAAAGAAAATATAAAAAGAATTAAGGAAATTGCTTAAAAATTGAAAACAGGGTTCAAAAATTACAATTAAAACATCAATGGCTTTGGAAAAATATCTACTTAATTTTAAAAATATTCTAAAGCAAAATTTTGAAATAAAATAATTTATTTATCATTTCTAAAATAAAATAAATAATTAAATTGGAGAAAAATAGAAAAGAACTAAAGAAAATGTTTAAAAATTGAAAACAGGGCATGGAAATTACAAGAAAAGTACTACTAGCTCTAGAAAAATTCCTACCTCATTTCAAAAATATTAAAAGAAAAAAACATACATAAAATAACATATCAATACATATTACAATAAAATACGACAAAGAAAAATAAAATTTATACTATTTAAAATAACAAAATTGCAGAATAAGCAAATTGCACTCAATATTGAAATATACATAACTTTCACAATTTACATCCATTTCCAACGAAACAAAAAGCAGTGTTCATAAAATTTTATGTACTTTCATAATAAAAGATAAAATTTAAATTTTCAAACTTTTAAAAATTTAAATTAAAAGTCAAAGTTTGACTATCTTGACCAAAAATTCACTTTTTGGAAAATATTCTTTTTAGTCATGCTTTGGAATGATAATTCATATCAAAACTAAAGTTTATCATTCAAAATAAATAAAATAAGTTTTTAAATCAAAATTCAATTAAAATAATTAAAATACACAAAAAAAATACATCACAAAATACAAGATTGTTACAAGATGTATATATAAAACAAGATTTTATAAAACATCAAAATTTATATTTATTAACCGTATCCTACCCAAACCGTAGAAAAATCATTTCAAAAATAATTATATATATATATATATATATATACCGCGGTGCCTGTATATAATTTTCTATCCTATGGTCAAGTCATACGGATATTTATCATTTCAATCCATAATTTAAAAATAAAAATGCGGTTGTATATCATTTCAAACCGCAATCCCGAATGAAATGAAAATGCATGATAACTTGCAGTTTATATAAGATAGAACACATCGTCCATTCATCCAATATCAATCATTAACCAATTTATTTCAATCATCATCAATTTATTTCAATCATCATCAATTTAAACAAACATCAATATATAGCATATACAATATAACAGGAAATAAATGACAATTATTAACTAACAGTTTATATTCAAAATAAATTTATTAACTGCTTAACTATCAGTTTATATGCAAATAGATAAATTTTAACTGTCAATTTATATGCCATAATAAAATTAATTAACAGTTATATTAAATAAATGCGATTTAATAGAGATAATGAATAAAACATGCCAAACAGTCATAAATAAATTTCTACTCATATCTTAAGTCAAATTAAAAAACATAAGAAATTTCAGAAGTTATGAGTGGGTTAAAAAACTCACCTTTTGAATTTAAATTGAATTTAAATCCAATTTAAATTCAAAAATTTTACGGTCTCCAAATTCATCCAAACCAGTGTCAGTAGATCCGAAATTTCATTACGATCCTAACAAAAAAAATTCGCGTGAAACAGATAACGTATAAGAAAGTTGTGTCGAAAATTGCGATTGAAAACAAAATTAAAAAAAATCAAACAAACTTACCTAAAATTATTTTTGCCACGTCGGCTAACATCTTCCCTCCTGTACGAAAACCGCGTATGAGAAAAACTCCAGGCCGAAGCCCTAGCCGCCTCACGTCCAACTCCCATCAAATTTTTGCCGCTACTTCGCTCAAGTTCGTGATGATCGAAGATCCCCATCGCCATGCTCTCCCTCGGCCGTCCCTCCTGGCACCGCCGCGCCTCGCGCACACGTCCCCTGGCCATCAGGCCGAGCTCGGCAATGAGCACTTCAACGGCCAGTCGTGGCGATTTTAGTTGACAAGCGCAAGAATTAACCACATGGATGAACACAGCTTGCCTCCCTCTACACGAATATCCCCTCCGATCGACCCAAAGACACGAATCCACCGTTGAACGACGAACCCTACTACGAACGGCCGAAACTAAACGCCCAATTTCTGGTCAAACCACATCCCGAATCAAAAAACGAATTACACCGTTGAAATTCGCTCACTGAGTACTCCAACATATATTTTTTTGAGATTTTTCTGGATACTTTGAATTTTGACTTTGATTTTGGATTGTAATTGGATCTGAAATTATGATGTTTGTCATTAAGGTGGAGAGTGTTGAGATATACGTATAGACAAATGAAATTAGATGGAGGCTAGGGTTTTTAACTGGATTTATATAGGTAGTTTAGAAAATAGAGTAGATGGATCCGATAAACAAACGTGCTGAACGACAATTGGCCCAAAAAGCCCGTTCTGACCCCGGAACGAAATTGGGTAAACCCATATATCGAAATAGGTATTTTAAAATATTCTGAACGCGATGGAAAAAGTTTCACGTCCAAATTCCATCGTATGAAGAAGTTATGCTGAAAACAATATTTTCAAATTGATTTCAAATTGATTTCAATTATATCGATTTCAGGGTATTTTGAGTCCGTACGATCAAACGACAAGTCCGATCGCTACGAAACTTGAAACCCTACAATAATTTACTGTTACGGATCCGATGAAACTGGTTTCGTCGAAATCCGAGTCCGTGACCAAAATGGCTATTTTTATATTAATTAAATAAATTCAAAATAAATAAATAAAATCCAATTTTATATTTAAATTCTAAAATTGACCTATTTTATCACTTTTAAAAATTCTTAATTATTTACAAAATTCCAACAAGTTTAGATGTCAAATTTAAAGAAGGTAAATTTATAAATTTCAATTAAATCCTTAATTTCATTAAATACCCAAATTATAAATAATATCCTAAAATTTCGTTTAGTTAAATAAATTAATTAGTATTCCATACATTCCTGTCAAACAGATGGATTAAATATTGGATTCCAAATTATCACACAAATTTCTCACATTATCTTTATCTCAAATAACGAATTATTTAACTATATTCAATCTCATTTAATTTCAATTAAATTCAATTATTAGACTTTAAGTTTCCATATAAATAAATAAATCCTGATTCCTATTCTTAAATTCACTATGTATCATAATACCATCCTGGGTACCATTTATTTTAGTATATATATCCATATACTTTAACATTTTCCAATTGTTTATCTCAATTGCATAACATTAAATTTATATTTATTGCAATGGTTTCTGATTAAATTGAACGAACTAAGTATATAACTCATAATAATTGTTGTAAAACTCTCAATCCCACATTTACAAGTATATCCTTATCCGTTATATCTATTAATTAAATGAATTCCATTTTTAAGTCCATTTAAATTTATTACTAAGTACCCATTTACTTTTTTCCAATAAATTTGAATTCCATTCATTTACCATACAATCACTTTCCCATTCACACCTTATTATCAACCCACAATTATTGCAATTCATTATCTTATATTGATTTTATACAATTACCATTAACTTTACATTCAATTACTATTCAATGCATATTTATTCATCAATCAATTTGATATTTACTTTTCTTTCCTTTTATTTGATAAATAACCTAGTATACATTTTCATCCATTCATTTTATTACATTCATTTATGGGTATTGCATTGAAATTTAATTTATTAGCTAATACCAACATTGTTACCATTAATTACAATTGGATTCCCAATTTTTATTCAATACCCTGGATAAATAACATATATATTAATCAAATCCTTACATTTGTTTTTCTCGTATTCCATTTAAAATCAAATCATAACATTTAAATGCTTTTAATGAATTGGAATTTCATTCAAGTCGTAAATTATTAACTTGCAATAACATGATTCCTTAATTTATTTCAATTACTGTTTACACTCTTTTATTGCATTAAATCAATTTAATATTTTCATTAATTTCTCATATTAAATTTTATATCCAGGTAAGAATCCTTTTTCTACTTAAATCAAATTGGATTTTATTCAAATTTCTATAAATAGGTTTTAAGTCACCATTTACATAATTTATTTTAGCCTTCATTTTAACATTTATTTAACCCCTTGATTGTTTCTACTAAAATAAATTACAAAAATCCTATTAAATAAACAAATTAAATTATTGAAATTTACGGGTCGTTACACTCTCCCTCACTCAAAACTTTTCGTCCCCGAAAAGGAAAAGAAGGAAAAAGTAGAAATAAGAAAACAATATATCTTTCTTAATTAAATTTATAAACAAATAAGTTTACAAAATAAAATAATTTAACATAAAATATACCAATTTATACCAATTTAAATCCTTTATACATAAATTGTTAAAGTTTGTAAACATTTTCAAATTTTTCTAAGTCTAAAATTTACGGAAAATTTTGGCAGAGTCTCCTTTGTACGGAGAGGCTCGGAAGAAAATATAATATAAATATAACAATATACACAAATATTTTCCAAAATAATATATATCCCTACACAGGAAAATATATAAAATAACGCTATAAACCGTAATCCGAAAACGTACCTATTTGTCGGGCAACTTACGCTAAATTTATGGAACCAAAAGCAGTAGCAATTGCTTCCATAACCTGCATTTCACTTATAAACACTTATAAAATCTAAAGGGTTAACAATTTATATAAAGTGAAATATTTAAGTGGTTTCAATTACTAACAACAAATCAGTACAACAACCATCAATTCGACAAATAGCATACACAACAAATTCAAAGCAACCATTCAACCAACCAAACAAATAGTTGTTCGGTTTTAAAACTTTTAAAATTTTATGGAATGAAGAATAAACTACTAGCGCATCATTTACTCAACAGCCTTAGATAAAGCTAAATAGATTATTCTTTCATCCAATCCCAATTTTAAAGTATCTTACCCAAACAACCATAATTTAAACAACAACAATTCAAACCAACAAATCAAATTAACTTATTATCAATTTATTTCATACTTTAGTTGTTTGATTTCCTTTCTTTCATTTATTCGGTGATTATTTAAAATTTTCATTTATTACTTACAATTATTCACCTTATTTCTACCAAAATTTCCACTCATTCATATCATGAATTTTCCTTTTATTATTTTACATTCATTTATTCACTGCTTAACTTATTTATTTACAGTATTCATCGTTCTGTTTATTAAAATAATTTACTAAAGTTTATTGTCATCTATTTATGATACTTACCTCTAATTATATTTATTTGGTAAAATTTCAATTATAACTTAAGTTCATAACATTAAATTCTCATTTAATAGCCAACTCATTGGATACTTCATTACCTACTTTCACTTGTACAAATTCCATTGCATTTCTTATTAAACATTTCAAGTTTTTATATTTGGTAAGTATATATGTTAAAGAAAATGCAAATGAACTTATACAAGTTTTATCATCCTTTAATTAAATTTAATGTTCAACAATATCACTCTTTGTTTCATATGTTACAAATTTCAAATTTCCTTCAATTCTCATTTATAACTTAGCATTTACATCTCTTATTTTATTTAGGGTTTCAATTATTAATTACCTACTTTTCATTTCACTACAATAATTGAAACTATTTTTTTTTAACGGAAATTTAAGAATTAAATACCGGGTTACATTTTCAATTTATTTTAAAACAATAGATAAATATATTCTTAAAACTTATATATCTATAATTATATCTACAACAATTCAAAATTTATATTTCCAATCAAAATGAATCTGCAGTAAAAATACTACAGTGGCCTTCCCCGTTCGAAACTCGAAAATGAAAGTCGACGATGCGGCCGCCATCACCGAAATTATTTTCCGACGACAGAGAGGAAAGTACAAAACTTATTTTCTCCAAAATCTTCTTTAAAACAACTTCTTCCAAATTATATTAAATATTTATATCAGAAATACTTATAAACAATATTATTATATTCCAAAATTTATTTGAAAATTTTCAAAACCCGGAACTTAAGTTCTAAATTTCCAAATTTCATTTATTTTATTATTCAGTCTTATTTCTATTATTATTCATACACTTTAATACCTAACAACCAATCTATTGCAGCCAAATATAGATATCATTTGAAATTTTTTATTTTATATACAGAAAATATAATAGGCAAAATTATTTCATTCACCTGTATAAAACAAATATTATGTCGGTCTATCCTATTAAGTGTTTAGAAACTCCTATTGATGTCACAGCGTCCCATGCACCAACCAGAATTTATAAATACAAAACGGAACAGATTAACATAATATAAAAATCTTTTTATAACACTAACAAATAGCTCTCTCATATATATACGCTCAGCGACTCCCATAGGGTATTACTACCCTATTAATAAAGAGTCTGACCCCACAAAGCTAAGGTTTATCGCTAAACAAAAGCTCTGATACCAGATGTAACGTCCCGCCTTTTCACACGCTTTAAACCGACACACGTGCCAATTCAAACCATACGGAAGGGCGGATTGTTATGGGGTAAATAAGAAAAAACAGGGAAAGAAAAACAAAATAGAATCTCACAGCGGAAGGATAAAATATAATAATAAATGTACAGTTCATAAACTGTTTACAAACATTTGATTCATCTTTATACAATAAATATCAGAGTTCACATACCAATCATAATCAATGCAGCGGAATTAAATAGTGTAGTGGAATATGGTTAATAATAATAGTAGAAATCTCCATCTTCGTCCTCCAGATCTAAAGTCTTCGATCCTGAAATGCTCGGACTGACCCGAGCGAATTTGAAAAGACAAAAACACTCGAGTCAGAACTAAAAGATCTTATGTGAGTTAAATTAACAGAAATAAATATGAGTGCAGTAACTCAGGAGATGCTCGGGATTTACATCTCCTAAGAATCCGTTAAACTATTTACTATGTAGTATATTGCGCTATTATAATAGTGTCTATTTATAAAATAAACTTACTTTTAAATAGCGTTAAGGGGTTACCCATATAGCCCTTAACACAAAATATATTCCCATAGTCTATACAGTACCGTAATCTCCCCCGTACTGGGCGTCGTCAAAGGGCACTCCATAGGTATGGTACAAAGCCAAAATCGTATGAGGAGCGCTAGGGTAGGTTACACTGCACAACTAGGCAATGCCAGGGTAGATATACCAATTACGCTTCCGGGTCGGTGGTAACGCATAGCCGCAACTATCGCCCACCTCGAGCCACACCCCCAAATCAAAAGTGGCCACCGAATCAATCCAAAAGTCAAAGTATAATATCGAAGGGATGTGTCCGATCAAAGGTTCTACCTTATTAACCCGTCAATCGCTCCTGTTTTAGCCACCTTATGCCAACTCACGGGAGTTGGGTCCACGTATTTACCTTACAGGAAACGCCGCCACCAACCTACTTCATTCTGGAATCTCCACCGCGTACACGGTTGTTAAAGTGGTTTTCGGAGTTGGCAGAGAATATGACAACTTCCAATCCCGGTCTCTTCAACAACCAAACGTTATTATAACACCGCGGTCATTTAAAAATTAATTATAATTTCAAAAACCAGAATATAATTATCCATTTCAAAACCCATAAATACGATATCATTTCCTTTCCAAAACAAACTCATTTGATATTATTTTTATAAAAACCCAAATTAATATAATATCATTTTATTAAAAATATATATTTCTTTTCCAAAATCATATTGTTTTTCAAACTTATAATAATCGGAAACCAAACATGGAATTATAACTTTCAAACTATAATACTTCGAAAATTCATAGCTTTAAACCATAATTTCTAAAACTTAAATGGTTTGGATATTCAAACAGTATATAGCATCAATAGTTTGGATTCAAAATTTCTTTATAAAATAAAATAATTTCCGCGACTTACAATTTATTTCATTTAAGATTAAGTCAAAATCCATAAATTTAAAATCGCTTTCAGTTTAAATAAACCACTTCAGTTTCAATATATTTCAAACTTTTAATATTAAACAATTGGAACTAAGGTTGGAAATTTCTATTTCACCAATTTAAACCCGTAATCATTTAAGTAAACTCAAATTACTTATAAAAGAAAATTTCCTTCGATTTTTATACTAGAAATATTCATTTAATTCACCTTGAATAGAATTCAGTTATAAATATCATACCTTTTTTTTAAAATTTCAAGTTAATAAATTTTACATCAACTATGAAGTTAAATTCTTAATTAATCTCAATTATTTTCCCATTTAACTCCCAATCTTAATTGATTTAAATCATTTAAAATTCTATATATTTTCAATATCTTAACATGTACTTAACCATATAAAATAATCAAACTCCATTCATTCAACTTATTTATTTTATTTAACAAATCCATACATAGCTTAAATTCAATACTTTAATTAGAGATGTATATATAAAACAAGATTTTATAAAACATCAAAATTTATATTTATTAACCGTATCCTATCCAAAGCATAGAAAAATCATTTCAAAAGTAATTATATATATATATACCACGGTGCGTGTATATAATTTTCTATCCTATGGTCAAGTGATACGGATATTTATCATTTCAATCCGCAATTTAAAAATAAAAATGTGGTTGTATATCATTTCAAACCGCAATCCCGAATGAAATGAAAATGCATGATAACTTGCAGTTTATATAAGATAGAACACATCGTCCATTCATCCAATATCAATCATCAACCAATTTATTTCAATCATCATCAATTTATTTCAATCATCATCAATTTAAACAAACATCAATATATAGCATATACAATATAACAGAAAATAAATGACAGTTATGAACTAACAGTTTATATTCAAAATAAATTTATTAACTGCTTAACTATCAGTTTATATGCAAATAGATAAATTTTAACTGTCAATTTATATGCCATAATAAAATTAATTAACAGTTATATTAAACAAATGCGATTTAACAGAGATAATGAATAAAACATGCCAAATAGTCATAAATAAATTTCTACTCATATCTTAAGTCAAATTAACAAACATAAGAAATTTTAGAAGTTGTGAGTGGGTTAAAACACTCACCTTTTGAATTTAAATTGAATTTAAATCCAATTTAAATTCAAAAATTTTACGGTCTCCAAATTCATCCGAACCAACATCAGCAGATCCGAAATTTCATTACGATCCTAACAAAAAAAATTCGCGTGAAACAGATAAATTATAAGAAAGTTGTGTCGAAAATTGCAATTGAAAACAAAATTAAAAAAAACTTACCTAAAATTATTTTTGCCACGTCAGCTAACATCTTCCCTCCTGTACCAAAACCGCGTATGAGAAAAACTCCAGGCCGAAGCCCTAGCCGCCTCACGTCCAACTCCCATCAAATTTTTGCCGCTACTTCGCTCAAGTTCGTGATGATCGAAGATCCCCATCGCCATGCTCTCCCTCGGTCGTCCCTCCTGGCACCGCCGCGCCTCGCGCGCACGTCCCATGGCCATCAGGCCGAACTCGGCGACGAGCACTTCAACGGCCAGTCGTGGCAATTTTAGTTGACAAGCGCAAGAATTAACCGCATGGATGAACATGGCTTGCCTCCCTCTACGCGAATATCCCCTCCGATCGACCCAAAGACGCGAATCCACCGTTGAACGACGAACCCTACTACGAACGACCGAAACTAAATGCCCAATTTCTGGTCAAACCACATCCCGAATCAAAAAACGAATTACACCGTTGAAATTCGCTCGTCGAGTGCTCCAACATATATTTTTTTGAGAATTTTCTGTATACTTTGAATTTTGACTTTGATTTTGGATTGTAATTGGATCTGAAATTATGATGTTTTCCATTGAGGAGAAGAGTGTTGAGATATACGTACAGACAAATGAAATTAGATGGAGGGTAGGGTTTTTAACTAGATTTATATAGGTAGTTTAGAAAATAGAGTAGATAGATCCATAAACAAACGTGTTGAACGACAATTGACCCAAAAAGCCCGTTCTGACCCCGGAATGAAATTGGGTAAACCCATATATCGAAATAGGTATTTTAAAATATTCTGAGCATGATGGAAAAAGTTTCACGTCCAAATTCCATCGTATGAAGAAGTTATGCTGAAAACAATATTTTCAAATTGATTTCAATCATATCGATTTCAGGGCGTTTTGAGTCCGTACGATCAAACAACTAGTCCGATCGCTACGAAACGTGAAACCCTACAATAATTTACTGTTACGGATCCGATGAAACTGGTTTCGTCGAAATCTGAGTCCGTGACCAAAATGGCTATTTTTATATTAATTAAATAAATTCAAAATAAATAAATAAAATCCAATTTTATATTTAAATTCTAAAATTGACCTATTTTATCACTTTTAAAAATTCTTAATCATTTACAAAATTCCAACAAGTTTAGATGTCAAATTTAAAGAAGGTAAATTTATAAATTTCAATATAAATCCTTAATTTATTTAAATACCCAAATTATAAATAATATCCTAAAATTTCGTTTAGTTAAATAAATTAATTAGTATTCCATTCATTCCTGTCAAACAGATGGATTAAATATTGGATTCCAAATTGTCACACAAATTTCTCACATTATCTTTATCTCAAATAACGAATTATTTAACTATATTCAATCTCATTTAATTTTAATTAAATTCAATTATTAGACTTTAAGTTTCCATATAAATAAATAAATCCCGATTCCTATTCTTAAATTCACTATTTATCATAATACCATCCTGGGTACCATTTATTTTAGTATATATATCCAGATACTTTAACATTTTCCAATTGTTTATCTCAATTGCATAACATTAAATTTATATTTATTGCAATGGTTTCTGATTAAATTGAACGAACTAAGTATATAACTCGTAATAATTGTTGTAAAACTCTCAATCCCACATTTACAAGTATATCCTTATCCGTTATATCTATTAATTAAATAAATTCCATTTTTAAGTCCGTTTAAATTTATTACTAGGTACCCATTTACTTTTTTCCAATAAATTTGAATTCCATTCATTTACCATACAATCACTTTCCCATTCACACCTTATTATCAACCCACAATTATTGCAATTCATTATCTTATATTGATTTTATACAATTACCATTAACTTTACATTCAATTACTATTCAATGCATATTTATCATCAATCAATTCGATATTTACTTTTCTTTCCTTTTATTTGATAAATAACCTAGTATACATTTTCATCCACATTCATTTATGGGTATTGCATTGAAATTTAATTAATTAGCTAATACCAACATTATTACCATTAATTACAATTGGATTCCCAATTTTTATTCAATACCCTGGATAAATAACATATATATTAATCAAATCCTTACATTTGTTTTTCTCGTATTCCATTTAAAATCAAATCATAACATTTAAATGCTTTTAATGAATTGGAATTTCATTCAAGTCGTAAATTATTAACTTGCAATAACATGATTCCTTAATTTATTCCAATTATCGTTTACACTCTTTTATTGCATTAAATCAATTTAATATTTCCATTAATTTCTCATATTAAATTTTATATCTAGGTAAGAATCCTTTTTCTACTTAAATCAAATTGGATTTTATTCAAATTTCTATAAATAGGTTTTAAGTCACCATTTACATAATTTATTTTAGCCTTCATTTTAACATTTATTTAACCCCTTTATTGTTTCTACTAAAATAAATTACAAAAATCCTATTAAATAAACAAATTAAATTGTCGAAATTTACGGGTCGTTACAGAATATTACTTGCATAATAAATTACATTACATAGCATATTACTTATGTAACAAATTACATAACATAGCATATATTTATATTTTAACATGTCATGTGACATAAAATTGCTATCTTAATATACCATAATATGCAATCACTTCTAACATAGCACATTAGGTGATTTCCTGTACTACAAACATAACACATATATGCATATAAATTTTATTCTTTTTTTCTTCTTTTTTTCCATTTTCATGCATAAATTTCAACATATAATATTAGTGACATTTTCATAACATAGGCGACAACCTTAAATCAACATAAAATTTTCTTTTTTTTCAACGTAGCAATTTCATATTAACATCATAAAGCATAAATCTTACACAGATCATCACATCAATTTTATAAACGAACAACATATAATCAGTTACCATATCATATAAAAATAATAATAGGTGAACATAAGTGACATATATCGTATCAAAATCATATACAAACTATGCAAAATCCAAACTATTGCACCATTCCAATAACATATCAATTGATACTCATTCACTTAGCATAATATTATAAATCGTGAGTGAATAGCTCACCTTTCGAGGCTAGGAAAATTGACAAAACAATAGCTATGGACTTGATTCACAAATCCAAAGCAAATCAAAGCGGACTTGAATTTATAGATCACAAAATATAAATATATAACTTTTATTTTTTTATAAAAGAGAAAGAAGAAGGGGTTAAAGGGGCTCGGTTTAGGGCTTTTTGGATGGGTTTGGTTGCGGCCTAGGTGGAGTTAGGTGGTGGATTGGGTGCGGCTAAGGCTAAGGAGGGGATGGTGGTTGAATTGGTGGATTTGGAGGTGGTTTGGCTCGACCATAGCCTAGAAAAAGGGGGTAGGATTTTGGCTTTGGAGTGGTGATTTGTGGCCTAGATAAGGCGGAGGTGATAGCCTTGGAGATGGAGGTGAGGGTAGCTGTTATAGGGGAGAGAGTGGAAGGATTTTGAAGGAGGAAGAAAGAAGTTTTGATTAGAGAATTTGGAGATTTAGATTTGGAGTTCTCTGTAGATTTGGAGAGGAAGAAGGAAGAGTGAAGAGAAAGCTTCTCAGGAGAAAAATTATGTACGTACTTATTTAGTCAGATAAGAAACAAAAGGTCGTAGGCAAGGAATGGTCACAAGACTCTTAGGTTCAATGAAGACTCTTGGTTAACCAAGGCCCATTAGACCAAACAAACTCAATAGGACTTAGCCAAATAAAACATAACTAAAGGCTACAAATTCATGTCAATTTTCATAGTATTTTGATATTTTACAGCAATTGGAATTTGATTTTAACGAATTGAAAAGTGGAGAGGAGATCAGATTTCAATCTAGTATCATATAATAAGAATAAAATTTTAGAATTCAAATTTAAATTTTTTTCAACCAAAAGTCAAATTTTGACGAAGTTTGACCAAATTTTAAATTTTCAAAAAAATTTCTATTTCATTGTATTTGGAAAAAACACTCAATATTCCAAAAAATATATTTAAAATTCAAATTTATTTAAAATTAAAAATAATTAATTCCAAATTTCTGTGAAAATTTCTTTTAAAGTTTGACTGAATTTATGGGTCATTACATCTCCTATGTACTAAACAAACAAATATAACTGGCTAGATGATATGTGACATCTTCATATATTAGCATATTATCGTTATCTATTTTGTGATATATTTACCGATGCGTGTGAACTATTGATATAAAATGTTACAAGATATGTTGTGAATGTAAATATAAATTTAGCTTCTCTATTTACTTACACTGTGAAAAAAATACTAAACTATCATTTGAAAATAATTTCAGCGATGATTTTAGCATCATCAGTATTTGTTTTTAGTCTCGGAAGGAGGTTGTTACATTGTGGGAAATCTTTTTAATGTATTTTTTAAAATATAATCAAAAGAGATAAATGCCTGCTTATTTGCCTCACATTAGCTTATGAAACTAACCAAGGATTCAATATAAATAGGTTAATACACCAATTCTCCAAGCTAGTTCATTCAAAGTCTGTATATCCAATAAGTAGTAAGATAATATAAAAATATATTTCATCCTAGTTTTTCCAAGATTTCTAATTTATTGCAGTTTACTTCACCACCTTCCTCTATTGAAGTTGTATCTTTACAACTCCATATTATCCAATGCATACATATTCCACGCATACCTATGCTCCATTCCTATGCTTCAATTCAATTGTCCTACCACAATCTCAATAACATCATTGAACTCATTATCCCCACAATCAAATTTTTTTAAATATATTCTCTTACTAATGAAATTCTAATAAAATTTTCAACATCTTCTATAATGATTGTTATATCCCTAGTGGTATAGGCATGTTTGTCTCTTGTTGTAGTCTTTGCACAAAAGTGGATATAGTAGCTATGTTCATTCACTAATGAGACAATGTATCAAAGTTGAAATTTATATAGTTTTCCTGATTCACCTTCCAACTTTCACTTTTTCATTTTTTCCATTGTGATATGCAGTTTAGTTGTCCATGCTCATTCCTTTTTGTTTTCCAATCCCTATATTTGCATAATCTAATATTGAATGTTAAATATCTGATGTTTGTTAGGGTCTGATTAATGAACTTGAATGAAGATTTTAGATATAAGAATCTTGATAAATGAATGTTTGATAAGTGTTTAATTATAAAATGGATGTGTTGATAAGCTTAATAATGAATATTGTTATGTTTGGTTTAATTATTGGATTGCTTTTAGTTTGGGGTCAAAAATTGATTAGAGGATGATTCATGAATTTTGTAAAGGAATCGTTCAATGACATTTTAGATGTTGGAGTGATGGTTGAGTAATTGAATTCGAACATCATTGGAAAAGTTTCACCACCTTAAAGTCATTCATCAAGTATGAAATTATAACCATTTTGAAATCGAATGTTTATAATAATGGTGTGAATCCTTTTCAACCGATGTTAGCTTGAATCATCTCAGTGACGTGAAGTCGAAAGTCGAAGATGAGAGAAGGAAAGATGAAAATAGAAAGGTGGGAAGAATTTATGCTAAGATAAATTCTCTCATCTGGGTCCAAGCTCTACAAAAACATGCGTTTTGACGTGTAAATTAGAAATTTAGATGTCTGAATCTCAAAGTTTTATCCTTCATTATTTTTTTTAATTTGAGGTTTTCAACCATTTGAATTTTATAATTAGATATTTGAAATCAGGGTCAGACATTTGAATTCCAAATCCCAACGTCCGAGCCACGGTAGGATGAGAAGTTGGTTTTGTATTTGGAATTTTAATTTTTAGGAGTTAAGCTTCATTTCAGGGAACCACGTGCCTTAAGGCCCAAAGTGACTATAGAGAAACATAATGAGTTCGAGAACAGTACACTATGTCTTAGAAAACATGCGGTGGATATAGGACGAAGTAAAGACTATTATGATGATTTGAGACATGATTAGATTAATATAGTGGTTTTATAGAGTTGTTCAGTGGCTTTGACAAAAGACGACTAGGGTATTGCAATACATGATTTTGTACAATGTTGTATACATAGAGTATGTCTATATTCTTAGCTATGAATTTGGGATTTGATATTTATAGACCATTTGTAGAATGAGGCTCCATTGCCTTAACTACGCATGTTAGGCGATATCAATTCAAAGATGGAAGATGTTCGACCTTGGTAGCAATGGCAATAAATGTTGGACTACTTTGTAACAAAGTTGAGCTGCCTAGAGTTACTTGTCCAAGGTCCTCTTATTAAATAAATCGCATACGCACATGTATATTGATTCGAGTTCGATACGATTATTGGCATTACATTAGTGACCATATTTAGCAGGTTTGGCCTTATTTGAAGACCTAGGGCCCACTAGCCTTGTGTGTGACAGTTGAGTCATGTTTAGGTGTCATTATGATTGGTATGTGATAGACTTATCACATATTTCATAGCGTTATAGTAGAAATATGCTAATTTTTTGGATGTAGGTGAAGGTACAGGTTGAAGTATAGTTTTATTATCTCATATATTACCATTGGTATTGCACATGATTTAGTAGTGTATTAATAATCATGTAGATTAGTGATATTTTCTTTCCACCAAACTTTATGTCCGACCCTCTCTTTGTGGTCTCTTTCATTATATATTCTTTGAGTAGATTGACATGGAGGTGGACATTATGCTAGTTGGAAGCAAGTTATAGAGCAATAACTATTACCATTGTGATTATGATTATATATGTATGTTAATCTTTTATGATATTGACGTGTAGCAATGTATTCATTTTAAGACATATGTATATGAGATTTGATATACCATTTGCACGTTGTTATAGTATTTAATCATGTCTCTTGGATATGATATGCATTTACTCCATGACACGTTTATGTCGACGTTATATTTGTTCCTTCCTCTATGAGATTTAGTATGTGTATAGATGTGATAGGTATGCATTGTGTTTTTTAAAGTCTACCTTTAATGGAACGTCATCTATGACACTTATGGAATCTGATTGGTGGCATTCATGGATTATAGGTGTTAGAAATGGCAGGTCATTACAAAATCTGTCTCATTCCACAGCATCGTCTTGCTATAATTTATATACGCACACACATTTTTAATTGTACACATATGTTTCTGATACAAATATTGTTCACATCAGATTATTGTTTAATTCGCTATTTATTATTCTTGTCTATATAAGATCACGGGTGCTCACTTAATGTAGCAACCCACTCAAATCTGCATGATTCAAGCTGACAATAAACCATACATATCCAACCCAAACTGATTGGAAAGATGGATAGTTATGGGAAAGAAAGAAGTAAGAAGAAAGGAAGAGAAGAAGAAGAAGAGAAAAAGAAACTAAAATAACACAGAATCTCACAATCGCAATGGAAAAACTTACAATAAAATATCAATGATCTTTACAAAAGAGAAACTGTAATATCCATACATCCATCAGAGTACAACAACAAATCACTAATCATTAGTCTGGACAGTTATAACAACATGTCCTCACAATTGCTGATAATTATAAACAATCAATAAAGTAGAAAATAAATATATACATGAATACGATCTAAAGGCCTCCAGTGCATCCACTAAAGCTCCAAAGCACCAAATCTAAACCTATAAATATGCTCGGTCTAACCCAAGCATTGAAAGGGAAGAATGCTCGGATTAGTGTGGTAAACCAGCATGAGAAAACACTTCTCAACATAATTTTAATGTTATTGAAATCCTTTCTCTATCAAAACAAAGGTATCTTGTAATAGCACATCGCACATAAATACCGTTGGGTTTTTACCTTACAATAACCAAAATATTTCATATCAAATTATGTGATATTATACTAGTGTCTAAATCACAAATACATATTAATCATAGTTGAAATGCTTACATCTAACGTTCCAGCATAATAGGCTTACAACTAAAATGGCAGGTGCATATTGGAGAATGTATTTCCATACAATGGCAAGAAAAAGGACTACCTTCCGAACAGTGCATCTCTAGAAAAATATACTGAGGATCGACATTGTAACAACCCTGTTATTGGTGATTACCTATGATATAAAATTATAAAATAGTTATAATTTAATATTGAAAATAAAATGAAATTAAGAAGATAATTTGGTTAAAAATTGTTTATTTCAAATTAAAATGCGTTTGAAGTTAAAGATTGCTTTTGGAATTTAATTGAATGGAGTTCTGGGTAATAGATATGAAATACTGGAATCTTTGGTAATTTGAGTTAATAAATTGATCAAGGGATGCATTTCAACATTTAATTGTTGAAATAAAAAATAAATAGATGTAAATAAAGTTTTTGAAACTTTATTTTGAGTGTTTGGAGTGAAAATAATCAATTATTGAATTTTAATTGAGTCAGTGTAATAATATTGGTAATTATTGCCAATATTAGCCTTTTGTTGAATATAAAAAAGAAATATGTAGAAATTATGTATTTTATTAAAATAAAAGATGAAATATTGGTTGGAAATAGTATTTTAATGATTTCATAAAGTTAGAATGATTTATTGTAACTTATTTGACAAGAAATTAATTTTTATTAAGTTTGTTGTGTTAAAAATGCTATATTTACACTAAAATTATGTAAATCGTTAAATATTGTTAAAAATGGGGTTTCATTGTTAAAAATATCTTTTCATTGTTAAAATATATTTTTATTCTGTCACCATAACTATTTTATTTCAATACAAATAGATGTATACATTATATTGGCATTCAAATAAGAGGATTTATGCATATAATAATAAAATATATAACATATATACACATTCCTTAGTAATTTCACTAAGTATTATAAGTATTGGGCTTTTTGGGTAAGAAATAGGATCCATAACCATTAACTAGAAGCTTCTGGTTTGAGAAAATTAGCATGTACGCAATAAATTTTCTTCTCCTTCTCAGAACAAAAGAAAGAAAAACTTACAGTAAAAAGAAGTTCCATGGCTTTCTCAAATTAAAACCATATTTCACCAAAATTGTTGCAAACTAAAGAAGAGAACCATTAAACTAGATAGTATACAAGGTAATCAAACCCAATACTACAAAATATTACATCAAAATTTTTGAATTGTGATATAATTGTCTATAACTCTTTCTTTTGAATTGCATGTTCTCTTTTCCTCTTTTACAGGTGCTTAAAGCTTCATATCTCCTTCAATAATCATTGCTTGCTAAAAAATCTTTGATAAATTGCTAAGCTGTGTGTAAAATCTCATAATTTCTACCTAAAAATATGCTCTGCCTATAAAAATCATTGTTGGAAAAGTAGTTCTGTATTGTTGGCTGTTCTTTGATTTCTTGTTTCTAGTTGCCACTTTGAGTGGCCATAACTCTTTGATTTTCACTCTAATTGCTGCTGGATATTTTTTGGACTATATTTTAGGTGTTAAACTATATGCATATCAATTTTCACTGCAAAATTTGATCGTTTGCTATGCTAATTTGCTGTTCAAAGTTGAGTACGAGCCAGTTTTCGCACTTGGAAAAGAGTCCATAGCCTGGGCTCGATAGGCAGGTCGATCAAACGCCTTCCAAGTCGGCCAGGCAGTCAATTTGGTGGTCGACCGGCCGGTTGATCGGTCGATAGGCCTGGGTCGACTTCCTGTCGGCCCAGGTATGTGTGTTCGTGAGCCTTTTTCCTATGTCTTATGCAGCTTTTATTTGCTTTGTGCTATGGTTTCTTGTATTATTTCCATGCAATTTTTTGAGATGTTTTTTATGATGATTATGGGCTATGATATCCATCAGTGGATTAGCCAAGATTTTGAGCAATTTAAAATTTTGACTTAAATTCGGAATTAATTCGAATATCGATTTGGAGTAACTCCTTCGTTTTTCTCGATTTTCAAGCATTATTCCTTTCAAAAAAAATTTGGAAAATTTCTAAATTAGTTGGCTTTTGAAATCATTATTATAAAATATTTTTGAATTATTTTTAAATTATTATTAAATTTATTTCAAAATATTTATTTCCTATAATAAGGTGAAATTTCACTAAATCGCTTCCAAAATGGTTTCAGAAAATTATTTTTAAATCCCGTTTCTCTAGAAAATTATTTTACAAAGAGTATACTTTATTTTCATACTTTTCGGATGTATGAGAGAGAATTAAACGATTTAGTAAAACATGTGGTATTAGACACGTGAGTTTACTTTTTTGGTTAATTCCGGACTTGTATGATCGAATTCTCTTGAATATATTGTTTTGAGTTAATTATTGAGATTTATAATTCCCACTGTAGGAATTATCTGAGTTAGCCAATATTGGGCGAGTTGAGAGGTTCGATATCTCCTATTATAGGAGTAATAATCGATGAGAACCACACACATAAACACACGCGCGCGCGCGCACATACACACACACATATGTATAGTTTTACTCGCCGATGAGACGAGGTGAGTCTTGAGATGAGATTTCCCTTTTTGAGAATTATGGTTTATGAGAAACCACTATAAGGTTTATTTTCACTTTCCGATGAGACGAGGTAAGATATATGAGTATTTTGATATTTCTGAGATTTGATATTTTATTTTTATGATGCGGAGTTAACTATCAGTTAGTAAATCATTTTGTGTGAACGTGTGTATGGGACGTATGTTAACACTTTTCAGGTTACTTTTCGATAGTTTGTGACACATCCACGAGTATGCCAGTGCTTTAGACCTTCAGGTCATCTGAGTATGTGACTTCGGTCGCCACGAGTTATGTGACTTTGCTCACCATGAATATGACCTTCTGGTCCACGAGTTAGGTACCTAAATTATAAATAGCACTGGACAAGAGTTTAGCACGTGCAGCATTGCTTCGGTTCTACAATCGGGAATCTGGCCAATCTGGGTTTTCTGAGTTTCATACGATTTTGCCATTTTGAGATTTTGTTGCATCGATAGCCTACGACTACATGAGATGTCATATAAGGTGATTTCATTTTCATGAGATTTGAACTCTATTTTGAGTTCTATGTGGTTCATATTGGAAATTTTGATGAGTTTCCCTTATAGTTTTTGAATGGTTACTTGCATTTATATTGAATGCCTTTGTATTTGGAATACTTATGTTGAACTAAACCTATTCATACGAAAACCCCTAATGAATCTATTCCATTGAATTACATTTGAGCTATACTTGTATATTATTCCTTTATAACTAAAGGAAGAGCTCTCTTATGCACATATATTCCTCTCATCTTATACTAATAACAAGTTTTAGTTAGCCTAACCCGTGTATTTATTACTCGGGTCAGATTGTGTTGCAGGTTAGGTGGTTGGACTCTTAGCCTGTTTTACCTTTTGGACTCCATCATCAACTTTGTATATGGCATAGTTTTTGTGTAGTAGCCTTTTCTTTGGGAACCTTATGATATATATTCTTTTGTGGGGATGTATGTATATATATGGTGGTCAATACCACTTGTGATATATTGTGTGATATTTGATGTATGTTTATGTGTATAGTATCTGTTTTGTTGTTCTGTGACTTGAGATGGTTGTAGTTATTAAAAAAAAAATTGAATCATTCATGTAGCCACCATAGTAGTGTATTAAATAGGAATTAAGTATGTCGAATACTTAAGATGATATGGAAAAAAAGTACAAATATTGACATAGTTAGCTCTTATCTAATGCAAGACTATGATGGTCGCTCTTAACCAGCCCTGTTCTCCGAATTAGTAGACATAAGTACTAAATAATTCTCTTTGTTAATATGGGTCTTAGGGTGGGGCATATAGCTTGGTATCAGAGTAGGATTTAGAACAAAATGTAATAAACATAGAACAGTATACATGATTATCATACATCAAGTATAATACACTCGTAAACATCATCCCCAAATCATAACCAAACCCGACCTTGTCCTTAACCTTTTGATTCCTTTGGGGGTTAGATAGAAAGGAAAATGTCTCGGAATATTAATTTTAATTCTGTAGTATCTTAATTATTACATTTGAATTTCTAATATTGACCCCTATGAATAATCCTATCTTATCTTAACTTTCAGCTATGGCTGGAAGAGGAAGAGGTCGCAATTCAAAAGACAAGACCGTCCAATTGTTTTCATCCCAAAGGGGTTTATATGTCGATCAGTCATATTCTCAAGCTTATTATGAGCACTTAGCCTCCTATCCTAGCTCATTCTTCTCCTCCATGCAAATCCGCATTTGCGCATATGTGTTATGACTTCACTCACCTCGGAGGCAAGCCATTCAAAGGCTCCGAGTCAGTTCTTGAGGTTTAGGCTTGGCTCCGTACTTGCGAGCACATCTTCACTCGCATGGAGATATCTGATCATCATCGAGTTCTTGTGGCATTGAGTATGCTACAAGAACAAGCTTTAAACTGGTATGAGCTTCTTATAGCAGAGATGGACGAGTCCACCCTCTCATGGCGACATTTTTTAGATAGATTTGAGCTTAAGTTTGTACCAGAGTCCGAGTAGGCATTCCTTGCCTGTCGCTTCCTTGAGTTGAAGCAGGGCAAATCATCAGTATCAGATTATGTTTCATCTTTTGAGTCTCTATCTAAGTATAGGCTTGAGTTCTTTAGCACCGTATACAAGAAGAATCTTAAGTTCATATCTGGACATAAGAAGTATTTAAAGAAGTTGCTTATGCTTTAGCTTAAGCTCTCACTCGAGGAGCTTGTGGATTCGGCGCTTCATCTCGAAGCCATGAAAAGGAAAAGGATAGTAGACATGAGGCAGAGGTTCGAAAGAACCCATAGAAGAAGAAAATCCGTTTTCAAAGATCAAAGTCCTTTCCTCCTAAGAAGAAGAAGAAGCATGGCAATTCTGGTTCTAGTTCTTTTCCAGCACCTCCTTCAGCCAAAGTCTTAGCTTGCTTCAATTGTGATTCTCGAGATCACCTAGCTCGAGAGTGTTCTCATCCTTTCAAGTGTCTCTATTGCAAGCAGGAAGGACACATGATCTCCACTTGCCTTCAAAATAAGAATGATGCTCATTCTGGCAATCTGAATGTGACAAAGGCCTCTAGTAGTGCATCTCAGTCCCAAGGTATGTCTCCTACAGTTCTTAAGGGTTCTATATTACTCCATGATCGTTATATTAGAGTGCTCTTCGATATTGGTGCGTCGCGTTCATTCGTATTGAAGGAACTCGTAGATGCTTTGCAATTGGATGTTTCTTGTTTGATTACTTCTTTGAGGATTGCGAATCCTATCGAGGGATCCACAATCCATAGTATGCTTTGCAAAGATGTTGAGATTCTTATTTGTGGCTTTTCTTTTCATGCGAATCTGCACGTAATTCCTTGTCTTAAATTCGATATGATATTGGATATGGACTGCCTAGTTCGATACAATATCAGAATTTTATGTTTAGAGAGAGTCTTATATCTTCGACATCCCAACTCTCCAGCTCAATTGTCCCTTATTCTACAGGATATCGATTGTGATTCCATGGCTTCTCTATTTTCTTTTGAATCTCGAGACGACGATGATGACGTGCCTTGGATTCCTGTTGTTTATGACTTTCCATATTTATTTGAGCCTATTTCGAGATTATCACCCAAGCGGGCTATCGAGTTCCGCATCGACCTTATTTAGGAACAGAGCCTGTTAGTCATCCTCCCATAAGGATGTCTACTAAAGAGAATGAGGAACTCAAGAAGCAACTCCTAGAGCTTGAAGCCAAGCATTTCATTCGATCTAGTTCTTCATTGTGGGGTGCTGCGGTGGTATTCGTAAGGAAGTCCGATGGGACTCTTAGGCTATGCATCGATTATCGCAAGCTTAATGGGTTAACCATCAAGAACTGCTATCCATTACCTAGGATCAACGATATGTTCGAGTAGTTAAGTGGAGCTAAGGTCTTCTCTTAACTTGACCTTGCCATGGGATTTCATCAGCTCTTAGTTGCGGAAGATAGCATTCCACTTACAGCTTCTGCACTCGCTATGGATCATATAAGTGGCATGTCATGCCATTCAGTTTGACGAGAGCTCATGCTTACTTCATCGACCTTATGAATCGAGTATTCTGGGAATATCTCGATAAGTTTCTTCTGGTTTTCATCGACAACATTCTTGTGTATTCTAAATCCATTCATGCTGGACATCTTAGAATTGTTTTTAGTACTCTTTGACAGTGGCCACTCAATGCAAAACTTTTTAAGTGTCATTTTTGGGGAAAACAAGTTAAGTTCTTAGGCCATGTTGTTTCTTTCGAAGACATTTCGGTTGATCCTTCCAAGATCTAAGCCATCCAAAATTGGAAGAGGCCTTAGAATGTTCATGAGATTCATGGCTTTCTGGGTTTGGTGGGTTATTACAGCTGCTTCATCAAAGATTTTTCCCGTATTGTGCTCTCATTGACTAGCCTCACGAGGAAAGGCGTTCGCTACATATGGTCAGATAAGTATGAGGCTTCCTTTTAGAGATTGAAGGAGCTTCTTTCAAATGTTCCTCTTCTTGTGGTTTTCAAACAAGATCTTATTGTCTATATCAATGTCAGTCATAGTGGCCTCGGTGTTGTTCTTATGCAGACGGATAAAGTAGTTGCCTATGCTTCAAGGCAATTACGTCCAAACGAGGATCGGTATGCTACCCATGATTTAGAGCTTGCCGCCATTTTCTTTGCTTTAAAGATATGGCATCATTATTTGTTGGGAGAGCACTTTATTCACTTCATCGATCACAAATCTCTCAAATACTTGTTCACCCAGAAGGAGCTCACATGCATCAGCAGCATTGGCTTGAGTTTCTTGCTTTATATGATTTTGACATTCAGTATACCCTTAGCAAGGGGAATTGAGTGGCTGATGCTTTGAATCACAAGCATTCAGCTATTGTTTCCATGGTGATTGCAGTATGGAAAGTTCTTAAGACTCTTTCCATGTGTGATATTCATGATCGTGCTTTAACATTAGACTCCCCTATTCTATTGCATAGCATGGAAGCTCGTCCTACTCTTCTAGATCGGATTGCCGAGGCACAACAGCAAGATTCTGATATATCCACTCTTATTTAGAAGTGTAAGTCTAAATCCCATGATGATATTGAGATGAGGGATTTCAGCATCGATATTCATGGGTGTCTTTGAAAGAAGAACCGTCTAGTTGTGCCTTATATTCCTAAACTTAGGCGGGACATTCTAGCTAAATGTCACCGTTCTAATTATACTATCCATCTAGGCAGCAGCAAGATCTACGCTGATATGCGTCGTCTCTATTACTGAGAAGGCAAGAAGTGAGATGTAGTAAGTTATGTAAGCAATTGCATGACTTGTCGGCTTATTAAGGCCGAGCATCAACGATACTAGTGGTCTTCTTCAGCCTTTAGAGGTTCCATTGTGGAAATGAGACCAAGTTTCTATGGATTTTATCGAAGGCTTACCTCGTTAGAGGATAGGCCAATCTAGTATTGGGTAGTTATGGACCGTCTCACCAAGTCCGCACATTTCATTCCTATTAAATCTAATAGGACAACATCTCTTTTATCGAAGCTGTATATTAAAGAGATCATGCAATTGCATGGTGTTCCTTTATCTATTATATGTGATCATGATCCTCTTTTCACGAGCCACTTTTGGCAGAGTCTCTAGCAAGCTTTGGACACAAAGCTTAACCTTAGCATAGCTTATCACCCATAGTCTGATGGACAATTGAACGGGTGAATCGTATATTGAAAGATTTGTTTCGTGCTTGTATGTTGGATTTTGGGGGTAGCTGGGAGGATCTTCTTCCCCTTGTTGAGTTTTCTTATAATAATAGCTACCAATCTTCTATCGGTATGGATTCTGTTGAAGCCAGAAAAGCTCATTCTTGGACCCGAGTCTATTCGAGAATCATCTGAGAAGATCCATCTTATTCATGAGAGAATGAAATTGGCTCAAAGTCGACAAAAATCCTATGCTGATAATCGCAGGAGCCTCTAGAATTTCAGTGGGTGTTCTTGTTTATATCCAAGCTTCTCCTCTAAAAGGAGTGGTACGCTTCAGTCAGACAGGGAAATTGGCACCATGCTATATTGGGCCATTTTCTATTACAAAGCGTATCGGTCATGTTGTATATAGTCTAGCACTTCCCGGGCAGTTTTCTAGAGTTCACGACGTATTCCACGTCTTTTAGTTGAAGAAGTGTCTACAAGATTCGGATTATATGCTTGATTCCCACGCTTTAGAGAAGTTGGAGATTTCTCCTGATCTATCTTATGTGCAGCATCCCGTGAGATTTCTTGCTTTGGAGACTAGACGTCTTCGAAACAAGAGTGTTTCGCTTATGAAGATTCAATGGTCCGATAATCCCAATGACTACACTTAGGAAACCAAAGAATTCATTTAGCAATCATACCCTGATTTCTTATCTACTCATTCCAAAGGGGAGAAATTTCCATTTTAATCTATATAAATTTCCTTTGCCTGATAAAATAAAGTGTTTTGAATACAGATTTCCTCTTGAAATTGCATGGGCGTAAATTTTTTATAAGGAGGGGAGTCTGTAACAACCCTGGTATAGGTAATTACCTATGATATTAAATTATAATGATAGTTATAATTTAGTATTGAAAATAAAATGAAATGAAGAAGATAATTTGGTTAAAAATTGTTTATTTCAAATAAATAATGTGTTTGAAGTTAAAGATTGATCTTGGAATTTAATTGAATGGAGTTTTGGGTAATAAATTGGAAATATTGGAACCTTTGGCAATTTGAGTTAATAAATTAATCAAGGGAAGTATTACATCATTTAATTGTTGAAATAAAAAATTAATAGATGGAAATAAAGTTTTAAAAACTTTATTTTAAGAGTCTGGAGTGAAGATTACCAATTATTGTATTTTAATTGAGTCAATGTAATAATATTGGTAATTATTGCCATTTTTACCCTTTTATTGAATATAAATGGAGAAATATGTAAAAACTATGTATTTTATTAAAATAAAAGATGAAATATTGGTTGTAAATAATTTGTAATGATTTAATAAAGTTAAAATGATTTATTGCAACTTGTTTGACAATAAAATAATTTTTATTAAGCTTGTTGTGATAAAAATGGTATATTTACACTAAAATTGTGTAAATTGTTAAATACTGTTAAAAATGGGGTTTTATTGTCAAAAATTATCTTTTTATTACTAAAATAAATTTTTATTTCGTCACCATAACTATTTGTTTCAATACAAATAAATGTATACATTTTATTGCCTTTCAAGTAAGAGGATTTGTGCATATAGTAATAAAGTAGATAATATATATACACATTCCTTAATTATTTCACTAAGTATTATTTGTATAGGGCATTTTGGGTAAGAAATAGGATCCATGACCATTAACAAGAATCTTCTGTTTTGAGAAAATTAGCATGTACGTCGTAAATTTTCATCTCCTTCTTAGAACAAAAGAAAGAAAAACTTACGGTACAAAGAAATTCCATGGCTTTCTCAAATTAAAACCATATTTCGCCAAAATTGCAGCAAATTAAAGAAGAGAATCATTAAAATAGATAGTATACAAGGCAATCAAACCCAAAATTACAAAATATTTCATCAGAATCTTTGAATTATGATATAATAGTCTGTAACTCTTTCTTTTGAATTGCATGTTCTCTTTTCGGCTTTTACAGGTGCTTAGAGCTTCATATCTCCTTTAAAAATCATTACTTGCTAACAAAGCTTTAATAAATCGCTAAGTTGAGTGTAAAAGCTCACAATTGCTAACTAAAAATATGCTATGGATGTAAAAATCATTACTGGAAAAGTAGTTCGGTAAATATTATTCTTTGATTTCTTATTTCTGGTTGCCACTTTGAATGGCCATAACTCTTTGATTTTCACTCAAATTATTACCAGATCTTTCATGGATTGTAATTTAGGTGTTAAATATATGCAAGTCAATTTTCACTGCAAATTTGATCGTTTGCTATGCTAATTTGCTGTTCAAAGTTGAGTACGAGCTAGTTTTTGCACCTGAAAAAGAGTCAATAGCCTGAGTCGACAGGCAGGTTGACCCGGCACCTTCCAAGTCAACCAAGCGGTCAACCTGGTGGTCGACCAGCTGGTTGATCAACTGACAGGCCTGGGTCGACCTCCTATTGGCCCAGGTACGTGTGTTTGTGGCCCTTTTTCCTGTGTCTTCTGCAGCTTTTTTTTGCCTTGTGCTATGGTTTCTGGTATTATTTCCATGCAATTTTTGAGATGTTTTTGATGATGATTATGGGCTATGATATCCATCAGTGGATTAGCCAAGATTTGGAGGAATTAAAATTTTAAATTTAAATTTAAATTTGAATTTAATTCGAATATCGATTAGGAGTAATTCCTTCGTTTTTCTCGATTTTCAAGCACTATTCCTTTCAAATAAATTTTGAAAAATTTATAAATTAATTGGCTTTTAAAATCATTACCATAAAATATTTTCGAATTATTTTTAATTATTATTAAATCTATTTCAAAGTACTTTAAAATATTTATTTCTTATAATAAGGATAAAATTCACTAAATCGCTTCTTCTAAATGGTTTTAGAAAAATTATTTTTAAATCACGTTTTCTCTAGAAAATTATTTTGTAAAAAATATACTTTATTTTTATACTTTTCGGATGTATGAGAAAGAGAATTAAACAATTTAGTAAAACACATGGTACGTAACACGTGAGTTTACTTTTTTGGTTAATTCCGGACTTGTATGACCGAAATCTCTTAAGTATATTGTTTTGAATTGATTATTGAGATTATAATTCCTATTATAGGAATTATCCGAGTTAACCAATATTTGGCGAGTTGAGAGGTTCGAGTCTCCTATTATAGGAGTAATAATTGATGAGAAACACACACATACACATATGTATGTATGTATGTATGTATGTATGTATGTATGTATGTATGTATGTATGTATGTATGTATGTATGTATGTGTTTTTTACTCGCCGATGAGACGAGGTGAGTTTTGAGATGAGATTTCCCTTTTCAGGAATTATGGTTTATAATAAACCACTATAAGGTTTATTTTCACTTGAAGATGAGACGAGGCAAGATATTTGAGTATTCTTAGATTTGAGATTTTATTTTTATGATGTGGAGTTAACTATCGTTTAGTAAACCGTTTAGTGCAAACGTGTGGTATGGGACGCACGTTAACACTTTTTGGGTTCCTTTCTAAGAGTTTGTGACACATCCATGAGTATGCTAATGCTATAGACCTTCGGGTCGTCTGAGTATGTGACTTCGTCCACCATGAGTTATGTGACTTCGATCACCACAAGCTATGTGACTTCGTCCACCATGAGTTATGTGACTTCGATCACCACAAGCTATGTGACTTCGGTCACCACGAGTATGACCTTCGGCTCCACAAGTTAGGTACCTAAGTTATAATTTGCACTGGACAAGAGTTTAGCACGTGCAGCATTGCTACGGCTCTGCAATCGGGGTCCGGCCAATCCGAGTTTTCTGAGTTTCATACAATTTCGTAATTTTGAGATTTTGTTGCATCGATAGCCCAGGGCTACATGAGATGTCATATAGGTGGTTTCATTTTCATGAGATTTGAACTCTAATTTGAGTTCTTTGTGATTCATATTGGAAATTATGATGATTTTCCCTTGTAGTTTTTGTATGATTACTTGCATTTATTTTGAATGCCTTTGTATTCGGAATACTTATGTTGAACTAAACTTGTTCATGTGACAACCCTTACTGATTCTATTCCGTGGCATTACATTTGAGCTATACTTGTATATTATTCCTTTATAACTAAAGGAAGAGTTCCCTTATGCACTTATATTACTCTTATCTTATACTAATAACAAGTTCTAGTTAGCCTGACCGGCGTATTTATTACTCGGGTCAGACCGAGTTGCAGGTTAGGTAGTTGGACTCTTAGCTTGCTTTATCTTTTTGACTCCATCATCAACTTTGGATATGGCATAGTTTTTGTGTAGTAGCCTTTTGTTTGGGAACCTTATGATGTATATTCTTTTGTGGGGAATGTATGTGTATATGGTGGTCGAATGCCATTTGTGATATGTTGTATGATATTTGATGTATGTGTATGTATATATTATCTGTGTTGATGTTCTGAATCGATCCTGCAGCCACCATAGTAGTGTATTAGATAGGAATTAAGTATGTCGAATACCTGAGATGAAATGGAAAAAAATATACAAATACCGACATACTTAGCTCTTATCTAATGCAAGACAATGATGGTCTCCCTTAACCAACCATATTATCCGCATTACTAGAAATAATTGCTATGTACTTCTCTTTATTAATATGGGTCTCGGGATGGGGCATTACAGACATCTTTGAAACCTCTGTAAATCAGAACCGGCCTACATACGCGTTGACCCATCTGGTGGTAGATAGGACTGAATATGACATTACCCCAATCGTAACCGACCTATCCGTGGTTATAGCGTACACAGCATACTCGACATATAGAGAGTAATCTCGAAGGGTGATGACCATACCCTTATGGAAGCGACCCACATAGCCCTGAAGCAACCCTATTTAACCATTATCGGTTGATGAGGCCTGAGGTAACTATTACCTTTCACATAGCACACATTCCACTTTGACACCACACTTCCATTCCATGATCACATAACTTATTTCCACAAATATATAACTCCTGAGTTTGTATGTCTCAGGAAAGTGTATTAAGCTAAGAAAAGTTTCCTTCTCCACCGTCAAATAGATGATATGTTTATAGAGACCAATGAATGAGATTATATATGCAACGTCAGAATTCGTCCATACAAGTTGTCCAAAAAAAGGACAAACCGAGGATACTCTTTTACTACATCCTATCGAGAATCATCCTTAGGATTAGTAGCGAGAAGTCCTTGCATATAGAAGATTTTCATAATAGAGCACTACTGCCACTATATATATAATATGCATCCAGGTCTAGTGGCAAGCAGCCCTGTGTCATAATGATCTCCATCTTTAAAAATCATCATCATAAACCTACACTTTTTAATGCATATATTGGTCCAAAGTGGTTTTCGGACCAATCCGATCCCAATAACTCCTAACCAACAACGATAAGATGACCTTAACCTCTTATGGAAATAAAGCCATGTAGACTTATCACGTTTCTACCTCTCAACTTGCTATCCTTCGTCCAAGAAGGAAAACCGGTAGATTGGAGTACCATAGTCACTCTTTACTACTCGAATCAACATTCTTAATATAAAACGGTAATCAAGCCGACTTAGTTGGCTTCGTGCTAAGTGCACGATTAATAAGTTCCCATATCAAGTCAAGGACCAAAAATGGCTAAATTTGATAGTTGGTTATTTGACTATCATAGAAACAAATAAAATCTAGCACATAAGCAGTCACTAAGCCCATTTAATTAATCTCTTATTAATTAAATCACTTTCCAAATATTTACTTCAAATTATCTTTAAAGTATACATTCTCAAAACCACTTTAATCTTTTGATATTCGAAAAACATTTATGTATACTTATATCAATGGTATAAGTATACTTAATAACACTACCATTTTGGAGCCACACTAAATAAACTTTTATAACCGTAAAGCTCCCGGGTTCATACGTCTCAGGACGGGGTTAGGTATAAGAAGCAATGCTTCCTGTACCACCAAGCCTTTAGTACGATCATAAGAACCAATTCGTGTATTCCAGAATAGAAGGTCAAAACACTATTTATCCAGTCAAAATGAATGTTGTGTAAATGATCGTTACGCCAACCCAAAAACTCTAGTATAGGGGTTCGCTTAATTATATATATCCCATATACTATATAAAACATTTCCCTTGAAAAATCATTTACTATAACAACAGTGTTATAGTCCATGCCTTCCTCACTTTCCCAAAAATGACTGTTACAACAATAAATATTGAAATCTATGTTTTTGTCACTTAGCACGTTTTAAATCACTTTTAAAACCACTAAATTCCATTTGCAATTATTATTTTCAAACCATTCCTTTAAAAGATAAAACCACTTTTAAAACGATTAGCTCCATATTTAAATCTTAACGTAAATCATTTCATATTTATAAAACAATGTTTATAAATCTCCTTTTTATTTTATAAAATTCATTTTATAAAATCTCTTTATTTATAAAATTTTATTTATAAATCCATTCTTTATAAATCTCATTCATTGTAAATATCCATTTATAATCCATTTACCAAATATCGATTATAAATCCATTTTATAATACGTCATTCATAAATTTAATACTTTATTTATAAAATATCACTTTTATAAATCCTTTATATAAACTATTCAAAAAACTCTATTGAACATACTTCACAAAAACAGTTAATTTAGAATACCAAAAAACATACTTTTATTTTATTTAAAATAAATTCCTTCCTTTTTACAATTTAAAAATTATTAAAACATATAAACTTTCAAAATCACTTTGAAATCCCTTTTAAATCAAAATCATTATTTTATTGTATTTTGAAATACCAAAAATAAGGCACTGTGCTACTAAAGCACTAAATAAGGGAAATCACATCAATGTCATCAAAAATGTCATCTAACACATCATATATCATAGTATATGAAAAGTAAAATCAAAAGGGTGAGGAATCTAGTTAGATCCCTCCAGCCTATCATCTTGCACCATATAGAGTACGTAATTAAATAATATAAATCAATCGCCTTGAGCCAGGATCGTATACAAAAGGATATTCGCTCTTACACGGTAATGTAATAGGGTCTCATCTGCTCCAGGGGCGGGAATATATCCAAACCAACAAATAAAATAGTAAATCATCAAAACAATCAATAAATAATCAATAATAAAATTAGCTACACCTATATTGAAATATAAATGGGCTTGAGAAGTGAATTAACTCACTATAAATCCAATAATCGTTGAACCGTTCCAGTTTGAATTGAAATCGAACAGGCATTCAATTTTAACCAACATTTCAACTAGCTCCAAATCCATCCAATCAAATCTATATCATAGTATTTGCAAATATGATTGCAACGAAAATTATCGCGCTCAATTTCGACCTCCTATGAAAAAGTTACCGTCATTAGAACTTTTGAGATTGTTTAAATTTTTAACTAACTTAAATTAAATAAGTTTTAAAATAAATCACCTTCCTTTGTCAAACCCTACCTATGTTCGAATGACTGCCACCCACTTCAACCGATCGCCGTCGCTACCGTAGTTGATCACACGGCACTGCTTTGCCTCCGATGACGCGCTTGGCCGAGATGCGCCGATCTCCCAAGGTCCGACGCCTTATCGCGTCGCTGACTTCATATGAGCTCGGCCATTCATTCACCATTCAATTGAGGATTTCCACCATCGTGATGTGTCGATCATTGATCCAAGTGTATGGATGGGTCTATGGAGATAAGAGCTATAACTTCCATGTAGAAGTCGAGGCCTGAAAACATGTGGATTGGCTGAAGCAATTATGGCTGTTGATGGTGGACGTTAAACATGGTAGCCATGTATTTGATTTTAGGGTTTTGCAAAATGAAATATCTCAAGTCCTTTTATAGAAAAATATCGTGACGCTATTCGCACGCTAAAATTTCGAACTCTAAACGATGCGTGCCACGTAGCGTTCAATATGAAATACCCTTATTTCGAGCAAATTGGAACCACTATCGGGATCCAATTCCATCATCCATAGAAGTTAGATTTCAAAATCAAATTATATTATGTTAAATTCCTTTAATTAATTTCTTCGCATTACAAGCTCGCACAACTAAACGATACGTCTGATTGCCACAAAATTCGATGGCGTATAATAATCCATTATTACCGATCCAATGGAAATGGTATCATCCAAATCTGAGACAGTGTCCTAGAAGGCTATTTTCACACGTTAATTAAAATGAAATATTATTAAAACTAGTTTATTCACTTTTAATTCAAACTCAAAAGTTTTCTATATTCATTCTTATTCAAATAGATTTTTAAATCAGCTTTCGAAATCATTTTTATTTATATTAAATTCAAGATTCAATTATTTAAACAATTCCAAATATTCAAATAACCATTATAATTGAAATTAAAGTTATTTAACTTATAAAATTAAATTTTTAATATTTAAAATCAATTAAATATTACAAATACAAATGACTAAAATTCTAGGTCGTTACATACTTCTTCCCCTAAAAGAATTTTGTCCTCGAAATTAGCAGGTAAAACAATGCCGCAAACCTATTAACTTTTCAAAACGAATTAGTTAAAATAGATTACCAAATTCTTTTAAGCCCTTAACATTTCAAAATCAATTTGTTAAAATTTTGTTATCACCTTTTCTAAATCCATAAATTCATTCATAGTTACTAACTAATAGCATTCCAAGTTATAACATAAAAATCAAATTTTAGTTATCACGGTTTTTTTTTCCAAAATTTTCAAAAAATTTCTAACGGGTTAAATTTATGGGAAGTTTCATCAACGTCTCCTTTGTGTGGTTTGGTCAAAAAATTTAAAATTATATATGTGTATATATATACACACACATATATATATAATCACATAATATACATTTCATCTCGAGGATGAGGCATTCTATAGGGAAAAACATAGAAATATGTTATGTAATCCAAGATGTGTACCTTTTTTAATATTAGCAAGCATACATAATCAATATAATGCGAAAGCGAGCACCAAATGCGAACCATACGCCATCCTTACTTACTAATCACTCAAAAACCAATGAGAACAAGTGTAAGGAAAGCAATATCAATATATAACAATTCATAACCATATCAATTTTTATTTTCCAATGTCAACATTTAGTTTATTAAAGCCCGTAGGATGTACTATACCATCCGTATGCAAAACCATACCTAATCGCTCGCTCGATCACACAATTTAACTTTCGAACCAGTATTGTTCACACGACCACTCTAGTGCGGGTTCAAATCTGGTTTGTTGATTAGAAACCATCATTCTCCTTGCATAGCCATATAATATGATAGAGAATCCTATAATCAATCAAAATACTCCAGCGTTCGTAGCCGAGAATCGAGTGAAAAATCCTAACTCGGATCAGCGTAAATCAACTCAAAATCATATATTCGAATCTCGATCTAACAATTATGTGAATAAAATAATATATGTACAACTTATGTATTTAGTTCAATTGATTTCAAATTATATTCCATTCTTTTTTATTCAGATTCCTTCATTTACATTCATTTCATTTACATTCATATTTGGATACTCATTTTCATTTATTCATTTCAAATCACAATCAATTTCATTTCAAAAAATCATTTCGTTTAACGCAACTTAAATTTCGTTTCATCTCAATTTCATATTTTTGTTTAGCAAAAATGTTCAACCATTTCAAAATTTGGTTTTACTTTCCATTTTCTCAAATTCCATAAGTTAAAAAAAATTATCTACATAAAATTCCATAAATCTTTACTGCAGTTCATTCACATTCTATAATTATAATTTATGGTATATAATATATAATCATTTTAAACTTAAGTTTAAATTCATTTTACGATCTTCTACATTTAAGAGTGTATAAATTTCTAATTAATTTATTTTATTAGAATATTTAATAAGTTCAAATTTTGTTTTACATACTATTCTTTTCTAATTATACGTTACAAAAACTTGTTTTACCAAACACAACCTCAATGGTAGCAATCCATTACTTAAAAGCACGAAAATGAAAGCCGAAGATGCTGCAACCATCAACAGAATTATTTTCTAGCGACTGAAATGAGTTTAGTGATTTCTATCTCTTTTAAATCCTTTTAAAAATATTTTTGGTCAAAATACTTTCTAAATAATATCATTATTATTTCTCCAAAACTTCGAAGAACAATTTTAAAAACCTATGGGATTCAAATTCTCAAATTCAAAGCTTTTAAATCCTTTACAAATCATATTTGTAAACTTTCCTTATATATAATTTCATTTTTGTTATATAAAATCTTTTCTTAATTATTTTTCTTTGTTTACATTATAATAATAATGAATTGTATTAGAACACAAACAACAAACAACAAAAGATGATAATCAAATATTATCATTCACTAACAACAAACACACCATATATGCTACAATAATTTTTGAAAAGTTATTCATTTATATATAAAATGTAATCAAGTAAAAATTATTTTATTTGCTCAATTTCAAAACAAAATTATGTCAACTTGTTATGCTTAAGTGTTTAAAGACCCCTATCAATAATGTAAATTACTCATAGTGACCAAAATCCATAAGCCGCTTAATATATCAACCAACGCAATATAAAAAAAATTATATCACTAACAAATAAGCGCTCATATCTATTATACACTGAAACTCCTTCTGGGGTGCTACTGACCCTATTTATAAAGAGTACCCCACCAAAGCCTAGATGTTTGCTAACCTAAGCTATAATACCGACTACAACGACACACATATCCGCACGATTCAAACTGATAACAAACCATACTTATCCAATCCAAATTGGACGGAAAGATGGATAGTTATGGGAAAGAAAGAAGAATGAAGAAGTGAAGAAAAGAAAGGGATAAAAGGAAACTAAAACGACATAGAATCACATAATCACAGTGGAACAACGTATAATATAATATCAAAAATCTTTATAAAAGAGAAATTGTAATATCTATACATCCATCAGAGTACAACAACAAATCGCTAATCATTATCCTGGACAGTTATAATAACATATCCTCACAAATGCTGATAATTCTAAATAACCAATGCAGCGGAAAATAAACATATATGTGAATACGATTTGAAAACCTCCAGCTCATCTGCTGAAGCTCCAAAGCACTAAATCTAAATCTGTAAATATGCTCGATCTAACCCGAGCATTGAAAGGGATGAACATCCGGATTGGTCTGGTAAACCAGTGTAACAAAACACATCTCAATTGAATTTTAATGTTATGAAAGTATTTTCTTTATCAAAAAAGGTATCTCGTATGACCACATCGCATATAAATACCGATGAGTTTTTACCTTATGATAACCAAAATATTTCATATCAAATTTTGTGATAATATACTAGTGTCTAGATCACAAATACATATTAATCAAAGTTGAAACGCTTACATCTCATGTTCTAACATAATAGGTTTACAACTAAAATGGCAGGAATGTATTGGAGAACGGATTTCCATACAGTAACAAGGTAAGGGTATAACTTTCGAACAATGCATCTTTAGAGGAATGTAACGAGCGTCGACATCTTCGAAACCTCTATGAATCAAAACTGACCTACCTACAGACCCATTTGGCTGCGGATAAGACTAAATATGATATCACTCTGGTTGTAACTGACCTATCTATGGCTATAGCATACACAACATACTCAACATATAGAAAGTAATCTAGAAGGGAGATGATCATACCCTTATGGAAGCGAACCACATAGCCCTAAAGCAACCCTGTTTTAACCATTACCAGTTGATGAGGCCCGAGGTAATGATTACCTTTCACATAGCACACATTCTACTTTGAATGTCGCACTGCCATTCCTTGATCAAACAAATGATCTCTAGCAACATATAACTTCTAAGCTCGTATGTCTTAGAAAAGGGTGCTAAGCTAAGAGAAATTGCCTTCTCTGCTACCAAACAGATGATATGTTTATAGAGATCAATCAGTGTGATCTAGACATGCAACGCCGGATATTCGCCCATACAAGTTTCCCTGTAACAGGACATACTAAAGGTACTCTCGTACTACATCCTGGAAGGAACCATCCTTAGAATTAATTGCAAGAAGTCCTTGCATATCGAAGATTTTCATAACAAAGCACTATTGTTGCCATATATAAATATACATCGCAGATCTATTGGCAAGTAGCCCTACATCATGAAGATCGCCATCTTCAAAAATCATCATCGTAACCATGTACTTTGGAATGCAAACATTGGTCCAAAGCGGTTTTTGATAAATCTGATCTCGATCTCTCTGGACCAATATGATAAGAAGCCCTCAATCTCATATGGAAACCAAGTCTCGTAGACTTATCACGTTTCCAACTCTCAACTTGCTATCCTTTGGCCAAGAAGGAAATGAAAGTGACTAAGGATCATGCAATATGGAATATTAACTAAACTATTGACTTGTGCGGAATATACATGTAAAAGTAAAACAATAAAGTAAATGACACCAGATGTTTTTATACCGGTTCGAATTTCCATTCTACATCTAGTCCCAGACTCCTTGTGAAATTTAACTATTAACCCTCACTTAACCCCGAGGAAAAGGTATTACACGGCCTGAGCAACCAAACATTGCCTAAGCAACAGAATAAGACTTCAACCCCCTGAGCAACCGAACAGGACTTCCAATACAAATAGTAGAAATGTTTTTGATTGAATATGCTCTTGAATAGCACTGATAAGTCAATAACGTATACCCTTTCTATATTCTTCTCCTTTGTGGTATATCATGTAATTTGTGAAGATAGGAAGTTTATTAAATCAATAATGAAGTTTGCTTGAATGTCCAAGTAATAAGAACGAAGTATTGAATGTTTAGAGCAAGATAGTTTAGAATATAAGAATGAGAATTAGAATGATTATTATTGATTAAAACAATAGAATTCATGGCTATTTATAGTGATTAATAGTTGCAATCGTTCGTGAATATGAAAGGATATGGAAGCAACTCTTGAATCAAGAGTTTTTTTTGTTTATTGAATTGAAGTGTCTTTTCAAAATATAGTTCTTATGAAGATTCAGCCATCTGAATAGAACATTTCAGCCAGCTGAATCGATTTAAAATCGAACCAGCAAGAAAACAGTGCAAAAGTGACATAATTTAGTCATCTGAACTTTCAAGGTCAGCCGTTAGAATGTTCAAAGAAAATTGTGCACATGCATAGAATTCAACCGGCAGACCATAGCCACTCAGTCGGCTGAATTATGTGTTTTCTAGCAAATCGAGAATGTTTTGCAAAACTTTAGCATATGAAAAATATTTTGAAATTTTTTAATTTACATGCATGCATATACCACTTCAGAGAGATTTTAACGTGAATTTACTACTAAACTTAGACCGAAATCTGGTCTATAAGTTGTTAAATTATTTCTCGCGTAAAAAACAAAATCTTCTCCTGCAAATGTGGTTAGTTCATATAATATTTACTTATAGTAATCATAATCAAAACAACAAAATTCTAGGTTCTAACAATCTTCCCTTTTTTATGATGAGAACTATGTAGGTTTTTAAAATATATAAAGTAATTTTCTCCCATTGACTGCTTATCAATCGTATTCTCCCCCTTTGTCATCGACAAAAAGCAAAAATAATTGATATGAGAAATAAAACTTTTCGCATAGACAAATAAGCATATAGACATGAGAAACAAATAATCATCTTACATAGAAAGTTCACAAAGAACATTGTTGACTGAAGAAAGTACCACGAACACAAAAATATTATAAAAGTATGTCTAAAGCGAAATAATAGTACTACAAATTATCATGAATTAAATAGCATAGCAATGTAACAAAAAATAGTCTAGAATTCCCCACTACCTTCTACTTCATCTCCTTCTTCCTCCAAAGTCATCCAAGAGAAAGGTACTAGATTTTCAAGAACACCAATTGAAGTGGATCCAAAACAAGAAATCTTTTCCTAAATTTTATTTATAAAACCCTTTATCGAGTTTAGCTTTTTGTTCGTTTTAGAAAGGTTCTTTTCAACATTAGCAAAACGTCAATTAAGTTTTCTTTGATTCCACGATAACATTACAAGAGCTTGCTTTGTAGGCATGTCAATATGAAGTTCATGAGTTTCATCGTCCTCTTCTTCTTATTAAGGAACTTGAGTGGAGGAGAAAGCAATATTTGCGTCTCTAGGTTGCAAAATTTCTTGATTACAATTTTCGACCCATTCTTAAAAGCTAATGATTTTTTGGTTTTTGGGACGCTTTGGAAGACCCATTAGACTAAGTGTTTTCGAATTAAGCTCGCATATAGTCATGAATTCGAAATCAGGTAACAGAACTCCAAAATTTTGAAGAGTCCGCATAATGTAAGCTCCATAGTGAATCGTCTTGTAGCTTCTTCTATGATTGATGGTAAGAAATTCATTCAAAATTATTTTTCCCCAATATACTCGTTGAGAAGAGTAAACAGCATATAAAGTTTGAAAATCTCTTTTGTATGCTTTTTCGTAATTTCCGATCCGGGGTTGTAGGGATCGAATAAGTGCACGATGGATGATTCTTGCTTTTGGACGTAAGGCACTAGATCTTAAAATAGTTGAATTGTCCGACAAGAAAAGATGGGAAACTTCATCGCGATTGAACATATCAACATCAACATCGTCAATATCCAACCCTTGGGATGGACATCTTAGAACATGGCCTAGTCTTTGAAGGGATAAATAAATTTTGACTCCATAAACCAATGTCCATATACAATCATCTTTATTTTGGGGATTTTGATGATCGAGATTCATATTGGCATAGAAAAGCTTAATTAAAAGCGAGTAGATCTTAATATTACTAGAATTATACCCAATACGTGAATCGAGACCATGAACTTAGGCTATTTCTCTAATCGCATATCCATCGAAATTCGAAAATTTCATGAAGGATCCTTCAAAATGCTTTGAATTTCACATGCTATTGAATCTATTAACTGATGTATATTGTATAACCATGCTCAAATTGGCTTTCAGAAGGTCCAGTTGTTGATTCTCTTGCTCTTTTTGATCTTAGAGCCATTTTGATTTATGAAATTGAAATTTTTGAAGAGGTTAGGGTTTGTTTTTGGATTTTGCTGAAAAGTGACTGTTTTAGTAAGTTGAAAATGAAGGGGTAGATGAGAATATGAAGTAGGTTTGATTGGGTATTTGCATTGAAATTTGTGCAAGGCAATTTTAAAATATAGAAATCAAATAGATCAACCGATTGAAATGATGAAGGAAGTTGGCTGAAGTGGGAGAAATTGCAACCCGCACGTATATAGTTCAAAATGGGTGTAATTCAGCCAGTTGGATTTGTGACTTCAGTCGACTGAATGCTGAATTTTTTTTAAATATACATGAAGTTTCAGTCAGCTGAACCCATATGGTCAATCGGCTAAATTTGTTATTTTTTTGAGGTGAAGTTCATTTTTAGTTTAGTCGAATTTGATTACCAAACAAGCTATATAGAGAGAGAGAGAATGTAAGGTTAAGAAATATAAAAAAAAATTATAGCCGCATATAAAATAAAAGGAACGTAAGGTCTTAAAACAAGTAACACGATAGAATATTGGAAAGACATGTGACTTCCTCCCATGAGTGTAGAGTTCAAGTGCCATCATCTCCAATTTTTTTTATATTAAATTTTCATTTATTTTATATCTTTTTGCACTTTAATGTCAAATTATAAAACATGTAATGACATAATTCCTTGTTTGTGTCTTAATTTAAGAAAAATATTTTCATTTAAAGGTTTAGCTAATATATCTCTAACATGATTTTTCGATGATACAAAATCAAGAGAGATATTACCTTTTTCTTTGTTATCATGAAGAAAATGATGTTGGATGTCAATATATTTAGTTCTGGAGTGATTTATAGGATTTTATGATAAATTTATAGCAGTTGTATTATTATAATAAATTGTTTATTTAGATAAATTTATACCAAAATCTTTAAATGCTTGTTGCATATATATTACTTAAGAATATGCCAAAGCAGCGGAAATATATTCCGCTTCACACATCGAAAATGAAAAATAATTTTGTTTCTCACTAAACCAAGATGCTAAAGATCGTCTAATGAAATGACATGTATCATTTGTACTTTTTCGATAAGTTCTACATCCTCCAAAGTCAACATCACTACATGATACTAACTCAAAAAGACATTCTTTTGGTAAAAGAGACCACGGTCTTTAGTCTTGCTTAAGTAGCGCAAAATTCGTTTCACTACCCGCAAATATGATTTTTGGGTTTTGCTTGAAACCGTGCACATAAGCATACACTCATCATTATATCCGGACGACTAGTGGTTAAGTAAAGTAGAGATACAATCATACTTCGATATAATTTTTGGTCTATACGTTTTCCATTTTCATCTCGATTGAGAGGTACTGTAGTGCTCATAGGAGTTGGTTTAGCAAAAGTATTTTCCATGTCAAAACATTTTATTAGATTATTACAATATTTTTCTTGATTAGTAAAAATTCCATTATTTATTTGTTTAATTTAAAATCCAAGAAAATATGAAAGTTCTCCCATATGATACATTTCTATTTTCTTGTCATAATATTCGAAATCTTTTAGCATAATTTTTCGTTTGTGGAGCCGAAAATGATGTCATCTACATAAACTTGTATAATCAAAATATCATTTTTATTATAACGACCGGGAATTTCATCATTTTAATTTTCAAATATTTAATTGATTTTAAATATACAAATAATAGGTTTTATAATTAAACTAAAAACAATATTAAATAATAAATATTGAAGAAAAAATAGTTTTCAAGTATATTTTACAAAAATATTTAGTTCGATGAAAAACAGAAAATGCAACCGAAAACTGTTTTTCTAATTTTTGACATTTCATCATCTAAATGTTGTTTGAAAAGTTGTGAGCCTTGTTTTGTATTTGAAACAACATTTAAATAGTTAGAAATGTAAATTAGTTAGTATATGTATATATATGTATTAAGGTATGTACATATGTATTCTTAATTGAGTATATAAAATTTAAAATATAAATATAAATGTCACATCATTAGAAACATTTTGGCAACTAAGTACAAAACATGTTTAGACATGTTTTCTCATGAAGAGAGGGGAGGGGGACAGGAAGGTGGCACATGGACATGAGGTGTGGGGGGCTAGGTGAAGTGCCAAGAAAATAGTGGAGGGTAAGGACATGGGCATTTAGGTAATTCACCTCGTTCTCTTGCTTATAAACACTCATTTCACTTCTTCAATTTCACCCCTTCAATTTCACCTCTATTACTTCTGTCATATTTTATTGATAACTTAATCAAATGGAGAATTATTATTTTTCAAATTGTAGAAAATTGTAGTGGCTACAACTTTTATTTGAACCACCTTCTATAATTTAAGCATAACCATGTCCAAATCTCATTTCTTTACAAAGCATTTTCGGACCAGGAATTTGAAGTCTGGAAATGGTCCTTCTTATTTTGACCATATCTCATTCAAAACTAATTGTAATTGAGTAATTATTTTTCTAAAATTATAGAGAAAATAATTTTCTACAACTTTCCTCTTTTCAACTTTTACAAAATCTGAGAGTAAGTAGTCAAAAAACCAGTTGGAAAATGATCTATTTTCCGGTTCATTTTTGAGAGTTCGATGAGTATCCAAAGTCGCTCCACCTTACCAAAACAAGTTTCACTTTCTTCTTCTTTCGAGGCTGAGCCTACCTAGTGTAATAAGGGTCCAAAACTCCATCTTTTGTTTAGGAATGGAAGTGTTAGTTCACAGCCTAAGTTAGCTAAATTTTGGATAGCTTACAGTGAGTAAAACTACACCTTCTTAAACTAAGTTTATACTATGTTATTGTTCATGTTAATAGCCTATGAACGCTTGTTGTATATGTGAAGTGATGGTTTGGTTGTTTGTTTATTTCATGCTTTGAAATGTTGTCTCATTTGAAAGTTAGTAAGCATGTGGTCAGCTATATGAAAAGTTGGTAGTTAAAGTTAATATAATTGCTAGTAAATACTCACTAAATGTTGTATCGTTATTATTCACCTTGTGTTGTGTTTAAACCATTGCTATGTGATGTTTGGTTGTATGGATAATGCCATAAGTTTGTCTACCGAACTGTCCGTATAGCGATAGTCACTATATCCGCACTTTCGAAAAATCACCTTTTATCGAAACCGTTTGGTCTCATCTTCGTGCTTGGAATTATTTTATAAGTTAAGCAAGATTTTGATTAACGATGTTTTCTAAAGTAATTAACCATTTAAATATTGATTGTCTTAATTAATAAGGATTGAGGTTAACTAACTACTAAGTTAATGATTTGTTTTAAATTTAACAACCTATTTAATGATTGTTTATAATTAATTAATCATTTTATTTAATGATGTTTAAATTTAATAAATAATTTTATTTAATGATGTTTAAGGATAATTAATCATTCGATAATGATGGATTAAAGTTAACTAATAAATTTAGTAATGATGTTTTTAAATTAATAATTTTTTAATAAATGATTTTAAAAATTTATCAACTTGTTTTTTACTCTAATTAATCTTTACTTTATTGATGTTTATAATTAACAATTCATTTTTAAATAATGACAATTATTTATTTATTTATTTATATTTAAATTTATTAGTTAATTGAATTAATGATGGTTTATCCTTTTTAGTTAAAGTTATTGGAGTTGATTAATAAACTTAATTTATGAAGATTCATAGTGAATATATCAAAGTAATAAGGATGTTTTGACTTTGTGATTCATTTAAATGGCGATAATTAATTAATTATTAATTTAATTACTTATATTTTATTAATTAATTGAATTAATAAGGTTTATACATGTTTTACATTTTTTATTATTTAAATACATTTGAAGTTCAAAAATCAAATTATGTAATGAAGTTTAAAGTTAATTAATCAATGTAATAAAGGTGTTTTAATTTATTAAATCATTTTTAAATTGATGTTTTGAAGCTAGTAAACTATTTTAACAAAGTGTTTTGAAGCTAATACTTGTAATGTGAGGCCAAGCTTGAATTCAGGTTTTAAAAAAAAAGTTTGATTCGTTTATGGAAATGAATTAATTTCCATAAAGCGATTCACTTTTATGAGAACGATTTATCTGTATACTTCACACTAAATGTGAAATAAGTAGACTCGTCGCTACTTCGAAAGTTAAAAATAATCATGAAATATGAATTTGGGTTAACACTATCTTGACTTATCCGGTATTATTGTTAATTAAGAAATAGTACAAGTTGGAATTCGATAAGGGGTGATAAGTGCACAAGAATTAATTTCCATATACGATCTTTCTATATCCTTGATAGTTGATTTCTGTAATGAACCGCCTTTCTTACTCCAAAGATGAGTCGTTAAGGGTAGAAAAAAAGATAAGAAGAAACTTTACAATCATAGAATCTCACAATGGAACTAAACAATATATATTAATCAACATAGGATTTTACAAAGATACTGCATTATAGTACATTAGAGTCATAATAGTACAAGTTCCAAACATGACAGTTATAACACTGGTCCTTACATCACTAATACAAAATACATACATATACACACACACCGTAATAAGATAATAGTTAACTAATGTTGAAGCCACCTGCTCCAGCTCCTCCAAAATGCAATCGTGCGAAACCTGGATCACTTGGATACTCATAAAAATTTGAGTACCCAATAGTTTTAGGGAAAGAAAATAAAACTCCGGATCAAACATGAGTCTGGTGTGAGTAAACTCAAACAAATGAAATATTACTTTTAAAACACTTTTTAAAATAAAAGGTATCTCGTAAGACCACGCCGCACATAAACACGAACATGATTTTACCTTACGATAACCAAAACACATTTTATAGAAATACGGTGATATTATCATAATGTCTAGGGTTTTCAAGTAAATAACCGGAATAGTCAAAATTGTTACATTAATTAAATTCCAGCATAATAGGTATATAACAGAGACCGAAGGCACTTATTGGAAAATGGATTCCATACAATGACAATGCTACTAGGGTACCGCCCATCATGGTGCATCTCTAGATAAAATAACATCGAAGACCTAGCCTGGATCCCCTGCCAATGTAATACCGGTCTACCTCTTGCTGGATAATACCAAATAAGATCACCCCGCGGTTGCGATATGCAACCGTACCGAAGCATACATGAGTTAGTGGTTGGGACTCTAGATAAGTATAAGTCGGCTTACTTTTAGTAAAATATGCCACCGTTTTATTACAACTACTTTAATTCATTGGCCACTTAATAGCATGGACAAGAGATCCATGGTTTTAAAACAACTCACTGAGGGAAGAAGGTAAATTTAAAATAAAGAACTGTTAGAATATAAAATAATTTAAAATAATAAATAAATCATCATTAAATCATAAATGAAAGCTTAATTGATCCTTAATTAATCATACTTAAATCAAAATTTAAACTTTAATTAATCTTAGTTAAGTCTTAGTTAATTACTAATAACCACCCTTCATTAATAAAAATTTAATTAAATAATCAAACTCTAGTTGAATAATAACTAAACCCAGATTAGTAAATAAGTAAAAATTTAGACTTCGCTTATAAATATTTATTATAAAGTTAAACCTTAATTAATAAATAATTAAGTAAATAAATAACTCTTAATTAAATACTAATTAAATGATTAATATAAAAATAATTAGCTTGATTAAACAAAATTAATTAATATGTTTACCCCTTAATTTAATTAATCATTAACTAAACACTTCTTAATTAACTACAACTGGTTGGCTTAGGTAATTAATTCTTAGATCCTAATTACTTAACTTAATTAATTAATTAATAATTATTTTCATTAAATTAATTAATTATTAAACTCGTAAATTAAAATTTAATTAATTTTTATAATCACTAATTAAGTTTGAAATTGTTTTCAAAACAATTTTAAAAGAAAAATTAAAAAATTAAAAAATCGTATATTTCCGAACTGCGTCCATAGAGACTATCGCTACGGATGCCGCAACTTAGAATTGCTTTTCTAATTTACATCCAAAACTTAAACTTCCACTTAAACTTTCCTTTAAAACAATTTAAAAGAGTTTTAAACAAAACTCTTTTAGGTTGGAAACAAAAGGAAACAAACTAAAAATCAGAACTAATAACGATTTTATTTTTAAAAAGGATCCTAAGTCCTTTCAACAAGTCACATATCTAACTTCCAAACCATTCAAAATATACCCAAAATTGTGAATACTAATTTATACCATCACCATACATCACAAGGTTACATCTCGTGAACCATAAATGTCAAAGATTACAACTTTATCACCAGTACATCACTTTAATCCATCGTTTCATGTCCAAAACTCAAGCCATCACATACATATATAGAAAAACCATACTATAATCCAAACATATAAACAACGTTTATGCAACTATACAACCATAATTAAAGTAAAGGCATCATCTTTCCCAAAAGTATATAATTTACTCGCCGAAATTCGACTAGACTAAAATATTTCCTCCTTGAACTTAAGAATGACCGAGGCCTTTGTATTTTCTTGGAAAAGTGAAGTCTTTAAGTGACCCAAACTTTCATCAAAGGTTCAGCCTTAAGCATATAGTGTACTGCCTTGAGGTTATAAGGAGAATATGTGCTTGAATTTCGAAAATGTGGTGGATAGATGGATAAAGAAGTGTTTTTGCAAGCTTTTGGAATTGATTTTGAAATGGAGATCTAAGTTTTTAAGACTTTTGAAATATGTTAGGAAGTCGTGGAAGCTTACTAAGCTTTAGTAAATAAGAGAATGGAATGAGAAAAATTAAACTAAATTAAGAAAATCCCCTTTTATAATATGTTAACAAGTGAAATTATGAAAATGCCCTTAGTACTATACACTCCTCTCACTCTTTGCCACCTCATCTCTCCTTTCCCTTTACAAAATTTCGCCACCTTCTGTCTTCCCCTTCCATCATATCACCAAAAAAATATTTTGTAATCCCTTGTACTGAAGGTTTAAAATCTTATCTAGCCCAAGCACTAACGATCTTCAAACTCTACCTAATAGGCCGGCGACTTGCATGGCCTTTCATAAAGAGTTTCATAAGGTGCCATGCCAATGCTAGCTTGAAAGCTGTTGTTGTAGGATAATTCAATTAAATGCAAATGATCTTCCCAAGACCCTCTGAAGTCCAAGTTGCAGGCCCTCAACATATCCTCCAAGATGTGGTTAACCGTCTTAGTTTGTCCATCGAATTGAGAATGGCAGGCAGTGCTCAAACTCAGCTTTGTTCCCAATGCAACTTGCAAGGCTTCCCAAAACTGAATTGTAAAGATAGGATCTTGATGGCTTACTATACTCATTGGGACTCCATGTAATTGAAGTATCTCTCATATATAAATCTCTACTAATGAAGCTGCAATTCTATTTGGCTTAACTGAATAAAATGAGCACTCTTAGTTCACCGGTCCACAAAACTCATACTCCTTCATTTCCATTTCTAGTTCTGGGCAAAACCATCAATTAAATCCATCGGTATCATTTCCTATTTCCAACTTAGGAAAGGTTGTAACAATCCGGCTGTCTTCTGAGGATTGCCTTCAATATGTTGACAACACGAACACCTGTTAACAGAAATGGAGATATCTCTCTTCATTCCCTTCCCTCAAAACATTTGCTTCATGTCCTCATGCATCTTTGAGACACCTGGATGGATACTCAACTTAGAACGATGGCATTCTAACAAAACTTCTAGCCTAAGACCGTTGACATTCGGTACACGGATTCATCAATTCAACCTCAAAATTACTCGGTTAATCTTAAAACTTGTACATTGTCCCTCCTCAACCTTTCTAATGATCGCCATTAAGCATCTGTCCACTCTTTGCTTACTCGCTATTCTTTCTAGATGAGTCGGGGTAACCTCCAAAAGAGCCAAGACTGCATTTTTGCTTAAAGCGTCTACCATTACATTAGCCTTCCCTGCCATATAGAGAATATCCAAGTCGTAGGACGCCAGAAACTCCAACCACCTTTGTTGTCTTAGGTTCAGATCGTTCTGGATAAAAAGATACTTCAGGGATTTATGATCCGTGAAGAGCTCAAATTAATCACCTAATTTAAGAAATAAATTTACTCCTAGAATCTCTAAAATTAGAAAGAAACTAAACAAGGGATAGAACGATCCTTACCCAAAAAACAGTGCCTCTACATTATCAATGCAAAGACGACAACCAGCAACTCCAAATCATGTGTAGCATAGTTCTTCTCGTAAGGCTTCAATCGTCCGCTTGCATATGCAATCACCCTACCATGGTGCATCAAAACCTAAAACCCATTGCCATGTCATCCCTGACCCCACTGTTGACCTGGTCGTGCCTGTCCTTGCTTTGGCCAAGCCCAATGTTGCATTGAATTCATGTTATTTTGCCTTGTAGTTGTAATCCATGCACCTATCTCTTTGTATCACCTTCGTACACCATCATCCTATACATGTTTAGCCAACCCAATTGAACCCACAACTAGACCCTAACACACACTTTGGACATGCAAACCTGACCTATGGTTGAGCATTAGTGGTAGAAGGCAAGTGCAAGTGGTTTGGAGATGATTTATGCATTCATTTCTACCATTGGTTAATCGTATTTTGGGTTGAAACTTATGTTGTTTGTATTGTTTTGTTTGAATTGTATTCAAGGAAATTAATCTTTGGCTCTCCCACTCGAATCTTTGTCGTGCTATCATGCTTTGAAGATCTCAGTTTGTGTGTTTCAGTTGTCTTCTCCAGCTTATACCAGTGAGTTATTCTCACTAGACAGTTTTGTACTTATATGACTTATGAACTGATTTCATTTGAATCTGTAAAATGCATCACCATATTATATCTGCTATATTATGATCATATGATGTTAACCCATGCTTAAACACCTATTATATTATCTATTACTATTATATTATGCTGTTCTATTATTTATATCAGTTTATCACACTGCAAGTTTCCTTTAGATTAGAATCACTATGGGTTGAAATGATACATAGCCGAACAGACTTTAGAATAAGGGAAAATCGTTATGGGCTGAAATTATAGGTCTGAACAATTTTCAATTATTTTCATTTACTTGGGACTGTGGGTTTGAAATGATGTTTGCACCAAAAATGGTCACAAACCCCAGTATCGTGAAAGCACCCGTATATGAATACAAATCAGCAATATTCAAACACAAATCTCAGATCTAAGCAATATCAAGCACAGCAATTCAGAAAGAACAATCAGAAACACAGGATTTATAGTGGTTCGGCGATCTTGCCTACGTCAACTCTGAAGTTTATGACTTTATTGATTCACTTGATGATTTCAATCCGTTACAGCAGATTACAGTAACCTATAGCTCTGATGTTCGAATACAATGGTGATAGAAGGATGTAGAGTTGAATCCGTCATAGTATAGACGTTGAATGGCCAAAAGACTTCAGGGGGCTACTTATAGGTGTAGGAGGCTGAGATCGCGCTCAAACTTCGGGAGACTTCTTCTGAAACATGAGTGGGCCCACGCGACCGACCCCACCAAGTTTCGACTTGATCTGTATCGATACGAAATGATTTTGTATCCATAAAAAATTGATCCAATCGAGCTGAAACTTGGCAGGAACAATCTTTACCTTGTATGGAAGATGCTGTAAAAATTTCGTAGCATTTGGATATGTGGTTTGGGAGATATGATCGATACGAGTTGGAATGCTTCGGTTGGCTGTTTGTTTCGAACCCATCAATTCGAATCGATCAATTTCGAATCGATCGCGCACGTGATGAAGCAGTGACGTGGGCGCATTCCTCGTTCCGATCCACTCTTAGCTCCGAGTTGACCGTGTCGCATCCATGAATTTCACCTCGTTTGTATCGAATGCCGTTACATACTTCGGATCAATCATCCACGTGTACCTCGCATCGATTCGTAGCCTGTTTAGTTCGAACCCAGATGGATGGCTTAGCTCATATCGTGGCATAGTTCGTATCGACAGGTTTAATTGATACGAATAGGTGGATACGAACTAAAGCTACTTGATGGATTCGAATAAATGCCTCCTTCATGGATACGAACAAGACAATGGTCGATCAATGCGAAGCGCGTGAGCAGTTGATGGACTTGAAATTGATCAATACGAAGGATGGATGCGAAACTGGTCGATACGAAATGGCCGAGTTTGATGGATTCGAATAGTGTGATGGTGTATCGATTCGAACATGATGGATTTGAAATCGGCATAAACACGATGAATACGAATAGAGGCTGTTATGGTTGATGCGAACGCGATGGATTCGAACTAAGGGTTGGTGATGGATACGAAAAGAGGGTATTCTCTTCCAACTTGCATCGATCATAACTTGAGTATACAGACTCGGATTGACCTGAAAATTGAAATGCTAGCTTTCATGACTTGGCTTGCCGTGTCCTATCAATTGTAGCCTGATCCGGGCTTGGACAAAATTCATCGATATCTATAGTGAAGCAAAGTATAACCAATCTTTGAGACGGACTGTCTTTTGTTTTCGATCGATCTTTTGGTATCACGGGTTTTGCCAAAAAGCGGGATAACATTTACCCTCCAAAACACGCCTTGCGGTAGAAAGGTGTGTTTTGTAATGCCATAAGCTGGATGTTCATATCTTGTCAACAACCTGAAAAAAACTTGATAGTTCCATATGACCTCGAATGACGATCGTTCGGGATCGTGTGCCACTTGAGGTGAATCGGGACCGTTAGCGGTCGATGTTGAGATGGGACGGTTCGTGGTCGGATGCCGTTCGCGGCAAATGGTGAAATGGGACCGTTCGCGGTCGGATGCCCTTCGCGGAAAATGATGATCGTTCGCGATCGGGTGCCGTTCAAGGCGAATTGTGATCGTTCGAGGTCGAGTGCCATTCGAGGCAGTGTGTGATCGTTCGCGATCGAATGTCACATAAGGTGAGTTTCGAACGTTCGCGGTCGGGTGCTGTACGAGGCATAACTTGATCGTTCGCGATAGGATACCATACTAAGTGAATCGTGACCGTTCGCGGTCGGGTGTCATTCGAGGCAAATTGTGATCGTTCGCGATCGTGTGCCGTTCGAGGCGAATTGGTGTGCTCAGGGGGACTTAGTATTATCGATTCCGGATTTCACGTTCGGGGGAGTTTCTGAATCAACGACTTTGGCACGTTCATCACCATACAAGAGGTGCTCGTGGACCGTTCGCGATCCATCGGGCATACAAGTAAATTTTTTCGCCGAATTGCAAATATTAAAGCAATGATCATACGAATTCCGCAACAGATATGTCCCAACAAACTAAATCCAAATGTCCAAATGGAAATTAAAGCAAAAGGCAAAACGAAGATGTCAAAGCGTAAACTCTTACTATGGTGCGGTTAGTAGTCATTCAGAGCATGCCTATGGATCGTGCGCGATCTCTTACATGTGTAAATGATTTAACCGTGTTAGTGAGAGGTTTACGACTTGTTCATCATTATTTAAATCAATCAATCAATTGATAATCAAACGTTGTCCCGGTTCAGGGTCACCTCTAGCTGATGTAGACGGTGGTCGCTCTGGCTCCACCGTTGGAGCTCACCTCCTCACGTACTGAAGTAGCATACCGTTCCTGATATGTCCTTCCACCTTATCCTTCAGATGTCTACAATCATTAGTGTTATTATCGTTCAGTTCATGGAATAAGCAATATTTATTTGATTTCCTCTCGTCAGCAGTTGGATCCCTTCGCATTGGTCTATGATACGGAACCTGCTCTCTAGTATCCTGATAGATTCGTTCCAAACTATCATTCAGCTCTGAGTATGTGGTGAATCTTGGTCCCTTTCATGGTCGCGTTGATCTGTTATAGTCATTCTCAGCCTTCGTTTTCCTTGCTAGTTTTTGTACCTTTCTCAGGGTGATTTCCATCTTTGACTGCATAAACATTAATTTCTTCTGCTTCTTCTCTTTCTGCACTTGCGTCTTCCAATCGCAAAAACTTTTCTGCCTCGTGATAGAATTCTCCTAGATCCATAGGTGGATCTTTAGTCAACAAATTTTTGAACTCTGTGCCATCAGCTATTCCGGACGCAGCTGCCATCATAACCATGGATGGATCTGGTTGATCCACCGATGCAGTTGCCGCGTTGAATCGCATCAGAAAACTCCTCAAAGACTCTCCAGCTTTCTGCTTTAAAATTGCCAAACTCATCACATTCTTGGGTCTTGCAATATGAACCCTAAATTGCCTCATGAATTTCTCAATTAAATCTGCCCACGTTCCTATGGAGCCACTCTCCAACTGCCTAAACCATAACGCTGCGATATCCATCAGATATAATAGAAAGCACCGGGACATAACTTCCTGTGATGTCCCCAGCACTTCCATGTGCCTCATATACCTTGTCAGATGGACCGCGGGGTCCGTCCTCCCATCGTACATCTCCACTGATGGTAACTTGAACTCTAGTGGGTTCCTAGCCATCCTAATTGCAGGAGAAAAGAGACTCATGTTCACGTCTTCAAGATATCTGTTCACTAATCCACCTCTCATGGCTCGCCTGACCATCTCCGCCAATCTATCATTGTCTCCAAGATGCAATCCTCGTTCATCGTTGTCGACCTGCCCCCCGAGTCCATGAGAGCCTTTTGGAATCTGCCCCCCGGTTGAGCGTTTATCCCTCTGCTACCTCCAGGTTGCTCAAATGCCCCTACCTCTCTCTCTTGGATTGGATCAACATGCTCCAAGTGTGTGCCCCCTAATCCAGGTGCTACGCCGGATGGTCTTCCTCCATTCTGAACTCCATCTGCTCCTCGATTCTTCGCTCCAAGTTGCCCAATATGTTGAAACAAGCTCTGGATCAACTCTTCTTGCCTCTTCATCATCGTCTCCATCTCATCCCTGGTGATGAAGATCGATGCCTGATTCGCTCCTGAGGAAACCTCTTGACTTCCTTCGTGTTCACTTCTCTCTGGCCTCTGCCTTCTACTCATTTGCCTTGTCATAGCTCCTTAAATATAAACTCTTAAATCTTCAAATTCAACTTCTCCTGAATCAGCCTTCTCAATGAAAGCACCAAAGTGTTTGCACCAAAAATGGCCATAAAACCCAGTATCGTGAAAGCACCCGTATATGAATACAAATCAGCAATATTCAAACACAAATCTCAGATCTAAGCAATATCAAGCACAGCAATTCAGAAAGAACAATCAGAAACACAGGATTTATAGTGGTTCGGCAATCTTGCCCACGTCCACTCTGAAGTTTATGACTTTATTGATTCACTTGATGATTTCAATCCGTTACAGCAGATTACAGTAAGCTATAGCTCTGATGTTCGAATACAATGGTGATAGAAGAATGTAGAGTTGAATCCGACAGAGTCTGGACGTTAAATGACCAAAAGATCCCTTTTCTGTAGGCTTCAGGGGGCTATTTATAGGTGTAGGAGGCTGAGATCATGCTCAAACTTTGGGAGACTTCTTCTGGCACGTGAGTGGGCCCACGCGACCGACCCCACCAAGTTTCGACTCAATCTATGATCGATACGAAATGATTTCGTATCCATCAAAAATTGATCCAATCGAGTTGAAACATGGCAGGAACAATCTTTACCTTGTATGGAAGATGCTGTAAAAATTTCGTAGCATTTGGATATGTGGTTTGGGAGATATGATCGATACGAGTTGGAATACTTCGGTTGGCTGTTTGTTTCGAACCCATCAATTCGAATCGATCAATTTCGAATCGATCAATTTCAAATCGATCGCGCACGTGATGAAGCAGTGACGTGGGCGCATTCCTCGTTCCAATCCACTCTTAGCTCCGAGTTGACCGTGTCGCATCCATGAATTTTGCCTCGTTTGTATCGAGTGCCGTTACATACAATCATCCACGTGTACCTCGCATCAATTCGTAGCCTGCTTAGTTCGAACCCAGATGGATGGCTTAGCTCATATCGTGGCATAATTCGTATCAATAGGTTTAATGGATACGAATAGGTGGATACGAACTATAGCTACTTGATGGATTCGAATAAATGCCTCCTTCATGGATACAAACTAGACATTGGTCGATCAATGCGAAGCGCGTGACCAGTTGATGGATTCGAAGTTGATCAATACGAAGGATGGATGCGAAACTGGTCGATACGAAATGGCCGTGTTTGATGGATTCGAACAGTGCGATGGTGTATCGATTCGAACATGATGGATTCGAAATCGGCCGAAACATGATGGATACGAATAGAGGCTGTTCTGGTCGATGCGAACGCGATGGATTCGAACTAAGGGTTGGTGATGGATACGAAAAGAGGGTATTCTCTTCCAACTTGCATCGATCATAACTTGAGCATACGGACTCGGATTGACCTGAAAATTGAAATGCTAGCTTTCATGACTTGGCTTGTCGGGTCCTATCAATTGTAGCCTGATCCGGGCTCGGACAAAATTCATCGATATCCATAGTGAAGCAAAGTATAACCAATCTTTGAGAGGAACTGTCTTTTGTTTTCGATCGATCTTTTGGTATCACGGGGTTTGCCAAAAAGCGGGATAACAAACGATAAAACCCGGTTTTCTTTGTAAATTATGGATTGAAATGATATATACCCGTATCACTTTACCTAGGCTAGAAATTTATATACAGACCCGTAGTTAAATTATATTTTTCTAAAATTTTTAAAATTGGTTTGAAATGTAAATATTATAATATTTTGATTTAAAACTTAATTAAAAATGATTTTTGTAAAGTGTTATTGATTTATAAAAATTTATAAGTGAAATAAATTAATGGTAAAGTTATAAAATTTGAAATGTAAGTTATTTTGGAAATTATAATTTGGTGATAAATGGAGTTTAAATTAAATATGAAAATATGATAAATTTATGATATTTTGAATTAAAATGAATTTAAAATGATATTTTTATAATATATTAATTATTTTTGAATAAAGTTAAAATGTTAAATGAATGAATATTGAGTTGAATTTTGAAATGTAACTTAAATTGGAAATTTGTGAATTTTGTTTAAAATTGAAATTTTAAGTTAAGTAAAGAAAATGAAAATGAGTAATATTTGAAAATGTAAACTTAAATGTTAAGTTAAATTTTAATTATAATGAATTTAAATTTGAATGTTGGAATTTAATAAGTGAATTATTATTAAATATTGATTTTTGAATGGAAAGTTAACCTTATAAAATTATGAATTTAATGAAAATTAAATGATGGTTATAAAAGTGGAAAATATATGATTTTATAAGTTTGAAATGATTTAAATGAAAATTTAATGGTTTATGGAATAATGGTAAATATTGAAAATGTAATTAATAGTATTATTAAATGCTATTATTTCTAACGTAAATGATATTACAGCGCTTTGTAAGTGCTGTGGTTGATACAAATGAACTATGTATAAATTATAACTAAGTGGTATTATAGCACTTGGTAAGTGCTGTGATAACAGAAAGATAATTAAAATCTAAAACTAAATAAAGGGCTACAGTAACACTTGATAAGTGTTGCGGTGGGCTAAAATGAATGTTTGAGGTTTTGATTTAAATAAATGAGCTCAGAATTTGTCTAAAGTTTTGGGAACTGAATATTTGATTTTAAATATAATGACTTCACTTTTAAATGGTTTAAATGAATTGTTTTGATTGAAATATAAACCATTTAAAACGGTAATGGTTTAAATGAATTGTTTTGATTTAAATATAAACTAATTAAAAAGTGATTTGAAATGATAATAAATGATTGATATCTTTGAATTAAAAGGGATAATAAATGAATGATATCTTTGAATTAATAAGGATATTTAAATGTGTATATTTGGATTTGAATTCAAATAATGACTTGAAATGAATTTTTAAAGATATGATATTTTGATATATTGAAATGGTTTGGAAATGATTAAATCTTTATTTTGATAAAGATTTGAATTTGAAATGATACTTTATTTTGAAGTACAAACTATGATTTTTAAATTATAACTACGGGTTATAATAATGATTGGTTGTTAAAGAGACCGGGATCGATATGGATATACTCTCTGTTGATACCGAAAACCACTTTAACAACTGTGTACTTGGTGGAGATTCCAGAATGAAGTAGGATGGTGGCGACGTTCTTGAGGTATATTACGTGGACCCGACTCCCGTGAGTTGGCTTAAGGTGGCTAAAATAGGAGCGATCTCGGGCCAAAAGAGGTAGCTCCTCTGGTCGGACACATTCCTTCGATACTATACTCTTACTTGTGATTGATTAGATGGCCATCCTTTGATTTTGATATGGGAGTGTGTTCCGAGGTGGGCGTATGTGGCTGCTGCGTTACCACCAGTCCGTGTGCGTAATTGGTATATCTACCCTGGCATTTTCTTGTGTGTTGTGTCACCTACGATACCGAGCCATTACTATGAGTTTGTTTTTCTCCCGTAGCCCAAGGAGTATTTAGGGTAGTCTCCCGATCTGGAGATATGCTGATACTGGATGGTCTACTGGGACTATTATGTGTGAAGGATGATATGGGTAGCCCGGAACGCTATTTAAAAGTAAGTTTATTTTACTGTAGTCATTACTATAATAGCGCAATATTACTACATAGTAAATAGTTTAACGGATCCATTGAGGATGGGCGGTCCCAGGCATCCTTTAAGTTACTTGTACCTTATTACAGTTCACTTGAGTTGGTTTACATTATATAAGTATATATTGTCCTGACTCGAGTGTTTTGTGTTTTGCTTTACGCTCGGGTCAGCCTGAGTATTCACAGCTTTGGATTCTCTTTCTGGAGCTGGTCTTTGCTGGAGATTATGCCTATCTATTCATATATCTATTTATGTTTCAGGTGTTCTAGTTTATCTCATGTATTTGGGATTTCTATTATGTTGTTTCAGACTGTTATTATGTATTTGGGTTGAGACTCTGTTATAGTAGCTTCATGAACTACTATGTTATTTTTATATTCCGCTGCGAGTTATTCTGATTGTTCTATGTCTGTGATTCTGTGTATTTGATTTCATTTGCTCCAAATTTATTTACAATCTGTTATTTTGCATCATTCAAGTCCGACATGTGTGGATTATTGTCCATTTGAATGGTACGAAATGGCGGATCATTACATTTGGTATCAGAGCTTTGGTTTTTGGCAAACCATTGCCTGAGGAGCCAAAACTCATTAGAGTAGGGTTGAAATACCCTAGAATGAGTGAAATCAATCTCAGAATCACTTTCTTTGTGGGAGACGTATTTTCAAAGTATAAAATGATTTTCAAAATGTTTTCAAAAGATTTTCAAAGATTATTTTGATATTAAATTTTTTTCTTGTTTTAAAGGATTTTTCAAATGTTTTCTAACTTCCTTTCTTTCGTATCTACCTTGTTAGATTTTTCTTTCTTTAGGATATTCATCCAAGTGAATTCTCTTGTCTTATCTTAATTTATCTTTGGCTTGTCTTTATCTTGTCCTAAATTCATTCTTGATTTTTTTCAGAATGAATCAAGGAAATGCCAAAGGTAGGGGTCGTGGTATTGCCCTGGCTCCTCAGCCAGTTGCTCCTGTTAGATTCATTGTTCTCTGTAAGGAATTCACTCAACTTGGTGGAACCCCATTCACCGGTTCGGAGAGCATCATTGAGGCTCAACAATGGTTGTGGAGTCTTGAGAGGATACTTACTGGTCTTGAGATTACTGATGCCCAGAAGCGTCAGTTAGCAGCTTGGCAGTTACATGAGTCTGCTCTAGATTGGTGGGAGCCTGTCACGGCTAACACCGTCGAAGCTGATATTACATGGGATCAGTTTGGGTATCTTCTCGTGTTTCTTTGAATTCTATTTTTCTATCTTTTTGTGCTTTTCTAAGTTTATCTATCATCATTCCAGAGAGGCTTTTGTGGCAAAATGGATGCCCGGAGCCGAGAAATCTCAGCTTTATCGTGAATTTATGGATCTCAAGCAGGGTACCATGTCTTTTTCTGAGTATGAGAGGAAGTTCAACGAACTTTCTAAGTTTGGTCCTACCCTGATTGACACTCCTCTTAAGAAGAATGAGAAGTTCATATCTGGTGCTCGTCTTGAGTATTATGATCGTCTCGTTTCTCATGTCCATGGCACTTTCACCCAGCTTATGGATATGGCTATCCGTTATTAGAACCCTACTTCTAAGAGTCCTGCTCCTGCTCCTAATGGTACTCCTTCATCTCAGTCTTCCTCTGCCAATTCTAGGAAGAGAAAGCCTAATTTCCAGCAGCAGAAGCAGATTTGGCTCAAGAATTCGAGTTTGGGATCTTCTTCATCTCTTCCTTCTCATAGGCAACCAATTGACCTTTCTGCCATCACTTGCTTCAGATGTGAGCAGAAAGGACACTATGCCAATAGCTGTCCTACCTTAGCTGGTGCAGCTGTTCCTCCCCCTGCTGATATTAAGCCTTCTGGTATATTTGCTATCTCATCTGCATCTTCTCCAGTTCCTCCACCTGCTCTTACTCCTAGTGATGACCAAGGTACTCTTCAGTGCAACCTTTCTTATTTCAGTATCATATTCGTGTTTTATTTGATACTAGAGTTTTCCATAGTCTTATTTCTGTTGATTTGTGTGATAAATTTGAGTATCTCCTTTCTCCTGAGTTTGCTTCTGTTCTTTTATGTGTTTCAAATCCAATTGGGGCTCCGCAAACCTTAATAGGATTTGTAAGCATGTGCGAATTTTCAATTCTGATCATTGCTTTAGTGGTGATTTTCATTTGACTCCTGTAGTCGGATTCTATCCCAATATATTGGTAAAGTCACTGCGTTACCTCCTAAGCGGGAAATTTCTTTTCGTATTGATCTTATTCCCAGAACTCTGGGAATGGGTTCTATAAATGGTTAGTCATGCCTTTTGGGTTTGACTAAAGCTCTTGCACTCTTTGTTGATTTGATGAATCTTGTTTTCGTGCTATGCTAAATAAATTTTCTAAATACCATTGCTAGAAAGATGAAGTCCGATTCCTTGGACATATTGTTTCTAGTAATGGAATTTCTGTTGATCCAGTCATGATCGCTGCAATCAATGGAAATCTTTCTTTCCTTTTCTTTTTCTTTTTCTTTTCCTTGTCATTCAATTATTCTATTTTCTGTGTTTCACGTACATCGTTCCTTTTCGGGGACGAAAAGTTTTGAGTGGGGGAGAGTGTAAAAACCCTATTTTTTGTGATTATTTTATTTTATATTTTATTTCTATTAAATTGAATTTTCTGATTTTATACTTTATTTTATTTATTAAAATGAATAAATTTTGTTATTTAAATATAAATTTTGATTATTATGTGAATTATATTTCCAAATTTGAATAAAATTGAATATTTTTCTAGAAATTGAATATTTGGTCAATATGGTCAAACTTTGACTTTTAAATTTTAAATTTAAATATTAAAATTTTTGAATTTTATCTTTTATTATGAGATTAGATTTAATTTTAAGAATACTGCTTTTTGTTTCGTTGAAATCGGAGTTATATTGTGAAAGTTATGTTTTTTCAATATTGGGTGTAAATTGTTTTATTTAACAATATTGTTTATTTTAAATTATATAAATAATATGTTTATTTGTCATATCTTATTAAAATTTGTATTATATGTTATGTTACATATATTTTTGTCTTTAAAGTATTTTTAAAGTGATGTTAAATTTTTTCCAAAGATCATTGAATTTGTTTTAAAATTTTAAAGACTAATTTGCCTTTTTAAGCTATTTTCTTAATTTAATTGTATTTAATTAAAATTTATTTATTTATTTTTGTGAATACATTTTTACTTTTGTTCTTATCTTTATTTATAAATATTTTTCAAGTACATAACATTTTCCAATGTTTGTTCCATTTATTTTCAAATTTTCAAGACTAGTTTACATTTTCCTTGTTATTTTCTTAATTTAATTATATATTTAATATTTATTTATGTATTTTTTTATTTAATAAATTTTCGTATTTTATCAGAATGTATATTATATTTTTCAGTTATATAAAATTTAAAAAGAAATGGTGAATATACGAAGAGTTTGAAACCCTTTGTATGCTTAGTCTCTTTGGATTCCACCTCTTCATTTTCAACCAACTTTTGCCTTCAATTTTTGGCCGTTCCTTATCATTGCTTCAGCCGACTTCTTTTCTTCATTTTCATGTATCAAAAACATTTCTCATCTCATAAAAACTCTGGGCCATTTTTGAAGCAAAGCTTGTAGCCGCCTCCTCCATCACCCGAACCACCCACCACCACCTCCATTCCAGCCCCAAGTGACTGGTCGTGCCCATTTGTTGATCAAACTCCACCTAAAATTGCAACATCCACTTGATTACATGCATTGCTAACCACCTATGCCTTCATCACCTTCAACCACCCCCTTGGCCGCCACCTACTCCACCTCCACCACCCATAGCCAACATGAAACCCACTACCATGTCATCCCTGACCCCACTGCTGACCTGGCCATGCCTGTCCTTGCTTTGGCCGAGCCCAATGTCGCATTAAATTCATGTTATTTTGCTTTGTAGTTGTAATCCATGCACATATCTCTTTGTATCACTTTGTACACCATCATCCTATACATGTTTGGCCGACCCAATTGAACCCACAACCAAACCCTAACACACACTTCGGACGTGCAAACATGACCTATGGCTGAGCATTAGTGCTAGAAGGAAAGTGCAAGTGGTTTGGAGATGATTTATGCATTCATTTCTACCATTGGTTAATCGTATTTTGGGTTGAAACTTATGTTGTTTGTATTGTTTTGTTTGTATTATTTTGTTTGAATTATATTCAAGGTAATTAATCTTTTGCTCTCCCACTCGAATCTTTGTCGTGCTATCGTGCTTTGAAGATCTCAGTTTGTGTGTTTCAGTTGTCATCTCCAGCTTATACCAGTGAGTTATTCTCACCGGACAGTTTTGTACTTATATGACTTGTGAACTGATTTCATTTGAATCTGTAAAATGCATCACCATATTATATCTGCTATATTATGATCATATGATGTTTAACCATGCTTAAACACCTGTTATATTATCTATTACTGTTATATTATGTTATTCTATTATTTATATCAGTTTATCACACTGCAAGTTCCCTTTAAATTAGATTAGTATGGGTTGAATTGATACATACCCGAACGGACTTTAGAATAAGGGAAAATCGTTATGGGCTGAAATGATAGGCCTGAACGATTTTCAATTATTCTCATTTACTTGGGACTGCGGGTTTGAAATGATAAAACACGGTTTTCTTTGTAAATTACGGGTTGAAATGATATATTACCCGTATCACTTTACCTAGGCTAGAAAATTATATACATACCAGTAGTTAAATTATATTTTTCTAAAAAATTTAAAATATGTTTGAAATGTAAATATTATGATATTTTGATTTAAAACTTAACTAAAAATGATTTTGTAAAGTATTATTGATTTTCTAAAAATTTATAAGTGAAATAAATTAATGGTAAAGTTAGAAAATTTGAAATGTAAGTTATTTTGGAAATTACAATTTGGTGATAAATGGAATTTAAATTAAATACGAAAATATGATAAATTTATGATATTTTGAATTAAAATGAATTTAAATTGATATTTTTATAATATATTAATGATTTTTGAATAAAGTTAAAATGTTAAATGAATGAATATTGAGTTGAATTTTGAAATGTAACTTAAATTGAAAATTTGTGAATTTTGTTCAAAAGTCAAATTTTAAGTTAAGTAAATAAAATGAAAATGAGTTATATTTGAAAATGTAAACTTAAATGTTAAGTTAAAATTTAATTATAATGAATTTAAATTTGAATGTTGGAATTTAATAAGTGAATTATTATTAAATATTGATTTTTGAATGGAAAGTTAACCTTATAAAATTATGAATTTAAGGAAAATTAAATGATGGTTATAAAAGTGAAAAATATATGATTTTATAAGTTTGAAATGGTTTAAATGAAAATTTAATGGTTTATGAAATAATGTTAAATATTGGAAAACAGTATTTTTAAATGCTATTATTTCTAACGTAAATGATATTACTGCGCTTTGTAAGTGCTATGGTTGATACAAATGAACTATGTATAGATTATAACTAAGTGGTATTACAGCACTTGGTAAGTGCTGTGATAGCAGAAAGATAATTAAAATCTAAAACTAAATAAAGGGCTATAGTAACACTTGATAGTGTTGCGGTAGGCTGAAATGAATGTTTGAGGTTTTGATTTAAATAAATGAGCTCAAAATTTGTCTAAAGTTTTGGGAACTGAATATTTGATTTTAAATATAACGACTTCACTTTTAAATGGTTTAAATGAATTGTTTTGATTGAAATATAAACTATTTAAAAAGGTAATGGTTCAAACGAATTGTTTTGATTTAACTATAAACTATTTAAAAAGTAATTTGAAATGATAATAAATGAATGATATATTTGAATTAAATAGGGTAATTAATGAATGATATCTTTGAATTAAAAAGGATATTTAAATGTGTATATTTGAATTTGAATTCAAATAATGATTTGAAATGAATTTTTAAAGATATGATATTTTGATATATTGAAATGGTTTGGAAATGATTAAATCTTTATTTTGATAAAGATTTGAATTTGAAATGATACTTTATTTTGAAGTACAAACTATGATTTTTAAATTATAACTATGGGATAATAACGATTGGTTGTTAAAGAGACCGGGATCGGATATGGACATACACTCTGTCGATACCGAAAACCACTTTAACAACTATGTACGCGGTGGAGATTCCAGAATGAAGTAGGATGGTGGTGACGTTCTTGAGGTATATTACGTGGACCCGACTCTCATGAGTTGGCTTAAGGTGGCTAAAACAGGAGCGATCTCGGGCCAAAAGGGGTAGCTCCTCTGGTCGGACACATTCCTTCGATACTATACTCTTACTTGTGATTGATTAGATGACCATCCTCCGATTTTGATATGGGAGTGAGTTCCGAGGTGGGCGTATGTAGCTGCTGCGTTACCACCAGCCCGTGTGCGTAATTGGTATATCTACCCTGGCATTGCCTTGTGTGCCGTGTCACCTACGATACCGAGCCTTTACTACGAGTTTGTTTTTCTCCCGTAGCCCATGGAGTATTTAGGGTAGTCTTCCGATCTGGAGATATGATGATACTGGATGGACTACTGGGACTATTATGTATGAAGGGTGATATGGGTAGCCCGGAACGCTATTTAAAAGTAAGTTTATTTTACTGTAGACATTATTATAATAGCACAATGTTACTGTATAATAAATAGCTTAACGGATCCTTAGAGGATTGGCGGTCCCAGACATCCTTTAAGTTACTTGTACCTTATTACAGTTCACTTGAGTTGGTTTACATTATATAAGTATATATTGTCCTTACTCGAGTGTTTTGTGTTCTGCTTTACGCTCGGGTCAGCCTGAGTATTCACAGCTTTGGATTTGGAGCCGGTCTTTGTTGGAGATTCTGCCTATCTATTTATATATCTATTTCTGTTTCAGCTGTTCTACTTTATCTCATGTATTAGTGAACTTTTATGTATTTGTAATTTGTATTATGTTGTTTCAGACTGTTATTATGTATTTGGGTTGAGACTCTGTTATAGTAGCTTCATGAACTACCATGTTATTTTTATATTCCGCTACGAGTTATTCTGATTGTTATGTATCTGTGATTCTGTGTATTTGATTTCATTTGCTCCAAATTTATTTACAATCTATTATTTTGCATCATTCAAGTCCAACATGTGTGGATTATTGTCGATTTGAATGGTATGAAATGGCGGGTCATTACATATCTTTAGGATATTTAGGCAAGATAACTCTTTAAGAAGGGATGCTAATCAAACCTATTAAAACCGATTTAACTAACAGGAATATGTATGTATACAGATAAAATTTACAAATACGCACTCTTGATGTTGACCCCAACCCAGAGCCAGGTGTTCGCTAGACCTAAGTTTTGATGCCAAATGTAACAAACCGCCTTTCTTACTATGAAAGATGAGTCATTAAGGGTAGAAGAAAAATAAAGATAAGAAAAAACTTCACAATCACATAATATCATAGTGGAACAAAATAATATATATTAATCTATATAGGATTTTATAGAGATACGGCAATAATAGTACATTAGAGTCATAATAGTACAAGTTCCAAACGGGACAGTTATAGTTGCATGTCCTTACATCACTAATACAAAATACATACATATACACACACACTGAAATAAGATAATGGCTAACTAATGTTGAAGACACTTGCTCCAGCTCCTCTAAAATGCAATAGTGAGAAACCTGGATCACTTGGCTACTCGTAAAAATTTGGGTACAAAAGAGTTTTAGGAAAAGAAAAGAAAACTCTTGGTTAGACATGGGTTTGGTGTGAGTAAACTCAAACAACTGAAATATTACTCTTAAAACACTTTTTAAAATCAAAGGTACCTCGTAAGACCACGCCGCACATAAACACGAACGGGGTTTTTACCTTATGATAACCAAAATACTTCTTATAGAATATCCAGTGATATTATCATAATGTCTAGGGTTTTCAAGTAAATAATTGACATAGTTAAAATTGTTATATTAATCGACTTCCAGCGTAATAGGTATACAACCAAGACCGAAGGCACTTATTGGAAAATGGATTCCATACAATGACCGGGCTAATGGGTACCACCCGTCATGGTGCATCTTTAGATAAAATAACACCAAGGACCTCACCTGGATCCTCTGCCAACACAGGACTAGCTTACCCCTTGCTGGATAGTACCAAATAATATCACTCCTCGGTTGGAATCAGCAATCGCATCGAAGCATACATGAATTAGTGGTAGGGACTCTAGATAGGGGTAACCTTACCCTAATGAGAGCGACCCACTTAGCCTTGCTGTATCTCCTCTATTTTAGTCATTCTCGATTGATGAGGCCTGAGGCAACGTTTACCTTTATTATAGCATTGCTACTTGGAATGCTAACATTGCTTCCAGTTGTCTACATAATGTTAGCATTCATCCATACAAGTCATTCAGAAGTTGAACGAACCGAAGGCACTACTTCCACTACACCCATTTTGGAATCACCCTCAGGGTTAGTATAAAATAGCCCTTGCACTTCAAAGTCATCATCTTCGATCTTGCCTTTACTATTTCCAATTTGAAAGTTTACATTGGTTCGAAGTTGTTTTTGGATAACAACTAATATCCGACCCTGGTCACGCCAAACCAACATTCGATAATTTAAAAGGTCAAGTTGTTTATACTGGACTATCCCACTATTAGGGTGTAAAGATTTACATATGGACATATGTTCCATATGCTTAGATTATTATTACCTGCTTATTGAAATTAATCCTCTTGTATTCATGACGTTCCCGAAGTGCGATATTTGTGATAAGTACAAGCCGACTTACTTTTAATAAAACATGTCACCGTTTTATTACAACTACTTTAAATCATTTGGCTACTTAATAGCATGGACAAGAGATCCTTGGTTTTAAAATAGTTCACTGAAGGAAGAAGGTTAATTTAAAATAAAGAACTGTTAGAATTTAAAATAATTTAAAATAATAAATAAATCATCATTAAATCATAAATTAAAGCTTAATTAATCCTTAATTAAATATATTTAAATCAAAATTTAAACATTAATTAATCATAGTCAAGTCTTAATTAATTACTAATAATTACCCTTTATTAATAAAAATATAATTAAATAATTAAACTCTATTTGAATAATAATTATACCCTAATTAGTAAATAAATAAATAATTAGAATTTATTAAACAAATATTTATTATAAATTTAGACCTTAATCAATAAAAAATTAAGTAAATAAATAGCTATTAATTAAATAAATTAATTAAATAATAATTAATCAAATAATCAAATACTAATTAAATAATTAATTAAAAAATAATTAACTTGATTAAACAAAATTAATAAAAACATTTACCCACTAATCTAATTAACCATTAACTAAAAACTTCTTAATTAACTATAAATGGTTAACTTAGTATTTAATTCTTAAATCCTAATTACTTAACTTAATTACTTAATTAATTAATAATAATTTTAATTAAATAAGTTAACTATTAAACTCATAAATTAAAAGTTTAATAAATTTAATAATCACCAATTAAGTTTGAAATAGTTTTCAAAACAATCTTAAAAGAAAACTTAAAAAACTTAAAAATTGTATATTTTTGAACTACATCCATAGCGACAATCGCTATGGATGTCGCAACTTAGAATTACTTTTCCAAGTTGCCATCCAAAACTTAAACTTCCACTTACACTTTCCTTTTAAAAAAATTTAAAAGATTTTTTGAACAAAACTCTTCTAGGTGGGAAGCCAAAGAAAACATTTACAAAAAATCAGAACTAATAACGATTTGATTTTTAAAAAGGATCCCAAGTCCTTTCAATAAGTCACGTATCTAACTTCCAAACCATTCGGCATATACCCAAGATTAATAATATTAACTTATACCATCACCATACATCACAAGATTACATCTCACGAACCATAAACATCAAAGATTACAACTTTATCATCAATACATCACTTTAATCTATCATTTCAAGTCCAAAGCTAAAACTAAAGCCATCACATACATATACAGTCAAACCATACCATAATCCAGACATATAAACAAAATTTACACAACTATATAACCATAATTAATTAAAGGAATCATCTTTCCCAAAAGTTTAGAATTTACTAGCCGAAATCCGGCTAGACTAAAGTATTTCCTCCTCGAACTTGAGAATGACCTAGACCTTTGTATTTTTTTGGAAAAGTGAAGTCTTTAAGTGACCCAAACTTGCGTGAAAGGTTTGGCCTTAAGCATATAGGTTATGGCCTTGACGTTATAAGGAGAATGTGTGCTCGAACATTGAAAATGAAGTGAAGAGGTGGATAAAGAAGTGTTTTTGCAAGTTTTTGGAATTGATTTTGAAATGGAGATCTAAGTTTTTAAGACTTTGGAAATAGGTTAGGAAGCCACGGAAGTTTACTAAACATTAGGAGATAAGAGAATGGAATGAGAAAAATGAAATTAAATTAAGAAAAATCCCTTTCATAATATGTTAACAACTGAAATTACGAAAATATACCCTTAGTACTATATCCTCCTCTCACTCTTTGCCTCCTCGTCTCTCCTTTCCCCTCACAAAATTTCACCTCCTTCTTGTCTTCCCCTTCCATCATGTCACCAAAAACATGTTTTGTACTCCCTTGTACTTAATGCCTAAAGTGGAATCTTTATATTATATAATATATTTTACTTTTTAAACAAAATCTTATCTTATCTTATATATATATATATATATATATATATATATGCATCCTTAAGTGTACGTACATGTACGCAACTAATTCAAACATGACTAAATTGATTTATAGATGTGTATATGTGTGTTAAAAAGTGTTACGACATCTTCGATAACTTTAGCCGACAAAAATTCGAAAATTTGAAAAACGACTTCTGGTCACATTTTCAGTCTTTTTTCGAACTAATATTTTAAACAAAATTTGAAAATGATTCCACTATCTTTTTTATTATTTAAAAGGAGTTTATTTTAGTTATAAAATCCGTTCATTAATTATTACAATTACATTTAAATACTCGTATTTAAAGTGATCAAATTCCGGGTCGTTATAATTTCCCAACTATCGGTTACCTTAGCCTCTTTGTATTTCGTCATTGTAAGATGATGTGTTGCTAACTTGAGCTTTGTTATCCTTTATCGAAATGACTAAACCCAAAGAGCTAGTGGAAGCCAAGCTATATGGGGTTGCTCCTATTAGGGTTTTTTCACATCCACTCTAGATTGGAATCAGTTTTTGTGCATGGAGATGTGAAATACTCGGATTCTCGATAACAGCTGGCGGGGTCCAGCTTGGACGTATCCAGAGCCATTGGAGTTCTCAAGTATATTTGTAGAAATATACTTTCGTTGAGGGAGCACCCTCTTACTCATCTGGTTTAAAATTTTCTTTTCTTATTTGACTCGAATATTTGAGTCTGTTTTCCTTAATTACAACAGGGAGAGTCAACCACTCTTCGTGGTGTTCAATTATTGATTTTGTCCATTCTATCCAGTTCGGATTTCTATTCAGACTATTTTCATTCTTTAAAGTCTGAATGTTACACTAATTGTACCCATCATCTATGTTTTCATTAATTCCCTATTGTTCATTTCCATTTTTGTTATGTCGATTGTTGTTTATGTGGGAGAAAACCGGTTCCGCGTTAGCAGCGTGGTCCCTCATATTATTGTTTAAATACACCCCATTTGTTTCATACTTTTACTAATACTAGATATTTTGTCTGACCCGATTTATTTATTTTCCCTTAACTCTTGGTACTCAATTATATTTAGGTAGTCCGAGAATAGCATATTTTATTTAGATCTCTTTGAATACGATGATCGAGCAGGTGGCTCCTTAGTTATCTAGATATTTATTTCCGTTGAATGACTATGTAGGTGTATTTTGTATCTTAAAAAACCAAAGTTAGAATGTATAGTTATCAATCGGTTAGATGTAGTATTTTTTTAACTCTAATAACTCCTTATAAGGAGTAACTTTTTGTGCTAAATCATTTTATATTATATGTAACCATTCCGATGTGAGGTTCATATATTTTGTCTTGTTCTGTTCTTTATTTTATCCTAAGTCAACTTATCTTTTCAAGGGCTTGGGCAATGACACACGAATACCAAGGATGTAATAAATGTCGTTCCCAGGGATTATAAAGGTGGGTCGTCATAAATGGTATCAGAGCTTAGGCTTAGTGAACCCCTAAGCCCTGGTTGGGTAAGCTCTCTAAGGATAGAATTAGTAAAATCCTAGGATAAGTTTGACGGTATAAATATATATTGAGTGAATATTTATTAGTGCTATAAGAATTTTTATATTGTGTTGTTTGATCCATTAAGTGGTATATGAATTATGGTCGATGCGTCTGATTGGCGTTATCAATAGGGATTTCTAAACACTTGAACGGATCTACCAATACAGTATTGTTTTAAAATGGTAAATGAAATAATTTTACCCAGAAATATATTTTAAATATATATAAGAATGACTTTCAAAATTAAAATAGTTGTATAGTTGAGTTGATTATTTAGAAATGATAATATTTCACTGTTATCGTTTAGTATTTGATTAGTTATGCTCGTCCAGTTTGAGCATTAACTATTGTTGAATAGTTTGTAAGGAATTTTCCTTAGTAAGATATAGGTTTGATTAGATGGGAATTTGGGAACTTTTGGAAAGAACCCCTTGTGAATTAAATTTCACAGTTTGATTATAAGGTGTTCGGCAAAAAGGTTAAGTTAAAAGTTATCTTTTAATAATGTTAAGCTAAAAATAAACTTTTAATAAATAGTTATTTAATATAATTTGAATAGTAGGATAATACATTTAAATGATAAATATATGAGAAAATTTAGTTATAATAAAGAAGATTTATTTGGATATGAATTAACCACACCCAAATTTACTCTATCATATATGTTATGCTATAAACTATTGTTGATTTCCTGGATGATAGTTAGATTTGTTTCGTTGATTAATTGAGATAATCTGGATACTCCATTTAAATTGTTTAAATGTCATTATAGAAATTTCCGTTATACCGTCGTTTATTAAATATCATCCCCCAAAACCCTTGTGTACGTTTGAACTTGAGCTTGTGTTTTCAGAAAGGTAGATGTTTAAATTCATTAACTATTTTGATTAATGATATTTTAAATTAATTAATCATTTTAACTAATGATGTTTGAAATCAATTAATCTTTTTTATTAATGAGATTTGGAGTTAATTAATCATTTTAAGTAATGATATTTAAATTTAATTAATTATACTTATTAATGATATTTGAATTTAATAATTAATTTAATTAATGATATTTAAAAGTAATTATTCTATTTAATTAATGATTATTTGAATTTAATAAATCATTTGATAAATAATATTTTAATTTGGTTAATTTATTTAATAAGTTAGTTTAAAATAAATTAATTGATTTAATGAAAGTGTTTTAGAAGTAATTAACTATTTTATTAAAGCTAATAGATTTGTTTATTAAAGGAAATTGTAAATCGATTAATTATCTTTTAGGATAGCTAATATTGTATTAGATTTATAAAAGAGATTATAAATGTGATTTATTATCTTTCAGGATAATTAATGTCATTTTAAATTTAATAAAAGAATTTAAAATTGGTTTATTTTCTTTGGAAAATTTATATGGTTTTAAGGTTTTAAAAAATATATTATAAATCATCCCCTAGAACAATTAACACCATTTGGGATTTATAAAAGGTATTTAAATTGTTTTATTATCCTTTGAGATAAAATATTATTTTAAATTAACAAATGATGGTTTTTAAATGAGAACTTTTAAATAGAATTGTTTATAAATAAAGCTAAGTGTAAATCTTTTTGGGATTTTAGTAAATTATGTTTAAAACAACACTTCTTTTGTCCCTTGTTTAATACTCTTAGTATTATAAATTTGTCTTTCCAAATAAAATTTAAAGAGTTTTTGAAAAAATTAAATCCCGGAATTGCTTAAAATGATTTCAAAAGATTTTGAGAAAACTAATAGCGGTATTATTTGGAAATATTTCTAAAGGATAAATATTTTGGAAAAGAAATTTTTAATAAATGCTTTTTCTTTGAATAATTCAGAACAGAACATTTCAGTTAGTTTTGTGGTAATCTGAATAATCTTCTAAACAATGATCAGATGTTGCTTCGATGAATGTTGTGAAGTACTCAGTAAATTATTCTCTTTATCCTTGTGCGATCATAATGAATTCAAATTCGAACGAACCCAAAGAGAGTTTTAATAAACAAGTGTTTGAAATTATTTTATAAAGAAAAAGTAAGGAGCATACCTTCCGAGACGAGTTTTGAAACTAAAAACTGGGTATTTAATTTTTATGTTCCCTAAAAAGGAAATTATTTTCCAAAATATAAAGTGTTATTTATAAGAGATTGTTTTAATAAATGAATTTTTACCCTTAGATAAGATAGGGGATAAGTTAACACTGATTTAAATATGTTAGATTGGACATAAAGGTTTTGATAATGCTATTATATCAAAACCATAGATATTACTTAAGTATCCAAGTAGTGTAAACTAATTGGTATTATTGGGTCAGTCCATAAACATGATTCATTATAATACCTTAATGTGAAAATGTAGGAAAGTTTTATTAGACATTGTTTTATTAAAACCGCACCTTTTGTTTAAAACATGTAAATAGTATACACGATTTGTTATTTTGAGTCAACCTATAAACATGTCCATCTTGACACTCTAAGTTAAAGAGGTTGAGAGGTTGACTCAGTTTTAAAATACCTAAATTTTGATTTGATCTTAACCAAGAGTGTGAAAAGCTAAATAAATTTTGTGTTTTGTATGTACTCTTAGGATTTAAAATGGTATTATACAAGTAAATAAAGTGGAAAAAATTATTATTTGGTGCTTTATAAAGAAAGGACTTTATAAAATAATTTTAAACTTAGATGAAAATTTATAAAAGTTCGCAAACTATTTTGGTATTGAATAAAATATTAAACGAAAATTTATGTGATTTAGAAAGATTGGTGTAGTCAAGAAACCAATAATTTTAATATGCAACTTTCAATTTTGTTATGGTAAGTTTGGATAATCTTCTAAGTAATAGCCAAAGGCAAATGACCAAGTAATGGTACGCTAAGATAATTATCTATGTTTGGGCATTCAAGAATGTTTTGGACCAAAGTTAGAAGTTTGTTGTTAACCTTTTGACATTTTAAATAATGTTAAGTGTTAGATTTTTTTTCCTTATGGAATTTAAATGATTGATATTGTTAGTGTATTCCTTTAGGGAATTTGGTTAATTTAATTTGATTTGATTTGATTTGATTGATTGTGTGGTCTAATGTACCATAGTTTATAAAGTTAAATAAATTATAAACCAAGGTTTTTGAATTATTTTTGTTAGGACTTAAATCACGGTGCTTTTGAAAATGTGATTTTGGAAAAAAAAATTGGGCAAGAGATAATTTTTTTTTCACACTAGTTATTGTATACGAAGGAACCGGAATACCACTGGATGCTCCATGTTGTTTTGATTCTAGAGTTTTACATGTTTTGCCAAGAGGACTCCCTCCTAGCTATTTTTTTGTTTTGGTTTTAATATATTTCTTTTTGACGAAATTTAAAAAAAACGAATATTTAAGCTCGGGTATTTAGTTCTAAATTTACCTTTTGATATGATTGGATGCGCAGTATTTTATTTTAGGATATTCTTTGAATTTGATTGCATATAGATTTATATCATACTAGTTTTTTCTAGATAAGTTTCATCTAAATGTGTTAGGTATTTCTAGGATATTTTGTTTTTTGGGATAAGATTGTGGTAAATTTCGGGGATGAAATTCTTTTAAGGGGGTAGAGTGTAACGACCCGAAATTTCACCATATTAATTTTCGAATATTTATTTAATTTTAAATATTCTAACAATAATTTTATAATTAAATTAGAAAAAATTAAATAACAAATATTGAAGATAGAATAGTTTATAATTTATTTTATAAAAATATTTAGTTCGATGAAAAACAGAAAATGTAACCGGAAACCGTTTTCCAAATTTTCAACGTTTCATCGTATAAAAGTTGTTTGACATGTTGTGAGCCTTATTTGTATTTGAAACAACATTTAAACAATTAAAAATGTAAATTAGTTAGTATATGTATATGTATGTATATATGTGTGTGTGTGTGTGTGTGCGCGCGCGTATTAGTGTATGTGTATGTGTGTATGTATTCATAACTAAGTATATAAAGTTTAAAATATAAATATAAATGTCACATCATTAGAAACATTTTGAAAACTATGTATAAAACATGTTCAAACATGTTTTCTCATGAAGAGAGGGGAGGGGGATAAGAATGTGGCTCAAGGACATGAGGTGGAGGCTAGGTGAGGTGGCAAGAGAGTAGTGGATGGTAAAGGACATGGAAATTTAGGTAATTCATTTTGTTCTCTTCTTTTAAATACCTCTTTCACTTCTTCAATTTCACCTCTTTTAATATGTCGTATCTTTTTCATAACTTAATCAAGTGGAGAATTACTTTCTTTCAAACCGTAGAAAATTCCAGTGCCTGCAACTTTGATTTGAACCATCTCTTCTAATTTTAAGCATAACCATGTCCAAATCTCATTTCTTTACAAAGCGTTTTCGGACCTAAAATTTCAATCCGAAAATGATCCTTCTTCTTTTGACCATATCTTCTTCAAAAATAATTTTAGTTAAGTAATTCTTTTTTTAAATTGTAGTGAAAGGAATTTTTAAAAAAATTCCTCTATAACTTTTACAAAATTTGAGAGTAAGTAGTCCAGAAACCAATTGGAAAATGACCTATTTTCGGGTTCATTTTTTAGAGTTCGATGATTATCCAAAGTCACTCCACCTTACCAAAAAAAGTTTCACTTCCTTCTTCTTTCAAGGCCGAGCCTACCTAATGTATTAAGGGTCCAAGACTCCATCTTTTGTTTAGGAATGGAAGTGCTAGTTCATACCCTAAGTTAGCTAAAGTTTGGATAGCTTTCGGTGAGTAAAGCTACACATTGTTAAACTAAGTTTATACTATGTCATTGTTCATGTTAATAGCCTATGAATGCTTTTTGTATATGTGAAGTGGTGGTTTGGTTGTTTGTTTGTTTCATGCTTTGAAATGTTGTTGATTTTCAAAGTTAGTAAGCATGTGGTTAGCTATATGAAAAGTTGGTAGTTAAAGTTAATATAATTATCAATAAATACTCAGTACATGCCGTATCATCATTATTTACCTTATGTTGTGCTTAAATGATTGCTATGTGATGTCTGGTTGTATGGATAATGTCATAAGTTTGTCTACCGAACTGCTCGTATAGCGATAGTCGCTATATCGACACTTTTTGAAAATCACCTTTTATCGAAACTATTTGGTCTCATATTCGAGCTTAGAATACATTTTATATTTAATTAAATTAATAAGTTTTAAATGTGGTTTACCTATTTTATTATTTAAATATAGTTGAAGTTTAAAAATCAAATTGTGTAATGAAGTTTAAAGTTAATTAATCAATGTAATAAGGATGTTTTAAATTATTAAATCATTTTTAAATTGATGTTTTGAAGTTAGTAAACTCTTTTAATAAAGTGTTTTAAAGCTAATACTTATAATGTGAGGCCAAGCTCGAATTCAGATTTTAAAAAGAAAAAAGTTTGATACATTTATAGAAATGAATTAATTTCCATAGAGCGATTTACTTATACGGGAACGATTTATTTGTATACTTAGAACTAAATGTCGAAGAAGTAGACTCATCTCTATTTCAAAAGTTAATAATAATCATGAGACATTACTTTGAGTTAACACTATTTCGACTTGTCCGATATTATTGTTAACTAAGAAATAGTACAAGTTGGAATTCTATGAGTGGTTATAAGTACACAAGACTTAATTTTCATACACGATCATTTCATATCCTCGATAGTTCATTTTCAAACTATCAGTTACCTCGGCCTTCTTTGAATTTCGTCATTCTAAGATGATTTGTTGCTCACTTGAGCTTTGTTATCCTTTATTGAAAATGACTAAAGCCAAAGAGCGAGGGGAAGCCAAGCTATGTGGGGTTGCTCCCATTAGGGTATTTTCATATCCATTCTAGATTGGAATCAGTTTTTGCGCATTGAGATGCGAAATACTCGGATTCTTAGTAACCATTGGCAAGGTCCGGCTTGGACGTGTCCAAGAGCCGTCGGAGTTCTTAAGTATATTTCTAGAGGTATACTTTCGGTAGGGGAGCACCCTCCTAGTCATTTGTTGGAAAATTTCCATTTCTTATTTGACTCGAACCTTTGAACCTATTTTCCTTAGTTACAATGGGAAGACTCAACCACTCTTTACAGTGTTCAATTATCGGTTTTGTCCATTCTATCGAGTTTGGATAGTTATCTTGTTTAGTCCATTTTATCAAGTTTGGGTTGTTGTCTTGTTTTATCCATTCTACCCGATTTAGTTTTTTATTTGGACTTCTTTCAAGTCTGAATGTTATACATATTATACCCATCATCTATTTTTGCATTTATTCCCTATTATTCATTTCCACTTTTGTTATGTTTGGTTATCGTTTATGTGGGAGAAAACCTGTTCCGCGTTAGCAGTGTAGTCCCAATATTATTGTTCAAAGACACCCCATTTGTTCCATAGTTTTACTCATACCGGACATTTTGTCTGACCCGGGTTGTTTATTTTCCCTTAACTCTTGGGTACTCAATTATATTTGGGTAGCCTAAGAATAGTAGGTTTTCTTTAGAACTCTTCGAAGACGGTGATCGAGGCGGCTCCTTGGTTATCTAGTTATCTATGTCCACTGAATGATTATGTAGGTGTATTTTGTATCTTAAAAATGAAAACTTAGAATGCATGGATATCAATCTGTTAGATGTAGTATTTCTTTGTAACATTAATAACTCCTTATAAGGAGTAACCATTTGTACATATCATTTTATATTATACATAACAATTCTGATGTGAGATTCATCTATTCTGTCTTGTTCAGTTCATTATTTTACCCTAAGACAACTTAACTTTTCAGGTGCTTGGGCAACGACGCACGAATACCGAGGATGTATTAAGTGTCATTTCCAGGGATCATAAAGGTCGGTCATCACATTTATCTTGTTTTGCAAACAAAGTTTGATCTACTTTTCCAATTTTAAAACCAGAATTTATAATCTAACTTTTAAGACGATCATACCAAGCATGAAGTGCTTGTTTTAAACCGTCTAAAGCTTTCTTTAATTTATAAACATGGTTTGGAAAATTTTCATATGCAAATAGAGGTGGTTGTTCTACGTACACATTTTCTTTCATAAAATCATTTAGAAAAGCAATTTTTACATCCATTTAATATAGTTTGAAGTTATGGAAACATGCAAAAGATAATAAAATACGTATTGCTTCTAGTTGAGCTATATGAGCAAAAGTTTCTTCGTATTCTATTCCTTTATCTTGATGGTATCATTGAGTAACTAATCTAGCTTTGTTTTGAATAATATTCCGTTGCTCATCGGCTTTATTTTTTAAAACCACTTAGTACCGATGACCGTTTGATTACTATGTATAGGAACTAAGTCCTAAACTTTGTTTCATTCAAATTGATGTAACCCTTCTTGCATAGCTATAATCCAGTAATCATCAATTGAGGCTTCTTTAGCATTTTTAGGTTCAATGTTTGATAGGAAAGACACATGACCCATTTGATTTAATTTATTTCATGTTCTTAAATTGGAATTATTTCTCTAATAACATTTTCAATTGGGTGATTTCTAAGTAGGCTAGGTGGAGGTCGAATCTCATTTTCATTAGGTAAATTATTGTTTTCAGTTTCAGTATTATTTTCAACATCATCTTCTGTGATATTTGATTTAGGAATTATTTCTTCATCTTCAATTTTATTATTAAATTTGAAATTTTCGTCGAATGACACATGAAATGTTTCTTCAATTATTTTAGTTCCTTTATTATAAATTATATATGCCTTGCTTCGTTCCGAGTATCCAATGAATATTCCTTCATTGGATTTTAGATCGAATTTACCAAGTTGGTCTTTTATATTTAATAAAAAGAGCCAACAACTTTAAAATAAGATATGTTGAGTTTTCTTTCATTAAAATATTCATATAGGATATGTTTTATTAATGGTCTAATGGAGACTCAATTTAAAACATAACAAGCAGTTGCTGTAGTTTCTGCCAAAAATGTTTAGGTAGAGTGCTTCCATTTAATAAGTTTTTAGCACATTCTTGAAGTGTTTTATTTTTCCTTTCTACAACTCCGTTTTGTTAAGGAGTTCTAGGAAATGAAAAATTATGAACAGTTCCTTTCTTATTACAATATTTTTCAAAAATGTCATTATCGAATTCGCCATCGTTATCGCTTCGGACGTTTTTAACTTTTATATTCTTATTATTTTGAATTCTCTTAGCAAAGAATTTAAAATTTTCAAAAGTATCACTTTTATTTTTCATAAAAATTGTCCAGTTGTATCTTAAAAAATCATTTATAATTACAAAAACATATCTATTATGATTTATAGATTGAAATTAAGTTGGTCCAAATAGATCTAAATGTAATAACTCAAATGGTTGTAATGTAGAAAAAAAATTCTTTAATTTAAAAGCAGATATGGTTAATTTTCATAAACAACAAACATCATAAATATTGTTTACTTTAAAATCCATTATTGCCGAACCTTTTACTAATTTTTTTATAGAAAATTTGCTTATTGCTTTAAAGTTTATATGACAAAATCTTTTGTGCCATAACTAAGGATCATTTTCTTTGGCTACTAGACATGTATGTGTAACTTTTATATTTAATATGTATATATTATGTTCTCTAGTTCCTTCAAAGATGAGATTCTTGTTTTGGTCAAACATGTTACATTTATTTTCCAAAAAAGATATATCAAAACCATTATTGCATGGTTAACTTATACTAAGTAAATTATGTTTTAAAGTTTTGACTAGTAAAACATTTGTAATAATAGGTAAGTTAGATGTACCATTATTGCTCACATTGCCTTTCCGAATGATATATCCTTTGAAATTATCTCCAAATGCGACAGATCCTTCATCTGAGTAGATAATGTTAATCAGCATATCTTTATTTCCTATCATATATTTTGAGCAACCACTGTCAAGTATCATGTTCCCTGTTTTCTTAGTTGGTACTTACAAAAAATATAGAGATGAGGTTGACACCTACTTTTTATTAGGGTCCTAAGAGTTAGGTCTTGGGAAACTAAACCCAAGAGGGTTTAGAATTCCCTTTATAATTAAAATTTCCATTTTTGTGCACTACATTTACAAAAGTTTTAATATACTTATTTCTAGTTGAATTATCATTAGTTTTTAGTACCCAAATCCTTATAATTTTGTGGTGTAACTGTACTTCTTTTGAGCGAGAACCTTTGATTTTAGTTTTGCTTTTACAAAATTCTTGTGTATATTGAAACTTTTATATAGTGAAATATTTCTCTTTGAACTGGATTTTTAGAAATTTGTATATCCTAAACCTTTTTTATTGAAAGAGGTTTGAGAGTTACAAATATTTTTAGAAAGATATTCTCTACCTTTATTAAAGTTAGAAACATTTTTAGTAATACTTTCTTACTCCGTTTTGAGATTATTATTGCTTAATCCAAAAATTTTGACATCTGACTTAAAATCATGATTTTATGAAGCTAATGTCATTTTCTTTTCTTTTTGAACTTCAATTTTATTTGATAGCATAGTGAGTTGTGAAGATACATTAGAAAGATTATTATGTTTCGACAAGCTCTTCTTCTAAGATTTTCTTTTCATCTCTAAGCATATCAATTTCCAATTCACTCCTATTTAGTTTTCCTAAAGCATCTTTATATTTTCTTTTAACATATTTTAAATTATCCAATAGCTCCGAGTTTATATCAATTAAATCATCAAAGGTTAGATCTCTTACATCATCAGATGAAGCACACATTGGCTTATTCGATGTCATTGTCAGTGTTTGACAAGAAGATGATTCTGAATCATCCCATGTAACAGAGAATTCTTGTTCTTCATATATTTATCCCTTTTATTCTTAAACCTGTCTTTCTTTCGATCAGGACAATCCTTTTTTATGTAACCCTTTTGTGACATTCGTAACATTTAAAATTTGAAGCTGGTGGTTTACTGGCATTGTCTCTCATGTTGTTTCCGAATTACTCGTTCTTTCGAAATTTTAAAAATTTCTTAAAGTTCTTTGCAATAAAAGCCATGTCATCTTTATCTTCTTCTGCATCTTCTTGTTCGGCTTAGAATGCTAGTCTTTCTGTCTTGTGCTTGATCTCTTTTTGCCTGCAAGTTTACTTCATACAACATGAGATTTTCTATTAACTCTTTGGGTTTTCTGGTTGAAATGTCGTTAGCTTCTTCTATAGCTAAGACTTTTCATTCCTATTCATCCGTTAAAAAGTTTCCGATTTTCAAGATAATATCGAATTCAGTGTATTTTTCTCCTAGTGCCAATAGTGAGTAATTATGTCTTAAAATCTAGAATACATTTCATCTATAGTCTCATCCTATTTCACTTTGAAATTTTGAAATTAATTTTTAAGCATAGAAATCTTGCTTTGTTTAACTTTGTTTGTTCCTTCATGTGTAACTTTAAGAGTTCGCCAAATTTCATAAGTTGTTGTACACATTCTAACTCTATTAAATTCATTCTTATCTAAAGCATAAAATAGCATATTCATAGCTTTTGCATTTGAGGTAGCATCTATCTTTTGTATGTTTGACCATTGTGCATATGGTGTGGTTGGTATAACATATTCATCCTGAGTGATATTCCAAGTGTCATATCTATTTGCCTGCATATAAATTCTCGTGCGAGTTGACTAATGGTTGTAATTCAAACCATTAAACAGCAGTGGTCGTGCAGTGGATTGACCTTCAATAAAACTTGGGCTTGTGTTATTTTCCATATTAACTGAATATCAAATAATCGCATTATGGTTATATGATGATCTTGCTCTGATACCAAATAAAAGTGACTAAGAATTTTGTAATATGGAATATTAACTAAACTATTTACTTGTGTAGAATATAAACATAAAAGTAAAATAATAAAGTAAATGAAACTAGAGATTTTTATATTGGTTCGGACTTCCCGTTTTGTGTCAAGTCTAGACTCCTTCTGGAGTTTAACTATCAACCCTCACTTAACCTGAAGAAACATGTATTACGCTGCCTAAGAACCGTATAGGAATTCAACCGCCTAAGCAATAGAATAGGACTTCAACCGCCTGAGCAACCGAACAGGACTTCCAATACAAATAGTAGAAATGTTTCTGACTAAATATGCTCTTGAATACCACTAATAAATCAATAACATACACCCTTCCTATAATCTTCCCATTCATGGTATATTATGTAATTTGTGAAGATAGGAAGTTTATTAAATCATTAATGAAGTTTGCTTGAATGTACAAGTGACTAGAACGAAGTATTGAATGTTTAGAGCAGGATAGTTTAGAATATAAGAATGAGAACTAGAATGATTATTAGTGATTAAAACGATAGAATTCAAGGCTATTTATAGTGATTAATACTTGCAATCATTCGTGAAAGGTAGCCATGAAAGGATATGGAAGCAACTCTTAAATCAAGTGTTGTTTCTATTCATTAAGTTGAAGTGTCTTTTCAAAATATAGTCGTTATGAAAATTCAGCCATCTAAATGGAACAATTCAGCCAGCTGAATCGATTTAAATCGAACAAATAAGAAAACAGTTCCAAAATGATATAATTCAGTTGATTGAACTTGCAAGGTCAGCCGTTTGAATGTTCAAAGAAAACTGTGCACATGCACAGAATTCAACCGGCTGACCATAGCCACTCAGTCGGCTGAATTATGTGTTTTCTGGCAAATCAAGAATGTCTTGAAAAACTTTAGCATATGAATAATGTTTTGAAAAACTTTAGCATATGAATGATGTTTTGAAAAATTTTAGCATATGAACAATGTTTTGAAAAAAATTAATTTGCATGTGTGCATATACCACGTCGGAGAGATTTTGACATGAATTTACAACTAAACTCAGACCTTAGACTAAATATTTTTCTAAAGCTTCAATCCGGAATCTAGTCTGCAAGTTATTAGATTATTTCTCAAGTAAAAAACAAAATCTTCTTATGCAAGTGCGGTTAGTTCATATAATATTAACTTATATATTTTTCAAAATCAAAACATCAAGTTCTAATAGGAAGCCTGGTAGATTGGAGTACCATAGTCACTATTTTCTACTCAAATCAACATTCTTAACATCAAACGATAATCAAGCCGACTAAGTTGCTTCGTGCTAAGTGCACAACTAATCAGTTCCCACATCAAGTCAAGGAAACAAAAATGGCCAAATTTGACAGTCGATTATTTAACTACCAAAGCAACAAATAAAATAGCACATAAGCAGTCACTAGGCCTATTTAATTAATCTCTTGTTAATTAAATCACTTTCTAAATATTTACTTCAAATTATCTTTAAAAAGATATATATTCTCAAAACCACTTTAATCTTTGATATTTGAAAAACATTTCAATATACTTATATCAATGGTATAAGTATATTTAATATAACTACCATTTTGGAGATATACTAAATAGATTTCTATAACCGCGCCACTCCCGAGTTCATATGCCTCAAAACGGGTGTTAAGTATAAGAAGCAATACTTTCTATACCACCAAGCCTTTAGTACGATCATATGAACTAATTCGTGTATTTCACAATGGAAGGTTAAAACACAATTGGTCAAAACGAACGTTGCGTAAAACATCGTTACGACAAACCAAAAAACTAGTACAGGGATTCAGTTATATATATGTCTGTATGTATGTATGTATGTGTATGTATGTATGTATACATACACACATACATATATATCCCGTATACTATATAAAACATTTCGCTTCATAAATCATTTACTATAAGAATAGTGTTATAGTCCATGCCTTCATCACTTTCTAGAAAACGTCTATTACAACAATAAATGTTGAAATCTATGTTTTCATCACTTAACACATTTTAAATCACTTCTAAAACCATTAAATTCCATTTGAAATTATTATTTTCAAAACGTTCCTTTAAAAGATAAACCACTATTGAAATGACTAATTCCATATTTAAATCTTAACATAAATAATTTCTATATTTATAAAACTATGTTTATAAATCTCCTTTTATTTTATAAACTTATTTTTATAAAATCTCTTTATTTATAAATCCATTCTTTATAAATTTCATTCATTATAAAAAAATCCATTTATCAATCTATTTACCAAATATTGATTGCAAATCCATTTTTAATACTTATAAAACACCTTAATACTTTATTTATAAAATATCACTTTTATAAATCCTTTATATAAACTATTCAAAAATCTCTATTTAACATACTTTACAAAAATAGTTAATTTAGAATACCAAAAATCATGCTTTTATTTTATTTACTTTTTATAATTTAAAAATTATTAAAACATATATAAATTCAAAATTGTTTTGAAATCGCTTTTAAATCAAAATCATTATTTTATAATATTTTAAAATACCAAAAATAAGGCCTACTTCTACTTAAGGCACTAAATAAGGGAAATCACATCAATGTTATCATATATGGCATCTAACACATCATATATCACAGTATATGAAAAGTAAAATCAACATGGTGAGGAATCTAGTTGGATCCCTCCAACCCGTCCTCCCGCATCACATATAGTATATAACAAAGAATATAAATCAACCGCTTCAAGGTGGGATCGTATACAAAAGGGTCATCCGCTTTACATGGAAACGTAATAGGGTCTCATCCACTCCAGGGATAGGAATATATCCAAACCAATAAATAAAATAGTAATCATTAAAACAGTCAACAACCAAGAAACAACAAAATAATCCATACTTATATAGAAATACAAGTGGGCCAGGAGGTGAGTTAACTCATTTTGATTCCAGTAATCGTTGAAGGGTTCCGGTTTGAATTAAAATCTAACAGGCATTCAATTTTGACTCAAGTTCCTACTAGCTCCAAATCCATCCAATCTAACTCTATACCATAGCATTCGCAAATATGATTGCAATGCAAATTTTCATGGTCAATGTTTGCGCCAAAATTGGTCACAAACACCCAGAGTCGTGAAAGCACCCGTTTACGTGTTCACTTCGATAATATTCAACACAGAACTCAGCAACAATCAATATAGAATTCAGCTCTAAGTAACAAATCACAGTAATTCACAAGCAACAATCACAAACACAGGATTTATAGTGGTTCGGCGTTCGTGCCTACGTCCACTTTGAAGGGTTTCTCTTTATTGCTTTGCTCGATTCAATCGATTACAATGGATTACAGCTGACAATTGCTTTGAAATCTGAATACAACAGCGATTCTGATAGTTAAACTTGAATCCGGCAGAGTCTTGGCGTTCAATGGCGGAAAGATCCCCTTTTCTGAAGGCTTCAGGGTGCTATTTATAGGCGTTGGAGGCCCAGATCTTGCTGAAACTTCGTGAGACTCCTTCTGGCACGTGAGTGGGCCCACGCGAGCGACCCCACCAAGTTTCGTCTCGATCTGACATCGGTTCGAAGTGATTTCGAACCCATCAACAAATGGTCCAATCGAGCTGAAACTTGGCAGGAACAATCTTTACCTCATATGGAAGCTACTGTGAAAATTTGGTTGCATTTGGATTTGTGGTTTAGGAGATATGATCGGTTCGAAATGGAGATTTCTTGGTCTGCTGTGTGTTTCGAACCGATCATTTCGAAACCAGGGGCTCGAACCCATGTACGCACGTGTCTCTGCAGTGACGTGGCGCGCACTCCACGCGTCGATCCAGATTTATCTCCGAGTTGACCGCTTCGAATCCATGGATTTCGCTGACTTCGTATCGATGACCGTTGTGTGCTTGAATCAACCAACTACATGGCTTTCGTGTGTCTAGTTCGAACCGAGGGGAGGGAGCTTCCTTCGTATCGATACTGGATACGAAATGAAGCTCCGCGATGGATTCGAAGGTTCGTCGGTTCGAACTAAGCACCGGCGTGGATGTTTTGACGCTCATCGATACGAAGATGCAACTTAATAATGGACTGATGGATTCGAACGCAATCAATTCGAAGTTAACTGTGGCCGATGGGTTCGAACATAGCAGGGGGTGATGTGTTCGAAGCAATGGGTGGGTTCGAAATGGATGGTTTCAAAGCCACGGGTTCGAAGTAGATGGGTTCGAACATCGCCTGGGTTCGAAGGAAGGCTTTAGGACGGTTTCGAACCAGATGGGTTCGAAGCGGAGGGTTTCGAGGCTGGGCACTAGCTGATGGGTTCGAACACCATGGGTTCGAAGGCAAGGGCACGGATGGTTTCGAATAGGATGGGTTCGAACTTCATGGTTTCGAACCAGACAACGAATACTTCTCTTCACACTGAACCCATCATATCTTGAGCATACGAACTCGGATTGACTTGAAACTTGAAATGATGGCTCCTACAACCTTTCTTGTCGTGTCCTATCAATCGTGGCCTGATCCGGACTCGGGCAAAATTCATCGATATCCATAGCTAAGTGATGTATAACCAATCTCTAAGACGGACTGTTTCCCGTTTTCGACCAATCTTTTGATATCACGGCTTTGCCAAAAAGCGGGATAACACTTTGCCCCCCAAAACATGCCTTGCTGTAGGAAGGTGTGTTTTGTAATGCCTTGAGTTGGATGTTCGTATCCGATTATCAACCTGCAAAGAACTCAATAGTTTCATGTGGCCTCAAATGACGATCGTTCGAGATCGAGCTAATTGGGATGAAGCGCGGCCGTTCGTGGTCAAGCGCTTAACTTCAAATGACGATCGTTCGCGATCGAGTCATTTGAGGTGAAGTGCGACCGTGCGCGGTCTAGCGTACAAATTCATGCTTCGATCGTTCGGGATCGTATGCTGCTTGAAGTGAATCGGGACCGTTCGCGGTCCGTGCCGTTCGTGGCATAAGATGGAATAGGACCGCTCGCGGTCGATGCCGTTCGCGGCGAATGATGAGATGGGACCGTTCGCGGTCGACTGCCGTTCGTGGAAAATGATGATCGTTCGCGACCAAGTGCCGTTCAAGGCGAATGGTGACCGTTCGAGGTCGGATTTCATAATCAGTGAGCCATGACCGTTCGCGATCGATGGCGTTCGAGGCAAGAAGTGATCGTTCGCGATCGTGTGCCGTTCGAGGCAAATCTGTGATCGTTCGCGGTCTGTGCCGTTCAAGGCAGAAAGTGATCGTTCGCGATCGTGTGCCGTTCGAGGCGAATTCGTGACCGTTCGTGGTCGGATGTCGGACCTCAAGTGACGACCGTTCGCGATCAAGTCATTGAGGTAAGGTGAGTTATGACTGTTCGAAGTCGGGTGCCGTTCGAAGCGAATTGTGTGTGTGCCCGGGAGGGCTTGGTGTTATCGATGCCAGGGTCACGTTCGGGTGAGTTCCTGGATCGTTTGTATGGGCGGTTCATCGCCGTCTCAGAGCACACCTAAGGATCGTTCGCGATCCCGTACATGTATAAGTAGCTTAGCCATTTCAGAGTTATCAGAATCAAATATCTATTACACGGATGAGCTTCAAAAACAATTGTCCAAACAAACAGAGTCTAAATGTTCAAATTAAAGCGAAATGAAAGTAAAGCATGGATGTCAAAGTGTAAGTTCCCACTACAAAACGGTCAACGATCATTCAGAGCATGTCTGGAGATCGTTCGCGATCTCGCACATGTGTAAATGATTTAATTGCGTTAGTGGAAGCTTACAACTTGTTCATCGTTATCTTACTCAATTGATAACCATACGGTGCCTTGGTTCGGGGTCGCCCCTAGCTGATGTGGACGGTGGTCGTTCTGGTTCCGCCACAGGAGCTCGTCTCCTTACATATTGAAGGAGCATACCGTTCCTGATATGCCCTTCCACCTCATCCTTCAGGTGCCTACAATCGTTAGTATTATGACCATTTAATTCATGGAATACACAGAACTTATCTGATTTCCTTTCGTCAGAGGTAGGGTCCCTTCGCATCGGCCTACGGTACGGAATCTGTTCTTTGGTATCCTGATAAATTCGTTCCAGGCTCTCGTTCAACTCAGTGTAGGTGGTGAATCGCGGCTCCCTTCGTTGTCGCTTCGATCTGTCTCTGTCATTCTCAATCTTTCTTTTACCTCTATCCTTGTCCGAATCCTTTTTAAGAGGCTTTTCGTCTCTAAATGCAAAAATTTCTATCCCATCTCTTTCTTCTCTCTCGGCATTCGCATCTTCTAATCGTAAAAACTTTTCTGCTTCATGATAGAATTCCTCCAGATCTGTGGGTGGATCTTTAGTCAATGAATTCTTGAACTCTGTGCCGTCAGCTATTCCGGACACAGCTGCCATTACCACCATGGATGGATCCGCTCTATCCACTGAAGCTGCTGCTGCATTAAATCGTGCTAGATAACTTCTCAAGGTCTCTCCGGCCTTCTGCTTTAGGGTTGCCAGAGTCATCACGTTCTTGGGTCTTGTAATATGAACCCTGAATTGCCTCATAAATCTCTCTACTAAACCATTCCAAGTTCCGATGGATCCGTTCTCCAACTGTCTAAACCATAGTGCAGCGATATCTGTCAAGTATAATGGAAAACACCGGGCCATAACCTCCTCCGATGCCCCCAGTACTTCCATATGCCTCATATATTTTGTCAGGTGGACCGTGGGGTCCGTTCTCCCGTCATACATATCCAACGATGGTAGTTTGAAATCAGGTGGGTTCCTAGCTTGCCTGATTGATGAAGTAAAAGGGCTTCTATTAACATCTTCCAAATCTTTGTTCACCATACCGCCTCTCAAAGCTCTCCTAACTATCTCTGCTAATCGGTCATTGTCTCCGAGATGTAATCCTTGTTCACTACTTCCAACCTGCCCCCCGGGTTCACGAGGTAACTCCGGGATCTGCCCCCTTGACTGAGCGTTTGCATCTCTACTACTACCGGGTTGCGCAGATGCTCCCCTTTCTCTCTCCGAAACTGGATCAACGTTCTCCAAGGGTGTTCCCCCTAATCCAGGTGCTACTCCGGATGGTCTTGCTCCGTTCTGGACTCCATTGGCTTCCCTATTCTGTGCTCCGAGCTGTCCTATCTGTTGGAGTAAACTCTGGATCATTTCCTCTTGCCTCTTCATCATAGTTTCCATCTCGTCCCTAGTAATGTATATTGATGGTTGATTTGCTCCTGACGAAGCCTCTTGGCTTCCTTGTGGTTCACTTCTCTCAGTCCTTGGCCTCCTACTCGATTGTCTTGCCATAATTCCTAGATCTGAACTCCTGAACTTTCAAATCCGACTTCTTCCTGAATTAGCTTCTCAGTGAAAGCACCAAAATGTTTGCGCCAAAATTGGTCACAAACACCCAGAGTCGTGAAAGCACCCGTTTACGTGTTCACTTCGATAATATTCAACACAGAACTCAGCAACAATCAATATAGAATTCAGCTCTAAGTAACAAATCACAGTAATTCACAAGCAACAATCACAAACACAGGATTTATAGTGGTTCGGCGTTCGTGCCTACGTCCACTTTGAAGGGTTTCTCTTTATTGCTTTGCTCGATTCAATCGATTACAATGGATTACAGCTGACAATTGCTTTGAAATCTGAATACAACAGCGATTCTGATAGTTAAACTTGAATCCGGCAGAGTCTTGGCGTTCAATGGCGGAAAGATCCCATTTTCTGAAGGCTTCAGGGTGCTATTTATAGGCGTTGGAGGCCCAGATCTTGCTGAAACTTCGTGAGACTCCTTCTGGCACGTGAGTGGGCCCACGCGATCGACCCCACCAAGTTTCGTCTCGATCTGACATCGGTTCGAAGTGATTTCGAACCCATCAACAAATGGTCCAATCGAGCTGAAACTTGGCAGGAACAATCTTTACCTCATATGGAAGCTACTGTGAAAATTTGGTTGCATTTGGATTTGTGGTTTAGGAGATATGATCGGTTCGAAATGGAGATTTCTTGGTCTGCTGTGTGTTTCGAACCGATCATTTCGAAACCAGGGGCTCGAACCCATGTACGCACGTGTCTCTGCAGTGACGTGGCGCGCACTCCACGCGTCGATCCAGATTTATCTCCGAGTTGACCGCTTCGAATCCATGGATTTCGCTGACTTCGTATCGATGACCGTTGTGTGCTTGAATCAACCAACTACATGGCTTTCGTGTGTCTAGTTCGAACCGAGGGGAGGGAGCTTCCTTCGTATCGATACTGGATACGAAATGAAGCTCCGCGATGGATTCGAAGGTTCGTCGGTTCGAACTAAGCACCGGCGTGGATGTTTTGACGCTCATCGATACGAAGATGCAACTTAATAATGGACTGATGGATTCGAACGCAATTAATTCGAAGTTAACTGTGGCCGATGGGTTCGAACATAGCAGGGGGTGATGTGTTCGAAGCAATGGGTGGGTTCGAAATGGATGGTTTCAAAGCCACGGGTTCGAAGTAGATGGGTTCGAACATCGCCTGGGTTCGAAGGAAGGCTTTAGGACGGTTTCGAACCAGATGGGTTCGAAGCGGAGGGTTTCGAGGCTGGGCACTAGCTGATGGGTTCGAACACCATGGGTTCGAAGGCAAGGGCACGGATGGTTTCGAATAGGATGGGTTCGAACTTCATGGTTTCGAACCAGACAACGAATACTTCTCTTCACACTGAACCCATCATATCTTGAGCATACGAACTCGGATTGACTTGAAACTTGAAATGATGGCTCCTACAACCTTTCTTGTCGTGTCCTATCAATCGTGGCCTGATCCGGACTCGGGCAAAATTCATCGATATCCATAGCTAAGTGATGTATAACCAATCTCTAAGACGGACTGTTTCCCGTTTTCGACCAATCTTTTGATATCACGGCTTTGCCAAAAAGCGGGATAACAGTCAATTTCAACCTCGCATGAAAAAGTTACGACCGTTAGAACTTTTGAGATTATTTAAATTTTTAACTAACTTAAACTAATTAAGTTTTAAACTAAATCAACTTCGTTTATCAAACCCTACCTATGTTCCGACAACTGCTGCCTACTTCAGCCGATCACTATCGCCACCATAATTGATCGCATGCCACTGCCTTACCTTTGCTGATGCGCCTGATCGAGACGCGTCGATCCCCTCAGGGCGGATGACCCTATTTCCTCGCTAACGTCGAGTACGAGCTCGACCATTCATTCGTCGTTCAACTGAGGATTTCCGCCACTGTGAAGTGTCAATCGTTGATCCAAGGGTTTGGATGGGTTCATGGAGATAAGGGCTACAACTTTCATGTAGAAGTCGAGGCCGGAAAACATGTGAATTTGCCGAAGCATTTGTGGTTGTTGATGGTGGACGTTAAAAATGGCGGCCACGTATTTGATTTTAGGGTTTTGCAAAATGAAATATCTCAAGTCCTTTTATAGAAAATATCATGACACTATTCATGCGCTAAAATTACAAACTTCAAACGAGGCGTGCCGCTTGGCGTTCTATATGTAATACCCTTATCCCAAGCACAATGGAAATAGTATCGGGATCTAATTCCATCATCTATAGAAGTTAGCTTTTAAAATAAAATTATAGTAAATTAAATTCCTTTAATTAATTTCTACGCGTTTCGAGCTCACATGACTAAACAATATGTCTGATTGTCATGAACTTCAACAGTATATAGTAAGTCATTATTACGGATCCGATGGAATTGGTTTCGTCCAAATCTGAGACAGCATCCTAGAAGGCTATTTTCATATGTTAATTAAAATGAATTATTATTAAAACTAGTTTATTAACTTTTAATTCAAATTTAAAAGTTTACTATATTCATTCTTATTCAAATAAAAAATTAAATTAACTTTCTTAATCATTTTATTCATATTAAATTCAATATTCAATTATTTAAACAATTAGAAATATTCAAATAACCATTATATTTAAAATTCAAGTTATTTAACTTATAAAATTAACTTTTCAATATTCAAAATCGATTAAATATTTCAAATTCAAATGACCAAAATTCTGGGCGTTATACTTAAGCATGTTGGGTAACTTGGGTTTACGTTTTATTAGGTTAGAAAAGGTTGATTTTGGACTTGCAAATAAAAAAAAAATCCAAAGTTAAAGTTAGATGTTTAATTACTATTTATATATTTAGAGTTTATTTTGTTTCTGTCATGTATTAAACCAAAATATACGACGACCTAGATGACATGTGACATTTTGATACGTCAACATATCATCGTTATCTATTTTTTATTATACATACTGCTACATGGGAATCATTAGGCTAAAATGTAAAACATGTTCGAATGTATATATAAACTTAGCTACTCTATTTACCTATATAATGAAGAAAAAAATACCAAACCATTTAGTCGTTTGAAAATATTTTGTTTGATGACTTTAGCATCACCAACGTTTATTTTTGGTTCTGAAATAAAGATATGACATCTTGGGAATTTTTTCAATGTAATCTAAGAAACACACTACCATTAAAAGGGATAAACACCCATTTATTTGCCTCACATTAGCTGTGAAACCAATCCCATTTATCGTTATAAATAAGTTAATATACCAATTTCCCAAGCTACTTCATTCAAAGTTTGTACATGTAATAACCCCCCTTTTTTACCCTTAGATCTAATGCCTAAACCAAGGTGCAAATCTCAAAGAACAAAAAGCAGCAGATGGTTAAGTTATGATAACAAGGAACACAAAACATAATCTAACTATAAACTTTCTGAACCCGCAGTGGAACAAAACAACACATAATTTAAAACATCTTTATATTCAACATAGATATAAATACATAGTCAGATCCGTACAACAAATCCCAAACCACAACACACGTGAATATACTAGTCATAAGTTTATATTTACCATATTTACAGTACGAGATCTCCATCCCTATCTCCTCAATGTCACCGAGTTCATCAACCAGCAATACAGAGAAAAATGGAAATAAAAGTGGGTCGGACATATGTTTAACTGAGTAAAACAACTCTATCTCATATGTACTACAAAAATACTGGTAAAACATTGTTAGTGTTTCCTGACCTGTATACACATACCTTAATCTTCCTATTTGCAGTAATATCAACACTACACCTAAGTTAACTACTTAATTAAGGTCGTATTACATCTCATAATATGCTATACATAAATATATACTTAATTAATAGAGCCTGCCTTGTTCTAATTACTAAGGAAACACCAATTTTCCAAAATGACAAATATGTTATTACCGAGGGAACAAACATATCCCTAAAACATCTATTTCCAAAATCACTAATACCGATAACAGGGGAATAATTATCTCATTTTCGGGTACTGAGAGAACAATTATTACCCTAAGACAACTATTCACTACACCATATGTGCCTCATACATAATCATTTGACAAACCAATAACACATTAATTATGCTCAATTTCCATTATCTGATCATGCCAAGTCAACAAGACATCCAATCATCAATAACAAACCCAACATCCAATTTCACACATATAGAACACATTTATATTTAATAATACCTATATGTTTTGCCATGTAATTATCGTACCACATTGCTTCCTTCGAAATAGCCCAAATCATTGCATAAAGTCCCAATTATGCAACCGCCTCCAACTGCACCCGGCACCGCTTAGGTCCCGCAATCGCCATTCTCTTCCTGCTTTCCTCATTTTCGTTCTCTAATCGTTTCATTTCCCCTTTATTTCAAATTTAACTTCACATACTTTGTTCACACTATTATATACTTTATAAATGAGTCTCTATATCGTCATGTCCATATATATATATGTGTGTGTGTGTGTGTGTGTGTGTGTGTGTGTGTGTGTACACATGTATGTATATTACATATGTATGTGTCTATATATGTATCTAGAATTCATATAGTTTTATGCAACTCTATTTACTATAAATTAATCTATTATTGACTTCAATGACTCCATTAATCACCTAATTTTTTCATTAAATCATTAAAAATCATAATTATTTCCTAACTAGACTCCTAATATTATTAAATCATTCTAGTTGCATTGTATAATCGTAGAGAAGGTTCGCTCACTCGGTATCTTTTGAAATGCTCCAAACCATTTTTTCCTTTTATTGTTTTGTCCCTTTAGTGCATAAAAACCTCTATAATTTACGTTAATTCTTTCGCTAGATTGTATTACTCATCTCCAGGATCATTTTGATGATTCGTCAATATCCGTTGAAAATTGAGAGAGTTATGCCACTTTAAATTTATAAAATAAAGGAGGAAGAATGGTGATAAAAAGATAATAGAATAATTAAGTTTTCTAGCCTAAAATGGGGTTTATATAATGTCAAATTCGATCATGTAAAACTATTCCCTTTAAGGTTTGAAATAACTAATCCCTCTTTTATTTAAAATTTGAAAAAATCGAACTGACTATTATATGTCAACATACTCCTATGTATACATCGACATATATGCAATCGGTGGATGTATGTCAATATATCCCTAGATTTATGTTGATATATATGTCATATTTTTCTTCGGCTATTAATTTTACGTATCTCCTTCGTATACCTTTAAATTAATAAACTTGTATTTCATTTTGATCAGAAAAACAAGCTGATTACAATGATCCAAGTCCTATCATCAAATTAAAGTTTGAAAAACGACCATTTTGCCCTCAGATATTTTAACTAATTAACTAGTCGTTAGGAAATCCAAATTTATTTATTATTAAAATACCGAAGTATTACATTCTCCTCATTTAAAAAGAATTTCGTCCTCAAAATTCCCAAAGGACAAGAAATGTAATTCAGACACCCCTCGTTCTGTATCACTGGTGTGTTATTTGTAACATACTCTAATATCTAATCAAGCTAGCATAAATTCCCATCAAGCAATAATCCATACAAACAAAGAAACAAATCATAAAAAAACATTCACATATAGCATATAAACTTACAATCAACTTTATTAATAAACCTATGTATGTATTAACATAAATAATATTCACGGTAGTACTTGTGCACTTTATGAAATGTAACCAATAGCATAATAAACTGTAGCATATGTCAGGACACGATTCTTCGTCTTCCGAAAATTCGACATCGACACTAGCTTTATCGACTGCCGAGAAATCGAACGACGGAAAACCGAACACTAAGGGTTTTTTTTAAAAGATTTTAAGAAAAGAAAAAGTAAGAAAGAAGAAGGTAGAAGAAGATAGAGATAGGGAAGAAGGAAATAGAAAATAGAAAATTTTAAAATAGAAGAAAATAGAAGAGAATAGAGAACAGAACAGAGAAGGTAGAAAATTTTAGAAAAGAAAGAAAAGAGAATAGAGGAAAAAGAAAAACAGAAGAAAATAGGACGGAACAGAAAACAACAGAACAACATCAGAATCTCACAATTCGCAGCGGAACAACATATAATAATAAATGAATAATCTTTAAACAAAGAACTATATCAGTTATTACATTACATTTCATTACATCATATCATCAGAGTGTACAACAACAACAACAAACAGTGCAGCGGAAAAAGAAATACTATATAACTAGTAATATGCCATGCCATCCATCTTGCCTCCAGCAACGCCAGAATATCCAGAATATCCTGATAAACCTAACTCTTGACTGCCCGTGTGGAAATTGGTGGGCACCCAGAGTTTAGGAAGGAAAACAATAAACTCCAAGTCAGTCATGTGACTGGTGTGAGAACTCAAAACAGTTTATTTATCTTTAAAATCAAAATAGAGGAATATTTTTAAATTCAATTCGCAATGCTTTTAAAAATGAGACTACCATAAGGCCTCCTGCCCCACACACACAATGCAAACGCAGACTTGGAGAAGATTTCTCCTTATGATAGTCAAACATGCTTGATACGCATTTAAAAGAACATTTCATATTATTATTAGTGCATAGTGTAGAAAATTCATTTCGAAAGTAGAATATAAATCTTAGCCAGCATAGGTACCATTATATTATGCCTACTATAGCTACTTCCTGAGGAAGCAGGTTCTACAACTAAAACCGTACAAGTCACGTATTGTTTCTTTGGATTTCCAACAAATGGTCAGGCCAAGGAACTTCCCATTGCCACATGAGAATGCCTCTGGAGAGACATCCCCGAGAACCAAACCGGAACTCTGCCAACACAAGGCCGGGTTACCCCTAACTGGGTAACTACTGACACGAGCACGCCATTCCCCGATCGTAAACGACCTTTCTCACGGGATCCCGAAAACCAACAACCACAAAGTAATAAATTCGTAGTAACCACATAGGTTAAATATCTGGGCTCCATACCATGATACAACCTCTATCCAGAAGGAAATGTACATACCCTAAAGGGTGCTACCCCTCATAACCTTGCCGCATCTTTCCTGTTTTGACCATTTCCGGGGTGTGAGGTTCGACGAAGTCACGTCCACAAAAACATACTTTATACAAAAGCCATGCTTTGGGTCATCAAATGATCGACACAATGATCACTAAGATAGACGATCAAATAAACGATCCTATCACAATAATCAACACAATGATCATTTCAGCATCACTCAGCATATCACATTACCAAATTGGGAATATATCGCTGATAACTTCAACTATATAACCTCTGAGCTCGTACGTCTCAGAGAAGGGTGTTAAGCTAAAAGAATAAATTCTTCGCCACCAACAGAAATATATTTGAAAGAAATCGGCTTTATATCTCAATTTGTAACGTCAGACATACTATCCATACAAGTCTGTTCCGGGCTCGAACAGAACCGAAGGCACTTACAAAGAAGTCCTTGCAATCCGGATATTCACAATCCTGATCGGATTCACCATCACATATGGAGAACTCTATACCGGAGCAACTCGGTGCAGAGTAAATCGACAGGTCATCCTATCGCTCTCGCAAATACCGGGTCTTCAACACCGATCTTCAATGCTATTATAACGACGTATCACATATTCGGAATGGGTTATACGACCCCATGGTCCTTTCCCGGTTAACCCGAATAGTGAGCGCTTATTCAAAAATAAGTGTAGCATTCACATTCAAACAAATCACATCAATTACCCATTCAAAGGGAAATATTGATAGTCGGTTATTGAACTATCAATGGATATGCACACATCACCAGTTTCCAAATAAATTTCCAAATTATTTATTTTCCAAAATATCTTCACTAGATATTAAATTTCAATACTTCAAAAAAAAAATCAATACTTATTTTTTAAACAAATTCCACTTTCTTTATAAATTCCTTAGTGAATTTATAATTCCAAAATATCAATGAATATTCGATTTCAATTACTCATTTCAATTTATCTTCAAAAAGATAAATTCTCTAAACGTTTCATTTCACATTGGAAAAACATTTCCATACTCATTTATTCATAAGTAATTCACAAATTTTATTTATTTTCATCCTTGGAAAATATTCAATATACTTAAATCGAAATTTAGTATATATTTCATTCTATTAAGGAAATCATTCTCTTCAATATATTTATTTGGGCCAAAACGAATGTTACGTAAAACATCGTTACGACAACCCAAAATTACTAGTATAGGGATTCGAAATTAAAATAGATATATAAATCCCAATACTATACAAAACATTTCCTTTCGGAAACCATTTACTATAACAACAGTGTTATAGTCCATCATCTCCTTCTATTTCTCGAAAACGTCTATTTCAACAATTAATGTTGAAATCTATGGTTTCGAATCTCAACACAATTAAAACATCGTTAGATCGTTTTAATTCTATTTAAAACATCCAAATCCAAAACATTTTCTTTAACGTGTTATTCACTATTCAAAAATGTGAATAAACTTCGTTAACAAATCTCATCCTTTTATTCATTTTAATTCAAAGGATTATTCACTATTTAAAAATGTGAATATAACTCCTTTAATAGGTTATAACAATTAACTTATCAAAATAAGTCGTTTGCGGATTTATAAAACAACGTTTATAAATTCCATTTCTATTTATCTATAAAAACTTCCTTTTTATAAATTCCTTTATTAACCTATTCCAGTTTATAACTCATTTATAAACTACAAGTTCATATTATAAGTTAATTACTTATAAAACGATTATTTTACAAAATCGTTCTTTTTAACTTCCTAAATTATAAATCTTATAACTTATAAGATTCATTCATTTATCCAAAATCCTTATTTTAATAACTTAATAAATTTTATAAACCTACTGCTTATAAAATTCCATTTATAACTTCACCGTATAAAATTCTATAAATTCCATTCAATTATGAAATTCATTTTCACTTCATTCAAACACTTATAAAAACTCGTTTTATAATGTCCATATTTCAAGTTATAAATATACATTTATAAATCTCTTAATATAAATAAATTTATATTATTCTTTAAAACGTCTTCAAATTCCTTTAAAAACTTCATCCTTTTGATTCATAAAATAATTAAATTTTATAAATCCTATATTTCAACTTTTCATAATAAATTCAATATTTTTGATTTAACTATTTTATAAAATCATTAGCATCATATTCTCAAAAATCAGTTTTTAACTATATTTCTCAAAAATCATAATTTTTATAACATTTAAAATTATAACGTTTATTTATTTAAAATGGATCAATTCCAAAATTATTTTATAAAACGTATACTTTCTAAAATCACTTTAAAATCCCAAAATCTGGGTCCAATGATGCTACACACCAAATAGTCAATCACGACAACAACGATATCATATATCAATATGATAATCCATCAAATATCAAAATATCTGAAAATCAAATAAAAACTGTTGAGGAATCCAGTTGGATCCCTCCAACCTGTTTTCCTGCATCCAAAAACATTAGCACAATACCAATTTCGCTCCAGTACGAAATTATCGCGGTATATGGGATTTAAATATTATCCGCTTAATAGACGGCGTAATAGGGTCTCATCCGCTAAACAAATAAATGCGGGAAATCAATAACTCCAATATATACATATGCCAATATATATATTGCTATTATATATAATACCAATTTCACTGTTTATGAAATATTCGCGGTATATGTTTTTACTAAATAACATCCGCTTACTAACGGCGTATAATGTCTATTTTAACAATCAATAGATACCAATCATCATTCATACATGCATTCAAATATTTTAAATCTAACTATTTAAAATAAAATCGAAACTGATTCGATTGAGTGAGAAGTTTTCACCTTGGTTTTAATTTCCGTTTTAGCGATTTATTTCGAATAAAATTAAACGGACGTTTAATTTTACCCAAAATTCTCACTAACTCCAAACGACTCCAAACCAACTCCATCGCGTAGTGCTCGTCCATACGATTCCAACGCAACTGGTTTCGCGCGTTTTCGACCTCGTATGAAAAGGTTATGAATTATTGAAGTTTGTACACGATTTTAACTATAATTTACAACATAATTTATAATTTTTATAACCTACTCAACTATAGCCGTTAGATCCCACTCCATGAAATCCTGGCCGTGCATATGCTTCTCCCCCCTCTCCCATTTGCACGCAACTTCTACAGGCTATCAACGTGAGCAAAGAACCCATTTAGATAATTAGGGTTTTAATTTACGCCTCGATCACTCGCCTAAACTCCATCACAACCCCACCATCTTGAAGCCCTCCACGACCTTAATACTCGGCCTGAAGCTTAGAGAGCTCGGCCATCCCTGTAGCACGCGGTTCGAGAATGAACTACAGGCCATTGAGCCCAATTTGCCGCCAATCCGTGAAGCCATTCGCGATCATAGCCGTTGAAATCCAAGCTCTCGTTGCCCTCTTCAACATTGTAGTTGAACGTTTCTTGTAAATGTAAACGGATTTGAAGTTATCGAGGGAAGAAGAAGAGACAATTCTGGCCGTTCAGGGGGGGTGGCGGCTAGGGTTACATGTTTTTATTTTTATTTATTTTTTAATGAAGAGAGAGGGGTGTTGGCCTATTTATAAAGAAAATCGAAACACTATTCATCCCGGAAATTCCGAACTCCGATTTACGCGCCGTAACCAGCGTTTCAAGGGTTTACCCCGCGTTCCGGACACAATGGAACAGGTTTCGGAAGCTAATTCGGAAGTATGTGCGAGTTATGGCTATAAACGCTCAATTTGAATTAAACCGATTTAAGTCGATTTCTAGGCGTTTTAATTTGTACAGGACAAACGGTAAATCCAATTGACTTGAAATTTGAAACCTTACAATAATATCACATTACGGATCCGATGAAACTGGTTTCGTCGAAATCCAAGACTTTTTGAAAAATGGCTATTTTAGCTCGTCAAATTTAAATTAAAAATAAACCGATGCGTTTCGAGCTGCCACGATCAAACGATAACTCCGATTGACACGAAATTTGAAATCCGGTAATAACTAACTATTACGGATCCAATGGAACTGGTTTCGTTCAATTCTGAGACTGTTCAAAAATTGGCTATTTTCACTAGTCGATTTTAATATTAAAATATTCAATTTTTACAAATTAACTTTTAATTCGATTTTAAAAGTTCTAAAATATCATTCTAACTTCTATATGATCAAATAAAATTTTACAAATCATTTTTAACTCAATTTACAATTATTTCCATAATTTAACATATTAAATTATTGATTTAATTATTCAATTAAATCCAATAATTCAAATAAAAATTTATTTGACTTATAAATTCACTTATTAATATTTAAAATTAATTAAATATTCATATTTTAATTATCAAAAATTCTGGGTCGTTACAATCTTCCCCACTTAAAAGAATTTCGTCCTCGAAATTACAAGTAAGAAAAATTACAAAAGCTATTAATTTTCCCAAAAATTCATAATTAAAACTTCTTATAATACTTACTAAGTTTTCAAATAATACTTAGTTATCTTTTCAAAAACAACTACTATTGTTTAATTTTCAATTCCAAATCAAAGTTAAAGTTTTCAAAATTTTCCAAATTTTCTCAAATTTTTTCTAACGCCTTAAATTTTCGAAAAAATTCGCCATAGTCTCCTTTGCGCGGCTCGATCCGAAAAAAAAAATGACAGTATATATATCACAAATATACATCTCATCAAGTAATGAGGCATCCCGCAGGGAAAAAAGTGTAAAAGTACGGTATGTAATCCGAGATATGTACCTTATATTTTATTAGCAAGCATATACGGCTAATATAGCGCGAAAGCGAGCTCCAAATGCGAAGCAAACGCGATCCGCACCTACTAATTACTCAACAAACAACATGAGAACATGCATATAGATAATAGTATCAATATACATCATATATCTCCATAACAACTATATATGTCACATAGCAAATGCAACTAAACAACAAATGCAATATATATTCAACCATCAACCAACTATAATCCATAACCAATAAACATTCATTCATATTCTTATTAATATTTAATGAATTGGTTTTCAATTTAAATCATATTTGATTCATTACATTGGGTTTACTAACATTCATTCTAAATTAGTTTATATTCACTAATTCATATTCAAGTTGGTTCACTTCCAATTCAAATTCAATTCTATTCAAATTTATTTACTTCTAATTTGAATTCAATTACTTTAGCTTTCCATTTCATCAACACTTAATGAATTTTATTTACAATCAATCAACTAACAATCATATAACAACCAATGTATATCAATTACAACCAAACTTCTTTGCTTTCAATTGGTTTAATTAATTGATTTTCATTCAATTATTCAACTTTCTAATAACATTAGATTTTAATGAATTAACACTTATATTCATTTATTCCATATCAATTTTATTATAAAAGTTGGATTTCATTTATATAACTCAAGTTCATATTTATCACTTCACTTTATTATTTTACTTTGATCTCTTAAGTCATACTTCATTTATAAACATCACTTGTTTTTACTTAACTTAAATTCCAACTTATAAATCAATTCAGATTCCAATTCTAAAGTAAATTTTCCATTTAACTTTAAATTCATTTTTATTTACAACTCATATTCATAAATATATTCATATAGTTTCACTTTTTATATATATAAGTTTATTTCACAATTGTAAATCACTTTAATTATAATTTAATTCTTATAATTCTTTTGTTTGTACAATTATTCTTTTATTTAGATTGTTCAAACATCTAAACAATCAACTTACGTACACTTTAATAATTTTGAAAAATTATTTCTTTAGATATAAAATATACTAAGGTAAAATTATTTTATTTACCCAATTTAAAATCAATATTGTGCCGAATTGTTCTGTACAAGTGTTTAGAGATCCCTATCAACAACGTTAATTACTCGTATTAACCAGAATCTATATACCACTCAACAAACCAATCATCACAATATAAAACAATTTTATATTCACTAACAAATACGCTCTCATAGCTATTATTACACTCAAACTCATTCTAGAGTACTGCTGACTCTATCTCTAATGAATAATACCCAACAGAACCATGGTTGTCGCTTAACCATAAGCTCTGATACCACATTGTCAGGACACGATTCTTCGTCTTCCGAAAATTCGACATCGACACTAGCTTTATCGACTACCGAGAAATCGAACGACGGAAAACCGAACACTGAGAGTTTTTTTTAAAAGATTTTAAGAAAAGAAAACGTAAGAAAGAAGAAGGTAGAAGAAGATAGAGATAGGGAAGAAGGAAATAGAAAATAGAAATTTTTAAAATAGAAGAAAATAGAAGAGATTAGAGAACAGAACAGAGAAGGTAGAAAATTTTAGAAAAGAAAGAAAAGAGAATAGAGGAAAAAGAAAAACAGAAGAAAATAGGACGGAACAGAAAACAACAGAACAACATCAGAATCTCACAATTCGCAGCGGAACAACATATAATAATAAATGAATAATCTTTAAACAAAGAACTATATCAGTTATTACATTACATTTCATTACATCATATCATCAGAGTGTACAACAACAACAACAAACAGTGCAGCGGAAAAAGAAATACTATATAACTAGTAATATGTCATGCCATCCATCTTGCCTCCAGCAACGCCAGAATATCCAGAATATCCTGATAAACCTAACTCTTGACTGCCCGTGTGGAAATTGGTGGGCACCCAGAGTTTAGGAAGGAAAACAATAAACTCCAAGTCAGTCATGTGACTGGTGTGAGAACTCAAAACAGTTTATTTATCTTTAAAATCAAAATAGAGGAATATTTTTAAATTCAATTCGCAATGCTTTTAAAAATGAGACTACCATAAGGCCTCCTGCCCCACACACACAATGCAAACGCAGACTTGGAGAAGATTTCTCCTTATGATAGTCAAACATGCTTGATACGCATTTAAAAGAACATTTCATATTATTATTAGTGCATAGTGTAGAAAATTCATTTCGAAAGTAGAATATAAATCTTAGCCAGCATAGGTTCCATTATATTATGCCTACTATAGCTACTTCCTGAGGAAGCAGGTTCTACAACTAAAACCGTACAAGTCACGTATTGTTTCTTTGGATTTCCAACAAATGGTCAGGCCAAGGAACTTCCCATTGCCACATGAGAATGCCTCTGGAGAGACATCCCCGAGAACCAAACCGGAACTCTGCCAACACAAGGCCGGGTTACCCCTAACTGGGTAACTACTGACACGAGCACGCCATTCCCCGATCGTAAACGACCTTTCTCACGGGATCCCGAAAACCAACAACCACAAAGTAATAAATTCGTAGTAACCACATAGGTTAAATATCTGGGCTCCATACCATGATACAACCTCTATCCAGAAGGAAATGTACATACCCTAAAGGGTGCTACCCCTCATAACCTTGCCGCATCTTTCCTGTTTTGACCATTTCCGGGGTGTGAGGTTCGACGAAGTCACGTCCACAAAAACATACTTTATACAAAAGCCATGCTTTGGGTCATCAAATGATCGACACAATGATCACTAAGATAGACGATCAAATAAACGATCCTATCACAATAATCAACACAATGATCATTTCAGCATCACTCAGCATATCACATTACCAAATTGGGAATATATCGCTGATAACTTCAACTATATAACCTCTGAGCTCGTACGTCTCAGAGAAGGGTGTTAAGCTAAAAGAATAAATTCTTCGCCACCAACAGAAATATATTTGAAAGAAATCGGCTTTATATCTCAATTTGTAACGTCAGACATACTATCCATACAAGTCTGTTCCGGGCTCGAACAGAACCGAAGGCACTTACAAAGAAGTCCTTGCAATCCGGATATTCACAATCCTGATCGGATTCACCATCACATATGGAGAACTCTATACCGGAGCAACTCGGTGCAGAGTAAATCGACAGGTCATCCTATCGCTCTCGCAAATACCGGGTCTTCAACACCGATCTTCAATGCTATTATAACGACGTATCACATATTCGGAATGGGTTATACGACCCCATGGTCCTTTCCCGGTTAACCCGAATAGTGAGCGCTTATTCAAAAATAAGTGTAGCATTCACATTCAAACAAATCACATCAATTACCCATTCAAAGGGAAATATTGATAGTCGGTTATTGAACTATCAATGGATATGCACACATCACCAGTTTCCAAATAAATTTCCAAATTATTTATTTTCCAAAATATCTTCACTAGATATTAAATTTCAATACTTCAAAAAAAAAAATCAATACTTATTTTTTAAACAAATTCCACTTTCTTTATAAATTCCTTAGTGAATTTATAATTCCAAAATATCAATGAATATTCGATTTCAATTACTCATTTCAATTTATCTTCAAAAAGATAAATTCTCTAAACGTTTCATTTCACATTGGAAAAACATTTCCATACTCATTTATTCATAAGTAATTCACAAATTTTATTTATTTTCATCCTTGGAAAATATTCAATATACTTAAATCGAAATTTAGTATATATTTCATTCTATTAAGGAAATCATTCTCTTCAATATATTTATTTGGGCCAAAACGAATGTTACGTAAAACATCGTTACGACAACCCAAAATTACTAGTATAGGGATTCGAAATTAAAATAGATATATAAATCCCAATACTATACAAAACATTTCCTTTCGGAAACCATTTACTATAACAACAGTGTTATAGTCCATCATCTCCTTCTATTTCTCGAAAATGTCTATTTCAACAATTAATGTTGAAATCTATGGTTTCGAATCTCAACACAATTAAAACATCGTTAGATCGTTTTAATTCTATTTAAAACATCCAAATCCAAAACATTTTCTTTAACGTGTTATTCACTATTCAAAAATATGAATAAACTTCGTTAACAAATCTCATCCTTTTATTCATTTTAATTCAAAGGATTATTCACTATTTAAAAATGTGAATATAACTCCTTTAATAGGTTATAACAATTAACTTATCAAAATAAGTCGTTTGCGAATTTATAAAACAACGTTTATAAATTCCATTTCTATTTATCTATAAAAACTTCCTTTTTATAAATTCCTTTATTAACCTATTCCAGTTTATAACTCATTTATAAACTACAAGTTCATATTATAAGTTAATTACTTATAAAACGATTATTTTACAAAATCGTTCTTTTTAACTTCCCAAATTATAAATCTTATAACTTATAAGATTCATTCATTTATCCAAAATCCTTATTTTAATAACTTAATAAATTTTATAAACCTACTGCTTATAAAATTCCATTTATAACTTCACCGTATAAAATTCTATAAATTCCATTCAATTATGAAATTCATTTTCACTTCATTCAAACACTTATAAAAACTCGTTTTATAATGTCCATATTTCAAGTTATAAATATACATTTATAAATCTCTTAATATAAATAAATTTATATTATTCTTTAAAACGTCTTCAAATTCCTTTAAAAACTTCATCCTTTTGATTCATAAAATAATTAAATTTTATAAATCCTATATTTCAACTTTTCATAATAAATTCAAAAATTTCGATTTAACTATTTTATAAAATCATTAGCATCATATTCTCAAAAATCAGTTTTTAACTATATTTCTCAAAAATCATAATTTTTATAACATTTAAAATTATAACGTTTATTTATTTAAAATGGATCAATTCCAAAATTATTTTATAAAACGTATACTTTCTAAAATCACTTTAAAATCATTTTAAAATCCCAAAATCTGGGTCCAATGATGCTACACACCAAATAGTCAATCACGACAACAACGATATCATATATCAATATGATAATCCATAAATATCAAAATATCTGAAAATCAAATAAAAACTGTTGAGGAATCCAGTTGGATCCCTCCAACCTGTTTTCCTGCATCCAAAAACATTAGCACAATACCAATTTCGCTCCAGTACGAAATTATCGCGGTATATGGGATTTAAATATTATCCGCTTAATAGACGGCGTAATAGGGTCTCATCCGCTAAACAAATAAATGCGGGAAATCAATAACTCCAATATATACATATGCCAATATATATATATTGCTATTATATATAATACCAATTTCACTGTTTATGAAATATTCGCGGTATATGTTTTTACTAAATAACATCCGCTTACTAACGGCGTATAATGTCTATTTTAACAATCAATAGATACCAATCATCATTCATACATGCATTCAAATATTTTAAATCTAACTATTTAAAATAAAATCGAAACTGATTCGATTGAGTGAGAAGTTCTCACCTTGGTTTTAATTTCCGTTTTAGCGATTTATTTCGAATAAAATTAAACGGACGTTTAATTTTACCCAAAATTCTCACTAACTCCAAACGACTCCAAACCAACTCCATCGCGTAGTGCTCGTCCATACGATTCCAACGCAACTGGTTTCGCGCGTTTTCAACCTCGTATGAAAAAGTTATGAATTATTGAAGTTTGTACACGATTTTAACTATAATTTACAACATAATTTATAATTTTTATAACCTACTCAACTATAGCCGTTAGATCCCACTCCATGAAATCCTGGACGTGCATATGCTTCTCCCCCCTCTCCCATTTGCACGCAACTTCTACAGGCTATCAACGTGAGCAAAGAACCCATTTAGATAATTAGGGTTTTAATTTACGCCTCGATCACTCGCCTAAACTCCATCACAACCCCACCATCTTGAAGCCCTCCACGACCTTCATACTCGGCCTGAAGCTTAGAGAGCTCGGCCATCCCTGTAGCACGCGGTTCGAGAATGAACTACAGGCCTTTGAGCCCAATTTGCCGCCAATCCGTGAAGCCATTCGCGATCATAGCCGTTGAAATCCAAGCTCTCGTTGCCCTCTTCAACATTGTAGTTGAACGTTTCTTGTAAATGTAAACGGATTTGAAGTTATCGAGGGAAGAAGAAGAGACAATTCTGGCCGTTCAGGGGGGGGGGGGTGGCGGCTAGGGTTACATGTTTTTTTTTTTTTTAATGAAGAGAGAGGGGTGTTGGCCTATTTATAAAGAAAATCGAAACACTATTCATCCCGGAAATTCCGAACTCCGATTTACGCGCCGTAACTAGCGTTTCTAGGGTTTACCCTGCGTTCCGGACACAATGAAACAGGTTTCGGAAGCTAATTCGAAAGTATGTGCGAGTTATGGCTATAAACGCTCAATTTGAATTAAACCGATTTAAGTTGATTTCTAGGCGTTTTAATTTGTACAGGACAAACGGTAAATCCAATTGACTTGAAATTTGAAACCTTACAATAATATCACATTATGGATCCGATGAAACTGGTTTCGTCGAAATCCAAGACTTTTTGAAAAATGGCTATTTTAGCTCGTCAAATTTTAATTAAAAATAAACCGATGCGTTTCGATCTGCCACGATCAAACGATAACTCCGATTGACACGAAATTTAAAATCCGGTAATAACTAACTATTACGGATCCAATGGAACAGGTTTCGTTCAATTCTGAGACTGTTCAAAAATTGGCTATTTTCACTAGTCGATTTTAATATTAAAATATTCAATTTTTACAAATTAACTTTTAATTCGATTTTAAAAGTTCTAAAATATCATTCTAACTTCTATATGATCAAATAAAATTTTACAAATCATTTTTAATCATATTTAACTCAATTTACAATTATTTCCATAATTTAACATATTAAATTATTGATTTAATTATTCAATTAAATCCAATAATTCAAATAAAAATTTATTTGACTTATAAATTCACTTATTAATATTTAAAATTAATTAAATATTCATATTTTAATTATCAAAAATTCTGGGTCGTTACAGCATATGTTAATATATAGATTCAAATATCTATCACTCGAGCCCTCTATATGAATAAAATGATATGATATATAAGGCATGTATGCAAGCATCTTAGAGTGAAAATGTTAATTCTATATGTATGCAACAAACAATCTCTTCAGCTAATATAAAGTGAATACATACATCAGTAAATTATAACAATCAAAGCATATAAAACACACCAAGATTATAATATAATCCATGACAAGAGTAAACAATCATACAAGTCAATTACCTAACCAATTTAAGTAACCTAAGCAAGACAACAATAAACCATATCAACATTCAACCAAACCAAGATACTAATTAATCCAACAATCAGGTTAATGGAAAATGTTACAAAAAGGAGTCTAATGAAAATATCGAATCTAATTCCCCACATTTAAAGTACCCCTAACCAAATTGTTTGTCCTAACTTAATATAACAAACTCTATCGCTAATATAAAGTTATTTTTAAACATCAGCTTCAAATGTACGTGCATATCTACTACTTCTGCAATTCACACTAACAAATTAGATAAACAATGCCACGATGCACAACAATGGGTAGCCTTGGCACAAATGTGCCTAAACAAGAATGTAGTATAGCATACCATTCCTAAATGCACATATGCAACATCGAATCATTCCGATAGTACCTTCTTTGATTCATCTTTTGGATTGCTAAAGTAAGGTAACTCAAAAGTGGGCAGCATCTTACCAAACAACCAGAATACTAAATTATTCTTTCTTTTACCTAAGAACATCAAAACGATTGATGCCTTAACCTAGTGAGCATAATATATCTTCCACCATAATTTCCAGTTTAACTTATGTGGTATAATTAATCTTATAATATCACTTCTCCAAACATCCAACAAGTTAAAACCCATAGTGTCACTTCCTTAATTACACAAAAAATTCATTCTAATTTTTATGACATACAAAATAAGAAAGCATCCAAAGATGAAAAATCCTATCATACTCAGCCAATTCAACGGTAGCAATAAATATAAATGAAATTCTAATGTAAAATAATAATAAGCTAAGATAGTGATAGCTTTTAAAAGATTGATTGTACAATAAATCATTCACATGCACCTTATATGAAATGCAAACCATGCATCTTTAGGTATCCACTCCAAAAAAGTTTCTCTGAATAGGTAGTCTCTTTTCATTTCACGTGATGATTGAAAAGAATCGATCTGTCCTCGTTTACAGTCATATCTGAACCTTCGGATTTCCATTTTTCTTAAAATTGCCTCCGCATCCTTTGTGCATGCAACCCATAATATTATTCTTCGGTTCCTCAAATTGGATTTATTCAATGGCTCAAAACCCTTTACTTAGATAAAAAAGAAATACTTATCACATAATTTTGCAACCAATCCAATTTGGAAAGATTTCTAAATTTCATACTATAATCAACGTAATAGTCAAAAATCATAGCAACATCGTACCCAAACCATGTTTAGGAACATCGGAAAAAATGATGATGTCCCAGCATAGTGAACATGTTATCAAACTCATATCACATCCAATCCAGACTATATACCTATAGTTGTAACTATCACTCAAGCATCGATAGCCTATAACTATTGCCCTAAAACATATATAGTAAGACAACAATCACTTGCTTGACCAACAACATTCATCCAAGCCGTATAAGTTATACTGTAATACAATAACCACTTGCTTGGCAATAATGTCCATCCAAGCCATATAACATATATGGCATAAGGCTACCCAAAATGCCAAGTCAATGACACCAATCCACAAATCAAATCAAATTGTCACCTTTCCAGTGATGTCAAATGATAAAGATTCTAACCACCATTTGGTTCCATCTCCGATCATTACCGCAATGATACAGAATAAAAGAATGCGGTCAATTATTTCGATTTCTGCACCGTGGACCAATCATCGAGTTAGATCATATAGTAGCATCATTGGATCATGGAGACCCTATCATAAAATAAACTCTAAGTTCTTCACATTAAAATCTTCATCCCTATCTTAAAATATTTTACATCAATTGATTGACGAGATCCAATCAATTGAAATCCCATATAACTACTTTAACTATCAAAATTTTTCGAGTGAAACTCCACTTCAAATATATAATCCAATACTAGACAAATACCATGTCGGTCCAACTGCCTTCATATAGATCTTAATCCAAACATTTTCTGTTATATTAACGTCTCCTCCATATGATGTTTCAACCAGAATTATTTAAACTTCCATTACTTGATCATAATATAATATCCCTCATTTACTAATTTGGAGACTTTCTTACCAACCATCATTTTATAGTCATATGGCAAAGTGGCATGTCAATCGGCCTACCAAGTTTAATTTATTTGGAGAAGAATATCAAAATCTCCAATGAAGGTACACGAAACTCCTTTGTAAAAGATAGATATCAATTCATCACCATGTAGCTATCCAGATTACGATGTAAAACAAAATCATGCTCGATCCATTACTCCTCATTCAAATCATACCACTTTTACCATTCAATATTTTCTTATAACATGTCATCCAATCTATTTCAAAATTAAACCCATACCCTAAAAATTTCAATATACATTTGTTACTGAAGGATGCTACCCTACATATATTCCATTTTAAATCATGACGTAAAATGACTTATACACCATGTGAGATTTAAAGCAGAACTAATAATAACACTTCACAATTAAAAAGTGATAACTCATCTTCTGTCATGATCTTCTTCCCTTTATCCTAAGCAAATAGCGGAACACTAAAACATAGAACTACTTCTGGTTTTCATTCTTAGACCGTTTCATTTTGCTTTTATTTCAAATTTAACTTCATGTTGTTTATTTATGCAATAAATATACATTATAAATGACTTTTATATTGTCATTTACATACATACATTCATATATATATATATATATATATATATATATAATTCGTATAATTTTATACAACTTTACTTGCTATAAGTTAATCTACTATTGACTTCAATGACTCCATCGACGACCTAATTCTTTCATCAAACTTGTTAAAATCTTAAATATCTCCTAACCCGATCACTAACAATATTAAATCATTCTAATTTCATTATATAACTGCATAGAAAGCCTATTCATTTAAAATTCCTTGAAATACTCCAAACTGCTTCTGTCTTTCACTGTACTATCCCTCTAGTGCATAGAAACCTCCATTATTTGCCTCAATTTTCACTAGATTGTAGTACTCATATCCACAATTATTTTGAGGGGTAGATCATCAAAATCCGTTGAAATTAAGATAGTTACATCGTTTTAAAGTTGTAAAATGGAAGAGGAAGAATAGTGGTGAAAAGAGAGAAGAATAATTAAGCTTTCAGGCCTAAAATAGGGTTTATATAATGTTTAAAATTCGGTTAACAAAAATTGTTTCCTCCAAGGTTTAAAATAACTAATCCCTCTTTAATTTAAACTTTAAAGAAAATTGAACTGACTGTTGTATATTGACGTACTCCTAGATGTATGTCAACTTATGTGAAATCATTGGATGTATATCGACATCTCCCTAGATGTATGTCAATATGCATGCTGGATTTTTACTCGGTTATTAATTTACCCATATCCTTTTCATACGACCTTCGAATTGAACAAACATATATATCATTTTCATCAAAACACGAGCTCGTAGCAATGGTGCAAGTCCAACTGTCAAATTCAAAAGTTGAAAAAAATAACCATTATGCTCCTCCAGTATTTAAATTGATTAATTAGTCATTTAAAAATCCAAATTTATTTATGATTAAAACAACGGGGTATTATAGTATGTCCAACAATTAATCAATATAATATATCATTATCTTTGTTCCAATTTGTTTAAGAATGCCAATTTATCAAACTCCACTTCAGTAACTCCCTTCTTGAAGTTATACATTTATAGTTCTTTATTATCCAGTGCATACATATAACACAGACACCATTTGTTTCTTCCATCACTTTCCATGCTTCAATACCTAATTGGTCCACCATAATCTCAGCAACATCATTGAACTCATTATCCTAACAAATCACTTTCTTGATAAATATATCCACCCACTAATAGAATTCTAAGAATATTTTCAACGTCTTTTAAAGCGAGTTTCATATTCCTAAACAACATATGAGATTCGTTTGTCTTTAGTTTTCATCTTTCCACGAAGTATAATTTAGTAGCTATGTTCATCCACTAAAAGACCATATATTAATGTCTTATAAGGTGGAACATTTTGCTATATGTTCAGCTTTTTACTCACCTTCTAACTTTCACCGTTTCATTTTTTGCCAATGCGATTTACTTGATCACTCTCATTCTTTTTTCCAGTCCTTATATCTACATAATCTAATATTGAATGTTAAACATCCAATGTTTGTTATGGTCTCTTAATGAACAAGAATTGTGATATTAAAGATGATAGTATTAACAAATGAATATTTGATAAGAGTTCGATTATAAAATGGATGTGTTGAAAAACTTAATAATGAATGTTGATATATTTGGTTTGAATTGTTGGATTGTTATTGGTTTTGATAGAATGATTAAAGGATGATTCATGACATCAGTGAAGGGAATTATTGAATAATTGTAGAGGTTGGAGTAGTGAACTGGAACATCACTTTAAGTAGTTGACCACCTCAAAGTTATTCATCAAGTATGAAGCTATACACATGTGAAGGTCGAATGACTTATAATAAGGGCGTGAATCCATGTTGAATGTGTTTGTTCGAACTGTTTTTGATGATATGAAGCCAATTGTCGAAGATAAGAGAAATAAAGATGAACAACAAAAGGCAGGAAGAATTTCCACTAAGAGAAACTCTCTCATCCAGAGTTAAGCTCTAGAGAAACATGTGTTCCAATTTTTGACATAGAAACTTAGGCATATGAATCTCAAAGATTTTATCATGCATTATTCATGTCTTGATTTGAGAATTTTCAAGCGACTAAATTTGGGATCGCTCGTTTGAAATAAAGGTCAAACATTTAAACCCCAAATCCAGACATATGAATCACTGTAGAATTTAGTTTACGTTTTGGAATTTAAAGTTTAGGAGTTTCGGTTTGTTTGGAACCTACGTAATGCTTGAAGGAAAAAAAACCAAGTTCGAGGATAGTACACCATGTCTTGAAAAACATGCTATGGATGTTGGATGATGTAGAGACTATGAAAACGGTTCAAAATGTGATTTGATTCGGGTGGTGGTTCTATAGAGTAGTTCAGTGGCTTTGAGACGAGACAGTTACGACATGCAATATATGATTCCATATGATGTTGCATATATAGAGTAAGCTGTATCCCTTGGCTATGGGTTTTGGATTTGTTATTTATAGACCATTTGTAGAGCGAGGCGTGATTTTCTCGACTACATGAGTTAGGCGGCTTGAATTCAGAGATAGAAGACATACTATTTTATAGCGATGGTGATAAACCTTAGACTACTTTATGGTAAAAATTGATCAGCTCGAGTTACTTGTCATATATTCTCTTGTTAAATAAATGGTAGCAATTAGGTATGTGTATATTGATTCGGGTTGATACGAATATAGGTGATTAACAATATGATGAAGTGTCATAGTATTGATATTACATTGGCAACCATACTTAGTGGGTCTTGGTCTATTCTAGAGGCCTAAGGCTCACTAGTCTGGCATGTAATGATTGAGTCACATTTAGGTGTCATTATGATTAGTGTAAGATAGACTTATCACATATTGCATAACATCGTGGTAGAAATGTGTTAAATTGTTAGATGCAACTGAAGATACATATTGAGGTATGGTTTTATTACCTCATATACTATTGTTTGGTATTATAAACGACGTGGTAGTGTGATATTTCCATTTTACCAAACTTTACGCCTGACCCTCCCTTTATTGTTTTTTTTAGTTATATGTTCTTTAGGTAGGCCAATGTAGAGGTGAGATTTTACTACTTGGAGATGAGTTATAGAGCCATAGTTATTACCACGACGATCATATCTACATAGTAACCTTTTTATGATATTGACATGCTAGACTATACTCATGGGAATCATATCATTGCTATGTATATTTATTATATTTACCGTTGCATGGGAGCCATCGGGCTAGAATGTCAAAAGATATGTTGCGAATGTAAATATAAACAGTTGTTCCATTTACTTACACCGTGGAAAAATTACTAAACCACTTTTGTCATTTAAAAAAATTATGGTGATAATCGTAGCATCATCGACGTTCGCTTTTAGTCTCAAAAGGAAAATGTCACATCATGATGATTTTTTAAATATAATTTAAAAAATACATTACCCCTAAAAGAGTTAAACGCCCATTATCTACCTCACATTAGCTCATGAAAACAACCCTAGTTGTCTATACAGATAGGCTAATATACTAATGTCTCAAGCTAGATCGTTCAAATTATGTATATTCAATAAATAATTGAGCTAAAATAACAATATTTTTATTCCCAATACAGTTTAAGAATGCCAATTTATAATATTCCACTTCAATACTTCCTTCATTGAAGTTGTACATTACAATTATCCATCAACTAGTTCATATGTATACCACGCATACCATTTGTTTCTTCCCTCTTATTCTATGCTTCAATACCCAATTTTTCCATCACAATCTTAATAATATTATCGAACTCATTATCTCGACAACCGCTCTCTTCAAAAGTACATCCTCTTGCTAATGGAATTTTAAGAATTTTTTCAACATCTTCTAAAGTGATTGTCATTTCCCCAAATGACATGAAATGCATTTGTCTCTGCTCGTCATCTTTCAGCAAAAGCCGTTATAGTAGCTATGTTCATCCACTAACAAAATAATCTACTAATGTGATATGAGCTGGAATTTTTTTATTCTATTTAGAGTTTTTTGACTCACCTTCTAACTTTCACTCTTTCTTTTCCGCCAATGTGATACATAGTTCAATGGACCATGCTCGTCCTTTTTTGTTTTTCAGTCTCTATATTTGTTTGACGATGTGATTTTTAAAACGTTTCAGTAGCTCACTTGTCTGTGGACCTCCACCTCCATCATCTAAACCCTCATCTTCAGCATATCTTCAGCATACAACACCGAAGCAACAACTTCTTGAGTGATTGGTTTCACTGCCTTGATCAAGATCTTCCTCCAATGGTTGAAGTTATCATCAACATCAAATTCCATCAAAGAAGAAATATCATACTCAAGTGACAATTCCAATGCATCAGCAACAACATTTTCAAAAGCACACACCTCGCTAATTCATGGCTATAAGAAGTTGTCATTAATCGCTTTCCATATTCCTAAAATAAAATTAAACAAGTTAAAATATTTGACACAATCGTATAAATGAAGCAACGTATTAGTTCACCATTTATGAAGCTTATCCAAATACGTAACACACACAAACAAAAAAGCTGAAAACTATAACTGAATCTCAATTGGTAGTACGTCATTGAAATAAAACTCAAATAAACGAGTTTGTATTGCTTATAGTTTTTTCCATTTATAATTAATACTCGAAATAAATGAGTTTGTATTACTTGTTCGACAAATAATAATCGAAATAATTAACCATAAATAATTTTAATTGTCAACTAATTTTTCTTGCAATGAAAAAAGGTAGAGGTTCAAGGCTATTTAATTTTTTTTACTTTCCTAAGATTCAAATTTATATCTAGTTCGAAAATTGGAACTTCAACTTCATAATGTACTTTGGTTGATAAAAAAAATTCCTTACATTTTGAAACTACAACCTTTTTTCTAAGATATATTGTCATCAACGACATCATTATTGGTGGTTTCTCGAGATTGAGTTTGAGTTTGAAAATGATTTTTTTTTACCGAATAGATAATAACGAATGAGTGCTTTGATGGTAAATTATCATTAGCTAAATGAGAATTGACATTTGTTTGGATTGGGCAATTTGAAAACGGGGTAAAGTAGAGTTTACATGGGTAAATGCCAATTCTAATTTTTTTCTTTATTAATCCATCATAAGTTTATTTTCAATGAATAGATTTACATATTTCAACTCATTGCGAATTTTCAAAATGCCCTTTTATGCAAATGAGAGATAATGAATTCAAATAAAGGCCAACGTTTAACATTTATTTTCAAATGTGAGATGTGATATATCAAAATATTACAAATTTAAGCTCAATCTCAACAAATATTTCATAATCTTATATTATTTTTAGTTTTAATTGTGGAAATTAGGATATGTATCTTACTTTAAAACTTAAAACTCGAAAAATTATTGTTAAAATAAGTTTCACGCAACACACCTATCAACATTTTTCAGTAAGAATGTACAGTGTAACCTACAAATATTTATAGTTCCAACTACATATTTAAGCAAATATTTGTATTATAGATTGCATAAAAATGTGTAGTTAGAACTGCAAATATTTGCATTGTAGAATGCAAATGTTTACAGCGTTGACTGTAAATGTATGCAGTGTAGAGTGCATATTTTCGCTGAAATCACGGATAAATGTTTTTCGTGAAATATGTTCTTGACGGGTGCGATAGTAAATTTCAACCTTCAATTTTATTACAATATAAAGTAAAGGCTGATTTTATTCACACCCTGCTTTTTTTCTGTCATATCCGCTACTTTATCAATTTTCAAAATTTCAAAATTGTCCATATCTTCAAACAACAATAAATTACGTTTACAAGAACCAATCACGTGCATAAGCAACAACGGAGCAAGATTTATGTTAAAGTCTCACTCGGCCTAAGCAAAATTCGTATAACAATCTAGTTTGAATCGAGCGAGATTTATATAATAATCTAATTCAGACCAAACGTGATTCATGAACAAATTATCTTATATCTAAAGATGATTTAAGAAGGCTGAAAAGGGGGAAAAAAAAAGTAGAGGGAAAAAAAAGAAAAAGAAAAAGAAAAGCGACTATTATTACTAACCAGGCGTGAGAGGAAGAAAGCAAAATGTAAATGACGCGCCCAAACAATGATGTGGATGGTAAATTACGGGTCTATAATATGATTGGGAAATTGTTGTTAGTTAATCAGGGAAATAAACAGTCGAATTTCCATTATACTAGCCGGTGGTGCCAATCGCCAGAAAGTTCGTCGGAACCCATCCTCGTCTAGAATGTCAGGAAATTCGCAGAAAAAGTTCGAAGAAATCATGCAGAAGCTATCACAATCCACGCCGCCACTTCGCAACAGGAAGCCTTCATCATCCGTTTCCCTTTCTAGGTTCAAACCCTAAACATAACTTGTTTTCTTCCCCATTTTTCTTGATGTTTTAGACATGTAGTTCTGATTCACTGTTCTGTATTGAAGCGGTGCAATCAGGGTTTGGAATAATAATAATAACTCGACGGGATCAAACGGATTGATTAAGAACTGCAGGCCGTGGGATCGAGGTGACTTTCTGAAGCGGCTTTCCACTTTTAAAGCGATGACTTGGTTTGGTAAACCAAAGGTTTGTTCTTTACAGTGTTTCTTTTGGTTAATTTACTTTGTTGTGGATATGTAGGTGATCCTTAATATCATTGTGTGGTTCAAGTGGTGCTGAGTAAATTAACTGTGATCTGTTGTTGATAGTTTCGATTGCTTAAGGGTATGAATGACAGATAAGTTTACATGTTTGTGGGTCGATAATGATGAAAACAGTTGAGCTCGATAATTTATGAAAAAGCATTAAGTACGTGATGCTAATTTGATTGCTTGTTTTGTTGTTGATGCTAATTTTATTTCATTGACCTGAGTTACCCAACCAACAAAACTTTTTGGTGGCAGAAACAATGCAAAAGCTTAAGCTTATATACTAATACTTGAGGCTTGAGTATGATGAAAACAGTTGAGCTTCATAATTTTTATAAGTTATCCATGGACACGGTGATGTCAATTTTGATATAACTACCTGCTATAGTTTTCGGCACCCCCTCGCATTTTCCGCTATGTGCGCACTTCATTTAGTGTAGAAGAAGCAAGACCACTGAACGAAGCTTTTTTGGTGCTTGGATATCCCTACATCCGTCTAGAGCACATATATTTTTATGACAACATTTATTTGTAACAAAAGGAATCCCTTGTTGTTACAAGCTACCAATTCCATATATATGCTGATCTCTTTTAGAATATCTTGCGATGTGAGACTAATTATGATCCAATCTACGCACTCACTCTAATACAATGCGAGCCACACCTAACAGATCTCCACCTTGGTGAGCATTTTCTCAATTCAACTTGAAGTTATACAAAGTCCTCAAACACTTGGATAAGGTCGCTACCACCTCCAGCAGTTTAGACTAGGTCGCTACCACCTCCAACAGTTGGGCCAAGTTGTTTCACAAAGAGTTCTCTTTCACACGGTTGGAGCATGCCGCGTTCTAACTTATAACTCCACCTTAATGAGAATCCCGAGCTTAAACCACATATTGGAGCATACTTAGGTCAACGCTGCATCATATTGGTCCCATCGAACCATCGGCTCTGATACCAAACTGTAGTTAATTTTATTTTAATTTGAGCGGAAGCGATTTATTTGATTAGGATCTAGTATTGCCTATTTAGATACCAATGACACTTAAAAAAAATAATAATTCAATTATGCAGTATCATAGAAATAATAGCAGAAATAAGAGACACAGAAAATTTAACGTGGTTCAGATGTGAATATCCTACGTCCACGAAGACCCAACAACTTCTTTTATTTCACTAAAGAAAAGAGTACAAAAGAGAGTGAAGAATAATGGTGGATATTCTCACACACTTGCTTGTACATATGAAGATGAAATTCCTTTGTTTAAATAGACTTGATAATGAAGCGTTGGTTGAAGATTAAGAAAATCAATTTCCTGATTACACAGATCTTTTCAAATTGCATGATTTGATTTTAGTACAAATAGATGGCGTAATATTGGTTTTCATATCTTTCCTTTATTCTCCATGCCTAATCATTTATTTATTCATATACAAATATATTGACTAATTAATTGATTGACCAATTAATTAGTTTCCTTCAAAATATCCTTCTATATACAAGTCAAATTAATTGATTTGAATGAATTAATTAATCAATTTCTTTCTCTTTAACAAATATTTGAATCATCCAAATTCAACACTGTTTGGTATCAGAGCTAATGTTATTGTTCCTGTTTGGATATTAATGGCTACTTCTAGTAAGTCTGTTGGTAGATCTGATGTCAATTATGGAATAACACGTTTTGACGGAAAAAGAGATTTTGGTACTTGGAAGATGAAGATGGATGCTGTATTGAAGAAGGAGAAGACTTACAAGGTTGTTTCTGCGCCTGAGAAATTGAAACGTATTGATGCAACTGATTTGAAAGAGATGGAAGATGAAGCTCTCACAACAATTCAGATGAGCCTTTCAGATGAAGTTCTTATAGAATTCTCTCAGCAGAAGGCGACGAAAGAACTATGTGATGCATTATCGGATGCATATCAAGACAAGTCTCTCACTAATCAGATTATTCTTCAGCAACAACTCTATTCGTTCAAGATGAAGCATGGAGCTGATCTCATGGAGCATGTAGATGCTTTGACGACTTTGATTATGAACCTGAAGGCAGCGGAAGTTGATATTACCGATGAGGCTCAAGCTGTGATTCTCTTATGTTCCTTGCCTAAGGAGTATACTGCTTTTGTTAATTTCATGATTTATGGCCGCAATAAAATTAGCCTGTCTGATGTAAATGCTAGTCTTCATAATGAAGTATTAAAAGGTAGATTGACAAGGACTAGCTTGGATAGTGATATCGAAGGCTTATCTGTTCAGAGAGGTAGATGCCAAAGTAGGTCGAAGAAAGATGGATGACGGAATTATTGACGGTCTCAGTCTAGAGGGTCTAAGAATTTGACTTGTCATTATTGTAAGAAACTAGGGCACTTCATAGCACAATATCCCAAGCTTGAAGGTAGAAGAGAAGATTCAAAGCAAGCCTCAGCTTCTACAGTAGAGAAATCAGATACAGAAAGTGACACCGATGTATTTACAGCTTCTGGCTGTTCTGGGAAGAGCAACTTATGGCTGATTGATTCTGGCGCATCCTATCATATGACATCTGATAGGAACTGCTTTTTCACTTACCGTGAAATTGATGGAGAAGTTTTGATGGGTAATGATGCTTCTTGCCGGATGGTGGGTGTTGGTAGCGTGAGGATTAGGATGTTTGATGGTGTTATTCGTACGATCACCGGTTTTAGACATGTACCTGATTTGAGGAGGAGCTTGATCTCTATTGGGGCATTGAGTAGACTTGGCTTGAAGATTGTAGTGGAAGGACAGAAAATGAAGATATCGAAGGGTTTCATGATTGTTATGAGAGGTGTGAGGGCAGAAAATCTTTATCTATTAATGACACTACTGTAATTGGTGAATCAGTTTCTGTTACATCCGTTGCTTCGGATTCTTCTAGATTATGGCACTTACGGATGTGTCACATCGGTGAGCGCAACATAGATGAGTTAAGAAAACGAGGATTGATTGATGGAGTTCATCATTCAAAACTTGGTTTTTGTGAAGAGTGTGTTCTTGGAAAGCGGACGAAGATTTCTTTTGGTATAGGAGAACATAAAGCAAAAGCTGTCTTGGAGTATGTTCATACAGATGTCTGGGGTTCCTCCCCTTGTCAGTCTTTAGGTGGAGCCAGATATTTCGTTTCATTTATAGACGATTTCTCTCATAAAGTATGAGTATACTTTCTTCAGTCAAATAGTGAAACCTTTGTCAAGTTTCGAAAGTGGAAATCTATGATTGAGAAGCAGTCATGAAAGAAATTAAAAGTTCTCCGTTCAGATAATGGCGTTGAATTTGTATCACAAGAATTCATCGATTATTGTGAATCTGAAGGCATTAAGATGCATTACACTACACCAGGCGACCCCAGTGTAATGGAGTTGCAGAAAAGATGAATCAGATATTATTGGAGAGAACAAGATGCCTTAGACTGAATGCTAAATCGAAGAAGGGATTTTGGGCTGAAGCTTTATTTATGGCTGCTTTCCTCATCAACCACACACCTTCAACTGCCATAGATATGAAGATTCCTGAAGAAGTATGAAAAGGAGAGCCTGTTAGCTATTCATTTCTCAGAGTGTTTGGTTGCCCAACTTATGTGCATGAGAGCAAAGAAAAGCTGGAACCTAGAGCTCGCAAGTGTATTTTTCTAGGTTATAGGAGAGGAGTGAAGGGATATAAGTTGTGGTGTCCTATTAGCAAGAAAATCGTTATGAGCAGGCATGCGACTTTTGATGAGAATGCTATGTTGAAGGTGGAGCATTCCTCGTAGGGTGACAATGAGAGGACATGTGAAGAATACCAGACACAAAGCAAGTCATCTGTTGATTCTTTCTATAAACGTTCAAATGGTGTTTCCGATGACACCGTGGTTGATGAGGATAATATCAATGTTGATACAGAGGATCAAACTCAAGGTGGAGCTTATTCAGAACCTAGGCCTGTCAGACAAAGAAGAAAGCCTAAGTGGCTTGATGAGTTTGTTGAATTGAGCATCAAAGATATTAACTTCGATGATATTGTAACATATGCTTTGAATGTTGTCCATGATGAGCCCTGTGATTATAGAGAAGCTATCGCATCAGTTAACAGTTTCAGTTGGTTAGTTGCTATGGAGGAGATTGAATCATTGCAGAGAAATCATACTTGCGATTTGGTGCCTCTTCCCACTGACAAGAAAGCTATTGGATGCAAGTGGATCTATAGAGTGAAAGACGGTGAAAATGGTAATCTCAGACATAAGACAATGTTAGTCGCAAATGGGTATGTTCAAAAGAAGGGGTAGAGTATCATGATATCTTTGCTCCAGTAGTTATGCATACTTCTATTCGTATTCTTTTGACATTAGTTGCTCATTATGATATGAAATTAGAGCAACTAGATGTCAAAACTGCATTCTTGCATGGTGATCTAGATGAGGAGATTTATTTAAAGCAGCCGGAAGGGTTCACTGATAGTAGTAGAGCAGGCTATATTTGCAAACTAAACAAATCTCTATATGGATTGAAGCAGTCTCCTAGACTATGATATAAGAGGTTTCATAAGTTTATGCTTTCACAGGGATACTCCAGAAGTTTCAAAGACCGGTGTGTTTATTTCAGGAGATGTGATGGTGATATGATTTATTTGTTGTTATATGTTGATGATATGCTGATTGCATCTCGGAGTATGGTCAGAATTAAGGAGTTGAAAGCGGAGCCCAGTAGAGAGTTTGACATGAAGGATTTGAGAAAGACACAAAGAATATTGGGTATGGAGATAAGCGTGGATAGGAAGCGGAGAGAGTTAAGGCTCACTCAAGCGCATTATATCGAGAAAGTCCTCACTCGATTTGGAATGGAGAAAGCTAAACCGGTTGGCACTCCATTAGGCTCTCATTTTAAATTGTCAAAAGACTTCTCCCTCATCGGAAGAAGACAAGAGGTATATGATTGATATATCTTATTATAGTGCTGTTGGTAGTCTTATGTATGCGATGGTGTGCACAAGACCAGATTTGACCCATGCAGTGACTTATGTTCACTCATCTAGCTAATCTAGCCAACAAATTATTGGATGTTTAAGAGTCATAGTTGTAACATCTATAGCCCCACGATGACAAATTGCAGGTAGTGCATAAATGTCAATGTTTAACTTAAAATAGTAGAAAAAAATGAAAACAGGAGAAGAAAAAAGAAAATAAAAGAACCTTCATCGAAGAATTTGAAATTACGGTAGGAATATAGATTCTTAGCTTCAAACAATAGCTAGACATAGAGAAAAATACTGATTGTGACAAAGTTAAGTTTCATACAATATTTATGTTCTTTTGTAATGGTCTTGATTGATCATATTGATATTGTAGATTGGTTGTTAACAAATGCTAATTTAATATTGTTAGTAATTGTTGTAATACTTTACCCTTTTTCTGTCCATTAAACAAAATTCTTAAAATGTCATTGACATATGAATGTGGTTACGAGTTTGAACCTCGATCATGATAAAAACTACTCACCATATTATGCTAAAAAATTGATATAAATTAGTACGTAATGCGTGCATTGCACGCGGTAATTTTATTAAAAAATAGTATTTTATATTTTATTTATCGAAAAAAATAAAATTTTATTATGTAGCATATGATATGATAAATGAATTATAAATTAAAATATATATGACGCTTCGATGAAATGTTGAGAGTTCAATCCTCACCATCTACATATCTCTGTGAAAGTTAATGTCCCGACCCAACAAAAATATAAATTAAAATCATCTATACTTCATATGTAAATAATTTATACTATGCGATATTTTTTAATATGTATGAGTATGTAACTTTACCTCATATGAATGTTGTATATATACCGAATAGTCATTTTTAAAGAATTTATAAATGAATTAACGAATATTAAATAATTGAATTTATTTAAATAATTCGAATCAATTATCCACCGAACTAAGTAAATATAAGTAGTTGTATGTAAAAAAGTTGAAGAAAACTGACAAGAGTTTTCTACGTATTTGTAATTGAAAAGAACATCTTTTGGCCATTTTATTTACATGTAAACTTTTATCTATTATTTACTTCTTAATTTTAAACAATTTTATTTCCGCAGTTAGAAATAACTTTCATGCTGTGTTGAGGTCATGTTTAAAATTATAATAATTACAAAATAATGTCTGTAATTAAGTTATGAGTTGGGTGGAACCCAGTGTATGAGACTCCCGCACGATAGCGGGGTCTGAGGACGTCGATAATGTACGCAACTTTTTCCTCGCATTGCGAAGATGTTTTCGTACTCGAACTTGAACGTTCAGATCATCATACGGGTGACCTAATCGTTCTGCCAAGGTTTCACACGAGTTGGATAAGGTTTAATATCTCGTTGAAAGTAAGAATGTTTATATTTATTTTTTATTAGTGTAGCCCATGCGTTCACATTATAAAGTTGTAAAATATAAATGCATCCTTTAAAAATTGTCAAAAAATGAAATAAAATTATAATATACGTTTTTTAAGATAAATGAATTAAGAATTAAAATTATTATTTGTATATACATTTATGTTATGTGATTTAAATATCATTATATTAAAACAAAGAATTAATTTTACCATTTTTATCATGTATATGAATATTGTATATTTATGGAAATTCTCATATATTTAGGATTTATTAGAAGAACTAATGAATATTAGTTTTTATCTAAAGTGGTATTTAGTTTTAGAGTCACATTTTAGGTAAAAATTAGATTCAAGGATAACGAACTTTAATAATTAGATTAACGACGAAGACCCCGTTAGACCATGCAAACCTCAAGTTCTTTTTAATCACTCATCTTGCTAAATTAATGGAAAACGACTCCGAAAGTGCAAGAAAAAAATGTTATTTTAACAACATTTTAATTGATTGATGTTAGTATAAAAAAGGCAAACAACTTGGAAAGCTAAATTAATATAGTCGTTATATCATTTAAAATATAAAACTAAGTAATTTTATAGCTATTCCCATTTAGCATTTGAAAAAAATGTTAGATGTAAATAATAAAGTTATTCATATATTCTTTTTTTCTCATATTAAAAAAACATCTCTGTAATTAATTTTTATCACTTGTGAAATGTCGATGTGTGTTTTTGATTTAAAATATTTGGACTTTATTCAATAAAAACTTGAAAGTTGTTCTTGATGTAAATAACGAAAGTTGGTTGTCCTTTGAAATAAAAAAGAAAACAATATTATTGAAAAAAAATCCACTTATATATATATATTTAAATAGTTTAAATTTAAGATCATGCGCTTAGTTAAATAAGTAGACTTTAATGTAAAATATTAGGGGAGAATCGAGAACGGTTTGTAAGTAATCGTAGAAGATTTTAAAATGTAAGTATTCGAAGGCAATAGTATTTTACAATATAATGTATGATAAATTCATTCAGGTAAATAAATTATAAAATAAATCGTTAGTGTGTCTAAATTTATTTTGTGACACACACATATATATATCCGAATGAAAAAACAATTTTACCAATTTATTGATGCGTCTATGCTACATGTATTGAAACTAACATATTTTAAAAGTCAATAGTATTTTACAGTGTACTGTATGATAAATTCATTTAGGTAAATAAATTATAAAATAAATCGTTAGTGCATATAATTTATTTTGTGACACGCATATATTTCTGAATGAAAAAATAATTTTATCAAATTATTGATGCTTCTATGCTATAGGTATTGAAACTAACATATTTAAGGATTTATTTGATGTATTAATAAACATTAGTTGACCGAGTTTATGAATTAGTTTAAAGTTTGGATTATGATAATAATTTAAATGTATCGTTTTAATGAAAAATATTGGAAGAGAATCGAGATTTGTAAATGATTGTAGAGTGTTTTAAAAATGGGTTTTTGAATGTAAAATTGTGAGAGAAATTTAGTAGAATAATTGTGAAGTGATACAATTATACGATTTTGAAAATAAAAAATATGGACTTGGAGAGATAAGGAAAATGGATAAAAACTGTCTAGAATTAATAAAAGAGCTTTAAATTCTTTTGCTTTATTGTTTTTCAAAAATATGGTTGTGGATTCAAATCTCAGTCTAAATTCTTCTTCATTTTGTTTAACATTTGTACGTTTAGCGTTCTGTTGATTCCCCTCTTTATTTTCATGTTCCACGATTCTTTTGTTAAGAACTCATTGAATGCTTAGATTTAGATTTAGAATTTTTTTTTTTGTATTCTTTATTCATATGTATTATTATTTATGGAAATAATTTTGTGTTGCGTGCATGGCACATGCCATAGTACTAGGCAATCATGTATGGGTTATGGTCGAACTACATAAGAAAAATAGCGAGATGGGAGATAAAAAGTGGAAAAAAGAAGGTTTGAAATAATACCAGATGAAATTTATTTGAAATTGTGCGTAGTTTCTTAAACAACGTGTGTTCAAAATTTGAGCAATTGGTGTATTTTTGAACACCTGTAGTTGTTTGAGGGTTGTGGGGTAGAATCATGGAGGTATAAAATATGCACAGGAGAATTTCATAGCAGACACTAGTTTAATGCTCTCAATACCCATAAATTTTTAGTTCCATTGACAGTGGCAATTACAATGCTTCTGTTTGTGAGCGTATCGAACTATCGTTTTGTAACGTCTGGATTTACTGCTTTTGTTTTCCATATTATCATTACAGTAATTTAAAAATGTTGTTACCGTTGTGTTTTTTGTTACTTTGGAGGCATCGTGTCTATCACAGAGTATAAAATTATTGTCAATGATTTGACATGGATTGTTTATTACATATGTTTCTTAAAGTGCTTTTAATAGATGGATCCATCCATATGCTATTATCTCTTTCAAGAAAGCATTGCCATTCTCTAAGTAATTCCCTTATTTTTCGAATGGTAACTAGCTTTGTGTTTGAAGTACTATATATCCAACAAGAGAGTGTTCCAATTTGTTTCAGTCTAGTTTAAAATTGTTTAGCTGGTGTTAAGAATTCAAAAGATAAGTTTATACATTTTCTGTTCAGGTTATCAACCCGGTGAATTGTGCAAGGCGTGGTTGGATTAATACGGAGGTAGATGTTATAGTTTGTGAGGCATGTGGAGCTCGACTAGTATTTACTACTCCATCTTCTTGGTCATTGCACCAAGGTACAGTAACATCCTTATTGTTCTACAATGTCAATGAATTGGAACATTTGTTGCCATTTTGGATCGATTTAAATGAGCTACTTTTTGAAAGCCAAAATGAATTGGTTTTGGCTTTCAAAAAGCAAAAAGTAGCTTAATAAGTCCATCCAAACAGATTATTAATATATACATGGTCATCTCTGCATGCCTACCATTACGGTAGAAGCATGAGAATTGAGAATGTACACCTTGTTAACATGAAACCTTAGTAACAAGATGTACTTGCCCATCATGTTTAACTGTAAATTATATCTTTCTTTGGCCATCAATTTAAGCACATTTACATGTTCAAATTCAATACGCAGTGGCATATCCTGGTTTGTAGGCGATGGCAAAAATTTTTACTATAAGAGAGCTTCCAATTGTATAATTCTGAAGAAGTGAAATCTGTGTGCATATTTTAAAATTTTCTGAAAGAATAGTTATAATCATCCACATAGATAAAATAATTAACAAAACGTGTTCATTGCTTATGAATTCAAAAGTAAATGTTAACAATGGATGATAAAATTTGTTGACGGTATGGTTGCTGACTCACAGCCTGCACAAGGATCTGCCATTGCCCATATGTTGCCTAAGAATGACTACTGGAATTTGAAGATGGTGTTCATGAGCAGATTATAATGATATATTTCATTTTTGTACATATGTTACTGAAGTAATGGCTAAGGTCACTTGTTTATATTTTTATTTTCAAGTTGAATTATAATTTTAACTTCACCATTATAATTTCAAATACATATTTAAGTTCAGACATACAGTAAAATTTATATTCAACATCACTTTGTTTAGCAGTTACTTTAGTCTGTAGCTAAAATCTTGTTCTATATTTTTTTTATATGTATATACAGTTGAAAAGGCTGCTGCAGTATTTAGCTTAAAGCTCGATAATGGGCACAAAATGTTGTGTCCATGGATTAATAACACGTGTGATGAAAAACTAGCACTATTCCCACCAACACCTCCATTGGCTTTGGTTGATGGTTTCACAGAACATTCAATAGCACTTCTACGCCTTACAGCACTTCCTGCTGTTTCATCTTTGGCCATCGATTACATGAATAGCCCCCAGTTGGACCAGTTTTTATTGAAATCCTTTCTGCCAATTAATTTGAGTGATGGCATCAGCCTCATTGATAACCATACAAGTAAGGTTCTAGAGCATGTAGAAGAGGATGCTTCTGCTAATGCATACTACCAGGTTTGACAATTCAATGGTTTTTCTTAATGAAGCATGCTTTTTTTTAATGTATTTCTAATGAATCGTTTGTAAAAATGTGTGCGCGCATTTGTTAGTATATTGATTTGGTTGGTTGATAAAATTGTAGCAGATAATGGATGATTATATTGTCTATCCACATGGGAATTCATGTGCGATGGATTTTGAGCGAGTTAATAGTTAAAATGATCCAAAATTCAATGGGATGATTTTGAAGCTACTAAGATCATATCTACACAGTATCGGTTTATTCCGGATTATTTAATTTAAATCGAAATGGTGTTCTTGAGGGATTTGTAGACAACTACAGGAACATAATTATAACCGGAGATTTTGGAGGCTTTAATCTTCTGCGATGAGAGGCAAACCAGCCATTCTCATCAATTGATGTAGGCTTCTTGCAAATAAACAACTGAACATTGGCATTATGTTCTTTGGTACTCATTTGAATTATATAAATCAAAGTTATCATTTTTGACACTACCTTGTACTATGCTAGATGGGTTATTAAACCTTGGGTGAATTTGAGTACTGCAGTTCATGAATAGAAGTTTGCTAAATTCAGTTCGTAAACTGAAGTTCCTTGAACTTGGCGTTCTAGGACATTAAGTTGAGTTGAAAGCAAAGTTTGAGAACTCCGTTTCGGTTTTGGTTATTTGAAAATTTCGTAGTCTCAATCAATTTCGGAAATATTGGAAGTTTTGGCTCTGGTTTGCTGTACTTCGTAATGGAAATGCATTCATAAATGTTGTAAATAATATACAAAAATACAGTTCTAAAGAAATAAAACACAGCACATCACTATCATCCAAAACGACAATAGAGGTTTTCAAATATCATAACTAATCACCCATTACTTTATAAAACAACCCGACAATGCCCAATCAATAGAAAACCCACCCCAAAATTGATAAACTGCTCGTTATCTCCACCTCTTCACGTAGTCTCATCTCTACAATAAAACTAGGAAAAAAACCAAGGTAGAAAAAATTGAGAACCAATGCTTATACCTAGTTTGGAAATGAGAGCATCTATATAATGTGATATTTACTATGTCATGTTAATCTTTTTGGTTACAAATAGCAAAATAAATAAATGATTATTTATATTATAAATAACTAGATAATTGAATAATAACTTAAATTTTATATGTACACAAATTGTACAACGAACACATTTGCATTATAACAATATTCTCAGTACAATGGAAAAATGCATAATGACAGAAAAGGTAATGCATACAACTAATAACTTACAAAAACATGTGGGCTTTTACGTTTTGAATCAAATTGCAAGGACCACGGTTGTAAGAAAATATCAAACTTGAAAACGCGCCTTATCACAACTCCACGATAGTCTAAGCACCGTAGTAGCCAAAATTTACAATGCCCAACAGCTTTGCTACTCATTGCATGGTTGGGTGGAAAAGAAGGGTATCAAATATAGCACATAATCTGGTGTTTGTGCATAAATAAAACCAGAAACATGAACCGAAGGAGCACAAGGTCGAGCTTGACCAGGACGTTGTCGAGATATAGGAACATGATAATTAATCCGATGCTTATTATGAAATGGAGATGAATTAAAATGAATTATATAGTAGATAAACTCATTCATCTCGAGTCTTTTGTGCTCTCCATCCCGTGACCACCATCCTCTTAGCATCAAATATTTAGATGTCAGTGGAGGCTCAGTAGTGATTGTTGGTCACTGTTGAAGTAGTGGGTACTTGTCTTCTGATACACATCCAATCATTCATGCACCATTTGATCGAATAGTTGTCATCTTGGCGACGACCTCTTCAGTATGTGAGAACCATAGGTGTTTTTTTGGTTGTAGCCCATGACGTAGCATTGCTTGTAATAGTATTCTTGATCGGACCGCTAAAATTCACCTGGAAGCATGTATTACCAGTTAAAGTTCCTCCAATCATACATAGTGTCATCCCACTTAACTACTAGATTTTGTATTTCAAATATTGGTTTTCCAATAAAATAAGATTTGACATCCGTGTTGAAAGTTTGATGCCGTTTCTTTTGCCTTATTTCCTGAAGAGCCCATTGCTGACAATTCATCGAACCAACTATAAATTGTACAAGAAAGGGCTGCTGTAATCACCTATTCTTATTCGCAAAGTTTTACATATTGATACAAGACGATCATCGTCATCAAAAATTTAAATGAATAACCTGCAACTTTGACTTATACTTTGGAAGCAAAATTTGTGATTAATGTAAGAAAAGTGCCGAAGTCATAACTTTTGATTTAGATGATCATTTTTGTATCCATCAAATTTTCCTAAAGATATTTTCATATACTAAACCTTATGTGTTTCACTTTTGTCAATTCGAAATTTCAGTGACCCAGAAGGGTTGAACCAATCGATCTATATTTGTTGCAGTGAACTATCCAGAATTTTGTTGATATAGTTAACCATGATTGGAGCTTTACTAGTTGGATTCCAATGAAACAAATTGTTTCAAAAAGCATATCTTCCTTCCTATAACTTTAGTCTATATGATTTAACAAAATTATGAAGTTTAATGTCTCGAATATTTCTACTACAGAATATTTGTAATATAGCACGCAATGTTTTATGTGTAGTAATTCGTTGATCGTTTCAAATAAATGATCATAATTCGAGGTTTACACTTCCGTTTGTTATGAGAAAAAATATTTCAAAAGTTTGATTAAATGGTTATGACTTATCAGTTTTATGTATGGTAACGGTTTCTAACTATGATGGTTTGGCCTTGCATTGTTTGATCTAAGGGTACGTAGGTCACGGTTTCGTGTCTTTTTGACACTTGCTTCTATGTAGCATGTTACTTTCGTGTTGTGTGGGAGTGGGATGTTACAGTTGCAGATAAAGAAGAAACCGTCATTATATATTTAGAATATTATGGTTTTTTTAATTTAACATGGAAGATGGAAGACATCTATAGAATTAATGAATGAAGAAACACGTAAAACATACGCATACCTTATGCTTAACATGTGAAATTTTACATTAAAATGAATTTCTAATGTGGACTCTCCTTTTCTCACCATTTGAATGCATCAATGGACATGTTAATGTAGGTTTACATTAGCTTTGAATTAAGCTTACGTCAACATCTTTTTTGTCAGACATAACAATCTTTTCATTCATAACATCCACGGACGAGGCCTTTATCTTTAGTGTTATCAGATGCTTGCCACATCATTTTTTCAAATCAGAATCTACCATTTCATTCCAACCTTTTATGATTTCTTGTGATGGTAAAGATGTTTGATGCCATCTAAGATATATTTTGAGTAAACAAACGATTATAGGGTTAGTTCTAACATAATAATTGGCACGAGGGGATCAAAGACCATTAGCTCAACTGGTTAGTGATATGATGCTTTTAAAGGGTCATGGGATCGAATCCCTAAGACATCATAGTAAAAAGTGCCACTCTTGCTATATATAAAAAAGTTGGCATGAGGGGTTCATGCTGTATCCATTAAAATGAATTTTTTGAAAGATAATTTACAAGTCATCTTTTTAACAATACCTGAACTTGCATTGCTTAATTGGTTGTGTATCTTTCTAAATTTTCGTTGCACTTATGTCATGCTTTAATTTACTAATAAAAAAAGTGCACGAATTCATTTGGAATACTAGTACATTCGATAAATTTAAACCGTTTACTACATGTATACATCACATCTAATAGATCGTATGCAACTACCACTTCTAAAGACCTAGAATTTGAGATCACATCTTTTTATTCAAATATACATTCATTTTAAAGGCATATATACAATTTACGTAATTACTTCTATTTTCAAAGGTATTTAAGTGATGACATTTGGGCCAACCATAAGATTTCATACTCATATAGCCCACTCCATAATGGGTATATGTCTCATTTCGATCTAAACGAGACTTTTGTGACTACACGTTACACGTATGAGCTTATACGAAGAAGTTATGTTGTATAATAGAAAATATGACACTTGCAGTCAATGTTTTCAAAATAGGATTTAAATCGTAAATTTCAAATCGAAACGAGATTCTAATCATAAACAGTAGATTCAGAATGTTCAAATTTGAAGGTTTGCACACAATTTGAAATTGATCTTGATGCTTGAACTTCTACAATTAAATATAAAACTAAATTCTCTCACATATTCCATTGTTATTTTGTTTTAAACACATTAAGTTAAAATTGTGAATCCAAATAAATATATTAAATATGTTAGTATGAGTAGAATGTTTTTTTAATTTACGGTTTTGACTAAGTTTGAATCAGAATGTAAATCGAATCGGTAAGGGAGAGATCCGATCTGAATCAGGATTTAAATCGTAGCATTATAAGATTTTTAACAATAATGCTTGCGGTTGCTAACAAATAAAATAACACAACAGAAGTTAGGATCTATGCAGCTAAAATGTTTAGCGCTTTCATAACAATTAAGGTGCAAAAAGCTATAGCAGCAATGTATCAGAAAATAGCAGAGGTGTAAAAATCTTTATTGGAGGTAAAATAAAATCTCCAAAGTTTATTTATTTTTATTGTCACATTATTTTTGTATAAAATAGAAACACTGTTCACTTCTATGAAACAAAGTCGAAGAATATCATGTAATTCATTTCTGGTGAATGGATCGAGTTCTAATTTACGTTAATCACTTATGACTTGAATTTGAGATGGAGCCTTGGCGCAACGGTTAGGTCACACGCATGGTGATCTGTGCATCTAGGTTTGAGTCCGGAAACAGCCTCTTTGCAATGTGAGAGAAGATTGCGTACCTTTTTTTACTTATGAATTAAATTTAGACATATGCCATAAATTTGTTGGTTTGGTTTATAAGAGAACCGATCAAATTAATCTTTTTATATTAAAGTTGCTAAAGTGGTTGCTAGAACCCTGAGTTAGCAGGAGTAGCGGAAAAGAGCAGTACTTTAAGCAGATCTTCTATTTAATAGCGTTAAATTGAAAAAGTATAGCGGTCGAAGTGTGCTAAGCTCTTTAGCGAGATTTTAACTGCATAGGTTAGGATGATGAAGTCAAAAATCAATAGCTTAATTGGTTGGTGTTATGATGCTCTAGATAAAAGGTTATAGAGGTCATGAGTTTGAATATTTAAACATCAAAATAAATGCTCTGCTTGAATAAAATATCACTCTTAGTATCAAAAAAATGTTAGAGTGATGAATTAAAAAAAAATACTTCTACCTATGTATATTCTATCCAAAATTAGACAAAGATGTAAAAATGCATCTTTACTACGAGTCAAACCATATAAGACCATACACAATGATTCATCATAAGAGCCAACAAATTATACAATGATATGATAACATAACCAATTTTGTACATTTCAGTGCTTCCACACAATGACTCATCATAAGAGTTAACAAATTTGAAATGGAGCCTTGGCGCAATGGTTAGGTCGTCCGCATGACGATCTGGACGTCCAGGTTCGAGTTCGGAAACAGCCTTTTCGCACTGTGAGGAAAAGACGGTACATTATCGACTCGTCCAGAGCCAACGGGAGCCTCGTGTACTGGGTTCCACCTTTAATGAAGCGGAACTGCACAAAAGGCGTAGGAAACCTCATCTTATTTGGATAAAAGTATATAAACATTTGTGATGACACATAACAAATAGAAAAAGATATTTAATATACAATTTATAAGTATAGTTTATTATTTTTGTGGCCATCTTATATTGCAACATTCACGACAATGAACTATAGTCACTTCTGTGGTTTTTGCTCGTATATTAATCTTCTTTGAGATTTTAGGATATGCAAATGTATGAAATTAGACCCATCCTTTCAAATATTAGCATATATAAATCATTAACATGTATTCAACGACCAATAATTCTTTACGAGCCCTCGGCGAAATCAACGCTTAAGAAAAATAAGTCAACATTAATGGCTAAAATAAGGGTTGTAAGATGCTCAACTCTCATTTCCTCTACATCCCATTTGCCTTCATTCTTCCATTTATCTCCTGTTGTTTTTCACATTTTAAAGGTTTGGTTTAAAGTATTTTTTGATGGATGTCTTCTTTCATTATTGTAGATCAACTTCAATCGAAGAGAAAACAAAAAATTATATAATTGTTTAACATTTCAAAATATCAAGTTAATATAAGTCATTCTGAATATTTATGTCACTATTGATATGAATTACAATTTCAAAGGGTTGGACGTTTTGAGATAATCTGAATTTTCAAAAGCTTATCTTCGTAATAATGAAGATATGCATACTACACTGTAGCTACATTTATGAAATTTTGATGTGGAAAAGTTAATGAGAATAACGGGAGGAATATAAGTGTGAAGAATTTGGGACTCACTCTAAGATGAATACAATTCATTCATCCTTTAACCTTGTATTCTCTAAAACCAAATCCTTTTACCTAACAAATTTCCTCATCTTTTCCTACTCAACAAATATCTTAGTTGTTTCACTACAAGCTTCCTATAATAAGCTTACATATATGGAACATTTTCCATGTTGATCTGTTTTGAATGGTTCTTAGAAATTTTCTCTTTAATTCAATGGTTTACATGTCAAACTAATTTTGATTATGCCATATATATTAATATGGATAACGACGTATAGATATATAGAAATCTTGTAATATCTTCCAACATAAGCACATAACAATTTTAATCGTTGTAGAATCACCGGGTATTTCAAAAATATGTACATTAAAACAAATTATGACAATGTTCGAACAAGGAGAACCCAATTAATATCACAAACAAAATTCTATTGCCAAAGTACACTTTTCAACCAGATCCAGAGTTCTTTCTATTTTTCAAGATATTATGATACACGAAATCTAAACTAAAGTAGTGTCCAACCTTCCTTTGACATAATCAAATGCTAATGAGGACGAAATTTTAAACACCAAAATTTTCAAACCTCAATATGTCATTTTTTTACTTATTCAAATTGTAGTGCAAAGTTTTGAAACTCCTTTTGCGCTCTGTATGGAGATGAGATCAAAAAACTTCACAACTTCTTTAGATATCATTTTGAGACAATATGTACGTTGATCTATTGAAAACGACAAATTGAAAACTCTAGACGCAACATATATTGTAAATCAGAAATCTTATTTGGATGATTCATATCGTGCTATGACTGTAACCTTTATTTTAAGTTGAACCCAACTATTAATAACTTGTATTATCTGTGTTCTCTAAAAGCCGCTAAATCAAAACTCAACGAATTACCTAATACTATTACTATAACCTAAACATTCAACAACCAAATCAAGTTTTCAGCAATCATTTATAGGATTCTACTCACTTACAGTAGAGAACAATGGAGAATACTCATGTATGATTATCAAAATAACTCAATCTTCAGCTAGTCCAATCCTTAGGAACACGCCAAAACTCACATCCAAGTTTTTTCCCCCAATATTGGTTTTGTCTTGCTTGTATTTACAACTATAACAAAAATATAGTTTTTGTGAACATTTGCATATTATTTTTAGCAAGGTTTTCAAAACAGGTTCAAAATGGTAAAATTTAAACAATGAATCAAAGTTGGATTTAAATCGTGAATCGTAGTTTTGATATGTTCATATTATAATGATTTCATATGCTTGTATGTTAGAAATTTTGCTTTATATACATTGTCAAATGATATTCAAGTATGGAACTAAAAACGTTGATTCTTTAATCCATAATAATCATTTATAATTTTATATTTTAGAGCCTGATAATTTACATGACTACATCTAAACCTGAAATATAATTTCATCTGTTTTATTTTTATTTTGTTTAATAATGAAGTTTTATTTGTGGATTCAAGTAAGTATCTTGCTATTTATATTTTATTATTTCCTCATGAATTAAAATATTTTTATCTGCTTGATTTTAGTAGTTTTGGTTTGAAATTTGGAAATCCAATCTCAGTTAAAGAAATTTGGTTACGAAACGAGATTCAAAATGTAATATTCTAAGAATTTTGAGTAATAATGTCTTATAGAATATTTTCTTCTATATCTGCATTAATTTTTCCTTTAAGAACTAATTTCTTTTTTAGGAGGGGAATGATAAAACCAGTTCATACATTTTATTCCAAAAATACAAGTTTCTACAACTTGTCACAGGGATTTTTTATGTGGAGTTATTAGATCTGTCAGATCTGGTGAAAATTATGCCTATCCACTTTTTAAAGAAGTTTGATGCAGTAATCGTGTACACCTCTTCATAATTAAAGTATCCAAAAATTCAAGTATGATAACTATGTTGGCTAGAGTTTAGTTGAAATTTTGTTTGTAAACTCAATGGTGTTTTGATTAACCATAATATTTTGGTCTACTAAGAGTTTGACTGCTAATTATTTTTAACTAATTTTCAGTACAGAACCTGATTTGCCCAATTAAATTTTTAGACATTTGAATTTGTTATAATATCTTTTTTTATATTTCATATTTTTTTTTATTAAACCCATTTTAAGCATAAACATGGTTATGTTTTTTTTTCCTTTGCTCCGTTATTTTCATAACTTCATTAATTCATTTTATTTTTGCTGCTACAATGTGTGATTACATAATTATTTTCATTTTTTTAAATGCAATAACAATTGAAAGCTTTTTTGGAGATAGTAAATACCTTCCTAGTCCTTTTAATAATCATTTTATTTGGTGTGTGATCTTATTTATTTCGAAAGGTAGATGTCTATGGCTAGAAAAAAGAAGTAACATGTGATGATGTGAATCTAAATTCCTTGAATATTGTTGGAAAATTTGTAAAGAAAAATGCAATGTAATATACCTTGTAATGCAATTCATTTGACAGCAAACATCGATTTATGTTCAGAACACATATAATGGTAAATTAGTGGCCAACACAACCCCTCACCCCCCCAACCCCCCGCCCCCCCCCCCCCCCCCCCCACAAAACAGAAACAGATTTCAAGGCTCAGCCTCTCTTATTGAACTAAGCGTAAACAAAAATTTGGTCAATAGCTTAAGCTAAACTTTGAATAATAGCCATAAGTTTTATTGTGTTCTTGGAAACATCGCATGTTCCTTGAGTTCGAGCAATAAATTAGAAGTTGCAAAATTTGTTGTACTCCTTTACTTCATTTGTTCACTCATAGGCGTTTATGTTGTGGTGCGCAAGTGTGAAATAGTCTTTTGAAGCCTGCTCGTATGATGCTTAATGAATCTTCATACTGTCTTTAAGCATGGATTAAATGAAGTGGTAACCCATTTTTGTAACTTCTATAAAAGCAATCAGAAGATCACATGCCTCAAATGTGAACACAATGGGATCCAATGATCAAGATCTATTGTATCACATTTTGTGTCCAAATAACCGTTTCCGTTCAAAGTAATCTATTGAAAAACAAGTTGGTGACACAATTGAAGATACAATGAATCTCAACCATTAGATTATCCTCAGATTTCAATCTCTCACATGTGAACACAATGAGATCCAATGGTCAAGATTTATTGTGTCACATTTTGTGTTTATTTTGTATTCAAATAGCCGTATTCATTCAAAAGGAAATTCTATTGGAACACAAGTTGGTGACACAATTGAAAACACAATGGATCTCAATCATTAGGCCGTCCTTTGATTTCAATCTCGAATATGAATACAATGAGATCCAATGGTCATGGTCTATTGTGTCATATTTTGTGTGCAAATAGCCGCTTCCTTATTTAAATCTCTGTGTTTTGACAAAGTAATTTTCTTGACATCCATTTTGTGACATGTTTTCCTCTAAATGTCCTTGACATTTAATACCAGGGAAGAACAAAGAACAAAGAACGAATTCTCTACTATTCTACTATGTAAGCTACACATGTGGGTCATCAGGTATTGTTAATAGAGTGTGAAAGCACCATTGGCGATAATCAGCAACACAAATCTCAGATAAACAACAAATAAAAAGCAAAAGTAAGAAAAGAGAGAATATTTACAGTGGTTCAGCTGATGTAATGACCTATTTTTCGGTACCATTCGAATCAAAAATAAACTACACATGTCCAACTCAAATTGCATGAATAAGCGAATCATTATGGGTAGAAAGAAAATAAAGATAGAACAGAATCTCACACGAATGAAATAAAATATTATTATGTAAATGACCAAAATAACATTTACTTTTTAAACAACCTTATTTCTTAACATCACATTTCAAATCATTATTTTATGTCATTTTCACTTAAGAGGTAAGTAAGGAATATAATAATTATGTTTGGTTTGATTTGATGTTTACCTTTTGCTTTGAAATGACATGTTTGTCTTTTTGTGTTCATTTTTTCTTAATTATATTCTAGAATTTTCGAAGTATGTTTAGTAAAAGTAAACTTGATTAATGAATTAATTAATACTTACACTATTTGAATATGTGCTTCTATATAAGAAAATAAAGGTGCGACGACGTTGCGACAACTTTTAATCGACAAAACATGATTTTCGACAAAACGTTTTGCGGTCACATTTTGACGTTTTAGTTAAACTATTTATTTATGTAAACCAAATTTAAAAATAAATTTTTATATTGCTATTTAAAAATATAAATATTCATAAATAAATTAAAATAATTTATTTAACCATTGGAACTTACTTTTCTGAAATTAGCATTTTGTCACTTTTGTCGATATAGACAAATGTTGCTATTTTTGTGTATATTTCTCTTTTCAAATCCTATCTAATATTGTTTGAATCATATAGCCTTACCCATTTTATATTTAAAATCACCTTGTATAGTATATTTTAAAGTTATCAAATTCTGAGTCGTTACAGCTGACTCTGGCCTATGTCCACTTTAATCAGTCTTTATTATGATTATACTAGTTGAATCTCTCTGGATATCAACTAGTTGGTTCTTAGATCTACAATGAGTTAAAATAAGTCATAAGTACAAGGGTTGACCGAAGAATCACAGTAACTCCCTTGATGACTGTTGTGAGTGAGAAGAAAGTTGAATAAGTGAAGGAATTCCAGTAGAGTAATGGCGGCTCTCTCATCGAAAAAGATCCATCTCTAGTTGCAGGTAGGTGAATATTTATAGGAGAATTCAGTGAGTATTGGACCAGAAGTCAAAGTGCAGAAGAGTCCAGTTGTTATGTCAAGTCATCATCGAAAATCACAATCAATCTGAGTCATTTTTATGGATCGCTAGCTATCCATAGGGGATGGATCGCTAGTTATCCATCAACCTAGCATATTTTCTACCACAAGCCTTTACTTAGTGCTTCGAAAGAGCTCGAAAAGTTGAAGACGATCCGACCTATCTTAACGGATCGCTAGCTATCCATAGGGGATGGATCGCTAGCTATCCATCCACTTAGCATATTTTTGAGTGATCTTAGTTTGGTTGGCTTCCTATATTCTATTTAAGTTATTTATCCAAATATCAAATCTTTTGGAGTTCGTTTGATCATCCGTCTTAATGAGTTATCTGGTCCAGAAGAATCATCCATAACTCGCTCAAAACTTAACGAAATTAGATGAAACTTTGCAGGTAGACTATAGAGGGTCTCTGGGACCTATTTCAAAAATTTCAGGTGGTGGAGCCCACTCTATATGGATCGTTAGCGATCCATCTAGTTAGGTCGCTAGCGATCCATCAAAAAACTCCAAATGATCCTTTTTTATGAGCCTTCTTTTATGTCTTCTAAGTGTTCTTTCAAAATTTCAAGTCAATTCGACTCCGTATGACTTCTTTAGGTTCATTTTAAGTTAGCTGTTTTTGATCAAACAACTTGAATCAGATGAGTCTTCACTTCTGGAGTTAGATTGTTCGGCATGCTATGAAACTTGGCAAACGTGCTTAGAAGTGGTAATGAATCATGATATAAGAGGTTTAGACGACTCATGATTCTCACCTATGGATCGCTAGCGATCCATGGGTTATAGATCGCTAGCGATCCATCTATTTAGTATTTTATTAGCTGATTTTCCTTGAGTCCTATTGGTTCGTTCGCTTGGTTGTTTTGGTTGAGATTCGAGTTATTCTGGGATAGTTTGAATGTTCTAACTCTTATTGAATTCTGATGGGTTAAAAACTCAGTTAACACTTGTCGCCAAAGTACGCCTTCTGAATGAAATGCGTGCTTTGCTTAAGAACAAGTTCCTGTGTCCAGTCTTCGATAATTGAGCTTTCGAGCTGCTTTAGCCTTGGTGAATCGTCAAGTTCCTTCAGATACAAGTCGTTCCAAACCAGTTGCAGCCGAAGACTCTAGACAATGCCTAAGTGTAACCTATACATCACAATCATTCTGATTTCATTCGAAGTTATAACATCACATACTCTAATTAAATCATATGTTTCTAATTACATCATATATCTTCAATTACACCACATATCTCTAATTGTCTCATGTTCATTCGGGATTTACATCATTATCATTTTGCTTCTCATTCAGAGTTGTCACATCATATATGAAAATCATATTATATATCAAAATCACATCATATATCAGAATCGCATCATATATCGAAATCATCCTTTGTTCATATAGGATTTATCAGTTTTATTCTATTTATAAGGCATTCAAATCCTTTTATTAAATTAAATCTGTTTTAAGGCTCGATCTTTCCTTATCGCTTAAGTTTAATGCGATTTCTGCGAATCGTTTAATGTTTAGTTTAATGTGCGATCTCTCCAGATTGTTTAATGTTTTAAGTTGAGCAGACGATCTCTCCTGATCGTTTGTTAAGTTAAGGGGGATTAAGTAAGCCCATTCACTCACTCTCCGATGAGGGTACATACTTCCTACATTCTGGTCTTATCTCTCCGGTCGGGACTCAAAGGCGATCAATATTGTATAAGTCCATCCACTCGCTCTCTGGCAAGGGGACTTGCACCTTGCACATCGGTTCGTGGCGGGACTCTATGGCGATCCATATCCGCCATCACAATCAATGTGAATTTTTCAAAATTCAAATATTCAAATAAAAAAATAAGCAGAAATCAAACAAACATGAATCAAAACAAGCGTAAATCCTAAATGTTCGTCTCGGAGACATGACTCAGAGCGTGCCTAAAGACCAATCTAAGTCCCATACACGTGTAAGCGATCCGAGGTTATTATTGTCCTGAAGGCAAAATAGCAGAAGACAGAGAGTAAGGAATGAACCTGCCCTCTGTTCTAACCGTGGGCTTTTGGTTTCGGCTTATGCGGTCATGTATTCATACTCTGATTTGCTAGTCTAGCTCCAACAACATCCGTTCCTGGCGTTCAAGCTCATCCTAGGTCCAAATTTATCCTGCCCCCAAGTTGTGTGGCCATTGTTTCAGTTTGTTTTGCTCTAACTCCAGATGCTCATGCATTGGGTCCTATTGTTGATTCCAGCGTTGCTCCCAAGTATCGGTTGTTCTATATGTGAAGGCAGTATTTCAGCCTGTTTCAATCAAGCTCCAGCGGCTTTTGTTATTTCTCGGAGTTTGATTCATATTCCCTGCAGATGTAGCTACCCCTTGTTGCTCTATCCTCTGGAAGAAGCTATGCATCATCTCTTGTTGTCTAGACGAGATACCATCATGTATCTTCTTCATCATCCTTTCCATTTCTAATCACATAGATGGGTTGATGAGAAATTGTGGACACATCCTGGCTGCCCCAGGCTTCGGTGGACTTGCTACAGCTCTAGATCTAGTATTAGGCCTAATATCTTCTCTAAATCAATTCCAACTTCAATTCTTTAGATCTCGTTCAAGGTTCTTAGTGAAAACACTAAAATGTTAATTCAAAAAATAATTAACACCCTGAATTGAGTGTGAAAGCACCAGTGCAGATAATCAACATCACAAATCTCAAATAAACAAATAAAAGCAAAAGTAAGAAAGGAGACATAGAATTCTATAATGGTTCGGCTGACTCTGGCCTACGTCCACTTCAATCAATCTTTATTATTATTACACTAGTTGAATCTCTGTGGATATCAACTATTTAGTCCTTAAATCTAAGTTACAATGAGTTAGAATAAGTCACAAGTATAAGGATTGACTGGAGAATCACAGTAACCCTCTTGATAACTGTTGTGAAGGAGAAGAAAGTTGAAGAAATGAAGGAATTCCAGTAGAATAATGGCGGGACTCTCCCTGAAAGAGATCCGTCTCTAGTTGTAGGTAAGTGAGTATTCATAAGGGAATTCAATGAGTATTGCCAAGTGCAGAAGAGTCCAGTTATGCAAAGTCATCACCGAAAAGCTCAAATCAATCTGAATCATTTCTGGGGATCACTAGCTATCCATAGGGGGTAAATCGCTAGCTATCCATCAACATAGCATATTTTTCTATAATAAGCTTTTACTTAGTGCTACGAAGGAGCTCGGAAAGTTTGAGGGCGATCCGACCTATCTTGATGGATCGCTATCTATCCATCCACTTAGCATATTTTTGAGTGATTTTAGTTTGGTTGGCTTTCTATCTTCTGTTTAAGTGTCCTGTCTAAATATCAAGTCGTTTGGAGTTCATTTGATCATTCATCTTCATGAGTCTTCTGGTCCGGAAGAATCATCTATAGCTAGCTCAAAACTTAACGAAATCAGACGAAACTTTGCAGGTACATGAGTCTTCACTTCTCGAGCTAGATTGATTGACATGCTATGAAACTTGATAAGCGTGCTTAGAAGTGGTAATGAATCATGATGCAAGAGGTTTGGACGACTCATGATGTTTCCTCATTGTTAACGATCCATCTACTTAGTATTTCATTAGCTGATTTTCCTTGAGTCATATTGGCTTGTTTGCATGGTTGTTTTGATTGAGTCTCGAGTTATTCTGGCATAGTTTGAATGTTCTAACTCTTATTGAATTCTGATGGGTTAAAAACCCGGTTCACAGGTATTATGGGCATGTCCTCCAATTCTATTTCGAGTATATAACGTTCGTGCGAATATATCCACAATTGGTATGGTTTCAAACTTAGAAGCCTAGAGCACGGACTGGTACGAGTTTTGAAACAGATATTGACATTTCTAAAGATCTGAAGTTGGAAACAACACAATGACATATTTTAATTTAATAATAAGAATATATTTATAAATATTTTGAAAAGTTATAGCTGTTTGATTTTTTTTAATATTGCCACGAAATTATATTAATGTTTGAATTGATTGAGTTTTCATTCACTTTTATGAACATCATAGAAATTTAAGATACTTCATGGAAATAGTTGTTCTTTTTTGAAAATTTGATCATGAACCTCCCTTTCGCAAAGGATAAATAGATATCCCAACTAGTTCGAACCCTATGTCTGTTGAGTTTTTAAGTATGAAATACTGCACCATGGTTCTTAAATATTGTGGTGCAATATTTGATACTAAAATAACCAGCTTTCTACCAAGTAACAGCTTCTAATGTTTTAAAAATAAGAATGGGTATTTGTAGAAGTCTCTGCCTTATCGAGTTATGGGACTGGGTCATTTTAAAATGTCAATGTCTTTTCAAACGAGACTTGGTTGGTTAGTTAAAATTTGTATTCTAAAGCATAGGTCGTTTCTTCGCATGATAGATGATCTCGCATATCAAAAAATTCTGGTATGGTTATCTAGCCATTGGACAATGTATACTCAACTGGGTGTGAATCAAGAACTTCCCAACAGGATCACATCTTCCTCTACTGCAGTGTAAGGACAGCGGTTTTTATACTTTAAGTTTACCCATACCAAGAAATACAGGATGAGCTGGCAGACATGTTACAGTTCTTACACAAAACATGCTTAACTTTGAAAGTTGGTATTGGTTCTAGACACCTTATTTGAGGCAACCTTAGCTGGAATATGCTAAATTAAGTTTGTGGCATGCCATCTATATTTGCATGGAAAATGTTTGTTAAGGTTATTAAGTTACCGAAATAGTCTCCCAGTATTCCACCTATTTTTCATGATATAAGGATAAAATAGGCATTCAAAAATAACATTCTTAACACGCGCTCTTGGGGTATACATTAACATACCCTATTTGTATTTATTTCATTTGGAGTTTAATTTCTAACGTTTACTCTTTGACTAACTTTTTCCTTTCCAACACTTTCTTCTGATTATCACCAATTCAGAAATTAAACTACACCGCCTAATATGCATTTTGCAACACACAGGCCCAGAAGATTATTGCTTTATGTGGGTGGGAACTGTGCATGCTTCCCTATGCTGTTAACACTGAAAGTGAGACATCCAAATATTCAGTAGAAGCAAATAGTGAAGAAAGCAATCAACAAATAATACACACAGCTTACTCTGCAGAAAATGAGAAGGTCAGAAGTAGCAATTCTTCAGTCGGTGAAAATCAGTATGATTTGTCATCTGTTACTCTGGACTGCAAGTTGTGTGGTGCACGTGTAGGATTATGGGCATTCAAATCTGTACAACGCCCTTTGGAATCGTTCACTGTAATTGCAGAGTCTAATGGACATTCCCAATCAGCAGATGAGAATTCCAATAAAGAGGATCAAAATACTAGTATGAGTCCCGGCTCAAAGTTGACAATTGCAGGGGGGCCTCTGCCAACTAAACAGAATTTTAGACCTGTTGTTTCCTTTCCCATCGTTAGCCGTAACTTCAGAAGTAAATGGTTTCATGATTCTGATATCAGTGGCACATCGCTGAAGCGAAAAAGAGATGACAACCAGACTTTAGTCTCTGAGAACAATGATGTGAATAATATTGCCCAAAATGGTTCAGTGATTAATAATATTGGATCTGAAGGAAATAATGCGGCTATGGAAAAGGAGGTGAATGAAGGAGCAAATAAAGCAGCTGTTGATTTAGGCCATGCAAACCTGGCTTCTGATCATAATAACCAAGAGAGTTTGGATATTGCTTCTAATTCAGCTGATAGACGCAAAGAGGCGGTACAAGATAGCATCAACTCTTCCAATAATATTGATGGTAGTACAACTAATGGAGCAGCGATTACAACACTGTCACTGGTTAACACGAAGGAAATACCTAATTCTGGACTGGGTAAGTTAATTTCATTGACATTATGTTAGCTTTTATTGAATAACCGATGAGCTATTTTAGAATTCTACAACATAAGGTCTTGGTGCTTTTTTTTTTTCCTAAAAATATTTTTGTTGCATGTTTGCAATGCATAGTTTATGTGATTCTCGTTCCCCCTATTAGATAATGATTATAATTTGCAAATTTTCATGAGTAGAAATTCTTTTTAAGATCCTTAATTTTGATACTGACTATCGCCTTAATTTATACTTTGCTTATTTTCTCGCTTTTAGGTTTTCATAATTTATACTTTGCTTATAAGTAGAATCTGTTTATTTTGGCTTTTAGCAAACGATTTGACTCCACCTTAATTGCTACTGATATTAACATTAGTCTCTTAATTATGCACAAATGAAAAATAGCATATTAAAATATGTTTAAGCACCATCGATATAATGTTATGAATTCTATCAATATATCCTATTATGTTCATGTTTTTTTTCCTTCAGAATCACAGTGTTTGTTAATCAACATAGATGCCTGTTACATTAGGCTTTCTTTCGGTAATTTCAGGTTACATGAAAATGCAAGCATCAGATAATTGTAGGATCGGCGAATTCAATCCAGTCAAACAACATCGACCATTTTGCCCCTGGATCGCTCCAGAGTCTGGCGATAGCTTACCTGGATGGAAACTGACTCTAAATGCTTTAACTCAAATGGACAAAGCTTCTTTGGATACGCAAAATCCGAGTTCTTCAAAATCAAATGATGAGGTAGTTGTGCTTTACAATGCTCTGCACTTCCTCTTTAATTTCAAACTCTTTTTTGCATGTTTGTTCCCACAAAATTTGCCTCACTAAAATCTAGTGTGAGACCTTGACATATTTAAAAAAAAAAGCATCATATATCATATGAAATAGTGGAGGGAAAAAAAGTTTCATTGGTGGCTCTCAGAAATTGTACACTGAATTGTGTTTGTTTTTTTCAGAAAAAGAGAGAATTTCATAAGAGAAATAAAAAAATAAGACATAAAATGCAAATCCATAAAGACAAATCCAAAAATTAGTAACGTAAAGCTTTAGGAATACCCGCAAGAGTTTTGTGTTGCAATAGCTGACATTTGTACCTTAATATATAATAATGCAGGCAGACGACACTTTAGTGTCAATTCGGAAGCTTTTTATGTCGCCACCCGCAAAAAGATATAAAGATGCTCGTTGATTACTTTGTACAAGAACAGATGGATGATGAATGTATCTATCTATACATTGATTGATAAGTGGAAGTTTTAACCTCCATACTCTACAAGAAAAGAAAGAAAATGAGCCATTTAATACGCACACATTTTAGTGACGAGATGAAGGATTTCTGCTTTCATCAAATAGCCAGTCAGATGCCCATAATACTTGATTGATTCTTGTAATATCTAATGCCTATTTATCGAGATCAGCAGTGAAACTGTGGATTTGTTACTCCAGCAATACTGGTCTTAGTTAAAGATTTAGTGATCTATGATTGAAAAGTTGGATGAAAGGTTTCAACTTGTTTAAATGAGGTAGTTTTCTCGTGCACATGGATATCAACGTATGTGTTGGTATGTGCAAAATTAGGAATAGACGTCTTAATAATCATATCAAATTAACAATGCCTTACGTGTTGATCAGAGTTGACGTATTCTTGTACGTTAAGGGCATCCGCCCTAAAAAAATTCAGTTCAGCCTAAAAGTTGGGTGGAATTTTCAAGCCTGAACGATCTTGTTTTGCTCTACTGTAATGCGTAGTCTAAGGTAATAGTCGACCTAGTTCAAGCCTTAATGCCCTTGTATGTAACGCGTACCGTCCAAATTTTCAAGGGTCATCACAGTTCCCTCACGTGGATAAGACCAACCTATGGACGTATGCATGCAATTTTAACTGGTGGTGGGAAAAGAACTCTTTCTAATACATGCATATAATTAGGCCTGCCGATCGTAATGGTTTTGGCCTAGACCGGCCTTAACCTACCATGTTAATGTAAGTATGAATTTAGCTCTAACTACGTAGGTTGCATCTAATCTTCATCCGTCAATATTAGGGTCAAATACAGTTTCATTGTACCGGTCTAGTTATCAAAACATGAAATGTTATACGTTTTGTTTATTCGCGTGCAAATATTTTTTACATACTTCGATTGTGAATTAGTCTTCTGTTCCTGACACTGTTTGTGTAAGTATGTTTTACAAAAAATACGAGTTTCGAGTATGATTTTAGTATCGCGTTAGATGTACATATATTATACAATTTTCGATGGACCGGCCTCAAGTATTGAGTTTGAAATACCTAAGGCGTCTGGATTTTGATTGTTATAATTGGGTTTGGTTATGAATTTTGTTATAATATATGTAAATATATTAGTGGATATGCTTTTGTGTTTTTCTATTTAGTCCAACATCATGTGATATGTTCCATCTCATGCTTCAAGGCTTATATATAAAGAAGTCTATGTAATGTGATGGTATGACTAATCTCTGAATGAATAAAATTGTTGTCTCTCTAATGGCTTTCACTTTCTTTATTTCATAACACGTTATCAGCGCGATCTTTTTCTCGAATGTATTGGATATTCTAATACAGAAGATTAGATCCGTTTTTTTTTCACGAAGGTATATCTCTTTCTCTTATTCAGTTAGTGAAATCAGATCTATCTCTTCCTCTTATTCAACCATTGAAATCAGGTTTGAAAATTTCTAGATATGCTTTTCTAGATTTATTTTGCGATTAATTTAGATCAAGATTTAAGTATTCTTGTTTCACAATTCTATATCTATTTTCTAATTTTTCAGATTTGGATTTAAGTTTTAATATTTCTTATCTTTTCAAGATCTTATTTTGTCATAGATCTAAATTTATAGATCTTATTACACGGTACATGTATTTTTGTCATTATATTTCAGATCTCATCCTACAATAGATCCGATTTTTTTGTTCTTATTTTTCTGATCTCATTATATTATAGATCTCAAAATCACACCCAAATAATATACCTTTGAGATTTGTACATTGTTTAAAAATAAAATGTTGTGACTTTTTGAATTTTGATTTGAATTGATTTCAAACTTGCTTATTATTGCATGTTTTTTTTGAGTTCATTATTTTGGAAAGCAGGTTTTGAATTTGACAATTTCTGTTGTTGATTCAAATAAATTTATTGATCTTGATTATGTTTTGGTTTGTGATATAGATCTAAGTAATATATACATGTTTGATAAATGAAGTTTTCATTTTGAAAACTCTTTGATTTGGATTTTGATTTTGGAAATTATTTTGATATATATTGTTTATATTTCCAGAAGAAATATTTTATTATTTCTTAGAGAAACATATACAAGAATAATGCATATTTAGAAGATCGTATTAGTTTAGATCCAATATTAATATTGATTTAGTACACCTGAAGTGAATGGAAACGTTAATGAAAACATATATGGTAAACTTAATTTCTAGCATTTGAAATAAAAGTTGAGAACCTGAAGTTCCTATAATGTTAAAAGCTTGAATTTTCATACATTATTAAATTTCAAGTTTTTTTATAATAAAGAACCAGAAGTTTCAATTAAAGAGCAGGAACTTGAATTATAAAAAAGAGGGATATATATATATATATATATATATATATATATATATATATATCTATGTATGTATACATACATATATACATACATACATACATATATATACATATATATATATATATACATATATATATATATATATATATATATATATATAAGAGTTATTTTAGAAATTTTGACTATTAAGAAATAAAGTTTCACTTATGACATTCATTTAATTTTATTATTGAGTATAATAAACTTAGCTTTGAGATTAAATTTTGCTAACTAAAGTTAGTTAGATTGATTTATTTGTTTGTAAAGAAATTAATTCGTTGTGATAATATTTTATGCCACAATAATGGTAAATTGCATTCATTTTTTTTAATCATAAATGCATTAATTGTTGTCGTCATGGTAATAAATTGAATTACCATATCATCATAAATGCACTGGTTACAGTAAATTAAATGATGTTGTATTTTTATATTTGGAATAAGAATAGACATATGGTTTATTATATGGTGCATTCATTTTGGCAAACAATGCTCGATATAATGAAAGAAATAAGTTTGAACAACAACCTGAAGTTGTGCAAAGATTTTTTTTTTCCAACCAGAAGTTGTATAACTCAAAGTCCAAGACCTGAAGTCTTAAATTATGAAAAGATTTTCTGATAAACTTTACAAGCTTGAATTCTTGTCAGTATTTTTTTGTCAAAATGTACAAGTCTTGAAATAAAAATAGACTTTTATTTTGTAACAATATGGTTTAAAAAAAAGGGAGAAGTTTACACAAAATTTGAGAACCTGAAGTTCATAACAAATTAATGAATTTGAAGTTCATGAATTAGAAGCCCGAAGCTCTATTGAAATTATGTAAAATGATAAGGTTGTACTTTCTGAAGAAGTTAAAGAAAATTAATAAATAATCATATTAGAAAATAATGCTGCATTCAAGAGATTACAAAAATCTCCAAATGAGTTATACCTTACCTTATATCTTAACATTTACACTATATTAACCAAATATCCTGAAGATATTATGTTATATGATATTTTAAACATCATTGGATGTGTATGTGTGTATATTAATCTCTTGAAAAGATGTTTTAGACATTTATTTATATTTATATTGCAAAATCTAACATCCTAGAAGAGATGTTATAGGAATTTTATTTTTGTTACATCGCAATTCCTTAAAAGGAAATACTATATTCCCTGAAGGAATAATGATATAATTTTTTTTTGAGTAATAATAATAATTTATCCAAAAAAAATGATATTGTATACCAATGTTACACTCCAGAAGTAGTGGTTTTATATCTTCGCATCTTACTTTCATTTGGTGCATCTAATTTTGTTACTATATTTAAAGTTTGATATGTCATTTCAAAGATAGTTACAACAAAATCTCCAGTAGGGATACTTTATGTTGTTGTAAATGTAGTAATTATGTAATTTCTACAAATAGAAACATTGTACATTGATATGATATTCCAATAGTACATATATATATCTCTAGAAGAGATAAATTCACTCCAGAAATAGTGATAATAAAATATCCCTAAAAGAGACTAATAAATTAAGAAATGATAACATATCTCTAGAAGAGATTTGCTTATATATTTGGTAATTTTATTAAACCAAATAAATGCTAGGAAATGATAACATATCTCTAGAAGAGATTTGCTTATATATTTGGTAATTTTATTAAACCAAATAAATGCATAGAAATTTGATTATAAAGGATCATAATTTAGTTTAGATTAGATCCTAAAAGTTTGAGAGCTATACATACGGTCCTGAGGAAATATGTATCTGTAACATTCCAAGTATCCAGAAGATACTATTATTATTTTTGCTGTATTTTTTTTACAGAACTCTCAATAGAGATGTGTAGAAATGTCTATATGCAATTAAAAATTATTCCTTGATAAGTAATCATAATTAGTGTTCAAAACTGATATTTGAGATATAATTGAGGAATAAAACTTAACAACTTGAAGTTGTGTGTATATTTTGTTCGAACTAGAAGTTCGAATGGTTTCAAACCAAATGTTTTGAACATTATCATGCGATTTTGACAGGTTTGCATTGACATTGATTTATAAATAGAAATTAGTAGTTTGGATCCTTGTAATGGTTTGTTCTAAAAATCACTAATTCAAATGAGAAAGAATATGAAAATTTTATAATATATATGTGATACGTGGACGCACGTATACATCCATATATGTAAATATTTAGCTAACAACCTGAAGTTTGTTATAAGCTCATCTTATAGATTATGCATAGATATTATTTAGTGATTTAAAATTCAATCAACATAAATGTTGAATGACCTGAAGTCATGTATGTATTCAAATGATCTACACAATAAGTAAATTCCTCCAATAGCTTAGATCAATGAATGAGAACAAACTCTAATAATCTATATCAATTGAATGCATCTTATCAACTAATAAAAGAATTATCCTCCTATTATTAATATGTACGATGTATTTGCTAGTAGCAATATCATAATGGATCAAAATGAGAGTCCAAAGATGATTATTATTTAATGTGACAATGTTTGTCAACATTGAGGGGGGGGGGGGGGATAAAGGGATACCTCATTTTGATCATCAGTGTTCAATATTTGTTAAAATATACAATGATGCAAGATATTAAGTAACTTGAATAGATTATCAATAATATCCCTAATAGACTTTCTCCAATATAGATTTGAATCCCTGAAGGATCAAAATGTGTAAACCACATCTGAAATGTGGTTCAAAAAACAGTTTAAAATATTTTTGGAGTAAGTAATAAAGATGCCAAATAAAGGAGGTGAGTGTTCTTGAAGAAATACTTAAGGGTGCTCTGAAAGAGATCAATGACATGATTGTCAAATAACCCTAAAGGCAGTTTAGGTACTTAAAACGTGTTAATTAAAGAGATCTCAATAAATCATGTCTGAAACTGACAAGAAATAATCATCGATGATAAATTTATAAATAATAAAGCGCTTATGTTTATAAATGGATTAAATATCATGGATTAGAGAAAAACATGATTGGCCATCATGAAATTCTCCTAAATAAGAAATGTGAACCTGTAGTTCGCAACACACACACACACACACACACACACACATATATATATATATGTATATATATATATATAATAGAAAAACACACTGAAATTACTGAAGCACATGTAGTGCTACATCGTGTTAAATGCTCTAGGCGTCATGTTTTTATAAATAATTGAATTGATTGAAGCAGCGAACGTGTTTGAAACACTTAAAATACCCTGAAGGTATAAATATTGTTTAAAACATTATAAACAATAAAAGTACACAAATTCCTGAAGAATATAAATAACTTTAATGGTTATAAAGAAGAAAAGAATAAGGACCGTAGATTTCAACCTACTTTTAAGTATTGTTGTAATGAAAATCTTGATATAATTCATGATGAGTAGATTGCTTCCTATTTTTAAGTATCGTTGTAATGAAACTCTTAATATCCATTGAAGTGATAGTTGCGATATGCAAATACTTACTAAAGTATACAAATTTCTGAAGAATATATATAACCTTTGTAGTTATAAAGAATGCAAAAGACATGAAGTGTAGATTACAAATTTCTTCTAAGTATTGTTGTAATGAAAATCTTGATATACTTCAAGATGAGTAGATTACTTCCTGCTTTCTAGTAATGTTGTAATGAAATTTTTAATATTCATGAAAGATGTATAGTTGTAATGCGCAAAACTAATTTGAAGCATAAAAATGATAGCACATGAAGTGTTTTTCATAAAAGTAGCATACAAAATGCATAAAATGCAAACCATATTTGGAAGAAACAATCTTAGAAAATTTGATTATATCGAAGGAAAATATTAATAAATTGTATTATTAATGGGATACATATTTATGGATCCAGAAGCATCTATAACCAATTTGAGTTATCGAAAGACGAATATGAATTCAGAGGAAAATTTAAAATCTGAGGGAGCATTCATAAGTATTTTATAATGCACTCTTTTTCCTTAACTAAGATTTTTCCCACTGGGTTTTTATTAGTAAGGTTTTAATGAGGCATTACCTTGATCCAAAAGTATCAACTCCCTAGTAACATTTGAAATAAGTTATAATGTACTCTTTTTCCTTATTTAAGATTTTTCCCACTAGGTTTTTCTTACTAAGGTTTTAACGAGGCATTGTCTTGATCTAGAAGAATCAAACGTCTTTTCAAGAAATAACATCTCAAATATGTTATTTAAGTTAAATTGTATTTTTATCCTTGACTAAGGCTTTTCCCATCGGGTTTTCCTTTGTAAGGTTTTTAATGAAGTATTATATTGATCCAGAAGTATCAAACTCTATTTGATTCTGTAAATTATTGAAATATCTCATACTATATTGTAATCTTTTTCCTTCACTAAGATTTTTCCCATAGGGTTTTTCTTAGTAAGGTTTTAACGAAACATTAGTTTGATCCAAAAGTATCAAACTTCATTTGAAGAAATAAGAAAATAAAATATGCCATTGTACTCTTTTTCCTTCACTAAGATTTTTCCCATTGGGTTTTTCTTAATAAGGTTTTGATGAGGCATTGTTTTGATCCCGAAGTATCAAACCTTTAGAAAGAATATCATTTTTAATATGATTTTACAAGTTGCACTCTTTTCCTCGTTCAAGGTTTTTCCCACTGGGTTTTCCTAACAGAGGTTTTTAATGAGGCAACATACAATATTTATAACGACTGAATGGATGTATGAAAGCAAGATAATAATAAGGGGGAGCAATTGTCATGGACGTTTTAAAAGAAACAATTTCTAACAACCATATGAGCATCCAAGATTTCAAAGACGCATATTCAAGGGAGAGTGTTATAATATATGTAAATATATAAGTGAATATGCTTTTGTGTTTTTCTATTTAGTCCCACATCATGAGATATGTTCCATCTCATACTCCAAGGCTTATATATAAAGGAGTCTATGTAATGTAATTGTATGACTAATCTCTGAATGAATAAAATTGTCCTCTCTCTAATGGCTTCCACTTTCTTCATTTCATAACAAATTTGACTTTAAGATACCTCGACCGCACTTAGCCCACTGATAGGCGCACGTATTAGTTCTTTTTACCTAACACAAGTTAATTAAAAGGCATAAACATCATATAGTAAAAACACACTTCAATAAAATAAAACGTCATACTTGATACTATTTTAAAAACATTTTTGTTCAAACGAAAAAGCAAGAAAATAAGTTGAAAATTGGATAAAGCTTTCTCTCTGAAATTAAAGCTCCAGGAGGGGAGGAGTAAAGTTCAAATTTAATCACGTGAAGACAATTTCTACTATTACAAAAATTCTAATCAACTTTAGATAAATATTACTCATGTTGTTCCTGTTTTATTGGCGTTTATGGCTTTATTGGCGTGTAAGGCTGTCAACAGACGCAAATAAATGCAGATATTACTGAATCCACATTCGCATTCGAAAACTAAAATGCACATTTAGTATCCGCAGATATCTCAAAATTCGCATTCATATCCCCGTTCGTGGATTTTTACCAGATATTCGAAAATATCCACATCTAATAAAAGGATGTGGTTATATCATGATATCTGATTTTTTCGCATTAAGCTGAATTATGTATTGTATTTGCAAATTTTAAAACCAAAATAAAAATAAAAATAAAAATAAAATCACAGTTCATAAGTTTTTCAGATAACAATTGACCATAAAAACAAATAAACCACAATACTTTATTTTTTCAAGTATAAAAAACAATACATAATATATTGTAATGAGTTATAACCATTTGCGTAATTATTTAATTCATACTATATTACAATTTGAATAAATGCTGCAAAAGTAAAGAATATGCATGCAACTTAATAAGTAGAGAGGTTTTTTGATTAGTTTAAGTTAGAGTAATCGTTGGCTTAGACTCTAAGGTAGAATCAGCCGAGGAGGCGTGAGAGGCGCTGGTATGAGTACAATTGAGGAAGAAGAAAAGTGAAAGTGAAATTATGAAAATATAAGTGGTTAAATAATTTAGAATTAATAGACAGGCTTTAAAATATTTAAGCTATTATAAGCCTTAAATTACATTGGATCCAATGGTAGAATGAAAAACAACTTCAAAAATAATATTGAATTGGATAACAATTTTTTTTAATTATAGTGTCCATTTCAAATTACAATATAACTATGAAAAATGTACTTAATTTCGAATCGAACAGGTATTTTTCGGATGCGTATACACCCAATCCGCATCTGCATCATAAAATATTTTTGGATGTCGAATATCCGTATTCTCTTTTCAGATACGGATCCGGACAGATTTTGAATTTCTTGGATATACATGACATTTAGATTAATGTTTGATGACTGAAGAGAGATACAATTGGATTTAAGATATACTCATGAAACAATTTGTGTACAAAATAGAGTATTATATTGACATATTTTCCGTGTTGGTTTTATTTGAAAAAGGCTTCGCATCTTTATCTATGAATTGTCGGCAGGGCAAAACTTTTAAGGTACACCATTTAGTACTTCGGTTAGTTTTGATTGCAATTATTTAGAAGATTTATAAGAACATGATTTGATGGATCAAACTTTGGATATGAGCTACTTCAAAATCTCCATTTAGCAAGGTAGGTTGATTTGGAAATTTACTCCCTCAATCCGAAATATAAGACGTTTTGGAGTTTCTCACATAAATTAAGAAATCTAAAAAATGACTTATTTCTCACATAATTGATCTTCTCATATAAAATTCTCATTAACTCTTCTTTTGTAGCTTGTATCTCCTTGTCTCCCATCTCTTAAAATTACTGGTATCATAACATAACAATATTTAAATTTAGAAGCCGGGGAAAATGAATTGAGCTATTTCAACCCAATTAAAAATTTGAAATGAAGTCAAATCCACAAATTTTATTGCTTCCCAAGTTGCTATATATAGGAAGCATGTAAAATTTGGTTTTAAACTACGGTATCATGGCTTCTAGAAGTACTCATAACATTGATCTAAAATTTTCTGCTACAAACAACGATGAAGTTTTTCCGTTCGATGACTCATGCCTATATAATGCACAGTCCAACATAGTGGAAGAAGAGTTAATCCCATTGATAGTTAGGCAATCTTCTAGTGGAACTCTCATACTAGATTTGAATGTCGGCCTAAATCAAGAGTTTGAATCTTTATTACTAAGTGTTGACCGGTTTCATGAAGAAGACAAAGAAAACATAAACATCGATCCAAATCAAAGGTTTGAATCTCCATTGCATGAAAAAGATGAAGAAAACATTGCTGCAAATTTTGATACGTGATTCTTTTCCATACATGAAATAACTTGTATTTGGGTCTTTACTTTTTGTATTTTGTCTTGATGGATTGCACATACAAATATGAAGTGACATATGCGGTGCTCTTACTTTTTGTTTTGTTTTTTACATGTACAGACAATGTCAACACATCTCAAGAAAAGATGAGAATATTTAAATCAAATGAGCAAAGATGGACTATTTATCGTGCTATGTTAGAAAAGAGCGTTAATGGAAGCAAAAAATATATTTACAAGACGATTTTTCAAACACTTTTCAGTACCCATAAGGACAATGCAACAGAGTTGGAGACAGACAAAAGAGACCCCAAATAGAGAAGCAGTTGATGTTGCACAAAAGAAAACAATAATTGTGGTTGGAAGAGAACTCATGTTGACTTAAGCTAAGTGCTTGAAATTCCTTACACCGACGAATAACCTTGAAAGCACTTGCCAAAGCTTTGAATGTAAGCCACGCAACTTGTTTCGACTTTTGAAACAAGGTTTCTTCGATGTCACATGAATGCTATTAAGCCATATTTGAAAAAGGAGCATAAAGTAGCGCGTCTCAAATTTCGCATATCAGTGTTAGGTCCAAGCAGCTTACCTCATGAGACAAAGTATGTCGGCTTGTATAGCATGATACATATCGATGAGAAGCGGTTCTATATGACCAAAAAGACTCATACATACTATTTACTTCCAAATGAAGAAGTACCTTTGCATACATGTTAGAGTAAGAATTTTATAGAAAAAGTTATGTTTCTAGTTGCTATGGCTCGTCCAAGATAGGGTGTGATGGAAATGAAGCGTTCTTGGAAAAACTAGGTATGTTTCCTTTCGTCATTATGGAAATATCACAAAGATCAAGTAGGAATAGAGAAGCGGGCACTTGGGAAATTAATCTGATGCCCTCTGCAAAGAGGGAGAATGTGCGAGCATACATATTGAGAAAGTTATTCCTGCTATTCAAAGTAAGTGGCCAAGAGAAGATGGTAATAAAACCATCTTTATTCAACATGATAATGCAAGAACGCACATTGATCCGAATGATGAGGCATTTTAATTAGTTGTTTCACAAACTAATTTTGACATTCGACTAGCATGTCAATTATCTAACTTAGCAGATTTAAATATTTTAGATCTTTGTTTTTCTGCTTTTATTCAAGCATCGCAACACAAGGAGTGTCCAAGGACGATACATGAGCGTATTCATGCAATTGAGAAAGCTTTCGATGAATACAAAACACACAACATACCGACACAAAATGTTGCACATTTAACAATATAGAAATAGGGAAACTTCGAGTTGCGCTATTCTCTCCCTCTCTGTTATTCAAACTTAACTGATCCAAATACACCTAAAACCCTATTTCTTATTATCCTAAATCCAAATTTATCAAATTTTAATACTTCAATACATCCTGTATTGAAAATGCATATTTTCTCAGGATGTTACAAATGTATCACCAATATAGACATCTAGTTTACCTGATTGTTCCAAAAATAGCACTTTAATACATCCTAGGGCTATCTAAAGTCAATGGAAACTTGTTCATTTGCATAACTTGAATTTGGTAATCCCTAAGTCAAATTTTAACTTTTAATTTTGCTATATTTATGTTATTAACCATATGTATTGCGAGCTAAGTTATGTGAAAGCATAATCTCTCTCGGTTTTTGATTTTTTTAAGGTTGTACCCTTTGGATGTCTATGTATTATATTTGCAAAAGAAATATCGATCGATTTCTAATGACTTGATGATGATAAAATGAACACAAAGTATGAGTATCTAAAGGTTTAGCTCTACCGAGTGGGAAGTAACTGACACATGTGCACATGTTTATATGATAATATCGACAATAATGTCATAAGTATTCTTGCAATATTATAACACCCTGGATTTATAATAAAAATAATCAATCAATTTAAAAAGGGAATTTTGGTAAATTATGCACAAAATATGGAAAAAGAAATTGTTCAAAAATAATAAGGAATTTTGGAATATAACCTTTTCATTGTGTCAAGTAGATTTTTCTGCCTTATGATCATATATAAAACGTCAGAAACGGACACCGGATGAATGAGATACAAACTATTTGCCATAACACATGTTTGTGGCCAACTGGGTCGAAAGTCCAAGTGGGCCTAGGGTTAGATTTTAGAATTTGTGTATAAATCAAGAGAAAATGTACATACCTCTCATTCCAATCTTTCCCTTTTTCATCTAGTAGTCGTCGCCAAACGTAGATCCAAAATATCGTCCCCCCCCTTCAAATATACATAAAATTCTTCAAAAATAATACCATGTCAAAGAGAAAAACAAGAAAAATCCAATTCAATATCAACTCAATTAGAAAAGGGGAAATGCCAATTTAAATCAAATCAAAGAAGGAGATTTGAAGATTTCAACTAAAATCAATCAAATCGGCAGTTCTAAGTTAATGGGTTTATCTACAAAATGGTTATGTTGTTAGATATGCATTTAATTTTATTTATATCTATTTTGGTTTTGGAATATGATTTATGGTTTATTTGATGTTTCTGATTGATGATTTTTATGAATTAGATAACTTGGGAAACCCCAGATTACCACTTTAACAATAGAATTGATATAAGGAGAGGGTAAATTGGACGTCAAATTCACCTTAAAACTATGTTGATATGATTTTATGTGTTAGATATAGACCAATTTATAATGAATAAAAGTTGATTTTAAAGATGTATCAATCATAGTATAGTTATATGGTTGATCCGATGCATTACACCAAAAATGAGTTACAATTGAGAAAAAGGGATAGATCGTTTGAGCTTATTAAAAGATGCTACAGATACAAATAAATATTTAAAATGAAATTACACTGAATTATAAGCTATAATTGAAGTTCGGAAGAAGATTGAAGGGCTAACATGCAAAACTGGATAAAAATAACAAGTTAAAATATTGGAAAAATCAATTTGGAAAATGATTGACTAACAGCCTATAGGTTGCACACGCTGAACCTAGTCCCAATGCATGCCAAGTAGGAAAGTTCTAGAAATTCGTTTCCTGCTTTACTGACATTCAAGGTTCACAAAGCATTATGATATTGTATAATGTGACACTCAACATAGGCTGGCGACTGTATCATAATTAGATTTCTCTTATAATTACTATTAGCTACATGTTTGCATATTTCAATATGTGAATAGTTGGGAGAAAGTAAATATCCATATTTAGTAGGATTTACATCGTTCGATCGGTATACCTACAGGGGGAATAATTTTTTGTTCGATCCTTATATGCTATCAGTTGAATGATAGGGAACATATGGCACATTAGTGTAATTGTATATGCGCTTTATCATCGAGATTATTTACTCGATGTAACATTAGGCAGTGTACAATCGGGATCATATACTCGATGTATTATATTGTATTAGTGGTTTATCATCGATAATGTATACTCAATGTATTATTAGGATTAGTTTTGGGATGTCTAACCTTTGGATGGAATCCATGCGGGCTGTTATCGGACTTTAGGCATATTATAGGTTGTTAACCTATATTATATTAGTTATGTAACTAGTTAGGTGTATGTGTACATGTTCAGATAAACACCATTAGGTTGTGTAGATTATAAATGATAATTTATCTACCCATCAGCACCACACCATTAGTATTATTTCTTACTCACTAGACTATGCTTGATCTTCTATTTTTCCCTCTTTATACCTACTTACAGGTTGACATGGTAGTAGATTGATGTGACAAGAGTAGAATACATGAAGGAGATGATCATGCGCTCTAGGGTTACTTTATTTATTGTCATCATATATATATATATATATATATATATATATATTATTGTACTAGTTATCGATATACTTATTTATATTTTTAGTTGGCTACCATGAACTTTTCTAGTTTCTTTCCTATATTAGTCATCATTGTTTATGCAGAGATATTTTGGTTTATTTCAGTTATTATATTTTATTCCTCCTCTTCTTAGATATAAAAGTGTAGATTTTTTAAAATTTATGTTCATCTCTATACCATATAAACTACCTCAATCTAACGATTCGTCCTTCTTCGCATAATGCAAGTTCGAGTGTCACTTTAGGCATTGAATCGGCGTGTCTAAAAGTGCATGTTATTATAGTTGGTATTATAACTTAGGTTTAGAGTTCTTTTGGGATCAGGCTCGTATTGAGAGAGCATACTTATATGTTCTAAAAGTGTGTGTGTATAATGGATTACACATACTGTGCCAATCATAACGACCTGATCCATATCACAATGCCATGCCGACCCATTATAGTATGCCGACCGCTTTTGATGTGCCGATCCACCTCATCACACACTTTACCGATCCATTCAGGTACGCCGACCCTCTCCACCCTATGTACTATGCCAACCCGGTCCATTATATTTACTAAGCCAATCTGATCATCCCATATACTATGCCGACCCAATATCGTGCCGACCCTTTTTTGTAACTGCTGGCATGCCAATCCCTCTAATATGCCGACCTATTCATACGCTCCTCAATTTGTCAAACATCTATGCCGACTCCTATTCCGCCAAGCTGACCTTCATAATTCTGACATCCTGTGTCATAGTTTAAATCACTTTAAAAATATAGTTTAAATCTCATTTTAAATGTCATTTTCAATTCATTTCTTTTAAAAGATATTTTAAATTTATAAATATGAATTTTCCATTTATGAACTTTCACTCAAAAATCCATTCCTTTATAAAACCTCCTTAATAACACTTATTACTTTATTTATAAAAATGTGATTGTATAAATCTTTACTTTATTTGTAAGATATCACATTTATAAATATGTTCTTATTATATGTATAACTTTATATAAAACATTTAATAAATATCAAAATTACTTTATATTAGATGACTTTTCTTCAGCCTCTTTAAACTCTGCAATTTTTTCCCAAAACATTAGGATTTATATTTTCAAAATCCCTTTTATAAAACATATCTTCTGAATCCATTTTTTACAGAATCATTTTATTTTTGTAAAACACACTTTTATACAACATGCTCATTTATTATCTTACATGAATTCATTATCCTTAACCCGACATTATTATCAAACACCTTATACCCAACATTATTGATTTCAGCTGATTAAAACTTTATACTGCCTACTTCTTCTTTTTTTATTTTGTTTTTTTGATGTTAATAAAACTCGATCCGTTTTCAACATGTATCACAATGCTCACTCCGGCTATATATATTTTAGGACCACAACTTTCATCCAATCCTAGAGTTGAAAACCCATTGCACTAATGTGAACAAATAACAGGTAAAGTCAGCTGCTAAACTATTAAGGGTTACATTAAAATTTTGCGGTCAGCCTTGTAAATTATTTATTTTGAAGCATAGCCCACTATTTATTATTACTCAACAGTACCTGTCTGATGATGTTTTTCTCAGTATGCAAATATAAGACTTAATGTCAAGTTGTCAACCCCTGATAGTGTAAAATATTTGTTGGTGGCATGAATGTATCCCATTCCCTTTACTAATTTTTTCTACAAATTCTACAACTAAGTTCTTAACTGATGCATATATATAAGTTTAGTCTATATAGCTATAAAATCACCATGAGTTTTACCTTATTACCATGAATTTTTCTAATCACTTACTAACATCTCAGTATGCATATGTTCTTTTTTAATTGTTTGCATATTTCAGTGGATTGAAAATTCATGGTTTGTATGAATAGATTGTTGTCAAAGGAGCTTATGCGGGGGTTCATGCTGCTAATGTTCAAGGGCTAAGACACACACAGTTAGATGAATCATAAATTCATTATATTTCCATTATTTTGATTGATATATGTTTCTTCTATAGGGTCTGTATTGTAAAAAACTAAGAATACATGAATCATTTTGTCATTTAGAAATATAAATCTATTTTGTTATTACTAAAAGATATAAATGAATATGTTTGTTATTGATATAATATTTTGTTCTCAATGGCAAATTAATTTTAAATTTGTGAGTGCAATGCAATATTATGTACATATTTTTTCTTATTTGAATTTTTTAACCACGGGCAAAAACTATTGTAAAAGACCCTGTTGCAATGGGCAAAAACAGTTGTAAATCATGCTATTGCAATGGACAAAAACAATTGTAAATGATGATATTGCAACGGGTAGGGACCGTTGTAAAAAAGTCTACTACAACGGGCTTTTACAACGGGCATTGCCCGTTGTGGAATCTTCTGCATCTATTACAACATCGCCTAATAAGACAGGCGCTGGCCCGTTGCGAAAACCCTATTACAACGGGAAATTGCCCGTTGTAAAAGGGTGTTTTTGTTGTAGTGCTTGATTCATAAAGTGTTCGTTCAATCAAAAAATAATAATAACTAAATGTTATTACTTCTTTAACCACAAACCAAAACATATCTATATCTTTTTGAAATATACTCATTTGTATATAAAATAAAGTCCTTTCAAAAACAGTGTGTCGGTTTGCCTTGTTAAGTATTTAGGAATCTCTATCGAATACATGTCACCACAATGCATCGACCAGGATTCATAAACCAACGAATAGACCAATCAACACAAAACATTTTATTAGGCACAAACAAATATGCCCTCATATATATAATGCACTCACACTCATTCAAGGGTATCTCTTACCTTATCTCTAATGAGTTACTCATTCTAGGACATTACTAACCCTATCTATGATGGCTATTACCCTTACCAGGCTCATGTGTTCGCTTAACCTGAGCTCTGATAGAAAATGTAATGACCGACATTCTCAACCCATGAAAATCGATATTAATATGTCCACTGTATTGCATACTGAGCATTTAAGTGTCGAATAATGTAACGACCCATAAATTTTGATAAATAAATTGGTTAATTTAATTAGATTTTTGTAATTAAATTGAGGAAAAAAATGTATAATTTATATTGAAGTAAAGGTTAAGAATGAATTGTGGCAATGGTTATTAAAATTTAATTTTGACAATTGAAGTGAAATCCCATTTAATGATAGTGTAAAGTGTTACATTTGGTTATAAAATAGAAAATGAGTAAATAAAAGTAACTGTTGAATTAACCAATGCAATAATATATTGCTTAATAGTAACTAAACGTAAATTAAGAAATAAGGTTATGGCAAGTTGATAAATGACAAATTTAGTGCAATTCCAATTTATTGAAACAATTGTAAGGTTTAATTGATTGTAATTTGTAAATTGAGAAATAGATTCAAAGTTATATTAATTGACGAAATAGTACGTAATAAGTGCAATTTGATAGGAACCAATGTTAGTATAAATTAATGAAATAATAACTAGAATGCAAGGTAAACAATACTAATCAAAGTTAATAAATTTATGAATTGAATGAAATACCAATTAATGAAAATAAATCTAAATGTTATACTTGGTTATAAACGAAACATACGAAACAAAATGTAAGTATGGAATAGATTTATGAAATACCACAAATTTATTAGGATAAAATCAATATAAGATAATGAATTGCAATAATTGTGGGTTGATAATAAAGTGTGAATAGGAAAATGATTGTTTATAGTAATTGAATGGAATTCCAATTTGTTGGAATAAGGTAAATGTATACTTCGTAATAAATTTGATATAGGAAAACGAACTTAAATATTGAATTAATTAATTAATATATATAAAAATGATGATTGAATAAGAAAAAACCAATACTCTGTAAATAACTATAATATTGGAGTGGAAATAATAAACTTATAAATGTGATTAAGAATTTTAACAACAATTATTATGAGTTATATGTATATTTAGTTCATTCAGTTGAATTGGAAATCATTGCAATAAATCTAAATTAAATGTTACGTTAATATAAATTAAGGTAATAATGTAGAATAATGTAAATTTTCTTCATAATATGATAATTAGTGAATAAAAAGAGAATGAAAATAAAGTTTTATCAATATATTGGAATTCAATTTATGATAATAGGATTAATTGCAATTAAATGAAATTAAATACTTAAATATTACATAAATGGGAATTTAGATGGAATGTGAGAATATTAATGTAATAGCTCTGAATCCAATGTTAAATCCATCTATTTGACCATATTGAATGGAATAATCATTAATTTATTTAATTAAAGGGGATTATTAAGGATTTTATTTATAATTTCTGAATTTAATGAATTAAGGCTAACACGGAAATTGATAAATTAATCAACAATAAATTGGCATTTAAATTTGTTAGATCATTGTAAATGATTAAGAAAATAAAGGTGATAAAATTTGTCAATTTTAGAATTGAAATTTTAAAATTGGATTTAATTAATTAATTATTAAATTATTTAATTAACTGGAAAATAGTCATTTTGGCCACCGACTAGGAGTTCGACGAAACCAATTTCATTGGATTCGTAACGGTGAATCATGTAGGATTTCAAGTTTTATAACGATCGAACTTATCATTTGATCGTACGGACTCGAAACGCCCAGAAATTAATGAAATTGAAATCAATTGAAATTAATTTGAAATAATTTGATTTTGTCATAACTTCTTCATACGATGGGATTTGGGCGTGAAACCCGTTCCATCGCGTTTAAAATATTTTAAAACATCTATTTTGGTATATGGGTTTACCCAATTGCGTTCCGGAGTCAAAACGGGCTTTTTGAGCCATTTTATCGTTCAACGCGTATATCCAATCGATCCGATCCATTCTTTTTCAGCTTTGTCTATAAATACCATGTTATAAACCCTAGCTACCTCAATTTCTCATTTGTCTGTCCGTATAATTCCTCATCGTCTCCATATTTCAATGGCAGACAAACCCTAATTCCAATTGCAATTCAAAATCAAAGCCAAATTTCAAACTACACAAAGTATAGCAAGTTATATATGGATTTGAAGCTCTCGACGAGCACAACCTAGATCTACAATTCATTTTCTGATTTGGGTTATCATTTGATCGGAATTCAGGCTTTTATTTACAGCCGTTCATCATTCCGTAATCAACGTCATCTGATCGAAAAATTGAGGACACGGTCTTGTGGAGAGAGCCGAGGGGAACGCATCCATGTGGGTTTCGCGATGGGTTAGCGGTTTGATCGCCTCGATTAATTGCGTTAGGGTTTTTGTGCTCACGGAGGCTGCTGGGTGTGTTCGTTCTGGTCGCAAATGGTAGAGTAGCTCGCGTGGCATGGGGGACGCAGGCGTGGTCGCCTTGGCGTGGGCGATGGGCAGAAGCGGCGCGTGATCGACATTAGGCAGGCGGCGACATGCTCAGGTTGGTGGCAGTGTGCGATAGTTGTGTGCGTTAGGGTTGCTTGTTGAGCTGGAAGGTAACGTTCCTTCATGTTATCTTATTTAATTAATTTTGTTTTTCTTTTTTCCCCTTCCAATTGCTTTAATTATCGTAACTTCCACATACGAGATCAGATTTACGCGCAGTTTTCTCCGCTAGGTTCGTATTAGAATTCCTGACATTTTGACGCTAGTTTGGACGAATTTGGAGACTGTTCAAATTTTGGGTTTAAATTGGATTTAAATTCAATTTAAATTCAAAAGGTGAGGGTTTTAACGCACTCACAACTTCTAAAATTTCTTATGTTTGTTAAATTAATTTATGATATGATTAGAAATTTATTCATGACTGTTTGGCATAATTTATCATCATTCCAGTTAAATTTAATTTATTGAATTAAATTGTTATTAAATTTATTATTGCATATAAACTGTCAGTTAAATTATTTGTTAATTTATTATTGCATATAAACTATCGGTAAATACCTGTAATTTATTATCTGTTCTATATTGATATTATTGTTTGATTGTTTTGGATGATGATTGTGATGGATGTGCGATTTGGATCAGTCTGAGCATTGCAGGATTCGAAGGCTTTATTTCTTGAGGACGAAGACGAAGAGTGTATTACTATTATCTATTATATTATTCCACTACACCATTATATTCCGCTGCATTGTTATTGATTCTTCTCTGGTATGTGTAACTCTGATATATATTATATAAGTGTAATCAAATATTTTATATAACAGCTTCATGAACCGTTTATTTGATTATTATATTTTATTGTTCCGCTGCAAGATTCTATTTTGTTTTTACTTCTCTGTTTTTCTTATTTACCCCATAACAATCTGTCCTTCTGTATGGTTAAAGTCTAACGTGTGTGGTTTATCGTCGATTTAAAGCATACAAAAAGGCGGGCGTTACATCTGGTATCAGAGCTTTGGTTTAGCGATAAACCTTAGCTTTGTGGGGTCTGACTCTTCACTAATAGGGTAGTAATACCCTATGATGAGTCGCTGAGTGCGTATATATATGAGAGAGCGTATTTGTTAGTATTATAAAAAGGGTTTTGATATTGTGTTAATTTGTTCCGTTTTGTATTTATAAATTCTGGTTGATGCTTGGGACGCTACGACATCAATAGAGATTTCTAAACACTTAATAGGACAGACCGACACAATATTTGTTTTGCATATAGGTGAATGAAATAATTTTGCCTATTATACTTTCTATATATAAAATAATTTTTTTATAAAGGTTATATTTGGTTGTAATATATTGGTTGTTAAGTAGTGTAATCTATAAATATTAGTAAAATAACATTGAAAATAAAATAAATGAATGATTGGAAATTAGAACTTAAGTTCCGGGGTTTTTAAAAATTTCTTTCAAATAATTTGGAATATAATAATAATATTATTAGAAGTACTTTCTGATATAATTATTTCAATATAAGTTGAAAGAAATGTTTTAAAAAAGAAATTTTGAAAAGAAATAAGTTATGTTCTCCCCTCTCTGTCGTTGGAAAATAATTTCGGTGATGGGTGCACGCATCATCGACATTTATTTTCGAGTTTTGAAGTGGGAAGGCCACTGTAGTAGTTTACTACGGATTTATTTTGATAACCAAATATAAATTTTAATTGTTTTAAATATAATTTGATATATAAGTTGTAAGTATACATTTTATCTATTATTTTAAAATTATTTGAAATTTAACCCAGTATTTAATTCTTAAGTTTTCGTTAATTAATAGTTTCAATTATTGTAGTGAAATGGTTTGTAACAAATTAATAATTGGAACCTTTAATTTAAAAAGAAACTAAATGCTAATTATAAATGAAATTTCAAGGAAGTTGGAATTGTAACCTATAAAACAAAAGATATTATTATTGAACATTTAATTAATTAAAAGAATTGAGAAAAAACTTGTATAATTTTCAGTTACAGTCTTAGAGCATATATACAACTTACCAACTATAGAAAGTTAAAATGTTATAAGAAAATTTGATGGAAAATTGTACAAGAAAACTTATATAATGAAAAGGTTCAATGAATCACCTTAATAAATAAGAATTTGATGTTGTAGTGTTATAAACTTAAGTATAAGTGAAATGCTACTAATTAAATATAATAGAAAGTAGGTATTGTAAGTAAGTAACTATAAACTTAAGTTAATGAATTTACATGCTAAATAATTTTGATTTAATATGAATAAAATAAATAAATGAATCAATGCAATAAATAGAATTTGGCATTATATAGATAGGTGAAAACGAATTGGTAAGTAATGAATAGAAATAGATAAAAATAAATAATGAAAGAAAAGGGAATCAAACAATAAATCTTATGAAATGAAATTTATAAAAATTAACTTGATCTATTGTTTGGGCAAGGATACTTCAAATTGTTTGGATATATGAATAATCTATCTAGTTCATCTAAGACTGTTGAGTAAATGGTACACTTAATAGGTTACTCTCCATTCTGTACGATTTAAAGTTTTTAAGCCCGAACAACTATTTGTTTTGTTTGATATGAATGAATGATTGATTTGTGTTGATTCTATGTGATGGTTGTATGCCTTGTTGCAAGTGATTGATGTTTGTATTGATTTGCTTGTTTATGATTGAAACCACTTTAAATATTTCATTTTCTATAATTATTGACTCTTTTGGATTATATAAGTGGAATACAGGTTATGGAAGCAATTGCTACTACATTTGGTTTCATAATATAAGCGTAAATTGCCAACAAATAAGTACGTTTTCGAATTACGGTTTATAGCATTATTATATTATTTTCCCGTGTTGGGATATATATTATTTTGGAAAATATATGATGTATATTGTTATATTTGATATTATATTTTTCTCCCGAGCCTCCTTATACAAAGGAGACTCTGCCGAAATTTTCCGTAAATTTTGGACTTAGAATTTTTTTGAAATTGTTTCCCAAACTTTATTAATTTAAGTATAAAAAGATTTAATAGTTATAAATTGGTATATTTTATTTAAATAAATTAATTTTGTAAATTTAATTGTTTATAAATTTAATATTTTAAGTAAGATATATTGATTTCTTAATTCTTCTTTTCCCTTCTTTTTCCTTTTCGGGGACGAAAAGTTTTGAGTGGGGGAGAGTGTAATGACCCGTAAATTTTGATAAATAAATTGGTTAATTTAATTAGATTTTTGTAATTAAATTGAGGAATAAAATGTATGATTTATATTGAAGTAAAGGTTAAGAATGAATTATGGAAATGGTTATTAAAATTTAATTTTGACAATTGAATTGAAATCCCGTTTAATGAATAGTGTAAATTGTTGCATTTGGTTATGAAATAGAAAATGAGTAAATAAAAGTAACTGTTGAATTAACCAATGAAATAATATATTGCTTAATAGTAACTGAACGTAAATTAAGGAAATAAGGTTATGGATAAATGACAAATTTCATCTTAATTTTTGCTTCTTTTCCTCCTACAATGGCGCCTCTTCCCTGTCCTATCCCACCTTTCCCGTTACCTGTCACAACTTCCATTCCCTCTTCATCCTCTCCCTCATCAGACACATCCATCCCTTTGTACGTTTCGTCCTCTCCATTATCTCTCTCTACCATCCCTCCACTACTTAACCCGCCGCCTAGCCCCTCTGCTGTCCCTTCCTCTCTCCTTGGCCCACCACCAATTCCACGTTCATCTGTTCTTCCTCCTCCTCCATATCAACCTCTTTGGAATTCTTTATTCAAAGCCAAACCGCACAATGCTGGTCGCTTCGAACCTGTCTCCTTCCTTTTGGTTTTTGATGAAGGTGCTCTTGTCCCTCCTGTTGAAGTCATTAATGCCGGTAATGCTGTATGGGGCCACTTGTTGGATTTTTGCTTGACATCCCCCTCCCGTACATGGTTGTATTGCGCCATCTTAAGCGGGTTTGGAGACTTAAAGGTTCGATTGAAGTAAAGTCAGATGGTCGCTTGTTCCTCTTCAATCCATCTTCTGACGAAGACAGAAGGAAGATAATCCAGTCCGACCCAATTGTGACGAGGAACAAGTTGTTCAATGTTAAAGAATGGGATCCATCAATTGGAAATAGTGTAAGCACTATTAAGTCAGTACCTGTTTGGTTGAAGCTATCTAACATTCCCCTATATTGCTGGTCACATATTGGAATAAATTGGTTAGCATCTCGACTAGGTAAATTCCTTTGTATGGATGATAATACAAAAAAGTTGGAAAGGATTGGCTTTGCAAAATGCTTGGTTGAAGTTACTGCGTGCACTGAGTTGCCTGATTCCTTCATGGTTAAGCTTCTGGATGGCTCTGAGCAGCAAGTAAGTGTTGATTATTTGTGGAAGCCACTCATTTATGGTGAATGTAAAATTTTTGGGCATCAGACTTCTTGTTGCCAAGTGTTGAAGAACTCAAAATCCTATAATGTTATGGAAACTCCAGCTGCTATTGGTGATTTGATCTCTTCATCAGAGGGTAAAGATAATAATTCCAATGGTAATGGTAAACATAGAAATGTTGGTACTAAAGGCGGGTGGAAGAAAGTCCCATTAAGAAAAGACAAGGATCACAAGTATAAAAAAATGAATAGTGACATTGTAACAAAACAAACTGAAAGTGAAATAAATCATAACGAAGCCAAGTCTTCGGAATTGCTTCTGATCCCTGAAGCTAATACTGAAGGAAGGACTGATGTGCATGTTCTTGTGCATATCAGCACTGTTGATGGTTTAAATGCAGTAGGAGGTAATTTTGAAGTATACATGCAAGGAGTTCCTCTTTGCCCCAAAGAAAACATGCAAGCATTACGATTGTTTCCTGAAGCAGATTTGAACGCTAACCCATTCTCTGTTCTTATGCATGATTCAACTGAGTTTACTGATAATGATTTAAAAACAAACTCTTTTAAGGATGGTGTGGACTGTTTTTAAGCAACTAATCCTGCTACTGATTCTTTCACAGCTCCAACAATGCCTTTGCAAGTAGTGGAAACTCCATCATCTTTTGTAACTGATATAGAAATCCAGAAAACAAGTTCATCCACAGTTGCAGTAAATTTAAGCACATTTTCCTCTAGCCAATCAAATTCAAGTACTCTTAACTCCCATGCAAAGGTGGTATCTAACAATCTGGATTCAACATCGCTTGAGCAAGTTTTCTTAAATCAAGTTGAGAACTTTGTTTTTGATCTATTCAAACCATCACCTCTTTCTAATTTTTCCTCTACCTCCTTGCCTCTGCCTAAATCTCCCATTCATATTTTCACACCTGATACATTTCATGGTACCATTCCTGGGTGGGTATCTCTTCCTCCTTATCTGAATAATCTAAATCCTAGTGCAATGAGGTCTTCATCATTAGTAGCTAAATTAAAATCTGTAAGAACTGACCCTCCTACAACTAGGAGTAAGGCAAGTGCTCTCCACCTTTAAACATAGTTTTTTTATGAATAATATTGCATCTTGGAATATCATAGGAGCTCATAATCCAACAAAGCTTGATCAAGTTAAGTCTTTGATCAATGTCCACAACATTAAGATTTTCGCAATCCTGGAAACCAAACTATCTCTACCTTTAACGCTAAAAGCAGCTTACTACATCAACCCTGCTTGGCATGTCCATCATAATCTGGACTATGCTACTTATGGAAGAATCCTTACTGTCCATGATCCCCACTTCTTCACTCTCACCCCCATTCTTTCATCTTCCCAGCTTATCCACTTTCAAGCCATTTTCCTACCTCTCAATATCTCTTTCTACTTGACTTTTGTATATGCTCATAATGCTATAGCTTCGGGGAAAACTCTCCTAAATCTTCTCCCATCATTAAGGCAGAACTCTCATCCTTGGATAGTTCTGGGTGATTTCAACTGTTGTTACAACTTATATGAAAAAGTTGGTGGGCAACCATTAATGCCAAGGGATATTGCTCCCCTTAACATCTCCATTTCAGACTCCGATCTTCTTCCTATTGTTCGAACTGGTGTGCTTTTCTCGTGGAGCAAAAAAAGCCGGTCTGGGATACGAACATATACCAATATTGATTTGTCTTTTTGTAATGACTCTTCTTTAACCTTGTGGCCAGCCATCTCTGCTCATCTGCTTCACCCTATCTTATCTGACCACTCTCCGATAATCCTTTCTCATCCCCTATGCCTAGCAGAGGAAAAAAGGCTTTTAAATTCTTCAATGCGTGGGTCAAAGACCCTGAATACTTAACAATTATATCTACCGCTTGGTCTAAATCTTATCATGGCAATCCTATGTTTATCTTGTGCAGGAAATTGAAGGCAGCTAAGAATGCTTTACATCATTGGGCATCTCGCAAATATGGAAATGGCTCCCTCGCTTCCACCTCACTTAGGGAATTACTTGAGAAGGCACAAATTTTACTTGACAGGAACCCAACCAATCCTATCTTTGCACATAATGAATCCATCCTCTTTCATCAGCTCAATGAAGCCTTAGAAACTGAAGCCAGCATGATGAACAAAAGGTTCATCAAAAGTGGGGTAGAGAAGGAGATAGAAATACTGCATACTTCCATGCTTCTATAAAGAACAAACAATCTATAGACCACATCCATTCTTTGTGGGATGATGAGGGTAATCATCTTACAACTGTTGAAGATATTGATCTGCATTTGGTTCAACACTTCTCCAAGCTTTTAAGTAACTATGATAATTTTGTTCCCAATCTCGATATTCTTAACAATCTTCCCCTTCCCATGATAAGCTCAGCAATGAATAACATTCTTGTGACTACGGTAACTGAAAAGGAAATTAAGGAAACTCTTTTTGCTATGAATGCCTCATCGTGTGGTGGGCCTGATGGTTTTAGTGTTGTCTTCTTTAAAGCATGTTGGGAAATTATAAGTGCTGACTTTATTGTTGCAATACATATTTTTTTTAATAAATTCAAGCTGCTTGGTGAGATTAATACAACCAATCTTGTCCTAATTCCTAAAGTCAGGCCCATTGAAAATGCTTCCTCAATTCGACCAATATCATGTTGTAATGTAGTATACAAGTGCATATCTAAGATTCTAGCCACTAGGCTTGTATCTGTGCTCCCAGCTATTATCTCGACCAATCAGTCTGCCTTTCTTCCTACTAGGAGCATACTTGACAACATTATGATGACATATGAATTAATTAATGGTTATGGTAGATGTCAGATCTCACCTAGAACTATGCTAAAGCTTGATATATCTAAAGATTATGATTGTCTGCAATGGTCCTCTATTGTTCAAGTTATGCCACTAATGGGATTTCCTAAAGTCTTCGTAGCTTGGCTTTATGTCTGTATATCAACTCCGTCCTTCTCCCTATGCTACAATGGGAAAACGTCAGGATATTTTAAAGGGAAACAAGGCATACGTCAAGGGGATCTGATCTCCTCTTACATTTTTATTATTGTTATGGAAGCGCTGAACTGTATGCTAGCAGTGAAATTTGAAGATAACACAATCTCTTACCATCCTAAGTGTAAACACCATCATATCTCCTCCCTTTTTTTTCCTGATGACATGGTGATCTTTACAAAGCCTAATGACCATTCCATAGCTGGCATCCTTTAGTGTCTACATTCCTTTTATCTAGCTACTGGACTTAAGATCAATCATTCTAAATCTCATATTCTAATCTGTGGCATTAGCATGATTGATAAAGCTAGTCTCATGACACATTCTAGGCTTTAGCCTATGGACAATATGATGACATATCTTGGCCTACCACTATGTACTTCCAGAGTAACTAAGGCTGACTGCATTTCTCTTTACAATAAAATCACTTCAAAACTTAACTCTTGGACTACCAGGTTGTTGTCCATGGCTAGTAGATTAGTCCTTGTCAGGTCAGTATGTTTTTCTATGACTGCGTATTGGACGAGAACTTTCATTTTACCTACTCAACTTCTCTCTATGATAAGAACTGCTATGTTAAGATTCCTTTGGACTGGATTAATTCACAACAGGAAGTTTATACCTCATTCATTCAGTAGTTTAGAAAAGCCACTAATTAATGGAGGCCTTGGTATCATCAATATTTCAATCTAGAACAAAGCAGCGGTCAGTACCCATGTCGATGCTTTGTTGAATAATAAGAAAAGTCTTTGGGTGTAATGGGTTTGGAATTATCGAATTAGGACTGGAAGCTTCTGGACTATGAAAGTATCTCAAAATACGAGTTGGATATGGCGGAAAATTCTAAGCATCAGAAGTATTCTTCTTCCTTATGCTAAGTACTCAATTTCCCCTGGTTGCACTGTTAAATTTTGGAAGGATCCTTGGTTGCATGATGGCTTGGTGTTGGATACTAAACTGAGTTTACAGAAACGAATGCAATCACTAATAGGAAGAAATGCTTGTGCAGTTAGGTACATTGTAAATGGGAAGCTATGCACTCCCTTTACCAGTAACCAGGAAGTCAATGCGTTATGGGGGAGTTTGCGTGAGCATGTGGTCCCTATCAGACTTGAATCTGCTTTATTATGGAAGGGAAGACCACATAGCATTGGTCAGGTTTATGATCTTCTTCTTCACACTGAAGATTTTCCTATCTCGCATTGGGCTAGGGTGTGTTGGACTACTATTTCTACAGAAAAAGAAAATTTGATGTTTTGGCGAGTCATTCACAAAGCTGTACAAACTAGAGACAAGTTGTTGTCTACTGGAATGTTCATTGATCAGCAATGCCTCTTCTGTAATATGTTTCCCGAATCTGTTGATCACCTATTCTTTGAGTGTGGCTTCTTATCCAATATGATAAGCATATTGTTAATAAAATAGGGATAGCGAGATATGATGGAGACTCTACAACAAAATGGAATGATCTGAAGATCGCAACGACAAATAGGAATGGCAATAGAGATATTACTTTCTTTTTTCTTAAAATCTACTTCAGAACTGTTTGGATTGAACGTAATTCTAGGTGCTTTAAACTTGTTGCTACTGCTCCCCAACTCTGGTACACAATTATGTCAAAAATTGAATCAGGGTTACGATTCTCTTGCCATGGATTCTCTCCACATAGTAATGGGTTTTGGAACTAACTTGTCATTGCTATTGGATAATCTTGTTTCATGTTTCTGCATGTGCATCCCTCTGTGCATGTTGATGTTTCATGTCTGGCTTTTTTGTTGTTGCATTGGTAGCTGTTTTTCTCTACAATGTGGTTCATTTAGGTTGTACTCTCTTGCTAGTAATGTTTTCCAGCATTTTGTATGTTTTGTGGCAAAAGTTTGTTTTTGTCATAGTTTCTTTCTTTTTTCTTTTATCAATAAAAACTGGTAGGGGCCCAGTCAACCCCGCTTTCCTTTCAAAAAAAGATAAATGACAAATTTAATGCAATTCCAATTTATTGAAACAATTATAAGGTTTAATTGATTGTAATTTGTAAACTGATAAATAGATTCAAAGTTATATTAATTGACTAAATAATACGTAATAAGTGCAATTTGATAGGAATCGATGTTAGTATAAATTAATGAAATAATAACTAGAATGCAAGGTAAACAATACTAATCAAAGTTAATAAATTTATGAATTGAATGGAATACCAATTAATGAAAATAAATCTAAATGTTATACTTGGTTATAAATGAAATATACGAAACAAAATGTAAGTATGGAATAGATTTATGAAATACCACAAATTTAATGGTAATTGGATAAAATCAATATAAGATAATGAATTGCAATAATTGTGGGTTGATAATAAAGTGTGAATAGGAAAATGATTGTTTATAGTAATTGAATGGAATTCCAATTTGTTGGAATAAGGTAAATGTATACTTGGTAATAAATTTGATATAGGAAAGCGAACTTAAATATTGAATTAATTAATTAATATATATAATAAATGATGATTGAATTAAAAAAACCAATACTCTGTAAATAACTATAATATTGGAGCGGAAATAATAAACTTATATATGTGTGATTAAGAGTTTTGACAACAATTATTATGAGTTATATGTATATTTAGTTCATTAAATTGAATTGGAAATCATTGCAATAAATCTAAATTAAATGTTACGTTAATATAAATTAAGGTAATAATGGGAATAACGTAAATTTTCTTCATAATATGATAATTAGTGAATAAAAAGAGAATAGGAATAAAGTTTTATCAATATACTGGAACTTAATTTATGATAATAGGATTAATTGCAATTAAATGAAATTAAATATTTATATATTACATAAATGGGAATTTAGATGGAATGTGAGAATATTACTGTAATAGCTCTGAATCCAATGTTAAATCCATCTATTTGACCATAATGAATGGAATAATCATTAATTTATTTTATTAAATGGGATTATTGTGGATTTTATTTATAATTTCTGAATTTAATGAATTAATGCTAACACGGAAATTGATAAATTAATCAACTATGAATTGGAATTTAAATTTGTTAGATCATTGTAAATGATTAAGAAAATAAAGGTGATAGAATTTGTCAATTTTAGAATTGAAATTTAAAAATTGGATTTAGTTAATTAATTATTAAATTTTTTAATTAACTGGAAAATAGCCATTTTGGCCACTGATTCGGACTTCGACGAAACCAGTTTCATCGAATCCAAACGGTGAATTATTGTAGAATTTCAAGTTTTGTGACGATCAGACTTATCGTTTGATCGTACGGACTCGAAAGTCGCAGAAATAAATGAAATTGAAATCAATTGAAATTAATTTGAAATAATTTCATTTTGTTATAACTTTTAATACGATGGGATTTGGACGTGAACCTATTCCATTGCGTTTAAAATATTTAAAAGCATCTATTTTGGTATATGGGTTGACCCAATTGCGTTCCGGAGCCAGAACGGGCTTTTCAGGCCATTTTATCGTTCAACGCGTATATCCAATCGATCCGATCTAGTCTTTTTCAGCTTTGTCTATAAATACCCGGTTATAAACCCTAGCTACCTCTATTTCTCATTTGTTTGTACGTACAATTCATCCTCATCTCCTCATTTCAATGGCAGATAAACCCTAATTCCAATTGAAATTCAAAATCAAAGCCAAATTTCAAACTACACAAAATATAGCAAATTATATATGGATTTGAAGCTCTCGACGAACTCAACCTAGATCTACAATTTTTTTTTCGATTTGGATTGTCGTTTGACCGAAATTCAGGAAATTCAGGCTTCTATTTATGGCCGTTCATCGTGCCGTAATCAACGTCGTCTGATCGACAAATTGAAGACACATTCTCGTGGAGAGATCCGAGGGGAACGCATCCATTGGGTTTCGCGATGAGTTAGCGGTTTGATCGCCTCGATTAATTACGTTAAGGTTTTTGTGCTCACGGCGGCTGCTAGGTGTGTTCGTTCTGGTAGCACATGGGGGAGTAGCTCGCGTGGCATAAGGGACGCAGGCGCGGTCGCCTTGGCGTGGGAAATGGGCAGAAGCGACGCGTGATCGACGTTAGGCCGGCGGCGGTGTGCTCAGGTTGGAGGTAGTGTGCGATAGTTGCGTGCGTTAGGGTTGCTTGTTGAGCTGGAAGCTAACGTGTCCTTTATGTTAGCATATTTATTTAATTTCGTTTTTCTTTTTTTTCCCCTTTCCAGTTGCTTTAATTATCGTAACTTCCACATACGAGGTCTGATTTACGCGCGGTTTTCTCCACTTGGTTCGTATTGGAATTTCTGATATTTTGACGCAGGTTTGAACGAATTTGGAGACTGTTCAAATTTTGGGTTTAAATTGGATTTAAATTCAATTTAAATTCAAAAGGTGAGGGTTTTAACCCACTCACAACTTCTAAAATTTCTTATGTTTGTTAAATTGATTATGATATGATTAGAAATTTATTTATGACTGTTTGGCATAATTTATCATCATTCCAGTTAAATTTAATTTATTGAATTAAACTGTTATTAAATTTATTATTGCATATAAACTGCCAGTTAAATTATTTGTTAATTTATTATTGCATATAAACTGTCAGTAAATACCTGTAATTTATTATCTGTTCTGTATTGATGTTATCGATTGATTGTTTTGGATGATGATTGTGATGGATGTGTGATTTGGATGATGGATGTTTTATTTATATCATTATAATCTGCAAGTTCTTTATTGATTTGTTATTATTGATTCGGGATTGAGGTTTGAAATGATATACAACCGCATTTTATTTTTAAATTGCGGATTGAAATGATAAATATCCGTATCACTTGACCATAGGATAGAAAATTATATACAGACACCGTGGTCTATATATAAATATTTAAAAATGATTTCTATGGTTTTGGAAAGAAATATACGATTTAATAAATATTAATTTTTGAATATTATATAAATATTATTTTATACACTAGTTAAATTCTTGAATTTAAGCTATGTATAATTTTTTTTTAATAAAAATAAGTTTAAAAATGGAGTTTACTGTTTTGTATTATAGGGTTAAGTACCTGTTTAAGATATTGTACATATAGAGTTTTAATGACTTAAATAAAAAAAATTGTTGGAAGATAAATATGAAATTGGTTTGAATTGAATTATTTATTAATTATACTCGAATAAATTTGATTTGAAATTTAAATAAAATTTAGATTTTAAAGGGTGTAATTATTATAACTTGATTTTGGGGTCAAGGTGAATTAAATGAGTTTTTCGAGTATAAATGAATTGAAGGAAGTATTTAGTTATTTGTAATTTGAGTTTTATTTAAAGGACAATGGATTTATTATGTAAATTATTTCAAAACTAAATAATAGAAAATTTAATTGTTGAATCTAAATTATTAAATTTAGTTCGGAATTTTGGTATATTTAAAGCCGTGAAATATATCGAAATTGAAATGTTTTATTTAAATTGAAGTGTTTCGAAGTTATGAATTTCAAATTACAACATGTTAAAGTGGTATATTTTAAATGGTTGGTTTCGAAGTGTATAAATGTGAAAGTGCTATGATTTTGGAAAAAGGATATATTTTGAAATAAAAATGATATTATATTGATTTGGGTTTTTATAAAGGATATCATATTGATTGGGTTTTTAAAACGAAAATGATATCGTATTTATATGATTTTGAAATGAATATCCTGGTTTTGAAGTATAATTATTTTAAAATGACCGCGGTGTTATAATAACGTTTGGTTGTTAAAGAGACCGGGATTGGAAGTTGTCATACTCTCTGCTAACCTCGAAAACCACTTTAACAGCCGTGTACGCGGTGGAGATTGCAGAATGAAGTAGGATGGTGGCGAAGTTCTATTAGGGTATATACGTGGCCCTGACTCCCGTGAGTTTGGTTGTTATATAACAGCATCATCAACCGTTTATTTGATTATTATATTTTATCGTTCCGCTGCAAGATTCTATTTTGTTTTTCCTTCTCTGTTTTTCTTATTTACCCCATAACAATCCGCCCTTCTGTATGGTTTAAGTGTGACATGTGTGGTTTATCGTCGATTTAAAGCATACAAAAAGGCGGGCATTACAAATAAACAGATTCTAAAGGGTAAAAGAAAACAAGGACAAAACATAATCTCACACGAATGAAATAATTTATAATATCAATAATCTTTACAATGGAAAATTTGAAATACATGTATCGGAGTCTAACCTCTGCTTAACCTCGACAGTTATAATCTTCCATCCTTACAAATGCTGAAAAATCAACACAATGAAACAAATGCAGTAGGAATATAATATACATCCATGCGTTGATGAAGAGTTCCAGCTCTCCTCTGGAAACTCCAAGCATCTATAGCTAAACTTGAAACTACTCGAATATGACCCGAGTACTATAAATACCCGGATCAGGCTTGACAAATCAGTGTGAGAAACATGAATTATAAATATATATGATAGTGGCATAATCAGATTGATTCCAAAACAAAACCTTTTTGACAAGAAAGGGCATCTCATAAGGCTACGCTGCACATAAACACGGATGAGTTTTTACCCAGTGATAATCAAAATATTTTATATCAAAACATTTTGATATTATTTTTAATGACATTGGTTTGAAAACATTTTTCAAATAAATGTATATACAAAGAAAGTACCAATACCTGGACAAGTCCATAGAGTATATGATACCGAGGGGTAGCTGAAATGTTTTCAAGGCATTACAGCTATTTTGGGAATACAACTAAAACCATAAACCTCATACTATAATTGGATTTCAACATGATGAGGAACTAGTGGCCTTTTTCCTTCCTTTCCGGACTCCATATTTAGCAATCATTAGTACCCGATGGCTTCTCGTACAGGGACTCATACACCACTATACCATATTGCTACACTACTACGAATCGACATTCCTGGTGGCTTTTCGTACGAAGACTCATACACCACTATACCTATTCATCTAAACTATAGGGCTGCAACACCTTTTTATCCACCATTATCCAATAGTTTGTAATATTATAATATTTCCTTTGGACCACATAATTTACCATAGCATCTCCAGATGTGAGGCTCGTAAGGCCATGCTATACTTTCAGCAAATCCATGTTTACATTTCACAAAGAAATGCTTTACTTTTCGCAAAGCAAATTTCACTTAGAATGCCACGTTACCATTTCTAAGAACACACTTTTGATTTCCACAAAAGCACAACCTCCAAGTTCATAGCCTCTGGGAAGGATGTTAAGTATAAGAGATGTTACCTCCTACACCACCAAATAGATGTACATTTGTAAAAACTAGTGTACATGGTCTTAGACATGTAATGTCAGACATTTGTCCATACAAGTTGTCTAGGTGAAGCACAAACTAAAGGCACTCCTCCTGCTACATCCTGTTTAAGAATCACCCTAGGATTAGTAGCGAGTAGTCTTGCCAATCAAAGAATTTTGGAATGAAGGCACTACTGCCACCATAAATATATAGTATGGGAATCATCCTAGAGGTTAGTGGTAAGCAACTCTACATTATAAAGATCTCCATCTTCAAAATCATTATCTTCAACATGTCTGCACATTCGAACACGTATATTGGTTCGAAGTAGTCTTCAAATAGGAATCACCCTTATCCGATCTTAGTCTATTCGAACCAGTCATCGATAAAAATATGTCAGGTGTGTAGGTGATTATTAAACGTCATCCATTTTATAACATCCAAATGAATATCACTTCAATGATATAAGCTTTAAACCATTTCTATTTCTTTCAGTATATATGGGCTCTTCTAACTTTTGAAATACCAAATCATTTCTTTTAAATTACTTAGGAAAATATTTCCTAATATTAGTACTATTCCAATATGGAGATTCCATATTCCCAAAATATATCTTTAGTGAGTTAAAAACAATGTTATCTAAGACATTCTTTACTATATACCGAAACGAGTTAGTATTGAATAAAAAGGTATCCATAAATTTAAGGTAATTGTACTGAATACAAATTTCTATATTTAACTTGTACTATTAATCAAATAACGGTGAAATCACCTTTTAAATTCATAGAGATGGTACAGGTTCCCTCCTCGAAATTTAATGCAGATTTTAACTAGAATGTTTTCTTTAACATCCAAAATCCTATCTTAAATCTTGTTTAACATTTGGTAAATCCAAATCTATTTTCTTTTATCTTCAAAAAACATTGTCAAACTAAATTGAATTAACTCTCCCCTCCGTCGAGTCAGTCCGGATAGCTAGGGGAGCAGACAACTGGTTTTCCAGACTCCAACCTAGAGACTATCTCTTTTTCACTCATAAGATGGTCAAGTTATTGTTGAATATGCGTTTATATGTTTTTTTGTTTGATGATAATAAACATATATACATTCGTTTAAATGTATTTGATAATATACTATTTTGTTTTTCACAGATTAAATAAATATTTGCTGAATAAAATAAATAAAACAGAATTTGAATTCAAACGAATATTTTATTCAAACAAATATTTATTACAATTTTGATAGTACAAATTCAAGCTCTCACTATACATATACATTTTTGATTACATCACAATTCAGTTTACATTAATAACCTCACTACATAACGCTCACACTGGTATTTTGTCTTCAACTGCATTCCAGTTTGAATCCAGCATCTGAGCAATCTGCAAAAATATACACTAACGCAGTAAAATTGAAAAAGAAATATTTTTGCAATATAAAATAAAAGACGAATTTTGAAAATAATATTTGCCTCAGTTATTTGGGTTGTTCGTCATCATTCATATTTGAATTCGTCATACACGAACGACTTGTGACATACACAGTGTATCACTGTATATGCCACAAGGCCGTGCACACCAACATACACTTGATTGATTTACAGGGACAGGTGAGCACAGGTCAAACCCAAATGAAAAGCCGGGTTCAACTCACGTGCAGTGTATTCAAAATTATGACACGAGCACAAGGTCAAACCCGAGTTTTGAAACTGGATTCAACACAAGGCGACATGACATGAATGCAACGAAGACCAACATCAAAATGGACTGCAACAATCATGTATGCAGATCAGGTCCAGTGCCAACAAACAACAAGTCTCGACCAAAACAGTTGCAACATGGATATCACAAAACCAGGCAGCAAGCATACATGCAACTTGACTTTCTCACTAAATACATGAAACCATCACAGTGACACAGTACCAAATGAAACAATGAACCAGACAAGGCATAGAGCAAGTTCAAGTGAAGTCTAAGTCAAACTGCAAATGCAAACAGACCAATGAATGCACCAGAAACATGTGAACACAGCAAATACTAATATAGCCATGAAAGCCAAGTATCAAGACCGAAGTCAGATGAAACAACGTCCAAGTTGCAATATGCATCAAAGCTGAACAACATTCAAGCCAAATGAAGTACAATATGCAACAACAATTCCAAATGTCCAGACCACTGTAATAAACCAACATGATGATAACACAGCAGCCCCAAAACCAAAGACGCAACAGAGACCAAGTTCAAATGCACAGTAATGTAATGCCACAACAAACATGGTTCGAAACAGCAGTATACAAGGACAAGCTCAAGTGACGATATGACAACTTTAATGAAAACAGTCGATGTGGTCAATGCTCAATGCACAGTACAAACAACTGCATCAATATTTGTAAGTGACACAGCAAACGTGAAGCATGCAAGCTCGGGCACAAAGTAGTGGAACTGCAACTCAAGGAGATAGGGTCGACCAAAAATCTAAATGCACAAAAGCATGATGCAAACTGAACAACTTACAAATATGCAATCATACAGCAGTCATGTATGCAACAGGATTAAGGCCAAAATGTCCAGTTACAACTACAAGAGTGACACAGTGTACATATAAATTCGACAAGCTGCTGAACAGAGGTACAGACGACCCAACTCAACATGAACCAGAATGGTTACAGCATCAAGGTGGTCAAGGCCAAAATCATTAATGCAATGCACAGCAAGGTATAACAAAGTCAAGGGCATATGAAGACAAGTGTAACATCACAACTAAGTACAATGAATTCATAGGGGCGAAGCAAGCACATGAATTCACAAATCAAAGCCGTGATCGAAATCAAAGTTGAAATGGTCAGAGCCGTAGTATACAGAAGTCACAAATTAAAGTCAGATTCAAACCGTGGTAGCAAATGTAATTGACCAAGTCACAAATCAACAACGTGACCATCAAGCAACGATAATACGAAATTGAAAAAGTCAAATAAATCATCATCGTTCAACAAATATCAGATGGCCGATAGCATAAAATTGAAAAAATCAGACGAACGAGAATTCAGGAAATTGACTCCTATAAAAACCCTAATCATCATCGGCAATTACTCGATAGAGTTAGAATACGAAAATCGAAGGGTAACAAAGCATAAATTCTTACCAGAAGGAAGAATCGAACTCGGTAAAAATTGAAGGAGCCGTGAAGCAAAGAGAATAGAGCATCGATCATCAAGCAATCACGAAGAACAATCCACCTGATCGAAGTAATTAAACTCGGCCTCTTCAATTTTACTCAAAGCCCTAATTTTTAAAAGGAAGAAGAACGAACGAAGAAACAACGGCCGCCATCTCCATTTTTCACGAACAAAGGAAATAAAAGAGACGGGTTGAATTACTAAAGAGGGCCAGCCTTATTCCTCTAAAAAGAATTCTATTTTATTAAGGGCTTTTAAATTTATAAATAGGGTTTTATTTTATTGTTTTTAATTGTATTTTCTTTTTAAACCGTTTTAAATTTCTAGTCGTGTGACTAGGGGACAAGCTACGTGGCATAGCTTGAGAATTCGCAACTCGGTGGTTGAGTTGTGGCACGGTTTTGAGCATAGAGTTAGATTAGTCAATAGCGGGTATAGCGAGTTTACGTGCGTAAGCGAGGGACTATCTAATTTCTAGTAGAAACCTTGGGGGCAGCACGTAGGCAGAGTTTTGCCGAAGCTGGGTAAATTCTGTGTTGTTCTGTTATTTATATTCTGCGATATCTGTGCTGCTATTCTGTGATCTGAATTGAAATTAATTTATAAGCTTCCGCGATTAATTTTAATAATCTATACCATCACCCTATTCACCCCCCCTCTAGGGTGAAATCGATCCTACGGTTATTTTATCGACTCTAAATCTTTTAAAATACCTTTGCAATTATTTAAAAAAAATTCCAGAAGATTCGGGAAGAAAAACCCAAGTTTAAAACATTTATCCAAAAGTTGTTAAATTCCATTGCTAAATTGACGGTGAATAGTGATTTTAAAACTTTATAGATCAAAATACCAATTTCATTATATATATGTCCATTTTTATAAATCAAATCCCATTTAATAAAAATTAACATATTTAGGGAATTTATTTCATATTTTTAAGATTAAAAATATCCATTTTTAAATAGTCTAAAATGATATTTTACGAACTGCCAAAACGCAATGATTTTGAAAACTTGTTTTGGACATACCTTAAACTTTAGTAAATGAAATCTTAATATTTCCATTTCATTTGAACACTATGGTTATAAGGATCTGAAAAATTCTTATTTCAATAAATTCCAACTTATATTTCGTTCTACACATTGATTTAACTTTTTGTGGTGCGGAATCGTGAGCTGCCACTGCGCGATGGACTCATCATTACTCAATTTTTTGAACTTCGCCAAACTTTATCGAAACATTTTTAAAACTTTTATATTATATTTTCAAACCATTTTAATCCCATATTTCACTATTTTACTTGATGCCAAATTCGATTTTCACTCTATTTCTAAAAATTATAATATTATATATTATTATAATATTAAATTTTCTATTTTTCATTAAAAATTCTTTTATATTATCCCTATGATATTTTCATATCATTTTCATCTTTTAAAACCATTATTTTTCAAAATGAAATCCTAAAAATTATTTTATAAATTATTTCAAAACTCCTACTTTTTAAATTTTTTTATTTCGAAACTGAATTCCAACCTTTATAAAATGATGCTTTCTTGATTTATAAATCAAAGTGGCCTAATACTCCACATACACATTTTTTTTAGATTAACCATGGATATTTTTTAGTAATCATTTCTATTCTATTAGATCTGATTTTTACATCATTAGTTATAATAATTTTCTTATTGCAACTAAGTTAACAACTAATCACAACCAAGTTATCATTTAATATAATCAACCAATATTTATCCAAATATTTATGCAAGTATATTAATTAGCAAATTAATCATGCATATCATCATTTAAAATTAATTAAGATTTTAAGGGACTAAAGTTAAGATGTGTTCTCACTATTTAGCTATCTGTTTCAAAACTTCTCGAAATAAACTCGATAGCATTTGTCTTTGCTCCGGGACCTCCGGGACTCTCTGCTCAATCTCACTTGTGCTTGGCTACGCTTCTTAGGAGGGTTGATCTTCCCATGGTGGATATACGATGTTGGCCATGGGTTTCATGAAGGAAGAGGAGTATTTTGGCACTCGTTTGTTCTTGGAATGATACTGTGTGTGCGCGCGCGTGCATGTGTATATTATTTCTTTTTCTGTTTCTTTACATAACTTTGGAAGGTATTTTTGTTAGGAGGAGGAGGCCATTAGAGCTCAAGAAAAGAAGAGGAAGAAGAATTGAATTTATGAAGAATGGAAGAGGATATGCATGTGTATTTATAGTGTAGGAATCCTCATACATAAAACTACCATAATACCCCTTCTACGACTTTTACTTTCAGCCGAACCCACCCCCCTCCATGTGCCTTACGTCACTACTTGTCGTAGGTGTATAAAGTGATGTGTAGTTGATTATACGTTTGCTTTTTGACTTTTAAGGATCAAGCTTTCGTTTGTATACATATAAAGAAGCTTATGTATATACATATTTAGATATTTACAAACCCTTGATGCGACTAATTGTGTAACATATATATATATATATATATGTATGTATATGTATGTATGTGCGCATTTGTAGACAATGTTGTAACAACTTAAAACGATTCCTATTTCTCAAACTGTTGGGATTCTGAGATCCAAATTTCGATCATATTTTAGTTTTAATCAAACTATTTATTTATATAAACAAAACTTGAAAATAAATTTATTATCATCTCTAAATAATTAAAACAAGATTATATAATTTATAAAACTGTATTTACTAATGTAAAAATACAATTGTAAAAATATGACGTCGATCTACCAAAATGCGATGAAGTTTGTATATCTTTATAAAACAAGTTTATATAGTTATAAAACCATTATAAATCACTTATTATCATTGCATAATAATTAAAACGGATTATTTACCATTTAAACAATCAATTGAATATTTAAAATTGATTAAATAGTACTATTCAAAGTGAAAATATTATGGTCATTACACCCACTAGTATCTATCGCTTAGCACCTCGTTAGGATTCATCACCTCGCTACATCATGATTGTCGTATAACTCGAGAAAATCCAATAGTGTGCCCGATGACCTCCAGTCCATAAGGTCCTATATTCTTCGAAGATTTTCACCCTTGTCCGCTTCATATATCATGGATTTCTAGCCCCATGCACCTCCACCCTGTCCGTATTTTTGAAGGAGGCGGCTTGCTGTGCTCTTTCTTCCTCCCAAGAATATGTATTATTGATAAAATAAGACATATTTTTTGATACAATAGTTTTCCAATTAATATACTAGGACACATTTCTGTTTTTTCATTAGTATGTTTGTTAATCTATGATATGGGTTAACTATCCTTGCCCTATCAAACTGATTAATAACCAACTGTAGCGATGCATAACCTAATTGAATCAATCTTGGTAGGAAAAAGAGATCGGTTAGGTGTAACCTTATCCTTCTCATTTATTCGCAAGGGATTGACGTCGAGCTTGCTAAATATGCAATCCTACACCTTTTTTTGGTACCTACGCACATCAGCCTTTGCGCGCCCTATTGCATAAGTCTGATCCTACCCATTGTCCATTTAAATTGCGTAGTGCAATCTAGGAAATACCCTCCTCTAACAAATTTAAAGCAGACTACTAGTGCTAGTGAGTCTCGCCATTCGTAAATTCCCATTACCTACAATTATGAAAGTTCCTTTCCAAGCACCTATAGACTTGAGGGTATCCCTTCATCTATACGCAAGCGTATACTCTCCACGGGCCCTATTGGTTGGATATGTTTCTAGCATCTCAACCCAATCTAATGACCTTAAGTCATTTATTCTCTATAATTATAACAAATAATTTATAATTATTCACACCCATCATAAACACATATCAGAGGCTACATATATACATATTTCATATTCATGTATATTAATTCTTCTTACGTTTTCTTTACCGCCTCTATATATTTTGTGTTTGACAATAGGTCTTTATTTTACTATGTATTTAGCTTTTCACTTATCAATTTCATTTACCGCTTCTCATTTTCTGTCATTAATATTATTGCAACTACATCCATTAGTTCAACTTCGATTTCTACTCCATTTTATTTAATTATCGGACTTAATCAACACATCTTTCAATTTACTTGTTTTATGCAAATTAATCCATTTCATTCCATTATCAGACCTAATCCAGACGTCAATTTCATTTCCAAACTTCTTATCTTGCCTATCACTCAAACTTCCTTTTTCACTGGTTTTCACTTTATTAACTTTTTAATTTAATTCTTATTTAAATATTACACCTTTGGGATTTACTACATTTTAGTCAATTGGAATCTAAACTTTCAATTGATTGTTACAAAGTAAATTTCACTATTTTATCACAAAGAGGTGGTTTGTGTGATGTTTTGTACATCTATTTCTTATATATATATATATATATTCCTTATCATTTCAAGCATCATACTTTTTATGAATTTAAACTTGACAATATATGGAAAATCCACTTATAGTAATATACATTCTAAGGAATTAAAATATCACTAAAATCCCAAAAGTCCAATTAACTTTGTTTTCCTGTCTCAAGCACCAATATGAAATAAAGTGAAATTCCAATCCATTATGTTTCAGTTAACTAATCCGATGTAAAATTGATGAATAAAATCATCTCACAATTACATAAGTAAATCTAATCATTACGCTTCTGTAATTATTAATACAAACTTATAGGCAAGTTACAGTCTTCAACAATACAAACATGTGAATTTATTGCAATTTAAATTCAATTCTCAGATATATAGGAATAAATCTGCAATGATATAATTTAGTATTATATAAAAACATATAGTATTCCTACTCACCTTTAGTTAGCGCTTCCAAATCCCTAGATTTAATCCAGTTTTAACCCTATTATCTGTATTCTCTATTTTTGATTCCCTATTCAGATCCATAGACAATATTTATACAGACCCCATTAGAAATTGGATTAGGGAAAAGAGAATTATATTTATTAATTGGAACCAGATATAAATTTTTTCCTTTGACATAACAATTTAATTTGAACTTATTTTCTATCCTCTTTTCTTTTTTATTCTTCTCCAAATTATATCCGTGCAATTTAGATCTATTTCTATATATTTAGTAATTTGGATGAGAAAGTAAAATGGCAGAGCTTCAATGCTTATTAGAAAACTAATGAGTTGGAAGTAAAACCCTAGGTTCTAATTTATAGATGTTCAAATCAGCGCTAACTATTAGATAGAAATAGATTAATCTGGGCCACACGATCTTAAGTTACAACCACTACCAAATTAAGGTAAGTCGATTGACCCATGACCCAGGTCGATCGTTCACGGTCGACCTGGCTAGGCCAAAATAGTGTATTTTTGAGCGTTGGTTGATTTAATTGATTTGTCATCATTTATTCTCTAATTAATGTTAACCAGTGTTATCTTATGCCTTAATTAATTTTATCAAACATTAAGCTACCATTAAATTTAATGGTGTTAATTATTCATCAACTAATTTCAAATTATTTTCTTAACTACGTATATAATTATTTCCAACTATGAAAATTCAAATGCTGATAGTGTTTTTGTATGAACTCTAATTTGAAAACTCTATATACGAAAACTGATCAGAAAATTGCCATGAATCCGATGGTATAAGTTTCTTAGTCAAATTCCAATATTTACAAAAATTCCTTTTTTCACTATTTATTATTTATTTAATTAATTAACATAAAAACGTGGGGTGCTACACATTTTTGATACATTCCACATATTTTGTTGGTTTGGTATGTTTGTTGTACGGTTTATGTTTTATCTTGTGATTAGACTATATAGATGTTACAAATATGTAGAAATTATTAGTATATTTTAGGATGTTTTGATCCATGTTTATATGCCTTGATGTTTCATTCATACATGAGCTGCATTAGTTGCATTTATGCAATTATCACATGCCATATCCAAGATATATGTTTTATTTGATGGATATGTACTGTCTATTTGCGTTTATATTACTGTTGCTATATAATTTTATCTATATGTTGGTTATAGTTATTATCCTTATGGATATCACATCTTATATTGTTAGAAATGTTAAGAATTGTACATGTTTGACATTAGTTGTTGGACTCCATTGATTGTGCTGCGATTTGAGTGTTTGAATTGCACATACAGATGGATGCTATTACGTGGTTGAGTCAACGAATTACATTTTTCCATCTCTTATAATTTCAGAGACAAAATTATTTTAAAGGGGAGAGAGGAGAATGTAACACCCTTGATTTTTAATAAAATAATTAATCAATTTAAAAAGAGCATTGTGGTATTTTACATAAAAATTAAAAATAGAATTTTAACAAATTAAGGAATTGTGGAAATCTGACTTTTCCATTATGTAAAGTAGTTTTTCTACCTCAAATTAATATATATAATGTCAGAAACAGACATCAACGTGTAGGGGTGGGCATTTAACTGACTTAACCGACTTAACCGATTTAACCGATCCTACCCGAACCGTTTTAACCGACAAAATCAGTTAACCGGACATTCGGTTAACAGATCGATGTTAACCGACCAAAATCGGGTCGGGTAACGATTAAATATTTTACAACATCGGTTAACCGTTTAACCGAAAATAATTTTTATCTTTACCAATTGAACCTGACCCGCTTAAGCCAATAACCCAAACCTAATTAATTACTCGTGCCTTTTTTGTTTCGCCTCATTTTCGTCTCGTTCCTTTAGGAAAAAAACCTAGATCTACATTTTTTCATTCAACAAAGTTGTAGATCTCATATCCTTCTAAATTCACATCGATCCAACATCAGGCATGTCTTGCTTACTTTCGTGTTATCTGATGGGTCAGTGGCCATTGATTTATTGGGCTACGATGAACGCAAGTTGGAAGCGGAAGAATGTGAGCTTTTATTTTTGCAGTTTTTTTTCAGTGTGGCATAGTTTTAGTTTGATTGAATCTGTATATTGTTATGATTAATAAATAGACCTAATTAATTATGTCTCAACTAGAAGGAATTATGGTGAACTACTGAACTGTATTGTATTGAACTACAGAAAGTAGTCATTTTTGTATGTATAATCGCTAATCCACATACTTAACTACTGAATTGAAAGTAGCATTTTTGTATGTATAATCTACATATGCATCGAGCAATTAAATGTGAATTTTGTAATTTATATGCACGGTTTTTCATCAGTTTGTAACACAAGTTAAAAGTGAATTTTAATGTGAATTAAAGTCGTAACTGGTTAATTTACATGTATACGTAAATTTGACATTTAAAATTCAAATGCAATTAAATGTGAATTAAATTGTGTATTAAACTATTAGTTAATTTCAGGTTACCTTATGTGCATGTGTGGGTGTGTCAGCATGTGTCAGTGTGCGGGGGTGTGTGTGGTTGTGTATCTCTCTGGTTGCCTTTTGTATATATATTTTAGGTTGCCCTATATGCATGTGTGTGGATGTCTCAGCATGCGTGTACAATATATTCAAATACACATACATATATAGTCTTATAGTTTGTAATTGCATCAGTTCTTGACTTCATGTAATGTCAGTTCATAAGTTACTATATGCAATATGGTTAATACTATATTAAGCTGTATAGTATCAAATTGTGTATTATATTAAACTATATAATATATGCTTTAAACTATTTATTATATTAAAATGTATAATATCAATTGCATATCAGTTCATGTATTTTAGGTGCATCCATGAGTTAAATTATATATGCAACAAGTGGGCGATGTGTATTAGTGCACAAATTGCACTATTAGTTGTTGATGAAAACTGAGAATTGCGTGGTAGTGTACCTGGCGAGATAAGCAAGAGTAGTGCATGGGTTTTGATGTTGCACTAGTTTCACATCCACGGAAACATCAACAAGGTGGACTTGAGTCAGCTTCACTCACGTGAGCAGATTTAGGGGATGCACAACATTAGCAATAGAGGTAAATGCAGTTGAAGAGAGCAAGAAATGATGAGCGGTTGTAGATAATATCTACAGTGGACTTTGAAACTTTGAATCACTATCTTTGTAACTGGTTGTTTGCTGTATTTGCTAGGAAAATTCTCATTGTAATTTCTATTTGATAATGTGTGTTTTTCTATTTTTTTTAACAGCCTATGTATATTGATTCATTGATATTATATTGAATATGTACAGTATCAAAATTGAGTTGCGGTTAAACTCAGTATAGAAACGGTTAACCAATAAAATTTGATCGGTTAATGATTTGTTCGGTTAGCCGTTCGAACACATTGGTTAACCGGTTTAGTACGAAGGTTAACCGCAGTTAATATTAACCGGTTCGGTCGGTATTGGCCAATCAATATTAACCGATTAGCGGTTAACTGAACTGCTCATAAATTTCAGTTAACCGAAAATATTTACCGATCGGGTAGGTTAACTGATCGTGCCCACCCCTACCAGCATGACATGCTTTTGGGGCTAAACGAGTCAAAGTCCAAGTGGGACTAAGGTTAGATTTGGTGATCTGTGTACAAATAAGGAGGAAATGTATGTACTTCTTATTCCAATCTATTCTTCTTTCATCCAGTAACCCCTACTGAATCCTAGATTCAAAATTTCATCCTTCTTCTTCAAATCTGCACCAGATTGCTCAAAAAATATCAAATCAAAAAAATAAGAACAATCCAATCCAAAGCATATCAACTTGTTTAGAAATGGAGAAGAGCTAATTAAAATCAAATTGTAGAAGAAGATTTGAAGATTTTAATTAAAATCAATCAAATCGGCGATCCTAGGTGAGTTATTTTATCTAGAAAATGGTTATGCTGTTAGATATGCACTAGATTATGTTTATTCATCAATTAGGTTTTAAAATATTGTCAAAGTTCATTTGATGTTTTAATTGATAATATATATGAATACGATAATTTGGAAAATCCTTGATTACTACTTTGATAATAGAATTGATACGATTGGGGAGAGGGTAAATTGGATGGCAAATTCACCTTAAAACTATTTGGATATGATTCTATACATTAGATATGGACCAATTTATAATGTATAAAATTTAATTTTTTTAGATGTATTGATCATAATATAGTTTATATGGTCAATTTGGCAAATTACACCAACAATTAGCTATAATTGAGGAAAAGAGATAGATAATCATATGAGCATATCAATAGATGTTAATGGATTACACTAAATTATAAGTTATACTTGAAGTCTAGAAGTAAGTTTAATTATGAATGAGGAAAACTGGATAAAAATAACAAGTATCATATTAGAAAAATTAATCTGCAACCAACCGTCAATTGACCACTTATAGGTTGCACAGGTTAAACCAGACATAGTGTAGGCCATATAGGATAGATTTAGGGATTTGTTTCCTGCTTATCGATGTTCTAGAGTTCATATAACATTACGATGTTATATATCATGGTACTCAACACGGGCATATAATTGTATCATATTTGTACTACTCTTACCGTTATATTTAGCGTAATAATTGCATATATTAGTATTTGAATCATTAGAGGAATGGAGAAATCCATATCAGTAGGATTATGTCGTTCAACCGATGTATCTACGGGGGAATCGATTTGTTGTTCAATCCTTGTATGCTATCAGTTGAATGATAAGGAGCATAGGGCATGTTAGTGTAATTGTATAGACGAATCATTGAGATTATTTACTTAATGTAACGTTAGGCGGTGTACTATCAGGATCGTACACTTGATGTATTATATTGTGTATGTGGTTTATCATTGAGACTATATGCTCAATGTATTATTAGGTTTATCTAGTTTTAGGATATTCAACCTTCAGGTGGAATCCATATGGACTATTATTGGACTTTAGGTATATTATAAGTTGTTAATCTATATAGGCCCAACCCAGACCATAGTTTATCGAGACATATGATTAAGGCAACAATAAGGAAGGGGATAAAAAATAAGTAATCACAAGTTAATTATCGACCCACATCTCACATCTTGTCAAACCACCACCGTAGCTACGAACCAGCACCCCACTACTGCTTATTCACCACCGTGTGCTTCCTTACATACTTTTCATTGGCTCAATTGAAATATTGAGCTTGCCTCAATCCCTCGACAACCAGCCTCCTATCGCTGCTTATTGTGCCTATGTAATAAATCATGCGATATGAATCAGTTCTTGAATCTATGTTTGAATCTTTAATTCATAATGTTAATTATATTGAATTGAATCCATTATGAATTAATCATGTCGACTGTTTGGTTCTTTATATGCTAAAGCCCAAATTTAACTAAAACATCTAATCATATGTGGAAAATTAATCGAATGTTCAATTATGTTAATTATGAATTATTTATATTATCCTTTAATTCACATTCAATTTATATTCCCATTCATTTTATTACATTCATAATAACCAAATGCTTGGTTTCCCTTTGAAAAATTAATTATGTCGTTGTCTCCTACTTTACCTTCAGTATGAATATATGTTAAAATGTAAAATAAAAAAGAATTAGAAAAGAATAATTGATATCGAAATGCAAATAATACATAACCTGTAATTAAAACCTTTGATTGTGCAATTTCTGGATGTCCAAAACATTATATTCTTACTTTAATAAATAATAATTAAATTGTAAGCTAAACTGAGATAGGAAAAACAACGTATAAATGAAGAAGTAAAATCATTAGCCGATTAAATTTCAAATTTGTTTCAAAAATAAAAAATGTCAAACATAAATTTCAAATCAAATTAAAAATATAGGAGTAGGAAAATACCGATTTTGATATTATTTTTTTAGAACAAAAGTGTTATTTTATTCAAGCATAATACTCGTTTTCATGTTCTATGGTTTGAAACCATGAATTTAAAACCATAGTTTAAAATATCATATAACTTTTCGCTGAAGTTGGTGGTTATTAACATATTGATATCCATGAAGAGACAACATATGAGTTTAAAAAATAAATGAGTGGCAAATTCTGTTCAGACATAAAAAATTACTTAACATACACCGAAATTTCACTAAGAAAATCTACGACTAAGTTACTATGTTCTTAATATTTGTTTGCGCCAAAAATGGTCACAAACACCCAATTTTCGATGAAAGCATATGTTCACAATCGCAGATCTCAGATAGCAAGTATGTAGAGAGCAAAATATCAAGAACACTCAAAATGTCAAAGAAAAGCAGTAGAACACATGATTTATAATGGTTCGGCATTGTAGCCTACGTCCACTTTGAAGGGTTGCTGCTTTATTGATTATTGTTCGCTGGTTACAATGAGTTACAACTAAGTACAATAGTACAATTGAAGTGTGGTGACGATTCCGGCATAGTAGCAGCGTAGAAGAACCAGAAGATCCACTTTTCTGAAGCTCTTGGGATGCTATTTATAGGCGTAAGCTACAAATATCTCCTTCAGATCTCGGGAGACCTCTTCTTGAACGTGTGTGGGATCACGCAATCGATCCCAAGTGATTTCGACTCGATCTGTGATCGATACTAACGAATTTCGTATTGATCAAGATCTTGTCCAATTGAGTCGAGACTGATCATGAACATTCTTTAGGTTGCATGCAAGCTCCTGTGAAAATTTTGTGCCATTTGGACTTGTAGATTATGAGTTATGATCGATAAAAATTTTGGTTTTATGTAGACTGTTTAGTTCGCAACGATCTCATTTGTATCGATCTGTTTGTATTGCTTTTTTGGGCATGTGCTTGCAAGTCGACGTGGCGCTAACTCCTCGGATCGATCCACTTTTCATGCCGAGTGACTAAGTCTTTCATTGGAGTGCATCATGTTCGTATCAATCACCTCTTCCTTGTTTGCATCGATCATCGTTGCACTGTTCGTATCGATCATCGTCGCACTGTTCCTATCGATCATCGTCGCACTGTTCGTATCGATCGTCATCGCACTATTCATATCGATCGTTTAATAGCTTACTTCGTATTGATAGATGGGATCATTTCGTATCGATTGTTTGATGTTTTGGGGTCGATACGAATTGATTCCAATTGATGGATACAAAGTTGGGTGTACGTGATGGATACGAACAGTAGACGATTGATGGATACGAACAGATGAAGCTTGATGGATGCGAATAGATGGCTACGAATGAATGGAGGCAATCGATGGATACGAATAGATGAAGCTTGATGGATGTGAACAGATGGAGGAAACTGCAAACAGATGGAGGCAATTGATGGATACGAACAGATGAAGCTTGATGGATGCGAACTGATGGAGGCGAATGAATTGACTCCATTGGCTTGCATCGACCATATCTTAAGCATATGACCTCGGATTGACTTAAAATTTGGAACATAAGTTTTCATAGCTTTGCTTGTCATGTCTTGTCAATTGTAGCTTGATCCGAACTCCGACAAAATTTACCGACATCCATAGCCGATCTGTACATAACTGGCAATCGAGGAGAACTGTCTTTGGTTTCCAGTTAATCTTTTGGTATCATGGCCTTGCTGAAAGACGGGATAACAATTGTATTTTTAGTATTTTTTTATAATCCATCTAATTAAAACATTAAAATCAATAATATTTGATTAAATTTATACAATTTTGATGAAGTTAATGAAACCTAAAATATCAATTAAGACAACTTTTACAACTAACTACTCTAATTCAAACATGTTCAACTTTTATGTTCCAAAATTAGAGTGATTTCAATGAAATTAAGAATTAAAAAAATAATTAAATAATTTACTATATTAGTGTCAAAAATTTAAAGTTTATTTGTTTTGAATTTTAAGTAAATTTGTTACTAGGAATTCCTAATTTTGTGTAACTTAGTTTCAATGTTTAAAGAGGGAAGATGATAAAGATGTAAATAAGGGTAATTTTATAAAAGTCATGGTGTATGTAAAATAATTTCTGGTGTATGCTAGTTTATGACATTTTCTAGTATGTGTTAAAAGATTACGGGTGTATGAATAGAATTAGCCTAAATGAATCAACTTTCAAATTGTGAGAACTTGTTTTCATTGAGAAGTATTAATGTAATAATATGTTAGTTATATGGACATTTTAAGTTTTGTGCATATAACCTAGATGATTTTATCCACCAATATTTCGTATTCAATGTCAAATTAATAAAAATCCTTTTGTTTTTGTTCATGTAAATGTATTATTTTTATTAAATAAAGGGGGCAACAAAAATAGAAACAAAGTTATTCGACTAAGGCACTGAATACTATTAGGTCACCCTGAACCTATATTTTATTAGTTGTGTAACTTGAAAGGTGTAAGCTTACCTATTTAGATAAACACCACTAGGTTATGTAGCTTATAAATCATATTTTATATGCTAATTAACACCACACCATTAGTGATATTTCTTGCCAACCAGATTATGTGCGACTCCCTCTATTTTTCCTTTTTCATGCATGCTTATAAGTTGACTGGGAATGAGTGGTGTGAGAGAATAAGATACATGGAAAAGATGACCATGTGCTTTGGAGTTACCTTATTTATAGTCATTCTATATTTATCTTACTACATTAGTTATCCAAATACTTATTTATATTTCTAGTTCATTATCAGGTTTTCCTAGTTTATTTTATATATCAGTCACTATTGTTTAAGCAGAGGTATTTTAGTTTGTTTCAATTACTTATATTTTATTCCTTCCATCATAAGGTTTGGAAGTGTATTTTTTTAAAATTTATTGTCATAACTGTATTATATGGACTATGTCAACCAAACGATTGTCCTTCTTGGTATGATGCGAGTTTGATGTCACTTTTAGATGTTGAATCGAGTCGATGTGTTTGGAAATGCGGGTTGTTATGATATCCTATTTTTGCACACTTCACATTTACTAGCCGTAGGATCGATTTCACCCTAGAGGGGGGGTGAATAGGGTGATAGTGTAAATTATAAAAAAAATTAATCGCGGAAGCTTATCAATTAATTTAAATTCAGATCACAGAATAGCAGCACAGATATAGCAGAATATAAATAACAGAACATAACAACACAGAATTTACCCAGCTTCGGCAAAACCCTGCCTACGTGTTGCCCCCAAGGTTTCTACTAGAAATTAGATAGTCCCTCGCTTACACACGTAAACTCGCTATACCCGCTATTGACTAATCTAACTCTACGCTCAAAACCCTGCCACAACTCAACTACCGAGTTGCGAATTCTCAAGCTACGCCACGTAGCTTGTCCCCTAGTCACACGACTAGAAAAATAAACGGTTTAAAAAGAAAATACAAATTTAAAAACAATGTAAATAAAATAGCCCTAATTGAAAAATAAAAACCCTTATTATAAAATAAAACACTCTTTAGAAGCCGGCTCCCTTTGTAACTCAACCCGTCTCTTTTATTTTTTCGTTCTTGAAAAAAATGGCCGCTCCTCTTGCAGATTTAGGGCTTCGTCCCTTTGATCCAATTTAGGGCTTTCGAAGCGCCGATAATATATTGATTGATTCGATGATTATTTGCGTGTACTGTTGATCGATTGTTGCTCACTTCGGCTGCTTCGTTGTTGTTGATGGAGTTCGACTTCGATTCGGTATGTGATTTTCGTTTATGCTATACTGTTATGCTTGATTGAACTCCATGATCGATTGCCTGTGATGATTAGGGTTTATATAGGAGTTAATTTCCTAAAAACTCGTTCGTCTGATTTCTTCAATTTTATGCTATCGTCCCTCTGATATTTGTTGAATGATGATGATTTATTTGACTTTGTCAATTGCGTATTATCGTTGCTTGATGGTCACGTTGTTGATTCGTGACTTAGTCAATTTGCTTGGCTATCACGGTGTAATATACTCGACTTGAATATTTCTCTGACTTGATAAATTTCGTACAACTTGATTTTTGATAATCAACGTTTTGACACGTGACTTGGTCATTATGTCTTTGATGTTTATTATTCTTCTTTGACTTCGATATTTTTTAAATTGGCTTCGGCCACTGTCTGCATTCCTGTAGCTTTGTTCAAGTTATCTTGGGCATTGTTGTATCCATTGCAGTCTTGTAATCTTCACTCTGACTTCTGTATATTTGGACTTGATGTAGTTGAATAGTGTGATGTTGCCTCTGGTTGGTGTCATATACATTCATCAAAGTTGGTATCTGCATTGCATTTCTCAGTGAGCTCCATTTCACTTTGTTGCATTTCAAGATTCATCTGATCACTGCTGTGTCTTGTTTAATGGAGTCAGTGATAATGATCACTGTGTTGGGCTTGTAGTACTTGGATGTTTGCAGTTTGTAGCGTCATTGAGCTTGCATACTGTTTTCATTTGTTCAACATGTAGTTGTTCACTTGGTCTTTGCTTGTGACATCCATGTGCATCTGATATATGTTTGAGACTGTGCTTGCATTTGTATTTGGTCGACACTTGCATCATTATCTGTTGTGACATCCATGTTCTCTGTTGAGTCTTTGGTGATGCTTCACCTGTTATGTCTGCAACTTGTAGCTGGACTTGTGCACCTTGTTTCATGTTTAAGACTTGAGTCTTTGTGGTCTGGTTGCATGTTCACTATTTGTATCTGCAGTGGTATTGTTTTGTTTGCATATATCACTGGTTCATTCCATTGTTTCATGCATGTGACATTGGTGCATTGTCGTAAGTAGTTTGTAGTTGCTTCTGTGCATATATATTGGCCATTTAATTGATGCTACAGTCTTCAAGCATTGTTGATTCATTGGTCTTTGCTGTGTACATGTTGTAAATGATTTGTGCTTAGTTGCATCACTGGTATATGCATATTTGTTCACTTGTAGTTGCACATTGCTGCTTGTAGCACTTGTGTACTTGGTCGAGTTCATTTGCATTCTGCAGTTTTGTTCCATATATGTATGTTCATTCATTGGTTGGGACTTGCAGTGTTGGCTTGATGGTTTGGGTTTGCATTTTACTTGAGTCACTTCACTACTGCCTGTCTGAACTGTGCACATTGTTGCACTTGCTCATGTTAAATTGCATTGTTCATCTTGATTCTGCATCCTCTTATAATTTGTGTTGGCCTTGAATAGATGTTGACTGCATCACTGTTATTTGATTGCCGAGTTGTTTGCATTCACTTCATCACTTCAGTCGTGTATTGTTTTCACCTCTGGCCTGTTGTAGTTTGCATATCAACTTGTTGCAGTTAATGGTTGCTGTGCACTTTTGTGCTTGCATTTTGATGCAGTCTTCATTAGCATGCTACTGATTGGTGTTTCATTTCTTGTGATATCCATGTTGTAAGTGTTTTCGACATGTTAACTGCCTTATGTTGAACACTTTCACTGCCGTTGCATGCATTTGTCTGGTTCTCGGCCTATTGCATTTGACCACTGAACTTGACTGTTTAGTTTCATATTCATGTGTACTTTTGATTTGCGCTTGAGTTGAATCCAGTTACAAAAACTCGGGTTTGACCTTGTGCTCGTGTCATGGTGTATTGCATGTGAGTTGAACCCGGTTTTTCATTTGGGTTTGACCTGTGCTCACCTGTCCCTGTAAATCAATCAAGTGTATATATCGGCGTGCACGGCCTTGTGGCATATACAGTAATACACTGTGTATGTCACAAGTTGTTCGTGTATGATGAATTCAAATATAAATGATGACGAACAACCCAAATAACTGAGGCAAATCATATTTTCAAAAATTATCTTTTATTTTTGAATTGCAAAAATATTTCTTTTTCAATTTTACTGCGTTAGTTTATATTTTTGCAGATTGCTCAGATGCTGGATTCAAACTGGAATGCAGTTGAAGATAAATACGAGTGTGAGTGATATGTAGTGAGGTGATGATATGTAAAATAGTGATATAATTGAATTTGTATCAAAGTTGTATAGTGAATAGTGAGAGCTTGAATTTGTATACTATTCAAAATTGTAATAAATATTTGTTTGAATAAAATATTCGTTTGAATTCAAATTCCGTGTTATTTATTTTATTCAGCAAATATTTATTTAATCTGTGAAAAATAAAATAGTATATTATCAAATACATTTAAACGAATGTATATATGTTTATTATCATCAAACAAAAATCATATAAGCGCATATTCAACACTAGCTATATATGCACAGCGTAAAGGAGATTCTATTAGAGCATATCATGATCTAATTTCATTGGTTGTGTAGGAAGGTCGGATCATACAACCATGTTAGTTCGTAGAGTTATAGGAAGACACAAATATATAAGAATTAAAATTGAGTTGGACGAAATGGAGATAGGAAACAAAATATGCAAGCAATATGGTAATTTATGGCATTACAGAAGAAAGTGTGAGAAAATTAGTTAATTTATTTGTTTGACTATTATGTTTATGTGATATTCATGTTTTGGTTGACTATGTTGAAACTTATGCACCGTTTATATATTTTCTGATTATTTATGTGCTATACCCATTTTCTTTCCAAAAATAATAAGTAAATGAAGCCTTCAGCGTGTGGGACTAGTGCAATACAAGGAGGATGAGATCTTAAACTACATTAAGCAGGCTCCTGGTACGACAGACAAAGTGTGATGAACCTAATTTTACGCCATTCACATACCAAAAGACTACAAATCAACTGCTAGTACATTATACCATTCAATTAAGTAGCACAGACGTGCTAGAGGTAAAGCTAAAGAAACTAGATTCGTTTCACAATAGGTAAATTGGGAGAATTTCAAAAGAAAATTCCTATTTATATCATAGTGGGGCGCCTATGAAGTCTAATGGATTTTAATAGATACAACATAATTATTAAATAAAATCATATTTTATTTAAAATTATATCACATTTATTAATTAATCATATTAATTAATTCTAGTGATTGGTCATGTGAAAATGTCATATACATATTCATAACATCACATGACAACATAAAGATATATTGTAACGATCCACCCTTTTTGGACAGTTTAAATCGATGATAAAACATACACATCGGGATCAAACCATTCAAAAGGGAGGATTGCTATGGGTAAATAAGAAAAAGAAGAGAAAGAAATAAAACAAACATAGAATCTCACAGTGGAATGACAAAATATAATAATCAAACAACGGTTCATGAAGCTGTTTTACAAATACATTTGATTATTCTTTTACAATATCGAATCAGAGATACATATAACATCAGTAACTAAATAAATGCAGTGGAACAACATGATGCAGTGGAATAAATATAATTAAATAATAATAGTGTTAAATCTTCGTCTTCGTCCTTCAAAAAACCAGTCTTTAATACATTGAAAAGCTCAGACTGACCCGAGCGAATTGAAAAGACAAAACACTCGAGTCAGAACTAAAGGATCTTATGTAAGTTAAATCATCATTAAATAAATATGAGTGTAATAGCGTCGGAGATGTTTCCACGATTGGACATCTTCTATCCAGTGTCTAACGTGAGTGCAATAACTTAAGAGATGTTTGGGATTACCATCTCCTAAGGATCCATTAAACTATTTGCTATATAGTACAATAAGCTATTATAATAGTGTAAAGTAAAGTATTAAAATAGCGTTAGGCGTTACCTACATCCCCCTTTAACACATTTTATATAATGACGAAGTCTATACAGTATTGTAAACTTCACCAAAACGGTGGGCTATCAGGGAGCACTCTATAGGTATGACACAGACCAAACTCGTGGAAGGCGCAACAAGGCATGTGAACACGACACTCGAGGCAATACCAGGGTAAGATTCTACAAATTACATATCTGGACTGGGGGTAACGCATGGCAGCTACTACCGCCTACATTGGAACACGCTCCTATAATCAAAATCAAGTGGTGGCCATCAAATAATCACAAAGTCATAATATGGTATCGAAGAAGCATGTCCAATACGAGGAATGACCTCACTTGGCCCGACATGGCTCCTGTTTTAGTCACATCTAAGCTGGCTCATGGGAGTCAGGGTCATATAAATACCTCATACAAAATCGTTCGCCAAACCATCCTACTTCCTTTCTGGAATCTCCACCACGTACATAGTTATTATAGTGGTTTAAATATTGGCATAGAGTATGACAATTTTTGATTTCGGTCTCTTTAACAACCAAATGCTTATTATACACCGAATGGTTCTTTTACATTTCCAAAACCATTTCATATTGATATCAAAATATCATATTCAATTCAAACTATATCACTTTCGAAATTAAATTTCAAAATAAGTTAAACCCTCATTTCAAAATCATCATATTCATTCAAAATATGTCATTTAAATCTCAACTTAGGTTATTACATCATTAAATCATATTTGCTTTTAAATCAAGGATTTAAATATAACCACTTCCACTTTACAATTTAGAATTTATAAAATAGTATAGATAGTTACAAATAGTTTAAATAATTTAGTATAGTTTGAAAATATAAATGGTTTGAAATACTTTAAAATAATTTAAAAAGTGAGTTAATATAGTTTAAATAGATTTAAAATAGTTTTAGTAGAAAAAAATAGATTAAATAGATTCAAAATAGGTTAATTAGATTTAAAATAGATTAAATAGATTCAAAATATGTTAATTAGATTTAAAATAGTTTAAATAGATTCAAAATAGATTTATTAGATTTAAAATAGATTAAATAGATTTAAATAGATTAAATAAATTTAAAATAGATTAAAATGGGTTAATTAGTTTAAAATAGGATAAAATAAATTAAATTGGATTAAATAGATTAATTTGATTAAAATAATTTAAAATGGTTTAAATTGATTAAATGGTTTAAAATATTTTAAAATAGATTAACTTAGTTTAAAATTTTGAAAATCTTACTAATTAGAATTGAAAATAACATTTTTAACAATTTATATTAAAATAATAAATTTGAAATTAACATCAAATTTAACTGTTTCTTCTATTTCAACGAATCTGGACCATATCAAGATTTCAAATCAAAACCAAATTTCAGATCTTGAAGTATCAATTTAAGCTATTCCAATTTCAATAGATTTCAAATTTACAATTTCAAACGTCTTCAAAAACTCAATTTCGATAAATTTCGTTTATACGTCAAATTCAACTTTAGAATTCCAATTTAAACCTCTAAGAAATTTAATTAATACGATTCCAAAATTTCAAATTTAATCTTTTAGACAACTCATTTGGACAATTCAGTCAATATAAATCAAATTCTATTTCAAAATATCATTTAGCTGAATTCAAAATTTAAAGATTTAAAATCATTTAATTTAACCAATCCGGTGTCCGTATATAATTTTCTACCCGATGGTCAAGTGATACAGATATTTATCATTTCAATCCGCAATTATTTAAATTTATGGGTATATATCATTTCAATCCGGAATCTCGAATTAAAATAAAATCCATAAAATTCGCTCATGTTTATCATTTCCACCCATAATGATTTATCCTAATCTATAGATCGTTCAGGTATGTATCATTTCAACTCATAGAGAACTTGCAGTGTTATAACATTATAAAATATAACATCTAGTCACCCAATATCAACAATCAAACGTCCACCATAATCATCGTCCAAATCAACCAATAAATAATAACAATTTACTGATCATCAATAACAGGTATCAACGGGAAATTTTAAATTTCAATATTAAATTATATGATGATTAAATGCAATAAAAGTCATATTTAAGTGGAGTGACAATTTAAATATATCAAACATCAACCAATCAATTTTTAATCACATCATAAATTTAATTTAACCAACATAAGACAATTTAGTAGTTGTGAGTGGGTTAAACACTCACCTTTGATTTCAAATTGATTTGAAATCCAAAAAAGGCCCAAAATTCAACAGTTTCAGAATTTGTCCAAACTAGTTTCATAATGTCTGAAATTTTTATATGATCCCAATGAAATAAACCGCGTGTGAATTCAACCTTGTATGAAACAGATATCGATGTAAGAACGTTTAAAAATTAAATTTAAATTAAATAAATAGAACATTATACCTCGCCACGTCAGCATCATCTCAACGTAACCTTAGCGCCTGTACACTCTCGTTTACAACCATGTTCGAAACGAGATAGCCGCCATCCTTCACATGAATTTTCGAGACGCCACGGCCACAGCCACCAAGATCCATCACCTCCACGCCTTACGGCCAGAGCCGCCCATGATGGTACCCACGCACGTCTCCCAGACCTCGAAATGACGATCGCCGCCGCCCCTTATCTCAGCCAATCACGGTGAAATCCAACCATATCTCGATGAAAAAACATCATCGACGCGACTTGTTCTCCATCCCCTTCCAAATGCCGCCTCCCGATCGTCGATCGGGCAAAGATCCACCGTCCAATAACGAACCGTAGCAATGGACGGCTGAGAGTAAAACAATGATTTCTGGACAATTGGTGATTGGATTGTAAAAATGAATTGCACCAGTGAATTACGCTCATCGAGAGCTTCAAAATGGTATATAATATGATATGGTTGGAGAAGTTTGAATTTTTGAAATTGTTTTTGAAATTGAATTAGGTTAGAAATCTGAATTTGTTTCTGTCATTAAGGTGAGAGAAGCAGATGAAATTGTACGTACAGTAACGAGGAATAAAAGGCTGCTAGGGTTTTGACAGAACTATTTATATTAATAAATCTCGATAGTAAAATAAACACATATCGAATTGGTACGAACGACAATAGCGACCGGAAAAAGCCCGTTTCGCTTCCGAAACGAAAGTGGATCATCCCATATATCAAAATAGATATTTTCGATATTTTTAAACTCAATGGAATAGGTTTCAAGTCCTTATTCCATTGTATTAAGAAGTTAGCTTTTAAAATTAGCCTATTTCAATTAAATTTAATTAAAGTGATTTCTAAGTGTTTCAAGCCCGTATGATCAAACGACAAGTTCAATCGCTACGAAACTTGAAATCCTACAATAATTCAACATTACAGATCCATTGAAACTAGTTTCATCGAAATCCGTGACAGTGGCCAAAATGGCTAATTTCACGTTAAATAAATAAATTATTATTAAATTGATTAAATCATTTTTTAATTTCAAATTTAATAAATAATGATTTTTACTATTTTTGATTACTTAGAAATTGACAATAATTTAAAACAAATTTACATATCAATTCAATGTTAAATATTACACTAATTACAATGTTTAGTTTCAACTGTAAATAAAATCCAATTAATTATATTTTAATTCCAATAAATGTATTTCATTCAATTTAAGTCTTTTTATTCAGTCAACTATCATCTTATGGATATAATTAACATTGATTTATATCTTATTATACTAATATTCTATGATTATCATCTTAATTTACATTAACGTAATATTTAACTACATTTATTGTAATTAATTTTCAATTTAATTCAACAAATTAAATAAATAGGTAACATTTAACACTTGTCACCTTTTGCTTAATTTAATCATATTATAAGTTTTTATCTACAAATAAATGTTAAAACCACTTATACAATACTAATTTTGACGAATTACAATTAATTACATATTATTTCATAAATTAGTATAACATTTAGTTTATTTCCATGTTTACAATCGATAACCAAAAATAACCTTTCAATCATTTCAATTAATTGGAATTACATTAAATTATTTACCAATTGCCCTAAATTTCTTTATTACATTACATTCTAGTTATTTCACTTATTAAAAATTCACAAATTTTATTTCTTCCAATATTAAATTGAAACCTTTTTGAATTCAATATTTTAATTTGTCGGAAAATTACGAGTCGTTACATATATAAATATGTAATTATGTGCATACACATATGAACATTGCGAGTTATATCCCTTATATATACATACATATATTATGCATGCATATCCGTGTGATGTATTCTCATATGTACGGAGAATATAAATGTCTAAGTATACGCATATGTTTAATTGTACTACAAAATATGTATATGGTTTGTATACACATATTAATAGTGCCATATGAATATATGTATGTATGCAATTTAGACAAACGTGCATATTTATTTATATGTTATATATGTATTGCCACTTATACGTCTGTGTATGTATATGTATATATGCCGACCACCCTATACTACTAATACCCAACATAACTAGATAGTGCACTGCTGCCGTACCCAATCGATATAGGACGATCGTCAAAGGTTAAAAGATATAAAACATCACAAAACCTATCGTATATCTCATAGTGCTTCGAATAAAATATAATGTACATCACAGATATAAAACAAGAGAGATATCAATAACTAAGTGAACCAAATATTAGAGCATAAATATATAGAGTTACACAATATAGTAATAGAGTTTATAAAGCGGAAATAAACTGAAATAAAACTGTCTCAATAGAATGACAAACACCTTCTAGGCTTCACAATGTTTCATAATGGATCAAGTAATAGAATATCCATATATAATATGAGGAAGCTCCATTCATCTTGTCCTTTGCACAACCACAGCATGTCACCTAGACTTGCTATCTAATATACTCATTTAAGAGTACACGAGATAATAAGAAGTAAAGCTTGAAACATCGAGTCAGACAACAATGTGGTATGTGCGATAAATGAATCTCAAAATAATATACAAGTCAATATAGTAGGAAATAAGGGTATGCGAGCCATAAATGACTTGTCCATACAACCAAAGAGATAGCACATAACATGCATAATATGCTACTCTACAAATATCATAAGGGTGTATTACAAACTAAGTACAATGATAGGTGTCCAGGCATACCTATCCACAATACCTATCTCAAGTGAGATCCTTAGGGTAATAGACTATGAGAGAAAACAATCAAAGAAAACATAGAAACCGTCAAACAATTCTCTCTATCACTCAAGTGCTTTGGACATATGATAACTCATATGACCTTTCCCAACCAGGGATTGATGAAAATCTCGGTTTTCAATGTACTCCTTTACAGCCTGAAGTAAATATTTGACCCATTCCCCTGGTCCAGGGTATGAAGATCCATTCAAGTGATTCAAGGTAGCTATTTAAAGTACCTATAAGGAAGATTATAACACCCCTGCTTTCGAGTACATCAGAAAACACTTCGAGTATCAATGATCCCTTATCATGCATATCTGAGCCTTCCTTGCTACATATAGTTTCCATTATCCCCAAGGAACCATTCCACATTACTTCATCCAACAATAGAACTATTCATCTTTCCATCCTTGAATTACCCTTCGTAGAACCCTCTCTTTATAAACAACCATTCTCACAACTCCTTTCAACATCGAGACCCCATCATTGGAACCTAACTCCATTTATCATTGAGTTACCATCATCGACGTCCCAAAGTTACCATCATGCTACTACATCACCATCAAACCCCAAGCGAACAAACAAACACCTTCAGCATGACCCATAGAGACCCTAATATACTCCTAGAAGTTTGGTCCACATTGGCCAATAAAGTTAGGTCGATACCGACCAAAAGTGGTGGGTACCAATCTGATTACTTAGCTAATTTTAGCTAAGATTCTACACCTTGACTTCTTTATCTTTTTTCTTCCTTGAAGTTCCCTTTTTCCATTCCTTGAACTCCCAATATTCAACAACTCCCTATAGCTCTAAAAGCGGTTGGTACCATTCTAAATTTACACCCCGATCTCTTTCCGCCTTGCTTGCTTTAGACTCCACTTCTCAGTAAAACAATCCTCAAGTACTCCCACACTCCCCTTTTTGACCTAAGAACTGGTCGGTACAAATCACCCTCTTTAGCCAAACTTTGAGTTTTTGGACCTCTTTCCACCTTCAACCTAAAGTCTTCCCTTAAATTTTGTAGCCTAAGTCCCCAAGCCTTGCCTTTTCGTGGAGCAGATCTTCAAGCTCCCCATCCAAAATTCAACTTATCAAGGATCAGAATTCCTACATCCAAACTTCATGCGACTTGAACCTTATGCTCCTCGCATGCTCCAAAGCCCCTCCTCCAAATACCATCCAATTCTAACCACTTTGTCATTGATTTGCCCAATTCGATTACCACTTTTCTCAACAAGACTAAAATACTAACAAACCCACATCAAAAAATTCATCCAAACATACATTTCAGCATATATCATCCAAAAATATGAATTTAACATAGAAATCATATTAAATATGTTACCTTTGATTATATCTATAAGCATAAGATAGTCAGATCAAGTAGTCACTCATTAACTACCAAAATTAATACTTTTAGTCTCGAAATCAAGTTTGGACTACGATGATTCTACCCCTAAAACAGCTCAAAGTTGTGAAATCGCAATTCACTATCCTAATTACCCCTTGATTACTTTATTTATCTAGGGTTTTTAAGGAAAAGTGGGATCTTTTTAGTGGAAGATGAATAAGAGGAGTTTTGATTCAATCTAGGAAGAAGATGAATGAAAATGTGTCTATTTGCTTCAGCCATATTGGCAAAAAACCCTAAAATGGGCTTTTGACCAAGCCCTTTAGCCTTTAATTACCCGATAAATCTGCCTAGTAGTAAACAAAAATTAAAACAGACATATATTCTAAACAGTAAATCCATTTTCCTACTATGATCACTCTTCGGAAAGAGAACCATAAGCCCAATCCAATAGAAGTGGTTTTGGACCCTAATTCCTTCCTATCAAAAGATATGTGATTTACAATAATTTATTGACCTAAAATGTTTAAAAAATTTAAAAGTGGAAAATATCACCAGTGGTCATTTTCCAAAATTTTAGAGTCATACAACCTCATATGGATTAAGTAGTAATATTTTACGGTCCTCCAATACATGAAATATAGGCCGTTACAGCGTGTGCGTGTTTGTATATGTGTGTGTGTCTAGGCACACGCATATATGCGTATTTGAAACAAATCTATATAATTAAAAGGATATATGGAAACATTGATGAGGGCTTGGCAATAAAGAGAAAAGGCAAAAAGTAAATACTAGATTTTGATCTAATCAATTGATCATCCAAAAGGAAAGAGAAGATGGAAATATATTTAAATAACTTCACCTTTCTTATATTAAAGTTTCTAATTAAATTTAGTTCTAACCTATAAAGGAATGGTAATCATAGAGTTATCCATAACCAAATTTTAGCATTGACATTTGAAATCTGAAGTAACACATAAATACATTTACAAAAAATCATCTTCAAAACATTGAGGTAGCAATAAGAATTGATTAACCAAAACATTATATATATACATATATATATATATATATATATATATGTATGTATTATAATTGTGAATTTGATTTTCAAATATATTTGATTGAGTAATGAAAATAGAAAATTAGTTTGATATCAAAATAAACATAAACAAATGATGTGGTAAGTAAACAAATAATATGGTTCAAGACGTTGTTGAAACCACTGAAATTAGAATATGGTAAAGTAGCTTCAGACTAGGGGACTATACCACTTAAGGGAGTTGTAACGACTATATTTGCAATATTCCTATCTATTATTTTAGAAATTTATAATTCTTCCACTTTTTACCATTTCAACAATAAAAAATGCTTATGTAAAATTCAAATGTTCGTTTATAAAATTATTATTTGAAAAAAACAAATTTATGGAAAATACATATGTATATGCATAATTCATCACAACCAAAATAAACATACATTAACAAGCTATTTCTCTTAAATATTTATAAATAATTAGTTTCATGTTTTATAAATTAAAATACATAAATAATCTTTTTATTCAAATCTAATAAGTGAAAATAGAATATTTACATATACACGAATTTGGGTCAAGGTTGAACAAAAAGAATAAATAATATAAAATAGAATTTGAAGCTGAAATTATCTTCCCCTTGTAACACTTTGATTTGTAAATCATCTCTAGGATGCTTGGTTCACCACTCGATCTTGCTAGAATCGAATGAAACATCTTGTTTAATTTGGATGATAATGAAATTTTTTTTGCCCATGGTGAAGAGAAAGTGGCCACCAAGGATGGGAGAAGAAGAAAAGAAAAATAAGAAAATTAAAGAAATGAGAGATTAAAAACCTTCCTATTCCCTCTTTAGATCTTCCTATTTTAATTCTGAATTAACTCAAGATCTAATATCTTGATGATACCCCTTCCTCTACGACCAACCAATTATGGGATGTTTATGAACAAAAAATAACGAAACCAATTAAATAATTATTAACATTTAAAGCCCGTTTAAATGTAAATCAATATCGTATATCGACATGTTTATATATTACCTTTATGTACATATCCAAATATTATTTATTAATATTTCTTAAATATTAATTAATTTAATCAGTTTACAACATTTTATAAAATAATTAAATCTTGTGGTTTTTCAATGAATACACAAATGCGGTTATGTAACTCAGTGGTGTAAATTCGGTCGGCGATTAATATTGAACAATTTAAATATTAAAGTTCACACATCACCTTAGCTACTGGTATGATAGTTTGGTCGAATTCATCAACTGTAGGCATTTTTAGTAAAATCATATTTTATCCAATCTTAAGCGGTACCTTTAATAACGATAATTTACATACGTTCTCTTCGTCAACACTAGGTCACTTTTGAATTTTTGTAATTGATTTTTGTCAAAATTAGAATATCATTCTTATTTAACTCAGTTAATCCATAAAAAATCCTTTGTTTTAACAATAGCATTTATTATCAACTGTACTACATTGGCCAAAAAATTTGACTTTGAATTGACTACAATTGACCATGATACTACATATAACTAAGGATACAAATTTTCTATTCAATAACACTTCACTTCCAATGCTTCCACTCATACCCAATATATCATTGATGGATTGCCATGTCATAATTTAAATATAATAAAAATAGAATATTCACATTAAAGTTCTATAGTGTTCGCAAGTCGAGTGAACTGTGTAACAGTGCCATCCTGAAATTTCCTGTTTCACCTAGTTATTATTAATGAACAGGAAACTCTCAAACGAGTCATTCCATAGATATACAATAACCATGAGTACGTAACCCCTTGGTGCCTCCTATAGCCATAAGTAATACAATGCCCCGCATTTAGAAAGCATTATGCACTTTGTCTTAACAGATGTATCAATATCATTTCTCAAAATATTTTGACTAGGAATAATATGTTATTTTATATTGCGATAATTTTCACATGATTACAACTTCTTGTAATTATTATCACATAACATATAATTGAAGGATAAACTATATTAACATATTTAAATTAATTACTTAATTAATATATCATAATATTACAAGTATAAAATAGAAAACAAACACCTTTTATTCTGAAACAAGATTTTATTGCAAAGTTGATAATTTATAATAAATTACAGAATTTCCCCTAGGGTATGCCCTTAACACTCCAGAAAACGTTAAGGAATGCCTAAGGAACAAGTTGCAACAAAGAAATCCTAAGAACAAGCCATAACCAAAGGTAAGATTATGCTAGAAACCTCACCCCATCAAGTAACATCCAGGACCCGAAAACGAACATCGATTATCTTGCAGTTATCAATGGGTTTAATTTCAACCGACAAATTAAGATCAATTTTTTTTCAATAACATTAATAAACATGGTAATTAAATATGTTTTCCATTTTATAAATACATCTTTACATTTTTATTTCCCAAATGTGCCATCAAACAGATAGATATGATAAAACATAAATAATAGTGACATGTCCAACATATGAAGACCTCAACTTGTTCGCTTAACTAGTTATGAATCCTAGTTTTATGATAGTGGAATAAAAATGAAATACTAATAACTACTTAGCCTCCCACTTCTTCTTCATAGCTTTATTCATCTTTAGAAGGTAACCTGGCTGATTCCATAAACTTAGCCTACTTAAATGAGTACTCGCGAGTTTATGGGGAAAATAAAACAAATACACGGGTTAGGCATAATGTCTGGTTTGAGTAATACTATACCCTAAAACACTTAATGTGCCAAGACCACACCTACTAGCAGAACAGGTTATCCCCTCACTAGTTCATCAACAATAATTACATCTTATCATGTAATATCAATAAGACCAATTTACGAACACGGTCACACTAGCCTTATTTTAGCCATATGTATACCCAAAGATAACTATTATATTATGAACCAATTCATACAATCATCATTATCAAACATAACATGTACTTATCATGTTCATGTTATGAACCTCGCATATCATTATCATTCACATTCACGTATATCACCTAAATTCTTAGTTAGATGTTAATTTATCTATTATAATTAAGTTTAGTTAGTGATTGCCACAAAAGATTTATATATCGCTAATTCTTTTTTCTAGAACAACTTCACCGGTGAATGGCCACTCATCCACCTTGGCAGCAACCTCAAATCTCCTATAAGATTGAATGTAAGTGCCTTGAATACATTCTAGAAGGCGTCCTTACTAAGCATCAATAACCTCACTTATTCCCATAAATACTTCCATTTAATGTTGCTATTTCATTCATTATATTTGACAATTACATATATTTATGTTATTTACTCAATTAGAGTTATTCCCATCAAGTTAGACTTCCCAAGTCTTGGCGCTCTGACGTATATCCATTGAACTTAGACTTTACTAAGCCTTGATACCCTTCAATTCCAAAAGTCGGTGAGTTAGCATACTTATAATCTTTGGGTTCATTTGATTTATTTAATTAACAACCAGCTACCTTTTCCATTCAATTAACCCTTTTATTTAGGTCAAAATTCTTCTATACTTTAGTTAAAAGATTTTTATCTTGCACATTATTTAAATAGTATAACCTATAATTTCTTAGCTTACCCTAAGCTTTAGCCATCTCCGTTCTTTACATATAATATTACATTTTAACCTACCATTATTCATTTAATAACGTTACATTTTCAAATTCACTCTATAAAGCTCAAATTGAGCATCATGGAAAATGATAAAGTTAAGGTGTGCCCTAAGGGAAATTATGTAATTTATTATATAACTTAACTTTTGCCTATGAATCTTATTCGAAATAATGTATACTTTTGGTTTTATTTTCTCTTATATATGTTGTTATATTATGATATACATAATGATATGAATACGTTAAACATATATAAGATTAGGAAAAGTATTTCATGGATTACATTACGAATGTAGTCATAACCATGAGTTTTGAATCGAACACTCAAAATGCTTATCCTTAATTTGTTGCTAGTCAAGATGTACCGGGAAAAGGATATAAATACATCACCGAGACTAGGTACACAATGCTTTCCGTACGATGGACCGTAGATTACTCCTGACCATTGGGGACACTAAAGGATTATGTACCAAATGTAACGATCGAGATTTTTCGTTGCCGAAAAATCGAACCGTTAGGGTTTTAGAAGAAGAAAGAGGTAGAAGAAGAAAGAAAAGAAAGAGAGGAGAAAACAGAAAAAAACAAGTAACAGGACGAGAAACAATAACAGAATCTCACAGTCGCAGCGGAACAACATATAATAGATAAATGAATATTCATTAAAACAAAAGAACTATACATTTTATACATTACATCACATTACATTACATCAATCAGAGTGTACGACAACAACAGCGGAAAAGAAATACTATATACAATAGATAATAGACTACGCTATCTGGCTCGCCTCCAGATCTGCACAGCAACTCCCGAATCCAGAATAACCTGATAACCTAACTCTAGACTGCCCAAAATGTTAATTAGTATTTAATTAGATGTTAATTATAAAATAAATGTGAGCTTGTATTTAACCAATTAGTTAATATATATACTTATTTGCATATGGAAAATTTTGAAATGAATACATTAGATTTATAAAATAAAAGTTTATACAAATATTATAAAAATCCAAAACAAACTAAAAATATTCATACATTTACAAATTTTTTTACATTTTCAAATATATGTTTAAATCCCTTAACTTAATTTGATTTATAAATTTAGTTTTAAATGTTAAAATTTTAGTTCAAAATTTATTTTAATTTTATACATTTTGTTTTGGTCCTTAATTTTGATTCTAATTTATAAACATACTTATCAATTTTATATTCACAATAAAACTTTCAAAGCTTTTAAATTCCAAATTCAATTAAAAATGCATATTATTATTTATTCTGTAAATCTTCAAATTGATTCAACTTTTAAATCTAAAAATTTAAAATTTACTACCAAAATTCCATAATTTAATTCCAAAAATTAAATAATTTGTCAAATTATCTTGTTCAAAATTCAGGAATGTTACAGACTTCCCTCCTTAAGAAAATTTCGTCCTCGAAATTTGAAAGTAGGAAACGACAAAGAATGGATACAAAAAGATAGAGATACAGTTTGCAAATCAAACTGGGTATTTATTCTGCATTTGGCTTACCAAATCAGAATATCAATAATGGATACAAGAACGAATCAAGATACTCGAGTCACCAGATCTACGAATACACAGGGGTATTGATTAGTTCCAATGATAACTAACCACTCGTAGAATTTATCTGGACCCAACTGATATATGGATACTATTCTAACATTTTTAGTTTAAACAGCCAAAATATACTTAACAACCATAGCAACCAAAGCAAACAATTCATCCAAACAAACAATTCTGACCCATCTGGAGTTTATGTCCCATGCAAAGATATCAAAGCTTCTTCCTGGAGTATGGTTATTTGAAAATAATAATAGAATAACTTAACAAGGGTCTTCTATAGATTAATACGTTAAAATAGAAGATCGCATGTAATGACATGTATTAGTCTCAGACTTGAGAGTCTATTAATCTTAAGTAGCTATCTATACTTTGATCATGGTCAATCGCATGACATCTCGATCATGTCAAGACCATAACTGAGTGCATGTCGAACTAGTTGAAATGAAACACTACTCAATACTAGATTCACCTCCATTGTTGTAGAATGTTAGTATCATCAAATTAGTAGTTTTTTTAAAGTCAGAATTCCTATCCAACGTAAAATGATTAATTGATAAATGTTATTAGATTGAACTGAGGGCTTTAAAGTGGCCCTATGCGATTAACCACAAATATTATCAAAATATTCGATCATCGACCAAACCCTGGATATCTTGGTGATGTAGTGATGATTAAAAGAAATCGTGCACAAAATATCATTACTATGGTGTAAATTACTAAAGGTTAGAAATTAAATTTCATCCAAATGATTAATAAGCAACCGAACTCGTGCTCTATAGTGTACTTCAATAATGTCCATACAGGCTTTAGTATTTAAATTGGTTAAATATTACTTAGGACTGAGTTCACATTAGGAGTAGCACTACAGTGTAGTTAGCTATATTCTGAGTTCAACTAGTTTAAATCTATTTATAGATGTTGAAAATTAATACAAATACTATGTTAAATTTTATGGCATGTGATTATTTATTTAAGGACGTTAACCAGAAAAAGGATCAATGTCTAGAAATCAAATGAAAGAACCAATTCTTTTATAATAAATATAAAGGAAGTAGAAATCCCAGTTCAAGCAAGTTCGAATTATATAAAAGTAAAGAACATGCAAGAATTTTTATAATGGTTCTGCGTAAACTCTGGCCTACATCCACTTTAATCTCTTTTATTTGTTTGTCTCTCTTTGGATTACAACAATTTATGTTAGATCTGATGACTTTCTAGTGGATCTTAAATTTAGAATGGAGTTTCTCGATAGTTTGAGAGTAAGAAGATAGAAGTGAAGAAGAGGGAGAATTCTCCAATTGAGAGATCAGATCTAGAGTGAAGAGCTGAAGATTAGAGAAGAGACGAAGAACAGGGAAGAGATCACATTTTGGTCATAGGTAGGCTGGTATTCATAAAGAAACAGTCGTGTTGGATCAAATGTCTACTTGAAGAAGAGTCCAAAGATCAGCTTAAAGTCACTTGTAAAATTGTAGAGTAGCATGAGTTAGCCAAAAATGTCAGTACTAGTTTAAACATGTTGATGCCGACATGTTTTCTTAGTCTGAACCACTTCAAACTTCTTGCATCCTTTTCCTAACTTCATTTCACAACATATCATATTGTTTCCATTGATTGTTGGTTGATTTTTATGATCGTTCCTTTATTGCTTGGTTTATTCTATCGTTTTAGTTGTAACTCTTCAATCTTGAAATAGGTTATCCAAAACCCTTATAAATAACTTGGACATACATGCGAGAGATAGATAATAACTCGTGTGGAGTTGGAGTGGAGGAATATGAGAGCAAAAACAAGTTGTCATCGACATGAACAAGTCAACACCAACTTGTTTAATTAGTGTATTTTTAGATGAAACTTCTCTGAGCTATTCTTATGCTCCACCTAAACATACCTTCAAGATTTCTAGTCATTTTCTCCTTATTTTGGTCTTCTATGTCCAAATGAAATTAGCTTTGTCTCAAAAGAGGGTTAACATTTTCTCCTTAGAGTATGCTTTTCAGATGTAAGGTGTGCTTTTCTCAAGAACAAGTTCCAGTAATTAGCCTTTGATAGTTAAGCTCTTCGGCTATCCACTAATCTTAATCTTAGTGAATCATTTAGTTCATTTGGATTCTCTTACAAATCTCAGGCTGTTTCGAACCTATTGTAGCTAAAGACTCTAATCTTTGCTTAAATGTGTTTATACATCATAATTATTATGATTTCATTCGAAGTTATTACATCACATATCAAAATCGCCCCGTGTTCATCTGGGATTTATCTATTTTACTCAATTATAAGGTGTCTAAATCCTTTAATAAAATCAAACCTGTTTCCTTCTAAGGTTCGATCTCTTCAGATCGTTTATCACTCAATCTTGGGTTTTGATCTCTTCGGATCCATGCCGAACGCGCTTGCTCTCTAGCTAAGGAACCTAGTGACCAAGAAAGCCCATCTGATCACTCTTCCATGAGGGGACTTATTTTTAGTATAAACCCATCCACTCGCTCTCCGACAAGGGAGGTTACACCCTACACTCAGTCCCGTCTCTCCTGACATGATTTAAAGTGATCAATATCATATTAGTCTATCTGATCGCTCTCTAACGAGGGGACTCGTACCCTGCACTCTGGTCTTGACTCTATAGAAGGGACTTAAAGTGATCAATATCGGTCATTACATTCAATGCGAATTTTTCAAAAGTCAAATATTCAAATCAAAGAAAATAAGCAGAAGTCCTAATTATCCATCCCAGACATCTAACTCAGAGAATGCCTAAGGTCCAATCTAGTTCCCGTACATGTGAAAGCGGTCTGAGGTTATTATCGTCCTAAATGGTCCTTCCAGACCTCTAACTCAAAGTGTGCTTAGAGGCCAATCTAGGCCTCGTACATGTGTAAGAAGTCCAAATTATTATTATTCTAACTCTTCAAAGAAAGAAAAAGTGAAGCAAGGTGGTCAAACCCGACTCCCGGCCGTCCCAATCATGGGATTTCGAGTCTCGGACCAAATCCCTGGTTGTTCCTTGATGCGTTCATTGTAGATGGGGTTTTCTCTGGTAGCACCATCGCAGTTTGGTTCCTCACATACTGCTACAGCTGGTTGCTGCGAACCAGTTCTTCTATCAGATCATAAAGGTCTTGGCACTTATTCATTTCATGTCCCTCTAACTCATAAAAGATGCAGAAATTTCCAATTCTTTTCTCTCGATCTACAGACTCTCTCCTAGCAGGGTTTCAATGGGGATATGCCCCATAGTGTCTAGATATGTCTACTTCGGGATCTTTGTTAAATCAGTGTAGGAGGATAATTTTGGCTCCTTCCTTTGTCAATTCGGTTCCCGGAAGTCATCATCAACTCTTCTCTTTCATTGTCCTTTCTGTTCCCTACTCCAGATAGTCCTCTGTCATCCAAATTATTCATTTTAGCGTCCTTAGCTTCGGCGTCTTCTTGACACAAATGTCTCTCATCTTCATGGTAGAATTCTGCAAGATCCATTGGTGGATCCCATTCCAATGCAATTTTTAAGTCGGTCTTGCTAGCGACTCTAGACACTGCCACCATTACAATTATTAATGGATCGAGCTTATCGATTATGGCTGCTGTTGCATTAAATATTGTCAAGCAGCTTCTCAAAGTCTCTTTGGGCCTTTTTCTCATGCTTGATAGCATCGTCACATTCTTTGATTGCAAGACGTGAACTCTGAACTATCTAAAAAACTTATTCACTAAATTGGTCCATGTGCTTACGAACCTATTCTTTAGTTGTCTGAATCACATCGCCGCCAAACTGTTATGTATAATGGGAAGCACCTCCACATTACATCCTCAGAAGCACCCAATAGCTCTATATGTCGGATGTATTTTATTAGATGAATCGTCAGATCCGACTTTCCATCATACATTTCTAGTGTTCCAAGCTTGAAGTCTGGAGGGTTTCTCGCATTTCGAATATTAGAAGTGAATGGATTCTTTTTTATTCCCTCCAAACTCTAGCCTAAAGGTCCACTTCTAACTATTCTCCTTACCAATTCAATAATTTGGTTCTCTCGATCCAATGAAGGTCTTCAACCAAACGCGATGTTCTACCCCCTACTCCTGTGGGGAACTCCTGCACATACTCTAGCATGTACTCCTCTTGCTACACGTTAGCATCCTTACCTACTCCTCTGGCTTCACTTTGTTCTCCATTCCTATAGAGTGGTTCCAACACATACTCTTCCAATCATTTCCCATTCACATTTTGATTTCTATTACTAGCTCTATCATCGCTTGCTCCTAGCATTCTAGCATGTCCCAAGTTCACACCAGCGTTTCCCCGAGTATAATTGTCTTGGTATCGAGTTGATTGGGGTCGGTATCGAGTTGTACAATTAGTGCGGGCATCGTTCCAGTTTGCTCCGCTCCAACTCCAAATATTCCTGCATCAGCTCCTAGCACTTGGTTCTGAATTCCTATAGCTCTAGCTATTACTTGTTTTCCCATTCTATGGGAAAATCCATTAAGTGTTTCCTGTTATCGAGTCATTAATCCATCTTGCATTTCTTTCATTATTTTCTCCATCTCTTCTCAGGTTATATGGATAGATTGATGAGAATTTAAGGACATCTCCTAGCTTCCCCCATGCTCAGGTTAGCTTGCTCTAGCCATAGATCTAGTGTTATGCCTCTTTATCTTCTCCAAATCTCATATTTAAGCTTCAAGTCATCAAATCTAGCTCTCGTTCTCAATGAAAGCAGTAAAATGTTAATCCAAAAATGGATCAAACACCCAAAAGTCAGATGAAAGCACTAGGTCTTTTTACAATAAATGTAAAAGAAGTAGAAATCTTAGATCAAGCAAGTAAGAATAGAAAAAAAGTAAAGAACACAAGAATTTTTATAGTGGTTCGACGTAATCTATGGCCTACATCTAATTTAATCTCTTTTATTAGTTGTTCTCTTTCTGGATTACAACTAGTTATATCAAATATGAATACTATCTAGTGGATCTTAGATTTACAAAGGAGTTTCTAGAGAATTTGAGAGGCAGAGGATAAGAGTGAAGAAGAGGAAGATGTCTCCCATTGTAGATAGATCAGATCCAGAGTGAAGAACCGAAGAACAGGGAAGAGATCATGCTTAGGTTACGGGTAAGCTACTACTTATTGAGAAATAGTCGTGTTGGGTCAGAAGTCCACTTGGAGCATAGTCGAAAGATCGGCACGAAGTTACTTATAAAATTCTTGAGCACCATGAGTTAATCAAACATGTCGGTACCGACTTAAACATTCGACGCCGGCATGTTTCGTTGGTTCGAATCACTTTGAACTTTCTTGCATCCTCTTTCTATGTTCATTTATGGATTTCATGTTGCTTCCATTGATTGTTGGTTGATTTTGATGACCTCTCCTTTATTGCTTAGTTTATTCTGCCGTTTTAGACGTTAAGTCTTCAAATCTTGAAATAGTTTGTCCAAAACCCTTGGAAATCACTTGGACATACATGTGAGAGATATATAATAACTCACATGGAGTTGGAGTGGAGGAATATGGGCCAAAATCATGTCATCACTGACATGAACAAATCAGCATTGACTCGTGTAGTTACTGTATTTTTGGGTGAAACTTCTCGAAGCTATTCCTTTGCTCCATTTGAATGTGCCTCCAAGATTTTAAGTCGTTTCGTCCTTGTTTTGATCATCTAAGTCCAATTGAACTCTACTTTGGCTCAAAAGCAAGTTAACAAAGAGCATATATTTAGTTAAAATAATATATAATTATTATATACTAATCTAGTTTGATATATGACTTAATTAATTAATTAATTAACATATAGTGTATTAATTAGGTCTAACATCATGAATTGTCACAATAAAGGGGTAAAAATGGATACAAAGGAAGGTTTTAGCCGAACCTTTTGATTATATCAGATCTAGATTTATAAGAGTTGAAAAGATAAAGATATTTTATATTTATGGCGACTATGAATTGCAATGCCTTCTCTCATTCATTACACTACATACAAATCAAATGCAGCCTTAGCCTTCATTAAATTAATTAAAGCCTAAAAGTTAGGATTTGCAACGTGTTTTTATATTTCAAAATTTTATACAAACACGTATCTTCAAAATTTATATAAATAATTTGGGAAAATAATAATAATAATTTTAATATTAAATCCTAGTCGGAGACACCTTCGACCTCAATAACCAACAGCCTCTCTGGGTCATATAGCTTCTTCCTATTGCAGCTTCTCCTTGTCTCCTCCCAAATCCTAGCCAGAGACACTTCCGACCTCAGCAACCAATAATTAACTCACCACCTCATGTGCATACCAGACCTCCCAGGATCATGCGCCAATTCAGAACCCTCTCTAGGTTAGAGGAGCAGAGCCAAGCACCTCCCTTCCATAGCCATGTTACTAGCTCCTTCGACCGCGTCGATTTATATATCCTTTTCCTTTCCTTTTCACTTTTAAATATTAGATGCAATGGGTTTTCTGAATTCCGGGTTAAGGCATGGTTAAGGCTCCGCTTGTGAGTTTGTAGTATTGGCTATGAATGGTTTTGATAGTCCCGATTTTGACCGTAAATGATCGTAGCGGTTTTGATAGTACCGACTCTGACTGTAAATGATCGTAGTGGTTTTGGTTGGTTCACATGAGGAGTTGTTATAACCAATCAATACATGCTTGAGAGTTCAACATACACCTGTTTTGAGAGTTTTCCACTAAAGTAACATTACATACACACACATATATATCTTTATAGTTATTCTGTAGTTTTGTGAAGATTAATTGCACAATATAATTAGTGAGGGTATAGTTGGAAAAGAAATAACCCCTCAAAACTCATCAATTCGATGGGTTGAGAATTATCATCAAAATTACGTTGCATCGGTTTTCATTAGTTTTATAACCAACTACAACTAGTGTGAAAAAAAGTTACAAGCAAGAGTTATGATAACATATAAATTACAGAGCCGTTAAAAACCAGTCAAAACCAATAGAAAATAAACTCTCAAGTGGAGCCTAAATGTTGAGTTATGGAAATGAGAAAATGAGTTCAAGGAAAGAATTAGGTGCGTAGATATTTATTACCAAGGTTATTTTACAATTAAGTCCTTTATTTCTTTTGTACTACAATTTTTTCACTTTAAACTCTTCTATTTACAAACAAATAGCTTTTATTAATTTATTAGTTGGTAAAATAACTTTATATTCAATCAAAATTATTTTATTACATAATTTACAAATGTATTTGAATAAGTCAAACTATATATTTGGATTAAATGAATATTTCTTGTTTAACTCCTTAAATATATGCTAATAATTTAAAAATGAAAATTTACTCAAATTTTTTATTATTTTTAGTTTCACTAAATACTTTAAATGAATAATAATTATCTACCTTTCTTTATTTATATATTTTTTATTTCTAGAATTAATTTCTCATTTTCATTTATTCCAACTCTATGCAAAATTATTACAACATATAAATATTTTACATTCATTGTAAATTTATTCGAGCTTATTGATCTTTAAAATGGAATTAATTAATTTAAATCACTAAAATAAAATTTCCCTATCTCAATTAATTTTAACTCAATAAAATAGTTTAACAAAAAATTTCATTCAAAAATTCAACTCGAATAATTTATTTTAATAAAATTTAATTTATTATCAGTATACTGGAAGATATATTGTTACAGTAAATCCATGTCTAAAATGAAATAGGAATTTATTTGATGAAGTGCATAGTTTAATGGTTTATAAATGAACTAAAAAGTGTGTGTAGTATGTAAGAAGAATATAATTTAGCAAATAGGCAAGCTTAATTTATTTTGCATATGGAATTGCATATTCCTCGGTTAACTTAAAAAAAAATGTAACGGTGTTCATTTTAGTGACAAATGTTTTTTTAAAGAAATGGGTGTTTTATTTAACGTAGTGAATTTTTTTCAAAATGATCAATTATTGTTTAAAGCGATTTAAACAATAAACGTATAATTTATTAAAAAAATTATATTTTAGAAATTAAAAATATGTAAGAGATATCTTAAAGCATATCATATATATTTGAGGATGTATAATCAATGAAATATATAATTAATTAGCAAAGTAGTTAGTAGCTCATGTTATAAATTAATGATTTGAAAATAAATAGAATATGCTCTGAGAGCAAATACTATGAAAAAATTTGTTCTAATATAATATATTTCGTTATTTACTAGATTAATATACTTACTAAGGAAACATTAAACATGGTGAAGATGTAACAACCTACACCCGAGTAGGCCCATATTTTTGCTAAATCAAAAACCAAGTCCAATAAAGTGTGGACCATTGCTCGATGCTGACGAGGACACTAACCATTTTAAGTGTCAATCCTGATAAGTAATTATGCGACTTATTATGTTTTATTATTCCACTATGAGTTATATTGTTAGTGCTCTGATATGCTTTCTTCCATTTATTTGCTGGATACGAAATCAATGATCCACATTTTGATGGACTTGGGTTTTCGATTTAGCAAAATCTGGACCCATTGGGGCACAGATTGTTACATAAAATGTTTGAGTTAGCTTAGGTAAATAATCATACAAAATCTAAGCATTCTGATTATATGAGCCAACAAACAAAAATTTAAACCTTGAAACATTTTACAAATTATTGGTAGCATTATTGCTTAATATTTATAATTTTAAACTTTTTTATGACATAAATGGATAAAATTTTCCTTTATAAGTATTACCAACAGTTGTTTAAACTAACCCGTTATGATTAATGTGCAGAATAAAGAACTATAATTTTGAAGATTATTCTAAAGTAAAATGTGTGCATGTTCGAATGTAGATACATATGTGTTGATATGCTAGGTCCATGAAGATAATTAGATGGTTATATGGAAACATGGCCGCAAAAAATCGCATCAAAACGGGAAGCTTGCCCGCTAAATAAATAACAATTGCCAAAAAGTTACATATGATGATTTATTATGTGAATTGATTTGTATTGGATCATACATTATTTGGCATTGGTATTTTTATTATTTTGAGGTTGTTGGAAGACTCATTAAGCATAGAAGGTGGTGTTGGATTTTACTAGAATCATAGGAACATGAAAATAGCTACAGCTATCCCTGTACTAAGTACTTCACATATAAATAAGTGTCATTAATTTCTAAGTAAATTTATAAGTACAACTTATATTATTGATTTTATGCTTTGTAAAAATATAGTAACTAGGAGGCTAATGTATTGGTACTCGTAAATTTATTATGGTTAAAAAATGACTAGAGCGTCAATAATCTCAACTATGATGTTTTAGGACATGAATAATAAATAAATTAGCAAATCGGTTCTACAAAGTAATTTTTTTTTGAGAATGAATGTTAGCTGGTTAAATGATGGTAGCCGCTACATAGCGATGTTTTGGATGTAAAAACAATCATTATGTGTTTATTGAATTATATAAATGTAGATATAAAGTAATAGATAACTTTCTATGCTTGTTAGTATAGTTTTTGTCGATGGTTGGATCTTGATTTTCTATACCTTTTATAATTGACTAAACGCGTAGAATGTTAATTTGAATTTAAATAGTTTATATCTTTACTAATTAACGTTTTTCTATGACTACCAGAAACTTACCTATCAAATTTTAGATTTTACCTTTTGAATATGTAATAATTATTTAACAAATGAACTCATTTGGGATGTATTAAGAAGTTAACTAAATCCGAGTAATGAGCTATGATAAATTAAAAGGAGGAAATTTAGTAAGTAACAACATTTTAATGCTATGATAATTATTTCTTATGGGCTGTATTATTTTAAACATAAATATAAAATAATTCTTCGACTTTAAAACTTAAAAATTGAAAAAAAACTTATAAACCACATGTTGGTGCTAGGAAATTAATCCAATATTGGTAAGCGTATTTTAAATTGGTGTTAAGGGTGTAAAGTCGATAGCAAAATGTTTTAACATTTTGGTCAATGGGAAATTTTGTTTTCCCTCTTTGTTTATGTGCCATTATGGTTGGGATATTTAGGATGCGCGTTCATTTCATCGGCATGGTGCTTGGTCTACTAGCTTACTCTTGTTTGATGAAGAGGCATGAGGGAATACTGTACTTTTGCCGCATATGTGTGTATACCTTTATGATTTATGAGAACATGCTGCCTAGAAAGATGAGTTTCCATGGTGCTTTCTAATGGATGATTGGTTTATAAGTTATTGGTGTGATAGTTTAACCAATCTTAATACCTGACATGTTGTCACATCTTTAGTTCCTATACATCACTTGATGCGTAGGGTCGCATTTATCATTTGATGGCTTAACTACCACTTCTCTCTCATATATATTTGGAGATTTGATGTGTGATATGCTGTAATTATGAGCTAGATACATAAAATTGGCTGTTAATTGTAAAAGTAAATTGCAGAGATGCAATTCCTTTAGTGAGGAAAAATATAACGGCCCTAAAATTTACACACTTTAGAAATATTTTAATAATGAGATTTAATGCCTAATAATAATATGAAGTAATACACTATAATGGATTGTTTAAGTGATGAGTTTAATTAAAATAAAGATTTAAAAAAAGTGGATTCTGTATAATTAAATAAATGTGATCTAATTAAGGGTCAAAATAATTAATTTATATAAATGAAAGAATTAGTCCATGTTACCTTCTCTATTGCGTCCATAATGCTTGAGGAACAAATTTTGATACATAATATCATATGCTTTGGAGTTACATTTTTAGGGATATAAGCCTTTAAAGTTAAACGATTCACGCAGATCCTTTTGGACCAAACATGTGTAGATATCCATAACCAATCATTTGATTATAAAAATGAATATTATAGAACCCTTGCAACAGCCCCCATACTTCCGTCAGCCTTGTATTCTCATTTTCCACCTCTTTGATGTTCAATAAGTATGTCTTAACACATAAATGCATCAAAGCATAAAACAACACCCCATAAATTATATATTATATAAAAGCTCTTGACAAGATAAATCGAAGATAATTAGGTTCTCATTGCAATAGTGTTTAGGTTGTCTAGATTTCGTAGTTAAAGTTCGAAATCAACAAATCCTAAATCGAATTAGGCATTTCCGATTAGGGAGTCGATAGGCAAAATTGGAGACATGGGTTCGTGGAGCTCAAGCATAGAGTCTATTAATGGTGGTTGCTTGGCCTAAATCGGTCATCGAGACCGGAATTTTCCAAAAAACATTGTTATCAGGGTTTTTACATTCATATTAGCCACAAAATCGAGCTCGAAGGTGGCGAGGAAAGGTTGATTGGTAGAGGCATTGGCATGGAGTCCAATAGAGATTCCAATGTCATCGTTGGTGGTCGAAGCACCAAATTTCTTGGTTAAAGTTCAATGTCGGGTCGATTATTTTGATTTGGGAAAGAAAGTGATTTTGTAACAAATCCGTTATAATTTTATTATTCACAAATTAGACCGTACGACTTTTAAGTATCATATCTTTTGCATATGACATCCATTTCACATGTGTTTTGTTGCATTGCGATTGTATCAAGGTTTTTGACATGATGGTGTGACTTGAATCAACATTTGGACTATTAGAAAGTATGGATAAGGTGAGTAGGAGTGACTCTCTACTTATTATGTAACGACCAGGATTTTCGACCCTTGAAAATTAACACTGATACATCCTTGTACTGCAAATCCAAGTGCCATAAAGCCCGATTGTTAAGGAAAAAGAAAGTAAAGATAGAAAAAAAATCTCACACAATTGGAATATCATATATTATTTCAATATATAATCTTTACAGTGAAATTTTTTGAATACAATATCAAAGTCTAAACTAGATTCAGCCTGGATATTTATAAACCCTCTATCCTTACAAATGCTGAAAAAATAAATACAAATGCAATAGATGCGGCAGATAATAGAATATGTCTATACATAGATGAAGGCATCTAGCTCTTCTATAGAAACTCCAAACATCTTCGACTAAAATTGAAACTACTTGGATATGACCCGAGTACTGAAAGTGCTCGGATGAGGCTTGATAAACTAGTGTGAGATACTCAAAATTTTAAATGTATAGATCATGCTGATGTCAATCAAAACCTTTGCAAAGTAAGGTATCTCATAAGACTACGACCACATATAAATATAGATGGGTTTTTATTTCATGATAACCAAAATACTTTATACTTGGACCATTTGATATTATTATTAATGACATTCTTTTGAAAACACTTTTCAAGTAAATATATATAAAGCAAGTGTCAATACCCAGACTAAGTTATGGTAAAATATCTGTACTAAGTTAGTGTAATATACTTGGATGGAATATATGATACCAAAAGGGTAGCTGAAATGTTTGTAAAGCATTACAGCTATTTTGAAACTACAATCAAAACCGTAAGCTCGTATTTGGATTGGATTTCCAACATTATAGAGAACCAGTGGCTTTCTCCTTCGATCCATGCATAACACAAAGTTTTCGCATAGCTTTACATGATCTTCGTCGGCCTACGAACTACGTTGTTATACTACTTTGGAATAGAGTATTACTCGATGGCTTTACACGATCTCCGTAAGCCTCCAATATCTACGCATTTTATCATCTTAAGGCAACATATGCCTTTCATTCCTCATAACTAATTGCCGAAAATATGTCCTGCAGGTCATATAACTACCGTATCATCTTCGGGATGTGAGGCTCATGAAGCTACACTAAACTTCTACAAAGACACGCTTTATTTCACAAAAAACCATGCTTTGCCTTTCCAATAACAGGTTTCTATTTGAATGCCACATTGTCATTCCTTCAATCACTAATGACTTTCACGAACATACAACCACTGAGCTCGTATATCTCAGAGAAGGTGTTAAGCTAAGAGAAGTTGCTTTCTGTACCACCAAACAGATGTATGTTTGTAAACGTCAACGTTATGATCTTAGAAATGCAATGCCAAACATTCATCCATACAAGTTCATTCTAGGATTGAACGAAACTGAAGACACTCCTCCTACCACATCCTGGGAATCACCCCTAGGATCAGTAGCAAGAAATCTTTGCATTACCAAGATTTCAAAATGCAATAGGACCACTGCTATAATAAATGTCTCTATATTCGGAGCGACCAAGAGAATGTCAATAACCGGTCCTTTCACTATGAAGATCTTTGGTCTTCAATACAACAATTTTTTTTAGAATGCAGACATCAGTGCTATATAAATATGATGTAGGGTAAGCCCTTAGGACTTGTGATAGAAATCTCAACATTCCAAAGATCCCATGTCTTTAATAATCATCATCATCAACACGTCTTCACTTCTGAACGCATACATTGGTTTGAAGTGGTTTTAAGATAAAAATCGCCCAGGTCCGACCCTTGTTCCTTCGCATCAATCATAGATTAAGTTAAGTTCACATGTGATTATCAATCATCAATCAATTTAATTTATCTTTTTTTCCATTCATAAATATCTCAAAGAGACATATTATTTCAAATTATTCTATTTATCTTCTTAACAGTATATGAATCATTAAGCCTCATTTATCAAATTCGTTTGGCTAGTTAAAACCCTTTTTAGATCTTGGAATAATTCCAAATCATTTCATATTTTGTTTAGGAAAATATTTTCAAATCATTTATTTAATTGTTTAACAAGGATTTTCCACTTCAAATCATAATTTTAAAATGGGTCAAAACAATGTTATTTAAGACATCATTTACTATAAACCCAAATCGATTAATTTTAAGTATAGGAATTAAAATAACTCCAAATAATTTATTACATCTCATATTGGAAAATATTATTTTAGAGTATCCGAATTTTCCCTTCGACATGTCCCGTCCCTCGCCAAAGTCTCTCTGGATCTCACAGACGAAACAAGTGTACTAGTCGTTTCCGCATACTCCTTTCATTTTTAGAAATAATTCATAAAACTTCCAACTCATTATTTAAAACACTTAATTTTTTTTTAAACCCTTTATAGAAATATGAAAAATAATGGTTAACTTTAAAATCATATTTCACGAATTATTGAAACTGCTGTGAGCAAGTGCTGCAAACAGCGTGTTAAAGTTTCTTTAATCAAACAACATTTTTGCTTCACATATGTTCGTTTTTCGTACTAAAACCAATTTTAAAACAATTTAAGTGATTTATAAGATTTATTTTATATTTTTAAACATTTTAAAAATATATATTTAGAGCATTTGCTGCTTTGGCCATGGAAGTGCGATTTTATCAAAAACTTGATTTGCTCATAATTTAAAATCTACATAATAAAGTTTTGATTTCCTTTCTTTATTTAAAAAATATGGATATAATAGTTTGAAAAATTCATGTCTCAAAGAATTCCAAGCTATATTCCATTTCGTATACTCATTTGAAATCTTCGGCGTGAAATCACGAACTACCTTTATGCGATGCGTCTAATTTTGACTTGTTTTTCAATTTCTTTTCGAACTTCATGGAAACACTTTTAAATGTTTATAAAACATTTCAAAATCATTTTAAACTCATTTTAAACAATATTTTCATATTCAAACTCCTTTTCCATTTTATTTCATATTATATTATTATAATATTTATTTCAACCTTTTTAGATATTTAAAATCATTAAGAGGCTAATAATTTCCATACACATATTTGTATGGATTTAATTCTCATTAATTTAACTATGGTTAATTAATAAAAATTTCTCTTGTCATTTATCGAACCAAGTAATCATCCATATTAACATCCATATATTCAAACAAGTAATCAACCAAGTAATCACATACTTAATCATCCAATATATATTATATTTTCATACCATGAAACTTAGAATTATTTTGAGATTAATTAGTGAATTTAAATGTGAGTACTCACCTTTAACCAAATCGTTTCATTTTCTACCAACATACTTATACAACAACACTTCACTAACTCATCTTCTACTCCATTCCTCTTTGCTTTATGTTCTCGACCTCTTTTTCCAAACTCTTGAAAATTCGGTAGAGCTTCCATAGTACTTCAAACTTCCTTCTATATTTTTGGAACAAAATGAACGACACTTACTTCTCTTTTTCTTACACCGGAGCTTTCCAACTTTCTCCTTCCTTCTACGTGGGTTTGGCCTCATGATGATCCCCTCCTTCCTCCATCATTTCTTCACTTAGATTCTAAACCATATTCTAATGATAATACAAGAACTTTGGAAAATTTTGATGGAGTTTGGAGTTGGTTTGATGTGATTTTAAGAAAAGTTAGTAAGGAAAAAGAAGAGAGGAACCCATTAAAATGGAGAGGAAGGGGAAGAAGAAGAGAAAGAAAGGAATGGAATGAAATGTGAAGATTTGTGAGGCCTTAGGGTTTTATTTATGGGAAAAGCTAAAAGTGGCAATTTACCAAATTAACTCTTTACAAAATTACCAAAATACCCTTACTTAAAGTTGAAGTAAGTTACACTTTTTCAACAACTTACCATCACATATCACATCCGTGCATTATGTCATAATCACTTAATGATTAAGAAAAGTAATGTAATGATTTTGTTGGATTTGGATGCAATTGATTTGATGTTTGCTTTTTTTACTTTTGTTAATTACCTAAGTTACTTTACTAATGACATTCTAGAATTTTATTATGGCACTTAGAAAAAATAAACATGTTTTGTTATTAAAATATGTGTATTCATATGTTAAAATATGTTAAAAAAGGTGCAATAATGTTGCGACAACTTATATTGAACAAAAGATTTTACGATCACATTTCGACATTTTTGTTAAACTATTTATTTGAAAAAACAAAACTTAAAAATAAGTTTATTATCATCTTTAAATTATTAAAACATGTTCATTTGACTTATAAACCATATTTAATAATATTAAAATCCAATTATAAAAAACGACGTCGATTGGTCGAAGTGCGACGAAGTTTTTACACTTTTATAGAACAAGTATATATGTTTATAAAACCATTATAATCAAATTTCTATTATTATCGTAACATTATATAACCATTAAAAAGTGTTATTTACCATTTACAACAATTATCTGAATGTATATCAAATTTTATCGAAAACCGGCTTTTGTCAGTTTTACGACAAAACTTTAAAATCTTTTTATAATTCTATAAATAAGTTCACCATTCTTATTTATCAAATAAAACATAATTATTTAAGTTTTAAAATTCTACATTTGAATATTTAAAATTAGTTAAATCTTCCATTTAAAATTTATAAAAGTATTGGTTGTTACACTTTATAATATCTTTCATACTCTTTTACATATTCCTATGAGATCTTAGTTTATAAATCCAATTAGTACGATTGAACACAAACATCTAGTAATACCTATATTGATTGGATTGAATTATTGGATTGGATATGGACAAATCGACATAGATAATTTTTTTGGAGAGCTAGGTTGATATCAATCACATTATTTAAATGTATAAATTTATTATCCCTATATTGGTTGGATCGATATTACTTGGAGTATTCTTATATCTGCAATGTTTGGATTGTTTATATTTCTGTATTGGTTGTGTTGGTATATTGTTCATATGGTTTTAAAAAACTAAAAAGTAACCTTTTAAGGGGAAAATTGGAAAAAGGGAATGGTTTGAGTATAATTCGAATGGACTAATGATTAAATAAAGAACCCTAAATACATATACAAAAATTGTATTATAATTCAAGGCAGAGATGTCTATTATACTTCACTCAGCCTACCCTTAATAGTATGAAGTATAGATGCATATCAAAATTCTATATTTGTAACATAATTGTTGGCATTAGAGCCATCCCATTTTTACTTACGGGGGAGAGGTTGCCTTGATCGGGTGCATTCGTTCGATGGTTGTAGGCGAGATAGAGAACCCTATTTCGAGTATTAGCATTTTGACTAGTTCCTACTTGTTTTTTATGCCTAAAGTAAACCAAAGGTAAAAAAATGCGAAATAAGTGCAAAATGAATGGAAAATTAAATAGGTATGGGTCGTATCGACTATTGATGGTACATTTACAGGTAGTGTGCATGGGTGGTTCATGTGTTGACCTTCTCATTATGGTCTTTACCTTATAGAGGGATCTAGAGTTACACTAAACTAAAGTGTAGTATCAATTATTGATGGCATGTTTATATGTTGTGTATGTGGGCAATTGATGTATTGACCTTCTTGCTAGCATCTTTACCTTATAAAGGGGATCTAGGGACACATTATCCTTGATTGTAGTATTTCTTTTGTTTGTTAATAGCAAGGTTGGTTACCCTTTTATTTGTTGCCCATCTTTTGTATTATCACATTATAAATGTGCTAACAAATTGAGTGTTGAGGGGCACCCGACTGAGTGATATTGGAGTATTACCCCTAGACCATTGTCCATGTTATTTGAGTAGATTAGTTATCATTCTTTTTAGGGACACTTCTCCCCTACCATACTTTATGTTCAAATCCTCGATTTTTTACCTTTTTATGTCTATTCTTTGGAAAAGGCTTAATTGCATGCGATTGAATAGCAAGGAATGAGCTTGTGGAGCAATTGGAGCATAGAGATTCATGGATTATTACTATAGCTACAATAAGTTTACCTTATTTATTTCATATTAGATATTTTATTATATGAGACCATTTATGTATGGGATATTATGTATTATTTTATACCCATGTGTTTGGATGTTATGCACATTGATTTAGATTATTATATTTAATTAAAATTTAGTTAAACCATATCATGTCCTATATGTGATATCAGCCATATTTTGTATATATACATTTGATATATGTATATTTTCTTTCCACCATCTGATTTATGTATAGTTCATGATAGATTTTTTTACGGCGTTTAAATTTTTACTATTTCAACTATTTATACATCATACTTGGGGTTTAGGTGCCTATCGAACATGAATTTCAAGCATTACAAATAGCGGGTTGTTTCAACATGAGTCCTAGTAATAAATTTTCTTTTATTTACACTATCATATATTTTACTGTATGTGAAAATGATAGACTAGCAAATAGTAAGCTGAGCAAGGAAACTCATAGATAGAACAAAAACTCTCCATCACTGAAATAGGCTAGCCCACGATCACTATGTCGTCATGGCCCAATAAAATGGATTATATTCACATGATATGAAATATGAATATGCTTTAATGTATGTGCATTATCTAAGTGGTTTTTCCACAAAGCTACAACAACATGGCTTCCTCACAGAAGATGAAGTTAACCCAAGAATGGGTACAAACTCAAAAGAATTCAAAATAGTAGATAGGTTAGTAGATGTCCAGCCAAATTTCAATGAGCCAACCAAAGTGGAGAAAATAATTAAGAATTTGATGAAAAACTTCGCTTTAAGTTGTTTAATTTCTTACAAAGGTCGGCTAATCCATTTGCAAGATTCATTCGAACATTTCTGGAATTGACCTATTGATAATTTATCATGTACTTGGAATTGACGTATTGATACTTTGTCATGTACTAAACATAAATCCTGATACACATCCCAGACATTAGAAAATATGATCTCTTGATCATATGATGCTTTGCATGAAAATGTAAAAAAGTTCAAAGAAAATGGTTTCAGTAGAGAAGTTTGCTACCCTAAGTGGATGGCTGATCTAGTCTTAGTGAAGAAACAAAATAGGAAGTGGAGATCCTATGTAGACTTATTAACCTTAATAATTCCTGCCCAAAGGATAGATTCACCCTTCCTAGAATAGATCAGTTTGTAGATGCAACCAATGCTCATGAACTACTCACATTTATGGATGCATACCCAGTATATTGTTTGAACCTAATCAAAAGCATACAATTTTCATTACAAATAAAGGGCTGTATTGTAAAATGGTAATGCCATTTAGGTTGAAAAATGCTTGAGCTATTTATTATAGGTTGGTAAATAAAACGTTTCTAAACAAAATTCGAGAAATGTACAAGTATATGTGCAGCACAGTAATTTTAATGATAATTAATTAAAAAAGAAATTAATTAATAAATAATAACATCATAAAATAAAATTTTCAAAAATGTTTAAATTTGGCTATGCAGCCTACAACATTAGGTTTATAATGATTTTCTAATCAATTTTCATATATAAAGTTTTCCGATCAGAGTTAAAATGAAAAGGTTATCAACGTTTGAATAATTCGAGTAGGGAATATATATATATATATATATATATATATATATATTATATATATATATAATTAAGGAAACAAAAAGCAATTAATGGAAATTAATTAACGTTAATAGTAGCTTAGGATTAAAGAAAATTTAACGTGGAAGGAAATTATCCCAGGTCGAAGAGAATGGAAAGAAATTAACCAAATTAACATGGCAAATTAATTGTCATTAACATCTACAACCAGTTGATCCCTAAGTCATGCTGGTCGACCATTAGCGATCGATCGAAGGAGGTGGTGGTGGACCAGTTGAGCTGTCAATTAGAGAATTTCGATGTGGCCAAACGGCCTATATTCAAAATAGTTTAATCTAAAGGCTGACATTGTTTAACCCCTACTAATATGGGTCTAACCCCTTACTTTTCTTCTCATATTTTTTGAAGTATAACAATGCTCTGCCATTTTTTCTTCCCTACAAAATTGTAAATTCTTAAAAAAATATAGTTCATACGTATATACAAGTGAGAATAGAAAAGGATAACTGAGAAGAATAATAGGTCAAATTAAACCATCAAGCCAAGATAAATTATAATTCCGAATCTAGAATTTAAATTAAATTCACATCTCTCCTCTGATCTAGATATCTGATAAGTATATGTATAATTGCGTGTATGTATTCAAAGAGGGATAAAATGGAGTCAAATTGAACAACAAAGATTAGATCTGAAGATTTGAAAAGCTAAAACAGTGAGTGGAAAATTATATATTTTTATGTAATATTAGATTTATATCATTGTAACTCTATTTCTATATGCCTGAAATGTAAATTGGAGTTGTAAGCTAAATTTTTTATAAACGAAATTATAGACCTTGCCTACATATTCTTGATTGACAACTTAAATTATATATATGCAAATCTGGATAATGCTGGGTATTGGCAGTCCTTGAATTTAGTGTTGGGTAGTCCCTAAAACATATAAATTATGTGGTAATTCCATATTTGTAGATTTAAATGGTTGATGCAAGTAAGAATGTAAATTAAGTTATCACCATAAATCATGAGGTTTAAGTAGTATTTTAATTCATTGAAATATAGGGTGTTACAATGTGAATTTCTATAGATTATCAAGTTTGATTTATAAATAAAAGTTCTTACCCGGTATCCCGACCCAACTATATTGGACTGACTGTGCAAGGCAGATTTGACTGTTATCAAGAAGGATGACCATGGAGCAATGACTATATGACTCAGAAGTAGAGTTCAGATGGTTATACAAAGCCTGGATTGAATGGAGTTGATACATAGACTATGTAGGATGTTAGAAATATAGAGATTAGCTTGGATAGACAAGGGAACGACATAATTAGGTTGTACTCTAGGGATTGGCATAGTCATTTGGATGGATAGTCAACATGGATGAAGTGTTAGAGGGATCGACATAGGTGTTGATGCTTGGTTCAACATGACTTATTAGTACATGAGGGATCGATATGTCGATCTGGAGCAAGAGGGATCAGCATGTTGAGTCTTGAGGATCGACATAGTGTTGAGTCATAGGAGGGATCAGCGTGTTGTAATGAAGTCCAAGGGACATACACGAATAAGGAGGGACCGACATCGTATAATGGAGTTCAAAGAAAATGAATGAATGGCATGTAAAGGGATCAGTAGGGACAACTCTAAAATGAATCTGGACCAAAGATTAAAGAAAAACACGAGCTCCATTTATTCAATCAACATGATACTTGGAGAACCATCATGTCTAAGCATGAAGAAACTGCCATAGGGCCCACTTGGATAAGGAGGTTATGTAGTTGAAGTTTCAAAGAGATTGGTGGTCGCCTTCACCAATAAATACTGGCCTAGGGGTCATTCTGAGGATCTTTACGCTGTTGGTTACATAGCTCTTTTTATTGTAATCAACTCTGTTCAATACTCCATTATTTCTTGCTGTTTGAGATTATAGTGAATCAATAAAGAGAATATTCAAAGTAGACGTAGATAATCAATGTCGAACTACTATAATCCTCTTGTTCTTAATTTCTATTTTGATATGCTTATTATTTTGCTACACTCCTCTATTTTAATTTAGTGTTCTTCATTTACTTCTCTACACAACTTACTTGGGTGTTTGCAGCTAATTTAGTTGCAAACATTTTGGTGCTTTCACTATGAATCTGATTCGCAACGCTTTAGGATCCCCTTTGTTGCTACTGGATTGAGAAAATCCCCTGAAGGAGATTCATAGTCATCTTCAAAAACTTGCAGATACTACTCATATTTACTAGAATCTAAGCATGGAAATCGATAATGGTGAGGTATACCAGATCAACTTCTCAGAATATGGATGGGAATGAAACCGCTAGCATTCAAAAAGAAGCCCTAAGCAACCAACCTACTAATTTAAATGTGGAGCCTTTTGAAATCTAGAACCCTGCTGATTCTATAACCAGTGTTGAATTTAATAACTTGATGAGGGAGTTGATGGAAAGCCGTAGACAACCGAATGAGAAAATTTGGACTAATGCTAGCCTAATGAACCAGACTGCTCAACAATAGCGTAAGAATGCCATAAGGTATTCCACTTTTTACTCGGCGTCAAAGAGTTCAACCTCATCAAATTAATACGTAGTCATATGTGTTGCCGGATCGAAGGGAAATAAGAAGAAACATCATATCGTCACTTGGAAGACCAATATGTTCTGCTAAGACGGATCGGTGCTGATCCCTCCCTAGGGATCGATATCGATCCCTCCTCCAGAGGAGGGATTCTCCCGCAATACTTAGGAGATCGAGAAGGAGCTGTTTTTGGAAGCTTGAATGTTGGAGTTTGATTAAATGCTGACTGTGTACCCCATCGGAATGACGATGAGATGAATGCCCAAGCTGCACGTTAAGAGGATGGTGGACCAAGAAGGCGTGAAACGACCCATAGACGTCGATCAGACAATTCATGTGGAGTGGAGGGCGACCACCGTGTGGCATTGCCCATCCAAACACTGGATTTGTCGTCAATGGTCAGACAGTTGGTGAGAAAGAATCGGGGTCGACAAATGATGACTGGGGAATTTCGAGGATCCATACCCCATTTACTGATAATGTTTTGCATGTGGAATATCCGAGAAGGTTTAACATGCCTTCAATGCCTACCTATGAGGGAAAGACCAACCCTAGTCAGCACATTATAATGTACGAATAGTTGATGAATTTAGCAAGAGCCAATGAAGCGACCAAATCTAGACGCTTTCCTATAACCCACTATATAATAGAAATGATGTGGTTTATAAGACTTCCCTCGCGATTGATTCAAGGTTCGATGAACTGGAAACTAAGTTTATGGAGCAATTTCGAATCCATGCTACTCATCCTAAAGATATGATGTCACTTTCTAGCGTAATCCAGGCTCTGGGGGAATCATTGAAGGATAATCTGGAAAGATCGCCACTACAAAAGTTAGTAAATCAAATAATCATGCTATACTTATGGTCGTGATGAGAGGGTTTGATCTGGAATCTGAATTTGGTGGTTGGCTAGCTAGAAAACCGCCGACCACATTAAAACTCTTCTATTCAAAGGCAGCTCGATTTCTAAGGAAAGAGGAAGCCAAGTCCTCTAGGATAAACAATGTCGTGGGACTGAAAGGAGAAGCAGTACAAAACAACATTTCAATAAAGCAGTCTGATGATAGTTCCAAGAAATTCCAAGTGAATGTTCAAAACAAGCCGAATTAACAAAAGGGAAATGAGGGAAGGAATCAAGACCGAAAGAGGGAGCCTGGAAGGCCAAGTTCTAGGATTCCTATGTATGACAACTACACACTTGTAAACACATCCCTGGAGAGTATTTATCTATCCACTAGTAATACCTTTCTATATAAGAAGCTGCGTCTAAAGGAGTCGACGGAGACATAGTACTGCCAGTTTCACGAGTGTTACAGGCATAATACGAATGAGTGTAGTCATCTCCAGGATGCTATCGAGAAGTTGATTCGGAAAAAGAAATAGCAGTAGTCTGTGAGAACTCCATAGGATGGGGAACAGGAGACATCTGACCCCAATCGAGGATAAGCTTCGCGTAGGGCTGAGGAGCCTGCGCGGACCAGTGGGAAGCTAGTGATAAACACAATAATTGGAGGAGCACACCCTGTGAATAGAAATTAGTAAGAAATGGAGTGTTATGCTAGAGCGATAAGGTATGTGGACTTTGAGTATTGTTCAAATACAAAGGACGGAGCTCCGGCTAAGCTGCAACGCACGACGACTGATGATATAATGTTTAGAAGCAGGGATGTAGATAAATTAAAGGCTCCTACAATTGACCCGATGGTCATTTTTTCCATGATTGGTCCTGCTTTAGTGAGAAGTATTTTGATTGTGGAAGCTTGATGGATATTATTTTCAAGAAGGTATATGATCAAATGAGAATGGAGGCTAAAGATTTGAAACCATCTAAAGCTCGCATTCATGGTTTCAATGGTGTGGCAATTGAGGCTATTAGTTATATGGAGTTACCTGTTAAATTGGGGGAAGGTGAACGTAGGAGAGTGCACCGTTCAATGTTTTAGATGTTGATTCATCATATAATGTTTTTCTAGGTTCGAGCGGCACTGGCAGAATTTCGAGCAGCTCTTGCCCTATGGTGTTTTACTATAAAGTTTCCAACTGATAATGGTGTAGGAGTGGTCCATGGTGATCATGCAACTGAACGTGCCTCTTATGTAGCCAAGTTGAGGGAAGCTCAGCGTAAGGAAAAGGGAAAGGGTGTGGACAAATCTATCTACATCCAAGTTAATGATGGTTGACAATTGGCGCCTGAGCCTTGGCTTAGGTGCCATAGTCGGTTCTATAGAGATATGGATCCAAGGGATGATGAAGAGGAGCCCAAAGAGACCAAGGCTGCTCTGGCTGAGCTGATGACTGATATAATAGTCAGCCACGATGACCCATCACGAGTCTTGAAGATTGGATCGCAACTCAGCCCCTCAATGATGAGAGAAATTGCAGATTTTCTCCAAGCGAATCTTGATGTATTTGCTTCGACTTACTCTGGCAGTGTGGCATCTCACCTCCATTGCGAGCCATGCATTAAACGTTGACCCAAAGTATGTTTCAGTAAAATAGAAAAGGTGAGGCATGGATCTTGAAAGATACATCGCTTTAAAGAGGAGGTGGATAAACTGAAAGTCAATAGGTCTATTCGTGATGCCCTCTATCCTGAATGGATATATGATCCTGTGCTGGTCAAAAGGAAAATATGAAATAAAGAACATGTACCGAACAATTCAGACTTGAACAAGGCATGCCCTAAAGATAGTTTTCCCTTTCCAAGGATTGATCAGCTAGTTGATTCTACCGCAGGACATGAATTGTTTTATTTATTGATGTGTGCTTGGGATATAACCAAATTCCAATGCATATCCCTCATCAGGAATACTCCAGCTTTGTTACAGATGTTGGGTTGTACTGTTACCTGTAATGCCGTTTGGATTAAGGAATGCTGGAGCAACCTAACAAAGCTTAGTTAATTGGATGTTTAAAGATAAGATTGGGAGGATAGTGGAAGTCCATGTGGATGATATGCTCATGGAGTCGCGATGATCAAACGACCACATTCGGGACTTGAGAAAGATGTTCAACATCCTCCGATATGACAATATGAAAATCAATCCTTTGAAATGTTCATTTGGTGTCGTGTTGGGAGGCTTTATTTTCAATGCTCGTGGAATAGAAGCCAATCCCGAGAAGATTCATGTTATTTGAGATATTCAAGCGCTAAGAACCATTAAACAAGTCCAAAGTCTCAATAGGAAGGTTGTTGTCTTACGTTGATTTATCTCAAGAGCAACTGACAAATGCATTCCTTTCGATGATTTGATTAGGAATGGAAAGAGAAATTTCGAATGGACATGGGATTACGTAGGCGCATTTTGAGTTCTGGTGAATCATTTGGAGAGACCCCCTATCTTGTCAAAACTGGAAGACCATAAGGAGTTATACATTTATTTGGCTGTATCAGCACATGCTATAAGTGCCCTTGGTTCACTAAGAGAACAAGATTCAAAGGCAGGTGAATAGCATCAGTAAAAGATTAGCAGGAGCATAAAGAAATTATCCAAAGATAGAGAAATTGACGTACTGCTTGCTAATTGCATCACGGAAATTTCGTCCATACTTCCAGGCACTACCGATCAATGTTTACACTGACCAGCCTTTAAGACATGTCCTACAGCGACCTGAGACATCTGGAAGGTTTCTTAAATGGAACAACAGGCTTAGCCAGTTCGACATTATATATCTTCCTCAAAGAGCTATCCAGGTCAAGCATTGACGGACTTCATAGCTAAATTTATCGTGCATGGCGATCTTCCAGAAGGTAGTGAGATCCCAACTGTAAGATGGAAATTATACATTGATGGAGCATCCAATGATCATTATTCTGGAGCTGGAATTATGCTTGTGACCCCTGAAAACCGGTCGACTTGTTATGCTTTGAAGCTTGATTTTCTTTCCACAAACAACAAGGCCGAGTATGAGGCATTGATTTCTAGACTTAAACTTTCTAGAAAACTCGAAGTGAAGTTTCTTGAAATCTTTTGTGATTCGCAACTGGTAGTGTATCAAGTTAGAGGAAACTATCAGGCTAAAGGGCAATGACTTGCCTCGTATCTTACTCGAGTTCAGAATTTGATGGTAGAATTTGAATACTATGATATTTCACATATCCCACACGAGCGAAATGGAGATGCTGATTCAATGGCAAAGTTCACTAGTATCGCGATGTGCAAAAGATGGGCTTGGTTTCAGTTGAGATATTAAATACCCTAAGTATAAATATGATGGAAGTCGATCAAGTACTAGAAGCGGAATCCATAAAGGAATCGTGGGTGACTCCATTTAAAGATTATTTACTACGTGGAATCTTGCCTGAAAAGAGAAACAAAGAGCGACAAATCCTTCGCAAAGCTTCACGGTACATTATGCAAGAAGGAATTATGTATAGAAAAGGTTTTTACGTTCCGTTACTCCGGTGTATCGCTGATAATAAGATAAAGCATGTTCAAAGAGAAGTTCATGAAGTAGAATGCGGTGACCACACTAGGGGGCAAACTCTGGCGAAGAAGATACTTCGTCATGGATATTACTGGCCAACCGTAAACTTAGACGCTGCCGAATATGTAGGACAATGTGACAAATGCCAGATATATGCAAAATTCCTAAGAGATCCGCCAATTAAAATCACGCAAATGGTCAGCCCATGGCCATTTGCTATATTAGGTATTGACATCATCGGTTCTTCACCAATCTCTAAAGATGGTGCGAAGTACGTTATTATCACGGTTGAATACTTCACCAAATAGGTCAAGGAGGAACCATTAGCTATGATCACAACCAAGAAAGTAATTAATTTTGTTGTTCGAAACATCATATGTCGCTTCGGTCTTTCGCGATCTATTGTAATAGATAATTGGGCTCAATTCGATAGTGTTGAATTTAAAGACTTTTGTCGAAGATATCATAATGAAAAGAGGTTCGCAGTGGCGCTCATCCTCAGACGAATGGACAGGTTGAAGCTGTAAATAAAATTATCAAGTCTATTTTGACAAAGCGGCTGGAGAAGGCTAGAGGAAAGTGGATGGATGAACTTCCTATGGCACTATTGGCCTCAGAACCACTCACAAGTCCACAACTGGTCATACTCCATTCGCTCTTGCTTATGGATCCGAATCTGTTATTCCGATAGAACTCGAAGTCCCTTCTCATCAAGTGATTACTACGATCCCAAAACGAACAAAGATCTTCTCTTGGAATCTTTGGACTTTACACAGGAGAAGCGCGAGGAAGCTGATTTGAGAGCAGCTGCATACCGACATCGAGTCGTCCAATATTACAACGCAAAAGTGCGATCAAGTACCTTCGAAGTTGGCAATCTCATCCTAAAAAGGTTTTTTCCACCCCATCACATATGAATCCGACTTTGGGAGGACCATATGTCGTTGAATAGATGCTCGAAGAAGGAACGTTCAAGCTAGTTACTATCAGTGGCACTACACTTCCGAGAGCGTGGAATAGCGAGCATTTACGATGCTATTTCACTTAGATTATTCCATTTATGTTTCACTTCTATTTACTTCAGAGTTTTGCTTTAGCATTTGGATTTTCGAATATGTATCAAGACAAATTAGTTTGTTCTTTTCCTTAAATTGAATAAAGCCTCAAGTTCTATTTGTTCATTTGATTGTTATTTCATTTTACGCTATGTACATAACAAAGCTGATTGATATCAATAGTTGTGAACATGCACTCGGAGTTTGAAATCAATCAATCATACTAATCCCGAATGGGATCAAACAAGATGAGCTCCATTAGTTTGCTCGGTTAAAATTTCCCATAAATGATCCAAAGGAGGGGACACGCAATAAGGAACGAATACGACCGACAATATGGAGATTCAATTATTCCTTCTCGGACCATGGGACTGAAACAAAATCGAGTTGACCAAAAGAAGCATAAACATAAATCAAGCATGCACCGATCGCTCGTCGAATAACTCTGAATCCCAGAGTGCAGACTGGAGTATAAACATAAATCAGATGAGTCCGACCGCCCATGGGATAACTCTAAGTCCTGGGGGCATGGATTGGAGCATAAACATAAATTAGGTGTGAACCGATCACTTGTGAGGTAACTCTAAGTCCCCGAAGCGCGGACAAGAGTATAAATATAATTCGGTGAACTGCTGTGAGATAAATCTAAGTCCCTAGAGTGCGGACTGGAGTATAAACATAAATCAGGTGTGAACGGACTGCCAACGAGATAATTCTAAGTCCCCAGAGTGCGAACTAGAGATAAAAATAAATCGGGTGTGAACCGACCCCCGCGAGATAATTCTAAGTCCTCGAAGCATGAACTGGAGTATAAATATGATTTGGGTGTGAATCAATACCTATGAGATAATTCTAAGTCCTCGGAGAACAGATTGTAGTATAAAATAACTTAAGTGTGAAACGGCCGCCTACGAAATAACTCTTCAGTCCCCATAGTGTGGATTGGAGCATGAACATAAATCGAGCGTGAACCGACCACTCGCCAAATAACTCTAAGTCCCCAGAATGTGAACTGGAGTATAAACACAAATGAATATATGAGTGGATTACGAACGTTCTCTATTCCACAAACTCCTACCTGAAATCGATAGGAGGAATACATACTACTAAAATCTGAATACAACAACTCATTACAGCTCCAGCTTAATGTTCTTTATGACTTAGGGCAATGACCGCAAGCAGGGCTTAAGGTGAAGATAGTGAATTATTAACAGAATTTGCAATTAAAAAATTACAATTACACTGAAAGGAAACTAATCACTCAACTATCAAAATAAAAATTAACATGATGTTTAATCGAAAACAAAAAACTTTTATCCACCAGTGTCAAAATTCTAGTACAAGTTATTCCAAAAAACGGAGATTCATACCCGTATACCTACGACTAAGGAAGGAAATAATTATGCAAATTATATACAATGATATGAATTAATAGTTACTTCTTTGACTTTCATTCCATTTTGGATTTTTCAGGGGTGGAGCCGCTCAAATTTCTCTTCCGAGATCATTTACCGCCCTTAGTCGGAGTGCTTAAGGAAGAAGGAGAGATTTCATCAAGAATCTACATGCCCAGTGGAATAAATTGCAATGGTAAAAGATCAAGATCATCGACTTCTGCCTCAACGTGCTCACCTTTAACTTTTCCTCCTCCTCAATCCTCTCCTTTATGCTGGTTTTAGCGATATGCTCTGAAGCGCCAGTAATTATTGCATCATCAAGGGCATCAGCTGGGAGTGGATCTTCGGTTTTGTCTTTATTAAGAGCACCGATGATTTAAGCATTAGGCCCTAGAACTTTAACAACAACCAAGTCCTCGACCGCTTTCTCATGCTATTCCATGGCAGCACCGCTTTTGAAGGTCAGATCGGGGCCTGGAAGACCTGCAAAGTTTATCAAAATACAGATGTTAGTTAAAAGCCATTGCGCGTAAAGAACAAGAACTTTTCAAATATGGAGAAGTTTACTTGATACCAGCATCCGGTTGACTTTCCATAGTAGCCGAAGTTCCTCCTTCATGGATTGGAGATAGCATTTGTGTCTCAATGCCAGGCTTATCTGGATCATAGCCAAGACTATGCTCTGTATCGTATGAAGTTGATGCTCCGGCTGCTTGGGTTGGAGAGGAACCCTCCGGACCAGCTTCGAAATACTTGACAATATCTACTCCATCTTTAATGGGTGCGCGAGCCTTGGAAAATTGAAGTTTAGCGGCAACTAGATCCGAAGGCTCCTTCCCTCGAAGAACTTCTCTCACTAGTTCTTCTTCGTTAAATTTGACTTCTCCTAGCTTTTCTTTCTTTATCTTAATAATAGTTTCCCAGGCTTCAGCAAGCGATTCGAGGTAGCCCTCTCCAAGAAAGCTTAAGCCACGATGGAATAGGACCTTCGCATTATATTCAATAATCAGTGGATCGAATAATTCCTTAATTTTGTTTCTACTGGACTCCATGGCGGCTTCCACCTAGGAGTTGGTTTGTTCAAGCATCTCTTTTCTGCCCTCTTCTCGAGCTTCTTCTTTCAGAGCTTCAATTTTGGCAAACTGTTCATCAAGTTTTGTTTTCAAGCTCCTTGCGTCAACGACTTCTGCGCGATATTTCTGCAACTCGTCTTGAGCTTCAATCTTTTCCTTTCTTTACTTTTCAACAATTCTTCAAGCTCCTCAACGTGGCGATGTAAAGTGTCTTTCTCCTTTTGCAGGGAGTCCTTTTCTAAGGCAAGTGTTCCACTACGTTGAAGTGCCGCATTGAGTTCTTTTTTATGTGAAGTTTCCAGACAGCTCACCGCCTTTGTAGTCTCCTTGGCATTCTTTTTAGACTCGGCAAGTTGGATTTTGAATTCAAGCAACTCAGCATCCTGGTGCTTGATTATATCTTTGTCGTGAATAGCCTCCAATTTGAGACGATCTATTTCATGTTGATGCTCTATGGAAACTTCAAAAACTTTCTCTACAAATGAATGAATGATTTATGTTGAACGAATATATCGTCCACACACGCTAAAGAGCTTTCCTTGGCATACCCAAAGATAATGTGAATTGAAGGGAGGAATTTGAGATCGTCGAAGCAAATCTTTTAGAAAGTGGCTTTAAGTTCAGCATACTTTTCTACTATAGAAGAATCAAGAACAGTAGCCGGTAGGAGTGGATCAGAAGTGGCGAGTGGGTGTTTGCCAGATCGGCACTCACAAGATTACCTTCAACTTGAAGAGCCAGAATGTTGCTCTTGATGCACAGCGACGTGAAGGCCGCGATAAGAAGATTTTTCTTCACTCTGAACCAAAAGATTAGTATGTTCTCCATGACGAGACACGTGAGATTGAGACTTTCTCTTAAAAGAGGAAGAAGACCCCCTCGAATAATTATCTTTGTCTTGTCCTTCATCCCTTTCTCTACGACGAGTGGACTCAGATCCTGTCTTGGGCAATGATAGGTAGAAGAACATCAAAGATGATAGAAGGCTCGTGATTGAGACACCGCACCTAAAAAGATCAAATAAGAGTGTGTTAGAAGTTGTCGTACGAGAGATCAATAACAAGTGTATAGTGGAGTGCAAATGAATGTGGGTGTCCTAGTATTCCCCCTAATAGATTGGTAAAGGTAGCTTTGCTCACCGGTGTTCTCTCCACTCTATTAGAAGGTTTGGTGGCTTTACCACTTCTCATAGGAAAGTTAAGTCCTTCGAAGTTTATATTTGGAAAGTCATAGGACATAATGTTGTCTGCAATTTGAAGATTGGAGAATCCTTTTAATGAGCTTTCCGAATGATGAGAAGATGATTCCTCTTCGAGCCGAGTAATAACGAACTCTGGGTCTGATGCAGTCTTTCTTCTGTATAGTTGGTATGCCAACTTCTTTTTTCTCATTGGAGGTGTTTACGATTGCCCGACTTGCGACTGACCAACTATCAGTGCTTTTCCAAGATCTACATCGTCATCCCCTAATTTTTCAACATGATAATCTTTAATTTCACCCTCCTCTGTATCTTCCCGAGTCCCCTCAGCAAGGGGAACGATGGGGTTGATTGTTTCCTCTCTTCGTTCTGGAACTATCTTTGGAATTGCCATGCTCCCGAGAAGTCTAATTCTGTTATTGTCTTTCAGTAGTCGAAACAAAGATAGCAAATCATTGGTTATGAGGAGTTTGATATCCCGGTCCTCAACCAGGGTAGCGCAGATGGCAGAGACGGCTCTAGAAAACTCAATGCCTTCTGATGATCACCTGAAAGAATTTCGGATGGTAGCAAATTCAAAGGATAAGTTATGACTTGGGTTAGTGAACTTGAGAAAAAAGTGGAAGTAAGACTTACGTCCTTCCAACCATCTTCTTATGAATCTAGGAGGACATCACATGTAGAACCATCTGTGTTTTAATAATGAAAGCTTGTTCCTGGAAACAATCAAGATTTGATAATTCGGTGAAGGTTTGAGGAAGACGTAAGAAAGGCTTCTCGATTATTTTTGGAAGTTATAAATAAATACGATATCATCAAGAGTAGGCGGAAGAAACAGAACATTCATGAATAATAGGAAAGTCCCATGAAAAAATGCGTAGCTATTGGGATGAGTTGTGTAGGAGTGATCTCGAGATATCTCAACATCTTCTAGACAAAGGAATTGAACGGCGGGACGCATCTAGCCTAGCACATGAACTTGTTGCATGCTCTATATTCGGGTGGAGGGGGTAAGTGAGGTTTATCTTGCCTCGTAGAAACTAAGACATCCTCAAACGAAATTCCATGGATTGAGCATAACCAACAAAGAGCATCTTTGCCAATTCGAGAAGCTTGTGAATCCACTAGATTACCAAGAAGAATGGCGCTCTTAACAACATCAGAAGAACGGCTGACGATTTTCGAAGGAAAGAGTAGAATACTGGAGAAATGATCGATTTATGGGTTAGAAGCCTTTGGTTATTCTACATGATGGCTTAGAGAAGGCCTTTCCGATATAGCTGTAGAACTTGACCTCGCTTCGAAACCGATGTGTTTCGTCGTCGAATCATATGACATGATAATTGAACGCTTTGTGCGTCTTGTATCTATATCAACTATACTCAGTAAATAATCAAGATTAGAAATAATAAACTATTCCTTCCGTGTTAAGTGTGAACTAGTGCAGTGTAGTGCAATATGAAATATACATAAACAGTTTGAAATCAGAAATGAAAAAACAAAGCGATGAGACTTTGAGTTTTGTCTAGAGAGACCATCATCGCTGACCATCTCAATCTACCAGAAAGTCGATGGGCAACGAAAGCTTTGGGATCGACTATTGGCATATTGAAGTATGAAGTCTGTTATCTATGTTCATTAGCAAATTTATTACTTAGTCCATACTGAGAAGTCTGGAAGTTTGGTCATTTAATATTAAGTTCGTCAGTCCACGTATGCAAGTCATATTGTCCATTATCATCTTATATTCGAGTTCGACAAGGCAGATTAACATTTAGTGTTCGAATGAGTTGCATAGAATTAGTCCTTAATGTCAAATGCCATTCCCTTACTACCTTCCGATCCCTTTCCTACCATTCCTTTACTAAAACCATTCCCTAAAACCTCGTATTGGCCCCTTATCTAATGTTACTTCCTACCAATCCCTACACCAAAGCAAACAACACCGATACCTCATCAACTCTACCTCAATACCGATCCCTCACCAAACACAATGCCACTACCTAATATTGATCCCTCTTTAAATTTCTCCTTTCTAATCCTAGAACTCAACTTTCTTTCATCCCCTCAACTTAAAAGCATCATCTCTACCGAACCCTGCCTTTCTTTCTTCCTAACTCCTTCCCCACTAAAAATTAAACTTCGGCCGAACTCTCCTTTTCCCTCTTCTTCTTCTTCTCTCCCTCATATCCAAAAACAACCCATCAAGCCATATACGCTTCAGAAATGCTCGCGCTCGCATCAACAACTTGAAGTATAAAAATTTAAAAGAGCTATTGCACTTTTGTACCTATGTGAAGACGTGAAGTTTCGAGTTAAAGTTGGGACAAATGGCTGGGAATTGTTGGATTGAAGATGAAAGAAGAGCGATTGTGAGGGATTCGTGTTTGGATTTAAGGTTCGATATGAAAGAGCGCTCGTTCGTCAAGGAAATCATAGATGGTTTGGGTTTGGCAGAGAAGGATAATGCAAAGATAAGTGAAGTAAAAAGTGAAGGAAGAAAAGAGGGAAGGTTCGTATATATATATGAGGATGTGGATATGGAACTGGTCATAAGGGGTGAACAAGCTAAAGATGAAGAGGGATCGGAACTGGGACCTACTGATCCCTATTTGTGTGGCTCTAGTAAGGGATCGACATGTCGAATGTCGATCCCTCCACAAAAGTGAAAAAAAGAAAAAAAAGAAAAATGAAAAAGAAGAAATGATGGATGAGTTAAAAGTGAATAACGATCGTTATCATAAAAGCTTGATTACAAACGCAAACATACAAAACATTATAAAAATTGGCGACGACCTGTGAACGTTTGAACACGTTCGGGAAGAGGAATGTGTATATGAATATGCACGGGAATTGTTTAAAAGTTCAGCCTTTTAAAATCAATAGGAACCATAATAAAACTTGAACTTTGAAGTTCGAGGCTAGATCAGATAATAAAAGGCTTGAGAGTCTCGCATGACCGAGTTTGTATATGCTGATGGAATACGACATCGGCTTATTTTACTGAAAGTTGACCCAGCATCATAGTAATCAACGAAGGTTCAATTCCTTGGAAAATAGTTCAACAAAAGAATGGAAATCAGCCAAGAAGCTAGAAAGACTTATTTCAGGCAATTCAGAATTGTTTTGATTTAAAGTACATCATATTACTCATAAGACGTTCTTTTGGGGGGAAGTATTACCTAGTATCCTGGCCCGGCTATATTGGACTGACTGTGTAAGGCAGATTCGGCTGTTATCAAGAAGGATGACCATGGAGCTATGGCTATAGGGCTTGGAAGTAGAGTTTAGATGGTGATACAAAGCCCAGATTGAACGGAGTTGATGGATAGATGACGTTGGATGTTAGAAATATGGAAATTAGCTTGGATAGACAAGGGATCTGCATAGGTGGGTTGTACTTTAGGGATTGGCATAGTCATTTGGATGAATAGTCAACATGAATGAAGTATTAGAGGGATCAATATAGGTGATGATGCTTGGTTCAACATGACTTGTTAATACTCGAGGGATCGACATAACATTCTGGAGCAAGAGGGATCAACATGTTGAGTCATAAGGAGGATCGACATAGTGTTGAGTCATATGAGGGATTGGCATGTTATAATGAAGTCCAAGGGACATACGCGAATAATAAGGGATCAATATTGTATAATAGGGTTCAAAGAATATGAATGAATGGAATGTAAAGAGATCGACATGATCTAGTATGAAGGGATCACCAGACCAAAGATTAAGCCAAAACACGAGCTCCACATATTAAATCAACATAATACTTGGAGAGTCATCATGTCTAAGCATGAAGAAGACACCATAGGGATCGCTGCCCCAAAATCAAAAAAAATGGAGGGATCCGTACTGATCCCTCTCCATTGAGATTTGGGAATAGCGTCCCTATGGTAGGCCCATATGGATAAGGCGAAGTTTCAGAGAGATTGGTGGTCACCTTCGCCTACAAATATTGGCCTAGGGAGTCATTCTGAAGATCTTTACACTGCTGGCTACATAGCTCTTTTTATTATAATAACCTTTCTTCAATACTCCATTATTTCTTGCTGTTTGCTATTATAATCAAGATTATAGTGAATCAATAAAATGAATATTATAAGTGGACATAGGAAATCGACGTTGAACCACTATAAATCCTACTATTCTTGATTTCTGTTTTGATTTGCTTATTATTTTGCTATATTCCTCTATTTTAATATACTTTTCTTCATTTACTTCTCTACACAAAATTATTTTAGGGTGTTTGTGGCCAATTTGGTTGCAAACAAAAGTGTCGTTTGAAATAACAAGGAATATACCTAAAATGAAAGAGATATATAAAATAGGTATATTTACCTTATTTTATACTATCTATTTCAATAACTATGAAAAAGATAATGCCCTATAGTTCCAAACATAACAAAAATCCTCCTTTTTGATAAGATGTAAAAATTACTAGGTTAACCTTACTATTTGAGGAGAAATGTAATTCCAATGTATTAAAATGCTGAAATCCCTAAGGATTAATTAAAGAATATAAATGTGATAATAATGACGGTCTAAGAGAAGAATTGCTAAATATGAAATAGAAGAAAGACATAAATTAAATAACAAAAAATGAAAACATAGGTAAGTAATAATTCAAAATAAAAGGGTATGGGAAGTTCTCTAAACAACGTAGGCAAATAAAGGTTAAAAATGGAAATAGAGATAGAAAATTAAATATAGAGAAAAGGAAGTAAATGGGAAAAGATATTTCGATCTTTTACATACAGTGGTAAATTATCTAAATTATATAAGATGTAAACATATAAGAAAGTAAAGGAATGTTATTAACAGTAGAACATTGAAGGCACAATAACTAAACAAGTATGAATGAATATACATACATACATACATACATACATACATACATACATACATACATACATACATACATACATACATACATACATACATACATACATATTTAGACACACACGTAACCTCAAGCACGCATTTATGATGGGTGTGAATTAATAATGTAAGGAAATAACCTAAGTGGATAAGAATGATACAATCATTAGAATGGTTTGGAATGCGGAGTTAGTAGTGTTACATTATAGAAGTTTGTCCATCGCAAGGGGCTACCAGGAGTTGTTTATACAGTATAATGATATGGGACATATCTAACTATTGGACTCATGGAATTATATAAGCTTGCATATAGGTGAAAGGATACCCCACTAGCGTCTGCTTCAATCATTAGGGGGTATCACCTTGGTTGTGTTAGGCAACTAAATAAGACGGTTAGCAAAGATCGACATTATGTCAGTCTGTTGGTACCATATTACAGAGTAGGAGCTTTACATAGGGCGGGAACGTCATTAGTCTTGAGCGATCAGCAGAAAGACAAGGATTACACCTAACAAGCTACATCTCCTACTAGCGTAGGTCACATTAGGTCATGCCTTGCCACAAGTTGTTTACTAATTTTTTGTTAGGAGGCAAGCACAAGATAACCCTTAAGAGGAGTCTTTCAAAATGAATGTTGGTAGTCCGTGGAGCTGAGTCTACAATAGTTCATGGAGCTAAGTCCATAGTCTGAGGAGTTAAGTGTCTGTACGTGTTACAGCTATGATGCCTGGATGATGTTGCGTTCATGAGCCAACGAGGACGTTGGGCTCTAAAGGGGAGAGATTGTAACACCCCTTCAAAATGGGAATAATAGTCCCACATCGCGGAAAAACACTAGAAAGTGGGAGCAATCATACCAGCACTAAAGCACCGGATTCCATCAGAACTCCGAAGTTAAGTGAGGTGCGGGATATTACATTGGTGTACTCCGTGGATCTGAGTCCACTATAGTTCAAGGAGCCGAGTCCACCATAGTCTGTGGAGCAGAGTACACAAGAGGAAGTAGATAGCTAGAAAATCCCCAAGGCAAGATAGAATACGACTAAACTATTGTGACACTATTATTAGGCATTACGAGGAGTTCTTTGGTATGCATGACTTTAACATCCCCTATCTGGAGGCCCAAAGCTAAGCGCTACAAATGCTGCAGTCATCCATAATATTAACTTCCGGTAACCAAATACGGTAATATTAATGGTATCCATAATATCAGACGTACTTGAATATGAAATAAAATCATCACATATTAAAACACTTTTTGATTAAATCTCAAAAAACATTTCATATCCAAGCTTCATAATCCCTATTGTTTCCCAGGTTTAGATCAAATATAATTATTAAAAAAATACACCAAGAGCAACATATGAAGACGCCCTCTAGGATGACCGGAGTACTAAATAGTCATAACTGACTTAATACAACACAGCGGAAATAGAACTAGCAAGCAACTCCTAAATAGCTAATTTTGCCTCATGCACATCTTCAAAAGTTTTATCCGTCCACCTATTAAACTAGTAAAACCTTAAACTCTCAATCTACATAAATTAATTTTGATCACCCGAGAGTTTAAAAGGAAAAAATAAACGTTATGTCAAACATAAAGCCTGGTGTGAATAATACTACTACATTTCGGTTTACTCATATTAAGCGAGACCACGCCGCTTAGCAGAACGGGTTTCCCTTCACAAATATCCCTTCAAAATGTATCTTTTTGCAAATCAAAATCCTACAACCAAACTGGAAATCAAACCGATTATATCAATAATAGCAAATATCATTTACGCTTAAAACAAGTAATAAATGGACCATCTGTCCGAACAAAATGTAGTTTTGTTTGGCTAACTACTAACCTTTGGCTGACTCGGGCTTACCAGACAAACTAAAAAAATTGTCTAACAACTGTTAGACATACTTCTGGACGGTCTGCCCTTAACTCACTTCTCCAAAGGTCACCTTCTCCTAATGGTTTTACAGGATCACTAGTAACCTATCTCTGTATATGTATGTATGTATGTGTATGTGTGTATATATATATATTCTTTCTACGTGTACCCATAATTTAAGTCTTACCTGTGACTAAGCCCTACACATTGGAATTTTGGACTAAATTAGATAGGGGCTAATAGCTAATGTATAGGTTGCGATCCTATACCAGTCCCATCCGGTATATAACTATCTAAGTCATTTTACTTAGGGTTAATTACCCTATAAATTATCCTTGAAAACCTTTTCAAAATGATTTAACCCTTTAAATCATACCTATACAAGGAAAATAAACTATTTGCTTTAATCAAATCTCTTTGCCATGATCTATGCTTTACTCAAAACATTGTTGATGAAAACATTCTAAACCTTTGTTTAAAACCATTAAACAATCTTATTCGAAACTAATGAAGTACCCCTTTCAGTATAAGCAAACTAGTTTGATTAATAACCTTAGCCCTAAAGGCCAAACGTACCTTTCGAAACCATTGACGTTAGTCCTTTCGAAAACATTGCAAACACCTTCTTCGAAAGCTTTATAAACCTTAGACATCCTCTTAGAAACCTTTAAATATTCCTTTCGTAACCCTTGGAAACCTTCCATTTATACTAAAGTAAACCTTTCGAAAATACTTGAAACCATTCCTTTCGAAACCTTTACTAGTTACCTTTCAAAAGAATCAAAGTATACTACTTAATATAAATCCTTCGAAAGTATTGGGTTCAAGTTAAACATGTGGATAAACCTTTCTGTAACTTTCATAATATCAAAAAGGGTCTTAAAAGAACAAAGTCGAAAGAAACTCTTTGAAAACAATTTCCTAAGTGAAAAGTGGATGGTGTCAAAATCTATCCCTTCAAAAGCAGTGGAGAAGGATCTCTAATTTTTAAAACAAAGGAACCCTTTCGAAACCAATCTAGGTCAAAAGGAAAAGGTGGAAGCAAGGGTTCTGATCTTGTCAGAAACATTAACTTTAAAATAAAGGCGCAACTTCATTCGAAAGCCTCTTTTTTTTAAAAAAAATTTGACCAAGTTGATAGCTGACCAAGTCAAAAGCTATCTTACACGAAAGCAAAGTTGCATTTTCTTTAGAAAACAAGGCTTTGGCCCCTTCAGAATCCCTTGTTTTGACCCTATACTATTTGCCCATATCCAGTTCACTATGTACCAAGTCTTGGATACCAGGTTTCAATCAGGTTGGAGGCAGAGGTACTAAGTCGAAAGGTGGATGTAGAAGATGGTGAAGCATCAGAAACTTTAAAATCTGATTTTTAACTTAAAAAGATAATTCTTTTCAACTAACTGCTTATTTGTCATCTTATAATTGGTTGCCTTAACTTTTCAAAATCTTTTTAAAAGGTGCCGTCGAATTTTAAAGGTTAACAATTTAATTTTTTTTGCAAATAGCCCCTTCTCCCTTTATAAACATATAAAACATTTAAGTGTCATACCTTAAATAATTTTATATATTTATTAAAACACTTAGGAAAATTCTATAAAAATTCTTATAAGACACTTTTAATATGTTCTTTAACATATATGACATATGTGTTATACTATAAAGGTTATAGTATATAATAAATATTTAATATAAATGTTATATTAATATAATATAAAATTAACAAAAATATTAATTAGTTAAAAATTAATTTAATATTTAATTAATATAATATTGTACATAAGATTGTTATATAAGTAGTAGAAACATAGAAGTTAGATAATAATAAAAATTATGTAATATGAATGTGTAAACTAAAGGTGGAACGGTAAAGAAATCCAAACATACTTAAGGAATAAATACTTATGTAAATGTACATATACTATAATTTTAGATGTGTCCGACTGTTGAATCATGAGGGTATTTCATAAGAAATACATGATTCCATGAGTTTATATCACTCAATATAATATTTTAAAGATTATGGATCTTCAATATAATGTCGTCGTCTACCATATATATTAATAAATTACTTGCATACTCCTTAGTTGTTGACCAGACTCAAGCTAGGAATGTTACGTGTAGTATTATTAATATATCGAATAGACAAGGTAACATAACTATATGTATCCATTTAGCAGACTCAACGTACATACTCTATACTTAGGCCGTTGCGATATGGTAGGTGCAAGCAAAAAATTTCGTTTCAATTTGTTGAGCAGAAGCAAAGTCAAAGCAGAATTAGGACCAGGTACCAAAGGATTAGGAGTTGTACGTGATACAACAGATAAGAAGTTATCCATCGTTTGTGGGGCTATGATTTGTTGAGCAAACTTAAGGTCAAAATCTAAGACAAACAAGTCTTAACATTCACTAATAAAGTCGAAAGACTTCTATTTTTGCTTATGTTTTGGTGAAACATATAGGGTTAGTGGAGCCATATTAGAAAAATGAAATGGTAATGTTTAATCTTTATAATATTAAAAGAATATATGCTATATAATGTTATAATAATCCATAATGATAAATTTTTGCATTTAAAATGTTTATCAATTAAGATACACAAATGGTTTTAATCAAAGATCGACAAATAGAAATATAACATGTACTTACTAATAATTGCTTCTTGCATGTAAATGTTTCAATAACCATGCAATCGTTAGATTTTACAACTACTAAATGCATTCGTAATTTGGTCATTTATTTTTATTTGGTCGAGACAATGTATTCATTCTATTAGCTTTGAACTCCAAAATACATACAAGACTACAGATATTTGATCCATATACAATCGCATATAAATGTTATATGGTGAATGGTCAAAGTCTGTTATGTACAATATTTTGGTGAAATTAATTCATTCGAAAAACCAAATAAACCATAGTGCGAGATCGAGTTTTCAATTTGATTGATTACAAAAGGATTGTACTGTGCTAAATGTAACACTAGACGAGAACTATAATATAAACCTAAGAACTCGATCGCTAAAATGTTAGTTTTGATCGGTTTACGCAACGTGCAACATATTTGATGTCCATAAATGTTAAGGATAATCGAGTATGATTTTGTATAGAGTTCATTATAATATTGTAGTAAGGACATTCTTTTGAATGGTTTGAACATTTAGAAAGAAGAATTAATGTTCAAAAGTAGATGTGATATAAGGTACAGCTGGGATGAAGAGAGTGAATGATCACTTCCCTTCATTAAAAAAAATCAAAAACGAGAATCGTAATAATAATTGATATTTAATATTGGAATAAAAATATGATTTCCATTCCAAAATTTATTTTCATATAGAAAATTATTTTCTATGAGATTTATTTCTTTGAGTTCAAGATATATGATCAAAGAATCCTCCGCTATAATATAGTTACGGTATATGAAATAAATAATCGATATTAAGTAAATGATCGACCTTTAAATTTAGTACACTATTATATTAATGACAGAAATAGTATGAGCATGCCATATAGCATTGAGTGATTGCATCAAACTAGGAAAATTGTTTTCGCAAAACATACCGAATATTATTTATGAAATAATGACTACTGATCGGTGCTGACTTTAAAATAGATATTATTATATTTCAATGCGAATATTATGAATACTCATAATGAAATAAAACTACAATATGGTATTTGTTTTCAAAACAGAAGCGATGTACCTAAAGTTATTTATAGTTATTTTATAATTATAAACTAAGCAGTAGGTTTGAAAAATAATTTTTTATTCTATGATTATGAGTTATATGATACTGGCTAATTATATCTCAAATAATTAAGGGCTATGCATCCATTTAGTAGGAGCATCATAAGAGTTGATGAACTCTATGGATTGGTACATATCGATGTATACAATCATAAGTCAATTAATACCAAATTGATTCTACATACTTCATCATATTCATGGATGATTTCTCACCAAGATGGACATGTGTATTTGATACACATTTAATAAGTTTATGATAAGATCTAAGAGTATAAAAAAAAGTATATAAAATAACATTTAGTAAAATAAAATGATTTAATTTGATCGAATATGTGAGTATATTGTAAAGAGTTCCAAGTGTACCCAAAAATGAATAAAGATTCAATCTTAAAAGTCACTCCTCCTTGTGGTATATAGTGATGTATCAATAACGAGTAATCAAGCTAGGTTGGACAAAGTATGATTAATTGTGAGTGGAATTGAGTTAACTTCTTTCTATAAGGTCACGTACTTAAGACTAATACAAAACATTAATATATATAATAGTTTATAAAATCATATAATATAATAGATTATAAGAAAACCCAACATATCCTAGACCAAGAAGTTGGCAGGTTGTGTGAGTCGAAAGTTTGGACATAATAATTGTTTGTGAGGGATCACATATGAATCTTCCCAAAAGGAGCTTGGGAAAGACTGTCATTGGATGACACGTTTACGTTTTGAACGTAAATTCTGTAAACTTGAAAACCAATTAGTTTTACAAATAAGGAATTCATAAAATGTTTATGAATGCCTATTCCATTGCATTGAGAAACAATTATTGTTTTAAGAAGTACCGACTTCATAGTGAAGGAATTTTTTTGAGAAATTATTGGTAATAAAATGGATTTGGATATGATATAAAGATAAAACTAATTACATGAGATGAAATGAAATTAACTAACCTAAACAAACACATTGAATTAGAGTGTCTAACAAGTATTCTCGCACATTGAAGAGAAACTATGAGTTTTTTATCAATGTCAAAATATACAATCCTCGGTTGTTTAATTAAACCATTAAGAGTGTTGACTTTGTGATATGGTATAATGAAATATGCTTTTGGTAGATGTATCCAAAAGTGATATTATCCGTCGGCGCGTGAATGTGTCTTCGAGAGCAAGACTAATGTGGTAGAAATATAATGAGCAACATTGAAAAGAATAACATCGCAAATTTCAATTGTTGAAATTAGCGTAATAGATTCGATATTCAACATGATAAAGTTAATTTGGATTTACTCGCAAAAATATTATTTAGTATGACTTTGTGTTTGAACATATGTATTTAAACAGAAAATCCTAAACAATGATTTAGAGTAAGCTGTTTACACATAATAATCAAAATGTCTCGAAGTCAGTAGGAGCGATATTTAGTTTGTGCATCTTTGGATATGATGAAAGAAATGATAGAAAGTATTATTTTATAGGCATCAAAATTGAACAACTATTTTGATAGAAATATCTAATAGTTTGATTATCTCTCAATATGCAGAGGAATGTGAGTTCATAAAAAAGAACGTTAAAAGGTGCGTTGATATAAGTAAACAATACATTGTTGATTTTAACAATGTACTTGTATTAAAATCAGCCTTTATTGTTTTAATACTCGACGTAGGATGGGTAAATGGTGTCTTTATAGTAAGTATACAGACATTGTGAATGTCCGAAATAGAAATGCAAAGACACGTTATTAAATTGTTTAATATAGAACATGTGAGATGAATTCCTTATGCAAGGCAATATGAATTATCATATATGTTATGTTGTGTATGATATCATAATTTGTTTATCTATTTGACAAATGAAGGTAATATCAAATCCAAACTGATATCGTTATTGGTAGTTTAGAGTGTTATTGTGTATTTATGAAATACTAGAGAATAGTTTACAGAAACAATGAACTCTTTATGAAGAAGTGTTCGGACTCAAACTTCACAAGTGTTATTGAGTATAATATGTCAATAGTAAATTCAAGGTAAGAATTTTTTAGTTGGAAATGTTCCAAATGAAAGACTGTAGCTAATTCAAAGAAAAAGACTAAGTACATCGCCTTGAATAGCGCAACAATACAGAAATGTAAATAAATATAAATGAACGAATTTATAACTAAGCCGAGGGTGATTTCAAATGTTGAGAGTCCCATAAAATTATTATATGATAAAAATGTCATAATATAGTTCATACCAGAATTTAGAGCTCACATGAAGTCAAGAGACACACTCCGAATCGTACCTCATGACATAGATAGTTTATCAGCGTTGGGGAGAGATGAGTGACAAAGTAGATTATTAAAACATAATAGCATACCAGCTCACTAAGGGACTGACCCGCTAGGTTTTGAGAAAACCGTTTGGAGAAGTTGGAAGAAGATTCCATAACTGAAACCAAATGCAAGTAGGAGATTGATAGAGTTAAGCGCATGCCCTAGGGGGAATTATGGAATTTGTTACATATATATAACTTGGTAATTAATCTTGTTCAAAATAAAGATTTTTTTCTTTCTATTATATACTTGATATAATGGGTTATAGTAATTAATTAATTGAATTAAAAATATATTTAATAGAAAATCCATAAATGGCATGTTTTGTGATAGTACTTACAAAGTATTGTAATCGTAAGTAATTTATCATAATGGAAATAAATATACCATTTTAAATGTTCCTAGTAAAGATGCATCGAGATTGGATGTCCATGTATCCATTAAGATTAGGTTACATAGCGCTCTCCAAAAGTTGGATAGTGTATTACTCATAATTGCTGAAAGCACGTAGAGGTTACATGCTGATGGTTAATGGATAACTATGGAATGACTCACTCGATAATTTCTGTTGGTTAATATAACTATGATCAAATAGAAAATATCAATGCGGCTGATTTACGCAGTTCTCTTGACTTGAGAATACTTTGGATCTACAATGTAAAAGCTCCTCTTTGATTATAATCAAATCATGGCATGACATCCATCGAGTGACTATAGTTGGGTCGAGTGGAAGTATTGGAAGTGAAATACTATTCAAAAGAGGATCATCTCCATAATTATATGGGGTTAATATCACGGTCAACTCAAAGTCAACTCAAAGTCAAAGTCTCTGTCCAGAGCATTTCGATTAATAATAATTCTGATTATTCAAAAAAGGAATTTTTTTAGACTATACATTTGAATATGGATGATATTGGAATATTTACCATTATCAAATTCCATAAGTCCAAAGTGATATAGTTTTGATGAACAAAATTAATGTAAATAAATGTCACAACTAGATAACACTTAATAAAATAAAATTGGATTTTACCGAAACAAAGGTAGTGATTAATTTGGTCAAAATGTCATACCACCTACTAGTGATGTGTGAATGTTAACATTTAAATAGTCCGATGTTAATCGCTGATCGAATTTACACACGCTAGTCACATAACCAAAATTGTGATGACCCGCATTTCAGAAGGTTTAAGTCGACAATAAACCACACATGTCCAACTTAAAAAAATTTGAAACATAGAAAATAAATAGGGTTAATAAAGAAAAAAAGAAAATAATAAAACAAACACAAAATCTCATAGCGGAATGACAAAATATAATAATCAAATAAACAGTTCATAAAGCTGTTTATACTGTACATTTGTTATAATTTGTACAATATTTATTCGAATTATATATACAATAGAACAATAGAATAATGCGGTAGGACAACATGATGTGAAAATAATACTGGTAATAATATACCTAATCTTCGTCTTCAAGCTTCGGAATAACTGATCTTCAATGCGCTGAAAACTCAGGGCTGACCCGAGCATAAAGTAAAACAATACACTCAAGTTAGAACTAAAATATTCTTATATGAGTCAAACCAGTATCACATATAACAGGAGTGTAATAGCATCAGAGATGTTTACAGGGTTTTACGTCTCTTATCCAGTGTATAACGTGCGTGCAATAACTCAAGAGATATTATGGAATTTTCCATCTCTTAAGGATTCATCAAAATATCCATATATAGTAGAATATACTATGTATGTAATGTCTATCAGTAATATAGAATATCAAAATAACGTTAAGGCGTTACCATTATCCCCGTTAATGCGGATTTAAGCATTGTCATACAGTTTGCATATAAAACAGTAATAAATCGTCGGTGGATAGGTATGCACCCTGATACGACAACACTAAATCAAAATCGTAGTGGTCTCATATAAGGATAAAAGTATGACAAAACACGTGAGGCAATGCCCAAGGTAAGATGCTACCAGTTTGCCTCATCCGGACTGGTGGTAACCCCTAACGGCCCACCGCAACACAAAACTCCCAAAATCATGGTGATCACCGATCAATAACAAAACACAGAATACGAAGGAGTGTGTGCGCTAGAGGTAGCTAACCATGTTGTCCCGATGCGGCACCTATTTTAGTCATTTCAAATTGACATAAGTGTCGGGACTATCCATCATTGTTCTCTTTCATCAAATCCAGCAACGTACACCAAATCCAACCACTTTATTCTTGAGTCTCCTCCCCGTACACAGTTGTTAAAGTGGTCCCAATATTGACAAAGAGTATGCCAATAAGAGGCTTCAGTCTCTTTAACAACCAAACGTCGTTTTATATGCCGACTGGTTCTTTTACATTTCGAAAATGATTCATAATTGATATCAAAATATCATATTCACCTCAAAAATCTTTTTATTTAAAAATCATCATATTTACTTAAAATTCCTCGGTTTCACTTGAAATCATTTTTCACTCCAATATCTCAATTTCACTTCCAAAATCGTTTCAAATTTTAACTTAGGTTATAACTTCATTTTAACCAATTTTGCATTTAAATCCACGATTTAAATATAACGTTCCAACTCTACACAGCTTGAAATTTTAGAAAATAGTTTGAATGTTTTAAATAGTTTAAAGATTTAAAACAGTTTGATATAAAATGGTTTGGGCATTGAAAATGGTTTATATAGTAAAATAGTTTGAAAAATCAAAATAAGTTGAATATTTAAAAAGAATAATTTTTAAACAGTTTATACTATAATAATTTATTATAAAATAGATTCAAATCAAACAGCTTCTTTCCATTTCAAAAAATCCTAACCCATGTCCAAATTTCAAATCAAACAGATTCAATTTCAAATCTTTCAATTCAATCGACTCAATTTCGATTTCAGTTCGAATTAACTTTAATTTCGAAACGTTCATTTCAACTCCAAATTCAATTCAATGATTCAATTCAATGGTTTAATTTCAATTCAATTCTATTATTAAACCATTTTGATTTATATAAATTTTGAGTTCGATTTCAAAATCCCGATCTAAATCCCATAAATCAATTTAAACTTCAATATTCAAATTTAAGGTTCAAATCTTTTAAAATAATTCCATTCCAAGCTTAAATTTAGAATATCCGTTTAAACTACTTTTACGTAGCAATGTTTCATGGTTCGAATAAAAGTTCAAACCTTTTAAAACAAATTAATTTCCATAATTCAAAACATATTTCAATTATAACTTCAAATTCCAAATTAAATTCTTTAAAACAGTTTCATTTAACTGGTATTAAATTCAACATTTCAAAACTCGAATTCGCAATTTATTTACTCTTTATAAATCTATTTTTTTTTATTTCTTTAAAAAGAATCATTTTAAATAGATTCAAATTCAAGAATTTAAAACCATTTAATTTAACTAGTCGGGTATCCGTATATAGTTTCCTATCATATGGCCAAGTGATTAGTTATTTCAATTTTTAATGGTTGGGATGGATATATATCGTTTCAATCAAAATCTTAGTGTCATAGGTATATATCATTTCAACCTATTTCTTAATTTTTTTGAATAATTCAAATAACAGTTTTACATGCTGTTAAATAATTTGCAGAATGATAACATCCAAAATGTCAACCAATAGGCATCCACACAATCAACATCCAAATCCACCAATAAATCATAATAATTAACTAGTTATCAATATCGAGTGTTTAATTAGCAATTTATTTCCAATTTCAATGTAACTGTTAATTCAAAAATTGATCACTTCAAACCATATGTCAATTTAAATATCAGTTAAGTTAGCAAACAATAGTTATTAACAAGAAACCTTATTAACATCCCCAATGCTTTGGTAAGATAATTTTACTTGGAAATAACTATGTAGTTAAGATAATTTTCACTTCTGAAAGTGTATCCTTGAATAAATTGTCCTAATCAATTTAATCTGGAAGAACCAAACAATGGATAGTCATACCTTCCGACCTTGTCAAAAAGGTTAAAGAGGCTACTGTAACCCTTTGACTAAGTTGACAATGTACTGGATTGTCAGACCATTTGACCTTGTCAAAAGGTTATAGGAATGACCATCCCAACCCTACATCTAGGTTGAAGTGGAAAGAATTAGTTCAACCTTTCGACCTAGTCCAAAGGTTATTAACAGGATTAACTCAACTGTTCGACTAGGTTGGAAAAGATGTAAGTGTTCAGACCTTTCGACTTTGTCGAAAGGTGTGATAAGACTCCTCCAACCTTTCAATTAGGTTGAAGTAACTTTTAATCATTTAGCTTTCACAAATCAATAAAATTGGTTGTTAGCGGGAAAAATCATCACCACCCCTATTATGCTTTGGATCATTGAACATGTTTAGGTAAAAAAAAGTGTTGATATAACATGCTGCAGAACCATATCAAGGATTAGACATCGTATATTTATTAAGTCACAAGTTGTATTCCCCTTATGTGGTCGAAATCATGAATTTAATATATAAGGGAATAAAACTTGTGGAAATATCCCATGATGATTCCATGACATACACTCGGAATGAACGAAGAAGATAAGAAATGAATCATGTATGTTTGGTCGTTAATGTTGAATTAATGCCTGATCGTGATCATCCCCAAACTCAAAGTTGATCATATGATTTCTAAATTAAGTTTATAAGCATAGTGAGAAGGAGCGGAAGAAGTTGTAGAATGAGAGCAGAATGAGAAAATCGGATCCCAAAACTGGACTCTTTGGGTCTTATTTATAGATGCAGGCGACCCTCCTTTCGACTTCATGCTTTCGACTGGGCCGAAAGGTTAGCCTTTTATATGCAATTAAAAGCCTTTCGACTTTGTCGAAAGGTTTGAACTTCATATGCCATTATGAACCTTTGAACATTGTCGAAGAGTGTGCTCTCCATTATGCCTTCATGAAGGATTTGATTCCTATGAGCTATTGCGAACCCTTTGACCTTGCCAAAAGTTTTCTCTTTCACTTGATTGTTGTGAACCCTTCGACCTTGTTGGAAGGTTACTCTTTACTTGATTGTTGTCGAGAGATGTGCTTCCCTCGAATGTTTTCGAAAGGTTGTCTTTCATTCTTTGCTGACTTATGAATGTTTCCTTCTTCATAAACCTTTCGACATTATCGAAAGGTATTTTGTATGTGTTCCAACCGGTTCGAAAGGCTTGCTATGCTTTCGAAAAGGTCTTATAGAGTTGCTTACCCTTGCTTTGACATCTCCACCCTCTTTGGATGGTAAGAACTCTTTGAACTTTTAGGGATGAGACCTTTCGTCTCCTCTGAAAGGTTGGGGGCTACTATAAACTATTGACTGCATCCGTTTAACTCCTTCGAAAGGTTTGATTTGAACTCCTTTTCTCTAGTCTTTATTTTATGATGAATGGCTGTGGAACTATTCTTCTATTCCAACCAGAAGGTGCTTGGTGGTTCTGTCCCAAGCTGTTTCATTGTGCCTTAGTAATTATTTTCTTTATGCTTGTGGAAGCCTTGCTCCGAAGTTCTTTTGTTTTTTTCTTTACTAGCAATGGACAACCCTTTCAACGCCGTTAAAAGGTGACTTTACCTGCTGATCTTTATTTATGCGCAAGCCTTCTGAAAGGACTTCTTCACCTTATTAATATTTTATGGTTAACATTTAGGTCCCCCTTGTATAAAGAAGGCATTTGTTCTTTAGGACAAAAATTCCAGGATTGCCAAATTGTCCCTGTATTCCTGCAATACATTTAATAATATTCACATGGTTAGTTCATACTACAAATACCTTTTCAGTTTCATTGACCTTTAACTCCAATTTTTTTGGCAGAAGATTCATCCTTTGAACATTCAGAACTTGTAACGATCATAAGTATTTGAAGTCTCAGATTCGGTCTTGATGGTCATAATTTATCAGTTTCTTGCCTGACAGTGATTATTTCCCATTTTGCCGTGAATAATAGAAGTTCCAGAAGTCATAATAAAGGACCCGTATTTTAATGATGGATGGACCTTATTAATAAGAATAGGTGTTTAGAAACTTACTCTTTACAATAGAATGTCAGAAGACCATATATAGACAATTTAGAAGTTTATATCTTATGACAATAAAGGCCGAAAATACCACATCAAATAATAATAGGGAGTCCGGAATCATCTTGATCATCATAATAGAAGGCTAAAATCCCATATCAATATGGTAATAATGAGAGAGGACCAGAATACCAATCAGATCATCCGTTTTGATTTGAAGGTCCAAGAGATTATCTTTGGTTGTAAACGTTAGAGGTTCAGATGACTTGTTTTGTCATTCAATAATAGAAGATCATAAGGTCATCTTTGGCGATAAGCAGTAGAAGACCAGAAATCCATATTTGATAATAAGTAATGGAAGACCAGAAATCCATAGCTAGTAATAGGTAATAGAAGGCCAGAATACCCAATTTGGCATTGATAACGGAAGTCCAGAAAATCATTTCTAGCAATAAGTAATGGAAGACCATAATATCCACTCTTGATATTTAATAATAGAAGACCTAAATACCATTTCTGGCAATTAATTATAAAAGAATAGAATACCATTTCTGGTGATTGATCATAGAAGACAAGAATACCATTTTTGGTAATTAATAAAGGAAGACCAGAATACCATTTTCGGTAATTAATTATAGAAGACCAGAAAATCAATCAGGTAGATGTTCATAAGAGAAGTTAGAGAATTCTTTCTAATTCTTTTGTCGAATGTGCCATCTTCAGCCTTTAATGATATTTTGCATGCTTTTTCTTTCTCGGGCCTGAGATTTCTTTTTTGTTTTGACCTATTTTAGGCTAGGAATCTTTTTTCAAATTCTCATGCCAACTTCAAGTAGTTCCCATTTCAGGCTATCATTTTAGGCATTGCCAATTTTTGGCGGTTGCCATTTTAGGTGGTGCCAATTTCATGCGGTGTCCATTTTAGGCAGGGACTTCTCTTTGTCTATCAGACATTTCGTCTGGGTTTCCGGTGCGCTTGGCTAGCTTATATTCAAGTAGGGCCCGAGGACTTTCCTGACCTCCCTCCAGAATGTGCCTTAACCTGGCCATAGCGTGACGCAGATGAGAGCTTATTCGGTACCTTGGCCAGGCCATAGCGTGGTGGGTCCAAGGGATTACCCGTCCTCCCTCCAAGAGGTGCCTTATCCTGGCCATAGCATAACGCGGATAAGGGCTTGTGCTGCTTTAACCTGGCCATTTCTGACTTTGGCGCGGCTAAAGGCTTACCCCTCCCTGCAGGAGGTTCCTTGACCTAGCCATCTTGGCATGACCATGTAGACTTTTCTTAGTGAATCATAGTAGAGACATCCTGAAAATGCTTTATTCATTTAGAGTTGGAAAATATGGTTCCAAATGTTCTGCATACCATGTTATCAGTACCATGTTACCATTAGGATGGCATAACTTGAAGGCCCCTGGGGGATTTCCTTGAAAATTATTAGTGGACCTTCCCAATTTGGTCCCAATGGCCCATCTGATGGGTTTCTCGTATTGGCCATTACTCTTCCAAGTACCGAATCTCCTTGTCTGAATGTTCTCATTTTTATCTTTAGGTTATAGTACATAGATATTCTCCATTCGTATTCAGCCGTTCTTAAGGCCGCTTCATCTCATAATTTGTGAATCAAGTCAAGTGATTCCATTGAGTTCTTGATTTGAGTTGAAGACATAGGCAATCCTTCAATGAGAAGGCACTTCAATATCTGCCGGCAGCATTGCTTCACAATCATATGTTAGCGAATAGGAGGTACGACCCGTTGTAGTTCTAGTGGATGTTCTATAAGCCCATAAAACTAGGGGTAATTCTTCTACATGATTCCCCTTTGCCTTATTTGTTCTCTTTTTCAAGATCGTCTTTATAATTTTTTTGGCAGCTTCAATGGCTCCATTGGCCTTTGGAAGAGTGATAGAAGAGAAGCTTTTTATGATTCCATTCTTATGGAAAAATCGTGAAAATTCTTCACTTTCAAATTGGGTCCATTGTCGGAGATTATCTTGTAGGGTATCCCAAACCATGTGACAATGTTCTTAATGACAAATCTTAACACTTTCCTAGAGGTGATCTTTGGAAGCGGTTCTGCTCCAACCCATTTTGTGAAGTAATCAATTGCCACTACAGCACACTTCGCCCTACCTTTGGAGATTGGAAGCGGTCTGATCAAATCAACTCCCTAAACATCGAATGGCCATGGGATGGTGATAGAGGTCAGTGACTTGGAGGAAGATGTGGTATCCTCGAGTAGCGTTGGTACTTTTCGCATCTTTTAACATACTCAATTGCTTAGTTGGTTAATTGTGACTAATGAAATCCTTATCTCATTATCTTTTTGGCCAATGTGATCCCATTGGAGTGATCTCCACGGAGCCTTTTGTAGGATTCCTTTAATATCTTCAATCTACTATCAGGTTTCACACATCGCAAACAGGGAAGGCATATCCTTTCTTGTATAAAACTCCATCCATAATGGTAATGTTTTGGCCTTGCCTTTTTTGCTTTTGTGCCCCTGTTTTATCTATAGGTAGTGTCCCATTGACAATATAACTCATAATCGGGGCCATCTAAGTATTTTCATAGCATTCTTCCGTTATTGGAGCCGTGGACTCCTCATTCGGCATTTCCTGATCTGTTTCCTCCACTTCTTGTGCTAGAGCCCGTGATCGGGTCAATACAAGTAGCTCATTTGTTTTCTCTTGTTTATTTTCCTTAATACTGGAATTAGCCTGAAATCCCACAGGCACAATCCGAGTTTGAAGGGCCCCTCTTGAACTTGCCAACTTAGCCAATGAGTCTGCTTGGGAATTGCTTCCTCTTGGTATTTGGTGTACAGAGAAATCTTCGAAAAATGTTAGCATTTTTAATACCTTTTTCACGTACTGATAGATTTTGCAATCTTTTGTCTGATATACTTGTTTGATTTGGTTGATCATTAATTGAGAATCACTAAATACTTGAATCCTTGGGATTTTGAGTTGTAAAGCAAGGGTCAATACTACGACCATAGATTCATATTCTGCCACATTGTTATTTGCTGGAAACTCCAATTTCATTGCATAATGAAGTCTTTTTCCATCAAGGGTAATCATTATGTATCCTACTCCAGCCCCTTGTTCATTTCCATCCATAAATAACTACCATTTGGGTTTTAAGTCCTTTTCCTTTTCGGATTGCTCTGAAATGAATCTCGTACATACATTAATGAAATCTTCCAATGCTTGTCCTTTTATTTCCACTCTGGGTTGATATTCTATGTCATATTGACTTAGCTCAATTGCTCACTTAATCAGTCTCCCAAAAGTTTTAGGTTTTCTAATGACTTGTTTCAATAGAAAGTTGGTTAATACCTTCACTGAGTGTGCTTGAAATTAAGGTCTTAACTTTTGGGCTATGAGAATTAAACAGTATGCTAGTTTCTCCATAACCAGATATCGAATTTCGACATCCTTTAATCTTCTGTTTACACAATAAACCGATAGTAGAAACTCCTTGGCTTTCCCGATCAATACCGAGCTTATCGCATGCTTTGAGATTGTCGTATACAAGAATAAATCCTCCTCATCTTCGGGGCTAGTTTAGATCGGAGGTTTTTTCAAATCTGATTTCAACTCTTGAAATGCCTTTTTGCAATCTTCACCCCATTCGAAATTTCCTCTTCTTTGTTACCTCAAAGAATGGCATGCATTTATTCGTGGCCTTCGAAATAAACCTGCTTAGCGCTGCTACTTTTCCATTCAAACTCATAACATCTTTACTTGTCTTAGGCTTTGCCATATCCTTAATGGCCTCAATTCATTCTGAACTAGCTTCAATTCCTTGTGCACTAATAATATAGCCTAAGAATTTTCGAGAATGAAGTGCAAAGTTTCGTTTTTGGGGGTTGAGTTTCATTTGATACTTTCAGAGTACTTTGAACATTTCATCCAGATCTTCAAGATGATCCTTTTCCTCTTGAGATTTTACCAACATGTCATCTACATAAACTTTCATATTTCTTCCAATTTGATCTTTAAAAAACTATTTAATCAATCTTTGGTCAGTTGCCCCAGCATTTTTCAACTCAAATGGCATAACTTTGTAACAATAAGTTCCACAGTATGTAATGAAACTGGTGTGCTCCTCGTCAAGTTTAAACATAGGGATTTGATTGTATCCATAATAGGCATCCATCAAGGAGAGCAGCTTATGTCCACTAGTTGCGTCGACCAATTAGTCTATCCATGGCAGTGGGTAACAATCCTTTGGAGAAGCTTTGTTTAAATCTGTATAATCCATGCAATTTTTCCACTTGCCATTAGATTTCTTTACCAAAAATGGATTTTCCAACCACTCGGGATTAAAGACTTCCCAGATAAACCTATTTTATTGCAATTTCTTAACTTCTTCCTTTAAGGCATTGGTCCTTACCTCATCGAATTGCCTCTTCTTTTCCTGACCGAAGGGATGTTTGGACTGATATTTAGGGCGTAACTCATGATTGTAGGATCAATTCCAATCATGTTAGAGTTAGTCCAAGCAAAAATATCCTTATTGGCTTTTAAGAATTCCACCAATCCAGATTTTAAGTGCTCCTTGAGATTTTTCCCACTCTGACTATTTTGGTACAATCGGTAGAATCTATTGGAATTTCTTTAGTTTTCTCAACCGGCGTAACTCTTTTAACCTCTTCCTAGATATCTAGCTCAGTAATAATTTATCTTTCCTCTATTGAGTTGATATCCATTATCTTCCTCTTTCCATAAATAGCGAGACATCTTTTTGGCAATATGCTTGTTAGTTCTGTTAGATTTTTTCTTCGCTTCGAATGATGGATGTAGAAGCCCATCATCCGAAGGCAATAAAGTAATGGAAGAATCAATGTAGCAAGTAAACTCCCCGTTATATTGTTCCAAAGTTGTGAAGTACGTTTCCCTTGATGCAAATTGCTCACCTTGGATAGTTCCCCAGCCATTCTTAGTAAGGAATTTGAGCATAAGATATTTAGGTGAGATAGAACCGTCCACTTCATCTAGCGTTGGACGTCCGAAGAAAGCGTTGTAAAATGATGGCTGGTCTATGATTATGAAAGTTGTTTCAAAGACATGAGAGCATGGAGAGAGTCCCAGTTGTACCAAGAACTTTACTTGTCCTAGTGGAATTGTTCCTTTGTTATTGCTCGAAGATGGGTTCAGGACTAGGCTCAAGTTTGTCTTCAGAGATCCCTATTTGATCGAATGCATGTTGGAAGATCACGTTTACAGCACTTCCAGTGTCGACCAGGATCTCTGTAACCACTAATGATCCTACTTGAGCCATGATCATCAATGGATCATTCGGGTGATGGATTCCCCTTCTCAACTCCTAGGGATTGATCACCAAAGTGGGCATGTTGATAATATACTTTGGGTTCTTGAGCGGTGGTTCTTCTTGTACAAAAAACACACCCTTTCTAGCTTCACGAATGAACCTACTCTCGGCATTCTGACTTTTGCCTGCAGGATGTGGTCCGCCATACATAACGTCGATTCTGTTTTGGGGTAGACTTTGTTCAATGGGTCTTTGTCTTCAATCATATAACAGTGGTACCGGTAAGTTCTCTTGTCTTAGTCTCTAGCAAGGAAGTCTATTGTGGATTTTTCATACTCTTTTAGCTATCCTTCTCGAATTAGTTTTGAATTATCCCTACCAGCACTTTACACTCATTGATCCTGTGATCGTTTGCATGTGATACACACATTAGCTATCTCCTTTCATTGGCTGTGGATAATTTCGAGCTTTGAACGAGGTCAAGAAATTGACCTTGTCTTGAGTCATCGCATAAATGTAGGAGATCGGTCTGTTTAACGCTACTACGTTAGCGTTAGCATCTTCCCATCTTGACTTTTGTGAATCCTTTTTGAACTGAATTTTCCACCGTCGCTCCTCTGATTAGACTTTTTCTTAGAATAGTACAATTCATCCATTCGGATGAATTTGTTGGCCTGAAAATGAAAGTCTTGTAAATCTCGGCTACCATGGATGAATAATTCCATCCAGAAAGGAGAATTTACTAAAAGGCCTGAATAAACCGCAATAAGCTTGTCTCTATCCTCCATTCCCTTGGCTTTTAAAGCTTCAGTGTTAAACCTCTTCAAGTAATCTCCCAATGACTCACCATGATTCTGTCTTATATTGGCGAGCACTGTATAGTCGATTGATGGGTCTTTGCAGATGCAAAACTGAGTCGAAAATTCATAAGAAATTGTTTCCAAGAATAGACTGTGTTCTCATGATACTGTCTATACCACTTGGTAGCATCACCTTGAAGAGTGATTGGAAAAAGGCGGCACTTAACGACACCAAAGGCATTGTACACATCCATTTGACTGTCAAGTGCCATCATCGTCGGGATCAGATGTGCCATGATATTTCATTGTAGGGACCTTTACATGAGAGGGAATAGGTGCCGAAATTATCTTATCAATGAAAGGGGTAATGCTCTCATTATCATTTACTCTCTCGTCTGCTATTCTCTTACACTTAATATTCAACAGATCCTTCACGACCTTCCCCGCCATATCTTTGAGATAAGCTTCATTGTTCAAGTAGTCTTTCTTATTTGGTTTGTAGCCATCTATGGTAGAGCTTGCAGAATAGTCCTTGCCTTCTTCTTGGATGCTTCCTTGAAAGTTCGCCTTTAGTAGGAGCCGATCCTTCTTGGACAAGGAAATGTTAGTTTTGCTATTCATAGAATTAGTGTTGATTTTCAAGTTTCTCCTTGGAGAGACAACTTCCACTCCTGCCGTGGCAGCTTTCATAGATGACTTATGGGATAGAACCTCATCTAGGAGATTTTTCATCTCCGCCATTTTCCGCTTTAAGTGTGTGATTTTAGAGATCCTCTGGTTGAAGATTCTGAGCTAGAGCCAATTGCGGAGACAGTTGGATTTGAGTCGGTAGTGGAGTTGGTTGAGCCGATGCGGAGGACTGCCCTTGTTCCCTGTTCTTAGGGTTGAAAGATGGCGAAACATTTTCTTCTAGTGAAGTTGCATGTTCGGCCCTTTCGTTTAAGGACAAAAGCCTTTTCGATTTCATTTTCCTACAGCAAACCAAGTTTAGATAATTAGTTGTATTAAGATAACAAGGTCGGAGGTTCGAGCCCTCCTTCTAGCACTAAAAATATTAACAAGAAAACTTGTTAACATCACCAATGTTTTGGTAAGATAATTTTGATCGGACATAACGATGTAGTTAAGATGATTCTCACTTCTGAAAGTGTATCCTTGAATAAATTGTCCTAATCAATTTATTCTGGAAGAAGAGAAAAATGGATAGTCACACCTTCCGACCTTGTCAAAAGGTTAAAGAGGCTACTGCAAACCTTCGACTATGTTGATAATGTACTGGATTGTAAGACCTTTTGACCTTGTCAGAAGGTTACACGCGTGACCATCCCAACCCTTCATCTAGGTTGAAGTGGAAAGAATCAGTTCAACCTTTCTATAACACCCCGCCTTCTGAGGCCCAAAACCAACTGCTACTGATGCTACAGTCATCCGTAGTTGTTATTTCATAGCGACCGAATGCAGCATAGTTAATATTGATACATAGGAACATAAGAATATGAAAAATTCTAGACTTCAACAAAACAGATTTTCTCATTTTCTTATGAATAATATTTGGATTTAATTACATAATCTTAGATGTTAACCACGTTTAGATCACATATACATATGCAAAATATGATAAGAGCGACATATGAAGATGTCCTTTTATGATGATCAGAGAATTAATAATATGAAATTTACATTTCTTAGTACATCACATCGCAATACAAAAAATAGCTCCTACATAGCTAATACTGCCTCCTACATGTCTCCGGAAGCTTATTCGTCCAAAAAACTGAAAGTCCCCCACTCTCAAACTACTCAAATTAATTTTGAGTACCCAAGAGTTTGTGGAGAAACACAAACTACGAGTCAGACAGTAAGTCTGGTATGAATAATCTCTTATCATCTCTTATCATAAATAGATATCTAGTGAGACCATGCCGCTTAGCTGTACGGGTTTTCCCCTCACCGGTATCCAAAACAAAACATGCAAATCATTTACTATGCCCATGCACCCAGAATGATTAGTCTTAACATAATATGAAATAAAGCCATAAATCATATGCATTGGATATCCCATCAACCCGTTTATTAGATAATCCATCTAAAATCAATTTATTAGAGTTACCCTCTAAAATCTTTAAAATGACTATCCGTCATAGTTTAATAGGAATATCCATCTTAAATCCATTCAAAATTAATGCATATTATCCATCGTACATTGTTTTATAAAAGATGGTGTAGGCTATCCACCGCACACTATATAGTTTTCCTAGGATGACTATGAACCCATGGGTGCCAAATCCCGAGGCTAACAACCTCTAGAAAAACACTCTTTACTTTAGAAATTTAATGTGGGCTATCCACCGCACATTCTATGGTTTTCCTAGGTTAACCAAGAACCCATCACATGGCCAATTAAAACATCATGATCCCCATGACTATTTATAAAAATTCATGATCCTCATGATTACATCTATTCCCAAATATACCACCTGTTTAATATATTCTCATTGGTAGCCCCAATCAGGTTAAATTAAATAAAAACACATTGATAGCCCTAATGCATATTTTCGAAAGCATGTGTCTGTTTGTAACCCCAAACTATGTATCGAAGACATTAAACCCACCCTGGTGTCCCCAAGGTTTATTAACATTCAATTTATATAAGGATCTCCCTTAAATATTCAAACAAAGATAAGTATTTTGTGCTATAACCCTTCGAAGTAACTCCTTCGACTTAGCAAAGTTTTACTTAAGAAAAATGGCTAAAAACAGCCTTTCACTCCCATTCGAAAGCAAATAAACATCCAACGTTAGCCCCTTCAAAAGCCTTTCTTTTGAAAGCATCACCAAAATCATATTTTTGACCTTGTCGAAAGGTCCTACCTTGTCAGAAGGTTTCTTTTCGACCTAGTCAAATGCCTAGTGCACCCCTTTATAAAACCATTTATAAGCCTTTCGAAAGCAATGAAACCAAAAATCTTTCGAAATTATTGAAACGCAATCATTGAAGGTAACCCCTTCAAAACCTTTCAAAATCAAACCTATCGAAATCAAACAAAACCTTTTGAAATCAAAACCTTTCAAAATCATTCAAAAACAATGAAGTGTTCGTAGAGAACCACCCTTCAAAAGTATACTTTAAAAACAATGGGAAGGTTCGGATTCCTCCCCTTTTCCCTTCGGCTTTGTCGAAGGGCATAAAAATATTTCTGGAAAGCATCTAAAATATGAACTCTTGAAGGTTTTGGCTTTTGAAGATCCACTTCTTGGCCTCTCCTTGAGTATATAAAACTTAGTCTTTTTATAAAAATTAATAGAATCGAAGGATCCTCCTTCGACTCAGTTGAAGCAAGTTTTATTTCCATTTAAAAGCAAAGGAAGCATCATCCTAACCCTTCATTCCTCTTCCCTTCATCACCATGCCTATCCTTTGACTTAGACGAAGGGATAAAAGCGGCTTTTGGAGATGGAGGAAACATCTTGACCTACTGAAGTGATGTTTTATCTTGCTTGTCTAATTGTGATTGGTCAAGGGGCTTCCACCTATGCTTTCGAATAGTAAAAAGTATACAAAAGTCAACCTTATTCTTAAAACAGTATACTTCTTCCCCAAATCAATTTTGAAAGCAAATTCCCTCTGGATTTGACCAAAGTGGTAGAAATATTGCAGTTTAGCCCTTAGGGTTAATTAATTTAATTACCATAGTTAACCGCTAAGGAAAAATCCTCAAAAATCAAAATAATCTTATAAATCATATACTTCAACATATTAAAAATTCAAACATATGAAGATCAAAACAACTCGAAATTTAACCAAAACCGAATAAAACGTGTTAATTAGCCTATTAACATTTTAAAACACCTAAGTCTTACCTAAACAAAGGCTTAAATGGTTATATCCTAACCAAAATCACAAACATGAATCGGGTATAACCCATAACCGATCCAAACACAGAAAAATGAGATGATAAACATGATTATTCACCTTGATTAGTTAATTAGAGAATGAGATAATTTCCTATTTTCTTCTTCAATTTATTGTTCTTCCTGCAGCGTTTAATGGCTGGCCGAATGTTGGTGAGGGGTAATGAATGATAGAGTGAAAATTTGTTAAGGTGGAGGAAGAGATTTATACTAAGAAATAGAGCCTCATTTTCAAGTTTACCCCTTAGGAAATTCCTCCTTCTTAACTTAGTTAAGTCTTATTTTAGTTCATTCATTAAGGCACGACCATTGGATTTATTAATCTCGTCTCCCTAATTATTCACATATTCTACTTAATTTATTCAATTAAATATCTCAAATAATGTTAATCAAAATTCAGGGGCATTACACTTTCGACCTAGTCGAAAGGTTATTAACAGGATTAACTCAACCTTTCGACTAGGTTAGAATAGATGTAAGTTGTAAGACCTTTCGACTTTGTCGAAAGATCTGATAAGGCTTCTCCAACCTTTCGATTAGGTTAAAGTAACTTTTAATCATTTAGCTTTCACAAATCAATATTCTTGTTTGTTAACAAGAAATATCGTCACCACCCTATGAATGATTTGGATCATAGATCATGTTTAGGTAAAATAAGAATTGATATAACATGTCACAGAACCGTATCAGGGATTAAACATTGTATATTTATTGAGTCACAAGTTGTATTCCCCTTAAATGACCGAAATCATGAATTTAATATATAAGGGAATAAAATTCGTGGAAATATCCCATGATGATTCCATGACATATGCTCAGGATGAAAGAAGAATATAAGAAATAAATCTTGTATGATTGGTAGTTAATGTTGAATTAACGCCTGACCATGATCATCCTCAAACTCAAAGTTGATCATAAGCCATAATCCTCTTTATTTTCTCATGATGAAGTTTGATACAAAGTTTAAGAAATAAATCCACAATTTGATTTCTAAATTAGGGTTACAAACGTAGTAAGTAGGAGCAGAAGAAGTTGTAGAATGAGAGCATAATGGAAAAATCGGATCCCAAAACTGGACCCATTGGGTCTTATTTATAGATACAGGTGAGCCTCCTTTCAATTTCATGCTTCCGACTGGGTCGAAAGGTCACCCTTTTATATGCAGTTATAAGCTTTTCAACTTCGTCGAAAGTTTTGCCCTTCATATGCCATTATGGTCCTTTGAACATTGTTTAATAATCTGCTCTCCTTTATGCCTTCATGAACCTTTCAAATTTTTCGAAGGGTTTGCCTCCTATATGCTATTGTGAACCATTCGACCTTGCCGAAAGTTTTCTCTTTCACTTGATTGTTGTGAACCCTTCGACCTTGTCGGAAGGTTGTTCTTTACTTGATTGTTGTCGAGAGCCATGCTTCCCTCGAATGTTGTCGAAAGGTTGTCTTTCATTCTTTGTTGACATATGAATGCCATCTTCTTCATAAACCTTTCGAAGTATTTTGTAAATGTTCCAAGCAGTTCGAAAGGCTTGCTATGCTTTCAAAAAGGTCATTATAGAGTTGCTTTCCCTTGCTTTGACTTCTCCACCCTCTTTGGAAGGTAAGAACTCTTTGAACGTTGAGAAATGAGACCTTTCGTCTCCTCCGAAAGGTCGGTGAATGCTATAAATTGTTGACTACATCCCTTTGACTCATTCAAAAGGTTTGATTTGAACTCCTTTTCTCTAGTCTTTGTTTTATGATGAATGGTTGCAGAACTATGCTTTTATTCCAGCCGAAAGGTGCTTAGATTTTCTATGCCTAGCTGCTTCATTGTGCCTAAGTAATTATTTCCTTCATGCTTGCGGAAGCCTTGCTTCAACGTTCTTATGTGCTTCTCTTTACTAGCATTGAACAACCCTTTCAACACTGTCAAAAGGTGACTTTACCTGATGCTTTTTATTCATGCGGAAGCCTTCTGAAAGGTCTTCTTTATCCTTATTCATATTTTATGGTTAATAACAGTCAATAAAAATAAATCACTTCATGATTTTAAATTTAACTAACATCAGAATAATTTAGCATTTCATGAGTGTTTTAAAACGCTCAGTTTTATTTGAAACCGAAAAGTTTTCAGCTTCAAATAAATTCCAATTCTTCTCCATGTCGTAGCCTCCATCAATATGAATCCAAAGCAGCCTGTTTCATTTGAATCAGACCTCGTATGAAAAAGTTATAAATTTATTATTATAACTATATAATTAATATTTGATTAACATAATTAAAATAATTAAATAATAACCTTCTTCAATTCTCGTTCCTAGGTAGAACCGCAAAACCCAACTCACACGACCCGACCTTCGACGCCCGCTACCCCGCATCGACATACTAACCAGAACCCACTCACCTGCACCTCGTGCGCCACCAGCCGCCTCCAGCCACCTTCCCCTCGCGTGCGCACTTGAACACACATGTAAATCCAAACTGATGCAGCGTATGTGGAGCCTGATCCTAGCAATTTCAAAGAGTATCGCCTCGATCAATCGCACATCGCGTAGAGCTTGATGAGATCCACATTTTTCCTTTTGGAATCACTCGATTTCATTGAGTGGATTTGTAGAAATCATAGGGAGAAGATCGGGCGATCTTTTGGTCCTTAAATCACTAAAAGAGGAATGTCCAATGTTTAGGGTTTTGGTTTACACAAATGAAAATACAATGTGGCCTTATATATAAATTTTTGACCCGATTTATCCGCAAAGATTTTGAACTCCAAACGAAGCGTGCCGTCTGGCATTCTATATGTTATACCCCTATTCCAAACACAATGGAACTAGTCTCGGGAGCCAATTCCATCATATTCAGAAGATAGCATTTCCAAATCAAATTATTTTAATTAAATTCCTTTAATTATTTCTACACTTTTCATGCTCGCACGGCCAAACGATAAGTCTGATCGCTACGAAACTTGAAATTCTATAATAATTCACTGTTACAAATCTGATAAAACTGATTTCATCAAAATCCGAGGCAGTGCCCCAAAGACTATTTTTACACATTAATTAATACAAGTAACGTCCAAAAGTCAATCTAATCACTTTAATTTCGATTTTAAAAATTAACATCTTCATTCTTGTTTAAATAAAATTTAATTCAACTTTTGAAATCATTTTCATTCATATTAAATTCAATATTCAATTATTTAAATAATTCCAATATTAAATTTAAACAATTTATTTGTTCAATAATCGCCATATTTGAAATATAAGTTATTTAACTTATAAAATTTAACTTTTAAAATGAATTAAAATATAAAACGATTACTTCAATTTTCAATAATTCAACATTCATTCAATTCTTGCTATTGATTTCAACACGTTAAATATATTGAACTTCATTCTAACACAAATAATTTCTTAAATCTTACTGAAATTGCTATTTCAAAAATTTATTCAAGTTCATATTAAATAAATTATATAAACAAAAAATTAAATTTTTATTTCTAGCCATTTTTGTTCAATAATTACATTAAATTTAATAATTTAAAATAGTTAAAAATACGGGTCGTTACAATCTCCCTCAGTCAAAAAATTTCGTCCTCGAAATTGTGTTAAGGAATAAAACATTTGATATATTTTATTCAAAATAATTAACTTGTATAACTTTAAAATCTTATTTACAAAACGTTTTCTACGCTTCCATTATGCCACTATGATATCGGTTTATATGTAAAACAATTTATAAAATTTAAAATCTCAAAAATTTTCTAACAGCCAGTTTTATAAAAAAATTCGATAGGATCACCTTTATGCCGCTCGATCGTAAAATTTTACAACATAGATATATAACACAAATATACATCACATCTCAATGATGAGGCATCCCGTAGTGAAAACTATAAAAGTACGGTATGTAGTCCGAGATATGCACCTTACTATTAATAATATGAGCGAGTTCGCTCATATTAAAGCGAGTAAAAGTGAATCAAACCGCGTATATATCCAAACGGCTTCATATGTACTTATCTCAACTCAAATTAGAATACTAGTTGCATATAAAAGATATAGAAACACGTACGATTTTAATAGAACCATATAACATGAATTTTGAATCCAAATCATAAGCACAAGCATCAATACACTACATCATAATAATATGCAATCGAAAGCAGTAATAACAATGGTTTGCAACAAAAGAGACCATCCAACCAATAATACTCAACAAATTAATTCATAACTATATCAATCCACATTATCCAATGTCTATAGTTAATTTATACACTTCATTTCTTATTAACATCCATTCTTCATTAACATTATTGGTTTGCTTCCAATTTATTCACATCTATTTCATTTACATTCAATTTATTCAAATTTCACTTATTTCACTTTATGTTTAACAAAATTTCATACTAAATTCATATATGGACCATTTTACAAATCATTTCATTTAACCTTGTTTAAGTTAAATTTTATTTCATTACCACTTAGTATATTCTCTCTAATATTAATATCATTTATAATTGTTTCATGAAACAATTTAAGTTTATTATAAACATTTTATAAAACACAACTCACGTTTATTATTACTTCATAACTTAAGTTCATATCAATTCACTGATTCACTTCATTAGTTCATTTCATTAATTCATGTCATTAACTTTACTTAAGTAAATTTTATTTTATAACTCAAATTCATTTCAATAATTTTTCTTTTTATCACAATAATTGTCATTCAACATTTCTTAAGTTAATTTTCATCTTATAGTTCATTCCATTAACTTATTTCATTACTTCATTCCATTCAACTTGACTTATGCAAAATTTCATTTCATAATTCAAATTTCAACTTTCTTATTTCATTAATCATTTCTTAATTTAATAATCATTTTATACAGATGTATCTTCTTTTACACAATATTATTCAAATTATAATTATCTTAGAAAGCTATAACTAAATCTTAAAACATCCTTTGCAAATTTATTTTTTATTTTACAAACAATTTACAGAAGGTATGATTTAATTTATTATTTGTTTACCTTCTCTTGAGTTCATGTCTAAATAGTATTTTCTTTTTTTACTACTCTAATTATTCATATAACATTAACTAAGTGTATAACATTCCTTATAACAACTTAATTTATTTTTATTTTTTGTAAACATTTCTTTAAATACAATTTGAATTTGAAACATTTTTATTACTTGAGTTCATACTTGTATAATATTCTATTACATATTCATATTTAACATTTCAACTTTTAAACATTTTCGGTAAGTTTTATATATGTTTTTAGAATGTAAGTGAGTGTTATACAAATTTATCTTATTCATTTTAGTTAATAAGAATGTTCAATAATTTACATAAGTTTAAATTTCAATTATCTTGAAATTTAAGGGTTATAATTTAACTACTCATATTTCATTTAAACACTTAACTTTAATTTCTTATCTCTCATTTTAGAAGTTTCCAACTATTCAAAGAATTCACTTTATTCCAACAACTGAAAATCATTAATTAATAGGAACTTAAGAATTCAACTACTGGGTTCATTCAAATCATTTTGAAATAATATATATACTTATATCTTTTATATAAATCAAATCATATTTAGAAATTTTAAATCAAAATCTGTTTATCGAACCAAATGTGTAGCAACGCTACTAAGTGGCCTCCCCCGCTTTAAGACTCGAAAATGAACATTGATGATGTGGCCGTCACTACCGGAATTATTTTCCAACGATAGAAGAGGGGAGTACAGGACTTACTTCCCTTTAAAATCCATTTTTGAAAATAACTTCTATTCGTGAATATTTTAAATAATACTAATATTATTTTCAAAATCCTTTTTAAATATATTTCTAGTTAAACACCTTCAAAATAATATTAATATTATTTTTGAAAATGTTGAAAACAATTTGGAAAATCAATGGAATTTAAATTCTAAAATTCTCAGCTTTTAAATCCTTTCTATTTATAAGCTATATTATAAATGGACTTATACAATTCCATTACCTTATTATAAAAACATTTCTTTAATTTACATCTTTGTTGTTGCAACTAGTTTTTAGTATACTTATCAAATGCTTTATGAAATAGAGTTCACAAAGTATTCGTTTTTAGTTTAATTCAACCAATAATCAATGATAACTAAATATTATCATCTTCTAACAACTAACATCCATAAATAAATTCGTATTTTCATAAGCCTATATGGTTATTCATGGAAGATTATTTCTTTATATATAAAAAATATAATTTAGGTAAAATTATTTCATTTACCCTATTTAAAAAAATATTATGTCGAGTTTCCTTGTTTAAGCGTTTAGAAAACCCTATCGATAAATGTCATCCCACGCACCAACCAAAATTCATAAACAACTCAACAGATAAGCAAACATAATATAAAACATTTTATAACACTAACAAGTATGCACTCTTATATATATACACTCAAACAAATTCATTCTAGGGATTACAACCATATCTCTAATGAGTCCAACCCCATCAAAGCTAAGGTTATCGCTAAAGCAAAGCTCTGATACCAACTGTTACGACTTGCATTCGAAAGGTTTAAGTCAACAATAAACCACACATGTTCAACTCAAAACAATCCGAAACACAAATAATCAATGGAGTTCATTAAGAAAAATAAGAAAAGAAGAAAACGAACGCGGAATCTCACAGCAGAATGATAAAATATAATAATCAATTAAACAGTTCATGAAGTTATTTATACTATACATTTGATTATAATTTATACAACATTTATTAGAGTTATATGTACAACAGAACAATAGAATAATGTAGCAAAACAACATGATACGAAAATAATACCGGTAATAATATACCAAATCTTCATCTTCATCCTTCAGAATAACCGATCTTTAATGCGCTGAAAACTCAGGGTTGACCTGAGCATAAAGCAAAACAATACATTCGAGTCAGAACAAAAATATTCTTGTGTGGATCAAATCAATATCACATATAACAGGAGTGTAATAGCGTAATAGATGTTTATGGGGTTTTATATCTCCTATCTAGCATATAATGTGCGTGCAATAACTCAAGAGATGTTACGAGATTTTCCATCTCTTAAGGATCCATCAAAATATCTATATATAGCATAATACGCTACATATGTAATGCCTATCAGTAATATAAAATATCAAAATAACGTTAAGGCGTTACCATTATCCCCCTTAATGCGGTTTTAAGTAGTGTCATATAGTTTGCATATGAAACACCACCAAACCATCGGTGGATAGGGATGCGCCGTAATACGACAACACTAAATCAAAATCGTAGTGGTCTCGTATAAGGATAAAAGTATGACAAAACACGTGAGGCAATGCCCAAGGTAGGATACTACCAGTTTGCCTAATCCGGACTGGTGGTAACCCCTAACGGCCCACCGCAACACAAAACTCCCAAAATCATGGTGGTCACCAATCAATAACAAAAGGTAGAATAAGGAGTGTGCGCACTAGAGGTAGCTAACCATATTGGCCTGGTGCAGCTCTTGTTTTAGTCATTTCAAATTGACACAAGTGTCGGGGATATCCATCATCGTTCTCTTTCTTCAATTCCAACAACGTACACCAAATCCAACTACTTCATTCTGGAGTCTCCTCCGCATACATAGTTGTTAAAGTGGTTTCAATACTGATAGAGAGTATGCCAATAAGAGGTCCAGTCTCTTTAACAACCAAACATCGTTTTACACATAAGTTGATTCTTTTATATTTCGAAAATGATTCATACTTGATTTTAAAATGTCATATTAACTTCAAAAATCCTTTTATTTCAAAACCATCATATTTATTTAAAATATCTCAATTTCACTCGAAATCATTTTTCACTCTAATATCTCAATTTCACTTCCAAAATCGTTTCAAATTTCAACTTAGGTTATAACTTCATTACAACCAAATTCGCACTTAAATTCACGATTTAAATTTAACATTCTATCTTTACACAGTTTGAAATTTCAGAAAATAGTTTAAATAGTTTAAGATATAAATAGTTTGATATAAAATGGTTTGAGTATTGAAAATTGTTTGTGTAGTAAAATAGTTTGGAAAATCAAATTAATTTGAATATTTAAAAAGACAAATTTTTAAACAGTTTATACTAAAACTATTTATTTGGAAAATATTTTCAAATCAAACTGCTTCTTTCCATTTCAAAAAATTCAGACCCAGTTCCAAATTTCAAATCAAATAGATTCAATTTCAAATCTTTCAATTCAATCGACTCAATTTCTATTTAAATTCAAATCAACTTAATTTAGATTTCAGTTCGAATTAACTTCAATTTTGAAACGTTCATTTAAACTCCAAATTCAATTCAATGATTTAAATTTCAATTCAATTCTTATTTTAAACCATTTCGATTTATATAAATTTCGAGCTCGATTTCAAAATCCCAATCTAAATCACTCAAATCAATTTAAACTCCAATATTCAATTTAAGGTTCAAATCTTTTAAAATAATTCCATTCCGAGCTTAAATTTGAAATATCCATTTAAATTACTTTTACTTAGCAATATTTCAAGGTTTGAATAAAAGTTCAAATCTTTAAAAACAAATCAATTCCCGTAATTCAAATAATATGTCAGTTATAACTTAAAATTTCAAATTAAATTATTTAAAACAGCTTCATTTAACTAATTTTAAATTTAACATTTCAAAATTCGAATTCGTAATTTATTTACTCTTTGTAAATTCGAATTTTTATTTCTTTAAAAAAATCATTTTAAATAGATTCAAACTCAAGAATTTAAAATCATTTAATTTAACAAATCTAGTGTCCGTGTATAATTTTCTATCTTATGGCCAAGTGATCAGTTATTTCAATTTTTAATTGTAGGCATGGATATGTATCATTTCCATCAAAATCTCAATGTCATAGGTATATATCATTTCAACCTATTTCTCAATTTATTCGAATAATTCAAAATAACAGTTATATATACTGTTAATAATTTACTGGATGATAACAGGGACATATAAAATAAATAAACATCCAATCATCCAAAATGTCAACCAATAGGCATCCATAACAATCAACATCCAATTCAGCCAATAAATCACAACAATTAACTAGTTATAAATATCAGGTGTTTAAATAGCAATTTAATTCCAATTCCAATTTAGTTGTTAATTCAGATCCGCGGCACTCGCCTCCCGCGCCAGCAGCTGCCTCCAACCACCTTCCCCTCGCGCGCCCACTGACACAGCGAACTCAGAGCAGATCCTGGCGATCTCGAAGCGTATCGCCTCGATCTAACCGCACATCATGTAGAGCTCATTGAAATCTACATTTTTCCTATTGGAATCACTCGATTTCTTTGAAAAATTTGGAGAAATCATGGGGAGAAGATTGGGCGATTTCGGCCAATAAATCGCTAAAAGAGGAATGGCTGATGTTTAGCGTTTTGTTTTATGCAAATGAAAATATAACATGGCCTTATATATAAATTTCCGACCTAATTTATCCACAAAGATTTCAAACTCCAAACGAAGCATGCAGCCAAGTTGTCCAAACTGCATCTCCTAAATCTCTAGTCTCAGGAACTAGTCTCAGGAGCCAATTCCATTATATCAGAAGATAGGATTTCTAAATCAAATTATTTTAATTAAATTTCTTTAATGAATTTCTACGCGTTAAGCTTGCACGGCCAAACGATAAGTCCGATCACTACGAAACTTGAAATGCTATAATAATTTACTGTTGTGGATCCGATGAAACTAGTTCTGTCGAAATCTGAGACAGTTCCCTAATGATTTTTTACACGTTAATTAAGCAAGTAATTTCTAAAAATCAATTTAATCACTTTAAATTCAATTTTAAAAATTAACAACCTTCATTCTTGTTTAACTAAAATGTACATCAACTTTTGAAATCATTTTCATTCATATTAAATTCAGGATTCAATTATTTAAATAATTCCAATATTAAATTTAAACAATTTAATTATTTAGTAGGTCGCTATATTTGAAATATAAGTTATTTAACTCATAAAATTTAACTTTTAAAACGAATTCAAATAATAAAACGACTACTTCAATTTTACAGTAATTCAATATTTATCATTCAATTCTTGCTATGGATTTCAACACGATAAATATATTGAACTTCATTCTAATACAAATAATTTCTTAAATCTTATCGAAATTGTTATTTCAAATTTTATTCAAGTTCATTTCAAATAAGTTACGTAAATAAAATATTAAATTTTTACTTCTAACCATTTTCGTTCAATAATTATATTAAATTAAATAATTTAAAATAGTTAAAATTACGGGTCATTATTGAAATAATGAATTCTTTTTAGACCAAACAATTTAATTAGTTTATATTCTTATAAATTAGTTATAAAATTTTAATATAATTTGTGGAATAAATGTTGTGGTATATATTTATTATAGTTATAAATATATCGATCTATTTGAGATATCAATTAGGAATTAAATTGGATTTAATTATGCATATTTACTTAGACTTAAATGGGCTATTAACACATAATATTAGAGGCATAATTTGGCAACAAGAATATGGTGTAGAGGGCGGCTAAAAATAATGAAAAAGGGTGTGTGATGGATGGTTAAGATTTGGTGAGAAATGGTAAGTGATGTGATCGACTTTTCTCTCTGATTACACCATTATAAAAGGAATCCTAAACCCAACTTTGGAAGGACTTTTGCTGCCATCTATCTCCATCATTTTGTCCAAATTGCATCTCCTAAATCTCTAACAAAACTCAAGTCAAATCAACTCAAATTAATAGCTATTTGATAGCAAAAGGCTTACAGTTCAAAGATTAGCAATCTATCCAATCGCGAAGGTTTCAAGGAGAGGAGAACTCATCATTACAGGGTGGAATTAAGGGCATTAGTTTTAGGTAAATGTTTAGTTTTATATATGATGCATAATCTTTGTATAAATGTATATTGTTTATATGTGTGTGTGATTATTGTATAGTTATTAAGTGAGATTCTTATAGGTATTGATGTTGTCACATCTTGATTGGTTATGTGTATATGTTTATCGAATAAAAAAAATTCATTAAGGATACGATCAACATAACCAAAACCATTATATTTATTTACAAATATTTTATTAATTAATTTATACATATATTAATATTTTACCTAATTTATTTGTATGATTTCTTTTAAACTACATACCTATATCACATAAATATTTGAACTAATATTTTCTAAATGTATATTTGAATCAATTATGATTTTGAGTGATGGAAAATAATTTTTGTGGTAATTACTTAATATTTTTTATTATAATTTAATCTTTGTATGAATTAATAAATTAATATAAAGTAAATTATGTTTTGAAAATTCAATTTTAAATTTTCTAAAATTAATTTTTCATCACATAAGTTCTCGATCAAAAAACCATATTTTCTAAACCATTTTTATATTTTTAAGAAATTATTTTAAATTCAGCCAAAAGAATTTAATTAATAAGAAGTAAAAATTTGACATAGGAAAATCTAAAAAAAATCATAGGCTATAAAATATCATTCCAAATTTTCTAAAATTTTAAATTTTAAAATATTTTTTATATAAATATTTTTTATTATTTACTTATTATTGTTTAACTAATAATTCATAGTGTGTGTGTGTTAATATAATAAAATTTGGATCTGTTATGTGTTCGATTTAGAATGATAATCTTTCTAATTTTGTAATTTATGTATTTATATAAACTATACTAACTCATAATTACATCAATTATTATAATAATGTTTATATATACGTATTGTCACATATATGTAATTATGTTACTTTAATACATGCATATACATATACATACATACATATATATATATATTATAAAAAACTTATATCTTATGTATGTGTGTGTATATATATTTAATACTCAACGCTATATTATTTCACGTATAAATATGTCTATAATATTTTCTCATAACATATATATTGTTAACCCACCTTTTGGCAAGGTGATATACAAGTGGATTTAACCTAATCGATCGCGCCATTAACGCGGCTGGAATATTATAGATTTGGTTCGAACGGACGGACGGATGATAAATTACGGATGATAAATATGAATATGAAGCCAAGATTGAGCATAGTCGATGGACCAATGATGCAGGGCACTTGGAATATGGATTTTGGCATATGGAAGTGCTTCGGATCGGCAATAGTTTGGCTTCAGGTCAACATTGCTTTGGCTTCGGGTCTGCATTGCTTCAACCTCGAGTCGGCAAAGAAGAGGCTATTTCGGGTCATCTGCAAGCTTACTTCGGGTCAGCATTGAGTTTGCTTCAGGTCGGCATAGGACTTGTTTATGAACAAATTCGGATCGGCGTAGGATGGATGAACTAGGCTCGACGATCGTCGTGGTAGGCCTATGTAGGAAAGGAGGCCCTGTAGCTAGAGTTTCACCTATAAATACAACAGCTTTGGCTTCACTAAAGGGGACCTTCATTTTGTTTCTCCTCATTTTACACTCAGAGGCTACTCTGCCATTTTTATTGAGGATTGTAACTGTAATCAAATTTTCGATAATAAAAAGGTTTGTTTGGGAGTGGATGTAAGCCGGAGTTAGCTAAACCATTATAAATTTATCTTTCTTACTTTCTTTCATTTTAATTTTGGTTATTCTTTATATTATATCCTCTACATATATTCTATCTATGATATGTGATTGGATATTGGTGCTTTAACTTATGATTGGGTATTGGTGCCCAATTTTGACCCCAACGTGTATATATATACACACATACATATATTTACACTTGGGATTGTACGTATAATTAGTATAAATATATGCATATATTTGGACAACATACAATATATATAGGATGAGCCAAACATGTCCGTTGTGAGGTAAATCTCAATATCTGCATACAGGCATGTTATATCTTACATGGAATATCATGTTACACATGCACCTACATACATATATGTATATGATACATATCTATACTTATATATAAATTGAAAATAAATTAAATAAATTCTGTCAATAATTTATAAACTAAAATGAAATTTATGATTTTATTTAAATTAAATTTAGAAATGCTCTAAATAAATTAGGCCTAATAAAGATCCAATAGGGTAAAATTATTTTGAAATTTACCCATAACTTCCACTGCGGGTTGGCCCAGTTCCAACAACATGTTCAAAGAAGAAAACATCACAAAGCACGAAGAGGAAATAAGTATGTAAGGAATATAACAAAGAAAAGGGGAGATTCTATTAAAAACATTATATCAAACACATAGTAGACGATATCAAACATTAGATCAAACATATGGCAAACAATATTAAACCAAACATTAGATCAAACATATGCCAGAAAATGTCAACCTAAGCATTTGATCGCATATGAGAAAGGCAATAGCAAATTCAAAAACAAATCTTAAGGTAAAGTCATTGGTGGTTACACATATATCAAAAAAAGAAGATAGGGAAGAAGAAAGTTCTTGAAGGCAATTACACTATAAGAAAGGAGACAATTACCGAATTTAAATCATAGTAGTAAAGGAAATTGTAGAAATTTAAGAAGAAGAAATTATCTTTAGAAGTAATGATAACATTAAAGGGAAATGAAGGAGGAGGACAAGTATATATAGAATAGGGGAATAGATCTCATCTATAGAAATTTAAACGATACATAAATCATAACTATTGGAAAATAATGATGTCCAAAGAGGGTGAGGTAACATGTGAAGTTTTATAATAAAGAGAACAATAAAAAACTAGCTCCTCCACTGTAAGATCTCTTTGGAACATACTTGAAACCATTTCTATCCTTATAAGATCCTCAAACATGCACTAAAAACTTCCTGGTAAAACACACACCATCTCTTGTGTATATAAATTGTTAAAGGAATTTGATCAAACACCCATTTCTCCTTTGTTTGAAAGGGTTTGAAATACATTTGAATCTAAAGAGGACAACGTGATGCCATGGAAAGCCATGTCTATCTCTATGCATACTTTAAAAAAATCAAAACGATTGGGATGATAGACGACGATCTTTTCTCTCTCTATATAATTGAACATGAAACAAATATACACCTTTTTTGAATGTAAATACACATTTATCACCTGGGAAAGGCTCCATTATATGCTAATTATGATCCTCGCAAATATAACTCGAAGGAAGAATGGTAAAGACTGTTTAAAGACACTAGATGGCGCAACCCAAATCACAAACACTACTTACTCTTCTAAAGAAAATGGTTCAAAGCACATAAATTGGGAGAGAAATCACATTTTCAATCACTCCTAGCTCTCCTTCTTGCATTGATGAGATCAATCGAGGAAAAGACTGATCCAAAACTGGAAAAATGGATACTATATAACAAGCATAATACCCCAATCAATGTGACATTATTTTTCTATTTTAGGTCTTCATATTGGGCTTGCTTTTAGCCTTTTTTTAGTATTTTAGTTTTGCATGTGTTTTATGTTTTTTAATTTCATATCCTTCTATTATGTAACTTTATTTTCATTTCTAATAAATCAGGTAAAGGCCTAGTGAACCCTGTTTTCTTTTGCAGAAAAAATTATGTCCAAAAGGATTCTTGGAATATGAAGCGAAATCCTTGGAATATGAATTAGTATAAGCTGATATGAAAAGGCATAAGAATCAATAGCAATACGAAACATGTAAGGACACTTAATGCAAAAATGGTTGATGAGACCACTAAAAAGAGGGTGAGGAATTACAAATCTTCCCTAATATACATCGGCTTAGACTTGGGGGCAAGTATTACATCCATTTTCTTGTCCGAAATAGTAAGTACACGAAGATTTCAACATGTGAGACCTATGTAGTACCAAGAGGATGAGACCTTAAGCTACATTAGCTAGGAATTGCACACGTTCAGATAGGTTATGAAAATTATGTCATGTTATCACACACAAAAAGGATACAAATCAGCCACTAGCGTCGTACAACATTCAACTACACAACACAGATGGAGGTAGAACATCGAAGCAAGCCTAAGGAATAAGTCTTTATGAAGAAAGCCTAAGGAACAGGTTGTAATCAAGGCAAACTATGCCAAGAACCTTGCGATGTAGAGCATTAGATCATTGCCAAATGCAAAGTTTCACTAGAGATCACTTCATCGAAACAAGATCAAGTCAAAACATGATAACGCTCAACATAACTCTTAAAGAGGTGGCAATAATCCAATATGATTGCACCAATTCCAACGTTTCAAAATCAAATTATTGTATCAAAACCAAATTAACCCACCTAAACAAAATTGTAATTTGTGACATCCAATCCTAGGCAAGCCGATGAAGGACACATGTCAATATTTGATGGTAACAAAAAGGTACAAGAATGATATCATCAATCCATATGATAACATTCCTCTATAAAGGAAAATGATTTCTGTAGCAGAAGGATCAAATTTTTAGAAGTCATAGAATTATTAGTGAAAAAGCTATATAAACAATCTCCATTAAATTCAGTTCTTGTACTCGTAAATAATATAATTAAGAAAAGATTGATCGACATGTGGACGTAGGATTCTTAACATTATAACCACATAAATTTCTACGTCCTTTACTTTTATGCTATTACATATGCTTTTATGCTATTATTTCTTTTAAAAATTAGACTAAAAGGCATTTTACCAATGGTTAATTGACATCCTTTTAGCGATACAGTTAATGCCTCGCTAAAGCCTCGCAAAATCCCTGTTATAGACCCTAGTGCTCTTTAACCACTATGCTTTTTCAATATAGCACCACTAAATAGTAGATTTACTTTAAGCCCCGCTAATTTCCACTAAATTAAGGCTTTTTAGCATCAGCTTTAGTGAAATTAATATAAAATGGTTGGTTTGACTAATTTTCATATTAATCAAATCAACAAATTTAAGGTAAATATCCAATTTTAAGGCATGGGTGCTCAATATAAGTTAGAAATCTATTGTAGTCACTAAATATATACTACATAAATCATGATATTATTTGGTTTTGTTATATATGATTAAATATTTCTTTTTCCTATACAAATGTTGTGAGAATTTGAATAAATTAACTTAAATATTTGTTTTTATATCCAATGAAGCTTTTTGCACCTCTGTTATTTTCCACTATATCACCGCTATAAATTTTTGCACCTCCACCACTACAGAACCTCTAAGCGCTTTAACCTCATAGCCTCTTGATCATATAAGCGTTCAGCAATACAATTACTACCTAAATCGATACTTTAACAAATAGTTGACTAGTTATTCATAGTTGTATAAGCACCCAGTAATACATCTACTTCACTTTAGCATTGTGAAATCTTAAAATCTTATAAAACTTGTGCTTATTTACTATTAAAGTTGATTTCGATTTTGATATGTTATTATGTTATGATATGTATTATGTAAAGCTATTGTGTAGTGTGTTATATAGTATGTATTAATGTATTGTATATGAACAATGGTTGAATGATAATCCATATTTGTAATAACAAAATATTGATTCGAGCAACTTATGGTGTTGCTTTTTATTTATTGATACACATTTCACAATTTGTAGTTATGCATTTTGAATGATATATGTTTGCACAATTCGAAGTTGTGCATTTGAATGATATACGCTTACATAATTTATAATTGCATCTTCAAACTATTAGTTTATTTAAACAACTTGTAATTACACTAATATAGAAAAATGGTAAGTATGTTCCAGATACCTAGTAGAAGTAAAATTTATGCTCTTTTCATCATCGAAATTGACAATTCATACTTGCGCCTTTTCAATGATAGTTACAACGCCGATTAGCTAGCTGTTGATGTTCCCAAAACTAGTATATTTTGTATTTTTTTTTAAACCATCATATTTTGCTAAATAATATTCAAGTAGTTTAAATTGAAAATTTATCCAATATTATTGAAGTTACAATTCTATCAAAATTTCAGGTTTGCAATAGTTTTTCACATTAAGAAAACAAGGGAGTGCAATTTACCTTCCTTATTTTAATGTGGAACCACCCATGCATGTAAGAATATGTAAGATTCTTGTAGCAACCATCATTTTAACGGCTGGATATTTAATTATTTAATTTAAATATTAAATCGTTAAATAGTTGAAGGTCCAAAATCTGAATTTTTGCACATGGGCAAACTACAACTTGATACCACTCCTATTGAGTCAGGATCGACATTGCAAATTATATGAGTTTAAATATCGCCATATTTGGAGTCGTGGTATTTTTACGATTTATGTACTGTTATATGTATTTTATAAAAATACATGAGTAGTTGAGTCCGGTAGGATCTTGTTTGACGACTTATGATTAAGAGATGGGGACCTCATCTTGAGATGCACGGTTGAAGAATTTTTGAAATTGGATGATCAAAGAGTCAAAACGACCTCGAAATGTATGAAATTATCATCTTGATGTGCAATCTCGAATAGCAACGAAATTTACACCATTGAGACCAAAAAATGAGGAGATGTGTGCTGACGAGTTTCGAAACGATCTGGTGTGCCATGTGATCGTATGAGCTCAAAATGTGTGTCAATTTTATTTAAGAATTTAAATAATATGTACATTTATACACGCACATAAACTCACATAAGACTTTTTCGGTGAGACTTTTATTTCTCTCCCCTCATAATGTCCTCCTCACCTCTTTTTAACTTCTATAAGCCCCCTCAAAAATCAATGTTGACCTCCACTCCTCCATAATCATGTTCTTCCCCCATCGTTAATAACTAGAAGCCCGAAGCTAGGCAAAGGTGACGACGCATTGGGTTTTCACAGAGGTGGAGCAAGTCGGGTATAATGGAGGTAAACTAGAGGGGAAGCGAAAGCCATGGCTATGTATGTCTCGGCTAGGAGAAGAGCTCGGTAGTGAGAGTGATGCCAAAGGTGGCTGAGGCAAAGAGGGGCGAAGTTCAAATGTGGGTCAAGGGTTTGGGTTAAGCTAGTCATGATTTACTTAAGGGGCCTAAAGGTTTCGTTGTTGTGTACATTAGACTAAAGGCGGCGTAGGGAGAGTGATAGAGAAGGTCGACCATACTCTAGTGGCCTCTGGCATAGGCAGCAGTGGCAAGAAGGTGTCAATATGGGTTACTGGAGTGGTATTTTTGAATTAGTAAAGAAGTGATTTTGGTTAAAAGAGGTAATTAAGTGATTAATTATTTTCAGTTAATCTCGTTTCATATTTAATTCACATCTTTTGCATACGAGAGTCGATTGCGACACGTTCTTAGCCCCACTCATAGTCAAATTATCTACGACATGGTAAAGGTTTGGACTAGATCCGAACAATTAGGAATTTGCAGCTTAGGGAAGTGGAATATAACTCTGAATTTAAATTTTAGTATAAATTTCCATAATTTCATTTAATGGAAAAAATAAACTAGGAGAGTAAATAATATATATATATATATAAGTAATTATTTTCTCCATTTGATTGGGTTTATTTGAGTAGATATTGAGGATAATTGATTAAGATACTGGATATATAGGTAGTGTGTCTTATTCGTATTGAATAGGATTAGATGGAGTTGATATTAACTTATAACATGTTATAAATTTATTAGAACTCTAATTTAAGTTATATTCATGATAGATATATTTTTATATATTTTATTACTAATCGAAAATTAGAAGTATGACCCTCAAAAATAAGCTATAAGGCTAAAATAATGATTTAGACAATTTAAACTTGTATTAAAGTGCTTTGAAGTTTATTTGGCCATGATATTGGTTTACTATTGTGTAAATAAATAATTAACTAACTAGTGTATTTCTATAATGGTGATCTGAGAAGTTAGAAATTATAAAGAAGTATTATATTATTTAATAGAGTTTGATTAAGGTTATAAAATCCTAAACATTGTAATAACATGATTTATTAACTTTAAACCCAAAGAAATAATTTGAGGTATTATGTATACGTATATATATAAATTACATACATTAGCTGTATAATATTTTGAGGCCTTATATGTAGCAAAACTTGATTTATAATGAAGAATTAAGTGAACATAGCTATAGTATGATTGATAGGCATGTGCATTATTTTAAAAAACAAGTATGAGACTTTGATAAAATAATACAAAGAAGATATTGTTAGATTTGTGACTTATGTAAGATGTATTTCTGTTGAATTGTTTATATGATTGTATGTATGAATTGTTATTGATATTAAGATGATTGATTTGTTACTTTGGTTGTATATTACCTTTGTGTATGTAAATGTGCATGATCTGTGTTTATTAGTTCCATATAGTTGGACTGGTTATATATACGCATGCACTTGATACAGTTTATGTGATTTATTTATGTCTATATGTATAAATATAGTTTCAGTATGTTCGACTTTAGACTATTGGAAGATGCATGGAATATTATATATATATATATATATATATATATATATATTGATATGCGATTTATAGCGTTTATTATAGCTTCAATATGTTCAATATGGGGCTATTGATTAGTGCATGGAATCCATTTTACCATTGATGCGCACGACCTACAAACGTGATCTCGGACCAGAGGCATAGAGAGATTGGGATGACAGTCTAGAGTAGGTCATATACTATTTTATGGTACGATTGGACGCTAAGACAGGACTTACATGCCAACTTCTTTTGAGGTGTTATTTTTAGGGGAGTCCACAATATAGTTTTGGGCTCTTGATGGCTCTATTTGGTAGCTAATGGAAACTCAACATGATTTATCAATACACAATTTAAGCATATGTATAGTTTGGTGTGTCTAACTTAGGATTACCGAATAGTGAACAAAATATATTATATAGATGTATAAATACATAGTTCAAGTGATTTGACACACACACACTAATTGATGCACGATTTGGGCAATTTATATACATTAGTTTGGTATACCTGACTTAGGGCAACTGGGTAGTGCGAGGCACTTTAAGAACGAATCACGATCCATATAGGGATGAAATACTTCAGCAATATGTACCCATGTGGAAAGGGTGTATATGGGGTTTAACATTTACATACGGCTCCAACTTGTAGCGACCCGACTTTCCATTCCCGGAAAATCGCATCACTAATTAAGAAAGAAAGGGATAGAAGAAGAAAAGAAAGAGAAAAAAGGAAAAACAACACATCAGAATCTCACAGCGGAATGATTGAAATATAATATAGAACATATACATAGTATCATATACATCAGAGTACACAACTAAACAACTCAAATTTAGACAGTTAGAACATTTCTGTCTAATACAATACAAGACATCATACAGAATACCACACAGCGGAAACACTGACTATATATCTACACGCTGAAGCCTCCTGCTCCAAAGCTCCTCCAAATTTCGTCAAGAGAAAACCTGAATCACTTGACTACTCATATGTAATATGAGTACCCAAGAGTTTAATAAAACAGAAAATAAACACTCGGGTCAGACAGGGGTCTGGTGTGAGTAAACGGTTTAAGATTGCTTAACTTTAGAAAATCCTTTGAAAAGAAAGGTATCACGTAAGACTTCCCACACATAAACATGGAAAAGTTTTTACCTTACGCTAACCAAAACATTTGATAGGAAATCTAGTGATATTATAATAGTGTCTAGGGTTTTCAAGTAAATAAGAAATAGCCGAAAATGTTACATTTATTAAATTCCAGCTACATAGGTATACAAACAAAACCGTAGGGTCTCGTAGGGAAAATGGGTTTCCAACAATGGCAGGGCTACTGGGGTACCGCCCGTCACAGTACGTGGCCTAGATCACCGTACCGAGGAGTACTCCCACTCCCCTGCAACACAAGGCCGGACCCGTTCCTTACTGAACAGTTCCGAACAAGATCACCCCGCAGTTGGCTGCAGACCAACTGCCCACACAGTCGAAACATAAAGGGACTTCTAGACAGGGATGTATCTTGCTCTCCAGTGGGAGCGACCCATGAAGCCTTGCTGCACCTCCCCTGTTTTAGCCATTCCCGGTTGATGAGGCTTGAGGCTGCGATTACCTTTATAGGACCAATTATCTTAGAATGCTCATCGTCCACCTGACGATGTGCTGAAAGCATTCAATCCATACAAGTTCGTTCCGGGTTCGAACGAAACCGAAGGCACTATCTCGTTGCACTCATTTTGGAATCACCCTCAGAGTCAACGACCATAGCCCTTGCACTCTGATTCACCATCTCGAATCTATAAGCACTATTCCGTCAAACTCATTACGGAATCACCCACAGAGTTATACTGACGTATAGCCCTTACACCTCGAGTCTTCACTCACTCCACTTGGATTAACGACCTAACGTTTAATTGGAATCGATGTGGTTTTCGGATATCCAAATATGGAAACCCGATCCCGGTCTCATTGAAACCAAACGCCATTTTAATGTCCAAGTTGTACTTAAGGGATTTAAACAATAGATATTTAGAAATATCACTTAACATAAATGGATGTATTATATTACACAGATAGATAAGCATCTATTATCACATGCATCTATACATATCACAAAGCAGCATATATATCACATTCAGATATAACATATTCACATCGTCACATATCAATCAATGTCATCCAACAACAACCAATATCATTAGCTCATCCAATGATATATATCATCCAATCATTAATCATTCATAAACAAGTTTGATTCAAACTTGATTAATTTAATTAATCCTTAAATTAAATTAATCCTTAATTAATCACTTGGATTATCTTCAATCCATTTTACCATTCATTAATTAATTACAAATTAATTAATTAACTATCATCATTTAATTATCCATTTCAATTAATCTTCCTTGATTAATTGTCACTTTAAGTAATTCTTACTTAATTACCATATTAATTAATCATCCTGATTAATTACTCCAAATTATACTAAGTAATTACCTCTTAATTACCTTCTAAATTAATCAACCTTGATTAATTATTCTTTAATTATCCTGATAATTATTCCTTAATTATCCTTTAATCATACTTAATTAATCACTTTTAATTAATCACATTTGATTAATTACTTTTAATTACAGCTACTTGATTAATTACTTTTAATTAATCACATTTAATTAATTACTTTTAATTAATCATCTTTGATTAATTACTTTAGTTACATTTAGTAATTAAAACTTAATTATAAATGAATTATCCTTAAATTATTAATTAACAATTAATTAATTATTTCCATTAATTAAATTCTTTCTTAATTAATTACTTTTACAAGTAATTAATCGCATAATTACAACTCTAAATTCATTTATTAATTAATCATTAATTAAATAATTTAAACCTTTAACTAATTATTAATTAATTCTTTAATTAATAACTAAAGTGATTAACTCTTAATCACATTTACTTAATTACTTTTCATAAAGTAATTAACCTCTACTTAATTACCTTCTGTAATTAACCTCTTTATTACTTTATCCAATAATTATACTTAATTAACTTCAAATGATTATCTTTAACTAATCACTAATTAATTACTTAATAAATTATTTTAACCTAATCATTTAAAGTTAATTAAATGATTCTTAACTTCTTATATTATAAAGTTTCTTGATTAAGAAAACCATTATCTTACTTAAATCATTTATATTAATCAATATCACTTATTTATAAATTATAATTGAATTATCACAATTTTTCTCACAATTATTTATCTTTAGATAAATAAAAATTCTAATTTACATAATATAAATCATTATTATAATTGATTATCAAATTCTTAATCATTATACTTTATTTAAATAAAATATAACTTTTTAGAAATCAATTTATAAATAAACAAATTTTAAATTAAACTATTAAATCTTTAAAACCTTTCCAAATTTATTTATAAAAGTTTAATACAAACTTTATTTCAAATCCACTTATTTTAAAACTTCCATAATTTAAGATGTATAAATTTGTTTAAAACATAACTTTGAAACAAATTTTAGTTTCGAAACCTGTTTAACCTTTATTTTAAAAAAACTTTATTCCTAAAACCAAATTTTCTTTGAATTAACAACTTAAACATTAAGTTCTAAAGCCTGAATATCTGAATATTCGAGTAACCCTGCTAAAACTCGTGCCTACCGAGTAAAACTAGCAAACACCCCGAGTAAACACACACTAACTCCGAGTTCCCCCTACCCAAGCCTGCTTCGAGAAATACCCAAAAACTCCCGAGACCATCTTCGAGTCTCCCTACCTTCTTCTCCCCAGAACTTTTGCAGTAATCCATAAACGTGCACATAAACGTGCACGACGCCAATGATCAACGACGAACTCCACGCCGATCATCCCCAGGTCGACTTCAACCTCGTCATCGACAAACTAAACCCAGAAAATCAAAAATGCTCGGAATTCGAAAAATGACCTTCGAACCCATAATTTGAAAACACCCTCACTAGCAAACCAACATCAACGGCGGCACAAACGACGAGAAGCCTCACCGCCACTTTCGAAGCTTTATCACAACCTCCCTAACCTTCGGCAACAACCGCGATCATCACCAGTTACTCCACGTTGCCGCGGGACTCAAATAACTACGACGTCCAAAACTCAGGCATAAAACCCTATGTCGATCCATTCCCATTGATTTAACAATTAGAAAAATTCTTCTGCATTTTTCTGCTGAACATCAACACTCCCTCTACCTCCATACTCAACCACGCCGACCCTAATTCAGAAGTTCACCGAGAATTGGCCAGAAAACCCCAAACAGCTAAATCCCAATAGCTCACTAATTACCCCATTAAAAATTATGATTCATGTATTACAAATCATAATTTTCTATTTGCAATTCAATTATGAATCCAAAATTAAAAATTGAATTCATGAATTTCTGACCCAAATTGAAAGTGTACTGTAAATTCAACTATTAATAATAAATTATTCAATTTAAAATCTTGTAATTATTTTTAAATGATAGCTTATACGATTACAAACAATCTTTATTTACACATCATAAACAAATTTGGATTCAAAATTGAATTATTGAATTTACTAAGAAATCCAAGTCTGTTTATATCATACAGAGACCATTTCAACAGCATGGTAAATCAAATATTCAATCATTCCAACATGCATTCAATTTTAACCGAGGCATTCAAGTAATATCACAATATTCATTCATAAAAACAATTTGAAAACTAGAGTTTAAACTGTTTTTAAATTCATTTACTCACCTTAGATGGGAGAAGACAGAACTGCATGTTTCCAGGTTTTAGAATAAATTTCCATTAGCTTCTTCCAAATTTCTTGCATGTTGAAAACAGATCTTTTGTTGTTGAATCTGAATTTGTCTATTGAAGTTTACATATGAATGCTGCTGATTACTGAATTATATGTTGATGTTTAATCTCTAGCTCTTTGAAGAATTTGAATTCCAGATTTCCTCCTTTGATTCAAATTTTCCAGATTTTCTACAGATCTCAATATTTACTTCTTTTGAACTTTGTTTTGTATTTTTGTGTTGAGTTGAAGAAAAATGTTTCAGCTGAAGAATAACACTCTTCTTTTAATTTTACAACAAAATTTTAAATTCAATTTTACAAAAGAAAGACATTTGTCATTTAAATGTTATAAGGATCTTACACTTGTTTTTAACCCACTCTAAATGTTTACAAGTGTTGTTTTAATGTTAAATAAATGTTTAACAAATGTTTTTAATATTTAATTAATATTTTAAATGTTATTCCCTTATTAATAGTCTCTTTAAGCTACATACATACATTTATGTAATGTTAGATAATTATAAAATGCTTCCATCTTATAAAAATAAACTTTAGGCTTTCATTATCTTAAAAACAAATTCATATTGGCATTTTTAAATAACTTGTATTTTAATCAATTTAATTTTATCATTTCAATTTACAAAACTAAATATATTCAAGTTTGAAAAACTCTTGTTAAACTTAAATTAATAATTTTCCTGTTTCAAATATATATACAAATATATATACATATTTCAAAAAGAAACATTCTAACATTAAATTTGTTAATTTCCATATTAAATTTTAAAACAAATCTCAAATCACAATATATACATACATATATATTACAATTTGAATATAAAGTCTTATTACATTAAAAACTTCTTATTTACCAAAATAAATATTTCCAAATCAAATTATTATAAACTTTCAACAGAATTTGACCTTGCTTATTTATATTGTTAAGAAAATATTAATAGATATTAACCAATTATTATTATTAATCTTTAAAATAAATTTTAACTTGTCAATTTATAATGTAAAATGATCAAATCAATTTAATTATTATCAAAGATTATTAAATTAATATTGCTCAAAATTCCGGGTCGTCGCACAACTTGTCGATGTAACCGGAAGGAAAGGATGCTAATGAGGGAATCCATTATACTATTTAGGTGCACGACATATGGACTTGGTCTCATAGCAAGGGCGAGAGAGATTAAGATGCTAATCTAGAGTAGGTCATATACTATCTTGCAGTATGATTGGGAACTATGGCAGGACCTATAAGCCAACTTCTTTTGAGGTATTGGTTTTTAGGGGATTCCATAAGTTAGCTGTGTCTCTTGATAGGTCTCTTTGATATGGAAATTCGAAATGGGTATCGGTTATAGATATCCATATTTTAATTTTAGGTATGGAGATGCTATGTTAGTAGCATAGTTATTTCTTTGTATTTGACTTGCATTTTAGATGCTTTGACAGGGATTGAGAGATCTATGACACCATTGCTTATGAAGTGTAGTATTACTCCTACATCGTTTTTCATTTTTAGTACTATGGCTTGTTATAGTATATACTTAATTAGAGAGCCACTATTATGCATCATTCTGACTTGTTAGTGCATAACTAAAGTAGAACAAAATATGATTAGTATTACCCATTGTTCTTTGCTCATGTTTATTAGATGCATATAATTTGCATCTATATACAGTACTAGAAATAGTTCTCCTCACACCAGGTTTTATGTTTGACCCATGTTTTGTTTATGTCATGTAACTCTCAAGCACTCGATTAAGTAGTTTGGGCGTCAAATGAATTTGGCGAAGGCTTACAAGCTGGAGCATTTTAGAGGTGTAAAGTTAATACATTGGATATGTATACTAGTTGGTGATGTTGTACATGGCAGACAGGTTATTTTGTATATGAGACTTATGATATTAGATGCTATATTCATAACTCCATATGAATAGAATCAATGCATTCTAACTTTCTGTATTAATATTTGTTTATCAGTTACTTCCACTAGTGTAGTCTCTTATATATTTTTTAACATATTCTGTTTATGTTCATTCAATATATTATATGCTATCTTTCTGTTGTGAGATTGTATCTATGCGCCTTGGTATGGTGTTTTGTTTTAATTTTTACCCCGATGGACTATCTTTTGTGGTATTGAGAAACCAAATGTTGTCATTCGACATTGATTCAGGGCATTAGGAAGGGCGGATCATTACAATTATATTATCGTAGGCTTTCCCATTTATTGATGAATAAAAAAAGTCGTTTTCTTTTTTCGTTATAAGATCATCTATTAATTGAGTTTCTATGTTTTCGGTTCCAAATTCATATTTTGGCAATAGGTATTGATCATTATAATCATCACTGTCTAATTGGATAAATCAAGCTCAAAAAATAAAGAGGGAAGAAGAATTAATTTAAACAACATATTAGTCAAATCATATTTAAGGTTTAAAAATTTATTTATAAAATCGATCGGTAAAAACTGGAAACACACAATGTTTATAATAGATTCATACGTTTGATGTACATTATAATGGTTCCATCATGGCATAAATGATTAAAAATATGGGTCTAATCAAAATTTTAGATTATTATTCACTTAGTCGTGGTTCATCTATAAATGTATATGAACTTCGTTCGAAATGAAATTGGATTGTTTGTTTTTTGTTTTTCTAATGTGTTTATATAATTTTATACATTGAATGTTGATGAATCTGTTATTATACATTGATAAAAATCATAGGAATGTTTGATTGTGTTGATCACAATTACAAGATGCATGTAACTATGAGGATTAGACCAATATTTGATCATGTGGTTATGTCATCAGAACTAGTTTTGATGGAGTCTAGGCTTCACGACTATGGTAAGAGGACTTCATATGATTAATCGAGGGATATTGATTTTCAATGTGGCAAATTCATATGATTTGAAGTGGTTAGGATTATTTTAAATATAAAGAACTGTGAAAATCTTGCCTTTCGCTCCAAATTGTATGTCCGGACTCAGAATAACATTATATCCAATGAATTAACAACTGTTTGTGAAAAATTAGATGAAATTCGAATTTGATATTAATTTTTTTGAGAAAAAGGAGAAATGACGTTTGAAAAAGAGAGAACAATTTTAAGGTTTGAGAAGAGAAATCGACTTGTAGACATTTCTTTGGACAAATAGGATCCTTCATTTAACACAAAAAATAGAATGAATAAAAGGGCGTAGATGAGTGAGTTGAGTGTTCGAATAGGTGAGGGGATGTGGTTTAAGTGTATGCAAAAATTAGCAATTCCCTTTTTCTAAATCACATTAATCTCAATTTCCATGACGTAATATCACCCTTTCCATGAAATCTCATGTCCGAGTAAATACAACTATTATTCGTAGAACCGAACATTGATAAAAAAATTAGACACCTTGATAATAGAGTTCAAAAATTACCTTACGACAATGAAATTTAGTAAACATGGAATTAGATATAGATTTGTTAACATACATTGTTAAAAAAGACTCTAACTCAGACATCAGGCGAGGAGGGTGGTAAAGTTTGGTGATACCCATCGATCAAATTTTTTACAATATGGTCAGCGACCATCTACTGTAAAAACCATCCAATTTTCTTGACCGCACCCGTCGAAAACCCTTATCTAAATTTGGAGTCCTTTTAACAATGCTCATATCAACTAACCACCAACAAAATTGTAATGTAATTCCATACAATACCCGAGAATCAAATAACTCGATAATAATGCATAAACAAAACGAGGCATTGACTAATCGAGGTTCAATGGAATTAATTCACTTACCCAATAATATCAACATTTTCATAATGAGAGGTTCAATAGAGATTAGAGATTCATGCAAAATTATCAAACCGTTACGTGGAGAATATAAAAGAATTCCAATTTGAGAAGAATACAATCTCGCCAAGAACTCCAGTTCGTAGTTTGATTTAGGTTTAAAGCCTTGATTGATCACTAATAATGGAGGAGATTTTGATTTATGTTTGACGGCCAACGCTATTTGTACCATAGTTTTCTGTTTCCACAACTCACAATTTTACCTAAATTTAAAAACCCCATATTTCACCTTACGTGCCCCATCAAATTACTATTTTATCCTTCTTCTCAAAACTTTGTTCTTCCATTACCTTTTATCCATAATTCCTAATAAAATCTTTAATATATCATTCAAAATCTAAGCTTCAACGTCCCTAAATTCGAGTTTTAGCACCCATAATTATAAATCAAGAAAAAAACAATAACTTTTCTTACTAAATTCTATTTTTTCTTTGAAATTAGTTCGAATTTGGTTCAAATTTTAGTAAACTGTTGTTCGTATGTTTGAAAATGAAGTTGTACAAGCTACAATTTAGTAGTAATAGATGTTTAATTTATAGGTTCAGTCGATGTGGGCTATTTTTGAAGAAGACAACAACCATTTTGGCAAAGGGCGAGAGTTTGTTATCAGCCACGCCCGTTGCCAACGCTGGCAATGGGTGGGGTTTCTGTTGTCACCCACATCAACCAAGGATGGGGCCGCTGTTGTCGCCCACACCACCGTCGGGTAAGGATGTATGGTGTGCTTTTTTCCTATTTCCTAAGAATAAAAAGGTGGGTAATTTTTTTTGAAAAAAGGGGAGTGGAGAAGGAGATAATTGGAATACAAATAGAATTGGCCATATAAATTTTGACTTTATTGAATTCAATAGATTGAAGGTTGGAGAACACGAACTACAAAGATTGTTAAGCAAATGACCATAGATGTAGGGGTGTGCAATCTTTAGTTTAATGTCATAAATCGACCTAACCAATTTATTTCGGTCAGTTTGGTTTGGTCCTGAAACAAGATTCGTTTATAATTGAACCATAAAAAACATAATTCGGTTATCAGTTTAACCAAGTTAACCAAACTTTAATCATATTGTCAACATTACTAATGTTGTAATTAATTTTAAAGATTACTTTAGTGGTTTAAATAAATTTTATTAATCGTATGTGGGTTGAAGTTACTATTATAAGCATAAATATATTAAATAAGAATGCTTTAACCATATAATTATTTTTACTTTAAATTGTAATGAATATTCCAAACATAAAATGCGAATCATATATAGTTTGTTTAAATTAAGTGATGGACTGTAACAATCAAACTTAAATTGATTTGTTTGGTTTGATTTTCATGGTTTTAGTTTGGTTTAATAATTTTCATCATCAATCTCACCGAACCAACCAACCATTCACTTCAACATGGATCGACTAGCTAGTGCACTTTTGGTTGCATTTTATTTCTTTACCTCATCCACAATTTTTGTTTTCATCCACACCTTCACTTGTCCAACACGTCCTCTACTTATATATTTCCCATAATTTCAATAGGATTTGGAATTAATACAAGGGAATTTGTTTCGGGTTCAATTCCTCTGTCCTATACGATCAGAGTATTTGGTTTCCATCACATTAATTGATTAAATTAATTAGTCAACAATGAACGGTGGAGATTGAACGAGGACATGAGTTTTGAGGACACACGAATTTAGCCAGCTAAATTAAAACTCAAAACATCTACACAAATTTTCACTTTTTTTTTTAATTTTACACTTTTAACCAATATTATTTATGATATTAAAATACAAAAAACAAATTACTTAAAGCCTTCAAGCAAAACAAAGAACAAAACATCTCAAAACATACCGCAGCACAACCTTAAACCAAAGCACAACAATTGTTTCCTCACAAGAAACGTAACTAAAACAAGTACTGCAAACCAATCAGTGGTTAACCCTCCTGCAATTCTTTCTAACTTCACCCTTCATTCCCGTGAGTGGAGTAATGTTACCCATCTTAATCATAGACTTGGCAAACTGTTCAATGAACAATTCATTGCTCTCAGCATATTTCTTAACCAACTCCATGGTAACACTGCTCTTTGTAAACAATATCTCATCCGAGCTCAAAAGTCCTTTTCTTGCAATAATGTTCTTGAAGTAGAAGTTGTCGAATTTCGTTGGGCTAACAAAGTCCAAAACAAAGAGATTCTGATCACCTCCAGACTTAGGACAGTTCTTTTTCAAAAGACCTGCATAGTACGGGTCCAGTGTTGAATCAGGAAGCCCATTTCCAGTTTGGTTGTACAGCCTTTGTCTAAAGCTCGTGCATCGTGCATCTCCAATAGTATGGCTACCTGCATTATGTATATAGTTACCAAAATGAGCACAATATATAGTGCTTCACATAATATGATTAGTTTCATGAAGAAATATACCTGAAAGGGCAACCAGATCGATGATATCAAGGCCTTTAAGCTTGAATTTTGTGATGATGGTAGGTAGGGTATTGTTTGGTGCTGGAATGTTGTTGTTTGATCCACTTAAGCTTGCAGCTAGTGAATCTCTTCTTCCTAGAGGAACTTCCCAGTATGGTCCACCTGTCTATATAACCAATAATGACTGTACTTGATCAATATGAATTATCAGTCGTAAATATTGACGGTCTTCCCACTTATTTTACTTCTACGTTCATTTACAACTATAATCTTAATGAAAACATAAGCATTATTAATGGCTTTATTGTTATTTTTCAATAGTCATCATCGTTACTTTTTTGTGAATATTAAGCATTTGAATATAATGTAGATGTGAATCAAATAAATTTTTAGTTTGAATGTTATATGGTCTTACAAGAACTGTGGAATCTCTTGCAGCAAGTGCCAATATATCTGCACAAGAAACAGTTCCTGGGCATGCTTCCTCCAATGCTGCTTTTATCTCATCAACTACCTCAAATCCTCTAGCAGAGTTTAGGTTTGGGTTTGACCTCTTCTCACTTAGAAATTTTCCAGAACTATCAAGTAGATTTGAGCCATCACAACCCTAGAGGAAAAAAAGAAAAAAGAAAAAAGAAAAAAGAAAAAAGAAAAAAAAGATTAATTTTGGACTTAACAAAATAGTATAACTATTATGTTTCATCACAGGGATGCTTATGTTATCTATAGTACCTTCACAAAACAATCATGAAAATGCAGCCTCAGCAAAGAAGCAGCCATCCTAGTTTCCTTTTCAACTGCTTTAGCAACTACACTTTGCACTATTTTTTGTGCTTGAGGGCAGGAGTGGGAGTAGTACTGAGGAAAAAGAGGGGCAGTGGTTGGAGGACTAGGGCTTCCATAGTAATCTCCAAAGCAAAGTGGGAAAAGAGAGAGAGTGAAAACGGTAAGCAAATTGAAAAGAAGAGCCATTATATTCAAATTAAGTGTTAAGAATGTTGTGATTGGTTGCTGAAACATATGTGGGTATTTATAGATATGATATAGGATAAATTACAATAGGAGACTTGGTGGAAAATCTTGGCATAATCTCTACTACTCCACTAGGATATAGAGTAAGTACTACCTAAACACTTAAATGAACCATTCCACGCATAAATTATTGGATGATTAAGAAATGAGTAGGCTATGCTGACCAAGTAGCTTTATACCTGGAATTGTTCATAACTTTATTTTCCTAATGATCAAGGTAAGAACATTAACTGGAATATTCCATGGTAAAGTTCCATGCAGCTGACATACGTGCAGGAAAATAATAGTATAATGAAGGTTATGTTAGAATATTTGAATTAAAATTTTGCTCCATGTAACAAATAATCATGGTTAAATTTGAATTTTGGCTGCATGGTTAGTTGAAATTCATTAATGTCATGTAAACAAACGTACGCAATGCCATATTTTTTTTTTATTGTTAAAAGGTGAAGGAAAACAACATTAAGTTTCTTATCTATTTATCTCATGCTAGTTATCTTTACTATTAATAAAAAAAGAATCCAATCAACATGATTCACACGGTGTCTTTTTGAAATTCCAAAATTACTCTCTCATCCGTTAGCGGAATGCACCTTTATCGTCTGCCCATCAACGGGATTTTACTATCAATTTGTCAATGATATCACCAACAAAACAACTTGAAATGTGTTGCGACTACAAAAACATTTGCACTTAAAATATACATCCATTGAAGGTAAACATCTTCGGATATTAGATCACGTAGGTTAGATCACGTTGGTACGATGTATACTAGTGTTTTATTAAAGGAATTGTCAAAAAGAAGTTATAATAGGTATGGATTAAAAGAAAAAATTAAGTTAATTTTTTTTGTCCAATCAAGATTAGAATCATTGTTTCTTATAAAACTATATTCCATATTCCATAATTACTAGTTTTATTTTTACCATGATTATCTTTCCTTTTCCTTATTCTTCTTCATCCAAACAAAACTTTTCACGTTGTAAATATGAACATTTGTCTTTTGTACGACTCTTGTAAAAATAAATAAATAAATAAATAAAATAAAAAAAGCTTTAGCAAGGAGTTAGAATGCTCTCGTTTGTTCCCAAGCACAATCATTGACGTCCTCAGTGCATTGAAACTTAATCAGCTTCCAAACCTTTCATCTAAGCGCCTCTTCACCAATTATACAAACATATTCTTTTGCTATTTATATTTCAACTTTCACGTCTGTTAACTGATCGCCGATTCGATCATTTGTTTTACCCATGTTATGCACACACTATTGTCGATATGTCTGACATTGTATGTGAATAATGCCGCATATTGAAAATGATAGTCATGCATCATGAAAAATAATAGAAGTTAAATAGTGTGTGTATATATGTGTGTGTTTATATATATATATATATATATATATATATATATATATGAGTTTAGTCGTATATAACAATAAGAGATTTCTTTTGTTAAAATATGTTGACCAAATCATATGTTGCTCCTTCGGCACTACAATGAATACTGTGTTTTCGGACCTCCCTCAACCTTCGGCGGCCGTCGAGAGCCGTTGGAAAACCCGTCGGTATATATAACACGGATTTTGTCTATTTCCGATGGAAAATCGTCGTTTCAACGGCCGCTCTGACGTTTTTTTGACAGTTTAGAGGTCCACGTGGCTTGAAAAATCGCAGGAAAATCGTCGAAAGCCATCGCTGATATTTGATCGATAGATCGTCGGGAGCCGTCGGAAATCATCGTTGAATTTCGGTCGATAGGCCATCGGGAGCCGTCGGAAATCTAGGTGAATTTTTCTTATTTTAGCAGCCAAACAACACATCGATATCAATATATGTCACAACACAAATCGGCTGGTTTCCCCAAACCTCAGCTGATTTTCCCTTTCTAAAAGTAGAAAACATCTCTTCATTCCAGTCACGACACGTCTTTCACTCCCCAGAAAGATGCATCATGAGTAAGAAAGAAACGGATAGAAAAGAGAAAAGATAGAGAAGAAAAAAAGAAACAACATCAGAATCTCAACAGCGGAACGAATAAATTATATTAATCACATAAGTATTACATAATATACAACATCTATCAGAGTTACACAGCTTATACAACACATACTAGACAGTTATAAATTTCTGTCTATCATACAACTCAAATACATCAATACAATTCATCATCACAGCGGAAACTCTATATATCTACACGCTGAAGCCTCCTGCTCCAAATCTCCTGCAGAAATTCGTCAAAGCTGACCTGAATCCCTCGACTACTCATACATAATATGAGTACCCAAGAGTTTAATAAAACAGAAAATAAACACTTGGGTCGGACATGGGTCTGGTGTGAGTAAACGGTTTAAATTTGCTTAACTTTGAAAACCTTTGAAAACAAAAGGTATCACGTAAGATTTCCCACACATAAACATGGAAAAAAAATTACCTTACGCTAACCAAAATTTTTGATAGAAAATCCAGTTATACTATAATAGGGTATAGGGTTTTCAAATAAATAAGAAATAGCTGAAATTGTTACATGATTAAATTACAGCATACTAGCCACAAAGTGGGTAATACAATCAAAACCGTAAGGGCACATAGGAAGAATGAGTTTCCATCAATGACAGGGCTGCTGGAGTACCGTCCGTCACAGTACGGGGCCTAGATCACCGTATCGAGGATCCATCCTAAATCCCCTGCAACACAAGGCCGGAACCATCCCTTACTGGATAGTCCCGAATAAGACAACCCCGGCAGTTGTCACGAATCAACATCCACGCAGCCGAATAAAAAGGGACTTCTGGACAGGGGAAAATCTTGTTCTACTTGCGTGCTACCCACTTAGCCTTGCTGCACCTTCCATGTTTTAGCCATTCCCGGTTGATGAGGCTTGAAGCTAGGATTACCTTTAGAGAACACATCTCTTAGAATGTTCATTGTCCACCTGACGATGTTCTCAAAGCATTCAATCCATACAAGTTCGTTCCGGATTCGAACGAAACTGAAAGGCATTATCTCGTTACACTCATTTTGGAATCACCCTCAGAGTTAACGACGATAACCCTTGCACTCTGAATCTTCATCTTCACTTAAGATTCACGACCTATCGTTAATTTGGATCGATGTGGTTTTCGGATTTTCAAATCTAGAAACCCGATACCGGTCTCATCGAAATCCAAAACGCCATCTTTAGGTCTAAGTTGTTGTAAAGTTTAAACAACTCAATTCATTATCTATATACACAAAGATAGATAATTCACATCATTACACAAGTAGATAATCCATATTATCATCACAAATGTATAATTCACATTATCATCACAAATGGATAATTCATATTATCATCACACTTCAACCCAAGCATCCATATCACACAGTATGACTTATCTCATATCTGAGATCTCAAACCATTCAAGGTAATCAATATCATTCGTTCATACATAAGCAAGGATTAATTAATCACACTATCTCTAATTAATTTAAAACGAATTAAATTAATTACTTGCATCTCTAATTAATTTAAAATAAATTAATTACTTTCATCGCATAAATCTTGCTTACATAACCATTAATTGATTACAAACCAATTAATTAATCATCCTTTAAGTATTTATCTTAAGTAATCATCCTTGATTAATCATTCTCTAATTACAATAAGTAATTAGCCTTTAATTAATTACACAAATTAATTATCCTTAACCATTTACAGTAATTAACCCTTAATTACTTCATTAATTAATTAATTATAATTAATTACATTAATCCTTAATTAATTGCACTTAATTAATTACTCCATAATTATTTATTATTGATTAATTAATCTTAATTAATCAACCTTAATTACATCATTAATTACAGTAATTAATGATCCTTAGTTACTTCTTTAATTAATTATTAATCATATTAAATAATTAATCTTCAATTAACCTTTTTTCATTAATTAACCTTGATTAATTACAATCAGTAATTAATTACCCTTAATTAATTACATTACTTAATTAACTTCAAATAAATTTATTAATCAATTCTTAAATTAATTACACTAAGTAATTAATTATAAATTACTTTCACTAAGTAATTATCCTTCTTTATTAATTACACTAAGTAATTAAACCCAAATTACTTTCATTCTTTAATTAATTACATCCTATAATTATCCAATAATTATTTCATTAAGTAATTATACTTAATAAATTACACTAAGTAATTATACTTAACCCAATGATTATTTTAAATTAATTAAACTAATTAATTAACTTAAACTAATCTCATTAATATAATTCATTACATTGAGTAATTAATTCCTATAATTACTTCCATTAAGTAATTATACTTAACCAATCATCAATTGATTATCCTTAATTAATTAATCTAATTAATTATTAAAATTAATCACATTAATTAATTATTAAATAACCCCTAGTTAATGATCTTCATTAACTATTAAAAATTCTTTAATTACTTCCTTAAGTAATTATTCTTTAATTAATCATTATTAATTACAATTTACTTAATTATTAATCACAAATTAATTTATCTTTAATAACTTTAATTAATAAAGTGCTTAACAGAAACTTAATTGATCTTTTAATTACTTGATTAATTAATTCCTAAACATTAATTATAAACTTAATTTATCTAATTAAAGATCCTTAATTACACATTAATTAACCTCCAATTAATTAACTAATGATCCCTTAATTACTTATAAAAATCCTTAATTAATTAAATAGATTAATTACTCTTTAACTTAATCAATTTCAAACATTTAAATCTTAATTATCTTTAAGATAAAGTATTATCCTTATATATGATTTAATTATCATTTACAAAGTCTTTGAAATCTTATCTTTAAATTTACACTTTAAACTTCATTTTTAAATTTAAGATCTAAAAATAATTAACACACTTAACTTTAACAAAATTTAAATCATTTTACAACCCTTTTTGAATCAAATGTTGAAGAATGCTTTTTTTTATATAAAAGAGATTGATAAAAGTTTTTAAACCAAAATTTATTTAAATTTAAAATCTTCTTCTTTTGAAAACTTACTTATCAATTCCTTTTTAAAACTTATTAAATTTTTAACCACCATTAATCTTGTATAAAACATTCCCCTTTTTGGAAACAAATTATTTTATAACTTAATATTTGTTTTAAACACTTTGATAATAAACTTTATAAAAAATATTTATCTTGAAAAAAACTAATTTCATTTTACTTTAAGCTTGAATCATATTTCTTTCCGAAGTTCTGAAACCTGCTACTAATCCAAAATCGATCCCGAGCCAACAACTAAAACTCGAGCAAACACACGAGCTACACTCGACTTCAACTGCTTCGAGCTTATCATAGAAACGCTCGAACTCAACTCAAGAAAAAGCTTTATTTCCCCCAAACCAAACTCCAGATGCACGAAAAACGTGCACGTTCACGTGCAAGACGTCTCTGATTGCCGATGAACTTCGTTTTGGCCTCCGACACATTGCCTATGACCGCGACAACAACACGTGAACACTCAACTACCTCGATTCGATCGAGAATCGAATTCGATCCCAAGCCCACTCAGCCTGGAAATGAACATCACCAGAAAATCGACCACCTCCGACGATCTAGACCTCGAGATGCCTCGCCGTTCTATCCGTAGCTTCGCCACGTCTTCCTGCACCTCCAGAACCCGTCGCAATCGACTCCGGCCGCACCTCGACATCCCGAAACTCGATTGAACGCCGATGACAAACCCAGGGTGTAAAACCCTATTCCAACGATTTTCGGCCATCACGGTCAACGATAAATCGCCACGTATATTCCCGATGATCCTCGTCTTCCCTTTGACCTTCTAAACGAAGCACGTCGACCAGTTCGTCGTTGATCGATAGAAATCATCTAAAACAGTCGATCTGTTCAACTCAAGAAAACCAAACAATTATCAAACTAGAAATTGAGACATTCACACTAAAATTCATAATTTCCTATAATGAACTCAATCCTGTAATCAATTCTTAAAATTGAATTTATAAAATTTTGACCCAATTATCATTTTCACTGTTCTTTATAAAATTTCGAGGCCAATAATTAATATAAATTTCATACCTTATTTTTAGTTATGATACTACATGATTTCAAACATTTTTCATTTACAAACCAAAAACTATCCGTGATTAAATGATGAGATATTGGATTTTTAAAGAAATCAAATCCTGTATTATCGCAGCAGAGCCTATATTATGTTTACACAGACATTCATCACTAATACACATACATGCGTTTCATTTCAATCCAGATATCCAGGCTAACACATGATTTTCATCCACGTACCAAAGTGAAATCAAGATTTTAAACTGTTTTTAAAATCTAAGTTTACTCACCAGTTTTATAGAGAACAGAGGAAGAGAACATATTTTGATTCCCAGGCTTATTCCAGACTTGTTTATTTGCTCTTGAATTTCTTTTGCTTTGTTTAATTTTATCTGAAATTGACCTTTGCATTTAGTTGCTTGTTGATTTCTTTATCTTATCCTTAGGTTACATTTTAAAATCTTGAGATTGATGTTGCATTTGCCTTTTCCCTTAGATTTCTTGTTTCAGACCAGATTTTTTTTCTAGTTCCAATTTTTCTTTCTTTCTTTGATTCCAGATTTTTATCTTCTTTAGATTTGAATTTATTTTTAGTAGAAAAAGAAGAGAAGATAGATTAGAGCTGAAAGTAAAAACAGATCTTTCTTCTTTCATATTTTTAATTTTTTTTTAAATTTAATTATCAAAGAGAAATGTTGCCATTTGTCCTCTTATGTGTTAATTTGCTTACACCTATGCATTTATTTTTACAAATGTCTTTAAACCACTTTAATATACTTATAAGTGTTAAACTTGTCTTTTTATTAATTTATTTAAGCCATATATATATATTTATGTAATATTTACATGTATATAATGTATTTATTTTTATAATTTAAGCTTTTAGATTTTAATAAATATACAATTATGAATTCATATGAGTATTTGTAAATTACTTATGTTTTGATCCAATAAATATAACATATGTTTTGTAAATTTTATTTAACTCTATATATTCTTACAAACCAAATTGTCTTATGTTTGAATTTTAAAATGAAAGAATATTAGAAACAAAAGAACTTTTAATTTAAATCTTATTTTAACTTAAGCTAAAATATATCTATTTTAAGTAAATAAGAAATTATCTTTTTTGTTAAAAATTAAATTTTCAAATATCCTTTGAAAAGTATTATGTTAAATTAAAACTTCTAAATTACAAACTATGTATATATAAAGCTTGAAAGCACTTTTATTAAATTTAAATCTATACTTTTCCATTTCAATATATACAAATATATACATTTTAAATGGAAACATTTTTAACATTAGTTTTGATAATTACTATATTGAATTTTAAAACATAACTCCAAATCACAATATATATACATATGTGTTACAATTCGAAAAAATAACTCTTATTAAATTAAAAACTTCCAATTTACAATATATATACCAATATATATATATATACACACACACATTATAAATAGAAAACATTTTGATTAGCTTTGAAAGATAAATCTTATAAATTTTAAATTGTTAAAAAGATATTAATAAATACTGCCAAATTAAATATTATTAGCTTTCAAATGAATAAACTTGTCAGATTATAGAATAAAATCATCAAATCAATTTAATTATTAATAAACATTACTAAATTGATATTGCTCAAAATTTTGGGTCATAACATTCCTCCCCCCTTAAAAGAATTTCGTCCCCGAAATTTAAAAGCAAAGGTAATTTAATAATCCATCGGCAATTTTAATTTCAAACAGCAACCATACATATCAATCATAGCAACCATTTATTTCTAACAACCAAATCTAATTTATTCTGACAAAATTCAGAATAGGTCTTCCTAATACTATCTAAAGTTTCCAGGTATATATACAAGGATACTCGTTCTACAGGATCTTAACTAACTATACTACTCTGATCCTGAGCTCCTACTCATCTAGATCTACAAGCTAAATAGGATATCAGACCACAGTCAAGTTCTGTTCAACTATCAAATATCTAGAACTGCTGGTTCTAAAACCAGACATGGATCAGACACGTACTCCCTCAGAGATACGTGAAACACATTGAATTCCAGTCTTCCAAACTGGCAATACAATCCGACAATCAAAGCACTTATCCTAATCAAAACACAAAAGAGATTAAAAATATCTCGGAGCTAGCTTCCCTGTTTTACCAAATCTTATAGTTTTATTGATCGAAGGAAACTTATCCAAAATCAAATCTCCGACTCTTATCCATAAAACTCTTCTAACAATCCCGGGCTGCCCTCAACCTTCCTGGTCAGCTCAACCTTCGTTGATGCCTCTAGAAACAAACTGGACCAAAAACAACCCAACCAAATAATCCTCTCAAGATCAATCTAAAATCAAGAACACCAACTCCACTCCACAAACATCAGTAGACTGGTAACTTCTCCTATCCGAAAAAGACAAACAAGTGCACTTGCCAATCTCGCTTCCGCTGCACAACTCTGATCTGGAGCAGATGAGAATACCGATGATGAACATGAGCACAAACTTGTCCAACACTTCCCGAAAGAAACGGTTCATCAGATCCATAAAGAGAAAACTTAGAAGTTCCATAATATTCTGAGTTGCTTCACCAAACCCTCACTCTAGGAACCATCATTCAATTAGCTGAACCACCAGTATCACTTCTGGAATCCTAGTCGATACGAAAACTCAATTCCCAGATGCTAAGGCAAACCTTAGACTTCTACGAAGACATCCTGAAAATCTCTGACAACTTCCATACCCAAGAGAAGCCTCGATCCCAAGCAAAAGATAACCCAAGAGAACTCTCCACTATCGCAAGTCACTTTTGCGATCAACCCAGCCTAATTCCAAAGAAACTATTCTCTCTTTACTAATCAGAACAGCTTAAGCTTATCTAGCCAATCTGTCGAAGAAATTGATACTCTTTGTTGCTTCTAAACTCCTTTTCTAGAAAACTGCTGACAGATGACCTTCCTTCTGGCACACAGAATTCTCCAAGCTACACCGCTGCCACAGATGCCAAAGACTTCTTATCCAAAGCTCTTCGAACCCCAAAGCCAAATCATCAAATCCCACATAGACCCTAGAAATGGGCAGACATCTCTACAAGAAACTCAGGCTTCAACCCAAACACAAACACCCTGCTGAACCCAGCCACATCACTGATGCAGACATACTTCCTTAAGCTTGTTCCAAAGAAACATCTTCGGAAACATGCATAGTCACTGCGTTTCACCACGCAGTTGCCCCTTTCCAAAGTTGCCAAGATACCATCACTTGCTTTTGCCTAACCGACAGATCCAAATTCTACTCATTCAAACTTTCACTTCAAAGATGGACTTCGAACCTCAAAAAGGTCAGAGATTGGTGAAATCCTTACACCTCAGCAAAGCCTACTCGAGACGGTATTGGGTCTACAGTCTCGGCAGATACACTTCCATCCTCAATCACTCGGACCACTACCATTGGTAATCGTGTTATAGACACCACTACCCTATCTACCTCTAGAACTTATATTGGAAAACCCGAACAGGTAATCCAACAAATCAGGTAAATATATATATATATATATATATTAAATTACAAATACGCTCTCTCAAGAAAGAAATCACTCCAAAGCCTAGTATTCACTCAACCTAGCTCTGATACCAACTGTCACGACCCGTCTTTCACTCCCCAGAATGACACATCATGAGTAAGAAAGAAAGGGATAGAAAAGAGAAAATATAGAGAAGAAAGAAAGAAACAACATCAGAATCTCAACAGTGGAAAGAATAAATTATATTAATCACATAAGTATTACATAATATATAACATCTATCAGAGTTACACAGCTTATACAACACATACTAGACAGTTATAAATTTCTGTCTATCATACAACTCAAATACATCAATACAATTCATCATCACAGCGGAAACTCTATATATCTACACGCTGAAGCCTCCTGCTCCAAATCTCCTCCAGAAATTCGTCAAAGCTGACCTGAATCCCTCGACTACTCATACATAATATGAGTACCCAAGAGTTTAATAAAACAGAAAATTAACACTTGGGTCAGACATGGGTCTGGTGTGAGTAAACGGTTTAAATTTTCTTAACTTTGAAAACCTTTGAAAACAAAAGGTATCACGTAAGACTTCCCATACATAAACATGGAAAAAAAATTTACCTTACGCTAACCAAAATTTTTGATAGGAAATCCAGTTATATTATAATAGGGTTTAGGGTTTTCAAATAAATAAGAAATAGCTGAAATTGTTACATGATTAAATTACAGCATACTAGCCACAAAGTGGGTAATACAATCAAAACCGTAAGGGCACATAGGAAGAATGGGTTTCCATCAATGGCAGGGCTGCTGGAGTACCGTCCGTCACAGTACGGGGCCTAGATCACCGTACCGAAGATCCATCCTAAATCCCCTGCAACACAAGGTCGGAACCATCCCTTACTGGATAGTCCCGAACAAGACAACCCCGGCAATTGTCACGAATCAACAGCTCCACGCAGCCGAATAAAAAGGGACTTCTAGACAGGGGAAAATCTTGTCCTACTTGGGTGCTACCCACATAACCTTGCTTCACCTCCCATGTTCTAGCCATTCCTGGTTGATGAGGCTTGAGGCTACGATTACCCTTAGAGAACACATCTCTTAGAATGCTCATTGTCCACCTGACGATGTTCTGAAAGCATTCAATCCATACAAGTTCGTTCCGGGTTCAAACGAAACCGAAGGCATTATCTCGTTACACTCATTTTGGAATCACCCTCAGAGTTAACGACGATAACCCTTGCACTCTGAATCTTCATCTTCACTTGAGATTCATGACCTATCGTTAATTTGGATCGATGTGGTTTTCGAATATCCAAATCTGGAAACCCGATCCCGGTCTCATCGAAATCCAAAACGCCATCTTTTAGGTCCAAGTTGTTTTAAAGTTTAAACAACTCAATTCATTATCTATATACACACAGATAGATAATTCACATCATTACACAAGTAGATAATCCATATTATCGTCACAAATAGATAATTCACATTATCATCACAAATAGATAATTCATATTATCATCACACTTCAACCCGAGCATCCATATCATACATTATCACTTATCTCATATCTGAGATCTCAAACCATTCAAGGCAATCAATATCATCCGTTCATACATAAGCAAGGATTAATTAATCAAACTATCTCTAATTAAGTTAAAATGAATTAAATTAATTACTTGCATGTCTAATTAATTTAAATTAAATTAAATTAATTACTTTCATCACATAAATCTTGCTTACATAACCATTAATTGATTAAAAACCAATTAATTAATCACCCTTTAAGTATTTATCTTAATTAATCATCCTTGATTAATCATTCTCTAATTACAATAAGTAATTAGCCTTTATTTAATTACAAAAATTAATTATCCTTAACTATTTATAGTAATTAACCCTTAATTACTTCATTAATTAATTAATTATAATTAATTACATTAATCCTTAATTAATTGCATTTAATTAATTACTCCATAATTGTTTATTATTGATTAATTAATCTTAACTACATCATTAATTACAGTAATTAATGATCCATAATTAATTATAATCATATTAAATAATTAATCTTTAATTAACCTTTTTTCATTAATCAACCTTGATTAATTTCAATCAGTAATTAATTATCCTTAATTAATTACATTACTTAATTAACTTCAAATAATTTTATTAATCAATTCTTAAATTAATTACACTAACTAATTAATTATAAATTACTTTCACTAAGTAATTATCCTTCTTTATTAATTACACTAAGTAATTAAACCAAAGTTACTTTCTTTCTTTGATTAATTACATCCTGGAATTATCCACTATTTACTTCACTAAGTAATTATACTTAATAAATTACACTAAGTAAGTATACTTAACCCAATGATTATTTTAAATTAATTAAACTAATTAATTAACTTAAACTAATCACATTAATTTAATTAATTACATTGAGTAATTAATTCCTATAATTACTTCCATTAAGTAATTATACTTAACCAATCATCAATTGATTATTTTTAATTAATTAATCTAATTAATTATTAAAATTGATCACATTAATTAATTATTAAATAACCCCTAGTTAATGATCTTCATTAACTATTAAAAATTCTTTAATTACTTTCTTAAGTAATTATCTTTAATTAATCATTATTAATTACAATTTAATTAATTATTAGTCACATATTAATTTATCTTTACTTACTTTAATTAATAAAGTGCTTAACTGAAACTTAATTGATCTTTTAATTACTTGATTAATTAATTCCTAAATATTAAATATAAACTTAATCTATCTAATTAAAGATCCTTAATTACACATTAATTAACCTCCAATTAATTAACTAATGATCGCTTAATTACTTATAAAAATCCTTAATTAATTAAATAGATTAATTACTCTTTAACTTAATCAATTTTAAACATTTAAATCTTAATTATCTTTAAGATAAAGTATTATCCTTATATATGATTTAATTATCATTTACAAAGTCTTTGAAATCTTATCTTTAAATTTACACTTTAAACTTCATTTTTAAATTTAGGATCTAAAAATAATTAACACGCTTAACTTTAACAAAATTTAAGTCAATTCAGAACCCTTTTTGAATCAAATGTTAAAGAATTCTTTTTTTAAATAAAAGAGATTGACAAAAGTTTTAAACCAAAATTTATTGAAATTTAAAATCTTATTCTTTTGAAAACTTACTTATCAACTCCTTTTTAAAACTTATTAAATTTTTAACCACCGTTGATCTTGTATAAAACATTCCTCTTTTTGGAAACAAATTATTTTAATAACTTAATATTTGTTTTAAACACTTTGATAATAAACTTTATAAAATATTTATCTTGAAAAAAACTAATTTCATTTTGCTTTAAGCTTGAATCGTATTTCTTTCCAAAGTTTTGAAACCTGCTACTAATCCAAAATCCATCCCGAGCCAACAGCTAAAACTCGAGCAAACACACGAGCTACACTCGATTTCAACTGCTTCGAGCTTATCACAGAAACGCTCGAACTCAACTCGAGAAAAAACTTTATTTCCCCAAACCAAACTCCAGATGCACGAAAAACGTGCACGTTCACGTGCAAGACATCTCTGATTGACGATGAACTTCGTTCCGGCCTCCGACACATCGCCTATGACCACGACAACAACACGCGAACACTCAACTACCTCGATTCGATCGAGAATCGAATTCGACCCTAAACCCACTCAGCCTGGAAACGAACATCACTATAAAATCGACCATATCCGACGATCTAGACCTCGACACACCTCGCCGTTCTACCCGTAGCTTCGCCACGTCTTCCCGCACCTCCAGAACCCCTCGCGATCGACTCCAGTCGCACATCGACATCTCGAAACTCGATTGAACGCCGATGACAAACCTAGGGTGTAAAACCCTACTCCAACGATTTCTGGCCATCACAGTCAATGATAAATCGCCACGTATATTTCCGATGATCCTCATCTTCCCCTTGACCTTCAGAACGAAGCACGTTGACCAGTTTGTCGTTGATCGATAGAAATCGTCTAAAGCAGTCGATCCGTTCAACTCAAGAAAACCAAACAATTATCCAACTAGAAATCGAGATATTCACACTAAAATTCATAATTTCCTATAATGAACTCAATGCTGCAATCAATTCTTGAAATTGAATTAATAAAATTTTGACCCAATTATCATTTTCACTGTTCTATATAAAATTTTGAGGTTAATAATTAATATAAATTGCATAACTTATTTTTAGTTGTGATATTACATGATTTCAAACATTTTTCATTTACAAACCAAAAACTATCCGTGATTAAATGATGAGATATTTGATTTTTAAAGAAATCAAATCATGTATTATCACAACAGAGCCTATATTATGTTTACACAGACATTCATCACTAATACACATACATGCGTTTCATTTCAATCCAGATATCCAAGCTAACATATGATTTTCATTCACATACCAAAGTGAAATCAAGATTTTAAACTGTTTTTAAAATCTAAGTTTACTCACTAGTTTTATAGGGAACAGAGGCAGAGAACAGATTTTAATTCCCAGGCTTGTTCCAGACTTGTTCATTTTCTCTTGAATTTCTTTTGCTTTGTTGAATTTTATCTGAAACTGATCTTTGCATTTAGTTGCTTGTTGATTTCATTATCTGATCCTCAGGTCACATTTGAAAATCTTGAGATTGATGTTGAATTTGCTTTTGCCCTTAGATTTCTTGTTTCAGACTTTCAGATTTTTTTTTCCAGTTCCAATTTTTCTTTCTTTGATCTTTGATTCCAGATTTTTATCTTCTTTAGATTTGAATTTATTTTTAGTAGAAAAAGAAGAGAAGATAGATTAGAGCTGAAAGTAAAAACAGATCTTTCTTCTTTCATATTTGTAACGATTCGAATTTTTCGCGTTCGAAAATCGACATCCATACTTTACATTGTACTCGAATGCCACAGATTCGACCGTTCAAATTCGAGTCGCCGGAGCTTATAACACATTAAGTACAACACAGCGGAAGAAAAGAATATTATATTTCATATACAGCATTTGATACAATAACTGATACAACATGAATGGTACAATGAATATACATCAGAGATACAAGAAATAGCAGCGGAAAGAAAAGATAACACAGCAGCAGAACAAATCTCCAAAATGGCCTTCAAGAAAGAACTCCAGTATTAGTAATCTCCATCTTCAAAGCACCAATCCAGAAATAGCTCGAACTCCCAAATCAAGATGAAGAGAAGCAACTCGATCCAAAATGCGATTGCCAAATCCTAAGGCTGAAAGCTATCGAATCTACACCTACTATAGATTATCTGAAAGCCCCAACTCTAGACTGCCCGTGTGGGAAAATAATGGGCACCCAGAGTTTAGGAAAGGAACAATAAACTCCAGGTCAGTCATGGGACTGGTATGAGCAAACAAAAACATTTGGTCTTTTAAAACAAACAACAGAATTTAAATTTGAAATCCGCAATGCTTTTTGAAAAATGAAACTACCATAAGGCCTCCCGGCACACACACAATGCAAACGCACACATGGGGGAGATTTCTCCTTATGATAGTCAAACATGCTTACTACGAGAAAAATCCTTTGATATTATTACTAGTGCATAGTGGAAAATCTTTCGAAAGTAGAATATAAATCCTAGCCAGCATAGGTACCATGATACTATGCCTACTATAGCTGCCATGTTAAATGGCAGGTTCTACAACTAAAACCGTACAAGGCACGTATTGGATGAATGGATTTCCAACAAATGGTCAGGCTAAGGAACTTCCTACTGCCACATGGGATCGCCTCTGGTGGGACGTCCCGAGAAACTAACGTTACGGTTAGATCTCTGCCAACACAAGGCCGCGTTACCTCTGTAACTAGGTAACTACTACACGAATATGCCATCCCCCGGTCCTTTGGGACCTTTATCCGAGGCGCCTCAAAGCAACAACCACACAGTAAATGAGATTGGAGCAACCACATAGGTTAAATACCAGGGCTCCATACCTGATACCACCCTTTACCAGAAGGCAATGACACACCCTAAAGGGAGCGACCCTCATAACCTTGCCGCATCTTTCCTGTTTCGACCATTTCCGGGGAGTGAGGTCCTGATGCAGTCTCGTCCACAAAGCTACGCTTTGGCACAAAGCCATGCTTTGGGTCAACAGATGACCAAAGCAATGATCACAAAGATAAATGATCAAACAAATGATCATATCACAAATGATCAACCAATGATCATCACACAGCAGCACTCAGCATGCCACATTACCAAATTGGGAATATCACTGATAAATATCAACTACATAACCTCTGAGCTCGTACGTCTCAGAGAAGGGTGTTAAGCTGAGAGAATAAATTCTCCGCCGCCAGGCAGAAATGTATTTGATAGAAATCAGTTAACATCTCAAAGTGTAATGTCGGACATACAACCATACAAGTCTGTTCCGGGTTCGAACAGAACTGAAGGCACTTCCGAAGAAGCCCTTGCAAATCCGGATAATCCCTAATCACGTCCGGACTTCCCATCACATATGAAGATCTCTATACCGGGGATCAGCCAGTGCAGAGACAATCGATGAGTTATCCTTTTGTTTTTGGAAATATCCGGTCTTCACCACCGGTCTTCAATTGCTATCCATAACGTCGTATCACTATTCGGAATGGGCTATATGACACAAGGTCCTCCCCCAGCTAAACCGAATAATGAGCGCCATATTTTAAAACATATGGATATGGGATTTTAGTTAAGTCACAACTTATAAAATCCAAAACTTTTCTTTCAAATGGTTAAACAAATTACCATTTTAAATCTTTAAACAAAAAGATTTATTTCACAAAGTTTCACCTAATTTCACAAAGATCTATTCATAGATTTCAAAACAACTTCCATTTCAATTGGATTAACTCAATAAACCTTTAAATTAAAGATTTAATTTATAGCTTTCAAAACACGTTCCAAAGATTTATTTATAACTTGGAATACCATTTTCATTTCAAAACTTGAATTCCTTTTAACATACATTGGAAACCCATTTCTTATATGAAAGCTTCTATTATTTGAAAACGACAGTTTTCGTTTCAGAAAAGTCCGATTTATACAAGTTGGAATCTTGGGTTAATTTTAAATTTCAAAACATCACCTTTTAAAATGGTTTAAAAACCCCATATAAACCCATTTATAAGTTGGATAACTTTTTAAACCCTAGTTCCCAAATTATAGAATTCAACTTCAAATATTGAATTCAAATTTTAAATCAAATTATTTAAAATTTCAAAACTCAATCGAGTTATTCAAAATAACTTTTATTTTTGAAATCCATTTTTTTTCTTCAAACACTTCAATTCTAATTCCAAAACTATTTTGGATTCTAAAATTCAAATTTTAAAACAATTTCAAAATCTGTGACTTAACCCATTTCCACGTGCAATCCATGTTTGTGTGTGTATAAGTGTGGTCTAGGGGTTCAACACAATAGTGCACAACATCATCATCACAGATTCAATCATAAAGATAAGCGGTATAACCCATAGCGCTTATTTATATTCACAGATTCATAGATAAAGTCAGTTATCAATCAAAAAATTCACTAATATGATTCGATGTGGGTTTCGGATAACCAGCTAGAATCCGACTCCCTGTCGCATCGAAATTCAAATGTCGTTTTACGGGTCAAAGGATTTGCATATTCATATAATCATATATATATCATAGATATAACAGCTTAGCATAAGGCATCAAATAGCATCACATCACATATCAAAATATCAATCCATCACACAACATTCAATAACAATCAGCATCTACAATTAAGATGAATAAACTGGGTGGTTTTAAATTTATTACCTACATGATTACTTTCATTTATTATTCCTAATTAAATAACTATCCATATTTATTCAATTAATAAATCTTCAATTAATTTAAAATCTAATATCATTCAATTAATGATTTCTTAATTACAAATTAATTATTCTAAGAAAAATTAATCTTAAACTTTAATTAATCAAATTAAAACCCTTAATTACTTTAATTAATTATCCATTTCTTAATTAATTAATTATATTAATTATCCATTTGTACTACCTTAATAAATAAATGAATTACAAATCATTAAACTTTTCTTTATCTTTAGATAAACATTCCTTATTTAAATTATGCATTTAAAAACAAAAATTTTTTAAATTTACATTAAATTCCATTTAACATTTTCTTTAAACTTAAAGACTCAAATTTATTCAAAATAAGATTTTAAACAATACAACTTAATCTTATATGTTTACAAGAAACATATACTTAATTGAAAAGGGTTTAAATTTCAATTCAAATCAATTCAAATCAAATTAAAAATATCTTTAAATTTCAAAATTTGAAATATAACTTTCAAACTTATTTTAGTTTTAACTCTCTAAAACTCTTCTATAATTTACATCTTCAATTCAAATACAAATCATTTGAAAACAATTTAAATTTAAATCCTTATTTTAAAAACTAAAGTTTAAAATTTAAATTCAGATTTAAAACTCAGTTTTGAATTCACTTGAATTCCTAAATTAAATACTTAACCTTTTACTTCAAATGCAAAACAACAATGCATTTTATACTTGAGAGTTTCAAATCAAATTTAAATTTAAAAACACAATATGGTTTCAAATTTCAGATAATTAAAATTTGAATTCATTTTCAAATTCAAACCAAAACTCAGTTTAAATCTCCACCCTAAAAAAAAACTTAACTTATCTTCACATTTAAACAGAAACAGTTTCTGTTTTATTAAAAAAACCAAACTTTAAAATTCCTGAATTTAAACTATTTCATAGAAAACCGAATTCAAACTTATTTGATACCATTCTTAAATTCAGTTTCAAATCCAAAGTTAACAATTTTAAGTTTGCAATTTCTTTTACCTAAATTTCAATAACCTGGAAACAGATTTCTAACTTTTGCTTAAAACTAATTAAAACTTCAAAACTCAAATTATTTCAAAGCCCAAAACTAAATTAATTGCATTCATATTTAAAATTTCAGATTCAACCTAGTTTCTTCAGATTTTTGTTTGAAATTGACCTTAACTTCAAAATTTGGAAACCTGGAAAAAAAACAGGTTTCTGCTTCTACCTGAAACACTCATGAACCCGAGTCACCATAAAAATTACTTCGAGTCAAAATCCTCACTGCTTCGAGTTTTCTCCATTTCTCCCCTAGACTAACTCGAGCTAAAAAAAAAAAATTCTCTGCAACCATCAACAACCCAAACCTGCACAAATCAACCCCACTGCAGTGACAACCTGTCAACACCATTTTCTCTCAGCTCCGACCAACATCATCGACCAAACTCCGGTGATAGCTTCTTCACCTCACCATCCATCAATACCCCAAACAGCTTCGAACTCGATTCACTGAGGAGTTCGAAATTTACCCAAAACTGTAACCCACAAAAACTACGGTTCTAGAATTCAAATCAAAATCACAACTTCAAAAATGAAATGCAACCCAAACTGGAAATTTTCCCTTTATCTATGATAACTCCCCTTCATCCAGAAACAAATTCGACACCTCAAACCATTTGTGGCAAACGAGATACCCCAAAATACATAATACTGTCAAAACAGAATTGCTCTTGAAATATAGAATTAAAAATCGTAATTTTGCTTTGAAAAATCATAATTTTGTATGAAGATTAGATTTATAACCCTGAAACTCCAAATCATTATACTTGGGATTTCACTAATTACTGATTGATCATTGGTTTATATATATTCCAGAGATGTTTATATATTATTTTGACTTATATAAAATTTTAAAATGAAGTTTTAATTTAAACAAACAAGTTTTGTTTGAATCTTAATCTTAAACTAATCAAAGGGTTTATGAATTTAAATTAACCTTGCAACTGAGAGGTATACAGAGAAACCATACAATGGACATGTATACAGCAGAAACACATTCATTTCAAATTTTACAAGCATGTAACCCAATATCAACAAGCAAGCATCACAAAGCAATTCACAAGTTCATAGATATCAGATTCAAAGGGAAGATTTTCAAGTTTGCTCACCTGTTTGTAGATGAAGAACAGATACAGTCTCTTTTTCTTCAAAACTGGAATTTGTTTTGACATCTTGCTTTTCAAGTTGAATCTGAATTTATAATTTCCAGATTGAAGATTTCTTAGTTATATTTGTTTACTTAACTCATCAATAACAAAAAAATATTCCATTTACTTACAGTTTTTTTTTTTTTTTAATTTGAGGCAAACTGTTGTTTTCCAGTTTCTTGATGCTTGCTTTTGCTCTGGTTTGGGAATTACTTGATCTCTGGTTACATATTTTCATTTACCCATTGTTACTCTTAATTTATTCAATACAAAAGAAAAATAAATAAATTACTTACAGGTTTAAATTTGTTTAAAGCTTCAACTGTTTCTTTTTCTTTCCAGGCTGCAGACTTCACTTTGCATCTTCTTTCTAGTTGAATCTGCATTTTTTGTTGTTGTTTCAACTGTTTTAACTTATGCTTTATCACTGATTAACAATATGAAATTCAAAGCTTTAAGAAAAATTTACTTATCTCTTCTTTTCTTTTTTTCCAGAAAGCAGAGACAGGTCTTTGATTTCCATTTGGCTTCAGGTTTTGATTTTTTTTTTTTTCTCTTGCTTCTTTGTGTTAAAAGTTGAATTGCTAATCTATATGCAACTGAAATGCTTGCAAACAGATGCTGCTTGATTCCAGGCTTGCCTTAGTTGAATCCATTTCAGGTTTGCATGCAGAGCCTATTCCCATATTTGATTTTGATCTGCTTCTCATTGTTAAATTAGCTTGCTTATTAATTCCAGGTTTGATCTGAGACTTGAATTGCAACTTGTTTGCTTTAAAAACTTCACTCGATTGTTTTACTTCTCTGATCTTGTTTGCCTTTTAATCTTTGTATTGAATCATTGATGAATTGAATTGTGAAAACAGGTTCTTCAATTATCACCAGGGAAAACTGCATTTGCTTGTTCCAGATTTGCTATGCTTAAATTTTGTTACAGGTAATTGATGAGAAAATCTGGTTTTTGAATTTCACTTTAAATCTGATTTCAGATTTTCTTTTGAAGATAATGTTTGAACAATTATGAATTGCTAAGATTTCTACTTAATAAATTTTTAATAAAATATTTTTCAAACAAAAATAAGTAAAACAATTGCCACTTTTTACTTATGTTTACACTTGTTATTCTTTTATGTCATATGGTTTACATTTGTAAAATTTTGTATATTTATGTTTTTAACCTTGTCTTGAATTTATTTTATAAATTTTGTTTTGGTCCTTTAGTTCAATTAATTTTAATTCATACATTTTGTTTTTAAACCTTATTTGATTTTAAATTTATAAAACATGCTTATCAATCTTATATTTACACATATATGTTATGTAGTTATACTTACACAAATTAAAGTAAAATAGTTTGAAATTAGATTATACATTATTAGCAAATATTTATAAGTTAGTAAATACAACTTTTATTTTCAATACATCTATATTTATAAACTTAAGATGTTCAACTTATTAACAAACACTTATTTTTTTAAAACTTTCATAATTAAATTCACAATAAAATCTCAAATCTTTTAAATTCCAAATTCAATCTAAAAATGCATATTATTATTTATTCTGTAAATCTTCCAATTGATTCAACTTTTAATTCTAAAAAATTAAAAATTAACTACAAAAATTCCATAATTTAATTCCAAAAATTAAATAAATTGTCAAATTATCTTGTTCAAAATTCAGGAATGTTACAGACTTCCCCCCTTAAGAAAATTTCGTCCTCGAAATTTGAAAGTAGGAAGACAACCAATGATGGATAGATACACAAGGATAGATAATCGACTCATAAATCAGGCCGATTAACTATTCTGCATTTGGCTTACCAAATAAGAATATCAACAATAGATATGAGAACAATCTCATATAATATTACACAAGATATTTGGGTCCATCGGTCTACGAATATGCAAGGGCATTGACTAGTTCGAAGAGATAACTAATCGTTCGTAGAATATATCGGATCCCAGAGAATAGATAGATGGATCAAATCTTCATATTAGTTAACCAATTTACTAATTTAAAATTTCCAATTTATTTAATATTTTCAATTTCAAATTCATTAGAGTTTAGATCGAAAAGCTGATAAGAAACCGATGATGATACGAAGTAAGAATTTCCTACAACAATACGTATGGCCATCATCACACCGAAACTTCTTTCTGGAGCAGTCACGAAGCAATCAAAAGAATTCGAAATCGAATCAAAGGAGATTGATAGAGAAAAGATATTCCCACTGTTGCAGGGTATTGACCATTTGTAGTGGTACTCCCCTGTCCCCTATCTCGTTCTCTTCTCGCACTCATACTCACTATCAGTGGATAGTAAGAGAATTTACTGAGGCATTCGAACGGATATCTCAGGGATATACTCATTCTAGGGTTTACTTCACCCTATCTCTAATGAGTTACTTAATGTGTTATACTCCTGAGCTAAAGTTTTAACCTTCAGCTCTGATACCAAATGTAACGATTCGAATTTTTCGCGTTCGAAAATCGACATCCATACTTTACATTGTACTCGAATGCCACAGATTCGACCGTTCAAATTCGAGTCGCCGGAGCTTATAACACATTAAGTACAACACAGCGGAAGAAAAGAATAATATATTTCATATACAGCATTTGATACAATAACTGATACAACATGAATGGTACAATGAATATACATCAGAGATACAAGAAATAGCAGCGGAAAGAAAAGATAACACAGCAGCGGAACAAATCTCCAAAATGGCCTTCAAGAAAGAACTCCAGTATTAGTAATCTCCATCTTCAAAGCACCAATCTAGAAATAGCTCGAACTCCCAAATCAAGATGAAGAGAAGCAACTCGATCCAAAATGCGATTGCCAAATCCTAAGGCTGAAAGCTATCGAATCTACACCTACTATAGATTATCTGAAAGCCCCAACTCTAGACTGCCCATGTGGGAAAATAGTGGGCACCCAGAGTTTAGGAAAGGAACAATAAACTCCAGGTCAGTCATGGGACTGGTATGAGCAAACAAAAACATTTGGTCTTTTAAAACAAACAACAGAATTTAAATTTGAAATCCGCAATGCTTTTTGAAAAATGAAACTACCATAAGGCCTCCCGGCACACACACAATGCAAACGCACACATGGGGGAGATTTCTCCTTATGATAGTCAAACATGCTTACTACGAGAAAAATCCTTTGATATTATTACTAGTGCATAGTGGAAAATCTTTCGAAAGTATAATATAAATCCTAGCCAGCATAGGTACCATGATACTATGCCTACTATAGCTGCCATGTTAAATGGCAGGTTCTACAACTAAAACCGTACAAGGCACGTATTGGATGAATGGATTTCCAACAAATGGTCAGGCTAAGGAACTTCCTACTGCCACATGGGATCGCCTCTGGTGGGATGTCCCGAGAAACTAACGTTACGGTTAGATCTCTGCCAACACAAGGCCGGGTTACCTCTGTAACTAGGTAACTACTACACGAATATGCCATCCCCCGGTCCTTTGGGACCTTTATCCGAGGCGCCTCAAAGCAACAACCACACAGTAAATGAGATTGGAGCAACCACATAGGTTAAATACCAGGGCTCCATACCTGATACCACCCTTTACCAGAAGGGAATGACACACCCTAAAGGGAGCGACCCTCATAACCTTGCCGCATCTTTCCTGTTTCGACCATTTCCGGGGAGTGAGGTCCTGATGCAGTCTCGTCCACAAAGCTACGCTTTGGCACAAAGCCATGCTTTGGGTCAACAGATGACCAAAGCAATGATCACAAAGATAAATGATCAAACAAATGATCATATCACAAATGATCAACCAATGATCATCACACAGCAGCACTCAGCATGCCACATTACCAAATTGGGAATATCACTGATAAATATCAACTACATAACCTCTGAGCTCGTACGTCTCAGAGAAGGGTGTTAAGCTGAGAGAATAAATTCTCCGCCGCCAGGCAGAAATGTATTTGATAGAAATCAGTTAACATCTCAAAGTGTAATGTCGGACATACAACCATACAAGTCTGTTCCGGGTTCGAACAGAACCGAAGGCACTTCCGAAGAAGCCCTTGCAAATCCGGATAATCCCTAATCACGTCCGGACTTCCCATCACATATGAAGATCTCTATACCGGGGATCAGCCAGTGCAGAGACAATCGATGAGTTATCCTTTTGTTTTTGGAAATATCCGGTCTTCACCACCGGTCTTCAATTGCTATCCATAACGTCGTATCACTATTCGGAATGGGCTATATGACATAAGGTCCTCCCCCGGCTAAACCGAATAATGAGCGCCATATTTTAAAACATATGGATATGGGATTTTAGTTAAGTCACAACTTATAAAATCCAAAACTTTTCTTTCAAATGGTTAAACAAATTACCATTTTAAATCTTTAAACAAAAAGATTTATTTCACAAAGTTTCACCTAATTTCACAAAGATCTATTCATAGATTTCAAAACAACTTCCATTTCAATTGGATTAACTCAATAAACCTTTAAATTAAAGATTTAATTTATAGCTTTCAAAACACGTTCCAAAGATTTATTTATAACTTGGAATACCATTTTCATTTCAAAACTTGAATTCCTTTTAACATACATTGGAAACCCATTTCTTATATGAAAGCTTCTATTATTTGAAAACGACAGTTTTCGTTTCAGAAAAGTCCGATTTATACAAGTTGGAATCTTGGGTTAATTTTAAATTTCAAAACATCACCTTTTAAAATGGTTTAAAAACCCCATATAAACCCATTTATAAGTTGGATAACTTTTTAAACCCTAGTTCCCAAATTATAGAATTCAACTTCAAATATTGAATTCAAATTTTAAATCAAATTATTTAAAATTTCAAAACTCAATCGAGTTATTCAAAATAACTTTTATTTTTGAAATCCATTTTTTTTCTTCAAAAACTTCAATTCTAATTCCAAAACTATTTTGGATTCTAAAATTCAAATTTTAAAACAATTTCAAAATCTGTGACTTAACCCATTTCCACGTGCAATCCATGTTTGTGTGTGTATAAGTGTGGTCTAGGGGTTCAACACAATAGTGCACAACATCATCATCACAGATTCAATCATAAAGATAAGCGGTATAACCCATAGCGCTTATTTATATTCACAGATTCATAGATAAAGTCAGTTATCAATCAAAAAATTCACTAATATGATTCGATGTGGGTTTCGGATAACCAGCTAGAATCCGACTCCCTGTCGCATCGAAATTCAAATGTCGTTTTACGGGTCAAAGGATTTGCATATTCATATAATCATATATATATCATAGATATAACAGCTTAGCATAAGGCATCAAATAGCATCACATCACATATCAAAATATCAATCCATCACACAACATTCAATAACAATCAGCATCTACAATTAAGATGAATAAACTGGGTGGTTTTAAATTTATTACCTACATGATTACTTTCATTTATTATTCCTAATTAAATAACTATCCATATTTATTCAATTAATAAATCTTCAATTAATTTAAAATCTAATATCATTCAATTAATGATTTCTTAATTACAAATTAATTATTCTAAGAAAAATTAATCTTAAACTTTAATTAATCAAATTAAAACCCTTAATTACTTTAATTAATTATCCATTTCTTAATTAATTAATTATATTAATTATCCATTTGTACTACCTTAATAAATAAATGAATTACAAATCATTAAACTTTTCTTTATCTTTAGATAAACATTCCTTATTTAAATTATGCATTTAAAAACAAAATGTTTTTAAATTTACATTAAATTCCATTTAACATTTTCTTTAAACTTAAAGACTCAAATTTATTCAAAATAAGATTTTAAACAATACAACTTAATCTTATATGTTTACAAGAAACATATATTTAATTGAAAAGGGTTTAAATTTCAATTCAAATCAATTCAAATCAAATTAAAAATATCTTTAAACTTCAAAATTTGAAATATAACTTTCAAACTTATTTTAGTTTTAACTCTCTAAAACTCTTCTATAATTTACATCTTCAATTCAAATACAAATCATTTGAAAACAATTTAAATTTAAATCCTTATTTTAAAAACTAAAGTTTAAAATTTAAATTCAGATTTAAAACTCGGTTTTGAATTCACTTGAATTCCTAAATTAAATACTTAACCTTTTACTTCAAATGCAAAACAACAATGCATTTTATACTTGAGAGTTTCAAATCAAATTTAAATTTAAAAACACAATATGGTTTCAAATTTCAGATAATTAAAATTTGAATTCATTTTCAAATTCAAACTAAAACTCAGTTTAAATCTCCACCCTAAAAAAAAACTTAACTTATCTTCACATTTAAACAGAAACAGTTTCTGTTTTATTAAAAAAACCAAACTTTAAAATTCCTGAATTTGAACTATTTCATAGAAAACCGAATTCAAACTTATTTGATACCATTCTTAAATTCAGTTTCAAATCCAAAGTTAACAATTTTAAGTTTGCAATTTCTTTTACCTAAATTTCAATAACCTGGAAACAGATTTCTAACTTTTGCTTAAAACTAATTAAAACTTCAAAACTCAAATTATTTCAAAGCCCAAAACTAAATTAATTGCATTCATATTTAAAATTTCAGATTCAACCTAGTTTCTTCAGATTTTTGTTTGAAATTGACCTTAACTTCAAAATTTGGAAACCTGGAAAAAAAACAGGTTTCTGCTTCTACCTGAAACACTCATGAACCCGAGTCACCATAAAAATTACTTCGAGTCAAAATCCTCACTGCTTCGAGTTTTCTCCATTTCTCCCCTAGACTAACTCGAGCTAAAAAAAAAAAAAATTCTCTGCAACCATCAACAACCCAAACCTGCACAAATCAACCCCACTGCAGTGACAACCTGTCAACACCATTTTCTCTCAGCTCCGACCAACATCATCGACCAAACTCCGGTGATAGCTTCTTCACCTCACCATCCATCAATACCCCAAACAGCTTCGAACTCGATTCACTGAGGAGTTCGAAATTTACCCAAAACTGTAACCCACAAAAACTACGGTTCTAGAATTCAAATCAAAATCACAACTTCAAAAACGAAATGCAACCCAAACTGGAAATTTTCCCTTTATCTATGATAACTCCCCTTCATCCAGAAACAAATTCGACACCTCAAACCATTTGTGGCAAACGAGATACCCCAAAATACATAATACTGTCAAAACAGAATTGCTCTTGAAATATAGCATTAAAAATCATAATTTTGCTTTGAAAAATCATAATTTTGTATGAAGATTAGATTTATAACCCTGAAACTCCAAATCATTATACTTGGGATTTCACTAATTACTGATTGATCATTGGTTTATATATATTCCAGAGATGTTTATATATTATTTTGACTTATATAAAATTTTAAAATGAAGTTTTAATTTAAACAAACAAGTTTTGTTTGAATCTTAATCTTAAACTAATCAAAGGGTTTATGAATTTAAATTAACCTTGCAACTGAGAGGTATACAGAGAAACCATACAATGGACATGTATACAGCAGAAACACATTCATTTCAAATTTTACAAGCATGTAACCCAATATCAACAAGCAAGCATCACAAAGCAATTCACAAGTTCATAGATATTAGATTCAAAGGGAAGATTTTCAAGTTTGCTCACCTGTTTGTAGATGAAGAACAGATACAGTCTCTTTTTCTTCAAAACTGGAATTTGTTTTGACATCTTGCTTTTCAAGTTGAATCTGAATTTATAATTTCCAGATTGAAGATTTCTTAGTTATATTTGTTTACTTAACTCATCAATAAAAAAAAATATTCCATTTACTTACAGTTTTTTTTTTTTTTTTAATTTGAGGCAAACTGTTGTTTTCCAGTTTCTTGATGCTTGCTTTTGCTCTGGTTTGGGAATTACTTGATCTCTGGTTACATATTTTCATTTACCCATTGTTACTCTTAATTTATTCAATACAAAAGAAAAATAAATAAATTACTTACAGGTTTAAATTTGTTTAAAGCTTCAACTGTTTCTTTTTCTTTCCAGGCTGCAGACTTCACTTTGCATCTTCTTTCTAGTTGAATCTGCATTTTTTTTTGTTGTTTCAACTGTTTTAACTTATGCTTTATCACTGATTAACAATATGAAATTCAAAGCTTTAAGAAAAATTTACTTATCTCTTTTTTTTTTTTTTTCCCAGAAAGCAGAGACAGGTCTTTGATTTCCATTTGGCTTCAGGTTTTGATTTATTTATTTTTTTTCTCTTGCTTCTTTGTGTTAAAAGTTGAATTGCTAATCTATATGCAACTGAAATGCTTGCAAACAGATGCTGCTTGATTCCAGGCTTGCCTTAGTTGAATCCATTTCAGGTTTGCATGCAGAGCCTATTCCCATATTTGATTTTGATCTGCTTCTCATTGTTAAATTAGCTTGCTTATTAATTCCAGGTTTGATCTGAGACTTGAATTGCAACTTGTTTGCTTTAAAAACTTCACTCGATTGTTTTACTTCTCTGATCTTGTTTGCCTTTTAATCTTTGTATTGAATCATTGATGAATTGAATTGTGAAAACAGGTTCTTCAATTATCACCAGGGAAAACTGCATTTGCTTGTTCCAGATTTGCTATGCTTAAATTTTGTTACAGGTAATTGATGAGAAAATCTGGTTTTTGAATTTCACTTTAAATCTGATTTCAGATTTTCTTTTGAAGATAATGTTTGAACAATTATGAATTGCTAAGATTTCTACTTAATAAATTTTTAATAAAATATTTTTCAAACAAAAATAAGTAAAACAATTGCCACTTGTTACTTATGTTTACACTTGTTATTCTTTTATGTCATAAGGTTTACATTTGTAAAATTTTGTATATTTATGTTTTTAACCTTGTCTTGAATTTATTTTATAAATTTTGTTTTGGTCCTTTAGTTCAATTAATTTTAATTCATACATTTTGTTTTTAAACCTTATTTGATTTTAAATTTATAAAACATGCTTATCAATCTTATATTTACACATATATGTTATGTAGTTATACTTACACAAATTAAAGTAAAATAGTTTGAAATTAGATTATACATTATTAGCAAATATTTATAAGTTAGTAAATACAACTTTTATTTTCAATACATCTATATTTATAAACTTAAGATGTTCAACTTATTAACAAACACTTATTTTTTTAAAACTTTCATAATTAAATTCACAATAAAATCTCAAATCTTTTAAATTCCAAATTCAATCTAAAAATGCATATTATTATTTATTCTGTAAATCTTCCAATTGATTCAACTTTTAATTCTAAAAAATTAAAAATTAACTACAAAAATTCCATAATTTAATTCCAAAAATTAAATAAATTGTCAAATTATCTTGTTCAAAATTCAGGAATGTTACAATATTTTTAATTTTTTTTAAATTTAACTATCAAAGAGAAATGTTGCCATTTGTTCTCTTATGTGTTAATTTGCTTACACCTATGCATTTATTTTTACAAATGTCTTTAAACCACTTTACTATACTTACAAGTGTTAAAGTTGTCTTTTTACTAATTTATTTAAGCCATATATATATATTTATGTAATATTTACATGTATATAATGTATTTATTTTTATAATTTAAGCTTTTGGATTTTAATAAATATACAATTGTGAATTCATATAAATGTTTTTAAATTACTTATGTTTTGATCCAATAAATATAACATATGTTTTGTAAATTTTATTTTAACTCTATATATTATTACAAACCAAATTGTCTTATGTTTGAATTTTAAAATGAAAGAATATTAGAAACAAAAGAACTTTTAATTTAAATCTTATTTTAACTTAAGCTAAAATATATCTATTTAAAATAAATAAGAAATTATCTTTGTTGTTAAAAATTAAATTTTCAAATATCCTTTGAAATGTATTATGTTAAATTAAAACTTCTAAATTACAAACTATGTATATATTTAAAGCTTGAAAACACTTTTATTAAATTTAAACCAATACTTTTCCATTTCAATATATACAAATATATACATTTTAAATGGAAATTTTTTAATATTAGTTTTGTTAATTACTATATTGAATTTTAAAACATAGCTCCAAATTACAATATATATATATATATATATATATATACACACACACACACACATATATATTACAATTTGGAAACATAACTCTTATTAAATTAAAGACTTCCTATTTACAATATATATACCAATATATATACATTATAAATAGAAAACATTTTGATTAGCTTTGAAAGTTAAACTACAAATTTTAAATTGTTCGAAAAGATATTAATAAATACTGCCAAATTAAATATTATTAGCTTTCAAATGAATAAACTTGTCAAATTATAGAATAAAATCATCAAATCAATTTAATTATTAATAAAGATTATTACATTGATGTTGCTCAAAATTCGGGTCATCACAATTCCAAATAGCCATCTTAACAACTATATGACACGGATTCCAGAGGTTTGACATGGCTGCTCTGACAATCTCAGGATGCAACCCCCCGATAAATATATCATTCCTCCGAATGACTATATCCACAGTAGCATATCCGTAACGGGATAGCTCATTAAATTCTGTAGCATACTCAATCACTGATTTATCCCCCGGACTAAATTTGCAATCTTCCTTAGAAATGCTGACTTGGCAACCTCAGATGAAATCTTTCTTCGAACCTCTTTCAAAATTCAACCCTAGTCAGGTCTTCCTCTGGCTCTCTTATAGTAACTCCGTTCCACCAAAACAATGCTGCTCCCTTTAATTGCCTTGAAGCAAATCTTCTCTTCTGCATATCCGTCAAGCCAAGATCTGAAAATTTCCCTTCACAATGCAATAGCCAGTTCTCCACTCCGAATGCATCCTCGGTTCCTAGAAAAGGATTCCCTCCAAGACTAGCGTAATCCCTTCTCAGTTTGGCATAGTTATTTCCAATTGGGGCCACCGGATTAGCTCCTACAACATTCCCTACAGCCACTCCCGCAGCCGGTCCAGCTTGCATCATATTCATGAAGAACTGATACATTATCCCTATATCGATCGACGAAATCTCAGCACCAACATTAGCATTTGCATTTGGGTTTGCATTTGCTTGTCGACCCTGATTGCTCCTAGTATTGGGCCGAACATTTCCACTTGTTGTGGTGCATCTCCAATTGATTCACTCTTCCATTTACTTCCTCCATATCTTACTTCCCTACTACATAAAATCTAATCTTTGTAAGATACCGAAGAACGGTCTAAGAATGGAGAATACATACTTTGGTATTTATAGCAAAGTACACATAGGTTACTATAATGCTTACCCAAGCCCGACCATACTTTAGGTTCATTAGATTATGCTTTTAAAAATCTTTCAAGGTTTCAATTCCTTTTAAGTACATAACCTATGCTCTAATACAAACTTGTAACATCTCAACTTCTGAGAACCAAAACTAAACGCTACTGATGCTGCAGTCATCCGTAGTTGTTATTTCTCGACGAACGAATGTAGTATAGCTAATATTGATATACTGGAACACATGAGTATGAATTTTTTTAAACTTCCAATAAATAAAATTTCCCATTTCATGCAAATTATAATTTAAGATTTAATTACATAATCCCAGATGTTAACCACGTTCAAACCACATATACATGTACAAAATATGATAAGAGCGACATATGAAGATGTTCCCTTATGATGATCAAAGAACTAATAAATATGAACTTTGCAGTTCTTTGTACATCATAGTGGAAAACACAAAATAGCTCATATATAGCTAACACTGCCTCATGCACATCTCTGGAAGCTTATTCGTCCAATAACCTGAAAGTCTCCCACTCTCAAACTACTCATGTTAATTTTGAGTATCCGAGAGTTTGTGGAGAAACACAAACTTTGAGACAGATAATAAGTTTGGTATGAATAATCCCCTATCATCTCTTATCATAAATAGATAGCTAGTGAGACCACATTGCTTAGCGGAAAGGGTTTTCCCCACACTAATATCCAAAACAAAACACGCAGATGATTTACTATGCCCCTGCATCCAAAATGATTAGTCTTAACATAATATGAAATAAAAGCATAAATCATATATATTGGACATCTCATCCACCCATTTATTAGATATCCCATCTAAAAGCAATTTATTAGAGTTCCCCTCTAAAATCTTTAAAATGACTATCTATCAAAACTTTAATAGGACTATCCATCCCAAATTCAGTAAAATAAATGCAGATTATCCATTGTACATTGTTTTATAAAAGTTGATGTGGACTATCCACCGCACACTCCATAGTTTTCCTAGGATGACTATGAACCATTGGGTGTCAAATCCCGAGGATAACCACCTCTGGAAAGACATTCTTTACTTTAGAAATTTGATGTATGCTATCTACTGCACATTCCATGGTCTTCCTAGGTTAACCATGAACCTAACGCTTGGCCTATTAAAATATCAAGATCCCTATGATTATTTATTAAAATTCATGATCCCCATGATTATTTATTTTTCCCGTTTATACCACTCGTTTAACTTATTCCCATTGGTGGCCCAATTAGGTTAAATTAAATAACAACACATTGATAGCCCCAATGTATATTTTCGAAAGCATATTTCTGTTTGTAACCCCAAACTATGTATCGAAAACATTAAACCCACCCTGGTGTCCCCAAGGTTTATTTACATCCAATTTATATTCCCTTACATATTCAAATAAGGATAAGTATTTTATGTTATAACACTGCGAAGTATCCCCTTTAAATTAGCAAAATTTTACTTAAGGAAAAATGGCTAAAATAGCCTTTTAAACCCCTTTGATTGAAGCCCCATTCGAAAGCAAATAAACATCCAAAGTTGGCCCCTTCGGAAGCCTTCCTTTTGAAAGCATCACAAAATCATACCTTTCGACCTTGTTGGAAGTTTTCTTTTCGACCTTGTGGGAAGCCTGGGGTATCCCCCTATAAAACCATTTATAAACTTTTCGAAAGCAATGAAACTCAAAACCTTTCGAAATCATTGATACACAAAACCTTTCGAAATCATTGAAACTCAAAACCTTTCGAAATCATTAAAGGTAACCCCTTCAAAACCTTTCGAAACCAAAACCTTTCGAAACCAAAGCCTTTCGAAGTCAAAACCCTTCGAAACAATTCAAAAACAGTGAAGTGTTGGTGTTGGAACTAACCTTTGAAATCAATGGAGAGAGGAGGCAAGTTTTATAAACAAAAGATAACCTTTGACTCCATCTGGGTCGAAAGGTTTCGAAGCGACAACTATGCTTCTGACCCTATCGAAAGCTAACCTTTCGATTTTGTCAAAAGGTTTCATTTAAAATAAGAAAGCAAACCAATCGAAACCTTTTTCTTTTAAACCATTTGACAATGTCGAAAGCTCTTTGTCGAAAGCTAGCGAGTGTATCTTCTTTAAAACCAAAATAGGGTTTCATCTCCTTCGAAAGCTCTAACCTTTCGTCCCTAAACCTTTCGACCCCTTTCAATTCACTACGTACCAGCCACCTAATACTGTTTGCGTTGATTTTTGACCTAGTCGGAAGGTTTGATATCTTTTGACCTTGTCAGAAGGTTTGGAATGGAGGCAGAAGGTCTTGTTAAAAGAGATAAAGCAGTGAAAATACTGTTTAAAATAGTTCTTATGTATCCTATCTGCCTTATTTTTCTAAATCTAATTGGCTACCAAAATTTTATGTTCAAAATTACTACCGACTTTCCTTATTTGGAAATTTAAATAAATTTGAAAAAGCCTCTTTCTCCTTTATAATTATACAAAACATTTAAGTCTCATATCTTAAATAATTTTATATAACTATTAAAAAATCTTGAAAAATTCTGAAAAAATTCTAGAAAATCAATTAATATGTTCTCTTCAACATATTAAAATTTCAAAGCATATGAAAATTAAAACAACTCGGAATTTAGCCAAAACTGAATAAAAACGTGTTATGTAGCCCATTAACATTTAAAACACCTATGTCTTATCCAAACAAAGGTTTAAATGGTTATATCCTAACCAAAATGCAAACATGAATTGGGTATAACCCATAGTTGATCCAAATAGAGAAAATAAGCTGATAAACATGATTATTCACCTTGATTAGTTAATTGAAAAATGAGATAATTTTCTAGCTTTAATTTCTTAGCTTTTTCTTCAATTTATGCTCTTCCTAGAGATTTTAATGGCCGGCCAAAAGTAGATGAGAAATTATGAATGGGAAGGTAAAAATTTATTAAGGTGGAGGAAGAGATTTGTACTAAGAAATGTTGTCCCATTTCCAAGTTTAACCCTGAGGAAATTCCTCCTCCTAAATTTAGTTAAGTCTTACTTTAGTTCATTCATTAAGGCATGGCCATTCGATTTATTTATCTCATCTCCTTAATTATTCATATTATTCTATTTAATTTATCCAATTAAATATTCTGAATAATATTAATTGAAATTCAAGGGCGGTACATAACTCGTGTAGGCAAGTGCTTATGTGTTCTTGATCCGATTTTTTTAAAGAGCGATTGTTTTTCAGGTTATTTAAATTCCAAGATTAACAGTAACGAGTTGTGATGGAATGTGTATTCTTCGACTATCCAGCAATTAAAACTAGCGCAGTCTCCAAAATTGTTGAGTTTATCCCTTTATCGGTGGATACCTAAAAGTTAGAGTTTAGGAGGTCAATCAAAATCCATGGAAATTAGCAAGGAAATAGTTGTGAGGTAATTGTTGAGGGTAATGTAGCCTCAAAACGTCAAACGGCCATTTTTAGTTTGCAAGATTTTTGTATATTTTATTGAATGATCTTGCATGGTAATCATCGAATTGATGTGAAATTGATATGGAACTGATGTAAAAATGCATGGAAATGAATGATGGTTAACTATCTGATTGTTTTTGAAGTGGAGAAGAATAAGGATGATGGATCGATGAAAAATGCTTGAACTAAGGCGTTGGCAGTGGAAAGTAGAGAAATGGAGAGAATATGACTAAGTGGTGACATATATAAGACATTTTGATCAGCATTAATTGATGCCATATGAATTAGTACATATTAATTAAATAATGGATGCTTGCATAATTGTCCAAAGTAACGTAGTCTTGTGGATTTAACAACTTCATTTTAGTAACTCTTAAACTATGAGTTATTCATGGATGGATGGAATTCATGCTTGAAAATACAAATTCATCTACTGCAAAAGATATAGTACTTATACCGATTGGATATATGTGAATCAATGACTCATGGAATTAAAAAAATTCTTTAAAAGATGAGGCAATGGTCTAAGTAACAAATATCTCTAATGGATTTGAGACTCAAGTGTTTGTTTTTAAACAAAGCATGCTTTATATTAACAAAAGCACACTTTAGAGGCAAGTTTTATCAATAATGTTTTTCACTCAATAATTCGACGATACTGTACTTCAGAATGATGAAGGGATGGATGAAAAGCTCACAGATGATCTAATGCAAAGAATAACAACATGTAAGAGAAGAGACTTAAGATTTTAGCTAAGTACCATCGACCGGTATTGATCGATGGTCGATGGATTTTTACCGATCAGTTGATTAATTTTGATCTTTATACATGGTTTGAATCCAAGGCATGAAGTTACAATAATGGATTGGTGGACAAGATATAATAATTTGCTGCAAAAAAAAAGTTTACACAAGTTTATCGATTAGTACTATTGTTTCAACCATTGATGTACCGATTAACATGATATATAAATGTAAGCAAAGTTAAAGTAAAATTATTTTTTCTCCTATTTTAGTGGATTTGAAGCAAATATTTCTTGGCCAAGTTGATATATGGATCTAGAGCGATTTCAAACCTTGAACATCTTTCTTACGCTTAAAATATAGAGAAGCGTCATTATAGAAGAGGATCAAAATATTTTCCTAAGGGGAGACGCTAGAATTCTAACTCACATTTATGCTAGATTTCAAGTTCATTGTTGTAAAACTCACTTGAACTAGTGATAATATGTAGTAACAATTAATTAAAATAGATATGGGCAAAGTCGAACCGCTATAAAACTTTATTTTTCTTTTCCTTACTTTCTTTTTGCATTATATATATTTGTGTGTGTGAGTTGTCGTATCTTGATCTGATATCCAACAGGAGTAACTCATAATAAGTGAAAAAAATAGAAGAAAAATCCTCATAGAAACATCAATCAACAATTACATATTGTATCGTTTGTTATTCTATGCTTCTACAGGAGTATAAGACCAATTATGCGGCTAACATAAGGCTAATACGATAATGGTAATTTAACCATTACACCATGGGTAATTAATAATATAAAATTTGGTATGTTAATACAATTGATATGATATTGGAAAATTTATCAACATCACAGTAAATTAATGGTAATAAAATATCCAAAGTAGCCATGACGATAAATATACCAATTATCATGTATTGTATATTATTAACCTTAATCAATTTTGTACTTTACAACTAACTCATATTTTAGGATAATAGTTGACTAATTTTATGATTCTTTGATCTTCTTGTCTTTCAATTTCTTCGAAAATTACTCTTTTCCCAGAAATTACGATGTATTTATGTTAATTAATGTTATATCTACCAATATATATTTCATTATATTGACATTATTTTCTCCAATTTAACGGTAGATTTATCATTACTGATCAACGGTAAGTTAGTTTTCGATATACCAACCATCAGTGTACTTGTGTACCGATAACAGTAATGTTTTTAAGTTTTTCTTTACTAGTAGAATCAATGTGGTAATAATTTCCATTTCGATAACTGTAACCATTACCTTACCAATCCTAGTATATAATGTATCATGTCACAAACTAGGCATAGCATTATAGAATTAAGAAAATATAACTATGGGATCACTTTACATAATGGAAATAATGACACATATAATTCATATTATAATAATAAAAATTTATGAGTTAATGTTTTTAAATTTAACTATTTAATTCATATTACTTAAATAAGTAACATTAGTTTCATTCATGTAAGCTTCTGAGAATTTTTTTTAAAGAGTCATCCATATGAATACCACTCAACGTACGTGTGTGGATGAGTAAGAATTATCATTTATATCACACTTAGATGTTATATTATCTAAGATCCATCATAAAGTTCGCACTTTGTCAACTATAAATTTCTCATGTCTTGATTTAAATCAAGTTTGGGATCGATAAACTACTAAGCACATATGGGTCTTGAACACAAGTCAAACACTTTTAACACTAGTTATTTGTAAGGCCCATTTATATGGAATCAATAAAGATGTTAAATTTGGTTGGGTTAACTATGCATGCCTTCATTATAATTTATTAACAAAGAGCTTACTATGGTACCATCGTGAGCTACAATGTGAACATTCTTTATTAGGGTGTACGAAGGAGTAGATAATGGATTGTGAAATGTTTCTCAAATAGATTGAAGTTTAAACCAATATATAATGGTATTCACATGAACTCGGTTGAGTTGCGTTCCTTACCATATCCATTTATCCTTTATTATTAATTGAAGTTACAAAGAAAGATCGGCCTCTCACTAAGGAAGCCAAGTGCAACTCATAAATATTGGCTTCATATTAAAGAACGTTCATTTAAGATTCCAAAAAAAAAGCAGCCAAAGTATTTTTCATTGAAGATGCAGAGGCATTCTCTACTAGGATAAAGGTATGATTTTAAAATCATTGAAGTAAAATTATTTTAGAAGGATCTTAACCTAAAATCATTGAAGTAGATTTCTTTTAGAAGGATCTTAACCTAAAATCATTGAAGTAGATTTCTTTTAGTAGGATCTTAACCTAAAATCATTGAAGTACATTTATTTTTGAAGGATCTTAACCTAAGGCAACAACGAGGTTAGAGTTTCTTGTTTCTTATGATTTAGATATTTTCAATATCTTTGCAGAAGGAAATGTTATGGCTAATGCACTCAGTTGGAGATATGTGACATTGGATTCCATATTTCTGAACTAGGAACAATCAGAGTATATAGTTCGATATAATTTTCAACCAAAAGATTAGCTTGAACTGAAAATATTAACGAGTTTAGTGGTAAAGCCTACTTTATTGGAGTGTAGAAGTTCTAGTAGATGACATGATGCAAAGTTGTAAAAGTTTTGGATCACTTAGATATGAGAGAAGATCCATGTTACTAAAAAGGATTGGTTTGATAGAGACAGTTGGCTTTAGGAGGATGATAGATCATATGTCTCTACTATAGATGGACTCATAGATCAAATGTCAAGAGATGTCATCATTCTAGATTGACTATCCATACCACATGAAATAAGATGCATAGTGATATAAAGTGAATATTTTGTTTGGAAAGAATGTAGTGGGAAATTAGAATATTTGTAGCTAAATACACGAGTTATCAACAAGTTAAAGTTGAGCATCTAAAGCCAAGTGGATTGTTTTAACCATTAGAAGTTCCCAAATAGAAGTGAGAGTAGAATTATATGGATCTTATAGATTGACTATCAAGGAGTAGAAAAGAAACAAAAAATAGACATAATTATGTTAATTTTGTACGAGTGACCCCTGTTCGGCTTGGTTCAAATCCTAAAACGTCCATTCATGTTCATGCATTTCTCATTTTGAACGCAAAATAGAACAGGAAAATTTATATGGCACTGCTTTCGTATGAATTGTTTGAATTATCTACTGTTCGTACATCGTCCTCTGTTGTTCGATTCATACAAAAAGTGTTAGTGCTTAAGTCGCGTTCGGTCTGTGTTTTTTTGAAATTTTTGTCGAATAGAACATGAAAACACCTATGTTCATTCTGGTACATCATATTTACACTCGAAAATAGATCAATTAATGAAGAGCACTCATTTAATTACTTTGAGTCAACTAGAACGGTAACCAAGTTGGTTGAGTTATACGTGCATGAAGTGGTAAGACTGCATGGAATTTTGAAGGGTATTATTAGAGATAGGATCCTTTATTTAATAGTCTTTTTAAAGTTTGTTGAGGGAACCTGATATAAAGCTGAGCTTGGGTACATCAAATCTACTCTAAACCGATGATCAGATAAAGAGGGTAAATAGAGTGCTTGAGGATATGTTTTGAGTGTGTATTCTTAGCTTTGAAAGCTCGTAGGAGGATCACTTACATTTTTTATAGGGTTCACATATAACAATAGTATCAATCAAGCATTGATGTGGCATTCTTCGAAGATCAATAGGCAACGACATCATCATGTTGGAAGTGATTGATAATTGGACCAGACATAATATATAGATACTGAAAAAGCAAGATATCATTTGGAAATAACTCAAGTTCGTCAAAATAGTTACATTGATGGAAAATGCAGTGACTTAAAGGTCTCTATTGGATATATAATATATCTAAAGTTTCTCCTTAGAAAAATATAGTCGGATTCGAAGAACGGAAAAGTTGGCACGAGATTTGTTGGGCATTTACTGTGATTGAAAGGATTTGTAACTTTGCTTATTGCATTGACTTACCTAAAAACATATTGAATATGCATAACGCCTTCCATGTATTGCAAATTATAGTTGTTGAAGTTCAAGGATCCACCCACACCTCCCTCCATAATGGTCACATAAGGTTTGGTTAATATCTTTCAATAAAAAGAACCCATTTTTGTTACATATGACCAAACTTATATATATACCACTCCACCTCTATTATTTTTCATGATATGAGACTATTATTTCCATTCCGCATCCATTACCCATACGATGCAAGACACCCCAAAGAATCTCCACCTTGGTTCACATTCATTCATGCTTCTTCCACTATGCCAACTTTGATGCATGCACCATGTCATGACTTTGTTCATGTACCAATCTATCAGACATAACGTACTATGGTTTAACTTCACCTTAAGTCAACCTACTTAAGCCTACACTGCTAACCATCATGATTTGCAGATCTCTTATGCATTATCTATTGTCCTAGGCATAATCATTGGATCTGATACTATGTTGAAGTTTGAGGATCCATCCGCACATCCCTCCATGGCGATTGGATACAGTTTGTTCAACATTTAAAAAAAAGGAATCTCTTGTAATTACGTGCGACTAAATTCATATATACACACTCAACCTCTTTTATTTTTCATGATATGAGACGATTATTTCCATTCCGCGCTCATTACCATAAAATGCGAGACACCCCAATAGTCTCTATCTAGAGGTACCCCTTATGCTTATGACTAATTGCTTGCCATCGAGATTCTTCTTTTCAAACCTACTCCCTTAGTCACCGTTCTCTAAGTGACAATATATCTTAGCATTATATAACTCGCTCTGCTTCTCCCAACTATCAGTCTCCTTCTACCATATAGCTCGCACGAGCACTCCTTACAAAGCCTCGGCTAGTTTAGCTTCACACAACTCTTCTCCAAGCATAGGAGTCCAATCTGGATGCTCAGCTGTCGTTTCTTTGGAAATCCATGGCAAAGGCCAAACAACTTCACCTCTTGCTCAACACCAAGCTAAGAAAATAATGGCCTCATTCTCAAAATCCATAACCAATTAGTGGTATAAACGGTCGGATTAAACTAGACATACATGTATTCGTGTCTTGTCCTAGAAGAGATTCGAATGGACAAGACCAGATAGGTTTTAAGTTTGGACATTATTCGTATGAGCCAAGCAATGGATGAACAATGTTTGGACAATAGAAAAATATCGAACAATTTCAGACGAACATATTTTCATACATTTTTCTTATTCTAAATTACAATCCAATGGACATGGACCAAATGCTTTACAGCCTCAGGCCAAGTTGGATGTCGTACACTTGTATAAAATTTGCACCTCTACAACCAATTCACATCGCGAGTCCTCAAGCCATGGGTTTGTTCTCACTTCTACTTCTACTCTCTCTTCTGCTCCCACTCTACCCAATTAGTCACATTCTTCGGACCAAAACATCTCTAGGATTATATTCAACTACCATCTAGAACTAATCAGATGAATCTGTAGTTGCCTCCATTAAAACCATCAAGCTGCTGGAAGAGAGATACATTTCTTGGAGGCGACTAACCACGTAGCTCAGCAGAGTTAATGTAACATCCCTCATTCCAAAATGTAAAGATGAAACCCCAATAGCATCAGTCACATTGGAATTATATTTCAACGAGAGATATGAGTTTAGTTATATAATGCAGTCTTACGTAAATATATCATATATAACTAGAACGAGCACATATTACAAATTTAGTTCAATAATATTTACATCCCAAAGTGATGCACATGCTAGGTCAAAAATATAGTACAATGTAGCTATTTATATCATGCATCACATATGAAGATGCAATCACGAACACTAAATACGACCAAATCAAAACAACACGAACATTAGACTAGAGCCACCTATTTCACCTTCAACTTGCATTGTTCGGCCTTTCCCAAAACCTATCTATCTAGGCCCATAAACTCAACCTACTCGAATGAGTATTTATGAGTTTAAAGGGGAAATAATAATAAACATGGGTCAGATATGAAGTCCGGTATGAGTAAAATATTACTGTAAGCATATAAAAAAAGCAAGACCACACCGCTAAGATGGGGAATAGTTTTTCCTTACTATACCAAAGCAATAATTATCAGATTGAATAGCAAACTTGGGCCTTAGGCTTATTATTAAGTGGCAAAACAAAATCAAGGGACCCTCATCCAAAGTAGCCTCTTGGTTTGATTCACGAAAATGCAACGGTATTTCAAATAAATCGGAATATTGTATCCTTAACTACTCCTAAGTCTTTACATTCTTTTGTGGCATGTTCATTAAGTCTTAATCATGCTCATCTAAGGAGGTATACTATGCATGTGCCTAGCCGTGTTGTTGATATTGCTCTAGATATGGTTGGCGATATCTTCATGACTCGATAAACGTGCTCCTAGTCACAGAAACGGGTTAGGTGAAAAAATATTGCTCAAAATTCTCCCAAGTGTGGTTTGCAAGCCAGTTAAGGCACAGTGCAATGTAATCAAAGCCGACCGAGCATATCTACGAATGGGCCATTCAAGACGGCCTACATCTAAGTCCATTATTAGTCGATATAACTTAACGTCTGTGTAGTTAATGCCCCGCTATTACCCCGCTATATCTCATAGCGGTTTCTACCGCTACGATTTTTCTATGTAGCCCCAAAATATAGCATTTCCGCTTTAAGCCCCGCTATTTCCGCTATATCCCGTTATTCCCGCTATATTCCTCTATTTCCGTTATATCTTCATTAATAAAGTGAATTGAAAAATTGCATTTATACATTATAAAAATTATGAAACCAATTTATTTGATTTAATTTTTGATATATTTTCAGAATTGAAAATACTCTAATGTTCTACTAAATTCAATTATGTTATAAAACAATTTTACGTTTATTTAAAGTATATTCGCACATGTTTTTATTTAAAACTATTTATGTATTAATTATAATTTAATTGAATGATAATTTTTCATTTAATTACCATTTATGTATTTGTAAAAACATTAAATACAAGTTGTATATTCTATTTTAGAGCCATCCGCTATATCCCGCTATATCCTTGCTGTATCCCCGCTATGACTTTTTGCACCTCCACCGCTATGAATCTGCCGAGCGCATTAACTGCACAGCTTAACGTGGCTTCAACAGCTATCTCAATAAATTGGAATAGCCCAACGGTGACTTGTCTTTAGATCGGCTTCATCACAGCCATCCTTTATCGGTCGCCAAGCATCATGTACCGTCATCTCATATCTGATCCGCTCCTTTCGTGCAACTCGGTCTTTATCAATGTTCAGCATTCTTCAAGTGGCATTAACAGCCGGCCAGCCTAGTCTGGAGACATCCATCCATTCGCATTGTCACATATGCATGCAAAAGTAAACGACAAATCATATAGTTAGTTGTATTAGGTATTGTAGCAAAGTGACTAACAACATACCCACTCTTGTAGCACGCCATCAACATTTAATGCGCACTAAATGCAATGTATGGGCCTAGTACAGAGGAATAATTTGCATGCTTCTCAGCCATATATTCCCTTCTACGTGTATAGACGTCTTCCATCGGCGCATGCGACCAGATCGACGGCTATACATGCTTTCCGTCTATTTTACTGTGTAATGTCAACTATCCATCATTCATTACAACCATTATGAATATCCTATGCAATGCTACTTCAAAGGAGTTGAAAATTGACTGAAATGTAGTTATTAAACGTTATTCTGTCTCTCCTCACACGACAAATCAAACCCTAAACCCTTAAAATTAGCAATTTTTTAGTCTTTAAGTGTTTATTATTCTTTTGTGATTCCTTTTAACCGTAAGAGAAAAATATAGTAAGAGATTTTTATAGTGAACGTATGCAAACTTGCGTATCATCCTACATCTTTGTGTCATTTATTTGAATTTACTTACCATCTTTCTTATTTTACATTTTTAAGCCTAGAGATTAGAAAGTAACATCTGCTTTCACAATGCATTAATCTAGTTTCGAGATTGCTTAATTTATTAGTCAAATACTTTCATATCATCCAATACTTATTCAAATTTAATTGAGTAAAATTTAACTGGTCACTTATCCAAAACGATTTATTTTTTTTCCTTCCTACCATTAAAATTTTGCAGCAGGCGAAAAAAAATATCAACAATTTATACACACACACACTAAACCACATTCGTAGGTAGTTTGGACATAAGACTTTCAAATAAAACAATGTTTTCCACATACAAGTCGGCAATGCATTAAGTGAATAGGAAAATAACCAAAATATTAATATAAAGGAAATAATGATAAAAATAAAAATAATAATGTTATCTCATTGATGAAGCAAACTACGAGTTGTGTACCATAAGAATATTTTTCTCGACAATCCTACCTACCTACTTTGTTTCATAGGAAGACATAAAAGGAAACATGTTAAAAGGAGTAAATATAGTGAAAAATACGCTGTTTCCGAACGAATGGATAGTTGGGGCAGAAGCACCTGCTCTACTGACCTCTTTTATTATTCTCCAACTTCAACGCAAAGCATCCGCTCTCCACGTTCTATATCTGTTTCCTGTTAGATTATTTATTGTATCGAGCAAAGAAGAGTTGCTTAGCTCGTGACATAATCATGGGCTGTACGTAACCATAGATATTTGACTCTTTCATTCGGTACCGGCTACTATAGACGTATGCTATGACGAAACATATCGCTTCTGTTATTTAAAAATTTGTTCAGTCAACTCCAGGGTCGTAGTTTTGCTATTTTTTTAACTTTTGGCACTCGATTTTTCGTTTTTTTTTTTCCTAAAATAAAAATAATATTAAAAGACGAAAAAATGAAAAAGAGGAGAAATACATACAAAACTAATTCAGTCCTCTTTTATAAGTTGTCACACAAAAGGCTATTTTAGAACACAGTAGACCCAAGAAAAGATGTTACGGCCGTCCTACACATCTGCTGCCTAATATATGTACATAGTCCGTTGTAGCAGTATGCGTTTTTCGATGTACGACAATTGTCAAGGCTAAAAACAATCAAACTCCAATAGATAACATGTCGTATATCTCACAGCGCAAGCGTAAAATTATTAAAGTTAAAAGGATTGAATGTGAATGACATATCTTTTAGTCCCACGTTACCAAAAATCAAAATAGAAATGAAGTATATCAGTAGCTTTCTCATGAGAAGGTTGGGGCCTTGGAGCATCCAAATATAACGGATGCGGCCTATTCAAAATGAATGGACGCAACCGATAAACAGAAGCAGCAAAAGGCAGAAACGTGCTGCCTTTTGCATGGAAACGGACGCGATCGTTTGGACAAACAGGTGCACACGCGACCGTTCGAAGAGATACGAACCAACTATAAATAAGGAGGAAAACTGATCACTTTTCTCACTGAATTTCCAATCCGAATGTCTCTTCTCTTCTAATAACTACTGTTCTTATATTCAAATCACAGAGTGATATACTTATTACAATTTCGAGCAGAGATCGTCTGTTGTATCTTGAAAGAATTTTGAAATAAAATTCTTAAGGAAATCGTTACGACGAGCCTCGGACATAATCCGGTTAGAATTCTAGTCTGTTTGTATATTTATATACATTATTTTATATTCTATCCGTTATTCTGCTTATACTATTTATTCAAAATAGTATAACGATGTTGTTGTAACTTATTTACAACATTCATATTGTTATAATAATTAATACAGAATTCTAGTGTAGTGGAAATCTGAGTTATAAACTTGTGCGACGAGTTTATAATTGATTATTCTCTGTTTTGGTATACTAACGAATAACATCTTAAGAATTTTACTGTTTTCTTACTAAAACAGAGATGACAATAGTAGAATTTTCAAAGAATACTACTCACAACAGACCTGGCCCGTTCAAGAGAGATGGTGATGATTTCTTGACATGGCAGAATCAGATGTTGTTTTATCTCACCACACTCGGTCTGCAAAAGTACCTCGAGGAGGAGGAACCGATTCCTACACCTGGCAAGGAAGCAGAGGTGAATACGTGGAAGCATTCCGATTTTTTATGCAGAAACTATATTCTAGAATTGTCTCGATAAGGTGCTATACAAAGTATACCAGCCTTTAAAGACATCAAAAGCACTATGCAATGCACTTAGCACAAATTACAAGACGCAGAATATCAGTCTTAAGAAATTCATTGTAGACAAATTCATGGACTACAAGATGGTTGACTCCAAACCAGTAACCGCTCAACTGCATGAACTGCAAATCATCATTCATGAACTCGAAGCGGAAGGTCATAAGGTTGGAGAATCATTTTTGGTTTAAGCCATCACGGGGAAACTACCGCCGTCATGGAGAGATTACTGCAACTATCTAAAGCATAAGAAGAAGGAAATCTCTTTACAGGATCTCATAGTCCGACTAAAAATTGAGGCAGACAACCGTGCAGTTACAAAACCAAGCGAGAAGACATTTGTGGCTGAAGGGTCAAAGACCAAAAACAAAAAGAAGAATTTCCAAAAGAAAAGGAAAGCTCAAGACAACAAACCAAAAGACAACAAATGAACCAAGAAGTTTAATGGCGAACTGTTAAGTTGAATGACATGCTCCACGTTCCAGACATACGCAAGAATCTCATCTCTGGTCAGTCCTATCAAAGAAGGGATTCAATATGGTGTTCGAGTCAGACAAGATGGTTCTGTCTAAAGTTGGAATGTATATAGGAAGGGGATATTTATATGATGGCCTATTTAAGGCAAATGTAGCCGTTGTCGGCAACAAAAATATGTATTCTGATTGTGCTATTAATAAAATTGAAGTTTCTTATTTGCTTGAGCACGAAATTTTACTATGGCATGATAGTTTGGGACACATAAATTTCCGCAAAATGAAAACATTATCAAACTTGAGAATAATTTCAAAATTCCAAGTAGATAAGAACTACAAATGTGAGACATGAATAGAAGAAAAAATAGTCAAACAACCATTTAAATCCGTTGACAGAAGCACCGAACCATTAGGTTTGGTACATACAGATTTATGTGATTTTAAATCACTACCTACAAGAGGTGGGAAAAAGTATTTCATTACTTTATTGAACGATTATATGCGATATTGCTATGTATATCTTTTAAATAGTAAAGATGAAGCAATAACAGCGTTTATAAAATACAAGGCTGAGGTAGAAAATCAGTTAAATAAAAAGATCAAGATACTAAGATCTGATTGAGGTGGAGAATATGAATCACCATTTGAACAATTTTGTGAAGAAAATGGAATAATTCATCAAACAATAGCTCCATATTCACCACAACAAAATGGTGTAGCCGAGAGGAAGAATAGAACGTTAAAAGATATGATTAATGCAATGCTTTTAACTTCTGGTCTACCAACGAACTTGTGGGGGGAAGCCCTAAATATGTCTAATCATATATTAAATAAGGTTCCTCACAATAAAACAGGAACAATTCCATATGAGATGTGGAAAAGACACGAACCAAGCTTTAAATACCTCAAAGTGTGGGGGTGCTTGGCAAAAGTTCCAGTTCCGCCTCCCAAGAGAGTCAAACTTGGACCAAAAATAGTATATTGTTATTGTCTTGGGCCAACCCAAAATAATAGTACCTGCAGATTTTCGGTATTCAAGTCTGATATAACTGATATTCATGTAAATACAATCATGGAATCAAGAGTTGCCTCATTCTTTGAAGATGTGTTTCCGCACAAAAGGAATGAAGGAAATAATGTCCCAAAAAGGACAAGGGAAGAATCAAAAGAGTCACATGAAGATGAAACTCATCATGAAATTGAGGATGCTGAACCAAGAAGAAGCGTAAGGGCTTGAACTTCCAAAACATTTGGTTCGGACTTTTTTACATATGTATTAGAGTACGAACCTCAAACGTACAAGGAAGCAATGTCATCTTCTGAATCCTCATGTTGGAAAGAAGCAATCCAAAGTGAGATTGATCCAATTCTAAGTAATAAAACTTGGGAAATTGTTGATATTCCACCATGAATAAAACCAATTGGCTGCAAATGGATTTTCAAGAAGAAAATGAAAGCAGATGGCTCTATCGACAAGTATAAAGCCAGATTAGTAGCAAAGGATATCGTCAAAAAGAAGAAATAGAATTTTTTGATACATATTTACCGGTAACACGAATAACCTCTATAAGAATGTTAATAGCAATTACATCCATCTATAATCTAGAGACTCATCAAATGGATGTAAAAACAGCATTCTTAAATGGAAATCTCGATGAGGAAATTTACAAGGAGCAACCTAAGGGATTTATTTCCAAAGGAAATGAAAACAAAGTCTGTAAATTAGTCAAATCATTATACGGATTAAAACAAGCTCCAAAGCAATGGCACGCACAAAATTTGATAGTGTCATGATGATTAAATGGTTTTCGTATAAATGAATGTGACAAATGTGTTAATTATAAACAACTTGGACAATCATATGTGACGATCTATCTATATGTGGACGATATGCTAATATTCGGGTTCAAATACTCAGCTAATTGAGACCATAAAGAAAATGTTGATCAACAATTTCGACATGAAAGACTTGGGTGTTGCAGATGTTATTTTGCGAATAAAAATAATAAAAACACCTAATGGAATTGAGTTATCTCAATCACATTATGTAGAAAAAGTGATTGAAAGATTTCAAAATTTTGGAATTAAAGGAGTAAATACACCTTTTAATCCATCAGAAGTACTGCATAAAAACACTAATGAGAGTGTAATGCAACTGGAATATTCTCGTGTAATAGGATGTCTCATTTATCTCATGAATTGCACAAGACCAGATATAGCTTATGCAGTAAGTCGATTGAGCGGGTATACGAGCAATCCAGGGAAGGAACATTGGAAAGCAGTAATAAGAGTGGTTGGATATTTAAAAAATACCACTACCTATTCCTTACATTATGGAAAATATCATGCCGTCTTAGAAGGATATAGTGATGCAAATTGGATTGCAGATTCATAGGAATCAAAATCAACAAGTGGTTATGTCTTTACCCTAGCAGGGGCAGTAGTGTCATGGAAATCTGCTAAATAAACATGCATAGCTCGATCCACTATGAAATTAGAGTTCATTGCATTAGATAAAGCAGGCGAAGAAGCAAAATGGCTTCGTCACTTTTTAGAAGATATTCCGTTCTGGCCTAAACCTGTACCGACCATATGCATACACTACGATAACCGAGCAGCGCTAAGAAGAGCGCAAAACTTTGTGTATAATGGAAAGTCATGACACATTCGTCGATGCCATAACACAGTTAGGCAGTTACTCTCAAATGGAACTATTTCCATAGATTATGTAAGAACAAATGATAACCTAACGGATCCGTTTACTAAAGGTTTATCAAGAGAAAAGATTAACTGCGCATCGAGGGGAATGAGTTTAAAAGTCTAAATTAATAAGAGTTATCTTATACGGAAACATATCCTAGCGACTGGAGATCCCACGGACTAGGATCAATAGGCAAACCAGTTCTGAATAACTCAAGACGTAATGCATTTGTTTGGACATATTCTTATTCCATTCCTATGGTGCAAAATATAAATGCATGCCTAAAGAAGTATTAATAGGTTAAAACTATGTTTTTTAATGATGATCATATCTTGGAAATAACAAGCGGGGTATTTGTAGGATACTCTTAATGGTTGCGATCACCTATGTAAGCGTGAGCTGGGTCGGCTCTATGAGAATTTTACAAGGCTTTAAATTCTCTATAACACTCGCAGAACCAGGTAGTGTTCGGGACCAAAATGAACACAACCAAGAAATTGGATGGGAAGGGAATCAATGCTTCGTAAAGCTTATTGTCTGCTTATACAATAAAGGCTGACGGTTCAAGATGAAATATTTCACCGATTAGCCAAGTAAATCCGATAAGTTTTAACTAAGGAAAGTTCAAAGTGAAATATCTACTTATCCATGATATAGCATTAATTCCATATATACTATGTGATATTCCACTTTGTGTGGGGGGAAGAATATTATCATTCATGTGGGGTGTAACGACCCGTATTTTACGTGTCGATAGATCGTAGAATTTGCAGGTCGATAGTGTTGTTTGTGTTGCCTCTAGCTTGAGTCGTTTAGAAGTTAACCCGGGTGGAGTATGAGTTGTGACCGACTCATGAGCATTGCCGAGCTAAGGGATGAGTCGTGACCGACTCATAGGGGACCGACTCAAGGAGGGGTTACGGGTTGGAGTGTTGGCCGAGATAAGAAATTCACCGACCTAAGAGTTGCCGAGTTATAGAAGTAACGACCTAAAAGTTAGGCGACTTAGTGATGGTGACCGACCTATAGTAAGTCGTAGACGACCTTAGGAAGTGGCCGAGTCAACGAGTTACGACTCATAAGGTTTGCCGAGTTAAGGGGTTAGCGTGTTAGTAGGCAGCGACTTAAGGAAGTCGCCGAGTTAGCGACTTAGAGTTAGGTCGTTCAACGACCTAAGGGCTAGCGTTAGGACGCTAGGGGGATAGGTCAGCAGGCACGTTGAGTCGTTGGGGGGCTTAGGTCGTTGAGTCGGTCTGGTTTGTTAGGTCGCGTGAGTACTGTTCAGACTTAGGTCGTAAACGACCTAAGTTAGGTAGTGAGTCGGCAGTGAGTTAGGTCGTGGGGTCTTGAGTCGTGTGTGTCATAGTTAAGTCGTCATACGACTTAAGACTTGGGGAACGCGGCAGTATTTTAGGTCGGAGGCTTTTTAGGTCGTGACCGACTTTGTGTTAGGTCGGCAAGGAGTTGAGTCGGCAGGGTCTTAGGTCGTAGGTCGGCATGCTAGTTAAGTCGTCAGGCGACCTAGGACTTAGGAAATGCGGCAGTGTGTTGAGTCGTGTGACAGTTGGGTCGGCAGTGCGTTGAGTCGTTAGGTCGGCCTGTGTTTTAGGTCGCGTCTGGGTTAAGTCGTAAGTCGGCCTTGGTTGTATGTTGTGTTGGTTAGGTCGTAGGTCGTAGGGGCTGATGAGTCGGCAACGACTCATAGTTAGGTCGGGGACGACCTAAGGGGCGACGACCTAAGGAGTTTCCAGCCTATAAATAGAGGGGTTTGGCTCACTTTTTGGCACCGGTTTTTGAAGCGACGAAGTGCTGCCATTTTGAAGACTCGACTACAGTATTTTCTTCACTTCTTTCTCTATTTCTATCAAGTGCTAACATCCATTGAAGATTGAAGATCAAGATCAAAGATCAAGAGCCAAAGTTGAAGATTTTCATCCGAAGAGGCTAGATTTCACCGTTTCAAGTGAAATTTCTCCGGATCAAGCCCAAGTCCTTGCTGTCCAGATCTGAAGTGTGTAGTTTTTGTAGTGTTTGGGTGATTTGGTGAGTGGTAGTTATCTCTCACGCGGATCCAAAGGAGTATATGGGATTGGTGATATGTTTATGTGTTAAAGTTAGCGTTTTCCCGCATTTTCTCTAAGTCTGCATGTAGATCCATCATATTTGAAGATGTTTATCTATAGAAGTTATTTATCAAGTATTAGAGACAAAACCCATGTTTTTATATTTGATAGATCTATGCTAAAAACTATGGTTTCACATATGTTGGACTTTTGCTCACTTATTTACGAAATTGCCATTATAGTTGATATTGCTTATATTGCTTGTTAGATCTTGTTTGAATGATTGATATTTGAATGTATGATTGATTTGATTGTTTCCAAGTTAGCTAGTAGTTGATTTGGAACAAGAGGATGGAAGAGGATTCAAAAGCTATGGAAGAAGGCTCTTGAATGGTGAAAGTTGCTTAAGGCATATGTAGCGGATGTTGAAGCTCATATGTATAGATTGGGTGATGTTGAGATGGGACTTTGCCATGATTTGATGAGGCAAACCATGTTGTTGAGTTGAGACTTTGCTTTGATGCGATGAAGCGAAGTATGATGTGAGTCTTGGCTTAATCCAAGCAGGGATCATTCCAAGCATGTTGATAACTTGAAGAGTAGTTCAAGTTGGTTGATAATGGATTGTTCAAGAGGTAGCTTGAGCTTGTATGAGGATAGTCGTCAAGAAGGATGGCTAGGAGGCTTGGATCTCGTCGTTGTTGAAGGTTCTAGCATGCTCAAAAGCAAGAGTACATGGGGCGCCCATAACGACTACAGGTAGGTAGTCGGGACACCCAAAAGACTACAGGTAGGTAGTTGAGTACTCTGGGCAAAGTAGATAAGTCCTAGGCACAAGGCAGTGTGCGGAGTTATGGTTAGAACCGGGGTTACCATTAGCCCTTGACAGATGGTCATTCAACTAACGGTGAAATCAAGGCAAAGTTAACAGTGATAGCCAGAGTCATGGATGTTTGGTTGTATCATCATTCGGTCTCAAGAGCGGTGTTTTCTGGGTGCTTATCTGATCTTGGTTTAGGCCTTGGGGGTTTGTATTTGGAAAACATCGACCTTGACTCGAGTGATAATTACTTTACTTTAATTGCCTGCTGTGTTATGCCTGCTTCTCCTTAGTGTGTGTCTGGGGGCTATCACTGTAGAAAGAGGTGGAGTGGGATGGTTTGGTTCCTATTCCTTTTATCCTTTATGCTCTTTTGGTATGCTTGATAGTTGATTTACTGCTCACTAAGACTTTGTCTGACTCAAGGTTTTATGTCTCCTCTTATTACCTTGGGCTGTTCATCCATGTTTGGGATGGGCAGACTAGGTAGCAGGTGACAGGTGCTGTGCTAGGAGTTCTACGCTGAAGATGACGAAGACGAGCAGGAGGCTTTGCATATTAGTTTTCTTACTATATGTACTGGGTATCCGCTGCTGTATTTGGTTGAGTGATTTGTAGTGAGGCTTTCATGTATGGATTTGAGTAGATGGTTGTACAAAACTACTGTGATGCTTATATGATGATGTTCTGTTCTATGGAGCTCCACTATATTATATTTCTCTATTGTATTTTATCCATGCGCTGTGAGTTATGCGATAGAGATTCTTTTGTTTTGTTTTACCATGACTATCGTCCATGGCTGCCTGGCACACCTTTTAGCGCATCATTTCCTTGATTTGGTGCGGGAGTCATGGGCGGTCGTCACATTTGGTATCAGAGCTTTGGTTAATCGATTTCAGCCAACGCTCGCTGACGTAACTACGTATGAGAGACGTAATTGTATTTTGATGGATGATTACTATATATAATATAGTAGCCTAGAAGGATTTGAACTCCTTATGCAGTTGTTTCTTAAGGTGTTCTAATCATTCTTATTACAGATATTAAGGATGAGTCGAAGAGGGAGACCAGCTGCAAAGGAAAGCCGTGCTGATGAAGGAGCTGTTGATTATGGAACTATGTTCGAAGCGATGATGACTTCGATCATGAGAAGGATACCAGCTTCAGGATCATCAGTGGATGTGGGAGTTCAAGTTCAAGCTCCAAGACCGGTGGATTTTGCTAAGCTTTGCAAGGATTATACTGCTCTTGGAGGGAAAGCTTTCTTAGGGACGGAGTCTACTATTGAAGTGCAGAGATGGATGGATGCTTGCCGAAGGATTTTTGGTGATCTAGGGATTGAGGATGCAACTAAGAGGAAGCTTGCATCGAGACAGCTTCAGGGAAGAGCTGCTGATTGGTGGAATTCTATCACTATAGATACACCAGAAGAAGAGATTACTTGGGAGCAATTCCGAGTTAGATTTGAAGCTAAGTTCATCTCTACGGCTCAGAAGTCTGTTTTGTTCAAGAGGTTTGTAGAGCTCAAGCAAGGTGGGAGACCAGTTCTTGAGTATATTTCCGAGTTCGAAGCTTTGTCTAAGTATGCCAGATCGTATATTGATTCTCCATACCAGAAGAATGAAAAGTTTGTGACCGGTTTGGATGCTTATCTTGGAAGGCAGTTGGTGGATCACTTGGACGATCCATTTGAGAAGCTGGTGGAGAAAGCTTTGAGGCATGAGAGTTTGTTCCCTAAGGAAAGTTCTGTTGTTGCTGTAACCAGGGAAGGATCTAAACCACAGCAGGGGGGAAATAAGAAGAGGAAGCAGCAGCAACAGAGGGGCAAGGATGGCCAGAAGAAGCCGAAGAGCGAAATGACTTGCTATAACTGCCAGCAGAAGGGCCATCTTTACAAAGATTGTAAGAATCCCAAAGTGCCGGGAAAGTGTTACAACTGTGATAAGCTGGGACATATCAAGAAGGATTGTCCAGAACCGAGGAAAGATAGGCAGGTTGTGCAAGCCTATGCTTTGGGGGCTGTTCCATCGTCTTCGAAAGTTCCTACTGTTGAAGAGAAGGGGAAGAGTGTGGTGGTTCAAGGTACTCTTTCTATTTGTGGTGTTCCAGTTAGAGTGTTGTTTGATACTGGAGCGTCGCATTCTTTTGTTTGTGATGAGTTGGTATGCCGGTTAGGTATGAAACCGGATATTGTTGATAGGCCATTGGTTGTGACTAATCCGGTTGGGGGTTCGTCATGTTTGTGTATGATATGCCGTGGTCTAGTTGTGTCGAGTCATGATTGCTCGTTTGTTTGTGATTGCTTTGTTCTGAACTTTGCGGGGTTCGGAATTATTTTGGGCATGGACTGGCTTAGGAAGTATGCGGCTAGGATTGATTGTGAGAGGCTTGAGGTGACAATCGGGAATGTGGAAGGGCGAAAGGTTGTGATACGATGTAAGCATGAAGAAGGCGTCTTCATGAGCTTCATGTATTCGCTAGTTGTTCCACGGGATGGACTGTCATCAGTGCCTATTGTGAATGAGTTTGGTGATGTCTTTGAGGAAGTCAAAGGGTTGCCGCCGCATAGGGAGATCGAGTTTCGTATCGATCTAGTTGAGGGAGCCAGACCTGTTGTGATGCCTCTTAGGCGGATGGCACCGAGGGAGCAGCAAGAGCTGAAGGTGCAGGTTGATGACCTTTTGCGGAAAGGATTCATTCGGAGAAGTGTGTCCGAATGGGGTGCGCCCGTTGTGTTTGCAACCAAAGCGGATGGATCGTTGAGGTTGTGTGTTGATTATCGTGAGCTGAATAAGGTGACTAAGAAGAACAAGTATCCATTACCGAGAATAGATGACTTGTTTGATCAGCTTCACGAGGCTAAGGTGTTTTCTCAGATGGATTTGGCAACGGGATTTCACCAATTGAGAGTGGCGAAGGATAGTGTGCCGAAGACTGCTTTCAGGACACCATCCGGGTTTTATGAGTGGCTGGTAATGCCGTTTGGATTGACTAACGCGCCAGCATATTTTGTGGATCTTATGAATAGAGTGTTCAGAGATCAGTTGAATAAGTTCGTGCTTGTGTTCGTGGATGATATTTTGGTTTATTCCAGAACTGAGGAAGAGCACAAGACGCACTTGAGGATTGTTTTGGAAATCTTGCGGAAACATCAGCTGAAGGCTAAGTTTTCAAAGTGTCACTTCTGGAAGAATGAAGTGAGGTTCTTAGGCCATGTTATCTCTGGAAGTGGAATAGCAGTTGATCCCGCTAAGGTAGCAGCGATCCAGGATTGGGTTAGACCTAAGAATGCATCTGATGTGAGAAGTTTCCTTGGATTAGCTGGATATTATCGTCGGTTTATCAAAGACTTTTCCAAGATAGCTGCACCGTTAACAGGATTGACGAAAAAGAACCAAGTGTTCAGATGGGATGCTAAGTGTGAGCAAGCTTTTGAAATCCTAAAAGAGCGACTGACGAGTGCTCCTGTTTTGACTATTCCAAGTGGGAATGATGAGATGGTGGTTTACACCGATGCATGTGGTACTGGACTTGGAGCAGTGCTAATGCAGAAGGATAAAGTTGTTGCGTATGCTAGTCGACAACTGAAGCCGCATGAAAGGAACTATCCAACTCATGATTTGGAGTTAGCGGCGATTGTGTTTGCTTTGAAGATGTGGAGACACTACCTATTGGGGGTTAGATTTGAGTTGTTTACAGATCATAAGTCGTTGAAGTATCTGTTCTCCCAAAAGGATTTGAATCTTCGACAGCAAAGGTGGTTAGAGTTTCTAGCATCTTATGATTTTGGTATAGCCTATACTCCGGGAAAAGGTAACGCAGTGGCTGATGCGTTAAGTCGAAGACATGCAGGTTTGGGAGCCATGTTTTCAGAGTGGAGGAGTCTCGAGTATTTGGCTGAGTTTGATTTCAGGCCTAGATGCGAGTTGGAACCTGAGATGTTGGCAAACTTATCGATAAGGCCTACTCTGGTGGAAAGGATTGGTGAGAGCCAAAAGAGAGATGATAAGCTTGTCAGGATTATCCGAGATTTGGAAGCTGGATTAACTCCAGAGAAGGATAAGGGATTCGAGGTCGATCGAGAGGGTTGGCTTCGAAAGCAAGGAAGATTGGTTGTTCCCGATGTGGATGGATTGAGAGATGAAGTTCTAAGGGAAAGTCATCACTCGAAGTTGACAATTCATCCAGGTGGTAATAAGATGTATCGGGATATGAAGAGAGCTTACTACTGGGAAGGTATGAAGAAGGATGTTGGAGATTTTATTTCCAAGTGTATGAACTGCCAGTTGGTGAAAGCTGAGCAGAAGAAGCCCAGTGGATTACTTCAGCCATTAGAGGTTCCTACATGGAAGTGGGAGCAAGTATCGATGGATTTTGTCGATGGTCTACCTAGGACCAGGACAGGAAATGAAGGGATTTGGGTCATCGTAGATCGTTTGACTAAAAGTGCAAGGTTCATTCCTGTTCGATCGACTAGGACTGCATCGAAGTTGGCTGAGTTGTATGTGAAGTGGATTGTTCGATTCCATGGTGTTCCGAAGAGTATAGTGAGCGATCGAGATCCGTTGTTCACTAGTGGATTTTGGAAGAGCTTCCAGGAAGTTTTGGGAACTGAGTTGTGTTTGAGTACAGCTTATCACCCTCAAACAGATGGTCAGACTGAGAGAGTCAACCGAGTTTTGGAAGATCTCCTTAGAGCTTGTGTTTTGGACTTCGGAGGATCATGGGAGGATCACCTTCATTTGGTGGAGTTTGCTTATAATAACAGTTATCAGTCGAGCATTGGTATGGCACCATATGAGGCATTATATGGAAGACCGTGTAACTCTCCGACATGTTGGTTGGAAGCTGGAGAAAAGCTGATACTTGGGCCAGAGATGATTCGACAGACTTCAGATTGTATAGAGATCATTCGGCAACGAATGAAGGCAGCCCAAGATCGTCAGAAAAGTTATGCCGATAATCGTCGTAAGGATTTGGAATTCGACGTAGGTGATATGGTTTTTGTGAAGATTTCTCCTCTGAAGAGTGTCATTAGATTCGGAAAGAAAGGAAAGTTAACTCCGAGATTTGTTGGACCATTCCCGATTATCGAGCGAATTGGAAAGCTCGCTTATAGATTGGAGTTACCGGAAAAGATGGCGGGTGTGCACAATGTTTTTCATGTATCTTATCTACGGAAGTATGTGCACGACCCAACTACTGTGGTTTCTGCTGATAGCTGTGAAGACTTGGAGGTTTATCCAGTTGTTTCGAGACCTCGTAAGCCGCTTCGTATTGTTGAAACCGATACGAAACAGCTTAGGAGGAAGACGATTACGTTGCTCAAGGTACAATGGAGTGATGATGTTAACGACTGTACATGGGAGGAGGAAGAGAGGATGAAGGCAGCTCATCCCGGACTCTTCGAGGTATGGCCCTAAAGTGTCGTGACATCTCATGAATTTGTAGCTTGTTCTGAGTCTTAGAATTCTGCATGCTAGGCTAGAATTGGTTGCATGGTTTGTTGATTGCTTTGGATGGTAGGCATGCGGAATATCTTTGATTTCTGATTGTTTGCTTGGAATTTCGGGGGCGAAATTCCTAAGGGGGAGAGAATGTAACGACCCGTATTTTACGTGTCGATAGATCGTAGAATTTGCAGGTCGATAGTGTTGTTTGTGTTGCCTCTAGCTTGAGTCGTTTAGAAGTTAACCCGGGTGGAGTATGAGTTGTGACCGACTCATGAGCATTGCCGAGCTAAGGGATGAGTCGTGACCGACTCATAGGGGACCGACTCAAGGAGGGGTTACGGGTTGGAGTGTTGGCCGAGATAAGAAATTCACCGACCTAAGAGTTGCCGAGTTATAGAAGTAACGACCTAAAAGTTAGGCGACTTAGTGATGGTGACCGACCTATAGTAAGTCGTAGACGACCTTAGGAAGTGGCCGAGTCAACGAGTTACGACTCATAAGGTTTGCCGAGTTAAGGGGTTAGCGTGTTAGTAGGCAGCGACTTAAGGAAGTCGCCGAGTTAGCGACTTAGAGTTAGGTCGTTCAACGACCTAAGGGCTAGCGTTAGGACGCTAGGGGGATAGGTCAGCAGGCACGTTGAGTCGTTGGGGGGCTTAGGTCGTTGAGTCGGTCTGGTTTGTTAGGTCGCGTGAGTACTGTTCAGACTTAGGTCGTAAACGACCTAAGTTAGGTAGTGAGTCGGCAGTGAGTTAGGTCGTGGGGTCTTGAGTCGTGTGTGTCATAGTTAAGTCGTCATACGACTTAAGACTTGGGGAACGCGGCAGTATTTTAGGTCGGAGGCTTTTTAGGTCGTGACCGACTTTGTGTTAGGTCGGCAAGGAGTTGAGTCGGCAGGGTCTTAGGTCGTAGGTCGGCATGCTAGTTAAGTCGTCAGGCGACCTAGGACTTAGGAAATGCGGCAGTGTGTTGAGTCGTGTGACAGTTGGGTCGGCAGTGCGTTGAGTCGTTAGGTCGGCCTGTGTTTTAGGTCGCGTCTGGGTTAAGTCGTAAGTCGGCCTTGGTTGTATGTTGTGTTGGTTAGGTCGTAGGTCGTAGGGGCTGATGAGTCGGCAACGACTCATAGTTAGGTCGGGGACGACCTAAGGGGCGACGACCTAAGGAGTTTCCAGCCTATAAATAGAGGGGTTTGGCTCACTTTTTGGCACCGGTTTTTGAAGCGACGAAGTGCTGCCATTTTGAAGACTCGACTACAGTATTTTCTTCACTTCTTTCTCTATTTCTATCAAGTGCTAACATCCATTGAAGATTGAAGATCAAGATCAAAGATCAAGAGCCAAAGTTGAAGATTTTCATCCGAAGAGGCTAGATTTCACCGTTTCAAGTGAAATTTCTCCGGATCAAGCCCAAGTCCTTGCTGTCCAGATCTGAAGTGTGTAGTTTTTGTAGTGTTTGGGTGATTTGGTGAGTGGTAGTTATCTCTCACGCGGATCCAAAGGAGTATATGGGATTGGTGATATGTTTATGTGTTAAAGTTAGCGTTTTCCCGCATTTTCTCTAAGTCTGCATGTAGATCCATCATATTTGAAGATGTTTATCTATAGAAGTTATTTATCAAGTATTAGAGACAAAACCCATGTTTTTATATTTGATAGATCTATGCTAAAAACTATGGTTTCACATATGTTGGACTTTTGCTCACTTATTTACGAAATTGCCATTATAGTTGATATTGCTTATATTGCTTGTTAGATCTTGTTTGAATGATTGATATTTGAATGTATGATTGATTTGATTGTTTCCAAGTTAGCTAGTAGTTGATTTGGAACAAGAGGATGGAAGAGGATTCAAAAGCTATGGAAGAAGGCTCTTGAATGGTGAAAGTTGCTTAAGGCATATGTAGCGGATGTTGAAGCTCATATGTATAGATTGGGTGATGTTGAGATGGGACTTTGCCATGATTTGATGAGGCAAACCATGTTGTTGAGTTGAGACTTTGCTTTGATGCGATGAAGCGAAGTATGATGTGAGTCTTGGCTTAATCCAAGCAGGGATCATTCCAAGCATGTTGATAACTTGAAGAGTAGTTCAAGTTGGTTGATAATGGATTGTTCAAGAGGTAGCTTGAGCTTGTATGAGGATAGTCGTCAAGAAGGATGGCTAGGAGGCTTGGATCTCGTCGTTGTTGAAGGTTCTAGCATGCTCAAAAGCAAGAGTACATGGGGCGCCCATAACGACTACAGGTAGGTAGTCGGGACACCCAAAAGACTACAGGTAGGTAGTTGAGTACTCTGGGCAAAGTAGATAAGTCCTAGGCACAAGGCAGTGTGCGGAGTTATGGTTAGAACCGGGGTTACCATTAGCCCTTGACAGATGGTCATTCAACTAACGGTGAAATCAAGGCAAAGTTAACAGTGATAGCCAGAGTCATGGATGTTTGGTTGTATCATCATTCGGTCTCAAGAGCGGTGTTTTCTGGGTGCTTATCTGATCTTGGTTTAGGCCTTGGGGGTTTGTATTTGGAAAACATCGACCTTGACTCGAGTGATAATTACTTTACTTTAATTGCCTGCTGTGTTATGCCTGCTTCTCCTTAGTGTGTGTCTGGGGGCTATCACTGTAGAAAGAGGTGGAGTGGGATGGTTTGGTTCCTATTCCTTTTATCCTTTATGCTCTTTTGGTATGCTTGATAGTTGATTTACTGCTCACTAAGACTTTGTCTGACTCAAGGTTTTATGTCTCCTCTTATTACCTTGGGCTGTTCATCCATGTTTGGGATGGGCAGACTAGGTAGCAGGTGACAGGTGCTGTGCTAGGAGTTCTACGCTGAAGATGACGAAGACGAGCAGGAGGCTTTGCATATTAGTTTTCTTACTATATGTACTGGGTATCCGCTGCTGTATTTGGTTGAGTGATTTGTAGTGAGGCTTTCATGTATGGATTTGAGTAGATGGTTGTACAAAACTACTGTGATGCTTATATGATGATGTTCTGTTCTATGGAGCTCCACTATATTATATTTCTCTATTGTATTTTATCCATGCGCTGTGAGTTATGCGATAGAGATTCTTTTGTTTTGTTTTACCATGACTATCGTCCATGGCTGCCTGGCACACCTTTTAGCGCATCATTTCCTTGATTTGGTGCGGGAGTCATGGGCGGTCGTCACATGGGGGATTGTTAAAATTAAACGGAATGAATGTAAATGAAATATCCTTTAGTCCCACATTGCCAAAAATCAAAATAGAAATGAAGTATATCAATAGCCTTCTCATGAGGAGGTTGGGACCTTGAGGCACCCAAATGTATACTTTGTCGTGAGGAGGGAGGCCATGCTTCACCACCACACACGGGCGCGCACCGCCGACGCTGTCCGTCCGTCCGACCGAACTGAACTGGGCTGGGCTCGGGTATGAGTCTAAAATGACCATTTTTTTGCTAGGCCATTGTTTAACGGTTTTGGGCTTCGGCTGAAACTGGGCTAGGCCTGGAATTTGAAGAGAAGCGAGCAGGTGAAGACGGACGTGGGTTTTGGACTGAGGAGGCGCGAGTTCTGAAGAGGACGCAAAAACGAATGGGTGTGACTTGTTACGAAGCAGAAACGGGCAGCATTTTTCTGAAAGGATGCGACCCGTTATGGCAAAACGAATGCGGCCCGTTAACGGGCGCAGCTTAATTTTTGGCGAACGGATGCGGCCTATTCAAAATGAATGGGCGCAAGCGATTAACAGTAGCAGCAAAAGGCAGAAACGTGCTGCCTTTTACATGGAAACGGGCGCGACCGTTTGGACAAACGGGTGCAGACGCGACCGTTCGAAGGGATACGAACCAACTATAATTTAGAAGGAAAACTGATCACTTTCCTCACTGAATTTCCAATCCGAATATCTCTTCTCTTCTAATAACTACTGTTCTTATATTCAAATCACAGAGTGATATACTCATTACAATTTCGAGCAGAATTCGTCTGTTGTATCTTGGAAGAATTTTGAAATAAAATTCTTAGGGAAATCGTTAGGATGAGCCTCAGACATAATCCAGTTAGAATTCTAGTCTGTTTGTATATTTATATACATTATTCTATATTATATCCGTTATTATGGTTATACTATTTATTCAAAATAGTATAACGCTATTGTTGTAACTTATTTACAACATTCATATTGTTATAATAAGTAATACAGAATTCCAGTTTAGCGGAAATCTGAGTTATAAACTTGTGCGACGAGTTTATAATTGATTATTCTCTGTTTTGGTATACTAACGAATAACAAAAATATAATAGTAAAACAGATATAAAACATGTGATGCAGAAATATAAATGCACGAGCCATCGCAGATCAAAGTAAAGACTCGATACAGTTATAAAAAATAGTAATAGAGTTTATACAAGCGATAAATAAACTCTAAAATATATCTCTGTAATAAACAAGCACCGATAAAACTTCACCATGTTGCATGACAAAATATAATTAATGGGTTCCAAAGTATAATATAAATAAGCGCCAGCTGCTACTTATCCAATGAACAAACCCATGCCCTATCACAGACCTACTATTTAGTAATAAGAAGTAAAACATAAAAACTCAAGTAAGACAAAAGTTTGATGTGAACGATAAACAATCTCAACATACCTTAAAAGCTGATATCGTAAAACAGAGACATCGAGTATGAAGAATCATACCTGACACTATTCATGCACCCAACTAATTAGCACGTAACACCATATATGTTATACTACCATCATTGTGTAGGCATACTACACTAAGTATAATATGGATGTTCATGAAACATACATAAAATACACATAACAACAACACCAATCATAATAGCCAAAGAAAACAGATAGCAAACACGTAACGACAACCCTCACTAAGGTCTCACTTCGCGCATATCATCACTAGTGTCCCATATCACCCAACCACCACCAAGGTCTCGCATAACTACCAAGATGCCTCTTAATCTCTAGTCATTCTTACGACCGTCACGAAGGTCCACGACGCACCATGTCGCTACTGGAATCGATATTCATTCACATACCATCATAAAGCTACTATCATCATCAAGGCAGTCTAGACCATCACAAAGGTCCAGGGTATACAGATGAGCGTCTTTACATAACCTAGCCTCATGAAACATGCTTTATATATAGAATGATCATCTATATTTTTTGCACATGATTTGATACTAGAGCACCTGTCATACATGCCTCTACGGACTATCACCAAGCCCATATACACTTCCCACCCAAAGTACTCAACCAGGATGGGTTGTACAATTCTCATTCGAATTACTCAACCAAGATGATGCACCTGTCGATATGCCAAATTTTGTTAAAAATGACATTTTTAGGAAATTTTGTTAAAATGGATATTTGATATTGGCTATTAAGGGCATATGACCAGAAATCCCGAGATACTCAATGACACTATATCAAGATGGTGGATTGGTCAACTTTGGAGATAACTCAAAATGATATGTGATTGATATCGGCAATGTCGGTAATTCTAAAACTCCTCTTATTTCTAATATTTTGCTAGTTAGGAATTTAAAACATAATTTGCTTATTATAAGTCAACTATGTGATAAAGGATTTAAAATTAAATTTGGAAAAGATAAATGTCACATCGAAGATAATAAGTCAAATATTATCTTTGAAGGAATTAAGAAGAAAAACATTTACATCCTTAGTATGAAAGTTTCAAATGATAACTATGTCATTTGGCAAATACAAGTGACCCTTGGATTTGGCATAAAGATTTGTTCATTTAAATTTCAAACTGTTATCTAGGTTATCAAAGCTTGACTTAGTTAGAGATCTTCCCAAGTTAAACTTTAAAGTAGATAGTATATGTGATTCTTTCCAATTAGGAAAACTTATAAAAGTTCATTTAAATTAAAAGATATGATTTCTACTTCTAAACCTCTACATTTAGATTTATTTGGTCCATCTCAAGTTCAATCAATTAATCATAATAAATTGTTTTTGTAATTGTAAATGATTATTCTAGATATACTTAGTCAATTTTTCTTAAACTTAAAAGCGATGCTTTTGAATTATTTAAGAATTTTGCTAAAAGAATTCAAAATAAACTTTCTTTAAAAATAAAAACTATTCGTAGTGATCACGGTAGAGAATTTAAAAATGAAAATTTTGAGAATTTCTGTTATCAAAAAGGAATTGCTCATAATTTCTCTTTTCTAAAAGTCCACAACAAAACGGAGTGGTAGAACATAAGAATAGAACGATTCAAGAGTGTGTTAGAACAATGCTTTCTTATAGTAACTTACCTAAAAAAATCGCTTCTAAAGCGGTCGCTACAGCTTGTTATATATTAAATAGGATATTAATTAGACCATTAACTAATAAAACACCATATAAATTACTTTACAATAAAAAAACCCATAGTAGCTTATTTTAAAGTTTTTGGTAGTAAGTGTTTTATTCTTAATACAAAAGGTAATTTCATAAATTTGAACCTAAATCCGATAAAGGTATCTTCATCGGATATTCTAATAGAAGTAAAACATTTAGAGTTTATAATTCAAGAACTAACACTATTGAAGAAACAATGCATGTATCTTTTGATGAAAATTTTAAAGATACTGTATAAATAGAAGATGAAGAAGATTTTGTAACTTTAAATAATGAACCTGATGAAACTAATTGTGAAATCATTCAACCCAATAAAAGAATTAGGCTATTTAAAGATCATCCTGTAGGAAATATACTAGGAAATATTGAATCTATAGTTAAAACAAGAAATCTACCAAATAGTATGAGTAATATAGCTTTTATATCAACTGTTGAACTAAAAATCCAAAGGAAGCATCATCTGATGATTCATGAAATCTTGCTATGCAAGAAGAATTGAATCAGTTCATCAGAAATGATGTTTGAAAACTTGTTCCCGGACCTGAGGATAAAAGTATAACTGGAACAAAATGGGTTTATAAAAATAAAATGAATGAATTTGGTGAGGTCGTGAGAAATAAAGCTCGTTAAGTTGCACAAGGTTATTGTCAAGAAGAAGGAATTGATTATGACGAAACCTTTGCACCCGTAGCAAGACTAGAAGCTATCAGGATTCTACTTGCTTTCGCTAACTACAATAAGTTCAAATTATATCAAATGGATGTTAAAAGTGCTTTTCTAAATGGTTTTGTAAAAGAAGATGTTTATGTTGAACTATCTCCACTTTTTGAAGATAATAAATCATCAAATCATGTATATAAATGAAAGAAAGCTTTACATGGTCTGAAACAAGCTCCTAGAGCCTGGTATGAAAGACTACGATCTTATTTACTACAATCTGGTTTTGAAATTGGTAAAAATAGATACAACTCTTTTTATTAAAAGAAACAAAAATGATATTCAATATGTACAAATATATGTAGATGATATAATATTTGGGTCAACTAATAACATAACGAATAAAGAATTTTCAGATATAATGACTAAAGAATTTAAAATGAGTCATATGAGAGAACTAAGTTTCTTCTTAGGACTTCAAATCATACAATTATATAAAGGAATTTTCATTGGTCAAGAAAAATATACTAATAATTTAATTAATAAATTTGGATTGACCAATTCTGGTGGAAAACCAACTCCAATGGCAACTAATGTAGCTTTAAGTAAAGAAGATTAATCAAAAGATGCTGATGAAAAATTATGTAGGGGAATGATTGGTTTGCTGCTTTATATAACAACACGTCGTCTTGACATCATGCATAGTGTTTGTCTCTGTGCAAGATACTAACCTCAACCTAAAGAAACCCACTTAAAAGTTGTTAAAAGAATTTTAAGATATATAAAACATACTTTAGATTATGGTTTATTTTACCCTATAAACATGTACTTGATTTAATTTCATATTGTGATGTTGATTACGCTCACTGTAAATTAGACCAAAAAAGTACAAGTGGAACTTGTCACTTTCTACGACATTCTCTGGTTTCCTGATTTAGTAAGAAGCAAAACGCTGTATCCTTGTTAAACACTGAAGTAGAATATATATCTGTTGCTTTGGCTTGTTCTCAAGTTATATATATGCAACAAAGTTTAAAAGATATCGGATTAACTATAACTAAATCACCAATTCGTTGTGATAATACTAGTGCAATAAATCTATCTAAGAATCAAACTCATCATGCTAAAACAAAATTATTGATATTAGACACCATTTTCTTAGAGATAATATAAGTAAAGAAGTCATAACTCTTGAATATATTAATACTGAAAAACAAATTGCTGATATATTCACCAAACCGTTAAATGAACAAAACTTTACTAAATTTAGAAGAGAATCAGGTATATGTTCATTAATTGAAATATAAATTATAAATAATACAAGTATAGTTAATAATTAATATAATAAATATTTTTCAAAAATTGAAATGGGTATGTCGACAGGATCCATCACCCTATGTCGACATACATGCCGAGATTTTTAAATTTAAATTTCCCTCTACAAATTAGTTATTAAGTTATATATTTATATATTTCGACTTTTACTCCTTTTCGCTGTTCTATTCTCTGTAATAAACTTCTAAAACGGTAAATCAATGGCTTCCTCTTCTAATTATGAACCTTAAATTCACACACTTCTCCTCATTCTGGTCCTTTTCAATGTTCCACACACGTACAAGTCATTAAATTACAAGAGAAGATGAAAGATTTTCTTTAAATGATGACGGAGATTCAAATTAGTCAGCTGCGAATGGCTAAAGAACAAGATAAGCAAGTTAGAATCCTTAGGAATTCACAAAACTTCCTTGTGGATAACCATGCTAATCCCATTGTCATTAAAGAATCATCGCAAGCCATGGATTCTAAAGAAGAAGAGCCTCTAGAAGAACCATAAGAGGATCAAGAAGAAGAACATCCTTTGCCGAATCCGGATGTTCATATGGACGAAGACGATGACATGATTTTCGTTGGAAAGATCTTTTCGACGCTAATGTGAACTTGGTCGAACAACGTGGAAACTTTTGTCTCCACTATCCAAATTATTCGGTCCATAAATCACCAATAGTTAAGGGTCCTCGTTAAAGCGTTTTTTCATTTTTCTCTTTCTTGATTATTTATTAGTTTGTTAATTTAACGACCCAGAATTTCTAGACATTTGAAATTTGAATATTTAATTGATTTTAAATATTTGAAAGTTGGTTTAACTTGAATTTCAAATTTCACCATTTACTTGGCAATTAAATTATCGAATTTAATTATTGAAAGTTGGGTAAAATATTGAATCTTGATTTTTAAGCTGGTTAAAAATATTTCAAAAGCTTGTCATATTTATATTGATAATACTGAAGGTAATAGAACTTTTAAACTTGAATTTGAAAGTGATTGGGTTCGGTTTCAAAATTTTATTGTTTAAATCGATATTTAAGAATAGCCTCCCGAGGCACAGTCTTGGAATTTGACGAAACCAATTCCATTGGATCCGTAATAGCGTATAATTATCGAATTTCAATTTTCATAGTGTTTGGAGTGATCGTTTTGACTGTACGTTAAGTAAACGCGCTAAAATTAAATCGAAAATTTAATATAATAATAAGGTCCAAAAAGCTATCTTCTCCACACGATCGAGTTAGGCCTTGGAACCTTTTCCATTGCGTTCAGAATAGGGATTTAACATTATAAACGCCTAGCGGCACGCATCAATAATAGGTCGAGATTTTGAGTTGCATAATTTGGGACGATTTGAATTTTGAATTTAAAATTAATTATATATATATATATATATATTCATACACAAAAAACAAAATTTTACACATTTCATTCCTTCTAGCACGTGTTCTCCTTTGTTTTACACAAGTCATTTATAAAAAATAAAATAAAACAATAAGGATGAATAGTTCAAACGAGCTTACCTTCTTTTTATTCAAACTAAAATCCCTCTTCTCGTTTAAAAATGGCCGAGCGAAACAATTGAATGAAGCTCAGTATATAAAAAATGGCGTCCCTCTTTTGAATTTCTCGATCGAATGAAAATCAAACAAAATCCCCAAACGAATTCGAACGCCAAATCGAATGAAGTTCGATCTTTTTTTTCACCTCGAAAATCGCGTCAGGGCCTGTTCACGCGTCGATTAGGGTTTCGTATTGGGTAGCTCGTTGCCGAGTGTAGCAGAATCGAGTGCGGCAGCGTTCGCGGCCAAGGCTGAGGGAGGCGGCACTGATGACTTCGTAGTGGCGCGCGCATGCAAAAGTCGTCGTGGTCGCAGTGATAACTAGAGGCACAAGCACAAAGAGGCGATCGCGATGTTTGGAGCAAAGCGGTGGCGTGAGCTGGAAGTAAACGAGGATGGTTGGAGCTCGACGAGGTCGCGATTGGTTCGTAGTGGTTGGGATATCGGCAGCGATGCGCCTGGAGTCAATAAGGTACTTTCGGTTTATCTTCAATTTAAGTTTTAATAATGAATGTGTGTATATATGTATATATATGTATATACTTACAGAGAAACTTTAAAATCATATTTTTTTATAGAGGTATATATATATTAAAGCAGACATTATTACAGTAAGATAAAATTTGAAGTAGTTTTTAAATTTTTATGCTAACCTTAATTTGATTTAAATATGAAATTTTATATATGCATGTATAGAGAACAATATATATATATATATATATATATATATATATATATATATATACAATAGAAATTTATTTTGGTTATTTTCTGAAAATTGAATACAAATTTGAAGCAGAAAAATAAATTGCAGATAGGTATAAAAACATTTCTATTTGAATATATAAAGAGCTTAAAATAGAAAATATATTCATATACGCAATTTAAATCTACCAATTATTTTAAAATAATATATATCAGTGACTAATTTAGTTTCAAAAAAACATTTTTTTAAAGGAGTTAGTTTAAAATTAAAACTATTTATTTAAAATAAATCACTGATTAATTAAAATTATCAAATGGAAATTTAATTATTCCATTAGTTCGAATATTAATGAAATCATATAATTGTTATACAAGGTCTAAAATCGTGGAGGATCAAGCCAAATTAGAAATGGGCTGCAAAAAAGAAGCAAAGGTGAGATCTTCTCACTCAATCGAAATAGTTAGAATTTAAATTGTTGGTTAATTGTTTGGATGTGATATATATATATATATATATATATTATAGTGTGTGTATATATATATAGTGGAGTGATCAATTTTCCACATTATATAGCGGATGAGACCCTATGCTCCCCGCATAATAGCGGATGACCCTTTATACCGCGATATCCCGCCTTGAAGTGGGATTAGTATTTGATTTGTTGTACTAACATCTGTGGATGCAGGGAAACAGGTTGGAGTGATCCAACTAGAATCCTCAAATGTTGATTTTATTTCATTTCTATGATATGATTTATTGTTAATATGTGATTGATTCTATTGGTAATTGAAATTTTTGAAGGCTATGGTTTGGCTGAATATATTCTGGTATTTTTCAAAATACTAGAAATATAAAAATTGGATTTTTGGAAGGGAATTAAAGTGGAGTATTTTAAGTAAAATAATTTTAGAGAATTGGATAAATTAAAAGAAAGAACTTGGAATGGATTTTAAATGGTTTGGGAGAAATAAAGGGAGAATTTTGAAATCAAATATGAAATTGGTTTTTCTAATTTAAATGGAATTTAAATCATAAATATAGGTATGAATATTGGATTAATGCCTTTTGAAATAAATTTGGATAAGTAAAGGAGTAATTTTTAAATGAAGTAAAATTTGGAAATCAATATGGAAATTTATTTTGGTGTTTTAAAAGTAAATTTTGGAAATCAATTTTGAAATTTATTTAATGTTTGAAAGTTAATTTTGGAAATCAAATTGAAAATTGATTTAGTTTTTGAAACCGTGCTTTGAGAGAAGAATGAGACAATGGAATTTATAAACTGGATTTATAAAGTGGATAAGATATCAGTGGATATTTAGAAAATATAAATTTATGATTGGAATTTATTAAGCAATGGGTAATTTGTTTTAAAAATAAATATTGGTTTATTTTAAAAAAAGGTATGTAAATAAAATTTATGAATTTGGGATATAAATTGAGATAAATCAAGAAGGATTTATTAATTGTTTTAAGTGGACTATCTTGGAGTGGAAAGTTTATTTTCCCTAGAAAGCCGAGTATGTTTTCAAAGTAGCTTTATAAATTAAAAGTTCTAAAGTTGGTTTCAAGAAGAATGTTTTTGGAGAAATTATTTTCTTAAATTGTTTTAAATTTTTTTAAAAGCAAATATTTACTAAGTTAATTTTGAAAGTGATTATTTTAAAAAATTTAACTAGTATTTGATTTAGTAGATGGTTATTTAACTAATTATACTCTATTCGAAAAAATTTACTTTAAAAATTAGTTTTGGGCTTAAGTTTTATATGAGATATTAGTATAAATTCCATAACTAATATTTTAAATAAAATATTTAAAGTAGTTTTTATTTTAAGTGTTTCCAAATATATATTTTTGGATAAGTGATTTAAATTATTTTAAAGTACTCGTACTTGGCAAATTTTCAGTGGAAATAAACATTATTGGAAATTTATTCGCGAAAGGAAAGGATTTGAAAATTGTTTTCAAAGGGTTGAACTGTGAAAATATATCTTGCGAAGATATTTTGAAATAAATAATTTGGGGAAATTATTTAAATTTGATGGTTGTTTATGATTGTTATTTGACAGTTAAATAACCGACTATCAATATTGGCCTTTATGACGGCATTTGACTTTCGATGCGACTGGGGGTCGGATTCCAAATGGTTATCCAAAAACTACATCGAATGTTAAAGGTGGATCTTTTGTTGAAAAAAATAAAAAATGGAAATTTGTTGTGTCTTAATTTAGATTTGAATTTATCCATTTTTTTTAAAATAAGCGCTCATTATTCAAATTAGCCAGAAGAGGCCATTGAGTCATAAAACCCATTCCGAATAATGATATGACGAAATGGGATTGCATTTGAAAGCAGTGGTTGAAGACCAGGTATTTTCGAAAATGAAAGAATTACATGTCGATTGTCTCTGCACTGAGTTGCTCCGGTATAGTGATTACCTTATGTGATGGGGAGTCCGGACGTGATTAGAGGATATCCAGATTTGCAAGGACTTTTTCCTTAATTGGACGAGGTGCCTTCGGTTCCATCCAGGCCCAGGATGGACTTGTGTGGATGTATATCTGACATTATACTTTGAGATATAAAGCTGGTTTCCATTAAATACATTTCTGTTTGGTGGCGGAGAATTTATTCTCTTAGCTTAACACCCTTCTCTGAGACGTATAAGCTCAGAGGTTATGTAGTTGATGGTTACTAGTGATATATTCTCAATTTGGTAATATGACATACTAAGTGTTGATCATTGGTTGATCGAAGCACGACTTTTGTGAAAAGCGAAGTTTTGTGGGACGAGACTTCATCGAACCTCACACCCTGGAAATGGTTGAAACAAGAAGGATGCGACAAAGTTATGGGGATCGTGCCCCTCAGGGTATGTGAATTTCCTTTTGGATAAAAAGTGGTATCTGGTATGGAGCCCGATATTTAAGTTATGTGGAAAAAAAGTGGTATTCTGGTATAGATGCCGGATTATTTTATTCATGCGGTCGTTGGTTGTTGAGGCGCCTCGGTAAAGGTCGGTTACGACCGGGGGATGACATACCCGTGACAATTAGTTACCTAGTTACCTGTGCAGTTAAAGCGCTCGGTAGATTCGAAGTGGTGGAGGTGCAAAAAGTCATAGGGGGGATACGGCGAGGATACAACGGGATATAGCGGATGGCTCTAAAATAGCATATAAAACTCGTACTTAATGTTTTTACAAATATATAAATGGTATTTAAATGAAAATTTATCATTCAATTGAATTATAATTAATACATAAATAATTTTAAACAAAAAATATGTGCGAATATACTTTAAATAAATGTAAAACTGTTATATAACATAATTGAATTTAATAGAATATTAAAGTATTCCATTTTTGAAAATATATTAAAAATTAAATCAAATAAATTAATTTCATAATTTTTATAATGTATAAATGCAATTTTTATTTCATTTATTGAAGAAGATATAGCGGAAATAGAAAATATAACGGGAATAACAGGATATAGCGGAAATAGCGGGGATTAAAGCGGAAAGGCTATATTTTGGGGCTATATGGAAAAATCGTAGTGGTAGAAATCCGCTATGAGATATAACAGGGTTATAGCGGGGTAATAGCGGGGCATTAACTACACAGCTAGTTACAAAGGTAACCCGGCCTTGTGTTGGCAGAGATCCGGTTAGGTTCTCAGGGCATCCCTCTAGAGGCTTGACCATTTGTTGGAAATCCAAACAAAATAATACGAGCCCTTTACAATTGCAGTTGCAGAACCTGCCACCACAGGTGGTAGCTATAGTAGGCATACTATAATGGTACCTATGCAGGCCAAGATTTTAATATTATACTTTCGAAATGTTTTCCACACTATGCACTAATAATAATATTAAAAGAATTTTCGCGTATCTAGCATGTTTGACTGCTATAAGGAGAAATCTCCCCCAAATGTGCGATTGCATTGTGTGTTGTGCCGGGAGGCCTTATGTTAGTTTCATTTTCCAAAAAGCATAATGGATTTCTTTTTATTTCTTTTGGTGCAAATAACTGTTTTAAGATCTCACACCAGTCCCATGAACAACCTGGAGTTTATTGTTCACTTTCTAAACTCTGGGTGACCATAATTTTCCATACGGACAGCCTAGAGTCTGGTTATCAGTTGTTTTGGAGCGAAGTCGGGAAAGTATGCTGTGGAGATCCGGAGACAAATTGGATGGCGAGACGTATCACTTATATTATGTATTATCCGCTGCGTATGGGTTGCTGCAAATTCAATTTCCATATGGGCAGGTTATCTAACTGCCAGTGTTATATTTTGTTGATGTTGTACTCTGATAATGTAATAATGTATAAACAGATATAATTCTTTTGTTTAATGATAAGACATTTATCTATTATATATTGTTCCGCTGCGATTGTGAGATTCTGATATTGTTTTCTATTTCTTCTTCCATCTTCTTCTTCTTTAACCCAAATGATTTGGTTTTTCGACATTCGATTGTTTGGCATTTAATACAGTGGACGTATTGATGTCGACTTTTGGGCGTCGAAAAATCGGATCGTTACATTTTGGTATCAAAGCTGTAGGTTACGCGAGAATCTTGGCTCTGGTGGGGAATACTAATTAGAGATAGAGTCAGTAGTACTCTAGAATGAGTCTGAGTGTATTAATAGATACGAGCACGTATTTGTTAGTGAATATAAAAATTGTTTTTATGTTGTGTTGACTTACCGGTTGAGTGTTTATATATTTTGGTCCATATGTTGGACGCTATTTTATCGGCAGGGGCTTCTAAACTCTTAAACAAGATAAATCGACAAAGCATTTTTTTAAAATAAGATAAATGAAATAATTTTACCCAAATTATTTTTGTATAAGAAATAGTTTTCCATAAATTATTATAATATATATGGTTGCTTGGTTGTTAGGGAACGATAATATTAAATTATTATCATTGTCGTGAAGAAATTTAAAACAGGAATTGAAATCATAACCAAAGGTTAAGGAAATAATTCAGATAACAAAATGGAATTTGAAATATAAATTGTAAATGTGATTTATAATTTGAAATAGAATTCCAAAGAAATATTTGAAAATGAATTAAAAGGATTTGAAATTTTAAGATTTGAGAAATTTAAATTCCTTTTAAGTTTAAAAATGATTTTCAAAGGCTTTGAAAAAAAATATGGTGAACTTATTTGGGAAATATTTTGAATTGGATATGAAATCTGGTGGGATTTGGAATTTAAATATATTTGGAAAAATGTTTTTGAAAGGATGAATGCACCAAACTCTTTTCGGTCGCTGGAAAATAATTCCGATGATGATCGCGACATCATCGGTGTTCATTTTCGAGTTCCATGAGAGGAATTGCTGCCAAATTATTTTAAAATTGAAGTCGTTTGCAAAACTGGGTTTTGTATTGTAATTCAAAGGGTAATTTGATATCAAATGAATTATATATATAAAATTGATTTTAAAATAATTTTCAAATACTTAAGTGATTATTCAAACTCTAGAATCTTATTTAAAAAATGGTTATGAAATATTTATAAGTTGAAAAATTTGAATGGAAATGGAACGTAATTGAATTGAGTTAAATAAAGTGAATGGAATTCAAGCTAAACATTGGAATTGAAATTTGAATTGTGCTAAAAAAGTTGGAAATAAATTCTGAATGAATAAATGAATTTACAATTGCAAGTAAATGAAATCGAAAACTAAACTTTGAAATTCATTTTGAATTTGTATGTAAATGGAAAATTAGTAAAGTGGACTGAAGATAATAAAGGTTTGGAAATAGAAATGGTTTGAGATAAAATGAATTGGAATTTGAAATAATTAGTAAATGGAACTAATTTAAACAATGATATGAATCAGTTGTGAATGGAAGATGGTTGATAAAAATTCAGTATTCAGAATTTTAAGATAAACTGGATTCAAATGAAATTGAAATGCAAGTGAATATAAATGGCCATAAAACCAAAGTGATGAAGTAGGAAATAAATAAAGAAGTGTATAAAATATTTATATTGAACTTAAGAATAAATGGTGAAATTCTTAAGTAAAATCAGGAATTGGAAACATATACTAAGTATTTGAACGGAGTAAATAAAAGTGTGGGAATTGAAAATTTTGGATAGAAATCAATATAAATGTGAATAAAAGAGAATTGATATGGCTAATAATCAACTAGAAATAAATACGTAGGATGTACGTATATTATTTTATTCGCATAGCGATTTGATCCAATTTCGAGCACAAAATTTTGAGATAATTATATCGATCCGAGTTGGGATTTTTCACTCGATTTTCGATGGCGAACCCTGGATATGGATTTTTGATTGATTTCGGAAATTCTCTATCATAGTTTATGGCTATGAAAGGAGAATGACAATTTCTGATCAAGATACTAGATCTAAGTCCGCACTAAGAAGTCGGGTGGATGATGCTAGTTCGGAAGTGAAAGTGTGTAATCAAATGAACGATTGAATTTGGTATTGCGTACGGATAATATACGGACAAAGTACGGACTTGAATGAAATAGATATTGAACTTTTGGTAAAGAAATGTATAAAATGATTTTGAATGCTATGGTTGGATACTATTACTAAATAGGATATATAGGTGTTTAAAAAGAAAAAGGAAATTGGGATTTTGATTTCAGGAGATAAAATAGAATTGCTTGATTAAAGGTATGTATTTAAATTTCAGTATGAAATTTGATGATTTTCTGGTCTAGCCACTTGGCGTTTTGTTTTCTTTTGAAATCTGAGGGCCCATGGTGGCACCTTATAGTCGTACTGAGCTAGCCGCGCAAAGGAGACGCTGGCGAATTTTTTTTCAAAATTTAGAGAGTTAGAAAAACTTTGAGAAAATTTGAATAATTTAAAATTGAATTTAAACTAAATTTGAATTGTTAAGAAAACAATATTGTTTGGAACTTATGGTTGAGTTTGGAAAGTTAATTAAGGGGTTAGTGTGTCTTCAATAGAAAAGATTGTTTTGGAAAATGGTTAAAACTATTTGGTTTTGGAAAAATAGTAAACGAGTTGCGAAACATTCTTCTTAACTAGTAATTTCGGGACGAACTTCTTTTAAGGGGGAAGAATGTGACGACCCGGAATTTCTAAACATTTGAAATTGGAATATTTAATTTATTTTAAATATTTGAAAGTTGGTTTAACTTGAATTTCAAATATCACTATTTATTTGGCAATTAAATTATTGAATTTAATTGAAAGTTGGGTAGAATATTGAATCTTTATTTTTAAGCAGGTTAAAAATATTTTAAAGGCTTGTAAATTTATATTGATAATACTGAAGGTAGTAGAGCTTTTAAAATTTAATTTGGAAGTGATTGGGTTCAGTTTTAAAATTTTATTATTTAATCGATATTTAAAAATAGCCTTCCGAGGCACAGTCTCGAAATTCGACGAAACCAGTTCCGCTGGATCCGTAATAGTGTATTATTATCGGACTTCAATTTTCGTAGTGTTTGGAGTGATCGCATTGGACGTACGGTAAGTAAACGCGTTGAAATTAAATCGAAAATTTAATATAATAATAAGGTCCGAAAAGCCATCTTCTCCATACGATCGAGTAGGCATCAGAACCTTTTCCATTGCATTCGAAATAGGGGTTTATTGTTATAAACACTTAGTGGTACACATCGATAGGAGGTCGAGATTTTGAGTTGCGTAATTCGGGACGATTTGAATTTGAATTTAAAATTATATATATATATATATATATATATATATTATATTCATACACAACAGACAAAATTTTACACATTTCATCCCTTCTAGCACGTGTTGTTTTACACGCATCGTTTATAAAAATATATATATAATAATCAGGACGAATCATTCAATCGAGCTTACCTTCTTTTTATTCAAATTGACATCTCTCTTCTCGTTTAAAAATGGCCGAGCAAAACAATTGAATGGAGTTCAATATATATTAAAAAATGGCGTCCCTCTTTCAAATTTCTCAATCGAACGAAAATCAAACAAAATCCCCAAATGAATTCGAATGCCAAATCGAATGAAGTTCGATCTTTTTTCTCACCTCGAAAATCATGTCAAGGGCTGTTCGCGCATCGATTAGGGTTTCGTATTGAGTAGCTCGTTGCCGATTGTAGCGGAATCGAATGCGACGAAGTTCACGGCCAAGGCCGAGGGAGGAGGCGCTGACGACTTAGTAGTGGCGCGCGCATGCAAAAGTCGTCGTGGTCACAGTGATAACTAGAGGCGCAAGCACAAAGAGACGATCGCGATGTCTGGAGCAAAGCGATGGTGCAAGCTGGAAGAAAACAAGAGTGGTTGGAGCTCGACGAGGTCGTGATTGGTTCGTGGTGGTTGGGATATTGGCGGCGATGCACCTGGAGTCAGTAAGGTACTTCCAATTTATCTTCAATTTAAATATTAATAATGAATGTGTGTGTGTGTCTATATATATATATATACACACACACACACACACACACACACACACACATAGAAACTTTAAAATCATATTTTTTATAGAGGTGTGTATATATATATTAAAGAATACATTATTACAGTAAGATAAAGTTTGAAGCAGTTTTTAAATTTTTATGTTAACCTTAATTTGATTTAAATCTGAAATTTCATATATGCATGTATAGAGAAATGAAATATATATAAATATACAATAGAAATTTATTTTGGTTATTTGCTGAAAATTGAATACAAATTTGAAGCAGAAAAATAAATTACAAATAGGTATAAAAACATTTCTATTTGAATATATAAAGAGTTTAAAATAGAAAATATATTCATATATGCATTTTAAATCTACTAGTTATTTTAAAATAATATATATTAGTGATTAATTTAGTTGCAATTTTTTTTAAGGAGTTAGTTTAAAATTAAAACTATTAGTTTAAAATAAATCACTGGTTAATTAAAATTATCTAATGGAAATTTAATTGTTCCATTGGTTCGAATATTAGTGAAATCATATAATTGTTATACAAGGTCTAAAATCGTGGAGGATCAAGCCGGATTTGAAATGAGTTGCCAATAAAAGCAAAGGTGAGATTTTCTCACTCAATCGAAATAGTTAGAATTTAAATTATTGATCGATTGTTTGGATGTGATATTATATACGATAGTGTGTATATATATATGTGTTGGAGCGATTGATTTCCCGCATTATATAGAGGATGAGACCCTATGCGCCCCGCATAATAACATATGACCCTTTATACCATTATATCCCACCTTGAAGCGGGATTGGTATTTAATTTGTTGTACTAACATCTGTGGATGCAGGGAAACATGTTGGAGGGATCCAACTGGATTCCTTAAATGTTGATTTTATTTACTTTCTATGGTATGATTTATTGTTAATCTATGATTGATTCTATTGGCAATTGAAATTTTTAAAGGCTATAGTTTGGCCAAATATATTCTGGTATTTTAAAAAATACCAGAAATATAAAAATTGGATTTTTAGAAGGGAATTAAAGTGGAGAATTTTAAGCAAAATAATTTTAGAGAATTGGATAAATTAAGAAAAAAGGAATTTGGAACAAATTTTAAATTGTTTAGGAGAAATAAAGGGAGAATTTTGAAATCAAGTATGAAATTGGTTTTTCTAATTTAAATGGAATTTTAATCACAAATATAGGTGTGAATATTGGATTAATGGGTTTTGAAATAAATTTGGATAAGTAGAGGAGTAATTTTAAAAGAAGTAAATTTTGGAAATCAATTTGGAAATTGATATGGTGTTTTGAAAATAAATTTTGGAAATCAATTTGGAAATTTACTTAATGTTTGAAAGTTAATTTTGGAAATCAAATTGGAAATTGATTTAGTTTTTGAAATCGTGTTTTGAAAGAAGAATGAGACTATGGAATTTATAAACTAGATTTATAAAGTGGAATAAGATATCGGTGGATGTTTGAAAAATATAATTTGATGATTGGAATTTATTAAGGAATGGGTAATTTATTTTAAAAATAAATATTGGTTTATTTTTAAAAAAAGGCGCGGAAAGAAAATATACGAATTTGGGATATAAATTGAGATAAATCGAGAAAGATTTATTAATTGTTTTAAATGGACTATCTTGTAATGGAAAGTGTATTTTCCCTAGAAAGCCGAACATGTTTTCAAAGTAGCTTTTAAATATAAATTAAAAGTTCTAAAGTTGGTTTTAAAAAGAATATTTTTGGAGTAATTATTTTGTTAAATTGTTTTTAAAATTTTTAAAAGCAAATTTATACTAAGTTAATTTTAGAAGTGATTATTTTAAAAAATTTAACTTGTATTTGATGTAGTAGATGGTTATTTAAATAATTATACTCTATTCGAAAATTTTGTTTTAAAAATTAGTTTTGGGCTTAAGTTTTATATGAGATATTAGTATAAATTCCATACTAATATTTTAAATAAAATGTTTAAAGTAGTTTTTATTTTAAGTGTTTCCAAGTATATATTTTCGAATAAGTGATTAAATTATTTTAAAGTACTTGGACTTGGCAAATTTTCAGTGGAAATGAACAATATTTGGAAATTTATTCCGAGAAAGGAAAGCGATTTGAAAATTGTTTTCAAAGGGTTGAAGTGTGAAAATATATCCTGCGAAGATATTTTGGAATAAATAATTTGGAAAATTATTTAAATTTGATGGTTTTTGATGAATCTTATTTGATAGTTAAATAACCGACTATCAATATTGACCTTTAAGACGTCATTTGAATTTCGATGCGACCGAGGGTCGGATTCCAAATGGTTATTCGAAAACACACCGAATGTTAAAGGTGGATCTTTTGTCTAAAAGATCAAAAATGAAAATTTGTTGTGACTTAATTTAGATCTGAATGCATCCACTTGTTTTTAAAATAAGCGCTCATTATTTGGATTAGCCGGAGTGGACATTGAGTCTTAAAATCCATTCCGAATAATGATACGACGAAATGGGATTGCATTTGAAGACGGTGGTTGAAGACCGGATATTTCGAAAATGAAAGGATTACTTGTCGATTGTTTCTGCACTGAGTTGCTTCGGTATAGAGATTACCCTATGTGATGGAGAGTCCGGACGTGATTAGGGGATATCCTAATTTGCAAGGACTTTTTCCTTAATTGGACGAAGTTCCTTCGGTTCCATTCAGAGCCAGGATGGACCTGTATGGATGTATGTCTGACGTTACATTTTGAGATATAAAACTGGTTTCTATCAAATACATTTCTGTTCGGTGGCAGAGAATTTATTCTCTTAGCTTAACACCCTTCTCTGAGACGTAGCTCAAAGGTTATGTAGTTGATGGTTGCTAGTGATATACTCCCAATTTGGTAATGTGGCATACTAAGTGTTGATCATTGCATGATCGAAGCATGGTTTTTGTGAAAAGCGTAGCTTTGTGGGACGAGACTTCATCGAACCTCACAACCTGGAAATTGTCGAAACAGGAAGTATGCGACAAGGTTATGGGGGTTGCGCCCCTCAAGGTATGTGCATTTTCTTTTGGATAAAAAGTGGTATCTGGTATGGAGCCTGGATATTTAACTTATGTGGATAAAAAAGTGGTATTCTGATATGGAGCCCAGGTTATTTTACTTATGTGGTTATTGGTTGTTGAGGCACCTCGGTATAGGTCGGTTACGACCAGGGGATGTCATACCCGTGACAATTAGTTACCTAGTTACAGAGGTAACTCGGCCTTGTGTTGGCAGAGATCCGGTTAGTTTCTCGGGGTGTCCCTCTAGAGGCGTACCCTTCGGATAAAGGAAGTTCCTTAGCCTTGATCATTTATTGGAAATCCAAACAAAACAATACAAGACCTTTATGATTGCAGTTATAGAACCTGCCACCTTAGGTGGTAGCTATAGTAGGTATAATATAATGGTACCTATGCCGGCTAAGATTAATATCATACTTTTGAAATGTTTTCCACGCTATGCACTAGTAATAATATCAAAAGGATTTTCGTCTGTCAAGCATGTTTGATTGCTATAAAGAGAAATCTCCCCCAAGTGTGTGATTGCATTGGGTGTGTTTTGGGAGGCCTTATGGTAGTTTCATTTTCCAAAAAGCATAACAGATTTCTTTTTATTTCTTTTTGTGCAAATAACTGTTTTAAGATCTTACACTAGTCCTATGACTGACATGAAGTTTGTTGTTCCCTTTCTAAACTATAGTTGGCCATAATTTTCCACACGGGCAGTCTAGAGTCAGGTTATCAGTTGTTCTGAAGCGAAGTCAGGAAAGTATGCTGTGGAGATCAGGAGACAAGGTGGATGGCGAGACGTATCACTTATATTATGTATTATCCGCTGCGTATGGGTTGCTGCAAAATCAATTTCCATATGGGCAGGTTATCATAACTGCCAGTGTTGTGTTTTGTTTATGTTGTACTCTGATAATGTAATGTATAAACAAATATAATTCTTTTGTTTAAAGATAAGCCATTTATCTATTATATATTGTTCCACTGCGATTGTGAGATTCTGTTATTGTTTTCTATTTCTTCTTCTATCTTCTTCTTCTTTAACCCTAACGATTTGGTTTTCCGGCATTCGATTATTCGGCATTTAATACAGTGGACGTATTGATGTCGACTTTCGGGCATCGAAAAATCGGGTCATTGCAGTTAATTTTTATATAAGTGTTATCTTAATTAATGTTCTTTTAAAAACAATCTTCGGTGAATAGAAACATGAATTCTAGTTAGGATGCTATATTTCATATGTTATTATTCTTATGTCATATGTTTGCTTATCTCATTTTCTATTAAGTTCAAGGTTTATATGTTTTTTTTATGACAAAGAGGGAGAAGTTATATAAAATAATAGGCTTGGAGTAAGGGGAGTTGTTGGTGCAAGGGGGAGTTATGGTATGATCGAAGTGGTAAGTATATTTTATAAGGTTGTCATCATCAAAAAAGGGGAGATTGTTAGGAACTGGAGATAGTGGTTTTGATGACAACAACCTTTGTAACTTATTTTATTATAACTTATATACTAATACTATTGTCAAGATATATATGTATATATATAAATGTTATTATGTAGGATATATGTAAGGCAGGTACTGATTATTGAAGACGGTACAGTATAAAGATCAAGAATAAAGAAATCAAGTTTGAAGACTCAAGAGTATCAAGATCAAAATTTCAAGATTAGTGTCTAGTTTTTGTTAAAACTTCATAATAGCATGGAAATCTTCATTCCGAATTTCATTTGGGATGGAACCCGTTTCTACCTCCTTAATGGCTTGCAAACCCATGACAAGTAGCTTACAAACCTACGACGAGTGGCTTACACACCCACGAACGTCCTGGTTTTGTACAAATTCTCAAGTCCTGATGTGATGAGATATTATGCAGGAAGAAGCTTGCAAAACTATTTCAAAATAATTTTTCAAAATGACCTTCAAAACTATTTTTCGAAATATTTTAGCCTTAAAATTATACTTTCAAATGATTTTCAAAAAGATGTTTTAGCCTTAAAAATATGATTTGTTTTCATTTTAAAACAAACTCTTGTTTTAAACTTCATTTTCAAAAAAAAATTACATTGTTTTTTAAATAGAGATGTCGACATCATGGGATACCCCATGTCGACATGGTGGCTGTTGAATTCAAAAGTTTCAATTTTCAAAAGAAGTGTCTATTCCTTTATAAGACCGTTGGTGCTTTATAAATAGCCTTCACAAATGAATTTTTAAACTAACTATTTTCTTATTTTCTTCACTTCTTCTTCTCCACAAATCCATATACTAAAATTTTCATATTTTTATGATCGTGCCGAAATTCTACCGAATTCCCAAGCGAATCGAATTAGAATCTCATTCTTTTATGATTCTCTGTCCTCTCTCGAATATCAAAGTGCTATACAGAGTTATAGGATCAATTTGTAATCAAAAGTTTATCGAGTCTCTCTATAAGGTGTGGTTATATCTGGAAATCAATTGGGTAATCTTGAGTCCCGTAAATCAGGAATTTGCCCCAGACTCGTGAGATAGGAGGGTACCTCAAGGTCTTTAGAAATTGAGGATCGTAATCTCGACATTGGTATAATAAAAATCTGTATGAGGTGGTTTGCCTTGGTACAGGACTGGATGTATGGTAACTCCAAACTAGTATAAAATCCGGTGCGTTCTTTCTCTTTACTGCTTTTTATTTACTTTCTGCATCTATGTTTGATTCTGTGATTGATTTGTATATAAACTTATTTATATCATAATCTTTAAATTGGTTCATATATGTCTTGGAATCCATCAAACACTATTCACCCTCCCTCTAGTGTTAAATTAGCCTTAAGATCCTTAATCCCACTCCCATTCAAAAGTCTGGTGTTAGCGATAGACAATCTCAACATACTATGAAAGTTGATTTTGTAAAACAGAGACATTGAGTATGAAGAATCATATAGACACTGTCCATGCACCCAACAAATTAGAACATAACACCATATGTGTTATACTATCATCATGGTATGGGCATACTACACTAAGTATAACATGGGTGTTCATGATACATCCATAACGGACACATAATAATAACACCAATCATAGCATCCAAAGAAAACAAATAGCAAACACGCAACGACAACCGTCACTAATGTCTCACTTCGCACATATCATCACTAAGGTCTCATATCACTCAACCACTACCAAGGTCTCACATAACTACCTTGATGCCTCCTAATCTCTAATTATTCTTACGACCGTCATGAAGGTCCACTACACACTATGTCGCTACTGGAATCGGTATTCATTCACATACCATCACCAAGATATTGCCATCATCAAGGAAGTCTAGACCATCACAAAGGCCCAGGGTACACAGGTAAGCGTCTTTACATACCCCAGCCTCATGAAACGTGCTTTATATATAGAATGATCATCTATATTTTTGCATATGATTTGATACTAGAACACCCGTCATACATGCCTCTACGGACTTTCACCAAGCCCACATACACTTCCCACCCAAAGTACTCAACTTGGATGGGTTATACAATTCTCATCTGAATTACTCAACCAAGATGATTCACCCATCGATATGCCAAATTCTAGAACATCCCTAGATGTCTGTCACTAGTCGTAAAGTCTTCTCATCGAAGTTTCAAAGTCATCACATTGCATCATCGCGACACCGCTTCACCATCAAAAATAGCTCGTTGTCAAGCTAAAATTTCAGAACGAAGTGTCAATTAAACAAATGAAAGAACATGATATGAACCTCAAAGTATATGCCTCGATTCCCTTCACTTATCATATGGTCGTCACTAAGCATAATCAGGTTGCACCAACCAGTTTACATAGCCAAATATCGGCTAAGTTCCATCATATCAAATCCTCTCGACACCTCGCTATTTCCCCAAAGCAAAGTCCAATGGAACCAACGCCTTTAATCACCTAGCCCAAAACCAGAAATCAATGCCTAGAAACTAGTCGATGACAAATCTCTTAGGGGTAGGCCTCTCGTCATCACCTCTTACCCCAAAGCCCAACCTTCACCACCCAGATTAATGCAGCCTAATTTCCAAAGTAACATTGCCACCAATATAAAACCTCTTGGTGCCAACACTTTTTACCCCTAAGTCCAAATCTCTCTGTGGTACCCCATGGCCTGAAGCTCCAACGCTTAAACCCCGAGGTCGACACATGTTGACCAAAATTCACTCCTCCATTCCCAGAAGCAATCTTCACCAACAACTTGATTTTTCACCACCACTGGCCTGATTTAAAACAACCCAAAACTCCTTCGCCTTTACTCTAAACACCATACGACCAAAACTATAACCTTCGTAGGCTTTCATAAATAGTTCACACAAATTTCATCATATCACGAACACTTTTACTCCTCGACTCACTCAAGTGACGACCACTCCCAAATTACACCCAAACTAGAAGCAAACAATTTCATAGAAACATGACAAAGAATTCAAACATCTATACAAGTAATCTAAACATGATTAAAAATATTTATCTTATTCTAGATCTAGCCATGCACAAAATGGCGAGTGGTTTGACAAAATTGTCAAAAACGAACCAAAAGCACATATTTTATTTTTAAAACCATTTTGAAAGTGTTATCAAGGTTAGATCTAATTTTGAAAATGTTTTAACATTTAAACTATCTTAGAAACCTCATTTTCACTATATTAACTAACATAAAGTAGCCAGATATGCAAAATCGCTCACTTAGATCATCCCAAGCACATGTACCAATGCAAGTCATAAATGAACAGCGATTCACGAATCTTAGTGCTCCCTAAATCTACAAATAAACTAATCCCCTTGCTAATTACCCTTAAGCAACAAGGTCTAGCTAATTAAAGTAAGGTTTAATGGTGCTTTTTTGCTATAAAGAGAAGAGTAATGGATTTTAGAATGTTTTAGGAAGTTGAATAATGATTGAGGAAAATATCATCAACCTCACTTGACTATAACCCCAAAAGGACTATTGGGCTCAACCCATATCTCACTATACACACAAAGTCGTCCAAAAACTGTCTAAACTTAAAACAGCCATATATCATAAATGATAAGTCCAAAAAGCTAATTTGACCGCTCCACGGAAAGAAAAATAATAATATATTTTATTTGAAAGTAGTTTCAGACTCTTTTTGTGCACTTATCAAATATGTAGGCCATAGCGTCAAAATCATCCAATAAAATTTATAAGGGTAAAAAATGCCATTACTCAATATTACTCAAAGTTACATCCAAATTCGACCCAATACGGATTTAAAAATAATATCTTACGGTCCTCCAATGTATAAAATACGAGTTATTATAAAAGACATCATATAAAACTAATATGAAAAATATCGTGTATTTAGAAATGTGCAATTTTAAAGTTAAAGTTTATATACACAAATTGATCAAATGCGTATGTAGAATTTTTACTTTACACTTGTCAATCATAATCCCCTCTGTTTATTTCTTGAATAAGATGCCATCGTTTAAAATACATTAGCTTGATTAAGATGTCATTTCTATCTTCTTGGTGTATATATGGTTGTTTCTTGATTAAAATGTCGTTAAAATACAATGTCTCTTATCCATACTTTAGATGGTTATTTCTACAATTTATCTTATGCAATTTAAGAAAAAAACAACAATAATAGCTATAAAAACATATAATATTTTTGATATTCAATCAAACTGGTTATTGTATGTGAAATTGACTATCCTTGAGATTCAATTTATGTGACACACTCAAAGCTATTTTTGATAGAGTTAGGGGTATATCCTAGGGGTACTTATGTAATCTATTACATAATAAAAGGTGTTTATCTTTCTACCATATACATATTATATAGTGATATAAATAATCAAGTAATTAATTTAAAGCATATAGATGGAAAATCCTTAAACGACAAATTATGTGGCGGTAATTACAAAATGTTATGCTCATGAGAATTTTATACTATGAAAATAACAAATTGTTTTGAATATTCCAAGTCGAGATATTTCAAGAAAGGATATCGATTCATCTGTTGAGACTAAAGCCTCTCCAAATATTGGGTGGTGTATTTCTCATGTCTTTTGTGGGCACCAAAGGGTTACGTATTGATAGTTATTGGATAACCATGGAATGACTCACTAGAGGGTTCTCTGTTGGTTAATGTAACTAAGGTCAAACAGACAATCTTGAAGTGATGATGTTACACAATTCCCTCGATTTGAGAATATAGTAGAACTTCAATATGGATACTCCATTTTGATTATAGTTAAATTGTGGCAAAACATCGAACGAATGACTATAGTTGGGTATGAGTTGAAGTGGTGGAAGTGGAACATTATTCAATAGAGAATTTGTCTCCACGATTATATGAGGTTATTATCGCGGTTAACTATAGTTAACTGAAATTGTAACACCCCATAAATTTTAATAATAAATTAAAATATTATTAAGAATAAAAATGTAAATTTACATAAAAGGACAAAATCGTAAATTTTTACAAACGAAGGAATTTTGGAAATTTGACATTTACATTGTGTCAGGTATATTTTTCAAGCCCGAATTCATATGTAATTTATTAGAAACAAACAGCGTATGGAAAAAGATACGGAATGTTTATTGTAATGCATATTTTGCGTTTTGCGCATATTTTATGAGTAAGATTAAAATTAACGAAAGAGTTAAGAAGACTTATTTGTAAAAAAAAAATAAGTTGAATATGTGTAGGTTGACTTAAGAAAAGAAAAAGAAAAAGTATAACGATGAGCATACATTTAAAAAGAAAATAATGAAAGACAAAAGCATCGGTGACACAGTGGTAAGACATGTGCATTCCAACCAAATGACCTGGGTTTGAGTCTCGCAGAGTATTTTATGAGCACATTTCAGCCATAAATAAATGTATAAGAATGTAAAAGACTAACATAAAACAAGTATGTAAACAAACATATTGATTAATATGGGGATTTATTACAAATACATAAAGTTCATTTGTTTATGAAACATTGATTAAAAGAAGAGAAGGAATATGTGTCAGCATATTCACATATATATGTAGGGTTCTCTTCCAGGTTTAATAATTTAAATGCGATTATGTATTACTGATTAAGGATAGAAAAGAGAAAATTATGTATTAATACATATAATTTTGTGTGTATATATGCATTTATTTATTTATTTATGCTTAAATGGTTAGCCACATATGTACGTAAATATATAAGTTAATTGATTAGGAAGATATAGATTAAGATGTAATTGACTAATTAACTTAAGGAGGATTTAATATCAGTAAAAAAAGGGTAACATTTATGTGAATTATGGAAGCTGATTAATATCATTCAATTTCAAAATTGATTGCACGGTTAGATAGTAAAGAATATGGTCAATTATATAAATATGTGTTTGTTTGATACCAATCAATTTATTAATAGACTAAATTAAAAGCTTAAACATGTATATATTTTATTTAGAAAAGTGTCTAAGTTCAACATATCTTATTTAATGCCCCTAATTATTTCCCTCCACCTGAAGCAATTATTCGACGGTGTATATGAATTTACAAATCCTATAAATTCAGCTTAAACCTAACCCAATTCTCATTCTAAAAACTATTCTCTATTCTATTCCCTATTCTAGTTTCTCTTCCACTTTTAAATTTTCATCTTCTTCATAAAGTAAATTACAAAATAAAATAAAGTTAGAAGCAAATTAGTGAATAGTAAGGAGGCTGGAAAAAGAGGAGTTATGTATGCTTATATGCGTTGTAAGGATTCAGGTGAGCGGATAATACCCTATTTTGGGAATTTTCCTATGAAACTTTTAGATTTGTTTATATGTTTTAAATTCTGTCCTGTTTAGATTGAAATTTGTGTTCTTCTATCCAATTTTTATCAGATCTAGTATATTTTTCCTTTTTCTTTCAGATCTATATAGGTATGGGGGTATGATTTACATTTTAGTTATGATGTGTTGATTTAATTATATTTACTCTTCTAAAAATTATAAAAGTGAATTTTGCCCCTTTCCAATACTATTTCTGTTTATCCATTTTCCTATAAGATAGTTACTTTCAGATCTGATTTGTGATGGGAAAATATGGAAGTTATCTGATTTAAATTGAATGTAGTAAATTGTGTACATATATGTTATTATACTTTTAGTATCAGATCTATTCTATATTCTTCTTCTTTATTCAGATTTGTATTGAACTAGGTATAATTCACATGTTTATTCTAGACTTGTAAATCTAGATTAGATTCATATATTTCCTCCTTTTATTGTAAATATGTGAATTAGACCTATTTTCACACTTTCTCCAAATCTATACAATTGTTATGTGTTTCCAGATCTGGAATGAAATTGGAAGGTAATAGAATATATTTTATTTAGAGTTGATAATCATGTGTATTATGTTGTGATGGATGTTTTTATACTGGAGTTTGTATATTAGGAATATTAAATATGCAGTATAATTATGTATAAAAAGGGAAGGACAGGGTGACTGTGGTTAACAATGCCAACAATTAAGGAAGTTTGAGATTTGCCTGATTTAACGAGCTTATTTTATTTATTTTATTATTTGGGTAGGTGTAAGCCCAATATTTTGCTATGTTATTTAGGTTTGAGTTGGAAATATTGTGGTATGTGGAAGTCCACAGTGGTGTAACTGTGGAAAGTCATAATCGGAGCAGGTTCGTGAGGATTATGGGATCTTTGGTTCAGTGTTGCCCGTAGTGCAAAAAGCACAGGCGAAAGCTGCAATGGTGTAACTGTGGAACATGGGTGTAACTGGACATGATTGGAGCAGTGGTGTAACTAGCGGAAGATCATGATTGGGGAATTCGACGGTGTAACCGAATGGGATGCATGATTGGAGTTTTTCCAATTTATTAGTGGAAAGCTTGGGGTGTACTGAGCGGAACCGGATATAAGAGGCATTTGGCCACTTGTTGCTGAGAGAATCTGAGAGAGGCCAATGATACTAGTGAAGCTAGACTAAACTCACGTGTTTTTTCCATAGTAACTTATGGAGTAGTTGAGGACAGATGTCTGGCATGCCGATTAGTGTTTTAATTTGAATTATTACTATACTATTTAGATGGTTAATCTAAGTTATTATTCCTTTATTATTCTCCTTTATACTTAGATGGGTAATCTAAGTTATACTTCATCTTGTTTGTACTTTGGATGGTCTAAACTGACCTGAAAGTTTGATATTCTCATTCCCTTTTAGTATACTATTCACTCGCCAGACTTTATGTCTGACCCATTAACATTTTCCCACCATAGGAAGACAATTTAGCAACTATTGGGATTTAGTTAAAAGGCAAGTTTCACTCCTAGGTTCGACGCTGTTGGGGACAGTAGCCTAATCCTAGTTAGTAACCATATGTTGAATACTTTATCATTATTCTGCTATAAGATTTATAAACATTACTCTAAATTACCTTTGTTATTTGCATGATACCAAACCAACAATTCGTGCTTTAGTGGACTTGGATTTTCGGTTCATCGAAAATTTAAGCCTACTGGGGTGCGGGTTGTCACAAAAATCAAAGAATCTAGCTAGAACAGTATGGTTAATAATAGTTGTCATTCATGAATCAAGGATTTTGTGTTTGGAATTATAAAGTTGAATGTAGACGGTGTTGGAGTTTTGAACAAAACCAAATTTTGCAAGGCCTAATGTGATATAGTTTTGACTAAGGGAATTTCTGTAAATAATCATTACTACCTTGTACAGATTATAATAAGTAAATTTTGATTTTATCAAAAGATGCAAGAGAGATAAATTCAATCAAAATGTCACACCATTAGCTAAGGTGAAGAGCGAGTGTTAATATCCAAATTGTTGGATATTAATTACTGACTGAATTTACACATTTGAGCCGCACAACTATAATGATGAATTCTCCAAAAACATCACATGATTTAATTGATTTATAAATTGATTATTAATTAATATTTAAGAAATATTAATTATTATTTAATTCAGTTGAAGTTTGAGAGTTGTTTGTAATTATTATAATGCATTTTTAAAGTTATATTTTTCTTATCGATATACGACATCGATGTAATTTTAAACGGTTTAAATAAAAGATAATTGCATGAAATGATTTGTGAAAATTTTATGTCATTTGATGGAATATAATTTCAGCCATACCATTTGAAGACAGAGGAGTGGGGAGAGAGATAATCAAAGGAATTAATTAAGGAAGTTTTAATTAAAGAAATGAGAAATGTTTCATTCTTTTAATTAAAATAAATCCACTAATTCATTTCCTACAGAAAATTCATTCTTTATCATTCATTTTTTTTCTCTTCTTTCCTCCTAACCATCCATGGTTGAAAACAAAAATTAATATTTCCAAAAATATTTCAACTTTAAATCACAAAAAACATAAAATAAAATGAAACACAAGTGGTCTATCCATCTCTTGCAAGGATTGGGTATAGATCTTGAAAATCTGAGGAGATATCATCGTTCAAGATGTGATTTACAGGCAGCATCCGAAGGTGATTCTCTAATTTATTATTTATATGTTTTATCGGTCATATGTTTGGATTTGAATGACTCATTGTATGTTTAATTGATTAATCTTAAACATATGAATCAAAAACCCCTTTATCTCAATTAAAAGCATGTTTAATATTTTGATTCAGCTTATATATGCACATGTTCTTCATTCCCTAATAGTTTATGTTCTTTATGTTAGATTTGAATTCTATCACCATCAATTTATATGTGCCTTGCCTGTCTAATTCTCTTCTATTTTAGAAATTGGTTTTTAAACAACATTTTGTTTTGAAATGTTTTGATTAATTGATTTAAATTTTATGCTACAAGTTTGGGAAATAAATACACAATTACAAGTTATCTTGAAACAACTTTGGTCATTATTTACATTAGAATAAAATTTAATTCATTTTAAGATTTACATGTAAACTTTTCTATTAAATCCTAAACCTTTTTACTTTAATTCAACAATTAGATTTAAGATTTATTTTGATAGAAAGTATACATGTTTTTAAACTATGTATTAATTGAATACATATATTATACTTTGTTTTGAATTTAAAACATTGATAGAGTTACTATAGACATATATGTGCTTGTATATATATATATATGTATGTATGTATATGTATGTATGTATTTATGTATGTAACTATGTATATACATATACATATGTGTTCTTAATTCCAGTTCTAGAAAATGGACTTCTATGAAATTTACAATTTTGATTAAAACTATCCGTTAATTAAAACTAGTATTAAATTGTTTGCTTTACTTTAAAACATGTCAAACAACCAAAAGCAATATTATATATGTATATATAAATATTATGTTTGTTTATATATATAACAAATGTTGTTTTGTTCAAAAAAAATTGGACAACAAAAGCATATAAAGGGAATTGTTAACTATGCATACTTCTTATATATTGCACATGCATAATATACACTGTGAGTATATTTTGATATACTTAGTTTCATGCTATATTTAATTGATCATCAATGACATTTAATGAATCATTAATCTAATCAAGGAGAGAAAAATGAAAGGCTTCTCTCTCCAATTAAAGCTATTTAGTTCCTTAGTTGATTGTATATGCTTTAGAGAAGGAAACAAAATGTTTACTTCTCAAATTAACTTTAACGAATAATTATTACACAAATGGGTGTATTTGATACACTCATACATTTAAATTTATGTCAAATTCAAACTCTTTCAATCTAATTAAACAAAGTAAAGAATTTTATTTGAAACACCTATTAGTTGGATCGAAAATCTCTTTAGACTTCATAGGCCCAATAGATCCAATAGGATTTTTTTCAAATCTACCTATTTTACCCACTTTCAACTGGCTCGGTTCTATAACAGCATCAAAACGAGGTTGGTCGAGGCATCACCTTGTAATTGGATGTCCTAGGTTCAATCCCTGCAACTAGCATGACAGGGGTCCTCACATTATGGTATATAATGAAGTAGTGCCTCTTACCCCTACATGTCATGTGGTGGTTTGCTAGACGGAAGGCTGCATGTAAAACTCGCCCATCCCAAAGGAGTTTCGACCAGAGTAACAATGGTATCAGAGCCCAATAGTATACTCAATCTAAATTAGTCATGTTCGGGCTAACTAATTAAGCTTGTCCACTTAGTACGGTGTCTAGAAAGATGGTGTCTAGAATGGTGGTGTCTAGGATTGGAATCGTTAATTAAGTACTTTGTCCTACCTTGTTACCGGCCCGGCGTGAAAGGTGAAGTGAGCTCAAAGTTTGCCCTTAATCGAAAAGGCCAGATTTAAATTAGTCCTTGGGCAAAATTTCAATTTTTTTTGAAAATCGAAGTAAAGATTTTAAAATTTAAAATCTTAATTTAAGATGAAATATGTATATTATAAAAGTTATAATATAATATAAGTTATCAAAATGTTTGAAAAGATAACAAATTTTCAAAATTTAAAATTTAAACATTAATTTTGAAAACTAATTAATTAATAAGATTATAAAATAAATAAGTTAATTATATATACACATGCATGTATTATATATGTCGATATATGTTAAATTATCTTAAAATGTTTATTATAGTACAAATATACTTGTACGTGCATATAAAACGCCTTTGGAAATCGATGTAATTTAATTAAATAAATAATTTCAGGTTAATTAATTAAATTAAAGATACATATATATATATATATTACTATAAGGTTATAATATACATATCCAATATAAAAGTTATATTAGAATAATAATATAAAATTAACTAAAGATTCAATTAATTAAAATTAGTTAAATAAAATTTTATTAATATAATGTTATACATAAAATTATTGTATAAGTTAATGAAATATAAAAGGTATATAATAATCAAAATAATGTAATATGAATATATAAACCAAAGGTAGAACATTAAAGAAACTTAAATAGACTTAAGGAATAAATACATATGCCAATATACGTATACCATGATTTTTGATGTGTTTGACACTTGAATCGCAAGGGTATTTCATAGAAGTACATTACCCCATAAGTCAATATCAGTCAATATAATATATTAAAGATTATGAATCTTTAATTTAAGGTTGTCCTCCACTATTTATATATTAATAGATTGCTTGCATACTCTCGTTTTAATATTCCTCAAGCTAGAGATGTTATATGTGTTGGAATTGTTACTTTGATTCTATCGCTGGCGAAGTTGAAGTCGCGGAGGAGGAAGTGAAGCGCCTGAAACCTAGATCAAAGCGATGATGCTGGAAGATGATGTTGGTGGTTTGTTAATTGAGGAAGGCCGAATGAGAAATTTCATTCGGTGGAGGAGAGGATCTGGTTCGGTGAAGTTGGAGCAGCTGATCTCGTTCGGGGAAGAAGGAAGTTGCTTCAGTCGGTGGTCATGTCGGACCAGGTGGTTGGTCAGGTGTTGTTTAGAGTTGGAGCGGCAATGTTTGTTCCGCGTTGAAGTAGTGATTTCGTTCGAGGTTTGGAAGTGGAGCGGCATTGGTTTGGAGTGGTGAAGTGATGAAGACCGAACCAAGGTTTTCGTTCGGTGATGAAGACTGAACCAAACTTAGATATAGGTCCAGATTTCTCGTTCGGGCATTGGCTGCCAAACCAAATGCCATGCTTTGCCGGACCAAATATGTTGGCCTATGCCGGACCATATGCATGCTAAAACAAGCAGTGCCACTCTAGATGTTTGGTTCGGGAATTTGGAGATGCTGGTCTTGTTGTCTACCTAACCAAAGGCTGTTGTGTTGTTTGTCAGACCAGATGTTTCGAACCACACGTCAAGGCTTCTATATAGCAACTACCCCTCATCATATATTCACTCTATCAATAGTGGAGCTTCTGGAAAACAATGGCAGCCATTGTAGAGAACTTAAACTCTATAGAATTTTGTCTGTATTGTTAATTCATCTTATGTGTAGCCTCCAAAAGCGAATCAATCTTGTAACTCTAATCTTTCAGTAATTAATAAAATCTCCTCTCCCTAAGTGGACATACACTGCCTCGCGGTAGTGGAACCACTATAAATACCGGTGTTATTTATTTTTCTACATTGCATAGATCCGTGACTGCCTATCCTGGTGTTTATCTCTGTTTGTTTCATCTCACTACAATCACGATCTAGTTGTTTTCCACTGCGTTATGTTTTTTATTCCCTTAGACCGATCATTTAAAGGGATTTTCCCTAACAGTCTGGTTTCAGAGCTACAAGGTTGATTTGAGGAGTGTTAGACACCATTATAGGAGATGAAGCGACTCCAGTTGTTACAATGTCCTATACTAGAGGGATGTATATCGCGTCAAGATCACAGTTGGCTACAGATAAATGGAATGGGGATAAAGACTTCAAGAAGTGGCAATAAAGGATGAAGGTTGTCTAATGAGGAATGAAGTCCATCTAGTAGTGCTTGCCCTTGAGGAGTTTACGCCGATATCTCAGCCGCGGAAAGGAAAGAGATGGAGAAATGGTCGTTTACTACTTTACAACTAGCTATAGGAGAGAATGCTATCACAGAGATTAGCAGTGAGACCACTGCTAGGGGCATTTAGACCAAGCTAGAAAATCTCTAGTTGAAGAAATCTCTGACTGTCCATCTGATATGGATGAAGGATTTTCATCGAGTGGATGAGGAAGGGTACTTCGATGAAGGAACATTTTAATTTCTTTGATGATCTCGTGATGAAGACTATTGACTTGAAGATGGATGAGGAGCAAAGGCAATGATTCTTTTATGTTCTCTTCCAGAGCGATACATAGATTTCGTTAACTGCCTTATCTTCACTAGAGACGCATTGACAATGGAAGATGTGAAGTCAGGCCTTCTATTTGATGGCTTGAGAGATCAAATGAAAGAGATAAGTAAAGGAAGTAGAGTGGAAGTAGTAGTCACGGCCTGTTTGTTGAAAGAAGTGGAGAAGATAAGAAGAATTGGCATTTTAGAGGGCGTTCCAAGTCCAGGAAGCCTGGTAATGGCAAGAGAGGAAAGTCTAAGGATGGAAAGTGGTTTATCTGCAAGAAACCTAGTAATTGAAAAAGGATCGTCTAGATTTGAAGAAGAAGGAAGAAGATGGATCTTCATCATTTGCGGTGAAGAATTCTGTATCTGATGATGTGTTGTCTGCACTAGCGTCGGATGCCTCAGACCATAGGGTGTTGAACTCGAGAGCGTCTTTCCATATGTCGCCTAATAAAGATTACTTTAGTTCTTTCATTAGATGAGAGGGAAGCTCTATTCTTATGGTTAATGATGCTAGCTGTAGAGCAATGGGTAAAGGTACAGTGAGCATTAGGATGTTTGACGGAGTGATACGCACTTTGACAAGTGCCCGTTGTGTTCCAAGTCTTCGAAAGTCCTTGATTTCTTTAGGACAGCGGAAATCTTTGGGTTGCAAGGTAACTATCGAGAAGGATAGTCTGAAGGTTTCAAGAGGTGCACTAGTTCTTATGAAAGAAGATGCGTACTGAAATCTGTATTTACTAAAAGGAACCATAGTTCTTGGAGTGTCATGTATTGGAGTAGATAGTTCTCATGCATTAGATGCCACAAAGCTTTGGCATCTCGGGTTGGGTCATATTTTAGAGAAGGTCTTAGAGCTGCTTTGGAGATGGAAGATGATCAAAGGAGAAAGCTTTGATTAGATGGAATTTTTCCAGGAGTGCGTATTAGGCAAGAAACTAAAGTATTTTTGGAGTTAAACTCCATAGATCGAGGCGAGTAATTGAGTACATGCATACAAAGGTCTAGAGACCAGTTGCTACTCCATCTCTTAGAGGAGCAAAGTATTTTATCTCTTTCATTAATGAATTTTCTCGCAAAGTATGGGTTTATGTGATGAAGGCCAAATTAGAAAGTTTTGAAAAGTTCAAAGACAGCAAAACGCTTATTGAGAACCTATCTGGTTCTAGGTTGAAAGTGCTAAGATTTGATAATGGCAGTGAATTTGTCTCTTGGGAGTTCCTCGAATTTTGTAGACAACATGGCATTCAGTGATATTTCATTACACCCGAAGATCCGCAATCCAATAGGATTGCAGAAAGGATGAACATGACTCTACTAGAGAAGGATCGTTACTTGAGATTGACGGCAGGATTTTCTAGAGGCTTGTAGGCTGAGGCATTATCAACCGCGGTGCATATCATAAATCGAATTCCATGCTCAGTCATAGATGAAAAGATTCTAGAGGAGAAGTGGAAAGGTAATGTAACGACCCACCATTTTGGACAATTTAAACCGACGATCAAATACACATGCCGATTCCAAACCATTCAAAAGGGCAGATGGTAATTGGGGTAAATAAGAAAAGAAAAGAAAAGAAATAAAGGAAATGAAACAACACAGAATCTCACAGCGGAACGACAAAATATAATAGTCAAATAAACAGTTCATGAAGCTGTTTACTATACTTTGACAATTATTTATATAACATTCATCAGAGTTATACATATACAACGGAACAATTAAAATAATGTAGCAGATAGCATGATGCAAGGGTAATAATAGCAATAGTATACCAAATTTTTGTCTTCATCCTCCAGAATAGATCTTCAAAAATCTGAAAAACTAAGGACTGACCCGAGCATAATGAAAAGACAAAACACTCGAGTCAGGACTAAAATATCCTTATGAAAGTTAAATCAACGTAAATAAACATGCGTGTAACGGCATCAGAGATGTTTACGGGGTTTGACATCTCATATCCAGTGTCAACGTGCGTGCAATAACTCAACAGATGTTACGGGATTTTCCATCTCTTAAGGATCCGTTAAACTATCTACTATGTAGTAATGTACGCTAAGTAGATAATGCCTATCAGTAATATAAAGTATCAAAATAGCGTTAAGGCGTTACCATAATCCTCCTTAACAAATTTTATAATGCCATAGTCTATACAGCACCGTAAGCCCCATCGTAAACTGGTGGTTATCAGAGGGTACCCCATAGGTATAACACAAAACATAACGTAGTGGTCGCGAATAGGATAATCAGTATGACAAGGTACATGAGGCGATACCAACTAGGATACTAGTAGTTGCGTGATCCGGACTGATGTTGAGCATAGCCAGCAGCTACCCCAACACCGCGAAACAACACTCCCAAATCAAGGGGTGCACCCAAATCGAATCACAATGTAATAGATATGGTATCGAAGAAGTGTGTCCGCTAGAGATGGCAAACCTCAATGGCCTGGCGCGACTCCTGTTTTAGTCATGTCAGGGGTCATCCAATATCGTTCTCTTTCTTCAGTCAACGCGTTCACCAAACCATCCACTTCATTCTGGATTAACACTCCGCGTATACAAGTTATTAAAGTGGTTTTTGGTATCGACAGAGAGTATGTCCATATCCGATCCCGGTCTCTTTAATAACTACGTATTACTACACCGATGGCTCTTTTTCATTTCAAATCGATTCATAATTGATATAAAGTATCAAATTCGCTTCAAAAATCAAATCCAGTTCAAATATCATCGTATCTATTCAAAATGTAAGATTCCGTTTCAAAAACCATTTTCGCCTCAATATCTCGTTTTGATTTCCAAATCATTTCGAAATTCAATTTAGGTTGCAACTTCATTTAACCCAACTCGTATTCAAATTCAAGATTTAAACATAAACATTTCACCTTATTAACCAACTTGAAAATCTTAAGAAAATAGTTTTAAGTAGTTTAAAAGTAGTTTTAAAATAATTAAAATAGTTAAAAATACTTAAAATCTTAAAATGGATTTGAAATAGATAAATTAGTTTAAAATAATTTAAATTGGGTTAAGTAGATTTAAAATAGATTAAAATAGTTTAAGTATTCAAAATGGTTTATATAACTGAGTAATTTGGAAAACAAAATAAAACAGCTTCAAACCAAACCTTTTCAATTATAACTTCCTAATTCAAAACAATTTCAATCTCCCTTCTACCGATTCAATTTCGATTTCGATTCAATCAACGTCGACTTTGACTTCAAATTTATTCAATTTTATATTCACTTTCAATTAATTCAATTTCAATTTATATCGATTTGGAGCTTGATTTTTCAATAATATCCATTTATAACACTTAACAAAATTATCCATCAATATTCAAGTTTAAATCCAAATTTCAAATACGATTCAATTCCAAGCTCGATTTCAAAATATCATTTTTATATCACTTTTACTTAGTAATATTCAAAGCTCGAATTAAGGTTAAATCTTTAAAATAAATAAATTTTCGAAATTCAATCATGTCCCGATTTTAGATTCCAAAGTCTCCACTTTAATTATTTAACAATTTCTTTTAATCAAAATTTATTTCAACATTCCAAACTCAATTTTTTTGATAAATTCGATTTCTATAAATTGATTTCTATTTATAACTTTTAAATCAAAACATTTAAATAAATTTCAAATCGACGATTTTAAAAATTATTAATTTAGCCAATCCGGTGTCCGTATATAGTTTTCTATCCTATGGCCAAGTAATTATTTATTTCAATTAAATGTCAGGGATGAATATATATCACTTAAATCAAATCACAGTTTCATATGTATGCATAACAGGATATATATAAGCAAATAAACATACAAACATTTAAATATCAACCAATAGCGTCCATCGAAATACATTATCCAATAGACAATACAATTCATGGCAATTTCATAGTTATCAATGTCAGGTAATTTAATCGCAATTCCATTTTAATTTCAATTTAACTGTCAATTTAATTTTCAACGATTAATTCAAATGAAAATCTATATGAAAATTAAATTTTATCAAACAATGACAAATAAAAATCATAACACTTCATAATGTCAGATTTAACTATCATAAAGATATTCAGTACGTTGTGAGCGTTATTAAAACACTCACCTTGATTTCAATAAAGTTCCTGCGATTTATTTCGAATAAAATTAAACGAGCGTTTAATTTTACCCGAAATTTTCACTAGCTCCAAACGATTCCAATCCAGCTCCATAGCGTAGTGCTCGTCCATACGATTCCAAAGCAACTTGTTTTGTAATTTTTCGATCTCGTATGACAAAGATACAACATTTTAAACATCACATGATTTAAATTACAATTTAATTATTTATTCACCTAACCTCCATCACAGCCGTTCGTTTCTTGCGTGAGGAATCTGGGCCGCACTAGCCTTCTTCCATCTTCACGTGTTCGTGCCCAGGGTTTCAAGAACCCATAGCCGCTGTTTTCACGCAAATTTCGCAGCCCACCTCGAGAAAGCTTCAGATGATCAGCGAGTGACGTTTCGAAGCCCATCACCACCTCCATCTTCGGCATAAATATCAATGAGCTCGGCTATCACCATCACCCGAAAATCAAGAACGAACGGCCCATGCTCACAGCCCCACCGTGGCTCCAAACGGCGACGATAAACAAAATCTGCCGTTGGATGGAGAGATCTCACCTAGCTCTACGATATTCGTGTTGGAGGTTTAGGCTAAAGCGGCACGGATGAGGAGAGATTGAGGGTGGAAGGTCGTAAATTTTCAGCCATCGAAAATAAAGGAGGCGGCCACGAATAATGGACTAGGGTTGCTGTTGTAAACGCGTATATATACGCATACAAATTATTTTAATATTTTTTTATCGACTTTTTCAGACGAACTCCAAACGAAGCGTGCCGGCAGGCGTTTCTAAGATTTACCCCACGTTCCGAACACAATGAAACGTGTTTCGGAGGCTAATTCAATCGTCTGCGCGAGTTACGGAAATAAACGATCAAATTTAAATTAAACGGATTAAACGATTTTCTATGCATTTTGGCTTACCCCGGACAAATGATTAATCCGATTGACTTGAAATTTGAAACCTTATAATAATATCACATTACGGATCCGATGAAATTGGTTTCGTCGAAATCCAAGACTGTTTGAAAAATGGCTATTTTAACTCGTCAATTAAATATTAAAATATTCAATTTTCGCAAATTTACTTTTAATTCGATTTTAAAAGTTCTACAACATCATTCTAACTTTTATATGATAAAATAAAATTTTACAGATCATTTTTTTATCATATTGAACCCGTTATTCAATTATCCAATAAATTCCAATTTTAAAATCTTATTAACCCTATTATAATCCCAATATAACTTACATTCACTTTGGAAACCAATTTGAATCATATTAAATCAAATTTCAATTATTCACTCTATTTTCATATATTAAATTCCAATATCAAATTAATCATATCAAATTTGGAATTTAATTATTCAAACATTTGTAATATTAAATTTAAACAAATTTGATTATTCTTAAATCATTATCTTTTGAAATATTCAAAACGAACTTATAAAATTTAACAAATTCAAATTATAGAACAACCATTTTCATTAAAACAGTTATTCAACTCCCGTTATTCAATTATTCAATAAATTCCAAATATTAAATTTAAACAATTTAATTTTTCAATATTTGACGGATTTCAATATTGGATTCTTATATAAAAATTTCATTATCAGTTGATTTACTATATTATATCAAATGAATTCCACATTATTATTTAACTACAGTTAGAGATAATGCACTCAACTAATATACAAACTTTCATTTCAATTACAATTGGTTCACAAATTCAATTCGACTAACTAAATGAATAGGTAACTTAAATAATTATCATCGTTAACTTTTAATTACTTATAAGTTTATTATTTACAAACAAGCGTCACAATTACCTATACAATACAAATTCATTCAATTACCTTTGACTACATATTATTTCAATTAATTTGGGATTTCATTCAATTCATAAATAATTAACTTAGATAAAATTTGTTGCATTTCATTCTAGTTATTATTATTCCAAACCTTAAATCACGAAATCTTATTAAATTAGCTATTTTAATTATCGAAAATTTACGGGTCGTTACAGGTAAAGAAGTGTATCTTTGTTACTTCTGAAGTTTTGGTTGTCCTGTGTACATTCACCATTCAGGTGATGACAAGTTGGAGGCTAGAGCATACAAGGGCATACTAATGGGATACACCTATGGTATCAAAGGGTATCGAATTTGGAACCCTGTTGATCGAAAGACTGTTTATTCCAGACATGTTTCTTTTGATGAGTCTGCCATGTTCAATCCGAAGGAGAAGCTACCTACCACATCAGAAGATTCTAATAGTCCTAAGGAGATGGAAGAAGTTTCCATGTTCCAGCTACATAGTAGAGTTGTTGTTGACGCTTTCGAGGAAAACGAAGTTGATGAAACATCAAAGGATAGTCCATAGGTACCTTCTAGTAGTGTTGGTGATGTGCATGAATCTAGAGGAAGTTTAGTTCAATGTAGAGCTAAAAAAATATTAGGCAAAGTAGTGCCTACCCGGGTCAGTCATAGGACTATTAGGCCGTCCGAAAAGTATGGTGATTGGAATTTTGTGAACCTTAGCCTTGGTGATCAGTTTGACTATGCCCTATATGTGGTTCTTAAGGAGCCTCTTCACCTTGATGAAGCTTTAAAGTCATGTGACAGTTCGAAGTGGATATGCGCTATGATAGAGGAGTTAGATTCGTTGAAGATGAACAAGACTTGGGATTTGATACCACCTCCTCAAGGAAGCCGAGCCATAGGTTGTAAGTGGGTGTTTAAGGTGAAGGATGATGGGAGATACGAGGATAGACTAGTTGCTAAATGGTTTTCACAAAGAAAGGGATTGGAGTATGATGAGATATTCTCTCCAGTATTGAGGCATACATCCATCTACATTTTGCTCGCTATCATCGTAGTTCATGACTTAGAGCTGGAGCAATTGGACGTGAAAATCGCTTTCTTGCATGGAGACTTGGATGAGATCATCTACATGAAGCAACCAGAATGAGTTATTGTAGATGGGAAAGAAAATTGGGTTTGTAAATTGAAGAAGTCTTTGTATGGACTTAAGCAGTCGTCCAAACAATGGTACAAGATTTTTGACTCTTTTATGCTTTCACTTGGTTTTGATCGTAGCATCAAAAATGCTTGTGTGTACTTCAAGTATTTAAAGAATGGTAGATGGGTGTACCTACTCTTGTACGTAGATGATATGTTGATAGCTTCCATGGATAAGGCTGAAATCGATAGTTTAAAACGGAAGATAAAAGCGGAACTCGAAATGAAAGACCTTGAAGAAGCAAAGAAAATTTTGAGCATGGATATCCAAAGAGATAGAAAGCTAGGACTTTTGAGCCTCACTCAAAAGAAGTACATTTGAAAGTTGCTTGCTCGGTTTAGTGTGGAAGGGGCAAAGGCAATCAACACACGCATGTCTTTGCACATACAACTTTCTAGTAAAGGCTCTCTGATCTCGGAAAAGTACAAGGCTTATATAATGAAGGTTCCATTTGCTAGTGCATTTGGCAGCTTGATGTATGCCATGGTCTGCACTAGGCTTGACATTGCATAGGCGGTTGGATTGGTGGGTAGGTTCCTGGAAAATCCAGGAAAGACGCATTGGGAAGCAGTGAAGTGTATCTTCAGATACCTTAGAGGAACTCCAAACCATGGACTTGTATTTAGAGACAGAGATAGAGAATTCAGCTTGGTTGGATTTTGCAATTCCGACTATGCCGGCGATAGAGATCAAAGGAAGCCAATCTCTGGATATGTGTTCACCATTGGTGGGACAGCGATCAGTTAGATAGCGAGGTTGTAGACGATTGTGGCTTTGTCCGCTATAGAGGCCGAGCTCATAGCGGTGGTTGAAGCAGCTAAGGAGGTGCTTTATTTGAGGCTACTGTTGTGTGATTTGGGATTCGTATAGAAGGCGTGGATGCATACTGTGACATTCAAAGTGCAATTCACTTAGCTGAAAATCTAGCATTCAGCTCAAGGACAAAGCATATTGAGGTGAGAGAGTCGTTCCTTGTCTCGATGAGTGAAGAGAAGCTAGTTCGTCTTCAGAAAGTTCACACAAAGGGGAATGCAGCAGACATGTTTACCAAGTCGTTGCCTATTGCTAAGTTCGAGCATTGCTCAGACTTGATTCTCTTAATAAAGTATTGGGTGCCACGGTGTGGCACGAGGGAAGAGTTGAGATGGTTCATGGAGACGTTTGTTTTCATGATGGTGATTGATAGGTTCTATAGTACTGGGTACTTCGAACACTTTGCTGACGGGCGGTGGCTTTTCCGGAGTTCGTTGATAAAGTGTAATGGGTGATGACATTGTCCAAGCTCATTGGGTAAGCATCCATTGCTTGGAGCGTAAAGGTGTAGATGGAGTTAGATGGCTTGATGGAATATGGCAACAAGATGGAGAGTGTTTTGAATTGTTACCTTGATTCCATCGCTGGCGGAGTTGAAGTTGCGGTGGAGGAAGTGAAGCACCCAAAACCCTAGATCAAAATGATGATGTTGGAAGAGGATGTTGGTGGTTCAGTGATTGAGGAAGGCTAAAAGAGAAATTTCGTTCAGTGGAGGAAAGGATCTGGTTTAGTGAAGTTGGAGCAGCTAATCTCGTTCGAGGAAGAAGGAAGTTGTTTCGTTCGGTGGTAATGTCGGACTAGGAGGTTGGTTCGGTGTTGTTTAGAGTTGGAGCAGCAATGTTTGTTCGGTGTTGAAGCATTGATTTCGTTCGGGGTTTGGAAGTGTAGTGATGAAGACTGAACCAAAGTTTTTGTTCGATAAAGTGATGAAGACTGAACCAAACTGAGATGCTGATCCAGATTTCTCGTTCAGGCATTGGCTGCCGAACCAAACGCCAAGCTTTGCCGGAACAAACATGTTGGCTTATGTCGGACTAGATGCATGCTGAACCGAGCAGTATGGCTCCTGATGTTTGGTTCGAGAATTAGGAGATGCCCGTCCAGATCTTGAGTGTTGTTTGCCGAACCAAATGCTATTGTGTTGTTTTCGGACCAGATGTGCCGAACCAAACCTCAAGGCTACTATATAGCAGCTACCCTTACTCATATCTTCACTCTATAAATAATGGAGCTTTTGGACCATAATGGCAGCCATTATAGAGAGCTGAAACTCTACAGAATTTTATTTGTATTGCTAATTCTTCTTATGTATAGCCTCCAAAAGTGAATCAATCTTGTAACACTAATCTTTCGATGTTTAATAAAATATTCCCTCCCTAAGTGGACGTACACTGCCTTGCGGTAGTGGAACCACTATAAATATCGACGTTATTTATTTTTCTACATTGCATAGATCTGTGGCTATCTATTCTGGTATTTATCTTTGTTTGTTTCATCTCACTATAATCACGATTCAGTTGTTTTCAACTACGTTTGGCTTTTTATTCACTTAGACTAACCATCTGAAGGGATTTACCCCCAACAATGTCTAGCTCTATTTGTATATTGACTAGATGAGGTAAGATGCATACATATATTTATTAGTATTCCTTAAAGTATGTGCATTATACTTTGGTCATTGTGAAATGGTGGGTATGAATGAATAACCACTTTTGATTTGTTGATATTCCTCAAGATCAAGATAGGATTAGGATAAAAACCATGGGATAGGTGTTTTTTTTGACACAACTCATAACGTGTTATCCATCACTTAAGAACCTATGGTTGTTTATATTCCTCAAAATTAGGACTCCAAGGCAAGCGAGTCCTAGCACCTATTAGAGAAATCAAATGATCTCTATGTTTTTATTAGGGTTGTGATAAACATAAAAATCTAGTGGGGGCCTTATTAGAAAAATGAAATAGATAACCTTTAACCTTTCTAATATTATAAGAAAACCTGCTATATAAAGTTGCAGTAATATATATTGATAAATTTGTGCTATGTATATAATTGATAAAATGTTTGTCAATTAAAATATACAAATGAACTAAATTAACACCGATAGAAATATAAAATATACTTACAATTTTTTTTTTGCAAGTTGACCCATGTAAGTGCTTAATTAGACAACTACTAATTACATTCCTAACCGGGTTACTTACATGTCTAATTATCAAAGACCATGTATTATCTTCAATGAGTTTCGAACTATAAAAGAAATATTACAAGGATATGAATATTTGATTCATTTGCAATGATCTATAAATGTTATATGGTAAATGATCACAACTCATAATGTACGAAACCTCGATGAAATTAATTAATTGAAATAAGCAAGTAAAATTTAGTGTGAGATCTTATATACAATTTGATTGGTTATAATAATGATCTTGTTGTGCTAAATATAACAATGGACTAAAGGTTACAAGATAGATATAAGAATTCGATCACTGAAATATCAGTTTGATCGGTTTACCTAAAGTGCTATTTATTTGATGTCCTTAAAAGTTAAGAATGATTAAATACACTTTTTGTAAAGAATTCATTATGATATTGTAGTATGGGTTTCCTTCGAATGGTTTGACCATTTATAAAAAAACTAACTGTATGATAGTGGATAAACCCAAGACACTATTGGGATGTAGTGGGTGAATTGTCTTTTCTGCTTCATAAAGAAATTCAGATATAAGAGTTGTAAAATAATAATAAATACTTAACATTGGAATGAAAAATATGGTTTTTGTTTCGAAAGTGTTTTCATATACAAACTGTTTTCTATGATATTTCTTTCAATTAGGATATTTAATCTATAAATTCTCGATTGTAAATCAGTTATAGTAAATGAAATAAATACCATATATTAAGTGGTTGAATAGAGCTTCGTATTTCATAGTTGTTATAGTAATGGCAGAAATAACCATATAACACTTATTGATTACACCAAGTTGTGAAAATTGTTTCATAAAAGATATCGAACATTGTTTATGAAATAATAACTGTTTATTGGTGAAGATTGAAAATAATCATGGTTTCATTTCAATGTGAATATTATGAATATTCATTATGAAATAAAACTATAATGTTGTATTTGTTTTCATAAACAAAGTGATATAGTGAAAAGTTCTAAAGTATCAAAAATAATTTAAAGTCATTTCAAAACTATAGACTAATATGTAGTTTTGAGAAATAATTTTTATTATATGACTATGAATTATATGATACAGGTTAATTATATCTCAGACAATTAAGGGAAAAGCACCCTTCAATGGGAGCGTTAAAAAAATTACGAGCTCTTTGGATTGATATATATATGTATGTATGTATGCATGCAAATAAATCTATTAATACCAAAAAAATTTCATGCACTTTGTTGTTTTCATCGATGAAATATCACAAGCATGAATATATGTATTTGATACATATGGAGCATGTCTATGATAAGTTCATAGAATATAAAATAGAAGTAAATAAAATAACATATAACAAAATAATTCGATTTGATCAAATGAGTAAGTATATTAGAAATAGTTCATGTACCTAAAATAAATATAGATCCAATCTCAACAGTCACTCCTCCCTATAACACATAATGATGTATCAACATGGAGTAATCGAACTTTATTTTACAATGTACAATTAGTTGTGAGTGAAGTTGAGTTAACTTCTTTCTATAAGGCCGTGTCCTTAAGAGTAGCACATAAGTTTAAAATTAATTTCTTCTAAATAATAATTTAAAAAGTCATACAAGATAAGGGTTTTTGAGAAACCCCAACATATCCTAGGCTAAGAAATCGGTAGGTTGCATGAGTCGAAATACTATGCGTGATAATTGCTCATGAAGGATCTTGTATGAATTGCCTAAAAAGAACTTTAGGAACGACTTTTGTTGGATGACTAATTTATGTCTTGAACATAAGTGTTGTATTCTTAATTAATTATATATATAAAACAATTCATAAAGTGCTTATGAATTTATATTCCAATGCACTGACAAATAATTGTTGTTTCAAGAAATATCAACTTCATGGCGAAGAATTTCTTTTAGAAAGTAGTAAAATGCATTTGGGTATGATCCAAGGATAAAAATGATTATAAGGGATGAAATGAAATTAACAAAACCTAAAATGAATACAATGCATAAGAATAATTATTCTTGCGGATTGAAGAGAAATGGTGAGTTTTTAATCAAGTTAAGAATAAATAATCCTCAATTGTCAATCAAACCATTAAGCATATTGACTCTACAATATAGTATGATGCGTAGATAAGAAATGGACTCCGAGTACATTATCCAAATATGATTTTGACATTGGTCCCCGAAAGAACTTGTTTCATTGGTCAAGAAGAAGACATATGCAGTCAGAATAAAGTGAGTCACATTGATGAGAATAATATCGTAAATTTTAATTGTCGAAATTAGTGTAACAGATTGATCATTCAATATACTCTAGTTAATTCGGACTTTACTCAAAAAATTATCGCCTAATATGACTTGTTTTTTATATACATTTTGAAACAGAAAATTATAAATAATGATTTAGGATAGACCACTTGCACATAAGAACGAAAATGCCTCAAAGTTAGTGGAAGCGATATTGAGTTTGTGGGTTTTCGTATATGATCCAAGAATTGATAGAAAGTATCATTCGACAAGCATCAGAGTTTAACAAGTATTTTGATGGAAATACCAAACTGTTTGTTTAGTCAAAATGCAGAGAAAGCATATGTCTACAAGAAAGAACATTAAATGGTATGTGGATATTTCTTAGTTATAAGTAAACATACTACCGGTTTTTAATGATGTACTTATGTTAAAATCAGTTCTAGTTTGGGTTTTTGTACTTAATATTGGATTTGTAAATACATATTTTATAATGTATAAAGGATGACGGGATTGTCCCAAGTGATATATACAGACACAATATTAAAATTGTTTAATAAGGAGCATGTAAGATGGGTTCCTTATGCATTGGTAATATGAATTATCATACACGTTATGTTGTTTACAATATCACACTTCACTCTTGTATTTGATACATGGAGCAAGTAACAAATCCAAATTAAGATGACTTAATGGCAATTTAGGGTGTTCTCGAATATTTATGAAATACTATAGAATTGTTTATAGAAAAACGAACCCTTATTAGGGAATGTGTGGACTCGAATTTTATTAATGATATCAAGTATAGTATTTCAATCCTATAGTAATGTTCAAATTAAATTAAGAACTTCAAGTTGGAATCGTTCCAAAATAATAAGTAGTGGCTAATTCAACCAACAACTATTGCAATGAAAGAAGTATAAGTAAATGAATAAATTTATAACTGCGTTAGGGGTGATTCCAAATGTTGATAATCCCATATCATTGTTATATAATAACAATGCCGTGATATGTTTCGTAAAAGAACCTGGAGCTAATTTAAAGTTGAGGGACATACTCCAAGCAGCTCCACATGATAAGGGCAGTTTAATAACATCGAAGAAAGTTAATAGACAAAGTAGATGATTAAAGCCAAAAAACATCCCATTCACTAAAGGAATGACATGATTGGTTTTTGAGAAAATTGGTTGAAGAAGTTGGAATTTGATTCATAATTGACCTAAGTGCAAGTGGGTGATTGACAAAGAAAAGGTATACCTACGGGCAATTATGTAATTTGTTGCATATATCTAACTTTATGACCAATTTTGTCCAAAATAAAAAGTGTTTTTCTTTCTATTATATACTTGTTATATAATGATATAAATAATTAAGTAATTGATTTAAAGTATATAGATGGAAAATCCTTAAATGATATGTTTTATGATAGTAACTACAAAGTATTGTAATCATGAGAGTTTATCACAGTGAAAATAACATATTATTTTAAATATTCCCAGTCAATATATTTTTAAAAAGGATACAGATTCATCCGTTGAGATTAAAGTACATAACGCTCTTCAAATGTTGGGAAGTGTATTTCTTATGTATGTTGGGGGTACCAAGGAGTTACGTTTGGATAGTCATTGGATAACTATGGAATGACTTACTCAAGAGTTCTCTGTTGGCTGATATGACTAAGGTCAAACGGGCAATCTCGAAGTGACGATGTTACACTACTCCCTCAACTTGAGAATGCCGTGGAACTATAGTATGAACACTCCACTTTGATTATAGCTAAATCTAGCATGATGTCCATCGAACGACTATAGATGAGTCTAAGTTGAAGCATATGAAATGAAACATGATTCAATAAAGAATTCATCTCCTTGGTTATGCAAAGTTAGTATCACGTTCAACTGTAGTCAACTCAAAATCAAAGTATCTAGATAGAGCAGTACGGTTAATTATTATTATTATTATTGAACCAAGTATTTTTTTTGTTTGGAATTGCAAAGTTGAATGTGGACGATGTTGGAATTTTGACCAAATCCAAATCGCATAAGTCCTAATGTTATACATAGTTTTCACGAAGAGAATTGGTGCATATAATTATTACTACCTGGTACCATTTTATAGTGAGTAAAATTGGATTTTACCAAAAGATGTGTAAGCTATAAACTAATCCAAAATATCAGACCACTAGCTAAGGTGACGTGTGAATGTTAATATTCGAATTGTTTGATATTAGTCGTTTACTGAATTTACAACTTTGAGTCATATAACAGTAATGATGAATTCTTCAAAAAAACCATATGATTTAAGTAATTTATAAAACGTTGTAAATTAATTAATTACTATTTAAGAAATATTAATTATTATTTAATTTAGTTGATTTTTCGGAGTTGTTTGTAATTATTTGAATGCATTTATAAAAGTTACATTTGTGCGCATCGATATACGATATTGATGTAGTTTTAAACAGTTTTAAATAAATGTTAACCGCATAAAGTAATTTATAAAAAAATTATGTCATTTTATGACATATAATTTCAAACATACCATGTAAAGAGAGAGGAGTGGAGAGAGAGATAATCAAGGGAAGTAATTAAGGAAGTTTTAATTAAAGAATATGAAAGGTTGCATTCTTTTAATTAAAACAAATCCACTAATTCATTTCCTACCGACAATTCATTCTTTCTCATTCATTTTTTTCTCTTCTCTCCTCCTAACCTTGCATTGAAAAAATGAAAATTTCTAAAAAAATTCAACTTAAAATCAAAAAAAAGTCATCAAATAAAACAAAACACTAGCGATTCATCCATTTCTTGCAAGAACTGGGTGTGTATCTAAAGATCCAAGGGGATATCATCATTCAAGATGTGATACATAGGCAATATCCTAAGGTGATTTTCTAGTTTATTTGTTTATATGTTTTAACATTCATACACCGGATTTGAAAGATTCATTATGTGTTTAATTGATTGATTTTAAACATGTGAATCCAAGCCCCTATATCTCAATTAAAAACCATGTGTATTATTTTCATTCACCTCAGATCTACATATGTTCTTCATTCCATAATAGTTTATGTCACTTATGTTAATATTAATAGAGCCATTGCCCTTTTGTTATTTTTTTTCATACTGTACGTTTAGTTTAGACTTGAATTCTTTACCATGAATTTTTATGTTCCTTGATTGTCTAATTCTTTTCTATTTTAGAAATTACCATCTGAACAATATTTGTTTTGAAATGCTTTAATTAATTGATTTAATTTTTTTGTTACAAGTTTGGGAATTGAATACACTGCTCCAATTTATTTTGAAATAACTTTGATCATTATTTAAATTATAATAAAAGTTAATTCATTTTAAGATTTACATATGGACTTTTCTGTTAAATCTTAAACTTTCATTTTAAGTTAACAACTAGTTCTAAGATTTTTATTTTGATTGAATGTGTGTGTATATATATTTTAAACTACAAAATAATTGAATATATATATATATATTGAACTTTAAATTAAAAACATCGAATCTATTATTGTATACATATATGTGCATATATATATATTGTATATTTTGTGTGTGAATATACATATATGTATGTGCTCTTAATTTAAGTTTTACATAATGGACTTTTATGAAGACTACAATTTTAGAAATATATGTTAATTAAAACTAATTTTAAATTGTTTGATTTTCTTTTAAACATGTTAAACAACCTAAATCAACTTGAATGTAAACATGAATATATATATATATATATGTGTGTGTGTGTGTGTGTATGTATGATGTGTGCTTATATATATATATAAAATCTTGTTTTATTCTAAACAATTTTTTTTACCACAAGGGCATATATAAAGAGAATCATTAAATATGCACACTTCTTATATGTTGCTTTTGCACAATATGCGCTTTAGGTATATTTGGCTATACTTACAGTTCATTCTATGTTTAAATTAATCGTTAATGACCTTTAATGAATCATTAATCTAACTAGAGGGAGAGAAATGAAAGGTTTCTCTTTTTTGGTTAAAGCTATGTATTCTCTTAATTGACTGCATATTTTAGAGAAGGAAACAAAAAGTTTGCTTCTCAAATTAACTTTAATGAGTAACCATTACACAAATAGGTGTATTTGTGACGCAGCCGATTAACAAACTTTGATGTGCTATTAATATTTCGAAACAATTTGGCACAAATTCTTCCTCACGAAATGATTCGTGTCAAGTGAAACAAGATAAATGCCAAAATCCGTTGATCTCTCGAGATACCGGATTCTAGCTATCTTCAATACGTTGATCGCGCAAGATTCCGCGTTAGTAGATCTACGATTCTTTGCGTTGACCTCGCGCATGAGATTCCGTGTATCGGCTTCAAGTTCGTTGATTCGAGCGCACTCGAATATCCGAAGATGGAAGAAGAAGGAGGTATGAATTCGGGGTCGAATTCTTTTCAACCAGGGGAGGATGATGCAGCGCACCATGATAGATCGCTTGTTGTAGATCGTTATCTTGTTAAGTCGTAGGAAGCAGTGCACCAGGCCTTAAGTCGCTTGAGCGACCTAACGAGATATGAGAATTATGCAGTGGAAAATGATCTAGCGACCTATGATGAGTCGCCAGCGAGTTACGACCTACCAAACTACGAGCTAACGAGCTATGGCATTCGCTCACATATGCCGCATATCCTTAGGTCGCGCACAATAAGATAAACGACCTAGCGACTTAAGTCGCTGACCTTATGCCGCATGCTATCATTCCATGGTTAGGTCGCTGCGTACCTTAAGTCTTCCATAAGTTTAAGTCGCTGATGGCTTTAAGTCGCTCACCTTATGCTATCTCCTAAGTGGCATGAAGTTAGGTCGCGTGATGGGATATTTCTTTAAGTCGCTATTCTTTTAAGTCGCTCAACTGTGCTATTTGCTTAGGTTGCTCCATAGTTATGTCGCTCAAGATACTTGAAGCTGTGTTATGTTGTTAAGTCGTTTGTTCGTAGGTTGTTAAGTTGTAGGTCGTGTTTATTGTTAAATCGCGTAATGTTGTAACGTGTTGCTGTAAATCCTTAGGTCGTTTGTGCTTAGGTCGTTAAGTCGTAGGTCGCGTGAGTTGTTAGGTCGTGTATTTTTGTTATCTCGTGTGTCGCATGTATTGGGCTGTGTGTGTTGTAAAATCTCTATAAATACGGGTGTGTTGCCAGTTGTAAAGGGAGTTGATTTTGAATAAAATTTGTTTGTGTGCTTTGTGCCACTTTTGTTGAAGTTGAGTGTGATCTCCTTTTTCTTCCATCTTCGGATATTCGAGTGCGCTCGAATCAACGAACTTGAAGCCGATTCACGGAATCTTGTGCGCGAGGTCAACATCGAAGAATCTTAGATCTTCTAACGCGGAATCGTGCGCGATCAACGTGTTGAAGATAGCTAGAATCCAGTATCTCGAGAGATCAACGGATTTGGACATTTATCTTGTTTCACTTGACACGAATCATTTCGTGAGGAAGAATTTGCGCCAAATTGTTTCGAAACATTAATAGCACGTCAAAGTTTGATAGTCCGCTGCGTCAGTTTGGTATCAGAGCTTGCAGAGCTAAGTTGAAGCTAAGTAAGATCCAAGGCTGAATCAGTAGGTCGAAGCCGAGCTAGGTTAGGTCGAAATCAAGTTTGGCCGAGTCGAGCTAATTCCTAGTGCAAGCCGAGTTAAGTCGAACTATATCAAAGTTAGATCGGAAAAGAGATTGTTTGAAGATCATGCCTCCGAGACGTGCTAATCGATTTCAAAATGTTGAAGATGTATATAGAAGACAAGAAGCTGAGCAGATGGAGCGGCGTATCAATGAAAGGTTTGATGAAGGTATTGGAAAGTTAGAGAAGTTGATGAGAGACATGAATCAAAGTCAAAGGAGAACTTCACCAGTTTCGCACCATAGTGGAAATAGAATTTCACCTTCAGTTTTGGGAGAAAGAGACGTGCGTGGTAGCAGAAATCTTGATGATCAGAATCGACATCGACATACGTCAGATTTGGAGGAATCCAATGATGGTGATAGTAGTTTTTATCGAAACCATGGCCAAGGACGAAGTCGAAATAGAGATTTTGAAGATGATCGTCGATGGGAGTCGGGGATGAAAACAGAGATTCCAGAATTTAAAGGGGGAATGATAGCGGAAGAGTTTCTGAATTGGTTATCAAATGCTGAAGAAATTTCTGACTTCAAGGAAGTACCCCAGCATCGTAGAGTTAAGTTGGTTGCTACACGATTGAGGGGAAGAGCTATGGCATGGTGGCAACAAACTAAACTTACACGAGAAAGAATGGGAAAGTCGAAGATTGTTTCATGGGAAAAGATGAAGAAGTTGATGAAGGCTACTTTCTTGCCTTATAATTATCAGTCTCTTATGTATCAGCGCTTACAGAATTTGAGACAAGGGACAAAGTCGGTAAATGATTATGCAGATGAGTTTTATCAACTGATTGCTAGAAACGATATCATGGAAACAGAGGAACAGTTGACATCTAGATTTGTTGGAGGGTTGAGAATGCAAATTCAGGATATGGTAAATATGTTTGATCAAATATCCGTTGCTGAAGCACACCAGAAGGCTCTAGCTTGGAAGAAGCAGGGTAGAAGAGGAGGTGGTACACTTACAAGTTCGATCAATCATGTGAAAGGGGCTAGTAGCAATACTAATATTTCCAAGGCTGTTAGTAAACCGGTTGTCAATGACGTTTCTAAGACCAAGGTCAACAACAATTTCAAGTGTTATAATTGTCAGGAGTTTGGTCATAAGAGCAATGAATGCCCGAGGCCTAAGAAACGAGCGATGGTTGCTGAGCTTGAGGACGAGGATGCAGAAATAGAATGTTTCAATTCACCACAAGTTGAGGAGGAAGAAGAATTACTGACGGGAGACGAGGGATATTCTTTAATGATGAGGAGATCTTGCTTGATGCCAAAGTAGGAAGAGGAGACTAGCTGGTTGAGGAGTAATATTTTTCAGTCGACGTGCACTATTTTGGGAAAGGTTTGTAAGTTTGTTATCAATGCAGGAAGTTGTGATAACATCATCTCTACAGAAGCTATAAACAAGTTAGCGTCAAAGACAGAGAAGCATCCCAAACCCTACAAATTGGCTTGGTTGGGGAAAGGTGGGGAAGTGAAGGTTAGTCGAAGAGCTTGTGTAACTTTTTCCATCGGAAAGAAGTATAAGGATGAAATTTGGTGTGACGTGGTAGATATGGATGCATGTTATTTGTTATTGGGAAGACCGTGGCAATTTGATAGAGCCGTGCAACACGATGGTAGGACTAACTGCTATAGTTTCATGTTCAATGGCACTAAAATCACTTTAGTTCCTAAAAAGCGACAACAAAGTGAAAGCAAGTTGGAGGAAGTCGAGGAACTAAAGACTCTGTTATCTTTGAAGGAGTTTGTCAAAGAAGTAGAGGATGAGCCTGAAGTATTTGTGTTGATTGGACGTGAAAGTAGTGAAACGGTTGAAAGTCCTGAGGAAGTTAAGCCAGTGTTGAAGGAATTTGAAGATGTATTTCCTGAAGAATTACCAAAAGAATTACCACCGTTGAGAGACATACAACATCAGATTGATCTTGTTCCAGAAGCTGTGTTACCATATAGACCACATTATAGAATGAGTCCAAAGGAGCACGAAGAGTTGAGAAGGCAGGTGGAGGAGTTACTTGAACAAGGGCGCTGTTTGTGTCAAAATTGGGCACAACACTCGTCGGAAGTTTTTGAACAGATAATAAATGAAGAAAGTAAATTAAAACGTGGATTATCTAAAAAAAACTCCAAATAGAAGGAAGTAAATTGCACAAGAGACAACGATTTAGAGTGGTTCGGCGATTTGCCTACGTCCACTATGAAGTTTTGTTACTTTATTGCTTGATATTCAGAGAATACAACTTTTTAATGTCAAAGTACAGCAAGTAGTAAGCCAAAATTCGAAATCAAAGGCAGCGGTGGTGCTCTGAAGCAATTCTGGCAGCGTCTAGACGTGCTTTATCTCTAAAATTCTGCGATCCCCTTTCTGAATGACCAGGGGCTCTATTTATAAGTGCTGGAGGCTTATATTTCACCTAAAATTCAGGGAGACCACTTCTGGCACGTGTGGGGGGGCCCACATGGCCGAATTCTCGAGATCCGGGTCCACTTTGGGATCGATTCGACCCTTGGTTCGAATCGATCAAAAAAGTGTCCAATTGTGATGAAACTTGGCAAGGGTATTCTTCTATGTATATGCAAGCTCCTGTAAAAATTTTGTAGCATTTGGAATTGTAGATCTCAAGTTATGATCGATTCAAGATGGTGTTCTTCGTCCTATGGATTCGTTCGAATCGATATGGTTCGAATCCATAGGGTCGAATCCATATGGTGACTCAGAGTAATTTTAGCCGCGCTTATCTGATGGATTCGAAGAGTTGGATTCGAAGGCACGCCACCTTCGAATTAATTGAACCAATGCTCGTTCGACTCGATCAGGGCAAGCCACCATTGATCGATTCGAATTTGTCTCAATAGGGTGGATTCGAAGACAGTTACCAGATGGAACCGAAGTCCCTACAACTGTATGGATTCGAAGGGTCCCGGCTTGATGGACTCGAAGATAGGGATACTCTGATGGATTCGAACTAGGGAAGGCTTTGGATGGATTCGAAGTGAGGGCTTGCCCAATGGAGTCGAAGCAAAGGAGCTCTTCATGGATTCGAGGCAAGGCTCTGGGAGGATGGATTCGAACCAATGCATAGTTTATGGATTTGGTCGTGAGGCTATCTTATGGATTCGAACCTAAACTTCTTCTGATCGATTCGAACTGAGGTTGTCTCCTCCACTTTCCATTGGCAATAACTTGAGCATACGAACTCGGATTGCCTCGAAATTTGGAACGTTGGTTTCCCCAGCTTCGCTTGTCGTGTCTTATCAATTGTAGCCCGATCCGGACTCGGACAAAATTCATCAATATTTGTAGTAAACCAACAATCATTCAAAATTGAGGACATGTGACCCTTATTTTCCGGTCAGTTCCTTGGTATCCTGCCTTGCCAAAAGGCGGGATAACATTTTCCCCCCAAAGTACGTCTTGTGTAAACATGACGTGCTTTGAAAAGCTGCAGTTTCACGTTGGACAATCAGGACATGCTCTTCTGAAAGTCGTCAGTCGTTGTAACCATGACGAGGTGAACATTTGATCCCTGTAAATGTTAAAGATCAAGTGTTAGTCATACACATGTGCATATATGTACCACTTTGGTTTTGGTTAACGTTGTGCGATTGCCAGTCGTTGTCAGTTTGGTTCGAATTCTGCATCGGTCCTCGCCTGAACCGATCTTGAGATTCGAGTTGAGACACTGTTTTATGATTGTCTATAATCGTCCTCTTGTATCGATCCTCTCCTGAATCGATGTAAAAGGTAGACAAGTAATTTTCACATTGAAACGATTTCGTCCATTTTCATCGGTGATCTTTGATGGATTCGAAGCTATGTTTGTTCGAATCGATGGCTTTCGAATCGATGGCCCGATGGACCTCGTGCTTTGAATCGATAAGACTTTCAATCCAGCCTCTGTTTAGTTGTTCCTTCGTATCGATGATGCCTTGTATCGACACTGCATGGATGGATTCGGAGTATTGATGGATTCGAACGCGATGGGTTCGAACGCGATGGGTTCGAACGTGGCTTGTTCAAATTGACCAGCACATGACCGGTTGGGGTCGGTCATTTTGACCGGGAGACGAATCGTCCCGTTTCCTATGCGAGACCCATATAAATACGTGAAGCCGGTGTCACTTTCACTTTTTACTTTTCACCGTTGCTATAGCCTCCTCTTCGAATCGATCTCTCCAGGGCCAAGACAAACGTGCTTTTCTTGAATCGATTGAAACCCTTCACACTTCCATTCGTAACCAAATCAACTCAGGTAATCAAGGGATCGATTCGAGATGAGAATGATAGTACTTAGAACTTTTTTGGCATCGATTCAATCTCTTCTTCTTGAAAATTTTGAGGAGTGGTGAGATCTGGACGAAGTGGGTCGACTCGATGGAACTGAGGAATGAGGCCATCCGAGTCGTATCGATCAGAGTGTCGTCTTTCATTTCTTCGCATCGATCCAAGAATGAGCGACTCGAGTCAATTTTGAATGCATAGCTTCGAATCGATGGTTATAAAAGAAAAAGAAGAAAGGCTCGTGGCGATCGATTCGAAATAACGATATTCTGATCGATTCGAAGGAGCTTAACATTGATCGATTCGAAGCAATGATATGTTGATCGATTCGAAGGAGCTCAACTTTGATCGATTCGAAGTCATGTAGGGCTTCATGGATTCGAACTGCTCCTCTGTCCCAAGGTCTCATCGAGTCGAACTACATGGAGTTGGGGCGTACCGATTCGAAGTTCATCGATTCGACTCGTGTCGATTCGAGTCGATCGATTCGAATGTTCTTGCTTCTGGGACTCCCACTCTTCTGATTTGCTCCAATATCTGAACTATGACCAATTTCAAGTTGAACTTTAACGAACTCACTGAACTTTAGCATACTTGACTCCGGCGAGCTTCGGCCTTGCATAATCGAATTTGACTTGACCTCTCTTTTGGAGCTCGTCGATGGCACCATGACTTAAAAAGAATATAACGAATTTATACTTGAATTGGTCAGTAGCATCAGGGTGGCGTGAAAGTGACGGTCAGCGATGACGGTCATTTTCATTCTCAAATTCCAAAGTTTCATCGTTCGGACATCTTGTTTCAACTTGTAAAATCTGCTTAAGTTTTGCATAGCACTTGCACTGCACGACATACTCATACACTTTGCACCGGGGGAATGCATGGGCTTTTTATGTATTTAACGCCGCTTTCTGGTGAGTTAGTTAATTATGAAATCTTCGAGTTCTCAACAACAAGAAGAACAAAGCTCGCCTCTTCCAGCACTTGAGATTCCGGAAATCCCTCCCGAACTCATAGGTCCGGCTCCAGATGAGTTACCGGAGGCCATATTTATCGAAGATCCTGTCGATTCTGTCCAGTCCAATATCTCGGAGTCTCTCTTGGGCCGGATATGTTCAAAACATAACATATCCCTGGACGATGTTTTATTACCTAGTGCCAGTGACAGACCACATAATCCACCCGAAGGATATACTGCCTTTTACCGTCATGCCTGCGCGGCTGGATCTCTTCCTCCTTTTAACCAATACATCAGAGAGATGATGTCGTATTTAGGAATCGCTCCTTCACAATACCATCCGAACGGGCATGCATTATTGAACAACGTCTTTGTCATATTTATGGATTGCCTTTTTCGCCCGCCAAGGCCTAACGAGATCAGGCACATATTCAATTTCAAGAGTTGGGGTTATATCCCGTCTTTCACTTTTCTGGAAACGGTTAGAAATTGTCAGGTTGTGACTAGGGCCTGGACCAGGCTTAGCTACTTCAAGAACGAGTGGTTTTTTGTTCGATGCCCCCCAGGGTTTGCCAGGAGATGGTTATCCAGACGTAAGCATCATAATTTATCTTTGAATGGCCACTTTTAATACTTACACTAATACTTTGTTACTCCTACAGCCATCATTTCGAGACCTACCGGTGGGCATTATAGAGGCGTCGTTCAAAGCTTGCAAAGGGTCCCACGTGACTCAAGGCACATAGACTTGCTGTTGACCGACGATAACTTAAGGACGTTGGGTTTGATTGGGATGAGCCAGAGTATTGTAATCGAAGGATTGGCGAAATCGGCCTCGAAGAAGAAGAAGAAAGTGGAAAAAAGAAAACCTGGCGTTGTGATAAGAGAAGTGAGCGATGATGAAAGAACGCCCACGGACACTGAGATAGCAGCCGACCTTTCCCGAATAGAAGAGGGTTAGAAAGGCAAGGCTGTTGTACCTAAGTTTAAGAGATGGAAGTCTGTAGTCATAACCCGTTCCAAACCTGGGGTTACTGTTTCCAGTGCCTCTCCTCGCCAGTTCGGAGACCTTTTCACAGGGCTGGACGATATTCCCATTCCGGACTACGTATCTCTCCACCACGGGTCTGGGTTGGAAGAGCTCCGGGGAGCGCTTGATATAAGCGAATCTTTACCCGTTAGTGTAATCGACGCTTCTGGTTGGTCGGGGGGTTTGCGCATTTATACACTTTTCACAACACTTCACGACTTCCACATGCATTGCAGTGCTTTTTCTTTTAACCGAATTATTTCTTCTTTATAGGTGCCATGTCGGATCGTCCTTCTACACTTGACAGACTTCGGCGAGTGCATCATTCTTCATCTTATTACGAGTCTCGCCGTAGGGATTCTGACCGTGATCGTGAGCGGAGGTATTATGAGCAAGAGCATCGTGAAAGGGACCATTCCCGATATTATTCTAGCCAGGAGCGTTCTGATAGGGACCGAAGGTACCGTTCACCCTCTCGTTCTCCTTTGCCATCCAGAGGCCAGGCACTTGCAGTCGAACCTTCGCAACAACAGCCATCTCAACAAATCTCAAAACCTGGTCCACATCGTTCAAGGACTGATACGGCTACGACCGTAACTGTGGAGGAGGCCCCTCTTGAACCGTCTAGTGAAGGGGCTATAAGAATTGCTCAACTGAAGAAAGATTTTCCATAAATATGCTTCGACGCTATATCTTTCCACCCAATCTAAAAAGAATTCCCGAAGAGGCTGTGAGCACCGCCCTCAGCTATACCCGTGATTTTTATGTTCAGTATAAAGAATGGTACAGGGCGGCTGTTAAAGCTTCGAAAGTAGCCTTCGAACGAGCCAAAGTTATTGAGAAACTGGAAGCAGACTTGGCTCAGAAGAACCGTATTGTTGACATACTTCAATCTGAAACGGAATCGTCTCGTAAGGCCGAAATGGAGTCGCTAAAAAAGGTCGACGAGACACTAGCTGAGATGGCGAAGATGCAACAAGCGCATTGTACTTTGGTTGAAGATTTGGGCCATCGGTACAAAAATGTTGAGGCCGAGCGAGATGCGGCGGTCAAAGAACTTGAGGAGTTGAAGGCTAAGTTCGCCGACTTAAACAAGGAAAAAGATGATGCTAACACGGCCGCACAAGAAGCGTGCGAGCAAGCTGTTTCTCTCCGAGCTGAGCGAGACGCGGCGGTTGCTAAAGTTGAAGCGGTGGAGGCAGAAGTGGAAGGGAGAGTTCAAGTAGAGATATTCAGAGTAGAAGCCGAGTTTGATGATCATCTTGACACTTACAATGCTAATGTGCTTGAGCACAGGAATCTCTTGTGGCTCGAAGATTATTCTATACTTCTACTCAGTGCTTGGAGAAAATTGGTGGCGAACAAGAAAGCATCTCTCCCTGAAGGCGCCGTGGATGAATTTGAACTCGAGTCTCGCTTGTTGAGCGAGGAGGAAAGAAAACTTCTCCACGAAGCGATGATTTCTGCTAAGAAAGAGAGACTTGGTTTTCATCATGTGGAGACTGACGAGGGTTTTGGAGCTGCACATTATAGTGAGGATGTTTCAGTTGATGCCCCGACCTCGTTTGGAGTCACAGCTACAGTTGGTTCACATGTTGTCCCTGCTTATAACCCGGATCGACCGGAACTGTCTCTCGGTACAACTACTGTTTCTGAACTCGTCTCATCACCGAGCCGAGGCAAAGAAGGTATTCTAAATGTTGCTTAAGTGTTTTAAGAACGACTGACTTGGAACAGATCGTTTGACTAATTATTCTCATTTCTTTTCGACCAGTGACTAAAAGTGATGCGCCAGGACTTCCAGTACCACAAACTTCGCAGCCAATGCAAGGAGCTGTCGTTACTGAGGCTATTACAACTACCGCCGTGACCGGCGAGATGGGAGAGGGGAGTTCAATGTCATTTGATGTTCAAATGATTGAGGAACTTCTCAAGCAACCCTGTGAACCCTTTACCGATCCTTCCTTTGCAATGGGTGGAGCTGCTCCAACTTTTAGCTCGTTCATGCCGACCGTTAGTGTGTCCAACGCTGCTCGATCTTCCCGAGAAGAAGAAATCTTTGCCGAGATAAGCGCTGAAATGGCTGCAGTGACAACGGTCGATGGTTCTAGAAGTGATGTTGCTCCGCCAAGCTTAACTCCTTTAATGGTTACTTCTCTCGCCGGCACAGCTGTAACTTCTAGTGTCGAAGCTTTACCACCTGTTATGGCTTCTCTGCCTCCGGTTCGTCCTCACAAAAGGATCTCTATCCCTTCCAGCTCTGAGGAAGACGTGGATATTATTCCAGATCCTGAGGATGCTCCAAAGAAGGACAAAAAACCTCGCAAGAAGCCGGGTAGTGGGTCTAGCGGCTCAACTCCGAAGAAGAGACCCCGAAAGAAGAAGGAGTGAACTTCTCATTTTACCATGCAGTTGTGAAAGAGCAATTCTGTTTTCTTCTCCTTTTTTAGGCCGTGTATAAGTGTGGACTCGGCATCCACTTTACGAATTGTTCTTTGTTTTGTCATGTAATCAAACCCCCTTTTTTGTTTGTTGATAAAATGAAAAACAACTCTTATCTCTTTTGCTTAAGTATTGTGTTGATTATCTCGTGCTTATATATGTCATAAGCCTGGAATACATGTCCACACTTCAGGGACTTAACACAATTTGCAACTGATAGTTCGGCCCATATTCTGGGAACTTATTAATTATCAACGTTTATGACTTAGTTCGCTCTCCGAGAACCTGTATTTTACGTTTATACTCCAATTCACACTCCGAGAATTTGAAGTTGGTGACTTACATTCTAGTTCGCATTCTGGGAACCAAGAGTTGGTGTTTATGTTCCAATTCACACTTTGGGAATTTGGAGATAGAGTTTTATATTCTAGCTTGCACTCCGGGAACTGAAAGTTGAAGTTTATACTCCAATTCGCATTCCGGGAATATGGAGTTAGCTCACATTCTGGGAGCGATGGATTTACACTCCGGTTCGCGCTCCGGGAACCGAGAGTTGAAGTTTATACTCCAATTCACACTCTAGGAATTTAGAGTTGGCTCACACTCTGGGAGCGATGGAATTACACTCCGGTTCGCGCTCCGGGAACCGAGAGTTGAAGTTTACACTCCAATTCGCACTTCGGGAATTTGGAGTTGGCTCACACTCTGGGAGCGATGGATTTACACTCCGGTTCGCGCTCCAGGAACCGAGAGTTGACATTTATACTCCAATTCACACTTTGGGAATTTGGATTTGGCTCACACTCCGGGAGCGATGGATTTACACTCCGGTTCGTGCTCCGGGAACCGAGAGTTGAAGTTTATACTCCAATTCACACTCTAAGAATTTGGAGTTGGCGGAGGGATTGTCGTGTATCAATCCCTGTGAATGTTGATGTAGTGTTCTGCCCCCGAGCTCGGGTTTCACTTAGCGAGTGACCGGTCGTATCACAGTCACTCCCTATTTGAATAAATCCCACCGCGTGATGGAACTTAGCTCTCCGTGCATCGTGATATTGTACGTCATATTCAGTAAATCACGGTTCTGGCTCGAAGAGATGGCATTTTATTGCTGAAACGAGAAAATATGGCAAAGTCAGTTGCCTTATTACAAATTTAAATCTCGAAATGCTAGGATAAAAATGCAAAGGGATAAATTGACAGAAAATAAATAAGTAAAGTCTTTTATATGTAGTAGCGGCGAAGATTTTCGCTATTCCAAGCTCTCGGCAAAGTAAGACCATCAACGGTCGATAATTTGAACGGGCCATCTCCGAGCTTTTGTGAAATCACAAAGGCCCTTCCCAATTTGGCTTCATGTGCGAAGGAACCGGATAGACCCTTTTGAGTACGAGATCGCCGAGTTCGAAGGTTCGTGGACGGACCTTGGCATTGTACAGTCGGGCGACTTGACTTCGATATGCGGCTGCCCTCAAGTCAGCGTCTTCGCGCTTCTCATCGAGTAAATCCAAAGATTCAGCAAGTAATATGGCATTTGTTTTCAGATCATAATATGTTACACGATGAGAGTGCACTTCCATCTCGACTGGAATAACGGCTTCAGAACCATAAGATAGAGAAAACGGGGTATGACCGGTTGCAGTTTTATGAGTCGTTCGATAGGCCCATAATGCCATAGGAAGTTCGTCGACCCATTTGCCCCCAGCCTTTTCCAGTCGCTTCTTTAGAATGGACTTGATAACTTTATTAACAGCTTCAACTTGACCATTTGCTTGAGGGTGCGCTACTGCAGAGAATTTCTTATGGATGAGGAATCATTGGCAGAAATTTTTGAATTCAGCACTGTCGAATTGGGTCCCATTATCGGTGACGATGGTATGTGGGAGACCAAAACGGCAGATGATGTTACGTACTACAAAGTTGATTACTTTCTTTGTCGCAATTGTCGCAAAGGGTTCAGCTTCAGCCCATTTGGTGAAGTAATCAACTGCGACGATGGCATACTTCGCGCCACCTTTGGCCAGAGGCAATGTGCCGATGATATCTATTCCCCATACCGCAAATGGCCAAGGACTGACCATTTGGGTTATCTCAGTAGGCGAGGCTCTAGGAATTCGAGCGTGTTTCAGGAATTTGTCACATTTCCTAGCAGAGTCTGCAGCATCGCGATTAACAGTAGGCCAATAATACCCATATCGAAGTATTTTCTTTGCAAGTGCTTGCCCCCTAGTGTGATCGCCACATTCTCCTTCGTGTACATCGTGTAACACTCGTTGGACTTCATCGTGTGCGATACACCGGAGGAGAGGAACAGAGTACCCTCTCCGATACATGACTCCATTTTGAATAACAAATCGTGAGGCCTTTCGTAGAACTTGTCTTTTCTCGTTTCGACGCTCGGGCAATACACTACGTTCGATATAATCTCGATAAGGAGTCATCCACGACTCCCTGTTGGAGGCAACTTCAAATGTGAAATCGGTCTCCCTTCGATCAATGCTCGGAGAGGATAGGGTTTCAATCGGTACAACCCCCAATTGCTGAGCCTCACCCGTACTTGCTAACTTTGCCAACGAATCAGCTTTCTGATTGTGCTATTAGGGTATGTAGAAAATGGAATAGTAATCGAATTGATCAAGCATCTCCAGAACTCGAGTTAGATAAGCGGCTAATCTTCGGTCTTTAGCCTGATATTCTCCTCGGACTTGACATACTATCAACTGGGAATCATAGTAGATCTCTACAGCGATGATTTTCAAATCACGGGCAAGCTTTAGTCCAGTAAGTAGAGCTTCGTACTCGGCTTCGTTGTTGGTTGCACGGAACTCGAACTTTAAAGCATAACATATGGATCGTCCCTCGGGGGTTTCAAGCACTACCCCAGCTCCTGAGCACCGATCGTTGGAAGCACCGTCGGTGTACAGCTTCCATATGTGTTCGGGAGATTTGCTGGTCTCGGGCAAGTCTTCAGAAACAGTGAATTCGGCTATAAAATCTGCTAGGACTTGGCCGTGAATGGCTTTTCTTGGAGTATAAGTGATGTCGAATTGACTCAGTTAGATGTTCCACTTTAGTAACCTACCAGACGTCTCAGGCAGCGTGAGGACCTGTCGTAACGGCTGATTGGTGTACACAGTAATAGGATGAGCCTGGAAATATGGATGGAGCTTCCTCGAGGCAATGACTAGGCAATATGCCAACTTTTCAAGCTTTGGATAATTTCTCTCGGCTCCGGTCAATCGTTTACTCACGTAGTAGACCGGTTTTTGCACTCGGTCCTCCTCCCGAATTAATGCAGGACTGATTGCATTTTCAGATACCGCCAGGTGGAGATATAACTGTTTATGATCTACAGGCTTTGAAAGGATTGGTGGTACGGAAAGATGTTGGATTAGCGATTGAAATGCGCCCTCACATTCTGCAGTCCATTCGAAGTTTCGTTTCCCTTTTCGAATCAAATCGAAGAAGGGAATGCATTTGTCGGTCGACTTTGAGATAAACCTGCTCAGTGCTGCAACTTTCCCATTAAGACTCTGAACTTGCTTTATGGTTCTCGGAGTTTGAAGATTTCTGATAGCCCATATCTTCTCAGGGTTGGCCTCTATTCCTCGGGCATTGACAATGAACCCAAGGAACTTTCCGGATGCGACTCCAAAATGACACTTTAGTGGATTAAGCTTCATCCCATATTTCCGGAGGATATTGAACATTCACTCCAAGTCTTTGACATGATCATCGGAGTATCGTGATTTCACCAACATGTCATCTACATAGACCTCCATAGTCTTCCCAATCTGATCGACAAACATTCGGTTGACTAAGCGTTGATAGTTGCGCCAGCATTCTTTAATCCAAAAGGCATGACCTTGTAGCAGTATAATCCCAAGTCGGTTACGAATCTTGTGTGTTCTTGGTCTGGTTCATGCATGGGTATCTGATTGTAACCTGAGTAAGCATCCATGAAGGATAACAATTCATGTCCGGCAGTTGAATCTACCAGTTGATCGATTCGGGGAAGCGGAAAGATGTCTTTCGGGCAGGCTTTATTCAGGTCAGAGTAATCTATACACGTTCTCCATTTCCCGTTTGGTTTCCGGACAAGTACGGGATTGGACACCCACTCTGGGTATAAAGCGTCTCTAATGAACCCATTTGATTTCAACTTATCGACCTCTTCTTTCAGCGCGGCAGATCTCTCTGGATCCATACCACATCTTTTCTGCTTGACCGGGATATACCGCGGGTCAATGTTCAAAGTGTGGCTCACAATGTCCGACGAGATTCCACTCATATCAGAGTGCGTCCAAGCGAATACGTCGAGATTCGCCTGGAGAAAATCAACCAATTCCTGTTGTGCCTCTTGGTTAAGCTGAGACCCAATCTTCAACATTCTCGAGTCATTGTGATCGTAGTCAATCGGGACATCGATGGTTAGCTCGGCCGGAGAAGCTTGACTTTCCGTAGATTCTTCTTTATTATCATTGTCCCTTGGGTCAAGATCCTTTTGGAATTGGTTGTGGTGCCCAGGACGAGCCCCAGGCGCTAATTGTCAATCGTCAGTAAAACGGACGCAGAGAGATTCCTCTACGTCCTTTCCTTTCTCTTTTCGCTGCGCCTCCCGCAGCTCAACAACATAACAGGCTCTCCCAGCAGCCTGATCTCCTTATACAACTCCTATCCCGTGGTCAGTAGGGAACTTCAGAGTTAAACACCATGGGGCAATAGCAGCCCTAAATTCAGCAAGGGCCGGTCGGCCCAAAAAAGCATTGTATGGGGAAGGAATATCCAAGACAACAAATTGCAACATCCGAACTCTTCGGCATTCTCCCACTCCCAACTCCACCGGCAATTCAACCATTCCGGTTGGTATCGTCGCACTCCCGTTGAAGCCGTGGACTCGTGATTGACAAGGTTTTAAGTCCTTAGCTTCCATTTTCATTAAATCATGTGCTCTTTTAAACAATATGTTCACAGAACTCCCACTGTCTACCAAGATCCTCTTCATCCAAGCAGGACCAACTTGAGCGGATATGACCAACGGGTCAATTGTGGGAGCTTCGACTTTATCGGCGTCTCGATTTCTAAATACGATTTCATCAGCCATCGTCTTTTGTTGTTTAGCCGGTGTTCTGTCTTCTGAGTTACTATAGCATTCAAAGTCCACATGCCTGATCGAGCTAGCATATGACTCCATTTTTCTCCAGCTCCTGTCTGCTGGGTGGGGACCACCACTTATTGTATTGATAACCAACCTTCCGCCCGTACGAGCGGGTTCACCTTGTCTTTCCTGATTCTTCATTCGATTTTGATTTGATGGGCCCGCTCCATCAGACTGCGGCGCCCGAACAAACTGGTTCAACTTTCTCTCTCTGATCAACTTTTCAATGAGGTCTTGCAAGTGTCTACACTCATTGGTATTATGCCCATAACTTTCATGAAACCTACAGAATTTTTCTGTTTGAATCTGCCTTTCCGACGAAGGCTTCGGAGCAGGCTTCTTGTACTGCGTAGCATTACAAGTCTGTAGGTACACGTTTTCCAGTGACGTGTTAAGCGGTGTATAACTGTCAAACATTGCGGCCCTATGCCTCGGACCACGATTCTAGTCTTGCTTCTTGCTTCGGTTATCACCGTTTTTCGACCGTTGAGTCTGTTTATTTTGAATATTCAATTCGACTTTTCCTGAACTTTCCTCGGATTGTTTAACCGCAACATTACTCTGAATCCCTTTACTGCTTGGCCTTGCATCGTCCTGCTTCCTAGACTGTTTCGCATCCTCTCGCCTCAAGAATTGAGCGGCTTTGGAATAGAAACGGTCCAACGATGCGGGAGGCTTTGCAGCTAACCAATTTCCAAACTCGGAATCAGGGTCGATTCCTTTAGTCAAAGCCATTAAAATAGAATTATCATTAGGGTTGCTGATCTCTGCGCATGCAGCATTGAATCTCTCCAAATACTGTCTAAGTGTTTCTCCGGGAGCTTGAGTGACACTTGACAAGGTATTAAAATCTTTAGGTCGGGCAATATGCATGCGAAACTGCTCAACAAATTTGGTAGCTAACTGATCAAATGAAGAAATAGACCGTGGCGGTAATCGAGTAAACCACATCATCGCAATTCCCCCTAAGGAAATGGGAAAACTGCGGCACTTTACTGTGTCATCAGCTCTCGCAGCAGTCATCGACCATTCGTATTTCAAAATATGTTGATTTGGGTCGGAATTTCCTTCATACATAGGAAGGGTTGGCATTCTGAATCGTCGAGGAGGTTCAACATACAATATGTCATCAGTAAACGGGGTATGACTTCGGGAGATTCCCCAATCGTCATTTGTTAGGCCTTGACTCTCACGAATCATTTGTCGTACCATGGTTGAGAAGTCTGGTAATGGAACATTCTGTGTGTGGTGAGACAAAGTGTGGTCGAGCTCCACAGTGCGAGTGAGATCGGGCGCTGTCGACGATCCGTATCTCGCCTCCTTGGCTCGACGTTTTCTGGGACATATGGCTCTGGAGCATGTCCCTGCTGATGATAATTATGATTGGAGTGATCTCGGGTATCAACTCCTATGTCAACTGCAGCGGCTGTGGCATCTCGATCATCTACATTGTATTGTGGAATAGTGCCTCTTCGAGAGGAGGGTCCAGTATGGAAGCTGGTAGATGGGCCAACCCTTATTTTCCCAACGGTTAACGCCTGTTGATAGTCAGCAGCATGCGCATGGTTTCCATCTAACCTGGGACAGGTAGATCTGTTATTGTAGTCAGATGAAGCAGAGCTTTCGGTGGAAGAATGAGGAGCTTGATCCCTTCTGGATCTTCTTTGCTTTTGGCGATTTAATTGATTGGTCAACTCAGCGTTAGCGCGCAACTGCTCAGTTAGCTGTTGTCGGCTTTGGCTTAGTTCCTGGAGTAGCGCCTGGAACTCTTGTCTTGTGACCGGACCTGACCGATCTGTATGCCCAGCAGGTTCTTGACTGGTAGACTGTAGCTGTGTGGGATTTTGCCTATCCCGACCTTCTTGATCACCAACGTTTGAAGTAGTTCTTGTACTCACCATCTTGAAGCGTTGAATCCTTTCCTGGATTTTGAACAAATCTGAATAGAACGGAAGGAATCTAAATATGGAGTCTGGATCTCTCTCTTAGATTTATGCAATCCGGTATCGAAGATAGATCCAAGGAGCAGGAGAAAAAACTGGGTTTTTTCACAGTGAAAGCACCAAACTGTTTGTGTCAAAATTGGGCACAACACTCGTCGGAAGTTTTGGAAGAGATAATAAATGAAGAAAGTAAATTAAAACATGGATTATCTAACAAAAACTCCAAATAGCAGGAAGTAAATTGCACAAGAGACAACAATTTAGAGTGGTTCGGCGATTTGCCTACGTCCACTATGTAGTTTTGTTACTTTATTGCTTGATATTCGGAGAATACAACTTTTTAATGTCAAAGTACAGCAAGTAGTAAGCCAAAATTCGAAATCAAAGGCAGCGGTGGTGCTCTGAAGCAATTCTGGTAGCGTCTAGACGTGCTTTATCTCTAAAATTCTCCGATCCCCTTTCTGAATGACCAGGGGCTCTATTTATAAGTGCTGGAGGCTGATATTTCGCCTAAAATTCGGGGAGACCACTTCTGGCACGTGTGGGGGGCCCACATGGCCGAATTCTGGAGATCCGGGCCCACTTTGGGATCGATTCGACCCTTGGTTCGAATCGATCAAAAAAGTGTCCAATTGTGATGAAACTTGGCGTGGGTATTCTTCTGTGTATATGCAAGCTCCTGTGAAAATTTTGTAGCATTTGGACTTGTAGATCTCAAGTTATGATCGATTCAAGATGGTGTTCTTCATCCTATGGATTCGTTCGAATCGATATGGTTCGAATCCATAGGGTCGAATCCATATGGTGACTCAGAGTGATTTTAGCCGCGCTTATCTGATGGATTCGAAGAGTTGGATTCGAAGGCACGCCACCTTCGAATTAATTGAACCAACGCTCATTCGAATCGATCAGGGAAAGCCACCATTGATCGATTCGAATTTGTCTCAACAGGGTGGATTCGAAGACTATTACCAGATGGAACCGAAGTCCCTACAACTGTATGTATTCGAAGGGTCCCAGCTTGGTGGACTCGAAGATTGGGATACTCTGATGGATTCGAACTAGGGAAGGCTTTGGATGGATTCGAAGTAAGGGCTTGCCCAATGGAGTCGAAGCAAAGGAGCTCTTCATGGATTCGAGGCAAGGCTCTAGGAGGATGGATTCAAACTAATGCATGGTTTATGGATTCGATCGTAAGGCTATCTTATGGATTCGAACCTAAACTTCTTCTGATCGATTCGAACTGAGGTTGTCTCCTCCACTTTCCATTAGCGATAACTTGAGCATACGAACTCGGATTGCCTCGAAATTTGGAACGTTGGTTTCCACAGCTTCGCTTGTCGTGTCTTATCAATTGTAGCCCGATCCGGACTCGGACAAAATTCATCGATATTTGTAGTAAACCAACAATCATTCAAAATTGAGGACATGTGACCCTTATTTTTCGGTCAGTTCCTTGGTATCTCGGCCTTGCCAAAAGGCAGGATAACAGGCACGTACAAGAAAGTTTAAGTCCTTGTGCAGTACCAGCCTTGTTAGTACCAAAGAAGGATGGAAAACTTGGAGAATGTGTATAGATAGTCGAGCACTAAACAAGATTACAGTGAGGTACAGATTTTCAATGCCAAGATTGGATGATTTGTTAGATCAGTTGAGTGGAGCTGCTATCTTTTCAAAGATTGATCTGAAGAGTGGGTATCATCAGATTCGAATTTGATCAGGGGATGAATAGAAGACAGCCTTCAGGACACGGGAGGGGTTGTATGAATGGCTGGTCATGCCATTTGGTCTTTCGAATGCACCTTGTACTTTTATGCGAGTGATGAATCAGATCTTCTGACCATTTATTGGAAAGTTCGTGGTGGTATACTTTGATGATATATTGATATACAGTGGGAGCACAGAGGAACATCTACAACACTTGCGGGAAGTGTTGAAGATACTTCGTCTGGAACAATTTTACGCGGCAATAAAGAAGTGCATGTTCATGGCACACAGTATTTTGTTCTTGGGACATGTGTTGTCCAAGGAAGTTATTCATGTGGATCAAGGTAAAGTTGAATCAATTAAGGATTGGCCACAAACCAGGACTATAACTGAAGTGAGAAGTTTCCATGGTTTAGCATCATTCTACCGAAGGTTTATTCCACATTTCAGTAGTGTGATGGCACCAATGACAGATTGTATGAAAGGAGAGCAGTTTGTGTGGACTGAAGAGGTTGATTCTGCTTTCCAACAGATCAAGACACTTTTGACTGCAACACCGATTCTTAGATACCCGGACTTTCAGTTACTCTTTGAGCTGAATACTGATGCGTCTAAAGTTGGAATTGGTGGAGTGTTAAGTCAAAGGGGGCGTCCAATTGCTTATTTTAGCGAGAAACTTTCTTGAGCCAAGACAAGATACAGTACCTATGACTTGGAGTTTTATGCTATTGTCCAAGCCATAACACATTGGAGACACTACTTGTTTTATAAAGAGTTTGTGTTGTATACTGATCATGAAGCATTGAAACATTTGCAGGGACATGATTAGATTGCAGCCAGACAAGCTTCATGGATCGCAAACTTGCAATAGTTTTCATTTGTTGTAAAGCATAAGTCGGGAGTTACAAATCGTGTGGCAGATGCATTGAGTAGAAGAAATCATTTGTTGACTACGATGAGAGTTAAAGTGACGGGGTTTGATGTATTTCTAGAATTGTTTGTTGAGGATCCTTACTTTTCTAAGATTATAGATGAAGTTGAGAAAGGGAAGACGGATGATTATGTGTTGGTAGATGGTTTTCTATTCAAAGGAAATCGGTTGTGTATACCAGAGTGTAGTTTGCGAATGAAGATTGTGAAGGAATTGCATGAAGAAGGTCACGTGGGAAGAGATCGTACCTTGCAATTGATTTCTCAATCATATTTTTGGCCTTCCATGAGGAAAGAAGTTGAAAGATTTGTGCAGAGATGTCACATATGTCAAGTTTCCAAAGGGGCAGCTACGAATGCAGGATTGTATATGCCATTGCCCATGCTTACTAGACCATGGGTTGATGTTAGCATTGATTTTGTTTTGGGTTTGCTAAGAACTGAACGACGGAATGATTCTATATATGTTGTGGTGGATAGATTTTCGAAGATGGCACATTTTATAGCTTGTAAAAAGACCGTCGATGCAGTCTGTGTTGCTCAATTGTTCTTTAAAGAGGTTTATCGACTACATGGGCTACCTGAGACCATTGTTTCTGATCTGGATACTCGATTTCTAAGTCATTTTTGGTTGAGTCCGTGGAAGATGGTTGGGACTAAGCTGAATTTTAGTAGTGCCTATCATCCACAAACGGATGGGCAAACAGAAGTGGTGAACAGATCTTTGGGAAACTTGTTGAGATGTCTTGTGAAGGATAATTTGAAGAGTTGGGATGTTAGCTTGTGTCAGGCAGAATTCGCACATAATTATGATGTTAATCGAAGTACTGGATTCAGTCCATTTCAAGTAGTATATTCAGCACTTCCGAAGGGACCGTTGGATTTGTCGACAGTTCCACGTCAGAAAGGAGTTGTTAAACGAGCTTGTGATTTCGTGAATGAGTTGCAGGAGTGTCACAGGATTGTTCATGAACGATTGCTTAAATCAAATGAGAAGTATAAGCAACTGGCAGATAAGAAGCAAAGGAGTGTGGACTTCAAAGAGGGTGATTTTGTTTACGCAGTATTGATGAAAGATCGTTTTCCAATTGGAACTTACAACAAATTGAAAGCTCTAAAGATTGGTCCAGTAGAAATCTTAAAGAAGATCAATGATAATGCTTATTAGTTGAGATTGCCGGATCATATCCATACTGCTGACGTTTTCAACGTCAAACATTTGATTCCATATCATGGGGATAAGTGTGTCAAAGAAGAGGAAGGTATGAATTCGGGGTCGAATTCTTTTCAACCAGGGGAGGATGATGCAGCGCACCATGATAGATCGCTTGTTGTAGATCGTTATCTTGTTAAGTCACAGGAAGTAGTGCACCAGGCCTTAAGTTGCTTGAGCGACCTAACGAGATATGGGAATTATGCAGTGGAAAATGATCCAGCGACCTATGATAAGTCGCAAGCGAGTTACGACCTACCAAACTACGAGCTAACGAGCTATGACAATCGCTCGCATATGCCGCATATCCTTAGGTCGCGCACAACAGGATAAACGACCTAGCGACTTAAGTCGCTGACCTTATGCCGCATGCTATCATTCCATGGTTAGGTCGCTGCATACCTTAAGTCGTCCAGAAGTTTAAGTCGCCGATGGCTTTAAGTCGCTCACCTTATGCTATCTCCTAAGTCGCATGAAGTTAGGTCACGTGATGGGATATTTATTTAAGTCGCTGTTTTTTAAGTCGCTCAACTGTGCTATTTTCTTAGGTCGCTCCATAGTTATGTCGCTCAAGATTCTTGAAGCTGTGTTATGTTGTTAAGTTGTTTTTTCATAGGTCATTAAGTCGTAGGTCATGTTTGTTGTTAGATCGCGTAATGTTGTAACGTGTTGCTGTAAATCCTTAGGTCGTTAGTGCTTAGGTCGTTAAGTCGTAGGTCGCGTGAGTTGTTAGGTCGTGTATTTTTGTTATCTCGTGTGTCGCATGTATTGGGCTGTGTGTGTTGTAAAATCTCTATAAATACGGGTGTGTTGCCAGTTGTAAAGGGAGTTGATTTTGAATAAAATTTGTTTGTGTGCTTTGTGACACTTTTGTTGAAGTTGAGTGAGATCTCCTTCTTCTTCCATCTTCGGATATTCGAGTGCGCTCGAACCAACGAACTTGAAGCCGATTCATGGAATCTCGTGCGCGAGGTCAACGTCGAAGAATTGTAGATCTTCTAACGTGGAATCGTGCGCGATCAACGTGTTGAAGATAGCTAGAATTCGGTATCTCGAGAGATCAACGGATTTGGGCATTTATCTTGTTTCACTTGACACGAATCATTTCGTGAGGAAGAATTTGCTCCAAATTGTTTCGAAACATTAATAGCATGTCAAAGTTTGTTAATCCGCTACGTCAGTATGGTATTAGAGCTTGTAGAGCTAAGTTGAAGCTAAGTAAGATCCAAGGCCGAATCAGTAGGTCGAAGCCGAGCTAAGTTAGGTCGAAATCAAGTTAGGCCGAGTCGAGCTAAGTCCTAGTGCAAGCCGAGTTAAGTCGAACTATATCAAAGTTAGATCGGAAAAGAGATTGTTTGAAGATCATGCCTCCGAGACGTGCTAATCGATTTCAAAATGTTGAAGATGTATATAGAAGACAAGAAGCTGAGCAGATGGAGCAGCGTATCAATGAAAGGTTTGATGAAGGTATTGGAAAGTTAGAGAAGTTGATGAGAGACATGAATCAAAGTCAAAGGAGAACTTCACCAGTTTCGCACCATAGTGGAAATAGAGTTTCACCTTCAGTTTTGGGAGAAAGAGACGTGCGTGGTAGCAGAAATGTTGATGATCAGAATCGACATCGACATACGTCAGATTTGGAGGAATCCAGTGACGGTGATAGTAGTTTTTGTTGAAACGATGGCCAAGGACGAAGTCGAAATAGAGATTTTGAAGATGATCGTCGATGGGAGTCGGGGATGAAAACAGAGATTCCAGAATTTAAAGGGGGAATGATAGCGAAAGAGTTTCTGGATTGGTTGTCAAATGTTGAAGAAATTTTTGACTTCAAGGAAGTACCCGAGAATCGTAGAGTTAAGTTGGTTGCTACAAGATTGAGGTGAAGAGCTATGGCATGGTGGAAACAAACTAAACTTACCTGAGAAAGAATAGGAAAGTCGAAGATTGTTTCATGGGAAAAGATGAAGAAGTTGATGAAGGCTACTTTCTTGCCTTATGTGACGACCCGTAATTTTCGAAGTCTCCGTGTGAGCGTACGAGATAAAAATGCTTCGAAAATAATTAAACATATTAATTAATATATCTTGCATCATCTCACCGGTTAAATCCTTTTCTATCGGCTACCCTATATTCTTGACCAAGCCGACCTATCCCTCCCTGTTAAATCGCGTATCATCTATCTTCTCCTCTCAGTATAAAGAAAAAAAAAACAAAGAGAAGACAATAGCCGCCCTTATGTCTCCTTCATACGCTACCACTCCCCTCTTTCTTCAAAATACAACAGCTGTTTATTTTATTTTTCCCATCTATCTTCCCAAAATTCAAAAAATCATCGAGCGAAGAAAACAAAAAAGGGGGATAAGGCCGAGCTTTTCCTTTCGTGGCGATTCGAAACCAAATCAATTCGCACAAAATGAAATCGAAATCGATTTCCACTTCGACGCTGAGGGACGAGCACGCGATGGGGTTGGCATCGCTGCAGTCTAATAGAGGAAGTCGCGAGCACGAGTTAGCGTTTGGAGTCGAGCATGAAGGCGACGACTACTAGGCGATGGTTGGTAGTGGTTCGCGCAGGGTTGAGGCCGATTTAGGGCTGCGTTTTGACGCGAGTACGTCAACATGGTCGCGCGCATGGAGGCACATTAGGTTTTGCTGTGGGGTATAATTTACCTTTGATTTCATTTTTATTAAATTAAATTCTTATGTATGTGTATACCTAGTACAGAAAAAAAAATCATGTTTTGCTGAAAAAAAAAGATTTAAAGATTTATGTATATAGAAATAAAATACTGCTGTTGATATTATATAGGAAAACCGAGGTAAGAAAACATAAGGTACATAATTTTAATCAATTTAATTTAATTCTAAATTGAATTTTTTGAAATGTACATATACTTAGTTATAAACGATTAAAAAAAAATTCTTTAAATGAAGGATATAATTTTAGAAGTTTAGAAGGATCAGGTTTTAGGAAGCTATATATAGGATATTTTTATATATGGTTGTAAAGAGATAGATGTGCGTTTACATATTTAATTTTGCTTAAGTATCTTTAAAATTTAGAGTTTGGTGATTAATCTATTCTACAAGAAACTGTTAAAATTACTTTTGTCACCAGGAAAATTGTCCGGAAGGAAATTTATTTAAAATTTAATCATCAACTTAAAACTAAATTATTAACTGAATTTAAATTTTAAAATGGTGAATTGAATGGTTCAAATTTATTTCGAATATTAACAAATTGTAAAATTGGTTGTACAAGGTTTAAAAAATCGTGGGAACAAGACGAGTTTGAGGGAATGGCAATCTTAGGCAAAAGGTGAGTTAATCTCACTCAGTTTACATTTAAATTTAAAATGATTAAATTTAAATAATTGTTTGAATGGTTGAATGAATTGATGTGATATAGTATGATATTTTGGAGTTGGTATATTATATTGTGCTAACGTTTGTGGATGCAGGAAAAACAGGTTGGAGGGATCCAACCGGACCCTCAACTTTATTTAATTATTTAATATTCTCTGTTCTGAATATTTGATATCCTGCAATGAATTATGTGGAAATATTTAATGCTATGGCTTGATTGTTATAATCGGACAATAATGAATTACCAAATATATAATTTGAGTTTGGGAATGAAATAAAAGAAGTGAAATTGTAAGTAAAATAATTATAGAAAAGTTGAATAAATTTATGAATGAACTGGAAAGGAAATAAAGTGACTTTAAAATTTTAATAAATAAATCTGGAGTATGGGAAGAAAAATTTAAATAAATAGAGAGTTAATGAAAACTTAAATTTCAATGTTATTGTTTAAAAGAACAAAACATTTATTTTAAATTGAGGATTTATATTATTTAAGAAGAATAAAGAAGAAATTGGGAATAATCTGAAATTTGTATATTTCAGCTAAAGGATTTAAAAATCAAATTAAAATAATGATAAAGTCCATAATCAATGAATTTTGAAATGAACTAATAAGTAAAGAAATTTATTTCAAATGAAATAAATTGGAAATCAATTTGGGGAAAATTGATTTAAGTGTTTGAAGTTGGAATTTTCTCTGGGTGACCAAGTACATGTTTTTAAAAGTAAATTTTAATGTAAATTAAATGTTTTAAAGTTGTTTTTTTAAAAGAAAACAAGTTTTGTAAAATTATTAATTCTAATATTTAATTTCTAAAGCAAGTATTTCCTTTTAATATATTATAGCATTAATTACTTAAAAGTGACTTAGTATTTGTTTTAAAAGTGAAAACCTGGTTTTATATTTTATAAAGTAACCTTATTTTCTCAAATTCATATAGTATGTATTTTTAACAAATTATTTAAGTAGTTTTATCCTAACTGTTTTAAAATATATATTTCAAAGTAAAGTGTTTTAAATTATTTTAAAATCCATTTTTTGTGCTTGGTGATTTCAGAGGAGATAGAAAATATTTGGGAAAGTTGATTCTGAAAAGAAAGATGTTTTTGAAACTGTTTTTAAAGGATTGAAAATAGAAATATATCTTGTGAAGATATTTTTGGAGATTAATAAATAATTTGGAAAATTATTTATTGGTTGATGGTTGTTTTGTGAATAAAATTGATAGTTAAATAACCGACTATCAATATTGGACAAATGCGTTGATCGTTTCGAAGAGACCGGGATCGAGATTTATTTCTCGAAAACCACTTCGATCCGGTTTGTACGTTTCGTGTAAACGATTTGGATTCGAAGATGAAGCATTGGAGTGCAAGGGCTAGTCGCTACTAATCATGGGGATATTTACAAAATGGATGTAGTAGGAATAGTGCCTTCGGTTCCGTTCGAATCCGGGACGGACTTGTATGGATGAATGCTTGCGAAACATCGTCAGGTGGACGATGGGCATTCTAAGGGATATATTCTAAAAAGGTAACGCTTAGCCTCAAGCCTCATCAAATGGGAATGACTGAAAATCAGGGGATATGCAGCAGCCTTGGTGGGTAGCACCCAAGCAGGGTGAGGTCATTCCACTCTAGATGTCCCTTTTTATTTCGGCTTAGTGGGCGGTTGCTGATCCCAACCGCGGAGTGATCTCACTCGGGATTATCCAGTAAGGGGTAGTCCCGGCCTTGTGTTGCAGGGGAGCGGGCGTACTCCTCGGTGCGGTGATCTAGGCCCCGTACTGTGGCAGGTGGTACCCCAGTGCCTAGTCATTGGTTGGAATCCATTCTCCCTACCAGCCTTGTACGAATTTTGTTTGTATTACCCACTCTGTGGCTAGTAGCTGGAATTTAATAATGTAACAATTTCGGCTATTTTATAAGTACTTGTATATAGACCCTATTATAATATCAGAGGATTTCTATAAAAATCGTTTTAGCTATCGTAAGGTAAAAACCCGACATGTTTATTTGTGGCGTGGTCTTACGAGATGCTTTTGTTTTCAAAGGATTTTTGAAACTTTAATAATCAATTGGGTGTGATTTTCTCACGCTGGTATTCCAGACTGACTCGGGTGTTATTTAACTGTAATGCTCGGGTCATACCGAGTATTATAGGATACAGGATATGACGCTGTGGAGCTCAGGAGACGAGCTGGATGACGATACGTACTCTCGTACTTATTTATATATATATTCCGCTGTTTGAGTTGTGTATCCATTGTATGATATTGATGTGAGCTGTGATTGATGTACTCTGATGATGTAATATATGTAAACAGATATATTTGATTTTGAGTAAAGATTATTTATTATCTATTATATTTTATTCCGCTACGATGGTTAGATTCTGATGTTGTTTTCTATTTTCTTCTTCTACCTCATCTTCTTTAACCCAAATGGTTCGTATTTCTGTGCAACTTGAGTCGATTTAGGTAGAATAGTATTGATTCAAGGGGTACGGATTCGTGGGTCATTACACCTTATAATTATCAGTCTCTTATGTATCAGCGCTTACAGAATTTGAGACAAGGGACAAAGTCGGTAAATGATTATGCAGATGAGTTTTATCAACTGATTGCTAGAAACGATATCATGGAAACGGAGGAATAGTTGACATCTAGATTTGTTGGAGGGTTGAGAATGCAAATTCAGGATATGGTAAATATGTTTGATCAAAGATCCGTTGCTGAAGCACACCTGAAGGCTCTAGCTTGGGAGAAGCAAAGTAGAAGAGGAGGTGGTACACTTACAAGTTCGATCAATCAGGTGAAAGGGGCTAGTAGCAATACTAATGTTTCCAAGGCTGTTAGTAAACCGGTTGTCAATGACGTTGCTAAGACCAAGGTCAACAACAATTTCAAGTGTTATAATTGTCAGGAGTTTGGTCATAAGAGTAATGAATGCTCGAGGCCTAAGAAACGAGTGATGGTTGCTGAGCTTGAGGAGGAGGATGCAGAAATAGAATGTTCCAATTCACCACAAAGGAGGAAGAAGAATTACTGACGGGAGACGAGAGATATTTTTTAATGATGAGGAGATCTTGCTTGACGCCAAAGTAGGAAGAGGAGACTAGCTGGTTGAGGAGTAATGTTTTTCAGTCGGCGTGCACTATTTTGGAAAAGGTTTGTAAGTTTGTTATCGATGCATGTAGGCAGAATGGGTTTCCATCAATGGTAGGGCTACTAGGGTACCGCCCGTCACAGTACGTGGCCTAGATCACCGTACCGATGATTACTTCCAATCCCCTGCAACACAAAGCCGGAACCATCCCTTACTGGACAGTCCCGAACAAGACAACCCCGCAGTTGTTTGCAACTAAATGCCCACACAGCCGAATATAAAGGGACCTCTAGACAGAGGTAAATCTCGTCCTACTTGGGCGTGACCCACTTAGCCTTGCTGCACCTCCCCTGTTTTAGCAATTCCCGGTTGATGAGGCTTGAGGCTACGATTACCTTTAGAGAACACATCTTTTAGAATGCTCATCGTCCACCTGACGATGTTCTGAAAGCATTCAATCCATATAAGTTAGTTCCAGGTTCGAACGAAACCGAAGGCATTATCTCATTACACTCATTTTGGGATCACCCTCAGAGTTAACGACGATAACTCATGCATTCTGAATCGTCATCTTCACATGAGATTCACGACCTATCATTAATTTGGATCGAAGTGGTTTTCGGATATCCAAATTTGAAAATCCGATCTCGGTTTCATTGAAATCCAAAATGCCATCTTTTAGGTCCAAGTTGTTTAAAGTTAAAACAATTCAATTCTATTATCTATATACACACAGATAGATAATTCATAATATCACAAGAGATAATCTACATTATCATCACAAATAGATAATTCACATTATTATCATAAACAGATAATCCATATTATCGTCACACTTCAACCAAAGTATCCATATCACACAACATTAGTTATTTTGTATCTGAGATCTCAAACCATTCAAGGCAATCAATATCATCCTTCCATACATAAGCAAGGATTAATCACTATCTATAATTAATATAAAATGAATTAAATTAATTACTTCATCTCTAATTAATTTAAAATAAATTAAGTTAATTACTTCATCACATAAATCTTACTTATATAACCATTAATTAATTATAAATTAATTAATTAATCATCCTCTAATTATCCACCTTAATTAATCATCCCTGATTAATTATTCTTTAATTACATTCAAGTAATTATTCTTTGATTAATTTCACACATTAATTATTCTTAACCAAATACAGTAATTAACCTTTAACTATAATTAATTCATTAATTAATTAACTATAATTAATTACATTAATCCTTACTTAATTATAATTAATTAAATACTTCATAATCACTAATTATTGATTAATAAATTTTAATTAATTAAATACTTCATAATCACTAATTATTGATTAATAAATTTTAATTAATCAATATTAATTGCATCATCGATTACATTAATTAATGATCCTTAATTACTTCGTAATTAATTATTAATCATAATTATTAACTACCCTTAATTACTTTATTAAATAAATTAATTACATTAATCCTTAATTAATTACATTAATTAATTACCCTTTTATCACCTATTAATGATTAATTAATCTTAATTAATCAATTCTTAATTACATCAATAATTATATTAATTAATTATCCTAATTACTTCTTTAATTATTAATTACTCTATATAAATTAATTACATTAAGTAATTAATCTTATATTCAACCATATTTATTAATCACTCTTGATTAATCACATTCAGTAATTAATTACCCTTAATTACTTCATTAAATAAATTAATTACTCCTTAACTTAATTATCTTTAATAATTAATATTTAATTAATTATATTTATTAATCACCCTAGATTAATCTCATTAGTAATTAATTACCTTTAATCAATCACATCACTTAATTATCTTCAAATAACTTTACTGGTTAATTCTTAAATTAATTACACTAAGTAATTAATTATTAATTACTTCCACTAAGTAATTATCCTTCATATAAATTACACAAAGTAATTAACCCAAACTATTTCCATACTTCAATTAATTACATCCAGTAATTTACCATCACTAATTACTTCACTAAGTAATTTCACTTCAATAATTACATTAAGTAATTATACTTAACCCATCATCCAGTGATTATCTAAAATTAATTAAATTTAATTAATTAACTTAAACTAATCTCATTAAACTTGATTAATTACAATGAGTAATTAATTCTTTAAATACTTTCATTAAGTAATTATACTTAACAAATTCCACAAATGATTATCTTAAATTAATTAATATAATTATTAATTAAAATTAATATAATTTTCGAACTTCGATTTTTTTGATTCCCTCCTCACGTTTGAAATTTTAATGGCGTCTCTTTCTTCTTCTGCTTTTTCTCTTGATTCTGCTTCTTTCCCTCCTCTATCTTCATCGTCCTCATCTTCTTCTTGCTCTTCATCTGCTCCTCTTCTTTCTCTCCATCAATCTTCAACTCTTTGTCAGTCTGATTCTTTGTTATCTTCTTTCATAAAGGATTCTTCTTCTGTTAATTCGAATTGGTCATCGCTTTTTAAGTCTTTGCCGAGAAATGCTGGTTCTTATAAGCCTATCCATTTTGATATTTCAAGGGATAAGTCTTCGGCTGTTTTACCAGATCTTGTTAAGGAAGAGGGTTTGAAATACTGGGATAATCATTTGGTTGGTTTTTTCTTGGATGGTACGCTTTCCTTCTTGACTGTTGTTTCTTTTTTGAAAAGATATTGGAAACTCAAAGGTGAAGCGGATTTCAAATCTGATGGTTACAATTTCTATTTCAAGTTTTCAAATCAAGAAGATATGGATTATGTTCTTAATTTGGATCCTATTTTCATAAGAGGTAGAATGTTTATAATTACTAAATGGGATCCATCGGTTGGTATTTCACAAGCTCAAGTCAAGAAAGTACCTGTATGGATACATTTTCACAGAATTCCTATTATTCTTTGGACTTTGATTGGGATTAATTGGTTGGCATGTCATGTTGGTAGGCTTATATGTTTTGATAATAGTACTGAAAAATTACAGAGATTTAAGTATGCTAAAGTGCTAGTGGAAATCTCACCTGAATTTGAATTACCTGACTCGATTCCTATTCCACAATTTGGTAACAACTGTCCGGGTGTTCAGCTGTCATATGATTGGAAACCGAGAATTTGTACGCATTGTAAAAATTTGGGTCATGACTCTGCATGTTGTGAATTTGTTAATAGGGTTGAAGATATAGATGTTAAAAAGGAGCAAGTTGTGATGAAGAATGTAGACAAAAATCATTCTGATCATGTTACTCATACTGATGATAAAAACCTAACTGATCAAGGCTGGAAAAATATAAATAGGAGGAATAAAGGAATTTGGAAAAGGAAGAAACTTGTTAATATTGATATTATTAAACCAGCCGATGAAACTGTTGAGAATGGAAAAGGAATTGATATTTTAAATAGTTCATGCTTTCCTAATACTTCTAATTCATTTTCAATCTTATCAAATTCTTCTCTTGATAAATCTCGGGATGGTATTTCTAATGATACTATTTCATTGGCTACATCAACTTCTTGTGAAAATCCTTCAAACATTTCATCTAATAACTCTTCTTCTTTGACATCTTCTTGTTGTTCTCAATTTAGTACTCGATCTCCATCCAATTTGGTTTCTAGTTCTTCTTGTGTCATTCTTTCAAACACTTCATCTGTAGTTGGAAATGTTGTAAATGTTGTTTCATCTAATAACTCTTCCTCTGTAGCATCTTCATGTTGTTCTCAATTTAGTACTCTATCTCCTTCCATTTTAGGTTCCAGTTCTTCTTCACCTTACTTGCACTTGTCTCCTCCTGGTCATGTTATTCTTCCTCCTCCTTCTATTTCTAGTGATGATTCTAATGCTCTGAGTGCTGGTGATTTGAATAAAGGCAGAGAGTTTAAGCCCCATGAGGTTCTTCTGATTTCTTCTTTAAAGAATAACTCTCACATAAGACATACAAGGAAGAATCCTTCACCTTTGTTACCTCCTCTTCCTTTTAAATGAACAATATTGCATTTTGGAATATTAGGGGGGCAAATTCACCCTCTAAGCAGATTGAGATTAAGAATCTTTTAAAGGAAAGGGATATACATTTATTGTGTATCTCTGAAACTAAACTTGATATTCAATCTACAATTAAGGCTTCTTACATGATAGCTCCATCTTGGTTATATGATCATAATTTTGTTGAATCTAATTATGGTAGACTGTTGACTTTATGGAATCCTTGTATCTTCAAACTCTCTAGAATTAGTGCTTCTGATCAATACATTCACTATAATTGTATCCATTTACCTTCAAATCAGAATTTTCATCTTACCTCGGTTTATGCTCATAACTCTTTATCTTTCAGACGGGTTTTTTTGGATTATCTTCCATCATTAAATCCACTATCTAGTCCTTGGCTCATTGGTGGTGATTATAACTGTATGTTTGCATGTAATCAGAAATATGGTGGTTTTCCTTTATCTCTCAAGGACATCTCTCCTTTTAATAGTGCTATTTGTCAATCAAATCTTATTCCTGTTAAATTCTTTGGTTCTGATTTTACTTGGTCTAACTGTAATAGGAATGGTAATGTAACTCTATGTAAACTTGATCATATTTTCATAAATCTTCCATTTCTTCATTCTTGGCCAAAAACATTTATCTAATTCTTCAGCCTTCCCTTTCTGATCATTGTCCATTAATTTTTCAATGTGGAGTTGATAATTTGGGTGGAGGGAAACACACTTTTAAATTTTTTAATTTTTGGACAAAGCAGGTAGATTTTTATGATATTCTGAAACAGGTTTGGAGAATGCAATTTGGCAAAGACCCGTTAGCAAATATTATTCACAAGATGAAAGTGCTTAAGTTTCATCTAAAGGTTTGGTCAGCAGCTAATTTTGGTAATGAATCTAAACTTTCTACTCGGATTAGGAATGATCTTATTAAGATTCAGGAAGTCTTGTGTGTCAGGCCTAGTGATTCTTTCTTAAAACATGTTGAATTTCAATTAAAGAATGAGCTTGAGAAAGTTATTGAACGGGAGGTGTCTTCTCTCAAACAGAAAATTCATTTGAAAATGGAAAAAGAGGCAGATAGGAATACTAAGTACTTTCATAACTTTCTTAAAGTTAAAAGAAATTGTGATTGCATTTTTCAGATTAAGGACATGAATGGGCAATTGGTGAATTCTTTTGATGGTATTAATCAGGCTTTTGTTCAATATTTTAAATCTATCTTAGCTCCATCCTCTTCATTCATTCCTGAACTTAAACCCCTCTTTAATATTTCACTTCTCACTTTGTCTAATTTCCAATCAATTTCTTTGATATGTGAAATAACAGCTGATGAGATTAAGAATGCTGTGTTTAGTCTGGATAGTAATAGTTGTGGAGGCCCAGATGGTTATAATGCTCATTTCATACAACACAGTTGGAATGTTATTGTATTGATATTGTTAAAGCAATAAATTCTTTTTTCTTCATAATAAGTTTCCTGCTGGTTTATCTGCAACTGCTATAGCATTAATTCCTAAGATTGTGAATCCAACTTCAGTTGCTGATTTTAGGCCTATCTCTTGTTGTAACATCATATATAGGATCATCTCAAAGATTTTAGCTAATAGATTACAACTTGTCTTGCCATCCATTATCTCCATTAACCAAGCTGCATATATTAATGGTAGATCAATTAGTGATAACATTTTGTTGACTCAAGAGCTGCTGTTTGGTTATGAGAGGAAAAACATTTCACCAAGGTGCATGTTAAAGTTGGATATTAGGAAAGCATTTGACTCTGTAGATTGGAATTCTATTTTAGCTGTTATGTCTAAAATGAATTTTCCAAATCCATTTTTAGCTTGGATTTATACATGTATATCTTCACCTATGTATTCTATTTCGAGAGATGGTGGCTTGTATGGTTACTTTAAGGTTGTGCAAGGTGTTAGGCAAGGTGATCCTATTTCAGCTTACTTGTTTATAATTGTTATGGAGCTTCTTAATTCTATGTTCAAGGATCTTGTTGTTAAAAGAGTCTTTCAGCTGCATCCTAAATGTAAGAAACCTCTTATTACTCATCTTCTATTTGCTGATGACTTGGTTGTTTTTACAAAGCCTACTCATGATAATATTCAGTGCATTCTTTCTACACTGCAACTCTTCCATTCTATCACTGGTCTTCAGATAAATCTTTCTAAGTCTAATATTTTGGTTGCTGGTTTAAGTTCTTTGGAAAAAAAAATGATATCATCAATTTCTCGGGTCTTCATGAATTACCTAGAATTCTTTCTATTTGGGTTTGCCTTTGATCACTTCTAGAATTACCAAACAAGATTGTATGCCTCTGTTTGAAAAGATTATTGAAAAGCTTCTGATATGGCCTACTGAAAAATTATCACGAGCTGGTAGGTTAGCTATTGTACAGTCAATTGTTGTGGCAATGACTACCTATTGGACAAGGCATTATATTCTTCCAATTAAGCTGATTAATATGATTTCTAGTGCTCTTAATAAATTCTTATGGCATGGTGATCCTTTTTCAAGGAAGCTTATTCCAATTTCTTTCCATAAACTGTTTGATGCTAAGAAGCATGGAGGTCTTGGAATAACAAATATTTTTCAGTGGTATAAGGCTGCAGTCTCAGTGTATTTCAATAAAAAATTTACAACTGGTAAGAATTTATGGTCACAATGGGTTAATCACAATCTTATTGGTAAGAGAAATTTCTGGACTATGTCAATTCCTCAAAGCTGTAGTTGGAGTTGGAGGAGTATTCTAAAACTTAGAGAATCATTTATACCTTTAATACAATGCAATTATGTTTTGATTAAAGATTTGTCTTTCTAGCATTCTCCATGGGCTAAACATGGATTAATCCTTAGCTCTATTGTTGATTATAATTTGAGAAGAAATTCTGGAATATCAGAAGAGGCTAAAGTTGATGATTTTATTCATGATGATAGTATAGTTTTGCCATATTCTAGTTCATTCCTTCTAAGAAACTTATGGAGCCTCATTTCAAATAACCCTATTATCAAGTCTGATGATGTACTAGTCTGGTCTGGGAAGAAGTTTACTATTAAGCTTGTTTATAAATCTCTCTGTGATAATGGTTCACAATTTCCCTGGCATACTAGAATTTGGAAAATAGGTTGTAGTGCAAAGGAAAATTTGTTGCTATGGAAACTGATGGCTAATGCTTTAAATACCAAGGATAAACTTTGTAGAATTGGTGTTATTTCAGAGGATCTATGTGTCTTTTGTAAGTCTGGTACAGAATGTAATACTCACTTATTCTTTGAGTGCCCTTTTGTATTTCAAATCTGGTACAGATTATTATCCTATGGTGGATTTTATAAGCCTTCGTCTGTAAGTTCTATTGAGTGGTTTAATATCTTCAAAGCAACTAGATGGAAGTCACGTAATACTAGGCTTTTGTTAAAGATGCTTAAAAGATTGATCTATGAGGTGTGGCAAGAGAGGAATAATAGAATTTTTGGTATTGGTATTAAAAATTCTTCTCAGTTGTTTAATCAGATTCATGGTAATATTCTCAGGTTTTTGAAGACAGATACATTTTAAAGTTTGATGTATCATCTTTCTATTATGTACATCTCTGAAGACTTGATAGCATGCTTCATTCTGAAGGTTATGGAAATTGTTTTAGTTTTGCTTTCATTTTAAAGTGTGACGTTTCTTCCTGTTGACATGTAATTCTGGTCAATTTATGGCATGATGTTGTATTTTGCTGCTGGTCAAGATTGGTGTGGAGAGCTGTTGATATGATGTTTCCTATTATCACTGGTCCATCTGATTTCAATGCTATTGGCATGTATTTCAATATGAAGTTTTAGTTTAGTTGAAATGCTGTTGTTGTTGATGTAAGTGGTAATATTATTGTCTTTTGTAGCAGTCAAGTTATTATGGGTCTAGTGGTTATTTTGTAGAATTGTAATTTTGTTTGTATTTGGTTGTATGTCAAGCTCTATGTTTGTAATGATACTTTAGTTAATAAAGTGAGCTCTTTGCTCTTGCCTTTCAAAATAAAATAAAAAATAAAAATAAAATAAAATAAATTTAATCACATTAATTAATTATTTAATAATCTTTAGTTAATGATCCTCATTAACTATTAATCAATTCCTTAATTACTTTTATTAAGTAATTAATCTTAGATTAATCATTATTAATTACAAATTAATTAATCTTTATTAATCAATTAATTAATCTCTAATTATTTAATTAATTAAGTGCTTAACTGTAACTTAACTAATCTTGAATTACTTGATTAATTAATCTTTAATCATTAATTAAAATCTAATTTTATCTAATTAATAATCCTTAATTACAAATTAAGTATTCCTAATTAATTAATCTTAAACCTTAATTAATTAATTTAAAACCCTTAATTTTTAAATTAATTAATCCAAATCATTAATTAATTAAATAAATTAATTATTCTTTAATCGTCTTAATAATTTAATTATCCTAAATTATTAAATCTTAATTAACCTTTAAGATAAAAACATTTTTTCCTTATTAATGATTTAATTATCATTTACAAATACATTTGAAAACATTTTACTTTCAAATTTACATTTAAATTTCATTTCAAATTAAAATATAAAATGAATGCAAACTTAATAAAATTTTAGAAACAATTTACAAACTCTTTAAATCATATGTTAAAGACACACTTATCTTATAAAAGGAATTTACAAGAGTTTAAAACCAAATTCATTTAAATTCAAATTATTTTAAAATACACTTAAAACATTTTTAAAGTAAGTTAAAACACTTAAAATTTGATAAAACTTAGTCTATTTTAAAACTAGGATACTAATTCATTTTTAAAACTTATATAAAACTTTGATTAAAACTTGCTTCAAAACTTTGATTAAAACCTACTTTTCATTTTTAAATTTAGTTTAAATTTCAAAATCTTAAACACTGTAAGGTTTCTTTTAAAAACCTATAATCTAAAAATGACTCGAGCCAGACCTAAACTACTTCGAGTCAAAACCCACATATCTTCGAGTAAAATACTCGAATTACTCGAGACAAACTCGAGTAAAAATCCTTCATCAACCCAAACTAAACATAATTTCAGATCACCAGAATACAAGTGCATCGTGCACATGCACGGTGCCTCTGACCACCTTCGGTCATCACCAAATCCTAGAGCAAGTCAACGATCATCCCCGGACCAGTCTATGACCATCTGATCTTCACCATCATCTCGAAATCAGATTCGAACAAGTAAACCCAAAACTGGAACGCAAGTCAAAACCTGGAAACATCTCGTCAATGCATCTCCTACCACCAGAAAGTCAGAAGCTCCAGCCACCACTTCGCCGATGTCCAAGCTTTCATTCCTCTGAGTTTTGTTGAACTCGATCAACCAGCGAAATCGTGCTGATCAAATTACCCAAGCCAATCAAAACTAGGGTTACAACCTGAAACGACCTCCTTCCGTCGCTACAGTGCAAGGCACACTCATCAGACATTTTCCCATCATTTCTGATCATTCCTCCATGTAACAGCCCGTTTATTTTATGATTGTGTATTTAAATATTTTATTTAAATATTTCATCGTTAGTCGGATTATAGTCTGAAAAGCTACTTTTTGCATACGGTCGAATTAGGACTCCAGACCACCCCCATTGAGTTCAAAATGATGTTTGCGACCTTTTTGAGTATAAACTTTGATATGTTTGGAGTTAATGGAATTTATCTACTTTTCACTTAGGGCTTTGGTTTTGTTTCAGCCCATTAGACCCAAGCTTCACCCCTCTTCTCTTGATTACTTCATTTCTAATTTCTAAAACTCAAGCTTTAGCAACAATGGAGAGAGGAATGGGAAATTAAAACTCCAAGCCCTAGTTTCCATTTGCAAATCAAGTTATAACTCCAAATTCTAAGAAGAAGGTTTGGTAAGCTCTCTCTTCTTCTTCTCCAACTCATTCTCTTATAAAATTCAGAAATTCCTAAACCTAACTTAGGAAATGTTTCTCTTTTAAGCTTAGATTCAAGCTTGTTGAGTTGGAATTGAAGAGTGATTGTTCTTACCATTGCTCTATAGCTTCTTCTTCATTTGTTTTGGGTTTAAAGGTGAGATTTTTATCTCACATCCATGTCTATAACTATCTTTAAATGTTGGGTATGAATTCCTAACACTTATTCATGTGCATTTGCTTTTGATTTGGATTGATTTGGTATATATTCCAACTTTTGGTGTTTTGAAAGCAAAATCTATGAAAATCCTTTTATGGATGTTTGAACAAGTTTTTGGTGATGCGCAGAAGAGCCTATAGGGCCGCGTTGTCGATTGGCATAAATCCCTAGTGTCATTGCTTGTTCGGTCGCGAATTGGATGAGATGGCACATCAATTATATAGGTAGAAAAAAAACTGCCTTAGCTCCAGTCAGTTGACTGAACTTTGAAGTCAGTCGACTGGCTGTAGCCAGTTTGCGTATCAGAGGCAGATAACCGAGACAGGAAGTTTATGTTTCCTGTAATCAGTCGACTGGCCTCTGTAACCAGTCGACTGACTGCAGGAAATGAAATTTTCATGTTTCTGGTCCAATCGACTGATTACAGAGAACCAGTCGACTGACTTGCTCCTATTTGCCTATCCTGCCTATTTTTGCCTATTTTGTTTACGATTCCAATTCTATCGATTCTTTTTGATTCCTAGTTGATTCTATCAATTATTCGACTTTGATGACTTCTATTTTAGAATTTTTGGAAATATCCATTTTGATGGATTTGATATAGATTTCTTTGGAATTAATTCACGTCTTCGTATGTGAATTTTAGTGATTGATTGTTTCTACAATCATTTTTGTGATTTGTCACTTTAAAAATATAAAGGTTTCAATACTAGTAGGAAATATCAAAACTCTTTCATCAAAACGATTTCAACACTATTTTATTACAAAGCTCGTTTCTTATACCATTTTCCAATCTATTAGTATATACAAACCTTTATCTCACTCATATGAGAAATCTAATTAAACGACTTAGTAAAACAAGTGGTATGAAATGCTTGCGTTTACTTCGTTAGTTAGTTCTTGGACTTGTTCGATTGAATTTCTTGTGACAATTTTCGAGTGGAGACTTACAGTTTGTTCGTAAATATTTAAGTTAAGCTAGTGTTTATGGGACATGAAGCTAAGCTCATATATTTACTAGCTTAGTGTAATTGACACTTCTTGATGATCATTTTATGGTTTAGACTAGCAATGTGCGATGTCTCTCTGTCTATGTGGAGGATTATACTCCATTTTATTGAGCTTCGTCTCATTTCTTTGTGGGCTAGCGACCCATGTACTTTTAATGTGTTTTGGTTCATCTGATGTACCATTTGTACTACATCGATGTCTCGGCTTTTTGATTCATTGGACGTGCCGTTTGCACTGCATCGATGTTCCGAATTATTTTGTGTTTCGATTCATTGGATGTACCGTTTGTACTACGTCGATGTCTCGGCTTTTCGATTCATTGGACGTACTGTTTGCACTACGTCGATGTTCCGAATTGTTTTGTGTTTCGATTCATCTAATTTACCGTTTGTAGTACATCGATGTCTCAGCTTTTCGATTCATTGGACGTACCATTTGCACTGCGTCGATGTTTTGAATTGTTTTGTGTTTAGATTCATTGGATGTACCATTTGTACTACGTCGATGTCTCGGTTTTTCGATTCATTGGACGTACCGTTTGCATTACGTCGATGTTCCAAATTGTTTTGTGTTTCGATTCATCTGATGTACTGTTTGTACTACATCGATGTCTCGGCTTTTCAATTCATTGGAAGTACCGCTCGCAATGTGTCGATATTCCGAATTGTTTTGTGTTTCGATTCATTTGATGTACCGTTTGTACTACGTCGATGTCTTGGCTTTTAGATTCATTGGACGTACCGTTTTGCACTGCGTCGATGTTCCGAATTATTTTGTGTTTCGATTCATTGGATGTATCATTTGTACTACGTCGATGTCTCGGCTTTTCGGTTCATTGGACGTATCGTTTGCACTACGTCAATGTTCCGAATTGTTTGTGATACACGTGTTGGGAGATTTCAGGCTCCCGCTCGGAATTGGCCATCCTTTTCTTGTGATTTCTAGATTTCTAATTATTGATTTCTGGAATTTGTGTTTCACCAACTTTTACAATTGGCATTGATATGTATGTCATTTTTTATGGCTTGGTGAATTAAATAAAGAGTATGACATTCATTTTTATCTTTGAGAAGATTCTTGTGATATTGATTAATCTCTTGTTGATTTTCAATTACATACTTATCACAGTATGACATTATGGTTATTATACGTTTTTGTCATATCTCTTATTCTATATCATTTCATATGATATTTATAGCTAGGCTGATCCGTTTATTATTTTCTTTTCAAATAATACTCGGGTCAGACTGAGATTTTACAAGTGCTTCTGCATGACTCCTTATCGGACCATCATCTGATCTTTTGGCTAACTACTTTAGTTTGGTAGTTTATGTTGTATACATTTTAGATATTGACTCCTTGATGTACACATATTCGTTTGTCTTGTGCTTGTATCTATTCTTTTGTGATATTGTGGATCTTGTTAGACCACTACTCTGATATACACTTTTATGTGTAATATTCATATCTATTTCCACCTTTGTGATATGAATTGCATGTGACTGATTTGTGTTATGCTTATTTCTATATTTGTTTTTGAAGATTATATATAGCCACTGTGTAGCAGCTTTGAGTTTGCGTAGGTATGTCAGATTTCCTCTTGAGATGAAAAGTTATATTTTTATCTGGCACATCGGCACTCGCGCAAAGCAATTACATGGATTGTCGCTCCTCAACAGCCTTATTCTCCGTGGTAGTTGACGACATTACCCAGTAGTGTCCTTGTCTAGCGTTGGTATAGTGGTGGGGCGTCACAGCATGGTATCAGAGCCAAACTTCGGAACAGTGTAGAATAATCTAGCAAGGATCATCGTCCTAAGTCTTTCTTAGGAGTCGTGCTTTAGGATTTAATTCGAGTCTTCGTACCGATTCATCCTATTTTCTTTATGATTCCTTGTTTTATCTATTAAGATTGCTTGATATTTATTTTGAGAGTAACTTTTCTTCTTCTTTCTTTCTTAAAGAAGAGAAATGGTTAGATCAAATCATCCCAGTGCCGGATAATCTAGTGCTACTCCCCAGGATGGAGTATTTATGTCCGCCCAGCAGCTTCTTGATCTAGTAAAGAACGCTCAAGCAGCCGGACCCATTCCAGAGCCTACTCATCCTAGATTCGGTTTTGCACGCTTGTGCAAAGACTATACCGATTTGGGTGGAAGGCCATTCAGGGGATCCGAGAGTGTTATAGAAATTCAAGCTTGGCTCAAATCGTGCGATCGCATCTTTTCTCGCATGAACCTTATTGATCTACATCGAGTCCAAGTGGCTTCTAGCATGCTCCAAGAAAGAGCATTAGATTGGTATGAGCTTTTGTTTTCTGAAATCGTTAAAGAAGATCTTACTTGGGAGCGATTCCGGGAAAGATTCGAATCAAAGTTCATGCCGGAAGCTGAAAAAGTGACTTTAGCCCATCTTTTATTGATCTTGTTCAAGGTGAATCTTCTGTGGCAGAATATGTCGCATCTTTTGAATCTCTTTCTAAATACAGGGTTGAATACATTAATACCCCATTGAAGAAAAATCAGAGATTCGTCTATGGCTTGAATAAGAATCTCAAAAAGCCTTTGCTTCTGAAACTAGAAGTTTCTTTTGATCAGCTTATTGATATTGCTCTTCGACTTAAAGAGGCCGATAATGAGGGTGATGTTGAAGTTGTGGGTGCCCAATAGAACTTCAACAATAACATGAAGAGGCCTATAAAATTCGAAGGCCCCACTCCCAACAAGAAAGGGAAGCAACAAACTCCAGTAGCAAAGACTCCTACCTCCAGTCGAGGACAGTGCTACGATTGTGGTTCCATAGACCATTATGCTAATAGGTATCTGAAACCACTCTTTTGTCGTTATTGCAAAAGGTCGGGTCATCTTTTATCTACATGTCCCAAACTTCCAAGCAAGAGGGAGGGAAGGCTTAATGTTCTGCAAACGCCTAGTGACACTTCTCTTGGTCAAGGTACTTTTTATTCAATCCTTAATGACATTGTTTTATTTCGTGGTCTTCTTATTTGAGTTCTTTTTGATATACGTTTATCTCATTATTTTTATATGAAAAGAACCTGTTGAATTCTTTTTCTTTAAAACAATTTGGGCTTGGTATCTTCCATGAGAATTGTGAATCCGGATGGTAGATCCGAAACACTCAATTAGTTTTTTTTATTGATGTCGAAATTATTTTATGAGATTTTTCTTTCAGAACTGATTATTTTTACTTAGGCTTCGGAATTGATTTTTGGAAAGGATTGGCTTAATCATTATGAAGCTATATCCTATGTTCCGTGTGGACTATTCATCTTCGACATTTTCTATCTGTTAAGCAGATTTTCATTTTTCTTTGTGATTTCCATTCCATTTTTGGTGGCGTCGATTTTATTATTTAAGCCCTCATGACGAGGAAAGTGTTATTTCTCACATTTAAATAGTTGTGAATTTTTCGGTATTTTTGAGCTTGTCTTAGGATTATCACCTAAGCAATCTTTTGAGTGGTGTTAAGGTCTTTTCAGCTCGACCTTGCCACCAGTTTTCATTTCCTACGAGCTGCGGAAGTTAGCGTTCCACTTACTGCATTCCGCACTCGTTATGATTCTTATGAATGACTTATTATGTCATTCAGTTTGCCCGGCTTATTTCATCCATTTTATGAATCGAGTAATTCTACGAATATCTCGATGGCTCCATTCTTGTATTTATTGATTTTGGATGAAAACAACAATTTAAAATTCTTCCAAATTTTTTTAAGAAGATATTTTATAAGTATAGTTGGATTTTATTCTTAAACGAGCAACGAATATTCTAAAACTTTTTAAGAGATATTTTTATCATATAGAAGATGATTTTGTGATTGTATTGCCCGCTGATTGCTTTAAGAATTCTGGTCGATGCGCTTGATCAACGTTATCGATAAGAATCTCCTAAACACTTTGATGAGACAATCAAACACAGTAAATTTCACTTTGAATAAGTAAAATTTTCTAGAAAAATGATTACATAAAGTTAATTGTAATTTTGAAAGTTTTCTCTTTTCGGGAAAGAGGTTCATTTAAAAGAACTCTTTTTTCGATACTCCTATTCTTGTGATTCCCAAAGGGAACCAAAACTTTATTGTTTATACCGATGCTAGTTGTATTGGTTTGGATGCCGTTCTCTTGCAAAAGAGAACTAGCTATCACTTGTGCTTATAAATCATTAAAGACTATCGAGACTAGATATGCCACTCACGATCTAGTGCTTGCGCCTATTGTTTTCGCCTTTAGAGTTTGGCATCATCATTTTTGGAGAGAAATTTGTTCTCCACTTTGATCATAAATCTATGAAATATTTATTTATTCACAAGAAACTTAATTTCCGTCAACACCATTGGCTTGAGTTCCTTGTATCTTATGATCTTGTTACCAAGTTCACCAGACGTTTTGATGTACTTTGTTTTATTGAGCTTTGTCTCATTTCTTTTATGGACAAGCGTCTGGTGCTCTTGATGGTGCTTGGTTCATTGGACGTACCGTTTTTGTACTATGTCAGTGTTCCGAAATTATTCGAGATTTGGTTCTTCTAGCATACCATTATTGTACTACGTCGTTGCACCGGCTCATTTTTCTGCTAATCATAACGTTTTCTCATGTCTTTCAACTACGGAAATGTTTTTGGGATTCCAATTTTTATTCTTGAGCCCGGTGTCATTGAAGAAATTGAAGTTTCATCTATTTTGACTTTTAAGCAACATTCTATTTGCATCAATTCTTCGGAGGTTGAGCGCCTTCGAAATAAAAATGTACTTCTTGTAAAAGTTCAATGGTTCTCAAATCTCAAGGACAGCTCTTGGGAATCCAGAGAATTCATCGAGCAAACACGTTCGGACTTACTCTTTCGTGCTCTTTAAGGTGAACTTCTTATTTCAAATTTCTTTTGTGTTGATATGCTTTTATGGTTGTTACCTTTTATTTTCTTCTTGAATATTGCGAGGACGCAATTTCTTTAAGGAGGGGAGTCTGTAACAACCCGCATATTTTATGATTGTGCATTTAAATATTTTATTTAAATATTTCATCGTTAGTCGGATTATAGTCCGAAAAGATACTTTTTTCATACAGTCGAATTAGGACTCGAGACCACCCCCATTGAGTTCAAAATGACGTTTGCGACCTTTTTGAGTATAAACTTTGATATGTTTAGAGTAAGTTGAATTTTGCTACTTTTTCACTTAGGGCTTTGGTTTTGTTTCAGCACATTAGACCCAAGCTTCACCCCTCTTCTCTTGCTTACTTCATTTCTAATTCCTAATACTCAAGCTTTAGCAAAAATGGAGAGAGGAATGAAAAATTAAAACTCCAAGCCCTAGTTTCCATTTGCAAATCAAGTTATCTCCAAATTCTAAGAAGAAGCTTTGGTAAGCCAACTCATTCTCTTATAAAATTCAGAAATTCCTAAACCTAACTTAGGAAATGTTTCTCTTTTAAGATTAGGTTCAAGCTTGTTGAGTTGGAATTGAAGAGTGAGGTCATTTCCCTATAGCTTCTTCTTCATTTGTTTTGGGTTTAAAGGTGAGATTTTTATCTCACATCCATGTCTATAACTATCTTTGAATGTTGGGTATGAATTCCTTACACTTATTCATGTGCATTTGCTTTTGGTTTGGATTGATTTGGTATATATTCCAACTTTTGGTGTTTTGAAAGCAAAATCTATGAAAATCCTTTTATGGATGTTTGAACAAGTTTTTGGTGATGCGTCGAAGATCCTATAGGGTCGGGTTGCCGATTGGCATAAATCCCTAGCACTATTGCTCATTCAGTCGCGAATTGGATGAGATTGCACATCAATTATATAGGTAGAAAAAAACGCCTTAGCTCCAGTCAGTTGACTGAACTTTGAAGTCAGTCGACTGGCTGTAGCCAGTTTGCGTATCAGAGGAAGATAACCGAGACAGGAAGTTTATGTTTCCTGTAATCAGTCGACTGGCCTCTGTAACCAGTCGACTGACTAAAGGAAATGAAATTTTCATGTTTCTGGTCCAATCGACCGATTACAGAGAACCGGTCGACTGACCTGCTCCTATTTTCCTATCCTGCTTATTTTTGCCTATTTTGTTTGTGATTCCAATTTTATCGATTCTTTTTGATTCCTAGTTGATACTATCAATTATTCGACTTTGATGACTTCTATTTTGGAATTTTTGGAAATATCCATTTTGATGGATTTGATATCGATTTCTTTGGAATTAATTCACGTCTTCGTATGTGAATTTTAGTGATTGATTGTTTCTACAATCATTTTTGTGATTTGTCACTTTAAAAATATAAAGGTTTCAATACTAGTAGGAAATATCAAAACTCTTTCATCAAAACGATTTCAACACTATTTTATTACAAAGCTCGTTTCTTATACCATTTTCCAATCTATTAGTATATACAAACCTTTACCTCACTCGTATGAGAAATCTAATTAAACGGCTTAGTAAAACAAGTGGTATGAAATGCTTGCGTTTACTTCATCAATTAGTTCTTGGACTTGTTCGATTGAATTTCTTGTGACAATTTTCGAGTGGAGACTTACAGTTTGTTCGTAAATATTTAAGTTAAGCTAGTGATTATGGGACATGAAGCTAAGCTCATATATTTACTAGCTTAGTGTAATTGACACTTCTTGATGATCGATGATGATCATTTTATGGTGTGGACTAGTAATGTGCGATGTCTCTTTGTCTATGTGGAGGATTGTACTACATATTATTGACCTTCGCCTCATTTCTTTGTGGGCTAGCGACCCATGTACTTTTAATGTGTTTTGGTTCATCTGATGTACCATTTGTACTACATAGATTCCTCGGCTTTTTGATTCATTGGAGTACCGTTTGCACTACATCGATGTTTCGAATTATTTTGTGTTTCGATTCAGTGGATGTACCGTTTGTACTACGTCGATGTGTGACGACCCGGAATTTTGAGCAATATCAATTTAATAACCTTTGATAATAATTAAATTGATTTGATCATTTTATATTATAAATTGACAAGTTAAAATTTATTTTAAAGATTAATGATAACAATTTGTTAATATCTATTAATATTTTTCTTAACAATATAAATAAGCAAGATTAAATTCTTTTGAAGTTTATAATAATTTGATTTGGAAATATTTAGTTTGGAAAATAAGAAGTTTTAATGTAATAAAACTTTATATTCAAATTGTGATATATATAAATATATATATTGTGATTTGAGATTTGTTTTAAAATTTAATATGGAAATTAACAAATTTAATGTTAAGAATGTTTGTATTTGAAATGTGTATATATATTTGTATATATATTTGAAATAGGAAAATTATTAATTTGAATTTAATAAGAGTTTTCAAACTTGAATATATTTAGTTTTGAAATTTGAAATGATATTTAAGATTTAAATAAAAGTTCGTTTGTTTTAATAGTTTTTCATTCTAATTTTATAATTATCTAACATTATACAAATATTTATATATATAGCTTAAAGAGTTTATTAAAAATAGAATAACATTTAAAAGAAAAACATTAATAAAACAATTATAACACTTGTTAACTAGATAAAGTATGCTACTGACACTTGGCAAAATTGGATGTTAGTTTTGTGTTTCAAGGAGCTTTTGGGTTAAGAATGATCTTGTGGCTTAGCAGTAGCATGAATCTATTTCTTCGATGATTCAGTAATCTTGTGATCCTACTATCAGCAGACCGGGCAGATAGTGAAGGCTTATTCTTTTCTTTGGGAAGCTCAGCAGAGCAGGATATTTGTTGGAAGTGATCTATCAGTTTCTGATAGGTAAGCCATTCTGGAAAGATTTATCTGGAATAGGAAAAGTTGTGCTAGTTGGGGAGACAGTTTTTGGAAGCTGAACTGAGTAGGATCGCAAAAGTGACTTGCGATTAGTTGGGAAATCTTTGAATATTCTTTGGTTTGAGATTAAGGCATCTCAAGTAGAGGTGAAAGCTATAAAAGCTGTCGGAGATTCTCTAGATGTTTTTGAGGAATTCAGAAGTTGACCCGAATCGGAGATTTAGTTTTCTTATCAACTTGGAATTAAGGATTAATACTGATGATTCAACCATATAATGGGATGACTCTTGGAGCGAGAAGAGTTTGGTGAGGCAGCTCATGATTCTTTGGATTAGTCATCTTATTCTAAGTTAAAATTCTGTTGAGATGTTTTGACCAAGTGGAATGGTCACTAAGATTTTTATGAGTCGGATGAACTGTGTATGGAGAAAGATTGTGCTTGTATAGCATACTTATCTGCTTAGATCAGAGTTGTGCAGCGGAAGCGAGTTGGAAGTTATTCTAGAATGGGAGCAACCAGGAGTTGCAGTAAAGATTTCTACAGGAAATTCAAGTATGAAGGAATTTTCTGGATTTGAAGGTAAGGTTGTCAGGTGCAACTGTTTGGCTATTCTAGATAGGAGAGGTAGGTTTGAAGTCCATTGATGCTTGTAGTATAGAGTCGTGTTTTGGATTTCAGCAAATTATTTTTGGGAGGGCCATTTTGTTGAGTAGGACCTGGAGATTTGGTTTGAGATGGTCCTGATGTTTCTTGAAGCAATCAGCAAGGGTTAGGCTGATCAGGAATATTGGAGGTGACTCAGGGCATCTGAAGAGTTATGCAGTAATGAATTGAGAAATTTGGAATGTGAAGCTAGAGTTTGGATATTGATTTGGTTTTATCCAATCAAAGGAGATATAAGAATGGGTAAAACTGGAAAGTTAGCTTTGAAGGTATTTTGAGTTTTATTTGTGTTCTATAGAGATTAGATTTTGATCTACAGGATTGAATTGCCAGTTCGGATAGCTGGAAATTCATTGTATTTCACATATCTCTGAGGAATATGTGTATGATTCTTTGAGTGATAGAATCAATAGTTAAGAAGGATTCGGTAGTTGGGCTGGTTTTGAAGTTTAGTCTGATTTCTTGTTCAGATTTGTAGGATTAGATGAGGGAGTTCTTGGTTTTAGTAGTGTAGTTACTTAAGATTTGTAGAGCGAGTATTCCAGTATAGGTACCTGGAAACTCTAGATAATATTAGGAGATTCTATTCAGAATTTTGTCTGGGTAGATAAAATTGTTTGTTTGAATTGGTTGCTATGATTGATTGTGTGATAGCTAATTTAAAATTAAATTCTTTAGCTGGGTTATTAAATTATCTTTGCTTTTAAATTTTGGGGACGAAATTCTTTTAAGGGGGGAGGAACGTGACGACCCGGAATTTTGAGCAATATCAATTTAATAATCTTTGATAATAATTAAATTGATTTGATCATTTTATATTTTAAATTGACAAGTTAAAATTTATTTTAAAGATTAATGATAACAATTTGTTAATATCTATTAATATTTTTCTTAACAATATAAATAAGCAAGGTTAAATTCTTTTGAAGTTTATAATAATTGGATTTGGAAATATTTAGTTTGGAAAATAAGAAGTTTAAATGTAATAAAACTTTATATTCAAATTGTGATATATATAAATATATATATTGTGATTTGAGATTTGTTTTAAAATTTAATATGGAAATTAACAAATTTAATGTTAAGAATGTTTGTATTTGAAATGTGTATATATATTTGTATATATATTTGAAATAGGAAAATTATTAATTTGAATTTAATAAGAGTTTTCAAACTTGAATATATTTAGTTTTGAAATTTGAAATGATATTTAAGATTTAAATAAAAGTTCGTTTGTTTTAATAGTTTTTCATTCTAATTTTATAATTATCTAACATTATACAAATATTTATATATATAGCTTAAAGAGTTTATTAAAAATAGAATAACATTTAAAAGAAAAACATTAATAAAACAATTGTAACACTTGTTAACTAGATAAAGTATGCTAATGACACTTGCGAAGTATATTGCATACAACATGACAAATGTCTTTTTCACTTATAATAATAAAATTTAAAATTTGTAAAATATGAGAAGGAATTTACTTTTAATTTTCAGCTAAGAAATCACTTTCTTCTTTCAAAAAATAATAATAATACAAATCTGAAAAAAAAATGTAAATAAAAAACAAAGATCTGAAAAGAAACAAATGCAGAAAACTGTAAATCTGGAAACAAGAAATTTAAAAGTAGATTCAACATCAATACAAGATCTTCAAATGCAAGTGAACTTCAACAATTTAAATGCTCAGCTACAAGATAAAAAATCAACATGCAACTAATGTTAATCAAGCAGCAAGTTCTGGAAGAATGCAGAAAATTTTCAAAGCTTGCAAAAATGCAGTTCTGTCTTCTCCCATCTACAAGTGAGTAAAACGAATTTTAAAAACAGTTTTAACTTGATTTCATCTTTGTTTTATGTATGAAAATTTTATGTTTCTCTGAATTCTTGAATCTGAATGAGTGCATGCATGTGTGCAAGTGATGAATGACTATATGAACTCTGCTGTGACATTTTCTGGCTTGATTCTCTTAAAAATTCAAAATCTCAGTGTTGAACAACTTTTAGTCTTTGGTTTGTAAATGAAAGAAGTCTGAAATCATGTAACATAACTCTTAAAAATAATGACAGGAATTTAAAGGTGAAAACTTGCTCGAAATTTTCAAATTTGCAGTAGTAATCAAATTGTGTCAAAAATTTTATGAATTAAATTTGTAGCTTTGTATTCATGATTGAAATAAGGATAGAAAATAATGATTTTTAGTGCTTGAATCACAATTTTTATTGTGGGGATTTGTGAGTATTTTTGGATTTACTGTTTTAGGTATTTTTGCCAAATCACGGCAATCCATGGGGAATTGGGTTTTGCCGTTGGACATGATGGTGGAGGGGAAGATAGTGATCATCGGAAAAATCACTATGGAATTTTTAGATGAAGGGAATGGTTGGAATTGAATAGAGTAGGGTTTTTATGCTGTGTGTGCCGATGATGTTCATATGGGTTTTGCGGCGACATGGAGTGACCGGAGCCGACCGCGTATGGTTCTGGAGATGAAGGACAGCGAGATGCTGCTTCTAGAAGGAGGACGTGGCGTCTAGTGGATAGGAGCATCGGCGGTGATCAAGTTCCTGATGATCTTGGGTTTAGGCTGTTGGGGTTGATATCGAAATTTCGATTTTTAATCGTTTTGGGTTTACTGGGTCTCGAATATGGACTTTGGGGACGAGAGCGACTTGGAGAAGTCAAACATGGAGTTCGTCGACGTCCAACGACGTTGTGCACGTTAACGTGCACGGTGGTGAAGTATCAGTTGATGTTGGGTTGAATTGGAGAAGAAGAGGTAGGGGACTCGAAGTTTATCTCGTGTTTGTTGTGGGTAGGACTCGAAGCAAGGTAAGGTTAGGGGAAACTCGGGTTGTTTTCATGTTTTACTCGGGATGTTACTGGGTTTTTGAGTGGTTTACTCGAGTGTTTAGGTATTCAGGCTTTAGTACAGAAGTTAGATATGATTAATACAAAGAATATTTGTTTTTAGAAATAAAGTCTTTAAAACAAAGGTTGAACAAGTTTCAAAATTAAATTTGTTTCAAAGTTACGTTTTAAAACAAGTTTATATATTTTAAAATATGGAAGTTTTAAAATAAAATAAGTAGATTTTAAGATAAAATTTGTATTAAACTTTAATAAATAAATTTGGAAAGGTTTTAAAATTTTAAAAGTTCAATTTAAAATATGTTTAAATTTAATTGATTTCTAAATATTATATTTTATTTAAATGAAGTTTAATGATTTAGAATTTGATAATCAATTGTAATAAAGATTATCTTTAGTAAGTTTGAATTTGATTTATTTAAAGATAATTAAATTTGTAAAGATAATTGAGATAATTAAATCATTTTTAATTATCAAGTTTTATTGTTCATAAATGATTTAATTAAGATGATGTTTTCTAAATCAAGAACCATTGTTATATAAGAAGTTAAGAATCATTTAATTAATTTTAAATGATTAAGTTAAATAGTTAATTAAGTAATTAACTTGTGATTAATTAAGATAATCATTTTGGATTAATCTAATATAGTTACTTTGGAAGTAATTAAAGTAATTAAGTGGTTAATTACTAAAGGTAATAAAATAAAGGATAATTACTTTATTAAAAGTAATTAAGTAAATATGATTAAGGAATAATCACTTTAGTTATTAATTAAAGAATTAATTAATAATTAGTTAAAGGTTTAAATTATTTGATTAATGATTAATTAATAAAAGTATTAAGAGTAATTAATTAAGTGATTAATTACATGTTAAAGTAATTAATTAAAGAAGAAATTTTATTAATGAAGTAATCATTAATTAATGAAAATGATTAATTAATTGTTAATTAATAATTTAAGAATAATTAATTTATAATTTAGTTTTAATTACTAAATGTGATTAAAGTAATTAATCAAAGGTGATTAATTAAAAGTAATTGATTAAATATGATTAATTAAAAGTAATTAATCAAGTAGTTTTAATTAAGAGTAATTAATCAAGTGTGATTAATTAAAGTGATTAATCAGGTGTAATTAATTAAAGGATAAATAAGGAATAATTATCAGGATAATTAAAGAATAATTAATCAAGGTTGATTAATTTAGAAAGTAATTAAGAGGTAATTACTTAGTATAATTTGGAAGTAATTATCAGGATGATTAATTAATAATTAAGTAATAATTACTTAAAGTAATTAAGTGATAATTAATCAGGAAAGATTAATTGAGATGGATAATCAAGTAATGTTAGTTAATTAATTAATTTGTAATTAATTAATGAATAGTAAAATGGATTGAAGATAATCCAAGGGTTTAAGTAAGGATTAATTTAATTTAAGGATTATTTGAATTAATTAAGTTTGAATCAAACTTGTTTATGAATGATTAATGATTGGATGATATATATCATTGAATGAGTTAATGATTGGATGTTATTGGATGATATTGATTGAGGGGTGATGATGTGAATATGCTATATCTGATTGTGATATATATGTTGCTTTGTGATATGTATGGATGCATGTGATAATAATTGATTATCTATCTGTGTTGTGAATACATCCATTTATGTTAAGTGATATTTCTAAATATCTATTGTTTAAATCCCTTAAGTACAACTTGGACATTAAAATGGCGTTTGGTTTCGATGAGACCGGGATCGGGTTTCCATATTTGGATATCCGAAAACCACATCGATTCCAATTAAACGTGGGTCGTTAATCCATGTGGAGCAAGTGAAGACTCGAGGTGTAAGGGCTATACGTCAGTATAACCCTGTGGGTGATTCTGTAATGAGTTTGACGGAATAGTGCTTATAGATTCGAGATGGTGAATCAGAATGCAAGGGCTATGGTCGTTGACTCTGAGGGTGATTCCAAAATGAGTGCAACGAGATAGTGCCTTCAGTTTCGTTCGAACCCGAAACGAACTTGTATGGATTGAATGCTTTCAGCTCATTGTCAGGTGGACGATAAGCATTCTAAGATAATTGGTCCTATAAAGGTAATCGCAGCCTCAAGCCTCATCAACCGAGAATGGCTAAAACAGGGGAGGTGCAGCAAGGCTTCGTGGGTCGCTCCCACTGGAGAGCGAGATACATCCCTGTCTAGAAGTCCCTTTGTATTTCGGCTGTGTGGGCAGTTGGAACTGCAGCCAACTGCGGGGTGGTCTTGTTCGGGACTGTTCAGTAAGGAATGATCCCGGTCTTGTGTTGCAGGGGATGAAGGGAGTAATCCTCGGTACGGTGATCTAGGCCACGTACTGTGACGGGCGGTACACCAGTAGCCCTGCCATTGATGGAAACCCATTTTCCCTACGAGACCCGACGGTTTTGTTTGTATTACCCACTTTTGTGGGTAGTAGCTGGAATTTAATAGATGTAACAATTTCGGCTATTTCATATTTATTTGAAAACCCTAGACACTATTATAATATCACTGGATTTCCTATCAAAATGTTTTGGTTAGGGTAAGGTAAAAACTTTTCCATGTTTATGTGTGGGAAGTCTTACGTGATACCTTTTCTTTTCAAAGGTTTTTCTAAAGTTAAGCAATCTTAAATCATTTACTCACACCAGACCCATGTCTGACGCGAGTGTTTATTTTCTGTTTTATTAAACTCTTGGGTACTCATATTATATATGAGTAGTCAAGTGATTCAGGTTATCTCTTGACAAGTTTGGAGGAGCTTTGGAGCAGAAGGCTTCAGCGTATAGATTTATAGTTAGAGTTTCCGCTGTGTGTTATTCTGATTGATTGTCTTATATTGTATTAGACAGAAATGTTATAATTGTCTAAATTGAGATGTTTAGTTGTATACTCTGATGTATATGATACTATGTATATGTTCTATATTATATTTAAATCGTTCCGCTGTGAGATTCTGATGTGTTGTTTCTTTTTCTTCTTTTTTTTTCTTCTCTATCCCTTTCTTTCTTAATTAGTGATTCGATTTTCTGGCGATAGAAAGTCGGGTCGCTACAGCTGGTATCAGAGCGTTAGGTTGAGTGAATACCTAGGCTCTGGAGTGGTGTCTATCTTGAGAGAGTGTACTTGTAATATATATATATATATTTATATAACTACCTAATCTGTTGGGTTATCTGTTCGGATTTTCCAACATAGGTTATAAAGGTAGATAAGGTAGGAGTGTGTGGAACACGACTGCCATAATTGGTTGAGGCTTATATATTGTGGTTGGAGGTGTTTATCGAGTTTGTAGACCTAATGCTGTCTCGAATAAGTTGTGTAGATTTGTAGAAAGGATTTCTTTGGGTCCAAAGGAAGTCTTTTTCAAGAACTGGAGTATATTCTTGAAGTGTGAGGTTGATTTGCTCTCGAGTGAGCGGGATTTCCTAGAGTCGAGTTGAATTTTTCCACTGAGGAGAAGCAAGTGGTGGTATCTTGATAGCTTCAGGAAGGAATAGCTATATGATGAGGTGCAGTTTCCATGGATGGTTCTGAAGATGTTTCTTTTGGAGCCAGATTTAGATGGTATTGGAAGAGCAATTGATGTCTACTGCAATGAAGATTCGAATGTTTAGGGATTCTCTGGATCTCAAGTAAGGGTGTCTTGTCTATATTGAAGTTAGAGACTAAGTTCGATGAGTTACCTCATTTCAGACATGGTCTCATTTGTTTTCCCTTAAGAAGATAAGTGGTTGATTTGGAGCCGAGTTTCTTGAGAAGATCTCGACTCGTCTCAAGGATTTTTGGCAAAATTGGATGTTAGTTTTGTGTTTCAAGGAGCTTTTGGGTTAAGAATGATCTTGTGGCTTAGCAGTAGCATGAATCTATTTCTTCGATGATTCAGTAATCTTGTGATCCTACTATCAGCAGACCGGGCAGATAGTGAAGGCTTATTCTTTTCTTTGGGAAGCTCAGCAGAGCAGGATATTTGTTGGAAGTGATCTATCAGTTTCTGATAGGTAAGCCATTCTGGAAAGATTTATCTGGAATAGGAAAAGTTGTGCTAGTTGGGGAGACAGTTCTTTGGAAGCTGAACTGAGTAGGATCGCAAAAGTGACTTGCGATTAGTTGGGAAATCTTTGAATATTCTTTGGTTTGAGATTAAGGCATCTCAAGTAGAGGTGAAAGCTATAAAAGCTGTCGGAGATTCTCTAGATGTTTTTGAGGAATTCAGAAGTTGACCCGAATCGGAGATTTAGTTTTCTTATCAACTTGGAATTAAGGATTAATACTGATGATTCAACCATATAATGGGATGACTCTTGGAGCGAGAAGAGTTTGGTGAGGCAGCTCATGATTCTTTGGATTAGTCATCTTATTCTAAGTTAAAATTCTGTTGAGATGTTTTGACCAAGTGGAATGGTCACTAAGATTTTTATGAGTCGGATGAACTGTGTATGGAGAAAGATTGTGCTTGTATAGCATACTTATCTGCTTAGATCAGAGTTGTGCAGCGGAAGCGAGTTGGAAGTTATTCTAGAATGGGAGCAACCAGGAGTTGCAGTAAAGATTTCTACAGGAAATTCAAGTATGAAGGAATTTTCTGGATTTGAAGGTAAGGTTGTCAGGTGCAACTGTTTGGCTATTCTAGATAGGAGAGGTAGGTTTGAAGTCCATTGATGCTTGTAGTATAGAGTCGTGTTTTGGATTTCAGCAAATTATTTTTGGGAGGGCCATTTTGTTGAGTAGGACCTGGAGATTTGGTTTGAGATGGTCCTGATGTTTCTTGAAGCAATCAGCAAGGGTTAGGCTGATCAGGAATATTGGAGGTGACTCAGGGCATCTGAAGAGTTATGCAGTAATGAATTGAGAAATTTGGAATGTGAAGCTAGAGTTTGGATATTGATTTGGTTTTATCCAATCAAAGGAGATATAAGAATGGGTAAAACTGGAAAGTTAGCTTTGAAGGTATTTTGAGTTTTATTTGTGTTCTATAGAGATTAGATTTTGATCTACAGGATTGAATTGCCAGTTCGGATAGCTGGAAATTCATTGTATTTCACATATCTCTGAGGAATATGTGTATGATTCTTTGAGTGATAGAATCAATAGTTAAGAAGGATTCGGTAGTTGGGCTGGTTTTGAAGTTTAGTCTGATTTCTTGTTCAGATTTGTAGGATTAGATGAGGGAGTTCTTGGTTTTAGTAGTGTAGTTACTTAAGATTTGTAGAGCGAGTATTCCAGTATAGGTACCTGGAAACTCTAGATAATATTAGGAGATTCTATTCAGAATTTTGTCTGGGTAGATAAAATTGTTTGTTTGAATTGGTTGCTATGATTGATTGTGTGATAGCTAATTTAAAATTAAATTCTTTAGCTGGGTTATTAAATTATCTTTGCTTTTAAATTTTGGGGACGAAATTCTTTTAAGGGGGGAGGAACGTGACGACCCGGAATTTTGAGCAATATCAATTTAATAATCTTTGATAATAATTAAATTGATTTGATCATTTTATATTTTAAATTGACAAGTTAAAATTTATTTTAAAGATTAATGATAACAATTTGTTAATATCTATTAATATTTTTCTTAACAATATAAATAAGCAAGGTTAAATTCTTTTGAAGTTTATAATAATTGGATTTGGAAATATTTAGTTTGGAAAATAAGAAGTTTAAATGTAATAAAACTTTATATTCAAATTGTGATATATATAAATATATATATTGTGATTTGAGATTTGTTTTAAAATTTAATATGGAAATTAACAAATTTAATGTTAAGAATGTTTGTATTTGAAATGTGTATATATATTTGTATATATATTTGAAATAGGAAAATTATTAATTTGAATTTAATAAGAGTTTTCAAACTTGAATATATTTAGTTTTGAAATTTGAAATGATATTTAAGATTTAAATAAAAGTTCGTTTGTTTTAATAGTTTTTCATTCTAATTTTATAATTATCTAACATTATACAAATATTTATATATATAGCTTAAAGAGTTTATTAAAAATAGAATAACATTTAAAAGAAAAACATTAATAAAACAATTATAACACTTGTTAACTAGATAAAGTATGCTACTGACACTTGTGAAGTATATTGCATACAACATGACAAATGTCTTTTTCACTTATAATAATAAAATTTAAAATTTGTAAATTATGAGAAGGAATTTACTTTTAATTTTCAGCTAAGAAATCACTTTCTTCTTTCAAAAAATAATAATAATACATATCTGAAGAAAAAAAATGTAAATAAAAAACAAAGATCTGAAAAGAAACAAATGCAGAAAAATGTAAATCTGGAAACAAGAAATTTAAAAGTAGATTCAACATCAATACAAGATCTTCAAATGCAAGTGAACTTCAACAATTTAAATGCTCAGCTACAAGATAAAAAATCAACATGCAACTAATGTTAATCAAGCAGCAAGTTCTGGAAGAATGCAGAAAATTTTCAAAGCTTGCAAAAATGCAGTTCTGTCTTCTCCCATCTACAAGTGAGTAAAACGAATTTTAAAAACAGTTTTAACTTGATTTCATCTTTGTTTTATGTATGAAAATTTTATGTTTCTCTGAATTCTTGAATCTGAATGAGTGCATGCATGTGTGCAAGTGATGAATGACTATATGAACTCTGCTGTGACATTTTCTGGCTTGATTCTCTTAAAAATTCAAAATCTCAGTGTTGAACAACTTTTAGTCTTTGGTTTGTAAATGAAAGAAGTCTGAAATCATGTAACATAACTCTTAAAAATAATGACAGGAATTTAAAGGTGAAAACTTGCTCGAAATTTTCAAATTTGCAGTAGTAATCAAATTGTGTCAAAAATTTTATGAATTAAATTTGTAGCTTTGTATTCATGATTGAAATAAGGATAGAAAATAATGATTTTTAGTGCTTGAATCACAATTTTTAATGTGGGGATTTGTGAGTATTTTTGGATTTACTGTTTTAGGTATTTTTGCCAAATCACGGCAATCCATGGGGAATTGGGTTTTGCCGTTGGACATGAAGGTGGAGGGGAAGATAGTGATCATCGGAAAAATCACTATGGAATTTTTAGATGAAGGGAATGGTTGGAATTGAATAGAGTAGGGTTTTTATGCTGTGTGTGCCGATGATGTTCATATGGGTTTTGCGGCGACATGGAGCGACCGGAGCCGACCGCGTATGGTTCTGGAGATGAAGGACAGCGAGATGCTGCTTCTAGAAGGAGGACGTGGCGCCTAGTGGATAGGAGCATCGGCGGTGATCAAGTTCCTGATGATCTTGGGTTTAGGCTGTTGGGGTTGATATCGAAATTTCGATTTTTAATCGTTTTGGGTTTACTGGGTCTCGAATATGGACTTTGGGGACGAGAGCGACTTGGAGAAGTCAAACATGGAGTTCGTCGACGTCCAACGACGTTGTGCACGTTAACGTGCACGGTGGTGAAGTATCAGTTGATGTTGGGTTGAATTGGAGAAGAAGAGGTAGGGGACTCGAAGTTTATCTCGTGTTTGTTGTGGGTAGGACTCGAAGCAAGGTAAGGTTAGGGGAAACTCGGGTTGTTTTCATGTTTTACTCGGGATGTTACTGGGTTTTTGAGTGGTTTACTCGAGTGTTTAGGTATTCAGGCTTTAGTACAGAAGTTAGATATGATTAATACAAAGAATATTTGTTTTTAGAAATAAAGTCTTTAAAACAAAGGTTGAACAAGTTTCAAAATTAAATTTGTTTCAAAGTTACGTTTTAAAACAAGTTTATATATTTTAAAATATGGAAGTTTTAAAATAAAATAAGTAGATTTTAAGATAAAATTTGTATTAAACTTTAATAAATAAATTTGGAAAGGTTTTAAAATTTTAAAAGTTCAATTTAAAATATGTTTAAATTTAATTGATTTCTAAATATTATATTTTATTTAAATGAAGTTTAATGATTTAGAATTTGATAATCAATTGTAATAAAGATTATCTTTAGTAAGTTTGAATTTGATTTATTTAAAGATAATTAAATTTGTAAAGATAATTGAGATAATTAAATCATTTTTAATTATCAAGTTTTATTGTTCATAAATGATTTAATTAAGATGATGTTTTCTAAATCAAGAACCATTGTTATATAAGAAGTTAAGAATCATTTAATTAATTTTAAATGATTAAGTTAAATAGTTAATTAAGTAATTAACTTGTGATTAATTAAGATAATCATTTTGGATTAATCTAATATAGTTACTTTGGAAGTAATTAAAGTAATTAAGTGGTTAATTACTAAAGGTAATAAAATAAAGGATAATTACTTTATTAAAAGTAATTAAGTAAATATGATTAAGGAATAATCACTTTAGTTATTAATTAAAGAATTAATTAATAATTAGTTAAAGGTTTAAATTATTTGATTAATGATTAATTAATAAAAGTATTAAGAGTAATTAATTAAGTGATTAATTACATGTTAAAGTAATTAATTAAAGAAGAAATTTTATTAATGAAGTAATCATTAATTAATGAAAATGATTAATTAATTGTTAATTAATAATTTAAGAATAATTAATTTATAATTTAGTTTTAATTACTAAATGTGATTAAAGTAATTAATCAAAGGTGATTAATTAAAAGTAATTGATTAAATATGATTAATTAAAAGTAATTAATCAAGTAGTTTTAATTAAGAGTAATTAATCAAGTGTGATTAATTAAAGTGATTAATCAGGTGTAATTAATTAAAGGATAAATAAGGAATAATTATCAGGATAATTAAAGAATAATTAATCAAGGTTGATTAATTTAGAAAGTAATTAAGAGGTAATTACTTAGTATAATTTGGAAGTAATTATCAGGATGATTAATTAATAATTAATTAATAATTACTTAAATTAATTAAGTGATAATTAATCAGGAAAGATTAATTGAGATGGATAATCAAGTAATGTTAGTTAATTAATTAATTTGTAATTAATTAATGAATAGTAAAATGGATTGAAGATAATCCCAGTGTTTAAGTAAGGATTAATTTAATTTAAGGATTAATTGAATTAATTAAGTTTGAATCAAACTTGTTTATGAATGATTAATGATTGGATGATATATATCATTGAATGAGTTAATGATTGGATGTTATTGGATGATATTGATTGAGGGGTGATGATGTGAATATGCTATATCTGATTGTGATATATATGCTACTTTGTGATATGTATGGATGCATGTGATAATAATTGATTATCTATCTGTGTTGTGAATACATCCATTTATGTTAAGTGATATTTCTAAATATCTATTGTTTAAATCCCTTAAGTACAACTTGGACATTAAAATGGCGTTTGGTTTTGATGAGACCGGGATCTGGTTTCCATATTTGGATATCTGAAAACCACATCGATTCCAATTAAACGTAGGTTGTTAATCCATGTGGAGCAAGTGAAGACTCGAGGTGTAAGGGCTATACGTCAGTATAACTCTGTGGGTGATTCCATAATGAGTTTGACAGAATAGTGCTTACAGATTTGAGATGGTGAATCAGAGTGCAAGGGCTATGGTCGTTGACTCTGAGGGTGATTCCAAAACGAGTGCAACGAGATAGTGCCTTCGGTTTCATTCGAACCCGGAGCGAACTTGTATGGATTGAATGCTTTCAGCACATCGTCAGGCGGACGATGAGCATTCTAAGATAATTGGTCCTATAAAGGTAATCGCAGCCTCAGGCCTCATCAACCGGGAATGGCTAAAACATGGGAGGTGCAGCAAGGCTTCGTTGGTCGCTCCCACTGGAGAGCGAGATACATCCCTGTGCAGAAGTCCCTTTGTATTTCGGCTGTGTGGGCAGTTGGAACTGCAGCCAACTGCGGGGTGGTCTTGTTCGGGACTATTCAGTAAGGAATGGTCCCGGTCTTGTGTTGCAGGGGATGAAGGGAGTAATCCTCGGTACGGTGATCTAGGCCACGTACTGTGACGGGCGGTACCCCAGTAGCCCTGCCATTGATGGAAACCCATTTTCCTTACGAGACCCTACGGTTTTGTTTGTATTACCCACTTTTGTGGCTAGTAGCTGGAATTTAATAGATGTAACAATTTCGGCTATTTCATATTTATTTGAAAACCCTAGACACTATTATAATATCACTGGATTTCCTATCAAAATGTTTTGGTTAGCGTAAGGTAAAAACTTTTCCATGTTTATGTGTGGGAAGTCTTACGTGATACCTTTTCTTTTCAAAGGTTTTTCTAAAGTTAAGCAATCTTAAACCGTTTACTCACACCAGACCCCTGTCTGACCTGAGTGTTTATTTTCTGTTTTATTAAACTCTTGGGTACTCATATTATATATGAGTAGTCAAGTGATTCAGGTTATCTCTTGACAAGTTTGGAGGAGCATTGGAGCAGAAGGCTTCAGCGTATAGATTTATAGTTAGAGTTTTCGCTGTGTGTTATTCTGATTGATTGTCTTATATTGTATTAGACAGAAATGTTATAATTGTCTAAATTGAGATGTTCAGTTGTATACTCTGATGTATATGATACTATGTATATGTTCTATATTATATTTAAATCGTTCCGCTGTGAGATTCTGATGTGTTGTTTCTTTTTCTTCTCTTTTTTTTCTTCTTTTATCCCTTTCTCTCTTAATTAGTGATGTGATTTTCTGGTGATAGAAAGTCGGGTCGCTACACGATGTCTCGGCTTTTCGATTCATTGGACGTATGGTTTGCACTATGTCGATGTTCCGAATTGTTTTGTGTTTCGATTCATCTGATGTACCGTTTGTACTACATCGATGCCTTGGCTTTTCGATTCATTGGACGTACTGTTTGCACCGCGTCGATGTTCCGAATTGTTTTTGTGTTTCGATTCATTGGATGTACCGTTTTTACTACGTCGTTGTCTCGGCTTTTCGATTCATTGGACGTACTGTTTGCACTACGTCGATGTTCCGAATTGTTTTGTGTTTCGATTCAACTGATGTACCGTTTGTACTACATCGATGTCTCGGCTTTTCGATTCATTGGACGTACCGTTTGCACTGCGTCGATGTTCCGAATTTGTTTTGTGCTTTGATTCATTAGATGTACCGTTTGTACTATGTCGATGTCTCGACTTTTCGATTCATTGGACGTACCGTTTGCACTGCGTCGATGTTCCGAATTGTTTTGTGTTTCGCTTCATTTGATGTACCGTTTGTACTACGTCGATGTCTCAGCTTTTCGGTTCATTGGACGTGCCATTTGCCCTACGTTGATGTTCCGAATTGTTTGTGATACACGTGTTGGGAGATTTCAGGCTCCTGCTCAATATTGGCCATCCTTTTCTTGTGATTTTTAGATTTCTAATTATTGATTTATGGAATTTATGTTTCACCAACTTTTACAATTGGCATTGATATGTATGTCATTTTTTGTGGCTTGTTGAATTAAATAAAGAGTATGACATTCATTTTTATCTTTGAGAAGATTCTTTTGATATTGATTAATCTCTTGTTGATTTCCAATTACATACTTATCACAGTATGTCATTATGCTTATTATACGTTTTTGTCATATCTCTTATTCTATATCATTTCATATGATATTTTTAGCTAGACTGATCCGTTTATTATTTTCTTTTTAAATAATACTCGGGTCAGACTGAGATTTTACAGATGCTTCTGCTTGACTCCTTATCGGACCATCATCTAATCTTTTGGCTAACTACTTTAGTTTGGTAGTTTTTGTTTTATACATTTTAGATATTGACTCCTTGATGTACGCATATTCGTTTGTCTTGCACTTGTATCTATTCTTTTGTGATATTGTGGATCTTGTTAGACCACTACTCTGATATACACTTTTATATGTAATATTCATATCTATTTCCGCCTTTGTGATATGAATTGCATGTGACTGATTTGTGTTATGCTTATTTCCATATTTGTTTCCGAAGATTATATATAGCCACTGTGTAGCAGCTTTGAGTTTGTGTCGGTATGTCAGATTTCCTCTTGAGATGAAAAGTTATATTTTTATCTGGCACATCGGCACTCGCGCAAAGCAATTACACGAATGGTCGCTCCTCAACAGCCTTATTCTCCGTGCTAGTTGACGACATTACCCGGTAGTGTCCTTGTCTAGCGTGGGTATAGAAGTGGGGCGTCACACTCCATCTCCAGGAAAGACCACAAGCACTCCGATCAACTTGATCACCCGAATCAACCCAAAATGCAAAATCCAAACAATCTTGAACTGCTTCCTCAATCCATCACTAAAAATCGAGACCTTACATTTAAAAATCATAATTTTATTTAGGGATTCTATTTGCATTCCTGGACCAATGAATTAGGATAGCTGAATTTTCTATATATCAAACATGCATTGTTCTTGGAGGTTTCCAGTGAGATTTTCGAACTTATTTTAACTTAAATAAATTTTAAAACTTACTTTATCAATAAACAATTTTTTTTTGTTTAAATACCAAATCCTATCAGTGATTTGATCAATAGAAAATGAATTTTGGAATAAACTTGACCCTGAAAACTAAAGACAGAGAGATCTCTCATAAAAACAAACATGCATAAGCATCTATATGTCCATATATATACATACAAAAATTCATATATAACAAGCATACTTATTCCAGACTTTAACTCAGGCAACCAAATTCATATACTTAAATTTTAGAGAGAAAAAAATGTTACTCACCTATTCAAATGAAGAACAGAGCCTATTTTATTTTGAAAAAGCTTTTGAATCCTTTAAAACAGGAATGGCCTTAGCTTCTTCGATTTCTTTGAAAATTGGTTGTTATTGAATCTTGCATGCATGCTACTAAAACCTGATCAACTTGCTTGTTGAGATGTGTTGCTTTAGATCAGGTTTGAGGAAGAATGCATGCATTTGATTTCTTTAGTTTTGAAAATGCAGACAATTGATTTTGCAAAAATTGGTTCCAGGCCGCTTTCAAAACAGAGAAGATTGTCTTGATGATCTCTACTTTAATTTTGAAACTGATCTACAGGTTATTGTTTGAACTTGAAAAGGATTACAGGTTTTTTGATACTTTTCAAATTTGAGGAGGATGATAGGTTTGATTACAGATTTTTGAATCCGAAACTTTGAAAATGAATTAAGGATGTTGAATTTGGTTTTGCAATTGCATTACAGTTTGACAGAATGCATGCATTTCTGGTTTAAAGATGATTTCAGATTTTTTTTTTTTTGCTTCGGTTTTTCTTTGATTAGAATTAGAAAAGAAAATTGAAGAGGAGGAAACAATTTTTATAAAGGCTGAAATTGATTTAACAAAAATAAAAGAAAAAGATGGGAATTAAATGACACTTGTCATATTGTTTAATCCATTACTTAACACATGTTATTAGATTACTTAATATATTAACATATGTCTTTGTTTTATTTTCTTTTTATATTAAATGTTTACATGAAAGCTTTTTTATTAATTTATTAGTTTATAAATACTTATTTATACATATAGATAATTTGATAGAAAATAAAATCAATTATATTTATAAATAAAAGCTTATACAAATATCTTTAATTCAAATATTTCAAAATATATATCTTTTGAATTTAAAAGTTAATTCAAATTAAATTATTAAAATCCAATTTTAAAAATCAAGATATAGATATACATATATAACTACTTATTAAATTTAAAAATAACAATTCTATTTCTATATAATCTATTTATGTTTATAAAACTAAGTATTATAATTATTATTTGAAAATAACAAATTTAACAATTTTAGTTAATTTATAAAAGAGATTATAAATTACTTCTATTATTAAATGAATTAATACCATATGTTATAATGTATTTTATACTTCTATTTTCAAATCATATATATCAAGTAATATTTAAAAAGAAATAAAACAAACCTTTTATTTAAATTTAAACTTAAGCTAAGATATAATTTTAAACAAATAACATTTACCTTAAGTATTTTAAAACTATATAGTTATTTATTTAAATAGCTTTGAATTTTTTTATATTAGATTAAATCAAATTTCCAAATTATTAAAAATATTAGAATTATAAAATTTGCTTTATTTGTTAAATTGAAAACAAAGCTTATCTATTTACAATATATACAAATATATTTACATTATAAATAGAAAACAATTTCTTAGCTTTTTAAAAGATAAAATTCACCAATTAAATATGTATTAAAAGAAGATTAAAATTTAATTAACAAAGATTATCAAATCAATTTAATTTTTTTAACACGGATTATTAAATTGTTGCCCAAAATTCCGGGTCATCACATTCTTCCCCCTTTAAAAGAATTTTTCCCCCAAAATTTAAAAGCAAAGGTAATTTAATAATCTCACGAAAGATTTAATTTAAAAATACAAGCATATATTATCAATCATATTCTAACAACCAATTCACCCAATCAAACAAATCTAACTATCCAGACAAAATTTTGGATAGAATTTCCTAGAGTTTCCCAAGTATAAATACCGGAATATTCGCTCTACAGAATCCAAACAATCTACATTACTAACAAAGCTCCTACTCATCTAGATCTACAACTGAACTGGATATATGACCACAGACAAGTCTGACTCAATAACCAAATCTCCCAGAACAGTTAGTTTCAGAACCAGAGATGAATCATACACGTACTCCCTCAGAGAACGTGAAACATAATGAATCCCAGTTATCCAAACTGGCAGGTCAATCTTGCAGACCAAAGCACTTATCCTACCAGAACACAGAAAGATCCAAAACACCTCGGAGCTAGCTTCCCAATCTTACCAAAACTTATAGATCCTAAAACTGGAGAAAACTTATCCATAATCAAATCTATGACTCTTATCCCAAAAATTCTTTAGACGATCCAGGGCTGCCTACATCCTTCCTGATCAGCTCAACCTTCGCTGATGCCTCTAGAAACAATTTAACCAAAAACAACCCAACACAATGATCCTCCAAGATCAACCAATATCAAGAACATCAACTCTATTCACAACCATCATAAGAAAACAAACTTCTCCTATCTGGAAAAGAAAAGCAGATGCACTCCCAAACTGCTTCCGCCGCACAACTCTGATCTGGAGTAGAAGAAAATGCCGATGATGAACATGAGCACAAACTGGACAACACATCCCATAAATATGGTTCAACAGATCCATAAAGAGAAAACTCAGAAGTTCCACCAAAACCCGAGCTGCTTCACCAAACTCTCACACAAGGAACCATCCTTCTACTAAGATGAACCATCAGTATCACTCCCTAGAGATGCCTCGATCCCATGTAAAGATAACCCAAGAGAACACTCAGCTATCGTAAGTCACTTTTGCGATCAACCAAGCCTCATTACCGAAGCAAACACACCTCCTTAAACTTGTTCCAAAGAAACATCTTTGGAAACATCCATAATCATGCGTCTCATCACGCAGCCATTACTTCCTGATGTTGCCAAGACACCATCACTCACTTCTGCCTAACCGACAGATCCAAATTCTACTCAACCAACTTCAAAGATGGACTCCGAACCTTAACAGGTTACCTTCAGAGATCGATGAAATCCTTACACCACTGCAAAGTTCACTCGAGACGGTATTGGGTCTACAGTCTCAGTAGATACACTTCCAACCTCAACAATCTGACTCCAACCATTGGTAGTAGTCGTGTTACACACACCACTACCCTATCTACCTTTATAACTTAGATTGGAAAACCCGAACAGGTAACCCAAAAAATAGGTAGAAATAGTGTGTATATATATAAATAAATAAATATATATATATATATATCAAAATTACAAATACGCTCTTTCAAGAAGAAATCACTCCAAAGCCTAGGTATTCACTTAACCTAGCACTCTGGTACCAACTATAACGACCCGCCATTCATCCTACCGAATGATGCATCGTTAATAAGAAAGAAAGGGATATAAAAGAGAATGATAGAGAAGAAAGAAAGAAACAACATCAGAATCTCAATAGTGGAACAAGTAAATTATATTAATCACATAAGTATTTACATAATATACAACATCCATCAGAGTTACACATATTATACACCACATACTAGATAGTTATAAACACCTATCTAGTTATTACAACTTAATACAACACAAAAAAATGACTCAGAGAACACACAGCAGAACACTATATATATATACAACGTTGAAGCCTCCTGCTCCATTGCTCCTCCAGTATTCGTCAAAGCTAACCTCAATCCCTTGGCTACTCGTAAAATTTAAGTACCCAAGAGTGTGAGAAAAACAAAATAAACTCCAGGTCAGACATGGGTCTGGTGTGAGTAACAGGTTTAGGTTGCTTAACTTTTGAAACCTTTGAAAACAAAAGTTATCACGTAAGACACCCCATTAATAAACATGGGTTAGTTTTTACCTTACGCTAACCAAAACATTTGATAGGAAATCCAGCGATATTATAATTGGGTCTAGGGTTTCAAGTAAATATAAAATAGCCGAAATTGTTACATACATGAAATTCCAGCTACTAGCCATAAAAGTGGGTAATACAATCAAAACCGTAAGGGCACGTAGGAAGAATGAGTTTCCATCAATGGCAGGGCTACTGGGGTATCGTCCGTCACAGTACGTGGCCTAGATCACCGTACCAAGGATTACTCCCAATCCCATGCAACACAAAGCCAGAACCATCCCTTACTGGACAGTCCCGAACAAAACAACCCCACAGTTGTTTGCAACCAACTTCCCACACAGACGAATATAAAGGGACCTCTAGACAGGGGTAAATCTCGTCCTACTTGGGGATGACCCACTTAGTCTTGCTGCACCTCCCCTGTTTTAGCCATCCCCGATTGATGAGGCTTGAGGCTACGATTACCTTTAGAGAACACATCTCTTAGAATGCTCATCGTCCACCTGACGATGTTCTGAAAGCATTCAATCCATACAAGTTCGTTCCGGGTTCAAACGAAATTGAAGGCATTATCTCTTTACACTCATTTTGGAATCACCCTCAGAGTTAATGACGATAACCCTTGCACTCTTATTCTTCATCTTCACTTGAGATTCACGACCTATCATTAATTTGGATCGATGTGGTTTTCGGATATCCAAATTTGAAAACCCGATCCCAGTCTCATCAGAATCCAAAATGCCATCTTTTAGGTCCAAGTTGTTTTAAAGTTAAAACAATTCAATTCTATTATCTATATACACACAGATAGATAATTCGTAGTATCACAATAGATAATCTACATTATCATCACAAATAGATAATTCACACTATTATAATAAACAGATAATCCACATTATCATCACACTTCAACCAAAACATCCATATCACACAACATTACTTCTCTCATATTTGAGATCTCAAACCATTCAAGGCAATCAATATCATCTATACATACATATGCAATGATTAATCACTATCTATAATTAATTTAAAGTGAAATAAATTAATTACTTTATCTCTACTTAATTTAAAATAAATTAAATTGATTACTTCATCACATATTTCTTGCTTATATAACCATTAATTAATTACAAATTAATTAATTAATCATCCTCTAATTATCCACCTTAATTAATCATCCTTTATTAATTATTCTTTAATTACATTGAAGTAATTATTCAATAATTAATTTTACAAATGAATTATTCTTAACCAAATACAGTAATTAACCTTTAATTACTTCATCAATTAATTGACTATAATTAATTACATTAATCCTTAATTAATTATAAATAATTAAATACTTCATAATCACTTATTATTGATTAATAAAGTTTAATTAATCAATACTTAATTACATCATTAATTATTAATTAATGATCCTTAATTACTTCTTAATTAATTATTAACCATAATTATTAATCACTCATGATTAATCATAAACAGTAATTAACTACCCTTAATTACTTTATTAAATAAATTAATTACATTAATCCTTAATTAATTACATTAATCAGTTACCTTTTTATCACTTATTAATGATTAATTAATCTTAATTAATCAATTCTTAATTACATCATTAATTATATTGATTAATTATCCTAATTACTGCTTTAATTATTAATTACTCTATTTAAATTAATTACATTAAGTAATTAATCTTGTATTAAACCCCATTTATTGATCACTCTTGATTATTCACATTCAGTAATTAACTACCCTTAATTACTTCATTAAATAAATTATTTACTCCTTAATTATCTTTAAAATTAATATTTAATTGATTATATTTATTAATCACCCTAGATTAATCTATTTAGTAATTAATTACCCTTAATTAATCACATCACTTAATTATCTTCAAATAACTTTACTAATTAATTCTTAAATTAATTACACTAAGTAATTAATTATTAATTACTCTCACTAAGTAATTATCCTTCATATAAATTACACAAAGTAATTAACCCAAACTATTTCCATACTTCAATTAATTACATCTAGTAATTTACCATCACTAATTACTTCACTAAGTAATTTCACTTCAATAGTTACATTAAGTAAGTATACTTAACCCATCATCTAGTGATTATCTTAAATTAATTAAACTTAAATAATTAAATTAAACTAATCTTATTAAACTTAATTAATTACAATGAGTAATTAATTCTTTAATTACTTTCATTAAGTAATTATACTTAACAAATTCCATAAATGTTTATCTTAAATTAATTAATATAATTATTATTTAGAATTAATCACATTAATTAAATATTAAATAACCTTTAGTTAATGATCTTCATTAACTATTAATCAATTCCTTAATTACTTTTCTTAAGTAATTAAACTTAAATTAATCATTATTGATTACAAATTAATCAATCTTTATTAACCAATTAATTAATCTCTAATTATTTAATTAATTAAGTGCTTAACTGTAACTTAATTAATCTTTAATTACTTGATTAATTAATCTTTAATCATTAATTAAAATCTAATTTCATCAAATTAAAAATCCTTAATTACAAATTAAATATTCCTAATTGATTAATCTTAAACCTTAATTAATTAATTTAAAACCCTTAATTTTTAAATTAATCAATCCAAATCATTAATTAATTAAATAATTAATTATTCTTAATTATCTTAATAATTTAATTATCCTAAATTATTGAACCTTTAAGATAAAAACGTTTTTTCTTAACAATGATTTAATTATCATTTACAAATACATTTGTAAACATTTTACTTTCAAATTTACATTTAAATTTCATTTCAAATTAAAAATTAAAATGAATACAAACTTAACAAAATTTTAGAAACAATTTACAAACTCTGTAAATCATATGTTAAAGACACACTTTCTTATAAAAGGAACTTACAAGAGTTTAAAACCAAATTCATTTAAATTCAAATTATTTTAAAATACACTTTAAACATTTTTAAAATTTGTAGAACACTTAAAATTTGATAAAACTTAATCTATTTTAAAAATAGGATACTAATTCATTTTGAATCCATACTTTAAAACTTATTTAAAATTTTGATTAAAACTTGCTTCAAAACTTTGATTAAAACCTACTTTTCATTTTTAAATTTAGTTTAAATTTCAAAATCTTAAACACTGTCAGGTTTTAAAAAAAAACCTGTAATCTAAAAATGACTTAAGCCAGACCTAAACTACTTTGAGTCAAAACCCACATATCTTCGAGTAAAATACTCGAATTACTCGAGACAAACTCGAGTAAAATTCCTGCATCAACCCAAACTAAATAAAATTTCAGATCATCAGAATACAAGTGCACCATGCACATGCACGATGCCTCTGACCACCTCCGATCATCACTAAACCCTCAAGCAAATCAACGATCATCCCCAGATCAGTCTACGACTATCTAATCTTCACCATCATTTCGAAATCAGATTCTAGCAAATAAACCCAAAACTGGAACCCAAGTCAAAACCTGGAATCATCTCGTCAATGCATCTCTGACCACTAGAAAGTCAGAAGCTCCAGCCACCACTTCGCCGACGTCCAAGCTTTCATTCCTCTCAGTTTTTTTAAACTCGATCAACCAGAGAAATCATGCTGATCAAATTACCCAAGCCAATCAAAACTAAAGTTACAACCCAAAACAACCTCATTCCGCGCGCTACAATGCATGGCACACTCATTAGACATTTTTCCCATCATTTCTGATCATTCCTTCATCTCCACGAAAGGCCACAAGCACTCCGATCAACTTGATCACCAGAATCAACCCAAAATGCAAAATCTAAACAATCTTGAACTGCTTCCTCAATCTAACACTAAAAATCATGACCTTACTTCTAAAAATCATAATTTTGTTTAGGGATTCAATTTACATTCCTGGACCAAGGAATTAGGATAGTTGAATTTTCTCTTATATTAAACATGCACTGTTCTTGGAGGTTTCCAGTGAGATTTTCAAACTTATTTTAACTTAAATAAATTTTAAAACTTACTTTATCAATAAACAAACAAATTTTGTTCAAATACCGAATCCTATCCGTGATTTGATTAATAGAAAATGAATTTTGGAACAAACTTGACCCTGGAAACTAAAGACAGAGAGATCTCTGATAAAAACAAACATGCACAAGCATCTTTATGTCCATATATATATATATATATATATATATATATATATATATATATACAGAAAAATGCATATGTAACAAGCATGCTTATTCCAGATTTTAAATTAGGCAACCAAATTCATATACTTAAGTTTTAAAGGAAAAAAAACTGTTACTCACCTGTTTAAATGAAGAATAAAGCCTATTTTATATTGAAAAAGCTTTTGAATCCTTTAAAAATGGAATGGCCTCAGCTTCTTTGATTTCTTTGAAAATTGATTGTTATTGAATCTTGCATGCATGCTACTGAAACTTAATCAACTTGCTTGTTGAGATGTGTTGCTTTAGATCAGGTTTGAGGAAGACTGTAGGCACTTGATTTCTTTAGTTTTGAAAAATGTAGACATTTGATTTTGCAAAAATTGGTTCCAGGTTGCTTTCAAAACAGCGAAGATTGTTTTGATGATCTCTGCTTCAATTTTGAAACTAATCTACAGGTTATTGTTTGAACTAGAAACCGATTACAGGGTTTTTGATACTTTTCAAATTTGAGGAGGATGACAGGTTTGATTACAGATTTTTGAATCTGAAACTTTGAAAATGAATTCAGGATGTTGAATTTTGTTTCTCAATTGCATTACAGTTTGACAGAATGCATGCATTTCTGGTTTAAAGATGATTTCAGATTTTGTTTTTGCTTCAGTTTTATTTGATTAGAATTAGAAAAGAAAATTGAATAGGAGGAAACAATGTTTATAAAGGCTGAAATTGATTTAACAAAAATAAAATAAAAAGATGGAAATTAAATGACACTTGTCATACTGTTTAATCCATTACTTAACACATGTTATTAGATTACTTAATATATTAACGCATGTCTTTGTTTTATTTTCTTTTTATATTAAATATTTACATGAAAGCTTTTATATTAATTTATTAGTTTATAAATACTTATATATATATATATAATTTCAAAGAAAATAAAATCAGTTATATTTATAAATGAAAGCTTATACAAATATCTTTAATTCAAATATTTCAAAATATCTATATTTTGAATTTTAAAATTAATTCAAATTCAAATTAAATTATTAAATTCTAATTTTAAAAATCAAGTTATATGTATACATATATAACTACTTATTAAATTTAAAAATAACAATTCTATTTCTATATAATCTATTTGTGTTTATAAAACTAAGTATTATAATTATTATTTGAAAATAACAAATTTAACAATTTTAATTAATTTATAAAAGAGATTATAAATTACTTCAATTATTAAATGAATTAATACCATATGTTATAATGTATTTTAAACTTCTATTTTCAAATCAAATATATCGAGTAATATTTAAAAAGAAATAAAAAAACCTTTTATTTAAATTTAAACTTAAGCTAAGATATAATTTTAAATAAATAACATTTACCTTAAGTATTTTAAAGCTATATAGTTATTTATTTAAATAGCTTTGAAAAGTTTTATATCAGATTAAATCAAATTTCCAAATTACTAAAAATATTAGAATTAGAAAATTTGCTTTATTTGTTAAATTTAAAACAAAGCTTATCTCTTTAAAATATATACAAATATATTTACATTATAAATAGAAAACAATTTCTTAGCTTTTTAAAAGATAAAATTCACCAATTAAATATTTATTAAAAGAAGACTAAAATTTAATTAACAAAGATTATCAAATCAATTTAATTTTTTTAACACAGATTACAAATTGATATTGCCCAAAATTCCTGGTCATCACAAAAATCCTTAAAAAAAATATTTAATCGATTGTTGTTGTGAATATATTCGTAACCACGAGTTTAGAATTGAACATTTATAATGTTTATCTCTAAATTGTTCTTTGTCAAAATGTATCAATAAAAGGATATTAATACATGTTTTGAGACCAATGTACATAATTCGCATGATACAATTGATAGTGTTATCCGTCCTTTTGACCAGGCAGTATGTAGATAGACTGGACGAACTGAATTTGAATGCTATCAAGGAAAGAGGCACGAAGAAATAGCCGTGAAGTCTAGAAACTATGTACAACCATGGTTACGAGGCTAAAACAAGACCATTTCAGAAGTTATAAGACTTGATCCATCAATCCGATGAATCGGTACCGACCAATGGCTATGGATCGACATCGATCTATATGATCTCCTCAGAACCACTCCATTTTTCTCCTACAATTAGTCTTGATGCTCAAAGTCTATTCTAAGCTCCATAGATCGATCACCTATTATTTGCTATCAAACGTCTCAAACACTAGAAATCAACAACTCTACTCCTCCACTGATCTAACATTTGGACTAAGAAACAAGCTCATAACCATAACAACAAGTTGGGAAGCACATTGAAAATGATATATCACTTCATATCAAAGTGGTTAGAAGAATCCATAAGAAGGTATAATAGATCGGTACTAATCCATGCCTATGGATCGCTACTGATCCATAGCTATTTGCAGACAAGGCTACGTTTTCTTGAGATAAACCGCTCCTAAATCATGGAGAATGTGGAGGAGGATGTGCTATAGCTTTTCCCGATGACCTACAACTATAAATAGGCATGTAAGCGCATCTTTTGCTCTCTTGCAATTTTTAAATAATGTCTTGTAATTTCCTATGGAGTGGTACCAAACCATAAGAATAAAACTTGTAAAACAGTAGTATCATAAATAAATAAAACTCAAATGGATGCAGATAACGATTAATTGAACCATTATAAACATGTGTTGTTCTATTTTTGCTCATTTTCATTTACTTTTCATCATGTTTATTCTCTACTTAATCCTTTGGTTGTTGTCGCCACATTTCGGCGTTTTCATTAAGAAAATTGTTCTCAATTTGTGTGGATCCATCATCTACTATTGATTTGCCTAAATCCAAGAGATAGATCCGGTTTTCTTCATTTTTGGAATTTTTAACTACTCAGAATTTTAGAAAATCTACAAAAGTGCTTTCTACCATGGCTTCCAAAAGAGATTGATCCACTAATTCATGTGCTACTAAGAATGTTGAGAATGCTAGTTCCCAATATGTTGAGGAGGTTACACAGAAAACTACTAACGAAGGTTAGAACCCAACATATGTGATTACTAGGGTTGAAATGGATCGTATGATGAAGCAAATGGATGGCAATTTCTTGGAAACCCAATGAACCGAATCAGTAAATGAAGTAGAGCTTGAATTTGTTGAATCAGCTGGCAAACAATTATATGAGAAGCAGAAGGAATATAACATCTTCTAGTTCAGAATTTGATAGTTCCTCGTTGTCGGAGCAAAGGCAGAGGAAAAAGAAACTAAAGATGGCTTAGAAGGACACCGGAAGGTCGAAATAGAAAAGGGGATCAAATCACGGCCAAGACCTATGGATCTATATTGATCCATCTAGATGGATCAGTGCCGAAACATATAATCATGGTGTTAACCACCTTTTGGCAAGGCCGTGGACAAATGGATTTAACTAAATCGACTGCTCGTTTTTCGAGGCTGGAATACAGTGGGTTTGAGTCAACTGAATGGGTAGACGATCAGTCACGGATGATAAATATGATTACGAAGCCGAAGTTCGACATAGCATGGTTCGGTCACTGGATTTCTGCCAGTAGGTTCGGTCAGGATGGCGTGCTTTGATCTTGATGGTGTGGTTCAGTCTCAGTGGCATGGCTTGGTCGTACATGGCTTGGTGTTGGCGTATAGTCCGGTTAAGGTGGTTCGGCTTAAGTCGATCAGGATCCTGTTTTGGGTTCGGAAAGCATTTGGAGATAGGATCGGTTGTTTAGTTTTGGATCAGTAATGAGCGTTTGGTCATTGTGGTTCGGCATTTTTGGATCGGTCGTTTTAGAGTTAATCGGTAGGTAGGCTAGAAGACGATAGGGATGAAAGGGAGTGCGGATTAAGGATCTTAAGGATAATTTAACACTAGAGGGGGGATGAATAGTGTTTAATGGATTCTAAGACTTATATGGACTAATTTAAAAATTATAATATAAATAAATGCAGAACTTAATCATAAAACAATCACAGAATCATACACGGATGCAAAAAGTAAATAAAAAGCAACACACCGGATTTTATACTGGTTCGGAGTTACCTTACGTCTAGTCCTGTACCATGGCAAACACCTCATGCATATTTTTATTATACCAATGTCGAGATTACAATCCTCAATTTCTAAAGGCCTTGAGGTACCCTTCCGTCTCTCGAGTCCGGGGCAAACTCTCTTGATTTACGGGACACAAGATCACCCAATTGATTTCCAAGCACAACCACACTTTATAGAGAGACTCGATAAACTTTTGATTACAAATTGATCCTATAACTCTGAATGGCGATCTTCGAGAGAGGGCGGAGAATTAAATAAGAATGAGATTCCAATTTGATTCACTTAGGAATTCGGTAGAATTTCAGCACGGCCTTAAAAATATTAAAATTTTGAAATATGGATTTGTGGAGAAGAAGGAGTGAAGAAAATAAGAAATTTGTTAGTTAAAAAAATTCATTTGTCAAGGCTATTAATAGACCACCAATGGTCATAATCATTCGTGAAGAGATTTAAACTAATAGACACTTCTTTTGAAATTTGAAACTTTTGAATTCGGCCACCATGTCGACATGGGGTATCCCATGATGTCGACATCCTTAGTTAAAAAATTATGTAAAATTTATTTTGAAAATGGTATTGAAAGAAAAACAAGATGAAATGATTTTGGAGTAAAATAAACTAATTTTTCTATGTTTTAAAATAAAGAAGAGTAGAAAAATATATTTTTAGAATGTATATATAAATTTGCTTTTAAATCTCAAGTATATATATATATTATAAAGAATTTTTAAAACTCAGGGGATAGTTTTAAAAATAAACGAAGTTTAAAACAAGAGTTTATTTAAAAACAAAAACAAAGAATATATTAAGGCTAAAACATTTTTTCGAAAATCATTTGAAAAGACAATTTTTAAGACTAAAATATTTTGAAAAGCAATTTTGAAAATCATTTCGAAAAACCACTTTGAAGTAGTTTTGCAAGCCTCTTCCTAGAGAATATCTCATCACATCAGGACTCGAGAACTTGTACAAAACCAAGATGTTCGTGGGTTTATAAGCCACTTATCGTAGGTTTGTAAGCTACTTGTTGTGGGTTTCTAAGCCACTAAGAAGGTAGAAATGGGTTACATCCCAAATGATTTAGATTGAAGATTTCCGTGCTATTATCCGATGAAGATACCTTTGTCGAATTTATGTTCAAATTTTTCTAAATTATCTTTTGTATTAAGAATAAAACACTTACTACCAAAAACTTTAAAATAAGCTACTGTGGGTTTCTTAGTGTAAAGTAATTTACATGGTGTTTTATTAGTTAATGATCTAATTAAAATCCTATTTATTATATAACAAGTTGTAGCGACTGCTTCAGCCCAAAAGCTTTTAGGTAAGTTACTATCAGAAAGCATTATTCTAGCACACACTTGAATCATTCTATTCTTACGTTCTAACACTCCATTTTGTTGTGGAGTTCTTGAAAAAAAGAAATTATAGTAATTCCTTTTTTATTACAGAAATTATCAAAATTTTCGTTTTCAAATTCTCCACCGTGATCACTACGAATAGTTTTTATTTTTAAAGAAAGTTGATTTTGAATTATTATAGCAATTTTTTAAAATAATTCAAAAGCAGCACTTTTAAGTTTAAGAAAAATTCTCCAAGTGTATCCAGAATAATCATCTACAATTACAAAAACATATTTATTGCAATTAATTGATTGAACTTGAGATGGACCAAATAAATCTAAATGAAGTAATTCTAGAGGTTTAGAAGTAGAAGTTATATTTAATTTAAATGAATTTTTCTTAAGTTTTTCCAATTGGCAAGCATCACAGTATTTCCAATTGGCAAGCATCACATATACTGTCCACTTTAAAGTTTAACTTAGGAAGACCTCTAACTAAGTCAAGTTTTGATAACCTAGATAACAGTTTGAAATTTAAGTGACCAAATCTTTTAGGCCAAATCCAAGGGTCACTTGTATTGGCCAAAAGACATAAGTTATCATTTGAAACTTTCATACTAAGGATGTAAATGCTTTTCTTCCTAATTCCTTCAAAGATAATATTTGACTTATTATCTTCTATGTGACACTTATCTTTTCCAAATTTAATTTTAAATCCATTATCACATAGTTGACTTATACTAAGAAAATTATGTTTTAAATTCCTAACTAGCAAAATATCATAAATAAGAGGAGTTTTAGAATTACCGACATTGCCGATGCCAATCACATATTCTTTTGAGTTATATCCCAAGTTGACCAATCCACCATCTTGATATATAATGTCATTGAGTATCTTGGGATTTCCAGTCATATGCCTTGAACAGCCACTATCAAGTATCTATTTTTAACAAAATTTCCTAAAAATGCCATTTTTAACATTTCAAGTTTCAGATTATGAAAACTATAAAAACCTATGCTTTGATACAAATTGAAAGGGAGTGCGGATTAAGGGTCTTAAGGATAACTTAACATCTAGAAGGGGTGAATAGTGTTTAATGGATTCTAAGACTTATATGGACTAATTTAAAAATTATGATATAAAAAATTGTAGAACTTAATTACAGAACAATCACAAAATCAAACACAGATGCAGAAAGTAAATAAAAAGCTGTAAAAGGAAAGAACACACCGGATTTTATACTGGTATGGAGTTACTCTACATCCAGTCCTGTACCAAGGCAGACACCTCATATATATTTCTATTATACCAATGTCAAGATTACAATCCTTAATTTATAAAGGCCTTGAGGTACCCTTCTGTCTCTCGAGTCCGGGGCAAATTCTCTTGACTTACGAGACACAAGATCACCCAATTGATTTCTAGGCACAACCACGCCTTATAGAGAGGCTCGATAAACTTTTGATTACAAATTGATCCAATAACTCTGAATAGCACTTTGATCTTCGAGAGAGGGCAGAGAATCAAATAAGAATGAGATTCCAATTTGATTCACTTGGGAATTTGGCAGAATTTCGGCACGATCTTAAAAATATGAAAATTTTAGAATATGGATTTGTGGAGAAGAAAGAGTGAAGAAAACAAAATTTGTTAGTTAAAAAAATTCGTTTATGAAGGCTATTAATAGACTACCAATGGTCATGACCATTCGTGAAGAGATTTAAACGAATAGACACTTCTTTTGAAAATTTAAACTTTTGAATTCAACAGCCACCCTGTTGACGTGGAGTATCCCATGATGTCGACATTCTTAGTTAAAAAATCATGTAAAATTTGTTTTGAAAATGGTATTGAAAGGAAAACAAGATGAAATGATTCTGGAGTCAAATAAGTTAATTTTCTTATGTCTTAAAATAAAGAAGAATAGAAAAATATATTTTTAGAATGTATATATAAAATTGATTTTAAATCTCAAGTATATATTGTAACATCCCGCCTTTTCGCACACTTTAAACCGACACACGTGCCAATTCAAAGCATACGCAAGGGAGGATTGTTATGGGGTAAATAAGAAAAAACAGAGAAGAAATAAAACAAAATAGAATCTCACAGCGGAAGGATAAAATATAATAATCAATATACAGTTCATGATAACTGTTTACAAAATATTTATTTTACTTATACAATGAATATCAGAGTTACACATACCAATACAATCAATGCAGCGGAAATTTAGAGTGTGGTGCAATACTATAAATAATATAATACGGATTCTTCATCTTCGTCCTCCAAAGCTAAAATCTTCGATCCTGAAACGCTCGGACTGACCCAAGCGAATTTGAAAAGACAAAAACACTCGAGTCAGACTAAAAGATCTTATGTGAGTTAAATTAACAGAAATAAATATGAGTACAGTAACTCAAGAGATGTTCGGGATTTACATCTCCTAAGGATCCGTTAAACTATTTACTATGTAGTATATTGCGCTATTATAATAGTGTCTATATATAAAATAAACTTACTTTTTAATAGCGTTAAGGGGTTACCCATACAGCCCTTAACACAAATAATGCCAATAGTCTATACAGTACCGTAATACCTCCTGATCGGGAAGCTACCAGAGGATACTCCATAGGTACGACACAAATAGAAACTCGTAGTAAAGGCTCGGTATGGTAGGTGACACGGCACAACTAGGCAATGCCAGGGTAGATATACCAATTGCTATCCAGGCTGGTGGAAACGCGTAGCCGCAGTTACCGCCCACCTCGGACTAACTCCCCAAAATCAAAATATAGAAGTGGCCACTGAATCAATCCAAAATCAAAGTATAATATCGAAGAGGAGGGTCCGATCAGAGGAATGACCTCATTGGCCTGAGAATCGCTCCTGTTTTAGCCACCTTATGCCAACTCACGGGAGTCGGGTCCACGTATTTACCTTACAGGAAACGTCGCCACCATCTACTTCATTCTGGAATCTCCACCGCGTACACAGTTAGTCAAAGAGGTTTTCGGTATCGACAGAAAGTATGTCCATATCCGATCCCGGTCTCTTTGCCAACCCATCGTTATTATAACACCGCGGTCATTTAAAAATAGCTCATACTTTAAAACCAGAATAAACATTTCCATTTTAAAATTATGAATACGATATCATTTCAAAACCCAAAACAATATGATATCCTTTATCCCAAATATAAGCCTTTTCAAAAATCCAAATGCTTTAAAATTTATAACGTCTGAAAGCCAAATATCCTTTCAAAGCATAATATTTCGAAATTCATAATTTAAAACCATAACTTTTAAAACTTGAATGGTTTGGATATTCAACGGTATATGAATTAAAAGGTTTAACTTAAATGTTACTTTGTAAAGAAAATAGTTCTCATGGCTTTACAAATACATTTCTTTATTAAAGTCTAAACCAAAATTTATATTATCTCTCTCAAGTTCCAAAACCACTTCAATTTATTTATATATACGTATATCCATATTGAGTATTAAGATTTCAAACTAAAGTTGGATTTTATGCTTTCAACAAATCAATTGTTCTATTAATTAGTTTTGAATATTCATATAAAATCCATAAATAATAAGACTTCAATTTCTAGTAATAAAATATATATATTTTTCCCAATTCAAATTATACTAGAATATTCATTTCAATTTATTTTGGGAAAAATCCAATTATAAATATCATATCTTAAAATTTCCAAACTTAACATTTAAACATATGATATAAATTATTAAACTCCATTTCTTAATTTTCTTCCATTTTTAATAAAGATTTTTATACATCTTTTAATTTCAAAAATTTCAACTTCATATGTATATATATATGGAAGAAAAATATTTATACAATATAAAATTTAATATTATTATAAACCGTATTCCATCCAAACCATAGAAATCACATTTAAATAGTTATATATATACCGCGGTGCCTGTGTATAATTTTCTATCCTATGGTCAAGTGATACGGATATTTATCATTTCAATCCGCAATTTAGAAGATATAAAATTTTGCGGTTATATATCATTTCAAACCACAATCCCGAATGAAATGAAATATGCATGATAATTTGCAATTTAATGATATACAATAAACATCCATTCATCAACATCATCCATCATCCAAATCGCAATCACCAATCAATATCAATCAATAACAATATTATTTTTGGTACTACATAACAGGTAATACTGGCAATTTTATTCAAATTAAATTTAACAGCTATTAATCTACAGTCTATATTCAGAAATAAATTATATAACTATTAACTAGCAGTTCATATACAAACAAATAAATTTTAACTGTAAATTTATACGCAATAAATTAATTAAATTAACAGTTAAATTAAATAAATGCAATTCAACAGATATGAATAAATAAACAAGCCAAATACTCATAAATAAATTTCTATTCATTTCTAAAATTAATTTAACAAACATAAAAGCTTCTAGTAGTTGTGAGTGGGTTAAAACACTCACCTTTTGAATTTAAATCGAATTTTAATTCGATTTAAAACCAAAAATTCGCCCTTCTCGGAATTCGTCCAAACCAGCGTCATTAGATCCGGAACTAAATTATGATCCTAACAAAAGAAATTTCGCGTGAATCGGAGAACGTATGAAAAAGATATTCATTTTAAATGATTTGAAAACAAAAAAAAAATAAAATAAAATAAAACAAAACCCACTTAACTTCAATGGCCACGTCAGCTAAAATCTACAGCACATCGTCGAATTTTTTTTCTGGTCAAACGAATATCCAAAACAGAAAACGAATTGTACCAGCAGATTACGTGCCTCGAGAACATTAACATATATTTTTTTGTGGAATTTTTCTGAAGTGTTTGCATTTTCATTGAAATTTGGATTGAAGTGGATCTAGGTTTTGCAACCATTTGAGGCGGAGAAGGAGATGAAGAAATGAATATACAGCAAATGACAATAGGATGGAGCTAGGGTTTATAACTTTATATATATATTAAATTTCCAAAATTTAATTAAATTTACTTTCCATTATTTATTGTCAATTAGATTGATTTATCATTGGATTCATATTTCAATATGTAAATATCCCCAATTTCATCTGCACTTATATTTACATAGTTTCTAAATATTAAATTTCAAATATTACTTCATTTAACGTTACGTATTTATTATTTATTACTTGCTGCAGTTGATTATCAATTATACTTAATATACTAAATAGATGGTAAATTTTGAATACTTGTTATCATTAACGTTTTATTTCCACTTACAAAATAAATGAAATTATTACATAAACTCCCTTAATTAAGTCAACCATTATCTTATATAACTTAACTGGTAATGTATATACCCAATTGCCCTAATTGGTTTATAGTTATCAGCTAAAAACATACTAACTTGTAAATAAATTCGTTTAATTGCAAATGGATCTGATCAAATTTAATAGATTGAATAGATGGGTAAGCAAATAATAAATTTTCCTTTTTGTCAAATTCAAACCCATTCCTACTTAATTATCAATTACAATTTATTACGAAACATTGATTTTATGCAGTTACCTTTTATTTGCGTAGTATTACATCAATTCCTATAACCTTGGATTCATTCCCAATTCACCAAATTCAATTAGTTACACTTTACAAATGTGTTTCCAATATATAGGTATTGCCCAAGTTAAATTTATTAGCTAACTCATATTAATAAACAAATGATTTATATGAATGATTAAAATTTTCAATTATCTCACTTTACTCCTAAACTTCTGTTATTTAATAATTATTGCTTAGAACCTGATTTTAATCTTCCCATTATCTATTTAATTCCTTCTAGAATCACAGCTAATATTTGTCATCCCTTCATTACCCAAATGTTCTTATCCCATCAAATTTTAAGTTATCGAAATATTAAATGTCAATTTCTTTAATTGCACTAAATTTATCTATTAAAGGTTGCACTTAACCCAAATACATAAAACTTGCCCAATTTCTCCTTAAACAATAACCTTCATATACAAATATGTTTATCATAAATTTTATCTACTCTTCCTTTTTAGGTAATGTCCTATATATTAGATTTCCATGTAATTTGCAATAAATCATACTCGTAGTTATATCACATTAAATGAATAAATAAGTGTTGACACTATTCTTTTGATTCAACATTGATTTTTTAAAAATGGTTGTAACGTGAAATCTCGTCTACTTCCCATTTTATATTTAAGGCTTCTAAAACCGATTCATATCATTTCTCTAGTCCAAATTTTATTAATATAACCTTAAATTTAATTTATTCCTATCGATGTAATGGTTAAACACAAATTTCACTTATTTGCAATAAATCCACAAATTGGATTTCAAATTTTCAAATAAATAAATAAATTTTAGTTTATCACTTCTTAAATACCCAAACGTCAATGCCTTAATTTAAACTGCATTTATTACATTTTATAAAAATCCTCCATCTTAAGTGACAAATCAAAACTACCCTAACTACACAAATCATCGTATTATAAAGATATTTACACTATCCTCCATTTATTACCTTAATTTATTTAAGGTAACCTTAAATTAATATCTATTGCAATGATTTCAAATTATTATTCCCCCATTCCTTTTTAATTTCAATAACGCCAAATTTAACCGTTATATTCTCTTTATTTATGCGATAAATGCAATTATTGAATCTAATACTCTATTTAATTAATAGATCCTGCTTCCTAGAATCTATATCAACAATAGGTCAAATATATACATAGAATTAGCCTTAACTTCACCTAAAAGAATTAGCTATTTCAACTACCGCACAAAACTACGCTACTGCACTATTTAATCAAATAAATTAATTGAACTTAAATCAGCATAAAGGTTATAAAATTATAAATGTAATCTTAATAAATTCATTTATTGATTTAGACTCTTTCTATACAGTAATTAACCTATTTGTGGGTATAAATAACTTTGGAATTATATTACATCTCATTAGTGCGCGTTTTATTTCCTATAACTTCTCCTTATTTAACTATACCCATTAACAACCAAAAAAAATAAATTAGCTTTATTTCAATCTATTTCCCTTCTTAACTAAATAAAATAAATGGTTAACCTAAACACTTGTTATCCTTTGATATATTCAAATTCACTTCCAACATTTATTAACAAAATGTTGCCATAGGTTTAGATTTACATAAATAAATCATATGAATAGGTAGAAAAATTGGTAATCCGCAAATGCCCAATATACACGCATTAATTACTACCTATTGTTAGAATCCATTTATTAATTTACTAGTTAATAACGGTCTTTTTATTTCTATTTACTACCAAACTCTCTACTTTATTATAGTTCCAATATATTAATACTTAGGCACATCAAGTGCTAGCCCTTTTGTTATTTATATTAAATTGGGTATGCACAAATAAGTTGTTAATTAACTATTTCTACAAAATTATATTCATACATTCAGCTCCATATCTTATAGGGTTAAATTCTAATTACTTACGCTTAATCTGTCAATTTAATACTCTATTCAAACATGCATTTAAATTCTTTTTATTCTAAATAAATTTTATTAAGTGTTGACATCCACTAATAGCATTCACCTTTATTACAACCAAAGGTGACATCTTCACTACTGATTTTATATTAATGAATCTCATTTTAGTTAATATTTTTTATTAATATTCTCAATTCAACATTTATTGATTTCTTAAAATTTACTTTTAACAAAAAGTGACAAATTACATTATCCAAATCTATTGTCATAAAATTTTATTGTTACACTAGGTTACAACTACTATACCAAATTTCTACATTTATTCTTAAACAAATTAGAAATTATATTAATTTAATTTATTAAATATTATTAATTTCAACGGGTCGTTACAATCTCCCCCACTCAAAACTTTTCGTCCCCGAAAAGGAAAAAGAAGAGAGAAGGAAGAATAAAACAGTACATCTTATTTCAAATATTATTATTTTAAAGTGAACTATTCAAGTGGATTCAATCATTAATCAACCAAACAATTCAACAACCATCAACCTTACAAACAACATACATACACAAACAAAGCAACCATTTAATCCATCAAACAAATAGTTGTTTGGGTTCAAACTTGAAATTTGTATGAAATGAAATTAACTATCAAGTGCATCCTTTACTCAACAGTCTTAGATGGAACAAAGATAGATACTTATTCATTTAACCACTTCAAATTTCTTACCCAACAACATAAATCAAACAACACAATTCAAACCAACACCCAAATTTATTTATTATACATTTATCTCATGCTTCAATGGTTTGATTTTCTTTCTTTCATTTATGGAGTGATCCCTTTACTTCTTACAATTTTCATTTTCATTTATTACAAAATTATCATATTTGTGTTCCAATTTATTGACTAAAATTTATATCACCCATTTATTCTACTTACCTTTCTTATATAGTAAAATTTCCGATTTAGCTTAAGTTTTAACAACAATTAATTGAATACTTTAATTACCTCAAGCTTCACTTGTAAGATTTCCCTTTACACTTTCTTACTAGCAATTGCAACTTTTATTTTATGGTAAGTTATATATATTTTAAGAATGTAAGTGAAAATTTACAAGTTTCTTTTCATTCCTTTAATTAATATATATTTGTTTTATAACCTACAATTTCATCTTACCTTTAATCTCATTCATTTATTTAATGTTGAAGTTTCCATTATATTTAATTACAGTAACCCTCTACTTACACTTAATTTATTAACCTTATAACTTGCATTCCTATAAGTGAAAGATTTTACTCATTCATTAACTATGGATTGCAGTCATTTATATTTTTCCTACTTTCTATTATATTAGAATAGGGGAAATTAAGGCGTACTTAAGTTAATAACCCTACAATCAAACTTTATAAATTAAGGAATTTCATTTTTACTTTCTTACGGTTAAAATCACCTATTAATAATACAACCTTTAATTTTAGTAAAATTCCAATCATCACTTAAGTTAATACCATTAAATTCTTATTTATAACAGTAATTTATTGAATACTTCATTATTTCCAAAAATTCTACTTGCATAATATTCTATTCCACTCTTAATTTACATTTCAACTTTTTATACTTGGTAAGTTATTTATGTTAAAGAAAAAGCAAAAGAACTTATACAAGTTTAATCTCAACCCTTTTAATTCATTGATTACTTAACCTTTATTTTACTAACCTCAATTTTTTTTTTTTTTACAACTAATTAGTGGAAATTCAAGAATTAATACCGGGTCAAATTCCAAAATTACTTTAAAATAATAGATAATTAATTTCTTACAACTTTTATATCTCTAATTACCTTTAAACGATTAAAATTTTAAATAATTTCAAACAAATCTGCAGTAGAACTTACTACAGTGGCCTTTCCCTTCGAAACTCAAAAATGAAAGTCGATGATGCGGCCGTCATCACCGAAATTATTTTCCAGCGACAGAGAGGAAAGTACAAACTTATTTTCTTCAAAATCCTCTTAAACCAATTCTTTCGAATTATACTAAATATTTATATAAGAAAATATTTATAAACCAAATCATTATATTTCATAAATCCTTTGAAAGAAGATTTCAAAAATCGCGGACTTAAGTTCTAAAATCTCTAATTTTAATTCATTACAAATATTTTTATTACCTAACACCCAACTATAGCAACCAAAATATATCTTTATAAAAATATTTTTATATATGGAAAATATAATAGGCAAAATTATTTCATTCACCTATATTAAAACAAATATTATGTCGGTCTGTCCTAATTAAGTGTTTAGAAATCCCTATTGATGACATAGTGTCCCATGCATCAACCAGAATTTATAAATACAAAGTGGAACAGATTAACACAATATCAAAATCTTTTTATAAAACTAACAAATACGCTCTCTCATATATATATACACACTCAGCGACTCCCATAGGGTATTACTACCCTATTTACAAAGAGTCAAACCCCACAAAGCCAAGTTTATCGCTAAACCAAAGCTCTGATACCAACTGTAACATCCCGCCTTTTCGCACACTTTAAACCGACACACGTGCCAATTCAAAGCATACGCAAGGGCGGATTGTTATGGGGTAAATAAGAAAAAACAGAGAAGAAATAAAACAAAATAGAATCTCACAGCGGAAGGATAAAATATAATAATCAATATGCAGTTCATGATAACTGTTTACAAAATATTTATTTTACTTATACAATGAATATCAGAGTTACACATACCAATACAATCAATGCAGCGGAAATTTAGAGTGTGGTGCAACACTATAAATAATATAATACGGATTCTTCATCTTCGTCCTCCAAAGCTAAAATCTTCGATCCTGAAATGCTCGGACTGACCCGAGCGAATTTGAAAAGACAAAAACACTCGAGTCAGACTAAAAGATCTTATGTGAGTTAAATTAACAGAAATAAATATGAGTACAGTAACTCAAGAGATGTTCGAGATTTACATCTCCTAAGGATCCGTTAAACTATTTACTATGTAGTATATTGCGCTATTATAATAGTGTCTATATATAAAATAAACTTACTTTTTAATAGCGTTAAGGGGTTACCCATATAGCCCTTAACACAAATAATGCCAATAGTCTATACAGTACCGTAATACCTCCTGATCGGGAAGCTACCAGAGGATACTCCATAGGTACGACACAAATAGAAACTCGTAGTAAAGGCTCGGTATGGTAGGTGACACGGCACAACTAGGCAATGCCAGGGTAGATATACCAATTGCTATCCAGGCTGGTGGAAACGCGTAGCCGCAGTTACCGCCCACCTCGGACTAACTCCCCAAAATCAAAATATAGAAGTGGCCACTGAATCAATCCAAAATCAAAGTATAATATCGAAGAGGAGGGTCCGATCAGAGGAATGACCTCATTGGCCTGAGAATCGCTCCTGTTTTAGCCACCTTATGCCAACTCACGGGAGTCGGGTCCACGTATTTACCTTACAGGAAACGTCGCCACCACCTACTTCATTCTGGAATCTCCACCGCGTACACGGTTAGTCAAAGTGGTTTTCGGTATCGACAGAGAGTATGTCCATATCCGATCCCGGTCTCTTTGCCAACCCATCGTTATTATAACACCGCGGTCATTTAAAAATAGCTCATACTTTAAAACCAGAATAAACATTTCCATTTTAAAATTATGAATACGATATCATTTTAAAACCCAAAACAATATGATATCCTTTATCCCAAAAATAAACCTTTTCAAAAATCCAAATGCTTTAAAATTTATAACGTCTGAAAGCCAAATATCCTTTCAAAGCATAATATTTCGAAATTCATAATTTAAAACCATAACTTTTAAAACTTGAATGGTTTGGATATTCAACGGTATATGAATTAATAGGTTTAACTTAAATGTTACTTTGTAAAGAAAATAGTTCTCATGGCTTTACAAATACATTTCTTTATTAAAGTCTAAACCAAAATTTATATTATCTCTCTCAAGTTCCAAAACCACTTCAATTTATTTATATATACGTATATCCATTTTGAGTATTAAGATTTCAAACTAAAGTTGGATTTTATGCTTTCAACAAATCAATTGTTCTATTAATTAGTTTTGAATATTCATATAAAATCCATAAATAATAAGACTTCAATTTCTAGTAATAAAATATATATATTTTTCCCAATTCAAATTATACTAAAATATTCATTTCAATTTATTTTGGGAAAAATCCAATTATAAATATCATATCTTAAAAGTTCCAAACTTAACATTTAAACATATGATATAAATTATTAAACTCCATTTTCTTAATTTTCTTCCATTTTTAATAAAGATTTTTATACATCTTTTAATTTCAAAAATTTCAACTTCATATGTGTATATATATGGAAGAAAAATATTTATACAATATAAAATTTAATATTATTATAAACCGTATTCCATCCAAACCATAGAAATCACATTTAAATAGTTATATATATACCGCGGTGCCTGTATATAATTTTCTATCCTATGGTCAAGTGATACGGATATTTATCATTTCAATCCGCAATTTAAAAGATATAAAATTTTGCGGTTATATATCATTTCAAACCACAATCTCGAATGAAATGAAATATGCATGATAATTTGCAATTTAATGATATACAATAAACATCCATTCATCAACATCATCCATCATCCAAATCGCAATCACCAATCAATATCAATCAATAACAATATTATTTTTGGTACTACATAACAGGTAATACTGGCAATTTTATTCAAATTAAATTTAACAACTATTAATCTACAGTCTATATTCAGAAATAAATTATATAACTGTTAACTAGCAGTATTAACAACTATTAATCTACAGTCTATATTCAGAAATAAATTATATAACTGTTAACTAGCAGTTCATATACAAACAAATAAATTTTAACTGTAAATTTATACGCAATAAATTAATTAAATTAACAGTTAAATTAAATAAATGCAATTCAACAGATATGAATAAATAAACATACCAAATACTCATAAATAAATTTCTATTCATTTCTAAAATTAATTTAACAAACATAAAAGCTTCTAGTAGTTGTGAGTGGGTTAAAACACTCACCTTTTGAATTTAAATCGAATTTAAATTCGATTTAAACCTAAAAATTCGCCCTTCTCGGAATTCGTCCAAACCAGCGTCATCAAATCCGGAACTAAATTACGATCCTAACAAAAGAAATTTCGCGTGAATCGGAGAACGTATGAAAAAGATATTCATTTTAAATGATTTGAAAACAAAAATAAAATAAAATAAAATAAAACAAAACCCACTTAACTTCAATGGCCACGTCAGCTAAAAGCTACAGCACATCGTCGAATTTTTTTTCTGGTCAAACGAATATCCAAAACAGAAAATGAATTGTATCAGCAGATTACGTGCCTCGAGAACATTAACATATATTTTTTTTGTGGAATTTTCTGAAGTGTTTGCATTTTCATTGAAATTTGGACTGAAGTAGATCTAGGTTTTGCAACCATTTGAGGAGGAGAAGGAGATGAAGAAATGAATATACAGCAAATGACAATAGGATGGAGCTAGGGTTTATAACTGTATATATATATTAAATTTCCAAAATTTAATTAAATTTACTTTCCATTATTTATTGTCAATTAGATTGATTTATCATTGGATTCATATTTCAATATGTAAATATCCCCAATTTCATCTGCACTTATATTTACATAGTTTCTAAATATTAAATTTCAAATATTACTTCATTTAACGTTACGTATTTATTATTTATTACTTGCTGCAGTTGATTATCAATTATACTTAATATACTAAATAGATGGTAAATTTTGAATACTTGTTATCATTAACGTTTTATTTCCACTTACAAAATAAATGAAATTATTACATAAACTCCCTTAATTAAGTCAACCATTATCTTATATAACTTAACTGGTAATGTATATACCCAATTGCCCTAATTGGTTTATAGTTATCAGCTAATAACATACTAACTTGTAAATAAATTCGTTTAATTGCAAATGGATCTGATCAAATTTAATAGATTGAATAGACGGGTAAGCAAATAATAAATTTTCTGTTTTGTTAAATTCAAACCCATTCCTACTTAATTATCAATTACAATTTATTACGAAACATTGATTTTATGCAGTTACCTTTTATTTGCGTAGTATTACATCAATTCCTATAACCTTGGATTCATTCCCAATTCACCAAATTCAATTAATTACACTTTACAAATGTGTTTCCAATATATAGGTATTGCCCAAGTTAAATTTATTAGCTAACTCATATTAATAAACAAATGACTTATATGAATGATTAAAATTTTCAATTATCTCACTTTACTCCTAAACTTCTGTTATTTAATAATTATTGCTTAGAACCTGATTTTAATCTTCCCATTATCTATTTAATTCCTTCTAGAATCATAGCTAATATTTGTCATCCCTTCATTACCCAAATGTTCTTATCCCATCAAATTTTAAGTTATCGAAATATTAAATGTCAATTTCTTTAATTGCACTAAATTTATCTATTAAAGGTTGCACTTAACCCAAATACATAAAACTTGCCCAATTTCTCCTTAAATCAATAACCTTCATATACAAATATGTTTATCATAAATTTTATCTACTCTTCCTTTTTAGGTAATGTCCTATATATTAGATTTCCATGTAATTTGCAATAAATCGTACTCGTAGTTATATCACATTAAATGAATAAATAAGTGTTGACTCTATTCTTTTGATTCAACATTGATTTTTTAAAAATGGTTGTAACGTGAAATCTCGTCTACTTCCCATTTTATATTTAAGGCTTCTAAAACCGATTCATATCATTTCTCTAGTCCAAATTTTATTAATATAACCTTAAATTTAATTTATTCCTATCGATGTAATGGTTAAACACAAATTTCACTTATTTGCAATAAATCCACAAATTGGATTTCAAATTTTCAAATAAATAAATAAATTTTAGTTTATCACTTCTTAAATACCCAAACGTTAATGCCTTAATTTAAACTGCATTTATTACATTTTATAAAAATCCTCCATCTTAAGTGACAAATCAAAACTACCCTAACTACACAAATCATCGTATTATAAAGATATTTACACTATCCTCCATTTATTACCTTAATTTATTTAAGGTAACCTTAAATTAATATCTATTGCAATGATTTCAAATTATTATTCCCCCATTCCTTTTTAATTTCAATAACGCCAAATTTAACCGTTATATTCTCTTTATTTATGCGATAAATGCAATTATTGAATCTAATACTCCATTTAATTAATAGATCCTGCTTCCTAGAATCTATATCAACAATAGGTCAAATATATACATAGAATTAGCCTTAACTTCACCTAAAAGAATTAGCTATTTCAACTACCGCACAAAAATACGCTACTGCACTATTTAATCAAATAAATTAATTGAACTTAAATCAGCATAAAGGTTATAAAATTATAAATGTAATCTTAATAAATTCATTTATTGATTTAGACTCTTTCTATACAGTAATTAACCTATTTGTGGGTATAAATAACTTTGGAATTATATTACATCTCATTAGTGCGCGTTTTATTTCCTATAACTTCTCCTTATTTAACTATACCCATTAACAACCAAAAAAATTAAATTAGCTTTATTGCAATCTATTTCCCTTCTTAACTAAATAAAATAAATGGTTAACCTAAACACTTGTTATCCTTTGATATATTCAAATTCACTTCCAACATTTATTAACAAAATGTTGCCATAGGTTTAGATTTACATAAATAAATCATATGAATAGGTAGAAAAATTGGTAATCCGCAAATGCCCAATATACACGCATTAATTACTACCTATTGTTAGAATCCATTTATTAATTTACTAGTTAATAACGGTCTTTTTATTTCTATTTACTACCAAACTTTCTACTTTATTATAGTTCCAATATATTAATACTTAGGCACATCAAGTGCTAGCCCTTTTGTTATTTATATTAAATTGGGTATGCACAAATAAGTTGTTAATTAACTATTTCTACAAAATTATATTCATACATTCAGCTCCATATCTTATAGGGTTAAATTCTAATTACTTACGCTTAATCTGTCAATTTAATACTCTATTCAAACATGCATTTAAATTCTTTTTATTCTAAATAAATTTTATTAAGTGTTGACATCCACTAATAGCATTCACCTTTATTACAACCAAAGGTGACATCTTCACTACTGATTTTATATTAATGAATCTCATTTTAGTTAATATTTTTTATTAATATTCTCAATTCAACATTTATTGATTTCTTAAAATTTACTTTTAACAAAAAGTGACAAATTACATTATCCAAATCTATTGTCATAAAATTTTATTGTTACACTAGGTTACAACTACTATACCAAATTTCTACATTTATTCTTAAACAAATTAGAAATTATATTAATTTAATTTATTAAATATTATTAATTTCAACGGGTCGTTACATATATATTATAAAGAATATCTAAAAATCAGAGGATAGTTTTAAAAACAAACGAAGTTTAAAACAAGAGTTTATTTAAAAACAAAAAAAAAGAATATTTTAAGGCTAAAACATCTTTTTGAAAAATCATTTGAATAGACAATTTTTAAGGCTAAATAATTTGAAAAGCAGTTTTGAAAATCATTTTGAAAAACCATTTTGAAGCAGTTTTGCAAGCTTCTTCCTACAGAATATCTCATCACACCAGAACTCGAGAACTTGTACAAAACCAGGATGTTCGTGGGTTCATAAGCCACTTATCGTAGGTTTGTAAGCTACTTGTCGTGGGTTTGTAAGCTACTAAGAAGGTAGAAATGGGTTCCATCCCAAATGAAATTTGGAATGAAGATTTCTGTGTTATTATGAAGTTTTAACAAAAGCTAGAAACTTATCTTGAAATCTTGATCTTGATACTTATGAGTCTTCAAACTTGATTTCTTCATTCTTGATCTTTATACTATGCAGTCTTCAAAAATCAGTACCCATATTATACATAACCCGCAAATTAACATTCATATATATCTAAACAATAGTGTTAGTATATAAGTTATAATAAAATAAGTTATAAAGGTTTTTGTCATCAAAACCACTACCTCCAGTTCCTAATTGGGGACTGGTTAGGAATTAATGCATCGGCCATGCGTGGATCGGCCAAGATTGTTAGGATGAGATAGCGCGGCATTTGGATGGTTCGGTGAATTGTTCTTGGAATGGTGAACATGGAATCGGCATGGGAAGAGCATTTGGGTCGTCATTGATTCCTACTTCGGGTCGATAGGCAGTAGGCTTTAGGACATCACTCGAATATGGTCGGTCATCAACTTGGGTTTAGGGTTGATCGGTATGATGGAGTGGGAGTTATTTGCTTCGAGTCGGTCTGTGTATATCCCTAGGTCGACATAGGGGAGTAATCAGCAACAAAATTATAGGTCGGGATGTTTAAGGACAGGATCAGTTATGGTACTGATGGGCCCGGACCACTCAGGAAGCCTAGTAACTCGGGTTTTATCTATAAATACAGCAATCGGGGTTTCAGAAAAGGGGATCTTTATTCTTTTTCTCTTCATCTTCTATACTAAGGCTACTAGGCTGCTCTGCCATTGTTATTCCAAAAAACTCTAGATCGTAATTGTAATTGATTCTAACATCAATAAAAAGGAAATTTCTAGAGTAGACGTAGGCCGGAGTCAGTCGAACCACTATAAATCCTCTGTTCTTACTGCTTTCTTTTTAACTTTTATTGCTCTTCACATTCATACTCTCTACATACACACTATCTGTGATCCATGACCGTGATTTGGTGTTTTCATCTGGATTTGGATGTTAGTGACTAATTTTGGCGCTATCATTTTCGTGCTTTCATTGAGAGTTTAACTTGGAGATTCAAAAGCTCGGAGTTTGGATTTAAAGGCTTAGGAACTTGGATTCTGGAACTTATGGCAAAGCAATCAACTAAAAGACAGAGGACAGAAAGAAGTCATCATAAAGGGAGTCAGGAGGCTTTCTCAAGAGCTAATCATGCCTCGATTTTCATCACTAGAGACGAGATAGAACAATGCTGAAAAGACAAGAAGAAATGATGCAGAACCTACTTTGACAAGCTGGAACAAAGTTAAGGGAATTGACCAACAGTGGCTGCTGGCAATATAGAACAAGGAATCAGAACTATAGAAGTTTCTGGAGGTCAAAACTAGAAATAGTCTGGAGAGATTGAAGGAAATCAGCAAAGGCCTGGGGGCAGAACTCCAGGATTGGATACTGGAAGAGCGATGAACGAAGTTCAGCGAGCAGGACCAACATGAACGTAAATGGCCAACATGGAGAGTACTACCCAAAGTACCCTTCAAGACATTAGGGGCAAGGTGGAGATGCAAACATGGGACTACTTCCGGATGGAGAAGAGCAAATGGTTGGATTAATAAGAAGGATTATGAGACGAGGACTACCGAGCAGAGTTTTGGAGGAAGTCGTACGGAGTCCATTCACTCCGGATATCAGGAGTGCATGGAACCCTATAGAATTCAAACTGCCAACATTGGAGGCCTATGATGGAAAATCGGATCCAACTATGCATGCAACCAGATACATCAGACATATGGAAGTGCTAGGGGGCGTCTAAGGAGGTGATGGTAAGATGTTTCCCTTTATACTTGAAGGTTTTGGCTATGCTTGGTTCAGGCAGCTGAAGATTGGATCGATCAAGACAAGGGGGAGCTAATGGAACGCTTCATGGACAGTTCAGGGTCCACATGACGTGACCCAAAAATGTAATGACATTGGCAATGATGAAGCAGAGGACAGGAGAGTCCGTAAGAGGTTTTCTAATGCGATTTAATGCGGCAGTTCCTCGGTAGATCGCCCTAATGCATCAATGATTTTGATGGCGGCGGTCGTAGGGATTGCGGAAGGTACAGAACTCAAGGATCCACTAGCACAGGATCCACCATAGGATCTTGGAGAGTTCTATCATGAGGTGGAAAGATTCGTTCGGTTAGAGGATTCACGTGTCGGAAGGCAGGAAATAAAGGCCGTGAAAGGCGAAGGATTGTCTGATGAAGGACAGAGACTGGATAAAGGAAAGCCTAAGTTGGACGATGGAACTGGTGGTTTAGACAAATAGAGGAGAGGTTGAACCCAAATTCGTGATGTATGCAGATTTAGTAGATAATTTGGAATGGATTTACTTGGACACTCGTGGGTAGCTCCCCTATCGAAGACCACCCAGGAGGGACCCCCTGAACGGGAATGCAGAAGCGGGAAGTACCGCCTATTCCATGAGTTGGAAGGGCACTCCACAGATGAATGCCACCACCTGAAGAATGTAGTGGAGGAACATGTTAGAAGTGGCAAGTTGCCACAGTATGCGAGGAATCAAACAAGAGCAGTAGAACACAAGCAGCTGCCGCCTGGATCAAACAGGAACGACCCTAGAATTGGGTCATGACTCGTCATCCGCTGATCGCGATGGCAAGGACCTAGTTTAGGATTTGGAATCAGGTCATCGAATAATCTTTTCTGATTTTGTTTTTAAAAAAATAAAAAAAATGAATAGCAACTACACCACTTACACATGTAAGGGAACCAGTGTGATCCCCAGGCATGCTCTGAGATGGACATAGGTGTAATAGGCTGCTTTGCCCGAAGAGGCAGCCCTTAGCTTTTTCTGTTTTTCTTACTGGACATTTGGACCTTGGATTTGATAAATGAATTTTGGTTTCATGCAACGAATACCTTGCTGGAGAGTTATGGGACGTATATTGGAAATCGGTTGGAAATTAATCGCTTTATGTTCAGGGACACTGAACCGGAGTGCAGGGAGCGACGTTGCTTCGTCGGAGAGCAACGGGATCGGCTCGCTCATCATTGTTTCTTCTTCACCAAAGAGTGACAGGATGGGATCCAACAAGAGCGCGGAGAGGCTACAATCGGTCTAGGACTTAGGCCATGGCATCACTTAATGTTCAAGGATATTGGACCGGAGTGCATGGAGTGACGCTGCTTCGCCAAAGAGAGACAGGATTGGCTCACTCAAACTGTTTCCCCTTAACTAGAGAGTGACAAAATGGGATCCAGTAAGAGCCCGGAGAGGCTAATATCGGTCTAGGAGGATCAGGGCATCACTTAATGTTTAGGTACACTGAACCGGAGTGCAAGGGATAGTTTTCTCTGTTGGAGCGCGACAGGATCTGCCTATTCAATCGTTAAGTTTGGATCGAATTTAGCACGGGTTCGGAGAGACCGTTAACGATCTAGATAGATCGTAGGATTCAATTACTGACTTCCAAGGTGTGAAATGGATTTGGACAGTGGCTTTGAACAACTACAGATTTGAATAAGGACCCGGCAAGGTCTTGGATATGGGTTTTAGGACCCGGTGAGGTCTCGGCTTAGGATTTGGATACAAGAAGGTCCTTGATTTAGACTAACAAGACCCGGAGAGTTCCTAGACTGGGATAAAATGATATGGAGAGATCGAGGATTCAGTTAGATGATTTCGAATGGATGTGGAATTGGATGAGGATTTGGTTACTAGATAGGAATTGGATATCGACTCAAAGCAGTCGTAGATTTGGATAAGGATACGGCATTGACACTTGGATAAAATGGATTGGATTATGAACAGGAAAGTATGGCTACGAAAAACATATGGACTTCGGATATCGAATTTGAGGTTATTCAAAAAACATCTTCCAATAGCAAGTCATGTTTTGGGGGCAAATGTTAACCTTCCTTTTAGCAAGGCCGTGGACGGGTGAATTTAACTAAATAGACTACTCATTTATCGATGCTGGAATACAGTGGGTCTGAGTCAACTGGATGCATAGACGATCAATCATGGATGATAAATAAGATTACACAGCCGGGGTTCAGCATAACATGGTTCGGTCATTGGAGTTTTGACAGGTGGTTCGATCAGGATGGTGTGGCTCGATCTTGATGGCGAGGTATGGTCTCAGTGGCATGGCCCGATCGTACATGGCTCGATGTTGGAGTTTGGTCCGTTCAAGGTGGGTCTATTTAAGTCAATCGACATCTTGTTCTGGGTTCGGCAAGCATTTGGAGACAGGATCGATAGTTTTGTTTTTCGTCGGTCATGATCGTTCGGTCGTCGTGGTTTGGCATTTCTGGATCGGTTGTTTTAGAGTCGATCAGTAGGTAGGATAGGAGACGATGGGGAGTGGTTCGAAATTAGTGGATCGACCATGTTTGGATCAAGCAAGATTGATAGGCTGAGGTGGCTCGGCATTTCGATGGGTTGGTGAATTGGTCTTGGAACGATGAACATAGGATCGACATAGGAATAGCACTTGGGTCGGCACTGATTCCTACTTTGTCGGTAAGCAGTAGGCTTCAGGACACCAATCGAATATACTCGATCGTCAACTTGGGTTCAGGGTCGGTCGGTATGATGGAGTGGTAGTTATTTTCTTCGGGTCAGTCTGTGCATATCCCCGGGTCGGCATAATGGAGTAGGTCAGCAACAAAATTGTAGGTCGACATGTTAAAGGATGGGATCGACTATGGTATTGATAGGCCCAGAGCACTCAGTAAGCCCAGTAACTCAGGTTTTGCCTATAAATACAATAAGTGGGGCTTCAAAAAAAGGGATCTTTATTCTGTTTCCCTTCATCTTCTATACTAAGGCTTCTAAGGCTGCTCTGCCATTGTTATTCCAAAAAACTATGGATTGTAACTGCAATTAATTCTAACATCAATAAAAAATAAATTTCTAGAGTGAACGTATGCTGGAGTCAACCAAACCAGTATAAATCCTCTGTTCTTACTGCTTTCTTTTCGATTTTTATTGCTCTTCACATTCATACTCTCTACATACATACTATTTGTGATCTGTAATTGTGATTTGGTGCTTTCATCTGGATTTGGGTGTTAGTGACCAATTTTGGCCCTAACACATGGTTTGGATGGTCGACTTTTGGGTGATGGTGCTGATTTGGCTTTGGGATGTACAGTAGACGGCCAGAATGTTGGAGATCAGGTGGCTACTGCAGATCCACCATGGAGAGATTTTGTGCATGAAACTGCTGAACAAACAGTTCTCCAAAATTTTAGAGAACCCAGATATCTTGAATCAAACCAATTGCATTTTCTAGCCCAAACACTTGGGGTGGATCATGATTATCGCCATTCAGTAGATCCTCCTGAGCCAGATTTGATTGAAATGATCAGGAGACTTATAAGCGGGAGCCATCGATGGACAAATAATGAGTGGGCTTCCTTTCTGAGTAGGAATCAGTTCACCGAAGACATCCTATGAAACGAATACTGGAGGAGGTTTGTAATGTCGACGATCTCATCCTATAACCGGAAGATGGATCCGATGCAACACTTGATGAAGTATGGCCGGCGCATGGATTCTGCCAGAGCTATCGATGTTGTATGGTGTAGTTGTTTCCTGATTTTCCTAGATGAAGTGGCAACGATATGGTTTGCCCGACTTTCATCAAGATCCATATCATATTTCAAGAAATTGGTGTGAAAATTCATTGAGCAATTCCATATGCACACGACCAATCCAAAGTACATCATGTCACTTTCCAACCTCTTTCAAGGAGGTGGAGAGTCTTTAAAAGATTTCTTGCATGGGTTTTATATCGCGGTGACCAAAGTTAACAATGCACATGAGGATATTATGCTGATGACGCTGATTAGAAGGATCCTTCTCGAGATCGACTTTGGGAGATGGTTGAAAATAAAACCCCCACCAACAATGAATGTATTTTATAGAAAGGCAAATCAATTCTTGCGCTTGGAAGAGGCAGGTGCTAGCGATAGGAAAACCAATACCGAATAGTTGGCGGAGCTAATACAAAGTAATGTTGCAGTGAAACAACCCGGAGGGATTATGGTAATGTTGATGTTAATGTGGAGAATCAATGTAGTGGATAAACCAAAAACAATGATGGGGCTAAAGATAAGAAGTCGGATTCAAGGAGGCGTCCGAGAATTCCAAAGTTTGGTAGTTATACTCCATTAAATAACTTAATTGAGAACATATATTTAGCTACCTAGTGTAAAGAGCAGTATAGGAAGCTGACTCCTAGGGAGTCGACTAAAAATGAGAAGAAGTCTGGCAAGTACTATAGATTTCATGAAATGCTTGGTTAAAACACCAATAAATGCATACATTTTCATGATGTGATTGAAAAGTTGATTTGCAAAAAGAAATTACAATAGTTTGTGCAAGCCCTAGAGGATGGAAGGCAAGGAACTTCGAACCCCCCGTAGAGGCAAGTCGGGCCTTTTATCTCCAGTCGATTCATTTGTATCACGGCCTTGACAAAAGGCAGGATAACATAAGAAAAGAAAATTTATGACGAATTCTCTTTTTATTGCAAAAATGTTCAACAGCTTCTTTTTCAAATTCACCTCCAAGATCACTCAAATATTTTTAATTTTTTGAAATTTTGAATTCTTTTTGTAAAGTTCTTGTAATTTTCAAAATTATCACTTTTATTTTTTGGAAAATAGTCCAAGTATATCTTGAAAAATCATCTACAATAACAAACACATATTTATTACGGTTTATAGATGGAACTTGAGTTGGACCAGAGAGATCCAAATGAAATAGTTCCAGTGGTTGTGTACTAGAAATATTTTTCTTTGAATTAAAGGATGATTTTGATAATTTTTTGAAATGATAAGCATCAGAAATATTGTTTGCGTTAAAATTATTTTTTGGCAAACCTTTAACTAAATCATTTTAGATAATTTATTTATAGCTTTGAAATTAATATGACAAAATCTTTTGTGCAATAACAAAGGATCATTTTTTTGGCAATTAAACACATATTCGTATTATAATTTACATTCATATTTGAAACATAAATATTTTTAACTCTAAAACCTTCAAAAATAAAAAAAATTATTTTGATCAAAAATGCCACACATATTTTCAAAAAATGAAATATTAAATCCTTTGTGACACAATTGGCCGATACTTAGTAAATTATGTTTCAAATTTTTAACTAACAAAACATCTATAATAAGAGGTAAATTAGATATATCGTTATTGCTCACATCGCTTTTGCCGATGAAAAATCCTTTGGAATTATCTCCAAATATGACAGAACCTCCATCTAAATAGATAATATTAGTTAGCATCCCTTTGTTTCCTATCATGTGTTTTGAACAACCACTGTCTAGTATCCATTTTCCTCTCTTTTGTAGGTGGTACCTGCAAAATACAGAAATAACGTTGGTACCCACCATTTTATTTTTGGTCCTAAGAGTTAGATCTTAGGAAGCCAAACCCAAGAGGGTTCAGAATTCCTTTTGAAAATAAAATCTTTGTTTTTATGAACAGTTTTCATAAAAGATTTTATATATTTATTTCTCATCAAATAGTTATTTGTTTTAGGAACCCAATTTTTAATTAATTTAGTAAAATATGGAATTTTTTAATTCGGTTTCACAACTTTATTATTCCTTTTATATGAAGAATTCTTCGAAATAATTTTAGAAGAATGCTTATATCATAGTCCTTTTTTAGTTGAAGTAGTTTATGAATTTTCTATAATTTTGGAAAGATTTTCTCTTCCTTTATTAAAATTGGAGACATTTTTAGTAATATCTTCTAACCTTGTTTTAAGATTAGAGTTATCTAATTCCAAAACCTTAACATTTGCTCTAAGATCATGATTTTCAATTAATAATGCATCGCTCTTTTCTTTCTGTGTTTCTATCTCTTGATTTGACATAAAGAGCTGAGATGTCATACTAGAACAAGATTCTTGAGTAACCTCCAGTTCTTCTTCTAAGACTTGTTTCTCATCTCTTAGCATATCTACTTCGATTTCAGTTCTATTCAATTTTTCAAGAGATTCTTTATATTTTCTTTTGATGTCTTTTAGCTTATCAAGTAATTCTAACTTTATTTCTAATAAATAGATCATCAAAAGTTAGATCGCTCACCTTATATTTTGTGGCCATAAAACATACATTGGCTTATTCTGTATTACTATCCGAGTCACTATTGACGATGAAGATGATTCTGAATCGTCCCAAGTGAAAAGGAAAGCTTTCTAAATTTGTTGCTCTTTCTAAATTTCAAAAACTTTTTTAAATTTTTAGCAATGAACACCATATCTTCTTCATTTGAATTTAATTCATCCTTTTCTGCCTAGAATGCTATATTCTTCTTATCCTGAGCCTGTACTCATTTTTCCTAGAGATCAACTTCTTAAGATATTAGATTTCCAATCAACTCCTCTGGTTTTATGGTCGAAATGTCGTTAACTTCTTTGATTGCTAATACTTTTCGTTCCCACTCATCTGTTAGTGAGTTGAGGATTTTTGAAACAATATCAAAATATGTATAAGTTTCTCCTAATGCTATCAAAGAATGATATATATCTTGAAATCTAGAGTACATTTCATTTATAATCTAATCTTGCTTCATTTTAAAATTCTAGAACTGATTTTTGAACTTAGAAATTTTACTCTAGTTTACTTTGTTAGTATTTTCATGTGTAGTTTTAAGTATACGCCAAATTTGATGAGCAGTTTTATACATACTTATTCTATTAAATTCATTTTTGTCTAATACACAATATAACATATTCATAGCTTTAGCATTTGCAGTAGTTCTAATTTTTGAGTGTTAGACCATGTTGAATATTCAATAGTAGGAATAGTACATTCAGATTGCATAATGTTCCAAGTTTTATAATTACTTTCTTGTATATAGATTCTCATTTTAGTATTCTAATAGTTATAGTTCATTCCATTAAATAGAGGTGGTCGTGCAGTAGATTGACCTTCTAGAAAGGTAGTGTTAGTTACAATGCTGGTGTTGTTTTCTATATTAAAAAATATATTAGATAACTATGTTGCGGTTATTTGATGATCTCGCTCTGATATCAAATGAAAGTGACTGTGCTATAGGATCAAGTAATATGGAATATAAAAATAACTAGTGCGAAATAAAAGTAAATAGTAAAATGACACAAGAGATTTTTATTCTGGTTCGAACTCCCGTCCTATGTCCATTTCTAAACTCCTTTTGGAATCATAGCTAGCCACCCTTACTTGACCTAGAGGAATATGTATTACACCGCCTGAACAACCGAACAGGATTTAACCACCAGTGCAACAGGATAGGCCTTGACTGCCCAAGCAACTGAACGGGACTTTCTTACAAATTGGAATTAACTTGACTTTGTGTGTTCTGAATAAGACGGATTTGTCACTTGTAGTACACCCTTCCTATAATATTTTCCTCAAGATTGATGTGTATAATTGTGTGTGTATGAAGATTAGGAAGATTAATATTGCTTGAAGGATATAGAAGTGAATTGGTAAGCAGTGATTGTATGAGAGTTTGTGAATAATGAACTCAAGATCGCAAAGCAATATAGATCAGGAGAGACTAAAAAAAAAGGTAGATCAATGGTTCTTGAGTGTTTATATAGTGTACGAAGACTTATGGCTTCTGGTAATAGGTAACTGTTAATAGCTAAGAGATGCATCCATCCAGGAAGAACATAACTCTTGATCAAAAGAAGCGACTATTCAAAAAATTGGCAGTTGCAGTTTTCAGTCTAATGGTCATGCTTGGCCAGTCGACTGAATTCAAAACATGCATATAAATTTGCACAGTCTTAGTCGACTGATCTGGTGTTCAGTCGACTAGTCAGTGTTTTTTAAAAACTTTTTTACGCAGAATAAGTCAACTGTTTATAGTAGGTCAGTCAACTGAGTGCTGTTATTTCTGTGCATAAAACTATTTGTGCATGTATATGAAATATATAAAACAAATGCAAGTTTTAAATGAATTTGTGAGTTTAAACCTTGAGGAAAGATTTTAACAAAGCTCTAAACTAGACTCTATATATTTATTGACTCTAGCTAAGATATATAACAAGACGAACCAATATTTTGAGTCGATAAGTCCAGATGTTGTCGTAATCATAGATTTGTGAATTATTGTATCTTGTCAACACTCAAAATCTATGATCCAACATTCTCCCCCATTTTGATGATGACAACTCCATTTTCTACAAACGAATCTTCGACAAGCTTTGTTGATTTATCTCTCCCCCTGAATATATGCCTGCAACTTTGATATAGTATTCTCCCCCTGAATCCATGCTTTATTTCCTTTCGATATATTATATTTTCTCCCCCTTTGTCGTCGACAAAAAGGAGAGCACTAAAAGTAAAGAATATTGAAATACGAGTAATTTAACATGGAAACACATATAAACAAAAACATAACATAAGTAACACACGAAAAATCAAAACATATTACACAAGAACAAGAGTACATAACTACATAAGCACAGGGCATAGAGTTTAAGAGTTACATAGTCAAACTAGATAGAGACCACATATAACATGACATGAAACAGATATTGTTTGAAAGTAGAATAACATAGGAGTGCAAGATACTAAGAGCATTAAAAAAAAAATCCTTACTCATCCCCGGTGCTTCCTTCAATTGAACTCTCTTCATCACCTTCAGTTTCATTGTCGCCGGCTTCGTCATCAACTTCTTCGCCTTCTTCCTCTTCTTGTTCTTCATTCGATTATGTTATATGTGGTCTCTTTTTTGTACTTAAGTTAATTGAAAAGTAATAAAGAGAATATTCAAAGCAGACATAAACAATCAACGCCGAACCACTATAAATCTTGTTGTTCTGCTTTTTGCTGTGTTTATCTTGTTATTTTGTAATTTTTATCTGTTTTCATTTATTTCACTACTTAAACATATTCTTGAGTTTTAAATTTGGTTGCAAACTTATATACCACTAGAAGAGATTTTAACAATACATATCATTCTAGACTTTGACTGATATTACATTTGTTGAGTCATCTTGGTCATTTTTTTGTCGAGTATGCCTTCTTGTTTCATTGATCTTTCCCTGCATAAGTGGTCAATATACATAACATATTGTTGTATAGTTATCACTATCTATAACGACCCGTAAAATTCGATGTTTAAAATGAATTAAATTAATAAGATTTTTAATTTAATTTTAGAAAGAAATAAAAATCTTATAACTTATATGGGAGCGAATGTAGAAATTAGATGTATCAATTGTAATTAAAATCAACAATATAAAATTTATATTGCAACTAATTAAAATGGTGTAAATTGTTATACTTGGTTATAAGTTTAATATAAGAAACAATAAAAATTTAAGATTAATGATTTATGAACTTGCATAAAATTCCAATTATAGAAAATAATCTAAATATATGTTTGATTATAAATTGTACACAAGTAAATAAATGGATTGAGAATATAAATCATAATTTATGTATATATTTGGCAAAGATATATTAAATGGAAATATGATAGTAAATAACAGAGGAGTTAGAATAAAGTCAATAATTAATGAATTGAATGAAAGGCCAATAAATGAAAATAAATGAAAACTTTGATTTGTGAATAATAAAAGCTTATTAATGTGACTAGAAGTTAGCTAACGATTTTGTATGCTACCTATTTGGGTAGAGTGTTAATTTACAATTGGGAAACAGTTACAACAATTATAAATTAATATTACGTTAATGCTAATCAAGGTAATAGTTGTAAATAATGTTAAGGTTATTCATATTTGACAATTTGTTGTATTATAAGGAATGGGAATAAAATTTATCAAAATATTGGAAAACAATTACATTTAGATGAAATTAATTGTCTCATTTATGAGGATGAGAACTGTAATTGAAAAGTGGAAAGGTAATAAGCGACGGTAATGCATATTTATTTCATAAGTTAGTATAAAAGAGTGAAACGACTGTTTACGTTAAAATTGATTGTAAATAGGAATATTTGGAAATAAACTGAATACATGAAAACAAAATGTAAGCATTGAATTAAATTAATGGATTCAAATTATAATAAATGGTCATTGTGTTCTGCAAGTAATTATAATGTTGTTATTGATAATACACGTTACTTCAATGATTATTAATATAGTAACGGAAGTGTGAATGAAAACTTAATAGAAACATAAATTTATTTTAAGGAAACAAGTGATATATTGTACAAATTGATGAATTAGTATAAATTTAATGGTAATCGGATAAAATCAATATCATATGAGTCATTGCAACATTTGTTGTAAACTATAAACCTATAAATGTGATTTAGGGCAAATAGTGACCGTTATTATTTGTTACCAGTTTACTTAGGCTATTAAGCTGTGAGTGGGAATCAATTGAAATTTAAAATGAAACTTGGTATTACAATTATGAGTTTAAGAAAATAATTACAAGATATAAATGTAATAAGATGCATAGAAATGTTGGGTATTTTGTAAAGTAATAAATGATGTAATTTGTGGTAATATGTGGTAATAATGTGACTTTAAATTCAGGTATTACGTTAGTGTAAATTTAGGTAATATGCGGTAAGAATGTAAATTTTAGTCATAGAGTGCTAATGGATTTAATAGAAAGAACGAAATCAAGATGAATAAATAAATTAGGAGTATAAATTTTAATAAATGTGTGCATTGATTTATAGTAGGATTTAAAAGGAAATTAATAATTTAAAGGTTGATTTATTAAGAAAACAATGTGTAATTGATGGAAATGGAATAAGTGTAGTGTAATGAGAGTTGTTGTAATAATTATTTATAAAGAATTAACTTACAAATATTGCAAAATGTATAATGGTGACAATTGGTGTTGTTACCAATTGAACCGATCAATTTCAAATAAATGTCAACAAAATGTTACACTAATGTGGAATAAAACCATAATTGTAGTGTGAACATAATAAAAAGAAATAGAAATGTTAATTGTATTCATAATGTAGTGATTGCTTTAATAGTAAGGAGTGAAAATCAAAATAAAACAATATAAATGAATAAGTTTTGTAAAAATTAAAAATATGTTTATTTATTTGAAATGTTTGTTAGCTGAAAGATTGATTGTAGAGATGAGTAACCATTATTTAGTGAGAAATGTGTAATTACTATTTGTATCCGATAATGTAAATATGTTTAAATTACTATTACATAGGAAAATTATTTTACTTATCATTACATTCATTTAGTCCATTTTGAAACTTAATCAACTGAAATGAATGTAATTGAAAATTTCTAATTAATAGGAGAGAGAACACTAATTGTAAATTAATAGGTGTAATTAAAAGCAGCTTATGTTTTGTGAAAATATAAGGAAAGTTTTGATTCAATGGAAAATTTTTTTACATCAAATAAAATGAAGGTTTCATCTGTGAATGTAGGTTTAATTTCATTAAAATAAAGAATAGAAAGATTGATTTTAAAGAAAGAAGTATATGTTTATTTGAACTGTGTTTTAGCTTACATAGGAAAATAATCTATTTATTACTCTTGTGTATAAACAATAAATTTATAAACGTGTTTAAATAAATAATTGTTCCATTTTTTATCCATTTTAGTTGTCTTTTTAAAATTTAACTTTGTAAGTAACTGCAATTAATGTTATTCAAATGTTTCAATTAAAAGGAAAGGAAACGTTGATTGCAATTAATAGATATAATAAAAGAAACGCACGTTTTGTGTTAAAAAAAAGGTGTTTTAAGGTAATAAGAGATCATTTTGGGAAAAATAAATCAAATGTTTTCATTTTTAAGGTAAGTATAAAAATTTATTATGCATAGACAAAAAACCTAAATGCGTAGAAATTCGAATATTACTTGAGTTAATGAAGTTAATTTGGTTACGTTTCAAAAAAAAAATGAATTTCAAAATCTTTTATTATTAATTGTTTAACGAACTTTTTAAAATAGTTACTTTACTATTAATACTTGATCCGTTTATTTCTCCATCTTTTTAATACTTGAGCACTTTTAGGTTTTATTTAATTCTTGCCACCTCATTTTTACGTATACAAAATTCTACTTTCGTTTGCAAACTTTTCCATTCATACGTACATTTCCTTATTTATTATAAATACCTAAAGCTTTGATAATAAAACGTGACATTTATTTTTGTCCCTTCACATTCATTTCTTAATTATAAATAACCTACATCTTATTTCTTCTTTCTCCTAACACCTCATATTCAAAAGGTCTTATTCTTGCAAATCCAAAAGCATTCTTTTATAAAAATGATTTTTTCCCATTTTCGTACACTTCCTGTCCTCATCTTAGTTGTTCTTCAATCTTTTCCTGAAGCCTCATCTTGAGAAAACTTAAGTATTAAAATTTGTTTATTTATATATATTTTTAACGCGTACTAATTTTTATTTTAATAATATTTCTTGTAACATGAATATCTTTTGCATATAAACTTTGATTCACGTGCGATTTCTTCTGTTGGATTCAAATTTATATTTCGGACAACATGAAATTGATTTAGTTGAATTTGGAGATTGTTGAGTTTTGCGCTTCTGTTTGGATTTTATGGGCTAAAATCAAAGGTGAGTGTTTTTAACCCACTCACAACTTCTATAATTTCTTATGTTTGTTAAATTGATATATGATGTGAATTAGAAATTTATTTATGACTGTTTGGCATATTTTTAATCATCATCTCAGCTGAATTGCATTTATTTAATTAAATTGTCATTTACTTATTCATTGCAAATAAACTGCCAGTTAAATTGTTATTTATTTATTTTTGCATATAAACTACTAGTTAAACAGTTATTAATTTATCATTGAATATAAAATGTTGGTTAATTCCTGATGATTATTATCCGTTCTCTATTGATGCTATTGTTTGAATTTGATGATGATTGTGATAAATGGTTGATGGTTGATATTGGATGAATTGATGTTGTATTTATATTGTTATAAACTGCAAGTTATTACGCATTTTCATCTCTTTCGGGATTGCGGTTTAAAATGATATTCAACCGCATTTTTATTTTTAAATTGCGGATTGAAATGATAAATATCAGTATCACTTGACCATAGGATGGAAAATTATATACAGGCACCGCGGTATATATAGATATAAAATTATTATTTTTATAATAATTTTTCTATGGTTTTTTAAAGAAATATATATATGGTTTTATGAGATATTGATTTCGGATATTTGACAAAGGTTATTTTATATATAGTTAAATTCTTGGTTTTAAGCTATGTATAAAATTGTTTAAAGTATGAAGTAAGTTTAATAATAAAGTTGATTTTATAAAAAAAATATTATGGATATGTATTTACATTAATTATATTCTAATATAGAGTTTATATTGATTTTATAAATCAAAGTTGAGAAGATAGTTTTTGAAATTGATTTGAGATTTTATTTAATTAAGATCTTATTGAAATTTAGATTTAAAAAGAGTATGGTATTATAATTAAATTCGGGTTTAAGATGATTTAAGTGAATATATCTAGTGTAAATAAATTGAGGAATATTCAATTATTTATTTTGAAAGTTTTATTTAAAGGATACTTGATTTGTTAAGTAAGTATTTAAAAACTAAATAATAGTAAAGTAAATTTGGCATATATACATATATATATACGAATTAAAATTTTAGTTTGAAATGGTGGAATATTGAAACTTTGAAATATATGGAAATTTAAATGGTTTATTTGGGAATTCAAATCTGTATTTGGAATTGATTTGAGAAATATAAAGCTAATTTACTGTATAAAGTAATTTATTATTAAACCATTTAAGTATTGAAAATTCTATTTCGAAGCTATGGGTTTAAGGTTTATGATTTGAAAGTACTATAATTTTTTGAAAAAGATATATTTACAATAAAAATGATATCATCTTGATTTAAAATAGAAATGATATCGTATTTATATGGTTTTTAAATGGATATTATATTCTGCTTTTATAGTATAAACTGTTTTGAAAAGACCACGGTGTTATAATAACGATTGGTTATTGAAGAGACTAGGATCGGAAGTTGTCATACTCTCTACCAACTCCGAAAACCACTTTAACAACCGTGTACGCGGTGGAGATTCCAGAATGAAGTTGGATGGTGGCGGCATTTCCTTTGAGGTAAATACGTGGACCCAACTCCTGTGAGTTGGCATAAGGTGGCTAAAACAGGAGCATCGACGGGTTAAGAAGGTGGCCCCTTTTATCGGACACATCCCTTCGATATTCTACACCGACTTTGGATTTATTCGGTGGCCACTTTTGATTTTTGATTTTGGGGGTGTTGTTCGAGGTGGGTGGTAGTAGCTGCTACGCGTTACCACTGACCCGTAAGCGTAATTGGTATATCTAACCTGGCATTGCCTAGTTGTGCCGTGTCACCTACCCTAGCGCACCTTATACGATTTTGGTTTTGTACCATACCTATGGAGTGCTCTCTGACGACACCCAGTATGGGGGAGATTATGGTACTGTATAGACTATGGGAATATATAAATGTGTTAAGATGGAAAATGTAAAGCCTTAACGCTATTTAAAAGTAAGTTTATTTTACAATTAGACACTATCATAATAGGGAAATATACTACATAGTAAATAGTTTAAGGGATCCTTAGGAGAAGTGAATCCCGAGCATCTCTTGAATTACTGCATTCATATTTATTTCTGTTGATTTAACTTACATAAGATCTTTTAGTTCTGACTCGAGTGTTTTGTCTTTTCAATTCACTCGGGTCAGTCCGAGCATTTCAGGATCGAAGACTTTATTTCTGGAGGATGAAGATGAAGATTTCATTATTATTATTATATTATATTCTACTACACTGTATTCCGTTGCATCGATTTTATTCATTGGTATGTGCAACTCTGATTTATATGGTATAAGAAAAATTTAATATTTTGTAAACAGCTTCATGAACTGTATATTTGATTTATTATATTTTATCCTTCCGTTGTGAGATTCTATTTATTTATTTCTTTCTTGTTTTTTATTTATTCACCCCATAACAATTCTCTCATCCGTATGGTTTGAATTGGCATGTGTGTCGATTTAAAGCGTGCCAAAAGGCTGGATGTTACATCTAGTATCAGAGCTTTGGTTTAGAGGTTAGCTTCGTGGGGTGTGACTCTTTATTAATAGGGTACTAATACCCTATGGGAGTTGCTGAGTGTATATATATGAGAGAACGTATTTGTTAATGTTATAAAAGGTTTGATATTGTGTTGCTTTGTTCCGTTTTGTATTTATAAATTCTGGTTGATGCATGGGACGCCATGACATCAATATGGATTTCTAAACACTTAATAGGACAGACCGACATAATATTTGTTTTTAATATAGGTGAATGAAATAATTTTGCCTATTATATTTTCTATATATGAAATAAATTTTTGTAAATAAGATATATATTTGGTTGCTATATATTGGTTGTTTGGTAATGAAAATATAAATAATAGTTGAAATGAGATTGAAATTAAAATAAATGAAAATTGAAAATTTAGAACTTAAGTTCTAGGGTTTTGAAAATTTCTTTCAATTGATTTTGGAATATAATAATAATATTATTAGAAGTATTTTCTGATATAAAAATTTCAATATAATTTGAAAGAATTGTTTTAAAGAAATTTTGGAAAATAATAAGTTGTACTCCCCTCTCTGTCGCTGGAAAATAATTTCGGTGATGGCGGTCGCATTATTGACATTCATTTTCGAGTTTCGAAGTGGGAAGGCTATTGTAGCAGTTTTACTGCATATTTATTTTGTTAAACAAATATAAATTTTGAATTGTTTAATTACAGTTAGGTATAAATAAGTTGTAAATATATACATTTATCTATTATTTTAAATGATTCTTGTATTAAAAAAAACCCGATATTTAATTCTCATGTTTCCGTTAATTAATAGTTTCAATTAGTGTAGTGAAATGGAATTTAATTAATAATTGAAACCTCTAAAGGAAATAAGAGATATAATGCTAAGTTATAAATTAAATAAAAAGAAAATTTAAATTGGTAATATATAAAACAAAGGATTATTATTGAACGGTAAATTAATTAAAAGAAAGGAGAAACTTGTATAACTTTCAATTACATTCTTCAAAAGTATACATAACTTACCAAATATTAAAAGTTGAAATGTTTAATAAGAAAACGTAATGGAAATTTTACAAGTAAAAGTATGTAATGAAGTGTTCAATAAATTTCTTTAATTAATATGAATTGAAGTTATAATTGTTATATACTTAAGCGTAATGCAAAATTAATGAAATTCTGTAATAAATAAAAATTTGATGTTGTAGTAAACTTAAGTATAATTGAAATAATACTAATTAAATGTAATAGAAGGCAGATATTGTAAGTAAGAAATTTTATACTTAAGTAAATAAGTTGAAGTTATTTCTAAATAAAATTGTAAGGAATAAATGTAAATTTAAAAGATAAACCATTATATGAATGTAAAAAAAGGAAATCAAACAACAAATGGATTGAAGTGAAATTGATAAAGAAAAAAAAACTTGATTTATTATTGAAATTGTTGTTTGTTTTGGTTTATGGTTGTTTGGGTAAGGATACTTTAAATTTGGATTGGATGGATGAATAATCTATTGGTTTCATCAAAGACTGTTGAGTTAATGGTGCACTTAGTAGTTTATTTTACATTATGTACAATTTAAAGTTTTAAACCCGAACAACTATTTAATTTGTTTGATATGAATGAATGATTGATTTGTGTTGATTTTTATATGATGGTTGTATGACTTGTTGCAAGTGATTGATATTTGTATTGATTTGTTTATTATTGTTTGAAACAACTTTAAATATTTCATTTTATATAATTGTTATCCTTTTTGGAATTATATAAGTGAAATACAGGTTATGAAAGCAATTACTACTGCATTTGGTTTCATAATATAAGCGTAAATTACCCGACAAATAGGTACGTTTTCGGATTACGGTATAATGTTATTATATTATTTTCCCATGTTGGGATATATATTATTTTGGAAAAAAATATGTTATATATTGTTTTATTTGATATTATATTTTCTTACGAGCCTCTCCGTACAAAGGAGACTCTGCCGAAATTTTCCATAAATTTTAGACTTAGAAAATTTTGAAAATGTTTTCCAAACTTTATTAATTTAAGTATAAAAATCTATTGGTTATAAATTGGTATATTTTATTTAAATTAATTAATTTTGAAAATTGTATTTGTCTATAAATTAAATGTTTTAAGTAAGATATTTGGATTTCCTAATTCTTCTTTTCACTTTTTTCCTTTTCAGGGATGAAAAGTTTTGAGTGGGGGAGAGTGTAACGACCCGTAAAATTCGATGTTTAAAATGAATTAAATTAATAAGATTTTTGATTTAAATTTAGAAAGAAATAAAAATCTATTAACTTGTGTGGGAGCGAATGTAGAAATTAGACGTATCAATTGTAATTAAAATCAACAATTTAAAATTTATATTGCAATTAATTGAAATAGTGTAAATTGTTATACTTGGTTATAAGTTTAATATAAGAAACAATGAAAATTTAAGATTAACGATTTATCAACTTGCATAAAATTCCAATTATAGAAAATAATCTAAATGTATGTTTGACTACAAATTGTACACAAGTAAATAAATGGATTGAGAATATAAATCATAATTTATGTATATATTTGGCAAAGGTATTTTAAATGGAAATATGATAGTAAATAACAGAGGAGTTAGAAATTTGAATAAAGTCAATAGTTAATGAATTGAATGAAAGGCCAGTAAATGAAAATAAATGGAAACTTTGATTTGTGAATAATAAAAGCTTATTAATGTGACTAGAAGTTAGCGTAACGATTTTGTATGTTACCTATTTGGGTAGAGTGTTAATTTACAATTGGGAAACAGTTACAACAATTATAAATTAATATTACGTCAATGCTAATCAAGGTAATAGTTGTAAATAATGTTAAGGTTATTCATATTTGACAATTTGTTGTATTATAAGGAATGGGAATAAAATTTATCAAAATATTGGAAAACAATTACATTTAGATGAAATTAATTGTCTCATTTATGTGGGTGAGAACTGTAATTGAAAAGTGGAAAGGTAATAAGTGACGGTAATGCATATTTATTTCATAAGTTAATATAAAAGAATGAAACGACTGTTTAGGTTAAAATTGATTGTAAATAGGAATATTTGGAAATAAACTGAATATATGTAAACAAAATGTAAGCATTGAATTAAATTAATGAATTCAAATTATAATAAATGGTCATTGAAAAATCAGTGTTCTGCAAGTAATTATAATGTTGTTATTGATAATAAACATTACTTCAATGATTATTAATATAGTAACGGAAGTGTGAATGAAAACTTAATAGAAACATAAATTTATTTTAAAGAAGCAGGAGATATATTGTACAAATTGATGAATTAGTATAAATTTAATGGTGATTGGATAAAATCAATATCATATGAGTCATTGCAACATTTGTTGTAAACTATAAACCTATAAATGTGATTTAGGGAAAATAGCGACCGTTATTACTTATTACCAGTTTACTTAGGCTATTAAGCTGTGAGTGGGAATAAATTGAAATTTAAAATGAAACTGATCAATTTCAAATAATTGTCAACAAAATGTTACATTAATGTGGAATAAAACCATAATTGTAGTGTAAACGTAATAAAAAGAAATAGAAATGTTAATTGTGTTCATAATGTAATGATTGCTTTAATAGTAACGAGTGAAAATCAAAATAAAAGAATATAAATGAATAAGTTTTGTAAAAGAATAAAAATATGTTTATTTATTTGAAATGTTTGTTAGCTAAAAGATTGTTTGTAGAGATGAGTAACTATTATTTAGTGAGGAATGTGTAATTACTATTTGTGTCCAATAATGTAAATATGTTTAAAATACTATTAGATAGGAAAAATTGTTTTACTTCTCATTACATTCATTTAGTCCATTTTGAAACTTAATCAACTGAAATGAATGTAGTTGAAAATTTCTAATTAATAGGAGAGAGAACACTAATTGTAAATTAATAGGTGTAATTAAAAGCAGCTTATGTTTTGTGAAAATATAAGGAAAGTTTTGATTCAATGGAAAAAAAACATTTACATCAAATAAAATGAAGGTTTCATCTGTGAATGTAGGTTTAATTTCATTAAAATAAAGAATAGAAAGATTGATTTTAAAGAAATAAATATATGTTTATTTGAACTATGTTTTAGCTTACAGACTGATTACAAAAATAGGAAAATAATCTATTTATTACTCTTGTGTATAAACAATAAATTTATAAACGTGTTTAAATAAACAATTGTTCTATTTTTTTATCCATTTTAGTTGTCTGTGTTAAAATTTAACTTTCTAAGTAACTGCAATTAATGTAATTCAAATGTTTCAATTAAAAGGAAAGGAAACGTTGATTGCAATTAATAGATTTAATAAAAGAAACACACGTTTTGTGTTAAACAAAAAGGCTGTTTTAATGGTAATAAGAGATCATTTTGGTTAAAATAATCAAATGTTTTCATTTCTAAGGTAAGTATAAAAATTTCTTATGCGTAGACAAAGAACATAAATGCGTAGAAATTCGAATATTACTTGAGTTAATGAAGTTAATTTGGTTACGTTTCAAAAAAAATTGAATTTCAAAATCTTTTATTATTAATTGTTCCACGAACGTTTTAAAATAGTTACCTTACTATTAATACTTGATTCATTTATTTCTCCATCTGTTTAGTACCTGAGCACTTTTAGGTTTTATTTAATTCTTGCCACCTTATTTTTACGTATACAAAATTCTACTTTCGTTTGCAAACTTTTCCATTCCTACGTACATTTCCTTATGCATTATTAATACCTGAGGCTTTAATAATAAAACGTGACATTTATTTTTGTCCCTTCACATTCGTTTTCTAATTATAAATAACCTACATCTTATTTCTTCTTTCTCCTAACACCTCATATTCAAAAGCTCTTATTCTTGCAAATCCAAAAGCATTATTTTATAAAAATGATTTTTTTTTTCATTTTCGCACACTTCCTGTCCTCATCTTAGTTGTTCTTCAATCTTTTCCTGAAGCCTCATCTTGAGAAAACGTAAGTATTAAAATTTGTTTATTTATATATATTTTTAACGCGTATTAATTTTATTTTAATAATATTTCTTGTAACATGAATATCTTTTCCATATAAACTTTGATTCACGCGCGATTTCTTCTGTTGGATTCAAATTTATATTCCGGACAACATGAAATTGATTTATTTGAATTTGGAGATTGTTGAGTTTTTCGCTTCTATTTGGATCTTTATGGGCTAAAATCAAAGGTGAGTGTTTTATCCCACTCACAACTACTATAATTTCTTATGTTTGTTAAATTGATATATGATGTGAATTAGAAATTTATTTATGACTATTTGGCATATTTTTAATCATCATCTTAGCTAAATTGCATTTATTTAATTAAATTGTCATTTACTTATTCGTTACATATAAACTGCCAGTTAAATTGTTATTTATTTATTTTTGCACATAAACTGCCAGTTAAACAGTTATTAGTTTATCACTGAATATAAACCGCTAGTTAATTCCTGATGATTATTATTCGTTCTCTATTGATGCTATTGTTTGAATTTGATGATGACTGTGATAAATGGTTGATGGTGGATATTGGATGAATGGATGCTGTATTTATATTGTTATAAACTGCAAGTTATTATGCATTTTCATCTCATTTGGGATTGCGATTTGAAATGATATACAATCTCATTTTGATTATTAAATTGCGAATTGAAATGATAAATATCTGTATCACTTGACCATAGGATAGGAAATTATATACAAGCACCGCGGTGTATATATATATAAAATTATTTTTTTGAAATAATTTTTCTATGGTTTTGTAAAGAAATACATATATGGTTTTATGAGATATTGATTTCGCATATTTGATAAAGCTTATTTTATATATAGTTAAATTCTTGGTTTTAAGCTATGTATAAAATTGTTTAACGTATGAAGTAAGTTTAATAATAAAGTTGATTTTATAAAAAATATATATTATGGATAAGTATATACTTAAGTTATATTCTAATATAGAGTTTATTTTGATTTTATAAATCAAAGTTGAGAAGATAGTTTTGAAATTGATTTGAGATTTTATTTAATTAAGATCTTATTGAAATTTAGATTTAAAAGGAATATGGTGTTATAACTAAATTCGAGTTTAAGATGATTTAAGTGAATATATCTAGTGTAAATAAATTAAGGAATATTCAATTCTTGAATTTGAAAGTTTTATTTAAAGAATACTGGATTTATTAAGTAAGTATTTCAAAACTAAATAATAGTAAAGTAAATTTGGCATATATATATATATATATATATGAATTAAAAATTTAGTTTGAAATGGTGGAATATTGAAACTTTGAAATATATGAAAATTTAAATGGTTTATTTGGGAATTCAAATCTGTATTTGGAATTGATTTAGGAAATTGAAAAGCTAATTTACTATATAAAGTAATTTATTATTAAACCATTTAAGTATTGAAAATTTTGTTTCGAAGCTATGGGTTTAAGGCTTATGATTTGAAAGTACTATGATTTTTTGAAAAAGATGTATTTACAATAAAAATGATATCATCTTGATTTGGGTTTTAAAATAGAAATGATATCGTATTTATATGGTTTTGAAATGGATATTATATTCTGGTTTTAAAGTATAAACTATTTTGAAAAGACCGCGGTGTTATAATAACGATTGGTTGTTGAACAGACCGGGATCGGAAGTTCTCATACTCTCTGCCAACTCTGAAAACCACTTTAACAATCGTGTACGCGGTGGAGATTCCAGAATGAAGTAGGATGGTGGCGGCGTTTCCTTTGAGGTAAATACATGGACCCACTCCCGTGAGTTGGCATAAGGTGGCTAAAAAAGGAGCGATCGACGGGTTAAGAAGGTAGCCCCTTTTATTGGACACATCCCTTCGATATTCTACTCTGACTTTGGATTTATTCGGTGGCCACTTTTGATTTTTGATTTTGGGGGTGTTGTTCGTGGTGGGCGGTAGTAGCTGCTATGCGTTACCACCGACCCGGAAGCGTAATTGGTATATCTACCCTGGCATTGCCTAGTTGTGCTGTGTCATTTACCCTAGCGCGCCTTATACAATTTTGGTTTTGTACCATACCTATGGAGTGCCCTCTGACGACGCCCAGTACGGGGGAGATTACGGTACTGTATAGACTATGGGACTATATAAATGTGTTAAGGTGGAAAATGTAAAGCCTTAACGCTATTTAAAAGTAAGTTTATTTTACCATTAGACACTATCATAATAGGGAAATATACTACATGGTAAATAGTTTAAGGGATCCTTAGGAGAAGTGAATCCCGAGCATCTCTTGAGTTACTGCACTCATATTTATTTCTGTTGATTTAACTTACATAAGATCTTTTAGTTCTGACTCGAGTGTTTTGTCTTTTCAATTCGCTCGGGTCAGTCCGAGCATTTCAGGATCGAAGACTTCATATTTGGAGGACGAAGATGAAGATTTCATTATTATTATTATATTATATTCCACAACACTGTATTCCGTTGCATCGATTTTATTCGTTAGTATGTGCAACTCTGATATATATGTTATAAGAAAAAATTAATATTTTGTAAACAACTTCATGAACTACATATTTTATTTATTATATTTTATCCTTCCGCTGTGAGATTCTGTTTGTTTATTTCTTTCTTGCTTTTTTAATTTATTTACCCCATAACAATCCGCCCTTCCGTACGGTTTGGATTGCCATGTGTGTCGATTTAAAGTGTGCGAAAAGGCTGGATGTTACACTATCAAAATACCAAAATACAAGGTTCTAACATTCTCCCCTCCTTTGACGATGACAACTATATTTTTTTGAGTAAATGATATAGATTATTCTTTCTTTAAATCTATACTCCCATTGTTGATATGACCACAGTTATACTCCCTGTCTATCATCAAGAAAAAGGAATATGGGACAAAATAAATGATCATGATATACCATAACATCATAATAGATTAATATCACAACAGTATAAGCATAATAACATCACAATGTAAGTTATCAGAAGATAAGACATGTTATAAAACGAACATCGCGATAGAAGAAATAGAATGGTGCATAAGCTAGCACACGGTGGAACATTTTATAAAACATGCAACATAAGAAGTTATTATGAACTTTGAAGTACTTAAAATGTCAACAACATACCACAAAACACTTAAAAAAACAACACAAAAATACTAAAACAAGACAACCAAAGGTAGAACCGAAATCATCTTTCTAGGACATCAATTTCCATGACCACCACTTGTATTATTAGACCTTTCACTTTATTCTCCATCAGAAGAGTTTAAATAATTTAAATGATCAGGATTTTGAGGAATTTCTTCGGTAGGTGTGAATGCAGAAGAGGATGAAGCACATGATATTTTATCCTACATCTTGTTCAAGAATCCTTTGATGAGACAAAGCTTGTTATTCATCTTAATGACGGTGTATTTAACTCCAGAGATACGATGATCTTGCTTGTTATCCCACATGTGTTTGAACCATTCGTCTGAAATGAAAGATTAGACCTTTTGAAGAAACAAAATATTATTGTCAGGATCGACTGAAAAGCACCTCAGCCGTCTAAAACTATGAAGGTAATTTTTTTATTTCTTCTCGTTCAGTCAGCTGAGCTAGGGCATTCTGTCGACTGAATCGGGGTGTCTAATCAACTAAACCTGCTATTTGTTTCCGAAGTTTAGTTTTTGATTTCTAAGATTTTGCTTTTCACTTAAACATGTTTCTTTATGATAAATTTTTATTTATTTTGATAGAAACAAATGCAATATTTATTTTATAAAGAGAATATGAAAAGCAGTACTTATATATATATATATGACAATTTATTTTCTTCACTTAGTTCCGACTCCTCCTATGTATTATGATCCCATGAGTTTGTTAGTAGAGCTCGTATAGGAGTCTAAGGAGTGTGTGGACTTGTTGCATCATAAGGTTTTGAATGCTGACAAGAGACAAAAGTTCACGAATCTATTACTACAAAAAATCCAGACCTATCGACTCATATATGGTTCTTATTGATATTGATGTTAACTAGGGTTGATAAGTGTATTAGAGTCTAGTATAGAGAAGTGTTAAAAATCCATCCTCAAGGTTCATCACTCACAAATTTGTTTACAAAACCAGCATTCATTTATAAGAATTTCATATACACATACAAAATACTTTCGCTGCACTAAAACAACAGCATTAGTCGACCAACCCATATAAGACAGTCGACTGAGGTTGTGCACAAAACTTTTAATATGTATAGTAAATAGTCGAGGAAACTGCCTAGGTCGGTCGACTAACACTATACATGTTTTTATGCGCGTTTGAAATTCAGTCGATTGCCCAAGCAAGTTTAGTCGACTGAATCTGCAACTATCATTTTTCTCCAAAAGACACTTCTTTTGGTCAAAAGATTCCTTCTTCCTGAAAGGTTGCAACTCTTAGATTCTAATAGATTTCAATTTCCAGAAGTCATATCTCATCACACGCTATATACCTCAAGATTCATAAATCTAATTACCTAATTTTTTATTCTCTTTTGATCTATTGCACTTAGCATTCTTGATTTCAATATCTACAAGCTTCATGCAATCATTACCTACATATTCATTTCCACATTATTCAAGCAATATTAAACTTCCTCTTCTTCATACACACAAATATACACATCTACTTTGAGGATAAGATTATAGGAAGGGTGTACTATAAGTGACAAATCCCTGTTAATCAGAACACACGGAGTCAAGTTAAAACTAGTCTATAAGAAAGCCTTGTTCGGTTGCTCAGGCGGTAAAGTCATTTTCTGTTGCTCAGGCAGTCCAACTCCTGTTCGGTTGCTCAAGCGGTGTAATACCTGTTCCTCTGGGTTAAGTGAGGATCGCTAGCTATAATTTCAGAAGGAGTCTGGGACTGGACGTAGAATGGGAGCTCGAACCAGTATAAAATCTCTGGTGTCATATTACGTTACTTTATTATTTTCTGCACTAGTTATTTATTATATTATGTTCCATATTACTCGATCCAATAACACAGTCATTTTCACTTGGTATCAGGGCAAGGCCATCATATAACCATAACATAGTTATCTCATATTGTTTTAATATGGAAAACAACACTAGCACTGTTCTAACACTACCTTTTCAAAAGATCAGTCTACTGTGTGACCACCTCTATTTAGTGGAATGAACTATAACTATTGGGCTACTAGAATGAGAATCTATATACAAGTAAGTAGTTATGAAACCTGAAACATTATGCAACTTGAATATACTATTCCTACTATTTAATATTCAAGATGGTTTAACACACAAGAATTAGACGCTACTGCAAATGCTATAGCTACGAATATGTTATATTATGCATTAGACAATTTTTAATAGAATAAGCATGTGTAAAACTACTCATGAAATTTGGCGTATACTTAAAATTACACCTGAAGGTACTAACAAAGTAAAATAGAGTGAAATTTACATGCTTAAAAATTGGTTCTAGAATTATAAAATGAAGCAAGATGAGACTATAAATTAAATGTACTCTAGATTTCAAGATATATATATCATTCTTTGATAACATTAGGAGAAACTTATACAGATTTTGATATTGTTACAAAAATCCTCAACTAATTAACGGATGAGTGGGAATAAAAAGTCTTAGTAATCGAAGAAACTAACGACTTTTCGACCATAAAACTAGAGGAGTTGATAGGAAATCTAATGTCCTATGAAGTTAATCTCAAACAAAATGAGTACAAGCTCAGGATAAGAAGAATATAGCATTCCAAGCAAAAAAAGATGAATCAGATTCAGATGAGGAAGATATGGCGTTCATTGCTCAAAATTTCAAAAAGCTTTTGAAATTTTTAAAGAGCAACAAATTTAGAAATAACATGAACATCTCTAGCAATAATAAACACGAACAAACCATCATAACTACTCCAGAATGTTATGAATGTCACAAGAAAGGCCATATCATGAAAGTCTGTTCTAAGAAAAAGAAAGATAAACATAAGCACAAAAAAGACAGATTCAAGAAGAAAGCTTTCTCTGTCACGTAAGATGATTCAGAATTATCTTCATCATCAGATAGTGACTCGGATAGTGACTTAGAAAAAGCCAACATTTGCTTCATGGCTACAAAAGACAAGGTACCACCCAAAAAGAGAGGAAAATGGACACTAGACAGTGGCTGCTCAAGACACATGATAGGAAACAAGGACATGCTAACGAATATTATCTACTTAGATGGAGGTTCTGTCACATTTGGAGATAATTCCGAAGGATATGTCACTGGCAAAGGCGATGTGAGAAATAACAAAACAACACTGTCTCGTCCTCACTTTCTTATACCTTCATTAGGTCAGAATCGATAAATCTTCCAACACAGACTCCCATATATGAACCCGTTCCTGTTGTTCCATCATCTAACATTCACACTGGTTATACCCCTCCCGTAAAAAGATCTAAACATTCTCTATTTTTTGGCTTGCTGTATACCAAAGAAAGGATAGACGACATCCATTACTATCAATGGGAGACTCTTGAGTTATAATGAGAATTATCTACGAATAGAGGGTGCATGCAAAGCGGCGAAGCGGCGAAGCTTCCTCGAATAAGTGGATCTTAAATTATGTGGTTCAACCTCACACAACACAGTTCATTAACCAACGACTCCTTCACGTCGTAATCCGTGACAATCATCACCATAACGTCCACCGGTTTCTCTGAATTCTTATGAATGTGGACAAGGCTGGTCACCACTACGACCTCTGCAAGAGAATACGAAGATGGAACCGGAAGACTATCACACTCTTTCCTCTTCCTCAAAATCTTCTTAATTTTTGTTTTTTATGGTTTTAAATTTATTGTCCTACTATATTTATTTTTTGTTTTAAATAATATATTTCTTGTTTTAAATTTTGTTATAAACCTAAACTTCTATGCTCGAAGTAAAACTTGTTGCATTTACCTAGAGAACTATCTACTTGAAAAATTCCTCAAATTCAGTCGACTAAACCAGTGAACTCGGTCGATTGAAACAGCATTCCAGTATAATTTCAAATCTGAAGTCAGTCGACTGACACATCCAGACAGTCGGCCGAATTGGCATAATTTACTTGGAAAATCAGGACAGGATCAGTCGACTAAATTCCTATATTCGATCGACTGACTATTAATATTTTCAAAATTTTACCTTTGGAGTCAGTCGATTGATTACATAAAACAGTCGACTGAATATGTATTTTTTAAACATAAAAATCTCGGGATAAGTTCAGTCGACTGAATCTCTATATTCAGTCGACTGACTCCTTTAAATTTGGTTTCTACATTCAAAATCAGTCGACTGCCTGTGCAAATTCAGTCGACTGATAACGGGTGCCCGGCTTTTTCCCTCTTCCTACCCTTCATGAACTATTTACCTTTACCAAATTCACTTTTTACCATCAAAATTTTTAACCTTCTACCATTAAAACTTTTCTCTACTTTAATTTGCTCAGAAATTCTATAATTATATCATCCATTTGTGCATAATTCTTCAATTAGCATCCTCCCACTTCATCACCAAATCCCTAGTTCTACAAATGGCTCCTAAAAGACCTCGACATTCTCAAGCCACAACAAGTTCTTCAGATTCACAAAAAAGAACATGGCTACACAATGACAAGGCAGTGCAATGCTTTGAGAAGATGCAAAGCTTCAGGATTTTTGAAGTTTCTTTTATCAAATTCCCTAATTTTTCTTGATATGCCATTCAAAACTTGGCTCGTGATTGCGGTTTGGAACACCTCATTGTTTTTGCGGCAAATAACAATAAGATTAATCACCTTCTTGTTAAACTTTTCTATGCCAACTTAAGTCTAGGACACCACACAATTGCAAATCCATATGACTACATTTGGATGGTGGTATGTGGTAAAAAGATTTTTCTTCCACTATAACGACTTGAATGGATTCTACAATGTCCAGATGAAGGTGACGAGTTAGCTAAAAATACCATTAATATGGACATTCGTGATCGTGTTAATCATTTGTTTCTCTCGGATGACTTGACGGAGTTAAAAGCGGTAGCACTAATGCCAAAAGATCGCATAATGCATAGAGTTCTTATCTGCACCATCAATCCCTGCACCGAAAGCTATGGGAAGGTCTATAGGTGAGATTTCCAATCCTTATATGCCATTTAGGGAAATAGACGAGTTAACTGGGCAAAGGTAATTCTAGATGAGTTCCAAACTTTTAACCAAGGTCGAATGAGGATGATCTACTATGGCTCTTACATCATGCACATTCTTAAGCATTTCAAGGTTCCTTTGGTCAGTTCCGAAATTTCAATCAATGATTCCTTAAATACTAAAACTCTTAGCCTCATGAACCTACCAAAGCAATATCTTGACCACACCATAATTACTTACGAACATTGGCTTGAAAACCAAGCCATGGGTCAAGCTCAACCATCCTCCCAACAATACCAAGCTGTGATGCCCCACCCCGAGAACCACGTTAACAAAGAGCATTACTAGGTAATATTGTCCGCTAATGTAGAGAATAGGGTTGGATAGAAGTGTCCATATATAGCCTTGTCTTAAATATCTATTGAATACGTCGACAATGCCATATTATTATTATTTTGGATGACATGTCCAACAAATACTTAATATAAAGCCATAGGTGGCTATATGATCTATCAGAACAAAATACAACAACTTAAATGCAAAATACATCACAGAACAGCACATAATCCTATATATACACACATATACAGATACTTCACAGAGTATACAAAAAGATACATCACATATGTGGTATGACGACCATAATACAAACACGAGTTAAAAGAATTTACATATCAGCGTAACAAACTAAAAAGGACCGCACAAAAAGCTATAAAAAAAGAGCTAGCAAACCATGCAAAAGCAGAATAGGCTAAGTCCAAATGTACCTAACCTGAAACATCTCGGTCTGACCCAAGTATAAAATACGCGGGCCAGTTTAGCTAAACAAATCAATTTACAAGGACAAGCGATAATATTTGATGTTTTATGAATGCCAATTATATGAGGCTCACTACTTTTAGCGTTTTATGGGTTATTTTATCTCTTTTTAGATTATATGTTCGCGTAGTGATACCATATTATCACTTGATGTAATCATACACTTTAGGTTGTTCCTTCCTATTTGGGAATATTATCGCATTATCCTCGTCAACGAACTCCATATATGCAAGCCTCTTCATCATCCCAACCTTCTCGACCTACTCAAGAAGTCTATGAGATTCAAGAAATAGACCCTCAAGCTCGGGCCCATGAAGCCGTGGCTATCATTGCTCGTAATCAAAGACTTCTTGATAATCGTCTATCTCGGGTTGAATCGACTGTTCCTAGAGTCGATAAAAATGTCATCAAAGTCCATAAGAATTTTAATGTTATTAAGTCCTTTCTCAACAATATCTAGGAAGCAATCACATGCTCCCAACCATCTTCTACCTCCTTTGACGTACCTCCATCGCACGAGAAATGACCGACGAAACATTTCACTTGGTCTACATCAATGAAGAGAAAGTAGAAGGTGAGGAAGTTGGTGATGACTCCGATGATGATGAAGAAGTTGAAGATTATGAAGAAAGCTCAAATGGAGGAGGTCAAGGTGATCTACAAGAATATCTTCTATCTTTTAAATTTTTTACGCTTTTGTTAAAACTTGTTTTCAGACAATTTGGTATTTTTGTCTTGTGGTATTGTGTAATTTTCTAAAACTCTATGTTTTCTATGTATATCATATTGTACTATAATTATCAACTAATGTGATTGTTGTATGTCATGTCCTAAGTCTTAGTTTTATATATATGTATTCCTGTGTCATATTACTCGTACTTTAACTACGATATACCTTGAGTGCTCTTCTTTTTGTCGATGACAAAGGAGGAGAAAAGCATTAATTATTTATAGGAAATATAGCATAGATTCAAGGGGAGAATACAATATCAAAGTTGCTAGCATATACTCAAGGGGAGTGATATTTTAACAAATCTTATAGAAGATTCACTCGTAGTAAATGAAGTTGTTATCAAAAAAGGGATAGAATGTTGGATCATAAGGTTTTAAATGCTAATAAGAGACAAAAATTCATGAATCACGACTATGGAAAATCAGACTCATCGACTCAAATATGGTTCATATTGATATTGATGTTAACTAGAGTCAATAAGTGTATAGAGTCTAGTATAGATAATTGTTAAAATCTATCCTCAAGGTTCACCACTCACAAATTCGTTTACAAAACTAGCATTCATTTTATAAAAATTTCATATACACATACAAAATACTTTCACTACACTAAAATAAAAGCATCAGTTGACGGACCCATATAAGATAGTCGACTGAGGCTGTGTACAAAACTTTTAATTATATAGTAAACAGTCGACAGAACTGCCTAGGTCAGTGGACTAAAACTGTAGATGTTTTTGTGCTTATTTGAAATTCAGTCGACTGCCCAAGCAAGTTCAGTCGACTGAATATGCAATTGTCATTTTTCTCTGAAAGACGCTTCTTTTGATCAAAGGGTCCTTCTTTCTGGAAGGTCACATTTCTTAGATTCTAATAAATGTCAATTTCTAGAAGTCATATCTCATCACACAATATACACACACACACACACACTCAAGATTCATAGATCCAATTTTTATCCCGCCATTTGACAAGGCCATGACACCAAGAACATAACTGGGAACCAAAGACAGTTCGTCCCAAAAACCGGTTGTACATGCGTTTACTATGGATACTAGTGAATTCTGTCCGAGTCTGGATCGAACTACAATCAATATGTACAACAGGAAAAGATATGAAAGTCAACGTTCCAAATTTCTAGTCAATCGGGGTTCGTATACTTAAGATATTGATTCATCAAAATCCAAGTGAAACATCCAATTCGTATCCAGGAAAGGAGGCCTCCTTTGTATCTACTGAAAGGCCATTGGTTCGTATCCATCATGGTCGGTTGTAATTCGTATCCAATGGAAGGAGCAGGTTCATTCGTGTCCATTTACCTCGTATCTAAGGCCTAGCAGCACTTACATTCGTATCCGTAGAAGAGTTGCCTCGGTCATATCTGCATCGCTCTTATACTTCGTATCCATCAATCATCCCTCACCTCGTATCCGTTATGCCAACCATGTTTCGTATCCATCACTTAAAAATATGTCGTGTGTCCTCTACCTATTGCCCAATTTGTATCAGTCATTATTGGCACAATTCGTATCAATCGATGAAGTATCGTAAAAAACCATCCACCAGTGATATGAAACAATAGTCAAAATAAATGCAGTGGTTTGGAACGATCGAAAGGGACCGTATCAGATCGATACAAAAGACATGGGCGTACATCGATACAAATATCACATCCTCTATAATCGATACGAGATAAATGGACACGAACGAACATGAATTAATGGATATGACCGAGGCCTATGAGGAGGGAAGACTCGGTCACTCGGCATGAAAAGTGGATCGATCCTAAATGATAGTGCCACATCATTGGCCACCACATGCATTTCATCTATACAAAATGGAGTGATATGAACATATCGATACGAAGCTCGACTGCACATTGAAAACACAAACTTGCTTCGATCATATCTTAAGATCTACAAGTCCAAATGTCTGAACTCAATCCCGTGGGCCCGTCCACGTGAGAGATGAAGTCTTTCGGGATTTGAGTGAGATATTTTGCTGCCTATGCCTATAAGTAGTGACCCTGGACCTACAGAAAAGGGACTTTTGGCTTCTTTAAGCTAACATTCTGCCGGAATCACTTCTATACTACTGTTGTACTATTATAACCTCTTGTAATTAACAAGTGAGATTTCAATAAACATCAATCATTTCATATTGGACGTAGGCAATATGCCGAACCACTCTAAATTTGTGTGTTTCTGTGCATTTTCTTATATGTTTATTGGTGTGTTTATTAGATCTACCTCATTTTACATTTATTTTCTTTATTTTATCTCTTCAAACACATCTAAAGAGTGTTGTACCCAATTTTGGTACAAACAATTTGGTGCTTTCACTGAGAAAATCCAGCTTTTCTCTCGCTCATTGGATATATTGCCAATATCGGATTGCAAGAATCTTAGGAGGAGATTTAGATTTCAGCCTAGAAGTTCTTCCATCCTATTCAGATTTGTACCAAGTCTAGGAGAGGACTTCGCCATCCACCATGGTCAACACTAGGACTGCCTCAACACTACAGATCCAGAAGGACGAGATAGGCAGAATCCTACGTAACTTCCTCATATAGACCAAAATGCTATTGGACCTTCGAATCCAAAAGGGACGGTCACCAAGGAAGAATTCCAATTACTGATGCAAGAGCTAACTCAAAGCCACCAGCAGCTCCGTGCCAACATGGAGTTAACTAGTCGGTTGAACCATGAAAGCCGAAGGAGATCCAGAAGGGATAAGGCTTCCTACTCATCCACTGAAAGTTCAGCTTCACAATCACAGATTCACGCATCCGTGGATGGATGGAAGTTATACATAGGCTACCGGACATCAGCACACTTTGAATCTTGGGCAACCAAGAGTCAGTCCATCAACCAATCATCAGACTGGACTCACATCTCGAGGAGGGACGGCTCCTTATCATACTACTGACAACCGAGTGGCCGCCGCTGCTACTGAGTTGGGAGCTGACACTCGAAACCAAACGGATCTGAACCGTCGCCAACATGAGTACACTCCTGAGCCTTATGTTCCTAAAGATCTTGAACCATGGAGGCAAGAAATGGAATGTCGACCGCGACCGGCCCATCCTTACATTATGGTACCTAACCACACCTTGGCTCAGCATGCCCAAAATGTCCAAATGCCAGACATCATAACAATGATCCATTAGATGATCCAAGAAAGTCAAGGCCTCACCAATGACAACTGAGGAATCTTCCGGAGTCATACCCCTTTTACCAATGACATCCACTATATTGAATCGCCTCGGCGATTCAGAATGCCAACTCTACTTATTTATGAAGGGAGCTCTGACCCTAACCAGCACACTTTAAAGTATGATGGTTAAAGAATGCCGAAGGGGTTGATAATGCGGTCAAATGCCAAAGTTTCCCAATTTCACTTAGGAGCATCGCGACTTTGTGATTTACTCGCCTACCACCTCGATCTATCTCATGTTTCGGCCAGTTGGCAACGAAGTTTATTAAACAGTTTTGCATGCATGTCACACGGCCCAAACATGTTAATACATTGTCCAGCGTCACTCAAGCTCCCGGAGAGACACTCAGACGTTATCTGGAGAGGTTTCATGCTACATGCTCTGAGATTAGTAATCCTAATGGCAACCCAATTCCGATGGCCTTGACTAAGGGGATCGATCTTGATTTCGAATTCGGCAACTGATTGGCCGGAAAACCCCCTACATCATTGGACCGTTTCTATTCCAAGGCATCTCGGTTCTTGAGAAGAGAGGATGCGAATCAATCTAGGAAAAAGGATGACACAGGGCCTAGTGTGGAAGGAATCCATAGAAATGTCGTCGTAAAACAAATCGGGGAGAGTTCTGGAAAGGTGCTGTTAAACATACTGAACAAACATAATCAATAGAAAGGCAATGGAAATCAGGGTATGAAACGGGATCAGAATTACGGGCCAAGAGGTAGAGCTCCTATGTTTGATGCTTATACTCCTTTAAATCCGTCTCTGGAAAATGTGTACTTATAGACCTAAAATGCTATCCAATATAAAACCTACTCCAAAGCAATCATCAGAAAACAGATTCAAACGGGGAAGTTTTGTAGATTTCATGATAATTATAGCCATAACACAAACGAGTGTCGTCATTTATAGGATATTATCGAGAAGTTGATCTGAGAAAGAAAGTTGGAGCAGTTTGTTCTGGCGCCACGGTCTGGAGGTGTAGGCCTATCGAATCAAAACCAAATACCAAATCAGGTTAGACCGGAGGAATCTGCTCGTATCGATGGAAGGTTGGTGATTAATACTGTTAGTGGTGGTTCTCATCCAACAGATCGAAGCTGGAAGGAAATGGAGTTGTATGCTAGCTCTATTAGGCATGCAAGCTTCGAACGTTGTAATAATTTGGAAAACGGTACTTCGGCCAAACAACAGAAATCGATGATAGACGACATTGTATTTTGAGGCAAGGATGCCGACAGAGTCGAAACCCCGACCGTTGATCCGCTAGTTATTTCAGCTCAAATAGGTTTTGCTTGGATGAAAAGGATCTTAGTGGATAGTGGAAGTTTAGTGAACATACTATTTAAGCGAGCTTATGATCATATAAAGATGGAAGCAAAATATTTGAAGCCTTGACAATCGTATTCATAGCTTCAATGGAAGTGCGATAATACCCACTGGGATGGTGGAGCTACCAGTGGAGTTGGGAGTTGAAGAATGCAGGAGAGTCCGGACATTATAGCTTATTGTATTGGATATAGACTTTCCATACAATGCTTTCTTGGACCGACCAGCCTTAGCTGAGTTTAAGGCTACTATCGTCCCTTGGTGTCTAATTTTGAAATTCCTTACCGACAATGGAGTTGGAGTCGTTCAAGAAGACTAGGCTGTTGCATCAGCTTCTTATGTTGTTCAGCTATGGAAGGTGCAACAAAAAGAAAAGGGAAAGGGCATAGAGGAATCTCTCTACGTCCGCTCTATGGAGAATTGACAGCTAACGCCTGAACCAAGGCCCTGACACCATAACCGATTCCCAAGAGATCTTGACCCGAGAGATACCGAAAGTGAAGATGAAGCCAAAGACAATCAGACTTTCCCTGCAGAGCTGACGATCGATGTCCCGATCGATGATATTGATGACTCTAAAATGGTAAAGATTAGATCTCAGCTATGACAACAGATGAAGAAGGACTTGGTTGAATTTATCTGAGCAAACCTCGACATGTTTGCCTGGACGTATTCCATATGTCTGGGATCTCCTAAGACTTCGCAAGCCAGATATTGAATATTGATCCACGCATGTCCCGGTCAAGCAAAAAAGGCGCGGTGTGGATCCAGAGAGATCTTTCCGCCCTTAAGGAAGAGGTAGATAAACTCCAGTCGAATGGGTTTATCCAAGATGCATTATATGCGAAATGGGTGTCTAATCGTATACTTATTAGAAAACCTAACGGGAAATGGAGAATATGCGTTGAGTACTCAGACTTGAATAAAGCTTGCCCTAAAGAAAGTTTTCCACTTCCCCAAATTGATCATCTCGTAGATTCAATGATTGGACATGAACTCTTATCCTTCATGGATGCGTATTCTGGCTACAACCAGATATCCATGCACTTGCCAAATCAGGAGCATGCCAGCTTTTTCACTGATCTAGGACTTTACTGCTACAAAGTCATACCTTTTGTACTCAAAAATGCTGGAGCAACCTACCAATGGCTAGTTAATTGAATGTTCGCTAACCAAATCGGAAAAAACATGAAGGTATATGTGGATGACATGCTTATGAAGTCAAGATTCTCTAGCAATCATATCAAAGACCTAGAAACGATATTCAACATCCTTCGAAAATACAGAATAAAACTTAACCCTTGAAGTGTCACTTTGGGGCCACGTCTAAAAAATTTATTGGATTTATCGTCAATGCTCAAGGAATCAAAACCAATCTCGAGAAGATCTGGGCAATCAGAAATCTTGAGACTCTAAGAACTATAGAGAAAGTCCAGAGCCTCAATGGGAAAGTAGCAGCGCTGGGTGGGTTCATTTCAAAATCCATTGACAAATGCATTCCCTTCTTCGATCTGATCAGAAAAGGGAAACAGAATTTTGAATGGACTATGGAATGTGAGGGTGCATTCCGAGCACTGGTTCAACACCCGCCCACACCACCCATTCTATCAAAGCCCATTGATCATGAGAGATTGTACATCTACTTAGCAGTGTCAGAAAACGCAATCAGTGCCACCTTAATTTGGGAGGAGGATCGGATACAACGGCCGGTATATTACATTAGCAAACAACTGACAAAAGCAGAAAGAAATTATCCAAAGCTAAAAATGTTGGCTTATTGTCTTATTATTTCCTCGAGGAAGCTCTGTCCGTATTTTTAGGCTCATGCTATCACTGTGTACACCGACCAGCCATTATGATAGGTCTTTACATGGGCTGAGACGTTTGGTAGGTTACTCAAGTGGAATATCGAGCTGAGCCAGTTTGACATCACTTAAGGCGAGCCATTCAAGGACAAGTCCTAGCAGACTTCATCGCTAAATTCACTATCCCAAAGGACTTTCCCAAAACTAGTGAATCTCCTAAATATGTCTGAAAGCTACATATTGATGGCGCATTGAATGACCGCTGCTCAGGCGTTGGGGTTGTACTTGAAACTCCTAAAGGCCGATCTATATGCTATGCTTTGAAGTTTGATTTTCATGCGACCAACAATGAGGCCAAATATGAAGCATTGCTCGTCGGGTTAAGGCTTTCTAGAGATTTAAAAATTGTTGTTATGGAGATTTACAATGATTCACAAATGGTCGTGTGCCAAGTTCGGGGGGAGTACCAGGCCAAAAACCGAAGGCTGGCTACCTATCTTCCTCGGGTTCAGGAAATATTGAATCGGTTCGATTATTATGCCATCTGTTGCATACCTCAAGAACACGACCAGAAAGCCGATTCCTTAGCAAAGTTAGCTAGTACTGGTGAGGCACAGCAGATGGGACTCATTCCCATAGAGACATTGTCTTCCTCGAGCATTGATCAGATAGGGACAGATTGGGTATTTGAAGTCCTTCCCGATAAAGAGTCATGGATGACTCCGTTCAGAAACTATCTCGAGCATGGAACCCAGCCAGAGCACAGGAGTGAAAAAAGACAAGTTCTTGAAAAGGGTTCGTGGTTCACTATTCAGAATGGAGTCATGTATAGAAGAGGGTGCCCTATTCCTTTATTCCGGTGTATCGCCCTCAATGAAATCGATCGAGTACTACATGATGTGCATGAAGGCGAATGTGGCGATCACACCGAAGGGAAGGCTCTTGCCAAGAAAGTGCTTCGATATGGATACTACTGGCTGACTGTAAATCGCGATGCATCGGATTACGCTAGGAAGTGTGAAGATGCCAGAAACATGCCCGAATTTCAAGGCCCCGCCTACCGAAATAACTCAGATGGTTAGTCTCTGGCCGTTTGTAGTACGAGGCATCGACGTTATTGGTTCTTTACCTCTAGCTAAAGATGGCGCGAAGTACGCTGTCGTTGCAATTGATTACTTTACCAAATGGGCGGAAGCTGAACTCCTTGCTACTATCACAATGAAGAAATTGATCGACTTTATGTTACACAACATTATCTGTCGATTTGGTCTCTCACATGCCATCATCACTGACAATGGAGCCTAATTCGACGGTGTTGAATTTAAGAATTTCTGTCATCGATTTCATATCCGGAAAAAGTTCTCTATAGTGGCACACCTTCAAGCAAATGGCAGGTTGAAGCTACTAATAAATTTATAAAATCCATTCTGAAGAAACAACTGGAAAAGGCCGGGGGAAAATGGTCGATGAACATCCTATGGCCTTATTGGCTTATCGAACAACCCACAAGTCCACGATCGGTCATACTCCGTTCTCACTCTCCTACGGTGCAGAAGCTGTTATTCTAGTCGAGTTGGAAGTACCTTCTCATCTGTGACATATTATGATTCCAAGACGAATGTTATATTACTTTCCGAATCTCTGGACTTATTGGATGCAGAAGAGGCTGATTTAAGGGCAGCTGCATACCGAAGTCGAGTCGCCCGATTGTACAATGCAAAGGTCTGACCCTGGAAGTTTGAACTTAGTGAACTCGTCCTTAAGAGAATTTACCCAGTTCCTTCACATATGAAACCAAGGTAGGAAGGGTCGTATGTTATTAAACGAAGACTCGGAGATGGCACATTTAAATTATCGATCGTTGATGGTCTCACTTTACCGAGAGCCTGGAACAGCGAAAGTCTTCGACGCTACTACACATAACAGGCTTTATTTATTCATTTATTCTGCTTTTCATTTGCAATTTGTTTATGCATTTCAAAATTTGAACTTGTAATAAGGAAACTGGCTTTGCTATATTTTATTGTTTCAGCAATAAAATGCAATCTGTTCGAGCCAGAGCAGTGATTTTTTAAAATGCATCATATGACCATCACAATGCACGGAGAGCTAAGTTCCACCCTACGGTGGGATTTACTCATGTAGGGAGTGACCGTGATACGACCGGTCACTCGCTAAGTGAAACCTGAGCTTGGCGGTAAGTCATCACACTGAAGCCCAAAAAGGGTTGATGCACAACAATCCTCTAACTAACTCCAAATACCTAGAGTACGAATTGGAGTATAAACTTACAAATGCAGGCTCGAAGAGGGTAGAGTTGTCCACCTAACGACTTCACCCGTGTTTAAACCAAGTTCGAGGAGGATGGATCCATCCAGCTAACGACCTCACTTGTTAACTCAGGGTGGATGTGAATCGACCATCCACAATCCTATTAGATCCATCGTTACCGAAGTGCGAATGAAATTCTAAAGCTCAAAACAGATGTGATCGACTATCTGTTAACCAACTCCAAATTCCCAGAGTGCGAACTGGAGTATAAACATCAAAATGGGTGTGACAGACCACCCACAAATCAACCTAAGACCCAGAACGCGGACGAAATTCTTAATATCAAACAGGTGTGACTGACCGTCCATAAAATAACTTAAATCCCCACAGCACGGATGTTTCTCAAAAACTTAAGCGGGTGTGACCGACCGTGAACATAAAAGTACAATCCCCAGAGTGTGGATACGATCACCAATAGGTGAGCGAGTGTGATTCGACCACCCAAACTCGTCTTGTTTCAGCCTCGTTTCAACAAAGTTAAGCTCGATGTACTAAAGGAAAAAACTGATTGCCAACCAATCTTTTCAAATTTGTCCCCGGGACTGGGGGAAAAACTTAAGTCAGCTACTAATCAAGAAAGTGCAATATTGGACCTTGAATTAACATTCGATCATGACCCGAAGCCATGGCTTTAGGACTTACTAATTGAACTCAGGTCCGATTCGAAGACTAAAACTTCACAAGTACATTGAATGGAAGTTTGAACGATGAAATACTTAAGAAAATAAATGCAAACTGTGCTGAAGACAAAAAGGAATTTTATTTTAACTATTCTTTGGAAAAGAAGGATAAGTACAAAAGTATTCGACATAATCCTACTAGCAGGGGCTGAACCGACATCTTTACACGGCCTATAGGAAACAAAAATGAAATTCCCATCTGTTTATCAAAAATGAGGCAAGAAGACATGTCTATTCTCTCGTTTTCTTCTTCTTTTTCATCGACCCATTGGAATTACCACTCAGATGCCTCTTCGAGCCATTTCCTTTTGATGGTAGGTCTCCAACCGTGGGAATTATGGCAACCTCTTCCTCGGTACTCACATGAATTGGAATACTTTCTGGAGGTGGAGTCGGAGGGATAGGATCGATGTTCGAAGGCGAGGGAGGACACCAGTGTCGACGGCTAAGCCTCCAAGAGATATGATTTGTAGAGGGGCTGGACCAAGACCCACCATCCCGCCTCCAATACCGTTGGCCTATGTAACCGCCTCCATCTCAACATTGATCTCAGCTATTATCTCTTCTTCGTGGATGGTCTGGGCATCCACGAGGATGCTGCAGGTTGGGCTCGAGGAGCTAACCATGGGTGCACCTCCACCTAAAAAAAGGGCAGGTCGGAAAAAGGGTCACTTTGGTGACCAAGACGTTCCTCCATCATCTGCTCATTGAATGTATAAGTGCTCCCCTACGCTACATCGGTTGGTGCAGAGACCATTGTGGTGGTCACTTTTGTTATAAAGGCCTCCTGCTCGTGATGCAGCTCTTGGATTGCAGGGGGCACAGCCGATCCAGCTTCTATCACTGAATAGAGACAAAGAAAAAAGAGTTGATGCTTTCTTCAAGAAACGGTCCCGACTTTGAATAAGCGCAAGAAATGTTCGTAATACCTTCCTCAAAATGGCTTGCAGGCGAAGTTGGAACAGCTTCAGTGACGTGCTCATGATCTGGAGACAACTGCGGTTGATCAAGATTGTACACGGGCATAGATTGAGGATCGACCGCAGGAGTAGATTCAGGTAGGGTTGGCATAAGAATATCAGAACCTGCATCAAGATTCTCAATGACAAAATCCTATCCAGCCTCCAGATGCTGAGTACCGAGTCTCTCTTTCTCAAATGTGATAGTGATGTCATGGAGAACTCTTCTCTCATCCTCACCTAACACCTGATTATCCAATTCAATTTCATCGATAGATTCAGCTTGGTGCTCTTCTTTTTCATCTTCCACCAAGTAGCACCAAGAATTGTATATGTGTGATGGATAGTTTTCGAGCCATGTTAGATTTGGGTGCTTTAGAACATTGGCATTTTACATAATAAGAAGATCTTTGATGTCAACCTCCAACCTGGTCACCGGCGCTTTCACTTCATTTTCAACCCCGGCTTCGGCTTCCTGGACTTCAACCATTGCTGCATCCAACTCAACCATAAGCACCATAACCTGTTCACACACTTCCTGGCCAGCTTTGTTTGCATCGTCTTTCTCTCTGACGACTTCAACAAGTTTGGCTTTAAGCTCCTTAAGCTCTTTAAGCGCCTCGCCTATTTCGGCCATGACTATAGTGGTCCAATGTCCCATCGCCTCAACCAAGGCTAAGTGTGTCTGCCTCATCTCCTTCATCTTCCGGGTTGCCTCGTCAGCCCTTTTATTGGCCTCTGTCTCCGGTTTCTCGCAGATTCATTTCCATCATTAAGCACCTGGATTATGCGGTCCTTCTGACCAAGATCGGATCCTAATTTTTCGATTATCTTCGCCCACTCAAAGGCCACCGCTGATTCTTTTTCGGAGGTCTTCATCCATTTTTGGTATTGACCATAAACATCATGAATGTAGCCATGCATTGTCTTTTTGCCTCGATAGGAATTCGCTTTATGTGTAGGGGAAAAATGAAGCCATCAAAGTAGATAATTGGAAAATCTTTTTTAGCTTAGAAATTCCAATCGCTCCCTCCCCAGTGGGCTCTATGATCGCTTGCTCGGTGACAACAGGAGTTTTAGTTTCGGTTCTTCTGACGCTGTGGATCAGGCCTTGATGCATGGGAAGGTGGTATATGATGCGAAGGTTCTAAGGGTTATTTACCAGAACCATAGGGTTATGCTGGACTCAAGGCGGTAGAGAGCATGATCAGGATGACGCATATACTCTCTCTCTCTCTGTCCCTTTCCCTTTCATAAAGTACCTTCTCCTGACTGGAATAGCCATGATTGCGTTCTCGATCGGCCTAACGCCTGTGGGATTAGAATATGAGCTGGATGAACGGCATGCAGAGCGAAGGCTACCAAGCATAGATTCTCGCCTTGTCATCGTATCTGTAAAATAAAAAGAGAAACAAAGTTGGTATTCTTCAGAGATGAATATATTACTGGAAGTTGTGTGTTGCCGTGAAGTGTGTGTATGCATATGCAAACCCCCCAACCAACCGGTTATATCAGCCATGCTCGAAGGAATTGACTTTCCTAGAACTAAAGCGCTTTGAAGCCCCTCCAATTTGGTATCTTGTTGGAGCGACATATAGTCCGAAATTAGAATGTCAACAAGCCCTTTCAAGGGATTCTCAGTGTGTGAGAGAGGAGCCTCTAAGATTATAACACCGGCAACTGGTAGGGACAAGACCATGGATTTCGACCTCGTAGACTTGCGAAGCTTATGAGCTACCGCCTTGCCTTTTCTTTTTTCCTTTGAATGTTGAGGACTATCTGAAGGCCCAGCTTCAGGTTCGTCTTCGGTGGGCATATCCTCTTCACGGCCCTGCTCAACGATTACAATCCCGGACGCCCTACTCCTAACCCATCTTACCAGAGCTGCCCTAAGAGATCCTTCAAGAAACGAATATTTATCGAGGTTCAACTCGTATCGATCACCAAAGCTCCAATCCATATCGGTCAAGGAAGCTATTTGTATCCATCAAGAAACGAATATTTATCGATCATCAAAGATGCCTTCGTATCAATCTCCTGTTATTTAGTTTGTATCGATTGGGAACATTGGATTTCATATCGATCAAGTGCAACCTCTTCGTATCGATCAGCAAGTCCAAAGCCTTCATATCGATCATCTTGAGTCGATACGAAGCCCCATCATCACTCGATATAGAGACCTCCACTTCATCGTCATGAAGTCCTATTACCCACATCGATACGAACGACTCTCACCCTGGATCGATATGACCCATCCTCCCTCCATCACCGATACAAAAACCGGGCCAAGCCATCCCCTCACAGATCCTTTGTATCCCGAACTTCTTCTTCCCCAAGTCTATTCAGGTGTCATCTCCTCCTCCAAACCCATTTTGACCATCCGTGGCTATCACCTCACCAGAATCGATCACGGGAATAGCTAGAATGACAAAATATTTCAGGTCTCATCGATTTTAGTGCAGATTCGTTGATTAATTACTTAGAATTAGTTATTGATTTGGAGATTTGAAGGTTTGATTCGATTGAGAAGAGAAGACAGTTCTGTACTTTACTTTGTTCAGAGCGATATGAAAGCAAGGCAAGAGAGTAAGTAAATGGGAAAAATGCAAAATACAAAGCCTTATATACTAAGGAAGTGCCCATTCATCTCCCAATCACTATGATTGTTAAAACAGTTCCTCCTATCGATACGAAGACGGTTTTTTCTTATATCCACTCTACATCGACTCGAAGCAACTACTGTTACCCATCGGGAAACCGAGATGAAGCACGAAGCAAATTCCAATCGAGTTGTCCTTACCTAATAAGAATGCATCAATATGAACTTCTCTATTCTTATCCATCAATATAAAGCCCATGGAGACCCGTATCCATCGATATGAAATGCTTTGATAAACCAACCAATTCGTATCGATGGTCATCGATAAGAATACGGTTTTTCAACTCTTCACATCGATTCAGGAGAGGATCGATACAAAGAGACACTCTAAAAAAACCAACAAGCGTTGTTACAACTCAAATTTCACATCGATTCAGGAGAAATCATACAGAATTCGATGTAAGAAAACATGACAACAACTCGTGAACGTGCAAACGTTAACGGGAGTCAGGTTAACAAACATACATGTGTGACGGTCTAGTATTCAAATTTTAAAATTGACAGGAATTGAACGCTCACCCGATGCAATTACAACAGCGAACAACAAATTCTATCACTCAACACTCGGTTACAACAATTCAGCATTTATCTTATCAAGAAATCAATCGAAGATTACATCTTTTGACAAAAAGACAATAACTATTCAATGATTCAGATAGAACTCTTCAGAATGAAGGTTGTAGCTTTTCCAAGCACGTCATGTCCACACAAGACATCCTTTGGGGGGAGGCAAATGTTATCCCGCCTTTTGGCAAGGCCATGACACAAAGAACTTAATTGGAAACCAAAGGCAGTCCGTCCCAAAGACCAGTTGCACACGCATTCGCTATGGATACTAGTGAATTCTGTCTGAGTATGGATCAAACTACAATCGATATGGTACAACAAGCAAAGCCATAAAAGTCAGTGTTCCAAATTTCAAGTCAACCAGGTTCTATGCTCAAGATATTGATTCATCAAAATCCAAGTGAAAAAAGAAATTCGTATCCAAGGAAGGAGACCTCCTTCGTATCCACTGAAAGGCCATTGGTTCGTATCCATCACGGTCGGCTGCAATTTGTATCCATGGGAAGGAGCAGTTTCATTCTTGTCCATCGACCTCATATCCAACGCTAAGCAGCACTCACATTTGTATCCGTAGAAGAGTTACCTCGGTCGTATCCGCCTCGCTCTTATACTTCGTGTCCATCAAACATCCCTCACCACGTATCCATCACGCCGACCATGTTTCATATCCATCACTTATAAATATGTCATGTCTCTTCCACCTATTGCCCAATTCGTATCAGTCATTGTTGGCATAGTTCGTATCAATCGATGAAGCATCAATACGAATCCATCCATTAACGATATAAAGCAACGGTCAAGAGATCGATACGAATGCAGTGGTTTGGAACGATACAAAAGGGACTGTATCAGATCGATGCAAATGATGTGTATGTACATCGATACGAAGATCACTTCCTACATAATCGATATGAGATAAATGGACACGAACGAACATGAATTGATGGATACAACCGAGGCCTATGAAGAGGAAAGACTTGGTTACTCGGCATGAAAAGTGGATCGATCATAAATGATAGTGCCATGTCATTGGCCATCACATGCTTTTCATTAATATGAAATGGAGTGATACGAGCATATCAAAATGAAACTCGACTACACATTGAAAACATAAACTTGCATCGATTGCATCTCAAGATCTACAAATCCAAATGCCACCAAATTTTCACAGGAGCTTGCCTACAACCACAAAAATTTACCTGACAAATTTCAGCCTCAAAGGACCATTTATGGATCGATACGAACTCAATTCGTGTCGCTCCCGAATTGAGTCGAAATCGCCTGAACTCGATCTCGTAGGCCCATCCATGCGAGAAAAGAAGTCTTTCGAGATCTGGGTGATATATTTGCTGCCTACACCTATAAATAGTGACCTTGGACCTACAGAAAAGGCACTTTTGGCTTCTCTACACTAACATTCTGCCGGAATCACTTCTATACTACTGTTGTACTGTTGTAACCTCTTGTAATCAACGAGTGGGATTTCAATAAACATCAACCATTTCATAGTGGACGTAGGCAGTACGCTGAACCACTCTAAATTCGTGTGTTTATATGCATTTTCTTATCCGTTGATTGGTATGTTTGTTAGATCTACCTCATTTTACATTTATTTTTTTATTTTGTCTCTTCAAACACATCCGAAGAGTGTTGTGCCCAATTTTGGTACAAACATCACTTACCTAATTTTCTATTCTCTTTGATCTATTGCACTTAGCATTCTTAATTTCAATATCTACAAGCTTTCATTTCCATTTTCTTCAAGCAATATTAAACTTCCTATTCTTCATACACACAAATACACACATCTATTTTGAAGATAAGATTATAGGAAGGATGTACTACAAGTGACAAATCCATATTAATCAGAACACACGAAGTCAAGTTAAAATCAGTCTATAAGAAAGTCATGTTCGGTTGCTCAGGCGGTAAAGTCCTGTTCTGTTGCTCATGCGATCAAATTCATGTTCGGTTACTCAGGTGGTGTAGTACCTGTTATCCCGCCTTTTGGCAAGGCCGTGACACCAAGTGCGTGACTAGAAACCAAGGACAGTTCGTCCTGGAGATCGGTTATACATAAGTTCACTATGGATACTGGTAAATTTTGTCCCAGCCCGGATCGAGCTGCAATTGATATGACACGTCAAGCAAATCTATGAAAGCCGATGTTTCCAATTTCAAAGCAATCAGAGTTTGTATGCTCAAGATATGGATCAATAAAGAGAGAGCATCAGTTCGTATCCATCATTGAATGATCTACTTTGTTTCCATCACATTTATCTCACTTCATTCCAACATATTTATTCCCCTTCGTATCCATCGTATTTTCTCCACTTCATATCCATCAAATGAATTTAGTTCATATCGGTTCCTCAAATGATCGATACGAAGTAGCACCTAAAAGCATCAATACGAATTAAGATGCAATCCATCGATATGTAGCGGCTACACATAATCGATATGAAGTAGTCACTAAATCATCGATACGAAGTAGATCATGGAGCATCCATATGAAAAGATTTTCCCAAACCGATACGAATCGTATCGATACGAGTTCGATAGCACATTGAAAATCCAAACTTGCATCGATCATTACTCGAGGTCTACAAGTCCAAATGCCATCAAATTTTCAGAGGAGCTTGCCTACAACGCCAAGAATGTACCACATCAATTTCTGCCAAAATGGATCAATTCTTTACCAATATGAATTCCAATCGTATCGCTCCTAGATCAATTTGAAATCACCTTAACTCGATCCCGTGGGCCCATCCACTTGAGAGAAGAAGTCCTCCAAGATCTGGGCGAGATATTTTCAGCATATGCCTATAAATAACAGTCATATGCATCCAGAAAAGGACTTTTCGGAAGCTTCTACGCCCTCACTCTGCTGAATCTATTGTAACTTGAGTACTAGCTATTATATCATTGTATTCAGTTAAGAATCATGAATAAATAGCAATCTCTTCAAAGTGGACGTAGACTACAATGTCGAACCACTATAAACGCTTGTCTTCTTCTATTAATGCATGCTTTTATTGGTGTGATTGTTAGATTAGCCGTATTTTCCTTATAATTTCTACATTGTAATCTCATCAATACATCCGATGAATGTTGTGCCTATTTTTGGTACAAACACTTTGGTGCTTTCACTGAGAACCTAACTTTTCTCCGCTTCTTTGGATCTACCGTCATTGGATTACAAAATCTAAGGAGAAGATCCGTACCTGCTATCTAGTGGTTCCTTCTATTCTATTCAGATTACTCCAGATCTAAGAGGAACTACATTTATCATGATTTTCGTATCCATATTTTTGTATCCAGAAAATATGATAATTTTCGTATCCATGAAAAAATCACGATTTTCGTATACATATTTTTGTATCCAGAAAATATGATGATTTTCATATCCATGAAAATATCATGATTTCGTATCCATATTTTTCTATCTAGAAAATATGATGATTTTCGTATCCAAGAAAAAAAAGTCATGACTTTCGTATCTATATTTTCGTATCCATGAAAATACGATGATTTTCATATCCATGAAAATATGATGATTTTCGTATCTAGAAAATATCATGATTTTCGTATCCATATTTTCGTATCCATGAAAATATGATGATTTTCGTATCTATGAAAATATCATGATTTTCATACCCATGAAAATATCATGATTTTCATATCCAGAAAATATCATGATTTTCGTACCCACATTTTCGTATCCATGAAAATATCATGATTTTCGTATCCATATCTTCGTATCGATCCAACTGTGTCTAATTCGTATCGATACTCAGATACACTTCGTATCGATCCAGTTGTGTCCAATTCGTATCGATACTCAGGTACACTTCGTATCCATCCAGTTGTGTCCAATTCGTATCGATACTCAAATACACTTCATATCGACCCAGCTGCGTCCAATTCAAATCGATCCTTGGATACACTTCGCATCGATCCGGATGCATTTAATTCGTATCGATACTCAAATACACTTCGTGTCGATCCAGCTGCGTCCAATCTGTATCGGTCCTCTGATACACTTCGTATCGATCCAGTTGGGTCCAATTCGTATCGATCCTCGGATACACTTTGTATCGATCCAGCCGAGTCCAATTCGTATCGGTCCTTCGGTACCACTTCGTATCGATACAACTGGGTCCAATTAGAGTCGATCCTCAGATACCGCTTCATATCGATCTAGCTGGGTCCAATTTGTATCGATCCTCGGATACACTTCGTATCGATCCAGCTGGGTCCAATTTGTATCGATTCTTATATGCACTTCGTATCGATCCAGCTATGTGCATTTCAGTTCGATTCCCAAATACCACTACATATCGATTCAGTCGTGTGCCTTTCGTATCGATCTAAGTGTCCACTTTTCGGATCGTTCAATTTCACCAACATTTCTATCGTTCAAACATTGTTGAAAACGATATGAAATTTGAAAAAAAATCAGGTACGACCCAATTCTTTGAAAAAGAGGCTAAAAATGTTCAGGTACGACCCAAATTTTCGGGTACGACCCAATTTTGTATCGTATCAAACCCTAGCCACAGCGCAAAGCACCCGCATAGTGAATTCAAAGCTCAACTTAGCGATGGAACATTCCATCATGCTCCTAATAGTTCCACGACTGAACGGGACATAGGGAATTACAATAGCGAACGTGAATTACAATCAAGGAATGGGTAAAGAAATACTACTCAATCGGTGCTCCCAGAGGATGGAGAACCTAGATAATACACCAAGAACTAGAGTTGGTTAATATATCATGCTTCTAAGGTGGACTGCTACTTCCCCCAATTGACCAGCTTTTAAACTCCTGAATTGACAATTATGGTACAATGGGTAATATGACGACTGCCCTACATTGTCTACTCTGCCAACTCAAAGCATAACGGGTCACCACTGAACCATCTTCAAATGCCCGCATCTTAATCATGCCATGTCCATATGACTAAAAGCATGGCATAAAACCTCAAGAGGACATCCTTAATACCCTATATAGATTTTCTATATGGATGAAAGTTTGGGACAATCACCAATCTATCATTCATCTTAACCAACTTGTTGTCCAATCGACGTTACCAACCACTCAAACATTGGACAATCATGTATGCATTATTCACCAGTATTACAAGCCCCTATATCCATAAAACGGACTTGATTATAATGACTATTGCAGAATCTTCCTTGGTCGAGACCTATACATTGAAGCCATCCTACCTACAGAATTTCCAGTGAAAATTCAACATGTTGACTATGTCGGTACTGTGGAAATACAACCCCGACACTACCTCATGAAGTGAGAATGGAGCATGGATTCCACTAAGAGTGATGAATGCCATCAAACGCAGATGTTTTCCCTCATTCTCAAAGAAGGCCGTCAATCACTGTTAGACATACTGGTTCTATTTCTCATATCGTTGAAGGGAATAAAGAAGTTAGTCGCTTATGAATTGATCAAAGTCCATAGCCAGTTGCTGCCAATACCCATAAATGAATTCATCACAAGAACTTATATACAGACTTTGGTAGGATAATTGATGGATAGCCGCCAACAACTACACTAACATATCCAGGCCAATATTGAGTTGATGAACTAGATGACGGATCAACATGGCTAGATAAGGAGGGAACCTACTCCATACTCCCGGTCGAAAAAATCCTCTTCTTTAGATGGCCACCGTAGATGCCAGTTCCATAAGGCTGCTATGGAAAGGATAACTCTAACAATATGCGCAAGACTCGTAAAGCTAAGGGCAAGGAACCTACGACCCATATCGATCAAGAACTTTGGTCAAACTGAACAACTTGCATTAGTCTTCCAACTGAGAAGGGCTGGACTGAAGTGCAATAGCGAGCATACGACGATGCTTCACTTATCAATGAGATTTGATCTGATCTCTTTTGAATTATTTCTATTTCAATTTCATTTTTTTTGCGAAGTATGACCGACTTGAATTAAACTACTTGCAAATGGTGCAGGTAACCGAGTACTCAAGGTTCGGTGCCAAACAACCTTCGCGGACTATGATCAAGTCATTGAGGTATCATTACGACGATATGATCAACCACTCATCAGCTACTTTATGCCCCTGACTTGGGGGCAGAGCATCAAAGCGAAAGACACTGACAAGGTCAGGAATCCAGTATAAGTGGATGCAAATGATCATCCACCCATCCGCCTATGCAATTTAATTAGGAGATACGAGAAAGGCTTGGAGTTATATGTCCCAACAGTGCACTCTCCATATCGTACTTGAAGCTTGCCAAAATACTCATGCTTTTTCTGATGCCCAGTAAGATCAGGACCACAACTGAGGTAGACATGACGAGACCATCTATATATCAAATCTACATTAGGCATGGGGTTATTTCAAAACAGAAGTTTAAAGTGGATGTGATTTGACCATTCACTCTCCAATTTGTGTCTATGATTCGAAAAAACATTCATTCCTTAAACCGACTTCATCAGGGGCCAACCCTTAATTTAAAGTCATCAACGACTGACTGCCTACTCACTAACCATCATGAGCCATCATTTCAACTCTCTTCCTCAGCTCGATCGAAAGAACGCAAAGTATAAAGTTGACATGACTCGACCGTCTGCTCTCCAACTCTTGCACCTGAATTAAGGGAAAATACATAACCCAAAGTGGATGTAGTTCGACCATCCGCTCCTCTTCTCGAGCTCAAAGCTTGCCAGAACACTAATCTTACTCCTTAGGCCAGGCAAAAGTGGAATCCAAACAAACATGGACACGATCCAACCGTCTATAAACTAAATCTCATCCTTTGTTGAGGGCAGATAAAGGGAAAGTAATCGGGATCCCACCGATCACTCGCTAAGAGAAACCCCAAGCTCAGGGACAAGCCGTACACTACAGCCAAAAGGGATTGATATACGACAATCCTCTAACTAACTTCTACTCCCAGAGTGCGAGATGGAGCATAAAATTATGGACATAGGATCGAGGAGGGAGGATCCATCCACCTAACAACTTCACCCATGTTCAATTTAAGCCTGAGAAGGATGGTCTAACATCCCGTCTTTTCATACACTTTAAATCGACGATAAACCACACACGTCAGACTTAAACCATACAGAAGGACAGATTGTTATTGGGGTGAATATGAAAAGCAGAGAACGAAATAAAACAAAACAGAATCTCACAGCGGAATGAAAAAAATATAATAATCAAATAACAGTTCATGAAGCTGTTTTACAAAACATTTAATTATACTTATACAACAAAAATCAGAGTTACACATAACAGAGAATGATAAATAATGCAGCGGAACAACATGATTGCAGTGGAACAATAAAGTAAATAGTAGTAATAATACGATCTTCGTCTTCGTCCTCCAAAAATAAGGTCTTCAAACCCTGAAATGCTCAGACTGACCCGAGCGAATTGAAAATACAAAGCACTCGAGTCAGAACTAAAATATCTTATGTAAGTTAAATCAATGGTAAATAATATGAGTGGAACGATGTCAGAGATGTTTACGGGATTTGATATCTCCTATCCAGTGTCTAACGTGAGTGCAGTAACTGAAGAGATGCTCAGGATTCACATCTCCTAAGGATTCGTTAAACTATTTACTATGTAGTAATATTTCGCTATTATAATAATGTCTATAGTAAAATAAACTTAATTTTAAATAGCGTTAGTAGGTTACCCATATAGCCCTTACCACGTAATAGTCCCAGTAGCCCATCTAGTATCATGGTTCCTCCTGATCGGAAAGCCACCAGAGGATACCACACAGGCTACGGGAGAAAACCAAATTCATACAAGGCGCAATAGGGTAAGTGACACGACGCACAAGGCAATGCCAGGGTAAGTATACCAACTACTATCAGGATTGGTGGTGACGCATAGCGCGCAGCTACCGCCCACCTCGAGCTACACCCCCGAAATCAAAAATCAAAAGTGGCCACCGGATCAATCTCAAAATTAGAATATAATGAAATGGTATCGAAGGAGTGTGTTCGATAAGAGGAGCTACCTCACTGGCCCGGAATCGTTCCTGTTTAGCCACCTTATGCCAACTCACGGGAGTCGGATTCACGTTCATTCCTCAGAGGACGTCACCACCATCCTACTTTATTCTGGAATCTCCACCGCATGCACGGTTGTCAAAGTGGTTTTTAGAGTTGGCAGAGAGTATGACAAATTCCGATCCCGGTTTCTTTAACAACCAAACGTTATTATAACACCGCGGTCATTTCAAAAAAATTATACTTCAAACCAGAATATAATATCCATTTCAAAACCACATAAATACGATATCATTTCCATTTTAGAACCCAAATAAATATGAAATCATTTTTATTTCAAATATATCCTCTTTCCCAAAATCATAGCACTTTCAGTGTTATAATATTTCGAAACCAAACACTTGAAATATAGCCTTTCAAAACATAATACTTTGAATTTCATAATCTTTGAAACATAACTATACCACTTAATGGCTTAAATATTAAATTACTTTATATAATAAAATAGCTTCTTCAATTTCACAAAACAATTCCAAATACCGATTTGAACCCCCAAATAAACCATTTCAATTCCCATACATTTCAAAGCTTTAAATATTCCACCATTGCAAACTAATTCTTTGATAATTCCATAAATATCAAATTCAATTACTGTTATTTAGATTTGAAATGTTTACACAATAAACCCAATATCATTTAAGTAAAACTTTTCAACTTCAAGTAACTGGATATTCCTTTAATTTATTTAACTTGGTATATTCATTTAAATCAAGTTGATATTCATTTAAATCACTCTAAACCAAATCAAGTTATAAAATCATACCCTTTGAAATCTTAATTTTATTTAAATTTCAAATCAATTTATTCGAGTAGTTCTTAAATAATTTAATTCTAATCAATTTCATATTTATCTTGCAACCTAATTTTTCATTAGTCATTATAACTCTATATACAATATAATTTAAACAGATACTTAACCATATTATATAAAAACAATCAAACTTTATTATTTAACTTATTTTATATTTCAAAACAAATTTATACATAGCTAAAGATCAATAATAAAATAACATTTATATAGTATCTAAATCAATATTGATATAAAACTATATATTTCTTTACAAACCCATAGAAATCAATTTCAAAATTATTATTTTATATATAGACCACGGTGTCTATATATAATTTTCTATCCTATGGTCAAGTGATAAGGATAGTTATCATTTCAATCCATAATTTTAAATATAACTACGGTTATATATCATTTCAAACCGCAATCCCGAATGAAATAAAAATTCATACAACATGCAGTTTATAACAATATAACATACAATATCCATTTATCCAATATCAATCATCAACCGTTTATCACAATCATCATCCAATTAAATCAATAACATCAATATAAACAGATAATAAACAATAGGTATTTACTGGCAGTTTATACTCAATAATAAATTGAATAACAATTTAACCGGCAGTTTATATGCAATAATAAATTAGATAACAATTTAATTCAAATAAATTCAATTTAACTGAGATGATGATTAAAAATATGCCAAATGGTCATAAACAAATTTCTAATCAGACCACAAATCAATTTAACGGACATGAGAAATTTTAGAAGTTGTGAATGGGTTAAAACACTCTCCTTTTGAATTTATATTGAATTTAAATCCAATTTAAACCCAAAATTTGAACAGTCTTAGAATTCGTCTAAATTAGTGCCAAAATGTCTGGAATTCCAATACGAACCTAGTGGAGAAAACCGCGTGTAAATTGGATCACGTATGCCAAAGTTAAGATCATTAAAACGAATCGAAATTAAATTTATATGAAATAAAACGAACTAAAACTCACCACACACACAGACACGTCATCCCACATCATTCATACGCACACAGCAACAGACCACGTTCAAACCCTATAGCCGGCCGTTGACCAACCACTGCACACTCAATACGCTGCTCCAGACCTCGGCATCATCGTCGTTCGCTCTGCCTCGTCAAGTCGCTCGCGATGATCTCGGTCCGGTCGCCTGGAGCGCTAAGCTCCGCCACCCTAAAAACTAGGGTTTCAAACCCTAATTGCCTGATTTCGACAACCCTAAATGCTTTCAGGTCATCAACCAACCACCAATCAACTCTACAAGCCTTTCTCCAGAAAACCCATATTTCAATTTTGCTAATTGCTTCCCGAATCAAAAACGCCCAATTAGCCCTAGGGTTTAAAAAATTTCTAGGTTTGACCGTGATTTGCCGATGATTGAAGCACAATTACGACAAACGAACACCAGACGCTGATGCATATTTTCGAGAACTTTCAATTCCATATTTTATTTGAATATTTTGGGTGGTTTGAAATTTTTGATAGAAATTGAATTGGGAAGCTTGTTTGTTTGTCTTCCATTGGAAATGAGGAGGAGCAAATAGAATTGTACATACAGAAATGAGGAATAAGAAATAGGCTAGGGTTTATAAAAAGGTATATATAGGTAGGGCTGAGAAATAGTGGAACGAATATGATTGGTTTGGACCGAAGGACGACAAATGGACCGAAAAGCCCGTCCTAACTCCGTAACAAAATTTGGTCAACCCATATATCAAAATAGATGTTTTAAACTATTTTAAAATCAATGAAATAGGTTTCAGGTCCAAATTCTATCGTACGAAGAAGTTATGCTAGAATCAAATTATTTCAAATTAATTTCAGTTGATTTCAATTAAATCAATTTCAAGGCATTTCAAGTCCGTACGATCAAACGACAATGCCGATCACTATGAAACTTAAAATCCTACAATAATTCAGCGTTACAGTTCTGATGAAACTGGTTTCGTCGAAATCCGAGTCGGTGGCCAAAATGGCTATTTTTCAGTTAATTAATTAAATTACTATTAAGTTAAATTAAATCTCTATTTCAATTCAAATTTAAAAATTCACAGATTTCATCATTTTTGATTTCTCGAACGATTACAATCATTTAAACAAACTTAGATATCAATTCAAAGTTAATTGATTTATCCATTACCATAATTAAATTTCAATTTTAACAGAATTCATTAATTATCAATTGAAATTCCAATAAATCATTTATTTGATTTTAAATCCTGTATTCAATAAATGATTATCAAATGGATGAAACTTACAATTGGTTCATGATCCATTAAATTAATATTCTCAGATTTCATCTAAATTCCTATTAATGTAATAATTAATTATTAAATTTTATTTAATTACAGTTTATCCATTCATTAAGTTTTAATTAATAAATCTTGAATTTCCATTCTTTTTATTCAACAAATTGTCCTATTATGAATAACACCAACATTATTTCCAAATATTACCTACGTAATATTTTATCTTGATTTATTGCAATAGATTACAATTCAATTTCTATTTCTCTCAATATTTAATTACTAAACCATATTAAGCTAACAAATTTAATTATCAAAATTTATGGGTCGTTACACTCTCCCCACTCAAAACTTTTCATCCCCGAAAAGAAAAAAGGAAGGGAAAAGAAGGAATTAAGTAGTTAATATATCTTGTTCAAAATATTAACTTTATAAACAAATAATTTTACTAGTAATTTAAATAAAATATATCTATTTATAACTATTAAGTCTTTTATACTCAAATTAATATAGTTTGGTAAATATTTTTGAAAAAATTTCTATGTCCAAAATTCGCGGAAATTTTCGGCAGAGTCTCTTTTGTACGGAGAGGCTCGGGAAAAAATAAAATATCAAATATAACAATTTACAACATATATCTTCCAAAATAATATATATCCCAATATAGGAAAAACAATATAATAACGCTATAAACCGTAATCCGAAAATGTACCTATTTGTCAGACAATTTACGCTTATTTTATGAGAACAAAAGCAGTAGCAATTACTTCCATAACCTGTAATTTTCACTTATATAATCCAAAAGAGTTAACAATTATATGAATTGAAATATTTAAAGTTTTTTCAATCAATAGCGAACAAGTCAATATAAACAACTATCACTTGCAACAAAGCATACGACCATCACCTAAAATCAATATAACAACAATCAATTGAACCAACAACACACCCATCAAATACAATTCAACCATCCAAGCAAGACAAAATTGGTTTGTTTGGGTTAAGACACTTTAAATCACATAGAATGACAAATAACTATGAAGTATTCCACTTACTCAATAATCTTAGATAACTCCATAGATTTTTCATACATCTAAGCAATTAAAAGTATCCTTTACCCAAATAACTCATAAACCAAAACAAACAACTAACAATTTTAGAAAATAGATCAAGTTCGCTCTTATTAATTTCATTTCATACGTTTGTTGTTTGATTTCCCTTTTATTTCATATAATGATTTATCTTTTTTTCTTTACATTTAACTTCTTACAATTTTCATTTATTTTCATTTATTCATATCATGTAAATTTCTTTTTATTGTATTACCTTCATTTATTCACTACTTAATTTCATTTATTCATTTATTTATAATACTTACCTTTTAATTATACTTAAGTTTATACCAACTACAACATCCAATTCTTATTTATTAAAGAATTTCATTGTATACTTTCATTATTTCAAATTCTACTTGTAAAATTTCCCATTACACTTTCTTTTAACATTTTAATATTTTATAGTTGGTAAGTCATATATATGTTAAAGAATGCAATTGAAAATTATACAAGTTTATCTTATTTCTTTTAAATTAATTTAATGTTCAATAATTATATCTTTTTTTTTATAAGTTACAATTTCAATTTTCATTTAATCCCATATATAACCTGGCATTAAATCTCGTATTTTCCTTAGAGGTTTCAATTACTAGTTGAATTTCATTTCACTACACTAATTAGAACTATTAATTAACGGAAACTTAAGAATTAAATACTGGGTTTAATTTCAAATCTTTTGAAAATAATAGATAAATGTATATGCTTACAGTTTATATATCCAATTATATTTGAAAAAAATTTAAAATTTATATTTGTTTATCAAAATAAATCTGCAGTAAAACTACTACATTGGCCTCCCACTGAGAAACTCGAAAGTGAATGTCGATGATACGTGCACTCATTACCGAAATTATTTTCCAGCGACAAAGAGGGGAGTACTGAACTTATTTTCTTCCAAAATTTCTTTTAAAACAATTCTTTCAAATTATACTAAAATATTTATATCAGAAAATACTTCTAATAATAATATTATTATATTCCAAAATCATTCGAAAGAATTTTCAAAACCCTAAACTTAGTTTCTAAAATTTCTAATTTTCATTTATTTTATTTTTCTATCCTACCTTAAACTAATATTTGTAAACTACACTACCTAACAACCAATATATTACAACCAAATATAACCTTTATAAAATTTTCATTTTATATATAGAAAAATAATAGGCAAAATTATTACATTCACCTATATTCAAAACAAATATTGTGTCGGTCTGTCCTATTAAGTGCTTAGAAATCCCTATTGATGTCATAGCGTCTCATGCACCAACCAGAATTTATAAATACAAAACGGAACAAAGTAACACAATATTAAAACCTTTTTATAACACTAACAAATACACTCTCTTGTATATATACACTCAGCGACTCATCATAGGTTATTACTACCTTATTAATAAAGAGTCAGACCCCACAAAGCTAAGGTTTATCACTAAGCCAAAGCTCCGGTACCAGATGTCACATCCCGCCTTTTTGTACGCTTTAAATCGACAATAAACCACACACATCAGACTTAAACCATACAGAAAGGCAGATTGTTATTGGGGTGAATAAGAAAAGCAGAGAATGAAATAAAACAAAACAGAATCTCATAGCAGACAAAATATAATAATCAAATAACAGTTCATGAAGCTGTTTTAGAAAACATTTGATTATACTTATACAACACATATTAGATTTACACATACCAGAGAATGATAAATAATGCAGCGGAACAGTATGAATGCAGTGAAACAATAAAGTGAATAGTAGTAATAATACGATCTTCGTTTTCGTCCTCCAGAAATAAGGTCTTCAAACCCTGAAATGCTCAAACTGACCCGGGCGAATTGAAAAGACAACCACTCGAGTCAGAACTAAAAGATCTTATGTAAGTTAAATCAACGGTAAATAATATGAACGGCGTCAGAGATGTTTACGAGATTTGACATCTCCTATCCAGTGTCTAACGTGAGTGTAGTAACTTAAGAGATGCTTGGGATTCATATCTCCTAAGGATCCGTTAAACTATTTACTATGTAGTAATATTTCGCTATTATAATAACGTCTATAGTAAAATAAACTTACTTTTAAATAGCGTTAAGGGGTTACCCATATAGTCCTTACCATGTAATAGTCCCAGTAGTCCATCCAGTATCATGGTTCCTCCTGATCAGGAAGCCACCAGAGGATACCACATGGGCTACAGGAGAAAACCAAACTCGTACAAGGCGCGATAGGACAGGTGACATGGCACACAAGGCAATGTCAGGGTAGATATACCAGTTACTATCCAGACTGGTGGTGACGCATAGCATGCAGCTACCACCCACCTAGAGCCACACCTCCGAAATCAAAAACCAAAAGTGGCTACCAGATCAATCTCAAAATTAGAATATAATGGAGTGGTATCGAAAGAGTGTGTTCGATAAGAGAAGCTACCTCACTGGCCTGGAATCGCTCCTGTTTTAGCTACCTTATGCCAACTCACGGGAGTCGGGTCCTTGTTCATACCTCAAAGGATGTCGCCACCACCCTACTTCATTCTGTAATCTCCACCACGTACACGGTTGTTAAAGTGGTTTTCGAAGTTGGTAGAGAGTATGATAACTTCATATCTCGGTCTCTTTAACAACCAAACGTTATTATAACACCGCAGTCATTTCAAAAAAAATTATACTCCAAATCAGAATATAATATCCATTTCAAAACCATATAAATACGATATCATTTCCATTTTAAAACCCAAATCAATATGATATCGTTTTTATTTCAAATATATCCCCTTTCCCAAAATCATAACACTTTCAATGTTATAATATTTCGAAACCAAACGCTTGAAATGTAACCTTTCAAAACATAATACTTTGAATTTCATATTCTTTGAAACATAACTTTACCACTTAAATGGCTTAAATATTAAATTACTTTATATAATAAAATAGCTTCTTCGATTTCACAAATCATTTCCAAATACCGATTTGAACCCTCAAAGAAACCATTTCAATTCCCATACATTTCAAAGCTTTAATTATTCCACCATTTCAAACTATTTCTTTGATAATTCCATAAATATCAGATTCAATTACTATTATTTAGATTTGAAACATTTACACAATAAATCCAGTATCAGTAAGTAAAACTTTTCAACTTCAAGTAACTGGATATTCCTTCAATTTATTTAACTTGATATATTCATTTAAATCAACTTGGTATTCATTTAAATCACTCTAATCCAAATCAAGTTATAAAATCATACCCTTTGAAATCTCAATTTTATTTAAATTTTAAACCAATTTATTTGAGTTTAATTCTTAAATAATTTAGTTCAAATCATTTTCATATTTATATTCAAACCAAATTTTTATTTAGTCATTATAACTCTACATACAATATAATTTAAATAGATATATATAAAAACAATCAAACTTTATTATTTAACTTATTTTATATTCCAAAACAAATTTATGCATAGCTAAAGATCAATAACAAAATAACATTTATATAGTATCTAAATCAATATTGATATAAAACCATATATTCCTTTACAAAACCCTATAAATCAATTTCAAAATTATTTTTATATATATAGACCATGGTGTTTGTATATAATTTTCTATCATATAGTCAAGTGATATGGATATTTATCATTCAATCCGTAAGTAAAAATATAAATACGGTTATATATCATTTCAAGCCGCAACCCGAATGAAATAAAAATCCATACAACATGCAGTTTATAACAATATAACATACAACATCCAATCATCCAATATCAATCATCAACCATTTATCACAATCATCATCCAATTAAACCAATAACATCAATATAAACAAATAATAAACAACGGGTATTTACTGGCAGTTTATATTCAATAATAAATTAAATAAAAATTTAACTGGCAGTTTACATGTAATAATAAATCAGATAACAATTTAATTCAAATAAATTCAATTTGATTAAGATGATGATTAAAAATATGTCAAACGGTCATAAATAAATTTCTAATCACATTATAAATCAATTTAACAAACATATGAAATTTTAGAAGTTGTGAATGGGTTAAGACACTCACTTTTATATTTAAATTGAATTTTAATCCAATTTAAATCCAAAATTCAAATAGTCTCAGAATTTTTCCAAATTAGTGCTAAAGTGTCTGAAATTCCAATACAAACCTAGCGGAGAAAATCGCGCGTGAATTGGATCACGTATACAAAAGTTATGATTATTAGAACGAATCAAAATTAAATTTATATAAAATAAAACGAACTAAAACTCACACACCCATAGACACGTCATCCCGCATCGTTCACACATGCATAACAATAGACCAAGTTCGAACCTTGTGGCCGGCCGTTGTCCGACCACCACACACTCGATACGCCACTCCTGACCTCGGCACCATTGTCGTTCGCTCTGCCTCATCAAGCCGCTCGCGATGATCTCGGTCCGGTCGCCTAGAACGCCAAGTGCCGCCACCCTAAAAACTAGGGTTTTGAACCTAAACGGCTATTCCCGACCACCCTAGATGGTTTCAGGTCATCAACCAACCACCAATCAACTCTACAAGCCTCTCTCTCCGAAACACATATTTCAATTTTGCTGATTGCTTCCCGAATCAAAAACACCCAATTGGTCTTAGGGTTTCGAAAATTTCAAGGTTTGACCGCGGTTTGCCGATGATTGAAGCACAATTACGATAAACAAACACCAGACGCTGATGCATATTTTTGAGAACTTTCAGTTCCATATTTTATTTGAATTTTTTGAGTGGTTTGACATTTTTATAGAAGTTGAATTGGGAAGCTTGTTTGTTTGTCTGCCATTGGAAATAAGAAGGAGCGGATAGAATTGTACGTACAAAAATGAGGAATAAGAAATATGCTAGGGTTTATAACAGTTATATATAGGTAGGGCTAAGAAATAGGAGAACGGATATGATTGGTTTGGACAGAGGGACGATAAATGGCCCGAAAAGCCCATTCTGACTCCGGAACGAAATTTGGTCAACCCATATGTCAAAATAGATGTTTTAAAATATTTTAAAATCAATGGAATAGGTTTTAGGTCCAAATTCTATCGTATGAAGAAGTTACGCTAGAATAAAAATATTTCAAATTGATTTCAATTGATTTCAATTAAATTGATTACAAGGCATTTTGAGTCCGTACGATCCAATTACAAGCCCGATCGCTACGAAACTTGAAATCCTAAAATAATTCACCATTATAGATCCGATGAAACTGGTTTCATCAGAATTCGAGTCGGTGATCAAAATGGCTATTTTTCAGTTAATTAATTAAATTAATATTAAATTAAATTAAATCGCTCTTTCAATTCAAATTTAAAAATTCATAGATTTCATCATTTTTGATTTCTCAAATGATTACAATAATTTAAACAAACTTAGATATCAATTCAAAGTTAATTGATTTACCCTTACCGTAATTAAATTTCAATTTTTACAGAATTCATTAATTATCAATTGAAATTCCAATAAATCATTTATTTGATTTTAAATCTTGTATTCAATAAATGATTATCAAATGGATGAAATTTACAATTGATTCATGATTCATTGCATTAATATTCTCAGGTTTCATCTAAATTCCTATTAACGTAATAATTAATTATTAAATTTCATTAATTACAATTTATCCGTTTATTATGTTTTAAGTTAATAAATCTTGAATTTCCATTCTTTTTACTCAACAAATTATCCTATTATGAATAACATTAACATTATTTCCAAATAATACCTTAATTAACATTAACGTAATATTTTATTTTGATTTATTGCAATTGATTCCGATTAAATTTCTATTTCTCTCAATATTTAATTACTAAAACCCTATTAAGCTAAAAAAATTAATTATAAAAATTTACGGGTCGTTACAGATGGATCCGTCCTTCTAAGGACCTCACCTTTCGTACTTACAAACGTGCGCTCGTGGAGGGTGGATCCGTCCACCTACAGATTTCGCCCATGTTCAACCTATACCCAAGAAGGATGGATTTGTCCATCTATTGATCTCTCCTTTCATATTTACAAGCTCGAGGAGGATGGATCCATCCATCTAACAACTTTGCTTGCCAACTCAGGGTGGATGTGATACGACCGTCCACGTACTTGATCAACTTCTTGTTCCTAGAGTGTGAACGAAACTCTAAAGTCTAAGCAGATGTGACGAACTATCTGTCGCCATCTCCAGATTCCATAGAGTGCGAACTTGAGTATAAACATTAACTGGAATGGATGTGACTGACACCCATCAACTAACTCTGGTCCCGAGAGCGCGAATTAGAGTATAAACACCAAATGGGCGTGACTGACCACCCAACAACTAACTCCAGATTCCCAATGTGCGAACTAGAGTATAAACATCAACTAACTCTAAGTCTCCAAAGTGTGGACTGGAGTATAAACATCAACTAACTCTAAGTACCTAGAGTGTGGACTGGAGTATAAACACCAACTGGGTGCGAATGACCACCCATCAACTAACTTTGGTCCCGAGAGCACAGACTGGAGTACAAACACCAAATGGGTGTGATTGACAACCCATCAACCAACTTTAGTCCTCAAAGCATGGTTTGGAATATAAATACCAGAAAGGATGCGATTCGACTCCCTATCTATCAACTCTGATTCCTCAGCAAGTTCTGCAGTACAAAAAGCGGATGTGGTTCGACCGTTTGCTTTCCAACTCTTCCCCTGACATTGGGGAACACTTATCACAAAAATCGGATGCGATCCGACCATCTAGCACTAAGAGAGAATGACGCAGTAGCCTATGCATCAACTCTTGTCCCCAGCATGGGACCCATAAAACAATTTTATAGGGATGCACTCCAACCCTACAAGACAAAATTTCTTCCTAGATTCGACAGGAAGATGCAGATTCGCAAAACGGACCTGGCTAAACGTCCTATTCTGAAATGGATGTGACTACCCATCCTATCGCAAATGAACATGACACAACCATTCATCCTCTAACTCTCGCCTATGATCCAATGAGTTATGTGTGAAACATGGATGGATGTGACCTAACCATCCGTTAATCAATTCCTTCCTATAGTTTAGTAGAAGAAGCATCAAATTAAGTTGTTGTAATGTGACCGACTACACTTCGACTTTTTCCCTTGATTGGGGGCAGAGGAATCGACCGAGGAAAATGCGGTCTGACCATTTTCTATAAAAAATATTAGTCTCCAGAGTGTGGACGGGGTTATAAACATCAAATAGGTATGGTTAATGGGCCTTCAACTAACTCTGATCACCGAGTGCGACTACAAGCATAGACAAATGAACGAATGTGATTCGACCATTTATTCACCAACTACGACCTAAAGTCAATAATGGGAGGAGTATAAACTCACTATAGATGCAATTAGACCATCCACAAACTAACTATGCTAACCCAAGAATGGGGGGCAGAAGAACAAATCACTGAAAGAAGAGAAAGGCGACTAGCTACATCGCTAGCTTAGCGTCCTTTACAATTTAAGACAACGACTACAAGGAGGCCTTAATGCAAACCAATTAGAATGATGACCAAAATTACGGGCAACCAATTATATCGCACCGCAGGATCGATGGGAAATATCGATCTACACTTTTCATGTCATACGAATGGATCGATAAGCAACAAGGTTCGAGAATTCTACATCGTGTCGTTGAATCGACTGTCAATATCGATCCTCTTCGATTACAAATCGATGTGACCCGAGCGCACATCGAATACCTTTGACCACCAAAGCATGGATATAACCATGAATGATTGTGACTAGACCATTCATCCTCATCACCTTCCTTCGATCCATCAGGAAGAGCATGAGACCGGATGACCAGACCGCATTTGAGCTGAGTTTATCCCTAGATCTAATGGAAGAACGTAAATCGAAATGGACGTGGTTGATCGCCCAAATCCAAAAGAATGCAATGTGACCATTCATTCTTTGACTCTTATCACGATCTAACTAAACGAGAAATCCACAAAAATTTCAACCTAAATGTCCGCACACTTATTCTTACCCAGGATTCGACAAAGGAAGCATCAATCCTGCATTGGATCTGACTGGACGATTCACTCTTTAGTTTATTCCCAGAGTATGGCGACATGAGCAACAAAGTGAATTGATTGACCTTCCACAACTTAGCTCATGTTCAGATGTCAGTGAAGCAACGAAGTATTCTACTTAGAGGAAAAAACTAGAACATATTGCAGGATAAGGCACGACTCACCATTCCATTGGTTAACTCGATACCATGGTTCAACGGGACAGAATGTGAAATTGAAGCAGACATTGTCTACCTTGCCACTTATCAAGATATACCCGGACATAGGGGCATGTGCGAGAAATAAGATGAATGTAATTTGATCATTCATCAAACAACTCTGGCTTTTACAGCTTGGACTACAGTATAAACACAACAGAAGCTAGGCTCGATCATTCACACAATACGTCCATCAACCCAAGACCGGGGGCATGATGTGATCTCTAAGAGCTGGACACGACTACTCAATCCTCTAGCTCATGCCTAGTATTTATAACAAATTGAAGTTACAACCGAAAGGATGCTTGGAGACAGAATCATCGAATCGATGCCCATACTTATGGGAAGCCGATCCTCATTCTAACCCTTACAACAGGCAATGGATCCTGAGTATAATGAATAGAAAGCGCATCACTTAGAAACACAGATAGATTCAAACTCATAGCTGGAGCTAGCTATGCTGCAGCACGCGATACAAGGCTAAACTCTACTAAGCCTTTGATTCAACGCCCCTACAAGCCCGATCATTTACCATTGCAAATAAGCACATGAAGTGCCTACAACCCATCATGAGTTTTAAAGATCAGATCACAACCCAGTGCAATGATGATGAAAGAGTTAACTGCTTTACTCCAACTGAATCTTGATATGTTCGCTTGGACTCAACCTTATATATACATATGGACTCTCAAAGACTACTGAGAACCCTGCATTAAATGTCAATCTGAGGCTTGTCTTGGTAAATAAAAGTGATGCGATGTGGATCCAGAGAGATCTGCTGCACTTAAAGAGGAGGAGAATCTACTCAAAACCAACGGGTTTATCCATGATGCCCTCTACCCAAAATGAATTTCCAATCCTTTGATTATAGGAAAAACAAACGGAGAGTGGCGAACGTATGTCGACTACTCAGAATTGCACAAGGCATGAAGAAACAAGGCCTTCCACTTCCAAGGATAGACCAACCAGTGGACTTGACCATCGAACATGAATTACTCACTTCCATGGGAGTAAACTCAAGATACAATATGATATTGAAGCATGTCCCTGACTAGAAAAGGAACTATTTCATTACTGACCAGGCCTATAGTGTTATGTTGCAAACCACGAATTCAAACTTAAGGACACTTGTGCTACTTACTAAAGGACGGTTAATAGATTGTTCAAAAATCAGATTAACTGATCGATGAAATTATATGCGGTTAGTATGCTTGTGAGATCACGACTATCAAACGACCACATCGATGACTCGGCAGAGATATTTAGTGTTCTCCAAAAAATGCAAGATGAAACTCGATCCTTTGAAATTCTCTTTCAACATTACATCAAAAAGATTCTTTGTTTTTCATCATCAATTCTGGTGGAATCGAGGCTAATTTTCGAAAATTTTCGATAAATAAAGACACCCATGTACCAAGGACAACCAAGCAGGTATGGAGCCCAAGTCAAAAGATTACCGTCCAAAGTTGATTCAACTCTAGGACCATCTACAAGTGAATTATCTTTTTTAAACTGTCCAAGAGAGGGAAGAGAACTTTTGAATGAATTAACAACCGTGTTGATGCAATTCTAGCTCTGATTGATCGCTTAAAGAGACCTCCCATTTTCGCCAAACCTATGGATCGCGAAGATTTATACATCAGTTGGGCTGTGTCAACACATGCCATAAGCATGTGAAGAGAAACGACGACCAACCATTATGATAGGTCCTATAGCAACCTTAGATGTCCGGAAGGTTACTTGAATGGAATATCGATCTAAGACGATTTGATATCACTTATCTCCTTCAAAGAGCTATCCTTGGCCAAACAATTAGCATACTTCATATCTGAATTCACTGCTTTAGACGACTATACGAAGAGCAGTGATGAACTGTCCAACCGTCGGAATGTACACAGATGAAACCCTCAATAATCGATTTTCTAGCATCGAAGTTACATTAATGACTCCCAAAGGACGATCGATCCGCTACTCCCTGAAACTCAACTTCGCGGTAATAAATAATGAAGCTAAGTACGAAGCCTTAGTCACCACGCTCAAACTTACAAGAAAACTAGGAGTGGAAATTTTACATATCTTATGTAATTTATGATTAGTGGTATGCTAAGGCAGGGAGGATTATCGGACTATTGAGCAACGTCGTGCTCTTTACCTTACCTGGATCCAAAAGCTACTAGCCGACTTCGAGAATTATACTATTACACACAACCTTAGAGAACAAAATGAAAAAGGTAAGTCACTGGCCAAGCTAGCCAGTTCTGGGGATGCGGGGAAAAAAGACCTTGCCCCAGTTGAAATACTTATTATTCCAAGCATTGACCTAAGAAGGTCAACTAGGTCTTAGAGATGGATCTAGAAAAGGAGTCGTGGATAACTCCTATCAAAGATTATCCACAATCGGGAATTCTTCTTGAATAAAGGAATGAGAAACGACATGTCCTCTATGAAGAATCACTGCATGATTATGTCTAGATCATTCAACTCCATTGATATAAAGCATTACTCTTGTATCCATCAATCCAGGACCCAATATTACGTATCCATCGATACGAAGCATATATTCCAACATCTCAGATCTATCCAGGGGAGGATCGATACAAAGGAAGGAATTCAAACAACCAAATGATGTTACAACTCGAATTTCACATCGATCTAGGAGAGGATCGATATAAAACTCAATTAAAAAAAAATAAAGAACTTGACAACGACCCATGAACATACAAACAAGAATATGAGTCGGGTTAACATATGTGCATGTATGATGAACTAACATTCGATTTTCAAAATTAACAGGGATTGAATTCTCACCTGATGAAAATCAGAATAGTAAGCAACAAAAGGCTAGCACTCAACACTCAGTCACAACAAAACACTACATGATCAATGACAATCAACAGTTCGACATCTACATCGCTGAAGATCAATCAAAGGTTACATCTTTTGACAAAAATATAGCAACTACTCAGCGAATCAGATAGAACTTTTTTAGAATGCAGGATACTGCTTTTCAAAGCACGTCATGTTCACATAAGACGTACTTAGAGGCAAATGTTATCCCGCCTTTTGGTAAGGCCATGACACCAAGAGCATGACTAAAAACCAAGGACAGTTCATCCTGGAGATCGGTTATACATAGGTTCACTACAGATATTGGTAAATTTTGCCCGAGTCTGGATCGAGCTACAATTGATATGATATGACAAGAAAATCTATGAAAGTCGATCGGAGTTCGTATGCTCAAGATATAAATCGATAAAGAGAGAGCATGGTTCGTATCCATCAAATGAAGGTAGTTCGTATCGGTTCCTCAAATGATCCATACGAAATAGCACCTAAAAGCATCGATACGAAGTAAGATGCAATCCATCGATACGAAGCGGCTACACATAATTGATATGAAGCAGTCACTAAATCATCGATACGAAGGAGAACATGGAGCATCGATACGAAAAGAGTTTGCCAGACCGATACTAATCATATTTATACGAGTTCGGCAGCACATTAAAAATCCAAACTTGCATCGATCATAAGTCTAGATCTACAAGTCCCAATGCCACCAAATTTTCACAGGAGCTTACCTACAACGTCAAGAATGTAGCAGATCAATTTCAGCCAAAAAGGATCAATTCTTGATCGATACGTATTCCAATTGTATCACTCTTAGATCGAGTCGAAAAAACTTGAACTTGATCTCATGGACCCACCCAAGTGAGAGAAGAAGTCCTCCAAGATTTGGGCGAGATATTTTCAGACTACGCCTATAAATAGCAGCCATATGCATCCAGAAAAAGGACTTTTGGGAAGCTTCTACATCGTCACTCTGCTGAAACTCCATTGTAAATTGAGTACTAGCTATTATAGCATTGTAATTCAGTTGAGAATCATGAATAAACAACAATCTCTTCAAAGTGGACGTAGGCTATAATGCTGAACCACTATAAACGCTTGTCTTCTTCTATTTGTGCATGCTTTTATTGGTGTGATTGTTAGATTAGCTTTATTTTCCCTATAATTTCTGCATTTCTCTTCAATTACATCTGATGAGTTTTATGTCCAATTTTGGTACAAATAATACATGTTCCTCCAGGTTAAGTGAGGATTGCTAGCTATAATTCCAAAAGGAGTCTAAGACTGGACGTAGAATGGGAGTTCGAACCAGTATAAAAATCTCTGGTGTCATTTTACTTTACTTTATTATTTTCCGCACTAGTTATTTATTATATTATATTCCGTATTACTTAATCTTATAGCAAAGTCACTTTTAGGAATTGCATTTTCAATTTGAAGAGAAGGAGGTTGAGGAGACCATGGATTGTGAGTTGGTTCCTTAATCGGATACTTGCCATAAAATCTGGATGTGAATTTAATAAGAGATGAGTTAAAAATTAATAGATATTCTCCCTGACATCGCTATTCCATCCCATTTCTTTTTGCATTCTGAGAGATTCCCGTCGATAATGATGTAAATCGTCAATTCTTTAGTCATTTGTCTAGGATAATAGTGCCTTCGAATTTAATTGGGTTTACTTTCTTCCCATATGGAGAATAGCCAGTTCTTTCATTATGAGGGGGTGTAGAAAATTTTAAAATACACTTGCCTTTATTGGAAAGAGGTATGTAGTGCAAGGAGGATGAAGAAGTAGTTGAATATTTTGAATCTCTAGGTGAATTGGTAGAGTCATACAATTTTTCATGCGATGACATTTGATAAAGAATTAAAAGTGGCTTGGTTTTGAATATTTTAAGATACTATGGATATTTCTTTGCACAAACTGATGATTTACGTACATAAACTTCGAATGATTTTTTTAGAAAGAGAGTTTAAGGCCGAGAGTACTTTTACCATTGGTATTTCTATAGTGCAAGTAGTTTTGAATTTTCAACCACTTATAGTTTTTTATATTTATATATATGTAATACCATAGTAATAGTTACCTAAATATTTATTATAATTCTCGTAAGATGTGACACCTAGTTCACGCCTTAATTTTATGAAGGTATTTTCATTTAATGGTTTGGTAAATATATCTAATATTTGATTTTCGAAAGATACAAATTCTAGTGATATTATATATTTTTCTATGTTGTTACATAGAATATGATGCCCAATATCGATATGCTTGGTTTGAGAATGATTTATCGTATTTTTTGACAAGTTAATGGCACTTGTATTGTCACAATAAATCGAAGATTTTGGAAGATAGATTCAAAATCTTGAAGTGTTTGTTGCATGTACATAACTTGTGCACATGCCAAGGTAGCAGAGATATATTCTGCTTCACACGTCGAAAGTGCAACACAATTTTGTTTCTTACTAAACCACGATACTAGATACCGTCCGACGAAATGACAAGTACCACTCATACTCTTTCTATTCATTCGACATCCTCCAAAATCAGCGTCACTATGTGACATGAGTTCGAAAGTACATTCTTTCGGGTAAAAGAGGTCGTAGTCTCTATGTTGCTTAAGTAGCGCAAATTTGTTTCATGTCTCGCAAAAGTGATTCTTTGGGATTTGCTTAAAGTCGTGCATACAAGCAGGCACACTTCAAGATGTCGGGATGACTAGCGGTTAAATATAGCAAAGATCCGATCATACTACACCATAGTTTTTGATCCACATTTTTACCATTTTCATCTCGATCAAGATGAATAGTAGTACTCCTAGGGGTTGGTTTTGCATAAGTATTTTCCATACCAAAACCTTTTATTAAATTGTTATAATATTTTTCCTGACTAATAAAAATATCATTGCTTAATTGTTTGATTTGTAATCTGAGAAAATATGAGAGTTCACACATATGTGATAACTCGAACTCACTTGTCATTATTTTTGCAAATTCATTACATAATATTCATTTGTGGATCAAAATACAGTATCATCTACATAAATTTGTATTATTAAAATATTTTTTATTTTGTTTCATAAATAGAGTTTTATCAACTTTTACGATCTTAATTCCAGAATCTATAAGATAGTTTTTGAGACGTTCGTACCAAGCACGTGGTGCATGTTTTAACCATAAAAGCTTTTTTGAGTTTATATACATGATCTGAAAATTTTTCATGAGAAAATAATGGTGGTTGTTCTACAGTAACATTTTCTCTTATAAAACCATTTTAAAATGTATTTTTCACATTCATTTGATATAATTTGAAATTATGATGATAAAAGAATTCTAAAAAAATATGTATTGCTTCTTGTTGAGTAACTGAAGAAAACGTTTCTTCATAGTTTATTCCTTCCTCCTGATTATAGCCCAGTGCGACTGCTCTAGCTTTATTTCTAGTTATATTTCCATTTTCATCGGCTTTGATTTTATAGACCCACTTCGTACCAATAACTGTCTGATTATTCGGTCTTGGAACTACATCCCAAATATCATTTCATTTGAACAAGTTTAGCTCTTCTTGCATAGAAAAATCCAATAGTCATTAGTTGAAGCTTTTTTGGATTTTTCAGTTCAATATTTGAAATAAAAGCAACATGACCCATTTGATTTAATTGATGTTTAGTTTTAACTCTTTCATTTACTTCACCTATAATGTTTTGAATTGGATGTTTCTTTTAAAATCTTTGAAGATGACTTAAGTTCAAATTCAATTTGAGTTGATGTAGGTAAATGATCTATAATATTATTTTCAATAATAGTTTCAGAATTATTGATTATATCATCATCATCTTTTATTTAACTTTTAAATTTTCATTAAAAGAATCATGGAAAGTTCCTTCAATAAAATTTTGTCCTTTATTAAAAATTCTATAAGCTTTACTTTGTTTCCAACATCCAATAAATATCTCTTCATTGGATTTTGGATCAAATGTTCCTAATTGAACTATTGTATTTGAAATAAAACATTTTGAACCAAAAATTTGTAAATGAGAAATGTTAGGCTATCTTCCATTAAAATGTTCATATGGAGTATGTTTTGTTAACGGCCGAATTATGACATGATTCAAAATGTAACATGCAGTTGACGCAACCTCTTCCTAACAGTGCTTTGGTAATTGGCTACCATTCAGAAGAGTTCTAGCACATTCCTGTAATGTTTGACTCTTTCTTTCTACAACTCAATTTTGTTGTGGAGTTCTAGAAAAAGTGAAATTGTGGCTAATGCTCTTTTCATTACAAAATTCATTAGAGAGTTCATTTTCAAACTTACCACCATGATCACTTCTTATATTTTTAATTTTTAATTTTTTTAAATTTTTAATTCATTTAGCAAATATTCTAAACATTTTAAATGTATCACTCCTATTTTCGAAAATAAAGTCCAAGTAAATATAAAAAACCATCCGGGTTAATTATTGAACTTGAGTAGGACCAAAAAGATCCAAGTGGAGAATTCAAGCGGTTGAAGTGTAGAAATAATTTTCTTAGATTTGAAGGAGGATTTAGTTAGTTTTCCAATTTGACATGCATCACACAAGTTGTTTACTTTGAAGCTCATTTTTGGTAGACCTCTAGCTAAATCATTTTTTGATAATTTACCTATAGCTTTAAAATTCACATGACAAAACCGTTTGTGCCATAACCAGGGATCATTATCTTTGGCAATTAAGCACATGTCATAATTATGATTAATTTTCATATTTAAAATATAAATATTTATTTTACGATTACATTCGAAAATTATCTTTTGATTTTGGTCATAAATACTGCATTTATCTTATTCAAAGTAATTTTGAAGTATTTATCACAAAGTTGACTTATACTAAGAAGATTATGTTTTAAAATCGTAACAAATAAAACATTAGTAATGAGAGATAAGTTAGATGCACCGTCATTGCTCACACCTCCTTTGCCGATCATATATCCTTCTCGAAATATATCATATCCTCCATCTGAATAGCTAATCTTTGTCAACATTTCTTTGTTTTGCATCATATGTTTTGAGAAACCACTATTGAGTATTCACTTTCTTCTCTTCTTATTAGGCACATCATCACTTATAGCCATGAAGTATATATTTTCTTGTTCTGAGTTGTTATCACTATCTGATAAAGAAGAAGACGAGTCTGAATCATCTCATGTTATTGCAAAGGCTTGCTTCTTCTTTTTGTGATATTTCTCATTTTTGTTCTTGTAATTTTTCTTCTTACGATCTGGTCAATCTTTCTTCATGTAGCCCATCTTATGACACTCATAGCATTCAAGAGATTAAGTTGACGGTTTGTTTGCACTATTTTTGTTGTTACCAAACTTCTTATTATTGTTATATTCCTAAAGTTCTTAGCTATGAAGGCCATATTGCTGTAATCTTCGTCGGAATCTTCTTTTTCAACCTAAAATGCTATGGTCTTTCTATCTTGAGCTTGTATCCTTTTAGTCTGCAAGTTTACTTCATAGGACATAAGATTTCCTATTAAGTCCTCTGGTTTCAAGGTTGAAATGTCGTTAGCTTCTTCGATAGCTAGGACTTTTCTTTCCCAATCATCCATTCATGAGTTTAGTATTTTTGATGTAATGTCAAGATTGGAATATCTTTCTCCTAATGCTAGTAGAACATGATGAATATCTTGAAATCTAGAATATATATATATATATATATATATATATATATATATATATCATTGATACTTTCATCTTGCTTCATTCTAAAATTTTGAAATTGATTCTTAAGCATGAAAATTTTGCTCCATTCAACTTTATTTGTGCCTTCATGAGTGATCTTAAAGGTATTCCAAATATCATATCCGTTGTGCATATGCATACCATGTTAAATTCATTTTTGTCCAAAGATAAAAATAGTATATTTATAGGTGTGGCATTATTAGTAGCATCATCTTTTTGAACAACTGTCCATTGTGCATATTCATTGGTAGAAACAATGTATTCTGTTTGTATTATATTCCAAACTTCAAAACTATTGGATTGCATATATATTCTAGTTCTAGTCGACCAATAATTATAGTTTAAACCATTAAATAGAGGTGACCTAGCAGTAGATCGTCCTTCAACAAATGTAGAAGCGATATTTTCCATATTACTTAAATATTAATATGAACATGTTATGGTTAAATGATGGTTAAGCCCTGATACCAAATGAAAAATGGCTATGGATCGAGTAATATGAATAATTATCTAGGTTATAAACTTGCGTGGAATGTAAATAAATGTAAATAGTGATAAATAAATAACATTAGAGATTTTATACTGGTTCTAACATCTCGTTCTACGTCCAAGCTCAGACTCCTTCTGGATTTAAACTGATACCCTCACTTAACCTGAAGGAATAGGTATTACAACTGCCTGAGCAACAGAACAGCTCTTCAACCATCTGGACAAATGAGTAGGACTTGGTCTACAAAAGTAGAATAGTCTGTGACTAAGTTATGCTCTTGAATAGCATAAATTAGTTGATATGATACATCCTTCACCTAATCTTTTTCTTTGTGGTAAAACATATGCTCGTGAAGAAAAGGAAGTAACTTGATCATAAGAAATATTCTTAGATGATTGTGTGATCAAACATTGTAAGCAATATGTTGAATGAATGATTGAGAATAATCTAGAATTGAGATAGATAGTATTAAGAATTGTTATAAGGCTGGTGTACTAGAACAGATAGCACGCTACAATAAACTCGTCGCACAAGTTTATAAATTAGATTTCCACTACACTGTAATTCTGTATAAATTATTATAACAGTATGAATGTTGTAAATAAGTTACAACAACAGCGTTATACTATTTTGAACAAATAGTATAACCAGAATAAAGAATAGAATATAGAATAATGTATATAAGTACACAAATAGTCTAGAATTCTAACCGGATTATGTCTTAGGCTCGTCGTAACGATCTCCTTAAGAATTTTATTTCACAATTCTCCCATGATACAACAGACGTATTCTGCTCGAGATTGTAATGAGTATATCACTCTGTAATTTAGAGTATGGTAGCAGAAGAGAAGAAGAAGATTCGAATTCTGAAAAATGAGAAGAAAGTGATCAGTTTTCCTTCTTATTTATTGTTGGTCCATATCTCTTCCGAACGGTCGTGTCTGCACCCGTTCGCTCAAACAGTCGTGTTTGTACCTCTTCATACAGTCACATCTGTTCATCCGCTCGTACCACTTGGTACTGTTTCGCCCGTGCCTCTTCAGTCGAGCCGCACCTGCTCGCGCCGCATCTGTTCGCCCGCTTCAATCGGCTCGCACCTGACCCGCTCGCTTCAGAAGTCGCACCTCCTCAGCAATCCGCGTCCGCTTATGAACAGTCATGTCCATTCATATAACCTGCAACTGTTAAAAAGCCCGGTCCAATTGCAGTAAAAATACGAGTATCATATTAGACCCAAACCCAAACCCGACCCGACCCGGTTTGGTTTGGTCGGTCGGACGGACGGCGGCGGCGGTGTGCGCGTGTGTGGTGGAGATGCATGATCTCCCTCCTCACAACGAAGCATACATTTGGGAGGCCCAGGCCCCCAACCTCCACTTCAGAAAGCTATTAATATAGTTGGCTTTCTTAGTATATTAGGCGATGTGGGACATTATGTATTTTTCATTCATTTTGTTCTATACGAATTCCAACAATTCCCCACATGAATGATAATATAAATATCCCCCACACAAAGAGAAATATCACAGAGTACATATGGAATAATGCTTTATCGTGGATAAGTAGATATTTCACTTTGAACTTTCCCTAGTTAAAACTTATCGGATCTACTTGGCCAATCGGTGAATTATTTCATCTTGAACCGCCGGCCGTTATTATATATCCAGACAATAAGCTTTACGAAGCATTGATTTCCTTCTCATCAATCTCTTGGTTGTGTTCATTTTGTTCCTGAACAATTTTGGTTCTGCGAGTGTTTTAGAGAATAAAAGCCTTTTAATATTCTCATAGAGCCAACCCAGCTCACACTAACATAGGTGATCGCAACCATTAAGAGCATCCTACATATACCCCACTTGTTATTTCCAAGATATGGTCATCATTAAAAAACACAGTTTTAACCTTTAAATACTTCTATAGGCATGCATTTATGTTGTGCACCATAGGAATGGAGTTGGACTATGTCCATTCAAATGCATTACGTCTTGAGTTATTCAGAACTGGCTTGCCTATTGATTCTAGTCCGTGGGATCTCCAGTCGCTGGGATAGGTTTCCGTATAAGGTAACTCTTGTTGGTTTAGGCTTTTAAACTCGTTCCCCTCGATGCACAGTCAATTTTCTCTCTTGATAAACCTTTAGTAAATGGATCCACTAGGTTATCATTTGTCCTCACATAATCTATGGAAATAGTTCCATTTGAGAGTAACTGCCTAACTGTGTTATGGCGTCGACAAATATGTCGTGATTTTCCATTATACACAAAGTTGTGCGCTCTGCTTAACGCAGCTTGGTTATCACAGTGTATGCATATGGTCGGTACAGGTTTAGGCCAAAATGGAATATCTTCTAAAAAATCACGAAGGCATTCTGCTTCTTCGCCTGCTTTATCTAATGCGATGAACTCGGATTCCATAATGGATCAAGCTATGCATGTTTGTTTAGTAGATTTCTATGACACTGCTGCCCCTGCTAAGGTAAAGACATAACCATTCGTTGATTTTGATTCCTCTGAATCATCAATCCAATTTGCATCACTATATCCTTCTAAGACGGCAGGATATTTTCCATAATGTAAGGAAAAATTAGTGGTATTCTTTAAATATCCAAGCACTCTCATTAGTGCTTTCCAGTGTTCCTTCCCTGCATTGCTCGTATACCTGCTCAATCGACTTACTGCATAAGCTATATCTGGTCTTGTGCAATTCATGAGATACATGAGACATCCTATTACATGAGAATATTCCAGTTGCATTATACTCTCATTAGTGTTTTATGAAGTACTTCTGATGGATTAAAAGGTGTATTTACTTCTTTAATTCCAAAATTTTGAAATCTTTCAATCACTTTTTCTACATAATGTGATTGAGATAACTCAATACCATTAGGTGTTCTTATTATTTTTATTTCCAAAATAACATCTGCAATACCCAAGTCTTTCATGTCAAAATTGTTGATCAACGTTTTCTTTATGGTCACAATTACCTGAGTATTTGGACCGAATATTAGCATATCGTCCACATATAGACAGATCATCATATATGATTGTCCAAATTGTTTATAATAAACACATTTGTCACATTTATTTATACGAAAACCATTTCTCATCATGACACTATCAAATTTTGCGTGCCATTGTTTTGGAGCTTGTTTTAGTCCGTATAATGATTTTACTAATCTACAGACCTTGTTTTCATTTCCTTTGGAAATAAAACCTTCTGGTTGCTCCATGTAGATCTCCTTATCGAGATTTCCATTTAAGAATGCATTTTTTACATCCATTTGATGAATCTCTAGATTATAGATGGATGCAATTGCTATTAACATTCTTATAGAGGTTATTCGTGTTACCGGCGAATATGTATCAAAGAAGTTTACTCCTTCTTTTTGACGATATCCTTTGGCTACTAATCTGGCTTTATACTTGTCGATAGAGCCATCTGCTTTCATTTTATTCTTGAAAATCCATTTGCAGCCAATTGGTTTTATTCCTGATGGAATATCAACAATTTTCCAAGTTTTGTTACTTAGAATTGAATCAATCTCATTTTGAATTGCTTCTTTCCAACATGAGGATTCAGAAGATGACATTGCTTCCTTGTACGTTTGAGGTTCGTGCTCTAATACATATGTAAAAAAGTCCGAACCAAATGTTTTGGAAGTTCTAGCCCTTACGCTTCTTCTTGTTCAGCATCCTCAATTTCATGATGAGTTTCATCTTCATATGAATCGTCTGATTCTTCCCTTGTCCTTTTTGGGATATTATTTCCTTCATTCCTTTTGTGCGGAAACACATCTTCAAAGAATGAGGCATCTCTTGATTCCATGATTGTATTTACATGAATATCAGGTATATCAGACTTGAATACCAAAAATCTGTAGGCACTACTATTTGGGCTGGCCCAAGATAATAACAATCTACTGTTTTTGGTCCAAGTTTGACTCTCTTGGGAGGCGGAACTGTGACTTTGGCCAAGCACCCCCACACTTTGAGGTATATAAGCTTGGTTCGTGTCCTTTCCATAACTCATATGGAATTGTTCCTGTTTTATTATGATGGACTTTGTTTAATATGTGATTAGACATATTTAATGCTTCCCCCCACAAGTTCGTCGGTAGACCAGAAGTTAAAAGCATGACAGTAATCATGTCTTTTAATGTTCTCTTCTTCCTCTCGGCTACACCATTTTTTTATGGTGAATATGGAGCTGTTGTTTGATGAATTATATCATTTTCAGCACAGAACTGTTCAAATGATGATTCATATTCTCCACCTCGATCAAATCTTAATATCTTGATCTTTTTATTTAACTGATTTTCTATCTCAGCTTTGTACTTTATAAATGATGTAATTGTTTCATCTTTACTATTCAAAAAATATACATAGCAATATCGCGTATAGTCATCAATAAAAGTGATAAAGTACTTTTTCCCACCTCTTGCAGGTAGTGATTTAGAATCACATAAATCTGTATGTATCAGCCTAATGGTTCGATGCTTCTGTCAACAGATTTAAATGGTTGTTTGACCATTTTTGCTTCTACACATGTCTCACATTTATAAGAAAATTCTACTGTTATCATCTCTGTTTTAGTAAGAAAACAATAAAATTCTTAAGATGTTATAAGGCTGGTGTAGTAAAACAGAGAGCACGCTACAATAAACTCGTCGCACAAGTTTATAAATTAGATTTCCATTACACTGTAATTCTATATAAATTATTATAACAGTATGAATGTTGTAAATAAGTTACAACAACAGCGTTATACTATTTTGAACAAATAATATAACCAGAATAAAGAATAGAATATAGAATAATGTATATAAATATACAAATAGTGTAGAATTCTAACTGCATTATGTCTTAGGCTCGTCGTAACGATCTCCTTAAGAATTTTATTTCAAAATTCTCCCAATATACAACAGACGTATTCTGCTCGAGATTGTAATGAGTATATCACTCTGTAATTTAGAGTATGGTAGCAGAAGAGAAGAAGTAGATTCGGATTCTGAAAAATGAGTCAGGAAAGTGATCAGTTTTCCTTCTTATTTATAGTTGGTCTGTATCTCTTCCGAACGGTCGTGTCTGCACCCGTTCGCTCAAACAATCGCGTCTGTACCTCTTCGTACAGTCACATCTATTCATCCGCTCGTACCACCTGGTACTGTTTCGCCCGCGTTCGCTTCAATCGGCTCGCTTCATAAGTCGCACCTCCTCAGCAATCCGTGTCCGCTTATGAACGGTCGCGTCCGTTCGTATAGCCTGCAAGCCCGGCCCAATTGCAGTAAAAATACAAGTATCATGTTAGAATTCCTAAAAGAACAAAATGAATGAAACATACATAAAGTCCCACATCGCCAAAATTGCTAAGCCATACTAGTTTATATATGGCTTTGCAATGAAGGTGTTGGGGCCTAGGGGCACCCAAATGTATGCTTCGTTGTGAGGAGGGAGATCATGCATCTCCACCACACACGCGCGCGCGCCGCTGCCGTCCGACCGAACCGGGCCGGGTCGGGTTTGGGTTTGGGTCTAATATGATACTCGTATTTTTACTGTAAACTGGTCCGGGATTTTTAGCAGTTGCAGGCTATACGAACGGACATGACTGTTCATAAGCGGACGCGGGTTGAATATGCGCGAACAGTAGCGGGTGCGACCCGTTAGAAGCAACCAGGCGCGAGCCGATTGAAGCGGACGCGGGCGAACAGATGCAACCCGACTGTAGAGGTGCAGGCGGTACAAGCGGGTGCGAAACAGTACCGTTGGACGCAAGCAGATGCGACCAGTAGCAGGCGGGTGCGACCCGTTAACAAACAGCAGCGACCAAAAGGCAAACGGGTGCGACCCGTCAAGCGGACGCGACTGTTTGAAGGGATGCAGACGAAATTATAAATAGGAGAGAATACTGATCACATTCTCATCCCATTCCAATCTAATTTCTTCTGCTTCTTTTCTCTACTGCTTAATATTCCATATATATCACAGAGTTGACATACGCATTACAATCTCGTGCAGATTACGTCTGTTGTATCTTGGGAGAATTTTGAAATAAAATTCTTAAGGAAATTATTACGACAAGCCTCGAACGGAATTTCCTATATATACTGGTTAGATTCTCTGTAATCTTTCCGTTTATAAGTTGTACTATTTCTTACAATAGTATAACGTTATTTTTGTAATTTATTTACAACGTAACATATAATTACAATTATCTAATACAGAATTCCAACGCAGTGGAATTCTAATTGATAAACTTGTGCGACGAGTTTATTGTAGCGTGCTATCTCTTTTGATACACTAGACAAATAACATCTTAAGAATTTTACTGTTTTATACTAAAACAGAGATGGCAACAGTTGACATTATGAAAATGGATAAGTCCACATTTTCAGCGGTTATTTCTGAATGCAATTTGGTTCAGAACACTAACCAATGGTGGGTTGACACAGGAGCTACTCGTCATGTTTGCTCTGAAAAATCCATGTTTTCAACATACCAGAAATTCGATCAGAAAGAAAGACTCTACATGGGTAATTCTGCAGTTTCCATGATCGAAGGCAGTGGCACAGTTATCCTCAAGTTCACTTCTGGAAAAATTGTCAAATTAAATGACGTGCTTCACGTTTCAGACATACGCAAGAATCTGATCTCCGGCTCAGTGCTACCAAAGAAAGGATTCAAAATTGTGTTCGAATCAGACAAGATGGTTCTGTTCAAAGCTGGAATGTATATCGGAAGGGGTTATTTATGTGATGGCCTATTTAAGGAAAACGTAGCCGTTATCGGCAATAAATCTATGTAGTCTGATCGTGCTATTAATAAAATTGAAGTTTCTTACTTGCTTGAGCACGAAATTTTACTATGGCACGATAGATTAGGACACATAAACTTCCGAAAAATGAAGAAATTATCAAACTTGGGATTAATTCCAAAATTCCAAGTAGATAAGAACTACAAATGTGAGACATGTGTAGAATCAAAAATGGTCAAACAACCATTTAAATCTGTTGACAGAAGCACCGAACCATTAGGTTTGGTACATACAGATTTATGTGATTTTAAATCACTACCTACAAGAGGTGGGAAAAAGTATTTCATTACTTTTATTGATGATTATACGCGATATTGCTATGTATATCTTTTAAATAGTAAAGATGAAGCAATAATAGCGTTTATAAAATACAAGACTGAGGTAGAAAATCAGTTAAATAAAAAGACCAAGATACTAAGATCTGATCGAGGTGGAGAATATGAATCACCATTTGAACAGTTCTGTGCTGAAAATGGTATAACTCATCAAACAACAGCTCCATATTCACCACAACAAAATAGTGTAGCCGAGAGGAAGAACAGAATATTAAAAGACATGATTACTGCCATGCTTTTAACTTCTGGTCTACCGACGAACTTGTGGGGGGAAGCCTTAAATATGTCTAATCACGTATTAAACAAAGTTCCTCACAATAAAACGGGAACAATTCCATATGAGATATGGAAAGGACACAAACCAATCTTTAAATACCTCAAAGTGTGGGGGTGCTTGGCAAAAGTTCCAGTTCCGCCTCCCAAGAGAGTCAAACTTGGACCAAAAACAGTAGATTGTTATTATCTTGGGCCAGCCCAAAATAGTAGTGCCTACAGATTTTTTGTATTTAAGTCTGATATAACTGATATTCATGTAAATACAATCACAGAATCAAAAGATGCCTCATTCTTTGAAGATGTGTTTCCGCACAAAAGGAATGAAAGAAATAATGTCCCAAAAAGGACAAAGGAAGAATCGAACGATTCACATGAAGATGAAACTCATCATGAAATTGAGGATGCTGAACCAAGAAGAAGCGTAAGGGCTAGAACTTTCAAAACATTTGGTTCGGACTTTTTTTACACATGTATTAGAGCACGAACTTCAAACGTACAAGGAAGCAATGTCATCTTCTGAGTCCTCATGTTGGAAAGAAGCAATCCAAAGTGGGATTGATTCAATTCTAAGTAATAAAACTTGGGAAATTGTTGATATTCCACCAGAAATAAAACCAATTGGCTGCAAATGGATTTTCAAGAAGAAAATGAAAGCAAATGGCTCCATCGACAAGTATAAAGCCAGATTAGTAGCCAAAGGATATCGTCAAAAAGAAGGAGTAGACTTTTTTGACACATATTCGCCGGTAACACGAATAACCTCTATAAGAATGCTAATAACAATTGCGTCCATCTATAATCTAGAGATTCATCAGATGGATGTAAAAACAGCATTCTTAAATGGAAATATCGATGAGGAGATTTACATGGAGCAACATGAGGGATTTATTTCCAAAGGAAATGAAAACAAAGTCTGTAGATTAGTCAAATCATTATACGGACTAAAACAAGCTCCAAAGCAATGGCACGCAAAACTTGATAGTGTCATGATGAGAAATGGTTTTCGTATAAATGAATGTGACAAATGTGTTTATTATAAACAACTTGGGCAATCATATGTGATGATCTGTCTATATGTGGACGATATGCTAATATTCGGTCCAAATACTCAGGTAATTGAGACCATAAAGAAAATGTTGATCAACAATTTCGACATGAAAGACTTGGGTATTGCAGATGTTATTTTGGAAATAAAAATAATAAGAACACCTAATGGTATTGAGTTATTTCAATCACATTATGTAGAAAAAGTGATTGAAAGATTTCAAAATTTTGGAATTAAAGAAGTAAATACACCTTTTAATCCATCAGAAGTACTTCATAAAAACACTAATGAGAGTATAATGCAACTGGAATATTCTCATGTAATAGGATGTCTCATGTATCTCATGAATTGCACAAGACCAGATATAGCTTATGCAGTAAGTCGCTTGAGCAGGTATACAAATAATCCAGGGAAAGAACACTGGAAAGCACTAATGAGAGTGCTTGGATATTTAAAAAATACCACTAACTATTCCTTACATTATGGAAAATATCCCGCCGTCTTTGAAGGATATAGTGATGCAAACTGGATTGCAGATTCAGAGGAATCAAAATCAACGATTGGTTATGTCTTTACCCTAGTAGGGGCAGCAGTGTTATGGAAATCTACTAAACAAACATGCATAGCTCGATCCACTATGGGATGAGAGTTCATTGCATTAGATAAAGCAGGCGAAGAAGCAGAATGGCTTCGTCACTTTTTAGAAGATATTCCATTCTGGCATAAACCTGTACCGGCCATATGTATACACTGTGATAACCAAGCTGTGCTAAGTAGAGCGCACAACTTTGTGTATAATGAAAAGTCACGACATATTCGTCGACGCCATAACACAGTTAGGCAGTTACTCTCAAATGGAACAATTCCCATTGATTATGTGAGAACAAATAATAAACTAGCGGATCCATTTACTAAAGGTTTCTCAAGAGAGAAAATTGACTGCGCATCGAGGGGAATGAGTTTAAAAGCCTAAACCACAAAGAGTTATCTTATACGGAAACATATCCTAGCGACTGGAGATCCCACGGACTAGGATCAATAGACAAACCAGTTCTGAATAACTCAAGACGTAATGCATTTGCATGGACATAGTCCAACTTCATTCCTATGGTGCACAACATAAATGCATGCCTACAGAAGTATGTAAAGGTTAAAACTATGTTTTTTAATGATGACCATATTTTGGAAATAACAAGTGGGGTATACGTAGGATACTCTTAATGGTTGCGATCACCTATGTTAGTGTGAGCTGGGTCGGCTCTATGAGAATATTAAAAGGCTTTTATTCTCTAAAACACTCGTAGAACCAAAAATTGTTCAGGACCAAAATGAACACAACCAAGAGATTGGATGAGAAGGGAATCAATGCTTCGTAAAGCTTATTATTTGGATGTACAATAAAGGCCGACGGTTCAAGATGAAATAATTCACCGATTGGCCAAGCAGATCCGATAAGTTTTAACTAGGGAAAGTTCAAAGTGAAATATCTACTTATCCACGATAAAGCATTATTCCATATGTACTCTGTGATATTTCGCTTTGTGTGGGGGATATGTATATTATCATTCATGTGTGGCTGTTGGAATTCCTAAAAGAACAAAATGAATGAAACATACATAAAGTCCCAGACGGAATTTCCTACATATACTGGTTAGATTCTTTGTAATCTTTCCGTTTATAAGTTGTATTATTTCTTACAATAGTATAACGTTATTGTTGTAATTTATTTACAACGTAACATATAATTACAATTATCTAATACAGAATTCCAGCGCAGTGGAATTCTAATTGATAAACTTGTGCGACGAGTTTATTGTAGCGTGCTATCTCTTTTGGTACACTAGACAAATAACACATCATATTAGACCCAAACCCAACCCAACCCGGTTCGGTCGGACGCCGGCGGCGCGCGCGTGTGGTGGAGATGTATGATCTCACTCCTCACAACAAAACATACATTTGAGAGCTCCAGGTCCTCAACCTTCACTTGAGAAAGCTATTAATATATTTGGTTTTCTTAGTATATTAGGCGATGTGGGACTATGTATTTTTCATTCATTTTGTTCTATAGGAATTCCAACAAGAATTAGTGAATTAAATCTTTGAAGTGAATTGCTTTATGTAGATAACCATTAGTTGCAACTTTTTGTGAAGAGTAACGATGAAAGGAAGGAGTTGCAACTGTTTATGGAGGGATTGCAACCATTAACAAAGGGGGATTACTGTTTAGGAAGCAACACCCTCATTCTAATAAATTTAAATTTTATAGTTATTGCACAGATTTAATCGACTGACTTGAGAGTCGGTCGTCTGAATCTGTCTGTGTGAATTTTTTGTTCATAATCTTTCGATCGGCTGACTGAAGGTGATGATTCAGTTACTGACTGGTGTAAGTTTGCATATGTTGATTTTCTATAATTGTTTTGTGTTTGTATGTGTGCTTGTATATACCACTAAAAGAGATTTTAAAAGTACATATCATTCTAGACTCTAGCTGATATTACAATTGTTGAGTCATCTTGGTCCTATTTTTTTCGAGTACGCCTTCTTGTTTGATTGATCTTTCCTTGCATAAATGGTTAATATACACAATATATTGTTGTATAATTGTCACTATCAAAATACCAAAATACAAGGTTCTAACATGCAATGTTTATTTATTTTTTTAGTTATATTTCAATCGGCTTTATGATGTTGTTTGTGCAATTATATGAATACAACTAATCAAATCATCTGTATTTTTTTTATAATGGTTGGTAGGCTTTATAATGCCATTTGCTTTTCACTCTGGACATACTTTATAATGCATATTGTATTATTTTAGATGTTTTTATGATTTCCTACATAATTAATGTGAAGGTCTTTGTTTTTGATATCTCTTCATCATAGGGGACGTGAGGCAGAATTGAAGAAAGCACAGGGGAAGAATACGAGAATTCTACATCAAACTCTGATTCTGATCCTGATTTTCACAACCAAGCGATCAAAGCAGATCATGTCATAAATATTGGTCATTCTGGCTCTTCTATATTTGAAGAAGGTGTACAATGATATGTTTGTATGCAAAATATAACATTTTGCGTGATTTTAAGTGTCATATTGCACATTCCATTTGGAACAATAAATCTTTATGTATAATTTAGCTTAAATTGTTAAAAATATAATATGAATTCCTGTTTTATTGAAATATTTAAAATAAACTATATTTTGAAATGTAACATTTAAAATGTGTTTCACATACTCGAAAGGTGAAAGAATGGTTCTTGTTAATGAAGTGGTAATGTTTTTAAGAAGGTCAGGCTATTGAGTTTGTACAATGTGGTGGAGCATTCATATAAGTGGATAAATTATGTTTATATATCTACATTTGTTAAGAGGTGGCACCGAGAGACTAATACATTTCACTTTTCCTTGGGTGAGATGTCGATTACTTTAGATGATGTGGCGCATGTTCTTAGAATTTGTGTTATCAAAACGTGTTTGTATAACGAAAATGGAAGGGTCGATATATCTTTGAGTGATGCTGCAAAAAAAAATTGTCGATGATCTTGCCATAGAAGAAAAAGTGGCATACGAAGAGCTCAATAAACTTGTCAGCACATCTAAAACAGAAAATGCTATCAAAGATACTTATAACAAAATCACTCGAGTTTATCTTTGCTATGTATTAGGAAGTTCTATCTTTTCGGGTAAATTGAGAACTTCTATTTCAGTCCATTATTTGAATTCTTTAAAGGAAATTAATCAAATTAAGAAGGAAGCATGAGGTATGACAATATTAGGTCCCGTTTGGCTTGTCGTTTTGTGTTTTGTGTTTTCGGTCATACAAAAACGCGCTCGTTGTATGTATTGTTTAAAAACAAAGAATTTTGAAAAATGAAATTAACATGTAAAATATAAAACAAGTTTATTTTGTTTTTCGTGTTTCGAGAGATAAGAAAAGCATGAGGAACAACCCACCTCCTTCCTCGTCTGTTGGTCGTCACAACGGCTAAGAATTATAGATCTTCTTCTCTTATTTCTTCATGTTTCTTAGTGCAAGTTGAAAACACAAAACTCAAAATACAAAATGAAACCAAACGGGCCCTTAGCTTTTCTTTATCATCAACTTGGGTATGCATCTAGAAAGCAAGCTGAGCAAATTGGTGGATGATTACCTTTATTAATGGCAAACTTAGGTGGTTAAGGAACTGGTGCTTTAGGAAGAGGTTCTAAAAGTCAATGATTTGAACCTCTAAGATATCAAAAAGTGCATTCTGTTTAAATAAAGTATCACTCATGTTATTAAAAAAACTTATTAATGGTGATTACTTGCAATGGTTTCTTTGAAATGTCATCCAGTGGTTCAAAATCCCAAAGTTAAGGTTAGTACTACAAAAAAAAGAAATTTCATCCAACTAAATTGGTATGTTTGTTTCATAGTTTATGATAGTATCTAAGAAAAATGATATTTTTATCTTATTTTCTGTAAAATTCATTTATAGGTTGATGTTACAGAAGGAGCTATAATTGTTTTTGGATGAAGCCATTAGAAATAATGAAGAAACTGATATTGAAGTGTTCAGTGTTGATATGCTTTAGTGCTAAGGATTTACTAGATGATGGTTTGGTTGAAAGTGGAAAAAGAAAGCAAGAGAGAGAAGTGAGATCCAAACATGTACATGACAACAGGCATCATGTGAAGAAATATGTGTTCCATCTTCTTTGCCAACGGGTTTATTGTGCCATTCGATGGTTTTGCCAAATATTATGCTTTTTGTATAAGATTGAACGGTGGTACACACAATGTTCATTCTTAATTACCAACAGTTTTACAGTGTCATTCAATGATTTTGACAAATTCTATCCATTAATTTTTTCGATTTGACCTCGTTTTGAAACTTATTATCGTAAACAGCCTCGTTTTAAAATTAATATCAAATATAGCACTGTTTTGACCAGCTTAGCACTTAACTGGTCAAAATGCATTGGCGACTTAAAAGTCGCTATTGCATTTTTTCGATGACTTTTGAAAAGTCGTCAGTGTTTTTTACTTAAAAAAAAACTACACTGGCTATTTTTGAAAAGTCGTCGGTGTATTTTGACCAGCTAACGCTGAGCTGGTCAAAACAGAGCTATATTTGATATTAGTTTTAAAACTGGACTATTTGTGATAAAGTTTAAAAACGAGGTCAAAATTGTAAAAAAAGTAAATAAATAAAAAAAAAAAAATCCTATTCTTAAAGATCAAATGGTAGCACAGCTAACGTCCATTCTTCATTGCAAATGGCTTTATTGTCATTCGATTATTTTGCCTAATGTTAGGCTTTCTGTTAAAAATCAACCGGTAGTACAGACAACAACGTACATTCTTCATTATGAATGGCTATGTTGTGTGTTTAATGATTTTTCCAAATCATACGCTTTTGTAAACTACCGAATGACAGAACATACAACTTTCGCTTCTAATCAAGGATGACATTATTGTGCCGTTCAAATTATTTTTTTAACCAAGCAGCATAAGTAGTACATGAAATAACAAAATATCGAACAATAATAGGAACTCATTTAATCAAAACAAAAAAATAACAAACATTGGTTTTTTCATCCAAACAAATAATGTCAAATAAACTTTACAATTTTGTAATTACTTTATATGAGCTTTTGAAAAATAAAATGGACATTAAATCACTAACTTTTTCTCTTGGGTGTCAACTTTTTCGTGACTCTTGATTGAGGTACCGGTCGCACGTCCATTGTTTTTGCATATTCAAAACCCGATGGATTCTGTAACGACCTACCCTTTGTAATACCCTAAATCAGCGTTGAGTAACAAGACCCGACTCTAAAATACCACAAATGATAGTCCATTGGAGTAAAATAAAAATAAACTAAACACCAGCAAGGCACAACAATAAAATCTCATAGCGAAATGATAATATATAATATATTAAATATACATGAACAATAGAATAAACAATATATAAGAGACCACACTGATGGAAGTAACTGATAAATGGATATCAATACAGACAGTCAGAATACAATACATAATAACAAGTCTCGTATATAATTAGCCTATCTATCACACGTAATACTACTATAATAAGTGTGTGTACACACACACATATCCAAAATACCATCTTCGCCTCTAAAGTGCTCCAGCTATTCTGAAAGTGTATCTCCAAAAACATCTCATCTGACTTTCAAACTACTCAATCAAGTATCCAAGAGTTGCCACGACATAAGCAGACAAAGATAAAAGCGGACCAGACATAAAGCCTGGTGTGAGGGAGCTATCTTAAAATACTGTATATTGTAGTTATGTACATATAAAATAAGAAACCACTAGGCACAGCCAGTCCTCTCCACAAACGTGGCTCAGGAGTATCTCAAACTTTCTATAAACAAGTAAAGTAATCCTATCTCAAAAGATAGAAAATCGTTACATAACCTGCACTTCTCCTGTAATCAAGAAGCCGGTACAATTACTAAAGTGTGACTGACACATAGCAATATACCATGATGTAGGTAACCCAGTATAAAGAGGAAGGATAATATAGGAATCACAATATAAGTCTAACAAACAATAAGCAATAATAACTTACTACCGATGACACACACAGTCATAACAATCAAGGCCAAATTGAGAACGCATATTAACGATCATCAACACGGATGGGTGGTCCAATGATACCTATCCAGTATCCAAAATAATAGGGTCGGTACTCGTACTATAGACCTAGAGCCATATCCAATATGAGATCGACCTCGTGAAGATCCCACCGTGCTCATATCCAAATATGATTACTTATAACTGATATCCATACCAAATCACCATTAGCTAACGAAGTGAACTACCGAGCCACAACCATATTATGGACTTTCCTTAAAACCAACACCTCTAAGAAGTCAACATATAGGTCCCGTCGCAGCACCCGGTGGTACTACGTAATAGTGCAAGACCTGCCCTAGATTGACGTCGCAATCTCTCTCCGCCTCTGCTCCAGAACCACGTCTATGGATCATGCCGAATTACCAGTAACTATCAAAGAGAACCATTGAGAGCCACAACTTTATTGTAGATTTCCTTGAAAATCAATACCTTAAAAGAAGTTGGCATGCAGCTCTTGTCATAGCACTCGATGGTACTATGGAATAATGCAAGACGTACTCTAAACTGGCATCGCGGTCTTTCTCCGCCTCTGCTCCAGAACCACGTATGTTGGTCGTGTCGAATAGCCAATAAATACCAAGGAGACCTATCGAGAGCCACAACTCTATTATGGATTCCCCTAAAAACCAACACCTCAAAAGAAGTTGGCCTATAGGTCGTGTCACATTACCCGTCCGTACAACGCAACAATAGGTGACATATTCCAGACTGGCGTCCCAGTCTCTCTCCTCCTCTACTCTAGAACCGCGTATGAGGGTCGTGTCATCTCAACGGTAAAATAGATTCCTTTTACAAAACCGATACCATTTAATTATCTATGGATAGACAAATCCAGATTCAAGCTATCTTGTGCTACTGAACTTCACTAGAGCTCTGATTCCCCATCAAGTTAGGATATTCCCATAACTTTACTCGAACTCAACCAAAAAATCTTCGAACTCAAACAATCCGAAGCTAATAAATCATGCCTCTACCAGAGTTTATGTTCTCCTCTTAATCATACACGATCGACGTTGGTAACCATGAAATCGACCACTGTCCAAATCTCATATTTGATGGGCTCTTGATCGCTATTTATATTCGATTAGAGATAAGCCATACATTATATCCCCATCACTAATATAACAAAAAATCAGCCTAACCAACAACTCAAACAATCTACTTATTTACCATTCAATTCTAATCTACAATCAATTCAGCCAATTAAAACATGACATGAAAATGTACTGTTCAATCATTAATCAACTCGCTATACCATTTGGTAATCTATGAGATGATACATCCACAGATATATTATTTCTAAACGTAATATCTTATTTATAAAACAACCATAAGCTGATAAATCATTTAAAAGCTTAATATTTTTAATTATACAATTTTAATTGAATATAATCATTCATACTAATTTTTATAAAATCTTAACTTTTTATAAAAATTACATTATATACTTAGAAACCGATTTAAGTAATATATTCCACCTCATAATATTCTACAAATCCATATTCCTTTTATAGAATATTATATTCGCGTAAAACTTCATTTAAGCCATAATACATTTAATTTATCAATTTAAATCAAGTATGTTTCATTCACAGTATTCTAAAAAAACATAACAGCATTTTATAAAATATCTCATTTACTCAAAATGAATTTTAAGCGATTACAGCACCTGATTTGATAAATTAGATTAAATTAGTGTAGATCTACTTACCAAATCTGTAAAATCATTCTATCATTTTTAAGTCTTCATGCTTATCTTAAAAGTCATGCTTTTAAATTCCAATTAGTAATAAAATATGTATCAATATTTCTATCACTAATTTAAAATACAAATTGGGGTTAAATTAATTTATAACCACATTATAAGTTAATATCAACCCCTTCCAGTCCTTATTCAATACGAAGAGGTCTAAATACTTATATGTGGGATCTAAATCGATCACCCGAATATCCACTCTAACCAATCCAATCAAATAAGGAAATTACTAAATAAAAAAACCATAATTGGTCCATCGACATTTACCTAGGATTTCAGCAACTATCCTATGTCGATAATTATCCATCTAAACATCATATATTAATGAATCACATTTCTCTACATCATTCTAATCATATAAACTGGTATACTAAGATATTGGGATTTATACGATAATAAGCTATAAAGTTATTGCTCGGCTCAGCTTAGTCATATTTTTTTAGTCATTTGTACTTGACCAAAACTGTTCCATTGCGGAGATGATGCTTCCATGAGTCCAACGCAAGACACCCGTCCGAATCCGACCCTATATAGGCAAGATATGAGTTAATAAATATTTGACGATTAATTAACAAAAATATTAATTTATTAACGCTAATTACTTTTGTTAATCACCCTCAAGCCCTTGCCCCTCTCGATTACAAATGCAGCACTTCCTCTTACCATACCTCGACCCCGTCCCCATCCAATTCCGACCGCCGCTTCACTACCGGAGGTAGCCCCGCCTTCGTGCAATCCAATGCGGCAAGCCACGATGCCAACAATCCCCTATTGCTCGTGAAATTTTCTTCCAAAACAGACGCAGTCGAGCCCAGATCCACGCCACCCTAAGCTACCTTAGATCAATCAGTTAGTGATGATGGGTTCATAGGGAGGAGACACATTTTTCCTTTTGGGCCCGTCGCCTAATTCGACTTCTAGTGGCCTGAGCGTTGGTAGCCACTAGATGGAGTGGCATAGGTTTAGGAGATAGGAAATTATTTCTTCAATGAAAATAAAATTGAATAAAAATATACTTATCAAATTTTTACCCCATGTTCTTGACTCCTACAAGCTCTGGCTAGCTCCAACGTGAGATTCTCGAACTAAGCGACTCTACATATTTTTGTAGTCCGATGGTATAAAATACGATACCATCTGAGACTAATCACGGATGGTTAATTTCGCATGTATCGTTCACATATATCTATCGAAACATATACAAATCCAAATGAATCACTCTCATTGTCATTTATAACCAAATACCTTTATTCCGGACTCAACGAAAAAGATTTTAGGACCTAACTCCATTGTATACACAAGTTAGTCTTTTGGATTGATCCACATGGTGCCAGCTAAAAATCTATCGGTCAAAATATATTGATGCGTATACTCATTCTCAGCCGCTTAGACGATCCAAACTTAGTGAAAGTGGTCTCGAGCTCTAATTTATCTATTTGTGAATATTGAGTTTTCAGCTCATTGATTAAAATTAGCAGTTTAACATTTAAATAAATCATTTATTTAAATATTTCGGTGTATAAAAATATAGGCTGTTACAATTACGTTTTGTGTCATATATACTTCACTTTTTTTTTCGTTTGAGGCCTTCCTTTATGAAGTATCTATTTTGGCTCTAAAATGATTGGCACAGATGGTAAAGAAATATCTTTCGGCTTCATTAATCTTCTTTCGCCATGTGTAGTATTGTCATACATTTTTTTGAATGGACGAATTCAAATGTATGGTATAAATTTCTTGATTCTTTGACAACAAAGTAATAGTCAAGCATAAGCCAATGATCATCAATATTTTAAAGCTATATTGGTAAACAATTATTTTGACGTTTCATTAATCCATGGGCACATGGTAATCCATATATATTTTAAGCACTTGATCGGAGGTAATATGAATTATATCACTATCAAGCATTTTTTTTGTTTATTCCAATAGTAAATCTAATGCATACATGGACACTCTAAATCAAAATTCTCGAAATAATGGCATTTGGTAATTATGTTGAATGGAATTCGAACTTTTCTTAAAAGTAGTTTTGATTTGGGTATGTATAAGTAGCAACAAATTGTCCATATGATGCCATATCACTTTAAAAGCCGAATCGTAAGTACTAAAGTATATCTTCAAATTATCATGTGTTGTCTCCGCCCTATGAATTTTGGTTGTTTGTATGCTGTATTTTGTTTGTTCATGCATAAACAAAAAGTTGTTTAATGGGAATCCTACTAGTATCGATGTATTGTATGGCTTTCGAGAAAATTTTCCAATTTTCGACCAACCTCCCCAAAGATTGTTCATACTCAACTTTGGATGGAGGTCGTGTCTCATACATCCAATCACCAACAAATTTTTTTTACAACCTCCCTATTTTCAAATCACTTTGCATAATTTTGCGCCGCATTTTTTGACATGTGGTATTCACACATTACCAACTAATATCGAAAATACCTGCTTCAGTGCAAAGTTTAACGATGCCTCATAATTTGTTATAACAACATTGGGATATTGGTCAAAATTATACAAATGCATCAAATTAGATAGAACTTAAAGGATCCAGGTTAGTTGAAAGCTGGTGAAATAGATAGATTTCTGATATTTTTCTATTTTGGAACTATTCGGCCTATAACATCCAAAAGGATTTTAGATACAATCTAAAATATGTTTTTAAATAAAATCTTATTTATTTAATTTCGTAAAAAAGAGTTTTAATTATTTGTATTTTAACTAGTATGAAATTTATATAAAATATATCATATATACTCTTGTGTGTATGTGTGTGTAATAATTACTTTTCAATTTAATTTAAAGAAGAAAACCTTTCATTTCTCTCTTTTAAACTTATTCAATTATTAAAGGGAAGATTTTGTTTTGTCAAGAGAGAGAAATCTTTCATCTCTCTCACTTTAATTAAATTTAATGATTTACTAAATGACAATAATGACAATAATGACCAAATTATACTTGGCATATACTGCGAGCATGTCCAAAATACTCCAATATATATTGTGTTGGTGGAACATGTCACGTTGTGTACATGGTTAATGCATACATGTTTAGGTACCGGGATTACACCGCAATGGACACATTCTCCTTTTATATACGCATTGTCTGTCCAAGTACTGTTTAAATATATATTTTGGGTTTGCTTATATAAGTATATTTATAATATATGTATGTATGTATGTATGTATGTATGTATATGTATGTATGTATGTGTATGTGTATGTGTCTATATATCTATGTATGTTTGTGTGTGTGTTGTCATTGAGTCCTTTAATAAATCTAAACCAATTCAGCCAAGTCAACTATTTTGAGTTCAAAATTTATTTCAAAAAACATATAGTGATTTAATTTAGTAACACGATTTAAAAACATATCTTAATCTATAATGCTTATTTAACTTATATGCATATGGTAATAATTTCAAAGTTAGATAAATATAGACATTTTGCAAGTAGCTATAATTTGAAAAAAGTATATTTTATTTAATATACTATGTGGATTTATCTTCATTTATGCATTAATACAAGAGGAAAATAGGCACAAGGAAGAATTTTTGAAACATTAGGTTGAAAGACAACATGTATTTTCTTTGGAATGAAGGAAAATGCTAATTATTACTAGTGGTTATGCAGTGTAAAATTGAATAATTCTAGTTATGATTAGCATTCTGTGTGGAGTAAAAATTGAATATAATAACTAGCATTCCGTTTTTCAGCCCAAAAATAAAAATTGACCTCATTCAGCTTAATTTTTTTCCAATGTTCCTTCTCTCTACTTCCCCCTAAAAAAATTTAAATTATTTTAACATACATACATATATACATATATGTGTGCTTATATATGTATGTATCTTAAAATAGAAAACCAATTTTGAATTAACATAAACTATCGTTAACAATAGCATAAATGATACACAAAATAAAAAATCAATTACCGGATTCATACTTAAATAAAAAATAGTGAAAATTATCAATGGAAATTATCGATATAAAATATTAATATCAATTTGAAACCAATTTAAATGATAACAGGTTAAAAACTTTAAGACCAACACTTGTATATTTATAAAGGACAATGAATGCATACATAAATTCATTTGAAAGAATTAACCATTAGATATATGACATCATGGAATATATAGACAAAACCTAATTGAACTTTACCATGTTGATGTTACCTCTTGGTTTTCTTCTTGAATGGATAAGCTCCTAGAACCAATAAAATCACCTGTAGAAATTACAATAACTTGTGTACCGCCTTTTGTATGGTTTTATTGGATTGATTTTGTTATAGAAATTTTTTTCATGGAAGCCACGATGATTTTGGCCATTAAAGGGGATGGGGAGAGCATGAAAAAGAAAATTTGTTTTGTTAGAAAGAATAATAATGAAATGAATGAAACTAGATTTTTATATGGGAAATATCGAAACCTTTCAATTTCCTCATTTAAAACCTTCCTTGTTTAATTCATGATTAAATCTTATCAATTCTCCCCTACCTTCTCTTTATATTTTTTGTAGATAAAAAGAAATAAATAAAAAGGGCAAATATCATTTCATAAATGAGATTTAGGTGAGCCATAAAGAAGTATCAAAGACGGAGATTTATTTACTTCCATTAATTGCTCCTTTGGATTTTCAAATCACATTTGAAACGTTTTCCTATTTCATCATGCATTGCTGGCCATAAAAAAAGGCATGTAGGCCTCAAAAATTTTCCATAACCACTTAGAAATTAATCATATTTAAATCTAATTTAAATATTTTATCGATATCATATATTTATATAGGCATTCATATTCTTTATGCATGCACTTTTAGTATTCAAAAAATAAAATAAATTTTAATAATTATTGTTTCATAAATATTAATTAACTTCTTTAATTTACAATGACTATAAATTAATTAAATCATGCGGTTTGTCAGCGTTCATGATTATTGTAAATTCAGTCAGCTATTAATGTTGAAATTTTTGAATATTAACATTCATATGTCACTTTAGCTAATGGTGTGATATTTTGACTGAATTTATCCCTTACAAGAATTTTTGGTAAAATCCAAATTTACTTGTTATAAGTGATATCTGGTAGTGATGATTATTTACACCAATTCTTTTCGTCAACTCTATATCATATTAGAACTTATGGAATTTGGTTTTGGTCAAAATTCAATCTGCATTCAGCTTGATTTGTCCAAATGCAAAATCTTTAGCTTAATGATAAAAATTATTATTGACCGCACTTCTCTGGCAAGAGACTTTGAATTTGAGTTTACTAAAGTTGACCGTGATACTAACCTCGTATAACTGAGGAGATAAATTCTCTATTAAATAATGTTTCAATTCCGATGCTTCAACTCAAACCCAACTATAGTCATTCAATGGAGCAATCCACGATTCAAGTATAATCAAAGTGGAGTATCCACATTGAAGTTCCAAAGTCTAGTTGAGGGAACCATGTAACATCATCACTTCAAGGTTATTTGTTTGACTTTAGTCATATTAACCAACATAGTACTCTCGAGTGAGTCATTCCATAGTTATTCGATAATTATTAGTATGTGACCCCTTGATAGCCCCAAAGTCAGAAGTAATACACTGCCCAACATTAAGAGAGCATTATGTATTATAGTCTTAATATTTAATTGATGTCCTCTCTTGAAACATCTCGACTAGGAATGTTTAAAATAAGATGTTGTTTTAATGTGATAAATTTATCATGATTACAAACATTGTAATTACTATCATATAACATATTATTTAAGGATTTTTTATTCATTATACTTTGTTACTTAATAATTATATCACAATATAAAAACTGTATAATTGAAAAACAAACACCTTTTATTTTAAACAAGATTGGTTATCGCGATAGATATATATAACAAATTACATAATTGCTCTTAGGGCATGCCCTTAACTTTATCAATCTCCCACTTGGACTTGAATCATTTATGGAATCTTTTACAACCCCATTAATTGGTTTCCAAAAAACCGATTGAGTGTTGTTTTAATTATCTACTATATCAATTAACTTTTTCGATGTTGATAAACTGCCTTTATTATGTGCAATCTTTTGGTGTATATCTTTCGAATTTTAGTGAGCCGTAGGGTTTTTCATGAATTGCATCACAACATTATTGTCATATAATGATGTCATGGGATTCTCAACATTTGGAATCACTCTTAACTCGGTTATAATTTTTGCATTTATTTATACTTCTTAAATTGCAGTGTTATTCAAAATGATGTACTTAGCCTTTGCTTGAATCAGCGGTTACTTATTATTTGGAACATTTCCAACATAAAGTTCTTAACTTAAAATTGAATGGGAACTTAGGATTGAAACTCTATACTCGATATCACTTGCAAAGTTCATGTTTGTGCACTTCTTCATAAAGAGTTTGTTGTTTTTATAAACAATTCTTTAGCATTTCTTATATATTCGAGAACACTCTCAATTTTCTTATAGTAATCTAAATTCTAATTTGATACTTGCTTTATATATCAAATAAATATCCAAAGTATAATTATTTATATTGCCGACACATAGGGAACCCATCTTACATTTTTCATATTAAACAATTTTAATATCACGTCTACATATACATTTGGGGCAACCCCAGCATCCTCTTATACTTATTTTAAAACATGTCATTCTATGATCAAATGTCAAGTGTCAAACAGCTACTCTGACCTGATTTTAACTTCAGTACATCATTAATGATCATAACTTTGTCATTTACTTATAGTTTTTGAAATATTTAATACCTTTAGTATTATGTCTTATAGGCACACGCTTCCTTTGCATTTTGACTAAAAATAAAACTGTTTGACTTTTTATTTCATTATACTTTCTTAACTCTGATGCTTATCGAATAAAACTTTCGTATCATTTCTTAGATCTTGTCCAATAACCTACAATCTTATAATCAATCATATTGACTTCGAGACACTTTGGCTATTAAATTTAAACATGCATTCTAAATCATTATTTATAAATTTTTTATGTATACCAAAGCTCAAAATCATATTGAGCGATAATTTTATGGGTAAAATCTGAATTAAATACGTTGAATGACCAATCTATTACATTAATTTCAACAATTGAAATTTAAGATGTTACTCTACTAATATATGTTACCATATTCTAGCCACGGTAATCTTCTTCTCAGAGACACTTTTGTGACCAATGGATCATACCCCTTTGGGTAAAAATCATATTTTGATAATGTACTTGTAAGATGTTGACTAGAAATTTAGAAAAATTCAAATTAGCCTAGTTATGCCATGAAAGCAAAGCTTTCCTACTAATCACTTAGCTTAAAAAGTGAAAATGAGGAAGAATGCAAGCAAAGCAGAGGACACCAAATATAAAGTGGTTCAGTAAGAATTCCAATGTTTAACGTGAACTCTTACTATAGTTTCAACTTACAATTATACGAAATTACAAGAGAATCATAAGAAATATAGCACTTAAGAGTGAAAAAGTTAACCAATATTAAGTACTTTGGGTTTGACTTACTACAAGGAGAGCTACGGAATGAGATAATGACCAAAATTCTAATTTTTTCCAAACCCATTAAAGTGGAAATGCATTAGGCATTTATAGTGGCTAAAATGGATGGTGGATCATCGAGATCACACTATAGAAATAGCGAAAAATATGTCTGGCTGTTGATTTGGTCACATGTGCTGATGAGAGACAGTTGTAAAGGTAGAAAGAAATGAGTGGAAAAAGGCATGTTAATTGTCCTTCTTTACTAGGTGGACGCATTACATTAATGCGCATTAAATGCAACAACAAGCTATAGGTGTGAGCATTTTTCTATCTGCTTTGCTACAGTATCTTGTAAACTTTGGTGTGTGGCTTGTCATTTAGTTTTGCATGCCTAATTTGCACAGTAGATGAATGACTCTGGTTAGGTTTCAATGACAGTGGAGGCTGAACATTGTTAAGGGCCGAGGTGTAAGGAATAGGTCGGGCCAACTTAAGATATGACAAGACAGGATAAAGTAGTGTCAGGTCAGAGATGATTATCCTTGGGCAAGCCCTGATAGATACGTGCTTCCTAAAGCTGTTTGAGTGTGCCAGAAGGCTATGGAGTCGGTCAAGAGGGTCTGCCCTGAGCTAATCTGAATATAGATAGCCATGAGTAGGCTAGTTTGTCAATGCCAAAGTTTGCTAAGAGTTGACTAGTGCTTGTTTGCGCTAAAATTGGTCACAAACCCCAAAAGTCGTAAAAGCACCAGTTTTTGCACACAGATCCATATTACTCAAACATAATCTTAGATCCAGGTAAAGTAAAGAATAAAAATAAAGAAATAGCAAAATTAAAATGAAAAAAGCAAGAAAGAACACAAGATTTATAGTGGTTCAGCTATCTCCTGCCTATATCTACTTAGAATAAATCTTTTTATTCCTTTTTACACTGTAGTTACAGTTACAAGCCTTACAAAATGGCAGAGTTTCCATGTAAAAAAAAGAAAATATCCCTTGTTACTTGCCATCAGACTGTTATTATAGGTGTAGATCCGAAAATATCCTCTATAAAACTTGGAATACCTCTTCTCATGCGCAGGTACACCCACATGATCGATCCAGTGTGATTTGGGATCGATCCAAGTGCAATTTGTATTGATCCAAAAATGGACCAATCAAGCTGGGATCGATCACGAACCTTCTTGAATGCGTTAGGAAGTCCCTGTGAAAATTTCATAGCATTTGGACCTGTAGAATGAGAGTTATGACTGATTCAAGTTTTCGATTATTGACGGGTTGATGGCTTTGTATCGATAGCTTAGTATCCATCAAGCTCGTATCGATCTGGTACACATCGATCAAGGAAGTTGTTATGACATGGAGCGATAATTGCATGTGGATCCATTTTTCATGCTCGCTGACCGCTTTTTTTGCCTTGACCTTCTTTATATCTATCAATTGCTAAGCCTTTCGTATCCATCACCTGTGCCTTTGTTCGTATCCATCAATCAATTCGTATCGATCTATGAATGATCGATATGCAATCCCTTCCCAAAATACTTCAATTGTCGCTTTGTGTCCATGTTATATTCCCACTCTTGCATCGATCCAAATATCTAGTTGAAGTTATATGACTTCGTATCCATCCAGCTGCCTTATCCTACATATCGATCCGAGTCATATTCAAGTCCATACTGTTCGTATCGATCTTGATTACCTCCTTCGTATCAATCTGTAAGGGATCGATACGAAATGCGCATTTGAGTCCCTGAAACCATTGCTTCATTCTTCGTATCGATCTCTTCCCTGATCGATATGAGACATGCCACCTTCCTTTTTCCGTGTCTAACCAAATCGATGCATATTGGATCGATACGAAAGCCATCGATCCCAAGACCAATCAAACCAAACCAATTACCACTATGATCTATACGAAGGTATCGATCCAGAACCATTTCTTGCCAATATTGATCCATCCATATCTTGAGCAAACGAACTTCAATTGACCTAAAATTTGAAATGTAGCCTCTCCTAGCCTTGTTCATCATTCCCATTCGATTCCATCTCGATTAGAGCTCGGTCCAATTTTGACGATATCGATCATAGCCTTGTTTCCAATCGATCTAAAACCCTGATATCCATCCTTTCCAGCCAATTTTTTGGTATCCCGGCCATAACCCAATGGCGGGGTAACATTTTCCCCTAGAAATGTTCCTTGCGGTAGGAAGGCTGTGTTTTGAATAGTTTTAAATCTGACATACAAAGTCCATATTCCATCCATAGCCATTCTATGTGATCCATAATCAATATAATACCAATCCATCATATCAAGTGCCATAGCCATATCCTTATCCAAATCCGCATCTGCTCCGAGTCGATATCCAATTCTAAATCCAATAACCGAATCCTTAGCCAATTCCATAGCCATCTGACCTGTCAACCGAGTTTTAATCCATCTATATCCAATAACTGATAACCAAATCCATAACCCCTAAGTGTCGACATCCGAATCTGGAACCACTCTAGACCCTTGTCCAAATCCTTAGCTGTTTGTAGCCAATATCTGAATCCATAACCTCTCTGGGTTCTTGCCAAGCACAACCCGCACTCAACGACCCGTGTTAAGTAATTCCTTGGTGTTCTTGGCTCGATGTCCCTAAACGTTGAGTGATGCCATGGCTTAAGTCCTAAGCCGAATCATGGTCGTTTCGGACCCTTGCCAAGCATGGTCCATACTCGACCACCTGAAATAGTAGCTGATAATATACATCCTAAGTCCTTGGCCGAATCCTGGTGTCTCCATATCTTTGTCGAGATTAGTCCATACTCGATGACTTGAATAAGCTGATTCGCCACGTTTCAACGAAGCGACTTATCCCTTGCTAGGCATAATCCATACTCGATGATCCTTTATTAAAAACTAGATAAAAATCCAATCAAAATCCAATCCAAAATGTAGATTAAATAATAAAACCAAAAATCCATACCTAAAAACAAGCATCCAAACCAAAGTCCAAATCAGAAAGCAAACAAAACCAGGAGTTCAAACTAAACCAGAAAAAAGCAAATGTCCAAACTAAAAAAGAAAAAGCAGATTTCACAAACTAGAGCATTGCGGTTTATCATCATCTCAGAGCATGCCTAGGGGCTATCTCTGTCCCCGTACATGAGTAAGTGAATTGGTCGTTTACCCAGAGTTTGCTACTTATTCCATATCATCCCTGTCAGTCAATAACCAATCGACCATCCTTCCTGGGCCTCATGCCATCGTCGTTTGAGGTAGACAGTGGCTGCTCCTATTCCACCGCCGCATTTTGAGTTCTTACATATTGCCCCAACTGACCACTCATTACATGCTCCTCGATTATATCCTTTAGATGCTTGCATTTGTTGGTATTATGCCCTTGCTGATCATGAAAGAGACAGTACCTTTCGAATGCCCTCTCGCGTTCCAAGGGTTCCCTCCTTGTCGACCTTTGGTAAGGAAGGAGATCTCGAGTTTCCACGAATATCCACTCTAATGTTTCATTCTAGTGTAAGTGGATAACATTGGCTCTCCCCAACGTTTCCTTGCCTTGCCAGAGTTGTCATCCAACTTCCTCTTTCCTTTATCAATATCCTTACCCAAGCTTTCACCGGATGGTCCTCCACCCTTGACCACATTTACTTCCTTTAGTTTCAAATCCAGACTCGCATCCTCCTATCAAAGAAATCTTTCAGCCTCGTGAAAGAATTCCCCGAGATCCATTGGTGGATCTCATATCAATGATACTTTGAAATACGAGTTATCCTCGACTCCTGACATTGCCACCATTAGAACTATTGATGGATCTGGCCGACCCACCGAAGCAACTACCGCATTGAACCGAGTTAAGAAAGCCCTCAGCGATTCACCTGTCCCCAGCTTCACCGACGTTAGTTCATCGCATTCTTTGGCCTTTTGATACGAACCTAAAACTGCTTCAAAAACCTATCAACCAATTCTGTCCATGTCCTAATAGATCCATCTTGCAACTGCTTGAAACACATAGCAACTATATCCATCAAGTGTAGAGGGAAATACTGGGCCATAACTTCCTCCAATGCCCCAACACTTCCATGTGTCACATATACCTCATCAAATGACCAGTAGGATCAACCCTACCATTATATACCTTTAGAGTAGGTAGCTTGAACTCTGGTGCACTCTAAGCCATTCTGATGTCATGGGTAAACAAACTCTTGCTTACACCTTTTAGATCTCTGTTTGTTAAAACTTCATGCATAGTTCGCTTGATAATCTCAGCTAATTTAGTGTTGTCCACCAAGGGTCACCCCCCGAGTCCGTGAGGGAATTCTGGCATATTCTCTTCATCACGTACTCTTGTGCTCCTGCCAGCATCCTGTTGTGTAATGTCACCTGGAATCCCTCCATGAATTGGTCTATCATTACGTGGTGGTATGCTTCCAAGTATGGATCCATACAAATTGGTAATTGTATGCTGATTGGGGGCTACGCCCTATTGAGATACTTCATCTGATTGCCTGTTGGGTCCTTCTGTTCTAGCTCGATGGATCTAAACTCCTGAAGCTCCAGCTCTTTATGCCTATCCAAACTATCTGAGAAGGTTCTGCATCACGTCCTCCTATCTTTTCAACAATTCTTCCTGTTGAATATGCTAGTATATGACTTTTGTTTGATGATAATAAACATATATATATATGTATGTATATATATATATATAAATGTATTTATTATTGTACTATTTTATTTTTCACACAATTAAATAAATATTTATTGAATAAAATAAATAACATAGAATTTAAATTACAATTTTGAATAGTTCAAATTTGAGCTCTCACTATATATACATAATATTAATTACAATACAATTTCAAATTACAACACATTTTTTCACAATACAATTTTTACATACATTTTCACCTCACTGCATATCACTCATTCACTCGTATTTACCTTAAACTCTATTCCAGATTGAATCCAGCAACTAAATTATCTACAAAATAAACACTGATGCAGTAAATTAAAAAAAAAATATTTTTGTAGTGTAAAATAAAATGTATGTTTTTTGAAAATACCATTTGCCTTAGTAATTTGGGTTGTTCACCAACATTTCTTTTGAATTCATCATACACGAACAACTTATGACATGCACAGTGTATCACTATGCATGCCACAAAGCTGTGCACACTGATATACACATAATAAAATTGAAGGGGCAGGTGAGCACAAGGTCAAACCCGAGCCAAAAGCTGGATTCAACTCAAGTGCATATGAGTCTCGACCAAATCAACATAAACAGACACAAGTGGCTGCAGCAATCCACAAATGTATACAAACATCCTCAACATGAACCAGTGCACATGTACATACAAGAGTAAAAGCTGTAGCTTAATTCGAAGCAACTCAGTTGACTCAAAGAAATCAAACCATTACAACCAGGGTCAATATCACACCAGATAAATATATACATATGTATGCACCCATGTATACATATCTGGAGTAAGAAAGTCAACCTGAAAGCATTTCAAAAGGAAGCAGCCGAAGCAAGCAATGTACAACGTTCAAGACTAGATGAACAAGAAGATCAGCTCCCAAGTACAATGTAGCCTAGACCAATCCAAAATGAGCTAACAAAATGCAAAAAGCAATATAAAGAAATCAAACAAGGTCAGCTATAAGCATGGATGGTCAAGGCAATGCTCAAAGCCACGCAGAGTGATGACACAAGTGCACCATACCAGGGTAGTGTAAAGTACAAAGCAACTCAACATTTCAATCAACCCATTTGGACATCAAGATATGTACAGTGAACACATACAACATGGTTTCAAATCAGAACAGTGAGGAAAAAACATAATGGTGAACAGGAGATCATAGTACAAGCTTGGATCAAGTGAACATGGCAACATGAGCATGCAGCAATAATATTTTTTTTACTCACAAATACACATGTATACATATGTACTTATATGTGTATATACATAATCAGTTCAAAGAACAAAGTCAACATGAATACAGATTAGTTTAACTCAAGTATTCATGAAGCATCAACTCAAACCAGAAATATCAAGTGTACACCAAAATGCAGACTCAAGTATACCAAATGTATCAATCCAGATTCAGTATCAACCACATGCAACATCAACATAAAACAACACTTCAACAACACATGGAACCAACCAGACCAGAGGCTTTGAGTAAAATGAAATGGTGATTAACTCAACATGTTGACAGAATACATGACAATGTAGACTCGAGTACACAAGAGAGATCTACACAAGTACAAGTCCAATTACAACATGAACAAGCACTGAATTGGACATAGTACTTAGCAGTTCGAATAACAATTGCCAGCAAAGTAAAGAGAAGCAATTTACATGAAGCCATGAATCACCGAACAAAGTCTATTTTTATCTTAAGTCAACAAATTCAAATACCATAGAAATAAACGAAATCTCAAGAATTATCTCAAATTTTAAATGCTGAAGTCAAAAGAGAAAAGAACGAGAATCAAATTCAAATACCAAGCTACAATCAAGGAACGAACTAGTCAGAGGTCTCAAGATCATAAGATCAAAAATCAACGCAGAAAATAAAATCATGAATTATTCAAACCAAAATTATACGAACGTAAACTAAGGGATTAGATCCCTATATAAATCCCCATATCATCATTGGCAGAGATCATCGAATCGAGTTCAAGCAAATTAAAAAAAAGCATAAATCACATACCAATTTCGTGTTATTCGAACTCGATACAATTGGAGTGATCGAAAGCATATCATAGCCAGAAGTTGATTGACAAAGCAATGTAAATCCCTCAATTCAATCGATTGATTATGGAGCGGTAGCTTCAATCCCAAAGCCCTAATTTTGAAAGAGGAGAATAAGATCGGCCGAAGCTTTTGTGCTCAGAAAAAATATTCTTACGAATTAAAAGGAAAAGGAAGTCGCCCTTTTTTATATGGACCGGTTGTTATTTTGTGGGCTTAGGAATTTTGTTTTAAGTGTTTTTAAATTTTATTTTTTTCTTTCAAAATTTTCAAATTCAAATTCTAGTGTGTTTAGTTAGGTTATGAACTGCGGTTTTGTAATTTGAGAATCCGCAACTCAGTGGTTGAATTTTGGTAGGGTTTTGAGCGTAGAATTAACTTAGTCGATAACGAGTGTCGCAAGTTTACATGTGTAAGCACTTACTACTTAATATATAGTAGAAACTTTAGGGGCAACATGTAGACGGGGTTTTGTCGGTGCTGGGTAAATCTGTGTTGTTCTATTTATGCTTTTATTATCTGCTATTATCCATGCTGAATTATTTTATATATTTCCACGTTAATTGTTATTATTATTAGTATCACCCTATTCATCCCCCTTTAGGGTGAAATCGATCAAACAACTGGTATCGGAGCTAGGAACAAAAGCAATTTTGGTTTTAAAAATTTGATTTTTCAAAAACCAATTTTTGTTCCTAAAAATTTGATTTTTTAAATGGCTTCTTTTAATAATGCTTTTGCTGAGGGACAGTCCATAGTTAGACCACCTATGTTCAATGGTGAATATGCTTACTGGAAAAATAGAACGAAATTTTTTCTAAAAACTATTGATGCTTGGAATATTGTTGAGACAGGATATAGGATACCTATTATAGTGGTAGATAATCAGGAAATTGAAAAACCGATGGATCAATGGACAGATCTAAAAAATAAACTACAGAATATTGACGGTAAAGTTATGAATTCTATTATTTGTTCATTGGATCAAATTGAATTTAATCATGTCTCGCATTGTCTAACTGTGTAGGAAATTTAGCACACACTTGAAGTGACTCACGAAGGAACTTCCTAAGTCAAAGAATCTCACTTTGCCATGCTTAGTAGCGAATACGAGAATTTCACAATGGCTAAGGATGAAAATGTCAAAGAGATATATGGATGACTTTTTAATCTTCTATACAAATTAAAAGCTCTTGAAAAACCATACACAGAATTGGAAATACTCCGAAAAGTTCTCAGAGTTCTAGCATGAAATTTTGAAGCCGAAGTCACTGCTATTTAATAATAGAAGGGTTTGAAATAGATTAAAATCGAATAATTTATTGGAAATCCCACCAGTTATGAGCTAGAAATGAAATTCAAGGAAGAACGTGAAGGAGGTGATACTCGAAAGAAATCAATAGCTCTTAAAGGAACCGTTGAAAGTTAAGACGATGATGGTGATGGTGAAGCTGAACTGGCACTACTAATAAAGAGATTTAAAAGGTGAAACCGCAAATATGGAATTCCAGTCAAAAATCATCAACCAAAGAGCAGAATCAACAAAGTTCTAGATAATTCAGAAAAACAAGAGATCATTTGCCACAAGTGTAATAAACCAGGTCATATCAAGCCAAATTGTCCTTAGAATCGATTCAGCCATGGAAAGAAACCAAAAAGAAGAAGTTTTGCAGCAAGTTGGGATGAAAGTGATGAAGATGAAACTGAAAGCACTGGCAGTGAGAGTGAAAAAGTAAATTTATGTCTTCATGGAGAAATAACTGACAGTGATGATGACGAGCCAAGCAAGGTATCAAAACTTACTCATTCAGAACTACTTATATATTTTCATGAAGTAAATGGATATTTTGAAAGAATTACAGAAAATTACACTAAAATTGAATTATAAAGAGATAGTTTGATAGAACTAAATAAAGAACTTGATCAATTGGTTAAAAACTATCAAATCAAGAGCCTAAGTGTGATAAGTGTAAAAATCAAAATCAAAATAAAATCATCTGAAAATGAAATTCTGATTTTGAATGAAATTAAAATCACTTGGAGAGAAATATCTATTAAAAAATGCACCTTGCTATTAAATGAAAATGAATCACTCAAAATACAAGTCCAACAATTGTCTACGACTTTAGGAAAATTCTTCAGAGGAGAAAAATCACTAAATGTGCTAATAAGAAAACAAACAGTCAATATTGTTAGATATAGACTTGGGTTTACTCAGTCTAAACGTGTTGATAGCGATAATCAAGTCAATTCCAAGTGCATATATAATGGAAAACTGGACACAATCTCAATAATTGTTCGTATAGACCCAAACACGTAAAAGCAATACCAATTTGGGTTCCAAAAGGTACAAATATAAAATCGCTTAAAGTCAAACTAATTTGGGTGCCAAAAGGAAAAATGTAGATTTTCTATGGTCCATACAAACATATTTTGCGAAAACTTCTGTCACTAACAATCATAGACCTATAAAACGAATAGGTCACTAATTTCTTTACTTGCATAGGTATGTTGGCAGGCTAAGGAACAACAACAATAGTATCTAGATTCTGGCTATCCCCGGTTGGTAAAGGTAAAGAAGATATCAGTACATTTATCTTAAATGACGTGTTATATGCTGAAAATTTGCACCACAATTTGATTTCAATCAGCCAGCTATGTGATAAGGGAATGAATGTTATTTTTGACCCTGACTTGTGCAAAATTGTTGACCAATCATCAAAAGAAAAATTGTTTTCAGGTAAAAGAAATGGTAATTTATATTCTCTAACTTTTGATGATATTACTCTTTCAAAATGTCTGATAGCTAAGGAAGTAGAAGTAAACTTATGGCACAGATGATTAGGACATGCTAGTATTTATCTTTAAAACAAAATAAAAGAAAAGACTTACTATGAGGTTTACCATCTCATGATTTCAAAATAGAAAGTCTATGCAAAGCATGTACTATGGGAAAACTCAAAAAATCATCTTTTCATACAAAGAACACTGTATGTACTTCTACAATCCTTGAACTAGTTCATATGGATTTGTTTGGAACTAACGATATTGCAAGTTTAGGTGGTAAGAAATATTGTTTTATGTTGGTTGATGATTACTCAAGATATACATGGGTATACTTCTTAGCTAAAAAATTAGAAACTTTCTCATACTTCACTAAATTCACAAAATTAGTTTAAAATGAAAAAGGAGGTTCTTTCATTTCGCTAAGAAGTGATCATGGTGGAGAATTTGAAAATTACAAATTTGAAATTTTTTGTGATGAAAATGGATTTAATCATGAATTCTCTGCTCTACCTACTCCAAAAAAATGGGGTAGTCGAGAGAGGAATCGAAGATTACAAGAGTTGGCTAGGTCTATGATAAATGAGTATGAACTACCCTTGTTCTTTTGGGCAGAGGCAGTAAATAGAGCCTGTTATGTAGTGAATAGAGTTATAAATACTAATTCTTCAGAAAATACCCTGTAAGCTATGGCTCAAAAATAAGCCAAACATTGCATACTTCAAATTTTTTGGGCGTCCGTGTTATATTCTCAGTAAAGGTGATCAATTAGGAAAATTTGAATCAAAAGTTAATGAGGGCATGTTCAAAGGATACTCTTCTAGAAGCAAAGCTTATAGAGTATACAATAAAATAACAAGAACAATCATGGAGCCAATCAATATGAAATTTGATGAAGGTATTGATGATCGAATCAAGGAAACAATCAATATAATCATTGAAGAGGAGAACGAAAAAGATGAAAATAAAAAACCAAAAGAAACTACAAGCACGAAAGAAGTCTAAAGAAATCTGGATCCACAGAGATTGAAATTCAAAGTAGATCTTCCTCCAGAGCTAGTAATAAGAAATCCTATCGCAGGTGCTCAAGCTCATTCCTCCTTTAAAAATTTGTGCGATTTGTGTTTATACAGTGGATTTAGTTCAAAAATTGAACCCAAGACATAGGTACAGCTCTTAATGATGGAAATTGGTTTATGCTATGCAAGAAGAGCTAAATCAATTTGAGCGAAATGATGTTTAGACTCTAGCACCTAGACTTAATGATTATCCAGTCGTAGGAATAAAATGGATTTTTGAAAATAAATTTGATGAATCTGAATATATGATTAGGAATAAAGCTAGGTTAGTTGCTAAAGGTTATAATCAAATTGAAGGAATTGATTTTGATGAAACTTTTGCACCAGTAGTAAGATGAGAATCCATTAGGATATTGTTAGCTTTTGCTTGCTATAAAGGATCTAAACTAAGACAAATGGATATTAAAAGTGCTTTTCTTAATGGAATTTTGGAAGAAGTTGTATTTGTTAAACAACCAAAAGGTTTTGGAATTCATGAATACCCTAACCATGTATACAAACTTAAAAAAGCATTATATGTATTAAAACAATCCTCTAGAGCTTGTATGAATGTCTTAGCAATTATCTCCTTGAAAATGGGCTCAAAAAGAGTTGCGTAGACACCACACTATTTCTATTGCATGAAAATAACGATCTTTTGGTTGTTCAAATATACGTTGATGGCATTATTTATGGTGCCAATAACAACTTGTTGTATGAGAAATTTGAAAAAGTCATGTAGGAGAAGTTTGGAATGAGCTTGGTTGGGGAGTTAAAATTCTTTTTAGGATTTCAAATCAAACAAAGTGATAAAGGTACATTCATCGCTCAAACGAAATATATTAGGGAACTTGTCAACAAATTTGGATTGAAAGATGCTAAACCTACAAAAAACCCCATGAACACAACAATAAACATGACAAGGATGAAAAAGGTAAGGCAGTGGATCAAAAGCAATATCAAGGTATGATTGGATCACTTCTTTATCTTACTACTTCTAGACCTGATATCATATTTTCTGCCTGCTTATGTGCATGATTTCAATCAAATCCAAAAGAATCCCATTCAAAAGCTGTTAAAAGGATATAAGATATGTGTTGCACACCCTACGTTTTGGTCTTTGGTATCCAATTAATGAATACTTTGAATTAAAAGGATATTCAGATGCAGATTATGTTGGAAGTCTAGTTGATAGAAAAAGTACTAGTGGAATGTGTTTTATGTTAGGACATTCGGTAGTTGCATGGTCAAGCATAAAACAGAATTGTATTGCATTATCCACCACTAAGGCAGAGTATATTGCTCTAAGTGGTTGCTCTGCTCAAATTTTATGGATGATACAAAATTTGCAAGACAATGGTCTAAATTTTAAACATGCATCACTAAAGTATAGAAAAAGTGAATTGATCTCACAAATAATCCTATACAGCACTCATGGACAAAACAAATAGATGTTAGACATCATTTATTAAAGATCATATTTCCAAAGAAAATATCTGCATAAATTTCATTTCAATCGATTCTCAATTGACAGACATTTTTACAAAACCCCTTTCAGCAAATAGGTTTTTGTCGACTTCGTCTCAGTATAGGCATTTTAGAAATTTGATTCTATATTTTTGATCTTAAATGCCTATGTTAATTAATCTGACTCCCTAGTGATTATCAAAAGATAAATAATGACTGAAATGTATATGATGAGTGTTGATATTAATCATATATTATGACTTGAGACAGTATATTTAGTAAATTTCTTTAAAAATTTAAATAAGATCTATAATAACTTTTGCTGGTAAAATTTCCATGACCATCTCTATTTCTATCATATTTCAACGACCATTACTCATCAAAATCCAATATAGTATGTCAAAATATGGTATTTTTAATAGAAAATTATTCGTTTTTATTTTATTTATTTTTAAAACATCCAAAGTATTCACTCTAATTTAAAAGTCCTCACGGTTATGCATATGTTAATTACTTGGAATATTTGTATATGTGCTTTCATGCTGATTTAAAATTCCTCATGGTTATGCATGTATGGAACACAAATCAAAATTGATTAATAAATAGACAAGTTGATTCTAATCCCATTTAAAAGTCCTTACGGTTATGCGTGGTTAGAAGATGCTTGAAATTCATTTTTATAAAAACTGGGAATACTACTAATCTCATTTAAAAGTCCTAAGGGTTATGCATGGTTAGTAGATATTTAAATTCCTGATAAAAATATACCACAAATAGACACAGCTGCATGGTTTTATATACAGACATCACTCCTATCATTCTAAAGTGGAATATGCACCTAATAGAGTATTTATGATTTTTGTTTGATTATTATTGAAATTTAATATTTATACTCGATTAGGTATTGACGTTGTATTAATATCTATCACGTTATTTCTATTTTTTCTAGCATTATCACTCTTTTTCTGATAACAAAAGGGGAGAGAAAAGTTTAGATTTTGGCAAATAAAGGACAAATATTTTATTTTTATCTGCATAATCCCATCTAGGTTCATTTGCATATTTTTATTTATTTTCATGCATATATGAAGGGGAGAGAGGGAGCATTCAAATAGGGGGAGCAAATAGGGTTTGTCAATGATAAAATACATTTAATAAATTTAAAATCTTAAGTATATCTTTGTTATCATCAAAAGGGGGAGCTTGTTGAATATGCTAGTATATAATTTTTGTTTGATGATAATAAACACACACACACACACACACACATATATATATTCATTTAAATGTATTTGTTATTGTACTATTTTATTTTTCACACAATTGAATAAATATTTGTTGAATAAAATAAGTAACACAGAACTTAAATTCAAACAAATATTTTATTACAATTTTGAATAGTACAAATTTGATCTCTCACTATATATATATAGAATTTAAATTACAATATAATTTCAACTTACAACACAATTTTTCACTGTACAATTTTTAATACATTTTCACCTCATTACATATCACTCATTCACTCGTATTTTTCTTCAACTCTATTCCAGATTGAATCCAGCATCTGAATTATCTACAAAATAAACAATGACACAGTAAAATTGAAAAAGAAATATTTTTGTAGTGTAAAATAAAATGTGTGTTTTTTTGAAAATATTATCTGCCTCAGTTATTTGGGTTGTTCGTCATCATTTCTTTTGAATTCATCATACACGAACAATATGTGACATGTATAGTATATCACTGTATATTCCATAAGGCCGTGCACACCATATACACTTGATAAAATTAAAGGGATATAAGAGCACAAGGTCAAACCCGAGCCAAAAGCTGGATTCAACTCAAGTGCATATGAGTCTCGACCAAATAAAATAACCAGAGTCAAGTGGCTGCAACAACCCATAAATGTACACAAGCAGCCCAAATATGTACATGTACATACGAGAGTAAAAGCTGCAATTTAACTCAAAGCAACTCAGTTGACTCAAAGAAATCAGACCAATACAACCAGGGTCAATATCAAACCACATACATATATACATATGTATGCACACATGTATACATATCAAGAGCAACAAAGTAAACTAGAAAGCATTTCAAATGGAAGCAGCCGAAGCAAAAAATGTACACCAGACCATGTTCAAGACTACATGGACAAGAAGACCAGACCCCAAGTACAATGCAACCTAGACTTCAAATATACAATCCAAAATGAGCTAACAAAATGCAAACATCAATACAAAGAAATCAAACAAGGTCAGGTATAAGCATGGACGGTCAAGGCAATGCTCAAAGCCACACAACAGTGATGACATAAGTGCACCATACCAAGGCAATGCAAAGTACAAAGAAACTCAACGTTTCAATCAACCCATTTGGACATCAAGAAATGTACAATGAACACATACAATATGGTTTCAAATCAAAATAGTGAGAGTGAACAGGAGAGCACAGTACAAGCTTGGATCAGGTGAACATGGCAACACGAGCATGCGGCAATCGTATTGTTTACTCACAAATACATATGTATACATATATACTTATATATGTACATTCATAATCTATTTAAAGAACAAAGTCAACATGAATACAGATTAGTTTAACTCGGGTACACATGAAGCATCAACCCAAACCAGAAATACCAAATGTACAACAAAATGCAGACTTAAGTGTACCAAGTATATCAATCCATATTCAACATTAACCAAGTGCAACATCAACACAAAACAACACTCCAATAACACATGGAACCAACCAGACTAAAGGCTTTGAGTAAAATGAAATGGTGATTAACTCAACATGTTGACAAACCACATGAAAATGTAGATTCGAGTACACAACAAAGATCTACACAAGTACAACTCCAGTTATAACATGAACAAGCACTGAATTGGACAGAGTACTTAGCAGTTCGAATAACAATTTCCAGAAAAGTAAAGAGAAGCAATTTACATGAAGCCATGAGTCACTGAACAAAGTCAATTTTTATCTCAAGTCAGCAGATTCAAATACCAGAGAAATAAACGAAGTCGCAAGAATTATCTCAAATTTTAAATGCCGAAGTCAAAAAAGAAAAGAACGAGAGTCAAATTCAAATACCAAGCTACAATCAAGGAATGAACCAGTCAGAGGTCTCAAGATCATATGATCAAAAATCAACATAGAAAAAAAATTCATAAACTATTCAAACCGAAATTATATGAACGTAAACTAAGGGATTCGATCCCTATATAAATCCCCATATCGTCATCGGCAGAGATCATCGAATCGAATTCAAGCAAATTAACCATAAAACAAAATGCATAAATCACGTACCAATTTCATATTATTCAAACTCGATACAATTGGAGAGACCGAAAGCATATCGTAGGCAGATGTCGATTGACAAACCAATGCAATGAAAATCCATCAATTCAATCGACTGATTATAGAGCAGTAGCTTCAATCCCAAAGCCATAATTCTAAAAGAGGAGAACAAGATCGATAGAAGCTTTTGTGCTTAGAGAAAATCGAATTAAAAGAAAAGGGAAGTCACCCTTTTTTTGTGTGGGCCGGTTGTTATTTTGTGGGCTTAAGGTTTTTGTAAGTGTTTTTAAATTGTAATTGTTATTTTAAAATTTTCAAATTATAGTGTGTTTAATTAGGTTACGAACTACAGCTTTGTAGTTCGAGAGTTCACAACTTAGTGGCTGAGTTATGGTAGGGGTTTGAGCCTAAAGTTAGGTTAGTCGATAGCGGGTGTCACAAGTTTACCTGTTTAAGCGTCTGACTACTTAATTTCTAGTAGAAACAATGGGGGTAGCACGTAGGTAGGGTTTTGCCGAAGCTGGGTAAATCTATGTTGTTCTTTTTCTGTTTTTATTATTCTGCTATATACATGCTGAAATTATTTTATATATTTTTGCATTAATTGTTATTATTATTAGTATTACCCTATTCACACCCCCTCTAGGATAAAATTGATCCTACACTTCTTGCATAGCTCCCATTGCCATCTCCATCTCATCTCTGGTGATGAAAACCGAGGCATGATTTGCTTTTAAGGAAGCCTCTTGACTCCCCTCTTGATGGCTCCTTTCTTTTAATATACTTCTAGTTGATTGCCTAACCATGGTCCCTACCAGATCCAATCCTTTAACTTTCCCAATCTGAACTCCAAATCTGATGTAGCGGGCGCTAGTCTTGTCAGTGAAAGCACCAAAGTGTTTGTGCCAAAATTGGTAACAAATCTCGAATGTCATGAAAGCACCAGCGTTAGCACACAGATCCACAATACTCAAACACAGATCTCAGATCCAGATAAAGTAGTGAATAAAAATGAACAAATAGCAAAATTAAAATGAAAGAAAGCAAGAAAGAACACAAGTTTATAGTGGTTCGGCTATCTCCGGCCTACTTCCACTTAAATTCAATCATTTTATCCCTTTTTATACCGTACTTACAGTCACAAGCCTTTAGAATCAAATAAAAAACATGACAGAGTTTCCATGTAAATAGAATGAAAATATCCCTTTTTAGTTGCCATTGGACCACTATTATAGGCATAGATCCGAAAATCCTCCCCAAAACCTAGAATACCTCTTCTCGTGCATAGGTGGACCTATATGATAAATCCAGTGTGATTTAGGATCGATCCAAGTGCAATTCGTATCGACCCCAAAATGTTCCAATCAAGCTATGATTTATCATGAACCTTCTTGAATGCATAAGGAAGCCCTTGTGAAAATTTCATAGCATTTGGACCTGTAGAATGAGAGTTATGATTGATCCAAGTTTTAGATTGTTGATGGGCTGAAGGCTTCATACTGATAGCTTGGTATCCATCATGCTCATATCGATCTAGTACGCATCAATCAAGGAGGTTGTTATGACGTGGAGCAATAATCACGTGTAGATCAAATTTTCATGCTCGCTGACTGCTTTTTTTGCCTTGACCTTCTTCATATCTATCAACCACTAAGCCTTTCGTATCCATCACATGTGCCTCTGTTTGTATCCATCAATCAATTCATATCGATCTATGATTGATCGATATGAAAGCCTTCCCAAAATCCTTCAATTGTCGCTTCGTGCCCATGGTCTATTCCCACTCTTGCATCGATCCAAATGTCTAGTTGAAGTTATATGACTTCGTATCCATTCAGGTGCCTCATCCTTCGTATCCATCTGAGTCATATTCAAGTCCATGCTGTTCGTATCGATCCTAATGACCTACTTCATATCAATCTATAAGGGATCGATACAAAATGTCCATTAATTGTTGCTGCATTCTTCATATCAATCTCTGCCCTGATCGATATGAGGTATGTCGCCTTCCTTTTTCCATGTCCTACTAAATCGATGCCCATTGACCGATATGAAAGCAATCAATCTCAAGACCGATCGAACCAAGCCAATTACCACTATGATCGATACGATGATATAGATCGTAGAACCATTTCTCACCAATATTGATCCATCCATTTCTCGAGCATATGAACTCCGATTGACTTGTAATTTGAAATCTTTCCCAATCGATTGATTGGAGCTTAGTCTTGTTTTGAAGGTATCGATCATAGCCTTGTTTCCAATCGATCTCCAAACTCGATATCCATCCTTTCCAGCCAATTTGTTAGTATCCCGGCCTTGACCAAAAGGCGGGGTAATAGTGCTAAGGACCAAGCTGGGGAGATAATGCCAGGGTAGATGTGAAAAAACAGGATGGATTACTTTGGACTAGTCGAAGATGGCTGTACTGAAGCCAGTCTATGGGCGGATCATGCTTGAGCCGGTCTTGTTGAATATGCTAGATGTTGAGGCATTCTGGAGTTATTCCGGTTAGAAACTGAAGCAATGCTGGGTGCATGGGCTGAATGAAGTTAAGTTGAAAGCATTTCGGCATGATAGAGCTGATTATCATCGAGCCAGACCAGAGTGGATTGAGCAGTGCTATATTTGGCTTTATCTTCAACTGATTAATTGATTGTGAATGCTACCTATGGATAAGATGGTTAGCCTTTAACTTGAAGTTTTGTTGAGAAGGTGGGATCGTTATTTCACAAAGATGCCATCATCACGACCTCTTCTTTGCATTTAGTGCATGCTCTATATGGCTATGATATTGGCCATGATGATTTTCCTTTTCAAATGTGAAAGAGGGAACATGTTTTTATTGTGAGTAAAGCTACTATTACATTCATTACAACTAAACAGTCGAGATTCAAAGTTGATTTAAATTCTATGGTTGAGATCAAAGTAGTGGGTTTATAAAAGTGGATCTCCTACTTCTTCTACCCTTTACTATAAATGCAGACAGTTATCACCTTTAAAAAGGCTTAAGCTTCCTCCTAACTTCAACTTTATAAGACTTCCTTTGATAAAAAAAAGTGAGTGCTTTTCCTCCGCCATTCCCTCCATCATTTAAGGAATCAAGGCGAGCTCTAAGATTTTGCTGCTTTCCCAGGTTTTTTCCATCCTTTTGCTTTTTCTGTAATGCTACAAGATTTTGGCTATATAACTTCAACTTTTTTCATGATCTGATCAAAACCCACCTTTTGTGGCCATCTTTCAACATCGATCAACCATCGTTGTTATGCCAATGGTTGTTAATTCACATTGATAGGCTTGACAATAAATAAAGATATTAGTATTTGTTTTGATGATAGGCCATATGCCGGGCCTAATTTTATAAGCATGGTGTTTAAGTAAATTATAGGAATTATATAGGGGCCATAATGCCTAATATTTAGCTCAAGAGTCGAGTCATGAGCCGGTCTTCATGGGGTAGCCAGCATGCACACGCCATGAAGACGGTCATCCTATAACTATGTCATGCTGAGGGCTTGCCTTCGGGCTTTGCTAGGCTTGGCTATTGTGTTGTTATATAGTTAAGAAATTTATGTTTCAGATGATAGCTTCTCGTTCTACTTTTGCTAGCCGATTAAGATCAGTAGGAGGTACCCCTCATAAGGTCTCTAAATTAGAAGAAGACAAACCTAGCTAAGCTGTTGGCTAGCCATGGAGTTAACATAGGGATGGTCCTCTAATCAACTTCAAATGACTATCTTGATTAACCTCCTATAGGATTCTTTGCCTTCTTGATAGGCTACTTTAAGGTAGGGTTTTGCTACCCCTTCACCCTTTCTTTGTGTCCATTCTTAATGCTTACCGACTTACCCATGAGCACCTTATTTCTAACAACTACCCATTTTTGTCTGATGTCTATGCTTCTTTTGTGGTGCTTCATCTTCTATAGCCAAATGTTAATCTTATAGAGAGGGTCTTTCATCTTATAAGAAGGACAATTACAGGAACGTTACCTACCATCACTTCTAGACTGACACTAAGCCTACAATTTTTTTAGGCGTTCCCAGGAAGGCCATACTTGGTTGGATGATCAAATACTTTTTCATCTCGCATGGTGTTAACCCTGGGCTTGAGAAAACTACCTTCAAAACTGCTAATAACTATTCCCTTCTCTTTCTTTCCTTTCATGTTATTCACCGCTTTCCTTTGCTAAACATTTTTCATGATAATTGACAAGCTTGCATTCCTTACCATTGGGTTTGCTGAACTAAATGAGAACTTGAACCAACTGAAGACGCCCACCCTTACCCACTGATACTTGGGGCTTTTGGTTATAACTTCCAACCTCTACTAGGTTGGGTCAATGAGGCAAGGCCAAAAAATGGTTGGGAAGTAGCAGAGGAGGAAGCTGATAAAGAAGGTGGCCAAAGTGGAGAAGCTGGTCAAAATCAAGCGGGAGTACTTCAAGGTCCATTTCAACAACCTAGATGTTGGATCGATTACAGACGCCAACTTATGGTACGATGACATCATAATGGTTAAGGAGAAAGAAGAATAACAAAAAGTTTACAATGATAAGTTAATTGATGTTGTGTCGAAGTAGTGGGAACTATTTGACCTAAAGAAACTAGTTGATGTCCTAGTCCTTAACCGTGAATCATTACCGAAGAGTAGGATACTACTACGAGTTAGGAGGAGAGTAGCATTGTGGGATGAGAAAAAAATTAGGGTTGATAGGGATGCACTTTCCTTATCAAGGAAAAATATTAAATATGACCCTTCATATCCTAAATACGAGGGTGAACCTACGGACAAGCCTCACGTAGGGGCTGATGAAACTAGTGTTGGTAGGTCGACCTCATCATGCCATCCACTTGTAAAAAATAGATGTTATGCTGGTAAAAATGGTAGTTTACTTTTACTTCATCCATATTTCCTTTAATTATCACTATTTTTTTTTCTTTATCTATGTAATAGGCAGGAAGTTCAACATTGCTACCTTCGACCGATCCGACACTGGCCTAATGCTATCTTGACTGCCGTCCCTATGCAGCATAAGAAGGTCGTTGAGGTAACCCATGGTAATGGGTAGTTACCATGGAGTTAGAATTTAAGAGGTTGAAATAGGCTAGGGAAGCATGGTACAAGGAGCCACCAACTCCTTTTACTAGACAGGCGACCATTTTTGGTAAGGAGAGGGTGGGAGAAAAGGGTACCGATAGGGCATGTATCAACGGAGATTAAGGCCACCAGAGATCATGACAGCGTGGAGCTTTTATAGGTGTTATTCCAAATGATGTCAGTGAAGCTCCTAGCAACAACTCATCGTGCCTGATCTTGGTGGAGCTAACATTCAAGGGCGGACATTATAGGACAACCTCACTCGGGACACCCTACTTGTAAGTTCCTTTATCATAGAACTCTTGCTAGACTTTATGAATTTTTTTAAATGATTTGCTTTTTTAAGCCTCCTACTGCTCTATCTGCATTAGAGATGATTACCTTGCGCTTAAGGATGTGGTTAGGAAGAGCAATCTACCCGCGATGGCAATCTAGATGGAAAAGAAGGTGGCACAAGCAACAGTCGAGGCAAAGGATCGAACCAAGAAGGAGGTGACATGCCTCAGGGAAAAGTAGGAGAGGGTTAAAAGGGACCCAACCCGGCATACCATGGAGTGTAAGTTTGTTGTCAATGTGGAGGCCGCTCGAAAAGGGGAGGAGGACCTATCGCAGAATCGATCAGCTAACATGTTCAAGACCCTACTTAAGGAAAACTAGGATCTATCGAAATCTATGAGATGCTTAGATGTTGATACTCTTGCAGTGTCCTGGGCTCAAGTCGCAGAGGAGATAGAGGTCATTAGGAAAGTTATGCCAATCATCCTGACCAGGAGAAAATCGAACCCTTGCATCAGCCAGCTGAGGATTCGGCTTTTTAGATATTTTTATTCTTCCTTTTATAGGCTTTGTGGGGTAGGCTAAGCCCTTTCAATTTTGGGGTTAAATATAATTTCCATAGGTTAAAATTTGTCTTAATGTTTTGATAGCTGTATCTTCTCTTGTCTATTTGTGCTTAGCTTGTAAAGTAGCATACTTTGAGTAGCCAATTGTCCACGTGCATTTTCATCTTGTATTTTTCATAAGATCTTGTATTTTTCATAAGATAGATTAGTTAAGTGAAGCTAAGTGACGGTTGGCGAGTGCGGCCAGCTCTTGCGAATCTTGTATTGAATTAATCTACTTACGTTAGCAGGTATGTTAGGCCAGTCAATGGACTCAGATGCGAGCATCGGCTATTTATTCCTTTCGCTTGTAAGCGCCAAGGTTGAACGTATGCATTGAGTAGCTTGAAAGTTACTCTCGGGTGACACATTGCAAGAAGTGAGGACAGGTGATCCTGGCACGAAACTTAAGCCTTGAGTGGCTTGAAGGATACTCTCAGGTGATAAGCTGCAATAATGGAGGGTGGTCTCAACATGAACCTAAGCATTGAGTGGCTTGAAGGTTACTCTTGGGTGACACGCTACAAGAAAGAGTGGCAACCCCTGATAAGAAAGTGAATGCATGGTAACTTACCCTCATGGACGACAAGCAACCGAAGGGACTGACTCATCATGTACTTGGTGGAAAAGTACGATGATCCCTTAATAAGGTAAATGAGCACATTAAAAATTCATTCTTCATCTGATAGCCTAGGTTGCTTGAAGGTTCTTCTAGGTGACACGATGCCAAATTGACCGTGCCAGTCTGGCTTGGCATGAACCTAAATGCTAGGTGGTGGTCCCCTACAAGGAAGCGAATGCACAGCAATTAATCCTTGTAGGTAGCTGATCGAAAAGCGAGGAGAATGGATCGCTACACACCTAGCAGCAAAGGCGATAGTTCTCAATATGGCAAATGAGCATATAGAAACTCATCCTTTATTGGATAGCCTGGGTTGGTCGAGGGTTCTCTTAGGTGGCATGATGTTAGTTGAGAGTAGCTATCGCGCCTGATGTGAAACTGAATGCTAGGTGGGAGTCCATGATAAGGAATTAAATGCACGGTTATTCATCCTTGTGGATAGCTAGCCGAAAGCAGTAAGGCTAGCTCGCTATGCAGTTGGTGACAACTGTCGATGGTTCCTAATAAGGCAAATGAGCATATAAAAACTCATATTTGTTGGACAGACCAGGCTGCTTAAAGGTTCTTTAGGGTGGAAAGATGTAAATCGAGAGTGGTAGTCGGGCCCGACCCTAACTTTATATGTAGGTGGTATTCCACTGGTAAGGAAGTAAATATATGGTAATTCACCTTCATGAACAGCCGGTTGAAAAGCATGGAGAATGGCTGACCACACACTTGGCGGCAAAGATCGGCAGTACCCAACAAGGTAAATGAACATATAAAAACTCAAATTCAATGGATATCCAAGGGTGCTCAGTTGTTCGTTGTGGTGACATAATGCCAGTTGAGAATGGCATTTTGGCCCAATATAAACTTGAATCCTAGGTGTCAGTCTGCGACAATGGAGTGAATGCATGGTAATTCACCCTCAAGAATAGCTAATCGATAAGTAGAGAGACTGGCTCGCTATGCACTTTGGAAATGGTCGGCAGTCGCCAACGAGGTAAATGAGCACATAAAAACTCATCTTTCATTGGATTTCCTTGGAGAGAGTAGATCATTGTTAACTCTAGAGTCTTTGATACATTTTTCACAAAAAATGTAACATATGGACTTAAAATTATGGCCGTTCCTTATAATCCAAAGGTGCATTGGATTCTACGTGCTGGAAATGTGGTTTCTGTCCATGTGAGAGAGGCCTAGGCACTATACTTTAAGATGAGAGTTATGACATTCGGCCCCTCCCAATCTGAGCCAAGCACTCATTCGGCTAGTTTCCTTGTAGTTGGGAATATCTAGCATAAGACTAGGTCATCGACAATGAATTACCATACATTTACTCTTGAGTTGTAGTGCTTAGCAATGTTCCTCTAGGCTTCAATGCAGAGTTTAGATTTTTCTCTTCGTTCTGCTACAGCGTCGAGTCTAAGCTTGAATATATCATCATTTGGTCATCTCGAAGTTTAGAGCTAAGGTAAGGGGACATTTTCTTCTGTGGATATCATGGCTTCATACCCAAGGATAGCAAAATGGAGTATGGTCAATTTAAGTGTGGTTGGAAGTGTGAAAGAACAAGTAGCAGTTCATTGGCTTGATTCCCTTTAGCTTTTGCAAGGCACTTATTGAGAGTAAATTTAATGGTTTTTTGACAACCTCAACTTTATCCAATGCTTAAGGGTGGGTGACGAAAGAGAAGCACTTCATGAGTTTGTTCCTTGTACAAAAGTCTTGAAAGATGCCACTCTCAGGTTGAGTGTCATTGTTGGTGATAAGCTTCTTCAGCAGGCTGAAACAGCATATGATGTTCTTAACAATGAAGCCGAGAATCTTGGAGGTGTTGACCCCTATAAGGGCTTCAATCCGATCGACCAGTTGGTGAAGTAATAGATGGTGACCATGGCATGAATGTACCCTCCCTTAACATTCGTCAACTTCCTATTAATTCGATTTCCCAAGTGTCGAATAGGCATGGGGAAGTCATTGGAGTGAGGAGGGAGCTTAGGCTTTAGGGATCTTAGCGAACCTCTAACATCAGTCGCACTTCTTTACATAGGCCATATAATCCATGATCGTAGTAGGCTAATAGTAGCATTATGGGCAACATTTTTTGCTAGGCTTTGCCCCTTGATGTGATCCCACGAAATCCTTCATAAAGCTCTTCCATTATCTGGCTGGTTTCATCTCCAAGCATGCACCGCTGAAGTAGTTTGGAGTACCCCTGTTTATAGAGCTTCCCATCTACGATCGTGTAGTTGGTGGCCCCATAGAGTCTTCTTGGCTTTGTTACAGTAGGCAGGAAGCTCCTTGCCTGTTAAATATGAGATAAGAGGCACTATACAGTTATTTGTGTATGGCACATTATTACCATGGTTATTTCCCAAGCTCTAGTAGAGGCGTCTTGAATCTGCCAGGGGACCAAAGGACTAACTTCTTTTTAGTTACTTACTAACTTTGCTAGTTGATAGGCCTTGACATTATACTCCCTGGGTACTTGCTCCAATTTGAACTTGGCAAAGGTGATGATAATCTTCTTGGCCTCGACAACATATAAGGCTAATGTCTTGTTCTTCACTTGAAAGCACTCGCAAGTCTGATTAGCAACCGATGATGAATTGTTAAAAACATGGATGGATGCCATATGCAATTCCTTTGCCATCTTGAGGCTTGCCATGTCAGCTCTATACTCAGCTTTATTGCTAGTTGCCTTAGAAGTATGGTGGAATGCAAAAAATATTCTTTTCCTTTGGGTGTGACAAGAACCATACTGACTCATGCCTCCTTCTCATTTGATGCTCCATCCATATATAGGTGCCAAACTAGCTGGCTAGTGATGGTCTTCCTTCAAAATTGTTCGGTTTGGGTATTCAGCTAAACAAATTCACAATGGTTTGGCCTTTGATGGAAGTGTGAGGTTCGAAGGATATGTGATTCTTCCCCAGCTCAACTGGCCATTTCAAGATTCGGCTCATTGTGTCGGGTCAGCTAAGGATTTTCTTTAAAAACTGAGTCATTAGGACCATGATGGCATATGCCTGGAAGTACGGTCAACGTTTTAAGGCTACCATGAGCAGATAGAAAGTAAGCCTCTCCATCTTAGAGTGTCTTGTTTATGTACCATTCGACCTCTTCCTGACATAATAAGTCGACTATTGGACTTTATTAACTTCCTTGATTAAGGAAGCGCTAATCGTGTGGTTGGACACTACTACGTATAGATATAAATCCACTCCATTGATGGGCTTGGATGGTATCGAAGGAGTGTCCAAATGCCATTTTAGCTACTCGAATGCCTTGGCTCATTCTTTGCTCTAAGAGAATGACTTTCCCTTCTTGATGAAGTCGAATAAGGGGAGAAATGGGTTGGTTGATTTTGATACAAAATGGCTTAATGCTGCAATCATCCCATTCAAGCTTTGCACTTGCTTCACAGTTCAAGGAACTTGTATATCTTAGATGACTTGGATCTTATCGAGATTAGCTTTAATGCCTTTAGCACCCACAATATAACTCATATATTATCAAATGGAAAAGGAGCACTTCTTTGTATTTGGTATCATGTTGTATTGATATAGGATGATGCAAGTCTCTACCAAGTTTTGTACACGCCAGTTGGCCTTCTCAGACTTCACCAATATGTCGTCCACATAAGCTTCCATGGACTAGTCAATCTATTTGGAGAACATAAGGTTAACGATACGTAAATAGGTAGCGCATGCACTTTGCAAACCAAAAGGCATGGTGCAATAGCAATGTAGTTCCTCATTTGTAATGAAGGAGCGTGCTCTTGGTCCATGCCATGCATGGCAATTTGATTTGACCTAAGGTAGGCATCTATAAAGGTAGGGAGATCGTGAACACTAGTTTCATCCATAAGTTGATCGATATGAGGCAAAGAAAAAAATATATTTTGGGTAGGCTTTCTTGAGATCGGTGAGTCAATGCATGACCTCCAAGTCCTATTTTGTTTTCTGACCAGCGCTTGGTTTGCTACCTAGACAAGGTATCCTACCTCCCAAATGAAGCCTTTAATTAATAGCTTATCTACTTCTTCCTTTATAGCTCGGTACCTTTCTAGGTTGAGTGGTTGGCTCTTTTTCCATATGGAGGTGGCCTTTGGTTCAACATTGGATGCAGGGAAACTGATCTTTGGATCAATTCCAATCATGTAGGCATGCCCTCATTGAAAGACATCTTTCCTTTAATGTAGGAACTTAATCATATCCTCTCTAATTTTTTGGGCAAACTTTTATGTTTATTTGAAAGGCTTTGCCGGGGTCAGTACTGTTTATAAAGATTGATTCCAAGGAAGTCGCCAGTCCGCCTTTAATGCTTGAGTTAGCCGTGTAAGGGATTAGTAGATTATCAATTGAGTCTGAGCTTATTTCCAACTCAGATTGGTCTAGTGTATAAATCATGTACTTTATGACTTCCTCAACCAGGACATATGTCTATGCTTGAGTCAAGGTAATGATGTTGCCCTAGGCTCTTATGGATGATTCTATCAGCGTTGAGAGTGTAGGAGTGGTGTTTGATGACCCTACTCGCCAATAAGGAGCGACTTTTTTATTCCAAGCCGTTATAGTCTGTCTAATTCGTTAGGGGATAGCTAAGGATATAGGCATACCCATCTCTAGTCTGATTGACGGTCCCAGCACGACCCTCGAGGGTACTCATCGGTGACACATAGTCAGTTGATGCAATTTCATGGCCAAGGTGGTCACGACAAGAACCTGAGCATTGCTTGGCTCGAAAGACTCTCGGGTGATACACTATCGGGTGGTTGATTCTTCAATGTCAATGAAGGTAACAACATGACTGGTTGGCACTCTCCTAGGTGACACGTTGGTGATTACCATAGCTTTCTTAAGTGGAATATTGTTAGTAGGAGGATATTACGTTGATGCTTCAAAAAAGGAGGTAGTCTTGGCATGAACCAAAGTGCTGGCCAGCTCAATGGTTCTCTCTAGTGACTTGTAGCTGAATATTGCAAGCTCTTGTTCAAGCATAAGAACATCCTTCTTTTCTTTCCTAATGGAGGTTACATAAAACTCCCTAGCCTTCTATTGATTGCCTCTAATCCTGCCGACCTCACTTTGGCTGGAGAACTTCATGATGAGGTGGTTATAGGAGATGATTGCATACAGCTTGGCAAGTGTCCATCATCCTATTAATAGGTTATATGCATAATGGTAGTCAACTACCAAGAGTTTAATTGAATTTTTACAACAAGCGCTTCTTGGTCGAAAGTTGTTATAGGTGAGGTGGTTTCCATTAGAGCAATGCCTATACCCCAAAAGTCGTAAATTGGAAAGGCGCATGTGGTGACACTGATGGCTAGAAGTTTGAGGTCCTTGAAGACATGATGGAACATGACATTGACTAAGCCACCCCACTCCACAAAAGCACGACGTACACTAGAGTTGGCTATTGCAAGAGTGATGACCATTGGATCATGAAAGGGATAAGAGACTGCTTCCATTTCCTCAACAATGAAGGTAATTGACTAGTCTGATTCTAGGTAGGGTGTGTTCGACACTCGATGCTCTAGTGAATATACCAAATTGGCCATACCCATTTCTCTTTGATATCCGGACTATGCTTCCCAGCTGGTATCGGCCACTTACGAGCCTCTATACATGGTCAAGATATTGGTGATAGCTACGATGTTGTTATCTAGTTGCTGGGGCTGAATTGGCTAGTTATCGCGGTCATTATTTTGTTCTACCTCATTATGAACAAACTCCAAAAGTGTACCTTCCTAGATGAATCTCTTTATCTCATCTTTAAGCATCTAGCACTTAATTATAGAGTGGCTGTTAAGTTGATGGAACTCAAAGTACCCGATGTTATTGTGATGTTCCTCCCTCATTCCAATTTTGGTGGTGTTGGTTCTTGAAAGGGCTCCTAGTCCCGGTGGCGAGATATATTGTTGAGATATCCCTATTCATGGTAGCATAACTAGCACACCTGGGCATGTACTGAGTGTCGCCCTCTGCTCGCCTTCTGGTGCCATTCTAACTATCATTGCTTTATCGTTCGTTCTTAGTGCAAGGACTAGCTTGGGTAGGATGCCTATTTACATCACCGCCGTCCGAAAGATTTACATCTTCCATTTTTATAACGCCATTTGCCCATTGATAAAAGTCGATCAAACATGTAGCTAGATACTTCTAGAGCTCTCACCGCATTCTAGACTTACATTCGACCCCCGAACAGAAAGGCACAACCAAGCTATTCTTGTCTACATCCCTAATCTGGGTGGATTATCTTATGAAGCGATTGATAATGACTGTAAACTTTTAATTAAGACCTTGCCTGATTTTAACTAGCTCACCAGTTAACATCACAAGGGTCCTGGCAGTAAAAAATTGAGTCTTAAAATATATGCATAACCGGGCTAAAGAATCGATGCTGCCTAGTTGCGGATACAAGAACCAATGGGCGGCCAATCCAATGAGACTAGATTGAAAGTGCATGCAATTTGCTAGACCAGAAAGATGATAGGCACTGGTAATGGAGTTAAAGGCGGTGATATGGTAAGATGAGTCAACGCTCCTATTATAGATGTCTATACGTGGCTAAGCATATTGCCGGGTATGTACGTACTCAGAATCTCATCCGAAATTGGTTCTCCATTCTTGTCATCGGAGAATGCTTCAACATTGGTGTTTAATGCTTGCATTTTGTTGAGTTACTGGCGAAGAATGTACATTTCTTCCCAAAGAACAACATCGACCTCTATTGAGAGATATTCAGGCCAATGATGGGTTGAGAACTCAACATGCGCCTGGGTGGAGTAGAAGATTGATGAAGAGAGGGAGGGTGATGATAATGACGAGCTGGAGCGGGAGACATTCTCTCCCTATGCACAGAGGGCGATCTTAAATGCCTGGCTTACCCCTCACTTGATCTGTTTATGGCCATTTCCCTATAGAATCTCGACTATGTCGAGAGAGACACATACTCGCTGTCGATGGTAGGGGAAATGCCATTGAGACTGTCAAAAGAGAAAGTCTAAAGATTCCTGATATCAGATGGTCATTCTGTCGATGGAGAAATTTGATGCCTTGTTCTATAAGCACATCCACATCTGGAGCAATATCAACATGGCTAGGCACATTAGTATACCTTCTTGGATAAACTACATCCATGAGTAGGGTTTCAGGCACCACTCTTTCCTGAGCCTTATTGGTGTCCATGAGGTTATAGGTGATGGGTAATGCAGGTTGGTGAACAGGCAGGTCGACAAGGTTGACCATGGGAGTAGCCGATGGGAAAAAGTTTACAGTAGCTTAGGCATCAAATCATGTCCTACGATTTTGTACTTTACGGGCTAGTGTACCTATATTCATTAATTATTGCAACATAGTAAGCCACATCTCACTGTTGAGCCTTGGTATAGGGTGAGCAACACTAGGGACAGTGTTGTCATTAGTTTCATGCTTATTGGAATTGTTACCTTCCATTCTAGGAGCTAGGTCTATGGTAACAAGTCAGATCAGATTTTGTAGAGAAAAAAGTAATTATAGGAAAAAGCTTTAGGGGGAGGCCCTCCTTTTAGTGCAAATGTTAACTAAAGATTTATCCACTCTTGGAATTAGCATGATTATGCTGTGAAAGCAAAGGCTACCAGCTGATCTCTAGGCTTAAAAAATGAAAATGAGGAAGAATGCAAGAAAATCACCAAATATAGAGTGGTTTGGAAAGATTGCCAACATCCACTGTGAACATCTCTTACTATAGTTCTCCCTTACAATTATAGGAAATTACAAGAGAGTAATAAGAAATAAAGTACTTAAGGCTAAAATAGTTAGCTAATCTTAGGTACTTAGGGCTTTCATTTACTTACGGAAAGCTTTAGAAAAAGATAATGACATAAATTCTAATATTTTCCAACCCCTTTGAAGTGACAATGCATGGAATATTTATACTAGCTAAAATGGATGATGGATGGCACAGATTGGGTTGTAGAAAAAGCGAGAAACATGCCTAGCTGTTGATTTAGTCGCACGGGCTATTGGGATACAATTGTAAGGGCAAAAAAGGAACGAGTGGCTGAAAAGAATGCCAGTTGTCCTTCTATAACAGGTACATGCATTGCATTTAGTGTGCATTAAATGCTGACAGAAAGCTAAAGGAGTAGGTGTATTTCTAATTGCTTTAGTAAATCATCTTATATAGTTAGATGTATAGCTTGTCTTTTACTTTTTATGAGTATGTGGCAAGGCAGGAGAATGACTTTAGTCGAGCTTCAATGACACTAAAGGCTTAACACTACTAAGGACCAAAGTGAAAGGAACATGCCAGGCCAACTTATGGTATGACGAGATGTGCTGTAGTGATGTTAGGTTAGAGACCGTTATGCTTGTGCCAACCTTGACAGATGGGTGATGTCTGATGCTATCTGAGTGTGTCGGCCGGCTATGGAACTAGTCTAGAGGGGCTATCCTAAAGTCAGTATGGACACAGATAGCCATGAGTAGGCTGGTTGTTCTTTGCTTAAGTTTGCTGAGAGTTGTCAGGAGCTAAGGACCATGCAAGGTAGGTGATGCCTAGCCAGATGAGAGATGATAAAATGGGCTGCTTGAGATTGATCGATGGTAGCTGTACTGAAGCCAAGCAAGGGGTAGATCATGCTTAAGCTGGTCTTGTTGGATATGTTGGCTATTGAGGCAGTCTTTAGTTGTGACGGCCATTAACTAAAGTGATGCTGGGTGGACAGGCTGACTTAGAGTCAGGATGAAAGTGTTCCGGTATGAGAGAGCCTATCGTCATTAAGGCAGGCTTGAGTAGATTGAACATGATTGTATTTAGCTTTGTCTTCATATGATGAATTAACCATGAAAGCTTCTTAGGGTTAAGGCAAACAACCTTCTTCTTAATGTCTTGCAGAGCATATGGGCGGGTTTGGAACTAATTTGAGCCTACGTCTATTAGATCTAGTCCAGCCAGTAACGAAAGTTATAAGTGAATTTCAAAAAAATATATCCTATAGGATCTTTATTTGGCCAATGAAGTCTAAATTATTTAGAAAATTTCTAAATTTAATTTAAATAAAATCTTTTATTTTATTTAAATTTGTAAAATGATATAGTTTTTTTAATTTATGTTATGATACACACACATGCATGCATCATATACATATGTAAGTGTGCACGTGTGTGTGCGTGTGCATGTGTAACATATTAATCCATGTAAGGTATAACATGTTCATGTATAAATGTTGGGATCTACACCGCAACGAACACATATGCTTATCGAGTATGCGAATATATCATCTAAATGTATGTTTATTAACTTTTGTTTACATATACAAAAATTTAAAAAATGTATACTTACTTATGAACTTTAACTAATTTAAAAAATATATAAATGTGTACATATATACGTATATGCTTATAAACATAATTATATATATAAAATTATGCGAAAATGTTTAAATCAATTATAAATATATTAAATAAAATTGATAACCTTTTAAACTGTAATCAATATATACATATGTAAATAAAAATATTTTTTATATTATATATATGTAATATATTAATTATTTTTTTATAAGTAAATGACAATGTACAAAAATATATATGAATACTTGTAAATATGTAAAAATATTGTTAATAAAATAAATATTTACCTGGTCTTGCACATGTTAGAAACATTTTTTTATTTAAATATTTTTTATTTAATTTTCATACGAGTTTAATTGAAAAATATTAATATAAAATAATTTCGAAACGTAATTTTAAAATTTAAATTTCCAATGAAATTTTTAATGATATTTAGTACTTATAAAATTTATTTCGTAATTAAAAATAATTTTATAATTAATTATTGACTTTCGGCTTATATTGAAAATATTTCTAAATAGTAAAAAAATGGTTTTTTATTTTTCCACCATGCATGTATTTTGAGATAATATAATTTTATAAAATGTGAAAACATACATTTTTATATAATATATATATATATATATATTCAATTTATCTTAATAAAATATTTTAATAGTATATATATAATAATAAATGTATGTATATAACATTTTATTCCCATCGAATATAATATATGTATAATATACTATATATATGATTTATATATAAAGTTCGATGAAGTAATTAATTATGAACTATATTTATATTCATATATTTACAATATATATTATTAAAATAAAAAAATGTTTTTATTATTTTTGATCATGTTATTATAAGTATGAACATAATTTTTTTACCTCATAAGTATATACATACGCACAACCAAAATAATTGTGACAACATAATTTACATAGCAGAATCGCCACCTAACTAACAATATAAAATATGTATATAATAAAATATTACATCTAAGCATGGATAATTATGTTTTGGTCAAAAATGTACTTTATTTCCAATGCCATGAAGTACACCTTGAAATGATGAAGTATGCTATTTGAAATAATTTTCGATCAAAAAGAGTGCTATTCCTTGAGCTGTTGACCACCATTTATCGAATAATAGTTGAATTGATTTGACTTGAGCTCGAGAAAATGGAGAGATGAGGTGGGGAGTTCGGCAAGCAAGGTGTAGGGATGGAGGCTCTAAAAAATCAATATCAAATGAAGATAGAGATGCTCAAATAGTGGAAGAAAAAGAGAAAATTTGCGATCTCATATTTTACTCAACCCCTTCAATCTCAGCCCTCCAAAATCTAGACTCTCTTGCCTATGATATAGCTGCTTAGAACCTGTAACACCCCTAATATTTACTAACATTATTTAGGAGATTTAATTAGATAAATTAAATAGAATAATGTAAATGTTAGAGTTATAAGAGGATTGAGATTTGAAAATTTATATTTAGAGGCCGAGCTTAATTAAATAACTGGACTTATGAATGGTTTTATATGTTAATTAATTAAAACAAGCGCGTATTTGGAATTGTCGCACCTCTTGTGCTCACGGTTATACTCTCTGTTCACGTTCATTATTTCAAAACACAAAACGTAAATCAAAGAAAGAAAAGCCAACCATTACTTAGGAAGAAAAGAGGAGATAAATCAATTTAAAGCTTAATAATCAAGCAAGGGGAATTAATCTCGATCAAATCAGAAATTAATTATCCTAATCAAAGTGAGTAATAATCAAAACCACCTCTATTTATTTTTTTATGATCATTTGATTTTCTGGTTTAAGTTTAAATCCATTGTAATGACTTTGATGATGATATGCTTGGATTTCATGATATGATTTATTCAAATAAGTTTGTTTGGTAATTGTTTCATACAGTTTTAAGGCTAAAATCATTTATTTTGGATTTCGAATGCCATGTGGAATTTATATGTTATGTGAAACGTTAATTTGGAATAGGGTTTTAATTTTGATAATTTTCCAAGCTAGGGAAAACATAATATGAATTTTCAGAGGAAAATATGAACAATTGGGTTAATAAATTAATTTCAGAAATTATATGACGGATTGGGTCTGAAATTTACCTTTGTTAGGTAACATTTAAAAGTGAATTTCTGTGATTTTTGGGGATTTTTCCTAAGTGATTTACTATGGAAATTAAATTATTTTGAAAGGAGGACTTAAATGATTTAATTTTTTTGCTTAATGGAAGAGCTTATTTGCTAAATTAACCTTTGTTTAGATCTAAAATTATGAGGCTGTTTTATTTTAACAAAGAATTTGAAAGTTCATGGTAATCAATTAAATATTTACAAATAGGCAGGTTAGTTGAAAAACATTTGCTTTAAAAGGCATTAAACACTCTTTACTTAGAAATTATGTTTCGCCACTTTTTGTAGTACCTTTCGACCTTGTACTTCCGCCTCAACCATGTTGAAACCCACTAAGTCAAAACCAATATACAACGTATCAGTACGTTAGTGGATTGGAAGAAAAGGCGACAACTATGGTGTTGAAACCATGCTTTCGAAGGGGACAAAACCAGTTAGCTTTCAAAAGTCTGTGTTTTATCATCTAAAGAAAAGTGCTTGCCTTGTTTTTGATGCATACTTTCAAAGGTGCCTAAACCAATGCTTTTGAAAGGGTCTTTAAAATAGCTTTTGAAAGAGTTTCCATGTTTCTAAATTAATGCATTTGAAAGGGGTAGTTTCAACCCAATCGAAACCCTGCTGCCAACCTATGCCTTTCGACTAGATTGAAGTCATCAACTAGATAGAAAGGTAGCTTTTGTTTTATGAATATAAGCCACTTCCTAAAGCTTTCGAAAGGGTTTAACGGTTTCGATGGCAATAGCTTCAAAACCTCCAAATGTTTTACTTAAATGATTTAAGCTTTCCAAACGATGGTTCCAAAGTCATCAGTTTTTCCCCAAACTCTTTTATATGAAGTATAATGGTTTCAAAAGGAGAAATTTCGTTTATATTCATTTTGACTCAAGAGATGTTTTAAAAGAAAAACCCAATAGTTTCGAAAGTGGTACTTACAATGGTTTCGAGGCTATGATTCTAAGAGTTAATAAGTAATACTTTTATACTTTCGAAAGGTATGTTTTGATGAGATGATTTAAAGTGTTTTGAAAGGCATAGCTTAGTGTATTGAATGCTTTCGAAGGAGGTCATACAATGGTTTCAGAAGTAGAAGTTATAGGTTTCGAAAGCCTTAGTTTTCAAAACAATGAACCCAATCTCATTTTAAAGGAAAACTATGGCATAATAAAGGAGTTTTAAAATGGCTTTTAAATATGGAGTTTTTGAAGAAACTTTCCTTGATAAAATAATAGGTTAAAGGGTTTAACCATGTTTTATATGAAAATGATTTTAAGGATATTAAACCATAGGTGTTGGTATTATTATGTTATTATGTTTGCATCTTCTAATATACATATTAACATTATAATGGACACATAATTGTATATTGGAGATAAAGGGCAGAATAACCAGTTTGGTTGACTCAATAGTGAATATAAATTGAGTTAACTCCTGAATGAGAAGAATTGCATCCAAGAGATTAGGAAGACCAGAATATAAGATGCCTAAACACTGATTAAAGAAGTTGTCAGATAGACAGGTTCAAAGTAAACTCTGAAAACTATGATTAAAAAGAGTTATTGGCAGAGGCCCAATAGGTTAGTAGTAAACCCATGTAAACTATATCTGGATTAAGTTTTTGATAGAAGTCAACAGGTTCCTAGTCAATCCATGAAAACTAGGATATGAGAGAAGTTATTGGAGATACCAATTAGTTAAGGGAGAATCAATGAAACAATAAAGTTATTGGCAGGGGCCATTAGGTTCTTAGTGATCATGTGAAAACTATGAAACCAAACAGGGAGTCCCTAAACATTAAATGGGTTAGTCAGCCTATGTAAACTGTTAGGATAATAATGATCCTAGAAACTATAACGAAGACAGATAGTCAAAATGAATGGGTATGGGTAATCCATAATTGATTTACTTATTAGCATATCATCATAATATTTTGAATTGCTATGTTTTAACCATTGTGGATGCAGGAGTACAGTATATGGCTTTTTATGAATTTTTGTGAAGATACTAGTGGTGGAAAAATTCGTTCCGCTAAGCAGCGTGGTCTCACTAGATATCTAAATGGTTTGGGATGGTAGATTATTATTCGTACCAGGCTTTATGTCTGACTCAAAGTTTATGGTTTTCCCTTAAACTCTAGGGTGCTCAATTAATTTTAAGTAGTTTGAGAGTTGAGGTCTTCAGGTACCTCTTTAGATGAATAAGCTTCTGGAGACGTGCTAATAAACGTATTTTTCTACATTTTAAAACGTTTATTTAAAATATTTTTATGTTAATAAAATGATATTATATGGGTATGTTGTTGTGGTTTTGCAGATTATAGATTCGGAAACGCAACGTTAAAATTAATTGGTTGTTGCGTTCATTGGTTAAAAAGACACACAACAAGGAGTGCAAAATTTTGAACACCAAATAAATCAAAGTAAAAGCACATATCATTTCAAAAATGCTATCTCACCTTCAAACGTTGTTTAAGCACGGTCACTCTTAAATTGATTTCGAAGATTATACATTCTCCAATTTAAGTTTTGCATATTATCCAAAGCAAAGTCATGTGAATAATTCAAGCAAAGGAGTAGCTCACATTTTCTTCATGGTCACATTATTTTGTATGAAAACGTGGTCACAAAGCAACGTATATTTCACGTTTTATATCCAAAGCAAGATCACGTGAAGGCCAATCAATACATTGTCACGTTTAAATCAAGCAACGTTGGATCACTCATCAACTTACTATTCTCCAATTTTAAAGCTCAGCATGGTCACATGAATTCCACCAGACTAATTCTTTTACCAATTCAAACAATGAACATGTGCAACTCAGTTTGATATATTCAAAGGCAAACCAATTCAAAACAATGTGGCCATATATATTTTCCGCAACAAGACTTATTTTGGGAGCAAAAGTCTATACATCGAGAAAGAGACAACAACCAGAGAATAATCTCTTACCCCATCACTCTTCTTCTAGTTTAGTTTTAATTTCAGCAATATTTTTATTTTCGAATAGAATACGTAGGATTGTTAATTAGATGTAGCAATTTATTTATTCTTGTTCATAGTTATTTCAGCACCCTTTCCAGTTAGTTAATAAATTTAGTTCGTTTTATTCCAGTTGTTTGCTCTGTTATTTTCTTTTACGCGCTTTTAGTTTCTGCTCTGATTTCTACAATTGTATATTTTGATTGCAATTTTGATTAGGTTCGAAATTGATTCGGAGTATATTATTATTTTTATTTTTTGTTCAAGAACCACCATCGAACTTTTTTAACACGCCTAAGATTTAAAAATAGATTTCAAATATTTTAAAACATAATTCCCTGTGTTCGATCTACATACTACACACCTGTGCGCTTGCAGAATTTATTAAAAAAATTTCTTTTCTAATCAATAGAAAAGTAGCAACAAGTTTTTGATGCCGTTGTTGGAGAATTGTTATTTTTAAATTTTCGATTTTTCTGGTTTTAGGTATATTCATGTTAAGTTAATTTACTTTTTATTCAAAAGAAGTCATTTTTTAATTTTCAATCTTTTCTTATTTAAAAAAAATGTTTTTTTTTTCGCTGCATTGATTTTCGATTCTATTTATTTAGTTTCTGTTTTAGTCATTTTCACATAGCAAGTTTCTGTCGCAAGTCTGGTATTTATTTTCACATAGCAAGTTCATTTTCCATATTGCATTCATTTTAGTTATGCATTTTATTCTAACCATTTACGTTTCTATTACTTGCTGCTTGCATTATTATCACGTATCCATTTGGTTCTATTGCTACTCAATCACGTATCACAATCCATAAATTTCATTTTCACGTGTTAAATTATTCACCATATTCATTTCTATGATTCACGTATCATAAAGCATTCACTTCAATTCTGCATTCATTTTACATTTGTTCTTTTCACTTAATCATTCATTTTTTGCTACTAACCATTTAACTTCTATTTAGCTTCAACATTCACACATGTTCATTTAGTCTTTTTAGCATACATTAGTTGCATACGTTGGTTTTTGCCTTTAATTAGTTTCTCCTTTTCACGATCATTTAGTTTCTTATGTTGCATTCTTCACATGACCTTTCTTTGGCATGTACTTCATTAGTTTCATATGATAGTGTTCATTTTCAGGTACTTCATTTTCATGTATTTGATTTGCATCGAACAAAAGCATTCACATTAGTTGCATACTTTCATACTTTGTCTGCCACGTTAGTTTTCATTCATTTTTTTTATTTTTGCATGATTTAATTTTCTGCATGTTTTAATTTTCTGCATGTTTCAATTTTCTGCATGTTTTAATTTTTAGGTCATCAGCTTTTCGTATTTTTTGCATTTATTGTTTTTTGAATTTCATTTTGGTGCATGTGATTCATTTTGTGTTTTTTTACAAACCACTTTCTCTTACTGCTTCATGAAATTATTATTATTTTCTTTGTCTGGCAGTTTCACTTTATCAAGTATCTGCCCTTAGAGATATAAACTTGTACAACAACATAGCAACTTAATATAGCTCTAACTCAGTAGTTCTACGCCATTCAACAACAATGATCTAGGGATCGAGCAATTGCAAACTTTGGAGTTTGATTCGATAGCGCTTCTTAGTTGCACTGGACGGAGTGCCATACCCCTTTGTAGGTAATTTTCTACTCTACAGGTGACCAACAGAAACTGTTTAAATTTGCTTTTGGCTGTTGCATCTTGATTTGTCTATGTGCGTTTGGTCAAGAAATAATTTTAACCGTTTAGAAAGACAAAACATATCATCAAACAAATCAAAGGAATTTTCAGATCAAATGGATATAGCAATCATAATTTACATCACGGTTCACCTAAATCGTCACTGGATCACATGCTAGAAATACTAAATTTCATGAGAACGGACCATTATCCCTTAGAGACCAATGCTATCCAACTAGACTGTTCAACCTTCGATTATTTCATTTCCACCCACCGAAGGAAATAATTTTAAGCTAAAACATTCTTTATTCCAAGGGGTACCAAAATTCACTGGGTCTGAAAATGCTTATGAATTTCTTAGTGAATTTGAGTTATACGCTTCTACAACTAAAATGCAACAACTTTCTAATGAATCCATCAAGCTAAGACTTATTCCATCCATGCTTTTAGAAAGTGCAAAAAGATGGCTTAATTATCTTCCTAAAAACTGAACTAAAAGTTAGGACGATTTCATTACTATATATTTGAAATTTTTTCCCTTTCCACAAAACTCTAAAAATTCGAATAGAAATCAATCAATTCTCTCGGAACAAAGGAGAAACTTTTTCAAAATATTTTGAAAGGTTCAATGAATTGTCATGTAGTTGCCCACATCATGCAATCCTTAAACACGTTTTGTGCCAAATCATTTATAAAGGGCTTAACTATCAAACAAGATCCCAACTCAAATCAGTGTGCGGAGGAAAATTCATGGAAAAAACAAACGAGGAAGCTTGGGAACTTTTAGAAGAATATTTGAAAAAGGATATGCAATGGGAAACAATTCGTGTTCCAATTCGTACTTTAAACAGAGGAGTACATGCCATTGACCCATCACGTCTTCCTATAGAAGCCCAAACTCCTCAAGAAGGAGAAGGACTACCCCATTACTACACATAAGACCAAATCAATGCTATAGCTCAAAACTGTCTGATGATACCAAATCCAAATCCTAACAATGCGGCTAATCCATCCTATATGTATCCGATGATGCCAAATCCAAATTATCAAGCCCCATCCCCCGATGCTCAAAATTCTCAACCGACTCCTCAAACAAAACCTTCGAGTCAACCATATAGGCATCTTAATTTCAATCCATTAACCCAACCTTCTTAACCTTTACAAGAAGTTACTCGATTGGAAAAACAACTCTCTAAATAAAATGACGAAATCACTAACCAAGATGGGAGAATTGAGAAAATCTCTAAACAAAATGAACAAATGTTGATTATGATGATGGTCCTCATGAAAATCAATGAGAAAGATAAATTGCCTAGTCAACCCGAAGTGAATCCAAAGTATAACTCTTGAGGAGTAAATCTTTGTGAGGACAAAAATGTAAATTTGATTAATGCTGTCACCATATAAGGTCTAGAAAAAAGGTAAACAACCATGTCAGCAACCCTGACATCCTTCTTAAGTTTACTCTTACTTCAAAATTCTAAGACTCAGTCGACACCCACTATTGTCGATCCAATCGACTCTCATTCTTTATCCAAAGTTGGAAATCTCAACCACACTTTAACTTCTGATATTGGTAACCCAAACGTTCTAGCTTCCTTATCTTCACCCTCCAATATAACACCTTCTTCTTCGAATGAAAAATTTGCCGAACCCATAGCTCCATTTCCGCATAGACTCAACAAAAAGAAGAAGAAACCCGCTAATTTTGACCAAATTCTTGAAATCTTCAAACAAGTTCGAATCAATATTCCACTTCTTGATACCATGGAGCAAATTCCTCAATACGCCAAATGTCTTAAAGAGCTACGTACTCAAAAACGTGCCACTAACGTTCCTAAGACTGCATTTCTAACTGCAAACACTAGCTCCGTTCTTCCGAATCCCTCCCCAATCAAGTATAAGGACCCTGGTTGTCCTACAATCGATTGTAAAATCGGTAACACTCACATTAGTCATGGCATACTCGATTTTGGAGCGAGTGTGAATCTTTTGCCTTACACTATGTATAGTCAACTTGGACTAGAGGAATTAAAGCCTACAAACATCACAATTTAACTAGCTGATTGATTTGTCAAAAAACCATTGGGTACAGCTGAAGATGTTTTGACACAAATCGACCAATTCTATTTTTTCGTCGATTTCATAGTCCTAGAGACTACACCTATCTCAAATCCTAACAGTGAAATTCCTTTGATATTAGGTCGTCCATTTTTAGCAACATCAAATGCTATCATAAACTGTAAGAATGGTCAACTCCGACTTTCCTTTGGGCACCTAACCATTGAACTAAATATCTTCAGTCTTAACAAACAACCAAGGGATCTTGAAACAGAAGAAGTTGACATGATCAAAACAATTGTAGAAAATGATTTTAGTAATACAACAAAGTCTCTTAACATGTGTCTAGATCAATGAAGATGAATACATTTGTGAATTAAATGATATGCTATACTCTTTTCATAATTCACTAGAATTAAATCAGTTGATGTCTACTGAAGCCTCAAAAGAAGAACGTCCTAAATTAGACCTTAAACTTCTTCTAAAGGATCTTAAGAACGCATATTTAGATTCTTTGAAAAATCTCCCTATAATCTTGGCCTCCGATCTCATTAAGGACCAAGAACAACTTTTGAAAATTTTAAGGGAAAATAAAGAGCCGTTAGGATGAGTAATTTATGATATTTAGGTTATTAGTCCATCAATCATCGAATAAATTTAATTAATGAGGCTAAACCTACTTGCGAAGCTCATAGGCGATTAAACCCTAATATGAGAGAAGTGATAAAGGAAGAAACGATCAAAGGTTTAGACAATGACATTATTTACCCTATCTTTGACTGTACTTAGGTAAGTCTAGTATAAGTTGTACCAAAGAAGTCTGGAATCACTATGACCACAAATAAGAATAACAAACTTGTTCCCACAAAAGTGTTATATCCCATAATTTTTGGCAATATAAATTTAATAATATGTGTTAAAAATTAAATTGATTTGATAATTTTTGCTAATAAAATTTGAATTGATTTAATAATCTTCTTTTAATAAATATTTAAATTGGAAGATTTTATCTTTTTAAAGCTAATAAATTGTTTTCTGTTTATAATATATAGAATTGTATATATTGTGAATAGATAAGCTTTGGTTTGGAATTTAGTAAATGAATCAATTTTCTAATTCTAATTTATTTTTGGTAAATTGGAAATTTTGATTTAAATTTAACATTTAGCTTTTCAAAGAAATTTAATAAATATCTATGTGGTTTGTAAATATTAAAGGTAAATCTTATTTGTTTTAAATTTTATTTAATTAACTTAAATATGAATTTAAATTAGATTAACATAAAAGCTTTGTTTTATTTTCTTTTTAAATATTGCTTGAAATTATATATAAGAATTTAAATTAAAAATTACATATGATCTTAATATATTGAGTAATAGAAGTGATTTGTAATCTCTTTTATAAATTATTTAAATTTGTTAAATTTGTTAATTTCAAATGATAATTATAATACCTAGTTTTTATAAACATAAATAAATTTTCTAGAAATAGGATTTGTTATTTTTAAATTTAATAAGAGTTATATATGCATCTATATATAACTCGATTTTTAAATTGGATTTTATAATTTAGTTTAAATTTGGATTTAGTGTTTTGAAATTTAAAGGAATAAGTACTTAAAAATATTTGAATAAGCTTTTATTTATAATTTGTTTTGTTTCATTTCTCTTAAAATTAAAAAGAGCGAAATTTAATTATATACATAAAAAGTAATAAATTTGGATTTAAAAGCTTTTATAAACAATTTAAATAAAAATAAAAATACTCTTAAGACGTGTGTAAATCTCTTAACACTCAAATGACATGTGTTAAGGCATAAATTAATCAAGGTGACAAATGTTAAAAATTAGAACAAGTGTCCTAATTACTTTAGGAAAATAATTAATGAATTGTTAATAGTTAATAAAGGTTATTAACTAAGGATTATTAATAATTAATTAATGTGATTAATTTTTAATAATTAATTATATTAATTAATTTAAAGATAATCATTTGTGTAAATTGTAAAGTATATTTACTTATGGAAGTAATTAAGGAAATTAATTACTAATTGTAATTAATTGAGTTTAATTTGATTAGATTAAGTTAATTAATTCAGTTTAATTAATTTAGAATAATCATTTGATGATTTGTGAAGTATAATTACTTAATGTAATTAAATGAAGAGAAATTACTTAGGAAAGTAATTAATGGGTAATTACTGGATGTAATTAATTGAAGGTGATTTGATGATGAAAGTAATTTGAGTATAATTGCTTTGTAAAATTAATCAAGGGATTAATTAGAGATAATTAATTAAGGAATAATCAATTTATTTGGTGAAGTAATTAAGGGTAGTTAATTACTGAATGGAGTTAATCACGGATGATTAACAATTATGGTTTAAATAAAGATTAATTACTTAATGTAATTAATTTATATAGAAAGTATAATTAGAGATCGTTAATTATTATAGTTAATGATGTAATTAAGAGCAGATTTATTTTGGACATAATTAATAAATGAAGGAATTAATTAATGTAATTAATTAAGGATTAATGTAATTAATTATAATTAATTAATTTATAAGTAACTAAAGATTAATTACTGTATTTGGTTAAGAATAATTAATTTGTGAAATTAATTAATGGATAATTACTTGAATATAATTAAAGGTTAATTAATCAGAGATGATTAATTAAAATTAATAATTGGTTGATGATTAATTAATTGATTGATAACTAATTAATGATTACGTAAGCAAGTTTGATAATGGTAATTAATTTAATTTACTTTAAATTAATTAGAAATGATGTAATTAATTTAATTTATTTTAAATTAATTATATTTGGTGTGATTATTAATCTTTGCTTATATAGATGGATGATGTTGTTTGCCTTGAATAGTTTGAATCTCAGATATGAGATAAGTAATGTTGAGTGATATGGATGCACTGGTTGCATTGTGATGATGATTTGGATTATCTTTTGATAATGATAATATGGATTGTCTATTGTGATGATTACCTATTGTGAATCTGAAATTATCTATCTGTGTGTTTATAGATAATTGAATTGTTTTAAACCTTTAAAACAACTTGGCCTTAAAAGATACGCTTTGGATTTCGATGAGACCTAGATCAGGTTTCCAGATTTGGATATCTGAAAACCACATCGATCCAAATTAACGATAGGTTGTGAATCTCATGTGAAGAGTGAAGACTTGAGATGTAAGAACTATTCGTCAGTATAACTCTGAGGGTGATTCTGAGATGAGTTTGACAAGGTAGTACTTTCAGATTCGAGATGAAGATTCAGCGTGCAAGGGCCACGTCGTTAACTCTGAGGGTGATTCCAAAATGAGTGTAACGAGATAATGCCTTCGGTTTCGTTCGAACCCGGAACGAACTTGTATGGATTGAATGCTTTCAGAACATCGTCAGGTGGACGATGAGCATTCTAAGAGATGTGTTCTCTAAAGGTAATTGTAGCCTCAAGCCTCATCAACCGGGAATGGCTAAAACAGGGGAGGTTCAGCAAGGCTAAGTGGTCATGCCCAAGTAGGACGAGATTTTCCCCTGTCTAGAAGTCCTTTTTTATTTTGGCTGTGTGGGCGGTTGGAACGTACGCCAACTGCGGGGTTGTCTTGTTCGGGACTGTCCAGTAAGGGATGGTTCCGGTCTTTTGTTGTAGGGGATTGAGAGTGATCCTCGGTACGGTGATCTAGGCCACGTACTGTGACGGGCGGTACCCCGGTGCCTTGCCATTGTATGGAATCCAAAATCCAATAAGTGCCAACGGTTTTGATTGTATAACCCACTTTTGTGGCTAGTAGCTGGAATTTATTAGATGTAACAATTTCGGCTATTTCATACTTACTTGAAAACCTTAGAACTATTATAATATCACCGGATTTCCTATCAAATGTTTTGGTTAGCGTATGGTAAAAACTTTTTCCATGTTTATGTGTGGGAAGTCTTACATGATACCTTTCTTTTCAAAGGTTTTTCAAAGTTAAGCAACTTTGACCTGTTACTCACACCAGACCCATGTTTGACCCGGAGTTTATCTTCTATTTTCTTAAACTCTTGGGTACTCAAATTTTCATGAGTAGCCAAGGGATTCAGTTTAGCTTTGATGAATTATGAAGGAGCAATGGAGCAGGAGCCTTCGGCGCTAGATATATAGTTTCGGCTGTGTGATCTCTATGTTGGTATCTCTTTGTTTGAATTGTATTGAGTTGTATAACTAGACAGGTGTTTATAGCTATCTAGTATGTGATGTATATACTGTGTAACTCCGATTAGAGTTGTATACTATGTAATATTTATGTTATTAATATAATTTATTCGTTCCGTTGTTGAGATTCAGATGTTGTTTCTTGTTTCTTCTCTTTCTTTTCTTTTTTCTATCCATTTCTTTCTTCAAGATGATGTGATTTTCTATGGTGAGAAAGTCGGGTCGTCACAGGTGGTATCAGAGCGCTAGGTTGAGTGAATACCTAGTCTTTGAAGTGATTTCTTTCTTGAGAGAGCGTATTAGTAATTTTAAATATATATATATGTGTGTGTATATATATATTTACTTCTACCTATTTGTTGGGTTACCTGTTCGGGTTTTCCAATATAAGTTATAAAGGTAGATAAGGTAGTGGGGTGTGTAACATGACTACTACCAATGGTTGGAGTTTGAATGTTGAGGTTGAAAGTGTATCTATCGAGACTATAGACCTAATACCGTCTCGAGTAAGTTTTGCAGTGGATGTAAGGATTTCATCGATCTCTGAAGGATACCTTTCAAAGGTTTGGAGTCCATCTTGGTAGTGCAAGTTGGATGAGTAGAGTCGGATCTGTCGGTTGGGCAGAAGAGAATAATGGTATCTTGATACCTCAGGAATTAGTAGCTGTGTGATGAGACGCAGTGACTATGGATGTCTCTGAAGATGTTTCTTTGGAACAAGTTTAGGAAGTATGTCTGCTTCAATGTTGTGGCTGGGTTCAGTATGTTTCTGTCTGGTTTGAGGTCTGAGTTTCTCGAAGAGCTTTGGATTGGGAAGTCTTTGGCGTCGGTGTCAGCAGTGCAGCTCGGAGTGTTCTGTGTGCCAGCAAGAAGGTCTTTTGGTTAGCAGTTTTTCTGGAGGTGGAGTTCAGAAGCAGCAGAGTGGATCCATTTCTTCGATGGATTGGCTAGATAAGCATAAGATGTTCTGATTGGTAAAGAGAGAACAGTTTTCTTTGGATATTAGGCTTGGTTGATCACAAAAGTGACTTGCGATAGTTTGAGTGATCTCTTGAGTTGTCAGAATTTTGTCCGCATCTGGAGATTGCGTTTTCTTATCGACTGGATTCCAGAGTGGTTCAGTTTAGTAGAAGGATGACTTCTAGAGCAAAGGTTTGGTGAAGCAGCTTAGGGATCAGGTGGAACATCTGAGTTTTCTTTTATGGATCTGTTGGACCATATTTCTGAGATGTGTTGTCCAATCCGTGCTCGTGTTCTTCAGCATTTTCATCTACTTCAGATCAGAGTTGTGCGGCGGAAGTAGTTTGAGAATGCTTTAGTTTTGTCTTTTCCGGATAGGAGAAGTAACTTAGTCTTCTGATGTTTGTGGAGTAGAGTTGGTGTTCTTGGTTTTGGATTGATCTTGAGGAAATCATTATGACGGGTTGTTTTGGTCGAGTTTGTTTCTAAAGACGTCAGCGAAGGTTGAGCTGATAGGGAGTGATGAAGAAAGCCCAGGATCGTCAGAAAAGTATTTTGTGAATAAGAGACGAAGGAATTTGGATTCCGGATTCGGAGATTTAATTTTGGGTAAGTTTTCTCCGATCTAAAGAGCTTTAAGATTGAGTAAGACTGGGTAAGTCAGCTCCGAAGTGTTTTGGATCTTTTCTGTGTTCTTGTGAGGATTAGTGTTTGATTTTCAAGGTTGAATTGCCAGTTTGGATAACTGGGATTCGATGTGTTTCACGTATCTCTAAGGGAGTACGTGTATGATTTATCTTTGGTTGTGGAACCAGCAATTCAGGAGGATGTGATTATTGAGTCAGACTTGTCTGTAGTCTAATATCCTGTTTAGTTTTGTAGATCTAGTTGGATAGAAGCTCTGTAGCTTAGTAGTATTGATTATTTGGATTCTGTAGAGTGAGTATCCCGATATTTATACTTGGGAAATTCTAGAAAATCCTATCCAGAATTTTGTCTGGATAGTTAGATTTGTTTGTTTGAATGAACTGGTTGCTATGGTTGTTGGCATTTGTTTGATAATATATGCTTGTGTTTTAAAATTAAATCTTAAGATAGATTATTAAATTACCTTTGCCTTTAAATTTCGGGGACGAAATTCTTTTAGGGGGGGAGAATGTGATATCTCGGAATTTTTGGCAATATAAATTTAATAATCCGTGTTAAAAATTAAATTGATTTGATTACTTTTGTTAATAAAATTTGAATTGATTTAATAATCTTCTTTTAATAAATATTTAAATTGGAAGATTAAATTTATTTATATATACATAAAAAGTAATAAATTTAGATTTAAAAGCTTTTATAAACAATTTAAATTAAAATAAAAATATTCTTAAGACGTGTTTAAATCTCTTAACACTTAGATGACATGTGTTAAGGCATAAATTAATCAAGGTGACAAATGTTAAAAATTAGAACAATTGTCCTAATTAATTTTTCATTTTTCTTTTGTTTTAATTAGATCATTTTATGCTTATATAAACACATTGCCCTTCATTCTCATTTTCTTTTTCTATTCTTCTTTTTCAAAACTTAAGTAATCTTCAGCTAAAAAAAATCAAACCTGAAACCAGTATTCCTCTAACCAAAATAACCCAAATACTATCTGAAATCATCCTCAAATCTGAAATGCAAATTAAGTATAAACATGTAGCCTCTTCAAAACATCAACCTGATCATCAGTTTACAACATTCAAAAGCCTGCATGCAACTGCAAAGCTCACTCCATGCCTGCATTTTCCTTTTTTCGGAAGCATGCATGCAATTGTAAAAAGCAGGGAGTAAGCAATGCAGAAAAACAAGGTTAAATTTTTTTAAAAAGCAAACTGCAGTTTTAAAGAACTACATCAACTCAAGTTCAAAGCACATTCAGGTTCAAGCTTTTCAATAAACAAGTGCTCTGCTCATAAAAATTCCTGGTGAGTAACATTTTTATTTAAAACTAATTTAAGTAAATATAGTTGCTTGATTATTTCCTGATATGGTCATGATTTATGTGAATGAATATGGTAGAATTCTCTGTTTAAATGTTTGGGTTTCTGAATGCATGCTTGTGTTATGATGTGTTCGTGCCTGATCTAATTCCAGGTTTAAATCCTGATCAAAATCATGATCTCATGTTCAAATCCTTGTTAAGGTTTAAGATTCAAACAATATATGGTTATGTAACATAAGTTAATGTTTAAAATTTTATTTAATAAAAAAATGAAAAAACTGTAAAGTCTCTGGAAAACAAAATATAACAAAGCAAACATTTAGTAAGTGAAAATTTAAATATCCAGATTCATTGATCCAGAAGTATAAGTTGATTACTTATACTAAAACTTGATTTTTAAATACATAAATTATAATTTTTAGTTTAAAAATGATAGAGCATTACTTGTTTAACCAGAAATCATGTTTTGGGTTGTAATTAATGATCTAGATGGTCGGGGTGGCCAGCACCGTTTCTGGTGATGGAATGGTGATAGTAGAACCAAGGAATAATATTGGGAAGAGGGTTAATGCATTGAGGCAGTGGTGATTAAGGATTAAAGTTTTTAACCTTAGTTTCTTTTGTTGATCAGAAATTTGATCGTCGCAAACCCTATGGATGATCGAGCTTTCCCAGTTTCGAGTAGGTGATTGATGGGGTGTGGAATAGGTCGTGGCCGGAGGTGAAGCTTCTTTGGTGGTCGGAGTTTTGTGTTTGAGGCGATTTCCAGTAATCGACTTTGTTCCAGTTTTAAGCTCGAAGCTCGATTTTGATTTTTAGTTTCTATAAGTTGTTTGATGGTCGGAATTGTATTAGGTGTTGACCGTCGACTTGCGCATGTAGTCGCGAGAGGTCGGAGTTGGCAGTAGTTGTGGTGCAGGTGCATGGTGATCATGGGTATTAGCTGTTGTTTTGGGGGAAAATGGGTTCTCGTGTTTGGTTCGGGCTGTTTCATGTTTTTGCTCGAAGCATGGGGGTGTTGGACTCGAAGTAGTTGTTGTTGTGGGCTCGGGTGAGTTTGATTGTCACAGGTTTATGTATTAAACCTGACAGTAATTAAGTTTTAAATGAATTCAAATGGATGTGTTACTCGAGTTACTCGAGTTATTTTAGTGATTTGTTCGAGTTAGATTAGGTTAGGCTCGAATATTTTAATTGTGGCTCGAGTTAGTGTTGTTGCAGATTAGAAACTTGTTCTGTTTTCAAATTTAAAACTGAATTTAAAGTATAAAGCAAAAATTGGTTAAGTGTTTAAAAATGTTTCTTAAAAGAATTTGAATTTAAATTGGAGTTTGAAATATAAAGGAATGTTTTAAAACAAAGTTTTAAACTGATTCAAATCTGAATTTGAATCTTTGGTTTAAAATAAATTGAAGTTCTATAAATTTTAGTGTTTAACAATTTTGAATGATAAAGTAAAATTTAAATGTTTTGAATTTAAAAAGGAATTTGTTTTAAACTCTTGTAAAATTTCTTTTATAAGAAAAATTATTATTTATCATGTAAATTTAAAGGTTTTTAAATTGATTTTAAATTTTGTTGAAGATAAATTGAGTTTCATTTTAAAACTTGAATTTAAAATGAAATTTGAAATTAAGTTTGGAAATGAATGTTTTCAAATATCTTTGTGAATGATAATTTAACCATAGATAAGAAAAAGTTTATCTTAAAGTTAAATTAGCATTTAATGATTTGTTATTGATTTAATTATTAGGGTAATTAAATGGATAATTAATTTATTTAATAAATTAATGAAATGAATAATTACTTAAAGTAATTAAGGGTTTTAAACTTAAAAGTTTAAATATTAATTATTTTTAAAATAATTAACTTGTATTTTATGAATCATTAATTAAATAGGATTTTATTTTTAATTAATGATTAGTAATTAATTAATCAAGTAATAAAGGATTAATTAAGTTACAGCTAACACTTAATTAGTCAAATAATTAGGAATTAATTAGTGGGCTATTAATGGTTAATTAATTGGAAATCAATAATGATTGAAATAAGTTAATTACTTTAGGAAAATAATTAATGAATTGTTAATAGTTAATAAAGGTTATTAACTAAGGATTATTAATAATTAATGCGATTAATTTTTAATAATTAATTAGATTAATTAATTTAAAGATAATCATTTGTGTAAATTGTGAAGTATATTTACTTATGGTAGTAATTAAGGAAATTAATTACTAATTGTAATTAATTGAGTTTAATTTGATCAGATTAAGTTAATTAATTCAGTTTAATTAATTTAGAATAATCATTTGATGATTTGTGAAGTATAATTACTTAATGTAATTAAATGAAGAGAAATTACTTAGGAAAGTAATTAATGGGTAACTACTGGATGTAATTAATTGAAGGTGATTTGATGATGAAAATAATTTGAATATAATTACTTTGTAAAATTAATCAAGGGATTAATTAGAGATAATTAATTAATTAATAATCAATTTATTTGGTGAAGTAATTTAGGGTAGTTAATTACTGAATGAAGTTAATCAAGGGCGATTAACAATAATGGTTTAAATAAAGGTTAATTACTTAATGTAATTAATTTAAATAGAAAATATAATTAGAGATCATTAAATATTATAATTAATGATGTAATTAGGAATAGATTTATTTTGGAAATAATAAATAAATGAAGGAATTAATTAATTAATGTAATTAATTAAGGATTAATGTAATTAATTATAATTACTTTATTTATAAGTAACTAAAGATTAATTACTGTATTTGGTTAAGAATAATTAATTTGTGAAATTAATTAATGGATAATTACTTTAATATAATTAAAGGTTAATTAGCCAGAGATGATTAATTACAATGAATAATTGGTTAATGATTAATTAATTGATTGATAATTAATTAATGATTACGTAAGCAAGTTTGATAATGGTAATTAATTTAATTAACTTTAAATTAATTAGAAATGATGTAATTAATTTAATTTATTTTAAATTAATTATATTTGGTGTGATTATTAATCATTGCTTATATGGATGGATGATGTTGTTTGCCTTGAATAGTTTGAATCTCAGATATGAGATAAGTAATGTTGAGTGATATGGATGCATTGGTTGCATTGTGATGATGATTTGGATTATCTTTTGATAATGATAATATGGATTGTCTTTTGTGATGATTACCTATTGTGAATCTGAAATTGTGTATCTGTGTGTATGTAGATAATTGAATTGTTTTAAACCTTTAAAACAACTTGGCCTTAAAAGATATGCTTTGGATTTCGACGAGACCGGGATCGGGTTTCCAGATTTGGATATCCGAAAACCACATCGATCCAAATTAATGATAGGTCGTGAATCTCATGTGAAGAATGAAGACTCGAGATGTAAGAACTATTCGTCAGTATAACTCTGAGGGTGATTCCAAGATGAGTTTGACGGGGTAGTACTTTCAGATTCGAGATGAAGATTCAGAGTGCAAGGGTTATCGTCGTTAACTCTTAGGGTGATTCCAAAATGAGTGTAACGAGATAATGCCTTCGGTTTCGTTCGAACCCGGAACGAACTTGTATGGATTGAATGCTTTCAGAACATTGTCAGGTGGACGATGAGCATTCTAAGAGATGTGTTCTCTAAAGGTAATCGTAGCCTCAAGCCTCATCAACCGAGAATGGGTAAAACAGGGGAGGTGCAGCAAGGCTAAGTGGGTCATGCCCAAGTAGGACAAGATTTTCTCCTGTCTAGAAATCCCTTTTTATTTCGGCTGTGTGGGCGGTTGGAACGTACGCCAACTGCGGGGTTGTCTTGTTCAGAACTGTCCAGTAAGGGATGGTTCCGGTCTTGTGTTGCAGGGGATTGGAAGTGATCCTCGGTACGGTGATCTAGGCCACGTACTGTGACGGGCGGTACCCCGGTAGCCCTGCCATTGTATGGAATCCAAAATCCTATAAGTGCCAACGGTTTTGATTGTATTACCCACTTTTGTGGCTAGTAGCTAGAATTTAAAAGATGTAACAATTTCGGCTGTTTCATATTTACTTGAAAACCCTAGAACTATTATAACATCACCGGATTTCCTATCAAATGTTTTGGTTAGCGTAAGGTAAATCTTTTTTCCATGTTTATGTGCAAGAAGTCTTACGTGATACCTTTCTTTTCAAATGTTTTTCAAAGTTAAGCAACTTTAACATGTTACTCACACCAGACCCATGTCTAACCCGGAGTTTATCTTCTGTTTTCTTAAACTCTTGGGTACTCAAATTTTCACGAGTAGCCAAGGGATTCAGGTTAACTTTGACGAATTATGGAGGAGCAATGGAGCAGGAGGCTTCGGCGCTAGATATATAGTTTCCGCTGTGTGTTGTCTGTGTTGGTGTCTCTTTTTTTGAGTTGTATTGAGTTGTATAACTAGACAGGTGTTTATAACTGTCTAGTATGTGTTGTATATACTGTGTAACTTTGATTAGTGTTGTATACTATGTAATATTTATGTTATTAATATAATTTATTCGTTCCGCTATTGAATTCTTATGTTGTTTCTTCTTTCTTTTCTATTTTCTATCCCTTTCTTTCTTCAAGATGATGCGATTTTCTATGGTGAGAAAGTCGGGTCGTAACAAAAAGTCAAAACAAAATGGCGCATTTGCATCAATTATCAAAAACTCAATGCAGCAATAAGAAAAGATCATTTTCCCTCCCCTTCATTGATCAAATGCTCGAACGCTTAGCCGAGCGTGAATATTATTGTTTTCTTGATGGTTACTCCGACTATAATCAAATTCCCATTGCGCCAGAGGACCAACAAAAAATGACGTTCACATGCCCCTTCGAAACTTTCGCTTATCGTCACATGCCCTTCGGTCTTTGTAATGCTCCCGCTGCCTTCAGAGATGTATGATGAATATATTTTTTGATATGGTGGAGGATTTATTAGAAATATTCATCAATGATTTTTCGATCTATGTATCATCTTTCGATTAATGCCTCCTTCATTTGGAAGATGTCTTAAAGCGATGTAAGGAAAAATCTCTTGTGCTTAATTAGGAAAAATGTCATTTTATGGTTAAGCGAGGAATAGTCTTAGGTCATGTTGTCTCTAAAAGTGGCCTAGTTGAAAAATCTAAAGTTGATCTTATTGTTGACCTTCCTCCTCTATGGTCCGTCAAGGACATTCGCTCATTTATAGCCATGCAGGATTTTATTGGAGGTTCATTAAAGATTTTTCAAAAATTTCAAAGCCTCTTTCAAATCCTTAGGCTAATGTTAAACTAGAATTTTCCAATGAATGTAAAAGGTCTTTTGAAACCCTTAAATCGATCTTGACCCTTGCATCTATCATCCAACATCCAAATTGGATTTTGCCTTTCGAACTAATGTGTGTGCTTCTGATTATGCCGTTGGAGCCATCATAGGTCAACGGACCAATAATGTAAAGACCCGAAAATCCGTACTCCTTTGAGCTGGCAACATTCCACAACCATCCAACCAAAGGGGAACAAACTTCCGAATCTTTAGGGTTTAAGAAGAAGAAAGAGATAGAAGAAGAGAGAAGGAAGAGAGAAGAAGAAAACAGAACAGCAACAGAAACAACAGAAAGAACAATAAAACAATATCAGAATCTCACAATCGCAGCGGAACAACATATAATAGATAAATGAATAATCATTAAAACAAAAGAACTATACATTTTATACATATATATCACATTACATTCATTTCATCATCAGAGTGTACAACAAACAACAGCAACCAGCGGAAAAGAAATACTATATACAATATAATATACTATGCCATCCAGCTCGCCTCCAGATATCTGTAGCAACACCTGAATCCAGAATGACCTGATAACCTAACTCTAGACTGCCCGTGTGGAAATTTGTGGGCACCCAGAGTTTAGGAAGGGAACAATAAACTCCAGGTAAGTCATGTGACTGGTGTGAGAACTAAAACAGTTATTTATCTTTAAAACAAAGAATAAGATAATTTTAAATAAATTCGCAATGCTTTTTAGAAAATGAGACTACCATAAGGCCTCCCGCACACACACACAATGCAAACGCAGAATCAGAGGAGATTTCTCCTTATGATAGTCAAAGATGCTTGATACGCATTAAAAAGAACATTTGATATTATTACTAGTGCATAGTGTAGGCAAAATTCATTTCGAAAATAGAATATAAATCTTAGCCAACATGCGACCATTGTCGTATGTCTACTATAGCTACCATCTAAACAGTGGTGACCGCCATAAGTAAATGGCAGGTTCTACAACTAAAACCATACAGGGTTTCGTATTGGGAATTGGATTTCCAACAAATGGTCAGGCCAAGGAACTTCCCATTGCCACATGGAAACGCCTCTGGAATGACGTCCCGAGAACCTAACCGGATCTCTGCCAACACAAGGCCGGGTTACCCCTAACTGGGTAACAACTGACACGAATATGTCATTCCCCGATCGTAACCGATCTATATCCGAGGATCCCCGATTTCCAACAACCACAAAGTAATTAATTTGCAGTAACCACATAGGTTAAGTATCTGGGCTCCATACCATGATACCACCTCTATCCAGAAGGAATGACATACACTAAAGCGAGCTACCCCTCATAACCTTGCTGCATCTTTCCTGTTTTGACCATTTCGGGGTGTGAGGCTCGATGAAGTCTCGTCCACAAAGCCACGCTTTACAAAAGCAGTGCTTTGGGTCAACAAATGATCAAAGCAATGATCATCAAGATAGACGATCAAACAAATGATCCTATCACAAACGATCAACCAATGATTATTTCACAGCAACACTCAGCATGCCACGTTACCAATTTGGGAATGTATCACTAGTGACCATCAACTATATAACCTCTGAGCTCGTACGTCTCAGAGAAGGGTGTTAAGCTAAGAGAATAAATTCTCCGCCACCAACAGAAATATATTTGATAGAAACCAGCTTTACATCTCAAATTGTAACGTCAGACATACAATCCATACAAGTCTGTTCCGGGATCGAACGGAACCGAAGGCACTTCCAAAGAAGTCCTAGCAATCCGGATATTCATTAATCACGTCCGGACGTCCCGTCACTAAGGGTGATAAAACCTCTGTACCGGAGATCAGCCGATGCAGAGTAACTCGACGGTAATCCATCCGTTTTCACAATTATCCGGTCTTCAACACCGGTCTTCAAATGCAATTTATAACGACGTATCACATATTCGGAGTGGGTTATACGACCCCATGGTCCTTTCCCGGTTAACCCGAATAGTGAGCGCTTATTTAAAAATAAGTGTGGCATCCAAATTCAAGCAATCACAACAAATACCTATTTAAAGGTAAATATTGATAGTCGGTTATTTAACTATCAATAAAGATGCGCAACATCATCAGATTCCAAATAATTCCCAAATTATTTATTTTCCCAAAAATATCTTTACAAGATATAAATTTTTCCACACTTCGAAAATAACCAATGTTTATTTTGAAACCAATTTTCCCTTTCCATTTATAAATTCCATAGTGAATTTATATTTCAGAATATCTACTGATCTACATTTTTCAATAGATTTCCAATATTCAATTCCAATTTATCTTCAAGAAGATAAATTCTTAAAAACATTCCATTTCATATTGGAAAAGCATTTCCATACTTATTTAATAAGTAATTCACTAAATCTTATTTATTTTCAACAATTTGAAAATATTCAATATACTTAAACCATAGTTAAGTATATATTTCATTCTTTAAGGAAATCATTCTTTTATTCACATTTATTTGGGTCAAAACGAATGTTGCGTAAAACATTGTTACGACAACCCAAAATCACTAGTATAGGGATTCGAAATTAAATAGATATATAAATCCCAATATTATATCAAATATTTCCTTTCGGAAATCATTTACTATAACAACAGTGTTATAGTCCGCCATTTTCTTATTTTCTCGAAAACGTTTATTTCAACAATAAATGTTGAAATCTACGACTTCCTTTCCTTATATTTCTCGAAAACGTCTATTTCAACAATGAATGTTGAAATCTATGTTTTCGATACTTGATGCATTTTAAAACATCTTTAAATCGTTTTAAATTCCATTTAAAACATCCTTTTCCCAAAAGATATCCATTTTATTTAATGATATATTCACTGTTCAAAAACGTGAATATAACTCCTTTAACAAATTCTATATTCAATTTATCAAATTCCATCTATTTCCGAATTTATAACAATGTTTATAAATTCCATCTCTATTTATAAACTTCAATTTACTAATCTCTTTTATTAAATCCAATTCAATTTATATAACCCAATTATAAACCAAAATCTCTATTATAAGTTGAATACTTGTAATATTATTTTTTATCAAATCATTCCTTTGAACTTCACAGATTTTTAAATCTTATTTCTTATAAGATTTCTTTATATATTTTCTTTCAATTTCAACTTATAAAAATTTCTTTTATTAACTGTTTCTATCAGTATCCATTTAAATGGCCAAAAGCCAGTTTATAAGTTAATTTCCTATAAAACTTTTATTTTCAACATCTATTCATTTGATAACTTTCACAACTTATAAATCTATAAATTTTTATGAAAACCATTTTACACATCAACTTAACACTTAATAAACTCGTTTCATAATTCCAATAAATTTAATTTACAAATATCAATTTATAAAATCTCTCATGTAACTATTTATGATAATTATTCAAAACCCAAATCTAACTATTTTATAAATCTATTTATTTTAAAATTTTCCTTTTGGGTTATATTTTATAGAAGTATCAATTTTTATAACATAAAAACTTATACGTTTATTTATTTTAAAGTGAATCAATTCAAAAATTAAATAAAACATATACTTTGGAAAAAAAATCACTTTAAAATCCCTTTAAAAATAAAAATCGTTATTTTTAACTTTAAAAATGAATCCGATGATGCAACAGCATCATATAATCAATCACGGGAACAACATCATATATATCAATATGAAAGTCAACAATCATCACAATATTTATAAACAAATACATATTTGTGAGGAATCCAGTTGGATCCCTCCAACCTGTTTCCCTGCATCCACAGACGTTAGCACAATACCAATTCCACTTCGAGGTGGAATATCGCGGTATATGGGATTTATAAAATATATATCCGCTTAATAGGCGGCGCAATAGGGTTTCATCCGCTATACAATGCGGGAAATCAATCAATTGAATTGATAAGAAAAATTGAATGTAAATCGATTAAATGTAAAAGATTGAATAAATTGGAAGTTGAATAAATTGAATGGAAGTCAACTTAATATTTAACCAAATTGAATATCATGAAGAGTAAATAAATTTGGTTGTGTGGTGTATACATTGATTGTTAGTTGGATTGAATTCAAGTAAATTAACTCGATAATTTATTAATTTGTGAAATAATTTCAAATGGAATGAATATGAATATGGAATGTAAATAAAATTGAATATAATCAATTGGAAAAGTAAGATGAATTGAAATGGTATCAATTTAAATTAATTATAAACTAGAATGAATATGAATTCGTTTTGCTTAGAAATGAATAGAATGAAGAAAATGAATTGTAAACTATGGAATTAAATGGACAATGGCATATGAATTGGTCGTAAGCAACTAAAGATGAATTGAAACTTTAGGAATTGCAAATGAAATTGAAATGCAAAATTGATTGAAAATGAATGAAATTGGATATGTAACTTCGATAGTAAAGCTAAAAATGGTATAAGTAGTATATATTGAAAATTTTGAAATGGAATGTGCAAAATGATTTGAATGTTGGAATTGGATACTACTACTAGCAGGTTTTACAAATAAACTTCCTTGAGTCGTCTATTATGCTAGCAAAACTCTTAACGAAGCTCAATTGAATTACTCAACCATAGAAAAAGAGTTTTTAGCAGTTGTCTTTGCCCTCGATAAATTTAGATCGTATCTCATAGGTTCTAAGGTCATAGTTTACACCGTTCATGCCACATTGTGGTATTTACTCATGAAAAAGGATACCAAACCCCGCTTAATCCATTAGATCTTCCTTTTCAAGAGTTTGACCTAGAAATGTTGGATAAAAAGGGTTCTAAAAACGTCATAGCTGATCATCTTTCTTGTATTGGTAATGAAAACATCGATAGCTCTCAAATCAACGATCATTTTTCTGATGAACAAATTCTTTCCATTTCCAGTGCACCATGGTACATGGACATCATAGATTATCTTGTCACAAATGAAACACCTTCCCATTAGTCAAAAAATGATATAAAAAAATTTCTCTCTAATTTTCGAAACTTTTACTGGGACGATCCTTATCACTTCAAATATTGCACCAGTCAAATCATACGATGATGTGTCCCCGAACATGAATTCTATAGCATCCTCTCTTTTTCACATAATCAAGCATGTGGAGGACGTTTTGGAGCAAAGAAAATGTTGCCAAGGTGTTACCGTGTGGTTTTTAGTGGCCTTATCTTTTTCATGACGCCCACGAATTTTTCTCAACTGCGCTAGACGTCAACAAACAGGTTGTATTTCCAAACATAACATGATGCCCCCAAACCCAATCTTTGTCATTGAAATTTTTGTTGGTTAGGGAATCGATTTCATAGGACCTTTTCCTAATTCTTTTGGAAATCTCTACATCCTACTTGTAGTAGATTATGTGTCTAAATGGGTTGAGGCCATTCTATGAATGACAATAAAGTTGTTGCCAAATTTCTAAAAGAAAATAAATTTTCTTGTTTTGGCACACCACGAGCTATTATAAGAAATAACGGTTCTCATTTTTGTAATCATGCTTTTGAATATCTTCTTAAGGAATACTCTATCACTCATAAACTATCTACTCCACATCATCCACAGACTAGCGGTCAAGTCGAGATTTCCAATAGATAAATTAAATAAATTCTCGAAATACTGTTAACTTCAAAAGAAAAGATTAGTCATCTAAATTGATAGATGCACTTTTGGCATTTCGCATAGCTTATAAAACTAATCTAGGAATGTCACCATACCAGTTATATCTTTGAAAAAGCATGTCATTTACCAATTGAGCTCGAGCACCGCGCACTTTGGGCAATCAAATACCTTAATTTTGACATAGAAAAAGCTAGATCGCATCGTAAATTATAATTTCTAGAATTAGAAGAATAAAGAAATGTAGCATATGAAAATGCGAAGATTTATAAAGATAAAACTAAATTTTATCATGATAAATCCATACTTCGTAAGACATTCGAGGTAGGTCAAAAAGTTCTCTTATATAATTCAAGACTTCATTTACTTCTGGGCAAATTGAGATCTCGATGGACAAGTCTATATATTATGAAAATAGTGTAACCTTATGGTGTAGTTGAAATTGAAAATCTTAGGGATGGTTCCATTTCAAAGGTCAATATACAATGCTTGAAGCCATTTCTAGAGTCTGAACAGCACAAGGATGATGAGTTCATGGATCTCCATGAACCTAGCTATTCGGCATGAGCCACTCACTATCTTGTACATATCAGGTGTTTTTTTATTTTTTTATTTTTCCCTTCTGTTTTGCATTTGCATTCCATTTGATAGTTGGGACACCGTCTCATTCCAGTGTGGGAGGGACACATATCTTATATTGTTTATTCATTTTACATACTGTTGCATTAAAAAAATCTCCTCATTTATTTTCCAATTTCATTTCAACTTTTCAAGCTTCGTCTCATTTTCTTCTCATTTTACATTATTTTCATGACTTTGATTTATTTTTAATTAGTAAGACAAAGTAAGTAGACAGTTGAAGTCAATTGATGAATATTTTTTGTGAATCACTAGTTTCAAATGTAAATATAATGAAAAGTTGAATTACAAGCGATAATAGTGAGGTTAGTATATAGGGGAATTCATAGGTGATGGTTATGAAATCCTTTCTAAATTATAGACTCTGTTTAAAAAAAGTGGTAGATTTAAAGTACATGCATTGACATTTAAAATCATTAAAGACAAGTGATGTTAAGTTGATTTGCATAATTCTCTTTTCTTATTTCAGAATTTTATTAATAAGAAACACCTAGAGTCAATAGGAATGCACACTTATGAAAGTGTGCCACGCTCCATACTCTTCTCACGTAATCACGCAAGGTAGTGCATGGATGGTATACCTTGGTCCAAAAGTTAGGTGTATATATATAAAAAATTATTTTTAGTAAAAAGAAAGTAAGCAATTGAAATTGAAACCCAAACACTTAGACTTTATTGATTTGGCTTGTTATAGAAAAGGAAATGAAAATACCATTTTGAAAAACTGTGATTAAAAATAAAGAATTTAGTTCATGGCTCCACTACATTATCAACTGAAACAACTGGCCAAATTAGAATTAATGTATGAAAACTTGAGTTATAACGAAATTTGTGGTTAGTGAGGAACCGAAAAATTTCTTGACATTGACTAAAACATGTATACATTATTTTGTTATGATTATTCGGAAATAAATCAAGTCTCTAGTTGTAAAATAATTTTTTCCACTCATGTAGTGCATAGAATCATAGCATACTGCATTTGGATTTTATGCGTAGTAAACGTTGAAAACCGTCATTGGACACCACTTATCCTACTAGGGACACCTAGAGGTTTAACAGCTTATTGCATACGCAATGCAATCATATTTCCTATACAAAAGGATGTATTTAGTTTTTATTTTCTTGCTTATTCGAGGATGAATAAAGTTCTAGTGTGGGGGTAATTGATGAACATATTTTTCTGCATTTTAAACCATTTGTTTCATATATTTTTATTTTAACAAAATAGTATTATACAGGTATTTTTTTTGATTCTGCAGACTATAGATTCAGGAATGCAATGTTAAAATTAAACGATTGTGGCGTTCATTGGTTCAAAAGACACGCAGCAAGGAGTGCAACATTTTGAACACTGAATAAATCAAAGTAAAAGCATATATCATTTCAAAAATGCTAGCTCACCTTCAAATGTTGTTCAAGCATGGTCATGCTTAAATTGGTTTCAAAGATTATACATTCTCCAATTCAAGTTTTCCATATTATCAAACAAAGTCATGTGAATAATTCAAGCAAAGGAGCAGCTCACGTTTTCTTCATGGTCACATTATTTTGTATGAAAGCATGGCCACGAAGCAACATATATTTCATGTTTTATATCCTAAGCAAGATCACGAGAAGGCCAATCAATACATGGTCGCGTTTAAATCAAGCAACGTTGGACCACTCATAACCTCACAATTCTTCAATTTCAAAGCTCACATAGTTATTTGAATGCCACTAGACTAATTCTTTTACCAATTCAAACAATAACCACATGCTACTCAAGTTTGATATATTCAAAGGCAAACCAATTCAAAGCAACGTGGCCACATATATTTTCGGCAACAAGACTTATTTTAGGAATGAAAATCTATAAATGGAGAATGAGATGGCAACCAGAGAATATATAATCTCTTACCCCATTACTCTTCTTTTAGTTTACTTTTAATTTCAGCAATGTTTTTAATTTCGTATAGAATACGTAGGATTCTTAATTAGATTTAGCAATTTATTTACTCTTGTCCTTAGTTAATTTCAACACTCTTTCAAGTTAGTTAATCAATTTAGTTCATTTTATTTTAGGTGTTTGCTCTGTTATTTTCTTTTACGCACTTTTAGTTTCTGCTCTGATTTCTACAATTTTACATTATGACTGCGATTTCATTTAGATTCAAAATTGATTCGAGTATAATATTGCTTTTTTCTGTTCAAGGACGACCATCAAATTAGTTTAACGCGCCTAAGATTTAAATATGGATTTCAAATATTTTAAAACACAATTCCCCGTGTTCGACCTGCATATTACACACCTGTGCGCTTGAAGAATTTATTAAAATTTGTGCTTTTCTAATTAACAGAAAAGTACCAACACGTGCAGGAGGCATGATAGCTATTTAGAGTTCTTTTCTATTTTGATTCCGATGTGTTTTGTTGTAAAGGAAAATTTATTTAATTTCCTAGTTATATATACGCCATCATCCAAGGGGAATCTTCATATGACGCTCTTGGCATATGTTGTAATAATAATATTTTCTTTGAACGTGGTTCTTGAATATGGCATTATGTAATGAATTTAAACTGTTTTGATATGGAATGTGAAGGTTGTTTAATGATTTTAATTTTTTTTTTCATATCCCAGTGTTTCTATTATATCAATGTATTTACTATTACCGTATTTGGTCATCGAGTATTAATAACTATGGATAACTGCAGCATCCATAGCCATTAGTTTTTGGGCCACCAAATGGAGGATGTTACACATTGGTATCAAAGCATAGGTTTATAAAACCTAAAGGAAATTTAAACTCAAAAGATTTTCAAAACATAATTCATGAATTAGAAAAGGATTGGGGTTTAGGATAATGCTATAGTAACTTACTTGTATTTGATATATACACAAGTATGTATTCCTCTCTCTCTTAGACCATTCATCTATACCTTACTAAGGCTCATATGCAGATTTATGAGAAAGAAGATACAGAGGTAGGAAATTGAGGAGGATCTCTCGGTGGAGGAAGCACCACAATAAATAGAAATGTTCGACCCACCAAGAGGAACCCAGGTCGACATGCTAATGCTAACCAAAATGCAGATGCCATGTGGGTGCTAGAAATCCACCGGTGGATATAGGGATGATATGTCAGTTCTTTGGCAATCTGATGCAAGAAGGAGTTACTGGGAATGGTGGAGGAGCTAATCCTGTGGCTCCAATTGGAAATAATTATGCTAAGTTGAGCAGAAATTACACTAGTCTTGGTGGAGAGCCATTTGTGGGTACAAAGGATGCCATAGAAGTTGAGAATTAGGTGTTACCTTGTGCGAGAATCTTCACTGATTTGGTTTTGGATGGTGAGCAGAAGAGGAAGCTAGCCTCTAGGCAGTTGCAAGGGGCAACGCTTCATTGGTGGAATAGTGTTACTGCCGAAGGTCCAAAGGAAGAATTAAGTTGGGTAGAGTTTCGAAGGAGATTTGAGCAGAGTTTTTGGTCTGAAGTTGATAAGTCAGCACTACTTAGAAAGTTTATGGATTTGGTGCAAGGAGAGATGTCAGTAATTGAGTATGCTACTAAGTTTGATGGTTGTCCCAATATGGGTATGCTGAGCGGTTTATTCAAGGATTAAGGCCAGGATTGCTAGGGTGACCATGACACATCTCCATGATCCTTGTAATGTAATTGTGGAGATGGCAATCCGACATGAGGAGATGCTTGCAATTTGTGTGAAAGAAAAGCCGGTTAAAGCCTAGGGTTCTCGGGGAAAGAAGAGAAAGTTCTTTAAGAAGAAGGGAGCCCAGAAGGGAGAAGTTGCTAAGAAGGCAAATGATGATCTAATTTGCTTCAATTGTGATAAGAAAAGTCATTATGCTCATGAGTGCCAGTCAAGTAAGGGGAAGCAGGCTATATAAAAGAAGGGTGTGAAGTGTTTTAACTATGATCAAGTTGGGCATTATAAGAATCAGCGTCTAGACTGTCAAGGCGGACCAGGGGTTACTGTTGGACCATCATTAGCTAGGCCAAATGCAGCTGAAAAAGGGAATACGGTGATGGAAGGTGCGCTTTGATTCAGGGTATATCCGTTAGGGTACAATTTGATACCGATGCGTCACATTCATTTAAATCTCAATGTTTAGTTTTAGGTTATGCTTAGAACCCACATGCCTTGTTACTTCCTTAAGGGTTGCGAATCCGATAGGGGGTATGCAACTCTGGGGATGAGATGTGACCAATAAAAACTTGATTTGTTATGTTATAGTTTTGCATGTTGTTTGTATATTTTTGTTTTTGTAGATTTCGGGATCACCTTGGGTATGGATTGGTTGGGTAAGTATAAGGCTAGGATATTTTGCAAGGATAGGGAAATATCACTAAGTCACCTTAATAGTCATAACTGAATCATATTCTCAGTGGAAAACTCAGACTGAAGTATTTGTGCTTTGTTACGTGCTATGGAAGTGAGAGAAGAGATAAGTCAGATTTGAGTAGCAAAAAAGTTTGCAGATGTGTTTGAGCCGGTTATAGGACTACCGTTGAAACGAGCTGTTGAGTTTCGGATAGATCTTGTGCCGAAAGCTGAACATATCAGTAGACCACCTAGCTGGATAAAACCAACTGAGATGAAGGAATTAAGGTGCAGCTAATGGATCTAGAAGGAAGGAATTTTATTAGACCATGTAGTTCGCCTTAAGGAGTGGCTACGGTGTTCGTGAAGAAGCCTGACGGGTCGTTGAGGATGTGTATCGAGTATCGTAAGTTGAATGAGAGGACAAGTAAGTATAAGTATCATTTGTCGAGAATTGATGATCTATTCGAACAGTTGTGTGGAACCAAAGTATTTTCATAGCTGGATTTGCCAACGGGTTTCCATCAATTAAGAGTGGCAATGGATAGTATTATAGTGACAGCGTTTCAGACTAGGTTTGTTTCGTATGAGTGGTTAGTAATGCCATTCTGATTAACGAATGCACCTGCTTTCTTCATGGATTTGATGAACCAAATTTTCCGATAGTATTTGGATAGGTTCATGTTGGTATTTATAGAAAACATCTTAGTATACTCTAAGGATGAAAGAGAGCATGAGGATCATCTCGGAGTAATGCTTAAGATAGTGTGGCAGCATTAGCTAAAAGCGAATTTTTTTCCAAGTGTCTTTTTTAGAGGAATGAGGTTAAATTTCTTGGTCATGTGGTTTCAGAGAAGGGCTTGTCAGTCGATATAGACAAGATCGAAACTGTTAATAATTGGAAGAGACTAGAGATGATGACTGAGGTTAGAAGTTTTCTTGGACTTGCTGGCTATTACTAGATATTCATTATGGATTTTTTATGGATAGTAGCACCTTTGACTAAGTTAACTAGGAAGGATGTGAAGTTTGTCTGGTCTAACTAATGTGAGGAGCATTCCTTAAGTTAAAGCATTTGTTGACCAATGCACCTATGTTAGTAGTTCCAGATGAAAACCACAGGTTGGTGGTGTATATCGATGCATGTAGGACTGGATTAGGAGCTGTGTTGATGTAGAAGGGTAAAGTTATTGCCTACACTTCAAGATAGCTTAGACCACATGAAGTGAGATATCCTACTTATGATTTGGAGTTGGCTGCAGTGATCTTCGCATTGAAGATTTGGAGACATTATCACTTTGGCGAGAGATTTAAGCTTAATCTATACACATATCATAAATCCTTAAGGTATTTATTCTCTCAAAAGGAGTTGAATATGCGACAGCATAGGTGGTAGGAGTTTTTAGCAGCTTATGATTTTGTTAAGGAATATACTACTGGGAAAGGAAATAAGGTAGCGATACTCTTAGCTGAAGACATCAAAATGTGTTAGCTATGTTGGCAAAATGGAAAGAATTAGAAGCTTTGACTACTTGTAGTGTGCAGTTAAGATCAATTGCTATTTCTAGTCAGAGCACTGTCATGTTGTCCTGTTTAGAAGTTTAACCTGTGCTGATCGAAAGGATTGCTTCTAAGAAGAAAGAGGATCTAGTCTTAGCCAAGAAGATTAGATGATCTAAACGATTTTGGTCCTGACCAGAGAGGATGATTGAGCAAGAAGGGACGGTTTTGTGTTTCGAATGTTGAGGAATTAAGGAAATAAATCCTTGGAGATTATCATCGGTCCAAGTTTACGATTCATCCGGAGGGACCAAGTTGTATCAAGATATGAAGAGGAGCTTCTGTTGAGAAGGTATGAAGAGGGATGTTGGCTTGTATGTTAGGCATTGTGCAAACAGTCAACAAGTGAAGGCCGAACATCAAAAGACGAGTGGATTGCTTTAGCCTTTGGGGATTCTAGTTTAGAAATAAGATTCGATATCCATGGATTTTATAGACCGGTTGCTAAGATCAAATAGAGGAAATGAAAGCATATAGGTTATGGTGGATAGGCTGACCAAGGGTGCACATTTCATTTCGGTTAAGTCTACCAAGAGATACCTGTTCTAGCTAAGCTGTTCATGAAAATCATAGTTAGACTGCATGGAATTCCTAGTGGTATAGTCAGTGACAAAGATGATTTGTTCACTAGTGAATTCTAGAAGAGTCTACAGGAGATGTTAGGCACTACGCTCAAGATGAGTACTGCGTATCACCCTTACACGGATGGGCAAATTGAGAGAGTCAATAAGGCACTCAAGGATTTATTGAGAGCTTGTGTATTGGACTTTGGTGGGTCTTAGGAAGATCACCTATATTTGTTTGAGTTTTCCTATAATAATAGTTATCAGACTAGCATAGAAATGGCGCCTTTTGGAGCTTTGTATGGGAGGTCATGCAAATCACCAGCATGTTGGTTAAAGACTGGAGAAAGATTAGTCTTAGGTCTAGATCTGGTTAGAGAGGCGATAGAGAGGATTGAATTGATCTGAGAAATGAAAAAAGGAAGCTCGGTCTAGGAAGAAGATTTACGCAGATAAGAGGTGTAAGGACCTAGAATTCTCAGTTGGAGATATGGTTTTCATTAAAGTATCACTGATGAAGGGAGTGGTACGATTTGGAAAGTCAGGAAAACTGGCATAGAGATATGTTAGTCTGTTCCAAGTTATAGAGAGAATTGGAAACTCACATGCATAGAAGAGTTGCCGAGCAGTATGGCAGCTATCCATAATGTGTTTCATGTGTCTCATCTTCACAAGTATGTGAATGATCCCGAGACTAATATTCCTCCGACAGGGTTGAAATATTTGATAGTAGAGCCTTAGTTGACCTTTTTTAGACAACCAGTTCGGATTGTAGCAAGAGATGAGAAAGATTGAGGAACAAGATAATCAAGTTGGTGAAAGTTCAGCGAAGCGACAACGAGAAGGACAGTACTTGGGAGACATAAGGCAGGATTAGAGATACTTATCCTTATCTGCTTTGAGGATGTGTCTATATTAGCTTTATATAGATAGTTGCTAGTAAGGTAGGCTAGTATGATTGTTAGGGGCGGTTACAAATGATTGACATGTTTAGTATTTAGTTCTTAAAGAATTTCGAGGAGGAAATTCTTTAAGGAGGGGAGCATGTAACACCCCTAATTTTTAATAACATCATCAAAGAGATTTAATTAGATAAATTAAATAGAATAATGTAAATGTTAGAGTGATAAGGGGACTGAGATTTGAAAATTTATATTTAGTGGCCAGCTTAATTAAATAAATAGGCTTATGAATGGTTTTATATGTTAATTAATTAAACAAGGGCATATTAGGAATAGCTGCACCTCTTTTACTCATGGTTATACTCTCTGTTCACATTCATTATCTCAATATAAAAACGTAAATCCAAGAAAGAAAAGCCGGTCATTACGTAGGAAGAAAAGAGGAGATAAATCAATCTAAATTATAGCGATCAAGCAAGGGGAATTGATCTCAATTAAATCTCAAATTCCTTATCCTAATCAAGGAATAATAATCAAAATCATCTCTATTTATATTTTTATGATTGTTTGATTTTCTGGTTTAAGTTTAAATCCATTATAACGAATTTGATGATGATATGCTTGGATTTCATGATATGATTTATTCAAATAAGTTTGTTTGATAATTGTTTTATACGGTTTTAAGGCTAAAATCATTTATTTTGGATTTCGAATGCCATGAGGAATTTATATGTTATGTAAAACATTAATTTGGAGTAGGGTTTTAATTTCGATAATTTTCCAAACTATGGAAAATTTATTATGAATTTTCAAAGAAAGATATAAATGATTGGGTTTATAAATTAATTTCAGAAATTATCTGAAGGATTTGGATCTGAAATTTATACATGTTAGATAACATATTGAAAGTGAACTTCTATGATTTTTAAGGATTTTTCCCAAGTGATATATTATGGAAATTAAATTATTTTGGAAGGAGGCCTTAAACGATTTTATTGTTTTGCTTAATGGAAGGGTTTATTTGTTAATTAACCTTTGTTTAGATCTGAAATTATGCAGCAGTTTTATTTTAAGATAGAATTAGAAAGTTCATGGCAATCAATTAAATATTTACAAATAGGTAGGTTAGCTAAAAAGCATTTACTTTAAAGGCATTAAACATGTTTACCCAAAAATTATGTTTCGCCTCTTTAGTAGTACCTTTCGACCCTGTACTTCCACTCAACCAAGTCGAAACCAACTTTGTCAAAACCAATACACATGGTATCAATATATTAGTATGTAGTGCATTGGAAGAAAAGGAGGCATGTATGTCGTCGAAAACGTGCTTCCGAAGGTGACGAAACCAGTTAGCTTTCGAAGATATCTATTTTATTATCTAAAGAAAAGCGCTTGCCTTGTTTTTGATGAATACTTTCAAAGGAGTCGAAAACCAATGCTTTCGAAACGGTCTTTAAAATAGCTTTCGAAAGAGTTTCCATGTTTTTAAATTAATGCATTCGAAAGGGGTAGCTTTAACCCAATCAAAACCCTGTTGCCAACCATATGCCTTTCGACAGGATTGAAGTCATCAACAAGATCGAAAGGTAGATTGTGTTTTATAAATATAATCCACTTCCTAAAGCTTTCAAAAGGGTTTAAGTGTTTCGAAGGCAATAACTTTGAAAGGAGTTTCGAAGCTAATCTCCAAATGTTTTAGTTAAATTATTTAAGCTTTCAAAAGGATGGTTCCGTAGCCATCAGTTTTTCCCCAAACTCTTTTATATGATGTATAATGGTTTCAAAAGGGGCACTTTCGTTTATGTTTACTTTAATCCAAAATATGTTTTAAAAGAAAAACTCAATGGTTTCGAAAGGGGTACTTTCAATAATTTTGAAGCTATTCTTCTAAGAGTTAATAAGTAATAATTTAATAGTTTTGAGAGGTATGTTTTGATGGTTTTGAAAGAGATGATTTACAGCGTTTTGAAAGGCGTAGAATTAGTGTTTTGAAAAGAATATTTGAATGCTTTCGAAGGAGGTCATCCAATGGTTTCGAAAGTTGAAGTTATAGGTTTCGAAGTCTTAGTTTTTAAAACAATGAATCCTATCTCATTTTTGACGGAAGATCATGGCATAATTGAGGAGTTTTTAAATGGCTTTAAAGATGAAGTTTTTGAAGGAGCTTTCCTTGATAAAATAATTGGTTGAAGAGAATAACCATGTTTTATGTAAAAACAATTTCAAGGGTATTAAATTACAGGTGTTGATACTATTATGTTATTATGTTTGCTTCTTCTAATATATATATGTGTGTGTGTGTGTGTGTGTGTGTGTGTGTGTGTGTGTGTATACACATTATGATGAACCCATAACTGTACTTTGGAGATAAAGGGTGGAATAACCTTTTTGGTTGACCCAGTAATGAATATAAATTGAGTTAACTCTTGAATGAGTAGAATTGCATCCAGAAGGTGAGGAGGAAGAAAAGAATATAGGATGCATAAACACTGATTAAGAAGTTGTTCGATAGATGGGTTCATAATAAACCCATGAAAACTATGATTAGAAAGAGTTATTGGCTAGGGCCAATAGGTTTTCTATGAAAAATATATTCGGATTAAGTTATTGACAGAAGTCAATAGGTTCCTAGTCAACCTATGAAAACAAGGATATGAGGGAAGTTATTGGAGATACCAATTGGTTCAAGGAACCATGAAACAATAAAGTTATTGGCATGGTCCAATAGGTTCTTAGTGATCCCATGAAAACTATGAAACCAGACAGGGAGTCCCTAAACATTAAACAGGTTATTTAGTCAGCCCATGAAAACTATTAGGATAATTGTGACCCTAGAAGCAATAACTAAGACAGATAGTCAGAATTAATGGGGTTGGGTAATCCATAATTGATTCACTTGTTAGCACATCATCATAATATTTTGGACTTTTATGTTTTAACCATTATGGATGCAGGAGCATTGTATATGGTTTTTATAAATTTTTGGATAAGATACTAATGAGGGGAAAACCCATTCATCTAAGCAGCGTGGTCTCATTAGATATCTAAATGGTTTTCGATGATAGGTTATTATACATACCAGGCTTTATGTCTGACTCGAAGTTTATGTTTTCCCCCTAAACTCTCGGGTGCTCAATTAATTTTGAGTAGTTTGAGAGTTGAGGTTTTTAGGTACCTCTTTCGATGAATAAGCTTTCAGAGACGTGCGTCAGGCATAATAGCTATTTAGAGATCTTTTCTATTTTTATTCCGCTGCATTTTTTTGTAAAGGCAAAGTTTGTTAATTGCCTAGTTATATATACTCTAATCATCCAAAGGGGCATCTTCATACGTCGCTCTTGGTGTATATTGTAGTAATTATATTTTCTCCAAACATGGTTCTCGAATCTAGGATTATATAATGAATTTGAATTGTTTTGAAATGGAATGTGAAGGTTATTTAATGATTTTAGAAATTTTCCATATCTGTGTGTTTCTTTTATATCAGTGTATTTAATATTACCATATTTAGTCATCGAGGATTGATAACGATGGATGACTACAACATCAGTAACCTTTTGTAACGCCCCGAAAATTTTCGACTTTCGAAAATTCAACATCGATACTCACTTTATCGACTGCCGAGAAATCGAAGGCCGGAAACCCGAAAAGTTATGGTTTTAGAAAAAGAAAGAGGTAGAAGAAGATAGAAAAAGATAGAACAGAACAGAAGAAATAACAGAACAACATCAGAATCTCACAATTCGCAGCGGAACAACATATATTAATAAATGAATAATCTTTAAACAAAGAACTATATCAGTTATTACATTACATTTCATTTCATCAAATCATCAGAGTGTACAACAACATACAACAACAACAATGCAGCGGAAAAAGAAATACTATATAAATTAGTAATACGCCATGCCATCCAGCTTGCCTCCAGCAACTCCTGAATATCCTGAATAAACCTTAACTCTTGACTGCCCGTGTGAAAATTGGTGGGCACCCAGAGTTTAGGAACGAAAACAATAAACTCCGAGTCAGTCATGAGACTGGTGTGAGAACTCAAAACAGTTTATTTACTTTAAAATCAAAATAGAGGAATATTTTTAATCCAATTCGCAATGCTTTCAAAAATGAGACTACCATAAGGCCTCTCGCACACACACACAATACAAACGCTGAATCGGAGGAGATTTCTCCTTATGATAGTCAAAGATGCTTGATACGCATTTAAAATAACATTTGATATTATTACTAGTGCATAGTGTAGGCAAAATTCGTTTCGAAAATAGAATATAAATCTTAGCCAACATACGACCATTATCGTATGCCTACTGTAGCTAACCATGTTCAATAGCAGGTTACCGCCACATTCCATGGCAGGTTCTACAACTAAAACCGTACAAGTCTCGTATTGTTTCTTTGGATTTCCAACAAATGGTCAGGCCAAGGAACTTCCCATTGCCACATGGAAACGCCTCTGGAATGACGTCCCGAGAACCAAACCGGATCTCTGCCAACACAAGGCCGGGTTACCCCTAACTGGGTAACTACTGACACGAATATGTCATCCCCCGATCGTAACCGATCTATCCGAGGATCCTTGATTTCCAACAACCACAAAAATATGCAGTAACAACATAGGTTAAATATCTGGGCTCCATACCATGATACCACCTCTATCCAGAAGGAATGACATGCACTAAAGGGCGCTACCCCTAATAACCTTGCCGCATCCTTCCTGTTTTGACCATTTCCGGGGTGTGAGGTCCGACGAAGTCTCGTCCACAAAAACATACTTTATACAAAAGCCATGCTTTGGGTTAACAAATGATCATAGAAATGATCACAAAGATAAACGATCAAATAAATGATCCTATCACAAATGATCAACACAATGATCATTTCACAACAACACTCTGCATGCCACACTACCAAATTGGGAGTATATCACTAATAACCTTCAACTATATAACCTCTGAGCTCGTACGTCTCAGAGAAGGGTGTTAAGCTAAAAGAATAAATTCTCCGCCACCAACAGAAATATATTTGAAAGAAATCAGCTTTATATCTCAATTTGTAATGTCAGACATACAATCATACAAGTCTGTTCCGGGATCGAACAGAACCGAAGGCACTTACAAAGAAGTCCTTGCAATCCGGATATTCACTAATCACGACAGGACTTCCCGTCACTAAGGGTGATAAAACCTCTATATCGGAGATCAGCCGATGTAGAGTAACTCGACGGTAATCCTTCCGTTTTCACAAACATCCGGTCTTCAACACCGGTCATCAAATGCAATCCATAACGACGTATCACATATTCGGAATGGGTTATACGACCCCAAAGTCCTTTCCCGGCTAACCCGAATAGTGAGCGCTTATTCAAAAATAAGTGTGGCATTCAAATTCAAGCAATTCACAACAAATACCTATTTAAAGGTAAATATTGATAGTCGGATTATTTAACTATCAATAGGCATGCTCAACATCACCAAATCCAAATAATTTTCCAAATTATTTACTTTCCAAAACATCTTTACTAGATATAAAATTTCCACACTTCAAACATTTGAAAACAATTCTTCAAATAACTTTTCCTTGCTCGGAAATTTCTTTCATTCAACATGGTTCATTTAAACCAATTAAATAAATCCTTAACGATTTACTTTTTATTTACGTTCCAAGTTCGTAAATTTATTCCCACACTTTAAAAATAAATCAACGTTTATTTTTAAACTAATTTCCCCTTTCTTTTATAAATTCCATATTAATTTTATAATCCCAAAATATCTATGATATACGATTTTCAATCGATTTTCAATATTCACTTTCAATTTATCTTACAAGGATAAATTCTAAACATTCATTTCACATTGGAAAAATATTTCCATACTTATTTAATAATAAGTACATCACAAATCTATTTATTTTCAACATGTGAAAATATTCAATATACTTAAATCAAAATTTAGTATATATTTCCTTCTTTAAGAAATCCATTCTCTTAACGCATTTATTTGAGTCAAAAACGAATGTTACGTAAAACATCGTTACGACGACCCAAAATCACTAGTATAAGGATTCAAAGTTTTAAATAGATATATAAATCCCAATACTATACAAACCATTTCCTTTCGGAAACCATTTACTATAACAACAGTGTTATAGTCCACCATTTCCTTCTATTCTCGAAAACGTCTATTTCAACAATAAATGTTGAAATCTATGTATTCGATACTTAATGCATTTTAAAACGTCTTTAAAAATCATTACTTCGTTTAAACTTCACTTTCCAAAACTATCCATTTCATTTAATTATATACTCACTGTCCAAAATCGTGAATATAATTCCTTTCATATATTTCTATATCCAACTTATCAAATTCAATTGATTTCGGATTTATAAACAACGTTTATAAACTCCACTTATATTCTTATAAACTTTTATTTATAGAAACCCTTTCTATATCTCATTTTAAATGCCTAATCCGATTTATAAGCTAATCTCTTATAAATCTTTTATTTTACAAAACCTATTTATATTTATAACTTCACGATTTATAAATCAATAAATCTCCATTCACTTATAAAATCCATTTATATTTCTTTTTAGCACTTATAAAACGGGTTTCACAATTCCTATATTTTTAATCCATAAATATCAATATTTTAAATCTTTTATATAAATCGTTTATAATGATTCAAAATTCCCAATTTAACCATTTTATAAATTAATTAACTATTTATTTCCAAAAATCTCATTTATGTTATATTTCTCAAAAATCTTAATTTTTATAACATAAAAATTTATAACGTTTTAATTATTTAAAAGGAATCAATTCAAAATTTAATAAAACATATACTTTGAAAAAAATCATTTTAAAATTCTTTTAAAACCCAAATTTATTATTTCAAAACTCCAAAAATGGATCCGATGATGCAACATCACCCAATAGTCAATCACGACATCCAAATATCATATATCGATATGATAATCAACAAATATCAAAATATCTGTAAATAAGTCAATACAGTTGAGGAATCCAGTTGGATCCCTCCAACCTGTTTCCTGCATCCACAACATTAGCACAATACCAATTTCGCTCCAGTACGAAATTATCGCGGTATATGGGATTTAAAATATTATCCGCTTAATAGACGGCGCAATAGGGTCTCATCCGCCAAACAAAAAATGCGGGAAATCAATAACTCCAATATATACATATGCCAATATATATATATTGCTATTATATATAATACCAATTTCACTGTTTATGAAATATTCGCGGTATATGTTTTTAATAAATAACATCCGCTTACTAACGGCGCATAATGTCTATTTTAACAATCAATAGATAACAATCATCATTCAAACATGCATTCAAATATTTTAAATCTAACTATTTAAAATAAAATCGAAACCGATTCGATTGAGTGAGAAGTTCTCACCTTGATTTTAATTCCGTTTTAGCGATTTATTTCGAATAAAATTAAACGGACGTTTAATTTTACCCAAAATTCTCACTAATTCCAAACGACTCCAATCCAATTCCATCGCGTAGTGCTCGTCCATACGATTCCAACGCAACTGGTTTCGCGCGTTTTCGACCTCGTATGAAAAAGTTATGAATATTTGAAGTTTACACAAATTTTATATAAACAATTACAACATTTTAATTATAATTTTAAACCTACACAAATCTCAACCCTTGGATCCCCTGCCTCCATCATCCTGACCGTGCATACCCCTTCTTCCCCCTCTCACGCAACTACAGATTACAAATCACGTAAGAACCCATAAGCTCCAAGATTAGGGTTAAATTATACTTCCACTACGACGAACTATAGCTCGATCAGGATGCGCCAAATCGAAGCCCTTGCTCCCTCCTTCACTCGGCCCCAACCACCTGCAGCTCGGCCCCACCTGGTGCCTAGGGTTGCGTGCGCAAGCTACAGCCATCGGCCCCCCATAGCTCCCCCTACGCGACACTAAACCCCATCATATCTGTATGGATCTAAAGCACTCGTGAAGCTCTTCAATGTTGTAGTTGATCACTTCTTATAAATGTTTGTAGATTGGGAGAGATTGAGGGATGAAAATTGAAAAATTCTGGCCTTTGATGAAGCAACTGGCGGCTAGGGCAAATAGATTAGGGTTTAGTTATTTTTTTTTCTAAAATTTGTGAATTTATGTATTTATAGGAAAAAATCGAACACTATTCATCCGGAAATTCCGAACTCCGATTTACGCGCCGTAACCAGCGTTTATAGGGTTTACCCCGCGTTCCGGACACAATGGAATAGGTTTCGGAAGCTAATTCGGACATCTGTGCAAGTTATGGCAACAAACGATCGATTTAAATTAAACCGATTTAAACGATTTTCTAGGCGTTTTAATTTGTATCGGACAAACGGTAAATCCGATTGACTTGAAATTTGAAATCTTACAATAATATCACATTACGGATCCGATGAAACTGGTTTCGTCGAAATCTGAGACTTTTTGAAAAATGGCTATTTTAACTCGCCAAATTAATATTAAAAATAATTCGATGCGTTTCGAGCTGCTACGATCAAACGGTAACTCCGATTGACACGAAATTTGAAATCCGGTAATAACTAACTATTACGGATCCAATGGAACTGGTTTCGTTCAATTCTGAGACTGTTCAAAAATTGGCTATTTTCACTAGTCGATTTTAATATTAAAATATTCAATTTTCACAAATTAACTTTTAATTCGATTTTAAAAGTTCTAAAATATCGTTCTAACTCCAATATGATAAAATAAAATTTTACAAATCATTTTCAATCATATTTAACCCAATTTTCAATTATTTCCATAATTTAACATATTAAATTATTGATTTAATTATCCAATTAAATCCAATAATTCAAATAAAAATTTATTCGACTTATAAATTCACTTATTAATATTTAAAATTAATTAAATATTCAAACTTTTAATAAATTAAAATTCTGGGTCGTTACACCTTTAGTTTTGTGCCTCCAAGTGGGGGATGCTACATAACCCCCATATGGGCCTTTTCTATCAGCCCTTTTAATGTGTTTTAAATCGATTTAAATCCCAAATAAAATATTATGCAATTAGATATAGTTTAACGCTTATTGATATCGTATATTGATTAATATATTTATAACTGTTATAAATATTTAATAATATTTTTTCATCAATTCAAAATCAAATTTTATAATTAATATTTCATAGATATCAATTATAAATTAAGTTATAACAATTACAAATTAATTCAATCGTTTGGTCAAAGAAGAATTCATCATTTCGGTTGTGTTACTCGTCGGGTGTAAAACATAGTTAGCTATTAATATCAAACTATTCGAATATTAATGTTCACTCATCACTAGTGTAACATTTTGATTAACTTTATTGCTTACTTGGTTTCATCAAATCCAATTTTACTTTGTTAACCGTTACCCGATTGTGACTATTATTTACACTATTTCACTTCATCAAAACTATATTACTTTGGACTTATGGAATTTGGTAATGGTCAAAATTCCAATATCATCCACGTTCAACTCTAAAGTCCAAACAAAAATTCCTTGGTTCGACAATAACAATTATTATTAACCGAAATGCTCTGGACAGAGACTTTGATTTTAAGTCGACTTCAGTTGACCGTTATACTAATCCCATATAATCAAGGAGATGAATCCTCCCTTTCATAGTGCTTCACTTCCAATACTTCCACTCGGCCCAACTATAGTCACTCAATGGATGCCATGCCATGATTTAATTATAATCAAAGCGGATCTTTTATACTAAAGATTAACGGTATTCTCAAGTTGTGAGAACTGTGTAAATCAGATATATGGGTATTTTCTCTTTGATCTCATTATGTTAACCAATAGAAAACTATCAAATGAATCATTCCATAGATATTCAATTAGTGTTAGCACATAACCTCTAGATGCCCTAAACAGGAATAAGTAATACATTGGCCAACATATAGAGAGCGTTATGTACTCTAGTCCCAATGATGTATCAATATCAAGTCTCGATACGTCTTGACTGGGAATTTTTAGAATGATTTATTAAATTACTCATAGTTACAATACTTTGTAACTACTATTACAAAACATATCATTTATGTATTTTCTATTAAATATACTTTTAATTAAATTAATTAATTAATGTAACACATTATGTTATATAATAGAAAGAAAACGCTTTATATATCGAACAAGATTGGTTATTGAGTTAGATATATGTAACAAATTACATAATCGTCCCTAGGGCATACCCATAACTCTATCAATCTCCTACTTACACTTGGTGCAAATTATGGAATCTTATTCGAACTTCTCCAATCGGTTTTCTCAAAACCAATCGGGCCAGTCCCTCATAACGTGTATGCTATTATGCTTTAATTATCTACTTTGTCAACCAACTCTCCCCTAAGTTGATAAATTATTTTATCATGTGATACAATTTGAAGTATGTCTCTCAACTTCCACTGAGATTTAATTTTTGTTATGAACTATATCGTGACATTTTTATTATATAACAATGTTATGGGATTCTCAACATTTTGAATCATCCTCGACTCGGTTATAAATATGTGCATTTATTATACATATATTGCTTTTGTTTTGGCGATATTCAAGTCAATATACTTAGTCTTTTCATTAAATCACCCACAGTCTCTTCCAATTGAAACATTTCTAACTTAAAGATTCTTAACTTGAATTTATTATTAACATATTATGCTCGGTATCACTTATGAAGTTTCTGTCCAAACACTGCTGCATAATGAGTTCGTTGTTTCTGCAAATAGTTCTCTAGTATTTCATAAATACATAGGAACACTTCAAACAACCATTTACTGATATCTATTTGGATTTAATATTTGCTTTATGTAGCAAATACATAAAAAAATGACAAAATCGCATATGTCATAACATTTATGATAATTCCTATTGCTAATGCATAAGGAATCCAATTTACATGTTTCATATTAAATATTTTAATAAGGTGTCCTTACATATCGTTTGGGACATTCCCAATATCTTTTGTTCTTACTATAAAAGACATCATCTACCAGTTTAATGTCGAGTATTAAAACAACTAAAAGCAGATTTTAATACGTATGCATCATTAATAATTAGAAGTGTATTACTTACTTATGGTTTAGAAATAACTATGTACCTTTTAAGTTCTTTCTTATGAGCACATGCTTCCTTTGCATTTTGATTGACAATCAAACTATTTGATATTTCTGTCGAAACATTTGTTTAATTTTGATTCTTTTTTTAGTGCTACTTTTGTATCCATTCTCGAATCGTGTCCGAAAAACCAAAAAATTAAATATCGCTTCCATTAATTTTAAGACACTTTGGTTGTTATGTGCAGACAATCTAGTCTAAATCTACATTTATAACCTTTTACTTTAACACATATATACCAAAACATAAAGTCATACAAGACAATAAAAATGTGAGTAAAATCTGAACCAACTTGAGCACATCGAATGGTGAATCTATTACCTTAATTTTAACAATTGACATTCACAGTGCTATTCTTATCAATGTGGCTCATTATACTCCATCTGCATTTGTCTTTCTCTTAAAGACACATTTGCTACCAATGGATCATATCCCACTAAGTACAACTATCAGAATAATATTTTGATAATGTACTTGGAATCTATTTTCCTTTTGCATGTTGTACTATATCATAGAATCAATACTCTTAATGGTCTAATTAAACAACCGAGGATTATTCATTCTTGACATTGACAAGAAACTCGCAGTTCTCTTAAATGTATAAGAATACTCATTAGACATTCTAATATATTATGTTCATTACATTTGGTTAATTTCATTTTATCCCTCTTAATTAGTTTCATTTTTGGATCATCCAAATCCATTTTAGTACCAATAATTTGTTAAAGAAATTCCTTTTCTATGAAGTTGGTATTTCTTGAAACAACAATTATTTCTCAGTGCAAAAGAACAAATACTCACAAGCATTTTATGAATTTATTGTATAAAACCGTGTTCGCATTAGTTCACAATAAATTTATGTTCACAACATATATTTGTCATCTAATGACTATCATTTCCAAAATTCTCTTGGGACGATTCATACAAGATTCCTTACGTATAATTATATGTGCAGTCTTTCGACTTGCACAGCCCGCCATTTCCTTAGCCTAGGATATGCAGAGGTTTCTTAAAAACTCTTATCTCATATGGTTTTATAAACTAATCTTTAAATGATATTATGTTTAACCTCATATAGTACACTTAATTACACACCTTTTAGAAAGAATTTTACCCGTCTTCACTTATTATTAATCATGCGTTTTCTAACAAAGTTTGATTACTCCTTATCAATACATCATTATATATTATAGAGAGGAGTTACTTTTGAGGCTGAATCTTTGTTCATATTAGGTACATACTGAACTCTTTTCAATATGCTCACCCATTCAATCAAATCGAATCATTTATGCTCCATGTTATACTATTTAATTTCTTTTGATATTCTATGAGCTTATCACATACTTATACATGTTGTAATGACCTGTATTTTTGATATTTAAAATATTAAATTAAACAAGATTTTGAAATTTAATATTGTGAGAAATTAAAGTTCATGATTTATTAATGAGAAAAATAATTAGAATATAATTTAATATTATCCTTTGAGTGTTATTGACAACTATTTTAATGTAGTTCCAATCAATTGAAATAATTTTAAACTTAATTTGGTTATAATTGTAAATAGAGAATTAAATTGGATTTAATGAAATTGAAATATTATAATTAATATGGTAAAAGACGATAACTGTAGAATATGATTGTAATAAAATGTAAACTAATGTTAATTATATTCATAAGATAATAGTTGATTTAATAATAAGAGTGAGAACTGAAATAAAAGAAATTGATTAAAACTAAAATATAATTAACTAGGATTTTATTACAGTTGTAATTGAATGCTGAAACTTATGTAATGTTTAAATCTTGAATGTACATGGAATATTAATTTTAAAAGATTACTAATTTTTGTGTAATCAAGAGGGATGAAAATTGTTAACTTCTAGTTTGAATTAAGAAGTGATTAAACCAATTTAATAACTATTTATTTAATTAATGTGAAAATTATTTATTTTGGCCATTGTTTCGAATTTCGACGGAACCAGTTTCATCAGATCTGTAATACTGAATTGTTGTAGGATTTCAAGATTCGTAGCGATCGGACTTGTCGTTTGGCCATGCGAACTTGAAACACATAGAAATCAATTAATGGAATTTAAATGAATATAATTTGATTTTGAAAGCTAACTTATATATACAATGGAACTACGGTTTGAAACTAGTTCCATTTAGTTCAAAAATATAAAAAACCTATATTTTGATATATGAGATGACCTACTTTCGTTTAGGAAACTAAACAAGCTTTTCAGGTCGTTATTATCGTTTTGGCCCAATTCGATCTGTCCATTCGTTCTTATCTATTTCTGCCTATATATAGGCTATTATAAACGCTAGTAGCCATTTTATTTTCTATTGACTATACGTATATTTCTTTCTTATTTCCTCCTTCCAATGGTAGACAACCCAAACACTAGTTTCAATTTCAAATCAATCGTCAAAATTCAAACTGCTCAAACCATAAAAAATTACATATCGTTTGAAAGCTCACGGTGAACGCAATCCAAATCTATAATTCATTTATCGATCAGAGGTTTGGTTTGGCCAGAAATCAGCAGTTTATTCTCTGCCATCCATATGAGGGTTTCGTGATCGGTGGTGGATCTTCAACGATATGGCATCGACTGGTGCTGAAGCGTAGAGGAGGCCGAGAGGAGTTGATCCATGGTGCTCCATCGTCGTGGATTGGCTCGAATTCACTAGAAACAATGTAGATAGGGCTTGTGGCAGCCGCATTGTCAAGCAAGCCAGAGGTGGTCGCGTCTTAATGGAGGTGCAGCGTGGCGAATGTAGAGTAGTCGAGGGGTCAGATCTGAGGTCGAGTGCTTGTAGGTGGCATGACGAGGCGATAAATGATGTCGGCTGGGTACTGTTGTTCGAGCGTGTCATGATTCTAGGGTTTGTTGAGGTAAACTTAATTACGTGTTTGCCCTCGTTTAATTTTTAAATCTAAATTTATTACTTCTAACATACATAACTTTTGAATACGAACTCAGATTTGGACGTGGTTTCTTCCATTGAGATCTTATTGGAATTCTAAACAATCTATAATTAGTTTGGTTGAATTCTAAAACTGTTCAAATTTTGGGCTTTATTTGGATTTTAAATCGACTAGAAATCAGAAGTGACTGATTTAACCCACTCACAAATACTAAACCATCTTATGTTAGTTAAATTAAATTTATGATATAATAAAAATATTATTGATTACTGTTTGGTAGTTTAATTTGACATTTTAATTCAATTTGAATTTATTTTAAATTGAATTGCCATTTTAAATGTAATATTGAAATTAAATTGATAGTTAAATACCTAATGCTGAGAACCTGTTAATTGTTGTGATTTATTAACTGATTTGGATGTTGATTGTGATGGATGTTTATTTATTTACATTTGGATGATTGGATGTTATGTTTATTATATATGTTGTTATTACACTACAACTTCCCTTAGTATGTTGTTAGAAAAATCACTATGGTTGAAATGATACATACCCAAATGATCTTATAGATTAGGGAAAATCGTTATGGGTTGAAATGATAAACACGAGCGATTCTATTGATTTGGAAATTATTAATTCAGGATGCTGGTTGAAATGATATATACTCGGAAAATTTAACTATTTTTGGTTGAAATGATATATACCATATCACTTGACCATAGTGTAGAAAATAATTTACGGACCCGTTGGTCGGTTCAAAATTATTTTTTAAATAAAGTATGTTTGATTTTTAAATTGTTTTTTAAATTTAATTTAATGATTTTATTTAAAATTTATATTTGTAAAATAGTTTATTTTATACATTTAGAAGTTTCAAATTATAAGTTAATATATGGTTTTAAATGTAAATTTAAGATTTTAAGTTATAATTTTATTTAGTTTTAAATATATATTTTAAATAGTTTAAAATTTTAATTCAATAAAATATTTAATATATTTTTAATATATATATATATATATATATATTATATGTTTTACATATAATTTAATAAACTAAATATAGATTTAATTTAAGATAATAAATATAGACTTTTATAATAACTTTAATAGATAAGAGATTTTTGTAAAAGATTTTAGAATTTTGTAAGGAATTTACAAAATTTTGTAAGAGATTTTTATAACGGATTTTATAAAAGGATTTTATTAAAGATTTTTGTAATGATTTTAAACTGGTGTTATAAAAAAGTTTATAAATGTTTAAAGGATTTTATAAAGGGTTTCATAAAAGAATTTGTATAAAAGGATTTGGAAGTGTTTAAAGGAATGTACGAAGAAAGTTTATGAAAAGAAGAAGAGTTATAAACTATTTTGGAATTTGTAAATAGCTTTATAAATGGTTTTAAAGCATACACATAGTTTATAAATGGTTTAAGAGAGATTTATAAATTATTTTCGAAATTGATTGAAAGAAACCTTCCTTGGTATTTACGAATATATTTATACTTTTGGAATAAGTATATGGATATCTTTTTGAGCGAAACGGATGTGTAGCGCGGGGCTACACAGCCGGTTATATAAAAATATTATAATAAGTCAAAAGCACGATCAACAAGCCTGATCGCTGGCCAAAAAGATAGGTAGCAGCATGTCGTATAGACAACCATATTACATCAATCTGAGAAGTGAAATACAAAGAACACAGCACAAATGGAAGCATAAAGAAAAATCTAAAACAACATGAAAATAGGAACTAAAAGAGCTACGAATGACTTCCATGATGCCCACGAGTAGGAGCCGCAGATGTGCTAATAGCCGATTCAGTTGGCGAAGAGCTGGAGCGAGGAAGCCGTAGCCTAAAAGGAGCTGAGAAACTGTACCCTGTAAGAGAAGTATAAAAGTAAATGATACGCCTACAAGTTCCTTCGAAGTGGGATTTGGGTTTATTGAAAACATGCGCGTTGCGCTCGATCCAAACACACCAACTGAAGATAATCACTAGAGGATCGACCAGTATGTTTGGAGGGTTGAACTGCCAGTAATCGAAAAAGGAGGCGAAAGCAGGGACGAAGCCAAGAAGATGGGCTGAAGTAGCGGCCCAGACCCTAAAAGAGAAATCACATTCAAAGAAAAGGTGTTGAATACTCTCGATATCAGAAGCACAGAAGACACAACTGGGATCCAATGTGATGTTGAGACGAAAGAGCCTGTCTCGCGTGTTGACCCTCCCATGGATGAGACACCACTGGAGAAATAGCATACGGGGTTGGAGCTTGCACTTCCAAAGTCTGGAGAAGTTGAAAAGACGACCCAGGTTAATTAGGTGAGCATAGCATGAGGCGATAGTAAAGCCAGAAGTGGGGTTAGGAGCCCAAATAAACTTGTAAGGTGAGAGAGAGAAGTGTGTGGTTTGGAGGATGGAAACGGCCAGGTGGTATTCAGCTAAGGTGGAGAGGTCGAAATAGGAGGATAGGAGGAGATGGGCGGGACCCAGGCCGGATAGGGCTAAAAAGGAAGCGAGACTGGAGTCGGAAAGGGAGAAGAGGCTAGGGAGGGTGGAGGAGAGGGGAAGTTGACCGTGCCAAATGTCAAGCCAGAAGAGACAATTAGTACCGTTGCCTATGATGACATGGAAGAGGGTTTTAACGCGGGGAAGGGTGGAGAGAACCCCAGACCAGAAAGGGGATGGTTTGAAACAGGGAGCGGCATGAAGGGCGAGATGAGGATTGGAGCGATAATGGAGAGAGGAGATCCAGGATTGGTTATTTTATGGATTGGTTATCTTGATATGAAAGTACAAACAGTTTTATGGATCTATTATTATGGTTGTTTTATTAAATGACCACGATGTGAAAAATATAACGATTGGTTGTTAAAGAGACCGTGCTCGGATATTTTCATACTCTCTGCCAATTCCGAAACTACTTTAACAACTGTGCATGTGGTAGAGAAATCAGAATGAAGTAGCATGATTTGGCAAACACTATAGCATGAGGTATGAATGCAGCCCGGACCCCCACAGGTCATCTTGATATGACTAAAACAAGAGCTATACCAAGCCAAGTGAGGTCGCTCCTCTGATTGGGCATATTTCTTCGATACCATATCTGTTACTTTGTGATTGATTTGGTGGCCACCTCGATTTTATTATGGTAGTGTGTTTCGAGGTGGGCGGTAGTAGCTGCTATTCGTATCGGGCGTGCAAAACGGTAGAATCCTACCCTGAGCATTGTCTCACGTGCATTGTCATATGCCTTATCAAGCCCACTACGATTTTGGTTTGTGTCGTACTTATGGAGTGCTACCTGATAGCTTACCAGTTTCGTGGAGTTTACAATACTATATAGACTACAACATTTATAAAATGTGTTAAAAGGGACATGGGTAACGCCTTAACGCTATTTTAGTACTTTACTTTACTGATAGACACTACATATACAGCGTATATTACTATATATAGATAGTTTAACAGATCCATAGGAGATGGAAAATCCCGAAACATCTCTTAAGTTATTGCACGCACGTTAAACACTAGATAGGAGATGTAAAATCCCGTAAACATCTTTAAAACAATTACATTCCTATTTATTTACTGTTGATTTAACTTCCATGTCGAAGACTTTATTTTTGGAGGACAAAGACAGAGGTTTGTATACTATATATATATATATATTTATATGTATATATATATATATATATATATATATATATTCCACTGCATCATGTTGTTCCGCTGCATTATCCTATTATACTTGTTGTATGTATAACTTCGATTGTATTATAAAGTGTAATCAAATGGTATTTGTAAAATATCTTCATGAACTGCTTATTTGATTATTATATTTTTTCATTCTGCTGTAAGATTTTGTTTTTAGTTTTTCCTTATTTTCTCTTGTTTTCATATTTACCCCATTATAAATCCTTCTTTTTGAATGGTTTGAGTTGACATGTATGGTTTATTGTCGATTTTAAATTGTCCAAAAAGGTGGGTCGTTATAAGAGCTTTGGTTTATCGGTAATCTTAGCTTTGTGGGGTTTGAGTCATTTGAGATAGGGTAGTAATACTCTAGAATGAGTTTGAGACTATATATATGAGAGACCGTATTTGTTTGTTAGTCCTATAAAAAAATTCTTTTATATTTTTTTCTTTTGAGTATTTATGAAATCTGGTCGGTACATAGGACGCTATGGCGTCGATAGGGATTTCTAAACACTTAATAGGGCAGACTGACACAATATTATTTTGAAATATAGTTAAACGAAATAATTTTACCTAGTATTATATTTTGTATATAAAAGAATAATTTTTGTAAATGGGTATAGTTGTATGTGATATGTTTGTTTGCTAGGAAGTGAAATTTTTTAAATGCTGGTTGCAAAATAGGATTTACGAATAAAGTGAATATGAATTGGAAATTTGAGAACCTAATTTCCGAAGTTTTGAAATTGATTTTCAAAGATTTTGGAACATAATATTTGTATTATTTGGAAATACTTTGGATATAAATATTTCCAATGTGATTTGAAAGAATTTTTTTATAGGAATTTCAAAAAGGAAATAAGTTCTATTCTCCTCTCTTCTGTTGCTGGAAAATAATTTCGGTGGTGACGGCCGCATCATCGACATTCATTTTCGAGACTCAAAGTGGGGGAGGCCATTTGTAACTTTGCTACACAATTGTCTTGATAAATATATTTTAATTTTATTTTCTTAAGTATGATTTGACATCTATATAAAAGGGATGGATATATATATATATATATATATATATATATATATATATATATATATATATATATATATATATTTCAAAATGATTTGAAATGAATCCGGTATTCGGTTCTTAAGTTGCTGTTAAATTAATGATTTTCCGTTGTAGAAATAAAGTAAAATTGGAAACTTCTAAAATGGAAAATAAGAAATTAGAAGCTAACTGATTAGTGAATTGTAAAGAAATTGGAGATTTGTAACTTGTAAGTTAAAAGAAATATGAAAATTAAGAAGATGTAAATTGTTGAACATTTTTGTTAACTAAACCGAATAAGCTATATTTGTATAACACTCAATCACATTCTAAAAGCGTATATATTAAACTTATCAGAAATTTTTGAAATGTTAATATGAATATGTAATAGAAAATTATATATATAAAAGCTTAATAACAAAAGTGCATCAAAATGGACATATATTTATAAATGAAAATTCAAGATGTACAAGAAATATTATAAACATAAGTTAATGTTTGAAATGCTTAATAATAAAATGAATAGTAAAAGTGAATATACTCAAGTAAATGGTTATAAACTTAAGAAATTATTGAAATGATTCATAAATATATTTAATATTAAATGATACTATATAGGAAGGGATGAATGTAAATTTAAAAGTTAAGAGACTTAAGTTAAAGATAAATTAAATTGAAATCACGCTATATAAATAATGAATGTGAATAAAATGGTAGAGAAATTTAAGTCTGAATTGATTCACTAATGAATATTAATCTTAGTTGCAAATCCAGTTATATTAGTAAATGAATATGAATTAAATTGCAAAGAACTTATATAATATTTTAAGAATTAATTTATTGGTGTTTTAAATAATTGAATGGAAAATAACATATGTAAGTAAATGAATGTAAATTAATGGGAAAATGATATTGTATGAATGAATGAAAATAAATAAAAGTGTAAAAGGAAAACGAATAGGACAAACTTAAATAACATTCAAATTCTGTATTGTTTAGCTAATGAGAAGTTTGTGAGAGGATACTTTAAATTATTTAGGGTTGTATGAATAATCTATTAAGTTATTATCTAAATCTGTTGAGCATAAGGTACACTTGGTAGTATATTTATCATCTTACACGATGAAAAGTTTCTGAACTAAATAACCATTAGTTTTAGCTTACTATGGATGTATGATCGATTCTTTGTTGCATATGACGGTCGTGTGGTCTTGTTTACGTATGTTTTGTGTTGATTTGCCTTTTATTACTAATTGAAACGCCTAAATATTTCTCTTTTACAAAATTTTCTCTGTTTTGGATCATATAAGTGAAATACAAGTTTATGGAAGTAATAGTTATTGCTTTTGGTTTCATAAATAAAGTTATTTGCCCAATAAATAAGTACATTTTCGGATTACGGTTTTTGGAACAAGATTTTAATTGTTTTTCCATGGTTTGGGATGTTTATTATTAAAATATGATATATATGTATATATATGTATATATTGAAATTATTAATATTACTATTTTCCAGACATAACCACGCAAAGGAAACTCTATCGAAATTTTTCGTGAATTTAGGACTTAGAAAATTATGTGAAAGTTGAGTTAATTCAAATTCCTATTAAACTAAATTATGTAAATTAGTTGTTTATAAATTGATTTATTTGAATAAAACTATATCAAGTTTCTTAATTCCTTTTGGTTTCTTTTCAAGGACGAAAAGTTTTGAGTAGAGAAGAGTATAACCCAAGTTTTTGATCATTAAAAATATTAAATTAAATAAGACTTTGAAATTTAATACCGTGAAAAATTAAAATTTATGATTTATTAATGAAAAATAATTAGAATATAATTTATATTATCGTATGAATATTATTGACAACTACTTTAATATAATTCCAACCAATTGAAATAATTATAAAGTTAATTTGGTTATAATTATAAATAGGGAATTAAATTGGTAATTTACGGAATTAATGAAATTGAAATATTATAATTAATATGGTAAAAGATGTTAACTGTAGAATATGAATGTAATAAAACGTAAACTAATGTTAATTATATTTATAAGGTAATAGTTGATTTAATAATAAGAGTGAGAATCGAAATAAAAGAAAGTGATTAAAATTAAAATATAAGTAACTTGAATTTAATTGCAGTTGTAATTGAATGTAGAAATTTATGTAATGTTGAAATCATGAACTTAAATGGAATATTAATTTTAAAAGACTACTAATTTCTGTTTAACCAAGAGGGATGAAAATTGTTAACTTTTAATTTGAATTTAAAATTTATTAAATCAATTTAATAATAATTTATTTAATGAATGTGAAAATTAGCCATATGGCCACTATATTGAATTTCGATGAAACCAGTTTCATCGGATCCGTAACAACGAATTATTGTAGGATTTCAAGTTCGCAGCGACTAGACTTGTCGTTTGGCTGTGCGAGCTTGAAATGTGTAGAAATCAATTAATGGAATTTAAATGAATATAATTTGATTTTGAAAGCTAACTTATGTATACAATGGAATTAGGGTTTGAAACTAGTTCCCTTGAGTTTAAAAATATCAAAAACTATATTTTGATATATGGGATGACCTACTGTAACGACCCACTATTTTGGACTATTCAAATCGACAATAATTCACACATGTCAGACTTGAATATTTCAAAACACAGGATTGTTAAGAAATTTGGAGCAAATAGAATCATTCACAGAATCACAGACACAGGAATATCAAAATACTCACAGCGGAAATAAAATACCATAGTAGTTGACGAAGCTGCTATATACATACTCTCAAAACATATACAAAATCTCATAGTACAACAGACAATAGAAGTCAGGATACATAAACAACAATACAGAGACAGATACCGAATATGAACTAACTGGAAGAAGTAGACGAATAGATAGATAGATAAGCTCCAGCAAAACTCTAGCTCGAGAAGGTGAATCCAAAACTGTGATTCTCAGGATGACCCGAGTGTCAAGTAAAACACAAACACTCGAGTCCGGACCTACATGCTTATACAATGTAAACCAACTTAAGTGAAGGCAATGCACAATAACTTAAAGGATGCTTGGGATCGCCCATCCTTTAAGGATCCGTCAAACCATCAATTAAGTAGTACTAAACACTATCCTAGAAATATCCATATTAAAAGTAAACAATGCAAATAACAGTGTTATTGTGACTAGGGTAGCGTAGAGCCGCAGTAACCGCTCACCTCTAGCCACACTCTTAAAATCAAAGGTTCATATCAAACAATCACAAGGAAATCACATTACACACAAAGCAGTGTACCTGTGGTTATAAATTTCAAAATGATTTATAATTCCGAATTAAAATCATTCATTTAAACAATTAAAAGTGAAGTCATTATTCCTTCAAATCAAATATTCAATTCCATAAAAAATTAGCCTTTTCTGGGTTCATTTATTCAGCTAAACACTTCAATATTAAAATTTCAGCTTTTCACAGCACTTAGGAAATGCTGTGGAAAGTTATAATTGAAAACAATTCAATTCAGTAAAGACAACATTTAAAAACTACTAAAATAGTTCAATTCAGCAAAGACAGCTTTTACAAAACTTCTGTAATAGTTCAGGGTTCAATTAAAAAGGTTTACTTCAGTTACATTCAAAAATCACATTTCAGCCAACTGCAACACTTGACAAGTGCTACAATGGCCCCTGTGCAGTTAATGCGCTCGGCGGATTCAAAGTGGTGGAGGTGCAAAAAGTCATAGCGGGATACAGCGAGGATGTAGCGGGATATAGCGGATGGCTCTAAAATAGCATATAAACTCGTACTAAATATTTTTACAAATATATAAAAGGTAATTAAATGAAAAATCACCATTCAATTGAATTATAATTAATACATAAATAATTTTAAATAAAAACATGTGAAAATATACTTTAAATAAACGTAAAGCCGTTATATAACATAATTTAATTTAGTAGAATAATAGAGTATTTTCATTTCTGAAAATATATTAAAAATTAAATCAATTAAATTAGTTTCATAATTTTTATAATGCATAAATGCAATTTTTCAATTCATTTTATTAATGAAGATATAGAAGAAATAGCGAAATATAGCGGGAATAACGGGATATAGAGGAAATAGCGGGGCTTAAAGCGGAAAGGCTATATTTTGGGGCTACATGGAAAAATCGTAGCGGTAGAAATCCGCTATGAGATATAGCGGAGTTATAGCGGGGTAATAGCGGGGCATTAACTACACAGAATAGCCCTTAGTTAATTTTAACCATTTAGTTCACTTCTGCAACTATAGCGCTTACAAAGTGCTGTAATATCATTTACTTCAGATTTAAAGTCAACTTGAGAAATGATAGCATTTCTGAAGTGTTGTTATTTAATTTCCAGATTTCAATGTAATTCCAGCAACAAATAAATTTGATTTTAAACCTTTAAACATAATAAAAAGCATATTTTAAAACTCAAAAATGTTCATTAAAATACCTTTAACTTATGATTTTATAAAATAAATTTTTTATAAATAAAATCAAATTTTCAATAATTCACCTAACAAATTCAAGTGTATAATTTTCTATTCTTCACATTTTAACAATTTCTTAACACTTAAATTTTTATTGCCATTTTCCAAATATAACTTAATTTCCATTTTACTTATATAACTTAAACTTCCATTTTAAAGCCAAATCTCACAATTCCAAGTCAAATTAAATTCCAAATTTCCATTTAACTATCCATTTATTTAACATTTTAAACTAATTACATAAATTCAAAATACACTGTAAGTTGCTTACTTTATTTTACAAATAACTTGATATTTTCTTTTACTTTATATTTATCCAATTCGCACATCAATTATATTAATTACCAATTTAAGCTTATAATTCCAGTTTTACTTAAATTCCCATTATTAAGTTAAATCAAACTTTCACACTACAACTCAAAGCACCTACAAACTTATACCATTTAACCTGTTAGAAAATCACTGCTTAACCATTTTAAATCCAATATAAGTCAAATTTCATTTTTGTTTCTTTCATTTACAATACACGAAATATATAAGAAATTATATTTTGAAAATCAACCACGGGTCCGAATAATATTTCACAGCTAAATCAAGTGATACGGAAATTATCATTTATATCCGAAATCAGTAAAATTTCCTGGTTTTAATTATTTCAAACCCGCAATCCCAAGAAAAATACGAATAAATAAAAAATCACCCAGGCCTATCATTCAGCCCGTAATGATTTTTTCTATTCTAAAGTCCGTTCGGGTATGTATCATTTCAACCCATAGTGATTTCTATCCTAACAGGAAACTTGGAGTGATGATCAAAATAAAATGAACAGTATTACAACATATATAAGAATCAGATGATATGACAGATAAATAAACAGGATTAACACATATAATTTATAACACATGCAGGTATAGCATGATGTAATAATTTCTACACTCCCACTTGCTATCAATTGACAGTAATATAAGTATAAATGTCAGGTGTGATTATTCACCTCTTTAAAGTTGGAATTCATAAATCAAACACACACAAACAAAGATCTAGAAAGCACGATAGCATGACTTGATTTGAGTAGAGAGAGAGCCAAGTATAAATCCTGTATTCAACAATGAAACAAACTATATATAAATATTTTTACAATACCAAAAATCTATTGAAACAAAATGGAAATAGAAATAACAAGAGACATCAACAAGCTTTCCCATCAAATTTGCTTGACCCATACCCATATAGGCTCGGCCACAAGGCTATATTGGTTCAGCCTTGGATGTTTTCAGGTGGTAATGGTTAGGTTTGGATCTAAAAATAACAAGGCTTGGTCAAGAAGGCAAAGGGTTTGGAGGTTACAACATGAGGAAGGTAAAAGGCAAGAAAAAGGGAGGTGGTTTGTTCATCATTTTGGGCTCGGCCTTGGCACATTTAGGCTTGGCCAGGGGCTAATTCAGGTCAGGTCAGATGTTAGTAGTGGTGTTCAGGTGTGGTGCTTGCTGGTGGTGGAGGCCAAGGAGGTGGTCGTGGCAAGGAAATGAAATGGATGTGAATATAGGCTTGGCTAGGTATAAATTCAAGGAGTTTGGCATTGTTTTTGAAGAGTTTTGTGCAAGGGATGATCAAGGCACTTTCAGGTCAGAGGAGAATGATGTCAGGCCGTGGGTTATATGGGAAAGGAAGCGGTGGTAGTCGATGGAGGAGATGGTAGGGGTATGGGCCGAGCAACATACGTGAAGATCAAGGCAAATCAAAAGGAAAATTCAATAAAAATAAAGAGAAAAGTGTAGAAAAATTTAAGAAGCCATTACGTTTCTCTTCAGATCTGAAAATGGCATGCATGATGAATGAGAAAGAGATGTTTTTTTTCATGTAATATACAAAATACACGGCTAGGGATCAAGAAATAAATGGCAACAAATATGGAAGAGTTATGGTATGAAAGCAATGGACGAAAAGATAAAGAGGTAATAAATCAAAACGTAACGTATGCTTTTAATTAAAAATAGGTAACGTATCTTTAATTTATGCGTTTCCTATATATTAATGTAAGGTGTTTACAAGAAGCTATCACAAACAAATAAATACAATAACGTTCAATTAAATAAATTTAAAGGCATGCCTTTTAAAACAATAACGTGTGTGTGTGTGTGTGTGTGTGTATATATATATATATATATATATATATTTGAAATTTCTTTCCAAGAAATAAATAGGGATCTAAATACTTATCCATTTAATTACTAAATGAATGTATAAATAATTAAAATAGAAAAACAAGGTAGAGATAGATATTATGAAGAATAAATTAATATTTTTAGGAAAAGAAGAAAATAAATAAAGAAAATACTTTATTAAATGGAAACTAGAAATGAAAAAATTGAAAACAATATACAACCAACATTTGAAAATTATAACTATACTTTGAAATGTTTTAAAAATAAAATATATGCGTAACATATCATGTTACACAAATTAGAACATGATTTTACAAACAAAAATATTATTTATAGAAAATAAAATAAACAAATTTGTTAAATAAAATAATTTACCTACAATATTGCAAAAACATAACTTTCACAATATTAATCTGATTTCCACAAAAGGAAAAGCAGTATTCTTGAAATTAAATCCATTTTCATAATAAAAGATAAAATTTCAAAAATTAAAATATTTAAATTTTAAATTTAAAAGTCAAAGTTTGACCATTTTGACCAGAATCCTCTTTTGTCGAAATATTCCATTTATTCAGGTTTGGAATTATAATTCATACAAAAATCAAAATTTATATTTAAAATAACAAAATTTATCCATTCTAATAAATAAAGTAAAGTTTTTAAATCAGGAATTTCAGTTAAATTAATTAAAATATAAAATTAAAATAATCACAAAATACAGAGTTGTTACACTCTCCCACACTCAAATCTTTTCGTCCTCGAAAAGGAATGAGGTACGGAAAACACAGAAAAAAATAGAATGAAATAGGACTAAGACAAGATGATAAAAAGATTAAAATTATACCTGATAACTGTTGTTATAGGTAAGCTTAACAAGGGGGAGAATAGGAATAGCTAGAAGGAAAAATAGGAGAATAGTAATATCTAGGAAGGAAAATAGGTTGAAAGACAAGGATGAACCATTAATTTAAAATTACATAATTTCAATTATTTAGAAAGGTAAAATAAATGATCAAAATATCTTTTATATAATACTTTATCAAAATACTTTTATAACTCGATGTCTTAACAAGTTTATCCTCGTTCCTGCAGACTCTAGCAGTGCGTTGATCAGGCGCAAAGCTAGAATTCTCCAGATACTTAGTAGACTTGTTCAACACCCAGTGAAAATACTTGAATTTAAAAAAAAACAGATATGGAAAGTACAATCCATACAAAACAACCAAACCAAAACCTTTGCCAAACTATGGTTCGCAGATACACAATGGTTACGTCTGGATCCCCCAGGAAACATTCCATATTCGTAAGCTTTCTCAGCCCAAGTTACGCCATGATGACTAGTAGACCGCAGGATACACAATGATTACGCCTGGATCCCCCAGGAAACAATCCATACCCCTAGGCCTTCTCAGCCAGGTGGATTTCGCTACTAATCGACCTACATAGTTCACATGATACACAATGATTATGCTTGGATCCCCTAGGAAACAATCCATACCCCTAGGCCATCTCAGCAAGGCAAATTACGCTATGCAGTCGCGGTCAAAAGAAAAACCATAGAGATCGCCATGGTCGGACACTCGGGTATCACATTCGGGAAACCAAAAATCAGAAAGAATAATATCGATAGAATGAATCCACAATGTGGCCACAGAGCGGATATCAAGCAGAAGGCACTTTTCATATCTTTACTTCGAAAATATATATAATATAGTACCTTTTCAAATCACTTTCAAATATCATACTTATATAAAGTCCATTATATATAAGATTCCACTTTCAAATCAAATACTTTCCAAATCAATAGTATATCAAATCACCCTTATATAGACTTCGATTATATAAGATTTCTCTTTCCAAATTGAGTACCTTTCAAATCAATATTTTTCAAATTGACTTCCTACTTATACAAATCCATTTTATATAAATTCGAAAACTCCCAAATCAAGTACTTAATAATACAAGGTTCTCAATTTCAAATCATTTCAATATCGATTCAGTTTCAAAATCATATACGATTTCACTAAGTTATTTCTTCCAAATTAAACACCATCAATTTCAAAGTCTCCAAAAATAATAGGTTTAGAAAATAACTCAAGTTTCCATATTAACATAATTTAAGTCAAACAAATTCATTTCCAAAATCATCATATGAATATTGGGTTTTACATTCCAATCTATTTTCGAAACCAATTATTTTCTCAAAATCAATTATAACCAAAATGGTTTCCAAATTTATAACTATCCCTTTAAAACCTTTAAACTATTTATTTCAATTCAAAAGATCCAATTTACCTTTTGCACATTATTTACTTAACAAAAGTTTCAAATTCATTTAAGTCATACTCTTTATACTTAAACATACAACTAAACTTATATACTTTATCAAATATTTTATACTCTTCGAAATTTCTTAGCTTTAACAATTAAACCTTGATTTGGAAGTGTTCGAACCATCAAAATAGTCAATGAAATCAAATTTCAAATTCAAGAGGTGGAAATCAGCAACAAATCAGTAAATCAGTTTTTATAAGTAGAGTTATACTAAATTAAATCGAAAACACGTGGACCGAACACCAGGCTCACTTCAAATCATTTTAAATATATATACATATATCTTTCGAGAATCAAATCATCCTTCGGAATTTTGAAATGAAAATGGTTTCACAAAATCACTCGCATAACAAAACTATAAGAGTGGCCTCTCCCCCACTCTGAAACTCGAAAATCAAAGTCGATGATGCGTGCATTCATTACCGAAATTATTTTCCAGCGACACAAGTGAGTTCTGGACTTTTATTTTCCTGAACTTCTATGAAATCTCTTCAAAATCATTGGGATTCATTTGAACTCATTTGTAACACTTCTTATCCGAAAAATATTTTCAAATCTTATTATTATATATTTTCGAAATCTCAAAATCAAATTTCAAAATACCGGGGTATAATCTCTCAAATTTCAAATTCAAAACCTTTCAGTTATAAATCAATTTTATACAAAAATTTCTTATAAAATCTTCAAATTTTCAAATTCTATTTTTTAAAGGGTACATAATCCTTATCGAAAACATTTCACTTTTATATACAAAATATGGTCATCCTTATCAAAATAATAACTTCAATGTATGCACAATTTCGAAATACAACCTGACACAAATTTTTCCAAGTAATGACTTAAGAATGGGTTTCAAAACAAAACGAGATTCAAATTTAGAGGAACTCAAATCAAATAGAATTCTAATTCGAAGATAAGCTCAAACAAAGACGAGATAATTACCAAATAGGAGATGATAAGCCTATATAAATCACAGGTGAAGTTAACAAGGTCAACCATGATTTCAGGAATATAATCAATGCGGAAATCTAAGGCAAATCAACATTTGAATGCCAATTATAGAATCCTGGTATAGAAGAAGATAGGTAGCCTCGTAAATCGATGATACAGAAACCTCCGGTGAATCAATGCTAGTTATAATGGAGTTTCACCCCTATACAAATCATTCAAAAATTTGCGAATTCACCGATCTTTATAGAGGTCATTCAAAGTGGAGTATGGAATGCTCCAAAATCAAAGGAATACAAATAGTGAAGACAAGAATGGATTTCAGAACAAGTGAGAGCGTTCCAAAGTTCAAGGAATCCTAATTGATAAGAATCCTAACCAAGAGATTACTTACAAGGTGGATACAGAAGGGACGAAGTTTAGGAAATATTGATTTCAAAAAAAAGAAATTTATACCAATATAATCATTGAAAATCCTTTAAAATCATTTGAAAATAATTTTATACTTCGAAAATACGTTCTCTCATAAAGAAATGATTCTGAGATTGATTTCACTCATTCTAGGTTATTTCTACCCTATCTCTAATGAGTTTTTGCTCCGCAGGCTGAGGTTTGCCAAAACCAAAGCTCTGATACCAAATGTAACAACCCACTGTTTTGGACCATTCAAATCGACAATAATCCACACATGTCAGACTTGAATATTTCAATACAGTGGATTGTTAAGAAATTTGGAGCAAATAAAATCATTCACAGAATCACAGACATAGAAATATCAAAATACTCACAGCGGAAATAAAATACCATAGTAGTTGACGAAGCTGCTATATACATACTCTCAAAACATATACAAAATCTCATAGTAAAACAGACAATAGAAGTCAGGATACATAAACAACAATACAGAGACAGATACCGAATATGAACTAACTGGAAGAAGTAGACGAATAGATAGATAGATAAGCTCCAGCAAAACTCTAGCTCGAGAAGGTGAATCCAAAACTGTGATTCTCAGGATGACCCGAGTGTCAAGTAAAACACAAACACTCGAGTCAGGACATACATGCTTATACAATGTAAACCAACTCAAGTGAACTGTAATAGCAATGCACAATAACTTAAAGGATGCTTGGGATCGCTCATCCATTAAGGATCAGTCAAACCATCAATTAAGTAGTAATAAACACTATCCTAGAAATATCCATATTTAAAGTAAACAATGCAAATAATAGTATTATTGTGACTAGGGTAGCATAGAGCTGCAATAACCGCTCAGCTCTAGCCACACTCTTAAAATTAAAGGTGTGCATCAAACAATCACAAGGAAATCACATTACACACAAAGAAGTGTACCCGTGTTTATAAATTTCAAAATGATTTATAATTCCGAATTAAAATCATTCATTTAAACCATTAAAAGTGAAGTCATTATTCCTTCAAATCAAATAATTAATTAATTCTCCAAAAGTTTAGCCTTTTTTGAGTTCATTTATTCAGTTAAACACTTCAATATTGAAATTTCAGCTTTTCGCAGCACTTAGGAATTGCTGCGGCAAGTTATAATTGAAAACAATTCAATTCAGTAAAGACAACATTTAAAAACTGCTAAAATAGATCAGTTTTAGTTGTAAAATAGTTCAATTCAGCAAAGACAACTTTTACAAAACTGCTGTAATAGTTCAGGGTTCAATTAAAAAGGTTTACTTCAATTACATTCAAAAATACATTTCACACAACTGCAGCACTTAACAAGTGCTACAATAGCCCTTAGTTAATTTTAAACGTTTAGTTCACTTCTGCAACTATAGCGCTTACAAAGTGCTGTAATATCCTTTACTTCAGATTTAAAGTCAACTTCAGAAATGATAGCATTTCTGAAGTGTTGTTATTTAATTTCCAGATTTCAATGTAATTCCAGCAACAAATAAACTTTGATTTTAACATTTTAAACATAATAAAAATCATATTTTGACACTCAAAAATGTTCATTAAAATACCTTTAACTTATGATTTTTATAAAGTAAATTTCTTATAAATAAAATCAAATTTTCAATCATTCACCTAACAGATTCAAGTGTATAATTTTCTATTCTTCACATTTTAACAATTTATTAACACTTAAATTTTTATTGCCATTTTCCAAATATAACTTCATTTCCATTTTACTTATATAACTTAAACTTCCATTTTAAAGCCAAATCTCACAATTCTAAGTCAAGTTAAATTCCAAATTTCCATTTAACTATCCATTTATTTAACATTTTAAACTAATTACATAAATTCAAAATACACTGTAAGTTGCTTACTTTATTTTATAAATAACTTGATATTTTCTTTTACTTTATATTTATCCAATTCATACATCAATTATATTAATTACCAAGTTAAGCGTATGATTCCATTTTTACTTAAATTCCCATTATTAAGTTAAATCAAACTTTCACACTATAACTCAAACCATCTATTAACTTATACCATTTAACCTGTTAGAAAATCACTACTTAACCAATTTAAATCGAATATAAGTCAAATTTCATTTTTTTTCTTTCACTTACAATACATGAAATTTATAAAAAAATTATATTTTGAAAATCAACCACGGGTCTGGATAATATTTCACACCTAAATCAAGTGATACAGAAATTATCATTTATATCCGAAAACAGTAAAATTTCCAGGTTTTGATTATTTTAAACCCACAATCCCAAGACAAATACAAATAAATAAAAAATCACCCTGGCCTATCATTTTAGCCCATAATGATTTTTCCTATTCTAAAGTCCGTTCGGGTATGTATCATTTCAACCCACAGTGATTTCTATCCTAATAGGGAACTTGCAGCGATGATCAAAATAAAATAAACATTATAACAACATATAGCAGTATCAGATGATATGACAGATAAATAAATAGGATTAACATCATATGATTTATAACATAGGCGGGTATAACATGATGTAATAATTTCTACACTTCCACTTGCTATCAATTCACAGTCATATAAGTATAAATGTCAGGTGTGATTACTCACCTCTTTAAAGCTGGAATTCGCAAATCAAACATACGCAAACAAAGATCCAGAAAGCACGATAGCACGACCTGATTTGAGTGGAGAGAGAGCCAAGATATAAATTATGTATTCACCCATGAAACAAACCATATATAAATATTTTTAAATACCAAAAATCTATTGAAACAAAATAGAAATAGAAATAACAAGAGACATCACCAAGCTTTCCCATCAAATTTGCTTGACCTTTACCCACATAGGCTCGGCCACAAGGCTATATTAGTTCGGCTTTGGATGTTTTCAGGTGGTAATGGTCAGGTTTGGATCTGAAAATGTAACGGCCCGCAAATCCGTACCCCTTGAGTCAACACTATTCTACATCAATCAACTCAAGTTGTACAAAAATACGAACCATTTGGGTTAAAGAAGAAGAGGTAGAAGTACAAAATAGAAAACAACATCAGAATCTAATCATCGCAGCGGAATAAAATATAATAGATAATAATGTTCTTTACTCAAAAATCAAATGTATCTGTTTATATATTACATCATCAGAGTAAATCAATCATAGCTCAACATCAATATCATACAACTGGATACACAGCTACTCTACACAGCGGAATATATATATATATAACAAGTATGAAAGTACGTATAGTCATCCATCTTGTCTCTTGAGCTCCACAGCATCAAATCCTGTATCCTATAATACTCGGTCTGACCCGAGCATTACAGTTAAATAACACTCGAGTCAGTCTGGAATACCAGCGTGAGAAAATCACACCCAATTGATTAGTAAAGTTTCAAAAATCCTTTTGAAAACAAAAGCATCTCGTAAGACCAAGCCACAAATAAACATGTTGAGTTTTTACCTTACGATAGCTAAAACAATTTTTATAGAAATCCTCTAATATTATAATAGGGTCCATATACAAATACTTATAAAATAGCCGAAATTGTTACATTCATTAAATTCCAGCTACTAGCCACAGAGTGGGTAAAACAAACAAAACTCGTATAAGGCTCGTAGGGAGAATGGATTTCCAACTAATGACTAGGCACTGGGTACCACCTGTCACAGTACGTGGCCTAGATCATAGTACCGAGGAGTACGCCCGCTCCCCTGCAACACAAGACCGGGACTACCCCTTACTGGATAATCCCGAGTGAGATCACCCCGCGGTTGGGATCAGCAACCGCCCACTAAGCCGAAAAAAAGGGACATCCACGCAGAGATGACCTCACCCTGCTTGGGCGCTACCCACCTAACCTTGGTGCATAACCCCTGATTTTCAGTCATTCCCATTTGATGAGGCTTGACGCTAAGCGTTACCTTTTTAGAACATATCCCTTAGAATGCCATCGTCCACCTGACGATGTTTCGCAAGCATTCATCCATACAAGTCCGTCCCGGGTTCGAACGGAACTGAAGGCACTACTCCTACTACATCCATTTTGGAAATATGCTCAGGATTAATAGCGACTAGCCCTTGCACTTCGCTACTCCATCTTTGAATCCAAAATCTTTTTCAACGAAACGTACAAACCAGATCGAAGTGGTTTTCGAGAAATAAATCTCGATCCCCGTCTCTTCGAAACGATGAACGCAGTTGTCCAATAATGATAGTCGGTTATTTAACTATCAATTAATATTCACAACATCCATCAACCAATAAATAATTTCCCAAATTATTTTAAATCTCAAAAATATCTTCACAAGATATATTTTCACTTTTCGAACCCCTTTGAAAAACAGTTTTCAAAACTATCTTCCTTTCTCAGAATAAATTCCAAGTATTTCTATTTCCACTGGAATCACCAACACAAAACTTTAGATTTTTGAAATAATTTAAAAACACTTTATTGTAAAATATATTTAACATTTAATTTAGAAAATTTACTTTAGTACTTAATTTAAAATAATACTTTAGAAAAAATTAAAATAAGTTTACTTTATAAATATAACTAGATTTTCTTCTTTAAAAAAAATACCAAATCATCCTTTAAATACTTATTACGATAATAGATTAAAATAAAATACTTACTCTGGAATTTACTTTAGAACATTTAAGTTAAGACTACTTCAATAATTTACTAAAAATGTAAACTATATAAACATTTGAAAATAAACTAACTTAATGAAATATAAAACTAGATTTCTATTTTTTTTTAAAACAAAATACTAAGTTACTTCTTAATAATTACTGTTAAAATAGATTAAGGGAAAATACTTACTTTAGACTTTAAATATTAGAAATAATAAATTTTACAAAACTTGCTTTCTTTAAAAACAACTTTAAAACATTTAATTTATATTTAAAAATTTACTTTTAAAAACATGTACTTGCCTATCCAGAGAAAATTCCAACTTCAATCACTTAAATCAATTTCCCCAAATTGATTTCCAATTTATTTTATCTGAAATAAATTTCTTTAATTACTCAATTCATTTCAAAATTCATTAGTTATGGACTTGTTATTATTGTTATTATTTTCCGTTTGATTTAAAATCTTTTAACCGAAATATACCAATTTCAGATTTTTCCAATTTCTTCTTTATTTTCTTAAATAATTTAAATCTTAAATTTTAAATAAATGTTTTAATCATACTGAAGTTTAAAAATTCATTAATCTTCTGTTTATTCAAAATTTCCCTTCCATATACGGAATTTATTTATTCGAATTTAAAACTATTATTATTCTTATCCAATTCATTCCTAATTTATTTAAATTCTCTATAATTATTTCACTTACAAATTCTCTTCGTTTTATTTCCAAAATCCAATTCTATATATCTTGATAAATCAGTGCACCAGAACATATTCAGGTAAACCATAACATCCGATATTCCAATTGTCAATAATATTCAACACAGAATATAAAATAATCACAACAGAGGGTATTAAATAACTTAAACAAATGTTGAGGGATCCAGTTGGATCCCTCTAACCTGTTTTCCCTGCATCCACAGACGTTAGCACAATATAATACACCAATTCCAAAATATACCATACTATAGTACATCAACCAATTTAATCATTCAAACAATTATTTAGATTTAATCATTTAAATTTAAATTTAAAGTGGGTGAGATTAACTCACCTTTGACTATGCATTGGCCATTCACTTCAATACCCCCTTGGCTTTCTCGATTTTTGACCATAAATAAATATTATACGATCTATTAATATTTGAATTGATCGAACAATTTGTTATTATTTATTCATTTAATTTAAACCAACAAATGTTCTTTTAAACTAATTGTTTAATTTTAACTTAATTTCCTTTTACTAAAATATTTTGGTGGCTAGAATAATTAAATAAGTTTATTTGATAAATTAATCTTCTTAATACATTATTTTAAAACTAACTAGTATGTGAAAATATGTATGTATATATATATTTTTAGAAGTTTAATCAGTTAACAATTTAATTCTAACTAAATAAAATTTTCCCTTTTTAAAGAATTTTTAGCATCTAAAAAAAATTAGCTAAGCTATTTGAACAGATTTACTACCGAATCCATTTTTTCTTCAAATAAACCTAGCAAATCAAAATATTTATGCATATTTACTTTATATATATTATCAATTTAAAATTAACAAAAGAGCAGAAATTGAACCTCACTGCTGAGTCGACATCGAACAGAACCCTAGATTTCCCCTTGCTCGTACTACCGAGGCCATGCTGTCCACCGAGACCATGCTACTCCAATCGCTGCCCTCACGAGACCATCGAACCGAAACCCTAATTAAAATCGCCAGTCTCCTACCTCTGGACAGCTTCGCCACCACCTCCCAAGCTTGCTTCACCTCCGCAACACCGACGTCGCCGCTCGAGCTCGCGGTATCCAGATAACGACACACAAAAAAACTCTTCACCTAGCGTCGATGGAACGACTCGCGACCCCCCTTCACGATCGCGCGACCTTACTGCTCCAGCCTCGCGAATCGAAACGCGAAACGCGAGCCTCCCTTTTTCGAGCTACCATGGGATTTAATGAAGACGAGGACTCTCGAATTTGGTTTAAACGAAAAGAAATGAACCGGCTCGCCATTATCGAACTCAATTCGATTTTATTTATTTTTTATTTGCGTTAGCTTGCTTAAGAATGTTCTTGTTGAACGGCTCGGGATATTTGTTTTTAAATGAAAGTGTGTTAAGAAGGCTCGGCAAATTATAAAAAGAAGGAAAATATCTTGCGCGAGAAGCTTGGCTTACTACAGTGACGGAAAAGAAAGCTGACGTGAAATTATTTCGACTGAAGGTTAACTGGTTAAACAATGTATTAATTTAATTTTAAATTTCAATTTAAATCGACTATTATCAATGAAATTTTCAACGCGTTTATACATCGTACATTCACACATTAACTTCAATCAATACGTAATTTGAAATCCGATAATAATACACTATTACGGATCCGATGGAACTGGTTTCGTCAAATTCCGAGACTGTGCCTCGGAAGACTATTTTTAAATTCAATTTAAACAATAAAATTTCAAAACTGAACAAACCACTGCTAGTTTCAATTTTACAACTCTATTATCCTCTGTACTATCAATATAAATTTTACAAGCCTTCAAATTATTTTTAACAAGCTTAAAATTCTAGATTCAACAATTTACCCAACTTAATTATTTAATTTAATAATTCAATTATCAATTAAATTATGATATTCGTAATTCAAGTTAAAATTACTCTATTGAATATTTAAAATCAATTAATGTAATGACCCGCTATTTTAGACTATTCGCATCCGCACATGTCGGACTTGAATAATTCAAAATACCGAATTGTTAATTTAAATTTGGCAAAACTCAAATATACAGTAAATAAATAATCACAGAATCACAGACACAGAGTAATAATATACAGCGGAAGTAAAAAAAAGATAGTAGTTCATGAAGCTACTATATAAATATATAAGATACATCAGAGTTGAATAAGTTACAACAGAAGTTTCGAATACAACAGTCAAATATAAGAATCAGAATACATCACTGAAATCATCGAATACCGAAAGCAAAATAGATGACTGGATCTTCAAGCAAAGCTCCAACTCCAAAGGTGAGTCTCGAAAGCTGGTGTTCTCAGTCTGACCCGAGCGTAAAGCAAATCACAAAACACTCGAGTCAGGATTAATATTCTCATATCAATAAATCCAACTCAAGTGAAATAGTAATCGAAATACGGGTAACTCAAAGGATGTTGGAATCAACATCCTCTAAGGATCCGTTAAACTATCTACTAGGTAGTAGTGTACGCTAAATAGATAATGTCTATTGGTAATATAAAGTATCAAAATAGTGTTAAGGCGTTACCATTATCCCCCTTAACACATTTTATAAGCATCATAGTCTATACAGCACTGTAAACTCCACCGTAAACTGGTGGGATATCAGGGAGTACTCCATAGGTATAACACAAAACAAATTCGTAGTGGTCGCGTATATAGGGATAGTAGTATGACAAGGCACATGAGGCAATACCCAAGGTAGTGAAACTACCGTTCGCCTGATCCGGACTGGTGAGAACGCATCGCCACAGCGATCGCAACACCGCGAAACAACACTCCTGAAAAGTACGAGGGTGCACCAATCAATCACAAGTAATGTGTAGTAGTTACGAAGAAGTGTGTCCGCTCGAGATGGCTAACCCCATTTGGCCCGGCACGGCTCCTGATTTTAGTCATTTCCAATTTGACACAAGTGTCAAGGCTATCCATTATCGTTCTCTTTCTTCAGTCATCACGAACCTCATTCCAACCACTTCATTCTGGATCATCACTCCCCGTATAGTTATTAAAGTGGTTTTCGGTTTAGACAGAGAGTATGTCCATAACCGATTCCGGTTTCTTTAATAACTTTCGTGATTATTACACCGATTGGTCGTTTAATATATTTCAAACCAAATCAAATTTCAATTTCAATTTCAATTTCAATTCGTAAATCAACATTTCTTTTGGCTTTCAATATCAATTCCCAAAATTTACGTTTCAAAACTTCCAAATTACCTTTTCAAAGTTTTACAATTCAATTTCAATTTTATTTAACACAATTCAAATATTGATTCAAGTTCGTATATAAGTTTTATTTCCGGAATCATTTAAAATGGTTTAATTTTCATTCAAATCAATTTAAATTCATTTATCGATTTCCTTCAATCTTCGTTAAGTTACTTATCACTCAAAACAATTTCTATTTAAATTCCAATTCATTTAAATCAATTACTTAAGTTCAATTCCATTATCTCAAAACCTACAAATTGAATTAAATTAAATTCGTCGCATCAAATTCTTTAAAATTACAAGTCTTATGTTGAATCACGTTTTATTTCTTGTTAAAGAAATTCAATTTCACTTATTCATTAAATTAGTTACAAATTTTCAATACTCGATTAATAAAGAACTAAATTTACATATTCAAGAAGTTCAATTTCACTTATTAATTTACTTAAATTTTCCAAAACTTTAATAAATAAAGGAACTCAATTTCATTTATTAACGAAGTTCAAATCCACTTATTCAAAAGTTTAATTTCTCTTATCAGAGAATTCAATTTTTATTCAATTATCAAATAATTAAATCTTATTCAATTATTAATTAATTTCAACTTAATTCATACTAATTTCAACTTAATAAATTTCAACTTAATTATAGTTTCAAACTCAATTATTAAATCATTTCAAACTTAATTCAATGAATAATTCCAAATTTAATTGTTAAATAATTCATTCCAAACAATGTTCTGTCATCAGTTATTACATTTATATTTTGTTTCAGATTTCAATATTAACATTTTCCTTTTATCAAAATTTACGTTCCAAATTTTATTTCAAAACCTTATTATTCAAATAAAATCTTTATTTTATTTTAAATCAAATTATTGACCAATTGGTTTATTTAATTCTCTATCCTAAGTCAAGTTCATTTTGGGTATTTATCATTTCAACCCGATTCCAATTCAATTCACAAATCAAAGCATAGAAAAGGGAACTTGCAGTGTGATAAGAGGGATGATGTCAAAGTAAATAAACAAATAATAGCAACAATCAATAACAATTCAATAATCAATTCAAATAATCCCGAAATAATCGTATTAATTCGCATTGTTATTTGTGCGAATTAATATAATTATTTGTAGAATCTACACTATCATTTCATGTAGATTAAAGATTATTACATTACGTTTTTTCCCACTTGTCGTTCAATTTCAATTTCAAATTTTATTCTACAACAATTAAAGGGGTCATATTATTCAAATTAACTAATCAATTTCAAAACATATGTCAATTCACAATTTTTAAACTATACTACGTCAAATTCAATTGCATAATATTTATCACTTTATACATTACAATTTACATCCAATATTAACAGCAAACAATCAATCAATTATCAACCAAACTGGATTATTATTGCATACATAACAGATAACGGTGTCAGATGTCAAAGGTGAACTAATACATAAATAACAGTGCAATAAATAACAGCAATATATTTCAACTATCGTTCCAATTGAAATCAAATTTAATAAATAAAAGAATATTAATCGTGAGTGATTGCTCACCTTTCGAGGCTGGATAGATTCGACAAAGAGATGAGCTATGAATTCAAGCACAAATTCCAAGGTAAAGCACGATGGACAAGAGTTCGACGAACAAGCTGATAAATCGAAAAATCGATGAGAAAGAATCAAATTGGCTTGATTAACTGAATAAATAAATACTATAAATTTTCTTCTAAACCCAATTCTTAATCCTGTATTGAAAATAAGATATATATATATATATATATCATCAAATCCATAATTTAAACTTAACACGGTTAGAACAGAATCTTCATCCAAAATTTCAACCCAATAAATTTTAAACACACATAAAATAAAATCTTCATAAATATATTCGAAACCAAAACCATATATTCTAAACACATCAGATTTTCTGTAACCATATAATTATTAGTCATTGTAAACACATATATGTAATTAAACTTACAAACTCTATATACAAACTGTATAAACTTGTTACTCTTTTAAAACTAAACTATATAACTCGACAGTTCATATTTATAACCTATAAAATTTATATGAAACTTGTAATATCCAAAACATATAACAGAATCTTTATAAGCTATATTTACGTCTGTACTTATAATAACTATAGTTTTAACCATATATAAAAATACAGCTTATACAAATATATTATTTCAAGTCTTCGCATAAATAAACAACAAATTCTATACATATGTAAGCTTGCATATATGCCCTGCAAAATACAATCACTTATACAATATTTCCTTCATTTTTCACGGCAAGAGTAAACAAAAATAATAAACTCTATTTACATAACCATATGTAACTTCACATATAATACATAACACATATATACACTATATACGCACATCACACATATATTAAAATATATACCCACGCAACATATCTAAAATTAATAATAATCAATATTATATGTATATAACACAAAACATATAAATACATAAACTTAGCATAATACTGCGAACTCATTCTTTAACCCGTATTACCAATACAGAACTTACGTTTTTATTAATAACACTAATATATATATATAGATCCTGCAACATATATATGCAGAATGAAAGTAATTTATAAACAGCCTTCAAATATATATAAATATAAACATACCACAAAATGAAAAGAGGAAGGACCGCATCGTCCAAAGCAAGGTGATGCACGGCGAGCGCAAGCTTAGGTGGGAAGGAGCAGAGGTGCGGAGGGAAGGTGACTTGTCTCTGGTTGGTGCGCGGAGATCGGCGAGGTGAAAAGGAAGGGAGCGGGGTGGTGGCAACGGCCGAAGCATGCAGGTCTGGCTAGAGGGGTGGAGCTTCGGTTGGAGGAGGGTACGGTGGTGAAGGGAGCAGGGATTGTACGGTGCAAAATGTTGTTGTAGGGAAGCACGTTCACGTGCTTAGGTGGTAGAGCGGATCCGGGTGAGTTCGCGGAGGCAAGGGTGCGGAGGGGCTGGAGTTGCATGTGCGTGCAGCTGAGTGCTTAGGCGGAGGTGGGCGGTTGTTCGACGGAGGGAGGGTTGGAGGCGGTGGTCGGCACACGGCTTTGGGTGGTGGGGTTAGCCGATGGCTTTGGGAGAAGAAGGCACGCATAAAAATTTGAGCAAGATTAATGTATATATTAACTTGTAATATCATACTGTATTTCAGTAAAAAAAATGGGAAGAAGCCAGTAAAATGAATAGAACGTAAAGATGGAAGTGAACATAAAGTGAAGAGACAAGTAGAGCAGGCAAAATTAATAAATAGAATGCAATGGAAAACGCATGAAGTTATAAATGCAATGAACCGTTCAAAATAATATACACAACGTATGTTTGGTTTCCAATGTCTAGATTTAAGTTACAGATGAAATAAATAAAAGTAAAAGCTAGCGGCTGCTGTTCGAAATTTGAATGGACACAACTTAGAAAAAGCTCGAAACGAACGATACAATGAACTGTTTTATTGTTCCGTCGTACAACGGACCTCAAAATACAAAAACGAATGTACCGTAGAGATCAGCACGGCATGACGATCAAAACGGTACGATTTAATTATAAAATTCGAAATTTATGATAGCGGAAAATGCATGAAAAACGTAGAAAAATAAGATCGACGGAGCCAAAGATGTCCGAATTTGGAAAAACGATAAACTGACATCTTGCTCAGAAGATGTTTTAGAATTTTTTTATGTAAAAATATTTTGGTATTGAAAACGTTTTATTTTCGTCGTTTTTAACTGATTAAATTGAAGTAAATTTGCGCACGAAATAAACTTTCGTATTTTCGGACGAAAATTTACCGGTTGCTATATTTGACTAGACGCATTCCAAATATCAAATTTATATTTCAAAATTTTATCGTTTAAAACTTCACAAAATTTCAATTAAATACGTTACTAAAACCGTTAAAATTTACGGTCGTTACATTCTCCCCCACTCAAAACTTTTCGTCCTCGAAAAGGAACTAGGTAGGAGAATAGAAACCACCAAAAGAAAATAAATTGAAAACGAGGTAAAAACTATTAATTCAAACCATATAAATTTCAATTTACATTAATTTATATTTAACAATTGTCTTTAAACTCAAGAAATTTCATTAACTCGGTTTATTTCAATTTATCATCATTTGTTACAAAATTATTTCGATCAGCAATTTATTTTATTAATCCATTTATTATTCAACTAACCTAGTGTTTTATTTATCTCTATTAACCATTTTATAATTAAACTTCAAGTGTATAACATTTATATACGCACTCAAATTTTATTTATAAAGACAATTTAGATTGTATATTATCCAATTATCTTAAATTAGCAATTTCAAATATCATAAATTTGAATAGTCATTTATTATAATCATATTTTATTCGACAAATTTAGTTCTTCTTTATTCCAAATTATTGTTAAATTTATTCTACTTAATAAATCTTTTCACCTTTTTATTAAGTATATTTACTTATTATAACCATACAAATTTTTTATTCCTTCAACATCATTTTATACTATATAATATTCAATTACATAATTAACTTTTGAAAATTTAGGTAAGTTATAAATAATGCAATTGAGTATTATCCAAATAAATTTTATAATTCAGTTATTTCAATTTAATATTTATTCAAAATCTTTGCCTCAATTTAAAATTTTGAAATCATCTTTAATCATAAATATAAGAATTTAAATTTTCGATTTCCCTTCAAACCATTTAGAGATAATTTATGTATATGCTATATATATCAAATCAAACTAAATTTAAAATAATATACCTATATACATATAAATCAAATCATACTTAAGAAATTTAAATCGATTAAATTTCTAAATCAAAATAGTAGCAAAGCTACGAATTGGTCTCTCCACTTCGAAACTCGAAAATAAATATCGTTGATGCGGCCGTCATCACCGAAATTATTTTCCAGCGACAAAGAGAAGAGCACCGATCTAAACATCTAAAATTCTTTGAAATGATTTCTATTTGAAAATATTTTAAATATTATACACTTTAAAACTTTCAAATCAAAGTTTGAAATCACCGGAAATTAAATTCTCAAATTCTAATTTAAATACATTTCAAATTCCGAATCAAATTACAACCAAATTTTATAAATTCATTTATTTATTTTATGAAATAGTTAATGATTTATAAAACAATAAATTGAAATTAATTTTTCACATTTCGGACAACGGATTCATTAACATTTTAATTTCATAAAAAATTATGATATAATCATACAAAACTATTTTATTTACCAAATTCGAAAACAATATTGTGTCAGTTTGCTCTGCTCAAGTGTTTTGGAAATCCTATCGATAGCGTTGATCAGACACATCGATCGAAAACGCAAATCAACATCAACAACTCAAACAACACAATATAGATATATAAAACATTTTAAAATTTATTTACAAATACATTTTCTTGCTCGACGATACAATAATGGATTTCAAAGCAAGGATAGAGATTCGAATTTTGATGGAAATCAAATCAAAGAGAATTTTGATTCGAATACAAGTTCGAAAGAAGAGATAGGATGATTCAATTAACAGAATCGGGAGATGGATAAGCTTATTAAATTTACGAGCAATCTTCTGGATCAACCGTGACTTCAAGAATAAGATCGATGCTGAATTCCGAGGTAAATCAACATTCGATCTCACGAGTTGGAATTCAGGTATATCAAGGAATGGGTAGCATCGTAAACCGAGGATACGGAAATCTCTAGTAAATCAATGTCTATTGTAAAGGAGTTTCACCCATTTACAAATAATTCGAAGATTGGCGAGACCGCCGATTCATTATAAGGGTCATTCGAAGTGAAGTTATAGGATGCTCCAGAATTGGAAGAAGATGAATAGTGAGGGACAAGAATGAATTTCGGAACCGTGGGAACGTTCCAAAATTCAAAGGAATTGAGTCAAAAGGAAGAGATTGAAACTCGAATGAGAGCGATTCTATAAATACATTTACCATATATGCTAAGTTTTGCCTAGAGCTACCAAAAGCTCTGATACCAACTGTAACGACCCGCTATTTTAGACTATTCGCATCCGCACATGTCAGACTTGAATAATTCAAAATACCGAATTGTTAATTTAAATTTGGCAAAACTCAAATATACAATAAATAAATAATCACAGAATCACAGACACAGAGTAATAATATGCAGCGGAAGTAAAAAAAAGATAGTAGTTCATGAAGCTACTATATAAATATATAAGATACATCAGAGTTGAATAAGTTACAATAGAAGTCTCGAATACAACAGTCAAATATAAGAATCAGAATACATCACTGGAATCATCGAATACCGAAAGCAGAATAGATGGCTGGATCTTCAAGCAAAGCTCCAACTCCAAAGGTGAGTCTCGAAAGCTGGTGTTCTCAGTCTGACCCGAGCGTAAAGCAAAACACAAAACACTCGAGTGAGGATTAATATTCTCATATCAATAAATCCAACTCAAGTGAAATAGTAATCGAAATACAGGTAACTCAAAGGATGCTGGAATCACCATCCTCTAAGGATCCGTTAAACTATCTACTAGGTAGTAGTGTACGCTAAATAGATAATGTCTATTGGTAATATAAAGTATCAAAATAGTGTTAAGGCATTACCATTATCCCCCTTAACACATTTTATAAGCATCATAGTCTATACAGCACTGTAAACTCCACCGTAAACTGGTGGGATATCAGGGAGTACTCCATAGGTATAACACAAAACAAATTCGTAGTGGTCGCGTATATAGGGATACAAGTATGACAAGGCACATGAGGCAATACCCAAGGTAGTGAAACTACCGTTCGCCTGATCCGGACTGGTGAGAACGCATCGCCACAGCGATCGCAACACCGCGAAACAACATTCCTGAAAAGTACGAGGGTGCACCAATCAATCACAAGTAATGTGTAGTAGTTACGAAGAAGTGTGTCCGCTCGAGATGGCTAACCCCATTTGGCCCGGCACGTCTCCTGATTTTAGTCATTTCCAATTTGACACAAGTGTCAAGGCTATCCATTATCGTTCTCTTTCTTCAGTCATCACGAATCTCATTCCAACCACTTCATTCTGGATCATCACTCCCCGTATAGTTATTAAAGTGGTTTTCGGTTTAGACAGAGAGTATGTCCATAACCGATTCCGGTTTCTTTAATAACTTTCGTGATTATTACACCGATTGGTCGTTTAATATATTTCAAACCAAATCAAATTTCAATTTCAATTTCAATTCGTAAATCAACATTTCGTTTGGCTTTCAATATCAATTCCCAAAATTTATGTTTCAAAACTTCCAAATTACCATTTCAAAGTTTTACAATTCAATTTCAATTTTATTTAACACAATTCAAATATTGATTCAAGTTCGTATATAAGTTTTATTTCCGAAATCATTTAAAATGGTTTAATTTTCATTCAAATCAATTTAATTTCATTTATCAATTTCCTTCAATCTTCGTTAAGTTACTTATCATTCAAAATAATTTCTATTTACATTCCAATTCATTTAAATCAATTACTTAAGTTCAATTCCATTATCTCAAAACCTACAAATTGAATTAAATTAAATTCGTCGCATCAAATCCTTTAAAATTACAAGTCTTACGTTAAATCACGTTTTATTTCTTGTTAAAGAAATTCAATTTCACTTATTCATTAAATTAGTTACAAATTTTCAATACTCGATTAATAAAGAACTAAATTTACATATTCAAGAAGTTCAATTTCACTTATTAATTTACTTAAATTTTCCAAAACTTTAATAAATAAAGGAACTCAATTTCATTTATTAACGAAGTTCAAATCCACTTATTCAAAAGTTTAATTTCTCTCATCAAAGAATTCAATTTTTATTCAATTATCAAATAATTAAATCTTATTCAATTATTAATTAATTTCACTTAATTCATACTAATTTCAAAACTTAATAAATTTCAACTAAATTATAAATTCAAACTCAATTATTAAATCACTTCAAACTTAATTCAATGAATAATTCCAAATTTAATTGTTAAATAATTCATTCCAAACAACGTTCTTTCATCAGTTATTACATTTATATTTTGTTTCAGATTTCAATATTAACATTTTCCTTTTACCAAAATTTACGTTCCAAATTTTATTTCAAAACCTTATTATTCAAATAAAATCTTTATTTTATTTTAAATCAAATTATTGACCAATCGATTTATTTAATTCTCTATCCTAAGTTAAGTTCAATTTGGGTATTTATCATCTCAACCCGATTCCAATTCAATTCACAAATCAAAGCATAGAAAAGGGAACTTGCAGTGTGATAACAGGGATGATGTCAAAGTAAATAAACAAATAATAGCAACAATCAATAACAATTCAATAATCAATTCAAATAATCCCGAAATAATCGTATTAATTCGCATTGTCATTTGTGCGAATTAATATAATTATTTTTAGAATCTACACTATCATTTCATGTAGATTAAAGATTATTACATTACGTTTTTTCCCACTTGTCGTTCAATTTCAAATTTTATTCTACAACAATTAAAGGGGTCATATTATTCAAATTAACTAATCAATTTCAACACATATGTCAATTCATAATTTTTAAACTATACTACGTCAAATTCAATTGCATAATATTTATCACTTTATACATTACAATTTACATCCAATATTAACAGAAAATAATCAATCAACTATCAACCAAACTGGATTATTATTGCATACATAACAGATAACGGTGTCAGATGTCAAAGGTAAACTGATACATAAATACAGTGCAATAAATAACAGCAGTATATTTCAATTGTCGTTCCAATTGAAATCAAATTTAATAAATAAAAGAATATTAATCGTGAGTGATTGCTCACCTTTCGAGGCTGGATAGATTCGACAAAGAGATGAGCTATGAATTCAAGCACAAATTCCAAGGTAAAGCACGATGGACAAGAGTTCGACGAACAAGCTGATAAATCGAAAAATCGATGAGAAAGAATCAAATTGGCTTGATTAACTGAATAAATAAATACTATAAATTTTCTTCTAATCCCAATTCTTACTCCAGTATTGAAAATAAGATATATATATATATATATATATATATATATATATATCATCAAATCCATAATTTAAACTTTACACGGTTAGAACAGAATCTTCATCCAAAATTTCAACCCAATAAATTTTAAACACACATAAAATAAAATCTTCATAAATATATTCGAAACCAAAACCATATATTCTAAACACATCAGATTTTCTGCAACCATATAATTATTAGTCATTGTAAACACATATATGTAACTAAACTTACAAACTCTATATACAAACTGTATAAACTTGTTACTCTTTTAAAACTAAACTATATAACTCGACAGTTCATATTTATAACCTATAAAATTTATAAGAAACTTGTAATATCCAAAACATGTAACAGAATCTTTATAAGCTATATATACGTCTGTATTATAATAACTATAGTTTTAACCATATATAAAAATACAGCTTATACAAATATATTATTTCAAGTCTGCGCATAAATAAACAACAAATTCTATACATATGTAAGCTTGCATATATGCCCGGCAAAATACAATCACTTATACAATATTTCCTTCCTTTTTCACGGCAAGAGTAAACAAAAATAATAAACTCTATTTACATAACCATATGTAACTTCACATATAATACATAACACATATATACACTATATACGCACATCACACATATATTAAAATATATACCCACGCAACATATCTAAATTAATAATAATCAATATTATATGTATATAACACAAAACATATAAATACATAAACTTAGCATAATACTACGAACTCGTTCTTTAACCCATATTACCAATACAAAACTTACGTTTTTATTAATAACACTAATATATATATAGATCCTACAACATATATGCGCAGAAGGAAAGTAATTTATAAACAGCCTTCAAATATATATAAATATAAACATACCACAAAATGAAAAGAGGAAGGACCGCATCGTCCAAAGTAAGGTGATGCACGGCGAGCGCAAGCTTAGGTGGGAAGGAGCAGAGGTGCAGAGGGAAGGTGACTTGTCTCTGGTTGGTGCGCGGAGATCGGCGAGGTGAAAAGGAAGGGAGCGGGGTGGTGGCAACGGCCGAAGCATGCAGGTCTGGCTAGAGGGGTGGAGCTTCGGTTGGAGGAGGGTACAGTGGTGAAGGGAGCAGGGATTGGACGGTGCAAAATGTTGTTGTAGGGAAGCACGTTCACGTGCTTAGGTGGTAGAGCGGATCCTGGTGGGTTCGTGGAGGCAAGGGTGCGGAGGGGCTGGAGTTGCATGTGCGTGCAGCTGAGTGCTTAGGCGGAGGTGGGCGGTTGTTCGACGGAGGGAGGGTTGGAGGCGGTGGTCGGCACACGGCTTTGGGTGGTGGGGTTAGCCGATGGCTTTGGGAGAAGAAGGCACGCATAAAAATTTGAGCAAGATTAATGTATATATTAACTTGTAATATCATACTGTATTTCAGTAAAAAAAAATGGAAAGAAGCCAGTAAAATGAATAGAACGTAAAGATGGAAGTGAACATAAAGTGAAGAGACAAGTAGAGCAGGCAAAATTAATAAATAGAATGCAATGGAAAACGCATGAAGTTATAAATGCAATGAACCGTTCAAAATAATATACACAACGTATGTTTGGTTTTCAATGTCTAGATTTAAGTTACAGATGAAATAAATAAAAGTAAAAGCTAGCGGCTGCTGTTCGAAATTTGAATGGACACAACTTAGAAAAAGCTCGAAACGAACGATACAATGAACTGTTTTATTGTTCCGTCGTACAACGGACCTCAAAATACAAAAATGAATTTACCGTAGAGATCAGCACGGTATGACGCTCAAAACGGTACGATTTAATTATAAAATTCGAAATTTATGATAGAGGAAAATGCATGAAAAACGTAGAAAAATAAGATCGACGGAGCCAAAGATGTCCGAATTTGGAAAAACGATAAACCGACATTTTTCTCAGAAGATGGTTTAGAAATTTTCTATGTAAAAATATTTTGGTTTTGAAAACGTTTTATTTTCGTCGCTTTTAACTGATTAAATTGAAGTAAATTTACGCACGAAATAAACTTTCGTATTTTCGGACGAAAATTTACCGGTTGCTATATTTGACTAGATGCATTCCAAATATCAAATTTATATTTCAAAATTTTATCGTTTAAAACTTCACAAAATTTCAGTTAAATACGTTACTAAAACCGTTAAAATTTACGGTCGTTACAATTAAATATTCTGATTTTAAATTCTCGAAAATTCCGGGTCGTCACATTCCTCCCCCCTTAAAAGAATTTCGTCCCCGAAATTACTAGTTAGGAAGAATGGTCCAATACCCGTTTGTTATTTTCCCCAAATCCAAACAGTTTAATTAACTTGTCAGAACATATTCTTTTATATAGAAGACCCATTATCATTCTTATTAACTTCTCAACTCTCCCATAGTTTCCAAATAACTTTACTTATTCCACCATTCAATTTAAATTTCAAAACCAAGTTTTAAAAGTTTCAAAATTTCTCAAAAATTTTCTAACTCTCTAAATTTTCGAAAAATTTCGCCAGCGTCTCCTTTACGCGGCTAGCTCGGTACAACTACAAAATGGCCCTACGGCCTCCCAAATCCAAAAAGAAAACCAAAGGCCAAGTGGCTCGATCCAAAAACCCAATCAAATTTCGCAGAAATTTAAACACATACCTTTTTTTTTGGTCGGGCAATTCAATTTTATCATCTGAAATCAAAACGCATTTTCCTTTCTCTTTATAACACATGCATATCCTGCTTAGCACTAATATCCAATCACAACTTTCAAAACATTTTATCAACTTCCTTACAAATGTCAATATTTATTCATTCAAATGTCAACTTAGAATATATTTGTAATATCAATTTCCAGCTGAGAATGCACCCTTCCTTACTTAAGTTTAGTATAAGCATTTTATATGTTTCTTATATCTATGTTCATCTCCCGCTTTGGTTTATATCTATTTATATTCACATTGATTCTTTCATTTCCATATGAATCCAATTTATCTTTATCTTTGAATATTTGAATTTTATTTTTCATTTATAACTAATTTATGCCATTATTTTAATCAGTTTCATTTACTAATTAATTTCAATTTCCAATTTGAAATCGTTTTGTCGTTAACAAAATTTTCCAAAATCTTCAAAAAATTTCTAACTCCCAAAAATTCCGAAATTTTTTGGCAGAGTCTCCTTTGTACGTAGGAGCTTTTGCAATTTGACAAAAGATATAAATATATATACATCGACCCACACGGTTGGCAAAACAAAAAACAATTCATATTTCCTATTTTTATTGCGTAGGCGTACCTTATTTAGCATTTTTAAGCAAGCGGCTTATTTATTTAGCAGGTAGCGTGCCAAAATCCAGTCACATGGCTTCCCGGTACCTGTACTTACTCAATTTAAACATGTAAGTGCCAAATATATGCAGTTTAACAATATTTCACTTAGTTGCAATGGTTAAACACATGAATTCTAAAAGAAATTCACACCAAACATTTTTCCGTAAGCAACTTATACAATTTTCATACTAATTCCACTGTTCCAATTAACTTATAACCATTTTAATTAAATCCGGATGGTTTTCAATCCATTCGTATACAACTTCATTCAATTTGAATGGTTTAAAACTCAATCGCTTACATTCCATACATTTTTAATTTTTAACAAACCCATATTATTCCAATTAATTTAAAAATCAGTTTTATTTACTTGCAATGATTCATAGAATTTTAATTACTTCCATTTACATCAAATGACAATTTATTCTATGTAATTTGACGAGATCTATGTGAATAAATAAGTGCTTATGTTTTATAACCAATTTAAATGGATTTCCACTCAATTTGTACTTAATTCTATTCCATTTTAAAATTTATTCACAATCCATATATTCTCATTTTCATTGCATTTTAAATTGAATCCATTCATTTGCGTTACATTTCATTAACCAAACTAGTTTCATTATTCAAAACCATTAACAGCTTAGGTTCATCTTTATTACAAATTAAATTTCCTTTTTATTTTAATTCATTCATGACCATTTATTTAGCTCGACACATTCCAAGCTTGCATATTATTAACCATTCCCAAATTAATTCAACCCAAGTTTTAGTTACTTTACTCAATTTATTCCATATTTGTTTAATCCAAACTATTTTATTTAGCTTGAATCCGATCCTGGCTAATCCATTCAATAATCATTTCAATTCTATTTCGATTCAAATTTATTTTCACTTGATTTAAATCCAATCCAATATTATTAAACTTAGTTTAAGTTGATTTCAATTCAACTCTCCTCCATCTATTAGATTAAATTAATTTACTACAAATTTATACTTAAGCTCATTTCAATTGATTACAAGGCCATTTCTGATTTATTTCCACTTATTTGGATTTTACTTGCAATTCACACCATTATTATTTTAATCCAATTACATTTTTATTCGATGCCTTTCCAATTATATTTAATTTGTTAACACTTCAAGTTAAATTCTAATTTATGACTCAAGTTCTGATTCCACTATCCATTTTCAGTTTACCATCCAATTTTATTAACTCACAATTCAACTTCATTCTCAATTACTTTCACTTCATCAACAATTTAAGTCGAATTTAATTTATAACTTGAGTTTATTTCCAAACTTCATCATAAACTCACAATTCAATTTCATTAACTAATTTTTTATCTAATTAGTTCTTCCCCTGGTTAAAATTCAACACTTGATTTTTGATTCCAAATATCACTTCATTTAATTTTCTTAGTTCAATTTATTTAATAATTCAAGTTTGGATTTTCTTTTCATTTTCCAATTCATCAAAATATTAATTTTGGGCTTTGTATTCCATTTTCAATTTTATAAGTCACAACTTATTATTTATACAATCACATTCATTCTAGGCTTGAATGTATTCATCTTTTATTTTTAATTCGAGTTTTACACTTATTTATAATCCAAGCATATTTTATTCTATGGATTTTTAATTCTGATTCTTTTATAAGTTATTCTAATTTATTTACTTCAATCCAATCCTTAACCGTTTTATTTTCCATTTATTCAGGTAAGAATCTAATTCCATTCAATAAATCAATTGAATTTTTATTCCAATTCAACTTTATCATCTCAATTTATAAGCTTACAACTTATCTTATCAGGAATTTTTTTTAAACACCCGACTTTTGGTTTCAAATCATTTTGAAATCTTCAACATCTCAAAATCACACTTATCAAAAATTTCAAACCAATCCTGGTTTTTTTATTTCCAACAAATTTCCTTTGAAATTTCAAAAATATACAGGTTTTCCTGAACAAATCAATTTGGCAGCAATCTGTCACTTAGAAACTCGAAAATGAACATCGATGATGCTGCAGTCATCACCGAAGTTATTTTCCAGCGACTGAAGTGAATTCAATGCTATATCCCTTCCCAAAATTTTATTCGAACCAATTTCCTTTCAGAAATACCCCAAAAACAACAATGCTACTATTTATCTTCAAAATACTTCCAAAATCTCCGGGGTTTTAAAGTTTCAAATTCTATTTTAATTCAAATTTTAACTATAATGCATTTGTATAGTTTATGCTTATACAATTCTCCCTTTGATTATATTTCAATTCATAAATTACATTTATAATTCATATTTTATAAGTTTCTTTTTATAATGAATTTATTCCCTTAAACTTTGGTTATATTTTCAATTTCTAGTTAAATTTTCCATACAATAAGGATAATAATTTAAATACCATTATTTCTAACATCCAAGCAACCATATATTAGCTAAATAGTTTAAGAAAAACTTTTCCTTATACCAAAATATAATTTGGGTAAAATTATTTCATTCGCCCATATTTAAAACAATACCGTGTCGATTGTTCTACTCAAGTGCTTAGAAACCCATTCGATACAGTTGTACAGACTGTGTCAACGAAGGTTCATATGCCACTCAATAAACCAATCAACACAATATTAAAACAATTTATATTCACTAACAAATACGCGCTCATATCTATTAATACACTCAAACTCATTATAGAGTACTACGGACTCTATTTAATGAGTAATTCCCACCAGAGCCAAGGTTATCACCAACCTAAGCTCTGATACCAAGTGTAACAGCCCGCAAATCCGTACTCCTTGAGTCAACACTATTCTACATCAATCAACTCAAGTTGTACAAAAATACGAACCATTTAGGTTAACGAAGAAGAGGTAGAAGTATTCAGAATCTAACCATCGCAACAGAATAAAATATAATAGATAATAATGTTCTTTACTCAAAAATCAAATGTATCTGTTTATATATTACATCATCAGAGTACATCAATCACAACTCAACATTAATATCATACAACTGGATAAACAGCTACTCTACACAGCGGAATATATATATAAAACAAGTATGAAAGTACGTATAGTCATCCAGCTCGTCTCCTGAGCTCCACAACATCAAATCCTGTATCCTATAATACTCGGTCCGACCCAAGCATTACAGTTAAATAACACCCGAGTCAGTCTGGAATACCAGCGTGAGAAAATCACACCCAATTGATTATTAAAGTTTCAAAAATCCTTTTGAAAACAAAAGCATCTCGTAAGACCACGCCACAAATAAACATGTCGAGTTTTTACCTTACGATAGCTAAAATAATTTTTATAGAAATCCTCTGATATTATAATAGGGTCTATATACAAATACTTATAAAATAGCCGAAATTGTTACATTCATTAAATTCCAGCTACTAGCCACAGAGTGGGTAATACAAACAAAACTCGTACAAGGCTCGTAGGGAGAATGGATTTCCAACTAATGAATAGGCACTAGGGTACCACCTGTCACAGTACGTGGCCTAGATCACAGTACCGAGGAGTACGCCCGCTCAGCTGCAACACAAGACCGGGACTACCCCTTACTGGATAATCCCGAGTGAGATCACCCCGCGGTTGGGATCAGCAACCGCCCATTAAGCCCAAAAAAGGAGACATCTAGGCAGAGATGACCTCACCCTGCTTGGGTGCTACCCACCTAGCCTTGATGCATAACCCCTTATTTTCAGTCATTCCCATTTGATGAGGCTTGAGGCTAAGCGTTACCTTTTTAGAACATATCCCTTAGAATGCCCATCGTCCTCCTGACGATGTTTCGCAAGCATTCATCCATGCAAGTCCGTCCCGGGTTCAAACAGAACCGAAGGCACTACTCCTACTACATCCATTTTGGAAATATCCTCAGGATTAGTAGTGACTAGCCCTTGCACTTCACTGCTCCATCTTCGAATCCAAAGTCGTTTTCCACGAAATGTACAAACCGGATCGAAGTGGTTTTCGAGAAATAAATCTCGATCCCGGTCTCTTCGAAACGATCAACACAGTTGTCCAATATTGATAGTTGGTTATTTAACTATCAATTAATATTCACAACATCCATCAACCAATAAATAATTTCCCAAATTATTTATAAATCTCAAAAATATCTTCATAAGATATATTTTCACTTTTCAAACCCCTTTGAAAAACAGTTTTCAAAACTATCTTCCTTTCTCAGAATAAATTCCAAGTATTTCTATTTCCACTGGAATCACCAACACAAAAATTTAGATTTTTAAAATAATTTAAAAACACTTTATTGTAAAATATATTTAACATTTAATTTAGAAATTTTAATTTAGTACTTAATTTAAAATAATACTTTCGAAAAAATTAAAATAAGTTTACTTTATAAATATAACTAGATTTTCTTCTTTAAACAAAATACCAAACCATCCTTTAAATACTTATTACGATAATAGATTAAAATAAAATACTTACTCTAGAATTTACTTTAGAACATTTAAGTTAAGACTACTTCAATAATTTACTAAAAATACAAACTATATAAACATTTGAAAATAAAGTTACTTATTGAAATATAAAACTGGATTTCTATTTTTAAAAAAAACAAAATACTAAGTTACTTCTTAATAATTACTGCTAAAATAGATTAAGGGAAAATACTTACTTTAGACTTTAAATATTAGAAATAATAAATTTTACAAAACTTGCTTTCTTTAAAAACAACTTTAAAACATTTAATTTATATTTAAAAATTTACTTTTAAAAACATGTACTTGGCTATCCAGAGAAAATTCCAACTTCAATCACTTAAATCAATTTCCCGAAATTGATTTCCAATTTATTTTATCTGAAATAAGTTTCTTTAATTACTCAATTCATTTCAAAATTCATTAGTTATGGACTTGTTATTATTTTCCGTTTGATTTAAAATCATTTCACTGAAATATACCAATTTCAAAATTTTCCAATTTCTTCTTTATTCTTCTTAAATAATTTAAATCTTAAATTTTAAATAAATGTTTTAATCATACTGAAGTTTAAAAATTCATTAATCTTCTGTTTATTCAAAATTTCCCTTACATATACGGAATTTATTTATTCGAATTTAAAACTATTATTATTCTTATCCAATTCATTCCTAATTTATTTAAATTCTCTATAATTATTACACTTACAAATTCTCTTCATTTTATTTTCAAAATCCAATTCTATATATCTTGATAAATCAGTGCACCGAAACATATTCAGGTAAACCATAACATCTGATATTCCAATTGTCAATAATATTCAACACAGAATATAAAATAATCACAACAGAGGGTATTAAATAATTTAAACAAATGTTGAGGGATCCAGTTGGATCCCTCCAACCTGTTTTCCCTGCATCCACAGACGTTAGCACAATATAATACACCAATTCCAAAATATACCATACTATAGTACATCAACCAATTCAATCATTCAAACAATTATTTAGATTTAATCATTTAAATTTAAATTTAAAGTGGGTGAGATTAACTCACCTTTGACTATGCATTGGCCATTCACTTCAATACCCCCTTGGCTTTCTCGATTTTTGACCTTAAATAAATATTATATGATCTATTAATATTTGAATTGATCGAACAATTTATTATTATTTATTCATTTAATTTAAACCAACAAATGTTCTTTTAGACTAATTGTTTAATTTTAACTTAATTTCCTTTTACTAAAATATTTTGGTGGCTAGAATAATTAAATAAGTTTATTTGATAAATTAATCTTCTTAATACATTATTTTAAAACTAACTAGTATGTGAAAATATGTATGTATGTATATATTTTTAGAAGTTTAATCAGTTAACAATTTAATTCTAACTAAATAAATTTTTCCCTTTCTAAAGAATTTTTAGCATCTAAAATAAATTAGCTAGGCTATCTGAACAGATTTACTACCCAATCCATTTTTTCTTCAAATAAACCTAGCAAATCAAAATATTTATGCATATTTACTTTATATATATTATCAATTTAAAATTAACATAAGAGCAGAAATTGAACCTCACTGCCGAGTCGACATCGAACAGAACCCTAGATTTCCCCTTGCTCGTACCACCGAGACCATGCTGTCCACCGAGACCATGCTACTCCAATCACTTCCCTCACGAGGCCATCGAACCGAAACCCTAATCAAAATCGCCAGTCTCCTGCCTCTGGACAACGTCGCCACCACCTCCCAAGCTTGCTTCACCTCTGCAACATTGACGTCGCTGCTCGAGCTCGCGGTACCCAGATAACGGCACACAAATAAAAACTCTTCACCTAGCATCGATCGAACGACTCGCGACCCCCACTTCACGATCGCGCGACCTTACTGCTCCAGCCTCGCGAATCGAAACGCGAAACGTGAGCCTCCCTTTTTCGAGCTGCCGTGGGATTTGATGAAGACGAGGACTCTCGAATTTGGTTTGAACGAAAAGAAATGAACCGGATCGCCATTATCGAACTCAATTCGATTTTATTTATTTTTTATTTTCGTTAGCTTGCTTAAGAATGTTCTTGTTGAACGGCTCGGGATATTTGTTTTTAAAAGAAAGTGTGTTCAAGAAGGCTCGGCAAATTATAAAAAGAAGGAAAATACCTTGCGCGAGAAGCTTGCCTTACTACAGTGACGAAAAAGAAAGCTGACGTGAATTTATTTCGACTGAAGGTTAACTGGTTAAACAATGTATTAATTAAATTTAAATTTCAATTTAAATCGACTATTATCAATGAAATTTTCAATGCGTTTATACATCGTACGTTCACACATTAACTCCAATCAATACGAAATTTGAAATCTGATAATAATACACTATTACGGATCTAATGGAACTAGTTTCATCAAATTTTGAGACTGTGCCTCGGAAAGCTATTTTTAAATTCAATTTAAACAATAAAATTTCAAAACTGAACAAACCACTGCTAATTTCAATTTTACAACTTCTATTATCCTCTGTACTATCAATATAAATTTTATAAGCCTTCAAATTATTTTTAACAAGCTTAAAATTCTAGATTCAACAATTTACCCAACTTTACTTATTTAATTTAATAATTCAATTATCAATTAAATTGTAGTATTCGTAATTCAAGTTAAAATTACTCTATTGAATATTTAAAATCAATTAAATATTCTGATTTTAAATTCTCGAAAATTCCGGGTCGTCACAGAAAATAACAAGTCTTTGGTCAAGAAGGCAAAGGGTTTGGAGGTTACAACATGAGGAAGGTAAAAGGCAAGCAAAGGGAGGTGGTTTGTTCATCATTTTGGGCTCGGCCTTGGCACATTTAGGCTTAGCCAGGGGCTAATTCAGGTCAGGTCAGGTCAGGTCAGATGTTAGTAGTGGTGTTCAGATGTGGTGTTTTTTGGTGGTGGAGTGTAAAGACCCGTAAATCCGTACTCCTTGAATAGACACTAATCTCCTTTGTTTAATTCAAGATGAACGAAAATACGAACCCTTAGGGGTTTAAGAAAAATTTAAGAAAAGAAGAAGAGAGAAAAAGAAGAAAGAAGAAGAAAATAGATAATAGAGGGAAGAGAAAACATAAGATAGAAAATTTAGATAGGGAAAAGAAGATAGAAAATTTTAAAATTGAAAGAAAAGAGAATAGAGGAAAAAGAAAAACAGAAGAAAATAGGACGGAACAGAAAACAACAGAACAATAACAGAATCTCACAATTCGCAGCGGAACAACATATAATAATAAATGAATAATCTTTAAACAAAGAACTATATCAGTTATTACATTACATCACATTTCATTACATCATATCATCATCAGAGTGTACAACAACAACAACAAACAGTGCAGCGGAAAAAGAAATACTATATAAACTAGTAATACGCCATGCCATCCAGCTTGCCTCCAGCAACTCAAGAATATCCAGAATATCCTGATAAACCTAACTCTTAACTGCCCGTGTGGAAATTGGTGGGCACCCAGAGTTTAGGAAGGAAAACAATAAACTCCAAGTTAGTCATGTGACTGGTGTGAGAACTCAAAACAGTTTATTTATCTTTAAAAATCAAAATAGAGGAATATTTTTAAATTCAATTCGCAATGCTTTTAAAAATGAGACTACCATAAGGCCTCCCGCACACACACACAATGCAAACGCAGAATCGGAGGAGATTTCTCCTTATGATAGTCAAAGATGCTTGATACGCATTTAAAATAACATTTGATATTATTATTAGTGCATAGTGTAGGAAAAATTCATTTCGAAAGTAGAATATAAATCTTAGCCAGCATAGACATTTCGAACTATGCCTACTATAGCTAACTATGTTCAATAGCAGGTTACCGCCACATTCCGTAGCAGGTTATACAACTAAAACCGTACAAGTCACGTATTGTTTCTTTGGATTTCCAACAAATGGTCAGGCCAAGGAACTTCCCATTGCCACATGAGAATGCCTCTGGAAAGACATCCCCGAGAACCAAACCGGAACTCTGCCAACACAAGGCCGGGTTACCCCTAACTGGGTAACTACTGACACGAGCACGCCATTCCCCGATCGTAAACGACCTTTCTCACGGGATCCCGAAAACCAACAACCACAAAGTAATAAATTCGTAGTAACCACATAGGTTAAATATCTGGGCTCCATACCATGATACCACCTCTATCCAGAAGGAAATGTACATACCCTAAAGGGTGCTACCCCTCATAACCTTGCCGCATCTTTCCTGTTTTGACCATTTCCGGGGTGTGAGGCTCGACGAAGTCACGTCCACAAAAACATACTTTATACAAAAGCCATGCTTTGGGTCAACAAATGATCAACACAATGATCACCAAGATAGACGATCAAATAAACGATCCTATCACAATAATCAACACAATGATCATTTACAGCAACACTCAGCATGTCACATTACCAAATTGGGAATATATTGCTGATAACATTCAACTACATAACCTCTGAGCTCGTACGTCTCAGAGAAGGGTGTTAAGCTAAAAGAATAAATTCTCCGCCACCAACAGAAATATATTTGAAAGAAATCGGCTTTATATCTCAACTTGTAATGTCAGACATACAATCCATACAAGTCTGTTCCGGGCTCGAACAAAACCGAAGGCACTTACAAAGAAGTCCTTGCAATCCGGATATTCACAATCCTGATCGGATTTCCCATCACTTAGGGAGAACTCTATACCGTAGCTACTCGGTGCAGAGTAAATCGACAGGTCATCCTATCGCTCTCGCAAATACCGGGTCTTCAACACCGATCTTCAATGCAATTATAACGACGTATCACATATTCAGAATGGGTTATACGACCCCATGGTCCTTTCCCGGTTAACCCGAATAGTGAGCGCTTATTCAAAAATAAGTGTAGCATTCACATTCAAACAAATCATATCAATTACCCATTCAAAGGGAAATATTGATAGTCGGTTATTGAACTATCACTGGATATGCACACATCACCAGTTTCCAAATAATTTTCCAAATTATTTATTTTCCAAAATATCTTTACAAGATATATAATTTCACATTTCAAAAATAAATCAATATTTATTTTTAAACAAATTCTCCTTTTCATTCATAAATTCCATAGTGAATTTATAATCCAAAATATCTATGAATATTCGATTCCAATTATTCATTTCAATATTCCTTTTCAATTTATCTTCAAAAAGATAAATTCTCAAAGTATTCACTTTATATTGGAAAACATTTCCATACTTATTAAATAAGTAATTCACGAATTTTATTTATTTTCAATACTTAGAAAATATTTAATATACTCTAATCGAAATTAAGTATATATTTCATTCTTTAAGGAAATCCTTCACTTAATCATATTTATTTGGGCCAAAACGAATGTTGCGTAGAACATCGTTACGACGTCCCAAAATCACTAGTATAGGGATTCGAAATTTAAATAGATATATAAATCGCAATACTATTCAAAACATTTCCTTTCGGAAATTATTTACTATAACAACCGTGTTATAGTCCACCATCTCCTTCTATTTCTCGAAAACGTCTATTTCAACAATTAATGTTGAAATCTATGGTTTCGAATCTCAACACAATTAAAACTTCGTCAGATCGTTTTAATTCTATTTCAATATCACATTCAAAACAATTTCTTTAACGTGTTATTCACTATTCAAAAACGTGAATATACTTCATTAACAATTTCATCCTTTTATTCATTTTAATTCAAAGGATTATTCACTATTCAAAAATGTGAATATAACTCCATTTATAGGTTTCAACAAATTTTCTTGTCAAAATAAGTCATTTGCGAATTTATAAAACAACGTTTATAAATTCCATTTCTATTTATTTATAAAACTTCTTTTTTTATAATTCCCATATTAACCTATTCCAGTTTATAACTAAATTATAAACTAAAAGTTCATATTATAAGTTAAGTGCTTATAATCTATTTGTTTGCAAAAATCGTTCCTTTGAACTTCATAATTATAAATCTTATAACCTATAAGATTCAATTATTCACCCAAATCTATTCCTCAATTAACTTCACCAATTTATAAATCTTACTATTTATAAATTTTATTTATAACTTCACAGTTTATAATTCTATAAATTTCATTCATTTATGAAATTCATTTTCACTTCATTCAAACACTAATAAAAACTCGTTTTAAAATGTCCATATTTCAATTTATAAATATCCATTTATAAATCTCTTAATATAAATCAATTTATATTATTCTTTTTAAACGTCTTTAAATTCCTTTAAAAACTTCTTCCCTTTGATTCATAAAATAATTAAATTTTATAAATCCTATATTTCAACTTTTCATAATAAATTCAAAAATTCCGATTTAACTATTTTATAAAATCATTAGCATCATATTCTCAAAAATCAGTTTTTAACTATATTTCTCAAAAATCATAATTTTTATAACATTAAAAATTATAACGTTTATTTATTTAAAATAGATCAAATTCCAAACATATAGTATATTTTCAAAAATCACTTTATAAATCATTTTAAAATCCCAAAATCTGGGTCCAATGATGCTACACACCAAATAGTCAATCACGACAACAACGATATCATATATCGATATGATAATCCATCAAATATCAAAATATCTGAAATCAAATAAAAACTGTTGAGGAATCCAGTTGGATCCCTCCAACCTGTTTTCCTGCATCCACAAACATTAGCACAATACCAATTTCGCTCCAGTACGAAATTATCACGGTATATGTTCTTATTAAATATTATCCGCTTAATAATGGCGCAATAGGGTCTCATCCGCTAAAAAATGCGGGAAATCAATAACTCCAATATATACATATGCCAATATATATATATTGATATTATTTATAATACCAATTTCACTGTTTATGAAATATTCGCGGTATATGTTTTTAATAAATAACATCCGCTTACTAACGGCGTATAATGTCTATTTTAACAATCAATAGATAACAATCATCATTCAAACATGCATTCAAATATTTTAAATCTAACTATTTAAAATAAAATCGAAACTGATTCGATTGAGTGAGAAGTTCTCACCTTGATTTTAATTTCGTTTTAGCGATTTATTTCGAATAAAATTAAACGGACGTTTAATTTTACCCAAAATTCTTACTAACTCCAAACGACTCCAAACCAACTCCATCGCATAGTGCTCGTCCATACGATTCCAACGCAACTGGTTTCGCGCGTTTTCGACCTCGTATGAAAAAATTATGACAGTTTAAAGTTTGTACACGATTTTAATAATTAATTTCAACATAAATCTTTATATTTTAATACCCTAAGCTAGCATCCACCGTAGATCTCAACTCCATTCCATCACAGCCGCACGCTAACATCTCCCCATCATGTTGCTCTCTCTCCAGAACATCACGAAGCCGTAACATGAACCCATAAACGTAGATTAGGGTATAAATTTTTGACATCAATACACGACGAAACTTCATCACGTCGCCACCACACGGTCGCCTCCCCCTTAGCTACCCACGGCCTGACCCCTGTGGCACTCGGCCCCCTTATCTGCATGGAAATGCGTGCACAAGTCGAAGCAATCGGCCCCCCTTTACTCCCAAAATACAACTCCATTCGCGATCTCCACCGTTCAGATTGTAGCTCTCGATGTACTCTTCATTTTGTTAGTTGAAAGATTTTGCAATCGATGCATGGATTTGGAGATTTGGAGGGAGGAATGTTGAGCATTACTGGCCATCAGTTTTACAAGTGGCGGCTAGGGTTTAGTGTTTTATTTTTTTTAATTTATGAGTGAAGGGCTATTTATAAGGAACCGACGAAACACTATTCATCCCGGAAATTCCGAACTCCGATTTACGCGCCGTAACTAGCGTTTCTAAGGTTTACCCCACGTTCCGGACACAATGGAACAGGTTTCGGAAGCTAATTCAGACATCTGTGCGAGTTATGGCTGCAAACGCTCAATTTAAATTAAACCGATTTAAGCGATTTTCTAGGCGTTTTAATTTGTACAGGACAAACGGTAAATCCAATTGACTTGAAATTTGAAACCTTACAATAATATCACATTACGGATCCGATGAAACTGGTTTCGTCGAAATCCGAGACTTTTTGAAAAATGGCTATTTTAACTCGCCAAATTAAAATTAAAAATAATTCGATGCGTTTCGAGCTGCCACGATCAAACGATAACTCCGATTGACACGAAATTTGAAATCCGGTAATAACTAACTATTACGGATCCAATGGAACTGGTTTCGTTAAATTCTGAGACTGTTTAAAAATTGACTATTTTCACTAGTCGATTTAAATATTAAAATATTCAATTTTCACAAATTAACTTTTAATTCAATTTTAAAAGTTCTAAAATATCGTTCTAACTCCCATATGATAAAATAAAATTTTACAAATCATTTTCAATCATATTTAACCCAATTTTCAATTATTTCCATAATTTCACATATTAAATTATCGATTTAATTATCCAATTAAATCCAAAAATTCAAATAAAAATTTATTTGACTTATAAATTTCTCTTATTAATATTTAAAATTAATTAAATATTCAAATTTTAATTATCAAAAATTCTGGGTCGTTACATGGAGTCTAAGAAGGTGGCCGTGGCAAGGAAATGAAGTGGATGTGAATATAGGCTTGGCTACGTATAAATTCAAGGTGTTTGGCATTGTTTTTGTGGAATTTTGTGCAAGGGATGATCAAGGCACTTTCAAGTCAGAGGAGAATGATGTCAGGCCATGGGTTATATGGGAAAGGAAGTGGTGGTGGTCGGTGGAGGAGATGGTAGGGGTATGGGCCGAGCAACATAGGTGAAGATCAAGGCAAATCTAAAGGAAAATTCAATAAAAATGAAGAGAAAAGAGTAGAAAATTTTAAGAAGCCATTACCTTTCTCTTCAGATATGAAAATGGCGTGTATGATGAATGAGAAAGAGATGTTTTCTTTCACGTAATATACCAAATACATGGCTAGGGATCAGGTAAATAATCGGCAACAAATATGGAGGAGTTATGGTATGAAATCAATGGAAGGAAAGATAAAGAGGTAATAAATCAAAACGTAACGTATGCCTTTAATTAAAAATAGATAACAGATCTTTAATTTATGCGTTTCCTATATATTAAATAAAGGTGTATACAAGAAGCTATCACAAACAAATAAATACAATAACGTTCAATTAAATACATTTAAAGGTATGCCTTTTAAAACAATAACGTGTATATATATTTGAAATTTCTTTCCAAGAAATAAATAGGGATCTAAATACTTATCCATTTAATTACTAAATGAATGTATAAATAATTAAAATATAAAAACAAGGTAGAGATATATGTTATGATGAATAAATAAATAGTTTTAGGAAAAGAAGGAAATAAATAAAGAAAATACTTTATTAAATGGAAGCTAGAAATAAAAAAATTGAAAAAATATACAACCGACATTTGAAAATTATAACTATACTTTAAAATGCTTTAAAAATAAAATATATGCATAACATATCATGTTACACAAATTAGAACATGATTTTCCAAACGAAAATATTATTTATATAAATTAAAATAAACAAATTTTTTAAATAAAGCAATTTACACACAATATTGTAGAAAGCATAACTTTCACAATATTAATCCAATTTCACGAAACGACAAGCGGTATTCTTGAAATTAAATATTTTTTCATAATAAAAGAAAAAATTCCAAAAATTTAAATATTAAATTTTAAATTTAAAAGTCAAAGTTTGACCACTTTGACCAGGATCCACTTTTGTGGAAATATTCCATTTATTCAGGTTTGGAATCATACACACAAAAAATAAAATTTATATTTAAAATAACAAAATTTATCCATTTAAATAAATAAAATAAAGTTTTTAAATCAGAAATTTTAGTTAAAATAATTAAAATATAAAATTAAAATAATAACAAAATACAGGGTTGTTACACCTACTTTCGTTTTGGGAATGAAACAAACTTTTCAGGTCGTTATTATTGTTTCGACCCAATTTGATCTGTCCATTCATTCTTTTGTATCTCTGCCTATATATTTGTTGTTATAAACCCTAGCAGCCCTTTTATTTTCTATCATTTGTACATACATTTCTTTCTTGTTTCCTCTTTCTAATGGCAGACAACCCAAACCCTAGTAAATCAATCTTCAAAATTCAGACTCTTCAAACCATAGCAAATTATATACCGTTGGAATGCTCTCGACATACGAAACCCACATCTGCAATTCATTTGTCGATTGGAGGTTTGGTTTGGCCAGAAATTAGCTGTTTATTCTCGAGCGTCCATAGAAGGGCTTTGTGATCGATAGTGGATCTTCAACGATATGACGATCTGGTGTGCTGGAGCGTAAAGGAGGCTGAGAGGAATTGCTCCATGGTGCTTGTTCATAGTGGATTGGCTTGAGTTCGCTAGAAACGACATAGATAGGGCTGGCTGCGGCTGCATTGTAAAGCAAGCAGGAGATGGTCGCGTCTATAGTGCAGGTGCAGCGTGGCGAACGCATAGCAGTTGAGTGGTCAGATCTGAGGTCGAGTGCTCGTAGGTGGGATGGCGAGGCGATGAAAATTGGCTGCTGGGTGCTGCTGTTCCAGCGTGTCGCAATTCTAGGGTTTGTAAAGGTAAACTTAATTACGTGTTTTCCCTTGTTTAATTTTTAAATTTAAATTTATAGCTTCTAACACGCGTAACATTTACATGCGAACACAAATTTGGATGTAGGTTCTTCCGTTGGTATCACATCGGAATTCCAGACAATCTGAAATTTATTTTGCTAAATTATGAGATTATTTAAATTTTAAGCTTTATTTGGATTTTAAATCGACTAAAAATCAAAGGTAGGTGATTTAACCCACTCATAAATACTAAACCATCTTATGTTAGTTAAATTAAATTTATGATGTGATAAATATATTATTGGTTGCTATTTGGTTTGTTTAATTTGATAATTTAATTTGAATTTATATTTAATTAATTTACCATTTGAATTAATATTGAAATTAAATTGATAGTTAAATATCTAATGTTGATGACCTGTTAATTGTTTTGATTTATTGATTAATTTGGATGTTGATTGTGATGGATGTTTATTTGCTGATATTTTGATGATTGGATGTTATGTTTATTATATATGTTGTTATCGGACTACAAGTTACCTTAGTATGTTGTTAGGAAAATCACTATGAGTTGAAATGATACATACTCGAATGATATTATATATTAGAAAAAATCATTATGGGTTGAAATGATAAACCCGAGCGATTTTATTCATTTGGAAATTATTAATTCGGGGTACGAGATGAAATGATATATACTTGGAAAATTTAACTATTTTGGGGTTGAAATGATATATACCCTATCACTTGACCATACGGTAGAAAATTATATACGGACAATGTTGGTCGGTTTTAAATTATTTTCTAAATAGTAAACTGTGTTTTTTATAAATTTTATGTTTAAATTTGATTTAATAATTTTATTGAAAACTAATATTCAGAAAATAATTTATTTTATATGTTTAAAAGTTTCAAATTATAAGTCAACATATGGTTTTTAATGTAAATTTAAGATTTTAACGGATATTTTATTTGTTTTTAAATATTTTAAATAGTTTGAATATTTAATTTAATAAATATTTAATATAGTTATATATATATTTTAAATTTAGTAGAATAAATATAGTTTTGATTTAAGATAATAAATATAGGCTTTTATAATAACTTTAATAGATAAGATATTTTTTTAAAAGATTTGAATTTTGTAAAAGGTTTTGTAAGGAATATATAAACGTTATTTAAGATATTTTTAAAATGGATTCTATAAAAAAATTAAAAGGATTTTTAAAATGGTTTTATAAAGGAGTTTATAAATGTTTAAAGGATTTTACAAAAGAATTTGTATAAAGGGGTTTGGAAGTGTTTAAAGGAATGTACATAGAAGGTTTATGAAAAGAGGAAGAGTTGTAAACTGCTTTAGAGTTTATAAATTGCTGTATAAATGGTTTTATAGCGTACAAATAGTTTATAAATGGTTTAAGAGAGATTTATAAATTATTTTTGAAATTGATTGAAATAAATCTTCCTTGGTATTTATTAATATATTTATAATTTTGGAATAAGTATATGGATATCTTGATATGATAGTATAAATTGTTTTCTGGATTTATTATTATAAATGTTTTATAAAATGACCACAGTGTGAAAAATATAACGACTGGTTGTTAAAGAGACCGGGATTGGATATTGTCATACTCTTTGCCAATTCCAAAATTACTTTAACAATTATGCACGTGGTGGAAAATCCAGAACGAAGTAGTATGGTTTGGAGAACGCTAATGTATGAGATATGAACATAGCCATGACCCCCATGGGTCAGCTTGATATGACTAAAATAGGAGCTATACCGAGTCATGTGAGGTCGCTCCTCTGATCGGCTACATTTCTTCGATACCATATCTATTACTTTGTGATTGATTTGGTGGCCACCACGATTTAATTATGGAAGTGTGTTTCAAGGTGGAAGGTAGTAGCGGCTATGCATTACCACAATCCAGGCGTGCAAAATAGTGGAACCCTACTCCGGGCATTGCCTCGTGTGCCTTATCATACGTCTTATCGAGCCTACTATGATTTTGGTTTGTGTCAAACCTATGGAGTGCTCCCTGATTGCCCACCGGTTTGGTGGAGTTTACAGTTATGTATAGACTACGACATTTATAAAACGTGTTAAGGAGGATATGTGTAACGCCTTAACGCCATTTTAACACTTTACTTTACCGATTGACACTACATATATAGCGTATATTACTACATATAGATAGTTTAACAAATCCTTTGAAGATGGAAAATCCCAAAACATCTCTTAAGTTATTGCACACACACTATACACTGGATAGTAGAATCCCGCAAACAACTCTGTAGCTATTACAATCATATTAATTTACTGTTAATTTAACTTACATAAGATCTTTTAGCTCCGACTTGAGTGTTTTATCTTTTCATTACACTTGGGTCAGCCTGAGCATTTTAGTGTTGAAGACTTTATTTATGGAGGACGAGGACGGAGATATGTTTTTACTATATATATATATATTCCACTGCATCTGTTATTCCGCTGCATTATCCTATTACACTTGCTGTATTTATAACTCTGGTTATATTATAAAAGTGTAATCAATTGTTATTTGTAAAACAGCTTCATGAACTGTTTATTTGATTATTTTTTTGTCAATCCACTATGTTTTGTTTTTCCTTCTTTTCTCTTATTTTCTTATTTACCCCGTTAACAATCCTCCCTTTTGAATGGTTTAAATTGACATGTATGGTTTATTGTCAATTCTAAACTGTCCAAAAAGGCGGGTCATTACACATGCGTTTCAAATACACCTGTTCATGTTTCTGACAACTCATCGGTGAATATGACGAAGTATGTGGAATCGTTTTAGTTTTAATGTACTTACAATTGCATACATCTTTATGATTTCAATCTAAAGAGTTTATCAACTCTTTTGACGCTCCCACTGAACAAGTGCATAGACTTTATTTATTTGACTTATAATTAACTAGTATCATATTATTGATAATCATATAATAAAAATTATTTCTTAAAACTATGGCTTAGTCTATAATTCCAAAATAATTGTAAATAATTTTGGATACTTCAGTATTTTCCAATGCATCACTTTTGTTATGAAAAAAATACCACATTATAGTTTTATTTCATAACGAATATTCGTAATGTTTACATTGAAATATAACTATGTCTTTTTTCATTTGATGCTGAAAAATAGTCATTATTTCATAAATAATGTTTGGTTTGTTTTATGTACAATTTTCGTAACTTGATGCAATCAATAAATGCTATATGGAATGCTCCTATTATTCTTACATTACTATAATATCATACTAAATTCGGAGATGCATCATTCACTTAATATATATTATTTATTTCATTTACTACAACTAGTTTATAGCGGAGAGTTCTTTGATCAAATATCTTAAACTCAAAGAAATAAATCTTATAAAAACAATTTTTTATATAAAAATACATTTCATTACAGAAATCTTATTTCTTGTTTCAATGTAAAGTATCAATTATAATTATTACAATTCTCGTTTTCAATATTTCTTTATGAAGCACAAGTAACTATTCACTCCCTTCATCCCAATTGTACTTTAAATCACAGCTGCTCATGAACATTCATTTTCTTTTCTAAATGGTCGAACCATTCAAAAGAAATATCTTACTATAATATCGCAGTGAACACTTAAAAAAATGCATTTGATTGTCTTTAACATCTAAGGACATCAAATATGATGCACCTTATGTAAACTGATCAAACTAATATTTCATCGATTTATTTTAGATCTATATTGTCGTATTGGTCTTGTGTTACATTTAACACAATATGATATTTTATTGTAATTAATTAAACTGAATACTCGATCTTGCACTATGATTCTTTTGCTTATTTCGGATGAACTAATTTCATCAAAATATAGCATTTATATGTGATTATATATGGACCATAGTATTGTATTGCTTTCGAGTTCGAAACTCATAGAGTGAAATATACGGTCTCAACATATAAACATGTAAGTAACCAATTATGAATGTATTTAGTAATTATAGAATCATGCACTTGCATGGGTGTTGAAAAGTTAACATGCAATAAGAATTTATTAGTAAGTATATGCCATATTTCTATTTGTCAATATTCGATTAAGTTCATTTGTATATCTTAATTGATCAACGTTTTGTCAATCACATTACAAGCAAAAATTTATCAGATGTAGATTATTATAACATAATATAGCATATATTCTTATAGTATTAGAAATGTTAAACGTTATTATTTTATTTTTATAATAAGGCTCCCACTAGTATTATGTTTCTCCAAACCCAAAGTCAAAACATATAAGTCTTTTGACTTCACTAATGGTTGTTAGGACTTGTCCGTCATGAAATTCGGACCTTGAGTTTGCTCAATAAGTCATAGCTCCATAGATGATGGGTAACTTCTTATCAGTTGTATCATATACGATTCCGAACACATGGTTCCTTGCCCTATTCTTATTTTGACCTTGAGTTTGCTCACCAAATCGAAATGAAATTATTCATCTACCTACAATATCACGACGGCCTAAGTATAGTATATATACCTTGATTTAGATCAATAAATACATATAGTTATCATACCCCGTTTATTCAATATATCTAGAATACTATACGTAACATACCTAGCTTAATTTACTCAACAACTAAGGAGTATGCAAGCAATTTATTAATATACATACATACATACATACATACATATATATATATATATAGTAGAGGATAATATTATATTGAAGATTCATAATCTTTAATATATTATATTGAGTGGTATCGAATTATAGAATAATGTATTTCTAATTAAATACCCTTATGATTCAAGTGTCGGGCACATTAGAAATCATGGCATCCGTATATTTATGTATGTATTTATTCCTTAAGCTCGTTCAGGGTTTTTTTAATATTCCACCTTTAATTTATACATTCATATTATATAATTTTTATTATTGTACAACTTTTGTATTTCATATTACTTATATAATATTATATTAATTAAATATTATTTAAATAATTAATTAACACCTTAATAATTATTATATTACTCAGTTGTAACATTTTATATTGAATATATATATATACCTTTATAGTAATACACACACACTTATATATATATGCATGGTATATATATGTGTGATTTTAACTCATTGATTAATTTTTAATTAATTGAATTAATTAAACAATTTTACTTAAATTTTATTAATTTTGAAAATTCTTTTATAAACACATGCATACTCATATTGTCTTAAGCAATTCATGACAACATAACATATATCATTATATACGTTTAATTAATTAACTTACTTACTTAATTCATTTATTTTACTAATCGTATTAATAAATAATATTTTCGAAAATTAATTTTATAACATTTTCAAATATTTCGGAAATTTATGTTATAGCTTTTATAATATGTATTTTATGTTCAATTTAACTTTTAAATTAAAAGTTATATTTTAATTTCCAAAACAATTTGAAAATTTATATTGTAACATTTATAATATTTTTCTTATTTTAAACTTAAATTTTAGATTTAAAACTTTTAAAAATTTCAAAACAATTTTGAGTTAGCCCTAAGTCCAATTCAAATTAGGCCTTTTTCTATTAGGGATAACCTTTTAGGTTTGCTTCATCATTTCTAGTTAGGCTAGTAGTTAGGTATAGCAAAGTACTTGATTATCCATACCCAACCTTAGACGCTATCTTTCTAGGCATCCTATTATAAGAGTAGGCTTTAACAAAATACCCTAATATGACTAATATAGACAACATATGCGATTGGGATCTTATACCACAGTTGGATCTAGTCAAAACTATACTGGAATTTTTAGGTGAATTTCACATTTTTTCCCCTATTGTATCTTTATTGTCCCCATGAAGTCTTGTTTATTTAGAACATTTCTAAATTTTATTTAAATAAAATTGTTTAGTTTATTTAAATTTATAAATTGATATAGTTTTATTTAATTTATGTTATGACACACACATACACATGTATCATGCATATACATTTATATGTGTGTGTGTGTTTGTGTGTGAGCGCGAGCGTATATGTGCAGCATATCAATCCGTGCAAGGTATAACATGCATGTGTATTGATGTTTGGATTTACATTACAAAAGATACAATATGTAACGACCCACAAAATTTATCACTATGATATATTTTATTTATTTTTAAAATATTCAAATATAAGTTTTTTCACACAAACTACGGTTTTTTGAACCATAAATAATAATGATAATCTTATTTTGAATAAATATTTTCAATAATATATGCTTGGGAAAAATATCGATAAAATGACCAAAAACCGTTTTATCGATAAACGACTCTATAATTATTAAAAATCGTGCACCAAGCTGGATACATAAACTCATTTATCCACATAAATAAGATTATAAATAAAATTATTTATTTTATTTTTGCAAAATGAATGTATTAATGACATTATCAATAATGGCATCATGTTTAGTAATTGATTTATAAATTTAAATTGAAATTTAATAATTAATAATTATTATAATTATTCAAATAATTAAAATGATAATAATTCATTCATTTAATTAGTTGTATAGTGATAGTAAATCATTTATAATAATTTTATAAAGATATATACTTGATTTGAAAATATAAGAAAATTCGTATCGCTTTATCGATATGATAGCACTTTTTGTGAATAGTAGTTTAAAATTAATTTATACAACTTTATAATTCGAATGTGATCATTTTAGTTTATTTATAATTAAGATAAATTATTTTTCAAATTTTGTTTGCATTTATATGTAATTTAAATTATAAGTGAAAACATGATCGAGAATCGGCTTTGCGATTTTCAACGGTTAAACGAACGGAAGTTGTTTATTGTCATTAGAATGTTGTTTGTTCTCTTATGCACATGCATATGCATAAAAATACATGTCACATGCACACATGTACATACAAATACGCATATATACAAACATGATAACATATAAGAATAATATCATGATATTATTTAAAAAATATTTAAGATATTTTACCATAGTCAATGGCAAACATCACCTCGCCTTACACACACATGGAGGGGGTGATGGAGTGATGAATGGGAGGGGGAAGTGAAGGCTAGAGATGACGGTGGAGATATTTTCCACCTTGCTTAAGGATTAAGCCTTGAAATTCCTACAAATGCCCATCTACATTCACACAATTCACTTCTTCTTCCTCCTTCTTAAACCTTTAAGAAATCTTCTTTAATAGCTTCCATGCCTTAAAAAAGTATTTGCAAAGTTATGGCAAAATAAAGTGAAATACATACACATATATATACCATTTCATTCCACCTAAAAACCAAGGCAAATCACTCCACGTCTCCACTCAAAACTCATGGCCTCCAACGCCATCACGATTGGCCGAGAGCTCCTGCTCCACCTTGCTTATGCAGTGGCTTTCCAAAGATCTCAGGCTCGATTCCATAAGCTTTGATTCGATTGTAGCAAAGCTATTGCGAAGTTTCATAGTTAGAAACCAATAACGGTGATAAAACTCTCTCTCTATATATATATGTATATATATATATATGTGTGTATATATATACGTATATGAAATGATGATGTGGTATGTTTGCCATGGATATTTACTATGCTTTGATCATCAAGTTTGGTTGCTTACTATAGTTGTTTAATGGTGTTAACATGTCACGTTAAATACACGTTAAATATCACAAAGGAAATCTCTTTCCTTTAATAAACGAAATTGTGTATATGAGATTTTTAAACTTCTTCAAAATAGTTTAAAATGATTTAGAAATATTTTATAAATATTTAAAAGGGTTCCTACAAAGTTTGAACAAGTTATGGAAGTTGAGTCAAAAATAGGCGCATCGCGCAACGGTAATTCATGATTTCACACTGTAGAAACTATAAATCCATCTATATGATGGATTCAGAGTCGGAATTCTTTGAAATAAGAATTTTCCAAACTCTTGTAATCATAGTTTTCAAAAAAAAAGAAAAAAATTGAGATTTTATTTAGTAAATTTTGAAATATGAGCAAAATAAGTTTTCAAAATAATCGCGCTTTGGCAGTTCGAAAACCAAAGCGATAAATTATCTACAAATGATATTTTTAATTATTTATAATTATGAAATAAATTCTATAAATATTTTAAAACATTTTAAAAAAAATTGAGTTATAAAAATGGACTTCTAAATGATCAAAAAGTTGTTTTGATCAAATATGCCTTAAAAGCGCTATTCACAACATTATTTGCAGCACTTTTTATAGCACTTTAATAACTTTTGAAATATAACTTTAAAGTTAAGTATTATTTCCCAAATATTTTATAAATATTTTCAAATAAATAATTATGTATTTTGAAGATGATTTGGAGGTTTTGTTGTTTATTTTAATCAAATAATTTAAAGAAAAGCTATTATAATTAAGTGATTTAATTTTTGCACTTAAGTCCGATAGGTAGACTGGTTTTTCTATCCTTGAGATCCAAGTATGAGGTGCTTAAACTAATGAGATGTTTGAGAGTTTCTAGTGCCCCGGCTCACTTGGCCACTTTCCGGGAGAGAAATAGATAAGGTCGAAATGTTGGGAATGAAGCAAGTATAAAATACTTGATTTTTCCAAATTTAATACAATTTGGATTGTATAGAAGTAATCTTCTTGTATTTGGTATTAAATTTTGAGGGAACCCATTCTATCCCAGTGAATTAGACATGTGATTTCACTATTATTTGACGGATAGTAAAGGTTGAATAGGGAAATTAATATCGAGTAGAATTAGCATAATTTATATGGAACTGTTTTACTCGAGTACTAACTAATTTGGATTTACCATCTTAGATGACTTGGTTTCAACCTATTAAAAAGTTATGATTTGGAATTAAGAAATCTTCTTCAAGATTTGAATAAATGAATTGGAATTATTTTAATTCCTATAGATCCTTTTACTTAAAATTAATTATTTTAGGTTTACAGTAAACGATGTCTTAAATAACATTGTTTTTGCCCCGTTTAAAATTTATGATTTGGAAATAAGAATTTTTTGTTAAGTTTAAACAAATGATTTAGAGATATTTTCCAAAGTAAAGGATGAAATGGTTTGGAATTACTCCAAGATTTAAAAAAGTTTTGATTAAACATAGATTTTATAAATGAGGTGTAATTATCTCATGTATACTGCAAAGAAATGTTTTAAAGAGACACATATCTCTAAGACGATATTTTGGATGAAAAGAAACTAATCAATAGATTATTAATCACCGACCTACTTGACATCTTTTAATCGATCATTGGTTTGGAAGAACTGGGAACAGATTGGGTAATTCTTATCAAAATAACACTTCGAACCAATTTACAAGTTCAAAAGTGAAGACATGTTAAAGACAATAAAGTCAAAGGCGGAGATCTTCGTGACGGAAGGACTACTTATTGATAATTTCATAGTAGCTCCCAAGATAAATAAATAGCAGTGTTCCCTTCATTCTGGGATCTTCGAATGCAAGGACTATGTAACATCCCGCCTTTTCGCACACTTTAAACGACACACGTGCCGATTCAAAGCATACGCAAGGGAGGAGTGTTATGGGGTAAATAAGAAAAATAGAGAAGAAATAAAACGAAAATAGAATCTCACAGCGGAAGGATAAAATATAGTAACAAGTATACAGTTCATAAACAGTTTACAAAAGCTTGATTTTTCTTATACAATGAATATCAGAGTTACACATACCAAATACAACAATGCAGCGGAATAGAAAGAGTGTGTAGTGCAATACTATATATAAAATAATACTGAATCTTCGTCTTCGTCCTCCAAAGCTAAAACCTGCTATCCTGAAACGCTCGGACTGACCCGAGCGAATTTGAAAAGACAAAAACACTCGAGTCAGACTAGAATATCTTATGTGAGTTAAATAAACAGAAATAAATATGAGTACAGTAACTCAAGAGATGCTCGGGATTTACATCTCCTAAGGATCCGTTAAACTATTTACTATGTAGTATATTGCGTTATTATAATAGTGTCTATTTATAAAATAAACTTACTTTTTAATAGCGTTAAGGGGTTACCCATATAGCCCTTAACACGTAATAGTCCCAGTAGTCCATCCAATATCATAGTCCCTCCTGATCGGGAAGCCACTAGAGGATACCACACGGGCTACGGGAGAAAACCAAACTCGTACAAGGCGCGATAGGGTAGGTGACACGGCACAACTAGGCAATGCCAGGGTAGATATACCAATTACGCTTCCGGGCCGATGGTAACGCGAAGCCGCAGCAACCGCCCACCTCGAAACAACTCCCCAAATCAAAAAAATAGAAGTGGCCACTGAATCAATCCAAAGTCATAGTATAATATCGAAGAGGAGTGTCCGATCAGAGGAATGACCTCATTAACCCGTCGATCGCTCCTGTTTTAGCCACCTTATGCCAACTCACGGGAGTCGGGTCCACGTATTTACCTTACAGGAATCGTCGCCACCAACCTACTTCATTCTGGAATCTCCACCGCGTACACGGTTAGTCAAAGTGGTTTTCGGTATCGACAGAGAGTATGTCCATATCCGATCCCGGTCTCTTTGCCAACCCATCGTTATTATAACACCGCGGTTATTTAAAACAGTTTATACTTTTAAAACCAGAATATAATCCATTTCAAAACCATAATATTACGATATCATTCCAAGACCCAAAACCATATTTTACCACTTATCCCAAATATAATTTCTTTCCAATAATAAAAAGGCTTTAACTTCATAATATCTGAAAATCGAATATTTTCAAAGCATAATATTTTTGGAAATCCATAATTTCAAACCATAACTTTTAAAACTCAAATGGTTTGGATATTCAACGGTATATGAATTTCAAGGGCTTAACTTTACTGTCACTTTGTAAAGAAATAAGTTATATGGCTTTATGGAAATATTTCTTTATCTAAAGTTAAGACCATAATTTAGATATCACTCTTAAGTTCCAAAACCATTTCAATTTCCATATATATAAATCCATTGGAGTATTAATATTCAAAAACTAAAATTGGAATATATTCTTTCAACAAATTAAATTTTTTATTATTTAGTTTGAATATTCACATAAATCCTTAAACAACTCCAATTTCTAGTAATAAAACATATGTATTTTTCGATTCCAATTTATATTAGAATATTTTTCCAATTCAAATTCATATTAGAATATTCATTTCAATTTTTTTCTTGGGAAAAATCCAATTATAAATATCATATCTTAAATTTCCAAACTTAACATTTAAACATATGATATAAATTTATCCAACTCCATTTTCTAAATTTTCTTCCATTTTACTAAGGGAATTTATACACCTTTTTATTTCAAAATTTCCAACTTTTCATGTACATAAATACGGAAGAAAAATATTTATACAGTATAAAATTTAAGATTATTATAAACCGTATTCCATCCAAACCATAGAAATCACATTAAAATAGTTATATATAGACCGCGGTGCCTGTATATAATTTTCTATCCTATGGTCAAGTGATACGGATATTTATCATTTCAATCCGCAATTTAAAAATAAAACTTTGCGGTTTTATCATTTCAAACCACAATCCCGAAAAATGAAATATGCATGATAAATTTGCAAATTTAATGATATGCAATAAACATTCATTCATCAACAACATCCATCATCCAATCGCAACCATCAACCAATTTCAATCAATAACAGTATATATCTATGAACATATACAACAGGTAATAACTGTCAGTTTTTTTTTTCCAAATTAAATTTATCAACTATTTATCTAACAGTTTACTCAATAATAATTTACATAACTGTTAACTAGCAGTTCTTATGCAAACAATAATTTCTAACAGCCAATTAATATGCAATCAATCAATTTAAATTAACAGCTAAATTCAAAAAAATGCAATTCAACAGATATGGATGAAATAACATGCCCAAAAGCTCATAAATAAATTTCTATTCATTTCTAAAATTTATTTAACAAACATAAAAGCTTCTAGTAATTGTGAGTGGGTTAAAACACTCACCTTTGGAATTTAAATTGAATTTAAACCCGATTTAAACCCAAAAATTCGCCCGTCTCAGAATTTGTCCAAACCAGCGTCATCAAGTCCGGAATTAAATTACGATCCTAACGCAAAAAAAATCGTGTGAATCCGAATTCGTATGAGAAAGTTATTGGATAAAACGTGATCGAAATTCAAATTTAAATTAAAACAAAACAAACCACTCATAAACTGCCACGTCATCCCTGCATCATCCTCTCTACCTCACAGAACGCGGCTACAGGAACACGAGACCCCAACACCACCTACAGCCGCACCTTTGACCGCCTCCCCTGGCCACCACCGGCCGCCATTCGCCTCGGCACCATGGCCGTTGACTCCGCCTTGACCCCTGCTATCGGCCGCCCCCATCCCGGTTGCCTGAAATGGCCGCCGCCGCCGCCTAGAAATAGGGTTTCGAAACCCTAAAACGCCAAATTTGACCACCACCGGTCACTAAACTCCACCAGACCAACGTCGTTGAACTCCCCACAAGAATCTCCACCAAACCCATATCTTGATTTTGCCGATTTGATGAAAAATCAAAAACCCCTAAATCAAACCTTAGGGTTTTCGAATTTCTGACCTTTGACTGAGTTTCCAGGACGATTCGAGCATCGATTGCAAAAACAGATGTCACATATAGATTCGTATTGAAGAAATCTACAACATATAAATTTTTGGGAATTTTCTGAAGACTTTGAATTTTCACTTTGTTTTGCAATTTGAAATTGGATCTGAGGAGCATCCATTGAGGAAGAAAGAATGGTTGAAGAATGAACGTACAGCATAAGCAAATAAAATGGGGCTAGGGTTTATAGCCATGCTTATATAGGTAGGCTAGAGATAGAGAAGATGGACTGGATAAGCGAACGTACGGAATAAAACACGGCCCAAAAAGCCCGCTATGCCTCCGGAATCGAATTTGTTAAAACTATATATCCAAATAGGTGTTTTAAAATATTCTGAACGCGATGGAAAAAGTTTCACGTCCAAATTTGGTCGTATGAAGAAGTTATGCTGAAAACAAGATTTCCAAATTGATTTCAAATTGATTTTAATAAAATTGATTTCAAGGCGTTTATCGTCCGTACGATCAAACGACAAGTCCGATCGATACGAAATTTGAAATCCTATAATAATTCACCGATACGGATCCGATGAAACTGGTTTCGTCGAAATCCGAGTCCGTGACAAAAATGGCTATTTTTAATATTATTAAATCAATTAAATAAATCATAAAAATCAATTTTTATGTTTCAACTCCTATTATTGGCCAAATTTCATTACTTAGATAGTTCAATTAATCCCAATAAATTTAACAAGCTTGGATGTGAGTAAAAATTTATAGGTATATAAATTTGCAATTTTAATTCCTGCACTTTCTTATTAATTGGGAATTATAAATTTATTCTCACAAATTACCTAATCTTATACTTATACACTCTCATCTTAAACCAAATTAAATAAATAACTTGATTTCCATCTCAACTTACTTTTAATTGCAGTTAACCCTTTTCACCGTAATTAAAATTCCAAATTATAAATAAATTTTTATTCCCATTCCCTTAATTTTCTTAACTATTTATTTATTCAAATTTTCAATATTCAACATAAATAGTTTGGTTAAGTTCATTTATTTACCTTCTTCCTATGATTCACAGTTATGGATGTCAATATGATGAAGTTTACATTAGTTAAGATTTCACTCAATTGTTCTCTAAGTCAAATGTTTACAGCTTTCATTTAACTTTAATAACGTACTAATTTACGTTAAATTCCATTTTTAAATGAAGTAATTACCATTCGTTGAATCAAATACTCAATTCATAAATAAAGTCTTGTTTTCAAAAAGTTATATCACAAATGGTCAACTGAAATTTGAATAAGCTTTACTAAATTCTATGGTATTAAATGTTGCAATAAATCCAAATTGCCATGTCTTAAATCCAAATTACTAATTAAGTCTTGATTCCTTTATTATTCCTTTGGTTTTCAAATAAGTTTTTTTTTTCTATGATGAATGTGAATTCAAATGAACAATGGAAACCCATTCCCATTTGATTTCACTATTCCGTTAAATATCTTCATATTCCAGCTAAATCAACTAACGTATGAATTAGCTATTTCAATCTTCATTAAATTGCGGTTTTTATACAATAGAAATTAAATCCCCTTTAACATATAAATAAAGGTTGATACCCATCTATTTACATTATATCACACTTGTGCTTCTATTTAGCTTTGTATAAATGTATGAATGCGGAGTCTTGCCTATTAACGTATTAAATAAGCCTTAAAATCAATTAATGCCCCTCCTTAGTTTAACCTCTTTTTATCCGTATTTATTTTTAGAGTAACCCTTGGATTAAATTCCCCAAATCACCAATTCAATTAATCATACCTTTCAATCCAAATGTAAATCTTCCACCTTTGAATTCTTATATTAAATGAATTTTATTCTAGGCAATATTTTTTTTTTTACAAATGTTTACTAATTCCACATTTATAGGTTTCTTAAATTTTACTCCATCTAAAGGTGACCCATTTTTATTTCATTTCTATTCAATATATATTCATTTTATCCCATTCATTTGGTTACTGCGTTGAAATCTATTTATTACTAATACTAACGTTATTTTCATTAATTAAAATTGGATTCCAAATTTTTATTCAATACTCTGAAAAATAACTTACATATAAATCAAATCCTTTTTATACTTAATTCAAATTGGATTATATTCCAATTCCTATAACTAGGCCTTAAGTCACCATTTTACATAGTTTTAATTTAGCGTTTATTTAAATCTTCGTTTATCGTTTAGAATTTCTACTAAATTGAAATGCACAACTTATGAACTTTAACCAATTTAGTCCACCTAATAAATTTTCAAATGTTTGTGTGTATGTAATCCAATTCAGTTATTGTTACATTAATACCATTAAACCAACAAATTAAGACTTATAACTACAACACAACTTTCAGTTATTTTCAAATCTATATCATATAACCTTCTAAATCTCTACCTGTAATTACAGTTACTATCTAACTCCTACATTCATCCTTTTAAAAATCCTAAGACTTTAATTTTATACTGGATTAAATTAGCAAACATATAAATTAAATTTATAAAAAAATCATAAATTTATCAGGTCGTTACAATCTCCCCCACTCAAAACTTTTCGTCCCCGAAAAGGAAAGAAGGGAGGAGGAAGAATAAACAGTACTTTTTATTTCAATTTTTAATTTATAAACAATATTTTCCTGGATTAATCCTCCTAAATGAAATATTCCTGTTTTATAATCATTATATCCTTTAATACTTGAGTTATTAAAGTTGGAAAAATATTTTAACAAAATTCTAAGTCCAAAATTTTCGAAAATTTTTGGCAGAGTCTCCTTTGTACGGAGGGACTCTGGAGAAAATATAATATCCAAATATACAAGTATATTACATATATAATCAAAATATTATATCCCAACACGGGAAAAATATATAAAATATCGCTTTAAACGTAATCCGAAAACGTACCTATTGTCGGGCAATATACGCTTTATTATTTTGGAACCAACAGCAGTAGCAGTTGCTTCCAACACCTGTATTCACTTATAAAATCTAAAAGGTTAAATATTTATTTTACAGTGAAAGGTTTAGGTGGATTCAATCATTCATATCCAATCAAATGCAACAACCACAATTTTTTTCTCAACAGCACACACCACATTCAACAAACAATCATTTAATCAAACAACAATTAGTTGTTCGGGTTCAAATTCTGAAGTTGTACGAATGAAGAATAACTATCAAGTACATCCGTTGCTCAACAGCCTAAGATGGAACAAAGATAGATTATTTGTAAATCTAACAACTCCATAATTCCTTACCCAACAACATACATCAACCAACAATTCAAATCAACACCAAAATATCTCATTATACATTTATTTCATAATTCAGTGTTTTGATTTTTCTTTCCTTCATTTATGAGGGATTTCTTTGTTTCTTACAAGTTTATTTTCCAATTATCACCAAATTCATTATATTTGTATTTCCTTTTTATTACTTAAGTTTCCTTTTATTACTTAAGTTTATAAAATAAATTCTCATTAATAACAGCAATTTATTGAATACCTTTATTGCTTCAAGCTTTACTTGCAAGATTTTCTTTTACATATTCTTACTAACATTTCAACTTTTATTTTATGGTAAGTTATATATATTTTAAGAATGTAAGTGACAATTTACATGTTTCTTCTTAATTCCTTTAATTAATATATATATATTTGTTACTTACCTTTAATCTCATTCATTTATTTAATGTGGAGGTTTCCATTATATTGGAATAGAGGAAATTAAAACATACTTAAGTTAATAATCCTACAATCAATTCTTATTTAGAATTTCATTTTATTTACTTTAAGTTCATATCACCTATTAGTAATTCTTAACTTATTTTTTTTTTTAGTAAAATTTCAATCATAACTTAAGTTTATACCATTAAATTCTTATTTATACAGTCGTTTATTGAATACTTCAATTTTTCCTAAATTCCTACTTGTAAAATATTCAATTCTAGTTTCTTATTTAACATTTCAACTTTTATATTTGGGTAAGTTATTTATGTTGAAGAAATTGCAATTGAACTTATACAAGTTAAATCTCCATTCTTTAATTCAATTCAATGTTAATCCTTATTACTATTCTCTCTCCTACGTATTTACTTTCTCTTTATATCCTTGCAATAATTCTCTTAATTAAATTAGAGGTTTTAATTTATTTATTACTTAACCCCTTTTTTTTTCACTAACATAATTTTAAACAATTTATTAATGGAAATTTAAGAATTTAATACCGGGTCAAATTTCAAAATTACTTTAAAATAATAGATAATATAATTTCTTACAACTCTTATATCTCCAATTATCTTTAAACAATTAAAATTTCAAATAAATTCAAAACAATTCTGTAGTAGTATTTACTACAGCGGCCTTTCCCCTTCGAAACTTGAAAATGAAAGTCGATGATGCGGCCGTCATCACCGAATTTATTTTCCAGCGACGGAGAGAAAAGTACATAATTTATTTCCCCAAAATCTTCTTTTAAAACAAATTTCCCGAATTTAAAACGGAATATTCATATCGGAAAACATATATATGACAATATTATTATACTTCCAAATTATACTTTTTATATAAGAAATTTCTTATAAACCAAATCATTATTTTTCATAAATTCTTTGAAAGCACATTTCAAAAATCCCGGACTTAAGTTCTAAAATCTCCCATTTGATTTATCATAATTTCAACTTAGCTTCAGTTATTATAAATATTTTTATTGCCTAACATCCAATCTATAGCAACCAAATATATATATCTTTATAAAATATTTTTATATATAGAAAATATGATAGGCAAAATTATTTCATTCACCTATATTAAAAACTAATATTATGTCGGCCTGTCCTATTAAGTGTTTAGAAATCCCTATTGATGGCATAGCGTCCCATGCATCAACCAGAATTTATAAATACAAAGCGGAACAGATTAACACAATATCAAAATTTTTTATTAATACTAACAAGTACGCTCTCTCATATATACACTCAGCGACTCCCATAGGATATTTCTACCCTATTAACAAAGAGTCAAACCCCACAAAGCCAAGGTTTATCGCTAAACCAAAGCTCTGATACCAACTGTAACATCCCGCCTTTTCGCACACTTTAAACGACACACGTGCCGATTCAAAGCATACGCAAGGGAGGAGTGTTATGGGGTAAATAAGAAAAATAGAGAAGAAATAAAACGAAAATAGAATCTCACAGCGGAAGGATAAAATATAGTAACAAGTATACAGTTCATAAACAGTTTACAAAAGCTTGATTTTTCTTATACAATGAATATCAGAGTTACACATACCAAATACAACAATGCAGCGGAATAGAAAGAGTGTGTAGTGCAATACTATATATAAAATAATACTGAATCTTCGTCTTCGTCCTCCAAAGCTAAAACCTGCTATCCTGAAACGCTCGGACTGACCCGAGCGAATTTGAAAAGACAAAAACACTCGAGTCAGACTAGAATATCTTATGTGAGTTAAATAAACAGAAATAAATATGAGTACAGTAACTCAAGAGATGCTCGGGATTTACATCTCCTAAGGATCCGTTAAACTATTTACTATGTAGTATATTGCGTTATTATAATAGTGTCTATTTATAAAATAAACTTACTTTTTAATAGCGTTAAGGGGTTACCCATATAGCCCTTAACACGTAATAGTCCCAGTAGTCCATCCAATATCATAGTCCCTCCTGATCGGGAAGCCACTAGAGGATACCACACGGGCTACGGGAGAAAACCAAACTCGTACAAGGCGCGATAGGGTAGGTGACACGGCACAACTAGGCAATGCCAGGGTAGATATACCAATTACGCTTCCGGGCCGATGGTAACGCGAAGCCGCAGCAACCGCCCACCTCGAAACAACTCCCCAAATCAAAAAAATAGAAGTGGCCACTGAATCAATCCAAAGTCATAGTATAATATCGAAGAGGAGTGTCCGATCAGAGGAATGACCTCATTAACCCGTCGATCGCTCCTGTTTTAGCCACCTTATGCCAACTCACGGGAGTCGGGTCCACGTATTTACCTTACAGGAATCGTCGCCACCAACCTACTTCATTCTGGAATCTCCACCGCGTACACGGTTAGTCAAAGTGGTTTTCGGTATCGACAGAGAGTATGTCCATATCCGATCCCGGTCTCTTTGCCAACCCATCGTTATTATAACACCGCGGTTATTTAAAACAGTTTATACTTTTAAAACCAGAATATAATCCATTTCAAAACCATAATATTACGATATCATTCCAAGACCCAAAACCATATTTTACCACTTATCCCAAATATAATTTCTTTCCAATAATAAAAAGGCTTTAACTTCATAATATCTGAAAATCGAATATTTTCAAAGCATAATATTTTTGGAAATCCATAATTTCAAACCATAACTTTTAAAACTCAAATGGTTTGGATATTCAACGGTATATGAATTTCAAGGGCTTAACTTTACTGTCACTTTGTAAAGAAATAAGTTATATGGCTTTATGGAAATATTTCTTTATCTAAAGTTAAGACCATAATTTAGATATCACTCTTAAGTTCCAAAACCATTTCAATTTCCATATATATAAATCCATTGGAGTATTAATATTCAAAAACTAAAATTGGAATATATTCTTTCAACAAATTAAATGTTTTATTATTTAGTTTGAATATTCACATAAATCCTTAAACAACTCCAATTTCTAGTAATAAAACATATGTATTTTTCGATTCCAATTTATATTAGAATATTTTTCCAATTCAAATTCATATTAGAATATTCATTTCAATTTTTTTCTTGGGAAAAATCCAATTATAAATATCATATCTTAAATTTCCAAACTTAACATTTAAACATATGATATAAATTTATCCAACTCCATTTTCTAAATTTTCTTCCATTTTACTAAGGGAATTTATACACCTTTTTATTTCAAAATTTCCAACTTTTCATGTACATAAATACGGAAGAAAAATATTTATACAGTATAAAATTTAAGATTATTATAAACCGTATTCCATCCAAACCATAGAAATCACATTAAAATAGTTATATATAGACCGCGGTGCCTGTATATAATTTTCTATCCTATGGTCAAGTGATACGGATATTTATCATTTCAATCCGCAATTTAAAAATAAAACTTTGCGGTTTTATCATTTCAAACCACAATCCCGAAAAATGAAATATGCATGATAAATTTGCAAATTTAATGATATGCAATAAACATTCATTCATCAACAACATCCATCATCCAATCGCAACCATCAACCAATTTCAATCAATAACAGTATATATCTATGAACATATACAACAGGTAATAACTGTCAGTTTTTTTTTTCCAAATTAAATTTATCAACTATTTATCTAACAGTTTACTCAATAATAATTTACATAACTGTTAACTAGCAGTTCTTATGCAAACAATAATTTCTAACAGCCAATTAATATGCAATCAATCAATTTAAATTAACAGCTAAATTCAAAAAAATGCAATTCAACAGATATGGATGAAATAACATGCCCAAAAGCTCATAAATAAATTTCTATTCATTTCTAAAATTTATTTAACAAACATAAAAGCTTCTAGTAATTGTGAGTGGGTTAAAACACTCACCTTTGGAATTTAAATTGAATTTAAACCCGATTTAAACCCAAAAATTCGCCCGTCTCAGAATTTGTCCAAACCAGCGTCATCAAGTCCGGAATTAAATTACGATCCTAACGCAAAAAAAATCGTGTGAATCCGAATTCGTATGAGAAAGTTATTGGATAAAACGTGATCGAAATTCAAATTTAAATTAAAACAAAACAAACCACTCATAAACTGCCACGTCATCCCTGCATCATCCTCTCTACCTCACAGAACGCGGCTACAGGAACACGAGACCCCAACACCACCTACAGCCGCACCTTTGACCGCCTCCCCTGGCCACCACCGGCCGCCATTCGCCTCGGCACCATGGCCGTTGACTCCGCCTTGACCCCTGCTATCGGCCGCCCCCATCCCGGTTGCCTGAAATGGCCGCCGCCGCCGCCTAGAAATAGGGTTTCGAAACCCTAAAACGCCAAATTTGACCACCACCGGTCACTAAACTCCACCAGACCAACGTCGTTGAACTCCCCACAAGAATCTCCACCAAACCCATATCTTGATTTTGCCGATTTGATGAAAAATCAAAAACCCCTAAATCAAACCTTAGGGTTTTCGAATTTCTGACCTTTGACTGAGTTTCCAGGACGATTCGAGCATCGATTGCAAAAACAGATGTCACATATAGATTCGTATTGAAGAAATCTACAACATATAAATTTTTGGGAATTTTCTGAAGACTTTGAATTTTCACTTTGTTTTGCAATTTGAAATTGGATCTGAGGAGCATCCATTGAGGAAGAAAGAATGGTTGAAGAATGAACGTACAGCATAAGCAAATAAAATGGGGCTAGGGTTTATAGCCATGCTTATATAGGTAGGCTAGAGATAGAGAAGATGGACTGGATAAGCGAACGTACGGAATAAAACACGGCCCAAAAAGCCCGCTATGCCTCCGGAATCGAATTTGTTAAAACTATATATCCAAATAGGTGTTTTAAAATATTCTGAACGCGATGGAAAAAGTTTCACGTCCAAATTTGGTCGTATGAAGAAGTTATGCTGAAAACAAGATTTCCAAATTGATTTCAAATTGATTTTAATAAAATTGATTTCAAGGCGTTTATCGTCCGTACGATCAAACGACAAGTCCGATCGATACGAAATTTGAAATCCTATAATAATTCACCGATACGGATCCGATGAAACTGGTTTCGTCGAAATCCGAGTCCGTGACAAAAATGGCTATTTTTAATATTATTAAATCAATTAAATAAATCATAAAAATCAATTTTTATGTTTCAACTCCTATTATTGGCCAAATTTCATTACTTAGATAGTTCAATTAATCCCAATAAATTTAACAAGCTTGGATGTGAGTAAAAATTTATAGGTATATAAATTTGCAATTTTAATTCCTGCACTTTCTTATTAATTGGGAATTATAAATTTATTCTCACAAATTACCTAATCTTATACTTATACACTCTCATCTTAAACCAAATTAAATAAATAACTTGATTTCCATCTCAACTTACTTTTAATTGCAGTTAACCCTTTTCACCGTAATTAAAATTCCAAATTATAAATAAATTTTTATTCCCATTCCCTTAATTTTCTTAACTATTTATTTATTCAAATTTTCAATATTCAACATAAATAGTTTGGTTAAGTTCATTTATTTACCTTCTTCCTATGATTCACAGTTATGGATGTCAATATGATGAAGTTTACATTAGTTAAGATTTCACTCAATTGTTCTCTAAGTCAAATGTTTACAGCTTTCATTTAACTTTAATAACGTACTAATTTACGTTAAATTCCATTTTTAAATGAAGTAATTACCATTCGTTGAATCAAATACTCAATTCATAAATAAAGTCTTGTTTTCAAAAAGTTATATCACAAATGGTCAACTGAAATTTGAATAAGCTTTACTAAATTCTATGGTATTAAATGTTGCAATAAATCCAAATTGCCATGTCTTAAATCCAAATTACTAATTAAGTCTTGATTCCTTTATTATTCCTTTGGTTTTCAAATAAGTTTTTTTTTTTTATGATGAATGTGAATTCAAATGAACAATGGAAACCCATTCCCATTTGATTTCACTATTCCGTTAAATATCTTCATATTCCAGCTAAATCAACTAACGTATGAATTAGCTATTTCAATCTTCATTAAATTGCGGTTTTTATACAATAGAAATTAAATCCCCTTTAACATATAAATAAAGGTTGATACCCATCTATTTACATTATATCACACTTGTGCTTCTATTTAGCTTTGTATAAATGTATGAATGCGGAGTCTTGCCTATTAACGTATTAAATAAGCCTTAAAATCAATTAATGCCCCTCCTTAGTTTAACCTCTTTTTATCCGTATTTATTTTTAGAGTAACCCTTGGATTAAATTCCCCAAATCACCAATTCAATTAATCATACCTTTCAATCCAAATGTAAATCTTCCACCTTTGAATTCTTATATTAAATGAATTTTATTCTAGGCAATATTTTTTTTTTTTTTACAAATGTTTACTAATTCCACATTTATAGGTTTCTTAAATTTTACTCCATCTAAAGGTGACCCATTTTTATTTCATTTCTATTCAATATATATTCATTTTATCCCATTCATTTGGTTACTGCGTTGAAATCTATTTATTACTAATACTAACGTTATTTTCATTAATTAAAATTGGATTCCAAATTTTTATTCAATACTCTGAAAAATAACTTACATATAAATCAAATCCTTTTTATACTTAATTCAAATTGGATTATATTCCAATTCCTATAACTAGGCCTTAAGTCACCATTTTACATAGTTTTAATTTAGCGTTTATTTAAATCTTCGTTTATCGTTTAGAATTTCTACTAAATTGAAATGCACAACTTATGAACTTTAACCAATTTAGTCCACCTAATAAATTTTCAAATGTTTGTGTGTATGTAATCCAATTCAGTTATTGTTACATTAATACCATTAAACCAACAAATTAAGACTTATAACTACAACACAACTTTCAGTTATTTTCAAATCTATATCATATAACCTTCTAAATCTCTACCTGTAATTACAGTTACTATCTAACTCCTACATTCATCCTTTTAAAAATCCTAAGACTTTAATTTTATACTGGATTAAATTAGCAAACATATAAATTAAATTTATAAAAAAATCATAAATTTATCAGGTCGTTACAGACTACTCGTTACTAATCCCAAGGGATGTGGTAGGAGAGTTCCTTCGCTTTGTCTATTCCTGGGAAACTTATACGGTTGAATGTCTTACATTACATTTCTAAGATTATAGTGCATTGATCTCTACAAATGTACATATATTTGGAGGTGTTGGAGGTAACCCCTCTTATATTTAACACCCTTCTCTAAGATGTACGAGCTCAGAGTTGTACTTTTATGGATATTAATAGTGTTGTTGGAAATGGTAATGTGGCATTTTGGGTGGAAATGTTCTAAGAAAGGTAAACATTACCTTGAGCCTCACACCCAGGGAATTATGAAATAGGGGTTGCTTTAGGGCTGTGTGATTCACTACCTTTAGGGTATGATATCACCTTTCTAGATTTATTTATTTCTATTCTTTGTAACATCGGGTTTAAATTATATGGTCTATGCTATGCAACGTCTCGGAGAGGCCGGGAACAACCGCGGTAATATCACATTCGATTCTATCCGCCACCAAATGGGTCTGCGGGTAGGCCGGTCTTAATTCATAGAGGTTTCGAAGATGTCGATCCTCGGTACATTCCTTTAGAAATGTAATGTACGAAAGATAGTCCCTTACCTCGCTATTCAATGGAAACTCAAATATTTAATAAGTGCCTTCGGTTTTAGTTATAAACCTATTATGTTGGAATTTAATAATGTAGCAATTTCGGCTAAGATTATCTATACCCACGTAAAAAGTGTTTTCAAAGAATGTCAATTAAAATAATATCCCTAAATTTTATGTAGAATTGATTTGGTTATCATAAGGTAAAAATCTGTTCCGTGTTTATGTGCCACGTGGTCTTATGAGATAACTTTTGTTTTCCAAATACTCATATTTGGAGTTTCTCACACCAGTCCCATGACTGATTTGAAGTTTATTTTCTTTTCCTTAAAATTTGGGTACCTAATTTTTTGGGTATCTTAGTAGTCAATTTTATTTTAAAGCATCTTGAAAGAGCTTAGAGCATGGATTTAGAGGATTCTTTTAAAGATTGTTATCCATTTGCACCACACTTATGTACTATTGTATTTCGCATAAGGACAAAGATTTATAACTGTCCATGCTGATGTTAATTTGAACGCTAATAAATGTATTTAAAATTTTCCTTTGTAAAGATTATATGTTGAATAATATATATTATTCCACTCGTAAAAGATTACGTTCTATGTTTTTATTTTTTGCCCTTAACCATCCACCTTTTTTTTCAAATTGAGTTGGACATGTTTGGTTTATTATCAACTTAAAATGTACGGAATTATGGGTCGTTACATTCGATATCAGAGCTTAGGTTGAGTGAACACCTAAGCCTAGTTGGGGTGTGTCTCATTAGAGATAGGTTTAGTAATACTCTAGGATGAGCTACTCATTAGAGATAGGGTAAGTGACACCGTAGAATGAGTTAAGAGTATTATATATAAGTGTTGTATTTGCTAATGCTAAGAATGATATTATTTTGAAATTTTGGTAAATGGAATAATTTTACCTAAGATGATATTTTATACATAAAGAAATAACTTTCAAAAATGTGTAGATATTTATAGTATGATAATTTGCAATTGAGGGAATAATAGTATTCAATTATTATCATTTATTGATTTATTGTTTGATTTAAAAAACATGAACACCTAGTGAATTAAGTTTCACGATTTGGTAATATGGTGTTTATAATAATATTGGTTTAAAGTTAATAAATTAATTTAAGTAAATGAGCTTAAAAATGTAAAAATAAGATGCTCCTAAGAAATGAAAGTATAAATAAAGTTTTATGAATATAGGAACTAAAAAGAAGAATCTTATGATGACTAATTCGAGTGGCTTGGAAGTAACTAAAAATGGATAGGAGATATGTTCGGGTGGTAAACACTTCTCTTAAGTGTTACCCTTTCGATTAAGGGGATATATGATACTATTGATCATAACAAGTTCCTTGGTATCAATTGGAGTTACTTGATCTATAAAAAAATTTAGTTACAGATAATGCGAACTGCCAATTGATAATTGATTAGTAATTATAAACATTTGTATTAAAGTGTTATACCAAAGATAATTGGGATCACTAATTGAAAAAATAAAATGGCATTTTGGGCAATTTTGGACAATCAATTTTTTTTGAATCACACCTAATTCAGAACCAAAATTTTTGAAAATTTAAAAGACAAACAATTGTGAAATGTTTTGAGTAAATAAAATTATATAAGTATAATTTATAAATGTGATTTATAAATAAAAAGGATTTAAAAGCTGAGTATTTGAGAATTTAAATCCTCTGTTTTTGAAAATTGTTCTTCAAAGTTGATAAAATAATAATAGTGTAATTTGGAAGTTTTTTTAAATAAAAATATAAGGGTTAAGTTTTATAACTTATGAATTTGAGATGATAGTAAACTACAACAATTTTTAAATTTGTCAAACACCTTGATATAAGTGAAAGAAGTTTGAATTTTGGGATTTGTATATATACTCTTAGGATGTAATGGAGTATTATATAAATATAGGCTTAAGTTGTGAATTATTTATGCACTTAAGTAACGTTTTAAGACATAATTCAATAATGGGTTTAGTATGAAGTGAATGGTTATGAAACTTAAAAGTGTTGATTAAGCCAAAGTTGTATTTTATAGGTGTTTATAAACTTAAGAAATGGTTTTATGAAAGGGTTCATAAATGAATAGTGATATAGAACTGATCGTGGTTTGGTACAGTTAAGAAAACCAATTGGAGTAAATATGTAAGTTATATATAGATCATTTTATTTGCTTAAATGTTTGACCTAAGATTTGAGTACAAAAATTTAAGGTATTTACACTAGTCCAAAAAAGGATTTATCACTCGATTCTTGATGATGAACATTAATGAGGGTTTGTGGTTGGATACTTGAGTTTTCTAACATAGTTGAGAGCTATGTAAGGAAAACTAAAATTCTGATCGGAGTCTGCACTAGAGGATCAAGAGATCAATACTAGTTTGGAAGTAAAATTATGGATTCGAATAGTATATTAAATCAGATATTTCGTACAGATGATCTATATACATCGTATAGGAGTACGTTTAAACACAAATATTTTAGGCAAACACCATCGGATTTTGCGTCGTAATTTCGAGGACGAAATTTTTAAGGGACAAGTCTGTAATGACCTGCAAAATTTATCACTTTGGTAAATTTTATTTATTTTTAGAATATTCATATATAGGTTTTCTAGCACAAACTATGATGTTTTATGCCATAAGATATGGTAATTTTATGTTGATTAAATATTTACAAAATTATATACTTTAGAAAAATATAGATAAAATGACCAAAATCGTTTTATTGATAAACAACTCTATAATTATCGGAAATCATGCACCAAGCTGGATACATACACTCATTTACCGATATAAACAAGATTATGAAATAAAATTATTTATTTTATTTTTGGGAAATAAATGTATTTATGACATCATCAATAATAGCATAATATCTAATAAATGATTTATGAATTTAATTGAGATTTAATAATTCAATAATTATTATAATTATTCAAATAATTGTTTAAAATGATAATAATTCATTTTAATTAGTTATATAGTGATGGTAAATCATTAATAATAATTTTATAAAGATATATACTTGATTTGAAAATACAACAAAATTTGTGTCACTATCGATATAATAGCACATATTGTAAACAGTTGTTTAATATTAATTTATATGGCTTCATAATTCAAATATGATCATTTTAATTTATTTATAATGATGAGGAATTAGTTTTAAAATTAGTTTACATTTATATGTAATTTAATTTATAGGTGAAAATGTGACCGGGAATCGGCTTTTCGATTGTCAACGGTCTAACGACACATACATATATATATGCACATACATATCATATGCAAACATGTACATACAAACACATATATATATACCAATATGGATATATATAAGAATAATATCATGATATAATTTACAAAATATCTAAGATATTTTACCAAATTCAAAGACAAGTATCACCTCACCTTATACACACATGGGGGCATATGGAGAGGGTGATGGAGTGATGAATGGAAGGGGGAAGTCACGGCTAGAGATGATGGTGGGAGATATTTTCTACTTTGCATAAGGATTAAGCCTCGAAATTCCTATAAATCCCCACCTATATTCATACGTTCATTCACACAGTTCACTTCTTCCTCCTCCTTCTTCTTAAAGCTTTAAGAGCTCTTCTTTAGTGGCTTCCACGCCTTTAAAAAACATTTGCAAAGTTAAGGAAAAATAAAGTAAAATATACACACATGTATATACCATGTCATTCCACCTCAAAAGGATGGTAAATCATTCCACGTCGCCACTCAAAATTCACGGCCTCCAACACCATCACCATCACCATTGGCCGAGAGATCCATCTCCTCCTTACTTAGGCTATGGCTTTCCGAAGGTCCCGGGCTCTATTCCATAAGCTTTGATTCAATAGTAGCAAATCTATAGTGAATTTTCATAAAACTAGAAACCAATGAAGGTGAGAAAACTCTATAAAACTCTATATATATAATGATGATATATATATGACTATATGATAATGATGATGTGATATTCTTACCACAAATGTTTGCTATGCTTCGATCATCAAGTTTGGTTGTTTACTATAGTTTTTTAATGGTGTTAACAAGTCACGTTAAATACACGTCGAATATCATAAAGGAAATCACTTTCCTTTAATAAATAAAATGGGTGTATAAGATTGTTAAACCTCTTTAAATAGTTTAAAATGATTTAGAAATGTTTCTAAATATTTAGAAGTGTTTTGAAATTTTTGGACAAGTTATGAAAGATGAGTCAAAAATAGGCATGTCGCGTAATGGTAGTTCGCGATTTCACGCCATAGAAAGTTTACATCCATTTATACGATGGATTCGAAGTTGGCATTCTTTAAAATAATAATTTTCCAAACTCTTATAATCATAGTTTTGAAACAAAAGAAATAATCAAGATTTCTTTTAGTAAATTTTGAAATATGAGCAAAACAAGTTTTCAAAATATCGCACTTTGACAGTTCGAAAACCAAAGCGATAAATTATTTATAAATGATATTTTTAATTCTTTAAAAATATAGAATAAATTCTATAAATATTTTAAAATGTTTTAAAATAGATTTGAGTTATATAAAAGGATTTCTAAATGATTGAAAAGTTGTTTTGATCAAATATGCCTTAAAAGCACTATTCACAACACTATTCGCGGCACTTTTTTCAACACTTTTAATAACTTTTGAAACATAACTTTGAACCTAAGCATTCTTTCCCAAATCTTTTATAACTGTTTTCAAATAAATAATTAAGTACTTTTAAGATGATTTTGGAGGGTTTATAATTTAATTAAATAAATGATTTAAAGAAAAACCGTTATAATAGAGTGATTTAATCTTGGCTCTAAAAGTTGATGGGTGGACTGGGTTTTTCTATTTATGAGATTCAGACGTGAGTTTCTTAAAATAAGGAGATGTTCAGGAGCACTAGTGTCCTAGCTCACGTGGCCTCTTTCAGGGGCGAGGAATAGATAAGGTCGAAATGTTCGAAACGCGGCAAATAAAAAAGATTTAATTTTTTTCAAATTTAATACTACTTGGATTGTATAGAATTAATCTTCTTATACTTGTATTAAATTCCTAGAAGGGAACCATAATATCTGTGTGAATTTTAAAAGAGATTCACCATCATTCGATGAATATTAAAGGTTGAATATAGAAATTGATATTGAGTAAAATTAGCATAATTTCTATGAACTCGTTTCTCGAATACAAACTAATTTGGATTTACCATCTTATATAACTTGGTTTCAACGTACTAAAAAGATATGGTTTGGAATTAAGAAATGTTTTATCAAGATATAAATAAATGATTTGGAGTCATTTTAATTCATTTGGATTTACCATCTGGCTGCAACAATTTAGAAAACTTCCTAAGCAGTGTAGACTTAGCAATCTACGACATAAATCTTTCTTCAAATCTACTCCTAAACTTATCCCATGTAATAGCCTCCTCATTGACTACGATCATAACACTATTCCTCCAACACAGTGCTACTCCTTGTAACTGCCTCGAAGCAAGCTTCCTCTTCTACTTGTCATTGAGCTCCAAATCAGCAAACATTCTCTCGCAATGAAGTAACCTATCATCGTATTTACTTAACCAATCCATATACAAAATAATTCCGAACACTACAAAGTAAAACACATGAAAACTGCAAACAAATGTATGACTTAACAATTCAAACTCTAGGTGGTCACATCTCATCCTAAGAATCACATACCCTCCTATCTGGTTTGCAACCCTTAAGGAAGTAACTAGGTATAAGGGTTCTAGGTTAAGCATATCTACCAAACAATGAGATATAAATGAATGCGATGCATCAGTATTAAATAGAATGCTAACTGACATAGCATGAATAATAAGCGTACTTCCCAACACAGCCTTTCCCTTTTCCTCTACCATTGGCCTTGAGGTACCTAGCTCCAATGAAAATACTTTACATTTTCCATCCTTAGTTGGCTCTTTGTACTGGTTTTTGTAATGCCCAATTTGATCACAGTAGAAGCATCTAATATTCTTCTTCCCGACCGCCTTCTTTCCATCTCCTGAGCGACGTTCATTTACAAATTGCCCTTTCTTGTCACATTTATAGCAAACAACCTCTGACTTTTCTTTCTTCACGGCTCCATACTTTTGAGCTCCCTTCTTATGAAAAACCTTTTTTATGACTCTACCCCCACTTAGACTTCCTTTGCATTATTCATTTCCAGAAAATCAAGCATATTCTCATGCCTCAAAGCCATTTCCACTACAACATCACATGGGTCCCTGATATGCGGTAATGTGGCCTTAGCAAGCTCAAGCTCAACCTCCTAATGAACTTCTCATTTATCTTAATCACGGTATCAACAATAGCATAGCCATATCTCTCTAGCACCTCAAATCTCGTTGCATACTCTAGCACAGTCATGTCTCTTAGCTGTAACTCAACAAATTTCCTGAGCAGAGTATACTTAGCGATCTCCGACATAAACCTCTCCTCAAATCTCCTTTTTAACTCAACCCAAGTCATAGTCTCCTCATTAGCTCCGATTGTAACACTGTTCCACTAGTTCAACGCTACTCCTTATAACTGTCTAGAAGCAATCCTTCTTTTCTGCTCATCATTAAGCTCTAAATCAGCAAAAAATCTTTGCAGTGAAGGAACCAATTCTCCACTTCGATTGTGTCTTCAGTACCAATAAACGGCTTTCCTACCAGTAGAGCATAATCTCTACTCAAAACAGCATAGTTATTCACCACCGTAGCTTCTTGATTTCCTCCTCCAGCTACTCTAGTAGCAACAACCACTTGAACCATGTTTACGACGAACTGATACATTGCTCCCATGTTAACTTGCGGGACTCCAGCACCCACATATCCAGCTTGTGCCTGATCTGGTTACTTCTCATATGTGGTCTGGTATTTCCATTTGTTGTGATGCTTCCCCCACCAAGGTTAAATCTTCCACTTCTAGCATCTGTATTTTCATTTGAGCCATTGTAAGGTACAAAAGAATAGAGCTAAAATGTATACTTACGTATAGCAAATACAAGTGTTGGCGCCAAAATTGGCTACCAATACCCAATTATGCAAAGGCTCCAATATTCAATCCAATCACAGAAATATAAAGAGAAATAAATGAAGAACAAAATTAGAACAATCGAAAAGAAAGTAAAAGGAGACAAGATTTATGGTGGTTCAGCTAATTCTGGCCTACGTCTAATCCCAAATAATCCTTTTTATTATGCTAAAGTTTGTTTACAGTTGCAGTCTGAAATCCAAGAATCAAACCGGTAGAGTTTCGCCTAGGTTGAAGATAAAGGGAAAAAAAGAGAAAAAGATCCATTTTGTGATGCCATGCTTGCTGTATTTATAAGGGAAGACGTACACGGATCAGACAGAAATTTTGATAGAAGGTTCGGAAGACCAAAACGAGGCTGCCAAAAAATTTCCAAGCCCATTGGGGCCCACAATAGGGATCGATACCGATCCTTATTTTGATATCCAAATGGAATGCAATAACTCTAGATAGTTCCCATGGTGTTAGTTACTTACTTCCTAAATTTTGTGCAATTCCAACGTACAGTTTGTGTGATATCGCATTTTCCGTGAAGTAGTATTTCTTGTATTCTGTTTTCTACCGATCCCTCTAGAGGGATAGGTACCGATCCTTCCAACTGGCTCCGAATGCTATGCAATCCCTATGGGGTGTTCCTCATGTTCTTATTAGCTCATTTTTCAAGTTTCATAGGCATCAGACTTCTAGATCTTGAGATGTTGATTATTTTCCACAAGAATGCTCTTGCACTTTGAAGTATGCCATCCCTCCTTTATGAAGTATGTCGATCCCTCCTTCATGAAGCATGGCGACTCCTCCTCCATCAAGTATGTTGATCCCTCCTCCATGAAGTATGTAGATACCTCCTTCATGAAGCATGCGAATCCCTCCTCCATGAAGCATGCCGATTCCTCCTTCATGAAGCATGTCGATCCCTCCTCCATGAAGCATGCCGATCCCTCCATGAAGCATGTCGATCCCTCCCTCCATGAAGCATGTCGATCCCTCCTTCATAAAGCATGTCGATCCATCCTCCATGAAGTATGTCGATTCCTCCTTCATGAAGCATGTCGATCCCTCCTTTCATTGAGCCATATTCTATGCTTTGAGCATCCTACATTGTACATCCATCAAGTCCATTTAATCCTGCCTTTATATGACCGTTTGTACCAGAACTCTAGGTCCAACAAACATCACTCTGGACTCATTGACCTTGATAATCGCAAAATCTATTGGGTTAAATCCGCCTGTATACTGCCTTGTCAAAAGGTGAGATAACACTTTGCTCCTCAAAACATGTCTTGTGATAGGAAGGCTTGTTTTGAATTGCCATAAATCTAGAATCCAAAGTCTATAATCCATCGATAGCCATATTATCCAATCTATTGCCAGTCCAAATGCATGATTTATTCGGATCGTTAGTGAAATCCATTGCCATTCTGGATTAATAACCAATTCTGAATACGCAATCTCTCCGGGTCGTTTTGTCCAAACCCTCGACCTCAGAGGGTCGTTGGCCAAATCCTAAACTGCTCCCGGCCCATGTCCAAATTCATAGTTGTTCGAAGCTGATATTCAAATCCATAGCTTCTCTTGGTTTTTCTCCTAATCCAAATCCTTGATCTCACCGAATCTTTGCCGAGCACAATCCATACCCGACAACCTAAGGAAGTTGATTCATCGTATTCGAGCGAAGCGACCTACTTTTACCAGGAATAATCCATACAGGACGACCTTTATCTCTCTGGATCCTTGTAGAGCACAATCCATATTCGACGACTTGAGTAGGTCAATCCATCACATTCGAGTGAAGCAACCTACCCCTTGCCAAGCATAATCCATACTTAACGACCTTTGTTATCCATTATACTGATCCAAATTTAAGCATTTCTAGGTCCATAAAATAAGAGTCCGTACAACCAATGAACCAGAGTCCAAATAAAACCATAAAAATAAGGGTTCAAAGAAAATAAGAAGAAAGGGCAAAAATTCACAAACCCTGGCATTACGGTTTATCATCATGTTGGAGCATGCCTAAGGACTGACCTCAATCCTGTACATGGGTAAATGACTTAGCCGCCTTACTGTGGAGTTTGCTACTTATTTCATGCCACTCCAATGAATTGATGGCAAATTGACGATGTTCCATTGATCCAGTGCTATTTTCATTCGAGGTGGATGATGGCTACTCCTATTCCACCATCATAGCCCGAGTCCTTACGTATTCTTGTAACTGACCATTCCTCACATGTTCCTCATCGATATCCTTCAAATGCCTGCAGCTGTTTGTATTGTGCCCATCTAGCTCATGGAATAGGCAGTGCTTTGTTGATGTCCATTCGCGTTTGGAGGGTTCTCTCCTTGCCGGTCTCCGATATGTAAGGCACCCTCGAGTATCCAGATATATCCGTTATAGGGTTTCATTCAATTTCGAGTAAGAAGAGAATTTAGATTTCCTCACTTAGTTGTTTCGATCCATCGAAGATATTATCCATGTTTCGTTTAACCTTGTCCTTTCCGGAGCTTTTACCAAGCTATTCTCTACCCCATACCATATTAACTTTCGTTGCTTTTTTATCAGCTTTTTCATCTTCTTTTCATAGAAACCTCTCTACTTCATGGTAGAATTCCACGAGATCCATCAGAGTATCCAGTATCATCAATATCTCAAAATCTGAATTTTTTGTAACTCCTGACGCTACAGCCATCAAAACCATCGATAAATCTGATCGATCCACCAAAACAACTGCTGCATTGAACTTGGTTAAGAAATTCTTGAGTGATTCTCCTAACGTTCCTTAGCTGATGTCAACGTCATCACATTCTTGGGCTTAGTAATGTGAACCCAAAACTACTTCATAAATCTTTCGACCAATTTCGTCCATGTGCTAATAGAACTGCTTTCCAATTGTCTAAACCATAGCACAGCTACATTTACTAAGTACAAGGGGAAGCACCGTGCCAAAACTTCTTCTGATGCCCCAATACTTCCATGTGACGTATATACCTCATCTTATGCATAGTTGGATTCAACTTTCCGTCATAAGCGTCCAGTGTTAGTAGTTTGAATTCTGGTGGATCCCTAGCATTTCTGATATTTGGAACGAATGTACTTCTATTTACATCCTACATATCCCTGTTCACCAATCCTCCTCGCATAGCTCGCCTTATCATCTCTGCAGACCTATCATTGTCTTCCAGAGGTAGTCTCCTATCATCATGTCCAAGATGCCCCCTAGTCTACATAGGAATTTCAGAACATATTCCTTTGGACGAGCATCTAAATTTGATTCACTCCAAGGCTCCAAGCTCTACGGGATCGACCACAAGTCCTCCAACATCACGACCAAACAGACTCGGGGGCATGCCCCCATGTCTTTGGGGATCGGTAGTGGTCCATCTAAAGGGGTCGGTATTGATCCCTCTAGGATGGCAGAGGACTGCCCCCGACTATTCTATTCCATTACTTTTCCAGTTGGCTTCATTTCCATGTTCCCGGTTATGATTTCCAGTTACTCCTACTACTTGAAGTCCTTGATTCTGTGCTCCAGCTTGTCCAATCTTTTGGAGCAAATTCTGCATCATCTCCTTCTATCTTTTCAACATCCCCTTCTGCATAACATTCATTATCGTTTCCTTCTCATCCCTGATGATGTATATAGATGCTTGATTAGCTTGAGCTCCTGAAGTAGCCTCTTAACTCCCTCCATGGTGGCTCCTTTCTGGTAGAGCTCCCCTTGTTCATTGCCTAGTAATTGCTTTCTAGAACCAATTATCAAAGCTTCTAAATTTATGATCCCAGCTTCCAAATCCACGGACGCAAGTCTTCTCAGCGTAAGCACCAAAATGTTAAAGCTAGAATTAGCCACCAATACCCAATTATGCAAAAGCTCCAATATCCAATCCAATCACAGAAATAAGAAGAGAAATAAATAAAGAACAAGATTTAAACAATCAAAAAGAAAGTAAAAGGAGATAAGAATTATAGTGGTTCGGCTAACTCTGGCCGATGTCCACTCCCAATTAATCTTTTTTATTATACTGAAGTTTGTTTACAGTTACAATCTAAAATCCAAGAATCAAATCAACAGAGTGTCGCTTGGGTTTAAGATAAAGAGAAATAGAGAGAAGAAGATCCCTTTTCTGATGTCATACTTGCTGTTTATAAGGGAAGATGTGTACGGATTAGGATAAAATTTTGACAGAATGTTCGGGAGACCAAGATGAGGCCACCCAAAAATTTTTCCAAGCCTATTGAGGCCATAATAGGGATTTGTACCTATCCCTATTTTGGTATCCAAATAAGTTGTGATCCCTCTGGGTGGTTTCTCACGGAGTTAGCTACTTACTTCCCAAATTTCATGAAATTCCGACATACGGTTTGTGAGATATCATATTTTCCATGAAGTAGTGTTGCTTGTATTCTAATTCCTACCGATCCCTCCAAATTGCTCCAAATGCAATACGAACCCTGGGGGTGTTCCATATGTTATAATTAGCTTGTCATCTATGTTTCATATGCATCGAACTTGTAGATCTTGAGATATTGATTGTTCTCCCTAAGGATGCTCTTATACTTTGAAGTATGTCGATCCCACCTTTATGAAGTATGCCGATCCCTCCTTCATGAAATATGGAGACCCCTCCTCTAAGAAGTATGCCAATTTCTTCTCCATGAAGCTTGTCGGTCCCTCCTCCATGAAGCATGCCGATCCATCCTCCATGTAGCATGTCGATCCATCCTCCATGAAGCATGTTGATCCCATCTTCCATTGAGCCATATTACCTGCTTTAAGCATCCTACATTGTACATCCATCAAGCCCATTCAATCCTGACTTTATATGATCATTTATACCTAACTTTTAGGTCCCATAAACATCACTCAGGACTCATCGGCCACGATAATCATGAATTCTGTGGGGTTCAATCCGCCTGTATATTGCCTTGCCAAAAGGCCGGTTAACAATAAGTATGTTACTATAGTGTTATCCCATATCCGGATCTTTCCTCTATTTCCATTAGATTATGTTTTGAAAATCATTTTAAGTTTAATTTTTTTCATAAACCCATGCTCTAACATATCATATCTTGAGTCCCAAAGCTAAGCGCTTCAGATGCTGCAGTCATTTATATTATTAACTTTCGGCGACAAAATACGGTAATGTTAATGGTATCTATAATATCAGAAGCACGTGAATATAAACAAAATCATAGATTCAAAAACAAATTTTCTATTTACATTTCAAAAAACATGTTTCATATTTAATTACATAATCCCAATCATTTTTCCAAGTTCAGATCGAATATAAATTATTACAAGAACGCCAAGAGTGACATATGAAGATGCCTTCTTGGATGACTAGAGCACTAAATAGTCATAATAGACTTAATACAACATAGCGGAAATACAATAAAATGACTTCTAAACATAGTTAATATCAGCCTCCTACTTGCCTCCAGAAGCTTTATTTGTCCACCTATGAAAACCTACAAACCTCAACTCTCATCCAACTCAAATCAATTTTGAGCACCGAGTGTTTAAGGGGTAAAACATAAACTTCGAGTGAGACATAAAGCCTAATGTGAATAATACTATACATCTCTGTTATCTAATATTAAGTGAGACAATGCTGCTTAGCGTAACGGGTTTTCCCTCACTACCATTTCCAAACCTATCTTTTGCAAATCAAAACCTGCAACCAAACTATTTAAAACAATAATAGCAATATCATGTATGCATACAACTTAGGTAATAAATGGACTATCTGTCTGAACATTATATTTTTGTTTGGCTAACTACTAACCTTTGGCTGACTCGGGCCTACCAGACAAAATAAATAAATACTCTAACTTCTGTTAGATACTCTTCTGGATGGTCTGTCCCAAACTTACTCCTTCTAGGGTCAACTGATCTTAATGGTTTTGTGGGCTCACCAATAACTTATCTCTACTCTATATATTCCTTTCTATGTTCAACATTATTTTTAATAATACCTGTGACAAGGCCCTGCATACTAGATTTTGGGACTTAATTTAGCTAGAGGCCACTGGCTAAAGTATAGAACGCGTCCCCATACCAGTAACATCTGGTATTCTAGTATCTAAGTCATTTCACTTAGAGTCATCTACCTTTAAAATTATCCTTGAAAACATTTCTTTCAAATTGATTTAACCTTTTAAATCATTAATAAACAGGGAAAATATATTCTATACTTTACTCAAATCACTAGGCCATGTTATATATATACACATACACACACAAAACATTGTTGATGGAAACATTCAAAACCTTTGAAAGTACCCCTTTCGAAACCATTGAAAGTACCCTTTTCGTTACAAGTGACCTTCTTTACTTTATAACCTAGGCCGAAGGCCAAAACACACCTTTCGAAACCATTTACATTAAACCTTTCGAAAACATTGAAATCACCTCTTCCGAAAGCTTTATAAAACCTTAGACATCCTCTTTTTAAAACACTTTAAACATGCTTTTTGAAACGATTGTAAACCTTCCATTTAAAACCTTTCGAAAACATTGAGGAACCACCCTTTCGAAACCTTTATCTTAAACCTTTTGAAAGAATTAAGTCCTTTACATTAATCAAACCTTTTAAAAACATTTGGGTTCATATAAAACATGTGAAACAACCTTTCAAAACCATTTAAAACTATTCCTTTCGAAACCTTTGGGTTTAAATTTCAATAGAACAAAGAGTTTTAAAACAGCTAAGTCGAAAACACTCTTTCAAAAGCAATTCCAAAGCAAAAGAAGTAGATGGTGTCAAAACCAGTCCTTTCAAAAGCATTGGAGAAGCATTTGAGGTTTTAAAACAAAGAAACTCCTTCAGGCTTTGCTTCGAAAGGTATGATGAAGCAATAAGGGGTTTCGACTCCTTCGAAAGCTTATTTACAAATCAAAAGGCGCAACCTCTTTTGAAGCCATTCTTTAAAACCATTTGACCAAATAGAAAGCTATCTACTTCAAATGCATTCTTTTCGAACGCAAAGAAGGCGCATTTACTTTTAATGCAAAGTATGGTTTTGACCTCTTCGGAACCCCTTTTTCGGCTATATACCTTTTTGCCTATATGCAATTCACCACATACCAAGTTTTTGATACTATGTGCATTGGTTTCGATGGAGATGGACGCAGAAGTGCATAGTCGAAAGGTAGGTGCCATAAGTGGCAACACAAGAAAAATATGGTAAAACTGATTTTTAACTTTAAAATGTAATTCCCTTTCGACTAACTTGCATTGTTTGTCAACACATGATTAGTTGCTAATTTATTTTCTAAATTCTTTTCTAAAAGTGCCGTCGAAATTTCAATAGTAAATAATTTGAAATATTTATAAAATACCTCTTCTCCTTTTATAAATATATAAAACATTTCATTCCCATACCTTAAATAATTTTATATACTTATTAAAACACTTTGGAAAATTCTACAAAATTTCCCACAAATCCCTTTTAATATGTCCTTTGGCATGCATTAATTTCTGACCCAAAAACAGTATAAATTAACCGTAATTAATTTTAACTCAATTAACTATTTTCTTCACTAGAAAATTAACACTAAATCAACATTAATTCAGAAAAATTGAAATTTGAAATCCATCTCTAAAATATTATTTTTGACCTTGTCTCAAAATCGCAAGGCATTAGGATGTCATCTAATTGGATTTTCACACTAAAATTTGTCATAAAATCCTTATGAAATAGCATGAATATCCATTTTAACAATAAAAAACATAGCAATGTACTTTGTAAGAACATTCAGATCTAACCTAGAAACCAAAAAGATCAAAAATATGAGATGTAACATAGTATTCACCTTAGCTTTATGACTAAGGAGTTGACATTTGAGAATAAATTTGATCAATCCTCCTCTTGATCTTTAGCTTTTCTTCTTCTATCTTTGTCTAATGGTGGCCAGCCTCTAGTATTTGATTTTTGTTTTGGACAAGAAAATGAACGTGAATAAGGATGTAACGACCCGTAAATTTATAATAATTTTATTTGTTTTATTTATATATTTAATTAAAATTTTGTAAAATTTTAAATAATAAAATTATGAAATAAAAATTTAATATTTGGAATACGTCTTTTTGACATAGCAAGTGGTTAATTTTCATTAGATAATATGGAAGTTTATTTTTATTGTGTAATTTTATTTAAATCTAAATCAGTTAATAACTATTGAATTTAAAATTTTTTAGAAACCTAAATATGTCAACATGAGAAAATTTATTTAGAACACTCTGAATTAGACTGCGAAATTCGTTTCGTGAAATTCGGACGTTTCTAGCTCCGTTTGGATTTTTCCGTACGGAATAACATCGTATATCGGTATCGATTATCGACTTTTGACCCGGATGACCGTATCATTTATATCTGTGTACGGTTTCGATCATCTTGTCGTGCTGATCTCTGTGGTATATTCAATTTTGTATTTAGGGTTCCGGTGCATGGTGGAATCCGCGAAACGATTGTCCGTATCGATTTCAATTGAGCTGTTTGTTTCCTCGTGTCCTTTTGTGTTTCTGAGACAACCAATAGATAGCTGTTTTATTTCCTTGAATTCTTGTACACATCTGTTGTCATCCCCACTGTTCCAATTTGTTCTGGTTTCGTGAAAAAGAAATAAAGTGTTTATTTATATTGTCCTCTGTTGTTCATTCCTTTTTCTTTCTTTTGGCACATATTTATTTATTTATTTATTTAGAACTTGCCTATAACCTTTTCTTCTTCCCATAGAGACCGTTCCCTTCCATCTCCAATTCCTAGTCATCCTCCTTGCAAGGCCTTCACCATACATTACCGGAGATCCGTGCCTCACACGCATCACCGTCGCCCCATCTCCCCTTCGCCTATCCACGCATCCGTCACCATATGCCATTTCTCCACCATCAATTTAACAGCCTCCCTCCCTCTAACCGCAACCAAACACTAACTCTGCGACAACCACCATTCTCGGGACCGCAAACCCGACCGCTGTTCCCCTGAAACCCACGCGCCTTCGCATGCCGAGCTCAGTCAGCTTCATCCATCCGTGTTGTTTTCAAGGCCGCATCCATCATCAACTATATATTGCCTTCGCTGGCAGTTATCGCTCCCCACATCACCTATTTTATATATAAGGTATCTTATATTATTTATACTATATATACTGACACATATTTACCTTTTTTATATATAACTGTGCTTTTGCTGATATATACGTTTATAGTTTGTATATATATGTAAGTACATAGAAGTTTAGAAATATATTGTTAAATTATATATATATATATATTTACAGTTTGGATTTTTATTTGTTTAAGGTATACTGTAGAGCCTATATTGGTGTTTATCTCCTGTATATTATAGGCTTGCTGATGGAAAATATTTTGTGTAATATGTATGTAAATTAAAAACATATATATGTTGATATATATTTGACTATATATACATATAAGTATACGGTCATTTGATTTATAAATTTTATGAATATAGTACTTTAAAAAAAAATATAGTATGTTAATTTATATTGACTAAATTTTTATGTACATACTATTAATGGGATATATGTGTTAGTAAATATACATAGGTTTGCTTTTATTTTGTATAGAGTTTTAAATGTGTAATATTATGAATGTTGGGTTAATATAACTTGTATATAGATATTTTATATATGTACAGATTTTTACAAACTTGCATTCCGTGTTCAATTTGATTTTACATGGGTATAACCATGTATATAAATGTAGTATAAATGCTTATAGTGGTATATCCATAGGTTTATATAAAATCTTATAACTTGTCTTGTAGTTTATACAGTTTGTATATTATAAACCATATTAAGTTATAAATACATTTATACAGTAGCTTATAGGTTACTATCTTATACTATCTTTATGATAAGCAGTAGGAGTGTTTCGTTTCTTCTGGTTTGCATATTATATAAATATGTATAAATATTATATTATAGAATTTTTATTTCGGTCATTTATATGTTGAGTGTTTATATGCTGTTTTATATAAGGTATATGCTATGTTAGTTTTCTATTTTATAAATTTGTTTATATGAAGGAATGTAAGTTAAGTTTATATATCTAGTTCTATTTATCGTTATATATATAATATCTGACGTATGTTATATAGGGTTATATATATATTTAAACAGGTATAATATATATTTATTTATGCAAACTATATCTTGGTAGATATGTTTGTTTTATACGTGTTTTATTTAAAAAAATGATCTTTAATTATATATATATTATTTAATTATTTATTTTAAATTTAATATTGATTTTTATATATAGCTATATAGGGTTATATCGATTATCTTCAGCAATCTAGTCTGATTGATTTCGTCTATCCTTATTATCAGCTATGATCGTCGAATCGTGCCAATCTAGCTTGCTTGGGAGTTCGCGCCTGGATTCATAGCTTGTTCTGTTTCCAAATTCTCTAACCTCGAAAGGTGAGCGATCACTCACGATTAATGTTCTTATATTTATTAAATTTGATTTCAGTTGAAACGACAATTGAAATATGCTACTGTTAGTTATTTACATTGCTATATATGTTATTATCTGTATCAGTTCACCTATGACATCCGACACCATTATCTGTTATTTATATTGATGATATATGCTTGTTATGTTATTATCATATCTGTTATCACTTTGCAAGTTCCCTGATAGTATAGAATTCACTATGGGTTGAAATGATACATACCTGAACGATCTGTAGAATAGGAGAAAATCGTTATGGGTTGAAATGATAGACCCAAGCGATTTTCATTGAATTGAATTTGGGATTGCGGGTTGAAATGATATATACACACACATATATATATATTTAAATTGTGGATTGAAATGATAAATATCTGTATCACTTGACCATAGGATAGGAAATTATATATAGACAAGTGGTCTATGTATAAAAATATTTCAAAAATGATTTGTATGGTTTTTTAAAAGAAATATATGGTTTTGATAAATATTGATTTTTAAAGATTTATTAAAGTTGATTTATAAAGTTGATATATATATATATATATATCTTCAAATATAGAGTTTATAATGATTTCAGGTTGGGAAGAAAAAATCTGAAATTGATTTGAAATTATATTTATTTATGAATTTTACTTAAATAAGTTTGAGTTGAAATTTATTAAATTTGAAATTTTAAAGATATGTTTTATAACTTGAATTGATTAAAAATGAATTAAATAAATATTTCAAATTCATATAAATTTAAATGGATAATTTGTTTATTTAAATTGGAAAATTCAAGTTGTATTTAGATAATCATTGAAATGATTAAGTAAATATTTCAAAACTAAATATAGTAAAGTGAATTTGACATATATACGAAATTATCAAAATTTAGTTTTGAAACTATAGAGTATTTAAAGCTTTGAAATATATGGAAATTGAAATGGTTTATTTGAGGTTCAAATCTGTATTTGAAATCGATATAATTTTGAATGGTTTATTTAGAGGCTAATTTGGAATTAATGATTTGAAATCTGATTAAATTTGAATTTTTGAAATTCGAGTTCTTGGAATTAATTTGTGAAATTTGAGGAAAAACAATTTTATTATATATCCTATTTTAATATTTAAATCGGTTAAGTGGGAAGTATTATGATTTCCAAAGCGTTTTGATTTAGAAAGTGTTATAACTTTGAAGTACAAGATTTTGGAAATGGATATATTTGAAATGGATATATTGAAAATGGAAATGATATTGTGTTTGGTTTTGAAATGGAAATGATATCGTATTGATATGGTTTTGAAATGGAAATGATATTTGGTTTAAGGTATAAATTATTTTGAAATGACCACGGTGTAATAATAACGTTTGGTTGTTAAAGAGACCGGGATCGGAAGTTGCCATACTCTCTGCCAACTCCAAAAATCACTTTAACAACTGTGTACGCGGTGGAGATTCTAGAATGAAGTAGGATGATGGCAACATTCTATTTAGGCATATACGTCGATCCGACTCCTATGAGCTGGCATAAGATGGCTAAAACAGGGGCGATTACGGGCCAATGAGGTAGCTCCTCTTATTGGACACACTTCTTCGATACCATTCGATTACTTTGCGATTGATTGGTTGCACCTTCAATTTTTGGGAGTGTGGCTTGAGGTAGGTGGTAGTGGCTGCTACGCATTACCACCAGTCTGGATGCATAATTGGTATATCTACCGTGGCATTGCCTCATTGTGCCGTGTCACCTACCCTAGCATGCCTTGTATGAGATTTTATTTGTGTCGTACCTATGGAGTATCCTCTGGTAGCCTCCCGGTCAGGAGGTATTACGGTACTGTATAGACTATTGGCACTATATATGTGTTATGGTGGGAAATGTAAAGCCTTAACGCTATTTTTAAGTAAGTGTATTTCACTTTAGACATTATTATAATAGCGTATATTACTACACAGTAGATAGTGTAACGAATCCTTAGAGGATGGTTATCCCAAACATCCTCTGAGTTACTTGTATTTCAGAATGTTATTGTACTTGAGTTGGATTTATTGATATAAGAATGTTAATCTTGACTCGAATGTTTTGTGTTTTGCTTTACGCTCGGGTTAGACTGAGTGATACATCTTTTGAGGCTCACCATTGGAGTTGGAGCTCTATTTGGAGACCCATTGTTATCCCGCTTTTTGGCAAAGCTGTGATACCAAAAGATTGGTCGAAAACAACAGACAGTTCGTCTAAGAGATTCGTTGTACCTTACCTCAAATGGCTCGATCACGAACGGTCGTCATTTGAGGTCCGCCACTTGACCACGCACGGTCGAACTTCACCTCAAATGGCTCGATCCCGAACGATCGTCATTTGAAGTTAGGCGCTTGACCATGAACGGTCGCACTTCATCTCAAATGGCTCGATCACGAACGGTCGTCATTTGAGGTCCGCCACTTGACCGCGCACGGTCGCACTTCACCTCAAATGGCTCGATCCCCAACGATCTTCATTTGAAGTTAGGCGCTTGACCATGAACGGTCGCACTTCATCTCAAATATCTCGATCCCGAACGGTCGTCATTTGAGGTCACATAAAACTGTAAATTCCTTTGCAGGACATCAACAGGATATGAACATCCAGCTCATGGCGTTACAAAACACGCCTTCCTACCGCAAGGCATATTTTGGGGGGCAAATGTTATCCCGCTTTTTGTCAAAGCCGTGATACCAAAAGATTGGTCGAAAACAAAAGACAGTTCGTCTCAGAGATTGGTTGTACTTCACTTCGCTATGGATATCGATGAATTTTGACCGAGTCCAGATCGGGCCACGATCGATAGAACATGACAACCGAAGCCATAAAAGCCAACGTTCCAAATTTCAAGTTAATCCAAGTTCGTACGCTCAAGTTATGATCGATTCAAGATAGAGAAGATAACCCTTGTTCGAATCCATAGACAGGGGTTCTGTTCGTATCCATCCAGCTAAGTTACTTCGTATCCATCAAGTTGTAGTGCTTCGAATCCATGGAGTCATTCCTCTTTGTATCCATTCCCTTGGAGTACTTCAAATCCATGAGGTTCGTACCCATCCTCATGTCTCAGCTCGACTCCATCTAATTCGCATCCATCAGCGAGCAATAGTTCGAATCCATTAGACAACCGCCCTTCGAATCCATCGGTGACTTCACTTCGCATCCATCAACAGATAGTGTGTTCGTATCCATCAGCATGAGATAAACTCGAATCCATAAGTATCGTTAGACTTCGTATCCATTGCGTTCGTGTCGGTCAGAAAGGAATTAGCCTCGCGTCTACCTGGTTCGAATCCATAAAGATGAAGTCCTTTGAATCCATGTAGTTACTCCACTTCGAATCGATCCTGCTACAACAGCTTCGTATCGATCGGCCAGAGCATACCAAGATCGATACGAACGAGCCTCTGTTCGAATCTCTGAAAGCCCTCGGATCCACTAAGTCAAAGTGGCGAAGATCATGGAGTCGACCCAGTCAAACCGGAGTGAAAAGGGGATCGACACGAAGAACGCGCACCACGTCATCACGAAAGCGCGTGGAACCATCGAGTCAAACCCATCGATTCGAACGGCATCGAGTCGAAGCAAGCAACCTGCTCCAAAATAACAATTCGAATCGACCATATCTTGAGATCTACAAGTCCAAATGCAATGAAATTTTTACAGGAGCTTACGTACGTGTTGAAGAATGTCCATGCCAAATTTCATCTCGATTGAATGATTTCTTGATCGATTCGAATGGAGGTCGAATCGATCCAAAGTGGGCCCAAATTTCCTAAGGCCGGGCATGTGGGCGCCCCTCACGTGCCAGAAGTGGTCTGCCAAATTTTTAGGAGAAATATAAGATTCCTACAGCTACAAATAGAGCCCTAGGTCATTCAGAAAAGGGGATCAGGATTCTGAAGCGCAAAGACTCTACCGGATTCAATTCTACACCTTATCATCACGGTTGCATTCAAGTTTCAGAGCCATAATCCATTGTAACTTGCTGTGACCAACTGTAATCATTAAGAGAATATCAATAAAGATATAAACTTTAGAGTGGACGTAGGCAAGATCGCCGAACCACTATAAATCCTGTGTTTGTGATTGTTATTTGTGAATTATTGTGATTGTTACTGCTTAGATCTGAGTTCTATATTGATTGTTGCTGATTTGTGTTCATAAACGGGTGCTTTCACGATATTGGATGTTTGTGACCAATTTTGGGCGCAAACATTTTGGTGCTTTCACTGAGAATTGAACTCAGGAGTTCTACCAATTAGAAGTTGATTCAGAAAGTTTGAAAGTTCAGATTTGAGAAATTATGACGAGACAATCGAACAGAAGGCCAAGGCCAGAGCGAAGTGAACACCAAGGAAGTCAAGAGGCTTCCTCAGGAGCGAATCAAGCGTCGATCTTCATCACTAGGGACGAGATGGAGACAATGATGAAGAAACAAGAGGAGTTGATTCAGAGTTTATTTCAACAGATAGGACAACTTGGAGCACAGAATAGAGAAGCGGATGGAGTCCAAAACGGAGCAGGACCGTCCGGTGTAGCACCTGAACTAGGGGCACGCACATGGAGAATGTTGATCCAATCTCAGAGAGAGAGAGAGAGAGGTACATTTGCGCAACCTGGGAGTAGCAGAGGAATGAACGCTCAGTCAAGGGGGTAGATCCTAGAGTTCCCGAACTCGGGGGGCAGGTTGAAAGTGGTGAACGAAGATTGCGTCTCGGAGACAATGACAGATTGATGGAGATGGTCAGACGAGCCATGAGAGGCGGATTAGTGAATAAGGATTTAGAGGATGTTAATAGAAGTCCTTTTACTCCAGCAATCAGACGAGCTAGGAACCCACCGGATTTCAAGTTACCATCGTTGGATATGTATGACGGGAGAACAGACCCCACGGTTCATCTGACGAAGTATATGAGGCATATGGAAGTGCTGGGGGCATCAGAGGAGGTTATGGCCCAGTGCTTTCCATTGTACTTGGCGGATATCGTAGCATTATGGTTTAGACAACTAGAGAGTGGATCTATCGGAACATGGACTGATTTAACTGAAAGATTTATGGGGCAATTCAGGGTTCACATTACAAGACCCAAGAATGTGATGACTTTGGCAACCCTAAAGCAGAAAGTCGGAGAGACTTTGAGGAGTTATCTAACGCAATTCAATGCAGCAGCTTCGGTGGATCGAGCAGATCCATCTATGGTGGTGATGACAGCTGTGTCCAGAGTAGCCGACGGCACAGAGTTCAAAAATTCATTGACTAAAGATCCACCTGTGGATCTAGGGGAATTCTACGATGAGGTAGAAAAGTTTTTACGATTGGAAGATGCAAACACCGAAAGAGAAGAAGGAGAAGGAAATGATATTTATGCGGTCAAAGGAGGAAATCCCCCTAAGAAAGGCACGGAGGAAAGTAGAGGTAAAAGAAAGACTGAGAATGACAGGGACAGGTCAAAGCGACTGCGGAGAGAGGCACGATTCACCACCTATTCAGAGCTGAATGAGAGTTTGGAGCGAATCTACCGAGATACACGAGAGCAAGTTCCATACCGTAGGCCAATACGAAGGGACCCCACTGTTGACGAGAGAAAATCAGACAGATATTGCTTATTCCACGAACTGAACGGTCATAACACTAACGACTATAGGCATCTAAAGGATGAGGTAGATGGGCACATCAGGAACGGTATGCTGCTTCAGTATGTGAGGAGACGAGCTCCAGCGGTAGAGCCAGAGCGGCCACCATCTACATCAGCTAGGGGTGACCCTGAACCAGGACATCGTATGGTTATCAATTAATTGAAATAACGATGAACAAGTAGTAAACCTCTCACTAACGGGGGTAAATCATATACACATGTACGAGATCACGAACGGTCCACAGGCATGCTCTGAATGGCTATTAACGCTATCGTTGTGAAAATTTACACTTTGACATCCTTGCTTTGCTTTTGTTTCATTTTGATTTGAACATTTAGACTTTGTTTGTTTGGACATTTCTATTTTAAAACTCATCAGTTGAATGGATATTTGGTTCGGATAATTCTGAAATGGCTAGGCTACTTACACATGTACGGGGTCGCGAACGGTCCTTAGGCATGCTCTGAGATGGCGGTATGCCGCCTTGACAAACGATCCAGGGACCCACTCGAACGTGAACCTGGTATCAACAATACCAAGCCCCCCTCGGGCACACTTATTCGCCTCCAATAGGCCCACAAACGATCCAGGAACTCACCCGAACGTGACCTTGGCATCAATAATACCAAGCCCTCCCGGGCACACTTTCTCGCCTCGAACGACACCCGACCACGAACGGTCACAATTCGCCTCGAACGGCACCCGACCTCGAACGGTCACAACTCGCCTCGAACGACACAACTCGCCCCGAACGGCACATCTCACCTCACCTCAAATGGCTCAATCACGAACGGTCGTCATTTGAGGTCCGCCATTTGACCACGCACGGTCGCACTTCACCTCAAATGGCTCGATCCCGAACGATCGTCATTTGAAGTTAGGCGCTTGACCATGAACGGTCGCACTTCATCTCAAATGGCTCGATCACGAACGGTCGTCATTTGAGGTCCGCCACTTAACCGCGCATGGTCGCACTTCACCTCAAATGGATCGATCCCGAACGATCGTCATTTGAAGTTAGGCGCTTGACCATGAACGGTCGCACTTCATCTTAAATATCTCGATCCCGAACGGTCGTCATTTGAGGTCACATAAAACTGTAAATTCCTTTGCAGGACATCAACAGGATATGAACATCCAGCTCATGGCGTTACAAAACACGCCTTCCTACCGCAAGGCATATTTTGGGGGGCAAATGTTATCCCGCTTTTTGGCAAAGCCGTGATACCAAAAGATTGGTCGAAAACAAAAGACAGTTCGGCTCAGAGATTGGTTGTACTTCACCTCGCTATGGATATCGATGAATTTTGACTGAGTCCAGATCGGGCCACGATCGATAGAACATGACAAGCGAAGCCATAAAAGCCAACGTTCCAAATCTCAAGTCAATCCAAGTTCGTACGCTCAAGTTATGATCGATTCAAGATAGAGAAGATAACCCTTGTTCGAATCCATAGACAGGGGTTCTGTTCGTATCCATCCAGCTAAGCTACTTCGTATTCATCAAGTTGTAGTGCTTCGAATCCATGGAGTCATTCCTCTTTGTATCCATCGGCTTAGAGCACTTTGAATCCATGAGGTTCGTACCCATCCTCATGTCGCAGCTCGACTCCATCTAGTTCGCATCCATCAGCGAGCAATAGTTCGAATCTATCAGACAACCGCCCTTCGAATCCATCAGTGACTTCACTTCGCATCCATCAACAGATAGTGTGCTTCATATCAATCAGCAGGAGATATACTCGAATCCATAAGTATCGTTAGACTTCGTATCCATTGCATTCGCGTCGGTCAGAAAGGAATTAGCCTCGCGTCTACCTGGTTCGAATCCATCAAGATGAAGTCCTTTGAATCCATGTAGTTACTCCACTTCGAATCGATCCTGGTACAACAGCTTCGTATCGATCGGCCAGAGCATACCAAGATCGATAAGAACGAGCCTCTGTTTGAATCCCTGAAAGCCCTCGGATCCACTAAGTCAAAGTGGTGAAGATCATGGGGTCGACCCAATCAAACCGGAGTGAAAAGGGGATCGACACGAAGAACGCGCACCACGTCATCACGAAAGCGCGTGGAACCATCGAGTCGAACCCATCGAGTCGAACGGCATCGAGTCGAAGCAAGCAACCTGCTCGAGAATAGCAATTCGAATCGACCATATCTTGAGATCTACAAGTCCAAATGCAATGAAATTTTTACAAGAGCTTACGTACGTGTTGAAGAATGTCCACGCCAAATTTCATCTCGATCGAATGATTTCTTGATCGATTCGAATGGAGGTCGAATCGATCCAAAGTGGGCCCAAATTTCCTAAGGCCGGGCATGTGGCTCCCCCTCACGTGCCAGAAGTGGTCTACTGGATTTTTAGGAGAAATATCAGCCTCCTACAGCTATAAATAGAGCCCCAGGTGATTTTGAAAAGGGGATCGGGATTCTGAAGCGCAAAGACTCTACCAAATTCAATTCTACACCTTATCATGACGGTTGCATTCAAGTTTCAGAGCCATAATCCAATGTAACTTGCTGTAACCAACTGTAATCATCAAGAGAATATCAATAAAGATATAAACTTCAGAGTGGACGTAGGCAAGATCGCCGAACCACTATAAATCCTGTGTTTGTGATTGTTATTTGTGAATTATTGTGGTTGTTACTGCTTAGATCTGAGTTCTATATTGATTGTTGCTGATTTGTGTTCATAAACGGGTGCTTTCACGATATTGGGTGTTTGTGACCAATTTTGGCGCAAACACCCATCTACATCTTTCGGCTTGGAGTTATTCAGTTGATTCTAGTGATGTAATCTGATCTTGCATTCGACTATTGTATTTGAGACTTTTGTTGTATCTTATTTGACTCTGATATATATATATATATATATATATACACATATAGTAGCTTCGTGAACTACTATTCTCTTGTTTCCACTGCATTATTGTTATATTACTCCGTGTCTGTGATTCTGTAATTATTTTATTTACTGTATATGCTGAGTTTTGCCAAATATAAACTTACAACTTGATATTTTGAGCAATTCAATTCCGGCATGTTTGGATGCGAATGATTGAAATACCAGGTCGTTACATTTGGTATCAGAGCTTTGGCTCTAGGAAAAACTTAGTATGTATGGTAAATTTATTTACAAAATCATTTTCATTCAAGCTTGAATCTCTTCCTTTTGACTCGATTTCCTTTGAGCTTTGGAACGTTCCCTGCGGTTCCAAAAACCTTATCTTTCCTCTCCCTATTCGTGTTCTTTTGATTCTGAAGTATTCTACAGCTCCACTGAATGATTGTATGGGGGTGAAACTCCTTTACAACGACCATTGATTCACCGAGGATTTCTGTATCATCAGTCTATGATGCTATCTGCCTTCTGCCATACCTGAACTCTATCTCTTACGATCTGATGCCGATTTGCCTCGGAATTCTGCATCGATTTATCATTGAAGTCATGGTTAACCCGTTTGAGGTTGCCCATGATTTATATAAACTTATCCATCTTTCTATTTTGTTATTTAATCATCTTATCTTTGTTTCGAACCTATCTTTGAATCAAAATTCTCATTGATTTGAGTCCATCAAACTTGAATCTCTATCCTTGCTTTGAAATCCATCCTTGTATCATCGAGCGAGGAAGTGTATTTGTAAATTAATATTAAAAATGTTATATATATATATATATATTGTGTTGTTGAGTTGCTGATGCTGATTTGGATTTTTCGGTCGATACGTCTAATCAACGCTATCGATAGGATTCCCAAAACACTTGAGCAGAGCTGACTGACACAATATTGTTTTCTAATTTGGTGAATAAAATAATTTTGTATAACTATACTGTATACATATAAAAGTATACTTTTTCTAAAGTTAAACAGTCAAATTGAATTCGTTGTTAAGAGATAATATTATTTGGTTTTGTTTATGGTTTTGTAAACCATTGACTTTTGTCTTATATATATATATATATATATATATATATATATATATTTGCATTATAAAACATTGTTTATAAATTGATTTAGAATTTAAATGAATTTAAATTAGAATTTGAGAATCTAATTTTCGATGATTTAAAAGTTTGGTTTTAAAGTTTTAAATTGTATATTATTTAAAGTATTTTCGAATATAAATTGTTTCTAAAGAATTTTAAAGTCTAAATGAGTGATCTTTTCTTTGTTGTTGGAAAATAATTTCAGTGATGACTGCAGCATCATCAACATTCATTTTCGAGCTTTGAAGTGAAGAGACTATTCTGTAGCTTTGCTACACTTTTGTTTTGGAAAATTTAGTTGATTTACATTACTAAGGTATGGCTTAATTTATAATATATATTGATATCTGATTATCTTGAAATACATACATACATACATACATATATATATACATACATACATACATACATACATACATATATATATATATATATATATATATATCTAAACGGTTTGAAGTTAATCGGAAATGTAATTCTTAAATCTATGTTAAAGGTGATTTCAATTATAAAATGAAATCAAAATTTGGAATAAATATTTAAACTTGAAATAACTGAATTGCGAAAATTTTACTAGTATAATACTCAATTGCATTTTTATATAACTTACCTAAATCATTCATAAGTTGAATATGTAATTGAATAATTTACAATGTAAAATGATGATTAATGATTTTATAAATAAAATTTGAGTGACTATGACAAATGTTATACACTTAGATTTAAAATGTTAATAGAGATAAATAGAATAATAAGTTAATCTAATAATCAATGAGATAAAAAATTCTGTTTTGTGGGAATTAATAAATTGAAATAAAATCAACTTAATGGAATATCTTGAATTAATTGAATATTAATTAATTTATATTGAATTTTTTTTGAAAGAAACCTTTTGTATCTAACACTAATAAGTGTGGGATTAAATCAATTTAATGGAAATCTTGAATTTGAAAGAAAAAAAAACTATTGAATATAAATTTATTTAAATTGAAATTTATATGGTTTAAACTAATTGTTTATTATGTTTTCAACCTAATTTTCTTTTTGGTTGGTTCTATTCTTTTACCTCCTTCCTTTTCCGGGACGAAATGTTTTGAGTGGGGGAGAGTGTAATGACCCGTAAATTTATAATAATTTTATTTGTTTTATTTATATATTTAACTGAAATTTTGTAAAATTTTAAATAATAAATTTTGAAATGAGAATTTAATATTTGGAATACGTCTGTTTTAGCATAGCAACTGGTAATTTTCATTAGATAATATGGAAGTTTATTTTTATTGTGTAATTTTATTTAAATCTAAATCAGCTAATGACTGTTAAATTTAAAAGTTTTTCAAAACCTAGATATGTCAACCTGAGGAAATTTATTTAGAACACTCTGAATCAGACCGCGAAATTCGTTTCGTGAAATTCGAGAGTTTCTAGCTCCGTTTGGATTTTTCCATACGGAATAGCAACGTATATCAGTACCGATTGTCGCCTTTTGACCGGATGATCGTACCGTTGATATCTGTATACAGTTTTGATCGTCTTGTTGTGCTGATCTCTACGGTATATTCATTTCTGTATTCAGGGTTACGGTGCATGGTGGAATCTGCGAAATGATTATCCGTATCGATATCCATTGAGCTATCTGTTTCCCCGTGTCCTTTTGTGTTCCCGAGACAACCAAAAGATATCTGTTTTATTTCCTTGAATTCTTGTCCACGTCTGCTGCCATCCCCACTGTTCCAATTTGTTCTGGTTTTGTGAAAAAGAAATAAAATGTTTATTTATATTTTCCTCTACTGTTCATTCCTCTTTCTCTCCTTTTGGCACATATTTATTTATTTATTTTAGAACTTGCCAGTAACCTTTTCTTCTTCCCACAGAGACCGTTCCCTTCCATCTCCAATACCCAGTCACCCTCCATGCAAGGCCTGCACCATCCATCACCCGAGATCCGTGCCTCACACGCATCGCCGTCAACCCATCTCCCCATCACCTATCCACGCGTCCGTCACCATACGCCATTTCTCTACCATCAACCCAACAGCTTCCCTCCCTCTAACCGCAACCACCTGTAGGATCTAGATTAACCCTAGAGGGAGGGTGAATAGGGTTATAGCAAATTTTCTCGAGTTAAACACAAAAACAAACCGCAGAGAAATAAATATGCTGAAAAGTAAATCACACACAAAATTTACCCAGCTTCGGCAACCCCTGCCTACTGCTGCATTCCCAGATTTCTATTAGAATTAAACAGTCTCCCGCTTACAAACACTCTAACAGACTCGCACACGCTGCTACCGCCTATAGAGTTTTGCAAACTCGCACACCCTGCTCACCGAACTAATTCTAACTAGACAATCTGACACAACCTAAAACCTAGGTGGTGATTTACCAAGATTTGAAAGGTACAGATTTCAAAATAAAAATTAAGAGCAAAAATAAACAAAACACCCTTAATAAAAATAAAGCCTAATTTTAAAATAAACTAAATCCTAAATAACTTGGCCGGCCCTTTTTTATTCTTTCACCCGATCCTCTTCTATTTTCTTTAAGAAAAAATGGCGGCATTGAATTCTTGGATTTCTTTGTCAAATTGGGGTTTCGATCGAGGCTCTTGATTGTCTCTGAAGAAGATATTGATCGTTCTCGACCTTCTCTTTGCTTGCGACTAGGGTTTACGAAGTTTTAGGGCTTCTAGAATTTGCGATCTGATTTATCTCTGGTTGATGATCTTTTCTTCTATGGCGATCTTCTGAGAAAATTTATTGGTATGTTGTTCGTACTTTTTGGTTTCTCAATTGATTGCTTGAGTTTGATTTTCTGATCGCTTGCCTATGATGATGAACTTGGGTGATGTATTTATATGAATTCGTCACTTTCCTAATTCTTGCTTTCCTGATATACTTATGACTTGATACACACGGTTTTGATTTTCAAACGTTCGATTTTCCTGGATTAATACGGCAGAGACTTTCCTCTTTTAGTTTGCTTTGACTTTTTCAAAAATTGCATACACTTGATTATTTGACTTGGTCATCTCTGCTCAGTTGAACTTCGTTCATCCACTTTATCATTGATTTACACGGCATTGACTATTGTTCCATGACATTGTACTTGCTGTTCATGGCCATTACATTCTTACTGCCATGTGACACTAGCCGTTCATATTGCCTTATCACCTCTGACTGTTGACACTTTACACATGAATTTCCTTGTTGACTAGTTGGTCCCGGTTTTGCTGTGTCATTTCTCTGCCTGCACTTAGTGTTACTCACCATGTTGCATTGTTGTTGCTCTTTGAGTTGCAGTGTTTCACCATACTTTAGTTCGATTTTGATCTGGTATGTTTGTATGCTTGCCACTGACTTGTGTTCCCTGTTGCACATTCACCTGTTTACTCAAGACTATATGTGTGCATACATACATATGTATGTGTGTATGCATATATTCTTGGATTTGTTCTAAGCTTGAGTTTCACTGAGTTTGGTCGAGACTTGTTTCTTTGATGTTATTTATGTCTGCATCTTTTGGTTACCACTATGTTGCATTGAGCTCGACATTTTCATCATTATGGTGGCTGACCATCTTATCACTGTTTCACTGGGCTTGATATCATGGTGTACATGTGAGTTGTACTCTCTGTTTTGATTTGCATTGCATCACTATGTCTTGATAGTCAAGTTGCACACTTGCTTGTTAACTACTGCTTCAACTTGTCACCTGATCTGTTTCATTTGAGTTGTAGCTTGAAGGCTTGGAGTCTTTGTGCTTCATGGACTTGGTTCGACATTTCAGTTTGATTCACTGTTGAGTTGTAATATGTACTTGGTCGAGTTCATTTGCATTCTGCAGTTCGTCTTGATGTTTGGTCTGACCTGAACTTTGATATTATGTAATCTGGTCATGTTTATATTGAACTAGTCTTTAAGTGCAGCACTTGCCTCTCTTGTCATTTCTTTTTACTGATTTGCCTTTGGTCTTGTTTGTTGATTTAGTTGTGCACTTGCCCGCCATTTAAACCGCACTTGTACTTCTGGTTCTTCATTCTGGTTGGTCTGCATTTTTGGTTACTTGTGGTTGAAGTTGTAGCTACTGCACTTGTTATTGATACTGTTGACTTTGATCGTCATGTAGCCTGGTCTGGTACACCTTGTTTGCTGTGACATTGTGACACTATTGCATTGTTGTTGTTTCCATATATTGTGCTCGAGCTTGCATGCTTCATGTTGCCTTGACTTCGGGTTGCACTGATTTTCTGTTGCACTTTGGTCTTGCATTTGGTCTGCACTTGCATGCATTGCTGTTTGGTTCTTGATCATTTCATGTTGATTTTTGAAATTTCACTTGAGTTGAATCCAGTTTCAAAAACTCGGGTTTTACCTTGTGCTCGTGACGTGATTTTAAATATATTGCACGTGAGTTGAACCCGGATTTTCATTTGGGTTTGACCTGTGCTCACCTGTCCCTGTAGCATTATCAAGTGTATATCGATGTGCACGGCCTTGTGGCATGTACAGTGATACACTGTGCATGTCACATTGTTCGTGTATGATGAATTCAAATGTGAATGATGACGAACAACCCAAATAACTGAGGCAAATCATATTTTCAAAAATCATATTTCATTTTATATTGCAAAAATATTTCTTTTTCAATTTTACTGCGTTAGTGAACAGTTTTTCAGATTGCTCAGATGCTGGATTCCAACTGGAATGAAGTTGTAGATGAACTACGAGTGTGAGTGATATGTAGTGAGGAATTTATGTAAATATGAAATTGTGATGTATTGTAAACAAAATTGTATATGTATAGTGAGAGCTTGAATTTGTACTATTCAAAATTGTAATAAATATTTGTTTGAATAAAATTTCTGTTTGAATTCAAATTCTGTGTAATTTATTTTATTCAACAAATATTTATTTATCTATGAAAAATAAAATAGTACATTAACAAATACATTTAAATGAATGTATATATGTTTATTATCATCAAACAAAATCATATAAGCGCATATTCAACAATCTCCCCCTTTTGATGATAACAAACATATATTAAGATTTTGACTGTGTTAAATGTATTTGGTCAATGATATACTCTAATTGCTCCCCCTATTTAAATGCTTCCTCTCTACATGATGCTCCCCCTACATATATGCATAGAAATAGAAATATATAAATAATCCTAGATGCAAATGGAAAATTATTTGACTTTACTTGATTCTATTTGACAAAATCTTAACTTTTCTCTCCCCCTTTTGTTATCAGCAAAAGAATAATAGTGTTAGAGAAAATAGAGATAAAGTGATCATTATTAATCCAACATTAAACTCAAATTGAATATAAATATTAAACTTCAATAAAAATCAAACAAAAATCATAACTACCCTTGTTAGGCGCATATTCCACTTTTAGAAAGAATGGAAATGATGTTCTAATATAAAATCATACAATTGTATCAACTTGTGGTACATTTATATCAGGAATTTGAATATCTACTAATCATGCATAACCATTAGGACTTTTAAATGAGATTAGTAGTATTCCAATTTAATTTTTAAAAATGAATTCAAATATCTTCTAACCACGCATGACCGTCAGGACTTTTAAATGGGATTAGAATCAACTTGTCTATTTAATCAATCAAATTTGATATGCCTTCCATACATGCATAACTGTGAGGACTTTTAAATGAGCATGGAAGCACATAATCAAAAATCCAAGTAATTCACCCATGCATAACCGTGAGGACTTTTAAATGAGAGTGAATACTTTGGTATTTATTTATTTTTTACAAAAAAAATGTGAAATGAAAAACAAATGATCCCTGATTATAGTACCACATATCGACAAACTATATTGAATTTTTGAAAAACAATGGTCGTTAGAAATATGATAGATATAGAAATGGCCATGGAATCTTTACCCAACAAAAAGTTTTATAACTCTTGTTTGAATTCCTAAAGAAATTTCCCAAATATACTTTCTTGAGTAATGTATGTTAAATATCAACACTTATCATCTTTTCAATCACTATTTATCTTTTTGATAATTAGTAAGGAGTCGAATTAGTCAAAATTTGTCATTTGAAATCAAATAAAAATGACTAATCTGAAAATATGGTCAAAAAAATGATTTTCTTGAAGGGGTTATATGAGAAAAAAATTTCTGCTATTTGAAAATTATTTGTAATGAAAAATATGCAGATTTTTCTTTGAAAAACGATGCAGTTACTAAATGTCTCACCATTAATCACGTTCAACTAGCAAGTTTTCTGTCAACTAAATTCCCAGTATGATCTGCATCTGAATTTCTCTTTCACTCCAAAATATCATTAACTAAATTTGATAGACCAGATCATGAAGTGTGCATGAAAACTCAAACTCACAAATTTTTACAGCATTCTTGAATTTGAATTGAAGTCGTGTAAATAATCAGAAACCGTGAATATAGAGTTAGCCGAATTATAACCAAATGCATTATCATCCAACAAAACGCAATGTTTAATCCAAACAAATATGTATGAATTAATTCAAAGAATAGTGTTTTTGGCATAAATATAATTGGCCAACTATGTCGAACAAGTCAGAATCAAAAAACATCATCTTTACAACATCTCAATATTAGCTGATTTCATTCAGAATATGGTGCAGATTATCGCATTTAAAATATCGATCAAATATACCTTCACCTGTTTTACCTTTACGATAATTTTTCGTGGTTGCCCATTGTGATTCTGTCACATTTGTACTAGGCTAAGGAACTTTTGCTTTGTTTCCTGTTGTGTTTCTGGAACAGCCAAAATCCAGAGAACACTGTTGTTCCTTAGCCTGCCACCATACCTACACGATGAAAGATTTTTGTGACCTATTTGTTTTTATAGGTCCATGATTATTAGTGGCAGAAGCATTGTGAATAAACAATCCCTTTGGAACCCAAACTTGTTTAGTCCTTTTCTTCTTGTTCCAATAGACATGAAATTTGTTTGTAGAATTCTTAGGAACCTAAACTTGTATAAATTTTGTGTTCTTGTTCCTATGACTACAATTTTCAACACGATGTCCAATTATTTCACATCTATCAAAGACACTCTTACCTTTTGCATTACCATCAACTTGTGTTTTCCCAAAACCTAGTCCTTTTCTGTTGTTAGCAAAAATTTGATTTCCCAATAACATGTTGAATGATTTTTCTCCTCTTGAAAAGTTATTCAGAGATTTCTCAAGATTTTGGACTTTGGTTTTGAGTGTTGTGTATTCAGTTATAAGTGAGGTGCATCTATTTATAAAATCCTTTTTCCTAGTGTCAATGATTTCCTTAAGACTCAAGTTTTCTTTTTCAAGATTCTCAGAGCTATTCTTAAGTCTTGATAATTCTGAATCTAAAATTTTACATTTTTTACATTCTAGGTTTTGAATATTTTCAAGTTCAGTTTCTAACCTAAAATTTTCATGAGCAAGTTCTCTCCTATTAGATTTCAGTTTTTCAATTTTAGATTCAAGAGTATCAACTTCTTTAGTAAGATCAAGACACATAAAAAAAGTTCTTTATAAGAATAGTCACCTACCTCGCTAGATTCCTTTGAGCTTTCTTCTGAATCTGATTTTGCCACAAGACACAAGTTAGCCTCCTCTGAGCTATTACTCGAAACTTCCTCTCCTTCTTCATCATCCCAAGTCGCTGCAAAGGCCTTCTTCTTCTTTTTCTTTCCTCTGTTGTTTTTGAGAAGTGGGCATTGTTGTTTGACGTGGCCAGGCTTGTTGCAGTTAAAGCATGTCAGTTCATTATCGGAATTATCAGAATCTTTTGGCCTATTACCACTTGTTTTCTTCTTGCGTGGCCTGAATCTTGACAATTTTCTAAGATTATTGACAAACATTGCAATCTCTTTAATTGGATCTTCTTCTTCTTCATCGCTCTCTTCTTTGCTCTTTAAGGCAATCGTCTTCTTCTTTGGTTCAGAGTTGTTGCGTTCCTCCTTTGCTTTTAGCTCAAGCTCATATGTCATCAAGTTGCCAATCAACTCTTCCATGCTTAGTTTACTCAGATCTTTCGATTCTTGTATTGCCGTGACTTTTGCCTCAAAGTTCATTGGTAAAACTCGTAGCACCTTCCTCACAAGCTCTACCTCAGTGAATACCTTCCCAAGCGCTCTAGCGTTGTACACCAAAGTTGAAAAGCGTCCAAACATGTCCTTTATGCTCTCGCCTTTGTCCATCACAAAGTTCTTGTATTCATTGCTGAATAGGGCTAGATGAGACTCCTTGACTTGAGAAGTTCCTTCATGTGTCACCTCCAAGATATGCCAAATTTCCTGTGCAGTTTTACAATGAGAAATTCTATTAAATTCAGTCTTATCAAGAGCACAGATCAAAGCATTCATGGCTTTAGCATTTGTAGTTTTTAATTTCTTATCGTTAGCATCCCACCTATCCTTAGGTTTAGGAATCTCAGTATCACCAACAGTTATAGTGGTAGATTTATAGCCAGTTTCAATAATGTCCCAAACATCATAATCAACAGAACTACGATAAAAACCCATCCTAACTTTCCAATAAGCATAATCATTCCCATTGAACATGGGTGGCCTAGCAATAGATTGCCCCTCAGAAAAAGCATTATTTGATGAACTCATGACTCTAGAGTTAAAGAAAAATACCGGGCTCTGATACCACTTGAAGGATCTAGATTAACCCTAGAGGAGGATGAATAGGGTTATAGCAAATTTTCTCGAGTTAAACACAAAAACAAACTGCAGAGAAATAAATATGCTGAAAAGTAAATCACACACAAAATTTACCCAGCTTCGGCAACGCCTGCCTACTGCTGCATTCCCAGATTTCTATTAGAATTAAATAGTCTCCCGCTTACAAACACTCTAACAGACTCGCACACTCTGCTACCGCCTATAGAGTTTTGCAAACTCGCACACCCTGCTCACTGAACTAATTCTAACTAGACAATCTGACACAACCTAAAACCTAGGTGGTGATTTACCAAGATTTGAAAGGTACAGATTTCAAAATAAAAATTAAGAGCGAAAATAAACAAAACACCCTTAGTAAAAATAAACCCTAATTTTAAAATAAACTAAATCCTAAATAACTTGGCCGGCCCTTTTTTATTCTTTCACCCGATCCTCTTCTATTTTCTTTGAGAAAAAATGGCGGCGTTGAATTCTTGGATTTCTTTGTCAAATTGGGGTTTCGATCGAGGCTCTTGATTGTCTCTGAAGAAGATATTGATCATTCTCGACCTTCACTTTGCTTGCGATTAGGGTTTACGAAGTTTTAGGGCTTCTGGGATTTGCGATCTGATTTATCTCTGGTTGATGATCTTTGCTTCTCTAGCGATCGTCTGAGAAAATTTCTTGGTATGTTGTTCGTACTTTTTGGTTTTTCAATTGATTGCTTGAGTTCGATTTTCTGATGCTTGCCTATGATGATGAACTTGGGTGATGTATTTATATGAATTCGTCACTTTCCTAATTCTTGCTTTCCTGATATATTTATGACTTGATACACACGGTTTTGATTTTCAAACGTTCGATTTTCCTTGATTAATACGGCAGAGACTTTCCTCTTTTAGTTTGTTTTGACTTTTTCAAAAATTGCACACACTTGATTATTTGACTTGGTCATCTCTGCTCAGTTGAACTTCGTTCATCCACTTTATCATTGATTTACATGGCATTGACTATTGTTCCATGACATTGTACTTGCTGTTCATGGCCATTACATTCTTACTGCCATGTGACACTAGCCGTTCATATTGCCTTATCACCTCTGACTGTTGACACTTTACACATGAATTTCCTTGTTGACTAGTTGGTCCCATTTTTGCTGTGTCATTTCTCTGCCTGCACTTAGTGTTACTCACCATGTTGCATTGTTGTTGCTCTTTGAGTTGCAGTGTTTCACCATACTTTAGTTCGATTTTGATCTGGTATGTTTGTATGCTTGCCACTGACTTGTATTCCCTGTTGCACATTCACCTGTTTACTCAAGACTATATATGTGCATACATACATATGTATGTGTGTGTGCATATATTCTTGGATTTGTACTAAGCTTGAGTTTCACTGAGTTTGGTCGAGACTTGTTTCTTTGATGTTGTTTATGTCTGCATCTTATGGTTACCACTATGTTGCATTGAGCTCGACATTTTCATCATTATGGTGGCTGACCATCTTATCACTGTTTCACTGGGCTTGATATCATGGTGTATATGTGAGTTGTACTCTGTGTTTTGATTTGCATTGCATCATTGTGTCTTGATAGTCAAGTTGCACACTTGCTTGTTAAATACTGCTTCAACTTGTCACCTGATCTTTTTCATTTGATTTGTGGCTTGAAGGCTTGGAGTCTTTGTGCTTCATGGACTTGGTTCGACATTTCAGTTTGATTCACTGTTGAGTTGTAATGTGTACTTGGTCGAGTTCATTTGCATTCTGCAGTTGGTCTTGATGTTTGGTCTGACCTGAACTTTGATATTATGTAACCTGGTCATGTTTATATTGAACTAGTCTTTAAGTGCAGCACTTGTCTCTCTTGTCATTTCTTTTTACTGATTTGCCTTTGATCTTGTTTGTTGATTTAGTTGTGCACTTGCCCGGCCATTTAAACTGCACTTGTACTTCTGGTTCTTCATTCTGGTTGGTCTGCATTTTTGGTTACTTGTGGTTGAAGTTGTAGCTACTGCACTTGTTATTGATACTGTTGACTTTGATCATCATGTAGCCTGGTCTGGTATACCTTGTTTGCTGTGACATTGTGACACTATTGCATTGTTGTTGTTTCCATACCTTGTGCTCGAGCTTGCATGCTTCATGTTGCCTTGACTTCGGGTTGCATTGATTTTCTGTTGCACTTTGGTCTTGCATTTGGTCTGCACTTGCATGCATTGCTGTTTGGTTCTTGATCATTTCATGTTGATTTTTGAAATTTCACTTGAGTTGAATCCAGTTTCAAAAACTCGGGTTTGACCTTGTGCTCGTGACGTGATTTTAAATATATTGCACGTGAGTTGAACCCGGCTTTTCATTTGGGTTTGACCTGTGCTCACCTGTCCCTGTAGCATTATCAAGTGTATATCGATGTGCATGGCCTTGTGGCATGTACAGTGATACACTGTGCATGTCACATTGTTCGTGTATGACGAATTCAAATGTGAATGATGACGAACAACCCAAATAAGTGAGGCAAAATCATATTTTTAAAAATCATATTTCATTTTATATTGCAAAAATATTTCTTTTTCAATTTTACTGCGTTAGTGAACATTTTTTTCAGATTGCTCAGATGCTGGATTCTAACTGGAATGAAGTTGAAGATGAACTACGAGTGTGAGTGATATGTAGTGAGGAATTTATGTAAATATGAAATTGTGATGTATAACAAAATTGTATATGTATAGTGAGAGCTTGAATTTGTACTATTCAAAATTGTATTAAATATTTGTTTGAATAAAATTTCTATTTGAATTCAAATTCTGTGTAATTTATTTTATTCGACAAATATTTATTTATCTATGAAAAATAAAATAGTACATTAACAAATACATTTAAATGAATGTATATATGTTTATTATCATCAAACAAAAATCATATAAGCGCATATTCAACACCAGCCACCAACTCGTGCGACAACTACCATTCCTGAGACTGCGGACCCGACGGTTGTTTCCCTGAGACCCACGCGCCTCCGCATGCCGAGCTCAGTCAACTTCGTCCATCCGTGTTTTTTTCAAGGCTGCATCCATCATCAACTATATATTATCTTCGCTGCCAGCTATCATTCCCCACATCCCCTCTTTTGTATATAAGGTATGTTATATTATTTATACTATATATACTATATATATTTGCTTTTTTTAATATTTAACTATTCTTTTAATAATATATATGTATATAGTTTGTATATATATATATATATATGTAAGTATATATAAACTTAAAAATATATTGGTAAGTTATATATATATTTACAGTTTGGTTTTTATTTGTTTAAGGTATACTGTAGAGCCTATATTGGTATTTATGTCATGTATATTATAGGCTTGCTGATGGACAATATTTTGTGTAATATGTATGTAAGTTTAAAACATATATATTTTGATATATATTAGATATATATACATATAAATATACGGTAGTTTGATTTATAAATTTTACGAATATAGTACTTTAAAAATATATATAGTATGTTAACTTATATTGACTAAATTTTTATGTACATACTATTAATGGGATATATGTGTTAGTAAATATACATAGGTTTGCATTTATTTTGTATAGAGTTTTAAATGTGTAATATTATGAATGTTGGGTTAATATAACTTGTATATAGATATTTTATATATGTATAGATTTTTACAAACTTGCGTTCCATGTTCAATTTGATTTTACATGGGTTTACCTATGTATATAATTGTAGTGTAAATGCTTACAGTGGTATATCTTAGGTTTATATAAAATCTTATAACTTGTCTTATAGTTTATACAATTTGTATATTATAAAGCATATTAAGTTATAAATACATTTATACAGTAGCTTACAGGTTACTATGTTATATTATATTTGTGATAAGCAGTTGGAGTGTTTCATTTCTTTTGGCTTGCATATTATATAAATATGTATAAATATTATATTATACAATTTTTATTTCGGTCATTTATATGCAGTTTTATATAAGGTATATGCTATGTTAGTTTTCTATTTTATAAATTTGTTTATATGAAGGAATGTAAATTGAGTATGTGTATCTGGTTCTATTTGTTTTCGTTATATATATATACATATATATATATATATAATATCTGATGTTTGTTATATAGGGTTATGTATATATATTTAAACAGGTATAATGTATATTTATTTATTTCACTATGTTTTGGTAGATATGTTTGTTTTATATGTGTTTCATTTAAAAACAATGATCTTTAATTATATATATATATATAATATTTTATTATTTGTTTTAAATTTAATATTGATTTTTATATATAGTTATATAGGGTTATATCAATTATCTTCAGCACTCCAGTCTGATTGATTTCGTTTATCCTTATTATCAGCTTTGATCGTCGAATCGTGACAATCTAGCTTTTCTTGGGAATTCGCGCCTGGATTCGTAGCTCGTTCTGTTTCCAAATTCTCTAACCTCGAAAGGTGGACGATCACTCATGATTAATGTTTTTATATTTATTAAATTTGGTTTCAATTGAAACGACAATTGAAATATGCTGCTGTTAGTTATTCACATTGCTATATATATGTTATTATCTGTATCAGTTCACCTGTGACATCCGACACCATTATCTGTTATTTATGTTGATGATATATGCCTGCTATGCTATTATCATATCTGTTATCACTCTGCAAGTTCCCTGATGGTATATAATTCACTATGGGTTGAAACGATACATACTCGAATGATCTGTAGAATAGGAGAAAATCGTTATGGGTTGAAATGATAGACCCGAGCGATTTTCATTGAATTGAATTTGGGATTGCCAGGTTGAAATGATATATACCCGTATATATTTAAATTACGGATTGAAATGATAAATATCTGTATCACTTGACCATATGACAGAAAATTATATACAAACACCGTGGTCTATATAAAAATATTTTAAAAATGATTTCTATGGTTTTTGAAAAGAAATATATGGTTTTGATAAATATTGATTTTCAAAGATTAATTAAAGTTGATATATATGTATCTTCAAATATATAGTTTATAATGATTTCAAGTTGGAAAGATAAAATTTGAAATTGATCTGAAATTATATTTATTTAGGAACTTTACTTAAATAAGTTTGAGTTGAAATTTATTAAATTTGAAATTTTAAAGATATTTTTATAACTTGAATTTATGAAAAATGACTTAAATGAATATTTCAAATTCTATAAATTTAGAAGGATTATTTGTTTATTTAAATTGGTCAATACAAGTTGCATTTAGATGATCATTGAAATGATTAAGTAAATATTTCAAAACTAAATAATAGTAAAGTGAATTTGATATATATATATATATATATATATATATATATATATATATGAAATTATCAAAATTTAGTTTTGAAATTATGGAGTATTTAAAGCTTTGAAATATATGGAAATCGAAATGGTTTATTTGAGATTCAAATCTATATTTGAAATCGATATAATTTTGAATGGTTTATTTAGAGGCTAATTTGGAATTAATGATCTGAAATCTGATTAAATTTGAAGTTTTGAAATTCGAGTTGATTTGTAGTTAATTTGTGAAATTTGAGGGAAAACAATTTTATTATATATACTATTTTAATATTTTAATCGGTTAAGTGGGAAGTATTATGATTTCCAAAGTGTTTTGATTTAGAAAGTGTTATAACTTCGAAGTACAAGATTTTGGAAATGGACATATTTGAAATGGATATATTGGAAATGCAAATGATATTGTGTTTGGTTTTGAAATGGAAATGTTATTGTATTGATATGGTTTTGAAATGGAAATGATATTTTGGTTTAAGTATAAGTTATTTTGAAATGACCGCGGTGTAATAATAACGTTTGCTTGTTAAAGAGACCGGGATCGGAAGTTGTCATACTCTCTGCCAACTCCAAAAACCACTTTAACAACTGTGTACGCGGTGGAGATTCCAGAATGAAGTAGGATGGTGGCGACGTTCTATTTAGGTATATACGTGGACCCGACTCCAGTGAGTTGCATAAGGTGGCTAAAGCAGGAGCGATTCCGGGCTAATGAGGTAGCTCCTCTTATCGGATACACTTCTTCGATACCATTTTATTACTTCGTGATTGGTTGGGTGCCCCATTGATTTTTAGGAGTGTGGCTCGAGCTTGGAGGTAGTGGCTGCTGCGCACTACCACCAGTCCGGATGCATAATTGGTATATCTGGCCTGGCATTGCCTCATTGTGCCGTGTCACCTACCCTAGCGCGCCTTGTACGAGTTTTGAATTGTGTCATACCTATGGAGTATCCTATAGTAGCCTCCCGATCAGGAGGTATTACGGTACTGTATAGACTATTGGCACTATATATGTGTTATGGTGGAAAATGTAAAGCTTTAACGCTATTTTTAAGTAAGTTTACTTCAATTTAGACATTATTATAATAGCGTATATTACTACATAGTAGATAGTTTAACGGATCCTTAGAGGATGGTTGTCCCAGACATCCTTTGAGTTACTTGTATTTCAGTTGTTATTTTACTTGGATTTATAAGAATGTTAATCCTGACTCGAGTGTTTTATGTTTTTCTTTAAGCTCGAGGCAGACTGAGTGATACAATATTCGAGACTCATCATTGGAGTTGGTGCTCCTTTTGGAGACCCATCTACATCTTTCATCTTGGAGTTATTCAGTTGATTCCAGTGATGTATTCTGATCTTGCATTCGACTATTGTATTTGAGACTTCTGTTGTATCTTATTTGACTCTTATATATATATAGTAGCTTCATGAACTACTATTCTCTTGTTTCTGCTGCATTATTGTTATATTACTCCGTGTCTGTTATTCTGTGATTATTTTATTTATTGTATATGCTGAGTTTTGCCAAATATAAATTCACAACTTGATATTTTGAGCAATTCAATTCTGGCATGTTTGGATGCGAATGGTTGAAATATCAGGTTGTTACAGAGGATTTAGATCATAAGGGTGTGACTTATTTCTATTTTTCCTCTTATCTATTTCATTCTAGTTCCCTTTATTTCATTTTTCCTTGGGCACAGCTATCCCTTAGATATACAGATCTTAATCCCTTAATCATTTCATTATTTCATTTAATTTAACTAATTAAATGTCCTGGATAATGTTACTCAAAATTAGAGTCGTTACAGTTTTGCTTCTCATAATTGAATTCATGTCAATAATAAACGATTTAAGCATAAAAAGAAAGGAAAATAAGAACTAATTAAAAGAAAGGAGAACTGACGACTTGCATAAAATAAATCTAAACTAATTGCATGAATTGAAAAAAAGAGCATAAGATAACATAAAGTAAAAGAGCATAAAAGAAAGTTGCATCAAGAAAAATAACAACGCTAAGAAGCCATTAAAGAGATGTTTTATTTAACATTGATTTTGTGCTACAATCATGCTATAACAACTTGAGATTTCCGATTCTTGAAAATCGACACTTATACGTCCACTATATACTGAGCAATTGTAACGACCCGTAAAATTTTGTTAATTTTTAATGGTTTTATTTAGCGTATTTAATTTGATTTTTGAGAAATTTTAAATAATAATATTTTAAAATAAAATCTTACATTTGGATTACGTATAGTTAAATGTAGCAAATGATAAATTTTCATCAAAAATTAAGAAAGTATATTTTAGGGTGAAAATTTTATTTTTCTAACCTTCGCTTTCCTACGCTCCCTATTTCCACTTCTTCATTATGACCATTCATTATATATATACACTACAGCTGGAAAGTTATAAACGTATAGACTTAGATATGTTTTGTATTTATTAAAAATTTAAAGCTCACCTTTAATTGTGACCTTTTGGTTTCCTTTCTTTCAAAAAAATTTGAACCATAGCCATGGTAATAAATTATCACAAAATTTTCAACTTAATCTAAGATGACCGTTGCTACTAGAATCGTTACTTTTCTAATATATTCATTCCTACTTTCACTGACCTTATATTTCTTCATTTTTCCACCGTCTAAAAAAATAAAATAAATGGTTATTCATTTTATTTTATTCAGTAATCAGCGTGACTCTTGCCATTTACACCGCACCATATTTGACTGTTCATTTTCGTTCAGCATTCTTATTTTAAAAATATACTGCAGAGTAACGTTGCCTTCACAATTTAAAAATTGCTTTAATAGCTCTTGAATAAATATGTAGCTGTTACTTTGATATTTTTCTGGAATTGTGACTTTTCTCTTTCCTTCTTTTCAAATTTGAAACGTGCTACCATTTATTTGCTTTGATTATTTTCCGGAATCAACGTGAATATTTTGCCTTAAATCCTCCACCGAATCATAGCACGTGATTGTTGTAACAACCCGCATGTTTAACGATTATATATTTAAATGTTTTATTTAAATATAGCGTCGTTAGTCGGATTTGGGGTCCGAAATGTTACTTTTTGCAAACGGCCGAATTGGGACTCGAAACTACCTCCATTGGTTCCAAAATGGCGTTTGCGATCTTTTTGAGTATAAGCTTTGATATGTTTGGAGTTTGTGAAATTTTGACCCTTTTTCTATTGGGTTTTGGGTTTGGGTTCAGCCCACTAACTATCTAATTAACCCTAACTCAGCCCTCTCCTCTCATTCACTTATTCATTTCATAAAAACTTAAGCTTAAAACTGAAATGGGGGAGGAAAAAAGGAAATTAGAAACTCCTAGCCCTAAATCCATTTGCAAAAATCCAAATTCTTCTCCAAAATCAAAGAGAATCCATTGGTAAGTTCTTCTTCATCTTCTCCAACTCTTCTCCTCTTCAATTTCAGAAAATTTCCTAAACCTAAATTGGGATATATGTGTTTTATTCTTAGATTGAAGCTTGTTGAGTTGAAGTAGTGTTTGGTTGGTCTTCTCCTTGTTATTGAGCTCCATCTTCTTGTTTTTGGGTTAAGGTGAGTTTTGAACTCACATCTACTTCTCTTGATTTCATTGGTGTTGGGTATGAATTCCTAACACCTTGTTCATATGCATTTGCCTTTGGTTTGAATTGAAATTGGTGAACATTTAACTTTTTGGTGTTTTGGAATCAAATCCTTGAAAATCATAACTTTGACGTTTGATCATGGTTTTTGGTGGTAAATCGGAGTCAATGGTGTTGGGTTATCGATTGGCAAAAATCCCCTTAAGTCCATTGCTCGATATGTTGCAAATGGGGTGAGTTGCTCCTCCATTTGCTAGGCTGGAAAACATTTCCAGCTACAGCCAGTCGACTGACCCCCTGCAGTCAGTCGACTGACTGCAGAGAGTAAAAACTCTCGGGTTATGGTTCAGTCGACTGACTGCAATAGGCCAGTCGACTGACCTGCTTCATTTTGTCCAGTATGCCTATTTGTTTGTGATTTTCACTTTTATCGATTTAAATTGATTCCAATTAGTTGTTTATGCATGTTTGACCTTGATGATTCCTTTTTGAATTCATTCACGGGTTTTATAAATGATTTCTTCAAATCGTATTAAAAGTTCGCTTCTCCGATTTATAAATTCTATTTAAAATGCACACACAATTTCACACTTCGAGCGAAGTGGAAGGAAGATTAAATGGTTAGGTAAAACACGGACCATGAATCCCTGCGTTTATCTTTCTGATTAGTCCTCGACCTATTCGACTGATTGTTTTGACCTTTGTGTCTGTTTTACCGATGAGATGAGGTGAACTTTGTACTGCTTTGAGTGTGAAATTAACTAACGGATATTAAACCGTTTAGTGCGAACGAGTGGTTATGGGACTCACATTACCACTTTTCGGATTCCTTTTTGAGAGTTATGACACATTCCGCCAGTTAGTGGTGTCCAGTACTGGGTCTCTGACCTTCGCCACTACGGTTTGTTGCCTTCGGGTATGTTACCTTCGGGTTTGTGCCTTCGGGTTTGTTGCCTATAGTATCGCTTCCGATGTTGGTCGTTATGAGCCGCATGGGTGATATTGGGTTGCCCTTTAGTATCGCTTCCGATGTTGGTCGTTATGAGCCGCATGGGTGATATTGGGTTTGGAGTCTTCGGGCTCATGGATCCTTGTTTGTACAGTACTGAGCTCGAGAAAAATTTTCTGATGTTTCATTTATATGTATATTCCCTTGGTATCGCCCTTCGGTGTTGGTCGTTATGAGCCGCATGATGCGTAGCGTTTACCTTGTGGAACTTGTATACCTTATTGGTATTTGTTATTGCCTTTTGGCTTGCTTTGGGATATTCTTATCCTTTGTTTCTATATGTTGCCGATGATATGAGGCTTGTTCTATATGATTCATCTTTTGTTGATGATTGTGTTATCTCTTTTAGAGATATTTGTTATGCTTTGTAACCTTGCAGGTTTATTGTTGTTCAGTTTATCTAACTGATTTGTTTAGCTAGACTGACCTAGGTATTTCATACTCGGGTCAGACCGAGATGTTTCAGGTTAGGTGCTTTTGGACTTAGCCTATTTTTCTTCCGCATGGACTATTCAGCTTGTTCCTTTTTTTGTCATAGCTTTTTGTGTAGCCCTATTTTGTTGTAACTCTGATATGTGTATTCTTGTGAACTCGTCTGTATATTGTGGTCTGCTATACCACTTGACTTGTATTATTTTGTATACTCTGTTATGTATCTGTATATGTGTATATGATGATTTACTGTTCTGTGATGTATATTTCATTTGAGTTATTATATTCTGTTCTGATAGATCCAACCACCTATGGTTTTGTTTTAAGTATTCATTGGGTATGTCGACCTGCTTGGTAGTCTATTGTCGATGTATTCAATAGATAATTAGAGCAAGGCTATAGATGGTCGCTCCCAACCAGCCTTATTCTCCGTGTTAGTTGACGGCATTACCTTGTAGTGTCCTTAGCTTATGTGGGTATAGAGGTGGGGCGTCACAGCGTGGTATCAGAGCTGAGTCAGAACAAAGTATAATAAACACAGAATAGATGCACATATTACGGTACATCAAAGTGTACAAGTGATACAAATCTTTGAATCATCGTGTCTCTTTATTCCATCAAGGTTAGATAGAATTTGGGAATACGTCTAGGAATGCATTTTATTCCGTAGTATTCCGTAATGAAGTATCTACCTTGTGAATAATCTTGTTCTTATCTTACTTTCAGCGTATAGCTGGAAGAGGCAGGGGACGACGTTCGGATGCTGGGCAATCCAGTGGCTCACATCCGGATGGCGTTTATATGTCTGCTGATCAGTTTTTGGAATTGTTTAGGAGCACTCAGCCTCCAGTTCCTCCTCGAGTATCTCCACCTCGCAAGTCTGCCTTTGCACGTCAGTGCAGTGATTTTTCTCATCTTGGAGGGAATCCGTTTAAGGGATCCGAGTCCGTTCTTGAAGTCCAAGCTTGGCTTCGTACGTGCGAGCATATCTTCTCTCGCATGGATCTTTCCGACCATGATAGAGTTCTTGTGACTTCTAGTTTATTACAAGAGCGTGCTCTTGATTGGTATGAGCTTCTTGTAGCCGAGATTGATGAGTCTACTCTTTCTTGGACTCAGTTTCGGGGACGATTCGAACTCAAGTTCGTTCCTGAATCTGAAAAAGTTTTATTGACCCGTCGCTTCCTTGAGTTGAAGCAAGGGAAATCTTCTGTTTCGGAGTATGTTGCATCATTCGAGGCTTTATCTCAGTATGGTCTTGAATTCATCAACACTTCTTATAAGAAGAATTTGAAGTTTGTTTCTGGTCTTAAGAAATATCTTAAGAAGTCTTTGTTGCTCCAGCTTAAACTTTCTTTTGAGGAGTTGGTTGATTCGGCGCTTTATCTCGAGACCGTCGAGAAGGAGTGTGATAGTGATGTTGATGTTGAGGTTTCCAAGAACCCCAACAAGAGGCCGTTTCCAATTCAGAAGAAGCCTTTTCCTTCTAAGAAGAAGAAGACTGGTGGTCCTAGTTTTCAGCCTCAGTCTTCCGAAACACCTTTCGTTCGGAAGTGTTTTAATTGTGGTTCTCTGGATCATATTATTCGAGCTTGTCCTAAGCCTCTCTTCTGCCATTATTGCAAGAAGGAAGGTCATCATGTTTCAGCTTGCCCTACTGTTCCGGCTGGTGCCAAGTCTAGCAGGCTTTATGCTGCTAAGGCTTCTGAAGGTCCTTCTCAGCCCAAAGGTATATCTTCATCTATTTTGGAAGGTTCTATTTTATTTCATGATCATAGTATTCGAGTTCTTTTCGATACGGGTGCATCACATTCTTTCGTATCGAAAAAGCTCGTTGATGATTTATCTTTGGATGTTTCTTATATTGTTACTTCTTTAAGGATTGCGAATCCTATTGGGGGATCCGCGACCCTTAGTTTGCTTTGTGATGATGTTGGGATTGTTTTATGTGGTTTTTATTTTCGTGCGAATCTGCACGTTATTTCTTGTCTGGGATTTGATTTGATTTTGGGTATGGACTGGCTAGTGAGATATGATGCCAGGATTATTTGTTCGGAGAGAACTATATATCTTCGACATCCGGATTCGCCTACTCAGCTATCTCTTGTTCTTCGGAATGTGGATAATTCCGAGATGGCTTTATATTCTCTTGAATCGCGAGATGATGACATATCTCGTATTCCTGTTGCTTGTGACTTTTCTGATGTTTTTGAGCCTATATCGGGTTTGCCACCCAAGCGGGCAATTGAGTTCCGCATTGATCTCATTCCAGGCGCGCAACCAGTTAGTCGTCCTCCCACGAGGATGTCTACAAAGGAAAATGAGGAACTCAAGAAGCAGCTTTTGGAGCTTGAGTCCAAGCAGTTGATTCAGTCCAGTTTTTCTCCGTGGGGATCCGCGGTTGTCTTTGTGAAGAAGTCTGATGGAACTCTTAGGCTTTGCATTGATTATCGCAAGCTTAACGAGTTGACCATCAGAAATAGGTATCCATTGCCTAGGATCGATGATATGTTCGATCTATTGAGTGGTTCTAAGGTCTTTTCTCAGCTTGACCTTGCCACAGGTTTTCATCAATTACGAGTCGCGGAGGATAGCATACCTCTTACAGCTTTCCGCACTCGATATGGTTCTTTCGAGTGGCTCGTTATGTCGTTCGGTTTGACGAACTCTCCTACTTTCTTTATCGATCTCATGAATCGAGTATTCCGGGAATATCTCGACAAGTTCGTCCTTGTGTTCATTGATGATATCCTTATTTATTCTAAGTCTGAAGCCGAGCATGCTAATCACTTAAGGATTGTCTTGAGTACTCTCCGTCATCATCAGCTTAGAGCCAAATTCTCCAAATGCCATTTTTGGGAGAATAAGGTTAAGTTTTTAGGCCATGTTGTATCTTCCGATGGCATTTCTGTCGATCCCTCAAAGATCGAAGCCATTCAGAATTGGAAGAGGCCTGAAAATGTTCATGAGATTCGTAGTTTCCTTGGATTGGCGGGTTATTACCGTCGGTTCATTAAGGATTTTTCCCGTGTTGTGCTTCCTCTCACTTGCCTTACTCGGAAAGGCATTCGTTTTATTTGGTCCGACAAGTGTGAAGCTTCCTTTCTGACATTGAAGGAACTTCTCACTAATGCTCCTATTCTTGTGGTTCCCGAAGGGAATCATGATCTTGTTGTCTACACCGATGCTTGTGGTAGTGGTCTCGGTGCTGTTCTTATGCAGAAGGATCGGGTAGTTGCTTATGCTTCTAGGCAACTGCATCCGAATGAAGTCCGCGATGCCACTCATGATCTTGAGTTAGCCGCCATTGTCTTTGCCTTGAAGATTTGGCGACATTATTTGTTGGGCGAGCGCTTCATTCTCTATACCGATCATAAATCCTTGAAGTATTTGTTCACTCAGAAGGAACTCAATATGAGACAACAGCGTTGGCTCGAGTTTCTTGCTTCTTATGACTTTGATATCCTGTATACCCCTGGTAAGGGAAATCGTGTTGCAGATGCGCTTAGTCGCAAACATTCGGTTGTTATTTCTATGATGCTTGCCGAATGGGATTTTCTTGAGACTCTATCTTTTTGTGAAATTTGTGATCGAGGTTCATCTTCTGATTCTCCTATCCTATTACTTAGTTTGGAAGCTCGACCCATTTTGTTGGATCGTATTGCCGATGCTCAGCGGCGTGATCCTGATTTGTTGCATTTTATTCAGCTTTGTGAGTCTGGATCTTGTGATGAGGCGTTGCAAGATTTTAGCACTGATTCTCATGAGTGTCTTCGCAAGAAGAACCGTCTTTTTGTACCTTCTGATCTTGCACTTAGGCACGACATTCTTGATGACTGTCACCGTTCTAAGTATACCATTCATCCCGGTAGTAGCAAGATGTATGCCGATATGCGTCGTCTTTATTATTGGGAAGGCATGAAGCGCGATGTGGCGAGTTATGTGAGCAATTGCATAACTTGTCAGCGTTTTAAGGCCGAACATCAGCGTCCTTCGGGTCTTCTTCAGCCTCTTGAGATTCCATTATGGAAATGGGATCAGATTTCTATGGATTTCATTGACGGCCTACCTCGTTCGAGATCGGGCCATTCTAGCATCCGGGTTATTGTTGATCGCCTCACTAAATCTGCTCAATTTATTCCTATTAAGTCTAATAGGACTGCGTCTCTTTTGGCTAAGTTATATGTCAAGGAAATCGTGAGACTTCACGGTGTTCCTAGTTCTATTGTGAGTGATCGTGATCCTTTATTCACGAGTCATTTTTGGAAGAGTCTTCAGCAAGCTTTGGGAACAAAGCTTAATTTTTCTACAGCTTATCATCCGCAGTCTGATGGACAGACTGAACGGGTGAATCGTATCTTGGAAGATCTTCTCCGTATTTGTATTTTTGATTTTGGTGGTAGTTCGGAAGATCACCTACCTCTTGTAGAGTTCTCCTACAATAATAGTTTTTAGTCTAGTATCGGTATGGCTCCTTTCGAAGCCTTATACGGAAGACCATGTCGATCACCTTCATGTTGGTTAGAATATGGGGAGAAGCTTATTCTTGGTCCAGATTTTGTTCGTCATTCTTCCGAGAAGATTGATCTTATTCGATTGAGAATGAAAGAGGCACAGAGTCGTCAGAAATCCTATGCGGACAACCGTAGGAAGCCTCTCGAGTTCTCGATCGGCGATTTTGTTTTTATTCGTGTTTCTCCTTTAAAGGGGTTATGCGTTTCAGTACGACTGGGAAATTGGCTCCTTGCTTTATAGGACCATTTTCTATTACTGAACGTATTGGCCCTGTGGCTTATAGAGTTTCACTTCCAGCTCATTTATCTGGCATTCATGACGTGTTTCACGTCTCGCAACTTCGGAAGTGTCTTTGGGAGTCGGATTCTGTTATTACTTCTCCTGATTTGCAAGAGCTTGAGATCTCACCGGACTTATCTATTGTACAGCAACCTATTCGCGTGCTTGACATGGAGGTGCGACACCTTCGGAACAAGGACGTGTCGCTCGTTAAAGTTCAATGGTCCGCTAATCCCAATGACTGTACTTGGGAAACCAGAGAGTATATCGAGTGATCTTATCCGGGTTTTTTATCTTTGCTTGTCGATGGTGAGATTATCTTTTCGTCTCTAGCTTATTTCCTTTTCTATGGAATGTTTTATGTATGTAGTTGTTACAAATATCGTCTCTAGGAATTGCGGGGACGCAATTTTGTAAGGAGGGGAGATCTGTAACAACCCGCATGTTTAACAATTATATATTTAAATGTTTTATTTAAATATAGCGTCGTTAGTCGGATTTTGGGTCCGAAATGTTACTTTTTGCAAACGGCCGAATTGGGACTCGAAACTACCTCCATTGGTTCCAAAATGGCGTTTGCGATCTTTTTGAGTATAAGCTTTGATATGTTTGGAGTTTGTGAAATTTTGACCCTTTTTCTATTGGGTTTTGGGTTTGGGTTCAGCCCACTAACTATCTAATTAACCCTAACTCAGCCCTCTCCTCTCATTCACTTATTCATTTCATAAAAACTTAAGCTTAAAACTGAAATGGGGGAGGAAAAAGGAAATTAGAAACTCCTAGCCCTAAATCCATTTGCAAAAATCCAAATTCTTGCTCCAAAATCAAAGAGAATCCATTGGTAAGTTCTTCTTCATCTTCTCCAACTCTTCTCCTCTTCAATTTCAGAAAATTTCCTAAACCTAAATTGGGATATATGTGTTTTATTCTTAGATTGAAGCTTGTTGAGTTGAAGTAGTGTTTGGTTGGTCTTCTCCTTGTTATTGAGCTCCATCTTCTTGTTTTTGGGTTAAGGTGAGTTTTGAACTCACATCTACTTCTCTTGATTTCATTGATGTTGGGTATGAATTCCTAACACCTTGTTCATATGCATTTGCCTTTGGTTTGAATTGAAATTGGTGAACATTTAACTTTTTGGTGTTTTGGAGTCAAATCCTTGAAAATCATAACTTTGGTGTTTGATCGTGGTTTTTGGTGGTAAATCGAAGTCAATGGTGTTGGGTTATCGATTGGAAAAAATCCCCTTAAGTCCATTGCTCGATATGTTGCAAATGGGGTGAGTTGCTCCTCCATTTGCTAGGCTGGAAAACATTTCCAGCTACAGCCAGTCGACTGACCCCCTGCAGTCAGTCGACTTACTGCAGAGAGTAAAAACTCTCGGGTTATGGTTCAGTCGACTGACTGCAGTAGGCCAGTCGACTGACCTGCTTCATTTTGTCCAGTATGCCTATTTGTTTGTGATTTTCACTTTTATCGATTTAAATTGATTCCAATTAGTTGTTTATGCATATTTAACCTTGATGATTCCTTTTTGAATTCATTCACGGGTTTTATAAATGATTTCTTCAAATCGTATTAAAAGTTCGCTTCTCCAATTTATAAATTCTATTTAAAATGCACACACAATTTCGCACTTCGAGCGAAGTGGAAGGAAGATTAAATGGTTAGGTAAAACACGTACCATGAATCCCTGCGTTTATCTTTCCGATTAGTCCCCGACCTATTCGATTGATTGTTTTGACCTTTGTGTCTGGTTTACCGATGAGATGAGGTGAACTTTGTACTGCTTTGAGTGTGAAATTAACTAACGGATAGTAAACCGTTTAGTGCAAACGAGTGGTTATGGGACTCACATTACCACTTTTCGGATTCCTTTTTGAGAGTTATGACACATTCCGCCAGTTAGTGGTGTTCAGTACTGGGTCTCTGACCTTCGCCACTACGGTTTGTTGCCTTCGGGTATGTTACCTTCGGGTTTGTGCCTTCGGGTTTGTTGCCTATAGTATCGCTTCCGATGTTGGTCGTTATGAGCCGCATGGGTGATATTGGGTTGCCCTTTAGTATCGCTTTCGATGTTGGTCGTTATGAGCCGCATGGGTGATATTGGGTTTGGAGTCTTCGGGCTCATGGATCCTTGTTTGTACAGTACCGAGCTCGAGCAAAATTTTCTGATGTTTCATTCATATGTATATTCTCCTTTGGTATCGCCCTTCGGTGTTGGTCATTATGAGCCGCATGATGCGTACCGTTTACCTTGTGGAACTTGTATACCTTATTGGTATTTGTTATTGCCTTTTGGCTTGCTTTGGGATATTCTTATCCTTTGTTTCTATATGTTGCCGATGATATAAGGCTTGTTCTATATGATTCATCTTTTGTTGATGATTGTGTTATCTCTTTTAGAGATATTTGTTATGCTTTGTAACCTTGCAGGTTTATTGTTGTTCAGTTTATCTAACTGATTTGTTTAGCTAGACTGACCTGGGTATTTCATACTCAGGTCAGACCGAGATGTTTCAGGTTAGGTGCTTTTGGACAGCCTATTTTGCTTCCGCATGGACTATTCAGCTTATTCCTTTTTTTGTCATAGCTTTTAGTATAGCCCTATTTTGTTGTAACTCTGATACGTGTATTCTTGTGAACTCGTCTGTATATTGTGGTCTGCTATACCACTTGACTTGTATTATTTTGTATACTCTGTTATGTATCTGTATATGTGTATATGATGATTTACTGTTCTGTGATGTATATTTCATTTGAGTTATTATATTCTATTCTGATAGATCCAACCACCTATGGTTTTGTTTTAAGTATTCATTGGGTATGTCGACCTGCTTGGTAGTCTATTGTCGATGTATTCAATAGATAATTAGAGCAAGGCTATAGATGGTCGCTCCCAACCAGCCTTATTCTCCGTGTTAGTTGACGGCATTACCTTGTAGTGTCCTTTGCTTGCGTGGGTATAGAGGTGGGGCGTCACAATTGTGCTATTTCTTTGGTTACTTTTATTTAGTCGTTTCCATTTACTTCTATTCGTATTTTCTTCCCTTTTTTATTGCTTCTTCCTTGATTTCTCTTCTTACCCTCTCTATTGTTTCTTCCTCTTCTATATAAACTAGCCTGGCACTACAAATTTCGGCCTCTCCTTCACCTTTTCCAAACTCGGCTCCTCCACCGAACCCACTCTTCCATTTGCGCGGTATCCATCGAAGACGCTGCGATCCTCCCCTGTTTCCTCTACTGTTCTCATAACCAGGCATAGGTAAGTTAAGTTTATATTTGCAAGTGTTATTTATAGATATATTATATATAGTTTTATATTTAGCTATGATATGGATGATTTTATCAATACACGTTCCCTGTACGTGCTGTTGATGCATATTCTAGCATTCAAAGTTGGTACGCATATTTGTTTATATGGAGTATAGTTATGATATATTGATAGTGGTATAAAAATATAAGATGCATACATATAGTGGTCTATATAAAGTTGTTGGATTTGAATACATATATACACCAAACGTGGTTTCCATTTTTTTTTGAAAAGTTTGTTTTGTTTCTAGAAGTGTATGCATATTTAATATGGTGAGTTGTGTTGGATCTGCAAATGGAGTCTGCATATTTGGCAAGTAGATTTATATTCATTTTTGTTTTAACATTGAGTCCATATATGTATATTTTACAAACCATGTTGTATAATTTATTTTATAAGTTTTGTAAATCCGTTATTATATTTTTATAATAAAAAGGTTTATAAATTTTATTGAAGGTCGATTTACATCTTATTATTATGGAAGTTGTATAGGATTTTTGAAGTTGTTTATTTTCCTAAGTTCGTATATGACATATATTTAAATAAAATTATAATAATTATAGATATATCTTTATGGCCTTATATATATATATATATATATATATATATATATATATATCTATATACTTTGCATATACTTATGTATGGAGTTAGTTTTCTAATATATAAGTTTTCATTACAGTTAGCATGCATGTTTGCATAAAAGTTGAGGGTGTATATGTGTTTTGGTGTAGACCAGTTGCTTTCGCAAAAAAAAAAGTTATATTAATTGCTATTTATATATAGTGTAAAAAGTTTACATTCTAACTTATACTTTCGGTCTACACAGGTTACAGTATTATATATATTTATAAAATAAGTTATAATATTAGTAATTCGTACGTCCGTTGTCTAAAATTTTATATAAGTCTGTGTATAGGCTTTATTGTTTATGTATGGGTAGTTATATATTAGTTTATATATATATATATATATATATGTAAAGTGTTTAAAATTCATAATTGTATTGTGAAGTGGATTTTGTACCATATGTATATAGTAGTTTATAAATGAGATTTAAACAGTGTAATTTGTTGAAGTTTTATCTATTAATCTTATTTTAAAATACAAATCTTAATGATATTATATACATAGGTCGTATGGGGTGGTTTGGGTCTTAGATTTGTAGATAGAAATTTTGATCTATGTGTAAAAATTAAAATGGTTTGGAAATATTATAAGGATTTTTATTTAACATATATGTTTTATTTCAAATGTTAAAACTATTGGTTTATGTATGAAAAAGGGAAATTATATATATGTGTGTGTGTGTGATTCGACTTTAAATTTTTCTTAGGGATGCAATTTTGATTTTATTAAAATAGCAAAAAATTCTATATATATCAGATTGATTCTGATTCAATTCATAAATTCTTGATTATCAGCCTCGTTCGTCCAATTCGTGCCAATCCTACTTTGCTTGAAATTCGTGCTCGGATTTATAATTCAAATTTCAGTGTCCGTATCAGTGTGCGTATCCATGTCATCTTCTGCATTCTCTAGCCTCGAAAGGTGAGAAATCACTCACGATTAACATTCTTTTATTTGTTAAATTTGATTAAATTGAAACGACAATTGAAGTATGATGTTGTAGTTATTTAAATTGTTATATATGCTATTATCTGTAAATGTTCACTTATGGGATATGACACCATATCCTATTGTTTATTTTTATTTTTAATGATATATGCCTGTTGTTATTATTATTTTCATATCTGTTATCACTCTGCAAGTTCCCTGTTAGTATAGAAATCACTATGGGTTGAAATGATACATACCCGAACGGATTTTAGAATAGGAGAATTTCGTTATGGGTTGAAAAGATAAACCCAAGCGATTTTCATTTGAATTGAATTTGGGATTACGGGTTGAAATGATATCCACCCATATATATTTAACTTACGGATTGAAATGGTAAATATCCGTATCCCTTGTACATAGAGTAGAAAATTTTACATCGACGCCGTGGTCTATATGAATGTTTTGAAAATAATTTCTATGGTCTTGAAAAGAAATATATGGTTTTAATTAATATTGATTTAAAGTATTATATATAAAGGTTATTTTATATATAGATTTAATATTAAGATAATTTAATTAAGATTGATTTTATTAATATGAAATATGTTTAAGGATTTATTAAATTTGTATTTCTGAAATAGATTTATGGAATAAAATTTATAAGCTAAGGTTTGAAGATATATTTGGGACTTATTTGAATTTGTCATTAATTAAGGATTTTATTTAGTTAAATCAATTTGAAACTATTAAATTCAAAACTTTAACATATGATCCTATAACTTGAATTTTTATTTAAGAAATTTAATAGATGATTCATTTCTAAAGAAATCGAAGGTAATATATAGAAAATGTAAACTTAAGGTGATATAAATAATATTGTAACGACCCAGAATTTTATTTAATTAAAATATGAATATTTAATTATTGTTAAATATTAATTAGTGAATTTATAAGCCGAATAAATTTTTATTTGAATTATTGGATTTAATTGAAAAATTAAATCGATAATTTAATATGTTAAATTAGGGAAATAATTGAAAATTGGGTTAAATATGATTGAAAATGATTTGTAAAATTTTATTTTATCATACTGGAGTTAGAATGATATTTTAGAACTTTTAAAATCGAATTAAAAGTTAAATTGTGAAAATTGAATATTTTAATATTTAATAATCGACTGTAAAATAGCCAATTTTTGAACAGTCTCAGAATTGAACGAAACCAGTTCCATTGGATCCGTAGTAGTTAGTTATTACCGGATTTCAATTTTCGTGTCAATCGGAGTTATCGTTTGATCGTGGCAGCTCGAAACGCATCGAATCGTTTTTAATTTTAATTTGGCGAGTCAAAATAGCCATTTTTCAAAAAGTCTCGGATTTCGACGAAACTAGTTTCATCGGATTCGTAATGTGATATTATTGTAAGGTTTCAAATTTCAAGTCGATTGGACTTACCGTTTGTCCGGTACGAATTAAAACGCCTAGAAAATCGCTTAAATCGGTTTAATTTAAATTGAGCGTTTACAGCCATAACTCGCACATACTTCTGAATTAGCTTCCGAAACCTATTTCATTGTGTCCGGAACGCGGGATAAACCCTAGGTACGTCAGTTTCGGCGCCTAAATCGGAGTTCGGAATTTCCGGATGAATAGTGTCGTTCAAAACTCTATAAATACACCCTCACTCTAAAAAAAATAAAAAATAAAAACACTAAAACCCTAATTCATGTTGCTAGCCGCCACTATCAGGTTGAAGGGCCAGAAATTGATCTCACTTTTCCCCTTTGATCTCTCAATCCATCAAGTTTTGGCTAAAACTTTCAACATGAAAGTTATAGAGGGCAGTGTGATTGATACATCCAACGGTGGGTTTTCGTTCTAGTGCTTTGGATCGATGGGAAATTGGGCTCAAAGGTCATGCGTTCGGTCTCGAAATTCGTGCATATGTGTCGACCGAGCTCGCCGTTCCTCTGGGCGTGGGTAGAGTGGAGCGTGGCGCGCGATGTGGTGGTGCCTGATCGTGGTGGAAGCGAGTGTGGTGGGTGCGGCCGGTAGGGTTTTGGCGTGTTGATGGGTTCGTGATTTGCACGAAGGAGAAGATGAAAACGTGATGCGGCCCTGATTTCTTCAAATAGAAATGTGCGGCCTGGATGTGTTTGGGTATAGAAAATAAAAATAAATTTGTAAATAAATTTTAAATTATATCGTGTGATGTTTAAAATACTGTAACTTGTTCATACGAGGTCGGAATTCGACGAAACCAGTTGCGTTGGAATCGTATGCATGAGCACTACGCGATGGAGTTGGTTTGGAGTCGTTTGGAGTTAGTGAGAATTTTGGGTAAAATTAAACGTCCGTTTAATTTTATTCGAAATAAATCGCTAAAACGGAAATAAAATCAAGGTGAGAATTTCTCACTCAATCGAATCAGTTTCGATTTTATTTTAAATAGTTAGATTTAAAATATTTGAATGCATGTTTGAATGTTGATTGATATCTATTGATTGTTAAAATAGACATTATGCGCCGTTAGTAAGCGGATGTTATTTATTAAAAACATATACCGCGAATATTTCATAAACAGTGAAATTGGTATTATATATAATAGCAATATATATATATTGGCATATGTATATATTGGAGTTATTGATTTTCCGCATTTTTTGTTTAGCGGATGAGACCCTATTACGCCTTATTAAGCGGATAATATTTAATAAGAACATATACCGCGATAATTTCGTACTGGAGCGAAATTGGTATTGTGCTAATGTTTGTGAATGCAGGAAAACAGGTTGGAGGGATCCAACTGGATTCCTCAACAGTTTTTATTTGAATTAAGATATTTTGATATTTGATGGATTATCATATCGATATATGATATCGTTGTAGTCGTGATTGACTATTTGGTGTGTAGCATCATTGGACCCAAATTTTGGGATTTTAAAATGATTTTTAAAGTGATCTTTGAAAATATAAAATATTTTGGAATTGATCCATTTTAAATAAATAAACGTTATAATAGTTAAAGTTATAAAAATTATGATTTTGTGAAATATAGTTAAAAGTTGATTTTTGAGAAATAGGGGATTTATGATTTTATAAAATAGTTTAAATTGGATTTTTGAATATATTATAAAAGTTTAAAAATAGGATTTATAAAATTTGATTATTTTATAAATCAAAATGGTGAAACTATAAAGGAAATTAAAGACGTTTAAAAGAATAATATAAATTGATTTATATTAAGAGATTTATAAACGGATATTTATAAATTGAAATATTGACTTATAAAATGAGTTTTTATAAGTGTTTGAATGAAGTGAAAATGAAATTCATAAATGAATGAAATTTATAGAATTATAAACTGTGAAGTTATAAAAGAAAATTTATAAATAGTAAGATTTATAAATTTGGTGAAATTATTTGAAGAATAGATTGGTTAGATAAATGGATCTTATAAGTTATAAGATTTATAAATTGGAAAGTCTCTAAAGGAACGATTTTGTAAAATAATCGTTTTATAAGTAATTAACTTATAATATGAACGTTTAGTTTATAATTTAGTTATAAACTGGAATAGGTTAATAAAGGAATTTATAAAAAGGAAGTTTTTATAAATAAATAGAAATGGAATTTATAAACGTTGTTTTATAAATCCGCAAACAACTTATTTTGATAAGTTAATTGTCATAACTTATTTAATGGAGTTATATTCACATTTTTGAATAGTGAATAATCCTTTGAATTAAAATGAATAAAAGGATGAGATTTGTTAACGAAGTTTATTCACATTTTTGAATAGTGAATAACACGTTAAAGAAAATGTTTTGGATTTGGATGTTTAAATAGAATTAAAACGATCTAACGATGTTTTAAAATATGTTGAGATTCGAAACCATAGATTTCAACATTTATTGTTGAAATAGACGTTTTCGAGATATAAAAGGAAATGGTGGACTATAACACTGTTGTTATAGTAAATGATTTCCGAAAGGAAATGGTTTGAATAGTATTGGGATTTATATATCTATTTTAATTTCGAATCCCTATACTAGTGATTTTGGGTTGTTCTAACGATGTTTTACGCAACATTCGTTTTGGCCCAAATAAATATGTTTAAGTAAATGATTTCCTTAAAGAATGAAATATATACTTAATTCGATTTAAGTATATTGAATATTTTCCAAGTGTTGAAAATAAATAGGGTTGTGAATTACTTATTTTTAATAAGTATGGAATTGTTTTCCGATATAAAGTGAATATTTTGAGAATTTATCTTTTGAAGATAAATTGAAAATGGATAATTGAAATCGTATATGCATGAATATTTGAGGATATAAATTCATTATGGAATTTATAAATGAAAAGTGGAATTGGTTTAGAAAAATAAATATTGATTTATTTTTGAAGTGTGGAAATTATATATCTAGTGAAGATATTTTGGAAAATAAATAATTTGGAAAATTATTTGGAAACTGGTGATGTGTGCATATCTATTGATAGTTCAATAACCGACTATCAATATTTCCCTTTGAATGGGTATTTGATGTGATTTGTTTGAATGTGAATGCACACTTATTTTTGAATAAGCGCTCACTATTCGGGTTAACCGGGAAAGGACCATGGGGTCGTATAACCCATTCCGAATATGTGATACGTCGTTGTGAATTGCAATGAAGATCGGTGTTGAAGACCGGTATTTGCGAGAGCGATAGGATGACCTATCAATTGTCTCTGCACTGGGTCGCTCCTGGTATAGAGATTCCATAAGTGATGGGAAATCCGATCAGGATTGTGAATATCCGGATTGCAAGGACTTCTTTATAAGTGCCTTCGGTTCTGTTCGAGCCCGGAACAGACTTGTATGGATTGTATGTCTGACATTACAAGTTGAGATATAAAGCCGATTTCTTTCAAATATATTTCTGTTGGTGGCGGAGAATTTATTCTTTTAGCTTAACACCCTTCTCTGAGACGTACGTGCTCAGAGGTTATATAGTTGAATGTTATCAGCGATATATTCCCAATTTGGTAATGTGACATGCTGAGTGATGCTGAAATGATCATTGTGTTGATTATTTGTGATAGGATCGTTTATTTGATCGTCTATCCTTGTGATCATTGTGTTGATCATTTGTTGACCCAAAGCATGGCTTTTGTATAAAGTATGTTTTTGTGGACGAAACTTCGTCGAGCCTCACATCCCGGAATGGTCAAAACAGGAAAGATGCGGCAAGGTTATGAGGGGTAGCTCCCTTTAGGGTATGTGCATTTCCTTCTGGAAAGGGTGGTATCATGGTATGGAGCCCAGATACTTACTCATGTTGAAACACTATATTTTATTACTGTGTGGTGTTGTTGGTGACGAGCGCTCGGTTAAAAGGTCCAATGGGACCGGGGGATGTCATACTCGTGTAGTAGTTACCTAGTGATAAAGGTAACCCAGCCTTGTGTTGGCAGAGAGCTGGTTAAGTTCTCAGGGACGTCCAGCCAGAGGCGTTTCCATGTGGCAATGGGAAGTTCCTTGGCCTGACCATTTGTTGGAAATCCAAAGAAACAATACGAAACTTGTACGGTTTTAGTTGTATAACCTACTATGGAATGTGGCGGTAACCTGCTATTGAACATAGTAGCTATAGTAGGCATAAGTGCGGAATGTCTATGCTGGCTAAGATTTATATCTTTATTTTTGAAATGATTTTCCTATACTATGCACTAGTAATAATATCAAATGTTATTTTAAATGCGTATCAAGCATCTTTGGCTATCATAAGGAGAAATCTCCTCCGATTCTGCGTTTGCATGTGTGTGTGTGCGGGAGGCCTTATGGTAGTCTCATTTTTAAAAGCATTGCGAATTGAAATAAAAATATTCCTCTATTTTGATTTTAAAGTTAAATAAACTGTTTTGAGTTCTCACACCAGTCACATGACTGACTTGGAGTTTATTGTTTTCCTTCCTAAACTCTGGGTGCCCACCAATTTCCACACGGGCAGTTAAGAGTTAGGTATATCAGGATATTCTGGATATTCTGGAGTTGCTGGAGGCAAGCTGGATGGCATGGCGAATTATTAGTATATAGTATTTCTTTTTCCGCTGTTGTAATTGTTTGTTGTTGTACACTCTGATGATTTGATGTAATGTAATATAATGTGATGTAATAACTGATATAGTTCTTTGTTTAAAGATTATTCATTTATTATTATATGTTGTTCCGCTGCGAATTGTGAGATTCTGATGTTGTTCTGTTGTTTCCTTTCTGTTCCGTTCTATCTTTCTTTTCTCTCTATTTTCTATCTTCTCTCTTCTTCTCTTTTCTTTTCTTAAATTCTTTTTAAAAACCCATAACTATTCGGATTTTCGGCAACGAAAATCCACGTACGTTACAAATATTGAATTTATTAAGTGAATATTTCAAAACTAAATAATAGTGAAGTCAAGTTGGGAGATAAACGCAACTATCAAAGTTTAGTCTTTGAAATGTTGAATATGTAAAGCTCCGAAATATATTAACTTCGAATTATATTGAAATTTAAATGATTTATTTTGTGGTTCAAATCCGTAATTATAATAGATAAAATTTGAATTAGTATAGTCAGAAACTAAATTAAATGGAAATTTATAAATTTTGATTTAATTAAATTTGAACGGGAGGGTCGAGTTGATTTTTGAAGCGATTTGTGAAGCTTAAGGAAATAAAAATACTTTACTTCATAAATTATTGGATATATATATACTAATTTGGAAAATAGAGATATTTGAAATGAAATGATATTTTAGTTTTTAAATATAAATAAAATTGAAATGACCACGGTGTTATAGTGTATATTTCTACCCTGTAGATAGTTCTTTGGATCCTTAGAGGATGGGTATCCCAAACATCCTCTAAGTTAATTATATTTCAGTTGATATTTCACTTGAGTTGGATTTATAGATATAAGAATGTTAATCCTGACCCGAGTGTTTGGTGTTTTGCTTTACGCTCGGGTCAGACTGAGTGATACAGCATTTGAGACTCACCTTCGAAGTTGGAGCATTGCTTGAAGATCCTGCTATCTATCCTTTCAGTCATCCAGTCGATTTGTTTAGAGAAGTCATCTGCCCGTACTGGAGACTTCGCTGCATCTGGGATTTTCTGATGTATATTATTTCTAACTTTGTTTATATAGTAGCTTCATGAACTACTATTCATTTATTCCGCTGCGTATCACTGTGCTACTCTGTATCTGTGATTCTATGATTGATTGGTTTACTGTAGATGTTAAGTTTTTGCCAAATTTCAATTAGCAATCTGATATTTTCAAAAATTCAAGTCCGACATGTGCGGATGCGAATGGTTGAAAATATCAGGTCGTTACAGTTTGTATCAGAGCTATGGCTCTAGGCAAAACTTAGCATATATGGTAAATTTATTTATAGAATCTCTTTCGTTCGAGTTGAATCTCTTCCTTTTTGACTCGATTTCCTTTGAATTTTGGAATGTCCCTCAGTTCCGAAATTCATTCTTGTCTCTTCTATTTATATTCTTTTGATTCTAGAGTATCCAATGACTCCACTGAATGATTTGTAAAGGGGATGAAACTCCTTTACAATCGGCATTGATTCACCGGAGCTTTATGTATCCCTCGGTTTAGATGCTACTATCTCTTATTATCCCGAATTATATCTCTGGCAATCGAAAGTCGAATTGCCTCAGAATTCTGCACCGATCTAATTTTGGAACCACGGTTGACCGTTAAAGGTCGCCCACGATTTATAGAAGTATATCCATCTTCTATTTTGTATTTAATTATCTCATCTTCGATCGAGTCTATCTTCAAATCAGGATTCTATTGATTAGAGTTCCTCTAATTTAAATCTCTATCTTCTTTTTTTGAAATCCATTCCTGCATCACCCTTTGAAAAATTGGGTTATGTTTGAAATTATTTTATATATCGAAATTATTATTTGGATAACTATGATTTTATTCCATATAAAAGTGAAATGTTATTCTATATATAAATTTTTTGAAAGGATTTGAAATTTTAAAAATTTATAAGAAATTGATTTATATAAAAATGATTTATAGCTGAAGGGTTAAATTTGAAATTCGAGAATTAAATTCCGATATTTTGAAATTTGTTTTTAGATTTTGGAAAAAATATAAAAATAATACGATTTAAAAGTATTTTCCGAATACGAAATGTTTCAAATGAGTTCAAATGAATTCCAATAATTTTGAAGAAATTTCAAAAAAGTTTTCAAGAAAATAGAAGTCCATAACTCACTTATTTCGCTGGAAAATAATTTCGGTGATGAGTGCACACATCATCGACATTGATTTTCGAGTTTCAAAGTAGGGGAGAGGCCACTTTAATAGCTTCGCTATGCGAGTGATTTTGTAAAACCGTTTTTGATTTCAAATTTCGAAGTAATTTGATATTTTCGAAAGATATATGTATACATTTGAAACAATTTAAAGTGAGACCGGTATTCAGTCCTCGAGTTTCGGATTTGATATGGTATAATCCTATCTATTGAAATTGATTTATTGATTTATAGTTGATTTTCAACTCTTGAATTGGAAATTTGATTTCCCTAACTATTTTGAATGTTCGAACATTTTCAAATCGAGGTTAAATTTTCAAAGCTAAGAAATTTCGAAGAGGATAAAATATTTGATAAAGCATATAAGTTTAGTTTTGTATGTTTAAGTTTGAAACCTTTTGTTAAGTAAATGAATATGACTATTTTGAATTATACTAATATGGAATTTAGTTTTGAAATTTTATGAAAAAAAAATTAAGTTTTAAATAATGGTTTTCAGAAAGGTAAATTGGATATTTCAAATAGAAATAAATAGTTTAAAGGTTTTAAAGGGATAATTTTAAATTTGGAAACCATTTTGAGTATAATTGATTTTGAGAAAAATATTTGGTTTTGAAATTAGATTGGAGTTAAAACCAGTACTTATATGTGATTTTGGAAATGAATTTGTTGACTTGAATTATGTTTATTTGGAAACTGGGATTATTTTTCTAAACCTATTATTTTGGGAACTTTGAAATTGAGATATTTAATTTGGAAGAAAATTTGGTGAAATCATATATGATTTTGAAACTGAATTGATATTGAAATAATTTGAAATTGAGAACCTTATATAATTAAGTACTTGATTTGGGAGTGGTCGAACTTATATAAAATGGATTTTATAAGTATAAAGTTGGTTTGAAATCTATTGATTTGAAAGGTACTCAATTTGGAAAGGGAATTTTATATAATCGAAGTCTATATAAGTGTGATTTGATATACTATTGATTTGGAAAGTATTCGATTTGAGAATGAAATCCTATATATAATGGACTTTATATAAGTATGATATTTGAAAGTGATTTGAAAAGGTACTGTATGATATATATTTTCGAAGTAAAGATATAGAAAGTGCCTTCTGCTTGATATCCGCTTTGTGGCCACATTGTGGATTCATTCTATCGATATTATTCTCTTTGATTTTACGGATGTGATACTCGAGTGTTCCCACCGTGGCGTAACCCATGGTTTTTTTTTCTCTGGCTGAGTCTGGCCTAGGGGTACGGATTGTTTCCTGGGGGATCCAGGCGTAACCATTGTGTATCCTGTAATCTGTGTAGGTTGCATTAGTAGCGAAACTACCTGGCTGAGACGGCCTAGGGGTACGGATTGTTCCCTGGGGGACCCAGGCGTAACCATTGTGTATCCTACACCCTACCAGTGATCATGGCGTAACTCGCAGGGCTGAGAAAGCTTACGGATACGGATTGTTTCCTGGGGGATCCAGGCGTAACAATTGTGTATCTGCGAACCATGGTTGGACAAAGGTTTTGGTTTGATTGTTTTGTTTGGATTGTACTTTCCATATCTGTTTTTTTAGGTTTTTCAAGTATTTTCACTGGGTGTTGAGACAGGTCTACTAAGTACTTGAAGAATCCTAGCTTTGCGCCTGATCAACGTATGGCCAGAGTCTGCAAGAACGAGGATAAACTTATTACAACATCGAGTTATAAAATTATTTTTGAAAGGAAAAATTCGTTTCGATATAAAAGTATTTTATTATAAAGGTATTTCCAACAAAGAAATTTTGTATTAATATTTGAGATTAAAATTTTATGGTTTGATTTAACTATTCGAGCCCGATACTAACCCTTTGAACCTACCGTACCTGCTTAGCTTTATTTATTCACCTATATTCCGTTTTTCCGAATCTACCCTCCTTTCCCTTTTGAATATAATCTTTAAAATATTGTTTATTTATATACTACATGGTTTAATAGTAAATCATTAGTGTCGTTAATATTGCAGAAGTTATTAATTTAATATAATATGTTTAAGAAATATTATTAATTTAATATAACATGTTTAAGAAATGAGTATTAATTTATCTATAATGATTGAAAGTGTCTTAAGATAAATTAGTAAATTTATAAACTATGGATTTAATGTTGTCAAATAACTTCCTTGAAAATATAACCAAGGATGTGAATAACTGTTTCCAAATAGTTTTCCTATATATTTAAAAAGGCGTTATTTAAAACTTATAAATGGTATTTATAAAGGAAGCAAGAAATTTTACAAATGGGATCGAAATTTTTTTTTAAGTATTAAAGAAAATTTAATTTCAAATGAATATTTCAAGTAAAATTTATATGGTCTTAAATTAATTGTTTATCCTTGTCTTTCAATCTATTTATCTTTTTGGTTGTTTCTATTCTCCTACCTTCTTCCTTTTCGGAGACGAAAAGTTTTGAGTGGGGGAGAGTGTAACGACCCGTAAAATTTTGTTAATTTTAATGCTTTTATTTAGCGTATTTAATTTGATTTTTGAGAAATTTTAAATAATAATATTTTGAAATAAATTCTTACATTTGGATTACGTATAGCTAAATGTGGCAAATGATAAATTTTCATCAGAAATTAAGAAAGTATATTTTAGGGTGAAAATTTTATTTTTCTAACCTTTCTTTCCTACGCTCCCTATTTCCACTTCTTTCATTATGACCGTGCATTATATATATACACTACAACTGGAAAGTTATAAACGTATAAACTTAGATACGTTTTGTGTTTATTAAAAATTTAAAGCTTGCCTTTAACTGTGACCTTTTGGTTTCCTTGCTTTCAAAAATTTTTGAACCATAGCCATGGTAATAAATTATTATAAAATTTTCAACTTAATCTAAGATGACCATTGCTACTAGAATCGTTACTTTTCTAATATATTCATACCTACTTTCACTGACCTTTTATTTCTTCATTTTTCCACCGTCTAAAAAAATGGTTATTCGTTTTATTTTATTCAGTAATCAGCGTGACTCTTGCCATTTACACCGCACCATATTTGACTGTTCATTTTCGTTCAGCAATCCTATTTTAAAAATATACTGCAGAGTGACGTTGCCTTCACAATTTAAAATTTGTTTTAATAGCTCTTGAATAAATGTGTTGTTGTTACTTTGATATTTTTCTTGAATTGTGACATTTTCTCTTTCCTTCCGTTCAAATTTGAAACGTGCTACCATTTATTTGCTTTGATATTTTCCTGAATCAACGTGAATATTTTGCCTTAAATCCTCCACTGAATCATAGCACGTGATTGTGCTATTTCTTTGGTTACTTTTATTTAGTCGTTTCCATTTACTTCTGTTCGTATTTTCTTCCCTTTTTTATCGGTTCTTTCCAGATTTCTCTTCTTTCCCTCTCTATTGTTTCTTCCTCTTCTATATAAACTTGCCTTGCAATACAAATTTTGGCCTCTCCTTCACCTTTTCCAAACTTCGCTCTTCCACCGAACCCACTCTTCCACTTGCGCGATATCCATCGAAGACGCAGCGACCCTCCCCTGTTTCCTCTACTGTTCGCATAACCAAGCAGAGGTAAGTTAAGTTTATATTTGCAAGTGTTATATATATATATATAGTTTTATATTTAGCTATGATATGGATGATTTTATCAATAACGTCCCTGTACGTGTTGTTGATGCATATTCTAGCATTCAAAGTTGGTACGCATATTTGTTTATATGGAGTATAGTTATGATATATTGATAGTGGTATAAAAATATAAGATGCATACATATAGTGGTTTGTATAAATTTGTTGGATTTGAATACATATATATACCAAACGTGGTTTCCATTTTTTTTGAAAAGTTTGTTTTCTTTCTAGAAGTGTATGCATATTTAATATGGTGAGTTGTGTTGGATCTGCAAATGGAGTCTGCATATTTGGCAAGTAGATTTATATTCATTTTTGTTTTAACATTGAGTCCATATATGTATATTTTACAAACCATATTGTATGATTTATTTTATAAGTTTTTTAAATCCGTTATTATATTTTTATAATAAACTGGTTTATAAATTTTATTGAAGGTCAATTTACATCTTATTATTATGGAAGTTGTATAGGATTTTTGAAGTTGTTTATTTTCCTAAGTTCGTATATGACATATATTTATATAAAGTTATAACAATTATAGATATATCTTTATGGCCTTATATATATTTATATACTTTGCATACACTTATGTATGGAGTTAGTTTTCTAATATATAAGTTTTCATTTCAGTTAACATGCATGTTTGCATAAAAGTTAAGGGTGTATATGTGTTTTAGTGTAGACCAGTTGCTTTCGCAAAAAAAAAACAAAGAAAAAATAAATAAAGTTATATTAGTTGCTATTTATATATATTGTATAAAGTTTACATTCTAACTTATACTTTCGGTCTACACAGGTTACGGTATTATATATATTTATAAAATAAGTTATAATATAAGTTATATAAGTAATTCGTACGTCCGTTGTCTAAAATTTTATATAAGCCTGTGTATAGGCTTTACTGTTTATGTATGGGTAGTTATAAATTAGTTTATATATATATATAAAGTGTTTAAAATTTATAATTGTATTGTGAAGTGGATTTTGTACCATATGTATATAGTAGTTTATAAATGAGATTTGAACAGTGTAATTTGTTGAAGTTTTATATATTAATCTTATTTTAAAATAAAAATCTTAATGATATTATATACATAGGTCATATGGGGTGGTTTGGGTCTTAGATTTGTAAATAGAAATTTTGATCTATGTGTAAAAATTAAAATGGTTTTGAAAAATTATAAGGATTTTTATTTAACATATATGTTTTATTTCAAATGTTAAAACTATTGGTTCATGTATGAAAAAAGGTAAATTATATATATATGTGTATTGTGTGTGTGTGATTCGACTTTAAATTTTTTTTAGGGATGCAATTTTGATTTTTATTGAAATAGCAAAAAATTCTGTATATATCAGACTGATTCTGATTCAATTCATAAATTCTTGATTATCAGCCTCATTTGTTCAATTCGTGCCAATCCTACTTTGCTTTGAAATTCGTGCTCGGATTTATAATTCAAATTTCAGTGTCTGTATCAGTGTGCGTATCCATGTCATCTTCTGTATTTTCTAGCCTCGAAAGGTGAGCAATCACTCACGATTAACATTCTTTTATTATTTAAATTTGATAAAATTGAAACGACAATTGAAATATGATGCCGTAGTTATTTAAATTGTTATGTATGCTATTATCTGTAACTGTAACAAACGAGAAAATTTCGACTTTCGAAAATTCAACATCGATACTCACTTTATCGACTGCCGAGAAATCGAAGGCCAAAAACTCGAAATGTTATGGTTTAAGAAAAAGAAAAGAAGAAAAAAAGAAGAAAGAAGATAGGAAAGAAGGAAATAGAAAATAGAAATTAGAGAGAATAGAAAACAGAAAAGAAGATAGAAAATTTTAAAATAGAGAGAAGGGAATAGAACATAAAGAAAATAGAACGGGACAGAAAGAAAACAAGAACAACATCAGAATCTCACAATTCGCAGCGGAACAACATATAATAATAAATGAATAATCTTTAAACAAAGAACTATATCAGTTATTACATTACATCACATTACATTACATCATATCATCAGAGTGTACAACAACAACAACAAACAGTGCAGCGGAAAAGAAATACTATATAAACTAGTAATACGCCATGCCATCCATCTTGCCTCCAGCAATTCCTGAATATCCTGAATATCCTGATAAACCTAACTCTTAACTGCCCGTGTGGAAATTGGTGGGCACCCAGAGTTTAGGAAGGAAAACAATAAACTCCAAGTCAGTCATGTGACTGGTGTGAGAACTCAAAACAGTTTATTTATCTTTAAAAATCAAAATAGAGGAATATTTTTAAATTCAATTCGCAATGCTTTTAAAAATGAGACTACCATAAGGCCTCCCGCACACACACACAATGCAAACGCAGAATCGGAGGAGATTTCTCCTTATGATAGTCAAAGATGCTTGATACGCATTTAAAATAACATTTGATATTATTACTAGTGCATAGTGTAGGAAAAATTCATTTCAAAAGTAGAATATAAATCTTAGCCAACATACGACCATTATCGTATGCCTACTATAGCTACCATCCAAACAGTGTTGCGACACCATAAGTGAATGATAGGTTCTACAACTAAAACCGTACAAGTTTCGTATTGTTTCTTTGGATTTCCAACAAATGGTCAGGCCAAGGAACTTCCCATTGCCACATGAGAATGCTTCTGGAAAGACATCCCCGAGAACCAAACCGGAACTCTGCCAACACAAGGCCGGGTTACCCCTAACTGGGTAACTACTGACACGAGCACGCCATTCCCCGATCGTAAACGACCTTTCTCACGGGATCCCGATAGCCAACAACCACAAAGTAATAAATTCGTAGTAACCACATAGGTTAAATATCTGGGCTCCATACCATGATACAACCTCTATCCAGAAGGAAATGTACATACCCTAAAGGGTGCTACCCCTCATAACCTTGCCGCATCTTTCCTGTTTTGACCATTTCCGGGGTGTGAGGCTTGACGAAGTCACGTCCACAAAAACATACTTTATACAAAAGCCATGCTTTGGGTCAACAAATGATCAACACAATGATCACCAAGATAGACGATCAAATAAACGATCCTATCACAATAATCAACACAATGATCATTTCAGCAACACTCAGCATGTCACATTACCAAATTGGGAATATATCGCTGATAACCTTCAACTACATAACCTCTGAGCTCGTACGTCTCAGAGAAGGGTGTTAAGCTAAAAGAATAAATTCTCCGCCACCAACAGAAATATATTTGAAAGAAATCGGCTTTATATCTCAACTTGTAATGTCAGACATACAATCCATACAAGTCTGTTCCGGGCTCGAACAAAACCGAAGGCACTTACGAAGAAGTCCTTGCAATCCGGATATTCACAATCCTGATCGGATTTCCCATCACTTAGGGAGAACTCTATACCGTAGCTACTCGGTGCAGAGTAAATCGACAGGTCATCCTATCGCTCTCGCAAATACCGGGTCTTCAACACCGATCTTCAATGCAATTCACAACGACGTATCACATATTCGGAATGGGTTATACGACCCCATGGTCCTTTCCCGGTTAACCCGAATAGTGAGCGCTTATTTAAAAATAAGTGTGGCATTCACATTCAACAAATCACATCAATTACCCATTCAAAGGGAAATATTGATAGTCGGTTATTGAACTATCACTGGATATGCACACATCACCAGTATCCAAATAATTTTCCAAATTATTTATTTTCCACAATATCTTTACAAGATATATAATTTCAATACTTCAAAAATAAATCAATATTTATTTTTAAACAAATTCCACTTTCACATATAAATTCTATAATGAATTTATATTCCAAAATATCTATGCATATACGATTTCAACTATCCATTTTCAATTTATCTTCAAAAGGATAAATTCTAAATATTCACTTCATATTGGAAAAACAATTCCATACTTATTTATTTATAAGTAATTCACAAATTTTATTTATTTTCAACACTTAGAAAATATTCAATATACTTCAATCGAAATTAAGTATATATTTCATTCTTTAAGGAAATCATTCTCTTAAACATATTTATTTGGGCCAAAATGAATGTTACGTAAAACATCGTTACAACAACCCAAAATCACTAGTATAGGGATTCGAAATTCAAATAGATATATAAATCCCAATACTATACAAAACATTTCCTTTCAGAAATCATTTACTATAACAACAGTGTTATAGTCCACCATTTCCTTTTATTTTCTCGAAAACGCCTATTTCAACAATCAATGTTGAAATCTATGGTTTCGAATCTCAACACATTTTAAAACATTGTTCGATCGTTTTAATTCTATTTAAAACATCCAAATCCAAAACAATTTCTTTAACGTGTTATTCACTATTTAAAAACGTGAATATACTTCATTAACAATTTCATCCTTTTATTCATTTTATTTCAAAGGATTATTCACTATTCAAAAATGTGAATATAACTCCACTTATAGGTTTCAACAAATTTTCTTGTCAAAATAAGTCATTTGCGAATTTATAAAACAACGTTTATAAATTCCATTTCTATTTATTTTATAACAACTTCCTTTTATAAGTTCCTTTATTAACCTATTCGATTTATAACTCAATTATAAAACAAAGGTTCATATTATAAGTTAAATGCTTATAAAACGATTATTTTACAAAATCGTCCTTTTAAACTTCACAGTTATAAATCTTATAACTTATAAGATTCAATTATTCATCCAAATATATTCTTTAATAATTTCACAAAATTTATAAATCTTACTATTTATAAATTTCATTTATAACTTCACCATTTATAATTTTATAAATTCCATTCATTTACAAAATTTATTTTCACTTCATTCAAACACTTATAAAAACTCGTTTTATAATGTCAATATTTCAATTTATAAATATCCATTTATAAATCTCTTAATATAAATCAATTTATATTATTCTTTAAAAAGACTTTAATCTCCTTTATTGTTTCACCATTTTGATTCATAAAATAATTAAATTTTATAAATCCTATATTTAAACTTTTCACAATAAATTCTAAAATCCCGATTAAACTATTTTATAAAATCATTAGCATCATATTCTCAAAAATCAGTTTTTAACTATATTTCTCAAAAATCATAATTTTTATAACATTAAAAATTATAACGTTTATTTATTTAAAATGGATCAATTCCAAAATATAGTATATTCTCAAAAATCACTTTAAAATCATTTTAAAATTCCAAATTTGGTCCAATGATGCTACACACCAAATAGTCAATCACGACTACAACGATATCATATATCAATATGAAAATCCATCAAATATCAAAATATCTGAAATCAAATAAATACTGTTGAGGAATCCAGTTGGATCCCTCCAACCTGTTTTCCTGCATCCACAAACATTAGCACAATACCAATTTCGCTCCAGTACGAAATTATCGCGGTATATGTTCTTATTAAATATTATCCGCTTAATAACGGCGTAATAGGGTCTCATCCGCTAAACAAATAAATGCGGGAAATCAATAACTCCAATATATACATATGCCAATATATATATATTGATATTATATATAATACCAATTTCACTGTTTATGAAATATTCGCGGTATATGTTTTTATAAATAACGTCCGCTTACTAACGGCGCATAATGTCTATTTTAACCATCAATAGATATCAATCATCATTCAAACATGCATTCAAATATTTTAAATCTAACTATTTAAAATAAAATCGAAACTGATTCGATTGAGTGAGAAGTTCTCACCTTGATTTTAAATTCCGTTTTAGCGATTTATTTCGAATAAAATTAAACGGACGTTTAATTTTACCCAAAATTCTCACTAACTCCAAACGACTCCAAACCAACTCCATCGCGTAGTGCTCGTCCATACGATTCCAACGCAACTGGTTTCGCGCGTTTTCGACCTCGTATGAAAAAGATATAAATTTTTAAAGTTCGTACGATATAATATATATTAATTTACAATAATCTTTTCAATTTTCAACCTAGAATTAATCTGAGCCCTTGATTTCATTTGCCATCAGATCTGGGCCGATAATTTTATTTCCCCTTCCCATCGTGAAAAACACGAAGCCTCCCAACCCATAGCCGCCGATTCCAACCAATTATCACCACCTCCTTGGTCGCCGAGAAGATGATCAGAATACTTCACTTCGAAGCCAGTGGCCCCACGCACCAGTGCCCCCAGACCGGCCGAGCTCGATCGTGAATTCGCCTCGAGTTTCGTGCTTGAATGCCGTGACTTCTTGTTCGAACTGCAGCCACGATGATCCACTTCACACGATCATCTCCGTATGGATGGAAAGGTCTTGCGAAGCTCTTCGATTTTGCTTCAGAAAGTTTTCGAAAATATTGAGTGGATTGGAAGAGATTGATGAATGAAATTCGACACTTTCTGGCCTTCGATGAAGATAGTGGCGGCCATAGCTGAAACTAGGGTTTCTCTTTATTTATTTTATTTTTTTGTGAATTTTTTGCCTATTTATAGAAAATAAAACAAACACTATTCATCCGATTTTCCAGAACTCCGATTTACGCGCCGAAACTGACGTTTCTAGGGTTTATCCCACGTTCCGGACACAATGGAAAAGGTTTCGAAAGCTAATTCGGACATCTGTGCGAGTTATGGCTATAAACGTTCAATTTAAATTAAACCGATTTAAATCGATTTCTAGGCGTTTTAATTTGTACCGGACAAACGGTAAATCCAATTGACTTGAAATTTGAAACCTTGCAAATAATATCACATTACGGATCCGATGAAACTGGTTTCGTCGAAATCCGAGACTTTTTGAAAAATGGCTATTTTCACTCGTCAAATTTAAATTAAAAATAAATCGATGCGTTTCGAGCTGCCACGATCAAACGATAACTCCGATTGACACAAAGTTTGAAATCCGGTAATAACTAACTATTACGGATCCAATGGAACTGGTTTCGTTCAATTCTGAGACTGTTCAAAAATTGGCTATTTTCACTAGTCGATTTTAATATTAAAATATTCAATTTTCACAAATTAACTTTTAATTCGATTTTAAAAGTTCTAAAATATCATTCTAACTTCAACATGATAAAATAAAATTTTACAAATCATTTTCAATCATATTTAACTATATTTTCAATTATTTCCATAATTTAACGTATTAAATTATCGATTTAATAATCCAATTAAATCCAATAATTCAAAATAAAATTTATTCGACTTATAAATTCACTTATTAATATTTATAATTAATTAAATATTCAAATTTTAATTTCTAAAAATTCTGGGTCGTTACAATCTTCCCCACTTAAAAGAATTTCGTCCTCGAAATTACAAGTAAGAAAGGTTACAGAATTTATTAACTTTCTATAATTCATAGTTAAACTTCTTACAATACTTTACTAAGTTTTCAAATCATACTTAGTTATCTTTTCAAAAACAACTACTATTGTTTAACTTTCAATTCTAAAATCAAAGTTAAAGTTTTCAAAATTTTACAACTTTCTCAAAAAAAATTCTAACGCCTTAAATTTCCGGAAAAATTCGCCATAGTCTCCTTTGCGCGGCTCGATCCGAAAAAAAATGACAGTATATATATCACAAATATACATCTCATCAAGTAATGAGGCATCCCGAAGGGAAAAAGTATAAAAGTACGATATTTAATCCGAGATATGTACCTTATATTTTATTAGCGAGCATATACGGCTAATATAGCGCGAAAGCGAGCTCCAAATGCGAAGCAAACGCGATCCGCACCTACTAATTACTCAACAAACAACATGAGAACATGCATATAGACAATAGTATCAATATACATCATATAGCAACATAATAACTATACATGCCAACATAGCAATTGAAACAAAAGTAACAAATGCAAACATCAACCAACTATCATTCAACTATCACTTAAGTTATATTCCATTTATAAACATCACTTGTTTTTACATAACTTAAATTCCTAAATATATCCATATAGTTTCACTTCTTATATATATAAGTTTATTTCACAATTGTAAATTACTTTAATTATAATTCAATTCTTATAATTCTTTTTGCTTATACAATTCTTCTTTTATTTAGATTATTCAAACAACCAAACAATCAACTTATATACTCTTTTATAATTCTGAAAAATTATTTCTTTACATATAAAATATAATCAAGATAAAATTATTTCATTTACCCAATTTAAAACAATACTGTGCCGAATTGTTCTATACAAGTGTTTAGAAACCCCTTCGGCATAGTCTTGCGGACCACGCTGACGAAGGTTCATATGCCACTCAATAAACCAATCATCACAATATAAAACAATTTTATATTCACTAACAAATACGCTCTCATAGCTATTATTACACTCAAATTCATTCTAGAGTACTACTGACTCTATCTCTAATGAGAAATACCCAACAGAACCATGGTTGTCGCTTAACCATAAGCTCTGATACCAAATGTAACGCTTCGATTTTTCGTTGCCGAAAAACAGGAATGTTATGGGTTTTAAAAAGAATTTAGGAAAAGAAAAAGTAGAAAAGAAGAGAGGAGAAAACAGAAGATAGAAATTTTTAAAATAGAAGGAAAAGAGAATAGAAAATAGAACAAAAAAGAGAACAAGAACAACATCAGAATCTCACAATTCGCAGCGGAACAACATATAATAATAAATGAATAATCTTTAAACAAAGAACTATATCAGTTATTACATTACATCACATTACATTACATCATATCATCAGAGTGTACAACAACAACAACAAACAGTGCAGCGGAAAAGAAATACTATATAAACTAGTAATACGCCATGCCATCCATCTTGCCTCCAGCAATTCCTGAATATCCTGAATATCCTGATAAACCTAACTCTTAACTGCCCGTGTGGAAATTGGTGGGCACCCAGAGTTTAGGAAGGAAAACAATAAACTCCAAGTCAGTCATGTGACTGGTGTGAGAACTCAAAACAGTTTATTTATCTTTAAAAATCAAAATAGAGGAATATTTTTAAATTCAATTCGCAATGCTTTTAAAAATGAGACTACCATAAGGCCTCCCGCACACACACACAATGCAAACGCAGAATCGGAGGAGATTTCTCCTTATGATAGTCAAAGATGCTTGATACGCATTTAAAATAACATTTGATATTATTACTAGTGCATAGTGTAGGAAAAATTCATTTCAAAAGTAGAATATAAATCTTAGCCAACATACGACCATTATCGTATGCCTACTATAGCTACCATCCAAACAGTGTTGCGACACCATAAGTGAATGATAGGTTCTACAACTAAAACCGTACAAGTTTCGTATTGTTTCTTTGGATTTCCAACAAATGGTCAGGCCAAGGAACTTCCCGTTGCCACATGAGAATGCCTCTGGAAAGACTTCCCCGAGAACCAAACCGGAACTCTGCCAACACAAGGCCGGGTTATCCCTAACTGGGTAACTACTGACACGAGCACGCCATTCCCCGATCGTAAACGACCTTTCTCACGGGATCCCGATAGCCAACAACCACAAAGTAATAAATTCGTAGTAACCACATAGGTTAAATATCTGGGCTCCATACCATGATACAACCTCTATCCAGAAGGAAATGTACATACCCTAAAGGGTGCTACCCCTCATAACCTTGCCGCATCTTTCCTGTTTTGACCATTTCCGGGGTGTGAGGCTCGACGAAGTCACGTCCACAAAAACATACTTTATACAAAAGCCATGCTTTGGGTCACAAATGATCAACACAATGATCACCAAGATAGACGATCAAATAAACGATCCTATCACAATAATCAACACAATGATCATTTCAGCAACACTCAGCATGTCACATTACCAAATTGGAAATATATCGCTGATAACCTTCAACAACATAACCTCTGAGCTCGTACGTCTCAGAGAAGGGTGTTAAGCTAAAAGAATAAATTCTCCGCCACCAACAGAAATATATTTGAAAGAAATCGGCTTTATATCTCAACTTGTAATGTCAGACATACAATCCATACAAGTCTGTTCCGGGCTCGAACAAAACCGAAGGCACTTACGAAGAAGTCCTTGCAATCCGGATATTCACAATCCTGATCGGATTTCCCATTACTTAGGGAGAACTCTATACCGTAGCTACTCGGTGCAGAGTAAATCGACAGGTCATCCTATCGCTCTCGCAAATACCGGGTCTTCAACACCGATCTTCAATGCAATTCACAACGACGTATCACATATTCAGAATGGGTTATACGACCCCATGGTCCCTTCCCGGTTAACCCGAATAGTGAGCGCTTATTTAAAAATAAGTGTGGCATTCACATTCAACAAATCACATCAATTACCCATTCAAAGGGAAATATTGATAGTCGGTTATTGAACTATCACTGGATATGCACACATCACCAGTTTCCAAATAATTTTCCAAATTATTTATTTTCCACAATATCTTTACAAGATATATAATTTCAATACTTCAAAAATAAATCAATATTTATTTTTAAACAAATTCCACTTTCACATATAAATTCTATAATGAATTTATATTCCAAAATATCTATGCATATACGATTTCAACTATCCATTTTCAATTTATCTTCAAAAAGATAAATTCTAAATATTCACTTCATATTGGAAAAACAATTCCATACTTATTTATTTATAAGTAATTCACAAATTTTATTTATTTTCAACACTTAGAAAATATTCAATATACTTCAATCGAAATTAAGTATATATTTCATTCTTTAAGGAAATCATTCTCTTAAACATATTTATTTGGGCCAAAATGAATGTTACGTAAAACATCGTTACAACAACCCAAAATCACTAGTATAGGGATTCGAAATTAAAATAGATATATAAGTCCCAATACTATACAAAACATTTCCTTTCGGAAATCATTTACTATAACAACAGTGTTATAGTCCACCATTTCCTTTTATTTTCTCGAAAACGCCTATTTCAACAATCAATGTTGAAATCTATGGTTTCGAATCTCAACACATTTTAAAACATTGTTCGATCGTTTTAATTCTATTTAAAACATCCAAATCCAAAACAATTTCTTTAACGTGTTATTCACTATTTAAAAACGTGAATATACTTCATTAACAATTTCATCCTTTTATTCATTTTATTTCAAAGGATTATTCACTATTCAAAAATGTGAATATAACTCCACTTATAGGTTTCAACAAATTTTCTTGTCAAAATAAGTCATTTGCGAATTTATAAAACAACGTTTATAAATTCCATTTCTATTTATTTTATAACAACTTCCTTTTATAAGTTCCTTTATTAACCTATTCGATTTATAAATCAATTATAAAACAAAGGTTCATATTATAAGTTAAATGCTTATAAAACGATTATTTTACAAAATCGTCCTTTTAAACTTCTTAGTTATAAATCTTATAACTTATAAGATTCAATTATTCATCCAAATAGATTCTTTAATAATTTCACAAAATTTATAAATCTTACTATTTATAAATTTCATTTATAACTTCACCATTTATAATTTTATAAATTCCATTCATTTACAAAATTTATTTTCACTTCATTCAAACACTTATAAAAACTCGTTTTATAATGTCAATATTTCAATTTATAAATATCCATTTATAAATCTCTTAATATAAATCAATTTATATTATTCTTTAAAACGACTTTAATCTCCTTTATTGTTTCACCATTTTGATTCATAAAATAATTAAATTTTATAAATCCTATATTTAAACTTTTCACAATAAATTCTAAAATCCCGATTAAACTATTTTATAAAATCATTAGCATCATATTCTCAAAAATCAGTTTTTAACTATATTTCTCAAAAATCATAATTTTTATAACATTAAAAATTATAACGTTTATTTATTTAAAATGGATCAATTCCAAAATATAGTATATTCTCAAAAATCACTTTAAAATCATTTTAAAATTCCAAATTTGGTCCAATGATGCTACACACCAAATAGTCAATCACGACTACAACGATATCATATATCAATATGAAAATCCATCAAATATCAAAATATCTGAAATCAAATAAATACTGTTGAGGAATCCAGTTGGATCCCTCCAACCTGTTTTCCTGCATCCACAAACATTAGCACAATACCAATTTCGCTCCAGTACGAAATTATCGCGGTATATGTTCTTATTAAATATTATCCGCTTAATAACGGCGTAATAGGGTCTCATCCGCTAAACAAATAAATTCGGGAAATCAATAACTCCAATATATACATATGCCAATATATATATATTGATATTATATATAATACCAATTTCACTGTTTATGAAATATTCGCGGTATATGTTTTTATAAATAACATCCGCTTACTAACGGCGCATAATGTCTATTTTAACCATCAATAGATATCAATCATCATTCAAACATGCATTCAAATATTTTAAATCTAACTATTTAAAATAAAATCGAAACTGATTCGATTGAGTGAGAAGTTCTCACCTTGATTTTAAATTCCGTTTTAGCGATTTATTTCGAATAAAATTAAACGGACGTTTAATTTTACCCAAAATTCTCACTAACTCCAAACAACTCCAAACCAACTCCATCGCGTAGTGCTCGTCCATACGATTCCAACGCAACTGGTTTCGCGCGTTTTCGACCTCGTATGAAAAAGATATAAATTTTTAAAGTTCGTACGATATAATATATATTAATTTACAATAATCTTTTCAATTTTCAACCTAGAATTAATCTGAGCCCTTGATTTCATTTGCCATCAGATCTGGGCCGATAATTTTGTTTCCCCTTCCCATCGTGAAAAACACGAAGCCTCCCAACCCATAGCCGCCGATTCCAACCAATTATCACCACCTCCTTGGTCGCCGAGAAGATGATCAGAATACTTCACTTCGAAGCCAATGGCCCCACGCACCAGTGCCCCCAGACCGGCCAAGCTCGATCGTGAATTCGCCTCGAGTTTCGTGCTTGAATGCCGTGACTTCTTGTTTGAACTGCAGCCATGATGATCCACTTCACACGATCATCTCCGTATGGATGGAAAGGTCTTGGGAAGCTCTTCGATTTTGCTTCAGAAAGTTTTCGAAAATATTGAGTGGATTGGAAGAGATTGATGAATGAAATTCGACACTTTCTGGCCTTCGATGAAGATAGTGGCGGCCATAGCTGAAACTAGGGTTTCTCTTTATTTATTTTATTTTTTTGTGAATTTTTGGCCTATTTATAGAAAATAAAACAAACACTATTCATCCGATTTTCCAGAACTCCGATTTACGCGCCGAAACTGACGTTCCTAGGGTTTATCCCGCGTTTCGGACACAATGGAACAGGTTTCGAAAGCTAATTCGAACATCTGTGCGAGTTATGGCTATAAACGTTCAATTTAAATTAAACCGATTTAAGTCGATTTCTAGGCGTTTTAATTTGTACCGGACAAACGGTAAATCCAATTGACTTGAAATTTGAAACCTTGCAATAATATCACATTACAGATCCGATGAAACTGGTTTCGTCGAAATCCGAGACTTTTTGAAAAATGGCTATTTTCACTCGTCAAATTTAAATTAAAAATAAATCGATGCGTTTCGAGCTGCCACGATCAAACGATAACTCCGATTGACACGAAATTTGAAATCCGGTAATAACTAACTATTACGGATCCAATGGAACTGGTTTCGTTCAATTCTGAGACTGTTCAAAAATTGGCTATTTTCACTAGTCGATTTTAATATTAAAATATTCAATTTTCACAAATTAACTTTTAATTCGATTTTAAAAGTTCTAAAATATCATTCTAACTTCAACATGATAAAATAAAATTTTACAAATCATTTTCAATCATATTTAACTATATTTTCAATTATTTCCATAATTTAACGTATTAAATTATCGATTTAATAATCCAATAAAATCCAATAATTCAAAATAAAATTTATTCGACTTATAAATTCACTTATTAATATTTATAATTAATTAAATATTCAAATTTTAATTTCTAAAAATTCTGGGTCGTTACAGTAACTGTTCACTTATGGGATATGACATCATATCCTATTGTTTATATTTATTTTTGATGATATATGCCTATTGTTATTATTATTTTCATATCTGTTATCAATCTGCAAGTTCCCTGTTAGTATAGAAATCACTGTGCGTTGAAATGATACATACCCGAATGGATTTTAGAATAGGAGAATTTCGTTATGGGTTGAAATAATAAACCCAAGCGATTTTCATTTGAATTGAATTTAGGATTACAGGTTGAAATGATATACACCCATATATATTTAACTTACGGATTGAAATGATAAATATACGTATCCTTTGTACATAGAATAGAAAATTTTACGTCGACGCCGCGGTCTATATGAATGTTTTGAAAATAATTTCTATGGTCTTGAAAAGAAATATATGGTTTTAATGAATATTGATTTAAAGTATTATATATAAAGGTTATTTTATATACAGATTTAATATTAAGATAATTTAACTAAGATTGATTTTATTAATATGAAATGTGTTTAAGGATTTATTAAATTTGTATTTCTGAAATAGATTTGTGGAATAAATTTTATAAGCTAAGGTTTGAAGATATATTTGGGACTTATTTGAATTTGTCATTAATTAAGGATTTTATTTAGTTAAATCAATTTGAAACTATTAAATTTGAAAATTTAACATATGATCCTATAACTTGAATTTTTATTTAAGAAATTTAATGGATGACACATGTCTAAAGAAATCGAAGGTAATATATAGAAAATGTAAATTTAAGGTCATATAAATAATATTTAATTTATTAAGTGAATATTTCAAAACTAAATAATAGTGAAGTCAAGTTGGGAGATAAATGCAATTAGTCTTTGAAATATTGAATATGTAAAGCTCCGAAATATATTAACTTCAATTTATATTGAAATTTAAATGGTTTATTTTGTGGTTCAAAAGCGTATTTAAAATAGATAAAATTTGAATTAGTATAGTCAGAAACTAAATTAAATGGAAATTGATAAATTTTTATTTAATTAAATTTGAGCGGGAGGGTCGAGTTGATTTTTGAAGCGATTTATGAAGCTTAAGGAAATAAAAATACTTTACTTCATAAATTATTGGATATATATATATATATACTAATTTGGAAAATAGAGATATTTGAAATGAAATGATATTTTAGTTTTGAAATATAAATAAAATTGAAATGACCACGGTGTTATAGTGTATATTTCTACCCTGTAGATAGTTCTTTGGATCCTTAGAGGATGGGTATCCCAAACATCCTCTAAGTTAATTATATTTCAGTTGATATTTCACTTGAGTTGGATTTATAGATATAAGAATGTTAATCCTGACCCGAGTGTTTTGTGTTTTGCTTTACGCTCGGGTCAGACTGAGTGATACAGCATTTGAGACTCACCTTCGAAGTTGGAGCATTGCTTGAAGATCCAGCTATCTATCCTTTCAGTCATCCAGTCGATTTGTTCAGAGAAGTCATCTGCCCGTACTGGAGACTTCATTGCATCTGGGATTTTCTGATGTATTTTATTTCAACTTTGTTTATATAGTAGCTTCATGAACTACTATTCATTTATTCCACTGGGTATCATTGTGCTACTCTGTATCTGTGATTATGTGATTGATTAATTTACTGTAGATGTTAAGTTTTTGCCAAAATTCAATTAACAATCTAATATTTTGAGAAATTCAAGTCCGACATGTGCGGATGCGAATGGTTGAAAATATTAGGTCATTACAATCGAATGTTGGGAAACCCATTTGTTAGGGGAAAAAAAGAAGAAAGAAGAGAGAAGAGAGAAAGAAAACAACAATAGCACAGAATCTACAGTCACAGCAGAACAACATATAATATAAATTCAATGATCTTCACAAAAGAAAAACTATATATATATATATATATATATATATATATATATCAGAGTACTCAACAAATCACAATCATCCGCCTGGACAGTTATAATCACCTGTCCCCACAAATGCTGATAGTTTCAACAACAAAACAACCAAAAAATAGCCATGTACGTGAATATATTTTCGGGCTTCCAACTGATCTCCTGAAGCTCCAATGTATCCAAACTAGTCTGTATTATGCTCGGTCTGACCCGAGCATTGCAATAAAATAACACCCGAGTTAGTCCGGTAAACCAATGTGAGATAAACACACCTCAATTAAATTTTAAAGTCATGAAAAAACTTCAAAATCAAAAGTATTTAATAAGGTCACGCCGCACATAAACACGGATGAGCTTTTACCTTATGATAACTAAAACATTTTCTATAGGAAATCCATTGATATTATACTAATATCTAGGGGCCAAAGTAAACTACGAATATAGATGAAATGCTTGCGACTCACTTTCTAGCATATTTAGGCATAACTAAGTCCATACGGTGCTTATTGGAGAATGGATTCCTATAATGAAGCCAGGCTACTAGGGGTACCACCCACCATGGTGCATCTCTAGATAAAATAAAACTATGAACCTCGCCTGGATCCCCTACCAACATAGGACTGGCCTACCGCTTGACTAGTAGTACTGATTTGAACACCCCTCTATTAATGGACCCTGAAGCATACAAAATAGAGATAATATTGACTCTAGATAGGGATGATCATACCCTCGGGAGAGACCTATTTAGCCTTATTGAATCTCTCCTATTTTATTAATTCTCGGTTGATGAGGCTTGAGGCTACGTTTACCTTTCATACAACACTTTCCACATGGAATGCTAACACTGCCCTCCAAGCAGCGATGTAATGCCAGCATTCATCCATACAAATTTGTTCTTTGACAGAACGAAATGCTTGAGAGCTACGTCTTCAACTCCGTCAATTTTAAGATATCTTCACTTAGAAACGCTTGATTATGATCGAAGTGGTTTTCAGATAACATATTTGGTCCTGATCTCTTTGAAATAACATTCGATAATTTCCGATAAACTCAACCCCAGTTCTGTAGAAAATAAACAGTTAAAGATAAAGAGCGAAGATCACCTCCTAACCAATAGTGGACTTATTTCCTTATCATTGTCCTATGAGAACGAAACGAGATTTGTAAGTAGTACAACATAATCGGAGATGACTGTGCCATATAACTCACGGGTTTCTCCTAGATATATCCAAAGTTACGTTTTGCGTCCAAAATCGATAGCCAATCATTTAACTATCAAATAAACAAACATTCAAATCAAGGATTTATTTCAAATAGGAAAAATTAACATCGTTTAAGCAAATAAGCTATCACTAGCCTCTTAAATTAATCATTTCATTAAATAAATTCAACTAGTAAATTCTTGTATTGATATACTTTTACAAAGATATATCCACAATTCCTATATTTTCTATACTTGGAAAAAATATCCATATAATTATCTCAATGGTATAAGTATATTTATAAAACAGATAAACATTTCCTTTTTTATACAATTCTTAAACCTTTTATAAATTCTATTATAAATTTCTAAAATCATTATAAACTATTTATAATTCCTTAAAATCATCCCCATTTAAATCTTCAAACCATTTCATAAAACTTCCCTTGTAACGATCCCGTTTTTAAGCCAAATTTAATTTAGTATTTAATATAATTTTTAGAATTAATTTGTGAATTAATTCGAATTTTATCCAAAAAATAAAATATGTGTTGGTTTATACATACATACATACATACATACATACATACATATATAAATTGATTGTGGATAGAGTTTTGATTAGAAGTTCAAAAATAAATATCTTAAGAATAAATTAGATTTAAATATCTATATTTTGAAATTTAATATATATATATATATATATTTATATTTATATTTATTATTGTATAATTAAGTTTTATATCATTTCTTTAAAATAGTATATAAATATTAATAAAAGGAAATGTATTTATAAAAATTGAAAATATAATAATTTTCAAAAGATATTTAAAGTTAAATTTTATATTTAAAAACTCTAGAGATAAATATTTGTTTAATAAAAAATATAATAGCTTTTGTTAAAATAAGAATTTATAAAAGGGTTAATATTCTTTCTTTTAATTTTTTTACATAAAATGAATATAGATTGTATATATATATATAAGACATTAAAACAGATGCTAATATAAAAACAAGAATAAATAAAAAGCTTTAATACACATATATATAACTAAATAGTAAATATAATATAAAAATTATATAAACCTATTAATAATATTAAATAACATGAAAATAAACATGTGTAAGTATTATAACATGAAGATTAACAAGTGTAAACACTTCATCTTGCAAATGACAAGTGTAAGCTAAAATGAGATAATTATAACATGCATAAATACAAGTGTCGCTAGTTTTTCTTTTCTTTATTTTTTTTAAAAATAAAAATGAAATATATATACATATATACCCGTCTCTTCTCATTTTCTTATATTTAAAACTAAAAACTTAGCAAACTACAAACCTGAGAAAGAAACAAAACCAAAGAGAAGGAAATAAAAAACAAAAAGAAAACAACAATCTGAACCTGAAGAAAGCAAATCAAACATCAAGTTCAGATCAAAGTAAATCAAACATTTCTAGTTTTTAAAAAAGAAATCAAACCTGAAGCTATAAATCTAGGATCATCTCAAACATAAATCAAATTCAAATCAAGTTTCGGATCAGTTTTCCAGTTTTAAACAAATTTCTAGGCTTCTGTTTCCAGATCCTCAAAATTTCAAACCCTGTCTCTGTTTTCCAAAATCAAGTGCGTAAACTACCCTTTAAAAACCTTAAATCTATTTATAACTTAATTGCAAGTCATAAATACTTGAAAGTCCGTTGTGAAAATTGTTTGTATGGATGTAAAATATGATTGCATGTCTGTATATATCTAGTGTGCATGTCTGTAAAACATGCCTCTGTTCATAGATTAAAGGTTTCAAAACCTGTTCAAAAAATTCTAAACCTCATCCCCTAATTTATTTTAGGTTTTGATGTTTAAACAAAATAGGATTGAAATATTAAGATTTAAATTTTTTAAAATACTTTTAAGTATGGTTAACAAGTAGTTTGACGTGGAAGAAGAATATACAGTGAAATTCAATGCATGATAGAAATTCGATTTCCTTGATTATTTGATTTACTTTTATAATCTAAATCGTTTTCGAAAACGGTGATTTTTAGAAAAAAAATCAAGATTTTGAGATTTGTGTTGAGTGACAAATTCGTGGTTGAACAGAAAGGTTTTTTTTGGCAAATTCTAGTGATCGGAGTAGAGGTGGGTCTCGGGATCATGGCCATAGCTAGCTCAGAGGTCAGGGGTTTCGAGAAAAATGGGTGGTGGAATTCTCGAGCACCGTGGTAGCTGGTCGACGGCAAAGTCGGGTTTATCGACTTGTTTTGGTCGATGGTGTAATCGAGGCAATTGCTTGGTCGTGGATGCACTAGAGTCAATAGGTGTAGGGGGATCGAAGCGTCGTCGTGTGACACAGCTCTAGATGTGATCACGAGGCTTCAGGCGATCGTAGGCGGCGGTGCTAGACGTTTTTCGACGATCAGGTTTGGTTCTAGGAAGTGCTCGATAGCTCGTTTTTGAATTCCAAATGAATCGATGGAACTGGGTGGTCAGGATCGTCGACGAGGTCATCACTGACGTGTTAAAGGTCTCGGCGATGGTCGAAGGTGATCGAGTCAGGTGTGCACGTGTACGAATATCAGGTGTACATTGGTTTTGGGTTATTTGTGGAAGAAGATGTTGTCTCAGGTTGTTTCTCGGGAAGTTGTAGCATTGGCTCGAGATTGCTTTTGTGTAGTTCTTGTGTGTTTTAACACTACAATAGTTTTAAATTTTAAAATAAAATAAAGTTTAAAAAGAAAAAAGGAAGTGACTCAGGGTTTTTCTTGGGAAAAATCTGAAATGGCTCGGGTGGGAACTTGTGTTGACTCAGGTATTTGTTGTAACGGTTTTAAATTTTAAATAAAAATAAGTTTTAAAGTTAAACAACTTCTTAACTAATTCTATTATATAATAGTTATTTTATTTGACATTGGGATTAGTAAAAGATTTTAAAATGAATTATTTTAAATTAAGGTATGTATTTATATGTCCATTATTTATAATTTATTCTTAAGTTTATTTAAGAAATGTAATTAAGTAATTAATTAAGAAAATGAAATGTTTTTAATTCATTTGTTAATGATAATTTATTCAACAATTTTTAATGGGTTTCAAACAAAAGTATTGATCAAGTTATCAAGGTAGTTTCAAAGGTTAAACTTTAAAAGTTAACTGTTTTTAAGATTAATTGATTTTGTTTTAAATAAATTATATATTAGAATCATTAAGTAATTAAATCCCTAAGTGTTTTCGAAAAAAATAAAGTGATGTAATTAAGGAAGTAATGAAAATGAATATATTGAATTTTTATTAATTTGGATGATGAATTAATGCGAGTAATTAACGGATAATTACTCAATGTGATTAGTTAAAGGATAATTAATTAAAGGTTAATTAATTAATGTAATTAATTAAGGATAATTAATTACTTAAAGGATAATTACTTAATGTAAGTAATTAAAGGATAATTAAATAATTAAAGGTTAATTATTTAATAATTAAAGGTTAATTAATTAATTAATAAAGGTTAACAATTAATTAATAAAGAGTAATTAATCAGTAATTAGGTATAATTAATTAATATGAGTAATTAAGGATGATTAATTAATTTCATTAATTAATTAAAATAATAACAAATGTTTTGTAGTTAATTAATGTTAATTAAGCAGGATTTAAAAGTAATTAAAGTAATTAATTTAATTTATTTGGAGATTAAATTGAATTAATTAGGAATTGAACAACTAACTAATCTTGCTTATAGATGATTGGATTATATTGAATGCCTTGAATTGTTTGATATCTCTGATATGTGATGTTCTGTGATACGAATTGTTTTGGATTGAGCTGTGATAAATGTAAGTTATTTGTCTATGATGAATTGCTGTGTGAATGTGAACTTCTGAATTGAATTGAAATTTTGTTTACTTAAACAACTTAGCCTTTAAAACGATATTTGAATTTCGATGAGACCGGGAATCAGATTCCAAATGGTTATCTGAAAACCACGTCGAATCTTAAAGATGGATCTTTTGTTTGGAAATGGAAATTTGTTTCCATATGTTTTAAAATAAGTGCTCATTATTCGAAAAGGCCGGGGGAGGACATTAAGTCCTAAAACCCATTTCGAATAATGATACGACGTAATGGAATAGCATTTGAAGACGGTGGTTGAAGACTGGGTATTTTCGAAAACAAAAGGATTACCTGTCGATTGTCTCTGCACTGAGTTGCTCCGGTATAGAGATTACCCTGTGTGATGGGAGTTCTTACGTGATTAGGGGATATCCGGATTTGCAAGAACTTTTTCCTTTATTGGACGAAGTGCCTTCGGTTCCATTCTGACCCAGGATGGACTTGTATGGATGTACGTTTGACGTTACACTTTGAGATATAAAGCTAGTTTCTATCAAGTACATTTCTGTTTGGTGGCGAAGAATTTATTCTCTTAGCTTAACATCCTTCTCTGAGACGTACGAGCTTAGAGGTTATGTAGTTGATGGTTACTAGTGATATATTCCCAATTTGGTAATGTGGCATGCTAATTGCTGAGCATTGGGTGATCGAAGCATGGCCTTTGTGTAAAGCGTAGCTTTGTGGGACGAGACTTCATCGAACCTCACACCCCGGAAATGGTCGAAACAGGAAAGATGCGGCAAGGTTATGGAGTTCGCGACCCTCAGGGTATGTGCATTTCCTTCTGGATAAAAAATGATATCATGGTATGGAGCCCAGATAATTTACTTATGTGGTTGTTGGAATTTGTTGTGTGGCACCTCGGTAAAGGTCGGTTACGACCAGGGGATGACATAATCGTGACAGTTAGTTACCTAGTTACAGAGGTTACCCAGCCTTGTGTTAGCAGAGACCCGGTTAGGTTCTCGGCCCTCTAGGGGCGTACCTATTCGAATAAAGGAAGTTCCTTAGCCTTGACCATTTGTTGGAAATCCAAACAATCAATACGTGCACTTTGCGGTTTTAGTTGTTGAACCTGCTATTTAACATGGTAGCTATAGTAGGCATACTATAATGGTACGTATGCAGGCTAAGATTAATATTACACTTGCAAATGTTTTTCACACTATGCACTAATAATAATATCAAAAGGATTATTGCGTAACAAGCATGTTTGACTATTATAAGGTGAAACCTCCCCGAAGTGTGCGATTGCATTGTGTGTGTGTGTGTGTGTGTGCCGGAAGACCTTATGGTAGTTTCATTTTCCAAAAAGCATAGCGGATTTCCTTTTTATTTCTTTTTGTACAAATAACTATTTTATGTTTGCTCACACAGTCCCATGATTGACTCGGAGTTTATTGTTCCCTTATCTAAACTTTGGATGCCCATAATTTACCACACGGGCAGCCTAGAGTCGGGTTATTAGTAGGTTCTGGAGCTAGTTCAGATAGTAGATATAGATTGGAAGTCTTTGGGGCTTTTGGTTTTGAGCCTTTTTCTTTGGAGCTTTGGAAATGAAGACGCAGTATGTTGGACTTGCTCTCTCCCTCTCTTTCTCTTTTGGAAGACCATATAGATGTCATTTTTCTGCTCCTGTGTTGTATATATTGGCTCTGATGCTGTTGAGATCTTCTTGTTGAATGTTGTATCCATGTTGTGTATCAATAAAAGTTTTTGTTTCCGCTATGTTGTTTTCATCTAATGTGTTATAGCCCCTGCGAACCGAACTCCAACGTTTGAATCTCCTGCATTTAAATACGGGTGATGTATTGGATGCCGATTTTCGAAGGCCGGATTCCGGGTCGCTACATCCCTTATGAACCCTAATTTTTTTCTAAACTCTATTTATAAGTCTCGGAAACATTTATAATTAAATAAAATCGTTTACTTAAATCACAATATACAATAATAATTATTAACAACAAACATTATAAATAAATAAATATTATTAGCTTTAAAAAATCTATAAAATAATATTTAATTATTTCAAAACATTATTAGATAAACAACAATAATAAATATTTATCATAACTATAGATAATAATAGTTAACTTCCAAATTAATAATTATTTTTATAAATTTCATGCCATATTTATTATTTGAATAATTAACTTTCCAAAATAGTAAAAAATTGATAAATATCTTTAAAACAACATTAAATATAAATAACTTTAAAACAATATTAATTATAAATAAATAACTTAGAAAAATAGATGGATAAATAAGTTGGAAATAAAGAGAAATGAAATCCTTGAACACAAAACATTTCTGAAACCCTTTTTCGGATTTAAAATCATTTTTTGTACCAAAAACCCACTTCTAACCTATAGGGCAATTTATAGTATCCTTAGAATACTAATTTTAGGCCAATAGCTAACAAATGCTTAACCCATATCAATATTGATTTCCTATCGCTACAAGGTTTTTAGTTACTCATATAACAATGTCATAGCCAATAGGGTTACCAATCAGGTTTGATATTCCACAATCGTTCAAAAAAAATATTATTAAAAACATTTTAATAAATAGCGAGGAATCCCATTGGATTCCTCCATCCTGTTTCCACCTGCATCACAAATCGTTCACATATGAACACATATATTGTGATGACCCACATTTCGGAAGGTTTAAATTGACCATAATCCACACATGTCCAACTTAAATGATCCGGAACGTAGATAATCAATGGGCTTAATTGAGAAAATAAGAACAGAAGAAGAAAACAAATGTAGAATCTCGCAGCGGAATGATAAAATATAATAATCAAATAAACAGCTCATGAAGCTGTTTCTATTGTACATATGATTATAACTTATACAACTTTTATTAGAGTTATATATATATCAAGAATAAATAACGTAATACAGTAGACAACATGATGCAGGGATGATAAAAGTAGCAATATACCAAATCTTTGTCTTCATCCTCCAGAATCAATCTTCAATAAGTTGGAAAACTTAGGACAGACTTGAGCATAATGGGAAGACAAAACACTCGATTCAGGACCAAAATATTCTTATGTGGGTCAAATTGATATCGCATATAACATGAGTGTCATGGCATCAGAGATGTTTACGGAATTTCACATCTCCTATCCAGTGTACAATGTGTGCGTGCATTAACTTAAGAGATGTTACGGGATTTTCCATCTCTTAAGGATCCATCAAAATATTTATATGTAGTAGAATACACTACACAAATAATGTCTAGACAATAAAATAAATACTTTTTCTTAGCGTTAAGTGTTTGCATTGCTCCCCCTTAACACATTGTTAAGCATTTGTCGTATAGTTTGCATATAAAACACCAGTTAAACGGTCGATGGATAGGGATGCGCCATGATACGAAAACACTAAACCAAAATCATATAGGTCTCATATAGGGATAAAAGTATGACAAGGCACGTGAGGTAATGCTCAAGGTAGGATACTACCAGTTCAAGTCGTAGGGCTGGTGGTAATGCATGATAGACATGACCGCCCACCGTGTCCATCCATCCCAAATAGAATCAAAGGGAGGCTACCACAAATCGACATGCACCAATCAAAACCAACAACAAGAGTAATAATATGGACCGAGTCCAAGAAAATCAAAGAATGGATGTCCGTTCGGGGTAATTAGCTCACTTAGCCCTATCAAGCCGTCCTGTTTTAGTCATTTCAAATTGTCACAAGTGCCGAGGTCTATCCATCATTGTTCACTTTCTTCAAATCCAGTAATCTTCGCCAAATCCAACCACTTTGTTTCAAAGTCTCCTCTGCATACACAAGTGTTAAAGTGGTTCTGGTATCGACAGAGAGTATGCCCATATCCGACCCCTTTCTCTTTAACATCCAAACGTTGTTTTACACACCGGTTGGTAACTTTACATTTTGACAATGGTTCATACTTGATATCTAAATATCATATTCGCTTCAAAATTAAATCCATTTCAGAATCATCATATTTACTCGTAATATAATATTTCAACTCAAAATCATATTCATCTTAATATCTCGATTTCGATTTCAAAATTATTTCGAATTTCAATTTGGGTTAACATCACTTTAACTCAATTCGTATTCAAATCCACGATTCAAAAAATAACATTCCACTCTTGAGCTGTTTGGATTTTTTTTGAAAAATAGTTTAAATAGTTCAAAGTAGTTTTAAATAGTTAAAATAGTTAAAATAGTGTAAATGGTTAAAATAGTCAAGAATAGTTTAAATGGTTAAAATAATTTAATATAAATAGGTTAAGTATTAAAGTGGTTTATATAGGAAAATAATTTGGAAAACCAAAATAATTTGTATATTTAATAAGATAGATCCTAAATAGTTTATTTTAAAATAATTTATTGAAAATAGCTTCAAATTTCAAGCTATTCAATTCCAACCTTCCCAATTCAAATCATTTCCAATTTCCATTCGATCGATTCAATTTCGATTTCAAATTAATTCAATTCCACTCTCAAATCCAATTAATTCGGTTCACTTCCAATTTAAATAGATTTCAATTCAATTCTTAATTTTAAACCATTACGATATAAATACGAGTTCAATTTTCAAAAAAAAATATCGATTAAAAATCACTAGATTCAAATTAAACTTCAATCTTCAAATTGAGATTCAAAACATAAAACAAATTCCATTCCTGTATTCAAATCTCTATATCCAAATAAGTTAGCTTTACTTAGCAATAATTTACAGTTCGAATGAAATTTCAAATCTTCCTAAAACATATAAAGTTTTGAAATTCCAATTATATTTCGATTATAACTTCAAAATCTCAACTTCGATTATGTAAACAATTTCGATTGCCAAATTTAAATTTCAACACTCAGGGCTCAAGTTCGAAATTAACTTGATTTCTATAAATTCGATATTTACTTTTTTTAAATCAAAACCATTTAAATAATTTCAAATCAAAATTTTGAAATCATTTAATTCAGCCAATCCGGTGTCTGTGTATAACTTTCGATCCTATGGCCAAGTGATCAGTTGTTTCAGTTTAATTTCAGGGATGGATATATATCATTTCAATCCAAATCACAGTGTCATAGGTATATATCTTTTCAACCTATTTCTCAATCCATTAGAAATAATTCAATTTACAGTTTATATATTGTAAATAATATATAGGGTAATAACATGATATATATAAAAATAAATACACATCTAATCATCCAAATATCAATCATTTGGCATCAATCACATCCATATAGCCAAAATAATTCACAACCATTTCATAGTTATCAATATCAGGTAATTTACTGGCAATTAAATCTGAATTTCAAATCTAACTGTTAATCTTAATTTTTAACAGTTAATTTAAACGATAATTAAATTTTCAAACAATGACCAATAAATTTATATATCTTCATAATTTCAAATTTAACCATCATAAATAAATTTTCTAGTACTTGCGAGCGTTATTAAACACTTACCTTGAGTTTTCAATTTTAAATCAAATCAAATGACATTTGATTTCACCTAAAATTTTAGTTAGCTTCAAACGCCTCCAAATCCTTTCCAGAGTGTGGTACTCGTTGCCACGATTCCATCGCCTTTTGTTTTGTCTCAATCGGACCTCGTATGAGCGAATTATGAATTTTATAAGAATTGGAATATAATTTAACTAGTTTGTATAACTTAAATTTATAATTAAATTTACAATACCCATTTGTTTCAAACCCGGCCCACTAACGTTCTTTTTCCTCAAACTGTTCGTTCTAGAACCCAAATGCATGCACGAATACGTGCACGTGCATGAACCACCAAAGCACCATCGACCATCTCGACATCGCCCACACGACCGCCTCATCGATCTCCACCTTCTCGTCAACTCAAGCGTTGCCTCAAACCACCAAGTCGAATTGCGAGAATTTTGCTCCCCTTTCATACGTCATGGTGACGCGACACCCCGTACACCACCGAGCTTCATAGAAATCCAACCATAGGTGCGCCCTACCACCACAAACATCTCTATGTCATCCGTTCCACCAATTGATCGACACATCCTCTTCAAACCCAAACCCTAAGTGGTCGAGCTCCCCTGTACGAGATTCGAGCCACCAAGACCATGGTCACACCCTCCAATAAACATATAAGATTGAAGCTCATGGTGAAATAGGATTTTAAAATTGGTTTGGAGATTTTTAGACAAGTAGATTTCACGTTATAGATTTTTAAAGTCTTCCTTTCTTATTTTTTTTCTTTCTGAACAGCTGCGTTTTGAAAAGGAATGGAAGGGAAGGATGTGATTTTTGTAGAGAAGATAGGAAGGATAGACAAGAAAGAAAGGGGCTGATGTGAAAGAATGTGGGCTGGTGGTCCCATTAACCAATTATAGTAGTTTAAATTTTCAAAATATCTCAATTTACGATAACTTAAAATCTCAAACCTCTTCTGAGGCATGCCGCCAGACATTCATAATTTTATACCCCTATTCCAAACATAATGGAATAGGACTCGAGTCCCAATCCAATCTTATGGAGAAGATAGCTTTTTTGGACCCAATTATTATACTGAATTTTCGATATCAATTTCAACCTGTTTCTATCCCGTACAACCAAATGATAACTCCAAACCTTACAAAATTTGAAATTCGATAATAATTCACAGTTACGGATCAAACAAAACTGGTTTCGTCGAAATCCAAGACTGTGTCCAAAAAGGCTATTTTTATGCTAATTTAAACAAGTTATTTTTAAAATCGAGTAAATTGCTTTTAAATTCAAACTTATAATTTTATCCACCTTAATTCTTATGAATATAAATTTAATAAGCCTTTAAACTATTTTTCTCCAAATAAAAATCCAAGTTTTAAATTATTTTCTCGATTTCAATTATTTAATTCAACAATTAAATTATCAATAAATCGTTATATTTGAAATTCAACCTATTAAATTCGATAAAATTTTACTTTCCAACATTTAAAATCAATTAATTAGACAATCAAATAACTAAGAATTCTGGGTCGTTACGTTACCCCCTTAAAAGAATTTCGTCTCCGAAATTGCCAAGGTGAGAAGAATGGCCTAAAACCCATTAACTTTTCCAAAACAAATTAGTTGAAACAACTTCCCAAAATCAATTTGTTGAAACCACATTATCATTTTTACTAATTTCCAAATTCATCCATAGATTCCAAATAATATTATTTACTCAATCATTTCAAGTTATAATCCAAAATCAAAATTTAGTTATTAAAAAAAAAAAAATTCCAAATCCTTAGATTTTCAGAAAATTTTGCCAGCGTCTACATTGCGCGGCTACATCGAAACTACTAAAAAATGCCACTATGGGCCCCAAACAAACAGAAGAAAACAAAAGCTAAGTGGACCTCATAAAATCATCGAATCAGATGACAAAATAAACATGTACCTTTTTGTCAGGCTTATCCAAATTTTTCTTGATTGTAAATACCTGCATCTTATTTTCCCATGATATTCAATCATTTAATTTAAAATCATTTTATATTTTGCATTTTCAATTTCCAATGTTTGCTTTACTTAGGCCCATACAATGTACATATATCATCCTTATGCAATATCAAATCTGATCGCTCACTCGATCATACAATTTCACTTCCAAACTAGTATCGTTCACACGACTCTTTAATGCGGACTCATATCGGGTTCCTTGATCAGAAACCGTCATTCTTCTTGCATAGTCATATACTGTGATAGAGAATTAAAGAATCAATCAAAAAACCATATCCAAGGTTCGTTGTCGAGAATCAAGTAAAAAATCCTAACTCGGATTGTATCAATTATCTTGAAATTCTGTGCTCGAATCTGGATGAAATTGTTATGCGAATAAAATAATATATGTACAACTTATGTATTTGTTTCTATTGGTTCTTATCCATACCAAATTCCTTTGTTTATATTTACTTCATTTCCATTCAACTATTCACAATTATCATCCGCATTGCATTATTCATATTGCTTGATTTCTTAGTATATCTTTTTAATACCAATTATCTCTTAAGAATTTTCTCGTCAAATTTTCTTCAGTCAATTACAAACATTTTTATACAAAAGTTCTTATGTTTGTTACCACTTCACCACTTAAATTTATGTCCACTTCTATTTAAATTCAAATTTGATTCCATTTAACTCAATTTATCTCCCAATTATAAATATTGAATATTTATCAACCATATCCCAAACCATATTTACTCACTAACTAAATTATTTTGTTCACTTAGCCCATTTCATTAATTATTCCAAATCTCAATCAATTTTATTTCCAAAGTTTATCTTATTTAGTCCAACTTAGGCTAAATTTGCATCGCATTTTATTTAACATATTTCAAGTTAAATTCCATTTCATAATTCGGTCCCAAATTTTTACTTCTCTTGCATTCTTATACAATAGTTTAAACTTTGCTTTGTCTTTCTAGTTTCCAAATTTCATATGTTATTAACTTGTTTTATCAGATTTCCAAATAGATCATTTTAAATCAAAATCCTAGAGTTTAAACAATTTTTTCTAAGTATTTCAAATATTTTTGAAATCATACACACACATACACACACACAAAATTCCTTGGTATATCAAATTATGCCTTTGAATTTTAAAACCAAGACCAGTTTTACCAAATGAATTCCAACAGTAAATCTAAGGTAGCAGTCCATCATTTTGAAACTCGAAAATGAACACCGATGATGTCGCGATCATCATTGGAATTATTTTCCAACGACCGAAGTGAGTTTAGTGCTTTTATCTCTTTTAAAACCATTTTTAAATATTTTCATTCAAAAATACTTCCAAAATATTACTATCATTATTATTTTCTCTAAAACACTTTGAAAAACATTTCCATAGTCTTTTAAGAATTATAAATTCCCAAATACTCAGTCCAAATTTATTTGAAACATTCCCCAAAATTTGCAAGATTTAAATTCTGGTTTGAATCCAATTTTAATTACAACTCATATGTGTAATCGTACTTATACAATTTCTATTTTGTTACTTATCCCATTCCAAAATTTTAAAAACATTCTTTAATTATAATATTAACAATCAAACATTCCAATATAATATAATAGTTTTTGGTAAATATTTCTTTTATATAAAAATATAGTTTGGGTAAAAGTATTTCATTCACCCTCTTTAAAACAATACTGTGTCTGTTTACCTTTTTTGAGAGTTTAGAAACCCCTATCGATACGGTTGCACTTCCCATACAGACCAAAATTCATTAACACTTAACCAGTAAGTCAATACAATATAAAATAATTCATATCCACTAACAAATACGTGCTCAAATCTATTAATACACTCAAACTCATTCTAGGGTACTACTGACCCAATCTCTAATGAGTTATCCCATAAAGCTTAGGTTATCGCAAAACCAAAGCTATGATACCAAATGTGATGACCCACATTTTGAAAGGTTTAAATCTACAATAATCCATACATGTCCAACTTAAACTACTCGCAACATAGATATTCAATGCGGATAATAAAAAAATAAGAACAGAAAAAGAAAACAAACAGAGAATCTCGTAGGGGAACGATAAAATATAATAATCAAATAAATAGTTCACGAAGCTGTTTCTATTATACATATGATTATTGTTTATACAACCTTTATAGAGTTATATATACATCAGGAATAAATAAAGTAACGCAGCAGACAACATGATGGAGGGATAATAATAGTAGTAATATACCAAATCTTCATCTTCATCCTCCAGAACAAATCTTCAACAAGCTAAAAAACTCAGGACTGGCCCGAGCGTAATGAAATGAAAAAATGCTCGAGTCAAGACTAAAATATTCTTATGTGAGTCAAATCCATATCGCATATAACATGAGCGTCGTGACATCAGAGATGTTTACAGGATTTCACATCTCCTATCCAGTGTATAATGTGCATGCAATAATTCAAGAGATGTTACGAGATTTTTCATTTCTTACGGATTCGTCAAAATAATTTTATGTAGTAAAATACGCTACATATATAATGTCTAGACAATAAAAATATATATTTTTTCTTAGCGTTAAGACTTTACATTGATCCCCCTTAACATGTTTTTAAGCATTGTCATACAGTTTTCATATAAAATAGTGGTTAAATAGTCGGTGGATAGGGATGCACCGTGATACAATAACACTAAACCAAAATCGTATGGATCTCACATAAGGATAAAACTACGATAAGGAACACGAGGCAATGCCCAAGGTAGGATACTACCAGTTCGAGTCGTAAGGCTGATGGTAACGCATCACAGCCAGGACCGCCCACCACGTCCGTCCACCACATATCGAGTCAAAGGGAGGCTATCCCAAATCGAGGTGCACCAACTGAAACCAACAACAAAGTAATAATATGGACCGAGTCCAAGAAAATCGAAGAATGCATGTCCGCTTGGGTAATTAGCACACTAGGCTCTATCAAGTCGTCCTGTTTTAGTCATTTCAAATTAGCACAAATGCTAAGGTCTATCCATCATCGTTCTCTTTCTTCAAATCCAGCAATCATTGCCAAATCAAACCACTTCGTCCTGGAGTCTCCTCCGCGTACACAGTTGTTAAAGTGGTTCTAGTATCGACAGAGAGTATGCCTATATCCGGCCCCGGTCTCTTTAATAGCTAAACGTTGTTTAACACACCGGCCGGTACTTTCATTTCAAAATCGATTCATACTTGATATCAAAATATCATATTCTCTTCAAAATCAAATTTATTTTAAAATCATCATATTTACTCAAAATATACTATTTCAACTCAAAATCATAATAGTCTTAATATCTTGATTTTGATTTCAAAATTGATTTCGGATTTTAATTTGGGTTATAATTTTGGTTTAACCCAATTCATTGTCAAATCCATGATTTAAAAAACAAAAATCCACTCTTGGCCCATTTGGATTTTTTTGAACAATAATTTGAATAGTTCAAAATAGTTTTAAATAATTAAAATAGTTAAAAATAGTGTAAATGTTAAGATAGTTTGAAAATAGTTTAAATGGTTAAAATAATTTAATATAAAATGGTTTAAGTATTAAAATGGTTTATATAGTAAAATAATTTGGAAAACCAAAATAATTTTTATATTTAAGAAGATAGATCCTAAATAGTTTATATTAAAATAATTTTATTGAAAATAGCTTCAAAGTCAAACTGATTCAATTCCAACTTTCCCAATTCGAATCATTTCTAATTTCCATTCGATCAATTCAATTTCAATTTCAGTTCAAATCAATTTTAACATCGACTTCAAATTAATTAAATTCCACTTTCAAATCCAGTTAATCCAGATAAATTTCAATTTGAATAAATTCCAATTTAATTCTCTATTATAGACCATTACGGTTTAAATAAATTTGAGTTCGATTTTCAAAAAAAATATCAATCGAAAATCACCGAATTCAAATTAAATTTCTATTTTTGACTTCAGATTCAAAATATAAAATGAATTCCATTCCTAAATCCAAATCTATATATCCAATTATATTAACTTTACTTAACAGTAATTTACAGCTCGAATGAAATTTCAGATCCTCCTAAAACAAATAAATTTTCGAAATTCAAATCATATTTCGATTATAACTTCAAAATCTCAACTTCAATTGTCTAAACAATTTCAATTACCAATTTAAATTTCAACATTCAGGGCTCAAGTTTGAAAATAACTTGATTTCTATAAATTTGATTTTTGTTTCTTTTAATCGAAACCATTTAAATAATTTCAACTCAAAATTTTTTACATCACTTAATTTAACCAATCCGGTGCCTGTATATATTTTCTATCCTATGGCCAAGTGATTAGTTATTTCAATTTGATTTCAACGATGGATATATATCATTTCAATTCAAATCACAGTGTTATAGGTATATATCTTTTCAACCTATTTCATAATTCATTCAAAATAATTCAATTTACAGTTTATATACTGTAAATAATATACAGGGCGATAACAGGATATATATATATATATATATATATATATATATATATATATATAGACACACACACATTTAATCATCCACATATCAATCAGTTAGCATCCATCACAATCAATCATCCAAATAGCCAAAATAATTCACAACCATTTCATAGTTACCAATATCATGTAATTTACTGATAATTATATCCCAATTTCAAATCTAACCGTCATACTTAATTTTTGATAGCTATTTTAAATGATAATTAAATTTTCAAAAAAGACCAATAAATTTACATCACTTCATAATTTCAAATTTAACTACCATAAAAAATATTCTAGTACTTGTGAGCGTTATAAAACATTCACCTTGAGTTTTTAATTTTAAATCAAATCGAACGATGTTCGATCTAACCTTAAATTTTAATTAGCTCCAAACGCCTCTAAATCCGCTCCAGAGCATAATACTCATCGCCACAATTCCATCGCCGTTTGTTTCCTCTCAATCGGACCTCGTATGGGCGAATTACGAATTTTATAAGAACTGGAATATAATTTAACTAATTTATATAACTTAAATTTTTTATTAAAATTAAAGTACCCATTTGTTTCAAACCCGGCCCACTAAAGCTCTTCTTATCCAAACTGTTCATTCTAGAACCCAAATACATGCATGAATACGTGCATGTGCATGAACCACGGAAGCACCATCGACCATCTCGACATCGCCCACACGACTGCCTCATCGATCTCTACGTCCTCGTCGCCTCAAACCACCAAGTCGAATCACGACAATACAGCTCCCCCTTCATATGCCATGGTGACATGACACCCCATACACCGCCGAGCTCCACAGAAATTCACCTCTATGTGCGCCCGGACACCATAAAAATCTCCATGTCATCAGTTTCACCCATTGATCCACACATCCTCCTAAAATGCAAACCCTAATGGTTAGCTCCCTGTACGAGATTTGAGCCACCACGACCATGGCCACACAATAAACATATTGGATTGAATCTCATGGTGAAAAATAGGATTTTTAAAATTGGTTTGGAGATTTTTAGACAAGTAGATTTCAAGTTATAGATTTTAGAAGTCTTTCTTTCTCATTTTTTTTCTAAACAGTAGCATTTTGGAAAGAATGGAAGGGAAGGATGTGATTTTTATAGAGGAGAAAGGTTGGTTGGAAAAGAAAAAAGGGGTCGATTGAAAGAATGTGGCTGGTGGTCTCATCAACCAATATATATTAGTTAAAATTTTTAAAATATCTTGATTTATGGTAACTTAAAATCTCGAACCCCTATCGGGATATGCTGCTAGACATTCATAATATTATACTCCTCTTCCAAATGCAATGGAACCGGCCCCGAGTCCCAATTCGATCGTATGGAGAAGATAGCTTTTTTGGACCCAATTATTATACTTAATATTCGATTTTAATTCAATGTGTTTCTGTTCCGTATGATGAAATGATAACTCCAATCCTTACGAAATTTGAAATTCGATAATAATTCACTATTACGGATACAATGGAACTGCTTTTGTCGAAATTCGAGACTATGTCCTAGAAGGCTATTTTTGTATGCTAATTTAAACAAGTTATTTTTAAAATCGAGTAAATCGCTTTTAAATTAAAATTTATAATTTTATTCATCTTCATTCTTATGAATATAAATTTAATAAGCCTTTAAACTATTTTTTCCAAATAAAAATCCAAGGTTTAAATTATATTCATGGTTTTAATTATTTAATTCAACAATTAAATTATAAATAAATTATTATATTAGAAATTCAACCTATTAAATCGATAAAATTTTACTTTTCAACATTTAAAATCAATTATATAAACAATTTAAAATAACCCAAAATTCTAGGACGTTACATATATATGTAAATAAAAAAAACAGTGGTGAGGAATCCTTTTGAATCCCACCAAAATTGTTCAAACTCGGTCCTTTGCGAAGCTTTCGTCATTACAAGCGTTATTCAAAATTCCACATCACGATTGGACCTCGTATGAACAAGATATTAACACTTTAAATTATTGATTTTAAATATTATAATTAATTAATTAATAATCCAGATTTATGCTAACTACCCCTATAAATAAAACTAATCCATCTTCTTCTCCGTCTTTAATCCCTCCTCCTTGTATATGGCACCCAATGCACGACCATGCACTTAAACTAAGGATACAGAGCTAAGGGCCTTTAAATCTCAATCCGACATCGCCATAACTTCTCCATCTCTAAACTCCATGCGTCTGACGCATCCAAACCCCACTCGAAGGCCCCCCTCATTCGCGTCCTACTACACCGTCGAGGTCGATGCGACCATTTTTGACGTCAAATCCCTCCAAACATCGCTGCCTGAAGCACATTGCCTCCCTGAATCCAACGACGCATCCCGTTTCCTCTCTCGATGCTCCTAGCTCCACTTAAATAAAACCCTAGTCTCCGACCATTGCAAATCATGGATATAAAACTTCACCATACTCGCACCAAAATACCTACTCGATCTCATGATCCTAATGGTGCATACGACAGCTTCCAATTCGAAGAGGATAAGGAGATATTGATTCTTGAAGCCGGTGAACATATTTTCCTTCTTACTGTAATCATATGATTACACTCTCATTTCCTGATGAATTCTTGAGCGATTGATTTCCAAAAATAGATAGGACCTGTACGAAAAAGTTTCATGTTTGAGGATTTAGTTAATTGCGAGAAGTATGTTGATTTTTGAAGTTGTGGATGGTGATTTATTTTCTTTTTAGCATTACAGGTTTTGAAAATTGAAAAGAGGGGAAAAGTTGAAGTAATATAAATTTGAGGTCTGGTATGGGCTTGTACGTAGAGGGTAAAGCTATGGTATGGTTAAAGTATGGGCTGAAGTTTTGGTGATTAAGAAACTATATATTATTTATAATATAAAATATCCATCTCGATGAACTCAAAAATCTCGAACTCCAAACGAGATGTGCCATCTGGCGTTCTATATGTAATACTCCTATTTCGAACATAATTAAATTGGTCTCGAGGCCTAATTCAATCATTTATGGAAGATAGCTTTTCAAACCCAATTATATTAATTTAATTTCTGTAATTAGTTTCTAATGGGTTTCGAGCTTGCACGACCAAACGATACAACCGATCGCCACGAAATTTGACGGCATATAATAACTCATTATTATGAATCTAATGAAACTGGTTTCGTCAAAATCCAAGACAATGCCGTGGAAGGCTATTTTTACACGTTGATTAAAACGAATTATTATAAAAACCAAATTAATCGTTTTAATTCTAATTGAAAAGTTTACTATCTTCATTCTTATTTTAATAGAATTTAAATCAACTTTCGAAATCATTTTTACTCACATTTAATTTAGGATTTAATTGTTTAAACAATTTCAAACATTAAATTCTACGATTTAATTATCAAATCAATCACTATATTTAAAATTCAAGTTATTTAGCTTATAAAATTAACCTTTCAATAGTTAAAATTAATTAAATATTCCAAATTGAAACGACTAAAATTCTAGGTCATTACATTCTTCCCCCTTCAAAAGGATTTCGTCTTCGTAATTTTTAAGGTAAGTAACATGTCTCAAACCCATTATCTTTCAAAAAAAATTAATTTAAATAGATTACCAATTTTTTTTAAGTCTTTAACTTCATTCATCTATACCAACTAATTTTCATCCATTCAATCATTATAGTTACAACTCCAATCAAATCTTAAGTTATCAAAAATTGTTCAAAATTTTTCATAAATTTTCCAATACCTTAATTTACGAAAAATTTCGCTAGCGTCTCCTCTGCGCAGTTCGATTGGAAAAATTTACAATATACATAATCACAAATATACATCTCATCTTCAAGGATGAGGCATCCCGTAGGGAAAACTATAAAAATACGATATGTAATCTGAGATGTGTACCTTTTATTAGCATTAACAAGCATATACAATCAATGTAATATGAAAGCGAGCTCTAAATGCGAAGCATACACCATCGACACCTACCGATTACCAATGAAAATAAGTATAGAAAAATTAATAAAAACATATAGCATAGACTATACAATAACTATAGGCAAATATAGCATAGACTATACAATAACTCTAGTGTGGACTCAAATCCGATCCCCCGATTAGAAACCGTCATTCTCCTTACACGTTTATATACTTTAATAAAGACTTCTAGAATCAATAAAAAATCTATATCCAATGTTTGCCATCGAGAATCGAGTGAAAAATTCTAACTCGGTCTGATATAAATCATCTCGAAATCATATACTCGGATTTGGATCAAAAAGTTATGCGAATAAAATAATCTATGTACAACTAACGTATTTATTTCAGTTGATTTCTAATTACTCGGATTCTTTTATTTCACATTCATTTATTCATAATCATTATTCACTTGCTTTATTCACATTAATCTTTTTCTTAGTTTATTTCTTTTAATACTAATGTCCCTTAAAAACCATTCCATCAAATTTTACATAAGTTTATTATAACATTTTATACAACAAATCTTATGTTCATTGTCACTTCACAACTTAAGTCCATATCCATTTTAAATCATAGTCAGTTCCATGTAACTTATTTCATTTATTCACTTCATTATTCAATTTTATCAAAAACATTCCAAATCCATATTCAGCTCGCTAATTAATGTAATTAGTTCATTTCATTAATCCATTTCAAACGACGATAAATTTCATTTCAAAAATCATTTCATTTAACTTAAGTTAATTTTCCATTCAAATTTGTTTTTCTTAACATTTATATTCAACAATTTTAAAACTTCATTTAAACTTATTTCCCAATTTTTAAGTTACAAAAACTTATTTCCTCATATTTTCATAAACATTTGGATAAAAATTCCAAAATTTAAACACTTTTGTTTTTTTCTCAACGTGAAACAATGCTATAAATAATTTCTTTGTATTCCAAACCATTCTTTTTAATTTTAAATCAAAACTAATTTTACCAAGACAAAACTCCAATGGTAGTAGTTCCTCTATTGGAGATGCCAAAATGAACGTCGATGATGCTGCAGTCATCATCGAAATTATTTTCTAGCGACCTAAGTGAGTTCAATGCTTCTATTTCTTTTAAATTAAATTTTAAAATATTTCCTTTAAAAAATATTTCCCAAATAATACTATTATCTCTGAATATATTTTTTCCAAATCAACTAGATTTAAATTCTCAATTTCTCAGCTTTTAAATCTTTTTATTTTTTTACAAATCATATTTATCAATTTTCCTTGTATATATGATTTGCTATGGTTATATAAAAGCATTTCTTAATTGTCTATCTTTTTTACATTATAATAATAATAACTTTTATTAAAACAACAAACAACAAATGATAATAATCAAATATTATCATTCACTAACAACCAGACACATCATATATACTATAATAATTTCTGAAAAATTATTTCTTTATATATACAATATAATGAAGGTAATAATTCTTTCATTTACCTAATTTCCAAAACAATATTATGTCTAATTGCTCCGTTCAAGTGTTTAGAGATCTTTATCAATGACGTATTACTCGCATTGACCAAAATCCATAAGCCACTCAACAAATCAATCAACACAGTATAAAACATTTTCAAATCACCGACAAATACGCGCTCATACACACACACACATTTAAACTTATAACAAGGCCTTCCATCACCTTATCTCTTAATGAATTACCTTACCAAAGCCAAGTTCTCGTTTAACCTTGCGCTCTAATACTAAGTGTAACAACTAGGGATTTCGATCCTCGAAAATTGACACTTATACATCCACTATATAATATGCCAAGCAATCAAATGTTGGAAAACCTAATTGCCAGGGGAAAATAAAGAAGGAAGAAGGAAGAAGAAAAAGAGAGAATTAAAACAACAATACAGAATCTTATAATCGCAGTGAAACAACATATAAGGTAATGTCAACGATCTTTACAAAAGAGAAATTGTTTTACACATATATTAGTCACAGTACAACAACAAATCACAATCATCAGTCTAGTTAGGTATAACCACAAGTCCTCACAAATTCTGATGATTTCAACAACAAAACAGTGGAAAAATAACCATGTGCATGAATATGTTTTTGGGCTCTAGCTCATCTCCTGAAGCTCCAAAGTATCCAAACCAATCTGTAATATTCTCGGTTTAACCCGAGCATTGTAATAAAATAACACCCGAGTCAGTCTGGTATACCAGCGTGCGATAAACATGGCTCAAGTAAATTTTAAAGTTAAAATAAAAACTTTGAAATCAAAAGTATTTTGTAAGACCACGCTATACATAAGCACAGACGAGTTTTTACTTTACGATAACGAAAATATTTTCTATAGAAGATGGATTAATTCTATAATAATGTTTAGGGGATAAAGTAAAATATGAATATAGATGAAATGCTTGCATCTTACATTTCAGCATAGTTGGACACAACTAAGTCCATAAAGTTCTTATTGGAGAATGAATTCCGTACAATGACAGGGCTACTTGGGTACTGCCCGTCATGGTGCATCTATAGATAAAATAACATCGAGGACCTCGTCTGGTTCCCTTCCAACACAGGATCATCAAACCACTTGACTAGTAGTATCGAATATTATTACCCCTCTGTTATTGGGCTCCATATCATAAAAATGAGAGATAATATCGAATCTAGATAGGGATGATCGTACGTTACTTAGAAGTGACCAACTTAGCTCTGCTGCATCTCCCCTTTTTGATTCATTCCCGGTTGATGAGGCTACATTTACTTTCATATAGCACTTCCCAATTGGAATGCTAATACTAAGCTCTATACAGCAACACAATGCCAGCATTCTTACAAGTTCGTTCTGGGACTGAATGAAACGGTTGAGAGCTCCGTCTTTAATTCCATCATCTTCAACATGTGTTCAGTTTGAAATGCTTGAGTCGGATTGAAGTTGTTTTTGGACAACATATCTAATCTCGGTCTCTCTGAAACAACGGTGGATAATTTCCGTAAACTCAACCTTGGTTCTTTAGGAAATAAACAGTCAAGGATAAGAGCGGAGATCACCTCCTAATTGTTAGTGGATGGATTTCCTTATCATTCTCCTAGGAGAACGAAATGAGATTTATACGCGCAGTACAACATCGACGGAGATGACTGTGTTGAATATGAGATTATATGATTTTTGTTTGATGATAATAAACATATATATATTCGTGTAAATGTATTTGTTAATGTACTATTTTATTTTTCATGGACTAAATAAATATTTGCTGAATAAAAATAAATGACACAGAATTTGAATTTAAACAGAATTTTTATTCAAACAAATATTTATTACAATCTTTGAATAGTACAAAGTTTAAGCTCTCACTATACAATTTCAATTACAGTACAACTGATACATCACGATTCACATTTACATTTGACCTCACTACACATCACTCATTCACTCAGCTCGTATTATATCTTCTACTTCACTCCAGATTGAATCCAGCATCTGAGCAATCTGCAAAAGTAAATATTGACGTGGTAAAATTGAAAAGGAAATATTTCTACAGTATAAAACAAAATGTGAATTTTGAAAATAATATTTGCCTTGGTTATTGGGGTTGTTCGTCATCATTTAATTTTCAATTCATCATACAGGAACAGCTTGTGACATACACAATGTATCACTGTATATGCCACATGGCCGTGCACATCGATATATATACACTTGATAAATTTACAGGGACAGGTGAGCACAGGTCAAATCCAAAATACCAGATTCAACTCAAGTGCAATAAAATAATGTCACAATTTTCAGCACAAGGTCAAATCCGAGCTACAAGCTGAATTCAACACAGGTGCAACTCAAATGAATGCTATGATCAAAGTATGTATATATACATGTCGATCTGGTAGCAAACAAAGTCAACAAAACATGCATCTCATACATGACAACTTCAAAATCAAACATATGCACCATGCAAATTCTGGAGCTACAACCCAGGCGGTCATTACCATGCTTCAGACAAATTCGAATCATGGACATTCCTAACAAGAAAACACATGGATGCAACTGTTGATACAAACAAAGCAATTGCACCAACTTGAAGATTCTGGACTCACGCACTTTCACATGGTGGCCATCGCAACGCTTCAGGCAAGTTCGATTCATGGACAAACTTATGAAAAATGCACAAGGAAGCCAATGCAAGACAAGTTCCAAATGCATTTTCTCAACAGGACGGTTCATATCAGCAGGAAGTTCTCAACACACAATACATGATTAATACAAACAATATTTCTCATATTCAGACTTGGGCTAATCCAAAAAGTAAAAGACAACTATATAGCAACACGCCTTCTAACGCGAAAAGATATTTAGGACTGCCTTCGTTGCATCAAACTCAATTTAAAAGACATGGTATTACACCAGGATATAAATGCAAGCATATATGCAACATGAATAACTCAATGCAACATGACAATGCAGACTCATGTACACAAGCATCAGGCTCAAAATATGCTACAGGATGATCGAACTTAATGCTACACAGACCAGACCAGAAATCTGACTCAAGCATATGTATACAAGTGATCAAGTGGTCTGCAACAATACCAATGAATCACATGAACAAGCCGTAAGCTACTGACCGGAGTCACAGAAAACAAAGAACAAAATCAACAAATGACAGAGACTTCAAAACCACGACCATGCTACAGCAGAGACAATATAAAAGAAATGGTGATGGCCAAAGATGATACAGAGTCATGGAATCGCATAGCAAAATCAAGTGACCGAAGTCAAATGCAAATCAAAGTCGTGTTTTATCAATAAGGCAACAAGTCCAGTTACAACCAAAGAACTCAAAACCATGGCAATAAATAAATCAGTGCCGAAGTCAACATTGAAAAAGTCAGAGACGTGGTGGTAAAGAAACGAGCAAAGCAAAAATTGAAGCCATGTTAACCAAGCCAAAAATATACGATTTGGAAATGTCAGAAATCATCACAATCATCAATACAAAATCGAATGGCCAAAGACGAGTTCAAATAAATGTATACGAACGTAAATATACGAATTCGACTTCTATAAATTCCATTCATCATCGGCAGTTTAAAAATCATCAAGTTCAATCAAGCATAACAGAAAAGCAAAAAGGAATAAATTACATGCCGAAGCCATCTCGAACTCGATCAAAATTCGAAGCAGTCAAAGCAAAAAAGGAAACCATCGATTGATCGAAAAGGAACGTCGAATCAATTTTTCAATCGAGCATTCAAAGACGCTTCTTTGAATTTCATGAAAAGCCCTAATTTTAATCAGGAAGAGGAACGAATAACAAAGAGCCGCTATTATCACAAAGGATCAGGCCGAAGGAAAATAAAGAGAAAAGAAATGGTGGGCCGGCATAATAAAGAAGGAGATAACACGGCCGCAATTTCTTAATTGATAATATTGGGCCGGGTTATATTAACAAAGAATTTAGTTTAGAAAATTATGGTTTTTGTTTTCTAATTTCTTTTTAAATCATTGAAATCTCTAGTCGTGTGACTAGGGGACAAACTACATGGCATAGTTTGAGAATTTGCAACTCAGTGGCTGAGTTGTGGCAGGGTTTTGAGCATTGAGTTAGGTTAGTCAGTAGCGGGCGTCGCGAGTTCACGTGTGTGAGCATGTGACTACTTAATTTCTAGTAGAAACCTTGGGGGCAGCACGTAGGCAGGGTTTTGCCGAAGCTGAATAAATTCTGTGCCGTTCTATTTCTGCATTTATTATTCTGCTATTATCTTTGCTGTTATATTTCTGATTTATCTGCGTTGAAACAATTTTATAAGATTCCATAATTAATTTTTAAAATTAATAGCATTACCCTATTCACCCCCCTCTAGGGTGAAATCGATCCTACAAGTGGTATCTGAGCTAGGAATAGAAGTCAACTTTTGTTTTAAAAACTCGTTTTTCAAAAATTAGTTTTTGTTTTAAAAAGTTGAATTTTTAAAATGGCTTCTTTTGATAATGCTTTTGCCGAGGGTCATTCCAATACTATTCCTTCTATTTTTGATGGAACAGATCTTTTGAATTGGAAATTGAAAGTGGAATTTTATTTAAAATCTGTTAATATTAAATGTTGGAATATTATTGAAAATGGGTGTGATATAAATGACGAGAAAATTATCTCGGTTAATGCTCTTGCTATGCATATATTATATTCTCATATTAATCAAGATAATTTTAATTCCATTTCTCATTGTGAAAATGCACAGGAAATCTAGAATACTTCCGATGCAATATATGGTGCAAAAGTCAACAGCAATGAGAGGTCCTCCACAACCGACTCAGTTAAAGAAATGTGCTTAACAGGATTGGTAAAAAGCAGTTGTGATGAGGATGACGATGAATGGAGCAGCTGAGCTGGCGTTAATAATGAAGAAATTCAAAAGGTGGGACCGCAAATATAGAAATCCAGCTCCAAATCAACATTTGAAAAGCAGAATAATCAAAGCACTAGACAACTCAAAAGAACATGGGATCATTTGCAACAAACCTGGTGATATCAAGCCCAATTATCCCCAATTTCAACTCGAAAAAGAAAAGAAATTAAAAAGAAGATGTTTTGCAGCCACGTGGAATAAAAGTGATAGCAGTGACAGTGAGAAAACTGATTTGTGCCTTCGAAGTGAAATAACTGACAGTGATGATGACGAGCCAAGTGAGGTATCAAAACTTTCTCATTCAGAATTACTTATATATTTCCACGAAGTGAATGACTATTTTGAATGACTTAGGGAGAAGTATGCCAAACTTGAATCACAAAAAGATACTTTGATAGATTTAAATAAACAACTTGACCAATTAGTTAAAACCTATCAAAGTAGGATCCCTAAGTGTGATAAGTGTCCAACATTTGAAGAAGAAATTAAAAAAATCAGAAATTAAAATTAAATCGCTTGAGAATGAAATTCTGATTTTAAAGGAAAGTGAAAATACTAGGAGAGAGAACCCTATTAAAAAGTGCACACAGTTATTAAACGAAAATGAATCTCTCAAAACACAAGTCCACCAATTGTCAACGACTTTAGATAAATTTTCCAAAAGTGAAAAATCGTTGAATATGCTATTAGGAAACCAAACTGTTAATACAGTTAGACAAGGACTTGGGTATGATCAATTTAAAAATGTTAGAAATGAGATTAATCAAGAAAATTCTATGTGCACAATTTGTAGAAAATTTGGACACAATCAAGATAATTGTTGGTATAGACCCGAACATGTGAAAACTATACCAATTTGGGTTCCTAAAGGCACAAATATAAAATCTCTCAAAGTTAAACAAATTTGGGTGCCAAAAGGATGATATATAAATAGTTTTGGGTCTCCACAAAATTATTTTTCAAAATATTCTACCACTAACTATCATGGACCTATAAAAACAAATAGGTCACAAAAATCTTTTTCCATTTAGGTGTGGTGGCAGGCTAAGGAACAACAATGGTGCCACTTGGATTCTGGCTGTTCCAAGGACACACCAAGCGACAAAGCAAAGTTCCTTAGCCTAGTACAAAGGTGACAGAATCACAATGGGCAACCACGAAAAATTATCGTAAAGGTAAAACAGGTAATGGTATATTTTGAACGATATATTAAATGTGATAATCTGCACCGTATTCTGAATTAAATCAGCCAATAATGAGATGATGAAATATTGATGATTTTGACTCTGACTTATTCAAATTGTTGGCCAATTATATTCGTATGCCAAAAACACTATAAAAATCTCTAGATTCTTTAGATTACTTCATATATATTAGTTTGGATTAATAATAGTGTTTTGTTGGATGATAATACATTTGGTTATAATACGGCTAACTCTATATTCACGGTTTTTGATTATTTACACAGCTTCAATTCAAATTCAAAAGATTGTCGTTTAAAAAGTTGTTAAAATTGAGTTTGAAATTTTTGGTGCACACTTCATGGTCTATCAAATTCAATTAATGACAATTTTGAGTGAAAGAGAAATTCATATACAGATTACACTGGTAATCTAGTTGATAGAAAAATTACTAGCTGAACGTGATTTTTGTTGAGACATTTAGTAACTGCATCATTTTTCAAAGAAAATATCTGCATTTTTTTTTAATTCAAATAATTTTCAAATAGCAGAAATTTTTCTCATCACCCCTTCGAGAAAATCATTTTTGACCATATTTTCAGATTAGTCATTTTGAAAAATTGATTTCATAATTATTTTTGAATTTGATTTTAAATGACTATTTTGACTAATCTGACTCCCTAATATTTATCAAAAAGATAAATAGTGGTTGAAAAAGTGATGAGTATCGATATTTATCATATATTATGACTTCAGACGGTATAATTAGTAAATTTCTTTAGATATTTAAACAAGAGTTATAAAACTTTTGTTGGTAAAAATTCCATGACCATCTCTGTTTCTATCATATTTCTAACGACCATCACTCATCAAAATTCTATATAGTTTGTCAATATGTGGTACTTTAAACAGGAATCATTCCTTTTTCATTTTACTTTTTTTTAAATAATAGAAAATTTTATATAGTAGAAAAAATAATAATAAAATAAATAAATAAATACCAAAGTATTCACTCTCATTTAAAAGTCCTCACGGTTATGCGTGGGTGAATTACTCGGACTTTGTTATGTGCTTCCATGCTCATTTAAAAGTCCTCACGGTTATGCATGTATATGGAACGCATATCAAAATAGATTTTTAAAATAAACAAGTTGATTCTAATCCCATTTAAAAGTCCTCACGATTATGCGTGGTTAGAAGATACTTGAATTCATTTAAAAAAAATAAAATTGGAATACTACTAATCTCATTTAAAAGTCCTAACGGTTATGCATGTTTGGTAGATATTCAAATTCCTGATATAAATATACCACAAATAAACACAACTGTATGGTTTTATACGATGACAACATTCCCATCATTCTAAAAGTGGAATATGCGCCTAACAAAGTATTTATGATTTTTGTTTGATTTTTTATTGAAATTTAATATTTATGTTCAATTGAGTTTTAATTTTGAATTAATATCGACCACTTATCTCTATTTTCTCTAACACTATTACCCTTTTGCTGATAACAAAAGGGGGAGAGAAAAGTTAAGATTTTGTCAAATAAAATCAAGCAAAGGTCAAATATTTTCCATTTGCATCTAGGATCATTTGCATATTTTTAATTGTATGCATATTTTTAGGGGGAGCTTTGTGTAGAGAGGAAGCATTTAAATAGGGGGAGCGCATATCAATGATCAAATACATTTAACATATTCACAATCTTAAATATATGTTTGTTATCATCAAAAGGGGGATATTGTTGAATATGCGATTATATGATTTTTGTTTGTTGATAATAAACATATATATATATATATATTCGTGTAAATGTATTTGTTAATGTACTATTTTATTTTTCATAGACTAAATAAATATTTGCTGAATAAAAATAAATAACACAGAATTTAAGTTCAAACAGAATTTTTATTCAAACAAATATTTATTACAATATTTGAATAGTACAAAGTTTAAGCTCTCACTATGCAATTTCAATTACAGTACAACTGATACATCACGATTCACATTTACATTTGACCTCACTACACATCACTCATTCACTAAACTCGTATGTTATCTTCAGCTTCACTCTAGATTGAATCCAGCATCTGAGCAATCTCCAAAAATAAATATTGACGCGGTAAAATTGAAAAGGAAATATTTTTACAGTATAAAACAAAATGTGAATTTTGAAAATAATATTTGCCTCAGTTATTTGGGTTGTTCGTCATCATTTAATTTTCAATTCATCATACACGAACAGCTTGTGACATACACAGTGTATCACTGTGTATGCCAGAAGGCCGTGCACATCGATATATATACACTTGATAAATTTATAGGGACAGGTGAGCATAGGTCAAACCCAAAATACCGGATTCAACTCAAGTGCAATAAAATAATGTCACAATTTTCAGCACAAGGTCAAATTTGAGCTACAAGCTGAATTCAACACAGGTGCAACTCAAATGAATGTTATGATCAAAGTATGTATATATACATGTCGATCTGGTAGCAAACAAAGTCAACAAAACATGCATCACATACACGGCAACTTCAAAATCAAACATATGCACCATGCAAATTCTGGAGCAACAACCCAGGCGGTCATTACCATGCTTCAGACAAATTCGAGTCATGGACATTCCTAACAAAAAAAACACATGGATGCAACTGTTGATACGAACAAAGCTATTGCACCAACTTGAAGATTCTGGATTCATGCACTTTCCAATGGTGGCCATCGCCACTCTTCAGACAAGTTTGATTCATGGAAAAACCTATGAAAAATGCACAAGGAAGCCATTGCAAGACAAGTTCCAAATGCATTTTCTCAGCAGGATGGTTCATATCAGCAGGAAGTTCTCAACACACAATACATGATTAATGCAAACAACATTTCTCATATTCAGACTTGGGCTCATCCAAAAAGTAAAAGACAACCATATAGCAACACGCCTTCTAACGTGAAAAGATATTTAAGACTGCCTTCGTTGCATCAAACTCAGTTTAAAAGACATGGTATTACACCAGGATATAAATGCAAGCATATATGCCATATGAATGACTCAATGCAACATGACAATGCAGACTCATGTACACAAGCATCAGGCTCAAAATATGCTACAGGATGATCGAACTTAATGCTACACAGACCAGACCAGGAATCTGACTCAAGCATATGTACACAAGTGATCAAGTGTTCTTCAACAATACCATGGAATCACATGAACAAGCCGTAAGCTACTGACGTGAGTCACAGAAAACAAAGAACAAAATCAACAAATGACAGAGACTTTAAAACCACGACCATGCTACAGCAGAGACAATATCAAAGCAATGGTGATGGCCGAAGAAGATACAGAGTCATGGAATCGCATACGCAAAATCAAGTGACTGAAGTCAAATGCAAATCAAAGCCGTGTTTTATCAATAAGGCAACAAGTCCAGTTACAACCAAAGAACTCAAAGCCGTGGCAATCAATAAATCAGCGCTGAAGTAAAAATTGAACAAGTCAGAGACGTGGTGGTAAAGAAACGAGCAAAGTCAAAATCGAAGCCGTGTTAACCAAGCCAAAAATATACGATTTGAAAATGTTAGAAATCATCACAATCATCAATACAAAATCGAATGGCCAAAGACGAATTCAAATAAATGTATACGAACATAAATATAGGAATTTGACTTCTATAAATTCCATTCATCATCGGCAGTTTAAAAACCATCGAGTTCAATCAAGCATAACAGAAAAGAAAAAAGGAATATATTACATACCGAAGCCATCTCGAACTCGATCAAAATTCGAAGCAGTCAAAGAAAAAAAGGGAAAGCGTCGATTGACAGATAAGGAACGCCGAATCAGTTATTCAATCGAGCATTCAAAGACGCTTCTTCGAATTTCACAAAAACCCTAATTTTAATCAGGAAGAGGAACGAATAACAGAGAGCCGCCATTATCACAAAGGATCGGGTCGAAGTAAAATAAAGAGAAAAGAAAAAGTGGGCCGGCATAATAAAGAAGGAGATAACACGGCCGCAATTTCTTAATTGATAATATTGGGCCGGGTTATATTAACAAAGAATTTAGTTTATAAAATTAGGGTTTTTGTTTTCTAATTTCTTTTTAATTTGTATTTTTCTTTTTAAACCGTTGAAATTTCTAGTCGTGTGACTAGGGGACAAACTACGTGGCGTAGTTTGAGAATTCGCAACTCAGTAGCTTAAGTGTGGCAGGGTTTTGAGCATAGAGTTAGGTTAGTCAGTAGAAGGTGTCGCGAGTTTACGTGTGTAGGCGTGTGACTACTTAATTTCTAGTAGAAACCTTGGGGGAAGCACGTAGGCAGGGTTTTGCCGAAGCTGGGTAAATTCTGTTTCGTTTTATTTCTGCATTTATTATTCTGCTATTATCTGTGCTGTTATATTTCTGATTTATCTGTGTTGAAACAATTTTACAAGCTTCCGCAATTAATTTTTATAATTAATAGCATCACCCTATTCACCCCCCTCTAGGGTGAAATCGATCTTACAAGTGGTATCGAAGCTAGGAATAGAAGTCAGTATATAAGGAATCGATCCTTCAAGTGGCATCACAACTCGTACACATATCAACACATACACACACATAAAACCAATAGTGGTAAGGAATCATATCGGATCCCTACAATCTATCCCCTTGCATTAGAAACAGTATATAATTATATAATATGGATCATCCGCTACTAAGCGAGTATCTATAGAGGGTTATCCGCTCCAAGGGTAGGATTAAATCCAAACCAACTGATAAAAGCAGGAAACCATCCAAACGTCCAACCAATAATTTTTATTAACTATTTAACGTTTCTGGCTAACCAAAAAGGTGAGTTTAACTCACCGAAGTTTTTGTTGCTTGCTAGGTGTTCCGGTTTGGAACTAAATTGAACGAAGTCCAATTTTAGCCCAAATTTCAAATATCTCCAAATTCGTTCAAACTAGTTCCATTGCGAAAAGTTTGTCATTACGAGCGTAATGCAAACATCCTTGTCTCGATTGGACCTTGTATGAACATGATATTCACATTTTAAATTATCTATTCTAAATTTTATAATTGATTAATTAATCACCAAGATTTACACTAATTACCACCATAGATAAAACCAATCCATCTTCTTCTCCATCCTTAATCCTTCCTCCTTGTACATGAGACATAATGCATGGCCGTGCATTTCAACCAAGGATACGGAGCTCTAGGCCTTTAAACCTCAAGCTAACATCACCATAGCTTCTCACCCTCCAGACTCCATGCTCCTGACCTATCAAAACCCCACCTAAAAGACAACTATCATTCGTGACCTGCTGCCCCACCGAGGTCGACGCGACCAACTTTGACGTCAAATTCCATCGAACTTCACTGCTTGAAGCATATCGCCTCCCAGAATCCAATGACGCATCTCGTTTCCTCTCTCAATGCTCCTAGCTCCACCTAAATGAAACCATAGCCTCCAACCATTGCAAATCATGGGCATTAAGCTTCGCCGAACTCGCACCAAAAATACTACTCGATCTCACGATCCCAATGGTGCATACGGCACCTTCCCATTCGAAGCAGATAGGGAGACATCGACTTTTGAATTTTGTGAATATATTTTCCTTCTTACTATAATTACTTGATCACTCTCTTATTTCTTGATGAATTCTCGAGCGGTTAAAAGTAGCTAGAACCTATATAAACTAGTCTCATGTTTGAAGATTTAGCTAATTGCGATTGAATGGACTATATTAATATTTGAAGTTGTGGATAGTGATTTTTTAATTTAATCATTATAGGTTTTGAAAATTTAAAAGAGGGGAAAAGATGAAGTAATTTAAATTGTAGATGAGGTATAGGCTTGTACGTGGAAGGTAAGGTTATAGTATGGGTAAAATATGATCTGAAGTTATGGGGATTAAGGAACTATATATTATTTATATTATAAAATATCTAGCTCGATGCACTCAAAAATCTCAAACTCTAAATGAGGTGTTCCCCTTGGTGTTCTATATGTAATACTCCTATTCCGAACACAATGAAACTTGTCTCGAGGCCAAAGTTGATCATATATAGAACATAGTTTTATAAACCTTATTATATTAATTTAATTTCTGTAATTTGTTTCAAACCATTTTGAGATTGCACGATTAAATGATACGTCTGATCACCATGACATTCGATGGCATACAATAACTCACTATTACGGATCCAATAAAATTGGTTTCGTTGAAATCGAAGATATTGCCTCGGAAGGCTATTTTTACATGTTGATTGAGACAGATTATTATAAAAACAAATTATCACTTTTAATTCTAATTTAAAAGTTTACCGTCTTCATTTAGATTTAAACAGAATTTAAATCAACTTTCGAAATCATTTTTATTCACGATGATTTCGGGATTTAATTATTTAATCAATTCCAAAAATTAAATTCAACTATTTAATTATCAAATAAATCGCTCTATTTGAAATTAAAGTTATTTAACTTATATAAGTTAACATTTCAACATTTAAATTAATTAAATATTACGAATTCAAATGACAAAATTCTAGGTCATTACGCATTCCAAGAAGAACATTACATGGAACTTAAAGGGATATTTATACATGCCTCTAAAACCATAATTCCATTTTTAGGGAGTTTCCCAAAATACTCTTTAGTTTTTGTGGCCTCTAAGTAACCATTAAGGACTTAATTAATCCCTACTAACATGTGTCGTTGCCTCTAATTATGGTCCATAATTAAGTGGGCATTTGCGCTTCTCCATGTTGCATTATTCCAACCACTTCTCATTCTTTTAATTTCCCATATATATGCATGCATAAGCCTCTTCCATTTTGAGTCCAAAATTCCTATAAAATAAAATAAAAATGTGCAAGTAAATGTATGAAAGATGATTTGGAAGTCCCTTTGTATATTTGGTTCAGATATGTAAAATCACCTTAATATGCCTTTTATTTTAACAAAAGAATATTAAATATGAGAGTTTAAATATACATTTATATCTGCACATTAATACCCCAACACTTGTCCTTTTATTCTTTCTCAAATTAAATAAAACTAGGATGAATCCGCTTTCTTAGGAAATACGGTTGCATTGAGCATTTGTAACAAGCCGTCAAACTTCTAGGTGTCCCTAGTGTTGTATTGTGAGGATTCTCAATGGATACTACCCACAAAATTCAAATGCGGTATGAAAATTCTAATGCAACTACATGATGTAAGTTTTCGAAAATATTTACAAATGAATAATTTCCTTTTAAATTGACACGAGGAAGTTAGGTATAAGTTTTGGTTATTATCAAGAAATTTTAGTCTTTTAACCCATCAAAACTTCCGACAAAAATTAATTTATCATCAAAATTGAACTCTAGTTTGGCCAGTTGTTTCGGTTGATAACATAGTGCAACTATGAAATGAATCCTTTAGTCGATTATCAAATATTTGCAAAGTGGAATTTTTATTTACCTGAATAGAAAGTCAAATCAATTAAGTGAGATAGTGCTTGGGTTTCAATTGCTTGCTCTCTCTATTTTGAATAATATTAACATTATTATTGTTTGCACACCTAACTCAAATATACCGAGGCCATTATACCTATCATGCGCTGCCTTGCGGACTTACATGAGAAGAGTACAGAGTGTGGCGAGTGTACACACTTACGTATGAACACATGGTTCTAGGTGTTTATTATTATTATTTTAATTTTATTTTCTTACATCTAACTCAGATATACTAAGCTAAATATACCGATCATGCACTGCCTTTCGGGTACACACTTACATGTGAATACATGACTCTAGGTGTTTCTTATTATTATGATTTTTTTTTGAAAAAAGAGAGTAATGCAAAATCATCTTAGCACCACTTAACTTAGAAGATCAAAAATGCCATCGCATTTACTTTAAACCGACAACTCTTTTAAATAAAGATTATAAATATGATATACTTCATAATTATCACCTATGAACCTTACTATATGCTAGTTACATCATAGTTACTTGTAATCAAACTTCTATTTTTATTTTTGTTGAAATAAGTAATTTTTTTAAAAATTGAATTTAATAATCAAAAATGTATACTTATTCTATCGTGTTTCTTCAAAAGTAAATCAATATGCTAAAAAAAATGTTTTGGTTTTTTCTTTTTCTTTGAAAGAAAATGAAAAAAATAAACCATGAAAAAAATAAATAAAGATGAGATTCCTCCCATGCTTAATTTGACTGTGTCCCTTACAGTCAATGTATGATATAATGAGTGTAATGTAGAAAAATATGTACATATTTACAAGAAAGGGTTAAAAGTTCTTACTAGACGTAGTGTGGCTCGTGAAGAATCATGAGCTCTCTCCATGGTCACTCACCAACTCCAAGTTAGGTTTTAAACGATGATTGACTTTAAAACTCGATCCATCCCTAGGGTTTTCTGTTTCTATGGCACCATGTGGAAAAACCGCATGTACAACTTATGGTCTTGTCCACCTTGATTTTAATTTACCAGGGAACAAATGAAGTTGAGAATTATACAAAAGAATTCTTTGATTTGGTGAAAAAAAAAACTTAGGATTGACTTATCATGAAAAACTTTTTTTTCTCTTTCGTCGTTCCAAATTTCCTCTAACTCGTTGATTTGCAATTTCTTGTTTTCACCAGCTTTTTCAAGATCAAAATTTATGTTCTTAATTGCATATAACACTTTATATTCAATTTCGATGGGTAAATAGCATATATGCTAATCTAAAATGAGACATCCCTAGATTAGTTTTATACACAGTTCCATAAGCCCAAAGTTTCGATTTTTATTTACAATTTTCTCTAAATTTTGCTTGATTTGGTGATTTGAAACTTCAACCTAACTACAAGTTTGAGGATGACGAGGAGGGGATAACTTGTGGGTCATCGGGTATTTCTTCATTAGAGTTTCAAATAATCCATCATAGAAATGGGCTCCATATCGCTTATTATTATGCGTGGTATTCCAGACCCTGAAAAGGTGTTTTCCTTTATGAATCTCAGAACAACTTTGTGGTCATCTGTTTTAAATGGAATGGCTTTAACCCATTTAGAGGTGTAATCAATAACAAGAAGAATATACAGATTTCCAAAAGAGTTAGGAAATGGTCCCATAAAGTCAATACACGAAACGTTAAATATTACGATCGTAAGAATGGGGTTCAAGACATCATGTTTCATCGAGAGATTTTCCCTAACATTTGGTAGCAATCACAAGTTTTACAGAACTCAAATGTATCTTTGAAAAGTGTAGGTCAGTAAAAACCACATTGGGGCACCTTTTCTGCTATTTTCTTAGGATCGAAATGACCACCTCAAGCTTGGTCATGACAAAACCAAAGGACACTGTTAATTTCACAATTTGGGATGCAATGTCGAATGATTTGGTTGGAACAGTACTTAAACAAGTATGGATTGTCCCAATATAATATTTCACTTGGGAAAGAAATTTGTATTTATCTTGTTTCAACCAAAATGAAGGAGTTTTCTTAGTGACTAAACAGTTCACTATATCAGCATACCAAGGATCAATGACAACGGAAAGGAGTTGTTCATCGGGAAAGTTCTGGTTGATCGGTAAAGAAGATGGTGCATTTGGAAGACGCGATAGATGATCAGTAATGACATTGTTGGATCCTTTTTTGGCTTTGATTGTAAGATCAAATTCTTGGAGTAAAAAGATCCGTCGGATCAAACGAGACTTAGAATTCTTTTCAACGAAATGGTACCTAATAGCGGAGTGGTCGATGTAAATCATAATGTGTGAGCTAATCAAATAAGGTCGGACTTTTCGGGCGCAAAGACTACTGCTAGAAGCTCTTTTTCAGTAGTCATGTAATTAAGTTGAACATCGTTTAAAGTCATACTAGGATAGCAGATGACATGAAGAATTTTGTTGATGCATTGTCTTAAGATAGCACCAATTGCGAAGTTAGAGGCGTCATGCATTATTTCAAAAGAAAGATCCCAGTTGGGTGAGCAAATGATAGGAGCAGAAATGAATTCATTTTTGAGATGTTTGAAAGCAGAAAAACATTTAAAATTAAAATCAAATGGGACGTCTTTTCCTAGAAAAGCAATTAGAGGTTGAGTGATTTTACCGAAATCCTTTATAAAACATCGATAGAAGCCAGCATGCTCAAGAAATGAGCGAATGTCCTCGACAGATTTAGGAATGGGTAGATTCATAATTACACAAACTTTTGCTTTATCTAACTCAACACCTTTGTTTGGAATGACATATTCGAGGACAATGCCATGTTTGACCATGAAGTTGCATTTTTCCTATTTTAACGTTAAGTATTTTTCTTTGCATCGACTTAAAATCATCTCAACATGGTGTAAGCACTCGGAAAAAGAGTTTCCAAAGGTGGAAAAATCATCTATAAACACTTCTAGAAAGCATTTGATCATGTTGGAAAATATGCTTATTATGCATTGTTGAAAAGTCGCAGGGGAATTACCAAGACCGAATGGCATACGTCGGTAAGCAAAGGTTTCGAAAGGATACATGAAAGTCGTTTTTTCTTGATGCTGGAGATACTGGAACTTGGTTATAACAGGAATAACCATCAAGAAAATGATATAATTCATGGCCGATTAATCATTCAAGCATTTGGTCGATGATAAGAAGTGGGAAATGATCTTTTCGTATTGCAACATTTAATTTTGATAATCAATGCAGACACATCAACCTATTTAAGCATGAGTTGAATAAGTTTGTTAGCATCATGTGATAATGGTATGTCTAGACTTTTTAGGCATGACATAAATTGGGCTAACCCACGAACTATCAGAGATGGGATATACAAGTCCATTATCGAGGTGCTTAAGAATTTCATCTCAAACTGCATCCTTCATTTTTGGGTTAAGCCTTTGTTGCATGTCACGAAAGGGCTTGGCTTCGTTAATTAAGTGGATGCAATGTTGAAAAAGCACGGGACTAATTCCCTTAATATTGATAATTGAACATCCAATTGCCTCTTTGTTTTTCGACAGAATTGAAAGAAGGGAGGCTTCTTAATTAAGAGAAAGATTTGAAGAGATTATGATAGGAAATATTATGTTATCACGTAAGTATGCGTACTTAAGGTGATCAGGAAGAGGTTTGAGTTCCAACATAGGAGGTTGCACAATCAAAGAATTTGGTTGAAGTTCTGACTCAATCATGAGGGGTCAAACGGAAGCGCTTTTTCAATCTCACTAGCTTCATCTTAAAACAGTTGTTCGTATTTGGTCTCATGCTTGTTGTTAAGGTAAACAGTTTCATTGCCAAAATTTTCTTGAATGGAGCTAACTTCCAATGCCTGGTCAAGTGGTTCGTTCGATTGATTTTCGAGATTGAAGATGTTAAGATCCAAAGTCATGTTACCAAAAGAAATTTTCATTGAACCATTTCGAAAATTGATTAGGGCAATCGAAGTGGCTAAGAAGGTTCATCCTATAATAAGTGTAATTTGACTCATCGGATTATTCATATGTGTCTCTAGGATGATGAAATCGATGGGGAGTATGAAATGATCAATTTTTGTGAGTACGTCCTCGATTTCTCCTATAAGTAAGTTATTTTCGTCGATTTTAGTTCACCCATGCCAAGTTGCTGGTAAACTGAATAAGGAATCAAATTGACACTTAGACCACCATCTAATAAGCATTTATTAATTGTTTTGTCTCCTATCATGCACATGTCGCTGGACATCCAAGATCTTCGTATTTTACAAGAATTGATCGAGACAAGACTTCACTAAGACCAAAAGCCAAGAAAACTTTCTTGGGTACTTGAGTGTGTCATTTTTTAGTACACAAGTCCTTTAGAAACTTAGCATAAGTTAGGACTTATTGATCGATATCAAAGGGAGGGATGTTCATTTTGACTTTTTGAAAATTTACAACATCTTTTCCATTTTATCGGCATGTTTCTTAAGTCAAAGTCGATGTGGAAATGGAATTCAATGCTCAGTAGATCAGTCTACTTGAGCAGAAGAAGAATTTGGATTGAAATTTAATTTGATGTTTGACTCGATGTTCTATTCAGAATCACTTGTCATTTTTGAAGTTTCAATAGGAGCTTTCGGTAAATCGTTTGGATTGGCAACTAGGTCATCGATTAGTTTACCAATCGCTAAGTCTTGATAGCATTCATTTGGTTCACATTGTCATCTTAAACAACATGAACCTGATTCGAGTTCATGTTTTGATTTCTACGGTTCGAAACCGACTGACTTGGGAACATGCCTCGTTCACATTCACTCACAGTAGTGGCTAATTTACTCATTTGCATTTCGAGTTTAGCAATTGATTAAATTGTATTTCTCTTGTACGAGGTTAACGAATTTTGCAAATTGTTATTTTATTAGAGGTTTTCATCAGTCGCTTTAGCCAAAGTATCAAGACTTTTCTTAAGAAAGTCATTCATTTATCGTCTTGTGGAGCGGAACGGTTGATTTTGAGATAGTGGCGCAAAATTTTGTTGAAAGCGGTTGGCTAAAATGGAGGATTCGAAGCACTGTTTGGAAATTCTTGTTAGAATTATTTGGGTTCTATGCAAAGCTAGGATGATTTCTCCAACCGAAATTGTACATTGGAGAACTAGGGTCATTCTTAAGTTTGTTAAAAGCGTTGAGTTGTTCTGAAGATTGAGGGCATTAATCGACGATGTGATTTGGATCGTTACATTTATAACACAATAGTTGGAAAGCTTGGTTCATTTTATTAGATGAGAAAACGGATTATCACATCGATCTTCGCTTCTAAAGCCAACGATGATCCTATCGAGTGTGTGTTCAATCGTGAGTAAATGGATTTCTCATTAGAACATTCCCATTGAGATGATATTTTGGCTAAGTTCCCAAGGAATTGCCAAGCATCATCATGATGTTGGGGGAGAAAACTGCCTAAGCACATCGATTCAGGTATGGTTCATGAACTATTTTCAAGTCCATCATATGATTTTGCAAAGAGTTCATTTTTCAAAACTATTGTGTTGACATTTTATCAAAAGCCCTTTAAATATTTCAAAGTATTTTTGGAAAGGTTCACCTCTGAATTGATTAAAGTTTATAATTTCGCTACGTATTTTGGTCATATTTTCCAAGGGGTAGAACTTTTTTAAGAAAACTTTAACGAATTCGTACCAAGTTTTGGTTGAATTCGAAGGTAGCTATACAACCAATTTTCTGCATAATCGAATAGGGGGAACGGAATTAACCTAAGTTTGGTTCCATCGTTGCATAATTGTTGAAGTTTAATGGTTGCATGGACTTGTTTGAATTTTGTTAAGAAGATGTATGGGTCATCTTGTTCAAAATTTCCAAATTTCAAGAGCGTGGCAATATGGTTTGCATTAATTTCGAAGTGATTACCGGTTAGGGTGGGTAAGGTGATACAAAAAGGAATAGAAACTCTGTCTGGAAAGATTCTATCTGTGAGATTTAAAGTAGGTTTTAATTAGCCATCGTTAGAGGTTCGTTCGTTCAGATTAAATGATTTATCGTCGTGTCACAAGTCCAGACACCCATGCACAAGTGAAAAGATGAAGAAGAGAATGATGTGAAAATAAAGGTTAAGAGAATGAAACAAGGTTTAGAGAATGAAATGAAGTTAAAAATTCTCTTCTTTTTTAAAAAAAAATATTTACCAAAAAGAAATTATTTTCACAAGGAATATTTATTTTTGTCTTGTTTTTTGGATTTAGAAAAAATAAATGTTTCTTTTGTGTTTGAAAAGATTTTTTGGATTATTGTTTAGAAACTAAGTTAAGGAAAATGTGATTTTTTACTTTTTGATTTTTTCCTTTTTAAATAAGGAAAATTCTTTTTTTTACTTGCTAAAAAAGGTTAAAGGAAATTTTTTTTTCTTTTTTTGATTTTTTTCCTTTTTTTGAGTGAAAAAGGTAATATTTATTTTTTACACTAGGAAAATGTTGTTTTGTTTGTTTTTTATATATAGATGAAATTAATGAAATTAAATGAATGCGAGGACTTATTAGAAATTTTCTATCTTTCATAGCTCCTAACCCAAAATTGTATAATCACACTTTGACTTAATTCAAAAAATAGTTCTTAGCCAAGTAACAAACATAGGTTATCGATGCACTAGGAATCACCATAGCAGTGCAGCTAAAGGGTTAAATACCTGCAGAGAAATGATCACTATAATATTTTACGAATCACCCAAATAATTATAAATGATTACTACTCTGTCGTAGCCTAGGCACCAAGAAATAAATTGTTAAAAGAAATCAACTTATCAAGATACAATATTGCCCCATATGAGCTCGTGACTCCCTAAAGTCCAACGTCCAACTATTATTACTAATCAAATTCTAAGATGATATGTAATGTGTGGGCCAAGGAAGGGGCGATGAAATATCTAGCTTATGTGAAGTTGAGTATTACCCTTAGAAAAGAAAATAAGATGAATTGAATGCAAAATAGAAATTAAACGTATATTAACAATGCAACTACAAATGATATTTTTTGATTATTTTAAATGCAAGCAACCAATAATGCAAGGGAAATAAAAAAGAAGATAAGAACAAGATAACAGAGCGTGCAAAATTATTTATTTAAAAACAATGATTTTTTTAGCAAGCAAAACAGAGCTACTTAGCAATCAATTCTTCTCGATTTCCTGCAATTTGCAATCTGAAAATTTGAACAAGATTATATATATATATATATATATATATATATATAAGTCTTTTCTATTAGATAAAAAAAGGCAAACGAAAATAAAGCCAAACAAATTTTTTAAAAAGTTTTTTTTTGAAATAATAGAAAGAAAACAAAAGCAATTTTTTTGTTTACCCAAGTGAGAACTAAAGAATTTTTTTGTAAAGTAGCAAGAAGAAAGCTTTAACAAAGAAAATTAAAATAATTTATACTAAGCCCTAATTAACCAAACCAAATGAAAGTATCTTTTTTTTAGTTGAAATAAAAACACTCAAAATAACCCATGTTCAAAATCCAAATCCAAAATAAAACCCGGTCCAAAAGTATAGGCTTACTTATACAATACAGTATTTCATCAAACCAAATCCGTTTACCCGAAACAAAATATAGTTTTCACACATGCATTTTTTTTCCACAGTACAGTGTTCCCTTGATCAAATTTCAAAACAAAATAAAGGAACTAATTCTAAATCGATGATCGTGTTTGTGTGTGTGATGATGTTTTCTAATTTGGGTATTGTTGGTGATTTGGTGATATATGCGGAGAGGAATTCATTACGGAAATCGTGATCTGAAATTCACGATTGGGGGTTTGAAGTCAGAGTTTAGGTTGATTCAATTCGACTGGGATTTGAAAGTTGTGGATTTGGTTCGGGTGAAGGTTGGTGGAAGTGGTGATGTAGGTTGTCACAATGAAGGCGATTAGGTGGTCAAATAGGCAGTTTGATGGAGTGTTCTCGGTTTAGTCGAGGAATTAGTGGTCTCGATGGCAGGTTGCGGATTGTTGGAATGTTGGAAGTTTGTATTGACGTGTTTGGGTGATGGAGGTAGGGAGGTGTGGGTGCTAGTGGCTTTGGTGGTAGAAACAGAACTCAAGTATTGATGAAATTATGATTTGGATAAAGTGAGATGCATGTGGGTTGGCTGATGTGCGAGGATGGAGTTAGGGTAGGTGAAGCTATAGTTGGTGGTGGTTCGCCATTATTGAGGAGGTGGAGATTCTTGGTTGCAGGCATGGCTGGTATTTGTGGTAAGTGAAATGGTGATTGTCTGGCGAGTTGTATGGCAATAGGTGTCTAGGCAGGGAAATGAGAAGGGGATTAGCGGAGTTGTATTGATGGCTATAGGTTTGTTGTTGAAGGAGACAAAAGTAGAGGAGTTTGGGATGGCTGATGTAGGTGAATGGAAATGCATGTAGCAGTGGTTGGCAGTTTGGTTTATAAGTGAAGGAAGTTGGGTTGATTGTTTTGCATGGGCAGGAAGTTGGAAGCAGTTGCGATTTGGAGGGAGGTTGGTGGTATTAGAAACACGGTCAAAAGAAGTGCAATGCACAAAAAACGTAGAGAACAAATACTTTGTAACAGAGAATGTTATAAAATGAATAAAGTAGTATAAGTTATTAGAGAGAGAGAGGCAGAAGATATATTATTCATTCCTGAAATTAGACATATATTTACATTACATAGCCTCCTTTATATAAAGGCTTCAGAGCTAAGGATTTAACATATTCCAAGATGTGGGACTAAACAAAACAACAAAAAAGCATATTCATTTCATGATTTACGTATACCGTAACACTACACCTCGAATATGCGTCTTCAAAATCTTTAATGCTCTAATAACTTTAAATTTTCCATTTCGAAACCTATATGATGATTGCCCCCCCTCATTATTATCTTGCTTGCATTTACTGATTCAGTCGATATAGATATTCTCTATTGCGTCATTAAAAACCTCTATTAGGAAAACCTAATGGAAAAAACCTTGAATGAGGAAAAGAGTGCAGCTTGAAATCATAGATATCATACAATGGTATTCCTTCTAAGAGTTTGATACTTCGAGATCAATATAATGCCTCATTAAAACCCTTACTAAGAAAAACCCCATGGGAAAAATCATAGTGAAGGAAAAAGAGTATAATATAGTATGAGATATTTCAGTAATTTACAAAATCAAATAGAGTTTGATACTTTTGGATCAATATAATACTTCATTAAAAACCTTACAAAGGAAAACCAGACGGGAAAAATCTTAGTCAAGGATAAAATATTTTTTAACTTAAATAACTTATTTGAGATGTTATTTCTTGAAAAGATAATTCTTCTAGATCAAGATAATGCCTCGTTAAAACCTTAGTAAGAAAAACCCAGTGGGAAAAATCTTAAATAAGGGAAAAGAGTACATTGTAACTTATTTTCAAATGTTACTGGAAAGTTGATACTTATGGATCAAGATAATGCCTCATTAAAACCTTGCTAATAAAAACCCAGAGGGAAAATCTTAATTAAGGAAAAAGAGTGCATTATAAAATACTTATGGATGCTTCCCCTGATTTAAAATTTTACTCTGAATTCATATTCGTATTTCGATAACTCAAATTGGTTATAGATACTTCTGGATCTATAAATATGAATCTCATTAATAATACAATTTATTAATAGTTTTCTTCGATACAATCAAATTTTCTAAGATTGTTTCTTCCAAATATGGTTTGCATCTTATGCATTTTTTATGCTACTTTTATGTAAAACACTTCATGTGCTTTCATTTTTGTGCTTCAAATTAGTTTTGCACATTGCAACTATACATCTTTCATGAATATTAAAAATTTCATTACAACATTACTAGAAAGTAGGAAGTAATCTACTCATCTTGAAGTATATTAAGATTTTCATTACAACAATACTTAGAAGAAATTTGTAATCTACACTTCATGTCTTTTGCATTCTTTATAACTACAAAAGTTATATATATTCTTGCATATTTCAATAAGTATTTGCATATCGCAACTATCACTTCAATGGATATTAAGAGTTTCATTACAACGATACTTAAAAATAGGAAGTAATCTACTCATCATGAATTATATCAAGATTTTCATTACAACAATACTTAAAAGTAGGTTGAAATCTACTCTCCTTGTTCTTTGCATTCTTCATAACAATGAAAGTTATTTATATTCTTCAAGAATTTGTATACTTTCATTATTTAATATGATTTAAACCACATTTATACCTTCGGGGTATATTAAGCATTTCAAGTACTTTCGGTACTTTGCGGACTACATGTCCATATTTCTCTACTATTAAAGGATTCATGATGGCCAGTCATGTTTTCCCCTAATTCAAGATTCTTAATCTATTTATAAACATAAGCGCTTTATTATTTATAAATTTATCATCAATAATAATTTCTTGTCAGTTCTAGACATAATTTATTGAGATCTCTTTGATTATCATGTTTTAGGTACCTAAACCACTTCTAGGGTAATTTGACAATCATGTCATTAGTCTCTTCAAGTGCACCCTTAAGTGTTTCTTCAAGAACAGTCACATCTTTTATTTGGCATCATTATTACGTACTCTAAAAGTATTTCAAACCAATTTTTGTACCATATTTCTGATATGGTTTACACATTTTGATCCTTCAGCGATTCAAATCTATATTGGAGAAAGTCTACTAGAGATTTTATTAATAATTTATTCAAGTTACTTAATATTTTGCATCATTATACATATTAACAAATATTTGATATCGATGATCAAAATGAACTTGCATCCCTTTAGCCTTCCCCTCAATGTTGAAGAACATTGTCACATTAAATAATAATCATCTTTGGATTCTCATTTTGATCAATTATCATATTGCTACTAGCAAATACACCATATATATTAATAGGAGGAGGATAATTCTTTTATCAATTGATAAGATTCATTCAAGTGATATTTGTGAGCTTCTGGCTCATGTTTAAATATGAGATTCAATTATGCCAAATTTCGTGAAATATAATCCAGTTTGAAATTGTACCAACTTTTTCTAAAATAAGCTTCCTGCTTTCAATTTATAGAGATAACGCAAAGATATTCTTTGACGTTTTCATTATAGTTCCAATATGGTAGCCATTCATTTATATATCCTCAAAACTCAACAAATTTCTTGTTGAGTATAATGTATTTTGAATTAAGATATATGTACCATTTGGTAATACTATATGGGCTCTTCCGGACCCTTCAATTATATAGCAAATTTGCCATGGTTGAAATTTTTAGCTAGAATATTTTCAGATAGTTCATAGAAAAACTTTTGGTTTTTCAAAATCATATGAGTAGTTGCACTGTCTAGCAGGCATATATTGTCACTCAAATATTGATGGTCCATATGTTAAGAATTAAAGACAATGTAGTTAGTCAACTATTAAAATTTATAAGCATTAAATAAATGCTAATACTTTCCAATTTTTTTCTAAATGGACTACTGATTAAAACACAACATTCATTGGTATGTTATTTCAATTAATACTAAAGGAAAAACATACAAGAGTCAACTTTCAATTTGTTGAAACTTCATGTTCAACCACTCTTGTCTAGTGTTTGGAAGTATGACCTTCTTCTAGTGGTCATAACGCTCCTTTAGGGAATTCTACAAATGAAGATGATCTTTTTTTTAGTTAGATATCTTATTTTAAGATTGTCGTGTATGTGACACCTTAAAAATATAAGAGCCTTTGTTTTATATTACTGGGACATATTATCATTTTTAATGGCATATTCTAAGCATTGACAATGTAATTGAATGTCAGCATCCAATATCCATACAAAAAGTTATCTCCTAATAAGTCCAAAGTTTTAAATTCAAGCTTGGCTATGTTTATCATATTACCAACTATCAGTAAAAATAAAAATATATAAGCATAAAAATATTGTTCAGGGGTATATAATTAATGCATTTCATAATATAAGAACTCATATCTGATAGTAGTTATAGTGAAAGAATAAAAACATTACTACAAAATAGTAAAAGACAACCAAATATAATATATAAAAGCGACTATACTTTCTTATTTACATCCTTTTGATAGCTCTAGATCCAATCTTATTAATTGCGTTAATTAATTTCCTTGAAAATGCAAAACTACCCTTGAAAATATGGAAAGGCCTTTACATGGATTGATTTGTGGAGAAGGGATGAATTATAATCAAAGATTGTGCATAGCTTGCATGAAAATTATGATATGAAATATAGACCATCTCTTCAGGAGAATATTTAAAGATATTTCTTCAAGAAATGATTATGCATATAATATTTCTTATGAAATAATAACTGGGAATATAACCTTTATGGTATAATTAGACTTATGAACATAGAACAATGTATTCTTGAGATAATCTTAAAACTATTGGATCTAATCTAAACTAAATTAGGATCCTTCATAATCGTATTTATGTACATTTATTTAGTTTGATGAATTACCAAATATATAAATAAATCTCTTCTAGAGATATGTTATTATTTTCAAATTTATAAATCTCTTCTAGAGATATTTTAGTATCACCACTTCTGGAGTGAACTTTCTCTTCTAGAGATATATATGCACTATTGGAATGCCATATCAATATACAATATTTATTTTATATTAATTACATAATTACTACTTTTACAGTAGCATAAAATATCCATGCTGGAGATTTTTATTATAACTGCTTTTAAAATGGCATATCAAACTTTAAATACAATGAAAAAAAATTAGATTCACCAGCTGAAAGTAAGATGCAAGAGATAAAACCTCTACTTCTGGAGTGTAACATTGGTATACAATATCATTTTTTTGGATAAATTATTGTTATTACTTCAAAAAAATTATATCAATATTCCTTCAGGGAATATAGTATTTCCTTTTAAGGAATTGCAATGTAACAAAAATAAAATTACTATAACATCTCTTGTGGGATGTTGAATTTTGCAATATAAAGATAAATAAATCTCTAAAACATCCCTTCAAGAGATTAATGTACACACACATTTGATGATGTTTGAAATGTCATATAACATAATATCTTCAGGATGTTTGGTTAAGATAATGTAAATGTGAAGATATAGGTAAGGTATAACTCATTTGGAGATTTTTGTAATCTCTTGAATGTAGCATCATTATCTCATATGATAATTTATTAATTTCCTATAACTTCTTGAAGAAGTACAACCTTATCATTTTACACAACTTCAATAGAGATTCAGGCTTATAATTCATAAACAAGTTCATCAATGTGTTATCAACTTCGGGTTCTCAAATTTTGTTTAAATTTTCTTTTTAGAAGCTTGTACATTTTGACAAATTGAAAAAAAGATACCGATAAGAATTCAAGCTTGTAAACTTGTCAGAAATTCTTTTCATAATTCAAGACTTCGGGTCTTGGATTTTGAGTTATACAACTTCTATTAAAATAATTTCTTTGTACAACTTCAATTGTTGTTAAACCTAATTATTCCATTACACCAGACATTACTTGTCAAAATAAATACATCAATTAGTACATCATACGTCAATTCTTATTCCAAACACAAACAAAAAATATTATTTAATTTACAATAACCAATGCATTTAATACATTTATGATAAAAATAAATGCATTTAACCTTTACGTGATCTAAGATATAACTACTATCACAAAAAAATGATTTCATTATAAATATATATGAATCAATTGAACAAAAAATAGTTAAAGTAACATAATTTCATCTCAGATCTAGGTTCGAGATTACTCAATAATAAAATTAGAATGAATATCTTAAAAAGAAAGTTTATTCTCAATAATTAAAATTTCTAAAATAAACAACATTATCATCTCAGATCTATCCATATCATTCATAATCATAAATAACTACACATCTCAGATCCAAATTATTTCCTTTATAAGAAAATTAATTTCATAGTTCTTTACCAAATATAGCAAAAAAACATGTAAATCTTCAAATGTTATCTCGTAAATTTGGAGAATTAAGATTATTTCCAAAAAATAAAAACATTTTAGAATTTTATTTTTACACAAACTATATACAGATCATTTAGATCTTGCTTTCTACATCAAAAGCTGCCTTTTGGTCTAGGAAAAACAACTTAACTTCAAACTAAATCCAAAATTATCAACAAAAAAAATCTTTCATACATAAATCAGATAGATCTGAAATTTGAGTAAGATATTACAAGAATTCAATGACTTATAAATAAAGTCGATCCAAAACTTACTCAAAAAAATCAAAAATTCATAATGAAATCAAAGATGAGTGGATCTAATACAACTTGTTAGAAATTTTGAATCAATTCAAACTAAATATTTATCAAGTACAAATTCTGAAAGAATAAATAAAATTGCTTTCAACTAAAAGATATGTAATAATAAGTAATCTCAAAAGTCATACTTGATTTCAATAAATAAATAAGAGAAAAGGATGAATAAACATGAAAAAGAATAGATCTAATAATTAAAATATATAGATCTAAAGGTATATCATTTTAGCATGATATCAAGATCTACAAAAGATCTAAAAAAAATAAGAACATATGATGTACAATAGAATAAGATCCAAAAAACATGATTTAATGAGATCTAAGAAGATAAAATCAAAAGAAACAAATCTGAAAAAAATAAGATCAATATAATTAAATATGAAAAATTGCTTACCAAATTGAGAACTATAATTAGATTTGAAAAACAAAGTGGATCTGATCTTCTAGATTACCACAATTCAAATCTATAATTTTTTGTTGTTTAGAGATCGTGCTGATAACATGTTATAAAATGAAGAAAGTAGTAGAAGTAATTAGAGAGAGAGGTAGAAGATATATTATTCATTCCTGAAATTAGACATATGTTAACATTACATAGCCACCTTTATATAAAGGCTTCAGAGCTAAGGATTTAACATATTTCACGATGTGAGACTAAACAAAACAACATAAAAGCATATTCATTTCATGATTTACATATATTGTAACAGAGAATGAAATGTTTTATGATTTTTTTAATGTAATGTAGAGTAATGGAAAAGATGTGTAATTAGTTGAACGGTTCAAATGCAAAAAAACAAGAAGAAAGATATGCAAAATATGTAACACTGAATAGTGCATAGTGAACAGTGAACATAAATATAATAAAAGGGAGGAACGGTGAAATGCAACACAATTTTGTAACAGGCAAATGCCAAAATGTTTTTTTAATAATAACACAAAGTAAAACAAAATAAATGTGAGACTAGTTCAAAGAGTAAAATTAAAATTAAAGTGCTTTCCCACCAACAATGCTCAAAACCTATTCACGTTGGAAAATTCTATCGACTAGAATACCGTCAAAATTTAATATAAAAAACTGCAAGCGCGTGGCGTACAATCGTAAGATGTATGGGAGTACAGATCGGTCCATAGCAAAAGAATAAAAGATACTCAATCAAATTAGCACAAAAATTAGAGAATTTTGAATTAAAGAAAATTTAGAAAAATGAGAGTAAAAGCTAGAATAAAACTATGAGATTAAGAAGCAATTTAGGTAAATCCACTTCCAATCATTTGTATAAATCAGCACAAAATTAATCTATAATCTCTCATTTTTAATTTTAAGTAGAAATGATTGATGTGTTTATTATAAGCATGGCATGTTTGAGCTATTAATTAGCACAACTTAAACTATCAAACTATAACACACCACTAAACCAACTTCTAAAATCTCATGAAAATGAACATGTAATTAAAAATAAAATCTAATCTAAGCATGAATTATTTACTATTTTTAGATTAGTAATAGAGAACATCAAATATTGATTCTGCTTTTAATTTCATGATCAAAATCACTTAGGAAAATGATCAAATAGATTATGTTTATGTTGGATTAAGCATAGCCTATTTGAGCTATCAACATAGACTATCAAATTCATTAAAAAAACATAAATTACCATCATTATTAATTTCCATTAAGCACCAAAGAATAAATACAAATGCAACCATTCTACGTTGATTTAATATGATTCATGAGAGCTTCACTGTCCCTAAATTGAAGGGGTTTAGCTTCTCATAATTGAGTTCATGTCAACAAAATGATTTAAGCATTAAAAGCAAGGAAAATAAGATCTAATTGAAAGAAAAGAGAACTAACTACTTGCATAAAATAAATCTAAACTAATTGCATGAATTAAAAAAAAAAGAGCATAAGATAACATAAAGTAAAAGAGCATAAATGAAAGTTGCATTAAAAAATAAAGGCTAAGAAGCCATTAAAGAGGCATTTTATTTAACATTGATTTTACGTTACAACCACGCTTTCCAAAGAAAACATTACATGAAACAAAAGGAATATTTATACATGCCTAAATCCCAATTCCATTTTTAGGGAGCTACCCAAAATACCAATTAGTTTGTGTAGCCTCCAAGTAATCGTTAAGGAATTAATTAATCCCCACTAACATGTGCTTTTGCCTTCAACTATGGTCCATAAGTAAGTGGGCACATTGGCTCCTCTATGTTGCATTCTTTCCATCCTCTTCTCATTCTTTTGATTTTGCATGTATATGCATGTGTAAGCCTTTTCCATTTTGAGTCCAAAATTCCTATAAAACAAAATGAAAATGTGCAAGTAAATTTTCTTCAAATTAATTTACATAAAAATTACCATTTAGCCCATATGTTAATGTATGAATAATGATTTGAAAATCTCTTTGTATTTTTGGTTTAGACTTGTAAAATCACCCTAATATATCTTTTATTTTAACAAAATAAGATTAAATATGAGAGTATAAATGTACACTTTTACATGCACATTAAGAGGCAATTGTCTATTGCTCTAGAGATGAATCGACTCTGGGCTTCCTATTTAAAATCGGGACCTCCTTGATCGTCTTTGGGGCTTTGATGTTCCTTAATGCCTCTATCGTTTATGGATTGACCTCAATCCCATGGTGAAGCCCAAGAATTTCCCTTAAAAAATGTCGCATGAGCATTTAAAAGGGTTGAGCTTTGTCCCGTATTTCGGAGAATGTCGAACATCTCTGCCAAATCATCAATGTGGTTTCCCGAATGCCATGACTTTACAGGAATGTCATCCACTGATTTCCATTAAATGCCCAATTAGATATCTGTTCATCTTGTTTACTAGCCTTTTGTAAGTCGCATCAGCATTCTTTAGTCTAAATGGCATGGGCAGGTAGCAGTACAGTCTGAAGTCGGCTATAAAACTGGTGTGCTCCTAGTCTTGGAGGTGCATTGGAATATGGTTTATCCATCTAGGAATGAAAGCAGTTCATCTGGTCGTTAAGTCTGCTAATTGATTAATTCTTGGAAGCAGGAATCTATCCTTCGGGCATGTCTTACTCAAGTCAGAATAGTCGATACATGTCCTCCACTTCTCATTAGCTTTGTTAACCATAAAAAGTTGGATACCCATTCTGGGTATAAGGAATTGCGGATGAAGTGATTATCCTTCAACATATCCACCTCTTCTTTGAGTGCAGTGGATCTCTGCGGACACAGGCTATGGCACTTCTATTCATAGGAACACATTTAGGATTTACATTTAATGCATGGCTCATTATCTCCGATGAGATCCCACATATTTCAAAGTGTGTCTAGGCAAACACATCCAAGTTCGTCAAGACAAAATTAACCAACTCCTTCATCAACCTCGTGCTAAGCTACGATTCGACCTTCAGGATCCATGTAGGATCATCATGGCTGTTCTGTATGTTAATCGTCAACTCGGTTGGAGCTACCCATCCATCTAGCAGCTCTTTCCATGGATCAACATCCTTATGGAACCGGCGGTGCTGCTTGAGCCAAGGATCAGGCAATGGTTGCTATGCATCTAAAGCCTTAATTCAAAGAGTCGCGTCTACACCTTTTCCTTTCTGTTTTTGCATCGCCTCCTTTAGCTCAGCGGCATAACACTCATGGCCAAGCTTCTGATCTCCTTGCACTATTCCCACACCATTCTCTGTAGGAAATTCATTGTCAAACACCAAGAAGCAATAGCCACTCTGAATTCAGCCAGGGTCGATCGACCCAAAAATGCATTGTAAGCAGAGTAAATATCCAACACCACAAAAGGCATAACCTACACTCACTTGTGTTTTCTCTCGCCAAGCACCACCAGTAGTTCCACATATTCGACTGGCTTCGTAGACATCCCATTAAATCCTAGGATCTAAGATTTACATGGTTTTAGATTCTTCCCCTCCAGAAGCATCTGGTCGCAGGCTTTCTTAAATATGAAATTGACCGAACTCCCATAGTCAATCAACACTTTTCGTACAATAACAAGGTCAATCACAGCTGTAGTCAAGAGTAGGTCAATCGTTGGGGCTTCTATCCCATCGCATCTCTATTTCAAAAAAAAGTGTCGTCTATTATGGTTTTGAATTATTTCTATGGAGCTTTGTCCCTTATAGCAAGACAGCTTTCATTCTCTACATACTTTAAAGCACCAACGTATTGGTCCATCTCGTTCTAGCTCTTGTTAGCTGTATGTAGTCCACCGATGATTGTATTTATCACCAAACATTTTTCAGCCCGCCGAGGCTCTTTATGACCAAGCTTGACTTTCTACCATTGGGATGTCGACTTGAAGGGGTTGGAATTTCCTTATTCTCTATCCTGCAAGACTTTCACAAACTACTGCACCTTCTTTTTGCGAATCAACTCCTCGATCATATCATGCAAATGCACTCACTAGTGTTATGAGCATGTGTCTCATGGAACCTTAAAAAATTTAGACTTCCTTTTCTTCTCAGTCGACTCTCTCGGAGCCGTGTCTTGTACTGCTCAGTAGCTTGAGTAGCCAGTAGATATTCTCTATTGAGTTATTTAGTTCAGTATAGCTGTCATACATAGGAGTCCTGGGACGATTCCAGTTATCCGACTTTTGCTTCCGGGCCCCCATTATCACTCCATTTTTAACCATCATTCGTGTTTCCAACATCAACATCCACACTTTCGAAACTCTCTTCGGACAATTATACAGCGCTATTATTATGTATCACTTCCGCTAAAGGCCCAACATCATCTCTTCAGGAATGAGTGCATGCCTCTTCCAAGTGGAAGAACTGATTAGCCTTCCTATAAAAAATATCAATCATCGAGAGGGGTTTGATTTCCAACCATCTCCCAAAGTCAGTCTCGGGATGAATCACCCAAATCAGTGCCATCGACACTATATCATCCTTATCATTCATAACCTCCACCATAGCTATATGGAACCTATTCAAGAAATCCTTTAATGACTCTCCCATGACATAGAAGATTTTTGATAACAACATCACATCCTTTTGGCATGAACTCTGTAGATGGAGTTTCTACAAAAATATTTGCATCAATTCAGCAAAAGACAATATGGATCTCGACGGGAGCTGGTTGAACCACATTATCACTACTTCCTCTAGGAAGATTGAAAAGAAATGACATCTCATGCATTAGATGCTCTAAATGGGTCCATATGCATTCATATTTGATCAAGTGCTGCCTTGGATCTATTTTTTCCATACGACAACATCATCGGCATAGAAAACCTCTGTAGATACTTCGCGTGCGGAATGTTCTCGGTAAACGAGTTCCAACTTAGAGAAGTACCCCACTCATCATTACTTCTAAATCGGTTTTAGATTACAAGTTTTCTAAACATCTCAACCAAGTACTCCAGTTCTACATGTTCGGCTGAATGATGGTAATCGGAATCTGTTTCGAGTGTTATGCCCAACGAACGCTCATAGACAACTCCTCGATACCTTAGTTCTCCAAACTCCTGGGGATCCATTCGTCTAGTAGCACCCCATACAGTTATTCGGTATTTTGAATTTGATTGTTTAGAGTGCAATCAGTGGTTAAATTCATGCCACCATCCAAAGGGCAAGCTCCGGATCCAAAATTTGTTGGATCAATATCGATCCATATTGTTGGATCGGACCGATCCACAAACCCTTCCCATGAGTTTGCCTCAGTTCCTAATATGAAGTCCTGGTAGTGCTTTGAACCATTTTCTATTTCCTATTCCTCTATCTATGCTAGGATGATGAGGAACTACCGGACTTTAAATTAAAAGATTTTAAGTCCCTCCTGCTCCTCCTACGGCGGTTCTGAGTTTTCTCATTCAAAAGTCTCAAGCTCTCGTGCATTTGCTAGTTCATCTCATTGGGATTCTTCTATTTCCCATCCTCCATTTGCTTCATTATAAGATCCATCTCCACCCTGGTCACGACATTGGTTGGATCCTAGATCTTTGGCTAATTTGGCTAGGAAATATTATCCACATGCTGAGTATTCTCATTCTCCACATCATTAGCAGCTCTGGAGTATGTAGAATGGTCTCTACTTAGGGCTACGGAAAATAAATTCTTGTAAAATTTTGAAAATCTGAATAGTAGATTAGTAAGATTGGAAGATTAGATCTATCTCTTGGATATAAGGAATCAAATAGCAGATGATGGATCCAAGTCCTGAGAATATCTTTCTCAATGAAAGCAGCAATTAATATCGAAAATTAACGTTCACATGTCACTTGGCCGGTGGTGAGAAATTTTGGCTAAATCATCCCTTACTAAGTTTCGGTAAAATCTAATTTTACTTTGTTAAGCGTTAACTGGTTGTGACTTTTACTTACGCTATTCTCTTCGTCATAACTATACCACTTTGGACTTATGAAATTTGGTAATAGTTAAAATTTCAATATCGTCCGCATTCGAATCTAAATTCTTTGGTTCAATAATAATAGTAATTAATTGAAATGCTCAACCCAGAGACTTTGACTTTGAGTTGACTTCAGTTGACCATGATACCAACCACATATAATTCAGAAGACGAATCCTATCTTAAATAGTGTTTCACTTCCAGTACTTCCACTTGACCCAACTATAGTGACTTGATATATACCATGCCATAATTTGACAATAATCAAAGCACATCTTTCATATTAAAGGTTAACAGTATTCTTGAGTCAAGAAAGCCGTGTAAGTCGGTCATATTGAAATTTTATGTTTGACCTCTATTATATTAACCAACAGAAAACCATCAAGAGAGTTATTCCACGGTTATCCAATACGTATCAATTTGTAACCCCTTAGATTCCTCGATAGCCATAAGTAATACACTAACTAACATATGGAGAGTGTTACGTACTCTAGTCTCAATGGATATATCGATATTCATTCTTGATACATCTTGACAAGGAATTTAAAAAATAGTATAATTATTTTCAATATGATAAATTATTCAAGATTACACCACTTTGTAACTGCTATCAAAAAATATACCGTTTATGGATTTTCTATTAAATATAATTTTAATTAAATTAATTAATCAATCAATATAACACATTATATCAAGTATACAATAGAAAGGAAATACCTTTTATTTCGAAAAAGATTGGTAATTGAGTTATATATATGTAATAAATTACATAATTAGTGCTAGGACATACCCTAACTCTATCAAGGTCGGCATGTATGGGTCTGGTCGTACTTTAATTGGTTTGATAATTAATTGCGTGAAAATTGAGCAATAGAATCCATTTTGGATTTGTGCATCACGCCATATGGAAGAGTCAATACTCTTAATGACTTATTAACAAATAGGGAAATTCATTTCTCGTCATCGATAAGAAAATTATAGTTTCTCTTTAATAAGCTAGAGTTTTTATTAGACATTCTAATTATTGTATTTTTATATGCTTGGTCAATTTCATTTCATCCTTTGCATTTGACTTTATCTTTGGATCGTATCCAAATCTATTTTGCTACTAATAATTTCTAAGAGAAATTCCATCTTCAAGAAGTTGGCGTTTCTTGATACAATAGTTGTTTTGCAGTGCAACAGAATGGGTACACATAAACAATTTATAAACCACCTTTACATATGTATAAAATTGATTTAGTTTCTAGTCTATAAAGCTTATGTTCATCGGATAAATTGACCAATCAATATTTACTAGTCCCAAACTCCTTTGGGGTGGTCTACATAAGATCACTCATGTACAAGTATTACGTGTAGTCTCTAGACTCACACAAACTATCAATTCCTTCATCTAGGATCTATAAGGGTTTCTTATAAACTCTTATCTTCTATGGTCTCATAAACTGTGTCTTAGATTAAATTAGTTTTAAGCTTTTGTACTTACTCTTAAGTACACGACCTAACAAGAAGAAGTTAACTCAACTTCACTCATCTTCAATTGTTCTTTGTTCAATAAAGTCTGATAACTCCTTATCGATACATCATTATGTATCATAAGGAGGAGTGACTTTGATATTGAATCTTATTCATTTTTTGGTACATTGGGAACTCTTATCCAGCACACTCACTTATTCGATCAAATAGAATCATTTTACTTTCTTTTGCATATCGTGTTATTTACTTCTATTTTAAATTCTATGAACTTATCATAGACATACTTCTTGTGTATTAATTGCACATGTTTATATTTATGATAATTCATTAGTAAGATAATGGATAATTAGATAGGTATTAGACTTATTAAACCTTGGATTACGTGCACATATATGTATCAATCCGAAGAGTTTAATGACTTTTTCATTGCTTCTACTGAATGGGTGCTTCACCCTTAAGCTTCTTTGATATAACTCACCAGTACCATATGATTCATAATTAAATGATTTATAAAATTGTTCGTCCAAGATATGGTTTAGTCCATAATCCCATAAACAATTGTCAAAATTATAAATACTTCTATGTTTTGTTGTTAATGCAATAAATACATTTATCTAATAAATTTATTTTATGCTGAATATTCAAAATATTCATAATGAAATAAAACTTTTTTTATTTTTAGTCAATACTGAAAATGATATGGTGTCATAAATACTATTTGGTATACTTACAAAAATAATTTCATATCTTGATGCATCTACTGATAAGTATTATGTGACATACTCCCACTATTTTTGCCATTACTATAATTGGGCATGAAATATGAAAATCCATTTAACTACTTATTATAGGCTATTTATTTTGTCTACCATAACTAATTTATAGTCAAGGGTCTTTAATCAAATACCTTAAACTCATAGAAATTACTTTTGCAAAAAATAATTTATACATCAAAACACAGTTAGAATGGAAATTACATTTTCCATTCCATACTAAGTATCTTTTAGTATTTCATACAATTCTCATTCTGGATGTCATTTTTGAAGTAGAGGTGACCATTCATTCCCTTCATCCTAATCATGCCTTAATTACATCCACTAATGTATATTTTATTTCCTTTTAAAAGTGGTCGAACCATTCAAAGTCCTTGCAATATTCAATCATATCTAATACACAATTTCGAATTATGGTTCATTTGTTTCTTTCCAATGAACTAATTTCATCGAAATTTCATACATTACGAAATGTGAACGTTCACTATATAATAATTATATGTGATTGGATGTGGATAAAATATCCATATTCTTGTATTTCTATTAAGGTTTGACACTCATAGATGGCAATATACAATTTAGTACAAATAAACATTTAAGCGATCGAGGCACGAATGTTTTATTGGTTGTGTAAATTGGCTCTTACATGGGTTTTGAAATGATAACAGGTCAAAAGGAATTATTGGTAAGTCTGTTTTATATTTCCATGCCAATCTTAATTCGGTTCTGTAACGACCCAACTTTTTGGATGATTTAATATCGACAATAAACCACACATGTCAGACCCAAACCATTCAAAAGGGAGGATTGTTATGGTTTAAATAAGAAAAAAAAAGAGAAAGAAATAAAACAAATGCAGAATCTAGCAGCAAAATGAAAAAATATAATAATCAAATAATAATCCATGAAGATGTTTTACAAATACATTTATTACACTTTTACAATACAAATCAGAGTTACAAATAGCAGGAATAAATAAATAATGCAGCAGAACGACATGATACAACGGGATAAATGTAACAAATAATAATATACTAAATCTTCATCTTCCAGAAGTAAGATCTTCAATACACTGAAAAGCTCAGACTGACCCGAGCGAATTGAAAAGACAAAGAACTCGAGTCAAAACTAAAAGATCTTATGTACGTTAAATCAACAGTAAATAAATATGAGTGTAACGGCGTCAGAGATGTTTAAGGGTTTGACATCTCATATCCAGTGTCCAACGTGCATGTAATAACTTAAGTGATGTTCGAGATTTCCATCTCCTAAGGATCTATTAAACTATCTACATACATGTACAATACGCTATTATAATATGTCTACAGTAAAGTATTAAAATAGCGTTAATGTATTACCCATATCCCTATTAACACATTTTATATATTCCCGTAGTCTATACAGTTCCGTAAGCTCCACCAAAATGGGGGTTTTCTTAAAGGGCACTCTATATGTACGGTACAAACCAAACTCGTAATGGGCGCGATAGGGCATGTGACAAGGCACGTGAGGCAATGTCAGGGTAGAATTCTACCGTTTGCACTCCGGGACTGGTGGTAATGCATAGCAACTACTACCGCCCACTTTGGAACATACTTCCATGATCAAATCGAGGGGTGGACACCAAATCAATTATAAATTCATAATATGGTATTGAAGAAATGTGTCCGATCGGAGGAGCAACCTCACTTTTCCCAGTATAGCTCCTGTTTTAGTACCATCAACGCAAGAGTCAGGGATACGCAAATACCTCATATAGAATCGTTCACCAAACCATCCTACTTCATTCTAGATCTCCACTACGTACATAGTTTTTAAAGTGGTTTTCGGTAATGGCAGAGAGTATGACAATATCTGATCTTGGTCTCTTTAACAACCAAATGCTTATTTACACTGGATGATTCTTTTACATTTCCAAATCAATTCATAATTGACATCAAAATATATTTTCAAAATCACTTTCGAAATTATATTCGCTTTCGAAATTATATCACTTTAAAAATCATATCACATTTGAAATCATATCCCAAATAGGTTAAACTCTCATTTCAAATTCCAACTTAAGTTATGACGTCATTTAACCGTATTCCCTTTTTAATCAAGGATTTAAATATAAACACTTTAACTTTGCACCGTTAGAAATTTAGAAATATATTTTAGATAGTCATAGTTAGTTTAAGTAGTATAAAATACTTTAAATAATTTAAAATAGACTAAAATAGTTTAAATAGATTTAAAATAGTTTAACTTGATTAAAGTAGTTTAAAATAGTAGAAATGTACTAAAATGGTTTTAAATAGTTCAAAAATAGATTAAATGTAGTTTAATAGCTTTTAATAGAAAATGGTTTGATAGTTGAAATTGTTTACATAGAAAAAGTTTGGAAACCTAAATAAATCTAAATTTACAATAGTATATCTTAGACAGTTTATATTAAGATAATTAATTTGATATCAAATTTAACTATTTCACCCATTAAACAAATCTGGAACATATCCAGTTTCCATATCACAAAAAATAAATTTTAAATCTTTCGATTTTGATTCTCAATAAAACCAATTAAGTCTATATTGATTTCAAATACAAGTTTGAACTATCAATTTAAGCTACTCTAATTTCAATAAATTTCAAATTTACATTTTCAAATGTTTTCAATAACTCAATTTCGATAAATTTCATTTATACTTCAAATTCAACTTTAAATTTTCAATTTTAAATCCTTTAAACAATTCATTTAAACCAAATCCAATTTCAACATTTAAAGCTTGGATTTCGAAAACAATTCAGTTTATGTAAATCAAATTCTATTTCAAATATCATTTAACCAGATTCAAAGTTTAAGGATTAAACTCATTTAATTAACCAATTCAGTGTTCGTATATAATTTCCTACCCTATGGTCAAGTGATACGAATATATATCATTTCAATCTGCAATAAATTAAATTTATGGGTATATATTATTTCAACCCACAATCCCGAGTGAAAATTCGAAATCCATAAAACCGCTCGAGTCTATCATTTCAACCCATAACAATTTTTCCTTAATCTATAGATTGTTCGGTTATGTATCATTTCAACCCATAGTGATTTTCCTATCAATAACTAAAGGAACTTGTAGCGTGATACCAATATATATAGAATAACATAACATCCAGTCATTCAATATCAACAATCAAAACATCCATCATAATCATCACTTAGATCAACCAATAAATAGCAACAATTAACTGGTTATTATTAACAGGTATCTAACCGGAAATTTAAACTTCTATAGTAAATTAAATGACGATTAAATTCAATAAAAGTGAAATTTAATTGGAATGACAATTTGAATATATCAAACACCAATCAATCAACTTCTAACCATATTATAAATTTAATTTAACTAGCATAAGATAGTTTAGTAGCCGTGAGTGGGTTAAAACACTCATCTTTTGGTTTCAAATCGATATAAAATCAAAATATAGCCCAAAATTTAAATAGTCTTAGAATTCGTCCAAATAAGTTCCAATCCAGGACATTTCCATACGATTGCAGCAGAGTAAATCACATGCAAATCTGACCCCATATGTAAAAGTTATTAATGTTAGAACGATTGAAATTCAATTTTGAATAAAATACTAAAATAAAAACAAGACAATCACCTTCCTCTCAAAAGCTGCTACATCACACCCCCGTTGAAGCCCTACCTCATTAAAATTGAGATCGTCGAGTCGTTCCCCTACTTTGATCACCGGTACAAGGCGCTTCTGGCCACCATTGAGTCGTCGAACACCACTGCCTTCTCCCATTGACGAGGCACGTCCATCCCTGACCACTTTCTTGCCTCCGATCGACCACAACAACGTGTGTCACCACCCCACTTCTAGAGTTTCAAAACCCTACTTTATAAAATCCGGCCACCGCCCTCCGTTTCAGGTCAGGCGACCACCACCATCCAACTCCATGTAGTATCTCCACAAAACCCACAAGTCAATTTCATCTACTGACGATGATATCAAAATCCCCAACTTTGACTTTGACTGCGATTTTTGGTTGATCTAGTAACTGTCTCAAAAAAAGAGTGCCAGAGGTAGGTTTCATTTGTCGAGAACTTTCCAATGATATATAATATGATTGGGTTTGGAGATTTTTAATTTTGGAATCGATTTTGAAATTGGATTTAGGTTTTGAATTGGAATTGGTTTCTGCTATTGGAAGAAAGAAATAGTGAGAAAGAATTGCACGTACTGAAATCAGAAATAGAAACGTTGCTATGGTTTAGAAGAATATATTTACGCAAATAAAGCCCGATAAGAAAGAATATCATATCGAATTGGTATGAACGACAATAACGAACCAAAATAGCTCGTTTCGTTTCCGAAAGGAAAGTGGGTAATCCAATATATCAAAATAGATGTTTTCAATATTTTAAAATCCAATGAGACAAGTTTAAAGTCCTATTTCCTTCATATGAAGAAGTTAGTTTTTAAATCAGCTTATTTTAAATTAATTTCATTAAATTGATTTCTACGCGTTTCAAGTCCATATGATCAAATGACAAGTCCGATCGATATGAAACTTAAATCCTATAATAGTTCACCGTTACGGATCCGACGAAACTAGTTTCGTTGAAATCCAAGATAGTGGCTAAAATGGCTATGTTCACGTTAATTAAATAAATTTATTAAATTAATTTAATCCACCTTTATTTTCAAATTTAATAACTAACAAATTTCACCATTTCTAATTACACAGGGAAATAACCTTTTAAAACAAATTCCTATGTCAAATTTCAAACATTAATACTGCGCTAGTTATAATGTTAAAATTTCAATTGCAATACATTCATCAATTATGATTTAAATTCCAATAAATTGATTAAATTTGATTAGAACCTTTTTATTCAATTAATCATTATCTAACAAATATAATTAATATTGGTTTACCCTTTATTACATCAATATTCTTCAGTTATCAACTCAATTCATATCAATTGCAATAATCAATTACATTAATTGAATTGATTTTATATTGATTTTCAATGAATTAAATAGTGAATTGATAATTAACATTTGTTACAACTTACAGTTTCAAACACATTTCTATGTTTATTGTTTACAAACAAAAGCTAATAAATTCACATATTGGTTGATTATTCTGTATTAACCAAATTCAATTAATTACATACAATTTCACTATTTAATAAAACATTTGGTTTGTTTACTTATTTAAAATTTATAACCCATTTTTATATTTACAATCATTTCAATTAATTGAAATTGCGTTAGAGTGGTTATCAATTACCTTAAATTTACATCAACGTCATCACATTTAATTCTAGTTATTTTCTCATTAATAAATCACAAAATTTAATTTTCTTTCGATATTAAAACCAACATCTTATTAAATTAAATATTTTTAATTATCGAAAATTACGGGTCATTACACTCTCCCCCATTAAAAACTTTTCGTCCTTGAAAATGGAAAAAAGGAACCAAGGAATTAATATATTTTATTCAAAATATTCAATTTATAAACAATTAATTTACATAGTTAAGTATTTAAATAAAATATATCATTTTATAAACAATTAAATCCTTTTATATTCAAGTTCAGTAAAAGTTTGAAAAACATTTCCACTTTCTAAGTCCAAAATTCAAGGAAAATTTCGACAGTGTCCCCTTTGTACGAAAAGATCCAAGAGGAATAATAATGCCAAAAATAATCATATATACATCATATTTCAAACTAAAATGTCCAAAACTATGGGAAAACAATATAATATCACCAGAAAATCGTAATTCGAAAACGTACCTATTTGTTGGACAAACAACGCTTCTTTATGAAACCATAAACAGTAGCAATTGCTTTCATAACCTGTATTTCACTTATATAATCTAAAGAAGTTAGAATTATGTAAAAGAGAAATATTTAGTTGTTTCATCAATAGCAAAACAAACCAACACAACATAATAACCATCACTTGCAAACAAATAATACGATCATACAATCATCACATACAATCAAAGTAATCAACCATCCCTTCATAACAAACAAAACAAATGGTTTGTTCGGGTTCAGAAACTTTTAGTTGTATAAAATGATAAATAAACTACTAAATATATCATACACTCAACAGTCTTAGATAAAACTCAACAGATTATTTATACATCTTTATATAGTTGATGTATCCTTTTCCAAACATCCATAAGCCAAAACAAACATAAATTTCAAATATCATTTAGGTTTATTCTTATTAATATCCTTTCACATTAGTTTATTGTTCTTTAGTTTCATTCACACGATGCTTATTTGTATTAATTTCCATTCATTACTTACAAAATGTAACATCCTGATATTTCGTGCCACTTGCATCCGCACATGTCGAACTTGAATTGCTTAAAATATCATATTGTTAATTTATATATGGCAATACTCAACATATACAGTAAATAAATAAATCATAGAATCACAGACACAGAGTAATATAACAATAAGCAGCGGAAACAAATGAAAAGTAGTTCATGAAGCTGCTATATATATAACAGAGTTAAAACACGATACAATAGAAGTCTCAATACAATAGTCAAATAACAAAATTTGAATATATCACTAAAGTCAACTGAATAACTGAAAGATGAATAGATATAGATGGATCTCCAACTATATCTCTAACTCCAAAGGTGAGTCTCCAATGTTGTGACACTCAATCTGACCCGAGCACAAAACAAAACACAAAACACTTGAGTCAGGATTAACATTTTTATATTAATAAATCCAACTCAATTGAAATATCAACTGTAATACAAGTAACCAAAGGATGTTTGGGATACCCATCCTCTTAGGATTCGTGAAACTATCTACTGTGTAGTACAATACACTATTATAATATGTTTAAAGTAAAGTAAAAGTATTAAAATAACGTTAAGGCGTAACCCATATCCCCCTTAACACATTTTATAGTGCCATAATATATACTCCGTAAACCGAAAGCTACCAAAGGGCACTCCATAGGTATGACACAGAACAAACTCGTAGTGGGCTCGACATGGTAGGTGATATAGCACAACTAAGCAATGCCAGGATAGGTATACCAATTACATTTTCGGGCTGTTGGTAATGCAAAGCTGCAACAATCGCCCAACTCGATCCACACTCCTAAAAATCCAAGGATGCACCCAATCAGTCACAAAGTAATAGAATGGTATCGAAGAAGTGTGTCCCAGCGAAGGAACTACCTCACTTGGCCCATCAGTTGCTCCTGTTTTAGCCACCTTAAGCTAATTCACAGGAGTCAGGTCCATGTATATACCTCATATAGAATCATCACCAACCATCCTACTTCATTCTGGAATCTCCACCGCGTACACAGTTGTTAAAGTGGTTTTTGGTATTAGTAGAGTATGACAATAATTGATCCTGGTCTCTTTAATAAACAAACGTTGTTATAACACCATGGTCATTTTATTTCAAATAGTTTATATTTCAAAACCAAATATCATATCCATTCAAAAATATATCAATTCGAGATCATAACTCACTTTAAAATAATATACATTTCCAAAATTATAGCACTTTTAAAAGTGTAACACTTTCAAAATTATAAATCTTTGAAATTCATAGTACTTTAAAAATATTAATAGTTTGAAATCATAATACTTTAAAAATCATAACACTTTGAAAACATAATTTGAAATCATATTACTTTCCACTTAAACAGTTTAGATACAGAAAATAGTATATATAATAAAATAGATTATAAAATAAAATAGTTAGTATATTAAAAATAGTTATAAGTTAAAATAGTTTATATTAAAATAATTTTTTTAAGTAGTATATATTAAAGATAGTTTATATTAAAATGATTTATATTAAAAATAGTTTATATTAAAATAATTCTATATATATATATATATATATTAAAATAGTTTAATACTAAAAGTAGTATGTATATTAAAATCATTTATAAAGTAAATTTAATTCAGCATCTCAATAAACCATCAATTTACATCGATTTCAAAAATAGATTTGAACTATAAATCAAACCATTTCGATTTCAATAGGTTTTCAAAGCTTTAAATATTCAAACATTTACAATAATTCAATTTTGATAAATTCATATATATTTCAAATTCACTTTACTATTATTTAGTTTTGAAATATTTACTTAATCATTATAATAACATTTAAATAAAACTTCAAATTACAAATTTAAATAAAACTAAATATCTCATTTCAATTTATGTAAATTTGAAAATATTCATTTAAATCCCTTTTAATCAAAATCAAGTTATAAAGCCATATCTTTAAAATATCAAATTTAATAAATTTCAAATCAAACTTATTTAAGTATAATTCTTAAATAAATACAATTTCAAATCAATTTCAAATTTATCTTTCCAACCTCAGTTCATTAAAATTATTATAAAATCTATCTTTTAAAATAAAAATTTAAATAAATACTTAAAACACATTATATACTAATTAAATTAACTTTTATTGAATTAAATATTATTATTAAATTTATTTTTATTAAAACTTATTTATATATTTTAAAAATAGTAAAATTATAAGAAAATCTTAAAAATTATAACTTGAAAACTAATTTATAAATTTTAAATTTCCAAACATATAATTTTAAAAATCTAAAATTCAAACCTTTATAAAATAACATTTATAAATAATTAAAAAACATATATTCCCTTTCAATCTTTGGAAATCATTTCGAAATATATATATATATATACACACACACCAACGGTTTCTGTATATAATTTTCTATCCTTTGGTCAAGTGATACAGATATTTATCATTTCAATCCACACTTTAAATATTTACGAGTATACATCTTTTCAACCCTCAATCCCAAATTCAATTTAATTAAAGTCGCTTGGATTTATTATTTCAATCCTTAACGATTTCCTCCAATTCTACAAATTGTTCGGTTATGTATCATTTCAACCCATAGGGAATTCTATACTAACAGGGAACTTGCAGAGTAAGAACAAATATGATAATAATATAACAGGCATATATCATCAATAATGGATAAAATATAAATAACATATCATTGTGTCAGATGTCTCAAGTGAACAGTTACAGATAATGGCATATCATGTATGGCAAATAATTAACAGTTCAACTTAGCAGCATTGTAACATATTGATTTTGTCGGGATCCGAAGGTCGGCACTCTTACGTCCACTGTATCAAATGTCGCATAATCGAATGCCGGAAAACCGAATTGTTAGGGGTAAAAAGAAGAGGTAGAAGAAAAAAGATAGAAGAAGTAAGAAAACAGAACAGAAACAATATCAGAATCTAACATATCACAGCAGAAAAACATATAATAGATAAATGAATAATCTTCAAAAACTAAGAACTATCTCACTTATTACATTTCATTATCATCAGAGTATATAACAACAATATACAATACAACAAACAATGGACAGTTATAAAAACATGCCCCTACAAGTGAATTTATAGCGGAAAGATAATATCATATACAAGTAATACGTCTCACCATTCAGCTCGCCACTTGAGCTCCATAGCACTTCTGAATCCAAAATGACCAGATAACCTGACTCTATACTGCCCGTGTGGAAATTTGTGGGCATCCAGAGTTTAGGAAGGGAAACAATAAACTCCAGGTCAGTAATGGGACTGGTGTGAGAACTAAAACAGTTATCTATCTTTTAAAACAACAACAACAAGGGAAGTGAAAAAAAATATCTGCAATGCTTTTGAAAAATGGAACTACCATAAGGCCTCCCCGCACACACACAATGCAAACGCAGAATTGGAGGAGATTTCTCCTTATGATAGTCAAAGATGCTTACTACGAAAAAAAAATCATTTTTGATATTATTATTAGTGCGTAGTGATGAAACATTTCGAAAATAGAATATAAATCTTAGCCAACATACGACCATTATCGTATGCCTACTATAGCTACCATGTTCAATAGCAGGTTACCGCCACATTCCATGGCAGGTTATACAACTAAATCTGTACAAGGCTCATATTGTTTCTTTGGATTTCCAACAAATGGTCAGGCTAAGGAAATTCCTACTGCCACATGGGATTGCCTCTGGCGGGACGTCCCGAGAACCTAACGTTATGGTTAGATCTCTACAAACACAAGGCCGGGCTACCTCTGTAACTAGGTAACTACTACACGAATATGTCATCCCCTGGTCCCTTTGGACCTTTATCCGAGCGCTCGATAACCAACATCACACAGTAATAAATATAGTGTGTCAATATGAGTAAGTATCTGGGCTCCATACCATGATACCACCCTTTCCAGAAGGAAATGAAATACCCTAAAGGGAGCGACCCTCATAACCTTGCCGCATATTCCTGTTTTGACCATTTCCGAGGTGTGAGGTCTGACGAAGTCTTGTCCACAAAGCTACGCTTTTTCACAAAGCCATGCTTTGATCAACAAATGATCAATAAATGATCAACACACAGCAGCACTAAGCATGTCACATTACGAAATTGGGGGTATATCGCTGATAACCTTCAACTACATAACCTCTAAGGGTGTTAAGCTAAGAGAATAAATTCTCCGCCACCAATGGAAATGTATTTGAAAGAAATCTGCTTTATATCTCAAAGTGTTATGTCAGACATGTAACCATACAAGTCTGTTCCGGGTTCGAACAGAATCGAAGGCACTTCAAAAGAAGCCCTTGCAATCAGAGTATTCACAATCCCGATCAAATTTCCCATCACAAAGGAAATCTCCATACCATAGCTAACGGTGTAGAGACAATCGATAGGTCATCCTATCGTTTTCACAAATACCCGGTCTTCACCACCGGCCTTCAATGCTATCCATTACATCGTATCACTATTCAGAATGGGTAATCCGAATAACGAGCGTAATAATTTAAAAATAAGTGTAGCATTCAATTTCAACCAATTCACAACAAATAGCCATTCAAGGGTCAATATTGATAGTCGGTTATTTAACTATCAATCATTATTCACAACATAACCCGATTCCAAATAATTTCCCAAATTATTCAATTTCCACAAATATCTTTATAAGATATATATTCCACACCTCAAACATTTGAAAACAAATTCCAGATTATTTTTCACCTTTAAAACTTCCATTTCAAAATGGTTCATTTAAACCAATCAAATAAATCCTTACCGATTTATTAAATTTAAGTTCCAAATCCGTAAATTTATTTCCACACTTTAAAACAAATCAATGTTTATTTGTAAACAAATTTCCCTTTCTTTTATAAATTCCATAGTAAATTTACCTTTCCAAAATATCTATGAATATACGATTTCCAAATAGATTTCTAATATTCATTTTCAATTTATCTTTAAAAGATAAAATCTCAAAACATTCACTTCATATTGGAAAAACATTTCCATACTTATTTAATAATAAGTAATTCACAAACCTATTTATTTTTGACACTTGGAAAATATTCAATATACTTAAATCACAATTAAGTATATAATTTATTCTTTAAGGAAAACATTCTCTTAAACACCTTTATTTGAGTCAAAACGAATGTTGCATAAAACATCTTTACAACAGCCCAAAATCATTAGTATAGGGATTCGAACTTAACATAGATATATAAATCCCAATACTATATAAAACATTTCCTTTCAGAAATCATTTACTATAACAACAATGTTATAGTCCACCATTTCCTTCTATTTCTCGAAAACGTCTATTTCAACAATGAATGTTGAAATCTATGGTTTTGATACTTAATACATTTTAAAACATCCTTAAATCATTTTAAATCTATTTAAAATATCACTTTCCCAAAGCATTTCCTTAATATATTATTCACTGTCCAAAATCGTGAATATACTTTGTTAACTAAAATCAATTTCTACATATTTTATTTAAAGGATTATCCACTGTCCCAAAATCGTGAATGTACTCCTTTAATAAGTTATAAAAATTAACTTATCAAATTCAATCAATCTTGAATTTATAAATCAATGTTTATAAATTCACATTTATATATTATAAAAACTTCAAGTCATAAAATCACTTTATTTACGAATTCTATTATATCTTATTTAGTTGCCAAATCCAAATTATAAGTAAATTTAACTAACAAATCTTTTATTTTACAAAATCTATTTATTTTATAACTTCATAATTTATAAATCTATAAATTTCATTTACTTACGAAATCCATTTACTTTTCATTTTTAACACTTATAAAAACTCGTTTTATAATTCCAATATTTTAATTTATAAATATCAATTATATAAATCTTTTATGTAAATCATTTATAATAATTCAAAAATCCTAACTTAAACCATTTTATAAATTAATCAACTACTTATTTCGAAAATCACATTTCTGTTATATTTCACAAAAATCATAATTTTTATAACATAAAAATTACAAAGTTTATTTATTTAAAATGAATAAATTCCAAAATTAAATTTTATTATGAATTCTCAACTTAAATTTTTAAAAATCCAATTTTATTTACTTTCGGCATCTAACGATACCAAAAATATATTCGGCTAAATTTTAGCCTTTAATGATTCCAATCACAAAGATAATCACGCAGATTATAAATAGATCAACATACAACGTTAAAACCAATTCATTCATTTGAGGAATCCAGTTGGATCCCTCTAACCTGTTTCCCTGCATCCAAAGATGTTAGCACAATACTAATTTCGCTTCAAGACGAAATATCGCGGTATATGAGCTTTATAAATACTATCCGCTATTAAGCAGTGCAATATGGTCTCATCCGCTATATAATGCGGGAAAATCAACTCCAAATATAAATATAATACCAATTCCATACAAGTTGGAATTAACGCGGTATATGTTTTTAATAAATAATATCCGCTTAATATACGGTGTATAGGGTCTATTTCAATACAACAAATAATAATTATCATCCAATCACACAATCAAGAAATTTTAAATCTAACTATTTAAAATTTAAATCGAAACAATTCGATTGAGTGAGAAGTTCTCACCTTGGTTTCCAATTTCCAGCGTTTTATTTCGAATAAAATTAAACACGCGTTTAATTTTACTCGAAATTCAAACTAGCACAAAACGACTCTAATCCAGTTCCATTGCGTAGTGCTCGTCAAAACGAAGCCAACGCAATTCGTTTCGTGCATTTTCGACCTCGTATGAACAAGTTATGATATTACAAAATTAATACGATTTTTTTTAATATAAATAAATTAACAAATCCTTTTTATTTTTTTAACCTAATCAATCACGGCCATTAATTTTCGGTTGAGAGATCTGGGCCGCCAATTGATGCTTCTTTCCCATCGCTATCAGCCGAGACAAATTTACCCATGACCGTCTTTAATCAACTAATTTTAGTGACTCCATTGATCATCTAGCCGACGATCAGACGACGCCACATCGAAGACCACGACGAACTCCACCCTCGGTTTGAACAATAGCCAGCTCGGCCTCCCCCTTGTCTCGATTTTCGTGCACGAACACGGGATGAACGCGAGCACGTAACCCCGTCTATGATCGACGATAACCAACTCCACCGTACGGATCTATCGAAGTCGAGACGCTCTACAACTTTCGTTCAGTTGCCGAAGTCTAATGGTAAACAGATCATGAGATATTGAGGGAGAAAGATTTCGTGTTTATGGCCATTAAATATTTAACTGGCGCAAGGGCATTTGAAACCCTAGGGTTTTGAGTTTGTTGCAAAGTGAAGATAGGGGATGCTTTTATAGATAATCGAACGAAAAACACTATTCACTCCAAATTTCCGAACACCAAATCTCGCGTGGTGACCAGCATTTCTAGGGTTTAACCCACGTTCTGGACACAATAGAATAGGTTTCGGAGGCTAATTTGATCATATGTGCGAGTTACGGCAATAAACAATCAAATTTAAATTAAATCGATTAAACTAATTTATATGCGTTTTGGCTTGCCCCGGACAAACCATAAATCCGATTTACGCGAAATTTGAAATCTTACAATAATATAACATTACGGATCCGACGAAACTAGTTTCGTCAAAATCTGAGACTGTTTGAAAAATGACTATTTTTACTCATCAATTAAATATTAAAATATTCAATTTTCACAAATTAACTTTTAATTCGATTTTAAAAGTTCTATAATATCATTCTAACTCTAATATGATATAATATAACTTTAAAAATCATTTTTAATCATTTTAAACCAAATTTCCAATAATTTCTGTAATTTCCAATCTTAAATTATCGATTTAATTATCCAATTAAATCGAGATATTTGAAAAATAAATTATTCGACTTATAAATTTTACTTTTTCATATTTAAAAATCACTAAAAACATATGAATTTTAATTGACATAAATTCTGAGTCATTACAAACTTCCCCCTTAAAAGAATTTCGTCCTCGAAATCACCAAGTAAGAAAAATTCACAAAATCCATTATCTTTCAAAATTTCATTTAGTGAAAATTTTATGTTCACCTTTTCCAAAACCTTTAACTTCGACCAAAACACTGGTTTCCATTTTCTGGTTCAACTCCTACGTTTTCATTACAATTTGTTCAAATTAAATTACCAAAATCACTTAAGTGTTTAACTTTCCCAAAAATTCAATGGTTAAACTTCTTACAATAACTTTACTAAGTTTTCAAATCCAACTTAGTTACCTTTTCAAAACCAACTATATCGTTTAACTTTTAACTTCAAATCAAAATTTAGCCTTCACAAAAAAAAAATTATTTCACTCAAAAAAATTCTAACGCATTAAATTTTCGAAAAAATTCGCCACAGTCTCCTTTGCGCGGCTCGATCCGAAAAAAATGACAGTATATATACCACAAATATACATCTCATCAAGTGATGAGGCATCCCGCAGGGAAAAAGTGTAAAAGTACGATATTTAATCCGAGATATGTACCTTATATATTATTAGCAAGCGTACACGGCTAATATAGCATGAAAGCGAGCTCCAAATGCGAAGCAAGCACAATCCGCACCTATTAAACACTCAACAAACCATGAGAAACATGCGTATATGAAAGTAATATCAATATACAACATATATCACTACAACAACTACATATGCCAATATAGCAAATGCAACAAAAGCAATAATGCAACCACCAAACAACTATCATCCAACAAATCCATATCAAATCAATATACATTCACTTCTCATTATTATTCAATGAATTGGTTTTTCATTTAATCACATTTGATTCATTCATACTTACTTTAATTTAACTCCATCCTTTAAGTTAATTTTATTCTATCAAAATTCAAATTGTATAAGTTACCAACTCATTTACTAATTCGATAAATATTTAAAATAGGATTCCAGAGTCTTTCAACCTTTCAAAACCAAGTTTGAAATCAATTCCAATTATCTTTTGAATTTCAAAAACCAAACCCAAATTTTCCAAACAGCTTCCATTTAAAACAGCATGGCAGCAATCCCTCTTTTGGAAGCCCGAAAATGAACACCGATGATGTTGCAATCATCATCGGAATTATTTTCCAGCGACCGAAAAGAGTTTAGTGATTTTATCCCTCCAAAAACATTTTTCCAAACCTTTGAAAACCATTTTCAAACTCAAAAGGAACTTAATCTTTTCCACATTGCAAATCCTTTCAAAACATTTCCAAATATTCCTCTGGAATTTTACTTCAAATTACAAATCTTTTACTTATATAATTTCACTTATTGTATATATAAGATTATTTCACAATTGTAAATTATATTAATTATAATTCCATCTTAATAATTCATTTGCTTATACAATTTATTCTTTTAGTTAGATTATTCAAACATCTTTTAAATTAACTTATATATATCCTTACATTTTCAAACAATTAAACAATCAATTTATATACCCTTTATATATAAAATATAATCAAGGTAAAATTATTTCATTTGCCCAATTTAAAACAATATCGTGTCGAATTGTTTTGTACCAGTGTTTAGGGATCCCTATCGATAGATTGTACAGACTATACCGACCAGAATCCATATACCACTAAACAAACCAATCATCACAACATAAAACAATTTTATTTTCACTAACAAATACGCGCTCATAGCTATTATTACACTCAAACTCATTCCAGAGTACTACTGACTCTATCTCTAATGAGTAATACCCAACAGAGCCAAGGTTGTAACTTAACCAAATGCTCTGATACCACGTTGTAACATATCGATTTTGTCGAGATCCGAAGGTCGGCATTCTTACGTCCACTGTATCAAATGTCGCATAATCGAATGCTGGAAAACCGAATTGTTAGGGGTAAAAAGAAGAGGTAGAAGAAAAAGAAAGAAGAAGTAAGAAAACAAAACAGAAACAATATCAGAATCTCACATATCGCAGCAGAACAACATATAATAGATAATTGAATAATCTTTATAAACAAAGAACTATCTCACTTATTACATTTCATTATCATCAAAGTATACAACAACAACATACAATACAACAAACAATGGACAGTTATACAAACAAGCCCCTACAAGTGAATTTACAGCAGAAAGATAATATCATATACAAGTAATACGTCTCGCCATCCAGCTCGCCACTTGAGCTCCATAGCACTTCTGAATCCAAAATGACCTGATAACCTGACTCTAGACTGCCCGTGTGGAAATTTGTGGGCACCCAGAGTTTAGGAAGGGAAAAAATAAACTCCAGGTCAGTCATGGGACTGGTGTGAGAACTAAAACAGTTATTTATCATTTAAAACAACAACAACAAGGGAAGTGAAAAAATATCCGCAATGCTTTTGGAAAATGAAACTACCATAAGGCCTCCTCACACACACACAATGCAAACGCAGAATTGGAGGAGATTTCTCCTTATGATAGTCAAAGATGCTTACTACGCAAAACAAATCATTTTTGATATCATTATTAGTGCATAATGATAAAAACATTTCGAAAATAGAATATAAATTTTAGCCAACATACGACCATTATCGTATGCCTACTATAGCTACCATGTTCAATAGCAGGTTACCGCCACATTCCATGGCAAGTTATACAACTAAATCCGTACAAGGCTCGTATTGTTTCTTTGGATTTCCAACAAATGGTCAGGCTAAGGAACTTCCTACTGCCACATGGGATCGCCTCTGGCAGGACGTCCCGAGAACCTAACGTTACGGTTAGATCTCTGCCAACATAAGGCCGGGCTACCTCTGTAACTAGGTAGCTAATACACGAATATGTCATCCCCGGTCCATTTGGACCTTTATCCGAGCGCTCGATAACCAACATCACACAGTAATAAATATAGTGTGTCAACATGAGTAAGTATCTCGGCTCCATACCATGATACCACCCTTTCCAGAAGGAAATGACATACCCTAAAGGGAGCGACCTTCATAACCTTGCCACATATTCCTGTTTTGACCATTTCCAGGGTGTAAGGTCTGACGAAGTCTCGTCCACAAAGCTACGCTTTTTCACAAAGCCACGCTTTGATCAACAAATGATCAATAAATGATCAACACAGCAGTACTAAGCATGTCACATTACCAAATTGGGAGTGTATCGCTGATAACCTTCAACTACATAACCTCTAAGGGTGTTAAGCTAAGAGAATAAATTCTCCGCCACCAACGGAAATGTATTTGAAAGAAATCTGCTTTATATCTCAAAATGTAATGTCAGACATGTAACTATACAAGTCTGTTCCGGGTTCGAACAGAACCGAAGGCACTTCAAAAAAAGCCCTTGCAATCCGGGTATTCACAATCCCGATCAAATTTCCCATCACAAACGAAATCTCCATACCGTAGCTAACGGTGTAGAGACAATCGATAGGTCATCCTATCTTTTTCACAAATACCCGGTCTTCACCACCGGTCTTCAATGCTATCCACTACGTCGTATCACTATTCGGAATGGGTGATCCGAATAACGAGCGCAATAATTTAAAAATAAGTGTAGCATTCAATTTCAACCAATTCACAACAAATAGCCATTCAAGGGTCAATATTGATAGTCGGTTATTTAACTATCAATCAATATTCACAACATAACCCGATTCCAAATAATTTCCCAAATTATTTAATTTCCACAAATATCTTTATAAGATATATGTTCCACACTTCAACCATCCGAAAACAAATTCCAAATTATTTTTCACCTTTACAACTTCCATTTCAAAATTGTTCATTTAAACCAATCAAATAAATCCTTACCGATTTATTAAGTTTACGTTCCAAATCCGTAAATTTGTTTCCACACTTCAAAATAAATCAATGTTTATTTGTAAAAAAAATTCCCTTCCTTTTATAAATTCCATAGTGAATTCACCTTTCCAAAATATCTATGAATATACGATTTCCAAATCGATTTCTAATATTCATTTTCAATTTATCTTTAAAAGATAAAATCTCAAAACATTCACATCATATTGGAAAAACATTTCCATACTTATTTAATAATAAGTAATTCACAAACCTATTTATTTTCGACACTTGGAAAATATTCAATATACTTAAATCACAATTAAGTATATAATTTATTCTTTAAGGAAAACATTCTCTTGAACACCTTTATTTGAGTCAAAACGAATGTTGCGTAAAACATCGTTACGACAACCCAAAATCATTAGTATAGGGATTCGAACTTAAAATAGATATATAAATCCCAATACTATATAAAACATTTCCTTTCGGAAATCATTTACTATAACAACAATGTTATAATCCACCATTTCCTTCTATTTCTCGAAAACGTCTATTTCAACAATGAATGTTGAAATCTATGGTTTCGATACTTAATACATTTTAAAACATCCTTAAATCGTTTTAAATCTATTTAAAATATCTCTTTCCCAAAGCATTTCCTTAATATATTATTCACTATCCAAAATCGTAAATATACTTTGTTAACCAAATTCAATTTCCACATATTATTTAAAGGATTATCCACTGTCCCAAAATCGTGAATGTACTCCTTTAATAAGCTATAAAAATTAACTTATCAAATTCAATCAATCTTGAATTTACAAATCAATGTTTATAAATTCACATTTATATATTATAAAAACTTCAAGTTATAAACTCACTTTATTTACGAATTCTATTATATCTTATTTAGTTTCCAAATCCAAATTATAAGTAAATTTAACTAAAAAATCTTTTATTTTACAAAATCTATTCATTTTATAACTTCACAATTTATAAATCTATAAATTTCATTTACTTACGAAATCCATTTATATTTCATTTTTAACACTTATAAAAACTCGTTTTATAATTCCAATATTTTAATTTATAAATATCAATTTCATAAATCTTTTATGTAAATCATTTATAATAATTCAAAAATCCCAATTTAAACCGTTTTATAAATTAATCAACTACTTATTTCGAAAATCACATTTCGGTTATATTTCACAAAAATCATAATGTTTATAACATAAAAATTACAACTTTATTTATTTAAAATGAATAATTTCCAAAATTAAATTTTATTATGAATTCTCAACTTAAATTTTTAAAAATCCAATTTTATTTACTTTCGGCATCTAACGATGCCAAAAATATATTTGGCTAAATTTTAGCCTTTAACGATTCCAATCACAAAGATAATCACGTATATTATAAATAGATCAACACACAACATTGAAACCAATTCAATCATTTGAGGAATCCACTTGGATCCCTCCAACCTGTTTCCCTGCATCCAAAGATGTTAGCACAATACCAATTTCGCTTCAAGATGAAATATCGCGGTAAATGGGATTTATAAAATACTATCCGCTATTATGCGGCGCAATAGGGTCACATCAGCTATATAATGCGGGAAAATCAACTCCAAATACATATAATACCAATTCCATACAAGTTGGAATTATCGCCGTATATGTTTTTAATAAATAACATCCGCTTAATATACGGCGTATAGGGTCTATTTCAATACAACAGATAATAATTATCATCCAATCACACAATCAAGCAATTTTAAATCTAACTATTTAAAATTTAAATCGAAACAATTCGATTGAGTGAGAAGTTCTCACCTTGGTTTCCAATTTCCAGCGTTTTATTTTGAATAAAATTAAACACGCGTTTAATTTTACTCAAAATTCAAACTAGATCCAAATGACTCCATTCTAGTTCCATTGCATAGTGCTCGTGAAAACGAAGCCAACGCAATTCGTTTCATGCGTTTTCGACCTCATTTGAATAAGTTATGATATTACAAAGTTAATACGATTTTTTTAATATAAATAAATTAACAAATCTATTTTATTTTTTTAACCTAATCAATCACGGCCATTAATTTTCACTTGAGAGATCTGGGCCGCCGATTGATGCTTCTTTCCCATCGTTATCAGCCGAGACAAATTAACCCATAACTATCTTTAATCAACTAATTTTCGCGATTCCGTTGATCATCTAGCCGACGATCAGACGATGCCACATCGAAGACCACGACGAACTCCACCCTCGGTTTGAACAATAGCCAGCTCGGCCTCCCCCTTGTCTCGATTTCCATGCACGAACATGGGATGAACGCGAGCATGTAACTCCATCTACGGTCGACAATAACCAACTCCACCGTACGGATCTATCGAGCTCGAGACGCTCTACAACTTTCGTTCAGTTGCCGAAGTCTAATGGTGAACGGATCATGAGATATTGAGGGAGAAAGATTTCATGTTTATGGCCATTGAATATTTAACTGGCGGCTAGGGCATTTGAAACCCTAGGGTTTTGAGTTTGTTGCAAAGTGAAGATAGGGGGTGCTTTTATAGATAATCGAACGAAAAACACTATTCACTCCAAATTTCCGAACTCCAAATCTCGCGCGGTGACCGACGTTTCTAGGGTTTAACCCACGTTCTGGACACAATGGAATAGGTTTAGGAGGCTAATTTGATCGAATGTGCGAGTTACGACAATAAACGATCAAATTTAAATTAAATCGATTAAACTAATTTCTATGCGTTTTGGCTTGCCCCGGACAAACCGTAAATCCGATTGACGCGAAATTTGAAATCTTACAATAATATAACATTACAGATCCGATGAAACTAGTTTCGTCGAAATTCGAGACTGCTTGAAAAATGACTATTTTTACTCGTCAATTAAATATTAAAATATTCAATTTCCACAAATTAACTTTTAATTCGATTTTAAAAGTTCTATAACATCATTCTAACTCTAATATGATATAATATAACTTTACAAATCATTTTTAATCATTTTAAACCATGTTTCCAATTATTTCTGCAATTTCCAATCTTAAATTACCGATTTAATTATCCAATTAAATCGAGATATTTGAAAAATAAATTATTCGACCTATAAATTTTACTTGTTAATATTTAAAAATCAATAAAACATATGAATTTTAATTGATAGAAATTCTGGGTCGTTACAAGCATATTTCAATCGTCATAATGAAATCAAATCTAATAAATATAAGAATGTTAATCGTGAGTGATTGCTCACCTTTCGAAGCTATAGAGATTCGACAATGAAATGAGTTACGAATCCAAGCATGAATTCCAAAGCAAAGCAAGATTGGCACGAATTTGAGGACAAACTGATAAATAGAATCGATGGGAATAAATCAAATTAGCTTGATATAAACTGAAAAAAAAATATACTATTATTATTATTATTTTCTTAAAGTCAATAATTTAAAACTTATATAAACTAACATGAGGGAATTAGGGAAAAGGACAAACTTTGATAAAAAAATTGTCCCAAGGACACTAAGATTGTTTTTTGGCTGAAGGACAAACTTTGAAAAAAATTAGGCTGAAGGACAATGCTAGTTCTAACTAGCATTATATTCTGTTTTTACACTATACGAAATGTTAGTTCTAACTAGAATTTAATTCAATTTTTACACTATACAAAATGCTAGTTCTAACTAGCATTGTCCTTCAGCCTAGTTATTTTCAAAGTTTGTCTTTCGGCCTAAAAATGAAACTTGTTGTCCTTCGGCCTAATTTTTTTTCAAAGTTTGTCCTTATGCCTATTTTCCACAACTGAGGGAATTAGGGAAAAGGACAAACTTTGATAAAAAAATTGTCTCAATGACACTAAGATTGTTTTTTTGGCTGAAGGACAAACTTTGAAAAAAATTAGGCTGAAGGACAATGGTAGTTCTAACTAGCATTATATTCTGTTTTTACACTATACGAAATGCTAGTTCTAACTAGAATTTAATTCAGTTTTTATAATATACAAAATGCTAGTTCTAACTAGCATTGTCCTTCAGCCTAGTTATTTTCAAAGTTTTTCTTTCGGCCTAAAAATGAAACTTGTTGTCCTTCGGCCATTTTTTTTTTCAAAGTTTGTCCTTATGCCTATTTTCCACAACTACCATATTATACTTTAAGACACACACACACACACACACACACACACACATATATATCATTCTCTAATAATTAATATAAAATTCTAAACTAATATTTTAAAAACAGGAAATTATTGTCAAGGATAAAATTTCACAGCTTTTTAGCCTCAAGGACTGACCATCAATATTTTATCCTGAAGGACAACTTTCTGTAGGGATCAGTTTTTAGTTATTGTTAGCAGTTTTTAGGTATCAGTTTGTAGTTATCGGTAGCAATTTTTAGGTATCATTTTTTAGCTCGGTAGCAGTTTTGTTGTCCTTATGAATAATTTTTAGAAGAATGTTTGTCCTTGTGGTAAAAATATTGAGGTCGCGTCCTTGAGGCAAAAAATATACAAATCTTTGTCCTTTAAATTAATTCCTCCTTTTAAAAAATATATATTTTTAAATAAATACTAAATTTAAACACCTATACAATAAAATTACTATGTATGTTTATCCAAAACCCAGACTCATATATACTCCAGCACCTACATACTGTACTCTATAAAATAGCAAAGCATATAACCTATAATATACCTAAGCATATATAAAATAGCAAATGCAACCCCAAAGTACACTTCCAAACAGATATATACATCTCTATTATATATACATACATATATATAATTTGGAAACCCAGCACATGTTTGTGTGTATATATATATATATATATATATATATTACTATATAAACCCATATATGCATACATATATATTACACTTTCAAATCAACAATATATATATAACAAATATTAACTGATATATATATATAAACTTACTTATATATATATATATACTAAATATATTTATATCATAAATTTTTTTTTTGGCAAAGCCAGCGTGGTTGACTGGACCCCTACCAGTTTTATTGCAACACAATAAAAGCGGACAGTACAAGAGAGAAGAAAAGGAAGAAAAATAAAAAGAAAATAAATACAATTGAGGAAACAACAGCAAACATCAACCCCAACCATGAATCAAAGCGTCTGGGAATTTGGTGTTGCAGTTCTTCAATTGCCAGTGGGTGCTTCTCCTAACATCTTGCCATAAAAATTCAGTCTTCCTCCTGTGGTTATCAAAGACAACAGTGTTCCTTTCCTTCCATACAGCAGTAAGATATTTTTTCAAACACACAGCCAAGATTCTGAACTCAAACTTTCTCCACTTTGTTGCTTTGTAGATGATACTCCATATCATTGCAGAACCCCCGGCAGTAAGATTGACTCCAGTAATGGAACTGATTCTGGCCATCAATATTTTAAGAGTCGGGCAATCAAAAAAAAATGTGGTCAATTGTTTCCTCATGCAGCTCACAAAAGAGACAAAAAGAGGAGCATGCCATACCAAAATGATTCAACTTACTTCTAGTCAGGAGAGCTTGGTTTATGACTTTCCACAACATCAAGTTATCACATGGAGGAGAATCATCAGTCCATATCACTGAATACCATTTGGAAGCTGGGAGAGTATCATACACAGAAATAGTTTTGTAAACACCCCTAATAGTGTGTAGCCTCTGGTCCCACGTAACAGCCTGCATTTCATTGGTAGCGCTGTATTTGTTTTGGATCTCAGTCCATAATTGCCTGATCACTTGGTTACTAGTACCTGGCAATAGCAAAATCCCATCATGTACATAGTCATTGGCTTTAGCATCATAATGAATACCAGACTGTTGAACTTGAAGGTAGTCACAAACTTTTGAAAGGATAAGACCTCTGCCCGGCCAAGGGTAATGCCAGAAGCTCACTCCAAATTTTGCATTAACATGGTATTGTATGAAAGGGAGGTAAACATCTCTTGATTTCAGAATGCTTCTCCAGATCCAACTGCTATTTTGAGGGATCTCAATGCACCAAAAGTACTTGGTCTTAATATAATATTGCCAAACCCAATTAGCCCATTATATCATAAAATTTAGTAACAAATAGGTATATATACAGACCGACACGCAAAATTTCATAATATGTGTAAACCATACCCTACTTATGTATATACTAATATATAAATAGAACTTATACATAGACTAATACATATATAAAACATATATATATATATATATATATATATAACTCTTATACATACAAAGGCAGCGCACATATGTAGATCTCGACGATGTAGGGAGGTGGAGGGGCATGTGGAGAAGGGAGGAGCTCGTCCAGGTGGTAGAGCTTGCATGGGGAGGAGAGAGATGGATAAGAGAGAGAGAGGAGAGGAGGTGGAATGGGTACGGCTAGAGGGAGGAAGGAGGCGATGGGGGAAAATGAGCGGGCTGCGCGAGTGAGGGAGACGAGGCTCGGTGGTGAGGCGCAAAGAAAAGAAGGCACGGGTTGGTAGAGGCTATGCATGAAGCGATGAAGGAGGGAGGATTTGGGATACGAGAGGGAAAAGCTGGAAGGAGAAAGGTAAACATGTGATAGTTATTTTCAAAACTTGCATATTTAAATATAAATATCTACAGAACCAAAGAATTAATGGACAAGATAAAAATGAAGCAAATGAATAGCCGACGCCAGTGGTTAGAATTCAGAGAATATAGTAAACCAGCTGGCCATTGGTTGTCTCTGGAAATAAACGAGAGGACAAAAAGGAACACCAAAGGTCCCAAAACAGTTACCGATATGGATGTCCATTTCGCAGTTTCCACGACATTCCGAACTACAAAATATACAAATGAATATACTATAGCGATCAGCACCTATCAAAACGGTATACAGATATCAACGATACGACCATCCTATCAAAAGCCAATAATCGGTATCGAAAATGCTGCTAATACGCCGAAAATAAGATAAACAGAGCAATAGCAGTCCAAATTTGATGAAATGAAATATGACATCTCACTCAGAAGATGATTTATAAATTTTCTATATAAGAATATCCAGCTTATGGAAACATTTTATTTTCATCTATATTAACTGATTTAAATTTAAATAAAATTACATAATAAAATAAACCTCCATAGTTTCAGATGAAAATTTACCGCTTTCTATGTCTAAATAGACATATTCCAAATATCAAATTTTCATTTTCAAATTTAATTATTTAAAATTTGACAAAAATTCAGTTTAATTACGTTATAAAAACCATAAAAAATTTAGGGGTTGTTACATAAAGTTCCATTTCCCATTTGTTCATCCAATGTCATTTTCATTAAATTTTCATTCAATTATTTTGATCATCAATGAAATCATTATTAAAGTGTTGCATACATTTTATTTCAGTTAATTCACATTTATTATTTACTTTGATTCCTTTTTATATCAATATTCATTTGTAAAGAAACTCATACTTAGATTTTTTTTCCACATTTATTTCTTTCACATATAGTATTCACTTTTACGATTTACTTTAACTATAAATGGCTTCAAACATCACTTAAGTTTATAATCCTTTACTCATTGTATTTACCTTTTTATTAATTGTATTACTATCGTTCAACTTATTAACTTAAATTTATAACATTCTATAATATCAGAATTTTTATTTATAGACATAATTCCATTGAACACTTTCATTACTTAAGTTTTACTTGTATAATATTCTATTACATATTTCTATTTAACATTACAACTTTTAATATTTTGGTAAGTTAGTTTATGTCTTTTAGAATGTAACTGAATGTTACCTAAGTTTATCTTATTTATTTTAGTTAATAAAACATTCAACAGTTACATTTTCTTATCTTCATATCCTTTTGATTTACAGTTTATAAACTTCCAATTTCTTATATATTTCATTAATCACCTAGCATCTAATTTATTATTTTCATTTCAGAAGTTACCAATTATTAAAATGGCTAAGATTTCATTCATTACAATGATTAAAATTTCTATTTTCCAGAACTTAAGAACTAAATACCGGGTTCCATTTTCAAATACAACATATATATGTATAACCATATTTTTAAATATCCAAACCATATTTAGAAAAATTAAGATTTTTTGTCAAAACACACGTATGTAAAACTACTACAGTAGTCTTCCCACTTTGAAAATCGAAAATGAATGTCGATGATATGTGCATTCATCACCGAAATTATTTGCCAGCGATAGGGAGGGGAGTACTGAACTTATTTCCTTCCAACATTCCTTTAAAACATTACTTTCAAATCATATTGAAATATTTATATCAGAAAATACTTTCAAATAATACTAATATTATATTTCGAAATCTTTCAAAAGAAATTTTCACTATCCCAAAACTTAAGTTCTTAAATTTTCCTTTTTTATTTACTTCATTTGTAAATCTTATTTTACAATCAATATTTATAAAATTTCACTTCCTAACAACAATTATATTACATCCAACTATATCTTTTATAAAAATTATTCCTTTTTATACAAAATATAATACGGGGTAAACTATTTCATTTATCTATATTTCAAAATAATATTGTGTCGGTCTTGCCTATTAAGAGTTTAGAAATCCCTATCGATGCCATAACATCTTATGTACCGACCAAAATTTATAAATACTAAACGGAACAAATTAACACAATGCAAAACATTTATAAACAAGTACGCTCTTTCATATATACACACACAACAACTCATTCTAGGATATTCCTACACTATCACTAATGAGTCAGACCCCACAAAGCTAAGGTTATCACTAAACCTAAGCTCTGATACAAAATGTGACGATCCAACTTTTTAGATGGTTTAAAATCTACAATAAACCACACATGTCAGACTCAAACCAATCAAAAGGGAGGATTGTTTTGCGGTAAATAAGAAAAAAAGAGAAAGAAATAAAACAAACACAGAATCTTGTAGCGGAATTACAAAATATAATAATCAAATAACAGTTCATGAAGCTATTTTATAAATAAATTTGATTACACCAATACAAAATAGAGTTACATATAGCAAGAATAAATAAATAATGCAGCGGAACAACAAGATGCAGTGGGATAAATATAATAAATAATAATATGCTAAATCTTCGTCTTCGTCCTCCAGAAGTAAGATCTTCAATACACTGAAAAGCTCTGACCCGAGTGAATTGAAAAGGCAAAACACTCGAGTCAGAACTAAAAGATCTTATGTAGGTCAAATCAAAGGTAAATAAATACGAGTGTAACAGTATCAGAGATGTTTACGGGGTTTGATATCTCATATCCAACGTCCAACGTGCGTGCAATAACTTAAAAAATGTTCAGAACTTCCATTTCCTAAGGATCCATTAAACTATCTACATACATAGTACAATACGCTATTATAATATGTCAACAGTAAAGTAAAGTATTAAAATAGCATTCAGGCGTTACCCATATCTCCTTTAACACATTTTATATATTCTCGTAGTCTATACAATACCGTAAGCTTTACTAAACCGGTGGTTTACTCAAAGGGCACTCCATAGGTACGGTACAAACCAAACTCGTAATGGGCATGATAAGACATGTGACAAGGCACGCAAGGCAATGCCAAGGTAGGATTCTACCGTTTACACTCACAGACTTGTGGTAACGCATGACAACTACTATTGTCCACCTCAAAAAACACACTCCCATAATCAAATGAAGGAGTGACCATCAAATCAATCACAAAGTCATAATATGGTATCGAAGAAATGTGCCAGATCGGAGGAGCGACCTCACTTAGCCCGGTATAGCTCCTGTTTTAGCCATATCAAGCTGACCCGCGGGAGTCAGGGCTACACAAATACCTTATATAGAATCGTTTGCCAAACCGTCCTACTTCATTCTGAAATCTTCACCACGTATACAGTTGTTAAAGTGGTTTTTGGTATTGGCTCAGAGTATGACAATTTCTGATCCCAATCTCTTTAACAATCAAACACTTATTTCACACCAGATGGTTCTTTTACATTTCCAAAACCAATTCATAATTGATATCAAAATATATTCTTAAAATCACTTTTGAAATCATATTCACTTCTGAAATCATATCACTTTCGAAATCAAATCACCTTTGAAATTATATTCCCAAATAGGTTAAACTCTCATTTTAAATCATCATATTTACTCAAAATATGTCATTTCACTAGAAAATATCATTTCTAATTCCAATTTAAGATACAACATCTTTTAACCATATTTGTTTTTAATCAAGGATTTAGATATAAACACTTCAACTAGGCACCGTTAGAAATTTAGAAATATAGTTTAGATAGTAATAATTTGTTTAAATAGTTTAAAATGCTTTAAATAGTTTAAAATAGACTAAAATAGTTTAATAGATTTTAAATAGTTGAACATGACTAAAATAGTAAAAATGTATTAAAAAGGTTTAAAATAGTTTAAAAATATATTAAATGTAGTTTAATAGTTTTAAATAGAAAATGGTTTGATTACTGAAATGGTTTACATAGAAAAATAGTTTGAAACCTAAATAAATCTAAATTTGAAATAGTATGTCTTTAAATAGTTTTTATTAAAATAATTAATTTTAAATTAATATCAAATTACAATTTCTCCCATTCAATAAATCTGGACCATATTCAGTTTCCAAATCAAAAAATCCAAATTTTAAATTTTTTGATTTAGATTCTCAATAAAACCATTTAAATCTATATCGATTTCAAATCCATGTTTGAACTATCAATTTAAGCTACTCAAATTTCAATAGATTTCAAAATTACATTTTCAAATGTTTTCAATAACTCAATTTCGATAAATTTCATTTACACTTCAAATTCGACTTTAGATTTTCAATTTTAAATCCTTTAAACAATTAATTTAAACCAATTCCAATTTCAACACTTAAAGCTTGGATTTCAAAAAAAATTTAGTTTATATAAATCAAATTCTATTTCAAATATCGTTTAATTGAATTCAAAGTTTAAGGATTAAAATCAATTAATTTAACCAATCCGGTGTCCGTATATAATTTACTACCCTATGGTTAAGTGATACAGATATATATCATTGCAACCCGCAATAAATTAAATTTACGGGTATATATCATTTCAACCCGTAATCCCAAGTAAAAATTCAAAATCCATAAAATCGCTCGAGTCTGTCATTTCAACCCATAATGATTTTTCCTTAATCTATAGATTGTTGGGTATGTATCATTTCAACCCATGGTGATTTTCCTATCGATAACTAAGGGAACCCGCTGTGTGATACCAATATATAAAAAATAATATAACAACCAATCATCCAATATCAACAATCAACACATCCATCATCATCACTCAGATCAACCAATAAATATCAACAATTAGCTGGTTACCATTAACAGGTATTTAACTGAAAATTTAAACTTCAATATTAAATTAAATGGCGATTAAATTCAATAAAAGTTAGATTTAAGTGGAATGACATTTAAATATATCAAACAGTAATCAATCAACTTTTAATCATATTAAAAATTCAATTTAAGTAACATAAGATAGTTTAGTAGTCGTGGGTGGGTTAAAATACTCACCTTTTGATTCCAAATAGGTATAAAATCCAAATAAAGTCTAAAATTTGAACAGTCTCAAAATTCTTCTAAACTAGTTCCAAAATGTTTGGAATTTCGATGCGATCGTAGTGGAATAGGTATAAAATCCAATTTTGACTTTGATCATGATTACAGGTCGATCCGGTCACTGTCTTGAAAAACGAATGCTAGAGGTAGGTTCCATTCGTCGAGATCATTCCAATGATATATAATATGATATGGTTTGGAGATTTTGAATTTTTAAATCGATTTTGAAATATGATTTAGGGTTTGAATTGGAATTAGTTTCTGCCATTAGAATAAGGAGAGAGTAAGACAGAATTGTACGTACTAAAATCCGAAATAGAAAGGCTGCTAGGGTTTAGAAGAATATATTCATAAGAACAAAGCCTGATAAGAAAGAATATCATATCGAATTGGTACGAATGATAATAACGACCCGAAAAGCCCGTTTCACTTCCAAAACGAAAGTGGGTCATCCAGTATATCAAAATAGATGTTTTCAATATTTTAAAATCCAACGAAATAGATTTCAAGTCCTAATTTCATCGTATGAAGAAGTTAACCTTTAAAATCAGTTTATTTTAAATTAATTTCATTAAATTGATTTCTGCGCATTTCGAGTCCGTGTGATCAAACGACAAGTCCGATCGATACGAAACTTGAAATCCCATAATTATTCACCGTTATAGATCCGATGAAACTAGTTTCATCGAAATCCGAGACAGTGGCCAAAATGGCTATTTTCTCGTTAATTAAATAAATTATTATATTTTAATCCACTTTTAATTTCAAATTTAATAACGGACAAATTTTATCATTTCTAATTACACAGGAATTAAAAACCTTCTAAAACAAATTCCCATGTCAAATTTCAAGTATTAATATTGCGCTAATTACAGCGTTTTAATTTCAATTGCAACAAATTCATTAATTATGATTTAAATTCCAATAAATTGATTAAACTTTATTTCAATCTTTTTATTCAATCAGTCATTATCTAATGGATATAATTAACATTGGTTTACCCTTTATTATATCAATATTCTTTAGTTATCATCTTAATTCATATTAACTGCAATAATTGATTACAATTGCAATTGATTTTCAATGAATTAAATAGTGAATTGATAATTAACAATTGTTACGATTTACAATTTCGAAAACATTTCTATATTTATTGTTTACAAACAAAAGCTAATAAATTCACATATTAGTTGCTTATTCTATATTAACCAAATTCAATTAATTGCATACAATTTCGCTGTTTAATACAACATTTGGTTTATTTGCTTATTTACAATTTATAACCCATTTTTATATTTACAATCATTTCAATTCATTGAAATTGCATTATAGTAGTTATCAATTACCTTAAATTAACATCAACATCATTACATTTCATTCTAGTCATTTTCTCATTAATAAATCATAAATTTTTAATTTCTTTCGATATTTGCATCAACATAGTATTAAAAATATTTTTAATTATCGAAAATTACGGATCGTTACAAGTTTATTGTATATTTTAACTAATAATATTTTATCAGTTTAGTTAGTTGCAAAAATTCATCGATGTAGATTATTTTAACTTTATATCGCATATGCTCTTACAATATTAGATACGTCAAAAGCTACCATGTCATTTTTCTAATAAGGCTCCCACTGGATTTTTTATGTTTCCCAAGACCCTAATAAAAACATAAAAATCTTTAGATTTTATCTAGTGTAAGGTAGGACTCGCTTTCCTTGGGATTATAACCTTAAGGAATATCAAAAACTAATTTTCCCACAACCAAGGGATAACACTTTATCTATTGTATCAGATACAACTCCTAACACATGGCCATAGTCCTAATCTAGTCGCTGTCTCAAGGAATATCAACAAATCGAAAGAGATGATTCACACATACCCACATTTCATGATGGCACAAGTATAATGTAGGTATCTTAAGAAATATCAACAAATACATGCATATATCTTATCTCGTCTAGTCAATATATTAATAGTACTACACATACATCTCTAGCTTAAAGAGTATCGATCACTAAGGAGTACGGAAGTATTCTATTAACATATAAATGGTAGATGACATCTTATATATTAAGGGTTTATAATCTTAAACATACATATACTGAGTGGTATCAATTTAGGGAATAATATATTTCTTGGGAAATACCCTCGTTATTCAAGTGTAATGCACATTTGAAATCATGATATATACACTAGATGTATATGCTTATTCCTTAAATCTCATTTGGGTGCTTCCGACTTCCTCTTAATGTTATACATATATAGCTATATGACTTTTATAATTTAATTTATTTATATATAGTATATGTATGTATCTTATTCGTTAAATATTATTTAATTCATTTTACTTCTTATTAATTGAATTATATTTAACTAATTTAATTTATTTTGTATGGAATTTCTAAAAATATTATATTAGTCGTCTTAAACTATTTAAGATAGTTAATCAACTATAAAATTTATAGTTTGATTATGTGTACGTATCAGATTTGTAAACACTTCAATTAGTTAACTTCTAACTAATTTATTTAAATAGATTTACTTAACTAAAAATTTTAGTTAAAATTTTTAATTAATTTAAAATTTTTATTTAACTTGTCGTAAATAATTTTAAAAAATAAATAACTATAACAATTATAGTTATACACATATATCAATATATATGTTTTAACTAATTAAATTTAATTATTTTATTTAATATAATTTGTCATATTAATTAAAAAATTAAATTTCAAAATTAATCACTTTATTCTCAAAATAATTTTGAAAATTTCGAATGCATTTTGAAATATTTATGAAATTTATTTCATATTTTGGATTTAAATTTTAAATTCAAATATCCATTAAAATTTTCAAAAAAGATTTTGAATATTAGCACAATGCTCAAAATCAATTTACATCTTTATATTAGGGAAAATGTTTGGACTCGCTTCATCTTTAAGTCATGCTAGTAGCTAGGTAGGATAGAGTATTTGATTACCTAATAACATAACCTTCGACGGTACCTTTCTTGGGGCCACAACAAATTGGGTTGATTTATTCAATTAGACGTAACATTGGTTAATTTAGACTGCATAGACCATTAGTGCTCTATTACCATTGAAGGATCCTGACCAGTTAGAAGCGAGTGAAATAGGAAGATTCCAAAAAAAGTTCCTACTTTGGATCTATTGGACCTATAAAGTCTAATGGTGTGTCTATATATATATATATATATATATATATATATATATATGATCTAAAATATGTTTTTAAGTAAAATCTTATTTTATACAATTTTGTAAAAAGGGAATTTAATTATTTATAATCTAATGAATATGAGATTTATATAAAATAGACTATGTCAAATATACTCTTATATTGCATGTATAATAATTACCTGTTTAATTTAATTTAGAGAATGAAAACTTTTGTTTCTCACTCTTAAACTTATTTAATTAATTAAGGAAAGGTTTCTTTTATTAAGAGAGAGAATCCTTTCATTTCTTCTTTTTAACTAAATTTAATGATTTATTAAATGATGTTAATGGCTAAAATTGTATTTGGCATATATTATGAGTATATCCGAATATACTCTAGTGTGTATTATGTATGTTCAACATATCATATTGTGTACGTGGTTAATGTGTACATGATTATGTAATGGGATTTACTCTACAACTGTCACATTCTTCTTTTATATACACATTGGTTGTCCAAAGAATTGTTTAAAATAGTATGAATACGTGTGTATGTATATGTTTAAGTATATTTCAAATACATATGTATGTATGTTATTAATGAATCCTTTAATAAATCTAAGTAAATCTAGTCAAGTAAACTGTTTTGAATTCAAGATTTATTTCTAAAAACATGCGGTGGTATAACATGATAAAATAATTTGAAAATACATTTTAATATATAAACCAACATATAGCCTATATGTACGCATTAATAACTTTGAAGTTAAATAAATATAAATATCTCACAAGTAGTAATAATTTGACAAAATTCCTTTTTATCTAATAATACCTTTATATAGATTTATGTTTATTTATACATTAATACAATACTCTTTTATTGTCACTATGTATATTAATAAAATGAAAATTTTCCTTTTTTGAAATCCTTTTAAAGAAAAATAATATTAAGTTATTTTAATACACATATATGTATACTTATATATGTTTATATCTTAGAATAGAAAACAAATTTTGAATCAGTGGAAACTATCATTAGCAGCTGAATAAATAAATATACAAAACAACAAATCAATTATCAAATCTATACTTAAGTAAAAATGGTGGAAATTATTATTGAAAATCATAAATTGAAAATATCAATATCAATTCAAAACCATATTAAATGATAACAAGTTAAAAAATTTAAGAGCTACTATTGTCTATTTATAATGGATAACAAATACATATGTAAATTTATTAGAATGAATTAACCATTAGATCTACAACATCATGGAATATAGGTAAAAACAAATTGAACTTTATCTTGTTGATGTTGCCTCTTGATTTGCATCTTGAATAAAGAAAGATCCTAGATCTAATATAATCACCTTCAGTGTGACGACCCGCCTTTCATTCCACAGAAAGACGCATCACTGATAAGAAAGAAATAGGTAGAAAAAGAATAGATAGAAAGAAAGAACAAAAATATAAGAATCTCACAGTGGAAATGGACAAAATATAATATATCACATAACTATACGTAGTCATTACATTTCAGAGTTACACAGCTATACAACATCATTACATTAGACAGTTGTAATGACCTGTCTATCCATTACATCCAAAATACAACAGATGAACGACTTCTAACATAGCGGAAAAGGTAGATAGATACGTCTCGACTCGTGCTCCAAGCTTCTCCAAAATTCATCAAGCCAAACCTGATCACTTGGCAACTCATAAAAATTTGAGTACCCAACAGTTTAAGAAAAACAGAATAAACTCCAAGTCAGACATGAATCTGGTGTGAGTAAACGGTTAAGTTGTTTAACTTGAAAAATCTTTGAAAGAAAAGATATCTCGTAAGACTCTCTGCAAATAAACACGGAAAAGTTTTTCCCTTACGATAACCAAAACATTTGATAGGAAATCGAATTATATTGTAATAGTGTCTAGGGTTTTCAATATAAAATACATAAATAGCTAGAATGCTTACATCTCACGTTCCAACAAAGTTGGGCACATTCAAAACCGTACAGGCACTTGTTGGAGATTGGATTCCATACAATGGCAGGGCTACTGGGGTACCGCTCGTCACAGTACGTAGCCTGGATCACCGTACCGAGGATCCACCCTGATCTCCTGCATCACAATGACGGAGCTACCCCTTACTGGATAGTCCAAATAAGACAACCCCATGGTTGTGGCCTACAACCGCTCACACAGCTGAATAAAAGGGACCTCTAGACAGGGAAAATCTTATCCTACTTGGGTGCTACCCATTTAGCCTCGCGTGCACCTCTCCTGTTTTACCCATTCCCGATTGATAAGGCTTGAGGCTATGATTACTTTTAGAAAACACATCTTGGAATGCTCATCGTCCTCCATTGACGATGGTCTGATAGCATTCATCCATACAACTTCATTCTAGGTTCGAACGATACCGAAGGCATTATCTCGTTATACTTATTTTGGAATCACCCTCAGAGTTAACGACAATAACCCTTGCACTCTGAAACTCCATCTCAATCTTCACTTTAGATTTCACGACCTATCGTTTAACTTGGATCGATGTGGTTTTCGGATAATCAAATTTGATATCTGATCCCGGACTCATCGAAATCCAAACGTCGTTTTAAGGGTCAAGTTGTTTAAGGTTAAACAATTCAATTCAATACTTTGAATTCACGCAGCATCCATCACAGACAAATATCACACATTTATCACATTTATATCCAATATCACATCACATAATATCATAGATTATCAAACTATAGATATCAATCAATCCAGACATTCTACACAATCCATCGTCCATAAGCAAAATTAATTAATCCATATTATAATTAATTTAATTAATTCAAATTAAATTATTTACTTTAAGAATTAATCATTTAACCATGCTTAATTAATCACCAATTAATTACAAACCATTTAATTAATTAATCGTTCATTAATTACCTTGTAAATTGATTAATCAATCTTTAATTACTGATTCATTATATTTAATTATTAATTAATAAACATTAATTATTAATTAATAAAACTTAATTACAAATTAATTAATCCTTAATTACAAGTTAATTAATGTCTAATTACCTAATTAATTAATGCTTAGTTATAACTTAATTACTTAATTAATTAATCTCTAATCGTTAATTAATAATCTCTAATTATCTAATTAATAATCCTTAATTACAAATTAACCTCTAATTAATTAACTTATAACCCTTAATTATTAATTTATTAATCCTTAATTAAATTAATTAATTACTCTTTAATTATATTACTAATTTAATTAATCATTAAATCATTAGAACCTTAGTTAACTTTAAGACAAATCATTATCTTTATTAATGACTTAATTATCATTTACATATTTAAAACGTTTATCTTTATAATTAACTTACTTAATTAAATCATTTAATTAAAGTTTTAAAATAAGATAAACATTTAACTTAACACATTAAAGTTAACCAATTATATAACTTCTTAATCAAATGTTAAAGAAAACATTTATTTTATAAAGAATAGATTTTTAAAACTAGATTCATTTAAAATTTAAAGTTTACTTTATTTAAATTTAAAAACTTGTTAAACTTAGTTCGGGTCCAACTCGAAAATCTCCCGAGCCATGCTCGAGTATTTCTCCTTTCCTTTATTTTTTTTTTCAAATTTAGTTAGATTGAAATTTAAACCTGGAAACATGATCAACACTCGCGTATGACACGAAGATGAACCCGAGCTATCCTCTCTTCCCCCCGAGTGTCCCTTCGAGCCAACCACTACCCAAACCCACAGACACCATTGACAACCTTGTGCACATGCCTGCCAGCTCGCCAGAGCTCCGGCCTCCAAGACCATCGCTGACAAGTCATCAATAACCAACTCATATGATTCCGACCACCTAAAAATGGCCATAAACTCAGAATCGAAATTGAGGCAGACTCAACAATCTGAAATCAAAAACCATCACCTGAAAACCCTCTCGAACTGCCGATGCCGACCACTAGAACTCCAGGAACTCCGGCTAAACCCTCTCCGGCCATCCACGCAGCCTTTCCCCTAGGTCCAATGAGCTCTGATCATCTAGAGTCACCGCAGCAACCTAGTTCCAGACCTCGACCCATTTTAGGGCTAAAACCCTATTCCGAACCAACGCTGCTGCCACGGTGGACTATAAATCTACTTGTCATTTTTTTCGAGACCTCCAAGCTTCCTCCTACCTCCATTCGAAACCCCGACTACCCCGAGTACCTCGATTACCAAAAATTGCTTAAAGTTCAATTTCTGGTCAATTTCGAAATTCTCACTCGATATAACACTATAAATCATGATTTTCTTTTTCAAAATCATATTTTTCAAAGTCGATTCAAGTTATGTACTTGAATCAGCAAATCAAAATGTTTGATTTTAACATGTTTTAAAAATGCTACTGTATTTTCTTGATTTCCAGAGATGTACAGACTTATTTTACGTAAATACATTTTTAAATCTTGATTTTTACATAAATACATTTTTAAACCTTGTTTTTCTAGGCCTTATGAAGAAGCGGACAAGCCTTTATCATGTGACCCGGCTGGTGACAGTTGAAACAAAAGGACTTTTGAATCAAAGTAGAACCTGGTCCACTCTGACGTTGTTGCTGCTGTTGAGATCTACCCCTAGGACACTGCTTAGCCAAGTGACCCTTTTGCTGACACACATAGCATTTTCAAGGTTCATTACTTCCTCCATGCTTCCCTTTGCCTTGCTTCTTCCAGTTTGGATTGAATTTCCTTTTATTTGGATTGGAAGAAGTTCCACTTGATGCTGCTGTAGATGCCAACTTCTTCTTGTTCATAAGCTCCTCATATCTTAATGCCATGTCGATCAACTCCATGAAAAATCCCTTAAGATGTTCCGTCATCTTCTCGTGGAACTCGGGCCTCATTCCTTGCACAAACATCTCATTCTTTTTGTGGGGTGTGTCGATCAAACCAGGTCCGCAGCGAGATAACTCATTGAACTTGTTCTCATATTCTGAAACAGACATACTCCCTTGCTTCAGATCCAGAAATTTTTTATACAAAAGTGTCCTTCCAGCTATTGGCATGAACTGTTCCTCAAACAATTCCTTAAACCTACTCCAAGAAATATCGTCCTCTGAGATATTTGTTGTAACCGCATCCCACCAAGCTGCAGCACCGTCTTGAAGTTTCCACGATGCCATTACCCTCTTTTGCTCGTCAGATAGATCCAAACCCTTAAAAATGCACTCGCATGAGCGTAACCAAGCCTAAACTTCTATAATGGCCTCCGATCCTTTAAATGGTATCCCATCCAGATTGGTGAAATCCTTGTGCAAAGTAGCAAAACTTACTTAAGGCGGTATTGGATTCACGGCCTTTCAAGCAGTCTGACCTCCTCCACTATTGGTCGACGTGCTGCCTACTACTTTGCCTCTCCTTCCTCTTGAACTCATGTTGGCAACCTGGGCAGGTAACCCAACAAATTTAGATAGGTATATAGTTATATAAAAATTACAAATACGCGCTCTCAAGATAGATACTACTCCAAAGCCTAGGTATTATCTCAACCTACGCTCTGATAGCAGCTATGACGTCCCGCCTTTCATTCCACAGAAAGATGTGTCATCGATAAGAAAGAGATAGGTAGAAAAAGAATAGATAGAAAGAAAGAACAACAATATCAGAATCTCACCACTGAAACAGAACAAAATATAATATATCACATAACTATACATAGTCATTACATTTCAAAGTTACACAATTATACAACATCATTACATTAGACAGTCATAAAGACATGACTATCCATTACATCCAAAATACAACAGACAAACAACTTCTAACACAGCAGAAAAGATAGATAGACACGTCTGGACTCCTGCGCCAAGCTTCTCTAAAATTCGTCAACCCTAACCTTATCACTTGGCTTCTCATAAAACTTTGAGTATCCTGGAGTCTAAGGAAAAAAGAATAAAATCTAGGTCAGACATGGGTCTAGTGTGAGTAAACGGTTAAATTGTTTAACTTGAAAAATCTTTGAAAAAAAAGATATCTCGTAAGACTCTCCACAAATAAACACGGACAAATTTTTTCCTTACGATAACCAAAAAATTGATATGAAATCCAGTTATATTATAATAGTGTCTAGGGTTTTTAATATAAAATACAGAAAAAACTAGAATGCTTACATCTCACGTGCCAACATAGTTGGACACAATCAAAACCTTACATGCACTTATTGGAGATTGGATTCCATACAATGGCAGGGCACTGGGGTATCGCCCGTCACAGAACGTGGCTTAGATCACCGTACCGAGGATCCACCCTGATCCCCTGCATCACAAAGCCAGAGCTACCCCTTACTGGATAGTTCAAATAAAACAACCCCGCGGTTGTGGCCTACAACCTCTCACACAACCAAATAAAAGGGACCCCTAGAAAGGGGAAAATCTTATCCTACTTCGGTGCTACCCACTTAGTCTTGCATGCACCTCCCTTGTTTTATCCATTCCTGGTTGATGAGGCTTGAGGCTATGATTCCTTTAGAGAACACATCTTGGAATGCTCATCGTCCTCCATTGACGACGGTCTGATAGCGTTCATCCATACAAGTTCATTTTTGGTTCAAACGAAACCGAAGGCATTAACTCGTTACACTCATTTTGGATTTACCCTCAGAGTTAACGACAATAACCCTTATACTCTGAAACTCCATCGTGATCTTCACTTGAGATTTCACGACCTATCGTTAAACTTGGATCGATGTGGTTTTCGGATAATCAAATTTGATATCCGATCCTGGTCTCATCGAAATCCAAACATAGTTTTAAAGGTCAAGTTGTTTAAGGTTAAACAATTCAATTCAATACTTTGAATTCACACAGCATTCATCACAGATAAATATCACACATTTATCACATTTATATCCAATATCACATCACAGAATATCATAGATTATCAAACTATAGATAACAAACAATCTAGACATTCTACACAATCCATCATCCATAAGCAAAACTTATTAATCCATACTATAATTAATTTAATTAACTCAAATAAATTAATTACTTTAAGAATTAATCACTTAACCCTGCTTAGTCAATCATCAATTAATTACAAAAAAATTAATTAATTAATCATTCTTTAATTACCTTATAAATTGATTAATCAATCTTTAATTACTAATTAATTATATTTAATTATCAATTAATAAACCTTAATTATTAATTAATAAAACTTAATTACAAATTAATTAATCCTTAATTACCTTTTAACTAATCTCTAGTTACCTAATTAATTAATGCTTAATTACAACTTAATTACTTAATTAATTAATCTCTAATCGTTAATTAATAATCTCTAATTATCTAATTAATAAACCTTAATTACAAATTAATTAACCTTTAATTAGTTAACTGATAACCCTTAATTATTAATTTATTAATCCTTAATCATTAGTTAATTAAATTAATTAATATTCTTTAATTACATTATTAATTTAATTAATCATTAAATCATTAGAACCTTAATTAACTTTAAGATAAATCATTATCTTTATTAATGACATAATTATCATTAACATATTTAAAACATTTATCATAATTAACTTACTTAATTAAATCATTTAATCTAAGTTTTAAAATAAAATAAACATTTAACTTAACACATTAAAGTTAACAAATTATATAACTTCCTAATCAAATGCTAAAGAAAACATTTATTTTACAAAGAATAGATTTTTAAAACTAGATCCATTTAAAATTTAAAATTACTTTACTTAAATTTAAAAACTCGTTAAACTTACTTCTGGTCCAACCCAAAAATCACTCGAGCTATGCCCGAGTATTTCTGCTTTCCTTTCTTTTTTTTAAATTTGGTTAGTTTAAAATTTAAAACTGGAAACATGATTAACACTCGCGTATGACACGAAGACGAACCCGAGCTATCCTCTCTTTCCCTCGGTTGTTCCTTCAAGCCAACCACTACCCAAACCCACTAACACCACTTACAACCTTGTGCACATGCACGCCAGCTCACCAGATCTCCGGCCTCCAAGACCATCGCTAACAAGTCATCGATAACCTACTCATATGATTTCGACCACCCAAAGATCGCCATAAACTCAGAATTGAAATCGAGCAGACTCAACAATCCGAAAACAGAAACCATCACCTGAAAATCCTCTCGAACTGCCGACGTCGATCACCAGAACTCCTGGAACTCCGGCCAAGCCCTCTCCGGTTATCCACGCTGCCTTTCCCTTGGTCCGATAAGCTCCATTCATCCAGAGGCGCCGCAGCAACCTAGTTCCATACCTCGACCCATTTTAGGGCTTAAACCCTATTCCAACCCAACGCCGCCGCCACAATGGACTATAAATCCAGTTGGTATTTTTGCCGAGACCTCAAGCTTCCTCCTACCTCCAGTCAAAACCCCGACCACCCCGAGTACCTCAATCACTAGAAATTGCTTAAAGTTCAATTTCTGGTCAACTTCGAAATGCTCACTCGATACAACACTATAAATCATGATTTTCTTTTTAAAAATCATATTTTTCAAAGTCGATTCAAGTTATATACTTGAATCAACAAATCAAAATGTTTGACTTTAACATGTTTAAAAATGCTACAGTATTTTCTTGATTTCCAAATATGTACATACTTGTTTTACATAAATACATTTTTAAATCTTGATTTATGTTTAAACAAACATATTTTGTTTGAAAACCAGAACTTATCAGAGAACAGATGAAGAGACTTTGAATTTTTGATCAAATTTTGAGCTCTGTAACTAAAATAGAGATGATACAGATACATCAGACATGCACACTTCTACACCTTCATATATACAGGAATTACACTTATATATATACATGCAAAGCATAATTTAATTCAGCAATTCACACGCAATAGATTTTAATTTACTTAAGCTTTTTAATAAAAATGTTTACTCACCTGCTAGAAGATGAATAGAGAAATCTTTATGAACAGGGGCTTGAAAATGCTTTTGATCTGGAAAGATACTTGAATGCTTGAAAATTAAAATGATTTTTGAAACTGGAAAACTGGTTGTTGAAATGATCTAGCTTGAAACTTTGATTTAGTTGGAAGCTTGATTTGCTTTGGTGATTTCAGGTTGAAGAGTTGTTGCTAGTTTTGGTTAAATTTTCTTGTTTGAGATAAAAATTTTACAGAATTTTATTTTGATCTGGTTTTGCTTATTCTTTTACAGATTTTGTTCTGAGTTTTAGAAATGAAGATAGGAAAAAAAAATGTAAGAGATGAGATATATGTATATGTAGATTTAAATTATGGTTTTTAAAATTTAAAGAATAAAAATAAAATAGTGACACTTGTTAAAAAATCTAACATTTGTCATTTACAAATGTTTATCACCTTACATTTGTTAATGTATAAATATTAATCTTACACATGTAATTATGCATGTTTTAATTAATTTTAAAATGGTTTATAAAACTTTTGTATTTAATTTACTAATTAATAGATACATTTCTTAATTTATATATATAAAATCCTTTTTAAAAAAATAATATAAAACAAACTATATACTTATACTTATATTTTTTAATCCAAAATATTTTAAGTTAATTATCTTTTAAATTTCAAATTCAAATCCAAATTCAAATTCAAATTCAATATAAAAATCCAAATTTAAAATCAACTCAAATACATATATATATATATACATTTAAAAAAACACATATTTAATTTAAAAATAATAATTCTATTTAAAATCTATTTATCTATATATAAAAACAACACATTATTATTATTGTTTGAAAATAACAATTATGTCAATTTTAAATAATTTATAAAAGAGGTTATCACTTTTAATTACTTGAAATTCCAGGATATCACATTCAGAAACTATAATAATTTGAAGCATCACCTTTTGTATTTGATTTGATTTGTTATGGGAAACATTTTAATGGAAACCACGATGATTTTGGCCATTAAAGGAGAGGCGAAAGATGAGAAAGAAAAATGAGTTTTATTAGGAAGAATAATGAAATAAGTAAAAAAGATTTTGTTTTCAAAGGAAACATTGAAACCTTTTAACTTCCACCTTTACAACCTTCCGTATTTAATTCACTATATAATATCATTAAATTTCCTTCCCCTCTTCATATTTTTAGGGTATAAAAAAATAAAGAAGAAAAGGGCAAATATCATTTCATAAATGAGATTTAAGCGAGTCAAAGAAGTATGAAGGATGTAGTTTTATTTCATTCCTGTAAATGCTCCTTTTAATTTTCCAATCATATTCGACACCCCTTCCCTTTTGATCATGCGTGGCCGGCCATAGAAGAAGGTATGTGGGTCTTAAAAATTTCCCAAAACTACTGAACAATTAATCTTATTTAAAACAAATTTAATTATTCTTTCGGTATTTATATTGATACACATGTTTATTACTTTTATACACAAACTTTATTGAACACTAATCGTATTCAAAAATTCAAATAAAATTTATTAGTTAATTTTTAATAATTTAATTAATTTACAATGATTATAAATTAAATAAATCGTGTGGTTTTTTGACGTATTCGACATTACGGCTGTGCAACTCATAGGTGTAAATTCATTCGGTGATTAATATCGAATATTTTGAATATTAATGTTCACATGTCACCTTTGATGTAGTGTGATATTTTGGTTGAATTTATCACTTATGCTACTTTTTGGTATAATTACATTTTACTTATTATAAGTATTACCTAGTATTAATGATTATTTATACAAATTGTCTTCTTTAACACTATATCACATTACGACTTCAAATTTGATTTTTGTTTCTTCAAAATTCCAACATCACCTACATCAACTTGATTTAGTCCAAACATAAAATCCTTGGTTCAATAATAGCAACTATTATTTACCGCACTGCTTTGGCCCAAAATTTTGACTTTGAATTGACTATGATTGACCATGATACTAACTTCATAATACTTAGGAGCAGAATTCTCTATTGAATAGTGTTACACTTCCATTGCTTCAATTCGGTCCCAACTCAGCCATGTAATGGATGTCATGCCACGATTTAACTATAATCAAAGTGGAGTATCCGTATTAAAGTTCCATAGTATTCTCAAGCCGAGGGAACTATGTAACACTATCATATTTGACGTTATTATATTAACTAATAGAGCATTTTCAAGTGATTTATTCCATACTTGTCCAATAACTATCAGTATGTAACCTCTTGGTGCCCCCGGCGGCCATAAATAATATACTGTCTAATATTTGGAGAGTGTTATATATTGTAGCCTCAAAGTATACATCGATGTTCTATATCAAAACATCTTGACTAGGAATATTTAAATAATATGTTGTTTTAATGTGATAAATTTCTCATGATTGCAACACACTGTAATTACTATCATATAACATATTACTTAAGGATTTTCTATTTAGTACACTTTAATTAATTATATCATAAAAAGTATATAATAGGAAGAAAACACCTTTAATTTTGAATAAGATTGGATATCAAGTTAGATATATGTAAAAAAATACATTATTGTCCTTAAGGCATATCCCTAACTCATCAGAACCCACTCATAATTATCTGCTCTTTCATGAGAGAAAAAACAGTGTGCGATTGTAAATGTTATGCTTATAGAAGTCACCATTTCAAGCAATAGCATTTCAAACCTATTAGTTTTGCAAGTACAATCAACAACTATAACGGATGTAAAAAACTTACACAAAAACTAGATTTTGGATATGCTCACATAATGTTCAAAGCTTTAAATGTTGTCTTATCTCTTTTATACCAATAAACGCAGTGCTTCTTCTTAAGTAACTTCACAAGATGTTGCATTGCCATCCTACCTTCCATTTCATCAATTTTCATTTGGGCCTTCATAGTAAACATGTCTTCAATGTAGAGGTATTTTAGGGGAATTCCTTTTCTATTCCAATAAGAGAATCTCTAGTTGAACACTGGCAATGGACATACTTTTCAAAATCTTTTGTTCTTCCACAGTCATTTTCAAAGGAAATGGGTGCCAACTAAACTATTTAGCAATCTATGATTATGTCGACAACAATGGACATCAACACCCCACCAATCTTCACATAAGTAAATGCCTTCAATTAATAATGGATATTCACATTTCCTTGTCCCGTTATGATTACATCTTTTTGCATTTTATTTTACAAGTTTATATGTTTTGTACTTCACAATCCATTTTGTTTGATTTCGTGCTAACAACAACCATGTTGAACTTTTTCACTTTCATTTGGCTTTATGAACTAAAGCATCCAAACATTGAAAAGCCTGAAATAGAGATTAACATTGTATCAACTGTGAAGGATCAATCAAACTTATTATTATTTACAAGAAAAATTATTCACTTCAACAGTTTCAAAATTATAGATAGATCGACTTCAAGATTTTCATTATCGTCCAACTGTAGATGAAATTCATATATATCCAATCTTTATTCAATGAGTTACTCAATTGATTTTTGTTGCTCAAATTTCACGCAAGTTTGGTAAGCTATCCCTATACTTCTAAGGTTGATCCATTCCATGGTGGCCTGCACTCAATCTGGCCTCATGGTCGGCCCATCTACTCAGCAACATTTTAAGGTTAAAGTCGGCTAACTCACCTAACCAGGCCTAGCTCAAGCGCGACCTCATCCTTGGCTCGGTTTTATCTCAACCTACCTTCAACAATTCCCAGGTAGCCCCATCTTGTCATCCTATGACCGTCTTGGCACCTCCCTTGCAACTTTATCCTTAGCCAATATTTAACTTCTCTCAACAACCTTCATCAATAAGCAACTAATCACAACCGTGCATGGGAAGCTTCTCGTAAGAGTACTTAACTGGCCAATTAAGCACAACCTATCCTAATCCAAGCCACCAAGTATGTCTACAATCATCCTAATCATGGCATCCCACATCTAATCTAGTTCGAGCAAATTCGTCCGCTCAACAACACTACAGGTCTATTGTCGGTCGACACAACTCAAGATGCTTGAACTGCCGACTCATCGGACTGGACCGGCTAAAGCATGACCTGTTTTGGCTCGACTTCATCACAGCCACCTTTGGTCAGTTTCAAGCAATCCATCCCATCATCTCACAAATGATCTGGTACATTCCTTGCAACTTAGTCCTTAGTAGTATTCAACTTTCCTCAACTATCGTCAACAACCGACTGGCCCACACAGTCGGAGGAAGCCAGTCATCCACCTTGCTACATAGACATACAAAATTAAATATCAAGTCATACATCCAGATATGTAGCATACCTATCAAAAGCATACCTACTCCTATAGCACGCCAGTAACATTTAATGTACATTAAATGTAATGCATATACCAAGTACGGAGGGGCAACTAGCATGCTTCTCAACCACATATCTCATCCCACCTTTATAGTCGCCTTCCATCACCCCATGCAACCAGATTGATGTCTTGGTTTGCTTCCCACATGTTTTGCTACATAATCTTAGCCATCCATCATCACTATTGCCATTATAAATACCCCATGCCATGCTACTTTAAAGGGGCTTAAAAACTATTCTTCCACTGAGAATTTCTCATAGCAAATCAAACCCTCAAGCTCTTAAGATTAGCATATTTTTTGTCTTAAATGCATTATTACTTATTATTCTTTTGTAATTGCTTGTAATTGTAAGAGATGAATATAGTAAGAGATCTTCATAATGGATGTAGGCAAGTTTACTGAACCACTCTATATCCTTATGTTATTTACTTTAATTTGCTCGTTTACTTCCTCATTTTGCATTTTAAGCTTATTAATTATCAAGTAACCCTTGTTTTCACGGATACATTAGTCCAATTTCATGGTTGGCTAATTTATAAGTCAGTGTTTTCCATTTTCTTTCACTCTAACAATTTCAAAAGTTATATATAATATGTTGCTACCAACCATTGTGCTTCCAGCCAAAACAACATTTGGATCCTATGTAAAATATGAAAAATGCGCATGGGTTTAAAAAATAAAATTCAAACGACATAACAAAGTCGATGATATCATGTAGTGAACGATAGTATAAATCTACCAGATAATGCCAAATATTTCAAATAACTAATTAGAATAATAAATAAATGCCAACTAAGATGAATTATAAACAACTAATACAAACCAACCACCAATAAATTTTCAGAAAAAAGAAACATTTACCAAATTTAATTTGGTAATGAAGATGGTGTTGCATCATTACCGAACTCTTATAAAATACAAACGGATATAAAGTTTTCATATATTACAATTCACTAAATGATCAATCAAAAAATTCAAAAATACCTGAGCTATATTATTTAACTTCTTTGTTGATCTCTACAAATCGTGTTTGTTAATGATCAATCTACTATTCTTTTGGTTTTTGACTGAAAGACGATTCGTAAAAGAGAATTGGGTTTAGGGTTTGATATGAAGATAACCTGTATAATTGATTTAAGAAGATTACTAGAATAACAATTAACTAGTGGGTAATATTATAGCTCTCAAACTATTGTTTTTAAAATAAATTTATTCGTTAATATTAAGGGTACTCCGTGGGACTAAAAGTAGTGGCAACCTTATTCTCTTCCAAACCTTCAATCCTCAATCATTAGCACTCTTTCCCTCAATCTAGCATCGGTCTATTCCTCTCTTGAACTAATAATGTCGCAACTAGTTACAAGCACCACTGCCCTAAACTTACCATTCATGATTTGCATGGATTCCTCTTCAAATCTTAATATGTTTCAACTACCCCTAATCCACAAAGGCGAAATGCAATTTTTCGACCATCGTATGCTAACATGGTCAAACGAAACCCCTCTATTCTTACCTTTATCTCCCATCTAAAAAAATTGAACTCCACATAATTCTTCACACAGATTCTATAAATATCCTTTATCTCTCACTTTGTTATCGATGTTTCCATGAATCAACATTCCAAGTCCCATCGAGATCCCATTAATTTCTTCTTTTACGATGTAATAGGACATAAATAAAAAACTGCATTATGAAACTTTCCAAATCCACTTGCCAAAACTATAAATCATTATGATCTAAATAAAACCTAACTTTTTCAGTAAACTATTCCATTTTTGTGAAAATTCCTTGAATTGAGATTGGAGATTCGGATATTTATTCACCTCACTATTGCTAGCTACCACATCCAAAGACCGAAGGAGATATTCAACTGATTTTTAGCGATTAGCCTTACAACTTCAATATGTGAATAATGGAAACCACAGGTGTAGAAGATGTAAACTTTTGATGATCTCCCTATCACACCTCAATATTATTGAAATACCAATTCAAGCTCTAATACATGTGGAAATTATTGAATAAAATACAAAAGAAGAAGATAAGGAGAGAGAAGAAGAAATGTATAATTATTCATGGCTACATTTTATTAATGACTAAATTGATAATGGACAACTTATATTTATATCTAGATTATTTGAAGCCTACGTGATTATATAAAAAGGTAATATTATAAAGATGAAACACTAATATTGAAAAATTCACATTATATCCTTTTACATATCTAATGTTCCATTAACAAATAAAATGTAAGAAAACTAGAACTATAATATGATGGACATAGAATTAGTGGAGGGGATTTATTTAATGCTACTTTTTCTGCAGATTTCGTTAGTCGTTTGGGGAACAATTATAAGCTTCACCCCCTCCTCTAGAAACCGATGTTTTCCTTTGCTAAATTAGTGTTAAATAGAGATGAAATAGTTTTACTGATGTTGGATCCAAAATTTGTCTCGCCTCTTGATATGCGAGTAACTCCGGACAATGTTATATCTTTTTCAAAGAGGCTGCATCGGAAGTGGATAGGGCTCCCCCTAAACAAGGCACTCATTCACCCATCTACTAGTTTAACTTCAACTCGCTAAGTACCATTATTATTGACAATACTCTATTTACTTAGGAAATCTATAGCTTGGTTCTTCGATTGACTGAAGAATAAATAGAAGGAGGATATGAGTTTATGGTGATTTTTGCAATAATTGTAGTTTCTAATTTGGCATTATGCTTAATGGAACTACTTGGATTCAAGAAAATCAGGAGTACATGTTCTTTTTTGAAGTACCTTTACCCAATGTATTGTTAATACTTTTTTTTTCATCATAAGGCTATCATGAAAGAATAAAAATTGTATATAATTTTGACAATATTTATTTAAATGCATCAATGCTAAAAAAGTTGATAGGGCTAACATTAGAACCAGATGAAAGCACCTTGCTGGAATATTAGAAGCTTAAGTATTAGGAAAAAATAAAACAGAATAGTTTTTTACCATGGACTATTTTCTTATTGAAAAAAAAATCAAAAATAAAGTCCAAATACCCCTTATTGACATAGATCAATGAAGGGATCCTTCGCACGGGTTTGACCCATGTCCGTACTTTTGGTAGACTGGTAGGAATTGTGACTTGTTAAGAAGAAGAAAAACATAAACTTCTCTAGTCAACAACTGATCAGTACTTACGATAGCACGCACTACACGACACACCAATTCGAAGCCCAGGGTGACTTTTGAACTCATGGTGGTTCCAAAAAGTACGAGCTATCGGGTTTTTATAACATTATAGAGACTAAAAATAAATAGTTATGATCTAAGATATACTACACTTTCATAACTCGAAGCAGAAGGGAACAATATATAAATGTAGAAAATAACCATCTTAGAAAAACAGTACGTAGTCAAATATAGAGTACATAAAAATACAACTCATAATATGATAAAAATGTTAAGTACTGATAAGATAGACAGTTACATGGAGAGTAAGAAAATGATAAGCAACTATTGTAATTAGCTTGCTTCTCCACATACTAAAATTGGACCATCACCTATTGCCTTGTCCTCCTATTGTGGAGAAAAGAAAGCAAAAGGGGAGGGTCAGACAAAAGTCCGGTGAATGACTACAAATTTAATATATGGTGATCATGTGCAGTTGACGTTAATTCTATACTATGTGACCTAGGTGGTAGAGTTAGGGGTATGCCCTATGAGCAATTATGTAATTTGTTACATATATCTTACATGATTACCAATCTTGTTCAAACTAAAAGATGTTTTCTTTCTATTATATAATTGATATAATGTGTTATGTTAATTAATTAATTTAATTAAAATTATATTTAATAGAAAATCCATAAATGATATGTTTTGTGATAATATTTACAAAGTGTTACAACAGTAAGTAACTTATCACAATGCAAACAAATATACCATTTTAAATATTATTAGTCAAGATGTATCGAGCCTAGATATCGATACATCTATTGAGATTAAAGTACATAACACTCTCCAAATGTTGGGTAGTGTATCATTCATGACTGCTGGGGGCATCAAGGGGTTATGTATTGATAGTTATTGGATAACTATTGAATGACTCACTCAACAGTTTTCTATTGGTTAACATAACTAAGGTCAAATAGAGAATACCGACGTGACTAATTTAGAATTAAGAAAACAGTTGACCTTAATGAGTTGGGTCGAGTAGAAGAATTAGAAGTGAAACACTATTCGAGAGAAGATTCCTTTCCTCGGTTATATAAGATTAGTATCACGGTCAACTGAAGTCAACTCAAAGTCAAAGTTTCTGGCCAAAGCATTTTGGTTAATAATAATAGTTATTATTGAATTAAGGACTTTATATCTAAACTATAAAGTTGAATGTGGACGATACTGAAATTTTAACAATTACTGAATTCCATAAGTGCTAATGTGATATAGTTTTGATGAAGAGAATTGGTGTAAATAATTGTCACTATTGGATACCGCTTACAATTAGTAAAATTGGATTTTATCAAAAGATGTATAAGTGATAATTTCAGCCAAAATGTCACACCACCTGCTAATTGATGTGTGAACATTAGTATTCAAATAGTTCGATATTAATCGCTGACTGAATTTACACCTTTGAGTCGCATAACTATAATGATGAATTCTCTGGAAAACCACATGATTTAATTAATTTATAAAATAACGTAAATTAATCGATACCTGAGAAATATTAATTATTATTTATTTAATTTTTGAAAGTTTTTTGCAATTATTTTAATGCATTTATAGAAGTTATATTGCGCGTATTGATATACTATATTGATGTAATTTAAAGATAATTACATGAAATGATTTATGAAAATTTTATGTCATTTGATGACATGATTAATGGAAATTTTATGCCATTTGATAATAAATCATATGAAAAGATAGAATTGGAGACAGAGAAACAATAAAGCAAACTAATTGGGGAATTTTTAATTAAAGAGTGGAAACAGTTTAATTCTTTCAAATAAAACATATTCTCTAATTCATTCTGTTTGTACAATTCATTCGTTCTCTAAACTCGATTTAATAAGTAATAGTCACACACAAATATGTATATAAGAGTATATTTGACATACGCCACTTATATACCACATTTACACTTCAAAAAAATTAATGCATTCGATACATTCATTGTAATACCTATAAGTTGAAATTAAATTTAATATTTCTTTTTACCAAATTAAATAAAATATTAATTTTATTCAAAAGAAAATTTGGATAAGATCTAAATGTTTTTAGACATTATAGGCTCATTAGTGATCCAAAATTGTATTTTTTTTTAAAATTCATACATTTCTTCCGCTGTGGGTTAGCTCAGTTCCAACAATAGTATTGGAGCCCAATAGCCTATGCGTTCTAAAATTAGTCATATTAGGGTTAAAAATTATGCTTTCTCACTTAGTACGGTGTTTAGAAATGTAATGTCTAAGATTTAATTGGGTAATAAAGTTTCCTATCCTACCCGGTTACTAGCTTGACCTGAAAGATGAAGTCAGCCCAAAAGTTGCCTCTAATAGAAAAGGCCCAATTTGAATTGGGCTTTGGGCTAATTTTTAAAATTGTTTTGAAAATAAAATAAAATATTTTAAATTTAAAATAAAAACATGTTTATTATAAAAAATATAAAATAACATAAATTTTCAAAATGTTTAAGAATATCTAATTACTAATTTCAAATTTTAAAATTTATTAATATAATTAATAAAATGCATTAATTCAATAGGTTAATTGATTATTACTTACATACATGTACTATATATATGTGTGTGTGTGTGTGTGTTGATATATGTTAGGTTATTTTAAAGATGTTTAAGATAACATAAGTACACATGTGTATACGTGTATATATATAATAAAACTTGAAATTAATATGGTTTAATAAAAATTGTTTAATTAAATTAATTAAAGGTTAATTAATTAAGTGAATTTATTAAAGGTTGATTAATTGGAGAAATTTTTTAAAGGTTAATTGATGAAATACAAATACACATGTATGAGATATATACATGTCATGCTACAAAGGTTATGGTATACATGTCCAATATAAATGTTGTATTGGAATACTAACATAAAATTAACTGAAGAGTTAATTGATTAAAATTAAATAAATAATATTTAATTAATAAAATATAATATTAAGATTATTGTATAAGTTAATTAAAATATAAATTTTATAATGATGAATCTTATACAATATAAGTGTATAGACCAAATGTGGAACATTAAAGAAACTCTAAATAGACTTAATAAATAAATAAATAAATAAATAAATAAATTATGTATACCATGATTTCTAATGTGTCTGACACTTGAATCATGATAGTATTTAATAAGAAATACATTATTTCATAAGTCGATGCCACTCGGTATAATATATTGAAGATTATGAATTTTAATATAAAGTTGTTGTGAGGAACCATTTCATCGTCCCTCGAAAATCGGCACTAATATATCCTTGGCATTCACGTGCGGAAAATGTAAGTGCTGGAGAGGCAATACTTCAAAGATAAGGAAGAAAAATAGATAGAACAGAATCTTATACGAATGGATTAACGTATTTTATTTCAATATATAATCTTTACAGTGGAAATTTAATACGTTTATAACAGTTAAACATGGACATTTATAACTATCTATCCTTACAAATGCGGAATACAATAGTGCATGAGTGTGATGGAAATGGATAACAATCTTCAAAAGAGTCTTCTAACTCCATGCTCAGTGCTTTTCCAGATTTCTTCTAACTAAACCTGATTACTAGGTTCCTAGGGAAAATTAGGGCGTCCAAAGTTTAAGGGATAAGAAAATAAACATCGGGTAAGACATAGGTTTCGTGTGAGAAACTCAAAATACAAATTTTGAAACCAAAAGAGTATCTCATAATACCACGCCGTACATGAACATGGAACGGGCTTTTACATTATGATAACCAAAAACGTTTGATACGTAAAATCATTTGATGTCATTTTTAATAGCATTCTTTTGAAAACGTTTGCAAGTAAACTTATTAATCTTAGCCGAAATTGTTACAACTATTAAGTTCCAGATATGTTAGGCTCTATAAAAAAACTCTTATAAGGCTTGTTCGAAGAACGGATTACATATAATGGCAGGTAAGGGACTACCTTCCGTATAGTACTTCTCCCGAGGAATGTACCGTGGATACACAAACAATCCTCCGCATCTGGCAAGACCAGTCTGTCCCCATTTGGTACTCGAACATGGCCTGGATAAAAACTAAGTTTGATATCCCTCTGGGAGTTACCAAATCCGAGAGCACTCTTAGCATACACAACATAACTGAAATATAAGGGGTTGTCTAGAAAGTGATGACCATACCTTAATCGTGGCGAACCACATAGCCTTTCGGCCTACCCTGTTTCAGGTATTACGGAGTGATGAGGCCAGAAGTAACGATTACTTTTCACATAGCATATTCTACTTTGAATGCCACATTGTCATTCCATGATCACACAACTGATTTCTACAAACGTATAAATCTTGAGCTCATAAGTCTCAAGAAAGGGTATTAAGCTAAGAGAAGTTGCATTTTTCGCCACCAAATAGATGATACGTTCATAGAGATCAATCAATATAATTAGAAATGCAATGCCAGACATTTACAAGTTATTCAGGAACAAGACAATACAAAAGCGCTCTTTTTTCACACCCTATCAGGGATTACCCCTAGGATTAGTAGCAAGAAGTCCTTGTATCGAAGATCTCAAATAAAGAACTGCTGCCAAATAATATAATATGAGAAATTTCTTCCGAGGGTCAGTACAAGAAGCTCTACATTCCATCTTCCAAATCATTTCCATGTCTTCACTTTGAATACGTAAAATGGTTCGAAATGGTTTTCGAATAAGAATTACTCAAATCTGACCTCGGTTCCTTCGAACTAATCATTGATAAAAAGATGTTGGGTGAATAAGGAATTATTCTTAGATTAATTAATTTTTTTACCAAAATAACTTCTACAGGAATACATATCTTTAAAACATTCTTTTCGATATATACGAAATTATTAGACCTCTCTTATCAGATCCTTAGATTACCTAAATCTTTTTAAATTCGAAATTATTTCATTCTTTTCTTAGGAAAGTATTACCAAATCATATATTCAAATATTAACAAAGATTTCCAAATCATAACCTTTGAAATGGATTATAAGCAATGTTATTTAAGACATCGTTTACTACAAAACCAAATCAATTAATTTAAAGTATAGCAATTAAATTAATTCCAAATTATTTTCATAAGTCATATTGGAAAACATTATTGAGCTAAAAAGGGTCGATAGAAATTGCACTAATTATATTCAACACCAATTTCCTTATTTAACATTTACTATCCATTGAATAACGGTGAAATCACCTTTTAAATTCACATGGATAGTACAGATTCTCTCCTAGAAATTTAATACTAAGTGCAAGAAATTATTCCTATGCAATCCAAGTCGTTTAAATTTGGATAATTATATCTTTTATACCGGTAAATTTTGATTCGAGTAAACCAAATTTACCATCCCCTCCGCCGGGCTAGTCCGGGTAGCTAGGGAGGGCAGGCAACTAGTTTTCCAAAGCCAAGCCTAGAGAATACATCTCTATCACCTATAAGATGGTAAAGTAATTTGATCAACTCTACATCATTTTACCTACTTAATTTAGTTTTAATTATTTTAGAGCATTGGGGTTTTCCCTTTGATTTGTTCTATTCCTCTGTCGGATTTTCTATGACAATCACAAATGGAATAAACATACTAGATGTTTCCACGTACTCATTTTTAAAACTCTTAAACGTCTTAAGTTACTTAATTATTTATTTGAAAAGGTTCGCAAATGAATCGGGAAAGAATAATTAAGTTAAACCATTGTTTGCAAAAGTTATTAAAAATGCAACAAATAGTGTTTTTAAAACTTATTGATCAAAACGACTTTTCTATCTTCTGAAATCCATATTTATGACTCCAATCTCTTTTAAAACGTTTGAAAAGATTTATAAAAACTTTCCCATAAATTTAATGAATAAAAAATATCCATTTTAAAACATTTACAACTTTGGCCTTTGAACTGCCAAAGCGCGATTTTATTTAAAACTTGATTTATGCATATTTTAAAGTCTAATAAATAAAATCTCAATTTTCTTTCTTTGTTTGAAATTATGACTATAAGGGTTCGGAAAGTTCTTATTTCAAAGAAATCCATCTCCGAATCCATCCTACAAATGGATTTAACTTTTAAGACGGGAAATTGCGAACTGCCATTACGCGACGCGCCTATTTTTGACTAAATTTTCAGTATTTATTGAAACTTTTCCAAAAAACTTTTAAATGTTTATAAAACATTTCTAAACCATATGAAACCATTTTTAAGAGGTTTGAACATTCCATGTACACCATTTCATTAATAAAAGAAAAGTGATTTGCTTTGTGATTTTCGACATGTATTAAACGTGACTTGTATATATATTCAACAACCATATTAAACATCCATATAATCATGTTCAAACATGATAAATAACCATCACTAACAATCATATCCAAACATATATATATATATATATCATCCAATAATACATATAACTATAGTTGAGGAGTTTTCTCACCGCTATTGCTTCCGAACTTCGCTAAACGAACTATAGCTCCTTTACAATCTCATGAAAGCTTTTGGATGAGTACTTAGACCCTTAGGAAGTCACGATTAAGACTTGAAGAGGGTGTATGGAAGCGAAGTGGTGGAGATTCAACCTTAAATTCACTAAACTAGACCCAAAAGTAGGTCATCTTCTCTTTGATTTTTGACCCTCTTACTCTCAAATTTTGAAAAGGTTGCTAACAGCAAAAATTTTGAAATTTCTTTTCTCTTGAATTTTAAAAAAATAAACACTAGATTCTGATTTGATAGGGAGATATGTTCAAAATAAAAGAGGGTGTTCTTATACCTAAAATTCTGGGAGCTTTTGACATGGCTAAGCTCAAAAATGGAAGAGGTTCTCGACAATAAAGTTGTAGCCATTGGAATTTTAGAAGGCTAGGAAAAATGAATTTCTCATTTTTGCTCTGGTTTGAGGGAGTTATGATGGAATGAAAAAGAGGAAAAGAAGTGGTTATAGGAAAATGGAAGTGGAAAATATCTAAATATTTTTTGCACACCCACCTCACTATTTCATCACCACTCCTACATAACTTACAAAGCAGAAGCGCCCCCTCCCCATATGGTTCATGGAGCATAATCAAGTGTATGTCTTTGGATGTGTAAGTGTTGAGTAAGAGAAGGCTTAAGGAGTAAGGAAATGGTGAAATATCTTTGATATTTTCATATATATATGTGTGTGTGTGTGTTTGTGTAGATGTGTATATATATGTATATATATATATATGTGTATATATGTGTGTGTGTGTGTGTGTGTATATATGTACTATTTCATCACCACTCCTACATAACTAGCAAAGCATAAGTGCCCCCTCTCCATGTGGTCCATGCAGCGTAATCAAGTGTATGTCTTTGGATGGTAAGTGTTGAGTAAGAGAAAGCTTAAGGAGTAAGGATATGGTGAAATATCTTTGATATTTTCATATGTGTATATATATATATGTGTGTGTGTGTGTGTGTGTGTGTGTGTGTTTATATGTGTGTACATATATATGCATATATATATATACACACGTGTATATATGTGTGTATACATATACGTGCATAAATGTGTGTGTGTATATACACACGTGTAATATATGTGTCTATATATACGTGTATATATGTGTGTATATATACGTGTATATATATATGTGTGTGTGTGTATACGTGTGTGTGTGTATATATATATATGTGTGTGTATGTGTGTGTGTGTGTATGTATATATTTTTTTGCACACCCACCTCACTATTTCATCACCACTCCTACATAACTTACATAGCAGAAGTGCCCCCTTCCATGTGGTCCATGTAGCGTAATCAAGTGTATGTCATTGGATGTGTAAGTGTTGAGTAAGAGAAGGCTTAAGGAGTAAGGAAATAGTGAAATATCTTGGATATCTTCATATATATGTATGTATGTATGTATATATATATATATTTGTGTGTGTGTGTGTGTGTATGCATATATGGTTGCATATATGTACTTGTATATGTTAGGGTGTGCATGTGACATGCATACATATGTTCATGTACGTGCACAAGAGGATAACAATGTTCCAATGACTTCGAATAACTCTCGTTTGTTAAACCGTTGAAAATTGAGAAACTGATTAGCTGTCACATTTTCACTTATATTTTAAATTACATATAAATGTAAACAAAATTTGAAATTAATTCATAAATCAAATATATTTTTTTATAAAATTGTTTCAAATGATTTACTATCACTTTATAACTATTTAAAATGGATTATTATCATTTAAAAAAAATTATTGAATAATTAGAACAATTATTAAATCATTAAATCTCAATTTAAATTCATAAATCCGTTATTAAATCTAAGGGTGTCACCAATGATCTTTTAAATAAATCTATTCCCAAAAATAAAATAATTAATTTTATTTCATATTCTTGTTCTGTTATAAAAATAAGTCTATGCATCCGCTCCCTTCACGACGTTTTATGATTATAGAGCTATTTATCGATAAAATGGTTTTTGGTTCCTTCTATTGATGTTTTTTCGAAGCAAATAATTTTGCAAATATTTCTCCAAAATAGGTTCATTATTATCATTCATTTCACAAAGCATGGTTATTTGTTAAAAACAATCCACATTTGAATATTTAAAATAATTTAAATATTTTTAACTAAAGTGATCAAATATTGGGTCGTCACAAACTTCCCCTCTTAAAAGAATTTCATTCTCGAAATTACCCAAAATGAAAACCCAAAGGTTTTGCCCAATTTTTATTATTAAACTTACACTCGTACGATGTACATTAATCATCTGTATGCAATATCTGATTTGATCTGCTATTCGAATTCACAACTTTACTTGCGAACTAGTATTGATCCCTCGATCCTTTAGTACGGACCCTAACCAGGCTTTCTGATCAGAACTTCAGTTTTTTCCTTGCATAGCTCTCAACTATGATAGAAAACTCAATATCCAAACACAAACCCTCATCAACGTTCATCGTCAAGAATTGAGTGATAGGTCCTTTTTCGGACTGGTGCAAAAACCCAAACTAAATTCACAAGGTGTTCGTACTTAAAAGTTTAAGTTAAACAACTAATCAATCATGGATAATAACTGAGTATTATCATTTCCTTAATCAAATAACTATATTAAAAAATATTCTTTATATTCAAAGTATAATTCTAAGTAAAATTAATTCGTTTACCATTTTCTAAAGCAAAAACCGTTTACATATAGTATCGACAAATATGCACTCATATACAATACTCTCAAACTCATTCTTGGGTGTTACTAACCCTATCTCTATTGAGTTACTCATCCTAGGTAATTACTAACCTCATCTTTGATGAGACTTTACCCCACCAAAGCCAAGGTTCTCGCTTGACGTTGCGCTCTAATACCAAATGCGAAGGACCATTTCTTCGACCATCGAAAATCATCACTAATACATCCTTGGTATTCAAGCGCCACAAATCCAAGTGTCGGAGAGGCGGTTCTCCAAAGGTAAGAAAAAAAGTGAAAGAACAGAGCCTTCAAAGAAAGAAATAACATATATTATTTCAATATGTAATCTTTATAGTGAAAATTTTACACATTTATCAAAGTTAAACATGGACAATTATAAATATCTGTCTTTACAAATGCGAAATATAATAGTACACGAGTATGGTGGAAATAAATAAAAATCTTCAAAAGAATCTTCTAGCTCCATGCTCCAAGCTTTTCCAAATTTCTTCTAACTAAACATGACTAGTAGGATGCCCAGGAAAATTAGGGCACCCAAAGTTTAAGGGATGAAAAAAATAAACTTCGGGTCAGTCATAAGACTGGTGTAAGAAACACAAAATACGGATTTTGAAAACAAAAGGGTTTCTCATAGATCATGTCACACATAAACACGGAATGGGTTTATACATTATGATAACCAAAAACATTTTCTACGTAAAATCATTTGATATTATTTTTAATGACATTCTTTTAAAAAATTTTGCAAGTAAACTTATTAATCTTAGCCGAAATTGTTACAACTATTAAATTCCGGATATGTTAGGCTTTACAAACAAAACTCTTACAAGGCTCATTTGGAAAATGGATTCCATACAATGGGACGTGTAACAACCCAGTATTTTGTGATTATTTTATTTGTTTATCTTAATTATTTTACTTGAAATGTCCGATTTCAAAACTTTATTATATTTATTAAAATGAATAAATTTTGTTATTTTAAAAGTATATTTTGATTTTTGTGTGAATTATAAATTTCAAATCTGAATAAATAGAATATTTCCAGAAAAATGTGGACTTTCGTCAATTTGGTAAACTTTGACTTTAAATTTAAAATCTAAATATTTGAATTTTTGAATTTTATCTTTTATTATGAAAATAAATTTAATTTCAAGAATACTTTTTTTTCGTTGAAATTCGATTTATATTGTGAAAGTTATGCTTTTTACAATATTGGGTGTAAATTGATTTATTTAATAAAATTTTCTATTTTAAATTATATAAATAATATTTTTATTTGTTAAATCAGGTTCAAATATGTGTGCTATGACATTTTAGGTATATATCTTTATTTCAAAAATATTTTTAAAGTGTTGTAGTTATTTTTCCAAAACTAGTTATATTTTGTTTTCAATTTTCAATACTAGTTTACATATAATTAACTATATTCTTATATTTTTATATATTTTTTATAAAACTTATTTATTCATTTCATTTTATTTTATATTCAGTTTTATTTTAGTTACCTGTTTTTATTTTGATTTATTTAAATAAATGAAAAGGGAAATATCAAGAGACTTTAGCCTTTATAACCTTTGACCTTCCACCTTCACACCCCTTCAACCTTTGGGCCGTCCTTTCTCTTTCCTATAGCCATGTGTTTCTTTTATGAAATTCACATGAAAACACTCTTTCTCACTTCATTTTCATGCCACTTTCAGATGTGAAGAGGAAACCTTTGGTAATGTCTTCTTTTTCCCACTTTTTCTTCTCATTTCTATTGATTTTTCCTTTGAAATTGCCTTGCCTCATCATGCTTTAGCTCGGCCATACTCCTCCACCACCTCCTCCGACCAACTCCACCACTATCCACAGCCACTTCACCCTCCTTCCCCTCTGTCTTGACCAAGCCGTGACCCATCTAAGAAGATTACACCACAAAACTCCTCAAACACTTCAACTATTGCCTACCCGAGCTCCAAAAATCACCTAGTCTTCATTTTTCATCTAGACCACCTCCTTGGCCACCACCACCTGATCCTCCACCACCTTTGGCTGACACTCCAGACCCCACCTGACCTTCCCCTAGCATGGCCAAGCTCAATTGTCCTCAGGCTGAACCCAAAGCTTGCACAAAAACTCACTAATTTGCCTTGACCTTTGTATTTTCATGCCACAACCATAAACACCTTCATTTCCTTGCTAGGCCAACTCATGTTGGACCCATACCTGACCCATTCACACCACCATGGACGTGCACTTTAATCCCTAGGCCAAGCATGAGATGGGTGAAAGCAAGGTCATGTTGTTTGGTTCCTTATTGTGTGCATATTTCAAGTTGTGTAATGTGATATTTGAGTTGTATATTCATGTGTTTTATATTGTTTTGGTTGATATGTAACAAGACAAATAGCTTTGGCTCTCCCTCATTTGAATACGTAGTCGTGCCTTCGTGCTTTCTGGGTCTTTGTTTGTGTGTCAGAATCTGTTATCTCCAGCTTGTAGAGGTAAGTATTTCTTACCAGACATTCTGTGCTTATAAAATTACTAAACTGACACCATTTGAATCTGTAAATTTTATTATTATGTTATACCTGCCTGCGATATGATTCATATGATGTTCACCCTGTTTATACACTTGTCATATAATCTGTACTATTATATATTGCCATTCTATTTATTTATATCAGTTTATCACACTACAAGTTCCCTATAGAATAGAATCACTATGGGTTGAAATGATACATACCCGAACGGACAATAGAATAGGGAAAAATCATTATGGGCTGAAATGATAAGCCTGAGCGATTTTTATTTGTTTTATTTTACTTGGTATTGCGGGTTTGAAATAATAGAACCCGGATTTTTCCTTTGTAAATTACAGATTGAAATGATATATATTATCCGTATCATTTGACTATGGTTAGAAATTTTTTATATAGACCCGTTGTTAATATATATTTTCTTGAAATTATAGAATATGTTAAAAATGTAAATATTATGATATTTTGATTTAAATTTAAAAATGATTTTTACAAAATATTAGTGATTTTCTATAAGTTAAGTAAGTGGAATAAATAAATGGTAGAGGAGAATTTGAAATGTAAGTAAATTTTAGAATATATGATTTTGTTTATAAACGAAGTTTAAGTTAAGTAAGAAAATATGATAATTGATTCAAATTCAAGATTAATTTATGATTTTATAAAGTGTTATTGATTTTTCTATAAATTAAAAATATTTAAATAAATAAATGTTTAAAAATTGAAATTTGAAATATAACTTAACTTGGAAAATGTGAAATGGGTTTTAAAGATAAAAGTTAAGTTAAGAAAATAAAATGGAATTTAAATTTAATTTATGAAATGGTAAATTAAATTTAAATGTAAAGTAAATGAAATGTTATAAAAATGTGCATTTATGTTTATAAGTGAATTATATCAAAAGATTTGATAATTATTTGTGAAAATTTCACTTTATAAAATCATAAATTAAGGGGTATTTAAATGATTGTTCTTAAAGTGAGAAAATATGATTTTTATAATTTAAAATGGATTTAATTAAATTTTAAGTGTTTATGAAATTGTAGTGAATGTTTGGGATTTAAATTGAAAGCATTCATGAAATGCTATCATTTCTAAGGTTAACGTTATTACAGCATTTAGTAAATGCTGTAATTGATATAAATGAACTAAAAGACTAAATTGAACTAAGGCTATTACAACACATTGTAAGTGCTATAGTTGTAGAAATATAAACTAAAACCTATTACAGTATTTCTTTAAATGCTACCTTTGTAAAAATGAATTTTTTCAGATGTAAATTTTCCGTAGCATTTTCTAAATGCCGCGAAAACTGAAATTTCACTATTTTAATAAATTGAAGTGAATAAATGAATTCTGAAAATGGTAAAATTTTGAGAACTGAATGTTTTATTTTTAAATATAATAACTTCATTTTTAAATGATTTAAATGGAATATTTTGATTTGAAATATAAACCATTTTGAAATGTGATTTGAAATGGTATTTAAATTAAATAAAAAATGAATAAGGTTTTGGAAGGAAATGATATGTGATATTTTGAAATGGATTTGAAGTGATATTGAATTTTGAAATGATATTTGATTTAGAAGTACAAAATACCATTTTGGTGTCTTTAATTTATGGTTTAACTGATCCTTAGAGGATGGGCGATCCCAAGCATCCTTTAAGTTATTGTGCATTACTACTACAGTTCACTTGAGTTGGTTTACATTATATAAGTATGTATGTCCTGACTCGAGTGTTTTGTGTTTTACTTTACGCTTGGGTCAGCCTGAGTATTTACAGCTTAGCTTTGGATTTCTTTTCTGGAGCTAGGAATCGCTGGAGATTATGCTTGTCTAGTTATCTATTCCCTTTCAGTTTCAGTTGTACTATTTCAGCTCTGGTATTTATAAATTTCTATGTATTTGAGATTTCTATTGTATATGTTTTTTCAGACTGATATTGTGTATTATGTTTTAAGAGTTTGTTGTAGTAGCTTCATGAACTACTATGGTATTTTAATTTCCGCTATGAGTTATTATGATATTTCTGTATTTATGATTCTGTGATTGTTTTTCATTTGCTTCAAATTTATTTACAATGTGTTATTTTGAGCAATTCAAGTCCGATATGTATGGATGCGAATGACTGAAAATATCGGGCAGTTATAGTTGGTATCAAAACTTTGGTTTTAGGCAAACCATAGCCTGCGGAGCAAAAACTCATTAGAGATAGGGTAGAAATACCCTAGAATGAGTGAAATCAATCTCAGAATCCTTTCTTTGTGAGAGAACGTATTTCGAAGTATAAAATGATTTGCAAATGACTTTCAAAGAAGTTTCAAAGATTATTTTGGTGTAAAAATTTTCTTATTTTGAAATCAAGATTTTCTAAACTTCATATCTTCGGTATCCACCTTGTTAGAAATCTCTTGGTTAGGATTCTTATCGATTAGGATTCCTTGAACTTTGAAATGCTCCCATTGGTTCTGAAATCCAGTCTTGTCTTCTCTATTTTTATCCTTTTGATTTTGGGGCATTCCATAATTCCATAACTCCACTGACCTCTATAAAGATCGGTGATTCCGCAAATCTTTGAAGGATTTGTAAAGGTGTGAAACTCCTTTACAATTGGCATTGATTCACTGGAGTTTCTATATCCTCGATTTACGGTGCTATCTATCGCCTGTTCTATCTGGATTCTATCTCTGGTGATCGAATGTCGATTTGCCTTGGATTTCCGCATTGGTTATATTCCTGAAGTCATGGTTGACCGGTTAAAGTCGCCCGTGATTTATAAAGCTTATCATCTCGTATTTGGTAATTAAATTATCTTATCTTTGTTCGAGCTTATCTTTGAACCAAAATTCTATTGGATTAGAGTTCCTCTAAATTCGAATCTCTGTTTGTTTGAAATCCATCCTTGAATCATTTCTTGGAAAATTTGTGTTTGATTGTATTTTGAATTTGTGCATACATCGAAATTATTAATTTGATAAGGATGACCCTATTTTTATATAAAAAAGTGAAATGTTTTCAATGAGGATTATATTATTTTCTTTCTTTGAAAATTTGAAGCTTTGGAAGTATTTTAAATTTTGAAAATTTATAAGAATTTGGTTTATATAAAATGATTTATAACTGAAGGGTTTTGAATTTGAATTTTGAGGAATCGAACTCCGGTGTTTTGAAATCGGTTTTAAGATTTTGGAAAATATATAATAATAATATGAAAAGATATTCTCCTAATAAGAAATGTTTCAAATGTATTCGAATATATTCCTATGATTTCGAAGAGATTTCAAAGAAGTTTCAAGAAAATAAAGTCCAGAACCCACGTATGTCGCTGGAAAATAATTTTGGTGATGAATGCATGCATCATTGACATTGATTTTCGAGTTTCTAAGTGGGGAGGAGGCCACTCTAGTAGCTTTGCTATGCAAGTGATTTTTTGAAAAAAATTGATTTCAGATTTTGAAGTATGGTTTGATGTTCAAAAGATATATGCATGTATATTTGAAATGATTTAAAGTAAGCCGGTGTTCAGTCCTTGAGTTTTAGATTGTTTTAGTATAACCTTATCTATTGGAATTGATTTACTGATTTGTTGGTGATTTCCAACTTTTAGATTTTAAATACGATTTCTTCGTATATATTTTAAATTTCGGACCCTTCCAAATCAAGGTTTAATTTTCAAAGCTACGTAATATTGAAAAATATAAATCACTCGATTAGGTAAATGAGTTGAAAATATTTTGTTAAGTAAATGAATAAGACTATTTTGAATTACACTGATGTGGAATTTAGTTTTGAAATGTTTTAAATAAAATTTAGTTTTAAATAGTTTGAAAAAGGTAAATTGATCTTTTGAATAGAAATAAATAGTTTAAAGGTGTTAAAGGGATTAAACTTGGAATTCATTTTTGATATAATTGATTTTGAGAAAGATATTTGGTTTTGAAAATAAATTGGATAGTAAAACCCAGTATTTATGTGATGGTTTTAGAAATGAATTTGTTTGACATAAATTTTGTTGATTTGGAAACTTGGATTATTTTCTAAATCTATTGTCTTGAGAAACTTTAATATTGAGTATATGTAATTTGGAAGAAATGATTTGGCGAAATCATATATGATTTTGAAACTAAAATGTTATAAATAGGCTAATCTAGCCAAAATCATCAGGTCGGTCCACCGGACTACCTGAGTCGGTCGACCGAACCAAAGGTTGGGAACCTCTTGGGACAGCAGGTCGGTCGGCCGAACCCTGTACTCGGTCGACCGAACCTTAAAACAGAAAGTGCTAATGCACTTGGAAGCAGGTCGGTCGACCGGACCAGAGGGGTCGGTCGGCCGAGCCTGTTTCCAGCCTCATCCATGCCTATTACAAATGAGGTTCAATCTTGACCAAGATTGCATTCGCACGAGCAACGGCGCTAAGGGTTTATGTCAATCGACTACCCGGCCCTATATGCTCCTCGATGCATCACCAAAAACATGTTCAAACATAGAAGTTAGGATTTTTAACGAATTGAACTCAAAACACTAAAAATTGGAATATACACCAATTCAATCCAAACCAAAAGCAAATGCACACGAATAAGTGTTAGGAATTCATACCTAACATTCGAAGATAAATATAAGCATAGATGTGAGATAAAAATCTCACCTTTTTAACTCAAGAACAAGAAGAAGAAGCTCAAAAGCAAAGGAAAGGCTAACCACTCTTCACTCTTACTCAACAAGCTTCAATCTATGAATAAAACACATATTTTCCTAAATTAGGTTTAGGATATTTTCTGAAATTGAAGAGGAGAAGAGATGGAGAAGATGGAGAAGAGGCTTACCTATCCTTCTCTTTGAATTTGGGGCAAGAATTTGGATTATCAAGAGCAACTAGGGCTTGGGAGTTTCTATTTCCTCTTCCCTTCCCCCATTTAACATAAAAGCTTGAGTATTAGGAAAATAGAAAAGAAGTGAATGAAGAGGAGAGGGTTGGAACTGAATACATAAGTGGGCTCAGCCCAAACCAAAACCCTAAGTGAAAAGTAGCAAAATTCAACTTTCTCCAAACATATCGAAGCTTATACTTAAAAAGGTCGCAAACGGCATTTTGAACTAAATGGAGGTAGTCTCGAGTCCCAATTCGACCGTATGCAAAAAGTAGCTTTTCGGACTAAAATCCGACTAACGATAAAATATTTAAATATAAAATCGATAAATATGCGGGTTGTTACAGTGGAGTTCAGAAGCAGCAGAGTAGACCCAATACTTTATTGGATCGGCTAATTAAGAGTAAGCTGTTCTGTTTGGTAAAGAGAGAACGGTTTTCTTTGGGAATTGGTCTGTGTTGATCGCAAAAGTGACTTGCGATAGTTTGAGTGTTCTTTTGAGGTATTGAAGAATTTTTGGTTGTCTTTTGAGGAGTCAGAGGTTTGTCCACTTCTGAAGATTGAGTTTTCTTATCGTCTAGATTCCAGGAGTGCTACCGGTGGATCAGCTAACAGAAGGAGGATTTCTCAAGATAGGTTTGGTGAGGCAGCTCAGGATTGGTAGAACATCTGAGTTTCTTTGGATATGTTGAGCCATATTTATGGAAAGTGATGTCCAGTTTGTGCTCATATTCTCCATCAGCAGTGTCTTCCGTGCCAGATCAGAGTTGTGCAACAGAAGCAGTTTGGAAATGCTTCTGTTTTGTCTTTTCCGGATAGAAAAAGTGAGTTTGTTCTTCTAATGTTTGAAGAGTAGAGTTGGTGATCTTAGTCTTGGTTGATCTTGAGGAGATTGTTGTGTTGGATTGCTTTTGGTCTAGATTGTTTTTAGAGGAATCAGCAAGAGTTGAGCTGATCAGTTTGGATGTAGACAGCCCGGGATCGTCAAAAGAATTTTGGAAATAAGAGATGAAGGAATTTGGATCCGGAGTCAGGAGATTTGTTTTGGATCTCTTCTGTGTTTGGTTAGATTGGTGTTTGGTTTTCAAGAATTGAATTGCCAGTTGGGATAGCTGGGATTCAATGAGATTCACGTATCTCTGAGGGAGTACGTGTATGAGTTATCTTTAGAAGTGGAACCAGCTGTTCAGGAAGGTTTGGTTGTTGAGTCAGACTCGTCTGTAGTCTGATATCCTGTTTAGTTCTATAGATCTAGATGAGTAGAAGCTCTGTAACTTCGTAGTTTTGATTGTTTGTATATTGTAGAGCGAGTATCCCGGTATATATATACTTGGGGAAACTCGTCGAAAATTTATCCATAATTTTATCTGGATAATTAAATTTGTTTGATTAGATAAATTGGTTGCTATGGCTGTTAGCATATGATTGATGTATGTTTGTGATTTAAAATTTAAAATTTTAAAAGGGGTTATTAAATTATCTTTGCTTTTAAATTTCGGGGACGAAATTCTTTTAAGGGGGGAGGAATGTGATATCCCGGAAATTTTAGCAATATCAATTTAATAATCTATATTTAAAATTAAATTGATTTGATAAAATTTTAATAAAAATTTACTTGATTTTATAATCCAATTAAATAAATGTGTAATTGATGAATTTTATCTTTTAAAAGCTAATAATTGTTTTCCTATTTATAATGTATATTTATATATATATTGTAAATAGATAAGTTTGATTTGTAGTTTAATTAACAAATAAAATCTTGTTTTAAATTCTAAAAATCATCTTGATAATTTGGATTTATGTATAGAAAATTTAAAATATCATTTATATATAAAACATTAATGCATTTAAACAAGTTAAATAAGATAAGTAATTTATGATTTCTTTTATATGATTTAAATTGATAAAAATGTTATTTTCAAATAATATTGATAATGTATAATTATAGATAAATTTTAAAAGTCAATATTGTTATTACTTTAAAATTTAATATGTTAATATAAATTAGTTTTAAAATTGGATTTTTAAATATATGAATAACATTTGGAATTGAATTAATTTTGAATTCAAAAAGTAATCATATTTAAATTATTTGGTAAGCTATCATATTTTTATAATTTGTTTCATTTCATTTTCTTTAAAGTGAAATGCATAGACATTTACATATGAAGATGATTTATATACATAAGTACTTAATAAATAAAGAAAAAGGTTTCTTTTACTTTTAAAATAAATAAAAACAATTAAAATAATTCTCAAACACATGTTATCATATTAAGTGGTATAGTGACAAGTGTAGTTGATTTAAATTACTAATGTGACAAATGTTGTTTCTTTTACATGTGTCCATATATTTTTAATTTTTCTTTTAATTTATAAATAAATCATTTTTATCTTATATAAGCATGTATCTTCAAGCTCTATTCTTTTCCAATCTTCATTTTTTTTTAAAAGTTAAGAGGAAAAAAAAAATCTCAGCTGAAACAAAATTTACTTTAAAACTCTTAAAAATCAAATCTGTAACCATATTTCTCAAAACAAAATCTGGAAATTCTTTTTAAACCAAAATCTGAAGTTCCTTTCATATTCTTCAACCTGAAACCTTTTCAATAACAAATGTAAAGCCTGCATTTCCAATTGAAACAAGATCAAGCCTCTGCATTTTTTTATGTTCTGGAATCAAAGCCTGCATGCAAGTTAAATCAAGTTCAAGTCCCATTAACCTGCATGCAGATCTAAATGCAAGCAACTCAGTTCTTTTTAAAGCATGCAACTTCAAGTTTTCCAAATTTAAAAGATTCTAATGCATATAGAAGCTAGCCTGCATGCAAAATTCAATCAGTAGGCAACTCAGTTCCTAAAGCATGAAATCAAAGCTCTGTTTCTTGCAATAACAGGTGAGTAACTCTTTTTTTGAAAATCTAAATATAACTGTTGCTTAAATAGATATGTTTGTGTATGCCATTTAGATTGCATGTTGATTTGTTTGCCTGTGCATATGATTTTAAGAGTATTGCTGAGTTTGAATGTTTGTGACTGTGCTCATATGATTCAAGTTCCAGATTCTTATACATATAAATTAAAACAAAATCCTCTTGTTCTTGTTTAAATTTTGTTAAGGATTAAGTTCTGAAGCAAATGTGTAAATTTATAACACAGTTTAGTTCAAAAATTTATTTATGTAAAATAAAATAGGGTGATGCTTCTGAAATTTGTAAAACTTCAGAGTATGTTAAATCAAATTGAAACTCAAACATTATAAAATATAAATTCAGTGTTATAATCTGAAAACTTAAACAAAATAATGATTTTTAAAACTAAAATCATATTGTTTAGTTAGGATTTGGAACTGCAGTACCCATTTGAACATAAATTGGGTTTTTAGCTAAGTCTGATGATCGAGTTAATTTGAGTGTTTGGAATTCTTGGGGATGGTAGAGCAGTGATCTGGGGATGTGGCAAAAATGTCAGGAAGTTGAACAGAGACAGGTGGAGGCAATGGAAGGTGGATGGAGTCTGTTAACCTAGTTTTGAGCAGTTTTGTAATTTTAGATCATTACGATCCTCTGGTTGATCGAGTTCGATGAAACTCTGGGGGAAGAAGCTAGGGCATGAACGAGGGCATGGCCGGAGCCGCCGGTGATCTGGTGGTCAGTGGTGGTAGTACAAGACGGTTTCAGGTTTTGGGGTTTGAAGTTTATGCTGTTGCCAGGTTTCTGATTTGGGTCGGGGAAACTCGAATTGGATTTCGAGCATATTATGAATCTTTGACGGTCGGGATATGATGTAGTGATGGACGGCGACTTGTACGTTGGTTGGGTAGTCGCCGGAGGTGGCTACAGCCACCGTGCGTATGCACGGTGAAGGATGGTGTCAGGGGATGTTTTGGGTTATGCAGTATTTTAGTCACGAGATTTACTCGAGAAATTGGAGTTTTTGCTTGAAGTTTCGCATAGTTTTACTCGGAGTAAATAGAAGGTGGACTCGGGTATCTTTAGGGTTACAGGTTTCCAGAGAAACCTGAATCTTTTCAACTTTAAATTTAAAAGTAAAATTTGAATCAAGTTTTAAAATAAACTTTAAAGCTTAAATTCTGAGTATGGATTCCAAACTAAGTTTGAATCCCAGTTTAAAATGTAATTTAAATTTTATAAATTAAAATATTCAAACAATCTAAAAAGGGGTTTAAATAGTTTAAGTTTAAAAAGTAAAGCTTAAAAATAAAAGTAGAAATTTTACCTTGATTTAAATCTAGATTCAAATTCAGATTTGAATCATAATTTAGAAATAAGGGAAGTTTCTAAAATTTAAACTGTTTAAATACAACTTTGAATGTTAAAGCTAATTTTAAAATATGATTTGTATTTGACATGAATTTGGGTTTGAATTTCTTCTAACTTCTTTTATAAAATAAGGAATCTTTAGTATAAGATTTAAAGGTTTTGAATGTTTTAAAACTTTATTTAAGTTAAGTTTGATTTCTTTTTAAATTTTGAACTTAAAATGTAATTTGAAACAATTTTAAGTTAAATTGTTTTAAAGTTACTTTATTTATGATAAAGTAACCATGAATAAGAAATGTTTTATTTTTAAAAGTAAATTTAAGATTTAATGATCTTTGTTTCATTAAATTAGTAAGGTAATTTAAATAATTTAATTAATTAATTTGTTTAATTAATTAAAGATTTGAAATAAATTAAGGTAATTAAATTAGTAATTAATTTAAGTTAATTACTTAAGAAAGGTAATTAAGAAATTGTTAATAAGTTAATGAAGATCATTAACTGTGATTATTTATTAATTAATTAATGTGATTAATTTTGATAATTAATTGGATTAATTAATTTAAATAATCAATTATGAAACTTAATTAAGTATGATTACCTTATGGAAATAATTAAAGATATTAATTACTCTTTGTAATTAATTTATTAATTGGATTAGTCTAAATTAATTAATTAAGTTTAATTAATTTGGAATAGTCTTTAGATGGGTTGATAAGTAATCATTGAGAAATAATTACTTAGAGAAGTAATTAAGATAAGTAAATTACTGGAGGAAATTAATGGAAGTATGGTATTTAGGGATTAATTACTTTGTGTAATTAATGTGAAGATAATTTCTTTATGAAGTAATTAATTACTTAAGGAAATCTATTTAAGCATTTATTAATTAAGTTAATTGAAATAATTAAGTGATGTAATTAATTAAGAGTAATTAATTACTAATGAGATTAATCAAGATTGATTAATAAATATAATTAATTATTAAATATAATTAATTAAGAAGTAATTAAAGAAGTAATTAAGGGTAGTTAATTACTAAATGTAATTAATCAAGAATGATTAATAATTATGGATTAATTAAGGTTAATTACTTAATGTAATTAATTTAAATAAGTAATTAATTTAAATATAATTAAGGATCATTAATTAATATAATTAATGATGTAATTAAGGATTAATTAAGATTAATTAATCAATGATAAGTGATTAAGGAAGTAATTAATTAATGAAATTAATTAATTAATGAAGTAATTAAAGGTTAATTACTGAATTTGGTTAAGGATAGTTAATTTGTAAAATTAATTAGGATAATTACTTGAATGTAATTAAGGGATAATTAATCAAGGGTGATTAATTAAGGTGATTAATTTGAGATTAATTAATTAATTGATTAGTAATCAATTGAGGGTTAAGTAAGCAAGTTTTAAATGGGAAGTAATTAATTTAATTCATTTTAAAGATAGAAGTAATTAATTTAATACATTTTAAATTGATTATAGATGGTGTGATTATAGATCCTTGCTTATGAATAGATGATTTGGTTTGACTTGAATGGTTTTAATCTCAGACATGAGATAAATTATGTTGTGTGTTATGGATGCATTGGTTGCATTGTGATGGTATGAGTTATATATGGATGATGGTAATATAGATTGTCACTTTGTGATGATTTCTTGTTTATGATAATATTGTTGATTATCTATTATGATGATGTGAAGCATCTATCTGTGTGTATATAGATAGTTTAAATTGAATTGTTTTAAACTTAAAACAACTTGGACCTAAAAGACACGCTTTGGATTTCGATGAGACCGGGATCGGGTTTCCATATTTGGATATACGAAAACCACATCGATTCCAAATAACGTTAGGTCGTGAATCTAAGTGGAGCAAGTGAAGACTCGAGGTGTAAGAGCTATACGTCAGTATAACTCTGTGGGTGATTCCGTAATGAGTTTGACGGAATAGTGCTTATAGATTCGAGATGGTGAATCAGAGTGCAAGGGCTATGGTCGTTGACTCTGAGGGTGATTCCAATAATGAGTGCAACGAGATAGTGCCTTCGGTTTCGTTCGAACCCGGAACGAACTTGTATGGATTGAATGCTTTCAACACATCGTCAGGCGGACGATGAGCATTCTAAGTGATGTGCCCTATAAAGGTAATCGTAACCTCAAGCCTCATCAACCGGGAATGGCTAAAACAGGAGGTGCAGCAAGGCTTCATGGGTGGCCCCCACTTGAGAGCAAGATTTACCCCTGTCTAGAAGTCCCTTTATATTCGACTGTGTGGGGCGGTTGAATCGCGACAACTGTCGGGGTTGTCTTGTTCGAAACTGTTCAGTAAGGAATGGGTCCGGCCTTGTGTTGCAGGGGAGTGGGAGTACTCCTCGGTACGGGGATCTAGGCCACGTACTGTGACGGGCGGTACCCCAGTAGCACTGCCATTGTATGGAATCCAAAATCCAATAAGTGTCAACGGTTTTGATTGTATTACCCACTTCTGTGGCTAGTAGCTGGAATTTAATCATGTAACAATTTCGGCTATTTCATATTTACTTGGAAACCCTAGACCTATTATAATATCACTGGATTTCCTATCAAATGTTTTGGTTAGCGTAAGGTAAAAACTTTTCCATGTTTATGAGTGGGAAGTCTTATGTGATACCTTTCTTTTCCAAAGTTTTTCAAAAGTTAAGCAACTTTAACCTGTTACTCACACCAGACCCATGTCTAACCCGGAGTTTATTTTTGTTTTTCATAAACTCTTGGGTACTCAAATTTTTACGAGTAGCTAAGGGATTCAGGTTTGGATTCGGGTTAGCTTTGACGAATATTGGAGGAGCAATGGAGCAGGAGGCTTCTGCGTTAGATATTAGTATTCCGCCGTGTGTTCTGTGATTGGCTCTGAGATCGTATTATGTTGTAAATACTAGACAGGTGTTTGTAACTGTCTAGTATGTGTTGTATTATCTGTGTACTCTGATAGTGGTTGTAAACTATGTAAATATTTTATGTTTATTGATATAATTTATTCGTTCCGCTGTTTAGATTCTGATGTGTTTCTTCTTCTTTCTTCTCTTTCTTTCTATTCTCTATCCCTTTCTTTCTTATTAGCGATGCGACTTCCTGGAGTTTGGTAGTTGGGTGGTTACAGTGGTATCAGAGCATTAGGTTGAGTGAATACCTAGGCTCTGGAATGGTGTCTATCTTGAGAGAGCGTATTTGTAATTTCAATATATATATATATATATATATATATATATATATATATATATATATATATTCTACCTACCTGTTGGGTTACCTGTTCAGGTATTCCAACGTAAGTCATAAAGGTAGATAAGGTAGTGGTGTGTATAACACGATTACTACCATTGGTTGGAGTTTGAATGTTTGAGGTTGGAAGTGTATTTGTCGAGACTGTAAACCTAATACCGTCTCGAGTGATTTGTGCAGTGGTGTAGAGATTTCATCGATCTCTGAAGGTAACCTGTTAAGGTTCAGAGTTTATTTTGAAGATGGATGGGTTGAGTTTGGATCTGTCAGTTTGGCAGAAGTATGTGGTGATATTTTGATACCTCAGGAAGTGGTAGCTGCGTGATGAGATACAGTAGATATGGATATTTCCGAAGATATTTTCTTTGGAACGAGTTAGGAAGTGTGTCTGCTTCGGTGTTGTGGCTGGGTTCAGCAGGATGTGGTGTTTGGTTTTGAGGGCCGAGTTTCTCGAAGAACTTCAAATAAGGAAGTTTTGGCATTGGTGTCAGCAGTGCAGCTCGGAGTGTCTGTGTTGGCAGAAGTTGACTGGCTGAGTAGTATCTGAAGGTGGAGTTCAGAAGCAGCAGAGTAGACCCAATACTTTATTGGATCGGCTAATTAAGAGTAAGCTGTTCTGTTTGGTAAAGAGAGAACGATTTTCTTTGGGAATTGGTCTATGTTGATCACAAAAGTGACTTGCGATAGTTTGAGTGTTCTTTTGAGGTATTGAAGAATTTTTGGTTGTCTTTTGAGGAGTCAGAGGTTTGTCCACTTCTGAAGATTGAGTTTTCCTATCGTCTAGATTCCAGGAGTGCTACCGGTGGATCAGCTAACAGAAGGAGGATTTCTCAAGATAGGTTTGGTGAGGCAGCTCAGGATTGGTAGAACATCTGAGTTTCTTTGGATATGTTAAGCCATATTTCTAGAAAGTGATGTCCAGTTTGTGCTCATATTCTCCATCAGCAGTGTCTTCCGTGCCAGATCAGAGTTGTGCAACAGAAGCAGTTTGGAAATGCTTCTGTTTTGTCTTTTCCGGATAGAAAAAGTGAGTTTGTTCTTCTAATGTTTGAAGAGTAGAGTTGGTGATCTTAGTCTTGGTTGATCTTGAGGAGATCGTTGTGTTGGATTGCTTTTGGTCTAGATTGTTTTTAGAGGAATCAACAAGAGTTGAGCTGATCAGTTTGGATGTAGACAGCCCGGGATCGTCAGATGAATTTTGGAAATAAGAGATGAAGGAATTTGGATCCGGAGTCAGGAGATTTGTTTTGGATCTCTTCTGTGTTTGGTTAGATTGGTGTTTGGTTTTCAAGAATTGAATTGCCAGTTGGGATAACTGGGATTCGATGAGATTCACGTATCTCTGAGGGAGTACGTGTATGAGTTATCTTTAGAAGTGGAACCAGCTGTTTAGGAAGGTTTGGTTGTTGAGTCAGACTCGTCTGTAGTCTGATATCCTGTTTAGTTCTATAGATCTAGATGAGTAGAAGCTCCGTAACTTCGTAGTTTTGATTGTTTGTATATTGTAGAGCGAGTATCCCGGTATATATATATACTTGGGGAAACTCGTGGAAAATTTATCCAGAATTTTATCTGGATAATTAAATTTGTTTGATTAGATAAATTGGTTGCTATGGTTGTTAGCATATGATTGATGTATGTTTGTGATTTAAAATTTAAAATTTTAAAAGGGGTTATTAAATTATCTCTGCTTTTAAATTTCGGGGACGAAATTCTTTTAAGGAGGGAGGAATATGATATCCCGGAAATTTTAGCAATATCAATTTAATAATCTATATTTAAAATTAAATTGATTTGATAAAATTTTAATAAAAATTTACTTGATTTGATAATCCAATTAAATAAATGTGTAATTGATGAATTTTATCTTTTAAAAGCTAATAATTATTTTCCTATTTATAATGTATATTTATATATATATATATATATTGTAAATAGATAAGTTTGATTTGTAGTTTAATTAACAAATAAAATCTTGTTTTAAATTCTAAAAATCATTTTGATAATTTGGATTTATGTACAGAAAATTTGAAATATCATTTATATATAAAACATTAATGCATTTAAACAAGTTAAATAAGATAAGTAATTTATGATTTCTTTTATAAATGATTTAAATTGATAAAAATGTTATTTTCAAATAATAATGATAAATGTATAATTATAGATAAATTTTAAAAGTCAATATTGTTATTACTTTAAAATTTAATATGTTAATGTAAATTAGTTTTAAAATTGGATTTTTAAATATATGAATAACATTTGGAATTGAATTAATTTTGAATTCAAAAAGTAATCATATTTAATTATTTGGTAAGCTATCATATTTTTATAATTTGTTTCATTTCATTTTCTTTAAAGTGAAATGCATAAACATTTACATATGAAGACGATTTATATACATAAGTACTTAATAAATAAAGAAAAGGGGTTTCTTTTACTTTTAAAATAAATAAAAATAATTAAAATAATTCTCAAACACATGTTATCATATTAAGTGGTATAATGACAAGTGTAGTTGAATTAAATTACTAATGTGACAAATGTTGTTTCTTTTACAAGTGTCCATGTATTTTTAATTTTTCTTTTAATTTATAAATAAATCATTTTTATCTTATATAAGCATGTATCTTCAAGCTCTATTCTTTTCCAATCTTCATTTTTTTTAAAGTTAAGAGGAAAAAAATCTCAGCTGAAACAAAATTTACTTTCAAACTCTTAAAAATCAAATCTGTAACCATATTCCTCAAAACAAAATCTGGAAATTCTTTTTAAACCAAAATCTGAAGTTCCTTTCATATTCTTCAACCTGAAACCTTTTCAATAACAAATGTAAAGCCTGCATTTCCAATTGAAACAGGATCAAGCCTCTGCATTCTTTTAAGTTCTGGAATCAAAGCCTGCGTGCAAGTTAAATCAAGTTCAAGTCCCATTAACCTGCATGCAGATCTAAATGCAAGCAACTCAGTTCTTTTTAAAGCATGCAACTTCAAGTTTTCCAAATTTAAAAGATTCTAATGCATATAGAAGCTAGCCTGCATGCAAAATTCAATCAGTAGGCAACTCAGTTCCTAAAGCATGAAATCAAAGCTCTGTTTCTTGCAATAACAGGTGAGTAACTCTTCTTTTGAAAATTTAAATATAACTGTTGCTTAAATAGATATGTTTGTGTATGCCATTTAGATTGCATGTTGATTTGTTTGCCTGTGCATATGATTTTAAGAGTATTGCTGAGTTTGAATGTTTGTGACTGTGCTCATATGATTCAAGTTCCAGATTCTTATACATATAAATTAAAACAAAATCCTCTTGTTCTTGTTTAAATTTTGTTAAGGATTAAGTTCTGAAGCAAATGTGTAAATTTATAACACAGTTTAGTTCAGAAATTTATTTATGTAAAATAAAATAGGGTGATGCTTCTGAAATTTGTAAAACTTCAGAGTATGTTAAATCAAATTGAAACTCAAACATTATAAAATATAAATTCAGTGTTATAATCTGAAAACTTAAACAAAATAATGATTTTTAAAACTAAAATCATATTGTTTAGTTAGGATTTGGAACTGCAGTACCCATTTGAACAGAAATTGGGTTTTTAGCTAACTCTGATGATCGAGTTAATTTGAGTGTTTAAAATTCTTGGGGATGGTAGAGCAGTGATCAGTGGATGTGGCAAAAATGTCAGGAAGTTGAATAGAGACAGGTGGAGGCAATGGAAGGTGGATGGAGTCTGTTAACCTAGTTTTGAGCAGTTTTGTAATTTTAGATCATTACGATCCTCTGGTTGATCGAGTTCGATGAAACTCTGGGGGGAAGAAGCTAGGGCATGAACGAGGGCATGGCCGGAGCCGCCGGTGATCTGGTGGTCAGTGGTGGTAGTACGAGACGGTTTCAGGTTTTGGGGTTTGAAGTTTATGTTGTTGCCAGGTTTCTGATTTGGGTCGGGGAAACTCGAATTGGATTTCGAGCAGATTATGAATCTTTGACGGTCGCGATATGATGCAGTGATGGATGACGACTTGTTCATTGGTTGGGTAGTGGCCGGAGGTGGCTACAGCCACCGTGCATATGAACGGTGATGGATGGTGTCAGGGGATGTTTTGGGTTATGCAGTATTTTAGTCACGAGATTTACTCGAGAAATTAGAGTTTTTGCTCGAAGTTTCGCATAGTTTTACTCGGAGTAAATAGAAGGTGGACTCGGGTATCTTAAGGGTTACAGGTTTCCAGAGAAACCTGAATCTTTTCAACTTTAAATTTAAAAGTAAAATTTGAATCAAGTTTTAAAATAAACTTTAAAGCTTAAATTCTGATTATGGATTCAAAACTAAGTTTGAATCCCAGTTTAAAATGTAATTTAAATTTTATAAATTAAAATATTCAAACAATCTAAAAAGGGTTTAAATAGTTTAAGTTTAAAAAGTAAAGCTTAAAAATAAAAGTAGAAATTTAACCTTGATTTAAATCTAGATTCAAATTCAGATTTGAATCATAATTTAGAAATAAGGGAAGTTTCTAAAATTTAAACTATTTAAATACAACTTTGAACGTTAAAGCTAATTTTAAAATATGATTTGTTTTTGAGATGAATTTGGGTTTGAATTTCTTTTAACTTCTTTTATAAAATAAGGAATCTTTAGTATAAGATTTAAAGGTTTTGAATGTTTTAAAACTTTATTTAAGTTAAGTTTGATTTCTTTTTAAATTTTGAACTTAAAATGTAATTTGAAACAATTTTAAGTTAAATTGTTTTAAAGTTACTTTATTTATGATAAAGTAACCATGAATAAGAAATGTTTTATTTTTAAAAGTAAATTTAAGATTTAATGATCTTTGTTTCATTAAATTAGTAAGGTAATTTAATTAATTTAATTAATTAATTAATTTAATTAATTAAAGATTTGAAATAAATTAAGGTAATTAAATTAGTAATTAATTTAAGTTAATTACTTATGAAAGGTAATTAAGAAATTGTTAATAAGTTAATGAAGATCATTAACTGTGATTATTTATTAATTAATTAATGTGATTAATTTTGATAATTAATTGGATTAATTAATTTAAATAATCAATTATGAAACTTAATTAAGTATGATTACCTTATGGAAATAATTAAAGATATTAATTACTCTTTGTAATTAATTTATTAATTGGATTAGTCTAAATTAATTAATTAAGTTTAATTAATTTGGAATAGTCTTTAGATGGGTTGATAAGTAATCATTGAGAAATAATTACTTAGAGAAGTAATTAAGATAAGTAAATTACTGGAGGAAATTAATGGAAGTATGGTATTTAGGGATTAATTACTTTGTGTAATTAATGTGAAGATAATTTCTTTATGAAGTAATTAATCACTTAAGGAAATCTATTTAAGCATTTATTAATTAAGTTAATTGAAATAATTAAGTGATGTAATTAATTAAGAGTAATTAATTACTAATGAGATTAATCAAGATTGATTAATAAATATAATTAATTTTTAAATATAATTAATTTTGAAGTGATTAAAGAAGTAATTAAGGGTAGTTAATTACTAAATGTAATTAATCAAGAATGATTAATAATTATGGATTAATTAAGGTTAATTACTTAATGTAATTAATTTAAATAAGTAATTAATTTAAATATAATTAAGGATCATTAATTAATATAATTAATGATGTAATTAAGGATTAATTAAGATTAATTAATCAATGATAAGTGATTAAGGAAGTAATTAATTAATGAAATTAATTAATTAATGAAGTAATTAAAGGTTAATTACTGAATTTGGTTAAGGATAGTTAATTTGTAAAATTAATTAGGATAATTACTTGAATGTAATTAAGGGATAATTAATCAAGGGTGATTAATTAAGGTGATTAATTTGAGATTAATTAATTAATTGATTAGTAATCAATTGAGGGTTAAGTAAGCAAGTTTTAAATGGGAAGTAATTAATTTAATTCATTTTAAAGATAGAAGTAATTAATTTAATACATTTTAAATTGATTATAGATGGTGTGATTATAGATCCTTGCTTATGAATAGATGATTTGGTTTGACTTGAATGGTTTTAATCTCAGACATGAGATAAATTATGTTGTGTGTTATGGATGCATTGGTTGCATTGTGATGGTATGAGTTATATATGGATGATGGTAATATAGATTGTCACTTTGTGATGATTTCTTGTTTATGATAATATTGTTGATTATCTATTATGATGATGTGAAGCATCTATCTGTGTGTATATAGATAGTTTAAATTGAATTGTTTTAAACTTAAAACAACTTGGACCTAAAAGACACGCTTTGGATTTCGATGAGACCGGGATCGGGTTTCCATATTTGGATATCCGAAAACCACATCGATTCCAAATAACGTTAGGTCGTGAATCTAAGTGGAGCAAGTGAAGACTCGAGGTGTAAGAGCTATACGTCAGTATAACTCTGTGGGTGATTCCGTAATGAGTTTGACGGAATAGTGCTTATAGATTCGAGATGGCGAATCAGAGTGCAAGGGCTATGGTCGTTGACTCTGAGGGTGATTCCAATAATGAGTGCAACGAGATAGTGCCTTCGGTTTCGTTCAAACCCGGAACGAACTTGTATGGATTGAATGCTTTCAACACATCGTCAGGCGGACGATGAGCATTCTAAGTGATGTGTCCTATAAAGGTAATCGTAACCTCAAGCCTCATCAACCGGGAATGGCTAAAACAGGGGAGGTGCAGCAAGGCTTCGTGGGTAGCCCCCACTTGAGAGCAAGATTTACCCCTGTCTAGAAGTCCCTTTATATTCGGCTGTGTGGGGCGGTTGAATCGCGACAACTGCCGGGGTTGTCTTGTTCGAAACTGTTCAGTATGGAATGGGTCCAGCCTTGTGTTGCAGGGGAGTGGGAGTCGGTACGGTGATCTAGGCCACGTACTGTGATGGGAGGTACCCCAGTAGCCCTGCCATTGTATGGAATCCAAAATCCAATAAGTGCCAACGGTTTTGATTGTATTACCCACTTTTGTGGCTAGTAGCTGGAATTTTATCATGTAACAATTTCGGCTATTTCATATTTACTTGGAAACCCTAGACCTATTATAATATCACTGGATTTCCTATCAAATGTTTTGGTTAGCGTAAGGTAAAAACTTTTCCATGTTTATGAGTGGGAAGTCTTACGTGATACCTTTCTTTTCAAAAAAATTTCAAAAGTTAAGCAACTTTAACCTGTTACTCACACCAGACCCATGTCTGACCCGGAGTTTATTTTTGTTTTTCATAAACTCTTGGGTACTCAAATTTTTACGAGTAGCCAAGGGATTCAGGTTTGGATTCGGGTTAGCTTTGACGAATATTGGAGGAGCAATGGAGCAGGAGGCTTCTGCGTTAGATATTAGTATTCCGCTGTGTGTTCTGTGATTGGCTCTGAGATTGTATTATGTTGTAAATACTAGACAGGTGTTTATAACTGTCTAGTATGTGTTGTATTATCTGTGTACTCTGATAGTGGTTGTAAACTATGTAAATATTTTATGTTTATTAATATAATTTATTCATTCCGCTGTTTAGATTCTGATGTGTTTCTTCTTCTTTCTTCTCTTTCTTTCTATTCTCTATCCCTTTCTTTCTTATTAGCGATGCGACTTCCTGGAGTTTGGAAGTTGGGTCGTTACAGCTGATTTGTTTGGATTGTACTTTCCATATCTATTTTTAAAAAGCTTTCCAGTATTTTCACCGGGTGTTGAAAAAATCTACTAAGCACCTGGAGAATTCTAGCTTTGCGCCTGATCAACACATGGCCAGAGTCTACAGGAACGAAAGTAAACTTGTTAAGACATCGAGTTATAAAACTATTTTCATAAAGTATTATATAAAAGATATTTTGATCATTTATTTTACTTTTCTAAATAATTTAAAAATGTTTTAAATATTTCTTACTTTGAACTAACAAATTTGAATCAAATGACTATTCATCATATTATAAAAATTTTAAAATGTTATGAATATAAATTTTAAATTGAAATTTAGATGGTTTTAAAATAATGGTTCATCCTTGTCTTTCAACCTACTTTCCCTTCTAGCTACTTCTATCCTTCTTACTCTTCGAGGGTCCTTTCCGCAGTGTGGAAAGAGTTGGTTCTTTGGCTTATCATTTGGATTTGCCCGAGAAGCTTTCTGGAGTGCATGATGTATTCCATGTCTCACATCTTCTCTGGTATCTTCTTGACCCATCTCTTTTGTTCAACCTTCTGCTCTTGATAGTTTGGATATTGATCCTAATCTGATTGTTGAGAGTAAGCCACTTCGTATTGTCGACAGAGGTACGAAGCAGCTACGAAAGAAATTTGTTAGTCTAATCAAAGTACTTCACAGTACTGATGATTGGTGTAACAACCCTGTATTTTGTGATTTATTTTAATTGTATATTTTAATTATTTTAATCGAACTTTGATTTAAAAACTTATTTTATTTATTTTAAATGATTAATTTTTTTCTTTTAAATATAAACTTTAGTTTTGTTATGAATTATCGTTCCAAAGCATGACTAAAAAGAATATTTTCCAAAAAGTGAATTTTTGGTCAAAATAGTCAAACTTTGACTTTTAATTTAAATTTTTAAAAGTTTTAAAATTTAAATTTTATCTTTTATTATGAAAGTACATAAAATTTTAAGAACACTGCTTTTTGTTTCGTTGGAAAGGGATTTAAATTGTGAAAGTTATGTATATTTCAATATTGAGTGCAATTTGTTTATTCTGCAATTTTATTATTTTAAATAGCATAAATGTTATTTTTCTTTGTCATATTTTATTGTAATATGTATTGATATGTTATTTTATTTATTTTTTTGTCTTTTAATATTTTTGAAGTGAGGTAGGAATTTTTCTAGAGCTAGTAGTATTTTTCTTGTAATTTCCATGCCCTGTTTTCAATTTTTAAACAATTTCTTTAGTTCTTTTCTATTTTTCTCCAATTTAATTATTTATTTTATATTAGAAATGATAAATAAATTATTTTATTTCAAAATTTTTCTTTAGAATTTTTTTAAAATGAAGTAGATATTTTTCCAAAGCCATTGATATTTTAATTGTAATTTTTGAACCCTGTTTTAAATTTTTAAGCAATTTCCTTAATTCTTTTTATATTTTCTTTAAATTTAATTATATATTTTTATTTTTTTTCACTTTGTTTCGGTTTTATATGTACTTTCTGAAGTTTATTTTGTTTTACTTGATTTAAAGGAAAGGGAATATGGAAGGTTTTAAAAGCTAAGAAACGTAAAGTCGTTTCACCGTTTCTTTTACCGTTTCTTTTTCAATCAATACATCCATTATTTTGGCCGTTCCTTATACTATCTTCAGCTAACTTCTTTTCTTCATTTTCACGAATTACCAAAGCTTCTCAACCCTAAAAAAAATCATGTCCTCCATCTTGCAAAAATTTGGTAAAAATCTTCTTCTCTTCTCTTATTTTCTAGTTTTTCTATGTGATTTTGCAACTTGTTCTCTACTTCATGGCTCCACTCCTCCTAAACCAGATCTAGGCCAACCTCCACCACTTTATTCTCTGATCATCATCCACCCTAGATCACCACCATGGCAGGCCAAGCAACCCCAAGGCAAGCACCACCACCAAAATCCACAAATCCATCACCTATGCACTCAAGCTGACCTAGTTTTGGTACCATCACCTTCATCCACCTTTTGCCGCCACTTCCACCACCACCACCAGCTCTGACCTGACCACCACCCCCGGCACATTAGCCATCACCACCTGAATCTCTGACCATTACCCTAGAGCCTATGGCCGAACCAAATTGTAGCATAGAGTTGTTGAATTCTTGAAATTGCCTTGTAGTGTTGACTTGTTGCACCTATAAATCTCCACACTTTTAAACTATGATAGGCTGACCACTATGGACCCAAACCAGACCTTTATACATGCCTTGGCTGTGCTATTTCAGTTCATAACTGAAGTATGTGAAGTTGAGAACAAGTGAAAAGCATTTGTCTTTGTTTTGGGCTTTGATTCCTAGTGTCGTTTAGTGTAATTTGGCTTTGAAAAACTTATGTATTTTGAATTGTTTTGTTTATATGTATACAAGGCAATTATATTTGTCTCTCCACTCTCAAATCATGGTAGTGTTGTCGTGCCTTCGTTGTGTCTGCATCGTGTGCTTTGGTGTCGTTCTCCAGCTTGTGACGTGTGAGTATTTCTCACCAGACATTATGTACTTATATAAGTAGTAAATTGACACCCTGTGAATCTGTAGAACTATATTAACATGTTATAACTGCTTATATTATTATCATATGATGTTCACACTTATTATTACACCTGTTATATCATATGTTACTGTTATTTCATGCTATTTTGTATATTTTATCAGTTTATCACACTGCAAGTTCCCTGTAAATTAGAAATCACTATAGGTTGAAATGATACATACCCGAACGGACTTTAGAATAAAGGAAAATTGTTATGGGCTGAAATGATAGGCCTGAATGATTTTCAATTTATTTCATTTACTTGGGACTGCGGGTTTGAAATGATAAAACCCAGATTTTCTTTGTAAATTACGGGTTGAAATGATATATTACCCGTATCACTTTACCTAGCGTAGAAAATTATATACAGGCCCGTAGTTAAAATATGTTTTTCTAAAATTTTTAAAATATTTTAGAAATTTAATTATTATAATATTTGATTTGAAATTTAATAAAAATATAACTTTTGTAAAGTATTATTTATTTTCTGGAAATCTATAAGTTAAATAAATTATGGAAAAGTTAGAAAATATGAATGTAAGTTATTTTGGAAATTTTGATTTAATTTTTAATGGAATTTAAATTAACTTTGAAAATATGATAAATTTATGATATTTTGAATTTAATTTAATTTAAAGTGATTTTATATCATATTAATGATTTTTGATAAAGCTGAATGTGAAATGAATGAATACTTTAAGTTGAAATTTTGAAATATAACTAAATTGGAAATTTATGAAATTGACTTAAAAGTGAACTTTTAGTTAAGAAAAATAAAAATAAAACTAAGTTATATTTGAGAATTTGAACTTAAGTGTTAAGTTGAAATTTAATGCAAGGAATTTAAAATTGAACATTGCAATTTAATAAGTGAATTATTATTAAATGTTGATTTTTGAATGGAAATTTAACTTTATAAAATCATGAACTTGGGGAAAATTAAATGATGTTTATAAATGTGAAAATGTATGATTTTATGAGTTAAAAATGTTTTAAATAAAAATATAATTGGTTGATAAATTATATTAAATATTTGGAGTTAATTGACTGCATTTTTGAAATGATATTAATTACAATGTAAATGATATTACAGTGTTTGTAAATGTTGTAGTTGATGATAATGAACTAAAAAGCTAAATTGAATTAAAAACTATTATAGCAATTTTGTAAGTGCTATAATTTTTGAATTTAACTAAGTTTATTTGGAATTTAAGTAAACCTTATTACAACATTTTAAAATGTTGTCTTTTGTTAAATTGAACTGTTTTGAATGTAACTTTCCGTAGCGTTTTCTAAATGCTGCGAAAAGTGGAATTTCACTGTTTTGATAAACGTAAGTGAATAAATGAACTTTGGAAGTTGAAAATTTTGGAAATTTAATAATTTAATTTTTAACATAATAACTTCATTTTTATGATTAAAAAAGATTTTTTTTTGGAATATGAACTGTTTTGAAATATGAATTGAAATGGTATTTTAAATTGAATAACATGAATAATGATTTGAAATGTGGTTTCGAAAAGATATGATATTTTGATATATTAAAATGATTTGAAATGTGGTACTGAAAGATATGATATTTTGATATATTAAAATGATTTGAAATGAAGTTTTGAAAGATATGATATTTTGATATTAAATGATTTGAAAAATGAAGCTTTGAAAGGTTATGATATTTTGATGTATTAAAATGATTTGAAAGGAAGTTTTTAAAGGATATGATAATTTAATATATTGAAATGGTTAGAAATGACTGGATATTTATTTTGATAAATATTTGAATTGAAAGATATGGTATGATGATATATTGAAATGGTTTGAAAATGATTTAATCTTTATTTTGATAAAGATTTGGGTTGAAATGATATTTTATGTTGAAGTATATAATATTGTTTTAAAGTTATAACTACGGGTTATAATAACGATTGGTTGTTAAAGAGACCGGGATCGGACATTGTCTTATAGCCGGCCAATACCGAAAACCACTTTAACAACTGTGTACACGGTGGAGATTCCAGAATGAAGTAGGATGGTGGCGACGTTCTCGAGGTATATTACGTGGACCCAACTCCCGTGAGTCGGCATAAATGACTAAAACAGGAGCTATACCGGGCTACACAAAGGGTCGCACCCTTTCATCGAGCATGCTCCATCGGAAACCATTCTATTACTTTTGTGATTCGATACGGTGGCGCCACTTTGATTCGGGGGTATTGTTCGAGGTGGGCGGAAGCTGCTGGCTTGCCGTCACCACCGGTCCGGGAGTGCAAACGGTGTATCCACCCTGGCATTGCCTCGCGTGCCGTGTCATATCCTTATATCGAGCCCACTACGATTTTGGTTTTAAAGATCCGACCGCGTTAAGGTTCACCATCCCCTTAACGCTATTTTCTATATGATTATACTTTACTGATTAGACACTACTGTATATAGCGTATATTACTACATAGTAAATAGTTTAACGGATCCTTAGAGGATGGGCGGCCCCAAGCATCTTCTAAGTTACTTGTACCTTTAATACAGTTCACTTGAGTTGGTTTACATTGTATAAGTATGTATGTCCTGACTCGAGTGTTTGTATTTTTTACGCTCGGGTCAGCCTGAGTATTCACAGATTTGGATTCCCACTTTCTGGAGATTTGGAATCGCTGGAGATTATCTGCTTGTCTAGTTTTATCTTTTCTGTCTGTTGGTCCTTTCCAGCTATTGCATTAGTAGATTTCTATGTATTGAGACTTCTTTTGTATTTTATTTCTTTTTTTGTATCTTATGTAACTCTGATATATTTATATAGTAGCTTCATGAGCTACTATTTATTTTACTTCCGCTGCATTATTATTACTCTGTGTCTGTGATCTGTGATTTTTATTTACTGCATATTCTAAGATTTGCCAAATTTTTATTTACAACGCGTTATTTTGAGCAATTCAATTCCGGCATGAGTGTCTACCTATACACTTATAATGGATGCGAATGGTTGAAAATATCGGGTTGTTACAGTTGGTATCAGAGCTTTGGTAGCTCTAGGAAAAACTCAGCATATGGAGTGAATGTATTTACAGAATCACTTTCATTCGAGTTTGAATCTCTTCCTTTTTGACTCGATTCCTTTGAATTTTGGAACGTTCCCTACGGTTCCAAAATCCATTCGTATCCCTCACTATTCATCTTCTTTTGACTCTGGAATATTCCATAACTCCGCTTCGAATGATCTTTTTAGTGAGTCGGCAGTCACGCCAATTTCAAATTTGAATTGAAAAAGGGGAAAAACTCCTTTACAATTAGCATCGATTCACCAGAGATTTATATCTATCCTTGGTTTAGATGCTAATATCTTTTGTTATTCCAAACTTTATCTATTGAGATCGAATGTAGATTTACCCTAAAAAATCCACATTGATCTTATTCTTTAAGTCACGGTTGACCCGGTTAAGGTTGCCCTCGATTTATTTAAGCTTACCCACCTCCCTACTATGTTATTTAATCATCTTGTCTTTTGTTTCCAATCTATTCTTCCAAACATTTTGAATTGTACTTGTATATCTATGTTTTGTTTTATATATTGTGTTGTTTGAGTTGTTGATTTGGGTTTCCGATCGATTCGTCTGATCAACGCTATCGATAGGATTTCTAAAACACTTTGACAAAACAAACTGACACAATATTATTTTTAAAATTTGGTTAATGAAATAAATTTTGTTATATAAATAAATTTATGGAACTTAATAAACTGATTTAAATTGATTATTTAAAGTGATAATGCTTGATTTGGGAATGAAATGAATTTAGAACAAGAAATTTGAGGATTTAATTTCCGATGGTTTCAAACCTTTTGTTTAAAAAGTTTTATAAGGGATATATTATTTAAAGTATTTTCAAATAGAAATTTGTTTCCAAAGAATTTTAAAGCTTAAAATTAGTGCTCTTCTCTTTGTCGCTGGAAAATAACTTCGGTGATGATCGCGACATCATCAACGTTCATTTTCGAGTTTCGAAGTGAAGAGACCGCTCTATAGACTTACTACAGCTTTGTTTTGGTAAATCAAATTGATTTGAATTTCTAAAATATGACTTGATTTATAATATATATAGATATATGATTGAAATTTGATTTGACATATTATGTATATATTATTATATCTCTAAATGGTTTGAATGTAATCGGAAATTTAGTTCTTAAATTTTATTTTAAAGAATAATTTCAATTATAAAAAAAATCAATCAAAATTTTATATGAATATCAAGCATGAAATGATTTAATTGGAAAGTTTATTTGTATAATACAATTGCATTCAAATATAACTTACCTTAATTTCAGAAGTTAACAATGTAATTGGATAATATACAATATAAAAAGATTTTATAAATAAAATTTAAGTGGTTATAATAAAAGTTATACACTTAAATTTTAAAACAATTAACAGAGGTAAATATAATAAAGGGTAATTGAATAACTAACAATAAAATAATGTTAGAAGAACTAAGAATAAAATAAAGCAGTTATAATAAGAGTAAGCATATTTAACATGAGTGATAAATATATTGAGAGGAATAAATTTAATTTTAATTAGGAATAAAGAAGAATAAAATTTATTAAGCACATTGTGAGTGTAATACATGATTATTTTTCAAACCCATGGTTTTAAAAATTGTTAATTTAAGATGATTGGATAATAAGATAATGAAATTTGGGATAGTTAAGATTTATTTAACTTGTGAAAAGATTTATTCTCTATTTAAGTTGAAATTTCCATGCTTTCAAATTTGTTTCCATATTTTGTTTTTCAAACTATCTTTTGGTTGTCCTTATCATCCTCATCTTGCTATAGACTGATATAGGCATCTTTCTATAATCTTTCTATTTAGAAATCTTCTATAATCTTTGATAATCTTTGGTACTCATTTTGAATCCACCTTTTCGTGCTTGTGTTCTTAATTTTGGAGAATCTTGGAAAGATCATCTCCACCTTGTAAAACTTACCTATAACAATAGCCATCATGTATAATTTAAATCTCTTTGTCATCTTTTCTTAATCTTATTTCATTTCTATTTTTTTCTGTGCTTTCCCGTACCTCGTTCCTTTTCGGAGACGAAAAGTTTTGAGTGGGGAAGAGTGTAACAACCCTGTATTTTGTGATTTATTTTAATTGTATATTTTAATTATTTTAATCGAATTTTTATTTAAAAACTTATTTTATTTATTTTAAATGATTAATTTTGTTCTTTTAAATATAAACTTTAGTTTTGATATGAACTATCATTCCAAAGCATGACTAAAAAGAATATTTTCCAAAAAGTGAATTTTTGGTCAAAATAGTCAAACTTTGACTTTTAATTTGAATTTTTAAAAGTTTTAAGATTTAAATTTTATCATTTATTATGAAAGTGCATAAAATTTTAAGAACACTGCTTTTTGTTTCGTTGGAAACGGATTTAAATTGTGAAAATTATGTATATTTCAATACTGAGTGCAATTTGTTTATTCTGCAATTTTATTATTTTAAATAGTATAAATGTTATTTTTCTTTGTCATATTTTATTGTAATATGTATTGATATGTTATTTTATGTATGTTTTTGTCTTTTAATATTTTTGAAGTGAGGTAGGAATTTTTCTAGAGCTAGTAGTATTTTTCTTGTAATTTCCATGCCCTGTTTTCAATTTTTAACATTTTCTTTAGTTCTTTTCTATTTTTCTCCAATTTAATTATTGATTTTATATTAGAAATGATAAATAAATTATTTTATTTCAAAATTTTGCTTTAGAATATTTTTAAAATGAAGTAGATATTTTTCCAAAGCCATTGATGTTTTAATTGTAATTTTTGAACCCTGTTTTCAATTTTTAAGCAATTTCCTTAATTCTTTTTATATTTTCTTTAAATTTAATTAGATATTTTTATTTTTTTTCACTTTGTTTCGGTTTATATGTACTTTCTGAAGTTTATTTTGTTTTACTTGATTTAATAGGAAAGGGAGTATGGAAGGTTTTAAAAGCTAAGAAACGTAAAGTCGTTTCACCGTTTCTTTTACCGTTTCTTTTTCAATCAATACATCCATTATTTTGGCCGTTCCTTATACTATCTTCAGCTGAATTCTTTTCTTCATTTTCATGAATTACCAAAGCTTCTCAACCCTAAAAAAAAAAATCATGGCCTCCATCTTGCAAAAATTTGGTAAAAATCTTCTTCTCTTCTCTTGTTTTCTAGTTTTTCTATGTGATTTTGCAACTTGTTCTCTACTTCATGGCTCCACTCCTCCTAAACCAGATCTAGGCCAACCTCCACCACTTTATTCTCTGATAATCATCCACCCTAGATCACCACCATGGCAGGCCAAGCAACCCCAAGGCAAGCACCACCACCAAAATCCACAAATCCATCACCTATGCACTCAAGCTGACCTAGTTTTGGTACCATCACCTTCATCCACCTTTTGCCGCCACTTCCGCCACTTCCACCACCAGCTCTGACCTGACCACCACCCCCTGGCACATCAGCCATCACCACCTGAGTCTCTGACCATGAACCTAGAGCCTATGGCCGAACCAAATTGTAGCATAGAGTTGTTGAATTTGCCTTGAAATTGCCTTGTAGTGTTGACTTGTTGCACCTATAAATCTCCACACTTTTAAACCATGATAGGTGACCACTATGGACCCAAACTAGACCTTTATACATGCCTTGGCTGTGCTATTTCAGTTCATAACTGAAGTATGTGAAGTTGAGAACAAGTGCAAAGCATTTGTCTTTGTTTTGGGCTTTGATTCCTAGTGTCGTTTAGTGTAATTTGGCTTTGAAAAACTTATGTATTTTGAATTGTTTTGTTTATATGTATACAAGGCAATTATATTTGTCTCTCCACTCTCAAATCATGGTAGTGTTGTCGTGCCTTCGTTGTGTCTGTATCGTGCGCTTTGATGTCGTTCTCCAGCTTATGACATGTGAGTATTTCTCACCAGAGATTATGTACTTATATAAGTAGTAAATTGACACCCTGTGAATCTGTAGAACTATATTAACATGTTATAACTGCTTATATTATTATCATATGACGTTCACACTTGTTATTACACCTGTTATATCATATGTTACTGTTATTTCATGCTATTCTGTATATTTTATCAGTTTATCACACTGCAAGTTCCCTGTAAATTAGAAATCACTATGGGTTGAAATGATACATACCCGAACGGACTTTAGAATAAGGGAAAATTGTTATGGGCTAAAATGATAGGCCTGAATGATTTTCAATTTATTTCATTTACTTGGGACTGCGGGTTTGAAATGATAAAACCCGGATTTTCTTGGTAAATTACGAGTTGAAATGATATATTACCCGTATCACTTTACCTAGCGTAGAAAATTATATACAGGCTTGTAGTTAAAATATGTTTTTCTAAAAAATTTAAAATATTTTAGAAATTTAATTATTAGAATATTTTATTTGAAATTTAATAAAAATATAACTTTTGTAAAGCATTATTTATTTTCTGGAAATCTATAAGTTAAATAAATTATGGAAAGTTAGAAAATATGAATGTAAGTTATTTTGGAAATTTTGATTTAATTTTTAATGGAATTTAAATTAACTTTGAAAATATGATAAATTTATGATATTTTGAATTTAATTTATTTTAAAGTGATTTTATACCATATTAATGATTTTTGATAAAGCTGAATGTGAAATGAATGAATACTTTAAGTTGAAATTTTGAAATATAACTAAATTGAAAATTTATGAAATCGACTTAAAAGTGAAATTTTAGTTAAGAAAATAAAAATAAAACTAAGTTATATTTGAGAATTTGAACTTAAGTGTTAAGTTGAAATTTAATGCAAGGAATTTAAAATTGAACATTGCAATTTAATAAGTGAATTATTATTAAATCTTTATTTTTGAATGGAAATTTAACTTTATAAAATCATGAACTTGAGGAAAATTAAATGAAGTTTATAAATGTGAAAATGTATGATTTAATGAGTTAAAAATGTTTTAAATAAAAATATAATTGGTTAAGAAATTATATTGGATATTTGGAGTTAATTGACTGCATTTTTGAAATGTTATTAATTACAATGTAAATGATATTACAGTATTGGTAAATGCTGTAGTTGATGATAATGAACTAAAAAGCTAAATTGAATTAAAAACTATTATAGCAATTTTGTAAGTGCTATAATTTTTGAATTTAACTAAGTTTATTTGGAATTTAAATAAACCTTATTACAACATTTTAAAATTTTGTCTTTTGTTAAATTGAACTGTTTTGAATGTAACTTTTCGTGGCGTTTTCTAAATGCTGCGAAAAGTGGAATTTCACTGTTTTGATAAACGTAAGTGAATAAATGAACTTTGGAAGTTGAAAATTTTGGAAATTTAATAATTTAATTTTTAGCATAATAACTTCATTTTTATGATTAAAAATGATTTTTTTTTGGAATATAAACTGTTTTGAAATATGAATTGAAATGGTATTTTAAATTGAATAACATGAATAATGATTTGAAATGTGGTTTCGAAAAGATATGATATTTTGATATATTAAAATGATTTGAAATGTGGTACTGAAAGATATGATATTTTGATATATTAAAATGATTTGAAACGAAGTTTTGAAAGATATGATATTTTGATATTAAATGATTTGAAAAATGAAGCTTTGAAAGGTTATGATATTTTGATGTATTAAAATGATTTGAAAGGACGTTTTTAAAGGATATGATAATTTAATATATTGAAATAGTTAGAAATGACTGGTTATTTATTTTGATAAATAGTTGAATTGAAAGATATGGTATGATGATATATTGAAATGGTTTGGAAATGATTCAATCTTTATTTTGATAAAGATTTGGGTTGAAATGATATTTTATTTTGAAGTATATAATATTGTTTTAAAGTTATAACTACGGGTTATAATAACGATTGGTTGTTAAATAGACCGGGATCAGATATTGTCTTATAGCCGGCCAATACCGAAAACAACTTTAACAACCGTGTACGCGGTGGAGATTCCAGAATGAAGTAGGATGGTGGCGACGTTCTCGAGGTATATTACGTGGACCCAACTCCCATGAGTTGGCATAAATGACTAAAACAGGAGCTATACCGGGCTACACAAAGGGTCTCACCCTTTCATCGAGCATGCTCCATCGGAAACCATTCTATTACTTTTGTGATTCGATACGGTGGCGCCACTTTGATTCGGGGGTATTGTTCGAGGTGGGCGGAAGCTGCTGGCTTGCCGTCACCACCGGTCCGGGAGTGCAAACGGTGTATCCACCCTGGCATTGCCTCGCGTGCCGTGTCATATCCTTATATCGAGCCCACTACGATTTTGGTTTTAAAGATCCGACCGCGTTAAGGTTCTCCATCCCCTTAACGCTATTTTCTATATGATTATACTTTACTGATTAGACACTACTGTATATAGCGTATATTACTACATAGTAAATAGTTTAACGGATCCTTAGAGGATGGGCGGTCCCAAGCATCTTCTAAGTTACTTATACCTTTAATACAGTTCACTTGAGTTGGTTTACATTGTATAAGTATGTATGTCCTGAATCGAGTGTTTGTATTTTTTACGCTCGGGTCAGCCTGAGTACTCACAGATTTGGATTTTCACTTTCTGGAAATTTGGAATCGCTGGAGATTATCTGCTTGTCTAGTTTTATCTTTTCTGTCTGTTGGTCCTTTCCAGCTATTTTATTAATAGATTTCTATGTATTGAGACTTCTTTTGTACTTTATTTCTTCTTTTGTATCTTATGTAACTCTGATATATTTATATAGTAGCTTCATGAACTACTATTTCTTTTACTTCCGCTGCATTATTATTACTCTGTGTCTGTGATCCATGATTTTTATTTACTGCATATTCTGAGATTTGCCAAATTTTTATTTACAACGCGGTATTTTGAGCAATTCAATTCCGGCATGAGTGTCTACCTATACACTTATAATGGATGCGAATGGTTGAAAATATCGGGTTGTTACAATTGGGATTGTACCTGGGAAATGAAGGAGAGCATTCGTGCTTCGAATCTGGAATTGTTTTTTTCGGTACTATTTGCTTTTTCTATCTTGCGTTTCCTTATTTTCCTTGTTTCGCTCTTTTTGAGGACGAAAAGATTTGAGTGGGAGAGTGTAACAACCCAGTATTTTGTGATTATTTTATTTGTTTATCTTAATTATTTTAATTGAAAGTCTGATTTAAAAACTTTATTATATTTATTAAAATGGATAAATTTTGTTATCTTAAAAGTATATTTTGATTTTTGTGTGAATTATAAATTTCAAACCTGAATAAATAGAATATTTCCAGAAAAATGTGGATTTTGGTCAATCTGGTCAAACTTTGATTTTTAAATTTAAAATTTGAATATTTGAATTTTTAATTTTATCTTTTATTATGAAAATAAATTTAATTTCAAGAATACAGCTCTTCGTTTTTTTGAAATCCGATTTATATTGAGAAAGTTATGCTTTTTACAATATTGGGTGCAATTTGATTTATTTAATAAAATTGTCTATTTTAAATTATATAAATAATATTTTTACTTGTTAAATCATGTTCTAATATGTGTTATATGACATGTAAGGTATATATATTTATTTTAAAACATTTTTAAAGTGTTGTAGTTATTTTTCCAAAACTAGTTATATTTTGTTTTCAATTTTCAATACTAGTTTACATATAATTAACTATATTCTTATATTTTTATATATTTTTTCTAAAATTTATTCATTCGTTTCATTTTAAATTTATGTTATATTCAGTTTTATTTTATTTATCTGGTTTTTATTTTGATTTATTTGAATAAATGAAAAGGGAAATATCAAGAGACTTTATCCTTTATAACCTTTGACCTTCCACCTTCACGCCCCTTCAATCTTTGGGCCGTCCTTTCTCTTGCCTATAGCCATGTGTTTCTTTTACGAAATTCACGTGAAAACACTCTTTCTCACTTTTTTTTCATGCCACTTTCAGATCTGAAGAGGAAACCTTTGGTAATATCTTATTTTTCCCACTTTTTCTTCTCATTTCTATTGATTTTCCTTTAAAATTGCCTTGCCTCTTTATGCTTTAGCTCGGCCATACTCCTCCACCTACTCCTTCAACCAACTCCACCACCATCCACAGCCACTTCACCCTCCTTCCCCTCTTTCTTAACCAGGCCGTGACCAATCTAAGAAGATTACACCACAAAACTCCTCAAATACTTCAACCGTTGCCTACCCGAGCTCCAAAAATCACCTAGTCTTCATTTTTCACCTAGACCACCTCCTTGGCCGCTGCCGCCTGATCCTCCACCACCTTTGGCCGACACTATAGACCCCACCTAACCTTCCCCTAGCATGGCCAAGCCCAATTGTCCTTAGGCTGAACCCAAAGCTTATAAAAAAAAACTCACTAATTTGCCTTGACCTTTGTATTTTCATGCCACAACCATAAGCACCTTCATTTCCTTGCTAGGACGACTCATGTTGGACCCATACCTGACCCATTCACACCACCATGGCTATTCATTTTAATCCCTAGGCCAAGAATGAGATGGGTGAAAGCAAGGTCATGTTGTTTGGTTCCTTATTGTGTGCATATTTCAAGTTGTTTAATGTGATATTTGAGTTGTATATTCATGTGTTTTATATTGTTTTGGTTGATATGTGACAAGACAAATAGCTTTTTCTCTCCCTCATTTGAATACGTAGTCGTGTCTTCGTGGTTTCTGGGTCTTTGTTTGTGTGTCATAATCTATTAACTCCCGCTTGTAGAGGTGAGTATTTCTCACCAGACATTCTGTACTTATATAATTAGTAAACTGACACCATTTGAATCTATACATTTCATTATTATGTTAAACCTGCCTGTGATATGATTCATATGATGTTCACCCTGTTTATACACTTGTCATATAATCTGTACTGTTATATAATGCCATTCTATTTATTTATATCAGTTTATCACACTGCAAGTTCCCTGTAGAATAGAATCACTATGAGTTGAAATGATACATACCCGAATGGATACTAGAATAGGGAAAAATCATTATGGGCTGAAATGATAGGCCTGAGCGATTTTTATTTGTTTTATTTTACTTGGGGTTGTTGGTTTGAAATAATAGAACCCGGATATTTCCTTTGTAAATTACAGATTGAAAAGATATATATTATCCGTATCATTTGACTTTGGTTAGAAATTTTTTATACAGACCCGTGGTTAATATATATTTTCTTGAAATTATAAAATATGTTAAAAATGTAAATATTATGATATTTTGATTTAAATATAAATTTAAAAATTATTTTTACAAAATATTAGAGATTTTCTATAAGTTAAGTAAGTGGAATAAATAAATGGTAGAGGAGAATTAGAAATATAAGTAAATTTTAGAAGTTATGATTTTGTTTATAAATGAAGTTTAAGTTAAGTAAGAAAATATGATAATTTGATTCAAATTTAAGATTAATTTATGATTTTATAAAGTTTTATTTATTTTTCTATAAATTAAAAGTAGTTAAATAAATAAATGTTTAAAAATTGAAATTTGAAATATAACTTAACTTGGAAAATGTGAAATGGGTTTTAAGGATAAAAGTTAAGTTAAGAAAATAAAATGGAATTTAAATTTAATTTATGAAATGGTAAACTAAATTTAAATGTAAAGTAAATGAAATGTTATAAAATTGTACATTTATGTTTATAAGTGAATTATATCAAAAGGTTTGATAATTATTTGTGAAAATTTCGCTTTATAAAATCATAAATTAAGGGGTATTTAAATGATTGTTCTTAAAGTGAGAAAGTATGATTTTTATAAGTTAAAATGATTTAATTAAATTTTAAATGTTTATGAAACTGTAGTGAATGTTTGGAATTTAAATTGACGGCATTCCTGAAATGCTATCATTTCTAGATATTGCAGCATTTTGTAAATGCTGTAATTGATACAAATGAACTAAAAGATTAAATTGAACCACGGGCTATTACAGCACATTGTAAGTGCTGTAGTTGTAGAAATCTAAACTAAAACCTATTACAGTATTTCTGTAAATGCTACCTTTGTTAAAATGAATTGTTTCAAATGTAAATTTTCCGTAGCATTTTCTAAATGCTGCGAAAACTGAAATTTCACTGTTTTAATAAATTGAAGTGAATAAATGAATTCTGAAAATGGTAAAATTTTGAGAATTGAATATTTTATTTTGAGATATAATAACTTCATTTTAAATGGAATATTTTGATTAGAAATATAAACCATTTTGAAATGTGATTTGAAATGGTATTTAAATTAAATAAAAAATGAATGAGGTTTTGGAAGGAAATGATATTATGATATTTTGAAATGTATTTGAAGTGATATTGAATTTTGAAATTATATTTGATTTAGAAGTATAAAATTCCATTTTGTAATTTTAACCACGGGATGTATTTAATTTATGGTTTAATTGATCCTTAGAGGATGGGCGATCCCAAGCATCCTTTAAGTTATTGTGCATTATTACTACAGTTCACTTGAGTTGGTTTACATTATATAAGTATGTATGTCCGGACTCGAGTGTTTTGTGTTTTACTTTACGCTCGGGGCAGCCTGAGTATTTATAGCTTAACTTTGGATTTCTTTTCTGGTGCTAGGAATCGTTGGAGATTCTGCTTGTTTAGTTATCTGTTCCCTTTCAGTTTCAATTGTTCTATTTCAGCTCTGGTATTTATAAACTTCTATGTATTTGAGATTTCTATTGTATATGTTTTCTCAGACTGATATTGTGTATTATGTTTTGAGAGTTTGTTGTAGTAGCTTCATGAACTACTATGGTATTTTAATTTCCGCTGCGAGTTATTCTGATATTTCTATGTCTGTGATTTTGTGATTGTTTTTCATTCGCTCCAAATTTATTTACAATGCGGTATTTTTAGCAATTCAATTCCGACATGTGTATGGATGCGTATGGCTGAAAATATCGAGCTGTTACAGAAGGTAAGGGACTACCTTCTGTATAGTACATCTTTAGAGGAATGTACCAAGGATGCACAAACAATCCTTTGCATATAGCAAGGCCGATCTATCTCTAGTTGGCACTCAGATATAGCCCTGGATAGAAACTGAATATGACATCATCAATTTCGTTATTGACCGATCCGAGAGCTTTTAGCATATAAAACATACTAAAAATATAGAGGGTTATCCAGAAAGGTAATGACCAAACCTAATAGTTGCGAACCATATAGCCTTACCGCGTACTTTGTTTAAGCCATTACCAGATGATGAGGCTTGAGGTAACGATTACCTTTCACATAGCACATTCCACTTTGAATTCCACAATGCCATTCCATGATCACACAACTGGTTTTTACAAACGTATAGCTCCTGAGCTCATACGTCTCAGAAAAGGTGTTAAGCTAGAAGAAGTTGCCTTCTTTGCCACCAAATAGATGGTATGCTCATAGAGATCAATCAACATAATTATAATTGCAACGTCAGACATTTTTCCATACAAGTTGTCCAGGAATAGGAAAATCCGAAGGAAACTCCTACCACACCCTATCAGGGATTACCTATAGGGTTAGTAGGGAGAAGTCCTTGCATTGAAGATCTCAAATGAAGAACCACTCCCATATAATATGATATGGAAAAATTTTCCTGAGGGTCGGTATTAGCAGCTCTAGATTTAATCTTCCAAATCAATACCATATCTTCACTTAGAATATGTAAATTGGTTCAAAGCGGTTTTTGAAAAAGAATCACTCAAATCCGACCTCCGTTCCTTCGAACCAACCATTGATAAAAAAGATGTTAGGCGATTAATTTCCTTTTATCAAAATATCTTTTGGAGATATATAACTATAAAACATTCTTTCCGGTGTATACAGAATCATTAAACCTCTCTTAACAATCCTTTCATTACGTAAAACCTTTTTAAATTCCAAATCATTTAATTCTTTTGTTAGGAAAATATTTCCAAATCATTTATTTAAATCTTAACAAAGATTTCCAAATCATGGGTCCAAAACAATGTTATTTAAGATATCATTTAATATAAACCCAAACCAATTAATTTTAAGTATAGGAATTAAATTGATTCCAAATCATTTTCATAAGTCATATTGGAAAACATTATTGAGTTAAAAATGGCCGGTAGAAATAATACTAATTCTACTCAACATCAGTTTCCATATTCAACCTTTACTATCCATCAAATGACAGTGAAATCACCTTTTAAATTCACACGATAGTAACGGTTCCCTCCTCGGAATCTAATACTATGCATAAAAAGATTATTCGTATTCAAACCAATTTGTTTAAATTTGGATAATTATATCTTTTATACTTTGGTAAATTTTGATCCAAGTAAATCAAATTTACCATCCCGTCCATCAGGCTAGTCCGAGTAACTAGGGAGGTCAGGCAACTGGTTTTCCAAACCCAAGCCTGGGGACCACCTCTCTATCACCCATAAGTGGTCAAGTTATTAATTGACTCTATATCTTTTTACCCACTTAATTTACTTTTTATTATTTTAGAGCGCCAGGTCTTTCCCTTCGATCTTTTTTATTCCTCGATCGAATTTTCTACCACACTCACAAATGGAACAAACGTAATAGATATTTCCGAATACTCATTTTTAAAACTCTTAATCATCTTAAATTAATTAATTATTTATTTGAAAGGTTCATAAAATATTCGGGAAAGAATAATTAAGTTAAAACCATTGTTTGCAAAATTTATTAAAAGGTGCTGCAAATAGTGTTTTTAAAACTTATTGATTAAAATGACTTTTCTTTCTTTTGTAAATCCATATTAATGACTCAAAATTTCTTTTAAAATATTTTAAAAGATTTATATAATTTATCCCATATTTTATAGAATTAAAAATATCCAATTTAAAACATTTACTACTTTATCCTCCGAACTACCAAAGCATGATTTTATTTAAAACTTGATTTGCTCATTTTAAAATCTACTAAAGGAAATCTCAATTTTCTTTCTTTGTTTGAAAACTATAATTATAAGGGTTTAGAAAATTCTTATTTCAAAGAAATCCGTCTCCGAATCCATCCTACAAATGGATTTAACTTTTAAGACGTGAAATAGCGAACTGTTGTTATGCGACGCGCCTATTTCTGACTAAACTTTCAATATTTATTTAAACTTTGCAAAAACACTTCTAAATGTTTATAAAACATTTATAAACCATATTAAACCATTTTAAGAGGTTTATCTATTCCATATACACCATTTCACTAATAAAAGGAAAGTGATTTCCTTGTGATTTTTGACATGTACTAAACTTAACGTGTATATATATTCAACAACCATATTAAACGTCCATGTTAGTATATTCAAACTTGATAAACAACCATCGTTAACAATCATATCCAAACATATATATCATCCGATAATATATACAACTATAGTTTAGAAGTTTTCTCACCATTATTGCTTCCTAACTTCGCTTAACGGACTATAGCATAGCTACGATCTCATGAAAGCTTTTGGAATTGGTCCTTAGACCATTGGGAAGTCATAGCCAAGAGTTTAAGAGGGTGGCCAAAAGTATGTAAGAGATATGGTGGAGCTTCAACACTGAATTCACTAAACTAAACCCAAAAATAGGTCATGTTCTCTTTCATTTTTGACCCTCTTACTCTCAAATTTTGAATAGGTTTTTAATTGAAAAGTTGTTTAAATTTCTTTTCTCTTGAATTTGATAACAAGAAACAATTAATTTTGATCCATTATGAAGAAGATATGATAAAAAGAAAAGAGGGTATTCTCAGACCAAAAATTCTAGGCTCGAAAATGAGATGTAAAGAAGTGAGCTTTTGATATGGCTAAGCTCAAAATGGAAGAAGTTATCAAGATAAAAGTCGTAGCATTGGAGTTTTAGATGGTTTGGATAAAATAATTTCTCATTTTCATTCTGGTTTGAGTAAGTTATGGTGGAATGAAAAAGTGGAAAAAGAGTGGGTATTTATAGGTAAATGGAAGTGGAAAATATCTAGATACTTTTTGCACACCCACCTCACCATTTCATCATCACTCCTATATAACATAGCATAATAGAGCCCCTCCCCATGTACTACATGTAGTGTAATCAAGTGTATTTCCTTAGATGTGTAAGTATTGACTTAGAGAAGGCTTAAAGAGTACGGAAATGGTAAAAAATCTTTGATATTTTTGTATATGTATGTATGTATATATATATATATGTTTGTACATATGTATTTGTATATGTTAGGGTGTGCATGTGACATGTGTGTGTGTGTGTATATGTGTGTGTGTGTGTATGTGTGTGTGTTCATGTATGTGCACAAGAGGATAACAACGTTTCAATGACTTCGAATAACTCCCGTTTGTTAAACCGTTGAAAATCGAGAAACCGACTACCGGCCACATTTTCATTTATATTTTAAATCACATATATATGTAAAAAAATTAAAAATAAATTTCTTATCATCGTTAGTTAATTAAAATGATATTATTTTATTTATAAAACAAATAAACTAACATTAACAAATAGCTACAAAAATTGCAATTATGTCGATAAAGTGATACGAATTTTCTTATATTTTCAAATCAAATATATACATTTTTATAAAACTATTACAAATGATATATTATCACTTTATAACTATTTAAAATGGATTATTATCATTTAAAACAATTATTTGAATAATTAAAATAATTATTAAATCATTAAATCTCAATTTAAATTCATAAATCCATTATTAAATATAAGGGCATCACCGATAATGTCTTAAATACATTTTATTCACAAAAATAAAATAATTAATTTATCACCGATAATGTCTTAAATAATTATTTATCTTAAACAAATTCCTTTAATAAACATTATTATTTATCGGATACCACATAGTCAAATGGTGAAACTAAATTCATGAGGTGTTCGTACATAAAATTTTCAATTAAACAACCAATCAATCAATGATTTTAACTGAGTATTATCATTTCCTTAATCAAATAACTATATAAAATATCTTCTTTATATTCAAAATATAATCCTAGGTAAGATAAATTCATTAACCATTTTCCAAAGCAAAAATCATTTATATATAGCAATAACAAATATGCACTCGTATACAATATTCTCAAAATCATTCTAAGGTGTTACTAACCATGTCTCCAATGAGTTACTCATTCTAGGGCATTACTAACCCTATCTCAGGTGAGACTTTACCCCACCAAAGCCAAGGTTCTTTCTTAACCTTGTGCTTTGATACCAAATGTGAAGGACCGTTTCTTTGACCCTCGAAAATTGACACTAATACATCCTCGGTATTCACGTGCCGCAAATCCAAGTGCCAAATAGGCGGTTCAGCAAAGTTAAGAAAAAAAATAGACAGAATAGAATCTTACACGAATGGAATAACATATATTATTTCAATATATAATCTTTACAGCGCAAATTTAATACATTTATCAAAGTTAAACATGGACAATTATATTTTTTTGTCCCAACAGATGCGATTACAACAGTACACTAGTGTAGTGGAAATAAATAACAATCTTCAGAAGAATCTTCTAACTTCATGCTCCGAGCTCTTCCACATTTCTTCTAATTAAACCAGACTACTAGGCTGCCTGAGAAAATTAGGGCACTCAAAGTTTAAGGGATTAGAAAAATAAACTTCGGATCAGTCATGAGACTAGTGTGAGAAACTCAAAGTACGGATTTCGAAAACAAAAGGTATCTAATAAGACCGCGTCATAGATAAACACAGAACAGGTTTTTACCTTGTGATAACCAAAAATATTTGCTATTTAAAATCATTTGATATTATTTTTAATGGCATTCTTTAGAAAACATTTGCAAGCAAACATATTAATCTTAGCCGAAATTGTTACCATTATTAAATTCTGGATATTTTAGTCCCTACAAAAAAAACTCTTACAAGGTTCGTCCGAAGAAAGTTTCCCTACAACGGAAAGTAAGGGACTACCTTCCATACAGTACATCTCTAGAGGAATGTACTGTGGATAAACAAAAAATCCTGCATCTGGCATGACCGGTCTTGAGAATAATCATGACGAGGCAGGCACAAGTATATCCCTATTTGGCACTAAGACATGGCCTGGATAGAAACTGAATATGACATCACCTTAGTCGTTACCAACCTATCTGAGAGCTTTGTTAGCATACACAACATACCTAAAATATATAGGTTTATCTAGAAAGGTGACGATGGTACCCCAATGGTTGCAAACCACACAGCCTTAAAACATACCCTGTTTAAGCCATTACCGGGTAATGAGGCCTAAGGTAATGATTACCTTTCACACTGCCATTTCACTTTGAATGCCACATTGTTATTCCATGATCACACAATTGATTTCTACAAATGTATAACTCTTGAAAGAAATCGTACATCTTAGGAAAGGGTGTTAAACTAAGATGAGTTTCCTTCTCCACCACCAAACAGATGATATGTTTATAGAGATCAATCAATGAAATCAGAAATGCAACTTCAGACATTGTCCCACACAAGTTATCCAAGAACAGGACAATCCGAAGGCACTCTCCTACCGCACCCTGTCGAGGATTACCCCTAGAATTAGTAGCGAGATCCTTGCATCAAAGAACTCAAATGAAGAAATACTACCATATAATATGAAATAGGAAATTTCCTCCGAGGGTCAATGACAAGCAGCCCAACGTTCCATTTTCCAAATCTTTTCCATGTCTTCACTTCCAATACGTAAATTGGTTCAAAGTGGTCTCCAGGTAAGAATTTCCCAAATTCGACCGTGATTCCTATGAACCAAACATCAACAAAATGATGTTACGTGAATAAGGAATTATTCTTTGATTGACTAAATTATTTTTATCAATATATCTTCAGGATATATATGTATATATATCTTTAAAACATTCTTTCCGGTGTACATGGAATCATTAAACCTCTCTTATCAAACCCTTTGATCAATTAAAACCCTTTTCAATTCCAAATTATTTCATTGTTTTCTTAGAAAATTCTTCCAAATCATTTATTTAAATCTTAACAAAGATTACTAAATCATATCCTTTGAAACAGGTCAAAAACAATGTTATTTAAGACATCATTTACTATAAACCCTAACCAATTAATTTTAAGTATAGGAATTAAATTAATTCCAAATCATTTTCATAAGTCTTGTTGGAAAAAATTATTAAGTTAAAAAGGGTCAATAGAAATTATACTAATTCTACTCAACATCAATTTCTGTATTCAACCTTTACTATCCATCGGATAGCGGTGAAATCATCTTTTAAATTCACATAGGTAGTATGGGTTCCTTCCTTGGCATTTGATACCAAGCATAAGAAGATTATTCCTATGCAATCCAAATTATTTAAATTTGGAAAATTATAACTTTTATACTTTCGAAATTTTGATCCGAGTAAATCTAATATACTATCCCCTCTGTCGGGCCAGTCCGAGCAGCTAGGGAGGGTAGGCAACTGGTTTCCCAAATCCAAGCCTAGAGACTATCACTCTATCACCCATAAGGTGGTCATCTTATTTTTATCAACTCTAAATATTTTAACCTACTTAATTTACTTTTAGTTATTTTAGCATCCGGGCTTACCCTTCTATCTGTTTCATTCCTCGATCGGATTTTCTATGACACTCACAAATGGAACAAATGTAATAGTCATTTTCGCATACTCATTTTAAAACTATTAATCATTTTAAATTACTTAATTATTTATTTGAAAATGTTCACAAAAGATTCGAGAAAGAATAATTAAGTTAAAACTAATGTTTGCAAAAGATATTAAAAAGTGCTGTGGAAAATTGCTACAAATAGTGTTTTTAAAACTTAGTGATCAAAATGACTTATCTATCTTTTGGAAATCCATATTTATGACTCAAATCTCTTTTAAAATATTTTAAAATATTTATTGAATTTATCACATAAAAATATCCATTTTAAAACATCTACTACTTTGGCCTCTGAACTACTAAAGCATGATTCTATTTAAAACTTGGTTTTCCCATGTTTTAAAATCTACTAAAGAAAATCTCAATTTCTTTTTTCATTTGAAAACTATGAATATAAGGATTTGTAAAATTCTTATTTAAAAGAAATCCATCTTCGAATCCATCCTACAAATGAGTTTAACTTTTAAAACGTGAAATCGCGGACGCCCTTATGCAACGCGCCTATTTCTGACTAAATTTTTGATATTTATTTAAAATTTTCCAAAACACTTTTATATGTTTATAAAACATTTCTAAATCATATTAAATCATTTTAAAGAGGTTTAAACATTCTATATACACCATTTTATTAATTATAGCAAAGTGATTTCCTTTGTGATTTTCGATGTGTATTAAACGTGACTTGTATATATATTTATCAAACATATTAAACATTTATACTGTCATATTAAAACATGAAAAACAACCATCATTAACAATCATTACGGACATATATGTCATCCAATAATATATGTAACTATAGTATAGGAGTTTTCTCGCGATTATTGCTTCCTAACTTGCTAAATGGACTATATCTCCGCTAAGATCTCATGAAAGCTTTAGGACATGTTCCTTGGTTCGAATTCATAGCCAAGACATAAAGAGGGTGGCCAAAAGTATGGAAGAGAAGTGCTGGAACTTTGACATTGAATTCACTAAACTTGACACGAAAATATGTCGATTTCTCTTTGATTTTTGTCCCTCTTGCCCTCAAAATTTAGAAATATTGTTAACCGGAAAGGTGTTGCAATTTCTTGTTTCTTGAATTTGAAGAAAAGAAACACTTGGTTTTGATTGGTTATGAGGAAGATATGATCAAAAGAACAGAAGGTACTCTCGGACCTAAAATTCTAGGTCCGAAAATGAAATGCAAAGAAGTGAGCTTTTGACATAGCTAAGCACAAAAATTGAAAAATTCCCAACATAAAAGTTACAGCCACTAGAATTTCACATAGTTTGAGAAAAAGAATTTCTCGTTTTAATTTTTGGTTTGAGAGATTTATGGTAGAATGAAAAAGAGGAAAAGAGTGGGTATTTATAGGAAAATGGAAGTGGAAAATATCTAGATATTTTTTGCACACCCACCTCACGATTTCATCGCCACCCCTACATAAATTACATAGCTAAAGTACACCCTCCCCCACCATGTGATCCACGTGGAGTAATCAAGTGTATGTCCTTAGATGTGTAAGTGTTGTCTTAGAAAAGGCTTAAGGAGTAAGGAAATGACAAAATATCTTTTATATTTTCATATACGTTTGCATATATGTATTTTTTTATGTTAGGGTGTGCATATGACATGTATATATATGTTTGTGTATATGCATAAGAGGATAACAACATTTCAACGACTTCGAACAACTCCCGTTTGTTAAACCGTTGAAAATCGGGAAATTGATTATTGGTCACATTTTCACTTATATTTTAAATTACATATAAATATAAACAAAATTTGAAAATAAATTTCTCATCGCTATTAATTAATTATAATGTTTTTATTTTATTTATAAAACCATATAAATTAATGTTAACAAATATTTACAAAAATCGCTATTATATCGATAAAGTGATATGAATTTTCTTATCTTTTCAAATCAAACATATATTATTATAAAACTATTACAAATGATTTATTATCACTTTATAACTATTTAAAATGAATTATTATTATTTAAAACAATTATTTCAATATTTAAAATAATTAGTAAATCATTAAATCTCAATTTAAATTCATAAATCCATTATTATAAGGGCATCACTGATGATGTCTTAAACATATTTTATTCATAAAAATAAAATAATTAATTTTATTTCATATTCTTGTTTTATTATAAAATAAGTTTATATATCCAGCTCTACGCACGACATTTTACAATTATAGAGCTGTTTACCGATGGTTTTCGGTTCCTTTTATTGGTATTTTTCCAAAGTAAATAATTTTGTGAATATTTCTCCAGAATAGATTCATTATTGTCATTCATTTCACAAAACTTGATTATTTTTTGAAAATAATACACATTTGAATATTAAAATAATTTAAATACTTTTAATTAAAGTGATCAAATTTTAGATCATTACAGTTGTCCTCTATCATTTATGTAGTAATAGATTACTTGCATACTCTTTAAGTTGTTGTGCTTTCCTTAATCTAGGTATGTTATGTGTAGTACTATTAATATATTAGATAGACAAGGTAAGGTAAACGCATGTAATTTTTGAGCTTTCCTCAAGGAACGTGCATTATACTTAAGCCGTCCTAAAATAATAGAACCGTGTGAATTTTCCCATTTTACTTATTGGGCTTTCCTCAAGGTAAAGGCCGAATTAGGGCAAGGAACCATGGTTAGGAGTTGTACGTGACGTAACAGATAAGGAATTATCCATCGTATGCAGGCCTATGATTTTTTAAGCTTTCCTCAAAGTTAGAATCCCAAGGCGTACGAGTCCTAATACCCATGTGACGACCCGCCATTCTCTCACCAGAAAGACACATCATCTTTAAGAAAGAAAGGGATAGAAAAGAGAAAGATAGAGAAGAAAGAAAGAAACAACATCAGTATCTCAACAGCGGAATGAATAAATTATATTAAACACAAAAGTATTACAACATCTATCAGAGTTACACAGCTTATACATCACATATTAGACAGTTATAAACACCTGTCTAGTTATTACAACTCAATACAACATAGACATTCACACAGAGATACACAGCGGAGCACTATATATATCTACAAACGCTGAAGCCTCCTGCTCCATTGCTCCTCCATAATTCGTCAAAGCTAACCTGAATCCCTTGGCTACTCGTAAAAATTTGAGTACCCAAGAGTTTAAGAAAACAGAAGATAAACTCTGGGTCAGACATGGGTCTGGTGTGAGTAACAGGTTAAAGTTGCTTAACTTTGAAAAACCATTGAAAACAAAAGGTATCACATAAGACTCCCCACACATAAACATGGGTAAGTTTTTACCTTATGCTAACCAAAACATTTGATAGAAAATCCAGTGATATTATAATAGGGTCTAGGGTTTTCAAGTAAATAAGAAATAGCCGAAATTGTTACATTTATTAAATTCCATCTACATAGGTGTGACGCCCCACCTTTATACCTACGCTAGCCAAGGACACTACAGGGTAATGTCGTCAACTAACACAGAGAATAAGGCTGGTTAGGAGCGACCATCTATAGCCTTGCTCTAACTATCTATTGAATACATCGACAATAGACATACCAAGCAGGTCAACATACCCAATGAATACTTAAAACAAAACCATAGGTGGTTGGAGGATCTATCAGAACAGAATATAACAACTCAAATGTAATATACATCACAGAACAGTAGATCATCATATACACATATATTGATACATGATGATCTACTGTTCTGTGATGTATATTACATTTGAGTTGTTATATTCTGTTTTGATAGATCCTCCAACCACCTATGGTTTTGTTTTAAGTATTCATTGGGTATGTCGACGTGCTTGGTATGTCTATTGTCGATGTATTCAATAAATAGTTAGAGCAAGGCTATAGATGGTCGCTCCTAACCGGCCTTATTCTCCGTGTTAGTTGACGGCATTACCCTGTAGTGTCCTTGGCTAGCGTGGGTATAGAGGTGGGGCGTCACAGCGTGGTATCAGAGCTGAGTTCAGAACAAAGTATGATAAACACAGAATAGATGCACATATTCTGGTACATCAAAGTGTATAAGTGATACAAATCTTTGAAGTATTTGTTCACTCAGAAGGAACTCAATATGAGACAACAGCGTTGGCTCGAGTTTCTTAATTCCTTTGACTTTGATATCCAGTATACCCCTGGAAAGGGTAATCGTGTTGCTGATGCACTTAGTCGCAAACATTCGGATGTTATTTCTATGATGCTTCCCGAATGGGATATTCTTGAGACTTTATCTATTTGTGAAATTCGTGATCGAGATTCATCTTCTGATTCTCCTATTCTATTATTTAGTTTGGAAGCTCGACCCATTTTGTTGGATCGTATTGCCGATGCTCAGTGGCGTGATGCTAATTTGTTGCATCTTATTCAGCTTTGTGAGTCTGGATCCTGTGATGAGGCATTGCAGGATTTCAGCATTGATTCTCATGGGTGTCTTCGCAAGAAGAACCGTCTTTTTGTGCCTTTTGATTTTGCACTTAGGCATGACATTCTTGATGACTGTCACCGTTCTAAGTATACCATTCATCCTGGTAGTAGTACGATGTATGCGGATACGCGTCGTCTTTATTATTGGGAAGGCATGAAGCGCGATGTGGCGAGTTTAGTGAGTTTTGAACTCACATCTACTTCTCTTGATATTATTGATGTAAGGTGAGATTTTTATCTCTCATCTATGCTTATATCTATCTTTGATTGCTGGGTATGAATTCCTAACTCTTGTTCATATGCACTTGCTTTTGGTTTGGATTGAATTGGTGAATATCCAAATTTTTAGTGTTTGGGTCCAATTCTTTAAAGATCCTAACTTTGGTGTTTGAACATGTTTTGGTGGCGAATCGGAGAGCTATTGGAGCTGGGTTATCTATTGGCTAAGGCTCCTTAGGTCCATTGCTCGACCAATTGCTTTTTGGAAGAGTTTGTGCTTGGAACAAATAGGGCAGAAACTGCAGAAAATTGCAGTTCGGACGACCGAGCCCTGTAGCCGGTCGACCGACCTGCTACCCCGAGCATTTTTTCTGCTTCTGGCCAGCCGACCGAGCCCTGTAGCCGACCGACCGACCTACTGCTAGTTTTGCCTATTTCCTTTTTCTGTGTTTTCCAAATTTTATCAATTCAAGTTGGTTCTTAGTGGTTGTTATTGCATCTTTGGCTTTGATAACTTATTTTTGACTTCATCCACGGGTTTTTATAAATAATCTTCTAAAATTACATTAAAAGCTCGTTTCTCCAATTTATAAATTCTATTTAAACACACACGATTTAGCACTTCGAGCGGAGTGGAAGGGAGATTAAATGGTTAGGTAAAACACGGACCATGAATCCATGCGTTTGTCTTGCCGATTAATTCCCGACCTATTCGATTGATTGTTTTGACCTTTTGGTCTGGTTTACCAATGAGATGAGATAGACTTTGTACTGCTTTGAGTGTGAAATTAACTAACGGATAGCAAACCGTTTAGTGCGAACGAGTGGTTATGGGACTCACGTTACCACTTTTCGGATTCCTTTTTGAGAGTTATGACACATTCTGCCAATTAGTTATGTCCAGTACTGGGCCTCCGGACCTTCACCACTACGATTTGTTGCCTTCGGGTGTGTTGCCTTCGGGTTTGCACCTTCAGGTTTGTTGCCTTCGGGTATGTTGCCTTCGGGTATGTTGCCTTCGGGTTTGTACCTTCGGGTTTGTGACTTCGGGCTGTTGCCCTATTGTATCGCTTTCGGAGTTAGGTCTTTATGAGCCGCTCGAGTGATATTTGGGTTTGGAGTCTTCGGGCTCATGGATCCTTGTTTATACAGTACTGAGCACGTGCAAATTTTATGATGTTTTCATTGATATGTATATTCCTAGGTATTGCCTTTCGGTGTTTGTCTTTTTGAGCCGCATGATATGTAGCGATTACCTGGTGGAACTTGTGTTACCTTCATTGGTATTTGTTATTTGCCTTTATGGCTTGTTTTGGGATATTCATATCCTTTGTTTATTGTGTTGCCGATGATATGAGGCTTGTTTTTTATGATATGATTCATCTTTTGTTAGATGATTGTGTTATCTCTTTTAGAGATATTTGTTATATATTGTGACCTTGCAGGTTTACTGTTGTTCAATTTATCTAACTGATTTGTTTAGCTAGACCGACCCGTGTATTTTATACTCGGGTCAGACCGAGATGTTTCAGGTTAGGTGCTTTTGGACTTAGCCTATTTTGCTTCCGCATGGACTATCCAGCTTGTTCCTTTTTGTTAAAGCTTTTTGTGTAGACCTTTTATTCGTAACTCTGATATATGTATTCTTTTGGATTCGTCTGTTTATTGTGGTTTGCTATGCCACTTGACATGTATTATTTTGTATACTCTGTCATGTATCAATATATGTGTATATGATGATCTACTGTTCTGTGATGTATATTACATTTGAGTTGTTATATTCTGTTCTGATAGATCCTCCGACCACCTATGGTTTTGTTTTAAGTATTCATTGGGTATGTCGACCTACTTGGTATGTCTATTGTCGATGTATTCAATAGATAGTTAGAGCAAGGCTATAGATGGTCGCTCCTAACCACCCTTATTCTCCATATAAGTAGACGACATTACCCTGTAGTGTCATTGGCTAGCGTGGGTATAGAGGTGGGGCGTCACAATAGGTATACAATCAAAACCGTAAGGACACGTAGGAAGAGTGGGTTTCCATCAATGGCAGGGCTACTGGGGTACCTCCCATCACGGTATGTGGCCTAGATCACCGTACCGAAGATCCACCCTAAATCCCCTGCAACACAAGGCCAGAATCATCCCTCACTGGACAGTCCCGAACAAGACAACCCCGCTGTTATTTGAAACCAACTGCCCACACAGCCGAATATAAAGGGACCTCTAGATAGGGGTAAATCTCGTCCTACTTTGGTGCTACCCACTTAGCCTTGCTGCACCTCTCCTGTTTTAGCCATTCCTGGTTGATGAGGCTTGAGCCTATACTTTAGAGAACACATCTCTTAGAATGCTCATCGTCCACCTAGCGATGTTCTAAAAGCATTCAATCCATACAAGTTCATTCCGGGTTCGAACGAAACCGAAGGCATTATCTCATTACACTCATTTTGGAATCACCCTCAGAGTTAACGACGATAACCCTTACACTCTGAATCTTCATCTTCATTTGAGATTCATGACCTATTGTTAATTTGGATCGATGTGATTTCGGATGTCTAAATCTGGAAACCCGATCCCGGTCTCATCGAAATAAAAAACGCCATCTTTTTGTCCAATTTGTTTTAAAGTTAAAACCATTCAATTCTATTACCTATATACACACAGATAGATAATTCACGTCCCACAAATAGATAATTCACATTATCTTCGCACTTTAACCAAACCATCCATATCACATAGCATCACTTATATCATATCTGAGATCTCAAACCATTCAACGTAATCAATATCATCCAGCCATACATAAGCAAGGATTAATTAATCACCATGTAAATTAATTTAAAATGAAATAAATTAATTACTTCATCTCTAATTAATTTAAAGTAAATTAAATTAATTATTTCCATCACATAAATCTTGCTTACATAAACATTAATTTATCACACACCAATTGATTAATCATCTTCTAATTATCCATCTTAATTAATCATCCTTGATTAATTTTCTTTAATTACATTCAAGTAATTAGCCTATAATTAATTTCACAAATTAATTATCCTTAACAATTTATAGTAATTAACCTTTAATTACCTCATTAATTAACTATAATAAATTGCACTAATCCTTAATTAATTACATTAATTAATCACTCTTTAATAACTTGTGGTTGATTTATAATCTTAATTAATCAACCCTTAATTACATCATTAATTATATTAATTAATGATCCCTAATTACTTCTCTAATTAATTATTAATCATATTTAATAATTAATCTTTAATTAATTTTTATTCATTAATCAACCTTGATTAATCACAATTATATTTAATTACCCTTAATTAATTTCAAATAACCTAATTTTCTTCTTAAATTATTTACACTAAGTAATTACTTATTAATTGCTTTCACTAAGTAATTATCCATCATATTAATTACACAAAGTTATTAATCCTAAATCCCTTCCATTAATTAATTATCCTTCAATTAATTTCACAAAGTAATTAACCCAAACTACTTCCATATTTCAATTAATTACATCCAGTAATTACCCATCTTAATTACTTCACTAAGCAATTATACTTCACTAATTACGTTAAGTAATTATGCTTAACTAATCATCTAGTGATTATCTTAAATTAATTAAACTTAATTAATTAACTTAAACTAATCACATTACTTTAATTAATTACATTGTGTAATTAATTCTTTTAATTACTTCCTTTAAGTAATTATACTTAAACAATTCCACAAATGATTGTCCTCATTAATTAATCTAATTAATTATTAAAATTAATCACATTAATTAATTATTTTATAATCCTTAGTTAATGATCTTCATTAATTAATAACAATTCCTTAATTACTTCTCTTAAGTAATTAAACTTAGATTAATCATTTCAAATTAATTAATCGTTAATAACCAATTAATTAATCTCTAATTATTTAATTAACTAAGTGCTCAACTATAACTTAATTAATCTTTAATTACTTGATTAATTAATTTCTAATCATTAATTAATAATCTAGTCTTATCTAATTAATGATTCTTAATTACAAATTAATTATTCCTTAATTAATTAAATTAAACTTTAATTAATTAATTTAAACCCTTAGTTACTAAATTAATTAATCTAGATCATTAATTTATTTAAATTAATAAATTATTTTTAAATTACCTTAATAGTTTAATTTATCCCAAATCGTTAAATCTTAATTTAACTTTAAGATAAAAACATTTCTTACTTATGACAAAATTGTCATTTGAAAAAACATTTGAAAACATTTTACTTTCAAATTTACTTTTAAATTCCATTTCAAATTAAGATTTAAAATTAATGCAAATTTAACTTTAACACAATTTAAAAATCTTTTAAATCATATGTTAAAGAAATACTTTTCTTATAAAAGAAATTTAAAAGAGTTTAAAACCAAATTATTTAAATTCAAATCATTTTATAAAATATACTTTAAATAATTTAAATTTGTTAAAACATTTTAATTTGATAAAACTTTATGTACCTCAAAACTAGGATACAAATTAAATTTGAATCCGAATTTAAAACTTTGATTTAAACTTTGTTGAAATCTTTGCTTTATATTTTAAAATTCATTTTAAAAATTTAAAACAAACAGATTTGAAAACCTATAACACAAACATTGACCCGAGCCACCCTTCAAGAGCTTCGAGTCTAACCTAACCAAACTTCGAGCAAAACCTTCAAATGACTCAAGAATTACTCGAGTACTACTCCCCTGCTCAAACCAACATCACCAGAAAACAAAGAAGTGCACCGTGCGCATGCACGGTGGCTCCGTCCAACTCCGATCGTCAACGATGATCCCATCAAGTTGACGATCACCCTTGCACCTAATCACTGTCTTCAAATCGCCAAAACAAACTCGAAATCATATTCGAGCATTCCAGCCCAAATTGAAACAAGACACAAAACCTGGAACACCTCACTCTCGTGTCTCCGACCGCCAGAGGTCTGTAATTCCGGTGAAGCCTTCGTCAACTCACCTTCTTCCATCTCACTGATTCTGTTGAACTCGTACATCCAGAGGCATTGTGACGATCAAATTACCCGAGCAAATCAAAACTAGGGTTACAACTTGAAACAACCTTCTGCCGCCGCTACAGTGCAATGCACACTCATCGGTGATTTTTCCCCAAGTCTCTGACCATCCCTGCATCTCCAGTGAGAACCATAGCTATTCCGATCACCTAGATCGCCAAAGGCAACCCAAATTCCCAAATACTGATCAACTTGAACTGCTCACTCAACCTTAATCTAAAATTAATGATTTTAGCTTTAAAAATGAAAATTTTGAATAAGCTTTCAGATTATATACTTAGATCAGTGAATTAAAATGTTCGAGATTTAACATCAATGAAGTTTGCACTGTTCTACTGAGTTTTCCAGAGCTAATTTCAATTTTAATTTATTTAAATCAAATTTTAAACATTACTTCTTGATCAAATAAACAGATTTTATTTGGATCTTAAGTCCTAACAACAATTGGTTCAAGAGAATATGAATTTTTATCATAAAACTTGAGCATGAAACTGTAAACAGAGATATACAAATACAACAGCAATGCACTCATAGAAACATCTAGATAATTCACTTATAAAAATCACATAGAACGTTCTTATTTCTAGAGAATTAACATGCGACCAAATTTAAGGATACTTGCTCTTTTTTTCTAGAAAAGAATGTTACTCACCAGATCCAAAATGAACAGAGCCTCTGATCCAATTTGAAACAGCTTTAGACTTTTTAAAACTTGAATTTGTTGGCAATGTGCTTGTTATTGAAATATGATGAGATGACTGAAGATTTGATTTTGAGTTTGCTTGCTTCAGACGATTTTCTAGGTTTACTTGCTTGATCAAATCTCGGGTTGAAAAAGAAACAGGCTTTGATGCTTCGGGTTTTTATGTTGGAAATGAATTGCACGCTTTGTTCTTGTTTTTGAAAATGAGTTACAGATTTATGATTTTGATCTTCATTTTGAAAGTGGATTATAGGTTTGAGGAATGATTTTTGATCTTGCAAATGAGCTACAGGCTTTGATTTATATTTCTGGTTTGCTTTTGAAGTGGGAAATGAATTACAGGCTGATAGCATTTGATTTACAAATTTGATTTTGGGAAATTTATTTGATCACTGAATTTGTTCTTGAGAGAATTGTACAGGGTTTTAGTTACTTAGCCTTCGAATTTTGAAAATGAATAGAAGATGAGAAGTATATGTTTAGAGAATTGTACAGGGTTTTAGTTTCTTAGCCTTCGAATTTTGAAAAAGAATAGAAGATGAGAAGTATATGTTTCTATATAGGCTGAAATGATTTATTTTAAATGAAAGAAAAATCAAAAATTTTAAAAAAGACACTCGTTTTAAAATTCAACACTTGTCATATACCTTTGTTTATTAATTAAAACATGTTCAAACAAGCTTGCAAAGTTTTACACTTGTCCTTAAAGTATTTATTATTTATTTATTAAGTATTAATATAGGCTTTTATACTCAGTTTATTATTTTATAAATGCTTACCTATATTTATATATGAATTACTTAAAGAAAATGTTATAAAACCAATTATGTAAAATTAAAAGCTTATTCATATATTTTAAATCCAAATATCTTAAAATATCTATCTTTTGAATTTCATTTTTAAATTCAAATTCAAAATAAATTTGAAAAATCCAAATTAAAGTCAATAACATATTCAATTTGAAATAACATATAAAAGCAATACATTATAATTATTATTTAAAAGTAACAAATTTGTCAATAATTTATAAAAGAGATTATCTCATTGTTTATAAATTACTATTATTAAACGAATTAATATATCATATTTATTTAAGCAATTATTTTAAAAAGAAATAAAACAAACCTTTACGTCAATTTTATTTAAATTTAAATTTAAACTTAAGCTAAGATTTAAACAATTAAACATTTATCTTAAGTACTTAAATCTATATAGTTAACTTTTTCGCTCTTCCTTTTTCACTCTTACGCTTCTTTTCTCAACCTAATTTCTCTCTCTGTTTCTCCCATAACCCCAGCTTTCCCTATTGTTGTTGCTTTTAACCCGTCCTTCATTAAATCCCCTAAATTCTTGATCAGATTTCTATCGTATCGCTTCTCCGTCCTTGCTTTAGCATCTTCGTCTTTCGATAGCCTTTCGATTGTTTTTTGGTCCTTGTTCAGGTTAACCCGCTGTGCTTTCCATTCTTTTTCCCTTGGTGACTGCCTGCAGCGGAAGTGGCATTTTATTGAACTGGATTAGCAAACTGTGGTTTCGGTTGTCTTTGCTCAGGTCCTTATTCGTCTATGGTCTTATCGGTGGTCGGTTTGCTTTGGTGGAGGTTTCTTTTTGGATCTGTTTTTTGGGATTTTGTGTTGGTCGCAGCATCTTGGTGTTTGATTTCTGGTGGTTGGTGGCTTCGGATGGTATTCCATTCCTTTGCCACCTTGTTTTGATTTTGCCTTGGTTCGTTTTGTCTACTTTGGTGGTCATCGTTCCTACTACTACTGTTATGTTTTTGGTACCCTTTGGTATCGAATTTGATGTTTTACTCTTGAGGTTTCTTTGTCTTTAGGTGCCTACTATTTGGTTTGGGTATGCTCTTCATCAGTTTCATTCTTGTTTTGTTTGGAATTTGGTAATTTGGTTAATGTTAGGGTTGGTTTCTTCTTTCTTACTTTCTGCTTGAATTATGGAACTATTGGTCCTTCATGTCTTTGCTTCCGTATTAGCAGTGGGTATTTTGCTTTGCTGCAGGTTTGTATGGTTGGTTGGTCGTTAGTGATTAGGTATTCTTCATATGGTATCATGGTTCTTTTTGGAACTTTGATCGCATCTATGCTTTTGTGTTTAAGTTGGTGTATGTTAATGTGATTTCCTTGTGCAACATGAATGATTTAGTTGGGATATGGTATGGTGTTTGCCTTGTGCAACACGATTGTCAAGTGTGCTCCCTGCGCGGTGCCTGTGTAATTTTTTTGTAGTTCGCGTGTGTTGTCTGACTCCTGTGCTGTAATCTAGTTTAGATATAGTGGTCGGTCCACTTTAAAAACCTTGTATTTATTGATAGGCATCCCGCTTATCACCTGCTTTGCATTGTTTTTATTATTTTCTATGATAAAAAGTGGACGGTCCACTATTAAAATCGGCTGGCTTTGCCAAAAAAAAAACTATATAGTTAACTATTAAATAGCTTTGAAAACTTATATATTAGATTTAAATCAAAATTTCCAAATTACCAAAATGTATATTAGAATTTGAAAACAAGATTTATTTATTTATTGAATTTCAAACCAAAGCTTTTCTAGTCATAATATATACAAATTTATACATTATAAATAGAAAACATTTTATTAATTTCAAAAGATAAAATTTACCAATTAACTATTTATTTACTTCTAAAAGAACAATCTGCCAACTTAATTTAAAATTATAAAAGAAAATTATCAAATCAATTTAATTTCTAACACAGACTATTAAATTGATGTTGCCCAAAATTCCGGGTCATCACATTCCTCCCCCTTAAAAGAATTTCGTCCCCGAAATTTAAAAGCAAAGGTAATTTAATAACCCATCTAATATTTTAATTTTAAACAACAAGCATATAATATCAACCATATGCTAACAACCATAGCAACCAATTCACTCAAATAAACAAATCTAATTATCCAGACAAAATTCTGGATAGAATTTCCTAGAGTTTCCCAAGCATATATACCGGGATACTCGCTCTACAGAACCCAATCAATCAACACTACTAAGCTATAGAACTCCTACTCATCAAGATCTACAAAACTGAACAGGATATCAGACCAAACTCAAGTCCTGCCCAACACCCAAATCCTCCAAAACTGCTGGTTCCACGACCAGAGATGGATCAGACACGTAGTCCCTCAGAGATACGTGAAATAAATGAATCCTAGTCTTCCAAACTGGCAATTCAACCCCAGTAGACCAAAGCACTTATTCTAAACAGAACATAGAACATATCCAATATACCTTGGAGCTGACTTCCCAGTCTCCCAAATCCTATAGCTCCTTTTGGTCGGAGAAAACTTTTCAAACATCAAATCTCCGATTTCAAATCCCAATTCCTCTATCTCATATCCACAAAAATCTTCAACGATCCTGGGCTGCCTATCTTCCTTCCTGATCAGCTCAACCTTCGCTGATGCCTCTCGAAACAAACAGGACCAGAAACAACCCAACAGAATGATCATCTCAAGATCAACCAAAATCAAGAACAAACTCTACTATCATCAGTAGAAAACAGCTTCTCCTATCCGGAAAAGACAGAACAGGATCACTTGCCAAACTGCTTCCGCTGCACAACTCTGATCTGGAGTAGATGAAAATGCTGATGAAGAACATGAGCACAAACTTGTTTGACACATCCTAGAAGACATGGTTCATCAAATCCATAAAAAGAAAACTCAAAAGTTCCATAATTTTCTGAGCTACTTCACCAAACTCTCACACTAGGAATCATCCTTCTACAAAGCTGAACTATTGGTACCACTCCTGGAATCTTAGTTGATAAGGAAACTGAATCTCCAGATGCTATGGCAGACCACTGACCACTTGAAGACATCCGGAAAAATCTCTAACAATCCAAGAGAACGTTCAACTATCGCAAGTCACTTTTGCGAAACTATTCTCTCTTTATCAATCAAAACAGTTTATACAAATCTAGCTCATCCATCGAAGAAATGGATCTACTCTGCTGCTTCTGAACTCCACCTCTCGAAAACTGCTAAGCCAGATGACCTCCTTGACGGCACACAGAACACTCCGAGCTGCACTGCTGCTACAAATGCCAAAAACTTCCTATCTAGAAGCTCCTCGAGAAACTCAGACCTCAAACGCAAAAATCCTGCTAGACTCAGCCACATCACCGAAGCAGACACACTTCCTTACTCTTGTTCCAAAGAAACATCTTTGGACACATACATAATCAGTGTGTCTCATCACGCAGCTATTACTTCCTAAGGTTGCCAAGATACCATCACATGCTTCTGCTCAACCGACAGATCCAAACTCTACTCATTTAAACTGCACTTCAAAAATGGACTCCGAACCTTTTAAAGGTTTCCTTCAGAGATCGATGAAATCTTTACACCACAGCAAAAATCACTCGAGACGGTATTGGGTCTGCAGTCTCGACAGATACACTTCCAACCTCAACACTCGGACTCTTACCATTGGTAGTCGTGTTACACACACCACTACCTTTCCTACCTCTATAACATATATTGGATAACCCAAACAGGTAATTCAATCAAATAGGTAGAAATATATATATATATATATATATATATATATATATAATGCAAGTATGCTCTCTTAAGAAAGAAAACACTCCAAAGCCTTGGTATTCACTCAACCTAGTGCTTTGATACCAACTGTGACGACCCACCTTTCTCTCCCCAGAAAGACGCATCATCTTTAAGAAAGAAAGGGGTAGAAAAGAGAAAGATAGAGAAGAAAGAAAGAAACAACATCAGAATCTCAACAGCAGAACGAATAAATTATATTAATCACAAAAGTATTACAACATCTATCAGAGTTACATAACTTATACATTACATACTAGACAGTTATAAACACCTGTCTAGTTATTACAACTCAATACAACACAGACATTCACACAGAGATACACAGCGGAACTCTATATATATCTACAAACGTTGAACTCTCCTGCTCCATTGCTCCTCCAGAATTCGTCAAAGCTAACCTGAATCCCTTGGCTACTCGTAAAAATTTGAGTACCCAAGATTTTAAGAAAATAGCTAAAAATCCTTGTAAAATATGACACAACTTTTCGGTTTTCTATTTCGAATGATTTTTTGGTCTACATAGTGAATAACCGACCTTTTTATCGCTGGCCTGTGTTGATAGCTAGTGCACATAAATTTTTTAAGCAGTATTTCGCTTATAACTTATTTGTTACTGATTAGAATATTGAAATATTTGATGTTCTGGAACCCATATGATGTAGGATACAATTTTCATGTTTTGAGTTTTGTAGAATTTTGAAGTTTACGTGGTGGAAAATTGACGTTTTTATTGCTGGCCTGTCATTGACAGCCACAATATTTATATATTTGTCTGATTTCGACGATTTCATTTGCATTATTTTTGCTAATTTTTTTTACATAAAATTTGATGCTAATATTTGTTCATTTTTTCCAGAAATGGATTAATCAAGTTAGGATGAGATTTGAACTTAAATTTATTTAAATTCGATTTAAATTTGAATATCGGTTTAGGTCGATTAAATTGCAAATTGATGTTTTCTTGAGTTTTAAAAAAAATCCAAATAAATTCCAGTAAATATTCTAACATCATGGTTCGAGTAATAAATATTTTTATGTATTTTTAGTGGTTTTTAAACAATTATTCTTTATTTTTAAGGCTTTTAAAAATTATTAAAATCCTTTCTGATGATGTGTTGTTTTCTCTCAAAATATTTTAGATAAATTTCTAAACTTTGTTTTATAACCCCGTTTTCTCAAGTAAAATCTTTTATAATTAATTTTATTTATTTTAATTACTTTGATGCATTTTCGAACATATGAGGAAGTAAATTAAATATTATAGTTAAATTACGAGGTATGGGACTCGTGAATTTACTTTATCGGTTAATTTCGGACTTGTACGATCGAAACTCTTTCGTTGAAATGTTAGAGATGATTTAAGATGTTATTAAATTTTGGGTAGATTATATGGTCCGAGAACTCCAATTTAGAAGTATATTCGATGAAGGACCATTTTATGATATGTTTCTTAATCACCGATGAGATGAGGTGAATTAAGAGCTAGAAATTCCTAATTGGAATTATGGTTATAAATAACCATCTAGATGTTATTTTTACTTGCCGATGAGATGAGGTAAGCTTCTTTATGATGATTTTATGATGTCGAGATATATTATGATAATTTTTACTTGTCGATGAGATGAGACAAGCTACGATGCCACTAGTACTCGTAAATGAGATGAGACGAGCATGATATTGTATATACTCGCCAATGAGATGAGGCTGAGTATATTTTCCTGATGTTTATGATGTTTTACTAGCGTGGTACCAACTAGCGGCTAGTAACCTTTAGGGCGAACATATGGTATGGGACATACGTTAACACCTATTCGATTCCTATCCGTGAAGTTGGGACACATTCATGATGTTTAGTAGTACCACAGACCATGAGTACTCGATTGGAGTCATCACGATGTGGTTATTACTCTGATCATCACGATGTTATTAACTCGGATCTTTGTGACTGGAAGTCATTATGATGTTATAGACTTTAGTCATTCATGATGTTCACGATGTTAAGATGTTATTTGACTCCAGTCATCACGATGTTTATGGTACCAAATAGTAGTACTAGTCATGATGTAGCGCACGTAGCATTGCTTCGGCATGCAATTGAGGATCTGGCCAATCCGAGATTTCTTTAAGTTTTGATGTTTTAGACTTCACCATCTTTAGATGATTATTACATTGATAGCCTAGTGCCAGATGAGATGTTATATGGTGAAATCATTTATGATGTTACTCTTTGATTGAGTTATTTGCATTATGGATTGATGATTTGATGATTTTATAGACTAACTGATGTTAAGATGGAGTTGAGATGTATTTATATATTTATACCGATGAGGTGAGGTGTAAATGGTTATGAAGAATCTTTGATGATGAGTTTTAGTGATGGATTTGAGATGTATCTATATTCATACCGATGAGATGAGGTATGAATAAGTATAATGCTTCTTTTGTGTTTGGGTTTTATATTTCCTTGAATGATCCTTGGGACGTGCCAATGAGATGAGGCATATCCATATGCATTTTATTCTATGTATGAAGGATACATACCTTTGATGTATTGTTATATTGACAACCGCTTCTAAGAAGATAGTTGAATCATTTGAAGTCATTATCCATATTCCTTTATATCATCGATGATATGAGGTGAAAGCAATGTTTATTGAGTCTTATCTTTAAAACTTTGCTCGTCGATGTTCCATTTTCTTAAGTGTCAGTTATGCCACTTAAGTATGACTTTATCATCATTATCTCTACTACTTGCCAAGAAGAGATGTTGTCCCTTCTTATTATGTTGAAACCCTGTTTAGAGTATGGCATCCTTTAAGAAAAAGGATACCATAGCTTTCACCTACTTATCCTTATCGATTATTATGTTTAAACGATAATTTTAGCTAGCCTAACCCATGTGTCTTCACTCGGGTCAGACCGAGTTGTTTTAGGTATTATCTATTGGGCTTAGCTTGAAGTTGATGATGGATATCGGCTCTTCTTTCTCTTGAGTAGTTTCTGTTCTTTCGCATACTCTGATGTAGTTATATTTGATTCAATGTATATAGTGTCGTCGAGTACCACCATTATTGTATTCATGTTGTATTGTGCTAAACATGTATCAGTGTATATGTATATATATGATATTGATTACTGTTCTGTGTTGTGATTTTCATTTATTACTGTATTTTGTTCTGATAGATCCGTTAGCCACCTATAGTTTTGAATCAAGAATTTACTTGGTATGTCGATCCACTTGAGAGAGAAAAAAATCATATTGCATTAATCGACTATTCAGTAGATGTTTAGGACAAAATTACAGATGGTCTCCTTTAACCAGCCCTACTCTCCACTTTAGTAGATAGAATTACTTGTTAATTCTCTTTACTAAGCTGAGTCTCGGGGTGGGGCGTTACAGTCATCACAACCCACAAGTGAAGTCAAAAGACTTCTATGTTTTGCTTATGTTTTTGTAAAACATAAAAGACTAATATGAGCCATATACTTCGCTCATAAGTGTTATATGGGGAACAATCATAGTTTGTAATGTATGATACATTTATGAAATTAGTTCATTCAGAATAAGCCAATAAACAGTACTATAAGATCGAGTATTCAATTTGATTGATTACATAAAATATTATATTGTGCTAGATGTAATATAAGGCCAAAAATATAGTATAAATCTAAGAACTCAGTTGCTTAAATGTCGGTTTGATCAGTTTACGTAAAGTGCAATGCATCCGATTTTCTTAAACGTTAATAATAATCGCATGCACTTTTGTAAAGAGTTCATATTTATATTTTAGTAAGGTTGTTCTTTTGAATGGTTTGACCATTTAGAAAGGAAAATGAATGTATAAGAGTAAATGTAATTTAAGTTACATTTGGGATGAAGAGAGTACATGGTTACTTCTACTTCATAAAGAAACATTGAAAACAAGAATTGTAATAATAATGATATGATAATTAACATTGGAATAAGAAATATGATTTCTATTCTAAAATGTAGTTTTGTATAGAAAATTGTTTTTTATGAGATTTATTTCTTTGTGTAACGACCCACCTTTTTGGACGGTTTAAATCGACAAGAAACCACACAAGTCCAATTAAAAACATTCAAAAGGGAGGATTATTAATGAGGTAAATAAGAAAAGAAGGAAAATAAAACATAGCAATGGAATGTAAAAATAAAATAATCAAATAAACAGTTCATGAAGCTGTTTTATAAATAACATGTGATTACACTTCTACAATTTCAAATCAGAGTTATACATACATCATAAATAAACAAATAATGTAGCGGAATATATGATGTAGTGGAATAATTATAATAAATAGGAATAATATACTGAATCTTCCTCTTCGTCCTCCAGAAAATAAAATGGTCTTCAATACACTGAAAAGCTCATACTGACCCGAGCGTAATGAAAACAAAACATTCGAGTCAAAACTAAAAGATCTTATGTGAGTTAAATTAATCAAAAATAAAATGTGGATGCAATGTCTTTAGAGATGCTACGAGATTTTCCATCTCCTATCAAGTGTACAACGTGAATATAATTATTAAAAGATTTCAAATAATTCAAAATATCAATCTTAATCATCTAATTAAAACAAATCCGATGTTTGACTTAACTTAAACCCTTTAAATAATCCAATTCCAAATAAAATCCAAATTCAAGAAATTATATGGGTATATATCATTTCAACTAGTAATAAAAATCAACATTTCAAATCAATGAAAACCATTCGGGTTTATCATTTTAACCCATAACGATTTTTCCCTAATCTATAAGATCGTTCGGGTATGTATCATTTCAACCTATAGTGAACTTGCAGTATTATAATGATATAAAATACAACATCCATTCATCCAATATCAACAATCAAACATCCATCACAATAATCATCCAAACCAATCAATCAATATCAGTATAGAACTGATAATCAATAATAGGCATTTGACTGGAAATTTATATTCAATTATAAAATTAAATATCGATTTAATTCAATAAATTCAAATTAACTAAGATGACTATTTAAAATATAAAAAACAGCCTTAAATAAATTTCTATCACATCATAAATTTATTTAACAGACATAAGAAATTTTAGAAGTTGTGAGTGGGTTAAAACACTCACCTTTGAATTTAAATTGAATTTAAATCCAATTCAAACCCAAAATTCAAACAGTCTCAGAATCCGTCCAAACCAGCGTCAAAATGTCAGAAATTTCGATATGATCCCAGTGGATCAAACCATGCATGAATTGGATTTCGTATGCAAAAGTTACATGAGTTAGAAAAATTTCAAAACTAAATAAAAATAAAAATAAAACTAAAAAACAGCTCATCGGCCATGTATACGCTCCCTCAAATCTATGCGCTACAGCCTATCTCATCCACGAGAGAATCAAGCCACTGTTAACATGATTGAACTGCCATCCAAACCCTCGCCTTCACCCACATCTACGACCGCCACCGTGCTATCCATCCAACGCTGACTCAACCATGGTGGTGTGGCCACTCCAGATGTCGAAAACAGTGTAGATGTTGCCGCCACTTTGAGCATGGATTTCGGCAAAGTCGAGCACCTTTGGCTTGAATGAACACTAGATCTGCAACCTGCGTCACGCCACCTTCCCAACGCCACCTCCTGATCGTCAATCGGACAACGGTCCACCGTCCACTCAGAAGCCCTATCAACGAAAGGTCGAGCTTCTTTATCCATTTCTGATCAAAAGATTATTCAAATTGGAAAATGAATCAAACCAGTGAGTTACACTCGTCGAGAGCTTCAAACTGATATATAATATGATATAGTTTGACGAGTTTAAATTTTTGATTTGAATTTGATTGAGGGTTTGGAGTTTGAATCTGTTTTTTCCATTGAGGAGGAGAAGAGCAGAAAGAATAGTATGTACTTTCAATGGGAAAAAAGAAATAATTAGGGTTTATAATGAGATATTTATAGGCAGATCAGAAAAATAGAATGAATGGACTAGATTGATTTGGATTGGAATGATAAACGACCCGAAAGCCCGCTCTGCCTCCGGAATGAAAATTGGTCATCACATATATCAAAATAGATGTTTTCAATATTTTTAAACTCAATGGAATAGCTTTCAGGTCCTATTTCCATCGTATGAAAAAGTTATGTTAAAATCATCTTATTTCAAATTGATTTCAGTTGATTTTAATTAAATTGATTTCCAAATGTTTCGAGTCTGTACGATCAAACGACAAGTCTGATCGTTACGAAACTTGAAATCCTACAATAATTCTCTATTACGGATCCGATGAAACTAGTTCCGTCGAAATCTGAGACCGTGGCCAAAATGGCTATTTTCGCTCTAATAAATAAATATTAAATTAATTAAATCAAAATTTCAAATTTCAATTCTATAATTGACAAATTTTATCATTTTTTATTTCTTAAACAATTATAATAATTTGAACAACTTAGATATCAATTTAAAGTAAATAAATTTACCAATTACAGTGTTAAATATCAACTGTAATTAAATCTAATTAATTATATTTTAATTTCAATAAATTGATTTTATTTCATTTCAATCTTTATACTTAATCAATTATTTTTCTACATACATGGTTAGCATTATTGTATATTTTGTTACATTAATATTTACCACTTTCATCTTACTTTTCATTAACGTAATCTTTAATTATATTTAATTGTAATAAATTCACTTATTATAATTTATATTATGAATATAATTTACATTGTTACATCTTATGGAATTAACATTCTACAATTATCAATTAAATCTACATTAACAGCACTAATTAAGGATATTAATTGCCATTTAGTTCAAAGGTAAGTTTAATAGATCAAATAAATAGGTAGCATATAATAATTATTACCATTAATCTTAAATTACATTTATAAGTCTATTAGTTACAAACGAAATGTTACCATAAATTATATATTATTCATTAATTGATTCAATATTTGCATTCATTTTTTTATACTCACTTTATAGCCAAGTAAACATTTTAAATTATTTCAATTAGTTAGAGTTTCATTCACATTGTCGGTAATTAACTTAAATTAACATTGTTACTTTTCATTTTAGTTGTTATTTCATAAATAAATTATAAATTTTTATTCTTTTCTCAATTATTAAATCACAAATCCTATTAAATTAACTAATGTAAATTATGGAAAACTATGGCTAGTTACACTTTCCTCCACTCAAACCTTTTCCTTCCAAAAAAGGAAAAAGAAGGGAAAAGAATAAATTAAATAGTCGATATCTTATTGAAATATTAAATTTATAAATAATTAAATTTACAAAATTAAATAATTTAAATAAAATATATTAATTTATAAACAATTAAATCCTTTTATATTTAAATTAACAAAAGTTTGGAAAACATTTCACAAAATTTTCTAAGTCCAAAATTCACTGAAAATTTCGACAGTCTTCTTTGTACAAAGAGGTTTGGAAGAAATAATAATATCAAAATATAATAATATATACCATAGTTTTCAAAATAATATATCCCAACATGGGAAAAACAATATTATAAGGCTTGAAAATCGTAATTCAAGAACGTACCTATTAGTCGGGCAAACAACGTTTATTTTATGAAACCAAAAGCGTTAGCAATTGCTTCCATAACCTGTATTCTACTTATATGATCCAAAGAGGTTAATAATTATATATAAGTGAAATGATTATATTGGTTTAAATTAATAACAAACAATCAACATAACATACACAATCACTTTCAACCAAAAGCATACTATCATCACATAAAATTAAAATAAATAAATACAACATAACAACAATCTTTTGCAAACGAGCATACAATCTTCACAAGGGATCAAAGTAATAAACCACTTCTAAAGTAACAATCATTAAATTTAATATAGCATTCATTTTATTATTTACTTTAATTATTAATAGCTTCAAACATTAACTTAAGTTCATAATTCTTTGCTTACAATATTCACTTTCTATTTCATTTTATTTAGTACCATCACAATTATAACTATTTTCATATCAAATTTTTTATTTACAAAAGTAAATTTCGTTAAACACTTTCATTATTTAAGTTTTTCTTGTATAAAATTCCATTACACATCCTTATTTACATTACAATTTTTAATATTCTGGTAAGTTATATATATGTTTCTATGAATGTAATTGAAAGTTACACAAGCTTATCTTATTTCATTTTAGTAAATAAATGTTCGATAGTTATCATTTCTTATCTTTTTTGTTTACAAGTTACAAATTTCAAATTCCTTGTATATTTCATTTGCAACTTAGTAGTTAATTTCTTACTTTCTACTTTAGAAGTTTCAATTATTAAATAGTTAAAATATTATTCCATTACAATAATTTAAATTCTAATTTAAATTTACTTTAGTTTATTCTATTGGTTTTTTCCTCATTATTTACCTTTCCATTCATTTATTTATATAATGATCAATCACTTACATAGTTTGTTTTCCATTAAGGATTTAAGTCATTAATGAATCATTTCATAAAAAATATTACATAAGCTTGCCTTACTTAAATTTATAACTTAATTCGGTTATTAAATAAAAATTTAAGTTTTTGGTATTCGCACTTAAAGAGAAAAGAAATATTTCAATATATCTAAAATTCAATTAAAACATTTAACCTCATTCACTTAATAAAATATAAGATATATTTAAAACATCCTCATAGCATTATGTAAAGATTTTTCTGAAGTCTTAAACAATGTCAAAAATTTATATCAAAACATTATAATAAGCTTTAAAATACAGTTCCTTAAATCCGAAAATTTATTAGAATCATTATTGTTAGAATAAGTATATACTCAAGATTTTTAAACTGAAACTAATAGTGTACTCAAATCTTACATTAAATTTCTAAATCAAAGTATAAAATTTCATATCTGCATAATTAATTGTACACGCTTGTTTTTAAAATAAATTTTCGAATCATGGAAAAGCATTTATTATGGTTTAATACAAAAATCCAAATAGTAAATAAACCAGTAAATTTACTATTGGTACTTTGAAATCAAGTAAATATTCCAAACTATGCATCCAAAATAGAGATTCAAATTTTTTGTCAAGTATAATATAATGAATAAACTTCGCAAATCAATTTTTTTCCATGTATATAATATCTTTAAATTATACATTCAAGGAAACTTATATAAATTTTTCTTGAAATATTCGTTTGAAAACTTCATTTGCAAATCAACCATTTTTGTACTTTAATACTTTTCAAAATTTCATTTGTAAAATTCCTTGATTTCATTTATAAATACCATTTAAATATTTTAAATAACATCTTTATAAATATATGTAAACTATTTGAAAATAATTATTTGCACCATTACTTATATTTACAAAGAAGCTATTGAAAACCTTAAATCCATTATTTATAAATTTATTGGTTTTATCTCAAGATACTTTCCAAACATTATTAATAAATCTATAATCATTTACTTTAAATATGTTTTATTGAATTAATAACTTCTAAAATATTTACCACACCAATACTTTACTATTAAGACATCTTGTATATAAATAAACAATATTTAAATATATTAAATTATTTAAAAAGGAAAAATGATCAAAATATCTTTTATATAATACTTTATCAAAAAGCTTTTATAGCTCGATGTCTTAACAGGTTTATCCTTGTTCTTGCAGACTCTGGCCATCCGTTGATTAGGCACAAGGCTAGAATTCTCCAAGTACTTAGTATACATGTTGCAACACTCAGTAAAAAATACTAAAAAAATAGGTATGTGAAGTACCGCTCAAAATCCAATGTCAAATGATGATAATACAATAGTAGTGGCCCGTTGCTGATCAGTATTTACGCAAAGGAGACAAAACTTTTCAGAAGATCCTTCTACCTTCCGGATTCTAGAAAAATATCGTAGCCAATTCGTAAACAAGGGACTATCGACCCCTGCTACAGGGGTGCGCTGCTAATTCAATGATTTTCGTAATGGATGCACTTCCTTCCCGAAAGATCCATAAACAATAGATCTCAAGATCGAAAGCACCTCCATAGGGTAAACTAAAGAACCGTCTACTCTGGAAATAAAATTAAGGAACTCATGAGTTTTAATCCGGACAACCATATCAGTTCGCATCCATTTTTGGATTCATCCAAGTCCGTTAGGGTTTATCGAATCCATTCGTAGATTCCCCAAGTCCATCTGGTCGAAGCATATCATATTATACTTCTTCACGGAGGGTACTTCCCCATACCTCTTACTTAAAAATATAATATAGCATATATACTACCCTTTCAAAATCTTAGCTTCAAATATCGCACTTATATAAATTCCATTATATATAAGATTTCATTTTAGGCAAAGTACTTTCCAAAATCAATAATCTTGAATATATCAAATCATGCTTATATAAATTCCGTTATATATAAGATTTATCTCTTCAGATCGAATACCTTCCAAAATCAACAGTTTCAAAATCACTTGTACTTATATAAAGTCCATCTTATACAAGAATCAAAATTTTCCAAAATTAATTTCGCTGTATGAAAAGCCATATGGGATTTAACATCTTTGCTTTATAAAAGGTTTTGAATTTAGAATACTTTTGTATTTTTGTATATAAAATGGTTGCATAAAATAGTTTGTAAATAAAAATAGTTTGTAAAATAGTTTTCTAAATAAAATGGTTGTGTAAAATAGTTTGCAAATAAAAATAGTTTGTAAAATAGTTTTATGAATAAAATAGTTTATAAAATAGTTTGGTAAATAAAATAGAATAAGATAGTTTGTATAAGAAAAATAAAAGAAATATTTTTGTAAAAATAGTTTTAAATCAATAATAGTTTTGCACAGAAAAAAAATTCCAATTTAAATTACAAAGATGTCCAAACAAACAATGTTCAATTTCAGCGCCAAAGCATATAATATTGTAACATAAGATGTACATATATCATCATTTTGCAAAATCACATTCGATCGCTCGTTCAATCACACAAGTTCACTTTCGAACTAGTATTGTCCATTGGACTTCCCTAATGCGGACTTCGATATGGTTTCTTGACTAGAAACCATCATTCTCCTTGCATAGCCATATACTATGATAGAGAATTCTAGAATCAAATCAAAAATCCATATCAAATATTTGCCATCAAGAATCGAATGAAAAATCCTTACGTGAAATGGTGTAATTCACCTCGAATTTATGTACTCAAATTCAAATAAAATTAATTATGCGAATAAAATAGTATACGCACGACTTACATATTTATTCCAATTTGGTTCATCACAATACATTTCAATTAAGTTCATTTTTTTTAATCTCATTGATTAATACGAATCTCAGTTCATACTTTAATATTTGTTTCACGGAAGTTCTCCATTTAATGTGAAATATAAATATATTCATTCTTATAATATTGCTTATATTTCTCTTTAATTTAAATTACATCCATTTCACATGTAATATTTCTCATTTAATACAACACTTATTTGCAAATCATTTCATAAATAATTTCTCTTAAGTTTAAAAACAATTTATAAAAACATAATTCCTTTTTATAATACATTGTTCGAGTTTAAAGTTATCACAACTTAATTTATAACCATTTATTGCACATCCATTTATTTTATAACAATTTGTAAGCCATGGCTTTATTTATAATTATTTTACTTTTAATTCATATTTTTTTATTCAATTAGTTTTCACTTTTACTTTTCAATTTATTTATGACACATTTCATAAAGGGGATTTTAGCCTCAAGGAAAAAGTTAGAAAAAAATTTAGTTTCAGGGACAAAAAGTTTGTTTTTTAGGCTGAAGGACACTTTTTAGTGTAAATCACAGAATGATAGTTGTAACTATCATTTTTAGTTTAGACTAAAAAGTGTCCTTCATACTAAAAAGCAAACTCGTTGTCCTTCAGACTAAATTTTTTTTCAACTTCTTCCTTGTGCCTATTTACCTGTTTCATAAATGTTAATTAAGTTTATAAACATATTTTCCAATTTAATCTCATTACAACATTTCTTTAATCACAATTTCAATTTAAACATCCCAAGGCTTAAAGTTCACTCTTGTATATTATTACGTTACATGCCAAAAATGTATGCAAAAATTCTATTCATTTACTAAACTTAGATATAACAAATTAAACCTTATTTCACTGGCTTTCAAATTTAGGTTATCAAATTCAACTGCATAATTCAACATAATTTCTAAGTTTCAACTCATATATTAATTCAAATGGTTTCGATTGTGAAAACTATCAAGATATTCCATTTATTACAATAGTTGGTCAATAAACAACAAAATTCATAACAATCTTTCAATTTCATGAACAAATATCCTAACTATCCATTTTGTTCTCTTTAATACACCATTATTAAACTAGTATTTAGTCTATTAATTCAATCAACAATAATTAGCCAATTCTTATAAACTGACAAAAACTCAACTAATTAACAACAAATGATAATAACTAAATGTTAAAATTTCATAAATCAAACACATTACAAATAACTATATTGATTATAAAAATTTATTCCTTTATTTATATCATATGATATTAGGAAAAATAATTCATTTCAAAACTTATATAAAACATTTTTATAACACTAAAAAATACGCATTCTCGTATATATACTTAAACAACTCATTCTAGGATATTACTACCCTATATCTAAATGAGTTAACCCTAACAGGCTAAGGTATGTCTAAAGCTAAGCCCCGATGCCAACTGTAGCGACCCACATTTTTGGACGGTTTAAATTGACAAGAAACCACATATGTCTAAGTCAAATCATTCAAAAGGGAGGATTTTAATGGGGTAAATAAGAAAATAAAAGAAAAGGAGGAAAATAAAACACAGAATATTGCAGCGGAATGACAAAATAAAATAATCAAATAAACAATTCATGAAGTTGTTTTACAAATAACATGTGATTACACTTTTACAATTTCAAATCAAAGTTATACATACATCATAAGTAAACAAACAATACAGTGGAATACATGATGTAGTGGAACAATTATAATAAATAGTAATAATATACCGAATCTTCATCTTCGTCCTCCAAAAAATAAAATGGTCTTTAATATACTGAAAAGTTCATACTGACCCGAGCGTAATGAAAACAAAACACTTGAGTCGAAACTAAAAGATCTAATGTGAGTCAAATTAATCAAAAATAAAATATGGGTACAATGGCTTCAGAGATGTTACGGGATTTTCCATCTCCTATCAAGTGTACAATGTGAATATAATTATTAAAAGATTTCAAATAATTTTAAATATCAATCTTAATCATTTAATTAAAACAAATCCAATGTTTGACTTAACTTAAACCCTTCAAATAATTTAGTTCCAAATAAAATACAAATTCAAGAAACTTTATGGGTATATGTCATTTCAACCAGTAACAAAAATCAACATTTCAAATCAATGAAAACCATTTGGGTTTATCATTTCAACCCATAACGATTTTCCCCTAATCTATAAGATCGTTCGACTATATATCATTTGAACCCATAGTGAACTTGCAGTATTATAACGATATAAAATACAACATCTATTCATCCAATATCAACAATCAAACATCCATCAAAATCAATCAATATCAATATAGAACTGATAATTAATAACAGGTATTTAACTGAAAATTTATATTCAATAATAAATTAAATAACGATTTAATTCAATAAATTCAAATTAACTGAGATGACGGTTTAAAATATCCCAAACAGCCTTAAATAAATTTCTATCACATCGTAAATTAAATTTAACCAACATAAGAAATTTTAGAAGTTGTGAGTGGGTTAAAACACTCACCTTTGAATTTATTGAATTTTAATCCAATTTAAATCGAAATTTAAACAGTCTTGGAATCCATCCAAACCAGCGTCAAAATGTCAGAAATTTCGATACGATCCCATCGGATCAAACCGTGCATGAATTGGAGTTTGTATGCAGAAGTTGTATGAGTTAAAACAATCTCGAAATTAAATAAAAATAAAAAACAAAACAAAAAATAGCTCACCGGCTACATGTACGCTCCCTCAATTCAACGCGCGGCAGCCTATCTCGTAAGCGACAAAACAAGCCACCGTTAACATGACCGAGCTGCAATCCAAACCCTCGCTTTCACCCACATCTACGCCCGCCATTACGCTACCCATCCAACGCCGACTCAACCTTGGTAGTGTGGCCACTACAGGCGCCGAAAACATCATAGTCGCCACCGCCGCTTTGAGCACGGATTTCGGCAAAGTCGAGCACCATCAGCTTGAAAAAACACCAGATCCACGACTTGCATCGCACCACCTTCCCAACGTCTCCTCTTGATCGTCAATCGGACGACGATCCACCATCCACTCGGAATCCCTAGCAACGAACGGTCGAGCTGCTTCATCTATTTTTGATCAAACGATGATTCGAATTGGAAACTGAATCACATTAGTGAATTATGCTCATCTAGAGCTTCAAATTGATATATAATATGATATAGTTTGAGGAGTTTAAATTTTTGATTTGAATTTGATTGAGGGTTTGGAGTTTGAATTTATTTCTGCCATTGAGGAGGAGAGGAGCAGAAAGAATAGTACGTACTATCAATGAGAAATAAGAAATAATTAGGGTTTATAACGAGGTATTTACAGGCAGATCAGAAAAATAGAATGAATGGATCAGATTGATTTGGATTGGAACGATAAACGACCCGAAAAGCCCGTTCTGCCTCCGGAACGAAAATGGGTCATCCCATATATCAAAATAGATGCTTTCAATATTTTAAAACTCAATGGAATAGGTTTTAGGTCCTAATTCCATCGTAGGAAGAAATTATGTTAAAATCAGCTTATTTCAAATTGATTTCAATTGATTTTAATTCAACTGATTTCTAAGCATTTCGAGTCCGTATGATCAAACGACAAGTCCGATCGTTACGAAACCTGAAATCCTATAATAGTTCTCTATTACGAATCCGATGAAATTAGTTTCGTCGAAATCCGAGATTGTGGCCAAAATGGCTATTTTCACACTAATAAATTAATTAGTATTAAATTAATTAAATCAAATTTCAATTCTGCAATTGACAAATTTTATCATTTTTGATTTCTCAAACAATTACAATAATTTAAACAACTTAGATATCATTTAAAGTAAATAAATTTACCAATTACAGTGCTAAATATCAACTGTGATTAAATCTAATTAATTATAATTAAATTTCAATAAATTGACTTTATTTGATTTCAATCTTTAGACTCAATCAACTATTTTTCTACATACATGGTTAACATCATTATATATTTTATTACATTAATGTTTACCATTTTCATCTTACTTTTCATTAACGTAATCTTTAATTACATTTATTTGTAATATATTCACTTATTATAATTTGTATTATGAACAGAATTTATATTGGTTACATCTTATGGAATTAATATTGTAAAATTATCAATTAAATCTACATTAACTGCACTAATTAAGGGAATTAATTGCCACTTATTTGAAAGTTAAGTTTAATAGATCAAACAAATAGGTAACATATAATAATTGTTACCATTAATCATAAATTGTATTTATAAGTTTATTGCTTACAAACAAATGTTACCATAAATTATATATTATTCATTAATTGATTCAATATTTACATTCGTTTTCTTATACTCACTTTATAGCCAAGTAAACGTTTTAAATTATTCCAATTAATTGGAATTTCATTCACATTGTTAATAATTAACTTAAATTAACATTGTTACTTTTCATTCTAGTTGTTATTTCATAAATAAATTATAAATTTTTATTCTTTCTTATTAAGTTAACTAATTTAAATTATCGAAAACTATGAGTCGTTACATTTTGAGTTCAGGATAAATGATCAAAGAACTCTCTGTTATAAATAGTTACAGTATATGAAATAAATAAACTATACTAAGTAAATAATGATGGACCTCTAAATTTAGCACGCTATTATAGTAATGGTATAAATAATGGGAGCATGACATATAACACTTATTGACTGCATCAAATTACGAAAATTGTTTTCGTCAAACATACCGAACATTATTTATGATATAATGACTATTTTTTGGTACCGATTGGAAAATGGACGTAGTTATCTTTCATTGTGAATATTATGAATATTCGTTATGAAGTAAAACTATAATGTGGTATTTTTTTCACAACAAAAATGATCCATTGAAAATACAGAATTGTCTAAAATTATATAAAATTACTTTTGAATTATAGACCAAGTCGTAGTTTTGAGAAATAATTTTTTTATATGATTATGAATCATATGATATTGGTTAGTTATATCTCAAACAATTGAAGAGCTATGCACCCATTCGATGAGAACATCATAAGAGTTAATGAACTCTTCGGATTGGTACATATAGATGTATGCAATCAAATATCTATTAATACCAAAATGGTTCCACTTGCTTCATCACATTCATCGATGAGTTATCACCGACATGGAAAATGTATTTGATACACATGTAGTATGCCTATGGTAAGCCGATAGAGCATAAAATAGAAGTAAACAAAATAACATGCGATACAAATGATTCTATTTGATCGAATGAGTGAGTATATTGGAAAAAGTTTCGAAATTACCTAAAAATGAATAAAGATTCAATCTCAAAAGTCACTTCTTCATGTAATACATAATGATGCATCGATAAGGAGTAACTGAACTTTGTTTGACAATATACGATTAATTGTGTGTGAAGTTGAGTTAGTTTCTTTCTATAAGGCCATGTACTTAAGAGTGGTACTCAAGGTTAATATTATTTCATCTAAATAACATTTTACAAAATCACAAAAATAAGGGTTTGTAAAAAAATCCAACATACCATATGCCAAGTAGTAGGCAGGTTGTGGGAGTTGAAAGACTGCACGTAATAATTGTCCGTGTGGGATCTTGTATGAACCTCCCCAAAAGAATTTTGGGAAAGACTATCATTAGGTGACATATTTATATCTTGAATATAAGTTTTATAAACTAAAACCAAATCAGTTTTATAAATAAAGAAATTGATAAAACATTTATGAATGCCTATTCTATTGCACCGAGAAACAATTGTTGATTCAAGAAATACCACTTCGTTGTGAAGCAATTTTTTTAAATAATTTGATGGTAAAATGGAATTGGATACAATCCATAGATAGAATCACTTAGACGAGATGAGATGAAATTAACTAACCAAGAGGAACACAACCATTAGAGTATCTAATAAATATTCTCGCACATTGAAGAGAAACTATGAGTTTCTTATCAATATAGAAAATATATAATCCTCGATTGTTTAAACCATTAAGAGTGTTGACTCTGATATGGCAAATCCAAAAGAATTCCAAGTAAGCTATTAAAATATGATTTTGGTAGTCATGACCGAAGGGATGTAATTCGTCGGCAATGGTTGTGTCTTTATAAGCAAGACTAACACAATTTGAATTAAATGAGCGATGTTGATAAGAATAATATCACAAATTTCAATTGTTGAAATAACATAATGGATTCAGTATTCAACATGCTCAAGTTAACTCGGATTTACTTACAAAATTACCCCTTAGTATGACTTTATTTTTGGTATGTATCTAAGAAATTTAAATAATGATTTAGAGTAAATTGTTTACATATAATAACCAAAATGTCCTTAAGTCGGTAGGAGCAATATTGAGTATGTGATTCTGTGAATATGATCCAAGAAATTATAAAAGTATAATTTTATAAGCATCAAAATTGAACAAATATTTTCATAGATATATCAAGTAGTTTGATTATTAATCAAAATGTAGAGGAAAATTGTGTTCATAAGAAAGAACATTAAAAGTTATATTGATATTTCTAAACTATAAATAAACAACATGTTATTGATTTTAAACGATGTAGTTGTGTTTAAATAAACTTTAGCTGTTTTAATACTCAATTTTGGATTGTAAATGATGTCTTTTATAGTGAGTATAAGAGATATTAGGATTGTCCCAAATCGATATGCAAAGACACTTTATTAAATTATTTAATATGAAATAAGTGAAATGAGTTCATATGCATTGGCAATAGGAATTATCATACAAGTTATGTTGTCTATTTATCGTGATTCGTTTGTGAATTTGATACATGAAGCAAATTTCAAATCAAAAATGATATCGCTAAATGATTATTTGTAGCGTTCTCGTGTATTTACGAAATACTAGAGAATTGTTTATAAAAACAAAAACATCTTATGAAGGAGTGTCCAGACTCAAACTTCATAAGATATATTGAGTATAATATGTCAATAATGAATTCAAGTTAAATGTTTAAGTTAGAAATGTTCCAATTGAAAGACTGTGGCTGATTCAATAAAAAAGGCTAAGTACATTGCCTTAAATAATGCCACAATAAGCAATGTATATAAACATAAATGCACAAATTTATAATTGAGCAGAGGTAGATTCCAAAGGTTGAGAATTCCATAACATTGTTATATGATAATAATGTCACGACATGGTTCATAACAGAATTTAGAGCTCATTAGAAGTCGAGTGACATACTTCTTATTGTTCTACATGATGAAGGAAGTTTATAAGCATTGGGAGAGTTGATTGATAGCGCATAAAATTAAAACATAATAGCATACATGTTCATTGAGGGACTAACCCAATTGGTTTTGAGAAAATTAACCGAAGAAGTTGGAATGAGATTCTATAATTGACTCCAAGTGCAAGCGGGAGATTGATAGAGTTAGGGGTATGTCCTAGGGGCAATTATGTCATTTTTAATCTAAATTGATAACCAATCTTCTTCAAACTAAAAGAATTTTTCCTTCTATTATATACTTAATATAATATGTTATATTAATTAATTAATTTAATTAATTAATTAATTTAATTAATTAATTTAATTAAGTATATTTAATAGAAAATTCATAAATGGTATGTTTTGTGATAGTACAAAGTGTTGTAATTGTGAGTAATTTATCACAACGAAAACGAAATACCATTTTAAATATTCCTAGTCAAGACGTATCGAGACTGGATATCGATACATCCTTTGAGACTAGAGTACATAATGCACTCCAAATGTTGGGAGTGTTTAACTCATGACTTCTTGGGCACCAAGGTGTTAGTACTGATAGTTATTAGATAAATATGGAATGACTCACTCTATAGTTTCCTACTAGTTAATATAACTTAGGTCAAGCAGAGAATATCGATGTAGCTTTTTTACACGGTTCTCTCGACTTGAGAATATCATTGATCTTCAATATGTAAGCGCCTCTTTGATTATAGTCAAATCATAGCATGACATCCATTGAACGACTTTAGTTGGGTCAAGCGGAATCATTGGAAGCGAAACACTATTCAAGAGAGGTTTCGTCTTCTCGGTTATCTAAGGTTAGTATAATGGTCAACTGAAGTCAACTCAAAGTCAAAGTCTTTGGCCAGATCATTTCAGTTAATAATAGTTATTATTTTTGAACCATAGACATTGTATTTGGAATATAAAGTTGAATGTGAACGATATTGGAATTTTGACCATTATCAAATTCCATAAGTCCTAATGTGATATAGTTTTGATGAAGAGAATTAGTGTAAATAATTGTCACTATCGGGTACCGCTTATAATAAGTAAAATTGATTCCGCCAAATAATGTGTAGGCAATAAATTCCGCTAAAATATCATGCTACCTGCTAAATGATATGTGAATGTTAATATTCAAATAGTTCGATATTAGTCGCTGACTGAATTTACACCTTTGAGTCGCACAACCGTAATGATGAATTCTCTGAAAGATCGCATGATTTAATTAGTTTATGAAATGTTTTACATCAATTAAATTAATTGATATTTGAGAAATGTTATTTATTATTTATTTGATGTGTAGAAGTTGTTTGTAATAGAAGTTATATTTGTGCACACTGATATACGATATCAATGTAATTTAAAAATAATTGTATGAAATGATTATATGGAAATTTTACGCCATTTGATGGCGTAATTTATGGAAATTTTATGCCATTTGATGACATGATTTATGGAATTTTTATGTCACTTGATGACATATCATGTGAGAAGAAAGAATTGGAGAGAGAGAAACAATCAAGGAAATTAATTAGAGAAGTTTTAACTAAAGAATGCAAACAATTGATTCTTCCAAATAAAACATATTCTCTAATCCATTCTCTATGTAGAATTCTTTCTTTCTCTGACTCAGTTTGATGAGTAACAGTGACACACAAGTATGTATATAAGAGTATATTTGATGTACTCAAGTTTATTTACACCACTTATATACTGCACCTACACTTCACACAAATGAATGTATTCGATACGTTCATTGTAATATCTATAAGTTGAAATTAAATTTAAAATTCCTTTTTACCAAATTAAATAAATTATTGATTTTATTTAAAAGAAAATTTAAATAAATCTAAATGTTTTTAGACTTCATAGGTCCATTAATGATCAAAAGTGGTAATTTTTTTCGAAATTCACCCATTTCTTCTGCTGTGGGGTAGCCCAGTTCCAACACTAGGGTGCTCTACAAGTGTCTGTGTATTCCAAGTGCCCATTACTTAAGGGTTTACTTAATGCACACCTATACTAACCACTTATGTAGGCTTCTATAAGGATTGAACTACATATCGAACCACCATAACTAACGGTAGGCCAACGCTATTAGAGTTGCTCAACATAGGATCATCCTACAACTTTCCCGTATGGGACTTTATTTTGAGTCGTCAGAATAGAGATCTTGATGAAAAATTAACGCTTAAGGGGGTGAATAATGTTTAATTGATTATATGAATAATTTCCAAATTCTTTAAGACTCTACTTGGAATGATGTAATTAACAATCGTAGAATCAAAGTGCAGAAAAAAGTAAATGTGGTAGAAGTAAAAAGAAAAGAACACACCAGGATTTTATACTGGCTTGGATTTACCATATATCCAATCCCACACAATTCCTTGTTTAGATTTCTTTTCAACTAGTAAATGCAAATACAATCTCGATTTCAATGCTACGAGGCACACCATCTAGAATCCCGACCTTTGGCTAAAGTCGCTTGATTTTAAGGCCATTAGCACACCCACTAGATTTACATGCTGCTAAGCATACCCAATTGATTTTGCGGGCTACAATCACACCTATAAGTATAGAATTATGATTTGATAGAGTTTTACAGACTTAGATTTTCAATCTTGATAACAATTAATCCTATAACTCTTGAAAATCACTTTGATCTTGGTTTGAGCGAGAGAGTTGAAAGAAATCAGAGAGTGGATAAAAGAGAATCAAACTAGTGATGATTGAATTTAATTCTGGTTGACTTTCGGCAGAGTTTGGGTATATTTTGATTTAGGAAATGAGAGAGTGGAAAAAGGAGAGAAGAATAAGAAAGTAGATGTTAAAAATTCGTTTGGAAGTCCGGTGTATATAAGGAAACAATGGTCATGTCTATTCATGAAGAGATATAGTGAAAAGACGATTCCATTCAAATTTGAATTTTAAAATTTGCAGCCACTATGTCGACATACATAATAAAGTATATCAACATACTCTTTACAAAATTGAAAAAAACTTTAAAAATATTATTTTGAAAATCCGTTGCTTTGTAAAATAATTTGTTACTTTGTAGAATAATTCAAATACAGTTTATAGACATTTTAATCAAAATATAACTTAATAAGATTTTATAAAATAATTTTGAAAGATTTAATAAGAGTATTTGATATAATGTAAATAATATATATAAAATGAATATAGTTATAAATTATAAGTAAACATCTAAAATCAAAATATATATATTTAAATAAGAATAAGGAAGATATAAACTAAGATATCAAAAAACATAATAGATAAAAAAAATACTTAAACTTAATATAGTATCGTTGTAAATATAAAAGGTTAAGAAATTATTTTGAGAAATATATTGAAATGATGTTAGAAGAGATTATTTTGAAAACCAGGATATTTGAAAATTATTTAAAACTTATTTGAAACAAGGAGAGAGAGAGAGATCAAGAAAGTGCTACCATGGTTTTAATAAAAATTCTATGACTCTATAACTTACCTAGAATATCTTGAACTCTTCAATACTCATGAGTCTTCAATTATCGTCATTTTGAACCTACTCTTTATATAAATATCTCGAATCTACTCTTTATACTATATAGTCTTCTTATCCAACACATGTCCAATATTGTGTACTATATATATATATATATATATATATATATATATATATATCTTGATAAAACATCAATATCTATATTTTTTATAATGTCCTATGGTTATTGTTATCAAAACCATAACCTAAGGTACTAACAATCTCCACCTTTTTTGTAATGACAACTCTATATATGAAACATAATATAACTCCTCCTCGGTTACAAAACTCCCCCTTAATACATGCCTAGATTTTATATATTTCTCCCCCTTTGTCATCAACAAAATAGCCACCTAAAACTATAACTCTAACAAAAACTCTTACTCTAATTCTTACTCTAACTCCCCCTAAATAAAATACTAATATATATATATATATATATATATATATATATATATATATAAGAATTATATATAATGATGATGAGAATGAATATATAAAAAAAATAAGTGTTATATAAAACTAGATAATCATGGAATAATCATAATCAATCTGAATATTCATCCAATCCAACAAAGTTAATGTCACACACCATTCCAACAAATCCACACAAATCAAACCAATCAAATCCAAACCAAATCAAGTACTATTATTTGTATACAATCAAACCTATTTAAACTAGACATCTCGAGGAACTTCAACCCATCCATCAGGGCCAAAGATTGAATCTGTTTTGACAGCATCCCAATCCTTATCATCTTTGTTGGTGGTACACTTTAGATTAAGGGTTGGTTCTTCTTTGTCAAGGCAGAAATCATCCACCGAATCGCATCGAAATGCCTTTTTTGCTTAATGATCATCTGCATTTGACTCAATCTAAGGGCCTCTAGTTTTTTATGATGAAAGAAAGAATGTTCTTGAATGATTCAAGAGTTTGTTCGAGGTTTTCGTAAAGTTTTTGGTGTGGGGAAGCCATTATTAGAGAGATTAGTTTATATATGAAAAAGAGTGAATATAGAGACTAAAAATAATGATTCTCTGGAGTGAATCGGTATATATAGGGGTAAGAAGTCGATTGAAATGAAATGATGTTTGGTAGTTATTATTTTTTTAATTTTAATAATTTGAAATTGTTGTTATATGTCGACATACATGATTTGCGTTCGTTGACATATGCAATATATTTGCCGAAATTACATTATTATACAATTATATCATTTTGGCCATACTATCATATTTGTAGGACTTTCCAAAGATAATTGACAATGTATAATACTAAGAAAAGAATGTTCATTGATAATAAGGATGAGTACAAGGAATAAAAGAAAGATACATGAGATTCAACATAAACTTAATACTAGGGAATCCAAATACAAAGATAGCTTAAACAAATGACTAGAAAGATATGGATGAAGATAAAGAAGAACCACCAAGCTTGCGGATGATCTTTCAAAAGAATTTATTCATTTTTTGGAAATTGAGGTAAACTTTGAAAATGATTTATTAAGCCTTCTTTGGTTATGAATGATCTTTTCTTGATTTTTTAGAAGATATTTGTTGGATGGATTAGGTGGCATATTGATACTTTCCAAGGAAGTATCCTCCTCCTCTTTCTGGTCTTCCTCCTTGACTTTCATTTCCTCTCCGTCCTCTTCCTCCTCTTCTCTTATTTCTTACTTCTCTTCCCAAGCCAACCTTTGTTCCTTTTCCACAAACATATCATGAGGCTCAAAAAAGGTTGAAATATGCATAAGTGAAATGTTGGCCTTATTGAATATTTTTTAAGGAATTGTTTCCTCTCCTTTAAGGTCAAAACCAAACTAATTGAAAACGCGAGTAAGATACACACCATGAAATGGTGTGTTTTCAGGCTTAAAAATATTTTTTGGAAAAAGTTCATCAGAATGACTTAAGACCAATTTATCTCATATTGACTATAAATGGCGAAAAGTGCTTTGAAAACTTTTTGTGTCGAGTTATTATGGTTGCCCGTTCTAGGCGAAAAGTGCTTTTGGGCGCAAGTTTTTATTTTAAATTCAAAATCACCACCACTTTTAAAAATATCATGGATTACTTCACGATTTTGAGAATCAATTTGAAAAGTTGAAAGTTCTATTCCACTTGACTTGCATCCAAGAATGTGACTCAAAAGTTCACAATTTAAAACAAGTTATGTCCCTTTAACACTACTCCAAACTTCTCCTCCCCTTCCATCATAAAACTTACCTTTTAAATTTGCATAAAAAATCTTCACGAATTTTGGATAACAAACGAAATTATTTTGAGAAGCATCAATTAAACCAAGAATTTCATTTTGCAAACAAAGATTAAAAAGATTATAAGTAGAAAAATCTTCAAAAATAGCAAATCATTCAGGAAAGACTTTTTCGGAAGATATATACTTAATATAAGCTTGTGTGGCTTCTTTGGTCATTGAAAAGATATTTTTTGTTTTCTTAGAAAGCCTTATGGTTGCCTTAGTATTGCTTAAGGATTCCATTGAAGAGTAGTTTGAAGAGATACGAGAGTTTATGATTTTTGAATTTGAAAATGAAAGTGAAAAATGAATGGATGGAGATAGAGTAAATAAATAGAGAATCAAAGGACTTGTTCTCTGGTTAGGAGACATCTTTTAAGAACATAGGGGTAGGTGGGAAGGTGGAGAGGAAATTCAAATTTTGAATTTGAAATTGAAATTCAAAATCTGCCAAAGTATGTTGACATATGCCAAGGGTGTATGTCAACATACCAGTCGAATTTTTCAAACAAGAATTTTGTTTAACTATATCTTATTTTATTATATATATACATTTACAGTTATTGTATTTACAAAAAAATATTTCTAAAAATATTTTACAATATTATTATATTATTAAAACATATAAAATATGTAAATTTAAAATGTAATCACATAATATGCAACTAATATTATTATTAACATATAGAATATTCCTAAAAACCAATAACGCAGCCAAGAAATTTTATTCAAGCAATTTAAACTTTTGATATATTGAAAGCGTATCTTTTTCCGATCCATTTCACCATTTTGTTCTGAATTATGTTTTATTGTGAACCACATGTTAGAAATTTTTGTACTTGATTTATTATCACTTGAGGATGTGTCTGATACGCCTAATGTTGCAGTATAAGCTTTTCTCCATTTTTTAGATGAATCAGTGTTTGATGTAGTTTTGAGTTTATCGCAATGTGGACGGTCTCATTTTAAATGAGCAGATTCATCACATTTCTATTATCTAATGCCATTTCCACTTCAACTTCCTGGATTTTTGTTTTTATTTCTTTGGAAATTGTTCATCTTCCCATATTTTAGAATTTTTCTGAAATTTCTTTCCATGAAAGTAATTTCTTCATCGTCATATCTATCTAAATCCATATTATCCGTCATTGCATTAAAACCTATTGATTTCTTCTCCGTGGCATTGCTTTCTCTCATGTCCTACATTTGTGCTTCAAAAGACATTAAATTGTTAATTAAGTCTTTAATTTTTAGAGTGCTAATGTGGTTAGCCTCTTCGATTCCATGAGTCTTTTGATCCCATTCAGAAGTAGAGTGAATTGAGGATTTTTTGAACTTGATCCTCCTTAGAAAAACATTTATCTCGTGCAATAAGTGAGTGTACTATATAATGGAATCTACTATACATATAAGATATAGAGTCATTCTGACTCATTTTGAATAATTAAAACTGGTTTGTTAATTGGAAATTTTGGTCTATTTAACCTTACTTGTGCCTTCATGTGTAACTTGCAAAGTTCTCCAAATTTCAAATGTAGACTTACATATAGATACTTTATTAAATTCATTTCTATCTAGTGAATAAAATAATATATTCATAGCCTTAGAGTTTGTGCAACTGCTTTTTGGTCAGCAGTTCACTATGCGAAAGTAGTCTCGGGTTCAGTGTACTCAGTTTGTGAGATATTCCAAGTGTCTAAACCAATTGACTGTAAACAAATTTTCATTCAACATAACCAATATGTGTAATTACTACCATTAAAAAGTGGAGGTATGGAAGTAGGTTATCTTTCAACAAATGATTTACTAACAAGTGTATTAATGTTACACCCAACCCCGAGACTAAAATTAACAAAGAGAATTACTAGGTAATATCGTCCGCTAATGCGGCAAATAGAGCATGTTAGGAGTAACCATCTATATCCTTGTCTTAAGTATCCATTGAATACATCGATAAATACTCTATATTTTTTTTCTAATTCAAGTGGTTCGACATATCCAACAAATATTTAGTATAAAACCATAGGTGACTATAGGATCTATCAGAACAAAATAGAACAATTCAAATGGAAAACACATCACAGAACAACAGATAATAAAATATACTCACATATACAGATACAATACCGAGGATACAAAATGATACATCACATATGTGGTATGAGAACCATAATAGAAACACGAGTCAAAAGAATATACATATTAGAGTAGCAATAAAAAGGGCTACACAAAAGCTACAACAAAAAAGCTAGCAGAAAAGTCCGTGCAGAAGCAGAATAGGCTAAGTTCAAAGGGTATCTAACCTAAACACTTTGGTCTGACCCGAGTATAAAATACACAGATCAGTCTAGCTAAACAAATAAGTTTACAGGGATAAACGATAATATGATCATAAGGATAATATGAAAATGTTCCCGAATAGGAAGGAACAATCTAAAGTGTACAATTACATCAAGTGATAAGACGGTATCACTACATAAACATATAATCTCAAAGGAGATAAAATACCCATAAAGCGCTAAAAGTAGCGAGCTTTATATCATCAGCATTCGTCAAGCATCAAATATGGCTTAGGAGAAAACATAAACCCGCCATCTTAGCAAACCCAAAACATGCATAAAGAGATCCCATCTCAAACATGCCATAAGGCAAATATATCTCCAAAGAGGAGAATAAAATCTCAAGTAAATGCCAAAAATCAAATCTCACATAACACTAGTGTAGGCAATTCAAATCTCAAAAATAGAACTTCCAAGAGTTCAAATTCCTGAAAGGTAATCGCCACAAATATATATCGAATGGTTCATAGGACCAATTCCAAAAAAGGGCGATACACTAGGGAAATCACAAACATTAATAAAATCATCTCAATGATATAGCATGCAAAGAAGCATCCCAAAATAGATCCACAGAAAAGAAAACTATCAACAGAACATCAATAACAGAAGCTCATTTTGTACAGATTCAAGAATTTGAGGCTTCGTCTTAGCTAGATTTTTGAAAGTTATTTAACTCACCTTGCTGTATGAATGCAAAAGCTCGAATTTTGGCTGCAATTTGGAAGCTTTGGCTTGAATATAGACCTCTAAGAACCTGTACTAGAGAAAAAAGGTACATGCAAGAACAAATACACGGTAAATTTGAAACCTAATTCACAAATCTGATATATTTGATGAAAGTGCAAGTTTGAAGTTTGATTACCTTTGCATTATCACTTTGGATTTAAAGAGATTGTTATTTATTGAATTTAGTTGAAGAAATTTACTTGGATTTTGAATTTGATGGAGTGGGTTCTATGTTCTATTTACTGGTGGAAGAAGAAGAGGATAATAGAAATGTATGTAAAGGTTAATTTATGTTTTCTTACTTCCTTAATCAGGCTAAGGAACATTAATGGGCTAATGGACCCAAAAAAAGGCTAACGTTAATTAATTCACACTTAACTAACATATGAACATATGTCATAAAACAAAAATGCATTTTCTCTATATTTACACATAAGAAAAATATAAAAACTTGTATACTTACAAAATAAAACATTTTCTATCATATAAAATGATTATTTTGTGTTTTTAAATATTTTTATTATTAAATTCTTTATTTAACAAAAATGCACCATTTTCGCAATAAAATGTAGAAGTCTATATTTGTTACTTTTAAAATTTAACAAAAAAACTTTTCTCGCTTGGTAAAATATTTCAAACCATTCCCAAGCTTAATCTATGGCCAAAATTAATTTTTAAACCAACTTCCACCTTTTTATTTCAATAAACCACTTTGAAAATTACATAGTCTTTTAAAAATTATTAAAAGAAGCAAATGGGCAATAATTAATATAATTATTGCATTTTCTATAAAATAAAGTCATTTTCATTATTTAAAGCCCATATTCCTTTTATTATCACTCCAAACAAAATAAAATAAAGCTTGGAATTTCATTTTTCTCATTTTAAATTCCAAAATTCATTGTTTATTACAAATAAACAATCTAATTCCTTCAATTTTAATTTAAATCACAATATTAAATTATAATTATCATTATAATTCAATATTGATAGGTAATCTCCAAACTTGGGTTGTTACAATTAACAATGTTACTAATAGTATTATAACCGGTGTTGGTTGCCTTTTAAACTTTTTCAAAAATCAGATGATGAATACTTTAAAAACCAATGCTTTAATACCAAATGTGAGTCAGCGGAATAGAGATCTTAAGGCTAAATTAACGCTATAGGAGGGTGAATAGTGTTTAATTGATTATATGGATATTTTTCAAATTCTTTAAAATTCTACTTGGTGTGATGTAATTAACAATCACAAAATCAAAGTGTAGATAAAAGTAAATGCAACATAAGTAAAAAAGAAAGAACACACCAAATTTTATACTCCTTCAAAGTTACCATCCAGTCCCGCAAAATTCTATGTACGGGTTTCTTTTCAAATGAACTCAATGGAACTATTTTTAGGACCTAATACAAAAGTATAAAAAAATTAGCTTTTTAATTCAAATTATATTACAAATTAATTCCTGAAATTAATCATTATGCATTTCAAGCTTGCTTGATTACACAGTACGTCCGATTGTCACGAAACTCGTCTACATACAACAACTTATTATCCCGTATCTAATGGCACTAGTTCATCAAAATCCAAAGCAGTGCCCCTGAATGAAAATTTCATAAATTAAAATATCGTTTTATATTTTCGATCAAATTATCGATATTTATTCGATCTGTTTATTATTGCAAATCAATTTACAAATTGAATTCACCAATATTATTTATCAATTAAAAGGGTTTAACAAGATTTTTGAATTCATTTAATTAATATTTAATTCACAATTCAAATATTTAGAAAATCCTTATATTTGAATTCAAGTTATTAAATTCCAAAAATATAATTATTTAAATATTTAAAATTAATTAACTATTTAAAATTCAATGACCAAATTTGTGGGTTATTATTGAGATTCTATTTTGTTTTGTCTTCTATCTTTTTTTTCCTTCACCCATGATAGTCTGCCTCTTTGGCACTTGGATTTACAGCACCTGAATTCCAAGAATGTACTAGTGCTGATTTCTAAGGGTCGAGGAGGTGGGTCGTCACATGCTCCTATTATTGCCCTTAATTGTTTGGTATATAGTTAATCGATATCACATGATTCACAGTCGTAGAATATAAATTATTTCTCAAAACTATTGCTTAGTCTATAATTACAAATAGTTGTATAGAATTTTAGATACTTCATTATTTCCAATGCGTCAGTTTGTTATGATAAAGAATATCAAATTATTGTTTTATTTCATATTGAATATCCATAATATCCACATTGAAATTTAACTATGTATATTTCTCAGTTGACACCAGATGTGACGACCCGACTTTCCACTCCCGGAAAATCGCATCATCTTTAAGAAAGAAAGGGATAGAAAAGAGAAAAGATAGAGAAGAAGAAAGAAACAACACATCAGAATCTAAACAGCGGAACGAATAAATTATATTAATCACATAATACTTTACATAGTATCATATACATCAGAGTTACACAGCATAATCAACTCATACTAGACAGTTATAAACACCTGTCTAGTTATACAACTCAATACAACTCAAAAACATCAACATATCAGAGAACACACAGCGGAATACTCTATAGCTATACGCAGAAGCCTCCTGCTCCATTGCTCCTTCAGAATTCGTCAAGCCAACTTAAAAACCTAACCTGAATCCCTTGGCTACTCGTAAAAATTTGAGTACCCAAGAGTTTAAGAAAAACAGAATAAACTCCGGGTCAGACATGGGTCTGGTGTGAGTAAACGGTTAAAGTTGCTTAACTTTAAAAATCTTTTGAAAGAAAAGGTATCACGTAAGACTTCCCACACATAAACATGGAAAAGTTTTTACCTTACGCTAACCAAAACATTTGATAAGAAATTCTGTGATATTATAATAGTGTCTAGGGTTTTCAAATAAATATGAAATAGCCGAAATTGTTACATCTATTAAATTCCAGCTACTAGCCACAAAAGTGGGTAATACAATCAAAACCGTTGGCACTTATTGGATTTTGGATTCCATACAATGGCAGGGCTACTGGGGTACCGCCCGTCACAGTACGTGGCCTAGATCACCGTACCGAGGATTACTCCCTTCATCCCCTGCTACACAAAGCCGGACCCATTCCTTACTGAATGGTTCCAAATAAGACAACCCCGACGGTTGTAGCTATTCAACCGTCCCACACAGTCGAAATAAAAGGGACTCTAGACAGGGGTAAATCTTACTCTCAAGTGGGGGCTACCCACGAAGCTTTGGCGCACCTCCCCTGTTTTAGCCATTCCCGGTTGATGAGGCTTGAGGCTACGATTACCTTTATAGGACATATTACTTAGAATGCTCATCGTCCACCTGACGATGTGCTGAAAGCATTCGATCCATACAAGTTCGTTCCGGGTTCGAACGAAACCGAAGGCATTATCTCGTTACACTCATTTTGGAATCACCCTCAGAGTTAACGACAATAACCCTTGCACTCTAAATCTCCATCTCGAATCTATAAGTACTATTTCGTCAAACTCATTACGGAATCACCCACAGAGTTATATTGACTTATAGTCCTTACACCTCGAGTCTTCACTTGCTCCACTTAGATTAACGACCTAACGTTAATTTGGAATCGATGTGGTTTTCGGATATCCAAATATGGAAACCCGATCCCGGTCTCATCGAAATCCAAAGCGTGTCTTTTAAGGCCAAGTTTGTTTAAGTTTAAACAATTCAATTCAACTATCTATATACACACAGAATAGATAATTCACAAGCCATAATTGATAACTACATTATCAAATAAACAGATGATCCATAACCAAATAGGTAATCCATATCATTATCACAATAGATAATCTATACTATCATCACAATTCAATCCAATCATTCATACCAAACAACATTATTTATCTCATTTCTGAGATTACATCCATTCAAAACAATCAATGTCATCCATTCATACATAAGCAACGATTTACTTAATCATAACATAATTAATTTAAAATGAATTAAATTAACTATCTCTATCTCTAATTAATTTAAAGTGAATTAAATTAATTACTTCATCTCTTAATTAATTTAAAATTAATTAAATTAATTACCTTCATCAAAAATAAATCTTGCTTACTTATTCATTAATTAAACCAATTAATTAATCATCATCTTAATTAACCTTGATTAATTACCCTTAATTACATTAAGTAATTACCTTAATTAATTTCACAAATTAATTAAACCATTAAGTAAATAACCTTAATTACTTTATTAATTAATTATAATTAATTGCATTAATCCTTAATTAATTACAATTAATAACTTATTATAGATTAATTAATCTTAATTAATCAATCCTTAATTATTCTCATTAATCATATTAATTAATGAACCTTATTAATTACTTCCATTAATTAATTACATTATTCTTAATTAATCAACTTAATTAAATATAAATAGTAATTAATTATTCTTAATTACTTCTTAATTACTTTTAATTACTCTTATGAATTCTTTGATTTATTACACCAAGTAATAAACTCTTAATTACTTTAACAAGTAATTACTCATTTTAAAATTACTTCCCACTAAGTAATTTATCTATCTCAATTACCCTTGTAATTTTATCAATTACTTATCCTAAGTAATTTCTCTTATCAAAACTTATTAAGTAACCATACTTAATCCTTTATCAAGTGACTTCATTTAATTAATTAATCAAATTAATTAACTTACTTGATCACATTTATCTCATAAACAAAATTGAGTAATTCATTCCTTAATTACTCTTTAACCAAATTAATCTTCAATTATTAATTAATAAACCTTAATTATTAATCAATTCTTAATTACAAAGTAATTAATCACTAATTACTTTTTATAATTAATTAATTAAACTTAATTAACCAATTAATTATCTTTTAATCATTAATTAATAAACTTAATTATTAATTAACAACCTTAATTACAAATTAATTAATCCATAATTATCCATTAATTAATCCTTAATTATAATTAATCAACCCTTTAATAATAGTTAATTAGTCCTTAATTAACTTGCATTAGATTAATAATTTCTTAATTATTAATTAAGAAACCCAAATTAAAACTTAATTATTCAATAAAACCTTTATTAAGTATTAATTAATTACTTATTAAATTTACCCTTAATTACTTAATTAATAAGTAATTATAATTTAATTAATCATTAGTCATAAAGTTAATTAATTTAATAATCATACTTAATTAGTTGATTAATTAATCCTTAAAGAAATTAATTAAATTAATTAACTAAACTTGAAATTCTTAACCAATTTAATTAATTACAAATCATTAACACATAATTATCTTTAAAACATTTTATCTTAACAACTAACTTAACTTAATTAAATCCTTAATTAAGTTTAAACATAAAGTAATTATTTATTTCTTCCCTTAATTATTAATTAACAATCTTAATTTCAAGTTAATCAATTATTTAAAACTTCATTGTTAATTAATAAATTATCATTCACTTCTTAATTAAATAAAACATTTACTTATAAATTCTTTTTATATTTCAAAATAAGATTTGAAATAATATTAAGATTGTTACTCAAGATTTTTAAAACATTACACAACTTTGTTTATAAAAACAACTCAATTCAAAACAAGCATTTTTACTTTAAGTTAAACTTTTTAAAGTTTAAACTTATTTATTTAAATTAGAAATTTTGTTAACACTTTAGTTTGGGTTTAACCCTTACTGGAATCTAAGAAAACAAAGTGCATCATCTTTTTTTTTTTAAACAACCTATCTTTAAAATCTTTTAAAAACTATTTTGGTTACAACCTAAAAACTGTTAAACACAGTTTAACCCAGATGTATAAACACCCAGACCCACACGAGTTTCCCCCGAGTCATCTTCCCAATAGCCCCGAGACTTGCTTCGAGTAATCAAGCAAACCAAAACAAAACCCTCACTGCTACTGACACACTTCCTCCCCTCTGTGCACATGCACCATCACCAGAGCCACCTCCCACCTCCGATGAACTCTCCAGCATCTCGAACTTCAATGCAGCAACCACCCCCAATCCTTCAAATCACATCACAACCCCTGTTCCAGAATTTAACATTCCAGTTGAAACAGAACCCAATACTATCATCTGCACTTCCCAAAACCATCACCTCTAGTTGATGATATCCACTACAACTCCGGCCATTGCTTGCTTATCTACCATGCTTCCTTCACCAGGAATTTCTTCAAGCCCGATGCAGACTTGGTGATCAATTTACAGTGAGAACCCAAAACTAGGGTTTAAACAAATCTCGAACTAATTCAAACTTCTCAGTGATTTAAAAATCCATCAACTATTTTTCCTATACTCTTTGATGTTTACACTAACTTCATGAAGAATTTCAAGCAATCCATATGCATAGATCATCAGTTATAGATCAAAACCCAATTTGCAGTAAATCCCCAAATCCTCACTAAATACAATTTTTAAAATTGTGATTTTCTTTCTAAAATTCATAATTCTCAGTGATACTTTGGTTTGTATAATTATTTTAATCAAATTCAACACTTGATTTCAAACATTGATGTTAATTTGTTAATGTACTATTTGCTTCCAGATAACATCAAATACCAGAAACTCTGATTTTATTTTTAATTCCTAATTTATACCTAAACTACCTTATTTAACTTGAAACAATCGTCTTAGCTGTTGTTTAAATATAAGTAGCTTGAAGTTCTAATTTCAACTTACACTCTGCAGTATGTAAACAGAGAAGTTCAATGCAATCAAGTATGCACAGTTTCAAAGCATACAAAACATATTAACATTTATATCTAAAGGCAAACTTATATGTATATAAACATCATCACAAATTCATAGCAACAGCTAATTAACTAATTAAGCTGAAATAAAAATGTTTACTCACCTTTTTAATGAAATGCAGAGATGATAAAACTGGAAGTTTGCTTTCCAGATTTTTCTTGCATGCTCACTTGACAGAGAGTTACAGGCTTTGCTATGAACATTTGGATTTACTTGCACGCATTTGGAAATTTGATGCAAACTAGGATATGCAGAACTAGAACATGCTGAGGATGGCTCAACTTGATTCCAAGCTTGCAGTTTTGGAAGTATTTCCAGGTTCCATTTTAAAATTGCACTTTGAAAGAAAAGTTGCAGGCTTTGATAAAAGAGTTTTCCATGCTTGAGAATATTACAGGTTTGTGTATTTGGCTTGAGAAATGAAACTCAGTTCTGAAAATGCTAGCATAATTTTGGTTTGAGAAAATGATTACAGGGAAATTGGAAATCACAGGCTTTGATATGAGGAGAGTTTGCACTTGCATTTGTTTGAGGATTATAGATTTGCATGTTGAATCTTTTTTTTTTTTTTAAACTTGCAAATGCTTTGAATACTCTGATCCACTTGCATGCACTTAAGGATGTTACAGGCATAGGAAATGCAGACTTTATTCTGAAAGTAAACTGCAGACATGCAGTTTCAATTTGCACTTCCATGCATTTGGAATTGAGGCAGACAGGGATGAATGTTGCACTGGACAAGAGTTTGCAAAATGGCTACAGGTCTGATTTTCAACAGATTTCATTTGCATGCATTAGTAGATTGATGCAGATACTCAAATGCAAACTGGGTTGAATATTGTTTTGAGGAGATTTCAGGTTTTGCCTTGAAGGTATTCCAGTTTGCAAACTTGAAATTGATTTTTATTTTGAGAACAGACTCAGGCTTTGATTTGAAAAAAAAAAAATGAATTTCGGTTTGGTAATTCATTTCTGGTTTTGGCAAATGTGAGAATGGATCAAAGAAAGTGGAAATATGACACTTGTCTCTTATTTTACTTATTACTTAACACATGTACTTAATATGCATATAAAATTAACACATGTTACATAGTGTTTTAAAAATTAAACACTTGTTACTTCTTATGTATATTTTAATTTAAAAGAAATTTTTAAAAGAATTTTTAAATTATTTCCTAATGAACAAACATGTTTTCTAAATTTTATAAATGCTTTTCTAATTAAATATCTAATAAACAAATACACTTACACATTTATAAATGTTTGCTAAATTTATATAAAGTATAATCTTAGAAATGAATGATCTCAATAAGACTTAAAAAAAATTTATATACAATATTTCAAACTCATCTTAAAAATGCTATTTTAAAAAGCCTTGTATTCATTTTTATTAAATAAATACATATCCAAATTTCTAAGATAAATTTCTATATAAAAAAATAAAACAAATCTTATTTTTAATTAAAAACATTATCTATATTTTAAAACCAAACTATTTATTTTAATATGTATGCATATCCTTGAATTCTAATTTATATCCATTTCAAAGTCAAGTTTAAAAATTCAAATCTAAAAATAAATTCTTAAATGAATATAAACATCTATTTTTAATTAAGCTTATTATTACTTACAATAATATATCCTATTTTAAAATCAATTTATATCCATAATTAAAACATTATATTATTATTACTTGGTTAATTATCTTTGAAAATAACAATTTATCAATTCAAATAATCCAAATTAAGAGATTATCAGCATTTTAAACTCCTAGAAATTCCGGGATATTACAATCTTCCCCCCTTAACAGAATTTCGTCCTCGAAATTTAAAACAAAGATAATCCACAGTTTCATTTATTTTAACCAATTCAAACATACATAACAGCCATACCTAATCAAGCAAACAACCAATTCAAACAAATAATTAACACTAGCTATCCGGACACAGACCCGGATAAGCTTCCTAAAATTATCTCGAGTTTCCCAGGTAAAGGCACAGGGATACTCGCTCTACTAAATCCAAACCAGCTATACTGCTAAGCTACTGAGTCTACCACTCAGCTAGATCTATAATCTATACAAGATACCAAACCACAGACAAGTCTGATCAGCAACTAATCCTTCACAGAACAACTAGTCTCAAAACAGAGATGGACCAAAACACGTACTCCCTCAGAGACACGTGAAATATTTGAATTCCAGTCTTCCAAACTGACAATTCAACTCTTCAAACCAAAGCACCGATCTTTACAAAAACTCAGAAAAATCCAATATACTACGGAGATCACCTCATAGTCTCACCAAATCTTATTGCTTCCTTTTACCAGAGAAAACTCAACAACATCGAAGTCTCCAACTTCGAATTCCAAATTCTTCCGTTTCTAAACCTCAAAAACTTTCCAGATGATCCGGGCTGCCTACAGACACTTCCTGATCAGCTCAACCTTCGCTGATGCTTCTACAAACTAATTGGATCAACTCAACAAACTGATCCTCACAAAATCAATCCAAAATCAAAATCAAACTCTACTATCAACAGTGGAAAACAACTTCTCCTATCCAGAAAAGAACAGAACAGAACCACTCGTCAACTAGCCTTGGATTCTGAAAAATAAATTCAGTAGAGACTCTCAAATCCAAAACACTGCAACTTCCAGTTGCTTCTACTCTAAAACAACAGCCACCTAGCTTCCGCTGCACAACTCTGATTTGGAGCAGATGAAAATGCCGACTAAACAGCACATCCCAGCTGAATCACCGGTATCACTCCTGACATCAAGTTGATTCAGAACTCAATCTCCAATGCGGGCAAATCTCTAACTTCTACATCCTCTAGAAATGCCACTAATCCAAGCAAAAGACTATCTAAGATAATCACTAAACCATCGCAAGTCACTTTTGCGAACAACCCAATCCAATATCCAAGATACTGTTCTCTCTCCACTGATCAGAACAGTTTATCCTTGACAAACCAATCTATCGAAGAAACAGATCCTCAATGCTGCTTCTGAACTCCACTTCAGAAAAACTGCCACAACACCGAAGCAGACACATTTCCTTAACTCGCTCTGAAAGAAAACACCTTCGGAGACATCCATAGTCACTGCATCTCATCACGCAGCTACTATTTCCTGAGGTATCATCACTTGCTTCTGCCTAACCGACAGATCCAAATTCTACTCATCGAACTTCAGAAATAGACTCCGAACCTTAACAGGTTTCCTTCAGAGATCAAATGAAATCCTTACACCAAACTGCAAAGATTACTCGAGACCAACCTAATACCGTCTCGACAAATACACTTCCAACCTCAAACATTCAAACTCCAACCAATGGTAGTAATCGTGTTACACACACTACTACCTCATCTCTACCTTTATAACTAATATTGGAATACCCGAACAGGTAACCCAACAGATAGGTAGAAATATATATATATATAGTTATATATTTAAAATTACAAATACGCTCTCTCAAGAAGACACCACTACAGAGCCTAGGTATTCGCTCAACCTAATGCTCCCTAAAGAAAGATACACTTCAGAGCCTAGGTATTCACTCAACCTAAAGCTCTGATACCAAATGTGACGACCCGACTTTCCACTCCCGAAAAATCGCATCATCTTTAAGAAAGAAAGGGATAGAAAAGAGAAAAGATAGAGAAGAAGAAAGAAACAACACATCAGAATCTAAACAGCGGAACGAATAAATTATATTAATCACATAATACTTTACATAGTATCATATACATCAGAGTTACACAGCATAATCAACTCATACTAGACAGTTATAAACACCTGTCTAGTTATACAACTCAATACAACTCAAAAACATCAACATATCAGAGAACACACAGCGGAATACTCTATAGCTATACGCAGAAGCCTCCTGCTCCATTGCTCCTTCAGAATTCGTCAAGCCAACTTAAAAACCTAACCTGAATCCCTTGGCTACTCGTAAAAATTTGAGTACCCAAGAGTTTAAGAAAAACAGAATAAACTCCGGGTCAGACATGGGTCTGGTGTGAGTAAACGGTTAAAGTTGCTTAACTTTAAAAATCTTTTGAAAGAAAAGGTATCACGTAAGACTTCCCACACATAAACATGGAAAAGTTTTTACCTTACGCTAACCAAAACATTTGATAAGAAATTCTGTGATATTATAATAGTGTCTAGGGTTTTCAAATAAATATGAAATAGCCGAAATTGTTACATCTATTAAATTCCAGCTACTAGCCACAAAAGTGGGTAATACAATCAAAACCGTTGGCACTTATTGGATTTTGGATTCCATACAATGGCAGGGCTACTGGGGTACCGCCCGTCACAGTACGTGGCCTAGATCACCGTACCGAGGATTACTCCCTTCATCCCCTGCTACACAAAGCCGGACCCATTCCTTACTGAATGGTTCCAAATAAGACAACCCCGACGGTTGTAGCTATTCAACCGTCCCACACAGCCGAAATAAAAGGGACTCTAGACAGGGGTAAATCTTACTCTCAAGTGGGGGCTACCCACGAAGCTTTGGCGCACCTCCCCTGTTTTAGCCATTCCCGGTTGATGAGGATTGAGGCTACGATTACCTTTATAGGACACATTACTTAGAATGCTCATCGTCCACCTGACGATGTGCTGAAAGCATTCAATCCATACAAGTTCGTTCCGGGTTCGAACGAAACCGAAGGCATTATCTCGTTACACTCATTTTGGAATCACCCTCAGAGTTAACGACAATAACCCTTGCACTCTAAATCTCCATCTCGAATCTATAAGTACTATTTCATCAAACTCATTACGGAATCACCCACAGAGTTATATTGACTTATAGTCCTTACACCTCGAGTCTTCACTTGCTCCACTTAGATTAACGACCTAACGTTAATTTGGAATCGATGTGGTTTTCGGATATCCAAATATGGAAACCCGATCCCGGTCTCATCGAAATCCAAAGCGTGTCTTTTAAGGCCAAGTTTGTTTAAGTTTAAACAATTCAATTCAACTATCTATATACACACAGAATAGATAATTCACAAGCCATAATTGATAACTACATTATCAAATAAACAGATGATCCATAACCAAATAGGTAATCCATATCATTATCACAATAGATAATCTATACTATCATCACAATTCAATCCAATCATTCATACCAAACAACATTATTTATCTCATTTCTGAGATTACATCCATTCAAAACAATCAATGTCATCCATTCATACATAAGCAACGATTTACTTAATCATAACATAATTAATTTAAAATGAATTAAATTAACTATCTCTATCTCTAATTAATTTAAAGTGAATTAAATTAATTACTTCATCTCTTAATTAATTTAAAATTAATTAAATTAATTACCTTCATCAAAAATAAATCTTGCTTACTTATTCATTAATTAAACCAATTAATTAATCATCATCTTAATTAACCTTGATTAATTACCCTTAATTACATTAAGTAATTACCTTAATTAATTTCACAAATTAATTAAACCATTAAGTAAATAACCTTAATTACTTTATTAATTAATTATAATTAATTGCATTAATCCTTAATTAATTACAATTAATAACTTATTATAGATTAATTAATCTTAATTAATCAATCCTTAATTATTCTCATTAATCATATTAATTAATGAACCTTATTAATTACTTCCATTAATTAATTACATTATTCTTAATTAATCAACTTAATTAAATATAAATAGTAATTAATTATTCTTAATTACTTCTTAATTACTTTTAATTACTCTTATGAATTCTTTGATTTATTACACCAAGTAATAAACTCTTAATTACTTTAACAAGTAATTACTCATTTTAAAATTACTTCCCACTAAGTAATTTATCTATCTCAATTACCCTTGTAATTTTATCAATTACTTATCCTAAGTAATTTCTCTTATCAAAACTTATTAAGTAACCATACTTAATCCTTTATCAAGTGACTTCATTTAATTAATTAATCAAATTAATTAACTTACTTGATCACATTTATCTCATAAACAAAATTGAGTAATTCATTCCTTAATTACTCTTTAACCAAATTAATCTTCAATTATTAATTAATAAACCTTAATTATTAATCAATTCTTAATTACAAAGTAATTAATCACTAATTACTTTTTATAATTAATTAATTAAACTTAATTAACCAATTAATTATCTTTTAATCATTAATTAATAAACTTAATTATTAATTAACAACCTTAATTACAAATTAATTAATCCATAATTATCCATTAATTAATCCTTAATTATAATTAATCAACCCTTTAATAATAGTTAATTAGCCCTTAATTAACTTGCATTAGATTAATAATTTCTTAATTATTAATTAAGAAACCCAAATTAAAACTTAATTATTCAATAAAACCTTTATTAAGTATTAATTAATTACTTATTAAATTTACCCTTAATTACTTAATTAATAAGTAATTATAATTTAATTAATCATTAGTCATAAAGTTAATTAACTTAATAATCATACTTAATTAGTTGATTAATTAATCCTTAAAGAAATTAATTAAATTAATTAACTAAACTTGAAATTCTTAACCAATTTAATTAATTACAAATCATTAACACATAATTATCTTTAAAACATTTTATCTTAACAACTAACTTAACTTAATTAAATCCTTAATTAAGTTTAAACATAAAGTAATTATTTATTTCTTCCCTTAATTATTAATTAACAATCTTAATTTCAAGTTAATCAATTATTTAAAACTTCATTGTTAATTAATAAATTATCATTCACTTCTTAATTAAATAAAACATTTACTTATAAATTCTTTTTATATTTCAAAATAAGATTTGAAATAATATTAAGATTGTTACTCAAGATTTTTAAAACATTACACAACTTTGTTTATAAAAACAACTCAATTCAAAACAAGCATTTTTACTTTAAGTTAAACTTTTTAAAGTTTAAACTTATTTATTTAAATTAGAAATTTTGTTAACACTTTAGTTTGGGTTTAACCCTTACTGGAATCTAAGAAAACAAAGTGCATCATCTTTTTTTTTTTTAAACAGCCTATCTTTAAAATCTTTTAAAAACTATTTTGGTTACAACCTAAAAACTGTTAAACACAGTTTAACCCAGATGTATAAACACCCAGACCCACACGAGTTTCCCCCGAGTCATCTTCCCAATAGCCCCGAGACTTGCTTCGAGTAATCAAGCAACCCAAAACAAAACCCTCACTGCTACTGACACACTTCCTCCCCTCTGTGCACATGCACCATCACCAGAGCCACCTCCCACCTCCGATGAACTCTCCAGCATCTCGAACTTCAATGCAGCAACCACCCCCAATCCTTCAAATCACATCACAACCCCTGTTCTAGAATTTAACATTCCAGTTGAAACAGAACCCAATACTATCATCTGCACTTCCCAAAACCATCACCTCTAGTTGATGATATCCACTACAACTCCGGCCATTGCTTGCTTATCTACCATGCTTCCTTCACCAGGAATTTCTTCAAGCCCGATGCAGACTTGGTGATCAATTTACAGTGAGAACCCAAAACTAGGGTTTAAACAAATCTCGAACTAATTCAAACTTCTCAGTGATTTAAAAATCCATCAACTATTTTTCCTATACTCTCTGATGTTTACACTAACTTCATGAAGAATTTCAAGCAATCCATATGCATAGATCATCAGTTATAGATCAAAACCCAATTTGCAGTAAATCCCCAAATCCTCACTAAATACAATTTTTAAAATTGTGATTTTCTTTCTAAAATTCATAATTCTCAGTGATACTTTGGTTTGTATAATTATTTTAATCAAATTCAACACTTGATTTCAAACATTGATGTTAATTTGTTAATGTACTATTTGCTTCCAGATAACATCAAATACCAGAAACTCTGATTTTATTTTTAATTCCTAATTTATACCTAAACTGCCTTATTTAACTTGAAACAATCGTCTTAGCTGTTGTTTAAATATAAGTAGCTTGAAGTTCTAATTTCAACTTACACTCTGCAGTATGTAAACAGAGAAGTTCAATGCAATCAAGTATGCACAGTTTCAAAGCATACAAAACATATTAACATTTATATCTAAAGGCAAACTTATATGTATATAAACATCATCACAAATTCATAGCAACAGCTAATTAACTAATTAAGCTGAAATAAAAATGTTTACTCACCTTTTTAATGAAATGCAGAGATGATAAAACTGGAAGTTTGCTTTCCAGATTTTTCTTGCATGCTCACTTGACAGAGAGTTACAGGCTTTGCTATGAACATTTGGATTTACTTGCACGCATTTGGAAATTTGATGCAAACTAGGATATGCAGAACTAGAACATGCTGAGGATGGCTCAACTTGATTCCAAGCTTGCAGTTTTGGAAGTATTTCCAGGTTCCATTTTAAAATTGCACTTTGAAAGAAAAGTTGCAGGCTTTGATAAAAGAGTTTTCCATGCTTGAGAATATTACAGGTTTGTGTATTTGGCTTGAGAAATGAAACTCAGTTCTGAAAATGCTAGCATAATTTTGGTTTGAGAAAATGATTACAGGGAAATTGGAAATCACAGGCTTTGATATGAGGAGAGTTTGCACTTGCATTTGTTTGAGGATTATAGATTTGCATGTTGAATCTTTTTTTTTTTTTTTAAACTTGCAAATGCTTTGAATACTCTGATCCACTTGCATGCACTTAAGGATGTTACAGGCATAGGAAATGCAGACTTTATTCTGAAAGTAAACTGCAGACATGCAGTTTCAATTTGCACTTCCATGCATTTGGAATTGAGGCAGACAGGGATGAATGTTGCACTGGACAAGAGTTTGCAAAATGGCTACAGGTCTGATTTTCAACAGATTTCATTTGCATGCATTAGTAGATTGATGCAGATACTCAAATGCAAACTGGGTTGAATATTGTTTTGAGGAGATTTCAGGTTTTGCCTTGAAGGTATTCCAGTTTGCAAACTTGAAATTGATTTTTATTTTGAGAACAGACTCAGGCTTTGATTTGAAAAAAAAAAAATTGAATTTCGGTTTGGTAATTCATTTCTGGTTTTGGCAAATGTGAGAATGGATCAAAGAAAGTGGAAATATGACACTTGTCTCTTATTTTACTTATTACTTAACACATGTACTTAATATGCATATAAAATTAACACATGTTACATAGTGTTTTAAAAATTAAACACTTGTTACTTCTTATGTATATTTTAATTTAAAAGAAATTTTTAAAAGAATTTTTAAATTATTTCCTAATGAACAAACATGTTTTCTAAATTTTATAAATGCTTTTCTAATTAAATATCTAATAAACAAATACACTTACACATTTATAAATGTTTGCTAAATTTATATAAAGTATAATCTTAGAAATGAATGATCTCAATAAGACTTAAATAAAATTTATATACAATATTTCAAACTCATCTTAAAAATGCTATTTTAAAAAGCCTTGTATTCATTTTTATTAAATAAATACATATCCAAATTTCTAAGATAAATTTCTATATAAAAAAATAAAACAAATCTTATTTTTAATTAAAAACATTATCTATATTTTAAAACCAAACTATTTATTTTAATATGTATGCATATCCTTGAATTCTAATTTATATCCATTTCAAAGTCAAGTTTAAAAATTCAAATCTAAAAATAAATTCTTAAATGAATATAAACATCTATTTTTAATTAAGCTTATTATTACTTACAATAATATATCCTATTTTAAAATCAATTTATATCCATAATTAAAACATTATATTATTATTACTTGGTTAATTATCTTTGAAAATAACAATTTATCAATTCAAATAATCCAAATTAAGAGATTATCAGCATTTTAAACTCCTAGAAATTCCGGGATATTACACCAGAAAATAGTCATTATTTCATGAATAATATTCGATATGTTTCACAAAACTATTTTCTTCCCAAAATTTATGTATAGGACCGATCACTCTTTGACTTTTGCTCCTGACTTGGGGGCAAAGGAATTAATCAGCGAAAATGTGGTTTGACCCTTTATCAGAAAAACTTTATTCTCCAGAGTGTGGGATGGAGTTAATTTCCAATTAACTCTTCAATTTTTAGAGTGCTAATTTCATTAGCCTCTTCGATTGCAATGGCCTTTTGATCCCATTCAGAAGTAAGTGAATTAAGGATTTTTCTAACTTGATCCTCCTAGAAAAACATTTGCCTAGTACAATAAGTGAGTGTGCTATATGTTTGAATCTACTATAAATATAAGATATAGACTCATTCGGACTCATTTTGAGTAAATGAAATTGGTTTGTTAACTTGAAAATTTTGGTATGTTTAACCTTGCTTGTGCCTTTATGTGTAACTTGCAAGGTTTTCCAAATTTCAAATGCAGACTTACATATAAATACTCTATTAAATTCATTTCTATCTAGTGAAAATAATAATATAATTGTAGCCTTAGAGTTACTTTGTGCAACTGCTTTTTGGTCAACAGTCCACTGTGCAAAATTAGTCTCGGCTTCAGTGTACTCAGTTTATGAGATATTCCTAGTGTCTAAAAATTGACTGAAAATAAATTTTCATTCTACATAACATATGTATGTAATTACTACCATTAAAAAGTGCAGGTCTAGCAATAGATTATTCTTCAACAAGTGAGTTACTAGCAAGTGTGTTAACAATGTTACTAACAGTATCATTTCCAGTGTTAGTAGCCATTTAAACTTTTTCAAGAATCAGATGATGAATACTTTGAAAACCAATGCTCTAGTACCAAATATGAGTCAGTGGAATAGAGATCTTAAGGCTAAATTAACAGTAGAGGGGAGTGAATAGTGTTTAATTGGTTATGTGGATATTTTTAAAATTCTTTAAAATTCTACTTGGAATGATGTAATTAACAATCACAGAATCAAAGTGCAAATAAAAGTAAATGTAGTAAAGGTAAAAAAGCAAAGAACACACCAGGATTTTATACTAGTTCCGAGTTACTCTATATCCAAGTCTTGCATAATTCTTTGGACGAAGTTCTTTTCAAACAGTAAATGCAAATACAATCTTTATTTTAAGGTTATGAGACACACCCTCTAGAATTGTGACCTTCACGTAGAGTTACTTTATTTCCAGGCTACAAGTACACTCACTAGATTTACGGGCTAGTAAGCATACCCAATTGGTTTTACTTGTTGCAATCACACCCACAAATATAGCAGTATGATTTGATAGAGTTTTGCAGACTCAGACATTCGATCTTGATTAGAATTGATCCTATAACTCTTGAATAGCTCTTTGATCTTTGTATGAGTGAGAGAGGTGAGAGAAATCAAACTAAAGATGATTGAATTTGACACTGGTTGAATTTCAGCGGAGTTTGGATATATTTTGATTTAGAAAATGAGAGGGTGGAAAAGGATAGAAGAATAATAAAATAGATGTTAAAAATTCATTTAGAAGTCTGATATATATAAGGAAATAACAGCCATGTCCATTGCGAAGAGATACGTTGAAACGACTCTTCCGTTCAAATTTGATTTTTGAAAACTACTGCCATTCTGTCGATAGAGATAAATAGAGTATGTCGACATACTCTTCACAAAACTGAAAGAAACTTTCAAAACATTATTTGAAAATCTATTGCTTTGTAAAATAATTTGATACTTTTTAGACTAATTGAAATATAGTTTATACACATTTTAATCAAAATACAACCTAATAAAACGTTATAAAATAATTTTAAAAGATTTAATAAGAGTATTCAATATAATATAAACATATATAAAATATAGTTATAAATTATATGTAAATATATAAAATAAAAATAAAAATATCTAAAATAAACATAAGGAATATATAAACTTACCCAAAACTATAATAGTTTAAAAAATACTTAAAAACTTAATATAATATCTTCGTAGTTATAAAAGGTTAAGAAATTATTTTGAGAAATATTTTGAAAGGATGTTTGAAGAGATTATTTTGAAAACCATGATTTTCAAAAATATTTAAAGCTTATTTAAAACAGAGAGAGAGAGAGAGAGAGAGAGAGAGAGAGAGAGAGAGAAAGAGAGAGAGAGAGAGATCAAGAAAGTGCTATCAGGGCTTGAATATAAATTCTACGACTCTATAACTTTTCTGGAATATCTTGAAATCTTGAACTCTTCAATACCCATGAGTCTTCAGTTATCATCATCTTGAATCTACTATGATATCCGCATCTTGAATCTACCGTTGATATCATCATCCTAAATCTATTCTTGATGCTGTACAGTCTTCTTAATCAACACCTGTCTAATATTCTGCACTATATACTACATATATATATATATATTGATAAAACATTAGTATATGTTTTTATATAATGTCCTATAGCTGTTATCAACAAAACCAAAACCTAATCTCCATCTTTTTGATGAAGACAACCCTGTATACAAAATATAATATAACTCCTCCCTGGGTTAAAAAAACTCCCCATTAATCTATGCCAAGATTTTATATATTTCTCCCCTTTTTTCATCAACAGAACTAACCTCCTAAAACTATAACTCTAACACTAACTCTTATTCTAAATTCTAACCCTAACTCCCCCTAAATAAAATACTAATTGATGTACATAAGATTTATATATAACGATGATGAGATTTATTATGTAAAAACAATAAGTGATATGAAAAATTAGATGATCATGAAATAATCATAATCAATCTAAATATTCATCCAATCCAACATAGTTATGTCACACAGCATTCAAACAAATCGACACAGATCAAACCAATCAAATCCAAACCTAATCAAGTATTATTATTTATATATAATTAGACCTATTTAAACTAGACATTTAGACCCATCCATCAACGCCAAAGATTGGATCCGCTTTGATAGCATCACAATCTTCATCATCGTTGTTGATGATACACTCTGGATTAGTGGTTGGTTCTTCTTTTTCCAAGGCAGAAATCATCATCGAATCGCATCGAAATGCCTTTCTTATCCTGGATCATCTGCATTTAATTCTTGCTCCAACTCCTAATCAATATGAATATACCGTAGTTAGTTTCACCTAGTTTTGATCTAATAATCAAGTTACATAGAAATTTATAGGGATTTTTGTTTGTTTTAAAAAGAAGTTTAATCTAGGTTAATTCATATTTGATAGGTATGCATCAATTTAATTTATCATAAAATTCTTAGATATAAACAATTATAATTCACAATTTAATTACTAACATTCTCGATCCAATGGTGTAATCTAAAATTAACTGCAATTAATCAACTTATTAAACGTATTCCCACTCACCTTTATTTCTATTCTCTATTAGGAAATCAACACTCGATTGCTTGTCCCTTCCTTTATCTGATCTCCTTGTATTCTTTTTATTTTATTTTATTTTGAAGAATTTTATAAGTGAAGGAGAATAGATTTTGATAGGGTTTAGGTATACTGACAATTTTTAATGAATTAGGCTTTAGGTTAGCTCTATATTTATAGGGGTTTTAAATTAGTTCGGGCCGTTAGAGTAACCCTGCAGAACATTAGGTTTCATCCAGATTGTCAACGGATCATTTCACAGCCAAGTAACATATTTGGCTTAATCCATACCATTCATCGCTTCTGATTCGCCAATTTGCAACATCGACTGATTGACTGCTAATAGGGATCGATCGACCGCTACCTGTCGACTGACGGACCCTAGAGGTCAACCGCTTAAGTTATTTAATTAGAGAAATTTTTATGTTAACTTATTTCGTTTCCAAACTTTAAATCATTAGTAACTTCTCCATGCTAACTCCAATTTCAAAATGTTAGATACTAAAATTTCCCAAAAAACCACCATGAATGCAATGATGCAAGTTGCATGGCCAAATTCAGATGTTTTGAAAATATTATTTTTGCCCTTATTGTATTTAATTTAACGCTTTCTCAAATTTTCCACTTAAAATTCTCAGGGTGTTATATTATCCCATCTTAAAAGGATGTTATCCTCGAAATCTCAAAATACGAAAAAATATAACTCGTACGTGGAATAATCAATAGTTAGAACCATCCACTCATCCATCATCCATAGGCAATCATTATCCTTAGTAAATATTATAATGCGACATATGTATATGTAAGGGTGAAATGCACATAACCTATACAAAAGGGAAAAGTAGGCGGTCTCCTGATCTAGTCGATCTCCTATCATGCATGTGCTTATGCTATGTATCCATGATGTATGCAACATCCTAGGCAAATGTACATGAAACTTTACATCTATGAGTAACAATTCAATCCATATGCCGCATCCATATGAATAATACTTACAAGATAAAAACAAATAAACAAGTGACGGTGTGAGTGTGTGTATAGTATCTAGAGGAAATACTTTCCTAAGGTGTAAAAGAAACAATCCAAATAAACACTTGCATCCACCATCCATAACATGTTCTAATGACATTTTTGCCACCATTCCTACTATCCAATGGTCTCTACCTATAGGGTTATTCCAATTTTAAATCCAAAAGCATAAGTAACATATACTTATTAGATAAAAATTGGAAACGTACCAGAAAAGAGTTATGGGTGGGTAGCTTGGATCTTCTCCTTAGGCTCCTATGTACTCTCTGACGGAACGTCTTCCCATTGGACCTTAAAAAGTTTGATTTCTTTATTACGGAGTCGCTTTGTACCATACTCAAGAAAAAAAGTGGGTGCACGACGAATAAGTGACTCCCTCTCAACCCCACCTCCTCTAGCTGACTCAGCCCGACTATAGTAGCAGGATCATGCAAGCACTTTATTGAGTGTGACACATGGAAAACATCATGTACTCCCTCCAATTTCTCAAAAAGCTCCACTCTATATGTCAACCTCCCTATCATATCAGTAATCAGGAAAGGTCCTACGAACCTTGGTTCTAGCTTCCTCGAACTACCAAACCCCATGACGGGCCTAAATGGTCAAACCTTTATAAACATCATGTCGCCCACTACGAACTCTAACTCCATACGTCTCCTGTCAGCATATAATTTATACCTATCTTATGCAGTTTTCATTCTTCTACGGATAAACTCTACTTCTTATAATGTCTTCCTTATCATGTCTAGCCCAAGACTAATCCTATCTCTAGTGTCCCACCAACACGATGGTGATCTATAGGGACTTCGATAGAGCGCCCCAAATGGTGCCATCCCAGTACTCACCCGACAGCTGTTATTATATATAAACTCCACCAACAGTAAGTGTTATTCCCACGAGCCTCCGAAATCAAAGATGCACATCCAAAGTAAGTCCTCCAATACTCAAATAAATCTATCTATTCATTTGCCTAAGGTTCATATGCAGTGCTTAGGCTCAACTAGGCCCCTAAGCCTCATGTAGACTCCTTCAAAACTCATTAATGACAAGCGAGTCTTGTCGCTAACTATGTTAATAGGAACCCTGTGTAACCCAACAACCTCTGTCACATATATAGTCGCCAATGATGTCACCGTCCTCATATTCCCAACCAGAATAAAATGAGCGCATTTGGTTAGTCGATCGACTATAACCAAAATATTCTCAATCCTTCTCCTACTCCTTGGTAAACCGTCGATGAAATTCATAGAAGTACTCTCCCACTTACACCAAGGGGTATCCAATGACTGCAACAATTCTTCTTACTTCTTCTACTCTACCCTTACCATCTGGCAAGTCATACATCAAGTCACAAACTTCGCTTCATGTTTCTTCATCCTAAACTAATAGAAAATTTTCTTCATGTCATGGTACATTTTGCCTCCATCGGGTTAAATGGTCAACCTAGAATGATGAGACTCAGTTAGTACTACATCTGTCTAATCCATATCGAGCAGTACACATAACCTATCATCCCTCTATAACCACCCCTTCGAGTCAATGACTTTACGCCTCAAATGCCTCTATGGCTTGCGCGTAAAGGTAATGGCCTCTAACTCAAGATCATGGGTAGGGTAGTTTCTATTGTGGAACTTCAACAACACCCTAGCATAGCTCACCACCCTTCCTTGCATCAAGAACATTCCTAACCCTCACCATTACCCAATAATTTTACCAAGTATAAATTACAAATATTCAAGGGGAAAGTTCCTTGGCTTGTCATTCCAAGACCGTTTGTTTGGTTTCCAATGAAAGCGACTCAATATCTGAGGACGTACAGTCTGATAGCACGAGTCAAAGCGTTGACGAAGATCAAGATCACTGTCCTGCAAAAACAAAGAGCTTAGCCAAGCACAGCAGTTACCTACGCTAAAAGCATTTCAATAAGTATTAACAATCAATGGCTAGGGTTGTCCAGGCCCAGACCAATAGTTAGGATAAGTGAAAAATAGCTAAGAAGCTATATATAAAAGCATCACGTCATTAATCTGCGTCAAAATGCACTCAAGCAGATGTTGACAAGCGTTCAAATCTAAGCCACACATCGCAAGCCAGGTCATCAATCTAAGGAGAAAGCTCTCCACCAATGGTGTTACTATATATTGGCTATAAATAGGGGGTAATCCCAAGGCACAAGGATCTTCTGGATGAAAAATAATTGAGACATAAAATAGTGTTATACTTTCCAATATTAGAGCTCTAATTGAAAACTCATTAATCATGAAAATGCAAAAACTCAATGTGATACGCCTCTCAAAATAAGGAAAGGATAGTGGACACAGAGACTTTTGGCCCAAACTATTATAAAAGTCACAATATTATTTACTTTCTACACTTTACCTTCTCTGCATTTGCTATCATGACTTTATAGTCTAACACTTTATAACTTACACTTGATTAAATCATATCTCATCGGTCTCTTCATTGATTTCAATATTCCAACTCATTTTCGAAGCTATTCTTTGGACCTCGGGGCGTTAGTGTAGACGAAAATTTGCACTAATATTTTTTAACGCTAGAAGGAGGGCCCCTTCAAACCTCCGCCATGTTTCCCTTTTTGGAAAATCCAGTGACATCATCTCTTCCACCATGTCTAACTTTGAAAATGAGGAACGAAACCTGGACTTACTCCTCAACCTCCACATCCAACTCATTAAAGAATAAAGTAATGAGTGTTTGGCTACCTTTATCACGAAAGTAGATCAAGACCAGGAGTATGATCTTATCTACTAACTTCAAACTCTCCTGATCAGGCAGCTTTCAAAATAACTTTAGGAGTCTCTCCAAGAGTCTGCTCAACTCTGGGAGATGTTTAAGGCTATGGCGAACGAAATCAAAGACCTGAGTATCGTAATAATGACAAGTAAAGGTCTTCCTCGTCCTGTTAAAAGAGCTTTCCCAATTACCTGTGACGGCCCGCCCTTCTACTACCAGAAAGACATATCATCATTAAGAAAAGAAAGGGATAGAAATAGAAAAGAAAGAGAAAGAAAGAACAACAATATCAGAATCTCATAGTGGAACGGAACAAAATATAATATATCACATAAATATTACATAGTTTTACATATATTAGAGTTATACAATATCAATACATACGACAGTCATACATACATCTATCACTATATACATCAGAGATATAGTACACATCAACTAACACAGCGAAACTAGATAGATAGCTACATACGTCTGGAAACTCCTGCTCCAAGCTCCTCCAGAAATCAAAGTCCAAAACCTATCTCTTGGCTACTCATAAAAATTTGAGTACCCAAGAGTTTATGAAAAAAAAATAAACTCTGGGTCAGACATGGGTCTGGTATGAGTAAACGGTTTAAATTGTTTAACTTTGAAAACATTTGAAAATAAAGGTATCACGTAAGACTCCCCACAAACAAATACAGGTAAGTTTTTACCTTACGCTAACCAAAACATTTCATAGGAAATCCAGTGATATTATAATAGTGTCTAGGGTTTTCAAGTAAATAGAAAATAGCCGAAATTGTTACATCTATTAAATTCCAGCTACTAGCCACAAAAGTGGGTAATACAAATCAAAACCGTAGGGTCTCGTAGGGAAAATGGATTTCCAACAATGGCAGGGTTATTGGGGTACCGCCCGTCACAGTACGGCGCCTAGATCACCGTACCGAGGATCGCTCCCGACCCCCTACAACACAAGGCCGGAAACATTCCTTACTGAACAGTCCCGAACAAGACAAACCCCGCAGTTGTAGCTATCAACCGCCCACACAGCCGAAATAAAAAGGGACATCTAGACAGAGGAATATCTTGTCCTGCTTGGGCATGACCCACCTAACCTTGCTGCATCTCCCCTGTTTTAGCCATTCCCGGTTGATGCGGCTTGAGGAAGCGGTTACCTTTACAGGATTAGAATGCTCATCGTCCGCCTGACGATGTGCTAAAAGCATTCAATCCATACAAGTTCGTTCCGGGTTCAAATGAATCCGAAGGCATTATCTCGTCACTCTCATTTTGGAATCACCCTCAGAGTCAACGACGATAGCCCTTGCATTCTGAAAACACCATTTCGATCTTCATTTCAGAATTCACGACCTACCGTTTAATTTGGATCGATGTGGTTTTCGGAATATCAAATTGATACCCGATCCCGGTCTCATCGAAATCCAAACGCCATTTTAAAGGCCAAGTTGTCTAATTAACTTAAATAGTTTAAATTCAACATATTGAATTAACATAGCATTTATCCCAGATAAAGCATATACAAGCATCATAGATATAACACAGCATATCACAGAGCATCACAGAATATCATCAAATAAATATCACAATCAGATATTCAACATAACAATCCGTAAGCAGTCATCTTTAAGTTTTATTTGTAATTAATTCAATTTAGAATTAATTACCTGAGAGTTAACCACATAACTCTGTTTAATTAATCATTAGCTAACAATTAATTACCTATTTCCTTTCAAATTGTTTAATTAATTAATTAATTATTTCTTAATCACATATTTAATCTTAATTATTTAATTAATTACTTATTTTATTTCACACCATTTAATTAATTCCTTCTTGCTCAATTTAATTAACTTAATTAACTTTTCTTTAATCATTAATTAATACTTTAATTATTAATTAATAAAACTTAATTATCCATTATTAACGGCTAATCACTTAATTAATTAATTATTAATTAAATTACTTGTTTACTCTTAATTGTTAATCATTCATAATTTAACTTACACTTGTAAAGTAATTATTCTGGATTACCTTCTGGACATAGTTAATCAAATGTTAATAATCCAACTTAGTTAACATTTTAAAGTCCTCTTTTAAATTTGAAACTCAATTATATTACTAGCCACAATTCAGATGTTAATTAACTTTGTGTTTAACTAAATTAATTACTAAATCAAAATAATCATTAAGAGTTAAAACATTTTAAAGTATTGACTAAAATAATTAACTTGTAAATGAGTTTTTAAATCTTAAAACTGTTAAACAATTTAAAGATTAACAGTGTTTACAGTTTGTAAACTGTTTACTTAACTTACTTTAAAAAAAATAAAACTGCAGTTTTCAAAGACCCGAGACTTCCCTACTTAGACTCAAGTGTAACTCCGGGTTTCACGCAAGCTCCCCCAGTCCTCCCCTGAAACTCCTTCTTCTTCTTTTAATTTTTTTTGTACAGTAAGTTTGTTAAAAGCTTAAATATAAATTAAACATCAAGTTTCAACATTTGGCTCGCGATCGAAACTCGAAGCACCCACGCCATCATCTCGAGTGCGACACGAAGCGACACTCACGACGACATAGATACGACAGCCCAACTCCAACGCCACCGTGCACGTGCACGGTGGTCCGCCGCGCCTCCGGCAACTCGAGCTACTTCCAGCAAACCCCAATTCGACCATACACTCGAAAATAAAACCCATATTTTCGAATACAAGTCGAAATCAAAATTTCGCCTGTAACTTGAACCCAAGCTCGAACATCCCACCGAAAATCGCCAAAATCTACCAACACAACCACCGAAAGCAAAACCCCTTCGCCCGCGCCACGTCCTGTCCCTCGACAACCACCTCCTCAAAGCGCGTGGAGCCCGCTCACACTATGATGACGAAAACGATGATTTACAGAGTACAGAAAACTCTTGAACTAAAACCTTAATTTAGCTTCATTCGACAAATTCTTGCATTTTGAAAATTAATTAGCATTTTTCCTATATAAATACATCATCAATCTTGTATCATACAAAATTTCAGCGATTAAAATTAATCGAATCAATGGATATTGACAAAAGTGCAACTTTTATTCATATTCAATCTTTACCTTCAATATTAATCTCAAAATCATCATCTCTATTTCAAAAAACCTAACTTTGTATGCTAAATCAATATATGGGATCAAATTTACAAATTAAGACATTCGAATTTTAGCTATTGATTTATTTCTCTTAAAAACCTGTATATTCTGTTGTTATGTTTCACTGTCAAGCTGTAATTCAAGTTATGATTTAAGTTTAAACAACCTACCCAGTTAAAAAATTCTAAGCTTTATATTCATGTGAAGATGTATAAGTTACATTTACTCAGAAATTTCAAAAATACAGGAGCATCTCAGAATCACGGATTATAGTAGATAGCAAACACTAGTTACATATGAACAATTATCAAACTTAAGCTTTATAAATAGTTAGTTTACTCACCTTGCATAATTCCAGAACAGAAAGAAGCACTTGAAATTTTGAACACCTGAAGCTTTTGAAACTGCATGTATATTTTTCTCTATTTTTGTATTGAATTTAAATTTTGAGTTTTGCTTGCTTTATTAATTTTTTTCCGGTTTCCTAAGTTCCTTTTTACTTAATGAACTGAAAAGAAAATGTATTCATATGTATATATATAAGATAAGAAGAAATATAAAGGGAGGCTCAACTGGTCAGGTATTTACTTAGCTTGTTCTATTTTAAACAGATTTTCATTTACTGCAAAGAAAAGATTTGTAATATTTGCTTTTGAACAAAAGAGTGGATGAGTTGATAGCAATTAATGCTTTGCTTCATAATATGTTTGCATAATTATTATCATGATTTGCTGCATATATAGATATTTATATGTACTTGTTCACCCTGCACTTAAACATAAGGCCTGCATATGAAGATATCTTGATAAAATCATTATTTGTTTTTTTGTTAAACTTTAGTTTGAATGGTCTATATACATATGGTCAGGTTTTACTTTTCCTACTTATTTATCTGGTACAAAAATATTTGTTTATTGGCTTATGAATGAAGATACATGTTTCCATTCTATTCTGTTCTTAAATTTATTCTGTATTTTGTATTTCACTTTATTTCTTGTTTGTATTTATATTTGTATTTGACTATGACAAACAATATTTGAGTTATGTTCAACATGGTGACTTATATTAGCTTTATACATTTGTTTGTATTTGTATTTTAGCCTTTTTTTACAAATGTTAAGGTTATGTTGTATGTTTAACAAAATTATTTAATCTTTGTTTTTCTTTTATTTTCATTCTAACTATCAATGTTTAAGTTATTTTCAATATAGTTTACTTGCTTACATTTATATTTATTCCTATTTGTACTTTACTATCAATATTTTGTATTTGACAATCAATATTAAACTTAGATTCATGAGTTTACTTATTTATTCATATCTATATTTTATATTATGATTATTTTATTTTATGTTTTCAAATTTACAGTTTATGTTGTATGCTTGCTTATTTATTTTAATCCTATTAATATTTAATTTGCATTTATATTCTTACACCTTTATATTTTATATTTTATATTTTCACTATAACTATTTAAATTATATCCTTAAGTTTTACTTATATTTGATATTTATATTGATAAACTTTGATTTTATTTTGAAGATTATTATCGATATTAATATATTTATTTATCACATGTTAATAAGACAAAGTATTGTAATTCAATCATATAAGACGGATTTTTTTTAATTGAATTATATAAGAATGATTTTATTGTAAACATTATTGGGATTTATTTTAAATTCCCAAATCACTCTCCTTTTATTAAAAATAGAGTTTATATAAATAAATGGCAGTATTTCCAAATCACACTCATTTTAATATGATCAGTTCACATTTTATTTAATTAGATCAAATATTTATTAAAATAAACGGGGCCAAAAATCCAAGGTCGTTACATTCCTCCCCCTTAAAAGAATTTCGTCCCTGAAATTTAAAACAAAGATAATTTAAAAGTTGTTATACCAGGCAATCAAACATACATATCATTCATACATTAACAAACAACCAAGCAGTCTACCCTAACAAACATCACTAGTTATCTGAACGCAAGTTTGGATAAGCTTTCCTAAAATTATCGAGAGTTGTCTCTCGATGATCAACAATCCGAACTGAATTCCTGACCACAGTCAAATTCGACTCAACTTCCAAATTCCTGAACTACTGGTTTAACAACTAATGAAGAATCACGAACAAATTTCTAAGATGGGACATACGGAATACACAATGAATTCCAAACATCCATTCTGGCAATTCAATACTGAAATCTATAGTATTAACTCTTTCAAAATTTTATTGACTTCTTTACAGAATCTCAATATCTATTCGTTCAAGCCCGTATGATGTACATATACCATTCGTACGCAATATTAAATTCGATCACTCGCTCGATCACACAATTGCACTTTCGAACTAGTATCGTCCACCCGACTTCCTAGTGCGGAATCAGATTTGGTTTCTTGATCAGAAACTGTCATTCTCCTTGCATAGCCACAACTATGATAGAGAATTGCCAGAATCAATCAAAATCCATATCCATGGTTCGTGGTCGAAAATCGAGTGAGAAATCCCAACTCGGATCGATATAACTATCTCGAAATTCTATGCTCGAATCTGTATCAAATTGCTATGCGAATAAAATAATATACATTCATCTTACGTATTTATATCCATTGATTATCAACTATATCAATTTCTTTTATTCGCATTGTTTTGATTTCTATTCACTTGGAATAATTTTCTCAATATCAAATTTACTTATGAATTTCACCATTCATTTCCTAAGTTTAATATAAACATTATATATACTCTTACATTATTACTCTACCACTTTAGCCTTTATATCTTGTTATTTTAAATCTGAATTTCCAATTCCATGTGAATTCAATTTATTTTCAACTCGGAATATTGAATTTTATTGACTATCTTCCATTTATACTAATTCCTATCATTATTTTAAGTTAGTTTCATCCATTAATTTATTTCAATCTCCAATTGATTTCAAAATCATCCTATTTCGCTTCTAATAATTCATTGAATTTTATCTAATCTCGTTTACCTCGAACGACCCATTTTCTTATACAATTCGACAATATTATTGTGAATAAATAATTACTTAAGCTTTATAACAATTTTAAATTGATTCCAACTCAATTTACACTTAATTCCATCCCAATTAATTTATTCACAATCCTTACATTGCATTTTCTTTCATTTTAAAAATTTTGATTCCAAACCATTTTATTAAACTTGACAACCAATATTTTAAATAACCTTCTCCCAATTTACTCAAGTCATTTATTTTCTTCAAACTGTTCCACCCAACAACTTAAGTTTATTTTATTCCACCAACTTCCATTTAAATCTTTGATTTGATTTTTCTTTAATCAAATTCCAACTATTTACTAATTTATTCGATTAATTTATTCTTTTATCCATTCTTAAATTTTAATTTACATTAACAATTCACTATTGAATTTATTTATAATAAGGTCATTCAATTTATGCTTGAATTAGATTTATTTACAACTCACACCAATTCTATTTTAAATCAATCAATACTTACTTGGTTTACATTTATTTATTTACTAAGAATTTATTCCATTCAATTTTATCTATAACTCGATTGAATTCATTTAAATTCAGTTTTATTCCAACTCAACTTCAGTTAAATCTGGCTACTTACCATCCTTTTAAATTTATTTCTCAATATACAAGTTCAAAGCTTATTTATTTACGTAAAAGTTTATATTGTTCTTTTGAGTCATTTCATCTTATAACCACAATTTCAGATTATATATATAACACTTACTATCTTGAGGTATAAATTTTCATTTCACAAGTACAATCATTTTACCTTCCAATTTTATATCCAATTTAATTCAATTTCAATTTTATTTAACTTATCTCAGGTTAAATACTTTTACATTTTCTTCACTTTCATTTACTTAAGTTAAATTTTAGTTCCCGGATTAAAATTCCCAATTTCTTCTTATTAATATCAACTTTACTTTATAAGCTCAATAGTTGATTCATTTAAACTTTTCACATTATTTAAATAGAATTTCTTAGAATTCAATTGCCCGGTTTCATTTCCAAAACCATTTTGAAATGATAACTACACATACCCACCTGGTATATCAAATCAAATTTCCAAATTCCAAACACTTCTTTTCACCAAAACAAATTTTCCCTTTTGAAATTTCTAAAACAACTTGTATACCCAACAAGCCCGAACAATATCATGACCAATTATCCTGGTAGCAATCCATCACTTTAGAAACTCGAATATGAATACTAGTGATGTGGCCATCATCATCAGGATTATTTTCCAGCGACTGAAGTGAGTTCAGTGCTTCCTTACTTTCACAATTTCCTCCCAAACAATTTCCATTCAACAATATTTTCCAAAACAATACTCCATTATTGCCTCCAAATCTTTGGAAAAACATTTCAAACATTCCCAAGATTTCTAAATTCCCAAATCTTTTTGTTTAAATTCATTTAAACACCTTTCAAATTTCCGGGACTTAAATTCTGGTTTAATCAAATTTTAGTTATATTCCTTTTTATTTAAACCATACTTAGACAATTTTATTTGGTTATAAACCACTCGAATTTTAAATTTTTTTATTCAATTATAGTATTAACAACCAAACATCCAAATATATATATATACTAATTTCAGAAAAATATTTCTTTTATGTCAAAATATAATTTTGGGTAAAATTATTTCATTTACCTTACTTTAAAAACAATACTATGTCTGTCTACCCTGTTTAAGAGTTTACAAATTCCTATCGATGAAATGGCGTCCCATACATCGACTGGAATCCATAAACACTTAACAGATAAATCATCACAATATAAAAAAATTTATATTCATTAACAAATACGTGCTCATATCTATTAATACACTCAAACTCATTTTAGAGTACTACAGACTCTATTCTATGAGTAATTCCTACCAGAGCTAAGGTTATCACCAACCTAAGCTCTGATACCAACTGTGACGACCCACCCTTCTACTACCAGAAAGACGTATCATCATTAAGAAAAGAAAGGGATAGAAATAGAAAAGAAAGAGAAAGAAAGAACAACAATATCAGAATCTCACAGCGGAACAGAACAAAATATAATATATCACATAAATATTACATAGTTTTACATATATTAGAGTTATACAATATCAATACATATGACAGTCATACATACATCTATCACTATATACATCAGAGATACAGTACACATCAACTAACACAGCGGAACTAGATAGATAGCTACATACGTCTAGAAACTCCTGCTCCAAGCTCCTCCAGAAATCAAAGTCCAAAACCTATCTCTTGGCTACTCATAAAAATTTGAGTACCCAAGAGTTTATGAAAAACAAAATATAAACTCCGGGTCAGACATGGGTCTGGTATGAGTAAACGGTTTAAATTGTTTAACTTTGAAAACATTTGAAAATAAAGGTATCACGTAAGACTCCGCACAAATAAATACGGGTAAGTTACCTTACGCTAACCAAAACATTTCATAGGAAATCCAGTGATATTATAATAGTGTCTAGGGTTTTCAAGTAAATAGAAAATAGCCGAAATTGTTACATCTATTAAATTCCAGCTACTAGCCACAAAAGTGGGTAATACAAATCAAAACCATATGGTCTCGTAGGGAAAATGGATTTCCAACAATGGCAGGGCTACTGGGGTACTGCCCGTCACAGTACGGGGCCTAGATCACGGTACCAAGGATCACTCCCGATCCCCTACAACACAAGGCCGGAACCATTCCTTACTGAACAATCCCGAACAAGATAAACCCCATGGTTGTAGCTATCAACCGCCCACACAGCCGAAATAAAAAGGGACATCTAGACAGGGGAATATCTTGTCTTGCTTGGGCATGACCCACCTAACCTTGCTGCATCTCCCATGTTTTAGCCATTCCCGGTTGATGAGGCTTGAGGCTGCGGTTACCTTTACAGGACAAATCTCTTAGAATGCTCATCATCCGCCTGATGATGTGCTGAAAGCATTCAATCCATACAAGTTCGTTCCAGGATCGAATGAATCCGAAGGCATTATCTCGTCACACTCATTTGGAAATCACCCTCAAAGTCAATGACGATAACTCTTGCATTCTGAAAACACCATTTCGATCTTCATTTCAGAATTCATGGCCTATCGTTTAATTTGGATCGATGTGGTTTTCGAAATATCAAATTGATACCCGATCCCGGTCTCATCGAAATCCAAAAGCCATTTTAAAGGCCAAGTTGTCTAATTAACTTAAACAGTTTAAATCCAACATATTGAATTAAAATAGCATTTATGTCAGATAAAACATATACAAGCATCATAGATATAACACAGCATATCACAGAGCATCACAGAATATCATCAAATAGATATCACAATCAGATAGTCAACATAACAATCCGTAAGCAGTCATCTTTAAGTTTTATTTGTAATTAATTCAATTTAGAATTAATTACCTGAGAGCTAACCACTTAACTCTGCTTAATTAATGATTAGTTAACAATTAATTACCTATTTCCTTTCAAATTGTTTAATTAATTAATTATTTCTTAATCACGTATTTAATCTTAATTATTTAATTAATTACTTATTTTATTTCACACCATTTAATTAATTCCTTCTTGCTCAATTTAATTAACTTAATTAACTATTCTTTAATCATTAATTAATACTTTAATCATTAATTAATAAACCATTATTAAGGGCTAATCGCTTAATTAATTAATTAATAATTAAATTACTTGTTTACTCTTAATTGTTAATCATTCATAATTTAACTTACACTTGTAAAGCAATTATTCTGGATTACCTTCTGGACATAGTTAATCAAATGTTAATAATCCAACTTAGTTAACATTTTAAAGTCCACTTTTAAATTTGAAACTCAATTATATTACTAGCCACAATTCAAATATTAATTAACTTTGTGTTTAACTAAATTAATTACTAAATCAAAATAATCGTTAAGAGTTAAAACATTTTAAGTATTGACTAAAATAATTAACTTGTAAATGAGTTTTTAAATCTTAAAACTATTAAACAATTTAAAGATTAACAGTGTTTACAGTTTATAAACTGTTTACTTAACTTACTTTAAAAAATATAAAACTGCAGTTTACAAAGACCCGAGACTTCCCTACTTAGACTCGAGTGTAACTCCGGGTTTCACGCAAGCTCCCCCGAGTCCTCCCCTGAAACTCCTTCTTCTTCTTTTAATTTTTTTTATATAGTAAGTTTGTTAAAAGCTTAAATATAAATTAAACATCAGATTTCAACATTTGGCTCGCGATCGAAACTCGAAGCACCGACGCCATCTTCCCGAGTGCGACACGAAGCGACACTCACTACGACACAGATACAACAGCCCACCTCCAACGCCACCGTGCATGTGCATGGTGGTTCGTTGTGCCTCCGGCAACTCGCGCTACTTCCAGCAAACCCCAATTCGACCATGCACTCGAAAACAAAACCCATATTTTCAAATACAAGTCGATATCAAAATTTCGCCTGTAACTTGAACCCAAGCTCGAACATCCCACCGAAAATCGCCAAAATCTACCAACACCAACCACCGGAAGCAAAACCCCTTCGCCCGCGCCACGTCCCGTCCCTCGACAACCACCTCGAAGCGCGTGGAGCTCGATCACAGTATGACGACGAAAACGATGATTTACAGAATATAGAAAACTCTTGAACTAAAACCCTAATTTAGCTTCATTCGACAAATTCTTGCATTGTAAAAATTAATTAGCATTTTTCCTATATAAATACATCATCAAGCTTGTATCATATAAAATTTCAGCAATTAAAATTAATCGAATCAATGGATATTGACAAAAGTACAACTTTTATTCATATTCAATCTGTACCTTCAATATTAATCTAAAAATCATCATTTCTATTTCAAAAATCCTAACTTTGTACGCTAAATCAATATATGGGATCAAATTTACAAATTAAGACATTCGAATTTTAGCTATTGATTTATTTCTCTTTAAAACCTGTATATTCTGTTGTTATGTTTCACTGTCAAGCTGTAATTCATTTTCAAATTATGATTTAAGTTTAAACAACCTACCCAGATAAAAAATTCTAAGCTTTATATTCATGTGCAGATGTATAAGTTACATTAACTCAGAAATTTCAAAAATACAGGAGCATCTCAGAATCACGGATTACAGTAGATAGCAAATACTAGGTACATATGAACAATTATCAAACTTAAGCTTTAGAAATAGTTAGTTTACTCACCCTACATAATTCCAGAACAGAAAGAAGCACTTGAAGTTTTGAACACCTGAAGCTTTTGAAACTGCCTGTATATTTTTCTCTGTTTTTGTACTGAATTTAAATTTTGAGTTTTGCTTGCTTTATTAATTTTTTTAGGTTTCCTAAGTTCCTTTTTACTCAACGAACTGAAAAGAAAATGTATTCATATGTATATATAGAAGATAAGAAGAAATATAAAGGGAGGCTCAACTGGTCAGGTATTTACTTAGCTTGTTCTGTTTAAACAGATTTTCATTTACTGCAAAGAAAATATTTGTAATATTTGATTTTGAACAAAAGAGTGGCTGAGTTGATAACAATTAATGCTTTGCTTCATAATATGTTTGCATAATTATTATCATGATTTGTTGCATATATAGATATTTATATGTACTTGTTCACCCTGCAGTTAAACATAAGGTCTGCATATGAAGATATCTTGATAAAATCATTATTTGTTTTTTTGTTAACCTCTAGTTTGAATGGTCTGTATACATATGGTCAGGTTTTACTTTTCCTACTTATTTATCTAGTACAAAAATATTTGTTTATTGGCTTATGAATGAAGATACATGTTTCCATTCTATTCTGTTCTTAAATTTATTCTGTATTTGGTATTTCACTTTATTTCTTGTTTGTATTTATATTTGTATTTGACTATGACAAACAATATTTGAGTTATGTTCAACATGGTGACCTATATTAGCTTCATACATTTGTTTGTATTTGTATTTTAGCTATTTTGTTTACAAATGTTAAGGTTATGTTATATGTTTAACAAAATTATTCAATCTTTGTTTTTCTTTTATTTTCATTCTAATTATCAATGTTTAAGTTATTTTCAATATAGTTTACTTGCTTATATTTACATTTATTCCTATTTGTACTTTACTATCAATATTTTGTATTTGACAATCAGTATTAAATTTAGATTCATGAGTTTACTTATTTATTTATATTTATATTTTATATTTTGATTATTTTATTTAATGTTTTCAAATTTACAGTTTATGTTGTATGCTTGCTTATTTATTTTAATCCTATTAATATTTAATTTGCATTCATATTCTTGCACCTTTATATTTTATATTTTCACTATAACTATTTAAATTATATTCTTAAGTTTTACTTATATTTGATATTTATATTGATAAACTTTGATTTTATTTTGAAGATTATTATCCATATTAATATATTTATTTATCGTATGTTAATAAGACAAAGTATTGTAACTCAATCATATAAGACATATTTTATTTTAATTGAATTATATAAGAATGATTTTATTATAAACATTATTGGGATTTATTTTAAATTCCCAAATCACTCTCCTTTTTTTAAAAATACAGTTTATATAAATAATGGCAGTATTTCCAAATCATATTCATTTTAATATGATCAGTTCATATTTTATTTAATTAGATCAAATATTTGTTAAAATAAACGGAGTCAAAAATCCAGGGTCGTTACATTATCCCTATTCCTCGCTCCCGAAAGAAGATTAAATAAGACCAAGTCCTTACTCCATTTTTCTAAGGTTTGTCTCGTATCTTTTTGGAAACTCATGGAGAGCTCCATTATCTAAACTATCCCATATCCTCCAAGGAAGATCCAAAAGGAAGGAACTACTGTGTCTATGATCAAGTGAATGGGCATGAAATGGACGATGCCGAAGAATTTCTAAAATCATGGAAAACTTCATACACAAAGAGAGATTGACTAAATTTCTTAAATAATTAGTTTAATATCTCATTTTTTATAAATATATAACTTCTCTTCAGTGTTTCAAGAGATACTCATGTTGTATAAGCCCGTTTATATATATATATATATATATATATATATATATATATATATATATATATATATATATCCCTTCGATGATGAAGAATAGTATATGGATCTCTATATTTGATGAAGTCTTGTATCTTTTCAATACACTTCTTTCGGGTTTAACTCATTCATTTCTCGATAGGCATAGTCCAGCCTCAATACCTGAAAAATTCTATCTAGTATGTATCTCTTTTTGTCATTTTTGTTTATTGTGACTACATTTAAAGTCTAAGGGCCGAAACTCTTCTATTAATCTGATGAGATCAATAAAGAATTCATTTTTTTAAACTATTAGTCCCCTCAACAACTCTCTTTCTCAAACTTGAATCTAACAAGTTTTCTACCGAACAATAAAGTTTACCAACTATGTGATTCCAAAGATCTTTTACATAATAGTCTAAAAGCACTCTTTTCAAAGAATTCATATTTTTCTTTTACCAAGTTAAAATTAGCATTCCATATGACTGATAATATAAGAAGGTTTAGATGGCTGGTACTCGCCAAAAGTGTTTGTAGATGGCCGACACCTGCCAAAACTGATCGTAGAGGGCCAACACCTGCCAAAAGAGGTTATAGATGGCCGAAGCCCGCCAAAAGTGGTTGTAGATTTGGACCCAATGATAAGTTGGTAGACCTCTCCATAATAGCACCCCTATAGTGATGTGCTACAAAGTGTACGGCTATATCACCTAGGTTTAAAAAGATGTTGAAAAGTAGCATGCATGTTGATAGTAAGCTATGGTATAGAAGTACCATGCGTTGGGTAGATTCCTAATCAAATTAGAGTATTGGGTAGATTCCCGATTATAGCAAGCCATGGTTGAAAAGTACTATTCATTTAGTAGATTCCCAATTAGATTAAAGTATTAGATGTATTTCCAATGATACTAAGCCATAGTCAAGAAGTACCATGCCTTAGGGTAGATTCCCAATAATAGCGAGTCACGATCAAGAAGTATTGTGCATAAGTTCAGAATTGGATATATTCCCAATAAGATTAAAGTCTTAGGAGAAGAGTTCCTATGTTAGAATGAGCATTGGGTAAGAATCCCAATTACGGCCACAAGGATGGCCCTAATTTAGTGAGTATAAACACTAAAGACATCAGTATGGAACGATGCCATGGAGCAAGAAGTAACCCAAGATAGAAATAAAATAGCATGCAAGACGGCTTAAGTTGAAAGAATAAGTCAACCGAAGGGACAAAAGGTCCTTGGTATTATAGAGAGATTATCCAAGTGATCATTAGTATATTCAGAATATTAAAAAAATGAAGGCGGTGTCTCATATACCTTCACACATAGTTCTAACTCTAGTTTCACCTTCTCTAGAAGAGATTTGAAATGCTTCTCAATTCTATCATATCTCCTAAATACCCATTCTTTCTTAAATTTCATGAATGAAATTCTTCAACCGTCTCGGGTACAACCGATAATGTTTGATGCATTAGGCATTGGAATCAAGGGAGAACTCCTCTCAGGTTGAGGAGGTCGGGAACGAGACCCAACAGAGACAACCATAATCCTATGGGAAGAAGGAAGTCTCATGGTAGCACTACCTCTATCTCTTCGACGAGCCGAAGGGACTGCAACCGTAACTTTGTTGGTAAATTTATTTCAAAATTCAAGTTCTTTCAGTTTAATTGTTGAAAGCTCTCGATGAGTTTCGTCCAACTGCTCTCTAAGATTATGATAGACTTATGTAATCTTGAAACAATCAATTCTGAAGCCTGACCAGTGATTGGCACTGGCTCCAGGAATTCTTAGATAGCTCCTCAAGAGTTTGTTTTGAGGATTCATTGTCTTCCAAGATAGCATGAATGTTGGTATCGAGATCAGGACAATATTTTGTCAATTTGGTTATCTTATCACCAAGACTCAGTTGCATGGAGGCACAATCACTTTCAAGTCTTAAGTATTTGGGACATGATTTCCCCTAAAAGCGATTCAAATTGGAATCATAAAAGATAGATTATCATAAAGATAGTGCAATTTCATTCCTTAGGAAATTAATATAGATAGTAAAAAAAAAAGGTACATAATTCATGGTCTGCTAAAATGAGCGAATTCTTCCTTAGTTGCTAAAGTAATCTTTAAGGCCTCTACTCCTAGTATTAGCAAGGAACCCTGAGGGTTTGGCCATATTGGAGAAAGAGACATCCTTTCCTAAACTATTCTTAGGTGTAGAAAATTTCAAAGGAGAAGAATCTACTAAAGATAGCCTAAGGTCAGCTTCTGGAATACATTAGGGAACATATTCCAAAACATGTTCACTTTCAGGAGTCTTCCTATCAGTAATAACTAAGGGGGTGGAATTAATACTCCGGTAACCTGGAAGAGGCTCTGGATTTATTGTTAGATTTTGATTGTAGAATCTTTTGTGGAAAGAAAGTCTTTTGTTCGTCAATTAAGGGTCATTTGGATGCAGTTTAGAGAATGTGGAAAATTCTCGAAGACCTTGCCTCAGTCATCTAACGTAAGCTTCAATCGATCCTTAAGTTCTAAGATTTGGTTAGTTAACCTAGAATTCCTAAGCCTAAGGGACTTAACTGATTTGGGATAGGTTTGTTCATGTGTTTCTTGTACCTCCTTAATCTTGTTGGAGAAGTCTACATTTATTAATCTACTAGATTTCAGTGGGGCTTAATGTACTGAAATTTGCTAGTAATCTCAAGCTTTTGGTTTCGCTCCTCTTCTATAATACTTCATAGTGAGGTGAAATTCAACTTTCTATGTTTAACACATGGTTAAAGAGAAAAGAACTTCAGAATAGACACGTCAAAAGCAGTATGGCAATAATTCACCATGAATCCAAATCCAAACAAAAGTACTACCATAGCCCTTAACCACCATAAGCAAAATTATAAAGAAAATGTACCAGAATTATTACAAACCAAAAGTTTAAATGTTATCAGCAAATGATTTTTGAGGTTTAAAATGGTGGAACGCCTCTCGTTTATCAACATCTCCACTACTGATACCGACGGACCAACACCTACCAAAGCTCATGATTTTCCTAGCTTTAAAGAAGTTCTCCTCAATATTCTTGCCATTAGGATTAAAACCTATAGAAAGTATCATGCCATTGTCTTGATTATATTCATGGGCATTATAAAGAATTTTAAAGGCTTCAGTTGTAGCATCTTCTTAGCCTCTTCCTAGTAACCAGGCCTATGATCTTGTCTTGGGCTTTTGCTATTTTGTCTTTAATCTCTTGATGCTTGGTCTCTTGATCTTTCAAACCCTCTCCAAATCAGCAATTCCAATCTCAGATGCCTTCAGTTCTAGATGATTTTTTTTCACTCTCAGCATGAGCATCCTTCTCAGCCTTCTCTTTGAATTCGAAAAATTGTTTTTCAATAGTCTCGACCCTTTTCAATTCTCCACTTAGGTTTTTCATCCCTTGGTGTAGAACAGAGAAGTCAGCTAAAACCTGATTATAGGAAATGCATATGAAATCTAAAGAGATGGGCATTTCATGAGTAAAAAAGTAAAATAAGTCTGTACCCTAAGATGATCCTCCATCCCCACACTCATCATCCTCCTAAAGCTTCCTATATCATTGGCCAACTTCACTCTATAGTTTCCCACGGCCTTGGATAAATGGGAATCAATAGCGGAACGAGTCACTCGACCACCCAATTCACCTAGTCCCTCAGAGAATGAGCTAAAGCAAGGGCATCTGGGGTAGGCACGATTTTAGAAGGAGGGATATTCCTATGTTTCGTTGGCTTCTTAACTTCAGAAGGGTCCTCTAAAGCTGGTTTCGACCAAGTAGAAATGGAAGAGGATGATTTGTTTAGTAATAACTCGCCTATTTCGAACATATCATCAAAATATACTGCCACATAAAAAGAGAAAATGGGTTAAGTAAGCAATTTTATATTTCATACATGTTAGGTCCTAAAATACGTATAACTAGAACCGATGTCTACTGTCGGGAATAGCATCTAGGATTTCGGCCTTTGTATTTTTGGGATCAAAGTAGGTGAGCTCTTTAGAGTCACAAAGGTCAAATATATCTGAGGATATAATTTCATATGAGGAAGGATCATGCCTACAGAACTTAGCAGAAGATGATAGTAGCCCTCAGACTTTGAAATCGGCCTTCATAAGTACTCTGTCCTTAAGTATTTCACTTTTTGGGATTTTCATCACTTCCTCATACCTAGCATCATAAAGATCCTCAAGGGACGGAGTCTTATCACTTCTAAGTTTAGTTGAGGTATTAAAAAGGAAAAAGATATTAAAAAATGGCATGATCAAAGTTTAGAAGCAAGAGCATTTCAGATGAGAAGGTTTTGAAAACCTATAAGTCTCTGGTAACTCAATGACGGTTCAGGAATTATCTGTCCTCACATAAAACCAATGGGTATCCGTTACTTTTCTAAGTGGTTTGATCAAAGGCATTTTCTTCCAAAATCAAAGAAAACACAGAGGAACTAGTGACTTACCTGGTGACTTATGAAGATTTTATAAATAATAAATTTCGAAAGTGGTAATGCTTTGGTACCCTTTCTTATAATATAAGATTGCTAAAGCAGATACAGTGATATACAAGACAACTCTAAGTTGAATTGGATTAGTCCGTAAAATTCAAGAATGTCGATAAACAAAGGGGCAATGGGAAGCGATATTCCATTTGCTAGGCAATCTAGTGTTCAAGGAAGAACCCTTTAGGGATTCACTCCAATCATCATCTAGACCAGGAGTACTGACTTTGACTCACTCAATTCCATTGCTCTCATCCATTTCTATGAAGCCTTTTGATCGGTCATTGGTTTATCCATTAAAAGGTCTAGAAAAGGTCAATGATAAGCTAACAACTCAATAATAATTCTAAAATCTCTACCAAAAAGGCTTAAAGTCTTATAGTCCAAAAGAGGGATTGGGCCTAAAGTTAGGTATTTCGACCCAAATTCAAAATCTAAAATTTCCCCAAATAACCAATTATCGACTTAAGATAATGAAAGATTTGATTTGGGGACACAATCTTAATCTAAAGACAACAGGCATCATGGTTTGACTGTTCGCATAATATCTCAAATCGTAATCCAACACTAGTATAGTAACAGTAATCACAATCGAATTTTGTAAATTCATAAAGGAAAAATGCTCAATAATATTGATGGTAGCAAAGAACACTAGTAAAACCACAGAAAAGATAAAGGATTAACCGTTTGAGTCTAAATCTGAAGTGATGTGTGAAGATTTCCAAGCTTTAATGACGAATGTTGATGTTGATAATATGAGTAAAAAAAGGTTTATTTAAATCCCAAAACCAATGATGAAGATTACCAAGTTGGTTAAATCTCAACTGTAGAACGAGTGTGGTAGTATTAGAATATAAATGACCGTCGAATAAAGAAAAGAAAGACACTTTTTTGGAGAGACCAATAGAATCATGACAATTGTCATGAGTATTTAAAGCAAGGTCAGGACCTGTCCTTTAGAAGAAGATTCTGGGTTCCCTTTTTATAGATCTTACAAGGAAACTATCCCTTAAACCTTACGGTCCAGTTTGACCTTTGCCGTTCAACACTGAAACAATTTCGCTTATCACTTAGCCTAGATGGCTTCAAGTGTTAAACACAATTTCAAAAGTTTTGACCTTACAGTCTCAAACTAATTTTGTCTCTTGGTGCTCAAATAATTTCACTTATCACTTAGCCTAAATGGCTCCGAGTAACAAGTTCAGTTTCAAATTCTGGATCTCCCGATCCAGATAAAACTATTCCTTCTGGCATAAAATTAAATTTTAATTTTAAATAGGATAGCCTAGTTTTCTTATAATAATGACCAAATGTAGGCAATATACCGCCACTAATAGTTTTCAAACCCGATTCCCATGTAAGACCAGATCTAGATGACTAAAGCATGATATCGAAGTATTTTTGCCTCTAGGCACTAATTTCAGTTTCCAAAACCCTAAGAGGTTAGATTTCATATTATTTTCAAACTTTGTAAACGAGGATAGAACTTTATAAGTTGTCTAGGTAAAGCAATGCTTTCGAAAGTTCTCAAGACACTACTTTACCCGAAAGCTTAGGATTAACTTTATGATATGCACAGAACAAACAAGCAAAGTACTAAGCCTGACATGACACTATTCTCTAAAGTGCACCTCATATTGACCATATGAAGTGAACTTTGGGGGCATGTATTACACCTTTATTTTTACCAAGTAAAAATTACAAATATTCGAGATGAAAGTTCCTTCCAAGACTAATTGTTTGGTTTTCAACGAAATCTTGGGCATCAGACTTAGTATCCAAGAACATATAGTCCAAATAGCATGAGTCAAAGCATCGACCGAAATCAAGGCCATTGTCTAGCTAAAACAATTGAGCTTAGCCAAGGACAGTAGTTACTTGAACTAAAAGCATTTCAGCAAGTATCAACAATTATTGGCTCAGATAGCCCAAGTCAAGACCAACGGTTAGGATAAGCAAAAAATATTCAAGAAGCTATGAATAAAGGGTCACATCAGCAATCTGCATCAAAATGCACTCAACTAGATGATGACAAGCATTTAAATCTAAGCCGCACATAGCAAGCTAGGTCATCAATCTAAGAAGAAGGCTCTCCACAATGGCGTTACGGCATATTGACTATAAATAAGCAATAGTCCAAGATGCAAGGATCATCTGGAATGAAAAATAATTGAGACATAAAATAATTATTAATAACATTTCTTGTTAACACCCCCTGTACTTCATATAAGATTGTTTCAGATAAGCTCAACTTTGCATTTGAGTAGATTCGCATATTTCGAATAAAATGGCTAGGTCGGAATGGTTTAACGCCTTAGTTTTAACCTTAGCCTAAGGTGGTCAATATCGAAAGGTTTTGAGAAATTGTTTACCCCTTTCTATGAAATTTAGTTGAAGATTAACTAACCCACTAATCATGTCAAAAGGTTGAGGTTACATTCAAACCTTTTAGCTTGGTTGGGATAATAAAATTACTGAATCTTCCATCCTAATTGGAGAGTTTAGGAAGTCATTTAAACCTTTTGATTGTTATCCCACCTTTTAGCAAGGCTGAGCTATCAAGAAATTAACTAAAAATCAATTATTACTCATCCTAAATATAGATTATACATCACAGGTTCACTATGGATATCGATGAATTTTTTTGAGTCCAGATCGAGCTACGATTAACAAAACATGACAAGCAAAGCTGTAAAAGCCAACGTTTCAAATTTCAATTCAATTGGTATTCGTATGCTCGAGATATGATCGATGCAACTAATGCAAACAAGGCTTTCGTATCCATCAAAGAGCCATGATCGAGTCGATCTATTTGAGTCCATCCATGACCGCGCTGTTTGAATCTATCGTGCTCGTATCGATCAGAGTGTCTTCGCCTCGTATCCATCACGTTCGTATGGATCCAGCGAAGCTTTATTCGTATCCATCGAATTGTCGGCGGTTCATATCGATCATGGTGGCCTTGGTTCATATCCATCGGAGACGGTCTTCTTCATATCCATCGTAAGGCAAGCCCACTTCGAATCGATCAACCATTTCCCATTTTGCATCTATCGACTGCAACACAAGTGTCCAATTTGTATCGATCAAACATGATACGTACTCCGTATCGACCAACCATGGGTCGATACGAAATAGACATTTCGCATCGATACGAACATAAATACCACATGGCAGTCGACGGATGTGAATAAAAGCAATGTGATCGATACGCACAAGACCAATACTATCGATACAAATGAAATAAGGACGATCGATACGAACTAGACGCATATACACGAATAAGATTCGGTCACTCGGGCGAAGAGTAGATCGATCCAAGAATGTCGCACCATGTCATCTTATAAGCACATGTCAAAAGAGCGATGAGAACGCATAGATACGAAAACTATTGATTCGAACACGACGGCCTGGAGAAAACACTATCGTGCATCGATCATATCACACAAGTCCAAGTGCTATGAAATTTTCACAGGAGCTTATGTACAAGCTAAGGAAAGTTTATGCCAAATTTCTACTCCAATGGACGAAATCTTGATCGATGCGAATTACGTTCGTATCGATCACGGATCGAGTCGAAATTGCATGTGATCGAACGCATGGGCCCACTCACATGCCAGAAGGAGTCTGCCAAAGTTTGAGCAAGATATTTGCATGGAGCGCCTATAAATAGAACCCAAGAGTTTATAGAAAAAGGGACTTTTAAATCCTACGATGTCCATACTCTGCTGAAATACCGATTGGACTCAAACTCCGTTGTTATACTCGAAAATTACTGCTATAATTCATTGTAACCAGCAAGTACACCAATAAAAGATTATTCTTCGAAGTGGATGTAGGCCAGAGATAGCCAAACCACCATAAATCTTGTGTTTATGTTTGTTATTTTTCAATTGTTGTTCTCTTCTTCGTCTGGATCTGAGATTGGTGTTAGAATATTGCTGATCTGTGTTCGTACTATGGGGATTTCATGATATTTGGGGTTTGTGACCGATTTTGGTGGAAACATTTTGGCGCTTTCACTGAGAAAGCCTAACTCAGGGATTCTACCGCTTAGATATTGGATTTAAAAGCCTGAAGAATTCATATTCGAAAGACAATGATGCGACAATCAACAAGAAGGCAGAGAGAAGAAAGGAGCCAACAAGGAGGGAGTCAAAATGCCTCCTATGGAGCTGGAGAAGGATAATCTTCGATCTACATCACCAGGGACGAGATGGAGGCTATGGTGGATTCAATACATGAAAGATTTGAAAGAGCCAATAAGAAAAGATGCAAATCTTCTTTAAGCAGATGAGAGCAGCCGAAGCATAGAACCTTGGACCGACTACAGTGGCTGTAAAAACAGGGCAAGGAGCTAGAGCGACAGAGACCAATGGAGGTTAGAATCAAGATCAGAATGAAGAACGTGAAGGCAATCAACAAGGACTAGGGGAGAACCCTCAGGATCTAGCATTGGAAGACCCAGGGATGGAGCTCAGCGGGCTAGAGACAACGCTAACATGAATGAGCCACATAAAGAATATTATCCAGAATACCCTTCGAGACATAGGGGCAGGATAGAATCGCGATAAGAGGACAACCCTTGGATAGAGACGAAGGAATGGCTGGACTAATACGATGGATTATGAGGGGAGGATTGCCGAGCGGATTCTTAGAGGAAGTTAGTCGGAGTCCATTCACTCCGAATATAAAAAATGCGAGGAGCCCTCCAAAGTTCAAGTTACGCACGATCGAACCTTATGATGGAAAGTCAGACCCGACCATGCATGTTACCAGATACATCAGGCATATGAAAGTGCTGGGGCATCAGAGGAAGTGATGACACGATGTTTCCCTTTATATTTGACAGATTTGGCTGCACTTTGGTTCAGGCAGCTAGTGGATGGATCAATCGGAACATGGGGCAATCTAGTGGAACACTTCATGAGAAAGTTTAGGGTCCACGTGACGCGAACCAAGAGTGTGATGACCTTAGCTTCGATGAAGCAGTGGACCAGTGAGTACATAAGAGATTTTCTACTATGATTCAATGCAACAGTGGCTTCAGTAGATCCCCTGGATCCATCAATGATTTTGATGGCGGCGGTAGCAGGAGTTGCAGAAGGTACATAATTTAAGGATTCACTGGCAAGATAACCGCAACAAGATCTGTGAAAGTTTTACCATGAAGCTAAAAGATTCATTCAACTAGAGGATTCACCCAACGAGATGCAAGAAATAAACGCCGTGCAAGGTGGAGCAACTTCCAAAGAATAGTCTGGAACGGACAAAGGGAAGCGGAAGTAGGACGAAAGATATGATGGTACTGCCAAACGGAAGAAATTCCAAGAACCCAGGTTACGACAATACACGGACTTGACGGCAAACCTAGAATGGATTTACACGGAGACTCGGGGGCAGCTCCCCTATCAAAAACTACCCAGGAGAGATCCCACAAAACGGGAACGTCAAAGTGGAAAATACTGCCTATTCCATAAGCTGGAAGGGCATCCTACTGATGAATGCTGCCATTTGAAGGACGAGATAGAAGAGCATGTCAGAAGTGGTAGATTTCCACAATACACCAAAGATCTTACAGTGGTCGTAGGACCTGAGCAACTACCGTCTCCACCTAATAGAATTAATCCTGGATTGGGATCATGACTCATCATCAATTGATCATGATTGCAAGGGCCAAGTTCAGGATTTGAACTTTGGTCGATTAAACTCCTTAGATTTGATTTCAAAATAAAATGGCTATTCCACTTACACATGTAGGAGAACCGAAGAAATCCCCAGGTATGCTCTGAGATGGTAATAGACTGCTTTTCCTGGAGAGGCAGCATCTATATTTTTCCTTTGTTTGTGATTGAACATTTGGAATTTTAATTTAATAAATGAACTTTAGTTTCACAAAATAAACCTTTGATCGGAGAGTTAAAGGATGAATATTGAAAGTCAACCTGAAAATGACCGCTTTATGATCCTACCCAGAGAGGCATGGTCCAGAGTGCAAGAAGTGAGTTGCTTCATCGGAGAGCGATAGAATCAACTCACTTAACCTCGTTCCCTTTTCACCGGAGAGTGATTGGATTGGGGTTAAATAAGACCCCGAAGTGGCTGTAATCGGCATCGGATTTAGGCCATGACATCGCTTAATGTTCAGGGACGCTGAATCGGAGTGCGAGGGGTGTTGCCGCTTCGTCGGAGAGCGACAAGATCGGCTCACTCGATGCTGTTTCCCCTTCATCGGAGAGTGACAGGATGGGATCCAGCAAAAGCCCGGAAAGGCTGTAGAATTTAATTCTTGACTTCCATAGGTGGAAATGGACATTGATTCAGCTTCAAACGTCCATAAACTTGATTAACGATACTATAGATGTGGATAAAACATGGACTCATGGCATTTGATTTTAAGTCATTCAAAACATAGCTTTTACCAAAAGGCATGTTTTGGGAAGAAAAGTGTTATCCCACCTTTTAGCAAGGTCGAGATATCAAGAAATTACCTGAAAATCAATGATTACTCGTCCAAGGATCGAATATACATCACAGATTCACTATGAATATAGATAAATTTTGTCCGAGTTCGGGTCGAGCCACAATTAACAAGAGATGACAAACAAAGTTGTGAAAGCCAACTTTCCAAATTTCAAGTCAATCGGAGTCCGTATGCTCGAGATATGACGATGCAACTCAAGCAAACAAGCTTTTCATATCCATCAAAGATCCATGATCGAGTTAATCTGTTTGAATCCATCCATGACCGTGCTATTCGAATCCATCGTGTTCATATCGATCAGAGTGACTTCGCCTCATATCCATCATGTTCGTATCGATCCAACGAAGCCTTATTCGTATCCATCGAATTATCGGCAATTTGTATCGATCAAGGTGGCCTTGGTTCATATCCATCGGAGACGGTCTTCTTCGTATCCATCGTAAGGCAGGCCCACTTTGAATCGATCGGCCATTGCCGATTTCACATCCATCGACTGCAACACAAGTGTCTAATTTATATCGATCAAACATGATATGTACTCCGTATCGATCAACCATAGGTCGATACGAAATAGACATTTCGCATCGATATGAACAGAAATATAACGTGGCAGTCGATCGATGCGATTAAAAGCAATGTGATCGATACACACAAGACCAAATACTATCGATACGAACGAAGGAAGGACCATCGATACGAACAAGGCACATATTCACGAATTGTTTGTACCAAAAATGGGCATAACACGCTTCAGAAGTTTTTGAAGAGATAAAAGTGAAGAATGTAAATGTAAAATGAAGATTATATAACAAAAAATTCAGTAAGTAATAACACAAATGCACAGACACACAGTTTTAGAGTAGTTCGGCTTGTTGCCTACGTCCACTACGAAGTTTTTGGGATTTTATTGATTCTCTTTCAATGATTACAAGCAATTACAGCGAACAATAGTAAAGTACAGCTTAGAATTCGAATTCAACAGCAAGGATAGGATGCAAGTCTCGATCCGGCAGAGTCTGGGCGCTTGAGAATCAAAAGATCCTTTTTCTATAGGCTTCAGAGGGCTATTTATAGGCGTAAGAGGCTGATATCTCGCTCAAACTTCGAGGGACTCCTTCTAACACGTGAGTAGGCACACGTGATCGATCCCACCAAGTTTCGACTCGATCAGTGATCGATACGAACTGATTTCGTATCAATCAAGAATTGGTTCAACTGAGCCGAAACTTGGCAGGAACATTCCTTGGCTTGTATGTAAGCTTCTGTAAAAATTTCATAGCATTTGGATCGGTGGATCTTGAGTTATGATCGATACGAGCTTGAGTTTTTCGTTGGCTGTTCGGTTTGAATCCATTAATTCGAATCGATCCACTTCGAATCGATAACGCACGTGCCTCCGTGATGACGCGGCGCACATTCCTCGCATCGATCCTCTTTTTGTTCCGAGTTGACCGTTTCGACTCCATGAATCTCGCTTCGTTTGTATCGATGACCATTGCATCAATCTGGGCTCATTTGACTTGATGGACACAAATAAGCCATTGGATGTGGATTCAAACAAGTGCCTCTAATGGATACGAAGTAGTCGTCGTCTGATGGATGCGAAGCAAGGTCATCTGATGGGTACGAAGAGCAGTTGCCTGATGGATTCGAACTAACAGATCTTTATGGATTCGAGTAATCACCTACTGATGGTTTCAAACTAGATGGTTGTAAATGATTGTGAGCTAACGGATTCGAGACAGATGGATACGAGGGTATTGTATCCTTGATCGATACGAAGATGATGGACTCGAATAGAAGCTCAACCATGGATACGAGCTGTGTCTAGCTGGATGGATATGAAACTGGATCTAGCTGATCGATACGAAATGCATGCTCTGTTGATGGATACAAACTTGATCGGCGCGAACCGAGGCTTCTTGATGGATACGAGGCTGGTTGGTGTGAAGCTGATGGATTCGAAATAGGGCTCATCGATGGATACGAAAACATGGTTTTTCCCTTCAACTTGCACTGATCACAACTTGAGCGTACGAACTCGGATTGACCTGAAATTTGGAATGCTGGCTTTTATGGCTACGCTTGTCGTGTCTTGCTGATTTCAGCCTGATCTGGATTTAGACAAAATTCACCGACAAGCATAGCGAACCTGTGTGTGCTTGATATACAGGACAAACAATCCTTGGTTTTAAACCGGTGCCTTGATATCTTGGCCTTGCCAAAAGGCGAGATAACACGAATAAGACTTGGTCACTCAGCGTGAAGAGTGGATCGATCGAAGAATGTCACACCACGTTATCTTATAAGCATGTATCAAAAGAGAGATACGAACATATGGATACGAAATCAATTCGAACACGACGGCCTAGAGAAAACACTAACTTGCATCGATCATATCTCACAATCACAAGTCAAAATGCCATGAATTTTTCACAGGAGCTTACGTACAAGCTAAGAATGTTCATGCCAAATTTCGGTTCCATTGGACAAAATCTTGATCGATACGAATTACGTTCGTATTGATAACGGATCGAGTCAAAATTGCATGGAATCGATCGCGTGGGACCACTTACGTGCCAGAAGGAGTCTCTCAAAGTTTGAGCGAGATATTTGCATGGAGCGCCTATAAATAGCACCCTAGAGCCTACAGAAGAAGGGACTTTTGAATTCTATGATGTCCAGACTCTGCCGAGATCCCTATTGCACTCAATCTCCGTCGTTGTACTCGAAAATTACTGATGTAGTTCATTGTAACTAGCAAGCACATTAATAAAAGATTATGCTTCGAAGTGGATGTAGGCCAGAGATAGCCGAACCACTATAAATCTTGTATTTCTGTTCGTTATTTTTCAATTGTTTTTTGAGAAAAATGTGTGATCCTCTATGAATAGAGGAGAGCACATATGCAACTATATATACCACAAAAATAAGCACCGCCAATATGGCTGGCAGGTAACAAAACTAGATACAAATATAAAAAAAGCTCAGATATCCCAAAGATGAGTTCCGACAAGGCCACCCCCCATCACATTCGAGCTTTGGCATGGCCACCATCCAACATTAATGTGTTAGAAGTACCTAAAAACTAAAGAAGAGCCCATGATATTGGATGCCATCACTAATTAATAAGGAAGCTCCATGCATCTATTTCGGAAGGAATGGAAAAGCAACTATTCTAAAGAATATCTGAATATGATGCTGAATGGAAAATCCGCTCTAAAGACTCTATACAAAAGGAAAACGTGCCAAGCAGAAGAGTGGATCATCTTGAAAATAGCATGCCACAAGGGAGAGGAAAGTGTCCAGAATCTATGGTGGAACTACTAGTGATCCTGAGGGGACGACTCTGCTTTGATGACCTCTCTATAATGCAAAATCCTACAATCTAAAGACATGAGAACCTACAAAGTGAACCTGACACCCTATGACCTATACCTGTGTCTAAAGGATTACTAAGAAGAAAATCAGAATGATACATATACACATATATATATATGTATGTTTATATAATTCATATACATATATATGTATAAATAAGGTAGGAAAAAAAACCTAAATAAGACTAACTGGACAAATACTAAAGAATTAAATACCTATAAAACTGATACTGTAACAACCTGCATATTTATCGATTTTATATTTAAATATTTTATTTAAATATTTTATCGTTCGTCGGATTTTGGTCCGAAAAGCTACTTTTTGCAAACGGTCGAATTAGGACTCGGGACCACTCCCATTGAGTTTAAAATGCCGTTTGCGACCTTTTTGAGTATAAGCTTCGATATGTTTGGAGAAAGTTGATTTTTGCTACTTTTCGCTTTGGGTTTGGTTTTGGGCTCAGCCCTATGTTTAACTTATGCTCAAATCTGAGCCACTCTTCCCCACTCACCCTCATTCTCTTCTCTTTTCAGTTCTAAGGCAATAATGGTGGGAGAGATTGGAAACTAAAACTCCAAAACCCTAGTTTTCTTTTGCAAATCAAATTCCTAGCTCCAAATTCAAGAGAACCCATTGGTAAGCATTCTCTTCTTCTTCTCCAACTTATTCTCTTACCAATTTCAGAAATTCCTAAACTAATTTTGGGAATGTTCTTGTTTTGAGCATAGATTCAAGCTCATTTGGGTTGTGTTGAAGAGTGGTTGATTCTCCTTTGCTTCTAAGCTTCTTTTTCGATCGTTTGGGCTCAAAGGTGAGATTTTTATCTCACATCTATGCTTATAATTATCTTCGATTGTTAGGTATGAATTCCTAACACTTATTCGTGTGCATTTGCTTTTGGTTTGGATTGATTTGGTGAATATTCCAATTTTTAGTGTTTTGGGTTCAAATCTTTAAAAATCCTAACTTTAATGTTTGAACATGTTTTTGGTGATGCATCGAGGAGCATATAGGGCCGGGTAGTCGATTGGCATAAACCCTTAGCGCCGTTGCTCGTGCGAATGCAATTTGATCGAGATTTTGCACCTCATCCAAAATAGGGAAGGGGAGTGCTGGCAACAGGTTCGGCCGACCGAGCCCCTGGGCCGGTCGACCGACCTGCTACCCAGGCACTTCCTGCCTCTGTTTGGAAGTGCCGATTACAGGCCTCGGCCGATCGAGCCCCTGGGCCGGTCGACCGACCTGGTGCCCCGTGCACTTCCAACCACCTGGTTCGATCAACCGACTCAGGGAGTCCGGTCGACCGACCTGCTGCTATTTGCCAACTATGCCTATTTTGCCTAGTTGTCTGAAATTCCAACTTTAATCGATTTGTGTTATTTCCCTATCTGTTGTTATCATTTGTTATTGACTTCGATGACTTATTTTCTTCGGGAATTCTTGGAATATCCATTTCGATGGATTCGGTATCGATTTCTTTGAATTTTATTCACGTTTTCGAATGTGAATCTTAGTGATTGATTGTTCCTACAATCTTCTTTGAGATTTGTCACTTTAAAAATATAAAGGTTTTCTATAATAGTAGTAAATATCAAAACTCTTTCTTCAAATGATTTCAGCACTATTTTATTACAAAGCTCGTTTTCTTAAACCGTTTTCCAATCTATTAGCATATACAAGCCTTTACCTCACTCGTATGAGAAATCTAATTAAACGACTTAGTAAAACAAGTGGTATGAAACGCTTGCGTTTACTTCGCTGGTTAATTCTTGGACTTGTTCGATTGAATCTCTTGTGACAATTTTCTAGTGGAGATCTACAATTTGTTCGTAAATATTTAAGTTAAGCTAGTGGTTATGGGACATGAAGCTAAGCTCATATATTTACTAGCTTACTGTAATTGACACTTCTCTTTGATCATGACGATCATTTATGGTTTAGACTAGCAATGTGCGATGTCTCTTTGTCTATGTGGAGGACTGTTCCTCATTTTATTGAGCTTCGTCTCATCTCTTGCATGGGTCGTACCTTTCTAGGTGCGTCGATGTTTGTTTACTTCGTGGAGCAATCGGCTCAATAAGTCGGGACATGGGGCGTATCTTTCTAGGTGCGTCGATGTTCGTCTATGCATGGGGCGTATCTTTCTAGGTGCGTCGATGTTCGACTTTGCATGGGGTGTATCTTTCTAGGTGCATCGATGTTAGACATTACATGGGGTGTATCTTTCTAGGTGCATCGATGTTTATTTATGCATGGGATGTATCTTTCTAGGTGCATCGATGTTTATTTGTGCATGGGGCGTATCTTTCTAGGTACGTCGATGCTAGAGCATGGGGCGTATCTTTCTAGGTGCGTCGATGTTCGACTGTGCATGGGGCGTGTCTTTCTAGGTGCGTCGATGTCCAGTTTATGGGATTGGCCATCCATTTATTGTGATTTCTGGATTTCTATTTGATGATTTCTGGAATTTATGTTTCACCAACTTTTACGATTGGCATTGATATATATGTCATTTATTGTGGCTTGGTGAATGAAATTAGGAGTATGACATTCCTTTTTATCTTTGAGAAGATCTTTGCGATATTGATTAATCTCTTATTGATTTTTCAATTAAAATTAGGAGTATGACATTCCTTTTTATCTTTGAGAAGATCTTTGCGATATTGATTAATCTCTTATTGATTTTTCAATTACTTATTTATCACAGCTTGACATTGTGATTATCATACGTTTAGTCATATCTCTTATTCTATATCATTTCATCTGATATTCATAGCTTGACTGATCCGTTTATTATTTTCTTCTTATAAATAATACTCGGGTCAGACTGAGATGTTACAGGTGCTTCTGCTTGACTTCTCTTCTGGGGTTATCATCTGACTTTTGGCTAACTACTTAGATTAGTAGTTTTTGTTGTATACATTTGAGATACAGACTCTATGATGTATACTTATTCTTTTGTCTAGCACTTGTATCTATTCTTTTTGATATTGTGGATCTTGTTTGACCACTACTCTGATGAACACTTTTATGTGTTATATATATTCATATCTATTTCTGCCCTTGTGATATGAATTATCTGTGACTGATTTGTGTTATGTTTATTTCTATATTTGTTTCCGAAGATTACATATAGCCACTGTGTAGTAGCTTTGAGTTTGTGTTGGTATGTCGGATTTCCTCTTGAGATGAAAAGTTATATTTTTATCTGGCATATTGGTACTCGCACAAAGCAATTACGCAGATGATCGCTCCTCAACAACCTTATTCTCCGTGCTAGTTGACAGCATTACTCCGTAGTGTTCTTGGCTAGCGTGGGTATAGAGGTGGGGCGTCACAGCTTGGTATCAAAGCCAAACTTCGGAACAATATGGAATATTATAACAAGGATCATCTCGTCCTAAGTCCATCTTAGGAGTCGTGCTTTAGGATTTAATTCGAGTCTTCGTACCGATTCATCCTATTTTCTTTATGATTCCTTATTTTATCTATCAAGATTGCTTGATATTCATTTGTGAATAACCTTCTTCTTCTTCCTTCTTTCTTTCTTAAGGAAGAGAAATGGTTAGACCAGGCCGTTCCAGCACCGGTCAATCTAGTGCTACTCCCCAAGATGGAGTTTTTATGTTTGCTCAACAACTTTTGGATCTTGTAAAGAATCAAGAGTTTTTCTATGCTTTAAGTAAGAACCCCGAAATGGTTCTACTTTTGAAACTTGAAGTTTCTTTCAATCATCTTGTGGATGTTACTCTTCTTCATGGAGAGGTTGGTAAAGGAAGTGTTTGTGATATTGGGACTTCCGAGAAGAGGCATATTAAGTTCAAGAGTCTTAATCCCAATAAGAGAGTGAAGCAAACTACTTTTGTAGCAAAGACTCCAATCCCTAATCGTGGAGGATGCTACAATTGTAATTCTAAGGAACACTATACGAATATGTGTCCAAAACCCCATTCTTGTCGCTATTGCAAGAAACCGGATCATATTTTATCTGCATGTCCCAAACTTTTGAACAAGGACATGAGAAAGCTAAATATTGTGCAAGCCCCTTGAAACTCTTCTCTCGGTCAAGGTATTTTTCACTCAATCCTTGATGGCATTGTTTTATTTCGTGATCTTCTTATTTGAGTTCTTTTTTATATGGGTTCCACCTTACTATTTTATATCAAGTGAACTTGTGATTCTTTTTCTTTAAACATTTATGGGCTTGATGACTTCTTTGAGGATTGCAAATCTGGATTAGTGGATCCGCAACACTCAATTTGCTTTCTATTGATGTCGAAATTATTTTATGTGATTATTCTGTCTGAGCCGATTTTTACTTAGGCTTCGGAATTTACTTTTGTACGGATTGGCTTAATTATTATGAGGCCATATCCTTTGTCCCGTGTGGACTATTCATCCTCGACATTTTTAATCTGTTGAGCAGATTTCTATTTTTCCTTTATGATTTTGATTCCAACTTGATGGCATCATTTTATTCCTTAAGCCCACTTATAAGGAAAGTGTTATTTCTCTCATTCATGTAGTTTGAGAAATTTTTCGGTATTTTTGAGCTTGTCTTAGGATTATCACCTAAGTAATCTTTTGTGTGGTGCTAAGGTCTTTTCAGTTTGACCTTACCACCGGTTTTCATTTGCTACGAGTTGCGGAAGTTAGCATCCCACTTACCGCATTCCACACTTGTTATGATTCCTATGAATGAATTATTATGTCATTCAGTTTGTCCAGCTTATTTCATCCATTTTAGGTATTGAGCATTCTATTGAATATCTCGATGATTCCATTTTTGCACTTATTGATTTTGGATGAAAATAGTAATTTAAAATTTTGCAAATCTTTTTCATAAGATTTATTTATAAGTAAAATTGGATTTTTGTTCTTAAAATGAATGAAGAATATTCTTAAACGTTTTTTTTAGAAACATGTTTATTATCTAGAAGACGATTTTGTGATTGTATTGCCCGTTGAGTGCTTTAAGAATTTTGGTCGATGCGCTTGATCAACGTTATCGATAGGAATTTCCTAAACGCTTTGATGAGACAGTCAGACACGATATATTGACTTGTAAAAATGTAAATTTTTGTAGAAAGATTATTACATAAAGATAAATGTAATTTTGAAAGTTTTAACTTTTCAGGAAAGAAGATTATTTGAAAGCATTCTTTTTCGATACTCTTATTCTTGTGATTCCTGAAGGGGAACCAAGACTTTGCTATTTGTACCGATACTAGTCGTATTGGTTTAGATGTCATTCTCTTGCAAAGGAGAACGTGCTATCACTTGTGCTTCTAAATCATTATAGCTTATCGAGACTAGATATGCCACTCATGATCTAGTGCTCGCGGCTATTGTTTTTACTTTTAAAATTTGGCATCATCATATTTGGGAAAGAAATTTGTTCTCTACCTCGATCATATATCTTGGGAATATTTATTTCTTATAAGGAACTTCATGTTGACTCAAGTTCCTAGCATCTTATGATCTTGATATTCTTTTGTTCCCAAGGGAAGTCTTGTTGCCAACACGTTTTGTCGTAGGCAACAAGGTGTTGATTCTTTGATGATGTCTGAATGGAATTATCTTTTTATCAAGTTCATCAGACGTTTTGATATACTTCGTTTTATTGAGTTTTATCTCATTTCTTTTATGGACTTGCGTCTGATGTTCTTTTATGCTATTTGATTCATTGGATGTACCGTTGTACTACATCAATGTCTTTGCTATTTGATTCATTGGATGTACCGTTGTACTACATCAATGTCTTTGCTATTTGATTCATTGGACGTACCGTTGTACTACATCAATGTCTTTGCTATTTGATTCATTGGATGTACCGTTGTACTACATCATTGTCTTTGCTATTTGATTCATTGGATGTACCCTTGTACTACATCAATGTCTTTGCTATTTGATTCATTGGATGTACCGTTGTACTACATCAATGTCTTTGCTATTTGATTCATTGGATGTACCGATGTAGTGCTATTTGATTCATTGGATGTACCGTTGTACTACGTCAATGTCTTTGCTATTTGATTCATTGGATGTATCGTTGTACTACATCAATGTCTTTGCTATTTGATTCATTGGGCGTACCGTTTTTGTACTACGCTGATATCCCAAATTATTTGAGTTTCTAGTTTCTCGGCGTACTGTTATTATACTACGTCGTTGCACCAGCTCAATTTTCTGCTATTCTTGACGTTCTCCACGTCTTTTATCTACGGAAATGCCTTAGGGATTCCGGTTTTTATTCTTGTGTCCGGTGTTATTGTGGAAATTGAAGTTTCACCAGATTTGATTTATGAGCAACATTCCATTCGCATCGTTGCTTCGGAGGTTGAGCGCCTTCGGAATAAAGATATTCTTCTTGTGAGAGTTCAGTGGTTCCCAAATCTTGGGGATTACTCTTGGGAATCTAGAGAATTCATCGAGCGATCCCGTTCGTGCTAACTCTTTCGTGCTCTTTATGGTGAACTTCTTATTTCAACTTTCTTTTGTGGTGATATGCTTTTATGGTTGTTACTCTTTATTTTCTCCTTAAGTATTGCGAGGACGCAATTTCTTTAAGGAGGGGAGTCTGTAACAACCCGCATATTTATCGATTTTATATTTAAATATTTTATCGTTCGTCGGATTTTGGTCCGAAAAGCTACTTTTTGCAAACGGTCGAATTAGGACTCGGGACCACTCCCATTGAGTTTAAAATGTCGTTTGCGACCTTTTTGAGTATAAGCTTCGATATGTTTGGAGAAAGTTGATTTTTGCTACTTTTCACTTTGGGTTTGGTTTTGGGCTCAGCTCTATGTTTAACTTATGCTCAAATCTGAGCCACTCTTCCCCACTCACCCTAATTCTCTTCTCTTTTTAGTTCTAAGGCAATAATGGTGGGAGAGATTGGAAATTAAAACTCCAAAACCCTAGTTTCTTTTGCAAATCAAATTCCTAGCTCCAAATTCAAGAGAACCCATTGGTAAGCATTCTCTTCTTCTTCTCCAACTTATTCTCCTACCAATTTCAGAAATTCCTAAACCTAATTTTGGGAATGTTCTTGTTTTGAGCATAGATTCAAGCTCATTTGGGTTGTGTTGAAGAGAGGTTGATTCTCCTTTGCTTCTAAGCTTCTTTTTCGATCGTTTGGGTTCAAAGGTGAGATTTTTATCTCACATCTATGCTTATAATTATCTGCGATTGTTAGGTATGAATTCCTAACACTTATTCGTGTGCATTTGCTTTTGGTTTGGATTGATTTGGTGAATATTCCAATTTTTAGTGTTTTGGATTCAAATCTTTAAAAATCCTAACTTTAATGTTTGAACATGTTTTTGTGATGGATCGAGGAGCATATAGGGCCGGGTAGTCGATTGGCATAAACCCTTAGCGCCGTTGCTCGTGCGAATGCAATTTGATCGAGATTTTGCACCTCATCCAAAATAGGGAAGGGGAGTGCTGGCAACAGGTTCGGCCGACCGAGCCCCTGGGCCGGTCGACCGACCTGCTACCCAGGCACTTCCGGCCTCTGTTTGGAAGTGCCGATTACAGGCCTCGGCCGACCGAGCCCCTGGGCCGGTCGACCGACCTGGTGCCCCGTGCACTTCCAACCCCCTGGTTCAGTCAACCGACTCAGGGAGTCCGGTCACCGACCTGCTGCTATTTGCCAACTATGGCTATTTTGCCTAGTTGTCTGAAATTCCAACTTTAATCGATTTGTGTTATTTCCCTATCTGTTGTTATCATTTGTTATTGACTTTGATGACTTATTTTCTTCGGGAATTCTTGGAATATCCATTTCGATGGATTCGGTATCGATTTCTTTGAATTTTATTCACGTTTTCGAATGTGAATCTTAGTGATTGATTGTTCCTACAATCTTCTTTGAGATTTGTCACTTTAAAAATATAAAGGTTTTCTATACTAGTAGTAAATATCAAAACTCTTTCTTCAAATGATTTCAGCACTATTTTATTACAAAGCTCGTTTTCTTAAACCGTTTTCCAATCTATTAGCATATACAAGCCTTTACCTCACTCGTATGAGAAATCTAATTAAACGACTTAGTAAAACAAGTGGTATGAAACGCTTGCGTTTACTTCGCCGGTTAATTCTTGGACTTGTTCGATTGAATCTCTTGTGACAATTTTCTAGTGGAGATCTACAATTTGTTCGTAAATATTTAAGTTAAGCTAGTTGTTATGGGACATGAAGCTAAGCTCATATATTTACTAGCTTACTGTAATTGACACTTCTCTTTGATCATGACGATCATTTATGGTTTAGACTAGCAATGTGCGATGTCTCTTTGTCTATGTGGAGGACTGTTCCTCATTTTATTGAGCTTCGTCTCATCACTTGCATGGGTCGTACCTTTCTAGGTGCGTCGATGTTTGTTTACTTCGTGGAGCAATCGGCTCAATAAGTCGGGACATGGGGCGTATCTTTCTAGGTGCGTCGATGTTTGTCTATGCATGGGGCGTATCTTTCTAGGTGCGTTGATGTTCGACTTTGCATGGGGTGTATCTTTCTAGGTGCATCGATGTTAGACATTACATTGGGTGTATCTTTCTAGGTGCATCGATGTTTATTTATGCATGGGATGTATCTTTCTAGGTGCATCGATGTTTATTTGTGCATGGGGCGTATCTTTCTAGGTACGTCGATGCTAGAGCATGGGGCGTATCTTTCTAGGTGCGTCGATGTTCGACTGTGCATGGGGCGTGTCTTTCTAGGTGCGTCGATGTCCAGTTTATGGGATTGGCCATCCTTTTATTGTGATTTCTGGATTTCTATTTGATGATTTCTGGAATTTATGTTTCACCAACTTTTACGATTGGCATTGATATATATGTCATTTATTGTGGCTTGGTGAATGAAATTAGGAGTATGACATTCCTTTTTATCTTTGAGAAGATCTTTGCGATATTGATTAATCTCTTATTGATTTTTCAATTACTTATTTGTCACAGCTTGACATTGTGATTATCATACGTTTAGTCATATCTCTTATTCTATATCATTTCATCTGATATTCATAGCTTGACTGATCCGTTTATTATTTTCTTCTTATAAATAATACTCGGGTCAGACTGAGATGTTACAGGTGCTTCTGCTTGACTTCTCTTCTGGGGTTATCATCTGACTTTTGGCTAACTACTTAGATTAGTAGTTTTTGTTGTATACATTTGAGATACAGACTCTATGATGTATACTTATTCTTTTGTCTAGCACTTGTATCTATTCTTTTTGATATTGTGGATCTTGTTTGACCACTACTCTGATGAACACTTTTATGTGTTATATATATTCATATCTATTTCTGCCCTTGTGATATGAATTATCTGTGACTGATTTGTGTTATGTTTATTTCTATATTTGTTTTCGAAGATTACATATAGCCATTGTGTAGTAGCTTTGAGTTTGTGTCGGTATGTCGGATTTCCTCTTGAGATGAAAAGTTATATTTTTATCTGGCATATTGGTACTCGCACAAAGCAATTACGCAGATGGTCGCTCCTCAACAGCCTTATTCTCCGTGCTAGTTGACAGCATTACTCCGTAGTGTTCTTGGCTAGCGTGGGTATAGAGGTGGGGCGTCACAGATACCAACAATGACTAGTACAATAATTAAAACAAATCTTGAAAAATTCTTATGAACCTTTGATCAAAAGTGAGTTATGATTAACATTGAAATCATCAAATTTGAAAAAATATTAATACTACCATTGTGAATGTTAAATATATTATTATTGTGTTTAAATGAGTTAATATTATAACTAACCTAGTTAAGATACCCTTTAAATAGGTTATTTTTAGCTAATTTATATTTGGGATTAGTAGTAAAAATCAATTTGTTAGAATGACTATTATTATTATTATTAAAAATTCTTTGATTTCTTTCAAACCAAATATACCGACAAATAACAATGAGTAAAGTGTCAAATAAGAACCTAATATTCTTTTTGAACCTAAATCTAAAATTATTCTAGTAGAAGTCGCAATCTGAAATTTTGAGTTATTATATTAAAGTTAAAAATTTTAAGAGTATTATTTAGGATGTAATAAGAATCCATACAATCATAGTATATGTGTTTAATATCTTCAAGATGCATATTACAAAAATAACATTTATTATCATTTCTGAATGTTTTTTCTCTTTAAAATTCTATTGTATTAAGTACTCCATGCAGCATTAACCATATGTGAATTTTAGATTTAGGAGGAGCATTAGATTTCCAAATATATTTAAAAAGTTGTTTATTATACCCGAAAAATTAGTAAATCTGTAAGAAGAATTAACAGTATATTTCTTACTCTTATCTCATTCCCAACTAATAATATCATTATCAATATTATAAAGATTTAATCTAGCATGGAGAAAAGAAAGTTGCCCAAGGGTTGGACCTACTAAAATTCTGTTAAAACTAAAATTCCAAGGTGGATCGTTTTCAGGAGAATAAACTTCATTAATTAAAGCAAACTTAAATTTACAGATTTCATGAAGCTCTTTAAATTCCAACTTAAGAGGCAAGACCGAAATCCAACGGTTGTGCTAGAAAGAAGTACAGTTACCAGAATGAACTATCGTATTAATACCTGGAGAAGCAATTTGACATAAGTTGCTGTTACCATCATAGTAATACTTAGAAATGATCTCTTTCCAAATAGCATTATCATTTATATCCTTAAACTTCCATAACCATTTACCTAATAAAGACAAATTCAAATTACACAAATTAATAAATCCTAAGCCACCTTCCCTTTTGGCTTTACAAATAGTTTCCCAATTTACTAAACATTTTATACTATTATTAGGATTTTCCCCACTCCATAAGAAATCTCTCCTAATTTATCTATTTTATCAATAACCCAATCTAGAAAAAGTTGCATGGACATTCAATAAATAGGAAGGGCTGATAAAACCGATTTAATAAGACCAGTCTACCTGATCTAGATAAAAATATCCCATTCCAGTTAGAGATCGTATTTCCGATTTTATCAAGGATTATAAACCAATCATTATGTTTGAGTTTGGTAGGTCTAATCACAAAAAGTAGATAGTCAAAAGGAAAGTTCATAGTTTTGCAATTTAAAGTATTAGAAACTAAGTTTTCAACTTTTTCAAAATCATTTAAAACTAAAATAGAACTTTTGTCAAAATTTATTTTTAAACCTAATAGGAGTTCAAAACTGTATGAGATAAACTTAAGAGTAATAATGTGTTTAGGTAAATGGGAAGAAAAAAGCAAGGTGTCATCGGCAAATTAGAGAACCGATATACCATTACGCGATATGTCATTGCCTACATATCCTAGAGACCCATTATCCACAGTTCTTTTAATAATCATAGCAAAAACATCAGCAGCTAAGTTAAATAATAAAGGTGATAAAGGATCCCCTTGTGTAAGATCCGCCTTTTTGAACGTTTTAAATCGACGATAAACCACACACGTCAGACTCAAACCATACAAAAGGGCGAGTTGTTATTAGGGTAAATAAGAAAAGGGAGAAAGAAATAAAACAAAACAGAATCTTACAGCGGAATGACAAAATATAATAATCAACTAACAGTCCATGAAGCTGTTTTACAAAACATTTGATTATACTTATACAACACATATAAGAGTTACACATACCAAAGAATAATAGATAACAATGCAGTGGAACAATGTGATGCAATGGAATATAATAAATAATAGTAGTACAAATCTTTGTCTTCGTCCTCCAGAGATAAAGTCTTCGAATCCTGAAATGCACAGACTGACCCGAGCGAATTGAAAAGACAAAACACTTGAGTCAGAACTAAAAGATCTTGTGTAAGTTAAATCAACGGTAAAAATATGAGTGGAACAGCGTCAGAGATGTTTACGGGATTTGACATCTCCTATCCAGTTTCAAACGTGAGTGCAGTAACTTAAGAGATGTTCGAGATTCACATCTCCTAAGAATCAGTTAAACTATTTAATATGTAGTTATATTTCGATATTATAATAATGTCTATAGTAAAATAAACTTACTTGTAAATAGTGTTAAGGGGTTACCCATATAGCCCTTAACACGTAATAGTGCCAATACTCTATACAGCATCGTAATACCTTCTGATCGGAAGGCTACGAGAGGATACTCCATAGGTGCGACACAGATCAAACTCGTACAAGGCGCGCTAGGTTAGGCGACAGGCACACAAGGCAATGCCAAGGTAGATATACCAATTACGCATCCGGGCTGGTGGTAACGCGTAGCAGCTACTACCGCCCACCTCGAGCCACACCCCTAAATCAAAAATCAAAATTGGCCACAAAATTGATCCAAAGTCAGAATATAATATCGAAGGAGTGTGTCCGATAAGAGGGGCAACCTCCTTGGGCCGAGAATCGCTCCTGTTTTAGCCACCTTATGCCAACTCACAAGAGTCGGGTTGTAACGACCCGTAAATTTTCTATCAACAATTGCTTAATTTAATTTAGAACTTCGTAATTTAACTTAGTATGAAATAAATTTTTTGATTTACAATGAAATATAATGTTAGAAATTTTAGGTAGCAATTGTAAGTAAAAATTTGCAATGTAAAATGAAGTTGCAATTAAATGAAATAATGTACAATGTTGCACTTAGTTATAAAATATAAAATAGGTAAAAATTAATAAATGTATTAAATTGGTAAAGGTCAAGATTTATTGCATTAAATAAATGCAGAATTAAATTTCTTTTAAGGCACTTAAATGTTATCTCAATGTAAAAATTAGATAAATTCTGAAATTTATGCTAACTCCATTCAGAGTATGACAATTGGTGAAATATTTGGCTGGTAAGCATATATTATAAGTTACCTGTTAAATCAGTAAATGGAATTTGAATTTGAAATAAACGTTAATAAAATAAATAAAAGTTACATTAATGTGAGAAGTGTGAATGAAAATTTAATAGAAATAATGCGAAATTAAATTTAATGATTTATGAACTTGCAAAAATTTCCAATTATAGAAAATTATCTAAAATGTATGTTTGACTATTAATTGTACACAAGTAAATAAATGGATTGAGAAACTAAAGGAAAGTAGTAAATTGATTTATGTAATAAACATTATAACATTAACTGGAAAAAAAAACTTAAGGAATTGTGTTAATGCAAGTATTTGATTTATTAATGAGATAATACCGTGTTAATGACAATTTTATTAAATTGGTGTATATATGGAATATTAACCGGCGTCGTCAAGTAATAAACATATAAATGCAAGAAAAGGGAATTTGGTAACAATCTATATATGTTATTAATTTTATTTAGTATGTTAAATAAATGTTGGAATTCAAATTGCACTTAAAGGAGATTACGTAGTACGTTATTAGGAAATAAATTTAAAGGTAGGATAACAACTATTATAAATTACCTAATTAAATGGGTCAATGAACTTATTGGAAATAGCGTTCATTTAAATGTTGAGTAATTAAAATGTTTATCGATAATAAGCTTTACTTTAATAATTTTGATTAATTGAGAAATTAATACGGGAAGTATGTAAAGTAATAACTAAGAAAGTAATACGTTATAGGGTGAATATAACATAAACTATAAAGTAAATTAAAGGGTTGGAATTGAATATAATCCGTTTAATTGGGAGCTTATAAAAATAAATTAGATTTAATTTATAATAATGGGAAATTATATGAAATGAAGTATGCATTAAAGAATTGTATTATGATTCAATGTTATTTATACCCATAAATTGTCTATTGATTGAATAGCAAGATTTTTAAAATCAATAAACAAATTTATTGAGGTTTCAATCTATAATTAATAACATTTAATGTGGAATCAATTATATTTAATCGACTTAAATTGGCAGTAGGGTAGATTTGATTTGTCATTTAAAATGGTAAATTTTATAAGATGCAAATAATGCTAATCCTGTTTAGAATATGAAAATTGGCTAACTTAAAGAATAGAAAGCTAGATTTATTTATTTAATTGAAGGAAAATTTTCAATAATTGAATTTATTATAAATGAAATATAACAGTTAAATTTACGTTGGAGGAAATGTAGATGAAATCTAAGAAAATAAATGTATACAATAGTGAACCAATGTAAATTGCATCTTTTTGATAATAATAGACTGACTAATAGAATGAAAAGTGAACTTAATAAGAATTTTGGAAATTTTATTTATAATTTTGAATTTAAGGAAATTGAGGATTTATATTGAAATTTGTAAATTAATCTTCGCTAAATTTACATTTAAATTTGTTTAAAACCATTGCAAATGTTTGAGAAATATAAAGGTGATAAAATTTACAAATTTTAGAATTGGAATTTAAAATTTGATTTAATCAGTTAATTGTAAATTTATTTAATTAATATAAAAATAGCCATTTTGGCCACTGACTCGGATTTCGATGAAACCAGTTTCATCGGATCCGTAACGGTGAATTATAATAGTGTTTCAAGTTTCGTAGCGATCGGACTTGTCGTTTGATCGTACGGACTTGAAACGCCTTGAAATTTATGCAATTCAAATCAATTGAAACCAATTTGGAAAATATTGTTTTTAGCATAACTTCTTCATACGATGGAATTTGGACATGAAACCTTTTCCATTGCGTTTAAAATATTTTAAAATACCTATTTTGATATATGGGTTTACCCAATTTCGTTTCGGGGTCAGAACGGGCTTTTTGGGCTACGTTAGCATTAGCACGTATATCTATCAACCCGATCCATATATTTTATTTCAATTTGTATAAATACCCTGCTAAACCCTAGCCTCCGCCTATTCTCATTTATCTGCGTGTAAAGATTTCATCAGCTCCTCCTCTTCCTCAGTTGGATGCAAACTTAGATCCAATTACAATTCAAAATCAAAAGTCAAAAATCCAAAGTCCTCAGAAAAATTTGAAAAAAAATATATGTTGAAGCTCTCGACTAGAGTAATTCATTGGTGGTGTTCGTTTTTCGATTCAGTTTGTCGTTGGGCTGGTAAAAATTAAAGAAGTTTCGACCGTTCATCATCGTCGAAATCAAAGTCGTCGGATCGGCGAACCCTATCTGGGTTTTGCAGAGGGGACCAAGGGGAGTCGATCTATGTGGTTTATTTCATGAATCGATGGTTAGATCGTCGTGAAATCTCAATTAGGGTTACAAATTGATAGGTGGCGGAGGCCTCTAGGGCGGTGCGCAGGAGGACAAGCAGGTGCGGCTCGTCGAGCTAGAGCCGATGGTGGTGGTCGGTTTGAAGGTGGGCGGCCGTAGGTGGCGAAATTGGTGGTCAAAGCTTCGGTCAAAATTGGGTTCAACTGGGTGCAAACATGAAGCGCGCGCTCTGTAGAGAGGGAGTGGTCTGGAGCTTGCAAACGCACGTGGTGACGTGGCTTAATGAAGGTTAATTGTGTTCTTTTTATTTTCAATCGCAATTTTCGCTATAACTCTCGCATACGACCTCCGTTTCACGTGCGGTTTCTTTTGTTAGGATCGTATTGAAATTCCGGACTTAATGTCGCTAGTTTGGATGAATTCTGAGAGGGTCAAATTTTTGGGTTTAAATTGGATTTGAATTCAATTTAAATTCAAAAGGTGAGTGTTTTTACCCACTCATAACTTCTAAGATTTCTTATGTTTGTTAAATTGACTTATGATGTGTTTTAAAATTTTATTTATAGCTGTTTGGCATCTATTTCATCATTTTCTCAGTTAATTTGCATTCATTTAAAATTCCTTGTTATTTAATTCATTTTTCATATAAACTGACAGTTAAATTTTAGTTAATTTTATTTTTGTGCATATAAACTGAAAGTTAAATTATTAGTAAATTTATTGTGCTTATAAACTACCAGTTAAATTATCAGTTAATTTATTTTGCAAAATAAACTGCCAGTAGATGCCTGTTATTTATCACATGTTATATATAGATGTATTGTTTGAATTTAGATGATGATTGTGATAAATGGATGTATTATTTTAATGGATGAATGGATATTTATTTATACCGTTATAAACTGCAAGTTGTTATGCATTTTATTGCATTCGGGATTGCGGTTTGAAATGATATACAACCGCATTTTTATTTTTAAATTGCGGATTAAAATGATAAATATCCTCATACTTAATCATAGGATAGAAAATTATATACAAACACCTCGGTATATATATAAAATTATTTTTGAAAGGATTTCTATGGTTTTGTAAAGAAATGCGGGTTATATAAATATTGATTTTTGATGTTATATAAACGTCAAATTTATTTTTGATTTTAACTATATATAAATATGCTTTGAAATATAAAATAAGCCTAATAATTTCGTTTGAATATTGTATATAATTTCGTTTAGTGAATATTGATTTTGGTATTACTTAAATATTATTGTTATATATAGAACGCTTGAATTTAAGCTATGGATACAATTGGTTTAAAGAATAAAAGAAGTTTAAAAACAAAAGTTAAATTTTATTTAGATATAATACAGCTAAGTATTTTATTAAAATTTATTTACAGAGTATAACGTCTTAAATAAAATAAACCGTGGGAAGATAAATATGCATTTGCTTTGAATTAAAGAATTTAAGAATTATCCTCGAATAAAATTTATTTAAAATTTAAATGAATTTGGGATTTTAAAAGGGCATGATCTTTATAACCTGATTTTAGCTTAGAGGATTTAAATGAATATAAAGTCGTATCAAGTTAATAAAATTGAAACAATATCCTGTTATTCAAAGTTTAAATATTTTGCGTAAATGATATTTGATCTATTAAGTAAGTATTTCAAAACTAAATAATAGTAAAGTGAATTTAATATATATGTGAATAAAAAATTTAGTTTTGAAATGATGGAATATTTAAACTTTGAAATATATGAAATATAAATGGTTTATTTGGGAATTCAAACCTGATTTGGAATTGATTTGAGGAATTGAAAGCTAATTTACTTTATTAAGTAATTTATTATTAAACCATTTAAGTATTAAAAATCATGTTTCGAAGCTATGGGTTTAAGGTATATATATTTGAAAGTACTATGATTTTAGGAAAAAAAGATATACTTGAAATAAATGTGATATCATATTGATTTGGTTTTAAAAGAAGAAATGATATCGTAATATTATGATTTTGAAATGGATACATATTCTGGTTTTAAAGTATAAATTATTTTGAAATAACCGCGGTGTTATAATAACGATTGGTTGTTGAAGAGACCGGGATCAGAAGTTGTCATACTCTCTGCCAACTCCGAAAACCACTTTAACAACCGTGTACGCGGTGGAGATTCCAGAATGAAGTAGGATGGTGGCGGCGTTTCCTCTGTGGTAAATACGTGGACCCAACTCCCGTGAGTTTGCATAAGGTGGCTAAAACAGGAGCGATCGACGGGTTAATAAGGTAGCACCTTTGATCGGACACTTCCCTTCAATACTATACTCTGGCTTTGGTTTGATTCGGTGGCCACCTTCACTTTTAATTTCTTTGATTTGGAGGAGTTTGTTCGAGGTGGGCGGTAGCTGCGCGCTACGCGTTACCACCGACCCGGAAGCGTAATTGGTATATCTACCCTGACATTGTCTAGTTGTGCCATGTCACCTACCATACCGAAACTTGTACGAGTTTGGATTTCTCCCGTAGCCCGTGTGGTATCCTCTGGTGGCTTCCCAATCAGCAGGGACTATGATATTGGATGGACTACTGGGACTATTATTGTGTTAAGGGGGAGATTGGGTAACTCCTTAACTCTATTTAAAAGTATGTTTATTTTACTATTAGACACTATTATAATAGCGCAATATACTACATAGTAAATAGTTTAACGGATCCTTAGGAGATGTAAATCCCGAGAATCTCTTGAGTTACTGCACTCATATCTATTTCTGTTGATTTAACTTACATAAGATCTCTTAGTTCTGACTCGAGTGTTTTGTCTTTTCAATTCGCTCGGGTCAGTCCGAGCATTTCAGGATCGAAGCCTTTATCTCTGGAGGATGAAGACGAAGATTTCAGTATTATTATTAATATATATTATATTATTCGACTACACTATTGTATTCCGCTACATTATTGATATTCTATGGTATGTCTAACTCTAATATATATATATATATATATATATATATATATATATATATATATATATATATATTGTAAGTATAATTAAATATTTTGAAAAACAGCTTCATGAACTGTATATTTGATTACTATATTTTACCCTTCCGCTGTGGGATTCTGTTTTTTATTTCTTTCTTGTTTTTCTTATTTACCCCATAACAATCCGCCCTTTTGTATGTTTTAAGACTGATGTGTGTGGTTTATCGTCGATTTAAAACGTGCAAAAAGGCGGGATGTTACATCTGGTATCATAGCTTTGGTTTAGCGATAAACCTTAGCTTTGTGGGGTTTGACTCTTTATTTATAGGGTAGTAATACCTTATGGGAGTCGTTGAGTCTATATATATGAGAGAGCGTATTTGTTAGTGTTACAAAAAGGTTTTGATATTGTGTTAATTTGTTCCGTTTCGTATTTATAAATTCTGGTTGATGCATGGGACGCTATGACATCAATAGGAATTTCTAAACACTTAATAGGACAGACCGACACAATATTTGTTTTAATACAGGTGAATGAAATAATTTTTCCTATTATATTTTCTACATATATATGAAATAAATTTTTATAAAGATTTTATTGGTTGTTAGGAATAAAATTTATAAATAATAGGTAAAATAAGATTGAAAATAAAATCAATGAAATTTGGAAATTTTAGAACTTAAGTTCCGGGGTTTTGAAAATTTCTTTCAATTGATTTTGGAATATTATAATAATATTATTTAGAAGTATTTTCTGATAAATATTTCAGTATAATTTGAAAGAAATGTTTTAAAAGAAATTTTGGAAAGATAAGTCGTACTCCCCCCTCTGTCGCTGGAAAATAATTTCAGTGATGAGTGCACGCATCATCGACATTCATTTTCGAGTTTCGAAGTGGGAAGACCACTGTAGTAGTTTTACTGCAGATTTATTTGGATAAACAAATATAAATTTTAAACTGTTTTAAATATAATTCGATATATATAAATTTAAAGGAGTATATTTATCTATTATCTTTATAATGATTTGAAATTAAACCCAGTATTTAAATTCTTAAGTTTCCGTTATTTTACAGTTTCAATTAGCGTGGTAAAATGGAAGTTAATTAATAATTGGAGCCTTTAATTAAAATAAGTAATTTAATGCTAGGATATGAATGAAATTAAAGGTAATCTGAAATTGTAACTTATAAAAGAAGATGAAATTATTGAACCATTAATTAAAAAAAAGAATTGAGAAAAACTTGTATAACTTTCAATTACATCCTTATAAACATATATATAACTTACCGAATATTAAAAGTTTAAATGTTAATAAGAAATTGTAATAGATATTATGCAAATAATAAACTTGAGATAATGAAAGTATTCATTGAAATTCTTTAATAAATGAGAATTAGATGTTGTGGTTGTTGTAAACTTAACTATATTTGAGATGATACTAATTAATAATAATGAAAAGTGGGTATTGTGAGCAAGTAGTCATAAACTTAAGTTAATAGTTTGAAGTTGTTTTTAAATAAAATTAGAATTTGGCATTTTATATAGAAGAAAATGCTACTAATTTAATATAATATAAAGGTAAGTAATATAAATAAATGATTGTAAACCTTAGTAAATGAATTAATGAAATCCTTTATTTATAAGAATTGATGTTATAAAGTTATAAACTTAAGTATAATTAAAATGTTACTATAATTAAATATAATAGAAATGTAAGCATTAAATAAATAAATAAATGAAATTGAGAAATGCATAAATGTAATGCAATAAAAAGAAACTTACACGACCTGAATTAATGAAAATGAATAATTGTAAGTAATAAGTGAAAATAAATGAAACAAACACTGAATGAGTAAATGAAATTAAAAGTTTGTTAGAAATAAATGTAAATTAAAAAGATAAATCATTGTATAAATAAAAAGAAAATAAAACAACAAATGTATGAAATGGAATTTAATAATAAGTAAAGTTGATTTGTTGTTTGGATTTGTTGTTGTTTAGTTTATGGTTGTTTGAGGAATGATACTTTAAAATTGGATTTGGATGAATGAATAATCTATTTAGTTTTATATAAGGCCGTTGAGTTAATGATGCGCTAATAGTTTATTCTTCATTCCGTACAATTTAAAGGTTTTGAACCCGAAAAATTATTTGTTTGTTTGATTGAATGGTTGTTTTGTAATTGTTGTGTATGCTGTTTGTTGGAATTAATGGTTGTTGTATTGATTTGTTGTTAGTGATTGAAACCGCTTAAATATTTCATTTTATATAATTGTTAACCCTTTTAGATTATATAAGTGAAATTCAGGTTATAGAAGCGATTGCTACTGCTTTTGGTTCCATAAAATTTAGCGTTAATTGCCCGACAAATATGTACGTTTTCGGATTACGGCTTATAGCGCTATTTTATATATATTCTCCCATGTTGGGATATAATATTTTGGATATTATATGTGATATTTTGTTATATTTGATATTATATTTTCTCCCGAGTCTCTCTGTACAAAGGAGAATCTGCTAAAAAATTTCGTAAATTTTGGACTTAGAATTTTTTTGAAAATGATTTCTAAACTTTATTTATATAAGTATAAAAAGGTTTAATGGTTATATATTTGTATATTTTATTTAAAATAATTAATTTTGTAAATTTAGTTGTTTATAAAGTTAATATTTTAAGTAAGATATATTGATTCCTAATTCTTCTTTTCCCTTCTTTTCCTTTTCGGAGACGAAAAGTTTTGTGTGGGGGAGAGTGTAACGACCCGTAAATTTTGTATAAATAATTGGTTAATTTAATTTGGAACTTTGTAATTTAAATTAGTATGAAATAGAAAAAATTTATTTAAAATGAAATGTAATGTTAGAAATTTTAGGTAGCAATTGTAAATAAAAATTTACAATGTAAAATGAAGTTGCAATTAAATGAAATAACGTACAATGTCGCACTTAGTTATAAAATATAAAATAGGTAAAAAATTAATGAATGTATTAAATTGGTAAAGGTTAAGATTTATTGCATTAAATAAATGCAGAATTAAATTTCATTTAAGGCAATTAAATGTTATCTCAATGTAAAAATTAGATAAATTCTGAAATTTATGCTAACTCCATTCAGAGTATGACAATTGATGAAATATTTGGCTGGTAAGCATATATTATAGGTTATGTAACGACCCAGAATTTTTAATAATTTAAATTTGAATATTTAATTAATTTTAAATATTAAAAAAGTGAATTTATAAGTCAAATAAATTTTTATTTGAATTTTTGGATTTAATTGAATAATTAAATCGATAATTTAATACGTTAAATTATGGAAATAATTGAAAATTGAGTTAAAAATGATTGTAAATAATTTGGAAAATTTTATTTTATCATACTGGAGTTATAGAAATATTTTAGAACTTTTAAAATCGAATTAAAAGTTAATTTGTGAAAATTGAATATTTTAATATTTAATAATCGACTGTAAAATAGCCAATTTTTGAACAGTCTCAGAATTGAACGAAACCAGTTTCATTGGATCCGTAATAGTTAGTTATTACCGGATTTCAATTTTCGTGTCAATCGGAGCTATCGTTTGATCGTGGCAGCTCGAAACGCATCGAATCGTTTTTAATTTAAATTTGACGAGTCAAAATAGCCATTTTTCAAAAAGTCTCGGAATTCGACGAAACCAGTTTCATCGGATCCGTAATGTGATATTATTGTAAGGTTTTAAATTTCAAGTCAATTGGATTTACGGTTTGTCCTGTACAAATTAAAACGCCTAGAAATCGACTTAAATCGGTTTAATTTAAATTGAACGTTTTCAGCCATAACTCGTACATACTTCCGAATTAGCTTCCGAAACCTGTTCCATTGTGTCCGGAACGCGGGATAAACCCTAGGTACGCTGGTTACGGCGTCTAAATCGGAGTTCGGAATTCCCGGGATGAATAGTGTTTACGCTTGCTTTTTCTATAAATATACCATACCCTCATTCACAAATTAAAAATCAAAACCTAACCCTAATATTTATCAGCCGCCACTTTATGATGGATGGCCAGAAAACACTCGACTTCCACCTCGATTATCTTCCAATCCGTCGACATTTAGCCTTAGGTTTCAACTACAAAGATGAAGAGCACGACGAGAGCTACGAGATCAACGGTTGAGATCGAGTTTGGAGCATCGGAGGAGGAGCTAGGTGGGGCCGACCTTGCTGCCGTGCGCACGAGATTCTAGGCCAATCTTTAGGCCGAGCTCCACCAGGGTCAGGCCGAACATAGCTAAGGTGAGGAGCTTCGTCATGGTGTTGGTATGATCGGGTTTCGTCGAGTATTAATGGCGAATTAATTAACCCTAGTTTGAGATGGGGTGGGTTCTCTTGCGTTTTGATTATCTGGATATGTTGCGTGAGGGAGATGGAGGATGGGAAGTCACGGCCTTGATGATGCAGTGCAAATCCAAGGGCCCATGTTGATTGTATGTTGAAAATAATTAAGTTATGTTGAATTTAAGCTATTAAAATCGTGTACGAACTTCATAAATTCGTATCTTTTTCATACGAGGTCGAAAAAAATGCAAACTCAGTTGCGTTGGAATCGTATGGACGAGCACTACGCGATGGAGTTGGTTTGGAGTCGTTTGGAGTTAGTGAGAATTTCGGGTAAAATTAAATGCGCGTTTAATTTTATTCGAAATAAAAGCTAAAACGGAATTTAAAACCAAGGTGAGAACTTCTCACTCAATCGAATAGGTTTCGATTTTATTTTAAATAGTTAGATTTAAAATATTAGAATGCATGTTTGAATGATGACTGTAAATTATTGATTGTTAAAATAGACATTATGCGCCGTTAGTAAGCGGATGTTATTTAATAAAAACATATACCGCGAATATTTCATAAACAGTGAAATTGGTATTATATATAATATCAATATATATATATTGGCATATGTATATATTGCAGTTGTTGATTTCCCGCATTTTTTTTAGCGGATGAGACCCTATTACGCCGTTATTAAGCGGATAATATTTATTAAAAACATGTACCGCGATAATTTCGTACTGGAGCGAAATTGGTATTGTGCTAATGTTTTTGGATGCAGGAAACAGGTTGGAGGGATCCAACTAGATTCCTCAACAGTATTTATTTTATTTCAGATATTTTGATATTTGATGGATTATCATATCGATATATGATATCGTTGTTAGTCGTGATTGACTATTTGGTGTGTAGCATCATTGGACCCAGATTTTGGGATTTTAAAATGATTTTAAAAGTGATTTTGAAAATATACTATATTTTTGGAATTGATCCATTATAAATAAATAAACGTTATAATTTTTAAAGTTATAAAAAATTATGGTTTTTGTGAAATATAGTTAAAAAGCTGATTTTTAGAAATACAGTTAAAAGTCGATTTTTGAGAAATATGAACTAATGATTTTATAAAATAGTTTAGATTGGATTTTTGAATATATGATAAAAGTTTAAATATAGAATTTATAAAATTTGATTATTTTATAAATCGAAATGATGAAATTATAAAGGAAATTAAAAGATGTTTTAAAGAATAATATTAATTGATTTATATTAAGAGATTTATAAACGGATATTTATAAATCGAAATATTGACATTATAAAACAAGTTTTTATAAGTGTTTGAATGTAGTGAAAATGAAATTCATTAATGAATGAAATTTATAGAATTATATAACGGTGAAGTTATAAATGGAATTTTATAAACAATAAGTTTATAAAATTTGTAAAGTTCAAAGGAACGATTTTTTTTGCAAATAAATAAATTATAAGTGTTTGACTTATAATTTGGACTTTTGGTTTATAATTAAGATTATAAATCGAATAGGTAAATAAAGAAGATTTATAAAGGAAGTTGTTATGAAATAAATGGAGATGGAATTTATAAACGTTGTTTTATAAATTCGCAAACGACTTATTTTGATAAGTTAATTGTTATAACTTATAAATGGAGTTATATTCACGTTTTTAGACAGTGAATAATCCTTTAAAATAAAATGAATAGAAAGGATGAAATTTGTTAATAAAGTATATTCACGTTTTTGAATAGTGAATAACACGTTAAAGAAATTGTTTAGAATGTGAATGTTTTAAATAGAATTAAAACGATCCAACGATGTTTTAAAAGGTATAGAGATTCGAAACCATAGATTTCAACATTTATTGTTGAAATAGATGTTTCGAGAAATAAAAGGAAATAGTGGACTATAACATTGTTGTTATAGTAAATGATTTCCGAATGGAAATGTTTTGGTTTAGTATTGGGATTTATATATCTATTTTAATTTCGAATCCCTATACTAGTGATTTTGGGTTGTCGTAACGATGTTTTACGTAACATTCGTTTTGGCCCAAATAAAAATGTTTAAGAGAATGATTTCCCTTAAAGAATGAAATATATACTTAATTCGATTTAAGTATATTGAATATTTTCTAAGTGTTGAAAATAAAAAGAGATTTGTGAATTACTTATGAATAAATAAGTATGGAAATGTTTTCCAATATGAAGTGAATAATTAGAATTTATCTTTTTGAGGATAAATTGAAATGGATTATTGAAATCGAATATGCATGAATATTTTGAAATATAAATTCATTATGGAATTTATATGTGAAAGTGAAATTTGTTTGAAAATAAATATTGATTTTTTTTTTTTGAAGTGTTGGAATTTTATATCTTGTAAAGATATTTTGGAAAATAAATAATTTGGAAAATTATTTGGAATCTGGTGATGTGTGCATATCCAGTGATAGTTCAATAACCGACTATCAATATTTCCCTTTGAATGGGTATTTGATGTGATTTGATTGAATTTGAATGTCACACTTATTTTTGAATAAGCGCTCACTATTCGGGTTAACCGGGAAAAGACCATGGGGTCGTATAACCCATTCCGAATATGTGATACGTCGTTGTAAATTGCATTGAAGATCGGTGTTGAAGACCGGTATTTGCGAGAGCGATAGGATGACCTATCGATTGTTTCTGCACCGAGTCGCGCCGGTATAGAAACTCCCTAAGTGATGGGAAATCCGATCAGGATTGTGAATATCCGGATTGCAAGGACTTCTTTGTAAGTGCCTTCGGTTCTGTTCGATCCCGGAACAGACTTGTATGGATTGTATGTCTGACATTACAATTTGAGATATAAAGCCGATTTCTTTCAAATATATTTCTGTTGGTGGCGGAGAATTTATTCTTTGCTTAACACCCTTCCTTGAGACGTATGTGCTCAAAGGTTATATAGTTGAAGTTATCAGCGATATATTCCCAGTTTGGTAATGTGACATGCTGAGTGATGCTGAAATGATCATTGTGTTGATTATTGTGATAGGATCATTTATTTGATCGTCTATCTTAGTGATCATTGTGTTGATCATTTGTTGACCCAAAGCATGGCTTTTGTATAAAGTATGTTTTTGTGGACGTGAATTCGTCGAGCCTCACATCCCGGAAATGGTCAAAACAGGAAAGAAGCAGCAAGGTTATGAGGGGTAGCACCCTTTAGGATGTGTCCATTTCCTTCTGGAAAAGGGTGGTATCATGGTATGGAGCCCAGATACTTACTCATGTTGAAAACACTTTGTTATGATTGTGTGAATTGATTAGAGAGCGCTCTCGGAAAAAAGGTCCCAAAGGACCGGGGGATGGCATATTCGGTCAGTTGTTACTCAGTTAGGAGTAACCCGGCCTTGTGTTGGTTGAGATCCGGTTTGGTTCTCGGGGATGTCCATCCAGAGGCATTCTCAGTGGCAATGGGAAGTTCCTTGGCCTGATCATTCGTTGGAAATCCAATTCCCAATACGAAACTTGTACGGTATTAGTTGTAGAACCTGCTATTCACTTATGGTGGTCACCACTGTTTGGATGGTAGCTATAGTAGGCATAGTTCGAAATGTCTATGTTGGCTAAGATTTATATTCTACTTTCGAAATGAATTTTTCCTACATTATGCACTAATAATAATATCAAATGTTATTTTAAATGCGTATCAAGCATCTTTGACTATCATAAGGAGAAATCTCCTCCGATTCTGCATTTGCATTGTGTGTGTGTGCGGGAGGCCTTATGGTAGTCTCATTTTTAAAAGCATTGCGAATTGATTAAAAATATTCCTCTATTTTGATTTTAAAGATAAATAAACTGTTTTGAGTTCTCACACCAGTCACATGACTGACTTGGAGTTTATTGTTTTCCTTCCTAAACTCTGGGTGCCCACCAATTTCCACACGGGCAGTTAAGAGTTAGGTTTATCAGGATATTCTGGATATTCTGGAGTTGCTGGAGGCAAGCTGGATGGCATGGCGTATTACTAGTTTATATAGTATTTCTTTTTCCGCTGCACTGTTTGTTGTTGTATGTTGTTGTACACTCTGATGTGATGATATGATGTAATGTAATGTATAAAATGTAATAACTGATATAGTTCTTTGTTTAAAGATTATTCATTTATTATTATATGTTGTTCCGTTGCGAATTGTGAGATTCTGTTGTTGTTCTTTCTTCCCGTTCTATTTTTAAAATTTTCTATCTTCTGTTTTTCTAATTCTCTGTTTTCTAAAAAAAAAAATTGTCTATCTTCTTTTCCCTCTATTTTTCTTTTTCTTTCTTCTTTTTCTCTCTTCTTTCTTTTCTTTTCTTTTTAAAACCCATAACATCTCGGTTTTCGGCCTTTGATTTCTCGGCAGTCGATAAAGTGAGTGTCGATGTCGGATTTTCGAAAGTCGAAAATACTTGTTTGTTACATTTGGTATCAGAGCTGATGGTTAAGCGACAACCATGGTTCTGTTGGGTATTACTCGTTAGAGATAGAGTCAGCAGTACTCTAGAATGAGTTTGAGTGTAATAATAGCTATGAGAGCGTATTTGTTAGTGAATAAAAAAAATTGTTTTATATTGTGATGATTGGTTTGTTGAGTGGTATATGAACTTTCGTCAGCACAGCCTCGAAACTGAGCCGAAGGAGTTTCTAAACACTTGAATAGAACAATTCGGCACAATATTGTTTTAAAATTGGGTAAATGAAATAATTTTACCTTAAGTATATTTTATATATGAAGGAATAATTTTTCAGAATTATTAAAGTGTATATAAGTTGATTGTTAAGTTGTTTGAATAATCTAAATTAGAGAATAATTGTATAAGCAAATGAATTATAAGAATTGAATTATAATTAAAGCGATTTACAATTGTGAAATAAACTTATATATATAAGAAGTGAAACTATATGAATATAATTATGAATGTGAGTTGTAAATAAGCAAATGAATATAAACTTGAGTTATATAAATGAAATCCAACTTTGGTAATTTAATGGAATTAATGGATTGAATGTTTAATCAATTGAATGTAATTTAAGTTGATAAGAAATAATGAATGTAAGTGTTGATTCATTTAAAATCTAATTTTATTAGAAGTTGAATGGTTGAATAAAAATCAATTTAATTAAACCAAATTGAATGAATATAAGCAAAGGAATTTGGTTGGAATTAATATACTTTGGTTGTTATATGATTGTTGATTGATTGTATGTAATTCATTAAGTGTTAATGAAATTGAAAGCTATGAAATTGAATTCAAATTAGAAGTAAATAAATTTGAATAAAATTGAATGTGAATTAGATTTAATTAGTGAATATAAACTAATTGAAAATGAATGTTAGTAAGAACATCCAATGTAAATAAACCAAATATGATTTAGAGTGAAAACCAATTCATTGTATATTAATGAGAATATGAATGAATATTCATTGATTATGAGTGATAGTTGGTTGATGTTTGCATTTGTTGTTTATTGCATTTGCTATGTGACATATATAGTTATTATATTGCTATATGATGTATGTTGATACTATTTTCATATATGCATGATTCTCATGTTGTTTGTTGGGTTTAGTAGGTGCGGATCGCGTTTGCTTCGCATTTGGAGTTCGCTTTAGCGCTATATTAGCCGTATATGCTCGCTAATAAAATATAAGGTACATATCTCGGATTAAATATCGCACTTTTATACTTTTTTCCCTTCGGGATGCCTCATTACTTGATGAGATGTATATTTGTGATATATATACTGTCATTTTTTTTTTCGGATCGAGCCGCGCAAAGGAGACTATGGCGAATTTTTCCGGAAATTTAAGGCGTTAGAAAAATTTTGAGAAATTTTGGAAAAATTTTGAAAACTTTAAACTTTGATTTGGAATTGAAAGTTAAACAATAGTAGTTGTTTTTGAAAAGATAACTAAGTATGATTTGAAAACTTAGTAAAGATTTGTAAGAAGTTTAATTATGAATTTTGGAAAGTTAATAGATTTTGTAACCTTTCTTACTTGTAATTTCGAGGACGAAATTCTTTTAAGGGGGAAAGATTGTAACGACCCAGAATTTTTAATAATTTAAATTTGAATATTTAATTAATTTTAAATATTAAAAAAGTGAATTTATAAGTCAAATAAATTTTTATTTGAATTTTTGGATTTAATTGAATAATTAAATCGATAATTTAATACGTTAAATTATGGAAATAATTGAAAATTGAGTTAAAAATGATTGTAAATAATTTGGAAAATTTTATTTTATCATACTGGAGTTATAGAAATATTTTAGAACTTTTAAAATCGAATTAAAAGTTAATTTGTGAAAATTGAATATTTTAATATTTAATAATCGACTGTAAAATAGCCAATTTTTGAACAGTCTCAGAATTGAACGAAACCAGTTTCATTGGATCCGTAATAGTTAGTTATTACCGGATTTCAATTTTCGTGTCAATCGGAGCTATCGTTTGATCGTGGCAGCTCGAAACGCATCGAATCGTTTTTAATTTAAATTTGACGAGTCAAAATAGCCATTTTTCAAAAAGTCTCGGAATTCGACGAAACTAGTTTCATCGGATCCGTAATGTGATATTATTGTAAGGTTTCAAATTTCAAGTCAATTGGATTTACGGTTTGTCCTGTACAAATTAAAACGCCTAGAAATCGACTTAAATCGGTTTAATTTAAATTGAACGTTTTCAGCCATAACTCGTACATACTTCCGAATTAGCTTCCGAAACCTGTTCCATTGTGTCCGGAACGCGGGATAAACCCTAGGTACGCTGGTTACGGCGTCTAAATCGGAGTTCGGAATTCCCGGGATGAATAGTGTTTACGCTTGCTTTTTCTATAAATATACCATACCCTCATTCACAAATTAAAAATCAAAACCTAACCCTAATATTTATCAGCCGCCACTTTATGATGGATGGCCAGAAAACACTCGACTTCCACCTCGATTATCTTCCAATCCGTCGACATTTAGCCTTAGGTTTCAACTACAAAGATGAAGAGCACGACGAGAGCTACGAGATCAACGGTTGAGATCGAGTTTGGAGCATCGGAGGAGGAACTAGGTGGGGCCGACCTTGCTGCCGTGCGCACGAGATTCTAGGCCAATCTTTGGGCCGAGCTCCACCAGGGTCAGGCCGAACATAGCTAAGGTGAGGAGCTTCGTCATGGTGTTGGTATGATCGGGTTTCGTCGAGTATTAATGGCGAATTAATTAACCCTAGTTTGAGATGGGGTGGGTTCTCTTGCGTTTTGATTATCTGGATATGTTGCGTGAGGGAGATGGAGGATGGGAAGTCACGGCCTTGATGATGCAGTGCAAATCCAAGGGCCCATGTTGATTGTATGTTGAAAATAATTAAGTTATGTTGAATTTAAGCTATTAAAATCGTGTACGAACTTCATAAATTCGTATCTTTTTCATACGAGGTCGAAAAAAATGCAAACTCAGTTGCGTTGGAATCGTATGGACGAGCACTACGCGATGGAGTTGGTTTGGAGTCGTTTGGAGTTAGTGAGAATTTCGGGTAAAATTAAACGCGCGTTTAATTTTATTCGAAATAAAAGCTAAAACGGAATTTAAAACCAAGGTGAGAACTTCTCACTCAATCGAATAGGTTTCGATTTTATTTTAAATAGTTAGATTTAAAATATTAGAATGCATGTTTGAATGATGACTGTAAATTATTGATTGTTAAAATAGACATTATGCGCCGTTAGTAAGCGGATGTTATTTAATAAAAACATATACCGCGAATATTTCATAAACAGTGAAATTGGTATTATATATAATATCAATATATATATATTGGCATATGTATATATTGCAGTTGTTGATTTCCCGCATTTTTTGTTTAGCGGATGAGACCCTATTACGCCGTTATTAAGCGGATAATATTTATTAAAAACATGTACCGCGATAATTTCGTACTGGAGCGAAATTGGTATTGTGCTAATGTTTTTGGATGCAGGAAACAGGTTGGAGGGATCCAACTGGATTCCTCAACAGTATTTATTTTATTTCAGATATTTTGATATTTGATGGATTATCATATCGATATATGATATCGTTGTTAGTCGTGATTGACTATTTGGTGTGTAGCATCATTGGACCCAGATTTTGGGATTTTAAAATGATTTTAAAAGTGATTTTGAAAATATACTATATTTTTGGAATTGATCCATTATAAATAAATAAACGTTATAATTTTTAAAGTTATAAAAAATTATGGTTTTTGTGAAATATAGTTAAAAAGCTGATTTTTAGAAATACAGTTAAAAGTCGATTTTTGAGAAATATGAACTAATGATTTTATAAAATAGTTTAGATTGGATTTTTGAATATATGATAAAAGTTTAAATATAGAATTTATAAAATTTGATTATTTTATAAATCGAAATGATGAAATTATAAAGGAAATTAAAAGATGTTTTAAAGAATAATATTAATTGATTTATATTAAGAGATTTATAAACGGATATTTATAAATCGAAATATTGACATTATAAAACAAGTTTTTATAAGTGTTTGAATGTAGTGAAAATGAAATTCATTAATGAATGAAATTTATAGAATTATATAACGGTGAAGTTATAAATGGAATTTTATAAACAATAAGTTTATAAAATTTGTAAAGTTCAAAGGAACGATTTTTTTTGCAAATAAATAAATTATAAGTGTTTGACTTATAATTTGGACTTTTGGTTTATAATTAAGATTATAAATCGAATAGGTAAATAAAGAAGATTTATAAAGGAAGTTGTTATGAAATAAATGGAGATGGAATTTATAAACGTTGTTTTATAAATTCGCAAACGACTTATTTTGATAAGTTAATTGTTATAACTTATAAATGGAGTTATATTCACGTTTTTAGACAGTGAATAATCCTTTAAAATAAAATGAATAGAAAGGATGAAATTTGTTAATAAAGTGTATTCACGTTTTTGAATAGTGAATAACACGTTAAAGAAATTGTTTAGAATGTGAATGTTTTAAATAGAATTAAAACGATCCAACGATGTTTTAAAAGGTATAGAGATTCGAAACCATAGATTTCAACATTTATTGTTGAAATAGATGTTTCGAGAAATAAAAGGAAATAGTGGACTATAACATTGTTGTTATAGTAAATGATTTCCGAATGGAAATGTTTTGGTTTAGTATTGGGATTTATATATCTATTTTAATTTCGAATCCCTATACTAGTGATTTTGGGTTGTCGTAACGATGTTTTACGTAACATTCGTTTTGGCCCAAATAAAAATGTTTAAGAGAATGATTTCCCTTAAAGAATGAAATATATACTTAATTCGATTTAAGTATATTGAATATTTTCTAAGTGTTGAAAATAAAAAGAGATTTGTGAATTACTTATGAATAAATAAGTATGGAAATGTTTTCCAATATGAAGTGAATAATTAGAATTTATCTTTTTGAGGATAAATTGAAATGGATTATTGAAATCGAATATGCATGAATATTTTGAAATATAAATTCATTATGGAATTTATATGTGAAAGTGAAATTTGTTTGAAAATAAATATTGATTTATTTTTTTTGAAGTGTTGGAATTTTATATCTTGTAAAGATATTTTGGAAAATAAATAATTTGGAAAATTATTTGGAATCTGGTGATGTGTGCATATCCAGTGATAGTTCAATAACCGACTATCAATATTTCCCTTTGAATGGGTATTTGATGTGATTTGATTGAATTTGAATGTCACACTTATTTTTGAATAAGCGCTCACTATTCGGGTTAACCGGGAAAAGACCATGGGGTCGTATAACCCATTCCGAATATGTGATACGTCGTTGTAAATTGCATTGAAGATCGGTGTTGAAGACCGGTATTTGCGAGAGCGATAGGATGACCTATCGATTGTTTCTGCACCGAGTCGCGCCGGTATAGAAACTCCCTAAGTGATGGGAAATCCGATCAGGATTGTGAATATCCGGATTGCAAGGACTTCTTTGTAAGTGCCTTCGGTTCTGTTCGATCCCGGAACAGACTTGTATGGATTGTATGTCTGACATTACAATTTGAGATATAAAGCCGATTTCTTTCAAATATATTTCTGTTGGTGGCGGAGAATTTATTCTTTGCTTAACACCCTTCCTTGAGACGTATGTGCTCAAAGGTTATATAGTTGAAGTTATCAGCGATATATTCCCAGTTTGGTAATGTGACATACTGAGTGATGCTGAAATGATCATTGTGTTGATTATTGTGATAGGATCATTTATTTGATCGTCTATCTTAGTGATCATTGTGTTGATCATTTGTTGACCCAAAGCATGGCTTTTGTATAAAGTATGTTTTTGTGGACGTAAATTCGTCGAGCCTCACATCCCGGAAATGGTCAAAACAGGAAAGAAGCAGCAAGGTTATGAGGGGTAGCACCCTTTAGGATGTGTCCATTTCCTTCTGGAAAAGGGTGGTATCATGGTATGGAGCCCAGATACTTACTCATGTTGAAAACACTTTGTTATGATTGTGTGAATTGATTAGAGAGCGCTCTCGGAAAAAAGGTCCCAAAGGACCGGGGGATGGCATATTCGGTCAGTTGTTACTCAGTTAGGAGTAACCCGGCCTTGTGTTGGTTGAGATCCGGTTTGGTTCTCGGGGATGTCCATCCAGAGGCATTCTCAGTGGCAATGGGAAGTTCCTTGGCCTGATCATTCGTTGGAAATCCAATTCCCAATACGAAACTTGTACGGTATTAGTTGTAGAACCTGCTATTCACTTATGGTGGTCACCACTGTTTGGATGGTAGCTATAGTAGGCATAGTTCGAAATGTCTATGTTGGCTAAGATTTATATTCTACTTTCGAAATGAATTTTTCCTACATTATGCACTAATAATAATATCAAATGTTATTTTAAATGCGTATCAAGCATCTTTGACTATCATAAGGAGAAATCTCCTCCGATTCTGCGTTTGCATTGTGTGTGTGTGCGGGAGGCCTTATGGTAGTCTCATTTTTAAAAGCATTGCGAATTGATTAAAAATATTCCTCTATTTTGATTTTAAAGATAAATAAACTGTTTTGAGTTCTCACACCAGTCACATGACTGACTTGGAGTTTATTGTTTTCCTTCCTAAACTCTGGGTGCCCACCAATTTCCACACGGGCAGTTAAGAGTTAGGTTTATCAGGATATTCTGGATATTCTGGAGTTGCTGGAGGCAAGCTGGATGGCATGGCGTATTACTAGTTTATATAGTATTTCTTTTTCCGCTGCACTGTTTGTTGTTGTATGTTGTTGTACACTCTGATGTGATGATATGATGTAATGTAATGTATAAAATGTAATAACTGATATAGTTCTTTGTTTAAAGATTATTCATTTATTATTATATGTTGTTCCGCTGCGAATTGTGAGATTCTGTTGTTGTTCTTTCTTCCCGTTCTATTTTTAAAATTTTCTATCTTCTGTTTTTCTAATTCTCTGTTTTCAAAAAAAAAAAAATTGTCTATCTTCTTTTCCCTCTATTTTTCTTTTTCTTTCTTCTTTTTCTCTCTTCTTTCTTTTCTTTTCTTTTTAAAACCCATAACATCTCGGTTTTCGGCCTTTGATTTCTCGGCAGTCGATAAAGTGAGTGTCGATGTCGGATTTTCGAAAGTCGAAAATACTTGTTTGTTACAGGTTACCTGTTAAATCAGTAGATGGAATTTGAAATAAATATTAATAAAATAAATAAAAGTTACATTAATGTGAGAAGTGTGAATGAAAATTTAATAGAAACAATACGAAATTAAATTTAATGATTTATGAACTTGCAAAAATTTCCAATTATAGAAAATAATCTAAAATGTATGTTTGACTATTAATTGTACACAAGTAAATAAATGGATTGAGAAACTAAAGGAAAGTAGTAAATTGATTTATGTAATAAAACATTATAACAGTAATTGGAAAAAAAACTTAAGGAATCGCGTTAATGCAAGTATTTGATTTAGTAATGAGATAATACTGTGTTAATGACAATTTTATTAAATTGGTGTATATATGGAATATTAACCGGCGTCGTCAAGTAATAAACATATAAATGCAAGAAAAGGGAATTTGGTAACAATCTATATATGTTATTTATTTTATTTAGTATGTTAAATAAAGGTTGGAATTCAACTTACAGTTAAAGGAGATTACGTAGTACATTATTAGGAAATAAATTTAAAGGTAGGATAACAACTATTATAAATTACCTAATTAAATGGGTCAATGAACTTATTGGAAATAGCGTTCATTTAAATGTTGAGTAAATAAAATATCGTTATTGATAATAAGCGTTACTTAATAATTTTGATTAATTGAGAAATTAATACGGGAAGTATGTAAAGTAATAACTAAGAAAGTAATACGTTATAGGGTGAATATAACATAAACTATAGAGTAAATTAAAGGGTTGGAATTGAATATAATCCGTTTAATTGGGAGCTTATAAAAATAAATTGGATTCAATTTATAATAATGGGAAATTATATGAAATGAAGTATGCATTAAAGAATTGTATTATGATTCAATGTTATTTATACCCATAAATTGTCTATTGATTGAATAGCAAGATTTTTAAAATCAATAAACGAATTTATTGAGGTTTCAATCTATAATTAATAACATTTAATGTGGAATCAATTATATTTAATCGACTTAAATTGGCAGTAGGGTAGATTTGATTTGTCATTTAAAATGGTAAATTTTATAAGATGCAAATAATGCTAATCCTGTTTAGAATATGAAAATTGGCTAACTTAAAGAATAGAAAGCTAGATTTATTTATTTAATTGAAGGAAAATTTTCAATAATCGAATTTATTATAAATGAAATATGACAGTTAAATTCTACGTTGGAGGAAATGTATATGAAATCTAAGAAAATAAATGTATACAATAGTGAACCAATGTAAATTGCATCTTTTTGATAATAATAGACTGACTAATAGAATGAAAAGTGAACTTAATAAGAATTTTGGGAATTTTATTTATAATTTTGAATTTAAGGAAATTGAGGATTTATATTGAAATTTGTAAATTAATCTTCGCTAAATTTACATTTAAATTTGTTTAAAACCATTGTAAAAGTTTGAGAAATATAAAGTGATAAAATTTACAAATTTTAGAATTGGAATTTAAAATTTGATTTAATCAATTAATTGTAAATTTATTTAATTAATATAAAATTAGCCATTTTGGCCACTGACTCAGATTTCGACGAAACCAGTTTCATCGGATTCGTAACGATGAATTATAATAGTGTTTCAAGTTTCGTAGCGATCGGACTTATCGTTTGATCGTACGGACTCGAAACGCCATGAAATTTATGCAATTCAAATCAATTGAAACCAATTTGGAAAATATTGTTGTTAGCATAACTTCTCCATACGATGGAATTTAGACGTGAAACCATTACCATTGCGTTTAAAATATTTTAAAATACCTGTTTTGATATATGGGTTTACCAAATTTTGTTCCGGGGTCAGAACGGGCTTTTTGGGCCACGTTAGCATTAGCACGTATATCTATCAACCCGATCCATATATTTTATTTCAATTTTTATAAATACCCTGCTAAACCCTAGCTTCTGCCTATTCTCATTTATCTACGCGTAAAGATTTCATCAGTTCATCCTCTTCCTCAATGGATGCAAACCAAGATCCAATTACAATTCAAAATCAAAGGTCAAAAATCCAAAGTCCTCAGAAAAATTTGAAAAAAATATATGTTTAAGCACTCGACTAGAGTAATTCACTGGTGGTGTTCATTTTTCGATTCAGCTTGTCGTTCGACCGGTAAAAATCAGAGGAGTTTCGGCCGTTCATCATCGTCGAAATCAAAGTCGTCGGATCGGCGAACCCTTTCTCGGTTTTGCAGAGGGGACCAAGGGGAGTCGATCTATGTGGTTTATTTCGCGAATCGATGGTTAGATCGTCGTGAAATCTTGATTAGGGTTACAAATTGATAGGCGGCGATGGAATTAGGGCGGTGCGCAGGAGGACAGGCAGGTGCGGCTCGTCGAGCTAGAGCCGATGGTGGTGGTCGGTTTGAAGGTGGGCAGTCGTAGGTGACGAAATTGATGGTCAAAGCTTCGGTCAAAATTGGGTTCAACTGGGTGCAAACATGAAGCTTGCGTTCTGTAGAGAGGGAGTGTCCTGGAGCTTGCAAACGCACATGGTGACGTGGCTTAATGAAGGTTAATTGTGTTCTTTTTTTTTGTTTTCAATCGCAATTTTCGCTATAACTCTCGCATACGACCTCCTTTCACGCGCGGTTTCTTTTGTTAGGATCTTATTGAAATTCCGGACTTGAAGACACTGGTTTAGATGAATTCTGAGACGGTCAAATTTTTGGGTTTAAATTGGATTTGAATTCAATTTAAATTCAAAAGGTGAGTGTTTTTACCCACTCACAACTTCTAAGATTTCTTATGTTTGTTAAATTGATTTATGATGTGTTTTAAAATTTTATTTATAGCTGTTTGGCATCTATTTCATCATTTTCTCAGTTAATTTGCATTCATTTAAAATTCCTTGTTATTTAATTCATTTTGCATATAAACTGACAGTTAAATTTTAGTTAAATTTATTTTTTTGCATATAAACTGATAGTTAAATTATTAGTAAATTTATTGTGCTTATAAACTACCAGTTAAATTATCAGTTAATTTATTTTGCAAAATAAACTTCCAGTAAATGCCGTTATTTATCACATGTTATATATAGATGTATTGTTTGAATTTGGATGATGATTGTGATAAATGGATGTATGATTTTTATGGATGAATGGATATTTATTTATATTGCTGTAAACTGCAAGTTGTTATGCATTTTATTGCATTCGGGACTGCGGTTTGAAATGATATACAACCGCATTTTTATTTTTAAATTGCGGTTTGAAATGATAAATATCCGTATCACTTGATCATAGGATAGAAAATTATATACATGCACCTCAGTATATATATAATTATTTTTGAAAGGATTTCTATGGTTTTGTAAAGAAATGCAGGTATATAAATATTGATTTTTGATGTTATATAAACGTCAAATTTATTTTTGATTTTAACTATGTATAAATATGCTTTGATATATAAAATAAGCCCAATAATTTTGTTTGAATATTGTATATAATTTCGTTTAGTGAATATTGATTTTGGTATTATATAAATATTATTTTTATATATAGAACGCTTGAATTTAAGTTATGGATACAATTGGTTTAAAGAATAAAAGAAGTTTAAAAATAAAAGTTAAATTTTATTTAGATATAATACAGTTAAGTATTTTATTAAAATTTATTTATAGAGTATAATGTCTTAAATAAAATAAACTATGGGAAGATAAATATGCATTTGCTTTGAATTTAGTAATTTAAGAATTATCCTCGAATAAAATTTATTTAAAATTTAAATGAATTTGGGATTTTAAAAGGGTATGATCTTTATAACCTGATTTTAGCTTAGGGGATTTAAATGAATATAAAGTCGACTAAATGAATATTATCAAGTTAATAAAATTGAAAGAATATCCTGTTATTCAAAGTTTAAAGATTTTACGTAAATGATATTTGATCTATTAAGTAAGTATTTCAAAACTAAATAATAGTAAAGTGAATTATATATATATATATATATATATATATATATATGAATAAAAAATTTAGTTTTGAAATGATGGAATATTTAAACTTTGAAATATATGAAATATAAATGGTTTATTCGGGAATTCAAACCTGATTTGGAATTGATTTGAGAAATTGAAAGCTAATTTACTTTATTAAGTAATTTATTATTAAACCATTTAAGTATTAAAAATCATGTTTCGAAGCTATGGGTTTAAGGTATATATTTTTGAAAGTACTATGATTTTTGAAAAAAAAGATATACTTGAAATAAAAGTGATATCATATTGATTTGGTTTTAAAAGAAGAAATGATATCGTAATATTATGATTTTTAAATGGATATATATTCTAGTTTTAAAGTATAAATTATTTTGAAATAACTGCGCTGTTATAATAACGATTGGTTGTTGAAGAGACCAGGATCGGAAGTTGTCATACTCTCTGCCAACTCCGAAAACTACTTTAACAACCGTGTACACGGTGGAGATTCCAGAATGAAGTAGGATGGTGGCAGCGTTTCCTCTGAGGTAAATACGTGGACCCAACTCCCGTGAGTTGGCATAAGGTGGCTAAAACAAGAGCAATCGACGGGTTAATAAGGTAGCACCTTTGATCGGACACTTCCCTTCGTTACTATACTTTGAATTTGGTTTGATTCGGTGGCCACCTTCACTTTTGATTTCTTTGATTTGGTGGAGTTTTTTCAAGGTGGGCAGTAGCTGCGCTCTACGCGTTACCACCGACCCGGAAGCGTAATTGGTATATCTACCCTGGCATTGCCTAGTTGTGCCGTGTCACCTACCATACTGAGCCTTGTACGAGTTTGGATTTCTCCCGTAGCCCATGTGGTATCCTCTGGTGGCTTCCCGATCAGGAGGGACTATGATATTGGATGGACTACTGGGACTATTATTGTGTTAAGAGGAAGATTGGGTAACTCCTTAACGCTATTTAAAAGTAAGTTTATTTTACTATTAGACACTATTATAATAGCGCAATATACTACATAGTAAATAGTTTAACGGATCCTTAGGAGATGTAAATCCCGAGCATCTCTTGAGTTACTGCGCTCATATCTATTTCTATTGATTTAATTTACATAAGATCTCTTAGTTCTGACTCGAGTGTTTTGTCTTTTCAATTCGGTCGGGTTAGTCCGAGCATTTCAGGATCGAAGCCTTTATCTCTGGAGGACGAAGACAAAGATTTCAGTATTATTATTAATATATATTATATTGTTCCACTATACTATTGTATTCCGCTGCATTATTGATATTTTGTGGTATGTATAACTCGCATATATATATATATATATATATATATATTGTAAGTATAATTAAATATTTTGAAAAACAGCTTTATGAACTGTATATTTGATTACTATATTTTACCCTTCCGCTGTGAGATTCTGTTTGTTTTATTTCTTTCTTGTTTTTCTTATTTACCCCATAACAATCCGCCCTTTTGTATATTTTAAGTCTGATGTGTGTGGTTTATCATCGATTTAAAGCGTACGAAAAGGCGGGATGTTATACGGGTCCACGTATATACCTTAATAGAACGTTGCCACCATCCTACTTCATTCTGGAACCTCCACCGCGTACACGGTTGTTACAGTGGTTTTCGGAGTTGGCAGTGAGTATGACAACTTTCGATCCCGGTCTCTTTAACAACCAAATGTTATTATAACACCAGGGTCATTTCAAAATAATTTATACTTCAAAATCAGAATATAATATCCATTTCAAAACCATATAAATGCGATATCATTTCCATTATAAAAACCAAATCAATATGATATCCCTTTTTTATAAAAACCCAAATCAATATAATATCATTTTATTTCAAATATACCCTTTTCCAAAATCATAGCACTTTCAAAGTTATAACACTTCGAAATTAGACACTTAAGGTATAACACTTTCACGACATAATACTTTGAAACTCACAACTTTGAAACATAACTTCACCACTTAAATGGCTTAAATATTAGAATGCTTTATATAATAAAATAACTGGTTTAAATATTAGAATGCTTTATATAATAAAATAATTTCTTAATTTACCCAAATCAATTCCAAAACAACTCGAATTCCAAAATTTATATTTAACAAAATCCCAAATCATAAATTTCAATATGATTTAGTTTCCAAATAAACTATTCAATATTATATCGATTTCAAAACAGATTTGATCCACAGAATAAACCATTTCAAATTCAATATATTTCAGCTTTAAGTATTCAACAATTTCAAAACTAAGTTTGGTAATTATAATTCAACAATTCAATTTTCTATTATTTAGTTTTGAAATATTTTACATAATAAATCCATTACCATTTACATAAAATTCGAATTGCAAATAACTAAATATTTTCTTCAATTTATTTATACTTGAAATGTTCATTTAACCCTTTAATACAAAAATCAAGTTCTAAAATCATACCTTTAAAATTTCAAGTTAATAAATTTTACATTAATTTATTTGAGTTTAATTCTTAAATAAATTCAATTTCAAATAAATTTCTAATTTATCTTCCAACCTTAATTTATTTAAATCATTATAAACTCTATATTAAATAAAATTTAAATACTTATCCATATTATCTCAATGGAAAAAATAAGACATACTATTAAGCTTATTCTATATTAAAACAAATCATTCATAGCTTAAAATCAAGGATAAAATAACATTTATATAATATCTAAATCAATATTTATCTAAAACCATATATTCCTTTACAAACCATAGAAATCATTTCAAAATATTTTTATATATAGACCACGGTATCTGTATATAATTTTCTATCCTATGGTCAAGTGATAGGGATATTTATCATTTCAATGCGCAATTTAAAATGTAAATACGGTTATATATCATTTCGAACCGCAATCCCGAATGAAATAAAAATCCATAACAACTGGAAGTTTATAACAATATAAAATACAACATCCATACATCTAATATCAATCATCAAATATTTATCACAATCATCATCCAATTCAATCACTAACGTCAATATAGAACAGATAATAAATAACAGGCATTTACTGGCAGTTTATATTCAATAATAAATTAAATAACTATTTCATCCAAATAAATTCAAATAAACTGAGATGATGATTCAAAATGTGCCAAACAGTCATAAATCAATTTAACGAACATAAGAAATTTTAGAAGTTGTGAGTGGGTTAAAGCACTCACCTTTTGAATTTAAATTGAATTTAAATCCAATTTAAACCCAAAATTCAAACAGACTCAAAATTCATCCAAACTTGCATCAAAATGTCCGAAATTTTGATACGATCCCAACATAAGAAACCGCGTGTGATTTGGATTTCATATGCAAAAGATATAATGATTAGAACAGTCGAAACAAAAAATTAAAATAAGATAAAAGAAATAGTTAATACCAAGGCGACACGTCACTACGTCTCTTCCAAACCCTACAGGCACGCGTGGACAGGAAACCCACGCACGCATGAAAACACGTCGCCGCCTGATGATCGCAAAATCACTCTCCTCGCCAATGAACTGCGCGCAGCACCTCCGAGGCACGCCTCTGACCTCTCTGCGGCGCTCAGGACACCATCGGCCACGCATCAGAGCAGCCGCCCCTAAAGAATTCGAAACCCTAGTTGAATTAATTCTCCAAATCCAACCATCGACAACCCAAAACGAATACCATAGATGAGCCACGCGATTGACTCCCTTCATAGCGGTACAAACGAATCGACGATTGGTCGCAGTTGATCGCGACACGATGAATGGCCGTAGTTTTTTCTTTAGTTTCTGGACAGACAGAGCTTCATATCGGAAAATGAATTTCAAATCTGAGATGCGCTCGTCGAGAGATTCAGATCGATATATAATTTGATAAGTATTGAGCAGTTTTAATTTTTGAGGTTGAATCTCGTATTGAAACTGGGTTGTGAATTTTAGGGTTTGTCTGCCATTGAGAAAGAGGAGCAACAGAAATTTCTGTACGTACAGAAATGAGAAATGGAAAGGCTCTAGGGTTTATAACCAGATATATGTAGTCAGATTGGAAATAGGAACAAATGGACCGAATCGGTTGGAAAGTTGAACAATACACAGCCCAAAAAGCCCGTTTCGAATGCAGAACGAAAATGGGTCAACCCATATATCAAAATAGATGTTTTAAAATATTTTAAAATCAATGGAATAGGTTTCAAGTCCAAATTACATCGTATGAACAAGTTATGCAAAAATCAAGTTATTTCAAATTGATTTCAATTGATTTCTTAGCGTTTTGAGCCCGTACGATCAAACGACAAGTCCGATCGCTACGAAACTTGAAATCCTACAACAATTCACTGTTACGAATCCGATGAAACTAGTTTCGTCGAAATCAGAGTCAGTGGTCAAAATGGCTATATTTCAGTTAATTAAATAATTTACTATTAAATTAATTAAATCACATTTCCAATTCGAGTTTAATTATTTACAAATTTTATCATTCTAGATTACTTGGTAAATTTAAAATCCTTTAAAAAAAATTCCATGTTAATTTATTATTGGATATTCCACCAAATTCAATGTTTAAATTTTAATTTCAATCAATTCGGTAATTACAAATTAAATTTCCAAAAATCCAATTTAATTGAACTTTCATCCTGTTATTCAATCCATTATCATCAAATGGTTAAAATTAACATTGGTTCATATCTTAATATGTTAATATTCTCCAATTTTTATCTAAATTTAAAATAAAGTAATATATAAATACTTAATTTCATTTACTTGCAATTAATCTAATTATTACAATTTAAATTTCAGTAAATTGGTAAGTCTTGTTATCCATTCCTTTAATTCAACCAATTGGCATAATATGAATAAATTAACACTATTTCCGATTATTCCCTTAATTTACATTAACATAACATTTAATTAAATTTATTGCAACTGATTACTAGTTTTAATTTAATAGACTAAATAAATGGTTAACTTATAGTAATTGTTACCATTGACGTTTAATTACACTTATAAGTTATTACTAACAAAGAAATGTTAAAATTGACTACATAACAGTGTTCTTATCCAATTATCATAAATTTTATACTAATTCATCAATTAGTTCAATATCTGCACTTGTTTCCTTATATTCGATTCATAGTCAAGTACAACATTTAAATTATTTTAATAAATTGGAATTTCATTCAAATCTTTAGCGATTAACTTTAATTGGCATTGTTACGTTTTATTTTTAACATTCACTTCATTATAAATTATAAAGTTTTTATTTCTTCTTAAATTTAATTACGAAAATCTTATTAAAATAACCAATTTAATTATCGAAATTTATGGGTCGTTACACCTAGCCTTAAACCTCTCTTAGATTGAATTTTATTACCTAAAATACCGTTAACCATAATACTAGAGTTACCAGTTCCAAGCAAATTCATAATCCAATTGATCCATCTATGACCAAAACCTCTAGCATGAAAGATATCTACAAGAAAATCCTGATCTACCTGAATCAAAAGCTTTTGCAAAATCCAGTTTTAAAATTACACAAGTTATGTTATTCTCACAACAGTGATTAATATATCTTGAACAACTGCCACTCCATCGGTTGTATTTCTCCCTTTAATAAAAGCCGATTGTGAACACTTAATCAAATCATTCATTCTTGCACTAAGTCTATTAGCAAGAACTTTAGAAATGATTTTAACTGAACAGTTAATCAGATATGGGTCTAAAATCTTTTAAGTTTTTAGCTCCCACTTTTTGTGTAATAAAATAACATTTGCATAATTAATCTCCCTAATTGCAAATTACAATTATAAAATTCATTAAATATGTTAACTAAATCAATTTTTAAAACGTCCCAAAAATTTGTTATAATATAAAATTGGAAATCCGTCAGGGCCTGGGGATTTATCACCTGGCAAGTCATTAAAAGCTTTTCTAATTTCCTCTTCAGTAAAAGGATTATCTAGCTTGGATAAATCAACAATAGGATCAGATGGATACAGATCTTTCCATCTAACACTAATTCTATGTTTGATTCTAGTGCCAAAAATATCCTTATAATAGTCTGTAAAAACCTTGTTAAGATCTTTTTGATCAAATAATTCTTCATTATTAACAATAATTGAGTTAATTGTGTTAGTACATTTTCTACCATTAACTACATTATGAAAAAAGTTAGTATTATTACCTCCTTCGTTGATCCATTGGATCCTGGATCTCTGCTTCCACATAACCTCCTCTTTTTCTAAAATAGAGTTTAGTTCATCTTTTAAATTGGTGAGAACATTATGTTAGCCTAAATTTAGTTGTCTAGATTCTTCCATTTTATTAATTTTAAGCATCTCATTAAGAATATTGTCTTTTTTGATTTTTGTATTACCAAAAACATTTTTTTTCAATTTTTAAGAAAAATCCTAAGATCCCTAAGTTTTAAAACAAAAGATTTTGCAGAATTTTCCTTATTTCTAATATTATGGTAACTCAAAGAAATCCATTTTTCACTAATTAAGTTCACAAAGTTAGGCCCCAAAAGCCACATCTTTTCAAATTTAAAATTATTAATAATAACCCTATGATGCTTGCAGGTGAGTATAATAGGAAAATGATCGGAGTACGTGTAAGGTAAACCGGTGACTCTACAGATTAGAAATTTATCTTCAATCTCATCACTAACGAAAAATATATCAAGAAGAGCCATAGATGGAGACTCCCTTGCATTACTCTAAGTATAATCTCTGTTAGATAAAGGAATTTCAATCAAATTAGAGTTAATAAAAAATTGGTCAAATTCCTCCATAGCCAAAAAATCACGCTCACGAGGTGAATGCTCTCTTAAACAATGGGTAACTTTAAATTCACCTCCCAAAATCCAAGAACCCGAAGCTAACGATCTAAACTCTAAACATTCTTGCCAAAGAGTTCAATGCTCAATTTTCAAATTAGGACCATGAACATTATAAATATTTAAAAAGGAATTATCACTAAGATTTATAAATATAATATGTAATGAATGTTGCTTGGAAATACATTGAAGCATTTTGAAATAATTGTCATGCCAACCAATCAGTAAAGCCCCAGAAGAACCCACTGAAGGTAGATAATCCCATTTTCTAAAATGAAAGCCACCTAATCTTCTATAGAAATGATTATCTTGAAATTCAATTTTTGTTTTCTGAAGTAATGCAATGTCAATAGAATAGTATTTAAAGTAAGCCCTAATTTTGTCACATTTATTTAAATCATTTAAGCCTCTTTTATTCCAACTAATAATCCTCATGTACCAATAGATCTATCCCTCTCTAGTTCCCTATCTCTAATACTCTAAATCAATGTCAACATCGGTGAAAATGAAAGCGGTATCCCTAGCCAACTGACTAAACTAAGAGGAAGACAAACTACTTAAAGCATAAGATGAATAAACACTACCTAAATCAAAATGCAAACTTGAGCCTGAATTCGTAGCCCTGCTCATGGTGCTCGAATCAAGAAACTCACTCGAAGACTGAGATCTACAACCTCGGATCTTGTCACTTCATCGAACTGAACCACTAGCCTTCACTGAAGTCCTATGCCTACGTCTCCTCGATGAAGAAGTGCAAGATGCTGAAAAACTGCCACTCTTACTAACACCATCATTTCGTAGAGGACAAGAACTAACTACTTAAGCATTATCAATGGCATTGCACACACTAAAAGCAGCTGCCACATTCAAAGAATAAAATCGAAATAGAAAAACTGATTTCATTTGCAAGCTTATCCGAATAACCTCCTTTCTCAACCTGTCCCACTAAGTCCTTATCACCCAAAGAGTACAAGGAATTCAACAGTTTCGAACGTGAAAACTTCTTCTCCAACTCATCATTCCTATCCCCGCAAATCAATTCACTCGCATTCTCATTAAACCCACCTACTAATCTTCCAGATTATCGCTAAAGGAAGCAACAACCAGAGCTGAATCTCCCACAGTTGGATTCGAACAAGACCAACCAAGTTATTTTTCAATTGTTGTTCTCTGCTTTGTCTGGATCTAAGATTTGTATTAGAATATTGTTGATCTGTGTTCATACACTGGTGCTTTATGATATTTGGGGTTTATGACCAATTTTGGCGGAAACATTGATCAAGTGGCTACTATTATAACTTTCCCTTTTAGGAGCTTGTTATTCGACCTTGTCAATTCATCGAATTCCACCTCCCTTAGAGACTGAGAGCAATCAATCAATGATTCACATCTCCTTTCAATCTTGTCAGAAGGTTGTAAACCTTCGGATGCGGTCGAAAGGAGATGTTACTCTGCTTTTCATTTTCCTATTGCTTTTGGCCTCTTTTGTTGATATTCTTTTCGTGAAAACCCTTCAAAAAGAATGCATCACCCTAATATGCTCAGACAAAAATAAGAGCCGATTTTATATGCCAAGGAACTGTATTAGGGACCGATCTATAAGTCATGTTCCCTTTTTGTGACCAGAGCCAAGAAAAAGGGAAGAAGACTTGTGAAAATGTCTAATGATTCCCATTGAATATACTCGAAATAAAAAAAGGATAAGAAATAAATCACATATGGTCAGCCGTTAATATTGAATTAACGCCCAATCATGATCATCCCCAAATTCAAAGTCAGTCGCAAGCCACAATTCTCTTTATTTCCTCATGATGAAGTTTGATACATAATTTAAAGAACCAATCCCTAATTTAGTTTCTAAATTAGGATTACAAAGTAGTTAGCAGAAGCAAGAGTGGTTGAATTACAGTAGAATGAGTAGAAAATGGGATTCCGAAACTGGACCCCTTGGGTCCTATTTATAGATGCAGGCGGCTTTCCCTTCAGCTTCATGCCTTCGACTAGGACGAAAGGTCGCTCTTATATGTAGTTGTACACCATTCGACCTTGTCGAAAGGTTTGTCCACTGTACATCATTATGGACCTTTAAACGTTGTCAAAGGGTTTGTATTCATGAACTTTTCGTCTTTTCTGAAGGGTCTGTCTTTTGCATGGTATTGTGAAACCTTCGACCTTGTCGAAAGGTTGCTCCCTTAATTAACTGTTATAAACCCTTCGACCTTTTCGGAAGGTTCCGTCGCTGCTTGACTGCTGCCGAGAGCTGTGCTTTTCTTGAATAATGTTGGAAGGTTATCTTTCATTCTTTTTTGACCTATGTATGCTGCCTTTATCATAAATCTTTCGACGCTGTCGAGAAGTACTAAGAATGTGTTCCAACCGATCCAAAAGGCTTATTATGCTTACCGAAAGGTCGTTATAAAGTTGCATGCCCTTGCCTGGACTTATCCATCCTTTTCTGAAGTTAATAACTCTTTTAATGTTGTGAGATGAAACATTTTGTCTCCTTCAAAAGTTTTGGGACTGCAATAAATTGTTATCTGCATTCCTTCGACTTTTTCAAAAAGTTTAGCATGAAATTCTTTTGTTTAGTCTTTGTTTTATGTCGAATGGTTACGAAACCATTTTCCAATTTCGTCCAGGAGGTGCTTAGCAGTTTTTATCTAGCTACCTCATTGTCCTTTAGTAGTTCTTTCCATCATGCTTGCGAAAGCTTCATTCTGATGTGCTCATGTTATTCTTCTTTATTAGCATTGTATAATTCTTTCGACATCATCGAAAGATGATTTCCCCTGATGTTCTTTATCTATGAGGAAGGTTTTTGAAATGCCTTCTTTATCTTTATTCATATTTTATGGTTAACATTTATCCCACCCCTTGTATAAAGAAGGCTTTTGTTCTTTAGGATAAAGATTCCAGGATTACCAAATTGTCACTGCGTTCTTTTAGCGAAAGAATTATCCTTTAAACCTTCAGGACCCGTTGTGGGCATAAGTATTTGAAGTATTAGATTCGAGTCCAGGTGGTCAGAATTTATCGGTTTCTTGTCGGATAATAACCATTTCTCTTATTGAAAGGATGTTAGGAGACCATGCCTTGATCATATTAGAAGACTAAAGTTTTATGTCACTCTGATAATAATAAGAGAGGACCAAAATATCAACTAGAGCATCTGTTTTTACATCAATAATGAAAATCGAGGAATTACTTTTGATTGTTAACATTTAGAGGTTCAGATGACTCATTTTGCCATTCAATAGTAGAAGATAGTAAGACCACTTTTGGCTATAAGCGGTAGGAGATTAAAAATCCATATCTGACAATAAGTAAAGGGAGTCTAGAAATTCATTGCTGGTAATAAGTAATAGAAAGCCAGAATACCTCTTTAAGTAATCAATGTCAAAACACCAGAATGTCGTACTTAGAATATCATTTCTGGTAATAGAAGTCTAGTGCACCATTAATAACAGAAGGTCGAAATACCACTTCTGGCAATTAATAATAGAAGACTAGGATACTTTTTTGGCTATGAATAATAGAAGATTAGAATATCATTTCTGGCAATTAATAATAGAAGACCAGAATACTATTTTGGGCAATTAATAATAGAAGACTAGAATACCAATCTACAGATGTTTACGAAGAGAAGTTGGAGAATTTTTCCATATTATTTTTGTCGAATATGCCATCTTTAGGCTTTGATGATATCTTGCACGCTTTTTCTTTCTCGAGTCCAATTTTTATTTGTCCATTTGTTTTGGCCTATTTCAAGCGGGGACTCTGTCCAATTTTGTGCTTATTTAAGCAGAGCCCATTTCAGGCTGTTTGTCATTTTAGACATTGCCAATCTTTTGGTGGTTGCCATTTTAAGCGATGCCCATTTGAGGCATGGACTTTTCTTGGTCCACCAGACATTTCATCCACGTTCTCGGTGCACTCGGCAAGCTTCTTCTGAAGCAGGGCCCGAGGACTTACCTGACCTCCCTTTAGGAGGCGCCTTAACCTAGCTATAGCATGATGCGGTTAAGGGCTTGTTTGGTACCTTGGCCAGGCCATAGCATGGCGGGACCAAGGGATTACCCGTCCTCCCTCCAGGAGGTGCCTTATCCTGACCATAGCATCATGCGGATAAGGGCTTATGCTTCTTTAACCTGGCAATTTCTGAATTTAATATGGATAAAGACTTATGCCCTTCCTCCAAGAGGTGCCTTGACCTGGCCATCTTGGCGCGACCAAGGGCTTTCTACCATTATTGCTAGCCTACCATCTTAGGTAGTCCAATTTTATGGACAATTTTACTCCCGACCATGTAGACTTTTCTAAATGAATCATAGCAGAGACATTCTTGAAAATGCTTTATTCATTCAAAGTTGAAAAATACAGTTTCAAATGTTCTGCATTTTAGGTTCTTGGTACCATATTACCATTAGGATGGCATAGCTTATGGGCCCCTGTGGGGATTTCTTTAAAAATTATTAGTGGACCTTCCCAATTTGGTCCCAATGACCCATGTGACGAGTTTCTCGTATTGGCCATTATTCTTCTAAGTACCAAATCTCCCTGTCTGAATGGCCTTATTTTACCTTTGAGTTGTAGTACTTTGATATTCTCCTTTGGTATTCAGCCATTCTTAAGGCTGCCCCATCTCTTAGTTCATAAATCAAGTCAAGTGATTCTGGAACAACCCGAAATTTAACCCGTAATAATTAATTCGTTAATTAACACAATAATAATATAATCTTATGAAATTATCAGAATTGAGCCATGAGAACTATACTATTGTGTCCGTGGTAATTTTCTGGTCAATTTCCATATTTAGAACATTAGAAACCGAGCTAATATGAACGAGTTATAATATAAAAAAGATAAGCAAGTGTGTGTGTGTGTGTATAGCCAGGTCAATCAATCGGTCGACTAGGGCACCAAGGCGGTCGACTTTGGGAACCAAGGCAGTCGACCACCCGTTCGACTTGCCTCTGTTATTTAGGAATGAACGAACATTCGTTCGAATGTTCTAGAGCCTATTGTGACGTGCTTTGCATTCTTTATTTTAATCCGGTCCCTCCATTTTTGCATCTGATGGCTCCTATTTAGCCTATGACGTGGTTGCGTTCTATTCAATCTCTGAATCCAATGGTCTGTGATTTACTTCTACCCCTATAAATAGATCCCCAGACCTAACACTTTTTTTCATTCTAGATTTTCTCCAATTGGGTTCACCTTTCTAGGAAGGACCCTAAACGGAATAATTTTTCCAAAGGAGAAAATCATTATAAATTAATTTTTTTTACAAAACTAAGTGGATCTGGGAAGACCACAGGAAGAGCTTAGGCCTAGAAGTGAGTGATTGTAATTATTTTAAGATTTCTTTAAGTAATTTAATAAAAATAAGGTTTCTAACAGTTGTAGTTTTACTATGATTTTTGGAATAGCATTTTCTGCAGTTTATTTACAGTTTTAAGAACCACTTTCAGTCTATTTCCTTTCAGCTATTCATTTCAGTACTTTTAGTTTATTTCTACCAATTGTTGCATTTTCGTTTATTTATAGTATTTTAGTTTATTTACTATTATTTATACATTATTTACATCTTCTTTCAACGCTTTGAATTTTCTTCTATTTTTAGTTTTCTTTTATTCCTCCATCTTCTTCACGTGTGGATTAGAATAGGATTAACGTGAATATGGATTAAATTGTAAGAAAACTGAAATAATAGAATATAAGATGTAAATTTCAAATATTGTAATATAAATAGAATTGGACTGAAATTACGCCTAATTATGACGTTAATTGGACTGAATTAAAAAGATTGGCCTAGTTCTAACTTAGAATTATGATTAAAAATAGTAAAAGACGAAAGAAGCATATTTTTACACTTAGACCTTGGTTTAAGTAATAAGCATGATTATAACATAGGTTATAATAAGAAAAAGAACAGAATAAGGCTTATTTTAAGACTTAGGCGAAATTAATAAGCACAGAAAGTAGAGAAAATGTAAAGGCTTATTTAAATAATTTACCTAAGTTGATAAGAAAAAAATGAAAGTAGCTCCTATATCAATTTTCATTCCCTATTAGACAAAACGGTGGTCTCACATTACCATGAAGCGAGAAGAGGGCACACTTATGCTAAAATGGTAGTAATTGGTCAATTAGAATTCCAAATCAAGGGGGATTTTGATAAGGGGTGCAACTAGAGATTGTTTGGATGATGGGCCAGTACCAATAGCATTTTCCTTATTCTTTATGTACACAAGGTGATCTCATGTTAGCCTGAAGTGGGATGGGCATGCTTATGCTAGAGTTTGAGGTAATAAGAAGACCTAGTAGGTGGAGAAAAAGGTAGCATGGGCATGGTGGCAGTTACGCGTTTGACTTCTATTTGGGTGCTCAGTAATAACTATGAGTTACGAGCACTGAGTATGGGTTTCTTTCATAGACACCATTGCCTTCTGTGTAAGGAGCTACATATGTCGTCTGGTCCACAGTAACATTCTGTGCAGGGAGTTATATATAGTATCTAGTCCATAGTAAATAAACGCCTTATGTGTAGGAAGCTATATATGTCGTCTGGTCCATAATAACATTCTGTGTGGGGAGTTATATAGATTTAATTTGCAGAAAAGTACTATAGAGTAGTAGGCCGATCAAAAAGGGTAGAATTATGGTTACATCCTAATTACATGATTAGGAATTCAAAGCAAAAATCAAGGACAGGTGCAAGCAATCAAAGTTAACCTATCTTATAAATCGAGCAATATTTAATCGTACTTAATTCCAGTTTATCACTTTCTTATTTCGTTTATCCTTATTTATGCTAGAACAGTTGTAGAGTCTATTACTTTTATCTTGCCTAAAGACTTTAGTAATTACTATCGTCCACCAGACTTTTAGTCTGACCCATTCCTCTATTTTCTCTTTTTCTCCCCCCATAGGCAATCAAGGGAGAAGTTAGTAGATTGCTGCTGCTTGGAGTTTTCATGGAGGAGATTTCTACTATGTACTTCTTTTATTTTCAGCTTCCTTTCTTTCTATGTACTGGCTTATTATGAAGGATATTATGCACTTTGATTTTTTAAACTGATTTTTTGTCTTATTAGACATATTGGATTTTCAGACAATATGTGGTACTTGGTATTTGACTTATTTATGAAGCTACTATGAAGTTTTATTTTGATTAAGTTTTCGCTATTTTTATCTATATTTGTCTTGTGAATCTTAGTCTTTGTTAGCCTTAGTTATACCTATAATGCACCACACCTTCTAATGTCTTCATTTGGGTATACTAAGGGGTGTGGGGTATTTCATTTGATATCAAAGCCTAAGGTTGTAGGATTCCTAAAATTTTATTTTAATAATAAAGTATTTTCTGAAATAACTTGTTTTAAAAAGTATTTTTCAAAAAAGAACTTTTAGAAATAATTTTTAAGTATGAAAGAATTTCTATAAAAATCCTCCTATAAGTCCAGTTTAATCTTCCTTTGACTTTTTCCTAAACAATCTTTTTCTTTTCGTAGAATGGATGATGCCCCAAACCTTCTCGAATTCATTTCAATCCCAACCTGGTTTCATAGATACTTATAAGCCATGACTCTAGAGGTGCACGGGCCTGCACTCAATCATGTATAGCGGGTGGGAATCCCATAACCCACCTACCGCCATCAATTTCTCTAAGCTATGTAAGATTTTGCGGGTTTGAGCAGGAAAACATTTTCTGGCAAGGAGACTTTTGTAAAGGCTAGAGCTTGGCTTAGGGACACAGAGAGGATTTTTGGTCTTTTGGGATTGGTTGGTCAGCAGCGAGTTCAGCTAGCCTCTTTGCAACTAAAGGAGGAGGCATCTTGTTGGTGGGAGGTGATCGAGTTGGAGGGTAGAAATGTTACTTGGGATGGATTTCGGGAGCGATTCGATAGGAAGTTTCTGTCTTTGGTGGAAGATATTGTTCAGCTGGTGAGGTTTATTAATTTGAAGGAAGGGAGTTCGTCTGTTAAGGAATACATCGATCAATTCAATGAGTAGTCGCGGTTTGGTATGGATTTGTTGAACACACCGCACAAGAAAGCTATAAAGTTTGGAAAGGGATTGAATCGACCCCTTCAAGAACTATTGTTGACTCATGTACAAATAAGAGCAACTTATGAGTCTTTGGTCGAGATGGTGTTTATGTCAGATATAGCCAAGGATGGAGAGTCTAAAGAGGAATTTAAATTAGAAGATTCATAGAAAAAGTGGTGGGAAAAGAATAAGAAGAAGAACAAAGGTGATGGTCCTTAGAAGCAGATTAAGAAAGGAATAAAGTGCCATAGTTATGGAAAGGTTGGACATAACCAAGAACTGCTGGAAGGAGAAATGAAGGGAAAGTGCTATACTTGCAAGCAGCCCGGTCATATCAGTAGGAGTTGTCCAGCAGCGAGCGAGTGCACCAGTTGCCAGAATTAGGCGTTAGACACAACACCTTCCAGTAGCTTTCCAGATAGAAGTAGGAAAGTCACAGTTGAAGGTTTGATTTCTATATTTGATTTTCCCATTCGAACTTTATTTGTTTCTGGAGCATCGCATTCTTTTATCTCTAGTTATCTAGTAGAATTTTCTCACTTGGACATATCATTAGTAGTAGACCCCATTATTATATCAAATCCCATAGGAGGATCGGCACACTTATCTATTGTTCGTAGGGGTTTAAAAATCCTTATCCTTGGCGTAGAATTTGACTGTGATGCCTATGTTTTGGGATTCTTGGGGTATGGGATGATCTTAGGGATGAATTGGCAATCCACATATGGAGCTATATTAGACTGCGAGAGGAGAGTCGTTAGACTTGAGACTTGTAGTGGTAGAACTTTGTAAGTATCTTGCAACCTGCAAGGGTCAGTCATGTTGGGTTTTCTATATTCCCTCGATTCATCATCATTGGAGTTGCATTCGGTTCCTGTCATCATAGATACGTCTTTGAGGAGGTTAGAGGACTGCCCCCTAAGAGAGAGATTGAATTCATGATTTATTTGGCCAAGAATGCTAAGCTAGTAGCATTACCTGTGTGGCACATGACACCTAGGGAGGGGAAAGAATTGAGCAAGCAGCATATTTGTGAGCTTTTGGAGAAGGGATTCATTAGAAGGAGCATATCGGAGTGGTGAGCGCCAGTCGTCTTCGCCATTAAAGTGGATGGTTCTCTCCAACGTTCCATGGACTATATGGAACTAAATAGCTCACTACGATGAACCGATATCCACTCCTTAGGATAGATGATCTTTTTGACCAGTTGGTAGGTTCTTCAGTTTTCTCTCAACTTGATTTAGCCATGGGATTCCATCAGGTTAGAATCGATGATGACACTATAGATAAGACTGCCATTAGGACACCGGATGGATTCTTCGAGTGGTTGGTTATGCTATTTGGGCTAACAATGCTCTAGCCTATTTCATTGATTTGATGAGCCTCATCTTTAGGGATGTCTTAAACAAGTTTGTGGTGGTATGTGGATGATATCTTGGTATTTTCCAAGAAAATGGAGGACCATGCTATTCATTTGGAAGAGGTTCTTAGCACATTTAGTAGTCATCATTTGAGAGCTAAGTTTTCAAAATGTCATTTTTGGAGAGAGAAAGTTCATTTCTTAGTGCACGTAGTCTCGAAGGAAGGTTTGGCTATTGACCCCACCAAGGTTATTGTTGTGCAAGATTAGAAGGCCTCCAAGAACATTACCGAGGTTAGAAGCTTCCTAGGATTGGCTGGCTACTATAGGAAGTTCATTATGGACTTTGCCAAGATTTTGGCACCACTCACGCACCTTGCTAAGAAGAATAAAGCTTTTGTGTGGGACATGGATTGTGAGGATTCATTTATGAAGCTTAAGAGTGCCCTTATTAGTGCACCAGTGTTAGTTTTACCTAACGGAGCTAGCATGCAAAACGGGTCTAGGAGCGGTGTTGATGCAAGAAGGGAGGGTGGTAATAGGCAGTGGAGGACGCATGAGAAGAACTACACTACCCACGATTTGGTGTTGGCTGCCATAGTTTTTTCACTTAAGGCTTGGAGGCACTACTTGCTTGGAGAGAGATTTGATCTTTTTACCGACCACAAGTCATTAAAGTTCTTATTCTCGCAGAAGGACTTGAACTTGAGGCAACAAAGATGGATGGAGTTTTTAGCCTCGTATGATTTTGAAATAGCTTATACCCCTGGCAAGGGTAATGTGGTTGCAGATGCATTGAGTAGAAAGAAAGCAACCCTTAGTTCTTTGTTCGTAGAGTAGAGGAGCTTGGAGTTTATTTCTACTTTTGATTTTCATCCCTCTACAGACATTACTCCCAGGTTGTTGGCGACATTAGAGGTGAGGCCTACCCTCATGGATCGGATTGGCTCGAGGCAGCAGGAGGATTCAGAGCTCATGGGAATTGTGGATAGGATTAGCCGATGAGAGGTCTCGAGACATCTCCAATGATATTCCATAGATAACAGGGGTGACTTAGGAGAGATGGGAGGCTTTGTGTTCCACGCGCCAGTGGCTTGTTGAGAGAAGTTTTGGAGGAGGTGCACCATTCCTATATGTTCATTCAGGTGGTGATAAAATGTATCAGGATATGAAAAGGATGTTCTATTAGGGTGGCATGAAGAAGGGCGTGGAGGAATTCGTAGCTAAGTGTCTCATATGCCAAAGGGTAAAAGCAGAGCAGTAGAAGCCCAGTGGGTTACTTCAGCCCTTAGATGTGCCAGAGTGGAAGTGGGAAAGTAATTATATGGATTTCATTGATGGTTTACACCGTTCTAGGACGGGGAACACTAGCATATGGGTGATGCTAATAGATTGACTAAGAGTGCTTACTTCATCCCAGTTAAGAGTAAGCGTACGGCTTCATATTTGGGATCCTTATATATTCGAGAGATAGTTCATCTACATGAAGTTCTTTCTAGAATTGTTCGTAATAGAGATCTCATTTTCACTAATGAGTTTCGAAGAAGCTTACAGGAGGCGCTTGGGATGCAACTTAGGTTGAGTATGGCCTATCACCCCTAGACAGATGGCCAAATGGAGAGGGTAAATATAGTGCTTGAGGATTTACTACGGATGTGCATTTTGGACTTTGGAGGAACTTGGGAGGTGCATCTTCCATTGGTTGAATTTGCATACAATAATTGTAACTAAACAAGTATAGGAATGACACCATTTGATCCCTTATATGGGAGACCTTGCAAGTCCCCATCATGTTGTTAGAGTCTATGGAGAACTTATTACTTATACCTGATATGGTTGGGGAGACCTTTGAGAGGGTGGATTGGACTCAGTGAAGGATGAAGACGGCTCAAGACAGACAGAAGTCATCTGCGGACAAGCGGAGGAGTGACTTAGAGTTTGAGGTTAGAGACTTAGTTTTTATCAAAGTATACATGCTTAGGAAGGTGGTAAGATTTAGATCAAACGAAAAGTTAGCCCCTAGATTTGTTGGAGCATTTCCTATCATAGAGAGAGTTGGGAAGATGGATTAGCAAGTAAGGCCACCTGATAGTCTCACAGGAGTGCATGACATCTTCCATGTTTTGCACTTGCAAAAGTGCTTACATGATTCGGTGGAGGTTATAGAGCCTAGACAGTTAGAGGAGGTGGAAGTGAAAGGGAAGCTTCTGTCGGCATATCCCCACGAATATTGTTTGGAGGGATACCAAGTGACTAAGGTTGCAATGAGGAGATGATGTTGCAGACGCCATTGGGAAGCAGAAGAGAAGATTCATACTTCCTATTCTCATCTTTTTGATAGTTAGTTTTATAATTCCTTTTCCCATCTTTAGATTTGAATAGGTTCCTTAATTTATTATCCTTTAGGAGGGTAGAACTCAGAATTTAACCTATGGATGGTAGGATTTGATGTAAACATGTTAATAGAACATGTTATGAATGATCTATATTAGTGGTTGTAAGTATTTCCTAGTGGATGCTAATGGATGCATATAGAGACACTAGGCCTTATTATTCTTCAGGGAATGGCCTAAGTAGGACATTAGAGCATATGCATGTGGATATGTGCTCATTTATATTTTATTTCCATGGGTGCTACATGTTGTTGCATTTGGATGATGTTTGTAGCATGCATATAGAATTATCAGTTATCATTAGGAAATTTTTGCATTCATTTTGGATACATGGCACGAACATGATAGCATAAAAGGAGGTCAACTGAACTAGTGGACCACCTAATTTTTGCATTAGTTTGGCACACTCACACTACACTAATCGCATAAGTATCATAAAATTTCATTAGAAAAAATTAAGGACAATAGTTGAATAGTTGATGATTGAGTAGTTGGTTGTAGAATTAGATTAAAACATTTAGTACATCCTTTTATCCTTAGAGATTTTGGGGACAGTATCCCTTAAGGAGGGGAGAAAGTAACAACCTAAAATTTAACTTGTAATAATTAATTCGTGAATTAACTAAATAATAAAATAACCTTATGAAATTATCGGAGTCGAGCCACATGAATTGCACCATTGTGTCCATGGTAATTTTCTGGTCAATTTCCATATATAGAATGTCAGAAACTGAGCTAATATGACTGAGTTATAAAATAAAAAAATAAGCAGAAAATACACACACATACACACAAATATAAATATAGGCAAGTCGACAGGCCGGTCGACCTGGGCACCAAGGCGGTCGACCACCCGATCGACTCGCCTCTGTTATTTACGAACGAATGAACGTTTGTTAGTTCGAACTTCCAGTGCCTATTGTGACGTTTTTTGCATTCTTTATTTTATTTCGGTCCCTCTATTTTGCATCCGATGGCTCCTATCCAGCCTATGATGTGGTTGCATACTATTCAATCCCTAAATCCAACGGTCCGAGATTCACTTCTACCCTTATAAATAGAACCCTGGACCTAACACTTTTTCTCACTCTAGGTTTTCTTCAATTGAGTTCACCTTTCTAGGAAGGACCCTAATGGAATAATTTTTCCAAAAGAAAAAATACAAATTAAATTATTTTATATCACCAAGTGGATCCGGGAAGACCATAGGAAGAGGTAAGGACCGGAGGTGAGTGATTGTGATTATTTTAAGATTTCTTTAAGTAATTTAAAATAATAGGGTTTCAAATAGTTGTAGTTTTACTATGATTTTTAGAATAGCCTTTTTAGTAGTTTATTTACAGTTTTTAGAACCATTTTCAATCTATTTCCTTTCAGCTATTCTTTTCAGTAATTTTAGTTTATTTCTGTTAATCACAATTTTTCCGTTTTTTCACAGTCTATCTACAGTACTTTAGTTAATTTACTGTTATTTATACATTATTTACATCATCTTTCTACGCTTTGGATTTTCTACCATTTTCGGTTTTCTTTTATTCTTCCTTCTTCTTTGCGTATGGATTAGAATAGGATTAACTCGAATATGGATTAAATTGTAAGAAAACTCAAATAATGGAATATAAGATGTAAATTTCAAAGACTATAATCTAAATGGAATTGGAATGAAATTACGTTTAACTATGACGTTAATTGGACTTAATTAAAAAGATTAGCCTAGTTATAATTTAGAATTATAACTAAAAATTGCAAAAGATGAAAGAAGCTTATTTTCACACTTAGACCTTCGGTTAAGTAATAAGCATGATTATAACATATGTTATAATAAGAAAAAGAACATAAAAAAGCTTATTTTAAGACTTAGGAGAAACTAATAAGCACAGAAAGTGGAGAAAAATTAAAAGTCTTATTAAATAATTTAGCTAAGTTAATAAGCAAAAAAATGAAAGTAGGACATATACCAAATAGCATTCCCTATTAGACAAAACGGTGATCTCACATTAGCCTGAAGCGAGGTGAAGGCACGCTTATGTTAAAAATGGTAGTAATTGGTCAATTAGAAGTCCACATCACGGGGGATTTAGATAAGGGGCGCAACTAGAGATTGTTCCGATGACGAGCCTGTACAAACAGCATTTCCCCTATTTTCTATGGACACATGGTGATCTCACGTTAGCCTTAAGTGGGATGAGGGGCATGCTTATGATGGAGTTTGAGATGATAAGAGTACCCAATAGGTGGAGAAAAAGGTAGCATGGGCATGGTGGCAGTTACGTGTGTGACTTTCATTCAGGTGCTCAGTAATAGCTATGAGTTCCAAGCGCTTAGTATGGGTGTCTTTCACAGACACCATTGCCTTCTGTGTAAGGAGCTATACATGTCGTCCGGTCCACCTTAACATTCGATAGAGTTATATATAGTATCTGGTCTATGGTAAACAAATGCCTTTTGTGTAAGGAGTTATATATGTTTTCTGGTCCACAGTAACATTCTATGTAGGGAGTTATACATCATCTGGTCCGTAGATAGGTACTACAGAGTAGCAAGCCAATCAAAATGGGTAGAATCAGGGTTACATCCTAATTACCAGAATAGGTATTCAAAGCAGAAATCAAGGAGAAGTGCAAGTAATCAAAGTTAACATATCTTATAAATTGAGCAATATGTAATCTTAATTAATTCCAATTTATTCCTTTCCTATTTTTTTATCCTTATTTATTCTAGAATTGCTGTAGAGTCTATTACTTTTATCTTGCTTAAAGACTCTAGTACTTACTATCATTCACCAGACTTTTAGTCCGACCCACTCCTCTATTTTCCTTTTTTCTCCCCCATAGGCAATCAAGGGAGAAGTCAGTAGATTGCTATTGCTTGGAGTTTTCGTGGAGGAGATTTCTACTATGTACTTCTTTAATATTCAGCTTTTGTTCTTTCTATGTGCCGGCTTATTATGAGGGATATTATGCACTCTGATTTTCGAGACTATGAGTTTTTGTTTCATGAGACATATTAGATTTTCAGACATGTATGTGGTATTTGGTATTTAAATTATTTATGAAGCAATTATGAAGTTTCGTATTGATTAAGTTATTATTCTAAGTTTCAGCTGTTTTATCTATATTTGTCTTGAGAATCTTAGTCTTTGTTAGCTTAAGTTATACCTACGATGCACCACTCCTTTTAATGTCTCCTTTTGGGTATATTAAGTGGTGTGAGGTGTTTTAGATTTCTTTCTTAGCTCTTGGTTTGGATTAAAGGCGTACGCAATCCTTCGATGAGAAGGTACTTCAATTTCTACTGGTAGCATTGCTTCACATCCATATATTAGTGAATACGGGGTATGACCCGTTGCAGTTCTAGTGGATATTCTATAAGCCCACAGAATAAGGTGTAATTCCTCTACCCAATTACTTTTTCCTTTTTCGGTCTCTTTTTCAATATTATCTTTATAGTTTTATTAGCAGCTTCAACGGCTCAATTAGCCTTTTGGTGAGCGATGGAAGAGAAGCTTTTTATGATTCCAATTTTATGGCAAAATCGTGAAAAATCTTCACTTTCAAATTGGGTTCCATTGTCGGATATTATCTTGAAAGGTATTCCAAGCCTTGTGACAATGTTTTAGCATCTTCCCAGAGGTGATTTTTGGAAGTGGTTCCACTTCGACCCATTTTGTAAAGTAATCAATTGCCACTATATTTTATATATATATATATATATATATATATATATATATATATATATATATATATTTCTCCTTCTTTGGAGATTGAAAGCGGCCTTATTAGATCAATTCCCCAAACATCAAATGGCCATGAACTAGTAATGGGGGTTAGTTGACTTGGAACAAGATGTTGTATCCTTGAATAATGTTGACACTTTTCATACTCTTTAACATGCTCATTAGCTTGGTTGGTCAATATGGTCGATAAAACCCTTGCCTCATTATCTTTTTGGCTAGTTTGATCTCATTGGAGTAATCTCCACAAAATCCTTCATGTTCTTCCTTTAATATCCCTAATCCACTCTCGGGTTTTATACCACGCAAATTGGGAAGAGCATATCCTTTGTTGTATAAAATTTCATCCATAATGGTAAAGTTTTGGGCATGTTTTTTTAGTTTTTGTGCTTCTATTTTATCTGCAGGTAATGTCCTATTGACAATATAACTCATAATCGGAGTCATCCAAGTGTTTTCGTAATATTCTTCTGCCATTGGGGTTATAGGTTCTTCATTCAGTATTTTCTGATCTATTTCTTTTGATTCTTGTGCTTGGGCTTGTCATCGGGTTAATATTAATAGCTCCTTGGTTTTCTCTTGTTTGTTTTCCTCAATGTTGGGATTGACCTAAAATCCGATAGGCATAAGTCGAGTCTCAAGGGCACCTCTCGAAGTTTCCAACTTAGCCAGCGAATCTGCTTAAGAATTGTCTCCTCTTGGTATTTGGTGTACAGAGAAATCTCAAAAAGTGCGAGCATTTCTACAACTTTCATCACATACTAACTACGTTTGGGATCTTTGGTTTGATATACTTGTTCGATTTGGTTAACCATTAATTGAGAATCATTGAATATTTGAATTCTTAGGATTTTGAGTTGTAAATCAAGGGTTAATCCTGCAACCGTGGATTCATATTCTGCTACATTGTTACTTGCCGAGAACCCCAATTTCATAGAAAAATGAAGTTTGTGTCCATCTAGGGTAATTATCACATATCCTACTCTGGCCCCTTGTTCGTTTGAGGCGCCATCCATAAATAACTGCCACTTGGGTTTCCATCCTTTTCCTTTTTGGATTGTTCTGAAATTGTAACAACCCGGTATTTTCGACCATTCGCATCCACACATGTCGGACTTGAATTGCTCAAAATACCGCGTTGTAAATAAAAATTTGGCAATACTCAGCATAAATAGTAAATAAATAATCACAGACCACAGACACAGAGTAATATAATGCTGCGGAATTGATAAATAGTAGTTCATGAAGCTACTATATAAACATCAGAGTTAGAAATAAAATACAACAGAATATATCAGATGCAGTGAAGTCTCTAGTACGAGCAGATGACTTTTCTACACCAATCAACTGGAAGGGCTGAAAGCGGAACCGATAGTTGGATCCTCAAATGAAGCTCCAAACTCCAAAGGTGAGTCTCAAAAACCGTATCACTCAGTCTGACCCAAGTGTAAAGCAAAACACAAAACACTCGAGTCAGGATTAACATTCTTATATCAATAAATCCAACTCAAGTGAAATATCAACTGGATTACAAGTAACTCAAAGGATGTTTGGCATAACCATCCTCTAAGGATCTACAGAACTATCTACAAGGTGGAAATGTACACTATAACACTGTGGTCATTCAAATTAATTTATACTTCAAAACCAAAATATCGTTTCCCTTTCAAATATATATATTTTCCAAAATAATATATATATTAAATAATTTATAAAGTAAACTATTTGAAATTTCCTCAACTACACAAATTGATTCCAATCAACTCAAATTCCAAATTCCCATTTATTCAAAGCTCAATTCATTAATTCAATTCAGTTCTCAATAACCATTTAAACTTTTGATATATTGAAAGCTTTAATATTCAACATTTTCAAAGTTAAATCTAACAGTTTCATATAAATCTTGATTTAGTTTCATTATTATTTAGTCAGGAAATATCCACTTAACAAGTTCAATATCATTTAAATAGCCTTAGATTACATTTTACAGAATATTTCCTTTCATTTATTTAAACTTAAAATATCCATTTAATCCTTTTTACCAAAACCAAGTAATAAAATCATATCTTAAATCCCGAATTCGATAGTTTCAAATCGATTTAATTGAATATAATTCTTAATTAAATACCATTTCCAATTAATTAAACTTCATCTTCTCAACCTTAACTTATTCAAAATTTTACCAAATCTATTTTGAAATATAAATTTAAACGAATCCATAAACATATTATATCTATTAATAAATCACAGTTAGATTAAATATTATTATTAGGTCTATACATAAAATTTTCATTTTTTTACATATAATATTCTAAGAATCAGTCTTTATTAGAACTATATTTTCTTTCCAAAACCATAGAAATTATTTTCAAAACATTTATATTAGACCAACGGTATCTGTATATAATTTCCTATCCTATGGTCAAGTGATACGGATATTTATTATTTCAATCCGTAATTTAAATATATACGGGTAGATATCCTTTCGACCCGCAATCCCAAATTCAATTCAAATGAAAATCTCTTGGGTCTATCATTTCAACCCATATTGATTTTCTCCTATTCTATAGTCCGTTCGGGTATGTATCATTTCAACCCATAGTGAATTCTATACTAACAGGGAACTTGCAGAGTGATAACAGATAATATAAAGTATAACAACTGGCATATATCATCAATAACATTATAATATAAACAATAGGATATGGTGTCGTATCCCACAGGTGAACAGTTACAGATAATAGCATATATAACAATTTAAATAACTAACAATAGCCTATTTCAATTGTCGTATCAATTGAAATCAAATTTAATAAATATAAGAACGTTAATCGTGAGTGATTGCTCACCTTTCGAGGCTAGAGTGATTCGATACAGAAATGAGCTACTAAATCCAAAGCAACGCTAGATGGATATGATTTGATGTAGAAAACAGGCACGACAGACAAAGCTGATAATGGGAAATCGATGAGAACGATTGAATTAGTTTTGATATAACGGAACTATTTCATTTTATATATTGTTATTTGTTTCTAAAATAATTTCATACATATATTTTCAAATCCATATCATGACCTTAAAATTTTAATTTAAACAAAACTCAATATACAATGTTTATACAATTCATACATTTCCTTAAAATTTCCTTAAATCTATCTTAAACGCTAGCACTAATATAAGTTTGAAAACCGACCCAACATATAAGCAAACAAATACAGATCCATATGCAATGATATATATATTGTCTTCCCATGAAACGAATATTAAATTTTTAAGACGAATGTTGAAATAAAAATCATTGTTTACATTTAAAACGCCTAAACGGTTTAGATGTTGAAAATAGTACATATATTAAAATAGTTTATATATTAAAATAATTTGTATATAAATTTAAAATTTTAAACACATAATAAATTAAATATATATCTAAAATCATCGTTTTTGAAAAAAAATAACATATCTACATAATATACTTTATATAATACTTATAGATATGCTGCCTAACACAAACAGATACTCTTAACAAATATTTTTCTAAATAAGCTAAAATATACACAACAGGTTGAACCCATGTTAACAACTTTACTAAACACTTAACTTATATTATTATACAAATAATAGGTTATATGATTTACGTAATTGATTCTATATGCATAACAAAATATACTGTAAGCTTTTCATATTATGCTGTAAGCCTATATATGCATGCACTATATAACTATATGCTGCTAATACAATTTTTATAGCTTAAGTAAACTTATAAAAACAATGTAACTAATAGATTTGCAGGCTCATATAAAAATTATACCTACCTATATTTTATTTCACTTTAATTTTATTTTATTTTATTTTTATTTTTAAAACACACGTACGCATTAAAAATCAACTTATGTATAACTATACTATTCGTACTATAATTTATAGATATAAAAACTTATAGATATAAAACAGCAAACCAATTTAAGCAAGATCAGATAACAGATTTATATAAACTTAAATAAAAGAGAGGGCCAAGGCCGAAAGTGGTGGTGGTTAGAATTTAGAATTTCAATTAGTGTCAAAATTTAAACAAAATCTACCATTACAGAAATTATTTATATTTATTTAAAATTGGGCAAATTAATTCAAGAAATTTTAAATATTCAAACTCCTTTAAACAATTAAACACCAAGGTTTTAAAAATAAAATATACGCATAACATATGTTACACAAATTAGAACATGATTTTACAAACAAAAAAAATATATTATTTATATAAATTAAAATAAACAAATTTGTTAAATAAAACAATTTACACACAATATTGTAAAAAACATAACTTTCACAATATTAATCCGATTTCAACAAAACGAAAAGCAGTATTCCTAAAATTAAATCGATTTTTATAATAAAAGATAAAATTTCAAAAATTCAAATATTTAAATTTAAAAGTCAAAGTTTGAACAATTTGACCAAAAATCCATTTTTTTTGGAATTATTCCATTTATTCAGGTTTGGAATTATAATTCACACAAAAATCAAAATTTATATTTAAAATAACAAAATTTGTCCATTTTACTAAATAAAATAAAGTTTTTAAATCAGGAATTTCAGTTAAAATAATTAAAATATAACGTTAAAATAAACACAAAATACATGGTTGTTACACTCTCCCCCACTCAAATCTTTTCGTCCTCGAAAAGGAACGAGGTATGGAAAACACAGAAAAAAATAGAATGAAATAGGACTAAGACAAGATGATAAGAAGATTAAAATTGTACCTAATAACTATTGTTATAGGTAAGTTTATTAAGGTGGGAAGTAGGAATGGCTAGTAGGGAAAATAAGTTGAAAGACAATGATGAACCATTATCTTAAAATTATATAAATTTCAATTATTTATAATGGTAAAATAAATGATCAAGATATCCTTTATATGATACTTTATCAAAATACTTTTATAACTCGATTTCTTAACAGGTTTATCCTTGTTCCTGTAGACTCTGGCAATGCGTTGATCAGGGCAAAGCTAGAATTCTCTAGGTACTTGTAGACTTGTTTCAACACCCAGTGAAAATACTTGAAAAACTTTTAAAAATAGATATAGAAAGTACAATCCAAACAAAAAAAACCAAACCATTTGTCCAACCATGGATTGCAGGTACACAAAGGTTATGCCTGAATCCCCGAGGAAACATCCGTATCCGTAAGCTTTCTCAGCCCTGTGAATTTCGCCATGATGACTAGTAGACCGCAGATATACAAAGGTTACGTCTGAATTCCCCAGGAAACATCCGTATCCATAAGCTTTCTCAGCCCTGTGGATTTCGCTACTAAAAACGACCTACGTAGATCACATGATACACAATGGTTACGCCTGAATTCCCCAGGAAACATCCGTACCCCTGGGCCATCTTAGCCAGGCGAATTACGCTACGCAGTTGTGCCAAGAAAAAAACCATGGGTTTCGCCATGGTGGGACACTCGAGTATCACATCCGAAAAACCAAAATCAGAGAGAATAATATCGATAGAATGAATCCAAGTTGTGGCCACAAATCGGATATCAAGCAGAAGGCACTTTCTATATCTTTGCTTCGAAAATATGTATCATATAGTACCTCTTCAAATCACTTTCACATATCATACTTATATAAAGTCCATTGTATATAAGATTTCATTTCCAAATCGAATAATTTCCAAAATCAATAATATATCAAATCTCCCTTACATAAATTTCGATCATATAAGATTTCACTATCAAATTGAGTACCTTTTTAAATCATAGTTTCAAATCAACTTCATACTTATACAAATTAAATTTATATAAGTTCGACAACTTCCAAATCAAGTATCTAGTAAAACAAGGTTCTCAATTTCAGTTCACTTCAATATCAGTTCAGTTTCAAAAATCATACCCGATTTCACCAAATTATTTCTTCCAAATCAAATACCTTCAGTTTCAACGTTTCCAAAATCATAGGTTTAGCACATAATTCAAATTTTCAAATCAACATTATTTAGGTCAAACAAAATTCATTTCCAAAATGTAAATACTGGGTTTAAATTTCAATTTATTTTTGAAACCAGATATTTTTCTCAAAATCAATTTTTACCCAAAAATGGTTACTAAGTTTTAAAACCATCCCCTTTTAAAACCTTTAAACTATTTATTTCAATTTACCATTGGAAAAATTATTATTTTATATATATATATATACACACATACATACTTTATTCAAAACATTTCAAATCTATATTTCCTACTAGTATAATTCAAAATAGTCTTATTCATTTACTTAACAAAGAAGTTTCAAACTTATTTAAATCATATTAAAATGTACAAAACTAATCTTATATACTTATCAAATACTTTATACTTTCCAAAATTACTTAACCTTGAAAAGTTAACCTTGATTTGGAAGTGCTCGAACCTTCAAAATAGTCGAAGAAATCTTATTTTCAATCCATGAGTTAGAAATCACCAACAAATCAGTAAATCATATTTCAAAAGATAGGGTTATACCAAATCAAATCCAAAATTCGAGGACCGAACACCTGCTTACTTCAAATCGTTTCAAATATATATACATATATCTTTTGAATATCGAACTATACTTCGGAATTTGAAATCAAAATTGGTTTGCAAAATCACTCGCATAGCGAAGCAATTAATGGCCTCTCCCCCACTTTGAAACTCTAAAATCAATGTCGATGATGCGTGCACTCATCACCGAAATCATTCTCCAGCGACATAAGTGAGTTCTGGAATTCTATTTTCTTAAAACTTCTTTGAAATTTCTTTGAAATCCTTCAAACTCGTTTGAGTCATTTGAAACACTTCTTATTCATAAAATACTTTCAAATCATATTATTATATATTTTCAAAAATCTTAAAATCAATTTCAAAACACCGGAATTCAATCTCTCGAATTTCAAATTAAAACCCTTCAGTTATAAATTATTTTATATAAATCCATTTCTTATATAATCTTCAAAATTTCAAAATACAAACAAAACCTAATTTTCAAAGGATGATTCAAGAATGGATTTCAAAACAAAGATAGAGATTTAAATTAGAGGAACTCTAATCAATAGAATCCTGATTCGAAGATAGACTTGATCGAAGATGGGATAATCAAATTACAAAATGGAAGATGGATATACTTCTATAAATCACGGACGACCTTAACCGGGTCAACCGTGACTTCAGGAATATGATCGACGTGGAATTCCAAGGCAAATCAACATTCGATCACCAGATATAGAATTCGGCATAACCAAAGATAGCAGCATCTAAACCGAGGATATATAAATCTTCAGTGAATCTATGCTATTGTAAAGGAGTTTCACCACTTTACAAATCATTCAGTGGAGCTATAGGATACTCCAGAAGTAAGAAAGCACGAATAGGGAAAGACAAGAATGGATTTGGAACCGAGGGGAATGTTCCAAAATTCAAAGAAAACTGAATCAAATAGGAAGAGATTCAAGCTCGAACAAAGTGATTCTATAAATAAATTTCCATATATGCTAAGTTTGCCTAGAGCCAAAGCTCTAATACCAACTGTAACGACCCGGTATTTTCAACCATTCGCATCCACACATGTCGGACTTGAATTGCTCAAAAAACCGCGTTGTAAATAAAAATTTGGCAATACTCAGCATAAATAGTAAATAAATAATCACAGACACAGAGTAATATAATGCAGCGGAATAGATAAATAATAGTTCATGAAGCTAATATATAAACATCAGAGTTAGAAATCTTATACAACATAATATCTCAGATGCAGTGAAGTCTCTAGTACGAGCAGATGAGTTTTCTGAACCAATCAACTGGAAGGGTTGAAAGCGGAATCGATAGTTGGATCCCTAAATGAAGCTCCAAACTCCGAAGGTGAGTCTCAAAAGCTGTATCACTCAGTCTGACCCGAGCGTAAAGCAAAACACAAAACGTTCGACTAAGGATTAACATTCTTATATCAATAAATCCAACTCAAGTGAAATATCAACTGGATTACAAGTAACTCAAAGGATGTTTTGGATAACCATCCTCTAAGGATCTACAGAACTATCTACAAGGTGGAAATATACACTATAACACCATGGTCATTCAAATTAATTTATACTTCAAAACCAAAATATCATTTCCCTTTCAAATATATCTATTTTCTAAAATAGTATATATATTAAATAATTTATAAAGAAAAGTATTTGAAATTTCCTCAACTACACAAATTGATTCCAATCAATTCAAATTCCAAATTCCCATTTATTCAAAGCTCAATTCATTAATTCAATTCAGTTCTCGATAACCATTTAAACTTTCGATATATTCAAAGCTTTAATATTCAACATTTTCAAAGTTAAATCTACAGTTTTATATAGATCTTGATTTAGCTTCATTATTAGTTAGTCAGGAAATATCCACACTTAACAAGTTCAATATCATTTAAATAGCCTTAGATTACATTTTATAGAATATTTCCTTTCATTTATTTAAAATTAGAATATCCATTTAATCCCTTTTACGAAAACCAAGTTGTAAAATCATATCTTAAATCCTGAATTCGATAGTTTCAAATCGATTTAATTGAATGTAATTCTTAATTAAATACCATTTCCAATTAATTCAACTTTGTCTTCTCAACCTTAACTTATTTAAATTTTACCAAATCTATTTTGAAATATAAATTAAAAGAATCCTTAAACATATTATATGTATTAAATCAATCTCAATTAGATTAAATATTATTATTAGGCCTATACATAAAATTTTCATTTTTATACATATAATATTCTAAGAATCAGTCTTTATTAAAACTATATTTTCTTTCCAAAACCATTGAAATTATTTTCAAAACATTTATATTGGACCAATGGTGTCTGTATATAATTTCCTATCCTATGGTCAAGTGATACGGATAATTATTATTTCAGTCCGTAATTTAAATATATACGGGTAGATATCCTTTCGACCCGTAATCCCAAATTCAATTCAAATGAAAATCGCTTGGGTCTACCATTTCAACCCATAATGATTTTCTCCTATTCTATAGTCCGTTCGGGTATGTATCATTTCAACCCATAGTGAATTCTATACTAACAGGGAACTTGCAGAGTGATAGCAGATAATATAAAATATAACAACAGGCATATATCATCAATAACAATATAATATAAACAACATGATATGGTGTCATATCCCATAGGTGAACAGTTACAGAAAATAGCATATATAACAATTTAAATAATTAACAACAGCCTATACAATTGTCGTTTCAATTGAAATCAAATTTAATAAATATAAGAACGTTAATCGTGAGTGATTGCTCACCTTTCGAGGCTAGAGAGATTCGACACAGAAATGAGCTACTAAATCCAAATCAACTCTAGATGGATATGAATTGATGTAGAAAACAGGCATGAGGGACAAGGCTGATAATGGGAAATTGATGAAAACGATTGAATTAGTTATGATATAAGTGCATCCATTTACCAACATGAGAAGCTTCGCACGCAAGAGAGGAAATGAAGGCCAAATAATATGCGTGGGTATTTGTATACGTGGGTTTTGAATATTTATCAGGGAATCTTGCATTGATTAAGTGGGAGAAAGGCAATGTTTAAAGTGGCAAGAGAAAATTTAGGCATTCATTTTTATTAAATATACAAAAGCAAATGGAAAGAAACAAAAGATTTTGAAACGGCTAGTGTAGATGAAAGATTATATTCCTATTAAATACGGAAATGCAAATGAAAGGGGAAAGTTTTACACATGATTTGTAAGGCAGGAAATCATAATTGAACGGTTGTTGATTGATTTTTAACAGCTAAGATATGAAGTCAAAGAGTGCGTATAATATATGCCATACTTAAAACGAAACGTACGCCCAAAATAATTAACAAAGTAACGTAATTTTAAATTTATTCGTTTCTTATTTATTTAGTAAATATGCTAAAGAATATATCAGGAAATAACGTACCATTTATACGCCAAATAAATTAAACAAGAACGGGTATAAACATACCAATTTAAAACGTATAATTTATTGCCTTTTTACAACATTATTTATTACTTAATTTAAAAGTATATAACCCATTTAAGTAAAACAACAGCGAAATAAATGTTGTAAATATATATGTTTTATATAAAAGATTTGAGGTTAGAATTTAGAATTTAAAATTTCAGTTAGTGTCAAAATTTACCAAAATCTACCATTACAGAAATTGTTTATATTTATTTAAAATTGGGCAAATTAATTCAAGAAATTTTAAAAATTCAAACTCCTTTAAAATATTAAACACCAAGGTTTTAAAAATAAAATATATGCATAACATATCATATTACACAAATTAGAACATGATTTTACAAACAAAAAAATATTATTTATATAAATTAAAATAAACAAATTTGTTAAATAAAACAATTTACAAACAATATTGTAAAAAGCATAACTTTCACAATATTAATCCGATTTCAACGAAATGAAAAGAAATATTCTTGAAATTAAATCAATTTTCATAATAAAAGATAAAAATTCAAAAATTCAAAAATTTAAATTTTAAATTTAAAAGTCAAAGTTTGACCAATTTGACCAAAAATCCATTTTTTTGGAGTTATTCCATTTATTCAGGTTTGGAATTATAATTCACACAAAAAACAAAATTTATATTTAGAATAACAAAATTTATCCATTTTACTAAATAAAATAAACTTTTTAAATCAGGAATTTCTGTAGCGACCAGACTTTCTATCACCAGAAAATCGCATCACTAATTAAGAAAGAAAGAGATAGAAGAAGAAAGAAAGAGAAGAAAGAAAAATACAACACATCAGAATCTCACAGCGAAACGATTTAAATATAATATAGAACATATACATAGTATCATATATATCAGAGTACACAACTATACATCTCAATTTAGACAGTTATAACATTTCTGTCTAATACAATACAAGACATCATACAGAATAACAACACAGCGAAAACTCTAACTATAATCTACACGCTGAAGCCTCCTGCTCCATAGCTCCTCCAGAATTCGTCAAGATATCACCTGAATCACTTGACTACTCATATATAATATGAGTATCCAAAAGTTTAATAAAACAGAAAATAAACACTCGGGTCAGACAGGGGTCTGGTGTGAGTAAACGGTTTAAGATTGCTTAACTTTAGAAAATCCTTTGGAAAAAAAAGGATCACGTAAGACTTCCCACACATAAACATGGAAAAGTTTTTACCTTACGCTAACCAAAAAATTTGATAGGAAATCCAGTGATATTATAATAGCGTCTAGGGTTTTCAAGTAAATATGAAATAGCCGAAATTGTTACATGATTAAATTCCAGCTACTAGCCACAAAAGTAGGTAATACAACCAAAACCGTAGGGTTTCGTAGGGAAAATGGGTTTCCATCAATGGCAGGGCTACTGGGGTACCGCCCGTCACAGTACATAGCCTAGATCACTGTACCGAGGAGTACGCCCGCTCCCCTGCAACACAAGGCCGGAACCATTCCTTACTGGACAGTCCCGAAGAAGACCACCCCGCAGTTGGCTGTAGATCCAACTGCCCACAAAGCCGAAATAAAAAGGGACATCTAGATAGGGATGTATCTTGCTCTCCAGTAGGAGCTACCCACGAAGCCTTGCTGCACCTCCCCTATTTTAGCCATTCCCGGTTGATGAGGCTTGATGCTGCGATTACCTTTATAGGACACATCTATCTTAGAATGCTCATCGTCCACCTGACGATGTTTTGAAAGCATTCAATCCATACAAGTTCGTTCCGGGTTCGAACGAAACCGAAGGCACTATCTCGTTGCACTCATTTTGGAATCACCCTCAGAGTCAAGGACCATAGCCCTTGTACTCTGAATCACCATCTCGAACCTATAAGCACTATTCCGTCAAACTCATTACGGAATCACCCATAGAGTTATACTGACGTATAGCCCTTACACCTCGAGTCTTCACTCGCTCCACTTGGATTAACGACCTAACGTTTAATTGGAATCAATGTGGTTTTCGGATATCCAAATATGGAAACCCGATCCCGGTCTCACCGTAGCTAAACGCCATTTTGATGTCCAAGTTATACTTAAGGGATTAAAACAGTATATATTCAGAATATCACTTAACATAAATGGATGACTCATAACACACAGATAGGTAATCCACTATTATCACATTCATCCATACATATCACAAAGCAACATATATATTACATCTCAGATATATCACATATGAACCAATGACATATAATATCAACCAATAACCATCCATAAAAAAGTTTGATCCAAACTTAATTAATTTAGTTAATCCTTAAATTAAATTAATCCTTACTTAATCACTTGGATTATCATCAATCCAATTAATTAATTACAAATTAATTAATAAACATCACTTAATTATCCACTTTAATTAATCATCCTTGATTAATTATTACTTAATTACTTTAAGTAATTTATTTCTTAATTACAAATTTAATTAATCATTTTGATTAATTATTTCTTAATTATCTAAGTAATTACCTTTTAATTACCTTTTTAAATTAATCAACCTTGATTAATTACTCTTTAATTATTCCGATAATTATTCCTTAATTATCCTTTAATTAATCACACCTGATTAATTACTTTTAATTAATCACACTTGATTAATTACTTGATTAATTACTCTTAATTAAACACTCTTGATTAATTACTCACATTTAATTAATTACTCTTAATTAATCACCTTTAATTAATTACTTTTAATTAATCACTTTGATTAATTACTTTTAATTACATTTCGTAATTAAAATTTAATAATAAATTAATTATCTTAAATTATTAATTAACAAATTAATTAATTAATTTCATTAATTAATGATTACTTCATTAATTAAATTTCTTTTTAATTAATTACTTAACAAGTAATTAATCACTAAATTAATTACACTTAATCCTTTTATTAATTAACCATTAATTAAGTAATTTAAACTATTAATTAATTTTATTAATTAATTCTTTAATTAATAACTCAAGTGGTTAATCCTTAATCACATTACTTAATTAGCTTTCATAAACTAATAATCTTTTACTTAATTACCTCCTGTAATTAACCACTTAATTACTTAATTACTTCACCAAGTAATTATATTAAATTAACTCATAAGTGATTATCTTAATTAATCACTAATTAATCATTTAGTTAATTATTTAACTTAATCATTTAAATTAATTAAATGATTCTTAATCTACCATATTAAAAAGATTCTTAATTAAGAAAATCATTATCTTGATTAAATCATTTATATTAACCAATATTCAATGGTTAATAATTTAATTATCTTAATTATCTTCCAAATATAATTATCTTTAATTAAATCAAAATTCAAAATAACTAAAGATAATCTTTATTTTATTTGATCTCTAAATCTTTATTATTTAACTTATTAAAATAAAATACTTTAGAAATCAATTTTAATTAAAACAATTTAAACATTTAAATTAACCCTTAAAAATATTTAAACCTTACACAGTTATTTAATTCAATTTAATACAAACCATATTATTAAAAATCCTCTTATTTCATTTCAAAAAAAAAAACTTTTATATTTCATAGTATAAAAACTTGTTAAAAACTTAACTTTGAAATCAAATTAGTTTATAAGATAAAACTTGTTTTATCTTGTTTTAAAACTTTAATTAACATTTCGAAACCAAATTTCTTCGTATCAAAACTTCTTTATAAATATTGCAGTTCAACCTTTAAAACTCGAACAACACAACTGCTCAATACAGTAGTATTGAGTTAAGCACCCAGATGCTCGAATCAAAACTCGAGCCACCCATAACAAAATCTCGCTTTACCCCAAGTGATCCCCAAACCTAAACTTGCTTCGAGCCAGAACGACAAATTCCCGAAGAATACTTCGAGTGTCTACTTTCATTTCTCTTCAATTCCAAACCAAACGTCGCCTGAAACCCACAATCGTGCACGTTTACGTGCACGACCGCGCCGAACGATGGCGAACTCCATGCCAACCTCCTCTAAGTTGCTCACGTCCCCAACATCAATATTCGAAACCCAGAAAACCATGTTCGATCAAGAATTGAAATTTGACCTCTTACCCAAACAACCAGAACCCAATATCATCAGGCAATTATGATCGCCGCCGACGATCCCACGCTCAAGTCACCACGCCAATCTCTCCATAGCTACGTCAAGTCCTACAGCATCTCCAGAACGTCACGCGACCAACTCCGGTTGTTCTTCGTCGTCGCAAAACTCAATTGAACATCGATGACAAGCACAGGCCAATAAACCTTACCTTGATCAATTCAGGCCAACACGATCAATAGTAAATTCCAATTGTATTTTTCCCATGATCCCTGTTTCCCCCTCCACCTTCGAGTTCAACCACGTCGTCAATTACGCTGCCGTTTGCCGTGATTTGGCCAAAAAACCCAAAGCAGATAAACCATAAATTCACACTAAATACTAATCTAAAAACTGTGTTTTAACCATTAAAAATCATGATTTTCTATCACTATTCCTATCATGCAATCAAATCTAAAAATTGAATTCATCAAATTTTGACCCAATTTATATTTTACTGTAAATTTGAAAATTTACAACTAATTATTCAAATTTAAAATGTACAAACATTTTTAGATGATAAGTTAGATGATTACAAACAACTTTTATTTACAAATCAAAAACTAATTCGAATTCAAAATTTAGATATTGAATTTATTATAGAATTGAGACCTGTTATTTTACAGAGCATAAGTTTTCACTTCACAGGCATTCAACTATTCACATTTCCAAAACATGCATTCACTTCAAATCAAATATTTCAGATAATCAAGGCATCATTCAAAAACAAGATGAAATTCAGGTTTAAAAACTGTTTTTAAAATTCATTTACTCACCTTTATATTGCAGAGAACAGAAACTGTTCTTGACTTCCAGGTTTAAAATTTTATTTGCATGTTCTTGAATTCCTTCTGCATGTTGATGAACCCTCTGAATTGTTTGATTCCAGAATTTCTTGAATTGCTTGAATTATTCCAGTTGCTTGCCTCTAATTTCATTTGAAAATCTTGCATTAGCCTCTGTTTGAATTTCCAGTTTTTTACTTTCGATTTCAGATTTCTACAGTTTCATCTTTTCTTTTTTTTATCTTTGTTTTGATTTGCATTCATTTTTTATCTTTGTTTCAGAATGAACAAAATATTTTGCTGAAGAATATTTCTTTTTCTTATTATTAAATTTTAAATTAAAGTATTAAGAGGATGACATTTGTCTACCTTATATCCTTATTAGCTTACACCTATGCCATTTAATTTACATTTGTCTTAACATACACTAAATGTTTTACAAGTGTTGTTTTTAAATGTCTAATTAATGTTTTAAATGTTATTTTCCCTTTATAATTTATTTTAAGCCTTGCATGAAATGTGTATATGTATGTAATGTATTTTAATGCTTACTTATTGATTTTATTATGTAATATTTATGATTATAAAATGTGCATACTTATCGTTTAAAAATAAGCTTTTAGATAAATATAAAAGTGACTTCATGTTAGTTTATAAATTATGTATGCTTTTGATTAAATTTATTTTAACTCTTCATACAATTTTTTTTTTAAAACAATTTATCTTTTGTTAAAATTAAAATGAAAGGATATTAAACAATGAAATTTTAAATTTAAATCTTATCTAAAACTCAAGTTGAACCATATGTTTATAATAATAAGAAATTAACTTTGTTATAAAAAATTTAAACTTAAAATATGATTTCAAAAGCATTAAATAAAATTAACCTTTCAAATTTCAAATTATATATTAAAGTTTGAAAACTCTTGTTAAATTCAAATCAATAATTTTCCTATTTCAAATATATATACAAATATATATACACATTTCAAATAGAAAAACATTTTAACATTAAATTTGGAATTTACTGTTGAATTTTAAAACACAAACCAAATCATAATATATATATTCATATATATATATATATATATATATATATATATATATATTACAATTTGAATATAAAGTTTTTATTACATTAAACATCCCTATTTACAAGATATATCAATATATATATATATATATATATTATAAATAGAAAATATTTTTGATTAGCTTCTGGAAAATAAATGTTACCAATTTTAAGTTGCCAAAATGAATATTCCAAATTAAAATATTATAAATTTTCAAAAGAATTAAATCTTGCCTATTTATATTATTGAGAAAATTATTGATATATATTAAATTATTATCATTAATCTTTAAAATAATTTTAACTTGTCAATTTATAATATAAAATGATCAAATCAATTTAATTATTATCAAAGATTATTAAATTAATATTGCTCAAAATTCCGGGTCGTTACATTCCTCCCCCCTTAAAAGAATTTCGTCCCCGAAATTTAAAAGCAAAGATAATTTAATAACCCAGCAAAAGAATTTAAATTTAAATTAGCAATCATACAATCAATCATGGCAACCAATTCAAACAACAATTTTATCTATCCAGACAAAATTCTGAATAGAACCTCATAATATGATCAAGAGTTTCCAGATACCTATACTGGAATACTCGCTCTACAGAAACTTAAGTAACTATACTACTATAACCAAGAACTCCCTCATCTGATCCTACAAATCTGAACAAGATATCAGACTAAACTCAAAACTAGCACAACTACCAGATACTTCTGAACTGCTGATTCTATCACTCGAAGAATCTTACACATATTCCTCAGAGATATGTGAAATACAATGAATTCCAGCTATCCAAACTGGCAATTCAATCTTGTAGATCAAAATCTAATCTTCAGAGAACACAGGAAAACTCAAAATTTCTCTGGAGCTAGCCCTCCAGTTTTACGACATCTTATATCTCCTTTGATCGGATAAAACCAAAGCAATATCCAAATTCCAATTTCACATTCAAAATTTTCACAATTCTTAATTGCACAACTCTTCAGATGCTCTGAGTCACCTCCAATATTCCTGATCAGCTTAACCCTTGCTGATTGCTTTATGCAACAGACTGGACCAAAAATTAAACCAATTCCTAGATCCTACTCAACAAAATGGCTTTCCCAAAACTAATTTGCTGAAATCCAATACACAACTTTATTCCACAAACATTAGTGGACTTCAGACCTATATCTCATATCTGAATAGCCAAACAGTTGCACCTGACAACCTTGCCTACCAAATCCAGAAAATTTCTTCATACCTGAATTTCCTGTAGAAATCCTCTAATCCAGGTAAACTGCAACTTCCGGTTGCTCCTACTCTAGAACAACTGCTATCTTGCTTTCGCTGCACAACTCTGATCTAGAGCAGATAAGAATGCTATCGAAGAATTCAAGCACAATCTTTATCCATACACTGTTCATTCAATCCATAAAATTTTTGTGACCCATTCCTCTTGATGAAAACATCTCAGCAGAATCTCAACTTAGAATAAGATGATCAATCCTTTTTCAAAGAATCTTGAGCTGCCTCACCAAACTCTTCTCGCTCTAAGAGTCATCCCACTACATAGTCGAACCATCAAAATTACTCCTGAATTCCAAGTTGATAAGAAAACTCAATCTCCGATTCGGGTCAACTTCTGATTCCCTCAAAAACATCTGGAGAACCTCCGACTACTTTCATAGCTTTCACCTCTACTCGAGATGCCCCAATTCCCAAGCCAAAAATACTCGAAGATTCCCAAACTAATCGCAAGTCACTTTTGTGATCCTACTCAGTTCTGAATTCAAAGAACTATCTCCCCAACTAGAAAAACTTCCCTAATCAAGATCAATCTTTCCAGAATGGCTTATCTACGAGAAACTGATAGATCACTTCCAACAGATATCCTACTCTGCCGAGCCTTCCGAAGAAAAGGATAAGTCTTCACTATCTGCCTGGCCTGCCGATAGTAGAATCCCAAAGATTACTGAATCATCGAAGAAATAGATCCATGCTGCTACCTCCAAACTTCACTTTAATGCTACTGCTAAGCCAAAAGATCATCCTTGACCACAAGCTCTTGAACTCAAAACTATCACCCAATTCCACTAAAAATCCTTGAGACGAGTCGACATATTCTCAAGAAACTCGGCTCCAAACCAAACACCAACCACTTATCTTCTTAAGAAAACAATTGAGACCATGTCCGAAATGAGGTAACTCATCAACCTTAGTCTCATACTTCTATACAGATTAGATACCCTTACTTGAGATCCAGAAAATTCCCAAACATCCGAATCTTCGTTGCAGCAGACATCACTGTTCCTTCAACACCATCTTAATCTTACTCCAAAAGAACATCCTCAAAACCATCTATGGAAACTGCATCTCATCACACAGCTATTCTTTCCTGAAGTCACCAAGACACCATCACTTGCTTCTATTTAGCTGACAAACTCGACTCTTGGAAATCCCGCTTACTCGAGAGCAAATCAACCTCACACTTCAAGAATATACTCCAATTCTTGCAAAAGACTTCCTCTGGACTCAATGAAATCCTTTCTACAATCCACAAAACTTATTTGAGACAGCATCAGGTCTACAATCTCGATAAACACCTCCAACCATAACATATAAGCCTCTTCCATTCGTGGTAGTTGTGTTTCACACACTCCTACCTTATCTACCTCTATAGCCTATGTTGGAAAATCCGAACTGATAACCCAACGGATTAGGTAGATATAAATATATCTATATATATATAAACATTACAAGTATGCTCTCTCAAAATAGATACCACTCCAGAGTCTAGGTATTCGCTCAACCTAGCGCTCTGATACCAACTGTAGCGACCCGACTTTCTATCACCAGAAAATCACATCACTAATTAAGAAAGAAAGAGATAGAAGAAGAAAGAAAGAGAAGAAAGAAAAAAACAACACATCAGAATCTCACAGCGGAACGATTTAAATATAATATAGAACATATACATAGTATCATATATATCAGAGTACACAACTATACATCTCAATTTAGACAGTTATAACATTTCTGTGTAATACAATACAAGACATCATATAGAATAACAACACAGCGGAAACTCTAACTATAATCTACACGCTGAAGCCTCCTGCTCCATAGCTCCTCCAGAATTCGTCAAGAGATAACCTGAATCACTTGACTACTCATATATAATATGAGTACCCAAAAGTTAATAAAACAGAAAATAAACACTCGGGTCAGACAAGGGTCTTGTGTGAGTAAACGGTTTAAGATTGCTTAACTTTAGAAAATCCTTTGGAAAAAAAGTATCACGTAAGACTTCCCACACATAAACATGGAAAAGTTTTTACCTTACGCTAACCAAAACATTTGATAGGAAATCCAGTGATATTATAATAGTGTCTAGGGTTTTCAAGTAAATATGAAATAGCCGAAATTGTTACATGATTAAATTCCAGCAACTAGCCACAAAAGTGGGTAATACAAACAAAACCGTAGGGTTTCGTAGGGAAAATGGGTTTCCATCAATCGCAGGGCTACTGGGGTACCGCCCATCACAGTACGTGGCCTAGATCACCATACCGAGGAGTACGCCCGCTCCCCTGCAACACAAGGCCGGAACCATTCCTTACTGAACAATCCCGAACAAGACCACCCCGCGGTTGGCTGCAGATCCAACTGCCCACAAAGCCGAAATAAAAAGGGACATCTAGACAGGGATGTATCTTGCTCTCCAGTAGGAGCTACCCACGAAGCCTTGCTGTACCTCCCATGTTTTAGCCATTCCCGGTTGATGAGGCTAGAGGCTGCGATTACCTTTATAGGACACATCTATCATAGAATGCTCATCGTCCACCTGACGATGTTTTGAAAGCATTCAATCCATACAAGTTCATTCCGGGTTCGAACGAAACCGAAGGCACTATCTCGTTGCACTCATTTTGGAATCACCCTCAGAGTCAAGGACCATAGCCCTTGCACTCTGAATCACCATCTCGAACCTATAAGCACTATTCCGTCAAACTCATTACGGAATCACCCACAGAGTTATACTGACGTATAGCCCTTACACCTCGAGTCTTCACTCGCTCCACTTGGATTAACGACCTAAAGTTTAATTGGAATCGATGTGGTTTTCGGATATCCAAATATGGAAACCCGATCCCGGTCTCAACGTAACCAAACGCCATTTTAACGTCCAAGTTGTACTTAAGGGATTAAAACAGTATATATTCAGAATATCACTTAACATAAATGGATGACTCATAACACACAGATAGGTAATCCACTATTATCACATTCATCCATACATATAACAAAGCAACATATATATTACGTCTCAGATATATCACATATCAACCAATGACATATAATATCAACCAATAACCATCCATAAACAAGTTTGATCCAAACTTAATTAATTTAATTAATCCTTCAATTAAATTAATCCTTACTTAATCACTTGGATTATCATCAATCCAATTAATTAATTACAAATTAATTAATAAACATCACTTAATTATCCACTTTAATTAATCATCCTTGATTAATTATTACTTAATTACTTTAAGTAATTATTTCTTAATTACAAATTTAATTAATCATTTTGATTAATTATTTCTTAATTATCTAAGTAATTACCTTTTAATTACCTTTTTAAATTAATCAACCTTGATTAATTACTCTTTAATTATTCCGATAATTATTCCTTAATTATCGTTTAATTAATCACACCTGATTAATTACTTTAAATTAATCACAGTTGATTAATTACTCTTAATTAAACACTCTTGATTAATTACTTACATTTAATTAATTACTCTTAATTAATCACCTTTAATTAATTACTTTTAATTAATCACTTCAAATAATTACTTTTAATTACATTTAGTAATTAAAACTTAATTATAAATTAATTATCTTAAAGTATTAATTAACAAATTAATTAATTATTTTCATTAACTAATGATTACTTCATTAATTAAATTTCTTTTTAATTAATTACTTAACAAGTAATTAATCACTAAATTAATTACTCTTAATCCTTTTATTAATTAACCATTAATTAAGTAATTTAAACTATTAATTAATTTTATTAATTAATTCTTTAATTAATAACTCAAGTGATTAATCCTTAATCACATTACTTAATTACCTTTCAAAAAGTAATTATCTTTTACTTAATTACCTCCTGTAATTAACCACTTAATTACTTCACCAATAATTATATTAAATTAACTCATAAGTGATTATCTTAATTAATCACTAATTAATTATTTAACTTAATCATTTAAATTAATTAAATGATTCTTAATCTACCATATTAAAAAGATTCTTAATTAAGAAAATCATTATCTTAATTAAATCATTTATATTAACCAATAACCTTCAATGGTTAATACTTTAATTATCTTAATATCTTCCAAATTTAATTATCTTTAATTAAATCAAAATTCAAAATAACTAAAGATAATCTTTATTTTATTTGATCTCTAAATCTTTATTATTTAACTTATTAAAATAAAATACTTTATAAATCAATTTTAATTAAAAAAATTAAACATTTAAATTAACCCTTAAAAATCTTTAAACCTTACACAGTTATTTAATTCAATTTAATACAAACCATATTATTAAAAATCCACTTATTTCATTTCAAAAAAAAACTTTTATATTTCATAGTATAAAAACTTGTTAAAAACTTAACTTTGAAATCAAATTAGTTTATAAGATAAAACTTGTTTTATCTTGTTTTAAAACTTTAATTAAAATTTCGAAACCAAATTTCTTCGTATCAAAACTTCTTTATAAATATTGCAGTTCAACCTTTAAAACTCAAACAACACAACTGCTCAATACAGTAGTATCGAGTTAAGCACCCAAATGCTCGAATGAAAACTCGAGCCACCCATAACAAAATCTCGCTTTACCCCAAGTGATCCCCAAACCTAAACTTGCTTCGAGCCAGAACGACAAATTCCCGAAGAATACTTCGAGCATCTACATTCATTTCTCTTCAATTCCAAACCAAACGTCGCCTGAAACCCACAATCGTGCACGTTTACGTGCACGACCGTGCCGAACGCTGGCGAACTCCATGCCGACCTCCTCTAAGTCGCTCACGTCTCCAAAATCAATATTCAAAACCCATAAAACCAGGTTCGATTGAGAATCAAAATTTGACCTCTTACCCAAACAACCAGAACCCAATATCATCAGGCAATTATGATCGCCGCCGACGATCCCACGCTCAAGTCACCACGCCAATCTCTCCATAGCTACGTCAAGTCCTACAGCATCTCCAGAACGTCACGCGACCAACTCCGGTTGTTCTTCGTCGTCGCAAAACTCAATTGAACATCGATGACAAGCACGGGTCGTTAAACCCTACCTTGATTAATTCAGACCAACACGATCAATAGTAAATTCCAATTGTATTTTTCCCATGATCCCTGTTGCCTCCTCCACCTTCGAGTTCAACCACGTCGTCAATTACGCCGCCGTTTGCCGTGATTTGGCCAAAAAACCCAAAGCAGATAAACCACAAATTCACACTAAATACTAATCTAAAAACTATGTTTTAACCATTAAAAATCATGATTTTCTATCACTATTCCTATCATGCAATCAAATCTAAAAATTGAATTCATCAAATTTTGACCCAATGTATATTTTACTGTAAATTTGAAAATTTACAACTAATTATTCAAATTTAAAACTTACAAACATTTTTAGATGATAAGTTAGATGATTACAAACAACTTTTATTTACAAATCAAAAACTAATTCGAATTCAAAATTTAGATATTGAATTTATTATAGAATTGAGACCTGTTATTTTATAGAGCATAAGTTTTCACTTCACAGGCATTCAACTATTCACATTTCCAAAACATGCGTTCACTTCAAATCAAATATTTCACATAATTAAGGCATCGTTCAAAAACAAGATGAAATTCAGGTTTAAAAACTGTTTTTAAAATTCATTTACTCACCTTTATATTGCAGAGAAAAGAAACTGTTCTTGACTTCCAGGTTTTAAATTTTATTTGCATGTTCTTGAATTCCTTCTGCATGTTGATGAACCCTCTGAATTGTTTGATTCCAGAATTTCTTGAATTGCTTGAATTATTCCAGTTGCTTGCCTCTAATTTCATTTGAAAATCTTGCATAGCCTCTGTTTGAATTTCCAGTTTTTTACTTCCGATTTCAGATTGCTACAGTTTCATCTTTTCTTTTTTTTATCTTTGTTTTGATTTGCATTCATTTTTGATCTTTGTTTCAGAATGAACAAAATATTTTGCTGAAGAATATTTCTTTTTCTTATTATTAAATTTTAAATTAAAGTATTAAGTGGATGACATTTGTCTACCCTATATCCTTATTAGCTTACACCTGTGCCATTTAATTTACATTTGTCTTAACATACATTAAATGTTTTACAAGTGTTGTTTTTAAATGTCTAATTAATGTTTTAAATGTTATTTTCCCTTTATAATTTATTTTAAGCCTTGCATGAAATGTGTATATGTATGTAATGTATTTTAATGCTTACTTATTGATTTTATTATGTAATATTTTTGATTATAAAATGTGCATACTTATCTTTTAAAAATAAGCTTTTAGATAAATATAAAAGTGACTTCATGTTAGTTTATAAATTATGTATGCTTTTGATTAAATTTATTTTAACTCTTCATACAAATTTTTTTTAAAACAATTTATCTTATGTTAAAATTAAAATGTAAGGATATTAAACAAATGAAATTTTAAATTTAAATCTTATCTAAAACTCAAGTTGAACCATATGTTTATGATAATAAGAAATTAACTTTGTTATAAAAATTTAAACTTCAAATATCATTTCAAAAGCATTAAATCAAATTAACCTTTCAAATTTCAAATTATATATTAAAGTTTGAAAACTCTTGTTAAATTCAAATCAATAATTTTCCTATTTCAAATATATATAAACATTTCAAATAGAAAAACAATTTAACATTAAATTTGAAATTTACTGCGTTGAATTTTACAACACAAACCAAATCATAATATATATATATATATTCATATATATGTATTACAATTTGAATATAAAGTTTTTAGTACATTAAACTTCCCTATTTACAAGATATATCAATATATATATTATAAATAGAAAATATTTTTGATTAGCTTCTGGAAAATAAATCTTACCAATTTTAAGTTGCGAAAATAAATATTCCAAATTAAAATATTATAAAGTTTCAAAAGAATTAAATCTTTCCTATTTATATTGTTGAGAAAATTATTGATAGATATTAAATTATTATCATTAATCTTTAAAATAATTTTAACTTGTCAATTTATAATATAAAATGATCAAATCAATTTAATTATTATCAAATATTATTAAATTGATATTGCTCAAAATTGATATTGATTATTGATATGCATCCATAAAGGAGATGTCCTTTAGTGGAGTCGACCAATTGATCTATCCTTAGCAGTGGGTAATAGTCCTTCAGACAAGCTTTGTTTACATCTATATAATCCACGCAAGTTTGCCACTTTCCGTTAGATTTCTTTACCAGAACCGGATTCGCCAATCATTTGGGTAAAAGACTTCTCGGATAAACCCATTTTGCTGCAATTTCTTGACTTCTTCCTTTAAGGCATCAGTCCTCTCCTTATCGAATTGTCTTTTCTTTTGCCAGACCGGAGGGATCTCCGGATTGATATTCAGGGCGTGATTCATGACCGTAGGGTTAATTCCAACCATGTCAGAGTGGATCCAAGCAAAAACGTCCTTAGTGGCCTTTAACAATTCTATCAATCCTGACTTTAAGTGCTCTTCAAGATCCTTTCCTACTCCGATTGTTTTGGTAGAATCGGTAGAATCTATTGGAATTTCTTCTGTTTCTTCAACCGGCTTAACTCTCTCAACCTCCTTCCGACAATTTAGCTCTGTAACAATTTCACTTTTTTATATCGAGTTGGAATCCATTCTCTTCCGCTCCCCATAAACTGCAAAACAACTTGCAGTAATACGTTTGTCAGTTTTATTAGATTTTTTCTTTGCTTCGAATGATGGATGTAGAAATCCATCGTCCGAAGGCTGTAATGTAATGGAAGAATCTAATTAACAAGCGAACTCCTTGTTATATTGCCTCAAAGTTGCAAAATACATTTCTCTTGACCCAAATTGCTCTCCTCGGATAGTTCCCCATCCACTCTTAGTAAGGATCTCCAGAGTCAGATATTTTGCTTCGTCTAGTGCGGGACGTCCAAAGGAAGCGTTGTAGAATGATGACTGATCTATGACCACAAAGGTTTTTTCAAAAACACGGGAGCACTGAGGAAGTCCCAGTTGATCCAAAAGCTTCACATGCCCAAGTGGAGTTATTCCTTTATTGTTGAACCCAAAGAGAGGTTCAGGGCTAGGCTCAAGTTAGTCTTTGGAGATTCCCATATGATCAAATGCATGTTGAAATATTACATTTACAGCACTTTCAATATCAACCAATATTTTTGTAACCATCGAGGATCCTATCTGAGCTATAATCATTAATGGATCATTGTGGGGATGATGGATTCCTCTTCTCAATTCTTGGAGACTGATCACCAAAGTTTGCATGTTGATGTTGTATTTTGGGTTCTTGAGTGGTGGTTCTTCTTGCATATAAAATACACCCTTCCTGGCTTCATGAATGTATGTATTCCGGGCATTTGAACTTTTTCCCGCGGGATGAGGTCCAATGTATATGACATCAATTCTGCTTTGGGTGGACACAGGCTTAGTGGGTCTTCGTCTTCAATTATATTCACAGCATTACCAACAGGTTTTCTTGCCTTAGCCACAGGCAGGAAAGTCTATTGCAGATTCTTTACAAACTCCTTCAATTGTCCTTCTCGAATTAATTTGTGAATTATTCTAACCAGTACCTTACACTCGTTGGTTCTGTGACCATTCGCGTTATGGTAAGCATAATATTTATCTCCTTACTTCTGTTTTGGGTAATTTCTAGCTTTGAACGAGGTCGGGAAATTGACCTTCTCTTGGGTCATTGCATAGATGTAAGAAATAGGTCGATTTAACGCCACCGCATTAGTATTAGCCTCATCCTATCCAGCTCTTTTTTAGGAATCCTTTCTGGGCTGAATTTACCACTGTCCTTCTTTTGATTAAATTTTTCTTTGAATAGTACAATTCATCTATCTGGATGATCATCTTGAAAATGGAATTCTTGTAAATCCCAGCATCCATGGATAAACAAATCCTCATAGAAAGGAGAATTGACTATGAGACCTGAGTGAACTGCAATGACCTTTTCTCTATCATTTATTCCTTTGGCTTTCAAAGCTTCAATGTTGAACCACTACAAGTAATCTCCTATTGACTCACCATGGTTCTGTCTAATATTAGCAAGTACCGTATAGTCGATAGAGGGATCTTTGCAGATGCAAAACTAAGCAGGGAACTCATAAGAGAATTGCTTCCAAGAGTAGATCGTGTTCTCATGATACTGTTGGTATTATTTAGCAGCTCCTTGTAGTATGACTGGAAAAAGCCAACATCTAATGGTGTCGGAAGCATTGTACAAATCCATTTGACTGTCGAATTCCATCAAATGGTTGTTTGGATCAGTTGTTCTGTGATATTTCATTGTAGGGACCTTTACGTGCGGTGGGATAGGAACTGACATTATTTCATCAATGGAAGGAGAACCCTCTCATTGTCATTTACTCTCTTATCCTATGTTCTCTTACACTTGACATTCAATAGATATTTCATAGCCTTCTCTACTACATCTTTGAGGTAAGCCTCACTGTTCAAGTAATTCCCTTTATCTGATTTGTAGCCATCTGATGTAGAATTGGCAGAACAATCCTTATCTTCCTCTTGGACCCTTCGTTGATAGTTTGCCTTTAGCGGAAGGCAGTCATTATTTTTAGGCAAGGAAATATTAGCTTTACTCTTCGCAGCATCCGTGTTGATTTTCAAACTTCTTCTAGGAGAGACAACTTCCTCTCCTTCCGTCGTAGCTTTCATGGATGACCGGTGAGATAGTACTTCATTTAGGAGATTCTTCATCTCTGCCATTTGTCATTCTAAATATGTGATTTTAGCAATGAGGTCCTCTGGCTGAAGATTTTGAGTTGGAGCCAATTGTGGAGACAGTCGAATTTGAACAGGTGGTGGAGTTGGTTGAGCTGGGGTGGAAGACTGCCTCTGTTCCCTATTCCTAGGGTTAAAATATGGTGAGACATTTTCCGCCAGTGAAGTTACGTGTTCGCCCCTTTCATTGACGGTGGAAATCCTTTTTGATTTTGTTTTCCTATAACAAACCAAATTCCCATAATTAGTTGTACTAATATAGCAAGGTCGGAGATTTGGGCCTGCCTTCTAGTGCCAAAAATGTTAACAAGATTTCTTGTTAACACCCTCGATGCTTCATATAAGATTGTTTTAGATGGGCTCAACTTTGCAGTTGAGTAGATTCACATATTTCGAATAAAATGACTAGTCGGAAGGGTTAAGGCCTTAGTTTTAACCTTAGTCTAAGGTGGACAATATCGAATGGGTTTTGAGAAATTGTTCACCATTTTTTATGAAATTGGGTAGAAGATTAACTAACCCATTAATCATGCCGAAAGGTTGAGGTTCCATTCATACCTTTCGGCTTGGTTGGAATAATAAAATTACTAAATCCCCCATCCTGACCGAGAAGTTTAAGAAGTCATTTAAACCTTTCAATCTGGTTTCTACTATTATTACTTCCTCTTTTAGGAGCTAGTTATTCAACCTTGTCAATTCATCGAATTCCACCTCCCATAGAGATCGAGAGCAATCAATCAATGATCACGTCTCCTTTCGATCTTGTCGGAACGTTGTAAACCTTTTGATGTGGTCGATAGGAGATGTTACTCTACTTTTCATTTTCCTATTGCTTTTGGCCTCTTTGGTTGATATTCTTTTCATGAAAACCCTTCGAAAAGAATGCATCGTCCTAATATGCTCAGACAAAAATAAGAGCAGATTTTATATGCTAGGGAACCGTATTAGGAACGGATCTACAAGTTGTATTTCCCTTTTTGTGACCGGAGCTAAGAAAAAAGGGACAAGACTTGTGAAATGTCTAATTACAGTCCCATGTCATATACTTGAAATAAACAAAGAAGATAAGAAATAACTCATATATGATCAGTCGTTAATATTGAATTAATGCCTAACCATGATCATCCCCAAATTCAAAGTCAATTGCAAGCCACAATTCTCTTTATTTTCTAATGATGAAGTTTGATACATAATTTAAGGTACCAATCCCCAATTTAATTTCCAAATTGGGGTTACAAAGTAGCGAGCAGAAGCAAGAGTAGTTGAATTATAGCAGAATGAGAAGAAAATTGGATCTCGAAACTGGACCCCTTGGGTCCTATTTATAGAGGCAGGCGGCTTTCCCTTCATCTTCATGCCTTTGACTAGGATGATAGGTCGCCTTTTATATGTGGTTGTAAACCTTTCGACCTTGTCGAAAGGTTTGTCCACTGTACATCATCATGGACCTTTGAACATTGTCGAAGGGTTTGTATTCATGAACCTTTCATCTTTTCTGAAGAGTCTGTCTTTTATATGATATTGTGAACCCTTTGACCTTGTCGGAAAGTTGCTTCCTTAGTTGACTTTTGTGAATCCTTCGACCTTGTTGAAAGGTTCCTTCGCTACTTAACTACTATCAAGAGTTGTGCTTTTCTTGAATGTTGTCGGAAGGTTGTCTTTCATTATTTCTTGACCTATGTATGCTGCCTTTATCGTAAACCTTTCAACACTGTCGAAAGGTACTAAGTATATGTTCCAACCGATTCGAAAGTCTTATTATGCTTTCGAAAAGGTCATTATAGAGTTGCATGCCCTTGTCTTGACTACTCCATCCTTTTCGGAAGGTAAAAACTCTTTGAATGTCGAGAGATGAAAACCTTCGTCTCCTTCAAAAGGTTTGGGACTGCTACAAACTATTATCCGCATTCCTTCGACTTTTTTGAAAGGTTTAGTGTGAATTTCTTTTCTTTAGTCTTTGTTTTATGTCAGATGGTTACGAACCCATTTTCCTATTTCGTTCAGGAGGTGCTTAGCGGTTTTGTATCTAGCTGCCTCGTTGTGCTTTAGTATTTCATTCCTTCATACCCGTGAAGCTTCATTCTGAAGTTCTCACGTGCTTCTACTTTATTAGCGTTGTACAATCCTTTCGACATCGTCAAAAGGTGATTTCTCCTGATGTTCTTTATCTATGCGGAAGGTTTTCGAAATGCCTTCTTTATCTTCATTCATATTTTATGGTTGACAATAATATTGTACTTTCTTATATTAGAGCTCTACTTGAAAACTCATTAATGGAGGAAATACAAAAACTCAATTTAATACACCTCACGGCTAGGTAAGAGTGACCAAATAAGGAAAGGACAATGGACGTAGAGACTTTTGGCCGAACCATTATAAAAGCTTGATCAAATCATGTCTCATTAATCTCTTCATTCGGTTCAAAATTCCCACTAGATTTTGGACTTCGAGGTGTTGGTGTAGACGAAAAATTGCACTAACATGTACCATAAGCATTGGTATATACTGTAATGTCTTTGTACCATTGGGCAATACCAAAATAGGTGTGCTATTCAATGCCTCCTTTAGCTTAATAAAAGCATCCTTACACATCGCATCTTACGAGAAAACTAAATTCTTATTATAAGGCGGGTTAGAGGAGTAAAGATCGTTGCAAAGTCCTTAATGAACTTCCAATAGTCGATTGTCAAACCAAGGAAACTTCCAACTTCCGTGACATTCTTGGCCACATGCCAATCATAAACTGCAGCACCTTTGCTAGGATCGACCACCGGCCCACTTTTTGAGACAGTGTGTCACCACAAACGTACCTCCTCTCCCTAAAAGTGGTACTTCAAAAACTTCACCTTCAATTTATGCTCATGGAATATACTGAGCACTTCTTCTAAATGTAGCATGTGCTACTCTTCACTCTTCAAATAGACTAAAATGTCATCTACAAATACTACAAAGAACTTACTAAGCAACCCTCTAAAAACTCGGCTCATCAAATCTACAAAGTATGCAGGTGCATTGGTCAGTCTGTAGGGCATGACAAACCATTCATATAGTCCGTCAGGTGTATGGAAGGAAGTCTTCTAGATACTATCCTTAGCTACACTCAACTAATGGAATCTAGTAGACAAATCAAGCTGCGAGAGCACCTTTGATCCAACCAACTGATCAAAGAAATCGTCTATATGGGTAGTGGATACCTGTAACAACCGGCATCCTAGTAGACCCAAATTTTTGCTAAATCGAAAACCCAAGTCAAATCAAAGTATGGATCATTGGTTTGGTATCCTACATATAAAATGAATGAATGCATATTAGAGCACTAACAATATAACTCACAACGGAATATAAAATATAATAAGTCACATAGTTACAAACCAAGATTGGCACTTTAATGTCTAGTGTCCTTCTCAGTGTCGAGCTTGCATAAAGAACCTGTCCTTTCACTGTTCCTACCTTGTACCTGTACCTATCCGTCTAACTATCCTATAGGTTGTAATAAGGAGGGGGTCAAAACAATATTCTGATGACCTAAAAATCAAACAACTTATACATAACACTAATTTATGTTGATTGCCTTCTATAACATGTTATGTATTTTTATATTTTTAATTAATCATCTCAACTTCACATACACATATGACATGTCTCATCTACTCATAGTGACTATAACTACATGTATGCATATACACACATACACACAAATATATAAGTTCCATGGTCCTACATTAGAGCAAGGTGCTATCACCGCTAGTATCCATAACTCAACAACGGTCAGGTTCCATCACCCTCGCCGTATCATGTTTTCATCGCTGCACGCACGGAGGAAATCCTATAGTGCCTAATATCGGCTTTTTAATAATTTATCCCCAATCTATCTTGCTTTTGAGAATTTTCAACTTGTCTGCTTTTTATTTATAGACTCGGCTCTATGAACTACATATAATAGTGGACTCAGCACCATGGGCTATGGACTTTGCTCCATAGACAACCCTATATGTTTTTGAAAGACCTCTATGAAAGGGTCAGTTAAACTTGCCTCCTAACTAACTAGCAAAAAACTATGGCGGTACATGGCCTAACATGGACCGTACACTATTAGGGAGTGTATCCCGCTAGGTGTATCCCCCATCTTTCCCGCTGATCGCTCAGGATCAATGACATTCTTGACATTTGTACAGTCCCAACGCCTTAATTTGGTACCAAGATACTAACATAGTATCATTCTTCGCTCGCTATCCAATTTAGATTGTCTATTGCAATCAAGGAAATAACCTCCCTTTGATTTATTAATGCAGATTCCACTAATGGTGTTCCTTCACCTATACATAAGCCTATATACTCCACCGTTCCTACAGTTGAGTATGTCCCACATCGGTATAATATATACACAACTGCTGGTGGCCTCTTGTAGTGGACAGATGTAACGACCCGTAACTTCGCTACTTCGAAAATGAGAGATTTCATTTGTTTTAAATTTAAAACGGTTTAAACTTAAATAAACAAGTTATATATAATAGATAATAATAGAGAAATTATTTATTCTTATAGTTGATAATTTAAAAAGTATAAATTTGGATTTTAGATCAAATCAACAAAAGTTAAGTTTTGTTAAAAATAAATAAATGCTTCAATAAATAGGTTCAAATGTTTATTTAAAAAGATAACTATCATTAAAAACATATAATAAAGATAATAAAAGTATATTAAAATACTTATAAGTATGTTAATAATCATTTTACAAAAATAACCAAATTTTGTCGCACTTTGTCAGTTTTACATACACCGTAAAATTAGAGATTTTGATATTATTTAAATATGATTTTAAAATATAAAGAGACATGTTTTAATTCATTTAAAAAATTAAAAAGTTTATTTTTAAATTTGGTTTACATAAATAAATAGTTTAACTAAAACGTCAAAATGTGACCGTAAAAACGACGTTTTGTCGATTAAAAGTTGTCGCAATGTCATTACACCTTTACTTTCTTATATTGGAACATATATTCAAATAGTGCAAGTATTAAGTAATTCACTAATCAAGTTTACTTTTACTAAATAAGGTTAGAAACTTCTAGAAAACAATTAAGAAAAAGTAAGCACAAAAAGACAAAAATGTCATTTCAAAGCAAAACGTAAAACATCAAATCAAAGAAACATAATTATTACTTAATTTACTTAATATCTAAGTGAAAATGATATAAAGCAATGATTTGAAATGCGCTATTAAGTGTTGAAAAAAATAAGATTACTTTATAAGTAAGTAACGGTATTTTGGTCTTTTTACAAAATATTATTTCAATCCAAAACTTTTTTTATAAATAAACATCAACTTTCTCACTTTTTTTCACTTCTTCTTCTTCTTCCTTTTCCAAGATTTTCTCTACCACTTTAATGGCTTCTTCTTCTCTTCCAAATGCTTACTAGCTTTTTCAAAATCATATCAAATCAACTCCAAACACCACCAAACTTTGCCAAAGACCTTAGAATACCATTAGAACATGGTTTAGCATCTAAGAAGTGAATAAATAATGGAGGAAGGAGTGGAATAGGGCATGGCTGAACCTATGGAGGAAGAGGAGCAAGTTTGCGAAGCTCCGAAATACGAAAAAGAGAAGAAAGTGCCGTCGATTTCATTCCAAGGAGCTAGAAGCAAATTCAAGGTGCCACGCAAGCTCTACCGAATTTTTCGAAGTTGATTACTTGAAGTTTAAGTGAAGTATTGTTAGAAAGAATGTTGGTAGGAAGTTAATCTTTTGAAAAAAGGTGAGTACTCAAATTTACTAATTAATCCATAACTTATTTCAAGTATAATGATTTGAGAGTTTAAATATGTTGAATGAATGTTTGATAAATTGGTTGCAAATTGGTTGATTGTGTGATTGTTTATGTGGTTGATAATTTGTTTGATAAATGATAAGAAAAATGATTAAAAATCAACCATAGTTAATTCAATGGAAATTAAATCCATATAAATGTGTGTATGGAAATTATTTAGCCTCTTAATGATTTCAAAATATCTAAAAAGATTGAAAATGATATTATAATAACATAATATTATAATATGAAACGAAATGAAAAATGAATTTGAAATGATGGTAATGTTGTTTAAAATGATTTAGAAACGTTTTATAAATATTTAAATGTGTTTCCAAGAAGTTTGAAAAGAAATTGAAAAAACAAGTCAAAACTATGCGCGTCGCGTAACAGTAGTTTGCGATTTCGCGCTATAAAAGTTAAATGTGTGTACAAAGTGGAACATAGCTTGGAATTCTTCGAGATAAGAATTTTCGGGTCTACTATATCCATAGTTTCCAAAAGAAGAAAGAAAATCAAGATTTCATTAAGTAGATTTTGAAATATGTCCAAAACAATTTTCTAAAAAAATCGCGGTTTTGTAGTTCGAAATCCAGAAAAGGATTTCTTTATAAATGATATTTTTAAATGATTAAAAATATGAAATAAATTTGATAAATCTATTAAAATGGTTTAAAAGATATTTGGAATGGAAAATATGAATTTTCAAATATTAAAAAGTTGTTTAAATCAAATAAGCTTATATAGCACTTTCTACAACACTTTTCTGCTGCGAATTCTATAACTTTTGGTATATGAGTTTAAATGTAACGACGTTTCCCAGAATCAATAGTGAATGTTTTTAAAAGAATAACTAAGTGTTTTAAATGATTTTTTGAAAGTTTAATAAATCATTTCTAAAATGAAGATTAGTAACTAAGTATGCGGAAACGACTAGTACAGTTTTCCCGCCTGTGAGATCTGAGAAGATAAAACAAGGTGTTTAACTAAGGTTAGGGATGGAGCAACCAGTGCCCTGAACTTGCCTGGCCAATGTTTTCTCTTTTTAGGCGAGGGGTGGAATAGATCGAAAGGAAAGCCCGGATGCTCTAAAAGATCATATTTAAGTTTTTCCAAGATAAAAGAAAAGAAACTAATTTTCGAAATAAAATATATTGAGGACAATGATCGTTAAAGACAAAGATATTCATAGTGTATGATTACTTGCCATTAGTCCCTGGAGGTGAAACTTTCCATTAGTCCGTGGAGGTGAAACTTGTCATTAGTTCCTGGAGGTGAAATTTACCATATCTAAGGTGGCAGTGGTACTCTGTTATGAAAATCTTCGATTTGCAAGAATATGATTTGAAGTTAAGAAAGAAATCTTTGATTAAGGTTTAATGAATGATTTGGAAAGGTTTTCCTAAGTAAAAGACAAAATAATTAGGATTTAAGAAAAGTTTAAATAAACCAAATGATTTGATAAATGAGGCTTAATGATTCCATAGATAAATTTAAACTGAAGATGAACTAATTGATTGATGATTGATATCCACATATGAAATTAACATTTTTTTAAGCGATGATTGGCTTCGAAGGAATCAGAGTCGGATTTGGATGATTCCTATCCGAAAACCACTTCAAACCAATGTATACGTTCGAAAGTGAACACATGTTGAAGATGATGATTATTAAAGACCGTGGATCTTTATAGCGTGAAGACTGCTTGTTGAACATGCTCTGGTTGGCCACTATTATAGAGTTATTTATAGCAGTGGTCTCCTCGTGATGGAGATTTTTCGGATTACAAGGGCTTCTCGCCTAGTAATGGCCGAGGAAAGTGCCTTCGGTTTCGTTCAGTCCCAGAACGAACTTGTATGGATTTTGGTCTGACATTGTATTCTAAATCACATTTGAGTGGTTTTTATAAACGTATATCAGTTGGTGGCGGAGTAAGACAACTTCTCTTAGCTTAACACCCTTTCCCAAGACATACGAGCTCAGGAAGTTATAATTTTCTAGAAATAAGTCGTGTGACGTGGAATGACAATGTGGCATTCAAAGTGGAACCTGTTATGATCAAAGCGTGGTTTTGTATGAAAAGCATGGCTTTGAAGAAATTGAGCGTAGCTTCGCGAGCCTCACACCCCGGTTGTGATGGAATTCTATGTGCTCATATGTGTGCTCGCATTTCTGATAGTAATGATTTGGATTATCATATGTTCTGAGCCCTAGGTACCACATACGTCTGGGCCTTAAGGCATTTATTGCCCCATGTGGATAAAGTGGTTAGCTTAGAAAAGCAGGGAACTACCGATTATCAGTTGTAGTGTAGCAAGTATAGTTCCAAGTGACTAGTTTGAGAAAAGTGATTAAGGCACCGTGGGAACTATGTTTGTTATGCGTGGATTGGAGAAAAGGTTACTAGTTTCCTATCATGTTGGAAATCCAATCCCAATACGAGATTTACGGTTTTGATTTTGTTGACACGCTATATTTTGATCAATGACAATGTGCTTCAACAAAAAGGAAGAGATATGTGCAAAGCAAAAGGAAGAACGATGAAGACCGAGGATAGCATGAGTATAATTTAAATATAGGTCTTAGTTTAGATTTATTATTAAAATCTATGCTCAAGAGGCTTGCAAAAACACTAGTACACGTTTTATAAATTTCATTTTCTAGATAAACATTCACTGTGCAAAAACCAATAGTTCAGTCGACTGAACAGGTAAGCCCAGTCAACTGAACCTGTTACACATACAAACATGCACAGTTCCAGTCGACTGAAACAACCTGCTCAGTCGACTGAATGAGTATTCCTGAAATTTTTTTACATTTCCAGTCGACTGAAATCCCTGTTCAGTCGACTGAATTTCAACCTGCGAATTTTCTCTGAATAGACACTTTCTTCCTCCTAAGAGTTGCAACCATTCTCCAATGGAAATGGAAGCATCTCTTGTCTGCATCTCTAGCCAACAAATGCATCTCTTCTACACCTATATATACATGGTTCTAACATCTTCAATTTATCAATTTTCTTATAATCTCACTACTTTCTTGAACATATTTTATATTGTCTAAAAGTTTTCAAAGCAATCACCAATCTATTGCTTGAATCTCTGCTTTTTTTATAACATTCTTTTGATTCATAGCAATTCACATTTCCTAAATCTTCACAAACACATTGCATACTCTCGAGGATAAGATTATAGGAATATTGTACTACATTGGACTCATTATTGTTGACAAGAACACAACAAGTCGAATAATTGTTTTTAGTAATTGAGTTGAAGTCCTCTTCGGTAGTTGAGGCAAGAAATCCCGTTCCGTTGTTCGGGTAAGTTGTAAACCTATTCCTCCGGGTTAAGAGTGGGTTTTAGTTAGTAGAATTCCTAAGTGAGGCTTAGGGACTGGACGTAGGACTAGAGGTCCGAACCAGTATAAAATCCTGGTGTCTACTTTACTTATTGCTTGTTGTTATTTACCTATACCATCCACTATTCCATATTATATGATCCTACCGCATAACTTCATTCAATTGGTATCAGAGCAAGGCCGTCCTATAACCGTAACACCGTCATTAGACATATTGATAATATGGAAAATAACGTAAGTACAAGCACAACATCTGCTTATAGTTCTACATTTGCGAAAGGACAATCTACCCAAAGACCCCCCTATTCAATGGACTAAACTATAACTATTGGGCTACAAGGATGAGGATTTATATGCAAGCAACAAGTTTCGAAGCCTGGAATGCCACTCAAGCAGAGTTCGTTGTACCCACGACCGATTATCCTACATGGACACAAACTCAGAAGAATGAAGCTAGTGCAAATGCCAAAGCTATGAATATGCTATTTTGCGCCCTGGATATAAATGAATTCAACGGTGTTAGCATATGTGCTACTGCATATCAGATATGGGAAACACTTAGAGTCATACATGAAGGCGCAAACAAGGTCAAAAAAACAAAGATATCCATGCTAAAGAACCAATTCCAAAACTTTATAATGCGACAAAATGAATCCACCAATGACATGTACTCGAGATTTCAAGACATTCATCATGCCTTAATAGGACTAGGAGAAAAATACACGGACTTTGACATTGTGCCTAAAGTTCTAAATTCACTCACTGGTGAATGGGAGAGGAAAGTACTAGCAATCGAGAAAGCAAATGATCTATCTACAATGAAACCAGAGGAACTAACTGGAAATCTTATGTCGTATGAAGTAAATATGCAAGCTAAGAAAGATCAAGCTCAAGAAAGAAAGAATGTAGCTTTTCATGCGGAAAAGGAAGAATCAGAGTCTGAAGATGAGGATTTAGCATTTATAGCCAAAAGTTTCAAGAAATTCTTAAGATATAGAAAAGGAAATAAAAACGGATTCAATAAGAATTTCTTGTACAAACCTACATCCTCGAATATAGAATGTTTCAACTGTCACAAGAAAGGTCACATGCACAAGGATTGTCCATAGCAAAAGAAGGAGAATCGGAAAGCTCTCAATAATAAAAACAAGAGAGAGAAATTCAAAAAGAAGGCATTCTCTATAACATGGGACGATTCAGATTCTTCTTCATCTGAAAGTGAAAATGATCTCAACAATGAATAGGCGAATGTATGCTTTATGGCTCAAGAATCTGAGGTTAGTAATTTAACTTTCAATGATTTAATTGAAGTAAACACTGAACTTTTGAGCACAATAAAAACTCCTAAAAAGAAACCCAAGGAAACTTGTGAAAATCAAAACAAAGCTGAATTTGAAAGGGATATGTTTAAAGATGAAAAGAAATTTTTAGAAGAAGAACTTGAAAAACTCAAGAATCTCATTCAAATTCGGAAACTCAATTATCACTTTTAAGTCAAGAAATTAAACTCAATAAAGAATGATATAATTGTTTCTAAAAATCATGAGTTAAAAACTAAGATTAGACAAGTTGAGTTAGAAAATAATAGTCTTCAAGCTAGATTAGATAACATCACTAAAAATGTTTCTAAATTCAATAAAGGAAGAGAAAATTTATCTAAGATTTTAGAAAATTCTCAATTCTCTTCAAATAAACATGGATTGGGATATAAAAAGGAGTCAAAAATTCCTAAAAAGAAAAATACAAATTTTAAGAGGGATATTGATTCAAAACAACAAAAGTTATTAAGAGAACCTATTAAAACAAAAGTAGAAACCAAGATAGTCAAAATTTGGGTTCCAAAAACTAACAATATTTTAATCAGGAATAAATATATTAAAACATTTATGGATGGTGTTCATAATGATAAAAACTATATTTATATAAAGGATACTGAACCGAATTGGGTTTGGTTTCCTAAGCTCTAACTTTTAGGACCCTATTAAAAGTGCGTACCAATAATTTCATATTTATTTTCAGGTCCCACTCAAAAAGAAGAAATGGATACTAGACAGTGGTTGCTCAAAACACATGACCGACGACAAAGATATGCTTACAAACATCACATACTTTGATGGTGGCTCGGTTACCTTCGGAGACAATTCAAAAGGTTATATCATTGGCAAAGGGGATGTGAGCAATTATGGTACATCGAATTTACCTTTTATAACAAATGTTTCATTAGTTGAAAATCTAAAACATAATCTACTAAGCATAAGTCAACTTTGTGACAAGGGTTTTAAGATAACTTTTTCGGAAATAAATGTAGTATTTTTGATCAAAACCAAAATATTTTTTTTAGGGAAATAGAGATAGGAATATTTATGTTCTAAATATGAAAATTAATCATAATACAAATATGTGTTTACTAGCCAAAGATAATGATCCTTGGTTATGGCACAAAATATTTTGTCATATTAATTTTGAAACTATTAGAAAACTTTCTAAAAATGAATTAGTAAGAGGTTTACCCAAGAGAAACTTTAAAATAAAAAATCTTTGTGATGATTGTCAAAAAGGAAAATTAACAAAGTCGTCTTTCAAATCTAAGAAAAATATTTCAACTTTATAACCACTAGAATTACTTCATATGGATCTATTCAGTACAACACTGGTTCAATCCATTAATCATAATCGATATGTATTTGTAATAGTTGATGATTTCTCAAGATATACATGGACTATTTTTATGAAAAATAAAAGTGATACTTTTGAGCATTTTAAAACATTTGTCAAAAGAGTTCAAAACACTAAAGATTTGAAGATTAAAAATATATGAAGCGATCATGGAGGTGAATTCAAAAATGAAGCTTTTGAATCTTTTTGTAAAAAGAAAGGAATAAATCATAGATTTTCATTTCCTAGAACTCCTCAACAAAATGGATTTGTAGAAATAAAGAATAGAACATTACAAGAATGTGCAAGAACATTATTAAATGGAAGTTTTCTACCAAAACATTTTTGGGCAGAAGCCGTAGCTACTACATGTTATGTATTAAATCGTATATCAATTAGATCATTAACTAAAAATACTTCATATGAACTATTTAATAACAAAAATCCAAATATATCTTACTTTAAAATATTTGGATCAAAATGTTTTATTTTAAATACAAAAGATCAACTTGGAAAATTTGATCCAAAAGCTGACGAAGGAATTTTTGTAGGATACTTAGAACGAAGTAAGGCGTATCGAGTATTTAATAAACGAACAAACATAATTGAAGAAACTTTACATATATCTTTTGATGAAAATTTTAATAAAAATTTGAGTATAAAAGATGATGAAGAATTTATAAATATAGAAAATACAAACCTTGAAAATTGTAGTAATCAACTAAGATCTCTACCAAGAATATTACGAGATCACCTAGTACAAAATATAATAGGTGAAATGAATTCTCAAGTTAAAACAAGAAGTCGACTAAATCAAATGGGACATGTTGCTTTCATTTCAAAAATAGAACCTAAAAATCCTAAAGAAGCATCAACAGAAGATTACTGGATTGTTGTCATGCAAGAAGAATTAAATCAATTTGAACGTAACGATGTTTGGGAGTTAGTTTCCCGTCCCAATAATCAATCAGTTATAGGAACAAAATGGGTTTACAAAAATAAAGTAGACGAACAAGGTAATATAACTAGGAATAAAGCTAGGCTAGTAGCACAAGGATATAATCAAGAAGGTATTGATTTTGAAGAAACTTTTGCTCCAGTTGCAAGACTTGAAGCAATACGTATTCTATTAGCCTTCGCATGTTTTCGCAATTTTAAACTTTATCAAATGGATGTTAAAAGTGCATTTTTAAATGGTTTTATTAAAGAAAATGTATATGTAAAACAACCCCCTTTATTCTCTCATGAAAAATATCCGGATCATGTATATAAATTAAAGAAAGCATTATATAGTCTTAAACAAGCACCTCGTGCTTGGTATGAGAGACTTAAGAGCTATCTACTAGATTCGGGATTTCAAATTGGAAAAGTAGATCAAACTCTTTTCGTTAAAAATACTACTAAAGATATTTTAATAATTCAAATATATGTAGATGATATTATATTCAGTTCGACAAATGAAAACTTATGTAAAGAATTTTCAAATATAACGACTAAGGAGTTCGAAATGTCTCATATGGGAGAGCTATCCTATTTTCTCGGACTTCAAATTAAATAATTAACAAATGGAATTTTCATAAACCAAGAAAAATATTGTGCTAATCTAATTAAACGTTTTGGAATGGAAAACACTTCTGCTAAACCTACTCCTATGAGTACCACTACTCATCTCGATCGAGATGAAAATGACAAAAGTGTAGACCAAAAATTGTTTAGAAGTATGGTAGGCTCCTTACTTTGCTTAACTGCTAGTAGACCAGACATAATGATGAGTGTATGTCTATGTGCACATTTTCAATCTAACCCTAAAGAATCACATTTAGGAGCTGTAAAACGAATTATGCGATATCTTGACTATACTAAAGATTTTGGTCTTTTCTATCCAAAAGAGTGTCCATTCGAGTTAGTATCATTTAGTGATGCTGATTTTGGTGGATCTCGAACAGATAGAAAAAGTACAAGTGGTACGTGCCATTTCATTGGAAAATCACTTATATCTTGGTCTAGTAAGAAGTAAATTGTGTTTCGCTTTCCACGTGTGAAGCGGAATATATACCAGCCGGTTTAGCTTGTACTCAAGTCTTCTATATGCAACAAACACTTAAAGATTTTAATATAAATTTAACAAATTCTACAATATATTTGATAATACAAGTATAATAAATTTATCTAAAAATCCGATAAATCATTCTCGTATAAAACATATTGATATTCATCACCATTTTCTACGTGAAAATATCGAAAAAGGAATCATAAATTTAGAATATATTTCTACCGAAAATCAAATTGCCGATATATTTACTAAACCATTACTAGAAAACTCATTCATAAAATTACGACGAGAATTAGGAATAATATCTTTCAAAGATATTTTGAAGTAGCTAATATTTTATACACTAAACCTATATTGACCATTTTCGAAGAAAATATTAACCATTCATTAGCTAATATTACATAACCATCCATTTTCAAAGAAAATATTAACCATTAATTTAATTTCTGGTTATAAATTCTTAATGATTTAACACCACATTCTTTTTGGAACTTTCATACTATATATATACATCTATACATATGTTATTTTCAAAAAAATTACAGAGTTTGAAAATCCAATATAAAAATGTCTTCCAACAATTCATACTCTCCAATCAACATTACTGTCACGACCCGAACTCGATGTCCAACAAACAACATCAAATTCGTTTCGCGGGAGCTTGCAACACCATTAAATGATAAATAACATAGCGGAAATAAAAGATGATATCACTGATATAACATGCATACAATATCCGATACATCAATTTGATACAATGATAATCATCAACATCAGAGAATATACAACATAGAATACAGCGGAACACGATACAATACGAAATAAGTCTTCTCAGAATATAATACTGCGACTCTGATCCAAAAAGCTCCAAAGACAAAGCTCCAAAACTCCCATCTCGATCCACCATCAAGATTTGCACCAAGCTAAGCAAGTCTCATCCATATCCAAAGAAACTGAACTAGCTCCAGATGATCTACTGAACCTAACTATCTGAAAAACCAAACACTAGACTGCCCGTGTAGAAAATTTTGAGCACCCAGAGTTTAGGAAATAAACAATAAACTCTGGATCAGTCATGGGACTGGTGTGAGCAAACAAAAAACAGTTTATCTTTAAAACAATCAAAGATTTAAACTTTTATAATCTCAATGCTTTTAAAAATGAGACTACCATAAGGCCTCCCGCACACACACACAATGCAAACGCAGAATCGGAGGAGATTTCTCCTTATGATAGTCAAAGATGCTTGATACGCATTAAAAAGAACATTTGATATTATTGCTAGTGCATAGTGTAGAGAAAATTCATTTCGAAAGTAAAGATATAAATCTTAGCCAGCATAGACATTTCGAACTATGCCTACTATAGCTACCATGTTCAATAGCGGGTTACCGCCATATTCCATGGCAGGTTATACAACTAAAACCGTACAAGGCTCGTATTTGAAGAATGGATTTTCCAACAAATGGTCAGGCCAAGGAACTTCCCATTGCCACATGGAAACGCCTCTGGAAGGACGCCCCGAGAACCAACCGTTCTCCGCTAAAAAAAGCCGGGAACCCCTTTTCCCAAGGGATATTACAAACCCTTAGATATGCCACCCCCGGTCCTTTGGGACCTTTAAACGAGAGCTCTCTAACCAACATCACACCATAATAATAAGTGTTTCAACATGAGTAAATATCTGGGCTCCATACCATGATACTACCCTTTTCCAGAAGGAATGGCCATACCCTAGGGAAGCGATCCCTGGAAACCTTGCCGCACAATTCCTGTTTCGACCATTACCGGTTTGTGAGGCTCGACGAAGTCACGTCCACAAAAACATACTTTATACAAAAGCCATGCTTTGGGTCAACAAATGATCATAGAAATGATCACCAAGATAGACGATCAAATAAATGATCCTATCACAAATAATCAACACAATGATCATTTCACAGCAACACTCAGTATGTCACATTACCAAGATTGGGAGTATATCGCTGATAACCTTCAACTATATAACCTCTGAGCTCGTACGTCTCAGAGAAGGGTGTTAAGCTAAGAGAATAAATTCTCCGCCGCCAACAGAAATATATTTGAAAGAAATCGGCTTTATATCTCAATTTGTAATGTCAGACATACTATCCATACAAGTCTGTTCCGGGCTCAAACAGAACCGAAGGCACTTACAAAGAAGTCCTTGCAATCCGGATATCCACAATCCTGATCGAATTCCCTATCACATATGGAGAACTCTATACCGGAGCAACTCGGTGCAGAGTCAATCGACAGGTCATCCTATCGCTCTCGCAAATACCCGGTCTTCAACACCGGTCTTCAAATGCTATCCATAACGACATATCACATATTCGGAATGGGTTATACGACCCAAAGGTCCTTTCCCGGCTAACCCGAATAGTGAGCGCAACATTTAAACATATGGATATGAGATTTCGATTAAGTCACAACTTAATAATTCCAAAGTTTCTTTCAAATGGTTTAAACCAATTACCATTTCAAATCTTTTAAACAAAAAGATTTATTTCACAAAGTTCACTCAGTTTCACAAAGATTCATTTACGGATTTCAAAACAATTTCCGTTTCAATTGGATTAACTCATTTAAATCTTTAAACCAAAGATTTATCTCATAGCTTTCAAAACTTATTTCCAAAGATTCATTCATAACTTGGAAAATCATTTTCGATTCAAACTTGAAATCTCTTTAGTATAAATTGGAAGTTCATTACTCAAATGAAAGCTTTTTATCACTTAGAAACAATAGTTTTATTTTGGAAAAAACCCGATTCCATTTATACAAGTTACAATCTTTAATTCGAATTTTCAAATCAATGCTTAAAAATGGTTTAAACCTGTATAACTTGTAAAAATCCTTTTTAAATCATAAATACTGAATATAGAATTCAATTTCAGATTTCTTTTGAATTTCAATCTAAATCCGATTATTTAAATTCCAAATCTTTATTAGTTATTCAAAAAAAATAACTTTTATTCTTAAAACAGCTTTTCAAAAGCTTTCCACACTAAAACTTAATTTATTTCCAAAACTGTTTGAATTTGAAATTCAAATTCAAACTTATTTAAAAATCTATGACTTAACTGATTTCCACGTGAAATCCATATTTGTGTGTGTATAGTGTGGTCCAAGGGTTTAACACAATAGTGCAACATCATTCAATCATCATAGATCAAATACGACAATATATCTGATAAGCGATATAAACTATAACGCTTGTCTTCATTCGCAGATCACAGATATACATATCACAGGTAATGAATTACATCACAGATAATTAATTACATTATAGATCACAATACGAATCAGGATATAACACAAAGCATCACATGTCAGGGATATCAAACAATCCATCATCCAATATAATCCAAACATCCATAAATAGGGTCAATTTAATTATCTGATTAATTTAAATCAGATTAATTTTTATGAGTAAATTCGCTAGTCACAGTAAATTAATAATCAATTAATTTCAAAACATTTAATAAATTATCTTTTAATGAAATCATTAATTAACTCTTCATTAATAATTAATCCTTAATTTATTATCTTTAAATAAATTTGCAATAACTAAGTAATTACTCATTAATTAATAAATCTTTAAACCTTAATTAAGTAATTAAATCTTTTAATTATTTATTTAATTAACCCAAATCATTAATTAATTTAAAATAATAAATTATCCATTTTAATTAACTTAATTTACAAATTAATTTCTATTCCTTTTCAAATTATTAAATTAATAAATTATTTTGAAATCAATTATTAGGTCTTAATTACTAAATTTATTACTTTAAATCATTAAGTAAAAATCTAAATTATAAATCAATGATCACTTGAATTTGTTTTAAAATAGTTTATTTGGTTTACTATTACAACTTTACAGCCATGGAAGAAAACCCGAGCCATCTCCCCAAATTTCTCGAGTGTAACTCGAGTGCTTCCCTTATCTTCCCCGAGACTTCTCCCTGTCCCCATGTTTCTTCTTCTTCCTTTCATTTTTTTTTTCTTCAGCTTGGTTTAAATTTAAACTTGTATACAGTAACACGCACCTAGGCCCCTAAACCTAACTCGAAGCAAACCCAACATATACCCGAGTATCAACTCGAGTAACTTCGCTTCCTTCACAGTTTCACATTCTTCTTCCCAACACCTCAGAAACCATCAGATACACGTTTGCACGTGTACGTGCACAACCACGCTTTCCATCCCTTAGCGACGACGAACTCACCAGCACGTCACAAATGATTCGCGCACCCCAAAATCCAAAGTCATTGCTAAATCGAAACCGAGCCACTGATGCGAAACTGGAGCAAAAGCCATCATCATGAAATCGCACGCTCCTCCTCCTCTGACCACCTGAACGTCACCACCCTCCGGACTCGTCTCTGGCAAACCCCTAACTAGCCTTCCCCTAAGTGTCGTTACACTCGATCAACTGTAGAGGCTTCAGCGATCAAATTTCTACGCCCTACCAAAACTAGGTTTACGAACTTAAACCACTCGCCGTCGCCAACACCGTGGTCTAACCACCACTCCATTATTTTTCCCAGACGCGCCAATCGCCCTCCTACCTCCACGTGGGAGCCCATTCCCCAAAACCTCTACGGCCGCCTGAATTTAATAAAAACCCAATCCCAGTTCATCTATGAACCGGTCCTTCATCTTAGCCCTAAAAATCATCATGCTTGCTTTAAAATTCATATTACAGTATGAGGATTCAATCTTCATATCTGAATTCGAAAATTAAACATCTTGAAATTTAACTTGTTAAGAGCTTTGCTCAGTTATGTTAATTTCCAGAAGCATAGATAAGTTATTTCGATTCGAAATGATTTTCAACACTTAGTTCATGTGCAAAAAACAATTTTTGTTTTGATCTTAAGTCTGAACAGTTAATAGGTCAAGAGAAATTAATTTTTTTTCTTTCTAGAGTTTAAACAGAGAATATACATATATGAACAAAACCTGCATACCATTCATTTTCCAGAAAACTCATACATATATATATAAACACCACCTTACTTATTCACTGATATGCAAGCAATCGATTGCATTTTTTTAAATTTCAAAAGATGAGATTACTCACAGGTAAAAACAAAGAAGTCAAATAAAAGAAAGAAAGTTTGCTCACTGTTTTGAGAAGAGGAAGAACAGAGACAGTGAAGCCTGTTTTGCTTTTGTTAAACTTGAATGATATTGCTTATTTTTTTTTCTGGTTTGCTTACTCATGAACGAACTGGAATGAGGGTTTGATGCATATAAAAAGGAAGCATGCAGTATATCATTTGTACAAAAAGCATGTTAAGGATGCTTGCATTTAATGCAAAGGTATGTTGCATTTATTGTTTTGCAATTCAGTTTGTACTTGTTTTACTTTGGTTACTTTGTATTCACTTTATATTTTATTTTATTTCAGGTTATTAGTTTCTACATGCTGAGATGTTTGCATTTATTACTTTGGTACATTATGTTTTATCTTGTATTGCATATGAATTTACAGCAAACCTTTGTTAATATTATACTTGTATGTTATTTCTTGTCTTGTTTCATACCTGTATTTCTGTTCTATTTTATTTTATTTTTAGTCTTCTTCTTTAGTACTTGTTTACATCTTGCATTACTTAATATAATATTATTTTAGTTATCTGTACATATTTTGTTTACAACACCTTTATTATATTTTTATTTATGTATGTATTTGTTTTGTTATTTGCTTTGTATACTTAATTTTACAAGTATACATACTTGTACATATAAAATGCTGTATTCTTTTGTTCAACTTGACTATGTTTACTTAGTCTTCATATATATTTATTGTTTTTATTAAGTACAATTTTGTTTTTGTTTTATTTTCCTTTGTATATTTTTGTTTGTTTCATTACTTGACACTAATTTATATTGATTTACTAAGATATATATTTACTTTATATCGAATAAAATAATAAAATTTATTTATTTCGTAATATAGAGGAATTTCTAGAGTTCTAATTTGTTGTTTAGATTTTAGCAATTATTTATTTCTTTATATATATATATTTTCCAAAATTTTATCTTTTAAATTATTTATTTATTTTTAAAACCATTTATTTAAGATTTTATTTCAAATCCAATTTAAATATATATTCACATATATACAAATTTTCAAATTCATATGACTTAATATATTTTCTGTTTGAATCGAGGAAACTCACTTCCATTTATAATTAATTTTATAAATTTTTATTCAAAATTTCATTTAATTATCAATTTAAATTAAATTAAAATCTAGGGTCGTTACAGACTTCCCCCCTTAAAAGAATTTCGTCCTCGAAATTCGCCAGAGAGATAACGAAGATAGATGAAAGATAGAGAAATATCTTTCCAGATCAAACTGGATATCAATTCTGCAATTGGTTTACCAAATCAGAATTATTAACAATAGATGCGAGAACAAACTCAATTAAGTACGAAACAATTGGGTTACCTGATCTACGAAGTATACAGAGGTATTGGTTAGATCGAAGGGATAACTAACCATTCGTAGAATATATCGAAACCCAATGAAATAGATAGAAATAGATTCGATTACGATTTCAGATTCAAGATTTAATTCATTTACGATTTGCTGAAAAATGAAACTAAGGGTAGTTCCAGTGTCGCACAAAATTTGAACAATTTAATCGTAAACGAGAAGATTACCTTACAAAGTTTATTTCCTAAATCAGCTTGTTGAGGTTGAAGAATCATCTCTAATTGCATACACTTTCTTTACTAAAGTTTGCTTCTTTGCTGGACAGTTGTTGATCCTATGTCCTGGCTTGCGGCATTTATAGCATCCCGTAGATTCCTGATCTGGCCTCATAAATGGCTCTCTCATACCTGGCTTCCAATCATTCTTGCATTTATCCGAGTAGTGACCTTTCTCCAAGCAATTGAGATAAGTAACATCCTTCTTTTTCTTCGGTATACTCTTCTTTCCTTTAGTTTTCCTCGATTTCTTTCCGCCAAACTTTCTTTTTCTCCAATTCAGATTACTTGCATCTACATTCTCCTCCGGATCTTTTTGCTTTTCCAGAGTATCGTATTTATAGCCCATATCAATTAATTCAGAAAAAGATTCCTTTACGTGAGTAGTCATCCGTTCCTGAAACTCCTTGTTCATTCCCCGAATAAACTTTTCATTCTTCTTTAACGGTGTATTCACCAATTCTGGACCAAATCGAGATAATTCAATAAATTTTTTTAAGTATTCTTCAAATGATAAACTCCCTTGCTCTAAATCCATAAACTCCTGGTACACTCTAGAGATACCAGCAGATGGCATATATCGCTGCTCAAACACTTCCTTGAAACGACTCCAAGTAAATTCATCTGCCGACTCATCCACGGTAACAGTTTCCCACCAAACTAAAGCCTCTTCCTGGAGTTGCCATGAAGCTATCAGTCGCATCTGATCATCTTTTAATTTTAGTCCTTTGAAAATCTTTTCGCATGATCGAATCCAGGCTTGTGCTTCGATAACGGTTTCTTTGCCAATGAATGGCTTTCCACCTAGTCTAGAAAACTTTTGATATAAATCAGCCAAATTCAATTGAGAATGAATAGGAATATATGTCGTTGCAGGGTTTGGACCAGCCAAAGTAGTACTTTCCTGTCTCCTATTTCGTCCTCTTCTTCCGCTCATTCTTACTATCTGTAAATAGTAAGAAATCCGATTTAGGCATTTCGACGAAATATCTTAGAGAATAACAACAGATAAAAGAATAGATTAAGAAATTTGAATTCTGGTTCCACAGGTTATACTCATTCTAGGGTATACTTCACCCTATCTCTAATGAGTCATCTAAGGTGTTACACTCCGTAGCTAAAGTTCTTACTCAACCTTCAGCTCTGATACCAATCTGTCACGACCCGAACTCGATGTCCAACAAACAACATCAAATTCGTTTCGCGGGAGCTTGCAACACCATTAAATGATAAATAACATAGCGGAAATAAAAGATGATATCACTGATATAACATGCATACAATATCCGATACATCAATTTGATACAATGATAATCATCAACATCAGAGAATATACAACATAGAATACAGCGGAACACGATACAATACGAAATAAGTCTTCTTAGAATATAATACTGCGACTCTGATCCAAAAAGCTCCAAAGACAAAGCTCCAAAACTCCCATCTCGATCCACCATCAAGATTTGCACCAAGCTAAGCAAGTCTCATCCATATCCAAAGAAACTGAACTAGCTCCAGATGATCTACTGAACCTAACTATCTGAAAAACCAAACACTAGACTGCCCGTGTAGAAAATTTTGAGCACCCAGAGTTTAGGAAATAAACAATAAACTCTGGATCAGTCATGGGACTGGTGTGAGCAAACAAAAAACAGTTTATCTTTAAAACAATCAAAGATTTAAACTTTTATAATCTCAATGCTTTTAAAAATGAGACTACCATAAGGCCTCCCGCACACACACACAATGCAAACGCAGAATCGGAGGAGATTTCTCCTTATGATAGTCAAAGATGCTTGATACGCATTAAAAAGAACATTTGATATTATTGCTAGTGCATAGTGTAGAGAAAATTCATTTTGAAAGTAAAGATATAAATCTTAGCCAGCATAGACATTTCGAACTATGCCTACTATAGCTACCATGTTCAATAGCGGGTTACCGCCATATTCCATGGCAGGTTATACAACTAAAACCGTACAAGGCTCGTATTTGAAGAATGGATTTTCCAACAAATGGTCAGGCCAAGGAACTTCCCATTGCCACATGGAAACGCCTCTGGAAGGACGCCCCGAGAACCAACCGTTCTCCGCTAAACAAAGCCGGGAACCCCTTTTCCCAAGGGATATTACAAACCCTCAGATATGCCACCCCTGGTCCTTTGGGACCTTTAAACGAGAGCTCTCTAACCAACATCACACCATAATAATAAGTGTTTCAACATGAGTAAATATCTGGGCTCCATACCATGATACTACCCTTTTCCAGAAGGAATGGCCATACCCTAGGGAAGCGATCCCTGGAAACCTTGCCGCACAATTCCTGTTTCGACCATTACCGGTTTGTGAGGCTCGACGAAGTCACGTCCACAAAAACATACTTTATACAAAAGCCATGCTTTGGGTCAACAAATGATCATAGAAATGATCACCAAGATAGACGATCAAATAAATGATCCTATCACAAATAATCAACACAATGATCATTTCACAGCAACACTCAGTATGTCATATTACCAAGATTGGGAGTATATCGCTGATAACCTTCAACTATATAACCTCTGAGCTCGTACGTCTCAGAGAAGGGTGTTAAGCTAAGAGAATAAATTCTCCGCCACCAACAGAAATATATTTGAAAGAAATTGGCTTTATATCTCAATTTGTAATGTCAGATATACTATCCATACAAGTCTGTTCCGGGCTCAAACAGAACCGAAGGCACTTACAAAGAAGTCCTTGCAATCCGGATATCCACAATCCTGATCGGATTCCCCATCACATATGGAGAACTCTATACCGGAGCAACTCGGTGCAGAGTCAATCGACAGGTCATCCTATCGCTCTCGCAAATACCCGGTCTTCAACACCGGTCTTCAAATGCTATCCATAACGACATGTCACATATTCGGAATGGGTTATACGACCCAAAGGTCCTTTCCCGGCTAACCCGAATAGTGAGCGCAACATTTAAACATATGGATATGATATTTCGATTAAGTCACAACTTAATAATTCCAAAGTTTCTTTCAAATGGTTTAAACCAATTACCATTTCAAATCTTTTAAACAAAAAGATTTATTTCACAAAGTTCACTCAGTTTCACAAAGATTCATTTACGGATTTCAAAACAATTTCCGTTTCAATTGGATTAACTCATTTAAATCTTTAAATCAAAGATTTATCTCATAGCTTTCAAAACTTATTTCCAAAGATTCATTCATAACTTGGAAAATCATTTTCGATTCAAACTTGAAATCTCTTTAATATAAATTGGAAGTTCATTACTCAAATGAAAGCTTTTTATCACTTAGAAACAATAGTTTTATTTTGGAAAAACCCCGATTCCATTTATACAAGTTACAATCTTTAATTCGAATTTTCAAATCAATGCTTAAAAATGGTTTAAACCCGTATAACTTGTAAAAATCCTTTTTAAATCATAAATACTGAATATATAATTCAATTTCAGATTTCTTTTGAATTTCAATCTAAATCCGATTATTTAAATTCCAAATCTTTATTAGTTATTCAAAAAAAATAACTTTTATTCTTAAAACAGCTTTTCAAAAGCTTTCCACATTAAAACTTAATTTATTTCCAAAACTATTTGAATTTGAAATTCAAATTCAAACTTATTTAAAAATTTGTGACTTAACTGATTTCCACGTGAAATCCATATTTGTGTGTGTATAGTGTGGTCCAAGGGTTTAACACAATAGTGCAACATCATTCAATCATCATAGATCAAATACGACAATATATCTGATAAGCGATATAAACTATAACGCTTGTCTTCATTCGCAGATCACAGATATACATATCACAGGTAATGAATTACATCACAGATAATTAATTACATTATAGATCACAATACGAATCAGGATATAACACAAAGCATCACATGTCAGGGATATCAAACAATTCATCATCCAATATAATCCAAACATCCATAAATAGGGTCAATTTAATTATCTGATTAATTTAAATCAGATTAATTTCTATGAGTAAATTCGCTAGTCACAGTAAATTAATAATCAATTAATTTCAAAACATTTAATAAATTATCTTTTAATGAAATCATTAATTAACTCTTCATTAATAATTAATCCTTAATTTATTATCTTTAAATAAATTTGCAATAACTAAGTAATTACTCATTAATTAATAAATCTTTAAACCTTAATTAAGTAATTAAATCTTTTAATTATTTATTTAATTAACCCAAATCATTAATTAATTTAAAATAATAAATTATCCATTTTAATTAACTTAATTTACAAATTAATTTCTATTCCTTTTCAAATTATTAAATTAATAAATTATTTTGAAATCAATTATTAGGTCTTAATTACTAAATTTATTACTTTAAATCATTAAGTAAAAATCTAAATTATAAATCAATGATCACTTGAATTTGTTTTAAAATAGTTTATTTGGTTTACTATTACAACTTTACAGCCATGGAAGAAAACCCGAGCCATCTCCCCAAATTTCTCGAGTGTAACTCGAGTGCTTCCCTTATCTTCCCCGAGACTTCTCCCTGTCCCCATGTTTCTTCTTCTTCCTTTCATTTTTTTTTTCTTCAGCTTGGTTTAAATTTAAACTTGTATACAGGAACACGCACCTAGGCCCCTAAACCTAACTCGAAGCAAACCCAACATTTACCCGAGTATCAACTCGAGTAACTTCGCTTCCTTCACAGTTTCACATTCTTCTTCCCAACACCTCAGAAACCATCAGATACACGTTTGCACGTGTACGTGCACAACCACGCTTTCCATCCCTTAGCGACGATGAACTCACCAGCACGTCACAAACGATCCCCAGCCATGATTCGCACACCCCAAAATCCAAAGTCATTGCTAAATCGAAACCGAGCCACTGATGCGAAACTAGAGCAAAAGCCATCATCATGAAATCGCACGCTCCTCCTTCTCTGACCACCTGAACGTCACCACCCTCCGGACTCGTCTCTGGCAAACCCCTAACTAGCCTTCCCCTAAGTGTCGTTACACTCGATCAACTGTAGAGGCTTCAGCGATCAAATTTCTACGCCCCACCAAAACTAGGTTTACGAACTTTAACCACTCGCCGTCGCCAACACCGTGGTCTAACCACCACTCCATTATTTTTCCCAGACGCGCCAATCACCCTCCTACCTCCACGTGGGAGACCATTCCCCAAAACCTCTACGGCCGCCTGAATTTCATAAAAACCCAATCCCAGTTCATCTATGAACCGGTCCTTCATCTTAGCCCTAAAAATCATCATGCTTGCTTTAAAATTCATATTACAGTATGAGGATTCAATCTTCATATCTGAATTCGAAAATTAAACATCTTGAAATTTAACTTGTTAAGAGCTTTGCTCAGTTATGTTAATTTCCAGAAGCATAGATAAGTTATTTCGATTCGAAATGATTTTCAACACTTAGTTCATGTGCAAACAACAATTTTTGTTTTGATCTTAAGTCTAAACAGTTAATAGGTCAAGAGAAATTAATTTTTTTTTCTTTCTAGAGTTTAAACAGAGAATATACATATATGAACAAAACCTGCATACCATTCATTTTCCAGAAAACTCATACATATATATATATAAACACCACCTTACTTATTCACTGATATGCAAGCAATCGATTACATTTTTTTAAATTTCAAAAAATGAGATTACTCACAGGTAAAAACAAAGAAGTCAAATAAAAGAAAGAAAGTTTGCTCACTGTTTTGAGAAGAGGAAGAACAGAGACAGTGAAGCCTGTTTTGCTTTTGTTAAACTTGAATGATATTGCTTATTTTTTTTTTTTTCTGGTTTGCTTACTCATGAACGAACTGGAATGAGGGTTCGATGCATATAAAAAGGAAGTATGCAGTATATCATTTGTACAAAAAGCATGTTAAGGATGCTTGCATTTAATGCAAAGGTATGTATCATTTATTGTTTTGCAATTCAGTTTGTACTTGTTTTACTTTGGTTGCTTTGTATTCACTTTATATTTTATTTTATTTCAGGTTATTAGTTTCTACATGCTGAGATGTTTGCATTTAATACTTTGGTACATTATGTTTTATCTTGTATTGCATATGAATTTACAGCAAACCTTTGTTAATATTATACTTGTATGTTATTTCTTGTCTTGTTTCAAACCTGTATTTCTGTTCTATTTTATTTTATTTTTAGTCTTCTTCTTTAGTACTTGTTTACATCTTGCATTACTTAATGTAATATTATTTTAGTTATCTGTACATATTTTGTTTACAACACCTTTATTATATTTTTATTTATGTATGTATTTGTTTTGTTATTTGCTTTGTATACTTAATTTTACAAGTATACATACTTGTACATATAAAATGCTGTATTCTTTTGTTCAACTTGACTATGTTTGCTTAGTCTTCATATATATTTATTGTTTTTATTAAGTACAATTTTGTTTGTGTTTTATTTTCCTTTGTATATTTTTGTTTGTTTCATTACTTGACACTAATTTATATTGATTTACTAAGATATATATTTACTTTATATCGAATAAAATAATAAAATTTATTTATTTCGTAATATAGAGGAATTTCTAGAGTTCTAATTTGTTGTTTAGATTTTAGCAATTGTTTATTTTTGTATATATATATTTTCCAAAATTTTATCTTTTAAATTATTTATTTATTTTTAAAACCATTTATTTAAGATTTTATTTCAAATCCAATTTAAATATATATTCACATATATACAAATTTTCAAATTCATATGACTTAATATATTTTCTGTTTGAATCGAGGAAACTCGCTTCCATTTATAATTAATTTTATAAATTTTTATTCAAAATTTCATTTAATTATCAATTTAAATTAAATTAAAATCTAGGGTCGTTACAATTACCTCCTCAATCGATAACTCACCTACATCACCACAACTTCCTACGCCTACACCAAAGCATGAGCTGGTTTATAAATGGGAAAACTATCGAACTGGCTACACACCAAATTCGAAGAAGGCAAAACGTGGACTTTTTATCTCCCCTGATACGAAAAGAAAGATTGATGAAATTCATCATTTTCAACAGCAACAAATTGACCTTCAACGTGAATTATATTTTGAACAAAAAGTAACGGCTAGACGATTAAGCTTTCTTGAGAAAATCGGTTTACACTTTTGTAGCTCGAAGAAAAACGATGTGACTGAGCCCCTACCTCGACCAGTTAGTTTGTATGATCCATCTTCGTCATACCGTACACCAGCCGATCCATTGAATCCTTGGACGTCGCCAAAAACTCCTCAATATAGTCCAAATTCATGGGACAAAAACTATATGGCGAATGAAGGAAATAAACCGCAATGGAAAAATAGTCCATCTCCAAAGAAAAGATTTTTTTTTTTTTTTTTTTTGGTCAAATCATGTTGTTATATTGTAATATGTCTATACAATTGTAATCGTTTCTTTCATTCAAAATCTTTTGCTTTAAAAATTTAGAACACCAAAAACACAAGGTTCAGTCGACTGAACCTTAATACTCAGTCGACTGAACATAAGGCAGAAACAATTTCCAATAGCTCAGTCGACTAATATATTTTGGCGAGTATATCATACGACTACTCCTCAATGTTGATACGCCATTACCAGAGTCCGAAAATACAATGGTTCATCAAATTAACCATGGGACTATAAGCCTTATGCAACTTCCGGCTAGACCTTCTCGCATCATATCTCTTGCCGAATGGGAAGCTAGACATCAAGAACAGCAACAACCTCCGCAAGCCCAACATAAAGAACCTTTTGATCAAGATGATGAAATTCATATCGTTGAACCAATTTTTACTACCAATCAATCGTTAGGAATTCTATCAAGAAATCAACAAATTCTTGATAATCGCCTCAAGAAGGTAGATCATAAACTTGATAGAATTAAAAGGTTCTTCAACAAATTATGGGATGCCATCTCATGCACGAGCTCCACTGCTGCTTCAACCTCCCATGGCAAGCTTCCGGCACCAACTTTCACATGGACGTCATCCGAAGAAAATCCAAGCAGCAGCACAAGTGGGAATAGCGGTGGTCAAGGTGGAAGAGCTTATAGACCACCCACCGGTGGACCCGTTATTCGCGAATCGGAGGGAGGGAGAGAAGGCTCATATGATTGTGATAAAGATGAATAACTCTCTTATGGTTTGATTTTTTATTTCAAAAGGCTTGTATAAATAGCCTTCTATGTTTCATTTATTTATGCTACATTCTAAGTTGTTGAAACTATAGTTATGTGTATCAGTGATTGTTTTGATAATATACCTCTGCAATTATTACTTCCTTTTTGTCGATGACAAAGGGGGAGAAATCTATGTTACTAACCTTGTTTTGTAGGAAAGACAGTGCATATATTCAGGGGGAGGAAATAATTACATCTCTACACGTTTCAGTATTGTCATCAACAAAAAAGGGGAGAATGTTGATACGCTGTATTTTGATCAATAACAATGTGCTTCAACAAAAAGGAAGAGATATGTGCAAAGAAAAAGGAAGAACGGTGAAGACCGAGGATAGCATGAGTATAATTTAAATGTAGGTCTTAGTTTAGATTTATTATTAAAATCTATCCTCAAGAGGCTTGCACAAACACTAGAACACGTTTTATGAATTTCATTTTCTAGATAAACATTCACTGTGCAAAAACCAATAGTTCAGTCGACTGAACAGGTAAGCCCAGTCGACTGAACCTGTTACACATATACAAACATGCACAGTTCCAATCGACTGAAACAACCTGCTCAGTCGACAGAATCTATTCCTAAAAATTTTCTTCTACATTTCCAGTTGACTGAAATCCCTGCTCAGTCGACTGAATTTAAACCTGCGAATTTTCTTTGAATGGACACCTTCTTCCTCCCAAGAGTTGCAACCATTCTCCAATGGAAATGGAAGCATCTCTTGTCTGCATCTCTAGCCAACAAATGCATCTCTTCTACGCCTATATATTTATGGTTCTAACATCTTCAATTTATCAATTTTCTTATAATCTCACTACTTTCTTGAATATATTTTATATCCTCTAAAAGTTATCAAAGCAATCACCAATATATTGCTTGAATCTCTACTTTGTTTATAACATTCTTTTGATTCATAGCAATTCACATTTCCTAAATCTTCGCAAACACATTGCATACTCTCGAGGATAAGATTATAGAAATATTGTACTACATTGGACTCATTAGTGTTGACAAGAACACAACAAGTTGAATAATTGTTTTTAGTAATTGAGTTGAAGTCCTCTTCGGTAGTTGAGGCAAGAAATCCCGTTCGGTTGTTCGGGTAAGTTGTAAACCTATTCCTCCGGGTTAAGAGAGGGTTTTAGTTAGTTGAATTCCTAAGTGAGGCTTAGGGACTGGACGTGGGACTAGAGGTCTGAACCAGTATAAAATCCTGGTGTCTACTTTACTTATTGCTTATTGTTATTTACCTATACCATCCACTATTCCATATTATACGATCCTACCGCATAACTTCTTTCAGATTTTATACCCAAAATAGCTATAATGACTTGCAAACAGTTCAGCTACCCCCTTTCTGGTATCATATATTCCGTTGGTATATTCCATTGACCTAGTCTGGATGTATTACCTGAGACTTAGTCCAGGTATTGATACCTTATTCGAACAAGTTTATTTGAAAAGTGTTTTCAAAAGAATGTCATTAAAAATAATATCAAGTGTATTTTGGTATAAAGTGTTTTGGTTATCATAAGGTAAAAAACTCATCCGTGTTTATGTGTGGGCATGGTCTTATGAGATACCCTTCATTCCAAAGGTTTTGATAACATAGTCATTTTAAAGTTCGAGTATCTCACGCTGGTTTATCAAGCCTGATCTAGGTATTTTTAATACTCGAGTCAGATCCGAGTAGTTTCAGGTTTAGTTAAAGACGGTTGGAGTTTCCAAAGGAGAGCTGGAGATTTTCATCATCGTATGGACGTATTCTATTATCCGATGTGCTTTGTTCGTTTTGTTTGTTGTTTGTTAGCATTTGTAAGGATAGATGTTTATAACTGTCCAAGCTAAATATAGGTTAGACAATGATATTGTATTTAAAATTTTCCGCTATAAATATTATTATTGAAATAATATATGTTATTCCATTCGTGTGAGATTCTGTTCTGCCTTTATTTTCTTTCTACCCTTAATGATCCGCTTATTCGTGTAATTTGAGTTGGACAAGTGCGGTTTATTGTCGATTCAAACATTACGGATAAACGGGTCATTACATTTGATATTAGAACAGAAGGTTAAGCGAGAACCATGGCTTTGGTTGGGTAAAGACTCATTAGAGATAGGGTTAGCAATACCGTAGGATGAGTAACTCATTAGAGATAGGGTTAGTAACACCTTAGAATGAGTTTGAGTGTATTATATATGAGCCGTATTTGTTAGTGACTAATAAAAATGTTTTGTGTTGATTTATCTGTTGAGTGATTTATTTTGATCGATGCGCTGGATCACCTTATCGATGAGGGTTCCTAAACATTTAAAAAAGGCGAACCGACACATTGATTTTGAAAAAATTGGTAAATGAAATAATTTACCTTGGATTATATTTCGAATATAAAGTATATGTTTTGAAAAGTTGTATAATTAGACATTAGGATTAGTGAAATTTAAATATGAACATCTTGTGACTAGAATTTCACAGTTTGACTATAAGATGTTTCATAAAGATAATCGATAAGTAAGAAATCTGACAAGGTAATTAAGATCATTAATACCTATTCCAAAATAATAAATTGAGAAATGATAATGTTAAGTTACTATCATAAATTGATAAATTATTTGATTTAAAAGTTTAAGTACAAATACCTTGTGAATTAAGTTTCACGATTTGACTATAAGGTGTTTTATAATAAGTTTTGTTAGGAATGAACATCTAAGATGAAAATGTATTTAAATGATTTTGTAAAAGTTATATATAAAAGGAATAAGAACTTAAATTCGAGTAATTTAAAGAATTGTTGTAATTTAAATGAAGTTAATTAATATAAGATAAAATGAATTTATAAGATTGGTTTTACAAAGTAATCTTTAAAGGATTTTGAAAATGTTATTATTTCAAATATAATAAGAGATATTTTATGATAACTAATTTGATTGGCTCGAAGATAAACTAAAAATGGGCAAGTGATGTGTTCGGATGGTAAGCACTTCTCTTCTTGTTAAGAGGATATATGATACTATTGGTAATACCCAGTTCCTTGGATTGTTTCAGAGTTACTCGATCTATATAATTTTCTTAAGTTAAAGAAATAACGTGAATCATTGATTAGTAATCTTTATACAAGTGTTTAAACCAAACATAAATTGGGATCGTAATTGATAAGATAAAGCAGGATTTTCCACGATTTTGGACGGTCGAAAATTTCTATATCATACCTAACTCAGAGCTAAGAAACTTACGAAAACTAAAAGATTGTGAAGTATTCTGAGTAAATGAAATTGGATAAGTATAATTTATAAATGTGATTATAAACAAAAAAAAGGATATTATAACCTAGAAAATGTTTTATTAATGAATTCTAGCATTAATTAAGAATTGGATTTAAGTCTTTAAAAGTGCTTGATTCACATAAGTTATAAGATGAAATAAACTTAAGTAATAGTTTTATGAAATGATTCATAAATAATATTAATGTTAAAGGAAATATGTTGAGTTAAAAGATTTTGAGAAAACCTTTTTTATAAAGATAAATTATCTTTTGAATAAAAAAATAGTTTCGTTAGAATATTTTCCTTTAATAAAAATATTTGGAAATAAATAATTAAAGGGATTATGTAAAGAAGTACCATTATAAAGTGTTTGATATTAAGATAAAGTTTTTATGAAAGTTTTTGCAGGTTAATAAATATGTATATTATATGTGAATCATTTCATCACACAAATTTTGATCTAAGATTCGAGTTCAGAACTTTGAGGTGTTTACACCAATTCGAAAAAGGATTTATCACTCGATTCTTGATGACGAACATTGATAAGGATTTTTTATTAAATACTTGAGTTTTCTATCATATTTGAGCACTATGCAAGGAAAGCACAGGTTTCTGAGCAAAGAGCCTGATTAATGTCCGTACTAGAGGATCGGGGAATCGATACTAGTTCGGAAATAAAGTTGTGTATTCGAATAGGAGATCGAATAATATATTTCATATGGATGATTTGTGTATATTATATGGATTTAAGTTTAAAGATAAATGTTTTGGGCAAACTTTTGTTTTGAGTAATTTCGAGGACGAAATGCTTTTAAGGGGGGAATGTAACGACCCGTAATTTCGCTACTTCGAAAATGAGAAATTTCATTTTTTTTAAATTTACTAAGGTTTTAAACTTAAATAAACATGTTATATGTAATAAATAATAATAGTAGAGAAATTATTTATTCTTATAGTTGATAATTTAAAAAGTATAAATCTGGATTTAAGAACAAATCAACAAAATTAAGTTTTGTTAAAAATAAATAAATGCTTAAATAAATAGGTTTAAATGTTTATTTAAAAAGACAAATATCATTGAAAACATATAATAAAGATAATAAACGTATATAAAATACTTATAAGTATGCTAATAATCGTTTTACAAAAATAACCAAATTTTGTCGTATTATATCAGTTTTACATACACCGTAAAATTAGAGATTTTAATATTATTTAAATATGATTTTAAAATATAAAGAGGCATGTTTTAATTTATTTAAAGAAGTAAAAAGTTCATTTTTAAATTTGGTTTACATAAATAAATAGTTTAACTAAAACGTCAAAATGTGACCGTAAAACATTTTGTCGAAAAACGACGTTTTGTCGATTAAAAGTTGTCGCAACGTCGTCGCACCTTTATTTTCTTATATAGGAACATATATTCAAATAGTGCATGTATTAAATAATTCACTAATCAAGTTTACTTTTACTAGATAAGGTTAGAAACTTCTAGAAAACAATTAAGAAAAAGTAATCACAAAAAGACAAAAATGTCATTTCAAAACAAAAGGTAAAACATCAAATCAAAAAAAAATAATTATTACTTACTTTACTTAATATCTAAGTGAAAATGACATAAAGTAATGATTTGAAATATGATGCACAGTGTTGAAAAGAAATAAGATTACTTTATAAGCAAGTAATGGTGTTTTGGTCTTTTTACAAAATATTATTTTAATCCAAAACTTTTTCTATAAATAAACATCTACTTTCTCACTTTTTTTCACTTCTTCTTCCTTTTCCAAGCTTTTATCTACCTCTTTAATGGCTTCTTCTCTTCCAAATGCTTACTAACTTTTTCAAAGCCATATCAAATCAACTCCAAACACCCCCAAATTTTACCAAAGACCTTATAATACCATTAGAACATGGTTTTGCATCTAAGAAGTGAAGAAATTATGGAGGAAGGAGTGGAATCGGGCATGGCCGAACCTTTGGAGGAAGAGGAGCAAGTTCGTGAAGCTTTGGAGCAAGAAAAAGAGAAGGAAGTGCCGCCGATTTCATTCCAAGGAGCTAGAAGCAAATTCAAGGTGTCGTGGAAGCTCTGCCGAATTTTTCGAGGTTGATTAATTGAAGTTTAAGTGAAATGTTGTTAGAAAGAATGTTGGTAGGATGTTAATCTTTTGGAAAAAAGGTGGGTACTCATATTTACTAATTAATCGTTAACTTATTTCAAGTATAATGGTTTGAAAGTTTAAATATGTTCAATGAATGTTTGATAAATTGGTTGCAAATTGGTTGATTATGTGATTGTTTATGTGGTTGATAACTTGTTTGATAAATGATAAGAGAAATAATTAAAAATTAACCATAGTTAATTCAATGGAAATTTATTCCATGTAAATGTGTGTATGGAAATTATTTAGCCTCTTAATGATTTCAAAATATCTAAAAAGATTGAAAATGATATTACAATAACATAATATTATAATATGAAATGAAATGAAAAATGAATTTGAAATGATGGAAATGTTGTTTAAAATGAGTTTAAAATGATTTAGAAACGTTTTATAAACATTTAAATGTGTTTTCAAGAAGTTTGAAAATAAATTGAAAAACAAGTCAAAACTATGTGCGTCGCGTAACGGTAGTTCGCGATTTCGCGCCATAAAAGTTAAATGTGTGTACAACGTGAAATATAGCTTGTAATTCTTTGAGATAAGAATTTTCCGGTCTACTATATCCATAGTTTCCAAACGAAGAAAGAAAATCAAGATTTCATTAAGTAGATTTTGAAATATGTCCAAAACATTTTTCTAAAAACATCACGGTTTTGCAGTTCGGAATCTCGAGAAGGATTTTATTATAAATTATATGTTTAAATGATTAAAAATATGAAATAAATTTGATAAATCTATTAAAATGGTTTAAAAGAGATTTGGAATGGAAAATATGAATTTTCAAATATTAGAAAGTTGTTTAAATCAAATAAGCTTATATAGCACTTTCTACAGCACTTTTCTGCTGCAAATTCTATAACTTTTGGAATATGAGTTTAAATGTAACGACGTTTCCCAGAATCAATTGTAAATGTTTTTAAAATAATAATTAAGTATTTTAAATGATTTTTTGGAATTTAATAAATCATTTCTGAAATGAAGATTAATAACTAAGTATGCAGAAACGACTAGCACATTTATCCCGCCTGTGAGATCTGGGAAGATAAAACAAGGTGTTTGACTAAGGTTAGGGATGGAGCAACCAGTTTTCTGAACTTACCTGGCCTATGTTTTCTCTTTTTACAAGGGGTGGAATAGATCGAAAGGAAAGACCGGATGCTCTAAAAGATCATATTTAAGTTTTTCCAAGATAAAAGAAAAGAAACTAATTTTCAAAATAAAATATATTAAAGACAATGATCGTTAAAGACAAAGATATTCATAATGCAGGATTACTTGCCATTGGTCCCTGGAGGTGAAACTTTCCATTAGTCCCTGGAGGTGAAACTTTCCATTAGTCCCTGGAGGTGAAATTTACCATATCTAAGGTGGCAGTAGTACTCTGTTATGAAAATCTTCGATTTGCAAGAATATGATTTGAAGTTAAGAAAGAAATCTTTGATAAGATTTAATGAATGATTTGGAAAGGTTTTCCTAAGTAAAAGACAAAATGATTAGGATTTAAGAAAAGTTTAAATAAACCAAATGATTTGATAAATGAGGCTTAATGATTACATATATTGGTTTAAACTGAAGGTGCAGTAATTGATTGATGATTGATATCCACATATGAAATTAACATTTTTTTTAATCGATGATTGGCTTCGAATGAACTGGAGTCGGATTTGGATGATTCCTATCCAAAAACCACTTCGAACCAATGTATACGTTCGAAAGTGAAGACATGTTGAAGACGATGATTATTGAAGACCGTGGATCTTTATAGTGTGAAGACTGCTTGTTAAACAAGCTCTGGTTGGCCACCATTATAGAGTTATTTATAGCAGTGGTCTCCTCGCATGGAGATTTTTCGGATTGCAAGGGCTTCTCGCCTAGTAATGGCCGAGGAAAGTGCCTTTGGTTTCATTCAGTCCCAAAACGAACTTCTATGGATGTTTGTCTGTCATTGTATTCTAAATCACATTTTAGTGGTTTCTATAAACGTATATCAGTTGGTAGCGGAGAAAGCAACTTCTCTTATCTTAACACCCTTTCTCGAGACATACAAGCTCAGGAAGTTATACTTCTCTAGAAATCAGTCGTGCGTCATGGAATGACAATGTGGCATTCAAAGCGGAACCTGTAATGATCAAAGCGTGATTTTGTATGAAAAGCGTGGATTTGAAGAAATTGATCGTAGCTTCGTGGGCCTCACACCCCTGTTATGATGGGATTCTATGTGGTCAGATGTATGTTCGCATTTCGGATAGTAGTGATTTGGGTTATCAGATGTTCTGAGCCTTAGGTACCAGATACGTCTGGGCCTCAATGCATTTATTGCCCCATGTGGATAAAGTGGTTAGCCTGAGAAAAGCAGGGAACTACTGGTTATCAATTGTAGTGTAGCAAGTATAGTTCCAAGTGACTAGTTTGAGAAAAGAGATTAAGGCACTGTGGGAACTATGTTTGTTATGCATGGATCGGAGAAAAGGTCACTAGTATCCAATCATGTTGGAAATCCATTCCCAATACGAGATTTACGGTTTTGATTTTATTCCAAAAATAGCTATAATGACTTGCAAACATTTTAGCTACCCCTTTCCGGTATCATATATTCCGTTGGTATATTCTGTTGACCTAGTCCGGTTATATTACCTTAGACTTAGTCAAGGTATTAATACCTTATTTGAATAAGTTTATTTGAAAAGTGTTTTCAAAAGAACGTCATTAAAAATAATATCAAGTGTATTTTGATATGAAGTGTTTTGGTTATCATAATGTAAAAAAAACCCGTTCGTGTTTATGTGTGGGCGTGGTCTTATGAGATACTCTTCTTTTCAAAGGTTTCGATAACATAGTCATTTTAAAGTTCGAGTATCTCACACTGGTTTATCAAGCCTGATCCGGGTATTTTTAATACTCGGGTCAGATACGAGTAGTTTCAGGTATAGTTGAAGATGGTTGGAGTTTCTAGAGGAGAGCTGAAGATCTTCATCATCGTATGGTCGTATTCTATTATCCGCTGTGCTTTGTTAGTTTTGTTTGTTGTTTGTCAGCATTTGTAAGGATAGATGTTTATAACTGTCCAAGTTGAATTTAGGTTAGACTCTGATATTGTATTTAAAATTTTCTTTTGTAAATATTATTATTGAAATAATATATATTATTCCATTCGTGTGAGATTCTGTTCTGTCTTTATTTTCATTCTACCCTTAATGATCAGCTTATTCGTGCAATTTGAGTTGGACATGTGCGATTTATTTTCAATTCAAACGGTACGGAAAAATGGGCCATTACAACAGACTTCTATTATGTAGCACTACTAACCTCGCATTCTAGCCCATTCTAATGACTATGCCATTCTTATTCATTTAAGTTATTTATAATTCACATCCATCATAAACACATACTTAGGTCTAAGGGTGTGTGTGTGTCTATATATGTATATATGTTTATATGTATATATATATGGCTTCATTCGTTCTTATTTAATTAATGTGCCTCTATTGCTCACTATTGCCAGCATTTCTTTACTTTTTTATGCGTTTACATCTTATTTAAAAGGCATTTACCCCTTTCTTTAAACATCTTTTCTCATTTACTTTCCTTATTCTCATTTTTTAACTTCCTATTTCTATTCCTTTTTAACCTTCAATTCCCAACCTTGTTTTTTAGGACTATCTATACCCTTTTTATTTTAAATTATGACTTGTCTATCTTTTAATTCTTTTTATTACATCTCCATTTTACTTATTTTGCATATATTCTTTTCTTAGACCTTTTTTATTGCATTTATATTCCTTTAATTTATCCTTATGGAATACTCGTATTTTAATGCCTTGGAATTGCATTTGTTCCTACTGGAATGGTTAACACTATTAATTTCCGTATGTTATCTAAAAAGGGAATTTGTTTTACGTTTGGAATCACAAGAAATTTTCTTTTCAAAATTATTGCAATAAATAGTGCAAAATATAATAAATATCCATATTTTATACATCTCTTTCTTTTTAGGTATATTCCTTGTTATTTCAGCCTCTACATTTTTATTTTCAAATCTGAAATTTGATAATATGAAGAAATCCACATTACAACACGCTATATAATCCAACAAATTAAAATACTACTTAAATCCCTACAATTTACTGTGATAACTCAATTACCTTTTTATTTGTACAAGTCGTATTAAATTCAGAAATCTGGAACTGTCATGTATTCTATAAATATCAAAGACTAAATTCAGGGACTATTAATGCTTGATATTTTTAAATACATATAATATGCAATTTCAGGTTATCTATAACAAAAATTTTAGGTAGGAATTATAATTTATTTCATGTATACAACTTTTTAGCCTATAATGCCGATTTACATTTTCAGGCATACAAGAATAGATTTACAACGATATAAATCTAATATTATACAAACATATATAATTCCCCCTTTATTTTTTTGTCTTTTCAAATCTCCATATCTAATCTCTATTGTTCCAGTTTGGCTCCCCTTTTTTCGAATTTGGATTTATACATCGACAGCGTATGTAGATCTATTAGAAATCAAGAATAGAAAAGAGATATGGATTTTGATTTGTATTTTAGATCCGGATTTACAGTTTAACTTGGCATTGGTGATTTGATTTGAACCAATTCTCTTCCTCAATCATCTTCTACGATTCTCCGTTTGTATATAAGTATAAACTAGAACTATTTCTATGAATTTAGAATTATGAGAAGAAGAGAAAATAGCAGAGTTTTAGCGTTGTTTCAAATATAGGAGTTTAGAAGTAAGCGTGTATATATATAGAGGTTCAAATCAATGTCAGTTGTTCGATAAAAGTGGATTGAATCCGGGGCATTCGGGGCATAATTTACTATCGATTTTACATTACCAAAGGTCGATTTCTAACCCTACATGGTCCACCGCTACCGATCGACCGTGGTGTATTTTGGGTCGACGGTTTGGCTCCTGAATTGTGAATGCCCTCTGTTGTTTAATTTGTTTAATTTTCATACTTATCCGACCGATTGCATTCATTTATTTCCACCTTACACATCTTCTGGGATTTGATTTTAACGTTAACATTTCTTAACATCTATGCTTCCATTAACATTATTTATTAGCGTTTAGTTTCCGATTCGAAAACTTCAAACGTTGATAACTTTTTTGTTTAAACTTCGATCGAAAAACTTTATATATGAAAATTTATCTAAAAATCGCCATGGTGAAATTTCATAATCAAATTTCGACGTTTGAAAAAATTCTATTTTTTGACGATATTATTTATTACTAATTTTCTTTAAATTAATGATCGTAAAAAATTATAGTGTCATATTCTTCCCTCTTTAGAGAATTTTGCCTCCGAAATTCCTCAAGGATTGAATATTATAACATAATGTACAACCATTCTAAACTAACAAATCAATCAGTGTACTAAAAATTTTACAACCTACCATGTACTATTGCACAGTGTATCATAATATATATGATATGCATTTAGAATAATTCTAATCGGTGCCTCTTATATGAATGCATTCTTTTAAATCAATTTTGAAAATATGGTGCAAACATCCTATATATACCGGCAGTTCTATATGCATATGACTTTTGAAAACAAAAAAATCTTGTCTTTACATCCAAAGTTCCCTACACTTCTACAAGTAGAAGTATAGTTCAAACAATTTTTTATCCAATCCCTACCGTCTAAAATCCTAGCACACTATTGCTAATATCCAAATTTTAGAAAAATCCTATTTTCTAAACCTATATTCTTATGTCGAAAAATGGTCTAGATGGAAAAAAAAATTACAACTTTTTCAAGTACACTCTACATAAGTAAATTATATTTTAAAATTTTTAAAATTTTTTAAAATAATTTATTTTAAAACTAGTTTAGTTCACCTACCGACAGGGTATGGAGGAAATAAATACATAGCTAAAACAGCTTTTCCCATGTCTCAACCGTATCTTATTTTATTATCACTTTTGCTGCACGGTAAAACCTATACTAGCTTACCTGTGAACTATTCCCCCGTGCTAAGCATGAGGTATTTCGAAAATTAGAAAGTTCCTTTTTTCTGTTCAAATTTTATTCAATATAGCTTTTTGAAATATTAGCAACAATTTTAAACTCTAAAATTTTCATCACAAAATTTCTCAAAAACTTTTCAAAAAGGTATTTTATTTTCCAAAACTAAGAATTTTGTCCAAAAATTACAAAAGTATACATATTTTTTATCAAAAAAAATTATGCCACACCACATGAAATCCGGGTTTAGTTAGTAATTTGACGTCCATAGTGGACTCTATTTAACTACGTCATAAATTTCAAGTTTTCAAATTTTTTTCTTTTCTTCATATTAACAACCAACACGTAGTTTGATTATAAATTCAGCTTTTAAGAGATAGGGACATTGACTATGGCTTTGCAACAAACTTTCTCTGTCCTTCGCTAGCCAAAATTTATCTTTCCAAAACATTATGTCTCTTCGGACTTGACTTTACTTTTCTTCTAGTAGATATTTTAATAAATTTCCTAATTTATTTGTAAACTTCCAGCATTGTATTAATTTATTTATATTAGTTAAGTGTTTATATGAGATTTCCTTACTTACACAGCTTTCCAACTAATATCACGGTCCACCCATAAAACCAATTTCTATATGAACATTTCTCCTGATATCGTACAAATTTATAGAAACAACTTATTCTTACAACCCAAATCTAACAGGAACAGTTGTTGGAAGCTACCCTTCAGCATTAACAAACATATATGATGTTATCTCCCTACCTTCTTCTTACTGGCAATTACATGGACTTCCTAACATGTTATCGTTCTCCGAATCACATATCTTAACTTTCCTTTATGGCTTCGGATGAATAAGGTCTATCCATTATTACACCCGATTATGGAACAAATTGTGCATCCCCACACTATAGTAGGTGAAAATACAAACTACGCACACACACTATAACAAAACATGTTATTAATAACGCCATTCAATAGCGCCTTATTCAAAAGCATTATTGATTACATTTAATTATTTATTTTCCTTACTAGGTTAACACATACTCAGTTCACGTAACGCCCCAAAACAAAATTACCCCTCCCAAAATTTTCATTTCCCTCTCAAAGCACTTAATCGTTCTCGTCTTCCTCCCAAAACCCTAAATTTTCGTCTCCCTCCTCATTGCTCGCCATCGCTCTTAAGCTGTTCCGATTTTCACTCATCGCTCATCACTCATCGCTCGCCATCGCCACCTCCGATCTCCGCTCATCGCTCTTCAGCTATTCCCAAGTCTAAGTGTCCAGAACCCTCAAATTATCTGCTTGGATTTCTAGGTTATGTTTATTAACTGTTTTAATTCGACTTTATCATTTGGTTATGATTATATTTGCGTTCAAATTCGTTAGGAACTATTTTATTTCTAGGTAAGTTCAAATTTGTCATAAAACAAACAGGGGATTCTGATTTGGATTTCACTCGGTTGAAATATTAATCGTGGTCCAATGCTAAACAACACTGGGTTAATACCCACAAATAGATAAATTTCTTTAAATCCACAAATTTTTCTTCTGCTGTTTTAGTGTATTTCATCTTTAAAGGTATACCGAAATTATAAAAGTTGGGTAGTCTTTTCAGTTTCATCTTAAAGCATAAGAAGATTGTTAAATGTGCACCAATTTTTGTTTTTTATGCACTAACGTTATAATGGAAGGAAAAAGAAAGGTGAAAAGATAAGAATTTTATAGCGTGCATTCAAAATAACTGATATAAATATCACAACCTCCACATAAACAGCAAATAATTTCAATTTAATTGAACCTCGCTTTATATAGTTAGTGTTTTACCAACTGATGTCGATATCAAACTGCACATTGTTTAATCAGCCAAACCTACTCAATTTGGCATAATTTTATCTAGTGATATAGTCAACCACTATTAATAGGGACCTTACTACCCAAAAGCTAATAATCAAGCTGTCAAACGTATGAAACTTAGATATTAGCATCTAATCATGCTCCTCTAACTGGTTATCAGCAGTTCTATAATTTTAATATAATGAAGTGTGCTTTGACCATCAAGATTCTACTTATATTCACAATGTACACATTCAATATTTTGGCATATGAGTATTTTCAAGACATGCTTTGAAAACATTTTTTTTAAATACATAAAATCATTCCTGCTAAACTACAATTGTGTAAAATAACATCAAGTTCTAGATATTGATATTTAATATTACCTTGAAATTTCTATGCTTTATGTACAGTCAACTGGCATATTTATTCGTTGGTAAGTTTAAAACTAAAAGAGCTAGAAGATATGTAAAACTTCGGCTCCAGCGACATCTTTGAACATATAGATTGTATAATACCAAGCACGTAGCAGCCTTGATTATTTATATGACGATTTTGTCTTCTCTGTAGTGGGCAGCTATCTTTTAGATTGCCTAAAAACGATTAGACAAAAAAAGAAGAGAATTTGGTAAACTATATAATTCCAAACTGAAACCTGCATTGTGAAAATATTCGCATGTGATCGAATTTGGATGGAGTAATGACTCTGGCATAGAAATTGGGATTCGCATGTCATAGACTGTGGAGACTAAACCTATGATACGTTTTGTGAATGAATATAGATGTTAACACAGGTGCGTTTACAGTAAATAATCTCAATTTGGTAAAATCTAAATTATAAGTTTTAACACAGGTGTGTTTACATCAATCATAGATGTTGTCACTATGGTATAAGGTCTAAATGATATTGATGAGGCATAGTTGAATAGCATAAAAATTGGGAAGATTCCTAAATTTTATGCTATTTAGCTCTTTCCTTATCAATATCATAGGTAATCTGAAGATTGTGGACTTTGGTTAAGCGCCTTTACTGGGCTGGATGTGTTGCTTCACCCTACGTGTGGGACTCTGCTCATGCTGTGATGGCGCAAAGGTAACCTAAATTCTCATCACGCAAAGGTAACTAATAATATTATTTATTTGATACTTTGAACTAAAAAGTTAACAATCCAGATTAGTTAGTGCATTTCAATAATCTGTCTTTGGATGACTATACATTCATTATCTGGTATTTGATTATTGCACTTCATTCAATTGCGTTTTATGTTTCTACTCTGGTATTTGATTATTGCACTTCATTATCCAGTAGTTGTGAGTGTCAGTGATTCTTTCTTTATGAAGTTTGTAATGGGGTAAACTGCGGAATCTGCCTGTTCCTGATGAATAGCTCGATAGAATGCCTCTTTTGATTGATGCAATCATTCCCCTAACCGTAAGTCTCATATTTTACAGTTCTAGTATTATCTATGTATAATTTCATTACTTGTATTACTCGCTCACGTACTAATTTAATCTGTTAACATGTAGTGACTTTACATTGCATTGAAGTGGTGCACACAACATACAAAATCTGCACATAATGTCATGCCTGAGTGATTGTCAATGCAAATTGTCACGACGAATAATAAAGTAAGTATAACAAGTGTACTTAATTTGTACATTTATGTTTAGTGCTAGTTACTTCCGGAGAAAGGGGTAAACAAGTAGAATCAGTCCTGTTTTAGATATATTTTTGGCTATCCCAGAGGATTTAAGTACAGTATTTTATTTATTTTTCAGTAGCATAGTCCTAAATCTAGCAAATAATTTGAGTCTTGACAATAGGGACACAAATATGCCTATATATTCACTAGTGCCTCTCCAGAGCACATAGCCCAGTACTGCAAATGTTTTCAAGTATTTGAGAAGTAGTGGTGTAATATGAGACCAAACATTGGACTATCCCTGATTTCCTTTGAGGAAATATATCAATACATTCATTCATAAATTCTGGTAACCTCACTTTGAGGAAAACTCACACACTAGAACTTTACGATTTATTTCCAGCTTTCTGTAGTAATTAGAACAGATATCAAAATTGTAAATTTTAAGTTAGCTATTTATTTGAGGTTGTTTGTCATCATAGATTAACTCTTCACTTATGGCACATACATCAAAGTATGAAAGTAAGATGCATTTTATTTTAACTAAAATATATGGCCAGTGGCAACAGTGAATAAAGAAATGCACTGGGCACTGTTGAAGTGGTTTGGAGAAGTGGTGAAGAAGTTGTCATAGGATGGAGTATTGGGGGCGTGCACTGTAAAGGAGGAAGTGGAATTGTATGGTAGTATGTATGGTGATATGCAAGTGAAATGGTGCAGAGAATAGAGGCAGCAGGGGGTTGATGAATGCAGTGAAAGTTGGAGGAAGTTTGAGAAGTACTTGTTAGCAGAGGAAAAGTGGCTCATTAGTTGATGGATGCAGTGAAAAGGAAGGTGACAATCGGGTAGAAGGAAGCAGGGGAATGTTAGCAGAGGAAGAATAAATTTTTGTTGGTGTAGATTGGAGATGAAGAGGCAGTGGAAAATTGCAGAAAGAAGATGCCTTGACAGTTTGATGAAGAGGATGGTATTGAGATGGTAATATCACTGTGCAGTGAAGTTAGGTGATGGTAGATGTGTTGACAGTTTGCACGGCAACAGACAGATGTGAATTGAAATGGAAGTAGATGCAGATGAAGGCAGTATGACAGTGGTAGATGACTGTAGGTGAGGGGAGTGATGCAAATGTATTGACAGAGGAGAATATGGCAGAGAAGTAGTAACGCAACAATGTAATGTTTTTTTTATTGTAAATGTAAATGCAGTGCAAGTTATAAACTTGTAAGAAAAATGAAATGCAAGTTGAAAAAGGGAATAAAATATTGTCATTTTTGTTTGATTTAGTTGAAAAAGAGTATATTGTTTACTATGATTTAGTTTGATTGCTATTATTAAAATGTAATATATAGGCATAGCTCTTGAAAAGTGTATCTACGATTTTTATAGCGGCATATGTGAGATATTATAGCGGCTATAATGAGCTATTAAATTAATGTACCATAGCGGCGAATTTGCGTTATAAAACTAAGCTCAACCATAGCGGCATATTTTGTGTTATAAATATTCAACAGTTTTTTATAACATGTCGATATACAGCGCTTATCAAACCGCTATGGTTGTGATTAATAGCGGCTATATGTTGTTGTGACATTAAATAACTCGTTGGCAACTAGCTTGGCGGAATAAATTTTTTTCACCCTCTATCTTGTCTTCCTTAACATCGAGTCTACTAATGTCCTCTATGTTTGTTTTTCATCTCATTACCCTCTATTACCATCTTCCTTTAATTCAGATCTCTTACTGGTATCCTCAAATCTTGGTGTTTACTACATTTACCCTTGATTTTCATATGAGCATACCTTTAGTACTCGTAGAAGTGAACTTTAATGCCACTTATCATTCTTTGTGGGTTCTTCTTACAACTTGCCACATATCTAATGAAATATTCTATGGTTCTCACTGGTATTCCTTATACTCTACGGGGATTTCTTATTGCTACTCTATAAGTAATCATCGTTATCTTCTTCATAGCCTTACTTTTATGTTGTCTTACCTAGCAATCATTTCTATCTACATCATATTTTGTTTGGCCTTCATTAATTTTCTTCAAAAATTAAAACTTAAAATTTTTAAAGTATTTAATCCCAAAACTTTTTTCTTTAAAAGTAAAACTTAAATTTTTTTAGCAAATTCAAAAATAACATACTATCTTACTCTTAAAACCACAATTAAATTTTTAAAAGTTCTTTTCCTTTAAAGACACTTTCTAACTTTTACTTCTTAAAAATTGGGATTTTTGACTCAAACCATTTGTTAATTTAAAAAAAAACTCAATTGTTATACCAAACCTTTTTTAAAAAGGAATTTACAGTATTTGTAAACATCCTTTATAATTTTTAAACAATAAAAACGATAGTCGATAAGAACAACTCTCACCTTATCATTTTCTTATCACTCATATTATCTCCCTTTCTAATCCTTGGCGGAGTCTCCAATATCATATTGGGGGATTTTAAAAGACGTCTGAAATAAAATCACATAATAATGGAAAATCTCTTCATTTTGCGTTTAATTTCCAATGTTGCTTCTAGTTAGATTACTAGCATTATTTTCAATCTAATCTCCTAATGTAATTTCTAATTACTAACATTATTTTATATAAGTTCTTAAAATTATTTCTTAATATTACTACTATTTAGCTTTCTTTTACCTAAACTTCTCTTATTTAAATGGCTTATATCCGGGCTGGCCCTGGCCTGGGCCATTAGGGCGATGGCCTAGGGCCTAATTTAAGGAAGGGGCCCAATCTTTTCAGCTAATATTATATAAAGGGTGGAATTGATTTTATTATAAAAAATGGTGATAGCGCTTTAGTAAAATGTACCATTCCTGAATCAAGCATTAGATTTCAAGCCTTGACTAGTTTTTTTTACGTCAATCTCGTATATATCTTAAGGGCCAATTTAACCTCTACCCAGGGCCCAAATTCACCTTGGACCAGGCCAGCTTATATTTATATAGTTCTGCTCTTAATTGACTATCTCCGTAATTAAACTATAGTAGTGCATTCGCCTATTACTTTATTTTTTGGGTTCTAAATCTTCTTTCCCATTCCTTTTACCTCATTTCAAATTTGTACCACTTTCTATTGTCCATCCCTAGAATGAATTTTCAACTTAAAACTTTTCATCTTATAAAAATCAATGACTACATATATTCTAGTATATTTTTCAAACCAAACAATTTTTCTTTTTATAAAAACCCCTTTTTTGGAAATTTTATTTTTTAACAAATTTTAATTTCTGCTAGAACTTTATATTTAAATAAATTGTAGATATTTTATTATTTCAAAATTTTCACATTTACTTGCTCTTGAAAAGTAGGGTTTCTCTAATTTAAATAAACACTTTGAAAATCATTTCAATATATCATTTATACATTTTCTCTAAATTTTATATTAAAATCATTTCAACTTTTATATCAAATTTTTCTACATGGAGTTGGACTCAAATTGGATTTTTTTTCGATCTTTCTTTAGTACTTTTCATCTTTTTTCAAATATTAAAATCTAGCTATCATCTTGGAGTGACTACTTCACACATTCCTATGAGAACTCAATTTCTTTCGAATATTTATAACATATGGACTCTTATTTTTCCCTTATCGATACCTTCTACATCATCAATCGGCATCATACGGGGATCTACAATCATTAGGCTATCAGGGACCTTACTAGGGAGCCACGTACTATCCAGTTTCAGGGACCTTCCATAAGATGCACTCATGCTCTTCTTAAGTGAATGCCTTTCCATACGACCTATTTACCATGGGGTAATCAGGGTAAGTGTACATCTTCAACTCCTTCCATTATTCCAACTCATAATCAACTTATCCATATTTTAGTGTATGGTTGCAACTACTCTATAGTTATAAGTTATAGGATTCGGCGTACCATATATTTACATTTACAGAAAAAAGAAAAATACGTTTACTCAATGTTTCCTATTTTTCCAAGATTGGCTAACCTAAATTTTGATACTAAATGTAACAACCCACACATCAGTGGGCCTGAATTTTCACTAAATTGAAAACCCAAGCCTAATAAAGTACGTTTGGTTGGTTTGGTATCCGGCATAAAATAAATGAATGCATATCCGAGCATTAACGATGTAACTCATAGCGGAATAATAAGATATAATAAGTCATACAGCTGTTGACCAAGGTTGACACTTTTAATGTTTAGTGCCCTTGTCAACATCGAGCATGCATAAGGAGCCTATCCTTTCACTGTTCCCACCATGCAACAGTACCTATCCATTTAGCTATCATGTGGGTTGTAATGAGATGGGGGTAAGAACAACATTTTGGTGATTGGTAATCATACACCTTATACATAACATTAGTTTATGTTGACTGTCTTCTATCACATGCTATGCCTTTTATATTTTTAATTAGTCATCTCAACTTCACATATTCATATGATGTGCCCCATCCACCCATAGTAGAATATAACTACATACACACACAAATATATATATATATATAAGTACCACGGTCCCCCATTTGACGAGGACATTACCCCCGCTAGTATCCATAACTTAGCTCCTCATCAGGATTCATCACCCTCACTGTATCATGTTCTTGTCGCCGTGTATATCGAGGAACTCCTACAATGTCTAATAATGGATTTTCAATAATTAGCCATACTCTACCTCGCTATTTGGGATTTTCAACTTGTCTTCTTCTTGATTTGTAGATTCCTACAGTGCCTAATAATGTATTCTAACCCATTCGAATTATGTCATTCTTTTCCATTTAATTTACTTACATACTTTATAATTAAAATCCATTATAAACACATACTTAAGGCTACATATATATACATATGTTAATGTAAATATATATATATGTGTGTGTGTGTGTGTGTGCGCGCGCGCGCACGCACACGTCTATGTATCTTCATTCATTCTTATTTAATTTTTGCTCTTTCATTGTTCACTATTGACAAATGTTTCTTTACTTTTCTATGCATTTACATCTTATTTGATTTAAAATCATTTACCGCTTTCTTTTAAATTTCTTTTCTCAATCACTTTCAATTAATCCTCGCTATTTAACTTCCTACTTCTATTCCTTTTTAATGTTTAATTCCTTACCTTGTTTTAGAGGACTATATATACCCATTTTATTTTAAATTATGCCCTATCTATCTTTTCATTTCTTTTTATCTCACTTCCGGTTTACTTATTTTTCACATATTCTTTTCCTAGACCATTTTTGTTGCATTCTTAATCCTTTTAATTATCCTTAGGGACTTTTGTGTTTTAGTGCATTGGAATTACATGTCTTTCAAATGGACTGGTTAACACTATAAATGACTATTTCTTATCCAAAAAAAAGAATTTGTGTTACATTTGGAATTACAAGGAACTATCTTTTAATAAATTACTGAAATAGGTAGTAAAAAATATGTTAAATATCTCTATTTTACACATCTCTTTCTTTTTAGGTGTATTCTTTTTTATTTCAACAACTACACTTTTATTTATAAATATGAAACTTGATAATTTATAGAAATCCACATTGCAACATGCTATATAATCCAATAAATTAAAATACAACCTAAATCCTTAAAATTTACTGTGATAGCTCAATTTACCTTTTTATTTGACAAGTCATATTAAATTCAGAAATATGGAACTATCACATATTTTATAAATTTCAAAAACTAAATTCAGGGACTGTTAATATCGATATTTTCCAGATACATGTAATACGCAATTTCAAATCATCAATAATAGAATATGTAGACAGGATTAATAAATTAATTTCATGTATATAATCTTTTAGCCTATAACTTCAGTTTATATTTTCAGGCATACAAGAATAGATTTACAATGATATAAATCTAATATTATACAAAAATATATAATTTTCCACTCACCTTTTTAGTTTTTCAAATCTCTAGGTCTAATTCTTGTTATTCCATTTGACTACCTTTTTCCCTACTCGGATTTACACACCGTAAGCTTATACGGATCTATTAGAAATCTAGATTAAAACTGAGATTTTGATTTATATTTTAGATCCGGATTTATTGTTTATCTCGGTTTTGGTGATTTGATTTGAACTTATTCTCTTCCTCAATCATCTTCTACGATTCTCCAATTGCATATATTTATAATCTGTAACTATTTCTTAGAATTTAGAATTTTGGAGAAGAAGAGAAAATGGTAAAGCTCCAGCGTCGCTCCAAAAATGTGAGTTTATAAGTGAGAGTCTAGGTCTATATTTATAGAGGTTCAATTCAATTTCATTTGTTCGAAAAAATTGGATTAAATCTAAGCCTTTCAGGCCATAACTTACTGCCGATTTTACACTACAACTGGTCGACCGCTAGCCATACACGGTCCACCGCTACCAGTTGACCATAGTGCATTTTGGGTCAATAGTTTTGCTCTTAAATTGTGAATTCCTCATGCTGTTTCATTTGCCTAATTTTCTTACTTTTTGACCGATTCTGTTCATCTGTTTCCCACTTTACATATCTTTTGGGATCTGATTTTAGCATTAACAATTCCATTACATCTAAGCTTCCATTAAAGATATTAAGTAATGTTTAATTGATTTTTATTACCATAATTATATATATATAATTACTTTTTATTCGAAAACTTCAAATGTTATAATTTTGTTTGAACTCCGATCGAAAAACTTTACATATGAAAGTTGATCAAAAAATCACCATGAATAAAATAATACAAGTTTGGTAGCCAAACTATGATATTTATAAAATTTTATTTTTTAATGTTATTATTTATTAATTAATTTTCATTAAATTAATTATTATAAAATTAAGGGGTTTTATAATACTGATCCTTCTTTACCAGTTTATCCAGCTCCCTGTAGTCAACGCAAAGCCTCAGGGAACTATCCACCGTGGTAGCAAAAACGATTTGTGTTATCTACTCTAAAATGCTCCTCCTAATGATGCCCTTCTCCAGTAGCTCATTTACCTGCTTGTTCAACTCGTGTTTCTCCTTTGTAGCCATATGCCTTAAGGGTAAGACAAAAGGTCTAGCATTCTATATAAGGTAAATTTGAAACTCAATCTCTCATTCTGGTGGGAGATCGGTTACCTTGGAAAAGACATTTAGGTAATCTCTAACTACAGGCACCAAATCTAACTCCTCATGTGATAGGTCTAACGAATATAGGTAGCTCAACATAACCAGTCCCTGGGTATTGCAATAAACTTCCAAGTTATGTCTGTACTGAACCTAAGCACCTTCCTATCATAATATAGGATAGCCCCATATGTAGTCATCCAATCCATGCCCATTATCAACTGAAACGCAGAAAATCCTAAAACAAAAGCATCACAATCAAACTTGATCTCCAGTATGAATAATTTCAAACCCCTACATACCATTGACAAATAAGACGATCCTCATATAAGGTTAACACACCTTCAATCATGACCATTTTCCCCTCGTCTATAACTGGTGGCGTATTCGAGCTAGGTAACGCGTCTAGTGCATAAGGTGGGACCAACTGGGTAGAGATTCTCTAAGGTGCTAGACCTCCCTCTTCGTATGTCTGAGCTGATTACAATTGTAACATTGGACTTTTGACCCTATGCCTTACACTCCTTCAAAAAATGACCCTTCTTGTAACATTTCTTGCCATGCATATCCTACTTCTTGGCATTCCCTTGGGTCCAAATACTCTCGTGCGTTGATTTTGCTGTTGCGCTTTTCCTTCATTCTTCTTGTGTTCTTTCTTTGCTCCCTCCTTGGAGAAGGTATGCGGTAAGTCCATCTCCACTATGCCATAATATGTAGCACCCATGAGAATATGACTTACAGCTAAATCTTGAAGGGGTTGGTTCAACCCTTTAGCAAACTTCAAAGCCTATTTATGTGGGGTATTGATCAACCACTTCCCGAACCAAGCCAGCTCATTGAATTAATTGTCATATGCCTTTAGTGACATATCTCCTAGTTTTAGATGAATAAACTTCTCAAACTACACTCCCTTTTCATCTCTAAATGGAAACTCCATCTTAAAACGTCTTTCAATTTCCTACTAAGTAATCTCTCCATCATCAGTCTCAGCCTTAACTACTTCCAACCTAACTTTGGGCCTTCCCTTGTAACAATAAAGTAACTAACTACCTCCTTACCTTATCAACAAGACCCATTAACCGAAAATCCTCTCATAAGTATGAATCCATGTCCTTGAATCTACATATGACTTGATCCCAACATACATCCCTCCAAGGCACGAAAAAACCTTACACAACTTATCAAAATCGATGGCAAGCGGGTGGGTAGGAACTACACATGTCGCTCTTCCCATGGGTCCTCTAATGGTATTAAGCTTGGCTTGTCCCCTCGTCTAAAGATACCGCTGGAACCTAATTGGGACATTCATGCTCAGAATCTTGACTGTGTCGCTTGAACCTGAACCTACAGGATCACTTATCTTCTATCTGTAAATTTTAGGAATTTGTTAACAACTTTCCACATACAGCATAGGAAAGAATAAAGGTGATGACTTTTACTCGTTTTTATGTAGTAAAACCTTTCGAAAACTTATATATGCACTTTAAAACTCCATTTTCAAAAACATTTCGAAAACCCTTTTTTCAATAACTTTTCAAACACGTTCTCTTAATACATCCTATCCCTAAGAAATTTTGAGTATGCCTCTATACCTAAGGAATTTTGAACCTATGCTCTGTTACCAAATGTGACAACTCACACCTCTCGACACGTCGATCGAAAGCCTAGTGTGATCTTTTGATTCGTGTCAGTGGCAAGAAGTACGAGCTATCTAGTTTTTATAACATCACAGAGAGTGAAAATAAATAAATATGATCTCAGATATACTACACTTTCAGAATTCACAACGGAGGGGAATAAAATATAAATGTAGAAAACAACCATCATAGAAAATATCTCAAAATATAGTATCAGAATAATAGTACATAGCCAAATATAGAGTACATAGAAATACAGCTCGTAGTCTGGTAAAATTGCAAAATACTGATAAGATAGATGGTCACATGGAGAGTAATATGATAAGCAACTTCTGTAATGAGCTCGCCTCTCCACATGCTGAAATTGGGTGAATCACGTGTTGTCCGGTCTTTTTGTGACAGGGAAAAGAAAGAAAAAGGGTACTTCAGTCGGTCAAACAAAAGTCTACCGAATGAGTACATATTTATTATATGGTGATCATGTGTAATTGACTTTAATTCTACTCTACGTGACCTAAGGAGCTCCACAAGTGTCTGCGTATTCTAAGGGTCATTTACTCAAGGGTTATTACTTAATACACACCTACACTATGCAGGATCCTATAAGGATCAAACTATGGATTGAACCTCCATAACTAACGACCGGTCACTCCTACTAAAGTTACATAACATAGGATCATCGTTCAACTTTCCCGTATGGGACTTTATCTCAAACATTGCGACTACGCATAACTATCTTACATAGGTTTTCTTGCAGTTTCACATGAGAATAAATTTCCCACAACAACGAATACACTACCCTAAACAAGCATTAATGGTGAGCTCGTAATACTGTCTCACCAATGTGTCTCCTCATTTTCATCTATATCAACCTCTCAATGTTAGTTTACGCCTCTGATTGTACATGTCAGGATCCATCAACAACACAGTATCACGTCATGTCAGTATCTATGCATACCAAGGAACTCCCATTTAACCAAGCCCATGCATTTCATCAGGCATCATTTAGTGCTGCGTGTCCACTGTAAAACCTTATGTGAGTGTTGTTTGCGATAGATTCACCCCAGTTGAATAATCGACCCCCATTGGGTAAAAAGCATTTACCAAACTCCTTAATGTCCTAGCATTGTCTCATAGAGAACTAGCTTCCTTACTATTCCTAACACTCATATAGGTCTGTGTTTGTTTAATATATAAACAGTTAACTATAATTTAAAACCTTGGCCTTAGGCTAAGGTTCAACCTGTGTTTTAGAATGCCCACCGATCGACCACTATACCCTACCGGCCAATCGCTTGCTCTCGACCGCTCAGGTCGAATGGTAGACCAATTGTTATGTAAATTTTTGGGTTTTGATTGTTTTTGTTGCCTGTTTAACTAGTGTTTAACGCTAATCATTTTAACATTAGTAAAATCATAAAAATCTCATATTTTTAGGTTTAACAGTTTCCGTTCCAACTTTTAATCAATGTGAATTTACAGTATTTAGTTTCACCTTGGGTTGATCGAATAATCAAATTACATAGCAAATTATAAGGATTCCTATTTGTTTTAAAAAGAAGTTTAATCTAGGTTAATTCATATTTAACATGTTTGCATCAATTTAATTTACCATAAAATTCTCATATATAAACAATTGTAATTTATAATTTAATTACTAATATCCAATATTAGACAATGTAAACTAAAATTAACTACAATTAATCAACTTATTAAAAATAACCCCGCTCACCTCAAATCCAAGCTTTATTCTGATTGTCCATTAAGAAATCAACACTCAATTGCTTTCCCCTTCCTTGGTCCAATATTCTTGTATTCCTTTTATTTTATTTTTATTTTAGAGCATTTTATAAGTGGAGGAGAATAGATTTTAACAAAGTTTCGGTACATTGACAATTTGTGATGAATTAGGGTTTAGGTTAGCTCAGTATTTATAAGGGTTTTAAATTAGTTTGGACCGTTAGATTAAACCTGGAGAATATTAGGCCCATGCAGAATGTCAACGGATTATTTCACAGCCATGAAAATATTTGGCTCAATCCACATCATTCATCGCTTCAGGTCTGTTAATTTAGAACGTCAAACGGTCGACCGATAATAGGGATCAATGACTGCTACATATTGATCAACGGACCCAAAGGGCTGACCGCTTGAGTTGTTTAACCAGAGAAAGTTTTATATTTTAATTTATTCCTATTCCAAACTTTAAAACGTTCGTAACTTCTCCGTACTAACTCCGATATCAAAATGTTATATAACAAAATTGTCGAAAAAATCACCATAAACGCAACGTGTAATTTTAATGGCCAAATTTGAATGTTTATGAAAAAAAATATTTTCGCCCTTATTATATTTTATTTAATTCTTTTATTAAAAAAATTTCTTAAATCTCGAGGTGTTACAGTACTCTCTACATGTTATATTATATTTTTTGCTTAAGCAAGCTGGTTTTCATAGTGGATCATCCACTTTTTATAAAAGATCAGGTGTGAGGTAGAAATCTCTCAACAACCATGAGTTACGACACATACTTACAGTACTTGAGGGCAAGAATATCTTACACAACACCATAACATGGTATAATTCACTTGCGAATGCAATGAAAACTTAATCACATGAAACAAACATGTTACACAAATGGGACAAGCCTAATACTTCCCGAGAAGACCACATAGCATAAGCAAGATGAGTTTGATTCCAATCAACCTTCTAGATAAACATACCAATCAAGAAACATAAACTCGAAAGTAACTAATATTATAAATTTCCAGAATAGGAAGCTGCAACTTACACACTTGAAAATTCATGCGTAACCATCTAATACCACCATGGATGCACAATACCAAAAACACCAATGACCAAGTCACCTTACCTATGACACAAACCAAAAGAACCTTGCATGGAAGCTAATAACTAAAGGTAGAACAATGAAAATGAACAAAGCAAAAAAGTGAAACCCCTTAGCAGCATACCAAAAGCACTTGAAGTCTGATAAACAACTATGATTAGAGCCCATGCTCGCTATTCAATATAGCCACCATGGAGAATATCAATGTGTTGAAAAAATTGGTCAAGCAACTGCAAAAGCATATCCATGAAAACTGACATAGTTCAGAACATGTCTAGCCGATACCTAACCAACGCATTAGAAATGAAAAGATAGCGAAGACCTACAAACTCCAAAATGCAACCAACGCCCGAAACAACCAATAGCTAAAAGTAACGTACAAAAGAATGCCCTAGAGCATATGCCTCTAAAACATCCAAGCTAACATCAAGAAAATGGTTTTAGGAAAACTGAGCGAAAACCAGGGATAAGTGAGGCTGGCTAGCTGGATCTAAAATAGGGATGGAGGAGGAATTTGTGGAGAACGAAAATTGAGAAAAAGGAGGTTGGGAGTTTCAAAATGTAAAAAATAAAAACTTGCAATGATAAAAAAGATAGGGTTACGAGAGGCAAAGAATAGTGAAAGAGGCTAGAGGAAGAGAAGAAGGGTGGTTCGAAATTAGGGGAGGAGATGAAATTGGAGGCAGCCGAAAGAAAAAAGTAAGGAAACCAAAGCCTCCAATGTTGTAGGAGGGTTAAATTCTTAAAATAAAAATATTATCAATATCATTAATTTCTATGAACCGAATGGTACACTTGGCTTGATTTACTGCGTAGGATCGCCATGTGAAGGGGATTACGTAGATATGGAAGAATTTAATGATTTTGTCAACCTTAACAATCTAATTGGTGAACCTCTCATAGGTAGAAATTTCAGTTGTCAAATAGTAGAGAGTCCTATTTGTTTGCTCTCTTAGAGAGATATTTTTATTAGTGATGACTGCGTACAAATTCCTATTCGTTGAGTTTCACAAATTCGCCAATATTATGCCTAACCACTACCCAGTTTTATTAAGTTCTTGCGGTCAACGAACCAAAACCAAATGCTTCAAATTTGGAAATTTTTGTCTCAAGGACGAGAATTTTTTGTTATAACCACTTAGGGGTTCATTGAACAGTATGTTACTAATAACGCATCAAAGATCTTTTCTTTTCAACTACGTGAACTTTGAAAATATTTAAAGATCTGGAACAAGGAGGCATATAGTAATGTTAGAATTAAAAAAGAAAATATTTCATGCAACATTTTAGAGTTGAATAAAAATGTTGAAAATACAATCCTTAGTCTTTCTGAAAGTGAGAAACTAAGTAACCAGCGAAAAAGATTTATATAAAATAATGGATCAAGAAGATATAATGAGAAACAATGCCACCTTATTTAATCTCTCAAAGAAGGAGACAATATGTAACATCCTCTAACTGGAGACTCAAAACTAAACATTACAAATGCTGCAGCCATCCATAGTATTAACTTCCGGTGACCAAATATGGTAATGTTAATGGTATCCATAATATCAGAAGCACTTGAATATAAAATAAAATCATCACTGATTAAAAAAATTTCTGATTACATGTCAAAACAATATTTCATATCCAAGTTACATAATCCCAATCATTTCCTAGGTTCATCAGATATAATTATTACATAAATATGCCAAGTGTGACATGTAAAGATATCCCCTTGGTTGACCAAAGTACTAAATAGTCATAACTGACTTAATACAACACAGTGGAAATGGAACAAAAAACTCCTAAATATAGCCAGCGTCGGCCTCCTGCTCGTCTCCGGAAGATTCATTCATCCACCAACTAAACAAGTAAACCCAAACTCTCAATCTACTAAAATTAATTTAGAGCACCCGAGGTTTAAGGGAAAAGCATAAACTTCGAGTCAGATATAAAGCCTAGTATGAATAATACTATACATCTCGATTATATGATATTAAGTGAGACCACGTTGCTTAGCGGAATGGGTTTCCCTTCACTAATATCCCTATAAAAACATATCTTTTTGCAAATCTAAACCCTACAACCAAACTAGTTATTCAAACAGATATATCGATATCATAAATGCTCAAAAACAGGTAATAAATGGATCGTCTGTCTGAAATAATGTAGTTTTGTTTGGCTAACTATTAACCTTTGGCTGACTCGGTCCTACCAGACATAATATAAAACAATCTAACATCTATAAAACCAACTTCTGGACGGATTGTCCCTAACTTACATCTCCCACGGTCTCCTGATCCTAATGGTTTTGCGGGCTCACCAATAACATATCTCTGTACATATATTCCTTTCTATTTATAACTGTTATATCCCAATACTTAGAGGCCTAAAACTAACGGCTACGGATGCTGTAGTCATCCATAATTATTAATTTTCGATGATCAAACACGGCGGTGCTAAATATATTGATACACGTATCATAAAAATATGAAAAAAAATTAAAGTTCAAAAAACATATTTCCACATTCAAATCAAAACATTTCAAGTTCATTACATAATCCCGAAATTACGTTAACCACGTTCAAGAAAATATAATTATTATAATTACGCCAAGAGCGACATTTGGAAATGCCCCCTTGGTTGATCAGAGTATAATACATCTGCTTTTACAAATAAAACACACAGCGGAATGAAAACTCTAAATATCTATCTGCCTCCGAAAGCTTTAATCGTCTAAGAAGAAAACCTGAAAACCCCAAACCTCAAACTACTTAAAATTAATTGAGTACCCAAGAGTTTAAGGGGAAAAAACTTCGAGTTGGATATAAAGCCTGGTAATGCATAATAATCTAACATCTCAATCCTTTTTAGATATCTAGTGAGACCACGTCGTTTAGCGAAACAGGTTTTCCCCTCACTTGTATCCTAAAACCTTTATAAATCCATATATTGTGCTCCTACATCCATAATGGTTAAAACATACATTTTTAAAATATTATGATGATATGCATACTTGAAAACAATTAGCATTTCCCATTCCCGGTTTAATCTGACACCCTGTCATAATTATAGTTTCTAGGGTCACTATTAACCATTTTAGTTTTCATGGGTTTGCTAATAACCTTGTTATAACTAATAGACACCCTATCCTAATCATAGTTTTCATGGGATTACTAAGAACCTATAGGCACCTGCTAGTTAACTTAATCAATTCATGGGTTCTCCTGAACCTATAGTCCTTCCAACAACTAATCACCTTATCCTAGTTTTCAAGGTTTACTAGGAACCTATGGATTTATCCAGTAACTCACTTCACATCCTAGTTTTCATGGGTTGACTAGGAACCTATTGATACTTCCATTAGCTACTTTCTTATCCTAGTTTTCATAGGTTTATAATGAACCTATTGACTGATGTCAATTCTTAATCCAGATATAGTTTTCATGGGTTCATTACAAACTAATTAGCTCTTGCCAACTGTCCTTAATACATAGTTTTCATGGGTAACTATGAACCTTTTGGCTTACTCCAATAACTACCTAATCATAGTTCTTATGGGTTTACTATGAATCTTTTGGTTTACACCAATAACTATTTTATATTAGGTTTCATGGGTTTACTATGAACCTTTTGGTCACCTCCAATAACTATAAAGTTTAAGCATCCTGTATTTATGGTCACCCTGACTCGTTGGACGTAATTCTACCCATTCAGAAGTTTAAGCAATTTATATTCACTATGTAGTTACCCTAGCTGGTTCTTCTACCACTTTTTTCCAAAATACAGTTATGGGTTATCATGTGAATATATTCAAATTTGAAGAAGCAAAACAACAATTTAACAATACCACTCCTATGGGTTTAAGGTCCTTGAAATATATTACAGAAAACATAGTTAACACCTGTAGCATATATTTTTATCAAGGTAAATTATTCTACAAAATTACATACTTAAAGCCATTACAAAACTACTTTATATAAGTCATGGTTTTCCTTAAAAAAATTAGAGTTATGTGTTTTAAAACCTTTCGACAATGTTGAAAGCTGCTATTTTCAATCACCTTCGAAGGGTTTCAATCATATCTTTTTAAAATAATAGGCTACAGTCCTCTTTGTACTTTAAAACACTTCTTTCCAAACCCTTCAACCCCATTGAAACTCAAACCTTTCGCAATTATTGGGAAACCATTCGAAACCATTAAAACAGAACCATTCGAAAGCAATGGAAAAAAAACCTTTCGAAAAATCACTGGGTTCAATTTAAAACATGTGGAGAACCTTCTTTGAAAACCTTTTGTCTTCATTAGAATCAACCTTTTGTCTTTGTCTAAAGCTCTGCTTCAAAAGCTTTAAAACATCATTTAAAATGATAGGCCTCTTCCTTTTAAAACAAACTCCTTCGAAAGCATTGGGTTACACTTCAATTATAAAACAAGGGTAAGTCATCTAAGTCAAAAGCTTTAATACCTTTCGAAAGCATTGGAGAAGCGGCTGGTTTTAAAACAAGTATACCTTTCGACTTTGTCGAAAGCAACGACTTCGAAAGGTTGGAAAAAGCAGCAATAACCTTTCGAATGTGTCAAAAGGTTCAAAACAAAAAAAAGATAAAGTAGCAGTAACCTTTCAACTATGTTGAAAGGTTTAAAACATTTATTTTAAATAATTGACCTGGCCGAAAGAAACTAATTCAAATGCTCCTTTTCGAAAGCAAGCAGATGTAAGCTATTGGTTTATCAAACATACCCCAACCTCTTTGGCAACCAACCTTTCAACCAAGTATCTTCGACCTCGTTCAATTCATTACGTACTATTTGCACCAAAAATGGTCACAAACCCCAGAAGTAGTGAAAGCACTGGTATTTACACACAAATCCACAATATCCAAACACAGATCTCATTTCAGATAATGTAGAGAGTAAAAGTGAAGAAATAACAAAATTAAAATGAAACGAAGTGTTTACACCAAAAATGGTCATAAACGCCCAATTGCCCATAAAAGCACTCGTTTACAATCATGGATCTCGGATACCAAATATGTAGAGAAAATAAATACGAAGAATACACAAAATTTAAAAAGAATCACACAGAAACACACATATTCAGAGTAGTTCGGCGTTTGGCCTACATTCATTATGAAATGGCCGACTTTTATTGATCTTTATTCGCTGGTTACAATGAGCTACAGCAGTAGAATTGAAGTACAAGAGTAATCTCGACAGAGTCTGGACATAGAAGAACCAAAAGTCCCTTTTCTGAAGCTCTTGGACTGCTATTTATAGGTGTAGGCTGAAAATAGCTTGCCCAAATCTCGAAAGACTCCTTCTCCCACGTAGGTAGGCCCACGTGATCGATCTAATGTCATCTACACTCGGTCCGTGATCAATACGGACGAATTTTTTATCGATCAAGATTTGATCCAATCGAATCGAAATTGAGCAGGAACATTCTTTAGGTTGTGCGTAAGCTCCTGTGAAAATTTAGTGACATTTGGACTTGTAGGTTTTGAGTTACGATCGATGCAAGTTCATGCTTTTCGAAGGCTATCTCCTTTGAATTGATGTCGTTCGTATGGATGGTCTCATATCAATAACCCTGCATGTGATGCCTGATGACATGCCAGTTGCCTTTAGGATCGATCCCCATTTCGTGCCAAATGATCGAGTCTTCCCTATGGATGCGCCTTGTTCGTATCGATCCGGGTTTAGCCTTGTTCGGATCGATCCACTTCTCTGTTCGTATCGATGATCGCAGGCCACTTCATATCGATAACTGAAGGCCGCTTCGTATCCCTTCTAGCATAAGCTCTTCGTATCGACGATGCTTTGTATCAATTGCATGCAGTTACTTCATATCGTTAGTTTTTGGCCCATTTCGTATCGATATAGGATGCCAAGATTCCTATTAATCTAGAGCTGATCGATACGAAACATGCTAGGTAGCGGATCAATATGAATTGGACCAACATGCCATCGTTGATGGATATGAAATAAGCCAACTTGGACCGATACGAGTACGATGGATATGAAGTGAGGTTACTTAGACCGATATGATCGTGATGGATATGAAGAAGGCCACCTAGGATCGATACGAATGTGACGGATACGAACAAGGTGACAGCTTGAATTACATCGATCATATCTTAAGCATACGAACTCCAATTCATTAAACATTGGCTTCCGTAGATTTGCTTATCTCGTTATATCAATTGTAGCTTCATCCGAAAATGGTCAAAATTTACCGACATCCATAGATGACCTGTTCATAACTGGTAATCGAGGAGAACTATCTTTGGTTTTCAATTAATCTTTTGGTATCACGGCCTTGCTAAAAGGCAGGATAACACTTGCCCCCAAAATATGACTTACGATAGGAAGCTGTGTTTTGTAATGTCATAAGCTGGATGCTCATATCCTGTTAATGACCTATAAAGAGATTGATAATCTTACCTGACTATGAATGGCGATCGTTCGAGATCGTATGCCATTCGGAGTGGTATGGGATCGTTCGCGGTCGAGTGCCGTTCGAGGCAAATTGTGATCGTTCGCGATCGGGTGCCATTCGAGGCGAATTGTGACCGTTCGTGGTCGGGTGCCGTTCAAGGCGAATTGTGATCATTCGCGATCGGATGCCTTTCGAGGCGAAGTGTGACCATTCACGATCGAGTGCCGTTTGAGGCGAATTGTGACCATTCACGATCGGGTGCTGTTCTACGCGAATTGTGTGTGCCTTGGGGGGACTTAGTATCGTTAATGTCATATTTCACATTCGAGTGAGTTTCTGAATTCTTTATTATGGCGGTTTATCGTCATCTCAGAGCATGCCTGAGGGCCATTTGCAATCTCGTACATGTGTAAGTGGCTTAGGCATTATGAAATCACAAATAGCACATTTACATCCAAAATGAGTCTTTCAACAAAAATGTCAAACAAGACCAAGTCCAAATATGAGAAATAGCAAACATAAGCAAAACAGAGACGTCAAAGTTCAAATACCTACATTAATACGATTGATAGTTGTATCAGAGCATGCTTGAGGATCGTTCATGACCATGTACATGTCTAAATGACTACATCATGTTGGTGTGCAGTTTTCCACTTATTTGTCCTTATTTCAATCTGTTGATGACAAGCTGATGCCTCGATCCTAAGCCGTTCCCAGTTGGTGCAGGTGGTGGTCGTTCTTGCTCCACCATCGCGGTTTGCGTCCTCATGTACTGTAATAACATGCCATTCTGAACATGCCCTTCAATTTCAACCCTCACGTGCCTGTAATCTTTGGTATTATGGATGATTAGCTCATGGAATAAGCAGTATTTGTCTGATTTCCTCTCATTGTTGGTCAGATCCCTCCTTATTGGCTTTCGATAAGGAACCTGCCCCTGGTGTCTTGAAAGATCCATTCCAAAGTTTCATTACGTATAAGAGGTGAATCTCGATTCTTTTCTTGGTCGCTTTGGTCCATCATCATTATCTTTGGCTTTTTATTTCCCTTTGTCCTTGTCTGATCCTTTCCAGGCAGATCTCCGCTTTTGACTGCATACACATTAACTTCCTCTCCTTCCTCTCTTTCAACATTTGCATCCTCTAATCGTAGAAATCCTTCGGCCTCATGATGAAACTTTACTAGATCCATAGGTGGATCCCTTATCAGTGGATTTTTGAACTCTATTCCATCAGCTATGCCAGATACAGCTGCCATTAAGACCATGGATGGATCAAGGCGATCCACCGATGCTGCTGTTGCATTAAATCATGTTAAGAAGTTCCTCAAAGATTCTCCGGTCTTCTGCTTCAGTGCTGCTAGACTCATCACATTATTGGGCCTCGAGATGTAAACTCTGAACTGCCTCATGAACTTCTCAGTCAGCTCGGTCCATATTCTAACAGAGCCGGTTTCAAATTGTCTGAACCATAATGCTGCTATGTCTGTCAGATACAATAGAAAACACTGGGCCATGACTTCCTCCGATGCTTCCAGTGCTTCCATATGTCTCATGTATCTTGTTAGACGAACAGCTGGATCTGTCCTTCCATCATATATCTCCAATGTCGGTAGCTTGAATTCAGGTGGATTCCTGGCCTGCCTAATTGCAAGGGCGAGGGGCTCCTGTTAACATCTTCCAAATCTCTATTCAACAATCTGCCTCTCATGGCTTGTCTAACCACCTCTGCCAATATGTCACCATCGCCAAGTTGTAGTCCTTGTCTGTAGCCTCCGATCTGCCCCCCCTCCCACCCCCCCCCCCCCCCCCCGAGTTCGTGAGGGAATCCTGGAATCTGCTCTCTTGGACGGGCATTCGTTCCTTTATCAATGCCATGTTGAACAGTTGCGTCTGGAATCCTGCCTGAGGTTGGATCAACATGCTCTTATGGAGTACCCCCCAGTTCATAGCCTTCTCCTAACGGTGCTACTCTATTCTAGATCCTGGTTGCTCCATGCTCCTGACCTCTGTCTCTAGCATTCCCTGTCGGAGTGTTCCCTTGACTCTGGGTTCTAGTTCGTCCAACTTGTTGCAGTAGGTTCTGCATCATCCCTTCTTGTCTTTTCAACATTCGCTCCTGCATAGCTTCCATCATCATCTCCATCTCGTCTCGGGTGATGAAAACTGAGGCTTGATTCGCTCCTGAGGAAGCCTCCTGACTTCCGTCATGCTGGCTTCTTTATGCTCTTGATTTCCTTGTTTATTGCTTCACCTTTTCTTTCCAGATCTAAGTCCTTAAGCCTTCATATCCAAGATCCAAGCTGTAGAATCCCTGAATGCTAGCGTTCTCGGTGAAAGCACCAAAATGTTTGCGCTAAAAATGGTTACAAACACCCAATTGTTGATGAAAGCACCCGTTTACAATCACAGATCTCAGATACCAAATGTGTAGAGAAAATAAATATGAAGAATACTCAAAATTTAAAAATAATCACATAGAAATACACAGATTTAGAGTGGTTCGGCATTTGGCCTATGTCCACTATGAAATGGCTGACTTTTATTGATCTTTGTTCGCTGGTTACAATGAGTTACAGCAGTAGAATTGAAGTACAAGAGCAATCTCGGTAGAGTATAGACGTAGAAGAGTCAAAAGTCCTTTTTCTGAAGCTCTTGGACTGTTATTTATAGGTTTAGGCTACAAATATCTTGCCCAAATCTCGGAAGACTTCTTCTTCCATGTGGGTGGACCAACGTTGATTGATCCCATTTTATCTGCACTCGGTCTGTGATCGATACGAACGAATTTCATATCGATCAAGATTTGATCCAATCGAGTTGAAATTTGTGTAGTTAATGCTCCACTATTACCCCGCTATAACTCCGCAATATCTCATAGCGGATTTCTACCGCTACGATTTTTTCATATAGCCCCAAAATATAGCCTTTCCGCTTTAATCCCCGCTATGTCCGCTATATCCCGTTATTCTCGCTATATTTTGCTATTTCCGCTATATCTTCTTTAATAAAATGAATTAGAAAATTGCATTTATACGTTATAAAAATTATGAAACTAATTTATTTGATTTAATTTTTAATATATTTTCAGAAATTAAAATACTCTAATATTTTACTAAATTCAATTATGTTATATAACAGTTTTACGTTTATTTAAAGTATATTCGCACATGTTTTCTGTTTAAAATCATTTATGTATTAATTATAATTCAATTGAATGATAATTTTTCATTTAGTTACCATTTATATATTTGTAAAAACATTTAGTACGAGTTTTATATGCTATTTTAGAGCTATCCGCTATATCCCGCTATATCCTCGATGTATCCCCGCTATGACTTTTTACACCTCCACCGCTTTGAATCTACCGAGCGCTTTAACTGCACAGGTTGAAATTAAGTAGGAACATTCTTTAGGTTGTTCGTAAGCTCATGTAAAAATTTGGTGACATTTGGACTTGTAAATTTTGAGTTATGATCGATGCAAGTTCATGCTTTTCGATGGCTGTCTCCTTCGTATCAATGACGTTCGTATCGATGGTCTCGTATCGATAACCCTGCATGTGACGTCTCATGATGTGCTGCTTGCTTTTAGGATCGATCCACATCTCATGCCAAATGATCGAGTCTTCTCTATGGATGCGCCTTATTTGTATCGATCCGGGTTTAGCCTTGTTCGCATCGATCCACTATTCTGTTCGTATCGATGATCACATGCCACTTCGTACCGATGACTGAAGGTCGCTTCGTATCCTTCTTGTGTAAGCTCTTCATATCGATGATGCTTGTATCAATTTCATGCATCTACTTCGTATCGTTAGTTTTTGGCGTATTTCGTATCGATATAGGATGCCACGTTTCATATCGATCTTGAGCTGATCGATATGAAACATGCTAGGTAGCGAATCGATGCGAATTGGACCAACGTGCCAACGTTGATGGATACGAAATAAGCCAACTTGGACCGATACAAGTACGATGGATATGAAGTGAGGTTACTTAGACCAATATTATCGTAATGGATACGAAGAAGGCCACCTTGGATCGATATGAACGTGATGGATACGAACAAGGTGACCGCTTGAATTGCATCAATCATATCTTGAGCATACGAACTCTGATTGACCTGAAATTTAAAACGTTGGTTTTTGTTGCTATTCTTGTCTTGTTATATCAATTGTAGCTTGACCCAAAAATGGTCAAAATTTATCGACATCAATAGCTGACCTATTCATAATTCACAATCGAGGAGAGCTATCTTTGGTTACCAGATAATCTTTTGGTATCATGGCTTTGCTAAAAGGCGGGATAACAGAAAGTAAGAGAAGACAGAAGACTTATAGTGTTTTGGCTATCTCCGGCCTACATCCAAATAGAATTGATCCTTTTATTTTCTTTATACTGTAATTATAGTTACAAATATTTTGAATGACCAAAATGGCAGAGTTTAGCCTTGAAAAGAAGAATATCCCCCTTTTAGTTGTTGTAGAGTTGCCATTTATAGGAGTAGATCTAAAAATATGTTCCCCAAAACTCGAAATACCTTTTCTCACGTGCACTTGGGCCCACATGATCGATCTAGAGTGGTTTGGGATCGATCCTCGATCGATCAAATGGATTTCATATCGATCAAGAATCACTCCAAATGAGCTAAGTTCGATCATGGTGAAAGATGATAGTGCAAAGTCCTTGCTCTCCAAATTTCATGAAATTCCAACGTGTAGTTTGTGAGATATGATCGATCCAAGTTTTGATCTTCCACTGCTAGTTGATGACTTCGTATCTATGATTCATATCCATCACTTTTGCATCGATCTAAGTCTTTGAATCCATCATCTCATGTCCATAGTTTTCCCATCAATCCGTTCTCACTGTGATCCATCTTTCGGGCTCCATCTTGACCATTTCCTTCATATCGATGGATACGAACTCGATCTATATGAAAATGGCTCCTGAATCTTCCATATCCATCCAGAGCTTTGTTCTTCATATCGATCCACATATGCCTTCCTTTATATCGATCCCCTACACCTATCTTCGTATCGACCCTGAGTGTCCAGGTGAAGCATATGACTTCGTATCTATCAAGTCTGTATCCATCCAAGTCCTGCTTTCATCATATCGATCCAAGCTTTGATCGATACGAAGCATGCCAACATGCCTTGCCGTATCTATCCAACTGATGTGTGTTGCGTCGATACAAACAAAAAATGCACAAAGCCTGTGTGTTACCCATGCATGTATCCATCCAATCGATATGCACGTATCGATTCAAAAACAACATCCATTGACCCGCTTCCTTCCCTAAGTTGCTTGATAGAGATGAATTCGATCGATACGAAATGTATCGATACGAATATCGATCAATCCAAACAAAACACAGCACCATCGATATGAAACCGTTTTACACCAATATTGATCCATCCATATCTTGAGCGTACGAACTCCGATGACCTAAAATTTGAAATACAGCCTAATCGAGCCTTGTTTATCATTCACAATCGATCTCACCTTGATTGGAGCTTGGTCCAATTTTGGCAGTATCGATCATAGCCCTATTACCTATCGATATCCAACCTGATATCCATTCTTTTTAGTCGATTTGTTGATATCCCAGCCTTGTCCAAAAGGAGGGCTAACATTTGTCCTCCAAAACATGCCTTGCAGTAGAAAGACTTGTTTTGAATAACTTTAAATTCGACATCCAAAATCCATATTCCACCCATAGCCATATCATCCGATTCATAACCCAATCCACTTCCAATCCATTCCATCTAAGTGCCATATCCATAGCCACATCCTTATCCAAATCCATGATTATTCTGAGTTGATATCCGGTTCTGAATCCAATAACCAAATCCTTAGCCAATTCCATATCCATCTGAACCCAACAATCGAGTTCTAATCCATTCATATCCAGTAACCAATAACCAAATCCATGACCTCTCCTAATCGATATCCAAATCCGAGACCGCTCTGGGCCCTAGCCAAATCTGAGACGCTCCGGGTCCATAGCCAATCCACAGCATTCAGAGCTGAAATCCAAACCCGTAACCTCTCCGGGTTCTTTCCAAGCATGGTCCATACTCAACGACTCGTGTTCCAATCCTGTGTAATAAATCCTGGCCTAAGTCCTAGGCCAAACCTGGTCATTCTGGATCCTTGTCTAGCATATTCCATACTCGACTACCTGAAATACCAAATAACAAATCATGTTTATAGATCTTACCTAAATCCTAGGCTGACCTTGGTCACTTTGGACCCTTACCGAGCATATTCCATACTCGACGACTCGAATAAGTCGGTTTGCTACGTTCGGACAAAGCGACCTACCTCTTGCCAAGCATAATCCATACTCGACGACCTTTTTACTAAAAACCAGATAAAAATCCAATGGAAATCTAATCCGAAATCTAGATCAAACAAGAAAACCAGAAATCCATACAAAGATCCAAACCAAAAAACAAACATACAAACCAAAATCCAAACCCAAACCAGAGAATCAACAAAACCAAGAGCCCAAACCAGACTCCAAAACCAAACTAGATAAAAGAAAATGTCCAAACCAGAAATAAAATATAGGTTTCACAAACCAAAGCATCGCCAGGTTTATCATCATCTCAGAGCATGCCTAGCTATCTCCGTCCCCGTACATGAGTAAGTGACTTAGCTGCCTTCCAAGAGCTTGCTACTTATTCCATACCAACCCGATTAGTTGATGACCAACCGACCATCATTCCTGGGCCTCGCGCCATCATCGTTTGGGGTAGACAGTGGCTGCTTCTGCTCCATCGCCGCATTCTGAGTCCCAACATATTATCGCAACTGACCATTCCTTACGTGCTCCTCGAGATTATCCTTTATATGCATTCAACTGTTAGTATCATGCCCATCCAGGTCATGAAAGAGACAGTGCCTTTCCGATGCCCTCTCACATTCCAAGGGGTCCCTCCTTGTTGGCCTTCGATAAGGAAGGCGATCTCGAGTTTCCACGTATATTTGTTCCAATGTCTCATTCAGTCCTATATAAATAGAGAATTTTGGTTCTCCCTAGGGCTTCCTTGCCCTGCCAGAATTGTCATCCGACTTCCTCTTCCCTTTATCTTTATCCTTACCCGAGCTTTCACCAGATGGTCCTCCATCCTTAGCCGCGTTTACTTTCTTTGATTTCATATCCAAGCTTTCATCCTCTTGCTGAAGAAATCTATCGGCCTCATGAAAGAATTCCTAGAGATCCATTGGTGGATCCCATACCAATGATATTTTGAAGTCCGAGTTGTCCCCGACTCCCGACAATGCAGCCGTTAGAACCATTGATGGATCCAGTCAATCCGCCAAAGCAATCTCCTGTCCTCTGTTTCATCGACGTCGGTGTCATCACATTTTTCAACCTCTTGATATAAACCGGAAACTACTTCACAAAGCTATCCACCAATTATGTCCATGTCCTAATAGATCCATTTTCCAACTGCCTGAACCATATAGTTTCTATATCCGTCAAGTACAGGGGGAAACATTGAGCCATAACCTCCTCTGATGCCCTTCAGCACTTCCATGTGTCTTGTATACCTCATCAAATGATCGGTACGATCCGTCTTACTATTGTATACCTCCAGTGTAGGCGGCTTGAACTCTGGTGGATTCCTAGCCATACCATTGTTACGGATAAATGGACTTCCATGTACTCCTTCCAGATTTTCGTTTGTCAGACCATCGTGCATGGTTTGCTTAACAATTTCTACCAATCCAGCATTGTCCGTCAAAGGTTATCTTCTGTTTTCATTTTTAAACTGCCCCCCCTTCCCCCCCCCCCCCCCCCCGAGCTCTCGAGGGAACTCTGGTATGTACTCCTCGTCACGCACTCCTGTTGGCGCCGAGTTGTGCAGCGTCAGCTGGCAACCTAGATCCATCCAGATTGATAGTTGTGTGGTGATTGGGGCTGCCCCTGCCGAACTGCTCTATCAGGTCCTATTTAGTCCCTTTAATCCAGCTTCATGGATTTGACCTCCTACAGCTCCTACTTCTCCAGTCTATCCAAACTGTCTGAGAATGTTCTGCACCATTTCCTCCTGCCTTTTCATCAATTGCGCCCGCATGGAATCCACCATAGTCTGCTTCTCATCCTTGGTGATGTAGATGGATGCATGATCAGCTCCAGCTTCAGAGGAAGCGCCTTGACTTCCCACTTGATGGCTCCTTTATGGCAAAGTCCTTCTAGCCGATTGCCTAATCATAACTTTAGATCCAATCATTTAGCTTTCCAAATTTGGACTCCAAATCCGATGTAGCGGGTGCTAGTCTTCTCAGTGAAAGCACCAAAGTGTTTGCGCCAAAAATGATCACAAACCCTAGAATAGTGAAAGCACCAGTGTTTACACACAAATCCACAATATTCAAACACAGATCTCAGATCCAGATAATGTAGAGAGTAAAATGAAGAAATAACAAAATTAAAATGAAAGAAAGTAAGAGAAGACACGAGATTTATATTGGTTCGGCTATCTCCGGCCTATGTCCGCTTAGAATTGACCTTCTATTTCCTTTATACTGTGATTACAGTTACAAATCCTTTGAATGACCAAAATGGCAAAGTTTAGCCTAGAAAAGAAGAAGATCCCCCTTTTAGTTGCTGTAGAGTTGCTATTTATAGGAATAATCTGGAAATATCTACCCCAATACTCAGAATACCTTTTCTCAAGTGCAGATGGGCCCACGTGATTTATCTAGAGTGGTTTGGGACCGATCCCTGATTGATCCATATGGATTTCGTATCGATCAAGAGTCACTCCTAATGGGCTGAGATCAATCATGGTGAAAGATGATAGTGCAAAGTCCTTGCTCTTCAAATTTCATGAAATTTTGATGTGTAGTTTGTGAGATATGATCGATCCAAATTTAGATCATCCAATGCTAGCTGAAAACTTTGTATCTGTGACCCATATCCACCACTTTTGAATCGATCCAAGTCTTTGTATCCATCATCCCATGTCCATAGCTTTCGCATCGATCTGCTTCTCACGCCATGATCCATGTTTCGTGCTCCATCTTGACTGTTTCCTTTGTATCAATCGATACGAAAATGGCTTCTGAATCTTTTATATCCATCCAGAGCTTTATTCTTCGTATCAATCCACACGTCTTCCTTCATATTGATCCCCTATACCTATCTTCGTATCGACCTCGAGTGTCCTAGTGAAGCATATGACTTCGTATCTATCAAGTCTTTATCCATCCAAGTCCTGCTTCCTTCGTAGCGATCCAAGCTTTGATTGATACGAAGCATGCCAACATGCCTTGACATGTCCATCCAATCAATGTGTGTTGCAACGAAACGAAACCTATCGATCCGAACCAAAAATGCACAATGCCTATGTGTGTTACCCATGCATGTATCCATCCAATCGATAAGCACGTATCGACACAAAAAAACATTCATTAACCCGCTTCCTTCTCGAAGTTGCTTGATCGATACGAATTCAATAGATATGAAATGTATATATACGAATGTCGATCGATCCAAACCAAACACCATAATCCATCGATATGAAACCATTTTTCGCCAATATTGATCCATCCATATCTTAAGCATACGAACTCCGATTGAGCTAAAATTTGAGATGTAGCCTCACCGAGCCTTGTTTATCATTCCCAATTGATCCAAACTTGATTGGAGCTTGGTCCAGTTTTGACGGTATCGATCATAGCCTTGTTTTCAATCGGTCTCCAATCCTGATTCCATCCTTTTTATCCAATTTGTTGATGTCCCAAACTTATCCAAAAGGCAGGGTAACCAAGTAACCCGATACCATATGCTTTGAACCTTGACATTGTCGAAGGCTATAACCTCTTGACTTTGTCAAAAGGTCTGGGTTGAAGGTTTGATGCCTAAAATAGCTGAAACATGCTAAAAGCACGATTTTCTTGTTTTTAACTTAAAAGAATAACTTTTCAACTAACCAGCATTATTTGTCAAGTTCTCATTAGTTGATAATTACTTTTCAAAAAAGTGCTGCCACTATTTTAGAATTAAATAGTACTTTTATTTTATGAAATGCCTATTCACCTTAATTAAATATATAAAACATTTAAGTCATGTACCTTAACTAATTTTATATATTCATCAAATCACTTAGGAAAAATCTAGAAAAATCCCAGAAATTTATTTTAATATGTTTTCTAACATATAAAATTTTCAAATCCAAATAATAATTATTTTAGCCGTGATTAATTTATAACGTAATAAATCATTTTCTTCAGTAGAAAATTAATATAAAATCCACATAAATTCAGAAAATTATTGAAATTGAAACCCATCTCCAGAATCATGTTTTCTATGACATAAAATTTCCCATGGCATTTAAAAATCATTTCATCTTGGTTTTACTCTAAAATCGTATATATCTCATTTTAAACAACCTTGTTTAATCCATATTAATCATAAATCTATCATATCATCATTCAATATATCATAAAAACATATTTACACTAAAATTTGAAACCATATGATCATAAAACTAAAATAGAGATGTAGAAATTATTATTCGTCTTATATTAGATAAGGAAATTGAAGTTTGGTTGAGATTGATTCCTTCTAACTTGAATCATAAGCTGTAAGCTAATTTTCTCTTCTCTTTTTCCTAATGGTCGGCCTTGCTTCTCACGTTTATAAAATTTGGTTTTAGGTAAAATGAATGTGTATGACCTAATGAGAATAATATAAGGGTGGAAAGCATGGTTGTTTACCCTAATGCCCTTATGTTTCATTTCTAAACCATTTATACAAGTTCGTTAAATTTTAAATAAGCACATCCGCCTAATATATTAATCAATCTCAATCTCCTTATCTACATTATTCTATTTAATTTATTCTAATTAAATCTCCTGAATAATGTCAATAAAATTAGGGGTGTTACAACAACCGTCATTTAAGTCTTACATGTGACTAAGCCCTACACATTGGAATTTTTGACTAAATTAGCTAGGGGCTAATAGCTAATATATAGGGCACGACCCTATACCAACCCATCTAGTATACAATTATCTAAGTCATTTTACTTAGGGTTAACTACCCTATAAATTTTCCTTGAAAACTTTTTTAAAATGATTTAACCCTTTATATCATATTTACACAAGGAAAATAAACTATTTGCTTTACTCTAATATCTTTCCCATGATATAAGCTTTACTCAAAATATTGTTGATGAAAACATTCAAAAACTTTACTTAAGACCTTTAAACAATCTTATTCGAAACCAATGAAAGCGCTCCTTTCAAAACTATTGAAAGTACCCATTTCGATATAGTAAACTACTTTACTTAATAACCTTAGGCCTAAAGGCCAAACATATCTTTCGAAACCATTGACATTTGTCCTTTCGTAACATAGAAAACACATCCTTCAAAAGCTTTATAAACCTTAGACGTCCTCTTTTAAAATCCTTTAAATATGCCTTTAGAAATCATTGGAAACCGTCAATTTAAACTAAGGTAAACCTTTCGAAAATATTGGAAACCATTTATTTTGAACTATTACTACTTACCTTTCGAAAGCATCAAAGTATTCTACTTAAAACAACCCTTTCGAAAGCATTAGGTTCAAATTAAAACATATGGAAAAACCTTTCGAAAAAATTCCTATCGAAACCTTTGGGTTTAACATTCATAATATCATAAAGGGCCTTAAATTAACTAAGTCGAAAGCAACTCTTTCGAAAGCAATCTCCTGAGTAAAGAAGTGGATGGTGTTCAAACCTATCCCTTCGATAGTAGTGGAGAAGTTGCTCTGATCTTTAAAACAAAGAGGCCCTTTCGTTACCAATTTGGGTAGAAAGGAAAAAGACGACAGTAAGGGTTTCGGCACAGTCAAAAGCCATTTGAAATCAAAAGGCGGCAACCTGGTTCGAAAGTTTATCTTTAAACCAATTAACTAAGTCGGAAGCCATCTCATTCAAAAGAAAGTAAGCGCTTTTTAAAAGCCCAAAACAAAGTTTTGACTCTTTCGGAAGGCATATTTCGACCCTACACCTTTTGCCTATCTCTAATCCACTACAAACCAAGTCTCAGATACCATGTGTGTTGGTTTTGAATTGGTTGGAGGTGGAGGTATGTGATCAAAAGGTTGCTACCGAAGGTAGCAAAACAGCATATACTTACAAAAACTGTTTTCTTTCCTTTTAAATTAATTTCTTTCCAACTAACTTGCTTTTTTGTCAAAATATAATTGGTTGCAAATTTCTTTTCCAAAATATTTTCTAAAATGGGGTACCGAATTCAAAATTTGTTTATTTAAAATATTTACAAAATGCCCCCTCTCTTTTTTAAACACATAAAACATTTAAGTCTCATACCTTAAATATTTTATAAACTTAATAAAACACTTAGGAAAATTCTTCAAAAATTCCAATAAATCACTTTTAATATGTTATTTAATATATTTAAATTTCTGATCCATGGCTATCATATATTGACCGTAAATGATTTTTAAACCCAAAATAGCATTTTCTTCAATGAGAAATTCATAATAAACCCACAATATTTCAAAAAATTATGTAACTTGAAAGCCATCTATAAAATATCATTTCTGACCATATACTAAAATTGCAAGGCATTTGGATGTCATTTAATAGATTTTTCAATCCAAGACATGTCATAAAATCAATACAAATAAGTATAATTCATCAACAAGCATATATATCTATTATCGTTTAAAATTTGGCTATCTACTTTGCAAAATCATTTAGGTTTAATCTTAGAAATAGAAAACATCAAAATATGAGATGTAGCATATTACTCACCTTTAGCTTTATTATTAAGGAGTTGAGATTTGATCTTGGATTGAATTTCAATTAAGCTTTTCCTCTTGATTTAGCTTTCCCTCCCTTTATTCTTCTTTAACGGTGATCGGCCTTTAGGTTTAGTGTTTTAGATTGTGAACGTGAAAAATGTTATGGTATGAAGGTTTTAGGGTATAAAAACTTAGCTTAATCCTATATTGCCCATTATCTAATTTCCCTCTCTTATTTCATTTTAAACTCGTTTAATTCATTACTTAACTAGGCAAAGCTACCCCTTATTTATTCAAATCTCAATCTCTTAGCCATTTAATCTTTTCATTATTCTATTTAATTGAGCTAATTAAATCTTCTGAATAATGTTATCTATAATTAAGAGTGTTACAAACTCCCCTTCTTAAAGAATTTCGTCCTTGAAATTACGGTAAGGCGCTCATCAAAACCATCAAAAAGGTAAAACATTCCATGAAACAAGTCGGGATAAGAGTCTCTAATCCTGCTCTCAGTCTCCCAAATACAGTCTCTCTTATCGTCACTTCTCTGGACTTTAACTAATCTAACTGTCTTGTTCCTTAGCCTCTTCTCATCTCTCGCGACTATATGAACTAGCTTTCTAACTATAGTCAAATTTGGCTCCACTACTAAGTCATCTAACATAGTCGGTGCTATAGATATCCCCGGGTCTTGAATATAGTTTCTTAGGTGAGAAATATGAAAAACATTGTGGGCTCCTGCCAAACTGTTCAGTAACTCTACTCTATATGCGAGTTTCCTGATCATTTCTATAACAGGAAATGGTCCTATCGATCTCGGTGCATGTAACGACCCGTAATTTTGATCGTTAGATTTGGTACATTTAATTCATTTTAAATGTTAAATGTGGATTTTGAAATGATTTTGAATAAGAGGATTTTTGGTTAGATCAATAAAATTTAGTTAAATTTCAAATATGGTTATTCAATTGGATTTGAATAATAATAATTTAATATTTGGGAATTGAGAAAATTTGTGAATTTGGAGGTAAATAGATATAAAATGGTTTCTTAAATTTATTTTAAGTCTATTTGGATTCAAATAATGATGTTGGACTGTTGGATGGAATCAAAAATCGATAAGCTAAATTTGGAAATTTTATATTAATTTAGTAATGAAATTTAATATTTAAATAATGTAAATAATCATATTTTGGTTCAAAGTGAATTAGAATGGTTTCTAATGCAATTATAAATTCTATATGATGTATAATTAAGTTAGTAAAACTTTAAAAGTGAAATTTTAAGTGATTTCGACGATTTTGGAAATTGCTCGAATTAATCGACGAGTTAAAATAGCCTTCCGGGGCACAGTCTAAGAATTTGACGAAACATTTCCATTAGATCCGTAATAGTTAGTTATTATCGTATTTCAATTTTCGTAGCAATCGGAGTTGTCGTTTGACCGTGACAGCTCAAAACGCATAGAAACTATTTTAATCGATTTAATTTAAAATTGATCGTTTATTTCCGTAACTCACGCATACGACCAAATTAGCCTTCGAAACACGTTCCATTGTGTTCGGAATGCGTGTAAAACCTTATAAACGCCTGGCGGCACGTGAGATTTGGAGTTCGTTTGTAAAGTTTGTTAAATTGGAAATAACGTTAATATAATATTAGTAAAACGTTTATATATATAAACAAGTTTCAAGCCTAACCCTAGAATTTTCACGACCGCGACCTATTCCTTTTAATGGCTGAGAATTATTCACCTTCTTCACCTAATCTCTCCAAATCCACTCACCTATAGCCTTAAGCTCCAACTGGAGAATTGAAGAACTCGTCGAGATCTATAGATCCAACGGTCAAGATCGATGGAAGCAGGGTGGATTCACCAGAATCTTGGCTCGAAGGGGGCATGTTCGTGCGTGGTTTGGGCGATGAAAGGATGACCGAGCTGCATGATTCTCCGGCCGTGGGTAGAGGTGACGTTGGCCTTCGTCATAGCGCTCCCTGATCGAGCCCTAAGGCTGCACGGTGGCCGCGATTTTTTGGTCGATTGGGGCGGCATGGGTTCGAGACCTTCTGGACAAAGGCGTGAGGGAAGAAGAGGTATCGGCCGCGATTTTGGATAATAATAAAAAAAAGAATTTGTTATAAATTATTTCTAACGTTCAAAAATTCATAACTTGTGCATGCATTATCAGATTCCGACGAAACAAGAAGCGTCGGAATCGCAGCGACGAGCAGCACAATGTGATGTAGGCCTGGGATCGTTTTGAGCAAGTGGAAATTTTAGATTAAATCGAACAAGCTCAATTTAATTTAAAATTTGAAACGCCGATGCAAGGTGAGTTAATCTCACTCACATCTGGATGCCATTTAATTTAAATAACTAATATTTAAATGGTTGATTAGTTGATTTGTTGTATGTGATAATTATTGTCAAATGTGATCAATATTTATTGTCATGCTAACGTCTGTGGATGTGGGGAAACAGGTTGGAGGGATCCAACTGGATTCCTCACGATATAGAAATTATTTTCATAATTGATTATGTGTTTTATTATACCGTGATAGATTAATTTGAAATTTTAATTGTGTTGTGCTATGAGTGGATGGATACAATCTGGGAATTTAAAATGTAAATAAAAAAAATTGGGTTTAAAAGGAAAATAAAAGGAATTTTTAAGTAATGAAATTAAGGAAATTAAATTCAGGAAATTGGTTTGGAATTTGAAGCTTTTTTGAAATTGTGATTTAAAAAGGAATGAGAAATGGAAATTTATAAACTGGGTTTATAAATGGAATGGAATATTTATTGGGGAATAAATATTGAAAGTATAGATTTCTGGTGGGAACTTCTATAAGAAGGTGCAAATTGTTTTAAAAGTAATACTGGGATTATTTTTAAAGGATGGAAAGTGTATTTTCCTGGAAAACTAAGTTTGTTTCCAAAAAAAGCTTTCGAAGTATAAACTAGAAGTTTAAAATGTGTTTTTAGAATGTTTTAGAAGAAAATACTATATTTAATTATTTTTGAGTGAAAGTAAATACTTATTTAAGTAATTATGGTTTAATTATTTAAAAGGTAATATAGTATTATGTTTTCTAAAGGGATTTTTAAAAAAAAATTGATATAATAACCTCATATAAAAAGGAAATTTTTGATAAGTTACTCAAGAAACTTGTGTGGGTTTTCAAAAGTATAATTTGGATAAAGAATTTAGTAATCATATTTTAAATACTTTAAGTACATTTTGAAAGTGATTTCCAGGAAATAGAAATGTGTTCAAAAATAAAAGGAGTTTATTTGTAAAGTGTGGAAAGGAATTTACAGGATAAACGTAAATTTGAATTAAGATAAATCAAGCAGGATTTATAAAAAGAATTCTTTAATTTATTCTGAAATGGAAGTGCATTCCTTGAAAAGCCAAGTACGTTTCAAAGCAGTTTTTTTAGTGAATGTTAAAAGTTTTAAATTTGTTTTTTTAAGGATTGTTTTTAAGAAATTATTTAAGTTGTTAAGTTTAAAGGAAAATAGTATTAAAATAGTTATAGTAGTAATTATTTTAAAGGGTTCATGGGTATTATTTTTAAAGATAATTTTTAATATTTATATTTTATGGAATAGTTTTATTTTAAGACTAGGTTTTGGTTAAAGTATTATTTGGACTTGAATAAAATTTCATAACTCCTATTTTCAAAAATTTAGTTAGCTTAACCTTTACTTTAAACAAAATAGTTTATATTTTATAAAGCAGTTTTATTCGAAATATTTTTAAAGGTGTGTGGATATATATATATATATTAAATTAAGTATGTAAGTAGTTTGATATAAATGTTTTGATGTATTTTCAAGAATAAAGAATTTAAATTATTTTAAATCTTAAGTATTGGTACTTGGATGTTTTCAGAGGAAGTAAAGATATGGGAATTTATTCCATGAGAATAGTTGGGTTTGAAAACTGTTTTCAAAAGGGTTTGAAAATGGAAATATATCTTGCAAGGATATTTTTGAGGAAAATAAATAATGTGGAAAATTATTTATTGTGTGATGGATGTTTGTGAATGTTAATTGATAGTTAAATAACCGACTATCAATATTGGCCAAAGCGTTGATCGTTTCGAAGAGACCGGGATCGGGATTAATTTCTCGAAAACCACTTCAATCCGGTTTGTATGTTTCCGTGAGGAAGAAGAGTTCGGAGTCGAAGATAGAGCAATGAAGTGCAAGGGCTAGTCGCTACTAATCCTGAGGATGTTTTTAAAATGGATGTAGTAGGAGTAGTGCCTTCGGGTCCGTTCGAACCAGGGATGGACTTGTATGGATGAATGCTTTCGAAACATCGTCATGTGGACGATGGGCATTCTAAGTGAAACGTTCTAAAAGGTAACGCTTAGCCTCAAGCTTCATCAACCCTGAATGACTGAAAATCATGGGTTATGCAGCAAGGCTAGGTAGGTAGCACCCATTAGGGTAAGGTCATCCCTGTCTAGATGTCCCGTTTTATTCGGCTTAGTGGTGCGGTTGCCGATCCCAACCGTAGGGTGATCTTACTCGGGATTATCCAGTAAGGGGTAGTCTCGGTCATGTGTTGCAGGGGATTGGGTGTAATCCTCGGTACGGTGGTATAGGCCACGTACTGTGACAGGTGGTACCCCAGTGCCTAGTCATTAGTTGGAAATCCATTCTCCTTACGAGCCTTTTACGAGTTTTGTTTGTATAACCCACTTTGTGGCTAGTAGTTGGAATTTAATCAAGTAATAATTTCGGCTATTTTAGTAAGTATTTGTATATAGACCCTATTATAACATCAGAGGATTTTAATAAAAAGTGTTTTGGCTATCGTAAGGTAAAAACCCGACATGTTTATTTGTGGCGTGGTCTTACAAGATGCTTTTGTTTTCAAAAGGATTTTTGAAAACTTTAATAATCAATTTGGGAGTATTTTTATCAGCTGGTATTCTAGACTGACTCGGATGTTACTTCATATATAATGCTGGGGTCAGACCGAGTGTTATATATTCAGGATAGGATGCTGTGGAGCTCAAGCGAGGAGCTGGAGACCGAGACGTATTATCCGTACTTGTTTATATCCGCTGCTGTGATTGTTTGAAATTGTCAGACTGGTAAATGTTGTTTGTTTGTGATACGCTGATGATATATTGTATAAAACAGATATAGTTTTCATTTTGTGTAAATATCTGTTATTGACTATTATATTTTGTTCTGCCGAGATTGTGAGATTCTGTTATTGTTTAGTTCCTTCTTTCTTCTATCTTCTTTCTTTCCCTCAACTATCTGTCTTTTCTGGCACTTGATCGTCGGCATATTATACTGTGGAGTATTTTGTGTCGATTTTCGAGGGTCAAGAAGGGCGGGTCGTCATAGTGCCAAGTTCCTTGACCTTCCAAATCCGATTGTACCTTTCACCGGTGATACCTCAGCAGAGAACTCCATGTCTTTCCATCTTTTTTCAGAAAAACTCTTCTACCTTGACTAAGCTTCCTTCATTCCAGCTCGAATTAAATCAATCTTCTCTATAGCTTCCCTAACTAAATTCGGACCAAGAACGAGCCTATCCCCGGTCTCTAACCAACAAACTGGAGATGTGCATGGTCTTTCATACAAAGCTTCAAATCTTTCCATCCCTATACTAGCTTGACAACTGTTGTTATATGAAAACTCGACTAAATGTAGATGGTCTTCTCATGATCCTTCAAAATCTAGCACACGAGCTCTTAACAAATCTTCTAAGACTTTGTTAACTCTTTCCTTTTGCTCATCGGTCTGTGGATGGTAAGCGATACTCATCTTAAGCTTGGTACCTAAAGTATCATGTAGACTCTTCTAGAATTCGCTAGTAAATAAGAAATCTCTATCACTTATTATACCACTAGGAATTTCATGAAGTCTAACTATATTATTCATAAATAACTTAGCCAAAACAGGTGCCGTTCTGGTTAGCTTTACTGGAATGAAATGGGCACTCTAGGTCAACCTGTCCACTATGACCTAAATACTTTCATTTCCTTCGTTTGACCTTGACAACTTGTTTATAAAATCCATCAAGATAGAATCCCATTTCCACACTGGAATATCTGACGGTTGAAGGAGCCCACTTGGTTTTTGATGTTCGGCTTTTACTTGTTGACGGTTCAAACACTATTTTACCCATAAGCCTACATCCCTCTCATACCCTCCCAAAAAAAATCCTCTTTATATCTTGATACATCTTAGTTCCTCACGGATGAATGGTGAAATTTGAACGATGGCATTGCTCTAAAACTTCCATCCTAATGTCTCCCACATTCGAAACGTACAACCTTCCTTTCTTTCTCAACCACCCATTTTGGTCAAGACTAAAATCCTCCAAGTTATCGCTCTCTGTTCCATCCCTTAACTTTCTAATCCATTCAATTAATAATGGATCCTCTTTTTGCTTAGAAGACATCCTTTTAATTATCACCAGTCAAACTTCTAAACATGAAAACATAACAGTTTCCTTACTAGATCTACCTTCAGATCTCCAATGTACTCTACATGTCATCAAAGCTTCCATATCTTTCCACTCAGCTATCATCGCCAACATTGCATTTTGATGTTTTCTGCTAAGTTCATCTGAAACCTTATTGCCTTTTCTCGGTGTGTACTCAATACCAAAGTCATAAGTGGCTAAAAACTCTAACCACCTATATTGTCTCATATTCAACTCCTTCTGAGAGAATAAATACTTTAGCAACTTATAATCCATACACAACTTGAATCTTTCTCCCAAAAGGTAATATCTCCACAATTTCAATGCAAAAATCACCATGGCCAATTCCAAATCGTGGGCCGGGTACCTAACCTCATGTGGTCTACGCTATCGAGATGCATTGGCAGTCACTTTACCTCTCTGCATTAACACAGCTTCTAACCTTGTTCCACATGCACCTGTATATACCACTACATCATGATTTCCTTTTGAAATAACTAACACAGGTGCATTAGTCAATAAGTGTTTCAGCTTCTGGAATGCATCCTCACACTTATATGTCTAGACAAACTTCACATCCTTTTGCATTATCTTAGTTATTGGTGCCGCTATCTGCAAGAAATCCATAATGAATCTCCGATAGTAACCAGCCAATCCAAGAAAACTCTTTATCTCAGTCATTGTCTTAGATCTCTTCCAATTATTCAATGCGTCAATCTTAGTCGGATCTACACAAAACCCTCTCTCTGAGACTACATGACCAAGAAACTTCACTTACTTCTTTAAGAAATGGCACTTTGAAAACTTCACCTTCAGCTGATGCTGCCCCGGTGTCTCAAGCACCACTCTAAGATGAACTTCATGCTCCCTTTCATCCTTAGAGTATATCAAAGTATCATCTATAAATACCAACACGAACCTATCCAAGTGCTCCCAAAATATTTGGTTCATCAAATCCACAAAAAATGTTGGCGCACTAGTTAGTCCAAATGGCATCACTAACCATTCATAAGATCCATATCTAGTTCTAAACGCCGTCAATAGAATACTATCCTCTGCTACTTTAAGCTAGTGGAAACCAGGTGTTAAATCCAACTGAGAAAATACCTTGGCACCACTCAACGGATTGAAAAAATTGTCAATTCTAGATAATGGATATCGGTTCTTTATCGTATTCTCATTCAACTTATGATAATTGATACATAATCTCAACAATCCGTCCGACTTCTTGGCAAACACTACAACTTCTTCCCAAGGTGAACTGCTTAGCCAGACAAAATTATTGCCCTCCAAATCCACCAGCTGCACCTTTAACTCCTTCATTTCGGTAGGTGTCATCCTGCTTGGCGACTTAATCATCGGTTCGGCTCTGGGTACCAAATCTATCCGAAACTCAATGGCTTGTTTTGGTCATAGTCATATTACAGGTTTGAGACATTTGCGAATTCTCTAACAACGAAAATTCATCTCAACTCATCTTCTGCCTGCACAACACCTAACAAGGCACTAATCTCAAATTTTAGGTTTCCTACGGAGTATACTATCCGATCACTATAGTCAAGATGTCTAAGTGATATTTTCCTATCATGGCAAAATATCCTAGCATCATATTTACTTCACCAATCCACGCCTAAAATAATTCTGAACCCTACAAAATGAAACACATGCAAACTGCAAACAAAGGTATGACCTAACAAATCAAAATCCAGGCAGTCACACTTCATCTCAAGTGTCGCATACCCCTAACAGATTTGCAGCGCTTAAGGAAGTAACTAGGTATAAGGGTTCTGGGTTAAGCTTATCAATCAAACAATGATATATAAAAGAATGTGATGCATCGGTATCAAATAGAACTCTAACTGATACACCATGAATCAAAAGTGTACCTCCCAACACAGCTTTTCCCCTCTCCTCTACCGTTGGTCTCGAGGTAGCTGGTTCTGATGCAAACATCTTTCCTTTCTCATCCTTGGATGGCTCCTTGCCCTGGTTCTTATAGTGCCCAATCTGATCATAGTTGAAACATTTTATCCCTTTTCTCAGCATCTTTCTTTCGCTTACCTGTCTGGCACTACTGGGCATAGTGTCCTTTCTTATCACACTTATAACAAACCACTTCTACCTTTCCCTTCTTAGCAGCACCACCTTTTTTAGCTCCTTTCTTATGGAAAAACTTTCTCTTGTGACTCTGCCCTCCTTGAGCTTCTTTGGCCTTATTTCTTTCAAGAAAATCTTGCATCTCCTCACTCCTTAAGGCCATCACAGCAACAACATCACTTGTATCCCTAATATTTTTTAACATGGCCTTAGCAAGCTCAGGCTTCAATCCCCTGATGAACTTCTCATTCCTCTTAATCACAGTATCAATCGTAACATAACTATATCTTGCTAGCTCCTCAAACCTCGTTGCATACCCGAGCATAGTCATACCCCCCGCTCCAACTCGATAAACTTCCTAATCAAAGTGGACTCAGCAATTTCTAACATAAACCTTTCCTCGAACCTCCTGCTGAAAACAGCCCAAGTCTCATTCTCCTCATTGACTCTAACTGTCACACTGTTCCACCAAAACAATGCTGACCCTTGAAGTTGCCTAGAAGCGAGTCTTCTTTTCTGCTCATCATTGAGCCCTAAGTCAGCAAAAATCCTTCCACAATAAAGTAGCCAATTCTCAACTTCGATCATGTCTTCATTATGTTAACAAAGAACGGATACATTGCTCCTATGTCCACTTGCGGGACTCCAACACCCACATTTGCAGCTTGTGCCTGACCTTGATTTCTCCAGTTATTTGGTCGGGCATTTCCATTTGTAGTGGTGCTCCCCCTCCAAGGTTAACTCGTCCACTTCTAGCATCCATATCTGTATTCAAGCCTCGTAAGATACAGAAGAATAGCTTAAGGGAGGAAGGAGAATAGAAATATAGCATATGCTCATATAAATCAAATGCAAGTATGTTACTACAGCGTTATCCCATACCTCAATATTTTCTCTAATTCCTTAGGATTATGTTTTCAAAAATCGTTTTAGTTTAAAAAAATACATAAACCTATGTTCTGACATCAAGTTGTAACATCTCCTATCTGGAGAGCCAAAGCTAAGCAATACACATGTTGTAGTCATCCATAGCATTAACATCCGGTGACCAAATACAGTAATGCTAAGGGTATCCATAGTATCAGGAGCACTTGAATATGAAATAAAATCACCATAGATTAAAACACTTTTCTGATTACATTTCAAAACAATATTTCGTATCCTAGTTACATAGTCCCAATCGTTTCCCAACTTCAGATCATATATAATTATTTCATAAATACGCCAAGAGAGACATGTGAAGATGCCCCCTTGTTTGACCAAAGTACTAAATAGTCATAATTGAATTTATACAACACACCAGAAATAAAACAAAACAACTCTTAAATATAGCTAGCATCAGCCTCCAGCTCGTCTTGGAAGTTTTATTAGTCCACCTACTTAACCTATAAACCCAAACTCTTAATCTACTCCAATTAATTTGGAGCACTCGAGAGTTTAAGGGGAAAACATAAGCTTGGGTTCTGACATAAAGCTTGGTGTGAATAATACTACACATCATGGTTATATGACATTAAGTGAGAACTACATCATTTAGAGGAACAGGTTTCCCCTCACTAATATCTCTTTAAAAATATCTTTTTACAAATCAAAACCCTGCAACCAAACTAGTTATTCAAGCAGATATATCAATAATAACAAATATTATATGTTCTCAAAAACAGGTAATAAATGGACCATCTGTCCGAAACAATGTAGGTTTGCTTGGCTAACTACTAACTTTTGGCAGAGCCTACCAAACAAAATAACAAACAATTTAACATCTGTTAGACAATCTTTTGGATGGTCTGTCCCTAATTTACATCGCCTAGGGTCTTCTGATCCTAATGGTTTTGCGAGCTCACCAATAACATATCTCTATATATTCCTTTCTGTTGTAACCATCATTTAAATCTTACATGTGACTAAGCCCTACACACTTGAATTTTGGACTAAATTAGCTAGGGGCTAATAGCTAATAAATAAGGTGTGACCCTATACCAGTCCCATCTAGTATACAATTATCTAAGTACTCAAGGTCAACTACCCTTTAAATTTTCCATGAATACCTTTTCAAAATGGTTTAACCCTTTAAATCATACTTATATGAGGAAAATAAACTACTTGCTTTACTCAAATCTCTTTGCCATGATATATGCTTTAATCAAAACATTATTGATGAAAACTTTGCTTAAGACCTTTAAATAATCTTATTTGAAACCAATGAAAGTACTGCTTTTGAAACTATTGAAAGTACCCCTTTCGATATAGGTAAAGTACTTTACTTAATAACCTTAGGCCTAAAGGCCAAACATACCTTTCGAAATCATTGACAGTTGTCCTTTTGAAACATTGAAAACACCTTCTTTGAAAGCTTTATAAACCTTAAACATCCTCTTTTAAAATCCTTTAAATATGCCTTTCGAAACTATTGGAAACCTTCTATTTAAACTAAGGTAAACCTTTCAAAAATACTGGAAACCATACCTTTCAAAACTACTATTAGTTACCTTTCGAAAGCATCAAAGCATACTACTTAAAACAACCCTTTCGAAAGCATTAGGTTCAAGTTAAAACATGTAGAAAAATCTTTTGAAACTATTCCTTTCGTAACCTTTGGGTTTAACTTTCATAATATCAAAAAGGGTCTTAAAACAACTAAGTCAAAAGCAACTCTTTTGAAAGTTATATCCTAAGTAAAGAAGTGGATAGTGTCGAAACCTATCACTTCGAAAGTAGTGGAGAAGTGGCCATAATTTTTAAAACAAAGGGGCCCTTGATACCACTCTGTTCGAAAGGAAAAAGGCGGTAGCAAGGGTTTCGGCACTGTTGAAACCATGCAACAACCTGGGTTGAAAGTTTGTCTTTAAACCAATTAACCAAGTCAGAAACCATCTCATTTGAAAGCAAGCAAGCGTGTTTTCTTTTAAAGCCTAAAACAATGTTTCGACTCTTTCGAAAGCCATATTTCGACCCTATACCTTTTGCCTATCTCCAATCTACTACGTACCAAGTCTTTGATACCATGTGTATTAGTTTCGAATCGGTTGGAGACGAAGATACGTGATTGAAAGGTTGCTGCCGAAGGTAGCAAAATAGCATATAGTTATAAAAACTATTTTCTTTCATTTTTAAGTAATTTCTTTCCAACTAACTTTCTTATTTTTCAAAATATAATTCGTTGCAATTTCCTTTCCAAAATATTTTCTAAAAGGGCTATCGAATTCAGAATTTATTTATTTAAAACATTTACAAAATGCCTATTTTCCTATTTTAAACATATAAAACATTTAAAGTCTCATACCTTAAATAATTTTATATACTTAACAAAACACTTAGGAAAATTATCCAAAAATTTCAATAAATCGCTCTTAATACGTTTTCTAACATATTTAAATTTCTGACCCACATCTATCATATATTGGTCGTAAATAATTTTTAAAACCAAAATTGCATATTCTTCGCTAGAAAATCATAATAAATCCACAATATTTCAGAAAATTATGAAACTTGAAACCCATTTCTAAAATATCATTTTTGACCATATACTAAAAATGGAAGGCATTTGGATGTCATTTAATAGATTTATCAATACAGAACATGTCATAAAATCAATATGAATAAGTAAAATTCATTGACAGGTATATACATTTGCCAATCAACCACATGTATTACCAGGCTATAAGCTCTCATAAACACGAGTATACAAAAAAGCATAAGAAAGGATAATAAGCTTGTGTAAATATGAAAGAAGTCTAGTCTCAATCTCTAAGCTAGCATAACGTGCTCGTAGACAATATTAGCTTGGAAAAAATGAAGAAGGCCATTCACGTAAAAAAATAGGATAATTAGAACTAGGGAAAGACCTCCAAAGCTAGCCAAGCTATTAATATCATACGGCAAAAGGATAGAATGACTTATAGGGCCTGTTTGGCAACTACTTGTTGCAAAATAACTTATAAGTTACTTCTCTCAAAAGTAACTTATAAATCATAAGCAACTCTTTGTCGCTTATGAAATTAGTTAAAATTTTGACTTATAAGTAAAAAAATGTTGTCGCCCCACTTTTTTGATAAGGTTACTTAAAAATCAACAAGGAGGAAAATAAGTTGTTCCCAAATTGGATCGTAGAATGTTCCATAACATGTAACCATATTGCATACCTCAGTTGGTATGCCAATATACCAACCAAAACATATGTACAAGTAGCAGCCAAATGCACTAAAAAAGAAACTAAGCATGTGCAAAGTGTTTGATAAGGTGCATCCGGCTCTAAGGTAAAAATAATAAATTTCAAAAATTTACAAATTTAATTCATTATGCCCTAAATCATTTAGCGGCCTTATCATGACTAATGTCGATAACATTAAGTCATACATAATGTTTTATTGAATGGTTTTTATTTGATTTTAAGTTATATTACATTATTTTTATAATAATTTATCATTTATAATTATATAAATAGATGTATATGACTTATTTGTTTTTATTAACTTTATATAATGAGTATTTGAATAATGGTGATAAATAAAATAATCTCATTTAACTTTAAATAGTATTTGTCTGAGTTTAATGTTTCATAAATTGATATTTAACATTTAAATGCTTATAACTCGTTTTAACTCAAATATCAAATAGCCGAACTAAAGGAATAATGTTTTAATATATTAACAATAATTAGTAGTGTTGATATGTAAATATTTATTGGTAATATGAATATTATAATGTTTGATTTACAATATTGGAAACAAGCATATAATTTAGTGACAAGTAATATCAATGTGTTCAGAATTTAATTATGAACTTATCGAGGAAAGTTGTCTCTGAATAGGAGCTCGTACGTAAAAGTTATACATGTTTGAAACATAAGGATTTAAATGTGAATAACTACTGTATGAGGACTCTTTCAAATTTTTACCTTCCTCCTTCAGAAAATCCTAGCCGCAATGAGTGGACACATCTACCAATTTATAACACTGAGAAAGGCGATTGGAAGCTTCATAGTCACCATGGCCCAGTTCCTGATGTGGAGAACCACCGAGCCATGCCCATAATGCCACCTTCGACATCGCTCTTTACAAACCTAATTCTGCTTCATCATAAATTGTATCTCCAGCCGTCGCCATTGTTGTTTATTTGAGAGGATGTTGTCGTTGTCGATCCATCCTTTGCATATCGATTGGAATGTTCAATGATGTCTCTAGCGACGATGAACAAAATGTGCACATAACTATAGATCATGCATAATTTTTTAAAATTAATTCTAAAAACATTTTAAATCTACGTTGAAAAAATAATGTGAAAATTTTCCTTTGATAATTCTACCAATCAATACACCTTGAACCACTAGCTTCATTGGTGAGAGATTATATCTCAAGCACAATGGTGGAGTTAATCTAATTTATTTGGGAGAACGAGAGATTAAAATTCTATATATAAGAATGGATGCATCTAGGTCTATTATAGAAGTACTAATGGACTATGTAATTCCTTACCCGGATCTACCACTTATGGTATGTTATAAACAAGATCTTTCCTCACTTAATTACCTATATATATTTTGGTCCATCTTATTTTAGTATATTTTTTACTTTTTTATACCAAAATAATATATATATATATATACATTGCATAGTTCGTATACATTATTTATTAAATCGAAGTTGTTATATTGGCCCAATAAATAAATAAATACAACTATACATTTTATTTTATTAATCTTAAGGCCTATAATAATAACTATAAATTAATTAATATAAGAATTATATTAACTTATCTATAATAATAATTTAACTTTCATAAATTATTTTAACAAATTATTGTGGGTTGAAAACTAAGAGTTGCGGTTGTGTGACTTCCATGTGTGAACTCAACCATAAATAATATTTAAATAATCTATATAAAAAAACACCTACGAACTTTGTTGAAACACGATAGTTTGATTGGAGTCTAGTGGCTTGTGGATTAGATGAAATTTGGTTTTTCATCTATTAAAATGACACCCTTAAATAACGATATACTGTGTCTGTTTTCTCTTAATCATCACCATATCACTTAGATATCTAGAACTCGGCCAATGGTTAAAATAGTGTCAATATCCGTAGTTAGCTGTGAATTCCAACACCGAAGTCCATGGCTCAATCCAATAACAATTATCAATTAACCAATTTACTTTGGCCGAGGACATTGGCTTTACATTGATAACCAATTATGGTGATACCAACCTTCGTCGAATGAGACAAATATTTTCTTGAATAGTGTTACACTTCAAGTGGCTTAACCTATACCCGACTATCATCTTAACACAATCAATGTTGTCAGGTGATTAACCACAATCAAATTATAGTTTAGACATTTAAAATTCGCAGTACTCTCAAGTCAAAAGACTGCTGCACAACGTCCTATGGTATTTTCTATTTGAGTTTTAAACTATAGAAATTATTGATAGGTCATTTTGTAATTGTTTCAAACAACTACAAGTAAGTCAGTTTCTGCCCCTATAGTTCATGAGTAATTCAAATTCGACAAGTATTTATTTTACTCGATTCAACACCTATGGTTATGAAAGCACTCATAACTACAGTCGATTTGTAACGACCCAGAATTTTTAGAAATTAAAATTTGAATATTTAATTAATTTTAAATATTAATAAGTGAATTTATAAGTCAAATAAATTTTTATTTGAATTATTGGATTCAATTGGATAATTTAATCGATAATTTAATACGTTAAATTATGGAAATAATTGAAAATTGGGTTAAATATGATTGAAAATAATTTGGAAAATTTTATTTAATCATACTGGAGTTATAGAAATATTTTAGAACTTTTAAAATCGAATTAAAAGTAAATCTGTGAAAATTGAATATTTTAATATTAAATAATCGACTGTAAAATAGCCAATTTTTGAACAGTCTCAGAATTGAACGAAACCAGTTTCATTGGATCCGTAATAGTTAGTTATTATCAGATTTCAATTTTCGTGTCAATCGGAGTTATCGTTTGTTCGTGGCAGCTCGAAACGCATCGAATTATTTTTAATTTAAATTTGGCGAGTCAAAATAGCCATTTTTCAAAAAGTCTCGGAATTCGACGAAACTAGTTTCATCGGATCCGTAATGTGATATTATTGTAAGGTTTCAAATTTCAAGTCAATTGGATTTACCGTTTGTCCGGTACAAATTAAAACGCCTAGAAATCGACTTAAATCGGTTTAATTCAAATTGAGCGTTTTCAGCCATAACTCGCACATACTTCCGAATTAGCTTTCGAAACCTGTTCCATTGTGTCCGGAACGCGGGATAAACCCTAGGTACGCTGGTTACGGCGTCTAAATCGGAGTTCGGAATTTCCGGGATGAATAGTGTCGAACGGTTCCTTATAAATAGCCCCTACCTCTTCATAAATTGATAAAAATATCAAAACCTAACCCTAATTCAACCCTAGCCGCCACTTTCTATTCTAAGGCCAGAAATGCTCCATCTTCATCACCAAAGATCTTCCAATCCGTCAACAATTAGAGGAAGTTGTCAACATGAAAGTTGGGGAGGGCGATGAGAGCTAGAGATTGAACGGTGGTGATCGGAAACGGAGTCGTGTGGAGGGAGCTAGAGGGGGTCGACATCCTACAGCCACGCACGCATTTCCACGCCACCTAGATGGCCGAGCTAGGGGTCCTTGGGGCCGAACATAGAGCATGTCGTGCTCTTCGACGTGGCGGAGTTTGATCGAGTTTCATTGAGTAATTTGTTTGCAAATTAAAACCCTAATCATGCTAATGGGTTCATTTTGTTACGGCTTGGTTACTGGGCATTTGCGTGAGTGGGGAAGAGATGATGGAGGGCTGTGATCAGTTTGGTGTTGGATCCTATGGCCTGCAGTTGAGTTAGGTTATAATATGAAAATTTATATTGTAAATTGTTTATATAAATCATGTACAAACTTGTAAAAATCGTAACTTTTTCATACGAGGTCGAAAAAATGCAAACTCAGTTGCGTTGGAATCGTATGGACGAGCACTACGCGATGGAGTTGGTTTGGAGTCGTTTGGAGTTAGTGAGAATTTCAGGTAAAATTAAACGCGCGTTTAATTTTATTCGAAATAAATCGCTAAAACGGAAATTAAAACCAAGGTGAGAATTTCTCACTCAATCGAATAGATTTCGATTTTATTTTAAATAGTTAGAATTAAAATATTTGAATGCATGTTTGAATGATGACTGTAAATTATTGATTGTTAAAATAGACATTATGCGCCGTTATTAAGCGGATGTTATTTAATACAAACATATACCGCGAATATTTCATAAACAGTGAAATTGGTATTATATATAATATCAATATATATATATTGGCATATGTATATATTGCAGTTATTGATTTCCCGCATTTTTTTGTTTAGCGGATGAGACCCTATTACGCCGTTATTAAGCGGATAATATTTATTAAGAACATATACCGCGATAATTTCGTACTGGAGCGAAATTGGTATTGTGCTAATGTTTGTGGATGCAGGAAAACAGGTTGGAGGGATCCAACTGGATTCCTCAACAGTTTTTATTTAATTTCAGATATTTTGATATTTGATGGATTTTCATATTGATATATGATATCGTTGTTAGTCGTGATTGACTATTTGGTGTGTAGCATCATTGGACCCAGATTTTGGGATTTTAAAATGATTTTAAAAGTGATTTTGAAAATATACTATATTTTTGGAATTGATCCATTATAAATAAATAAACGTTATAATTTTTAAAGTTATAAAAATTATGGTTTTTGTGAAATATAGTTAAAAAGCTGATTTTTAGAAATACGATTAAAAGTCGATTTTTGAGAAATATGAACTAATGATTTTATAAAATAATTTAGATTGGATTTTTGAATATATGATAAAAGTTTAAATATAGGATTTATAAAATTTGATTATTTTATAAATCGAAATGATGAAATTATAAAGGAATTTAAAGACGTTTTAGAATAATAATATAAACTGATTTATATTAAGAGATTTATAAATGGATATTTATAAATTGAAATATAGACATTATAAAACGAGTTTTTATAAGTGTTTGAATGTAGTGAAAATGAATTTCATAAATGAATGAAATTTATAGAATTATAAACCGTGAAGTTATAAATGAAATTTATAAATAGTAAGATTTATAAATTTGGTGAAATTATTTGAAGAATAGATTGGATAAATCATTAAATCTTATAAGTTATAAGATTTATAAATTTGAAAGTCTTTAAAAGAACGATCTTATAAAATAATCGTTTTATAAGTATTTAACTTATAATATAAACATTTAGTTTATAATTGAGTTATAAACTGGAATAGGTAAATAAAGGAATTTATAAAAAAAAAGAAGTTTTTTTTTATAAATAAATAGAAATGGAATTTATAAACGTTGTTTTATGAATTCGCAAACGACTTATTTTGATAAGTTAATTGTTATAATTTATTTACGGAGTTATATTCACGTTTTTAGACAGTGAATAATCCTTAGAGTAAAATGAATAGAAAAGATGAAATTTGTTAACGTAGTATATTCACGTTTTTGAATAGTGAATAACACGTTAAAGAAAATGTTTGAATGTGATGTTTTAAATAAAATTAAAACGATCTAACGATGTTTTAAAATGAGTTGAGATTCGAAACCATAGATTTCAACATTGATTGTTGAAATAGACGTTTTCGAGAAATAAAAGGAAATAGTGGACTATAACACTGTTGTTATAGTAAATGATTTCCGAAAGGAAATGTTTAGAATAGTATTGGGATTTATATATCTATTTAATTTCGAATCCCTATACTAGTGATTTTGGGTTGTCGTAACGATGTTTTACGCAACATTCGTTTTGGCCCAAATAAATATGTATAAGTGAATGATTTCCTTAAAGAATGAAATATATACTTAATTCGATTTAAGTATATTGAATATTTTCCAAGGTTGAAAATAAAAAGATTTGTGAATTACTTATAATTGAATAAGTATGGAATTGTTTTTCCAATATGAAGTGAATAATTCGAATTTATCTTTTTGAAGATAAATTGGAAATGAATAATTGAAATCATATATGCATGAATATTTTGAAATATAAATTCATTATGGAATTTATATGTGAAAGTGGAATTTGTGTGAAAATAAATATTGATTTATTTTTGAAGTGTTGAAATTATATATCTTGTAAAGATATTTTGGAAAATAAATAATTTGGAAAATTATTTGGAATCTGGTGATGTGTGCATATCCAGTGATAGTTCAATAACCGACTATCAGTATTTCCCTTTGAATGGGTAATTGATGTGATTTGTTTGAATGTGAATGCTACACTTATTTTTAAATAAGCGCTCACTATTCGGGTTAACCGGGAAAGGACCATGGGGTCGTATAACCCATTCCGAATATGTGATACGTCGTTATGAATTGCATTTGAAGATCGGTGTTGAAGACCGAGTATTTGCGAAAGCGATAGGATGACCTATCGATTGTCTCTGCACTGGGTAGCTCCTGGTATAGAGATCTCCTAAGTGATGGGAAATTCGATCGGGATTGTGAATACCCGTATTGCAAGGACTTCTTTGTAAGTGCCTTCGGTTCTGTTCGATCCCGGAACAGACTTGTATGGATTGTATGTCTGACATTACAATTTGAGATATAAAGCCGATTTCTTTCAAATATATTTCTGTTGGTGGCGGAGAATTTATTCTTTGCTTAACACCCTTCTTTGAGACGTATGTGCTCAAAGGTTATATAGTTGAAGTTATCAGCGATATATTCCCAATTTGGTAATGTGACATGCTGAGTGATGCTGAAATGATCATTGTGTTGATTATTTGTGATAGGATCGTTTATTTGATCGTCTATCCTTGTGATCATTGTGTTGATCATTTGTTGACCCAAAGCATGGCTTTTGTATAAAGTATGTTTTTGTGGACGTGACTTCGTCGAGCCTCACACCCCGTGAATGGTCAAAACAGGAAAGAAGCGGCAAGGTTATGAGGGGTAGCACCCTTTAGGATGTGTCCATTTCCTTCTGGAAAAGGGTGGTATCATGGTATGGAGCCCAGATACTTACTCATGTTGAAAACACTTTATGATTGTGTGAATTGATTACGAGCGCTCGGTTGATAAAGGTCCCAAAGGACCGGGGGATGGCATATTCGGTCAGTTGTTACTCAGTTAGGAGTAACCCGGCCTTGTGTTGGTAGAGATCCGGTTTGGTTCTCGGGGATGTCCATCCAGAGGCATTCTCATGTGGCAATGGGAAGTTCCTTGGCCTGATCATTAGTTGGAAATCCAAAGAAACAATACGTGACTTGTACGGTATTAGTTGTATAACCTGCTATGGAATGTGGCGGTAACCTGCTATTGAACATAGTTAGCTATAGTAGGCATACGATAATGGTCGTATGTTGGCTAAGATTTATATTCTACTTTTGAAATGAAATTTTCTCTATACTATGCACTAGTAATAATATCAAATATTATTTTAAATGCGTATCAAGCATCTTTGACTATCATAAGGAGAAATCTCCTCCGATTCTGCGTTTGCATTGTGTGTGTGTGCGGGAGGCCTTATGGTAGTCTCATTTTTAAAAGCATTGCGAATTGAGTTTAAAAATATTCCTCTATTTTGATTTTAAAGATAAATAAACTGTTTTGAGTTCTCACACCAGTCTTGTTAAGCTATTGGGCTATGTGATGGGGGGTTCTCGCTTCGCGGTTAGGTGGCGAACGGGAGACTCTTACTCCCACACATCCTCTTTTAGGGGGTTGGTTAGGCGTAAGCTGTGACAGTCGAAAGGCTGGCCGTAAAAGCAAGTTTGGGATACCAGTGTAAGCCACGGTGGGGCTGGGATGGTTGAAAAGCCTACCGGTTGTGACCACTGGCTCGTCTCTTTACAGTTGGTATCAGAGCTGTTGGTTAAGCGACAACCATGGTTCTGTAGGGTATTACTCGTTAGAGATAGAGTCAGCAGTACTCTAGAATGAGTTTGAGAGTAATAATAGATATGAGTGCGTATTTGTTAGTGAATATAAAATTTGTTTTATATTGTGATGATTGGTTTATTGAGTGGCATATGAACTTTCGTCAGCACAGCCTCGAAACTGAGCCGAAGGGGTTTCTAAACACTTGAATAGAACAATTCGACATAGTATTGTTTTGAATTGGGTAAATGAAATAATTTTACCTTGATTATATTTTATATATAAAGGAATAATTTTTCAAAATTATTAAATTGTATATAAGTGATTGTTAGGTTGTTTGAATAATCTAAATAAAAGAATAATTGTATAAGCAAAAGAATTATAAGTATGAATTATAATTAAAGTGATTTACAATTGTGAAATAAACTTATATATATATAAGAAGTAAAATTATATGAATATGAGTTGTAAATAAAAATGAATATAAGGTTAAATGGAAGTATAACTTAAGTGTTGTTGAATGGAATTGATATTGGTATCGAAGTAAATAATCAAGTGGATTTAAAAGAATATGAACTTGAGTTATATAAATGAAATTCGACTTTAGTAATTGAATTGAATTAATGGATTGAATGTTAAACCAATTGAATGTAAATTAAGTTGATATGGAATAATGAATATAAATGTAAATTCATTGAAATCTAATGTTATTAGAAGTTGAATAAAAAATTGAATGAAAATCAATTTAATAAAACCAATTGGAAAGTAAAGATATTAAACCGAATTGAATGTATGAATATAAGCAAAGGAATTTGGTTGGAATTAATATACTTTGGTTGTTATATGATTGTTGATTGATTGTATATAATTCATTAAGTATTAATGAAATTGAAAGCTAATGTAATTAAATTCAAATTAGAAGTAAATAAATTTGAATAGAATTGAATGTGAATTGGATTTAATTAGTGAATGTTAACTAATTGAAACTAATTGAATTGAGAATGAATGTTAGTAAATCCAATGTAAACGAATCAAATGTGATTTAAATTGAAAACCAATTCATTAAATATGAATGAGAATATGAATGAATGTTTATTGGATATGGATGTTAGTTGGTTGACGGTTGAAAATATATTGCTATTGTTGCATTTGCTATGTAACATATATAGTTATTATGTTGCTATATGCTGTATATTGAGATTATTTGCATATGTGCATGTTCTCATGTTGTTTGTTGAGTGATTAGTAGGTGCGGATCGCGTTTGCTTCGCATTTGGAGTTCGCTTTAGCGCTATATTAGCCGTATATGCTTGCTAATAAAATATAAGGTACATATCTCGGATTAAATATCGCACTTTTACACTTTTTTCCCTTCGGGATGCCTCATTACTTGATGAGATGTATATTTGTGATATATATACTGTCATTTTTTTTTCGGATCGAGCCGCGCAAAGGAGACATGGCGAATTTTTCCGGAAATTTAAGGCGTTAGAAAAATTTTGAGAAAATTTAGAAAGTTTTGAAAACTTTAACTTTGTTTTGGAATTGAAAGTTAAATGATATAATTGTTTTTGAAAAGATAACTAAGTATGATTTGAAAACTTAGTAAAGTATGGTAAGAAGTTTAACTATGAATTTTGGAAAGTTAATAGATTTTGTAACCTTTCTTACTTGTAATTTCGAGGACGAAATTCTTTTAAGGGGGGAAGATTGTAACGACCCAGAATTTTTAGAAATTAAAATTTGAATATTTAATTAATTTTAAATATTAATAAGTGAATTTATAAGTCAAATAAATTTTTATTTGAATTATTGGATTCAATTGGATAATTTAATCGATAATTTAATACGTTAAATTATGGAAATAATTGAAAATTGGGTTAAATATGATTGAAAATAATTTGGAAAATTTTATTTAATCATACTGGAGTTATAGAAATATTTTAGAACTTTTAAAATCGAATTAAAAGTAAATCTGTGAAAATTGAATATTTTAATATTAAATAATCGACTGTAAAATAGCCAATTTTTGAACAGTCTCAGAATTGAACGAAACCAGTTTCATTGGATCCGTAATAGTTAGTTATTACCAGATTTCAATTTTCGTGTCAATCGGAGTTATCGTTTGTTCGTGGCAGCTCGAAACGCATCGAATTATTTTTAATTTAAATTTGGCGAGTCAAAATAGCCATTTTTCAAAAAGTCTCGGAATTCGACGAAACTAGTTTCATCGGATCCGTAATGTGATATTATTGTAAGGTTTCAAATTTCAAGTCAATTGGATTTACCGTTTGTCCGGTACAAATTAAAACGCCTAGAAATCGACTTAAATCGGTTTAATTCAAATTGAGCGTTTTCAGCCATAACTCGCACATACTTCCGAATTAGCTTTCGAAACCTGTTCCATTGTGTCCGGAACGCGGGATAAACCCTAGGTACGCTGGTTACGGCGTCTAAATCGGAGTTCGGAATTTCCGGGATGAATAGTGTCGAACGGTTCCTTATAAATAGCCCCTACCTCTTCATAAATTGATAAAAATATCAAAACCTAACCCTAATTCAACCCTAGCCGCCACTTTCTATTCTAAGGCCAGAAATGCTCCATCTTCATCACCAAAGATCTTCCAATCCGTCAACAATTAGAGGAAGTTGTCAACATGAAAGTTGGGGAGGGCGATGAGAGCTAGAGATTGAACGGTGGTGATCGGAAACGGAATCGTGTGGAGGGAGCTAGAGGGGGCCGACATCCTACAGCCACGCACGCATTTCCACGCCACCTAGATGGCCGAGCTAGGGGTCCTTGGGGCCGAACATAGAGCATGTCGTGCTCTTCGACGTGGCGGAGTTTGATCGAGTTTCATTGAGTAATTTGTTTGCAAATTAAAACCCTAATCATGCTAATGGGTTCATTTTGTTACGGCTTGGTTACTGGGCATTTGCGTGAGTGGGGAAGAGATGATGGAGGGCTGTGATCAGTTTGGTGTTGGATCCTATGGCCTGCAGTTGAGTTAGGTTATAATATGAAAATTTATATTGTAAATTGTTTATATAAATCATGTACAAACTTGTAAAAATCGTAACTTTTTCATACGAGGTCGAAAAAATGCAAACTCAGTTGCGTTGGAATCGTATGGACGAGCACTACGCGATGGAGTTGGTTTGGAGTCGTTTGGAGTTAGTGAGAATTTCGGGTAAAATTAAACGCGCGTTTAATTTTATTCGAAATAAATCGCTAAAACGGAAATTAAAACCAAGGTGAGAATTTCTCACTCAATCGAATAGATTTCGATTTTATTTTAAATAGTTAGATTTAAAATATTTGAATGCATGTTTGAATGATGACTGTAAATTATTGATTGTTAAAATAGACATTATGCGCCGTTATTAAGCGGATGTTATTTAATACAAACATATACCGCGAATATTTCATAAACAGTGAAATTGGTATTATATATAATATCAATATATATATATTGGCATATGTATATATTGCAGTTATTGATTTCCCGCATTTTTTTGTTTAGCGGATGAGACCCTATTACGCCGTTATTAAGCGGATAATATTTATTAAGAACATATACCGCGATAATTTCGTACTGGAGCGAAATTGGTATTGTGCTAATGTTTGTGGATGCAGGAAAACAGGTTGGAGGGATCCAACTGGATTCCTCAACAGTTTTTATTTAATTTCAGATATTTTGATATTTGATGGATTTTCATATTGATATATGATATCGTTGTTAGTCGTGATTGACTATTTGGTGTGTAGCATCATTGGACCCAGATTTTGGGATTTTAAAATGATTTTAAAAGTGATTTTGAAAATATACTATATTTTTGGAATTGATCCATTATAAATAAATAAACGTTATAATTTTTAAAGTTATAAAAATTATGGTTTTTGTGAAATATAGTTAAAAAGCTGATTTTTAGAAATACGATTAAAAGTCGATTTTTGAGAAATATGAACTAATGATTTTATAAAATAATTTAGATTGGATTTTTGAATATATGATAAAAGTTTAAATATAGGATTTATAAAATTTGATTATTTTATAAATCGAAATGATGAAATTATAAAGGAATTTAAAGACGTTTTAGAATAATAATATAAACTGATTTATATTAAGAGATTTATAAATGGATATTTATAAATTGAAATATAGACATTATAAAACGAGTTTTTATAAGTGTTTGAATGTAGTGAAAATGAATTTCATAAATGAATGAAATTTATAGAATTATAAACCGTGAAGTTATAAATGAAATTTATAAATAGTAAGATTTATAAATTTGGTGAAATTATTTGAAGAATAGATTGGATAAATCATTAAATCTTATAAGTTATAAGATTTATAAATTTGAAAGTCTTTAAAAGAACGATCTTATAAAATAATCGTTTTATAAGTATTTAACTTATAATATAAACATTTAGTTTATAATTGAGTTATAAACTGGAATAGGTAAATAAAGGAATTTATAAAAAAAAAAGAAGTTTTTTTTTATAAATAAATAGAAATGGAATTTATAAACGTTGTTTTATGAATTCGCAAACGACTTATTTTGATAAGTTAATTGTTATAATTTATTTACGGAGTTATATTCACGTTTTTAGACAGTGAATAATCCTTAGAGTAAAATGAATAGAAAAGATGAAATTTGTTAACGTAGTATATTCACGTTTTTGAATAGTGAATAACACGTTAAAGAAAATGTTTGAATGTGATGTTTTAAATAAAATTAAAACGATCTAACGATGTTTTAAAATGAGTTGAGATTCGAAACCATAGATTTCAACATTGATTGTTGAAATAGACGTTTTCGAGAAATAAAAGGAAATAGTGGACTATAACACTGTTGTTATAGTAAATGATTTCCGAAAGGAAATGTTTAGAATAGTATTGGGATTTATATATCTATTTAATTTCGAATCCCTATACTAGTGATTTTGGGTTGTCGTAACGATGTTTTACGCAACATTCGTTTTGGCCCAAATAAATATGTATAAGTGAATGATTTCCTTAAAGAATGAAATATATACTTAATTCGATTTAAGTATATTGAATATTTTCCAAGGTTGAAAATAAAAAGATTTGTGAATTACTTATAATTGAATAAGTATGGAATTGTTTTTCCAATATGAAGTGAATAATTCGAATTTATCTTTTTGAAGATAAATTGGAAATGAATAATTGAAATCATATATGCATGAATATTTTGAAATATAAATTCATTATGGAATTTATATGTGAAAGTGGAATTTGTGTGAAAATAAATATTGATTTATTTTTGAAGTGTTGAAATTATATATCTTGTAAAGATATTTTGGAAAATAAATAATTTGGAAAATTATTTGGAATCTGGTGATGTGTGCATATCCAGTGATAGTTCAATAACCGACTATCAGTATTTCCCTTTGAATGGGTAATTGATGTGATTTGTTTGAATGTGAATGCTACACTTATTTTTAAATAAGCGCTCACTATTCGGGTTAACCGGGAAAGGACCATGGGGTCGTATAACCCATTCCGAATATGTGATACGTCGTTATGAATTGCATTTGAAGATCGGTGTTGAAGACCGAGTATTTGCGAAAGCGATAGGATGACCTATCGATTGTCTCTGCACTGGGTAGCTCCTGGTATAGAGATCTCCTAAGTGATGGGAAATTCGATCGGGATTGTGAATACCCGTATTGCAAGGACTTCTTTGTAAGTGCCTTCGGTTCTGTTCGATCCCGGAACAGACTTGTATGGATTGTATGTCTGACATTACAATTTGAGATATAAAGCCGATTTCTTTCAAATATATTTCTGTTGGTGGCGGAGAATTTATTCTTTTCTTAACACCCTTCTTTGAGACGTATGTGCTCAAAGGTTATATAGTTGAAGTTATCAGCGATATATTCCCAATTTGGTAATGTGACATGCTGAGTGATGCTGAAATGATCATTGTGTTGATTATTTGTGATAGGATCGTTTATTTGATCGTCTATCCTTGTGATCATTGTGTTGATCATTTGTTGACCCAAAGCATGGCTTTTGTATAAAGTATGTTTTTGTGGACGTGACTTCGTCGAGCCTCACACCCCGTGAATGGTCAAAACAGGAAAGAAGCGGCAAGGTTATGAGGGGTAGCACCCTTTAGGATGTGTCCATTTCCTTCTGGAAAAGGGTGGTATCATGGTATGGAGCCCAGATACTTACTCATGTTGAAAACACTTTATGATTGTGTGAATTGATTACGAGCGCTCGGTTGATAAAGGTCCCAAAGGACCGGGGGATGGCATATTCGGTCAGTTGTTACTCAGTTAGGAGTAACCCGGCCTTGTGTTGGTAGAGATCCGGTTTGGTTCTCGGGGATGTCCATCCAGAGGCATTCTCATGTGGCAATGGGAAGTTCCTTGGCCTGATCATTAGTTGGAAATCCAAAGAAACAATACGTGACTTGTACGGTATTAGTTGTATAACCTGCTATGGAATGTGGCGGTAACCTGCTATTGAACATAGTTAGCTATAGTAGGCATACGATAATGGTCGTATGTTGGCTAAGATTTATATTCTACTTTTGAAATGAAATTTTCTCTATACTATGCACTAGTAATAATATCAAATATTATTTTAAATGCGTATCAAACATCTTTGACTATCATAAGGAGAAATCTCCTCCGATTCTGCGTTTGCATTGTGTGTGTGTGCGGGAGGCCTTATGGTAGTCTCATTTTTAAAAGCATTGCGAATTGAGTTTAAAAATATTCCTCTATTTTGATTTTAAAGATAAATAAACTGTTTTGAGTTCTCACACCAGTCTCATGACTGACTTGGAGTTTATTGTTTCCTTCCTAAACTCTGGGTGCCCACCAATTTCCACACGGGCAGTCAAGAGTTAGGTTTATCAGGATATTCTGGATATTCAAGAGTTGCTGGAGACAAGCTGGATGGCATGGCGTATTACTTATATAGTATTTCTTTTTCCGCTGCACTGTTTGTTGTTGTATGATGTTGTACACTCTGATGATGTGATGTAATGAAATGAATGTAATGTAATAACTGATATAGTTCTTTGTTTAAAGATTATTCATTTATTATTATATGTTGTTCCGCTGCGAATTGTGAGATTCTGTTGTTGTTCTGTTATTTCTTTCTGTTCCGTTCTATTTTTAAAATTCTTCTATTCTCTGTTTTCTTTCTCTGTTTTCTAAAAAAATTGTCTATCTTCTTTCTTTGTCTTTTTTCTTTCTTCTTTTTCTCTCTTCTTCTTTTCTTAAATTTTTCTTAAAAAAAACCCCTAAGGGTTCGTATTTTCGTTCATCTTGAATTAAACAAAAGAGATTAGTGTCTATTCAAGGAGTACGGACTTACGGGTCTTTACACGATTAAATACCTTTTCTAAGGTTTTTCTACTTGTATATATTTATTCTATTTTATACATTACTTATATCTAACTATGCCAATATATACAACAGAAAATAAAACCAAAAGCTTACTTTATTCCAAGCAAGGTTTGCTGCAAGAGTTGGGTTATATAATCAAATTACATAATTGCCACTAGGATACACCCTTAGCTCTATCAATCTTACATTTTCACTAAGGGTCAATTATGGTGACTCATAACAATACCCTTGATCGGTTTTCCTAGATAAAATCAAGATAGGGCCTTAGCGAGTGAATTTGTAATAATATTATTTTGTGTATACTTTTCGACTATACTCCTCCATTTCAGATAACTCTTTAACCATATGGTAGTTAAAGAGAACATGCCTTGACTGTCAGTTCCTATTGTAATACTATTTCATCAATGCTATCATAATACATTATTAGATTTCGATGGTGAGAACTATCCCTAGCTTATATGTGTGTGTGTGTGTGTGTGTGTGCTTATATGCTGCTTTTATTATGACACTATCCAAGATGATGTACTTAGCCTTTATAGTTGAATCTGCCAACACCTCCCATTTGGAACTTTTTCAACTTAAAGCCCCTCAACTGTAAACATGAATTTTAAATTTACTTACTATTTTTTATGCCACTCATAAAGTTTGCGTTCAAGTACTCCTACATAAGAAGTTTGTTGATTCCATAAACAATTCTTTAGTATTTCATAAATACTCGAGAATACTCTTAACTCCCATCCCATGATTTTAGCTCAGATTTGACGTTCGCTCAATACACCAAATGCATAGCAAATTCCAATATACAAAATAACATAGCATATACAATACCTTAAATTTCTGATGCATAATGAATCAATCTAATAAGCTATATATTATCATTTTAGTGTGGTGTCAATGTATGCCGATTAGGATAGTTCTAACATCCTCTTATACTGAAAGCAATAGATGTTGCTTTAAAATTATTCATCAAGAATTAAACAACCAAAATATAATTGACTTAACATGGGCACATCATTAAAAATCAGTAGCATGATGATTACTTATAGTGTTAGAAATGTCTAAGTTCCTTTGAATTTCTTTCTTGTAGACATACATTTTCTTTACATTTTGACTGAAATCAAACTATTTGGTTTCTCTATCAAAATACTTGCTCAAACTCTAAATACTTATTTAAGATCATTTCTTACAGGTGCATAAGCTTTGTTATCACTTCCACTGAGTTCGAGACATTTTGGCTATGTTGTGCAAATGATCTCCTCTAAATCATTATTTAAAAGTTCCATTTCAATGTTTATGTACCAAAACTCAGAGTCATACTATACAATAATTTGCAAGACTTAAGAATGTTGACTCATGAAATTGCTCCACTAATTTCAATATTTGAAATTGATGAGGTCTCCTGTCAAACTTGCTTTATTCAATTCCAACTACATTGATCTTCTTTTCGAAGACTCGCTTGCGATTGATGGATCATATCCTTTTAGGTGCAATTTCCAAATCTAATTTTGTATGTTACTTGGAATTTATTTACAACAGGCCATATGCAGAGTTTATATTCTCCACATCTAGTCGAAAATCAAGGAGATTATTATTACTTATAATCCATTTTCTCAATACCAATAAGAAATTTGTAGTTTCTTCTTAATGTGTGAGATTTTCTATTAGACATTCTAATGAGCTATTCCCTTTTGGGCTTAGTTAAATTTATTTCATCTGCAAAATCAGTTTTATATTAGAGTATTGGATCGTATCCATGTTTGTTGCACTACCACTGATTTTCTTAAAAGGAAATTCCTTCGAGAAGAAGATGGTGTGTTTTGAAACAATAATTTGTTTATCAATTCGATGATATATACATTAAAAACATTTTATTAACTACCTATAGGCTTATATAAAACAAAACTGGCTTTGAGATCATGAAATTTACATTCATAATGTTGGTCGGATTGCCATATATCTTAAACTATTTAAGATGGGGGTTTCTTTCCAATTTATATCTTATATGGAATCGTATTCTTAGCTTTAGGTGAAGTAAAACTCAACATATATGCTTACTCTTAAGTACATATCTTTATTTGTAGAAAGAATAAACTCAACTTCACTCATTATTAATCATAGTTTATCCATTAGAGTCTAATTACTTCTTATCAATGATTTTTAATATCGTATGGTAAGGAGAGATTTCAAGAGTTGATCTTATTCTCTTTTTGGTACTCTTGGAACTCTCATCCAAGATACTCACATGGAAGATCAAATCGAATTGCTTTACTTCATTTTCATATTGTATTTTTCTACTTTTGTTTTATTTTCTAAGAATTAGTCGTTGATATCTGACTTGTGTATTAGATACGCATGCTCGTATATGAGAAAATTCATCGATAAAGATAATGAAACTAGTGTATCGGCTTTTGGTATCATTTGACTTTGGATTGCATACATCTATATATATATATATATATATCAACCTAAGGAGTTTGTTAACTTTGTTGTCACTCCTACTGAATGGGTGTTATGCGTTTAGTCATTTGGGATATAATTCACAAGTACCAAATGATTCACCATCATATATACACGATTTAAAAATAATTTCTCAAGAATGGGTTAGTCCATGATTCCAAAAGCATTGGTTAAATATTTTGGATTCTTTTGTATTTCCTATAGCCAATGCATAACTAATGTTATGAGAACAAATACCATCATCGATATACCAAAACTAATTTATTTTACGATAGTATTCATTATATTATATTAAAATAAAGCTGCATCTATTTTCAACCAAAACTAAAAACAATTATTATTTCATAAATAATATTTAGAATACAAAAAAGGTAATCTTTCAAAACCTGATGCGCCCACTAGCAAGCGTGACATGGCATGCTCCCACTATCTCCACTATTAGAATAACAACGTTTGAAATACAAATCACTTATTATAGGTTATTTAGTTTTTTACTATAACGAATTCACAGTCGAGAGTTTTAGATCAGATATCTCAAACTTAAGAAATGGATCCTAAAGAGAACATCTTTTTATAATAAAAATATATTTAGAATTGAAATCATATTTCTAATTCCTTATTAAGATTCTATTAATATATTGTATGATTTCATTTATGATGCCTCTTCATGAGGTAGAGGTGATCGTTCAGCATCTCTGCATCCCAATTGTGCAAATATTACATCCATTCTCAAACTTTTACCTTCTCTTTTAAATGGTCGAACCATTCAAAGGATAAACCCTTTATTACAAGATTGCATTGCATTCATTACAAAAATACATTTAGGCATCCTTAATATGTTAAGAAGATCGAATAGTTTGTACTTAAGTAAACATATCAAAGCTTCCAACACAACAAAATCCTCATTGTATTCAATCATATTAAACTCAATATCTTATGCTCTGGTTTACTTTCTCATTTTGAATGAAAAAAATTCATTGAAATTCTATATACTCCTAACACGAGTATTCACCATGCAACTTTTTTATACGATCGAACATCCTTATTCTTGTATTGTTTTAGTGTTCAAAACCCATGGAAGACAATACATGGTCTAGGTCAAATTCACAATAAAGTGACCAAGAATCAAAAGTTTATATAGTTGTATTATTCGGCACTAGCATGAAGGTGACAATATGCCAAATATTTATTGTAAGTATATTTTCACATTTCTTTGTCAGTTTTTAATTCGGTTGAATTTGTATATTTTAAGAGACAAACAAAATTATATTAGCTATCAACCACATCCTTTGAAATGAAATAATATGCAGCCATAGTGTCAAATAGAGCTCTAACTGGAAAACTACAGATGGAAATCATACCATCCAAAACATTCTTTCCTTTCTCTTTGATAGAAGGTCCTTCCCTCGGTCCCTCTAAAGCAAACAAACTTGCCTGCTTCAACTTTGAACAGCTCTTCTTCTTGTGTTCTGGGCTTAATAGAGTTATAGCATGTAACATTGATCGTACCTTTCAGTTGCAGACACGGGAAGCATAGTGTCCCTTCTGACCATGGTTATAACAAGTCATCACCAAAATATTCTTCCATTTTCCGCTTTCCAAAGCCTTTACTTTAGGTTACTGCCCCTCTTCCCCTTCTAGTAGGGTGCAAATGTCTTGTTTGGCTCCAACTTCAACTTCCTTTTCACCATTCTCCGTGCCCGTACATATTATCGTCTCTTCTTTCCATATCCACAACAAATTCAGAAGGAGATGCTAGGTTCTCTATTAACTTATGATCAAACCCTTGCTTCGGTCCCCAAATAGACCTTTCATTCTTTTTCATCGGGGTATTAATCAACTCATGATCCACTATGCCATGGCATTGAACTTTTGGATATAATCTTCAATATAAAGATCTCCCAACTTGAGATCGAGGAACTCTCTTGACAAAACACTCCTCTGAGATTTAAAAATAAAACGAGCCTTAAACCTCTTCCTATACTGTTCCTAAAAAATCTTGACTTTTGAAGTTTTGGTGGTCATTGTCTCCCATCAATCTAAAGCATCTTCTTACAACTGCCTAAAGGATAGCCACATGTTCTTCACATCATTCAACTCCAAGTCTTGGAAAATCTGCTCACTTACTTTCGAACAATTTAATAATTCAACTGCTAGCTCTTTCTCTTCAAACATCTTGCATCCCAGGTTTTGATAGCTCTGGTTTAACTTTGAAAAGTCTTCCCTCATAAACGACATTGGCTAATTACTTTCGATATAGCTTCTCTCATCATTTGGGCTATAAACTACTAGAAAAAACATTTGTATCCACACCAAGGATAGGTGGGATAACTTTATTCACTACCTCTGGTGGCACTTCTCTTTCATCGTCTTCAATAGTTTGAGTACTATCGTTCTCCTTTCTTACACTAGCTCCTTCTAAGTAATTCTTCGACTTCTCGAGTCCATTTCTACTAAGAAAGTACTTATCATAAAAGGAAGAAATATAGTGACTTAGCGATAGAAATCCCAATCTCCACTAAACTCGCATATATATATATATATATATATATATATATATATATATAAATTCAAATACATTGTATAGTCGTGTATACCCATCCTAAGGTGTTTGTTTTATGTTAACTTACTCATTATAAGCTTTGTCGTACTTAAGTGTCCCCTAACCTAGGCTCTAAGATAAAATGTAGCATCCCTCGTTCTGAAACCCAAAAATAGAACCCTAATGTTTTGCAGTCATCTTGGAATTTTCTTTTGGCAATAAAGATAATAGCAGTTATATAACATAATCTTAAGTAAACAAAGCATATACTAATTAAAACATAGCATTACATATTAAGTTTAACATATTTTACATCACAATATTGTTCCCATATGGGGTTAAAAATATAGTGCAACTTAATTATTAGTGTCTGCACCACATATGAAGATGTAGCCATGAAAACTTTATATAGTGGAATTAAAACAACATAAATAACATCAAATGTTTCCTTCATCTTTAGCTGCCTTATTTATCCATCCTATATGCAACCTGTCTAAGGCCAAAGACTCAACCTACTCGAAAGAGTGCCTATGAATTTATAGGGAAAATTAGAATATCAATAGGGTCAAACATAATGTCTTGTATGAGTAACATATTGCACTAAATATATAAGTTAGTGGAACTGTGTCGCAAACATGTGCGATGGGTTTCCCCTTTACTATACCAGAGGAATAAATTATCTGGTTACAAGTAAACCTAAGTTGTTGGTTCAAACACTAAGTGCCAAGAGAAACTGTCAAGCCACAACCGAAAGCATCCTCTTGATTTGTTTCATAGAAATATTATAGTATATCGATATACTATCCTATCCTTGACGGCCCATAAGGCCTCATGCCTTAATGCTATACTGAAATTCAAATTTAGGATTTGGCTACCACTAAGGCCTTATGCCTCATCGTTCTTGGCTACCGCTCAAGACCTTACACCCTCTCTTTCATATTTCGATTGACATACTAGGCCTTACACAGACTTCACTTACAATTTCTAGACTATCATTCATGGCATTATGTCTTCCACTGTTTCCTTGGTTACTGCTTGAGGCCTCACATCAATATCTTTTTTAGTCTAGACTGTTGCATCTTTAGGCCTCACACCCACGCTTTCGGTTTTGGTTGCCACACTAGGCCTATACCATTGCTTTTAGTTTCAGTTGCTAGGCCTTATACTTAACTTTCAATTTCCTCGACTTCCACCTCATGCCTTATGTCGTCTACCGAACTTTTCTCTTTAACTGTTATTAAGCTAATGTTCTACCTAACCACCTCTCGGTTAACCATATTACTCACTACATGCATAAAAATGTTTTAGTACTAATTTCGGCTCTCTTATGCTTTCGCATTAATTCTATCTTCAAAAATTACTAGGTTTATCTACACATTTTGCTGATAGGTACACTACTCTCAACAATCACTACCCTTAGTGATGTCTGCGGAAGCCTGCCTTGGTTTATCTTTAGTGGCAAAAGAAATTTAGGTAGTGTTTGGTTTAAAAAACGAATTTTGTGTTTTCGTTTTTCAATATGTATGTCAAATATAAAAAGAATGGAGAGACGGCGGAGGTGATGAAAGGAAGATGGATGGGAGGATGAAGGGCATAAGGGACAATGGAAGAATGGATTGTTTCATGTGCTTTTGTTATTTTCCAAACACCAAAAAAAAGTTGTTTTCTATTTTTTATGTTAATTTCGTCTTCTAAATTTGTTGTTTTCGACAATACACATGCATCGTGTACCTTTTCGTATGGATGAAAACCCATAACTTAAAATAACAAACCAAACACTACCTTAATCTTTGAATTTCTAAAATCGTTCCCTCTACCCGTAAATCCATAATTAACTGCCATCTGACCCTCCATCTTCGACCCAGGAATACCTACGGTTATATATGATAACTTTAACATTATGATTCTGAAATCACCTCCTTGACACTAGACATCTTTTAGCCGCCTTCATACCATCCTCTGGTATGCTTTCGACTACGGTTTTATGCGTCTACTAATTTGGTTTTTTACTTGTTTTAGTTTGTGGTTTAGCACTCTAAGTTCAGCATACATTGGGAACCACCTTTTGCACATTTGACACTTGCTTTTAAATGTGTCATCTTTTGATTCATTGGACATAGTCTTTTTCAATCATTAATAAGTACTTTGATGACATTTCAGCATAAAAATTGGATCGGGTATATTTTTACTCATTGTAAATTGCTTAATTTAATTATTTACTTTTTGGCCTCAATTGATTGTCTTTAGGTATACTATTAAACCCTTCGGCTAAGCCAACAATATTTTGTTTTTCTCATAACTAACCATTTTTCCCAACATACGGATTCTATTAGTCAAAACCATATTCTAAAATAAAGTACTTAAACTCATATTGCATTTCTATATCAATTAAATAAGGAAAATATAAAGAATTACTGAACTCCATATGGACATGAGGTATTCAAAAGAATTAGAGGAATATATTACTCACCTAAGCTCTTGATTTTCGTTGATTAGAAGCTTTATGTTTCCCTTGCTTTGATCTTCTTCGTCTCTTGTTAATGGCGGTCGACTAGGGCTGAATTTTATTTTAATTTGAAGAAAATAAAAAGTGAGGTAGAGGATATGTTTGAGGCATTTTTATAGTAACTATTTTGGGCTTTCATACACTATCATATTTAGTTATTTCCATATTTACAAATCCGCTCTTTTTAAATTTCACATGTAAATTGATTTCCTCCGGCCGCATTAATTTATTTCCCACTTGTCTTAAATACACAACTGATGACTTGTAGAGTATCACCTAATCATGCATTAATAATGAGTAAATAACCACTCCATGGATATTTACCCTATCTCATATAGTTAATTCTATTATTTGAATAATTAATTTCTTACTTGATTATTTTTTAATTCTGGGGTATTGCAATAACCATCATCGTAAATATTTTATGGCTTCAGGGCGCTTAAAAACCATAATTATGTATATAGTACTCAATTTATATTCTAAATAATAGAGAGCAACATTATTTCAGATTTATAATCTCTTAAAGTAATAATAATGAGGATTATCGTCTATAAGTAAAAATAAGCATTTAAAGTACTCAATGACATCATTTGTTACTATGTATATATATGTGTGTGTGTGTGTGTGCGCGCGCGTGTAAGTATATAAATAATCTGTACATTTACTCTTTTCAACTATAATATGTTCTTTTTTTGGCTTTATCTTTTTAACTCATATTTTTATTTTGCTTTATATACATTACATAGGATTCTATTATCTAATTATTACATTTATAATTCATACTAAATCTTAAATTTATGTATATATTATTATTATCAGTTACTACATAACTTTATTATAATATTTTATGAATTATAATATTTGCAGTTCCTCTTATAATTTAAAATTATTTTGAATTTTTCTATTAATAAATATGATAATTTTAAATTCAAAAATAATTAGATTTACCTACTTATAACTTTTATAAATTCAAATTAGATAACTTTGAATTTGTTCGCTTATAAATTATGAATTTAAATCCAAAATAATTTTAAATCATACCCATAACTCTTATAAATTTTAATTTATTTTAAAATAATTTTAAGTTAATTTATGTGTAACCTTTACAGATACAAAAGCTAAAAATAATTTTTAAATTTATTCATAACCTTTATAAATTTAAATTTAAACCAATTTTAAATTTAAATTTTATAAATAGCATTCAACACAATGCAGGCTTTAGTACTATTATTGGATCAGGTGCTCCTGGCAATAGGGTAAAAGACAAAATTTTCAAAAATCCTTTTTATTCATTATGCACTAGCTCTATTATGGTGTTATCATGAATAATTACACAACATTAAATCATATTTAATATTGTTTGGATGTAAAATAAGTTTATGTTTAATATTTAATTAAATATAAATTAGTTGTTTAGAATCTAAAAAGTAAATTTTACATTTTACTTTATTAAATTGAAAGTTAATTTTTATGTTTAATTTATTTGTTTTATGTTAAATTTGATTTGAATTTAATTTTAGTTACATTATTACTATATTATATATATTAATTTGATATACAATATTATTATTAATTCAAAATAATATTTAAATAAAATGATTTATTTTCAGTTTCGAATAGCATATATTTATTAAGTATTAGTTTAATAAAGATAATTTTACACATAATTTTGAACTTTAAATGTTAGATGTTAACCGAGTTTTTAACCTATCAGAATTCAATAGGTGTTAGAATATTTAGACTACGCCAAAATAACTCGGGACTCAACCAACCCAATCAAAAAAACAAGTTAGTAGACCCTAAGAATACACTGAGTGGATGGATCGCTAGCGATCCATCACCTATGTGTCACTGGCAATCCATAAGAATGCATTGTGAGTCATCCTAACCTTTTGCATCATGATTAACTATCTCTTCTAAGAATACTTGACAAGTTTCATAGCATTCTAAGCAGCGTAGTTTAAGAAATGAAGACTCATCTGATTCAAGAAATTTGACCAAAAGAAGCTAAATTAAAACAGACTTAGAGAACTCATACAAAGTAGGATTGACGTGAAATTTTGTAAGAACACTTAGAAGATGTAAAAGAAGGCTCGTAAAAAAAGGATTGATCGAAGTAAGTAAGATGGATCGTTGGCAATCCATCTTGATGGGTCGCTAGCGATCCATGTAGGTCGTGTAACACCTCTCATTTTCATATAGTTAAATGTAAAGTATAACGACAAGTAATGAAAATATATAATTTTGTAATTAAAGAAATACGGTTTCAGATCTTGTACCATCTCATATGGTGCAATTTTTTGATCAGTTTCCATATATAACTTGTCAAAATCTGGACCAATATGAAGATATTATGAACGAAAAAAACAGAAAGCGAAACGGAAAAAAATAATAACAAATATATGTGTGTGGTCGACCACATGTCGACCCAACTGGCACATAAGTCGACCGTGCGGTCGACCAGTGCTTAGAGGCGGTAAACCGCCCGATCGACCCGTGCGCCCTAGACGAAAAATTCATCCAGGTATGTATGTGACATGTTTTCCACTTTTTACGCCATCCGAGCCATACGTTCTTTCATCCTATGGCTCTGAACGACCCTGTGACATGGTGGCTCCAGGTTCAATCCAAGAATTCAACGGTTTGGGATCCCCAAGCTCTAATATAAATAGGAACCTAGGCCTATCTATCTTCTCACAATGAGATTTTTCTCCTATGGGTTCATTGCTTAAGGCTGAACTCTAAATAGAAAATATTTCTTTGAGTTTTTGGCCTAAGGTTGTACTCTAAAAAGAAAACATTTTCTAGGGATAAAATCTCCTAAATTAAAATATCATATGCTTGGGGGGATCCAGAAGGACTATGGAGACAAGCGGAGCATAAGCAAAGCTAAGGATGATAGGTAAGCGAATTTATTTATATATCTTTTAAGTTTAAGATATATATCGTTAGATTCCCGTTTAGAAAAAAATTTGGTAATTAATCATATTAATTTAATTAGGATAAACTATAAGAAACTTTGCAGTTTATTTACAGTATTTAAACACTAATTCCTATGCCTTATTTACATCTTTTGTTCAACATTTTGGATTTTTATGCAAGCGACGGTTTTCTTCCATTCCTTCTTTCTTTTTTTTGCATATGGATTAGGATAGGTAAAACGCGAATATGGATTATATAAATAAGAAAACTGAAATGAAAGAAAATAGATGTAAAATAGTAAAAGTTGAGAGATAAAAAATTACTATAATAAATTGCATTGAAACGGGAAAAGTTAATTTAGGGGTAATTATTAGGTTAATTGGATGATTAGAAGATGAGATAAACTTCCATAATTTTATAGCTAAAAGATAATGATAAACGCAATTACCAAAGTAAAAGAAATAAAAAAAGGGAAATTAGTGTAAAATATGAAAACCGTTTTATTTTGCACTACTTCAAAATAGTAAAAGAGACACCTTGCAGTTACGTATTATTATTTATAGTGTTATTCAACATTAAAGTATGGAAATGGATTACATAGTCTTCATACCCAATCGAATAAAATAGAATTAATTCCTAAAATATCGGACAATAAAATAAAGTATGATTTGAAACAAGAATATTACTAGTTTAAGAATTTGAGGCTACGAAGAAATTTAAGGAACCTAAGTCTGCATTTACTATGCAGGCTATTTAACTAGGAAATTATTATGATAAGTGAATCAGATGGATTAAGAGAATTAAAGAAAATTCTATGTCGTAATAAAAGAAAGTAGAATAGGCAAGAAATGCTTGTAATTGTATAACGGACTATAAATGAAGAAAAAGTAATAATTCCAAGTAAAATTATAACATAGGTTATAATTATGAGATACGAACAGAAAAGCTTATCATGAAATATAAAACAAATTGGTAAGTGATGATAATAGAGAATAGCGATAGAGGCTTATTTAAACAACTTGTACTAAGTTAATAAGCAAATAAAATAGAAATAATAAAAGAGGCTTATTCTAAGGAACTTAAGAATTTATATATTAAGTAAGATAGTAAATGTGGCTCATGCTAACAGCATTCCCTATTAGACGGGGACAAGAATATGCTAACTAAATTAAAATAAGTAGCCAACAGAATAAGAAAGCAAACTAAATGCTAATTAAAGATTAGACTTAGGGTCTAATAGAAGAATCGAAATGCATTTGGAGCATCCCAAAGGATGAAGCGCCTAATGAAGCAGTTCATCACGAATTCCAGAAATGGAGAAGCACGTCCAGTTTAGTGATTTTAGGCTAGAGGGAAGTACGAGACTTTAACGGGATATGAGGATACTCTAGGATGGCCACCTGGGTAGGCCTAACGAAGCTGCATCCTCAGAGGCAGGTCTATATGTGTTCCATCAAAAGGGTATGCCTTGAATGCATTTGCATTGTAGGCCTAATAAACTGGATCCTTTGTATGCAGTCAGAAGGGCTTGAAGTTCGGAGTAGTGCATTCGTATGTCCGGTACTTTTAAGTAGGTTAAGGATAGTCGCATGCGGATATCGGCCAGCATCAAGACCAAAGCGAGTTCGGAAAAGACTAGAGTTAAATCGAAAGTCCAATGATACTTTCACTATCGAGACATTGGATGGAGGGGCACCGCTAATTGGATGTTAGATTGTTTGCAGTAGGGCATGGCCACTAAACTCTTTAGAAATCTTTCGATTGGTTGAGGGGTGGCGACGTGGGGCCATTGCCACGAAGAGAAAGGGACAAACCAACAGGAATATATGTATTATAAGCCTAATGAAGAAATCCGTTATAGATATAGAAAATCCCCAACTGGGTTTCGTACAAGGTAAACCTTGTAGGCAAAAGTCAGATAGTAGATAGAACGATTATGTAGTCCTCAACGTACGCACTAGGTGGTACATTGTGGATGTCCGAGCACTAGTATAGACTAGTAAGGATGCATTTGTGTTTTCGTAGTAAGTAGTGGAGCATCTGTAGGTCTTACGAAGCGGTCCTTTACAAATGAAAATTGGAACGCTCTCGAAGCCAGACGATGGAGTTCTTTTTGAGGAGGATACGGAAGGTACCATGGGTGGTACCTAGGGCCAATATGGTCATTGGGCATATAGCTACATATAGGTATATATCAGTTGTTAGGTTTTTGTCTACTATGGGGTAGATGGGCACGGCTCACAAGTAAGAGTTAGAGTATTTTAACCTAATGAATCTAATATAAGACTAAATGGAAATAAAACGATACATGTAGAATTAAGCATAGAGGTATATAATTTATTTATTCACCAGAACCTTTGTTCTGACCCTCTCCTCATAATATCTTACATGTTATGTAGATGATTAGAGAGCTTTATGACACTTGTTTAGAAAGTGTTACTACTTGGTTGAGTATTTACTTACTATTATATTTTAGTCAATTCAGCCGTGAGATGATCAATTGAGATCTGATATATTTATCTATCCCTATTTGCAGGATACTGGATACCCAACTTGGGCTTCAATGGACTTGGTTGTTATCACTTTTGCAAAAAAATCCGGACCACTGGAATTCAAGTTGTTACATTTGGTATCAGAGCCTAGGTTTAGATCCTAAGTAGATAGTGAGGGAATGTATTTGTATTTTAGTGTGTGTGTGTGTGTATACACTCTTTAAAAAGAACCCCAAAGAGAATTCCATCCTTTTAAGAAAATCAATAGTTGGAGAAAGTTTGAAAACAATTCAGTGTATTGAAACTTGGAACGAGGGAATTCCAAGAGCCATAAGACCTCATAGGGCAAAGATTTTTGGATTCAATAAGGGATATTTGGAAAGGTGAAAGCAAATTTTTGGATTCAATAAGGGATATTTGGAAAGGTGAAAGCAAATTAAAAAGCCACTTTTTAGTCTAGCCCAGCAATTAAACTCTTAGGATTTGAAAAGTTTTGAAATATTTTCAAGTTCTAACTTTAAAAATTTACAGCTTTATGATTTTATTGGTTTAAATAAGGGAAAAACGATTCTAAAAGCTTTTTTTGAATATGAAAGTAGAGATATATCTATATTATTGACTTTAATTGAACATTAGTATTTTAGGCTGTAGTAACGATGTTTTACGCAACATCAGTCTTAGCCAAGTAGAAACATATTTTTAAATCTTTATTTAAGTATGAAAAGGTTTGTAAGTACATAAAAATAAATTTTTCAGGCAATAAATAAAGTTAAGTTATTGTGAAAAAGAATTCTATGGGTTAGACGATTTAAGTGGCTGGAGCAAGCATATGGACATTAATGTAGGTTTAATTGAAGTATAGAAGATGTCAAGACTCCACTTGGAGGGTGGAGGGCGGACAGGGATATTTAGCCAAAGTCGTAACCGCGACTCAGGCAACCCGGTAATGGGTAGAATTTGCGTAGGCTTTAATTAGTCAAGGGAGGTGGATGAGACGGAAAAAAAAGGATAAGAGCGGAAATAAAAATAACGAAAAGGAAAAATAACAAATTAAAGGAGTAATGGAAACGTCAACTAAAGGTTAAAAGTGCAATTTTCTTATGTAAATTGTGCTAAGGAAAAATAGAAAGGATTTTTATAGGATAGCAACCCAAAATCCCGAGTATGGGGAAAGGTGTGCATAAAAGAAGATCGGAGAAATATGAAGTTTCTTTGTTTACTATCTTCTTTCTAACATAAGAACTTGAATTCAGAAAATTAGATTTTTTCTGGAATTTGAGTACTAAAAATTACATGGTAGGTTTGGATGTAAAATTGATTGAGTTGTGCTCCTATTCAATAGGAGTGTGGGAAAAATTGAATAAAAAATGTTTTTAATTTTCAAAAGATTGCATTCACATAGAAATTGCAAGTATGTCTAGGATGTGTGCATCATGTTTTAAAAGGGAATTTCTAAAAGAAGAAGCATTCATATAGGAGGTACCGATAAGAAATTCTTGTACATGCACATATTTTATGATGTATTGCACTTTGCACTATACATGGATTGTTGCAAAATTGGATGTACACAAAAAATTAATGCGAGAGATTACATAAATTTTACCTTTGTCAAATTTCGGGGACGAAATTTCTTAAGGGTGGGAGAATGTAACACCCTACATTTTCATATACTTAAATGTAAAGTATAATGATAAGTAATGAAAATAAATAATTTTGGAATTATCGGAATATGGTTCCAGAACTTGTACCATTTCATCCGGGGCGATTTTCTAATCAGTTTCCATATATAACTTGTCAAAATCTGGACCAATATGAAGAAGTAATGAATGAAACAAAAGTGGAAAGCAAAACAGAAAATAATATTAAATATATGTGTATGGGCCGACCACAGCTCGACCCAACAGGCACATAGGTCGACCGGTGCTTATAGGCGGTCACCCCACGTGCTAGCTAGACGAAAATTTTGTCCAGGTACGTACATAACACGTTTTTCACTTTTTACGCCATCCAAGCCATTCGTTCTTCGATCCTATGGCTACAAACGACCCTGTGACGTGGTGACTCCAAGTTCAATCGAAGAACCCGATGGTATGAAATCCTCAAGCTTCAATATAAATAGGAACCTAGGCCTAGCTATCTTCTCACAATTAGATTTTCCTCCCATGTGTTCTTGCCTAAGGCTGAACTCCAAATAGAAAATATTTCTTCGGGTTCTCGATCTAAGGCTAAACCTTAAAAAGAAAATATTTTATAGGGAGAAAATCTCCTAAATTAAAATATTATACGCCTGAGGGGAAGGGATTCAGAAGGACTATAGAGCCAAGCGGAGCACAAGCAAAGCTAAGGACGACATGTGAGTGGATTTAATTATATATTATTTAAGTTTAAGATATATTATTGTTAGATTCCCATTTAGAAATTTTTTTGGTAATTAATCATATTAATTAAATTAGGAAAAACTATAAGAAAACTTGCAATTTATTTACAGTATTTAAAAAAAATTATGCCTTATTTACATCTTTGTTCTATGTTTCGGATTTATATGCAAGCGATAGTTTTCTTCCATCCCTTCTTTCCTTTCTTCGTGTATGGATTAGAATAGATAAAAAGAAAATATGTATTATATAAATAAGAAAAATGAAATGAAAGAAAATAGATGTAAAATAATAAAAGTTGAGAGATAAAAAATTACTGTAATAAATTGCATTGTAACGTGAAAACTTAATTTGGGGGTAATTATTAAATTAATTGGTTGGTGTGATAAACTTCCATAATTTAATAGCTAAAAGATAACGATAAATGTAACTGCCAGAATAAAAGAAATAAAAAAGATAAATTAGTGTAAAATATAGAAACTACTGTATTTTGCACTAAACTAAAATAGTAAAAGGGACACCTTGTAGCTACAGATTATTGTTTATAGTGTTATTCAACATTAAAGTAAGGAAATAGATTATATAGTCTTCATACCCAACCGAACAAAATAGAATCACTTCCTAAAATATCGGACAATAAAATAAAGTAGGATTTGAAACAAGAAGATTACTAATTTAAGGATTTGAGGCAATAAAGAAATTTAAGGGACCTAGGTCTGTATTTACTCTGCAGGCTATTTAACTAGGGATTATTATGATAAGTGAATAAGACAGATTTAGGGAATTAAAGAAAATTCTATGTCGTAATAAAAGAAGGCAGACTGGGCAAGAAACGCTTGTAATTGTATAACGGACTATAAAAAAGAAAAAATAACAATTCCAAGAAAAATTATAACGTAGGTTATAATTATTGAGATAAGAATGGAAAAGCTTATCGTGATACTTAAAAAAAATTGGTAAGTGATGATAATAAAGAATAGTGATAGAGGCTTATTTAAACAACTTGTGTTAAGTTTATAAGCAAATAAAACAGAAATAATAAAAGAGGCTTATTCTAAGGAACTTAAGAATTTATATATTAAGCAAGCAAGTAAATGTGGCTCATACTAACAGCATTCCCTATTAGGCGGGGGAAAGAATATGCTAACTAAATTAAAATAGGTAGCCAACAGAATAAGAAAAAAACTAAACGCAAATTAAAAGATTAGACTTAGGGTCTAATAAAAGAATCGAAATGCGTTTAGAGCAGCCAAAAGGATGAAGTGCCTAACGAAGCAGTTCACCACGGATTCCAGAAATGGAGAAGCACGTCCAGTTTAGTGATTTTGGGCTAGAGGGAAGTACGAGGCTTCAACGGGATGTGAGGATACTCTATGATGGCCCTCTGGGTAGGCCTAACGAAGCTACATTCCCAGAGGCAAGTCTATATGTGTTCCATCAAAAGGGTATTCCTTGACTGCATTTGCATTGTAGGCCAACGAAGCGGATCCTTTGTATGCATTCAGAAGGGCTTAATATTCGGAGTAAGTTATTCGTATGTCCGATACCTGCAAGTAAGGTTAAGGATAGTGGCATGCAGATATCAGCAGCATAGAGACCAGAGCGAGTTCGGGAAAGACTGGAGTTAAACCAACAGTCCAATTATACTTTCACTATCGAGACATTGGATGGAAGGGCGCCGCAAAGAGAAAGGGATAAACCAATAAAAATATTTGTATTATAAACCTATCGATGCAATCCTTTACAAATATAGAAAATCCCCGATCGAGTTCCGTACAAGGTAGACCTTGTAGGCGGAACTCAAATAGTAGACAAAACGATTACGTAGTCCTCAATGTACGCACTGGGTGGTGCATCGTGGTTGTCCGAGCACTAGTATAGACTAGTGCGGATGCAATTTACGTTTTTGTAGTAAGTGGTGGAGCATCTGTAGGTCTTATGAAGCAGTCCTCTACTGATGAAAATTTCGGAACGCTCTCAAAGCTAGACGATGGAGTTCTTTTTGAGGAGGATACGGAAGAAACCATGGGTGGTACCTAGAGCCAATATGGTCATTGGGCATATAGCTACATATAGATATATAAATTAGCTGTCATGTTTGTATCTACTACGGGGTTGATGGGCACGGCTCACGAGTAAGGGTAAGAATATTGTAACCTAATGAATCTAATATAAGAGTAAATTGAAATAAAACGATATATGTAGAATTAAGCCTAGAATTATATAATTTATTCATTCACCAGAACCTTTGTTCTGACCTCCTCCTCATAACATCCTACAGGTTAGGTAGATGATCTGAGACTTCTCAGCTTTATGATACTTGCTTAGAAAGTGTTATTACTTAAGTGAGTATTTATTTACTATTATACTTTAGTCAATTGCACTGTGAGATAATTAATTAAGCTCTGATATATTTATCTTTGCCTACTTGTAGGATACTAGATACCTAACTCGCGCTTCAGTGGACTTGGTTTTCAGCACTTTTGCGAAAAAATCCAAACCACTAGAATTTGGGTTGTTGCAGGTCGGGCCCCACTAACTTAAATTTTTAGGGTAGGTCCCACATGACCTAGAGTGAGTACCTGCAAAATTTTGTCTGATTTCATTTACTTTTGAAAAAGTTGTGGACGATTCTTCAGGACCAGATGACCTGTGAAGACGGATGATCAAACAAACTCCAAATGACTTGGTATTTGGACAAGGCACTCAAATAGAAGATAGGAAGAGAACCAAATGGTGATCACTCAAAAATTACCTAAATACATGGATTACTAGCGATCCATGCCCGAGTGATAGCTAGCGATCCATTAGCTTAGCCCAGGTCGTATTCAAACTCTTTGAACTTCTTCGTGGCATTATGTGCAAGCTTTTAGCAAAGTAAGCCCGGCTTTATGGCTCTCCAACCCCTATAAATACAGTCCTACTTGCAACATAAATAGGATCTTCTGGACTGGCTGCTAGAACTCTGCATGGATTATTCTTCACTCTTCTCCTCCCATACAATAGTCATCTACGGGTTCACTATGATTCTCCAGTGAAATCTTGGACTTCGGATTTGATTTAACTCGGAATATTCAATCAAATTATGGTCAGATTCAACTTGTAACAGTAGTCAGTTAATAAAAAAAGTTATAAAGTAGATGTAGGCTTCGTTAATAGCCGAACCACTGTAAAATTCTCTTATCTCTTTACTTTAACTGCAATTTTACTATCCCTTTTTTCTACTTTGTTTGCCTTGATAAACAAGGCTGGTGCTTTCACACTAAATTCGGGGTGTTGATCCATTATTGGGTTAACATTAGATATATGAATAGTCCAAATAATTTCACAATGTATGGGTTTAAATTTAGTGGTGTTAATACATAATTATTTAACTAAAAATTTAATATGCCCATGTCCTAATTGTGATGTCATAGATGTGTATAATATATAATTTAATAATGAAACTGTGTTTGGAGTTGTAATACGAACTCAATCATGCAAGTTGTGTGGAAAACAGAGTTCGTATATGAAATGTATACTCATTTAAATATACATGGGCTATAATGCAATTTATTGTTATTCATGGGTTAAATAATAAAATATTTTTCTCTTGCATTAGAACCTATTCACCTAACCTACCACCTTCTTCAAATTTCATCGACTATCTGAGTTTGTGGGAGGATGAGCAACTAACATAGTTAAACTCCTCAAATCAAGAGCTTCTACTCAACAGCTCAAATCCCTACTCACACCCATTTCCAAAACCCTGTTTTATCATCGATGAACTCATCTGAGAAGAATTTCCGCATGAAGCCATCGAATGTGCATCTGAGTTGTCTATAGATCTATCCCTTCAGTGCCTACTAGATTAACTTCCTCTAAGCATGCGAAGATGGTTATTCCTCCGGTAGTGTTGATGATACACTAATACATGCATAAGTGAACAGTGCAAAAACCCTTTTCTTGTAAATCAGTTCTGAAATTCTAGAATGAAATTAGGATATATGTATAATAATTTCAATTCAAAAAATGTTTGTATAGTGGAGGGTGTGTATGTTTCTATGTCTATGTCTGTCTGTGTGTTTTTATATATGTATGTATTTACAAATGATAATGAAAATGAAATTTATTTGATAATCTAACCAGTCCACATCACCTTAACCATCAACTTTGCCTTTTACTCAACGATGGAGTTGCAAAGTCCATGATAAGATTTATTTAAAAGGAGAGAAAATTAATATCAATGTGTGGAGATTGAGGCATATAGATATATTTATAGAAGTGCTAATGCGTTATGTAGAATATCTTATCCAAATGCACTATTCTAGGCATATCCCATTATAAGTGACTCGCTCAATTGAATGAAATTATTTAAATAATTCAAACCCATGTATATTTTGGCCTGTCTAATTTTAAAACAATTTTAAAAAAATTCAACGTCAAAAATAAAACACACAATATATATATATAATTACATATTGTCCCTAAAATGATTAAATAAACATATAACAATTATCCATTTATTAACCAATTTAGGCCCTCTTATGATAATTAAAAATAATAAGAAATTAATTTATATAACCATTATACTAATTTCTCTATAACAATAATTTATAACTTTTATAATTTATTTCAATAAACAAATTTCAGTTGAAAATTGTGAGTTGTGATTGTTTATGACTCCCAAGTGTGAACTTAGCCCTCGGTAGTATATTAGTAAGTTAAATATCAGAGTTTGTAAGGACTTTTCTAAACCATAGTAGTGGGCATGAGTTCAGTTGTTTACAGATTGTGAAATCAAATTTCTTATCGTTTAACGTGAAACCCTTGAGCAATGATAAATTGTGCACATTTCTCTTTGTCATCACTATTTATCTTATATATTTATAGCTCGGTTAATGGTGATAATTCTATTAATATTCATAATTAATTGTGAGATGCAACTGTGAGTTCCATTGTATAATCCGATAACAATTATGGAGTAATCTACTTGAATTGCATAGACTTTGACATTACGTTGACTACCAATTACGATGATATAAAACTTCTGTTTGGAGAAGATGAATCCTCTCTTAAGTAGTGTTTCACTTCAAGTGGTTCAACTCGTACCTTACTATAGCCTTAACATGACTATGTTGTTGTAAGATTGACCATAATCAAAGTGTAGTTTAGACACTTAAAATTTACAATATTTTTAAGTTAAAAGATAATTGTACATCATCATATGAGATATTCTATTTGACTTTTAACCTATAGAAGGCTCTCGATGAGTTATTCTATAATTCTAGAAAAACTATACATGCATAAACTCTTGGTGCCATCAATGGTCTAGTGTAATTCGTTGTACATTATATGAAGTGTTACATATACTAGTCTTAACGGATATATCCATATCCCATTCTTGATACATTTTTGTTAAGAACATTTAAGAATAAGTATTTATTTGATTTAATCTGATATTAATGATCACGAACACATTCAAATATTTTCCTAATGATTATATATTTAATGTTCTAAAACATCAGTTATATTCCAATATATATAATATAAAATAAAAGTAATAGCTTACTTTATTTCAAACAATATTAGTTATAAGACTTATGTTAAATAGTTAAATTATATAACTATCTATAGGGAACACCTTAAATAGTTAAATTATATAACTGTCTATAGGGCATGCCTTTAACTCTATTAACTTCGTCTATCAATGCTCTTGTATTTCTAGTTCGACTACAAATTCCCTAGAAGCAGTTGTAATGTCAATTAGTCCTCACGCTTCTCCTAGCCAGAGTGCTAAGTGTCTTTCTCATATTGGAGAGTGTAGTTCCTAATCATCATAATGTGCTTTAGTGTGCTTGCGATATTTGCGTTTCCAAAATTCATTTTAACCATAAAAATTATGAAATATTGAAACTAAAATATCAAAAATAGTAGAACTTACTTTTGCATAAATTTATTTTTGAGCACAAACAAATCGGAGAGCCTAACCTTTCTTAGTGGGAGATGTATTTTTGGTATAAACGTTGAAAAAATTATCTCATTTTATTCAACCAAAAGTTTTATGCATCTTAAAGATTTACGAGACGATAATTGTATAAAATAGAATTGTTTTATCAACTAGAAAATCAAATTAACCAATCGTACCTATGTTGGGTATTTAATTGTGCAAATTATCTTAGTCCAACATCGTTCTATGATAAATAGGGAATATATACCAATGGGTAATGTGCTTATTAGTTAAATTGGTTACAAAGTATAAATGGTATGGACTGGGCAAGGAAGCGCATGAGCGTGCATGAATTTCAAAACGTAGTTATCACGCATTTCGCCTACACCCATGCGGTCCTAGTTTCGAAAAGGTGCCTTGGTTCTGCAATAGTAGAAACAGTCTTAAACAGATAGGTCTATTACTAGTTTTCTTTTGAATTTTAAACTAACACAATAGTTCATTTTAAATAGCCACGACTGTATGAACGATCACCTGCTCCTCTATATATAATTCATCCCCTACCCCCCAAAATATAAACTACTCTCTACCAAATAAAGCAATTTCAATTTGGAGGAATTCAGAATTGCAGTCAGTGTTCCTCCTTCTAGGATTTGTTGTATCCTACAAAAAGTGTTTGCTTAAACTCTATAGAAAACTCACTTCAAGTGAGGCCGAATAACTTTTTAAAGAAACTGTATGTCTATTAATATGTTGCAAAGCCATTCCAATTCCCTGATTAACCAAATATACTAATACTCATAAAAATTAAAAGTGATTCGACGATTATAGAGTCCAAAATAAACATGGCGTCCATCAAATGATGAACCGGTACATGATCCAACTTCACCAGTTGATGGCAACGACTTCACTCGCTAGCTGGACAAAATTACTTTTTTACTCACTGCACTAGGTATGTCGTATCTACTTGATGCGGACTTGCCTCTACTTCCAAAGCCAACGTCCATAGATTGTGATGATGTAAGGAAGGCACATGCTAAACATAGTGAACACAACTTGCTATGTCGAGGCCACATCTTGAACGCTCTCTCAGATCGCCTATATGATTTCTACAAAGAAATAAAAATACGACCAGAAATCTACAAGGTGCAAGAAGAAGGTACAAAGAAATTGCACATCGCTGAATATTTTGATTTTGAAATAGCTAATGGTAAACCGATACTCGGTCAAGTTCATGAGTTATAACGAATCGTTAACAAACTAGGTGTTGTCGATATTAAACTTCCTAAATTGTTTCAAGTTGGTGCCATAATTGCAAAACTACCTATGGCTTGGAGCAATTACAGAAAAATGCTTTTTCGTAATACAGAAGACTTCACTTTGGAATAGATTCAAAAACATCTTCATATCACGAAAGAATCTCGCAATTGCAAAAACAAAGGAAATATTTCCAAAACTAATGTACAAATTATGGAAATGAGAGCCTAGGGTAACGATAATAATAAAGAGAGCGATTTCAATGGAAAGCAAAAATAACAAAAAGAACTAGAAAATGGAACTGCGATAAAAATGGGCATTACTCTATAGACCATCGTGCCCCAAAGAAAGCTGCCAATATGGTAAAAGAGGCATTTGTGGACATCGTAACATAAATTAATATAGTTGGTACATCAAATGGCTGGTGGTTTGATTTTGAAGCAACCGTTTATGTTTGCAAGGACAAGTCGTTGTTCTAACCGTATGAAGTCATCAACGATGGCCGAGAAGTTCAAATGGAAGATCACAATCGTGCTCATGTTGCTGGAAAAGGAAGTGTTATCTTAGATTTTACTTTTAGAAAGGTTATCACACTTATCAATGTTGTACCAAATAGAAGAAAGAATTTGGTTTTGGTCGACCTTGTATGCAAAAGAGGGTTTCGAGTTGTCTTTGAGTCTGACAAAGTCATATTTGCAAAAAATGGAATGTTCATAGGAAATGGATATGGCAATAATGGAATATATAAATTAAGCATTAAAAAGAATGTTGTTTCTAATTATATCAATGAGTTCTTTAATTTATGGCATGATAGATTAACATATTTAAACTTTAAATACATTACAAATATGTGAAAATTTGGTTTAATTAAAATCGATGAATCAGGCTGTGACAAATGCGAGATATGCGCACAAGCCAAGATCGCTAAGAAACCTTTACCAAATGTTAAACAAAATTCTATAGTAAAAGGCCTACCTAGCGATGTGGTGAAATGGACCTCGATAGAAATAAGATTAAAACCTATAATGAAAATCACAAACCATGGTAACCCAACCTTGAAAAAATAATCCTATAGTAAAAGGGTTAAAAGGTAATAACAAGTTGTTTAGAAGTAATTATGAAAAACTAATCATAAGTAAATGCTCAGTCAACCAAGATGTTGGAATTAGCATACATACACTATAATTAGGAGGTTGAAAATTGTCCTTAATGAAGTTAAGAAGTGTCCAAATAGTGGGGGGCATATATAATAACTCACCTATGTGAATGTATGAGTGTTGTCGCTCCTCACGGGAGTTTTAGTTTACTATTTGGATCTTCATGAAACCAGGAAGCAAGCATGCGACCATAACAATGCCGAGTAAAATCAAGAAATTATTTTAATATAGATGTTACATGTATATCTAACATATTTCGTATTAATATAAAGAATAATAAGCTAAAAGTCTAGGCTGCCTATTACTTTGATAAAACTTTGATATATTTGCACTAACTGAAGGTTTAAGTCAGAAACACCTTCCTGTATCCATGTAATATCGTATTATGTTTTTTGGGATTTGTCAATCACTTAAGATTAAGCTAAAATCAAAAGGACTAATTGTACAATCAAAGTGAGGGATTGTTACGTATTTAATTGTACAAAGGAAAAATCAATTTAATTTTAGCCTTACATTGCCTAAATTCTATGATAAATGGAGAATGTGCACCAGTAGGTAATATGCTTATTACTTGAATTAATAACAAAGTATGAATGGTATAGCTGCGTTAGAAAATGCAAGTAAATTTCCAAACGCACTTATCATGCACTTCAGATGCTTAGATATACTTCATGCCTTATCTTTCGAAAAATATACTAATCTCTGCCAAATAAAATAACTTTTATTCGAAGGAATTCATAATTGATGTATGTGTTCCTCCTTCTAGGCTTTGTTGTATCTTGGGAAAAGTATTTCTTAAACTCTACAGTAAACTCTGTGGGTGCGAATAATTGTTAAAGATGTCTGTTTATCGATACACCTCAAAGACATTTCAGTTCCCTTATAAACCGACTCCACTAATACTAACAACCTACTATGAGTTTTCTTGTCAAAAAGTTCACAAAAAATAGCAAGATGTAATTTTTGATATATGAAATATGAATCTATGCTACACATATCATAACCATTATGAGTTTTCAATTGTGCACATAAAATTTTTTCAGCATATTATTCTATTATATAAGAAATACAATATTTGACCATTGTTATTCTACTCTCATTCATTCTCAGTCAACATACTCAATTCTCCTTAGTTCCAGGATGAAATTTTCATTTTAACCCTCTAGATGTTATCAATTTTTCTTCAAACCATAAAGATATTAATTCCCGCCTCTTAAAATTCCTATGATATATCTCAGGATGTTATAAAATCTATTATGTACGTACCTTACCATTTCTTCTTAACTCCCATCCTTTTCCCTATTCATTCTTAGCTCATATCATAATTCTTCTCTTAATTCAAGTGATTATTTAGCATTCAGTAAATCTTTTTCTCCCAGTGAACTATCTGAAGTTGTGTTGTGGGTTCGATGTATACTTTCTTAGAGTTTAGAAGCAAAGCTTGTTTCTTAGTTCTTTAAAAAAAACTGAAATCATTTCAAAACTAAAATTTCTCACCCACAACCTTCAATGTTTCAACTTTGAGTAACGAAGTCGATATTTTGAGAACACTCAAGGTAGTTTAAATTATTAAATTTGTTTATTTTAGATTTTTTTAATTATCATGCTTAATTTCTTATATTTAATAATAATAATGGTAGATTTATTAATCCAATACTTTTTGTTTTTTAAAATTTTTATATTTAGTTATGCTCACTTTCCTTTTAGGGGGAATTATTTGAATATCTTTATATGAATAAATAATTTATGTAACACTCTTCGTAAATCCAACCATGTGCTCTAAGTTTATGAATGAATTCATATTATTGATTTTGTCTCACTATAACTGCTTTTAACTGTTATCCATTTACGTTTAATCTAGATAAGTTGTAATAGAAGTTTAAAAAGTTTTATGCAATTTTGAAGTTGATTTTTGTCCTATATTAATTTATGGATGTTTATAAATCCAATCAGGTGCTCAAAATGTAGCATTAACATAAATAAAACTCATCTCAAATGGTGATTAATTAGCATTTCTATTATATATTTTACACTATATTCCCTAAGATTTTGTGTCTTTAGATTAATATTGTCACATTAATTACCGTAGAAACTGATAGAGTTAGGGGTATGCCATAGGGGCAATTATGTAATTTGTTACATATATCTAACTCGTTGACCAATCTTGTCCGAAATAAAAGGTATTTTCTTCTTATTATATACTTGAAATAATGTGATTATATTGAATAATTAACTTGATTAAAAGTATATTTAATAGAAATATCCATAAATGGTATATTTTGTTATAGTAGTTACAAAGTGTTGTAACCGTGAGTAATTTATCACAACGAAACAAATATACCATTTTAAATGTTCCTAGTCAAGATGCATCGAGACTGAATATCGATGTATCCGTTGAGACTAGAGTACGTAACACTCTCTAAATGTTGAGCAGTGTATTACTTATGACCGTCGGGGGAACCAGGGGTTACGTACTAATTGTTATTGGATAACTATGGAACGACTCACTCGATAGTTTTCTATTGGTTAATATAACAAAGGTAAAACAGAAAATATCGATGTGACTGATTTACATAGTTCTCTCGACTTGAGAATATTGTCGATCTTCAATATGAAAGCTCTGCTTTGGTTATAGCCAAATCATGGCATGGCATTCGTTGAGTGACTATAGTTGGGTTGAGTGGAAGTATTGGAAGTGAAGCACTATTCAAGTGAGGATTAGTCTCCTCAGTTATATGCGGCTAGCATCACAGTCAACTCAAGTCAACTCAAAGTCAAAGTCTTTGGATAGAGCATTTCAGTTAACAATAATTATTATTATTGAACCAAGGACTTTGTATTTGGACTATAAAGTTGAATGTGGATGAGGTTGGAATTTTGACCATTACCAAATTCCATAAGTCCAAAGTGATACAGTTTTGAAAAAGAGAATTAGTGTAAACAAATATCACAACTGGGTAATGCTTATTAAAATAAAATTGGATTTTACCGAAAATGAGTAAGCGATAAATTTGGCCATAATGTCACACCACCTGCTAAGTGACGTGTGAATGTTAACATTAGAATAGTTCGATGTCAATTGCTGACCAAATTTACATCCAAGAGTTACACAGTCAAAATGATGAATTCCCTTAAGACCTAACGATTTAATTAGTTTATACTGTTATAAATTAATTAAATTAATTAATATTTATTAATTATAAAAGTTAAATATGATTTGATAAATAAATAATGTTACATATATTTATAACAGTTATAAATATATCGATCAATATACAATACCGTCAAGCGATTAAATTAGATTTAATTGCATAGTATGTTTGGCTTGGGCTTAGATGGGTTTAAGGCCCATCATTAGGGCTGCAAAATCTCAGTTTTGGGAAGGTCTAGGGGTAGCTAAAACATAGGGAATTGACTTGGAGATAATGAGTTGAGATCAAGTCAGAATGGGTAAAAAGGATTTCCTCGTTTCTCTTTAATACAATCCTATATATATAAAAAGGATTTCCTCGTTTCTCTTTAATACAATCCTGTATGTATGTATGTATGTATGTATGTATGTATGTATGTATGTATGTATGTGTATGTATATGTATGTATGTATGTATGTATGTGTGTGTGTGTATAATAACTAACCTTTTTTGGCTGTCATTACCTTCTATATTGCTGGTTAAAACATAGCCCTCAATTCACTGCAAAATTCTTAAATATATTTCAAATTAAAATAATATTATTCGATTGTTAGAGGTCTGTGATTCCGGACTTGCAATATGACGAATCAAGAACAACAAAAGGAAGGGAAGTCATTACTTCAACGTGGATTCAAAGGCATTATCAAATTGGTAATTTTAATTCATATTACAATAATTAAATTATATTCTATGATCCTATAATAAGCAATTTCATATCAGTTTAAATATATTGCTACTATATGTTTAGTCAGGTCAGATTTTGTAAGTAAGTGTAGTTGTCACGAATCAGTTTGGTTATGGGCATAATTTATTTATTATACTATTTGATTTATGTATAGACAAATGTTGGCTACTGTACAAAATCAATTTTTGTCATTAATAATTATTTTATATAAATTTATTAATAAATTCACACACACACACACACACACAGAGATATATATATATATATATATATATATATATATATTAGTGTATATTTCTCTCTCATAATAACATATATGCATATATAAGATATATATGATTTAAAAAAATTAGTACACTTATTTATATATAACACGAATTTACAAATTCGAAAATTAATTATCATACATATATTCATTTTTTTAAATGAACATTTATTGAATTTTAGATTGTTTACTATATGTATAATTATTATTACATTAAAAATTCAATTTTATATTATTATTTTTAACTTATCATTCTAGAAATATATAGAAATTTTTTCGATTTTTCAATAAATTTTATTATTTTAATAATTAATATTATTTCGAAAAAACTTTTTATGATTTATTAAAAATAATATTTAATTAAAAATTTCTTCAAATTTTTTTGTAACCTTTCATTCATAATCCTAGAATTTCTAAAATTTTCATACATTATTTTATATTAAATAACTATTGCCGAACTCAATGTATTTGTTTTTAAAATTAATATTTCAACTTTGAAAAATCTCCAGATTTTTTCTAAGCCCTATTTTATGATCCTAGATTTTTGAAAATTATAAAATTTTAATTTTCATCAATAGATTATTTTATGTTAATTATTCATGGATGAAAAAAATTATTTTATTCATAATATATACAAATTAAAATACTAAAATTATTATGTTTGCAAAACTAAGTTAATTTTGAATTATAAATAATTTTTAATAATTTTTCTCTCTTTCTATATATATATTTGTCTATATATAAATGTTTTATGTTCATATATTATATATAAGATATTTATACATACATGTGTGTGTATTTTGTAACACATATACATGCACATATTTGGACAATTTACCTGACATGAAAAATGAGCTAATATGTCTACTGCGGTATAATTCTCAACATCAACATATGGGCATATTATACCTTTCACGAATTATTATGTTACACATGCAACATATATGTATATGATACATTTATGTATAAACTAAATCAAATAAAATTAATTTCGTCTTAATATATTTGAATCTAAATAAAATAAATGATTTATTTAAATGAAATTTAGAAATGTTCTAATTCAGTTAGACTTCATAGGCCCAATAAAGATCCAATAGGGTTAAAATTTGAAATTCACTCATAACTTTCGCTGTGGGCTGGTCCAGTTCCAACAATAGTATCAGAGCCCATAGCCTATGCGGTCTAAATAAGTCATATTAGGGCTAACTAATTAAGCTTGTCCACTTAGTACGATGTCTAGAAAGGTAATGTCTAGGATTGAAATTGGTTAATCAAGTATCATGTCCTATCTAGTTACCGGCCTGGTCCGAAAGGTGAAGTGAGCCCAAATGTTGCTTCTAAGAGAAAAGGCCCAACTTAATTTGGGCCTTGGGCTAATTTTCAAAATCGTTTTGAAAATAAATGTCAAAGATTTTAATTTAATAATAAAACATATTTATTATAAAAATTATAATATTACATAAGTTATCAAAATATTTGAAAGGATAATGATATTTTCAAAATGTTGAAAATATTTATATAATAATTTTAAATTTTAAATTTATTAATAAGATAAATTAATTAAATACGTTAGTTAATTAATTAATGCATATATGCATGTATTATATATGTTGATATATGTTACGTTATTTTAAAATGTTTAAGATAACATAATTATACATGTATGTATACAAGATAAAATTTGAAATTAATAAATTTTAGTAAAAAATGTTTAATTGAATAAATTAATCAAAGGTTAATTGATTAAATAAAATTCGTAAATATGTGATATATGTGTGTTACACTATAAAGGTTACAGTACACACTATAAATGTTATGGTAGATATATCCAATTTAAAAGTTATATTGGAATACTAATTTAAAATTAATTAAAGAGTTAACTGATCAAAATTAATTAGATAAGATTTAATTAATGATATAATATACGTAAGACTATCATATAAGTAAATATGAAATATAAAAGTTATATAAAAATCAAACTTATATAATGTGTGTATAAAACAAATGTGGAAGATTAAAGAAACCCAAATAGACTTGAGAAATAAATACATATGTAAATGTACATATTCCATGATTTTTGATGTGTCTGACACTTAGATCGCTGGGGTATTTCATAAGAAATATATTACTCTATAAATCAATATCACTCAATATATGTTGAAGATTATGAATCTTCAATACAATGTTGTCCTCTACCATATATATTAATAAATTACTTACATACTCCTTAATTGTTGAGTAAACTCAAGCTAGGGATGTTATGCGTAGTATTATTGATATATTGAACAGATGAGGTAAGATAACTATATGTATTTATTGGGCAAACTCAAGATACGTATAATATACTTAGGCCATCACGATATGGTAGGTAGAATGAATAATCTCTTTCGATTTTTTGAGCAAACTCAAGGTCGAAATGATATTAGAACGAGGAAAAACAGGTTAGGAGTTGTACGTGATACAATGGATAAGGAGTTATCCATCGTTTATGGAGCTATGGTTTATTGAGAAAACTCTAGGTCAGAATACTAAAACAAACGAGTCCTGACGCTCACTAATGAAGTTGTAAGACTTCTATGTTTCATCTTAAGGGTTTGAAGAAACAGAAAAGACTAGCGGAAGCCTTATTAGAAAAGTGAAATGGTAACATTTAACCTTTCTAATATTGTAAGAACATATACTATATAAAGTTATAATTATCTACAATGATAAATTTGTGCCTTTAATATGATTTATAAAATGTTTGTCAATTAACACATATAAGTAAGCTGAATTGAAAGTTGAAAAATAGAAATATAATATATACTTACTAATAATTCTAATTGCATACATATGATGTTTTTATAACCATGCAAGTGCCTAATTTCAACTACTTAATACATTTCTAAGTTGGTCACTTATATGTTTATTTAGTTTAGACTGTATATTGCATTTTATGAGTTTTTGAACTCTAAATGCAATTCAAGATATGGATATTTGATCCATGTACTTTCACATATAGATGTTATATGGTGAACAGTCATAGTTTGTGTGGTACAATATTTCAATGAAGTTAGTTCATTCGAAGTAAGTCAATAAACAAGATTTTAAGATCATGTATTCAACTTGAATGATCTCAAAAGGATCATATTGTGTCAATATAACACAAGACCATATACTCTGAGATACATCTAAGAACTCGATCGTTGAAATGTCATCTTGATCGGTTTACATAAAGTGCAACATATTTGATGTCTTAAACGTTAAGAATAACCAAAAACGCTTTTGTGAAAAGTTTGTTATGATATTGTAGTAAGGTTTTCATTTGAATAGTTTGACCATTTGAAAGAAAAACAAATGTATAAGAATAGATGTAATTTAAGGTAAAGTTTGAATGAAGAGATTGAATAGTCACTTCTGCTTCATAGAGAAACATTGGAAGCAAGAATTGTATTAATAATAGATACTTAATATTGGAATATGAAATATGATTTTTATTTTGAAATGTATTTTCATATAGAAAATTGTTTTCTATAACATTTATTTCTTTGAGTTCAAGATATTTGATCAAAGAACTCTTCACTGTAAATTAGTTGCAGCATATGAATTAAATTAACAATATTAACAATATTAAGTGAACGGTGGACCTCTAAATTTAGTTCGTTATTATAGTAATGGCGGAAATAGTGGGAGCATGTCATTTATCACCTAATGATTGCATCAAATTACGAAAATTATTTTCGTAAAATGTACCCAACATTATTTGTAAAATAATGTTTATTTTTGGTATTGATTGAAAAATAGATATAACTATATTTCAATATGAGTATTATGAATACTCATTATGAAATAGAACTATATTATGCATTTTGTTTTCATAGTAAAAGTAATGCAACAAAAATACAAATGTTTCTAATATTATTTACAGTTGTTTTTGAATTATAACTAAGCCATAGTTTTGAGAAATAATTTTACTATATGATTATGAATCATATGATATATTATATCTCAGACAATTAATGGCTATGCACCCATTCAATGGGAGCATAATACATATTGATGTATGCAATCACGGGTCCATTAATACCAAAAGGGTTTCATATACTTTGTTATATTCATCAATGATTTATTACCAACATGAACATGTGTATTAGATACACATGTAGTAAGTTTATGATAAAATCATAGAATATAAAAGAAAAGTAAGTAAAATAACATGCAATAGAATAAATGATTTGATTTGGTCAAATAAGTGAGTATATTAGAAAGAATTTCAAATGTACCTAAAAATGAATATAAATTCAATCTCATAAGTCACTCCTCCATGTGATACATAATGATGCATTGATAAGGAGTAATCGGATATTGTTGGACAATTTACGATTAATTGTGAGTGAAGCTGAGTTAGTTTCTTTCTGTAAAGTCATATACTTAAGAGTAGTATGCAAGGTTGACATTATTTCATCGAAACAACAGTTTACAAAATCATGCAAGATAAGGATTTGTAAGAACCATACACATACCGGACCAAGGAGTTGGTAGGTTGTGCAAGTCGAAAGATTGCACGTAATAATTGTTCAAGAGGGATCTTGTATGAATCTCCAAAAAGTTTTTTGGAAAGGTCTACCATCAAATGACATATTTATGTTTTGAAGATAATTTTTTGAAACTTAAATCCATTTTAAAAATAAAAAGGTTCGTAAAGATTTTATGAATCCCTATTCTATTTTCACTAAGAAACAATTGTTGTTTCAAGATATATCAACTTCATCGTGAAGGAATTTCTTTGAGAAATTTTTAGTAGTTAAATGGAATTGGATCCGATTCATAGATAGAATTGATTATATGAGACAAAGTGAAATTAACTAACCTAAATGAACACAAAGCATTAGAATGTCTAATGAGTATTCTCGTACAACCATGAGTTTCTTATTAATGTCGAAAATTTACATTACCCTTGGTTGTTCAATTAAACCATTGAGATTGTTGACTCTATATGGTACGATGTGCAGATCTGAAAGAATTCCAAGTACGTTATCAAAATATAATTTTTGTGGTCGTAACCAAAGAGATGTGATTCATCGGCCTAGATTGTGTCTTTATTGGAAAGACTAATGTGGTTGGAATTAAATAAGCAATGTTGATAAGAATAATATGACATATTTCAATTGTTGAAATTAGCATAACAGATTAGGTATTCAACATGATCAAGTTAATTTAGATTTACTCACAAAATTATCGCTTGATAAGACTTAGTGTTTTGTACTTATTTATTGAAACAGAAAATTTTAAATAATGATTTATAGTAAGCCACTTACACATATTAACCAAAAATGACTCGAAGTCAGTAAGAGTGATATTGGGTTTGTGAATCTTTGGATATGATCCAACAAATGATACGAATGTATCATTTTATAAGCATCAAGGTTGAATAATTATTTTGATAGAAATATCAAATAGTTTGATCTTCAATCAATGTGCAAAGGAAGCGTGTGTTCATAAGAAAGAACGTTAAAGGGTACATTGATATTTCTAAGCTATAAGTAAACAACACATTGTTGATTTTAACAATGTGTTTGTATTAAAATCAACTTAGTTGTTTGAATACTCAATTTTGGATTATAAATTATGTCTTCTATGGTGAGTATAAAAGATACAGGGATTGTCCCAAAATGATATACAGGAGCACCCTATTAAAAAGAGAACATGTAAGTTGGATTCCTTATGCATTAGCAATAGAGATTATCATACAGAAAATTCTGTGTATGATATTGTGTTTTATTTATGTATTTAATACATGGAGCAAATATAAAATCCAAATTGATATAACTAAATGGTTGTTTGAGGTGTTCTCGTGTATTTGTGAAAACTATAAAATTGTTTATAGAAACAATGAACTCATTATGATGGAACATTTGGACACAAACTTTTAGAAGTGATATTGAATATAACATGTCGACGATAAAATTTAGGTTAAAATCTTTAATTTGAAAATGTTTCAAAATAAAAGTGATTGTGGTCGATTTAATGAAATGTTAAGAATATTAACTGGAATAGCGCTACAATAAACCAATGGATATAGATATAAATGCATAAATTATAATTGAGCCAAAGATGATTCCAAATGTTGAGAATCCCATAATATTGTTATAAGATTACAGTGTCATGAAATTGTTCATGATAGAACTTAAAGCTCACTAGAAGTCGAAAGACATACTTCAAATCGTTCCACATGATAAAAAAAAGTTTATCATTGTCAAAAAGAGTTAATCGACAAAGTAGATAATCAAAACATAATAGCATACTCATTCACTAAGGGACTGGCCTAATTGGTTTTGAGAAAATGATTGGAAAAGTTAGAATTAGATTCCATAATTGACCCTAAGTGCAAGTGGGAGATTGATAGAGTTAGGGGATGCCCTGGGGGCAATTATGTAATTTGTAACATATATCTAACTCGCTGATCAATCTTGTTCAAAATAAAAGGTATTTTCTTCCTATTATATACTAGATATAATGCGATTATATTAATTAAATTACTTGATTAAAAGTATATTTAATAGAAAAATCCATAAATGGTATATTTTGTGATAGTAACCGTGAGTAATTTATCACAACGAAACAAATATACCATTTCAAATGTTCCTAGTCAAGATGCATCGAGACTGGATATCGACGTATCCTTTGAGACTGAAGTACGTAACGCTCTCTAAATATTGGGCAGTGTATTACTCATGACTCCTGGGGGCACCTAGGGGTTACGTATTAATAGTAATTGGATAACTATGGAACGACTCACTCGATAGTTTTCTGTTGGTTAATATAATAAAGGTCAAACAAAAAATACCGATGTGACTAATTTCCATAGTTCTCTCGACTTTAGAATACTGTGGATCTTCAATATGAAAGCTCCGCTTTGATTATAGCCAAATCATGACATGACGTCCATTGAGTGACTATAGTTGGGTTGAGTGAAAGTATTGGAGTGAAGCACAATTCAAGAGAGGATTCGTCTCCTCGGTTATATGCGGTTAGTATTACAGCCAACTCAAAGCCAAATTCTTTGGCCAGATCATTTCGGTTAATAATAGTTGTTATTATTGAACCAAGGAATTTGAATTTGGACTATAAAGTTGAATGTGAATGAGTTTGGAATTTTGACCATTACCAAATTCTATAAGTCCAAAGTGATATAGTTTTGAGGAAGAGAATTGGTGTAAACAAATGTCACAACCGGGTAACACTTATTAAACTAAAATTGGATTTACCGAAAATGAGTAAGCGATAAATTGGGCTATAATGTCACACCACCTACTAAGTGACGTGTGAACGTTAACATTAGAATAGTTCGATGTCAATCGCTGATCAAAATTACACCCAAGAGTTACACAGCCAAAATGATAAATTCCCTTAAGACCAAACGATTTAATTAGTAACTGTTATAAATTAATTAAACTAATTAATATTTATAAAATATTAATTATAAAATTTGAATATGATTTGAGAATAAATAATGTTATATATATTTATAACAGTTATAAATGTATTGATCGATAAACAATATTGACAAGCAATTAAATTAGATTTAATTGCATAGTATTTTGGCTTAGACTTAGATGGGTTTAAGGCTCATCATTAGCACTGCAAAATTTTGGTTTTGGGAAGATCTAGCAGTGGCTAAAACACAGGGAATTGGCTTGGAGATAATGGTTTGAGATCAAGTGAGAATGGGTAAAAAGGCTTTCCTCGTTTCTGTCTAATATAACCCTATATGTATATACGTATGTATGTATGTATGTATGTATGTAAAAATAATAACTAACCTTTTTTGGCCGCCATTACCTTCTACATTGCTGGTTAAAACATAGCTCTCAATCCACCCCAAAATTCTCAAATATATTTCAAATTAAAATAATACTATTCGATTGTTAGAGGTCGGTGATTTCGGACTTGCAGTCTGATGAATCAAGAACAACAAAAGGAAGGGAAGTCATTGCTTCAACGTGGATTCAAAGGCATTATTAGATTGGTAATTTTAATTCATATTACAGTAGTTAAATTATATTCTATGATTCTATAATGAGCAATTTCATATCTGCTTAAATATATTGCTACTATATGTTTAGTTAGGTGAGATTTTGTAAGTAGATGTAGTTGTCACAAATCAGTTTGGTTATGTGCATAATTTGTTTATTATACTATTTGATTTATGTTTGGACAAATTTTGTTTACTATACAAAATCAATTTTTGTCATTAATAATTTTTTTATGTATATTTAATTATTAATAAATTCATATATATATATATATATATATATATTAGTGTACATTCCTCTCTCATAATAACATATATGCATATATAAGATATATATATATATGATTTAAAAATTTAGTGCACTTATCTATATATAATATGAATTTAAAATTTTGAAAATTAATTATCATACATATATTCATATTTTTAAATTAACATTTATTGAATTTTGGATTGTTTACCATATGTATAATAACTATTACATTAAAAATTCAATTTTATATTTTTTTAGAAATATTATATCATTCCAGAAATGTATAGAAAAAATTTAGGATTTTTTTAATAAATTTAATTATTTCTAATAATTAATATTATTTTGGAAATTTTTTTATGATTTATTAAAAGTAAATACTTAATTGAAAATTTCTTCAAAATTTTTCGTGACCTTTCATTCATGATCTAAGAATTTATGAAATTTTGAATTTTGAATTTTGAATGATACATTATTTTATATTAAATAATTATTGTCGAAATCAATGTATTTGTTTTTAAAAATAATATTTCAAATTTGAAAAATCTCCAGATATTTTCTAAGCTCTATTTTATGATCCTAGATTTTTGACAATTGTAAAATTTAAATTTTCTTGAGTAGATTATTTTATGTTAATTATTTATGGATGAAAACATTATTTTATTTATAATATATACAAATTAAAATACTAAAATTAATATGTTTGCAAAACTAATTTAATTTTGAATTATAAATAATTTTTAGTAATTGTTCTCTCTCTTTCTATATATATATATATATATATATATATATATATATATATATATATATATATATATATATATATATATAAAAATATTTTATGTTCATATATTATATATAATATATTTATACATACATGTGTGTGTGTTTTGTAACACATATACATGCACATATTTGAACAACATATATGACATACAAAATGAGCTAATATGTCTGTTGCGATTTAAATCTCATCATCTACATATGGGCATATTATACCTTTCATGAATTATAATGTTACACATGCTCTCACACATATATGTATATAATACATTTAAGTATAAACTAAATCAAATAAAATTAATTTCATATCTTAGTACATATGAATTCAAATAAAACAAATGATTTTATTTAAATGAAATTTAGAAATGTTCTAATTCAGTTGGACTTCATACGCCCAATAAAGATCCAATAGGTTAAAAAAATTGAAATTCACCAATAACTTCGGTTGCGGGGTGGTCCAGTTCCAACAGAAATCAACGGTCTTCGATCCATAATTTTTTTTTTCTGTTTCTATTCCAATTCACACCACACTTATATTTCCTTTTCACGTTCATTAAAATCTTCATTAATCTTCTCACGCAATAAATTTCTTACACGAGGAAAGATCTATTGTACATATATATATATACATATATATATATATGATTTGTACTTACTATTTTATCAACTACTATATATAAGAAACTGAATTTATATATAGAAACTAAATATAGCATAAATAGCTTATCTCTCTCCACATTCATTTTCATTCCTAATACTAAATTATTACAAGTTCTAGATGAACTTTTATATTTTACCCCATCAATATTTTCTCATTTTAGATGATATATCTTACTACCGTATTTTTGTAAATTGAAATTGGACTTGAAATGGATATGGATTGAAATGGTTTGAAATAAGAATTAAATTGGAATTTTAAATCATTTGATTGATTTAAAGTTAAAAATGAATGTTTCGAAAATTAAAGTTAATTCGAATTGAAACTGAAATCAAGTTGATTTGAAACTAAATCGAGATTGAATCAATTGAATTGAAAGATTGAAAATTGAGTTTTTTTAATTGAAATTTGGGACATAGGTTCAGATTCTTGAAATGGAAAGAAAAATTATGGTTAAATACTATTTTTAAAATAAATTATTTTAATGTAAACTGTTTAAAATCTATCTTTTTAATATTAAAATTGTTTAGATTTTCCGAACTATTTTACTCTATAAACCATTTTCATTACTCAAACCATTTTATATTATACTGTTTTAAATCTTTAAACTATTAAACTATTTAAACTATTTTACTATTTAAAATTGTTCAACTTATTCACTAAAATTCAAACCGTGCAAATTTGGAATGTTTGTATTTAAATAGTTGATTTAAATATGAATGTGGTTAAATGAGTTTATAACCTAAGTTGGAATTTGTAATGATACTTTTAAATGAAAATGACATATTTTAAGTAAATATGATGACTTTGATAATTTGAAGTGAATCCCGTAACCATCTTTGAAGCTATATTACACTCATATTTACTTGTTGTTGATTTAACTTGCATAAGAATTTTTAGTTCTGACTCGATAGTTTTGTCTTTTCATTACGCTCGGGTCAGCCTGAGCATTTCAGTGTTTGAAGAGTTTACTTCCAGAGGACAAAGACGAAGTTTGGTATATTATATTATTAGTAATTTTCCGCTACATCAATATTGGTATGTTATTGTTTGTACTATGATTATGTTGTAAAAATTATGTGATCAAATGTATATTGTAAAATAGCTTCATGAATTTGATTATTATATTTTGTCATTCCGCTGCAGGATTTTGTATTTTGTTTTACTTCTTTTCTCTTATCTTCTTATTAAATCTCATTGACAATCCTACCTTTTGAATGGTTTGAAGTTGGACATGTGTGGTTTATTGCCAATTTAAAATGTCCAAAAAGGTGGGTCGTCACAGTTATTATATAAGAAATATAATATTTGACCATTGATATTCTGTTCTCTCATTCATTCTCAGTCAATATATTCAATTCTTCTTAGTTCCAGGATCAAATTTTCATTTTAACCCTCTATGTATATTATCAATTTTTCTTCAAACCATAAAGATATTAATTCCTACCTCTTAAAATTCCTATGATACATCTCATGATGTTATAAAATCTATTATGTATGTATCTTCCCATTTCTTCTAAATTCTCATTCTTTTTCCCTATTCATTCTCAGCTCATATCATAAAATCTATTTAGCATTCGGTAAATCGTTTTCTCTCTGTGAACTATCTGAAGTATGTTTTGGGGGTTCGGTGTATACTTTTTTTGAGTTTAGAAGAAATTCTTGGCTCTCTAGGTCTTCAAAAAAACTGAAATCATTTCAAAACTCAAATTTTTCTCCCACAACCTTCAATGTTTCAACTTTGAGTAACGAATTCGATATTTTGAGAACATCTCAAGGTAAGTTTAAATTATTAAATTGATTTATTTTGGATTTTTTTAAATTTTGATTGTCGTTCTTAATTTCTTATATTTAATAACAATAAAAGTAGATTTATTAATCCAAACTTTTTGTATTTTCAAATTTGTATATTTAGTTATGCTCACTTTATTTTTAGGAGGAATTATATGAATATCTTTATATGAATAAATAATTTATATAACACGCTTTGTAAATCCAACCATCTACTTTAAGTTTATGAAATGAACTCAGATTATTGGTTTTGTTATTTGTTTCACTATAACTAATTTTAACTATTATCCATTTATGTTTATCTAGATAAGTTGTAATAGAAGTTTAAAAAGGTTTACGCAATTTTGAAGTTGATTTTTGTGCTATATTAATTTATGGACGTACGTTTATAAATCCAATCAGGTGCTCAAAATGTAGCATTAACATAAATATAACTCATCTCAAATGGTAATTTATTAGCATTTCTAGCATATATTTGACATTATAATCCCTAGGATTTTGTATCTTTAGATTAACATTATCACATTAATCGCCGTAGAAACCAACGGTCTTCGATCCCTGAAAATTCCTTTATTTTATTTCTGTTCCAATTCACACTACACTTATATTTCCTTTTCACGTTCATTAAAATTAGCATTAATCTTCTCACACAAATAAATTTCTTACATGTATATATCTATGAATTGTACTTGCTATTTTATCAATTATTACATATATGAAACTGAATTTATATATAAGATATTGAATATAAAATAAATAGCTTATCACTCACCACATTCATTTTCATCCAAATACAAAATTATTACAATTTCTAGATGAACTTTTATATTTTGTTCCATCAATAGTTTCTCATTTTAGATGATATATCTCACTAACATATTTTTGTATGCTCTTATTTTTCACTACTTCTTACACTACGGTCTTAAGCATTTGAACCTTTAAATTGACATTGTCACATTAATTGCCATAGAAACCAACCATTTATAACACTTTCTTAATTTATAACTTTATTTTTCCTTTAGTTTACACTTACTCCCCTTTACAAATCAAGTAAAACCTACATTAATCTTCTCACTCAAATCGTATTCTCACTTGAGGAAACTCTATTATTATTTATAAGAAACTAAGTATGGATTCAATATTCATCTCTCACCATATAAAGTCTCATCTCAAATTGTGATTTATTAGCATTTCTAGCATACATTTTACACTAGAGTCCCTAAGCATTTGTACTTTTAAATTAACATTTTGACATTAATTGTCTTAGAAACCAACGGCCTTCCATTTATGACACTTTCATAATTTTATCATTATTTCTCATCTAACTGACATTACACTTCTATATCCTTCTCACGTCCATTGCAACCTACATTAATCTTCTAACTCGAGTAATTTTCGCTTTCATTCAAATCTATTGTGCAACTTTTACATTTTACCCCCTCAGTAATTTCTCATTTCAGATGATATGTCTAAGTCTTTTTGTATACTCTTATCTTTCACTACTTTTTATAATATGGCCCTAAACATTCTAACCTTTAAATTGACATTGTCACATTAATTGCTGCAGAAACCAACTTTTTGGGACACCTTCTCATTTCAATAATTTCTCATTTCTAGCATAAATTTTACACTAAAGTCCCAAATTATTTATACCTTTAAAATAACATTGTCATAGAAACCAACAGTCTTCCATTTATGCCACATTCATAATTTTCTCATTATTTTTCCTTAAATTGACAATACACTTATATCCCCTTCTCACGACCATTAAAACCTACAATAATCTTCTTACTTGAATAATTTTTACTCTCATTCCAAATCTACTATGTATATTTGTCTATGTATTATATTTACTATTCTAATATAAAAGAAAGTGAATTATCACTCCCTCGATATTTTCTCATTTTAGATGATATATCTCACTAGTTATAAACTAAAAGGAGATAAGAAGCCATTAGAAAAGAGGAGAAAATGTTATTCATGCTGATATCATTTACATAAGATTGATTGATCCAATTACACTACACATGCTCCTTTATATATAGGCCTTGGAGCATGAGATGGAATATATCCCATGATGTGGGACTAAATAGAAAAACACAAAAGCATATTCACTTTTATATTTACATATATTATAACATTCCTCCTTGAATATGTGTCTTCGAAATCTTGGATGCTCGTGTGGTTGCTAGAAATTGTTTCTTTTGAAACGTCCATAACAATTTCTCCCCCTCATTATTATCTTGCTTTCATACATCCATTCAGTCGTCATAAATATTTTCTGTTGCCTCATTAAAACCTTTGTTAGGAAAACCTAATGGAAAAACCTTGAATGAGGAAAAGAGTGCAACTTGAAATCATAGATATCATACAATGATATTCCTTTTAAAGAGTGTGATACTTGGGATCAAAATAATGCCTCATTAAAACCCTTACTAAGAAAAACCCAATGGGAAAAATCTTAGTGAAGGAAAAAAAAGTACAATAACATATCTTATTTTCTCATTTCTTCAAATGAAGTTTGATACTTATGGATCAAACTAATGCCTCACTAAAACTTTACTAAGAAAAACCCCATGGGAAAATCTTAGTGAAGGAAAAAAGAGTACAATATAGTATGAGATATTTCAATAATTTATAGAATCAAATAGAGTTTGATACTTCTGGATCAATATAATACTTCATTAAAAACCTTACAAAGGAAAACCCGATGGGAAAAACCTTAGTCAAAGATAAAAATACAATTTAACTTAGATAACATATTTGAGATGTTATTTCTTGAAAAGACGTTTGATTCTTCTAGATCAAGACAATGCCTCGTTAAAACCTTAGTAAGAAAAACCCAATGGAAAAAATCTTAAATAAGGGAAAAGAGTATATTGTAACTTATTTTCAAATGTTACTCGGGAGTTGATACTGCTGGATCAAGATAATGCCTCATTAAAACCTTACTAATAAAAGTCCAGTGGGAAAAATCTTAGTTAAGGAAAAACGTGCATTATAAAATACTTATAGATGCTCCCCTTGATTTAAAATTTTCCTCTGTATTCATATTCGTCTTTCGATAACTCAAATTGGTTATAGATACTTCTGGATCTACATATATGAATCTCATTAATAATGCAATTTATTAATAGTATCCTTCGATACAATCAAATTTTCTAAGATTGTTTCTTCCAAATATGGTTTGCATTTTATGCATTTTGTATGCTACTTTTATAAAATACACTTCATGTGCTTTCATTTTTGTGCTTCAAATTAGTTTTGCGCATTGCAACTATACATCTTTCATGAATATTAAAAATTTCATTACAACATTACTAGAAAGCAGGAAGTAATCTACTCATCTTGAAGTATATCAAGATTTTCATTACAACAATACTTAGAAGAAATTTGTAATCTACACTTCATGTCTTTTACGTTCTTTATAACTACAAAAGCTATATATATTCTTCAGAAAAATTTGTATACTTTAATAAGTATTTGCAAATCGCAAATATCACTTCAATGGATATTAAGAGTTTCATTACAACGATACTTAAAAATAGGATAATCTACTCATTATGAATTATATCAAGATTTTCATTACAACAATACTTAAAAGTAGGTTGTAATCTATGCTCCTTGTTCTTTGCCTTCTTTATAACCACCAAAGTTATTTATATTCTTCAGGAATTTGTATACTTTCATCATTTAATAGGATTTAAACCATATTTATACCTTCGGGGTATATTAAGCATTTCAAGTACTTTTGCTACTTTATGGACTACATGTCCATATTTCTCTATTAGTAAAGGATTCATGATGGCCAGTCGTGTTTTCCCCTAATTAAAGATCCTTAGTTTATTTATAAATATAAGCGCTTCATTATTTACATATTTATCATCAATAATTATTTATTATCATCTCTAGACATAATTTATTGAGATCTCTTTGATTATCATGTTTTAGATACCTAAACCACTTCTAGGATAATTTTACAATCATGTCATTAGTCTCTTCAAGAGAACCCTTAAGTGTTTCTTCAAGAACACTCATCTCTTTTATTTGACATCTTTATTACTTGCTCCAAAAGTATTTCAAATTGACTTTTGTACCATATTTCAGATATGGTTTACACATTTTGATCCTTCAAGGATTCAAAGCTATATTGGAGAAAGTCTAATAGGGGTATTATTGATAATTTATTCAAGTTAATCAATATTTTGCATCATTATACGTGTTAACAAATATTTAACACTGATGATCAAAATGAACTTGTATCTCTTTATCCTCCCCCTCAATGTTGACAAACATTGTCACATTAACTAACAATAATCTTTGGATTCTCATTTTGATCCAATATCATATTGCTACTAGCAAATATACCATACATATTAATAATAGGAGGATAATTCTTTTATCAATTGATAAGATACATTCAAGTGATATTGTGAGCTTTTGGCCCCTGTTTAAATATGGGATTCAATTATGTCAAATTTCATGAAATATGACCTAGTTAAAATTGTACCAATTTTTTCTAAAATAAGCTTCTGACTTTTAATTTTAGAAATAACGCAAAGATATTCTTTGATGTTTTCATTATAGTTCCAATATGGTAGCTATTCATTTATATATCCTCAAAACTCAACAAGTTTCTTTTAAATTTGCTTGAGTATAATGTATTTTGAATTCAGATATATGTGCCATTTGGTAATACTATTTAGGCTATTCCGGACCCTTCAATTATATTAGCAGATTTGCTATGGTTGAAATTTTTAGCTAAAATATTTTCAGATAGTTCAAAGAAAAACTTCTGCTTTTTCCAAATCAAATGAGTAGTTGCACTAACTAGTAGGCATATATTATCACTCAAATATTTATGGTCCATATATTAAGAATTAAAGACAATATAGTTAGTCAACTATTAAGATTTATAAACATTAAATAAATGCTAATACTTTTCAAAAAAAATTAAAATGGACTACTGATTAAGACACAACATTCATCGGTACATTATTTCAATTAGTTCTAAAAGAAAAAACATACAAGCACCAACTTCCAATAGATTTATTGAACTGAAATAAAATAAAATCCACATAGTAGACTTCAGGCTGCTACTATTAATCAATTCGACCATATCATTTATTATTGCACTTAGATTTTCATCATTAATGAAGTGTCCATCAACCTCGGAGAAATGATCTAACTTCAGGTTAGTATTACTAGACAATCCTTTCACATAATTTTAGTTTAGAAGTAATTCTAAACATACAGGAATTGTATTTTCTAATAGATTTAAAGACTTGAAACTTCAAGTTCAACCACTCGTGTCTAGTGTTTAGAAGTGTGACCATATTTTGGTGGTCATAACGCTTCTTCAGGGAGTTCCATAGGTAAAGATGATCTTTTTCAGTTAAATGTTTTATTTTAAGTTTGTCATGGATATGACACCTTAAAAATATAAGAGTCGTTATTTTATCCTATTGGATTATCATTTTTGTGGCATTTTCTAAGCAACGAGATTGTAATTGAATGTCAGCATCCAATATCTATGAGAAAAGGTTATCTTATAATAAGTCCAAAGCTTTAAATTCAAGCTTGGCTGTGTTTATCATATTACCAACTATAAGTGGAAATAAAAATGCATAAGCATCAAAATATTGTTCATGGGTATATAATCAATGCATTTCATAAAATAAGAAACCATATCTGATAGTAGTTACAGTGAAAGAATAAAAACATTAATGCAAAATAGTAAAAGACAACCAAATATAATCTATAAAAGTGACTATAATTTCTTATTTACATCCTTTTGATAGCTCTAGATCCAATGTCAATAATTGCATTCCTTGAAAATGCAAAACTATCCTTGAAAATATGGAAAGGTCTTTATATGGATTGATTGGTGGAGAAGGGATGAATTATAATCAAAGATTGTGCTGACTTGATTATGTTTACTTTCATAATATAAGCAAATTTAAGAATATGAATATGTAGTATTAAGTACCATTTATTAATTCATAACAACTGCAATAGTGAGGAACATGAATATGTAACATGTACATACATTATGATCCTTGTTAACAATAAGAGATATAAAAGAAGAATAAATGTATGGAGTATTCATACGCATCTTCGTTGGACCATTCTCATTAATCGATTAATTTTATTTAGTGATTTATTAATTGCTACTGATTAATATATGAATTAATATATGTATTTATTTACATATTGTAAGCTAAAAAGAGAGAGGAAATTTGTACATCACATAGTGTATGAATAAAATCATGAAAAACAAAATAGTTTGACTTGGCAACTAAAAAGTATGTTGTATAAGTTACAGCTATTGATAACATCACTAAGTATATTTCTGTGACATGACAATAATAGGTAAAAGATTAAGCATATAAAATAGTAAACATTGGAATAACTCTTTGCTGAAAGAGGAAAGATTAATGAGTTTTATATATAATATAACATAATTGATGTGTGTATAAATATTAACATTCATTCCATGAAGAATCCAAAATACTTACTTGATGAGCCAAAGGAAAGAAACTTGATCTATTATATTTTATCTTTTGAAAGACATGATTGGATGCATGGAAGAAGGAAAAAAAATTAGGAAATAAACTTCCTATTAGAATATATTGTTTTGTATTAAAAAGAAAGAAAGTAGGAGAGTAGATATATTTCTATGTATTTATTTGGTTTAGTAAACGCACCAAATATATCAACAAATCGCTTCTGGAGATTATTTTTAATTATTATTATCTGAAGTGAACAAATTTCTATACATTTATTTGGTTTAGTAGTTAATACAATTGCCAAATATTTTCAGAACTTCAGGTTCCAATTTTACTTTAAAATAAAGACTTTGTTTAGTACTTTAGATCCTAAATGGTACAACTAGATTTTCATTATCAAACTTCAGGTTTGATTGCAATTGGAATTTACCATAATCTGAATTAGCTTTTCTAATAATTCAAAGCTTCACATCTCAAATTTATATATTTGAGTTTTGATACATAAACCTTTTTTTTAGGAATGCAAACTTATATGCATAATTTTTATTTGAGAACTTCAAGTCTTCAATATTAAATAAATACAATGAACCAAGAGGACTCTTCATAATTGTATTCGAACATGAGAAACATAATACTATTTCTCTTCGAGGAAATAGTATTTACCACATTTCTAATGTTATTTCAACATATTATTTTATGTTATGTCTTCTGGACATATCAACATTTTCTTCTGGAATTGCTGGCTTATATTTCTTTTTCATGGTTTTATTTCAGCTTATGAAAACTTTAATCTTTCACCTTCGCACATATGAACTTCAGGTTCTTATTCTTTCGTATAGACTTAATACGATCTTCTAGGTACGTATTATCCCTATATTTGTTTCTCTAAGAAACAGTAAAATATTTCTTCTAGAAATATAAATCATGTGGTAAAATTATTTCTACAGTTCTCATTCAAACCGAAATCCAAACAAATAAATTTCAAAATGAAAACCTTTTTTTTCCACCAAACAATGGAATGATATCTAAAAGTTTAGATCTATAACAAAATGAGATCTAAAATGATAAGATTAATAGAGCATGATCTATGAGGTAAGATATATATATATATATATATACATACATACATACATATGTATGTATGTATGTATGTATGTATATAATGAAATCTGGAAAATTAGATCTATGATAGATAAGATCTAAAAAGAAAATTAACAGAATAAGGTCAGAGATTACATCTTAGTATATGGAACAACTTTAGTCTCAGATCAAATTTAAAATTATCACAAAAAATGGATATGCATGAATGACAATTAAATAAAAGATCCGATGATTAAAATCTACAGATCTAAAAAAAATATCTTTTGAACATGATATTAAAATCTATAAGAGATCTGGAAAATTAGAACTAAAAAAAAAAAATAAGATCTACAATAAAACAAGATCTGAAATACATGGACAAAAAATAAGATGTACAAATATAATCAAATCCGAATAATTAGATCAATGATACAATGAGATCTAAAAGAAAAAATATTAATAGAATGGATCTAAAAGATTTGATCAATTAGATCAGAAAGATAGCTTACCCTTTAGAAGTTTTATAAGAGCTTCGTGCTGATAACGTGTTATAAACTAAAAGGAGATAAGAAGCCATTCGAAAAGAGGAGAAAATGTTATTCACGCTGATATCAGTTACATAAGATTGATTGATCCAATTACATTACATAGGCTCCTTTATATATAGGCCATGAGATGGAACATATCCCATGATGTGGGACTAAATAGAAAAACATAAAAACATATTCACTTTTATATTTACATATATTATAACACACTAATGTATTTTTGTTTACTTTTATCTTTCACTACTTTAACAATATGGTCCTAAGAATTTGAACCTTTAAATTGACATTGTCTCGTCAATTGCCACAAAGACCAATGATCTTCTATTCGTGGCGCTTTCTTAATTTATATCTTTAATTTTTTTTTGATAATTTACATGCTTATGATCCCTTCTCTCATCTATTAAAGCCTACAATAACCTTCTAAGTCAAATTCTTTTCTTACTTGAGGAAAATATAGTATATACATTAAAACAACATTAATCTTTAAATTAACAGTGTCAGATTAATTGCCATTCAATGGTCTTCTCTTTATGACACTTTTTAATTTATATATTTCTCCACCAATTTGCACTACGCTTATTTCTTTCTCACATCCATTAAAACCTAAATTACTGTTCTCACTAAAATTGTTTTCTTTCATAAAAAAAATCTATCATAATATATATATATATTCTATTATATATGAAATTGAAGAAAGTGAATATAAAACAACAACTTATCTCTTACCTCATCCATTCAATTCCAAATACGTAATTATTAAAATTTCTCATTGAAATTTGATATTTACTCCCTAGATATTTTCTCCTTTTTGATGTATATATAACTAACGTATTTTCATATATTCTTAACTTTGAATGCAATTAATGCAAAAGATTTATGATCATGCAAACTATTAATGCATCATACTATAATTTCCTTTTGTGTAAAAGGTATAACAATGTTCCGTGTGAAGGTAAAATTTCCAGGGTAAGATAATAACCACATGCCTTTTCATTTTCTTTTTCGTTGTTTGGATATATCTTCCTCTTTCACTTTTCTTTGTTACTTTCATTTTTGTTTCTTCTTCATTTTAAAAAAAATCTTAAATTATCATGTATTATCATCTATCTGTGCTCTTTTGCTTTTGAAACAAAAAGGAAGGTTTGCTTCATTTGTTATATGTGTTTTCTTATTACTTTTGCTGAAGTCATAGAATCTCCTCTCTCCCTTCAAAATATGCTATGGCCTTTGGAATGTGATATTTTTCTATTAACTAAGTTTATAAGAATTAGAATCGACTTCTTTTTTTAAATTAATATGTAAAATAAACCAATTTTCAGTTTCCAACATGTGGTCATTTTGTATAATATAGTTTGATTTGGAAAAACAAGCTAAAAGATATTATTATTCCAAGAAGTACCATGACTGCCTATCTTCTGCTGTATGTAATCTATCTGTTGAAATGTCAAAGTAAAGATATTTGAAGCGATTTTGATTCAACTTCCATGGTAACTTCTGTACACATGCTATTAGTTTATTTTATCATCGTTTATAATATTTTTGCATCAATTCTTTATCAGCTCTAATTCGTTATATTTTTATGGCTATTTAATTATGTTTTGTGCATATCTCATTTGGTTTGCAAGTACCCAGATTAATTGTCATATTTCAACAAATATAATTGAAATTTCTATTTTGTGTTTTTATTGCTTTAGTTATCCTTTTATATTAATGACCCATTGCTAGATAACCTATGAGGAAACCACCTTAAACTGTGATAAGTATGGGTTAGTTTCAGTAGAATATGTCCCAATGGTAGATAACTTATGCTTAGACCAATTTGTTCTTTACTGTGTTTGATATCATTTTATAAATGAATCTATTATATTTATTTAATATATTATACTACATAGAAAGTTTGCTTCTCCTAAATTTGATAATGAAATCCTAAAATGTAGTTTGGTTCACAACATTCTTATTTCAATCTAACCTACTCTCTGTATTCTTTATTCTTTTATTATTCAGTGAATATTACGTGATACATATTTGTTGATAATTCCTTCAATAAAATTTCACAAAATAATGTTGGGTGATATTTGCTTACGCTTTAAGACAACATGATATTGTGGCATATTTACTTATGCTTGTAAGGGAATATTATATGCATGAATTGTATTGGGTTGTAATTATAATACTACACAATGTTGGGTTATAAATGGTAGCATAAATATTTCTATAATCGTATTGGGTTATAATTACATTTTATATTGATTGTTCACTTCGTTGACTGTGATTATTACAATATTTTTTTTTGAACTTGTACTTTATATACAACAAATCATTGAGACAACATATCCCATGTCAAATAAACGTTCGAAAGCAAGTTTCGAACTTGTGACATCTTGCACCAAAGCTGAATCAATTAACCACTTGGACAAAGGTGCTTGTCGATTATTACAGTATTTGATATTATAATTATCATTGATGTACCATCATTCAAGTATTTTTTAAGGGTATCAAAAATTAATTTTTCTTATGTTGACACATGATTTCACTTAGACTTAGCTTAATTTTTATAATGGTGCAATCGTTATTTTGACACGTATTTGAAGCAAAGACAAAAGTTATTTGATAGTTGCATAAGTTAAACAACCTATAGTTTATATTTTATTGACATTTCTCATGTCATGTTTTAATTGTTAGAAAATATGATGTGTGCTACAATAATATTTTTCTAATTTAGTTAGATATTGTTAAAAATCATCAAATGTTGGATTATTAATAATGTAAAATAAAGTTGAAACAATATTTCACTTTAAGCATGATTTTTCTACACTAGATTTAGAAAACTGTTATCATATAAAATGTGTATATATTTGATTTATATGTTATATACAAGGTGATACAATGTTATGTTTTATGCATATCTTATGTTTGGAAGTTACTTGACATGCTCGTCAATGTCATGTTTTTCAAATAAGAATTAATTGGTGATTGATGTTTGATGTATAAATTCTTACAATTTATAATGATTTGTTACATACCGTGTGCATTGAGATTACTTAAGTGGAATTAACAATGATTGTTTGTCAACAATGTTGAGGATGATGGTAAACTATAATCCATAAAATTGCATATAGCTAAAATATTGAAAGGTACACTGGTAAATAAATTATATGGTGAACCTCATATGCGTAGCACGGATTCGTACTTATATATATATATATATGTGTGTGTGTGTGTGTGTGTGTGTGTGTGTGTGTGTGTGTGTGTGTGTGTGTGTGTGTGTTTGTGTGTGTGTGTATATGTATATATGTATATGTATATGTATATGTATATGTATATATGTATATGTATGATCCAGGAACACAAAGATTCATAATACGAACTAAACAATACCCACAGCTTTTCTTCTATTAAAAAAAAAAGAAACCATAATCATTTACCAAAATATCATCAACATCAATGAATTTCTTTCTTGATTCAATTAACCAAGTTAATCGCATACTGATACGGGTATAGCCTCCATTATCTCATCCGGAATGTCCGTGATTCTATTGACGAGGCCACTTCAACATCCTCCCTTTTCTTTATTACTCCATATGCATACCATTCCCAAGCCTATGCCCAACCACAAGCCTAGCTATTTCCAACATAACAGAAAATACAATCAAAGTTCAAATTTACCAAAATATGGAAAACACAAGGCAAAGAATCGACAATTAAATTGAAAACAAATTTTTTTACATGGTTATTAAAAAGAACCGGGTATCAAAAGCAGCAAGTGGGTTCGTAAAGTTACCGAGCTTAGGCTTCATCAATTTGTAATTGAAATATGCAATGTTTTAAATAGCCAACCCTAGTCCTATCTCGGTTCGACCACGGCTAATCTTCAGTCTTGAAGCACCACAGTTCTGTTCTAAAAATAAAAATGACCTTACGCGTGCATGAACTCGTAGTCTAATCTCAAAACCTTGAAAATACCTCTGGACCGACCTTTCTGAACATCAAATTTAAGAAAAACCTGTCGCTTCACCCTTCATTTTTTCACATAATCAATTTGATAAATAATTTAATAAACTTTGCAATCAAATTATCTTATCTTGTTAATTAATTTTGGACAACATAATATATTGCTAGCATATATTTTACGGATGATTGTTGAACTGAACCTCTTTTGTTTCAAAAATTTTTTCACACTTTTACGCTACAAAATTGTTAAAGAATTATTCCAATTAGTTTGTTGAAATGTTCAAGAATAATTGTTTTGAAATACAATGTATTAATTATAATTTGTTAAATTTTAACACTAATATAAATAGTTTTACATTTTAATCCGAAAGAAATAGAAAAATAATGATTAATACGGTTTTCACACGACCAGTTAAATCACTAGAAGCTTTTTGACCTTGTACCAATACGGTTCGGTTAAGGTTCAGTGTTTCAAACTATGCAAACTTGAAAGTATTGAAAAATATATTGTGCACAAATTAAACAGCTCAGATATGAGCCTAAAACTAGTAAGAACTACAACAATTTAGTTTAAGATGGAAATCAGAATTCAATTTTCCATTGCTAATGACAGGTGATTAACCGGTTAAATAGATTAATAAACTCTATTAAGTCCAAATTAGACCCAAGTTATTTAGCTCCTTAATTCTAACAAAATCGCTTTTAAACGTGGTTTTCAATGATGTAGTGTAGTTACTTGAAAATTTAACCCAGCGTATTACAAAAAAAAAAAACATACATTATCATGGACATACACCGATACACATAAGTTTTATTCAATGCACATAACATAAACACCACTCCCCACCCACAGACGCAAATGCTTCACGTACATAAACTGTGAAGCAGGCCTGTAGGCTGTAGTTACCTCACACCCTCACACTGAAATAGAAACACGACATAAACATAATACCGAATTGAAAAAAGAAAACCCCCCATAGTAAATACTAGATACATTTTAACCGTCTGCATTAAAATACATAACTTAGTGATGACCACCAGGCAGCTTCTCCTTGATCTTGTCCATCATCCCCTTCTTCTCCGGCTCACGATATCCAGCAGTTTCGGTTCCAGTTCCACCATATCCAGCAGTTGTTCCAGTTCCACCATGGCCAGCCCCAGTTCCAGTTCCACCATAGCCAGCTCCAGCTCCACCATAGCCGGCTCCAGTAGTAGCATGCCCTTGTCCCTGTATGGGCTGTCCATACTCATCAGTTTTCTGATGCCCAGGCAGCTTCTCCTTAATCTTCTCCTTCAGCCCCTTCTTCCTCCTTCCTCCCATTCCATCATCCTCCGACTGCACATGTTCACTGTAAGCATAATGGCAAAATACAACACTTGAAGAAAACGCTATAATAGAGAGATTCATACAGAGCTGGAACTGGAGCTTCCAGAGCGGTGCAGGATGCCAGGCTTCTGCTGGTGCTGCTCCGGGTGCATCATCTGGGCAGTGCCACCGCTGCCGTGAGTGAACGCACCGCCTGTGCCTGTTCCGGTGCCGATTCCAGCGCCGGCCCCTGTGCCAGTTCTGGTGCCCGTCACTCCCGTTTCGTGGCCGTAGCCCTGCTGCCCGACTGGGTTTCCGTAAGCGTCCGTCATTTGGTTTCCGAACTCGTCTGTCCTACGCCCTTGCTGTCCGTGCTGTCCGAGCTGATCCATCTGTCTTTGATGCTGCGCTTTGATGAACGATTTTTGGTTTGTTCGTTTGGTTTGTGATGGGTTTGGGAAGGAAAGGTGGTGAGTATATGTAGGAGGAGGAGGAGTGCATGCGGTGTACAGGTGGTGAGCGTATGACGCATTGATGGAAGGGATGCGCGACACCTGTGGACTTAAGAGGTCGGCATGTTGGATTGTGGGATAGGATAAGGAGGACGTGATCAAACTTTTACACGCGGTCGAAGGTGACGGGATTCGCACCACGTGTGACTGTTTTCATGTTAGTGTCGGTCAGTGGAAAGCAGTTCGAAATATCTCCTTCTTCTACTTTTTAAATGAATCTCAACCTTTAGTTTTGAATTTAAATATCGTGCTCTTCCTATTCGAAATGTTTGATTATGAATTTAACAGTAAAATAGCGTGGTGTGTGATTTTGCATTTTGATGAACAGAAGTTAATTTGAAGCATTAATCTACGTTGAAACAATATTCATAAACTAATATATCAAACACCTTTTAGGTAAAAGTTTAAAATTAAGTTCAGACACCAATAATAATAACAATTAGAAAACGGTTCTGCTTTTTTACTCTCAATCGCTCTATATTACCCATAAAGTTATGTAACAATCCGCATCTCAGTGGATCCAAATTTTCGCAAAATCGAAATACCATGTCTACCTAAGTTCGGATCGTTGGTTTAGTATTCTGCCGATAAACAAATAATTGCATATCAAAACACTATCAATATATCTCATAACGGAATAGTAAATTATAATAGAACACATAGTTACTGACCCACGGTATAGTATAATGGAACATATAGTAAAATATAATGGAATATCTAGTGTCCTTATCGGTGCCAAGCATGCATTAGAACACCCGTCATTCCACTGTTCCCGTCTTACACCAGTACCTATACCTTTAAAGCCGTCTCATGGGCTGTAAGGAGGAGAGGGTCAAAACAACATTTTGATGACTAGTGAGTTATACATTTTATACATAACACTATTTTATGGCAATTGTCTTACATTACATGTTATGTCTTTTCATTTTTACTTAGTCGTCTCGAGTCCATGTTTGCGTACGATATGCCACATCTACCCGAAGTAGACTATAACTTACACATAAACACACAAAAGTAAGTACCATAGTCTTCATTTGGACCATGATACTATCCCCGCTAGAATCCGTAATCTGGCACCACGTCTGGCTCCATCATCAATAATATCATGTCCGTATAGAACTACATCTCGTATTATGACTACCCGTATAACTACGCATTGGGGGGGAGGGGGGGATCCGAAATGCAAACTCGTCGGTATGTCTCATCATATGTATCCATGTCCACCTCTAAATGGTAGTTTACGCCTCGTCGCATGTTTCATAGTGCTTAATACGAAGTCACTATAGCTTAGTTGTATTCTATCTTACTTTAGAGATTTACTACTTGTCTGCTTCCTGTTGATTATAGAGGACTCGGCTCCTCGAATTACCCTATCGTTATTGAAAGGAATCTTTTATGATTTAACCAACCTTGCCATAACACAAACTAGCAAACAACTATGGTGGTGCATAACGGGACCTACCGTAGTAGGAGGCATAGTCCGTTAGTTGCGACCCTGTATTTCTCATTGACCGTGTAGGATCGATGACGCGCTCGATCTATGTACAGCTCATCCTCCTGATTTTGTACTAACACATTGTCACATTAGCGATGATTCGCTCATCATCCTATTTAGATTGCCTAACGCAATCAAGAAAATACCATCCTCTTAATTTATCAAAGCAGACTCTACTGAGGGTATTCCTTCATCTATACGCAAGCGTATATACTCAACGGATCCTACAGTTGGATATGTCTTACATCAGTATAATATAATCACAAATGCTATTAGAATCCTTATTTTTGGGTTTTAATGACAATAACTATACAATCATATTGTAAAATATTTCAACCACTTTACAGGTATATGATGGACCAAAGAGCTCTGGACAATCGAAAGACCAATAGAAGCAAATATGAAAGATAATCACAAAGAGCTACATGAAGATGTTATGTGAGGTCGTATACTTATATTTAGTGTCTTAGATTATTTTGTACAATCTCCCTTGAGGTAGATGAGCATACACAAACATGCTTCAAATCTATATCAATTTCGAAAACAAAGTAATAAGTCTAAATGGACGCACTAACCAAACGTCTGGTGGCATATGTTTTTAACTCAATATTCAAAGAACATCAACCAGACGTCTGAATTTACCTAACATACGTCTGAGAAAACTCTCAGTTTCTAAAATCTATTACTAGAGACATCTAAGTTGCTTAGACAGACGTCCGTGTGCACTTCTCAAATGTCTGAATAACATTAAATTTTGAATATTTTTAAAACCGCCAATTTTACTCTATATAGTTTCAACTGACCAGACGTGTGGCCATATTTATCAAACGTCTGAGTCCTACAACTGTCAAAAGCTTTGAATGGACACTTCTCTTCTTCTCCATCGGTCGTTCTCTTTAACTAATGATTGCAACTCCTTATGTAGGAGTTTAATCTAAATGGTAATAACCATTAAACAACATCTTTAATCATTTATAAATATACTCAAGTTTATTTTATTTTTTTGACTTTATGATCTCCATCCTTCTTTCTAACTCTATTGTAAGTAACAATCTCATGTTCTCACTCTATATCGCCAACCATATACAATAGCATTTTGATGATCAACATTCTACAAATCTACATGCATACACTCATCATACTCAAGGAGAGAATATATGAAGATTTGTACCAACAGTCAATATCAGTATTGTAAAGAGCATAAAATTATCAACTCAAGATACTCGATTGTATTATCCGTTCCTCCATGTTAAGTGAGGGATTTTGATTAGTGGAAATTTTGAAAAGGGGCTTCGAGATTGGACAGAGACGGAAGGTCGGAACCAGTATAAAATTCCTGATGTGATCATTTTATTTATATACTTTTTGATACTTTGTTAGTTAGTTGCATTTAGTTTAGAATATATAACTCAATCATTCATATTAGCCATATTATTACAGATTCATACAAAATTTCAACTGCTGGTATCCCCTTGTGATGTGCAGGCTATTGTGTAACATTACTGACTTTGCATTCTAACTCATTCTAATGACTATATCATTTTACTTAATTTAGGTAATTGGGTTATATCCCATAATTCACACCTATAATAACGTATATTTTAATTTGTATGCATTCACTTAATTCTTACTTTACTTTCAATCATTGATCTCCAATCAATCTAACATAACTTACTTTTGATTAATTCTTGTCGTTTACAATCATTTGTTATCCAATTTTAATTTATTGACTTAAATGTTATTTAATATTTTACTTTTGTTTAACATTATTGGATGAAATCTGATGTTTTCCTTTTTACCTAATATCTCTCTTTAATTGCCTATTTAGACTTATTACTCTCTTATTCGTTTAATTATATCTTATTTGTTTACTGTATGTTTACTCCACCATCTTAAATTATATACTTTAGATTTCTCGTTTAAATTGTTGTTGTTATTCCTACTTATATCGCTGTAGTTATACTTAAGGATTTTTATACCTTAATACATTTGAATTACTACTTTTCCTAAAGAATATTGTTAATACTATAATTTACTATAAATTACTTTAAAGAGGACTTGTGTTATGTGTGAAATAACAAGGGAGTGTCCTTATTTTTCTATTGAAATGGCAGTAGAAAATACAATAATTCTCTTATTTTGTACACCTCTTCCTTTTTATTTACATTCCTTATTATTTCCACCAATACACTTTTATTTGTATTTTCAGACAATTTATAGAAATTCACATTATTACACGATTCATTCCAAAATATTAAAAATTTTAGTCCCATTTCAGTTTATAATCAGTTCTACTTAATGTTCAACAAGCTGTACAAACAAACCGAATTTGAAATCCCAATATGATTTCATTAACAAATTATTTACAAATCTAGGGACTATTTATACCCCTAACTTTCCAAATCCAAGTGTATCTATCAAGTTTAGGGTTTTCCATAATACATAGGCATATTTTCCATAATCAATACGCTTATAAAATTAAATATCTCATTCGTGATTTATACCAATTCCTTAGGCGTATAAAATTAAATATCCAAATCAAGATTTATATCTAGGCATAAATGAAATAGACCTACAATGATACAAATCCAATATTATTACAAAATATGTATTTCTCACTCACCTTGCTTTTGCTTTCCAATTCTCCAAATCTAGATCCATTCTCTTTTTATTTAACTCCCTTTTACTTTAATTTCAAAATATATAAAAGCAACACACCTATTAGAATTACAAATCTGGAAAGAGTATTGAACTAAATTTAGATTTGAGTTTAATTCATGATTTACCTTTGTGTTCTGAATCTATCATATTCTTCTCTTATTCTCCACTTTTATCTATACACACACACACACACACACACACACACACACATATATATATATAATAGTTTTACTACTTTCAGAACTTGGAGGAGAAGTGAAAATGTTAGATTTTCATTATGCACTAAGTTTTCTAAATAATTTAGAGTTAGGTTGGCTGTTAGCTTATAGGGGTTAGGGATCGATTTGGAGCGTTATTTAGTCTAGGAAATCTTGAGATCCATCTTGGATGCATATCACTAACTTGGTAGCAAATAAAAATAATTGGGTTAATCACGTCGTCAATCGCATGTATAATTTACAAATTTTTCTAGTCAACGGTCTACCGTTCATGACCTTGGGTCGACCTGGGTGCATCAGGGGTCTACCGTTCCTTTGTTTAAGCAAGGATTTATTAGCGTTGTTTAATTTTTTGACTAAATCAGAAACCCAGTTCCATTAAGGTACAAATCATTGGTGTTGGTAATCTTTAATAAACATGTGTATATCAGAGAGCTATATATACAAACTCATAGCAGAATAAACACAATAAAAAATATAAATCGACTAAGGCTACAACTTTGGAATCAATATTATTCTTTGGATATCTAGTTGCATTATAAGTGCCAAGAAGGAATGAGAAGACCTATCCACATACAATTTCCGTTTTTCACTAATATCATGTCCTTCTAAATCTATCATGTTGGTTATGATCATGAAAGGGTCAGAACAACATTATGGTGGTTGGTAAATTACATACTTTATCCAGAAAACAAGCTTGTGCTAATTGATTTCCATTTAAATATTATGTCCACTATCCATATATTAGTCATCTAATTATATGTGCGTGTATGATATATCTAACTTACCTCGAGGTATAAGTATATATATGGGTATATATAAGCATTGCTTTATTCCCTAGAAAAAAACTTAGGCCATTAATACTTCTTAAATATGGATGATGCTGACCCAACAGTCAATTAATATCTCGACCCCGAAGCGGGCCCTTTCGCAACTATGGAGTATATTGGGTTCAACAACTCATCTCCGTCTAGTCATATCCTAACGATGCGAGAGGAAGTACTTTGGCTGCTTAATACCCTTAAAATGGAAAATAAGCAGACCCTCAATCAACCATTAATACTTGACCCCAAACGAACCACTCCTTCTGCTCCTTAACTGTCATCGAAGGAAATCTCTTCTAAACCACTTAATACTTCTTAGATAGGGAAGAGGAAGACCCTCCAACAACCATTTAATACCTCAACGCCGAAGCAGACCTCTCTCAATTGATTTTTACTAACACACCTAAGTGATAGTCCCGATCATTTAATACTTCCTAAACGAGGAGAAGTAGGCCCTAACACAGCCATTTAATACATCAACCCCAAAGCAAGCCCCTAGATATATTTTCCCTAAATCTATATATGAATGTATATCCTCATGGATCCTATAGTTGAAGATGTCACACATCAGTAGTATGTACATATAATTGCTAGTAGCCCCTTGTAGAGGGCGAACTTCTGTTATGTAACTCTACTGATAACGCATCCCAACTCATACTAAACCAAGCCGTTTATAAGTAAATATTCGACTAGACCTACTAATTCATACCCATCACAAAACATATTATTGAGGCCATATAGTTTCAACTGTGGAAATTATTGCACCTCCTAAGTTCATTTATTTACTATCTACGAACTTTCCTTTTTATTTTATACGCTTACTATCTTTAACTTCTTATTTCATTAATTTCATTAAATTTCATTTATTGCTTCTTTTACCTTCAATTAGTGCCTTTGATAAATTGTCTTTTATATTCAAATTAGACAAGTGCTAATGACATTTATTTTTATGTTCCAGAATTAATTTACCATGCCTATTTAATTTCCTTTATCAATGTCATATTTTGTCTTTGTAATTAAATTCGTTAAATGGGCTATACCCACATTGGCTTGATTACTAGAACTTCACATTAACTCCTTAATTTGTTACATTATTCGTATTTTAGCATTTTGTTGGTAATTAATATGATAACCAATTAATTGCATGTTACCATATATATTAATTTATGTTGTAATAGGAATTTTTTAATTTATTTCTTAAACTTATACTTTACTATACATACATACATATGTATATATCTTTACTACTAATAAAGAGAATTCATTTAATAAATTTACTCGGTGTCTTTTTGAAATTCCAAATATACCATTTTATATCTCATAGAGAAAGAGTATTCGAACATGAGGATATAGCCTATTATATTCTAAGTACAACTGTTAGTCACGGAGAACTACATTTTGCGTTAACAATATTAAGTATTCGAGTGTACCATATTGTCCGTAATTTAGGTGGGAGTTCACTGGTCGAAGTTCTGCTTGCTTTCGAGTCAGTATGAACAATTATTGCAATCTGAACAAAAAAAATAGCGCCTTTTGCACTAGGCGGAGTTCAAATATGGAAATATGGTAGCCTGTTATTTTCTAAGTACAACCGTCAGTCCTCTTGGAGAACTACAGTGTGCATTCACAAGATTAAGTATCTGAGTATTCCATGTTGTCCGTAATTTAGGTGGGAATTAATCGGTGAAAGTCTCGCTGGATTCCGAATTAGTATGAAGAAGTTATTGCGGTCTGAACAAAAAAATAGCGACTTTTGCACCAGGAGAAGTTTATACATGGGGATGTGGTGGTATGTTACTTTCTAAGTAAACTGTCGATCCCCATGGAGAACTATAGTGTGCGTTCACAATATGAAATATCCGAGTGTACCATATTGTCCGTAATTTAGGTGGAAGTTCAACTTTCGAAGATTTTCCTGATTTCGAATTAGTATGAAGAAGTTATTTCAATCTAAACAAAAAAAATAGTAGCTTCTGCGCTAGACGGAGTTTGAATATGGGATGGGTAGCCTGTTATTTTCTAAGTACAACTGTCAGACCCCATGGAAAACTACAGTGTGCGTTCACAAGATGAAGTATCCAAGTGTTCCATATTGTCTGTAATTTAGGTGAGAGTCAATCGGTCGAAGTCTTTCCAGATTCCGAATTAGTATAAAGAAGTTATTGCAGTCTGAACAAAAAAAATAGCGGCTTCTGCACTATGCATAGTTTAAACTATCAGTCCCCATGGAGAACTACGGTGTGCGTCCACAAGATGAAGTATTCGAGTTTAACATATTGTCGTAATTTAGGTGGGAGTTCATCGGTCGAAGTTTTGCCTGATTCCGAGTAGTATAAAGAAGTTATTGCAGTCTGAAGAAAAAAATAGCGGCTTTTGCATAGGCGGAGTTCAAATATGAGGACATAGCTATTATTTTCTAAGTACAACTATTAGTCGCCATGGACAACTATAGTGAGCGCTGAAGTGAGGATATAACCTGTTATTTTCTAAGTACAATTGTTAGTCACTATGGAGAACTACAGTGTGCATTCACAAGATCAAGTATTCAAGTGTACCGTATTGTCTGCAACTTAGATGAGAGTTGATCGATCGAAGTATCGCCTAATTCTGAGTTAGTATGAAGAATTTATTGCAGTCGGAACAAAATAAATAACGGCTTCTGCACTAGGCGGAGTTCAAATATGGGGAGGTAGTAGCCTGTTATTTTCTAAGTACAACTGTTAGTCCCCATGAAGAACTATAGTGTGCGTTTACAGGATGAAGTATCCGAGTATTTCGTATTGTCCGTAATTTAGGTAGGAGTTAATTGGTCGAAGTCTCGTCGGATTTCGAATTAGTATGAAGAAGTTATTGCAGTCTGAACAAAAAAATAGCGGCTTCTGCCTAGGCGGAGTTCAAATATGGAGATGTGGTAGCATGTGATTTTCTAAGTAAACCGTCAGTCCCCATGGAGAACTATAGTGTGTTCACAATATGAAGTATCCGGGTGTACCGCATTGCCCGCAATTTAGGTGGGAGTTCATCAGTCAAAGTTTTTCCTGATTCCGAATTATTATGAAGAAGTTATTGCGATCTGAAGAAAAAAAAAACTGCTTCTGCCTAGGTGGATTTCAAATATGAAGGTGTAGCCTGTTATTTTTTAAGTACAACTATTAGTCATCATGGAGAACTACGGTGTGCGTTGAAGTGGCGATATAGCATGTAATTTTCTATCATCATGGAGAACTACAGTATGCGTTGAAGTGGCGATATAACATGTAATTTCTAAGTACAACACGTAGTCACCATGGAGAATACAGTGTGTGTTCACAAGATGAAGTATCCGAGTGTACCATATTATCCGTAATTTAGGTGGGAGTTCGTCGGTCGAAGTATCACCTAATTCCGAGTTAGTATGAAGAAGTTATTACAGTCTGAACAAAAAAAATGGCTATTGCATTAGGCAGAGTTCAAATATGGGGATGTGATAACCTGTTATTTTCTAAGTATAACTGTCAGTCCCCATGGAGAACTACGGTATGCATTCATAAGATGAAGTATCCGAGCATTCCATATTGTTCGTAATTTAGCTGCGAGTTAATCGGTCAAAGTCTATCCAGTTTCCGAACTAGTATGAAGATGTTATAGTAGTCTACACACAAAAAATAATGGCTTCTGCACTAGACGGAGTTCAAATATGGAGATGTGGTAGCATGTTATTTTTTAAGTAAACCATCGGTCCTCATGGAGAACTACAATGTACATTCACTAGATGAAGTATCCGGGCGTACTATATTGTCCGCAATTTAGGTGGGAGTTCATCGATCGAAGTTTTTCTTGATTCCGAGTTAGTATGAAGAAGTTATTGCGGCCTGAAGAAAAAAAATAGCTGCTTCTACCTAGGCGGGTTCAAATATGAAGATATAGCATGTTATTTTCTAAGTACAAGTATTAATCATCATGGAGTACTATAGTGAGTGTTGAAGTGAGGATATAGCTTGTTATTTTCTAAGTACAACTGTTAGTCACCATGGAGAACTACAGTTTCGTTAACAAGATAAAGTATCCGAATGTACCATATTTTCCTAATTTAGGTGGGAATTTATTGGTCGAAGTTTCGTCCTATCCCGAGTTAGTATGAAAAAGATATTGCAGTATGAACAGTAAAAATAGCGGTTTCTGCCTAGGCAGAGTTCAAATATGGAGATGCAGCCTGTTATTTTCTAAGTACAACTGTTAGTCACCATGAAGAACTACAATATATGTTCACTAGATGAAGTATCTGAGTGTTCCTTATTGTCTGTAGTTTAGATGTAGTTCATCGATCGAAGTCTCGTATGATTCCGAGTTAGTATGAAGAAGTTATTGCAATCTGAGCAAAAAAAATATGGCTTTTGCCTAGGCGGAGTTCAAATATGGAGATGCTACTATCAAATCTACTTCCACAGGTACAACAAAAATGCATGCATGTTATGATTAAATGCAGGTCCACCTGGGCATGCATATGTACTCGTGTGTGTGAGTGTATGTATGTGTGTTTAGTTGATAAATGGGATTATTTACATTTCTATTTGTAACTTTTTAGTTTCTACATTTAGGATTTATGGATATACATTTATGTGTAGATTTTCTAGAAATATTTATTTCTATATTTTAATGCATTGGAACCATATCTTTCCCAAGAAGTAAATGTTACCTTTGCAACTTTTCATAAACAACCAAAAAGTGAGATTGTGTTGTGTTTGCAATTTCAAGGAATTATCTCCTTTTATTCTTATTGAAATAGATTGTGCAAACAATGGAAAAGATACTCCTACTTTGCGCATCTCTTTCATTTGAACATATTTCTTGTTATTTCAAACGATGCACTTTTTATATATAATTGTGAAGTTGGAGAGTTCATGGAAATTCACGCGGAGATCAATACAACTAGATTGTACAGCCTACAATTTCAATGTACTAAAACAGAGAAAATTTAAATCCTAAATCAAATTAAAACATTCAAAATGAATGATTAACAATTTAAAATTTTACAATTCAAATAATAAAATTCTGGAACTAACTACGTAATGCTATCAATATTATATTTCATAATTTTAGGGACTATTCTCCATATCTATACATATCATTTCTTCAAAGTTAAATAATTTCTGAATATGTAGGCAAAGATTTCAAGTTAGATTTATTACACATAGGCATACTAACAAAAATAGAATTTCAACGGTATATATTTAGTATTTTGTAAATTACGTAATTTCTCCCTCACGGCTTTCAAATCTCCGTATCCAAACTCATTATTTACCTTTTCTACATAAATGGTTCACTCCTTCCCTTCTTCTCTTTTATTTTATGTCTTTCTCCAATACACACACACCTCTATATGTGTGTGAGCGCACGCACGTGCGTATGTATATATTACAAGAAATAGTAGAGAAGGAAGAATGGTGGAGCTTTACTGCTCTGCTCATAAAATATAAGAAGAAAAGTAAGGGGCCGGGTCTACATTTATTGGCGCTTGAATCAATTCTATACGCTAGATAGTTATCTATTAAATCCAGGCCGCTAAACCGAGGTTCAAATAGGCGTCGGCCCAACAGACCGATCGACCACTACGAGCTCTTCCCAGGGGTCTATCGGTGGGTGGTCCAAGCCGCTAATTTTAATGTTAACTTAAATGTTATGTTTATTTATATTTATTATTGTTTACTTTAACTTTAAGTTATTAATATTTATTACCTTAATCCGTTTTAAATTATTTTCGATTCGAATTTTTCAAACGCTGATAACTTCATCATTTGAATTTCGATCACAAAACTTTATATATGAAAATTGATCAGAAGAACGCCATAAAACAATGGCGCAAATTTTGTGATCAAATTCCGACATTTTCTCAAATTTCATTTTTGAGCCTTATAAATTATTTAGTAATTCTTTTTAATTAATTACTGTTTATTTTACAAGGTGTTACAATATCATTTAGGATTTTCTAATTAATATAATTTAAATTAATTAATTACATAATATAACAAGTATTCAACAGAAAGAACACGCCTTTTATTTTGAACATGATTGGTTATCGAGATAGATATATCTAAAAATTACATAATTGATCCTAGGACATACCTCTGACTCAATCAACATCCACTATTAAGATCTAATCTTATTTGGATAAATCAAAAATAATGTTTGGATAAATCGAAAATAATATTTGAAAATGAGGGCTTTAGGGTGTCTATAATTATAAACCAAGATAATTACATCAAAATATCTCCTTAAAAGGCTCAACATGAGATCGGTTCAAAACTTATCCTGCTATTACCAATTTCATTTCAAACAAACACCTCCTACCCACTAATGAGTGGCCATATATTTAGAATAGATTTTGGCCCAAATACATTTGTTATGTTTGAATATTATTTTGGCCCATTTTATAACCGAATAAATATATAAAAGCTATGTATATTTTACCAATTTACCTTTACCCCTTCTAGTAATAAATAATAGTAATAAATATAAATATTATATTAACATTTCGCAATAATTATAATTTTTATGGATTATTTCATCACATTAATTTTGGTTGAAAATATAGGGTTACAGTCGTGAGATATCTGGATTAGAACTCAACCCTCGGCAATAGTTGAACAAGTCAAATATTGAAATTTATGTTCACTTTGTTGAAGTAGAGTAGCAGATTTGAGGTCTCATAGCTTATCTAGTTTTATTCTTATGTCTAATCACTTAAGAGACCCTTAAGCAATGATATATTATGCACATTATATTCCTTCATCAATATTATGTCACATAGAAATCTATAGCTTGTTCAATGGTTAACAACTAATGATGATTGTATTTAATTTCGAAATTCAAACATCAAAAGTTACTTGGTTCACCCAATAGTAGTCAACTGTGTTCCCTAGCTATGGTTTTCAGCTTTTCATAACTCCATGTTAATTTTCAATTACCATGACATTAACATACTATATCAAAGAGAACAAATCCTCACTTGAGTGGTGTTTCACTTCACATGTTTTAATGGATACCTAAAAATGACTGTACTGTAAATCAATATCATGTAGCTAACCATAAGCAAAGTAAGATCTCCATACATAAGATTCACGGTACTCTCAAGTGGAAATACCACTACGCGATGTCACATGAGAACTTCTATTTGATTTAGATACTATAACCTATAGAAGACTCTCAGTAAGCCATTTTATAACCGCTCCAAACGAACATATTATGCCTCCAACATTCATGAGTAAATCAACGTCCATCGTATGGATAACGTTATACAAATTAGTTTAGCGGTGTATCGATATCTCATTCTCTACGCGCCTTTGATTAGGAACATTTAAGGATAAATGTGTATTCGTACGAATTAATACTCATGGTTACAAATTCTTTTGTAAGTGCAATCAACTAGATACTTTATCCTAAAAATACCTACTTATATATTATAATGTACCCCCATGACATTATACACACACATATAATAGAAATAAAACTAAATGCTTATTTATACTTGGAATGAGATTCGTTATAAGATTTAAGTACAAAATCAAATTATAATTTCTCCTAGGGGATATCCTTCACTCTATTAATTTGTTGGAACCAATAAAAATTAATTATAGAACAAATACATCCTATATTATTATATCAAATTCAGTTATATTAAATCTTAACTTAACTCTTGTCGACCACTTGTATATGTTTAAGTCAATAACAAATAGAATATTCCTTTCATAAATAAAATTATTTTACTATTATATTATGTTTACTCAACTTAAATGCTAACTTAACACTTAATAACTACTTGCATATGTTTTTTTTAGGCAAGGCCAGCCGGTTTTATAGTGGACCGTCCACTTTTTATTACGAACGTAATAAAAGTTAAAGTACATGAGTAAGGTAAAAGCACCTTAACTACTAAGAAAAAAGGAAAATACAGCACAGGTACGTGACAGCTATGTCACAGTAACTAAGACTAGGACTCCTCCGAAGAGGAAGAGTCACCATCATCCGCAGACACCTGAGAAGATACTAAAGGGACATTCCCACAAAGACCAGCAAAGGGACGGAAAAGGATAGGAAGACAAGGATCATAACCCATAGCATCAAAAGAGTAGATAAACGAACGATCCCAGGAAGTACCAGCTAGCATGACAGAATTCGAACTCGCATACAAATCGTCCAAATCGAGAACTAAGGAATAACCAGACGGTTTGTAATGAAGGCATCTAAGGTCCAGATAATCATCGGAGATATGTCGAAACCAGTAATAAATACAAGTTTAAAAAAAAATCCTTTCATTTGTTAAATATATTTGGTTAAGTTAATGTTGAGTTAACAATTAATAACTAGCTATATATGTTAAAACAAATTATATATAAAGTTTTTGTGTTATTATATTATATTTAATCAACTTAATGTATTAGATTAACACTATTGACTACTTATATGTACATTAAAACTAATCAAAATTAAAATGTTCACATGATTCCATAACAACTGACTATTTTCCATTATATCCATACTACTAACTTTTACACATCAACGACTATGAATCTGTTGAATGGTTTAACAATATAACACGGGCCAAATCTCAGGCTCTCCTCCTTTTAACTACATAACAACATAACCTAATATTTTTTATGGATAAGTGATGAATCATTACCTCTTTATTCCCAAATGTAACATGCGCCACAACACACACATGTGTGCATGCATGTTTGTGTATATATTCACATTTTATTCTCATCTCCATTCTCATTTTTAAAAATTGTGAAATTTTACCTTTAGAAAAATGTTGGCGATTTAAGGAAATTACAAACCAATGATGGTTTGACCCCAAAAAACTACAATATTGTAGCTACTTTACAATGAGTTATGCTCTTTCAACACAACATCTCATGTCTAGTTTGTATGATTGAATTTCTAATAATTATTTGATTTTTATGATATGCATGGCATTTAAAAGCATAATGGATTCTTTAGAATATGTGGCATTACCTTTGAATATGAGTAAGGTTTTTGATAGGAAAATATAAGTAATAGATAATGTTTGGTTCAAAATTCGGAGTGGATGATTGAAACGCAAGTGGTCAAAAAATGATTTTGATCAAGGAACTTTTGTTAGAATTTTTATTAAGATGTCATGTTGTGAAAGTTTGATTGACGACCATCGGGTTTGACGAAGTCTGACTACATCTCCTTTAAATTAACGAAAAATCAAATGATTGAAGATGACCGAACCGATCAAGTTGATAATTGTGACGATCCAGAATTTTTGAACATTTAAAAATGAAATATTTAATTGATTTTAAGTATTTGAAGATTAGTTTAACTTGAATTTTAATTATAAATATGAATTTGACAATTAAATTATTGAATTTAATTTATTAATGACGGGTAAAAAACTGAATCTTCAATTTTAAGCTTGATAAAAATAATTTGATGGCTTAGAAAATTTATATTAATAATACTGAAGATAATAAAAGCTTCAGAATTGAATTTGGAAATACTTTGTTCAGTTTTGAAATTTTATCGTTTAAATCGATATTTAAAAATAGCCTTCCGAGGCACAGTCTCGGAATTCGACGAAACTAGTTTCATTGGATCCGTAATATTGTATTGTTATCGGATTTTAATTTTCGTAGTGTTTGGAGTGATCGTTTGGCCGTACAATAAGTAAACACGCTGAAATTTAATTGAAAAAAATTCACTATAATAATATGATTTAAAAAGCTATCTTCTCCACACGATCGAATTTGGACTCGGAACCTTTTCCATTGCGTACGAAATAGGGGTTTAACATTATAAACGCCTAGCGGCATGTTGCGATAGGAGGTGGAGATTTTAGGTTGTGTAATTCAAGTCGATCTAAAATTTAAATTTAAAATTTGAATATGATATTTTGACTAGTCTAAATTTCACATCAGGGTCAAAGTCATAGTCGCCTTCCTGCAAGTCGAAGTGAATACGTTTCCTTAGCTTCTCTCATACGCTTCTTCGTTCGATAAAATAAATAAAGATAAAAAGTAGATATTTTTCTTCGTCCAGAAAAACAAAACCAAAACCTCTCACTTTTCGTTCAAATCAATAGCCGCCTCCCAAATCATTAAAAGAAAGAAAATTCGAATTCGAGGAGAAAAATGGCTGCGCAATGGAAGATTAACGTTTGATTTCATTTCAAAATCGTGTGGCTAGAATATCATTCGCGAATGGGGATGGGATGGAATCGCTCGTAAATTCAAGGATTCGGCAATTGGGGGAAAAAGACGATATCGTGGAGGAGGCCATCGAAGGGAATCGTCGCGCGAGGCCTGGGGGAAATTGGAGAATAGCAATCTCGAGCGATTGGATCGAGCGCATTCGTCTGGCGATGGCGAATTCAGGAGAAGCAAGTGTCATGGCCAATGTTGATGGAGGAGTCGCGAAGTTTGAAATGAAAGCTAGGGCTTTTGATGTCAGGACGTGCGAGAAGCACTGTTAGAGTCGAGCGAAGGCGGTTGGGATGCTGGGTAGGGTAGGTTCATGAGCAGCTCTGGTTGAGGGTTGCCTCGATCGTGACCATTGATTCAGGGCAATAAGGTGTATTTGTAGTTTTCCCTTAAATTTAAATTTTTATATATACGTAGAAAGATAAATATATAAATATAAAGTGGAAATTAGCCACAAGGGCCTCTTTAGCAAGTGCAATTAGTTTCTAGGACGCACAACTGAAATAAATACTTTTAAGGAAAAAATGCAAAATAATTAGTTTCTAAGGCCAAAAAACGTATGAGATTATGTCCTTGAAAGTAATTGGACTACTGACTATGTCCTTAAAAGTAATTATTCTGCTAATTTAAGCCTTGAAATTAATTTATGTGGATGTGTGTCCTAGAAACTAATTGGATTGTAAAGTTTGTCCTTCTAGTGAAATGCCCCAAATATAAACCTATATATATGTATAAACACGCATACTTGTTTTAATATATAAATAGGAAACCAGAAATTATGGCAGTGATATATATATGTGTGTGTGTGTGTGTGTGTGGATCTTTCAAATTAAATATATATAGTGATCTAAAAAAATTATACAGTAAACAAAGAAAGAAAATATTTCGAGTAAAGGTATACAATAATTGTGTTTTTAATCAAACACATATTTTTAGATATACATAGATAATGTTTGAGGAAAATAGATTTTAAAATCTATATAGATTTTTTTTCAAAGAAAAGATAAAGGAAGATTGATTTTCCGATTGTTTCGAATATTAATGAATTGTATAAATGTTTATAAAAGATCTAAAATGGAGAAACAAGCGGGAATGGAACGAATTGCAAATAAAAGTAAAGGTGGGATCTTCTCACTCAATCAATATTGTTCTGATTTAAATTTTGAATAGTTAGATTTAAAATTGATTGACTATGTGATTGGATGATTGATTTATAATAATTATTCCCTGGATGATATTATATATACAGTAGTATATAGTATATATTGGGTGATTGATTTCCCGCATTATATAGCGATGAGACCCTATGCGCCGCATAATAGCGGATGATATTTTATAAATCCCATATACCGCAATATTCCACCTCGAAGTGGAATTAGTATTTAATTTTGTGCTAACATCTGTGGATGCAGGGAAAACAGGTTGGAGGGATCCAACTGGATTCCTCAAATAATTGAATTTATTTCAACATTGTGTGTCGATCATTTATAATCTGTGTGTGACTATTTGTGATTGGAACTATTGAAGGCTATAATTTAACCAAATATATTTTTGGTATCATAGGATACCAGAAATAAATAAAATTTGATTTTTTGAAATTTAATAGAAAATTTATAGTAAATTGATTTTAGAAAATTGGATAAATTATAAAAGGAATTTGTTTAAAAGATAATGAATTTGGTGTTGAAATAAATTTAGAAATCAATTTTTGAAACTGATTTGGTATTTGAAAATAAATTTGAAAATCAATTTAGAGTTTAATTCGGTGTTGAAAATGAATATTTGAAAATCGATTTGAAAATCGTATATCAATGGATATTTGAAAATTTAAAATTCAGAATGAGAATTTTATAAAGGAAAACGAATTTTTTTTAAAAAATGAACATTGGTTATTAAAAGTGTGAAAGGAAATTACGGATTCGGAACGTAAATTTAAAATGAATCAAGAAAGATTTATTAATTGATTTGAATGAACCATTTTGAAATGGAAAATGTATTTTCCCTGGGAAGCTGAGTATGATTTCGAAGTAGCCTATAAAAATAAACTGAAAATTTTAAGGATGGTTTTAGAAAGGATACTTTGGATAAATTATTATTTTTTAACTGGTTTCAAATCTTTAAAGTATGGATTTATTTAATTACTTATAGAAGGAATTATTTTAATGATTAAAATTGATATTTGTTTTAGGAAACGATTATTGAAATAGTTATACCTTATCTACTAATTTTATTTTAAAATTAGTTGGGACCTAGAATCTCATATGTGATAATTAGTATAATGTTTTCATAACCAATATTTTAAGTAAGTATATTTTAAATGTTCCAAGAATATTTTGGATAAGTGATTTGAATTATTTTAACTCGGCAGATTTCCAGTGGAAATGAATAAATATTTAGAAATATATTCCGCGTAAGGAAAATACTTTGAAAATTTGTTTCCAAAGGATTGAAATGTGAATAGTGATTTGAAATTTGTTTTCAAAATATTAAAGTGATAAAAGTATATCTTGCGAAGATATTTTGGAAATAAATGATTTGGGAAAATTATTCGAAATCCAGTGGTGGTTGTGAATGATGATTGATAGTTAAATAATCGACTATCAATATTGGCCTTTAATTGGCATTTGAATTTCAATGCGACTGGGAGTCGAATTCCAAATGGATATTCGAAACCCACGTCGAACCTTTGTGATTGTGATGAATCTTTTATTTAAAAAGATCAAAGTGGAATTTGTTGTGATTTGTTTGACATCTAAATGAACACTTATTTTTAAAAATAAGCGCTCATTATTCGGATTAGCCGGGAGAGGACCTTATGTCATAAAACCCATTCCGAATAATGATACGACAAAATGGGATTGCATTTGAAGACAGTGTTGAAGACCGGGTATTCTCGAAAATGAAAGGATTACCTGTTGAATGTCTCTGCACCGAGTTGCTCCGGTATAGAGATTTTATCACCTTTGTGATGGGAATTTCGGACGTGATTAGTGAATATCCGGATATGCAAGGGCTTCTTTGGAAGTGCATTCGGTTCTGTTCGATCCCGGAACGGACTTGTATGGATGTGTGTCTGACGTTACACTTTGAGATGTAAAGCTGGTTTCTATCAAATACATTTCTGTTGGTGGCGGAGAATTTATTCTCTTAGCTTAACACCCTTCTCTGAGACGTACGAGCTCAGAAGTTATATAGTTGATGGTTATTAGTGATATATTCCCAAATTGGTAACGTGGCATACGAAGGGCTGCTGATCATTTGTTGATCAAAGCATGACTTTGTGAAAATTTAGCTTTGTGGATGAGACCTCATCGAGCCTCACAAATCGGTAATGGTCGAAACAGGAAAGGTGCGGCAAGGTTTCAGGGGTAGCTCCCCTAGGGTATGTCCATTCCTTCTGGAAAAGTGTGGTGTCAGGTATGAAGCCCTGATATTTAACCTTTGTGGTTGTTGGTGTAGATGATCCTCGGATAAAGGTCGCAAACGACCGGGGGTGGCATATCTTAGGTTTTACTCCCCGAGAAGGGGGTAACCGGCCTTGTGTTGGCAGAGATCCGGGTAGGTTCTCGGGACGTCCCTCCAGAGGCGTACCCATGTGGCAGCAGGAAGTTCCTTAGCCTGACCATTTATTGGAAATCCAAACTCCAATACGCGCCTTGTACGGTTTTAGTTGTATAACCTGCCATTTACTTATGGTGGTCACCACTGTTTAGATGGTAGCTATAGTAGGCATAGTTCGGAATGTTTATGCTGGCTAAGATTAATATTATACTTTCGAAATGTTTTCCACACTATGCACTAATAATGATAATATTAAAAAAGATTTTGCATATCAAGCATGTTTGACTATCATAAGGAGAAATCTCCTCCAATTATGCGTTTGCATTGTGTATGTGGCGGGAAACCTTGTGGTAGTTTCATTTTCCAAAAGCATAGCGGATTTCTTTTTATTTTCTTTGTGAAAAATAACTGTTTTTAAGATCTCACACCAGTCTCACGACTGACCTGGAGTTTATTGTTCCCTTTCTAAACTCTGGATGCCCACAATTTTCCACACGGGCAGCCTTGAGTCAGGTTATCATTACTCTGGGGCGAATCGAAAAAGAGATGCTGTAGAGATTAGGAGTTGAAGCTGGATGGCGAGCGTATCACTAGTATGTGTTATATTCTTTTCCGTTGTTTGTTGTTGTAACACTCTGATAATGTAATGTGATGTAATGTAACAACTGATATAGTTCTTTGTTTTAAAGATATTCATTTATCTATTATATTTGTTCCGCTGCGAAATGTGAGATTTTGATGTTGTTTTCTTCTTCTTCTACCTCTTTCTTCTTTAAACACTAATAGTTTGGTTTTTCCGGCATTCGATTGTTCGACATTCGATGCAGTGGACGTATCGATGTTGACTTTCGAAAGTCGAAAAAATGGGACTATTACATTTGGTATCAGAGCATTTGGTTAAGCGACAACCATGGCTCTGTTGGGTGTTACTCATTAGAGATAGAGTCAGTAGTACTCTAGAATGAGTATGAGTGTAATAATAGATATGAGCGCGCATTTGTTAGTGAATATAAAAATTGTTATATATTATGATGATTGGTTTGTTGAGTGGTATATGGATTCTGATCGATATAGTCTGTATAATTCTATCGATAGGAATCTCTAAACACTCATACAGAACAATTCGACACGATATTGTTTTAAAATAGGGTGAATGAAATAATTTTACCCGAACTATTTTCGTAGCTAAAGGAAATAATCCTTGAAAACTATTATAGTATATGGTTGCTTGATTGTTAGGAAGTGATAATATTATTATCATTTGAATAGAAATTGAAATCGTAACTCCAAAGTTAAGAAGTAAATTCACATACAAATGGAATTTGAGAATATAAATTGTAAATTTGATTTATAATTTGAAATGGAATTCCAGAGAAGGATTTGAAAATGTTTCGGAACGAATTTGAAAATTTTGGAGATTTGGAAAGTTTAAATCCCTTTTGATTTTGAAGATGATTTTCAAAGGGTTTGGAAAGTGTTTTGAAGGGATAAAAGCTCTAAACTCTTTTTGGTCGCTAGAAAATAACTTCGGTGGTGACTGCAGCATCATCGATGTTCATTTTCGAGTTTCCAAGAGAGGAATTGCTGCGAAATTATTTTAAATGGAAGTTGTTTGCAAATTGGGTTTTGTTTTAGAAATTTAAAGGGATAATTTGAATTGTTTTCAATAATGATTTTGAAAGGTTGAAAAGACTCTGGAATACTATATAAAAATATCTATGGAATATCATTAAGTTTGATAACTTGTAAGTTTGAAGTTGTTAAAATAAAAATCTAACTTAAAGAGAAGTTAGATAAAAGTAAATATGGAAAATAAAATTGTGAATGAATGAATAAATTTGCAATTGCAAGTACATGAAAGTGAATTGAATAGCTTAACGTCCGCTTCCTCGTCTTGCTTCTGGCAAAGCTTCTACTTTGCTTGTTTCTCTCGCGCTTGCTTGCGCGAAGGCGTCAGGTCAGAGTCCTTTTCGCTAGGTCCAAAAGCTTTAGTCAAAGCGAAAGATCCGATCCAACAAGAATCCCGCATATTGAGCGAAGATGATATGTGGCTACTAGGCACAATCATATCATGCCATAAATGTTATATATATGGCCCGTCATATAAAGAAAGAATAGATATCATATGATTCATATAAGATAAAGATCCATCTGTCTAGATATCATTACATCTAGAAAGCCATATGCTTTGGAAGAAGCTTGTACAGTTTGGGAAGGTTGAAATTTATTTCGAATTTGTAAGGAAATAGAATTGGAGTTGGAATTGAATTTGATTTGTGATAAACAAAGCGAAGTATTGAAATAAAATTAGTAAGTGAAATTAATTAAAGAAATGACAAACTAATATGGTTTGAAATGAATTGAATTCAATATTTATAAATGAAAGGTAAATTAAATTCATATGAAATTTGAAATCCAGTTTAAATATAAGTGATTGGAAACCAAATGGTGAATTGAAATTGAATTGCGTTTGGGGATGAACAAAAGAATAAAAACTGAAACTGAAACTGAATATTGAAAATCAATTTGAATTGTGTGAAATCAAATGAAGTTGTAAAATTAGTTTGAAGTGAACTAAAGATAATAAAGGTGAAATAAAGAAATGGTTTGAGATAAAATGAATTGGAATTTGTAATAAATTAGTAAATGAAACTAATTTAAAATAGTGATATGAATCAGTTGTGAATGAAAGATAGTTGATAAAAATTTAATATTTAGAAGTTAAATTGAATCCAAACAGAATTGAAAGTGTAAATTGAATTCAAATGAGATTGAAAATGAAAAATTAAATGAAAATTGATATATAACTTCAATAGTGAAGTAAAAATGGTATAAGAAGAAAGTATTTAAACTTTTGTAAAGAAATGTGCAAAAAAAATGATTTTTGAATGTTGAAATTGGACATTATGGATATCAGGATATACAGGTATGTTACAGGAAAAAGGAAAAGGAAATTGGTATTTGAGTTTCGAAGATAAATTGAATTGCTCGACAAAAAGGTATGTATTTAAATTTCTATATGAAATTTGGTGATTTTCTTGTCTAGCCACTTGGCTTTTGTTTCCTTTTGATGGAGGCCGTTGTTCCATTTTTGTAGTCGTACCGAGCTAGCCGTGCAAAGGAGACGCTAGCAAAAAAATTCGAAAATTTAGGGAGTTAGAAAACTTTTGAGGAAATTTTGAAAGTTTGAAATTTAAATTTGAATTATTGAGAAAACAATGTTGTTTGAAACTTATAATTGAAGTTGGAAAGTTAGTTGAATTAATGATGGGTCTTAAATAAAAAGATTTGTTTTTGGTAAGATGATAAAACTATTTGGATTGGGAAAAATAATAAATTGGGTTAAGAATCATTCTTCTTAACTGGTATTTTCGGGACGGAATTCTTTTAAGGGGGGAGGATGTGACGACCCAGAATTTTTGAACATTTGAAAATGAAATATTTAATCGATTTTAAATATTTGGAGATTAGTTTAACTTGAGTTTTAATTATAAATATGAATTTGACAATTAACTTATTGAATTTAATTTATTAATGATGGGTAAAAATTTGAATCTTCAATTTTAAGCTTGTTAAAAATATTTTGATGGCTTAGAAAATTTATATTAATAATACTGAAGATAATAAAAGCTTCAGAATTGAATTTGGAAATACTTTGTTCAGTTTTGAAATTTTATCGTTTAAATCGATATTTAAAAATAGCCTTCCGATGCACAGTCCCGGAATTCGACGAAACTAGTTCCATTGGATCCGTAATATTGTATTGTTATTGGATTTCAATTTTCGTAGTGTTTGGAGTGATCGTTTGGCCGTACAATAAGTAAACGCGCTGAAATTTAATTGAAAAAAATTCACTATAATAATATGATTTAAAAAGCTATCTTCTCCATACGATCGAATTTGGACTCGGAACCTTTTCCATTGCATTTGAAATAGAGGTTTAACGTTATAAACGCCTAGCGGCATATTGCGATAGGAGGTGGAGATTTTAGGTTGTGTAATTCAAGTCGATCTAAAATTTAAATTTAAAATTTGAATATGATATTTTGACTAGTCTAAATTTCACATCAGGGTCAAAGTCATAGCCGCCTTCCTGCAAGTCGAAGTGAATACGTTTCCTTAGCTTCTCTCATACGCTTCTTTGTTTGATAAAATAAATAAAGATAAAAAGTATATATTTTTCTTCGTCCTGAAAAACAAAACCGAAACCTCTCACTTTTCGTTCAAATCAATGGCCGCCTCCCAAATCATTAAAAGAAAGAAAAATCGAATTCGAGGAGAAAAATGGCTACACGATCGGAGATTAACGTTTTGATTTCATTTCAAAATCGTGTGGCTAGAGTATCCTTCGCGAATGAGGATGGGATGGAATCGCTCGTAAATTCAAGGGTTCGACAATTGGGGGGAAAAGGCGATATTGTAGAGGAGGCCGTCGAAGGGAATCATCACGTGAGGCCTGGGGGAAATTGGAGGATAGCAATCTCGAGCAATTGGATCGCGCGCGTTCGTCTGGCGATGGCGAATTCAGGCGAAGCAAGTGCCGTGGCCAATGCTAATGGAGGAGTCGCGAAGGTCGAAATAGAGGCTAGGGCTTCTGATGTCAGGACGCGCGAGAAGCACTGTTAGAGTCGAGCGAAGGCAGTTGCGATGCTGGGTGGGATGGGTTCACGAGCAGCTCTGGTTAAGGGTTGCCTCGATCTTGACTATTGATTCAGGGCAGTAAGGTATATTTGTAGTTTTCCCTTAAATTTAAATTTTTATATATACACAGAAAGATAAATATATAAATATAAACCTATATATATGTATAAACACGCATACCTGTTTTAATATATATATATATATAGGAAACCAGAAATTATGGCAGTGAGATATATATATGTGGATCTTTCAAATTAAATATATATAGTGATCTAGAAAAAAATTATACAGTAAACAAAGAAAGAAAATATTTCGAGTAAAGGTATAAAATAACTGTGTTTTTAATCAAACACATATTTTTAGATATACATAGATAATGTTTGAGGAAAATAGATTTTAAAATCTATATAGACTTTTTTCTTCAAAGAAAAGAATAAATGAAGATTGATTTTTCGAATATTTATGAATTGTATAAATGTTTATACAAGGTCTAAAATGGAGAAACAAGCGGGAATGGAACGGATTGCAAATAAAAGCAAAGGTGATATCTTCTCACTCAATCAATATTGTTCTGATTTAAATTTTGAATAGTTAGATTTAAATTGATTGACTGTGTACTTGGATGATTGATTTATAATAATTATTTCCTGAATGATATTATATATATAGTAGTATATAGTATATATTTGGTGATTGATTTCCCGCATTATATAGCGGATGAGACCCTATGCGTCGCATAATAACAGATGATATTTTATAAATCCCATATACCGCGATATTTCACCTCGAAGTGGAATTGGTATTTAATTGTTGTGCTAACATCTGTGGATGCAGGGAAAACAGGTTGGAGGGATCCAATTGGATTCCTCAAATAATTGAATTTATTTCAACATTGTGTGTTGATCATTTATAATCTGTGTGTGACTATTTGTGATTGAAACTGTTGAAGGCTATAATTTAGCCAAATATATTTTTTGGTATCGTAGGATACCAGAAATAAATAAAATTTGATTTTTTGAAATTTAATAGAAAATTTATAGTAAATTGATTTTAGAAAATTGGATAAATTTTAAAAGGAATTTGTTTTAAAAGATATGAATTTGGTGTTGAACTAAATTTAGAAATCAATTTTTGAAATTGATTTGGTATTTGAAAATAAATTTGAAAATCAATTTAGAATTTAATTCGGTGCTGAAAATGAATATTTGAAAATCGATTTGAAAATCATATATCAATGGATATTTGAAAATTTAAAATTCAGAATGAGAATTTTATAAAGGAAAGGGAATTTTGTTTTAAAAATGAACATTGGTTATTTTTAAAAGTGTGAAAGGAATTTGCGGATTCGGAACGTAAATTTAAAATAAATTAAGAAAGATTTATTAATTGATTTGAATGAACCATTTTGAAATGGAAAATGTATTTTCCCTGGGAAGCTGAGTATGATTTCGAAGTAGCCTATAAAAATAAACTGAAAATTTTAAGGATGGTTTTACAAAGGATACTTTGGATAAATTAATTTTTTTTAACTGGTTTCACATCTTTAAAGTATGGATTTATTTAATTACTTATAGAAGGAATCATTTTAAAGATTAAAATTGATATTTGTTTTAGGAAACGATTATTGAAATAGTTATACCTTATCTACTAATTTTATTTTAAAATAAGTTGGGACTTAAAATCTCATATGTGATAATTAGTATAATGTTTTCATAACCAATATTTTAAGTAAGTATTTAAGATGGTTTTATTTTAAATGTTCCAAGAATATTTTGGATAAGTGATTTGAATTATTTTAACTCGGCAGATTTCCAGTGGAAATGAATAAATTTGGAAATATATTCCGCGTAAGGAAAATACTTTGAAAATTTGTTTCCAAAGGATTGAAACGTGAATAGTGATTTGAAATTTGTTTTCAAAATATTAAAGTGATAAAAGTATATCTTGCGAAGATATTTTGGAAATAAATTATTTGGGAAAATTATTTGAAATCCAGTGATGGTTGTGAATGATGATTGATAGTTAAATAACCGACTATCAATATTGGCCTTTAAATGACATTTGAATTTCGATGCGACGGGGAGTCGAATTCCAAATGGATATTCGAAACCCACATCGAACCTTTGTGATTGTGATGAATCTTTTATTTAAAAAGATCAAAGTGGAATTTGTTGTGATTTGTTTGAAATCTGAATGAACACTTATTTTTAAAAATAAGTGCTCATTACTCGGATTAGCCTAGAGAGGACCTTGTGTCATAAAACACATTCCGAATAATGATACGACGAAATGGGATTGCATTTGAAGACGGTGTTGAAGACCGGGTATTCTCGAAAACGAAAGGATTACCTGTCGAATGTCTCTGCACCGAGTTGCTTCGGTATAGAGATTTTATCACCTTTGTGATGGGGATTCCAGACGTGATTAGTGAATATCTGGATTTGCAAGGGCTTCTTTGAAAGTGCATTCGGTTCCGTTCGATCCCGAAACGGACTTGTATGGATGTGTGTCTGACGTTACACTTTGAGATGTAAAACCGGTTTCTATCAAATACATTTCTGTTGGTGACGGAGAATTTATTCTCTTAACTTAACACCCTTCTCTAAGACGTACAAGCTCAGAGGTTATGCAGTTGATGGTTATTAGTGATATATTCCCAAATTGGTAACGTGGCATACGAAGTGTTGCTGATCATTTGTTGATCGAAGCATGATTTTGTGAAAAGTTAGCTTTGTAGACGAGACCTCATCGAGCCTCACAAACCGGAATTGTCGAAACAGAAAAGGTGCGACAAGGTTTCAGGGGTAGCTCCCCTAGGGTATGTCCATTCCTTCTGGAAAAGCGTGGTGTCAGGTACGGAGCCATGATATTTAACCTTTGTGGTTCCTGCAAATACTTTTCTTTGTGGTTGTTACTGTAGAGGATCCTCGGATAAAGGTCGCAAACGACCGGGGGTGACATATCTTAGGTTTTACTCCCCGGGAAGGGGGTAACCGGCCTTGTGTTAGCAGAGATCCGGGTATGTTCTCGGGACATCCCTCCAGAGGCGTACCCATGTGGCAGTAGAAAGTTCCTTAGCCTGACCATTTGTTGGAAATCCAAACTCCAATACACGCTTTGTACGGTTTTAGTTGTATAACCTGTCATTTACTTATGATGGTCACCACTGTTTAGATGGTAGTTATAGTAGGCATAGTTAGGAATGTCTATGCTGGCTAAGATTAATATTATATTTTCGAAATGTTTTCCACAATATGCACTAATAATGATAATATTAAAAAGGATTTTGCGTATCAAGCATGTTTGACTATCATAAGGAAAAATCTCCTCCAATTCTGCGTTTGCATTGTGTGTGTGGCGGGAGACCTTATGGTAGTTTCATTTTTCAAAAGCATAGCGGATTTCTTTTTATTTTCTTTGTGAAAAATAACTGTTTTTAAGATCTCACATCAGTCCCACGACTGACCTGTAGTTTATTGTTCCCTTTCTAAACTCTGGGTGGCCACAATTTTCCACACGGGCAGGCTAGAGTCATGTTATCATTACTCTGGAGCGAAGTCGAAAAAGAGATGCTGCGGAGGCCAGGAGTTGAAGCTGGATGGCGAGCGTATCACTAGTATATGTTATATTCTTTTCCGCTGTTTGTTGTTGTAACACTCTGATAATGTAATGTGATGTAATGTAACAACTGATATAGTTCTTTGTTTTAAAGATATTCATTTATCTATTATATTTGTTCCGCTGCGAAATGTGAGATTCTGGTGTTGTTTTCTTTTCTTCTTCTACCCATTTCTTCTTTAAACCCTAATAGTTCAGTTTTTCTGGCATTCGATTGTTCGGTATTCAATACGGTAGACGTATCGATGTTGACTTTCGAAAGTCGAAAAAATGGGACTATTACAATAATGGAAGAGATGAGCGCCCTGTGACTCGGTAGCTCTTGGTAATCTGGTATGTATAGACCAAAGCGTTTTGCAGTATTTGAGAGTAGTGAAAATGCTGCAGATGTTCAGGCCCGGTTTCAAGGCTAGGCTAGCCAGACAGTCGCCTAGGGCAAACCCCCGGATGGAGGCAACATGGTGGAGGTGGAGGTGATAATGGTTAACATAGTTTAGTGTTTTAAAAAATGTACTTTACTTATTATTCATGAAGTACTTGGTGCTGCAGTAGTTGTGTGCAAACCTCTCATCCCAGAGGTTGCTGGTTCAACTTCTTTGTCAATTATGTTTTTCACGAAAAATTCCCCAGACTTCTGGGCTGTACAGGGTAACCCAAATTTTTTCACCTGCATTCTACCTTGTCTAGGGCAACCTAGCTGCTAGAGCCGGCCCTGCAGATGTTATAGAATAAGAAGACATTTAAGAAAGAGGAAGAAATATTTTATTCACTACTGAGATTAATCATATATTTTCATTACATTAGCTCCTTATATAAAAAGTCTAGGAGCTTGAGATAGAACCAATCTCACGATGTGGGACTAAAATAAAAACACAGCAGAAAGCAAAAATTTGAACTTGCAAACATCTCCCACTCCCTTTAATGCCTTGGCCACACAGTCATACTAACTGGTTTAAATTAATATTCACTAATAATTGATTAATTAAATAATTGACAAAAAAAATAAAATTGGCATAAAAGTTATATTATCACGTCATCAACTTGTTATACTGTCACCCTTTGTTAATATCAACTTTTAGTGCATCACCCTGTGTTATATTGTCACGTCATCAAATATTTGGACTTCCCAATTCCAACTAGCCAGCCATCGTTGATGATGCTCCAGCTAATAACTGTTATTGCCTCTAGCCGATCATCATCGTTGACAAACTTTTTAACCACCATTATCGATGTTTCAACCAACATCAGATTCCAAATCGCCAAATACGACGATCTGTGATAATCTTCAAGCTCGAAATACTCAATTAAATCCAAATTTTGTCAGATCATCATCAAGCTTCTCCATACCAATTCTACTGTCGTTGAGTCAAATTTGATCTAATATCATTTTAAAGGAATTTAATCATATAAAAAATCCTCCAATACAAACAAATGCTAGTAAAAGTAAAACAAAAATCACCAAAATTACATCAAACCTAATCAAATCATCACCAAACCATAAACCATCCAAAACACTCAAATATATACAAATATATTGCCAAATAACCCTTAGAAACATGTGAGAGAATCCAAGTTAAAAAATTTCCACCATTTTGATGCTCTTGAACAATCTTTGATCTCCTTCTTCATATTAAGTTCGTGCTCACTTTGATTACTCAATAATCATGTCCCAAATGTTGGAAAATCTCGCTCTAAAATATTCAAATATGATTTTATTAACATTTCATCTCAACAAACATTTTGATAGTAAAAGTCTTACTTAATTTAAGCAGAACCCTAATTTTGGTGTCGAGAGAAACAAAAACCTTTATAATCATAATTTAAAGATCCTACCATTGAACTAAGTGGCCTTCGCAAGTTAGCCTAATTCTCATTAGGCATTCTGAAATGTCCTTTTTTTCTATCTTTTTTTAGAATGAAAAGAAATCCATGATCCGTTTTTCCTTTGTGCCATCCAATTTTCTTTTAAAATACCACAATTGAAATGACGCTAAACATTGACATAAACAATCCAGACTTACAAGCCAATTTGCCTCAAGCACAACATATATAAGACCGAAGAACTTATATGGCAGCGATAATGGAATTTGTACTACGTAGGACATCACAGTCCTTGGAGCAATCATTTTGCTAATTTTACTCTTCCTATATTTCCCATTTCCTACATAAACATCATAGTCAGTCCATGGAGAAATAAAAAGAGGGAAGGACTACACACAAAAAAGAGCTGCTTGTTGTGCAATAACCATAATCTCTCAAAGTAAAAGAAAAAAACATAACTGATAGCCTAAGCAAATACATCATATCTATAAATTCTAGGGTTACATGCACGACTTCTTCATTATCTGACTTCCTGTAAAAATAAAGAAATGTCATTAAAATAAAACATAGTTAGAAACTACATATTGAGCAAATATGAGATATAAAATGTAAATCAGTTTTAATCTGCACTATGAATTCAAACTTCAAACAACTGATGGGTAACAATACTTATCTCATATTATAAAAAGGCGGTAGTTACGGAAACAAAATGTTTTATTGTCTACAACTTATTTTCTTCTACTCATATTCTTATTACATATATTAGTATATACATATATATAAGATTTTCCTACAACTTGTCTGGTAAATACTCAAGACTTTGATCTAGACCAAAATAACCGATTGGGGCCTTACTAAACAATGTCAAATTGGGCAGACAAAACTTTTTACTTCAGTTTACTTAGGGGTTATATCCTATTTGGACATTTCATTCCCATTATCATAACCATTATTTGGAGCCTTCAATGCAAGATGTAAAAATGAACACTAATATCTCAAAAATGGGGGGAAGAGTAAAAAAATTATATCATTCGAACATTTTGTTTTAAATTGATAAGAATTCAGTTTTAAATGATAATGAATTAACAATTCATATGCAAGGGATAAGAAAGAGACAATAGACTCAAAATAGAATCTTTACAATTTCTTTTGAATAGGTATGAATTTGATTTTCATAAATATTAATTTACAAAAGGTACTTTGAGTACTGCTAAAAACATGCACCACAATAGTAGAATTCTCCATTATCATTACCACAATAAAAATCAAGTCTCTATTTTGAATCACGCCTTCTCGATATACCTGTCATCATTTTATTAACCGTGGTTCTTATATTAATTTAAACCAAAGTTGTAAAAATCACTAGGCGGTAAGCATGGACTATGGATTAATCACCTAGGTGGAAATTGGTCGGAGCGAGGCGTTTTTGATAATATCATGTGTTTTGCATACTATTTATATGTCACATGCTAAAAGTTAATGAAAATTCACACTTTATCCAGCGGTGCAAACATTTATGGTTGGAGACAAATTGCAAATTTTAATTCAATACAACAACAACAACTAAGTCATTATTCTTAAACAAATTGGGGTCGGCTAGAGATGTAACCCAAAACTAAATGATAAAATCAGTTTAAAAGTAATAATAATAACAACGATAATAATAATAAAATAAAGTAAAATAATTAAAGAAATAGTAATAATAATAATAAGTAAAATAAAAATAAAAATAAATATATAAAGAAATTAAAAAAACAATGATAATAATAATAATGGTCCAATAGTAATAGAGATCGAAGACCAAACGCTATTTCTAACCAACCCTACGTAAAAAGAACTCCTAGCTCATGGTTTTGGTACATGAATCGCTAACTTTTACGCGCTCCTATCCATCAACATCTCTTCGGATGTATTTCAATCCTTCAAATTCCTATTTACTACTTCCTCTCATATCAACCTTGGTCGACCTCTACCTCTCTTCGGATATATTCAATACAAATATATGAAAATTTTCAAGTACATAATGCAAATCAATATTTGGTGCAGATAAAAAGACCTGCAAAATACAGTATTCAGTGCATTATCTGCACTTTCAAACCAACAGTCCAATTTCAATTTTTAGTGCAAATATTTGCACTAAAAAGTAATAATACAAAAGTACAGGTATTAAGTGTTTTTTTGTAAATTCTAGTTACCAACTGCAAATACACTTAGAAATAGTTGGTACAAAAACATTACTATTTAGTTAAAATATTTGCTCTCTCAGTAAGCAATGCAAATAGCAATAAACTGAATGGAAATAGTTGCTTCTATGCAGTGTTATTATATATTTATTATAAAACCTTAACATCAAAAGTGCAAATATATGCACTTTAGCACGTTGATACAAACATTTACACTTAAGCACGTTGATACAAACATTTACACTTAGCGTAAAATAACTAACGTTACGAATTCATACTTGTCTGTGGCTCTGATATACCAGATTAAAATTTTCATTTTTATCAGTTGGCATTAAATTGTCTCAGAAACTAGCACCATACACAAAAACAATTGACATAAATCAACTAGATTCTCAGACTAAGTTTTTTACAAGCAATTAAAGAGAACATTGCAGATATGCAGTTGAAGAGAATAATTTCGTTATGATTGATTTGAAAAGGAATAATTGACAAGATAAAAAGAAAATGGTATAAAACGAAACAAAATCATGCAAATCAAAGAAGGTAACTTTGTAAATGTAATGGGGAGAGAGTTGTGACTAATGTCATCATCAACTTCAAAAATAAGGACCTAAAAATAGATGTATGACACATGACGATTTATACAGATTTGATTGTAAAATCCACAATACATCAGTTGGCCCAACAATCAAAGTCATAATGTTTAAATATCACTTGCAATCACAGATGACTAAGCCAGGATAAGATAATGTATTTGGAATAGAATTGTATGAAACCAGAGAAGCTTCCGTTTAAACTGAATATGTCTTCTTGGATTACGTATGCATAGGCAATCAGTAGACCAATACATGTAGGCTAATCAAGTTCTAACATTTTTATGTTGAAGGTTAGACGTTAGTGAAATAGCTTCCCTTGTACAAAGATTTGGGTTTGGTATGGGTGAACCTGAAAACTAGTGGTATTTTGAAAATATTTCTTAGAGGTTTTGGGTAGAAATTCATTTGGTCGCCCAAGGTAATGCAAAACCCGTTCTTTCTAGCATCAAGTGCGATTTCTAAGTGATAAATGAATCTGAACAAGCGACCAGTACTAACTTCTTCAATATTCTTAAGTCCAGTACAATCCTAACTAGAACATATCAATTGCAATGATTTGGAGTTTACAAAGTCAACCCAAACACCACCCCATATGGTAACATAATAACGCATCAATCAACAATAGCAGTAACCAAATTATCTAAGCGTCATTGAAATGCACTTGCAGTGTACATTTTTTTGGGGGTATATCATATTATTAATTCACATAACGGGATTCGTGAAACTATAAATATCTAAATGTCTCATTGTACAGATGAGCCAAACCAACTGGACGCTTCCATAGCCTCTGCTGGCTCATTCTCATATATTCCACCAAAATAGTGACATAATTGGCGACGGGACAAGGCAAGCGAAACAATGTATTTTCACCTGCCGCATACTCATGTTCCATAAACCACCAAAATAGTGACATAATTGGCGACGGGACAAGGCAAGCGAAACAATGTATTTTCACCTGCCGCATACTCATGTTCCAAGAACCCAATTTCAAATTTTATTTATTTTATATATAGGTGATGGTAAACCCTATGTGACCATATCGATTGACAATCATATTTTCTAAATCAATATCTGCATCATTAGATTTATGTTAGCGTTAAATTTAGTCACTAACATCCAAACGTAAATGAAAGCACCAACTAACAGTCACAGATGACAGATATAGTGTATGTATAGAGTATAAATAGGAAGAGCAGTAAAAATTAAAAAGAAAGCGAAAAAACAGTGGATTTATAGTGGTTTGGCTGACTCTGGCCTACGTCCACTTCAATTTTTTTTTTATTGATATGAGAATCAATTACAGTTACAATCCGGAGTTCTCAAAACAATTATAAAAGAGTAGTCTTAATGACGAAGAAGAAGGGAAACAAAATTAAGACCCCTTTTCTGAAGCCCCGCTTGCTGTATTTATAAGGAAAATCCAAATTACTGGGCATCCTAAGTGATCCAGGCCCATTAGGACCATAATCGAGTCCGTATAGCCGACCACTGCTTTCCTGGAGTATGTAACATACCGACCCACTCGAGACTCCGACATGCCGACCCACTCGAGACTCCGACATGCCGACCCACTCGAGACTCTAACATGCCGACCCACTCTACCACTCCAGACTCCAACATGTCGAACCACTCGAGACTCCAACATGCCGACCCACTCGAGACTCCAGCATGCCGAACCACTCGAGACTCCAACATGCCGACCCACTCCAGACTCCAACATGCCGACCCAGAGCATTACCCTGGATGGCTCGGAGAAACCATCAAGAAAACCAGAATCAAGTCCAAATACAACTCGAAGCAAACTCCAGACAACCCGCGACAACTCAATTTTTGTCAAAACTCGTATTTCAACTATCCTGTCACTTTTGTCCATCGAATATGCCTAATCCTGACTTTATAATCATGGTTACCATCAGTGATTGATTGTCTATCCATCCAATTGACTAAAACCCATCGTATTCCAGTCTCGACAACCGAGCAACCGATTTAGTTAAATATGTCTGTCTACGGCCTTGCCAAAAGATGGGTTAACAATTTATAAGCTTCAACATTTTCCTCATATGTTTTATACTAATTGAAAACAAATTTTCAATGCGACGGTAACATGAACAAACGGTACAAAGTTTGTTTGAGAATAATCTGAAAAAAGCATACATTCAAGATTATTTGTTTCGGTGCAAGAGTAATTAGAATGGTTAGTTCAAAGTTCCTTCGAGATTAATTTGAAAAATGCAACCATTCGAGATTATTTGTTCAGGGCAGAAATGTTAATTAGACCCATCGGGTAGGATCCAGATCCAACCCGACAAGCATCGATTCTATAGTCGGGTTGGGTTTGTTGAGTTAAACTTGTATATTTTAAAATCCTGATCCAGCCCGATGTTCGATTCGGATCGGGTCGGTTTAGATCCGATTAAATAATAACGCTAAAATGCATATATTTGTTCATTTTTTGTCTAATCTTTCGGGTTGGATGTTATTTTCATCACCTAGACACGACCCGGGGCCAATCGGATTTATGTCGGGTTTGTATCGGTTTGTTTCGGATTTGGGAATCTCGATTTTATTTGCCCATCGTATTTCGGTGTAGCAATAATATGAATAGATAGTTTAAAGTTTATTGGAAATTAGTTCGAAGTGAAGTATAATCATATCATTGTATAAAATATATAATATATTCAGCCATCGTTGGAGATTGGTTTAGATTGTGAAAAATAAAAAATAAAAAGTAAATAAAGGAAAAAAAACAATAAAATAATGAAAAGGCACATTATTTTTGCGTTGTGTGCCATTTGCGCCATTTGTTGCGCATTTTCATGTGCGTCACGCCATATGGAAGAAAGGCACAAGCGCCGCGCCATGCCGCTAGCCGTGGCGCGCCTTTCATAACTTTGCTCATAATAAACTGTTGCCAAAGGAACACTGTGTTGCAAGCCACGGTACAATAAGTATCCACTTCTTGTGCCACAGTGCATAAGAAAATGTATAAAGTATAATAAACGTGCATACGACAAACATAACACAGATGACAATGGTGTAGATGACATATGACGCTGAAAATCAGTGGTGTCCTTAAAGTACTTGTATACTGCTTTTCTAATAATTTCATTTCTGATTCATTTTTGAGGTCTGAAGACACAGAAAATAAATTATAATATTTACATGTTAATATTATGTTTATTGATTGTAAACTTGTATTTCATATATAAAATGATTTCGGGGATTTGTTATTAGTGTTCCTTTTGTGCTTAAATTATATGCCTACAGCATCATGCTTAAAGCTATTTTTGCCAATTTATGAACAAATCTCTGAGATATATTTTATTAAGAAAATGTAACTTTCACATTAGCTTTATGTCTTTAGATTTTAATGTACAATAAAAATAAAAATAAAAATTCAATCCAGTTTTGTCAGTGTGCCAAAATTGAAGAAGACATGCAATGCACCATGACAGTAGAAGACTTTTACGCCTTTGTGTGGCATTTGCTGTAAGTAACTATGTTCATGCTCAATGTTATTCCAACATCATTCAAGCAAATCGCTTAAACGAGATTTACTTTCCACATGTAGATCGTAAAACAAAAATCAAAGTTTACGAATAGCTTAATGGCACTTTTCTTTTCCTAGGACGTTTTTAAGTGAACCAAGCGATAAGATCATTACTAATTTGTTATAGTCATTACAGTCAAAAAACAAGAAAAAATAAGAACAGAAGTATGGCACTTGTGTTACAGGAAAACTATAAACATTATATGGCCCTATCCATATGATTTATCTACCTATAGAAATATATGTATAATGCATGTGAAGGGTGGTTTGTTTTTTGTTTTCCATTATGAGCTTTGAATTTTAGATATGCAGTAATGATTTGAAGATTTACAATTTCTGTAGTTTATTAGATTGTTTATTTATTTTTTTATTTTTTTTCATACAAGAAAATTGATAATTACATATACATAGATTTGTGTATTAATGGTCTTTTTATTTGTCTTTGGGAAATAAGCCGTTTAAGTGTAGCTCAATGACTTTTAAGCATATTAAGCATCGCAATGTACATATTGCCTCGTCTTTCACTTAGCATAACTCAGCTCATAACAATAGTATAGTGTGAAATTACACACACGCACAGACATATCTATGTTATAGCATCCTAAAAACAAAAACTTAATATGCATTAATAAATGCGGTAATCAAAGCATATTTACAATTTTAAACCTTTTCACTTTTTTTGTGAGTAATTCTAGTAGAATAAAATATTAGAACTATATATTGAAAATGAATAATTAATATTCCTTAGTTTCAATGTTTTAGTAAACAACTACTAATGTACGTATATTGTACACACATATATAAACTTTTATGAAATTTAATGACAACGCTAGTAAAATAAATAAATTTAAAGCATGTTTCCATCTCATTCCGACTATACTTTGTTTAATGGTTCACATTTTTTCTGTCATCGTTCTAGTTCCCATACTTGTACCTGCACTCGTTTTCACTACGGACTTCTAAGGTTTTACTGGGTCCCTTGCATTTTTATATCGTAATAAAATATTCATTTCTTAAGGCTTCACGAATCATAGAAAGAACGCCTGAAATTTGTAAAGGGTCAAACATGACATTTCTTATTTTTACTTTGTTTCAGTTTCTACAAAATGCTGCCTTGTCTGAGCTATGAGGTTTAATACTAATCTAAGGGTCTATTCAAAAAAAAAAAAAAAAAAAAAATTAGAAAACAAAAACAAAAACAATTAACCATAACATAGTGGTGTTTCAATGAAACCTTTTCTTAACAACAATTTATGCCACATTAAAGCCAGCGAACATGATGCAATGATACTCGATATGTGTAGTAGTTCCCTTGTAATGTGATGCAAACGCTAAATAATGTTCACAAATGTGTCACAAAAAAAGAAAAGATGCAAAGTTTATATCCTTACAATACAGTGAAATACCTATTTTGCTTTGAATTAATCTCCACGTGTTGCCATCATGCACTCATCAACCCCATCATCCAAGTTAGCAGGTAATGCAACAGCTGTAACTTCAGTTGATGCTACTGAAGGCTCTGCTGGAGCTGTAAATACATCAACATTATTTTTATTCTCGAGGAACGAACTAAAAAAAGAGATGTAATCAAACTGTTTAATTTATAATATTACCTTCAAATTCATCCCTTAGCCAATCCTGTCCACATATCAATCCCTGTAAAGTTGAAGGATCTAATGAACTCAAGTATTCATTAAGAACTCTACTTTCACTGTCAATTGCAACAATTGAAACAGGAATTCCTAGAATATCACGAGCCATTGCTGACAGAACTGGATATTTTGGCGTATGAAATTTCCACCATGCTAAGATATTGAAATTGTCTTCGGAACCTTTGGATGGATAAACGGGTTCATCCAAATACAAGTCCAGATCTGATTTATGAGGTTGAGTTGATGACGTTTCCTGAAGATATTGATCAAGACCTTTTCTTGCATCAAATAGAGTACGAGAAGATGTTTTAGGATCTGACCCATCTTTCAACTCTGCAGTATTGCCATTATTACGACCCTCAAAGTAGCACATAAACGCTTGGTCATTAGATGCATTATTTGATTGAATTACATATTCATTATAGAGATTCACTAAATACTTGCGAATATTTTCAATCCTTGCATCAGCCTCGCCTTTATCATCATATATCTTGCTAAAATAATATTCAATTGACTTAAATTTGTATCGAGGATCAAGTATAGAAGCTAAAGCTGTGACAAGTACAGTTGTGCCCCAATATTGTTCAAGATTTTCAAGAATCTCAGATGCCATTGACGCAATAATAGGAATGTTGCTTGCTTTCCATGTTTTAAGCAATAGATGGATACCAGATATATCATTGAAAAAAAGATTTGATGTAGGAGTTTTGGCCACAGAGAATTTCTCTATCGTGTGATAAAAAACACAAAGGCATTCTGTAGCAGCTTTAGCAATATCCCATTCTTCAGAAGATAGAGCTTTTGTGAATTCAGGATCAAATTCTGCAATATAAGCGAAAACAGCTTGACATTCACATGCAAAATCCAGCATCAAGTATGCTTGGGCCCAGCCATTTGGAATATCAATATTCAACGATTTCTGCTCTATTCCAACTTTCCTACATGCTTCTTGGAAATTATTGAGTGTAGTCTGAGACGATTTCACATACTGAATACTATCACTCACTTTATTGATAATAACACTAACTGAAGTTGCGAATATTTGTGCCATTGCATTGAGAACTGATGCTGCACTTCGCAGGTTAAACAACTCTCCATTTAAGGGTAGGGAACCCTTCAAAAGCACAGTATCAGGTAATTCTCTAGCCACCACATCACTGTCATGACAATTATCCAAAATCACACTAAACAGTTTCTTATGTAAACCCCACTCGTGCAACTTACTCTCAACAATCTTGCTTATTTCTTCACCAGGAATTGCAGTATCAACATGCAAAAAGTTAAGAATTTTCCTCTTAAGCTTCCAGTCATTATCAACGTAATGGCAAGTCAAACACACATATTCCACATCTTGATCTGATCTCCACATGTCAACAGTGAGATTAACCCGGGAAGAAAGCTTCTCAAGTAAGGTATATAATTTGATTTTCCATCCCTCGTAAATTTTCATGCAATCGTCTTTAATTGCCTCGTCCGAAATCATCTTGAACTGTGGTTGGAGATTCTTAACAAAAGCCTTGAATCCATCATGGGTTACGATGCTAAAAGGATACCCATGCAAAACAATCATCCGGGCAAGATCTTGACGGCTTGCATCTTGATCAAATGTAGAGGCATAAGAACCATCAGTTACATCGCCTTTTAACACAAGTCTGCGAACTACTAGTTTCCGTCTTTTGCGAACTTTCGTATTAAGGCAGGTGGCTAAGTGGTTCTTCAAATGGGTGGTTCCACTTCGGCTGCTAGCTGATAGTTGTTTTTTGCAATGGTTACAAATTGCAACATAATTACCATCTGGGGTTCTTTCCTTGGTGAAATCATTCCAGACTAGTGATCTTAGCCTTCTTCTTGATGCAGGTTCATTACCAGACACGTTGACTGATATGGAATCTTTAGGATCAGACTCATATGCTACCACAACTCCATTTTCAGCCATGCTGTTTAGCAAAATATCAATTAAATATCCAGAAATATATGTTTATAATTTATATATAGGTTAAAATTCACATAGTCTAGTGCAAAGTGAAGTATCAGCATGCTGAATCTCACGAACTATGTTGTTAACATACGATACTTCCCATGCGGCTTTGGTGCAAAACATATGCTATTTATCAAAAAGGGAGCATTTTGCAACATTAACATGCTGTAGCAGACCCCAGTTATATGTCCAAAAGGATAAGGTTTAGGAAAAACTTCAAATAGAAAACATACGATACGGATAACAGCTACAGTTAAAAATAGGTCAAATTTAGGACGTCACTGACCATCGTCAAAAGTAGAGTTAAGACTGAATGGCTAATCATGTAAGTATAAAACCCTAAATAAAGCACAATCTTAAAACAAGGGTTTTGCAAAATAAAGGGCGGGAGAGAAACAGAAAGCGGTGACTTACTACGAAGTTTGGAGGTTGAAATCAGACTCGGGTTTGGAAGGGAGAAGAGAATGTTGCCGATAATACCCGATTCGTTATGGAGCCGCCGTCGGATAATGAGGTTTGGAGGACGAGAATAGAGGGTTGAGTAACCCGATCCGATCTATTTATTTATGCGGTTGTCGGTTTCTTTTTTTTTCTTTTTCTTTTTTCCCTTTTTTTTTTCTTCTTTTTAAATTTTTTATTTTTCATTATCTTGTATGTAAATTATATTTTCTGAACCAATGGGTGTTCTTATGTTTCTTCTTGGAGTGATAAATGCGCATAAAATAGTAGCAATTAAGACAAAGCTAAATTCCATTCACATAACTGTGATCTTTTAACATACACTAAAAAATATTATAAGTGAGTGCACATCAAAAATTATTTTACACTATACTTTTTTATATCTTTATTAACTTTCTTTTTTAAATCTTAAAACTCATTTACACAAATATAGAATTCCTAACAATAAATTTAGTTAAAAATTCAATAAAATAAACTTTAATTCTTGACACTGATATTATAAATTATTCAATTATTATTTTGAAAATTCTTAATTTCATCAAAATTAGCTCTAATTTTAAAAGAAATTTTTCATAAAATTGTGAATTAGAGTAGTTAGTTGTGAAAGTTCTGGTTGAGCGTTTTAGTTGGTTTGGTTTATCCGATAATGAAGATTATTAAGCCGAACAAAAACCAATAAATATGAAAACCATATCAAATCAACCAAATTAAATTTGATTGATTTTGTTGGTTATCCGACTTAACCGAACTAAAAACGATCCACGTTTTATGTTTAGAATATTCATTGTAATTTGAAATAAAACCTGAATATATTATTCAAATATTCTTATTTAGCATTTTAATGTTTTTTAATAGTAATTTTGACACATATATAATAAATAAATGTTATTGGATCACAAAATTAATCTAAAAAAATTATTAGAACATTAATAATTCTGAAAATATAATAAAAATTAGATTAGTTTGGTTAAACCGATAATCAAACTAAAAAAATTATGAGCCGATTATAAACCAATCTAGTTTCAAAACCAAACTAAACCAACCGAAATGAATTGGTGTGGTTGGTTTATTTGATTTAACTAAAGATAGCTCATCCCTAGTGGAAGTTGTCTTAATTGATAATTTAGGTTTCATTAACTTCATCAAAACCGTATACATGTAATCAAATATCATTGATTTTAATATATTTTAATTGGATGGGTTATACGAAAAGGACTAAAATTGCAACAAAGAAGAAGGGTAACTTAATCGTATATTTTCTTAGTACGAGATGATTTTTTTTGTATGAATAGAATTTGCCTTAAGACTAAAAAGAGCACAAAATCTAACTCGGTATATTCCAGGGAACTTTTATCAATCGTCCTCTTTTAAGTTTCAAAATACACAAACTTCTTTTCTCGAAAACATATTGTAAAAAACCCTAGTTTTAGGAAATTTGAGAAAAAATAAAAATAAAAATAATAATAACCGGGCTGCAAATATTTGTAGTTTTTCAAAAAAGATTGTTTTGATCATAAGAACATGAAATTGATGTTCATATGTAATTTCAAAACATAAAAAATTATTTTACCGAAATTAAAAACAAGTATAACATGTTTTAGGAAGAGATTTTTCACGTATCAGGCAGAACAAATTTCCATTATATTTTTAAGCAGAAAAAATGCGATATAGCGAGGTTGTAACAAATTTGATACTTAATCTCTTAACGTGTGCAATAAAAGTAGATTCATAGAGTGTTTTCTATAGATAGTATTATTCGATTTTTGTTGTCAAAGAGGGGAAGACAAAGTAAGAAAATCTTTTTTTTTTTGGAAAAAATAGAGTGAAAGCTAATGAAGTAGAATCGTTGTTTTATTAAAATAAGGGTTAGCGGTGTAATTTTACTGTATGTTATCCTTAAACTTAATTAATTTTGAAACGGAACTAGAAACCTATTCTTACAGGTGAGGAACCCCTTAAAAGTTGAACCCCCCAACAAATAACTCTTATACAAATGCTCCTCCACTAATTTGCACCAGAATTGTTTATCAAAATTATTGATGAAATGAATATAATAAATCACATATAATGTTAGAAATAGATGCATAATTTATTATTGAAGTTCAAAAAAAATGCTACCTTTACTAAGGGAATAATGGAAAAAAGAATAATTTGCATTCAGGGGCAAATGGAAGGATTATATACACATATCGAGTAAATACGCTATAGGCTATTCTAAAAATAGCAAAGGGAATATCTACATATCTATTGATCTTGCAAAAAAATGCAACCACTTCTCAAATCATATAATGTCATCTTCCTAATTTGAAGCTAAACACATTGAAAATATTTTTCTTCAATATGAAAATTTTGGAGAAAATTTATAAAAAACTCGTGCACTCAATTCCCACACATAAAGACCCCTCCATTGCAATGAGCAAATATCCTAACATCTTTGCATTCGTGTAGTTTTTATTTCTTTTTTCTGTGCTGTTTTATTTTCTTCGCGTTTTAGTTCTGTAACAACTATTATTTTATTCAGGGAAAAAAATATGTTCTTATTTATTTTAGTTCTCAATCTAGAGTTGGTGGTTTCAATTTTAGCTGGTGTGTAAGCCATGCATTACAAATAACACATTGTAAAAAATAATGTTAATGAATTAATTTATTATGCGAAATACAGTGAATTTGTTATCATAAATGTGTTACAGTTTGAATTTATTAATTTTCTTAATAAACAATTTTTGTTATGCAATTAATATATTTTTTATTTAAATAAAAAATAAATTTTCATTTTAATATATGCAAAAATGAGTTACATATTAATATTTTTTAGGATTTAATATTCATTAAGCAAATAAATGAAAGTTGGTATTCTGAACTAATTTTAAAAATAGTGTTTTTATGAATTTCTAATAGTTATGTACATAGTTTTTTTTGATAAAAAAGTGCTACTTATGCATATATATTTTTGAATCCAACATTAGCTTTCAAGACATATTTTATAAAAAATAAATGATATATGGATTGAATTCAAACATTGCTTTAGAGAAAGAAAAAAAATACTTGAAAGTGAAAGTGTAATTGTATCGAATCAATTTTATTTTATGCACTTAAAGCTCATATAGTTAATATCAAAATCAGAAATAAACGTAAGATATTATCAAAATGATAAACAAAATATTTGTTTAACAACTAAAAGAAACGTTAGGTGAAAAAAGGACTTGGCGTATTACAAAACACACAGTGAATTTAAATATGTAAAAAATAATAATTTGATGTTAATACATTGTTTCGTTCCCCAATAATATTAATTTATAATGAAACTTTTCAGAAAACAATTAACGTCTGTCTCAAAAATATAATAAAATACAAAGAAAAATATTTCTATCATAATATCAATTGAAAATAACCAAAATATACCATTTTCGTAAAAAACATAATAAGAAAATATATTTATTTTTTGAAAATACAAAATACAGATGTTCATCACTTATCGTAAATTTCAATGTGATTATTTAAAAAAAGTAATTTTACTAACAAAGAATCAACTTGAAACACCAAATTGGGAAACCAATAACGTTGTATACAATTTTTTGAAAATTAAATACTTTACTTACTACAGAAATAGGTACAAGAGATAGAAACAATCAGGGGTCAAACTGTGGTAGAAGTATCACAAAACAATTAGACTCAAAACACTGTATGATCCCTAAAACGCAAGGATCGGAGAAAACAAAACAACAAGCATGTGCCATATTATAGGAAATAAACTAAATCCAATGTCTTCCTTTATTCCTTCGGGAGTTTAGTAATTGCATCGCAGATAATGTTTTTGCAAATATCCATGTTCGATGATTGTTGCAACTCCCATATGCCAAAAAAATGGGCAAAGGGGAGCATATCCATGTTCGGAAGATCCTCCGTTCCAGGTTTCTTTTCGAACTGACAAAGGGGAGGCATGACCAAAATCGGCAAAGATAAGTTCCCATCCTCTCTTCTCATCTCTAATATTAGTTCTTTTCAGCAATTGTTTGCAATCTATCATTATTTTTGCGAGGTACCGATTCTCCGACTTACGAAAACCGACATCAATACGTCCACTGTATCAATTGCCGAGCAAACGAATGCCGGAAAACCGTACCGTTATGGTTAAAGAAGAGGTAGAAGATAGAAGAAGAAAGAAAAAGATAGAACAGAACAGAAACAACAGAACAATATCAGAATCTCACAATCGCAACGGAACAACATATAATAGATAATGAATAATCTTTAAACAAAGAACTATATCAGTTATTACATTACATCACATTACATTACATCACATTACATTACATTACATCATCAGAGTGTACAACAACAACAACAAACAGTGGAAAAGAAATACTATATACTAGTGAATACGTCATTCCATCCAACTTGCCTCCAGCAACTCCTGAATTCCAGAACATCCTGATAAACCTGACTCTTGACTGTCCGTGTGGAAATTGGTGGGCACGCAGAGTTTAGGAAGGAAAATAATAAACTCCGAGTCAGTCATGGGACTGGTGTGAGAACTTAAAATAGTCTATCTTTAAAAACAAACAACAGAATAATTTTTTGAAGTCAATTCGCAATGCTTGTTTTGAAAATGTAACTACCATAAGACCTCCCGCCACACACACAATGCAAACGCAGACTTGGAGGAGATTTCTTCTTATGTTAGTCAAAGATGCTTACTACGTAAAATTAAATCATTTTTGATATTATTATTAGTTCATAGTGTAGAAAACATTTCGAAAGTAGAATATAAATCTTAGCCAGCATAGGTACCATTATATCATGCCTACTATAGCTACCATATTAGATGGCAGGTTCTACAACTAAAACCGTACAAGGTTCGTATTGTTTCTTTGGATTTCCAACAAATGGTCAGGCCAAGGAACTTCCCATTGCCACATGGGTACGCCTCTGGAAAGACGACCCAAGAACCTAACCGGATCTCTGCCAACACAAGGCCGGGCTACCCCTAACTGGGTAACTACTAACACAAATATGTCATTCCCCGATCGTAACCGATCTATATCCGAGGATCCTAGATTTTCAACAACCACAAAGCAATAAATTTGCAGCAACAACATAGGTTGAGCATCTGGGCTCCATACCATGATATCACCTCTATCCAGAAGGAATGACATACACTAAAGGGGCGCTACCCCCTAATAACCTTTCTTCATCCTTCCTGTTTTGACCATTTCCACGGTGTAAGGTCCGACGAAGTCTCGTCCACAAAGCCACGCTTTATATAAAAGTTGTGCTTTGATCATCAAATGCTCAACAGCACTTCGTATGCCACATTATCAATTTAGGAATGTATCACTAGTAACCATCAACTACATAACCTCTAAGGGTGTTAAGCTAAGAGAATAAATTCTCCGCCACCAACGGGAATATATTTGATAGAAACCAGCTTTACATCTCAAATTGTAACGTCAGACACACAATCCATACAAGTCCGTTCCGGGATCGAACGGAACCGAAGGCACTTACAAAGAAGTCCTTGCAATCCGGATATTCACTAATCACGACCGGACTTCCCATCACAATGGGTAATAAATTTCTATATCGGAGATCAGCCGATGCAGAAACATTCGACGGTAATCCTTCCGTTTTCACAAATATCCGGTCTTCAACACCGGTCATCAAATGCAATACATAACGACGTATCACATATTCAGAATGGGTTATACGACCCCAAGGTCCTTTCCCGGCTAACCCGAATAGTGAGCGCTTATTTTAAAAATAAGTGTGGCATTCAAATTCAAGCAATCACAACAAATACCTATTTAAAGGTAAATATTGATAGTCGGTTATTTAACTATCAATAGGCGTGTTCAACATCACCAAATTCCAAATAATTTCCCAAGATTATTTATTTTCCAAAAAATATCTTTACTAGATATATAATTTTCCACACTTCAACCATTTGAAAACAAATTTTCAAATCACTTTTCATCTTTACCACTTTTTGAAAACAAATTTCGAACATTTTCCTTACGCGGAAATACTTTCATTTCAACATGGTTCATTTAAACCAATTAAATAAATCCTTACCGATTTACTTTATATTTACGTTCCAAATCCGTAAATTTATTCCCACACTTCAAAAATAAATCAACGTTTATTTTTAAACAAATTTCCCTTTCTTTTATAAATTCCATAGTGAATTTACAATTTCAAAGTATCTATGATATACAATTTCCAAATCGATTTCTAGTATTCATTTTCAATTTATCTTTAAAATATAAAATCTCAAAATATTCACTTCATATTGGAAAACATTTCCATACTTATTTAATAATAAGTAATTTACAAATCCATTTATTTTCAACACTTGGAAAATATTCAATATACTTAAATCGAAATTAAGTATATATTTCATTCTTTAAGAAATCATTCTCTTAAACACATTTGTTTGGGCCAAAACGAATGTTGCGTAAAACATCGTTACGACAACCCAAAATCTGGATTCGAAATTAAGATAGATATATAAATCCCAATACTATATAAAACATTTCCTTTCGGAAATCATTTACTATAACAACAGTGTTACAATCCACCATTTCCTTCTATTTCTCGAAAACGTCTATTTCAACAATGAATGTTGAAATCTATGGTTTCGACACTTAAATGCATTTTAAAACAACTTCAAATCGTTTTAATTATATTTAAAATATCACTTCCACAAAACACTTTAATATATTATTCACTGTCCTAAAATCGTGAATATTCTTCGTTAACCGAATTCAACATTTTTTCTACACATTTTGTTTTAAAGGATTATCCACCGTCCAAAATCGTGAATATATCACCTTTAAAAATCTAAAATAATTGACTTATCAAAATAAGTCGGTTTCGGATTTATAAAACAATGTTTATAAATCCCCATTTATATTTTTATAAGGACTTCAATTTACAAGATTTAAAATCTTACTACTTATAAAATTCCATTTATAACCTCAATTTCAGCATTAACAGAACTTCTTTTATAATTCCATTATTTCGATTTATAAAATATATATTATATAAATCTCATCTATAAACCATTTATACTTATTCGAAAATCTCAATTAAAATGCCAAAATCCGATTTATAAGTTAATTACTTATAAATCTTTTATTTTACAAAAATCTATTCATTTTATAATTTCACAATTTATAAATCTATAAATTTTATTCACTTATGAAATCCATTTATACTTCATTTTAACACTTATAAAAACTCGTTTTATAATTCCTATATTTTTTTATTTATAAATATTAATCTTAGAAATCTTTTATATAAACCGTTTATAATAATTCAAAAATCTCAATTTAAATAAACCAATCCTTTTAATAATTTACAAAAGTTATTTAAAACTTATATAACTCCAAAATTATACTTAAGTATTATTTTCCAAAAAAATATATCTTTTATAACAATAAAATTATAATGTTTATTTATTTTAACAATTCAAAATTTAATAAAACGTATACTTTCAAAAATCACTTTAAAATTCTTTTTAAAATCAAAATCATTATTTTAAAACTTCAAAAATGGATCCGATGATGCAACGGCACCAAATAGTCAATCATGACAAACCAAACATCATATATCGATATGATAATCAACGAATATCACAATATCTGTAAACAAATAAATACTGGTGAGGAATCCAGTTGGATCCCTCCAACCTGTGTCCCTGCATCCACAAACATTAGCACAATACCAATTCCTTTCCAGTACGGAATTATCGCGGTATATGGGATTCATAAAATATTATCCGCTATTATGCGGCGCAATAGGGTCTCATCCGCTATATAATGCGGGAAAATCAACTCCAAGTACATATATAATACCAATTTCACTTTGCAGTGAAATATTCGCGGTATATGTTTTAATAAATAACCTCCGCTTACTAACGGCGCATAATGTCTATTTTAACCATCAATATATAACTATCATCATTCAAACATACAATAAAACAACTTTAAATATAACTATTTAAAATTTAAATCGAAACAATTCGATTGAGTGAGAAGTTCTCACCTCGCTTTCAATTTAGTTTCCGCGTTTTATTTCGAATAAAATTAAACGTGCATTTGATATTACCCAAAATTCTCACTAGCTCCAAACGACTCCAATCCAGTTCCATTGCGTAGTGCCCGTAAAATCGAAACCAACGCAATTCGTTTCGTTGAAATCCGACCTCGTATGAAAAAGATATAACATTTTAAACATTATACAATCAATTTACATTTTATTTTAAATTTTAAAACCCTACATCAATTATCAGCCGTTGGATTTCACTGCCCTAGATCGGGAACGCACGTACCCTTCTTCCCCATCTATAGTGAAAATCGCGTACAACAACCCATAGCCGCCTCCAATCAAGCAATTTTCGCAACCACCTCATTGACTTCCACCACGATCAAGTGACGCCAAATGAACGGCCATCACGAACACCACCAACGCCCCAAGTATGGAAGAGCTCGGTCAACCCTAGCTCCATCAAATTGCGTGCGAACGGCGCGTCTTCCAGCTCAATTTCCCATCGATCCGTTGACCCAATCACGATCATAGCCGTTGGATATCTAGAACTCCAAGTACTCTACAACTTTCATGTTGGGAGTTTCGCGAATTGATTGACAGATTTGAAGTTAAAGCGAGGAGAAGTTGGTGATTTCCTGGCCGTTCGTGGAGATAGTGGCGGCTGCGTATAAAACCCTAGTTTTATTTCCTTTTGCAATTTGTGAATAAGATTGTGCTTTTATAGAAATTCTGACGAACACTATTCATTTTCAAATTTCCGAACTTCAAATCTCGCGCAGTGACCGGCGTTTCTAGGGTTTAACGCACGTTCTGGACACAATGGAATAGGTTTCGGAGGCTAATTCGATCATCTGTGCGAGTTACGGCAATAAACGATCAATTTAAATTAAATCGATTTAAACTAATTTCTACGCGTTTTGGCTTGCCCCGGACAAACAGTAAATCCGATTGACACAAAATTTGAAACCTTACAATAATATCACATTATGGATCCGATGAAACTAGTTTTGTCGAAATCCGAGATTGTTTGAAAAATGGCTATTTTAACCCGTCAATTAAATATTAATTCAATTTTTCACAAATTTACTTTTAGTTTGATTTTAAAAGTTCTATAACATTATTATAACTCCAATATGATATAATAAAATTTTACAAATCATTTTCAATCATATTTAACCCAATTTTCAATTATTTCTGTAATTTCCAATATTAAATTATCGATTTAATTATCCAATTATTCGAAATAAAATTTATTCGACTTATAAAATTTACTTATTAATATTTTAAGCAATTAAATGTACGAATTTTAATTGACAGAAATTCTAGGTCGTTACAAACTTCCCCCCTTAAAAGAATTTCGTCCTCGAAATTACCAAGTAAGAAAAAGTTACAGAATCCATTAACTTTCCAAAACAATAGTTAACTTCTTACAATAACTTTACTAAGTTTTCAAATCATACTTATTTATCTTTTCAAACCAAAATCAATTATTCAACTTCCAATTCCAAATCAAATTTTAGTTTTCACAAATTTTTTCAATTTTCTCAAAAATATTCTAACGCCTTAAATTTTCGAAAAAATTTGCCATAGTCTCCTTTGCGCGGCTCGATCCAAAAAAAATAAGAGTATATATATCACAAATATACATCTCATCAAGTGATGAGGCATCCCGCAGGGAAAAAAGTGTAAAAGTACGGTATGTAATCCGAGATATGTACCTTATTTATTATTAGCGAGCGTATACGGCTAATATAGCGCGAAAGCGAGCTCCAAATGCGAAGCAAGCATAATCTGCACCTACTAAACACTCAACAAACAAATGAGAAACATGTATATATGAAAATAATATCAATATACATCATATAGCAACATAATAACCAACAATGCAACCATCAAACAACTATCATTCAATTAACATCCATAACCAAATCAATTACATTCACTTCTCATTAATATTCAATGAATTGGTTTTCCAATTTAAATCACATTTGATTCGTTAACATTGGATTTACTAACATTCATTCATATTCAATTAGTTTACATACACCAATTTATATTCAAGTTAGTTCACTTCCAAATCAAATTCAATTCTATTCATTTACTTCCAATTTGGATTCAATTACTTTAGCTTTCAAATTTTGCTAATTCAACTTCATTAATACTTAATGAATTATACACAATCAATTAACAACCATATAACAACCAATGTACATCCAATATAACCAAATTTATTCAATTTACATTTCTTTACATTCAATTTGGTTCAACACTTTTAATTTCAATTGGTTGATATTAAATTGACTTCCATTCAATTTATTCAATCTCTCAACTTCATTAGCTTCTAATGAATTAACACTTATATTCATTGTTTCATATCAATTATTTTACATTCAATTGATTAACATTCAATCTATTTATCAATTCAATTGCTAATTCGTTTAACAATATAAAGTTGAATTTCATTTATATAACTCAAGTTCAAATTGATCACTTCCCTTGATTAATTTACTTCGATACCAAAATCAACTTTATTCAACTTCACTTAAGTTATATTCCATTTTAACCATCATTTGTTTAACTTAACTTATATTTCCATTTCTCCATTTCAAATTCCAATTTTATTCAACCCATCTTAAGTTAAATTCAAATATATTTTTATTCACTTCCATTCATTCAAGTTAAACTTTAATTCTAGGATTAAAATTTTCATTCATCTTTATTTGTTTGCTTTATTAATATCAACATCACTTGATAGGTTCAATAGTTGGTTCATTTTAACTTTTCACATTATCTAGATAGAGTTTCCAGAATTCAATTGCCCGGTTTTACTCCAAACACATTTTGAAATTATAATCAACTCAAATCCAATTTCCTATGGAAGCAATCCATCACTTTAGAAACTCGAAAATGAATTCTAATGATGTGGCCATCATCATCAGGATTATTTTCCAGCGACCGAAGTGAGTTCAATGCGTCCTCACTTCCACGAATTCATTTTAAAACAATTCTCATTCAATTCTCACTATTTCTTAGACTCATGGATCAAATTCGATTCAGTGGGATCTTTCACTCACATTTTTTTCCACCAAGAACGTTTTATGAAACTCTCTGACCCCCGAATTTGGAGTATCCTACTTTCACGTGATTCACAGGGTTCCACTTTTCAAAATTCCTGGGATTTAAATTCTGGTTTAAATCAAATTTAGTTATTCTTCCTTTGAATAAATCATACTTATAGAATTTTATTTGGTAATAAACCCTTTCAAACTCTAAGTTCTTATATTTGATTATTTCATTAACAACCAAACATCCAAAGATATATAATATATATTCAGAAAATTATTCCTTCTATATCAAAATATAATTTTCAGGCAAAATTATTCATTTACTCGCTTTAAAACAATATCGTGTCAAATTGTTCTGTACAAGTGTTTAGAGATCCCTATCAACAACGTTAATTGCTCGTATTGACCAGAATCCATATACCACCCAACAAACCAATCATCACAATATAAAACAATTTATATTCACTAACAAATACGCGCTCGTATCTATTATTACACTCAAACTCATTCTAGAGTACTACTGACTCTATCTCTAATGAGTAATTCCCAACAGAGCCATGGTTGTCGCTTAACCATATGCTCTGTTACCAAATGTGAGGTACCGATTCTCCGACTTACGAAAACCGACATCAATACGTCCACTGTATCAACTGCCGAGCAATCGAATGCCGGAAAACCATACCGTTATGGTTAAAGAAGAGGTAGAAGATAGAAGAAGAAAGAAAAAGATAGAACAGAACAGAAACAACAGAACAATATCAGAATCTCACAATCGCAGCGGAACAACATATAATAGATAAATGAATAATCTTTAAACAAAGAACTATATCAGTTATTACATTACATCACTTTACATTACATTACATCATCAGAGTGCACAACAACAACAACAACAAACAGCGGAAAAGAAATACTATATACTAGTGAATACGCCATGCCATCCAACTTGCCTCCAGGAACTCCTGAATTCCAGAACATCCTGATAAACCTGACTCTTGACTGCCCGTGTGGAAATTGGTGGGCACCCAGAGCTTAGGAAGAAAAACAATAAACTACGAGTCAGTCATGGGACTGGTGTGAGAACTTAAAATAGTTTATCTTTAAAAACAAACAACAGGATAATTTTTTGAAGTCAATTCGCAACGCTTGTTTTGAAAATGTAACTACCATAAGACCTCCCACCACACACACAATGCAAACGCAGACTTGGAGGAGATTTCTTCTTATGTTAGTCAAAGATGCTTATTATGTAAAATTAAATCATTTTTGATATTATTATTAGTGCATAGTGTAGAAAACATTTCAAAAGTAGAATATAAATCTTAGCCAGCATAGGTACCATTATATTATGCCTACTATAGCTACCATATTAGATGGCAGGTTCTACAACTAAAACCGTACAAGGTTCGTATTATTTCTTTGGATTTCCAACAAATGGTCAGGCGAAGGAACTTCCCATTGCCACATGGGTACGCCTCTGGAAAGACGACCCGAGAACCTAACCGGATCTCTGCCAACACAAGGCCGGGTTACCCCTAACTGGGTAACTACTGATACGAATATGTCATTCTCCGATCGTAACTGATCTATATCCGAGGATCCTCGATTTCCAACAACCACAAAGCAATAAATTTGCAGCAACAACATAGTTCAAGTATCTGGGCTCCATACCATGATACCACCTCTATCCAGAAGGAATGACATACACTAAAGGGGCGCTACCCCCTAATAACCTTGCTGCATCCTTCCTGTTTTGACCATTTCCGGGCTGTGAGGTCCGACGAAGTCTCGGCCACAAAGCCACGCTTTATATAAAAGCTGTGCTTTGATCATCAAATGCTTAACAGCACTTCGTATGCCATATTACCAATTTGGGAATGTATCACTAGTAACCATTAATTACATAACCTCTAAGGTGTTAAGCTAAGAGAATAAATTCTCCGCCACCAAACGGGAATATATTTGATAGAAACCAGCTTTACATATCAAAATGTAACGTCAGACACACAATCCATACAAGTCCGTTTCGGGATCGAACGAAACCGAAGGCACTTACAAAGAAGTCCTTGCAATCCGGATATTCACTAATCACGACCGAACTTCCCATCACAAAGGGTAATAAATTTCTATATCGGAGATCAGCCGATGCAGAAACATTCGACGGTAATCCTTCCGTTTTCACAAATATCCGGTCTTCAACACCGGTCATCAAATGCAATCCATAACGACGTATCACATATTCAGAATGGGTTATACGACCCCAAGGTCCTTTTCCGGCTAATCCGAATAGTGAGCGCTTATTTTAAAAATAAGTGTGGCATTCAAATTCAAGCAATCACAACAAATACCTATTTAAAGGTAAATATTGATAGTCAGTTATTTAACTATCAATAGGCGTGTTCAACATCACCAAATTCCAAATAATTTCCCAAGATTATTTATTTTCCAAAAATATCTTTACTAGATATATAATTTTCCGCACTTCAACCATTTGAAAACAAATTCTCAAATCACATTTCATCTTTACCACTTTTGAAAACAAATTTCGAACATTTTCCTTACGCGGAAATACTTTCATTTCAACATGGTTCATTTAAACCAATTAAATAAATCCTTACCGATCTACTTTATATTTACGTTCCAAATCCGTAAATTTATTCCCACACTTCAAAAATAAATCAACGTTTATTTTTAAATAAATTTCCCTTTCTTTTATAAATTCCATAGTGAATTTTCAATTCCAAAATATCTATGAATATACAATTTCCAAATCGATTTCTAATATTCATTTTCAATTTATCTTTAAAATATAAAATCTCAAAATATTCACTTCATATTGGAAAACATTTCCATACTTATTTAATAATAAGTAATTTACAAATCCATTTATTTTCAACACTTGGAAAATATTCAATATACTTGAATCGAAATTAAGTATATATTTCATTCTTTAAGAAATCATTCTCTTAAACACATTTGTTTGAGCCAAAACGAATGTTGCGTAAAACATCGTTATGACAACCCAAAATCACTAGTATAGGGATTCAAAATTAAGATAGATATATAAATCCCAATACTATATAAAACATTTCCTTTCGGAAATCATTTACTATAACAACAGTGTTATAGTCCACCATTTCCTACTATTTCTCGAAAACGTCTATTTCAACAATGAATGTTGAAATCTATGGTTTCGACACTTAATGCATTTTAAAACAACTTCAAATCGTTTTAATTCTATTTAAAATATCACTTCCCCAAAACACTTTAATATATTATTCACTGTCCTAAAATCGTGAATATTCTTCGTTAACCGAATTCAACATTTTTTCTACACATTTTGTTTTAAAGGATTATCCACCGTCCAAAATCGTGAATATATCTCCTTTAAAAATCTAAAATAATTGACTTGTCAAAATAAGTCGGTTTCGGATTTATAAAACAATGTTTATAAATCCCCATTTATATTTTTATAAGGACTTCAATTTACAAGATTTAAAAATCTTACTACTTATAAAATTCCATTTATAACCTCAATTTCAGCATTAATAGAACTTCTTTTATAATTCCATTATTTCGATTTATAAAATATATATTTTATAAATCTCATCTATAAACCATTTATACTTATTCAAAAATCTCAATTAAAATGCCAAAATCCGATTTATAAGTTAATTACTTATAAATCTTTTATTTTACAAAAATCTATTCATTTTATAATTTCACAATTTATAAATCTATAAATTTTATTCACTTGTGAAATCCATTTATACTTCATTTTAACACTTATAAAAACTCGTTTTATAATTCCTATATTTTTTTATTTATAAATATTAATCTTAGAAATCTTTCATATACACCGTTTATAATAATTCAAAAATCTCAATTTAAATAAACCAATCCTTTTGATAATTTACAAAACGTTATTTAAAACTTATATAACTCCAAAATTATACTTAAGTATTATTTTCCAAAAAAATATATCTTTTATAACAATAAAATTATAATGTTTATTTATTTTAACAATTCAAAGTTTAATAAAACGTATACTTTCAAAAATCACTTTAAAATTCTTTTTAAAATCAAAATCATTATTTTAAAACTTCAAAAATGGATCCGATGATGCAACGGCACCAAATAGTCAATCACGACAAACCAAACATCATATATCGATATGATAATCAACAAATATCACAATATCTGTAAACAAATAAATACTGGTGAGGAATCCAGTTGGATCCCTCCAACCTGTTTCCCTGCATCCACAAACATTAGCACAATACCAATTCCGTTCCAGTACGGAATTATCGCGGTATATGGGATTTATAAAATATTATCCGCTATATAATGCGGGAAAATCAACTCCAAGTACATATATATAATACCAATTTCACTTTGCAGTGAAATATTCACGGTATATGTTTTTAATAAATAACCTCTGCTTACTAACGGCACATAATGTCTATTTTAACCATCAATAGATAACAATCATCATTCAAACATACAATAAAGCAATTTTAAATCTAACTATTTAAAATTTAAATCGAAACAATTCGATTGAGTGAGAAGTTCTCACCACGCTTTCAATTCAGTTTCCGCGTTTTATTTCGAATAAAATTAAACGTGCGTTTAATTTTATCCGAAATTCTCACTAGCTCCAAACGACTCCAATCCAGTTCCATTGCGTAATGCTTGTCAAAACGAAACCAACGCAATTCGTTTCGTTGAAATCCGACCTCGATGAAAAAAATATAACATTTTAAACATTATACAATCAATTTACATTTTATTTTAAATTTTAAAACCCTACATCAATTATCAGCCATTGGATTTCACTGCCCTAGATCTGGAACGCACGTACCCTTCTTCCCCATCTACAGTGAAAATCGCATACAACAACCCATAGCCGCCTCCAATCAAGCAATTTTCGCAACCACCTCATTGACTTCCACCACGATCAAGTGACGCCAAATGAACGGCCATCACGAACACCACCAACGCCCCAAGTATGGAAGAGCTCGGTCAACCCTAGCTCCATCAAATTGCGTGCGAACGGCGCGTCTTCCAGCTCAATTTCCCGTCGACCCGTTGACCCAATCACGATCATAGCTGTTGGATATCTAGAACTCAAAGTGCTCTACAACTTTCATGTTAGGAGTTTCGCGAATTGATTGACGGATTTGAAGATAAAGCGAGGAGAAGTTGGTGATTTCCTGGCCGTTCATGGAGATAATGGCGGCTGCGTATAAAACTCTAGTTTTATTTCCTTTTGCAATTTGTGAATAATATCGTGCTTTTATAGAAATTCTGACGAACACTTCATTTTCAAATTTCCGAACTCCAAATCTCGCGCAGTGACCGGCGTTTCTAGGGTTTAACCCGCGTTCCGGCCACAATGGAATAGGTTTCGAAGGCTAATTCGATCATCTGCGTGAGTTACGGCAATAAACGATCAATTTAAATTAAATCGATTTACACTAATTTCAACGCGTTTTGGCTTGCCCCGGAGAAACGGTAAATCCGATTGGCACAAAATTTGAAGATTTATAATAATATCATATTACGGATCCGATGAAACTAGTTTCGTCGAAATCCGAGACTGTTTGAAAAATGGCTATTTTAACCCGTCAATTAAATATTAATTCAATTTTTCACAAATTTACTTTTAGTTTGATTTTAAAAGTTCTATAACATTATTATAACTCCAATATGATATAATAAAATTTTACAAATCATTTTCAATCATATTTAACCCAATTTTCAATTATTTCTGTAATTTCCAATATTAAATTATCGATTTAATTATCCAATTAAATCCAATTATTCGAAATAAAATTTATTCGACTTGTAAAATTTACTTATTAATATTTAAATCAATTAAATGTACGAATTTTAATTGACAGAAATTCTAGGTCGTTACAAACTTCCCCCCTTAAAAGAATTTCGTCCTCGAAATTACCAAGTAAGAAAAAGTTACAGAATCCATTAACTTTCCAAAACAATAGTTAACTTCTTACAATAACTTTACTAAGTTTTCAAATCATACTTATTTATCTTTTCAAACCAAAATCGATTGTTCAACTTCCAATTCCAAATCAAACTTTAGTTTTCACAAATTTTTTCAATTTTCTCAAAAATATTCTAACGCCTTAAATTTTCGAAAAAATTCGCCATAGTCTTCTTTGCGCGGCTCGATCCGAAAAAAAATGACAGTATATATATCACAAATATACATCTCATCAAGTGATGAGGCATCCCGCAGGGAAAAAAGTGTAAAAGTACGGTATGTAATCCGAGATATGTACCTTATTTATTATTAGCGAGCGTATACGACTAATATAGCGCGAAAGCGAGCTCCAAATGCGAAGCAAGCGCAATCTGCACCTACTAAACACTCAACAAACAAATGAGAAACATGTATATAAATATCAATATACATCATATAGCAACATAATAACTACATGTGCCAATAATGCAACCATCAAACAACTATCATTCAATTAACATCCATAACCAAATCAATTACATTCACTTCTCATTAATATTCAATGAATTGGTTTTTCAATTTAAACCACATTTGATTCATTAACATTGGATTTACTAACATTCATTCATATTCAATTGGTTTACATTCACTAATTTATATTCAAGTTAGTTCACTTCCAAATCAAATTCAATTCTATTCATTTACTTCCAATTTGGATTCAATTACTTTAGCTTTCAAATTTTGCTTATTCAACTTCATTAATACTTAATGAATTATACACAATCAATTAACAACCATATAACAACCAATGTACATCAAATATAACCAAATTTATCCAATTTACATTTCTTTACATTCAATTTGGTTCAACACTTTTAATTTCAATTGGTTGATATTAAATTGACTTCCATTCAATTTATTCAATCTCTCAAACTTCATTAGCTTCTAATGAATTAACACTTATATTCATTGTTTCATATCAATTATTTTACATTCAATTATTAACATTCAATCCATTTATCAATTCAATTGCTAATTCGTTTAACAATATAAAGTTGAATTTCATTTATATAACTCAAGTTCAAATTGATCACTTCCCTTGATTAATTTACTTCGATACCAAAATCAACTTTATTCAACTTCACTTAAGTTATATTCCATTTCAACCATCATTTGTTTAACTTAACTTATATTTCCATTTCTCAATTTCAAATTCCAATTTTATTCAACCCATCTTAAGTTAAATTCAAATATATTTTTATTCACTTCCATTCATTCAAGTTAAACTTTAATTCTAGGATTTAAATTTTCATTCATCTTTATTTGTTTGCTTTATTAATATCAACATCACTTGATAGGTTCAATAGTTGGTTCATTTTAACTTTTCACATTATCTAAATAGAGTTTCCAGAATTCAATTGCCCGGTTTTACTCCAAAACCATTTTGAAATTATAATCAACTCAAATCCAATTTCCTATGGAAGCAATCCATCACTTTAGAAACTCGAAAATGAATTCTAATGATGTGGCCATCATCATCAGGATTATTTTCGAGCGACCGAAGTGAGTTCAGTGCTTCCTCACTTCCACGAATTCATTTTAAAACAATTCTCATTCAAAAATATTTCCTAAAATAATATTCAATCATTTCCTTCAAACACTTTGGAAAACATTTCAATATTCCCAAGAGTTTTAAATCCCCAAACCTTTGTTTTCATTACATTTAAAACACTTTTCAAAATTCCCGGGATTTAAATTCTGGTTTAAATCAAATTTAGTTATTCTTCCTTTGGATAAATCATACTTATAGAATTTTATTTGGTTATAAACCCTTTCAAACTCTAAGTTCTTATATTTGATTATTTCATTAACAACCAAACATCCAAAGATATATAATATATATTCAGAAAATTATTCCTTCTATATCAAAATATAATTTTCAAGCAAAATTATTCATGTACCCGCTTTAAAACAATATCGTGTCAAATTGTTCTGTACAAGTGTTTAGAGATCCCTATCAACAACGTTAATTGCTCGTATTGACCAGAATCCATATACCATCCAACAAACCAATCATCACAATATAAAACAATTTATATTCACTAACAAATACGCGCTCGTATCTATTATTACACTCAAACTCATTCTAGAGTACTACTGACTCTATCTCTAATGAGTAATTCCCAATAGAGCCATGGTTGTCGCTTAACCATATGCTCTGATACCAAATGTAAGGTACCGATTCTCCGACTTATGAAAACCGACATCAATACGTCCACTGTATCAACTACCGAGCAATCGAATGCCAGAAAACCATACCGTTATGGTTAAAGAAGAGGTAGAAGATAGAAGAAGAAAGAAAAAGATAGAACAGAACAGAAACAACAGAACAATATCAGAATCTCACAATCGCAGCGGAACAACATATAATAGATAAATGAATAATCTTTAAACAAAGAACTATATCAGTTATTACATTACATTACATTACATTACATTACATCATCAGAGTGTACAACAACAACAACAAACAGCGGAAAAGAAATACTATATACTAGTGAATATGCCATGCCATCCAACTTGCCTCCAGCAACTCCTGAATTCCAGAACATCCTGCTAAACCTGACTCTTGACTGCCCGTGTGGAAATTGGTGGGCACCCAGAGTTTAGGAAGGAAAAAAATAAAATCCGAGTCAGTCATGGGACTGGTGTGAGAACTTAAAATAGTTTATCTTTAAAAATAAACAACAGGATAATTTTTTGAAGTCAATTCGCAATGCTTGTTTTGAAAATGTAACTACCATAAGACCTCCCACCACACACACAATGCAAACGCAGACTTGGAGAAGATTTCTTCTTATGTTAGTCAAAGATGCTTACTACGTAAAATTAAATCATTTTTGATATTATTATTAGTGCATAGTGTAGAAAACATTTCGAAAATAGAATATAAATCTTAGCCAGCATAGGTACCATTATATTATGCCTACTATAGCTACCATATTAGATGGCAGGTTCTACAACTAAAACCGTACAAGGTTCGTATTGTTTCTTTGGATTTCCGACAAATGGTCAGGCCAAGGAACTTCCCATTGCCACATGGGTACGCCTCTGGAAAGACGACCCGAGAACCTAACCGGATCTCTGCCAACACAAGGCCGGGTTACCCCTAACTGGGTAACTACTGACACAAATATGTCATTCCCCGATCGTAACCGATCTATATCCGAGGATCCTCGATTTCCAACAACCACAAAGTAATAAATTTGCAGCAACAACATAGGTTAAGTATCTGGGCTTCATATCATGATACCACCTCTATCAAGAAGGAATGACATACAATGGGCGCTACCCCATAATAACCTTGCCCCATCCTTCCTGTTTTGACCATTTCCGGGGTATGAGGTCCGACGAAGTCTCGTCCACAAAGCCACGCTTTATATAAAAGCTGTGCTTTGATCATCAAATGATCAACAGCACTTCGTATGCCACATTACCAATTTGGGAATGTATCACCAGTAACCATCAACTACATAACCTTTAAGGGTGTTAAGCTAAGAGAATAAATTCTTCGCCACCAACGGGAATATATTTGATAGAAACCAGCTTTACATCTCAAATTGTAACGTCAGACACACAATCCATACAAGTCCGTTCCGGGATCGAACAGAACCGAAGGCACTTACAAAGAAGTCCTTGCAATCCGGATATTCACTAATCACGACCGGACTTCCCATCACAATGGGTAATAAATTTCTATATCGGAGATCAGCCGATGCAGAAACATTCGACGGTAATCCTTCTGTTTTCACAAATATCCGGTCTTCAACACTGGTCATCAAATGCAATCCATAACGACGTATCACATATTCAGAATGGGTTATACGACCCCAAGGTCCTTTCCCGGCTAACCCGAATAGTGAGCGCTTATTTTAAAAATAAGTGTGGCATTCAAATTCAAGCAATCACAACAAATACCTATTTAAAAGTAAATATTGATAGTCGGTTATTTAACTATCAATAGGCGTGTTCAACATCACCAAATTCCAAATAATTTCCCAAGATTATTTATTTTCCAAAAATATCTTTACTAGATATATAATTTCCACACTTCAACCATTTGAAAACAAATTTTCAAATCACTTTTCATCTTTACCACTTTTGAAAACAAATTTCGAACATTTTCCTTACGCGGAAATACTTTCATTTCAACATGGTTCATTTAAACCAATTAAATAAATCCTTACCGATCTACTTTATATTTACGTTCCAAATCCGTAAATTTATTCCCACACTTCAAAAATAAATCAACGTTTATTTTTAAATAAATTTCCCTTTCTTTTATAATTCCATAGTGAATTTACAATTCCAAAATATCTATGAATATACAATTTCCAAATCGATTTCTAATATTCATTTTCAATTTATCTTTAAAATATAAAATCTCAAAATATTCACTTCATATTGGAAAACATTTCCATACTTATTTAATAATAAGTAATTTACAAATCCATTTATTTTCAACACTTGGAAAATATTCAATATACTTAAATCGAAATTAAGTATATATTTCATTCTTTAAGAAATCATTCTCTTGAAAACATTTGTTTGGGCCAAAACGAATGTTGCGTAAAACATCGTTACGACAACCCAAAATCACTAGTATAAGGATTCGAAATTAAGATAGATATATAAGTCCCAATACTATATAAAACATTTCCTTTCGGAAATCATTTACTATAACAACAGTGTTATAGTCCACCATTTCCTTCTATTTCTCGAAAACGTCTATTTCAACAATGAATGTTGAAATATTTGGCTTCGACACTTAATGCATTTTAAAACAACTTCGAATCGTTTTAATTCTATTTAAAATATCACTTCCCCAAAACACTTTAATATATTATTCACTGTCCTAAAATCGTGAATATTCTACGTTAACCGAATTCAACATTTTTTCTACACATTTTTTTTTAAAGGATTATCCACCGTCCAAAATCGTGAATATATCTCCTTTAAAAATCTAAAATAATTGACTTATCAAAATAAGTCGGTTCCGGATTTATAAAACAATGTTTATAAATGCCCATTTATATTTTTATAAGGACTTCAATTTACAAGATTTAAAAATCTTACTACTTATAAAATTCCATTTATAACCTCAATTTCAGCATTAACAGAACTTCTTTTATAATTCCATTATTTCGATTTATAAAATATATATTTTATAAATCTCATCTATAAACCATTTATACTTATTCGAAAATCTCAATTAAAATGCCAAAATCCGATTTATAAGTTAATTACTTATAAATCTTTTATTTTACAAAAATCTATTCATTTTATAATTTCACAATTTATAAATCTATAAATTTTATTCACTTGTGAAATCCATTTATACTTCATTTTAACACTTATAAAAACTCGTTTTATAATTCCTATATTTTTTTATTTATAAATAATAATCTTAGAAATCTTTTATATAAACCGTTTATAATAATTCAAAAATCTCAATTTAAATAAACCATTCCTTTTATTAATTTGCAAAACGTTATTTAAAACTTATATAACTCCAAAATTATACTTAAGTATTATTTTCCAAAAAAATATATCTTTTGTAACAATAAAATTATAATGTTTATTTATTTTAACAATTCAAAATTTAATAAAACGTATACTTTCAAAAATCACTTTAAAATTCTTTTTAAAATCAAAATCATTATTTTAAAACTTCAAAAATGGATCCGATGATGCAACTGAACCAAATAGTCAATCACGACAAACCAAACATCATATATTGATATGATAATCAACAAATATCACAATATCTGTAAACAAATAAATACTGGTGAGGAATCCAGTTGGATCCCTCCAACCTGTTTCCCTGCATCCACAAACATTAGCACAATACCAATTCCGTTCCAGTACGGAATTATCGCGGTATATGGGATTTATAAAATATTATCCTCTATTATGCGGCGCAATAGGGTCTCATCCGCTATATAATGCGGGAAAATCAACTCCAAGTACATATATAATACCAATTTCACTTTGCTGTGAAATATTCGCGATATATGTTTTTAATAAATAACCTCCGCTTACTAACGGCGCATAATGTCTATTTTAACCATCAATAGATAACAATCATCATTCAAACATACAATAAAGCAATTTTAAATCTAACTATTTAAAATTTAAATTGAAATAATTCGATTGAGTGAGAAGTTCTCACCTCGCTTTCAATTCAGTTTCCGCGTTTTATTTCGAATAAAATTAAACGTGCGTTTAATTTTACCCGAAATTCTCACTAGCTCCAAACGACTCCAATCTAGTTCCATTGCGTAGTGCTCGTCAAAACGAAACCAACGCAATTCGTTTCGTTGAAATTCGACCTCGTATGAAAAAGATATAACATTTTAAACATTATACAATCAATTTACATTTTATTTTAAATTTTAAAACCCTACATCAATTGTCAGCCGTTGGATTTCACTGCCCTAGATCTGGAATGCGTGTACCCTTCTTCCCCATCTACAGTGAAAATCGCGTACAACAACCCACAGCCGCCTCCAATCAAGCAATTTTCGCAACCACCTCATTGACTTCCACCACGATCAAGTGACGCCAAAGAACGGCCATCACGAACACCACCAACGCCCCAAGTATGGAAGAGCTCGGTCAACCCTAGCTCCATCAAATTGCATGCGAACGACGCGTCTTCCAGCCCAATTTCCTGTCGATCCGTTGACCCAATCATGATCATGGCCGTTGGATATCTAGAACTCCAAGTGCTCTACAACTTTCATGTTGGGAGTTTCGCGAATTGATTGACAGATTTGAAGATAAAGCGAGGAGAAGTTGGTTATTTCCTGGCCGTTCATGGAGATAGTGGCAGCTGCGTATAAAACCCTAGTTTTATTTCCTTTTGCAATTTGTGAATAATATCGTGCTTTTTAGAAATTCTGACGAACACTATTCATTTTCAAATTTCCGAACTCCAAATCTCGTGCAATGACCGGCGTTTCTAGGGTTTAACCTGCGTTCCGGACACAATGGAATAGGTTTCGGAGGCTAATTCGATCATCTGTGCGAGTTATGGCAATAAACGATCAATTTAAATTAAATCGATTTACACTAATTTCTACGCGTTTTGGCTTGCCCCGGACAAACGGTAAATCCGGTTGGCACAAAATTTGAAACCTTACAATAATATCACATTACGGATCCGATGAAACTAGTTTCGTCGAAATCCAAGACTGTTCGTAAAATGGCTATTTTAACTCGTCAATTAAATATTAAAATATTCAATTTTTCACAAATTAACTTTTAGTTTGATTTTCAAAGTTCTATAACATTATTATAACTCCAATATGATATAATAAAATTTTACAAATCATTTTCAATCATATTTAACCCAATTTTCAATTATTTCTGTAATTTCCAATATTAAATTATCGATTTAATTATCCAATTTAATCCAATTATTCGAAATAAAATTTATTCGACTTATAAAATTTACTTATTAATATTTAAATCAATTAAATGTACGAATTTTAATTGGCAGAAATCCTGGGTCGTTACAATTTTCTTTGATCTGATGTAGATTGGAGTTTCAATTTGTTGAAAAACACGCATGTTATGCTCCAACTATATGTGCCATATTGTCGTTGTAATTACTATGTCCACTAGTTTGTTGCAATATTTGTTGTTGTTGCTTCTATTGATCACTACATCGAACATCTCATTAATGTCATTGTAAGCAGGAGTAGGAAGCTTAAGTTTGGTTCTGTAAATTTCCTAGATGCTTTGTGAATATGAACAATTAAATTAAAGAAAAGATGAGAAATTGACTCTGGGTTCTATTTGCGTATGACACATAGCTTATCAATTGAATTATTCCATCTAAAATTCTAGCGTTATTGTGTAACTTATTTGATTTTGCTAGAAAAGAGACATTTTAGGAGCATATGTTGTATTCCAAATATGCTTACACGAAATCAATTCATTGTTCACCTCTCTGACTTAATTCTAAGCTGAATGAAACGAAAAGTCCTCATTGTTTTGTAGTTTTAATGATCAATGATCCTCTAAATTATTACTGCTCATAGGAATCTTGATAATATATTGGGAGATATGTGGGGGTAGATAAGGGATAGCATCCCTTCAACTTCCATTGAAGATGAGAGAAGAGACCTCCCTTTTGTAGCCTCGATGATTGGTACATCATCCTCTCCCGTAAGGTCTATGATAGACTAAACATTAACCCATGGATCAAACCAGATATTTGTGTTATCTCCATTAATTATCTTCCTTTTAATTTTATCCTTGATTGTTGACCTTGTGTTGTCCAGTAATTTCCACATGTATGGTGCATTATTATCTGCGTTGATGGACCAAATTTTTTTATTCTTACAATACATATTTATCATCCACTAAGACCATAAATATTTGCCTTGTATAAATCTCCATGTAAGTTTCAACGCAGTTGCCTTCATTAAATCTTGCAATTTTCTTAGACTTATGCCTCCTTCAAATATCAGTCGACATAATCTTCCCAGTACATGTTATGACTTTTGTTTTTCCACAAAAAATTTACGCACATTAATTTTGTTCATTATCGATATTGATAGCTGACAAAATTGAATACAAAACATTATCATTGAATAAATTATAGTTTTGATTAATTCAGTTCTTTCTGCTACATTTAACATCCTATGTTTCCAATTGTTAATTTTTTGTGGATTTTATCTAACAACACTCCAAAATCTTAAGATTTGAGCTTGGTTTACGATAAGGGAATTCTTAAATATGTAACTGTAACATCCCTTATCTAGAGGTCCAAACCTAAGTGCTACAGATGCTGCAGTCATCTATACTATTAACTTCCGACGATTAAATATGGCTATGTTAATGGTATCTATAATATCTGAAGCACTTGAATATGAAACAAATCACAGATTTCAAAACAACATTTCCCATTACATTTCAAAACAGATGTTCCATATTCAGATTACATAATCCCAAAACGTTTCCCAGGCAATGATAAAATATACTTATTACAAAATATGCCAAGAGCGATATATGATGATGTCCCCTTGGATGATCAAAGTCATATAGTCATAATTGACTTAATACATACACAATAGAAATAAACACAAAACAAAGAACTGCAACTCCTAAATAGCTATCTGTTAGCCTCCTACTTTCCTCTGGTAGCTTTATTCGTCATCCTACTAATACCTGAAAGAACCCAAACCCTCAGCCTACTCAAATCAATTTTGAGCACCCAAGTGTTTAAGGGAAAAACATAAACTTCGAGTCAGACATAAAGCCTAGCATGAATAATACTATACATCCCGATTATTAATGTTAAGTGATACCACACCGCCTTAGTGGAATGGGTTTTCCCTTATTAACATTCTTTTAAAACATATCTTTTGCAAATTTTTATCCTGCTTTCAAAACTGGTTAACACTGTAAAGCATTATTATCTAAACATACATATCAGGTAACAAATGGACTATCTGTCCAAACATTATAGTTTTTTGGCTTACTATTGACCTTTAGCTGACTCGGGCCTACTTGACAAAATAGAAAAAAATTACCTAACATTTGTTAGATATACCTGTTCTAGACGGTCTGTCCTTAAATATCTGTTAAACACTTCTCTTCTGGACGACCTGTCCCTAAATTAACATCTTTTAGGGTCACTTGATCCTAATGGTTTTGAGGGCTCACAGATAACCTATCTGTATACAAACGTATATTCCCTCTTGTGTGTAATTATAATTTTAGTCTTACATGTGACAAAACCCTACACACTGCAATTTTGGACTAAATTAGCTGGGGCAAATAGCTAATGTATATGGCACAACCCTATACCAGTCATATCTGGTATTCTAATATCTGAGTCATTTTCACTTAGGGATACTTTCTATAATTTTCCTTGAAAATCTTTTCGTCTGAAGTTGATTTAAAACCTTTTAAACCAAACTTAAACAAGGAACACATTTATACTCTATTCTTTACTCAAAATAACATTGCCATGTTATATATACTTTACTCAAATCTTTATTGATGAAAACCTTTAATCATTTGAAAGTACCCCTTTGGATCCTATTAAAAGTACCCTTTCGAAACTATTCATATAAACCTTTCGAAATCATTGAAATTCCTTTTCCTTCAAAAGCTAAAAACCTTATATATCCCTCTTTAAAACAAATAAACATTGCCTTTCGAAACCATAGGAAAAACCTTCCCTTTAACACATTCAAAACCATTGAAAAACATTTCCTTTGGACCTTTCGAAACCAATGGGGAACCTCCCCTTCAAAACCTTCTTTAAAACCATTTGAAGGTATTAAAACCTCAAACCCTTCGAAAGCGTTTGGGTTCAATTCAACATATGTGGAAAACACCTTTCGTAATCATTTAACACCAACTAGTCGAAACCTTTCTCTTTCAAAACCATTAGGTTATTCTTTAGAAATCACTAAGGGTCACAAGCAACAAAGTCAAAACCTTACCCTTTCGAAAGCCATAACTTATATCAGGAAATGATGGTATCAAAACCACCCATTCCAAAAGCATTGGAGAAGCGGTAGGGTTTTTATAAAACAAAACAACCCCTGTTTCGAAAGGTAGAAGGCGATAGTAAATGTGACGCCCCACCTCTATACCCACGCTAGCCAAGAACACGGAGAATAAGGCTGTTGAGGAGCGGCCATCAATAGTTAGGCCTTACACTAGTATTGGTTATCTCGATAGGAGTGGTATGTAAATATATATATTCTTTCATTTTTTATCTCTGATTTATTTTCTCCCATCGAAATACCCCAATTCCAGTATAAAACGAACTACGATGGTTCATAATAGTTTAGAACAGTAAATATAAAATATTACGCAGATAATATAATGTGGAACACAAACAAAATAGAAAGTCTCATATATACAATAACTGATGTCAGTTACAATACATTTGATACAATACATATGACACGGTACATATGATACAACTACCACAGTCGACTCAGGAAGTTACATATACAAGTACATTAACGTATATAATATATATGAATACATATTTTCCTATACAATTATACAGACTACTATAAGTGACGACGACTACTTCAAAAGATATGAAAGAACTTCGTAGCTCTAGCAGCAACCCAAAGCAGAATATCTACAACCTGAAATACTCGGTCTGACCCGAGTATTAGATTCAAAAGAAAATAATACTCGGGTCAGTCTAATTCAAACTCAGTTATTAGTGCACAGAAGCAATAATAATTAAATACTGAATAGACGACAGTAATTAAACCAAATCAGAATGCAATTTAGAATATTGAATTGAAATGAACAAACAGTTCAAACCATTGAAATATCAATTAAAATATTAATTCAAGTAGGGCTGCAGTACACGCACGCGTGCACTGCCTCGCCACTACGGAATATGGGATACGCAAAAAGATCCATAAGTCAAAACAAATAGAATATCATACACGTCATACCGTGTGGCTGCAGTTCACGCTTGCGTGCACTGCCTTGCCACTATAGTGATGTCGTACCCAAAAACTCAATACCGTGTGGCTGCAGTTCACGCTTGCGTGCACTGCCTTGCCACTACAGTGATGATGTACCCAATGAAAATTCATAAACGAGCACAAGGTCAAGTCACTGCAACCATGACTCGACTCAATGCAACGACCAAAGTCAAGGCAACCTGAAACTGAAGATTAACCAAGTAAAATGCAAACTGACACGGCGATTCACACATCAAAATGCACAAGTAAGGCCACTATATAATGTAGCAGACACATGTACAGGGTCAAAGGCACAAACAAATTATGAACTTATATGGGACAACATTACAACCATCCCAGACTAGTTCAGATAGCACAAAGAATGGCCAGAAACAACTATAAGCGAATGCATGCTACCCAGCACACAAGCAAATCCATATGCCAATTGTAAACAACAACATAGGGTATTCCAGACCAGGTGACAAACATGCCCAGGCAAAGGCGGTCCAGCATGAAGCAGTAATATAATAAATACATCCAGGTTACTGATGTAAAATTACTCGGAGCAACATACATGAAGTGGAGTTGGAACCGAGTCAACAAAATGAAACTGGAAAAATGCATACGAACATGATAGTAACAGTTCAAGGCATAGTAACAACTACATGAATAAACTGGCATAAACATGATAACATGAAATTGGAAATTAGCCAAGTTAAAGATGCAAATGAACTCGCAAGCTACATAGATGATGGGGATATGGTGATGGAAGTGCAGTGAACTACATAACACAGCAGCATTAAAAGTAGTGTTACAGAGAATATGCAACATGAAAAACATGATGGCAGTAAGGTGCTGACTGGGAACAAACTACCAAGCCATCAAGTATGTCTAAAGTTAATGCAACTGATCTTTAAGTGAATGGTATCAAGTATTTGAAATGTACTTGTAAACACTGGATAGTGTAAACATATGAATGCAAAGCAAATCAGACTCAAAGAGGAATGAAACTGGGTCAAGCAAGGACAACATCAAGTGTCACAGCCTCAACAATGAAATGGTTTTTTTTTTTAAATAACCATATATGAACACTGCAGCATAATCAGAATAGTAGAGAATGAGTGCCACCATGGAAAATGCAGTTGCAACAGGTCAAGGCAGCAGGCATTGTCTAAATGACTTAAGTGGTAAAAGTAATTTTCCCAATGCTCAGTGAACTCAATTGTCCCATAATACATCTCGAAATAAATTTCATTAAAATAGAAAATGCACATGAACGTTGTGGCAACTGTTCAAGGCAACAGAGAATATGCAACATGAAAGCTATAAACCAACTAGTATGTATACAACTAGGCCACACTGAAATTACAATTCAACTTAATTTAAATCAAGTGTGTTGTGACCACAGTGAACACGCTTAAGGCAGCGCGAGTTTCAAGTGAGAGACTTCAGTACTGTGGTCAAAACCAAATAAACATACTAATTCCCAAAATCAAATATCAACAGTTTTGAACTAAATTCCAAGTCATGACCAGAGGGGAAATACCAGTGAACTAGGCTCAAATGTGCAAGTAAATAAGGATGCAATACAGCCAAAACAAGCACATGGCAATACAGCAAGGCACATCAACATATTCCAGTAAAGTCAAACCGAAATCATCAACCGCAAAACACAAAATCAACTAAGCATCAGTGAATCACCCGAAGATAGCAAGTTCGAGCAAATAAAGTCAAGTAGCATAGTAAATCGATGTCCAAAACCAAACGAACCAAAAAAAAACACATCGAAAATCACAGATGTCAAAAGCGAGTAGAAGAAGATGTGAGTGAGAACGTTCACTCACCTTTGCCAAGAATTAGAGCAGCCGCGCGCACACAAGAACGAACGAGGAAGAGCAAAGCCCTAATTTGGAGCAGCGGAACAAACACGAGACGATGCCGCCATTTACTTTCTTATTTGCTTTAGGGTTCGGTTTCGAAAATGAAAAGAGAAATGGGGGAAACGGGTTATTAACCCTTAAAAAAAATCACGGCAACAAAGAAATGGGCCGAACGATTTTTAAAGCCCAATAAAGAAATGGACCACTAATTATTTTCAAAGCCCGTCAATCTCATTAACAATTTATAAAATAATTTCAACTCAATTTAATTACTTCAATTGGCAAATAAGCAACAGTATTTATCGTTTAAAAGTCGATTATCAATCGATGCAAATACCGGGTTGTTACAGACTCCCCTCCTTAAAGAAATTGCGTCCTCGCAATCTTAAGGAATAAATGGACAAAAGGTAACAACCATAAGAGCATGAAAGAGTAAGCTTGAACGTGTTTGCTCGATGAATTCTCTGGATTTCAAAGTGAAATCCATAGGATTTGAGAACCGCTGAACTTTCACGAGAAAAACATCTTTATTTCGAAGGTGCTGAACCCCCGAAGCATTGATATGAATAGAAGGTTGCTCAAGAATAAAAATCGGAAATCCTTAAGGCATTTCCGTAATTGGAAGACGTGGAAAACGTCATGAATAGCAGAAAATTGAGCCGGTACACTGGCGTAGTACAATATAAATGCCAAAGAAATCTTTTAATTTCCTAAAAGAAATTCACAAATTATCAACAGAATCTGATTATCAATAGATAATTCAGAAATCTCAAATCGCAAATATTCGATTATCAAAAACGATAATCAAATCAACAAGTATTCGATTATCAAAATCGAAACTCAATCTTAAATCATAAATATTCAATTATCACAAACGATAATTAAAGCTCAAATATCTAATTATCACAAGCGATAATCAGAAACAATAAATATCTGGTTATCAAAAACGATAAATCAGAAATCACAAACATCCGATTATCAAAACGATAATCAGAAATTACCACAACGGTAATCAAATTTCAAATCACAAATATTTAATTATCACAATTGATAATTAAATCACAAATATTTAATTATCACAAACGATAATTAAATCTCAAATATCTAATTATCACAAGCGATAATTAGAAACAGCAAATATCTGATTACCACAAACGATAATCAGAAATCACAAATTTTTCAATTAACGAGTCCGAAATTAACCGAAATAGCAAACGCACATGACCCACAACCACGAGTTTTACTAAATCGTTTAATTCACTTCATCGTTTCCTTGAAAGTGCAAAATTGTGTATTTTAAATAAAAAACATTTTACGTTCTCAAACGGACAAGTCCGGAATTAAGCGAATCAGTAAAAGAAAGGGGTCATAGTCCTCGATTTTTCTGAAACGTTTAAATCGCTTCCTCATTCTTTTGAAGGCGTAAACTGTAAAAATTTTGAAAATCATTTTATTTATAAAATTACAATTTACATTCTCAAACGAACAAGTCCGGAATTAAGCGAATCAGCAAAAGAAAGGGATCATAGTCCTCGATTTTACTGAAACGTTTAATTCGCTTCCTCATTCTTTTGAAAGCGCAAATCGTAAAAATTTTGAAAACAATTTTGATTTATATTTTGAAACAATTTTTAAAATATGTAATTAAAACAACGACATCAGAAGCAACTTCGATAAGTGGATTTTCATTCATCCAAAGAGTCACAAGAATCTTCTCAAAGATAGAAAGGGGTATCATACCCTAAACTTGTATTCATAACAAGTCAATAACACACGAATTCACCAATGCACAAGAATTGATAAAACTTATCAATAGAAATCACGAAAATTGGTGAAGCACAAATTCTAGAAATCCTCACAAGAAATCCAGAAAACACAAGCTAAGAGTATGAGAACTCGAACGCGAGTATGAAAACTCGAACCGGAGTATGAAAACTCGAACGCGAGTATGAAAACTCGAACCGGAGTATGAAAACTCGAACGCGAGTATGAAAACTCGAACGGAGTATGAAAACTCGAAGGAGAGTATGGAAACTCAAACGGAGTATGAAAACTCAAACGGAGTATGAAAACTCGAACAGAGTATGAAAACTCGAACGGAGTATGAAAACTCGAACAGAGTATGAAAACTCAAACGGAGTATGAAAACTCGAACGGAGTATGAAAACTCGAACAGAGTATGAAAACTCGAAGGAGAGTATGGAAACTCACCAACACGCGAGCATGAAAATTCATCAACACATGTAACGCATAACGAGAACGGGAGCACGAAAACTCACCTACATGCGAGCATGAAAACTCACCAACACGTGCAATGCAAAGCGAGAACGGGAGCACAGAATCTCACCTACACGTGAGCATGAAAATCACCAACACGGGCAACGCAAAGCGAGAACGGGAGCACGGAATCTCACCTACACGCGAGCATGAAAAATCATCAACACGTGCAACGCAAAGCGAGAACGGGAGCACGGAATCTCACCTACCCGCGAGCATGAAAAATCATCAACACGTGCAACGCAAAGCGAGAACGGGAGCATGGAATCTCACCTACACGTGAGCATGAAAATCACCAACACGGGCAACGCAAAGCGAGAACGGGAGCACGAAATCTCACCTACACGCGAGCATGAAAAATCATCAACACGTGCAACGCAAAGCGAGAACGGGAGCACGGAATCTCACCTACCCGCGAGCATGAAAAATCATCAACACGTGCAACGCATAACGAGACGCTATCTCATGGTTGTAAGCCATTAATTTTGACACACGAATGGCCCGAAGACCGTGGGGCGCTACCCCACATGTGTGAGTCGAAATCACACAGATTGAGGTCCAGACTAACCAAAAAATCAAAAGAGGTATGTGTGAGTGGAATCACACAAGTGGTGTCTAGTCTAACCTCACAATCAAAAGAAAAGTATGTGTGAATGAAATCACACAAGTGGTGTCTAGACAATCCTCAAAGCCCAAGAGATATGTGTGAGACGAAATCACACCGATGAGGCCTAGTCTAACCGTAAAAATGATCGTCATGATCAACGAGAAGTGTCAATTACACTAAGTCAGTAAATGTAAAAGTTTAGCATCATGTCCCATAACCACTTACTTAACTTAAATATTTACGAACAAACTGTAAATCTTCACTAATAAAATTTGTCACTAGAGGTTCAATCGAACAAGTCCAACAATTAACCGACGAAGTAAACGCAAGCGTTTCATACCACTTGTTTTACTAAGCCGTTTAATTAGATTTCTCATACGAGTGAAATAAAGATTTGTATATACTAATAGATTGGAAAACAGTTTCAAAAACGAGTTTGGTATTGAAAATAGAGTTGAAAACATTTTGATAAAAGAGTTTTTGATATTTACTACCAGTATTGAAACTTTTATATTTTTAAAGTGACAAATCACAAAAATGATTGTAGAAACAATCAATCACAAGAATTCACATACGAAGACGTGAATAGAATCCAAAGAAATCGATACCGAATTCATCGAAAGGTATGTTCACAAAAATCCCGAAGAAAAGGTCATCAAAGTTGCTAATAAATGATAGCAACAAATCGGGAAATAATCAAGAATCGATTAAATTCGAAAACCAAATCAATTCACTAAGATTCACATTCGAAGACGTGAATAAAATATAAAGAATTCGATTCCAAATCCATCAAAGTAGGAATACCCAAAATTCCTGAAATAGAAGTTATCAAAGTCGACAAAGGTGATAACAACTAACCGGAAAAGAAGAACCGATCAACAATTGGAAAAACAAAGCAGAACGAGTATAAATGCTTGAATGACTTTAGCAAAAGTAAAGGTCAAGTCAACATCGATATCGACAAGGCAAAGACCAAGACAATTTCTTTTATACCAAAGAAATTTTAAAACTATCAGAGAGAGGCACATGAAAACCAACAAACCATGGATAAACAGACAGAGTTGACAATTGGAATGCAATTTGTCTCAAAGATTGATACCCAAAACCCAATTGTATGGAAACTGCATTAAGTACACGAATCAGAGATAAGAATGCATATATATAGCAGTTCGAATAAACAATGCGAGTTCAAATCGAAGTGGGTACTAGTTGCAGCAATATGCAACTTGGTAGAGCATATATACACTGATACTTAGAAGTGTAAACTCAAGTGAGCAAGTGCGATAGAGAATAGCAGCAATGCTCACGAATAAGCGTTAGGAATTCATTCCTAACAATCAAAGATGATCTTAAGACAAAGATGTGAAATAAAACATCGACAAATAGTTGTAACACATGTACTATCTAAGTTATGTTTTATATTTGTTCTAAACCCCAGGCTCTGATACCAAGCTGTGACGCCCCACCTCTATACCCACGCTAGCCAAGAACACTACGATGTAGTGCTGTCAACTAGCACGGTGAATAAGGCTGTTGAGGAGCGGCCATCAATAGTTAGGCCTTACACTAGTATTGGTTATATCGATAGGAGTGGTATGTAAATATATATATTCTTTCATTTTTTATCTCTGATTTATTTTCTCCCATCGAAATACCCCAATTCCAGTATAAAACGAACTACGATGGTTCATAATAGTTTAGAACAGTAAATATAAAATATTACGCAGATAATATAATGTGGAACACAAACAAAATAAAAAGTCTCATATATACAATAACTGATGTCAGTTACAATACATTTGATACAATACATATGACACGGTACATATGATACAACTACCACAGTCGACTCAGGAAGTTACATATACAAGTACATTAACGTATATAATATATATGAATACATATTTTCCTATACAATTATACAGACTACTATAAGTGACGACGACTACTTCAAAAGATATGAAAGAACTTCGTAGCTCTAGCAGCAACCCAAAGCAGAATATCTACAACCTGAAATACTCGGTCTGACCCGAGTATTAGATTCAAAAGAAAATAATACTCGGGTCAGTCTAATTCAAACTCAGTTATTAGTGCACAGAAGCAATAATAATTAAATACTGAATAGACGACAGTAATTAAACCAAATCAGAATGCAATTCAGAATATTGAATTGAAATGAACAAACAGTTCAAACCATTGAAATATCAATTAAAATATTAATTCAAGTAGGGCTGCAGTACACGCACGCGTGCACTGCCTCGCCACTACGGAATATGGGATACGCAAAAAGATCCATAAGTCAAAACAAATAGAATATCATACACGTCATACCGTGTGGCTGCAGTTCACGCTTGCGTGCACTGCCTTGCCACTATAGTGATGTCGTACCCAAAAACTCAATACCGTGTGGTTGCAGTTCACGCTTGCGTGCACTGCCTTGCCACTACAGTGATGATGTACCCAATGAAAATTCATAAACGAGCACAAGGTCAAGTCACTGCAACCATGACTCGACTCAATGCAACGACCAAAGTCAAGGCAACCTGAAACTGAAGATTAACCAAGTAAAATGCAAACTGACACGGCGATTCACACATCAAAATGCACAAGTAAGGCCGCTATATAATGTAGCAGACACATGTACAGGGTCAAAAGCACAAACAAATTATGAACTTATATGGGACAACATTACAACCATCCCAGACTAGTTCAGATAGCACAAAGAATGGCCAGAAACAACTATAAGCGAATGCATGCTACCCAGCACACAAGCAAATCCATATGCCAATTGTAAACAACAACATAGGGTATTCCAGACCAGGTGACAAACATGCCCAGGCAAAGGCGGTCCAGCATGAAGCAGTAATATAATAAATACATCCAGGTTACTGATGTAAAATTACTCGGAGCAACATACATGAAGTGGAGTTGGAACCGAGTCAACAAAATGAAACTGGAAAAATGCATACGAACATGATAGTAACAGTTCAAGGCATAGTAACAACTACATGAATAAACTGGCATAAACATGATAACATGAAATTGGAAATTAGCCAAGTTAAAGATGCAAATGAACTCGCAAGCTACATAGATGATGGGGATATGGTGATGGAAGTGCAGTGAACTACATAACACAGCAGCATTAAAAGTAGTGTTACAGAGAATATGCAACATGAAAAACATGATGGCAGTAAGGTGCTGACTGGGAACAAACTACCAAGCCATCAAGTATGTCTAAAGTTAATGCAACTGATCTTTAAGTGAATGGTATCAAGTATTTGAAATGTACTTGTAAACACTGGATAGTGTAAACATATGAATGCAAAGCAAATCAGACTCAAAGAGGAATGAAACTGGGTCAAGCAAGGACAACATCAAGTGTCACAGCCTCAACAATGAAATGGTTTTTTTTTTTTAAATAACCATATATGAACACTGCAGCATAATCAGAATAGTAGAGAATGAGTGCCACCATGGAAAATGCAGTTGCAACAGGTCAAGGCAGCAGGCATTGTCTAAATGACTTAAGTGGTAAAAGTAATTTTCCCAATGCTCAGTGAACTCAATTGTCCCATAATACATCTCGAAATAAATTTCATTAAAATAGAAAATGCACATGAACGTTGTGGCAACTGTTCAAGGCAACAGAGAATATGCAACATGAAAGCTATAAACCAACTAGTATGTATACAACTAGGCCACACTGAAATTACAATTCAACTTAATTTAAATCAAGTGTGTTGTGACCACAGTGAACACGCTTAAGGCAGCGCGAGTTTCAAGTGAGAGACTTCAGTACTGTGGTCAAAACCAAATAAACATACTAATTCCCAAAATCAAATATCAACAGTTTTGAACTAAATTCCAAGTCATGACCAGAGGGGAAATACCAGTGAACTAGGCTCAAATGTGCAAGTAAATAAGGATGCAATACAGCCAAAACAAGCACATGGCAATACAGCAAGGCACATCAACATATTCCAGTAAAGTCAAACCGAAATCATCAACCGCAAAACACAAAATCAACTAAGCATCAGTGAATCACCCGAAGATAGCAAGTTCGAGCAAATAAAGTCAAGTAGCATAGTAAATCGATGTCCAAAACCAAACGAACCAAAAAAAAACACATCGAAAATCACAGATGTCAAAAGCGAGTAGAAGAAGATGTGAGTGAGAACGTTCACTCACCTTTGCCAAGAATTGGAGCAGCCGCGCGCACACAAGAACGAACGAGGAAGAGCGAAGCCCTAATTTGGAGCAGCGGAACAAACACGAGACGATGCCGCCATTTACTTTCTTATTTGCTTTAGGGTTCGGTTTCGAAAATGAAAAGAGAAATGAGGGAAACGGGTTATTAACCCTTAAAAAAAATCACGGCAACAAAGAAATGGGCCGAACGATTTTTAAAGCCCAATAAAGAAATGGACCACTAATTATTTTCAAAGCCCGTCAATCTCATTAACAATTTATAAAATAATTTCAACTCAATTTAATTACTTCAATTGGCAAATAAGCAACAGTATTTATCGTTTAAAAGTCGATTATCAATCGATGCAAATACCGGGTTGTTACAGTAAAGGCTTCGACATGGTCAGAAGCTATTATTTAAAAACAATGGTGCAACTATTTCGAAATCAACTTTTTTTAAACCATTGACTTAGTCGAAAGAAGACTTAGTCGAAATCTATTTCCTAAAACAAAGACGCAACCTTAAAACCTTTCTTTTAAATCAATCGACCTAGTCTGAAGCCAACTAAGTCGAAAGCTACATGGTCAAAAGCAAGCAGGCGCTTTTCTCATTTAAAACAAAAAGGCGTTTTGACCCTTGTGGAACCCCTTGGTTTCAACTCTTACCTTCCACCTTTGTCCAATTCACTATATACCGAAATTGATACTATGTGTATTGGTTTAAGGAAGGAGGGGGAGGGTCTTAGTCGAAAGCAACCTAAGCGAAACCAAAATTGGCGAAACATGCTTTTAACATGAATTTCTGATTTAAACCATTTTAAATAAACTTTTTAACTAACCTGCCTTATCTGTCAGTCTCTTATCAATTGCTAATTTTTCTTTTCTAAAAGTACTGCCATAATTTTAGAATTAATTTATTTAAATCATTTACAAAATACTCCTTCTTCTTAATTAAATATATAGAACATTTAAGTCCCATACCTTAAATAATTTTATATATTCATCAAAACACTTTGGAAAATTCTACAAAAATTCCAGAAAATCCATTTTTATATGTTTTCTAACAAACAAAAATTTCAGACCCAAATTTACTATTTATTATGCCTAAATAATTTATAATCCAATAAACAATTTTTTTCAGTAGAAAATTTATATATAATCCACATTAATTCAGAGAATTGTGAAAATTGAAACCCATCTTCAAAATATCATTTCTGATCTGCATTAAAATTCGCAAGGCATTTGGATGTCATTTAATAAGGTTTTCGTATCAAACATATCATAAAAATCAACATGACATGCATAAATCACCAACAATTATATATAAACATTTAAGCATCCAAAACATAGCACTATCATGCAAAATCATTTCGGGTTAACCTTAAAATCGAAAACTATAAGAAAAATGGGATGTAGTTATCATTCACCTTAGTTTTGTGATTAAAGATGTGAGATTTGATGTTGAATAAGTTGGATTTACTTCTTCCTGTTGAAATCCTAGCTTTTATCTTCTCTTGAGATTGAAAATGGTGGTCGGCCTTAAAGTATTTTACTTGGGAATGAAATGAACGTGCGTTTAATTTTCTAAGGGTTTAGGGTATAAGTTCTACCATTTTCCTATTTTCCCTCCCTTATTTCCTAACACTTACTTCCATCTTATTTCTTTACTTCATTCTACATATAAGCACGGTTACCCTTGGTTAAATCAAATCTCAATCTATTAATCATCTTACATTATTATATATTATTTAGCTAATTAAATAGTTTAAATATGTTACTAAAAATGTGGAATGTTACAGTCTTTTCTCCTTAAAGAATTTCATCCTCGAAATTACAACAAGGAATACATCAAAACAATCAAAGGTAAAATATACCATCCAATAAATCAAGATAAGCATCTCTAATCCTGCTCTCAGTTTTCTACATACAGTCTCTAGCGTCGTCACTCCACTGGACATTAACTAATCTGACTGCCTTGTTCCTCAACTTTTTCTCGTCTCTCGTGATTATTCCGATATGCTTCCTAACCATAGTCATGTCTTGTTCCACTACTAAATCCTCTGACACAGTAGGTGCTATAGTAGTATCTGGATCCCTAACACATTTCCTCAAATGAGATACATGAAAAACATTGTTGAATCCCACCAAATTACTCGATAACTCTACTCTATATGTGATTTTCCCTATCCTTTCTAAAATAGGAAATGGTACAACGAACCTTGGTACTAACGTTCCTGTCTTCCCAAACCTGATATCATCTTTCATCGGCGACACTTTGACAAAAACATGATCTTCAACCGAGAACTCTGCATCTTTTCGTCTTTTGTCTGTATAGCATTTCTACCTGGACCAAGCTTCCTTCATTCTCTCCCTTATCATCTTAATCTTTTCAGCTGCTTCTTTTACCAAATCAGGACCAAGAATCAACCTATCCTTGGTCTCTAACTGCGACGACCCGGGATTTTGGCAATATTATTTTAATATGCATTTAATCTAATTAAATAAAATACAAACTTGTCATTTTAAAAATGAATAAGACTTTTGGACACTTACCATTTATATATATATATATATATATATATATATATATATTCATAAACATATGTGCATTTGTGTAGAAAACTATGATTTGAAAATTTAAAATAAAGTCTTTCAAAAATATTTAAAATAAAATCTATCTTATTCACATTAAATTAAAAGCTCTACCTTATTAACATATATATATATATGGATGTAATCTAGATAATAATGCTTGAGATAAAATCAATCTTATCAATACTAAATATAAGTATAAAATAAAGTATATGATTATAAATTAAGTGTTGATAGTTTAAACTTAAAATAGAAATAAAAAGTAAGGGTTTATGTTAGAAATAAATATATAAGTGGTTATTATGTGTATGCAACATAAGTTAAAACTATAACAATAACTATAATAATGTTATATTAAGCACAAAGGTATAAAACAAAACCAGGAATGTATGTTTGCTGTGAAGTTAAATATGCAAGTATGGATAAGTATGTAAACTTGTAAGGAGACATATGCATTAAATACTATCATCTCAAGCACAAAGCAAAGTCATTTCGAAGTATTTACAAATCATTTTAGTTCAAAGAAAAATCTTGTTTGGTCAAAGAAGAAAAACAAGAAGAAAAAAATCTCTGACCAAAGTATTAGAAAACAGAGAAAAATATTGTACTAGCAATACTTGTCCTGTATACTTTTACTATATATGTACATCCTTCTAGTTAGTTCGTTCACATAAAAATAAACTAAGCAAAACCAGAAAATAAGAAAGCATTTCATCTTACAACTGAAGCTAAATTAACAACTCAAACTTACAATTCAACTAATCAAACAAGAAGATTTAAAGGAAGATCAAACTAGAAGTTTCAAAACAGAATTGTTCTCTGTTCAAACTTCTTTTTTTTACAGGTGAGTAACTTTAGTTATAAAAACTTAAGTATGTAAATTTGGTTGCATGCTAGTTAATTTGAAATGAATATGTATTGTATGATATCTGTGTATACACTCATGTATGGTTGCATGTCTGTTTTGTCTGAACACTCTCTGTTTTATAGTTCTCAGGTTCATATTTTAATTTAAATTCAAAATCTTTTAATTTGATCTTTGTTTAGACTTAAGATGTTAATGAAACTTGTTTGTTTCATTTCAAACTTTAGTTTAGAGTTCTAAATTAAGTCAAAATAATATTTATTTGGCTCTGGGAACCAGAAGTACAGGAATGCTTAAGCTAAGTCAAAATTCAAATTTAGTAATTCATGGATTCAGGGTTATAAATCAAATCCCTAAATAAAATCATGATTTTTAAAAACAAAACCAAAAATTCTAGTATTAGAATCAGAGAGCAGTTCAGGGTTGTCTGAATTGTGCATTTTGGGTTGTCCCTGTTGATCTAAACGATCGAAGGGGTTGAGTTTCCTCCTCGAGGTGGAGGAGTGATTAGTGTTGATGAAAAAATTATCCAGATTCGAGCACAAAATTACCATAAGTGATTTGATCCAGATTCGAGCACAGAATTTCGAGATAGTTTTATCGATCTGAGTTGGGATTTTTCACTCGTTTTTAGACGGCGAACCTGGATATGGATTGTTGATTGGTTCTGGATATTATCTATCATAGTTATGACTATGCAAGGAGAATGACGGTTTCTGATCAAGAAACCAGATTGAGTCCGCACTAGAAAGTCGGGTGGACAATACTAGTTCGGAAGAGAAATTGTGTGATCAAGTAAGCGATCAGATTGATATCGTGTACGGATGAAATGTGTACATCGTACAGATTGGAATGAAATTGATACTGGAAATTTTGTGGATAAGAAATGCGAAGTGGTTTTTGAAATGAAAGGTATATTTTGTGAAATATATGATGAAGTAAAGTGGAAATTTGACATTTCTATGGTGATAACTTATTTTTTTAGAAGTAAGTAATTTGGTAGGTGATCTATAGAGTAATCAAATTTGAATATTTGATTTGGCGTAAATAAAGTTATATATCTTTGTTATATAAGATAAATCTCCCCTTGTTGAATCTATTGCCGGAAGAAAAGGATTTTGAAAAGTGTTTGAAGTATAAAAGGAGTTCTATACAAGTTTGAAATGATCCAAGTTTATATATATATATATATATATATATATAAAGGATCTTATCAGGATTTTGGGAAAAGGTTTTGGGAACCTTTGGATTTAGAAAGGCTTTTTATTTTTGGGTAAAATCAATATTGGAATTTAGAAAAGTCGAATTTAAGAATTATCGATTTAGGATAATCTATTTTGTGTAAAGGAGCTTTACATGTGATTTATACTAGGTGTATGATTTGGAAGATACTATATGTATATAGTATAAAGTATTTTGAAGTGGCTCTGTGGAAAAAGGTGCTCCCTTGAATGAACTTCTCAGGAGTGCCATAGGGTGGTACTGCCTTGAGCCCCAAGGGGAGGGGGTTCTAAAGTTGATCCTGTGAGGAGTCCGGACAAAACTAGTTCCTGAGGATCTTGTAAAGTGTGCAGCGAAAGTCGAGGGCGCTGATGCCTGCAGAGGCATTTGGGTTATGCTGTGACGATAGTGTAACTTGATGTCACTGCGATCTACTGCAGAGCATAGCGAAAGTCGTGTGTGCTGCTGAGGGCCAACAATCTACGTTTGATTTTACATCGGTAGACTGTGACCTATGTGGGAGTGGAGAAGTATCATTTTTTGCAGCGAAAATTGAGGGCGCTGATGCCTACAGTTACTGTTGTGATGGCAACGTAACCCTGGAATACAACTGCGATCTGTTGTGGGTTCCATGGCGTAATAGAGAGGCACGGAATGCCTACAGTTACATGGACTTTTGCTGCGATGGCAACGTAACCCAGGATGTAACTGCGACCGTGGATGGGGGTGATGATTTCCGGAGCATTCTTACCAAAGATATTTTCTCTATTTTCAAAAACTGTTTTCTATATTTTCAATAAAATTATTTTCCCAAGTATTTTCACTGAGTATTGAGAATGGGTTTACCAAGTACTTATAGATTTTCAGTCCTACGCCTGATCAACGTATGATCGAATTTCTGTGAGAACAAGTATGGACTTGTCGAAACATCGAGTTATAAAAGTATTTTTATAAACTACTTTGGAATAATATTATATGGATATTAAAAAATGTTTTAAAAATGATCAGAGTATATTTATCTGACTTTAAGCATTTTCATTAATTCTGGCTTCGTTCCTTTTTGAGGACGAAAAGATTTTAAGGGGGAGGAATGTGACGATCCAGAATTTTGGCAATATTATTTTAATAAGCATTTAATCTAATTAAATAAAATACAAACTTATCATTTTACAAATGAATAAGACTTTTGGACATTTACCATTAATTTATATATATATAGACACATATGTGTGTTTGTGTAGAAAACTATGATTTGAAAATTTAAAATAAAGTCTTTTAAAAATATTTAAAATAAAATCTATCTTATTCACATTAAATTAAAAGCTCTACCTTATTAAAATCTGATATATATATATATGTATATGGATGTAATCTAGATAATAATGCTTGAGATAAAATCAATCTTATCAATACTAAATATAGGTATAAAATAAAGTATATGATTATAAACTAAGTGTTGATAGTTTAAGCTTAAAATAGAAATAAAAGTAAGGGTTTATGTTAGAAATAAGTATATAAGTGGTTATTGTGTGTATGCAACATAAGTTAAAACTATAACAATAACTATAATAATATTATATTAAGCATAAAGGTATAAAACAAAACCAGGAATGTATGTTTGCTGTGAAGTTAAATATGCAAGTATGGATAAGTATGTAAACTTGTAAGGAGACATATGCATTAAATACTATCATCTCAAGCACAAAGCAAAGTCATTTCGAAGTATTTACAAATCATTTTAGTTCAAAGAAAAATCTTGTTTGGTCAAAGAAGAAAAACAAGAAGAAAAAAATCTCTGACCAAAGTATTAGAAAACAGAGAAAAATATTGTACTAGCAATACTTGTCCTGTATACTTTTACTATATATGTACATCCTTCTAGTTAGTTCGTTCACATAAAAATAAACTAAGCAAAACCAGAAAATAAGAAAGCATTTCATCTTACAACTGAAGCTAAATTAACAACTCAAACTTACAATTCAACTAATCAAACAAGAAGATTTAAAGGAAGATCAAACTAGAAGTTTCAAAACAGAATTGTTCTCTGTTCAAACTTCTTTTTTTTACAGGTGAGTAACTTTAGTTATAAAAACTTAAGTATGTAAATTTGGTTGCATGCTAGTTAATTTGAAATGAATATGTATTGTATGATATCTGTGTATACACTCATGTATGGTTGCATGTCTGTTTTGTCTGAACACTCTCTGTTTTATAGTTCTCAGGTTCATATTTTAATTTAAATTCAAAATCTTTTAATTTGATCTTTGTTTAGACTTAAGATGTTAATGAAACTTGTTTGTTTCATTTCAAACTTTAGTTTAGAGTTCTAAATTAAGTCAAAATAATATTTATTTGGCTCTGGGAACCAGAAGTACAGGAATGCTTAAGCTAAGTCAAAATTCAAATTTAGTAATTCATGGATTCAGGGTTATAAATCAAATCCCTAAAAAAAAAAATCAAAAATTCTAGTATTAGAATCAGAGAGCAGTTTAGGGTTGTCTGAATTGTGCATTTTGGATTGTCCCTATTGATCTAAATGACCGGAGCGGTCGAGTTTCCTCCTGGAGGTGGAGGAGTGATCAGTGTTGATGAAAAAGTTATCCTATGATGGTGCATTTCAGTGTGGAGGTGGTTGTTGTTGTTTGAAGTCTGGAACCCTTGTTTAAGTAGGCTAGGTAAAATCGATCACCACGGCTTATAATATTGATCGAGTGCTACGAGGTTTTGGGTGATGATAGCAGGGTAGTAGGCGAATGTGTGGTTGGAGTTGCTGACCTTCTGGTGGTCGAGGTTGCGGAGGCGAGGCAGTTTCCATGTTTTGGTTGAAGGAGGTTCCAGTTGTTCTAGGTTTGGTTTGTGAAACTAAAACTTTGATCTCGAGTTTGGGTGGTGATCTGATGATCACGAGAGGGTATGAAGGTGATTGAAGACTTGAGGAGATCATCGTGGATGATCGAAGTCGATCAGTGCCGCCGTGCATGTGCACGGTTCCCTTTCTATTTTCTGGTGAAGTTGATTTGGTTTATACTCGAGTTAATTTATGTTTGACTCGAAGTAATATGATAGTTTTCTCGAGGGAGTTGGGTTTTGACTCGAAGCATTGTGGTTTGGCTCGGGTTAAAATGATATTACAGGTTTTACAGAAACCTGTTTGTTCTGTTTTTAAATTTTAAAATGAAATTTAAAACTGAAGTTAAATGTAAAGTAAAGTTTTAAATAAGTTTTAAATTAAAGTTTAAATCTGGAATTCAAGTTAGTGAATCTCAGTTTTTAAACGAATAAAGTTTTAAGATTTAAATTATTTTAACTACGTTAAAATGTTTTAATGGTTTGAATTTTAAAAATAAATTTAAAATGTAAGAAGGTTTTGAATCTAAGTTTAATCTGGATTCAGATTTAAATATGTATTCCAGTTTTAAAATGAAAGGAAGTTTTTAAATTTAAATTGTTTTAAACAACTTGAATGTTAAAGTGCATCTTTAAATTGATTTGAATTTAAAAATGAATTTGGTTTTAAATTCCTTGAAACTTCTTTTATAAAATGAGTATTTCCTTAACATGACAATTTAAAAGGTTTTAAATTGTTTTAAACTTAAATCATAAATAAGAAAAATGTTTTCATTTTAAAGTTAATAAGGGCTTAATGATTTGTGATTCATTAAATTAGTAGGGTAATTAAAATGGATAATTAATTAATTTAATTAATTAATGATTTGGGTTAATTAATTTAGTAATTAAGGGTTTAAATTAATTAATTAAGGTTTAAGTTAATTAATTAAGTTTAATTAATTTAGAATAATCATTGGGTGGTTTGATAGGTAATTACTTAATGTATTAATAAAATATAATTACTTAGGGAAGTAATTAATTAATAATTACTGGATGTAATTAGTTGAATGATGATTTGTTAATAGAAGTAATTTGGGTATAATTACTTTGTGTAATTAATGAAGAGATTAATTAAGATAATTAATTAAGGAGTAATTAATTTATTTAATGAAGTAAATAAAAAGGTAGTTAATTACTGGTTGAGACTGATCAAGAGTGATTAATATTTGTGGTTTAATTAATGATTAATTACTTAATGTAATTAATTTAGATTAGGATAATTAAAAAATGTAATTAGAGATCATTAATTTATATAATTAATGATGTAATTAAAGGTTGATTAATTAAGATTAATCAATCAATAATAAGTGATTTATGAGTAATTAATTAATATAAGTAATTAAGGATTAATGTAATTAATTATAGTTAATTAATTTGTGAAGTAATTAAAGATTAATTGCTGTTTTGGTTAAGAATAATTAATTTGTGTAATTAATTAGATAATTACTTGAATGTAATTGAAGGATAATTAATCCAGGGTGGCTAATTAAGATGGATAATTAAGGGATGATTAATTAATTGGTTTGAAATTAATTATATTAAGTGAAGGAATCTAAGCGATTGAGGTTAGTAATTCAATTAGAATTAATTAAATTAATTTTGGAAGTGAACAAGCTTTGCTTGTGGATGATTGAATGGTATTGTATGCCTTGAATGAGTTGATATCTCTGATATGAAATGTTTTGTGGTATCATATGTTTAGGCGGACATGATATTGTGGTTATCTATCAATGATGAATTGTTGTGTCAAGTGACATCCTGTATTTAAAGTTTGAAGTGTATTTCATTTGGATAACTTAGGTTGGGATGACATGAGACTCGAAGAAACCGGGGTCGGGTATTAGAAAATATCCGAAACCACTTCGACTTTTTATAGATTGATATGTGAAATCAATAGGCTGGAATGAAATGATTTAAGTGAATTGAACTGTTTAATCTAAGTTTTGGTACTTAGAAAATTGATGTGTGAAATAAGTGATGTCTATAACAAATTATGAATTTGTAAATTGATTCGAGTTACCCCGAGTTTTAAATAAGTTCTATGCATTGGAATTTCATGTTAGATGAGTTTACTCACGCTGGTTTCCAGTCTAACCCGGGTGTTACTTTGATGTAATGCTCGGGTCAGACCGAGTATTACAAATTTTCAGGTAAGGACGTTCTGGAGCTCAGGAGACGAGCTGGATGACAGGAACGTATGGAGAGTTCCCTCTGTATTATATTGTTGTATATATCTAAGTCATGTTGATTGTATATGTACAATGTTTGTATATATGTTGTAACTCTGATGTATTAAAGTGAAATTTGACAAGTACAGGTTTCCTTTGTGTAACTGTTATTATTTGTTATTATATTTTATCCGCTGCGAATGTGAGATGTTGGTGTTTCTGTTCTTCCTTTTCTTCTATCTCTTTCTTCTTTTCCCTGACTATCTAGAATTTTCGGGATCGAAAATGTCAAGTCATTACATTTGGTATCAGAGTGAAGGTTAAGCGAGGACCTTGGCTCTTGTGGGTGTCCTCATTAAGGATAGGGTCAATAGTACCCTATAATAAGTTGAGTGTACACACACACACACACACACACATATATGAGAGCGTACTTGTTATTTTCTTATGTAAAGATTTTAAATGATTTTATATAAGAATATATTTTGATATGTGAAGCAATATTTCTTTCTAATAAATATTAAGGTAATTGATTGTTAAATTATTGGAATGAAATTTAAGTGGTAATAGTAATACAACCAAATTTAAATTAAGTTAAGTTTGAAATGGGTTCAAACTAGGATTAAAATCTTGAATTCGAAGAAGAATTTTCAAAATAAGATAATCGTAATTGGTTTCCAGTTGTAATAACATTAGTTATTTTCCTAAGATGATGAAATGATTGTTAATGATTTAGCAAAAAAATAAAATGTTTAAGGAAGTAAACATTTAGGTAAGTCTGACTTATGAATTGAAATTGAAAAAGGGTTTAAATGGTGAAGTATTAAATCTAAGTCCAGAAAATTTGGGGAATTTGTTCCAAGTGTTTGAAAATAAATATAAATAGTATTACTTGAATAAAAGAGCTTGATTCAAACAAGAGTTGTTCGAAAATTTATAGGAATTTATTTTGAATTTAAAACCAAAGGTGGTTTGAAATTTAAAGTAACTTGATGTGTAAAGGAAATAAATATGTATATTTGAAATAAACTCTAGGTTGAGTTTTGAATTTTCCTTGGAATGTGATGTGAAAACCTAAGGTGATATAAGTTTTGAACTTATAAGTAAGAAAGAATATTATTAGAATTTTGAAAATTTGAAGTGGGAGCTCAAATTTGAGTAAGGTTGACTGAATGAATGAATTGAATTTAACTATGGGAAAGTTAAGTAATTTAACAAGTAACCTGAATTCGAAATTTCAAAATGAAATTGGCATTTAATTTTGGAAGATAAATGGTTAATTTGAATTGGGAGTTTGTGTGATCTCAAATTGGGTTTAAGATCTGGAAATTGAAGATGGTGTGAGAAATGCGGATTACAGATCTTAAGGCTAGGATTAACACTAGAGAGGGGGTGAATAGTGTTTTGAATTGTTAAATCTTTTTGAGTTTTCCTTAATTTAAACACAAATGTATGCAATATTCAGACACAGATATGATCACAGAATCAAACACAAATGCAAATATAAAGTAAAAGTAGTGAAGGAAAGAACACACCGAATTTTATACTGGTTCAGAGTTACCCTACATCCAGTCCTGCAACACAAGTACAGATTTTCTTTCAAAAGCAATTATACAATTACACCCTCGATTTCAAGGCTACGAGGTACACCCTCCAGAATCACAATCCTCTGGGTAGAGATACTTGATTTTCCGGGCCACAAGTTCACCCACTTGATTTTACGGGCAACAAGTTCACCCAATTGATTTCCCAAGGTTACAATCACACCTTTTCTCGCTAAGTTGATTACAAAAAGCCTATAACTCTGAATAACACTGAGGATCTTATTGAGAGAGTGATAGAGAATCAAACTACGAATGATCGAGTTCGATTCAATGTTGATTTTGAAAGAGTAATGGTAAGAATATGTATTAAGAAAAGTGGAAGAAGAAGAGAAGTGAAAAACCAGAAAATCTGATGTTAAATTCGTTGAAACTGACCCCTATTTATAGAAGAACAACGGCCATGTCCATTCGTAAAGAGATATGGCGAATATACACTTCTTTTGAGATTTAAATTTTAAACTCAACTGACACCATGTCGACATGGTCACCATGAGTATGTCGACATCCCAAAGCATTTTTTGATAATTTGATTTTCTTTGAAAATAATCTTTATCTTATATTAAAACTATTTCAAACCTTATAAATATACTTGAATATAGTTAAAATCCATAAATAAATGTAGAGAATAATATATATAGAATTTAACTATAATTTTATATTTAAATCTAAGTATAAATATTTAAAAGTTAAACATATTATATTAGAAGATAGTTTAAAATCAGGAGTATTTTGACTTTGAAATTAAAGATGATTTTGAGGCTAAAATTGTTTAAAATCAGGATAGTGGTTTTTGATGTTTTTTAAAAGGAAGGTTTTGAAATCATTTGGAAAACAAGATATAATTTTGAAAAATCATTTTGAATAAAAAGTTAGCGAATATAAAACAATGTTCCACTAGATTTTTCATAGGTTCCATCCTACTTAGGGTTCCATCCCTTTAACAGGCTCGAAGTGGATTCCATTCCAAGAATAAATTAGATTTTAAGATGCAAGTGCATTTCTATGAGTTTTAACAAAATTTCTAATTAAAGAATAAATTACTTGAATTCTTGAACTCTTGATAATCTTGATACTTATGAGTCTTCAATCTTGATATCTTGAATCTCTATACTGTACAGTCTTCATTCTTGGTACCTGCATGATTAAATCCTGCATATACATATATATCTAAACTTATAATGTTAGTATTTATATTTTATAACCTATTCTAAGGTTGTTGTCATCAAAACCATCATCTCACGTACTAACAATCTCCCCCTTTTTGATAATGACAACCTTTGTTTATAAAATATTACTTCTATCCTAATAACCCCCCTAAAACTAATAACTCCCTCTTAATTTATGCCTAACTACCCTATTTTATACTTCTCCCCCTTTGTCATCAACAAAAACAAACTATAAACTTTATAACTCCAAACTATATAACTCTCCCTAAATCTAATATTCTATGTGATTATAATGATAGTGTTATCATAAATAATCAACACTTAGATCTAATAATAAATCTAATCCTAAACCACTAACTATCTTAAGTATATAATAACTGTATAGTTATATGTATTAATAGGAAGAACACATATAAGAACACAATTAATTTATTAATCATATAGTTATATGTACATTTTCGTTGTAAACGTACGAAGAAATAAACAGCAATGGTAAAGAAAGAGAAGAAACTAATGCGTGTTTTTGAACATAGGAGGTCTATGAATCGAACAGTTTGGATAGTGGAAACAGAAATTTCCACGTTGTTCGATAAGATTCCCATTCTTGTCAAAACACACTTCTCCAACACACACGACTTGGTCATCATCCTCCGCGTGCGCTTCTTCCATGGGTTCTTCTTCTTATTCTTCGCCGGTCTCTTGTTCTTGATTGAGTGAAGAATCTTCATCAATCAAGATAGGGTTGGCTTTATTATCCATTATAAATTTTTTCAAGTTTCTAAGAATCTTGCCTTGCCTCTCTTGTTTCTTTTCCATACGAAGTTGAATCACTTGAATTTCTGTCATCGTCTGAAGTGCATCCTTCAAAGAGTCCTCTATTTTAGTCACACGAGCGAGAGTAGTACGTTGAAATGGACCAGACGTAGGAGAGGAGAACGAAAAGGTTGATTTTATGTTTGATTTGGAAGAGGAGGCCATTGATTATTTGATTTCAGAGAGAAGAACAGATAGATAACAGAAAGGATGAATAAAATTTCGAAAATGTGAAGAATATATAACTAATTATTTTGAATTTTGGTGGGAAAATTTCAAAATTAAAAACGTTGTATGTCAACATAGGGTAGAGGAGTATGTCGACATAGTCTTTGAATTTTTGCCTATTTAATTTATTTTGAATTAATTTTAATTATACTTTTGTTTATTTATATTTTATATTTCAGTTATTGAACGAATACCTAATTCTCTTCTTAATTTAGTAAATATAGATTCATTTAATGGTTTTGTTAAGATATCAGCAATTTGATTCTCAGAATTGATATAATCTAGAGTGATTACTTCCTTACTTATATTATCTCTGAGAAAATGATGTCTGATATCAATATGTTTAGTTCGAGCATGTTGAGTAGTATTTTTGGATAAATTTATCGCACTCGTATTATCACAATGAATTGGCGATTTTGGAAAATTTAAACCAAAATCTTTTAAAGTTTGTTGCATATATATTACTCAGGAACAAGCCAAAGCAGTAGAAATATACTCTGCTTCAGTTGTTGATAAAGAAACCGTGTTTTGCTTTTTACTAAGCCAGGAAACCGGAGAATGCCCCAAAAGGTGACAAGTCCCACTTGTACTTTTTCGGTCTGATTTACAACCAGCATAGTCAGCATCACAGTAAGATATTAAGTCAAAAGAATCATTTTTAGGGTAAAACAAACCATAATTAGATGTGTGTTTAACATATCTTATGATTCGTTTTACGGCTTTTAAGTGAATCTCTTTAGGTTGGGATTGATATCTAGCACAGCGACAAACACTATGCATGATATCAGGTCTACTAGCAGTAATATAGAGTAGTGATCCAATCGTTCCTCTATATAATTTTTGATCTACATCTTTCGAGAGATCTTCTTACTAAGGTACTCATTGGTTGCCATGGGAGTGGGTTTTCCACTCGCAGTAGTCAAACCAAATTTACTAATTAGGTATTTAGCATATTTTTCTTGACTAATAAAGATACCATTACCTAATTGTTTTATTTGTAATCCTAAAAAGAAATTTAATTCACCCATATGACTTATCTCAAACTCTTTTGTCATTATTTCAGAAAATTCTTTATTCATTTCAAAGTTAGTTGATCCAAAAATGATATCATCTACGTAAACTTGTACTAGTTGAATATCATTTTTATTTCTTTGAATAAAAAGAGTATTATCTACTTTACCAATTTCAAAATTTGATTGTAATAAATAAGATCTTAGTCTATCATACCGGGCTCTAGGAGCTTGTTTTAGACCATATAAAGCTTTCTTAAGTTTGTAAACGTGATTTGGTAATTTATCATTTTCAAAAAGTGGTGGTTGTTCAACATATACTTCTTCTTTTAAAAAACCATTTAAAAAGGCACTTTTAACATCCATTTTAAATAATTTGAAATTATTATGATTTGCGAAAGCAAGTAGAATCCTAATGGCTTCCAATCTTGCTATGGGAGCAAAGGTTTCATCAAAATCTATTCCTTCTTCTTGACAATAACCTTGAGCGACTAATCGAGCTTTATTTCTAACTACCTCTCTTTGTTCATTCAATTTATTTTTATAAACCCATTTAGTTCCAATTATAGTTTTATTTTCAGGTCTAGAAACAAATTCCCAAACATCATTTCTAGTAAATTGATTTAATTCTTCTTGCATAGTCAAAATCCATGAATCATCAGTTGATGCTTCTTTTGGATTTTTGGGTTCATTAGTTGATATAAAAGCTACATTACTCATTTGACTTAGTTGATTTCTAGTTTTAACAGCAGATTGCATATCTCCCAGTATATTTTCTATAGGATGATCTTTTAAAAGTTTAGTCCTTTTATTAGGATGATTAATTTCATTATTAGTTTCAATTGATTCTTGATTTTGAGTGATTAAATCCTCTTCATCATTTGTATCTTCAAAATTTTTGAAATTTTCATCAAATGAGACATGCATTATTTCTTAATGGTGTTAGTTTTTAAATTAAACACTCTGTATGCTTTACTTCTATTAGGGTATTCGATAAAGATTCCTTTGTCAAATTTAGGATCAAATTTATCTAAATTATCTTTTGTATTTAAAATAAAGCATTTACCTCCAAAAATTCTGAAATTAGATACCTTAGGTTTCTTTGAATAAAGAAGTTCATAAGATGTCTTATCAGTTAAAGGTCTAATTAAAATTCTGTTTAAAATATAACAGGCGGTAGCAACTGCTTCTGCCCAAAAATTCTTTGGTAAATTACTATTTGAAAGCATAGTTCTCGCACACTCTTGAATCGTCCTATTTTTACGTTCTACTACTCCATTTTGTTGTGGAGTTCTCGAAAATGAAAAATTGTGAGTTATTCCCATTTTATTACAGAATTCCTCAAACTTTTCATTTTCAAATTCACCACCGTGATAACTTCGAATAGTTATAATTTTTAGAGAAAATTGATTTTGAAAAGGTCTTAAAACATTCAAAAGTATCACTTTTATGTTTCAAAAATATTGTCCATGTAAATCTAGAATAATCATCTACAATTACAAAAACATATTTATTATGATTTATTGACAAAATTTGAGATAGAACAAACAAATCAAGATGAAGTAATTCAAGAGGTTTTGAAGTTGAAATCATATCTTTTAATTTAAAGGAACTTTTTCTAAGTTTTCCTAATTGACATGCATCACATAAACTATCTACTTTAAAATTCATTTTAGGGAGACCTCTTACTAGATCATGTTTTGACAGTCTAGATAAGAGTTTGAAATTCAAATGCCCAAATCTCTTATGCCAAATCCAAAGGTCATTTGTATTTGCCAACAGACACAGGTTATCATTTGAAACTTTCATACTAAGAATATAAATATTCTTTTTCCTGACTCCCTCAAATATTATGGTTGAATTATTATCTTCAATGTGACATTTATCTTTTTCAAATTTAATTTTATATCCTTTACCGCAGAGTTGACTTATACTTAGCAGATTATGTTTCAGATTCTTAACTAGCAAAACATTAGTAATAGTAGGAGTTTCAGAATTACCGACTTTGCCGATGCCAATCACATATCCTTTTGAATTGTCTCTAAAGTTAACCAGTCCTCCTTCTTTGTATATTATATCATTCAGCATATCTGGATTGCCAGTCATGTGTCTAGAACATCCACTATCAAGTATCCATTTGTTCTTTCTGATCTGCATAATTGGTCCGTTGTGGATTGATTCCTTAACAGCCATAAGGCATGATTCCTGCACATCAAACAATTTTGGTAGATAACTTGATTGATTATATGCAGACTCATGAAACAATGATGATTTGAATATTTCTAAACTAGTATTAATAAATATAGCCATTTTAATTTTTTTCTTCAAAAATCAGATTATGAAACTTTGAAAACCTTACTTTGATACCAATTGTGAGAAACGCAAATTACGGATCTTAAGGCTAGGATTAACACTAAGGGGGGGGGGGGGGTGAATAGTGTTTTAGAGAATTGTTAAATCTTTTTGAGTTTTTGTTAATTTAAACACAAATGTATGCAATATTCAGGCATAGATATGATCACAGAGTCAAACACAAAAGCAAATATAAAGTAAAAGCAGTAAAGGAAAGAACAAACCGGATTTTATACTGGTTTGGAGTTACCCTACATCCAGTCCTGCAACACAAGTACGGATTTCCTTTCAAAAGCAATTGTACAATTACACCCTCGATTTCAAGGCTACGAGGCACACCCTCCAGAATCACAATCCTCTGGGTAGAGATACTTGATTTTTCGGGCCACAAGATCACCCACTTGATTTTACGGGCAACAAGTTCACCCAATTGATTTTCCAAGGCTACAATCACACCTTTTCTCGCTAAGTTGATTACAAAAAGCCTATAACTCTGAATAGCACTGAGGATCTTGTTGAGAGAGTGATAGAGAATCAAACTACGAATGATCGAGTTCGATTCAATGTTGATTTCGGCAGAGTAATGGTAAGAATATGTTTTAATAAAAGTGGAAGAAGAAGAAAGGTGAAAAACCAGAAAATATGATGTTAAATTTGTTGAAACTGACCCCTATTCATAGAAGAACACAACCATGTCCATTTGTGAAGAGATATGGCGAATAGACACTTCTTTTGAAATTTAAATTTTAAACTCAACTGACACCATGTCGACATGGTCACCATGAGTATGTCGACATCCCAAAGCATTTTTTGATAATTTGATTTTGTTTGAAAATAACCTTTATCTTATATTAAAACTATTTTAAAACTTATAAATATACTTGAATATAGTTAAAATTCATAAGTAAATATAGAGAATAATATATATAGAATTTACTATAATTTTACATTTAAATCTAAGTATAAATATTTAAAAGTTAAATATATTATATTAAAAGATAGTTTAAAATCAGGAGTATTTTGACTTCGAAATTAAAGATGATTTTGAGGCTAAAATTGTTTAAAATCAGGATAGAGGTTTTTGATGTTTTTTAAAAGGAAGGTTTTGAAATCATTTTGAAAACAAGATATAATTTTGAAAAATCATTTTGAATAAAAAGTTAGCGGATACAAAACAATGTTCCACTTGATTTTTCGTAGGTTCCATCCTACTTAGGGTTCCATCCCTTTAACAGGGTCGAATGGATTCCATTCCACGAATAAATTGGATTTTAAGATGTCAGTGCTTTTATACGAGTTTTAACAAAATTTCTAATTAAATAATAAATTACGTGAATTCTTGAACTCTTGATAATCTTGATACTCATGAGTCTTCAATCTTGATATCTTGAATCTCTATACTATACAGTCTTCATTCTTGATACCTGCATGGTTAAATTCTGCATATACATATATATCTAAACTTATAATGTTAGTATTTATATTTTATAACATATTCTAAGGTTGTTGTCATCAAACCATCATCTCACGGACTAACAGATGGATACTATAAATTGGTGTTTGGATAAATTTGGATGTTTATTTATTCGGATATTATAAATAATCTATGAAACCAAGAGTGGGTTTTGAAGTTAAAATTCAGTAGTAAAATTGGATTCTAATGATAAAATTGTTTTTGAATTCTTAATTGAACATCGAAATAAGTTAAGTAGAGATAATTTAAAATGGAATTTTGAAATTCTGACTCAAAATTAAATTGTTTAAAGATTTAGATTGTTGACTTAAAAATAAAAGTTAATTTGATTTAAGGGATTAAATCAACATTTAAAACTTAACTCGAATTTATAATTCGAAATGGTTTAAAGTTGAAATTTGAATTGAATTAGTTCAAATTCAAATGGGAATTGGGATTAATTCAAAATTTAAATTGATATGAATTGAAATTGGTTCAATTTGAAATTTACTTGAATTAATTGAAATTGTGATTAAAGTTGAATAGTTTCAGATTCAAATGGAATTTGATTTGATTGTGGATAGAAATTGAGTTTAATTCAACTTGAATTGGGGTTAAATCAATTTCAATGGAAATTGAAGTTATTTGAATTGGAGTTGAGCCAATTTAAATAGGAGTGGAAATTTAAATTGAATTAATTGGAAATGGAGATTGGGAATTGAACAGTTTGGCTCTGAACTATTTTTTCAAATAAAATATTTTAATATAAACAGTTTTAAATCTATTTTCCTATCTATTTACTATACAACTTTCTTTTTAAAAACCCAAACTATCTTATACTTGTTTTGCAACTACTTTTGGAACTATTTGACTATTTTACAACTGTTTTGTAAACCAATTACTGTTTTTCAACTATTTTACAAATTAGTTACTTTTTTACAACTATTTTGCAATTATTTACAATTATTATAACTATTTAACTATTTTCCAACTAATTTACAATCTCTTAACTATTTTATAGATATTTTGCAAATTAATAATTATTTTTCAACTACTTATCTATTTTTAAAATTTTCAATCTATTTTCTAAATATAAACTGGTCGGAGTTCAAACTGTTATTGATTAAATACCCAAATGAGATAAGAATTGAAGTGATAATCCAAATGGGGATTAAGGCAAATGTGAATAGTAATATCAAAGTGAGGATGAATAGAAAGGAAATTGATTTGGCTAATAATCAATGAAGTTAAATACGTAGGATGTACGTATATTATTCTATTCACATAGTGAATTGACCCAGATTCGAGCACAAAATTTCGAGATAGTTTTATCGATCCGAGTTGGGATTTTCACTCGTTTTTCGACGGCGAACCTGGATATGGATGGTTTTGGATATTCTCTATCATCGTTATGACTATGCAAGGAGAATGACGGTTTCTGATCAAGAAACCAGATTGAGTCCGCACTAGAAAGTCGGGTGGACAATACTAGTTCGGAAGAGAAATTGTGTGATCAAGTGAGCGATCAGATTGATATTGGGTACAGATGATATGTGTACATCGTATGGATTGGAATGAAATTGATACTGGAAATTTTGTGGATTAGAAATGCAAAGTGGTTTTTGAAATGAAAGGTATATTTTGTGAAATATATAATGAAGTAAAGTGGAAATTTGATATTTCTATGGTGATTACTTATTTTTTTGGAAGTAAGTAATTTGGTAGGTGATCTATAGAGTAATCAAATTTGAATATTTGATTTGGCGTAAACAAAGTTATATATCTTTGTTATATAAGATAAATCTCCCCTTGTTGAATCTATTGCCGGAAGAAAAGGATTTTGAAAAGTGTTTGAAGTATAAAAGGAGTATACAAGTTTGAAATGATCCAAGTTTTAAATATATATATATATATATATATATATATATAAAGGATCTTATGAGGATTTTGGGAAAAGGTTTTGGGAACCTTTGGATTTGGAAAGGTTTCTTATTTTTGGATAAAATCAATATTGGAATTTGGAAAAGCCAAATTTGAGAATTATCGATTCAGGATAATTGATTTTGTGTAAAGGAGCTTTATATGTGATTCATACTAGGTGTATGATTTGAAAGATACTATATGTATATAGTATAAAGTATTTTGAAGTGGCTCTGTGGAAAAAGGCGCTCCCTTGAATGAACTTCTCAGAAGTGCCACAGGGTGGTACTGCCTTGAGCCCTAAGGGGGGGGGGTTCTAAAGTTGATCCTGTGAGGAGTCTGGACAAAACTAGTTCCTGAGGATTTTGTAAAGTGTGTAGCGAAAGTCGAGGGCGCTGATGCCTACAGAGTCATTTGGGTTATGTTGTGACGATAGTGTAACTCGATGTCACTGCGATCTACTACAGAGCATAGCGAAAGTCGTGTGTGCTGCTGAGGGCCAACAATCTACGTTTGATTTTACATCGGTAGATTGCGACCTATGTGGGAGTGGAGAAGTTTCATTTTTGACAGCGAAAATTGAGGGCGCTGATGCCTACAGTTACCGTTGTGATGGCAATGTAACCCTGGAATGCAGTTGCGATCTGTTGTGGGTTCCATGGCGTTATCGAGGGTCACGGAGTGCCTACAGTTACATGGACTTTTGCGGCGATGGCAACGTAACCCAGGATGTAACTGCGACCATGGATGAGGGTGATGATTTTCAGAGCATTCTTACCAAAGATATTTCCTCTATTTTCAAAAACTGTTTTCTATATTTTCAATAAAAATATTTTCCAAAGTATTTTCACTGGATGTTGAGAATGAGTTTACCAAGTACCTATAAATGTTCAGTTCTAAGCCTGATCAAAGTGATCGAATTTCTGTGAGAAAAAGTATGGACTTGTCGAAACGTCGAGTAATAAAAGTATTTTTATAAAAATACTTTGGAATAATATTATATGGATATTAAAAAATATTTAAAAATGATCAGAGAATATTTATCGGACTTTAAGCATTTTCATAAATTCTGGCTTCGTTCCTTTTTGAGGACGAAAAGATTTTAAGGGGGAGGAATGTGACGACCCGGGATTTTGGCAATATTATTTTAATAAGCATTTAATCTAATTAAATAAAATACAAACTTATAATTTTAAAAATGAATAAGACTTTTGGACATTTACCATTTATTTATTTATATATATATATACATATGTGTATTTGTGTAGAAAACTATGATTTGAAAATATAAAATAAAGTCTTTCAAAAATATTTAAAATAAAATCTATCTTATTCACATTAAATTAAAAGCTCTACCTTATTAACATGTGATCTAAATATATATATATATATATATATATATATATATATATGGATGTAATCTATATAATAATGCTTGAGATAAAATCAATCTTATCAATACTAAATATAAGTATAAAATAAAGTATATGATTATAAATTAAATGTTGATAGTTTAAGCTTAAAATAGAAATACAAGTAAGGGTTTATGATAGAAATAAGTATATAAGTGGTTATTGTGTGTATGCAACATAAGTTAAAACTATAAAAATAACTATAATAATATTATATTAAACACAAAGGCATAAAACAAAACCAGGAATGTATGTTTGCTGTGAAGTTAAATATGCAAGTATGGATAAGTATGTAAACTTGTAAGGAGCCATATGCATTAAATACTATCATCTCAAGCACAAAGCAAAGTCATTTATAAGTATTTACAAATCATTTCAATTCAAAGAAAAATCTTGTTTGGTCAAAGAAGAAAAAGAAGAAGAAAAAAATCTCTGACCAAAGTATTAGAAAACAGAGAAAAATCTTGTACGAGCAATACTTGTCCTGTATACTTTTACTATATATGTACATCCTTCTAGTTAGTTCGTTCACATAAAAATAAACTAAGAAAAACCATAAAATAAGAAAGCATTTCATCTTACAACTGAAGCTAAATTAACAACTCAAACTTACAATTCAACTAATCAAACAGGAAGATTTAAAGGAAGATCAAACTAGCAGTTTCAAAACAGAATTGTTCTCTGTTCAAACTTCTTTTTTTTACAGGTAAGTAACTTCACTTTTAAAAACATAAGTACGTAAATTTGATTGCATGCTAGTTAATTTGAAACGAATATGTATTGTATGATATCTGTGTATACACTCATGTATGGTTGCATGTCTGTTTTGTCTGAACACTCTCTGTTTTATAGTTCTCCAGTTCATATTTTAATTTAAATTCAAAATCTTTTAATTTGATCTTTGTTTAGACTTAAGATGTTAATGAAACTTGTTTGTTTCATTTCAAACTTTAGTTTAGAGTTCTAAATTAAGTCAAAATAATATTTATTTGGCTCTGGAAACCATAAGTACAGGAATGCTTAAGCTAAGTCAAAATTCAAATTTAGTAATTCATGGATTCAGGGTTATAAATCAAATCCCTAAAAAAATCATGATTTTTAAAAACAAAATAAAAAATTCTAGCATTAGAACCATAGAGCAGTTTAGGGTTGTCTGAATTGTGCATTTTGGGTTGTCCTTATTGATCTAAACGACCGAAGGGGTCGAGTTTCCTCCTGGAGGTGGAGGAGTGATTAGTGTTGATGAAAATATTATCCGATGATGGTGCATTTCAGTGTGGAGGTGGTGGTTGTTGTTTGAAGTCTGGAACCCTAGTTTAACTAGTCTAGGTAAAATCGATCACCACGGCTTATGGGATTGATCGAGTGCTACGAGGTTTTGGGTGATGATAGCAGGGTAGTAGGCGAATGTGTGGCTGAAGTTGCTGACCTTCTGGTGGTCGAGGTTGTGGAGGCGAGGCAGTTTCCATGTTTTGGTTGAAGGAGGTTCCAGTTGTTCCAGGTTTGGTTTGTGAAACTCGAACTTCGATCTCGAGTTTGGGTGGTGATCTGATGATCGCGAGAGGGTATGAAGGTGATTGAAGACTTGAGGAGATCATTGTGGATGATCGAAGTCGATCAGTGCCGCCGTGCATGTGCACGGTTCCCTTTCTATTTTCTGGTGAAGTTGATTTGGTTTATACTCGAGTTAATTTATGTTTGACTCGAAGTAATCTGATAGTTTTCTCGAGGGAGTTGGGTTTTGACTCGAAGCATTGTGGTTTGTCTCGGGTTAAAATGATATTACAGGTTTTATAGAAACCTGTTTGTTCTGTTTTTAAATTTTAAAATGAAATTTAAAACTGAAGTTTAAATGTAAAGTAAAGTTTTAAATAAGTTTTAAATTAAAGTTTAATTCAATTAATTAATGATTTGGGTTAATTAATTTAGTAATTAAGGGTTTGAATTAATTAATTAAAGTTTAAGTTAATTAATTAAGTTTAATTAATTTAGAATAATCATTGGGTGGTTTGATAAGTAATTACTTAATGTAATTATTGAAATATAATTACTTAGGGAAGTAATTAATTAATAATTATTGGATGTAATTAGTTGAATGATGATTTGTTAATAGAAGTAATTTGGGTATAATTACTTTGTGTAATTAATCAAGAGATTAATTAAGATAATTAATTAAGGAGTAATTAATTTATTTAATGAATTAAATAAAAAGGTAGTTAATTACTGGTTGAGATTGATCAAGAGTGATTAATATTTGTGGTTTAATTAATGATTAATTACTTAATGTAATTAATTTAGATTAGGATAATTAAAAACTGTAATTAGAAATCATTAATTTATATAATTAATGATGTAATTAAAGGTTGATTAATTAAGATTAATTTATCAATAATAAGTGATTTATGAGTAATTAATTAATATAAGTAATTAAGAATTAATTTAATTAATTATATTTAATTAATTTGTGAAGTAATTAAAGATTAATTGCTGTTTTGGTTAAGAATAATAAATTTGTGTAATTAATTAAAGATAATTACTTGAATGTAATTGAAGGATAATTAATTCAAGGTGACTAATTAGGTTGGATAATTAAGGGATGATTAATTAATTGATTTGAAATTAATTATGTTAAGAGAAGGAATTAAGCGATTGAGGTTAGTAATTAAATTAGAGTTAATTAAATTAATTTTGGAAGTGATCAATCTTTTCTTATGGATGATTGAATGGTATTGGATGCCTTGAACGAGTTGATATCTCTGATATGAAATGTTTTGTTGTATCATATGTTTGGGCGGACAGGATATTGTGGTTATCTATCAATGATTAATTGCTGTGTAAGGTGACATCCTGTATTCAAAGTTTTAAGTGTATTTCATTTCGATGACTTAGGTTAGGATGACATGAAACTCGAAGAGGCCAGGGTCGGGTATTAGAAAATACCCGAAACCACTTCGAATTTTTATAGATTGATATGTGAAATCAATAGGCTGGAATGAAATGATTTAAGTGAATTGAACTATTTAATCTAAGTTTTGGTACTTAGAAAATTGATGTGTGAAATAAGTGATGTCTATAACAAATTGTGAATTTGTAAATTGATACGAGTTACCCCGGGTTTTAAATAAGTTCTATGCATTGGAATTTCATGTTAGATGAGTTTACTCACGCTAGTTTCCAGCCTGACCCGGGCGTTACTTTGATGTAATGCTCGGGTCAGACCGAGTATTACAGATTTTCAGGTAAGGATGTTCTGGAACTCAGGAGATGAGCTGGATAACAGGAACGTGTGAAGAGTTCCCTCTATATTATATTGTTGTATATATATGAGTCATGTTGATTGTATATGTACAGTGTTTGTATATATGTTGTAACTCTGATGTATTAAAGTGAAATTTGACAAGTACAGTTTTCCTTTATATAACTGTTATTATTTGTTATTATATTTTATCCGCTGCGAATGTGAGATGTTGGTGTTTCTGTTCTTCGTTTTCTTCTATCTCTTTCTTCTTTTCCCTAACTATTTGGAATTTTCGGGATCGAAAATGTCGGTTCATTACACTAACCAACATGCGGGAGATTTGCATGGTATTCCATACAAAGCCTCAAACGTTGTCATTCCTATGCCAGTATGATAGCTATTGTTATATAAAAACTGGACAAGATGTTGGTGGTCTTCCCATGATCCCCTAAAGTCCAGTACACAAGCCGCAACAAGTCCTCCAAGGTCTTGTTAACTCTTTGTATCTGCCCATATGTCTGTGGATGGTAGGAGGTACTCATCTCGAGCTTGGTTCCTATGCTTTCCTAAAGACTCTTCCAGAATTCGCTAGTAAACAAGGAATCTCTATCACTAACAATACTACTAGGAATTCCGTGCAGTCTAACCACATTCTCTATAAATAACTTAGCCAATATAGGTGCCGTCCTATTTGCCTTAACCGGAATGAAATGGGCACTCTTGGTCAATCTGTCTACTATGACCTATGTACTTTCATTCCCTCTATTAGTCCTCGCAACCCATCAATAAAATCCTAGAGATGGAGTCCCACTTCCATATTGGAACGTCCAATGCTGAAGCAATCCGCTCGGCTTTTGATATTCGGCTTTTACCTACTAACAGTTCAAACATTGTTTTCACCCATAAGCCAACATCCCTCTTTATGCCTTCCCAAAAGAAACTTCTCTTCGTATCTTGATACATCTTCATTCCTACTGGATGGATAGTGAACTTTGAACGTGGCATTCCTCCAAAATTTCTTTCCTTATGTCTCCTACATTTGGAACACATAATCTGCCTTTCTTTCTCAACCATCCGTTTTGGTCAAGATGGAAATCCTTTAGGTCATCGCACTGTATTCCTTCCCTTAACATTCTGACCCATTTAGCCAAAACTGGATCCTCCTCCTGTTTAGAAGCTATCTTCTCAATCATTACTGGTTGGACTTCTAAACAACACAACATAGTAGAATCCCCACTAGATTCAGCTTCGGATCTCCACAATATTCTACAAGCTGATAATGATTCTAAGTCTTTCCATTCTGCTAACATAGCTAACACTACATTTTGATGCTTCCTACCGAGCGCATTTGCTACATTATTTCCTTTTCCGGGTGTGTACTATATTCCAAAATCATAAGCGCCTAGAAACTCCAACCATCTTTGTTGCCTCATGTTCAACTGCTTCTAAGAGAATAAGTACTTCAATGACTTATGATCTATGTAAAGCTCAAACCTCTCTCCCAAAAGGTAATGCCTCCACACCTTCAACGCAAACATAACCACATATAACTCCAAGTCATGCGTTATATATCTAACCTCATGTAGTCTAAGTTGTCTAGAAGCGTAGGCAACTACTTTACCCCTCTACATTAGTCTAGCTCCCATTCCTATTACACACGCATCAGTATAAACAACTAAATCTTGATTCTCCTTCGAAGTCACCAACATAGGTGCATGGGTCAACAAGTGCTTCATGCTCTGAAATGCTTCCTCACACTTATCGGTCCATATAAACTTTACATCCTTTCGTGTTAGTTTAGTCATTGGCGCTGCAATCCTTGAGAAATCCTTTATAAACCTCCGATAATATCCCGCCAATCTAGGAAACTCTTTATCTCCGTTACTGTTTCTGGTCTCTTCATATTATTAACAGCTTCGATCTTTTTTGGATCAACTACTTTCTCCGAAACCATGTACCAAGAAACTACACTTCTTTGTTACAAAAATGGCACTTTGAAAACTTTGCTTTTAGCTGATCCTGCCTCAGCATTTCAAGCACAATTTTAAGATGAAGTTTATGCTCCTTCTCGTCCTTAGAGTATATCAAAATATCATCTATAAAAACCAAAAAGAATCTATCCAAGTGCTCTCGGAAAATTCAGTTCATCAAATCTACAAAGAATGCCAGCGCATTAATGAGTCCGAATGGCATAACTAACCATTCGTATGACCTATATCTTGTTCTAAACACCATCAAAGGTATACTATCTTACGCTACTCTAAGCTGATGAAATCTTGTCACCAGGTCCAACTGAGAGAACATCTTAGCCCCACTCAACCGATCGAGCAAATCATCATTCCTTAGTAGTGGATATCGATTTTATCGCCTTCTCATTCAGCTCACGATAATCGATACATAGCCTTAGCGATCCGTCCGGCTTCTTAGTAAATACAGTGGCTGCTCCCCAAGGCAAACTACTTGGTCTAATAAAATTCTTGCCTTCTAAAATACTAACAGAGATTTCAACTCCTCCATCTCTGTAGGTGTCATCCTGCTTGGCGGCCTACTCACTGATTCTGCACCGGGCACTAAATAATTTAAAACTCAATGGCACGTTTCGACGACAATCCAACTACAGGCTCAAAAACATCCGTGAATTCTCTAACTATGAAGCTGTGATTCAACTCATCATCCAACTCCATAATACCCAACAAAGCATTCACCTCACAACTGGGGCTTTCTACGGTATAAACTATCCGATCACCATAATTTGGGTGTCTAAGTGATATTTTCCTATCTAAGAAAAATATCCTAGCATCATAATTACTTAACCAATCCATTCCCAATATAATTCTGAACCCTACAAAGTCAAATATATGCAAACTGTATAAAAATTTATAACCTAGCAAATTAAACTCTAAGTTATCACACTTCGTCCCAAGCGTCACATATCCTCCGATCGGATTTGTAACTCTTAAGGAAGTAACTAAATATTTGGGTTCTAGGTTAAGTTTATCTACCAAACGTTCAGTTACAAAAGAATGAGATGCACTAGTATCAAATAAAACGCTAACAGATGTATCGTGGATCTAAAGCATACTCCCTAACATGGCCTTTCCCATTTCTTGCGCTATCGGCTTTGACATAGCAGGCTCCAAAGCAAACACCTGGACTTTATCCCCATTTTCTGTCTCTTTACACTAGTTCTTATGGTCCCAATTTGATCACAATTAATACATCTAATCCCTTTGTTCGCAGTAGCCTTCTTTCCTTTTTCTGTCCGGCACTCATGAGCACAATGGCCTTTCTTATCACACTTATAGCAGACCACCTCAGACTTTCCTTTTTTTGCCGCGCCTTCTTTCCGAGCATTCTTTTTGTGGAAAAACTTTCTCTTTTGTCCCTGTCCGACATGGACCTCGTTCTCCTTCTTCTTCTCCAAACAAGCTAACATCTCTTCATATCTTAACACCATTTCCACCACTGAACACCCCATACCCCTTAATATATCCAAAAGGACACAACAAGGGGAATGGTGCATTGTAGGTATAACTGAAACTAACAGAGACTAAGATTCACAAGACAAAAATAGGTAAAATCAGTGGAAACAATAATAATTTGCTAAAAGTCAAACTTCATAATTGCTTCATAAGTCAAATAAGTCAAATACCACATACATGTCTCAAAACCCAATATATCTCATGAAATGAAAACTCACAATCTCAACAGAAATAAGAGTATAGATATCCCTATTAAGTGCCAGTACAAAGAAAGAACCAAAAGCTGAAAAAGTAGGGAAATACATAGTAGAATCTTCTCCAAGAAACCTCCGAGCACTGTAATCTACTGACATCTCCCTTCATTGCCTATGGGGGAAAAGGGGGAAAATAGAGGAGTGGGTCAGACTAAAAGTCTGGTGAATGACAGTAACTAATAAAATATTTAAGCAAAGCAAAAGTAATAGACTCTTCAGTAGTTATAGTATATACAAAAGGAAACAAAGGAAATAGGAAAGAGATAAATGGAAAATATAATTAAACTATTACAATTGATAAGATATGTCAACTTTGATAGTTTGCACTTGTCCTTGATAGCTGCTTTGATTAGGCTGAATTCCTAATCCTATTTTAATTAGGCTGAAGCCCTGATTCTACCCTTTGATTGGCCTGCTACTCCATATAATCTGTTGTGGACCGAACGTTTCCCTACATAGTAGACTTTGGTGTCTACGAAAGACACACTTACTAAACTCTTGAAACACATAACAATTACTGAGCACCGAAATAGAAGTCGCATGCGTAACTGCCACCATGCCCATGCTACCCATTGCTTCCTCTTTTAAACTTTTATTTACCCTAGACATCATAAGCGTGCCCTTCGCCTTACTTCAGGATTATGCAGAGCACCTCGTCTCACTTCAGGGTTATGTGAAACACCATGTCCATAGAAAAATAGGAGAAATGTTGTTGGTACCAGTCCCTATCAAACAAAAATTGAGTTTCTCCCCATGTTCAAATCCCCTTGATTTGAACTACCATAGATTGACCGTTTACTACCGCTATAAGCATAAGCGTGCCCCCTCGCCTCACTTCAGGATTATGAGAAGTACCTCGTCTCACTTCAGGATTATATGAAACACCGTAACCATAGAAATATTAGGGGAATGTTACTTGGTACAGGTCCTATTCTTATCTTTGCTTATTAACTTAGATAAATTATTTAAATAAGCCTTTATTTTTATCAATTACTATTATTGCTTATTAATTTATCCTAAGTCTTAAAATAAGCTCCATGGTTTCCATAGTTTACCACAGTTTCCATAGTTTATCAATTTACAACTTACATTATAATCATGCTTATTACTTAACCCAAGGTCTATGTGTGAAAATAAGCTTCTTTCTTCTTTTATTATTTTTTGTTATAATTCTAAGTTATAACTAGGCCAATCTTCTTAATTCGGTCCACTTAATATCATAATTAGGCATAATTTCAGTCCAATTCCATTTATATTACAGTTTTTATAATTTACATCTTATATTCCATTATTTCATATTTCTTCTAATTTAATCCAATTTTGCGTTAATCCTATTCAAATCCATACGCGAAGAAGGAGGAGGAGGAATAAAAGAAAACTGAAAATAGAAGGAAATCCAAGGCGTAAGAGAAGATGTAAATAACGCATAAATAACAGTAAATAAACTAAAATACTATAAATAAACTGTAAATAAATGGAAATCTAGAAATAAACTGAAATTAATTGAAAAGAATAGCTAGAAGAAATAGACTGAAAATAATTCTAAAAACTGTAAATAAATTATTAAAAAGGTTACTCCAAAAATCATAGTAAAACTACAACTATTGGAAACACTATTATTTTAAATTACTTAGAGGAATTTAAAATAATTACAACTACTCACCTTTCTTCCCTTTAGGCCTTCATGGAACCACTTACAGTTGTTAAAATATTTTTATTTAAAACGATTTCCTCCTTGGAAAATTATTCCGCTTAGGGTCCTTCCTGAATAGATGAACCCAATTGGAGAAAGTCTTAGAATGAGAAAGAGTATTAGGCCTAAGGTTCTATTTAAAGGGCTAGAAATGGATCTTAGACCGTTGGATTTGGGGATTGAATATGATGCTACCACGACATAGGCCGAATAGGGGCCATTGGATGCAGAAATGGAAGGATCAGATTGAGTTCAAGAATGCAAAATATGGCACTAACATTCGAACGAACGAACATTCATTCGATAGCTAAAATAAAATAGGGCCGGTCGATAGGGCGGTTGACCACCCTTGTTCCCAGGTCGACCCACCGATCGACCTGGCCTATTTTTTTTCTGTTTATTTTGTTTAATTCATATCTCGTTCATTTTAGCTTGGATTCTGACGTTCTATATATGTAAATTGACTTAAAAATTACCACGGACAGAATGGTGCAACTCCCATGACTCTATTCTGATAATTTCACAAATTTATTTTATTATTTAGTTAATTAACGAATTAATTATTATGGGTTAAATTTCGGGTTCTTATATTCTCTCCTCCTTAAGAAATTTCATCCCCGAAATTTCTAAGGATAAAAGAATGTACTAAATGTTTTCATCCAATTCTATGACCAACTACTCAATCATCAACCATTCATCCATTGTCCTTAAGCTTTTCTAATGCAACTTATGATACTTATGCAATTAATGTAGTGTAAATATCCCTGACTAATGCAAAAGATTAGGCGGTCCACTGATTCAGTTGAACTCCTTTTATGCAATCATATCCGGGCCATGTATCCAAATGAATGCGAAAATTTCCTAATGATAACTGACAATTCTATATGCGTGCTACAGACATCATCCAAATGCAATAACCATATGATAATCATCCATTTATAGCAACCATAGAATATAGGATGAAATGAACGCACATCCATATGCATATGCTCTAGTGTCCTAGTTAGGCCGATCCCTAAGATATAATAGTGACTAGTGTAAGTATACGCGTCCATAGCATCCACTGACAAACACTTGCAACCACCAGCATACGTCATACATAACATGTTCTATTAACATGTTTACATCGAATCCTGTCATCCATAGGTTAAATCCTATGTTCTGTCCTCCCAAAGGATAATAAAGGAAAGAACCTATTCAAAACTAAAGATAAAAATAGGAAATTCTAAAACAAATTATCAAAAAGATGAGGATATGAGATACAAATTTTCTCCTAATCAAACCAATCTTCTCCGAAGTCTTTCTAACTATGTCGGGACCAAGTAGCAATCTCTCAATAGACTCTAACCAACTAGAAGGCGACTTGCGCAGTCTTCCATAAAAAGCTTTGAAAGGTGCCACTCCAATGATAGCTTGAAAAATACTATCATATGGGGGCCACTAAAGAAAGATTTTTTTTCTAAGTTCTTCCGAAATCAAGGATACTCATTTCCAACCATTTATGACTTACTATTCTTCTTTAGTATGCTCACAAGAATCAACATTCCTAGGTTCTCACTCGGGTCCTATATACTCTATGGAAACTCTATTATTACTTTGAAAAGTAATTACTGCTATCTCCTTTATAGCCTTACACTTTTCCATTACTCCTTAGGGAACGATTCCTATCTATTCCACATTTAAGAGTTTGGTTTGGTATTCATCCTCTCATTTCAAAAACTAAGGCTTCTAAATTTTCAAATCCCAAAATATTTGTCCTTAAAAATGTTATCTTTAAGTTTTTCTAAAATTCAAAAATACTCGGTTGCTTAAGATTTTATGTTTCTAGATTTGCGTCCTTACGTCTCCTTCGAATTTACCTTATTTCCCAAACCTAGAGGGAAAACCTTTCAAATTCTAAATCCAAAACTTATTCCCCGCTTTCTTTTAAAGAATTTTTCAATTTTCTATAAAATTCGATTTTTCAAATTTTACATTCATTAAGTTTTTCATTTCAAAAATTATTTACTTTTTCACCAAACCATTTCCCTTTTAAAATATCTTTAAAATATCCTTATGTGTTTTCAAAACATCTCTTAACGTTCTCATACCTTAATGTATTGAAACTACTTTTTCCTATGAGAAATTATTAACTCTAAAATCTTCTATGAATCTTTTAAAAGAGGATTTCATGTTTATGTGAAATTACAAGGAACTAATTTTATATATTTTGAAATAGGCTATACAAAATAAGGTGTTTCCATACCTTGTATATCTCTTTCATGCATTCCTTGTAACTTGCACAAAACATTTTTATTGGTTTAATAGAAAATTATACCATTACTCTTTTTCATTCTAATAGATTAAAGTATGTTTAGATTATATTTTCTTACGATAGATATTTTCTAATACCTAACTTTTTCTTTTCAGAAAAACTCATCTTCAAAACTGTTTTAATATATCCATAACCAAAAACATTTTCTTATACCTATCTAATTAATTGGTGTATTCACAAATCATATTTACTTCTATTCTTAGAATTTATCTTTTAAAAATACATTTTTATTTGGGTTTAAAACCGATGTTGCGTAAAACACTGTTACTACAACCCAAAGAAATACTAGTGTATGAATTTAATTAAAAATAAATACTAATAAACCTCACATATTAAGTAAAAACATTTCCTTTGGGAGTTACTTACTATGACGGGAGCGTTATAGTATACGTTCCCTTTGTTTTTGTGAAAACATCTATTACAACAATAAATTTTGTAATCTGTATTTCCGATACTTAATACTTTTTAGGTTTTTATATTTAAAATCTTTGTTTACTTTCAAAGAAACTAGTGGCCTATATACGCTCTATAATTCTTCAAAAAGAATTTCACCTTTTCAACAAAATTTACACCATATAAAAACCAATTTAAATTTCTTATCATATTTCCAAAAACCCAGTATTTACTTTTAAAAACATTGAAAATTCTTCTTTTCAATTCTAATAATTTCATTTTATTGGGTTAGACATAAAGTGGATTTTCCTACTTACTACCCTAGGAGTGTCCATTCTAAACCTTGGAAATCTCATTTTTTATTTAAAGTCTTTTGTTCCTATACTCATATTTATTCTAAGTAGCTACCATTAAATCCACTTATATGAAACAATTATAGTTTCTACAATTATCTACACATAGGCTTTCTTCTTTCCTTATCAACTGAATTAATTGTACTTCTCCAATCTTTTCTTACCTCTCTTTGGATTCTCACAATCTGAACCTAAATATACACAATCGTTTCTCAAACTCTTTCCATGTGTAGACCTTCTGTATACCCCAAGAAACACACTTCCTTATGCCAAAAGTGATACTTCAAGAACTTTGCTTTCAACTGAAGAGTGCAAAAGTGTGCGAAGAACCATCTCTAGATGAATAACATGATCCTCCTTACTTTTTTAAAAACACCAAAATATCCTCCACGAATATCACCATAACTTATTTAGACGCCTCTAAAAACATGGCTTATCAAATCAACAAAATAAGCTGGGGCATTGGTTAGGCCAAAAGGCCTAACCGACCACTCAAAGAATCCGTCGGGTGTCCTAAATGCGGTCTTATTAATGCTGTCATCAACGACCCTCTGATGAAATCCTGTGGCTAAATCAAGCTGGGAGAGTACCAAAAAGCCAACTAACTGGTCAAAAAGAACATCTATCTTAGATAATGGATAATGGTTTTTCTTTGTGAGCTTATTCAATTCTTCATAGTCAATGCAAAGTCGAAGAGAACCACCTGCTTTGGTAGTGAAGACGACTGGCACTCCATATTCCGATATGTTTCTTCTTATGAAACCTTTCTCAAAATCTCATGGATCTGCTTGCTCAATCCCTTCCTTTCCCTAGGCTCTATATGCCCTATGGGTAATGCTACTGGCTAGCAAAATAAATCCTGAAGTCAATCTCTCTCTTGGGGGGTAGTCCCCTAACCTCCTCAAAGATATTTGGAAAATTTCTGACGATAGGAACCGAATCTAACTCTGATCATGATGAATCGAGGGAATAAAGAAAGCTCAACATAATTGACCCTTGTAGGCCGTAAGAAATCTCGAGAGTCCTACTGATGCATGTCTCTAGTCTAACGAATCTCCTCTCACAATCTAAAATAGCTTCATATGTGTATAGCCAATCCATTCCCAAAATTATCACATACCCCGAATATCCAAAAACATAAGCGTCATAGTCAAATTCTATGCCTAGGATAAAAAATTTCAAACGCCTAAAAACCATAGACAAGTTTGCCATCTACCTATGGGGTTTGAAACAAAGATGGGGTCTACTAAAGAAATGTCTAAGTGCAAACAATCCATAAGAGAATTAGAGATAAAAGAGTGTGATGCTCCAGAATTGAAAAGAGTCCAAATGGAAAAATTAGAAATAGAAATCAAATTTTCCTGCTTAAATTTGGTCTGTTGCTGGAAGGCGTTGTCTCCAAAGTCTAGGTCCATGCTACTGGTACACCCACACCGTGCCCTATCTGTTGAGGACCACTCCTACTCCAGTGACCAGGTTACCCACAACTATAACACCTTCCCCTCATCTTCTCTTTCTTGCAGTCTCTTGCATCATGACCAATCATTCTGCAATTGTGGCACTTCACTTTTTTCTTGATTCGCTTCTAAAGGCCTTTTCTTTTCCTCTTATCTTTCTTGCCCTTCCACCATGGATTCTAAGAGCCTGTAGGAACCACCTTAAGCTTGTTTTTTAACTACCAAGATATAGTTTGAACACTTTGTCGGTACTCCAACCCTAACCGCCTAAACTTTTGCTCCAAATTCTCAAAACTAACTCGTGTCTCCTCGAAATCGTCCATGCCAGAAAACATCCTGCCTCCTATACTAGCGAAGTCCTTGCATAGATCAGAAAAGAGAGCTGATGTGGATGATTAAAGGGATTTCCACCTACTGGTGTTGTATTGGGCACTTTCCCTTGCACCTTTGGTACCGTCGCTCTATGAAACCAATCAGTCATTCTATGCAAAGAAAAGAGAATTTAGGCTCAATAGAATCGAAAGAGGATTACACTGGACTTGGAGGGAATTTTTATAAAAACTCTTTTATACTTAAAAACATTTATAAAATTTCTTTTCTAAAAAATACTTTCGAAACAAGTTATTTTGGAAAATACTTTACTTTTAAAAATAAATTTTTAGAAACCTGTAACCTTAGGCTCTGATACCAAGTGAAATACCCCCACACCCCTTAATATACCCAAAAGGACACATTAAGAGGCACGATGCGTTGTAGGTATAACTGAAACTAACAGAGACTAAGATTCATAGGATAAAAATAGGTAAAAACAGCGGAAGCAATAATAATTTGCTAAAAGTCAAACTTCGTAATTGTTTCATAAGTCAAATAGTTCAAATACCAAATACCACATACATGTCTCGAAACCCAATATATCTCAATGAAAGAAAACTCACAGTCTCAACAAAAATCAGCGTACAGATATCCCTCTTAAGTGCCAGTACAAAGAAAGAACCAAAAGCTCAAAAAGTAGGGAAATACATAGTAGAATCTTCTCCAAGAAACATCTGAGCACCGTAATCTACTGCCATCTCCCTTCATTACCTATGAGGGAAAATGGGGAAAATAGGGGAGTGAGTCCGATTAAAAGTCTGGTAAATGATAGAAACTACTATAATTTTTAAGCAAAGTAAAAGTAATAGACTCTTCAATAGTTCTAGTATATACAAAAGGAAATAAAGGAAATAGGAAAGAGATAAACTGGAAAATGCGATTAAACTATTACAATTGACAAGATATGTCAACTTTGATTGTTTGCACCTGTCCTTGATAGCTGCTTTGATTAGGCTGAATTCCTAATCCTATTTTAATTAGGCCGAAGTCCTAATTCTTCCCTTTGATCGGCCTACTACTCCATAGAATTTGCTATGGACCGGATGTTTCCCTACATAGTAGACTTTGGTGTCTACGAAAGACACACTTACTAAGCGCTTGGAACTCATAGCGATTACTAAGCACTGAAATGGAAGTCGCACGCATAACTGGCACTATGATCATGCTACCTGTTGCTCCCTCTTTTGACCTTTTATTTACTCTAGACAGCATAAGCGTGCCCCTCGCCTCACTTCAGGATTATATGAAGCACCTCGTCTCACTTCAGGGTTATGAGAAACACTGTGTCCATAGAAAAATAGAGGAAATGCTATTGGTACTAGTCCCAATCAAACAAAAATATAGTTGCGCCCCTTGTTCAAATACCCTTGATTTGAACTACCATAGATTGACCGTTTACTACAACTATAAGCATAAGCGTTCCCCTTGCCTCACTTTAGGATTATGTGAAGCACCTCATCTCACTTCAGCATTATGGGAAACACCGTAACTATAGAAATATTAGGGGAATGCTATTTGGTACAAGTCATATTCTTATTTTTGCTTATTAATATAGATTATTTAAATAATCCTTTATTTTTATCAATTACTATAATTGCTTATTAATTTATCCTAAGTCTTAAAATAAGCACCATGGTTTCCACAGTTTATCAATTTATAACTCACATTATAATCATGCTTATTACTCAACCCAAGGTCTAAGTGTGAAAATAAGCTTCTTTCTTCTTTTATTCTTTTTAGTTATAATTCTAAGTTATAACTAGGCCAATCTTCTTAATTCAGTCCAATTAGTATCACAATTAGGCATAATTTCAGTTCAATTTCATTTGTATTACAGTTTTCATAATTTACATCTTATATTCCATTATTTTAGATTTCTTATAGTTTAATCCAATTTCACGTTAATCCTATTCTAATCCATACGTAAAGAAGGAGGAGGAGGAATAAAAGAAGACTGAAAATAGAAGGAAATCCAAGGCCTAAGAAGATGTAAATAATGCATAATAACTGTAAATAAACTGTAAATAAATGGAAAAGCAAGTGATAAACTAAAACTAATTTAAAAGAATATCTAGAAGAAATAGATTGAAAATAATTCTAAAAACTAAAATAAATTACTAAATAGGTTATTCCAAAAATATAGTAAAACTACAACTATTGGAAACTATATTATTTTAAATTACTTAAAGAAATTTAAAATAATTACAGCCACTCACCTCTGGTCCTTAGCTCTCCCCTTTAGGCCTTCATGGATCCACTTAGGGTTGTTAAATATTTTTATTTAAGATGTTTTCCTCCTTGAAAAATTATTCCGCTTAGGGTTCTTTCTGAATAGGTGAACCCAATTGGAGAAAATCTTAGAATGAGAAAAAGTGTTAGGCCTAAGGTTCTATTTAAAAGGGTAGACGTGGATCTTAGACTGTTGGATTTGGGGATTGAATAGGATGCAACCATGTCATAGATTGAATAGGAGCCATCAGATGCAGAAACGGAAGGACCAAATCGAGTTGAGGAATGCAAAATACGTCACTTATGTTCGAACAAATGAATGTTCGTTCGTTCGCTAAAATAACAAGGCGGGTCGACCCCCTTGTGCCCAGGTCGACCGGCCTGTTGACCTGGCCTATTTTTTTCTGTTTATTTTGTTTAATTCATATCTCGTTCATTTTCGCTCGGATTCTGACGTACTATATTTGGAAATTGACCAGAAAATTACCACGCACACAATGGTGCAACTTCCGTGGCTCAATTCCGATAATTTCATAAAGTTATTTTATTATTTAGTTAATTAACGAATTAATTACTACGGGTTAAATTTCGGGTTGTAACAATCTCTAATCCTTAAGGGATTTTGTCCCCGAAATCTATAAGGATAAAAGAATGTAGTAAATGTTTTAATCTAATTCTACAACCAACTACTCAATCATCAACCATTCATCCGTTGTCCTTAAGTTTTTCTAATGCAATTTATGATACTTATGCAATTAGTGTAGTGTAAATGTCCCAAACTAATGCAAAAGATTAGAGGGTCCACTGATTCAGTTGACCTTTTTTTATGCAATCATGTCCGTGCCATGTATATGAATGAATACAAAAATATCCTAATGATAACTGATAATTCTATATGCGTGCTACAAACTTCATCCAAATGCAACAATCATATGATAAACATCCATTTATAGCAACCATGGAAAATATGATAAAATGCGCACACATCCATATGCATATGCTCTAATGTCCTAGTTAGGCCGATCTCTAAGAGATAATAGTGCCTGGTGTAGGTATATGCGTCAGTAACATCCACTAGCAAACACTTGCAACCACTAGCATACGTCATACATAACTTGTTCTATTAACATGTTTACATCAAATCCTATCATCCATAGGTTAAATCTTAAGTTCTGCCCTCCCAATGGATAACAAAGGAAAGAACCTACTCAAAATTAAAGATGGAAATAGGAAATTCTAAAACTTCTTATCGACAAGATGTGGATATGAGATACGAATTTTCTCCTAATCAAACCAATCTTCTCCGAAATCTTTCAAATCATGTCGGGACCAAGTAGCAATCTCTCCATAGACTCTAAGCAACATGAAGGCGACTTACGTGGTCTTCCATAAAGTGCTTCGAAAGGTGTCACTCCAATGCTAGCTTGAAAACTACTATCATATGGGAATTCCACTAAGGAAAGATGCTTCTCCCAAGTTCTTACAAAATCAAGGATACTCATTTCCAACCATGCATGACTTACTATTCTTCTTTAGTCTGCTCACATGAATCAACATTCCTAGATTCTCACTAGGGTCCTATATACTTTGTTGAAACACAATTATAACTTCCAGAAGTAATCACTTTTGTCTCCTTTGTAGCCTTATACCTTTTCTGTCACTCTTTAGGGAACGATTCCTATCTATTCCACTTTAAAAGTTTGGTTTTGTATTTATCCTCTCATTTCAAAAACTAAGGCTTCTAAATTTTCAAATCGCAAAATCGTTGTCCTTAAAAGTGTTATCTTTTAGTTCTTCTTAAATTCAAAAATACTTGGTTGCTTAACATTTAATGTTTCTAGATTTGCATCATTACATCTCTTATGAATTTACCTTATTTCCCAAACTTAAAGGGAAAAACTTTCAAATTCTTAGTCCAAAACTTATTCATCGCTTTCTTTTAAGGACCTTTTCAATTTTCTATAAAATTTGATTTTTCAAATTCTACTTTTATTAAGTTTTTCATTTCAAAAACTTATTTACTTATCAAACCATTTCCCTTTTAAATTATTTTAAAATATCCTTATGTGTTTTCAAAACATCTCCTAACGGTCCCATACCTTAATGTATTGGAACTACTTTCTCCTATGAGAAATTATTAATGCCAAAATCTTCAACGAACCATTTTCATGTTTGTGTGAAATTACAAGGAATTTATTTTATATTTTCTGAAATAGGCTATACAAAATATGGTGCTCGCATACCTTATATATCTCTTTCATGCATTCATTGTAACTTCCACAAAACATTTTTATTGGTTTCATAGAAAATTATACCATTATTCTTTTCATTCCAATAGACTAAAGTATGTTTAAATTATATTTTCTTATGATAGACACCTTTTAATATCTAACATTTTCTTTTCAGAAAAACTCATCTTCAAAACTGTTTTAGTATATCCATAACCAAAAACATTTTCTTATACCTATTTAATTAATACATGTTTTCCAAAATCATATTTATTTCTATTCTTAGAATTTATGTTTCTAAAATACATTTTTATTTGGGTTTAAAACCGATGTTGCGTAAAACACTGTTACTACAACTCAAAAAAATACTAGCGTATGAATTTAATTAAAAATAAATATTAATAAACCTCACATATTAAGTAAAAACATTACCTTTGGGGGTTACCTACTTTAACGATAGCATTATAGAATATGCTCCCTTTACTTTTACGAAAAGATCTATTTGAAAAATAAATGTTGTAATCTACATTTTCGATAATTAATGCTTTTTAGGTTTTTATATTTAAAAACTTTTTTACTTTTAAAGAAACTAGTGAACTATATACGCTCTATGATTCTTCAAAAAGAATTTCACTTTTTCAACAAAGTTTACATCATATAAAAACCAATTTAACTTTCTTATCATATTTCCAAAAACCCGGTATTTACTTCTAAAAATATTGACAATTCTTCTTTTCAATTCATTTTATTGGGTTAGACATAAAGTGGATTTTCCTACTTACTACCCTAGGAGTATCCTTTCTAAACCTTGGAAATCTCATATTCTTACTTAAAGTCTTTTGTTCCCATACTCATATTTATTCTAAGGTGCTACCATTAAATCCACTTATATGAAACAATTGTAGTTTCTGGAATTATCTATACATGGGTTTTTTATTTCCTTATCAACAGAATCTATTGTACATCGTCAATCTTTGCCTACCTCTCTTTGGATTTTCACAATCCGAACCTAAATGTACAAAATTGTTTCTCAAACTCTTTTCATGTGTAGACCTTCTCTATGTCCCAAGAAACACCCTTCCTTATGCCAAAAGTGATACTTCATGACTTTGCTTTCAACCGTAGAATGCAAAGTGTACGAATACCTCATCTAGATGAATAACATGCTCCTCCTTACTTCTTGGAAAACACCAAAATGTCATCAACGAATACCACCACATCTTATTTAGAATGCCTCCAAAAACACAGCTCATCAAATCAACAAAATAGGCCGGGGAATTGGTTAGCCCACAAGGCCTAACCAACCACTCAAAGAATCCATCGGGTATCCTAAATATGGTCTTATTAATGCTGTCATCAGCAACCTTAAGTTGGTGAAATCCTATGGCTAAATCAAGCTGGGAGAATACCGAAGAGCCAACTAACTAGTCAAAAAGATCATTTATCTTAGAGGGTGGATAATGGTTCTTCTTTGTTAGCTTATTCAATTCTTCATAGTCAACGCAAAGTCGAAGAGAAACACCTACTTGGTTGTGAAGGCGACTGGCACTCTCTATTACGATATGTTTCTTCTTATGAAAACTTTCTTAAAAGCTCACGGATTTGCTTGCTCAATCCCTTCCTTTCGCTAGGTGCTATATGCCCTATGGATAATGCTACTGGCTAGCAAAATAAATCCCAAAGTCAATATCTCCCTTAGAGGGGTAGTCCTCTAACCTCCTCGAAGATGTCTGGAAAATCTCCGACGACAGAAACCGAATCTAACTCTGATGATGATGAATCGAGGGAATAAAGGAAGCTCAACATAAATGACCCTTAAGGGTCGCAATAAATCTTGAGAGTCATACATATGCATGTCTCTAGTTTAATGACTCTCCTCTCGCAATCTAATATAGCTCCATATATTGATAGCCAATCCACTCCCAAAATCATCGCATACCTCGAAAATCCCAAAATATAGGCATTATAGTCAAATTCTACACCTAGGATATACATTTTCAAACCCTTACAAACCATAGACAAGTGTGTCGATCCACCTATGGGGTTCGAAACCAAGATGGGGTCTACTATTAAAGAAATGTCTAAGTGCAAACAATCCACACGAGAACTAGAAATAAAAGAGTGTGATGCTCCAGAATTGAAAAGAGTCCAAATGGGAAAATTAGAAATAGAAATCAAATTTTCCTACCTAAATTTGGTTTGCTGCTGGAAGGCGCTGTAACCAAAGTCTGGATCTATGCTACTAGTACACTCGCACCCTGCCCCTTCTGTTGGGGGCAACTCCTACTCCAATGACCAGGTTGCCCGCAACTATAACACCTTTCCCTCATCTTCTCTTTCTTGTAGTCTCTTGCGTAATGACCAATCATTCTGCAACTATGGCACTTCACTGTTATCTTGATTTGCTTCCAGGGGCCTTCACTTTTCCACTTATCCTTCTTGCCCTTTCACCATGGCTTCTTAGAGCCTATAGGAAACCCGTTAAGCTCATTTTAAAGCTGCCAAGATATAGGTTGAACTCTTTTTCAGTCCTCCAACCCTAATCGCCTAAACCGTTGCTCCAAATTCTCAAAACTAACACACGTCTCCTCAAAATCCTCTGTGCTAGAAAACGTTCGGCCTCATATACTAGCGAAGTCCTTGTATAGTTAAGAAAAGGGAGCAGATGTGGGTGGATTAAAGGGATTTCCACCTACTAGTGTTGTATTGGGCACTTGCCCTTGCTCCTTATGTACCGTAGCTCTACCGAACCAGTCATCCATTCTATTCAAAGAAAGAAGAATTTAGGCTCTAAAGAATCGAAAGAAGATTGCACTAGAATTGGAGGGGATTTTTTATAAAAACTCTTTTATACTTAATAACATTTCTAACAGTTCTTTTCTGAAAAAGAATTTTAAAACAAGTTATTTTGAAAAATACTTCACCTTTAAAAATAAATTTTTAGGGATCTTGTAATCTTAGGCTCTGATACCAAGTGAAATACCCCACACCCCTTAATATACTCAAAAGGACACATTAAGGGGCGTGGTGCGTTTTAGGTATAACAAACTAATAGAGACTAAGATTCACAAGACAAAAATAGATAAAAACCGTGGAAATATTAATAATTTTCTAAAAATCAAACTTCATAATTGCTTCATAAGTCAAATAAGTCAAATACCAAATACCACATACATGTCTCAAAACCCAATATATCTCATGAAATGAAAACTCACGGTCTTAACAAAAATCAGAGTATAGATATCCCTCTTAAGTGCCAGTACAAAGAAAGAGTCAAAAGCTGAAAAAGTAAGGAAATACATAGCAGAATCTTCTCCCAGAAACCTCCAAGCACTATAATCTACTGCCCTCTCCCTTGATTGCCTATGGGGGGAAAAGGGGGAAAATAGAGGAGTGGGTCAGACTAAAAGTTTGGTGAATGATAGTAACTACTAGAATCTTTAAGAAAAGTAAAAGTAATAGATTCTTCAATAGTTCTAGTATATACAAAAGGAAACAAAGGAAATAGGAAAGAGATAAAATAGATAATACAATTAAACTATTACAATTGATAAAATAGGTCAACTTTGATTGCTTGCACTTGTCCTTGATAGCTGCTTTGATTAGGATGAATTCCTAAACCTACTTTAATTAGGCCAAAGTCCTAATTCTATCCTTTGATCGGCCTGCTACTCTATAGAATCTGCTATGGACTGGACCTTTCCCTACACAATAGATTTCGGTGTCTATGAAAGACACACTTACTAGCCACTTGGAACTCATAATGATTACTAAGCACCAAAATGTAAGTCTCATGTTTAACTGCCACCATGCTCATGCTACCTGCTGCTCCCTCTTTTGACCTTTCATTTACCTTAGACAACATAAGCATTCCCCTCGCCTCACTTTAGAATTATGTGAAGCACCTCGTCTCACTTCAGGGTTATGCGAAACACCGTGTCCATAGAAAAATAGGGAAAATGCTATTGGTACTAGTCCTTATCAAACAAAAATCTAGTTGTGCCCCTTGTTCAAGTCCCCTTGATTTGAACTACCATTGATTGGCTGTTTACTACCACTATAAGCATAAGCGTGCTCCTCGCCTCACTTCAGGATTATGTGAAGCACCTCATCTCACTTCCGGATTATGGGAAACACCGTAACCATAGAAATATTAAGGGAATGCTATTTGGTACAGGTCTTATTCTTATCTTTGCTTATTAACTTAGATAAATTATTTAAATAAGCCTTTATTTTTATCAATTACTATTATTACTTATTAATTTATCCTAAGTCTTAAAATAAGCACCATAGTTTCCATAGTTTATGATAGTTACCATAGTTTATCAATTTATAACTTAAGTTATAATCATGCTTATTACTTAATCCAAGGTCTAAGTGTGAAAATAAGCTTCTTTTATTTTTTTAATCATAATTCTAAGTTATAACCAGACCGATCTTCTTAATTCAGTCCAATTAATATCATAATTAGGCATAATTTTAGTCCAATTCTGTTTACAATATAGTTTTTATAATTTACATCTTATATTCCATAATTCCAGATTTCTTATATTTTAACCCAATTTCACGTTAATCCTATTCTAATCCATATGCAAAGAAGAAGGAGGATGGATAAAAGAAAACTGAAAATAGAAGGAAATCCAAGGCGTAAGAAGAAGATGTAAATAGCGCATAAATAAAAGTGAATAAACTAAAGTACTACAAATAAACTGTAAATAAATGGAAAACTAGAAATAAATTGAAATTAATCGAAAAGAATAGCTAGAAGAAATAGACATAAAATAATTCTAAAAACTATAAATAAATTACCAAAAAAGTTGCTCCAAAAATCATAGTAAAACTACGACTATCGAAAACCTATTATTTTAAATTACTTAAAGAAATTTAAAATAATTACAACCATTCACCTCTGGTCCTTAGCTCTTCTCTTTAGGCCTTCATGGATCCACTTGGGTTGTTAAATATTTTTATTTAGAATGATTTCCTCTTTGAAAAATTATTCCGTTTAGGGTCCTTCCTGAATAGCTGAACCCAATTGGAGAAAATCATAGAATGCGAAAAATGTTAGGCCTATGGTTCTATTTAAAGGGGTAGAAGTGGATCTCAGACTGTTGGATTTGGGGATCGAATATGATGCAACCACGTCAAAGGCTAAATAGGGGCCATCAGATGCAGAAACGTAAGGACTAGATCAAGTTGATGAATGCAAAATACGTCACTGACGTTCGAACGAACAAATGAACGTTCGTTCGTTCGCTAGACAAAAAAAGGTGGGTCGACCATCGGTCGACCGCCATTGTGCCTAGTTCGACCGGCCGGTCAACCTGGCCAATCTTTTTTTCCGTTTATTTTGTCTAATTCTTATCTCATCCGTTTTAGCTCTGATTCTGATGTTCTATATATAGAAATCGATCAGAAAATTACCACTGACACAATGGTGCAACTTCCATGGCTCAATTTTGATAATTTCACAAAGTTATTATATAATTTAGTTAATTAACGAATTAATTATTACGGGTTAAATTTTGGGTTGTTGCATTCTCCTCTCCTTAAGGGATTTCATCCTCGAAATCTCTAAGGGTAAAAGAATGTACTAAATGTTTTCATCCAATTCTACAACCAACTATTCAATCATCAACCATTCATCCATTGTCCTTAAGTTTTTCTAATGCAATTTATGATACTTATGCAGTTAGTGTAGTGTATATGTCCCTAACTAATACAAAAGATTAGGCGGTCCACTGATTCAGTAGACCTCCTTTTATGCAATCATGTCTGTGCCATGTATCCAAATGAATGTGAAAATTTCCTAATAATAACAGACAATTCTATATGCGTGTTACAAACATCATCCAAAAGCAACATTCATATGATAATCATCCATTTATAGCAAAAATAGGATAAAATGCACACACGTCCATATGCATATAGTGTCCTAGTTAGTCTGTTCCCTAAGAGATAATAGTGCCTAGTGTAATATGCATCCATATCCATAGGTTAAATCCTAATTTCTACCCTCCCAAAGGATAATAAAGGAAAGAACCTATTCAAAAATAAGGATGGAAATAGGAAATTCTAAAACTTATTATCGAAAAGATGAGGATATGCGATACGAATTTTCTCCTAATCAAACCAATCTTCTCCGAAGTCTTTCTAACCACGTCGGGACCAAGTAGCAATCTCTCCATATACTCTAAGCAACACGAAGGCGACTTGTGTGGTCTTCCATAAAGAGCTTCGAAAGGTGCCACTCCATTGCAAGCTTGAAAACTACTGTCATATGGGAGTTCCATTACAGAAAGACGCTTCTTCCAAGTTCTTCCAAAATCAAGGATACTCATTTCCAACCATGCATGACTTACTATTCTTCTTTAGTCTGCTCTCATGAATCAACATTCCTAGGTTCTCACTTGGGTCCTATGTAATTTAAAGAAAGTCTATTATTACTTTCAAAAGTAATTACTGATGTATCCTTTGTAGTCTTACACCTTTTCCGTCACTCCTTAGGGAATGATTCCTATCTATTCCACTTTTAAGAGTTTGGTTTGTTATTTATCCTCTCATTTCAAAAACTAAGGCTACTAAATTTTAAAATCCCAAATCTTTGTCCTTAAAAGTGCTATCTTCAAGTTCTTCTAAAATTCAAAAATACTCGGTTGCTTAACATTTTATATTTCTAGATTTGCATTCTTACATCTCTTTTGAATTTACTTTATTTCCCAAACCTAGAGGGAAAAACTTTCAAACTTCCAAGTTCAAAACTTATTCCTCGCTTTCTTTTAAAGACCTTTTCAATTTTCTATAAAATTTGAATTTTCAAATTCTACTTTTACTAAGTTTTTCATTTTAAAAACTTATTTACCATTTCACCAAACCATTTCCCTTTTAGAATATCCATATGTGTTTCCAAAACATCTCATAGCGGTCTCATACCTTAATGTATTGGAACTACTTTCTCCTATAAGAAATTATTTACGCTATAATCTTCTATGAACCTTTTAAAAGAGAATTTCATGTTTATGTGAAATTACAAGGAAGTTATGTTATATTTAATTAAATAGGCTATACAAAATATGGTGCTCCCATACCTTGTATATCTCTTTCATTCATTCCTTGTAACCTGCACAGAACATTTTTATTGGTTTCATAGAAAATTATACCATTATTCTTTTCATTCCAATAGATTAATGTATGTTTAAAATATATTTTCTTACTATAGACATCTTCTAATATTTAACTTTCTTTTCAGAAAAACTCATCTTCAACACTGTTTTAATACATCCATAACCAAAAACATTTTCTTATACCTATCTAACTAATAGGTGTATTCACAAACCATATTTATTTCTATTCTTAGAATTTATCTTTTTAAAATACATTTTTATTTGGTTTAAAACCCATGTTGCATAAAACACGGTTACTGCAACCCGAAAAAAACTAGCGTATGAATTTAATTAAAAAAGAATACTAATAAACCTCGCATATTAAGTAAAAACATTTCCTTTGGGAGTTACCTACTATAATGGTAGTGTTATAGTCTATGCTCCCTTTGTTTTTAAGAAAACATCTATTACAACAATAAATGTTGTAATCTATGTTTTCGATACTTAATACTTTTTAGGTTTTTATATTTAAAATCTTTGTTTACTTTCATAGAAACTAGTGAGCTATATACGTTCTATAATTCTTCAAAAAGAATTTCACCTTTTCAGTAAAATTTATGTCAAATAAAAGCCAATTTAAATTTCTTATCATATTTTCAAAAACCTAGTATTTACTTTTAAAAATATTGACAATTCTTCTTTTCAATTCTAATAATTTCATTTTATTGGGTTAGACATAAAGTGAATTTTCCTACTTACTACCCTAGGTGTATCCTTTCTAAACCTTGGAAATCTCATTTTCTTACTTAAAGTCTTTCGTTCCTATACTCATACTTATTCTGAGGTGCTACCGTCAAATCTACTTATATGAAACAATTATAGTTTCTGCAATTATCTACACATGGGCTTTCTTCTTTCCTTATCAATGAATCTATTGTACATCTCTAATCTTTGCCTACATCTCTTTAAATTTTCACAATACAAACCTAAATGTACAAAATTGTTTCTCAAACTCTTTTCATGTGTAGACCTTCTGTATGGCCTAAGAAGCACACTTCCTTATGCTGAAAGTGATACTTCAAAAACTTTGCTTTCAATTGAAGATTGCATGGTGTACGAAGAACCTCCTCTACATAAATAACATGCTCCTCCTTACTTCTTGGAAAACACCAAAATATCGTCCACGAATACCACCATAACTTAATTAGGTCGCCTCTAAAAACATAGCTTATCAAATCAACAAAATAGGTTGGGACATTGGTTAGACTAAAAGGCCTGACCGACCACTCAAAGAATCCATCAGGTGTCCTAAATGTGGTATTATTAATGCTCATTAGTGATCCTAAGCTGATGAAATCCTGTGGTTACATCAAACTAGAAGAATACCGAAGAGCCAATGCAAAGTCAAAGAGAACCACTTGCTTTGGTAGTGAAGACGACCGACGCTCCCTATTCCAATATGTTTCTTTTTATGAAACCTTTCTCAAAAGCTCACGGATCTGCTTGTTCAATCCCTTCCTTTCCCTAGGCCCTATATGCCCTATGGGTAAGCTATTGGCTAGCAAAAATAAATCCTGAAGTCAATCTTCATAGTTAATACAAATTCGAAGACAACCACCTGCTTTGGGAAAATAGTAATAACAGTAATATTAGAAACCAATTTGGTTCAAGTATGAAATTTTGAAATGAAAATGTTAAGGAGAGTTTTCTTTGGATTGGTATGAGAAATAAGTCTTGATTGTTTGTGATGATCAGAATAGTCTTCTATGTGACGATCAAATGTTTGCCTAAGTGAACGTTGTATGGTACTTAGTTAATTATTCTCTTTATCATTGTACAATCGGAACAAGCTCAACCCAAATGAACCAAACGTAAGTTGAAAATAGATGTTTTGTTGGAAAATGTAAAGTATTGTTCCAAAAATGAGAGTTTGGAAATAAAAGGAATATTTTTAAGTTAACTAGTCAAGTGGCTCGAAAATAACTTAGTATTAGGGAGGGGACGTGTTCAGATGGTTAACGCTTCTCCTGAGTATTACCCTTCTTGGTAAAGGAATATATGATACTATTTGGTAATACCCAATTCCTTAGTATCATTTCGGAGTTACTCGAGCTGTAGATATATATTTCCTATGATTCAAATATAGATTTTTATTTGGCAAAGTTTTTGAAAATAAAAGCCGGGTATTTGGATCTTGAATTTTCTTAGGAAAATAAAACCAAAATGGAATAATGGAATCAGACAGGGATATATGATCTTAGGATGCAATGAACTAGCAAACAAGTTGAACCTAATAATAGTTTATGAAATATTTTCATAAAATATTTGGTGGAAATAGAATTAGTATTAGGGAGAACCAATTAACTAAGTGTGTAAGTTGGACGTAGAACATTTCTCTTTCTATATAAAGCGATCCAAGATTCGAGTACATGGATTTGAGGTGTTGCACTATTTCGAATAAGGATCTATTATTCAAACTTTGACGGCGAGCATTTGATGAGGGTTCTTGGTGTGGAACCAAGGTTTTCTATCACAGTTACAACAATGTAAGGAGAATAGATGTTCCAAATCAAGGAGCCTGATAGGAGTCCGCACTAGAAAATCGATTGAGCGATACTAGTTCGGAAGGAAAGTTATGTATTCAAGTTGAGATCAAATGAGATTTTGCATAAGCACAGTCGATATACATCACACGAGCTGATGTATAGTGTTAAGTGTTTTTTGGGATAGGTTATGGTGTAATTTCGAGGATGAAATTCTTTTAAGGGGGAAGAAAGTAACAACCCAGAATTTCATTACTTTGATTAGTGAATATTTAATTAATTTTAAAAATTCAATATATAGGATTTATAATGAAAATAAACTCATTTTAATAAACTAATAATGATGATAAAATCATTTTCAAAATTTGTTTACCAAATTAAAAAGTTCGTAGAAAAGTAGAAAATGTGACCGAAGAATGTTTTTCGAAATTTCGACACCGGAAAGTTGTCGAGAATGTTGTTCGTCCTTGTGCACTATATGTACATATATATAAGAGTTAATTAACTAAATAATAATACACGTAGAAATAAGTTATCTTATGTTAATTTGGATTAATAACTGATGCGACAAGACATTGTTTTCAAAAATAATACAGATTTCTATATATATGTTTTGTGATCATTAACCATGATTATCTCTTGTCATGTCTTAGCTTTAAATAATAATTTAACTTATATATAAGAAAGTTATGTGACTAAACATAATACTTATATATATAAAGAAGTAATGTGATTAAACATGATAATTATATATATATATATATATATATATATATATATATATATAAAGGAAAATGATGTGACTAAACTATATATTAATATACCTATATAAAAGAGTGATGTGATTAAAATTTTATATATATATATATATATATATATATATATATATATATATTATAAAAGATTTGTGATGTGATTGGATATAATGATGAAATAGGAAATTTTATTATAAATAACTCCAACCTCCTCTCATTTTACCACTTCTTTATCCTACCATATCTTCTTCATTCCTACCTTAAATGTTGACCTTCTTTTTTTTAAATCACCTAAAATTCCAGTGGCTACAACATTCTAGTTGACCACTTCATCCAATTTTGGACATAGCTATGTCAAAATACCCAATCTATGCAAAGCAATTTTTCACCAAGAATTTCAAGTCTAAAAATTACCCTTCTTCTTTTGATCATAACTTCTTCAAACCAAATCCAAAATGAGTGATTCTTCTAGCGTAACGATAAAGGAAAGAAATTCCTACAACTTTCCTTTTGACTACTTTTTCAACTTCCATGAGTTGTTTGTTTCAAAACTAGTGGGAAATGACCTAATTTTAGGTTCATTTTCGACAAATCGATGATAAGCCGAAGCTCCTCAACCTTCAAGCTACTACCCCACATCCACTCTCACACCTCTGGCTGAGCCTACATACAGCTGGGACAAGCCCATTTTGATGGTTTCTAGCATCTAAAGCCTTCATCTTTCAAAGCTAGGGAATTGTTGACAAGTTTAGCTTAAGTTCGGGTAGCTTTTGCAGAAGTTGGGTGAGTAAACTAATTGTAACGTCCCGAAAATTTGGGCAATATTTATTTAATAATTTCATTAATAATTATTTTAAAAATGTGAAATATTGATTTAGTAATCTAATTCAAACAGAAATTATCTTTTGAAAAAAAACTAGTAATTATTTAGTTTGTCAAATGATATCCTTTTCAAAATTTATGATTATGACAATTATATTTGGGAATTTTATTCTTTTCAAAAGTTAAAATTATTTCAATGATAAAATTATCTTTCTAAGCTTATTTAAAAGATATTTTATTTATAATGTATATATGTGTATACACTGTATATAGGGAATTTGATTTTTAATTTAAATTTAATAAGAATATTTTCAAATTTATATATATGTATATGAATAAATTATGAATTGGTTAATTTGATTTAAATTAGTACTGAAAACTTTTCAAAAGTTTGTTTAAAAATCTGTCTGATATTTTCAAAAGAAATTTAAATAAATATTCATTTTGTTTATAAATATATAATAGTTTAAATTGTATTTTATAATAAAAGTTTATTTTGTTTTATTTTAAAAATGGATTTCTTCTGAAATAAACTTAGTTCATTTACATTAAAGTATAATATGTTGGTTTGAAACTTTGGAATAAAACTGAATTCAACATTCTTTTGCTTTTTAAATTTTCTCTTTTGAAAATTTAGTTTTAAAAATATTATTTTAAAAATATTCAAATAAACATTAAAATGTGTAATTTTATAAAGAAAGTTTATATGTAATCATTTAAAAGGCTAAATGAAATAAAACATATAAAAACATGTTAAATTAAATAAGAAATGGATTTAAATACATTTATAAATTAAGAAATCTATTTTTTATATTAAATGGTACACGTGTTAGACATTCAACTCATAAGGGAGACACTTGTAATTAATCTACAACATTAGATAACAAGTGGCAATGTTAATTTATTTTTGGAATTAATTATTATAGGTAAGAAAATTTAACAATTCATTTAGTTCAAACATTTTCTTCAAAATGAAAATATGAAATCAGATTTTAGAAGAAAATTGAAAACCAAATACAATTTAAAACCTGCAAACTAATACAATCAAAAATCTGCAAAAACCCAAATCTGATATAAATCTGCAAACAAATTCAGGAAAATCTGTTCCAATTTTCAACATCAAATTGAAGTTCAACTTCAACTCTAAGCAAAAGAACAAATGGAGTTCAGCTGCATGATCAAAATCAACATCACCAAAATGCAGTTTTAATTCAATATCAGCAAGCAGATTAAAAACCAGATTATTATCCAGAGCAATCAATAGTTTTAGGAAATTCAAATTGCTCCAGGAAAAATGATAATGCTTCTCTGCTTCTTCATTAATAGGTGAGTAAATTTCTATTTTAAAAACAGTTCTTTCTTTAAAATCAATGCTAAAGAAACTTTCCAATACTCAAGTTTCAAATTTAAACGGTTTTTCCAGAAATCAAAAACTGTTATAGATGAAACTGCTCAGTTTTCTTTTTTATTTAAAAAGTGAGTAACCTCACAATGAAAAAAGCTTATGTTATCTATTGCATGAGAATAAATAGGACAAAGTATGCTTGGATGATTTCTATTGTGATGATGTTCTGTGCGTATATGTATAAACATACATATGTGTGTGATGCTAGGTATCTGCATACCTGATTCTGCTTTTAAACTAAGATTTTTAATAAAAATCCATCTCCACATGATTTGATTTCATTTAGAAATTGATATGTAAACAAAATTGTCTGTTTAGCATAGATTTGAGTTTATGAAATATAATTAAGTTAAATTGAAAACCTGTTGCCTCTGAAACACTAACAACAGTCAATATTTTCAAGAAGCAAGTATGGCAAACTTCTTAAATTATTAAAACAAGTTTATAACTTGAATGCATGTTTGAAATCATGAATTTTAAACCAAAAATCACATTTTTAAATTAACTGAGGAGTGGGCATTTATGAGTTGAACAGACATTCGAATTTTGGGTTTATCTGATTGTCTAGTGGTATTGGGATGATGTGGTTCTTCCTAGAGGTGGAGGGCTGATAGGAGAATGGGGGAAATTTTTCAGGAGGATGGTCAGTGGTTGGTGACGACCGTGGTTGGTGATTTCAGGTTTCTAACCATAGTTTGCTGAGGGATTGAGTTTTGTATCTTCTTGATTGCTATGATGCACCGAGTGTTGCCAGACTTTGGGGATTTGCAGAGGGGTCGTAAATGAAGGGATTGTCGGAGTTGTAGGTGATCAGGTGGTCGAAGGTTAGTTTGCGAGCTATTGTCAGGTTTGGGAATCTTGGATGCAGTGATGATTCAGGTTGTTTGATTTACTCGAATTTGATTTCGAGCTTCTGTGTGGAATCTAAGGTCGTATCCATGTTGGAAGTTGGTGGGCGTCTTGGTGAAGTGGATTAGGGTAGCTGGAGATCGCCAGAGTGCCGATGCATATGTTAAGTTCTTACGAACTATTTTGGATTGTGCAGGCTTGTGTCTCGGGTTTTACTAGGGTAATTCGAGAATTTTACTCGAAGTAATTAGGTTGTGGACTCAAAGCATGTTGTTGAGGTCTCGGGTGTGTTTTGTTTCAGGTTTATAAAACCTAACAATGTGCAGATTTAAAAAAAAAGATCTGAATGAAATTCAAATTGTATAAGCAGGATTTAAACAGAGTTTTTAAAATGCAAAGTTAGAATTTGAATTCAAAGGAACTTTTGAATCCAAAGTTTTAGAATTAAAATTTTAAATTTAAAGCAAGGTTTTAAATCAAGTTTAAATATGAGTTCAAGATTACTATAGATTCAAATTCTTGAATTTAAATCAGTGTAAGTTTAAATGTTGAACAAATTTAAATGTTTTGAAGTAGATTTTAAAAATGAATTTGATTTCAAATAAAAGTTTAAATTTAATAAAATTCTTTATGAAGGCTTTCTTTAATATTTGAATTAAAGTTATGAAATGTTTAACTTTAATTTGAAAGTTAAAATAATCAATTTGTTTTAAAGCTTGATTTCCTAAATAAAATTAAGTAATTTTGTTTAAAAACTTTTCTTATATAAGTATCTTATATAATTAATTATTATTCTTCACTTTGATTTTGAAGAGATAAATTTATTTAAAATTTGGATAAATGTTTAGACAGTTAAACATTTTAAATCTTAAATTTTAAAATGGAATTTGAGTTTAATTTAGAAATGTATTGTTTTAAATACATTTGAATGTTAATGAAGTCATTAATAAGTAAATGAATTATTTTAGAAATATTTAAGATAATAAAAGAATTTAATTAAGGAACAACTTATTTATTTGACTTTAAGTTAATGTTTTAGATTAATTTTTAATTAGAGATGATTAATGATAATTAATCTAAGATAATTTTCTTAAGAAAGTTATTAAAGAAAATGTTGTTAATTAATAAAGATAATTATCTAAGTATTATTAAGTAATTAATTAATGTGATAAATTTTGACAATTAATTAGATTAATTAATTGAAGATAATCAAATTGTAAATGGTTAAGAATAATTACTTGATAAAAGTAATTAAGGATTAATTACTTATTGTAATTAATTATGATAATGTGATTGGTTTAAGTTAATTAATTTAGTTTAATTAATTCTAGTAAATCATTTGATGGTTTAATAAGAGTAATTACTTAATGTGATTAATGGAGCATTATTACTTAGAGAAGTAATAAATGATAATTACTGGAATGTAATTAGTAAAGATGAAGTAATTTGGGTAATTATTTTTGTAATTAATCAATGGATTAATTAATGAAGATAATTAATTATGAGATAATTAATTTGTTATGAGTAATTAAGGGCAGTTAATTACTGGATTAATATTAATCAAGGGTGATTAATAATTGTATTTTAAATTTTAGATTAATTACTAAATGTAATTAATTTTAAATAAAGTAATTAATTTAAGTATAAATTAGAGATCATTAATTATTATAATTAATGTTGTAATTAAGGATTGTTTAATTATGTAATAATTAATTAATTAAGTGATTAATTAATGTAATTAATTAAGGATAAATGTAATTAATTATAGTTAATTAATAAATGAAGTAATTAAATGTTAATTACTTATGATTAAGGTTAATAATTTTGTGAAATTAATTAAAGACTAGTTACTTATTGTAATTTGAGACTGATTAATCAAAGATGTTTAATCTAGTTGAATACTTAAAGAATGATTAATTAACTAGGTTAATTAATTAATGGATATTAAGCAGGATTTATAGATGGGGTAATTAATTTAATTTTTTTTTAAAATTAATTAGAGATAGAGGTAATTAATTTAATTCATTTTAAATTAATTATTGATGATGGTTAATAAATCATTGCTTATGGATGATATTGATATTCCATTGGATTGTTGTAATCTCAGTAATGAGATGAGTAGTATCTATATGATATGAATGCTTAATTGAAATGTGATAATATGGATTATCTGTTTGTGATGATTATCTGTTTGTGATGATGATACGGGTTATCTGTTTATGATGAGAATGTGATTATCTATTGTGATATGTAATTTATCTATCTGTATGTAATAGATAATGTTGAATTGAATTAATTGTTCAAATTAAAATCACTTGGACATTATGATGGCGTTTGGATTTCGATGAGACCGGGATCAGGTTTCCAAATTTGGAATTCCGAAAACCACATAGATCCAAATTAAACGTTAGGCCGTGAATCTCAAGTGAAGAGTGAAGGCTCGAGATGTAAGGACTATTCGTGTTAATACTTTGAGAGTGATTCCAATACGAGTTTAACAAGGGTAGTACTTTCAGGTTCGAGATGGCGATTCAGAGTGCAAGGGTTATCGTCGTTAACTCTGAGGGTGATTCCAAAATGAGTGTAACGAGATAATGCCTTCGGTTTCGTTCGAACCCGAAACGAACTTGTATGGATTGATTGCTTTCAGAACATCGTCGGTGGACGATGAGCATTCAAAGATTGATGTGTCCTATAAAGGTAATCGTAGCCTCAAGCCTCATCAACCGGGAATGGCTAAAACAGGGAAGGTGCAGCAAGGCTAAGTGGGTCATGCCCAAGTAGGACGAGATTTACCCCTGTCTTGAGGTCCCTTTTTATTTCTGTTGTGTGGCAGTTGGCGATGGCCAATCTGCGGGGTGGTCTTGTTCGGGACTATCCAGTAAGGGATGGTTCCGGCTTTGTGTTGCAGGGGATTGGGAGTGATCCTCGTTACGGTGATCTAGGCCACGTACTGTGACGGGCGGTACCCCGCTAGCCCTGCCATTGATGGAATCCAAAATCCAATAAGTGCCTGTACGGTTTTGATTGTGCCCAACTATGTTGGAACATGAGATGTAAGTGTTATCCCGCCTTTTGGCAAGACCGTGACACCAAGGACTTAACTACAAACCAATGATAGTTCGTCCTGGGGATCGTTATTACATAGGTCTGCTATGGATGTCGGTAAAAAAATTTCGAGTCCGGATCAAGCTACAATTGATATGACATGACAAGAAAAGCTAATGAAGCCAACATTCCAAATTTCAAGTCAATCGGAGTTCGTATGTTCAAGATATTGATCGATCACGGTTGAAAAATCCAAACTTGCATCGATCATAACTCAAGATCTACAAGTCCAAATGCCACCAAATTTTCACAGTAGCTTACTGGAAACCTAAGGAATGTTCATGCCAAATTTCAGCTCGATTGGATCAATTTTTGATCGATACGAAATTCGTTCGTATCGATCGCGGACCCAAAAACTCCAACTTGCATCCATCATAACTCAAGATCTACAAGTCCAAATGCAATAAAATTTTCACAGTAGCTTACTGGAAACATGGGGAATGTTCATGCCAAATTTCAGCTCAATCAGATCAAAACTTGATCGATTCGAAATTGCTTCGTATCGATCACGTACTAACTTGCATCGATCATATCTCACAATCCACATGTCTAAATGCTATGTAATTTTCACAGTATCTTACTGGCAACATGAGGAATGTTCATGCCAAATTTCAGCTCAATCGGATCAAATATTGATCGATTCGAAATTGCTTCGTATCGATCACGGACCAACTTGCATCGATCATATCTCACAATCCACATGTCCAAATGCTATGAAATTTTCACAGTATCTTACTGACAACATGAGGAATGTTCATGCAAAATTTCAGCTCAATCGGATCAAATCTTGATCGATTCGAAATTGAGTTCGAATCGATCCCGGAACGGGCCCCAATTTCCTAAGGCCGGGCCTGCGGGCCCCCTTACGTGCTAGAAGTGGTCTCCTGAATTTTCAGCGAAATATCAGCCTCTAGCACTTATAAATAGAGCCCCTGGTCATTCAAAAAAGGGGTCGGAGAATTTTCAGAGTAAAAGAACGCCCGGACTCTGCCACGTTCACTCCAGAACTCCATTACTGCCACTGATCTCGAATTTAAGCTTATTATCTGTTGTACATCGCTATAAAAAACTTGTAATCTTCAAGTATCAAGCAATAAAGTGATAAACTTCATAGTGGACGTAGGCCATACACCGAACCACTCTAAAACTCTGTGTTTCTATGCATTTTCTTATATGTTTATTGGTGTGTTTGTTAGATCTGCTTCATTTTACAAATTTTCTCTTCATTTTATCTCTTCAAACACATCCGAAGAGTGTTGTGCCAATTTTGGTACAAACATTTTGGTGCTTTCACTGAGAGAAACCCAGTTTTTCTCCCGTTCCTTGGATCTACTTCCGATACCGGATTGCATAAATCTAAGGAGAAGATCCAGATCTATTGTTTAGTGGTTCCTTCTATTCTATTCAGATCGCTCCAGATCTAAGAGGAACCATATTCATCATGAGGTCCGTACCCATATTTTCGAATCCAGAAAATATGCTGTTTTTCGTATGCATATTTTCGTACCCATGAAAAAATAATGAATTCCTTACCCATATTTTAGAATCCAGAAAATATGCTGTTTTTCGTGCCCATGTTTTCGAATCCGGAAAAGATGTTGTTTTTCGTATACATATTTTCGAACCCAGAAAATATGATGAATTTCGTATCCATGTTTTCGTATCCATGAAAGTTGGTCATTTTCATATCCATGTTCTCGTATCCAGAAAGTATGGTCATTTTCGTATCCATGTTCTCGTATCCAGAAGATATGGTCGTTTTCGTATCCATACTTTCGTATCCAGAAGATATGGTCGTTTTCGTATCCATACTTTCGTATCCATGAAGATATGGTCGTTTTCGTATCCACTTTCATATCCATGAAGATATGGTCATTTATCGTATACATGTTTTTCATATCCAGTAAATGTGGTGATTTTCGTATCCATCAGCAGATAGTCTCTCTTCGTATCGATCACCTATTGACTATTTCGTCTCCATCGGGGAGCGCTACTTCGTATCCATCCTGGAAGACCTTGTTCGAATGCATCAGGGCTCGTTAGTTCGTATCCATCATGGAATCACTGTTCGTTCCCATCAAGTTGGAGCAAAAAGCGATCGATACGAAAAGTGATCGATACGAAATTATATCGATACGAAAACTGATCGATACGAAATTCGATCGATACGAAATGATGGGTATGAAGTGCATCTAATGATCGATCCAGCCAGCTGCATTTTGCATCGATACGAACTACGCAGTTCGAATCCATCAAATCACCACCTCCAGAAGCCAATATCCATTGATACGAACTGCGAATCATCAGTTCATTTCCAGTGACATCGAGCTCATCGATACGAAATGAAGTCCACTGCAATGGAGTCTAACGAATTTCATAACCATCGATGCGAACGAACATTTCGTATCCATAATTTAAAAAAAAAAAAATCGGGCACCCGCATAGTTAATTCAAAGCTCAACTTAATCAACGAACATTCTAATCGTTCCATGACTGGACGGGACATAGGAGACTACAGCAGCAATTGTTCAATTGCAATCGAGGAATGGGTATTGAAATACTATTCAACTGGTGCTCCCAGAGGCTGGAGAACCTAGCTAATATGCCAAGAACTAGAGTTGATTAATGTATCATGCTTCTAAGGTGGACTGCAACTTCCTCCAATTGATCAGCTTTTAAAACTCCTAAACTGACAATTATGGTGCGATGGCTAGTATAACGACTACCCTGCCTTGTCTACTCTGCCAACTCGAAACATAGCTAGTCACTATTGAACCATCTTAAAATGCCCGCATCTTAATCATTCCACCTCCATATGACTAAAAGCATGACATACAACTCTAAGAGGACTTCCTAACTATCTTATGCGGGCCTCCTTCTTGGTGAAAATTGGAAATAATCACCAATCTATGAGCCCATCCTAATCTACTCACCATCCAATCGACATTACCAACCACTCAAACATTGGGAAATCGGGCATACATCATTCACTAGTATTACAAGACCCTGTAGCCTTAAAATGAACTTGATAATGTTGATTGGAGTATCTTTCCCAGTCGGGACCTATTCATTGAAACTATCCTACATGCAAAATTTCTAGCAAAAATCCAGCATGTTGACTATGTCAGTGTACTATGGAAATTCGACCCGTGACACTATCTCATGAACTAAGAGTGGTGAGTGGATTCCATAAACAGTGATGAATGCCATCAAATGCAGATGTCTCCCCATATTCCTCAAAGAAGACTGCCAATCATGGTTAGACATACCATTTCTACTTCTCATATTGCTGAAGGGAATAAAGAAGCTGGCAGCCAACGAATTGATCAAAATCCACATCCCGTTGCTGCCAACACTTATAAATGAATTCATCGCCAGTGTTTATTTCCAGAGTTTGATTAGAGAACTGACAGATAGCCACTAATAACTACACCAACATAACGTATCTAATATTGAATTGATGAGCTAGATGAAGGATCGGTGTCGCAAGATAAGGAGAAAACCTACTCCATACTCTAAATCAGAAAGCTCCTCTTCTTTACATGGCTGACGTGGATGTCAATGCCATAAGGCTGCTCTGGAAAGGATAACTCTAACTATATGTTCAAGCCCCATAAAACGAAGGGCCGGGAACCGCCGATCCCTATCAATCAAGAACTTTGATCAAACTGAACCACTTGCATTACACTTCCAACTGAGAAGGGCTGGACTGAAGTGCAGTAGAAAGCATACGACGCTGCTTCACTTATCAATGAGATTTAATCCGATCTCTTTTGAACTATTCCTATTTCGTTTGTGTTGCAAAATATGACTGACTTGAATTAAACTACTTGCAAATGATGCAGGTAACCGAGTACTTAAGGATGAGTGCAAAACAACCTCCGTGGACTATGATAAAGTCATTTAGGTTTCATCATGATGAGCATGATTCAACCACTCGCCGGCTGCTCTATGCACCTGACTTGGGGGCAGGCCATCAAATCGGAAGAGATAGACAAGTTTAGGGCTCCACTATGAAGTGGATGCAACCGACCATCCACTCATATGCCTATGCAATTTAATTAGGAGATTTGAGAAAGACTTGGAGTTATATGTCCCAACCATGCACTCTCCATCTCTTACTTGAAGCTCGCCAAAATACTTATGCTTCTTCTAATGCCCAGTAAAATCGAAATCACACCAAAGATGGACGTGACGTGACCGTCCATGCATCCAATCCTGCATTGGACACTTGGGGTTTTTTAAGAGCACATATTTATAGTGGATATGGTTTGACCATTCACTCCCCAGTTTGCATCTATGATTCGACAAAACAATCACTCCTCAAACCGACTTTATTAGAAGCCAACCCTCAATTTATAGTTATCAACAACCGACTGCTTACTCGCTAATCATCATGAGCCATCATTCCAACTCTCTTCCTCAACTCGACTGGAAGAGCGGAAAGCGTAAAGTGGATGTGGCTCGACCGTCTACTCTCCAACTCTTGCCCCCAACTTAAGGGATAATACACAACTCAAAGTGGATGTAGTTCAGCCATCCACTCCTCTGCTCAAGCTCAAAGCTTGCCAGGACACTAATATTACTCCTTACACTTGCCAGAAGCATTATCCAAATGACCATGGATGCGATTCAACCATCCATAAACTAAATCTCATCCCTCGTTGATAGAAGATAAGTGGAAAGTAATCGAGATCCCATCGATCAGTTACTAAGTAAAACCTTAGCTCGGGGGCAAGCCATCGCATCAAAGGCCGAACTGGACCAACACACGACAGTCCTGCAATCAACTCTAGGTTCCCAGAGTGCGAACCGGAGTATAAACACTAACTCCACTTTCCCAGAGTGCGAATTGGAGTATAAACATCAAATCCATCGTTCCCAAAGTGTGAACGGAATCCAAATTCCCAGAGTGTGAATTGGAGTATAAACATCCAATAAATCGTTCCCAAAGTACGAATGGACTCCAAATTCCCAGAGTGTGAATTGGAGTATAAACATCCAATAAATCGTTACCAGAGTGCGAACGGACTCCAAGTTTCCAGAGTGTGAATTGGAGTATAAACATCCAATAAATCGTTCCTAGAGTGCGAACGGACTCCAAATTCCCAAAGTGTGAATTGGAGTATAAACATCCAATATATCGTTCCCAGAGTGCGAACGGACTCCAACTTCCCAGAGTGTGAATTGGAGTATAAACATCCAATAAATCGTTCCCAGAGTGCGAACGGACTCCAACTTCCCAGAGTGTGAATTGGAGTATAAACATCCAATAAATCGTTCCCAGAGTGTGAACGGACTCCAAATTCCCAGAGTGCGAATTGGAGTATAAACATCAAATCCATCGTTCCCAGAGTGTGAACGAATTCGTAAAAATCCCAAATAGGTGTGACTGACCATCTATCGGCTGACTCCAACTTCCCAGAGCGTGAATTGGAGTATAAACGTCAATTCCAGGTTCCCGAAGTGCGAACCAAAATGCAAATGCTAACTCCAGATTCCCAGAGCGCGAATTGGAGTATAAACATCAATTTCAGGTTCCCGGAGTGCGAACCGAAACGTCAATGCTAGCTCCAAGTTCCCAGAGCGTAAATTGGAGGATAAACATCAATTCCAGGTTTCCGGAGTGCGAACCAAAATGCAAATGCTAACTCCAGATTCCCAGAGCGCGAATTGGAGTATAAACATCAATTCCAGGTTCCCGGAGTGCGAACCGAAACGTCAATGCTAGCTCCAAGTTTCCAGAGCGTGAATTGGAGAATAAATATCAATTCCAGGTTCCCGGAGTGCGAATCCAAAACATACATGCTAACTCCAAATTCCTAGAGCGTGAAGTGGAGTATAAGCATCAATTCCAGGTTCTCGGAGCGCGAACCAAAATATACATGATAACTCCATACTCCCAGAGCGTGAAGTGGAGTATAAACATCAATTCCAGGTTCCCGAAGCGTGAACCAAAATATACATGCCAACTCCAGATTCCCAGAGTGCGAACTGGAATATAAACATCAACTAACTCTAGTCCCGAGAGCGCAGACTGGAGTATAAATACCAAACGGGTTTAACTGGCAACCCATCAACCAACTCCAGTCCTCAAAGCTAGAATTGGAATATATATCAGTAGGGATGCGATTCGACTGTCCATCTATCAACTCTGATCCCGCAACAAGTCCTGTAGACAAAAAGTGGATGTGATTCAACCATCCGCTTTCCAATCTTCCCTTGACATGGGGCCATACTTATCATTAAAAATCGAATGCTCCGACCATCTAGCATAAAACGGGAATGACACGACCGTTCACGCATCAACACTTATCCCCGGCATGGGACCTATAACATAATCTTATAGGGATGCACTCCAATCGAACAAGACAGAATTTCTTCCATGATTCGACAGGGAGATGCAGATTAGAAAAACAGACCTAGCTAAACGTCTTATTCTAAATGGATGTGATTACCCATCCTACCACAAATGAACGTGACATGACCATTCATCCGCTAACTCTAGCTAATGATCTGGCGGGTTGTGCATGCAACGTGGTCGGATATGACCCAACCATCCGCCAATTAGCTCCTTTCTCCAAATCAGAAGGAGGAACATCTAATTAAAGTTGTCGCAATGTGACCGACTACACTTCGACTTTCGCCATTGACTAGCGCCAGAGGAATGAATCGAGGAAAATGTGGTTCGACCATTTTCTGCTAAAATTCTTAGTCCCCAGAGTGTGGACATGGATGTAAATATCAAATAGGTGTGACTAATGACCCTTCAACTAACTCTCATCTCCGGAGTACGACTACGAGCGTGGACAAATGAATGAATGTGATCTGACCATTCATTCACCAACTCCGACCAAAAGCCGACGGGAGGAATATAAACTCGCTACAGGTGCAATTAGACTGTCCACAAATTAACTCTACGACTGTGGGCAGAATAACAAATCATTGAAAAGAAGAGAAAGGTGACTTGCTACATCGCTAGCTTAGCGTCCTTTAAAACTTAAGGCAATGACTGCAAGGAGGCCTTAATGCTAACCAATTAGAATGATGCGCGAAGTTACGGGGAGCCAATTATATCATACCGCCAGATCGACGGGCAATATCGATCTGCACCTTTCATATCATGCCAATGGATCGATAGGCAATGAGGTCCTTACATTCTACATTGTGTCGCTAAATCGACGGCCATTGTCGATCCTCTTCAATTACAAATCGATTTGACACGAGCGCCCATCAAATACCTTCGACCACCAGAGCATGGATAAAACCACGAATGAGTGTGACTTGACCATTCGTCCTCCGTCGCCTTCCTTCGATCCGCCAGGAAGAGCATGAGACTGGATGAGCATGACTTGATTGCATTTGTGCTAATTTTGTCCGTAGATCTGACGGGAGAACGTAAATCGAAATGGACGTGGTTAATCACCCAACTCCGAAAGAATGCAATGCGACCATTCATTCTTCGACTCTTACCATGATCCGACTAAACGAGCTTTACACAACGAGTGCAGCAGAACTGTCCACGCACCGATTCTTACCCTCGATCCGATAAGGGAAGTATCAATCCTACATTGGATCTTACTGGACGATTCACTCTTCAATTTTTGCCCGGAGTATGACGAAATAAGCAACAAAGTGAATGTCGATGAGGCAACGAAGTATTCTACCTAGAGGAAAGAACTAGGATAGAATGCAGAATAAGGCACAACTCAGCCTTCCATCGGTTAACTTGATCCCTGGTTCAATGGGATAGAATGCGAAATTGAAGTGAACATTATCTACCTTGCCACTTATCGAGATTTTCCCCTGATTTGGGTGTACGCACGATAAATAAGGTGAAAATAATTTGATCATTCATCAAACAACTTTGGCTCTTACAACTTGGACTACAGTATAAACACAGCAGAAGCTAGGCTCGATCATTCACACAATACACCCATCAAACCAAGACTGGGGACATGAATGTGATCATCCAAGAGCTGGATACAACTACTCAACCCAATAGCTTGTGCCTAGTATTTATAACAACTTGACGTTACGGCCAAAATGATGCTTAGAGATAGAATCCTCAGATCGATGCCTGGACTTATGGGTGCTTGATCATCATTCTGACCCTTCTAACGAGCAATGGATCGTGAGTACATTGAATGGAAAATGCATTGCTTGGAAACACATATAGATTCAAACTCGTAGTTGGAGCCAGCTATGCAGTAGCACACAATACAGGGCTAAACTTTACTAAGCCTTTGATTTAACATATCTATAAGGCTAATCATTTACCATTGCAAATAAGCACATGGAGTGTATACAACCCATCACGAGTATTGTAGATCAGATCATAACTCTGCGCAATGATTGTGCAAGAGTGAACTGCATTGCTCCAGGTGAATTTGATATGTTCGCTTGGACTCAATCTCATGTGTATATATGGACTCTCACCCACCATTAAGAACTCTGCATTAAGTGTCAACCTGCTGCATGTTTCGGTGAATAAAAACGAAGCGACGTGGATCTAGAAAGATCTACTGCACTTAAGGAGGAGGCGAATCTACTCAGAACCAATAGGTTTATCCGTGATGTCCTCTACCCAAAATGAGTATTCATTCCTTTGCTTATGAGAGAAACGAAAGGAGAGTGGCAAACGTATGCCGACTACTCAGATTTGCACGAGGCATGGCAAATCATAGCTTTCCACATCCAATGATCAACCAACTAATAGACTCAACCATCATACATGAATTACTCTCATCCATGGACGCAAACTCCAAATACAATCAGATACCGAAACATTTCCCAGACTAGGAATACAAATGTTTCATTATTGACACGGGCCTATAGTGCTATGCTGCATTCCTTGGATTCAAACTTGAGAACGCTTATGCTACTTACCAAAGGACGATTAACAAATCATTCGAAAATCAGATCGGCCGATCAATGAGAGTATATGTAGTTAACATGCTTATGAGATCACGACCCTCAAAAGACCATATCGATGACTTGGCAAAGATATTCAGTGCTCTTCAACAATTCCAGAATGAAACTTGATCCTTTGAAATGCTCTTTGAGCACTGTATAGGAAGAATTATTTGGTTCCGTCATCAATTCTCGTAGGATTGAGGCTAATGTCAGAAAATGCTGAAGACCAAAGTCACCCATGTAACGAGGAAACCAAGCAGCTCTGATAGATCGCTCAAAGAGACCTCTCATTTTATCCAAGGCGTTGGATCATGAAGACCTATACCTCAATTGGATCCTAGAGATACTAGCCGACTTCAAGTATTACACCACTATACTAATCCTTAGAAAACGAAACGAAAAGGCCGAATCATTGGCCAAGCTAGCCAGTTCTGGGGATGCGCAACAAATAGACTTTATCCCAGTAGAAATACTTATTATTCCAAGCACTGATAGATGAAGATCGACTAGATTTTAGAGATGGATCCAAGAAAGGGGTCATGGATGACTCCTACCAAAGGCTATCTACCGTGGGGAATTCTTCTTGAGTAGACGAATGAGAGATGGCATATCCTCCACGAACAATCACTGCATGATTATGTCTGGATCGTTCGACTCCATCGACACAAAGCATTACACTTGTATCCATCAATCCAAGATCCAATATTGCGTATCCATCGATACGAAGCATACATTCTAACATCCCAAATTGATCCACGAGAGGATCGATACAAAAGGAAGGACTTAAAACAACCATCGAACGTTGTTACAACTCAAATTTAACTTCGATCCAGGACTTGAATGCTTACCTGATGACGATCAAAAGATGAACAAAAAATCCCTGGTGCTCAACACTCAGTTACAACAAAACACTGCATGGCCATTCACAATCAACAGTTTGACATCTACGTCACTAAAGATCAAGCAAAGGCAACATCTTTTGACGAAAAGATAGCAACTACTCAGTGAATTGGATAGAACTTTTCAGAATGAAGATGGCAGCTTTTCAAAGCCCGTCATGTTCACACAAGACGTACTTTGGGGGGCAAATGTTATCCCGCCTTTTGGCAAGGCCGTGACACCAAGGACTTAATTAGAAACCAATGATAGTTCGTCCTGGTGATCGTTATTACATAGGTCTGCTATGGATGTCGGTAAAACATTTTCGAGTCCGGATCAAGCTACAATTGATATGACATGACAAGAAAAGCTAATGAAGCCAACATTCCAAATTTCAAGTCAATCGGAGTTCGTATGCTCAAGATATTGATCGATCATGGTTGAAAAATCCAAACTTGCATCGATCATAACTCAAGATCTACAAGTCCAAATGCCACCAAATTTTCACAGTAGCTTACTGGAAACCTAAGGAATGTTCATGCCAAATTTTAGCTCGATAGGATCAATTCTTGATCGATATGAAATTCGTTCGTATCGATCGCGGACCGAAAAACTCCAACTTGCATCCATCATAACTCGAGATCTACAAGTCCAAATGCTATGAAATTTTCACAGTAGCTTACTGGCAACATGGGGAATGTTCACGCCAAATTTAAGCTCAATCGGATCAAAATTTGATCGATTCGAAATTGCTTCGTATCGATCACGGACCAACTTGCATCGATCATATCTCACAATTCACATGTCCAAATGCTATGAAATTTTCACAGTATCTTACTGGCAACATGAGGAATGTTCATGCCAAATTTCAGCTCAATCGGATAAAATCTTGATTGATTCGAAATTGCTTCGTATCGATCACGGACCAACTTGCATCGATCATAGCTCATAATCCACATGTCCAAATGCTATGAAATTTTCACAGTATCTTACTGGCAACATGAGGAATGTTCATGCCAAATTTCAGCTCAATCGGATCAAATCTTGATCGATTCGAAATTGAGTTCGAATCGATCCCGGAACGGGCCCCAATTTCCTAAGGCCGGGCATGCGGGCCCCCTCACGTGCCAGAAGTGGTCTCTCGAATTTTCAGTGAAATATCAGCCTCTAACACTTATAAATAGAGCCCCTGGTCATTCAGAAAAGGGGTCGGAGAATTTTCAGAGTAAAAAAACGCCCGGACTCTGCCACGTTCACTCCAGAACTCCATTACTACCATTGATCACGAATTTAAGCTTATTATCTGCTGTACATTGCTATAAAAAACTTGTAATCTTCAAGTATCAAGCAATAAAGTGATAAAACTTCATAGTGGACGTAGGCCATACGCTGAACCACTCTAAAACTCTGTGTTTCTATGCATTTTCTTATATGTTTATTGGTGTGTTTGTTAGACCTGCTTCATTTTACAAATTTTCTCTTCATTTTATCTCTTCAAACACATCCGAAGAGTGTTGTGCCCAATTTTGGTACAAACAGTAAGCATTCCGGCTATTTCTGTATTTTATTTTGTAAACCCTAGACACTATTATAATATCACTAGATTTCCTATCAAATGTTTTGGTTAGCGTAAGGTAAAAACTTTTCCATGTTTATGTGTGGGAAGTCTTACGTGATACCTTTTCTTTCCAAAAGATTTTCTAAAGTTAAACAACTTTAAACCCGTTTACTCACACCAGACCCATGTCTGACCCGAGTGTTTATTTTCTATTTTATTAAACTCTTAGGTACTCATATTATGTATGAGTAGTCAAGTGATTCAGGATTGCTTTGACGAGTTCTGGAGGAGATATGGACCAGGAGGCTTCAGCGTGTAGGTAGATACATATATAGTGGTTCAGTTGTGTTTGAGTTGTATTTGTTTTTCTCTGATGTACTTGAATTGTAATTGGTAGACAGATGTTTATAACTATCTTGTTTGTGTTGTATTAGCTGTATAACTCTGATGTATATGATACTATGTAATTTTTTATGTGATATAATATAATTTATTCGTTCCGCTGTGAGATTCTGATGTTGTTTGTTTCTTTCTTTTCTATATTTTCTCTTTTCTATCCCTTTCTTTCTTCTTAATGATGCGTCTTTCTATAGAATGAAAGGCGGGTCGTTACATTTTGGTATCAGAGCGCTAGGTTGAGCGAATACCTAGGCTTTGGAGTGGTGTCTGTCTTGAGAGAGCGTATTTGTAATTTTGAATATATATTTAGTTATTTATTTCTACCTATTTGATTGGGTTACCAGTTCGGGTTTTCCAATATAAGTAATAGAGGTAGATAGGGTAGTGGTGTGTGTAACACAACTACCAATGGTTGGAGTCCGAGTATTTGAGGTTGGAAGTGAATCTGCTAGGGCAGTATTGGGCATCTTGAGTAGTTTTGCAGTTGGTGTGAAGGATTTCACCGATCTCTGAAGGGAATCGTTTTAAGGTTCGGAGTTTATCTTTGGATTGTAAGCTTGGTTGCACTCGTGCGAACGTTTTTTCCTGAGTCTGGATCAGTTGGGAGTACTGAAGCTAGAGATGGTATCTTGGCAACCTTAGGAAGGAGTTCTGTCTGTATTTGAGTTTGAGACTCAGTTTGGCAGAGTGTTTTGTGCTTGGTTTAAGATCGAGTTTCCTGAGGGATATCTGTCTACTGAAGGCTCTATTGTGGAAGTGGCTGATGTAGCTTTGTGATTCGATGAGCTTTTGGATAAGAAAGTCTTTGGTAGCAGTATCAGCTTAGAGGTGTTGTGTGTGCTATCAGGATAGTCTCTTGGCTTAGCTGTATCCTAGAGGTGGAGTCCGGAAGCAGTAGAGTGGCCTATTTCTTCGTTGGTTCAGAAGTCTCTGTGATTCTTTTGGTCAGTAGGCTAGGCAGATGGTGTAGCTTGTCCATTTCTTATGGAAGCTCAGCTGGGTGTGATGTTTGTGGTTGAAGGTGGACCACTAGTTCTTCTTTTGGTTAGAAGGCTTTCGCTGTTCTGATTGTTGAAGAGAGAATGGTCTTTCTGGAATCTGAACTGAGTAGAATCACAAAAGTGACTTGCGATGGTTCAGAAGTTCTCTGAGTAATCTTTGTTTGGATTAAAGCATCTCTAGGGGATGTTTAAATTATTAAAGTGGTTTGATTTTTCTGAATATCTTCGAAGAAGTCTAGATTTTCATCTGCATCAGAAGATTTAGTTCTCTTTCGACTTGGTTCTTGGAGCTTTACCGGTGGTTCAGCCTAGTAGGAGGGCTCTTTGAGAGAGAGGTATGTTTAAGCTGGCAGGTTAAATCGGATCTAGTTTTCTGGTTGAATTTTTGCGGTGGTGTTTATGACCGAATCAGATAGTTCAATGAGATTTATGGAATTTAATGAACAATGTTTCCGGGATAAGTTGATCAAGTTTGTACTTGTGTTCATCAACAGCATTCTCGAATCAGAGTTGTGCGATGGAAGCATAGTGGCAGCTATTCCAGAATAGAAGCAACACTGATTCATTGGGAATTTGTGTTTTGTCTTGGATCAGAGGATTTCTACAGGAAATTCATTTTGGATCTGGTGGCTTGGTTGTCTTGTGCATCTATTTTGTTTTTCGAATAGGAGTAGTATGTTTGAAGTCTTCCGATGTTTGTGTTGTAGAGTTTGTGTGGTGGTTTTGATGGATTTTGGGAGAACCATTTTGTTGAGTAGGATCTGGAGATCGTTATTTCTTTGTCCAGATTTGTTCTGTGAAGCATCTGCGAAGATTTGATTGATCTAGAAGGTCGAAAGCAGCCCGGGATCGACATGAGAGATTTGTGGATAAGAGTATTGGACTTTCTGTTTTATCTTAAGGGTTAAGTGTTTGGTCTACAGGATTGAATTGACTATTCGGATGACTGGAATTTGTTATGTTTTTCACGTATCTCTGAGGGAATACATGTATGGTTTATCACTGGTTTTAGAACCAGCAGTTCTGGGAGATTTGGAAGTTGATCAAGACTTGTCTATGGTCCAGTATCCTGTTTAGATTTGTAGATCTAGATACTTAGGAGCTCTATATCTGAGTGGTATAGCTAGTTTAGATTCTGTAGAGTGAGTGTTCCGGTGTTTGTACCTGGGAAACTCTATGGAATCCTATCCAGAATTTTGTCTGGATAGTTAGAATTGGTTGCTATGGTTGCTAGTATTTGGTTGATAGCATATGCTTGCTATTTTAAAAATTAAAATCCGTATGGGATTATTAAATTATCTTTGCTTTTAAATTTCGGGGACGAAATTCTTTTAAGGGGGAGGAATGTAATGTCCAGGAAATTTAGGCAATATTTATTTAATAATTTCATTGATAATTATTTTAAAAATCTGAAATATTGATTTAATAATCTAATTCAAACAGAAATTATCTTTTGAAAAAAAAACTAATAATTATTTAGTTTGTCAAATGATATTCTTTTCAAAATTTATGATTATGACAATTATATTTGGGAATTTTATTCTTTTCAAAAGTTAAAATTATTTAAACGGTAAAATTATCTTTCTAAGCTTATTTAAAAGATATTTTATTTATAATGTATATATGTGTATACATTGTATATAGGGAATTTGAATTTGAATTTATTTTAAATTTAATAAGAATATTTTCAAATTTATATATATGGTTGTGAATAAATTATGAATTGGTTAATTTGATTTAAATTAGTACTGAAAACTTTTCAAAAATTTGTTTAAAAATCAGTCTGAGATTTTCAAAAGAAATTTAAATAAATATTTATTTTGTTTATAGATATATAATAGTTTAAATTGTATTTTATAATAAAAGTTTATTTTGTTTTATTTTAAAAATTGATTTCTTTTAAAATAAACTTAGTTCATTTACATTAAAGTATAATATGTTGGATTGAAACTTTGGAATAAAATTGAATTCAACATTCTTTTTAAATTTTCTCTTTTGAAAATTTAGTTTTAAAAATATTCAAATAAACATTAAAATGTGTATTTTATAAAGAAAGTTCATATGTAATCATTTAAAAGGCTAAATGAAATAAAACATATAAAAACATGTTAAATTAAATAAGAAATGGATTTAAATACATTTATAAATTAAGAAATTTATTTTTTATATTAAATGGTACATGTGTTAGACATTCAACTTATAGGGGAGACACTTGTAATTAATCTACAACATTAGATAACAAGTGGCAATGTTAATTTATTTTTGAAATTAATTATTATAGGTAAGAAAATTTAACAATTCATTTAGTTCAAACCTTTTCTTCAAAATGAAAATCTGAAATCAGATTTTAGAAGAAAATTGAAAACCAAATACAATTTAAAACCTGCAAACTAATACAATCAAAAATCTACAAAAACCCAAATCTGATATAAACCTGCAAACAAATTCAAGCAAATCTGTTCCAATTTTCAACATCAAATTGATGTTCAACTTCAACTCTAAGAAAAAGAAGAAATGGAGTTCAGCTGCATGATCAAAATCAACATCACCAAGCAAATGCAGTTTTAATTCAACATCAGCAAGCAGATTAAAAACCAAATTATAATCCAGAGCAATCAACAGTTTTAGGAAATTCAAATTGCTCCAGGAAAAATGATAATGCTTCTCTGCTTCTTCATTAATAGGTGAGTAAATTTCTATTTTAAAAACAGTTCTTTCTTTAAAATCAATGCTAAAGAAACTTTCCAGTACTCAAGTTTCAAATTTAAACCGTTTTTCCAGAAATCAAAAACTGTTATAGATGAAACTGCTCTGTTTTTTTTAAGTGAGTAACCTCACAATGCAAAAAGGTTAAGTTATCTATTGCATGAGAATAAATAGGGCTAAGTATGCTTGGATGGTTTCTATTGTGATGATGTTCTGTGTGTATATGTATAAATATACATATGTGTGTGATGCCAGGTATCTGCATACCTGATTCTGCTTTTAAACTAATATTTTTAATAAAAATACATCTCCACATGATTTGATTTCAGTTAGACATTGATATGTAAACAAAATTGTCTGTTTAGTATAGATTTAAGTTTATGAAATATAATTAAGTTAAATTGAAAACCTGTTGCCTCTGAAACACTAACAACAGTCAATATTTTCAAGAAGCAAGTATGACAAACTTCTTAAATTATTAAAACAAGTTTATAATTTGAATGCATGTTTGAAATCATGAATTTTAAAACAAAAATCACATTTTTAAATTAATTGAGGAGTGGGCATTTATGAGTTGAACAGACATTGGAATTTTGGATTTATCTGATTGTCTAGTGGTATTGGGATGATGTGGTTCTTCCTGGAGGTGGAGGGCTGATAGGAGAATGGGGGAAAATTTTCAGGTGGATGGTCAGGGGTTGGTGACGACCATGGTTGGTGATTTCAGGTTTCTAACCCTAGTTCGCTGAGGGATTGAATTTTGTATCTTCTTGATTGCTATGATGCACCGAGTGTTGCCAGACTTTGGGGATTTGCAGAGGGGTCGTAGATGAAGGGATTGCCGGAGTTGTAGGTGATCAGGTGGTCGGAGGTGAGTTTGGGAGCTGTTGAAAGGTTTGCGAATCTTGGATGCAGCGATGATTCAGGTTGCTTGATTTACTCGAATTTGATTTCGAGCTTCTATGTGGAATCTGAAGGTCGTATCCATGTTGGAAGTTGGTCGGCGTCTTGGTGAAGTGGATTAGGGTGGCTGGAGATCGCCAGAGTGCCGGTGCATATGCACCGTGCATATGTTAAGTTCTGATGAACTATTTTGGATTGTGCAGGCTTGTGTCTCGGGTTTTACTAGGGTAATTCGAGAATTTTACTCGAAGTAATTAGGTTGTGGACTCGAAGCATGTTGTTGAGGTCTCGGGTGTGTTTTGTTCCAGGTTTATAAAACTTGACAATGTGCAGATTTAAAAAAAAAAGATCTGAATGAAATTCAAATTGTATAAGCAGGATTTAAACAGAGTTTTTAAAATGCAAAGTTCGAATTTGAATTCAAAGAATTCAAAGAAACTTTTGAATCCAAAGTTTTAAAATGAAAATTTTAAACTTAAAGCAAGGTTTTAAATCAAGTTTAAAATCAAGTTTAAATATGAGTTCAAGATTACTATAGATTCAAATTTTTGAATTTAAATCAGTTTGTAAGTTTAAATGTTGAACAAATTTAAATGTTTTGAAGTAGATTTTAAAAATGAGTTTGATTTCAAATAAAAGTTTAAATTTAATAAAATTCTTTATGAAGGCTTTCTTTAATATTTGAATTAAAGTTATGAAATGTTTAACTTTAATTTGAAAGTTAAAATAATCAATTTATTTTAAAGCTTGATTTCCTAAATAAAATTAAGTAATTTTGTTTTAAAACTTTTCTTATATAAGTAACTTATATAATTAATGATTATTCTTCACTTTTATTTTGAAGATATATATTTATTTAAAATTTGGATAAATGTTTAAATAGTTTAACATTTTAAATCTTAAATTTTAAAATGGAATTTGAGTTTAATTTAGAAATGTATTGTTTTAAATACATTTGAATGTTAATGAAGTCATTAATAAGTAAATGAATTATCTTAGAAATATTTAAGATAATAAAAGAATTTAATTAAGGAACAACTTATTTATTTGACTTTAAGTTAATGTTTTAGATTAATTTTTAATTAGAGATGATTAATGATAATTAATCTAAGATAATTTTCTTAAGAAAGTTATTAAAGAAAATGTTGTTAATTAATAAAGATAATTATCTAAGTATTATTAAGTAATTAATTAATGTGATAAATTTTGATAATTAATTAGATTAATTAATTGAAGATAATCAAATTGTAAATGGTTAAGAATAATTACTTGATAAAAGTAATTAAGGATTAATTACTTATTGTAATTAATTATGATAATGTGATTGGTTTAAGTTAATTAATTTAGTTTAATTAATTCTATTAAATCATTTGATGGTTTAATAAGAGTAATTACTTAATGTGATTAATGGAGCATTATTACTTAGAGAAGTAATAAATGATAATTACTGGAATGTAATTAGTGAAGATGAAGTAATTTGGGTAATTACTTTTGTAATCAATCAAGGGGTTAATTAATGAAGATAATTAATTATGGGATAATTAATTTTTTATGAGTAATTAATGGTAGTTAATTACTGGATTAATATTAATCAAGGGTGATTAATAATTGTACTTTAAATTTTAGATTAATTACTAAATGTAATTAATTTTAAATAAAGTAATAAGTATAAATTAGAGATTATTAACTACTATAATTAATGTTGCAATTAAGGATTGTTTAATTAAGTAATAATTAATTAATTAAGCGACTAATTAATGTAATTAATTAAGGATAAATGTAATTAATTATAGTTAATTAATAAATAAAGTAATTAAATATTAATTACTTATGATTAAGGTTAATTAATTTTGTGAAATTAATTAAAGGCTAATTACTTATTGTAATTTGAGAATGATTAATCAAATATGTTTAATCAAGTGAATACTTAAAGAATGATTAATTAACTAGGTTAATTAATTAATGGATATTAAGCAGGATTTATATATGGGGTAATTAATTTAATTTATTTTAAAATTAATTAGAGATAAGGAAATTAATTTAATTAATTTTAAATTAATTATAGATGATGATTAATAAATCATCGCTTATGGATGATATTGATATTCCATTGGATGGTTGTAATCTCAGTAATGAGATGAGTAGTATCTATATGATATGGATGCTTAGTTGAAATATGATAATATGGATTATCTGTTTGTGATGATTATCTGTTTGTGATGATGATACGGGTTATCTGTTTATGATGAGAATGTGATTATCTATTGTGATATGTAATTTATCTATTTGTGTGTAATAGATAATGATGAATTGAATTAATTGTTCAAATTAAAATCACTTGGACATTAAGATGGCATTTGGATTTCGATGAGACCGGGATCGGGTTTCCAAATTTGGAATTCCGAAAACCACATAGATCCAAATTAAATGTTAGGTCGTGAATCTCAAGTGAAGAGTGAAGACTCGAGGTGTAAGGACTATTCGTGTTAATACTCTGAGGGTGATTCCAATACGAGTTTAACGGGGGTAGTACTTTCAGGTTCGAGATGGCGATTCAGAGTGTAAGGGCTATCGTCGTTAACTCTGAGGGTGATTCCAAAATGAGTGTAACGAGATAATGCCTTCGGTTTCGTTCGAACCCGAAACGAACTTGTATGGATTGAATGCTTTTAGAACATCATCAGGTGGACGATGAGCATTCTAAGATTGATGTGTCCTATAAAGGTAATCGTAGCCTCAAGCCTCATCAACCGGGAATGGCTAAAACAGGGGAGGTGCAACAAGGCCAAGTGGGTCATGCCCAAGTAAGACGAGATTTACCCCTGTCTAGAGGTCCCTTTTTATTTCGGTTGTGTGGCAGTTGGCGACGGCCAATCTGCGGGGTGGTCTTGTTTGGGACTGTCCAGTAAGGGATGGTTCCGGCTTTGTGTTGCAGGGGATTGGGAGTGATCCTCGGTACGGTGATCTAGGCCACGTACTGTGACGGGCGGTACCCCAGTAGCCCTGCCATTGATGGAATCCAAAATCCAATAAGTTCCTGTACGGTTTTGATTGTGCCCAACTATGTTGGAACGTGAGATGTAAGCATTCCAGCTATTTCTGTATTTTATTTTGAAAACCCTAGACACTATTATAATATCACCGGATTTCCTATCAAATGTTTTGGTTAGCGTAAGCTAAAAACTTTTCCATGTTTATGTGTGGGAAGTCTTACGTGATACCTTTTCTTTCCAAAAGATCTGCTAAAGTTAAACAACTTTAAACCCGTTTACTCACACCAGACCCATGTCTGACCCGAGTGTTTATTTTCTGTTTTATTAAACTCTTGGGTACTCATATTATGTATGAGTAGTCAAGTGATTCAGGATTGCTTTGACGAGTTCTGGAGGAGATATGGAGCAGAAGGCTTCAGCGTGTAGATATATATATATAGTGGTTCCGCTGTGTTTGAGTTGTATCTGTTTTTCTCTGATGTACTTGAATTGTAATTGCTAGACGGATGTTTATAACTGTCTAGGATGTGTTGTATTAGCTGTATAACTCTAATGTATATGATACTATGTAATGTTTTATGTGATATAATATAATTTATTCGTTCCGCTGTGAGATTCTGATATTGTTTGTTTGTTTCTTTCCTTTCTTTTCTCTTTTCTATCCCTTTCTTTCTTCTTAATGATGCGTCTTTCTATGGAATGAAAAGTGGGTCGTTACACTAACTCACTATTTTAGTATAAAGATTAGCTTAAATGTTGAAATTATATGCGACGATTATATAATGTTAAGATTGGTTAGTTATAATGTTCATAATTATTGATCTGAATAGTGTTAGTCGTTGGATTTGGTTTTGCGATTTGGTTGTGATATTATGTAGTTGGTAAGCATGAATCTTTATGAGCATATATGTAGTATATGGTAAGGATTGTGTATGTTATGTAGATGTTTGATTGTGTATGTGAAATCCCATGATGTTTTGAAACAAAGTTAGCAACTTTGTATGTAATTGCGACGGATCCGAGACCCGGATAGAGTCATGTTTTGTTTGGTTTTTTAAAAAAGAGTTAAAAGTTTTAATTTTTTTTTTGAAGTTTGTATATCCAAGTTTAAAGTTTGTAAACCTTTCTAAAAGGTTTATAAATATGAAAGTTAGTGAGGTGTATACGCTTTAAAAATATGTTAAAGTGAACTACACTCATAGCGATAGTCGCTACGGATGCAGTTCGACTAAACTTTTGAATTCCTATTTCATTTTTGTAATTTGAAACTGTTTTGTAAAAAGTTTCCAAACATAATTAGTAATAGTAAAAAGTAATTAAGTTGTAATATATAATTAATTACTTATTTAGTTAATTAAAAGGTAATTAGCATTTTATTGGTAATAAAGAAGGTGATTAGAGATTAATCATCATCACATAAGTTAAGTTAATGAGTGTTAATTGATTAATAAAGTTTTAATTAGTGTTTTAATAGGCTTAAGAAGTAACTAAGCGATTAGTAATTCTGTAACTAAGATTAATGGCTAATTGATTATTTATTTAATTAATGGGTTATTTAATTAATATTTAATTAATTAGGGTTTAACTCTTAAATAATTTGGTTTAACCTTAACCAAGTTGCATTAGGAAGTGAATTAGTATTAATCAAGTTTATTAGGCCTAATTAAAATTTAATTATGATTTGACCTTGATTTAAATTGGATTAATTAAGATTTAGTTAGGGTCTAATCTAATTAAATGTACTTTTAACTTTTCAAGAATGATTTTAAACTAAACAGAATGTGTTTTAATAAATTTTCTTTTCAAAGTAAATCGATTCCATATCAAATAATCTCTGGTCTAGACCTTTAAGTAACCCATATGATTAGGAGCAATAAATCAAATCCGTTAGCAAAACAATACATCATTCTTCTATAGTGTAAGTGATTTTATTGTGTCAACATGTGTTAAGAAGAATAAATCCCTGTTCTGCTATAAATTGATTGAATTGTTTGGATAACTATTTAGCAGGATAAATCACCATCATGTTGTTATGTTATTTGGACGTCTATATGCTAACTAGTTATATTGACGTGTTATTCCCTAATTGGATATGAACTATATTTACATATATGGTAGCTTATGTAAATAATTTTTAAGTGACTTGGAAATCGAATTGAAATTGAATGGTAATTTAAACAAGTACCGTTGGGATTGCTAAGCCTCCTTTTAAATATGTAAAGTGTGTTTTGAATTAACTTAAATTCTTTAATCAATTTAGATTTTAAAGTTTATAAATGATTTTTGAGTTATGCTATTATGTTGTAAAGTTATTTATAAGTAATAACTTATTTATAAAAAGGGTTTCTACCGAAGGGTTACTTTAAGTGTTTTACAAATGATGTTTTGTAAATGATAAAGGAGAATATAATGGTTTATATAAAGAGTTCTATAAATAGGAAAAAGGTTTATAAATCATTTCAGAGATTTGGAAAGAGGTTTATAAATCAACTTAAAGGTTTATAAAAGTGGGTTATAACTTTATTTTGAAATTTATAAGTTAACTGAAATATGAGATGAGCTTTTAAAAAGGAAATTTTTGATAAAGGATAAGCGAAATGTTTTATTTGAAACAAATGTTTGGTTATTTAATATGGGATTTGGACAGAAGAAAACTTTGAATAGTTTGTAAATATATTTATATTGATAAGATAAGTAAATGATCTGTTTCAAGGCATGAAAGTAAAATGTTTTGGTAATATACTTATACCATTGAGATAAATATATAAATGTTTCCAAGTATAAAGAAAATTAAGGGGTTTGGGAATAGTGTTTCAAAAAGATCTTGTGATCAGATTTATAAAGTGGTTTTTATTAATTAAAGAGAATTAATAAAGTCTTGGTGGATCCCATATGGAAATTAAAACATAATTGGATGTTTGTTTATTTGATAGTTAAATAACCAACTATCAAATCTGGACAAAATGTAACATTGAAAATATCTATGAGAAACACGAGTATTATACAGTTAAGTTGACATCGAAGGTGCTATACTGTACACATAACATGTTTTGTTCTTCTAGGATGAATGATAAGGAAATTTTTCTGACGGTTAGGTGGGTGAACTCCGCTTTTGTCATGTGTTTGTTTATTTCCTAAAGAACCGAGGTTGAGTTATCGGAAATTATCGAAAATTGTTTCAAAGAGACCGAGATCAGATTTATTATCCGAAAATCACTTCGATCCAACTCAAGCATTGCAAACTGAAGACATCGTGAAGATTATGGACTCGAAAATATGAGAGGTGAAGTGCAAGGGCTAATCGCTACTAATCCCGAGGGTGATTCCAAAATGGATGGTAGGAATAGTGCCTTCGGTTTCATCCAGATTCAGAATGGACTTGTATGGATGAATGCTATCAGCACATTGTCATTAGAGGGTAATGAGTATTCTAAGTGTAAATGTTATTGGAAGGTAATCATAGCCTCAAGCCTCATTAACCGGGGAATGACTAAAACATGGAAGATGCAGTTGGGCTAAGTGGATCACTCCTAAGTAGGGTATGATCATCCATATCTAGAGTCACTATTATCTCTCAAATTTCATGCATTAGGGCCTAGTAATGGAGGTGTGATTGTATTCGGTACTATCCAACAAGGGGTAGGTCGATCCTGTGTTGGCAAGGGATCCAAGCGAGGTCTTCGGTGTTATTTTATCTAGAGATGCACCGTGACGGGCGGTACCCAGTAGCCCGATCATTGTTGGGATCCAATCTCCAATACGTGCCTTACGTTTTCGATTGTAGAATCTAGTATGTTGGAATGTAGATGCAAGCATTTCAACTATTTTATTTATTTACTTTAAACTAGATACTATGATAATATCACTAGATTTTGATAAAAAATGTTTTGGTTATTGTGTGGAAAAAATTGTCTGTTTTTATGTGCGGTGTGGTCTTACGGGATACCCTTTGTTTGAAAGGTTTTCAAATGTAGAAATCAGTTTGGTTGTTACTTGCTATCGAGTTTTACTAATGCTGGTTTACTAGACTGACCTGGGCATTATTCCATGTAATGCTCGGGTCAGACCGAGCATGTTTTTCCTAGGTTTAGCTGGATGCTTTGGAATCGGAAAGGAGATGGATGGTCAAGACGTATTCACGTATATTTTTCTTCCACTATGTTATAGAGTATGTATGTTTGTCAATGTAAGGATAGGTTTCTGTAATGTCCAAATTTAGGATAAGTCTAGTGTACTCTGACATTATGAATAATATGTTTCCCTTTTGTAAAGAACATTGTTGTATTATATATTCTTCGCTATGCTGTGAGATTTTGTTTTGTTTAATTTTCATCTATCTTCTACCTTCTTCTTTCACCCTAACAAATCGGTATTCCAGTACTTGAATGTTCGGCATGTGAGACAATGGATGTATTAGTGTCGATTTTAGAGGATCAAAAATCTGATTCTTAACATTTGGTATCAGAGCTGAAGGTTAAGCGAGAATCTTGGCTTTGGTGGGGTTAAGCCATTACAGACAGGGTAAGTGACACCCTAGATTGAGTTTGAGTGTATATATGAGTATGTATTTGTTAGTGATTATTAAATGTTTTATATTCTGTTGATTTATCAGTTTAGTGGCTTATGAACTCTGGTCGATACAAGGTGTACAACTGTATCGATAGGGGACGCTAAACACTTAAAACTAGGCAAATTGACACAGTATTGTTTTGGAATTGGGTAAATGAAATAATTTTACCTAGGATATATATTATATATAAATGAATGATTTTCAAAAATTGTGTAATATAGTTGATTGAGGTGTTAGGTGATAATAATAATAATATGTTATTATTATTATTATCATTTAGGGTTTTTCTAATTATGCTCGTATAGATGAGCAATGACTATTGCTAGTATGCTTCATTTTAAGATATGGGTTGGGTAGATAAGGATTGGGAAAATATGGCAACGAACACCTTGTGAATTAAGTTTCACAGTTTGATTACAAGGCGTTCAATGTTAAAGTTGAGGTAGAATTTGATTTAAAAGTTCGAATATTTTGAGATATATATTTTAAAATGGTTTAACAGAAGTGACTTATAAAATGGGTTTATAAAAATGTATCATTTAATTGGAAGAATTTAGGTTGAAAACTTAAGAACTTGAATCCCGATGCTTTTGGAAAATGATTTTCAAGGTTTTGGGATAATAATAATAATAATAATATTTGAACCAATTTGGTTTAAGTATGAAATTTTGGAATGAAAATGTTAAGGAGTGTTTTCTTTGGATTGGTATGGGAAAAAAGTCTTAATTGTTTGCAGTGATCAGAATATTCTTCTAAACGATGATCAGATGTTTGCCTAGGTGAACGTTGTATGGCACTTAGTTAATTATTCTCTTTATTATTGTATGATCGAACAAACTCAACCTGAACGAACCAAAGTAAGTTGAAAATAGATGTTTTGTTGGAAAATGTAAAGTATTGTTCCAAAAATGAGAATTCGAAAATAAAAGGAATATTTTTAAGTTAAGTAGTTCGAGTGGCTCGAAAATAACTTAGTATTGGGGAGGGGACGTGTTCAGATGGTAAACACTTCTTCTTAGTATTACCCATTTTGGTAAAGGAATGTAGGATACTGTTTGGTAACACCTAGTTCCTTAGTATCATTTTGGAGTTACTCGAGCTATAGATATATATTTTCTATGATTGAAATATAGAGTTTTATTTGGAAAAGCTTTTGAAAATAAAAGCTGGGCATTTGGATCTTCAATTTTCTTAGGAAAATAAAAGCAAAATGGAATAATGGAATCAGATAGGGATATATGATCTTAGGATGTAGTGGAGTAGCATGCAAGTTGGACCTAATAATAGTTTATGAAATGTTTTAAGAAATTATTTGGTGGAAATAGAATTGGTGTTAGGGAGAACCAATTAACTAAGTGTGTCAGTTGGACATAGATCATTTCTCTTTCTATATAGAGCGATCCAAGATTCGAGTACATGGCATTGAGGTGTTGCATCATTCCAAATAAGGATCTCTTACTCGACCTTTGACGGCAAACATTTGATGAGGGTTCTTGGTCTGGGACCAAGGTTTTCTATCATAATTACAACTATGTAAAGAGAATAGAGGTTGCAAATCAAGGAGGCTGACAGGAGTCCGCACTAGAAAATCGAGTGAGCGATGCTAGTTCGGAAGGTAAGTTATGTATTCGAGTTGAGATCAAATCAGTTTTTTCATTAGAACAGTCTATATACATCATACGAGCTGGTGTATAGTGTTAAGTGTTTTTTTTGGATAAGTCGAGGTATAATTTCGTGGACGAAATTCTTTCAAGAGGGAAGAATGTAACAACCCAGAATTTCACTACTTTGATTAGTGAATATTTAATTAATTTTCAAAATTCAATATAAAGGTATTATAATGAAAATAAAATCATTTTAATAAACTAATAATGATGATAAAATCATTTTCAAAATTTGTTTACCAAATTAAATAGTTCATGGAAAAGTAGAAAATGTGACCGAAAAACGTTTTTCGAAATTTCGACCTTTCGACACCGAAAAGTTGCGGGAACGTTATTCGTCCTTGTGCACTATATGTACATATATACAAGAGTTAATTAACTAAATACACTTAGAAATTAGTTATCTTATGTTAATTTGGATTAATAACTGATTTGACAAGACAGTTTTAAAAATAATACACATTTTCTATAAATATATACATACATATACATACATACATACATATATATATATATATATTAAGTATTGTCACATTTTAGATTTTGCAATCATTAACCATAATTATCTCTGATCATGTCTTAGATTTAACCAATAATTTAACTTATATATATAAAGAAAGTGATGCAACTAAACATAATTATATATATATATAAAAAAATAATATAAAAGATTTGTAATGTGACTAGATATAATGATGACATAGGAAATTTTCTTATAAATGGCTCCAACCTCCTCTCATTTTACCACTTCTTTCTCCTACCATATCTTCTTTATTCCTAACTCAAATTTTGATCTTCTTTTTACAGAATCCTCTAAAATTCCGGTGGCTACATCATTCTAGTTAAACACTTTTTTCAGTTTCGAACATAGCTATGTCAAAATACCCAATCTTTCTAAAGCATTTTTTCACCAAGAATTTCAAGTCTGAAAATCACCCTTCTTCTTTTGATCATGAATTCTTCAAAAAATCGAAAATGAGCGATTATTTTCGTGTAACGATAAAGGAAAGAAATTCCTACAACTTTCCTTTTGACTACTTTTTCAATTTCCGCGATTTGGTGGTCCCAAAACCAGTGGGAAATGACCTAATTTTGGGTTCATTTTCGACAAATCGATGATAAGCCAAAGCTTCTCTACCTTCATGCTACTACCCCACATCCACCCCCACACCTTTGGCCGAGCCTACATACAGCCGGGCCAAGGCCATTTTGATCGTTTCTAGCATCTAAAGCCTTCATCTTTTAAAGCTAGCGGGTCATTGGAAAGTTTAGCTTAAGTTTGGTAGCTTTTGCGAAAGTTTGGCGAGTAAACTGACTCGCTTTTTTAGTATAAAGGTTATCTTAAATGTTGAAATTATATGCGATGAGTATATAGTGTTAGGAGTGGTTAATTATGATGTTCATAATTATTGATTTGAATAGCGTTAGTCGTTGGATTTGGTTATGCGATTTAGTTGTGATATTATGTAGTTGGTAAGCATGAATCTTTGTGAGTATATATGTGGTATATGGTAAGGATGGTGTATGTTATGTGGATGTTTGATTGTGTATGTGAACTAAGGCCATGATGTTTACAAACTAAGTTAGCGGCTTTGTATGTTATTGCGACGGATCCGAGTCCCGAATGGAATCATGTTTTGTTTTGTTTTAGTAAAAAAGAGTTAAAAGTTTTAAATTGGTTTTTTCAAAGTTTGTATATCTGAGTTTAAAGTTTGTAAACCTTTCTAAAAGGTTTATAAACATGAAATGGTAAAGTTATTGAAGTGTTTATGCTTTAAAAATATGTTAAAGCGAACTGTACTCATAGAGATAGTCGCTATGGATGTAGTTCGACTAAAATTTTGAATTTCTATTTCATTTTTTTAATTTGAAACTGTGTGTAAAAAAATTCCAAATATAATTAGTAATAGAGAAAAGTAATTGAGTTGTAATATAATTACTTAGTTAATTAAAAGGTAATTAGCATTTAATTGGTAATTAAGAAGGTGATTAGAGGTTAATCATCATCAGATAAGTTAAGTTAATGGCCTTCAATTGATTAATAAAGTTTTAATTAGTGGTTAATGGTGTTAAGAAGTAATTAAGTGACTGGTGATTATTTAATTAAGACTAATGACTATTTATTTATTTATTTAGTTAATATTTAATTAATTAGGGTTTAACTCTTAAACAATTTTGTTTAACCTCAACCAAGTTGCATTAAGAAGTTAATTAGTACTTAATCAAGTTCATTATGCCTAATTAGAGTTTAATTATGATTTGATCTTGATTTAATTTGGATTAATTAAGTTTTAGTTAGGGTGTAAGTTAATTAAATATATTTTAACTTTTCAAAGATGATTTTAAACGAAATAGAATGTGTTTTAATCAATTTTATTTTTCAAAGTAAATCGATTCCATATCAAATGATCTCTGGTCCAAACCCTTAAGTAACCTATATGATTGGGAGAATTAAATGACATCCGTTAGTAGAATAAAACACCATTCTGCTATAATGTAAGTGCTTTAATTATGCGAACATGTGTTAAGCAGAATAAACCCCCGTTTTGCTATAAATTGATTGAATTGTTTGGACATCTATTTAGCAAGATAAACCACCATCCTGTTGTTATGTTATTTGGACTTGTATATGCCAACTGGTTATATTGACGTGTTATTCCTTAATTAGATATGAACTGTATTTACATAAATGGTAGCTTATATAAGTAATTGTTAAGTGACTTGGGAATCGAATTAAAGTTGAATGGTAACTTAAACTAGTACCATTGAGATTGCTAAGCCTCATTTTGAATTTGTAAAGTGTGTTTTAATTAATTAAAATTCTTTAATTAATTTAGAGTTTAAAGTTAATAAATGATTTTCGAGTTATGCTATTATGTGGTAAAGTTATAAGTAATAACTTGGTTATAAAAGGGGTTTTTACTGAAGGGTTACTTTAAGTGTTTAAAATCATGTTTTGTAAATGATAAAGGTGTATAGAATGGTTTATATAAAGAGTTTTAAAAATAAGAAAAAGGTTTATAAATGATTTCAGATATTTGGAAAGAGGCTTATAAATTAAGTTGAAGGTTTATAATAGTGGGTTATAACTTTATTTTGAAAGTTATAAGTTAACTGAAATATGACATGAGCTTTTAAAAAGGGAATTTTTAATAAAGGACAAGCATAATGTTTTATTTGGAAGAAATGTTTGGTTATTTAATATGGGATTCGAAAAGAAGAAAACTTTGAAAAGTTTGTAAATATACTTATACTGATAAGATAAGCATATGATTTTGTTTCAAGGCATGAAAAGTAAAATGTTTTGGTAATACACTTATAAGATTGAGATAAGTATATAAATATTTCCAAGTATAAAGGAAATGTAAGGGGTTTGGGAATAGTGTTTCGGAAAGATCATGTGATCAGATTTATAAAGTGGGTTTATTAATGAAAGAGAATTAATAAAGGCTTAGTGGATCCCATATGAAAATTAAACCATGATTGGATGTTTGTTTATTTGATAGTTAAATAACCAACTATCAAATATGGACAAAGCATAAATTTGGAAATATCTAGGAGAAACACGAGTATTATATAGTACAGTTTCCATCGAAGGTGCTATACTATACATATAAACACGTTTCGTTCTTCTATGACGAATGATATGGAAATCCATCTGACAGTTAGGAGGCGAACTTTGCTCTTGTCATTTTTCTATTTATTTCCTAAAGAACCGGGGTTAGGTTTACCAGAAATTATCAAAAGTTGTTTCGAAGAGACCAGGAATGAATATTTTATCCGAAATCCACTTCGATCCAACACAAGCATTGCGAACTGAAGACATCGTGAAGTGTAGGAATCAAAGATAGAGAGGTGAAGTGCAAGGGCTAATCACTACTGATCAAAAGGGTGATTCCAAAATGGATGTAGTAGGAATAGTGCCTTCGGTTTCGTTTAAATCAAGAACAGACTTGTATGGATAAATATTATCAGCACTTTTTCATTGGAGGGCAATGAGCATTCTAAGTGTAAATGTTATTGAAAGATATTCATAGCCTTAAGCCTCATCAATTGAGAATGACTAAAACATGAAAGATGCAGCAGGGCTAAGTGGTCGCTCCCAGGTAGGGTATGATCATCCATATCTAGAGTTGCTATTATCTCTCAAATTGTATGCTTCGAGGCCAAGTAACGGAGGGGCGATCATATTCTTTACTATCCATCAAGGGGTAGGCCGGTTCTGTGTTGCCAGTGGATCCAGGCAAGGTCCTCGATGTTATTTTATCTAGAGATGCGTCGTGACGGGCAGTACCCAAGTATCCCAGTCATTGTTAGGATCTATTTTCCAATACGTGCCTTACAATTTCGATTATAGAGCCTAGTATGTTGGAATGTGAGATCCAAGCATTTCAGCTATTTTATATATTTACTTTAAACCTAGACACTATGATAATATCACTAGATTTTGATATAAGATATTTTGGTTATCGTAAGGTAAAAAGCCGTCCATTTTTATGTGCGGTGTGGTCTTACGAGATAGCCTTTGTTTGAAAAGTTTTCAAATGTAGAAATCAGTTTGGTTGTTACTTGTTATCGAGTTTACTCAAGCTGGTTTACGTGACTGACCCGGACATTATTCCATGTAATACCCGGGTTAGACCGAGCATGTTTTCCTAGGTTTAGCTTGATGCATTGGAGATGGAGAGGAGCTGGATGGTCAAAACGTATTTACGTATATTTTCTTCCGCTGTATTATAGAATCTGTTTGTTTGTCAAAGAAAGCACGGGTTTCTATAACTATCTAAATTTAGGATAAGTTTAGTGTACTTTGATATTATATGAATAATATGTCTCATTTTTTTTAAAGATCATTGTTGTATTATTAATTATATTCTTTGTTGTGAGATTATGTGTTGCTTAATTTTCTTCTAAATTTTACCTTCTTATTTCACCCTAACAAATCAGTATTTTAGCACTTGAATGTTCGACATGTGATACAGTGGACATATTAGTGTCGATTTTCAAGGATCTAAAATCCGGTCCATTACATTTGCGAAGCCTCTAACAACGAAAACTCGACTCAACTCGTCTTCTGCCTTCACAACTCCCAACAATGCATTGACCTCTAATATAGGATTTTCTATGGAGTATATGATCTGATCTCTATAGTCAGGGTGTCTAAGCAATATTTTCCTATCATCGCAAAATATCGTAGTATCATATTCACTTAGCCAATCTGTATCCAAAATAATTCCAAACCTTACGAAATCAAATACATGCAAACTACAAAAAAATGTATGACCTAAAAATTCAAACTCTACGTAGTCACACTTCATCTCAAGTGTCGCATACCCTCTTATCGGACTTGCAACCCTTAAGGAAGTAACTAAGTATAAGGGTTCTAGGTTAAGCTTATCTACTAAACAATGAGGCATAAAAGAATGCGATGCACCGGTATCAAACAAAACTCCAACTGATACACCATAAATCAAAAGCGTATCTCCTAACACAGCTTTTCCCCTCTCCTCTACCATTGTCTCAAGGTACCTGGTTCCAACGCAAACATCTTGCCTTTTCCATCCTGGCCCTTGTACTGGTTCTTATAGTGTCCAATCTTGTCAATCTAGTCACTGTTGAAACAATTTATCCCTTTCTTCTTAGCAGCTTTCTTTCCCGTGCCTGTCCGACATTCATTGGCATAGTGTCCTTTCTTGTCACACTTGTAACATACCACTTCTGTCTTTTCCTTCTTACCAGCTCCACCCTTCTGAGCTGCTTTCTTATGGAAAACTTCCTCTTCGGTCTCTACCCTCCTTGAGCATTCTTGGCTTTATTTCTTTCAAGAAAAGCTTGCAACTCTTCATTCTTTAAGGCTATCTCAATAATAACATCACTTGGATCCCTAATATGTGGTAACATGGCCTTAACAAGCTCAGGCTTCAATCCTTTGATGAACTTCTCATTCCTCTTAATCATAGTATCAATCGTAGCATAGCCGTATCACGCTAGTTCCTCAAACCGTGTCACATACTCGAGTATAGTCATATCCCCCTCTCCAACTAACCAAACTTCCTAAGTAGATCGGACTTAGCAATTTTTAACATAAACCTTTCCCTAAACCTTCTCCTGAATTCACCCCAAGTCATATTATCCTTGTTGACTCCAACTGTCACACTGTTCCACCAAAACAGTGCTGCCCCTTAAAGTTGTCTTGAAGCGAGTCTACTTTTCTACTCATCGTTGAGCCCTAAGTCATCGATAATCTCTTCACAATGAAGTAGCCAATTATTTACTTCGATTGCGTCTTCTGTACCAATAAACAGCTTTCCTCCCAGCCAAGCAAAATCTCTACTCAGAATAGCATAGTTATTCACCACTGGTGCCTCTTCGTTTCCTCCTCCAGCATTTCCTCCAACTACTCCAGCATCAATTCCCGCTTACATCATGTTGACAAAGAACTAATACATTACTCCTATGTCCACTTGTATGACTCCAGCATCCACAATTGTAGCTTGTGCCTAAACTTGATTTCTCCTAGTATTTGGTCTGGGGTTTCCATTTGTTATGGTTCTACCTCCTCTAAGGTTAACTCTCCTACTTCTAGCGTCAATATCTACATTCAAGCCTTCGCAAGATACAGAAGAATAGTTTAAGGGAGATAGGAAATTAGAGATATAGCGTATACTATATATAGCAAATACAAGGCTACTATAGCATTATCCCACACCCTGATCTTATCACTAATTCCTTAGGATTATGTTTTCAAAAATCATTTTAGTTTAAAGTCTTTTAAAACCTATGCTCTGAAACCAAGTTGTAACATCCATATCTTGAGGCCCGAAGCTAAGCGCTACAGATGCTGTAGTCATCTATAATATTAACTTTCGGTGACAAAATACGATAATTCTAATTATATCTATAATATTAGAAGCACATGAATATGAAATAAAAATAGCACAGATTAAAACTAATTTTCGAATTACATTTCAAAGCAATATTTCATATTCAAATTACATAATCCCAGAATCGATTCTTGGATTTTGATCAAATATAGTTATTTCAAAATACGCCAAGAGCGATATATGAAGATGCCCCCTTAGATGACCAGAGTACTAAATTGACATATAAGTTTTAATACATCACAACGGAAATAAAACTAAATAGCAACTCCTAAATAGCTAACTTTGCCTCCTGCACATCTTCGGAAGCTTTATTCATCCAGCTACTAAACCTATAAATCCAAACTCTCTATATACTCAAATTAATTTTGAGCATCCGAGAGTTTAAAGGGAAAACATAAACTTTGATTCAGTCATAAAGCCTAGTGTGAATAATGTTATTACATCTCGGTTTATTGATATTAAGTGAGACCAAGCCGCTTGGTGGAACGGTTTCCCCTCACTAATATCCCTTTAAAACATATCTTTTTGCAAATTAAAACCCTGCAACCAAACTGGTTAATCAAACTGATATATCAATGATAGAAAATATCATACATGTTCAAAAACAGGTAACATATGGACCATCCATTCGAAACAATGTAGTTTTATTTGGTTAACTACTAACCTTTGGTTGACTCGGGTTTACCTGACAAACTAAAAAAATTATCTAACAACTATTAGACATACTTCTGCCCCTCCATGGGTCACCTGGTTCTAATGGTTTTTTGGGCTCACCAATAACATGTCCTCCTTCCTTGTATGTATATTCCTTTCTATATGTGACCATCATTTAAGTCTTACCTATGACTAAGCCCTACACACTGGAATTTTAGACTAAATTAGCTAGGGGCTAGGAGCTAATGTATAAGGCACAACCCTGTACCAGTCCCATATGGTATACAAATATCTGAGTTATTTTACTTAGGGTTAACTTCCCTTTAAATTTTCCCTGAAAACCTTTTCAAATTTATTTAACTCTTTAAATCACCTTAAGCAAGGAAAACATACTATTTGTTTTACTCAAATCTCTTTGCCATGATATATGCTTTACTCAAAATATTGTTGATAAAAACATTTGAAACCTTTGTTTAAATTTTTAAACAATCTCTTTCGAAATATATGAAAGTATCCCTTTCGATACAAGTAAACTACTTTACTCTATGATCTTAGTCCAAAAGGCCAAAACATACCTTTCAAAACCATTTATCGTAGTCCTTTTGAAAATATCGAAAACATCTCTTTCGAAAGCTCTATAAACCTTAGAGATCCTCTTTCAAAACACCTTAATCATACCTTTCGAAAACACTGAGACTTCCATTCAAAATAATTCAAGTACCTTTCGAAAACATTGGGGAATCACCCCTTCGAAACCTTTATCATATACCTTTCGAAAATACTAGGAAGCCCCCCTTCGAAACCTTTATTGGCTACCTTTCAAAAGCACCGAGTTCATGTTAAAATATGTCGAAGGACCATTCGAAACCATCTGAAATCATTCTTTTTGAAACCTTTGGGTTTAACTTTAAAAACATTAAAAAGAGCTTAAAACAACTAAGTCGAAAGCAACTCTTTCAAAAGAAATTTCCTAAGTAAAGAAGTGGAGGTGTCGAAACAAATTCTTTCGAAAGCATTGGAGAAGCGGCACTAATTTTGAAACAAAAGACCCTTTTGAAGGCACTGCTTCGAAAGGTATAAAGGTAGCAGGTAGGGGTTTCGTTCCCTTCAAAAGCATTTACTTAAAACAATGGTGCAACCAATTTCGAAAACTCCTGTCTTTAAAACAAATTTAACCCAGTCAAAAGCGGACCAAGTCGAAGGCTATCTTATTCGAAAGCAAAGCAGGTGCTTTTCCTTTAGAAAACATAACAAGGCTTCGACCCCTTCGGAACCCCTTATTTCGACCCTATACCCTTCGTCTATGTTCAATTAACTTCGTACCAAGTCTTTGATACCATATGCATTGGTTTTGATTTGGTTGGAGGCGGAGGTGCAAAGTCAAAAGGTGGCTGCCGATGATGGTGCGATAGCGGAACCTTAGAAAATCTAATTTTTAACTTTAAAAAGTAATTCTTTTCAACAAACCTGCTTATTTGTCATCATAATATTGGTTGCCATTACTTTTTCAAAATCTTTTTTGAAAGGTGCAGTCGAATTTCAGAGATTAACATTTTAAAATATTAGCAAATAGCCCATTCTCCTATTATAAACATATAAAACATTTAAGTCCAATACCTTAAATAATTTTATATATTTATTAAAACACTTAGGAAAATTATATAGAAATTCACATAAGTCAATTTTAATATGTTTTCTAACATATTTATATTTCTGACCCAAAATATATATAAAATTGTCGTAATCAATTTTAAACCTAAATAACCATTTTTTCACTAGAAAATTAATAATAAATCCAGATTAATTTAGAAAATTGTAAACTTTGAAACCCATCTCTAAAAAATTATTTTTGACCATATATTAAAATTGCAAGGAATTTGGATGTCATTTGATAAGTTTTTCGATTCAAAACATGTCATAAAACCAATAGAAATAAGCAAAAATCATCAAAAGTATGTATATATCCAAACATCATTCAAAACATGGCAATATACTTGCAAAAATATTCGGATCTGATTCTAGAAACTGAAACATCAAAAATATGAGATGTAATAATTATTCAACTTGGCTTTATTATTAAGGAGTTGAGATTTGATCTTGGATTGGATTTGATTAAGCTTTTCCCTTTAATTCTTGCTTATCTTCCCCTTACTTCTCTTTAATGGTGGCTGGCCTTTGGTTTAGCTTTAATTTGCTTGTGAACATGAGAATGATATGGTATGAGGGTTTAGGGTATAAGAATATAGCTTATTCCTATATTGCCCTTATCTAATTTTCCTTTTCTATTTCGTTTTAATTCCATTTACTTCATTAGTTTAACTAGGCATGACTATCCTTTAAATTATACAAATCTAACCAACTAACAATATTTCATTTAATTTAACTAATTAAATTTCCTAAATAACGTTACCCAAAATTAGGGTTGTTACGGAAAGCCAGATAATTCTAAATAAAGATAATCACAATTAACAGAATCCAAAAATTACAACAAGCAGACTTGTATTCTAAAAAGAGATCTCACATAAATGGTCATTCGAAGAAGAACGATAGTGGAAGATTAGCTTTAGAAAGCACAACTAAACATCGATCAGGAAGCTTATAAAGCGCAACTCACCCAATGAATCATGCTAGCAGTCCGAGATAATCCACATGGAGCAAAAGTGAGGTTGAAAGGAGTAGGTCAAAGTTAGCCAAAACTCATTGAATCCGAAAAACAACACCATCCTACCCGGTATGACCAAATATTACAAAGCAAAGATATGACCACACAGTTGGAAGCCCATATATTACACTCACATCAAGCATAACCGCGCACAAACTCACAAATCCATTAACAAACATCCACTTGCCAAATAAAACAAAGTACATTCCACATGGATAAAAATCCAACACCCAAGAGAAGTAGCAATTCGACCAAACAATAGAGATGCCAATCCGCATGATTTTTGATAGCAAAAAGCCAACTTCCAACCAGGCCAAATTGCAAAACTAGAAAACCCAGGCGATTGCTCCACCAAAATGGCAAAAATAGACCAGGATATCAAGCTAGAAATAGCAACAAGAAGAAAAGAAATCAACCGAAGGCATAGAAGTACTAAGACTCCTTGGTCTTTTGAAATATTAGAAAGGAATGGTAACCTTGCTTATAAGGTCGACTAACCTCAAAGAATGGAAGGAGTGCACAATGTGTTTCACATTTCTCACTTACCGTAATTTGTGTATGATTCAAGCATGACTATCACATCGAGTCAACTAAATGATATAGAGGTTGAGCCAGAAGTTCTAGACATTGTAGGCATATGCGAATCATTAAACGTGATTTTAAAAATACACACTTTAATGAGCCCAAATTTTAACAAAATCCAAACCCAGGTCCATCAGAGTATAGATAACTAGATTTGGTACCTGCAAACAAGCATGAGCATCATCGGATATTTATAAAATCTAAACTCACTACGAAAACAATAATCGGATATAAATACCGATTATAGCTACAACCTTGAAATTAGTGGTGTTCCTTGGATATAAGATTGCCATATAAGCTCAAGCATGAGAGAAAAGAAGACTACTCTAGCAATCAATCACGTCCAGCTTCAGTGACCTGTTTATCTAAATCTATCTTGTGGGTTATAATGTTCAGGGCGTCGGAAAAAAGTTTTAGCGACTGGAAAATCTATACATCCATAACATAAATTTATATTGATGGCTTCTATTTAATTGTTATGCTTACCATTTTAAGGTTAACTTAATTAACCAAATATTGTACGCATGATTTATCTACCTACCCTTTCCCAAAGTATAAAATTCCGATGAAGCCTAATAACCCGCTAAGACTTCCTAGATCCATCAGCCAATTAATACTTCCAAATATGAAGTGGGCTCCTTTCATCAAGTCCATCAACTACTTGATATTTCTAAAAGAGAAATCGGTAGACTTTGACCATTCAAGATCTCAATTGAGGTAGACCTCATCCTTTAAGACCTATCTCTAAGGTGCACTTCTAGCATCGTCTTCGCTGGTCTATTGGTCCTAACTATAGGGATTTATGACCACTATTTAAGGATTTACAATATCTAATAGCCATACTTGCAAAACTATCGCCAATAAAATCGTAACTATATGAGAGATAATACCTAAGCCACTTAATACCTTGTAAATAAAGACTAGACAGACTTTTAACCATTAATACCAATATTCTACGCAGGTCCACATCATTTAATAAATAACCCCAAGGCGGACTCCTCAAAAGTACCATCTAGCTGTCGTCGCTTAGAATCTCATTGGGATACTTAATACTTCTTTTATGGGAAAGAAGTGGACCTTATGATCTAATGCCACTTAAGACCATAATATTGGAGTGAACCCTTCCAGAGATATCCACTACCACTCTTAATTAGTAGTTTGGAATCTCGCCAGGTTACTTAATACTTCTTTTTAGGAGAGAGACAGATCCTACAACCACCTAATACCTCAAACCTAAAGCGAACCTCCCTAGAGATATTTTTCACCACTCTAAGTTACTAATTTGGACCATTTAATACTTTTTAATTAGGAAAGGGGCAGGCCCTTAAACAACCACTTAATACTTCTAACCTCAAAGTAGGTCATATCTCTCGTGTAGTAACGGTTTCTATGATTGGTGATGTATCACATCAATAGTAAGTGCACAAAACTGCTAGTACCCACTGAGTGAAGGGAAGTTTTCTATCATGTAACTCTACTTACCTTGCATCCCAATCTACTAAGTCTAAATAACTATCCTAAGCCTATACAACTTTTAGGCCATATATCCTAGGTCTTAGTATTATTCCTGGGTTAAATATTGGATTTAGTTTACTAATCCCCTTATTATTTAAGGCAATGAGGTTTATTTTAAATAATCAATTACCCGTAATCCCATTCTAATAATCCATAAATGTTAATTTTTTCCATAATAATCCTAGTGGACATTTCCTAAGACATTGAAGTATAATTACTAATTTCCAGTTAGTAACCTTTTATAACTATTTCATATTAATTTATCTAATCTTCCATAAATATCAGTCCCATATATCCATTTGCTTCTATTAATTGTAACTCCTAATTCATTCTTCATTTATTTGCTCATTAATTGGAGTTACTACATTCTATATCATATTAATTAGTTGTAGTACCCCCAATTCAATTCACATTTATTGCCATAAATTGGGGTTACAATCTTTTGTATCCTATTAATTATTGACAACTCCTAATTTTATTGCCCATTAATAGGAATTACTGCATTTACTAATCCTCATATTTACTTTCCTATCCTACCTATAAATAAGCTATCCTAAGCGAGCGGTACACATAATTCAACGCTATTATTTAAATTTTATACTCATTTATTAGCACAATAGATATGCATAGACGACCTACACCCATCCAAATATATTTTAGTCATAAATGTTTAACTAGAATATGTTTCCATATTCAATTTGATGGAATTAGATTCCTTAGAAAGATTTACCATTATAATTTCCATAAATTAGTTTAAAAAAAAGCTAATAAAAGAAAAGATTTACACCGTTTGAAATTACAAGGAATGAATAATTTCTTTTTATTTGGAATAGACAGTATAAACTATGGAGAATAAATCTATACTTTACACATATCTTCCTTTTTTTACATGTATTCCTTATTAAATCAAACATCGTCTTTTTCTATGAAAGTGGAGAAATAAGCCAATTTATAAAATTCAAACGGATGCACTTCCCATAAATTAACCTATGAAAAATCTATAATCCAACATAAATAGGGCAATAATCCAAGTCCTATTAATATTTTACACCCCAGGTATAAATATGAAACAAAGCTACACGCCATTCATTCTAAAATCTTTGGGACTGATTTCCATATCACGGTGTACACACTATTTCAAATCAGATCTAAAATAAGGATATATAGGCAATGGCTTTCTATGCTAGATTCAGCCAACAACTCACAAATAAGATTGATTTAGGCATAAAACCAAACTTATGCCGAGGAAGTAGATATAATATCATAAACAATATATAAATTTCACATCCATCTTTTAAAAGCATTTCAAATCTATAGATCTGAAGTAAAATCTTTGATCCAACTCCAAATCCTTTTTAATCCAAAAATATGTATAAATTGGGCATGTACATATATTAGAATTTTAGATCTAAGAAGGGATTTGAAACTGGGAGAGAAAATAGATATAGATATAAATTATCTCGATAACGCATAGTGTTGATTCTCTTCTCCTTTTATTTGATTTCTATCCTTCTTAAATTTCTATGAATATCGTTACAAATATCTTATTTTTATAATTTAGAAAGAAAGTAGAGAAGAAGAAATAGTGGAGCTTCATTGCTCTATTCAGAAAAATAGGAGAAGAGAAGCGAGGGTTCGTCTAGAATTTATATGCCTAAGAATTAACCACATCAATCAAATTAAAAATATAAAATCCGGCCCGTTTAGGCGAAGCCAAAACTTGGCCTGCATTTGTGGGGCACTCGACCACACCCATCCTAAGGATCGAATGCCCCAAGTCGACCATCCCTATGTTAGTCCATGAGATGATGGTTTTGATGTCAACAACCTTAAGAATAGATTATAAAATATAAATACTAACAGTATAAGTTTAGATATATATGTATATGCAGGATTTAACCATGCTGGTACCAAGAATGAAGACTGTACTGTATAGAGATTTAAGATATCAAGATTGAAGACTCATGAGTAACAAGAATATCAAGATTATCAAGAGTTCAAGATTTCAAGTAATTTACTTTTTAATTAGAAATTTTGTTAAAACTCCTAGAAAAACACTGACATCTTAAAATCCAATTTATTCGTGGAATTGAATCCACTTTGAGCCTTAAAGGGATGGAACCTACGAAAAATTTAGTGGAACATTGTTTTGTATCCACTAACTTTTTATTCAAAATGATTTTTCAACATTATATCATGTTTTCAAAAATGATTTCAAAACCTTCCTTTTAAAAAGCATCAAAAACATCTATCCTGATTTCAAATACTTTTAGCCTCAAAATAATCTTGAATTTCAAAATCAAATTATCCTTGGTATTAAAATATCTTCTAAAAATAAAAGTACATTTAATTTTTTTAATATTTATAAATTTAGATTTAAATATAAAGTTATAGTAAAATTCTATATATATATATATATTATTATTCATATTTACTTATGTATTTTAATTATAGTCAAGTATATTTATAAAGTTTAAAATAGTTTTAATATAAGATAAATGTTATTTTCAAAGAAAATCAAAACATCAAAAATCCCCTTGGAATGTCGACATACTCAAGTACCCCATGTCGACATGGTGTCAGTTGAGCTCAAAATTTAAATTTCAAAAGAAGTGTCTATTCGTCATAACTCTTCACGAATGGACATGGCTATTGTTCTTCTATAAATAGGGGTTAATTTCAACGAATTTTAATTCAGTTTTTCTGGTTTTTCACTCCTCATCTTCCTCCATATTAAATATTCTTACCATTACTCTGTCGAAATCAACATTGAATCTAACTAGATTATCTCTGATTTGATTCTCTATCACTATCTCAACAAGATCCTCAGTGCTATTCAGAGTTATAAGCTTTTTGTAATCAACTTAGCGAGAAAAGGTGTGATTGTGGCCTTGGAAATCAATCAAGCGAGATAAGGTGTGATTGTAGCCTTGGGAAATCAATTGGGTGAACTTGTTGCTCGGGAAATCAAGTATCTCTACCCAAAGGATTGTGATTCTGGAGGGTGTACCTCGTTGCCTTGAAATCGAGGGTGTATTGTAAAGATTGTTTTTTGAAAGGAAATCCGTACTTGTGTGCGGGACTAGATGTAGGGTAACACCAAACCAGTATAAAATCCAGTGTGTTCTTTTCTTTACTACTTTTACTTTATATTTGCATCTGTGTTTGATTCTGTGATTATATCTGTGTTTGAATATTCTATACATTTGTGTTCAAATTAACAAAAACTCAAAAAGATTTAACAATTCTCTAAAACACTATTCACCCCCCTCTAGTGTTTATTCTAGCCTTAAGATCCTTAATCCGCATTTCTTACATTTGGTATCAAAGCAAGGTTTACAAAGTTTCATAATCTGGTTTTTGAAAAAAAAATTCAAAATGGCTGCCAACACCGGTATTGTTACTAACACTAGTATCCCTGTCACTAGTTCATTTGTAGAAGGTCAGTCTACTATCAGACCATCACTTTTTAATGGCAGTAACTATGCATATTGGGCATGTAGGATGAAAATATATTTACAATCTATTAGATTACACACTTGGAATATCACACAAACTGAATATTCTGAATCCACAACTGATTTTGCACAGTGGACTGCCAAGCAAAAGACTATTGCACAAAATAATTCTAAAGCAATGAATATAATATTTTGTTCACTAGATAGAAATGAATTTAATAGAGTGTCAGTTTGTAAGTCTGCATATGTAATTTGGAAAACTTTGCAAGTGACTCATGAAGGAACAAGCAAAGTTAAACAGACCAAAATTTCCATGCTCACAAATCAGTTTCAATTATTTAAAATGAATCCTAATGAGTCTATTTCAGATATGTATAGCAGATTTCAGGATATTGTGCATTCTTTAATATCCTTGGGAAAGGAATTTTCTGAAGAAGATCAAGTCAGAATTTTTTTAAATTCTCTTACTACCGAATGGGATCAAAAGATACTTGCGATCGAAGAGGCAAATGACATCAGTACCTTAAAGATAGAAGAATTAATTGGAAATCTAATGTCATTTGAAGTCCAAATGATCGGGAGAAGAGAAAGCAAAGCATCTGAAAAGAAATCAATGGCATTCAATGCATCGACCGATGGTTCAGACTCAAACAGTGATAATGATGAATAGATAGCCTTTATGACCAGAAACTTTTAGAAATTCTTGAAATACAGAAAGATGAATAATCTCAAGAGAAACAACTATAAGAACTTTGGATCAGAATGTAATGCCAAATAATGTCAAATGTTTCAACTGTGATGAACCAGGCCATATCAAAAGAGACTGTCCTTATCCAGATAGGTAAAATCCTCCTATGAATAATGATTCAGTAAAGAAACAGAAGCGTGCATTTAATGCTACTCTAGATGACTCAGACTCGTCCTTGTAACGACCCGCTATTTTGGACTATTCGCAGCCACACATGTCAGACTTGAATAATTCAAAATACCGAATTGTTAATATAAATTTGGCAAAACTCAAATATACAATAAATAAATAATCACAGAATCATAGACACAAAGTAATAATATGCAACGGAAGCAAAAGATAGTAGTTCATGAAGCTACTATATATATATATATATATATATAACAAAGTTAAATAAGTTACAACAGAAGTCTCGAATACAATAGTCAAATACAAGAATCAAAATAAATCACTGGAATCAACTGAATATCTGAAAGCTGGATAGATAGATGGATCTCCAAGCGAAGCTCCAACTCCAAAGGTGAATCTCGAATACTGGTACACTCAGTCTGACCCGAGCGTAAAGCAAAACACAAAATACTCGAGTCAAGATTAACATTCTCATATCAATAAATCCAACTCAAGCGAAATAACAATTGAAATACAAATAACTCAAAGGACGTTGGAATAACCGTCCTCTAAGGATCCGTTAAACTATCTACTATGTTGTAATATACGCTAAATAGATAATGTCTATCAGTAATATAAAATATGAAAATAGTGTTAAGGCATTACCAATATCCCCCTTAACACATTTTTATAAGCGTTATAGCCTATACAACACTGTAAACTCCACCATAAACTAGTGGGTATCAGGGAGTACTCCATAGGCATAACACAAAACAAATTCGTAGTGGTCGCGTATATATGGATACAAGTATGACAAGGCACATGAGGCAATACCTAAGCTAGTGAAACTACCGTTTGCCTGATCCGGACTGGTAAAAACGCATCGCCGTAACGATCGCAACACCGCGAAACAACACTCCCAAAAGTATGAGGGTGCACCCATCAATAACAATTAATGAGTAGTAGTTACGAAGAAGTGTGTTCGCTCAAGGAAGCTAACCCCATTTGGCCCGACATGGCTCCTGTTTTAGTCATTTCCAATTTGACACAAGTGTCAAGGCTATCCATTATAATTCTCTTTCTTCAGTCATCACGTACATCATTCCAACCACTTCATTCTGGATCACACTCCGCGTATAATTATTAAGGTGGTTTTCGGTTTAGACAGAGAGTATGTCCATAACCGATCCCGGTTTCTTTAATAACTTTCGTAATTATTACACCGATTGGTCATTTAATAAATTTCAAAACCAAATCAAATTCAATCTCACATAGAAATTATAAATCAACATTTCATTTGTCTTCCTAAATCAATTTCCATAATTTACTTTTCAAAACTTCCAAATTGCTATTTCAAAATCTTATAATTCAATTTAAATTTTTATTTAAACAACTCAAATATTGATTCAAGTTCGTATATAAGTTTCATTCCGTAATCATTTGAATTAATTTAATTTAACATTCAAATCAATTTTAAATACATTTATCGATTTCATTCTATATTCGTTAAGTTAATAATCATTCAAAACAATTCCTATAAAATTTCCAATTCATTAAATTAATTACTTAAGTTCAACTTCATTATATCAAAACTCATAAATTTAATTAAATTAAATTTGTCAAATCAAACTCTTTAAATTACAAGTCTTACATTTATTTCAATAAATCTCATTTTATTTCTTGTCAAAGAAATTCAATTTCACATATTTACTTATTTGATTTAAGCAAATTTCCAAAACTTAATTATTAAATAACTCAGCTTCACTTATTAAAGAAGTTCAATTTCACTTATTAACTTACTTAATATTTTTCCAAAACTTAATAAATAAAGAAACCCAATTTTATTTATTAACGAAGTTCAAAATTCACTTACTCAAAAGTTCAATTTCTCTTATCCAAGAATTCAAATTTCATTTAATTATCAAATAATTCAATTTTATTTAATTATTAAATAATTTCAAAACTTAATTAATAATTTCAACTTAATTATTAAATAAATTCCAAAACTTAATTATTAAATAATTCCAATCTTAATTATTAAATAATTCCAAACTTAATTGTTAAATAATTTCAAACTTAATTAAATCATTTCTTAAATTAAACAATGTTCTTTCATCAATTACTCTATCAATATTATGTTTCAGATTATTAAATATTATCATTTTCCTTTCATTAAAATTCAAATTCCAACTTCTTTTCAGATCTTATTATTTATTCAAATAAAATCTTATTTCATATTTTAAATCAAATTATTGACCAATCGGGTTTATTAATTCTCTATCCTAAGTCAAGTTTATTTTGGGTATTTACCATTTCAACCCGATTCCATTTCAATCCAAAAATCAAAGCACAGCAAATGGAACTTGCAGTATGATAACTGGGATGGTGTCAAAGTAAATAGCAAACAAATATCAAACACCAATAACACTCCGATAATTAATTTAAATAATCCCGAAATAATCGTATTAATTCACATCGTTATTTGTGCAAATTAATATAATTATTTCTAGAATCTACATTATCATTTCATGTAGATTAAAGATTATTACACAAATTATTGTATGCAATGCTACACTTAACATCAATTATTCAATTTCATACTTCATCAATTAATACAACATAAATTCAAACGGTTCAAGGGTAATTAACCATTTTTCTACGTGTCAAATAATTAAACATTTAAGGGGCCATATTATACAAATTTAACAAATCAAATTTAATACATATGTCGATTCCAATTTTTTTTAATTATCCTACATCAGATTCAATTGCATCATATTTATCACTTTATACATTACAATTTAACGTCCAACAAACAATCAATCAATTATCAAAGAAACGGGATTATCATCGTATAATTAACAGATAATGGTGTCAGATGTCACAGGTGAACTGATACAGGTAATAACATAAAAACAGTGTAATTAACTAACAACAGCATATTTCACTTGTCGTTAAAATTGAAATCAAATTTAATAAATAAAAGAATATTAATTGTGAGTGATTGCTCACCTTTCGAGGCTAGAGGGGCAGGAGATGAAGCAGATATGCCCACTGACATTTACACTGAAATAGAGTTAAGAATCCTAGATTTCGAAGCAAAGCAGGATGGAAACAAGTTTGACGAACAGAGCTGATCAATAGAAATTGACGAAATCAAGTCAGAACAAGATCGAAGAAGATAAATAGTATAAGCAAATCCATATAAATATATAACTATATATATAGAATCAAATATATATATATATATATATATATATATATATATATATACACATACATTACATTTTTTTTGAAATAAATCCATATAATGCAAAGTACTTACTTTTAAAAATATATATACATTCCAGTTTTAAACACAGCAAAAGAAACAAATTACAGTTTATATATGTATAGCCCCACAAGTAATATTCAGTATCAGGCAAATTAGATTGTGCAGACTCGACTTTACGTATAAAATAATTTATGTGTAACATACACTAATATAACTTACACACCAAAACAACACTCTTAAATTCACGTTACCCAAAACAGTTATAATCAGATCTATATACATACTACAATATAAATATATTACAACCGATATATAAATAAACACCATACACGTATATAGTCAAATAACGTACTTGTATTTCTCCTATAACAAGTATACAACTTCATATGATAAATGCAAATAGAGCTTATCAATGTATAATTTTCTCTTTACTGACTAATATAAAATAATATCTTTCAACGTTTCGAGACTAAGCAATCGTATCATATATACATATAGGATAAAACAACAATATATGTATAATACTTTTAAAATAAAATATACTAAGCATAATAAACTCATCAATATAATATAAATGTAGCTCATATATATAAACTTCCAAACCCAAAATAATATGTACACATGCATTATGCTTCTCTTGCCCAGATTAAACACACGCATACCAGTGTATATAATTTTATATATAAACGCAAACACTTCATATATGTTACATATATGAAAAAAAACATACCAACTATTATATACGTGTATTCATTTCAAAAAAAGTATGTTCAGAAAGTTTCAAGATATAATGTACTTTATAAATTAAAATTAAGCAACAGATATTATAAAACCAAAGCTTATGTAATACATATACACAGGTATACTCCCATATCTTAAATGTAAACAACTCTATGCATATAGTTACACCCATAAACAAATACAACATATAAATTTTTCTTTGAAATTCATATAGGCTACATACTTATGCTCAGACAAAGTGTGTATATATATATATATCAACATTCTATATCTTGCCCCTAAAAATTTATACCCACAGTATGACATCAAATATCTTATATAATATAATATACGGTAACTTATATATAATTAACAGGCTACTTAAACTTACACAAACATATACAACTATATATATATATATATAATATAAATCAAATCCATAGGTTAATGTATATAACTCAGTACCTATCGAAACAAATATGTTAACAACGTTTCATGCGGAACTTATAACTTAAATATATAAATGAACATAAACTTGTTTATACCTCACACTCGGCAAAGCTAGGGAATGAAGCACAGTTCAGGGGACAAGAGCGGGAGGAGGAAAAAGTAGAAGTCGAGCACGTTGGAGGGGCGGAGCTGCTCAAGCACGGCCATGCGGTGAACTGGACATGTCGGCCACTACTTCGAGTGTCGCGGCTGGTGCTCGGTCATAGGAAGGGTGACGTGGGCACGACATAAGGCTGGAGGGAGGCAGGAGGCGATGGGCTCGAGATAATGGTGAGGGAGGCTGAGACTATCACGGCAGGTTGAGACCACCTGGGTTGCTTCGAACAAGGGAAGGTGGACGAGCTTGGTTGTTTTACGGAGCTGTGGAAGGCGGCCGATAGAAACTAGGCGAGGGTTCGTTCTAAATTTTGTTGTTTTTTTTCTTTTCTCTTCTATTCAATTTCGAAGAGGAGCCAGGGGAAAAGTTGGAGAAGAGGGGAGGATGAGGTTGGAATAAAATGAATATGAATAGGAAGAAAGAATAGAACGTATAAACTGATTTGAATGGACATAACGAACGTGCATGCAAATGAGTGTCTATTATAAATGAACATGCATATTCATTGAATAAGCTACGGCTATTCGTATTACATGGAGGGAAGTTGAATGGTCACAACAATATCAAAAGCCAAATTTCAGAACCGATACGATTGACCGTTTCACGGTTGTCGCTGTGTACCGGACGCCAAAACACAGGACTGAATTACCGCAGAGATCAGTATGACGAGATGATTAAAACGGTATATAGATATCAGTGGTACGATTGAATTATAAAAAATCGAATTTTCTACTAACGGAAAATACAACAAAAAGCGGAAAAATAAGATCGATGGAGCTAAAGAAGTCCGAATTTGGAAAAATGAAAAATGACGTCTTGCTCAGAAGACGATTTAGAATTTTTCTATGTAAAAATATTTTGGTTTCGAAAACGTTTTATTTTCATCGATTATTAACTGATTAAGTTGAAGTAAATTTACGCACGAAATAAACTTTCATATTTTCGGACGAAAATTTTCCAGTTGTTATGTTTAACTAGACAAATTCCAAATATCAAATTTATATTTCAAAATTTTATCATTTAAAATTCCACAAAATTTCAGTAAATAACGTTATTAAAACCAGTTAAATTTACGGGTCGTTACACTCTCCCCCACTCAAAACTTTTCGTCCCCGAAAAGGAAGGAGGTAGGAGAATAGAAACAACCAAAAGAAAATAGACTTGAATTACATAATAAGCAATTAATTTGAACCATATATATTTCAATTTAAATAATTTATATTCAACCATTTGTTTTTAAATTCAAGGTTTCCATTAAATTGATTTGATTTCATGTTTATTAATGTTAGGTACAAAGGGTTTCTTTCAAACGAAATTTAATTTAAATTCAATTAATTAAAGATATCTAATTAAGTTGATTTAACTTCAGTTTATTAACTTTCAAAACAAATTTTCTTCTATTAATCATGCCTATTATTTATTTAACTTATTATTCTATTTATCTCCATAAACAATTTATAATTAAAATTTAAGTGAATAACATTTATTATACGCATTCGCATTTTATTTATAAAGACAATTTATATTATATATTATCCAATTTTCTTAAATTAACAATTCCAAAGATCATAAATTTGAATAGTCATTTATTATAATCATACTTTATTCGACAAATTTAATTCTTCTTTATTCCAAATTATTATTAAATTTATTTTACTTAATATATCCTATCACATATATATTAAGTATATTTACATTTATTATAACTACTCAAATTTATTTAAAAATTCCTTTGATATCTTTTATATTATATAATATTCAATTACACAATTAACTTTTGAAAATTTAGGTAAGTTATATATAATGCAATTGAGTCTTATACAAGTAAATTTCTAATTCAATTCTCTCCAGTTTAAATATTAATTGAAAACTTTGATTCATTTAAAATTGAAATCATCCTTTCACCAAAATTTTAAGAATTAAATTTTCGATTAACTTCAAACAATTTAGAGATAATTATATACATACAATATATCCAAGTCAAATCTAAAGTAAATACTAATAAATATATATTTTAAACAAGTCATACTTTAGAAATTTCAAATTCACTTCAAAACAAAAGTGTGGCAAGCTACTGACAGTCTCTCCACTTTGAAACTCAAAAATGAATGTCAATGATGCGGCCGTCGTTTCCAAAATTATTTTCCAACGACGAAATAAGAGAGCACTGATTTTAATATCTAAAATTCTTTGAAATAATTTCTATTTGAAAATATTTTAAATACATTACACTCTAAAACTTTCAAATCGAAGTTTGAAATCACCGGAAATTGAATTCTCGAATTCTCGATTTAAATTCATTTAAACTCCAAATCAAAATATAACCAAATTTATACATTCGTTTGTTTATATTATGCAATAGTCCATGGTTTATGAAACAATAAAAGAAAATTAAATATTATCATTTGGGACAATTGATTCATTAACAGTTTAATTTTAGAAAAATTTATACTTATTATGATATAATCATTCAAAATTATTTTATTTACTAACTTGAAACAATATTATGTCAATTTGCTCTGCTCAAGTGTTTTGAAAATCCTATCGATAGCGTTGATCAGACAAATCGATCGGAGACCCAAATCAACATCAACAACTCAAACAACACAATATATAAAACATTTAAATATTAATAACAAATACACTTCCTCGCTCGACGATAAGGATGGATTTCAAAATAAGGATAGAGATTTAAATCTGATGGACACAAATCAAAGAGAATTTTGATTCGAATACAAGTTCGAAGAAAAGACAAGATGATACAATAACAGAATTGGGAAAGGGATAAGCTTATTTAATTCATGGGCAACTTTAACCGGGTCGACCGTGACTTCAAGAATAAGATCAATGCAGAATTTCGAGGTAAATCGACATTTGATCTGAAGAAATAAAATTCAGGCATAGAAGGAGACAGATAACATCGTAAACCGAGGGTACAGAAATTTCCGGTAAATCAATGCTTATTGTAAAGTAGTTTCACCCCTTTACAAATCATTCGAAGTTTGGCGAGACCGCCGATTCATTATAAAGGTCATTCGAAGTGGAGTTATGGAATGCTCCAGAATTGAAAGAAGACGAATAGTGAGAGACACGATTGAATTTTGGAACCGAGGGTGGTACCGAAAATTCAAAGGAACGAGTCAAAAGAAAGAGATTGAAACTCGAATGAGAGTGATTCTGTAAATACATTTACCCTATATGCTAAGTTTTGCCTAGAGCTACCAAAGCTCTGATACCAACTGTAACGACCCGCTATTTTGGACTATTCGCATCCACGCATGTCAGACTTGAATAATTCAAAATACCGAATTGTTAATTTAAATTTGGCAAAACTCAAATATACAGTAAATAAATAATCACAGAATCACAGAGTAATAACATGCAGCGGAAGCAAAAGATAGTAGTTCATGAAGCTACTATATATGTATATATATAACAGAGTTAACAGAAGTCTCGAATACAATAGTCAAATACAAGAATCAGAATACATCACTGGAATCAACCGAATATCTGAAAGATGGATAGATAGCTAGATCTCCAAGCGAAGCTCCAACTCTAAAGGTAAATCTCGAATACTGGTACACTCAGTCCGACCCGAGCGTAAAGCAAAACGCAAAACACTCGAGTCAGGATTAACATTCTCATATCAATAAATCCAACTCAAGCGAAATAACAATTGAAATACAAATAACTCAAAGGACGTTGGAATAACTGTCCTCTAAGGATCCGTTAAACTATCTACTATGTAGTAATATACGCTAAATGGATAATGTCTATCAGTAATATAAAATATCAAAATAGTGTTAAGGCGTTACCATTATCCCCCTTAACACATTTTTATATAAGCGTTATAGTCTATACAGCACTGTAAACTCCACCGTAAACTAGTGGGATATCAGGGAGTACTCCATAGGTATAACATAAAACAAATTCGTAGTGGTCGCGTATATAGGGATACAAGTATGACAAGGCACATGAGGCAATACCCAAGGTAGTGAAACTACCGTTTGCCTGATCCGAACTGGTGAAAACGCATCGCCGCAACGATCGCAACACCGCGAAACAACACTCCCAAAAGTACGAGGGTGAGCCAATCAATAACAAGTAATGAGTAGTTGTTACGAAGAAGTGTGTTCGCTCGAGGTAGCTAACCCCATTTGGCCCGGCACGGCTCCTGTTTTAGACATTTCCAATTTGACACAAGTGTCAAGGCTATCCATTATCGTTCTTTTTCTTCAGTCATCACATACACCATTCCAACCACTTCATTCTGGATCACACTCCGCGTATAGTTATTAAAGTGGTTTTCGATTTAGACAGAGAGTATGTCCATAACCGATCCCGGTTTCTTTAATAACTTTTGTAATTATTACACCGATTGGTCGTTTAATAAATTTCAAAACCAAATCAAATTCAATCTCACTAAATCAACATTTCATTTGTCTTCCTAAATCAATTTCCATAATTTACGTTTCAAAACTTCCAAATTGCTATTTCAATATCTTACAATTCAATTTAAATTTTTATTTAAACAATTCAAATATTGATTCAAGTTCGTATATAAGTTTCATCCCGTAATCATTTAAATTAATTTAATTTAACATTCAAATCAATTTTAAATTCATTTATCGATTTCATTCAATATTCGTTAAAGTTAATAATCATTCAAAACAATTCCTATGAAATTTCCAATTCATTAAATCAATTACTTAAGTTCAACTTCATTATATCAAAACTCACAAATTTAATTAAATTCGTCAAATCAAACTCTTTAAATTACAAGTCTTACAATTATTTCAATAAATCTCATTTTATTTCTTGTTAAAGAAATTTAATTTCATATATTTACGTATTTGATTTAAGCAAATTTCCAAAACTTAATTATTAAATAACTCAGCTTCACTTATTAAAGAAGTTCAATTTCACTTATTAACTTACTTAAATAATTTTCCAAAACTAAATAAATAAAGAAACCCAATTTTATTTGTTAACGAAGTTCAAAATTCACTTACTCAAAAGTTCAATTTCCCTTATCCAAGAATTCAAATTTCATTTAATTATCAAATAATTCAATTTTATTTAATTATTAAATAATTTCAAAACTTAATTAATTTCAACTTAATTATTAAATAAATTCCGAAACCTAATTATTAAATAATTCCAATCTTAATTATTAAATAATTCCAAACATAATTGTTAAATAATTTCAAACTTAATTAAATCATTTCTTAAATTAAACAACGTTCTTTCATCAATTACTCTATCAATATTTTGTTTCAGATTATTAAATATTATCATTTTCTTTCATTAAAATTCAAATTCCAACTTCATTTCATATCTTATTATTTATTCAAATAAAATCTTATTTTATATTTTAAATCAAATTATTGACCAATCGGGTTTATTAATTCTCTATCCTAAGTCAAGTTTATTTTGGGTATTTATCATTTCAACCCGATTCCATATCAATCCAAAAATCAAAGCACAGCAAAGGGAACTTGCAGTGTGATAACTGGGATGGTGTCAAAGTAAATAACGAACAATATCGATCATCAATAACACTCCGATAATTAATTTAAATAATCCCAAAATAATCGTATTAATTCACATCGTTATTTGTGCAAATTATATAATTATTTCTAGAATCTACATTATCATTTCATGTAGATTAAAGATTATTACACAAATTATTCTATGCAATGCTACACTTGACATCACTTATTCAATTTCATACTTCATCAACTAATACAACATAAATTCAAACGGTTCAAGGGTAATTAACCATTTTTCTACGTGTCAAATAATTAAACATTTAAGGGGTCATATTATACAAATTTAACACTTTATACATTACAATTTAACGTCCAACAAACAATCAATCAATTATCAAACAAACGAGATTATCATCGTATAATTAACAGATAATGGTGTCAGATGTCACAGATGAACTGATACAGGTAATAACATAAAAACAGTGCAATTAACTAACAACAACATATTTCAATTGTCGTTTCAATTGAAATCAAATTTAATAAATAAAAGAATATTAATTGTGAGTGATTGCTCACCTTTCGAGGCTAGAGCGGCAGGAGATGACACAGATATGCCCACTGACATGTACACTGAAATAGAGTTACGAATCATAGATTTCGAAGCAAAGCAGGATGGAAACAAGTTTGACGAACAGAGGTGATAAATAGAAACTGGCGAAATCAAGTCAGAACTAGATCGAGCTAAATAGTATAAGCGAATCCATATAAATATATAATTATATATATAGAATCAAATATATATATATATATACATTATATATATTTTTTGAAATAAATCCATATAATGCAAAGTACTTACATTTAAAAATATATATACATTCCAGTTTTAAACACAGCATCAGAAACAAATTACAGTTTATATATGTATAGCCATACAAGTAATATTCAGTATCAGGGAAATTAGATTGTGCAGACTCGACTTTACGTATAAAATAATTTATGTGTAACAGACACTAATATAGCTTACACACCAAAACAGCACTCTTAAATTCACGTTACCCAAAATAGTTATAATCAGATCTATATACATACTACAATATAAATATATTACAACCGATATATAAATAAACACCATACACTTATATAGTCAGACACTATACTTTTATTTCTACTATAACAAGTATACAATTTCATATGATAAATTCAAACAGAGCTTATCAATGTATAATTTTCTCTTTACTGACTAATATAAAATAATATCTTTCAACGTTTCGAGAGTAAGCAATCGCAGCATATATACATATAGGATAAAATAACAATATATGTATAATACTTTTAAAATAAAATATACTAAGCACAATAAACACATCAATATAATATAAATGTAGCTCATATATATAAACTTCCAAACCCAAAATAAATATGTACGCATGCATTATACTTCTCTTGCCCAGACTAAACACACGCATACGGGTGTATATAATTTTATATATAAACGCAAATACTTCATATATGTTACATATATGAACAAAACATACCAACTATTATATACGTATATTCGTTTCAAAAAAAGTATGTTCAGAAAGTTTCAAGATATAATGTGCTTTATAAATTAAAATTAAGCAACATATATTATAAAACCAAAGCTTATGTAATACATATACATAGGTATACTCCCAGATCTTAAATGTAAACTACTCTATGCATATAGTTACACCCATAAACAAATGCAACATATAAATTTTTCTTTTAAATTCATATAGGCAACATACTTATGCTCAGACAAAGTATATATATATCAACATTCTATATCTTGCCCCTAAAAATTTATACCCGCAGTATGACATCAAATATCTTATATAATATAATATACGGTAACTTATATATAATTATCAGGCTACTTAAACTTACACAAACCTATACAACTATATATATATATATATATATATAATATAAACCAAATCCATAGGTTAATGTATATAACTCAATACCTATCGAAACAGATATGTTAACAACGTTCATGCGGAACTTATAACTTAAATATATAAATGAACAGAAACTTGTTTATACCTCACACTAGGCCAAGCTAGGGAATGAAGCACGGTTCAAGGGACAAGAGAGGGAGGAGGAAGAAGTAGAAGTCAAGCACGTTGGAGGGGCGGAGCTGCTCAAGCACGACCATGCGGTGAACTGGACAAGTCGGCCACTGCTTCGGGTGTCGCGGCTGGTGCTCGGTCATAGGAAGGATGACGTGGGCACGACATAAGGCTGGAGGGAGGCAGGAGGCGATGGGCTCGAGATAATGGTGAGGAAGGCCGAGACTATCACGGCAGGTTGAGACCACCTGGATTGCTTCGAACAAGGGAAGGTGGACGAGCTCGGTTGTTTTATAGAGCAGTGGAAGGCGGCCAATAGAAACTAGGCGAGGCTTCGTTCTAAATTTTGTTGTTTTTTTTTCTTTTCTCTTCTTTTCAATTTCAAAGTGGAGCCATGGGAAAAATTGGAGAAGAGGGGAGGATGAGGTTGGAATAAAATGAATATGAATAGGCAAAACGAATAGAACGTATAAACTTATTTGAATGGACATAACGAACGTGCATGCAAATGAGTGTCTATTATAAATGAACATGCATATTCATTGAATAAGCCACGGCTATTCGTATTACATGGAGGGAAGTTGAATGGTCACAACAATGCCAAAAGCCAAACTTTGGAACCGATACGACAACCGTTTCACGGTTGTCGCTGTGTACCGGATGCCAAAACACAGGACTGAATATACCGCAGAGATTAGCACGAGGAGACGATTAAAACGGTATACAGATATCAGTGGTATGATTAAATTATAAAAATTCGAATTTTCTACCAGCGGAAAATGCAACAAAAACGCGGAAAAATAAGATCGACGGGGCTAAAGAAGTCCGAATTTGGAAAAACGAAAAATTACGTCTTGCTCAGAAGACGATTTAGAATTTTTCTATGTAAAAATATTTAGGTTTCAGAAACGTTTTATTTTCATCGATTACTAACTGATTAAATTGAAGTAAATTTACGCACGAAATAAATTTTCATATTTTCAAACGAAAAATTTTCAGTTGTTATGTTTAACTAGACGCATTCCAAATATCAAATTTATATTTCAAAATTTTATCATTTAAAATTCCACAAAATTTTAGTAAATAACGTTATTAAAACCGGTTAAATTTACAGGTCATTACAGTCCTCAAGCGATGATGATCAGACAGATAATTCAAATTTGTGTTTCACGGTAGTTAACGATTCCGACGAAATCAGAGAAATGGACTCAGAAAAAGGTACACATTTACAATATAATTGGTTTAAATTGCATGCTTAGAATTAGATGTTTGATTGCTTGATTGATTGATTTTGAATTGGTGTATTATTTGAATTTTAATTTTTTTACTACTATTTTATTATCATTTTATTATTATTTTATTATTATTTTATTATTATTTTTATTATTATTTTCATAGTATAATAGTATACTGAAAATACTATAATTCTAATAATATTCCAGATCTATATACATTAAATATAATAAGTGTATACACACACACACACACACACACACATATATATATATATTAGAGTTCTTAGGAAAAATAAATCACAAATATTCATAGGCACATGTCAACATGGTCCCCACCATGATGTCGACATGGGAACCAGAATTTGAAATTCAAAATTTGATGGTTGAATTTCCCTCTACCCTTTCACTTCATTCAATTCTCTAGAAAGACATATTTTGACCGGAGAACATGTCCTTTGAAAATCTATTTATTTGCTATCTTTTATCATATCTTTTCACTCTCACTTTCAAATTCAAACTCTCTCTTCAAAACTTCAAGCTCTCTACTCTCTACTTTAATGGCTTCTTCAAGCAATCCCTCCACCATGAGAATTTCTAGAAAGATAAAAGAGCAACTCTTCAATGATCCGAAGGCAATAAAAGCATACGCCAATTATGCTAATTATGCCAAAGTCCATCCAGGAAAGTTTACTATCTTTTAAGATTTTTCTTCTCATGAAATTGATTCTCTTTTTGCAAACAATCAAATTCTTAGTCTTGTTTATGCTTCTCAAAATGATTTTGTTTGCTATCCAAACCTTGTCAAAATTTTCTATGCAAATTTAAACCGTGGATTTTATAATGGAAACGAGGATGAAATTTGAAGTAGTGTCAAAGGCACTAGAATTGTTTTGAATTGTGATCTTTTGCGCACCATTCTCAATTGCAAGAGTACGGGAATGGATCTTTCTAATTTTAAAATCGTCGAAAATGATCGTGAGACATTTCATTACATTTTCGAAGGGAATGATAATTTTGAATTCAAAAATCGAAATTTTCGACCAAAAGCAAGAATTGTCAATCTTCTTTTGCAACATACTTTGACCCCAAGATCGGGGAATTTTAACAATCCTACTTCAAAAGTTTGCAAAGCACCTTTTGATATTTTTGAAAATTATGACATTAATTGGGCGCAAGTTATTTTGGTTGAACTTCGTCCTAAAAATCTTGAAATGGGTGAGAACACTTTGTATCACGGAATTTATCTCACTTGGATTTTTAACTATTTTGGAGTGGATTTCAAAGGCGAAGAATTTGTTTCTAGAAAAGTTTTCAATCATTCCAACATTTCGCTTATGAAAATTCCATTTGTTTTTCAACCTTATGAGACTCTTGCCGAAAAGGAAGAGCGTTTGACTCATGAGGAAATAGAGAAGAGGAAGAAGAAGAAGGGGATGAAATGGAAATTGAAGAAGAAGAAGGTGAAACCTCTTTGGAAAGCATCGACTATCCTCCTAATCCATCCAACAAAACCCTTCTCAAAAACCAAAAGACGATTGTTGAGAATCAACGGATTCTTAAACGATCCGTTAGTAAGAAGTTGGACAAAATTTCATCCAAGGTGAACAAGTTCATTTCCAAAGTCAGCAAGAAATTTGGACTTTCTTCATCATCATCATCCTCTAACTAGTTCTACCTTTTCGTAACTTGTTGTATTTGTTTTAGTTTATTTTGATTTGAATGTTCGTGTAGTTCTTTATGATTAATCGTTGTATCATCTTAGTATGAAATGAAATGGAATTTCTTTCTGTTATCTAGCTTGTCTTATCTCCAGAATAAATGTTAGTATATTATACACACACACAAGCAATTATTCACAAAATCAAAATAGATCATCAAATTTCACTACACCATGTCGACATACCCCCTATGACCATGTCGACATGTACTGGTCAGAAATGACAATTCATTTTTAATTTGAAATTTGAATAACTACCATATGTCTATTCATTTGAAACGAATTCCAACACCTATAAATACCTATTTCTTCCAGAATTCATCACTGAATATTATTTCTTATCTTCTCTATCTCTCATTCTACTCACAATTTCAAATATAGCTAATCCAATTCATAACTTATCTAAAAGTCTTGAAGAAAATCTTAATTCGTTCAAGAATATTCTCTCGTTCATTCTTCGTAACCAGCGACACTTAGAATTGAGTCAAATGCAGATGATCAAGGAGCAAGAAAGGCATTTCGATGCAGTATGATGGATGATTTCCTCCCTACACAAGGATGATAATGAAGCACATCCTCCAGTCTCTCTCAACAACGACAATGAAAATTGGGATGCTATTAAGGAAGACCCTATCTTTGGAGAAAAAGGATGGGTGGAAGTTCCTCGTAACGTTTGATTTTATTTGATTGCTTTGTTTGAATTGTTTACTTTGATTGATTTGATTTGATTTGCGTTGGCTTGGTTTTATATTGATAGATATTTAGTGTGGATTGATGTTTGTTGTACAAAACATATATAACTATACATTGATATGTGTATAATCTTTGATTCATTTTTGTGACTATCAATATAATTATCTCTTAATTCCATATTCCATTATATAAGTTTATTAATGCAGGTATTTTAGTCCAAGAATCAGGGGGAGTTATATAGTTTGGTGTCATATAATTTGGAGTTAATTTTTTTTTGTTTATGACAAAGGGGGAGAAGTATAATGTAGGGTAGTTAGGCATAGGTTAATGCGGAGTTATTAGGATAGAAGTAATATTTTATAAACAAAGGCCGTCATCATCAAAAAGGGGGAGATTGTTAGTCCGTGAGATGATGGTTTTGATGACAACAACCTTAAGAATAGATTATAAAATATAAATACTAACAGTATATGTTTAGACATATATGTATATGCAGGATTCAACCATGCAGGTACCAAGAATGAAGACTATACAGTATAGAGATTCAAGATATCAAGATTGAAGACTCATGAGTAACAAGAATATCAAGATTATCAAGAGTTCAAGATTTCAAGTAATTTACTTTTTAATTAGAAATTTTGTTAAAACTCCTAGAAAAGCACTGGCATCTAAAAATCCAATTTATTCGTGGAATGGAATCCACTTTGAGCCTGTTAAAGGGATGAAACTCTAAGTAGGATTGAACCTGCGAAAAATCTAGTGGAACGTTGTTTTGTATCCACTAACTTTTTGTTCAAAATGATTTTTCAAAATTATATCCTGTTTCCAAAAATGATTTCAAACCCTTCCTTTTAAAAAGCATCAAAAACATCTATCCTGATTTCAAATACTTTTAGCCTCAAAATAATCTTGAATTTCAAAATCAAATTATCCTTGATTTTAAACTATCTTTTAAAAATAAAAGTATATTTAATTTTTTTGATATTTATATATTTAGATTTAAATATAAAATTATAGTAAAATTATATATATATATATATATATTATTTTTTATATTTACTTATGTATTTTAATTATAGTCAAGTATAATTATAAAGTTTAAAATAGTTTTAATATAAGATAAAGGTTATTTTCAAAGAAAATCAAAACATCAAAAATCCTCTTGGGATGTCGACAAACTCAAATACCCCATGTCGACATGGTGCTAGTTGAGTTCAAAATTTAAATATCAAAAGAAGTGTCTATTCGTCATAACTCTTCACGAATGGATATGGCTGTTGTTCTTCAATAAATAGTGGTTAGTTTCAATGAATTTTAATTCAGTTTTTCTGCTTTTTTCACTCCTCATCTTCTTCCATATTTCTATATACATATTCTTACCATTACTCTACCGAAATCAACATTGAATCTAACTACATTATCTCTGGTTTGATTCTCTATCACTATCTCAACAAAATCCTCAGTGCTATTCAGAGTTATAGGCTTTTTGTAATCAACTTAGCGAGAAAAGGTGTGATTGTGGCCTTGGAAATCAATCAAGCGAGATAAGGTGTGATTTAGCCTTGGGAAATCAATTGGGTGAACTTGTTGCCCAGGAAATCAAGTATCTCTACCCAGAGGATTGTGATTATGGAGGGTGTACCTCGTTGCTTTGAAATCGAGGGTGTAATTGTATGTTTTTTGAAAGGAAATCTGTACTTGTGTGCGGGACTGGATGTAGGGTAACTCCGAAGCAGTATAAAATCTGATGTGTTCTTTCCTTTACTGCTTTTACTTTATATTTGCATCTGTGTTTGATTCTGTGATTATATCCGTGTCTAAATATTCCATACATTTGTGTTCAAATTAACAAAAACTCAAAAAGATTTAACAATTCTTTAAAACACTATTCACCTCCCTCTAGTGTTTATTCTAGCCTTAAGATCCTTAATCTGCATTTCTCACACCCTACAAAGGGGTCGACCTGTGGTCCCCTTATATATGTGTTAACTTTTATTAATTATTGCTTTGAATTAGTTTATCGTCTATAACTTCTTCGTTTGGACTCCGATCGCAAAACCTCAAATGTGAAACTTGCTCAGTATTACGTCACGAATGAAATGGTGCAAGTTTCATGGTCAAACTCCATCATTTGTACAAATTCCATTTTTGGAGCAAAATTAACCGACTAACGAATTAAATAACTAAAGCTAAATTACGGGGTATTACATTGTCCCCCATTAAAGAATTTCATCCTCAAAATTATACCAACGACTAAATTGTGGTTCAAGTTAGTAATCATCCTAATCTATATGGCCAATTGGTGTACAACCAATTTTCAAACTAAATGTGCACACATGCATAGTGTATCACAACATAGAAAACATGAATGCATAATGATTCTAAATCGAATCCACCTATATGAAGGCACTTCTTTGAAAACATTTTTGAATAATATGTTGCAAACAACCTATATATATATATTGCCAATTCTATATGTATGCAGATTTTGAAAAATGTTTTGTCTAAAAATGTCCACACTCCACGAATAGAATTATGGTGCAATCAATTATTCATCCAATTCCTACCATCCAAATTTTTAACGCAACGGAAAATGCTTCCTAAACTTTACTTCTATGCCCATAAAAGGAATTTAGGTGGAGAATTTAATATTCTTACCACTATATAAGTCTTTTATATCTGTAGTACAGTGGAAATTCCCTACAGCCCAAGATTTACTCTAAATTTCCATGCACAAAATGCATACAAAGCTTGTTTCAAGTCTAAAACGAAATTGAGTCTAAAGATAGACTCGCACACGTCATTGATGAGGTATGAAAATAGTAATTCCAAGCCTAAAATAGCTTTTCCTTTATTAGCGCTTGCGTTTTATTGTATCACCAATTTTAATGCATCGCTAAATCTGCAAATTCTAGCTCTATTTGCATTCCCTACACCTAGCATGTGGCCTTCAAAATCAAATTCATAAAAATCTTTCCCAACTTTTAAATTTGTATATCGTCTAAAAAATAAATTAAAAAATATTTAGATGTACACCTTCCCTTGAAATTAAATTTTGGATAAAACACTAAAAATTATTTAAGAGCCAAAAATAACTCAAATTCAACTTTTTTCAAGAGAGAAATTTTTTAAATCAAGGGAAACATTTCAAAATATTTTTCGCCTTAAAACTTTTGATAAATCAAGCCACAATTCAACGTAGTTGGAAGTCAGTTATGCAAACCAAATTCTATAATCCCCAATTAATTTTAACCTACAAAACTTGACATTTTATGAGAAAAATGTCAACACGTCTATTATTCAAAAAAATTAGCTTTTAAGGAACATGAGAAATGACCCGTGATACCGAAACACTTTTATCCTTTCCTTCGCTAAAATTTTCCAACCATTCTAAACTCCCAGACTTGCATTGTGTTTACTGTTAGTTAAATGTCTTTATGAGATTTATATATTTATATTGCTTCTTCGCTATGCATGTATAAGAGCAGCTCACATATTCAGAAAAAATGTACAGTACATAATCAGGAACATTCTCATAATATGTGCGTTTTTATAAGAGACAACTAATAGTTACAACCCAAACAACCTAAGAAATGAAGAAATGTTGGAAGGGAGAAGATAATAACACCATAAATCCTAAAAATTTGCCTATATACTATGAGACTTTATACTCCACGGCTGGAGTTCAAGCCATTGTCGCGACCCTTGAATTATCATAGCATGGTAGCTATAAACCCAATCTCTTGCTGCTGGCATTATTGGTGGCTTTGGAATCGCCTTCTTCCTAAGAGAGGATCTATCGATGGCAAAAGGAACCTTCTTCTAAACTACATCTTCATAGAGATTCACCCGTATTGCCTAAAGCCAAGAACGAATAAGTGACAATTTGGAAAGTAACTTCATGGAGTGTCGATTTCTTGATCACTAAAATGAACCACTAGGGTGCGAGTTTAATTCATGGTGATGCCGCCAATAATAGCATATGAAGTCTTCCACACCAACAAATAAATCCGGTCGTAACATTCCATCTTTATAATGAAGTTGTGCTGAATGATGTGCACAACCAGACGGGCAGTCGGATGTAGATTATCAGTCTTTCAAACATTGACATTCTGGAAAAAGATCCCCTGTTAAATCTTTAGGTCGGTCACTTCCAAATCATCCAAGTTCACATCCTCCATAGAAACCTCCAAAACCTCAACGAGATTAATCATTAGTCAGCTCAATCTGGATACCCTTCACCTTCAAAAGAATCAAACTGTTGTCTTCATCAAAACTCTACACTAATAAGGCATCAAAAAGGTGGATGTAGTATGGGTAAATTCATGCTCAAAGGTCTCGAAGCTGAGGATTGGTGCGAGTCCTACTGAGATGAATAGCTCCTCTAGCCTAAAAGTGGTGAAATTTTCTGCACATTTCGGTTCGGCCGAGCACCCTCTTATGGGGTGAGACCAGGAGGGTGCAAGGAAGAACTGGATGTGTAGGAAGGTGCCATGGGCTAAGAAGTGTTAGGGGAAGAAATAGGGTTTAGATCTTGAGTGGTGGTGGGGTAGATCTAATGCGCAAAAACCGTGTGAGCGGGAGGCACGACTACTGCTCCTAGGAGAGGGAGAAAAACGGCGTCGCCTGGTGGTGGAATAGAGGAGAGAGGCTGCGGCTTTGGAGGAGGAGGATGAAGATTGGGTTCGGGTGGTTTAGGAAGGAGGAATGAAAGAATGCAATTGGAGGAATTTAGACCCGATTTTATAGTCGCGTTCTAGGTTCAGGTTATGCCAAAACTCATTGACTAGCAGACCTCTCGAGGTTTACCGCTACATTGTCAACTACAAGACAGGACTTGGGCATTCGTTGAACCTCTACTCAATTATAATCGGGTTAAATAATAATAATAATCATGTTGCGTTGCCTCCTTTGAATTGACATGATCCAAAAATTCTTGTCCTCATAATGGTTATGTCAAAGCCAACGTTTAGTTTCGAATCATTCTCCGGCAATTCACAGTAATCCCAATAAAATTATTGCGACCAACAACACTACCAAAAACCCAAAAATATTCCAACTATTATTCCGCATTATATGGAGATATTCCTTCCAATAACTAATAGTAGAACAACACTTCAACTACAAACTCTAATAGAATTAAATGTCCATCCTATTTTTCCGTCCCTTAAGAGAGAAAATTTTTAAAACCTTGATTTTTATAACATAAAAAAAATCGTCAAGCTATATATGCTCCTTTATACTTGTTTCTAAATGATAAAAACTATTTCATACCAAAACTTCTATATATATATGTATATTTCAGGGTTTCAAAAACTTTTTTAACCTACAAACTTCCCAAATAGATCTAGCAGTAAAATCCTTTGAAACCCTTTTTAATATTTTTAAGCATTTCAAATATATATAAAATAAAATTTCTCTCAAAGGGTTGGTCTAAGGAATTGTCTAAATTTCTCCAAATAAAAATATTTGGTTCGCAATCAAAGAGGTGATCGAAGAATGCACCCTTGCAAGAACTTGCTTCTGGATAGTTGCGACATACAGAGTCCAATTTACCAGCCATCTGGAATAAATGTGCATCTCCGACTTGAAATCATCATAAAAATCCAAAATCACAAGGTAGCTAGTTCTCAACCATCAAGTCGAACACCTCCAATCTCAAAGATTCTACCATTTGTCGTACTTAAGCTCTTTCAAACTATTGACTAAGGCATCGTGGGGTAGTTCGTGGTCGGCGTGAGAAATTTGGACGCTAAAATATTTCTCCCCCATAGTTGTTTATCGATTCCTATGAGGTAGGAACATTTCTATGCTATAGTCGGAATTCTTAAATATAAGTGAAAAGATGATAATGATAGAAAAAGAATACGAATACGTTCTCCCATATTTATCCTAATTCCTCTGATCAACTAACCAAGGGTCTGATACCAAATGTAACAAGTCGCACTTTATTAAGCCCAAATTTTGATAAAATTAAAAACAAGTCCATTAAAGTATAGATCATGGGATTTGTTCCTTCAAATAAGCATGAGCATTATCAGATATTTATAAAATCTAAACTCACGCCGAAAAAAATAATATGATATAAATACTGACTGTAGCTACTACCTTTAAATTAATGGTATTCCTCGGATATTAGATTGCTACATCATTATCGAGCATGAGGGATAAGAATCCTTCTCCAACAATCAATCAAGTCTAGCTCCAATGACATGTTCTTCTAAATCTATCTTGTGGGTTGTAATGAGGAGAGGGTCAGATAAACCTTCTAGTTATTAAAAAATCTATATAGTGTCTATAGCATAAGTTTATATCGATCGGTTTCCATTTAATTATTATGTCTACTATTTTAAGATTAACCAAATTAACCTAATACTGCGTGCACGATTTATCTGCCTACCCTTTCCCAAAGTATAAAATGTCGACGCAACCTATCAACCCTCTAAGACTTCCTAAATCCATCGGCAATTTACTACTTTCAAATATGAACCGGGCTCCTACAATCATCACGTCCATCAACTACTTAAGATTTCTAAAAGAGAAATAGGTAGATTTGGACCATCTAAGACCTCAAGGAAGACCCCATCTTTTAAGACTTATCTTTAAGGTCGACTCTTAACATCGTCGTCGTTGGTCTATTAGTCCTTGATATAGAGACCACTATTTACGGCTTTATAATATCTAATAGCCATACTTGCACAACTATCGCTAATAAAATCGTAGCCATGTGAGATACAGTACCTAAACCACTTAATACCTTATAAATAATGGCTAGGCAGACTTCTAACCATTTAATACCTATATTCTAAGCATGTCCCGCATCATTTAATACCTAACCCCAAGGCAGACTCCTCATAGCTAGCTGACATTACTTGGAATTTCATCGGGCTACTTAATACTTCTTTTATAGGAAAGAGGTGGGCCCTATGATCTAATCCACTTAAGACCCCAATCCTTAAGAGAACCCTTCCAGAGATATCCACCATCACTCTTAATTATTAGTTTGGACTATCACTAGGTTACTTAATACTTCTTTTTAGGAGAGAGGCGAACCTTATAGCCACTTAATACCTCAAACCTGAAGCGGACCTCTTTCCAGATATCCCCCACCGCCCTTAATTACTAATTTAGACCATGTAATACGTTTTAATTGGGAAAGAGGCAGACCCTCAAGCAACCACTTAATTCTTATAACCTTAAAGTAGGTCATATCTCTCGCCCAGTCATGGTACCTATGATTGGTGATGTCTCACATCAGTAGAAAGTGCACATGACTACTGGTAGCCTCTCAGTGAAGGGTGGTCTTCCATCGTGTGATTATATTGATCTCACATCCTAATCTATCAAGTCCAAATAACCATCCCAAGCCTATACAAGATTTAGGTCACATATCCTAGGTCTTGATATTATTCCTAGGTAAAACATTGGACTTAGTTTACTAATTCCTTTTTTATTTAAGGCAATGAGATTTAAATTAAATACTTAATTACCCATAAATCCTCTTCTAATAATCCATAAATGTCAATTTTTCCGTAATAATTCTTATGAACATTTCTTGAGACATGTTTGTAAAAATACTAATTTCCATCAGTAACCTTTTATAACTATTCCATGGTTATTTATTCAACCTTCCTTATTTATTAGTCCTATAAATCCATTTGAACCTTTTAATTATAACTCTTAATTCATTCCTCATTTATTTTCCCATTAATTGGAGCTATTACCTTGTATACCATATTAATTAATTAATTGTAACCCTCCAATTCAATTCACATTAGTGCCCATTAATTGCGGTTACAATCTTTTAAATCCTATTAATTATTGGCAACTCCTAATTTTATTGCTCATTAATAGAAATTACTACCTTTCCTAATCTTCCTATTCACTTTCCTGTCCTATCTATAAATAATATATCCTAAGCGACGGTACACATAATTCAATGTTATTATTAAAATTTGATACTCATTTATTAGCACAATAATTATGTATAAACTACCTACTCCTACCCAAATATATTCTAGACATAAATATTTAGCTAAAATATGCTTTCCATATTTAATTTGCTGGAATAAGATTCCTTAGGAAGAATTTCTGTTATAATTTCCATAAATTAGGTTAAAACAAAATTTAATAAAAGGAAAGATTGACTCCGTTTGAAATTACAAGGAATGAGTGATTTCTATTTATTTGGAGCAGATAGTGTAAACTACGGAGAATAAATCTGTACTTTACATATCTATTCCTTTTTATTTGCATATATTCCTTGTTAAATTAAACATCGTATTTTTCTACAAAACGTGGAGAAGTAAACCAATTTATAAATTCAAACGAATGTTATTCCCACAAATTAACTTATGGATAATCTACAATTCAACATAAATAGGGCAATAATCCAAATCCTATTAATATTTTACACCCTAAGTATAGATCTGGAATAAAAGTATACACCATTCAAATTCTAAAATCTTCGGGACTGGTTTTCAGATCAGGGTGTAAACACTACTTCAAATCAAATCTAGAAAAAGAATATGTAGCCAATGGTTTTCTATGCTAGATTGAGCAAACGACTCACAAATAAAATTGATTTAGGCATAAAACCAAACGTACACCAATGGAATAGATTCAAAATCATAAATAATATAAATTTTACTACTCACCTTTTAAAAGCATTCTAAATCTCCAGATCTGATGTAATACCATTGATCTATAATATCTCCCATTTTGAGGCCTGAAACTAAGCGCTACAAATGTTGCAATCATCTATAGTGTTAATCTCCGGTGATAAAATATGAATTTGTTAGTCGTAGCAATAACATCAAAGCACAAGAATATGAAATATTTAAACATAATTTCAAAACAATCTTTCACATTTCATTTCAAAGACAATTTCATGTTCAGTACATAATCTCAGATGTTGCTCGGGTTCAAATAAAAAATAGTTATTACAAAATACTCTAAGAAAGACATACGAAGATGCCCCCTTGGTTGATCAGAGTTACTAATATATAATTATATCATCTGCCTTTACATACACTTCAATAAAATAACTTCAACACAATGGTAAAGATAGACACCTTATTAACTAGCTTTCTCTCGCGCCTGCCTTTGGAAGCTTTATTCGCCAAAACCTACTTAACCTGTAGACCACTACTCTTGACCTACTCGAATTAAATTTTGAGAAACTGAGGTTTAAAGGGAAAACATAAACTTCAAATCAAACCAAAAGCTTTGTGTGAATAATAATACACCATCTCGATTTATAGATATCTAGTAAGACTGCACTGCAGAGCGGAATGGGTATTCTCCTCACTGATATCCCTTTTCAAAATATATATTTTGCAATTCAAAATCCTGCAACCACACTAGTTAAATAGATAATATAAATAATCATATGCATGTATGCTACATGGGTAATCATGACTATCAGTCAAATTAATGGACCATCTGTCCTAGTGTTTAGTTTTCATAAGGTAACTACCAACCTATATGGCTGACTCAGGCCTACTAAATATATCAAATTTCCTAACTGACTATTAGAAGAAACTGGGTGGTCTATCAAAATACACTTATCCTAGTGTTTACCTGACTATCTTTCAATATCATAGTTTTGCTAGGCTTATTATGAACCTAAAGTTTGCTGGCCAACCTATAACCTATTTTACCTTTATGTATTCCTTTCCATGCATAAACCTACTTTTAGTCTTACCCTAAATAAAGCCCTATTCATAGAAATTTTGGACTTATATCAGTTAGGGGCTAACAACTGAAGTATATGGCACTACCCTAAACTAGTCCCATCTGGTTTCCTAATCTTTAAGTTAAATTTATATTATCATAATTTATCCAAAAGTGATAAGTATAATCATTCTTTAGTAAAACTTTAGGCTAAATACTCTTTTCTATTTCCTTGAAATCAATTTCTTTATAAATGATTTAATCCTTAAATCATATTTAAAACAAGGGAATATCGCCCTTTACTTTATTCAAATATTTAGGCTATTATATATGCTTTTATAAATTATGTTGATGAATCTCGAAATCACTTGGAAGTTATCTCACTTCGAAACCTAAGCTATAGAGCCAAAACAATATAAAGCCTTTATATTGATAGAATGTGGCAAAGTTATAGTGGATGAGGGTCTTCGCCCTCTAAATATATTAAAGTCTTCGATCTACAAAATACAAGGTTATATAGTCGAAGATAACTATTTCATATAGCGTATTGTGGAACCTTAAATGATATTTAGCGACATTGGTGAATCTTGACATTAACATGTTCAGGATAATAAGTGGTATCATTAGGAATGAAGTGATAATTGGCGGCTACATAGCCTACTTCGAATACAGTCGAACAAAGGTGGCGTAATTATCACTGTTATATGTTATTTTGAAAGTATAGGGTTGGTGCCACTGCCTCAAGAGTTAGTATAGTTAAAGGAGTTAGCATGGTTGAAGAGCGACTTTGCTACCCTGTAGGTTCGGCGACCTTATAGAAATAAGTGGCAACATGTTGCTTTATATGCAACCCGATATCTTGGGTCGACGTCGTTATTGAAAACAGGCAGCATTGCCTTCGTTGAGGGTATCAGTATCGACTCTAATGCCACACTTCCTATTCCAACCAAGCTAATCCATTCCACGTCAATCGAAGTTGATATCCGATGCATTGGCCTGATTGATGTCGAAGACCATAGAAGCGGCTTGATGAAGTGCGACATCGTAACCTTCGGCATTGCAAAGCTGTAATTAACATGTAACTCGTTTTATTGCTAATAAAAGTAATCTCTTTTCACCAACTCCAATTTTTTATCAAATTCTTATTGAGTAACAAAATCTTTGTCAAAGTTCTTTTCTAGAAATCTGCACTAGAGCAGGTTTATCATTTCCAATACAAATTGCATTATTTACATTTTATATTAATACATTGATACAATAATAGGATTTTCTGGCTCAAATAATTCATACTAAATTATACACTCGGAAAATATCCCCAAAAATCAGATTTTCCATATTCTTTAACATACAAAATTTTTGAGACTATAAGCTTTATTTAATTATTTTAAATAATTAAAACCCAAAATAAACCATTTTTTTCCACTTAGAAAATTCACAATAAATTCATACTTGCTTAGAAAATTATAAGATTTAAAACATGTCTTTAAAATAACTTTTTAAACATCATATAAAAGTTTCAAGTCGATTGGGTATCATATAGGTTTACACACTTAAACCTATTGGCTAATTTTATAAATAAATCCAAATACTCATCAATGAGCATATAATCATTCAATCCTTTAAAACATGACATGATAACATCAAAAGATTCAAGTTTATTCTTAAACTGAAATCAATAGACAAAAGTTATGATACATAACTATTACTCACCTTGATTATTTAAAGAAGGTTGAGATTTGAGTGTTGATTGATTTCCCCTTAGCTTCCTTAGATTTCCTATCTTTTCTTTTCCTAAGATCCCTTGTTAATGGCTGACCTATTTTTCCTCTTTTTAATTCATTTGTAAGAGTGAAGTGAGGGAGGAAATAAGAGAATAGTGGTTTACGTTTAGGACTTTAAATATAATCCCATTTTTCCCTTAGCATATATTCCTCATTCTTATTAAGTTTTAAATCATTCTTATTAACTCGTTCATTAAGGCACTATCCCTATTATTTATCAAATCTCAATCTCCTTAACCTTTTACATTATTTTATTTAATTTATCCAATTGAATATCCTAAATAACGTTAACTAAAATTAGGGTTGTTACATGATCCAACTCCAAATCTTTTTAATCCAAGAAATATGTATAAAAATGGCATTTACATGTATTAAATTTTTAGATCTAAGAAGATATTTGGAATTAGGAGAGAAAATAGATATACATCTAAATATAAATTACCTTGATAATGCGTAATGTTGATTCTCTTCACTTCTCATTTTATTTGATTTCTATCCTTTTTCAATTTGTATGAATATAGATACAAATATCTTATTTTAATAATTTAGAAAGAAAGAAGAGAAGAATAAATGATAAAGCTTCATTGCTCTATTCAGAAAAATATGAGAAGAGAATGAAGGGTTAGGCCTAATATATAGGCGCTAGAATCAACCACATCTGGAGGATTAAAAAATATAAAATCCTTGACCATTTAGACCAAGCCAAAACTTGGCCTGCACGTGTGGAGTGGTCGACCGCCCTATGAAGGGGTCGACCCATGGTCGTCTTATATATATGTTAATTTTTATTAATTAATTACTTTTGCTTCAAATTCATTTATCATCCTTAACTTCTTCGTTTGGACTTCGATCGCAAAACTTCAAATAAGAATGTTGCTTAGAATTTCCCCATGATTGAATGGTGATTTAGTTTCAGGAACAAGTCGTGGATCAGTGATGACCCATGAAAGTCAAATCGTCTAAATGACTTGCGAACCGTAGGATAAATCGTGGAGGATACGCTAAAGCTATGTTTCAAAGTTCATGATTTGAAGTTCATTTTCTTGAGTTATGGTTAATTGAAGATTGATTGATGTTGATGGAGTGCTGATGACCGATAAAGGTCAAATCATCCAATCAACGTGAGATACATAGAGTCAATCAAGAAGGACTCCCTAAAACTATGTTTCAAGTTGTTTAGAGCTTGTTTGCTCGAGTTATGGTCAATTGAAGAAGGATTGATGGCGATTCAAAGGCCTTAGATCGAAAGAAGCTTGCTTCGAGTCATGCTAAGGTTTGCACGAGTCATATGGAGGAGTGATTCAAGTTGCTTACATGTTCACATGGAGTTACACTTTAGAGAAGCTAAAGTGCCATGAGTTAGATCGGTACTGATCCAAGAGGCTTGAATTGATAGTGGCTTGGATCAGTCGTGGCTTGCACTAGTGAAGGCTTGGATCGATAATGGCTTGGATCGGTGAAATGTTGGGTTAGTAGTGGCCTTGGTTTTTCGTTGCTTGGTTTGGTGAAATGTTGGATCAAGGTAGGTTTAGATTGGTGAAATGTTGGTTCGGGGCAGGCTTTGGTTCGGTAATGGACTACTTGGAGTCTGACCTAAGGAAATTGGGAATTTGCTTTGGGCTTGACCTGGAGAATTTCTGAGTTGTTGTGCTTTATGTCTTCCTTTGCTTGCTTCAAACCCAACCTAGGAAGTTTGTGTGTTCGGCCCGAGACACCTTGATACCGACCCATGAGTGCTAGGTTGAAAAGCTCGATTCGACTATTTTTGCTTATTTCTTGATATTCCATTTGTCTTGCCTTCTTAAGATGTTTCTCGAGTCCTTGGGTCATTTCATCACTGTTTGCTTATCCATTTTGACGGTTTAAGTATGTTTGAAGACTATGAAACAAAATGATGGCTTCGACGATAGATGGCTATACTTTGAGATGCAGAATAGAGGGCTATTAGTTGGATTGAAGGAAATATTGGAGGAAGTCTATGAGATAAAAGATTATATTCTATAACTGACGATGATTGTGGAGAATCGTTCCAAACCTCGATGATCTCAAATGGGAATTGTAAGAATAGTTTGAGGACGAGGTCTGCAATGGATGACGTATTCAAAGAGATCTGGATACTCGGGGTTTTGATGGGTACTCATAAAGCAATGGTATTTGATGGCACAATCATAGTCTGTTGACTGTAGGACCTGGATCACTTATGCTGCTAGAGTCTGCTGATAGTAGGACCTAGTGATAAGGAAGTAGAGTTGATGTTAGAACCTGCCTTACCCTAAACCATCGTACGTGTGGTCTAGTTCCTGGCCTATTGAGTAGCATGGCTTCATGTCCGAGGACCGAGGCATTGAGTAGTCCTTAACATTACGGTCGACCTAGTTATCACCTATCCGATGCACTAAGCGAGTGAATGTGTGGATGGATGATCGATGTTATGTTTGCTTTGGCTGCTTATCAACCTCGGGATGTCACACGACATTGATGTCATTGAGGTAGATATGTAGACACTATTGGTACTTTGATGTATAGTACACCGTAATGATTACGATGTACAATAGCATATATTTTGTGCTATGTGCTAACTCTTTGGATGCAGGGACATGTTAGGTATGATTTTCCATACTATTTGCACTAGTATATTGACTTTATAGTATTTGAGATTTCTACCGCTCACACCAGTCTGTTGTTTAACTTGAGATTTTGTGATTGCTTCCTATTATTCTGAGTACTCTTAAATGAGTAGATGAGGGATATAAGATCTAGCAAGCATGTGGTGCTGGACAGAGGATAGGCAGGAGGTTATACTCTTGTATTACTACATTTTCTTACGATGACACTACTAGAAAAGGCTTCAATTCCGACAGCATAGACCGACGGCTACCGACGGCCTTTTTCCGACGGCTTCCGACGGGCCGTCGGCGGCCGTCGAAAGCCATCGGAAAACTGCGATTATACCTTCAGCCGAGAGCTCTACTTCTTCCCCAAACCATACGAAAATTATTTCCAAAATCCCCCATTTTCCCTCTTCAAGCTTCCAATCCTTGATTTCGAGCTTCCGGATCCTCCACGGCTGCCTAATCAAACTCCATTACTCTTCATCTCAGGTATAATCTCTTATTTTTGTAAAAAATTCAGTTTTTACCCTATTTCTAGATTCGCATAAATTGGTAAATTATGGCGAATTAGCGATTGCAATTGTTTCCAATAGCGTAATAATGGTTGATAGCATCACATGGTATACCGATTTCATCTTTTATCGTGAAATTGTGAAAAACACCTATAATTTGGGGTTGTTCATGTATATGTAAATTGTTGTGTATGCCTTGATTCGGCGATTGTATACGTTATTTGGAATAAGATAAAATGATTGAATGAACTAGGAGTATTATATTGTGCACATATTTACTTATGAAACAAAAAAAATGCATTACTCTAAATTACAATTGTGTGTATTGAAAAATGATAAAAATGTTAAAACAGCCTTAAGTTGATGCGTAATATGTCGAATAACTGTGTTAAATTAATATATATTTTTTTAAATGTGAACAGTGAGTAAAACTGTATTTTTTTGTAAAATGCATGCATGTAACTGACAAATGTCTCTTAGAGAGTTTTTGGCTCCGTCTGACGAGTGTTGTACATGATCGTTATATAAATAGTCATTTTTTTCGAAAAACGACCATTTATATTCATCTGGTACAATGTTTGTTGGATTTGTCCCTGTATTGGACAAGTTATGAACACAGTAAGAATTTACATTTTGTATACTACTTCGTCTCAAACGGTTCATAAAATTTCGGCCTAACTTTTCTTTTTTGTTTCCTGCGTACACACATTTGTGTACAATGCAGGGAACAAAAGGGAAATGCTGTCGAAATTTTGTTGAATCGTTTGAGACGAAGTAATATACGAAATGTAAATGCTTACTGTGTTTGTAATGGGAAGTAGGATGTCTAACCAATGAAAAAAAATTATATATATATTTAAATCGTTACGTTAAAAAATGAAATGTGCCCTATTTGAAAATATTTTTAAATTTGCGAAGTTGTTCTTTAAATTCAAAATATTATACGAACATGAAAATAATCTTTTTCGAATATGTATTCTTCAAAATAAATATTAAATTTTGAACTTCTCATTTTGTCAAATAGGAAAAATGATTGATTATTTTGTTGATCGAAGGAGATGGATGTACCAAAGAAAAGGACTGAGGGGCTCAATAAAAGAAGATTTTTATAATGGTATAAACGTGTTTGTTGAATTCGCCTTAAGTAATAACGGAAACGATCCAGAAATTCGTTGTCCGTGTGGTAGGTGTAGACATTTGAAGTTTTTGTTACCAGATATTGTGAAAGTTCATTTGTGCCAACACGGTTTCACACCCGAATATTATGTTTGGGATCGGCATGGAGAAGTTGTAGCAAATACTTCTGTAGAGTCTGAAAGTGTCGTTAACGAAATAGTTTCAACGACCCGTATAGAAAATATGGTCGAAGATGCAGCACGATCAATGTTTTCTATGGTTGAAGTTGACGACGATGATGGAAATGTTGAAGAACCAAATATTGAAGTTAAGAAAATTTATGATTTACTAGATGCAGCTAAGAAACCTATTTGGGATGGTTGTAAAAGCGGCACGCAGCTGTCAGTAATCGCAGAATACATTGCGATGAAGTCAAAATACAACATCACTGAAGCTGGGTTTACGGCTGTTGTACAAGCTGCAAAAAGACGTATGCCGCCCGATAATCTAATGTGTGAAAATCACTACGAAGTTAAAAAACTTATGTCGGCTTTTGGTTAACCGTATCAGAAAATAGATACATGTTTAAAAGGATGCATGTTGTTTTGGAAAAAAGACGCAAACCTTAGAAATTGTAAAGTTTGTAACCAGAAGAGATACAAACCAAGAAAAAAGAAGGGTAAGGAAGTTCCGTACAAGCGTATGCACTACTTACCCATAACTCCAAGACTTCAAAGATTATATGCATCTTCTGTAACTGCGTCTAATATGAGGTGGCATAGCGTGAGAACGGAGGAAGAGGGTACGTTGACACATCCGGTCGATGGAGAAGCATGGAAGCATTTCGATAAAACGTATCCAAATTTTGCAACGGAGAGTCGAAATGTTAGATTAAGATTATGTACGGACGGTTTTTCTCCATTTTCTCAATTTGGTTCTAAATATTCATCCTGGCCTATTATCGTCACACCGTATAATTTACCTCCATGGATGTGCATAAAAACGCAATATATGTTTCTTACTGTTGTCGTTCCTGGCCCCGACGATCCGACACAAGGAATCGATGTATATTTACAACCGTTGATTGAGGAGTTAAAAATACTGTGGAACGAAGGAGTAGAAACATACGATGTGTCAAAGAAGAAAAATTTTCGTATGTTTGCTTCTTTGTTGTGGACTATAAGTGATTTTCCTGCCTATGCAATGCTTTCGGGATGGAGTAGTGCCGGTCGTCTAGCATGTCCATATTGCATGGATGAAACACGAGCGTTTTCTTTACCTCATGGTAAGAAAATTTCATGGTTTGACTGTCATCGATATTTTCTCCATGTAAATCATCCCTTCAGAGGAGACAAGAAAAACTTTTTAGCTAATAGAGTAGAACCAGACAACCACCGATGATATGGTCAAGCGAAGACATATATGAACTTGTTAAGGACTATCCAAAGATATATGAAATGGGGGAGCAAACAGAAATTGAAGGCAAATCAGTTGTTCATAACTGGTGCAAACAAACTATTTTTTGGGAGTTGCCGTATTGGAAACATCTTCTGCTTCGCCATAACATAGATGTGATGCACAATGAGAAAAATGTATTTGATAATGTGTTTAACACAATTTTGAATGTGAAAGGGAAGACGAAGGATGATTTGAAATCAAGACGTGATATAGAAGAATTATGCAAACGTCCCGAGCTTCATATGAAACCAAATGACAGTAAAAAACCAAAAGCTTGTTACGAATTAGATAATAATCAAGTTAAAGCTGTGTTAAAATGGGTGGAAGGGTTAAGATTTCCTGATGGGATATCATCAAATCTTCGTAGATGTGTTGACTTTAAAAATGGTAGATTGAGCGGAATGAAAAGTCACGACTGTCACATAATGATGGAAAATTTATTTCCCGTTATGTTCAAAGAACTACTGCCGTTAAAAGTTTGGAAGGTAGTAACGGAGCTTAGTATGTTTTACAAAGAGCTTTGTTCGACTACTTTAAAAGTGCAACATTTACGTAAACTTGAAGTGGACATTCCTATATTGCTTTGCAAATTAGAGAAAATATTTCCGCCAGGTTTTTTTAATGTGATGGAACATTTACCTGTTCATCTTCCATCTGAAGCACGACTTCGAGGTCCTGTCCAATACGGATGGATGTATCCATTTGAGAGGTATGTAATATGTTATAACGTAATTTAATTGCATTTGAAAGATGAAGTTAATATAAATTAATTTTGCATAGATATTTGAATCATCTGAAGAAAAAAGTGAGACAAAAAGCACGAGTTGAAGGTTCGATATGTAAATCTTACATCGAAGAAGAAACTTCGTTCTTTTTCTCTCACTATTTCAGTGACCATGTGAATATTTCATTTCAAAGTGTTCCTCGTAATGATGAAGGCGACGAACAAGAGTCCTCTCAAGCAATGTTATCTATTTTTAGACAACATGGTCGGCCTTCTGGAAAATGTGTGGAAATATGGCTAGACGATAGAGATCTTCGTGTAGCACACACTTATATTCTTCTAAATTGTGTCGAGGTTGCACCGTTTGTTAGGTAATCTGAAATAATAATTTTCGTTTTTTTCTTTTCTGTAATGCATGCGCGTGTATAACCTAATGTAATAATTTGTTTATATAAACAGTGTTTATGAACGGGAACATCCGAACGGAGATCTCAGTAAAGAATTTTCCCGTTGGTTTTCAAATTACGTTTATGAGCCGAAAAATCGTGTTGTTGACGAAGGGTTGAAACATCTTGCAATGGGACCAAAAAGAGTGGTCAAGACATATCCAATATATCTCGTCAATGGATACAAATTTAACACCAAAGAATATGGTGCAGAAAAATTAACAAATAATACTGGTGTATTTGTTAAAGGTAGTGACGATCCAGAAAACCATTTAAATGATTTTTATGGCGTTCTAACACAAATTTTGCAACTGACATATTTCTCAAGACCCGTGGAGGAGGTGTTTCTATTTAGATGCAATTGGTTTAGCAATGTTCCAGGTTCTGGAATTAATGTGCACAAGGATTATAATCTTATCGAAATAAAGCATACATCGCACTATCACAAGTATGATCCTTTTGTACTAGCCAAACAAGCATTGCAAGTTTATTACGCTCCTTATCCGTCTCTAAAAAGAGATAAAGCAGATCGGTCTGCAGTTTTTAAAACAAAGGCCAGATTCACATTCGATGGGAAGAATATTCCGGACGAACAAGCTTATCAGGCAGATCTTGAGCAAAATAACGAAATAATAATTACAGACGATCATACAGATTTTGGTCCTTTGATCGATGAATCAAATGTTTTGGTAGAAGCGTTTGACAGTGCAGAGGAAAATATTGTCGAAAACGAGACCGAATCTGAATCAGAAGACGATGATGACTGATATAAATTTGAATCTGTTTTTTTGCAATTGATGTAACTATGTTGAATTCTTGATGTATTATGAAATTGATGTAACTATGAAACTAAATCCGTTTACTATTGTTTTATGTTATTTCAATTTGTCATTTATTTAGCAATTTTTATTAAAAATGCAATGAACTCTGCTTATCGTAGGAAGAGTACACCCATTATGAATCAGGTATAACAAACTTACATTTCTATTTCCATTTCAGTCATTATAATTAAGCAATTTATACCGTTGATGTCATTTTCATATGAAATATATTTCATTATCATGTTTTTATTCTCTTATATAATGATGTGTAAACGTCACAGGTTTATCATTATGTCACATAGAGGGAGGAGCTCTTCCCGTTCTTCAGGAGGCGATGGCAGTGGCCCATCGCAAGCGCCACAGCGTCCAGTTGTATCGTTAGTCCCCAAAGCAGATGGGTAAAAATTAAATTTTATTCATCATCTTATTTTTTCTATACTATACGTACGTACTTATCTGTATCGTACTTAAAAATAGGGGGTTCGAGCTACTACCCACTAAGGTAGTGCTGGACGTCTCCAGAGCAGCATATCGTAGTAGGATGAGTGTGTGCTGGCCGAAGTGGGATACCATCCCTCCGCACATCATAGAGTGCATATGGCAGGATGTCCTAGTATGTGTAATTTTTATGTTTTCCATTTTTAATTCGTTTTTGTCGTTTTCCTACCGTTTATCGTTTAAAGTGTAATCTTTTTTTAACACAGGCTGAGATAGACATCCAGACAGATGATATGCAGCTGGCACGAGCATACTGGATGAGGAAGATGCGAAAGAACTACAGGGACACGATATCTGAGGTTAAGAAATCCGGGAAGAGACCACGGTGGATGGGGGAGAGTGTGTGGCAAGCTTGGTTGAGCTACTGGGAGACGGACGAGGCGAAGGCAAGTATACTAATTTTTTTTGAATTATTAATTTAACGTGATTGGAAAATAATGTATCAAATTTTGAATGTACATGCAGAGTCGGATAGAAACTCTGCAAATAGAAATAAGAATCCCGTCACTCATCGCGGAGGATCGAAGTCGTTTCAGCAGTATCGGCAGGAGTTGGTAAATTTACTGAATAATAAATGTAAATAGTTTATGCTATATGATTTTAAATGTATAATAATTGTATGTAACAATCAACTTCAGGAAGCCGAGGCACATGGTCCTGTCAGCTATATGGACGTGTTCACCCGTACGCATGCTGTCGAGCATGTTAATACAGACGGGACTGTTTCGTACACATGGCATGACGATAAATCCAGTAAAAGCCATGTAAGCATATTTCATTTTATTCAGTATTAGTAATTGTTTTAGTTGTCAAATTATTATGAAATAAGATATGATATTATTAATTTGTCAATGCAGGAGATGTTTATGGAGCAGCAACAGAAACACCTTTCTGATACGGGTCGAGAGCAGCTGACGACCGATGAAGAGGACGTTATTTTTGAGTCCGTTATGAGTCCACCAAAGCATGGTCGACGATACGGATTTGGCAATTTAGCGGTAAATAATTTATTTTTTCTTAAAATACTTAAAATATGATATTTTTACCTTTTCAAAACAATAAACTTTGATTTTATTTATTTTTCAACTATTGCAGTCCAGTAGTCAGAGTAGGGGACGGCGGAGTAGACCTCAGAGCGAGCTAGCACGTATAGAAGAATTGCAGACTAGAGTTCAGCAGTTGGAGGAGCAGAACCGCCAACAGGCCATGCAGACGGCACAGTTATTTGAGTACATGCAGCAGTTTGGTGGCCGCTTCCCTTCATCGGCTGGCTCTGGATCGGGAGCAGATTGATTCATTGCTTTCTGGTTCGTTCGTGCAGGTATGTTTTGTTTTAGTTTAGAATGATTTGGTAGATGGAACAATTAATTGTTGATATGTATAATTATGTATAATACACTTGGTTCTGTAGCTGTATCAGGATATGCATGATTGATAGAACAGTTATTGTTAGGATTATTGTTAATGTTGGAATGTTATGTATATTTTGTATTTTATTTTTATTCTAATTTTGTTTATTTCTGTGTTTATTGAATATTTTGGAGTATTGGTTTGCATGTTTGGTTGGATTATTGTTTATTGGATTGTGCAGTATTGATATTGTAGTGTTTGGAAGAGAAATGTGGTTGGAAGGCTCTATTTGCAGTAGATTTTAAAAAAAAAAACAGCAGATTTCCGACGACTCCAGACGGCTCCCGACGGCTTACAGGTCGAAATTTCCGTCGGCTACCGACGATTCCCGGCGGTCTGTAGCTTCAGATTTTCGGCGGTTTCCGACGGCTTCCGACGGGCGACGGAAGCCGTCGGAAACCGCCGGAAGTTGTCGGAAGCCGTCGGTAATCTGTACGGCAGCCCCCGTCGGTAGCCGTCGGAAGTACTGCTCCCCGACGCCGTCATTTCCGACGGCTTTTTCCGACGGCCGCCGACGGTTTTCAGCCGTCGGAAATCACGTTTCCCCTTACAGTGTGATTTTCTATTCCATTGCACACTATAGAGCTTGCTAGTGCCTTTATTACCTAGAGACAGTTCATCTATGAGTTATTATTTGATCTGTAACTATATCACATATGCTATATATTGTATGGATCTGAGTATTCTAATTTATACGATTCATTGAGTCATTCCTATCTTGCCTGCATTATATATGAAATGTTTATTATTGTATTTTATTCAATGCACTATGAGATATAAGATAGGTTTTATGCAGATTGATTTACCATACAACCTTGATGATCATCCTACCTCGAACGGGCACCGACTCCAACGCAGTCTATGGATTTTTACCATTATTAGGAGCCGGTGGCGTAGAGAGATTATCATACTTGGTATCAAAGCTTAGTTTTCGTAGTTTAACTTAAGTGATTCCGTGATCTAGTTAAGATAGGATAGAAGTTCTCACCTAGACTAGATCGAGAGTGTGTATATATTATGAAAGCACGTACTTGTTATATTTTGGTTTTCAAAACTATATGCTAGTGTATATAGAGTATGTTGTTTTCATCACTACAAGGACTATAGAAGGCAATATATTGCTGGCACATGAACTAACAAGAGACTTTGCAAAAAGAAAAAAAGAAAAAATTTGCGTTAAGTCAGACATACAAATAACATATGTTATGGTAAATTGAGAATTTGTCTATCACAGGCTGAGCTCTATGGATTTCCTAATTAGATTACTGATGTGATTTATGAATGTATATCATCACCTACCTTCTCTGTTATGGTGGATAGGCGACCCCAGGGCTTTATTGAATCAAATAGAAGGTTACAACAAGGAGATACGCCATCTCCTTATCTTTTTTGCATAGTGATGGAATGTTTGTCCTTGCTATTGGAAGATGGTGTTACTAAAGGAAAGCTTATACCATTCTTTAACCTTCAGCCTAATATAACACATCTTCTATATGCGGATGGCATGATGATATTTTTAATAGCGAATGTGGAGAATGCATATTGCATTAATGATATATTTAATAAGCTTTATGATACAATGGGATTAAAAAATAATCAAGCTAAGTCAAATGTTTTTTCACCAAAAATACGACTAGAAAAACAGAATATTCAACTACTTTGCACATAACGAACACGAGCTACCTATAAAGTATCTTGGAGTTCCCTTAACTTCGTATTATTTGCATGCAACACAGTGTACTCCACTGTTGAACAAAAGTAGTAGTAAATTAGATGAAAGGGATAACAATCTTCTATTTACTATTGGAAGAGAACTTATACCAATCATAATGTACTGGCTGTTAATTCATCATATTTCATCTGCTATGTTAAAAAAAGTTGGACAAAGTGTGCGATGATTTTTTAGAGCGGAAAACTGCATAAAATAGCGTAGGATACACTGTGCAGGTCCAAATCAAAATGGGAATAGGTTTATGAAAATTTTCAAACCTAAAAATTACTGCTAGAGTTAAATTGCTATGGAATTTGATTATAAAAGGTAACTTTTGGTCCAGATGGATGAAAGCAAGGCATTTGTCTAAAAACAATTTCTAGGCTATGCAAATTAACAATAATTTTTCTAGTATGATGAAACATATCTTATGGAAAAGGGAAAATTCATGCAAATTAACGAATAGAGCTATAGTCAATGGAGAGCAAACATCACTATGGTTTGATCCTTGGATCAACGACAAGTCCTTAGTTGACATGATATGTTAGAATATGGTACAACTATGCAACAGTGCACATTACACAGTAAGTCAAATCTTACGCAATGGAGAGCTACATCCTAAAACTCTCCCTGAAACAGGAGAGGTATCTAAGGTAGTACAGCCAAAAACTGACAATTCACAAGACTACTGGCAGATAATGAGCAATATAATGTTTTTATTTTTTAGGGTATGGGATGGCATCAGGCATCACACAGTAATAAACAACTTTCACTGACTAGTTTGGCACAATGCAATGGCAAAAAAAAAAATCTGTCACAACGCATAAAGCATGTTTGGAACAACTACCTACTATGGACCGACTTACAAATTAGGGGCTAACATATAATGATAGCTGTGAGTTATGTAAAAAACATCATAAAGATCATGAGCACTTATTTAATCAATGCAAATATAGTACTTATTATCGACGTATTCAGCTCCAAAGGTGTTTTGCAAGACCTCGGTTATACCACAGCAACGCTAATTCATCACGTTTGGATGGAGAGAAACATTAGAAAGTTTAAACATAAAGCCCGCTCGCTATCTCAACGTTACAAGCTCTTGAAAATTGATGTTAGGCTACAAGTTAAAAGAGAGGGGCGCGGTGCTTACATTTCAGAAAGGGAACAGATTTTACTGGGGAAATAGGGAATTGACATGAATGATGGAAGATAGCAGGGGCTTCGTTAGGTTTTGTTTTGGGCAAGTTATGGTAGTAGCAGATAAATGAGATGTATTTTATTTAGGTAGTTTTTACTTGGTGTTTTTATTTGTGTTGTATATTCTGTGGTGATGTAAAACATTATATTTATTAGGGAATGTCACACTCTTTTTTTTTACTACACTGGTAAAGGTATTTGAGGAGGCAAATTCTTCTGTTGGTTCTTTTATGTTACTAATAAAGAACCCATTTTCAAAAAAAAAAATATTGTGTAAAGTCGCATTGTACACACGAGTACTACTAAAGCAGAATTTCTTATAGAGGGATTGATCGTCCTTAATACAGATTGAAGGATGAGTCGTCAAATAAGGAATGCTACTAGGAACCCTGTTTTTGGAGCCAAAGGGGAGTTGGCTCGAGAGCTGCTAATCTCGACTTGGAAATGATGTTCAATACCATGATGTAGAACATGTCGCGGAATGCTCAAGTAGCCGCTCCAAATGTTGTTATTGATGGTGATGCTCTGGAGCAAGCGTCTAGAGCCGACTTCGCTAAGCTAAACAAAGACTTTGCTAGTCTTGGTGGATAATAATTCCAAGGAACAGAGTCGATGTTGGAAGTGCAAGATTTTTTTGATACACGCGAAAGGATTTTCGATGACTTAGAGATTAATGTTGCTATGAAAAGGCGATTGACTTCTCGACAGCTTCAAAGATGAGCCATGAGCTGGCGAAACGCTGTGAAGGTCGCCACTTCCGAAGACTAGTTCACATGGGACTAGTTTAAAGACCGATTTGAAGAAAATTTTATTCTTGTAGCACAGAAGTCGGTCTTATTCCATAAGTTTGCGGATCTGAAGCAATGAGATATGACTGTTTCTGAGTACAATGCTAAGTTTGACGCATTGACGAAGTCCGAGTTGTCCTTTACAGATACTCCATCAAAGAAGGATGAGAAGTTCATAATTGATTTAGATGATCAATTGAGCGAGAAGCTCATGGGCCACATTGATGAGAATTTTGAGATGATAGTCGAAAAGGCCTTGAGGCATGAGAGTCTATATCCAAAGCCGAAAGCTATTAGTCCTAAAGAAAAGCCAAAGCCGCAATCGGGCATGGGAGCCAAGAAGGAAAGGAATAACAAGAGAAAGCAACTCTAGAATAAGGAAGGATACACGAAGAAGCTTAAAGATGGACCTATTTGTTATAATTGTGTTAGGAAAGGCCACTTTAGTAAGGACTGTAGGGTCGAGGAAAAGAAATGCTTCAATTGCAACAAGGTTAGATGTATTTATAAGGACTGTCCAAAGCCGTTAAAGCAGAAGTAAGCGGTGAAAGAATATGCTATCATTGCAGTTCTGACATAATCGAATGCTCCATCAATGAAGAAGAAGAGGAAAGGCACGTTACTCAGGGTATGATTTTCATTTATGATGTTCTGATACATGTTTTGTTTGATACGGGGGCTTCACTTTCCTTCATATGTAGTGACTTGGTAGATCGGTTAGGAATGGAACCCAAAAATTTTGACCGACCTTTGATTGTAATGAACCCTATTGGAGGCTCAACTAGCCTAAGTGTTTGTTGTGGTTTGGTCTTGTCAAGTCATGGAATTTCTTTTGATTATGATTGCTTTGTTTTGATTTTTGCGGGTTTTGATATTATTCTAGGTATGAACTAGCTTCATAAATACTAAGTGAGGTGAATTATGAGAAAACATTATAGATGATAGGGGTAGATGAAGGACGGACGGTAGTGTTAGGCTACTTACTAGATGATGAGGTGGTGGTTAGCTTTTTATATCACTCGATATCTCACATGATGAGTTGTCATCGGTGCATACTGCTAAGTAATATCCAGACGTATTTAAGGAGGCGATCGGACTTCTTCCATACAAAGATAACGAGTTCTATATTTACTTAGTAAAAGAGGCTAGACTAATAGTAATGCCTTTGAGGAAGATAGTACCTAGCGAGTAGCAGAGCTCGAGGTGCAAGTGAATAGCCTTTTACGACGAGGGTTCATTTGCATAAATATGTTTGAATGGGGAGCACTTGTTGTATTCATCATAAAGGAGAATGGTTTTCTTAGACTTTTTGTCGACTACCGTGAGCTAAATAAAGTGATAAGGAAAGACAGGCATCCACTACCAAGTATTGATGACTTGTTCGATCAGCTTCATGGTGTTAGAGTATTCTCTCAATTGGAACTTGCGATGAGATTTCACCAATTGAGAGTAGAAAAGGAGAATGTGCTAGATACAGTGTTTCGTATGTCGTCTGGTATCTATGAGTGGTTGGTTATGTTGTTCGGGCTAACTAACATACTAGCATACTTCGTTGATCTTATGAACCATGTGTTTAGGAGTCGGCTAAATAAATTTATGCTTGTGTTCATCGATGTTATTCTTGACTATTCATGGAAAGAGGAGGAACACAAGACACATAAGAGGATCGTGCTTGAGATGATGAGAGAGCACCGACGAGAAGAAAAGTTTTCTAAATGTCACTTCAGGAGGAGGGAAGTGAGATTCTTGGGTCATGTTTTTTTTGCACGGCATTGCCATGGATCCTGTAAAAGTTATAGTAGTTCAACATTGGACTAGAACCAAAAACGCTACTGACGTGAGATGTTTCTTGGGGATAATTGGATATTATAGACAATTCATCTAGGATTTCTCCAAAGTAGTCGCACTTTTGACTCCATTGTTGAAAAAATCAGACTTTTGCTTGGATGTAAGATTTGAGCATGCATTTGTGAGTTTAAAAGAAAAGTTGATAAGTGCACCATCATTGACCATTTTGAGAGAAAATGAAGAGATGATGGTATACACAAATGCTTGTGGTACCAGATTGGGGATAGTATTGATGTAAAGGGGCAAAGTTGTTACATTTGCTAGTCGACAACTGAATTCACATGAGGAGAATTCCCAACCTATGATTTAGATTTAGCACCAATTGTGTTTACACTGAAGTTCTGAAGGCACTATCTTTTAGGAGAGGTTCGAGCCGTTCATCGACCTTAAGTCATTGACATACCTCTTTTGGCAAAAGGATCTTATCCTTTGTCAACAACAATAGTTAGAGTTTCTAGCCTCCTATGACTTTGATATTGCATATACATAGGGAAAAATGAATACAATTGATGATGCATTGAGTAAGAGACATGACTTCTTAGAGGCTTTGTTCCTAGAGCGGATGCAGTTAGAGTATATTGCTTATGATTTCAGACCGAAATGCAAGCTAGATGCCACAGATGTTGGGTCGCTTGACTATTAGACCTATTTTGATTGGGCGGATCGACATTAGTCAGAGGCATGATGCCAGATTAGCTGAGATTATTTATAAGATCGAAGCTAGAGTAGATTCTAAAGATATGAGATGGAACAGAATTAACTAGGACGGTTGGCTTTGTAAAAATGGGAGATTGTTTGTTCCTGATGTTAGTGGGCTGAGGGATGAGGTGCTATGATTATGCCATCATTCAAGAGTGACCATCCATCTCGATGATAATAAGATGTACTGTGACATGAAGTTGACCTATTATTGGAAAAGGATGAAGAAAGATGTTAGGACATTCATCTAAAAGTGCATGAACTACCAGTTGGTTAAGGCAGAGCAAAAGAAGCCTGGTGGTTTGATGTGACCGTTAGAAGTTCCCCAGTGGAAGTGGGAATAATTTTCAATGGATTTCATCAATGGACTACCGAGGACTTGAATAGGGTATGATATCATTTGGGTCATAGTTGATTAATTAACCAAGCATGAAGATTTATACCCATTAAGTCAAGTAGAACGACAGCTAAACTGGTAAAATTGTATGTAGCATGGATAGTACCATTCCATTGTGTGCCGTAGAGCATTGTAAGTGACCGAGATCCGTTGCTCACTAGTGGATTTTGGACGAGCCTACAAGAGGGTCTAGAAATAGGGCTGCATCTAAGCATGGCTTATCACCCTCAAACCAACAGCCAAACCAAGATAGTGAATCACATCTTAGAGGATCTCTTGTGAGCTTGTGTACTTGGCTTTGAAAGCTCGTGGGATGATCCTTACATCTCATTAAATTCGCAAACAACAAAATTTATCGGTCCATCGTCACTATGGCACCATTTGAGGCATTATATGCCCAACCATTTAATGCTCCTTCGTGTTTGTCGGAATCAGGCAAGAAACTGATACTTGGGTCGGATATGGTTAAAGAAACATTATAGAAGATCGAGATTGTTCAATAATGGATGAAATTTTCTCTGGACTGACAGAAGAGTAATGATAAGAGGCATAAAGATCTAGAGTTTTATACTGGTGATATGGTATTTTTCATGATCTCTCCATTGAAGAATGCAATTCGGTTTGGTAGTAAAGGAAAGTTGCCACTGAAATTCGTAGGTCCTTTTTTGATATTAAAAAGAATTGGAAACCTTGCTTATAGGGTTGACTTACCTCAAAGAATGGTAGGAGTGCATATTGTGTTCCACATTTCTCACTTGCAGAAATTTGTGCACAACTCAGTTGTGACTATCACAATGGATCAACTAGATGTATCGAGGTTAAACCAAAGGATTCTCAACTTTTTAGGCTTATTCGTATCGTTGGACATGATATGAAGAGGCTTAGGAGGAAGATGGTGAAGTTGGTGAAGGTTCAATAGAGCAAAGGCGATTGCACATGGGAGACCAAGGAGAGTGTGAGAATAGCATATCCGGAGTTCTTTACTGGGTAAAATTTCCTACTTATCGCTTTTACTTTCATTTAAGATATCATGAAGTACATCACAGTGTAGTATCTTGCATGCTAGGCTTGGATGTTTCCTTTTTCATCCTTGCTATGTATGCATGTTTTATGTGCGATGGTTGCCTATGCTTGTATATATTTGTCAGACATGCGGATAACCTACATGATTTTGTGTGGGATTTGAAGGGCGAAATTCCTTAAATCGGGGAGAATGTAACGACCCGTATTTTATGTATTGGAGAACCATAAAATTTTAACATTATTTTCATTTACTATTGTATAATTCTATAATGTAACAATCTGCACTCCCCGACACACTGATCCAAAGCTTAATGTGACTTTCGGACCAGTGTTATGCCGAGAAATACAAGCTGTTGAGTTTTTAAACATTACAGAGCAAAATTATAAAGGCAAATTATAGGAAATTCTACACTTTTAGATCATAGTGGAAGGAATTAAAATATAAGTACCGAAAATAGGCAATTTAGAAAACATTCTCCAAAATTCTTAATTGTCATATACACTCTTTTCAAAATACAATATAAGTTTTACAGACTTTTAATACAATTGGTACCTACATGATGAATGATAAATAATATGAGAACTCCAATTTGTAGCTTCTTCTCCACATACTATGCCCAATCAACTGCTACTATCATCCTATGGTAGGAAAAAGGGAAAGGAGGGGGTGGGTCAAAAAAAAGTTTGGTGAATTAGTATAAGTTTAATATGTGATGTTCATGCACAGTTAACTTAATACTACTCTAGGGAACATGGGGTGTGCTATAATTGTCCATGAATTCCTTGAGCCCATTATCTAATGGTTCTTATTTAATACAGGGATTAAGTCTCACAATTAATGATCGGCCAATGCTCCTAGAGCTACCCCGTAAGGAAACACCACTCGTAGGCTAATGTGAAAATCTACTTCCACTAGCATCCCCTCATAATGTTACTATGGAAACTGCTCTCCCATTAATACAACTTCCCAAAACACAACTACGAATGGAGAGAGAGATAACCTGAAATACGACTCGTCGACGTGTCTTGTCATCGACACGCATGCATGCCTCTCGCTCATAGTATTTTCCCCTTACTACATGTGCTGGTGTCCACCTGTATCACATCACGTTAGAATCGCGCATACTTGAACTCCTGTTGTCCAGGGCCACATCTTCCTATATTTCTACTTATTGTACAGCGCTGGGCATAACTATGTTTGAATAGAATCCCCCATTAGTACTAGGCCGCTTATTCGGATGTTGCCTCTTGTCATACCATACTGAGCCTGACTATGTCTTACTGTAACATAACCCCCGCTGGTACCAGGTCGCTTCTTTAAATTTTGCCTCTTATAATACTGCATTGTGTCTGTCTTTGTCTTAAAGTAATGGAATCACTCGTTGATACCGAGCCTCTTCTTCGATTAATTTCTTTTTTGTTGATTACTCAACCCCTAATTAGGTAAACATCCTATACCGAACAATGAAATGACCAAGCGTCCTCTCATAAGGAACTAACTTCCCTATTATCTTTAGCATACTCACTTGGCCCAAAATAAGCTTGCACAACAATAATAATTTAAATAATTTTTTTCATGCATTATATGATTTTACTACCAACCCGGGCCTTCAATTGGGGATTGAAATATGCATTTTATGTGTTTACTGATCGACCGCTAACCCTAACCGATCGACCATTAGGGATCAGGGGTCGACCGCTCATAGGAAAAAATTAATCGTGATTTTTAATGTCGATGGTAAATTTTTGGTTAATTCATGTCGATTGTGGTTTAAAGTGAACACTAAGCATAAACTTGACAATCTATACTCTCGATTTCAATATCACTCTGTTCAATTTAGGGTTTATAGATTAGGGACTACTTATTTTAGGGTTTATAGTTTCAATAGAAAAAGGGTGCACAAGCATCAATACATGTTTAACAATTTATAGTGATTTCAATTCTACCATAGGTTATAAGTTTCAAATTAGTGTCTTAGATTTCAATTTTAAAATTACTAACACCCGAAATCAAGTAGAATAGATTAAACCTAATTGTAGTAATCATCTAATCAAATTTGTTCCCATCCACCTCATGCTTAAGCCCTTCCTATTTTCTTTTCTTGAAAATTTCCTATCTGTACGCTTTCTCTGCTTGTTCCATCTGGATCTAATTGACTGTGTTCTTCTAGTTCGATTTTATTTTAATTTTTGAACAATTTTGGGTTAGTGGAGAAGTTAGAATTGGACAAAGTTTGGTATAATAAACTATTATGTGACTTTTAGAGTTTGGTTAGGCTTAAATTTATAGGGTTGGCAAGTTATTTAGGCCGCTGGATTTAGGCTGATGAATCATTACAGTAATCATGCATGCTTATCTAATGCTTGGCAATGAAGTAATGCATCACCATCGTTTGAACACGTTGCAAACTACTCGATTTAACATAGCCACGGTCCACCGCCTTGACCCTTGGGTCGACCGCAACCGGTTGACCATCGACTTTCCTAGGTCGACCGGTCCTATTGGAAATTCATGAATTCTTATTTTTATTTTTAAGTTCTTATTTTATTTTCAATCCATTCAATATCCGTAACTTTTTTCGTTTTTACTCTTATATTGAAGTGTTATATATGAAAACCCTCCAGAAAATTGTTGTGAACATAATGGTGCATGTTTCATAGCTAAATTCGAACATCTATGAAAAATTTATTTTAGTCCTTGTTTTATTTAAATTTAATTCTCTTATTAAATTTTATCAAATTTCCAAAGTGTTACATTCTCATCCTTCAAAAGATTTCGTTCTCGAAATATCAAAGGATGGAAAAATGTAATACACCAATAGCCAATAGGTACAACCGTATACTCATCCATCATCCATGGGTAATCGTTGTCCTTAGAATTTTTCTAGTCCAATATGTACATATACATATGTAACGTGAAATGCACATGAATCTATATTAATGCAAAAGGTAGGTGGTCTCCTGATCTAGTCGACATCTTATCATGCATCCAAAAAGTATGCAATATCATAAATAAATATACTTGCAATTCTACACGTATACGCAACCATCCTATCCATATGCAACATCCATATGCATAATAAACCAAAAATCAAGCATCTATATGTATCATATCAACAAGCTAGACAATAAGAAGAGATAAGGTGAATGTGTGTGTACTCCTAGAGGATAAACTATCCTAAACGTGTAAAAGAAACAATCCAAATAATTCATCTACTAGAATCCATCAACCATAACATGTCATAATGATACATTTGCAACCATTCTACTATCCAATGGTCTCTACCTAAGGTAAACCTAAATACAAACATAATCTATACTTTTCCAATTAAAATGGAAATATACCAGAAAAGAGTTTGGGATAGGTCAATCGGACTTTCTCCTTAAGCTCCCATGTACTCCCAGCTGGATCTTCTATCTATTAGAGTCTAACCACTTTAATTATTTCAGTACAAAGTTGATTTTTCTTATGCCCAAACAAGTGGACAATGTCCTCTTCTTAGTAGTTTCTACTTAAGCCTTTTTGGTACTTCTCAATTTTCACTCACGGATATTCGAACTTGTGATTTCTTATCTTGTTGAATATCGCAAAACTTCTTTTCAAATTTGTTTCAACATAAGTCGTCTCATTTTACTTCTAAATGGTTTCTTTAGTCTTTTAAAAATCATAGGACCCAAGTATCATGATTTGAGTCCATAAGGATCCATCCAAAGTTCTACAAGTGAAAGTTTGGTCTATTTCCACATTCAACCTTAACAATAAATGTAACAACCGCCCTACAGCTATAATGCAGAATGGTTGTCAAAGGAAAAAAAGAAGTAAAGAAGAGGAAATGGAAGAGAAGAGAATGGAAAAGAAGAAAAGCCGAACATCAAATAACCAAATAACATATCGTATATCTCACTTCGCATCAGAGTAAATATAATAGCCAACACAGATATAAATAGTTCAAACAATAATAACATATGCTAATCATCAAAGTATAAGATCTACCAAGTTATACGAAAAAGTAATAGAGCTTATACAACTAATACATAAACTCAACTGATAATTGTCTTTAATATAGTGAGTCAAACACTATTAAAGCACCATAGTGTCACACAACGGAATATACAATAGCAAATAAAATAAAAATATGATTAAATGTCACCTTCTACTAGTCTATCTACAGAACTCTGTATGTCATCCACATCCACTCTCAAATCTACTCATTTAAGAGTACCTGAAATAAGAAGAAGAAAAACGAAAAACCTTGGATCAGACAATAGTTTGCTGTGAGCGATAGAAAATCTCAAAATACTATAAAAGTCGATATGGTATATGGAGCAGAGGATACACAAATCATACCAGACCTGCCCCTGCAACCAAAGAGTCGGCACATAACATAGATAATATGCTACTTTACAACATCAGAAAACTGGTACACCATACTTAGTATCTGTTGGGGTGCCTAGGTATCTCCATCCAAAGTACCTACTCCATACTAAGTAAATTGTCCAGGTGTCTCCATCCATAATATCTACTCCATACTAAGTAAAGTCGAGGTGTCTATGTATCCTTACCATAATACCTACCACATGGACACCCCTAGGGTTATAGGTGGCTAGTGAAGCAATCATAAAAAATACAGCGTCCATCAAACAATACTAACCGTTACCCAGTGTGCTCTAGATATATGATGACTCGTATGACCTTCATTACGCCAAGGACTAGTGGAAAGTCCTGGTTCTCTGTCGTACTCTTGTTTCTCATAGTCCAGTGCTAGATATGTGTCTTGTAGCCGAAAGTTGGACACTAGACCTAAAGCCATATGTCCAAGGTATACATATCCCATCATAATCCAAGACTGTCCCCACTATACAATACCCCTGCTTCGAGCGCAACAAAAAACATTCGAGTCATCAACGATCCTATAGCACATGCACATCCATCTAGGTCCTACTGGCTCAATGTAATTTCCACTATTTGTAACCCACCGTGTTCCTCCACCCTACGACTCCCAAAATGAGCCTCTTTGGTTACTACTCCTTACATTAGTCATAAATTAACGATATGGAGTGTTTAATCTTTAGCACTCGCTATCTCCACAAGCCACAAACTGAAGATGTTAAGTCATCATGCTTTACATTGCCATCCCCCATGATGCTAATAAGCCAACACCTATAGCAGGATCTATAGAGTCATAAACGATCAACGTCAGAACCTACTCCCAACACAAGCCAATATTCAAAGTACCAACTCTTATGTCGAAGCATCATATCATTTCCTCACCATCTAAATTTCTTGCCTGTAGAGAAACAACATCAAGATTTTAATTTGGTGAGACGAACAAGTCATCAAATCGTATACCATGAAATCTCCTCAATGTCCAAGCCAAAGATTGGCCAAATCACCAAATCAACAATAGTGATGGATAATGATCACTCTACAATGGTCAATACCAACCACCGTGGTCTTGTTCTTAACTGAAAGGATAAGTGCAAACCAAGCGGAAACATCTGCCATCCATCCTGAAGTCTGAAGCCTCATCTTGCACCTCAGATTATCGGCATGTATCCTGACTCTCCTCTACAACTTATCTCGTTCATTAGGTTTCAGCGCATGCAAAACACCAACATACAAGATATTCCCCTAAAACCCGATCATTACTAATCGACATTTTCAACCAAAACAACCAAATAAGCCAAAGAAACCAAACATACATTTAATAACCATATATACATCCAAAACATAGTACATACAGCATGTATAATCCATCCATCCAACTAATGTGGGAAATCATATCAATAATACCTTAAATTTAATAATTGCCTAACTATGTCACGTCGACGGAAAATACGTGATATTCTTTGTAAATCATTTTAAAATAATTTTATTTTCTTTTATAAAAATCTATAAAATCTATAAGTATAGGAAAATTACATTTTAAAGACAAAATCATTCCCAAGCATCAACCTAATACTATACAATCAATCATAGTATGGTGAAAGACAATATCACTAACCTCAATAATGTCTGCTCAAACTAGTGTCAAAATGACAATCTCTTCTTTAGGAGCACAATATAAGAAACTACATCCAAAACAAACCTTGTACGCAAAAAATACGGCCAAAATAAGAATCGAGATCATCGATTAATTATATAATAATAGTTAATCCTTAATTACCTTAATTAGAACTCTAGTGCATCTTCCACCTTTCATTCTAATTCCTATAGAACAGGACCATTCATATCTTCTTCTCTTCTCTCCTCGATTTGTCCCAAATTACTTAATGAAATTCCACTCTGTTTTCGCTTACATGCTCCACTTCACATTCTCTCTACCCCGGACATGAAGGAATCAAGCTCGGCCACCTATAGCAAGATGCGACCTGATTAAGACCGGGAAATTGTGAGTCATGGCCTAGCGAGAATGCATTTTGATGGAGGGGATTAAATCGGATGGTTTTTGGTGGAGAGGTTTTTTCGCCAAGAAAAATCCAACGGCGATCACCATTTTGCCTATCGTCGACCGTAGTACCGACAATACCAAACCGTAGATCAGCCAAGGAGAAGGTCGACGTCACCAATTATGACCAATTCGAATTCTGCCATAGTCATCGCAAAGCTCTCGTGCATACGATCTCAGCGGATCCGGTTTCACTATTTATCATCAAGCGAGTTGGTCAAATTTAATTTACGAATTAATTTAGGAAGAGCAGCCATGGATTTTCAATCTCAAGAATAAAGGTAAAGGGGAAATGAAACTGTAGGGAAGATATTTGATTTTGGGATATTTATATTATTATTTTATTCCATTTATTTAAATTCTCAAATAAATGGTTGTATGTTTCGAGTGTGTAAGATCATACGACACTTCTGATTGCCATGAAACTCGTTTGCGTACATCACCTCATTTTTTCGGATCCAATGATACAAATTTCGTTGCCATCTGAGACTGCACTCTAGGATGCTAATTTCGCACATTTCAAGATCGTTTGGGTCATTAGATCATCCGATTTTCAAATATAGCGATCCTTATACTCATTGTAATCTACAATGTCCATCCGAACTCAATGGAAGTGGTCTCGAGTCCTGATTCGACTCTGTATTTTAAGGCCTATATTTAATTAGCGATTAAATATTTAAACCAATTATTAAATATCTGATCGTTAAAAATACGGGTTGTTGCATTCTCCCCTGCTTAAAAAGATTTCATCGTCGAATCATAAAGCAAAGAGAATGTATCCTAAGACATAGGCCCTCAAAAGCCTCTCAAATTCTGGAAAAATTCGGTAGAAGCTCCTTTGCACGGCAAGGTCCGAGAAAAATTGCAATACTATAAATATATATACACATCTCATATATTTAAATATACTAGATCATATATAGCAATCATCTTAAATAAGCATGCTATATCAAACCATAACTATCCCGCTTACCTGACAACCAGATAAACATTGGCTATCATCTCAAGTGCTAACAATCCAATCAAACATGAATATATGAGTTCTATCATCAAAAAGCAATATCCATACCTATCTTAGCACACAAAATACTAAACTATGTGGTATAAAACATCAAATATGATATCCAATATGGAATCCGATGATAAAAATAAAAGCTCTCCAAGTGAAGAGCCTCAGATAAGAAGTCCTTATGCTCTTCTCGATCTCCTATATCAAGTCGCCTTCAGTTTCATTCCATTGAACCTCTATTACTACACTATCCTGCTCCTAACCTATTTCATATCACATCTATTGGTATGAATATGCCAACGAGGTTTCATAATGTCTGGTTTAGTCTCGATATCTGAAAATTGATTCGGCCCCAAATTTCATATGCCTCTTGTAAGTTCTCCCAAAACCTACTATCGAGTAACGGGTCTCGGCTACTTACAATGCTCTAAGAACACAATAGAGTCACACCATCTATCCCATATACAATCCAATAAACATGGTTGCCTTTCTAATGGACTTGAGGAATACAAATCTAGCATTATTCTTTCAATCAATCGACTAAAACTCAAATACTATCATATTATCCTCAGTCATTGAAGATCCAATGATGCAGTCTATAAATATATGTTCCCACTACCTGAGAACAAGGAATCTTTCATCTCTATTGAAGCAACAGTCTCGATCAGATCCACATAGAATCACCTCTATAAAAACTACTTACTCTTCTAATTTAGCCAAGATCTCTACTAGTCTTGCCTTAAACCTCTGACTAGTACCAATCCACTAAATAAAAGTAGGTCTGATTGTCAAATTAGCCATCAACTTTGTCCATAGCTCATCAAGTTCTGAAAGCATAATCAGTGATAAACTCAGGCCATGTCCACTTTGGGAATATCGCTTCCAAACTAGTATGTCTTCCACTCTAAGTATCAACAACTATATTTCTCTTATGAGATGTATAGAAAATGTCAAATCCATAGAAGGCCAAGAACTCTAACCATCACTACCAGCAAAGGTCAAGATCCTTCTCGAAGAAGAGATACGCTAATGATGTGGAATCACTAAAGAACTAAACCTCTCTCCTAATGGACGATACCTCTGAAAACCAAAGAAAACTCTATTACCTCCAACTCCGAATCAAGAGTCAGATACTTCCCCTTGTGCGGTTTTAGCTGTCCACTAACATGCGATACCCTTACCTTTTAGTATCAATACAACACCAAATTAAGTAACACAGACATATGTGTACCATCATCTCCTCATTCCTGCTCAGAATGAGTAACATCAATGCGCTCGTTAACCTCTCCATCAGACTTACTAATGCATGTTCGCACTCCGCATCCCAAATAAAAGTATGATCCTCTCTCATCAAATACGCCAATGATGCTGCTACCTTAGGTCTATTCAAATTCTGGACTATCGTAAGTACATGATCTACGTCGATGTCCTACTCTAAAACAACATGATCCAAGCATCTTTCTTCACTCCTCCAGAAGTGATACTACCAAAATCTTATCATTAATTGGTTTCTTCTCAATACCTACAACACAATCATCGATCATGTCTTATTCTCTTCTTTTATCGACGAATAGACGAACGTATCATCAACGAACACAAGCAAAACTCACTCAAGTGATCCTTCGAAACACAAATCAACAAAATATGTTGACATATTGGTTCACTCAAACGACATGACCAACCAATCAAAAATCAAGGCAGCGTACAAAACACTATAATCGGCACACTCCCTTAAAATACTATCAGTTGGTGAAACACCCTCGTGCTATAGAGTTGATCAAAGAAGCCATCAACAAATGGGAGTAGAAATTTTTTCGTCATTTCACTCAGCTCACAACGATCAACAAACCATCCCAAAGAGCCATCCGCCCTAGTAGCAAACACTATAGGTGCATCTTACCCAAACATATTCCTACGAATGAACCATCACCCCACTAGGTCATTCGCTCACAACTTCAGTTTTCTAAGCTCTTTGAACATCATATACCTTAAAGGCATTATTACTGGTCTAGCTCCTCTGACCAGATTGATACGAAACTTTATCCCATATAGTAGTAATTCGGTCACCTCATCGAATATGTCCAGACGCTCTCTAGCTACAGGCACAGATGATAACTCATCATGTGGGATATTGAGCAAATATATAAAAAGCTAATCATAACCTCATCCTCTATAGGTAGCCAATCACTACGCTCCTCTACAACCTCAATCATCACCAATGGCCACTCATGGTCCATCGCTATTCCATATCCCCTTCAGCTAGTCCATTCCCAAACTATAATACTCAACCCAACCAAACCCCAAAACAATTAATAGCAAACAAACAAACAACCACGACTCAATAAGACAAGGTCTCAACAAACCATTTCCTTTCTCTTTCATCGATGAAGCACTCGATGAAATCAGATGGAGGATCGATACATATGCTTCCCCGTCCATCCCTAATTAGCTAGTTCGGGACAACCCTTCAACACTAGGTACATGTTTTCTCATCTTAAAGCCTCCTCGATCATCTTCTCGAAGCACTCATCAAATATGACCAATCAATCGCTTCCCAAGACGATCACTTAGCCCAATGTTAGACTCTCCATCCTTTCTTTATGGAGTATAAAAAAATAGACCATACTTCGATAGCACATCGAATTTAGCCATATACTCTAACATAGACATATTGTCCTACTTCAAATCGGTGCTTTCTCTATCCAACACCAACTTTGAAAAAGTCAAGATAAATCTTCTTTGAAGAAAACTATGAACTAATCCCAAGTAAATCAATCCCTGGAAATTGAAGCAATAGAGACGCTATATTCTAAGGAATGGTCTACCACCTACACTCCCATAGTCTATATACAACTCGACAAAGTCGACTCTAACCATTTGAACTTGAGAACCATAATCATCCAAAACAATTTGAGCATTCTAGGAAATGATTCACACCATCTCTACGAACATATCCTATAAATCAGGTTCTATGACCCTAATCCTGCCCAATCCTCACTCTGAAAATAGAATCAATAGCAATCTTTCATTCATGTCAAACCATTCCTACTCTATAATAAGAATGGTCAGCCTCTCATGAATAAAACTACATCAATAATGCTCATGTGTACACATGACTAATATACTGTATATAGTACTATATAGTTTTGAAAATTAAAATATATAAAAAAATATGAAATCTCTCGTATATGTACACACTCTAGATCCAGAGGAGATAACTTCTACCATATCTCTACTGGATCGTGGTATAAACCCAGGTTAATCATATAAACAGTGCTCTGACACCAAATGTGATGATCGCCCTACATCTATGGCGCAAAATGGTTATCGAAGGAAAGAAAAGAAGTAAAGAAGAGGAAATAGAAGAGAAGGGAATGGAAAAGAAGAAAAAGCAAACATCAAATAACCAAATAACCTATCGTATATCTCACATCGCATGAGATTAAATATAATAGCCAACACAGATATAAAATAGTTAAGATAGTAATAACAATGTGAACTAATCATCAAAGTATAAGATCCACAAAGTTATACAACACAATAATAGAGTTTATACAACTGATACATAAACCCAACCGATAACGGTCTCTAATAATAGTAAGTCAAATACTGTCAAGGTTCCACAGTGTCGCACTGTGGATTATACAATAATAACTCAATATAAATATGAGTAAACGTCACCTCCTTCTAGTCCATCTATAGAATTCCATATGTCATCCAGCCTGGTCTTAAATTTTCTCATTCAGGAGTACCCTAGATAATAAGAAGAATGCATAAAACCTCGGGTCAGAAAACAGTCTGCTGTGATCGATAACTAAAAAACAATATACTATAAAAGTTGATATAGTATATAGAATAGAGGGTACACAAATCATAACTGACCTGTCCCTACAACCAAAGAGTGAGAACATAACATAGATAATATGCTACTCTATAGCATCATCAAAAGGGTGCACCATACTCGGTATGTCGGGGTGCCTAAGTACCTCTATCCACAATACCTACTTCATACTAAGTAAACTGTCCATGTGTCTAGGTATCTTCATCCACAATATCTACTCCACATTAAGTAAGGTCAGGGTATCCAGGTACCTTTACCATAATACTTACCTCGTGTGACATCTTAGGGTGACCAATGGCTAGTGAAGCAACCATAACAAACATAGCATCCATCAAACAATAATAATTGCCACCCATTATGTTCTAGATATGTAAGTCATATAACCCCATAATGCCGGAGACTAGTGGAAAGTCCTGGTTCTCAATCGTACTCTCATATCTCGCAGCCCAAATTTGGATACATGTCTCACAGCCTAGAGTTGGACACTGGGACCCAAGCTATTGGTCTGGGGTAAACGGATCTCGGCATGATCCATGGGTGTCCCCACTATACAATGCCCCTACTTCGAATACAACATAAAACACTCCGAGTCATTAACATTTCCTTAGCATATGCACATCCATTTGAGCCTTGCTAGTTCAATACAATTTTCCATTGTTTGGAACCCACCATGTTTTTCCACTCCATGACTCCCAAAATGAGCCTCTTTGCTACCTACTCCTTACATAAGTCATAAACTAAAGATACAGAGTGTCTAATCTTCGGCACTGGCAACCCCATGAGCCACAGATTAAAGATATTAAGTCCATCATGCTACACATTGTCATTCCCCATGATGAAAACGAGCCAATATACAAATGTGCATTTTGAATCAAGATTATCCAAATGGATAAGTTTGGTCTTGTACATTCAAACAGATAAGTACAAACCAAATGGAAATACCCAACATCTATCTTGAAGTCCAAAGCCTCATCTTCCACCATATCTCGACTCTCCTCTGTAACTAATCTCATTTGTTAGGTTTCCACAGTGCAAAAACCCAACTCCTCTAAAATCTAATCACTACTAATTGGCATTTTCAACCAAAATAGCCATACAAGCCACACAAGCCAAACTACCAAATATACCTCCAATGACCATGCATACATCTAAAATAACATACATACAACATGTATAATCCATCCATACCAACCAATATGGGAAATCATATCAATAATAACTCAAATCTAATGATTTCCCAACCATGGTATATCGATGGAAAACATGAGACATTCTTTATAAATCATTTAAAAATAATTTTATTTTATAAAAATCTAGCAGATCTATAAGTATAGGAAAACCACATTTTAAAAGAAAAAATCATTCATGAGCATCAATCTAATACAATACGACAATCATAGTATGGTGAGAGTCAATATCACTTGCCTTAATGAAATCTGTCCAAAGTAGTGCTAAAATGTAGATCTCTAAATTACGAGCACAATGCAAGAAACTACATCCAAAACAGAACTCGTATCCAAGAGATAAGGCCAAAATAAGAATCGAGATTATTGATTAATTAAATAAGAATAGTTAATCCTTAATTACCTTAATTAGATCTCTAATCCTTCTTCCTGCTTTCATTCTAATTCATGTAAATGTATAAGAACTGGGCTATGCATATCTGCTTATCTTCTCTCCTCGATTTCACTTACATTACTCAATGAAATTTCATTCCATTTTTGCCTACGCGCTCCACTTCACGTTCTACCTACCCCGGACACAAAGGAATCGAGCTCAGCCACCTATAGGAAGGCCCGACTAAATCAATACATGGAAAATTATATGTTATGGCCTACTAAGAGGACATTTTAATGCAGGGGATCAGATTCTATGGTTTTTTATGGAGAGGTGCTATTCTCCAAGAGAAATTCAATGACGATCTCCGTTTCGCCGATTGTTGACCCCATCGAGGTTAACTCTTTCACTTCTAGCATCCATTCGAGTTTTCGTAAGATACATAAGAATAGCCTGATAGAGATGGAAGAGTAAAGATAAAGCGTATACTTATACATAACAAACACAACTACGTTACTATAGTGTTATCCCATACCCCCATTTTTTTATATAATTTGTTAGGATTATATTTTCAAAATCATTTTAAGTTTAACCTATGCTTTGATACCAAGTTGTAACGTCTCCTATCTTGAGGCTTGAAGCTAAGCGCTACAGATGCTGCAGTCATCTGAAATATTAACTTCCAGTAGCAAAATATGGTAATGTTAATGGTATCCATAATATCAGAAGCACATGAATATGCAACAAATCATAGATTTCAAAAACAACATACTTTACTAATTACGTTCCAAAACATGTTTTGTATTCCATTACACAATCCCAAAATGTATCCTAAGTTTTGATCAAACATAATTATTACAAAATACGCCAAGAGAGATATATGAAGATGCCCCTTGGAAGATTAGAGTACTAAATAGACAAAAACTGTCTAAATACATCACAAGGGAAATAGAAATAAAACAACAACTCCTAAATAGCTATCCATGCCTCCTACACATCTTAGGAAGCTTTATTCATCCACCTATTAAAACCTGTGAATCCTCAACTCTCAACCTACTCAAATCATATTATGAGCACTCGAGAGTTTCAGTGGGAAACATAAACTTCGAGTCAGACGTAAATCCTAGTGTAAATAATACTATACATCTTGGTTTACTGATATTAAGTGAGACCATGCCGCATAGCGGAACAGATTTCCACTCACAAATATCCCATTTTAAAATATATTTTTTGCAAATCAAAATCCTGCAACCAAACTAGTTAAAGTAATATTAGCAAAATCATGTATGCATACAAATTAGGTAATAAATGGACAATCTGTCCGAACACTATAACTTTATTTAGCTAACTACTAACCTTTGGATGACTCGGGCCTACCAAACAAAATAAATAAATAATCCAACTTCTGTTAGACACACTCCCAAATGGTCTGTCCCTAACTTACATCCCCCAGGGTCAACCGAAACTAATGGTTTTGCGGGCTCACCAATGACCTATCTTTACTCTATATGTTCCTTTCTGTGTGCAACATCATTTTAGTCTTACCTATGACAAAGCCCTACACACTAGAATTTTGGACTTATATTAGCTAGGGACTACTAACTAAAGTATAGGGCATGGACCCGTACTAGTCACATCTAGTATTCTAGTATCAAAGTCATTTACTTACGGTCAACTAACCCATCAAAGTTCCCTTGAAACATTTCTTTCAAATTAATTTAACCCTATAAATCATACTTAAACAAGGAAAATTTACTTTATTCTTTACTCAAATCACTATGCCATGTTATTTATACTTTACACAAAACATTGTTGACGAAGACATTCGAAACATTTGTTTAAAACCTTTAAACAATCTCTTTCGAAACCTTTGAAAGTACCCATTTTGAAACCATTGATTACCCCTTTCGACACAAGTAAACTACTTTACTTTATAACCTTAGGCCGAAAGGCCATAACATACCATTCGAAACCATTTACAATAGGTCTTTCGAAAACGTTGAAAATATCCTTTCGAAGGCTTTATAAAACCTTAGACATCCTCTTTTCAAAACACTTTAAACATGCCTTTCAAAAACATTGAAAACCCTCCATTTAAACATTAAGGTAATCCTTTCAAAAACATTGGGGAACCACCCCTTCGAAACCTTTATTATACACCTTTCGAACGAATTAAGTCCTTTACATAAATTAAACCATTCGAAAGCATTGGATTCGAGTAAAAATACATGGAACATAGTTTTGAAACCATTTAAAACCATTCCTCTCAAAACCTTTAGGTTTAACTTTCAAAATCACAAAAGGGTCTTAAAAGAACTAAGTCAAAACAACTCTTTTGAAAGCAATTTCCTAAAAAAAAGTGTATGGTGTCGAAACCACCCTTTCGAAAGCATTGGAGGAGCGGCTAAGGGTTTAAAGCAGCAGAACCCATTCGAAGGCATTACTTCAAAAGGTAGAATGCAACAATAGAGGCATCGACCCCTTCGAAAGCATTTTCTTAAAACAAAGGCGGAAACCTCTTTCGAAAGCTCTTTTCTTCTAAAACACTTGATCAAGGCGAAACCTATCTTATTCGAAAGAATTTTTGTCAAAAGCAAAGCAAATGACATTTCTTTTTGAAAGCAAAACAAGATCTCGACCCCTTCGAAAGCCCTATTTTGACTCTATATCTTTCACTTATCTCCAGTCCTTTACGTATCAAGTCTTTGATACCCTCTGTATTGGTTCGAACTGGTTGAAGGCGAAAGTATGAAGTCAAAAGGTGTTGCCAAAGGTGGCAAAACAGCTAAAGCCTTGCAAAACTGAGTTTTAACTTTATAAAGTAGTTTCTTTCTAACTAACTTGCTTTGTTTGTCAACATATGATTAGTTGCCAATACTTTTCCATTTTTTTTTTAAAAATACTACCAAATTTTAGAGATTGACATTTTAAAACACTTACAAATTTCCCATTCTCCTTTTATAAACATATAAAACATTTATGTCCAGTACCTTAAATAATTTTATATACTTATTAAAACACTTGGGAAAATCCTACAAAAATTCCCATAAATCACTTTTAATATGTTTTCCAACATATATAAATTTCTGACCCAAAGCCAATATAAAGCCGTAATTAATTTTAAACCCAATTTAACCAGTTTCTTCACCAGAAATTCATAATAAATTCACATTCATTCAGAAAATTATGAAACTTGGAACCCACCTCTAAAACAATATTTTGGACCATATATCAAAAGCACAAGGCATATGGATGCCATTTAGTAGGTTTTTCAAGTTAAACCATATCATAGAATCTATATGAAATAGCATAAATCATCAACAAGCATATATATATATATATCCACTTAACATTCAAAACATGGCAAATCATTTGCAAAATAAATTCGGATCTCAATGAAAACCGAAAAAAATAAAATGAGATGTAACTTATTATTCACCTTTAGCTTATGATTAAGGAGTTTGAGATTTTCTTCCTGAACTAGATTGATTAAGCTCCTTTCTCTTGATTTAGGCTATCTTCCTCTTACCTTCTCCAAATGGTAGCTAGCCTCTCTTAGATTTAGTTTTTAATTTGTGAACGTGAAAATGCACATGGTTTAAGGGTTTAGGATATAAGAATATATCTTATTCTTATTTTGCCATTATCTATTACCTTACTTTTTCATTTTAACTCCTTTTAGTTCATTAGGAACGACTACCCTCTATTATTCAAATCTCAATCCCTTAACCCTTTACGTTATTTCATTTAATTTAAATGTTAGAATAGTGTTATTCAAAATTAGGATCGTTACAGCTCCCTTCCTTAAAGAATTTCATCCTCGAAATTACGATAAGGCATCGTCAAAATCAATCATAAAGGTAAAAGATACCACGAAACAATTCAGGATAAGTGTTTCTAATCCTGCTCTCGGTTTCCCAAGTAAAGTCTCTCTCGTCGTCGCTCCACTGGAATTTAACTAATATGACTGTCTTGTTCCTTATCCTCTTCTCATCTCTCATGAATATATGAACTGGCTTTCTAACTATAGTCAAATTCAATTCCATCACTAAGTCCTCTAACATAGTTGGTGCTATAATAGTCTCCGGATCTCAAATACACTTCCTTAGGTAAGAAATAAGAAAATCATCGTGGACTTCTACCAAATTGTTCGGTAACTCTACTATATATGTGAGTTTCCCAATCCTCTCTATAATAGTAAATGGTCCAACGAATCTCTAGTACAAATTTTCCCGATTTCCCAAATCTGATCACACTCTTCATTGGTGATACTTTGATGAAAACTTGATCTCCAATCGAGAATTCTAAGACTTTCCATCTCTTATCAGCATTACTCTTCTGCCTAGACGAGCTTCCTCCATTCTAGTTCGAATGAGCTCAATCTTTTCTACAGCTTCTCTAACCAAATCTGGACCAAGAACTAACCTATCCCTGGTCTCTAACCAACAAACGGGAGATTTACGTAGCCTTCCATACAAAGCTTCAAATGGTGCCATCCCTATACTAGCCTGATACCTGTTGCCATAGGAAAAATTGACTTAGTATAGATGGCCTTCTTATGATTCTCCAAAGTCTAGCACTCAAGCTCATAGCGAATCTTCTAAGACTTTGTTAATCCTTTTCGTTTTTCCATCTGTCTACGGATGGTAAGCAGTACTCATCTGGATCTTGTTACCCAGTCTCCCGTAGACTCTTCCAGAACTCGCTAGTGAATAAGAATCCATATCGCTTACTATATACTAGGAATTCCATGTGGTCTAACTATATTCTTCATGAATAACTTAGCCAAAATAGGCATCGTCTCGGTCGACTTAATTGGAATGAAATGGGCACTCTTCGTCAAACTGTTCGCTGTGACCCATATACTTCATTTCCTCTGTTTGATCTTGGCAACTCATTTATAAACTCCATTGATATAGATTCCACTTCCATTCTAGAACATATAAAGGTTGAAGTAACCACTCGGTTTCTGATGTTTGGTTTTACGTATTGACAGTTCAAATACGGTTTCACCATAAGCCTACATCTCTCTTCATGCCTTTTTAGAAAAAACTTCTTTTCATGCCTTAATACATCTTAGTTCCTCCTGGATGGATAATGAACTTTGAACGATGGCATTCCTCTGGCACTTCCTTCCTAATGTTTCCCACATTCGGAACGCATAGTCTTCCTTTCTTCGTCAACCACCCATTCTGCTCAAGGCTAAAATCTTTCAAGTCATTGCTCACTGTTCAATCCCTTAACTTTTTGATCCGTTCAACTAATAATGGATCCTCCTTCTACTTAGAAGCAATCTTTTAGGTCATCACCAATTGAACTTTTAAAAATGATAAAATTACAGTTTCCTTGCTAGGTTTAGCATCAGATCTCCACTGTATCCTACATGTAGTCAATGCTTCTAAATCTTTCCACTCAGCTATCATTGCCAACACTACATTTTGATGTTTTCTGCTAAGTGCATCTGCCACCTTATTGCCTTTTTCTGGTGTGTACTCAATACCAAAGTCTTAAGCGGCTAAAAAGTTTAAACACCTCGGTTGTCTCATAGTCAACTCCTTCTTAGAGAATAAATACCTTGGAGACTTATGATCCGTATACAACTCGAATCTTTCTCCCAACAAGTAATGTCTCCACACCTTTAATGCAAAAATTACCGCAGCTAATTCCAAATCATGTGTTTGATATCTAACCTCATGCGGTCTAAGCTGTCAAGATGCATAGACAATCACTTTACCTCTTTGCATTAACACATCTCCTAATCCTGTTCCATATGCATCCGTGTACACCACTAAGTCCTGATTCCCTTTTGGAACAACTAACAAAGGTGCATTCATCAATAAGTGTTTTAGCTTCTGGAATGCTTCCTCACACTTGTCGGTCCAAACGAACTTCACATCTTTTTGCGTTAACTTGGTCATCATTGCCGCTATCCATGAAATATCCTTAATGAATCTTCAATACTAACTGGCTAATCTAAGAAAACTCTTTATCTCAGTCACTGTCTCGGGTCTCTTCCAATTATTCACTTCCTTGATCTTAGTTGGATATATAGATAACCCTTTTTCTGAGACTACATGACCAAGAAACCTCACTTCCATTTTCTAGAAATGACACTTCGATAATTTCGCCTTCAGTTGATCCTGTCTCAGCGTCTCAAGCACCACTCTAAGATGAACCTTATGCTCTCTTTCATCTTTAGAGTATATCAAAATATCATCTATGAATACTAACATGAACTTATCTAAGTGCTCCCGGAGAATTCGGTTCATCAAATCTACAAATAATGCTGGTGCATTAGTCAGTCCAAACTGCACACTAGGCATTCATACAATCCATATCTGATCCTAAATGCCATCAAAGGAATACTATCCTTTACCACTCTAAGTTGATGGAACCCTATTGCTAAATCCATCTGGGGAAATAATTTGGCTCCATTCAACTGGTCAAACAAATCATCAATTCTAGGTAACGGATATCAATTCTTTATCGTCTTCTCATTCAACTTACGACAATCAATACATAACCTTAACGATCCATCCGGTTTCTTAGCAAACATTACGACTGCTCCCTAAGGCGAACTGCTTGGTCAGATAAAATTCTTGCTTTCCAAATCCACCAATACAGTGGTGCTCCTTGTAGCTGTCTAGAAGCAAATCTTCTCTTTTGCTGATCATTAAGTCTCAAATCAACAAAGATCCTCTCGTAATGAAGTAACCAATTCTCCACTTCAATTACATCCTTAGTACCAATAAACGGCTTTCCTCCCAGCCGAGCATAATCTCTACTCAAAACAGCATAGTTATTCACCATCAAGAGCTTCTTGATTTCCTCCTCCAGCATTTCCTCCAACTACTCCAGCAGTAACTCCCGCTTGTATCATGTTTACAATGAACAGATTCACTTCTCCCATGTCGACTTGCGGGACTCCAACACCTACATTTGTAGCTTATGCCTGACCTGGGTTCCTCCTAGTATTTGGTTTGGCATATCCATTAGTTTTGGTGCTTACCCCACCAAGGTTAACTCTTCCACTTCTAGCATCCATACCTACATTCGAGTCTTCGTAATATACATAAGAATAGCCTAATAGAGATGGGAGAGTAAAGATAAAGCGTATACTTGTACATAACAAACACAACTATGTTACATAGTGTTATCTCATAACCTACTCTTTTTTTCTTACCCCGATATTTTTCTCTATTTTCTTAGGATTATGTTTTTAAAATCATTTTAAGTTTAAATTTTTTCATAAACCTATGCTCTAATACCAAGTTGTAACATACCTTATCTTGAGGCTCGAAGCTAAACGCTACTGATACTGCAGCCATCTGAAATATTAACTCCTAGTAGCATAATATAGTAATGTTAATGGTATCCATAGTATCGAAAGCACATGAATATGAAACAAAATCGTAGATTTCAAAAACAACATACTTACTGATTACGTTTCAAAACATGTTTCGGATCCCATTACAAAATCCCAAAACGTATCCCAAGTTTTGATCAAACATAATTATTACAAAATACGCCAAGAGCGATACATGAAGATGCCCCTTGGGCGATTAGAGTACTAAATAGACAAAAACTGTCAAGATAGCGAAAATATAAATAAAAATTAAAACTCCTAAATAGCTATCCATGCCTCCTACATGTCTTCGGAAGCTTTATTCATCCACCTACTAAAACCTGTAAATCCTCAACTCTGAACCTACTCAAATCATATTTTGAGCACCTAAGAATTTAAGTGGAAAACATAAATTTCGAGTCAGACTAAAGCCTAGTGTGAATAATACTATACATCTTGGTTTACTGATATTAAGTGAGATCATGCCGCTTAGCGGAACGAGTTTCCACTTACTAATATCACTTTTTAAAACTTATCTTTTGCAAATCAAAACCCTGCAACTAAACTAGTTAAAGCAATAGTAGCAATATCATGTATGCATACAAAATTGGGTAATCAATAGACAATCTATCCGAACACTATAGTTTTATTTGGCTAACTACAAACCTTTGACTAATTCAGGCGTACCAGACAAAATAAACAAATAATCCAACTTCTGTCGGATACACTCCAAGATAGTCTATCCCTATCTTACTTCCCCCAGGGTCAACCGATCCTAATGGTTTTGTGGGCTCACCAATAACCTATCTTTACTCTATATATTCCTTTCTGTGTGCAACATCATTTTAGACTTACCTATGACAAAGCACTACACATTGGAATTTTTGGACTTATATTAGCTAGGGGCTACTAACTAAAGTATAGGGCGCAACCAAATACTAATCACATCTGGTATTCTAATATCTAAGTCATTTACTTAGGGTTAGCTACCCCATTAAATTTTCCTTGTAACATTTCTTTCAAATTGATATAACCCTATAAATCATACTTAAACAAGGAAAATTTACTATATTCTTTACTCAAATCACTATGCCATATTATCTATACTTTACACAAAACATTGTTGATGAAAACATTCGAAATCTTTGTTTAAAATCTTTAAACAATCTCTTTCAAAACCTTTGAAAGTACCCTTTTTGAAACTATTGAAAGTACCCGTTTCGATACAAGTAAACTACTTTACTTTATAACCTTAGGCCAAAGGCCAAAACGCCGTTCGAAACCATTTACAATAGATCTTTCGAAAACATTGGAAGTATCCTTTTGAAGGATTTATAAAACCTTAGACACCCTCATTTCAAAAAAATTTAAACATGCCTTTCGAAAATATTGAAAACCCTCCAGTCAAAATCATTAAGGTAAACCTTTCAAAAACATTGGGAAACCGCCCCTTTAAAACCTTTATTATATACCTTGAAAACATTAAGTCCTTTACACAAATCAAACCTTTCGAAAGCATTAGGTTCAAGTAAAAGTACTGGAACATGGCATCGAAACCATTTAAAACCATTTCCCTCGATACCTTCGGGTTTAACTTTCAAAATTACAAAAGGATCTTAAAAGAATTAAGTCGAAAGCAACTCTTTTGAAAGTAAGTTCCTAAGTAAAAGAAGTGATTGGTGTTGAAACCACCCCTTCGAAAGCATTGGAGGAGCTGCTCAGGGTTTAAGCGGAAGAACCCTTTCGAAGGCATTACTTCGTAAGGAAGGATGCGCAGCAGGGGTTGCGACCTCTTCGAAAGTATTTTCTTAAAACAAAGGTGGCAACCTCTTTCGAAAGCTCCTTTCTTTTAAAACACTTGACCAATTTGAAAGCTATCTCATTCGAAAGAATTCTTTTTGAAAACAAAGAAAGTAGCATTTCCTTTCGAAAGAAAAACGAAGACCTAGACCCCTTCGAAAGCCTTGTTTCAACTCTATACCTTTTGCCTATCTCCAATCCACTACGTTCCAAATCTTTGATACCCTGTGTATTAGTTGGGGGCGGATGTATTAAGTCGAAAGGTGTCACTGAAAGTGGAGAAACGACAAAAGCCTTGTAAAACAGAGTTTTAAATTTATAAAGTAATTTCTTTCTAACTAACTTGCTTTTTTGTCAACATATGATTGGTTCCCAATACTTTCCAAAATCTTTTCTAAAAATACTACCAAAATTCATAAATTATCATTTTAAAACATTTACAAATTGCCCCTTAAGATATAAAACATTTAAGTCTAATACCTTGAATTATTTACTTATTAATACACTTGAGAAAATCATAAAAAATTCCCATAAATCACTTTTAATATATTTTCCTACATATAAATTTCTGGCCCAAAGTCAATATAAAATAGCCATAATTAGTTTCAAACCCAATTTAACCAATTTCTTCACTTGAAAATTCATAATAAATCCACAATAATTCAGAAAATTATGAAACTTCAAACCCTCTCTAAAATAATATTTCGGACCTTATACCAAAATTGCAAGGTGTATGGATGTCATTTAAAGATTTTTCAACTTAAACCTTATCATATAATCTATATGAAATAACCTAAATTTTCAACAAGCATATATATATATATATATATACACCATTTGCAAAATAAATTCGGATCTCAACTTCCTTTTACCTTCTCTTAATGGTGGTCGACCTCTTTTAGATTTAGTTTTTAGTTTATGAACATGAAAATGAACATGGCTTGAGGGTTTAGGATATAAGAATATATCTTATTCCTATTTTGCCCTTATCTATTACCCTACTTATTTCATTTTAACTCCCTTTTATTTCATTAGGCACAACTACCCTCTATTATTCAAATCTCAATCCCTTAACCATTTATATTATTTCCTTTAATTTACCTAATCAAATGTCGTAAATAATGTTATTCAAAATTTAGGTCATTACAATTTAATTAAGGATTAAATATCTAAATCAAATATTAAATATCCAACCGTTAAAAATATGGGTTCTTACATTCTCTCCTCCTTAAAAAGATTTTGTCCTAGAAATCCCAAAGTAAAGGGAATGTCTCGCAACCCATAGGCCCTCAAAAGACTTTCAGATTTTAGAAAAATTGGTAGAACTTCCTTTGCACGGGTAGGTCCGAGAAAAATACCAATACAACAAAGATATATTTTCATCTCATATCTTTAAATATACTTGATCATACATAGCAATCCTCTCAAATAAGTATGCTATATCAAACCATTAATATTATGCATTCCTAACAACCATAGAAACATAGGTTATCATATCAATTGCTAACAATCCAATCATACATGCATACATGAGTTCTATCATTAAAATGTAACATCGATGCCTATCCTACCATGCAGAATACTAAACTGTCTAGTATAAAACATCAAATATGATATCCTGTATGAAAGTCGATGATAAAAATAAAATCTCTCCTGCTAAAGAGTTCCGGATAAGCGGTCCTGATGCTCTTCTTGATCTCCTATATGCTATCGCATGCGCTTTCATTCCACTAAACCTCTAATGCTCCACTATCCTCCTCCTAATCTTTTTCGTATTACATCTATCGGTAAAAATAGGCCTACAAGGTCTCGAAATGTTTGGTTTAGTCTCAATATCATAAAATCGATTCAGTGTTAATTTTCGTATATCTCTTGTAAGTTCTCCCAAAACCTACTATCAAATAACGGGACTCGACCACTTACAATGATCTTAGCACACAATGGAATCATGCTATCCATCCAACATACGACCCGATAAACACGGATGTCATTCTGCTGGACTTAAGGAATACAAATCTAGCATTATTCATCAACAATTCGACTGTGACTCAATGCTATCGTACTATCCTCAGTCATCGGAAACCCAAAATCTATAATATATGTTCCCACTACTTGAGAATAAGAAATCTTTCATTTCTATTAGACCAACATTCCCAGTCGGGGCCGCACTGCATCACCTTTATAGACACTACTTACTCTTCTAATTTAGCAATGATCTATACTATTCTAGCCATATGCCTCTGACTAGTACCAATCCACTAAATCAAAGTAGGTCTGATGGTCAAACCAGCCATCATCTTTGGCCATATCTCATCGAGTTCTGATGCCATAACCAGTGATAAGCTCAAGCAATGCCCATTCTAGGAATATCGCGCCAAACTGGTATGTCTTCCACCAAAGTATCAACAACTACATTTCCATTATGAACATATAGGAAATGTCAAATCCATAGGAGCCCAAGAACTCTAACCATCGCTACTAGAAAAGGTCAAGATCCTTCTTAGAGAAGATATACTCCAATAATGTGGAATCACTAAAAAACCGAGCCTCTCTCCTAATAGATGGTAACTCCAAGTGAACTTTATCACCTCCAATTCCAAATTAAGAGTCGGATACTTCACGTCGTGCGATTTCGCTATCAACTAACATGCAACAAACTTATTTTTTGTTATCAATACCGCATCTAATAAAGTTCCATTGACATGCGTGAACTATCATCTCTTCATTCTTGCTCAAAATGGGTAACATCTGCGCACTCATCAACCTCTTAATCAGACTCACTAACACGTATCCTCATCTCGCGTCTCAAATAAAAGTCTGATCCTCTCACATCAAATAGGTCAACAATTATCTATCCTGGGTCTATTCAAATTCTGGACTGCCGTAATTACATGCTCTACATCGATGTCCTACTCTAAAACAAAGTGACTGAAGCATCTCACTTCACTCCTCCCGTAGTGTGCCTAAATCTCATCATTAATCAGTGTCTTCTCAACACCTGCAACACAATCATCGATTGTGTCTTATGCTCTTCTTTCATTCATGAGTAGATGGAAGTATCATCAACAAACACAATTAAAACTCACTCAAGTGACCCTTCTAAACATAGATCAACAATGTATGCCAACACATTGGTTCGTCCAAAAGGCATAATCAATCAATCAAAAATCAAAGTAGCATACAAAACACTATAATCAACACACTCCCTCAAAATACTCTCAGTTGGTGAAACTTCACCGCATGGTCCAACTAAGAGAACATCCTCGTGCTATAAAGCTAATCGAACAAGCCACAAATAAATAGGAGCAGAAACTTGTTCGTTATCTCACTCAGCTCACGACAATCAACAAACAACTCCAAAGAGCTATCCGCCTTAGTGGAAAACACTATAGGTGCATCCTACCAAACATATTCCTATGGATGAACCATTACCTAATAGGTCATTCGCTCCCACCTTTAGTTTCCTAAGCCCTTTACACATTATATGCCTTAAAGGCATAACTACTGGTCAAACCTCCTCTAATAGATGGAACTCTATCCATACATGGCGGTAATCCAATAGCCTCATCGAATATGTCCTGACACTCTCTAGCTATTGGAACAAATGATAATTCATCATGTGGAATATAAAGAGAATGTATAAAAAGCTAATCATAACCCCATCCTCTACAGGTAGCCTATCACTACTGTTCGATCCTCCACAACTCAAATCGTCACCAACGACCTCTCTCAATCCACCACTATTCTGTACCCCCTCCAGCCCATCCGTTACTAAACCATAACACTGAACCCAACCAAACCTAAAAACAATCAATATCAACTAAACAAACAACCATGACTTAATAAGACAAGGTCTCAAAAAACCATTTCCTTTCTCTTTCATCGATGGAACGCTCGACAAAATTGAAATGGCAATCAATACACATGCTTCCTTGGTCTATCCTTGCTCAGGTGGTTCATGAAAACCCCTCAACAATGGGTACATGCTTTTTCATATTAAAGCCTCCGCGATCAACTTCTTAAAGCACTTGTCAATTTGATCAATCAGCCGCTTCCCAAGACGACCACTCAGCCCAATGTTAAACTTTTCATTTTTTTATGTAAGTATCAACAGAAGTAGACTATACTTCGACAACACATCAATTTGACCATATAGTCCAACATAGACATATTGCCTTAGTTCAAATCAGTGAACTCTCTATCCAGCACCAATTTTGGAAAAGCCAAGATGAATTTTCTATGAAGTGAACTACAAACTAATTTCAAGTAAACTGATACTCGATAATCAAAGCTATAGTGACACTCCACTAGTTCATTTTCCATCCCTCAAGTCAACTAGAGTCATCTCCTACGTCACGACATCATCTAACTCCAAGTCACTGAAGGTCATCTAACAAATAACCATCCAATCTTTCCTTTCGATAGCTGAGTCTATTCCAAGGAATGGTCTGCCTCCTAGACTCCCATAGTCTATATACATCTCGGCAAAGTCGACTCTAACCATTTGCACTTGAGCACCATAACCATTCAAAAAAAATTGTGCATTCCAGAAAATGAATTGCACCATCTCTATGAACATCTCCTATCAATCAGGGTCAGTGACACCAATTCTGCTTAATCCTTAACTCTAAAGATAAAGTTAATAGTAATCTTTTATCCATGCTAGATCATTCCTACTCCACAATAAGGATGATCAGTCTCTTACAAAGAAAATTGCATCAATAGTGCTCATGAGTGCACATAACTCATATACTATATATAGTTTTGAAAACCAAAATATAAAGCAAATATAAAATTTCTCTTGTATATAAAAACTCTAAATCTAAAGGCAGTAACTCTTACCCTGTTTCTACTAGATCGTAGTATTAACTTAGGTTAATTATATAACCAGAGCTCTGATACCAAATGTAATGACTGCCCTACACCTAAGGTGTAGAATGGTTGTCAAAGGAAAGAAAAGAAGTAAAAAAGGAAATATAAGAGAATGGAGTGAAAAAGAAGAAAAAGAAAACATAAAATAACCAAATAACCCGTCATTTATCTCACATCGCATTAGAGTAAATATAATAGCCAACATAGATATAAAATAGTCGAGACAGTTATAACAATGTAAACTAATCATCAGAGTACAATATCCATAGGGTTATACTATATAATACTAGAGTTTATACAACAAATACATAAAATCAACTAATGACTGTCTCTAGTAATAGTAAGTCAAACACTGTCAAGGCACCATGTGTCATAGAGTAGAATATACAATAACTCAAATATAATTATGAGTAAATGTCACCTCCTTCTTGTCATCTACAAAACTCCATATGGCATCCACACCTACTCTCAAATCTACTTATTTATGAGTACTCGAGATAATAAGAAGCAAAGCATAAAACATCAGGTTAGACAACGGTTTGGTATAAGAGATAAAAATCTCAAAATACTATAAAAGTCGATATAGTATACATAACAGAGGGTACACAAATCATATCCGAGTTGTCCTTGCAACCAAAGAATCGACACATAACAAAGATAATATGCTACCCTACAACATCATATAATGGATAAACCATACTCAGTATCTATAGTGGTGCTTGGGTATCTCCATCCATAATACTTACTCCATATTAACTAAATTGTCCAGGTGTCTAGGTGTCTCCATCCACAATATCTACTCCATACTAAGAAAAGTTGGGGTATCTAGGTATCCATGCCATAATACCTACCACGTGTGACATCCCTAAGGTGACAAGTGGCTAGTGACGCAGCCATAAAAAAATTGCATCCGTCAAACAATACTAACTGTCATCCAGTGTGCTCTACATATATGACAACTCGTATAACCCACATAATGCCAAGGACTAGTGAAAAGTCCTGGTTCCCCATTGTACTCTCATATCTCATAAACCAAAGTTGGATACGTATCTCACAGGCCATAGCTAGACACCAGACCTGAAGCCATATATCCACGGTATACATATCCCATCATGATCCATGGGCATCCCCACTATAAAATACCCCTACTTCAAGTACAATAGAAAACACTCCGAGTCATCAATGATCCCTTAGCACATGCACATCCATCCAAGCCCTGGTGGATCAATACTAATTTCCACTATCTAGAACCCACCATGTTCCTCCTCTCTACGAATCCCAAAATGAGTCTCTTCGGTCCTACACCCTACATGAGTCACAAATCGAAGATACAGAGTGTCTAGTCTTCGACGCCTGCTACCCTAACAAGCCACAAACCAAAGATACTAATTCCATCATGCTATGCATCGCCATCCCCCATGATGCAAATGAGCCAACACCTCCAGCACAATCTATAGAGTCTTAAACTATCAACCTCGAAACCTTTTCCCAACATGAGCTAATATCCGAAGTACAAACTCTCATGTAGAAGCGTCACATCATTGCCTCACAATCTAAACCTCTCACCCAGAGAGCAACAACATTAAGACCCTAAGTTGGTCACATGAACAAACCATTAAACGTGTACCACAAAATCTACTCAACATCCAACCCAAAGATCGACAAATTTCCAATCAACAATAGTGATAGACATTGACCACTCTATAATGGTCAATACCAACAATTTTGGTCTTGAAATTAACTGAATGGATAAGTACAAACCAAATGAAAATTTTCGACATCCATCCTGAAGTCTGAAGCCTCATCTTCCACCTCTGATCCATTGAACACGTATCATGACTATCCTCTACAACTTATCTCATTCATTAGGTTTTCGCATGTGCAAAACCCCAGTATAAGATATTCCTCTAAAACACGATCACCAGTAATTAGCGTTTCAACCAAAATCACCCACCTTAATGAAATCTGTCCAAACTAGCACCAAAATGTAGATCTTCTCATTAGAGTACTACGCAAGAAACCGCATAAAAAACATACCTCATATAAAAAGGTATGAACCAAAGTAAGAATCAAGATTATCGATTAACTAAATAATAATAGTTAATGCTTAATTACCTTAATTTGATCTCTAATCCTTCTTCCTCCTTTCATTCTAATTTTTGTACATTTACAAGAACAAGGTTGTGCATATCTTCTTCTCTTCTCTCCTCAATTTTTCCTAAAATACTCAAAGAAATTCCATTTTGTTTTCGCCTATGCGCTCCACTTAACGTTCTTTTTGCCCCGGACATGAAGGAATCGAGCTCGACCACCTACTGGATGACACAACCTAGTCAAGACCTAGAAATCATGCATTATGGCCTAGTGAGAGTGCATTTTGATGGAGGGGATCTGATCCAATGGTTTTTGGTAGAGATGTTCTATTCGCCAAGAGAAACTCAACAACGATCTCTGTTTTGCCTATCATCGACCGTAGCTCCAGTAATCCAAACCTAGATCAGCCAAGGAGAAGGTTGATGTCGCAAGTTACGGTCGATCCAAATTCCATCACAGTCATCGTGAAGGTTCGCCCACACGATCTCAATGGGTTTAGATTCGCAATTTGTCTTTGAACGAATTGGTCGAATTTAATCATTAATGAATTTGTGAAAAACGGCCATGGTTTTTTTATCTCAGGAATGAATAGTAAAGGAGAGATGAATTAGAGGGAAGAGATTTGATTGTGGGATGTTTATATTATTATTTTATTTCATTTATTTAAGTTCTCAGATAAATGATCGCACATTTCGAGTCCATACGATCACACGATACATCTGATCGTCATCAAACTCGTCTACGTACATCACCTCATTTTTTAGGATCCAACAGTATAAATTTCGACACCATCTAGGTCTGCACCCTAACAGGCTAATTTTGTGCATTTAAGATTGTATCGGCCATCAGATCGTCCGACCTTCAAATATAGCGACCCTTATATTCATTTTAATCAGCAACGTTAATTCGATCTCAATGGAAGTGGTCTCGAGTCCCGATTCAACTGTATGAAAAAAATTATTTTTGGGCCTTCATTTAATTAATAATCAAATATTTAAATTAGTTATTAAATATCTAATAGTTAAAAGTACAGGTTGTTACAATAAAAGTCCTAAACTTAATTAGAGTTATAACCTAGAATTATTCTAGCATTGATGATAACCACCTAAGTGGTACTTTGTTTGAGTGCGATTGTTATGCAACGCAAATTATGTATTCTAAGTTAGTCTTCTTCCAATTCGAGGGATGATTGAGAAGAATCCTTTTTAACCCTTCCTTCAAATCTTATCAGAAACTTCCAATCTAATTTTCTATGAAAACCGCACGTGTATTCTAAATGCATGCAAATAACATTATTTTTTCTTGACCAAGACTCGAATTCTTGAACTAACCATCCCTTGCAAAATCTTGAATATAATTTTTCAAAACATTACCACTTCTTAATGTTCTCCCATAATTGAGACCTTTTACAAAACATAACCTTTCATCACTTTATTCAAATTATTTCATGGTTGGGACAACTCAATATGGAATGATGCCTTGCCATTTTAATCCTATAGATATAAGACCAATGCTTTGGCTTATACTTGGGGATTATTATATTTTAATGCACTAGAACTACTTCTCTCCCAAAGGAATGATTGACAGTGTAAATTTCTTTGTCTTATCTAAAAGGAGAATATGTGTTACATTTGGAATTATAAAGAATTATCTTTTTCATGATTATTGAAATAGACAGTACAAAATATGATAAATATCACTATTTTATACATCCTTTTCTTTTTGAGTGTATCCCTGTCATTTCAAATAATATACTTTTACTTATAAATTTGAATTTTATAACCAATCGGAATTTACGTTGCTACCATTTACATTCCAATGAATTAAAATACTACTTAAATCCTATTCTAATTTAAAATAACTTCCAATTGTATACTAACCTATACTAATTACCCAACAAAACCTGGAATTGCCATAAGTTTCCTTAATGAAATTCATATTATTTTAAGGGCTACTTCCCCTTTGTTTTCCATATTCAAGCGTATGCTATACTTAACCCTACAATTCCAACATTTACATAGGCATACATGGAGCACATCTACGATGATGTAACCCAATAATATATATACTTCCCTACTCATGTCCACCTAGTCCGTCCGTAGCCATTAGGGAATAACACAATAATTGGACAGCCCATAGCCTACTGGTATCCTATCCTTACCTATATAGTACTGACCGTGCTGCTATAGTGTCAAACCTACACTTACATTCCAATTTAGATTGCCTTAGTTAATTTAGAAATTGACTCTTTGTCACTTAATGCACTATATAAGAGTTGAAGTAGACCCTACTTAGCCCTTTTTACACTTCAAATCGAATAAAACTCCTTGCATGTATAGCATCCCTTGATAATAACCATATTGGCTTATCTTTCCTTGTTCTGGAATATGTTTTATCCAAACCATACTTTCCAAGCTTCCTCATACAAAGATTCCATGATTCAAACCATACTTGGGTAGAAAATACAAGGTGGTGCTCACCCTTCACTACTACAGTAAGTTTGACCTAGTAATCTATTATTCCAATTCAGTCGCTGACTGAAGAGGTCACTAAATTCCCATGTTGCTTTTTATCTCTGTCCGAACCATTTCAAGGCTTCCAAATTCTATAGTCAATTCTATCATAGTGGGACGTCTAATCCTATTTATCTAGCTCCTTTATTTAAGTTTAAGTAATAGTCATAATATTTTCCCTTTACCCTTTTAAATCAAATCTTTTAATTTTTAATTTATTTCCACAAAATTAGTAAGTTTTACATCTATAAAACTCATTTTTTTAACAAGTATTTCCTACTTACAAAGATCGTGTTATTCTTCTTTAATTAAATTATCAAAAACAGTTGAGTTCAACTTAGCAAAATGCACATAAAACACACCTTTCTAAAAAATACTTCTATAAATAAGGAATTTTCACAAAAGGTATTTTTAAAGAAAATATGGTATTTTTAACTTATTACTGTTATTATTTTAGAGTTTGACAAAAACATCGATAAAAGAAATTTTCAAGTACTAACCATTTATTATTTATAAAGGGAGTTTAAAAGTTGGCTCTTACATGCTTCCTAATTTTTTTTCAAAGCTTTATTATCAAAAGAAAAGTGCACATTGAGGGTAATTGTAACTATGTGCCTAAAAGACAAAACAATAGTTTTAAAACAATCATTGGAAAATCACATTCTATCAAATTATCTACTTTTAGTTTTTAAACAATTTCCATAAAATTTGTCTGATTATCATACATAAAATATAAACCAAATTTCTCTTTCTATTTAAAATATTAGACATCTGTAGTTTCCAACTTTTTTAGAGATATTTTCGTTGGTTTATCACTTAAATTGGAATAGAAAATATAACCTAGTTATTTATGCCCATTTATATCTAACAATGCTATAGGTGCATAAGGTTTCCATCCTTCTTTTCAGACATGGTTAACTCAAGTTTATTTTCCAATACAGTATCCAACTTCAATATGAGAATACTCTAACTATACCATTAGGTGAATATGAGTCCTTGTAGCTACTACCAATATGAGAACAAGGTTTCTAATTTAATTAAGGAATCTGTATTGAATTTTTAAAGTTCTCCTTATGTTGTCAACATCATATTCCACTTATATGGTCACATGGTACTAATCTTCTTTCCTCTGACCCACATTTGTCTACTTATGTAAGGGTTAATCCAATAACTACTTTATGGGTCAAGATATATAGGTTGTTGTGTATTAATACACATATCAAAAAATTATAATTATGCTCCCTGAGTTAGGTTAGGCTCATCTTGTCTTCTCGCTTTAGATATTGATGGAACCATATAGGGATGTTCATGCTTGGAATCTTAGCTGGCTTTCTAAGGCCATTCCTCTAAAACTTGTACTCATTCTCACTGCTGTGACTGGGAACTATCTTCAACCTTCCTAGAGATAGTGTAGACAAGAACAAAGGAAATTCGATATATAGATAAAATCTTGGGAAAGCTTTTTTAATTTTTTTACCAATATATATATATATATATATATATATATATATATATATATTTATTTATTTTCAAAATCTATTTTTGAAAACTTTTTCGAACAACATTTTAGAAAACCTTTAAAAAACCACCTTTTTTGAAAAACTTTTTAGAAACGTTCTCTCAATATGTGCCCAAATCCTAGAGGATCTTAAACCCAAGCTATGGTACCAAATGTAACAAACACACCTCCCGACACACCAATCCAAAGATCAGTGTGGTTTTTGAACTTGGGACATGCCAAGAAATATGAGCTATTGGTTTTTAAAAGTTAAAAGCATAATTATAAAGGCAAATTCTAAGACAATTTACACTTTTAAATCCCACAGCGGATAGAATTAAAATACAAGTACTGAAAATAGGCATTTTAGAGAATGGTTCCAAATACTTAATTGCAATATACACTTTTTCAAAAATACAATATAAGTTTTATAGACTTTTAATAAAATAGGTAACTACATGGTGGACAATAGATAATATGAGAACTCTAATGTGTAGCTTCTTTCTTCACGTACTATGTCCAACCGACTGCTAACCTGTCATCCTGTGGTAGGGAGAATAGAAAGAAGGGGCGGGTTAGACAGAAGGCTGGTGAATTAGTACAAGCTTAATTTGTGATGATCATGTGAAGTTAACTTTAGTACTGCACTAGGTGACATGGGGTGTGTTATAAGTGTCTGTGAATTCATGCGGTCCATTACCTATGGGTTCCTATCAAATACACGGATCGACCTCACAACTAATGATCAACCAATGCTCCTAGAGCTACCTAATAAGGAAACACCCTGTAGGCTACTATAAAAATCTACTTCCACTAACATCCCAGCATAATGCAACTGTGGGAACTTGTCTCCCATTAACACAACTTCCTATAGCCCAACTATGCTTGGAGAGGGAGAACCCAAAATACTGACTAGCCGGTGTGTCTCATCGTTTGCACTCGTGTCCGCCTCTTGAACGTAGTGTTCGACTCTTATTGCACCACTGGTGTCCACCTTTATCACATCGTGTCATAACCATGCATATATGAACTCCCCTTGTGCCGAGCTGCTTCTTCCTATATTCCGCTTATCGTACAACAATGGGCCTAATTATGTCTGAATAGAATTCCCTGTTAGTACTATTCAGCTTCATTGAATATTGCCTCTTATCGTACCGCACCAGGCCTGACTATGTCTTACTAAATAGAATCCCACTTTGGTACCGAGTTGCTTCTTTAAATATTGCTTTTTATCATACCGTATCGGGCCCTACTATGTCTTAATCCCCCACTGGTACTGGGCCGCTTTGAATATTTCCTTTTTTCCGATTACTAGACCCCTAATTGGGTAAACAACCTATACCTAACACCGAAATAAATTGACTTCCTATCATAAGCAACTAATTTCCCTACTATCTTTAGCATAATCACTTGGCCCAAAATAGGCTTGCAAAAAAATTAACAGCTTATATAATTTTTATCATGAATTATAAGATTTTTATTACCAACCTAGGCCTTTGGCTGAGGTCTGAAATATGCATTTTATGTGTTTATCAGCTGACCATTGACCCTAATCGGTCGACTGCTATCGGTCGACCATTAGTGATCGAGAGTCGACCAATCATAGGCAAAATTTAAGGTTTTTGTTATTTTAAAGTAAATTTTTGGTTAACTGATGTCGATTGCAGTTTATAGTGAACCCTAAGCACTATTTTAACAAGTTCGTATTCTCGATTTGAATATCACTTTGTTCAATTTAGTGTTCATGGAATTAGGGATTACTAATTTTAGGGTTTACAATTTGAATAGAAAAATGGTGTGCTAACATCAAAATAGGTTTAACGATTTACAATGATTTCTATTCTAACCTAGATTATAAGATTTCAATTAGAGTTTTACAATTTTAAATTTAAATTTACTAACACCCTAAATCAAGTAGAATATATTAAACCAAACTATAATAATCATTTAATAAAATTTGTTCCCATTCACCTCAAGCCTAATCTTTTTGTACTTGCTTTACTTAAGAATTGCCCCTTTGTATGCTTGCTCTTCTCGCTCCATCTAGATCCAATTAATTGTGTTTTACTAGTTTTATTTTATTTTGATTTTTGAAGAATTTTAGAGTTATTGGAGAGTTAGAATTGGATGGTGTTTCGGTACAGTAAACTGTTATGTGAATTTTAAGGTTAGGTTAGGCTTGAATTTATAGGGCTGGGAAAGTAGTTAGGCCATTGGATTAGGCTGGTGAATCTTTATAGTGATCATACATGCTCATCTAATACTTGGCAACATTGTAACTCTTCACCACCATTCGAACACGACACAAACAACTCTATTTAACACAACCATAGTCAACCGGCTTAACCCTTGGGTCGACCACTACCGGTCGACTATCGACCTTCCTGTTCAAATGATCCCTTTGTAAATTTGTGAATTCTTATTTATATTTATTCTATTTTCAATCCTTCCAATGTCCGTAACTTTTGTGTATTAACTTCGATTTCAGAGTGTTATATATGAAAATCGTCTAGAAAATCGCTACAAACACAATTGTACAAGTTTCATACCCAAATTTGGACATATATGAAAATTTTATTTTACAATCTGTTTTATTTAAGTTTAATTCTCTTAATAAATTTCCGTTAAATTTTTGGGGTGTTACATATAACTTTGAAAAACGACTACTAAAGACATTTTCAATCTTAGAAGTTTTATCGGATGATTTTGATCTTGAAAATATTCTATGGCCTATAACTTTTGATAGAAGCCAAATTAGGGTCTGAAGCCACTCCTATTAGATCAGCATGATGGTTTCTTTTTCCGTGGAAGGGTCGTAGTAGGAAAACAGACTAATATTTAGGAGTTATGCATGTTTGAAGTTTCACTTAATTTTAAATAGCTTATTGGGTAATTTGTGAGTTAATGGCTAGGTCCAAAAGCCTATGTAAGGATTAACGGCCGATCTCCATCATTTCACACTTCCTAAAAATAGAGTGAAACCTCCATTAACCGCCTTTAAGCCTAAAAGTCACCCTAAACCCAATTTATTTTGCCAAATCTTGTCATTAGAAAGAGATTTGCGTAGTTAGAATTTGGATTTGGAGATTTGCTATTAGAGGCTATACGGAGTTACTATTCATCTCGGATTTCATGCTTACTTGGATCACTTTGGATTTAGGTAAGTGGTTAGGACGTCTCACATTTTAAGTAGTCATTATACACCTTAAAATGATATTTTAAAATGATTTATAAACTCTAAATCATGTCTTAAACTCACTTTAATCACATATGTAAATTTGAAACGATTTGGAAAACGTGTATGAAATCATGTTCTTGTGGATCTCCTTGTTCTTATGGATTTTATTAATGTATGCTTAGGTATACTTGTGGAGATATTGTAATGACCCATATTTTTAATGATAGGATAATTAAATAATTGATTTAAATATTTAATCATTAATTAAATGAAGGCCCAAAAATATTATTTTTTTGCATACAGCTTCGAGACCACTTTCGTTGAGTTCAGATTGATGTTCCGAATGAAGATAAGTACAAGCCTCATTATATCTGTAGATCCAATGATCCGATGGTCAAAACAATCTCGAAATGCATGAAATTGGCATCCCGGAGCACAGCATCAAATAGCAACGAGATTTGTATCGTTAGATCTGGAAAATGAGGCAATATATACAGAAGGGTTTCCTTACGGTCGGACACATCGTGTGATCATATAGACACGTACGACTGTTTTATTTAAGAAATCAAACAAACAAAGAATATTAATATAAATACCTTAAAGCACTCTCTGTTATTTACATTTTATGGCTACTGTTTCATTGGAAATCCATGGCCACTCCTCCATTTGACATTCAAAAATCAAAATCCATTGATTTAGGCCATTAGAAATCATGAGATCGGATTCGTTCAACTTAGGGCGAGATAGGCTTCAAATTCATGTAAGCTTTGACATGTGCAGTGATGTTTGGCCGATATTGACCCATGCATAGTTGACTGGGTTTTGATTTTGCTGGATCTTGAGGTAGCAAGAGACAGATCAGAGATTACTGTTGTCATTCTCGCATGAAGGGAGTGTGTGGCTTCGATTTTGTGACATTCAACACACCGAGGCAGATCATGTCAATCGCTTATAGCATGTCCAGGTTCTAGGTCGCGACACCTAGGGATGATTGAGCTCCTTTATTTTTTGTCAGTGACGAAGAGATCGAGTAATGGGACGATTTGGAAAAGAGGATTGCAGTTTCATTGAGTATTGAGTGAGAAATCAAGGGATAAATGTTGCAGTAATGGCTTGGATGTGCATAGGCATGTACGACATGTATAGAGGAGTAGAGAAAGAAGCGTTATCTGCTAATTAAGGTGATTAAGGGTTTGAATATTTTTAATTAATTAATCGATAATCTCTTTTCTTATATCAGTCATATCTTTTGCATACGAGGTTCATTTTGTATGCGATTTCTAACGTTGTGCCCACGACGGAGAGATCTATGCTTTGACATTTGTTTGGATAGATTTTATTAAGGTAAGTGATATTTTTTGTCACCGTACTATGAATGGTTATATAGTATTAGATTGTTGTTCTTGAATAATTTTTAGTTTTAAGGTGTGATTTTCTTATACTTATACACCTACTAGAATTTTATAAAAAAAAATAAAGGTATTTTAAAATGATTTATGTCGAATATCTTTTTTCCATCGATTTTTAGGAAAATATTACATTGAGGCTATTTCTGATATGACTTCCTCATTGGTTGATATAGATGCATCATACATATTGTATATATGTTATATTGGATGTATGTATGCTTGTTGGTTGCATGGTTGCTTGTTTGGTTGTTTTCGGTTGAAAATGTCGATTTAGCAACGATCAAGTGTTAGGGAATATCTTGTGCGTTGGGGATTTGTAAACACGAAAATCCAACAAATGAGATAATTTGTGGAGAAGGGTTAGGATATATTCTGATGGATCTAAAGGTGGAAGACGATGCTTTAGACTTCAAGATGGATGTTGGAAATTTCTATTTGGTTTGTACTTATCCTTATGGTTAAGTACACAATTGAAGTGGTTGTATTGACCACCATAGAGTGGTCAAAGTCCATACTATTGTTGATTGGCGATTTGGCCAATCTTTTGCTTGGTCATTGAGGAGATTTCTTGGTGTGTGATTTGACGGGTTATTCTTGCGACCGACCTAGAGTCTTAATGTGACAATAAAAATACCATTTTACAACGCTGATTCTGCAACAGTTAACCAAAGTGTTGTGAAATTGGTAGATCTTTCACAACATTATTTAAAAAAATGTTGTGCTGGGTTTTTCCAAATAACATTCTCTATATTAATGTTGTAAAACAAAAAGTATCAACAACATTTGTTTAAATAGTTGTAGAAAACTATTTTTAACAATGATTTTATCACATTGAATTAAATATGATTTCTCACAATATATATAATATATATATATATATATATATATAATGTCATTGAAATTTGTAAATTAAATGATGCTTTTTAAATGTTATTTTATTGTATTTAACAATATTTACCAAATGTTGTAAAATCAATGTTAAACAATAACAAAAGACTATTGTATATTATATTTATTTTATTTTACAACATTTGCATGATGTTGTTGTATTTCCTATTTAAAACAATATTTTTTTAAACACATTCATGATTTTTTGTTTAATAACTTTTGGTAAACGTGGTTAATTCTTGTATATCAACAATATATTACTAATATTGTTATAAATATGTTTTATAACTTTAGTGTGATATTGTTAAATTTTGTAATAAAGACAGCGAATTATAAATATTGTAAAAGCCGTAGTTTAACAACTTCTCCTTGACATTGTAATGTCTTGTAACATAACATGTATAATGACCCGTATTTTACGTATCAAGAATAGTAATATTGATTTAATTTTGTTTTATGAGGTTGTGTGATTTAATAATTTTTTCATATGACTCTTAGTGATATTTTACACCCATATGATTTTTTTGAATTTCTATATGATTATTTTGACCCTGGAAATCTTGTTTGGGCTATAATTTTTTATAGAAGATGAATTAGGGTGCCAAACTAGATTCATTACTTCAAGATGATAGTTTTCGATTTCATAGAGTGGTCATAATAGAAAAAGGGACTTACAATTAGAAAGTTACGTCTGCTTTAAATTTTTAAAGCTATTGGTCAAGATTAGTGTGTAATTAATTAAGTCCATTAGTGAGTCCATTAGTTTAGTTAGAGAATATTATAAATAGAGAGCTGAAAAGTCAAGCTAAAACTTTTCCCTCTCTTTCTAAATCAAGTCTAAACCTAATTAGCCATAGATCCATCCAAATTTCATCCAAAATCACTCAAATTGCTATCTAAATCAAACTAGGTTGTGGATTAGAGATTAGATCATCAACTAGAAGATACAAATCTTCGATTTTCTTGATTTGAAATGAATTTCAGCACTATCTGGATTGGATCTACATTCATATTGGTTGATTTTAGTAATTGGCGAGTGGTTTATGCCTTCTCACTATACTATGCATGTTTATATGGTAGAATCATAGGATTTAACATGTTTAAATCGATTTTTGGCTGTAAAATTTTTTATAGCTTTAATTACATGTTAAACTATGTATATGATCTCAATTGATTGGAAATCACCCTTGCTTATGCTCATATATTCATGTTATATGTAGATTTATGTTAGAAATTGACTTGTTTATCTTATTTTGATGGATTACATATATGATTGGATGAAATTACTTGTTATTTTATGTTGGATGATACGATTTGATGTCGTTTGTTAGTGTGATTTCATAGAAAGTTAGGTCGAAGAATTTGGCAAGTTGGAGGCAAAATTGGTTAGAATTGAACAAAAATTGGAGGGAAGGCTCTAGAGTATTGGAAGAGCCTGAGGTTCAAGTCACAAGTCCAGATTCTCTAAGCACAGAAGTCGACACTGACATGAGAGGTCGGCATCGAGTTCTATGAGTTAGTCCAACAAGTCGACGGTTCTAGGAAGAGCAAGGATGTTGTTAGTAGATGTTGCTTTAGGTGATGGATAGGTGGTTGGCTAAATGTTGGAAGCTATGACGACTTACTTTTAGAATATGAAGTAGGTTTTTGACGAGAGGACTTATTTTATAATGACTTTATTTGTGTAGAGAAGTCTGGGTCATAGCTTCTAGGCATGGAGTACTAAAAGAAAGGAAGGAGTGGAAGAAAGCTTAGCCATAGATTCGCCAACTGGAGAGGTCGAGGCCAGGTTGGGAGGTCGGTACCGACTTATAGAGTTAAATCCATATGGGATGGAATTTTTGGAGGTAAAGTAGAGGTCCTATTGTAACAGCCCGCAAATCCGTACCCCTTGTGTCGACACTATTCTACCTAAATCAACTCAAGTTGTGCAGAAATACGAACCATTTGGGTTAAAGAAGAAGAGGTAGAAGAAGAAAATAGAAAACAATATCAGAATCTAACCATCGCAGCGGTATAAAATATAATTGATAATAAATGATCTTTACACAAAAACAAATATATCTGTTTATATATTACATCATCAGAGTACATCAATTATAGTTTAATATCAACATCAATAACATACAACAGGATACACAGCCACTCAACACAGCGGAATATATATATAAAACATGTACGAAAATACGCATCGTCCTCCAGCTCGTCTCCTGAGCTCCACAGCATCAAATCCTGTATCCTATAATACTCGGTCTGACCCGAGCATCACAGTTAAATAACACCCGAGTCAGTCTGGAATACCAGCGTGAGAAAATCACACTCAATTAATTATTAAAGTTTAAAAATCCTTTGAAAACAAAAGCATCTCGTAAGACCACGCCACAAATAAACATGTCGGGTTTTTACCTTACGATAGCTAAAACAATTTTTATAGAAATCCTCTGATATTATAATAGGGTCTATATACAAATACTTATAAAATAGCCGAAATTTTTACATCTATTAAATTCCAGCTACTAGCCACAGAGTGGGTAATACAAACAAATCTCGTACAAGGCTCGTAGGGAGAATGGATTTCCAACTAATGACTAGGCACCGGGGTACCACCTGTCACAGTACGTGGCCTAGATCACAGTACCGAGGAGTACACCCGCTCCCCTACAACACAAGACCGGGACTACCCCTTACTGGATAATCCCGAGTGAGATCACCCCGCGGTTGGGATCAAAAACCGCCCACTAAGCCGAAATAAAAGGGACATCTAGACAGGGATGACCTCACCCTGCTTGGGTGCTACCCACCTAGCCTTGCTGCATAACCCCTGATTTTCAGTCATTTCCGGTTGATGAAGCTTAAGGCTAAGCGTTACCTTTTTAGAATCCTTAGAATGCCCATCGTCCACTTGACGATGTTCCGAAAGCATACATCCATACAAGTCCGTCCCGGGTTCGAACGGAACCGAAGGCACCATTCCTACTACATCCATTTTGAAAATATCCTCAGGATTAGTAGAGACTAGCCCTTGCACTTCACTGCTCCATCTTCGAATCCAAACTCGTTTCCCACGAAAACGTACAAACCGGATCGAAGTGGTTTTCAAGAAATAATTCTCGATCCTGGTCTCTTTGAAACGATCAACGCATTTGTCCAATATTGATAGTCAGTGATTTAAATATCAATTTATATTCACAAACAACCATCAACCAATAAATAATTTCCCAAATTATTTATTAATTTCAAAAATATCTTCATAAGATATTATTTCACTTTTCAAACTCTTTTGAAAACAGTTTCCAAACTATCTTCCTTTCTCCGAATAAATTCCAAGTATTTTCTATTTCCACTGGAATTACCAAGCACAAACTTTAGATTTTTAAAATTATTTAAAAACACTTTATTGTAAAATATGCTTAACATTTAATTTAGAAAAATTACTTTAATACTTAATTTAAAATAATACTTTAGAAATAACTAAAATAAGGTTACCTTATAACTATACATTAGATTTTCTTCTTTGAAATACCAAATCATTCTTTACATAATTATTACGATAATAGATTTAAAAAAAACTTACTTTGGAATTTACTTTAAAACATTTAAGTTAAAACTACTTCAATAATTGGTTAAAAATATATACTATATGAATATTTGAAAATAAGGTTACTTTATAAAATATAAACTAGGTTCTCACTCTTTAAAAACAAAACACTAAGTTACCTTTTAAATAATTACTACGATAATAAATTAAAAAAAAATTACTTAAGGATTTAAACGGTTAGAAATAATAAATTTTTTAAAACATGCTTTTTAAAGCAACATTAAAGCTTTTAACTTATATTTAAAAGTTTATTTTGAAAACGTACTTGACTATCCAGGGAAATATACTTCTCTTCACATTCTTCTATAAATTTCCAATTCAAATACTTGAATCAAATTCCAAATTGATTTCCAATTCACTTTCTTTTATTCCAAAATCCATTAATTTCAGATTTTGTTTCTTAATTATGATTTAAAATATTTTTAGCTGAAAATACCAATTTTAGATTTCTCAATTTATTTCTTAATCCTTTTAAATAAATTTACAACTTTAAATTTTAAAATAATTCTTCATTCCTTTAAAATAATATAACTTGATTTTACAATTCATTAATTTCCTGTTTATTTGAATCTTTTCATACTCGAAGTTATTTATTAATATTTTAATATCACTTCCATTTCTTTTCAATTCATTTCTATAATTATTTCGCTTACAAATTTACTTCTTTTATTTTCTTCCAAAAATCCAATTTATATATTTTTGGTAACTCATTATACCCAAATATATTCAATCAAGCCATAGCATTCAATATTTCCACATAATTCATTATAGAATATAAAATAATCACAAAAGAAAATATTAAATAATTTAAATAAAAGTTGAGGGGTCCAATTGGATCCCTCCAACCTGTTTTCCCTGCATCCACAGACGTTAGCACAATATAAAATACCAATTCCAAAATATACCATACTATAGCACATCAATCAATTCAGCCATTCAAACAATTATTTAAATTTTATCATTTAAATTTAAATTTAACTAAGTGAGATTAACTCACCTTTATCGTTTTGCAGTCCGACTCAACCGGCTATTTCCCTCACAAAATTTGGACCTTGAATAACATTAGAGGATTTTATTAATATTTGAACAAATCGAAAAATCAATTATCGTTTACTAGTTTTAATTTTAGCCAATGATTAAATTTTAAACAAATAATCAATCTAAACTAATTTCCTTTAACAACTAAAATGATTTAATAAGTTGATTGCACGAACTAATCACCCTTATACTTATATTATTATTATTATTATTATTATTATTATTATTATTATATATTATTATTATTTTTTAGCACGTGAAAACATATATGTACATTTATTTCTTTTGAACTACATACATATTTATAAAATAAGTTACAGATTTCAAAAATACAACTTTTTATAAATTCTTTGAACATTTTAAAACCCTTGTATATGTAAATAAATATATATATATATATATATATATATATATATTTTGAAACAAACACTGTAACATGTCAGTAACCCAAACTATTTTTAAACAATACATAACCTAATTATTATTTTTATGCTGATGAAAAATTAATTTAGCTGTTTACTATTATCAGTAAATAACTTAATTAACCAATTTCAAATTAAAATTTTTATGTGTATATAAAAATTAAATAAAAGAATACCTCACAGCGCACTATTCCTCTGCCTCGCGCAACAACCCTACAGCACTTGACTTCGGCCTCCAACTTCGTCCATCGACACCGTCCCATGACGAACCAGCACCACGCGTGAGCGCCCCCCCCCCTCAGCCTCGCCGTCGCATAGACCAGAGCACGTTGAAACCCTCTTCCAAGCAGATACGCATGACCCAAACCCTCTAGCCTATTTCGCTTCGTCGCTCGATTCGTCGTACCTCCACGACACTCCTCTATCCGCCGCCGCACCTGTCGACTCAGTTACAAAGGCGAACCCCTTGCATCGCAATCGATTTTGCGAACGGCTTCATTCCCTCTTTTTTCTTATACGAACGAGTTCATAAGAAGAAAGGGGAAAGGGGAAATAGGGTTTTCGATTTCGGCCATTATCTGACTTTTACAGAAGAAGGATTAAGTGATTAATTATAGAACGAAGTAGCCCCCTTTTTTTCGGTTGAATTAGGAAATGCGGAGAATGAATTAGATCGGCCATTATTTTTATTTTAAATACATGCGTGGAAGCTTCAGAAGGAAGACAATGCGTGTCTATATTTTTCAATGTGACAAAGGTTAGTATAGTGTTCTATTATATTATTTATTTTCAAATTCAAATTTAAATTGTCAAAAAATTACAACACAAAATTCTGAACTCTTATCAAGGCATGCCGCTAGGCGTTTATAATGTTATACGCCTATTTCGGATGCATTGGAAAAGGTTTCGAGTCCTAATTCGATCGTATGGGGAAGATAGCTTTTTTTGAACCAGTTATTAAATTAGATTTCCGATTTAGTTTTCAGCGCGTTTACCTACCGTATGCTCACACAACAATTCCGATCAATACGAAATTTGAAATCCGATAATAATACAATATTATGGATCCAATGGAACTAGTATCGTTGAATTCCGAGACTGTGCCCCGGAAGGCTATTTTTTCAATTCAATTTATATTAAAAAAATTTAAAACTTAACAAACCACTGTTAAATTGAATTTTACAACTTCTATTATCCTCAGTACTATCAATATAAATTTTACGAGCCTTCAAATTATTTTTAACAGGCTTAGACTTCAGATTCAACATTTTACCCAACCACAAATTATTTAATTTAACAATTAAATTACCCAATAAATAATGATATTTGAAATTCAAGTTAAAAATAACTTTTAAATATTTAAAATCAATTAAATATCCCAATTTCAAATACTCAAAAATTCTGGGTCGTCACACCTATAGATCGTGCTGGAGGTAGTGGCTCGTTCATATCAGGTTGGATGACGATATAACAACAGATGAAAAGCTATGGTCATCGGATGTTGGCTTGTGTTGGGAGTAGGTTTCGAAGATGGCAGCTCGTAAAGGGGATGGGCCGTATGATCGGGGAATGTGGAAGGGCTCCTCGTGAATAATGGAAACTGGATTGGGCAAGAAGGGCTTGATATCTAAATGGATCAAAGATAGGCTTGGGTGTATGTTCTACGGAATAGTCGATGACTGGAAGAGTTTTCGGTTGTACTCGAAGCAGGGGTGTTGTAAGTGGAGACGTCCATGGGTCAAAGAAGGGACCTGTATAACCTGGACTTCTAGTTTTGGGTCTAGTATCTAGCTTTGGGCTGCAAGACATGTATCCAGGTTTGGGCTACAAGATACGAGAGTAGAACGGAGAACCAGAATTTCCATTAGTCCCTAGCATAGGTTTCATATGGGTTATCATATATTAAGTGCACATGGAGCGATAGCTAGGGTTATATGATGGATGCTATAGATACTACGGTTTCTTTGGTTGCTCTCTTTAGTAGGCTATCAATCGTAGGTATCAAGGGAGTAGGTAATAGAGATAGGAATACCTGGAAGACTGATATGCGTTATTTGGGTTACAGTATATCTTTATGATATTTTGGAGTAGTGTAACGACCCATATTTTTTATAATTGAAACTATTAAATTAAATAAGGTTTTCAATTAAAATTGTAAGAAAATATAATTTATGATTTATTAATGTGAAAAATAATTAGAGTTTAATTTAATAATGCTATTTGAATGTTATTGACAACTATTTTAATGTAATTTCAATCAATCGTAATAACTGTAAAGTTAATTTGGTTATAATTGTAAATAAGGAACAAATTAAATGTTGGATTCAATTATGAAATTATCTGTCATTAATTGAAACAGGTTTACTACAGAATATGAAATAAATTAATTAGTACATAAATTTATTAGCTTTTGTCTGAAAAAATAGACCGAGAAATGTGTTTGAATTACTAATGTGTAACAATTGTTTTAATTATTATTTTATTATTTAATCCGTTGAAATTAATTTGAAAATCAATGAAATTTAATATAATTAAATATTTCAGTTAATACGACTTAAGATGATAGCTGTAGAATATGAATGTAATAAAATGTAAACTAATGTTACTTATATTCATAAGGTAATAGTTGATTTAGTTTAACGACGTGAATCAATATAAAAGAATATATTAGGAACTAAATTATAATAGACTCAATCCTATTGTAATTTAGTGTTGAGATTTATGTAATATTTAAATCTTGGATTTAATATGGAAAATTGTATTTTAAAAGATTATAAATTCCCGTTTAATCAAGAATGATGAAAATTGTAAACTTTTAATCTAGAATTTAAAGGTGATTAAATCAATTTAATACTAATTTATTTAATTAATGAAATTAGCTATTTTTTTCAATGTCTCGAATTTCAACGAAACCAGTTTCATCATATCTGTAACAGTGAATTATTATAGGATTTCAAGTTTCGTAGCGATCAGACTTATCGTTTGATCATGCGAGCACGAAACGCGTAGAATCGATTAATAGGATCTAAATGAATATAATTTGATTTTAAAAGCTAATTTCTATATACAATGGAATTAGGGTTTGAAACTAGTTCCATTTAGTTTAAAATATCAAAAACCTATATTTTGATATATGGGATGACCTACTTTCCTTTTGAGAACGAAACGGGATTTTTGGGTCGTTGTTATCGTTCTGACCCAATTCGATCTGTTCATTCGTTCTTATTCACCTCTGTCCATATAAATAGATTTTTCCTGAAAACTTAGTAGTCATTTATCTTATTTCTATACGTACTATTATTTCCATCTGCTCCTTCCCTTCTTCCTAATGTCAGACATCAAAACCTAAATCCCCAATTTCAAATCAAACTTCAAAATTCAAACTCCTCAAACCAGATCAAATTATACATCGTTGGAAAGCTGTCAATGAATGTAATATCCATCTATAATTCATTTTTTCAATCGAATCACAGTTTGGCCAAAAATTGAAGAAACATTCATGGCCGTTCATACCAGGGTTTTGGTTTCAACGGTGGATCGTCGACTAATCGACGATGGAAAGGTGCTACGTGGTATATGATGATTAGGGCAGTTGATTTATACGGCTAGGTTGCGTCATCGATGCCTGGAATTTCCAAAATCGATGAGCTATGGTCAATTTTTGCTCTCAACATAGAGGTTGGCGGCGGTGCATAGTGGTCGTGCGCATGGACCAAAGGGGGCGGCTGAAGGTGGGTGTCACGATGGTAGTGGTTGATTGAGGTGGAAGCGGCTTTTGATGCGTGCAACAATTAGGGTAAGTTGGTAGCAGCAATAGGTTCTGATCGAATTCAATCTGTTGGGATTCGCGCATGTGAAAGTGATGGAAATTTACAAATTTGCCTTAGCTGTTTTAATTTAACTTAAAATTTAAATTTAAATGTTCTAATCAAATAACTTTTGCATACGTGCTCGGATTTGGGCATGGTTTCTTCCGTTGGAATCATATTGAAATTCCGGATAACATTGTAACATCTCGCTATTTTGTACCATTAAAATCGACAATAAAACCACATATATCGGACTTCAATAATTCAAAACAACAGATTGTTAATAAATTTTAGGGGAAATAAAATCAATCACGGAATCACAGACACAGAATATCAGAATAACTCACAGCGGAATAAAATAAACATAGTAGTTCATGAAGCTACTGGATACATAGTCTCAAAAACAAATACATAATACCAGAGTCTGAAAACAAATACAACTGGAAATCCAAATACATAAGTCCACTAATACATAAGCAGATGACTAAAGGGAAATAACTTAAATAGGAAATAGATAGAAAGCTAAATCTCCAACAGATCTCTAGCCCCAAAAGATGAATCCAAGATGTGATACTCAGACTGACCCTAGCTTAAAGAAAAATACAAAACACTCGAGTCAGGACATACATACTTATGAAATGTAAATCAACTCAAGTGAACTATATAAAAATGCATCAGTAACTTAAAGGATGCTTGGGATCGTCCATCCTTTAGGGATCCATTAAACTATCTACTATGCAATAATATACGCTATTATAATAATGTCTATAGCAAGATAAACTATCAAAATAGCATTAAGGCGTTACCCATATCCCCCTTAACACATTTTTATATATTCCGATAGTCTATACAGTACCGTAATCTCCCCCATACTGGAGGCCGTCAGAGGGCATTCCATAGGTATGGTACAAAACAAACTCGTAGTGGTCTCCATAAGGTAGGTGACACAGCACAACTAGACAATGCCAGGGTAGATATACCAATTACACTTCCGGACTGTTGGTAACGCATAGCCACAACTACCATCCAACTCGATCGACACTCTTAAATCAAAGGCGCGCACCAAATCAATCACAAAGTACTAGAATGACAATCGAAGAAGTGTGTCCGATCGGAGGAGCTACCTCACTTGGCCCGTCAATTGCTCATGTTTTATCTACCTTAAGCCAACCCACGGGAGTCAAGTTCATGTATATACCTCAAATAGAACTTCGCCAACCACCTACTTCATTCTGGAATCTCCACCGCGTACACAGTTGTTAAAGTGGTTTTCGATATTGGCAGAAAGTATGACAATTACCGATCCCGGCCTCTTTAACAACCAAACATTATTATAATTCATGGTTATTTCATTTTAAAATAGTTCATATTTCGTATCAAAACATATTCATTTCAAAATCATATAAATCCGATATCATTATTCTTTAAAATAATATTCATTTTTCAAAGTCGTAACACTTTCAAAATTTATACACTTAATTATAACACTTTCGAAATCATAATATTGTAGAAACCATAACAATTTGAAAAATGTAACCTTTAGAATCATAGCGATTCGAAAACATAACCCTTTTAGAAATCATAGCATTTTGAAAACATAAACTTAATAAATCATAGCATTTTAAAACATAACCTTCTATGTATTAAAATAATATATGTACTTATAGTTAACATAGTTATTATATAAAATCCATTTTGTTCTACTAAATTATTTATTTGGATATTAAATAAACTATGATTTTAGTTCAATAAAATTTATTACTAAAATATCAAATTAAAGCTGTATTTTCTAATATTAAGTTAAAAGTACATTATTAACTTAAATTTTTATTATCATAGTGAAGAAAATTATTGTTTTTATTATTCAAAATATACCTTTACATTAGTTAAAACTTATATTACTAAGTTAGATTAAAAATTATATTATTAAGTCAAATTGGATTTTAATTAAATTAAAATAGATTATATATTATAAATTAAATCATAAATTGCATTTTTAACCATTCATTGACTTATAAAAAATTTGACTTACAGAAAATAAATATAGAAATTTTTATAAAAGCATTAAATTAAATTAAAGTTAAAATTCATATACTTAAAAATAAAAAATACTTAATAATTTTTAGAAGATTATTTAAAAACCAACCACGGAGTCTGTATAAAATTTTCTAATCTATGGTCAAGTAAATATAGATATATATCATTTCCATCCAAAATTATTAAATTCCCAGGTTTATATCATTTCAATTCGCAATCCCAAGTCAAATAAAAATCATTCGAGCCTATCATCTCAGCTCATAATGATTTTTACTTAATCTAAAGGTTGTTCGGGTATGCATCATTTCAACGCATAGTGAAGGAACTTGCAATTTGAGAACAGAATATGAAATAAACAGAACAATAAATAACATATCATTGCATATTATCATAACTGGTATAACATCAAGTGGAATAACATAATATAAGCATATATTAAATTACTAACATGCATATACATCTCAATACAATTCAAATGACATCAATTCACCAAAATATAAGTATGTAGTCGAGAGTGATTACTCACCTTCCTTGGTTAGAGGAAATGATTTCAAACGAAACACAATAACTCCGAATAAGCTCGACAATCACGGACAAGCTTAAGTGGGAGGAGAATCCACATCCAAAGCTTAGAAAATAAATAAATATATATTGAAATAAATAAATTTACATAGATAAAATAATTTTTTTTTTATAAAGATGCAAATGAATAGGCTAGCCTAAAGGGCTAATAGGCTTGGCCTAGATGGTGGTTTGGCTCGGCCTAAACTTGACTAAGTGGTTCGGTCTATGGGCTTTGGAAGTGGTGGCAAAGGCTCAGCCAACATGGCTTTAGGTTTGGCCAAGGCTAGATCAAAGGGTTTGGTCATGGTTAGGCTATGGCAATGCTCGGCCTAAGGAAAATACAGGGGAAGGCAAAGGGTTTGGAAAAAAGAAGGGATGCTCAGCCTAAGGCTAGGGAACCAGTGGCAAAGGCTCACGGCTATGGAAGTGGTAGGGGTTTGGAAAAATGGATGGTGGCCGAAGTAAATGAAAGGGAAAGGAGAGGAAGGGGTTCGGCCTAGGGTTTGGCAAGAGGAGGCAAAGAAGGTATTGTTGACTGAGAATGGGTGAGTGGTAGGGTTCGACTATGAGTTGATTGTCTAAGGGAGGTCACGACCATAGTTTGGATGATGGTGCTAGAAGGGGTCGGCTTTGGGTAGGGAGGAGGTCGGCCTAAGGAAGGGAAAGAAGGACGTAGAGGTGATGGAAAGTTAAGGAGAAGAGGAGTGTTGGTAAAGAAGGAAAAACATAGAAATTTTAAGGAGGAAGAAGAAACTTATTGTAATTTTTTTTCAGCGGGAAGAAGAAAAGTGAGAAGTGAGAAGTCAAAAACAAAATATGTACGTATATATTTCTCAATAGGTGTCTAATCAGATCATAACCTTTCAGAAGTCCCTCCATATTTCTAGCCCATTAGCCTAAGCCCAACAACACACAAACAAGCTAAATCTAAATCAAATGTAGCCCAAACCCAAGAATAAATAAGATAGACAAATAAAATACAAAATAATTGCATGTAATACGCTGAAAACTGTACATCATGAGATGTAAAAATCAGAATTTAACTAAATGAAAAACAGAGATAATGTTACAATCAAATCCAGCTTCATATAAAAGAATAAAAATTAAATTTCAAATTTAAAATTTTCAACAGGAAGTCAAACTTTGACCAAATTTGACCAAAATTTGAATTTTCAGAATTTTTTTAATTTTATTAAATTTGGAAGAATATTTCACATCAAATCCTAAAAATATACATTAAAATTTCAAATTTATCAATTTTAAAACAATTTAAATCAAAGTTTTCAAGTAAAATTCAATTTAAAATATTTACTGAATTTACAAGTCGTTACACTCTCCCCCGCTCAAAACTTTTTGTCCTCGAAAAGGAACGAGACACGGTAAAAGCAAAGAAAGATAAGATAAAATAACAAATAGTACCTAGAACAAACAATTCCAGATTCGAAGTATGCATGCTCTCCTTCGTCTCCCAAGTACAATCCCGATCATCAGTACTTCACTACACTTTGACCAGGTTGACAGATTTCCTTCTCAGCTGCTTCGTACCTCTATCGATAATACAAACTATCTTCCTCGCAACAATAAAGTTTAGCTCAACATTCAAACTCTCGAAAGCAAAAGGCTGAACAACCAAAGATGGATCATGAATATATTGACGAAGGTGCGAAGCATGGAACCCATTATGCACTCCAGAAAGCTTCTCGGGCAAATCCAAACATTAAGACAAAGGACCAACTCTCTCTAAGATGCGAAAACGACCAATGAACCTATGAGCAAACTTCCCTCTTCGACTAAACCGAATTACATTCTTCAATGGAGAGACCTTAAGGAAAACCTGATCACCAATAGAAAAATCCAGACTCCTCCCACGCCTATCAGCATACTTTTTCTTCCTATCCTAAGCAATCCTCTTCTTCCTCCTAATCTCCTCAACCTTCTTAAAAGCCCCTAGAATCATACCAGGACCAAGAACCAAATGATTACCGGATTCAATCCATCAAGATGGAGATTTGCAAGGTCGTCAGTAAAGAGCAGCAAACGGAGCCATTGCGATACTTGCCTAAATTCAAAAGATGGAATAAGATAGATAAATGTTTAAGACAACCTTAAACAGAAGATTTGAGATTATACCGGATAACTATTGTTATAGATGAATTCAATGAGATGGAGATGATCTTCCCAAGGTCCTCCATAATCAAGGACACAGGCACGAAGAAGATCTTTCAAAATCTGATTCAATCTTTCCGTTTGATCATCGGTCTGCGGATGGTAAGTAGTGCTCAGATTCAGGCGAGCACCCAAAGCTTCCTGAAATGTTCTTCAAAACTGGCTGGTAATGATGGGGTCTCTTGTTGGGATCTCGATTTTGATTATGACAAACTATATAAAATATTTTATGCATACTAATCATTTTTGCAAGAGATTTGTTGTAGATTCTTTTTCAAAAGTTTAAAGCTGAGTATGGTGTGTTTAGAGTCTGTACTTTACTTAGAAATTTGTTAAAATCTCTCCTGAATTGATACACACACACACACACACACACACATATATATATATAAATACATGCACACACATTCACACACATGCACAAATGTCTAAATTCAGACATCTGAATACATTCATTCAGACGTCTGAATGCTGAAACTAGAATATTGTTTCACAATATTCAAATGTCTGAATGAAAATCTTCAGATGTCTGAATTTGGTAATAATTTGCCTAAAAGCTTGCTGTTTGCATTTTAATCTAATTAAGAAGTCTAAATTATTTTGATTCAAAGTCTGAATATCTCTAACTGCTATTTTCTTGAATAGTCACTTCTCTTCACCGAAGAGAAACATTTTCAAAATCAATGGTTGCACCTATTCTTTTCAGTATAACTTTTCATCTATAGTTGCAGCTCTTTATACACTATAAATAGATTACAGAATTCAACAAACAATTCACCGAGTTTACTTTCTATATTCCTGAATTCTCATCTATTCTTAAGTTTTCAAATTGCACTCAAATTGCTTACATACTTTGATCATTGATCACTTTATCTTCAACAATTCTCAAAGCACATCACACTGTATGTCATAATGGAGCAGAATATAGGAAGATTGTATTTAATTGACTTATCAGTGTTATTTAAGAACACACTACAGTCAGATACATTTGTTATTTGTAAAGAAGTCCTGTTCGATTGCTCAAGCGGTAGAAGTCCTATTCGGTTGCTTAGGCGGTTGAAGTCCTATTCAGTTGCTCGGGCGGTGTAAATCTATTCCTTCAGGTTAAGTGAGGGTTATTTTAGTGAAATTCCAGAAGGAGTCTGGGACTGGACGTAGGACGGTGCTCCGAACTTGTATAAAAACCTCTAGTGTCATTTACTTTACTGCATTTGCTGTTTATTTATTTATTCCACACAAGTAGTTTATCCGTGTTACTCGATCCTATAACATAGCTTCTTTTCATTTAGTATCAAAGCAAGGTTTCATCTAACTGTAACATAGTTATTTGATTCTTTGCGAATACGGATAGTAACACTAGCACTAGTACTATAAACACTAGCACTCTAAGTACTAACACCAGTTTTATAGAAGGTCAATCCTATGCTTGACCTCCATTTTTCAATGGTTTGAACTATAATTCTTGGGCTACTCGTATGAGAATCTATATGCAATCAAATAGTTTTGAATCATGGAATGTCACACAAAATGAATACACTCTTCCTACAGATAATACTCCACATGGACAAACACTCAAAAATTAGATGTCTCTGCCAATGCTAAAGCCATGAACATGTTATTTTGTGCACTAGATAGAAATGAATTTAATCATGTTAGCATGTGTTAAACTGCTTATGAAATATGGAGAACACTTAAAATCACACATGAAGGAACTAACAAAGTCAAACAAAGCAAAATCTCTATGCTCCAAAATCAGTTTCAAAATTTTAGAATGAAGCAAGATGAATCCATCAATGATATATACTCCAGATTTCAAGATACTATCATTCACAATTAGGATTAGGAGAAAAGTTCACTGATTTTGATATTGTATCGAAAATCCTAAACTCTTTAATGGATGAATGGGAAAGAAACGTCCTGACTATTGAAGAAGCTAATGACCTCTCGACCATAAAACCAGAAGAGTTAATAGAAAATCTAATGTCCTATGAAGTGAATTTGCAGGCAAAACGAGTACAAGCGTAGGACAAAAAGAACATAGCTTTCGATGCTGAAGAATAAAAGGATGAAGATTCAGATGAAGAAGATCTAGCATTTATTACCAAAAATTTCAAAAAGTTCTTGAAATTCCCGAAAAACAATAGAAACAATGAAAAAAGGAACTTTCCAAGCAAACCATCATCTTTAGTACTAGAATGTTTTAATTGCCATAAGAAAGGTCATACTCAGAAAGAATGTCCAGAACTAAAGAAAAAATACTTCAAAGGCAGAAAAGATAAGAAAAAGAAAGCATTCTCCGTGACATGGGATGATTCAGAAACCTCTTCATCAGATAGCAGCAGTGATAGTGAAAACGAGCAAGCTAATGTTTGCTTTATGGCCACTGAAAATGAGGTTAGTGATTTTACCTTTGATGATATGATAGAGATAAATTCAGAGCTAGTTGACACTCTCAAAAATCTCAAAAGAAAATATAAGGAGACTCATGAACATCAGAACAAAGCAGAATTCGAAAGAGATATGCTTAAAGATGAGAAGAAAATACTTGAGGAAGAACTTGAAATATTACAAGAATTATTCTCTAATATTAATTCTCAACTCACTCTTTTGAGTCAAGAAATTGAAAATCAAAAAGAGAAGAATGACGCTCTTGTTTCCAAAAATAACAAATTAAAGACAAAGGTAAAATTGATAGAATTAGATAATACTAGTCTCAAAACTAAGTTAGAAAGCATCGCCAAAAATATTTCAAACTCTAATAAAGGAAGAGAAACTTTATCTAAAATTATTGATAGCTCTCAATCTGTTTCAAGTAGGAAAGGATTAGGATATGTTAAGAAAACAAAAGCTCCACCTAAAAAGGAAATTGGAAGAAATATCAAGCCTACTACAAAAAAGTCAAAAAGGAATACTTACCCAAAAAACATAAAAATTTGGGCTCCTAAAACAAACAACAGTTTGATTAGGAAGAAATATATTAATACCTTTTTGGAGACAGTTCATAAGAATAAAGATTATGTTTTCAAATGGGATAATGAACCTTCTTGGGCTTGGTTTCCTAAGATCTAACTCTTAGGACCCTAACAAAAGGTGGGTACCAATATAATTCCTTATTTTTGCAGGTCCCACTTAAAAAGAGAGGAAAATGGATACTCAACAGTGGTTGCTTAAAACATATGACAAGAGACAAAGATATGTTATCAAACATTACTTACTCAATGGAGGCTCCATCACATTTGGAGACAATTCCAGAGGCTATATCATCGGCAAAGGCGATGTAAACAACAACGGTATTTCAAATTTACCTCTTATTACAAATGTTTTACTAGTCAAGAATTTGAAACATAATTTACTTAGTATCAGCCAATTATGTGACAAAGGATTCAAAATACATTTTATGAAAATAAATGTAGTATTTTGATCAATATCAAAATCTTATCTTTGAAGGAAATAGAAACAGAAATATCTATGTTCTGAATATGAAAATAAACCATAACTCAGATATGTGTTTAATAGCCAAAGAAAATGATCTTTGGTTATGGCACAAACGATTCTGTCACATTAAGTTCAAAGCTATAAATAAGCTTTCTAAAAATGATTTAGTAGAAGATCTACCAAGAATGAATTTTAGAATTGATCATATTTGTGATGCATATCAGTTAGGGAAATTAACTAAGTCATCTTTTAAATTTAAAAAGGTTATTTCAACTTTATAATCACTTGAATTACTACATGTGGATTTATTTGGACCAACACAAGTACAATCCATTAATCATAGTAGATATGTGTTTGTAATTGTTGATGATTTTTCTAGATATACTTGGACTTTTTTTATGAAAAATAAAAGTGATACTTTTTATAATTTTAAATTTTTGTCAAAAGAATTCAAAATTTTAAGGGATTGAAAGTCAAAAACATTAGAAGTGATCATGGAGGTGAATTCGAAAATGAAGCCCTTGAACATTTTTGTAAGAAGAAGGGAATATTCTATAATTTTTTGTTTTCTAGAATTCCATAACAAAATGGAGTTGTAAAACGTAAAAATAGAATCTTACAAGAATGTGCAAGGACTTTGTTAAATGGAAGTACGTTACCAAAACATTTCTAGGCTGAAGCAGTTGCAACAGCCTGTTATGTTTTGAATCGTGTTTCTATTCGACCACTAACTAAGAATACTCCTTATGTACTTCTTAATGGTCGAAAACCAAATATTTCCTATTTTAAAGTTTTCGGTTCAAAATGTTTCATTTTAAACACAATAGATCAACTTGGCGAATTCGGTCCAAAATTCGACGAAGGAATCTTTGTAGGATATTCAGATCGAAGAAAAGCTTATCGACTTTATAATAAAAGCACCAATATCATCGAAGAAACACTTCAAGTCGATGAAAATTTTAATCAAATTCAAGTGTAAGATATGATGAAGAATTCCCTAATAATATCACAAATATAGAAATTTCAAATTCTGAAAATAATGAAAGCATAGTTCACAATAATAACGAATTAAGATCTCCACCTAGATTATTAAGGGATCATCCTTCCATTAATGTCATTGGATAACTCAATTCATCTGGTAGAACAAGAAGTCGATTAAATCAAATAGGCCATGTATCTTTCCTTTCTCATATTGAACCTAAAAATATTAAAGAAGCATCCACCGATGAAAATTGGTTAATCGCTATGTAAGTTGAGCTAAACCAATTTGAAAGAAATGACGTTTGGGATTTAGTTCCAAGACCTAGTGATCAATCACTTATTGGTACAAAGTGGGTCTTCAAAAATAAAGGAGATGAACAAGAGAATATTACTAGGAATAAAGCTAGATTAGTTGCATAGGGATATAATCAAGAAGAAGGTTGACTATGAAGAAGCGTTTGCTCCAGTCGCTAGACTAGATGCAATACGAATCTTACTAACCTATACATGTTTTCATAACTTTAAATTATATCAAATGGATGTTAAAAGTGCTTTTTAAATGGTTTTATAAAGGAAAAGGTTTATGTTGAACAACCTCCTTTATTCGTACACGAACAATTTCTAGATCATGTCTATAAACTTAAAAAGGCCTTATACGGTTTGAAACAAGCACCTCGTGCTTGGTACGATAGTCTTAAAAGATATTTAATAGATTCTGGTTTCAAAATTAGGAAGGTTGATCAAACTCTTTTTATTAAAAGAAACAAGAAAGATATTTAATTGTTCAAATTTATGTCAATGATATAATTTTTGGATCCTCAAATGAAAACTTATGTCAGGAATTTTCTAAAATAATGACCAAAGAATTTGAAATGTCACATATGGGTGAATTAAATTATTTTCTTGCCTTACAAATAAAACAATTAGAAAATGGTATATTTATAAATCAAGAAAAATATTGTAACAATCTAATTAAACACTTCGGTATGGAAGATACTTCTACCAAACCAACTCCTATGAGTACAACTATACATCTAGATAAAGATGAAAGTGGCGAAAGTATTGACCAAAAATTATATCGAAGTATGATTGGATCGTTACTATGTTTAACAGCTAGTAGACCTGACATAATGATGAGTGTTTGTTTATGTGCAAGATTTCAAGCAGATCCTAAAGAATCACATGAGCAGTGAAACGCATATTACGGTATCTTAATAAAACCAAGGACTTTGGATTATTCTATCCAAAGGAATGTCCTTTTGAATTAGCGTCCTATAGTGACACTGATTTTGGAGGAAGCTGGACAGATAGAAAAAGTACGAGTGGGACTTGTTACTTCATTGGACGGTCTCTTTTATCTTGGTTTAGTAAGAAACAAAACTGTGTGTTCGACATGTGAAGTAGAATATATTTCTGCAGCTTTGGCATGTGCTCAAGTTATCTATATGCAACAAACACTACAAGATTTTGGTTTTAATTTATCCAAATCAACTATTTATTATGATAATTCTAGTGCTATAAATTTATCTAAAAATCCTGTAAATCACTCACGAACAAAACATATTGACATTCGTCATCATTTTCTTGTGATAACATTGAAAAAGATCTGATAAATCTAGAATTTGTTTCCTCTGACAATTGGCAGATATCTTTACAAAACCGTTAAATGAAAATACTTTCATCAGTCTAAGACGAGAACTTAGAATTGTCTAGTTTAAAGATTTATAATTTTTCATAATTTTTAAAAAAAAAGGGAGAGTCTTCCAACACTCGTACTCAGAATCTCATACTCGGTAGTCTACTGTTATACCACTTCACTACTTTATCTTTTTATGGAACCTTAGTTTGTTTGTATATTTCTATTTACCTTTCATTCATCCTCTTTTTTCTATGGTTATTATAATCCTAACCATAAAAAATCTTTCTATTTTTATTATGACTCTAACTATATATTACTTTGCCATACTTTCTTCTTATTGCACCAGAATTCATACAATTTTTTTAAGTTCCAAATATTTTTTTTCAAAATGTCATCTCAATACAATTCAGAATCATCTGATCTCTCTTATACTTCTCCTTCCCCGGGATCGGTAAATTTACCAACTCCAACATCAATTTACGAACCGGTTTCGATTGTTCCACCTTCAACTCATATTGGATATACTCCACCTATTAAAAGAATAAAACCATCTCTCTTTTTTGGATCACCATCTACAAAAGAGAAAATAGATGATATTCATCACTACCAGAGAGAAATATTAGAATTACAGTGCACTACGAACAAAAAATTAATGCCAAATGGTTGAGCTTTTTGGAGCAAGTCGCATTAAAATTCTGTGGTTCTTCCTCCAAACACACAGTTCATTAACCATCTCCTTTTCGCTCTCTAAATTGTCACAATCCTTGGGAACCATCACCACAACGTCCATCGATATTTCCAAATTCTTGGGAACGTGGCAACAGATGGTCTCCAATTTGACAATTTGTAGATAACACTAAAATTGAAGAAGATGCATATCATACTCCAAGCTCTTTTTCCAAATCTCTTTAATTTTTTGTTGTTTATATACTATTGTTCATTCGTTATTTCTTTCTGATTGTTCTAAACTTGTATTATTCAAAATATTTAATTATATATATTCTTTCTATATTCAATAAGGTTGATATGAGCCTCGGTGCAGATTCAGACGGCTGTTTTATTTAAAACAGATGTCTGAATATTAAAGATAGAATTTTTTTACCCAGATTCAAACGTCTGAATCATACAAAACAGACGTCTGGATTTGGTTGAAATTGAATTATTTCTTTGCGGGTTGCAACTCAAAGCAATTCTGACGTCTGAATCAAATAATTCAGACGGGTGAATTTTCTCTGAGCCATTTTTTCTCCTTGCCTCTTTTATTTTCTTTCCACTAATACTCTTGCTTTTTAATCCACTACATATTACCTTTTTCACTTCATTCCCAATTATTTCAGAACCCTAGCCCCCATTTTCAAGTCTTCCAAACTTTTTACCTTTCCTCTAACTCTTTAATGGCACCAAGATCAAAACGTACTGGAGAATCAACCTCCGGACCATCCGAAGATCAGATTAGGCAATGGCTATGGAACGATGTTGCTGTTTCCTGGTATAATTCTATGAAGAATTCCAACATTTTTGAAGGAGAATTCATGAAATTCCTGGATTTTGCAGCTTACCGTATTAGAGAGTTGGCGGAACAATTCTACTTTGATAGCTTAGTTGGGTATACTCTTAACAATGTCAAGATTAATCATCTTATGATCAAACTTTTTCTTGCAAATTTCAATTTGGATCATCATAATCCCCAAAATCGAGAAGATTGTGTTTGGTCAATAGTTTATGGCATAAAAATCTTCTTACCTTTACAAAGACTAGGTAATATTCTAAATTGTCCTTATCAAGGAATTGATATTAATGATATTGAAATTGATATGGATCATCGAGATGAAGTTTCACATTGTTTTTTGTCCGATCAACTTATAAATATAGGTAATTAAAATCTACCTTCTTAAAGCCACAAGCTAGACTCATTCACCGTGCATTTATTTGTTCTTTACAACCAAGGACGGGGAGTAATGAAAAAGTTTATAAAAAAAATTCCAAGCTCTTTATTCAATATACTCCAACCAACAAGTGAATTGGGACAAAATTATTTTGGATGAATTTCAAGACATCACAATCTGGAGGAAATAAAAAACCATCCATTATGGTGCTTATATTATGCGCATCCTCCTCAATGTCGGCATACCAATGCTCGAGTTCGATTTTACAACTATTAGTGAGTTAGGCGCTAAAACTTTAGGATTGATGGGTCTTCCACCACGAACTCCTCCTCAACAAATCATCTCCTTCCATCAATGGTCTCAAAATGTTCAACAAGGTGTTCCTCAACCTCGAGACACTAATATTGCTTCTTCTCATACTCAACATGAAGAAGAAGAGGAGGATGATGATACCATTCATGAGATTGGCCCGGACACTTCTTCAAGACAAGCCATTATCACTCTCTCCCGAAATCAATCAAAGATTCATCGAGACATTAAGACACTTGAGAAGAAGACGGAGAGAAAATTCAACTCGATCAAGGGCTTTCTTAATAAAATATGGGATCGAATTTCTTGCTCCGGTTCTTCATCCACTCAAACTTTAATAATGATGATCCGTCTATTTCTAGTCAATTTTAATTATCTATGTCTGTTTTAAATTACATTTGATTTGATTATGCTTTAACTTCGTTTGTCAAGTTGTATGAAATATTTTTAACTATTACTCCTATTGTTCCTTCATGTATTAAATATTCTTCTTGCTTTCATGAGATGATTCGTCTATTGTTATCTATGCTCTTTCTTTTTGTCGATGACAAATGGGGAGAAATCTAAAAATTGTGCATATTGACAGGGGGAGTAACAATATTATGAATATTTATATTGATGATTGTATAGTTGTCATCTTCAAAAAGGAGGAGAATGTTGGAATCTCGATTTTGATTATGAAAAGCTATATAAAATATTCTGTATACTAATCATTTTTGCAGGAGATTTGTTGCAGATTCTTTTTCAGATGTTTAAAGCTGAGTATGGTGTGTCTAGAGTATGCACTTTACTTAGAAATTTGTTAAAATCTCTCCTGAATCGATATATATATATATATATATATATATATATATATATATATATATATATGCACACACATGCACACACATGCACAAATGTCTAAATTCAGACGTCTAAATACATTCATTCAGACTTCTGAATGCTGAAACTAGAATATTTTTTTCACAGTATTCAAATGTTTGAATGAAAATTTTCATACGTCTGAATTTGGTCAAAATTTGCCTAAAATCTTGTTGTTTGCGTTTTAATCTAATTCAGAAGTCTGAATTATTTTGATTCAGACGTCTGAATATCTCTAACTGCTATTCTCTTGAATAGTCACTTCTCTTCACCGAAGAGAAACATTTTCAAAATCAATGGTTGCACTTGTTCTTTTTAATATAACTTTTCATCTATAGTTGCAACTCTTTATACACTATAAATAGATTACAGAATTGACTTATCAGTGTTATTTAAAAACACACTACAGTCAGATACATTTGTTATTTGTAAAGAAGTCCTATTCGGTTGCTCAGGCGGTAGAAGTCCTATTTGGTTGCTTAGGCGGTTGAAGTCCTGTTCGGTTGCTCTGGCAGTGTAAACCTATTCCTCTAGGTTAAGTGAGTGTTATTTTAGTGATATTCCAAAAGGAATCTGGGACTGGACGTAGGACGGTGCTCCAAACCAGTATAAAAACCTCTAGTGTCATTTGCTTTACTGTATTTACTGTTTATTTACTTATTCCATACAAGTAGTTTATTCATATTACTCCATCCTATAGCATAGCTTCTTTTCATCTCTATCACAAGCGATACTCATCTGAATACCATGAAGTCGAACAATCTCTCTCATATAAATCTCAGCTAAACTCAAAGCAGAACGGTTGGACCTGATCGGAATGAAATGAGCTGACTTAGTCAATCTATCCACAATTACCCAAATACTCTCATTACCTCTCCTAGTCCTCGGTAATCCATCAATAAAATCCATAGAAACCTGTTCCTATTTCCAATTAGGAACCTCGAGGGGTTGCAATAATCCAGCAGTCTTCTGATGATCGGCCTTGACATGTAGACAAGTCGCACACTTACTTACAAAAAGGGAGATATCACGCTTCATACCACTCTCCAATAAAGATTCTTCATATCCCGATACATGTTCGTTGCACTGGATGAATAGAAAGTATGGACCGATGATTTTCCCGAAGTAACTCTTGCCTCAATCCATCGACATTCGGGACACAAATCCGATTATTAATCCTCAAAATCCCTTTATCATCGATCTGCGCTCCACTTCCATCTTGGCTACTACTAACTCTGCTGCAAACATTCTCCTTAATAAGCCTCAGCATCTCATCCTTATCCTGCTTAGAAACAATATGATCCATAAGAGAAGAAGAAACAACAAGCTTACACAACACCGCCTTCTTCCGACTCAAGGCGTCGACGACAACATTAGCTTTATCGGGGGTATAGTTGATGTCAAGGTCATAAGAATCAAGAAACTCAAGCCATTTAACCTACCTCTGATTCAAATCCTTCTGGGTGAAAATATACTTCAAAGACTGATGATCCGTAAAGAGCTCAAACTTAGTTCGCAAAAGATGATGTCTCCATAGCTTCAAAGAAAAAACCATGACAAGCAATTCCAAATCATGGGCTGCATAATTGGCTTCATGGGTCTTCAACTGACGACTGGCATAAGTAATATCCTTTCCATCCTGCATCAGAAATAGCTCCCAAACCATCACGACTAGCATAAGTACATACCATAAATCCCACATTTCCATTTGGATGATAAGAATTGGTGCAGAAGTAAGCATGTGCTTTAACTCATTCAATGCAGCTTCACACTTATCATTCCATATAAACTTAGCATTCTTACAAGTCAAAGCAGTGAGAGGTGCAACAATCCGAGTAAAACTCTCAATAAATCTTTGATAATAACTAGCAAGGCCCAAAAAGCTACGGATATTAGATGGAGTCCTAGGAATTTCCCAATCCTAAAATAGAATAGGGAAAATAAGAACTACAGAGAAAGATAAAATAATTAATTTATAAAAGAAAGAAGATAAGATAGGCTTACATTGATCGCAACGATCTTAACTGGATCAGCAGAAACTCCATTACCAGAAATAATATGCCTGAGAAATCGGAATTTATCCTTCCAGAAATGGCATCTCGAGAATTTAGCTTTCAACTGATGACTCCTAAGAATTCCAAGAACAAAGCTCAAATGCGATTCATGCTCCTCCTCAGACTTAGAGAAGACAAGATTATCGTCGATGAAGACTAGAACAAACTTGTTAAGAACATCACGGAAAATACTATTCATAAGATCAATAAAGAAAGCTGGGGAATTAGTCAAACTGAAAGGCATAACTAACCATTCATAGAAATCATTCTCAGTAAGTTTTGGGAATACTTTCCTCAGCAACTCTGAGCTAGGGGAAACCTGTCACGATCCAAATTCCAGCGTTCGAAAATCGACACCCGTACTCCGCTGTACTTAAATGCCGCAGATTCAAACGTTGAAATTCAAGTCATGCGGAAGCTTATAACACATCAAGTTTAACAACATAGCGGAAGAAAAAGAAACGAATATCATATACAACTCCAATGAATACAATATCCAATGATATACAACAATGATATCAAAATGATACAAGAATAACAGAGACAATAAACAACAGCGGAAAACAGATAGCAAAAGAAATAACTCCAATATCAAACTACAACAGTATCCCATTTTCAAATGCAAAGGCTCAAAACTCCAAAGATCTCCAATCCAATAAGCGAGAACCAGTATCAAGTTGTACCAAGCTAAGCAAGGTCAGTCATCCTAACTAAATACTTTAATATTCAAAATGGCCAAAGAATACCAAAGAGAAAGCTGAAAGCTACTGAATCAATATCTACTATCTGAAAAAACCCAACTCTAGACTACCCGTGTGGAAAATTGTGGGCACCCAGAGTTTAGGAAAGGAATAATGAACTCCGGGTCAGTCACGGGACTGGTGTGAGCAAACGAAAACATTTTTTATCTTTGAAAACAAACAAAAGAATTAAAATTTGAAATCCGCAATGCTTTTAAGAAAATGAAACTACCATAAGACCTCCCACCACACACACAATGCAAACGCAGATTTGGAGGAGATTTCTTCATCTGATTGTCAAAAATGCTTGATACGTGAGATCCTTTGATATATTACTATAGGTACATAGTGGAAAACATTTCAAAAGTATAATATTAATCTTAGCCAGACATTTCGTACTATGCCTACTATAGCTACCATCCAAACAGTGGGGTGCCACCATAAGTAGATGGCAGGTTATACAACTAAAACCGTACAAGGCGCGTATTGTTTTATTTGGATTTCCAACAAATGGTCAGGCAAAGGAACTTCCCAAATAAAATGGACTTCTCTGGAGGGACGCCCCCGAGAATCTAACCTGATCTCTGCTAGACAAGGTCGGGTTACCTCTGTAACTAGGTAACTACTGACACAAGCATGCCATCCCTCGGTCGTTTGCGACCTTTATCCGAGGTACCTCTCAACCAACAACCACAAAGCAATAAGTTCGCAGCAACTACAAAGTAAGTATATGGGTTCCATTCCATGATACCACCTATAATCCAGAAGGAAATGGACATACCCTCAGAGGGTGCTACCCTCAAATAACCTTGCTGCTACGATTCCTGTTTCGACCATAACCGGGTTGTGAGGTTCGACGAAGTCTCGTCCACAAAGTTACGCTTTACCCAAAAGCCATGCTTCGATCAAAAAATGATCAACAACACTTCGTATGCCACATTACCAAATTAGGGATGTATCACTGGTAACCATCAACTACATAACCTCTGAGCTCGTACGTCTCAAAGAAGGGTGTTAAGCTAAGAGAATAAATCTCCACAACCAAACAGAAATGTATCTGATAGAAACCGGTTTTACATCTCAAAGTGTAATGTCAGACACACATCCATACAAGACTGTTCCGGGTTCGAACAGAACCGAAGGCACTTCCAAAGAAGCCCTTGCAATCCGGGCATCCTCAATCCCGATCGGACTCCCTATCACATATGGAGATCTCTTTACCGGAGCAACTCAGTGCAGAGTCATTCGACAGGTTATCCTAGCGTTCTCAAAGACACCTGGTCTTCACCAACGTCTTCAATTGCTATCCATTTACGACATATCATATATTCGGAACGGGTTATATGACCCAAAGGTCCTCTCTCGGCTAAACCGAATAGTGAGCGCAATATTTAAAAACCATATGGATATGGGATTTCAGTTAAGTCACAACTTTTAAAATCCAAAACTTTCCTTTAAAATGGTTTAAACCAATTACCATTTCAAATCTTTAAAAAAAATTATTCCACAAAGTTCACCCAGTTTCACAAAGATTCATTCACGGCTTTCAAAACCATTTCCTTTTCAAATTGGATTAACTTATCCTATTATTAATCAAAACTCAATTCATTGCTTTCAAACCCATTTCCAAAGATTCATTCACAATTCTCAATTTAAATCTTTTATATACAAGATACACCATTAAAATCTTCTTCAATTTCAAAACAAGATACAACTATCGTTCACAAAGATTCATTCATAGCTTTCAAAACAATTTCATTTCAATTTGAAATCTTTTCAACATAAATTGGAAATTCTTTCTTTATATGAAAGCTATTATTATTTGAAAACAAATAGTTTTCATTTCGGAAAAAAATCCAATTTCATTTGCACGAGTTATATCTCTTTAAGTATAAAATTTGGTTAAATTCAAATTTCCCAAAATGATACTTTTTACAATGGTTCAAAACCCATATAAACATGTTTATAACTTGAATAACATTTTTAAACCAAAATTTTCAAACATAGAATTCAATTTCAAATCTTGAATTCAAATTAAATTATTTGAATTTCAAAACTTAATCAAGTTATTCAAAAATAACTTTTTTCTTTGAAAACACCCAATTCATTTCGAAAACCATTTGGATTCAAAATTCAAATTTAAAACTATTTCAAAAATCTATGACTTAACCGATTTCCTCGTGAATTCTGTATTGTGTGTGTATAGTGTAGTCCAGGGGTTTTACACACAATAGTGCAACAACATCAATCATCACAGATTCAATCATATTAATATTGATAAGCGGTATAACCCATAACGCTTATCTTCGTTTACAGATTCGCAGATAAAGTAGATTTATCAATTACAAAGATTCACCATTACGATTCGATGTGGGTTTCGGATAACCGACTAGAATCCGACTCCCTGTCGCATCAAAATTTAAGTGTCATTTTATGCGTCAAGGGGTTTTGCATTTTCATACAACAGTATATTCATCACAAATATAATAGCTCAGCACAAAGCATCACATAGCATCACATCACATATCAAATATATCAATCCATCATAAAGCATTCAATAGAAATCAGACATCTAAAATTAAGATGAATAATTAGGGTGGTTTTTAAATTTATCAACCACATAATTACTTTCATTAGTAATCTTTAATCAACGATTATTATCATTAATTTCAATTGATTAAGTTTTAATCACTTTCAATAATTAATCATTTCTTTAATTAATTATCTTAATTAATTAACCCTTAATTATAATTAATTAAATCTTAATTACTTTTATTAATTAATTATTCCTTAATTAATTACTTTAATTAATTACTCCTTAATTAATGATGATTTCTTAATCACTTTATGTTAATTAACCTTTAATTATCTTCTCTTAATTACTTTCACTAAGTAATTACTATTTTTATTAAATCATTCATTAATTACTTGATTAATTAACTTGAATTATTAATTAATTTACTTTAATTTCTTACATTAAGTAATTTACTTCACGTAATTAATCTTTTTAACAAATAAAATCTATTAACCATTAAAACATTAATTATTTAACCCGAACAAATAAAGTTTATTAATCATTTAAAACATTCTAATATTATTAAGTTAAAATAACTTTTCAAAACAAAGGTTGTATTTATTTTAAATCATTTTAAAACTTGGTAATTTAAAACAAATTTGTTCTTAAAAAAAACTATCTTAACTAGTTCAAACTGGGTTAACATTTAATCTTTACCAAAAACTCAAAACTATTTTAATAAAAAAATTTCAAAGTGAACTTGATTTTCCTTTTAAAAACTGAACTGTTTCTACCCCAACACCAATGACCCGAGTATTGCTTCGAGTTCCTCACCAACTTTCCCGGGCAATTCCATTCTTTTCCCGAGTTTCCCTTTCTTCTTCTCTTTAACCCTGTTTTCCATTTTTTAAATTTAAAAACTACTGCATATACTAAAACCGGAAAACGACACGGTAGTATACTCGAGCAACACCCTAGAATTCTCGAGTTCATCTTCGAGTCCCACCCTCTTCTTCTTCTTCTATTACTGACACAATCATACACATGTGCATCGTGAACATAAATCTGAACTCCTCCGATCGCTGCTCCAATCATCAGCACATCGACTACGACTCCATCAATCTTTACAACCACCCAGGTCATCGAGATAGCCTCAAAATCAAAATTAAAACATTTGGTCGAACTGGAACAAAGCAACTTCGATCAAAATCCTCCTCGTCCTCCTTACTCCGACCACCAGAATCGCCGTGACTCCAGTCAAATCATCGCCAAGCTTCCACGAACCAAATCCCAAAGCCACATCGAACTCGATGAATCAGAGAAAAGGTAGTGGTACAAACTACTCAGTTCATCCAACTTAGGGTTAGAAACTAAATTTGTTCGCCACCGACACCACGTTGATCAAACAAACCATTGAATATTTTTCCAAGCCTCGTCGTACCTTCCCCTATCTCCAGACCAAGCCTCAACCACCCAGTATCAGTAAATCATCAGGAATCACCAAAAATGCATTTTCCAGTCATTTCAGAAATGCACTCCCAATATTAATTTAAAAATTTTGATTTTTGTTTTAAAAATCCTCGTTTTCAAAATCAATTCTAGTTATAATTATGAATCAGAAATCTAAGATGATGGATTTCACCATACATTTATGTTTCTTCTGTTCTTTTCTGTTCCCAGAAGTATTTCAAACTTTATTTTACTTGAAACTAATTTTAAACATTAACTTAGGAATAATCAAACATACAATGTTTGAATTCTTAATCCTAATAAAGTCCAGGTGAGTAAGTTGGATTTTTTGATCAAAATTTAACTTTACAGAACCCAGAACAGAGGGGATTAAATATAACAGACATGCATACTTGCAATACAAATAAACACATGGAAAACTCATATCTATGCCCAAACACAGTAACATTCATCTCAGAATTCTCAAACAAACAGACATATATATGTTTACTTAGATTTAAATTTTAAAAGTTTACTCACAGGCATTTCAAAAACAAGAAGGGTAAAGTTTTGCTCACCTGAGTTGGAATAGAGAACCAGACTGTTTTGATTAAATTTGCATTTGATTTACTTGATCCTCTGCTTTGTTTTAAATTTCCTGAAGCTTCAAACTCAGGTTGAAGACATTGATTTTCCAGGTTTGAAGATTGCTTTGATCTTCAGGCTTGCTTCAATTTTGCTTTGGACTAATTTATCTATGTTTCCAGGTTGATGACTTTGAACTTTCTATTTTGTTCTTGTTTTGAGTTTCCAGATTTTACTTGCTTTGATTTTAAAACTTGAATTACAGATTTGCTTTGAAATACTCAACTTGAAGGAGAAGAATGCACAGGCATTGAATAAATGCAAGCTAGATGATTTTCATCTCAGATTTGAAACATAGGACTTGGAAATGAAAATGATTTGCAGTTTTGATTTTGAAATTGATTTACAGATTTATGATCTTGGATTTTAATAGATAAACAGGTTACAGATTTCTGGTTTGAGGATGAATTCATTATAGATTTGTTTGAGAAATGGTTTAAGTTTTAAGTTTTTTTTCTCTTGGCTTTTGAATTAGGAAGATAGAAAAAGTATGAAGAGAAGAAGGCTTATTTTTTTATAATTTTGAGATTTAATAAAAATAAAAGAAAAGTGAAAATTAAGGAGTGACGCATGTTTAAACATTTAACAATTGTCATAACTCTTTTCAATCAATTAACACTTGCTATATTAAGCCTTAATGTTTTTACACTTGTCCTTTAAGTATTAAATATTTATTTTTAATGTAAATAAAAAGCTTTTACTTAATGTACTATTTCTTATCTAAATATATATATCTGAATTTCTTTTTATTGAAAATGTAATAAAACTAATTATATATAAATAAAAGCTCATCCAAATATTTTTAAAATGTCTATCTTTTGAAATTTAAAATTAAATTCAAATTAAAATTAAATTTGAAAGTCCAATTTAAAGTCAACTTAAATACACATATATAATCAACAAACATATGTATATTATAGGATTTAACCTTTAAACAATTGTTCGCAAATCATTTGTATTTAATTCAAAATATAAATTTTTTTTAAAATTATATGTATATTAAAATTAGAACACAAATTCTTATTGATTTTAAAATATAATTTTAAATCTAATTTATTTTTCAACACATTTATATTTGAATTTCAAATCCAAATTTCAATTTATTCTCAATATTTATTTTGAATCTCAAATCTATATTCTATTTTAATAATCAGTAAATATACATATATAATAAATAAACAAATATATTGTTAAAACTAGCTACACTTGTTAACATATAAACATTTTATATATTTTTATATTAATTTACCAAATTAATTCTTAATTTAATATAGGAATCAAATTAATTACAAATTTAAATTTGTTTTAAAATAGGAATGTTACATATTCCCCCCTTAAGAAAATTTCGTCCTCGAAATTGGTAAAGGAGGCAATAAAGAATGGATTCATAAAGATAGAGAGACAGTTTCCAAATCAAACTGGGTATCTATTCTGCATTTGGCTTACCAAATCGGAATATCACTAATAATTATGAGAACGAACTCATTCAATACAAGGCATTCGGATCACCAGAACTATGAATATACAGGGATTGGTTAGTTCGAAGGGATAACTAACCATTTGTAAAATATTTCTGGACCCCACAGAATAAACAGATATATGGGTACAATCCCAAAATTTTTAGTTTAAACAACCAAAATACACCTATCAACCATAGCAACCAAAGCAAACAATTCTGACCCATCTGGAGTTTGTGTCCCATGCAAATATATCAAAGCTTCTTCCTGGAGCTGCCAGGAATCATTAAAGAATTGAAAAGACGAATCAAAGGAGATTGATAGAGAAAGTTGTTTCCGCTATTGCAGGGTATCGACCATTTGTAGTGGTACTCCTCTGTTCCCTATCTCGTCCTCTTCTTGCACTCATACTCACTATTAGTGAATATTAAGAGAATTTATTGAGGCACACGGATGGATATCTTAGGGATATACTCATTCTAGGGTATACTTCACCCTATCTCTAATGAGTCACTTAATGTGTTATACTCCCGAGTCAAAGTTTCAACCTTCAGCTCTGATACCAGAATGTCACGATCCAAATTCCAGCGTTCGAAAATCGACACCCGTACTCCACTGTACTTAAATGCCGCAGATTCAAACATTGAAATTCAAGTCGTGCCGGAGCTTATAACACATCAAGTTTAATAACACAGTGGAAGAAAAAGAAATGAATATCATATACAACTCCAATGAATACAATATCCAATGATATACAACAATGATATCAAAATGATACAAGAATAACAGAGACAATAAACAACGGTGGAAAACAGATACCAAAAGAGATAACTCCAATATCAAACTGCAACAGTATCCCATCTTCAAATGCAAAGGCTCAAAACTCCAAAGATCTCCAATCCAATAAGCGAGAACCAGTATCAAGTTGTACCAAGCTAAGCAAGGTCAGTCATCCTAACCAAATACTTCAATATCCAAAATCTCCAAAGAATATCAAAGAGAAAGCTGAAAGCTACTGAATCGATATCTACTATTTGAAAAAAAACCCAACTCTAGACTGTCCGTGTGGAAAATTGTGGGCACCCAGAGTTTAGGAAAGGAACAATAAACTCAGGGTCAGTTATGAACTGGCGTGAGCAAACGAAAACAGTTTTTATCTTCAAAAACAAACAAAAGAATTTAAAATTTGAAATCCGCAATGCTTTTAAGAAAATGAAACTACCATAAGACCTCCCACCACACACATAACGCAAACGCAGACTTGGATGAGATTTCTTCTTATGATAGTCAAAAATGCTTGATACGTGAAATCCTTTGATATTATTACTATAAGTGCATAGTGGAAAACATTTCGAAAGTATAATATTAATCTCAGCCAGCATAAACATTTCGTACTATGCCTACTATAGCTACCATCCAAACAGTGGGACGCCACCATAAGTAGATGGCAGGTTATACAACTAAAACCGTACAAGGCGCGTATTGTTTTGTTTGGATTTCCAACAAATGGTCAGGCAAACAAACTTCCCAAATAAAATGGAACGCCTCTGGAAGGACGCCTCCGAGAACCTAACCGAATCTCTGCTAGACAAGGCCGGGTTATCTCTGTAACTAGGTAACTACTGACACGAGCATGTCATCCCCCGGTCATTTGCGACCTTTATCCGAGGTACCTCTCAACCAACAACCGTAAAGCAATAAGTTTGCTGCAACCACAAAGTAAGTATCTGGGCTCCATACCATGATACCACCTATAATCCAAAAGGAAATGGACATACCCTCAGAAGGCGCTACCCTCAAATAACCTTGCTGCTACGATTCCTGTTTCGACCATAACCGGGTTGTGAGGTTCGACCAAGTCTCGTCCACAAAGCTACGCTTTTCACAAAAGCCATGCTTCGATCAACAGATGATCAGCAGCACTTTGTATGGCACATTACCAAATTGGGGATGTATCGCTTGTAACTATCAACTACATAACCTCTGAGCTAGTACGTCTTAGAGAAGGGTGTTAAACTAAGAGAATAAATCTCCGCCATCAAATAGAAATGTATTTGATAGAAACCGGTTTTACATCTCAAAGTGTAATGTCAGACACACATCCATACAATTCTGTTCCGGGTTCGAACAGAACCGAAGGCACTTCTAAAGAATCCCTTGCAATCTGGGCATCCTCAATCCCGATTGGACTCCCCATCACATATGGAGATCTCTATACCGGAGCAACTCAGTGCAGAGTCATTTGAAAGGTTATCCTATCATCCTCAAAGACACCCGGTCTTCACCACCGTCTTCAATTGCTATCCATTTACGACATATCACATATTTTGAATGGGTTATATGACACAAAGGTCCTCTCCCGGCTAAACCGAATAGTGAGCGCAATATTTAAAAACCATATGGATATAGGATTTCATTTAAGTCACAACTTTTAAAATCCAAAACTTTCCTTTCAAATGGTTTAAACCAATTACCATTTCAAATCTTTAAAAAAATTATTCCACAAAGTTCACCCAGTTTCACAAAGATTCGTTCACGGCTTTCAAAACCATTTCCTTTTCAAATTGGATTAACCTATCCAATTATTAAATCAAAACTCAATTCATAGCTTTCAAACCCATTTCCAAAGATTCATGCACAATTCTCATTTTAAATCTTTTATGTAAAAGATACAACATTAAAATCTTCTTCAATTTCAAAACAAGATTCAACCATCGTTCACAAATATTCATTCATAGCTTTCAAAACAATTTCATTTCAATTTGAAATCTTTTTAACACAAATTGGAAATTCTTCCTTTATATGAAAGCTATTATTATTTGAAAACAAATAGTTTCCGTTTCGAAAAAAATCCTATTTCGTTTGCACGAGTTATATCTCTTTAAGTACAAAATTTGGTTAAATTCAAATTTCCCAAAAAGATAATTTTTAAAATGGTTCAAAACCCATATAAACACGTTTATAACTTGAATAACATTTTTAAACCAAAATTTTCAAACATAAAATTCAATTTCAAATCTTTCAAATTAATTTATTTGAATTTCAAAACTTAATCAAGTTATTCAAAAATAACTTTTATCATTGAAAACACCCAATTCATTTCAAAAACCATTTGGATTCAAAATTCAAATTTAAAACTATTTCAAAAAACTGTGACTTAACCGATTTCCTCGTGAAATCCATATTGTGTGTGTATAGTGTAGTCCAAGGGTTTTACACACAATAGTGCAACAACATCAATCATCACAGATTCAATCATATTAATATTGATAAGCGGTATAACCCATAACGCTTATCTTCGTTTACAGATTCACAGATAAAGTAGATTTATCAATTACAAAGATTCACCATTACGATTCGATGTGGATTTCGGATAACCGACTAGAATCCGACTCCCTGTCGCATCGAAATTCAAATGTCATTTTATGAGTGAAGGGGTTTTGCATTTTCATACAACAGTATATTCATCACAAATATAATAGCTCAACACAAAGCATCACATAGCATCACATCACATATCAAATATATCATTCCATCACAAAGCATTCAATAGAAATCAAACATTTACAGTTAAGATGAATAATTTGGGTGGTTTTTAAATTTATCAACCACATAATTACTTTCATTAGTAATCTTTAATCAACGATTATTATCATTAATTTCAATTGATTAATTTTTAATCACTTTCATTAATTAATCATTTCTTTAATTAATTATCTTAATTAATTACCCTTAATTGTAATTAATTAAATCTTAATTACTTTTATTAATTAATTATTCCTTAATTAATTACTTTAATTAATTACTCCTTAATTAATGATGATTTCTTAATCACTTTAAGTTAATTAACCTTTAATTATCTTCTCTTAATTACTTTCATTAAGTAATTACTATTTTTATTAAATCATTCATTAATTACTTGATTAATTAACTTGAATTATTAATTAATTTACTTTAATTTCTTACATTAAGTAATTTACTTCAAGTAATTAATCTTTTTAACAAATAAAATCTATTAACCATTAAAACATTAATTATTTAACCCAAACAAATAAAGTTTATTAATCATTCAAAACATTCTAATATTATTAAGTTAAAATAACTTTTCAAAATAAAGGTTGTATTTATTTTAAATCATTTTAAAACTTGGTAATTTAAAACAAATTTGTTCTTAAAAAAAACTTTCTTAACAAGTTCAAACTGGTTAACATTTAATCTTTACCAAAAACTCAAAACTGTTTTAATAAAAAAAAATTCAAAGTGAACTTGACTTTCCTTTTAAAAACTGAACTGTTTCTACCCCAACACCAATGACCCGAGTATTGCTTCGAGTTCCTCACCAACTTTCCCGAGCAATTCCATTCTTTTCCCGAGTTTCCCTTTCTTCTTCCATTTAACCCTGTTTTCCATTTATTAAATTTAAAAACTACTGCATATACTAAAACTGGCAAACGACACGGCCGTATACTCGAGCAACACTCTAGAATTCTCGAGTTCATCTTCGAGTCCCGCCCTCTTCTTCTTCTTCTATCACTGACACAATCATACACATGTGCATTGTGCACACAAATCTGAACTCCTTCGATCACTCCTCCGATCATCAGCATATCGACTACGACTCCATCAATCTGTACAACCACCCAGGTCATCGAGATAGCCTCGAAATCAAAATTGAAACATCTGGTCGAACTGGAACAAACAAACTTCGATCAAAATCCTCCTCGTCCTCCTTACTCCGACCACTAGAATCGCCGTAACTCCAGTTAAATCATCGCCAAACTTCCATGATCCAAATCCCAAAGCCACATCGAACTCGATGCATCAGAGAAAAGGTTGCGGTCCAAACTACTCAATTCGTCCAACTTAGGGTTAGAAACTAAATTTGTTCGCCGCCGACACCACGTTGATCAAACAAACCATCAAATATTTTTCCAAGCCTCGCCATACCTTCCCTTATCTCCAGACCAAGCCTCAACCACCCGGTATCAGTAAATCATCAGGAATCACCAAAAATGCATTTTCCAGTTTTTTCAGAAATGCACTACCAATATTAATTTAAAAATTTTGATTTTTGTTTCAAAAATCCTCGTTTTCAAAATAGATTCAAGTTATAATTATGAATCAGAAATCTAAGATGATGGATTTCACCAGACATTTATGTTTCTTCTGTTCTATTCTGTTCCCAGAAGTATTTCAAATTTATTTTACTTGAAACTAATTTTAAACTTTAACTTAGGAATAATCAAACATAAAATATTTGAATTCTTAATCCTAATAAAGACCAGGTGAGTAAGTTGGATTTTTTGATCAAAACTTAAATTTACAGAACCCAGAACAGAGGGGATTAAATATAACAGACATGCATACTTGCAATACAAATAAACATAGGGAAAATTCATATCTATGCCCAAACACAGTAACATTCATCTCAGAATTCTCAAACAAACATACATATATATATTTATATTTACTTAGATTTAATTTTAAAAGTTTATTCACAGGCATTTCAAAAACAAGAAGGGTGAAGTTTTGCTCACCTGAGTTGGAATAGAGAACCATACTGTTTTTGATTAAATTTGCATTTGATTTACTTGATCCTCTGCTTTTTTTTAAATTTCCCGAAGCTTCAAACTCAGGTTGAAGACATTGATTTTCCAGGTTTGAAGATTGCTTTGATCTTAGGGCTTGCTTCAATTTTGCTTTGGACCAATTTATCTCTATTTCCTGGTTGAAGCTTTTGAACTTTTTGTTTTGTTCTGGTTTTGAGTTTCCAGATTTTACTTGCTTTAATTTTAAAACTTGAATTACATATTTGCTTTGAAATACTCAGTTTGAAGGAGAAGAATGCACAGGCTTTGAATAAATTTAGGCTAGATGATTTTCATCTCAGATTTGAAAACAGGACTTGGAAATGAAAATGATTTGCAGTTTTGATTTTGAAATTGATTTACAGATTTATGATTTCTGGTTTTAAGAGATGAACAAGTTACAAATTTCTAGTTTGAGGATGAATTCATTACAGATTTATTTGAGAAATGGTTTAAGTTTTAAGTATTTTCTCTCTCTTGGCTTTTGAATTAGGAAGATAGAAAAAGTATGGAGAGAAGAAGGCTTATGTTTTTATAAGTAAATTTTGAGATTTAATAAAAATAAAAGAAAAGTGAAAATTAAGGAGTGACACATGTTTAAACATTTAACAATTGCCATAACTCTTTTCAATCAATTTACACTTGTTATATTAAGCCTTAATGTTTTTACACTTGTCCTTTAAGTATTAAATATTTATTTTTAATGTAAATAAAAAGCTTTTACTTAATGTACTATTTCTTATCTAAATATATATATATATATATATATATATATGAATTTCTTTTTATTGAAATTGTAATAAAACTAATTATATATAAATAAAAGCTCATCCAAATATTTTTAAAATGTCTATCTTTTGAAATTTAAAATTAAATTCAAATTCAAATTTAATTTGAAAGTCCAATTTAAAGTCAACTTAAATACACATATATAATCAACACACATATGTATATTATAGGATTTAACCTTTAAACAATTGTTAGCAAATCATTTGTTTTTAATTCAAAATATAATGTTTTTTAAAATTATATGTAAATTAAAATTAGAACACAAATTCTTATTAATTTTAAAATATAGTTTTAAATCTAATTTATTTTTCAACACATTTATATTTGAATTTCAAATCCAAATTTCAATTTATTCTCAATATGTATTTTGAATCTCAAATCTAAATTCTATTTTAAAAATCAATAAATATACATATATAATAAATAAACAAATATCTTGTTAAAACTAGCTACACTTGTTAACATATAAACATTTAATATATTTTCATATTAATTTACCAAATTAATTCTTAATTTAATCTAGGAATCAAATTAATTACAAATTTAAATTTGTTTAAAAACAGGAATGTTACAAAACCGGTAGAAAGATCAAGCTGAGAAAACACTTTAGCTCCACAGAGCTGATCGAACATATCATTGATGCGAGGCATAGGACATCTATTTTTCATAATGATCTTGTTCAACTCCCTATAATTAACACACATCCTCAATGAACCATTAGACTTAGTGACGAAAACCACAGCTGCTCCCCATTCGGAATGATTGGGTCTAATCAGACCCTTGGAGAACAAGTCCTTAATTTGCTTCCTCAACTCAACCTTCCGCGAGGTGCCATTCTTCTGGGAGGAAGAACTACAAGTCGAGCTCCAGGAATAAGATAAATATGGAATTCGATTTCCGACTTAGGAGGTAAAGAAGTGACTTCACCAAACACATCAGGATGGAGTTTGACCATAGGAGTTGAATCAAGATCACGAGGAGAAGAATCACGAGAAAAGATAAAACTACCAGCATAATCCTAAGGCCTGCGGCACTGAATTACCAAAGGATTACCATAATCATCTACAAGAGAAACAGTTCGGGCTTTATGAGAGATAACGGCTCCATGATTCTTCAGCCAATCTCCTCCAAGCAACATACCAAAAGCATCGAAACCAAGAACATAGAAATCACCAGAAAAACGATGGCCAGAATAGAAGAGTTTCACTTCATTACAAATACTACTAAGGTTCGTGGAACCACCAATAGGATTAGTAACACACAAAGGTTCAACTGCGAACTTAGGTGAAAGGATATACTCAAACTTATCATAAAGATCCACATAAATGAAACTATGAGAAGCTCCAGTGTCAAATAAAACACGAACATGAAAATTAAACAAAGTAAAGGTGCCCTGGAGAGTACCTTGGGTATCACTAGGAGTAGGTGGAGTGGATGAAGTAACTACAAAGATACCAGATGGCTTTCCCTTGTGCTGAGTAGGACAATCCTTCTTGAAATTGCCAGGTTGCACGCAAATATGGCAAAGATCACGCCTAGTCATCTGGTCACATTTGAAGCAAGTGATGGAAGAAAGATCAATAGGCTGCCTCTGAGAAGAAGATCCTAAACATGGAGTCTTATGCCAATTCTTCTTCTGCTGATGGAAGTTAGGCTTCCTCTTCTTAGAGTTGCTGGAAAAAGGCTGAGACGAAGGTGCACGAGCAACATATGGTTCCTTATAAGTAGGGATCTCAAATATAATGGTCATATCCATCAATCCAGTAAAAGGGCTATGCACATGAGAAATCAGACAGTCATAATACTCTGGGCGAACTCCAGCTATAAACTTCTCATTCTTCTTAAGAGGGGTATCAATCAAGCTAGGGCCAAACTTGGAAAGTTAGTTGAACTTCCGCTCATACTTAGAAAATGACATATTCCCCTGCTTAAGATCCATAAATTCCTTGTATATCTGAGTCTTCCCGGCTTCGGGCATCCACTTAGCCACAAAAGCATCCCTGAAAGACGATATCCAAACTTAAGAAATATGCCAAAGAGATAACTAAACCAAACTCAAAACCAACTCAAGATAATACCTAAAATGCTCCCAAGAGATATTTGCCTTAATAGTGTGGGATGTAACAGACTCCCACCAATCCTGGGCTACCTCCTGCAACTGCCGAGCTGCTAATTGATGCTTCTAAACATCGGTGATCTCATGATCAGTGAAAATCCTCTCTAAACTCTACAGCCACTGCTGAGCGTCAATGATGCTCTCTGCTCCAGTAAACTTTGTGCCACCAAGCCGAGTGAACTCCTTACAAAGAGTGGTGAACCTTATGGGTGCAACGGGTTCTGGAACTAGGGCAATACCATGACCTATAGCATTCCCATGATTCATCTTGGAAATTTAAGAATGAATTTTAGGACAAGATAAAGGAAAAGATAAAAGAAAATATTCGAACAAGAATGGATATCCTAATCAAAGAATTCTATTAAGAAAGGTGGATTCGAAAAGGAAGGAAATTCTAACAAAGAATTAGATTTAAAACAAGAAAATTTTATATCCAAAATAATCCTTTAAAATCCTTTAAAAATCATTTTATACTTAAAAATACGTTCTCTCACAAGGAATGATTCTAAGGCTAATTTTACTCATTCTAGGGTATCTCTACCTATCTCTAATGAGTTTTCACCACATAGGCTAAGGTTTGGCTAAAACCAAAGCTCTAATACCAAATGTAACATCCCGCTATTTTGGACCATTCAAATCGACCACAAAACCACACATGTCGGACTTGAATAATTCAAAACAACAGATTGTTAATAAATTTTAGGGCAAATAAAATAAATCATAGAATATCAAAATAACTCACAACGGAATAAAATAAACATAGTAGTCATGAAGCTACTAGATACATAGTCTTAAAAACAAATACATAATACTAGAGTCTTAAAGCAGATACAATAGGAAATCCAAATACATAAGTCCACTAAAACATAAGCAAATGATCGAAGGAAAATATCTGAAATAGGAAATAGATAGATAACTAAATCTCCAATAGATCTTTAGCTCCAAAAGATGAATCCAAGTTGTGAATTTAGTTTAACGATTTAATTTAACGATTTATATTTGGAAAATAATTTATTTTATATGTTTAAAGTTTAAAATTATAAGTTAATATATGGCTTTAAATGTGAATTTAAGATTTTAACTTATAATTTTATTTAGTTTTAAATAAATATTTTAAATATTTTAATATTTAATTTAATAAAATATTTAATTAAGGTTTTTTATATATAAATATATATATTTTAAATTTAATTTAATATAATAAATATAGTTTGGATTTAAGATAATAAATATAAACTTTTATAATACCTTAATAGATAGAAGAATTTTGTAAAAGATTTTAGAATTTCGTAAAAGGTTCGTAAAGAATTTATAAAAGTTTTGTAAGAGATTTTATAATGGATTTTATAGAAGGATTTTTACAATAGATTTTATAAAGGATTTTATAATGGTTTTATAAAGGAGTTATAAAGGTTTTTAAATATTTTTATAAAGGATTTTATAAAAGAACTTGTATAGAGGGATTTGGAAGAGTTTAAAGGAATTTATGTAGGAGTTTATGAAAAGGGAAGAGTTGTAAACTGTTTTGGAGTTAATAAATAGCTTTATAAATGGATTTAAAGCATATAAATAGTTTATAAATGGTTTAAGAGAGATTTATAAACTATTTTCGAAATTGATTGAAAGCAATCTTCCTCGGTATTTGTGAATATATTTATACTTTTGTAACAAGTATATGGATATCTTGATATGAAGGTATAACCAATTTTTGTTGGATTTTTTTAAAATGACAATGGTGTGAAATAAGCGATTGGTTGTTAAAAAGACCGGGGTCAGATATTGTCATACTCTCTGCCGATTCCGGAACCACTTTAACAAACATGGTGGAGAATCTAGAACAAAGAAAGATGGTTTGGCGACTGCTACTGTATGAGGTAAGAACATACCCTGACCTCCGGGTCAGCTTGATATGACTAAAACAGGAGCTATTCTAGGCCAAGTGAGGTCGCTCCTCCGAGCGGACACGCTTCTTTGATACCATATCTATTACTTGGTGTTTGATTGGTGGCCACCCTCGGTTTGATTAGGGAGTGTGTCTTGAGGTGGGCGGTTGTAACTGCTATGCGTTATCACCAGTCCGGGAGTGCAAAACGATAGAATCCTACCCTGGGCATTGCCTCGCGTGCCTTATCATATGCCTTATCGAGCCCACTATGATTTTGACCTATGGAGTGCTCCCTGATAGCCCACCAGTTTACGATGGACTTTACAATACTGTATAGACTAGATGCCTATAAAAATGCATTAAGGGTATATGGGTAACGCCTTAACGCTATTTTAATACTTTACTGATAGACACTACATATGTATACATATATACATATACATATACATATATATATATATCATATATTACTACATATAGATAGTTTAACGGATCCTTAGGAGATGGAAAATCCCGAAACATCTCTTATATTATTGCATGCACGTTATACACTGGACAGGAGATGTAAAATCCCATAAACATGTCTGAAGCCATCACACGCATATTTACTTGTTGTTAATTTAACTTACATAAAATCTTTTAGTTTTGACTCGAGTGTTTTGTCTTTTCATTATGCTCAGGTTAGCCTGAGCATTTCAGTGTTGAAGACTTTGGTTCCGGAGGACGAAGATGGAATTTGATATATTATATTATTAGTAATTTTTTCGTTGCATCATCATTGGTATGTCGTTGTTTGTACTCTGACCGTTGTAAAAAATGTGTAATCAAATGTACATTATAAACAGCTTCATGAAATGTTTATTTGATTATTATATTTTGTCATTCCATTGTGAGATTCTATGTTTTGTTCTTCCTTCTTTTCTATTATTTTCTAATTTACCCCATTGGCAATTCTCCCTTTTGAATGGTTTGAGTTATACATGTGTGGTTTATTGTCGATTTAAACCATCCAAAAAGATGGGTCGTTACAGTTGGTATCAAAGCTTTGGTTTATAGATAGCCTGTTCGGGGTTATCTCATTAAAGACAGGGCTATTAATAACCTAGAATGAGTTTGAGAGTATACATACGAGAGAGCGTATTTGTTAGTGTTATAAAAATATTTTGTATTGTATTAATTTGTTCTGTTAAGTTTTTATGAATTTTGGTTGGTACATAGGACGCTATGGCATCGATAGAGATTTCTAAACACATAATAGGATGGACCGACACAATATTGTTTTTGAAATATAGGTAAATGAAATAATTTTATCCAGTATTATATTTTGTATATAAAAGAATAATTTTTATAAATGGATATAGTCGTATGTGATATGTTTGTTGTTAGGAGGTGAAATTTTATAAGTATGGGTTGTAAAATAGGATTTACAAATAAAGTGAATATGAATTGGAAATTTGAGAACTTAAGTTTCGAGTTTTGAAATTGGTTTTCAAAGATTTTGAAATATAATATTAGTATTATTTGGAAGTAATTTTGGATATAAATATTTTCAATGTGATTTGAAAGAAATGTTTTAAAAGAATTTTAAAAGGAAATAAGTTCTGTACTCCCCTCTTCTATCGCTGAAAAATAATTTCGATGATGATCGCGACATCACCGACGTTCATTTTTCGAGTTTCAAAGTAGGAAGACTACTGTAGTAGCTTTGCTACACATTTGTCTTGATAAGCAAATTTTAATTTTATTTTCTTAAGTATGATTCGATATATATAAAAGATATGAATATATATATATATATATAATTTCAAATGATTTGAAATGAATCCAATATTTAGTTCTTAAGTTCCTGTTAAATTAATGATTTTCAGTTGTAGAAATAAAGTGAAATTTTAATAGTTGGAAACTTGTAAAATGAAAATAAGAAATTAGAAGCTAAGTGATTAATGAAACTGTAAAGAAATTAGAGATTTGTCACTTGTAAATTAAAAGGTAATGGAATTTAGAAGATGTAAATTATTGAATATTTTTGCTAACTAAAATGAATAAGATAAATTTTTATAACACTCGATTACATTCCAAAAACACATATAAAACTTATCAGAAATGTTTAAAGTTGAATGTTAATAAGAATATGTAATAGAATTTTATACAAGTAAAACTTAAGTAATGGAGTTATGTGTACAAATAAGAATTATGATGTGCAAGAAATATTTTAAGCCTAAGTTAATATTTTGAAATGTTAGTAATTAAATTAAATAGAGAAAAAAGTGAATATTATTTAAGTAAATGATTATAAACTCAAGAAAATAACTGAAATGATTGATTTATGTATATTAATATTAAAATGGATATTAAGGTTATAAGTAAATAATAATGTGAAATAAACTGCAATGAAATGTAGTAATACTTTAATAATGGATTCATTGATGATTTCAAATATTTAATGGGAAATAATTTGTGTAAGTAATGAAGGAAAGTTAATAAAAGATAATTATTGTATAAATGAATTAAAACAAATGAAAAATAAATTATGATGTGAAAAGAAATGATTAGAATAAAATATGTAAATTGTGCGTAAATCATTTTATTTGCACAGTAGTTCTGATTCAGATTTGAATACAAGATTTGTAGTAATTCACACCAATTCGAATTAGGATTTTTCGCTCGATTCTTGACGGCGAAAAATTGATACGAATTATTGATATGAATTTGAAGTTTTCTATCATGGTTTATGGCTATGTAAGGAAAACGAAAATTTCGAATCAAGAATCGGATTAGAGTCTGCACCAGAGTGATCGAGTTAACAATACTAGTTCAAAAGTGGAATGTGTTTATTCAAGCAAGCGATTAGAATTGATATTGTGTATAAAAGATTTATGTACATCGTGCAAATTTAAATAATACTTAAATTCTTTTATGTTTTGGCTAATGGGAAGTTTGGGAAATGATACTTCAAATTTTTTAAGAATGTATGAATAATATATTAAGTAATTATCTAAGGATGTTGAGCGTATGGTATGCACGATTGTTTATTTATCACCTTTGTGCGATGAAAAGTTTCTGAACCTGGACAATTAAGTGGTTGATGGATTCTTTTGTTGTATATAATGGTTGTACTTCTTTTTATTTGCATATAATTATGGCATATTGTATGTTGCTTGTGCTATTGATTTGAAACAACTAAAATATTATTCTTTTACATAATTTTAACTCTTTTGGATTTTTATAAGCAACGTACATGTTTATGCAAGCAATAACTACTACTTTTGGTTTCATAAATAAAGTTTTTTTGCCCGACAAAAAGGTACGTTTTCAGGTTACGGTTTTGAAATGAAATTTTATTATTTTTTCCATGGTTTGGGATATTTTATTATTGATATATGATATATATTGAAATTATTGATATTATTATTTTTTCATACCTAACCACGCAAAGGAGACTGTGCCGAAACTAAATTATGTAAGTTAATTGTTTATAAATTGATTATTTTGAATAAAATTATATCAAGTTCCTTAATTCCTTTTTGTTTCTTTTCGAGGACGAAAAATTTTGAGTGGAGGAGAGTGGACCTGTATTTTTGATAATTAAAACTATTAAATTAAATAAAATTTTGAAATTTAATATTGTAAGAAATTGTTATTTATGATTTATTAATGAGAAAAATAATTAGAATATGACTTAATATGTTATTTGAATGTTATTGACAACTATTTTGGTGTAATTTCAATCAATTGAAATAATTGTAAAGTTAATTTGGTTATAATTGTAAATAAGGAATAAATTAAATGTTGGACTCAATGTCGAAATTATCTGTCATTAATTTAAACAGGTTTACTATAGAACATGAAATAAATTAGTTAGTACACAAATTTATTAGCTTTTGTTTGTAAACAAAAGACTGAGAAATGTGTTTGAATTACTAATGTGTAATAAATTTTTTAATTATTATTTTATTATTTAATCCATTGAAATTAATTTGAAAATCAATGAAATTTAATGTAATCAAGTATTTCAGTTAATACGAATTAGGATGATAGCTGTAAAATATGAATGTAATAAAATGTAAACTAATGTTAATTATATGCGTAAGTTAATAGCTAATTTAATCTAAGGACGTGAATCAAAATAAAAGAATATGTTGGGAACTAAATTATAATAAACTCATTCCTATTGTAATGTAGTGTTGAGATTTATGAAATATTTAAATCTTGGATTTAGTATGAAAAATTGTATTTTAAGCGATTATAAATTCCCGTTTAATCAAGAATGATGAAAATTATTAACTTTTAATCTAGAATTTAAAGATGATTAAATAAATTTTAATAATAATTTATTTAATTTACATGAAAATTAGCCATTTTGGTCATTGTCTCGGATTTCGACGAAACAAGTTTCATCAGATCCATAACAGTGAATTATTATAGGATTTCTAGTTTTGTAGCGATCGGACTTATCGTTTGATCGAGCAAGCTTGAAACGCGTAAAAATCGATTAATGGAATTTAAATGAATATAATTCGATTTTAAAAGCTAACTTCTGTATACAATGGAATTAGGGTTTGAAACTATTTCCATTGAGTTTAAAAATATCCAAAACCTATATTTGATATATGGGATGACCTACTTTCGTTTCGGGAACAAAACGGGCTTTCCGGGTCGTTGTTATCATTTCGACCCAATTTCGATCTGTCCATTCGTTCTTTTCCATCTCTGTCTATATAAATAGATTTTTCCTGCAACCCTTTCAGTCTTTTATCTTATTTTTGTACATACTATTATTTCCATCTGCCCCTTCCCTTCTTCTCTATGTCAGACATCAAAACCTAAATCCCCAATTTCAAATCAAACTTCAAAATTCAAAATCCCCAAACCATATCAAATTATATATCACTGGAAATCCCTCGACGATCGTAATCTCTATCTATAATTCGCTTTTGCAATCGAATCGCGGTTTTGCCAAAAATTAGAGAAACATTCCCGGCCATTCATATTAGGGTTTTGGTTGTAGGATCGATTTCACCCTAGAGGGGGGTGAATAGGGTGATACTATTAATTATAAAATTTAATTGCGGAAGTTTATATAAAATATTTTCGACACAGATATATCAGAATTATAGCAGCATAGATAATAGCAGAATAATAAATGCAGAAATAGAACGACACAGAATTTACCCAGCTTCGGCAAAACCCTGCATACGTGCTACCCCCAAGGTTTCTACTAGAAATTAAGCAGTCGGACGCTTACACATGTAAACTCGCGACACCCGCTATCGACTAGCCTTAACTCTACGCTCAAATCCCTGCCACAACTCAGCCACTGAGTTGTGAGTTCTCAAACTACGCCATGTAGTTTGTCCCCTAGTCACACGACTAGAAATTACAATGGCTTAAAATGGAAAATACAATTTAAATACAATTTAAAACAAAAGAAACAAAACCCTAATTAAAACCCTTTTATTATAAATCAATACTAATGAAAAGGAGGCCAACCCAATTTGACTTAAGTGAAATATTATTCCCTTTATTCTTTTATCTATGTCGGCCCGCTTCCTTTTGAAAAATGGTGGCTTTCTTCATTGCTCGTTCGTTTCTAAAAATTAGGGCTTTTTGAAGTCGACTTTAAATTGATCGATCGAATTGGGATTTCGCTCTCTTGCTTTGTCGATCGATCGTCTCTTCACTTTGCTCTTGGCTCCTTCGATGACCGAGTTCGATCTTGAGATGGGTATGTAATTTATGCTTTTTCTCTCTGGTTTGAATACTTGAACTCTATGGATTTGAAAGCCGATGACGATAATGTTTATATATGGTTCAAATCCCTATTTTCTCGTTCGTTTGATAGTTGTTTGATTTCGTCAATTGATTTGCGTTGGCCATTGATCTTCGTTTGGATGCTTGAGATGATTACTGACTTTTTCAGTTTACCTGAATAACACGGTGTTGATTTTGAACTGTTCATTTTTCTTGGCTACTACGGTGTTGATTTTGGTATTTTGATTTTTTGACCCACGGCTTGATTTCTTGGCTGTCACGGCTTGTTTGATTTCGTGGCCACCACGGCTTGATTTGCATTTGACTTCGGCCACTTGATTTTGTGAAAATACGAACTTGTTCGACACTTTGTTGACATCGGCCAGTTGATACTGATGCTTGATGTTAACCATTTTCTTTATGACTTCGGCACTGACTATATGTATACATTTTGTAGTTGAAGTTTGTTCTGATAAATTTCTACTTAGATTTATGACATCCCTTGGTCCTGATTGTGGTTGACTTCGGCCACTTTGATTCCTCTGTCTGAATTTATGACTTTGCTTTTGGCAGTGTTTATTTCTCGGCTCTGGCCATATGTGTTTATTGCCCCTGGTCATTTGTTCCAACTAGCTGTGTCATATTTAACTTGTACCTGCTGTTGCATGACTTCGGCGTTTGACTGGAATTGTAAAACTCCTACTATATTTGGTCATATATCTTGACATTGTGTTGCGGTTACATGAATTACACTTGTACTCTTCAGGCAGTTTGCATATAGTTGCATTGTTGTTGTGCACTGAGCATTGCTTCCAGTCAGGTTGCAATGTGTATACACACATGTATATAAAAATGTGTTAGCTTTGAGTTTCATGTACATTGTCACTGCTCTTTGATCATTTTTGGGATGTAACTATTTATCCATGATTTCGAACTTGTTGTATATCAATAGTTTGGAACTGCTACGTTGTTGGTTCATCACTTCGTTCATTTTCTTTGGCTTCATAAAGTTTTTCAACATCACCTAACTTTGGCTTGTACCTTATTTACTTGTATCCTTGATTTCTGATGCATTGTGGTATTGTGTATTTCATCTTGTATATGTGTCACGAGTAGTTCTTCATTGTTGTGGCTATGCATTTGTTCGAACTTGCCACCACTGTCTGGAGCTTCTGCCTTCACTGAATCTTTGTGGACATGTATGCTTTCATTCTGCTGTGTCTTCATGTAGTTTGTACCACTTTGTTGGTGATGCTTTGACTGTTGAACTTGGTTTGGATTTATGGTCTTGAGTTTGTATTCTACTATTACCATGTGGTGTGTAAACTTGTTTTGTCACTTTTTCTTGTGTCCACACATCTCTAGTTTTTGCAGCATATATATGTTACTTGTTCATGTACATTTGGGCAGTGATGTGAACTGATTGGTCATTCATTCTTGTCTGGTTGTCATGCACTCATATGTGTGCTGTATATTTTCTTTGGTTAGATGTAGTCTTGAGTTCTGGACTTGTAGTGGTCTGGAGCTCGAGTTGCATTCATTAGTAGCTTATTACTGATATGATGCAGTTTGATTATGTAGTTTTACTTTGTTGCCAATTACTTGGTGCAGTAGTTTGCACTGTGCATTCGTGTGCACTTCGGTTTCATGATGTACTCTGGTTAGCATATTTAGCTTGGTTGTCTTGAGCACATTTGTATATATGTTCATTGTGTTCTGGTAGCACTCGAGTCTTGTTCAAGTTGCAGTAATACTGCTTGCATTTTGTTCTGTTGGCACTATCCACTTTATTTTGTCAATTTGGGCAGTTTTGCCCTTGTTTGGCTTGTGGTGCACTTGCTTCTCTGACATGTCTTGTGCTTGTGCACTTCACTTTTTATTTTGATTTCACTTGAACTTCACCTTGATTTTTGAATTGCACCAGTGTTGAATCCAGCTTGGAGCTCGGGTTTGACCTTGTGCTGATATTGTGACATTATTTTATTGCACTTGAGTTGAACCCGGCTTTTTGGGATTGACATGTGCTCACCTGTCACTGTAATTTTATCAAGTGTATATATCGGTGTGCGCGGCCTTGTGGCATGTACAGTGATATACTGTGCATGTCACAAGTTGTTTGTGTATGATGAATTCAATTTTAAATGATGACGAACAACCCAAATAACTGAGGCAAATAAAATTTCCAAAATCGCATTTTATTCTATACTGCAAAAATATTTTATTTTCAATTTTACTACGTCAATGTATATTTTTGCAGATTGCTCAGGTGCTGGATTCAATTCGGAATGAAGTTGAAGATAAAATATGAGATGAGTGAATGACTGATATGTAGTGAGGTCAAATGTAAATTAGAAATTGTGATGTAATCAAAATTGTATTGTAATTGAAGTTGTGTGTATATATAGTGAGAGCTTGAAATTTGTACTATTCAAAAATTGTAATAAATATTTGTTTGAATTAAATATCCATTTGAATTCAAATTCTATGTTATTTATTTTATTCATCAAATATTTATTTAATCTATGAAAATAAAATAGTATATTAACAAATACATTTAAATGAATGTATATATGTTTATTATCATCAAACAAAAATCGTATACTCGCATATTCAACAATCTCCCCCTTTTGATGATAACAAACATATATTTAAGACTTTGAATTTGTCAAATGTATTTGAACATTCAATTTGCTCCCCCTATTTGAATGCTTCCTCTCTACACAAAGCTCCCCCTTCATATATGCACGTAAATAAAAATATGCAAAAAAGCCTAGATGCAAATAGAAAATAGTTGACCTTTACTTGATTTTATTTGACAAAATCTTAACTTTTCTCTCCCACTTTTGTTATCCGCAAAAGAGTAATAGTGTTAGAAAAACGGAGATAAAGTGATAGACATTAATACAACATTAAAACTCAATCGAATATAAATATTAAATTTCAATAAAAAATCAAACAAAAATCATAAATACTCTGATAGGCGCATATTCTACTTTTAGAATGATGGGAATGATATCATCATATAAAACCATACAGTTGTGTCTATTTGTTGTATATTTATATTAGGAATTTGAATATCTACCAACCATATATAACCGTTAGGACTTTTAAACGAGATTAGTAGTATTTCAATTTTATTTTAAAAAATGAATTCAAGCATCTTCTAACCACGCATAACCGTGAGGACTTTTAAATGAGATTAGGATCAACTTGTTTATTTAAAAAAATCAATTTGGATATGCGTTCCATACATGCATAACAGTGAGGACTTTTAAATGAGCATGGAAGCACATAACAAATTCCAATTAATTCACCCATGCATAACCGTGAGGACTTTTAAATGAGAGTGAATACTTTGGATTTTATTATTATTATTATTATTTATTATTATTATTTTTATTAAAAATATAAAATGAAAAATGAATGATTCCTGTTTAAAGTACCACATATCGACAAATTATATTGAATTTTGATGAGTGATGGTCGTTAGAAATATGATAGAAATATAGATGGTCATGGAATTTTTACTAAAAAAAAGTTTTATAACTCTTATTTAAATTTCTAAAGAAATTTACTAATTATACCGTCTCAAGTCATAATATATGATAAATATCAACACTCTTCATTTTTTTAATCACTATTTATCTTTTTGATAATTAGTAGGGAGTCAGATTAGTCAATGTAATCATTTAAAATCATGTTCAAAGATAATTATAAAACCAAATTTTCAAAATGACTAATCTGTAAACAAGGTCAAAAATGATTTTCTAGAAGGGGTTTTATGAAAAAAAATTTGCAATTTGTAAATTATTTGAAGTGAAGATATGCGGATATTTTCGATGCAATTACTAAATGTCTCATCATATATCACGTTCCACTGGTAATTTTTCTATCAACTAGATTACCAGTGTAATCTGCATCTGAATTTCTTTTTCACTCATGATTATCATTAATCGAATGTTATAGACCAAACCGTGAGATTTTCAACAATTTCTTGAAACCTTTTTTTTTCAATTTTTTAAATAAAATTCTCTTAAATTTGAATTGAAACCATGTAAATAATCAAAAACCGTGAATATAGAGTCAGCCGCAAAATTACCAAATGTATTATCATCCAATAAAAAAATATTTTTAATCCAAACTAATATATATGAAGTAATTCAAAGACTCTAGAGATTTTTATAGTGTTCTTGGCATAAGAATATAAGTGGCCAACAATTTTGAATAAGTCAGAATCAAAATCATCATTTATTTCTTCGTCACATTATTGGCTGATTTAATTCAGAATACGGTGCAGATTATTACATTTAATATATCGTTTAAAATATACCATTACCTGTTTTACCTTTACGATAAATTTTCGTTGTTGCCCATTGTGATTCTGTCACATTTGTACTAGGCTAAGGAACTTTGTTGCCCATTGTGTTTCTGGAACAGCCAGAATCCAGATAACACTGTTGTTGTTCCTTAGCCTTCCACCACACCTACACGATGAAAGATTTTTGTGACCTATTTGTTTATATAGGTCCATGATTGTTAGTGGCAGAATATTTTGAAAAATAATTTTGTGGAGACCAAAAACTATTTATATATGTTCCTTTCGGCACCCAGATTTGTTTAACTTTGAGGGATTTTATATTTGTGCCTTTTGGAACCCAAATTGGTATAGTTTTCACGTGTTTGGGTCTATGCCAACAATTGATTTGATCGTGTCCAAATTTCTACAAATTGTGCACATTGAATTGACTTGATTAATTTCATTTCTAACATTTTCAGATTGATTATATCCAAGTCCTTGTCTGACTGTATTAACAGTTTGTTTTCCTAAAAGCATATTAAATGATTTTTCACTTTTTGAAAATTTATCTAAAGTCGTTGACAGTTGTTGGACTTGTATTTTGAGAGATTCATTTTCGTTCAATAATTGTGTGCACTTTTTAATAGAGTTCTCTCTCCTAGTATTTTCACTCTCTTTCAAAATCAGAATTTCATTTTCAAGTGATTTTATATTAATTTCTGATTTTTTAATTTCTTCTTCGAATGTTGGACACTTATCACACTTAGGGATCCTACTTTAATAGGTTTTAACTAATTGTTCAAGCTGGTTATTTACTTCTATCAAACTATCTCTTTGTGATCCAATTTTAGCATATTTCTCCCTAAGTCTTTCAAAACAGCCATTTACTTCGTGGATATAAGTAATTGTGAGTGAGTGAGTTTTGATACCTCGCTTGGCTCGTCATCGTCGCTATCAGTTATATTACCTCAAAGGCACATATCTGCTTTCTCACTCTCACTTCTAGTACTTTGATTATCTTCATCACTTGTATTCCACATGGCTGCAAAATTTCTCCTTTTTGATTTCTTTTCAAAGTCGCGTCGATTTTGAGGACAATTGGGCTTGACGTGTCCGGGTTAGTTGCACTTATGATAAATGATCTCCCATTCTTCTGGATTGTCCAGTACTTTGTCTATTCTGCTTTTCAATTTCTGATTTAGAACTGGATTTCTATATTTGCGGTTCTACCTTTTGAACTTCTTCATTATTAACGACAGCTCAGCTGCTCCGTCGTCGTCGTCGTCATCATTTTCAGTTGTTCCTTTGAGAGCTATTGATTTCTTTCGAGTATCTCCTCCTTCACGCTCTTCCTTGAATTTTATTTCTAGCTCATAAGTGGTGAGATTTCCGATGAGTTCTTCAACTTTGATTTATTTTAAAATTTTCGATTCTTGAATGGTAGTCACTTTTGCTTCAAAACTTCGTGGAAGGACTCTGAGGATTTTTCGGACTATCTCCAACTCTGTGTATGATTTTCCGAGAGCTTTTGATTTGTATACGATATTGGAAAGTCGTCAATACATATCTTTAACATTTTCTTCCTTCGCCATTGTGAAGTTCTCGTATTCGCTGCTTAGCATGGCAAGGCAAGATTCTTTGACTTGCGACGTTCCTTCGTGAGTCACTTCGAGTGTGTGCCATATTTCCTGTGCAGTTAGACAATGTGAGACACGATTAAATTCAAACTGATCTAATGAAAAAATAATTGAATTCATAGCTTTAGCATTAGTAACCTATAACTTATTTTCTAGATCTGTCCATTGATCCTTCAATTTATTTATTTCCTGATTATTTACAATTATAGTTGGTGCTCTATACCCTATCTCAACAATATCCCAAGCGTCAATGGTTTTCAGAAAAATTTCCATCCTATTTTTACAGTAAGCATATTCACCATTGAACATTGGTGGTCTAACTATGGATTGACCCTCAGCAAAAGCTGTATTAAAAGAAGCCATTTTAAAAATTCAAAATTTTAAAACAAAAATTGGTTTTAAAAAAAATCGAATTTTTAAAAAAAAAAAGTTGACTTCTATTCCAAGCTCTGATACCACTTGTAGGATCGATTTCACCCTAGAGGGGGGTGAATAGGGTGATACTATTAATTATAAAAATTAATTGCGGAAGTTTATATAAAATATTTTCAACACAGATATATTAGAATTATAGCAGCATAGATAATAGCAGAATAATAAATGCAGAAATAGAACGACACAGAATTTACCCAGCTTCGACAAAACCTTGCATACGTGCTTCCCCCAAGCTTTCTACTAGAAATCAAGCAGTCAGACGCTTACACACGTAAACTCACGACACCCGCTATCGACCAGCCTTAACTCTACACTCAAAACTCTGACACAACTCAGCCACTGAGTTACGAATTCTCAAACTATGCCACGTAGTTTGTCCCCTAGTCACACGACTAGAAATTACAACGATTTAAAATGGAAAATACAATTTAAACACAATATAAAACAAAAGAAACAAAACCCTAATTAAAACCCTTTTATTATAAACCAATACTAATGAAAAGGAGGCCAGCCCAATTTGACTTAAGTGAAATATTATTCCCTTTATTCTTTTATCTATGTCGGCCTGCTTCCTTGTGAAAAATGGTTGCTTTCTTTGTTGCTCGTTCGTTTCTAAAAATTAGGGCTTTTTGAAACCGACTTTAAGTTGATCGATCAAATTGGGATTTCGCTCTCTTGCTTTGTCGATCGATCGTCTCTTCACTTTGCTCACGGCTCCTTCGATGATCGAGTTCGATCTTGATTCGGGTATGTAATTTATGCTTTTTCTCTCTGGTTTGAATACTTGAACTCGATGGATTTGAAACCGATGATGATAATGTTTATATAGGGTTCGAATCCCTATTTTCTCGTTCGTTTGATAGTTGTTTGATTTCTTCAATTGATTTGCGTTGGCCATTGATCTTCGTTTGGATGCTTGAGATGATTATTGACTTTTTCAATTTACCTGAATAACACGGTGTTGATTTTGAACTGTTCATTTTTCTTGGCTACTACGGTGTCGATTTTGGTATTTTGATTTTTTTGACCCACGGCTTGATTTCTTGGCTGTCACGGCTTGTTTGATTTCGTGGCCACCACGGCTTGATTTGCATTTGACTTCGATCACTTGATTTTGTGAAAATACGAACTTGTTCGGCACTCTGTTGACATCCGCCAGTTGATACTGATGCTTGATGTTGACCATTTTCTTTATGACTTCGGCACTGACTATATGTATATGTTTTGTAGCTGAAGTTTGTTTTAATAAATTTATGCTTGGATTTATGACATCCCTTGGTTCTGATTGTGGTTGACTTCCGCCACTTTAATTCTTCTGTCTGAATTTATGACTTTGCTTTTAGCAATGTTTATTTCTCGACTCTGGCCATTTGTGTTTATTGCCTCTGGTTATTTGTTCGAACTAGTTATGTCATATTTAACTTGTACCTGCTGTCGCATGGCTTCTGCATTTGACTGGAATTGTAAAACTCCTACTATCTTTGGTCATATATCTTGACATTGTGTTGCAGTTACGTGAATTAAACTTGTACTCTTCAGGCAGTTTGCATATAGTTGCATTGTTGCTGTGCACTGAGCATTGCTTCCAGTCAGGTTGCAATGTGTATACACACATGTATATAAATATGTGTTAGCTTTGGGTTTCATGTACATTGTCATTGCTCTCTGATCATTTTTGGGATGTAACTATTTATCCATGATTTCGAACTTGCTGTATATCAATAGTTTGGAACTGCTACGTTGTTGGTTCATCACTTCGTTCATTTGCTTTGGCTTCATAAAGTTTTTCAACATCACCTGACTTCAGCTTGTACCTTATTTACTTGTATCCTTGATTTCTGATGCATTGTGGTATTGTGTATTTCATCTTGTATCTGTGTCACGAGTTGTTCTACATTGTTGTGGCTATGGATTTTTTCGAACTTGCCACCACTGTCTGGAGCTTCTGGCTTCACTGAATCTTCATGGACATGTATGCTTTCATTCTGTTGTGTCTTCATGTAGTTTGTACCACTTTGTTGGTGATGCTTTGACTGTTGAACTTGGTTTGGATTTGTGGTCTTGAGTTTGTATTCTACTGTCACCATATGGTTGTGTACACTTGTTTTGTCACTTTTTCTTGTGTCCACACATCTTTGGTTTTTGTAGCATATATATGTTACTTGTTCATGTACATTTGGACAGTGATGTGAACTGATTGGTCATTCATTGTTGCTTGTCAGGTTGTCATGCACTCATATGTGTGCTGTATATTTGCTTTGGTTAGATGTAGTCTTGAGTTTTGGACTTGTAGTGGTTTAGAGCTCGAGTTACATTCATTAGTAGCTTATCACTGATATGATGCAGTTTGACTATGTAGTTTTGCTTTTGTAACGGCCCGCCTTTTCGCACGCTTTAAACAGACACACATGCCAATTCAAACCACACGGAAGGGCGGATTGTTATGGGGTAAATAAGAAAAACAGAGAAGAAATAAAACAAAATACAATCTCACAACGGAGGATAAAATATAATAATAAAATATACAGTTTATAAAACTGTTTACAAAACATTTGATTCTTCTTTATATAATACATATCAGAGTTACACTTACCAATAACAATGCAGCAGAATAGTATGAGTGTAGTGGAATAAATAGTAGATAGTAATGCTACAAATCTTCGTCTTCGTCCTCCAGAGCTAAAACTTCAAATCCTGAAATGCTCGGACTGACCCGAGCGAATTGAAAAGACAAAACACTCGAGTCAGAACTGAAGGATCTTATGTAAGTTAAATCAACAGAAATAAATATGAGTGCAGTAATTCAAAAGATGCTCAGGATTCACATCTCTTAAGGATCCGCTAAACTATTTACTATGTAGTATATTGCGCTATATACAGTAGTGTCTAATCAGTAAAGTATAATCATATAGGAAATAGCGTTAAGGGGATGGTGAACCTTAACGCGGTCGGATCTTTAAACCAAAATCGTAGTGGGCTCGATATAAGGAGATGAGACGGCACGCGAGGCAATGCCAGGGTAGATACACCATTTGCACTCCCGGGCCGGTGGTGACGGCAAGCCAGCAGCTTCCGCCCACCTCGAAAAATACACCCGAATCAAAGTGGCGCCACATCTCGTATCACAAAAGTAATAGAATGGTTTCCGATGGAGCATGCTCGATGAAAGGGTGCGACCCTTTGTGTAGCTCGGTATAGCTCCTGTTTTAGTCATTTATGCCAACTCACGGGAGCTGGGTCCACGTAATATACCTCGAGAACGTCGCCACTATCCTACTTCATTCTGGAATCTCCACCGCGTACACAGTTGTTAAAGTGGTTTTCGGTATTGGCCGGCTATAAGACAATATCCGATCCCGGTCTCTTTAACAACCAATTGTTTATTACACACTGGATGGTTCTTTTATATTTCAAAAGTCGATTTACAATTTATATTAAAATATCATATTCGATTTCAAAACATATCACTTTCAAATCATAGTCATTTTCAAATCATATTCGCTTTCAAACCTTATTCACTTTTAAATCATTTCCAGTTTCCAAAACCATAATTTCTTCCCAATTTCATATTTCCAAACAGGTTACATTCTTACTTCAAATCATCAATTCAATTTATTCTCTTTTAAAACCAAGCATTTAATTTAACATTTCCTCTTTACTTAGACTGGAAATTTAGAAATAGTTTAAATAAGTATAGTAGTTATAAATAGTTAAATTACTCTAGAATAGTTTATCTATAGATTAAAATATTGTTTAATTGATCTAAGACGGTTAAGTAAATTTATAGTGGATTAAACATAATTAAAATAGATTTATTAGCTTTAAAATAGATTAATTAGTTTTAAAATAACTTAAAAAGGGTTAAGTAGTTTAATATAAATTAAATGGTTTTAAAATATGGGTTAAAATGATTTGATATATAGTTGAGATAGGTAAAATAGTTTAATAGTTTAAAAATCTTAATAATTACAGTCTTTATGGTAATATATTTTAAAATAGTTTATATTAAAATATGAATTTTAAAATACTATCAATTTACTATTCATTTCATTTCCACACAAAAACCATTTCAATTTTTTTTTCAACAAAAATCCACTTTCAAAACTTCATTCACATTCTGTAAATAAAACATTGCGTTTACATCGATTTCAATTCATGTTTGAAATATTAAATTTCATTATTTCCATTTTTAATACACTTTAAAGTTATATTTCAACAGCTCAAATTTATCAATTTTGAAAATTTCACTTTTATTCAAAAATTCAACTTTGAAATTACATATAAATTCTTTTTAACACTACCTTAAAACCAATACAAATTTTATCATAAACTCAAATTCCGATAATAATTCAATCTGTAGAAATCATATATTTCTCAAATTATCATTTAAATCCAGATTCAAAAATTAAAGCTTTAAAAAAAATCATTTAATTTAACCAATCCGATGTCCGTATATAATTTTCTACCCTAGGGTCAAGTGGTACGGATATTTATCATTTCAATCCGCAATTTAAAATAAAAATGCGGTTGTATATCATTTCAAACCGCAATCCCGAATGAAATGAAAATGCATGATGACTTGCAGTTTATACAATATAAATATAGCATCCATTCATCTAAATATCAATCATCAACCATTATTTGCTATCATTATCCCATTTAAACAATCATCGATATAGAGCATATAAATTATGCAGGTAATAAATAACAGATATTAACTAGCAGTTTATATTCAATAATAAGTTTAATAACTGTTAAACTAGCAGTTTATATGCAAATAAATAAATTCTAACTGTCAATCTATATGCAATAAATAAAATAAATTAATAGTTAAATTAAATAAATGCGAATTAACTAAGATGACGAATAAATCATGCCAAACAGTCATAAATAAATTTCTACTCATATCTAAAATTAATTTAACAAACACAAGAAATTTTAGAAGTTGTGAGTGGGTTAAAACACTCACCTTTTGAATTTAAATCGAATTTAAACCCAAAATTTGACCGTTTCAGAATTCGTCCAAACCAGCGTCATCAAGTCCGGAATTTCAATACGATCCTAACAAAAGAAACCGCGCGTAAATCGGATATCGTATCCAAAGGTTATGACGATTTATGATATCGAAATCAATAAAAAAAAAGGAACACATTTCACCTCAACCAACACACATTCCACGTCACCCAATATTGCACGCACAGTATCGCGTCTTCTCCCCTGAAGGCCGCCTCGTTCGAACCCAAATTCGAACACGCTGAACGGAGCCGCTACCTCCAAACGACGAACGCTCGCCGCCACAACCATCCTGGACCGCCGCTTACGCCTCAGGCCACGCCCCCCTTTCTCGCGACGTCCCCACTTCGATGATCAAGCAGCCGCCGCCACTATATTTTGTAACCCTAATTGAAACTAGCCACCAATCCAACCGTTAATTCACCGCAAAACCTACATGGATGCACTCCCCTCGGCTATCTCCATAATACCCAGAAAGCAATTGATGATCCGACGAATTTTTGTGACGCCGTGATGAACGGCAGGTACTATTTCAATTTTTTCTGGGCAAACGGTGCATCGAATGGAAAAACGACCAGCACGATTTTGCTCACTGAGGGCTTCAACATAAAAAATTTCTGGAATTTTCCGAGGACTTTTAATTTTTAGCTTTGGATCTGATTTGCATTTTGAATTTGGATCTAGAATTGTTTGTTGCCATTGAAGAAGAGGAGTACAGAGGTTTCTATATGTATTGAAATGAGGAATAGAGGCTGGTAGGGTTTATAACAGCCTATTTATAGACAACTGCAATAGAATAGGTGGGTACAAATCTAAACGCGCTACACGATAGTTGGCCCAAAAAGCCCGTTCCGACCCCGGAACGAAATTTGGTAAACCCATATATCCAAATAGGTATTTTAAAATATTCTAAACGCGATGGAAAAAGTTTCACGTCCAAATTCGATCGTATGCAGAAGTTATGATGAGATCAATAATTTCAAATTGATTTCAAATTGATTTCGATTTATCGATTTCAAGGCGTTTCGCATTCGTACGATCAAACGACAAGTCCGATCGCTACGAAACTTGAAACCCTACAATAATTCACTGATACGGATCCGATGAAACTGGTTTCGTCGAAACCCGAGTCCGTGGCCAAAATGGCTATTTTTATATTGATTAATTAATTGATTAAATCCAAATTTCATAATTTAAATTCTAGAATTGGAAATTTTATCATCTTTATATTACTCAAATGTTACAATGATGTTACACAAAGTTAGATGTCAAATAAATGTTGATTCAATCATATGTTTCAGCGTAAATTCAATTTTTATTATATACATCAAATTAAAAATTATACTTTCAATAATTACACTGAAATCACGATTCATTCTTTTTATTCAATTTATCATGGTCGAATGGATGAGATTAACATTGGGTTTAAAGTTATTACCTCCATATTCTCAAGGTTTTCCCTAACCTTAAATTTACGTAATATTTAACATTAAATCTCAATCAATTGCAATGACCAAATTTCCCAAATTTTAAATCAAATTAAATAAACAAATCTTAATTCCCATCTCAATTCAAATTAACTTAATTTCATCCATTATATAATTTATTTCAATTGTTCTCATTTATTCCTTACCAATGTTCGTTATCATTTATAAATGTTATGTCAGTTTCCTATTTTATTGCAATATTTTTATTTATTCATTCATTACTGCATAACTTCATTTATTCCATTTACACCTCCGTTACTTTATAAATAATTGTTAAAGTAACTTTTATATCAATACACATCAAATTATTTACCAATTAAAAAGGTTTTGATTTCTAACAAATTAATTGACCAATTTATTTAGATAATGCATATGAATTTGTTATCATACCCACAAATTTACACTTAACAAATTTAATGCCTACCCTATATTTTCTATCTTCACAATATATTCAGGTACAATTCTTACACCATTTTATTTATTGAAAAATTTATTCATATTACAAACAAGGGCTTAAATTACCATTGTTAAATTAGTGTTTATTTCAATATAAATCTATCACCTTTTATTCTTTCTACTAAATTTAATTACAAAACTTATTAATTTAACCCAATTAAACTCACGAAATCTCCGGGTCGTTACACTCCCCCCACTCAAAACTTTTCGTCCCTGAAAAGGAAAAAAAGGGAAAAGAAGAATTTAATAACAATACATCTTATTCAAAATATTTAACTTATAAACAATAATTTACTAAATTTATTACCTTAGATAAAGTATACCCATTTAATAATCATTATATTCCTTTATACTTAAATAAATAAAGTTTGGAAAAACATTTTCAAAAATTTCTAAGTCCAAAATTTTTACGGAAAATTTTGGCAGAGTCTCCTTTGTACGGAGAGGCTCGGGAGAAAATATAATATCAAGATATAACAATTATATTACATATTATCCAAAATATTATATCCCAACACGGGAAAATATATAAAATAGCGCTATAAACCGAAATCCGAAACGTACCTATTTGTCGGGCAATTTACGCTTAATTTATGGAACCAAAAGCAGTAGCAATTGCTTCCATAACCTGCATTTCACTTATAAGATCCAAAGGGTTAACTATATAAAGTGAAATAATTCAGTGGTTTCAATCCCTAACAACAAATCAATACAACAACCATCCTTTTCAACAACAACAGACACAACAAAACAAAACAACCATTCAATCAACAAGCAAATAGTTGTTCGGGTTCAAAACTTGAAATTGTACGGAATGAAAAATAACTATCAAGTGCATCATTTACTCAACAGTCTTAGATAGAGAAAAATAAATTATTTATTCATCAAACAATTTCAAATTTCCTTATCCAACCAAACATAAATCAAACAATAACAATTCAACCCAACAATCAATTTAACTTATTATAAATTTTTATTTCATACTTTAGTTGTTTGATTTCCTTTCTTTCATTCATTGAGTGATTACCTCATTTATTTTCATTTATTACTTACCATGTAAGTTTCTTTTTATTGCATTCCATTTATGCATTTCTAAATTTTATTCATTTATTTCTCACAGTTTCATTTATTATAGAATTTCATTCTATTTACTTAAGTTTTAAAATCATCTAATTATAATACTTACCTTTAATTATATTCACTTGTAGCAAAATTTCAATTATAACCTAAGTTTATAAAATTAAATTCTCATTTAGAATAGTAAATTCATTTAATACTTCATTTTTTTTTCAAATTTCAACTTATATAATATTCTATTACAATCTCTTATTAAACATTTCAACTTTTAATATTTGGTAAGTTATACGTGTTAAAGAAAATGCAAATGAACTTATACAAGTTTTACCCTATTATTTAATTAAATTTAATGTTCAACAATATCACTCTTTGTTTCATACGTTAAAAATTTCAAATTTCCTTTAATTCCTTTCATTCATTTAATGCTTCCATTCTATTGTTTTTAATTATAGTAACATTTTGATTACCCTTTCATTTACAACCTTAAAGCATCAATTCTTATAAGGGAAGAATTTCACTAATTCATTTACTAAGGTTTACAAACACTTGTTTACTTTACTTATCTTCCAATTATATTAAATTTTTACTTTAGTTAAGGTTCCAATTATTAATTACTACCCTTTCATTTCACTACACTAACTGAACAATTTATAAATGGAAATTTAAGAATTTAATACCGGGTTAAATCTCAAATTATTTTAAATAATAGATAAATATATTCTTACAACTTGTATATCTCTAATTATATTTAAAACAATTCAAAATTTATATTCTTCTATCAAAATGAATCTGCAGTAAAACTACTACCGCAGTCTTCCCCCTTCGAAACTCGAAAATGAAAGTCGATGATGAGGCCGCCATCATCGAAATTATTTTCCAGCGACAGAGAGGAAAGTACAAACTTATTTTCTCCAAAATCTTCTTTAAAACAATTTTTTTTTCCGAACTATACTGAAATATTTATATCAGGAAATACTTAAACAATATTATTATATTCCAAAGTTTATTCGAAAGAAATTTCAAAACCCCGGATCTTAAGTTCTAAATTTCCAAATTTCATTGATTTATTTTTAATCTTATTTACCTATTATTTATAAATTTTATTCCTAGCAACCAATATTGTTTGCGTAAAAAATGGCCGCAAACACCCAAAGTCGTATGAGTTGGTTGATTTTATGTTGTTTTTAGTGATTTGGGTGATTTATGCAAATATATAAAAAGCAGGGACTAAACTGTAAAAGACACACAGATTTATAGTGGTTCGGCCAGAACGTGCCTACGTCCACTTTATATGTTATTCTCCTTTTTTCTTCAGATTACAAGTACAAAGCTTTGATTACAAGTATCTAAAGTTGTTTGAGAGTTCCTTCCAGGCTTGAGCTCTCAAACTTGTCTGCCATTGTTGTACCCCTGCCCCTCTATTTATAGAGTGAGGCTGGGGGCAGGGGTCTTGGATGTTTATAGCTGCTGGTGGGCCTGGGCTGATGCAATCTGGACTGGCAACTTTCTGGTTCGGTGAAGCTTTCATTCGGTATGGAGCTTGGACCGGTGATGGAGTGGGATGGAGGTTCATTCGGTGGTGAGGTATGTGGTTGGCTCGGTGGTGTTGGTCCGGCCATGAGTGGTCCGGTGATGGTGGTCTGGTTGTAGCTTGGGAGTTGGTTCGGTAGTGGGGTGATGGTTGGTTCGGTGAGGCTATACTCGGCATTTTGGTCCGGCATTGGTTGTGTGGTGTTGGACCGGTTGGATGCCATGCCGAATGAGCTTGTATATTAGGAGTGCCGAATGACCTTAGGCATGGATTGCCGAATGAGTCTGTATGCTTGCATAGCCGAACGAATATGAGAGTATAAGGCCGAATGGACTTTGTATTCGGATCTTGAGTGGAACTCTGGACTTAGGTACGCTTGCTGGTTGCTTCTTCTTAGCTCGATCGTGGTGGAGACGCGCTCAACATTGATGTTCCAGTTTTGTCCAAAAAATGGGATAACACTTTGCCCCCCAAAATATGCCTTGCGGTAGGAAGGCGTGTTTTGTAATGCCATGAGCTGGATGTTCATATCCCGTCGACAACCTGTAAAGAGCTTGATATTTCATATGGCCCCAAATGACGACCGTTCGGGATCGAGCTATTTGGGATGAAGCGCGGCCGTTCATGGTCAAGCGCCTAACTTCAAACGACGACCGTTCGCGATCGAGTCATCTGAGGTGAAGTGCGACCGTGCGCGGTCAAGCGCATAATTCCATGCGTCGATCGTTCGGGATCGAGTCATCTGCCGTGAAATGTGACCGTTCAAGGTCAAGCGCCTTACTTCAAATGACGACCGTTCGGGATCGAGTCATTCGAGGTAAAGTGCGACAGTGCGCGGTCGAGCCTGTAAGTCCACGCGTCGATCGTTCGAGACCGAGCCATTTGTGATGAAATGTGACCATTCAAGGTCAAGCGCCTAACTTCAAATGACGATCGTTCGTGATCAAGTCATTCGAGGTAAGGTGCGACAGTGTGCGGTCAAGTGGTGGTCCTCAAACGACGACCGTACGCAATCAAGCCATTTGAGATAAGGTGCAACAGTCGGTGATCAGGTGGCGGACCTCAAATGACGACCGTTCGCGATCGAGCCATTTGAGGTAAGGTGAGTTGTGCCGTTCGAGGCGAGTTGTGCCGTTCGAGGCGAGTTGTGCCGTTCGAGGCGAGTGGTGCCGTTCGAGGCGAGTTGTGATCGTTCGCGATCGGGTGCCGTTCGAGGCGAGTTGTGACTGTTCGAAGTCGGGTGCCGTTCGAGGCGAATGAGTGTGCCCGGGGGGGACTTAATATTATCAGTGTTGGAGTCATTGTTTGGGGGAATTTTTCGAATCAAAGACTTCGGCAGTTCATTGCCATGCAATAGGTGCTCGTGGACCGTTCGCGATCCAACGAGCATACAAGTAAATAATTTTTTCATAGAATTGTAAAATGTTAAAGCAATAGTACCTTACAGCAGAAATGTCCAAACAGGAAGAATTCAAATGTTCAAATCGAAACAAAAGCAAAGCAAGGATGTCAAAGTGTAAGTTCCCACCCCGAAGCAGTCAATGATCATTAAGAGCATGCTTGGAGATCGTTCGTGATCTCGTACATGGGTAAATGATTTAATTGCTTTAGTGGAAGCTTACGACTTGTCCATCGTTATTTTAATCAAGCAATCAATGGATAATCAAATGGTAACCTGATCCAGGGTCACCTCTAGCTGATGTAGAGGGTTGTCGCTCTGGCTCCACCGTTGGAGTTCGCCTCCTCACATACTGAAGGAGCATACCGTTCCTGATAAGCCCTTCCACCTCGTCCTTCAAATGCCTACAATCATTAGAGTTATGACCATTCAATTCATGAAATACACAAAACTTATCTGATTTTCTTTCGTCAGAGGTTGGATCCCTTCGCATTGGTCTATGATACGGAACCTGCCCTTTGGTATCCTGATAAATCCGTTCCAAATTCTCATTCAACTCTGAATAGGTGGTGAATCGTGGCTCTCTTCGTAGCCACTTTGTCCTGTCATCATTATCCTCAGCCTTTCTTTTTTCTTTGCTAGTCTCCGCACCCTTTCCAGGTAGGTTTCCGCTCTTGATTGTGTAAACGTCATCTTCTTCCTCTCTTTCTGCACTAGCATCTTCCAAACGCAGAAACTTTTCAGCCTCATGATAGAACTCTCCCAGATTCATAGGCGGGTCCTTGGTTAATGAATTCTTGAACTCTGTATTACCAGCTATTCCAGATACAGCCGCCATCATGACCATAGATGGATCTGGTCGATCCACTGATGCTGCCGCCGCATTAAATCGCGTTAGAAAGCTCCTCAAAGTCTCTCCAGTTTTCTGTTTCAAGGTTGCCAAAGTCATCACATTCTTGGGTCTCGCAATATGAACCCTGAATTGCCTCATGAATCTCTCAGTTAAACCTGCCCATGTTCCTATGGAGCCGCTCTCCAGTTGCCTAAACCATAACGCTGCAATGTCCGTCAAATACAGTGTAAAGCACCGGGCCATAACCTCCTCTGATGCCCCCAGCACTTCCATATGTCTCATATACTTCATTAGATGGACCGTGGGGTCCGTTTTCCCGTTGTACATGTCCAATGATGGTAGCTTGAATTCTGGTGGGTTCCTAGCCATCCTAATTGCGGAAGAAAAAGGACTCCTGTTTACATTTTCCAAGTCTCTGTTTACTAAACCGCCTCTCATAGCTCTTCTAACCATCTCTGCTAATCTGTCATTGTCTCCAAGCTGTAGTTCTCGTTCACTGTATTCGTCCTGCCCCCCAAGTCCGCGGGAGTTATCATGTGTATGCCTCCCTGGCTGAACGTTCATTCCTCTATTTCTACCAGGTGGCTCGGATGCCCCCATCTCACTTCCCGGGGTCGGATCAACATGCTCTGCGTGAGTGCCCCCTAGCTCTGGTGCTGCGCCAGATGGTCCTGCTCCGTTCTGAACTCCAGTTGCTCCTTGGATTTGTGCTCCAATTTGCCCAATTTGTTGAAGTAAGTTCTGGATCATCTCTTCTTGTCTTCTCATCATGGCCTTCATCTCATCCCTAGTGATGAAGATCGATGCTTGATTCCCTCCTGAGGAAGCCTCTTGACTTCCTTGGTGTTCACTTCTCTCTGGCCTCTGCCTTTCGTCATAACTCTTAGATTTGAACTCTTAGATTTTCAAATTCAACTTCTATCCGATGTAGCGGGAGCTGGTTCCTCTCAATGAAAGCACCAAAATGTTTGCGTAAAAAATGGCCGCAAACACCCAAAGTCGTATGAGTTGGTTGATTTTATGTTGTTTTTAGTGATTTGGGTGATTTATGCAAATATATAAAAAGCAGGGACTAAACTGTAAAAGACACACAGATTTATAGTGGTTCGGCCAGAACGTGCCTACGTCCACTTTATATGTTATTCTCCTTTTTTCTTCAGATTACAAGTACAAAGCTTTGATTACAAGTATCTAAAGTTGTTTGAGAGTTCCTTCCAGGCTTGAGCTCTCAAACTTGTCTGCCATTGTTGTACCCCTGCCCCTCTATTTATAGAGTGAGGCTGGGGGCAGGGGTCTTGGATGTTTATAGCTGCTGGTGGGCCTGGGCTGATGCAATCTGGACTGGCAACTTTCTGGTTCGGTGAAGCTTTCATTCGGTATGGAGCTTGGACCGGTGATGGAGTGGGATGGAGGTTCATTCGGTGGTGAGGTATGTGGTTGGCTCGGTGGTGTTGGTCCGGCCATGAGTGGTCCGGTGATGGTGGTCCGATTGTAGCTTGGGAGTTGGTTCGGTAGTGGGGTGATGGTTGGTTCGGTGAGGCTATACTCGGCATTTTGGTCCGGCATTGGTTGTGTGGTGTTGGACCGGTTGGATGCCATGCCGAATGAGCTTGTATATTAGGAGTGCCGAATGACCTTAGGCATGGATTGCCGAATGAGTTTGTATGCTTGCATAGCCGAACGAATATGAGAGTATAAGGCCGAATGGACTTTGTATTCGGATCTTGAGTGGAACTCTGGACTTAGGTACGCTTGCTGGTTGCTTCTTCTTAGCTCGATCGTGGTGGAGACGCGCTCAACATTGATGTTCCAGTTTTGTCCAAAAAATGGGATAACAAATATATTGTAACCAAATATAGATATCATTTGAAAATTTTATTTTATATATAGAAAATATAATAGGCAAAATTATTTCATTCACCTATATTAAAAACAAATATTATGTCGGTCTGTCCTATTAAGCGTTTAGAAATCCCTATCGATGTCATAGCGTCCCATGCACCAACCAGAATTTGTAAATACGAAACGGAACAGATTAACAAAATATTAAAATCTTTTTATAACACTAACAAATACGCTCTCTCATATATATGCACTCGTCGACTCCCATAGGGTATTACTACCCTATTAGTAAAGAGTCAAACCCCACAAAGCTAAGGTTTATCGCTAAACCAAAGCTCTGATACCAGATGTAACAGCCCGCCTTTTTCGCACGCTTTAAACAGACAACATGCCAATTCAAACCACACGGAAGGGCGGATTGTTATGGGGTAAATAAGAAAAACAGAGAAGAAATAAAACAAAATAGAATCTCACAGCGGAAGGATAAAATATAATAATAAAATATACAATTTATAAAATTGTTTACAAAACATTTGATTCTTCTTTATATAATACATATCAGAGTTACACTTACCAATAACAATGCAGCGGAATAGCATGAGTGTAGTGGAATAAATAGTAGATAGTAATACTACAAATCTTCATCTTCGTCCTTCAGAGCTAAAACTTCAAATCCTGAAACGCTCGGACTGACCCGAGCGAATTGAAAAGACAAAACACTCGAGTCAGAACTAAAGGATCTTATGTAAGTTAAAGCAACAGAAATAAATATGAGTGCAGTAACTCAAAAGATGCTCAGGATTCACATCTCTTAAGGATCCATCAAACTATTTACTATGTAGTATATTGCGCTATATACAGTAGTGTCTAATCAGTAAAGTATAATCATATAGGAAATAGCGTTAAGGGGATGGTGAACCTTAACGCAGTCGGATCTTTAAACCAAAATCGTAGTGGGCTCGATATAAGGAGAAGACACGGCACACGAGGCAATGCCAAGGTGGATACACCGTTTGCACTCCCGGACCGATGGTGACGGCAAGCGAGCAGCTTCCGCCCACCTCGAACAATACCCCCGAATCAAAGTGGCGCCACATCTCGAATCACAAAAGTAATAGAATGGTTTCCGATGGAGCATGCTCGATGAAAGGGTGCGACCCTTTGTGTAGCCCGGTATAGCTCCTGTTTTAGTCATTTATGCGAACTCACGGGAGTTGGGTCCACGTAATATACCTCGAGAACGTTGCCACCATCCTACTTCATTCTGGAATCTCCACCGCGTACATAGTTGTTAAAGTGGTTTTCGGTATTGGCCGGCTATAAGACAATATCCGATCCCGGTCTCTTTAACAACCAATCGTTTATTACACACCGGATGGTTCTTTATATTTCAAAAGTCGATTTACAATTTGTATTAAAATATCATATTCGATTTCAAAACATATCACTTTCAAATCATAGTCATTTTCAAATCATATTCGCTTTCAAACCTTATTCACTTTGAAATCATTTCCAGTTTCCAAAACCATAATTTCTTCCCAATTTCATATTTCCAAACAGGTTACATTCTTACTTCAAATCATCAATTCAATTTATTCTCTTTTAAAACCAAGCATTTAATTTAACATTTCCTCTTTACTTAGACTGGAAATTTAGAAATAGTTTAAATAAGTATAGTAGTTATAAATCGTTAAATTACTCTAGAATAGTTTATCTATAGATTAAAATATTGTTTAATTGATCTAAGACAGTTAAGTAAATTTATAGTGGATTAAACATAATTAAAATAGATTTATTAGCTTTAAAATAGATTAATTAGTTTTAAAATTACTTAAAAAGGGTTAAGTAGTTTAATATAAATTAAATGGTTTTAAAATATGGGTTAAAATGATTTGATATATAGTTGAGATAGGTAAAATAGTTTAATAGTTTAAAAATCTTAATAATTACAGTCTTTATGGTAATATATTTTAAAATAGTTTATATTAAAATATGAATTTTAAAATACTATCAATTTACCATTCATTTCATTTCCACACAAAAACCATTTCAATTTTTTTTTTCAACAAAAATCCACTTTCAAAACTTCATTCACATTCTGTAAATAAAACATTGCGTTTACATCGATTTAAATTCATGTTTGAAATATTAAATTACATTATTTCCATTTTTAATACACTTCAAAGTTATATTTCAACAGCTCAAATTTATCAATTTTGACAAATTTCACTTTTATTCAAAAATTCAACTTTGAAATTACATATAAATTCTTTTTAACACTACCTTAAAACCAATACAAATTTTATCATAAACTCAAATTCCGATAATAATTCAATCTGTAGAAATCATATATTTCTCAAATTATCATTTAAATCCAAATTCAAAAATTAAAGCTTTAAAAAAATCATTTAATTTAACCAATCCGACGTCCGTATATAATTTCTACCCTAGGGTCAAGTGGTACGGATATTTATCATTTCAATCCGCAATTTAAAATAAAAATGCGGTTGTATATCATTTCAAACCGCAATCCCGAATGAAATGAAAATGCATGATGACTTGAAGTTTATACAATATAAATATAGCATCCATTCATCCAAATATCAATCATCAACCATTATTTGCTATCATTATCCCATTTAAACAATCATCGATATAGAGAATATAAATTATGCAGGTAATAAATAACAGATATTAACTAGCAGTTTATATTCAATAATAAGTTTAATAACTGTTAAACTAGCAGTTTATATGCAAATAAATAAATTCTAACTGTCAATCTATATGCAATAAATAAAATAAATTAACAGTTAAACTAAATAAATGCGAATTAACTAAGATGACGAATAAATCATGCCAAACAGTCATAAATAAATTTCTACTCATATCTAAAATTAATTTAACAAACACAAGAAATTTTAGAAGTTGTGAGTGGGTTAAAACACTCACCTTTTGAATTTAAATCGAATTTAAATCCGATTTAAACCCAAAATTTGACCGTTTCAGAATTCGTCCAAACCAGCGTCTTCAAGTCCGGAATTTCAATACGATCCTAACAAAAGAAACCGCGGTAAATCGGATATCGTATGCAAAGGTTATGACGATTTATGATATCGAAATCAATAAAAAAAAAGGAATACATTTCACCTCAACCAACACGCATTCCACGTCACCCAATATTGCACGCACAGTATCGCGTCTTCTCCCCTGAAGGCCGCCTTGTTCGAACCCAAATTCGAACACGCTGAACGGAGCCGCTACCTCCAAACGACGAACGCTCGCCGCCACAACCATCCTGGACCGCCGCTTACGCCTCAGGCCACGCCCCCCTTTCTCGCGACGTCCCCACTTCGATGATCAAGCAACCGCCGCCACTATATTTTGTAACCCTAATTGAAATTAGCCACCAATCCAACCGTTAATTCACCGCAAAACCTACATGGATGCACTCCCCTCGGCTATCTCCATAATACCCAGAAAGCAATTGATGATCTGACGAATTTTTGTGACGCCGTGATGAACGGCCGGTACTATTTCAATTTTTCTGGGCAAACGGTGCATCGAATGGAAAAATGACAAGCACGATTTTGTTCACTGAGGGCTTCAACATAAAATTTTTCCGGAATTTTCTGAGGACTTTTAATTTTTAGCTTTGGATCGGATTTGCATTTTGAATTTGGATCTAGAATTGTTTGTTGCCATTGAAGAAGAGGAGTACAGAGGTTTCTATATGTATAGAAATGAGGAATAGAGGCTGCTAGGGTTTATAACAGCCTATTTATAGACAACTGCAATAGAATAGGTGGGTACAAATCTAAACGCGCTACACGATAGTTGGCCCAAAAAGCCTGTTCTGACCTCGGAACGAAATTTGGTAAACCCATATATCCAAATAGGTATTTTAAAATATTCAAAACGCGATGGAAAAAGTTTCACGTCCAAATTCGATCGTATGCAGAAGTTATCCTGAGATCAATAATTTCAAATTGATTTCAAATTGATTTCGATTTATCGATTTCAAGGCGTTTCGCGTTCGTACGATCAAACGACAAGTATGATCGCTACGAAACTTGAAACCCTACAATAATTCACTGATACGGATCCGATGAAACTGGTTTCGTCGAAACCCGAGTCCGTGGCCAAAATGGCTATTTTTATATTGAATAATTAATTGATTAAATCCAAATTTCATAATTTAAATTCTAGAATTGGAAATTTTATCATCTTTATATTACTCAAATGTTACAAGGATGTTACACAAAGTTAGATGTCAAATAAATGTTGATTCAATCATATGTTTCAGCGTAAATTCAATTTTTATTATATACATCAAATTAAAAATTATACTTTCAATAATTACACTGAAATCACCATTCATTCTTTTTATTCAATTTATCATGGTCAAATGGATGAGATTAACATTGGGTTCAAAGTTATTACCTCCATATTCTCAAGGTTTTCCCTAACCTTAAATTTACGTAATATTTAACATTAAATCTCAATCAATTGCAATGACCAAATTTCCCAAATTTTAAATCAAATTAAATAAACAAATCTTAATTCCCATCTCAATTCAAATTAACTTAATTTCATCCATTATATAATTTATTTCAATTGTTCTCATTTATTCCTTACCAATGTTCGTTATCATTTATAAATGTTATGTCAGTTTCCTATTTTATTGCAATATTTTTATTTATTCATTCATTACTGCATAACTTCATTTATTCCATTTACACCTCCGTTACTTTATAAATAATTGTTAAAGTAACTTTTATATCAATACACATCAAATTATTTACCAATTAAAAAGGTTTTGATTTCTAACAAATTAATTGACCAATTTATTTAGATAATGCATACGAATTTGTTATCATACCCACAAATTTACACTTAACAAATTTAATGCCTACCCTATATTTTCTATCTTCACAATATATTCAGGTACAATTCTTACACCATTTTATTTATTGAAAAATTTATTCATATTACAAACAAGGGCTTAAATTACCATTGTTAAATTAGTGTTTATTTCAATATAAATCTATCACCTTTTATTCTTTCTACTAAATTTAATTACAAAACATATTAATTTAACCCAATTAAACTCACGAAATCTCCGGGTCGTTACACTCTCCCCCACTCAAAACTTTTCGTCCCCGAAAAGGAAAAAAAGGGAAAAGAAGAATTTAATAACAATACATCTTATTCAAAATATTTAACTTATAAACAATAATTTACTAAATTTATTACCTTAGATAAAGTATACCCGTTTAATAATCATTATATTCCTTTATACTTAAATAAATAAAGTTTGGAAAAACATTTTCAAAAATTTCTAAGTCCAAAATTTTTACGGAAAATTTTGGCAGAGTCTCCTTTGTACGGAGAGGCTCGGGAGAAAATATAATGTCAAGATATAACAATTATATTACATGTTATCCAAAATATTATATCCCAACACGGGAAAATATATAAAATAGCGCTATAAACCGAAATCCGAAACGTACCTATTTGTCGGGCAATTTACGCTTAATTTATGGAACCAAAAGCAGTAGCAATTGCTTCCATAACCTGCATTTCACTTATAAGATCCAAAGGGTTAACTATATAAAGTGAAATAATTAAGTGGTTTCAATCCCTAACAACAAATCAATACAACTACCATCCTTTTCAACAACAACATACACAACAAAACAAAACAACCATTCAATCAACAAGCAAATAGTTGTTCGGGTTCAAAACTTGAAATTGTACGGAATGAAAAATAACTATCAAGTGCATCATTTACTCAATAGTCTTAGATAGAGAAAAATAAATTATTTATTCATCAAACAATTTCAAATTTCCTTACCCAACCAAACATAAATCAAACAATAACAATTCAACCCAACAATCAATTTAACTTATTATAAATTTTTATTTCATACTTTAGTTGTTTGATTTCCTTTCTTTCATTCATTGAGTGATTACCTCATTTATTTTCATTTATTACTTACAATTTTTTATTTTAATGTCATGTAAGTTTCTTTTTATTGCATTCCATTTATGCATTTCTAAATTTTATTCATTTATTTCTCACGGTTTCATTTATTATAGAATTTCATTCTATTTACTTAAGTTTTAAAATCATCTAATTATAATACTTACCTTTAATTATATTCACTTATAGCAAAATTTCAATTATAACCTAAGTTTATAACATTAAATTCTCATTTAAAATAGTAAATTCATTTAATACTTTATTTTTTTTTTCAAATTTCAACTTATATAATATTCTATTACAATCTCTTATTAAACATTTCAACTTTTAATATTTGGTAAGTTATACGTGTTAAAGAAAATGCAAATGAACTTATACAAGTTTTATCCTATTCTTTAATTAAATTTAATGTTCAACAATATCACTCTTTGTTTCATACGTTACAAATTTCAAATTTCCTTTAATTCCTTTCATTCATTTAATGCTTCCATTCTATTGTTTTTAATTATAGTAACATTTTGATTACCCTTTCATTTACAACCTTATAGCATCAATTCTTATAAGGGAAGAATTTCACTAATTCATTTACTAAGGTTTACAAACACTTGTTTACTTTACTTATCTTCCAATTATATTAAATTTTTACTTTAGTTAAGGTTCCAATTATTAATTACTACCCTTTCATTTCACTACACTAACTGAACAATTTATAAATGGAAATTTAAGAATTTAATACCGGGTTAAATCTCAAATTATTTTAAATAATAGATAAATATATTCTTACAACTTGTATATCTCTAATTATATTTAAAACAATTCAAAATTTATATTTTTCTATCAAAATGAATCTGCAGTAAAACTACTACCGCGGTCTTCCCACTTCGAAACTCGAAAATGAAAGTCGATGATGAGGCCGCCATCATCGAAATTATTTTCCAGCGACAGAGAGGAAAGTACAAACTTATTTTCTCCAAAATCTTCTTTAAAACAAATTTTTTTTTCCGAACTATACTGAAATATTTATATCAGGAAATACTTAAACAATATTATTATATTCCAAAGTTTATTCGAAAGAAATTTCAAAACCCCGGATCTTAAGTTCTAAATTTCCAAATTTCATTGATTTATTTTTAATCTTATTTACCTATTATTTATAAATTTTATTCCTAACAACCAATATATTGTAACCAAATATAGATATCATTTGAAAATTTTATTTTATATATAGAAAATATAATAGGCAAAATTATTTCATTCACCTATATTAAAAACAAATATTATGTCGGTCTGTCCTATTAAGTGTTTAGAAATCCCTATCGATGTCATAGCGTCCCATGCACCAACCAGAATTTATAAATACGAAACGGAACAGATTAACAAAATATTAAAATCTTTTTATAACACTAACAAATACGCTCTCTCATATATATGCACTCGTCGACTCCCATAGGGTATTACTACCCTATTAGTAAAGAGTCAAACCCCAAAAAGCTAAGGTTTATCGCTAAACCAAAGCTCCGATACCAGATGTAACAGCCCGTCTTTTTCGCACGCTTTAAACAGACAACATGCCAATTCAAACCACACGGAAGGGCGGATTGTTATGGGGTAAATAAGAAAAACAGAGAAGAAATAAAACAAAATAGAATCTCACAGCGGAAGGATAAAATATAATAATAAAATATACAGTTTATAAAACTGTTTACAAAACATTTGATTCTTCTTTATATAACACATATCAGAGTTACACTTACCAATAACAATGCGGCGGAATAGCATGAGTGTAGTGGAATAAATAGTAGATAGTAATACTACAAATCTTCACCTTCGTCCTCCAGAGCTAAAACTTCAAATCCTGAAACGCTCGGACTGACCTGAGCGAATTGAAAAGACAAAACACTCGAGTCAGAACTAAAGGATCTTATGTAAGTTAAATCAACAGAAATAAATATGAGTGCAGTAACTCAAAAGATGCTCAGGATTCACATCTCTTAAGGATCCGTTAAACTATTTACTATGTAGTATATTGCGCTATATACAGTAGTGTCTAATCAGTAAAGTATAATCATATAGGAAATAGCGTTAAGGGGATGGTGAACCTTAACGCGGTCGGATCTTTAAACCAAAATCGTAGTGGGGTCGATATAAGGAGATGACACGGCACGCGAGGCAATGCCAGGGTGGATACACCGTTTGCACTCCCGGACCGATGGTGACGGCAAGCCAGCAACTTCCGCCCACCTCGAACAATACCCCCGAATCAAAGTGGCGCCACATCTCGAATCACAAAAGTAATAGAATGGTTTCCGATGGAGCATGCTCGATGAAAGGGTGCGACCCTTTGTGCAGCCCGGTATAGCTCCTGTTTTAGTCATTTATGCCAACTCACGGGAGTTGGGTCCACGTAATGTACCTCGAGAACGTCGCCACCATCCTACTTCATTCTGGAATCTCCACCGCGTACACAGTTGTTAAAGTGGTTTTCGGTATTGGCCGGCTATAAGACAATATCCGATCCCGGTCTCTTTGACAACCAATCGTTTATTACACACCGGATGGTTCTTTATATTTCAAAAGTCGATTTACAATTTGTATTAAAATATCATATTCGATTTCAAAACATATCACTTTCAAATCATAGTCATTTTCAAATCATATTCGCTTTCAAACCTTATTCACTTTGAAATCATTTCCAGTTTCCAAAACCATAATTTCTTCCCAATTTCATATTTCCAAACATGTTACATTCTTACTTCAAATCATCAATTCAATTTATTCTCTTTTAAAACCAAGCATTTAATTTAACATTTCCTCTTTACTTAGACTGGAAATTTAGAAATAGTTTAAATAAGTATAGTAGTTATAAATAGTTAAATTACTCTAGAATAGTTTATCTATAGATTAAAATATTGTTTAATTGATCTAAGACGGTTAAGTAAATTTATAGTGGATTAAACATAATTAAAATAGATTTATTAGCTTTAAAATAGATTAATTAGTTTTAAAATAACTTAAAAAGGGTTAACTATTTTAGTATAAATTAAATGGTTTTAAAATATGGGTTAAAATGATTTGATATATAGTTGAGATAGGTAAAATAGTTTAATAGTTTAAAAATCTTAATAATTACAGTCTTTATGGTAATATATTTTAAAACAGTTTATATTAAAATATGAATTTTAAAATACTATCAATTTACCATTCATTTCATTTCCACACAAAAACCATTTCAATTTTTTTTTTCAACAAAAATCCACTTTCAAAACTTCATTCACATTCTATAAATAAAACATTGCGTTTACATCGATTTCAATTCATGTTTGAAATATTAAATTACATTATTTCCATTTCTAATACACTTCAAAGTTATATTTCAACAACTCAAATTTATCAATTTTGACAAATTTCACTTTTATTCAAAAATTCAACTTTGAAATTACATATAAATTCTTTTTAACACTACCTTAAAACCAATACAAATTTTATCATAAACACAAATTCCGATAATAATTCAATCTGTAGAAATCGTATATTTCTCAAATTATCATTTAAATCCAGATTCAAAAATTAAAGCTTTAAAATAAATCATTTAATTTAACCAATCCGGCGTCCGTATATAATTTTCTACCCTTGGGTCAAGTGGTACGGATATTTATCATTTCAATCCGCAATTTAAAATAAAAATGCGGTTGTATATCATTTCAAACCGCAATCCCGAATGAAATGAAAATGCATGATGACTTGAAGTTTATACAATATAAATATAGCATCCATTCATCCAAATATCAATCATCAACCATTATTTGCAATCATCATCCCATTTAAACAACCATCGATATAGAGCATATAAATTATGCAGGTAATACATAACAGATATTAACTAGCAGTTTATATTCAATAATAAATTTAATAACTGTTAAACTAGCAGTTTATAGGCAAATAAATAAATTCTAGCTGTCAATCTATATGCAATAAATAAAATAAATTAACATTTAAATTAAATAAATGCGAATTAACTGAGATGACGAATAAATCATGCCAAACAGTCATAAATAAATTTCTACTCATATCTAAAATTAATTTAACAAACATAAGAAATTTTAGAAGTTGTGAGTGGGTTAAAACACTCACCTTTTGAATTTAAATCGAATTTAAATCCAATTTAAACCCAAAATTTGACCGTTTCAGAATTCGTCCAAACCAGCGTCATCAAGTCCGGAATTTCAATACGATCCTAACAAAAGAAACCGCGCGTAAATCGGATATCGTATGCAAAGGTTATGACGATTTATGATATCGAAATCAATAAAAAAAAGGAACACATTTCACCTCAACCAACACACATTCCACGTCACCCAATATTGCACGCACAGTATCGCGTCTTCTCCCCTGAAGGTCGCCTCGTTCGAACCCAAATTCGAACACGCTGAACGGAGCCGCTACCTCCAAACGACAAACGCTCGCCGCCACAACCATCCTGGACCGCCGCCTACGCCTCACGCCACGCCCCCCTTTCTCGCGACGTCCCCACGTCGATGATCAAGCAACCGCCGCCACTATATTTTGTAACCCTAATTGAAATTAGCCACCAATCCAACCGTTAATTCACCGCAAAACCTACATGGATGCACTCCCCTCGGCTATCTCCATAATACCCAGAAAGCAATTGATGATCCGACGAATTTTTGTGACGCCGTGATGAACGGCCGGTACTGTTTCAATTTTTTCTGGGAAAACGGTGCATCGAATGGAAAAATGACCAGCACGATTTTGTTCACTGAGGGCTTCAACATAAAAATTTTCCGGAATTTTCTGAGGACTTTTAATTTTTAGCATTGGATCTGATTTGCATTTTGAATTTGGATCTAGAATTGTTTGTTACCATTGAAGAAGAGGAGTACAGAGGTTTCTATACGTATAGAAATGAGGAATAGAGGCTGCTAGGGTTTATAACAGCCTATTTATAGACAACTGCAATAGAATAGGTGGGTACGAATCAAACGCGCTACACGATAGTTGGCCCAAAAAGCCCGTTCTGACCCCGGAACGAAATTTGGTAAACCCATATTCCAAATAGGTATTTTAAAATATTATGAACGCGATGGAAAAAGTTTCACGTCCAAATTCGATCGTATGCAAAAGTAATGCTGAGATCAATAATTTCAAATTGATTTCAAATTGATTTCAATTTATCGATTTCAAGGCGTTTCGCGTTCGTACGATCAAACAACAAGTCCGATCGCTACGAAACTTGAAATCCTACAATAATTCAATGATATGGATCCGATGAAACTGGTTTCGTCGAAACCCGAGTCCGTGGCCAAAATGGCTATTTTTATATTGATTAATTAATTGATTAAATCCAAATTTCATGATTTAAATTCTAGAATTGGAAATTTTATCATCTTTATATTACTCAAATGTTTACAATGATTTTACACAAAGTTAGATGTCAAATAAATGTTGATTCAATCATATGTTTCAGTGTAAATTCAATTTTTATTATATACATCAAATTAAAAATTATACTTTCAATAATTACACTGAAATCACCATTCATTCTTTTTATTCAATTTATCATGGTCGAATGGGTGAGATTAACATTGGGTTCAAAGTTATTACCTCCATATTCTCAAGGTTTTCTCTAACCTTAAATTTACGTAATATTTAACATTAAATCTCAATCAATTGCAATGACCAAATTTCCCAAATTTTAAATCAAATTAAATAAACAATTCTTAATTCCCATCTCAATTCAAATTAACTTAGTTTCATCCATTATATAATTTATTTCAATTGTTCTCATTTATTCCTTACCAATGTTTGTTATCATTTATAAATGTTATGTCAGTTTCCTATTTTATTGCAATATTTTTATTTATTCATTCATTACTGCATAACTTCATTTATTCATTTACACTTCCGTTACTTTATAAATAATCGTTAAAGTAACTTTTATATCAATACACATCAAATTATTTACCAATTAAAAAGGTTTTGATTTCTAACAAATTAATTGACCAATTTATTTAGTTAATGCATAAGAATTTGTTATCTTACCCGCAAATTTACACTTAACAAATTTAATGCCTACCCTATATTTTCTATCTTCACAATATATTCAGGTACAATTCTTACACTATTTTATTTATTGAAAAATTTATTCATATTACAAACAAGGGCTTAAATTACCATTGTTAAATTAGCGTTTATTTCAATATAAATCTATCACCTTTTATTATTTCTACTAAATTTAATTACAAAACTTATTAATTTAACCCAATTAAACTCACGAAATCTCCGGGTCGTTACAACTTTGTTGCCATTTACTTGATGCAGTAGTTTGCACTGTGCATTCATGTGCACTTCGGTTTCATGATGTACTCCGGTTAGCATATTTAGCTTGGTTGTCTTGCGAACATTTGTACGTATGTTTATTGTGTTCTGGTAGCACTCGAGTCTTGTTCAAGTTGCAGTAATACTGCTTGCGTTCTGGTCTATTAGCACTATCCTCTTTATTTTGTCAATTTGGGCAGTTTTTCCCTTGTTCGGTTTGTGGTGCACTGCTTCTCTGACATGTTCTTGTGCTTGTGCACGTCACTTTTCATTTTGATTTAACTTGGACTTCATCTTGATTTTTGAATTGCACCAGTGTTGAATCCAGCTTGGAGCTCGGGTTTGACCTTGTGCTAATATTGTGACATTATTTTTATTGCACTTGAGTTGAACCCGGCTTTTTGGGTTTGACCTGTGCTCATCTGTCCCTGTAATTTAATCTAGTGTATATATCGGTGTGCACGGCCTTGTGGCATGTACTGTGATACACTGTGCTTGTCACAAGTTGTTCGTGTATGATGAATTCAAATTTAAATGATGACGAATAACCCAAATAACTGAGGCAAATTAAATTTCCAAAATCACATTTTATTTTATACTGCAACTATTTTATTTTCAGTTTTACTGCGTCAATGTATATTTTTGCAGATTGCTTAGGTGCTGGATTCAATTTGGAATGAAGTTGAAGATAAAATACGAGTTGAGTGAATGAGTGATATGTAGTGAGGTCAAATGTAAATTAGAAATTGTGATGTAATCAAAATTGTATTGTAATTGAAGTTGTGTATATATATAGTGAGAGCTTGAAATTTGTACTATTCAAAAATTGTAATAAATATTTGTTTGAATAAAATATCTGTTTGAATTCAAATTCTATGTTATTTATTTTATTCATCAAATATTTATTTAATCTATGAAAATAAAATGGTATATTAACAAGTACATTTAAATGAATGTATATATGTTTATTATCATCAAACAAAAATCATATACTCGCATATTCAACATTGGTTTCAACGGTGGATCGTCAACCAATCGAAGATCAGAAGGTGTTGCATGGCAGAGGACGATTAGGAGAGTTGATCCATACGGTTGGGTCGCGTCATCAATGCCTGGAATCACTAGAAATCGATGATCTATGGTCGATTTTTGCTCTCGACGCGGAGGCTGGCGGCGGTGTCTGGTGGTCACGCGCGTAGGCCAAAGGGGCGGTTGAAGGTGGGCATCGCGATGCTAGTGGTTGATCGAGGTGGAAGCGGCTATTGATGTGTGCGGTGGTTATGAATTCGATCTATAGGGATTCGTGTTTATGAAGGTGATGGAAATTTACAAATTTTCCCTAGTTATTTTAATTTAATTTAAATTTTAAATTTAAATGTTCTAACTCAAATAATTTTTGCATACGAGCTTGAACTTGGGCGTGGTTTCTTCCATTGGGATCGTATCGAAATTTCGGACAACATGTAACCTGGTTTGGTTGATTTTGGAGATTATTTAAATTTTGGGCTTTATTTGGATTTTAAATTGACTAGAAATCAAAGGTAGGTGATTTAACCCACTCATAAATACTAAACCTTCTTATGTTAGTTGAATTAAATTATGAATTGATAATTTTTTTATTAATTGTTGTTTAATAATTTAAATTGTCATTTAAATTTAATTTAAATTTAATTTGAATTAAATTGCCATTTAAATTAATATTGAAATTAAATTGATAGTTAAAATTCTAATATTGATAACCGGTTAATTGTTGTGATTTATTGATTGATTTGGATGTTGATTGTGATGGATGTTTATTTGTTGACTTTTTGGATGATTGGATGTTATATTTATTCTATATGTTGTTATCACACTGCAAGTTCACTTAGATTGTTGTTAGGAAAATCACTATGGGTTGAAACAGTACATACCCAAATGATCTTATAGGTTAGGAAAAAATCGTTATAGATTGAAATGATACATACCCGAGTGGTTTTATTGATTTAGAAACTATTGAATCGGGATACGGGTTGAAAAATATATATACCTGGAAAATTTAACTATTTTGGGTTGAAATGATACATACCCAATCACTTGACCATAGGGTAGAAAATTTATAGGACACCGTTTGTCATTTTAAATTATTTTCTAAATGATAAAGTATATTTGATTTTTAAATTTAATTTTATGATTTTATTTAAAAATTAATATTTGGAAATAATTTATTTTATATGTTTAAAGCTTCAAATTATAAGTTAATATATTGTTTTAAATGTAAATTTAAGATTTTAACTTCTAATTTTATTTAGTTTTAAATATATTTTTTAATTAGTTTAAAATTTAATTTAATATTTAATATAGTTTTAATATATATATATATATATATATATATATATATTAAATTTAACTTAATATAATAAATATAGTTTTGATTTAAGATAATAAATATAGACTTTTATAATAACCTTAATAGATAAAAGATTTTTGTAAAAGATTTTAGAATTTTGCAAAAGGTTTGTAAATAATTTATAAAAGCTTTATAAAAGATTTTATAATGGATTTTATAAAAGGATTTTTATAAAAGATTTTACAAAGGATTATATAATGGTTTTATAAAGGAGTTATAAAGGTTTTAAAGGATTTTTATATTATAAAGAACTTGTATAGAGGGATTTGGAAGCGTTTAAAGGAATTTGAATAAGAGTTTATGAAAGGGAAAGAGTTGTAAACTATTTTGGAATTTATAAATAGCTTTATAAATAGATTTAAACATAGTTTATAAATGGTTTACGAGAGATCTATAAATTATTTTTAAATTGATTGAAAGAAATCTTCCTCTATATTTACGAATATATTTGTACTTTTGGAATAAGTATATGGATATCTTGATATGAAGGTATAAACTGTTTTTGTTTTGTTTTTTTAAATGACCATGGTGTGAAATAAGCATTTGGTTATTAAAGAGACCGAGGTTGCATATTTTCATAGTCTCTACCAATTCCAAAACCACTTTAACAACTATGCACGTGGTGGAGAATCCAGAACGATGTAGGATAGTTTGGCAAATGCTACTGTACGAGGTAAGAACGTAGCCCTTACTTTTGAGTTAGCTTGATATGACTAAAACAGGAGCTATTCCGGGCCAAGTGAGGTCGCTCCTCTGATCGAACACGCTTCTTCGATACCATATCTATAACTTTGTGATTGATCGGTGTCCACCCTCGATTTGATTATGGGAGTGGGTCTCGAGGTGGGTGTCAGTAGCTGTTGTGCGTTACCACCAGTCCGGAAGTGCAAAAGGGTAGAATCATACCCTGGGCATTACCTCACGTGCCTTATCGGGCCCACTATGATTTTGGTTTGTGTTATACCTATGGATGCTCCTTGATAGCCCACCTACAGTGGAGTTTACAGTACTATATAGACTAATGCCTATAAAAATGCATTAAGGGGGATATGGGTAATGCCTTAATGCTATTTTAATACTTTACTTTACTGGTAGACACTGCATATATATATATAATACATTAGTACATATAGATAGTTTAATTGATCCTTAGGAGATGGGAAATCCCGAAACATCTATTAAGTTATTGAACGCACATTATACACTGGATATAAGATGTAAAATCCCGTAAACATCTCTGAAGCCATTACACACATATTTACTTGTTAATTTAACTTACATAAGATCTTTTAGTTCTGACTCGAGTGTTTTGTCTTTTCATTATGCTCGGGTCAGCCTGAGCATTTCAGTGTTGAAGACTTTGGTTTTGGAGGACGAAGACGGAGTTTGATATATTATATTATTAGTAATTTTTCCATTGCATCATTATTGGTATGTCGTTATTTGTATTCTGATTGTTGTAAAAATTATGCAATCAAATGTACATTATAAAACAGCTTCATGAACTGTTTATTTAATTATTATATTTTGTCATTCTGCTATGAGATTTTTGTGTTTTGTTCCTCCTTCTTTTCTCTTATTTCTTATTTACCACGTTGACAATCCTCCCTTTGAATGGTTTGAATTAGACATGTGTGGTTTATTGTCGATCTAAACCATCCAAAAAGGTGGGTCGTTACAAGTAGCATAGTATACTGTTGTATGCTAACTCTTTGGTTGAAGGGATATGTCAGGTATGGTTCGTGTACTCTTGTTCCTTACCATATTTATCTTTTTATTATTTTGAGATAGTAGCATATTATACTTTCTGACCTAAGGTTTTATGCTTTGCCTCTAATTATCTTGGATACTCTTAAATTAGTAGACTGGATAACAAGTCTAGGTGACACAGTAGTTGTTTGAAGGATGCGCAGGATGGTGCTATCTCTTATTATATACATATATGAGGTCTATGCTTATTCCACCAAGCATCCCCGTGGATCCCTTGATAGTGCTTTCTTATTACTATTTGTTAAGACAGTTTATTTGAGTTTACTTTTGTTGAATAAACTAACTATTGATGTATAACTTTGTAGATATTATACTCTTATAATTATGCCTTTGAGGCGTGTGGCACCCAGACAGCTGAAGGTATTGGAAGTGTAAGTGAGGAAATGGTTCATTTGAAGAAGCATATTTGAGTGGGGCACACCTTTAGTATTCGCAACGAAGGTGGATGATTCTTTATTAACCTCTTTGCTATAGTTTCTCCGCATTTGTTGTCTTTCGATATAACTTCAAGCTTGTCATATGCACTGTAACGACCCGAAAATTTTGTTAACTAAATTTGTCATATTTTCCATAATTTTTAATAAAATGAATGTTAGGAATTTGGTGTTGCCATTTGTTCTTATTAAAAGTTAACAATTTAAAATGAGATTTCCAATTCAATAAAATAATGTAAATATTGTGGTTTAAATTTTGAATGGAATATGTGAAAACAAGAGTAATTATGGAATAATATGTTATTTATTTAGAGTATTGAAAAAAAAAATTAAGCCAATTTTAATTAATGGTAATAATGCGATATAAGCTAATAAATTTGATCTCAATGCGATAACCATTTAATGAAGGTAATGAAACAGGATTTAGAAAAATGTATACTAGGTATAAATCAAATAGAAGGAAACAAACGTATATATCGAATTGATTTATGAATAAATACTTTGGATAGTAATTGAATGTACAGTAATGGTAATTTAAAACCTATTTATAGTGAGACTGCATAAGATTCAGTAAATTAAGTGGTGGAAAGATTTTTCCTAGATATACTTTGAAGATGTGAAATTAAAGGTGAATATTAAAATTGGCTAATGTAAAATAACATTGATTAACCGTAAATGGGAATAAATTTGAAAATAAAAATTTATGTTAATACAAGTGGATCAATTATAAACTTAAATGAAACATTCCAATTTAATAAGAGGTATTCGAATGTTATGTTTTATTTAAAGGTAATAATTGGATTTAATTGTAATTTGTGTATGTTGGATTATATAGGAAAGGAGTATACAAAAACTGTGAATAGTAGAGTAGCAACTGAAAAGGAAGAAATTGAAATAAGGGCAATAAACATTGTATAAATTAATAGTAATAAATGCCAATATTGAATTGTAATAAATATAATTAATATTACAAGTGGGTGAACGTAAAGATAAAGGTTAAGAGTGTTGGAATAGGTATACTAGAATAACTATAAAGTGTAAATGTACGTATTTATAGCAACATGAATTATTGAAGGAAAATAATTGGTAAACGGGGTTTGGGCTAAGGAAATGTTATTGATTGTTTTGAAACCTTATTTATTATGGGAAATTAATTTAGCATAAGCAAAACCAATGCAAATATCTAATTTATCAGTAAAGTAATAATAAATAGTAATCAATGCAAATTTAGGTAACAATAGAATGTGAAATTTGGGGAATAGATGCAAAGTATATATGAGTTGCTAAAAGTATGCATAATAAGTGCAAATTTAATAAATCAATGTCCTGTAGAGGTTGGAGTATGGTTAGTAATAAAAGCTTTTAAAGGAAAAACTTTTAATTTATAAATGAAAATCAATGCATTAAATTAGGTGTAACTGAATGCATGTAAATAATTTTGTAAGAATAAGTTATAAACAATTTATTTGTGCATACCCGATTTAATTGAAATAACAGAAAAGACAAGAACTTGATTTGCCTAGATATATATATTGATAAACTATAACTAAATAGAAAGATTGGTAGTAAATAGGATATAAGAAGACAAAGGCAACTAGTAAATTAATAAATGAATTCATAATAATAAGTAGTAATTAATGCATATATATTTGGTATTAGTGATAATTACAAAACTTTACCCATTTATCTAATTTATTTAATTAAATCTAAAATCTATGGCAACATTGTTGTAATGATGGTTGTAAGTGAATTTGAATGTAAAAGGGTAACAATTATTTAGGTTAACCATTTTGAGTATGTTAAGTTAAGAATGGCAATCGATTGAAATAAATCTAAATTAATTTTTTTTTTTGGTTAATGTGTTCTAGTTAATAAAGGGGAGTTTATAAGAAATGAAGCATGCACTAATGACATGTGTTGTAATTCAAATGTTATTTATACCCATAAAATGTCTATTTACTGAATAGAAAGATTTTAAATCAATAAGCGAATTTATTGAGGTTCCAATTTATAATTTATAACATTTAATGTAGACTCAATTACAAAATTGACTTAAATCGTGCAGTTAGCGTAGATTTGTTTTGTAATTGGAGTAGTTAATCCTATAAGATGAAGTTAATGCTAATTCTATTTATAATTGGACCATTTGTTGATATAGATTATAGAAAGCAAGATGTATAAATTTAATTAAAGTATCAACATTCATTATTGAAAATTAAAATGAAAGTTGAGGATAATAAGGTGAAACCATGAACAAATGTTAATGCATCCTTATTACTGGTAAAACATGAGTATATAAAAGTTTGAAAATCAAAAATAGGTTTTTGAAAACTTAATTTATAATTTCCAAATATAAGGAAGTGGAGAAATTAACACTGCAGTGGATAGACTTATCAGCTTTTAATTTACATCTAAATTTGTTTAGATCAATTTGGAAATTAATAAAATTGTGGATATATTTTGAAACGTAAACGAAACGTCTAGATTTACATTTGTATATACGTTAAAATAAAATGTAAATGATAAGGAATTTATTTATTTCCTAAATCCGTAACGTGTGTAATTAATATTATTTATCCTTTGGGACCACTTCCGTTTGCACGTTAAAATTCGTGTACACCTATTCTTTTGCGATCTATCTATAAATAGACGATCAAAAAAAACCCTAGCCTCCATCTTCTATCATTTGTCTGTACGTTCTTTTCTTCAACTCCTTCTCCTCCTCAAATGGATGCAAGCCTAGATCTATTTCTATTCAAATTTCAAATGAAAATTCAAACATCTTAGAAAAATTCCAAAAAAAATATATGTTGTAGATTTCATCCATACGAATCTACGCGCAGTCTCTGTTTTCGAAATCGATACTCGAGTCAGCAGCAAATCGCGGTCAAAATCAGGAAATTCGAAACCTATGTCAATTTGGGCGTTTTGATTTGGAGCGACTATTTGCAAATTGGTTTCTGGGTATTGGAGAGCTCGGCTAGGGAAGTCGTAATGGTGGAGGCGCGTCACCATCTGGTGGCCTGGGGTGGTCTAAAGGCACGGTCAAAGATGGGGAGGGCGTGTGTTGAAATGGGTTCATTCCCTGGACGAGCATACGTGAGTTGAGAAGAAGCTTTATGACGGGGCAAGCTTTACTTAGGTTGTTGTTTAATTTTGTTTTATTTAATTTTTGTTTCAACTTATTAAAATTGAACAACTTTTTCATACGTTACCCGTTTCGCGCGAAATTTCTTTTGTTAGGATCGTAATTAAATTCCGGATCTGATGACGCTGGTTTGGACAGATTTGGAGACCGTTGGATTTTTGAGTTTAAATTGAATTTAAATTCGATTTAAATTCAAAAGGTGAGTGTTTTAACCCACTCACAACTTCTAAAAGTTTTTATGTTTGTTAAATTTATTTTAGATATGAGTAGAAATTTATTTATGATTGTTTGGCATGTTTTATTCAGCATATCGGTTAATTCGCATTTATTTAATTTGACTGTCAATTTAATTCATTTATTGCATATTAATTGACAGTTAGAATTTATTTATTTGCATATGAACTACTAGTTAAACAGTTATAAATTTAATTGAATATAAAATGTTAGTTAATAACTGTCAATTATTTCTTGTTTTATTGTATATATATTGATGGTTGTTAAACTGATGATGTTTGAAATAATTTTGATTGATGATGGGTGAATGGATGTTTTATTGTATATCATTAAACTACAAGTTATCATTCATTTTTCATTTCATTCGGGATTGTGGTTTGAAATGATATACAACCGCAAATTTTATTTTTAAATTGCGGATTGAAATGATAAATATCTGTATCACTTGACCATAGGATAGAAAATTTTATACAGGCACCGTGGTCTATATATAAATTATTTTAAAGTGATTTCTATGGTTTGGATGGGATACGGTTTATAAAAATTTTTAAATTTTGATATTTTATAAATGTTATTCTTCTATATATATACATATGAGGTTAAAAATTTTGAATTTAAGCTGTGTATAAATCTATTAAATAAAAATGGGAAAATTGAGAAATGGAATTTGATAATTCATATTATATGTTTAAGTTTGGAAAATTTTAAGGTATGATATTTATAACTGGATTTTTGCAAGATAAATATAAAATGAATATTCTAGTATAATTTAATTGGAGAAAATATTTAATTGCTAGAAATTGGAGTTTTATTTATGGATTTTTGTGTAAATATTCAAGACTAAATAATAGAACATTTAATTTGGTTGAAGGAATAAATTCCAACTTTAGTTTTGAAATATTAATACTCCAAATGGATATATATATATATATATATATATATATATAGAAATTGAAGTGATTTTGGAACTTGAAAGTGATATTTAAAATTTGGTTTAGACTTTAAATAAAGAAATATATTTGTAAAGCCATGGAAATTATTTTCTTTACAAAGTAACCTTAAAGTCAAACCATTTATTTTATATACCGTTGAATATCCAAATCATTCAAGTTTTAGAAGTTATGGTTTTAAAATATATGAATTTCGAAATATTATGCTTTGAAAGTATAAGTCAAATATTTGGTTTCCAGATATTTTAAATTTTAAAGCAGTATGATTTTGGAAAAGAAATATATTTGGATAAAATGATATCATATTATTTTGGGTTTTAAGATGATATCGTATTCATAGTTTTGAAATGGAATTTTTATTCTGGTTTTAAAGTATAAACTATTTTAAATGACCGCGGTGTTATAATAACGATTGGTTGGCAAAGAGACCGGGATCGGATATAGACATACTCTCTGTCGATACCGAAAACCACTTTGACTAACCGTGTACGCGGTGGAGATTCCAGAATGAAGTAGGTTGGTGGCGACGTTTCCTGTAAGGTAAATACGTGGACCCGACTCCCGTGAGTTGGCATAAGGTGGCTAAAACAGGAGCGATTCTCGGGCCAATGAGGTCATTCCTCTGATCGGACACTCCTCTTCGATATTATACTTTGACTTTGGATTGATTCAGTGGCCACTTTTATTTTTGATTTTGGGGGAGTTTGTTCGAGGTGGGCGACAGCTGCGCGCTGCGCGTTTCCACCAGTCCGGATAGCAATTGGTATATCTACCCTGACATTGCCTAGTTGTGCCGTGTCACCTACCATACCGAGCCTTTACTACGAGTTTTGTTTTGTACCATACCTATGGAGTGCCCTCTGACGACGCCCATTACGGGGGAGATTACGGTACTGTATAGACTATGCGAATATATTTCGTGTTAAGGGCTATATGGGTAACCCCTTAACGCTATTAAAAAGTAAGTTTATTTTATAAATAGACATTATTATAATAGCGCAATATACTACATAGTAAATAGTTTAATGGACCCTTAGGAGATGTAAATTCCGAGCATCTCTTGAGTTACTGTACTCATATTTATTTCTGTTAATTTTACTTACATAAGATCTTTTAGTTCTGACTCGAGTGTTTTTGTCTTTTCAAATTCGCTCGGGTCAGTCCGAGCGTTTCAGGATTTGAGGATTTAGCTCTGGAGGACGAAGACAAAGATTTGTATTACTAGTATCTACTATATTATTTCACTACACCATTTAATTCCGCTGCATTGATAGTATTGGTATGGGTAACTCTGATATTCATTGTACAAGTAAAATAAAATATTTTGTAAAACAGTTTCATGAACTGTATATTTGATTATTATATTTTATCTTTCCGCTGTGAGATTCTGTTTTGTTTTATTTCTTCTCTGTTTTTTTCTTATTTACCTCATAACAATCCGGCCTTCCGTATGGTTTTAATCGTCATGTGTGTCGGTTTAAAGTGTGCAAAAAGGCGGGATGTTACAGTTGGTATCAGAGCTTTGGTTTAGCGATAAACCTTGGCTTTGTAGGGTTTGACTCTTTGTTAATAGGGTAGTAATACCCTATGGGAGTCGCTGAGTGTATATATATGAGAGAGCGTATTTGTTAGTGTTATAAAAAGATTTTAATATTGTGTTAATCTGTTCCGTTTTGTATTTATAAATTCTGGTTGATGCATGGGACGCTGTGTCATCAATAGGGATTTCTAAATACTTAATAGGACAGACCGACATAATATCTGTTTTAATATAGGTGAATGAAATAATTTTGCCTATTATATTTTCTATATATAAAATAAATTTTTAAATGATATTATATATATATATATATTTTGTTGCAATAGATTGGGTGTTAGGAATAAAATTTATATATAATAGGTAAAAAAGATTGAATTTAAAATCAATGAAATTTGGAAATTTTAGAACTTAAGTCCGGGATTTTGAAATTTGCTTTCAAAGGATTTTGAAGTATAATAATATTGTTATAAATATTTTCCGATATAAATATTTCAGTATAATCCGGAAGAATTGTTTTAAAGAAGATTTTGGAGAAAATAAGTTTTGTACTTTCCTCTCTGTCGCTGGAAAATAATTTCGGTGATGACGACCGCATCATCGACTTTCATTTTCGAGTTTCGAAGGGGAAAGGCCACTGTGGTAAATTCTACTGCAGATTTATTTTGAAATTATTTAAAATTTTAATTGTTTTAAATATAATTAGAGATATAAAAGTTGTAAGAAATTATTTATATATTATTTTTATAATAATTTGAAATTTGACCCGGTTTTTAATTCTTAAATTTCCATTAATTAATAGTTTAAATTATTTTAGTGAAATAAAAGGTAAGTAATTAATGAATTTAAACCTCTAATTTAGGTAAGAAAATTTATGCAAAGTTATAAAGGGAAATTTGAAATTTTTAACATATGAGACAAAAAGTAATATTGTTGAACATTAAATTTAATTAAAAGAAGAGATAAAACTTGTATAAGTTCTTTTGCATTTTCTTTAACATATATAACTTACCAAATATGAAAAGTTGAAATGTTAAATAAGTGATCGGAATAGAATATTATACAAGTAGAAATTTTGGAAATAATGAAGTATTCAATGAATTGCTGTTAAATGAGAATTTAATGTTATAAACTTAAGTTATAATTGAAATTTTACCATAATTAAAGGTAAGTATTATAAATAGGTGATTTTAAACTTAAGTAAATAAAATGAAACTCTTTAATAAATAAGGATTGATGTGTATGGTTATAAAATTTAGTATGATTTAAATGCTACTAGTTGAATAAAATGGAAAGTAGGTAATATAAATAAATGACTGTAAACCTTAGGTAATAAATTAATAAAATCCTTTATTTATAAGAATGGAGGTTATAAGGTTAAGAATTTAAGTGTAATTAAAAAAAGGGTTACTGTAATATAATATAATAGCATGTAAGCATTTAATAAATGATTGAATTTGAGAAGTGCATTAAATGTAATACAAATAAAAGAGACTTACATAACCTAAATAAAATAAAAATAATGGTAAGTAATAAGTAGAAATAAGGAAACAACCATTGAATGAGAAATAAAATTTGAAGTTTGTTAGAAATAAATGTAAATTATAAAAAGGAAAAATTTATGTGGGTTGAATAAAAGAAAGGAAATCAAACAATTAAAGTATGTAATGAATTTATATAAGTTGAATTGATTTGTTGGTTTAAATCGATATTGTTTACTTTATAGTTGGCTGGGTAAGGAAATTTGAAGTTGTTGGATGAATAAATAATCTATTTTTGTCTCATCTAAGACTGTTGAGTAAATGATGCACTGGATAGTTATTTTTCATTCCGTACCATTTCAAGTTTTGAACCCGAACAACTATTTGCTTGTTTGATTGAATGGTTGTTTTGTTTTGTTGTGTATACTGTTTGTTGAAATTGATTGTTGTTAGTAGTTGAAACCATGAAAATATTTCACTTTATATAAATAGTTAACCTTTTTAGATTATATAAGTGAAATGCAGGTATGAAAGCAATTGTTACTGCTTTTGTTTCCATAAATTAAGCGTAATTTGCCCAATAAATAGGTACGTTCCTGGTTTACGTTTTGTAGCGCTATTTTTATATATTTTCCCATGTTGGGATATACTATTTTGAATATTCTATATGATACTTTGTTATATTTTGGTATTATATTTTCCCGAGCCTCTCCGTACAAAGGAGACTCTGCCAAAATTTTCCGTAAATTTTGGACTTAGAATTATGTTGAAAATGTTTTCCAAACTTTAATTATTTAAGTATAAAAGGATATAATGATTATAAAACGGGTATATTTTATTTAAGGTAATAAATTTAGTAAATTACTGTTTATAAGTTAAATATTTTGAATAAGATGTATTGTTATTTAATTCTTTCTTCTCCCATCTTTTCCTTTTCGGGGACGAAAAGTTTTGAGTGGGGGAGAGTGTAACGACCCGAAAATTTCGTTAACTAAATTTGTCATATTTTCCATAATTTTTAATAAAATGAATGTTAGGAATTTGGTGTTGCCATTTGTTCTTATTAAAAGTTAACAATTTAAAATGAGATTTCCAATTCAATAAAATAATGTAAATATTGTGGTTTAAATTTTGAATGGAATATGTGAAAACAAGAGTAATTATTGAATAATATGTTATTTATTTAGAGTATTTGAAAAAAAAATTTTAAGCCAATTTTAATTAATGGTAATAATGCGATATAAGCTAATAAATTTGATCTCAATGCGATAACCATTTAATGAAGGTAATGAAACAGGATTTAGAAAAATGTATACTAGGTATAAATCAAATAGAAGGAAACAAACGTATATATCGAATTGATTTATGAATAAATACTTTGGATAGTAATTGAATGTACGGTAATGGTAATTTAAAACCTATTTATAGTGAGACTGCATAAGATTCAGTAAATTAAGTGGTGGAAAGATTTTTCCTAGATATACTTTGAAGATGTGAAATTAAAGGTGAATATTAAAATTGGCTAATGTAAAATAACATTGATTAACCGTAAATGGGAATAAATTTGAAAATAAAAATTTATGTTAATACAGGTGGATCAATTACAAACTTAAATGAAACATTCCAATTTAATAAAAGGTATTCGAATGTTATGTTTTATTTAAAGGTAATAATTGGATTTAATTGGAATTTGTGTATGTTGGATTATATAGGAAAGGAGTATACAAAAACTGTGAATAGTAAAGTAGCAACTGAAAAGGAAGAAATTGAAATAAGGGCAATAAACAATGTATAAATTAATAGTAATAAATGCCAACATTGAATTGTAATAAATATAATTAATATTACAAGTGGGTGAACGTAAAGATAAAGGTTAAGAGTGTTGGAATAGGTATACTAGAATAACTATAAAGTGTAAATGTACGTATTTATAGCAACATGAATTATTGAAGGAAAATAATTGGTAAACGGGGTTTGGGCTAAGGAAATGTTATTGATTGTTTTGAAACCTTATTTATTATGGGAAATTAATTTAGCATAAGCAAAACCAATGCAAATATCTAATTTATCAGTAAAGTAATAATAAATAGTAATCAATGCAAATTTAGGTAACAATAGAATGTGAAATTTGGGGAATAGATGCAAAGTATATATGAGTTGCTAAAAGTATGCATAATAAGTGCAAATTTAATAAATCAATGTCCTGTAGAGGTTGGAGTATGGTTAGTAATAAAAGCTTTTAAAGGAAAAACCTTTAATTTATAAATGAAAACCAATGCATTGTGTAACTGAATGCATGTAAATAATTTTGTAAGAATAAGTTATAAACAATTTATTTGTGCATACCCGATTTAATTGAAATAACAGAAAAGACAAGAACTTGATTTGCCTAGATATATATATATTGATAAATTATAACTAAATAGAAAGATTGGTAGTAAATAGGATATAAGAAAACAAAGGCAACTAGTAAATTAATAAATGAATTCATAATAATAAGTAGTAATTAATGCATATATATTTGGCATTATTGATAATTACAAAACTTTACCCATTTATCTAATTTATTTAATTAAATCTAAAATCTATGGCAACATTGTTGTAATGATGGTTGTAAGTGAATTTGAATGTAAAAGGGTAACAATTATTTAGGTTAACCATTTTGAGTATGTTAAGTTAAGAATGGCAATCCATTGAAATAAATCTAAATTAATTATTTTGTTTTGGTTAATGTGTTCTAGTTAATAAAGGGGAGTTTATAAGAAATGAAGCATGCACTAATGACATGTGTTATAATTCAAATGTTATTTATACTCATAAAATGTCTATTTACTGAATAGAAAGATTTTAAATCAATAAGCGAATTTATTGAGGTTCCAATTTATAATTTATAACATTTAATGTAGACTCAATTACAAAATTGACTTAAATCGTGCAGTTAGCGTAGATTTGTTTTGTAATTGGAGTAGTTAATCCTATAAGATGAAGTTAATGCTAATTCTATTTATAATTGGACCATTTGTTGATATAGATTATAGAAAGCAAGATGTATAAATTTAATTAAAGTATCAACATTCATTATTGAAAATTAAAATGGAAGTTGAGGATAATAAGGTGAAACCATGAACAAATGTTAATGCATCCTTATTATTGGTAAAAGATGAGTATATAAAAGTTTGAAAATCAAAAATAGGTTTTTGAAAACTTAATTTATAATTTTTAAATATAAGGAAGTGGAGAAATTAACACTGCAATTGATAGACTTATCAGCTTTTAATTTACATCTAAATTTGTTTAGATCAATTTGGAAATTAATAAAATTGTGGATATATTTTGAAATGTAAACGAAACGTCTAGATTTACATTTGTATATACGTTAAAATAAAATGTAAATGATAAGGAATTTATTTATTTCCTAAATCCGTAACGTGTGTAATTAATATTATTTATCTTTTGGGACCACTTCCGTTTGCACGTTAAAATTCGTGCACACCTATTCTTTTGCGATCTATCTATAAATAGACTATCAAAAAAAACCCTAGCCTCCATCTTCTATCAGTTGTCTGTACGTTCTTTTATTCAACTCCTTCTCCTCCTCAAATGGATGCAAGCCTAGATCTATTTCTATTCAAATTTCAAATGAAAATTCAAACATCTCAGAAAAATTCCAAAAAAATATATGTTGTAGATTTCATCCATACGAATCTACGCGCAGTCTCTGTTTTCGAAATCGATACTCGAGTCAGCGGCAAATCGCGGTCAAAATCAGGAAATTCGAAACCTAAGTCAATTTGGGCGTTTTGATTTGGAGTGACTATTTGCAAATTGGTTTCTGGGTATTGGAGAGCTCGGCTAGGGAAGTCGTAATGGTGGAGGCGCGTCACCATCTGGTGGCCTGGGGCGGTCTAAAGGCACGGTCAAAGATGGGGAGGGCGTGTGTTGAAATGGGTTCATTCCCTGGACGAGCATACGTGAGTTGAGAAGAATCTTTATGACGTGACAAGCTTTAATTAGGTTGTTGTTTAATTTTGTTTTATTTAATTTTTGTTTCAACTCATTAAAATTGAACAACTTTTTCATACGTTACCCGTTTCGCGCGAAATTTCTTTTGTTAGGATCGTAATTAAATTTCGGATCTGATGACGCTGGTTTGGACAGATTTGGAGACCGTTGGATTTTTGAGTTTAAATTGAATTTAAATTCAAAAGGTGAGTTTTTTAACCCACTCACAACTTCTAAAAGTTTTTATGTTTGTTAAATTTATTTTAGATATGAGTAGAAATTTATTTATGATTGTTTGGCATGTTTTATTCAACATATCGGTTAATTCGCATTTATTTAATTTGACTGTCAATTTAATTCATTTATTGTATATTAATTGACAGTTAGAATTTATTTATTTGCATATAAACTACTAGTTAAACAGTTATAAATTTAATTGAAATAAAATGTTAGTTAATAACTGTCAATTATTTCTTGTTATATTGTATATATATTGATGGTTGTTAAACTGATGATGCTTGAAATAATTTTGATTGATGATGGGTGAATGGATGTTTTATTGTATATCATTAAACTACAAGTTATCATGCATTTTTCATTTCATTCGGGATTGTGGTTTGAAATGATATACAACCGCAAATTTTATTTTTAAATTTCGGATTGAAATGATAAATATCCGTATCACTTGACCATAGGATAGAAAATTTTATACAGGCACCGTGGTCTATATATAAATTATTTTAAAGTGATTTCTATGGTTTGGATGGGATACGGTTTATAAATTTTTTTAAATGTTGATATTTTATAAATGTTATTCTTCTATATATATACATATGAAGTTAAAAATTTTGAATTTAAGCTGTGTATAAATCTATTAAATAAAAATGGGAAAATTGAGAAATGGAATTTGATAATTCATATTATATGTTTAAGTTTGGAAAATTTTAAGGTATGATATTTATAACTGGATTTTTCCAAGATAAATATAAAATGAATATTGTAGTATAATTTAATTGAAGAAAATATTTAATTGCTAGAAATTGGAGTTTTATTTATGGATTTTTATGTAAATATTCAAGACTAAATAATAGAACATTTAATTTGGTTGAAGGAATAAATTCCAACTTTAGTTTTGAAATATTAATACTCCAAATGGATATATATATATATATATATATATATATATATATATATAGAAATTGAAGTGGTTTTGGAACTTGAAAGTGATATTTAAATTTTGGTTTATACTTTAAATAAAGAAATATATTCGTAAAGCCATGGAAATTATTTTCTTTACAAAGTAACCTTAAAGTCAAACCATTTATTTTATATATGAATATCCAAACCATTCAAGTTTTAGAAGTTATGATTTTAAAATATATGAATTTCGAAATATTATGCTTTGAAAGTATAAGTCAAATATTTGGTTTTCAGATATTTTAAATTTTAAAGCAGTATGATTTTGGAAAAGAAATATATTTGGATAAAATGATATCATATTGTTTTGGGTTTTAAGATGATATCGTATTCATAGTTTTGAAATGGAATTTTTATTCTGGTTTTAAAGTATAAACTATTTTAAATGACCGCGGTGTTATAATAACGATTGGTTGGCAAAGAGACCGGGATCGGATATAGACATACTCTCTGTCGATACCGAAAACCACTTTGACTAACCGTGTACGCGGTGGAGATTCCAGAATGAAGTAGGTTGGTGGCGACGTTTCCTGTAAGGTAAATACGTGGACCCGACTCCCGTGAGTTGGCATAAGGTGGCTAAAACAGGAGCGATTCTCGGGCCAATGAGGTCATTGCTCTGATCGGACACTCCTCTTCGATATTATACTTTGACTTTGGATTGATTCAGTGGCCACTTTTATTTTTGATTTTGGGGGAGTTTGTTCGAGGTGGGCGACAGCTGCGCGCTGCGCGTTTCCACCAGTCCGGATAGCAATTGGTATATCTACCCTGACATTGCCTAGTTGTGCCGTGTCACCTACCATACCGAGCCTTTACTACGAGTTTTGTTTTGTATCATACCTATGGAGTGCCCTCTGACGACGCCCATTACGGGGGAGATTACGGTACTGTATAGACTATGCGAATATATTTCGTGTTAAGGGCTATATGGGTAACCCCTTAACGCTATTAAAAAGTAAGTTTATTTTATAAATAGACATTATTATAATAGCGCAATATACTACATAGTAAATAGTTTAACGGACCCTTAGGAGATGTAAATTCCGAGCATCTCTTGAGTTACTGTACTCATATTTATTTCTGTTAATTTTACTTACATAAGATCTTTTAGTTCTGACTCGAGTGTTTTTGTCTTTTCAAATTCGCTCGGGTCAGTCCGAGCGTTTCAGGATTTGAGGATTTAGCTCTGGAGGACGAAGACAAAGATTTGTATTACTAGTATCTACTATATTATTTCACTACACCATTTAATTCCGCTGCATTGATAGTATTGGTATGGGTAACTCTGATATTCATTGTACAAGTAAAATAAAATATTTTGTAAAACAGTTTCATGAACTGTATATTTGATTATTATATTTTATCTTTCCGCCGTGAGATTCTGTTTTGTTTTATTTCTTCTCTGTTTTTTTCTTATTTACCTCATAACAATCCGGCCTTCCGTATGGTTTTAATCGTCATGTGTGTCGGTTTAAAGTGTGCAAAAAGGCGGAACGTTACATGCACGATGTTCTTAGGAACTGTCATATACAAATAGTTCTGCATAGTTTAGTGGTATATATTACACATTCAAGTAGGAATTCAAACGTGTGTCCTCTCCCAATGATTTCTTTCAGGCTCATGAAATCATAATAAATCATTGTTATATATAAGGTACATGTATAATTTTCTTATATATATATAACCACTGATCAATAAAATCTATAGAATTTAGTGAGAAATCAATCCATAATTACGTATATAAATTAGATGATCATCTTTACTCTTCTAACTAACTATTTATGATACATGCTCAAAGTTCAAAATTCCAAACAATAATTATTTCGAAGGGACGTGATAGTTATCTGGCAGATCTTATGGTGTTGGAAACCAAAAAATTGAAATATTGAAATTCATATCATATAATTTATCAAAAAATCTTAAACTATTCTAGAATATGATAGTTTAAAACCAATTCTTCATCACATACGTCAATAACAAAAGATTATTGGTTGAATATCTTAATAAGAAAACTAGTTTTTTCAAACATCTTGAATTTTTTCCCTAATTCTACATGGTGTTCTAGTTAAATATCGTTTTCAAATGTTTCGCTTTGCTGGAGTACACAAACAACTTGAAAGGTTTAATAATCTTTAGTACCAAACTAAAATGAGAAAGTAAATTTTTTGAAAGACCATAAAACTAGTGATCTACAAAATCAATTCATATAAAGAATGTATAAATCAAAGTGTACACCATACATAGTATAGTCTATTCCTTTATTTATAGTGCGTTCTACTTATTAGAGCAGGAGAACAATTACTTTGGTGATCTCATATATGTCCCCTTCACTTTACTATCCAAATCAAGAAAAGGGATACAGAACATAACTACATGGTGGATCTTCTGACTAAGGGAGAAAAACTCATAGATGCCAAATATAAGCGAAATATTTTAAGGTAGAAATGTGATACTACAAGCACATGACCGATACGTTGATAGTTTGAACTTCAAATGAAGTTACCAAGAAAAATATATTGAAAAATGGAGGGTTCAATTTGAGACCAAGTTTGACATATTCTCATCAATGAACAAGAAACAGCTGACCATTTTAAAAGAAGACGAGGAAAACTATTGGCTAAGAAGTAACCAAAGAAAAATAATTAAGCCTAAAATATTACAAGATATCCCTGCATTTCTATAAGCGTTCACAAATCTGAATATAGCTTAAATGCAGTTCATCTCTTAAATGATCTGCCAAGTGTTGTCATATACATAAGAAATCTCCACATATGTTGCAAACACATAATTTTTATCAGCAATTCGCACATCAGTAGCAGTATACTTTGGGGTTGAAGTATCTGGTGTTGGGTCTTGTCTTGAACTTAACTTTCTCAACCCTTCTGCCTATTTTGAAGCCTTCTGTGCCTAAACTATCATTCCTTTCTCACCAAGTCCCACTGATTTCTTCAAGTTTTCGTTAATTGGTTCCATAGTTCGAAGTTCTAGAGGAAGGGTAGAACACCATGCAAATTGTGAATGATTCAAAAGTGATAGTGGTAGAGAGGTCTAGTTGAAGAAGAGCAGACAGGAAGATTAAATTTCATACATTAGAATGGTGATTGTATATATGGTGGAAAAGTATAGAATGAACAAATATAAAGCTCAATGTTATTCCTACAAGACACAAATATATTGTCCTGCAAAACCAACCCATAAGTCGGCTCTTTTTATCCTCAGCCCTTCTACTGCTTCAAGCTCATAATTTTACTGTCAAATTTGTCTTCTAAGTCGAAAGCATTAGCCTCTTTCAGTTTTGCTTGATTTTTTTTGACAGTTCAATGATCTCAGGTGTCTGAGTAACTTTTGATACAGATTTTGTTATGGTAGCTTTAGTATCCTTCTTCGAATAATGGTTATACTTTTTCCAAAGACCATGTTACCTTCTTCGGGAGCTAAAAAGATCACAATTTTTATACCATGAATATACAAACAAAATAAATTAGTATAGATGAGCATTTCAAAATCGTAGTTACCTCCGTATGCTTTTGCATGACAAAAGCAATCCTTAATCCAATTTATCGTCAATCTCTTCTTGGAATAATTTTTTTTGATGTCGATGAAAAGTTCATCAAAAACAATTGAGAGATAAAATATATTCATAATTCATACCAACCGATTAAGTTTCTCGAACACTTGAATAGTAAACATAGCAATCATCAAATGTATACTTATTATACATCATCGAATATGAACCTATAATCCATTAACAATCTACATCATAAAAGAGGCTAAAAAGTAACTATAAGAGTTAATATCTTAGGCATTTAATCAATCTAGTGTAGTGCAGTAAAAATTTAGCTTCAAAAGAAGAATTTGAACAATTCAAGTTTGGATAGGAACAATGTTTTACTTTCTCAACCCAAAGACTGAAAAAGATGAATAACAACTAATAACAACATATAATCTGAATTAAGTGGAAGAAATTGAACTAGATCTATTGAAGTTTGTGCATATATACATATATATCACTTGAATCGCATATTTATGCATCTGTGTAATATATCTCGTCCACTATTTAGTAACCCATAATAAGGCATACCAACTTATACATATACTTAAATTGCATATCCATAAATTGCGTTGAAATGTTATTAGCTACCAAAGAGACCTATCGAAAGCCATAACTATATTGTGGATTCCCCCGAAAACCAACACCTCAAAATAAAATGTCCTATAAGTCCTGTCGTGGTACTTGCCCATACAACACAATAGTATATGACCTACTCTGGACCGACATTCCAATCTCTCTCCACCTCTACTCTTGAACCAGGTCTACGGGTCAAGTGCCTCGATGGTATAATGGATTTCATGCACCAATCGGTAGCCCTAAGTCAAACATAACAAAACTATATATAAACACTTTAAACCACATCTCAATATATATATATATATATATATATATATATATATATATATGCATACAGTTTATGTGATTTATATATATCTGTATGTATAAATATAGTTCTCGCATGTTCAAATGGATGTTATATATATGCATGCAGATAAACACACGCGTGCGCGCGCGCGCGCACACACACACATATGAATCTCAATGTGTGTATGCATATCCAGCCCAACTAAATTGAATTTCTAAATTATCAACGATCCATTAGCACACGTCCAGTATAACAAACTGTACGTCCTATTCCACAAGCTCACATCGTTGAACTTGTCTTCTTAGACCATCATCACAACTCAAATCCTTAAGCTATAATCTTTGGGAACTTCTTAGACTATCCCCAAAAATCATAGAATTCCATCATATCAATCTTGAAACAATCTACCTATTTCCTAACGTTGATCCTAAAGTTGATCTAAAGCTTCCTCGTTTAAAAATCACTTCTCTTTCTTCAATGTTAAATCGATTGTCCTGGGTCGTATGCATCAAATTAGATGTCCAAAACATCGTTTGATTGAGCGCCACATGTGCCTCGAAAATGTGCCAAAAACCCAACTTCAAAGAGTGATCACTTGATTACACCTAAAGTGATCGACACCAATCACCTTGGCTAAGCACCAAGCCAAATTTAGCTAATGCTAAGATGACCAAAATCAATCTTCAAGCTTGAAGCTCAATGTTCAATCAACCCCTACCCAAAATGGAATGTGCCATGCCCCAAAGCCTTAAGCTACAAGGTGCCAAAACCCGTTCGGTGTTTCCCAAACCGTTCTTCGTTGCATTATTGAAGCATTAGACCGAAGCTCAAAAACAAAATCCCATAGTAGCAACCCTTTAAGTCCCTAACTACACTCCTCTATGCACACTCATGCACCCATCTACCACCACAATCACCACCAATCGTTCATAAACTATCGAGTAGGAAGTGAGCCAAAATTGATCAAGTTTCCTCTTGCGATCTTCAACGCCCTTTGTCCATCTTCCCTTAGCTTAGATCCGTGTGCAAACATCCAGATCTGTTACAGTTCGTCCTTCTTTGATATTTGTCACACAAATTCTAGATCTCGCTCTACCGACATGAATGTCCATCATTTTGTGCATCTAACTTCAACGATCTAACATCTTGATCATCACATGCATGCAATCCATCATATAGCGATCCAGATTCTCTAATTCCTCTTCGATCAACTTTTTTACTTAATATAAGAAAAAAATGATCTATACATGCAAATAACATATATTCTCATCCATACAATAATCAAGCAAGCATTGTTACACATACATGGTTCAAAATTAAAGAAAACCAATATAAAAATGAACCCATGTGAAATCCGATGAATGGTATAAAAAATGATGACCAAAATGAACCAAAATCCATAGTATATATTTTATTATCATTTTAAAAAACATAGAAAGTTTTTGATATCATAAAACATGTTTTATCATTTAAAAACCATTTAAACCATCATTTATTACTAAATCAACAGTCATAGTAAAGTTAGGGACATAAATCACTTATCCATATAAAGAACTCATCTAGAAAGGGATGCATCGGATCTAAACAGAAAATATACCCCTCCTAATGCAAAATTTACATTACCCAAGAGAGATCCCCTTCGTTGGTATCGCCTTAATAAATTGATTTGGTTAATTAAAGCAAGGATTTGATTATATTTTGGCCTAAGGAGGACCAGTGGTGATTCGAGAATGTTTTGGAAAATGAGAAAAGTGAATATATGAATTAGATCTAGGTGTATCAGGTACTAATCCCAAGATGAGCCAGTGGGCCTCACTAATCTACCTCTAATTACCCACTAATTAATCAGCCTAAAAACAGTCCAAACTTCAAATGGCCATATCTTCAAAACTGTAAGACTAAAAAGCTATTACGACCATTCTATAGCATGAGAAACCATTAAATATTATACTTAGAAGTGGTTTCAAGACCCAATTAGGCTGGTACAAAAATTACAGTCCTTACAAGATTTTCAGGATCAAAACCGTCGAATAAAATTTTTATGGGCAAAAATTGTTACTACTCTACTATATATAAAGTTGTCATCTTATATGACTTAATTTGAATTTTAAATAATATTTAACATTCTTGATACATAAAATACAAATCGTTGCATATAATGATTGATCTATCACAAATCAGTTACAGGTCTATCTCGGATACTAGAATCAGTTAATATTTATGACAAATAGTATGAGTATCATACTACACCTGGTCGTCACAAATCTGCAACAGTAAAAATAAAACTATTCAAAACAAATGGCAAACTCTATGCACATGGTAAAAAAGAAGGCGACTAAAATTTAATTTTGGTGGCCATTGTTTTATTTTACTTAGGTCTGTCAACGGATACTCTCGGATGCGAATAGTGTCATATCCGCATCCGCATCCGAAATGATTTTTGGATATCGAATATCGCATCCGCGGATACGGATGGATATCGGATAATTATCCTATCCGCTAACGACTGATAAATCAAGAAATATAAATATAAATTGTAAGTTTAACATACATTTTTTCAATCTAATTGATTATAAAAGTGTTAAATACAAATAGATATTGCGATCATAAATAGTTTTGAGCAGTTAATAAGTATTAAGTGCATACAATATAAACTGCTAACTTAATAAAATAATAAATAAATATCTTTCATTATACTAAAATACACATAATTTATATTATAATATTGACAAAGACCGGACGGATAATTTTCGGATGCAGATGTCATCGTATCCACATCCGCATCCGTTTTTTCAAATATCGAATATTATCCGCTTTTCGGATATGGATGCGGACGGATTTTGGATTTTTTGAATATCCATCGACAGTCCAGATATTACTTCATTTCCTTTCCCATCTCAAAAACTAAACAAAAACCCTATAAATAACCTTCCTCCTCACCGTCCACTGTACTCTTAAATAATCTCTCCACCTAACCCTCTGTCCCTCCTGCCACAACACGGGCGCTCAGCACTACTCTGACCTATATACAACAGCGTGTTCTCCACAGCGTCAGTAATCACTATTCGTCCTTTGCAACTACAGCGCTACATGATGAATTCTACATAATTGCCGAATCCTAAAGCAAACAAGGAAGAGAGGAAAAAGTCCAAAATCGGATGACGAATTAATGGATGAAGATCAAATGAAACAAAAAGAAGTGGAGAAGTTCGAAGAATTCGTGGATTGCAGATTGAAGCCTGTCTTAGTAAAGGCCATCATACAACAGGATAAGGTGTTTGAGCAACGGAAAGTGTTGTATCATTTCAAGTCATTCCTACTGTCACAAAAATTTGAACCTATTATTTTGCTTGTTGTCTTAACTATTTCGTTTGTTAGACCTGGATTTGAAGAGAAATATTGTGAATCCACGAAAGAATGGAATAACCTCGCCAAGGTCTATGGTTAATCTCAATTCTGAAGAATATGTCCAACCAGTCGTGTAAGTGTTCTTATGTAAATAGACTATTAGTTTGTAGGATATCGGTTCATCTGTATAATTTGGAGTAAAATGTTAAGTACACCAGCATCTTAAAAATGTCACTGATGACATAGTTAGAATTTGAAATAACTCTCTTATAATAATGTGAAAGAAACAATATTGTTTTATTGATTTACTTAACATGTAAAGAATTTGTGTAGTAGTATGCATAATATCTTTGAACGAAATTACTGATCACATTCATTGATTAGCCCCTTATTTTGAAACTTAGGATAACTCAAAAGTCAAAAGAATGCTTATAAACTGAATGATGAAGGTTAGTCCTATTGATGAGTAAGAACTAATTAAGCTTGTTTGAATATAGGTAAAATTGGTTTAACAAGATATATTTATGGAATTTTTAATATAAGAATTGATCATTATTGTTCACAACTGGGCAAAAAGGAATGATTTGTAACTGGCTATATAGAACCATCATTCGGTTATGGGAAAAAAAATCATATTTATATGTTTTCTTATCGTGGGATTCTGTAATTTATTTTAGGGATTGATGACCAATGAAATTTAGCAGCACACTCTTAAGTAAAAATGTTTGAATGTATTGTGACTTCTAAGTTGGATAAAGTTAGTTTTTGTGTTTGGCTAGTATGACTTGTAAGTAATGAATCTATTGCAAGTTACATAGATGGACATGCAATTGTATATCGAAAACATGCATTTTTTGCATGCATGAAATATTACATCAATACTGACAACATTCATAGAAACAAAAGTGTGTTTATTATCATAAACATACCTCTCAACCTTTTGCAAAATAAATAAAAAAATAATCCTAAAAGGCACTTCCTCATCTTCAATTTCTTATAATTTTTTCTTAAGAATCTATTATCTTCGTCTAATTTTAAATAGATGGCTATCAGATGGAACCAGAGGTTTGGGTTTCATCTTTGAATAATACAGGCTATTGAGGCATAAAGTGAAGAATGTTGCTTGTCGATTAATTTTCTTGTTTAGAATTCATGTTTGTTGTGTTCTTAAATGAAGAGTTACCTCCCATTTTTTAATTATAAATGTTCATAGTGACTTCTGTTTTTGAATCTGGATTCTTTTTATAAATCATCTTTTTAGCTTGTTATTGAAAATTGGTTATAGCAATGTTAAACATTAATCAAACAAGTAATAATTTGCCTTCTTTTGTTTTAAGTAATGAAAATATCACATTTGACAATACACAGTTTGAAGATACTATTGGTTTGAGGCATTAAATATGTGCTATGGACCTGTAGACATACACTGCAATATGACTAGATCTACAGAACTAGATCCAAAGAGCATATCCTTCATAACATATCTTTTGGTTAATTATATACATAACAGGGCCTCTTTCTACTGCCTATTTAGTTTAAACTTATCAGAATGAACTTGACTACAACGATAGTGAGATATACTGCCTTTGTGTTCTAATTTATTTTGCATTGCTTTCATGTAAAAGCTAACCCAAGTTTGGTGTCTACTTCAAATTTTGCTCCCATTGAGGTGACAAAATGGACAGTGTCAATAAAAATTGGGATAGTGGATTAGAAACGATGCCTGATATCAATTTAAGAGATGGAAAAAACTCTTTGTGCTTAATATCTGCTGGATAACAACATCAGTAATGATGTAGTATGCTGAGTTTTCCATGCTATCAATGATCATTTAAATAGAAGTGGCAAGGTCAAAACTTGAACATTTATAGTAGTCAGTAAATTTAAAATACTAAATCGTAAACATTGTATAAATTGGGAAAAAGTATTCTTCCGTCATATTTTCAGTTGCTTGCTAACATGAGTTCCAGCGAAATTAAAATATCTTATAGAAAGCTTTTTGGTAGTAAGAATCATGTTCTGACTGAAGTAAATCGAAGCATTGGTTATACGGACGATGGGAAGCCCATTAATTGCTTATAATCTTTTGGAATAACCAAGGTTCGAAATTCCGTTTTTCGTTTCCGTTACGGTCATTGGTAATTTTAAAATTTCCGGATCCGTTCCGAAAATTCCGAAAGTTCCGCTTTAATTCCGGTTTTTTAATTCCGGTACTTTTTGCTTTAATTTGCTATATACGCTAATAAATATCTAACACCGTCGTAAATTTATAGTACATATTTTACATTACATATAAAATACATACTTTAATTAAAAATCCACTAGGTAAGATTCTGTATTATTCATGTGAGATTTTAAAACTTCGACCAATTTTGAAAATTTTGAATTTTTTGTTATGTTTTAATGTAAATTAACAAAAATATAATAACTTTTTTTATGATGCTACACGATTTCTTATCCATTTATTTATTATTCCGATTAATTTATTTTCTTTTTTAATTTTTTTGTATTTTTTTAATTTTTTTATAAGTTTTTTTCAATATATGAATAACAAATCCGGAATTTAAAGCGGAATCAGAATTTTTACCGGATCATGTTCCGACTATGAACGAAACCGGAACGGAATCACCGGAATAACCGAAGTTCCGTCGGAATTTCGAACCATGGGAATAACTTTATAATTCATGAATAAAATAAAATCAGCAGGTTTGGTTGTTTTGGACTCTGCATGGAAGTTTACACACTATAGGATCAATAATTTTAAAATACTAAACTTTATGTTTCATCAGAGCATTAATACTACGAAATAGCCCTAAATCCTCGACAGGTTTTAGTGTGATTTGATAGTACCTGCAACAAAACAGATAATTGCATGCTAAGGAAGAAATAATCCGATAAGATATTAATTAAAATTTACAAAGGTTAGTTGTAATCCAATTTGAAATATATGTTTATGGGGTTTTGATTAAGTTGATTTTTTTATTTAAATATCTTTTCTCTGGTCATATGAGTTGCATGGTCTCATGCTTTCATTCCACTGATTCATCAATGTTTCCCAATTGAGTTAATACTAACTTAGAATTTTATAGTAGAATGATGAACACTTATGAGATTTTCATCATGAACCAAAAGATTCGAAAGCCTTTCTTAGCGTACATGTACCATAAGATTCACCAGACCAAATTTTCTATAGGTGCTCATAACTGATGAGCGAGAAATCTTGCATGTGTATATTTTGTTTGAATCATCTATTTAAATAGAATGAATGCAAAAAGTTGAGCATAATAATAACAAGAATGATTTTTTCCGCAAATGATTCATAAAGGAGCATACCAAACTGTGCATTGATTTATAAGTTCACTTCGTTAAGCCATATGTATTTGAATCATGAAATCACCCTCGTAAGAAAAAAACGATGACTCTTTTTTTCTTTACTATAATAGAATTTTCTTTGTTGTTTGTTTTTTCTTTACTATAATAGAATTTTCTTTGTTGTTTTGGAAATGATTGTCACTCTTCTTCACGATCAGATTGCATTTAGCCGTTCTTAACACATAGCTTTCAAGACATTTTGGCATCAAATTTTCAGTGAAATTTGTTCAAAGTAATCTACATTTATGATAGTAGGGCACTGGTTCCTATATCGCCTAACTGCAAGCATATTCATGTAAATAAATGCATCGGCAACAATTCAAAATTTGGGTAGCCGTGAAATTTCATGTGTTCATTGCATACTTCAGTTATAAGTCAGTGATATTTATAAAACATCAGATGTGAAATAAGTTGGTCATTGTTTGAGCTTAAACTCAACAGAGAATGTAGATAGCGGAAATTAAATTGTTACCTTATAAATCTACATTTTAGACTTTTGTCGAGCTGCAAAATACACAATTACTATGCCATATCTTCAAATCAATATCTTTATTAATAGTTGGTTTGGAAGCGCAATATTTTGGTCCGGCCGCGAAGTTCCAAAATTACCCTTTATATTGATTCCTTTAGTAAAAATGTTTTATCTGACAATTAAGTTTTGCTTTATGATTTGTGTATATTGGACCAATAATGCTCCAAACATTCTTTTAAAAATGTAATTGATCTAAATCTGATAGTGAATAATATTTTAATTTTTTGTTGCATTGCTCCGATTAGTTAGAGGATCCTCATACGAATTAATTGTATTTCTCATGCATAGAATATCAATTAATTATAAGAAGTAACGAAGAATCTTTTCTTTTGAGACTCAATGAAGAGCCTTTTATTTTAATATTTTTCGGACTCAATGAAGCTTATGTGAACTAATTTTGTATTTCATGCATATGATATAGATATATTAGGCTGAAACATGATCACATCTTTTTGTATAGCATATACTAGTATATATAACCTATATTAGATCAAATAAACAAATCTAAGCTGTTGTATCAAAAGAGTAGAACTTTTAGTCCATTTCAAAATTCTACCCTTTTTACATTGTTTTCCATTTTTTGCTCTTTATATTTTTATCATGGCATTCTTGTTTATACCCATTGTTATCGAACTAATGATTGATCATATAACAACTTCTAAATGTTGATTATTGAAGTTCGCTTATATCCGCTATAATGTGCACATTGTACGTGCCGCCATACTAATTTTAATAATATTTTTATAAAATTCCAAAATTTATGCATGATATAACACTTTTTTTGTTCAACTTAAATTGTCGTGATACACATAAGATAATTTTTTATTTGTTATGTTTAGTTACTCATGTAGTTTTTTGCAAAAATTAAGTAAATAAATTCAATATGATCTTTTAATGTCATATCCTGTGTGGTTAATGCCCCGCTACAACTCCGCTATATCTCATAGCGGATTTCTACCGCTATGATTTTTTCATATAGCCCCAAATATAGCCTTTCCGCTTTGATCCCCGCTATTTCCGCTATATCCCGTTATTTCCGCTATATTCAGTTATTTCCGTTATATCTTTTTTAATAAAATGAATTGAAAAATTGCATTTATACATTATAAAATTATGAAATTAATTCATTTGATTTAATTTTTGATATATTTTTAGAAATAAAAATACTCTAATATTCTACCGAATTCAATTATGTTATATACAGTTTTTCATTTATTTAAAGTATACTCGCACGTGTTTTTATTTAAAATTATTTATGTATTATTTATAATTCAGTTGAATGATAATTTTTCATTTAGTTACCAGTTATATATTTGTAAAAACATTAAGTACGAGTTTTATATGCTATTTTAGAGCCATCCGCTATATCCCGCTATATCCTCGCTGTATCTCCGCTATGACTTTTTGCACCTCCACCGCTTTGAATCTACCGAGCGCATTAACTGCACAGGTCATATCATCAATGCATAATGAATTTGGAATTTTTTTAATTGACAGTGAAAATAATATGGCCAACATTTCATTTATGATCACACACTATGTGTATATGATTGCACAAGCTTCCTGAATTAGATCATTATTCTACTTAATTGTTAATTTTATTTCATGTTATTTGTATCATAATTTCAATTTGCAACCGTATCTTTTAGTGGACTTTTTTATGTGCTTCTCTTTTAGTATTTTGTAAAAGGCAACTAAGAGTAAGAAGTACATGTTAGAGGTTGACTTTTGTAATTTTTTATTGCTAACTTTTCGTTTCCTATATCTTATTCTATAAAGCAAAACTCTTGGTCGAAGAGTCAGAGTAAAGACTTTTATGTAATGCTTAAAATATCCCAGCAAATAATTAATTAATATGTTAAAAAAAAGGTTATTTTTTTTTCATTTTTCATGCCCATATTTACCATCTCTAATCCATGTTACTTTAACTGAAAGGAGCAACATCTCTTGCTCTGTTCTACTCCAACCAGACCCGGCCCTAGGGGTAGGCGAGTTAGGCAGCCGCCTAGGGCAATGGACGGGTAGGGGGCAACGACGAAGGTGGTGATGAATATGATTCTGTAAAAATAGTTAAAATTAAATAATATCTACGTATACTTTAAACAATAATTGTGTTATATCTCAAGTGGTTTGCACATTGCTTAATGTGACAAGTGATCAGAGTTTAATTCCTAGCGTGTTAACTGTTTTTAAGTATCATTTTTTTTTAAAATCGGCTAGGGCAACATTCTTGCTCGGGCCGGTCCTGACTCCAACATGGGTATAAACTATTGTAGAGTTAATATAAATTTAAATTAAATGTACAGTGTGTATTGCATAAATGATTTTTAATCGTTAGGGGATAATTTAGCTATTATCTTCAATGTACATATGTGCTCTGAAAATTGTACATATTATTTACTGATTCTAAAGCCAAATTTCACACTTTTTTATATATTTCGTAGGTATCATGTTTGTTTACACTATGCAATGATGCAGATAGTAAACTGAGACCATTAGATGAAATCGGTGAGGATAGTAGCATTATCTCCTAATCAGGGCATTTGACCTTTGTTGAAGTATTAACTAGGAATGTTCTAGCATAATATATTAGTTAAATTGTTAACTAGGAATATTCTAGCATAATATATGATCAAGCTACATAGAAAATATAATAGTTAAAAGTCACTTTTTTACCTTTTGTGGCTACAACTACATCAAATTATAATTTTTCTCTGTTATGTGCCTCTCTATTGAATGTGTACATAATAAACCTGGAAAAGAAAGTCTATTGGGTATACAGTTGTTCTGAGCATAAAATGCTTAATTTCAAAGAATCATCTTGGAGTAACATAACGAATTACTCTAATTTTTCTATATATGTCCATTGGGCATCCCTACGTACAAGTACAACAAGAATAGCTATTATTATTTATAATAATGCATTCCTTATTTCATGTCTGTAGACTTGCAGTATCTCAATACTAGAAGGACTGGAAAACTAGATATTGACACCCTGCAAGAGAAGTAATTATCAAGTAAATTAAGGTATGACACATCAGAATCTTCATATAAGATTTCCAACAGGTATTTCCTAATTTCATTCATGGTCAAGACACCACCATTAGTACCACTTACAAAGTTAAGATCTAGTAACTAACCTAGTTTTTTAATATGTTAATTCATAATCTTAAAAGAACCAAACCGTTGATTCAGAAAATGACTGTTATGGAAGAACTAAAATTCAAAATTGCATATTTCAAAATTCAAAGGGGAAACTAAATGCAATAAGCTTAAAATATATCTGCTATGTTTTAATGAACTATCATTAAATACTAACATTACCCAAAAATGATATTCCAGAATCTTATAACATGAATACAACATGTGTAATTATATCTTTGTTATATTTATTTATTTTATCATCTTTTATAATTATATCTTATGACAACAATGTTACCTTCCAGTGATATCTTCTCTTCTTATGTAAATATATCTATGTTATATGTCTTATACTACCTAAAACTACTCTCTTTTTTCTTCTATTTTTTGAATTTACATATACCATAGCATCTATAGCTTCTTACCACACTCTTAACTGACAAATTATATTTGCAAGTAATTCTAATTATTTGTTGCACCATTATAGCCTCATTTTTTTTCTTATTTATTTTTAAAAACAATATTGCACTACCAACAATATGCTTGATCATTCAATAAACAAATGAGGCTAAGTGTTGATATATTTGATTTGATATATTATCAAACAGGGCTCTTTTTGCTATAATTTTTGCTACAATAACCTTAATTGTTGCATTTTAATTATATAATTTGACCAAATTTAAATTTATAAAAATAAGAACCAATGTAAGTATAATACATTAAAATTTCAATCTCATAAATAGATTATGAATTAAATGTTAATGCGGTCACTCGGTATAAAGATATATAATTTTTTTGCATTACACATTGAGAAACCGTCCTCTACATGCATATAATTTTACTATCATTTTTTAATAACAGACATAAATATTTGCGTTAGATTATGTTAATACTAAAAAAAGGTTTAAAACTCTTATAATTATGGTTCATTAACAAAACAATACAATGAATTGATTTTTGTTAATTTACTTTTAATAGATACACTGTGTTTGCATTTAAAAAGAAAACAATGAAAACTTATTAGGAAAAAGAGTTTGCACTCCCATGATGTAGACTTATAGTTGGACAATGGATGGAAAACATTGATGTGTAAAAATTATGCAAAAACAATTTATTTTCAACTACGTGAGTAAAAGTTTTCAATCATACAGCCCAAAACACTATATGCTCATTTAAGAAGAAAATAATGAAACCTTCCTAGGAAAAGCAGTGTATAGTTGAACTATGCATGGAAAACGTTGATGAGTAAAATTATATAAAAAGAATTGATGTTCAACCATGCGGGTAAAAGTTTTCATGCACACAGCTCAAAACTGACATATGAAAAGATAAGATAACTTTCAAAATCTACTAGTATAAATTGTAGGAGTAAACGAAAAAAACAAGGGTGATAGTCTAGAAGGTAAAGATGCAAAACATTTTATAAAATGAAAAGAAATTAGGCAATTCTAAATTAAAAAGCACTTTAATAATTAAAATAGGAGAAATACACTTCTAAATGTTGCATTTGATTTGTATCAGAAATGTTAGTACACGATAAGGGTGCTTAAAATATGACAGTGCTATTATAATTCATCTTATATGATATAAGAAAAGATACAACACTGCAAAGTAACATTAATGTTATATTAACGGATCCACCACTAATTAAATTTATACATTGTATTACAAATCTAAATTATGTGTATTTAATTAGACAAGATTGCATTAATTCAATATTTGGGATATGATAGCACAAAAGGAACTTAAATGGTTGGTACAAAACCAATAGCTTAACCATGAAAAGTTTTGTGTAAAAGAAAAGATATTAACACTTTGTCTTTAAATCCTGTTTAAGTCATCAAAATTGCCATGCAAGCTGAATCCTAAGAGCAGTAACCGTAAGTGCGGTAACTATATGTAATAAATAGCTTCTTAAAAAATTGGAGATGTTGGGAAAAATCATGTTATATATATAAAAGCTCACATAACATAGGAGATGCTTGTTAGGGTTGTCTCGCATGTTTAATGGAGGAACGACGGTTTGGATTGGAAAAAGTCCCCCATTGCTAAATAACATAGAGAAGTGGTGTATAAATATGAGTTGGTAGACACGTAACATTGAGGATTTATTTTATTACAACAAAATGTGTGCCAACTCATATGCGTACGCCATGTGCTGGAGATGAGGAGCTTGGTCCGACCACCTTTACACAACAGTGGTATCAGAGCCGATGGTTACGGACTGGGCCATGCAGACACAACGGTACTCTCAAAGGTTACTGCAAAGGAATGCGAGTCAAGGGGAGACTGTTAGGGTTGTCTCGCATGTTTAACAGAGGAATGACGGTTTGGATTTGAAAAAAGTCTCACATTGCTAAATAACATGGAGAAGCGGCGTATAAATATGGGTTGGTAGGCACGTAACATTGGGGATTTCTTTTGTTACAACAAAGTGTGTGCCAACCGATATGCGTATGCCACGTTCTAGAGATGGTGAGCTTGGTCCGACCATCGTTACACAACAGTGGTATCAAAACCGATGGTTACGCACTGGACTGTTAGGGTTGTCTCGCATGTTTAATGGAGAAACGATGGTTTGGATTGGAAAAAGTCCCACATCGCTAAATAACATGGAGAAGTGGATTATAAATATGGGTTGGTAGGCACGTAACATTGGAGATTCCTTTTGTTACAACAAAGTGTGTGCCAACCCTATGCGTACGCCACGTGTTGGAGATGTGAAGCTTGGTTCGACCGCCGTTACACAACAGTGGTATCAGAGCCGATGGTTACGGACTGGGCCATGCAGACACAACAGTACTTTCAAAGGTTACCGCAAAAGGATGCGAGTCAAGAGGGAGACTGTTAGGGTTGTCTCGCATGTTTAATGGAGGAACGACGGTTTGGATTGGAAAAAGCCCACATCGCTAAATAACATGGAGAAGTGGTGTATGAATATGGGTTGGTAGGTACATAACATTGGGGATTTATTTTGTTACAACAAAGTGTGTGCCAACTCATATGCATACGCCACGTGATGGAGATGGAAAGCTTGTTCAGACCGCCGTCACACAACAGTGGTATCAGAGCCTATGGTTACGGACTGGGCCATGCAGACACAACGGTACTCTCGAAGGTTACCGCAAAGGAATGCGAGTCAAGGTGAGACTGTTAGGGTTGTCTCGCATGTTTAATGGAGAAATGACGGTTTGGATTTGAAAAAAGTCCCACATCGCTAAATAACATGGAGAAGTGGTGTATAAACATGGGTTGGTAGGCACGTAATATTGGGGATTCCTTTTGGTTACAACAAAGGGTGTGCCAACCCATATGCGTTCGCCACATACTGGAGATGGAGAGCTTGCTCTGAGCGTCGTTACACAACAGTGGTATCAGAGCCGATGGTTACAGATTGGGCTATGCAAACACAGCAGTACTCTCAAAGGTTATCGCAAAAGGATGCGAGTCAAGGAGGAGGCTGTTAGGGTTGTCTTGCGTGTTTAATGGAGGAACGACGGTTTAGATTGGAAAAAGTCACACATCGCTAAATAACATGGAGAAGTGGTGTATAAATATGGGTTGGTAGGCACGTAACATTGGGGATTTCTTTTGTTACAACAAAGTGTGTGCCAACCCATATGCGTTCGCCATGTGCTGGAGATAGGGAGCTTGGTCCGACCGTCGTTACACAACAATGCTCACATAGTGAATTGCATATGGAGTAAAATTCAATCGTGAAAACAATTTTTCCAGGGTCATGTATTTTTCATATGATATTAAAAATGTAGGAAGCACAAACAAGCTAGTAGGACATGGTCAAGTTTACATAATGTTAGATATTTTCAATCGTCGCTTAATTTTTTCTCCTATTTTATCTCGGTTTTTAATATCAAAGTACATTACGCTAATTAAATTTTAATTAAATTTTTATGTTGCACATAATGCAGGAAATAAAGGTGCATCTAAGTAGAAGGCTTTTGTCGTCACCATATCTTTGTTTAAAGCAGTTGCATTTTTGTCCTAATTTATATTTGGATTCTCATTGGTTGTAACGACCCGTAAATTTTTAATAATTAAGTTGGTTATTTGAATTAAAATTGAGTAATTAAATTTTGAAGGAAACAATTTTTTTGTAATTTATAATGATGCAAACGTAAAAAAAAGTGTAATGTAAATGGTAAATCACTTAAGACTTTGTGATTTAATATTCGGAGAAATAAAATTTGGGTGACTTGTTAATGAAATAATAAGTGAATTAAAACGTAACAATGCTAATTATGGTTAATAATTAATAGGTTGAATGAAATGATAATTAATGAATTTATTTAAATTTGTAAAGTTATAATGGAATTATTGTATTTATGTGTGAATGTAAATTTAAAGTAGAAATGTAGATTTATTATAAGGTATTAATTGATGTAATAGAAAACATGAGACCAAATAGGTAAATTCATTGAGGATATTAATTGTAATTGGATGGAAGCTAATAAATAATTAATTTAGCGCAACCCTAATTAATTGAAATAACTATAAGGTCATAATTTGGTGTTTAGTAAATTTGGAAAATAAATTTCAGTAAATGTTATAAAGTATTTGGAATGTATATTGTTTCCATAGGATAATATAAAGAAATGAAAACTTGCGACCTATGTTTGGAATAATGACCAAAATAAGTGAAATAGGTTAATGTAAGTAAATTTGTAACAAATTGAATGGATTCCTATGATTTATTGGAAATTTTATATGTTACAACTTGGTTATGAATTCAATATAAAGTAGTGGAAATATTATAATCGGTCTATAAATGTAATAATACAGTGTTAATGGTAATTAATTAGTGTTATATATGGAATTATAACCTGGGTTGGTAAGTAATAAACTTATAAATGAAAGAAAAGTAAATAGGTGACCATTTATATATGTTATTTATTCATTTAGTATGTTAAATAAAATTTGGAAATCAGATTTCAATTAAGGGAAATTAAGTAGCACGTTAATTGGAAATAAATTTTAATAAATATTACATTAACGTGAAATGTAATACAAATGGTTAGGGGTTGTCAAATTTGGTAAACTAAGGTAATTATTAATAAATTGAATGAAATTCAATTCAATGGAAATAATGTAAATATATACTTAGCTACAAATTGAATATATAAAAATAAATGTAAGCATTGAATTAAATTAATGAATTTAAATTATAATAAATGGTCATTGAATATAATCAATGTTCTGTAAGTAATTATAATATTGGTTTGAAGGAAATAAATTTAACGGTAATGATTGAAAAGAAAACAAGGTAACTAAGTTTATAGAATAGTAATGAACTTAATAAAAGTTTTGGATTGAAACAAATCACTCCATTGAAATCCAAATTTTATTTAATGTAATTTTTGTAGCAATTGAAATTAAAGGTTATGCAATTCGAAATAAAGATAATATGAGAAAAATTAATGTAATAGTTTTAAATCCAATATTTAAGTCATCTATTTAACAACAATGAATGGAATAATTATTGATGGGTTTAACTGAATAGAATTTTGGAAATTTAATTTATAATTGTTGAATTTAAGGAAATTGAGGAATTTATAAATTTTAAATCAACATTTAAATTTGTTTAAGTTAGTATAAATGTTTAAGAAATTAAAAATGACTAGAATCGTCGATTATAGGTTTTTAATTGAAGGTTGATTTAATTAATTAATTTTTAATTTATTTAATTAACAATAAAAATAGCCATTTTGGCCACTGACTCGGATTTTGACAAACCAGTTTCATCGTATCCGTAACGGTGAATTATTGTAGGGTTTCAAGTTTCGTAGCGATCAGACTTGACGTTTGATCGTACGAACGTGAAATCAATTGAAATCAATTGAAATCAATTTGAAAAATATTGATTTTAGCATAACTTCTCCATACGATGGAATTTTGACTTGAAACCTTTTCCATTGCGTTTAAAATATTTTAAAACATCTATTTGGATATATGATTTGACCCAATTTCGTTCCGAAGCCGAAATGGGCTTTTTGGGCCACTTTGTCGTTAGCGTGTATATTCAACGCGATCCATCTATTTTATCTCAATCCTACCTATAAATACCCGGTTATAAACCCTAGCAGCCTCTATTCCTCATTTCTATACGTACAGAAACTTCTGTGCTCTTCTTCCTCAATGGCGATAAACCCTAAATTATCCAATTCAAATTCCAATTCAAAAATCAACTTCAAAAATCCAAACTCCTCAGAAAAATTTAGAAAAAATATATGTTGAAGCTCTCGAAGTGCGTAATCTTCTGGTGTGATTCATTTTCCGATTGGAGTTTCTGTGTGGCCAGATCGGGGTGAATTTTTTTCGGCCGTTCTTACGAAGTTGTCATTTCCAACGGCGGATCTACGACGAGGTTACGATCTGGCAGTATAGTTGCGTGAAGGAGGTTGAGGCATGTCGACCCATCGGTTTATTTTTGGTCATAGTGGTACGCGAAGCCGGGGGATGGGTCGACTCAGGGTATGGAGCATGGAGGTGGGTTTCGATTGACGTGGTTGAACTCGTAGGCGGTGCGAGATTTACGTTGGGGTGGCGGCTAGGTTAGGTTGAGCTGTAGGGTTTCGAACGCGGTCACCTGTTAACGAGTTGATGTGGCAGGGAAGAAAGGTGGGTCATTATTTTGTTTTAATTATTATTTTCTTTGTTTTTAAATATTCTAATTGCAATAACATTCGCTTACGATATCTGATTTACGCGCGGTTTTCGCCGCTAGGTTCGTATTGGAATTCCGGACATTTTGGCGCTGGTTTTGATGAATTCTGAGACTGCAAATTTTGGGTTTAAATTGGATTTAAATTTAATTTAAATTCAAAAGGTGAGTGTTTTAACCCACTCACAACTTCTAAGATTTCTTATGTTTGTTAAATTTAATTTTGATGTGATTTAAAATTTATCTATGATTGTTTGGCATATTTTAATCATCCTCTCAGTTTAATTGCATTTATTAAATTAAATTGTTATTTAATAATTCATCGCATACAAATTGCAAGTTAAATCCTTATTTATTTATTATTACATATAAACTGCCAGTGAAACAGTTAATTAAATTATTATTGAATATAAATTGCTAGTTGATACCCGTTGTTTATTATTCGTTATATATTGATGTATTGTTTGAATTGGATGATGATTTTGATGAATGGATGTATGATTTTATGATGGATGAATGAATGTTTATTTATATCATCATAAACCGCAAGTTATTATGCATTTTATTGCATTCGGGATTACGGTTTGAAATGATATATAACCGTAAAATTTTATTTTTAAATTGCAGATTGAAATGATAAATATCTATATCACTTGATCATATGATAGAAAATTTTATACAGACACCTTCGGTCTATATATATAAATATTTTGAAAATGATTTCTATGGTTTGGATAGGATACGGTTAAATAAATATTAATTTTTGATATTATATAAATATTATTTTATGTATACATATATAGTTAAATTATTGAATTTAAGCTATGTATAAATTTGTTAAATAAAATAAATAAGTTGAATAATGGAGTTTGATTATTTTATATTGTATGGTTAAGTACGTGTTTAAGATATTGAATATATATATATATATATATATATATATATATAGTTTTAAATGATTTAAATCAATTAAGATTGGAAGGTAAATTGGAAATTTATTTGGAATTGAGCTTATTTAAGAATTAAACTCCATAAGTTGATGTAGAACTTATTAACTTGAAATTTTAAAAGGTATGATATTTATAACTGAATTTTTATTTGAAGATGAATTAAATGAATATTTCTAGTATAAATAAATTGAAGGAAATATTTGGTTATAGGTAATTTGAGTTTTATTTAAATGATTATGGATTTATTATGCAAATATTTCAAACCAAATAATAGGACATTGAATTGTTGAATAAAAATTTCCAATCTTAGTTTCTAATTGTTTAATACTTAAAGTTTGAAATATATTGAAACTGAAGTGATTTATTGAAAACTGAAAGTGAATTTAAAATTTATGGATTTACACTTAATTTAAAGAGAATAAAATTCTAAAATCATGGGAATTATTTATTTTATAAAGTAATTTTTAATTCAAACCATTTTATTTTATATACCGTTTAAATATCCAAACTATTTAAGTTTTGGAAGTTATGGTATTAAAGCTATGGATTCGAAGTATTATGTTTTGAAGAGTTATAATTCAAATGTATGGTTTTGAGATATTATAAATTTTAAAGTAGTATGGTTTTAGAAAAAGGATATATTTGAAATGATATCATATTGATTTGGTTTTAAAAGAGGAAATTATTATTTATATGCTTTTGAAAAGGGATATTATATTCTGGTTTTAAAGTACAAACTATTTTGAAAAAGACCGCGGTGTTATAATAACGATTGGTTGTTGAAGAGACCGGGATCGAAAGTTGTCATACTCTCTGCCAACTCCGAAAACCACTTTACCAACCGTGTACGCGGTGGAGATTCCAGAATGGAGTAGGATGGTGGCGAAGTTTCCTTTGAGGTAAATACGTGGACCCGACTCCCGTGAGTTGGCATAAGGTGGCTAAAACAGGAGCGATTCTCGGGCCAAGAAGGTAGCACCTTTGATCGGACACATCCCTTCGATATTATACTTTGACTTTTGGATTGATTCGATGACCACTTTTGATTTTTTATTTGGAGGTGTGGCTCGAAGTGGGCGGTAGCTGCGCGCTACGCGTTACCACCAGCCCGGATGCGTAATTGGTATATCTACCCTGGCATTGTCTAATTGTGCCGTGTCACCTACCCTGTCGCGCCTTGTACAAGTTTGGATTTCTTCCGTAGCTCGTGTGGTGTCCTCTGGTGGCTTCCTAATCAGGAGGGACCATGATATTGGATGGACTACTGAGACTATTACGTGTTAAGGGCTATATGGGTAACCCCTTAATGCTAAGAAAAAAGTTTATTTTACTATTAGACATGATTATAATAGCGAAATATTACTACATAGTAAATAGTTTAACGGATCCTTAGGAGATGTGAATTCCGAGCATCTCTTAAGTTACTGCACTCATATTTATTTCTGTTAATTTAATCCACATAAGATATTTTAGTTCTGACTCGAGTGTTTTGTCTTTTCAATTCGCTCGGGTCAGCCTGAGCATTTCAGGATTCGAAGACTTTATCTCTGGAGGACGAGGACGAAGATTTATATTACTATTATCTACTATATTATTCCACTACACCATTTTATTCCGCGGCATTGATATTATCCTTTGGTATGTGAACTCTGATATTTATTGTATAAGAAAAATCAATTGTTTTGTAAAACAATTTTATGAACTGTATATTGATTATTATATTTTATCATTCCGCTGCAAGATTCTTCTTTTTCCCTCTGCTTTTCTTATTTACCCCATTACAATCCGTCCTTCCTTATGGTTTGAATTGGCACGTGTGTCGATTTAAAGCGTGCGAAAAAGCAGGATGTTACATCTGGTATCAAAGCTTTGGTTTAGCGATAAATCTTAGCTTTGTGGGGTTTGACTCTTATCAATAGGGTAGTAATACCCTATGATGAGTCACTGGATGTATATATGTGAGAGCGTATTTATTAGTGTTATAAAAAGATTTTGATAGTGTGTTAATTTGTTCCGTTTCGTATTTATAAATTCTGGTTGATGCATGGGACGCTATGACATCAATAGGGATTTCTAAACACTTAATAGGACAGACCGACACAATATTTGATTTATGATATGTGAATGAAATAATTTTGCCTATTATATTTTCTATATATATATAAAATAAACTTTTTATAAATGATATATATTTGGTTGCAATATATTGGTTGTTAGGTAATGAAATTTATAAATAATAGTCGAAATAAGATTGAAAAGAAAATAAATGAAATTGGAAATTTAGAATTTAAGTCCTGGGGTTTTGAAAATTCTTTCAATGATTTTGGAATATAATAATAATATTATTTAGAAGTATTTTATGATATAAACATTTCAATATAATTTGAAAGAATTGTTTAAAGAAATTTTGGAAAAAGAAATAAGTTCTGTACTCCCGTCTCTGTCGTTGGAAAATAATTTTGGTGATGGCGGCTGCATCATCGATATTCATTTTCGAGTTTCGAAGTGGGAATGTCACTGTAGTAGTTTCACTACAGATTTATTTTGATAAACAAATATAAATTTTAAATTGTTTTAAATATAATTGGATATATATGTTGTAAGTATATATTTATCTATTATTTTAAATGGTTTTAGATGAAACCCGATATTTAATTCTTAAGTTTCCATTGTTTAATAGTTTCAAATTAGTGTAGTAAAATGGAATTTTACCAATAATTGAAACCTTTAATTAAAATATGAAATTTAATGCTAGGGTATAAAGGAAATTATAAAAAAATTAAAATGTGTAACCTATAAGACAAAGGATATTATTATTGAACATTAAATTAATTAAAGGAAATAGAATAAACTTGTATAGCTTTCAATTACATTCTTAAAAATCAAATATATAACTTACCAAATATTAAATGTTGGAATGTTTAATAAGAAAATGTAAGGGAAATTGTACAAGTAAGAGTATGTAATGAAGTGTTCAATAAATTGCTTTTATTAATAAGAATTGGATGTTGTGGTTGTTGTAAACTTAAGTACATTTGAGATGATACTAATTAAAAATAATGAAAAGTAGGTATTGTGAGCAAGTAATCATAAATTTAAATAAATAGATTGAAGTTGCTTCTGAATAAAATAAGAATAAAAGATGAAAGAAAAAGAAAAGAATGATTAAAAACTTAAGTGAGTAAATTTACCTGCTAAGAAATTTGATTTGTATATGATAATATAAATAAATGAATGTAATGCAATGAATAGAAATAGATAAAAATAAATAATGAATGAAAAAGAGAAATCAAACAATAAATCCTGTGAAATGGAATTAATAAGAACAAACTTGATCTATTGTTCGAAATTGTATTGGTTTAGTTATGGTTGTTTGGGCAAGAATACCCTAAAAATTTGTTTGGATGGATGAATAATCTACTTAGTTCATCTAAGACTGTTGAGTGAATGGTGCACTAAGTAGTTTATTTTCCATTCCGTGCAATTTAAAGTTGAACCCGAACAACTATTTTTTTGTTTGATATGAATGAATGATTGATTGGTGTTTGATTTTGTTTGATGTGTATACTGTTTGTTGCAATGGATTGTTGTATTGATTTGTTTTCTTGTGGTTGAAACAACCTTAAATATTTCATTTTATATAATTGTTAACTTTTTTGGATTATATAAGTGAAATACATGTTATGGAAGCAATTGCTACTGCTTTTGGTTTCATAATTAAGCGTTAATTGACCGACAAATAAGTACGTTTTCGGATTACGGTTTTATAGCGCAATTATATTGGTTTCCCGTGTTGGGATGTATATTATTTTGAAAAATTTATGTTGTATTAATATTATATTTTCTCCCGAGCCTCTCAGTACAAAGGAGACTCTGTCGAAATTTTCTGGAAATTTTGGACTTAGAAAATTTTGAAAATATTTTTCCAAACTTTATTACTTTAAGTATAAAAAGATAAATGGTTATAAATTAGTATATTTATTTAAATTAATTTATTTGATAAATTTATTTGTTTGCAAAGGTAATATTTTTTTGAATAAGATGTATTGTTTACTCAATTCTTTCTTTTCGCTTCTTTTTCCTTTTCGAGGACGAAAAGTTTTGAGCGAGGGAGAGTGTAACGACCCATAAATTTTTAATAATTAAGTTGGTTATTTTAATTAAAATTGAGTAATTAAATTTTGAAGGAAACAAAATTTTTGTAATTTATAATGAAGCAAACGTAAAAAAAAGCAATGTAAATGGTAAATCACTTAAGACTTTGTGATTTAATATTTGGAGAAATAAAATTTGGCTGACTTATTAATGAAATAATAAGTGAATTAAAACGTAACAATGCTAATTATGGTTAATAATTAATAGGTTGAATGAAATGACAATTAATGAATTTATTTAGATTTGTAAAGTTATAATGGAATTATTGTATTTATGTGTGAATGTAAATTTAAAATAGAAACGTAGATTTATTATAAGGTATTAATTGATGTAATAGAAAGCATGAGACCAAATAGGTAAATTCATTGAGGATATTAATTGTAATTGGATGGAAGCTAATAAATAATTAATTTAGCGCAACCCTAATTAATTGAAATAACTCTAAGGTCATAATTTGGTGTATTCAATAAATTTGAAATTTTTTTTTCAGTAAATGTAATAAAATATTTGGAATGTATATTGTTTCTATAGGATAATATAAAGAAATGAAAACTTGCGACCTATGTTTGGAATAATGACCAAAATAAGTGAAACGGGTTAACGTAAGTAAATTGGTAATAAATTGAATGGATTCCCATGATTTATTGGAAATTTTATATGTTACAACTTGGTAATGAATTCAATATAAGGTAAGTGAGTGGAAATATTATAATCGGTCTATAAATGTAATAATGCTGTGTTAATGGTAATTAATTAGTGTTATAAATGGAATTATAACCTGGGTTGGTAAGTAATAAACTTATAAATGAAAGAAAAGTAAATAGGTGACCATTTATATATGTTATCTATTCATTTGGTATGTTAAATAAAATTTGGAAATCAGATTTCAATTAAGGGAAATTAAGTAGTACGTTAATTGGAAATAAATTTTAATAAATATTACATTAATGTGAAATGTAATACAAATGGTTAGGGGTTGTCAAGTTTGGTAAACTAAGGTAATTATTAATAAATTGAATGAAATTCAATTCAATGGAAATAATGTAAATATATACTTAGCTACAAATTGAATATATGAAAACAAATGTAAGCGTTGAATTAAATTAATGAATTTAAATTATAATAAATGGTCATTGAATATAATCAATGTTCTGTAAGTAATTATAATATTGGTTTGAAGGAAATAAATTTAAAGGTAATGAATGAAAAGAAAACAAGGTAACTAAGTTTATAGAATAGTAATGAACTTAATAAAAGTTTTGGATTGAAACAAATCACTCTATTGAAATCCAAATTTTATTTAGTGTAATTTTTGTAGCAATTGAAATTAAAGGTTATACAATTCGAAAAAAAGATAATATGCGAAAAATTAATGTAATAGTTTTAAATCCAATATTTAAGTCATCTATTTAACAATAATGAATGAAATAATTATTGATGGGTTTAATTGAATAGAATTTTGGAAATTTAATTTATAATTGTTGAATTTAAGGAAATTGAGGAATTTATCAATTTTAAATCAATAGTTAAATTTGTTTAAATTAGTATAAATGTTTAAGAAATTAAAAATGACGAGAATTGTCGATTATAGAATTTAAATTGAAGATTGATTTAATTAGTTTTTAATTTATTTAATTAACTATAAAAATAGTCATTTTGGCCACTGACTCGGATTTCGACGAAATCAGTTTCATCGGATTCGTAACGGTGAATTATTGTAGGGTTTCAAGTTTCGTAACGATCGGACTTGTCATTTGATCGTACGAACGTGAAACGCCTTAAAATCAATAAAATTGAAATCAATTTGAAAAATATTGATTTTAGAATAACTTCTCTATACGATGGAACTTTGACTTGAAACCTTTTCCATTGCGTTTAAAATATTTTAAAACATCTATTTGGATATATGGTTTGACCCAATTTCGTTCCGGAGTCGAAATGGGTTTTTTGGGCCACTTTGTCGTTAGCGTGTATATTCAACCCGATCCATCTATTCTACTTCAACCCTACCTATAAATACCTGGTTATAAACCCTAGCAACCTCTATTCCTCATTTCTATACATACAGAAAATTCTGTGCTCCTCTTCCTCAATGGCAGTAAACCCTAAATTATCCAATTCAAATTCCAATTCAAAAATCAACTTCAAAAATCCAAACTCCTCAGAAAAATTCAGAAAAAATATATGTTGAAGCCCTCGAAGTGCGTAATCTTCTGGTGTGATTCGTTTTTCGATTGGAGTTTCTGTGTGGCCAGATCGGGGCGAATTTGTTTCGGCCGTTCTTATGAAGTCGTTTTCAACGGTGGATCTGCGACGAGGCGACGATCAGGCAGTATTGCGTAGGGGAGGTTGAGGCATGTCGATCCAGCGGTTTATTTTTGGTCGTAGTTGTCAGTAATCACCGTGATTTGGGGTTAAACGGCGGCGACAGCGAAATGGGGTAGGTGGAGTCGGAGGTCACGCGAAGCCAGGGGATAGGTCTGCTCAGGGTATGGAGCATGGAGGTGGGTTTCGATTGACGTGGTTGAACTCGTAGGCGGTGCGAGATTTACGTTGGGGTGGCGGCTAGGTTAGGTTGAGCTGTAGGGTTTCGAACGCGGTCACCTATTAACGAGTTCACGTGGCAGGGAAGAAAGGTGAGTCGTTATTTTGTTTTAATTATTATTTTCTTTGTTTTCAAATATTCTAATTACAATAACTTTCGCTTACGATATACGATTTACGCACGATTTTCGCCGCTAGGTTCGTATTGGAATTCCGGACATTTTGACGCTGGTTTGGATGAATTCTGAGACTGTGAAAATTTTGGGTTTAAATTGGATTTAAATTCAATTTAAATTCAAAAGGTGAGTGTTTTAACCCACTCACAACTTCTAAGATTTCTTATGTTTGTTAAATTTAATTTTGATGTGATTTAAAATTTATCTATGATTGCTTGGCATATTTTAATCATCCTCTCTGTTTAATTGCATTTATTAAATTAAATTATTATTTAATTATTCATCGCATATAAACTGCAAGTTAAATCCTTATTTATTTATTATTGCATATAAACTGACAGTTAAACAGTTAATTAAATTATTGTTGAATATAAACTGCTAGTTGATACCTGTTGTTTATTATTCATTATATATTGATGTATTGTTTGAATTGGATGATGATTTTGATGAATGGATGTATGATTTTATGATGGATGAATGGATGTTTATTTATATCATCATAAACTGCAAGTTATTATGCATTTTATTGCATTCGGGATTGCGGTTTGAAATGATATATAACCGTAAAATTTTATTTTTGAATTGCGGATTGAAATGATAAATAACCGTATCACTTGACCATAGGATAGAAAATTTTATACAGACACCGTCGGTTTATATATATAAATATTTTGAAAATGATTTCTATGGTTTTGATAGGATATAGTTAAATAAATATTCATTTTTGATATTATATAAATATTATTTTATATATACATATATAGTTAAATTATTGAATTTAAGCTATGTATAAATTTGTTAAATAAAATAAATAAGTTGAATAATGGAGTTTGATTATTTTATATTATATGGTTAAGTACATGTTTAAGATATTGAATATATATAGAGTTTTAAATGATTTAAATCAATTAAGATTGGAAGGTAAATTGGAAATTTATTTAGAATTGAGCTTATTTAAGAATTAAACTCCATAAGTTGATGTAGAACTTATTAACTTGAAATTTTAAAAGGTGGATATTTATAACTGAATTTTTATTTCAAGATGAATTAAATGAATATTTCTAATATAAATAAATTGAAGGAAATATTTAGTTATAGGTAATTTGAGTTTTATTTAAATGATTATGGATTTATTATGCAAATATTTCAAACTAAATAATAGGACATTGAATTGTTGAATAGAAATTTTCAACCTTAGTTTCTAATTGTTTAATACTCAAAGTTTGAAATATATTGAAACTGAAGTGGTTTACTGAAAACTGAAAGTGAATTTTAAAATTTATGGATTTAGACTTAATTTAAAGAGAATAAAATTCTAAAGTCGTGGAAATTATTTATTTTATAAAGTAATTTTAAATTCAAACCATTTTATTTTATATACCGTTTGAATATTCAAACTATTTAAGTTTTGAAAGTTATGGTTTTAAAGCTATGAATTTCGAAGTATTATGTTTTGTAGAGTTATAATTCAAATGTATGGTTTATATTATAAATTTTAAAGTGGTATGGTTTTAGAAAAAGGATATATTTAAAATGATATCATATTGATTTGGTTTTAAAAGAGGAAAATGATATCGTATTTATATGGTTTTGAAAAGGGATATTATATTCTGTTTTTAAAGTATAAACTATTTTGAAAAATACCGCGGTGTTATAATAACGATTAGTTGTTGAAGAGACCGGGATCGGAAGCTGTCATACTCTCTGCCAATTCCGAAAACCATTTTACCAACCGTGTACGCGATGGAGATTCCAAAATGAAGTAGGATGGTGGTGACATTTCCTTTGAGGTGAATACGTGGACCCGACTCCCGTGAGTTGGCATAAGGTGGCTAAAATAGGAGAGATTCTCGGGCCAATGAGGTAGCACCTTTGATCGGACACATCCCTTCAATATTATACTTTGACTTTTGGATTGATTCGATGGCCACTTTTGATTTTTTATTTAGGGGTGTGGCTTGAGGTGGGCGGTAGCTGCGCGCTACGCGTTACCACCAGCCCATATGTGTAATTGGTATATCTACCCTGGCATTGTCTAGTTGTGCCGTGTCACTTAACCTATTGCGCCTCGTACGAGTTTGGATTTCTCCCGTAGCTCGTGTGGTATCCTCTGGTGGCTTCCCGATCAGGAGGGACCATGATATTGGATGGACTACTAGGACTATTACGTGTTAAGAGCTATATGGGTAACCCCTTAATGCTAAGAAAAAAGTAAGTTTATTTTACTATTAGACATTATTATAATAGTGAAATATTACTACATAGTAAATAGTTTAACAGATCCTTAGGAGATGTGAATCCCGAGCATCTCTTAAGTTATCACACTCATATTTATTTCTGTTAATTTAACTCACATAAGATATTTTAGTTCTGAATCGAGTGTTTTGTCTTTTCAATTCGCTCGGGTCAGCCTGAGCATTTCAGGATTCGAAGACTTTAGCTCTGGAGGACGAGGACGAAGATTTATATTACTATTATCTACTATATTATTCCACTACACCATTTTATTCCGTTGCATTGTTATTATCCTTTGGTATGTGAACTCTGATATTTATTGTATAAGAAAAATCAAATGTTTTGTAAAATAGTTTTATGAACTATATATTGATTATTATATTTTATCATTCCGCTGCAAGATTCTGTTTTGTTTTTTTCTCTGCTTTTTTTATTTACCCCATAATAATCCGCCTTCCGTATGGTTTGAATTGGCACGTGTGTCGATTTAAAGCGTGCGAAAAGGCGGGATGTTACATTAGTATTATAAGCCTTTCGAACCGCAAAATACTTTTTGTCGACTCATGTAATGTTTTATTTATTAGCAAATAATTGATCCAGTGTATTGTCCAATGTATCATATTAGTATTTCTCGTTGAAATTTAATAGATTAATCAATTTTTTCATTTATGTGTATGCATTTATATGTAGATTGAATATATTCCACAATGGTTGTATGCAATTTTGATTGGACATTTAATATCATTTTATGATTGTAGTAAAAATGTTGTTACAATGCTTTATAAATATTGTTGAAACATAAGATACAACATGTGAAAAATGTTGGTTAATTTACAGACAGTGTGTGTCATTAGTTGTAAAATATTAATGCACAATGTTTATTGAACGAAGTAAATGTATTTTTATTTATGTTAAAGCAATGTTATAGGAAATTTATTTACAATAATTCACATTTGTGGCGATAATATGAAATATATGAGTTAAAAATAGTTGTATGAATTTGTTTTGCAACATTCAACAATTGATGTAAATGAAGTTTGAGTAACATATAAACAATGTTGTCTTGCTTGTATTTATAATGTTGATTATGCATGATTAAAATATAAAATACAACATTCGAGAAAAGTCGTATAAAAGTAATACACAACTTTTACTAATGATGCGAATAATAATTCTACCATAAGTGAATAACACTGTTGAAATTAAATTACAACAATAGAAAATCATTGAAAAAGCAAATATACAACACATATATTATCTACAAAAATGTATCAAAACATTTGAAATATGTTATAATTGGCTATCACATAACATTAAAAAAAGGGAGTAGATAGTTTTTCATTTAATTTTTGGCGTTTTCGCTATATTATTGTTTTGTTATTACTAAATTTTCTACAACTTTTATACAATATTTAGATAAATGTTGTAAAAGATACCACATCTTTTATAGCTATGGATATAACAACATAACAGTAAATAATGTTAAAATACATTAAATAAATGTGTTAAGTGTTGTAAAATAGAATTTTGTCGTAGTGATATTGTTCTACGACAAGCGATTTAGATAGTAAGGCAATGATGTGCCACTTCGTCATGAGAGTTAATACTTCGAATTATGAATCGACAGTGCATTGAGTAGGTTTCGAGGCTGATAATTTCAGGACTCTGTAGATCATGCAGGAGATGTTGGCTCATTCGCATCATGGGTGATGGAAATGTACACCATGATGAAATGCTTTATATCTTCGGTTTGTGACTCGTAGGGGTAGTAGGTACAGAAGACTAGACACTCCATATCTTTGGTTTGTGACTCAAGGAAGGAGTATGTACCGAAGCGGCTTGTGGTATGAGTCGTGGAGTGGAGGAATGTGGTGGGTTCAAGATAGTGAAAATTGTATTGAGCTAGCAGTGTTCGGATGGATATGCATGTGCTAAGGGATCGTTAATGACTTGGAGTGTTTTCTATTATACTCGAAGTAAGGGTATTTGTATAGCGGGAACATCCATGGATTGATAGCGGGATCCGTATACCCTAGACCCGTGGCTTTGGGTCTACTATTCAGCTTTAAGCTACAAGCTAGGTAACATCCCCCACTTGGAGGCCCAAAACTAACGACTACGGATGTGCAGTCATTCATAGTTATTAATTTTCGGTGATCAAATGCAGTAATGTTAGATACAATGATATAACAGAAATACATGGATATGAAAAAATTTTAAATCCATTAAACAAATTTCTCATTCTATTTCAATCATATTTCAAATTCATTACATAATCCCAAATTCGAGAATCACATTCAGAGAAAATATAATTATTACAAAATACGCTAAGAGCGACATATGAAGATGCCTTATTGGATGATCAGAGTTTAAACATATGCAATTAAACAACTTTGTCATTACAACCAAAACACAACGAAATCCAATAGAAAAGAACTTCTAATAGCTAGTTTGCCTCTTGCACGCCTGTGGAAGTTTATTCATCTAAAGGAGAACCTAATAACCTCAACTCTCAAATTACTCGAAATCGATTGAGCACCTTAGAGTTTAAGAGGAAAACATAAACTTCGAGTCAGACATAAAGCCTGGAATGAAAAATAACCTTCCATCTCGAACCATTTAGATATCTAGCGAGACCATGCCGCTTAGTGGAACGGTTTTTCCCCCTCACTAGTATCTCGTAGAAAAATTTATAATAACCATTTACTGTGCTCTTTCATCCACCTTGGTTAGAAACATAGAAATTTAAAACATCATGATGATAGGCAAACAAGCAAAAATCCTGGATTTCCCATCCTTGTTCATTTGACTACCTATCAAAATTATAGTTTCTAAGGTCACTATTAACCTATTAGTTTTCATGGTACGACTAATAACCTATTTAAAGCTTATAGACAATCTCTTTCGAAAACATTAAAGTCTTCCTTTCGAAACCATCAAGACATTCCTTTCGAAAGTATTAAAGCATATCTTTCGAAATTATAGAAGCATAGCTTCGAAACTATTTGAAAGTACCTCTTTCAAAACCGTTGGAATTAATTTTAAATATAACTTTTGGGTCAAAGTGAACATAAGCGAAAGTAACCCTTTCAAAACTATTAACCTTCAAATAAAAAAGTTTAGGGAAAACATATGACTTCGGAACCATCCTTTCGAAAGCTTTAATCTTTTAAGTAAACATTCAGAAGTATTCGCTTCGAAACACCTTTCGAAGCCTTTGCCTTCGAAACCTTTAGTATAGTGGCTAATGGGGCCCTTTCAAAAGCATTGGAAGCAGTTGGTTATATTTATAAAATAAAAGCTTACTTTTCAAACTCATTGAAAACTTCAACCTATTCAAAAGGCACGAAGATGGCAGCAAAGATTCGACTTGGTTCAAAGCTACCTTTTTGAAAGCTTCTCTTTAAAACATAATATATGACAACTCATTCAAAAACTACCCTTCAAACAAAAAGGAGGCAACCCTTCGAAAGCTATATAAAAGTAATTCAACCCTCTCGAAAGCATCCATTAAAAGCAAGGCAAGCGACACCTCTTTGCAAAGTAAAACAAAGACCATCGAAAGCTATTTAAAGTTGCATCGGTCCCTTCGGAAGCATGGTTTCGACTCTATACCTTCCTCCTTTCTCCAATCCACTACGTACCAAAGCATTGATACCATATGTATTGGTTTCAACAAGATTGGTGTAACATCCCGCCTTTTCACACGATTTAAATCGACACACGTGCCAATTCAAACCATATGGAATGGCGGATTGTTATGGGGTAAATAAGAAAAACAGAGAAGGGAAAAAAACTAAATAGAATCTCACAGCGGGAGGATAAAATATAATAATAAATATACAGTTCACAAAAACTGTTTACAAGACATTTGATTCTTCTTTACACAATAAATATCAGAGTTCACATACCAATAAATATCAATGCAGCGGAACACAGTGTGTAGTGGAACCATATAATATAATAATAATAATGAAATCTTTGTCTTCGTCCTCCAGAAATAAAGTCTTCAAATCCTGAAATGCTCGGACTGACCCGAGCGAATTTGAAAAGACAAAACACTCGAGTCAAAACTCAAAGATCTTATGTAAGTTAAATTAGCAGAAATAATTATGGGTGCAGTAACTCAAGAGATGCTCGGGATTTACATCTCCTAAGGATCCGTTAAACTATTTACTATGTAGTATATTGCGCTATTATAATAGTATCTAATTGTAAAATAAACTTACTTTTAAATAGCATTAAGGCTTTACATTTTCCACCTTAACACGTAATAGTCCCAGTAGTCCATCCAATATCATAGTCCCTCCTGATCGGGAAGCCACCAGAGGATACCACACGGGCTACGGGAGAAATCCAAACTCGTACAAGGCTCGATAGGGTAGGTGACATGGCACAACTAGGCAATGCCAGGGTAGATATACCAATTGCTATCCGGGCTGGTGGAAACACGCAGCGCGCAGCTGCCGCCCACCTCGAACAAACTCCCCCAAAATCAAAAATAAATGTGGCCACCGAATCAATCCAAAGTCAAAGTATAGTATCGAAGAGGAGTGTCCGATTAGAGGAATGACCTCATTGGCCCGAGAATCGCTCCTGTTTTAGCCACCTTATGCCAACTCACGGGAGTTGGGTCCACATATTTACCTTAAAGGAAACGCCGCCACCAACCTACTTCATTCTGGAATCTTCACCGCGTACACGGTTAGTCAAAGTGGTTTTCGGTATCGATAGAGAGTATGTCCATATCCGATCCCGGTCTCTTTGCCAACCAATCGTTATTATAACACCGCGGTCATTTAAAATAATTATACTTTAAAACCAGAATAAAATATCCATTTCGAAACCATATAAATATGATATCATTTCCTTTTAAAAGCCAAATTAATACGATATCATTTTATTCCAATATATATACTTTCCAAAATCATAGGGTTTTCAAAGTAAATATTTAGAGGTCAAAACTCTTGAATATACAATTTCAAATTATACTACCTTGAAAATCATAACTTTGAAAGAAGTTTCCATCTCTTAAATGGTCAAATATTAGATTACCTTTATAAAACAAAATAGCTTCTCTACATTTCACAAATCAATTCCAAATATCGATTTAAACTTCCAAATACCATTTTAATTCTTATGTTTCAAAGCTTTAAATATTTCACCATTTCAAAAACAACTCATTTGACAAACCCATATATATCAAATTCAATTACTTATTACTTAGACTTGAAATGTTTACTTAATGAATTCAATATAATCTAAGTAAAACCTTTATCTTCACATAAATGGATATTCTTTCAATTTATTATATATTTAAATCAACCTGATATTCATTTAAATCACTCTACACAAAATTAAGTTGTAAATCATATCCTTTAAAAATTCTAACTTTTTATTAAATTCCAATTTAACTTAATATTCATCTTCAACCTTATTCTCTTTTAAGTCATTAAAACTCTAGAATTTAAATTTTAAATAAATGCTTGATCTCAAAAAATCAAACTTTATTTTATACTTCAAATCCATTTTTTACAAAGTTTAAAATCCGGAATTTACTATATATAAGTAACCGTTATTAATAACCAAATCAAAACCTATAAACCATATATATATAGCTTTGCAAAAACCATAGAAAAATATTTCAAAAATAATTTTATATATTTACCGCGGTGCCTGTATATAATTTTCTATCCTATGGTCAAGTGATACGGATGTTTATCATTTCAATCCGCAATTTAAAATGAAAAAAATGCGGTTATATATTATTTCAAACCGCAATCCCGAATGAATGAAATGCATAGCAACTTGCAATTAATAAAATTAATCATCCATTCATCCATCAAATCATACATCCATTTATCACAGTCATCATCCAATTTCAAACAATCATCAATACATAACAGGTGATAAATAATGGTATCAATTATCAGTTTATACTCAAAATAAATTTAATAACCATTAATTGGCAGTTTATATGCAAAAATAAACGTAAATTTAACTGGAAGTTAATATGAAATAAAAATTTAACATAACTATGACGGCAGTTAATATGCAAATAAATAAATTCTAACTGTCAAATTTATGCAATAAATAAAATTAATTAACAGTTATATTAATTGAATGCGATTTATCAGAGATAATAAATAAAATATGCCAAACAGTCATAAATAAATTTATACTCATATCTAAAATTAATTTAACAAACACAAGAAATTTTAGAAATTGTGAGTGGGTTAAAACACTCACCTTTTGAATTTAAATCGAATTTAATCCGATTTAAACCCAAAAATTCGACGGTCTCCAAATCTGTCCAAACCAGTGTCAAAATATCTAGAATTTTATTACGATCCTAACAAAAAAAATCTCGCGTGAAACGGAGTTCGTAGGAGAAAGTTATACACATTGATGGTGATTGAAATTTCAAAAAAAAAGAAAAAGAATAGAAATAAAAGAACACCTTCAAGCGCCACGTCATCCCCCTTTCTTTCCCTCTCTCCCTCATGCGTTTTGCTTCCAGATTTTTATGAGAAGTTTGAATTTTAGCTTTTGATTTGGTTTAGAATTTTTATTTGGATCTAAGATTTGTTTGTCTGCCATTGAGGAGGAGAAGGAGCTGATGAAATTTTACGCGCAGAAAAATGAGAATAGGCGGAGGCTAGGGTTTAGCGGGGTATTTATAGATGAAGTTGGAATAGACAGATGGATCCGAATTTAAATGAATTCACAATTTGTCAAATTTAAATTCCAATAATCCATTTATTTGATTTTTAGATCTTATTATGAATAAATGGTCAACTTACCATTCCTATCATTTCTGATTGCAATTAGCTTCAAATTTATTAACCAAACCTCTATATCAAGTAAAGATTTATTGCAAAAATTTTAGTGTTTACCTTTAATTAAAGTAAATTCAATAAATTATAAAATCTTATTTCAAATGAAAATTTATACCATTCGTATTCAATTCTCTTTATTAAATCAATCATCATCTTATGTATATATTTAACATTAGTATATATCAATTTACCCCAATTAAATAAAATTTTATTCCCAAATTGATTTACGGCCTAATATAACATTTGAATTTTATTCCCAATTCATAAATTACTACCTTAACTAAATTTTACGTTTCCCTTTTAATTTACATTTTCACCTTACGTTACTACATTAATTATCCCTAAAGTAACGTCTATTATTAATAACAATATTATAATTACTTACCATTTTATTTCATAAATTAATCCATTTCATCTAAATTCTTATCTATGTAATATTTCAACATTTAATTTCATCAAATGTAATTGTTTTCCAATACGTTAATAACTTTATTTCCAAGTCTTATATTACAACAAACTATCCAATACGGAAGTCTTAACATTGTTACAAATACTACTTTAATTAACATTAACGCAATACTCAATTAAAAATTATTGTAACTGATTTCAAAATTATAAATTAACAAGCTACCAAAATAGGCAACATACAATAATCGTACTCTAACCTTTAGTCACATTAATACGCTTTTATTTCTCAAAATCAAAGTTCACATTTAACTAAATCTCCATAAATGAATTTGACGTTATCTTCAAAAAGTACTTTATACTAACATTAACGTAAAAATTTATTTATATCTATTGCAATCGATTTAGTACTATTTTCTCAATATTTAAAATGATTTAACAAATTTTATATGTCAATTTATTAAAGATTAAATCAATATAAATATTCAATTCCATAAAATCCAAAATTTGTTGATAAATTTCCAAAACTTCCTTTTTTTTATTGAATCAATCTATATTTATTCCTTTCATTAATCTCAAATATAAGGGTTTACCCTTTGGATTAAAAATTATCACATAAATATCCTATTTCAACGTAATTCTTAATTTAACATAATAAATAAAAATTTGATTTCATTTATCTCAATAAGTCCTACTATTATAAAATAACCAATTGACTCACTATTCAAATTCACATTCTATAATTCAAAATTCTTCTATCACCTTGATTTACTTAACTTTGTAATTCCTTAGACAAATCTCTATCTCAAATCTTAAATGTAAATCATTCTACTAATTATAGTACTTAATATTTTCTTAAAATAATCTTTCTATTACGCTTGAATCCAATTTTTAAATAAGTTTCCAATTTCAACCTTGCACATAAATTAAGGTTATAATTAACTTATAACGTATACTTCCCTAGTTATTTCTTTATATACTCTCCATATTAATTCCACAATTAGCCATTATTATTAGAATAACGATTATAATAAATACGATCCTATAATTTACTCAACACTTAATTATTTCCTTTTCCATTAGGGTAATATTCCTTTATCTGATTATTACTTATTACACATTCTAATTCCATTAACAAGGAAGCAGGTAAATTATGATATATGCTACAAATTTTTAATTTATTACTATTCATTATTATTAACCTAAATTCAGCATTACTTACCTCGCATTAACCTTATTACTTAAAATCCTTATCCAATTGAAATTAATTCTCTAAATAAATACATTTACTCCTTTCGTTATTTTATTAATTACAATTAAGGCACACCTAATTATCTTTATAAGTAACCTACTATACAACCTTTAATATACTTGTATATGGTTATTTTACCCTTTTATAATCCATTTATAAATATATGCACATCTACAAATTAAGATTCTAAATCCAATTTCTTATTCCATCTAGGTTCCATTTCTTCACTTTATGAATAACCTGCATTTCCTATTCATTTGTTACATCTACTTATATTCACTTTATGAATAGTTTGATATTCCATTTATCACTAACTTTAATTATTGCAATTTATTATCTACATAGAATTTGAATCTATTTTCAAATTTTCACCTTCCAATAATAAATAAAAAGGATTCTACTAAATAAAATTTTATTTTCATTAATGAATTCAATCCTTGCCTTTATTTACTTATTTCTAACCTTATATCCCATTGCAAAAATTTCCACTATTACAATTAATTGCAATAAATAATTTAATTTGTACATTTTAATTACCCTTGATACATCAAATTTTAACATTCTCTTTTATATAAATAAATAAGATTTTCATTCCTTTCTAAATTTAAATTAAAAATGCTATTAATTTAATTTAATTCATTTTAAATATCGAATTCACACGGGTCGTTACAATTGGTGTCGGAGGTATGGGGTCGAAAGGTTGCTACCGAAAGTGGCGATACAATAAATCTATGCAAAAATGTTTTGTTTGCTTTTAAAGCAAATGCTTTTCAACTAACTTGCCTATTTGTAAAAATATAATTGGTTGCCATAGACTTCACCAAAATATTTTTTTTAAACACTGTCGAGTTTATCCAAAATTAATTAAAATAATTAACAAAGAAACCCTTCCCTTTAACATAACAATTAAGGCATTTAAGTCCTCCAACTTAATCAGTTTAATTTTCATAGTAAATTACTTAGGAAAGATCCCGAAAAATCATTAAAATTCAGTTTTAATATGTTGTCTAACAATATAAATTTTGGACCCAAAATCCTTTATATAATAGGCGAAATAAATTTTTAAACCCAATTATTTATTTTTTCCTTCAAAATTCATAATAAATTATCCATAGCTTGAACAATTATGAAAATTTAAATCCATCTTCAAAATATTGTTTTTCATAACATGTTAAATCCACACGGCACTCAAAACCCAATATATACGTTTTTTGCCTTAAATCGAACAAACATTTATCAAAAATATTTGTTTGAATCATATATATCATGTAATCCAAGCACATCATAATTAAAATCATCATAAAGGTTTTAAACTTAAAACCTGAAATCAAATGCTCTTTAAAAACAAAAAAGAGATGGTTTTGATTATTATTCACCTTGCCGTGGATAAGAAACTTGTGATTTGATCTTACTTAATTCTTTTTGCTTGATTCCTTAGCTTTTAATTGAATTTTCTTCTATTTTCCCTTAGGTTTTGGCCAGCTTGCTCTTGGGTTTATGTTTTAAAATTATGAACTTACGAAATGAAAATAGGAATAAGGGTTTAAGGGTTAAGCGTTATGGTGGACAGCTATTTCCCATAATACCTTTTCCTTATTCTCTTATTAGTTAGCTTATAAAACCATTTCCATAAACTTATTCTTTTAATCTTATTTGGTTAAGCACAACCTCTATTTTAAAATTTTAAAATCTCAATCTCCTTATCTCTCTAGTTTTTACATTATTCTATTTAATTTATCTAATTATATCTCTGAATAATGTTATTTAAAATTAGAGGTGTTATAAGCCCCCCCTAAAGAATTTCATCCTCAAATTCAGTAAGGACTAAATACTAAGCATAACAATCATTTGTAGCAACTCTTAGCTACCATACTAGCCTACCTGACTAGCAACAGCCTATATAAAGCTAATATAGAACATACCCTTATAGCAGATCAGGATGAATATCTCTAATCCTATCTTCTGTCTCCCAAGTACCATCCTTCTCGTTGTCGCTCCATCGAACTTTCACCAACTTGACTGTCTTGTTTCTTAACCTCTTCTCATCTCTCGCTACAACCCGAACTGGTTGTCTAACAACAGTCAAATTCAGTTCTACTATCAAATCTTCCAACTCTGTCGGAGGAATAGTAGTCTCTGGATCATGCACATACTTACGAAGATAAGATACATGAAACACATTATGAACACCTGCCATACCGCTTGACAACTCTACTCTACATGCGAGCTTCCCGATCCTCTCTATAATTCGAAATGGACCAACATATGTTGGTGCCAGTTTCCCTGACTTTCATAATTATACCACACCCTTCATCGGTGATACCTTAATGAAGACTCTATCTCCAACTGAGAATTCTAGATCTTTACGCCTCTTATCCATGTAATTCTTCTGTCTATACCGAGCTTCCTTCATCCTTTCTCGCATCAATTCAATCTTCTATGTCGCCTCTCTAACCAGATTTGTACCCAAGACTAATATGTCTCCTATCTCCAATAGACATACTGATTATTTGCATGGCCTTCCATACAAAGCTTCAAAAGGCGACATTCCTATACTAGTCTAATAATTGTTATTATAGGAAAACCCAACTTAGTGTAGATGATCTATCCAAGATCCACCAAATTACAATACACAAGCTCATTACAAATCCTCCAATACCTTACTGACTCTCTTTGTCTGCTCAACCGTCCGAGGGTGATACGCGGTATTTGTGACGACCCGGAATTTTTGGATGTTTGCAATTGGAATATTTAAATTGATTTTAAATATTTAAAAGTTAATTTTTAACTTGAATTCAAATATCACTATTTATTCGATAATTAAATTATTGAATTAAATAATTTGAAGTTGGGTAAAATGTTGAATCGGAGTTTTAAGCCTGTTAAAATATAATTTGAAGGCTTGTAAAATTTATTTGATAGTACTGAGGATAATAAAAGTTTTAAAATTGAATTTAAAGATAGCTTGTTCAGTTTTGAAATTATAAAGTTTAAATAGATATTTAAAAATAGCCTTCCGATGCATAGTCTCGGATTTCAACGAAACTAGTTCCATTGGATCCGTAATATTGTATTATTATCGGATTTCAATTTTCGTAGTGTTTGGAGTGATCGTTTGGACCTACGGGAGATAAACGCGCTGAAATTTTTTCGAAATTTAATATAATAACTGGGTCGAAAAAACTATCTTCTCCATACGATCGAACTAGGACTCAAAACCTTTTCCAATGCGTCCGGAATAGGCGTATAACATTATAAATGCCTAGCAGCATACCTCCGTTGGGGTTCAAAATTCCAAGGTATGTATAACGAGACATTTTGAAAGTTTTATAATATAATAAAAATTAGAAGTAGTCTAGTCAATCAATTTTTTTTTATAATTGGATACTCGTACTCAAGAAGCCATTCCCTATTTATAATACATCTTCGTCTCCCTCAAATCTTCATACCGAAATCAAACCCAGATTTCCCTATTCGAAAAAGGAGATGTATGACCTGCGTATTCTTTTTCGTCCTTCCTCATATCGAAATCAACCTCGTTCAAAGGAACAAAAGCTTTTTCGTTCAAAACTAATACAGTGGCCTCCAATGTAAGGGCCGAAGCCTATTCAAAATCAAACTCCCCTCTTCAATTCAATTCACAAATCTAATTTCGAAAATAAAATCGACTTCTTCTTTTCATAAACTATGGCCATAATTCGAAAATCTCGACGCGATCTCTAGCTCGAGATCAGATTGGGGATTCACGAGTCGCGCAGCAACAAAGAGGGGCCGCCAATCTTGCGTTGTTGATCAAATATTCAAGCAAATCGAGGCTCGTGATTCTAAGGAAGGGGAAGGGTGACTGGCTCAAGAACTCACGCGTGTTAGGGTTTGGGATTCGCGAAGGCGGAGGCATGATTATCTGGGCACGCGATGGTAGGGGGAATAGTTGCTTGTAGGGCGAAGTTGAGGTGGAGCCACGCACACAAAAGAGAGCAGTGGTTTGGGTTTCGCGAATTTGGGAATCGCGTTGGCAGCACAAGGTCGAAGGGTTCGAGCAATGTCATGCGACGACATGCTGGTTGGAACTTAGTCGAGGCAGCGGTGGGTTTGCATGATATGGCCGCGATGGTGCTCGAGCAGTGGCGATGTCATGGGGTTTGGGTTAACAACTCTTTAAGGTAATTTAATTTAAATTATTCTGTATACGTAGTTTTTTTTAAAATTTAACAGTAAAGGAAACCGTCGTTTTGTTATTCAGAGTAAACAGAAAATATATGTTTAAGATTTTGAAAATAATTTTGGATGCTAGAGGTTTATATAAAGATTATATTTTTTAAATCTATATAGGTTATTTTATAAGTGCGCACACACACACACACACACACACACACACACATATATATCTAGTTTTAAAAGAAAAATAAATAAATATGCATATATACATTTTAAATTTACTTGCTTATTTTAAAATAGTGCATTAGGGAGATTAAATTAATTAATTATTTTTGTAACTTAAAATTTATTTTATTATGGGAAAAATTAGTTTAATAGAATAATTGGCTAATTAAATTTATCTAAATGGAAATTGCTCATTAGATTAGTTCAAATTAAAGCGTTAATTAATCGAATTTATTAAAAAGGATAATAGATTGTTCGATTATTTAAAATATTAATAAAACCGTAATTGTTTGTACAAGGTCCAAAATCGTGAAGAAAATAGCTGGGTTGGATCGGAGTGCAAATAAAAGCAAAGGTGAGTTAATCTCACTCATTTGGATTTTAATTTTAATTTAAATGGCTAAATTTAAATAATTGGTTGATTGATTGAATTGATTTGATGTGCTGTATTATATATAGTAGTATATATAGTATATATTGGAGTGATTGATTTTCCGCATTATATAGCGGACGAGACCCTATGCGCTATATAATAGCGGATGATATTATATTTAAAACCCATATACCGCGATATTCCACCTCGAAGTGGAATTGGTATTGTGATAACATCTGTGGATACAGGGAAACATGTTGGAGGGATCCAACTGGATTCCTCAACATTTATTTAGATTATTTAATATTCTCTATTATGATTATTTGATATTCTGTGATGAATTATATTGGAATATTGAATGCTATAGTTTGCTTGAATATATTTCGGTACACTGAGTTATCAGAATATATAGAATTGGGTTTTTGAAAAGAAAATCAAAGAGTGAAATTTTAAGTAAAATAATTGTAGAGAATTTGAATAAATTTAAGAATGAACTGGAGAAGAATAAAAGCGATTTTAAAACTCTAATAAATAATTCCAAGTATGGAAAAAAAGAGATTTTGAATAAACAGAAAATAATGAATTGTAAAACTTAAGTGATATTATTTAAAGGAATAAATAATTTACTTTAAAATTCAAGGTTTAAATTTATTTAAAAGGATAAAGAAGGAATTTGGGGAAATCTGAAATCGGTATTTTCAGTTAAAAGATTTTAAATCATAGTCAAGGAATAAAAATCTAAAGCCAATGGGTTTTGAAATAAATGAGTAAGTAAAGGAACTTATTGCAAATGGAGTAAATTGGAAATCAATTTGGAAATTGATTTAAGTGTTTGAAAATTGGAAATTTAAAGGAGAATGTGACTATGAAATTTATAAATTGGGTTTATAAAAATAAAGTAATATATCAATGGATATTTGGAAGAATAAATTCACGATGGGAATTATTAAAGAAACGGGAAAATTTGTTTAAAAATAAATAGTGATTTGTTTTTAAAGATAGAAAGAGAAGAGTATTTCCCTGGATAGCCAAGTACGTTTCAACGTAAATTTTTAAATACAAGTTATGTTAAGAAGCATGTTTAGAAAATTTATTATTTCTAAATGTTTAAATTTTAAAGTAAGTATTTTCTTTTAATCTATTATAGCAGTAATTATTAAAAAGTGACTTGGTATTTGTTTTAAAAGAGAAAATCTAGTTTTATATTTTGTAAAATAACCTCATTTTAAATATTGCTAATATTTATATTTTTAATAAATTATTGAAGTAGTTTTCAATCTAAATGTTAAAATATATTTTATAATAAAGTGTTTTTAAATTATTTAAAAATCTAAAGCTTTGTACTTGGTATTCTCAGTGCAAATAAATATTTGGGAATTTATTTCATGAGAAGAGTGTGGTTTGAAAACTGTTTTCAAAAGGGTTGGAAATGGAAATATATCTTGCGAAGATATTTTGGGAATAATAAATAATTTAGAGAAATTATTTATTGTTTGATGGTTGTTGTGATTGTTAATTGATAGCTAAATAACCGACTATCAATTTTGGCCAATGTGTTTATCGTTTCGAAGAGACTGGGATCAGGTTTGCTATATTACAGCATGATAGGTGGTTCTCGCTTTGCGTTAGGTGGCGAACGCGAGACTCTTACCCCTATATGTCCCCAGGGGTAGTATAAGGCCTTATGGGGTTGGTTGCGAGTCGAGAGGCTGGTCGTAAAAGCAAACCCGAGGTATGACTGTGAGCCACGGCAGGACTGAGATGGTTGAAAAGCCTACCAGTCGAGTGAGCCGCTACCGACGGTTGAAAAGCCTAGGTCGTCACAGTTGGTATTAGAGCTTAGGTTGGTGATAACCTTGGCTCTGGTGGGGATCACTCATTGAAATAGAGTCCATAGTACTCTAGAATGAGTTTGAGTATATTAATAGATATGAGCGCGTATTTGTTAGTGGGTATAAAATGATTTTATATTGTGTTGATTGGTTTATTGAGTAGTTTATGGATTCTGGTCAATACGAGTAATTAACGTTATTGATAGGGATCTCTAATCACTTGTACAGAACAGTTCGACACAGTATTGTTTTAAAATAGGGTAAATGAAATAATTTTACCTAAATTATTTTTGTATATAAATGAAATAATTTTTCGTAAATTATTATAGTTATATATGGTTGCTTGGTTATTAGAAGATGATGATATTAAATTATTATCATTGTTAAGTGAAAGTTGAATAAAGGATTAAAATTTTAACCAAAGGTTAAGGAATAAATTCATTAACAAAATAAAATTTATAGATGTGAATTATAAATGTGATCTATAATTGAAGATGAAATAAAAAAAATTCAGAGAAATATTTGGAAATTATTTTGGATGGATTTCGAATTGGGAATTTTGGGAAATTTTTTTTGAATTGGATTTGAACTCTGGAGAGTTTGGAATATTTGAGATGGACTTCAAAGTGATAAAAGCATTGAATTTTTTTCGGTTGCTGGAAAATAATTCCGATGATGATCGCGACATCATCGGTATTAATTTTCGAGTTTCCAAGAGGGAGATTGCTACATGGATGTTTTGGATTAATGTTTGTTTGCGAAATTGGGTTTGATTTTGAAAATGAAAAGGGATAGTTTGATTTAGATATATATATATATATATATATATATTTTAAAATTGGGTTCTGAACATTTTAGTAATGGTTTAAATTCTGGAGTTGGTTTGAAATGATTAAAGAATAAATTTGGGAACTTATATAAGTTTGAAATTTGTTTAAAATATAAATTTAACTTAAGAAGAGTTAGATTAAAATAAGTGGGAAAGCTTATAAAAGTTAAAAATTTGAATAAAATAATATACTTCACTAAATTAAACGTATAATCCCGAGTTAAAAAGTAAAATATGAATGGGATTGATTGCAATGGATGAAAGTATGGATATAAATAAGTTGCGACTTATAAAATGTAGAAGTAGAATAAATAAGCCAAAATAAAATTGTTTTGAATTTTGGGAAATGAATAAAAATCCAAAACTTGAATTATAAAATAGATTGGACTCAATAAAATTAAGTAAAGTGATTTTTGGAATGTAAAAATCAAATATTGAATTAAAAGTGGGAAATGAGCTAATTTGAGTAAAATTTGAATTATGAGTAAAAAATGGATTTTGAGAAGTTAAACTTGAGTTATGAATTAAATTCAACTTAGAAGTGCTAAGTGAATTGAATATGATTGAATTATAGTGAAATGAAAATGTGAGATAAAGTTTAAAATGGATTGAATGCATATACGAATTGAATTAAATGGAATGGAACTTAATTTGGAAATGGTTAGTTATATACAAGCATGGAATGTGTCGAGCTAGATAAAATAGGTTTGAATGGAACCTATGAAAATACGAAATAAAATACAATGTAAGTTAAAATGGAAATGAGTTAAATGAAATTGAGTTGGAACCGATTGGAAGTAGTTAAAAACTAAAATGGATATGTCATTAGGTGAATATCATCGAAATTGCGTAGAAATGAGTGTCGTTTGACGTAAACGAGATTTAATAAAATTCTATGAATTAGTGGAAGAAAATATAATTGAATTTTTGAATCAATTGATATGAATATGAGTTTGTTTGGAAGTATAAATGAATTGAAGGTAAGTAAGTGAGTTTTACATCACTTAAAGCGAATGCAAGGGTAAGAAAAGCGAGTGAAAGCCACTGAATTGGTGATTGAAACCTTATTAATTACTTTTAAGTGCTGTTTGATAGGTATGGCTTATGAAATCCATGTGTTAGCTATTGAAAATGAGTGAAATGTAAATAAATTTCCTATATATGGCACTTACATATTTAAATTGAGTAAGTACATGTACCGGATTACCGTTTGGCTGGATTTTGGTCGCGCTAATTGCTAAAATAATAAGCCGCTTGCTTAAAGATGCTAAATAAAGGTACGTCTACACAATAAAAATAGGAAATATGAATTGTTTTTGTTTTTCCGACCGTGTGGGTCGATGTATATATATTTATATCTTTTGTTAAATTGCAAAAGCTCCTCCGTACAAAGGAGACTCTGCCAAAATTTTTCGAAAATTTTGGGAGTTAGAAAATTTTTGAATTTTTTTTTGTTAGCGGTAAAACGATTTCAAATTAGAAATTGAAATAAATTAGCAGGTGAAACTAATTTAAATAATGATATGAATCAGTTATAAATGGAAGATAAAATTCAATATTCAGAGTTGAAGATAAATTGAATTCATATGGAAATAGGAGAACCAATTTGAATAGAAGTGGATATTAACTAAAGTGGAGAAGTGAAAATAAATATAAGAAGCGTATAAAATACTTATATTGAACTTAAGAAGAAATGGTGAAATTCTTATGTAATATGGGTGTCGGGAAAATATATTGAATAAGCATTTGAGTGAAGATTTAATAAAAATATGTGAAATGATAAGCGTTGATAAGTGAATAGAAACTAAAATGAATGTGAATACAAGAGAATCGATATAGCTGATGATCAATGGATATAAATACGTAGGATATACGTATATTATTTTTATTCGCATAGCAATTTGATCCAGATTCGAGCACAAAATTTCGAGATAGTTATATCATTCCGAGTTGGGATTTTTCACTCGATTTTTGACGGCGAACCCTGGATATGGATTTTTGATTGATTCTGGAAATTCTCTATCATGGTTACGGCTATGCAAGGAGAATGACGGTTTCTCATCAAGAAATCAGATCTGAGTCCGCACTAGGAAGTCGGATGGACGATACTTGTTCGGAAGTGAAATTGCGTGATCGAGTTAGCGTTCGGATTTGGTATTGCGTGTTGAATATGCGCTTATATGATTTTTGTTTGATGATAATAAACATATATACATTCGTTTAAATGTTTTGTTAATGTACTATTTTATTTTTCATAGATTAAATAAATATTTGTTGAATAAAATAAATTACACAGAATTTGAATTCAAACAGAAATTTTATTCAAACAAATATTTATTACAATTTTGAATAGTACAAATTCAAGCTCTCACTATACATATACAATTTTGTTTACAATACCTCACAATTTCATATTTACATAAATTCCTCACTACATATCACTCACACTCGTAGTTTATCTTCAACTTTATTCCAGTTAGAATCCAGCATCTGAGAAATCTGCAAAAATATTCACTAACGTAGTAAAATTGAGAAAGAAATATTTTTGCAATATAAAAGAATATATGGATTCTTGAAAATATTATTTGCCTCAGTTATTTGGGTTGTTCGTCATCATTTACATTTGAATTCTTCATACACGAACAATGTGACATGCACAGTGTATCACCGTACATGCCACAAGGCCGTGCATATCGATATACGCTTGATAATGCTACATGGACAGGTGAGCACAGGTCAAACCCAAATGAAAAGCCGGGTTCAACTCACGTGCAATATATTTAAAATCACGACATGAGCACAAGGTCAAACCCGAGTTTTGAAACTGGATTCAACACAAGTGAAATTTCAAAAATCAACATGAATGGATGCAAAGACCAGAGTAGTACAGTGTGGCAATGCACCAGAACACTAAGTCCAGCTACTCAAATGACACAGTGTACACAAGTGAAGCCAAATGAAAATCAAAGCATCATGAATATACACCAAAGCAAATTAGCATACTACAAGTGACAATGTGAATTCAGTGTGGCAATGCACCAAACAGAAAATCAGTGCAACCCGAAGTCAAGGCAACATGAAGCATGCAAGCTTGAGCACAAGATATGGAAACAACAACAATGCAATAGTGTCACAATATCACAGCAAACAAGGTGCACCAGACCAGGCTACATGATGATCAAAGTCAACAGTATCAATAACAAGTGCAGTAGCTACAATTTCAACCACAAAGAAATGCCACCAAGTAAACAAATGATCAGAACTTCAACCAGACAGTACAAATGAATATGCAAGACCAAACTACACAAACTTCAATGACCAGTTCATGCATACATCAATAAACCAAATGCAAGACCAAAGTGCAACAGACACACAATGAAAATCAGGTAGTCAGCAACTTCAATATGAGTGCAATGAAATTATGAAGTGAATGAAAACAGTCGAAGTCATGGAGCTGCAGCAAATATACAATGATGAACAAAATCACAAGATGCCCAACTCAAATGAACACTACAGCAAAACCAGAATTGATGCAAATGTCCAGATAACATCAACTGGGCACATGAAGACCAACAACATCAAGTAAGAAACACCAATGATACAAGAGAGGTGAACAACAGTGCATCAGTATGGAAAAAGCTCGAGGCAATATGAGTGCTGACATACACATATATACATACATGAATGTATGTATACAAATGATCAGAAACATTGAAGTAATGATATCAAATCAATGCACAACAACATGAATGCAGTAACAACCAGAATGGATGTAAAGCTTAGTGAAACTCAAGCAAGTGCACAACTAAACCAACATGTATACAACTACAGTGTCATGACCAAGAAAAATCAGAGAGGAGTATCAGTGTACACAACATCAAGTTCAGTTCGAAGTTAAAATGAAGCATGAACACATGGCCGAGGTCAATGAAGCCCAAAGCAAACAAATACAAATGAATCAGAATAACAAACAATGAATCAAGACAGGGCCGAGCAACTGCTATATGGTGATGCAGTTAACATCTACTCAAAGCAACAGTGCAGTGCAACTACACAACTACAAGTACAGGGAGTAACAACTCAAATGGAAATGAGACAGAAGCAAGCAGTGCCATGCTACAGAATATACAATGAAGACAGTGGTTAATGTCGAGAAACAATCAGAGAATGTAAAGTCAAAAGCCACAGTGGATGAACAAAATTCAACAGTGCAGAAATGGTCTCAAGTTCAAGACGAAATCATGGAAACATACAGAAGTCAAGAAGGGGATTCGTGAATGTATACTGTCAAAAATAAAAAATATGTATCTTTGAAAAAGTCAAAAAGTAAAAGAGGAAAGTTCTTTGCCATATTAATCAAGGAAAATCGAACGTTTGAAAATCAAAACCGTGTGTATCAAGTTGTAACAATATTAGGAAAGTAAAATTTAGGAAAGTATCGAATTGATTAGGGTCTCGAAATTCATATAAATACATCACCCAAATCATCATCGGCAGGAAGTGGAAAAATCGAATCAAATCCAAATATAAACCCAAGTTCATCATCGGCAATGCAGAGCTAACAAGAACAATCAGATTAAATCCCGACAAAGCAAAACAACGTACCAGAGGTAATTCGCAATCTCGAAGTCAATCAAGCAGCCGATCTCAAGAGACGATCAATTACAGAGCAAGGAAGTCAAGCAATTGTAATCGCCACCAACGAAACCCTAATTTCTGAAAAGAAGACCGAAGCCCTAATTTAGTTGCAAAGAGGAAACGACCGCCATTATCAAAAAGGATCGGGTTAAAGAAATAAAAATGGGCCGGCCTTGTTTTTACAAAAGAGGGCTTTAGTTTATCTTATTTCAAATAGGGATTTAGTTTATTTATTTAGGGTTTATTTTTATTAAAGGGGGTTTTTGTTTATCAGTTTTATTTTTTATTTGTTCTTTTCGAATCAAGTCTTGGTAAATCACCACCTAGGTTTTAGGTAGTGTCAGATTGTCTAGTTAGAATTAGTTCAGTGAGCAGGGTGTGCGAGTTTGCAAAACTCTATAGGTGGTAGCAGGGTGTGCGAGTCTGTTAGAGTGTTTGTAAGCGGGAGACTGTTTAATTCTAATAGAAATATGGGAATGCAGCAGTAGGCAGGGGTTGCCGAAGCTGGGTAAATTTTGTGTGTGATTTACTTTCAGCATATTTATTTCCCTGCAGTTTGTTTTTGCGTTTAACTCAAGAAAATTTGCTATAACCCTATTCACCCCACTCTAGGGTTAATCTAGATCCTACATTGCGTACGGATGATATCTGCATCGTAGCGGCTTGAATGAAATAGATATTGAAACTTTTGTAAAGAAATGTATAAAATGATTTTGAATGTTTTGATTGGATATTATTGCTAAGTAAGATATACAAGTATTATGAAGGAAAAGTAAAATTGGTTTTGATTTCAGAAGATAAATTTGAATTTCTCGATAAAAAGGTATGTGTTTAAATTTCTGTATGAAATTTGATTGGGTTTTTGATCTAGCCACTTGGCCTTTTGTTTTCTTTTAGAATTTGGAAGCCTGTAGAGGCATTTTGTAGTTGTACTGAGCTAGCCGCGTAAAGGAGACGCTGGCAATTTTTTTTGGAAATTTAGAGAGTTAGAAAATTTTTGAGAAAATTTTGATAATTCAAAATTTGGTTTTAAATTGAAATTTGAATGATTAAGGAAATAGTATTGTTTGAAAACTATGGAAGAGTTTGGGAAGTTAGTAAGAATGATAATGGGTCTTTTATAAAAAGATAGTTGGTAAGATGTTGAATTGTTTGGTTTTGGGGGAAAGTAAACGGGTATTGGACCATTCTTCCTAACCAATAATTTCGGGGACGAAATTCTTTTAAAGGGGAGGAATGTGACAACCCATAATTTTTGGATGTTTGCAATTGGAATATTTAAATTGATTTTAAATATTTAAAAGTTAATTTTTAACTTGAATTCAAATATCACTATTTATTCGATAATTAAATTATTGAATTAAATAATTTGAAGTTGGGTGAAATGTTGAATCTGGAGTTTTAAGAATGTTAAAATATAATTTGAAGGCTTGTAAAATTTATATTGATAGTGTCGAGGATAATAAAAGTTTTAAAATTGAATTTAAAGATGGTTTGTTCAGTTTTGAAATTATATCGTTTAAATTGATATTTAAAAATAGCCTTCCGAGGCATATCTCGGATTTCGACGAAACCAGTTCCATTGGATCCGCAATATTGTATTATTATTGGATTTCAATTTTCGTAGTGTTTGGAGTGATCGTTTGGCCCTACGGTAGATAAACGCGCTAAAATTTTATCGAAATTTAATATAATAACTGGGTCCAAAAAGCTATCTTCTCCATACGATCGAATTAGGACTCGAAACCTTTTCTAATGCGTCCGGAATAGGAGTATAACATTATAAATACCTAGCAACATACCTCCGTTGGGGTTCAAAATTCCAAGGAATGTATAACGAGACATTTTGGAAGTTTTATAATATAATAAAAATTGGAAGTGAACTAGTCAATCAAAATAAAATTTATAATTGGACACTTGTACTCAAGAAGCCATTCCCAATTTATAATACATCTTTGTCTCCCTCAAATCTTCATACCGAAATCAAACCCAGATTTCCCTATTCGAAAAAGGAGATGTACGACCTGCGTATTCTTTTTCGTCCTTCCTCATATCGAAATCAACCTCGTTCAAAGGAACAAAAGCTTTTTCGTTCAAAACTAATGCAGTGGCTTCCAATGTAAGGGTCGAAGCCTATTCAAAATCAAACTCCCCTCTTCAATTCAATTGACAAATCCAATTTCGAAAATAAAATCGACTTCTTCTTTTCATAAACATGGCCGTAATTTGAAAATCTCGACGCGATCCCTAGCTCGAGATCAGATCGGGGATTCACGAGTCGCGCGTGTAACATCCCGAAATTTTTGAATTTAAAATTCGATAAATTATTTGAACTTTGGAATTTAATTAGTGAAATTCAACCTAAATTTAATATTGTTGAGATTGATATTACAGGTTGGATGGAATTAAATAAATTTTGATAATAAAGTTTAAATAAATAATAAAAATAATAACAATAATAATTAAAGGAAACAACACTTATCAACAAGAAATTGTTTATAACAATAAAAAAAAAATGAACAAATACAATTAAACAAAACAACACTTACTTATAAACAAATTCCTAACCTTTAGTAAAGCAAACTTGAATTTGCAAAAAGAATATACAAACCAGTAAGTAGTTTGCCGTGAGTTGCATGCAAACAAGAAGATAGCATAGAAAACAAAATCTATGCAAGAAAGTATTTTTAAAACAAAGCACTTTTATTTTATAAAGTAAACTAGGAAAGTAAGTATTTTAAATAGAAAAAAAATGAACATGGCATACATACTTACAATTAATGCTATTTCTCCTCAGCCCATACACAAATATACATCAGCCTAAATCAAAGCATGAAACACGGCATGCTGTAGATGTGCAAGGAAGCTTCACCAAACATACTTGCATTAAATGCCATTTACTCTTCTGCATAAACCAGATCACATCAGCCAATTTAAAGCATGGGTTTATTCATCTTGTACTTGCCTATACTTTAGCTTGCATACAACCTTTTATATATACGTGCAACTTAGTATAGTTTGTTCAAAGGCAAACCCTAATAAGATCAGAACATAAAAAGAAAAGAAGAGAAGAATCAAAAAGAAAAAAAAACTGCAGATTTCAAAACAAAACAAAAGTATCCTCTGTTTTCAAATATTTCCAGGTGAGTACACATCTGTTTCTTTTTCAAAGTCTAAAACTTGTGTATTGCTTTACAATGATATATGCTTGCTGAATAATTTTGAAATAAAAACAACTCTCTGTGAATATCCATAGGATTGCAGACCTTGTTTTTTTTTTCCTGGTTTCAGAGTAAAATAGACTATATAAAACTCAATACATCTGCTTCCAATTACCATTAGGCATAAATTCTTAAACAAACCTGGTTGTTAAAACATAGAACAAGAGCTAAAGCTTGGTTTTAAAGAGGTTGGTGAAATATTACAGTAAGAAACATTGTTTTACAGAGAAAAATGATACAAAGTGCCAAATTCAAATGTCACGAAACCTTGATTCACTTATATAACTTGAATCCACACTGCAAGAAATGATTTTCAAAACGAAAATGAAGATTTTTAGATTTGTATTTAAGGGACAGTTTGAATATGAACAAAAATAGCAATTTGATCATTATCTGGTGATAGAATCGAAATCGTATGCTAAGATTTTGGTTAAAGCAAGATTGATCATCGTTGAGTTCGGGAAAAATGTTGAATTTTTTTTCTATTGCATAAATTTTGAATTCGAATCTAAACTAGGGTTTAAGAACTGTTTCCAGTTCGCGTTGTAAATAGGATCGCCGCTCCACCTATGGGTGATCGGAATTCACGTCTCCGGTGCCAGTCGAGGCGTCACATCTCGATGAAGCTTCAGTAAGATTTTTTTGGCTTCTGATGGCCATACGTGGGAAGACGAGATGATTTAGTGGTGGTGTGCCGTTGGGTTTGTTCGATTAAACCACCTGAAGTTGAACCACGGTGGTATCAAAACTTCTGGGTGGTCGGCTAGGTTGAGATAGTCGTCATCGACTTGCTGATGGTCGCGAGGAAGGTCGGAGCGTCACCGTTCAGGCGTACACGTATACGCGTATCATCGCGTATCTGAACAATTGTGGGTTGTGGAAGAAGAAGTGGCGCAGAGGAAGACTCGAAGTATTTCTCGGGGGAACTGGGGTTAGACTCGAAGGATGAATCGCGTCGTTTTAGTGGAATGTCGAGTAGGTTTCTGGACTTAGAAAAAATAAAGGAAAATATTTTCCCTCGGGTTAAATTTCTGAGTAACCCGAAGCAAAGGCAAGTATTTCTCGGGGGTGACTCGGAGTAGTTACAGGAGCCACTCAAAAACAGTTTGTATTTTGAAGTTTTTCTACTTTTCAACAATTTTAAATAAAACCCAAGTTTTAAAATAAGGAGATGATTTAAGTTTTAAATAATTAAAGTTTAAATAAAGGATTTTCAAAACGATTAAGTTTTAAATTTATTTAATCCAGATACATTATTTTACAAAATTGTTTAATAAATAAATAATGTAGTTTAAAAAGATAATTAAGGTAAATAATTGTTATTAATCAATGATTTTGAAAAGAAATTAAGAATGATTTACCAACTTGTAATTAAATTGATTTATAAACAATTAAGTGTTTAAATAAATTTGTAAGTAAGAATTTGTAAATTTTGAAACAATAAATTGAGTAATCAAAATTTAGTTTATTTATCCAAATTCTTATCATTAAATTAAATTAATTTAGTGGTAAATTTATTTAAATCACATTGGAAAGTAATTAACTATTGTTGTTAACCTATATTGATATCTCTGTTCTGTTTGTAATTCTGTATGATGTAATTGCCATGTTATTGCATTGTGATTATGATTTGTTCTGTATTGATGTGAAAACCTTGTTGCCCGTAAAACGGCATTTAAACTTCGATGCAACAGGGAATCGGATTTCAGTTGGTTATCCGAAACCCACATCGAACCTGTGAATATTTGTGAATGACATCCACATGTTTTAAAATTTGACACTCACTATTCGAATTAGCCGGGAAAGGACCTTTGGGTCGTATAACCCATTTCGAATATGTGATTCGACGTTATGGATAGCATTTGAAGACCGGTGTTGAAGACCGGGTATTTGTGAGAGCGATAGGATGATCTGTCGATTGACTCTGCACCGAGTTGCTCCGGTATAGAGTTCTCCATATGTGATGGGGAATCCGATCAGGATTGTGGATATCCGGATTGCAAGGACTTCTTTGGAAGTGCCTTCGGTTCTGTTCGAGCCCGGAACAGACTTGTATGGATAGTATGTCTGACATTACAAATTGAGATATAAAGCCGATTTCTTTCAAATATATTTCTGTTGGTGGCGGAGAATTTATTCTCTTAGCTTAACACCCTTCTCTGAGACGTACGAGCTCAGAGGTTATATAGTTGAAGGTTATCAGCGATATATTCCCAATTTGGTAATGTGACATGCTGAGTGTTGCTGTGAAATGATCATTGTGTTGATCATTTGTGATAGGATCATTCGTTTGATCGTCTATCTTGGTGATCATTTCTATGGTCATTTGTTGACCCAAAGCACAGCTTTTGTATAATGCGTGTTTTTGTGGACGAGACTTCGTCGGACCTCACACCCAGAAATGGTCAAAACAGGAAAGATGCAGCAAGGTTATTGGGGGTAGCACCCCTTAGGGTATGTACATTTCCTTCTGGATAGAAGTGGTATCATGGTATGGAGCCCAGATACTTAACTTATGTTGATATCGCAGATATATATATATATATATATATATATATATATATATGTGTGTGTGTGTGTGTGTGTGTGTGTGTGTGATTTTGTGATTTGTTGCTGGGGCCCCGGTTAAAGGTTGGTTACGACCGGGAGATGACATACTCGTGTCAGTAGTTACCCAGTTAGGGGTAACCCGGCCTTGTGTTGGCAGAGATCCGGTTTGGTTCTCGGGGACGTCCTTCCAGAGGCGTTCTCATGTGGCAATGGGAAGTTCCTTGGCCTGACCATTTGTTGGAAATCCAAAGAAACAATACGAGCCTTGTACGGTTTTAGTTGTATAACCTGTCACCTCAGGTGACAGCTATAGTAGGCATAATATAATGGTACCTATGCTGGCTAAGATTAATATTCTACTTTTGAAATGTTTTCCTCACTATGCACTAGTAATAATATCAAAGAATTCTTTTTCTCGTACCAAGCATATTTAACTATCATAAGAAGAAATCTCCTCCAATTATGCGTTTGCATTGTGTGTGTGGCGGGAGGTCTTATGGTAGTTCCATTTTTAAAAGCATTCCGAAAATTCTTTTATAAATCTTGTTTTATTTAAATGCAACTGTTTTTTGTTTACTCATACCAGTCCCATGACTGATCCGGAGTTTATTGTTTTCTTTCCTAAACTCTGGGTGCCCATTATTTCCACACGGGCAGCCTAGTAGCAGGTTTCTATATTTTGGAGTAGCAGTATTTTGGAGCTCTTATCTTGGAGATATCTTAGGAGCTATTGGAGATTTCAAGTGTTAGCTTTTGGGAGTTCGTAATCATCTCTCTCATTTGAGAACTTTTGGATATATGTTCACTGTTGTATTATCATGATGTTGTATTTGGAGTTGTAGTGTATGTATTATGTACTCTGTTGCAGTTTGGATATTATGTTGATGTTGTAACAGTGATGTTATTTATGATATTGATTCTGTTCCGCTGTTTTATATTCATCTAATTGTTGTTATAAGCTCCGGCGATGCAAATTTGGTGTTGTTTATCGAACATCGAGTTTGGGTCGTCACAAGTGGTATCGGAGCTGTTGGTTGAGTAAGAACTTTAGCTACGGAGTATAACACATTAGATGGCTCATTAGAGATAGGGTGAAGTATACCCTAGAATGAGTATAACCAAGACTGAAACTTTAAATTTTCTTAGTCTGTTTCTCTTTACTGCTGATATTCCTTAAGATATTTCGTCTGTATATTTGAATCAATTTTCTTACTAATCTCAGATAGTGAAAATGAGTGGACGCAGAGGAAGAGCTAGGGGTCAAGGCAATGCTGCAGCACCCAATCAAATTCCCCCAGCCGCAGAAGCAGTAATAGAAATTCAGCAGCAGCCGGACTTGGCTGATTTATATAAGAAGTTCGAAAAGCTTGGTGGCAAACCATTTATTGGCAAAGAGTCAATTATTGACGCTCAAGCTTGGGTAAGATCGTGTGAAAAGATTTTTAAAGGGCTAAAATTGCAGGATGAGCAGAAAAGACTTATAGCTTCTTGGCAACTCCAAGGAGAAGCTTCAGCTTGGTGGAAAACCATCATTATAGATGAACCCGAGGAAGAATTTACTTGGGATCGTTTTAAAGAAGTGTTTGAGAAACGTTACATGCCATCGGCGGGAGTTTCCAGAATGTATCAGGAATTTCTGGATTTGAAGCAAGGAAGTTTGTCGTTTGAAGAATATTTGAATAAATTCAGCGAACTATCTCGGTTTGGCCCAGAATTGCTAAATACACCTCTTAAGAAAAACGAAAGGTTTATCCGGGGAATGAACCAGAAATATCATGGAAGAATGACGGGTCATGTTAAAGAATCTTTTTCAGATTTAGTAGATATGGGGTACAGGTACGCTACTCTTGATATGCAAGAAGCAACTGTGGAGAAAGGTAATTCAGGTAGTCCGAATTATAAAAAGCGGATATTTGGAGGCAAGAAACCTTGGCAAGGCAATGAGAAGAAGAGGAGCATTCAAGCAAGTGCAACAGAAAATGTCACTTGTTACAACTGCAAAGAGAAGGGCCACTATTCAAATGACTTACCAAAACCGAAGAAGCCAGCTAAAGAATGTTACAATTGTCATAAACCGGGACATTTAGTTAAAGATTGCCCAGTGATGAAGCCAGCGCAGGTGGCAAAGGTTTACACGATTAAGGAGGACCCCTCATCTTCAAAAGCTGATAAAGGGAAAAGTGTTTTGGAAGGTAACCTTACTATTAATAATAGAACTGTTAGAGTTTTATTTGATACAGGAGCTTCACATAGCTTTATCTCCCAACAAACCGTAAATGAATTGGGACTTGAAACTAAATTTGCTAACGATCTTATTTGCGTGAAAAATCCGGTTGGAGGTCCCGCAAATCTTAGTTCATATTGTAAGAGAGTTCCTATTTCATATGCTAGCTATAAATTTCCTATCAACCTTTTTGTCCTCGAATTTAATGAATTTGAAATCTTACTCGGTATGAACTGGTTATCGAGATACGAAGCTATATTGGAGTGTAGTAATCGAACAGATTTAATCAAAACAAGCCTTGGAAATTTTATTGAAATCTCTTGTGAAGATCCAAGTCCAAGGAGGGACAGATTGATGTATACTTTGGGAAATCTTGAACCTACTTTGCAGTCTATACCTGTTGTTCGGGATTTTTCCGACGTATTTGAAGAAGTGAAATCTTTACCTCCTCATCGAGAAATAGAATTCCGAATCGATCTTGTACCTAATACTCGTCCTGTTGTCCACGCAAGTCGCAGGATGGCACCCAGGGAAAAGATTGAATTGGTTCATCAAACTGATGAGCTACTAGCAAAAGGATTAATTCGACCCAGTGTTTCTGAATGGGGCTCAGCCGTCGTATTTGTTGCCAAATCAGACGGATCTTTGAGATTGTGTGTAGATTACCGCGATCTAAATAAACAAACTCTCAAGAATAAATTCCCTCTACCAAGAATTTATGATCTATTCGACGAACTTCATGGCGCTCGTTTCTTTTCAAAAATGGATCTAGCTCAGCGATTCCATCAATTACGAATCGCCGAAGATTGTGTCCATTTGACTGCTTTCAGAGGTCCTAATATGTTCTATGAATGGTTAGTTATGCCTTTCGGGCTAACTAATGCTCCAGCATACTTCGTAGATCTTATGACTCGTGTGTTTCGGGTAGTTTTGAATAAATTTGTGCTAGTATTCATTGATGATATTTTGATCTATTCTAAGACTAAAGAAGAGCATGCCGAACATCTTAAAATCGTATTGGAAATATTGAGGAGAAATGTTCTATATGCAAAATTTTCCAAATGCCACTTCTGGGTCAATGAAGTCAAATTCCTTGGCCATATTGTTAATGAAAAAGGAATTTCAGTAGATCCTAGCAAAATTTCCGCTATTCTTGATTGGAAACAACCCACTACTCCAAGAGAAGTTCGAAGCTTTTTGGGTTTAGCAGGCTATTACCGGAAATTCGTTCAAGATTTTTCTAAGTTGGCTAGTCCACTGACTAAGCTAACAATGAAAAATGCAAAGTTTATTTGGGCTCCAGAATGTAAAGAAGTTTTTCAAGAGTTGAAAAAGAGATTGACCACTGCTCCTGTTCTCACTATTGTTAACGGGAACCGAGGCCTATCTGTCTATACTGATGCATGTGGTGAAGGGGTAGGTGCAGTATTAATACAAAATGGAAAGGTGGTTGCCTACGCGAGTAGACAATTACGTCCGTATGAGAAGAACTACCCAATGCACGATTTAGAACTTTTGGCTGTTGTTTTCGCATTGAAAATATGGCGACACTATCTTCTGGGTAAGAATCTTTTCAGCTTTCTTAATAATTTGCGAAATTAACTAAAGAAATATACTTAATAAACTCTCTTTGTTTTAGGTGAAAAATTCGAATTATTCACCGACCATAAATCTTTGAAATATCTTTTCACCCAGAAGGATCTGAATCTGCGACAACAACGTTGGTTGGAATTTCTAGCATCATATGACTTAGATATTCTGTATACACCCGGAAAGGCCAATGTAGTTGCAGACGCTTTAAGCAGAAGTTATGCTGTTCTTGCTTATCTGGTTATCACTCCTACTCTTCTTGAGAAAGTCGCCAGTAAACAAAAAGAGGACGAGTTCCTTCATCAAATTTATGAGAAAATACGTCATGGTGAAGATACGAGTTTTGAAAGTGACGACAATAAAATTATTAGATTAAAAGGCAGGATTTGTGTTCCAGACTTCCCTGAATTGAAACGTGAAGTATTGGACGAATGCCACAAGTCCAAATTCAACATCCATCCAGGAGTCAACAAAATGTATCGTGATGTTAAAAGGACATTCTGGTGGAAGACGATGAAGAGAGACATATCTATTTATGTGAGTCGTTGTGCTACTTGTCAGCAGATCAAGAGCGACCAAAAGAAAGTGGCCGGTTTACTTCAACCTTTAGAAGTACCGAAATGGAAGTGGGATCAGGTATCGATGGATTTCATCGACGGATTGCCACGAACCAAGAAAGGCAATGAAGCGATTTGGGTTATTGTGGATCGTCTAACCAAAAATGCTCATTTCATTCCAGTTAAAACCACTCGGACCGCGGCAAGCTTGGCAGGTATTTATATAAAGAAAATTGTTCGCCTCCATGGTATTCCCAGTATTATAGTGAGTGATCGTGACCCGATCTTCACTAGTAGATTTTGGGAAGCATTTCAAGACGCTTTGGGAACGAAATTAAATTTCAGCACTGCTTATCACCCACAATCTGATGGGCAGACTGAGAGAGTTAACCGAATTCTAGAAGACCTACTGCGTGCTTGTGTTCATAATTTTGGTGGTTCTTGGGAGGACCATTTGCATCTGGTTGAATTCTCATATAACAACAGTTATCAGGCCAGTATTGAAATGGCTCCTTTCGAAGCTTTATATGGTCGTCCGTGTCGATCACCTACATGCTGGATCGAATCAGGTGACAGACTTGTTCTTGGACCGGATATGATAAAAGAAGCCACTGAGAAGGTAAATTTTATTCGAAAGAAGTTATTAACTTCCCAGAGCCGTCAGAAGAGCTATTATGACCGTCGAAGGAGAAATTTGGAATTTCAAGTTGGAGATTCTGTATTTCTGAAAGTATCTCCGATGCGGGGTGTGTTGAGATTCGGGAAAACTGGAAAGTTGGCACCGCGTTATATTGGTCCTTTTCCTATTCTGGAAAGGATTGGTCCTCTAGCATATAGAGTGCAGTTACCCAGCTGGTTGTCTGGCGTACATGATGTGTTCCATATTTCTAATCTTCGGAAGTATGTGCACGATCCAGATGATATTATTGAAGAAGCTGCTCAGCAGGATCTTGAAATCACTCCCAACTTGCAGTTAGAAGGGAACCGATAAAAATTGTTGATCGTGATGAGGAGCGATTGAGGAACGAAATTGTGAAATTGGTCAAAGTTAAATGGAGTGGCGATCCAAAGGACTGTACTTAGGAGACCGAAGATAATATGAAGAAATCATATCCCAAATGCAGAATTGACATCTCGGCTTAATCTGTAAGTCATTTCCTTGTTTTTCTGAATTCGTCTATTCTTTGTTTGCGTTTCTCTCTCTTTCAATTTCGAGGACGAAATTTTCTAAAGGAGGGGATATTGTAACATCCTAAAATTTTTGAATTTAAAATTCGATAAATTATTTGAACTTTGGAATTTAATTAGTGAAATTCAACCTAAATTTAATATTGTTGAGATTGATATTACAGGTTGGATGGAATTAAATAAATTTTGATAATAAAGTTTAAATAAATAATAAAAATAATAACAATAATAATTAAAGGAAACAACACTTATCAACAAGAAATTGTTTATAACAATAAAATAAAATAAAAAATGAACAAATACAATTAAACAAAACAACACTTACATATAAACAAATTCCTAACCTTTAGTAAAGCAAACTTGTACTTGCAAAGAGAATATACAAACCAGTAAGCAGTTTGCCGTGAGTTGCATGCAAACAAGAAGATAGCATAGAAAACAAAATCTATGCAAGAAAGTATTTTTAAAACAAAGCACTTTTATTTTATAAAGTAAACTAGGAAAGTAAGTATTTTAAATAGAAAAAAAATGAACATGGCATACATACTTACAATTAATGCTATTTCTCCTCAGCCCATACACAAACATACATCAGCCTAAATCAAAGCATGAAACACGACATGCTGTAGATGTGCAAGGAAGCTTCACCAAACATACTTGCATTAAATGCCATTTACCCTTCTGCATAAACCAGATCACATCAGCCAAGTTAAAGCATGGGTTTATTCATCTTGTACTTGCCTATACTTTAGCTTGCATACAACCTTTTATATATACGTGCAACTTAGTATAGTTTGTTCAAAGGCAAACCCTAACAAGATCAGAACATAAAAAGAAAAGAAGAGAAGAATCAAAAAGAAAAAAAAACTGCAGATTTCAAAACAAAACAAAAGTATCCTCTGTTTTCAAATATTTCCAGGTGAGTACACATCTGTTTCTTTTTCAAAGTCTAAAACTTGTGTATTGCTTTACAATGATATATGCTTGCTGAATAATTTTGAAATAAAAACAACTCTCTGTGAATATCCATAGGATTGCAGACCTTGTTTTGTTTTTTTTGTTTTTCCTGGTTTCAGAGTAAAATAGACTATATAAAACTCAATACATCTGCATCCAATTACCATTAGGCTTAAATTCTTAAACAAACCTGGTTGTTAAAACATAGAACAAGAGCTAAAGCTTGGTTTTAAAGCGGTTGGTGAAATATTACAGTAAGAAACATTGTTTTACAGAGCAAAATGATACAAAGTGCCAAATTCAAATGTCACGAAACCTTGATTCACTTATATAACTTGAATCCACACTGCAAGAAATGATTTTCAAAACGAAAATGAAGATTTTTAGATTTGTATTTAAGGGACAGTTTGAATATGAACAAAAATAGCAATTTGATCATTATCTGGTGATAGAATCGAAATCGTATGCTAAGATTTTGGTTAAAGCAAGATTGATCATCGTTGAGTTCGGGAAAAATGTTGAATTTTTTTTCTATTGCATAAATTTTGAATTCGAATCTAAACTAGGGTTTAAGAACTATTTCCAGTTCGCGTTGTAAATGGGATCGCCGCTCCACCTATGGGTGATCGGAATTCACGTCTCCGGTGCCAGTCGAGGCGTCACATCTCGATGAAGCTTCAGTAAGATTTTTGTGGCTTCTGATGGCCATACATGGGAAGACGAGATGATTTAGTGGTGGTGTGCCGTTGGGTTTGTTCGATTGAACCACCTGAAGTTGAACCACGGTGGTATCAAAACTTCTGGGTGGTCGGCTACGTTGAGATAGTCGTCATCGACTTGCTGATGGTCGCGAGGAAGGTTGGAGCGTCACCGTTCAGGCGTACACGTATACGCGTATCATCGCGTATCTGAACAATTGTGGGTTGTGGAAGAAGAAGTGGCGCAGAGGAAGACTCGAAGTATTTCTCGGGGGAACTGGGGTTAAACTCGAAGGATGACTAGCGTCGTTTTAGTGGAATGTCGAGTAGGTTTCTGGACTTAGAAAAAATAAAGGAAAATATTTTCCCTCGGGTTAAATTTCTGAGTAACCCGAAGCAAAGGCAAGTATTTCTCGGGGGTGACTCGGAGTAGTTACAGGAGCCACTCAAAAACAGTTTGTATTTTGAAGTTTTTCTACTTTTCAACAATTTTAAATAAAACCCAAGTTTTAAAATAAGGAGATGATTTAAGTTTTAAATAATTAAAGTTTAAATAAAGGATTTTCAAAACGATTAAGTTTTAAATTTATTTAATCCAGATACATTATTTTACAAAATTGTTTAATAAATAAATAATGTAGTTTAAAAAGATAATTAAGGTAAATAATTGTTATTAATCAATGATTTTGAAAAGAAATTAAGAATGATTTACAAACTTGTAATTAAATTGATTTATAAACAATTAAGTGTTTAAATAAATTTGTAAGTAAGAATTTGTAAATTTTGAAACAATAAATTGAGTAATCAAAATTTAGTTTATTTATCCAAATTCTTATCATTAAATTAAATTAATTTAGTGGTAAATTTATTTAAATCACATTGGAAAGTAATTAACTATTGTTGTTAACTTATATTGATATCTCTGTTCTGTTTGTAATTCTGTATGATGTAATTGCCATGTTATTGCACTGTGATTATGATTTGTTCTGTATTGATGTGAAAACCTTGTTGCCCGTAAAACGGCATTTGAACTTCGATGCGACAGGGAATCGGATTTCAGTCGGTTATCCGAAACCTACATCGAACCTGTGAATATTTGTGAATGACATCCACATGTTTTAAAATTTGACACTCACTATTCGAATTAGCCGGGAAAGGACCTTTGGGTCATATAACCCATTTCGAATATGTGATTCGACGTTATGGATAGCATTTGAAGACCGGTGTTGAAGACCGGGTATTTGCTAGAGCGATAGGATGATCTGTCGATTGACTCTGCACCGAGTTGCTCCGGTATAGAGTTCTCCATATGTGATGGGGAATCTGATCAGGATTGTGGATATCCGGATTGCAAGGACTTCTTTGGAAGTGCCTTTGGTTCTGTTCGAGCCCGGAACAGACTTGTATGGATAGTATGTCTGACATTACAAATTGAGATATAAAGCCGATTTCTTTCAAATATATTTCTGTTGGTGGCGGAGAATTTATTCTCTTAGCTTAACACCCTTCTCTGAGACGTACGAGCTCAGAGGTTATATAGTTGAAGGTTATCAGCGATATATTCCCAATTTGGTAATGTGACATGCTGAGTGTTGCTGTGAAATGATCATTGTGTTGATCATTTGTGATAGGATCATTCGTTTGATCGTCTATCTTGGTGATCATTTCTATGATTTGTTGACCCAAAGCACAGCTTTTGTATAAAGCGTGTTTTTGTGGACGAGACTTCGTCGGACCTCACACCCCGAAATGGTCAAAACAGGAAAGATGCAGCAAGGTTATTGGGGGTAGCACCCTTAGGGTATGTACATTTCCTTCTGGATAGAAGTGGTATCATGGTATGGAGCCCAGATACTTAACTTATGTTGATATCGCAGATATATATATATATATATATATATATATATATATATATGATTTTGTGATTTGTTGCTGGGGCCCCAGTTAAAGGTTGGTTACGACCGGGAGATGGCATACTCGTGTCAGTAGTTACCCAGTTAGGGGTAACCCGGCCTTGTGTTGGCAGAGATCCGGTTTGGTTCTCGGGGACGTCCTTCCAGAGGCGTTCTCATGTGGCAATGGGAAGTTCCTTGACCTGACCATTTGTTGGAAATCCAAAGAAACAATACGAGCCTTGTACGGTTTTAGTTGTATAACCTGTCTCCTCAGGTTACAGCTATAGTAGGCATAATATAATGGTACCTATGCTAGCTAAGATTAATATTCTACTTTTGAAATGTTTTCCTCACTATGCACTAGTAATAATATCAAAGAATTCTTTTTCTCTTACCAAGCATATTTAACTATCATAAGAAGAAATCTCCTCCAATTCTGCGTTTGCATTGTGTGTGTGGCGGGAGGTCTTATGGTAGTTCCATTTTTAAAAGCATTCCGAAAATTCTTTTATAAATCTTGTTTTATTTAAATGCAACTGTTTTTTGTTTACTCATACCAGTCCCATGACTGATCCGGAGTTTATTGTTTTCTTTCCTAAACTCTGGGTGCCCATTATTTCCACACGGGCAGCCTAGTAGCAGGTTTCTATATTTTGGAGTAGCAGTATTTTGGAGCTCTTATCTTGGAGATATCTTAGGAGCTATTGGAGATTTCAAGTGTTAGCTTTTGGGAGATCGTAATCATCTCTCTCATTTGAGAACTTTTGGATATATGTTCACTGTTGTATTATCATGATGTTGTATTTGGAGTTGTAGTGTATGTATTATGTACTCTGTTGCAGTTTGGATATTATGTTGATGTTGTAACAGTGATGTTATTTATGATATTGATTCTGTTCCGCTGTTTTATATTCATCTAATTGTTGTTATAAGCTCCGGCGATGCAAATTTGGTGTTGTTTATCGAACATCGAGTTTGGGTCGTCACAGCGTGGCAACAAAGAGGGGCCGCCAATCTTGCGTCGTTGATCGAATATTCAAGCAAATCGAGGCTCGCGATTCTAAGGAAGGGGAAGGGCGACTTGCTCGAGAACGTAAGCGTGTTAGGGTTTAGGATTCGCGAAGGCGAAGGCACGATTATCTGGGTACGCGATGGTGGGGTAATAGTTGCTTGTAGGGCGAAGTTGAGGTGGAGCCACGCATGCAAAAGAGAGCAGTGGTTTGGGTTTCGCGAATTTGGGAATCGCGTTGGCAGCACAAGGTCGGAGGGTTCGAGCAATGCCATGCGACGACATGCTGGGTTGGAACTCGGTCGAGGCAGCGGTGGGTTTGCATGATATTGTGGTGATGGTGTTCGAGCAGTGGCGATGTCATGGGGTTTGGGTTAACGACTCTTTAAGGTAATTTAATTTAAATTATTCTATATACGTATTTTTTTTAAAAAAATTTAACTGTAAAGGAAACCACTGTTTTGTTATTCAGAGTAAACAGAAAGTATATGTTTAATATTTTGAAAATAATTTTGAATGCTAGAGGTTTATATAAAAGTTATATATTTTAAATGTATATAGGTTATTTTATAAGTGCGCGCGCACACACACACACACACATATAGTTTCAAAAGAAAAATAAATACACATATATACACTTTAAATTTACTCGTTTATTTTAAAATAGTGCATTAGGGAGATTAAATTAATATATATAGTTTCAAAAGAAAAATAAATATACATATATACATTTTAAATTTACTCGTTTATTTTAAAATAGTGCATTAGTGAGATTAAATTAATTAATTATTTTTGTAACTTAAAATTTATTTTATTATGGGAAAAATTAGTTTAATAGAATAATTGGCTAATTAAATTTATCTAAATGGAAATTGATCATTAGATTAGTTCAAATTAAAAGTGTTAATTAATCGAATTTATTAAAAAGGATAATAGATTGTTCGATTATTTAAAATATTAATAAAACCATAATTGTTTGTACAAGGTCCAAAATCGTGAAGAAAATAGCCGGTTGGATCAGAGTGCAAATAAAAGCAAAGGTGAGTTAATCTCACTCATCAGGGCTTTAATTTTAATTTAAATGGCTAAATTTAAATAATTGGTTGATTGATTGAATTGATTTGATGTGTTGTATTATATATAGTAGTATATATATAGCATATATTGGAGTGATTGATTTCCCGCATTATATAGCGGATGAAACCCCTATGCGCCGCATAATAGCGAATGATATTATATTTAAAACCCATATACCGCGATATTCCACCTCGAAGTGGAATTGGTATTGTGCTAACATCCGTGGATGCAGGAAAACAGGTTGGAGGGATCCAACTGGATTCCTCAACATTTATTTAGATTATTTAATATTCTCTGTTATGATTATTTGATATTCTGTGATGAATTATATTGGAATACTGAATGCTATAGTTTGCTTGAATATATTTCGGTCCACTGAGTTATCAAAATATATAGAATTGGGCTTTTGAAAATAAAATAAAAGAGTGAAATTTTAAGTAAAATAACTGTAGAGAATTTGAATAAATTTAAGAATGAAGTGGATAAGAATAAAAGCGATTTTAAAACTCTAATAAATAATTCCGAGTATGGAAAAAAAGAGATTTTGAATAAACAGAAATTAACGAATTGTAAAACTTAAGTGATACTATTTAAAGGAATAAAGAATTTACTTTAAAATTGAAGGTTTAGATTTATTTAAAAGGATAAAGAAGGAATTTGGGGAAATCTGAAATTGGTACTTTCAGTTAAAAGATTTCAAATCATAATTAAGGAATAAAAATCCGAAGTCAATGGGTTTTGAAATAAATGAGTAAGTAAAGGAATTTATTGCAAATGGTGTAAATTGGAAATCTATTTGGAAATTGATTTAAGTGTTTGAAAATTGGAAATTTAAAGGAGAATGTGACTATGAAATTTATAAACCGGTTTTATAAAAGTAAAGTAATATATCAGTGGATATTTGGAAGAATAAATTCATGATGAGAATTATTAAAGGAATGGGAAAATTTGTTTAAAAATAAATAGTGATTTTTTTTAAAGGTAGAAAGAGAAGAGTATTTCCCTGGATAGCCAAGTTCGTTTCAATGTAAATTTTTAAAAATAAGTTATGTTAAAAAGCATGTTTAGAAAATTTATTATTTCTAAATGTTTAGATTTTAAAGTAAGTATTTTCTTTTAATCTATTACAGTAGTAATTATTAAAAAGTGACTTGGTATTTGTTTTAAAAGAGAAAATCTAGTTTTATATTTTATAAAATAACCTCATTTTAAATATTCCTAATATATATATTTTTAATAAAGTATTGAAGTAGTTTTCAATCTAAATGTTAAAATATATTTTATAATAAAGTGTTCTTAAATTATTTAAAAATCTAAAGCATTGTACTTGGTATTTTCAGTGGAAATAAATATTTGGGAATTTATTTCATGAGAAGGGTGTAGTTTGAAAACTGTTTTCAAATGGGTTGGAAATGGAAATATATCTTGCGAAGATATTTTGGGTTTATTGTTTAATGGTTGTTGTGAATGTTAATTGATAGTTAAATAACCGATTATCAATATTGGTCAATGCGTTGATCGTTTCGAAGAGACCGGGATCGGGATTAATTTCTCGAAAACCACTTCGATCCGGTTTGTATGTTTTCGTGAGGAAGACGAGTTTGGATTCGAAGATGGAGCGGTGAAGTGCAAGAGCTAGTTGCTACTAATCTTGAGGATGATTCAAAAATGGGTGTAGTAGGAGTTGTGCCTTCGGTTCCATTCCAACCCGGGATGGACTTGTATGGATGAATACTTTCGGAACATCATCAGGTGGACGATGGGCATTCTAAGTGAAACGATCTAAAAGGTAACACTTAGCCTCAAGCCTCATTAACCGGGAATGACTGAAAATCAAGAGTTATGCATCAAGGCTAGGTGGGTAGCGCCCATTAGGGTGAGGTCATCCCTGTCTAGATGTCCCTTTTTATTCGGCTTAGTGGTGCGGTTGCTGATCCCAACCGTGGGGTGATCTTACTCTGGATTATCCAGTAAGGGGTAGTCTCGGTCTTGTGTTGTAGGGGATTTAGAGTAATCCTCGGTATGATGATCTAGGCTACATACCGTGACAGGTGGTACCCCAGTGCCTAGTCATTAGTTGGAAATCCATTCTCCCTACGTGCCTTTTACGGTTTTGTTTGTATTACCCACGACTATGGCTAGTAGCTGGAATTTAATGAATGTAACAATTTTGGTTATTTTAATAAGTATTTGTAAATAGACCCTATTATAATATTAGAGGATTTTAATAAAAAGTGTTTTGGCTATCGTAAGGTAAAAACCCAACATGTTTATTTGTGGCGTGGTCTTACAAGATGCTTTTGTTTTCAAAAGGATTTTTGAAAATTTAATAATTAATTTGAGTGTGATTTCTCACGCTGGTATTCCAGACTGACTCTGGTGTTATTTAATTATAATGCTCGGGTCAGACCGAGTATTATAGAATACAGGATATGATGCTGTGGAGCTCAGGAGACGAGGCGATACGTACTTCCGTACTTAATTATTATTCTGCTGTGTATTCAGTTTTGAGGACAAATTTATATGACTGTCCAGTTTTATGTTATTGATGTTGTTGAACTCTGATGATGTATGTATAAAACAAATATAGTTTTCTTTTGTGTGAAGATCTGTTATTATCTATTATATTTTATTCTGCTGCGATGGTTAGATTCTGATGTTGTTTTCTATTTTCTTCTTCTACCTCTTCTTCTTTAACCCAATTGGTTCGATTTTTCGGGCATCGAAAAATCGGGTCGTTACAGTATTCATCTTGAGTTTGGTACCTAACATCTCTTGTAGGCCCTTCCAGAATTCACTAGTAAACAAAGAATCTTTATCATTAATTATGCTACTAGGAATTCCATGCAGTCTAACTATGTGCTACATGAATAACTTAGCTAAAACAGGTGCCGTCCTGGTTGACTTAACTGGAATAAATGGGCATTCTTGATCAACATGTCCATTATGACCCATATACTTTCATTTCCTCTGTTCGACCTTGGCAACCCGTTTATAAAATCCATGGATATCAAATCCCATTTCCAAACTCGTATCTCCAAAGGTTGAAGCAATCCACTCAGCTTTTGATGTCGGCCTTCACTTGTTAATAGTTCAGACACTGCCTAACCCATAAGCCAATATCCTTCTCCATACCTTCCTAATAGAAGCTCCTCTTCATATCCTGATGCATCTTGGTACTTGTAAGATGAACCATAAATTTGGATTGATGACATTCTCTCATAACTTATTTTCTTAAGTCCTGAACATTCGAAACACATAACCGTCCCTTCTTTCTCAACCATCCCTTTTGGTCAAGAATAAAATTCTTTAGATCATCGATCTCTGTCCCAACCTCAAGTCCTCTAATCTTCTCAGTTGATAATGGATCCTCTTTCTGCTTTGAAGCAATTCTTTCAGTCAATACTGGTCGAACTTCTAAACGGGTCAATATGGCGATGCTTTGAGTAGAACTAACAGTTGATTTTAACTGCACACTACAAGTAGTCAAAGCTTCTAAATCTTTCCATTATGCGAACATGGTTAACACCACAGTATGATGTTTCCTGCTAAAAGCATCCGCTACTTTATTTTCTTTTCCAATCATATACTCTATACCAAAATCGTAAGCTGCTAAAAACTCCAACCACCGTTGCTATCTCATATTCAACTCATTCTGAGAGAATAAATATCTTAAGGACTTAAGATCTGTGTATAGCTCAAATCTCTCCCCTAAGAGATAATGTCTCCATGTCTTCAATGCGAAGATCATCGCAGCCAACTCCAAATCATGAATCGGACGTCTCATTTCATGTGGTCTAAGCTATCGTGAAACGCAGGCAATAACTTTACCCTTCTACATCAGCACAACTCCTAGTTCAGTTCCACATGCATTAGTGTACACCAGAAACCCTTGGTTTCCATCTGGAACCACTAACACAGGTGCGTTGGTCAACAAATGTTTTAACTTAAGGAATGCTTCCTCATATTTGCCAGACCAAATAAACTTCACATCTTTCCTGGTTAACTTAGTCAAAGCCCCTGCAATCCGCAAGAAATCCTTAATGAATCCCCGGTAATAGCCAGCAAGTCCAAGAAAACTTTCAATCTTAGTCACCGTCTCTAGTCTCTTCCAATTATTAACAACTTCGATCTTTTCCGGATCAACTGACAAATCCCTCTTCAAAACCACATGACCAAGAAACATAACCTCTTTCTTCCAGAATGACACTTAGAAAACATTGCTTTCAGCTTATGCTGCCTTAGCGTCTCAAGCACTACTCTAAGATGATATTCATGCTCTTTTTCATCATTAGAGTACACTAAAATGTTGTTTATAAAAACCAATACGAATCCATCCAAGTAAGTTCGAAAAACTCGATTCATCAAATCTACGAAGAAAACAGGTGCATTCATTAACCTGAATGGCATTACTACCACTCATACAAACCAAATCTAGTTGAAACGCTATCAATGGAATACCATCCTCTTCCACACTTAGCTAATGGAAAGCTGTCACCAATTCAATTGGGAAAATACTCTTGCTCCACACAACTGATCAAATAAACCTTCGATTCTCGGCAAAGAATACTTATTCTTGATCGTCTCCTTGTCAAACTTACGATTGTCGATACACATCCTTAACGACCTATCCAATTTCTTACGAACACTACGGCCGAACCCCAAGGCGAACTGCTTGGTCTCATAAAAAAATTCCCTTATAGATCCACTAGCTGCACCTTCAATTCCTTCAAATCAGTCGGTGTCATCCTGCTAGGTGGTCTACTTACAGGTTCTGCTCCTCGCACAAGATCTATCCGAAACTCAATGGTTATTTTCGATGGTAGCCCTACAACCGGCTGAGAAATATCTGCAAATTCTCTTACTACTCGATCCTGAATTAACTCTTCTTCTACTTCCATAGCACTCAATAGAGCAGAAGCACTCCAGTCAGAATCCTCCACCGAGAATATAATTCGGTTATGACTATCAGGGTATCTCAGCGATATTTTCCTATCATGGAAAAATATCCTAGCCTCATATTTACCCAACCAATCCATACCCAAAATTATTCCAAGGTCTACAAAATCAAAAACATACAAATTACATGTAAAGCAATGACCTAACAAATCAAGTTCTAACTAGTCACATCTGATTACCAGGAACGAATGAAATAATCCTGCCCTTCTCGGTAGCGCCTTGCCTTATACTGCTAGCTCTAGCCGCCACTTGTTGGGCTTGATAGGAGATTGTTGAACACTGGAACTATTGGATCGGTAGTAATGAATAGTGATTCAGAGAGAAATGTTCCCGACTGGGTTAACGAAAATGCCCGAGAAAGCTGTTCGTACACTTCACATGAGCTCATTTTTGACTTCAAGAAAGTAATAATCGAAATATACCCCAATAGTTGCATACCCTCCTATTGGATTCACAATCCTTGAGGTAGTAACAAGGTATGTGTGTTCTAAACTTAACCTATCAACCAAACACTGAGATATAAATGAACGCAATACACCAGTATCAAACAGTACCCTAACTGGTGTACTTTGAATCGAAAGTGTACCTTCCACAATCTTTCTTTCTCAACAACAGTTGGCCTAGCAGACGATGGGCCAACAGCGAAGACTTTTCCCTTGTCCGCCCTGACTGGTTTTGGACACTGATTCTTGTAATGCCTAACCTGGTCGCAGTTAAAGCACTTCACACCCTTCTTGTCTGTGACATTTCCCCCTTGCCAATTCAGCATTCATGAGCATAATTACCCTTTTTATCACACTTAAAGCAAACCAGATTAGCCTTTGCCTTCTTGGCAGCTTCTCCCTTTTGGGTTCCTTTCTTCTTAAAGAACTTCCTCTTCTTGCCAAGAGAACTCTGGGTTTCAACCTGTTTCTCCTTCCCATAAGTAGAAGGCATCTCCTTATGTCAGATAGCCATTTCCACAACAACATTACAAGGATCATGAAGATATGGCAGGGTCTCCCTAGCAATCTTGGGTCTCAATCCCCGAATAAATTTCTTATTCCTCTTGATGACGGTGTCAATAGTAGCATGTTCATATCTGGATAACTCATCAAACTTCGTGGCATACTCAATCATCGACATCTTGCCTTGCACTAAATCCATGAACTTCCTCAACAATGCTAACTTGGCAACTTCAGACCAAAACCTCTCTTCGAACCTCTTTCAAAATTCCACCCAAGTCAACTCTTCCTGGGGAATTTCGGTAGTGACACTATTCCACCAATGAAGCGCTGTTTCCTACAACTTCCTAGAGGTTAGTCTCCTCTTCTAGTCATCATTCAACCCCAAGTCAGTGAAGATACTCTCTATCATCCTTCGTTCCCAAAAACGGCTTCCCACCAAGACTGGTATAATCTCTGCTCAACTTAGCATAGTTGTTTCCAACTAGGGCCAGGAGATTAGCTTCTCCTACATTCCCAGCATTACCCCCAGCTATTCCTATAACTGCTTCCGCTTGCACCAGATTGACGAAGAACTGATACATTATCCCCATATCTACTGCCGGATTTCCAGCACCAATGTTGGCATATGCATTTTAATTAACATTTTCCCATCGATCCTTATTTCTACTGTTAGGTCGAGCATTTCCGTTTGTTGTGATGCTTCCTCCACCAAGATTTCCTCTTCAGTTTCCTGCCTCCATATGCTCCTTTCTCGAAAATCTACATATGAGCCTTAGTAAGTTACTGAAGACCGGTCTAAGAGAGAGGGGAATACACACTTATACATATATATCAAATACAAGTACGTTACCATAGCATTTTGGATTATGTTTCGAAAAATCATTTTAAGTTTGAAGTTTCTTTTAAGTTCATAAACCTATGCTATGATACCAACTTGTAACATCTCCCACATGGAGGCCTGAAATTAATGGCTACGGATGTTGTAGTCATCCATAGTTATTGATTCTCGGCGACCAAATGCGATAATGTTGGATACATTAATATAACAGAAACACATGGATATGAATTTTTTTAAATCCATTAAACAAATTTATCATTCCATTCCAATCATATTTTAAATTCATTACATAATCCCAAATTCAAGAAGCATGTTCAGAGAAAATATAATTATTTCAAAATACGCCAAGAGTAACATACAAAAAATGCCCCTTTGAAGATCAGAGTCTAAACATATGCAGTTAAACAACTTTGCCTTTACAACCAAAACACAGCGAAATCCAATAAAAAAGAACTCCTAATAGCCAGCTTGCCTCCTGCACATCTTCGGAAGCTTATTCGTCTAAAAGAGAACCTGAAAACCTCAATCTCAGACTACTCAAAATCAATTGAGCACCTGAGAGTTTAAGGTGAAAATATAAACTTCTAGTCAGACAAAAAGGCTAGTATGAACAATAACCTTCCATATCGAACTATTTAGATATCTAGTGAGATCACGTTGCTAAATGGAATGGGTTTTCACCCTCACTAGTATCTCGCACAAAAATTATAATAATCATTTACTGTGCTCTTGCACCCACCGTGGTTAGAAGCATAGCAATTTAAAATAACATGATGATACGTAAACAAGCAAAATATCCTAGATTTCCCATCCCCATTCATTTGACTATCTATCATAGTTATAGTTTCTAGGGTCATTATTAACCTACTAGTTTTCATGGGCTGACTAATAACCTGTTTAAAGCTTATGAACTATCTGTCTGGTCTCATAGTTTTCATAAGATCACTAAGAACCTATTGGCCCCTGCCAGTAACTTCATTCAGTTGTTTCATGGGTTCTCCCTGAACCTATTAGTTTCTCTAATAACTTCTCTTATATCGTAGTTTTCATGGGTTGACTATGAACCTACTGATCTCTAGCAATAAATTTATCCGGATAGAGTTTTCATGAATTCACTATGTACCTGTTGATCTCTATTAATAACTTTCTCCAAGCATAGTTTTCATGGGTTTACAATGAACCTGCCTAAACTGACAACTCCTTGATTAGTCTTTGGACACCCTATGTTTTGGTCTACCCGACCTTCTAGATACAATTCTACTCATACAGAATTTAACTCAATTTATGTTCACTACTGGGTCAACCTAGCTAGTTATTCTGCCTTTTCACCCTAAAATACAGTTATGGGTTCATTATATAGTGAATATATTTGTAGAAGAAGCATATATAATAACATAACAATACCAACATTTATGGTTTAATAACCTTGAAATCATTTCCACATGAAATTTGGTTAAGCCCTTTAACCCATTATTTTTATCAAGGCAAGCTTCTTCAAAAACTCCAAATTTAAATGCCATTTCAAAGCTCTATTGTATTGTCATGGGTTTTCTTCTTAAAATGAGATTGGATTCTTTGTTTTGAAAACCAAGGCATTCGAAATCTTAGACCTTTATTTTCGAAACCATTGAAATTTATCTTCTGAAAGCATTCAATTTTTTTCTCAAAACACTTAAACATATGTCTTTCGAAACACTTTAAAACATCTCTTGCAAAAGCACTAAAGCCCTTCTTTCGAAACTATCAAGTCATTCCTTTCAAAAGTATTTAAGCATATCTTTCCACCTTATAGAAGCATAACATTGAAACCATTTGAAAATACCTCTTTATAAACCATTAGGTTTAATCTTAAATATAACTTTTGGGTCAAAGTAAACATAAGTGAAAGTAACCCTTTTGAAACCATTAACCTTCAAATAAAAGAGTTTGGGTAAAACTGATGGCTTTAAAACCATCCATTCGAAAGCTTTATCTATTAAGTAAACAATTGGAAAGATAGATTCGAAACACCTTTCATAGACATTGCCTTTGAAACCTTTAGTATAAATGGCTACTGGGGACCTTTCGAAAGCATTGGAAAGCGGCTTGTTATATTTATAAAACAAAATCTTACCTTTCGAACTCATTGAAAACTTCAACCTATTCGAAATGCATAAAGACGACAGCAAGGTTTCAACTTGGTTCAAAACTACCTTTTTGAAAACTTCTCTTTAAAACATAATATACGACAACCATTCAAAAGCTACTCTTTAAACAAAAAAGAGGCAACCTCTTCGAAAACTATATAAAAGTAATTCAAACCTTTCGAAAGCATCTATTAAAAGCAAGGCAAACAACATAACCTTGGAAAGCAAAACAAAGACCTTTGAAAGCTATTTAAAGTGGCCTCGACCCTTTGAAAGCATGGTTTCAACTTTATACCTTCTGTCTTTCTCCAATTCACTACATACCAAAGCATTGATATCGTGTGTATTGGTTTCGACTTGGTTGGGGCCGGAGGTATGAGGTCGAAAGGTTGCTACTAGAAGTGGCAAAATAATAAATCTATGCAGAACTATTTTGTTTCCTTTTTAAGTAAATGCTTTTCAACTAACTTGCCTATTAGTAAAAAATTGGTTGCCATAGAATTTACAAAAATCTTTCTAAAAGACTGCCGAATTTATCCAGAATTAATTAAAATAATTAACAAAGAAGCTCTTCCCTTTACCAAAACAATTAAGACGTTTAAGTCCTCCAACTTAATTAATTTAATTTCCATAGTAAATTACTTAGGAAAAATCCCCAAAAATCATCAAAAATTCACTTTTAATATGTTATCTAACATACATTATTTTTGACCCAAAATCCTTTATATAATAGTCGAAATAAATTTTTAAACCCAATTATTTATTTCTTCCTACAAAAACTCATAATAAATTATCCATAGCTTGGATAATTATGAAAATCTAAACCCATCTCCCAAATGATGTTTTTCATAACATATTAAATCCACATGGCATTCAGAACCCAAGATATATCATTTTATCCCTAAAGTCGAATAAAACATTTACCAAACATATTTGTTTGAATCAAACATATCATGTAATCCAAGCATATCATCATTAAAATCATCATAAAGGTTTTTAATTTAAAACCCAAAATCAAATGCCCTTTAAAAACGAAAAAGAGATGGTTCTGATTATTATTCACCTTGCTTTGGATAAGGAACTTGATATTTTATCTTGCTTAATTCTCCTTTCTTAATTCCTTAGCTTTTAATTGAATTTTCTCCTCTTTTCTCTTAGGTTATGGCCGACTTGCTCTTGGGTTTATGTTTTATAATTATGAACTTGTGAAATGAAAATGGAAATAAGGGTTTTAAGGTTAAGGGTTATGGTGGATGGCTATTCCCCATAATACCCTTGCCTTATTCTCTTATTAGTTAGCTTATAAAACTATTTCCATAAACTCATTCTTTTAATCTTATTTGGTTATGCATGACCTTATTTTAAATTTTCAAATCTCAATCTCCTTATCTTTCTAATATTTACATTATTCTGTTTAGTTTATCGAATTAAATCTCCTGAATAATATTATTTAAAATTAGTGGTGTTACAAGATACATATCCAGCTTTGGGCTACGAGATACGAGAGTACGATGGAGAACTAGGATTTTCGCTAGTCTTAGGCATGGGGGCGGTACAAATTATCATATATCTTGAGCACATTGGGTAAAAATTAGTATTGTCTGATAGATGTTATGTTTGTTATGGTTTCTTCACTAGCCACCTGTCGCCCTAGGAATATGACATGACATAGATACATGCATAGGGATACCTAGACACCCCGACAATTTACTTAGTATGGAGTATCTATTGTGGATAGAGATATCTGAGCACCCCGACAATTTACTGAGTATGGAGTACCCATTTTTAATGTTGTAGAGTAACATATTATCTATGTTTTGTACCGACTCTTTGGTTATAGGGACATGTTAGGTATGATTTGTATACCCTCCTTTTCGTATACTACATCGAGTTTTATAGTATTTTGAGATTGTTTATCGCTTACATCAGACTATTGTCTGGCCTGAGGTTTTATGCTTTTCTCCTTGTTATCTTGAGTACTTTTAATGAGTAGACTAGAGAGCAAGTGTGGATGATATATGGAGTTCTACAAATGGACTAGTAGGAGGTGACGTTCACTCATACTTATATTTGAGCAGGAGGTGACGTTCACTCATCCGTTGTGTGATACTATGAAGCTTTGACAGTCTTTAACTTACTATTATTAGAGACAGTTTATCAATTGAGCTTATGTATTAGTTATATAAACTATTTTACCGTGTTGTATAACTATGTGGATCTTATACTCTAATGATTAATTCGCATTGTTATTACTGCCTCAACTATTATATATCTGTGCTAATTATTATATTTTATCTGATGCGATGTAGGATATACGACATGTTATATGATTATTTGATGTTTTCTTTTTCTTCTTTTCCATTCTCTTCTCTTTTATTCCTCTTCTTTACTTCTTTTCTTTCCTTTGGTAACCGTACTGCACCATAGGTGTAGGGTGGTCATTACATTTAGTATCAGCGCTTTGGTTATATGATTAACCTGGGTTGATATCGCGATCCAGTAGAGACAGGGTATGAGTTATCGTCTTAGGTTGGATTTAGAGTGTATGTATATATGAGAGAGTTCGTATTTCTTGTATATTTTAGTTTTCAAAGCTATATAGTAGTATATATGGTATATAAGTCATACTGAATACACGAGTACTATTGATGTAGTTTTCCTTATGAGAGACTAATAATCCTTATTAAAGAATAGGAATGATCTAGCATATGAGAAATACCAGTATTGACTCTATCTTCAGAGTCGAGGAGATGCAGGATCAAGGTCAATAACCTGGTTAATAGGATATGTTTGCAGGTATGGTGCGAATCATTTTTTGGAATGCCCAAGTTGTTCTAAATGATTATGAGGCTCAAGTGTAAATGGTTAGGGTTGACTTTGCTGAGCTGTATAAAGACTATGGGAGTCTAGGAGGAAGAGTGTTCCTTGGAACAGATTTGGCTATTGAAAGGCAAGATTGGATGGTTATTTGCAGGAGGATCTTAGATGACTTGGAGATAGATGATGCAGTGTGGTAGAAGTTGACCTCTAGATAACTCTAGGTATAAACAATGAACTAGTGGAGTGCTTCTATAGCTTCGATTCCCTAGGATCGATTTACTTGGGATTAGTTCATAGTTTTCTTCGAAGAAGATTTATCTCGACTTTTCCAGAGTCGATGTTGATTAGGGAGTTCGCTGGTTTGGAGTAGGACAATATGCCTACGTTGGAGTATGCGATCGAGCTCGATGTGCCATCGATGTATAGTCTATTTCCCGTTGATACCCCACATATAAAGAATGGAAAGTTTAACATTGGGTTGAGTGATCATCTTAGGAAGCGATTGATTAGTAATATTAATGAGAGCTTGGAGAAGATGATCGAGAAGGCTTTATGATGCGAGAGCATGTACCAAATGTAAAAAGGGTTGTCCCAAACCAGCTGAGTAGGGATAGATAGTGGAAGCATATATATATATATATATATATGTGTGTGTGTGTGTGTGTGTGTATATATATATTGATTATCGTTTTAATTTTGTCGAATGCTCCATTGACAAAAGAGAAGGGAAATGGCATTACCGTTTGAGGTATACTTTCCACTTATGGCATTTACATAAGTGTTTTATTTGACATTGAGATTTTATATTCCTTCATATCTAGTGATTTAGTATATAGATTGGGATTGAAACTCTAGATGGTTTATAGACCTTTGATTGTGATGGAACTATTAGGGGCTCAACCAGCCTATACATGGTTTTTTGAGACCTTGTCTTATTGAGTCGTGGATGTTTTTTTGTTTTCTATTGATATGTTTTAGGGTTTGATTGGGTTCAGTATTATAGTTTAGGAATGAATTGGCTGAAGGGGTACGAAATAGTGGTGGATGTTTGAGCGCTTTGGATAAGATTAGGGTTATGGAGGAGTGAACATTAGTGATTGGAGATTGGTAGAGGATGGGGTTATGGTTAACTTTCGACATTCGCTCGATATTCCACATAATGAGTTGTCATCTGTTCCTATTGCTAGATATTGTCCAGACATATTCGATGAGATGACCAGATTACTACCATATAGGGATTGATCTCCATATCGATCTGGTTAGAGGTGCTAGATACTAGTTATGGCTTTAAGGCATATAAGGCCCAAGAGCGGTGGAAGTTAAAGGTGCTAGCGGATTTCTTATTAAGATGATGGTTCATTCGTAGGAGCATATTTAGGTAGTGCTGATGTCAAAACCGGACATCAACACCCAATAGAATCTAATAAAGATTAAATGTAGAATGAAATTAAAACATAGAAAAAATCATAAAGGAACACATAGATTTTTATACTGGTTCGGCAATCTTGGCGTACGTCCACTTCATATTTTATTGACTTCCACATGATTATGATTACAGAAATGTTTTGGTCAACCGAGATCCATTAGTACAAAAGTGAAGAATACGAATGACAGAGATTGGTAGAGAAAGCATGATCCCTTTTCTAATGCCATTCCTATTGTATTTATAGAGGAAGACGTGAATGGATCGGACAGAAATTTTGGCAAAAGGTTTGGGAGACCAAGACGAGGCTACCCGAAAATTTCATGCCTATCGAGGCCTACAATAGGGATCGGTAACGATGCATATTTGTGCAACTAAATGGGCTGCAATCTGTTTGAGGGATCCCCATGATGGGAGCTACTTGGTTCCCAAATTTCATGCAATTCCGACTTATGGTTTGTGAAATATCAAATTTTCTGTGAAGTGGTGTTGCTTGAATTCTGATTTTTGCCGATCCTTCCAAAGGGAGTTATGCCGATTCTTCAAACTTCCTCCAATTCGAATGAGATCCATAAGGGATTTTCCACATATTGTAGTAAGCTTGTACTCCAAGTTTCATGTTGATATCATGTGCAGAGTTTGAGTTATTGACCGATCATCACTGCAGAATTGAGTTGTGGAATCGATACGATATGATCCATAATGTAGAACATGAATCATACCTATCCTCTATGGGCAATAGTGAGCTTTTATGCCTCTGCGTCATATTATCATCTATGCTTGATTTTTGGACCCCACAATCATCACTTTGGGCTATTGGTCTTGATGACAAATGAGTCTAACTTGTCTACTTAGTTTGGATATAGCCGGGTCAAAATGGCGGATAACATTTGCCCCCCAAAGTACGTCTTTCCACATACATGAGTGCTTTGAATCGAAGCAAGTTAGAGTCGTCATAAAGAAATCCATCCAGTTTCATGAGTAGTCTCCATCCTTCCATTAAATCATCTTCCCAAAGTGTTGTATCTCTCTTTGATCGTCTTGACACTTGGTCGATTTCCAATATTATATAAATTCTAGGTTGTATTCCATCAGCTGTTATCTGTGCCCGATTCTATGGAGCTAGTGAGGTTTGGCTGTCTGATCCAGTCTTTTCTTTAATACTTACAGGTGAAAATTCAATTTTTGTTGATTTCAAGAAATCAATTTTTTTGAATATATACATGCACATTCAGTACATGTTCTTGTCATTGGCTCCCGGATGCCTTTGTACGCTCACAAGTTGTCACCAATTCCTTCTAGTTCAATTGCAATTGGATTGCAATTCCTTGTTTATATATTATTTTATAATGAAATAAGGGTTGTAATAAGTCATTCAATGAGAGGAACTTCAAGTTCTATAGGGATGACGGCCTTGGAGCCGTAAGCAAGGGCGAATGGAGTGGACCGGTCCCGGACTTGTGGTTGGTTCTGTAAGCCCTAATGCCATCGGGAGTTCATCCACCCACTTGCCTCTACCTTTTACAAATGGTTTTTAGAATGGATTTTACGATTTTTTTCATAGCTTCAATGTGCTGAGGGCGAGCAACTACCATAAATCTCTTTTCAATATGGTTCCGACGGCAGAAGTCTTTAAATTTAGCACCGTCGAATTGGGTTCCATTATTAATTACAATGGCTCATGGAAGGCCAAAATGATAGATGATGTTTCGAATAATGAATTTGATTCTTCATCGTGACCATGGTTAGAAGTTCTGCTTTAGCCTATTTGGTGAAGTAATCAATTGCTACGATGGCGTATTTTGCATCACCTAGAATAGGTCAGAAGCTGATTATGTCAATACCTTATGTGGCAAATGGCTATAGAGTGACCACTTGAGTAATTTCCATCAGTGGGGCCCATGGAATTTTTTTTAAACATTTGGCACTCATCGTATTGTCTAGTATGATCAGCTGTAGCTTGATTGACAGTTGGCTAGTAATACCCACAGCGTAGTATTTTCTTTCTCAGGGTTTGCCTTTTGGTGTGATCGCCGCATTCTACTTCATAGACTTCTCTCAAGACTCATTTGACTTCATTATGGGTGATACACCAAAGCAGGGGAACGGAGAAAGCCATGAAGCTTTGAGGAGGATCTATCATTTTTCACTCCTCCATTCAGGAAGAAATCCTCATTGTAGATAGTCTTTGATAGGAGTCATCCATAAATCCTTTCTCGTCTCCGTCTCCAAGATCTAGTCGATCTCCATATGTTAATGCTTGGAATGTTAAGTACTTTAACCAGGACAAAGTCTATTTGATGTATATCCCCCGAACTGGCCAGCATGGCCAGTGACTCGACGTTTTCGTTTTGTTCTCTGGGGATGTGTGTAATGGTGTAATACTTGAAGTCGACTAGTAGCTCTTGGACCCTACCGAGATAAAGAGCAAGACGCTACCCTGTAGCTAGATAATCTTTCCTGACTTGGCATACTACTAACCAGGAATCACAAAAGATAAGTAAAGTTTCCACTCCCAGTTTTCTAGCAAGTTTGTGCATGGCTATCAAAGCTTCATACTTAGCTTCATTATTTGTTGCAGGGAAGTTGAGTTTCAGGGCATGGTAGATCGATCATTCCTCAAGAGTCATTAACACAACTTGAACGCCAGAACACCGATTATTGGAAGTTCCATCCGTGTACATTTTTGATCGGTTGGTCGGTTCTCCACTACTCTTCGGATAGTCATCTGATGTAGTGAATTCAGATATGAAGTCGCTAATGTCTGCCCCTGGATGGCTCTTCAAAGGAGATAAGTGATATCGGATTGGCTTTGCTCGATATTCATTTGAGAAACCTTCTAGACATCTAAGGTTGATGCAGGCTATGCCATAACAACTGGTCGGTGTAGACGTTTATAGGGTGAACCTAGATGTAATGGCAAACCTTTCATGGCATAATCAACAGGCAGTATGAGAGCCTTTTCAACTTTTGGTAGTTTCTCTCAGCACCTATCAATCACTTGCTAACATAATATACTGGCTTTTGGATGCGATTCTCTTCGCATAACGGTGTAGCACTTATGGAATGTGCCGACATCGCTAAGTAGATGTATAAGACTTTACGATCCAGTGGCTTGGATAGGATGGGAGGTCTCTCTAAGTGATCTATCGAAACTTGAAATGCATCTATGCAATCCTGCGTCCATTCATTGTCCCTCTTCCCTTTTGTGATCAAGTCGAAGGAAGGAATACACTTGTTAGTGGCCTTGGAGATGAAGCAGCTTAGGGCAATAACCTTCTCATTTAAGCTCTCTACATGCTTAATCGTCTTGGGCACTTGGATGTTTTGAATTTCTTGAATCTTCTCGGGATCGTCCTACACTAGAGTAGATGATGAGACCCTGAAATTTTCCCATCGCAACGCCAAAAGAGCATTTCAAGAGATTTAGTTTTATTCCATATTTCCATAGACCACTGAACATCTCCGCTAAGTCATCGATGTGGTCATTTGATCGTCCTAACTTCATAAGCATATCATTCGCATGTACTTCCATTAATCACCCGATCTGTACTTTGAACATCCTGTTGACCAGTCTCTGGTAAGTAGCTTTAGCATTATTTAATTCAAACGGCATCACAACACAACAATATATCCCTAGATTGGTAATGAAGCTAGCGTGCTTCTGGTCAGGGACATGCATTGGGATCTGGTTGTATTCGGAGTACACATCCATAAATGAAAGCAATTCATATCCAGCAGTTGAGTCTACCAGCTGGTCAATCCATAGAAGTGGAAAGCTTTCTTTCAAGCATGCCTTGTTTAGGTCTGAATGGTCGACATATGACTGCTACTTTCCATTAGATTCCTCACAATAACTGGATTGGATACCCATTTTGGGTAGAGGGTGTTACGCGCAAACCTATTATTTTTGAGTTTACCCACCTCCTCTTTAAGTGCGGCAAGTCCCCTAAATCCATGCCGTGTTGCTTTTATTCCACCGGGACAAGCCTCAGGTCGATATTCAATGCATGACTCGTGATAGTCGGTGAGATCACAAGCATGTCAGGATAGGTCCAGGAGAACACATCAAGATTCATTTGAAGAAAGCCAGCTAATTCCTTTATCATTGTTGCATTGAGCTATGATTTGATCTTTAATATCTGTGATGGGTTGCCATGGCTGACTGTAATGTCGATTGTCAGCTCAACGGGTGCAGCCTTAGATTCCTTGAGTTTGGACGTGACTATTTCGCATAACAATCAACGTGAAATCTGGTTAGGACGGTTAATAATGACGGCTACTCTGGTTGAATTCCAGAGTCTTTTCATGAGTTATTGAGTCTGATAGTGAAGGGCTCTAAAAACTTTAAGAGATTATCTACAAATGGCTGAAGATCAGGCTTAGAAGCACGTTGAAACAATTGTCGAGTATGATTTAGCCTCATGTTTCATGCATAGCTGGCTCTTGCTTTAAATTTGAATCTGCTTATATATTCGAGTAACGCTCGTTCCATTCTACGTACTCACAATCTGTTACTCATCATTCGGGTTGGAGATGATCAGTTGCCCATGAGCTTAGGCATTGATTCGATGATTCTACCTCTAGGTATCCTTTCGATCATAGCCTTGAGTCATTGTAAACACTAGGCATGAATCATTGTATTGAGCTATCGCAGTCAGTCTTTGGATGATCACACATCAACCCTCGGTCTTAGGTTGATAAACGTACTACATGGATGGTCAAGTGTCATCCTAGTCGTGTTTATACTCCCACCTAAGCTCCAAATAGTAAGAGTTGATTAATGAATGCTTAGTTCACATTCATTTTGTTTCTCATTCATGCCCACATGTCTCAGGCATACGTCGATAAGTTGGAAGGCAAGCCATGTTCAATCCGTGATTGATGCTCTCCCTGCCAGACCAAGGACAAGGATCAATGTTTGAATGGTGAAGTCATGTCATTTTTATTGTTGTTCTAGAAAGATCATGGTAAAAGTCAACGAATGAACAGTCGCATCACATTCATTTGGAACTAGACGGTAAGTTGCCTCCATTTTAATTCATATTCTCTTGCCGGATCTAGGGATAGAGTTGGCTCAAGTGCTGTCGGTTCATGCTCATTTGGTTTCATACTCCTCTTGATGGATCGAAGGAGGGTGATGGAAAATTAATGATCAAGTCACAGTCATTTGTGGTTTATTCTCCAATTCGCACTCTGATGATCAAAAATTTTCGAAGGACATCCTGGTCACATCCGTTTATGTTTGGTATGGATCAATATTAACCATCGACCCAACGAGACAATGTGGAAAGCTTGGATCAACCCAGTGGTACGATATAGTGGGTCGCCCATAAATTTGACATCATTTTGATTGGTTTTGTATTGAGGCCTCCTTGCAATCATTGCCTTAAGTTGTAAAGATCACCCAACCAGAGCTATAGTAAGATCTCGTACTTGGCTTTCAGTAATTTGTACTTCTACCTTCAGTCTTGGGTTAGTAGAGTTAGTTCATGAGTGGTCGAATTCCATCCGTAGTGAGTTTATACTCCTCTTGTCGAGTTCAAGTTAGAGTTTATGGAATAGTGAGTGGTCGAACCACACTCATCTATTTATTTATACTCATATCTGCACTCTGAGGATAGGAGTTTGTTGGCGGTTGGTCGAATATCACCCAGTATGCGTTTACACTCCAATCCACACTCTTGGAATTTAGAGTTATTCTGGAAAATAGTCAAACCATATTTTCCTTAGTCATTTATACTGCCCCCCTCCAAATTAGGGGTGGAAGTCAAAGAGTGGTCCGTCGAATCATGTTTACTCTTACTTGGACTTCTTCTTGTTGAATCATGGGAAGGAGATGATTTGCGGATGGTCGGGTCGTATCCAATTTAAACTTGGGCTCTCAAACCTCCCCTTGCATCCAAGGTATGAGTTGATGCATGGACGGTCATTCCATGTCCACTTCCATTTGGATCCAGTTTCTGTAGAGCCTTAGGAGTAAGATGAGTGTTCTGAAGAACTTTGAGCTTGAGCAGAGGAGGCGATTGGTCAGATCGCTTCCACTTTGAGTCATGTGTTTGCCCCTAAGTAAAGGGCAAGAGTTGAGGAGCGTACGGTCGAACTACGTCCACCTTTTGTGTTTTACTCCGATCCATATTCTAGGGAGCAGAGTTTTATGATTGGTGGTCAGTCACACCCATTTGATGTTTATACTAAGGTCCACACTCTGGGAACCAGTGTTGATCAATGGAAGGTCGAACCACATCCATATTTTTGTGTTTATACTCCGGTCCGCACTCTTGGGACCATAGTATTATGATGGATGGTCAGTCACATTAATTTGATGTTTATACTCCGGTCTGCGTTTTGGGAACCAAAGTTGATCGATGGACGGTCAAAACACTTCCGTCTTTTTGTGTTTATACTCCGATCCATACTCTGGGGAGTAGAGTTTTATGATAGGTGGTCAATCATACCCGTATGATGTTTATAGTCCGGTCCACACTCTGGGAACCAGAGTTGATCGATGGACGGTCGAACCGCGTCCATCTTTTTGTGTTTACACCCTGATCGACACTCTTAGGACCAGGGTTTTATGATGGGTGGTCAGTCGCACCCGTTTGATGTTCGTACACCGGTTTGTGCTCCGGGAAGCAGAGTTGATCGATGGACTTTCGAACCGCATCCATTTTTAGTGTTTATACTCTAATCCGCACTATGGGGAACAGAGTATTATGATGGATGGTGAGTAACGCCCATTTGATATTTATACTCCGGTCCACGCTCTAGGAACCAGAGTTGATCGACGGATGGTCGAACCACGTCCATATTTTTGGTTTATACTTCGATCCACCCTTTAAGGACCAGAGTTTTATGATGGGTGGTCAGTCAACCCGTTTGATGTTTATACTCTAGTCTGCGCTCTGGGGATCATAGCCGGATAATAGACAGTCGAAACGCGTCCATCTTTTTTGCTTCATAGTTCTCCCGTCAAGTCAAGAGAGAGAGTTTTCGGGTGGATGATCAAGCCAAATCCACTTCAAGCTACAGTCGTATCCACATGTTGAGGGCGGTGGTTGATGAGTAGGCAGTCGATCATGCCAACTTTAAGTCGATCATTCGAACTGCCTCTTGTGTCTAGGTTAGGAGTTAATGTGTGGACGGTCAAACCGCAACAACTTTAGTTGGTCCTCTATCATCCTGAGCTTCGGGAGAGACATAAGTATTTTGGCGAACATCAAGTATGAGCTAGGGAGTGGATGGTTGGGTTGCATCCACTCCAATTATTTCTTAGTCTCTAAGTCAAGTGTGGAGATTGATGAGTGGACAGTTAATCGTGTCCACTTTGTATTAGGCTCTAACCTTGTTGGGCTCTAAGTAAGGTATATATAATCTGTCAGAATTGAAGCACAAAGTAGGAAGTGGATGTTCAAGTCACACCTATTTTCCATTTTGAGTCCTTTCCCTCAAGGGGCATACAGTAGCTGATAGCGGTTGAATCACGTTGTCTTGATGATCCTTCAAAGGTTTGATCATGATCCGTGGAGGTTGGTTGGCACCCAAATCTAATTACTTGGTCACTTGCATCATTTAGAAGTAGTTTAGTTCAAGTTACTCATATTTCACAACATAATTGAAAATGAAATAAATCTTATTGATAAGTGAAGCCTAGTCGAATGCTCGTTATTCCACTTTGCCTCAGCTCTCCTTAGTTGAAAGTCGACCGTAGGTGGTCCAACTGATAATCAAAGGTTACTATTGGTAAGGGTGGATGTTCCCTGCCCACTATCCTGTGGGGCTTGCACGTATTGCTGAAGCTTTCTTTTTTGTATCTACTTTCCGATCACATCTTGGAGGTGTATGCAACCATTTGTGTTATGGCCGTGTGTATCTTGAAATATACAATATTTCTTGGATTTCTTTTGGGTTTCGATGGACTCTCTTAAGGCTGGTTTCCATTACTGCTTCAAGTCATGAGTCTCCAAGTAGATGCTTTTGATTAAATCATTCAAAGGAGTATATGAGTCGGATTTGGGATTCTAGGTTGTCTCTTGGAATCCGAGTTCTCATCTAAAGCCTCAATGCTGCCCTCGATTTGACTTCCTTCAGCCAACGGCCTATGTTGTTCTTTCTCCTAGTCTTCTCTACCTCTTCTTTGCTTAAGTTTTGGTCCACTTTGTAATAGAAATGATTCAAGATCATATAAGGCTCTCCAGGTAACCAATCGGCAAAGTGTGTCTCGGGGTCGATTTCCTTATAAACATCATCAATATGATATTCTCGTCGGGATTGCTCACTACCGACAGCCTTGCTAAATATCTTCCAAAAGCCTTTGAGCGGCTCATCTAGCACTTGGGACAAGTTGGGGAAACTACATAGCCAGCTTATTAAACAAGGAGATGGACCTAGGTGGTGATCGCATAAATCACATGATCAATCGCTGCTCCACCTAGGAATATGAGAAAGAATCAGCATTTAATTGCATTCGTTGCTCTTGCGGAAGTCATGTGCCATTCATTTTTCATGAGATGCTCTTGGGGGCCTATCTTTGTAGAATACGCCAGCATAGTTGGCATATTAAATCTCTTGGGATATTCTGCATATTGAATGGCTTCAGTGAATAGGCTTCGACTGGGGGAAATGCTCCAGTCATCGTTAGTCTGGTTCGTTTTCAAATTACAATTGTTTGTAATGCTTGTGAATGTTGTATGCATGATTGTCCAATGTGTGACGGATTGGTGATAATTTATTTGGAGTCCGACTAGAGAAAATTTGCTATTTTCTTGGAGAAAATCTTTGTTTTACTCGAGTTTGACCTTGGGCCATAACTTCTTGGGTTTGTTTCAAGTCGAATGTGAGACTACTTCAAGTTCGACTTTGATGATAGATAGCTATACATTGAGATGGCATAGTAAGTAGCGTAGGGCAGTCGTCACACATGCCATTGTATCATAGCTGGCAAGTCAAGCATTTGGAAGCTGGTCAGCTGAGAGCAGTCGTAATCTACGCTAGAAGCCTGATCCAATAACCGATCCAAGTTCGTGTCATATCATCTTGGTTCTCCAGCCTTTGAACATACCATTTGAGTAGCAATTCTTTGTCCTTTCCTTGATTGCAATTCAGCAACTGCCGCTTGATCCCCTATGTCCCAGTCAGTCATAGGATGTAAGGGAATGGATAGAATGCACTGTCTTTAAGTCGAGTTCTGAATCCGTAATGCGGGGCACTGCGCTGCAGCACTGTCCTTTTAGAGCTATTTTTTTAAATGGATCGTACACATTCCATATTTTTTTTTAAATATGGATCATACTCGATCCATATAGGGATCGACTGAATTGCTATGGTGAGGAATCGGTGGTATAGGGATCGATTGGAGTTGAGTGTGGTGTGTGGATTGGTTGAATTAGGGTTCAACTTTGGATGAACGTGACATAGGGATCGGTAGTTGATAGACCGATCATATGAGAGATCAGTAATATGGAGGGATCAGTCATATGGAGCGATCGGTCATATAAAGGATTAGTCGTATGGAGGGATCGGTAGTTAATGTTTTATAAGAGGGATCGGTGGTATTGGGATCAGCTGAATGGCCTTGGTGAGGGATAAGTCATTTAGGCTAAGGGACTAGTTGTAGTTGAAATTGGAGGGATCAGCCATTTTAGCCTTGAGAGATGGATCGACCATTTTGGCCATGAGAGAGGGATCGGCCATCTAGGCTTCGAGAGTGGGATTGACCATTTTGGCTTTGAGAGAGAGATATGCCATTTTGGCCTTGAGAGAGGGATCGGCCATCTAGGCTTCGAGAGAGGGATCAACCATTTTGGCTTTGAGAGAGGGATCAGTCATGTTAGCCTTGAGGGAGGGATCGACCATTCTAGCTGACTTGAGTGCAAACTTTAGCATCTAATCCCAAGGAATTGAATACATGAATGAATCCGATCCCTTCCAAATGGACATGAACACATAAACAACTCCAAACAAGAACACTAGTAAAATAAAATCCTCCAAAAACATGGGAAGTAGACTTAGTTCCTCTAACTATGGCTATCAGCTTCTTTTATAATTCTGCAACACCCCATATTTTTAGTAATATTATTTAGCATACCTAATTAGTTAAATAAAATAAAATAATGTGTTGATTAAGAGATTGAGATTTGTGATTAAATTAAGGAGTAGTTGCGCTAGCTAAACAACGAACTAAAGACGAGTTAAAATGAAATAGAGAAGGGGTAAAATAGGAAAAAGAATATTCTTATACCATAAGGCCTTAGGAATGTATTTCATATGTTCATTTGCAATACTAAAGTAAAAATTAAGGTCGGGCACCATTAGCAAGAACAAGAGGAAGAAAAGCTAAAGGAAGAAGATTACTCAATTCAAATCTCAAACTCCTTAATCTTAAAGATAAGGTGAATAATTATTACATCTCATATTTTTTATTATTTTCGGTTTTAAGAATAAACCTGATTTATCGTGCAATGTTATGCCATGATTTTGAGGATAAAATGTTTATATATGCTCGTTGATGATTTATGCTCATTCGTATAGGTTTTATGATATGTTTAATGTGAAAATCATATTTGTTGACATCCAAATGCCTTGTGATTTTATGTTTAGATCATAAATGATATTTAGAGATGGATTTCAATTTTCTAAATTTTCTTAATTATTGTGGATTTTATATTAATTTCTAGTAAAGAAAATAATCATTTGGGTTTAAAATAATTTACGGTTGAATTATTTATGTTTTGGGTCTGAAATTAATATTTGTTGGAAAGCATATTAAAAATGATTTTTTGGAATTTTGGCAGAATTTTTCTAAGTGTTTTAATAGACATATATAATTATTTAAGATATTGGATTTAAGTGTTTTATGTATTTATAAAAGGAGAAGGGGTATTTTGTAAATAAATTAAAATGTTTATTTCTGAAATATTGGCAGCACCTTTAGAAAAGAAAATTAGCAACCAACCATATTTTGACAAACAAGGCAGGTTAGTTGAAAGATATTTTTTAAAGTAAAAATTAGTTTTTACATGCTTTCGGCATGTTTCGCTTCTTTTCGATTGAGATCTTCCACTTCTGTTGCCATCGAAACCAATGCACACAGTATCAATAACTTAGTACATAGCGAATTGGACAAAGATGAAAGGCACTGGGTCGAGACTATTAGTTTCGATGTGTCGAAGCATGAATTTGTTTTTAATTTAAAATGTGCCCACTTTGCTTTCGAAGGATATGCTTTCGACTTGGTTGGCTTTCAGCCGAGTCAAATGTTTTAAAGGAAAGGTTTCAAATGGATTACGCCTTTCTTTTAAGTAAATGCTTTCGAATGGGGTCGAAACCCCTAGCTGCCGCTTTTCTACCTATCGAAGCAAATTCTTTCGAAAGGTATACTTTGTTTTAAAACCCAAGATGCTTCTCCAGTGCTTTCGGAAGGTTTTTTCGACTCAACACTTCTTTACCGAGGAATTGCTTTCGAAGGAGTGCTTCGACTTAAACGTTTTATGACCCTTTTTCTCCGTTGAAGGTAAAACCCAAAGGTTTCGATAGAGATGGTTTTCAATGGTTTCGAAAGGTTTTTCCACAAGTTATAAATTGAACCCAAAAGCTTTCGAAAGGTTTGATGTTTTAATGGTTTCATAGGGGAGTTCACCAATGGTTTCAAAAGGTCTTAAAGGAAAGGTTTTTCCAATGTTTTCGGAAGGCAGTGTTTAAATGATTTAAAGATACGATGTCTAAGGTTTTAATGCTTCCGAAGGAATGGTTTTTTAATGTTTTCAAAAGGGAAATTATGAATGGTTTCGAAAGGAATATTTTGGCCTTTCGGCTTAGGTTGTAAAGAAAAGTTTATTTGGTTTCGGAATGGGTACTTTCAATAGATTCGAAATGGGTACTTTCAAAAGATTAAATGTTTTTATCAACAAAGATTTGAGTAAAGTATATATAACATGGCAATATGATTTTGAGTAAAGCATAGAGTATATATTTTCCTTGTTTAAGTTTGAATTAAAGATTTTAAATCAATTTGAGATGAAAATGTTTTCAAGGAAAATTTAAGGAAAGATTACCCTAAGTAAAATGACTTAGATGTTTGTACATCAGATGGGGCTAGTATAGGGTCAGTCCTATACATTAGTTATTAGCCCATAGCTAATTTAGTCCAAAATTCAGTGTGTAGGGCTTTATCACAGGTAAGACTAAAATGATGTTACACACAGAAAAGGATATATTTGTACAGAGGTGGGTTATTGGTGAGCCCATAAAACCATTAGGATCAGTTGATATGGAGAAAGTAAGTTAGGGGCAGATCGTCCAAAAGAGGACTATCTAACCGATGTTAGATTATTTGTTTATATTGTCTGGTAGGCCCGAGTCAGCCAAAGGATAGTAATTAGTCAAACAAAACTATAATGTTCGACAGATAATTCATTTGTTACTTAACATGTATGTTTACATGATATTGATTTACTGTTTTTAACCAGTTTTGGTTATATAATTATGATTTGCAAAAGTTATGTTTTAAAAGGATGTTAGTGAGGAGAAACCCATTCCACTAAGCGGCATGCTCTCACTTAATATCAAATTACTGAGATGTATAGTATTATTCACACCAGGATTTATATCTGACTTGAAGTTTATGTTTTCCCTTTAAACTTTCGGGTGCTCAATATTGATTTGATTAGGCTGAGGGTTGAGGTTTACAGGTTATTAGTAGGTTGGCGAATAAAGCTTCCAAAAACGAGCAAGTGGCTGATGGATAGCTATTTAGGAGTTGCTGTTTTATTTTGTTTGATTCTACTATGTTGTATTAAGTCAGTTTTGACTATTTAGTACTCTGATTATCCAAGGGGGCATCTTCATATGTTACTATTGGCGTATTTTTAATAATTATATTTTACCCGAACCTGGAAAACAATTATGGGATTATGTAATGGATACAAAACATGTTTTGTGAAATGTAATCAGAAAAGTTTTTGTTGTGAAATCTATGACTTTGTTGCATATTCATGTACTTCTGATATTATGGATACCATTAATATTACCTTATTTGGTCAATGGAAATTAATACTATAAATGACTACAGCACCTGTAGCGCTTAGCTTCGGGCCTCCAGATAGGGGATGTTACAACTTGGTATCAGAGCGAGGTTCATGAAAAACTTTAAATCAAAATGAATTTTGAAAACATAGTCCTAAAGAATTAGAGAAAAGATTGGGGTATGGGATAACGCTATAGTAACGTACTTGTATTCGCTATATATATATGTATATGCTATATCTTTAGTTTTCTATCTCTCTTAGGCTATTCTTCTATATCTCATGAGGCTTGAATACAAATATGAATGGTAGAAGTGGAAGAGTGAATCTTGGGGGAAGCACCACCACAAATTGTAATACCATACCGAATACGGGAAGGAACCATGGTCAGGCACAAGCTGGGAATGTTGGTGCCAGAGTTACATAAGTGGATATGGGAGCCATGTATTAGTTTTTCGTGAATATAATGCAAGCTAGAAATGCTACTGGAGTGGCTGGAGGGAATGCTGGAGTAGGAGTTCAGGATGCTCCGATGGTCAACAATTATGATATCTTGAGTAGAGACTAAGTTAGGCTTGGAGGGAAGCCAATTATTGTAACTGAAGATGCTATTAAGGTAGAGTTCGGGTTGTTGCATTATGAGAGAACCTTTTCTGACTTAGGGCTCACTGATAAGCAGATGAGGAGGCTTGCTTCAAGACAACTTCAGGGAGTTGCTTTATTCTTATGGAATAGTGTAACGGCTGGAGTAAATGAAGAGAAAATGACATGGGCTGAGTTTAGGAGAAGGTTCCAGGAAAGGTTCATGTCTGTGATGGCACAATCTGCTTTGCTCAGAAAGTTTACTGAGTTGGAGCAGGGAGAGATGACTGTGTTGAAGTATGCTAGAAGGTTTGAGGAGTTGGCTAGGTATGGACATGTTACTGTGGATACTTTGATAAAGAGAAATGAGAAGTTCATAAGGGGGTTGAAGCCTGAGTTGGCAAGGGCTACATTACCTCATATTAAGGATCCTTGTGATGTTGTAGTAGACATGACATTGAGGCATAAGGAGATGCTTGCTTCTCTAGAGAATAACTAGGCAAAGGAAGCCTAGGTGGGGCAAAACTAGAAAAGGAAATTATTTCATAAGAAGGATGCGCAGAATGGTGGAGCGCAAAGAAAGGGAAGTCGGAGGTTATTTGCTTCAAGTGCGATAAGAAAGGACATTTCGCAAATGAATGTCGTACTGTAAAGTTGAAAGAAGTGATCAGGAAAAATAATATCATATGCTTCAACTGCGATCAGATTGGTAATTATAAGAACCGGTGCAAAGATCCTGCTAGGGATGGAAGGGGAAAAGTATTTGCATTGGAACCTACATCGGGACCAATAGTGTAGGAGAAAGGGAAGGCAATGTTGGGAGGTGCGCTTCAAATTCATGGTATGTCTGTTAGCATTCTGTTTGATACTGGTGCATCGCATCCTTTTATATCTCATTTTTTGATAGATAAGCTTAACATAGAACCCACATATCTAGTTACTTCCTTAAGGGTTGCAAATCTGATATGAGGGTATGCGACACTTAGGATGAAGTGTGACCACTTAGAGTTTGACTTGTTAGGTCATACCTTTGTTTGCAGTTTGCAAGGGTTTTATTTTGTAGGGTTTGGAATTATTTTGGGTATGGATTGGTTAAGTAAGTACGATGCTAAGATATTTTTCCATGATAATATCACTTAGACAACCTGATAGTGCTGATCAGATTGTATATACAGTAAAAAAAACCCTAGTTGTAAGGTGAATTCTTTGTTGAGTGTTGTGGAGGCAGAAGACGAGTTGAATCATGTTTTCGTGGTTAGAGATTTCATAGCTGTTTTTGAGCCGGTGGTAGGATTGCCACCAAAACGAGCAATTGAGTTTCAGATAGATTTGGTGCCTGGTGTAGAACCAGTGAGTAGGCTACCAAGTAGGATGACACCTACAGTGATGAGAGAGCTGAAGGTACAGTTGGTGGAGTTTGAAGGCAAGAATTTCATTAGACCTAGTAGTTCATCTGAGGAGCAGCAGTGTTCCCTAAGAAGCTGGACGTATCATTGTGATTATGTATCGATTATTGTAAATTGAATGAGAAAACGATAATAATAATCAATATCCGTTACCTAGAATTGACGATTTGCGCGATCAGTTGAGTGGAGCCAATGTATTTTCTCACTTGGATTGGCAACAGGTTTCCATTGGCTAAGAGTAGCAGAGGATAGTATTCTTTTGACGGCGTTTTAAACTAGATATGGATCGTATGAATGGCCAGTGACGCCGTTCTAACTAACTAATGCGCCAACATTCTTTGTGGGTTCGTGAACCGAATTTTTCGGGAGCACTTGGATAGGATCGTGTTAGTTTTCATAGATGATATCTTGATATACTCTAAAGATGAAAGGGGGCTTGAAGTTCCTCTTAGAGTTGCGCTTGAGACGCTGAGGCAGCATCAGCTGAGGGCATAGTTTTCGAAGTGTCATTTCGGGATGAAGGAAGTGAAGTTTCTTAGTTATGTAGTCTCAGAGAAAGGGTTGTCTATAGAACCGACTAAGATTGAAGTAGTGAATAATTGGAAGAGATCCGAAACAGTGACTGAGATAAAGAGTTTTCTAGGATTGGTTGATATTATAGAAGATTCGTTAAGGATTTTTCACGGATAGTAGTACCGATGACCAAGCTAACATGAAAGGATGTGAAGTTTATATGGACCGGTAAGTGTGAGGAAGCATTCCAGAGCTTAAAACACTTATTGACCCATGCATATGTACTAATTGTTCTAGAGGGAATTCAAGATTTGGTAGTTTATACAGATATGTGTGGAACTGGATTAGGGGCTGTGTTAATGTAGAGAGATAAAGTCATTGCCTATGCTTCTCGTCAGCTTAGACCACATGAGGTTAGATATCCTACGCATGATTTGAAATTGGTTGTGGTAAATTTTGCATTGAAGGTGTGAAGACATTACCTAGTGGAAGAGAGGTTTGAGCTATAAACGGATCATAAGTCATTGAGGTATTTGTTCTCTCAAAACGATTTAAACATGATATAGCAGAGATGGTTAGAGTTTATTGCTACTTATGATTTTGGAATTGAGTACACTCCAAGGAAAGGAAATGAGGTTGCAAATGCACTTAGCAGAAAGCACTAGAATGCCATGTTGGCAATGATAGCAGAACGGAAAGATTTGGAAGTGTTGTTGACTTGCAGAGTGCAATGGAGATCTGAAGTTCGGTCTAGTAGAGGATCTTCTATGTTGTCTTGTTTAGAAGTTCGACCAGTTATTATTGAAAAGATTGCTTCAAAACAGATGGAAGATCTAGCATTAGTTGAATACATCAGGAAGTAAAGGGATGGAACGGAGAGCGATGACTTGAAGGATTTTAGTCTTGATCAGAACTGGTGGTTAAGAAAGAAAGATAGGTTTTGTGTTCTAAGTGTGGGAGACATAAGGAAGGAAGTTTTAGAGGAATGCAATCGTTCAAAGTTCACTATTCATCCGGAAGGAGCTAGGATGTATCAGGACATGAAGCGTGTGTCTTTTGGGAAGGTATGAAGAAGGATGTAGGCTTATGGGTAAAGCAGTGTTTGAACTACCAACAGGTAAACTCCAAACATCAGAAGCCAAGTGGGTTGCTTCAGCCATTAGATATTCCAGTATGGAAGTGGGATTCTATTTCTATGCATTTTATAGACGGGTTGCCAAGATCCAATAGAGGAAATGAAGGTATATGGGTCATAGTGGATAGATTGACCAAGAGTGCCCATTTCTTTCCGGTTAAGACTAGTAGGAATTCACCTGTTTTAGCTAAGTTATTTATGAAGAGTATAGTTAGACTTTATGGAATTGCTAGTAGTATAGTAAGTGATAGAGATTCTGTATCCACTAGCGAGTTCTAGAAGCATCTACATGAGATTTTAGGAGCCAAGCTTAAGATGAGTACCGCTTACCATCCGCAGACTGATGGAAAAACGTAAAGAGTTAACAAAGTCTTAGAGGATTTGTTAAGTGCTTGTGTGTTAGATTTAGGGGGGTCATGGGAAGACTATCTACACTTAGTCGAGTTTTCGTATAACAACAGTTATCAGGCTAGTATATGGATGACATCGTTTGAAGCTTTGTATGGAAGGCCATGCAAATTTCAAGTTTGTTGGTTAGAGACCAGAGATAGGTTGGTTCTTGGTCCAGATTTAATTAGAGAAGCTGTAGAGAAGATTGAGTTATTTCGAGTAAGGATGAAGGAAGCTCAGTCTAGGGAGAAGAGTTATGCAGATAAAAGATGGAAAGATTTAGAGTTCTCTGATGGAGATCATGTTTTCATTAAGGTGTCACTGATGAAGTGTGTGATTAGATTTGGGAAATCCAAGAAGCTGGGATCGAGATTCATATGACCATTTTCTATTATAGAGAGAATCGAGAAACTCGCAGACAGAGTAGAGTTACCGAATAGTTTCACAGGAGTCCGTGATGTTTTTCATGTTTCTCATCCAAGGAAGTGTGTTAGAGATCTGGAGTCTACTATAGCACCGACTGTGTTAGATGACTTAGTACTAGAACCAAATTTGACTAAGTTAGAAAGCCAATTCGTATAGTCGCGAGTGATGAGAAGAGGCTAAGGAATAAAACAATCAGACTAGTTAAAGTCTAGTGGAGCGACAGTGAGAGAGACTATACTTGGGAGACTGAGAATAGGATTAGAGTTTCTTATCCTGATTTGTTTGTTGGTATGTTTTAATTTTTTGTTTGTTTGGTTGTGTACCTTATCATAATTTCGAGGATGAAATTCTTTAAGGAGAGGAGACCATAACACCCTAAATTTTTAGTAACATTATTTATGATATTTAATTAGTTAAATTAAATTAAATATTGTGTTGATTAGGGAATTGAGAATTGTTATTAAATTAAGGGGTCATGCCATGTAAGCAATGAACTAAAGATGAGTTAAGATGAAACAGAGAAGGGGTAAAATAGGAAATGAGTAATCTTATACCTTAAACCCTTTTGAATTCATTTCATACGTTCATTTGAAATACTAAACGGATAATTAAGGCCAACTACCATTAGTAAGAACAAGAGGAAGAGAAGCTAAAGGAAGAAGATTAATCAATTCAAATCCATTCAAATCTTAAACTCCTTAACCTTAAAGCTAAAGTGAATAATGACCGCATCTCATATTTTCTATTGCTTTCGGTTTTAAGATTAAACCTGATTTATCTTGCAATGTTATGCCATGATTTTGAAGGAAAAAATATTTATATATGCTTGTTAAGATTTATACTCATTCATATAGGTTTTACGATATGTTTTAATATGAAAACCCAATTTATTGGCATCCAAATGCCTTGCAATTTTAGATTCAGATCAAAAATAAAATTTTAGATATGAGTTTCAAGTTTCATAATTTTATGAATTAATGTGGATTTTATATTGTTTTCTAGTAAAGAAAATGATTATTTGGGTTTAAAATAATTTAGGGCTAAATTATTTATTTTTGGGTCTGAAATTAATATATGTTGGAAAACATAATAAAAATTATCCTTTTTTGGAATTTTTGTAGAATTTTCCTTAGTGTTTTAATAGATGTATAAAATAAGGTATTGGACTTAAATGTTTTATATATTTATAAAAGGAGAAAGTGGTATTTTGTAAATAAATTAAAATGTTTATTTCTGAAATATTGGCAGCACTTTTAGAAAAAAAATTAGCAACCAATAATATTTTGACAAACAAGGCAGATTAGTTGAAAAGAATTCTTTTTAAAGTAAAAATCGGTTTTTAAATGCTTTTGGCATGTTTCGCCTCTTCCGGCATAGGCGTTTCGATTGAGAGCTTCCGCCTCCATTGCCATCGAAACTAATTCATACAGTATCAATAACTTGGTCCATAGTGAATTGGACAAAAGCGGAAGGTGTTGGGTCGAGACCATAGGTTTCGATGGGGTCGAAGCATGACTTTACTTTTTATTAAAACTACACTTGCTTTACTTTTGAAGGATATGCTTTCGATTTGGTTGGCTTTCAGCTAATTCAAATGTTTTAAAGAAAAGGTTTCAAATGGATTGCACCTTTGTTTTAAGTAAATGCTTTCGAAAGGTTGATTTCGTCACCAATACTTCTTTACTTAGGAATTGCTTTCGAAAAAATTCTTTCAACTTAAATGTTTTATGACCCTTTTGCTCCATTGAATGTAGAACCCAATGGTTTCGAAAGAGATGGTTTTCAACGGTTTCTAAAGGGTTTAATGTTTTAATGGTTTCGAAGGGGTGGTTTGATGTTTTAATGGTTTGATGTTTTAATGGTTTCAAAGGAGTGGTTTGATGTTTTAATGGTTTCGAAGGGGTGGTTCCACAATGGTTTCAAAAGATTTTAAAGGCAAGGTTTTTTCAATGTTTTTGAAAGGCAATATTTAAGTGATTTAAAGATAGGATGTCTAAGGTTTTAATGCTTTTGAAGGAAAGGTTTTTCAATGTTTTCGAAAGGGAAATTATGAATGGTTTTGAAAGAAATGTTTTGGCCTTTCAGCCTAGGTTATAAAGAAGGGTTTACTTGATTTCTAAAGGGGTACTTTAAATGGATTCAAAAGGGGTACTTTTAAAGGTTTAAATGTTTTCATCAACAAAGGTTTGAGTAAAGTATATATATATAACATGGCAAGGTGATTTCGAGTAAAGCATAGAGTATATATTTTCCTTGTTTAAATTTGATTTAAAGGTTTTAAATCAATTTGAGATGAAAAGGTTTTCAAGGAAAATTTAAGGAAAGGTTACCTTAAGTAAATAACTCAGATATTTGTGTACCTGATGGGACTGGTATACGGTTGCACTCTGTACGTTAGTTATTAGCCCCTAGCAAATTTAGTCCAATATTCCAGTGTGTAGGGTTTTGTCATAGGTAAGACTAAAATGATGTTACATACAGAAAGGGATACAATTATATAGAGGTAGGTTATCGGTGAGCCCGCAAAACCACTAGGATCAGTTGACCTGGATAAAGTAAGTTAGGGACAGACCGTCATGAAGAGGAGTATCTAACAAATGTTAGATTATTTGTTTATATTTTATGTTATGCCCCAGCCAGCCAAAGGATGTAGTTAGCCAAACAAAACTATAATGTTCGGATAGATAGTTCATTTGTTACCTGACATGTTTTTTTACATGATAATGCTTTATAGTTTTTAACTAGTTTTGGTTGTAGGATTATGATTTGCAAAAGATATGTTTTAAAAGGATGTTTGTGAGGGGAAACCCATTCTACTAAGTGGCATGGACTCACTTAATATCAAATAACCGAGATGTATAGTATTATTCACACCAAACTTTATGTCTGACTTGAAGTTTATGTTTTTCTCATTAAACTCTCGGGTGCTCAAAATTGATTTGAGTAGGCCGAGGGTTGAGGTTTACAGGTTATTAATAGGTTGGTGAATGAAGCTTCAAAAAACGAGCAGGAGGCTGACAGATAGCTATTTAGGAGTTGCTATTTAATTTGTTTGATTCTGTTGCGTTGCATTAAGTCAGTTATGACTATTTAGTACTCTGGCCATCCAAGGGGACGTTTTCATATGTCGCTCTTGGCATATTTTATAATAATTATATTTTATTTGAACCTAGGAAATGATTATGGGATTATGTAATGGAATATGAAACATGTTTTGTGAAATTTAATCAGAAAAGTTTTTTTGTGAAATCTGTGATTTTTTTTATATTCATATGCTTTTAATATTATGGATACCATTAACATTACTATATTTAGTTATCGGTAGTTAATACTATGGATGCCTATAGCATCTGTAGCGCTTAGCTTCGGGCCTCCAGGTAGGGGATGTAATAAATTCCTTCAAAGATGTGTAGAATAGGAAGTTTGTCGAATAATAGCTGGATCTATCTCATGAATACGGAAATCCACAAATAGATGATGGTACCCAATCAAGCTGAGAATTGGATTCTTTGTGAAAGTGCCAAAACGTTGACGCCAAAAATGAGCATCAACACCCAATAGAATCTATTAGAGATTGAACTATGGATGAAACTAAAACATAGCAAAAATCATTAAGGAACACGTAGATTTTTATAGTAGTTCGGCAAACTTGGCCTACGTCCACTTTATATTTTTATTGGTCTTCCACTTGATTTTGATTCAAGAACTTTTGGATCAGCCAAGATCCATTAGTACAAAAGCAAAGAATAAAAATGCAGAGCCTTGATAGAGAAAGGATGATCCCTTTTCTGACGCCAAGCCTGTTGTATTTATAAGGGAAGACGTGCACAGATCAGACTAAAATTTTGGTAGAAGTTTTAGGAGACCAAGACGAGGCTATGTGAAAATTTGTGGGAACCCATTCGGCCTACAATATGGATTCGTTCTGATTCCTAGGGATCTCATGCCAAATTTCATGCAATTTCGACATATGGTTTATGAGATATCGCATTTTCCGTGAAGTAGTGTTGCTTGAATTCTGATTTCTACTAATCCCTCCAAATGGAGTTATATCGATCCCTCCAACTTCCTCCAATTGGAATGAGATCCCTAAGGCTGTTCCATATGTTGTAGTAAGCTTATACTCCAAGTTTCATGCAGATAGCATGTGTAGATTTTGAGTTATTGACCGATCATCGCTACAAAATTGAGTTGTGGATTTCGTGCACATATTATCATGCACGTCAACTGATCCGAAGATGAAGCACATAGACTTTGAAGGTATGCTTCAGACTTTAGTGAAGATGCCAAACATTTTCATTTGGTTTGCGTTTAATCATTTTTGGTTAAGTACATAGCCAAGCGATAGTTATCGACTACTTTGGAGTGATCGATATCGACCACTATTGATGATGGCTGATTTGGCCTATTTTGACATGGACAATGGGGAGGCATCGAGGAGCATAACACGATGGTTTGTTTGTTCGATCGACATCGATTTTGGTGTTACTGCACTTTGACGAGTTGTTTGGCAGCAAAGCAAGGATGTGGCACTTCGACGCGATGATTCCATGATTTGACAATGATGATTTCATTATGTGAAATGATGGCTTCGAAGTTGGATGGTTGCACTTTAGGATGTAGAGTAGGTGACGATGAGTTTGATTGGTGGAACCGTCGAAGGAAGGTTATGGAATGGACGATGATATTCTATGGCTGACATTGGCTGTCTAGAATATTTTCCAAGTCAAGGGATGCACAATGACATTCTTTGACTGACGATGGCTGTCTAGAATAGTTCCCAACCACAACACTTCAAATAGGAGTTATAAGGACAATTCCAGAATGACCTCTACTATGGATGGCATGTGCAAAAGAGATCATTGATATTCATAGGTTTTGTAGTGTACTTGTAGAGCAAGGGTGTGGGGATGCTAACTTGGATCATAGATGATCCGATCCATTTACCTTGGATTACCAAGTAGGGAGTCTAGTTCCTAGGCTTTTGAGTGGCATGGATTGAGCACCGAAAGACCAAGACGTTGAGTAGTCCTTGGCTAGGGTGGTCATACGAGTATCATATATCCAATGCACTGAGTGAGTGAATGTGAGGATGAATGATGGATGCTATGTTTGTTTGATTGTTTCTATCACCTTAGGGATGTCACATGATGTAGATATTATCGATGCCGATATCTAGACATCCTTAGTACTTTAATGTATAGTACATTCACGATGACTATGATAGCATATATCCTATGTTAAGTGCTAACTCTTTGGATGCAGAGATAGGTTCGATATGATTCTCCATACTCTCTGTTCCATATACTATACTGACTTTTATAGTGTTTTGAGATTTTTTATCGCTCACTCCAGACTGTTGTCTTACTTGAGATTTTATGTTTTTCTTCCTATTACCTTGGGTACTCTTAAATGAGTAGACTAGATAGAGAGTGTAAACAACACTTGAAACTATGCAGATGGACTAGCAGAAGGTGATGCTTTCTCATATTATATTTTGAGTTTATTATTGTTTATTCCACTGTGTGACATTATGGAGCCTTGATAGTGTTGACTTACTAATATTAGTGATATTTTATCAATTGTATAAACTTTATTACTATTTTGTATAACTATATGAGCCTATGTACTATGATTATGTGGTTTATATGGTTATTACTGTCTCACCTGTTTTATATTTGTGATGACTATTATATTTTACCTGATGCACTGTGAGATATACAAAAGGTTATGTGATTCTGTGATGTTTTATTTTCTGCTCTTCTCTTCTATTCCCTTCTCTTCTTTTCTATTCCTCTTCTCCATTTCTTTTGCTTTCCCTTTACCACTGTCCTGCATCGGCTGGATGCTCCAACAGTGCACTATTCAGTTATATAAGCATTAGTGGCGTAGGGCGGTCGATACATTTGGTATCAAAGTGTGACGACCCGGAATTTTTAAGCAATTTAAATCGGAATATTTAATCAATTTTAAATATTCAATAGTATAATTTTCAATTGAATTACGAATATCATAATTTATTTGATAATTAGTTATCGAATTAAATTACTTGAATTTGAATAACATGTTGAATCTAGAGTTTTAAAGCCTGTTAAAAATAATTTGAAGGGTTATAGAATTTATATTGATAACAATGAAGATAGTAAAAGTGTTGGAATTAAATTTGGAAGTGTTTTGTTCAGTTTTGAAATTTTACTGTTTAAATTGAATAAAAAAAATAGCCTTCCGAGGCACAGTCTCGGAATTCGATGAAAGCAGCTCCGTTGGATCCGAAATATTTTATTATTATCGGATTTCAAATCTTGTAGTGTTTGGAGTTGTTGTGTGAGCATATGACGTACAAACGCGCTTAAATTTATATTGAATTCAATGTAATTTATTCTTTGTTGGCTAGTCAAATTAATTCCACACCAGTGCTTTTGTTTTCTCCATCAAAACATTTCCTTCACTTCAAAGTCAAAGCCATTGCCGCCTCTCTGCAAGTTGAGGCGTATACGTTTCTGATTCCTTCTCGCGTACGTTTTTTTTAGGGCATATAAGTCCATCTCTTTTTGTTCAGAAAAAAAAATAAGAGCCGAACTTTTCGTTTTATTCGAAACAAAACGTAAATCGCTCGAAGGAAAAAAAATGGCCACTCATTTAAAATTTCGTTCGAATCGAACGTAAATCAAGGTATAACCTCGATTCCAAATCGATTCGAAAAGGGGAGAGATCGAGTCGCGATTTAGGGCGGATGCTGTTCGATTCCTCCACGTTGAAGCTCTCGCGCGCATTCATTGGTGACAACTGGCGTGGCGAGGGGCGATGGGTTTTGAGAGTCGCGTGATGGTATTGTGGTCGGCACCGAACTTGAAGTCGCGACGTGGGCTTCGCGACTGATTCTGGCGCTCGTGTAGGGTGGTTTCGCGTGAGGCTTTGGGTTGTTGTTATGTGATGAGGGGAGTGATGAGCTTGTTAGGGATTCTGGGAACGCAATGCTGGGTGGTGGACAGAGGCAGGGTCTTCGGTAGTCTCGAGTTACGGCAAAGATCGATGTCGTGATGAAGTCGCGACGGCAGATCGAAGTTTCGAGGGCAGTAAGGTATTCTTTGTTTTTACAATTTAAATTTGGGATTTAATAGATTGCTGTTAAAATTTAAATTTATATACAGAGAAAGTTTGGACTGCAACAAAGTATATAAATATATACAGATTATAAATTTAATAATAAAACATATATATAGATAAATATATGGTTGCAGTAAAAGAAAAAAAAAGAAAAAAAGAACTTATATAAGATTTGAAAAAAATAAATAGGCAATCGAAAATGTTGGAAGTGATATTAAGAAATCAGATTTCAACTCATGTAGACTAGTCTATTTATAAAATAATATATTATGGATATAGATTTGCTTAACGAACTCATTTAATCATTTTAGTGGTTAAAAATATTTTCCAATATCCTACTAGTTTATTTTAAAAAGAAGTGGATTTGATGATTTAACTATTTTAATTAACTTATTTAAATTATTGGGTTACTAAAGATAATGTGTTAAAGAAAATTATTAGTTTAAAGATGTTAAATTAAATTGAATAAATGGAGTTAGTCATTTGATTACTTCAAATGTTAATAAATTGTATAAATGTTTATACAAGGTTATAAACCGGGAAAACCAAGACAGAATTGAAGTGGACTGCAAACGACTGTAAAGGTGAGTTAATCTCACTCAGTTTAAATTTAAATTTAAATGATTAAATTTAAATAATTGTTTGAACGGCTGAATTGATTGATGTGGTATAGTATGATATTTTGAAATTGGCATATTATATTGTGCTAACATTTGTGGATGCAGGGAAAACAGGTTAGAGGGATCCAACTGGACCCCTCACATTTATTTAAATTATTCGATATTCTCTGTTGTGATTATTTGATATCCTATGATGAGTTATATTGGAATATTGAATGTTATGGTTTGATTGGATATTTGGGTATAATGAATTACCAAAATATATGAATTGGATTGTTGAAAAGAAATTAAAAGGAAGTAAATTTGTGAGCGAAATATAGAAAGTTTGAATAAAATAAGAATGAATTGAAAAGAAATAGAAGTAATATGAAAATGATAATAAATAACTTCAAGTATGAAGAGAAATAGATTTTTGAATAAAATGAAATTGATAAATTGTAAACTTAAGTATATCAATTAAAGAAATAAAGAACTATATAAAAATTCAGAGTTTAAATTTATTTAAAAGAATAAAGAAGTAATTGAGAAATCTAAAAATTGGAATTTTTAGTTAAAATATTTTTAAATCATAATCGGGAAAGGAAATCTGAAATTAGTAGATTCTGACTTAAAAGGGAATAAATTGGAGATCAATTAGGGAAATTAATTTAAGTTGGGATTTTCTCTGGATAACGAAGTACATTTTTTTTAAGTAAATTTTTAAATAAATTTAAAGGTTTTAAAGTTGTTGTAAAAAGCAAGTTTTGGCTAATATTTAAATTCTAAAGCAAGTATTTTCTCAAACCTATTATAGTAGTAATTATTTAAAGAGTGACTTAGTATTTTGTTTTCAAAAGTAAAAACCTGGTTTTATATTTTATAAAGTAACCTTATTTTCTCATATAGTATGTATTTTTAACAAATTATTTAAGTAGTTTTATCCTAAATGTTTTAAAGTATATTTCAAAGTAAAGTGTTTTAATTTATTTTAAAATCTAGTTTTGTGCTTGGTGATTTCAAAGGAGATAGAAAATATTTGGGAAAGTTTATTCTAAAAAGAAAGATGGTTGAAACTGTTTTCAAAGGATTGAAAATAGAAATATATCTTGTGAAGATATTTTTGGAGATTAATAAATAATTTGGGAAATTATTTATTGGTTGATGGTTGTTTGTGAATATAAATTGATAGTTAAATAACCGACTATCAATATTGGACAAATGCGTTGATCGTTTCGAAGAGTTCGGGATCGAGATTATTTTCTCGAAAACCACTTCGATCCGGTTTGTACGTTTCGTGCGAAAAACGTGTTCGGAGTCGAAGATGGAGCAGTGAAGTGCAAGGGCTAGTCGCTACTAATCCTGAGGATATTTCCAAAATGGATGTAGTAGGAATAGTGCCTTCGGTTCCGTTCGAACCCGGGACGGACTTGTATGGATGAATGCTTGCGAAACATCGTCAGGTGGGCGATGAGCATTCTAAGTAAAAACGTTCTAAAGGTAACGCTTAGCCTCAAGCCTCATCAACCGGGAATGGCTGAAAATCAGGGGATATGCAGCAAGGTTAGGTGGGTCATGCCCAAGCAGGACAAGATAATTCCCCTGTCTAGATGTCCCTTATATATTTCGGCTTAGTGGGTGGTTGGTCGCGCCAACCACGGGGTTTATCTTGTTCGGGACTGTTCAGTAAGGAATGGTTCCGGCCTTGTGTTGCAGGGGATGAAGGGAGTAATCCTCGGTACGGTGATCTAGGCCCCGTACTGTGACAGGTGGTACCCCAGTGCCTAGTCATTGTTGAAAATCCATTTTCCCTACGAGCCTTGTACGAGTTTTGTTTGTATTACCCACTCTCTGGCTAGTAGCTGGAATTTAATAATGTAACAATTTTGACTATTTTATAAGTATTTGTATATCGACCCTATTATAATATCAGAGGATTTCTATAAAAATTGTTTTAACTATCGTAAGGTAAAAACCCGACATGTTTATTTGTGGCATGGTCTTACGAGATGCTTTTGTTTTCAAAGGATTTTTGAAACTTTAATAATCAATTGGGTGTGATTTTCTCACGCTGGTATTCCAGACTGACTCGGGTATTATTTAACTACAATGCTCGGGTCAGACCGAGTATTATAGGATACAGGATATGATGATGTGGAGCTCCGGAGACACGCTGGATGACGATACGTACTCTCGTACTTGTTTATATATATTCCGCTGTTTGAATTGTGTATCCATGGTATGATATTGGTGTTGAGCTATGATTGATGTACTCTGATGATGTAATATATAAACAGAAATATTTGATGTTGAGTAAAGATTATATATTATCTATTATATTTTATTCCGCTGCGATGGTTAGATTCTAATGTTGATTTTGTTTTCTCTTCTTCTACCTCTTCTTCTTTAACCCTAATGGTTCGTATTTCTGTACAACTTGAGTTGATTTAGGTAGAATAGTGTTGACTCAAGGGGTACAGATTTGCGGGCTGTTACACAAAGCATAGGTTACGTGATTAACCTAAGCTGATACCGTGAGCGTAGAGATAGGATAGGAATTATCACCTTAGAATGGATCGAGAGTATACCTATATGCTAGAGAGTGCGTATTTGTTATATATTTTGATTTTTAAAAGTATATAGTAGATACGTTGTATTATACACAAGAGCACTGTTGATGTTGTTTTCTCTATCAGAGACTGGTCATTCTTATTATAGAATAGAAGTGATCTGACATACGGGAAACATTGCTATCGCCTCCATCTCTGGAGTTAAGATTGGGCAGAATCAAGGACCACTAACCTTGATTTATAGAATATGTTCGTAAAGATAGAGCGAATAATTTTCTGAAATGTCCAAGCCATTCTAAATGATTATAGTGCTCAAGTAAAAATTCCTAGAGTCAAGTTTGCAGAGCTATATAAAGATTACGTATGTCTAAGAGGCAGATCATACCTTAGACATGTATTGAGGTGCAAGATGAGATGATATTTGAGAAAGAATCTTCAATGATTGGAGTTAGATGACACCATGATTTAGAAGTTAACCTTTATAAGACTTCAGGTACGAAGAATGGACTGGTGAAGTGCCCATATAACTTCGATTCTCGAGGATCATTTTACTTGGGATCTGTTCATAGTTTGCATCAAAAAGGAATTTATCTCGATTTTTCAAAAGTCGGTGTTTTTTAAATGGTTCACCAACCTAATGTAAAGCGATATGTTTGTACTAGATTATGTGATGGAATTTGATGAGATATTGAAGTACGGTCTATCTTCCGTAATACTCCACAAAAAAGGAATGAAGAATTTGTCATTGGGTTGAGTGATCATCTTGGGAAGCTATTGATTGGTAATATTGACTACAGCTTCGAGTAGTTGATCGAGAAAGCTATATGATGTGAGAGTCTAGACCTAGTATGAAGGATTGTCCTGAACCAGTTAAGGATTTTCCTAGACCTAGCCGCGTAAAGGAGGTGCTGTCAAAATTTTCCATGACATAAGCCAAAATTGAGAGAAAAGTCAATGTATATGATATTAGATGTTGACGATCATTGACAGAGTCAGTAATATACGATAATTAGTTGACTTGTCTTTTGATTAGTGAGTTGGCACATTTGGTTTCCATTGTTTGTTTCTTTGGAAATAAGTGCGTGACTTAAATGTTTGGCTTAGCCACTTTAATCTTGGATTTGATAGTGACTGTACCTAGGGATGAGAATGACAGGTCCCAGCTAATTTCGAGTCTATTCCCTTTGTTGCGATCACTTTTAGTGATTGTTGTCTTGAGAGGATAAGTGATGTTTTCTCTTGTATCATTGCTTATGCGATGGTATTTGGTTCTATTGCCTTATCCTTGGGATCTCGAGGATGAAATCCTTTTAGAGAGGAGAATATAATGGCTCATTAAATAATTGATTTAAATATTGAATCATTAATTAATTGACGGTCCCAAAAATACGACTTTTCGCATATGATCGAATCATATAAGGATCATTATATTTAAAGATCGGACGATCTGATGGCTAAAATGATCTAGAAAAGTGCGAAATTATCATCTCGGAGCGTTGTCTTAAATAGATGTGAAATTTATTCCATTGGGATTAGAATAATGAGGTGATGTATGCCAACGAGTTTCGTTACGATCAGACGCATCATGTGATCGTACGAGCTCAAAACGCAACATGGTCCATTTGAGAAATCAAATAAATAATAATATTATATTAATATAAATAACACCTGCATTGTTTCCCATTTTTACTTTGCTAGTAAACCTAGAATGAATGGCCGCCTCCCTTAAATCCTCTTTAAAAAATAAAATCGAACAATTGAGTTAACTAAAAATCAAAAAACCAAATCCGTTGAGATCGTATGGAGGACAACTTCCCATTGATCGTGGCGGAATCGGGTGTGATCATATGGAACTACAGGCAATGATAAGCAAAATGGAGATTACTGTTGGATTTCTCTATGAAAAGTGCACCTTTTCCAGAAATCGCATTAATTCCGATCAAGTGATACAAAATAGGTTCATGCATGCATGAAAAGAGGAGCTCAAGCTTGCGTATTTGTAGGTTGATCCGAGCATGGAGTCTCCGGATCCGCCATGGAGCTTATGCATAGAGGAGCGCATTGGCGAAAGCGGTTCGTCGGTTTTTTGAGAAATGAGGTAGAAAAGAGAAGAAAGGGTATGCATGTAAGTGGATTCATGTATAGGCTTTGTGCATGGCTAATTTGGGGAAGAAGAAGGAATTATGAAAGGGGATTAGCTAGTGAAGGTAATTAACAAATTAATTGGTGAATTAATTTCTTAAATAATTCGTTATCTTATATTATGTGTATCTTCTGCATACGAGTTCCGTTTTGAACGTCATATCTTGCATTGCGGTCATAATGGAGAGCTTTACGACTTGGTGATGTTTTGGATAGATTTGGTTAAGGTGAGTGATATTGTCTCTCACTATACTATGATTGTAAGTACAGTATTAAAATGACGTTTTGAAATGTTTTCTAAATTTAAAATGTTATTTCTAAAAAAATTAAACCTATATTTTAATTTGACGATATTGATATCACATTTTTCCCATTCACGCACTAATTTGACGATATTGGTAGATTCAGACTATTTTAATGTTAACCCTATGTTATCCCATATTGGTTGCTTGGATGTATTGTATTGGTTATTATAGATATACACTACTATAGATATATCTTAGTTTTTTGAGTAGGCCTAAGGTAGCTACGGTGACCCGTATTTCTAACGGTAAGATATTTAAATAATTGATTTAAATATTGAATCCCAAAAATATGATTTTTGCATACAATCGAATCAGGAATAGAGACCACTTCCGCTGAGTTTGTGTCGACATTGCGAATTAAAATGACTATAACGATCGCTATATTTGGAGGTCGGTTTATCTGATGGCCAAAACAATCTCGAAAATCATGAAATTATCATACTAGAATGTTGTCTCGAATAATGATGAAATTTATTCGATTGGGACTGAAATAATGAGGTGATGTACATTGATGAGTTTCGTTACGATTGGACGCGTCGTGTGATCGTACGAGCTTGAAACGTACGACGGTTCGTTTGAGAAATCAAATAAATAATAATATTATATTAATACAAATAACACCCCCACTCTCTCTCTCTTTCATTTTAATTTTTTTTGTAAATCCAAAATGAATGACCGCCTCCCTAATCCTCTTTAAAAAATTAAAATCGAGCAAACCACTTAACTAAAAATCATGAAACCAAATCCATTGAGATCGTTGGAGGAGGGCTTTGCATTGACCATGGAGGAATTAGGTGCAATTACCATTGGCGACATCGTCCTTCTCCTTAGCCGATCTAGGGTTTGATCTAGGCAGAGCCACAAGCAATGATAGGCGAAACAGAGATTAGGATTTCTCTTCGCAATGTGCACCTTCCCCTAAAATCTTGTCATGTCTGATCAAGTGCACAAAATGCGTCTGTGCATGCGTTAAGGGAGGAGCTTTAGGTTGCATATTGGAAGGTTAAGTCGAACATGGGTATCCGTCGTGGAGCTTGTGCATAGAGGAGAAAGTTGGTGAAAGAGGTTCGTCAATTCGTTGAGAAATGTGGAAGAAAAGAGGAGAGAGAGTATGCATGTAAGCGGGTTCATGTATAGGTTTTGTAAATGGCTAATTTGCAAAAGAAGAAGAAATTATGAAAGGGGAGTAGCTAATGAAGATAATTAAAAAATTAGTTGGTGAGCTCTATGACTCGGCGATGGTTTGGATAGATTTGCTTGAGGTGGGTGATATTCTCTCTCACCATATTATGGTTGTTAGTATAATAGTAAAACGACGTTTTGAAATGTTTTCTAAATTTAAAATATGATTTCTAAAAAAGTTAAACCTATATCTTATTTTATAAAAAGAGTTAAAAGTGTTTTAAAATGGTTCTAAATTAAATATCACATTTTCCCATTGGCGCACTAATTTGATGATATTGGTAGATTCAGACTATTTTTATGTTAATCACATATTATCCCACATTGGTTGCTTGGATGTATTGTATTGTGTTATTATAGATATATGTAGGCTACTATAGACATATCTATGTTTTTTGGTTGCATGTCCGCTTGATTGTTACTTGGTTGAAAACACCATTCAATGATGGTAGAGGATAAGAAAATATTCTATATGATAGGATTTATGTAAAGATTATCGTGCACGTTGACTAATCTAAAGATAAAGCACGGTGAGCTTTGAAGATATTCTTCGAGCTTCACTGAAGATGTCGGACATTTTCATTTAATTTGTATTTAACCATTTTCGGTTAATAATATGACTAAGGTAGTCTTTATCGACTACTCTGGAGTGGTCGATATCTACCACTATTGATGATGGCCGATTCAGTCAATTTTGACATGGACAATAGGAGGCTTCGAGAAGAACAATGTGATAGTTTGTTTGTTCGATCGATATTCGATTTTGGTGTTATTGCTCTTCGACAAGTGGTTTGGCGGTGAAGCAAGGATGTGGCACTTCGACGATGATGATTTCATTATTCGACGATGATGATTGCATGATGATCCTTAGTGCTTTGATGTATAGGACACCCATGATAACTATGAAGAGTACCATTTATCTTATGTTATTTTCTAACTCCGTGGTTACAAGGAGAGATCAGGTAGGATTCTCCATACCCTCTGTTCCATGTACTATACCGACTTTTATATGTTTTGAGATTATTTATTGCTCATACTAGACTGTTGTCTGACTCGAGATTTTATGCTTTGCTTCTCATTATCCCAAGTATTCTTAAATGAGTAGACTAGATAGCAGGTGTAAACAGAACTTGGAGATATGCAGATGGACTAGCAGAAGGTGACGCTTTTTTATATTTATATTTTGAGTTTATTATTGTTTATTCCACCGTGTGACACTATGGAGCCTTGTCAGTGTTGACTGACTTACTATTATTAGAGAAACTTTATCTGTTGTATAAAATCTATTACTGTTTGTGTAACTGTATAAGCCTATGTACTCTGATTATGTGGTTTATATCATTATTACTGTCTCGCTTGTTTTATATCTTTAATGACTATTGTATTTTATCCGATGTGCTGTGAGATATATAACAAGTTATTTGATTGTGTAATGTATTATTTCTTGCTCTTCTCTTCTAACCCTTTCTCTTCTTTTCTATTCCTCTTCTTTATTTCTTTTTCTTTCCCTTGAAATTGTCCTACATTAGTCAGATGCTCCAACAATGCACTATTCGGTTATATGAGCATCGGTGGTGTAGGGCAATCATTACAATAGTAGCATTGTTAACCTATTTGATGAAAGAGCATTAGACTTTTATTTGAGACACGGGGTGCGGACACAGTTTAGGAGTCTAACCGAGAGGTTGACGAGTGCACCAATGATTACTAATTCCGAGCAAGAATGAGGAGACGGTAGTATGCATATACCTATGATACTTATCTAGATGTAGTATTAATACTGGAAGGTAAGGTTGTTCCATGTTAGTCTACAACTGAAACTGCACGATAGGAAGTATACGACTCTTGATTCGGAGTTTGGGGCGATAGAGTTTGCTTTGGGGATTCGGAGGAACTATCTACTAGGAGAGGAGTTGGAGTTGTTCAGTGACTCCACATCATTGGAGTGTCTCTTCTCCAAGGTGGATCTTGACCTTCGACGGTGACGACTAGAGTTCTTAGCCTTCTATGGATTTGACATTTCCTATTCGTTCGTAAGGGAAATGTTGATGTTGATGCTTAAAGTGGAAGAAATACCAGTTGGGAGCAATATTCCTAAAGTGGATATTACTTGAGTTTACCATTGGTTATGACTTTTGAACTCGATGAGCTATGGCTTGAGATAATGGCTGGTTTAACCATCATACCTACTCTGATTTAGCGAATCAATATTAATTAGAGGCATGAGGCTAGACTAATGGAGATCATGGCTTAGTTAGTGGAACAAGTAGGGTCTATAGAGGTGATATAGTGTAGACTAACCAAGACTGTTGGTTCTGTAGGGATGAGAGATTGTTTATTCTCGAGTAGTGGGAACATACATTTATAGAGTGCATGATTAGATTGCCGATGACTAAGGACGCTGTGATAACATTAGAGTCATGGTCGATTGATTGACGAAGAATGCTAAACTTTTATTCCTTAAGGCTAATAGAACGACATCCGTATTTGTCGAGTTAAATGTAGGATAAATAGTGTGATTCCATTGTGTGCCAGGAGCATCGTTAATGGCTAAAGCCTATTGTTTGATAGTGGGTTTGGGAGAACTTACAAGAGTTGTTTGGATATTTGGCACCAAATTGACTATAAGATTGAGATTGAGCCGGTAACTTCAAGATCTCCTAGGCCTATTTATACCATAAACATGATACAAAATAGGTTAGGAGGAGGACAGTGTAGTAGTAGAGGTTCAGTGGAACCAAAGCGGACATGATAGGATATGAATGACCAAGAAGAGCATGAGGGCCGCTTGTCCAGAGCTCTTTAGATGGTGAGATTTAATTTTATCGTCGGTTTTCATATTAGACATCATGTTTGATGTTTTACACTAGATAGTTTATTATCCTGCTTACTAGAATATGCATGGATGTTACTTTTTGGTGGTAGATCTCATGTATGCATGTTTGGTGTGGGTTGTTCACATTTGATATGATAGCCTATGCTTATATGGTTTTTAGGCATGCGAGATAAGTATGGTTTGATATAGCATACTTATTTGAGACGATTTCTATATATGATCTAGTATATTTATACATATGATGTACATATATCTTTGTTGTATTAAGAGTTTTCCTAGACTTAGCAGTGCAAGGAGGTGATGCCGAATTTTTTAAAGATCCGATCGGCTTTCAATGGCCTATGAGTGAGAAGACTTTCTCATTACTTTGTAATTTCAAGGACAATATTCTTTTAAGAAGGGGAGAATGTAATAACCATATTTTTAACGATAGGATATTTAAATAATTGATCTACATATTTATCATTTATTAACTGAAGGCCCAAAAATATGATTTTTCGCATACGAACGAATAAGGACTTGAGACCACTTCCATTGAGTTTGGATTGACGTTGCATATTGAATGAGTATAAGCTTCGCTGTATTGGAGATTGAAAGATCCAGTGGTCGAAACGATCTCGAAATGCGTGAAATCAGCTTTTCGAGGCACAGTCTCAGATAGCGATGGGATTTATACCATTGGATCTGAAAAAATAAGCTGACGTATACAAATGAGTTTCATTGCCATCGAATACATCATGTGATCATATGGAATCCAACATACGATCATTTATTTGAGAAATCAAATTAACAAAGAATATTATATTAATATAAGTACCCTAAATCACTCTCCCTCTTTCTCATTTCCATTTCATGGTTACTGTTTCATTTGGAAATCCATGGCCACACCTCTCCTTGACATTCATATATCAAAATCTATGGATTCGGGCAATTAAAAATGAAAAGATCAAATTCATTGTACTTGGAGCGAGACAGGCTTCAAATCCATATAAGCTTGAGCACGTGCGACACGTTTGGTTATGATCGATCCATCCATGGCCGATTAGGGTTTGATTTTATTAGAACTGGAGACTGCGAGGGGCAGATCGAAAATTACCATTGTGATTCTTGCATGAAGGGGAGTGCATGGCTTTTATTTGGTGGCATATGACACACCAAGGTAGATCGCGTCAATTACCTGTAGCATGCCCAAATCCCAGGTTGCGATCTCCTAGGGATGATTGAGCTCCTCAATTTTGGGTCACTAGTAAAGAGATTGAGTACTGTGACAATTTAGAGAAGACGGATTGCGGTTTCATTGAGTATTGAGTGAGAAATCAAGGGATGAAGGTTGTGGCCATGCTTGGATGTGCACAAGCGTATACAACATGTACATGGGAGAAGGGGAAGAAGGGTTAATTGCTAATTGAGAAGATTAAGGGTTTGGTTATTTTTAATTAATTAATCGATAATCTCTTTTCTTATATCCGTCATATCTTTTGCATACGAGGTGGATGCAATTTCTTGCATTGTGCTTGTGATGGAGAGATCTACGCTTTGGCAATGGTTTGGATTGATTTTATTATGGCGAGTGATATTGTCTCTCGCCATGCTATGATTGATTGTATAGTATTAGATAGATGTTCTACAATGATTTTGGTTTTAAAATGTGATTTTCTTATACTTATACACCTGATAAATTTTTATAAAAGAAATTAAAACATTTTAAAATGATTTATGTCAAATATCATATATTTTTTCATCAACGTGCCATATTTAGAGAATTATTAGGTTTAGGCCATTTTTGATATGATTTCCCCATTGGTTGATATAAATGCATTACACACGTTGTATATATGCTATATTGGATGTATGTATGCTTGTTGGTTGCATGATTGCTTGTTTGGTTGTTTGATTATTTTTTGTTGAAAACGTCGATTTAACGGGGATCAAGTGTTAGGGAATATCTTGTACTTTGGGGTTTCATACACGCGAAAATCCAATAAACAAGATAAGTTATGGAGGAAGGTTAGGATACGTGCTGATGGATCTAAAGGTGGTAGCCAAGGCTTTGGCCTTTAGGATGGATGCTGGACGTTTCCATTTGGTTTGTACTTATCCATTATGGTTAAGTACATGGTATTACTACCGTAGAATGGTCAGTGTCCTTCACTGTTACTAATTGGCAATTTGGTCGATATTTGGTTTGGACGTTGAGGAGATTTGTTGATGCGCGATTTGATGGGTTTTTTATGTGACAGACTTAGAGTCTTCTTGTGATTGCTCTATGAAAAGTGATTTAGATGGTGAGGCGATGATGTGGCGCTTCATCATTAGAGTTGGTACTTCGAATTATGACTGGACGGTGTATAGAGTAGGTTCCAAGGTTGATAGTTTCAGGACTCCATAGATCACGCTGGATGTGTGTTGGTTCGTTCACAATATGAGGGATGGCAATGTACAACATGACAAAAAGCCTTGTATCTTCGGTTTGTGACTTATGGGGGTAGTAGGTACTGAAGGTTAAACACTTTGTATCTTCAATCTATGACTCGAGTAGGTGGTAGGTACCATAGTAGCTTATGGTAGGGGTTGTGTAGTGGAGGAACATGGTGGGTTCTAGATAGTGGAACTTATATTGAGGTAGGAGGACATGAATGGATATGCTTTTGCTAAGTGATCATTGATGATTCAGAGTATTTTCTATTGTACTCGATGTAGGTGTATTGTATAGCGGGGATGCCCATGGATTGGATACGAGGATCTGTATACCTTGGACATATGGCTTTGGGTTTAGTGTCCAACTTTAGGTTGCGAGACACATATCCAGCTTTGGGCTGCAAGATACGAGAGTACAAAGGAGAACCGGGATTTCCACTAGTCTCTGGCATGGGGTCCATACGAGTTATCATATATCTAGAGCATATTGTGTGACAATTAGTATTGTTTGATGGATGCAATGTTTGTTATGATTGCTTCTCTCGCAACTTGTCATCCTAGGTATGTAACACAAGGTAGGTATTATGCATAAGGAAACCTAAACACCAAACAGTTTACTTTGTATGGAGTAGGTATTGTAGATGGAGATACCTAGGCACCCCGACAGTTTACTGAGTAAGTACCCTTTTATGATGTTTTAGAGTAGCATATTATCTATGTTATTTACTTACTCTTTGGCTATAGGAACATGTCGGGTATGATTCGTATACCCTCTGTTCCGTATACTATATCGACTTTTATAGTATTTTGAAATTATTTATCACTTACCCAAAGTTTTATGCTTTGCTTCTTATTATCTTGGAGTTGATGCCAAAAATTGGCATCAACACCCAATATAATCTAGTAGAGTTTGAATGAAGAATGAAATTAAAACAAAGCAGAGATTATAAAGGAACACAGAATTTTTATAGTGGCTCGACAATCTTGGCCTATGTCCACTTCATATTTTTATTGATCTTCCACTTACAAGAATGTTTGGATCAACTGGGATCTGTTAGTATAAAAGTGAAGAATAAAAATGGCAGAGCCTTGGTAGAAAAGTAGGACCCTTGTTCTGATGCTATGCCTGCTATATATATAAGGGAAGACATGCACGGATTGGACTGAAAGGCAGAAGGTTTGGAAGACTAAGACGAGGCTACACAAAAATTTATAGACCCATCGGGGCCCATAATAAGGATCGGTACAGAACCCTATTGATGCCTCTAAATGGGCTTCGATCCCTTTAAGGATACCCCATGATGTTAGCTACTTGCTCCTTAAGTTTCATGCAATTCCAACGTACGGTTTGTGGGATATCGCATTTTCCATGAAGTAGTGTTACTTGAATTTTGATTTATGCCGATCCCTCTAAAGGAATGGGTATCGATCCCTCCAATCTCTTCCAAATGCCATGCGACCCCTAGAGAAGATTCTCCATGTTGTATTATGCTTAGCCTCAAAGTTTCATGTTGATACCGTATGTAAATTTTGAGTTATGGACCGATCAATGTTGAAATATGTAGTGAAAGCTAAATATAGACAATCCCTTTTATACCGATCCCTTTTATACCGATCCCTTTTAATATGTGAAGTAATTTTCCCATAACTTGAGAATACGAACTCCAAATGTCTCAAAACTTGAACTATAGCCTCATGGAGCCTTCCTTGTCACTCAATAACGACCTTATCAAGTTTGGGACAAAAATTGAGGATATGTATTGATCCCTTAGGGAAAGGGTAGTCACTGATCCCCCACTTAGTGTAGGCATTATTCCATACTTAGAATTTTCTGGAGAGCCTATCTCTTAGTCTTGGTTGATCGTCACTTCATATCTTGCCTGCATTTGATCTCTGAGCCTAATATTCATCTCCCTGGGTTGTCTTCCTCAATGATCATCTAGTCTAACTTGTCCAGTCGATCTTAATATAGCCAGGCCAAAAGGATGGATAACAACTGGGAACTCTTAATTGAGTAGATTAGAGATGAGGTGTGAATGACATAAGGAGTTCTGCAGATGGACTAGCAGGAGGTGATGTTTACTCGTACTTATATTCAAGCTTGTTATTGTATATTCAGCCGTGTGACACTGTGGAGTCTTGCTAGTGTTTGACTTACTATTATTTGAGATATTTTATTAGTTAAGTCTATGTATCAATTGTATAAACTTTTTTATTGTGTTGTATAAGTTTGTGGATCTTATACTTTGATGATTAGTTCATATTGTTATTACTATCTCGATTGTTTTATATTTGTGTCGATTATTATATTTAATTTGAGATGTGAGATATACGACAGGTTATGTGATTATTTGATGTTTCCTTTTTCTTCTTTTCCATTCTCTTCCCTTATATGTCCTCTTCTTTACGTCTTTTCTTTCCTTTGACAATCGTTTTGCACCGGAGGTGTAGGGCGGTCGTTAGATGTATCTATATATGATGATTGCTATGTATGATGTTTGAATAGTTGAAAATGTTGATCGAATGGCAATTGAGTTTTAAGGAACAAGTAGTGAATTAGTGATTTCCCATGAAGATAAAATCATCCAAATGACTTGTGATCCATAGGATAGGTCATGAAGGGTACAGTAAAGCTACATTTCAAGTCATTTGAAGTTGTTTGCTCGAGTTATGGTCAATTAACATTGGATCAGTGATTACCCATGAAGGTCAAGTCATCTAAATCACACAATATCAATATGGAAGGTCAAGAAGGGCACTCTAAAGCGAGGTTTCAAGTTTTAAGTCGTTTAGAGTTTGTTTTATTGAGTCGTGGTCAACTAAAGATTATCGGTGGTGATTCAGAGGCCTTGGATTAGTAGAAGTTTGCTTCGAGTCATATAAAGGTTTGCTTTAAGTCACTTGGAGGAGTTCCTCGAGTTACGTGCATGTTCCCTAGGAGTTTCAATTTGGAGAAGAAAAACTGCCAAGTATTGGATTGGTACCAATCCAAGAGATTTGGATCGGTAGCGGCTTTGGTCGGTGAAGGCTTGGATTGGTTGTGGCTTGGATTAGTGATTTATTAGATCAGTATGATCTTGCTTCATCGATGCTTGGTTCGGTGAATTGTTGGATATGGGTAGGTTTTGGATCGATGAAATGTTGGATCGAAGTGGGCATTGGTTTGAAAGCGGATTACATGGAATTCGACCTGAGGAATTTTTCCATTTTCTTCAGGCTTGACTAGGAGATTTCTAAGTTGTTCTGCTTTATGTCTTCCCTTGCTTGCTTCAAGACAGACCTGGGAAGTTTGTGTGTCTGATCCGAATTAACTTGGTACCGACCCATGGGTGCCAAGTTGAAAAACTCAAGTTGATTTTTTTCTCTCATTTCTTGATATTTCCTTTGCCTTGCCTTCTTAAATTTTTCCTAAGTATTTGGGTTATTTCTTTGCCCTTTGCTCATCCATTTCGACCATTTAAGTCTATCGTAAGAATGCAGAAAATTCGACCATGACGTAAAATGAAAGCTTCAATGATGGATGATTGTACTTTGAGATGCAGAGTTGAGGGCTACGAGTTGGATTGAAGGAACTATTGGAGGAAGGTTGCAGGACAAACAGTGATATTCTACCACTGACGATGATTATCAAGAATCTTTCCAAACCTTTACTACTTCAGATAGGATTTGTAAGAATAGTTCCCGGCCGGGCTTTGCAATTGATGATCCGTGAAAAGAGATCATGATCTTGAGGTTTCGATGGGTACTTGTGAAGCAAGGGTATATGATGGCAGGATCAAAGTCAAGGATTGGCTTCTTAGAAGGATTTTCGATGACTTAGAGCTAACTAATGCTATGACTAAATGATTATTGCATTCCTAGTAGTTTCAAGGGTAAGCCATGAACCAGTTCACATGGGGCCAGTTCAAAGCCCGATTCGAAGAAATGTTTATTCCTACAACACAGAAGTCAGTCGTGTTTCGTAAGTTTGTGGATCTGAAGGAAGAAGATTTGACTATTTCTAGTACGTTGCTGAGTTCGACACCTGTCGAGCTATAAGATGTCCTTTATAGACGCTCCACCAAAGAAGAATAAGAATTTCATCATTGGCTTGGTTGATTACTTGGGAGAGAAGCTCATGGGCCATATTGATAAGACTTTTGAGATGATAGTCGAAAGGCCTTGAGGAATGAATGTCTATATCCAAAGCCAAGAATTATCATTTCTAAAGAAATGCCAAAACTGCAATCGGGTGGGGAAGGTAAGAAGAAATGGAACAATAAGAGAAAGCATTTCCAAAATAATGATGGATAGAAGAAGAAGCTTAAAGTTGGACTACTTGTTATAATTACGGAGGGAAAGGCCACTTTAGTAGGGACTATTAGGTCGATGGAAAGAAATGCTTCAATTACAACAAGGTTGAGCATATTCAGAAGGACTATCTAGACCCGTTGAAGCAAAATCTAGTGGTGAAAGCATATGTTATTAAATCCATTTCGACATTGTTGAATGCTTCATCGTCAAAGGAGAAGGGTAAGGCATCATTATTCAAGGTATGTTTTGCTTTTATGATGTTCCGATGCGTGTTTTGTTTGATACTGTGGCTTCACATTCCTTCATATCTAGTGGCTTGGTAGATATGTTAGGGTTGGAACTTGAAATTGTTGACCGACCTTTGATTGTGACGAACCCAGTTAGAGGCTCTACTAGTCAGTATATGGTTTTTCATGGTTTGGTCTTTCTGAGTCATGGATGTTCTTTTGATTGTGATTGCTTTGCTTTGAGTTTTAAAGGGTTTGGTATTATTCTAGGTATAGAATGGCTTCAAAGATATGGAGTGAGGGTGGATTGTGAGAAATCATAAGTGAGGATAAGGGTAGACGAAAGGCGGATGGTAGTGTTAGGCTGCCTACAAGACGATAAGGTGATGGTTAGCTTTTTTATATTCGCTCGATATCCCACACGATGATTTTTTGTCATTGCCAATTGCTAGAGAGTATTGGAACGTATTTGAGGAGGTGATCATACTTTGGCTACATAGAGAGATCGAGTTTTGTATTAACTTAGTGAAAGATGCCAGAATAGTAGTAATGCCTTTAAGGAGGATGACACCTAAAGAGCAGTGGGAGCTTAAGGTGGAAGCGAATGACCAATTACGACAAGGGATCATTCGTAGAAGTATTTCTAAGTGGGGAGTGCCTGTAGTATTCGCCATGAAGGTGGATGGTTCCTTTGCACTATGTGTTGACAACCATGAGCTGAATAAAGTGACGAGGAAGAACAAGTATCCACTTTTGTGGCTTGATGACTTGTTCGATCAGCTTCATGATGATAGAGTGTTCTCTCAGTTGGATCTTGCGATAGATTTAACCAAACGAGAGTAGTGAAGGAAAGTGTTCCAATTACAACATTTCGTATGCCATCTGGTTTCTAAAAGTTGTTGGTTATGCCATTCAGGCTAATTAATAAGTCAACATACTTCGTTGATCTCATGGACTGTAATACCCCATATTTTTAGTAACATTATATGGAATATTTAATTAGCTAAATAAACTAATGCAAGATGATTAATAGATTGAGTTTTGATTAAAATTAGGGTTAGTCGTGTCTTATTAATGTGTAATTCAAAATGAGATAACATGAATAAGATACGTTAGGAAATATGGAAGGGAAAAATGGGTAATAGGATGAACTTATACCGTAAACCCTTAGAAAACAAACACATATTCACTACATTTTTTCGACAAAAACATCCTAAGACCTACCACCATTTTCAATCTCAAGAGAAGATAAAAGCTAGGATTTCAAGAAAAAGAAGTGAATCAACTTGTTCAACATCAAATCTCATATCTTTAATCTTAAAGCTAAAATGAATGATTAATACATCCTATTTTTCTTACAGTTTTCGGATTTGTGTTAACCGGAATGATTTTGCATGATTATGCCATGTTTTGAATGATTGAAAGTTTATATATGCTTGTTGATGATTTATGCATATTCATATAAGTTTTTATGATATGTTTGATATGAAAACTCTATTAAATGACATCCAAAAGCCTTCTAAATTTTAATGTAGATCAGAAATGATATTGTAGATATGGGCTTCAATTTTCATAATTTTATGAATTATAATGGATTTTAAATTAATTTTCTAGTAAAGAAAATGATTTATTGGGTTATAAATTATTTACAGCAAGATAATTAACTATTTGAATCTGAAATTTATATATGTTAGGAAAGATAATGAAAAGTATTTTTTTTTGGAATTTTTATAGAATTTTCCTAAATGTTTTGATGAATACATAAAATTATTGAAGGTATGGGACATAAATGTTTTACATGGTTAATTAAAGAGAAGGGTATTTCGAAAATGATTTAAATTAAATAATTAGCTTTGGAATGTGCATCATTTATTAATAAAAACGAAAAGAGGCAACCAATAAAATTTTTACACATAAAGCGAGTTAGGTGAAAAGAACTGTTTATTTCAGGCTTTTAAACTGTTTCATTGCTTTCGGCATCTGCTTCCTCCTTGGTTGGCTTTCTACCAAGTCCCTCCGTCTCTATCTCCACCGAAACCAATGTGCCTGGTATCAAGAAATTGGTATATAGAGAATTTGATAGGAAGCGAAAGGTATGAGGTCGAAACCATATATTTTGAAGGGGTCAAAACATCACTTTGTCTTTAAATTAAAATGCACCTGCTTGCTTTTGACTAAATGGCCTTCAACTCAGTTGGCTTTTGACTGGGTCAATGGATTTAAAAGAGATGGTTTTGAATGGTTGCACTTTAGTTTTAAATATTCGCTTTCGACAAAGCTGAAACCTTTTTAGCTGCCGCCTTCTACCATTTGACTACGAAGCTTTCGAAGGGAATACTTTGCTTTTAAAACTTGGCCCCTTCTCCAATGCTTTTGAAGGGATGGTTTTGACACCATCACTTCTTTACGTAGGAAATGGTTTCAAAACAGATGCTTTTGACTTAAATGTTTTAGAGACCATTTTCTATAATTGAAGCATAACCGAAATGGTTTCGAATGAGATGGTTTTAATGGTTTCAAAAGAAGTGCTTTCGACTTCAATGTGCTTCATATCCTTTTGCTCTACTTGAAGGCATAATTCACAAGGTTTCGATCGAGACGGTTTTTAAAGGTTTCGAAGTAGTATACTTTGAATGGTTTCGAAAGTTTTCCACACGTTTTAAAATTGAACCCTAAGGATTTCTAAAGGTTTAGTGTTCTAATGCTTTTGAAAGAGTTTTTAATGAATGGTTTCGAAGCGGTGGCTCCCTAGGATTTCGAAGAGGTCGAAGGGAAGGTTTTTCTTTATTTTTGGAGCTTTCTATGAAAAGAAAGTAAGGTTTATTACAATATTTTCGAAAGGCAATGTTTAAAGTTTTTGAAGAGGGATGTCTACTATTTCAAAGCTTTCGAAGAAAAGAAAGGATTTTCTAATGTTTTCGAAAGACAAGGTTAAATTGTTTTGAAAGAGGTAAATGTTTTCATCAACAAGGGATTGAGTTATATATGTATATATAATATGGCGACGTGATTTTGAGTAAAACATAGAGAACGTGTATTTTCCTTGCGTATGTATGATTTTAAGATTTAAATCAATTTGAAAGAGTTTTGCAAGGAAAATTTAAGGGAAGTTATCCTAAAGTGAAAATGACTCAATTATTGGAATACAAGATGGGACTGGTATAGGGTCGCACTCTATACATTTGCTATTAGCCCCAGCTAATTTAGTTCAAAATTCCAGTGTATAGGGATTTGTCATAGGTAAGACTAAAATTATGATTACAAATAAAAGGGAATATATGTTTGTATATAGATAGGTTATTGGTGAGCCCACAAAATGATTAGGATCAGGTGAACCTGGGAGATATTCAGTGAGGAACAGACCGTCCAAAAGAAAAATATTTAACAGATAGTTAAGGAAAGACAGTCTAAAAGAGATGTGTCTATTAGATGTTAGATAAATTATGTTATTTTGTCTGGTAGGCCCAAGTTAACCAAAGGTTAACAGTAAGCCAAACAAAACTATATTGTTTGGATAGATAGTCCATTTGTTATCTGATATGTATGTTTACATAATATAATAATGCTTTACAGTTTTAACTAGTTTTGGTTGCAGGAAAAGATTTGCAAGAGATATGCTTTAAAAGGGTGTTAGTGCATGGAAACCCGTTTCGCTTAGCGGCGTATTCTCACTTGACATTAATAACGGGGATGTATAGTATTACTCACATTAGGCTTTATGTCTGACTCAAAGTTTATGTTTTCCCTTTTAAACTCTCGGGTGCTCATAATTGATTTGAGTAGGCTGAGGGTTGAGGTTCTTTCAGGTTTAGTAGGATGATGAATAAAGCTATCGGAGGATAGCAAGAGGCTAAAGAATACTTATTTAGGAGTTGCAGTTTTTGTGTGTGTTTATTTCAACTGTGTATGTGTTCAGTCAATTATGACTACATGACTCTTATCATCCAAGGGAGCATCTTCATATATCGCTCTTGGTGTATTTCGTAATAATTATATTTTATTACTGCCCATGAAACATTTGGAGTTATGTAATTTGAATATGGAACATCTGTTTTGAAATATAATGGAAAAATGTTGTTTTGAAATATGTACTTTGTTTCGTATTCAAGTGCTTCTGATATTATAGATACCTTTAACATAGCCGTATTTAGTCGTCGGATGTTAATACTATAGATGACTATAGCATCTATAACGCTTAGCTTTGGGTCTCTAGATAGGGGATGTTACAGCTTGGTATCAGAGCGTAGGTTTATGAAATACTTCAACTAAAAATGATTTTCCAAACATAATCCTTAGGAATTAGAGTTAGGATCGGGGTATTGGATAACGCTATGGTAACATACATGTACTTGCTATATATAAGTATACGCTTTATCTCTAGACTCTTATCTTTGTTAGGCTATTCTTCTATATCTCATGAGGCTTGAATACAGATATGGACGGGAGAAGAGGAAGAGTCAATCTAGGAGGAGACAACACTACAACAAATGGAAATGCCCGACCAAATGCTAGAAGTGGTCTAGGTCAGGCTCAGGCTGAAAATGTTGGTGCTGGGGTTCCTCAAGTAGAAATGGGAGCCATGTATCAGTATTTTGTAGACATGATGCAAGCTAAAATCGCAGCTGGAGTTGTTGGAGGTAATGCTACTGGAGAAGAAGTTCAAGAAGCTCTAGTAGTCAATCAGTATGCTAACTTGAGTAGAGACTGTACTAGGCTTGGAGGAAAACCGTTTCTCGGAATGTACGATGCTATTGAAGTAGAAAAATGGCTGCTACATTGTTGAGAGGATCTTTGCTGACTTAGGGCTCATTAACGAGCAGAAAAGGAGACTTGCTTCAAGACAGCTTCAAGGTGCTGCTCTGTTTTGGTGGAATACTGTAACTGCTGGCGTGGATGAAGAGACCATGACGTGGACAGAGTTCAGGAGGAGGTTTCAAGAAAGGTTCATGTTAGTAATGGAGTAGTCTGTCTTGGTCAGGAAGTTTGCTGAGCTGGAGCGAGGTGAAATGTCAGTTCTGGAATTCACTAGTAGACTCAAAGAGTTAGCTCGATATGGGTATGCCACTGTTGACATAATGTTGAAGAGAAATGAAAAGTTTATTACAGGTTTGAAGCCGAAGTTGGCTAGGGATACTTTACTGCACATCAGAGACCCGTGTGATGTGGTAGTGGAAATGGCGTTGAGACATGAAGAAATGTTAGCTTGCTTGGAGAAGAAGAAGGAGAAAGAGGTCTGGGTCGGACAGGGCCAAAAGAGAGTGTTTTTCCACAAAAAGAATGCTCAGAAAGGAGGTGTGACGAAGAAAGGAAAGTCTGAGGAGGTCTGCTATAAGTGTGATAAGAAGGCCATTATGCTCATGATTGCTGAATAGGCAAGGGAAAGAAGGCCGTTGAGAAGAAAGGGATTAGGTGTCTTAACTGTGATCAAATTGGGCACTATAAGAACCAGTGCAAAGATTCAGCAAAAGGAGATAAAGGCCAAGTGTTTGCATTGGAGCCTGCTATGTCAAAGCCGACAATGAAGGAGAAGGGAAGGGCTATGATAGGTGGTACGCTTCATATCCATGATATATCCGTTAGCATTTTATTTGATAATGGTGCATCTCCTTCTTTTATATCTAGATATTTGGTAGATAAACTTTAACTAGTTACCACATATTTAGTTACTTCCTTAAGAGTTGCTAATCCGATAGGAGGGTTTGCGACGCTTGGATGAGATATGACCTCCTAGAGTTTGATTTGCTAGGTTAAAAATTTGCTTGCAGTTTGCATGTATTTGATTTTGTTTGGTTTGAAATTACATTGGGTATGGATTGGTTGAGTAATTATGATGCTAGGATATTTTTCCTAGATTGGAAAATATCACTTAGACACCTGAATTATAACGGGCAAATAGTATATACTATAGAAAACCCTAGTTGTGAGGTGAATGCATTGTTGGTTGTTATAGAGTTGGAAGATGTAACGACCCGGAGTTTTAGGCAATATCAATTTAATAATCTATATTAATAATTAAATTGATTTGATAATTTTTCTTTATAATTTTAATTTTAATTCGTAAATTTAATCTTTTTAAAGGTTAATAAATATTTAATCTGATAATTGTGATCAATATCTTTCTGACAATTTAAAAATGGATAGGATTTATTTTTCAAAGCTAATGAAATTTTATTCTGTTTATATACAATATATATTTGATATATATTGTGAATAGAAATATCTTTTGTTTTAAATGAAGATTGTATTCATCAAATTGTAATATATATGTATGTATATGTTATAATTTGGCATGGTTTTGAAATTTAATTTAATCAATTGATAATTTATAATTGTAATTTAAATCTTTGTTTAAAATAATATTTTTCAAAGGTTAATTTAGATTAATTAAATTGTTTGCAAAATAAAAGGTAATTTTTTTTAATATAATAGCTTAATCAAAGTTTTGTTTTCTTTAATAATGCTTAAATTTAAAATGGTTATAAATGTATATGTAAATGTTTTAGATTTTTAAATCTATGTATAAGAAATTATTTATATTTTAATTAGTTTTAGAACATTTTCTTTAAAGATAAATTTATATTTACATATACAAGTATTTATTTATAAAGTAAATTTAACGTGTGAGTTTATATTTACATTTAAACCGAGTAAAAACTAATTTAAAAACACTTAAAAACATGTGTTATCATCTTAAGTTATATTAATAACATTTGTAAATAAATGAAGCATTGCGTGACATTTGTCCAATTTAAAAACAAGTGGCAACCATTTTATTTTAATTTTTAGTAAATGTTGTAAGAAGAAATTTTTTTTTTCTTTGACAAACATTTTTCCGTTGTCATTTCACTTTTCAAATTAATGGCAACCAGGAGGTTTTTCAAAACCAGAAATTCCTTTTAAACTTGAAAACTAAATCTGAAACTCAAATCAAAATCTGCAAAATTAATTCTACTTCAAACTTCAATCTGCACTTCAAACTTCAGAGCTGCAACTTCAACCTGTAATCATTTTCAAATCTGAAAGATTTAAACACAAAATCAAAATCTGAATTTAACTAAAAGCAAATCTGAAAACTCCAATCTGCAAATTGGAAATCTGCTGCAACCTTCAACTGCAATTTAAATGAAGATCCACATCAGTTTAAAAGCTGCAATTTAAAGAGATTTTCAAGATTCATTTCAACTTTGATTCATCAAAATGTAAAGCATGCAAAGGCATTAAATTTCTTCAGCAAAGCTTTTTCCAGAATTAAGTTCAAGGCCTGGAAATTGGAAACTGCTCTGCATATGATATTTGAGGTGAGTAAATTCTATTTTAAAAACAGTTTTGGTATAATCTATGATTAAATGTTGCATGCATATGAATTTGGCTTTGATGATGAATATTTGTTTACCTGAATGTATGTTTAAAAAAAATATTGAATTGCCTGTAAAAATTAGAATGGTTACTGTATTTATTAAAAACAGTTTCAAATCCTTTAATAATTTCAATGACTTGATTTTGAATACAAACTGGACATTGATTTGTAGATGAAAGTTGTTTGCAATCACGTAATTTATCGTCTAAAAATAGTTTTAGGGTTTTTAAATGAATGATTAACTCATATGTTTCAATTTACAATGAAAATTTAATTTGGGCAAAAATTTATGATTTCAAATTCTAGTTTTGATTTTATAATTGAATTACAATTGGAAAATTATGATTTTTAGAGCTTGTATCATAATTTTTAATTGTGTTATTAATTTGAATTTTTGGTTTGAATGTTTTGGGGGTTTTTGATGATTGCCGAAGAGCGGCATGATGATTGCAGCTGTAATTTTGATCGTAGCTTGTTTATGAATCAAAGATTATGGGGAAAATGTAATTTAATATTTCTAATGACTAATTTGTTAGGAATTGAAGAATCTAGGGTTAAGTTTGCATTTCTGGTTCGGCTAGAAGATTGTTACTTCGCGACTGGGTCGTGGTACCAGAGGTGATCGCTTCTTGGGGGAACGATGCTCGGGATGTGGCGCTTCGATGATGAGAACGGCAGGGGTTGTACGACGTCATGGCGTTGGCCGTGGAGGGAATTTGGGTCACATTGTTCTGCAGTTTTTTTTGGTTTGAATGATCGAATTTCAAATCACGTATGTATTGTTTGATTTGGGTTTGGATTCGTGCTTGAGTGGGATTATGTTATCATCGTCGATGGTCGCGACGCTCGCAAGAGGTCGGCGACAGTGGGACATGTGCATGCGTGTTTAGGATGTGCACTGAAATGAGGAGCCGAGATTTTGATTTGGGAAGAAGGGTTTGTACCGAAGGAGCACTCACGTTTTCTCGAATGTGACTCGGAGTGGGAAGGGTGCTGAGGGTCTTCGGAGCTTGCTCGTGTAGTTTTGGGTTCGTACCCTAGTGATTTTAGTCTGCAGTGTTTAGTTAGTATTGTGTTAGGGTAAGTTGCATTTTAAACCCGAGTTTGATGATTTTCTCTGTATAATGTAATGCAGATTACTTGTTGTTTAAAATAAATTAAAAAAACCAAGTTTAAGTTAGAAAACAAGTTTATTAAAGGAAGCAAAATATAAAGTTAAAACTTTTTGATTTAAAGTAAAAATAAATCAAACACTTTAGAAGGTTAATTGAATTTATTTTTCAAATTTAATGTGTTTAAAATGATTTCTTTGGAAATAATTAATTAAATTTTGAATTTTTATTTAGAAGAATAGTTTGAATTTGAATTATTAAATCAAAGTTTTAAGTAGACTTTAAGTAATGTTTAAAAACTAAGTTTTTAATATTATTTTGAAAATGAATAAGTATAAATTGATGATTGAATTGTTTTAAATATCAAAGTGTTTCTAAATGTTTTCAAACAAGGTTATTGTTAAAATTTTGAAATCAAATAGAATAATTTGTTGTTAAGTTATTAATGCTGATCATATGGATGGAATGTTTGATGTGGAGTGGGCTCTGATAAGTAAATCAACAAGGTGGAGGAAGTATGACAGAAATGTGTATTTCTTCTATGTTAAGATGTACTTGAAAATGGTTTGGGAGGAAAGAAATTTAAGATGTTTTGAAAACAAGAGTAGGAGCATGAAACGGCTATGGGAAGCACTAAAGATTGTTATAAAAAATGGAATGAAAGATAGTCAATTTGAGTTCATTACTCATTTTACTGATGGTTGGCCTTAGTTCTTGTTTGTGTTTGATAACTCCTTTTTTTCTTTCTTCTAGTCTTGTTTCCTTGTGTGTTGTTAGTCCTTTGTTTCCCTCTGTGCGGTGTTTATGTTTTCAGTATTTTCTTTTTTTAGTGATTGTGAGCATGTTCATAATCACTATCTTCTATTTTCTTAATAAACTGGTAGGGGACCAGTTAACACCGCTTGCCTTGCAAAAAAAAAGTTATTAAAATTTGATTTAAATTCAAATAATTTAATTATGAAGATAAATATGGTTAATTTATCTTTGTTATTAACTTAAGAATACTTGATTGAATATGATTTGTAATTAAGTAAAGAATTAATTAAGATAAATGTTTTCTTAATTAATTAAGGATTTTATAATATAAGATGTTAATTAATTAATTGTCTAATTAATTTTAAATAATTAGTTAAATTGTTTATTTAATTTTAAATATCACTTAATTATGGATTAATTAAGTGTAATTACTTAATGAAGTAATTATTGGTTAATTATTGAATGTAATTAGGATGGTAATTACTTATGGAAGTAATTAGAGAAATTACTCATGGGAGTAATTTAATGCAATTGATTAATGGATGATCACTTAATGTTATCAATTAAGAAATTGATTAATTGAATTGTTTTAAAAGTTAATTAATCATGGAGTAATTAATTAATTAATGAATTAAAGATCAATTAATGATGGAATTAATTATTTGTTAAGTAATTAATTAAGAGAGTAATTAAGAGTTATTAATGAAGTAACCAGAGATAATTACTTATGTAAGTAAGTAAGAGTTAACTACTTAATTATTTTAGTTAATTAATTAATATGATTAATTAATTAATAAATGTGATTAATTTAAGATTAATTACTAAGTGTAATTAATTAAAGTGTAATTAATTAATAAGGTAATTAATTAAGGATTATTTATTAATTTAATTGAATAAATAATTACTTAACAAAGTAATTAAAGACTAATTAATTAGATTAATCAATCAAAGGATTAACATAATTAATTAAGAAGTCAATTAATTAAAGTAAGTAATTACAAGTTGGTAATTACTTAAGACTGATTAATAAGATGATTAATTACAAGTTAATTATTTAATTAAAGGAATCTTTAATTAATAAGTTTCATTAGTTAGTAAATGATATTAATCAAGGTTGATTAATAAAAGTAATTAATTAAAGTGTGATTAATTAATTATAATTAATTAAGGTTTAATGTAACTAATTATAATTGATTAATTAATGAAAGTAAATAAAGGATCATTAATTATTGTAATTAATGATAGTAATTAAAGGTTAATTTCTGAATATGGATAAGGATAATTACTTGAATGTAATTAAAAAAGTAATTAATCAAGGGGGATTAATTAAGGATGATCATTAAGAAATGATTAATTTATTTATTTGGAATAAATAAATGAAGAAGGATTAAGGTTAATCCAATTGATTAAGAGTTAATCAATTCTGCTTTTGTTGATTGATTGATGTTGGTTGATTGATTGATATTGGATAATCAAAATTGGGTGATTGATATTGGTTGATGTTGAATGATTTGGGTATCTCTGTTATGTGATATGCTGCTTTGTGAGATGAATGTTGATATGAATTATCTATTGTGGTAATGTAATTCATCTATCTGTTTATATCATCCTGAATATAAGTTTAACTGTTTAAAACCCTTAAGTACAACTTGGACATTAAAATGGCGCTTGGTTTCGGTGAGACCGGGATCGGGTTTCCATATTTGGATATCCGAAAACCACATCGATTCCAATTAAACGTTAGGTCGTGAATCCAAGTGGAGCAAGTGAAGACTCGAGGTGTAAGAACTATACGTCGGTATAACTCTATGGGTGATTCCGTAATGAGTTTTACGGAATAGTACTTATAGGTTCGAGATGGTGATTTAGAGTGCAAGGGCTGTGGTCGTTGACTCTGAGGGAGTGATTCCAAAATGAGTGCAACGAGATAGTGCCTTCGGTTTCGTTCAAACCCGGAACGAACTTGTATGGATTGAATGCTTTCCGAACATCGTCAGGTAGACGATGAGCATTCTAAGATAGATGTGTTCTATAAAGGTAATTGTAGCCTCAAGCCTCATCAACCGGGAATGGCTAAAACAGGGGAGGTGCAGCAAGGCTTCGTGGGTAGCTCCCACTTGAGAGTGAGATTTACCCCTATCTAGAGATCCCTTTCTATTTCGGCTTAGTGTGTGGTTGGTCACGCCAACTACGGGGGGGTCTTGTTCGGGACTGTCCAGTAAGGGATGGTTCCGGCCTTGTGTTGCAGGGGAGCGGGCGTACTCCTCGGTACGTTGATCTAGGCCATGAACTGTGACGGGCGGTACCCCAGTAGCCCTGCCATTGATGGAAACCCATTCTTCGTACGAGACCCTACGGTTTTGTTTGTATTACCCACTTTTGTGGCTAGTAGCTGAAATTTAATCATGTAACAATTTCGGCTATTTCTTATTTACTTGAAAACCCTAGACACTATGATAATATCACTGAATTTCCTATCAAATGTTTTGGTTAGCGTAAGGTAAAAACTTTTCTATGTTTATGTGTGGGAAGTCTTACGTGATACCTTTTCTTTTCAAAGGTTTTTCTAAAGTTAAGCAACTTTAAACCGTTTACTCACACCAGACCCCTGTCTGACCCGAGTGTTTATTTTCTGTTTTATTAAACTCTTGGGTACTCATATTATGTATGAGTAGTCAAGTGATTCAAGTTTGCTTGACGAATTCAGGAGGAGATATGGAGCAAGAGGCTTCCACGTGTAGATATATTATTGGTTCCGCTGTGTTTGTTTGTATCTGTATCTTGTGTACTTGAGTTGTTAGGCATATATTTGTAACTGTCTAATATGTATTTTTTAAGTTGTATACTCTGATGTAATATGATACTGTGTAATATTTTATGTGATATATTATATTTTATTCGTTCCGCTGTGAGTTCTCTGATATTGTTGTTTCTTTCTTTCTCTTTCTTTTCTTCTTCTATCCCTTTCTTTCTTCATTGATGATGCGATTTCCTAGAGATGGGAAGTCGGGTTGTCACAGAAGATGAGTTGAATCACGTTTTCGTAGTTAGAGAATTCATGGATGTGTTTGAGCCTGTAGTTGGATTACGGCTGAAACAAGCCATTGAGTTTCGGATTGATTTGGTGCCTGGTGCAGAACCAGTGAGTAGGCCACCAAGCAGGATGACACCAACTGAGGTAAGGGAGTTAAAAGCTTAGTTGGTAGATTGACGAATGAGAAGGCGATAAAGAATCAATATCCACTGCTAAGGATTGATGAATTGTTCGATTAGTTGAGTGGGGCTAAGATATTCTCCCAGTTAGATTTGGCAACAGGATTTCATTAGCTTAGAGTAGCGGAAAATAGTATACCTTTAACATTGTTCAGACCAAGATATGGGTCAATGAATGGTTAGTTATGCTATTCGGACTCACAAATACATCAGCATTATTCGTAGATTTGATGAACCAAATTTTCTGAGAGCACTTGGATAGATTCATGTTGGGTTTTATAGATGATATTTTGATATACTCTATGGATGAGAAGAAGCATGAAGTTCATCTCAGAATTGTGCTTGAAATGCTGAGGCAACATCAGCTAAAGGCAAGGTTTTCAAAGTTCCATTTTTGCATAAAAGGAAGTGAAACTTGGTCACGTGGCTCCGAAGAAAGGATTATCAGTTGATCTAGAAAAGATTGAAGCCGTTAATAATTGGAAAAGACTAGAAACAGTAACCGAGATAAGAATTTTTCTTGGATTAGCGGGATAATATCGAAGGTTTATAAAGGAGCTCTCATAGATTGCAGCGTCGATGACTAAGTTAACACGAAAGGATGTAAAGTTTGTGTGGACCGACAGGTGTGAGGAAGCATTTAAGAGTTTGAAACACTTATTGACCCACACACCTGTGTTGGTGGTCCCAGAGGGGAATCAAGATTTGGTTGTTTATATTGATGCGTGCGAAACAGGACTGGGAGTTGTACTAATGCAGAGGGGTAAAGTGATTATTTACAGTTCTAGACAGCTTAGACCATTTGAGGTTAGATAGCCAACGCATGACTTGGAGTTGGATGCGGTTAAATTTTCATTGAAGGTGTGAGGCATTACCTTTTAGGAGAGAGGTTTGAGCTTTATACAGATCATAAGTCGTTAGAGTACTTGTTCTCTCTGAAGGAGTTGAACATGAGGCAACAAATATGGTTGCAGTTTCTAGCCGCTTATGATTTTAGAATAGAGTACACTCCCAGAAGAGGAAATAAGGTTGCAGATGCGCTTAGTAGGAAGCATCATAATGTAGTATTAGCTATGATAGCAGAATGGAAAGACTTGGAATCATTGTCAGTTTGTAGAAACTAGGGAGGTCCGAAGCTGAGTTAGGTGGAAAGTCTGCTAGGTTGCCTTATTTAGAAGTCCGACCAGTAACGATCGAGAAGATAGCTTCTAAACAAAAGGAGGATCTAGTTTTGGCAGAACGGATCAAAAAGTTAGGGGAAGGGATGGAGAGCGATAACTTAAAGGATTTTCGTCTTGACCAAAACAGATGGTTGAGAAAGAAAGGGAGACTATATGCTCCAAATATGGCAGACATAAGGAAAGAGATTTTGGAGGAATGTCATCGTTTAGAGTTCACTATCCATCCAGGAGGAATGAAGATGTATCAAGATATGAAGATAAGTTTCTTCTGGGAAGGCATGAAGAGGGATGTTGGCTTATGGGTGAAATAGTGTTTGAATTATCAACAGGTAAAAGCCGAGCATCAAAAGCCAAGTGGATTGGTTTAGCCATTGGATATTCCAGTATGGAAGTGGGATTCCATTTCTATGGATTTTATCGATGGATCATCGAGATTAATATACGGAACGAAAGTATATGGGTCATAGTAAATAGATTGACCAAGAGTGCCCATTTCATTCCAGTTAAGGAAAACAGGACGACACCTATATTGGCTAAGTTATTTATGAATAATGTGGTTAGACTGCATGGAATTTCAAGTAGTATTGTTAGTGCTAGAAATTCTTTGTTTACTAGTGAGTTCTGGAAAAGTCTTCAAGAAAGCTTAGGAACCAAGCTCAAGATAAGTACCGCTTACCATCCACAAACTTATGAGAAGACGGAAAGAGTTAACAAAATTTTGGAGGACTTATTACGAGCTTGTGTATTAGACTTCAGTGGATCATGGGAAGCCCACCTCCACCTATTCGAGTTTTTGTATAACAATAGTTATCAGACTAGTATAGGATTGGCACCATTAGAGGCTTTATATGGAAGACCATGAAAATCCACCACATGTTATTAGAGACTAAGGATGGACTGATTCTTGGTCTTGATTTGGTAAAAGAAGCAACAAAAAAGACTAAGCTGATAAGGCGAGAATGAAGGAAGCTCAGTCTTGACAGAAAAGCTATGCAGATAAAAGACGAAAAGATTTAGATTTCTCGGCTGGAGATCATGTTTTCATCAAAGTATTTCCAATGAAAGGTGTTACCAGGTCCTGAAAGATAGGGCAGTTAGCACCACGATTCGTAGGACCATTCCCTATTTTAGAAAGAATCAGGAAACTTGCATATAGACTAGAGTTATCGAGTAATTTGGTGGGAGTCCACAATGTTTTTCATGCATCTCATCTGAGGAAATCTGTTAGGGATCCAGACACTACTATAGCACCAACTGTGTTAGTGGACTTAGTAGTGGAGCCTGATATAATTGTAGTTTGGAAGCCTATTCGGATAGTCATAAGAGATGAGAAGAATTTGAGGAAAAAGTTAGTCAGATTAGTGAAAGTTCAATGGAATGATGATGCTAGAGACTGTACTTGGGAGATTGAGAGCAGGATTAGAGACGCTTATCCTGATTTCTTTTGATGGCATGTTTTATATTTGATTTTTGATGTGTTCCTTATGTAATTTCGTAGACGAAATTATTTAAGAAGGAGAGATTATAACACCCCATATTTTTAGTAACATTATTTAGAATAATTAGTTAGAAAAATAAAATAAAATAGTGTAAGATGATTAATAGATTGAGATTTGATTAAAATTAAGGGTAGTTGTGCCTTGTCAATATGTAATTCAAAATGAGATAACATGAATAAGATACGTTAGGAAATAAGGAAGGGCAAAATGGGAAACATGATGAAATTATACCCTAAACCCTTAGGAAAGCAAACACGCGTTCATTCCATTTTTTCAAGAAAAAACACCCTAAGGCCAGCCACCATTTTCAGTCTCAAGAGAAGATAAAAGCTAGGATTTCAAGTAGAAGAAGTGAATCAACTTGTTCAACATCAAATCTCATATCTTTAATCACAAAGCTAAGGTGAATGATTACTACATCCTATTTTTCTTATAGTTTTCGGATTTAAGTATTAACCGACATGATTTTGCATGATTATGCCATGTTTTGAACGATTGAAAGTTTATATATATATGCTTGTTGATGATTTATGCATATTCATATAAGTTTTTATCATATGTTTGATTTGAAAACTCTATTAAATGACATCCAAAAGCCTTGCAAATTTTACCATATATCGCAAATGATATTTTACAGATGGGTTTCAATTTCATAATTTTCTGAATTATGGTGGATTTTACATTTATTTTCTAGTGAAGAAAATGATTTATTGGGTTATAAATTATTTACGGCAAGAAAAATAATTATTTGGGTCTGAAATTTATATATGTTAGAAAATAATGAAAAGGATTTTCTGGAATTTTTATAGAAATGTTTTATATATTTAATTAAGGATAAGGGGTATTTTGCAAATGATTTGAATTAAATAATTAGCTTTGAAATGTGTAGCACTTTTTAACGGTTAAGAAAAGTGGAAACCATCAAAATTTTACATGTAAATCATGTTAGGTGAAAAGAACTGTTTATTTCAGTCTTTTAAACTATTTCATTTCTCTCGGCACCTGCTTCAACCTTGGTTGGCTTTCGACCAAGTCTCTCCGCCTCCATCTATATTGAAACCAATCCACCTGTAATCAAGAAATTGGTACGCAGAAAATTGGATAGGAGGCAAAAGGTATGAGGTCAAATCCATCAGTTCCGAAGAGGTTGAAACGTCACTTTGTTTTTAAATTAAAATGTGCCTGCCTGCTTTCGAAAAATGGCTTTCGACTCAATTGGCTTTCGACTGGGTCAGTGGATTTAAAAGAGATGGTTTTGAATGGGTTGCACTTTAGTTTTAAATATTTTCTTTCGACAAAGCCAAAACCTTGTTCGCTGTCGCCTTCTACCTTTCGACTGCAATGCTTTCGAAGGGAATACTTTGCTTTTAAAACTTGGTCACTTCTCCAATGCTTTCGAAGGGATGGTTTCCACACCATCACTTCTTTAATTAAGAAATCGTTTCGAAACAGATCCTTTCAACTTAAATGTTTTAAAGACCTTTTTCTATAATTGATGTGTAACCCAAATGGTTTCGAAAGAGATGGTTTTAATGGTTTCGAAAGAAGTGCTTTCGACTTCAGTGGGCTTCTTATCCTTTTTCTCTACTTGAAGGCATAATTCATAAGGTTTCGACCGAGATGGTTTTTAAAGGTTTCAAAGTAGTAAACTTCGAATTGTTTCATATGGTTTCCACAATTTTAAAAATTTAACCCAAAGGCTTTCGAAAGGTTTTTATTTTAATGCTTTTGAAAGAGTTTTTAATGAATGATTTCCAAGGGGTGGTTCCACCGGATATCGAAAGGGTCGAAAAGGAAGGTTTTTCTTTAATTTTGAAGCTTTCGATGAAAAGAAAGGAAGGGTTATTCCAATATTTTTGAAGGGCAATGTCTAAAGGTTTTAAAGAGGGATGTCTATTATTTCGAAGCTTTCAGAGAAATGACAGGAAAGGATTTTCCAATGTTTTTGAAAGACAAGGTTTAATGGTTTTGAAAGGGGAAGATGTTTTATCAACAAGGGGTTGAGTAATATATATATATATATATATATATATATATATATATCATAGCAAGGTGATTTGTGTATGGTATAGAGAATATGTATTTTCCTTGTGTAAGTATGATTTAAAGATTTAAATCAATTTGAAAGAGTTTTTCAAGGAAAATTTAAGGGAAGTTATCCCTAAGTGAAAATGAATCAGATACTAGAATAACAGATGGACTGGTATAGGGTCACGCCCTATACATTAGCTATTAGCCCCAACTAATTTAGTACAAAATTCCAATGTGTAGGGCTTTGTCACAGGTAAGACTAAAATTATGATTACATACAGAAGGGAATATATGTTTGTATACAGATAGGTTATTGGTGATCCCACAAAACCATTACGATTAGGTGACCCTAGAAGATGTTAAGTTAGAGACGGACCATCCAAAAGAGAAATATTTAACGGATAGTTAAGGGAAGACCATCCAGAAGTGGTGTGTCTATTAGATAAGTAATGTTATTTTGTTTGGTAGGCCCAAGTCAGCCAAAGGTTAATAGTAAGCTAAACAAAACTATAGTGTTTGGACTGATGGTCCTTTTGTTACCAGATATGTATGTTTACATAATACAATGATGTCTTACAGTTTTAACCGGTTTTGGTTGCAGGAAAAGATTTGCAAAAGATATGTTTTAAAAGGGTGTTAGTGCGGGGAAACCCGTTCTGCTTAGTGGCATGGTCTTACTTGACATTAATAACCGGCATGTATATCATTATACACAACATGCTTTATGTCTGACTCGAAGTTTTTTCCCCTTAAACTCTTGGGTGCTCAAAATTGATTTGAGTACGCTGAGGGTTGAGGTTATTTCAAGTTTAGTAGGATGACGAATAAAGATACCGAAGGAGAGCAAGAGGCTAACGGATAGCTATTTAGGAGTTTCAGATATGTATTAGGTCAATTATGACTACAACTCTGATCATCTAAGGGGCATCTTCATATGTCACTCTTGGCATATTTTGTAATAAGTTTTTTTATCATTGCCTGGGAAACATTTGGGATAATGTAATTTGAATATGGAACATCTGTTTTAAAATATAATGGAAAATTGTTGTTTTGAAATCTGTGCTTTGTTTCATATTTGTGTGCTTCTGATATTATAGATTCCATTAACATAACCATATTTGGTCGCTAGAAGTTAATATTATAAATGACTGTAGCATCTTTAGCACTTAGAATTAGGCCTCTAGATAGATGATGTTTCATGGATTGTGTTTTCAAGGGTCAGTTAAATAAATTTTAAATAAATTCGTGCTTTTTTCCATTAATGATCTTTTCATCTATTCAAGGACAGAGGAGGAACATAAGTTGCATTTGAGAATCGTGCTTGATGTGTTGAGAGAGCAGCGATTGAAATATTTTTTTTTCGAAGTACCACTTCTAAAGGAGAGGGAAGTGAGATTCTTGAGTCATGTTGTTTCTAAGTAAGGAATTTCCACGGATCCTGCAAAAGTTGCAACGGTTTATGATTGGTCTAGACCCAAAAAGCTACGGATGTGAGAAGTTTCTTGGGGTTAGTTTGATATTATAGACAATTCGTCTAGGACATCTCTAAAGTAGATGCACCTTTGACTCAGTTAACGAAAAAGAATCATATTGTTACTTAGGATGCAAGATGTAAGTATGCGTTCGTGAGTCTAAAAGAAAAGTTAACGAGTGCACCAGTATTAACCATTCTGAGTAGGAATGTAGAGATGACGGTATACATTGATGCTTATGGTACTGGATTAGGGAAGGGGAATTGATGTGGAGGAGCAAAGTTGTTGCATATGCTAGTCAACAACTGAAGCCGCATGACAAGAAATACCAGACCAATGATTTGGAGTTAGCAGCGATTGCATTTGCGTATAAGATCTGGAGGCACCATCTTTTAGGGAAGAGGTTGAGCTGTTCGCTAACCATAATTGAAGTACCTCTGTTTGCAGAAGGATCTTAACATTTGTCAACAGTGATGGTTAGAGTTCCAAACCTTCTATGACTTTGATATTGCAAATACACCAGGAAAAGGGAATGCGAATGCCGATGCATTAAGTTGGAAACATGGTAGCTTGGGTGTTATATTCCTAGACTGGACGTAGTTAGAGTATATAGCTAGTTATGATTTTAGACCGAGATGCAAACTAGGGCCAGAGATATTGGCAAGCTTGATTATCTAGCCTACTCTAATTGAGCAGCTCGGTACTAGTTAGAGGAGTCATGCCAGACTAGCTGAGATTATTTCTGAGATTGAACCTAGAGCAGAATCTGAAGAGATAAGACAATACTAACTTGATTGGGATGGTTGGCTCCTTAAAGATGGGAGATTGTTTGTTCCTGATGTTGATGGGTTGAGGGATGAGGTGCTACGAGGGTGCCATCATTCGAGATTGAACCATGATATGAAGCAGACCTATTATTGGGAAGGGATAAAGAAAGTTATTAGGACATTCATCTCGAAGTGCATGAACACCGAGGGTTAAGGAGAGCAAAAGAAGGCTAGTGATTTAAAGCAACCACTAGAAGTTCCATAGTGGAACCAAGAACAAGTTTCGATGGATTTCATCGATGGACTGTCGAGGACTCGAGTAGGGTACAACAGGATTTAGGTCATAGTCGATCAAATGACCAAGAGTGCTTGATTTATATCCATCAAGTCAAGTAGAATGATATAAAAAATTGGTCGAATTGTATATGAAACGGATAACATGATTTCATGGTGTGCCGAAGTGTATTTTAAGTGACTGAGACCCATTGTTCACTTGTGGATTTTGGAAGAGCACACATGAGGCATTGGGAACAGAGCTGTATCTAAGTATGGCCTATCATCCTCCAAACGAGGCCAAACCGAGAAATTGAACGATATCTTTGAGGATTTCCTTTGGGATTTAGACTCAACTTTGAAGGCTCATGGGATGATAGCTTACATCTCATTGAATTCGTATACAACAACAGTTATCAGTCCAACATCGTTATGGCACATTTCGAGGCATTATATGGCCGATCGTGTAATGCTCCTTCATTTTGGTAGGAAGTGGGCGAGAAACTTATACTTAAGCCAGATATGGATAAAGAAACGTTGGAGAAGATCGAGATCATTTTGCAATAGATGAAAGCTGCTCAGGACAGACATAAGAGCCATACTTCGAAACTTAAAGACTTGAGTGGATATGAGGAAAAACTGAAGTTCATTGTTTAATAAATATGTTGGCACCAATATAATCATGCCGTTACCTGCATGTTTTCAATTGTGATTTTTACTCGTTCATATGCATAAAAGAAGGGATCAAATCTCTTACATGGTCTTTCATGAGCTAGCGACTATGATGGATGAATTTGTATATAAAAACACATCCTTAGGCAATGAAAGAAGGATCTTTTCCTTTAACCTTGAATTATCTGTCTTGTTTTGCACAAAGTGCCGTTAAACTCGAATTTCCGTTGATTTCTGTATCTAAAACATTGTAATCCGACTGTGCTTGTACAAAATCTTATGAAATACAATTAATAGCGGACTTAAGTAGTGATTTAAGACCGAATCACTCTAAAATTTTGTATATTCTTACTTCTATTTCCATTTTTAGATCTATTGATTTTGATTTTAATTGATCTGAGGTGTTGTGTCATTTTTTGATGCAACATTTTAAGTGCTTTCACCGAGAGAGGGAAGACTCTTAGGCCTGAATCTAGCTTTAACTTTAGATTTGAATTATCAAGAAGGTAGATCTAGAGATTAATCTTTGTGGATCTGAAGTTACTTGGATTTTGAAGAAGAATCTACTTGTATATCTGATAAGAAATGGCTTCAAGGAGAGGCACTATGAAATCTGGAACTATTATTGAAGGGGAATGTAAAAGATATCAACATGGTAAAGAGGATACTACTCAGCTAGTGATTGCTCTACTAGGCTTATCTTTAAAACCGGTTAAAGTTGTGACAAGGGCTGAAATGGAGAAGATGATACTGGATATAAATGTTAAGATGTTAGAGTACCGAAAATGTAAATGGCTTTGATGAATAATATGAAATAGCAGCTAATAACATTGGCTTAGCCCCAGTAAAGGATTGAATCATGAAGGTGAAGGAAGGATAGAAGGTAATCATTGTCTTTTGCTTCTAGCGTAGAAAGCTCATCATTGACAGAATAGAACATAAGGGATGGAAAACAACTATGCAGGAGGGGATGATGCCACACGAAAGAGGATCGCAAAAGATGAAGCAACTCTAGTAAAGTCAAAAATTGTCGATATCGAATGTCCAATCAAGTCAGTACCGATAGGTTGCTTAGGTAGTGGATCTTTCTGATAATGTAGCAGAATTACACCACATTGGCAGTGATGAGGACAAGTTGTTGGTGCTTGGGCTGATGGCATTCAGACAAACCCCATGGAACTAGCTAGGACGGAATGCAGTCCAAGCATGCGTCAGTAGAGGGGACTGGACGAATGGCTTCCCCTTGAATGTGGAACCTAGAAGTCATGCAACAAACTAAGAGAATTTGCAGAATTAAACACATGGGGTTGTTTCTAACGACCATCGTTTAGTTTCCTGTAACAGTGAAGAATACATAACTGATATGGTAAAAAGGTTGCTAAATGTAAACCAACATAGACATAAGGATGAGTCGGGTTCACCACCAAGTCAAAATCCTATCATTGAGAACATGTTAGAAGAGAAATATCCAAACAAGTTCGTAATGCCGACAGTATATACTGAAGTATGAATCGCATATGGATAGTGCTTATGCTACAGATGGTATGAGATGTAGGAGTTGGTCTATATTCTTGGGTGGAGTTTCTATTGTGTGGTTCACTTGACTCACACCAAGGTCCGTATCATCTTTTAATCAATTGGCAAAGAAGTTCATGGAGCGGTTCCAAGTCTATACCACGCCATCGAAGGATGTGATATGCTTATTGAATGTTCATTTAGAGTTCCAAAGAGACTCTGAAGAAATTTCTAAAGATTTTTAATGTTTCAACGACATAAGTGCGTAATCTTAAAGAAGATATTATTTTGATGGCACTGATTAGTAGGGTTCACTTAAGGATAGATTTAGGTAGATGGCTCAAAAAAAGCAAACGTAACAAACCATAAAAATGATAAATAAAAAAATTAATTAAATAAGATAAGGTAAAAATGAAAATTTTGTAAATGTTAGAATTTAACCATGAAAGTTGTGTCGTTGCGTTCATGGCGATTTTCTACTTAATTTTTGTTAATCCAGAAAATGGATCAACACCCAAAAATTAGATGAAAGCACCAGTTCTTGTAAAAATAAAGGAAAAAGCATAAAAGTAAAAGGAGACACAATTTTTTTTACAGTGATTCATTGTAATCTCCGGCTTACGTTAACTTTAATCTTTTTTATTAGTTGTTCCCTCTTCAGATAATAACTAATTATCTCAGTTCTGACCATAAACTAGTGGATCTCAGATTTAAAATAGAGTTTCTAGAGTGTTTGAAAAGTAGAGGATACGAGTGAAAAGAAAGAAGTCACAAATGGTAGGGAAACAGAGGTAATGGGTCAAACGCCTGCTTACACTGGAATCTAGGTGAAAGCCCAATGTTGTACAAGAGAACCAGAGAACCATGACCCAACAGGATAGATCAATACCAAGCTATATAGTTCGGTACCAAGCTATATGTGTTGATACAAATCCAACTTCAATTCTTGCTCTGCTCTTCTATCTTCTATTGAATAGGTTCCAAGCTCTTTTTATAGATTTTTGGTTGATTCTAATAATCTTTCCTTTGTCACTTGAGTAACCTACTTTTTGACTTTCTTCTCATCCATCATGGAACTAGTTGTCTATACTTTGGGAAAATAACTTGATCACGAGCTATTGAGTAGTAGATAAGTATTATTGAGTTTAGGAGGTGTTCCAGACAGGATTTATAGGTCGGTATCGACCTACACAGCTCAGTACGGAGCTATGTCCTTAGCTCCAATCCATCTGAAATTTCTCCGAGGTGTTTCCTTATTCCTTCTAAGCATGCTTCTATGTTTTCAAATCATTTCATCCTTGTTTTGATCTTCTAAATCTAGTTGAAATCTGCTGTGGCTCAAAAGCGGTTAACACTTTCCTGTTGAAGTACTCCTTTCGAATGTAGGTATGATTTGCTCAAGAAAAAATTCTAGTAAATAATTTTTGATAGTTGAGCTCTCCGGCTATTTATTGATTCCAACCTTGGTGAATTATCCGAAAGTGTCGTCCTACATATCCAAGCCATCCTACATTTGCCTAGGGCTTATCTTATTTTCTCCTATTGTAAGGCATTCAAATCCTTTTATCAAGTCTTCATCCACTTTGAGGCTTAGTTTCCTTGGACCGTGACCTTTCAATTTGGGGTTTGATCTCTCTGTATCATCTTGTCGCCCAATCTAGGGTTTTAATCTCTCTAGATTCTTGTCGAGCCCAATCTACTAGTTCTCTGGCAAGGGTATCTAATGACAAAGCAGGTGGGGGGCTTACTTTTTTGTGCAAGCATCCACTTGCTCTCCGACAAGGAAGCTTGCACCCTACACTTCAGTCCCGTCTCTTTGGATGGAACTTAAAGCGATCAATATCATACAAGTCCATCCTTTGCTCTCCGATAAGGGAACTTGCACCCTGCACTCCAATCCCATCTCTTTGGATGGAACTTAAAGTGATCAATATCATAATAGTCCATCCACTCACTCTCCAGCGAGGGGACTTACACCCTGCACTCTGGTCCTGTCTCTTCGGACGGAACTTAAAGCGATCAATATCAATCGTCACATTTAATGTGGATTTTTCAAAGGTCAAATATTAAAATCAAAGCAAATAAGTAGAAGTCCTAATTACCAATCCCAAACATATGAATCAGAGCGTACGTAGGGACTAATCTAAGTTCCGTGCACGTGTAAACAGTCCGAGGTTATTATTGTCCTAAATAGTCATCTTGGACATCCAACTGGGTGCATGCATAGAGACCAATCTAGGCCTTATACACATGTAAGCGGTCTAAGATTATTATTATCGTAATTATTCAAAGTAAGAAAAAGCAAAGCGAGGGAGACAAAACTGACTCTTGGCCATCCCGATCATGGAATTTTGAGTCTCGGACCAGATCCCTGGTTGTTCCTTGACGTGCTCGCTACAAAAGATGGTTGCTCCTACTACACCATTGTAGTTTGGTTTGACATGCACTGCTGCAACTCGTTGCTTCAAACCAGTTCCTCTATCATATCATGAAGGTTCCGACACTTCTTTGTTTCATGTTTATCCAGCTCATAGAAGATGTAGAACTTTCTGTATCTTTTCTCCTAATTAGTAGGCTCTCTTCTTGCTAGCTCCTGATAGGGGATTTTCCTCCCTGTATCCAAATAAATCCTCTAAGGGGTCTCTGTTAGCTCAGTGTAAGAAGAGAACTTCGGTTCCCTCCTCTACCATTTTTGTTCTCCGAAGTCATCATCAACTCTTCTCTTTCCTTTATCCTTTCTATTTCCTGGTCCAAACAATCCTATATCAACCACATCATTAATTTCATCATCCTGGGCTTCGACATCTTCTTGACGCAAATATCTCTCAACTTCATAGTAGAATTCTGCAAGATTCATTGCTGGATCCTTTTATAGTGCAAATTTAAAGTCGATCTTGCTTACGTCTTTAGATACTGCCGCCATTAAGATTATAGTTAGATCCGGTTTATCGATAGTTGCATTTGCCACATTGAACCTTACCAAATAGCTTCACAAGGTCTCTTTGGGCCTTTGTTTCATGCTTATAGCATCATCAATTTCTTTGGTCATGAGACAATAACTCTGAACTGTCTAAAGAACTTATTCACCAAATCAGTCCACATACTTTTGGATCCGTTCTTCAGTTGTCTAAACCACAACACCACTGTCTGTTAAGTATAATGGGAAGCACTTATCTCACTAGAGGAACCGTCGGATCCAACTTTGCATCGTACATTTCCAATGTCAGAAACTTAAAATCAGAAGGATTTCTCTCGAATATTAGAAGTGAATGGATTCTTGCTCACATCCTCTAAGCTTTGATTTAGGGTCCACCTCTAGTTATCCTCCTTACTAACTCAGCAATTCAGTTTCGTTCTTCCATTTATGGTCCTTTACCAAAAGTAATTTTTTGCCACTTGCTCCTGTGGTGGAACTTCGGCACATACTTCGGCACATACTCCTCTGGTTGCTTATTAGAATTTTAACCTACTCCTTTGGCTTCATTCTATGCTCCGTTCCTATAGGGAAGCTCTGACAAATATTCCTCTGGTTATTGCGCATTTTCATTTTGATACGCGTCTCTAGCCTTAGCATCGTTTGCTGTCAGCATTCCAACACATTCGAAGTTCATACCAGCATTACCCCTAAGTATAATTCTCTCGATATCGAGTTGATTTGTATCGGCATCGATTTGTGCTATTTTGTAGGTCCATTATTCAAATTTGCACCACTCCAACTTTAGAAATTCATGCATTAGCTCCTAGCCCTTTGTTTTGAATTCCTATAACTCTAACTATTCCTTGTCGTCCCATACTTTAGGAAATCCTTCACACATTTCCTGTTCTCGAGTCATTAATCCATCCTGCATCACCTTCATCATTTTCTCCATCTCTTCTCTGGTCATATAGATGGACTGATGAAAATCTGAGGACACCATTTGGCTACCTCATGCTCTGGTTGGATTGCTCCAGCCTTAGGTCTAGTGCTAGGTCTCTTCATCTTCTCTAAATTTTGGATCCAAGCTTTAGGTTGTGGAATACATCTTCCTTCTCACTGAAAGCACAAAAATTTTAACTTAGAAAATAGATCAACACCTAAAAATCAGATGACAGCATCAATAATAGTAAAAATAAATGAAAACGCACAAAAGTAAAAGGAGACATAAGAATTTTTAAAGCGATTCGGTATAATCTCCGATCAACATCCACTTTAGTCTTTGTTATTAATTGTTCTCTCTCTGGATTACAGCTAATTATCTTTGATCTGACCGTAATATGGTGGATCTTAGTTTTATAATGGAGTTTCTAGAGTGTTTGAGAGGTGGAGGATAGGAATGAAATGGAAGAAAAAGTCTCCAATGGTATATAAATTAGATCAAGTTTTGGTTGCATCTAGGATTGTATTTGTAGTAAAACAGACATAATGGTTTGGAATCATGCTTGCATTAGAGTCTAGATAAAGGCTCGATGTTGTACAAGAGAAACTAGAGCACCACGACCTGATAATAAATCAGTACTAGCCTATATAGCTTGGTACCGAGCTATATTTGTTGATACAAATCCAACTTCAATTCTTATTTTGCTCTTATATCTTCTAGTTGATAGGTTCCAAGCGCTTTTCATCGACTTTTGAGTGATTCTAGTGATCTTCCCTCTATCACTTGAGTCATCCTACTTTCTTGACATTCTTCTCATTAACCGCGGAATTAGTCATCTATACTATGGGAAAACAACTTGATCATGAGCTATTGGAGTAGTATATGAGAAGTATGGAGTTTGGGAGGCGATACAGAGTGGATTTAAAGGTTGATATTGACCTACATAACTTGGTACTAAGCTATGTCCATGGCTCCAATCCATCCGAAATTTCTCCGAGGTGTTTCCCAATTCCATTTAAGTGTGCTTCCAAGTTCGCAAATTGTTTCTTCCCTATTTCAATCTTCTAAGTCCATTTGAAATTTGCTTGGGCTCAAAAGCAGGTTAACAGCTTTCATATATAAAGTTTTGAAATCTAAGTTCAAACGGAAAAGTTACTGAGGTTTGAAGTTTTCTAATTCAAACTAATTTAATGGAATTCAAATTTAAATAAATAATGAATGTTAAATTTGAAATTGAAAATTAACGGTAGTTAGACTTGGGGGTTAAATAAATATTAAATAACAGTTAACGTTAAATATTAATTAAGAATTAATTAAGTAATCGATGACAAATCAGTAAACGTTCCTTAAATAACACCACTGATCGACCACCTACCTTAGGCCGATCGGCAGCTATCGATTGACTGCCAAGGTAGGAGTGGTCGACTGATGTTTTTGTGGCTCTTAGGGTTAACTTAGACAATTAACAGTCTAGATTTTATTATTTTAAACTGACATAAATCCGATGGTTCTTGTACTTCCTAACCACTATAAATAAGAGCTTAGCCTCCTCATTTTTATTCACAAATTATTTTAAGAACTTAATGAAACTTTATTGGTCTCTCACTTCAAAGATTCAGGAAATTCTCTAGGGTTTAAGGTAAGAAATTTTAAGGTGTTTATTATTCAATTTCTAATTATATTCTCCTACGATCCTTAAATTTCTGAATTTAATCCATATACAATTCCTTTATTGTATATTTCCAAAAAGGAGAGATATGTAAGAGATTGAAGAAGGCATAAACAAATCCAAAAGGAAGAACTAAGGAATTTTGATAGTGGAGGTCTTAGTTTCTTTCTAATTTTAGTAATTATATAGTACAACTTGGATTTGATATATGCCTTGGGGAATTATTTTCACAAAAACATCACACTAAAACTCCAAAATTCTCCCAAAGCCTGATCTCAATTCTTAAATTTGAATCTCAATTGTTTTATATAAAAATGGTGGAATTGTGTAGTTATTGCAATTTTGATGTTTAAATTCTATCCCATTTGTTACCTTTTCCTTTGGATTTGATTAAGGGTTTGGAAAAGAAATAAGATAGGAAATGGTGTGTAAGGTATGTATTCTTTTATCCGTAGTTTGCATTGCCTATTTCCGTAATTTAAATAGAAATTATCTTTTCATTCTTATATGTAGAAGTTGAACAGAGCGTAAAAGGATTTAATCACAAATTCAATTAATGTTGATTCTACTTTTTTAGTATAAAATAAGTTAGGTATGGATTTTATTTTTATACAGGTCTGTAGTTGGATTGAGAATGTTGGATATATGGTATGTAGTTGATATGGAATTAGACTTGTATAAATTTCAAGTTTTGACATTTAACCAATAGCATGGGGTGTAATCTTCGCATGCCTGGAAATATTTTAGGCACGTCTGTGTAGTTAAATCGCTTAGCGGTTTTATAGTCCTGGAGGTATAAAAAGTTAAAGCAAGGATAAAGTGGGGATATTGCGGAAAATAGCAAAGGAGTAAAAAGCTTAATTAGATATAAAACCGAGTATTTAAAGTTGATTTATTCTCATTCTCACATTATTTGTGCATGAAAAATAAATATTGTTTAATCTTATATAACAAAACCGAAGAAAATCATGATTTATGCAGTGTAGATTGGATGACTACACTAGATTTATAACTTATATTAAGTACTTTTACATTATAATTAGGTCTTTACCTAACGTTGTCATTTGGTTTAAAAGAGAACTAGTCAAATCAATTTTATTAGACTAATGTTGGAAAAGCAGATGCTAAAAAGCCTTGATTTAGTGGGCGTAGTGGAAAATAACGGGGCTTAAAGCGGATCTAATGTTCACTAACACTATATTAAAAAAGCGTAGCAATCGAAGTGTTTTACGCATTATAGCGGGGATTTTGTGGAGATTTAATTGCACAAAGGCACATATATAAGTGTGTGTGTGTGTGTGTGTGTATACATGTGTATGTATATATGTATGTATGTATATGTGTGTGTGGTGTATATATATTAGCATATGCAAGACATATAATTAATAGCGCACTAATTGCGTAATAAACAGGTTATTAGTTAATATTGAATCCACTTTAGGAAAGAAAATGGTACTTAAGGCAAAATAAGGGTTTTCCTTATAAGGCCTTAGTAGGGAATGCGGTGAGGTGTGCGATAGTATGTTGAGAGAGTGTAGGTTATGACTAATTATAAGGATGCTAGGTCAATTAAAAGAACACATAAGTCTGCCCAGCTAATCTGGCTACTAATATTGTGACTTCAGGGTAGATGTGAGACATCACCTATAGTAGGTACCCATGGAGAACACGAGGTTAGTCCCAAATTCTATAGGATAAACCTGCCCAGCTAATCTGGCTACCTGTACCTACGAATAGTCGGACTAATGTAGGATGTCGCAGTTTGGGTTATGCATCATAATACGTAGGACCTGCTTCGAGGTCGAAGGTAGTAAGTCGCCGATTAAGGGCTTGCCTCTTCCCTATTTAAGAAGTATTAAATAGTCAGGGTCAGTGGTTAGGCACAGTAGTGGGTATCTTGGAAAGGATTTGCTTTGTGTTTGAGGTATTAAATAGCTATTATAATGCTGTGACGCCCAAGGACACGAAAAGATTAAAAGCACAATTATGGATAACGAAGACTAGGAATTATGTTAACACTTATATTATACTTCGATATATTGTAATACATGTTCTGTTTTGTATTTTATTCCAAACTCTGCTCTGATAGTAGAGAACTTTTTATGGCCCACCACTCCTACAAAGAAGTATTAAGTGGCCTTATGAGATTCCATGCAATGTCAGCTAAATAGTATCGGAGAGGAGTCATCTTTGGGATAGGTGGTAAATGATGAGCACCTACTAAATTGAGGTATTAAATGGTCAAAGTCTGCCTAGTCTCCATTGAAAATGTTTAAGTGACTTGGATAATATCTCTTACATTGTTAGGACATTATTGATGGTAAATGCATGGGACTGGGAATGGCCTTTGGCCTACATTTGAAGAGGGGTTATTAAGTTGAAAGGGCAATGGTTATAGAATTAGATTGGAACAGCCTTAGGGCTTGTAGTTGGAAAAACTTACAATATAGTTAGGATGCGTAAGACATATTCTTATTTAAGTTATACTTCCCAAGTACTACTATAGAAAAGCTTGAGATTTTTATTCACATGATAATGTTATTTTGACTCCCTCGTCAGTACAACACAGGTTAGAGAAGGTGAAGTAGATTATGAAGGTGAAGGCGACAAGGTGACTTATGGCAGTTATCTATATATCTACTTATGCTGTTTTTGTATTTCTAATGCACCCATTTAAAATTTTGATGTATTTTAAGATATTACACTACGGATGTTTGGCGTAGTTATGTGGTATTGTGTCGTATTTTTCTAACATTTGAATTTTAAATAAAACGGGAACTACTTTTGATATTATATTTTATCCTTCCGTCGTGATATCCTGAATGTGTAGAGAGATAGCTCTGTGTATTATTATTTGTATCAATTTTACAAACCAACAACCAGCTTTGGAATGGGTCTAAGGTTTGATAGGCCTTTTCTAGGATGAAAATTAGGCTCGTATCGATGCAGGTTGTTACAGCAGCCATCTACCATGGAAGAATTTTATAGAAAGGCTCCTAATTTTTGTGCTTGGAAGAGGTGGATTTGGCTGCCGATCAAAAGAGATCGAGTGCTATGGTCCAAAGAAACATCGATATCAAACAAAGTTATGATAGCATCGGAAATGTTGTATTAAATGTTGGGAATAATAATAATGCTGAAAGAAAAAACTATGATATTGGTGGGAAGAAGTAGGGCACCAAGTAGTGCACAAGGTACATAGACCCAGTAATTACGTTCCATTGAATGATTCAGTTGAGAATAATTATTGCGCCACATAAGGTACTAAAAATTACAAGAAACCGATTCCAACGGAGGCAACCGAGGAGAAAGGCATTTAGGGAAGTATTGTCGCTTGCATGAAATACATGGGTACAATACCAATGAATGCAGGCGTTTGAGAGATGTCATTGAGGATGTAGTATGAAAGAACGAGCTGCAGTAGTATGTCAAAAACCCACAAACCGGCGGGCAGACAATAACAGACCCTAAGGGTAGCCAACCCAAGGAAACCAGGCTGGGTGCGGTGGAGATGGACCAAGACAACATGTAAGAGGAATTACGATTAATATCATCTCTGGAGTGTCTCATCATGTACAGAAAATCTGGAACGAAATGGAGTGATATGGCTGCTCATTGAGGCACATGCCTTAAGAAATAAGTTTCTCCATAAAGGATGGGAATCTAGCGTAGCAGCAAAGAACAATAAATGATAATATCGTGTTTATAAATAGAGATTCATATAGGGTGCAAGCGTCGACACTTGACCCATGGTGATTACGGCCATGATTGGGTCGACAACAATGCACCATGTCTTTATTGATTGTGGGAGCACAATTAATATTTCGTTTAAAAAGATGTTTGATAAAATGGAACTCAATAAGAAGGATATGAAGCCTTGTAATCCTATATTTAGGGATTTACTGAAGAGACCAAAGAACCTGTTGGCTGCATTAAGTTACCAATTGAGTTGAATGAAGGAGACCGCAAGATATTGCGATTACATATGTTTGTTGTGATCCATGGATTCTCGACCTATAATGTTTTATTGGACCGGCCGACCTGTAACACCCGTATCTTTAGTGACATTAATTAGGATATTTAATTAGCTAAATAAAATAAAATAATGTAAGATGATTAATGGATAGGGATTTGATTATACCTAAGGGGTAGCCATGCCATACTAATAAATAGATAAATGAAGTATAATGGACTTAAGTGTTAGGAAATAGGTGAGGGCAAAATAGGAAAAAAGGATTTCCTAACACACCTTCATTTCATTTTATCACAAAAGAAAACATCAAAACCAAGGCCGACCACCATTAGCAAAGGAGAAGAAGAGAAAGCTAAAGTTTTCAAGAGGAAAATCAAATCAACTTAATCAAGATCAAATCTCACATCTTTAATCACAAAGCTAAGGTGAATAATTACTACATCTCACCATCTTATGATTTTCGGTTTTAAGGATAATCCGATGTATTTTTGCATGTTTATGCCATGTTTTGAATGATTAAAAGTTTATATATACTTATTGATGATTTATGAATATTTATACTGATTTTGATGATATATTTAACATGAAAATCCTATTAATGACATCCAAATGCCTTGCGAATTTAAATATAGATTATAAATAATATTTCTAGAGGTAGGTTCCAATTTTCATAATTTTCTGAATTAATGTGGATTTTATATTAGTTTTCTAGTAAAGAAAATGATTTATTGGGTTACAAATTATTTACAGAAAAATAAATAATTATTTTGGTTTGAAACTTATATATGTTAGAAAACTTACTGAAAAGGATTTTCTAGAATTTTTATAGATTTTTCAAAGTGTTTTGATGAATATATAAAATTATTTAAGGTATGGGACTTAAATGTTTTATATATTTAATTAAGGAGAAGGGGTATTTTGAAAAATAAAATTATAGTTTATTTCTAAAAATATTAGAAAAAAATTATTTGGCAACCAATGGAAATTTGATAAATACTAGCAGGTTAGTTAAAAATTGTTTCTCTTTTAAGTTAAAAACATAAATAACATGTTTTTAGCATGTTCCACCACTTTCAGTGCAGGATTCCGACTAGGATGTTTCGCCACCATGCTTTCGAAACCAATCTGCATGGTGTCAAGTTCCTTGGTACCTAGCATATTGGATAGAGGCAGAAGGTACGTAGTCAAAATGCTGGGTTCCGAAGGGGTTGGAGTATGCCCTGTTTTAAAATGGAAGTAGCACCTGCTTTGCTTTCGAAAGGACGGCTTTCAACTCGGCTGGCTTTCGACCGAGTTAAGTGTTTTGAAGAAAAGGTTTCGAATGGGTTGCGCTTTTTTATTTTATGTAATTCTTTCGAAGGGGTCGAAACCCCCTAGCTGTCTCCTTTTTAACCTTTTGAAGTTAATATTTTCAAAAGGTATATTTTACTTTTAAAATTAACCACTTCTCCAATGCTTTCGGAGGATGGGTTTTGACACCATCACTTTATTACATATGAATAGCTTCCGAAATGTAGGCTTTCGACCTAAATGATTTTATAGATCCTTTTTGTTCAGTTGAAGTATAACACAAGGGTTCCAAAAGAGAATGCTTTCGACTTAAATGGTTTCGAAAGGTGTTTTTCCACATGTTTTAAATTGATCCTAAGTGCTTTCGAAAGGTATTTAAAGTGGTTTCGAAGGAGCGGTTCCCTAAAGGGCTTCGAAGGAGTCGAAAGATAGTGTTTTCCGATGGTTTCGAAAGGATTGAAACCGAAGTTTTCCAAGGTTTCCTAATGGCTATGTTTTGAAGTTTTTTAATTTATGATGCTTAAGGTGTCAAGGCTTTCGAAAGGAAGGTTTAGAAAGGTTTCGAAAGGGTTCTAAGAATGGTTTCGATGGGAAGGTTTAGGCCTTTTGGCCTATAAATGAAGGGTTTTACTTGGTTTTGAAAAGGGGACTTATAATGGAATCGAAAGGGGTACTTTCAAGTGTTCAAATGTTTTCATCAACTAAGGTTTGAGTAAAGTATGTGTGTTTATATATATAACATGGCAAGGTGATTTTGAGTAAAGCTTAGAGTATATGTTTCCCTTGTGTGAGTTTGATTTAAAGGTTTTAAATCATTTTTAAAAAGGTTTTTCAAGGAAAATTATGGGAAGGAATCCCTAAGTAAAATGACTCAGATATTAGAATACCAAATGGGATTGGTATAGGGGTGCGCCATATACATTAGCTATTGGCCCCAGCTAATTTAGTCAAAAATTTCAGTATGTAGGGCCTCGTCATAGGTAAGACTAAAATTATGGTTACACACCGAAAGGAATATATTTTTTATACAAGGAGGTTATTGGTGAGCCCGCAAAACCATTAGGACCTGGTGACCCTAGGGACGTTAAGTTTGGGACAGCCCATCCAGAAGAGAAGTATTTAACATATAGTTTAGGATAGACCGTTCAGAAGAAGAGTGTGTAACGGATGTTAGATTATTTTGTTGTATTTTCTGCTAGGCCCGAGTTAGCCAAAGGTTAATAATTAGCCAAAGGTTAATAGTTAGCCAAACAAAATTAAAGTGTATGGACAGATAGTTCTTTTATTACCTGATATGTATGTTTACATAATGATGCTTTAAAGTACTTAACCAGTTTTGATTATAGGAAAAGATTTGCAAAAGATATGTTTTTAAAGGGATGTTATGAAGGGAAACTCATTCCGCTAAGTGGCATGGTCTCACTTTACATTAATGAACAGATGTATAGTATTATTCACACCAAGATTTATGTCTGACTCGAAGTTTATGTTTTCCCTTTAAAAATCTCGAGTGCTGAAAATTAATTTGAGTAGGCTGAGGGTTGAGGTTCTTTCAGGTTTTTAGTAGGATGACGAATCAAGCTACCAGAGACTAGTAGGCGGCTAACAGACAGCTAATAGGAATTGCAATCTTTGTTTTGCTATTTATTTGTGTCGTGTATGTATTAAGTCAATTATGATTATATGACTCTGATCATCCAAAGGAGCACCTTCATATGTAGCACTTGGTGTATTTTGTAAACAGTATATTTTATCATTACTTGGGAGACGTTTAGGATTATGTATTATGAATATGGAACATGTGTTTTGAAATGTAATGGAAAATTCTATTTTGAAATATGTGATTTATTTCATATTCAATTGCTTCTGATATTATAGATACCATTAACATAGTTGTATTTTGTCGCTGGAAGTTAATATTATAGATGACTGCAGCATCTGTATTGCCTAGCTTTGGGCCTCTAAATAGAGGATGTTACATGACCCTTGCCAGTTTCAGAATTGCACTTTCTCCATGGTATTTGATAATGAATTTCCCCACTAAGAACGAAATAGGAGCTATACAAGGTGAATACAGTATTGGTTGGGAATGTTATGTCGTAGAGCTTAGAGAGGAAAGGCAGTGTGAGAAGGGAAAAAAATAAAAAGAGGACTTTCTATATCAAGACTTCGAACGCATAGCAACCACCGCCTAATCCCTGGCTCATGTCCAACAAGAAGTTTTACAAACCAATAGACCCACAAAATGAGTTAAAGAATACAAGGGCTACGCCAACAATGATGACGATCAACATCCCGATCGACCATGAAGGTCCAACATATGTTCTCAAGATCGGATCTCGGCTTGTAATAAGGATGAAAAACAAGTTGGTAGGATTTCTCCATGTGAACATAGACATATTTTCTTGGACGTATTTTGATATGTGTGGGAGTTCGTTGGAGATAGCATGCCATGCATTGAATATGGACCTATGGTACCCTCCCGTGAAGCATAAGAGATAAAGTATGGAATTGGTGCGATCCGCTGTGTTGAAAGAAGTGGATAAGATGAAGGAAAATGGCTTTATTCATGATGCATTTTACAAATAATAGGTATCAAATCCTATGTTAGTTAAGAAAGCAAACAGAAAATAGCAAACAAGCATTGACAATTCGAACTTGATTAAGGTATGCCCAAAAGATAGCTTCCCATTGCCATGGATCGATGACTTATAGATGGAATGACCAAACATGAACTGCTATCCTTTATGGATGCATACTCCGCTATAACCAGATAACAATGCTGTAGCACCTTATAATTTTACGATAATTAATTAAAAAGAAAAATTAATTAATAAAAGATAACGTAAGAAAATAGGATTTTTACAAACATTAAAATTTTGCTACGAAACTTACACCATTGGGTTCGGGTGATTTTCTAATCAACTTTCCTATATAAAGTTTTCTGATTTGAGTTTAAATGGAAAAGTTATTAAAATTTAAAGTTTTTGGATTGGAAATAATTATATATGCAATTAAGGAAATAAAAATAAACAACTAATGTTAATTTCCATCAATTAAAGTTAATGAACAGTTAACGTAGCTTAAATGTTAGGAAAAATGTTAATAGAAGGAAATTATATCAGCCGTTTAAAGAAGGAACGAAATAAAACAAATATCATATGATAATTAATCACAAAATAACGTACGATCGGTCGACCCACACCCATGCTAGCCAACTGATAGTGGTCGATCGTGAAAGGTTAGTGGACAACCGGTTGTGCTGTAAAATCAACATTTACTACCTAGCCAAATGGCTCGAATTCAATATTCTTCAATCGGATGGCTGGTATAGGTTTGAAGCTCTATATACAAAGACCCAGACCCTCACTTTTCTTTTTATATTTTTGGAAGGATGCCGAAGCTCTGCCATTTTCACTTCTCCTCTAAATTATAAATTCTTAAAAATAGTTAAAGTTTATATATACATACAATTGGAGAATTGTAGAAGATGAATGAGAAAAATAATATGGTCAAATCAAATTGTCAATGCCGAGGTAAGCTATAAATCCGGATCAAAAACTGTAATCAATTCCAAATCTCTTTTCTAACCTAGATTTTTGAAATATATGTGCACGCATCCAAATAGGGAGTAAAGAGAGTCAAACTGGAATAACAGTGATTTTGGAAAGCTAAGAAGGTGAGTGGGAAATTATATATTTTTATATAATATTAGATTTATATTGTTGTAGATCTATTCCTGTATGCTTGAAATGTAAATTGGATTTATAGGCTAAATTTGTATATGTGAAATAAAATTATAAACCTTGCTGTAACATCCCCCTATATTAAGGCCCAAACTAGCAGCTATGGATACTGCAGTCATCCATTGTTATTAATCTTCGATGATCAAATACGGTAGTGCTAGATTCATTGATACACAAATCACCAGAATATGGAAAAAAATTAACAATTCAAAAACATATTTCCACACTCCAATCAAAACATTTCATGTTCATTACATAATCCCAAAACGTTAACCACCTACAACAAAATATAATTATTACACATACGCCAAGAGCGACAAATGAAGATGCTCCCTTGATTGATCAGAATATATAATAAGGCTAATAAATCTTCCTTTACATCCAAATACACATCGGAAAAAGATAACTCTAAACAACAAATTGCCTCTTGCACGCCTCCGGAAGCTTTATTCGTCTAAGAAGAGAACTTGAGAACCCTAAACCTCAAACTACTTAAAATCAATTGAGTACCCGAGAGTTTAAGGGGAAAACAAAACCTTCGAGTTAGAAATAAAGCCTGGTATGAATAATAGTCTATCATCTCAAACCAATAAATATCTAGTGAGACCACGCCACATAGCGGAATGGGTTTTCCCCTCACTAGTATCCTAAAATCTTTATAAAACCATATACCGTGCTCCTGTATCCACAATGGTTAAAAACATAGTATTTCAAAACATTACGATGATATGCAAAATAAGCAAAGAAAATCTTGATTACCCATCCTCATTCATTCTGGCTATCTGTCTCAATTATAATTTCTAGGATTACTATTAACCTATTAGATTTCATAGGCTAACTAATAACTGGTTAAACATTTAAGGATTCCCTGTCCTATAACATAGTTTTCATGGGCTTGCTACAAACCTGTCTATCTAACAATTTCATTAACACATAATTTTCATGGACTAATTATGAATCTATCTATCTAACATCCTCTTTTATATATAGTTTTCATGGACTAACTATTAACCTATTGGCCATTGCCAATATCCTATAGTTTTCATGGGCTTACCATAAACCTATTGGCCCCTGCCAATATCTTTCCTTTATACTTTAGCATCCTATATTCTGGCCTTCCGGACCTCCTGATGCAATTCTACTCATTCATGTGTTTATTCAATTTATATTCACTGCTGGGTTAAGCTATGTGGTTCTCCTACCATTATTCCTAAAATGCAGTTATGGGTCCATTATGAAGTGAATATATTCATATTAGAAGAAGTAATATAACAACATAGCAATACCACTCATGTGGGTTTAATTTATCAAAGATATATTCTTCTTAAACCATTATAAAAACTCCTTTAATATTGCTATGGATTTTTTCCTTTAAAAATAGAGTTGGGTCATAAAAACTTTCAATACCTTCGAAACCGAGCTTTCGACTTCATAGGATAACCACTTTCGAAAGCTCTTAAAAACATTAAGGTCTGCCTTATATACTTTAAATTCTACCTTTCGAAACCACTCGAATATATTAAGGTATTAACATTTCACTTTAGAAACTAGGCTTCAAAACGGTTGAAAGTATCCCTTTTGATAGTTTAAAACTTGGTTAAAAGAAAACAATTTTTACAACCCCTTCGAAAGTATCCCCTTTAAAGGCAAAGAAAACCAAGCAAACATATTCGAAAGCAAAGAAATCAACTCCTTCTGAAATATAAAACTTTGTTTTAGCTATAACTTTTTATAGGGGGATAACTAAGCTCTCTAACCTATTCCATATGTTCAAATGATAGTTTCCCTTTCCGTAGAGTGGTCACAATAGAAAAACGGGCTTATCGTTAGAGAGTTACGCCTATTCGAAGTTTACTAACAAAGTTGGAGAAAACTGCTACAAAAGGGCTTCTGCTACATTTACAACTGCTGTCGAAGGGGAGCTTTCACGGAGTTGAAAGGCGACTAAGTCGAAAGGAATGATGCAGTCGAAAGGTTATTAGGTCAAAAGGTTCTTCCAAAAATTCTACAGAAGGGTCCATAACTACTGTAGAATGATGGAGTCGAAAGGTTACTAAATGGAAATGTGCTTTCGAAAATGCTACATAAGGGTCCAGAATTGCTGTAGAATGGTAGAGTTGAAAGGTTACTAAGTCGAAAGGTGCTTCCAAAAATGCTATAGAAGGGTCCAGAACTACTGTAGAATGATATGATCGAAAGGTACTTTCAACAAGGTGGAATGGCAGAGTTGTAAATAACCTGAAAACTGTTATTTTGCTAATTAAAGTCTTTTTTTTTGGCAAAGCCAGCGGGGTTGACTGGACCCCTACCAGTTTATTGCAACACAATAAAAGTTACAAACAAAATGTTACAAAAAGATAAAGGTAGAGAGAAAGGAAAAAACAGAAGAAGAAAAAACAATTGAAAAAACAACAAAAATTCATGCCCATCGAATAATCAAATTGTCAGGGTAATCTCTGTTGCAAGTCTTCAATTGCAAGTGGATGGCAGTCTTAACTTCATGCCATAGGTCCTCCAGTTTCTTCCTTTGCGTATCAAAAACAATCGCATTCCTTTCCTTCCATACGAGTCTCATGTATATTTTCAAACTTACAACCAACACTCTAGATCGAGCACTTCTCCATCTCGTAGCCTTATATATGATGCTCCACACAATACTCGAGCTTCCAAAAGATAGATTATAACCAGTGGTGCTACTGATGCTGTTGATCAAGATCTTGAGTGCAGGGCATTCAAAAAAAGGCGATCTGCACTCTCCTCATACATTTCACAAAACAGACACATAGGTGAGCATGGCAACCCAATACTGTTTAATTTACCTTTGGTCAGCAGTGCCTGATTTAAGACTTTCCACATCATCAAATTTCGTGAAGGAACAGAGTCGTTCGACCAGATAACTGAGTACCACTTAGATGTAGGTAGGGGAGAGAAGTCAGAACAAAAATTGTACACACAGTGTACACTGTGCGGCTTCAAGTCCCAAGTGATAGCATCATGATGATGAGTAGTGCAGTATTTGTCTTGGATATCCTTCCACATGACTTTGAGCATTTGATTACTAGTATTTAGCATCTGCACCTTCCCTTCATGCATGAATTTATTTGCTTTTGCATCATATCGTATACCAGATTGCCGAATCTGTTGATAATCACAAACCTGAGATAGAATAAGGCTCTTACATGCCCATGGTTCATGCCAAAAGCTAACCATAGAGTTAACAGTAACATGATATTGAATAATAGGGAGATAAGCTTGTCTTAGCTTCAGAATGTTTCTCCAAATCCAGCTGCTGTTTTGTGATATGTCCATACTCCAAAAATATTTGGTCTTAATGTAATGTTGCCATATCCATTTAACCCATATTGTATCCTTCTTGTTGATAATGGCATCAAAATGAGTACTTATTGCAGCTTGGTTCCACCTCCTAGGATTAATAACGCCAAGACCACCAAGCTTCATGGGATTTTCAATTTTTGTGTAGGAGCAAGGCATCAACTTCCTGTTATGAACACTGCCAGTCCAAAAGAATCTAATCATGGCCGACCTTACAAGTTGCATCAGTTTCATAGGGAGGATCATTGAACGTGCCCAGTAGACCAGAGAAGAAAAAACAACAGTTTTGATTAGAACAAGTCTACCACTTTGTGTTAATTTTCTATTCTCCCAAGCACTCATAACTGAAGTAATCTTATGGTATAATGCAAAATAGTCAGCATTGGTAATTCTCTTAGAGATTAGAGGGAGACCAAGATACTTCATATCGTTATCCATGCATGTGAAGCCAATATGTTGAAAAAGAGCAGTTTTCAGAGCATCACTATCTCCTACAACAAGCATGGAAGACTTAGCATGATTGATAGTAAGTCCTGTCATACAGTAAAAGGACTGTAATGCGTCCATAATGGCAGACAGAGATGGAATATCAGGTTTAGTAAACAACATCACATCATCAGCAAACATTATCGAGTTAATTTGAAGAGTATTCCACTTTGGGTGGTACTTTATTAATTTCTGTGAGTATTTAGTGTTAAGTATAACAGTGAAAACTTCCATAACCAATAGAAATAGATAAGATGATATTGGATCTCCCTGCCGTATGCCCTTGCTACTACTGAAAAGGCCCACAGGTCTTCCATTAATAACTACAGAAAATGTAGGGGAGGAGATACAAACATATATCCAGGACACAAAAATTCTGGGGAATCCCATGTGTGCCATAATTCGAACTATTGATGTCCAGTGAATAGAATCATAGGCCTTTGAAATATCAATTTTAAAAGCTGCCACAGAGGCAACATTATTTCTACCATATCCTTTAAGCAGCTCTTGAGCTAGAAGCACATTGTCGAGAATATTCCTTGATGGATCAAAGCTGCCTGATTCATTGAGACAACAGAAGGCATAACATTAACCAAACGAGTGGCTAGAATTTTGGTGATACATTTATATATCACATTGCAGCAGGAGATAGGCCTGAAAGAGGTCACACTAGATGGTGGTGTGACTTTAGGGATTAATGCAATATTAGTGCAATTCACTTCACGAAGAAGTTTGCATTTAGAAAAGAAATTGTGTATTGCTTGGCAGAAATCATGACCAAGCACATCCCATGTTGATGTGGAGAAAATCACGTTAAGACCTTCTGGACCTCCTGAAGAGTGTTTGTTCATTGAGAAAAGGGTGTCTTTGATTTCTTCATCTGTAACAGGCTTAATAAGAGTGTTAGCTTCATGAGAAGTAATACATGGCAAGGCAAGAGATGAAATTTGATCAAGATCGGGTGAGAAACCAGTAGTATTGCCAAGAAGATTAGTGAAGTATTCGACAAAGGCTTTATCAACTGAATCAGCAGTAGTACATAAGGTACCTTGTTCATCAAAAATTCTGTAAATATTTTCTCTAGCATGTTTTACCTTTAATGCATCATGGAAGAACTTAGTATTCCTGTCACCTTCAACAATCCACTTATTGTGCAGTTGTTGCCTCTTCATGTTAGCTTCCATGCTGAGAGCTGTGATGACCCTACTTTTCTAGTGGCCAAATCATGGACTAATTTGTTTGTTTTTTTTTTCTGCATAAAGAAATATGCTAAATGAAAACACAGGGTCATCTATCTTCGAAACCAAAACCAGGATCCACTATTACCAATATAGAAATATTGGTGTATTCTTAAAACATAGATTAGTATATGTGAAGATATACCAATCTCTTTAGCTATTAAATCAGAGTTTAAGAAAATTAGCTAAAGCATTCACACATAGCATTTTAATATAAAGATAAATCCATTTTCCTCTTTATGAAAATTATTTGCAATATGACACAAAAGATACACAAGCAGACTGGAAATATCGGAATTCCAGATTATATCATAAAAGTCATAGATATTCTTTATTTAATTCAACTCTTGCTATAGCACAATTATAGGTGTGGCTGCACGTACACACACATATAAATACAGGTGTGCACGGCCTCGCCAACACACAAGCTCAAGCAATGGTATTAATGAATAGGTAATTTAAAATTGAGCCCTAAAATCACACAGTAACAATGCTGGCAACATCCAAGAGTCAATGAAGCCTTGGCACCAACAAAGTATCAATAAATATACGTATAAACAAAGGATTACCAATCCAACTATACAAAAATGAGGTCATTGAGTTTTCCTCTTTCTCATTCATGCAAGTTATATTCAGACATAAAAGATGAATTTACATCAACTATCTTTCTTTTAAAACTGAAAACATATCACTGATGCAAGGACAAAAACCATTCTGCATCATACAAATATTTTTAACATAAACAATTGGAAGCTTACAAGTTCCTTTTATAAAAGTCTCAAGATAATACATGTACTTGTAATCCATTTCCAGAAATCTTATGAATATAGCATAAGAGAAATTAAAACAATTTGCTAATCAACTTTTTTTTTCTTTTTTTTTTTGAAAAACTATTCAAAACTGAACCTATTTATATCAGAAATTAATTCAGAATTTTATGTAAATCCAAATTCCCCATAAACTCCATTTTTTCCAAAATATACATTTTATATCAAAGAAGAGCATTTCTATCAAAACACAGATACCCAGATTCAAGATAAAAACTCAGATATTCAAATTAACTTGATTTCAGAAAAACCATAACATAGAAATATACGTAAAACCCATTTTTGCTTTTCGTACTCAAGACATTCAACTTGCCAGAAAACAGGTAAACACATGTATGTACTCAGATATGAGAATTTCATACAAAAACCAGAACTCCAGTTCTATATATACTTGTGCATATATATAGATAATTCATCAAAATAAGTTTATAAAAACTTTCCCAAAAACTTCTGAAAAGAATACTCGAACAAATCAGTATAAAAACCCTTCAACTCATCAAATTCTGCAGATCCATGTGTCTGCACATATACACAAGTGTAAACACTTGTGTATACTGCCTCGACACAAGATAATTTTCCAAACACAGAATTCCAGAAAATGTATAAATCTGAACAATTCAAATGTTACAGTTACAAACTTGCAACAACTTACAAGGCAGTACAGTGTTTTCCAGTTTTATATACATAGTAAGCTACACATGATAGTTCACTGATTATAACAAAATATGCACATTTCAGTTTGCAATACATACAAATATCAATGAATTACTTAAACATTTTCTTCATATCATCTACAAGCAGTGACAGGTTATTGTAACTTCATCTCTTAAGTCATCATCTCATCAAAACATGCATAGCAACCTGTAAAAACAACTTCCCGAACTGCCTCGTTGAATGAGACACCCCAGGAGATTGTCGAGACAATCAACAGGGTCAGACATAATACGTCTGGTATGAGTGCACTTAAACAAATCATTTGGCAGTTTAAACATAGTGATAAATCAGTGTATCGTGACTTAACAGCGAATGGTTATCATTTCAGATTCAATTATGAGCATATGCAGGCAAAATCAACATCAATGAATTGATATGCAAACAACCAGAGATCAAACAAACATTAACAATCATCCAAAACACGCAAAGCAACCATACACACCATTTAATTGCAGAAATACAACTACGGCTGCCTGCGATAGGGCTTACTGCCAAAATCAAAGTTAAGAAACACTCACAAAGCTATAGGAGATGTCGATCCCCTAAGTATTGCCGTAACTTTCCCCCTTTTCTCTCGAATCCATCGCCATTTGAGACGGCAAGCTAATTTTCCCCAATTCTGGTTTCTAGGGCTTCGGCCATTTTTATTTATTTTTTTTGTTTTGAAAATGAGAGAGAGTCGAATGAAACGGTGGCCACATCCCTCTTCTTTTTTTTTATAATTCACTCACGGCTAGGGTTTTGAACATTTGGGAAATCACAAATTTACCCCTAAGCCATACCAAATGTGTGCACAAATATATTTCAACATTTTATACTTGTTTAAATCACAATATCATAGTTGTGTAAATATTGTGGGTCATTACAAGAGCATTATTAACTTTATTGAATAATATGGCTTCATCTGCAGCAGCTTGTTCATCGTGGGGGTGGTCCATCATATAATCTTGCTGTTTCTGTAGCTGTTCCTTAAGAGTTGTTGATAGCATGCTACTAGTTCCAAAGGTGGAAGAGGCCCACAACTTGATCTCCTGTTTAATCCTTTTCAATTTCCTGCAAAACTTATACATGGGGTTACCAAAGCAATTGAATTCAGTATTTACTTGTGAAATTAATGTCAGAAAGTGTTCATGCTTGTGCCAAGCATTAAAAAATTTGAAACTTATCTTTTCCTTTCGAGAATGGTGACCCAGCGATAGAATCAAAGGAGAATGATCAGACATAATTGGTTGAGGCAGGAAGACTGATATGGTAGGCCATCTAGATAGGGCTTGGAAGTTGATGAAGGCATGATCAATTGTGGTGAAAGTACGAACTCCACTACGACTTCTATTATTCCACGAGTACTTAGCACCAGACTTGTTAATAGAGATTAATTCAGCCTCAGCTACAGCTAAATTGAATGGAGCAATGTCTCTAGGGGTTAGTGGGTTACCTCCAATTTTATCAGTGAGCTCAAGGAAAGAATTGAAATCACCAAGAACAAGCCAGGGGTGAGAAGATTGTCGTAGCGGGGGCAAGGAGGTGAAGAAAGAATTTCTAGAAAGCACCGAGTTATCAGCATAGACAAAAGTGATGTAGGAGGAGAATGAAGTTTGAATTTCTTGGACATGAAAGTGAATAAACTGTCTTGTGGTCAAGATTGGGGAAAGAGTTATAACTGTAGGATCATAGATTATAGGAATACGCCCGTATGTAGCTATATCATGATTATGATGAAATTTCCATTTTGGATTAATATAATCAGCAGCTCTGATGGATAATGGTAAATTGAGTTTGGTTTCAAGCATTCCAAATTGGCAAATGTCATAGTATGAAATGATGCTTTTCACCTGATCAAGTTTTGCATTATTATGTGCCCCTCTGAGATTCCAGGCAGCGATTTTGTTATACATAAAAAGTTATTGGTGAGAGGTGGAGTTATTTCTTCTCTTAGTAGAAAGAGATCGTGTTTCAATTTTTCTATGATTGGGGGGAGGTGAGGAGGTTGGCTGAGTCTTTGCAGTGGAGATGGTAGGCTTTGGAAGTGGGATTGGTTGAGAATGTGGGGAAGAGGAGATTGATGGCCATCCAGACAAGTTTATTGAGAAGTTGTAGTGAGATAATTCTGAATTTGGCACATCATCATTTGGCTTGTGCATAGAAGTAATTAATTGGACGATGTTGTTTTCAAATGCTATACACCATGCACAGTCCAGTTCAGTATCATTTGTGTCAGCCTGTGCATGCACTTCAATATTGCTTTTACCAGTTTCAGTGCTTTTGCCACACTTTGTTGTTTCACAGTTACTTCCATGTCCCTTTACTATATTGCAAGTTGTTTGGATATCATCATCTATATTACCAACTGCATAGTTTGTGTTGTTGTTAATAGCTTTCTCACAGAACTCTACACATATATTTTCAAGTGACAGTTGCTCTTCCTCCTCTTCTACAATCACCACTGTTTCTTGCACTTCCTCCTCATTTTGCAGCAGAATAAAATTATTATGTGTAACAACAGTGCACTCTTGTTCAACTGTATCAGTTTTATCCCCAACCTTATTAACATTTGTTCTGTCCTCATCCTCACCAAGTTTATCTTCTTCATTTGTTCCTTTTATTTTCTTTGTTGCTCCCTCTACTTCTTTTCTGTTGTCTCCTTTGTTCACTTTGTTCCTGTTTACTTTTTGCCACACTTGCTTCACCTTATCATGTTTGTCTGCAACTTTCCCCTTCCTCCCCATGTTTTGTTTCTCTTCACCATTTTCTTGCTGGTTAGTAGCTTCACATTGTTTTCCATTATCCTCATTTACTGTCTTCTTGCATGTTGTTACCATATGCCCAAACTCCTTACATGTATTACATATTTCCGGCCTCCACAAATAATCAACTCTGACTACTTGATCAGTTCCATCAAGCAGTTGAACAGTGAAGGATTCTGGTAAGTCATTATTTGGTGTGACCTCAACTAAACATTTGGCAAAGGAGATTCGCTCAAACTTTTCAGTTGAAGCATCCATACACTGTAGTTTTCCAATCCTTGTTGCTAACCAATTAATTCCCAATGGTGACCACGCAAACAATGGAATGTTGGATAACTTAATCCATACTGGTACAGCTTTGATACTACTACAGGTATTCCCAACGTTTTCATCCCATGGTTTTACAATGAATAGCTTGTTCCTCATTATTACAGGATCTGACTCAGAAATTCTAATCTTATCTTCTTCATTTGAGAACTTAAACAAGAAAAGGAACCCATCTGATTTTACAGTTATGGATCCACGTAATTTCCATGCCTTTTTTAGATAGTACAGTACTGTCATGTATGGCAGTGGGTTATCAAGAAAAAACCCAACTAGATATTCCTTCCACATAGAGTTACCTGCCTTTACAACTTCTGCTGGAGGAACAATGGCGTCACCATTGAAGTCAAGTAGCATGTCACGGGGAACATACTTCCCAGCGTTAGTGGGTTTTGCTTTGAAAAGAGAGTTCCATGCTAATTGAGTTTGGGGAAGGGGTAGCAAGGGAAGAGAAGAAGGAATCAAGGCAGTAGGCTTGGAAGTTGATGGTTTAGCTGGAGAGGGTGAGACAGGATGGATTCTGACAGAAGGGATGGTTGTCGGTGGAGGAACTGACAGGGTAGCATGTGTCGTGACAGCGGGTGGTACAAGAATAGGTGAAGAAGGACAGGGTTGCAGAGATGAGGGTGGATGGGAAGGGTTAGCGGGAAGGGTTGAAAAAAGAGGGAAGGGTCAGCGGGAAGTCTTTTCTTTTCACCAACTCCTATTCTTTATCAAATTTCTAATGGTTAATGGCATATTTTAACAGTTTCTTTGTAGAAAAACTACTATAGATCAGATTTTATTATTTTCAAAATTATTAATTATATTAATATTTTAATAAAATTATTAAGCCTTTTTAGCTTAGAAAATTAATAATAAATAGAAATCACTTGGGAAAATCCCAAAAATTCACAAAAAATATGAAATAACATTTTCTAATCATATAAAAAATTTGAGGCAGAATTCATTATTTTATTTTTTATTAGTTAAAACCGAAATAAATGCCTTTTTCATCTTAGGAAATTCATAAAATATTCCTACTCACTCCTAAAATTATGAAATTAAAAAATCATCTCCATAATTATGTTTTACACAACATATCCAAAAATCAAGCCGTTTGGAGGTTGTTTACTAAGGTTTTTACTTTAAAACTCATCATTTTAATTTCATAAAAATTCCAATAAATCACCATAAATCATTATTCTATTCAAACAATAATTATTAGATCCAACATGATCAACAAAAAAAAATACATTTGGTCACTATCCATAACCGAACCAAAACAAGGAAAACTGAGACGATTTACACTATTATTCACCTTGATTAAATTGTTGGAGTCTGAGATTTGTCCTAACTTTAATCTTCTAGCTTTCTCTCTTGGATCTTCCAAGTTTGTTGGTACCCTAAGTGTTTCAATGGCAGGCTATAACTTCTCTTTTATGTGTATTTTGATTTATGAAATGGTTGGTGAGAAAAAGGGTGGGTTTAAGGGTATATGGGTGTGGCTATTCCTATATCGCCCTCCTCTTATTTTCCTAACTTATAAATTATAAACCATATTTATACATTCATTAGTTTAGCCATAGCCAAGTTAATTGACAATTAAATCTCAACTCCTTAATTAACCACGTTATTCTATTTAATTTATATAACTAAATGTCCTGAATAATGTTAAACAAAAAATAGGGGTGTTACACCTGCCTACATATTCTGTTATTAATAACTTGAATTGTATATTGCTTATGTAAATCTCAAAACTATTGGGTATTAATAGTCCATGAATTTAATATGTAGTGGTAGTCCCCAAACTTACAATATATGTGATGATTACGTATTTGTAAATATAGAATGACTTGTACAAGTAAAACTGTAATTTGAATTATCAAAGTAAATTGTATGGATTTAAGTAGTATTATAATTAATTGAATTATATAGCATGTTGCAATGTGAATTTCACGTATACAAATCAAATAACAAGGAATACACCTAAAAAGAAAGTAATACGTAAAATATGTTTATTTACCGTATTTTGTACTATCAATTTCAATAAATATAAAAAGATAATTACTTTTAATACCAAATGTAACTCGAATTTCCCTTTTAGGTAAGATATAGAAATTTATAGTGTTAACCTTTCCATTTGGGAGAAATGTAATTCTAATATATTAAAATTAAAATAATCCCTAAGGACAAATTTAAAATGTATAAATGTGACAATAAAATGGTCTAAGAATATGTGTGATGTAAATAAGACTAATATATGGGTTTTATTTTTATTTTAAATTCAACGAATTGGTTTTGAAGAGACCGAGATCAATAGGTGTTTTACTTATCGAATACAACTTCAAAAATGATATATGGGCTCTATATTTTGGAAGTGATTGTAATTTGAAATGCTATAAAGTTGAACTGTTTATCCTAAGGTTAAGTCCAAGTGAGAGCTCGGCGTTTTCATTCGTCGAACGACTTATGCTAGGATACTTGTGGAGATCCGTGTTCCATTCGAGTGATGAAATCTAGTGTGAGATATGTCGAACGTAACCTCAACATTTGAAATGGCTAAAGAAAGAGTAGGATGTACAACTCGGGGATTAGCTGACCCTCAACAGGGTGTTATCAACTCCAAAATCTAGATATGCTTATCAATTATTGGCCGATGATAGTAGATGATATTGGGTTCCATATGGTTCATGTTCAAGTGTGGGTCGCTTGTGTTTGGCTTATGCATATTTTATGTAGAGGAATACAACGCTCAGAATATAACTTCTGATACTTGTGCATGGAAATTGGATTTTGGCTTGACCGAAGGATCTTTGTGGAAATCCATTATGCGAACGTACTTTAGCGGTTTTAATCGTACCCTCAATATTGTTATGACATGATCAATGTAAGCACTACAACTATTTTCCTGATTTATTTTTTTACCCTAAACATTATATATTATATCACCTTATGTACTTATTAGATTGCGGTTCTTTTGAGAGAATAATCATTTTCGAACCGTCTCAAAAGTATTTTGATATGTTAGCTGCATACTTCTTGAGTTTCTCATACCATACTTATGTGTGATGCATAGTTTTTGTTTCCCTTAAATTCCTTATGTGCTCTTTCGAGTAGTCTGAGAAAGGCAGATTTTCATTGACATTCATTAGAGCTTGAGGGGGCGAGCTGGAAGTTTCACCTACCATAGTATTCTTATTTCTACCGCATTACTATTGTATATATCAGCATCTGTGAGGAATGTTGTTATAACTATCCAGGCTGATGATAGTATTTAGAATTGTAATTCTGAAATGTTATGTATCTTAGAGTGATAGTTTTGTATTGTCTTTTGATATTATATGTTATCGTTCAATTGTGAGATTTTGATATTGTGTTCCTTCTTTCTTCTTCGGTTTATTTTATTTTACCTAAGAATCTCTCTTTCTAGGAGTTGGATGCTCGGCACCAGAATACCATGGTGTATTAGTGTCGACGTTTGGAGGTTTGAAAAGGTGTGTCATTATAGATCGATACCGAATTGAGAAGAGCTTCTTTGCAGTAGAACACCTATAAGAGAATGAATAGGTGGAGGTAATAAACAAGATAATCACATCTATCGTTATAAAAAGAGCAACGAGAGCTGACGACAACTGGGTTAATGAGTTTCCTCTAGCATTATGGGCTTATAAAACTACTCACAAGTCCGCAACTTTACATACCTCATTTGCTCTAGCTTACGAAACTAAGACCATAATTCCAATTGAAGTGAATGTCCCCTTCTTATACAAGAGTATATTATGATCCTAAGATAAATGAGTAACTCTTGCTTAAGTCCCTCAACGTGGCTAAAAAGAAACAAGAAGTGACTAATATGAGGGTAGCTACTCACCAGGTGAGAGTAGCAAAGCAGTTTGATGCCATGGTCAGATACGGTGCCTTCGAGATAGGCGTTCTGAATTTGAAATGGGTATTTCCTAGTATGGGATACTTGATTCAAAAAGGGAAGGTCCCTATGTGATTGTAAAGACGTTTAAAGATGTATATTTCAAGACATTGACTGTTGATAGGATCCTAATTCCACAAGCATTGAAGAGCGAACATTTACAATGCTATTTCACTTAGTTTTAGTTTGAAAAAGGTATCCTAGTTGATAGAATGTGATGTAATAAGGTAGAGTTTGCCATTATTTCATCTATAAATAAATTCTCTAGTGGAACTGTATTCTTAAAAGTTTGACTTTGTGTTACATGATCGACATTAAAATCAAACATTCTATGATTTGAGAAACCTGATGTCTAGGTACCGGGAGATAGCTATCGGTTAACCCTTTTGATCCATTACTGGATTACTAAAGTATAATCATAATAGGGTCGATCAAATGATTCGCCCTTACACATCTAATATTTGATCAGTGTCTGGTGATAGGCAAGGTCAAGGATTGATCCTAGTAGATAGGCATTTAAAATACTGGATTCCAAAGATATGGACTGGTGTAAAATTGAATCTGTTTGTAGGTGTGGCCTCGCTTACAGCCTAAATAGGGCACGCTTGGCCGACAATAAGCCAAGATGGTCGACAAAGTGTCTTTGATCAATGCTTAGAGACAGACGGGATCAAGGATGGATGCCGAGGGACAGACATCCGAGATAACGATTCCCGATGGTAGGAGTCAGTGTAGAATTTAGTCTTTTGTGAATATAATTTTGTTTGCTGTTGAATGGAACATGTCAAGCCAAAGATAAATGGAGTTGGCCAAAGAAATACGATTTTTTAGTCAAATGATAAATATTTTGGCCATGATAGATAGAGCTAATAATGAAAAGACATCGAGAAATTGCAAATGTTTATTTATATGTATAGAGTTGTAGAAAATAATGGCACTGCACAGATTACAAAAATAGCCAATAACATATAAATACCGAAATTACAGAAGATTATATCGCATATGTAGGTAAATATAAGCAAAAAAATAAAAAATTGAATAATGTAAATAAGGTAAAGATTGAAAAGAAAACCATCTTCTCATTTGCATATCTTTTAGTATAAAATTTGCAGGGGCTGCCCTCGCACAACGATGACCAATATACAAGAAAGCCAAAAAGAGTAAAATTCAAAAAGGCAAAAAGAAAATGTCTTCAAAAGATGCGATAGTCATTCACTTCCTCTTCCCTTGTTTTCCACCCCTTGTCAACTGTTTTGTAAAACGCTTTTCCTTGATGGTTGTCTCCTACTCCTCTTTCTCTTTCCCATGGGAGCTTTTCTAAAATGTTGAAACCTCTTCCTCGGTGGTCAAATAATGGGGATCCACGGACTCCTTAGCAGCATCAAGAGAAACTTTGGATGAATCAGCAGTGCGGCTTGACCTTGAGAGGAAAATAAATCCTTGGGAGATAAGATGACTTGCCTAAAATATTAGGGTCTTCTTTATGCCCGGTTCATATTTAACTTTGATCATTAAAATGTCAAGTGCAAACCTTTTTCCCACAGATGTAGATTCGGGTCCATTTTTGCTGAATTTTTTTAATTCTTTGTTGATAGAAACGTCAACATCTTCCAGGCCCTCCAATGCCCTTATCTTCTCAAAATTAGATCGAGGCCAAAGCTGGAGGGAACAGTTGTCAAGATGAATGCTATGGTGAAAGCAGTGGGTGTAGTTGTGATAGAACTGCGACTCGAAGCATGAATGAATGGTGGAAGAGGAGGCAGTGATGATTGAACTGTATGTTTGCATTAACCTTAAAGTTGTATCAACCCATCCAACCTGATGATGTGGCATATATATTTTGTAGGTAATTTAACTAAATCGTCGATAATAGTATGGAGATATTTTGTGCGAGATATTAGGCTCCCTACCTCTATAAATATGAGGGTATGGCTCATTTTTCAGGATCTTTTGGCTCTAGTTATACTCTACTCTATATTCTTGTAATTCTAAAAACTAAGTGTTGGAGTTGTACCGACTCCTAAGAACTTCTAGCTTCATGTCAGAATATAAGCAATAAAACTATGAAGTAGACATAGGCCTTGACTTGTCGAACCACTATAAATTGTTATATATTCTTTCTTTCTTTTTTTTTCCACTTAATTCTTTGCTTTTTATTCTCTATTAAATCAATTGAGTGTTTGTGGCATTTTTGGTGCAAACATTTTGGTGCTTTCACTGAGAACTTGATTCTCTGGCTGTTTGGATCCATCATCTATAATTGGATTTTCGATATCCAAGAGATACATTCAATTTTCCAACCTTATTATCTACTCTTCATATTTTCTATAATCTAAGAGAAGCTATTTTCAATGGCCCCATCAAGAAAATAATGTACTATCAGTACCAGATCTACCAGTGATGCTGAGAACCAAGATATTCAGCACCTGGACGAAGTTACTCAACAACCAGAATAGACCGAGATCCAGAGTCCAATTGACGTCGTGAGCAGAATGGAGATGGATAGGATGATGAAGCTGATTGAAGAAAGATTCTAGGCTAATTAGAATGAGATGAATCAAACGATGTAGCAAAGCTTAGGGTGCTGAATTAAATAATTCAAGGCAACCGTAGGAAAAGTAGGAGAGTTTGAAAGTTCCTCATCATCCAAGTAGAGAAGGAGAGATACGAAGCAAAAAAAGACCCAGAACACTGTTGGAACATCTCACTAAGGAAGAGGACTAGCTCCAGGCTCAAATGTAGGGATCGAAACCGACCTAAGGTTAAAGGACAGTACCTACCCCTTCAATTGTGGGCCCAGAGCTCGCTATATGGAAGGCGACATGTTAAATGATCAGAATCTGACCACTCCAGTTGTTAAGGATCGATACCGATCTAAGGTTAAGGGTCGGTACCGACCCCTCCAGTGGATTTTACTTTCGGCCGCGCTGTTGATGATCGTAATCTAAAAAATTATGCTATTGCTGGTGACATTGGATATGTGAATCAAATAGGGGGACCACTGGGCAAATAGATCTTCTAGAGTTTAAAGAGCCTAGGTATCGAGAACCAAACCGAGAGCGTTTGCTAGGCCAAATCTTCGTGACAGAGCCCGATTACCACCATTTAGGTGAGCCTATTATCCAGAACTACCTAGAGGATATGATCAGGAGATTTTTTTTAGCAAAAATTGCTTTAGAAGTAGTGATGAATGAGGTACCTCTCTCGGTCAAAATCCATTTACTGAGAACATTCTACGCAAGATATACCTCGGAGATTCGCAATGCCAACCATGTCATTATATAGAGGAACGACGAATTTTAGGTAGCATTTGATGAGAAATTAGTGGTAGCATATGGATTTAGCTAAAGCTTTCGATTCCATGAAATGCCGCTATTTTTCGATTTTCTTAGAAGAAGTAGCTATAATGTGGTTCATTTGGCTTCCGCTAAGGTCTCTATCATCTTTTGTTTAGTTGTCGCAAAATTCTATAGAGCAGTTCTGCTTACAAACTATTCATCCAAAGCATGTGATGTCTTTGACAAACCTCTTCCAAGCTGATGGAGAGACGCTAAAGGACTCCTTGAATCGATTCCATGTGGTCACGAGAAATTTTACAGATCCAAAGGATGATGCAATATTAATGGTACTAATTAGGGGGTTTCATTCCAATTAAGATTTCAGGGATTGGTTGGAAAGGAAACCCCCATCGACGATGGATGCTTTCTATAGAAAGGCTAACGAGTACTTATGCTTGGAAATAGTGTGTAATCGTACCTGGATGAATAGTGTTGGGATTTTGGCTAAACTAATACAAAGAAATGTCGCTATGAATCGGGATGTGACGACCCGAAAAATTTAACATTTGAAATTGAAATATTTAATTAATTTTAAATGTTTGAATGTTAATTTAACTTGAATTTCAAATATCGGGATGAATTTGGCAAATTAATTATTGAATTTAATTCTAGAAATTTCGGTAAAACCGTAAACCTTCAAATTTTAAGCCTGTTAAAAATAATTTGATGGCTTAGAAAATTTATATTGATAATACTGAAGATGATAGAAGCTGAAAAGATTATATTTCGAATATCTAGATTTAATTGGATAATTAAACTATAGATTTAATATTTGAAATTGTGAAAATAATTAGAAATTGGATTTAATGTGAATAAAAATGATTTATGAAGTTGTATTAAATCTTATTTGAGTTAGAGTGACGTTACAGAACTTTTAAAATCGAATTAAAAGTTAATTTGTAGAAATTGAATATTTTAATATTTAATTGACGAGTAAAAATAGCCATTTTTCAAACAGTCTCGGATTTCGACAAAACTGGTTTCATCGGATCCGTAATGCTATATATTTGTAAGATTTCAAATTTCGTGTCAATCGGATTTACGGTTTGTCCGGGGCAAGCTAAAACGCGTAGAAATCGGTTTAAGTGAATTTTAAATTTAAATTAGTCGATTTGAAACCCTATCTTCCACGATCAAATTGGCTCCCGATATAATTCCATTGCGTTCGAAATAGGGGTAAAACATTATAAACGCCAGGCGGCACGCTTTGTTTCGAGTTTGGAAAATTTTCTGATGAATAGTGTTTTCAAATTTTCTATATAAGGACCTCAACATTCACATTTGCAAACTAAAAACCTAGGGTTTCATTTCAATACCCTAGCCGCCGCTTCTATTTCAATGGCCGCTGATTCATGATCTTCTTCTTCAATTATCTTCCAATCCACAAATCGATTCAAAAAGTTTTCAATTACAACATTGTAGACAACATTGAGAAGTGCAAATCTAACGGTCATGATTTGAAACGAAGCATCGTAGAGGCCAAAATTCTGTCGTGATGTCTCCGCGTTCATTCTCGATTTTCGAGGATAAATCGCGACCTAGTCGCACGTGGTTCTGGTCGATGGTGGAGCACGCGTGGGCGCTCGTGGCGGCGGTCCCTGATCAACTTCTCGACGTCGTATGGTGGTCGCGGCCATCGGCTTTAGGGAACGAAGATGGGTTTTAGCTTGCGTGATGTTTAACGAGGGAGAAGAAGGGGCGCACGGCTCTGATGGATGCAGCAGAAAAATCAAACGGTGGGTTTGAAGTTAGGTTATATAAATAAAATAAAAGTTGAGAGTAATTATATTAAAATTCGTTCAAACTTTAAGTGCTCTAACTTTTTGATACGAGGTCCGTTTTTGACGAAATGACTTGCATTGGGTTCGTACACGAATATTACGAGATGGAGCTAGATTGGACTTAATTGGAGCTAGTGTGAATTTTGGGTAAAATTAAACGCTCGTTTAATTTTATTCAGAATAAAACACTGCAACTGCTATTGGACGCAATGTGAGTACAACTCACTCTTTCTGACTCACTGGTATTTTTATATAAGTGAGAAATAATTTATTATATGATGATTGATGATTGTTTGGATGATATATGATATATTGATTGGTATTTGGATATATACCTGCCTATTTGAGCAGATGAGACCCTATTGCGCCGCATAATAGCGGGTGATATAATATTAATCCCATATACCGTGATATTCCACCTTGAAGTGGAATCGGTATTTAATTGTTGTGCTAACGTCTATGGACGCAGGAAAACAGGTTGGAGGGATCGAACTGGATTCCTCAAATATTTAATTTGTTTCATATGTTGTGTTATGATTAATTATAATCTGTGTATGATTATTGGTGACTGAAACCGTTGAAGGCTGTAATTTAGCGGCATATATTTTTGGTATCGTAGGATACTAGAAATAAATAAAAATTTGATTTTGAAATTTGGGTAGAAAATTTATAATAAATTCACTCAAAGGAATCGAGTAAATTTTAAAAGAAGGAAATTTAAATAGATAAAGTTTTATCTTTGAAAACTTATTGAATAAATTCCAAAAATGTGGGAAAATTTTAATAAAGGAATTTCGAGTAATGTTGTTTAATAGTTGAAGGATTTATTTAAGATACATATTTTAAATATTTGAAAGAGACAAAAGAATTTATTTCAAAAGGAATTAAATTTAGAAATTAAATTTGGAATTTAATTTAGAGTTGAAATTAACTTTAGAAATCGATTCAGGAATAAATTTGGAGTTAGAATAAATATTAGGAATCGATTTGGAACTTTGGTTTGGTATTTTGGAAATAATTGGAAAATCAATTTGAAATTGATTTGATATTTGAAAATTAATTTGGGAAATCAAATTGGAATTTGATTTTGTTTTTGAAATAAATTGGAAATGAATTTGGGATTTGATTTGGTTTGAAGGTGATATTTAGAAATCGATTTAAAATTCATATATCAGTTGATTTTTGGAAATGTAAATTCACAACGGGAATTTATAAAGAAAAGGAAAATTGTTTGAAAAATAAATATTGGTTCATTTTTAAAGTGTGAAAAGGAATTTACAAATTAGAATGTAAATTAAAATAAATCGAGAATATTTTTTAATTTATTTGAATGGACCATTTTGTAATGGAAAAAGAATTCTTCCCTGGAAAGTCGAGTATATTTTTAAAATAGCTTTTGAATAAAATTTAAAAGTTTTAGATTTGGTTTTAAAATAATATTGTTGGAGAAATTAGTTTGGAAATTCTCTTAAAGTAAAAATTTATTAAATTAATTATATAAGGGATTATTTTAAAGATTTGAATTGATATTTGATTTAGCAAATAGTTAATTAAATATTTATACTCTACTTACAAATTTTATTTTAAATTAGTTTTGGACCTGAACTTTTATATGAAATATTAGTATAATATTTTTCATAACTAATATTTAAGAAAACATTCTAAAATAGTTTATTTTAAATGTTTCCAAGTATATTTTGAATAAGTATTTTATATTATTTTAAGATATTTGAAATCGGCAGATTTTCAGTGGAAATGAATAAATACAGGAAATGTTTTTCGTGTAAGGAAAAAAATTAAATTGGATTAATTTTCAAACGATTGAAGTGTGAAAAATTGATTGAATTTAATTTCAAAGGGTTGAGAAGTGAAATTTCATCTTGCGAAGATATATTGAAAATAATAATAATTGAGGGAAAATTTTTTGAAATCCAATGACTGTTTTGAATGATGATTGATAGTTAAATAACCGACTATCAATTTTGGCCTTAATCGAAATTTGAATTTCGATGCGACCGGGAGTCGAATTCCAACTGGATATTCGAAACCCACATCGAACCTTCGTGATTGTAATGGATCTTTTATTCAAAAGATCAAAGTGAAATTGTCGCGATTTGTTTGAATCTGAATGTAACACTTATTTTTAAAATAAGCGCTCGTTATTCGGATTAGCCGGGAGAAGACCTTGTGTCATAAAACCCATTCCGAATAACGATACGAGGAAATGGGATTGCATTTGAAGATGGTGTTGAAGACCGGGTATTTTCGAAAGCGAAAGGATTACCTGTTGAATGTCTCTGCACCGGGTTGCTCCGGTATAGAGATTTTATCACCCTTTGTGATGGGGATTCCGGACGTGGTTAGTTAATATCCGAATTTGCAAGGTCTTCTTTGGAAGTGCCTTCGGTTCCATTCGATCCCAGAATGGACTTGTATGGATGTGTGTCTGACGTTACACTTTGAGATGTAAAGCTGGTTTCTGTCAACTACATTTCTGTTGGTGGCGGAGATTTTATTCTCTTAGCTTAACACCCTTCTCTGAGACGTACGAGCTCAGAGGTTATGTAGTTGATGGTTACTAGTGATACATTCCAATTTGGTAATGTGACATACGAAGTGCTGCTGATCATTTGTTGATCGAAGCATGATTTTTGTGAAAAGCATAGCTTTGTGGACAAGACTTCGTCGGACCTCACACCCCAGAATGGTCGAAACAGGAAGAATGCAGCAAGGTTGTAGGGGGTAGCGCTCCTTAGGGTATGTGCATTTCCTTCTGGATAGAAGTGGTATCATGGTATGGATCCCAGATACTTAACTTATGTGGATACTGCAAATATATAGTACATTGTGATTGTTGTTGTTGAGGATCCTTGGATAAAGGTTGTTTACAACCGGGGGATGACATACTCGTGTCAGTAGTTACCTATTTTTGCAGAGGTAACCCGGCCTTGTGTTGGCAGAGATCCGGCTAGGTTCTCGTGACGTCCCGCCAGAGGCATACCCATGTGGCCCAGGAAGCTCCTTAGCCTGACCATTTGTTGGAAATCCAAAGAAACAATACGCGCCTTGTATGGTTTTAGTTGTAGAACCTGCCATTTACTTATGGTGGCGCCCCACTGTTTAGATGGTAGCTATAGTAAGCATACGATAATGGTCGTATGTTGGCTAAGGTTAATATTATATTTTCGAAATGTTTTTCCACACTGTGCACCTATAATAATAATATCAAAAAATTTCTCGTATCAAGCATGTTTGACTATCATAAGAAGAAATCTCCTCCAATTCTGCATTTGCATGGTGTGTGCGGCGGGAGGCCTTATGGTAGTTTCATTTTCAAAAAGCATAGCGTATTTCTTTTAAATTCCTTTGTTTTCTTTTGTAAAAGAATAACTGTTTTAAGATCTCACACCAGTCCCATGTCTGACCTGGAGTTTATTGTTCTCTTTCTAAACTCTGGGTGCCCACCAAATTTCCATACGGGCGGTCTAGAGTCAGGTTATCAGGTCATTCTGGAATTCAGGAGTTATTGTAGAGATCTGGAGGCAAGCGGGATGGCGTGGCATATCAACTAGTATATAGTATTTCTTTTCCGCTGTTTGTTGTTGTGAACTCTGATAATGTAATGTAATGTGATGTAATGTAATAACCGATATAGTTCTTTGTTTTGGAAGATATTCATTTATCTATCATATGTTGTTTCGCTGCGAAATGTGAGATTCTGATATTGTTTCTGTTTTTCTTCTACCTTCTTCTTAAACCCTAATGGTTCGGCTTTTCGGCATTCGACTGTGCGGCAGTTGATACAGTTGACGTATTAATGTCGACTTTTGGAAGTCGACAAATCGGGTCATTACAAATTTGGTATCAGAGCATTTGGTTAAGCGACAACCTTGGCTCTGTTGGGTGTTACTCATTAGAGATAGAGTCAGTATTACTCTAGAATGAGTTTGAGTGTATTAATAGATATGAATGCGTATTTGTTAGTGAATATAAAACTGTTTTATATTGTGATGATTGGTTTGCCGAGTGGTATATGGATTTTGGTCGGTATAGTCCGTACAACTCTTTTGATAGGGATCTCTAAACACTCTACAGAACAATTCGACACGATATTGTTTTAAAAGTAGGGTAAATGAAATAACTTTACCCAAAACTATTTTATATATAAAAATAATAATTTTCCATAAATTATTATCGTATATGGTTGATTGTTTGTTAGGAAGTGATAATATTAAATTATTATCATTGAAATTGAATAAGAAATTTGAATCACAATCAAAAGTTTAGAAATAAAATTTATATGCAAATGGGAATTGTAAATGTAAATGTAATTTATAATTTGAAATAGATTCCAGAGAAATATTTGAAAGTGGATTGAAAGGATTTGAAATTGGAAAATTTTGAAATAAAATTCCATTGAGTTTGAAAATAAATTTTTAAAGGTTTTGGAAAAGTGTTTTGAAGGGATAAAAGCTCTAAACTCTTTTCGTTCGCTGGAAAGTAACTTCGGTGATGACTGGAGCATCATCGATGTTCATTTTTGAGTTTTCATGAGAGGAATTGCTGCCAAATTATTTAAAATTTGAAGTTGTTTGCAAATTGGGTCTGATTTTGGGAATTCAAAAAAAAGATAATTTGAATTGATTTCAAAAATGAATCTTGAAAGGTTGAAAAGACCCTGGAATGTTATATAAAATATTTATGGAATATCATTAAGTTGATAATTTATCAAGTTTGAAGTTGTTAAAATAAAAATCTAACTTAAAGAGAAGCTACATAAAGGTAGATGTGGGAACAAAATAAGTTGGAAGGGTAAATTTAAATCAAGTGGAATAAAATGAAGTTGTAAACATTAGTTTGAAGTGAACTAAATAAAGTGAATTGGAATTTGTAATGAATCAATAAATGAAACTAATTTGAAATAGTGATATGAATCAGTTGTGAATGAAAAATAATTGATGAAATTCAATATTCAGATGTTAAACTAAATCCAAATAGAATTTAAATTGTAAATTGAATTCAAATGAAAGTGAAAATGCAAGATTGAATGAAAATGGATATATAAATTTAATAGTGAAGTAAAAATGGTATAAGAAGTGAGTATTGAAATTTTTGTAATGAAATGTATAAAACGATATTTGAATGTTGCAATTGGATATTATGGTTAGCAGGATATACAGGTGTATTAAAGGAAAATGGAATTGGGATTTTGATTTCAAAGATAATTTAATTGCTCGACAAAAAGTATGTATTTCAATTTCTATTTAAAATTTGGTGATTTTCTTGTCTAGCTGCTTGGCCTTTTCTTTTCTTTTTGAAATCTGGGGGCCGTGGTGCCATTTTGTAGTTGTACCGAGTTAGCCGCGCAAAGGAGTCGCCGGCGAAATTTTTCAAAAATTTCGGGAGTTAGAAAAATTTTGAGAAAACTTTGAAAGTTAAAATTTGAATTGTTAGGAAAACAATGTTGTTGGAACTTATAATTGAATTTGGAAAGTTAGTCGAATTAATGATGGGTCTTTAATAAAAAAGATTTGCTTTGACAAATTGTTGGAAACTATTTATTTTGGAAAAGTATTAAACGGGTTAAGGATCATTCTTCTTACCTAGTAATTTTGGGATGAAATTCTTTTAAGGGGGGAAGGATGTGACGACCCGAAAAATTTAACACTTGAAATTGAAATATTTAATTAATTTTAAATGTTTGAATGATAGTTTAACTTGAATTTCAAATATCAGGATGAATTTGGCAATTTAATTATTGAATTTAATTATAGAAATTTGGGTAAAATTGTAAACCTTCAATTTTGAGCCTGTTAAAAATAATTTGATGGCTTAGGAAATTTATATTGATAATACTGAAGATGATAGAAGCTGAATAGACTATATTTCGAATATCTAGATTTAATTGGATAATTAAACTATTGATTTAATATTTGAAATTGTGAAAATAATTAGAAGTTGGATTTAATGTGAATAAAAACGATTTATGAATTTGTATTAAATCTTATTTGAGTTAGAGTGATGTTACAGAACATTTAAAACCGAATTAAAAGTTAATTTGTAGAAATTGAATATTTTAATCCGGTTTTATCGGATCCATAATGTTATATATTTGTAAGATTTCAAATTTCGTATCAATCGGATTTACGGTTTGTCCGGGGCAAGCTAAAACGCGTAGAAATCGGTTTAAGTGAATTTTAAATTTAAATTAGTCGATTTGAAACCCTTTCTTCCAAATACGATCGAATTGGCTCCCGATATATATTCCATTGCGTTCAGAATAGGGGTAAAACGTTATAAACGCCAGGCGGCACGCTTTGTTTCGAGTTCGGTAATTTTTTGGATAAAAAGTGTTTATAAATTTTCTATATAAGGACCTCAACATTCACATTTGCAAACTAAAAACCTAGGGTTTCATTTCAATATCCTGGCCGCCGCTTCTATTTCAATGGCCGGTGATTCGTGATCTTCTTCTTGTTCAATTATCTTCCAATCCACAAATCGATTCAAAAAGTTTTCAACTACAATATTTTAGACAACATTGAGAACTGCAAATCTAACGGTCATGATTTGAAATGAAGCATCGTAGAGGCCAAAACTCTGCCGTGAAGTCGCCGCGTTCATTCTCGGTTTTCGAGGATAAATCGTGACCGAGTCGCACATGGTTCTGGCCGATGGTGGAGCACGCGTGGGCGCTCGTGGCGGCGGTCCCTGATCAACTTCTCGACGTCGTATGGTGGTCGCGGCCATCGGCTTTAGGGAACGAAGATTGGTTTTAGCGTGCGTGATGTTCAACGAGGGAGAAGAAGGGGCGCACGGCTCTGATGGATGCTGCAGAAAAATCAAATGGTGGATTTGAGGTTAGGTTATTTAAATAAAATAAAAGTTGAAAGTAATTTATATTAAAATTCGTTCAAACTTTAAAATGCTCTAACTTTTTGATACGAGGTCCGTTTTTGACGAAACGACTTGCATTGGGTTCATATTTGCGAATACTACGCGATGGAACTAGATTGGACTTGATTGGAGCTAATGTGAATTTTGGGTAAAATTAAACGCTCGTTTAATTTTATTCAGAATAAAACACTGCAACTGCTATTGGACGCAATATGAGTACAACTCACTCTTTCTGACTCACTGATATTTCTATATAAGTGAGAAATAATTTATTATATGATGATTGATGATTGTTTGGATGATATATGATATATTGATCGGTATTTGGATATTACCTGCCTATTGTAGCGGATGATACCCTATTGCGCCGCATAATAGCAGATGATATAATGTTAATCACATATACTGCGATATTCCACCTTGAAGTGGAATTGGTATTTAATTGTTGTGCTAATGTCTGTGGATGTTGGAAAATAGGTTGGAGGGATCCAACTGGATTTCTCAAATATTTAATTTGTTTCTTATGTTGTGTAATGATTAATTATAATCTGTGTATGATTATTTGCGACCGAAACCATTGAAGGCTGTAATTTAGCCGTATATATTTTTGGTATCGTAGGATACCATAAATAAATAAAAATTTGACTTTGAAATTTGGTAGAAAATTTATAATAAATTCACTCAAAGGAATTGGGTAAATTTTAAAAGAAGGAAATTTAAATAGATAAAGTTTTATCTTTGAAAACTTATTAAATAAATTCCAAAAATATGGAAAACTATTTAATAAAGGAATTTCGAGTAATGTTGTTTAATAGTTGAAGGATTTACTTAAGATACGTATTTTAAATATTTGAAAGAGATAAAAGAATTTATTTCAAAGGGAAATAAATTTAGAAATTAAATTTGGAATTTAATTTAGAGTTGAAATTAACTTTAGAAATCGATTCGGGAATAAATTTGGAGTTAGAATAAATCTTAGGAATCGATTTGGAAATTTGGTTTGGTGTTTTGGAAATAACTTGGAAATCAATTTGAAATTGATTTGATATTTGAAAATTAATTTAGGAAATCAAATTGGAATTTGATTTTGTGTTTGAAATAAATTGGAAATAAATTTAGGATTTGATTTGGTTTGAAGGTGATATTTGGAAATCGATTTAAAATTCATATATCAGTTGATTTTTGGAAATGTAAATTCACAACGGGAATTTGTAAAGAAAGGGGAAATTGTTTAAAAAATAAATATTGGTTTATTTTTAAAGTATGAAAAGAAATTTACAAATTGGAATGTAAATTAAAATAATTCGAGAAGATTTATTAATTTATTTAAATGGACCATTTTGTAATGAAAAAAGAATTCTTCCCTAGAAAGCCGAGTATATTTTTAAAATAGCTTTTGAATAAAATTTAAAAGTTTTAGATTTGGTTTTAAAATAATGTTGTTGGAGAAATTAGTTTGGAAATTGTCTTAAAGTAAAAATTTATTGAATTAATTATATAAGGGATTATTTTAAAGATTTGTGTCAGGACCCGATTCTTCGTCTTCCGAAAATTCAACATCGATACTCACTTTATCGACTGCCGAGAAATCGAACGACGGAAAACCGAACACTGAGGTTTTTAAGAAAGAATTTAAGAAAAGAAAAAGAGAGAAGATAAGAAGGTAGAAAATAGGGGGAAGAAAATAGAGAAAACATAGAGAAAAGAAAATGGAAAATAGAAAAAAAAATAGGTAACAGAGGAAAAAGAAGATAGAAAATTTTAAAATAGAAGAAAAAGAGAATAGAACGGAACAGAAAACAACATCAGAATCTCACAATTCGCAGCGGAACAACATATAATAGATAAATGAATAATCTTTAAACAAAGAACTATATCAGTTATTACATTACATCACATTACATCACATCATATCATCAGAGTGTACAACAACATACAACAACAAACAGTGCAGCGGAAAAAAAATACTATATACTAGTAATTACGCCATGCCATCCAGCTTGCCTCCTGCAACTCCAGAATATCCAGAATATCCTGATAAACCTTAACTCTTGACTGCCCGTGTGGAAATTGGTGGGCACCCAGAGTTTAGGAAGGAAAACAATAAACTCCGAGTCAGTCATGTGACTGGTGTGAGAACTCAAAACAATTTATTTATCTTTAAAATCAAAAATAGAGGAATATTTTTAAAGTCAATTCGCAATGCTTTTAAAAATGAGACTACCATAAGGCCTCCCGCACACACACACAATGCAAACGCAGAATCGGAGGAGATTTCTCCTTATGATAGTCAAAGATGCTTGATACGCATTTAAAAGAACATTTAATATTATTACTAGTGCATAGTGTAGAAAAAATTTATTTCGAAAGTAGAATATAAATCTTAGCCAGCATAGACATTTCGAACTATGCCTACTATAGCTAACTATGTTCAATAGCAGGTTACCGCCACATTCCATAGCAGGTTATACAACTAAAACCGTACAAGTCTCGTATTGTTTCTTTGGATTTCCAACGAATGATCAGGCCAAGGAACTTCCCATTGCCACATGAGAATGCCTCTGGATGGACATCCCCGAGAACCAAACCGGATCTCTACCAACACAAGGCCGGGTTACCCCTAACTGAGTAACAACTGACCGAATATGCCATCCCCCGGTCCTTTGGGACCTTTCAACCGAGCGCTCGTAATCAATTCACACAATCATAAAGTGTTTTCAACATGAGTAAGTATCTGGGCTCCATACCATGATACCACCCTTTTCCAGAAGGAAATGCACACATCCTAAAGGGCGCTACCCCTCATAACCTTGCCGCATCTTTCCTGTTTTGACCATTCACAGGGTGTGAGGCTCAACGAAGTCACGTCCACAAAAACATAATTTATACAAAAGCCATGCTTTGGGTCAACAAATGATCATAGAAATAATCACCAAGATAGACGATCAAATAAATGATCCTATCACAAATAATCAACACAATGATCATTTACAACAACACTCAGCATATCACATTACCAAATTGGGAATATATCACTGATAACATTCAACTACATAACCTCTGAGCTCGTACGTCTCAGAAAAGGGTGTTAAGCTAAAAGAATAAATTCTCCGCCACCAACAGAAATATATTTGAAAGAAATCTGCTTTATATCTCAATTTGTAATGTCAGACATACAATCCATACAAGTCTGTTCTGGGTTCGAACAGAACCGAAGGCACTTCTCACGAAGCCCTTGCAATCCAGGTATTCACAATCCTGATCGAATTTCCCATCACTTAAGGAAATCTCTATACCAGGAGCTACCCAGTGCAGAGACAATCGATAGATCATCCTATCGCTTTCGCAAATACTCGGTCTTCAACACCGGTCATCAAATGCAACTCATAACGACGTATCACATATTCGGAATGGGTTATACGACCCCATGGTCCTTTACCGGTTAACCCGAATAGTGAGCGCTTATTCAAAAATAAGTGTGGCATTCAAATTCAAACAATTCACATCAATTACCCATTCAAAGGTAAATATTGATAGTCGGTTATTGAACTATCAATGAATATGCACACATCACCAGATTCCAAATAATTTTCCAAATTATTTATTTTCCAAAATATCTTTACTAGATATATAATTTTCATACTTCAAAAATAAATCAATATTCATTTTTAAACAAATTCCCCATTCTTTTATAAATTCCATAGTGAATTTATATTTCAAAATATCAATGAATATACGATTTCAATTATTCGTTTCAATTTATCTTCAAAAGGATAAATTCTCAAAGTATTCACTTTATATTGGAAGGCATTTCCATACTTATTTAATAAGTGATTCACAAATTTTATTTATTTTCAACACTTGGAAAATATTCAATATACTTAAATCGAGATTAAGTACATATTTCATTCTTTAAGGAAATCATTCTCATAAACATATTTATTTGGGCCAAAACGAATGTTACGTAAAACATCGTTACGACAACCAAAATCACTAGTATAGGGATTTGAAATTAAAATAGATATATAAATCCCAATACTATACAAAACATTTCCTTTCGGAAATCATTTACTATAACAACAGTGTTATAGTCCACTATTTCCTTTTATTTCTCGAAAACGTCTATTTCAACAATAAATGTTGAAATCTATGGTTTCGAATCTCAACACATTTTAAAACATCGTTAGATCGTTTTAATTCTATTTAAAATATCAGATTCTAAACATTTTCTTTAACATATTATTCACTATTCAAAAACGTGAATAAACTACGTTAACAAATTTCATCCTTTTATTCATTTCATTTTAAAGGATTATTCACAGTTAAAAACGTGAATATAACTCCATTTATAGGTTTCAACAATTTACTTATCAAAATAAGTCGTTTGCGAATTTATAAAACAACGTTTATAAACTCCATTTCTATTTATTTTATAACAACTTCCTTTTATAAATTCCTTTATAAATCTATTCGATTTATAACTCAATTATAAACTAAAGGTTCATATTATAAGTTAATTGCTTATAAAACGATTATTTTACAAAATCGTTCTTTTAAACTTCATAATTATAAATCTTATAACTTATAAGATTCAATTATTCATCCAAATATATTCTTTAATAATTTCACAAAATTTATAAATCTTACGATTTATAAATTTTATTTATAACTTCAACATTTATAATTTTATAAATTCCATTCACTTATGCAATCCATTTTCACTTCATTCAAACACTTATAAAAACTCGTTTTATAATGTCAATATTTCAATTTATAAATATCCATTTATAAATCTCTTAATATAAATCAATTTATATTATTTTTTTAAAACGTCTTTAAACTCCTTTATAATTTCATCGTTCTCTTGATTTATAAAATAATTAAATTTTACAAATCCTATATTTAAACTTTTCACAATAAATTCAAAAATCCAATTTAAACTATTTTATAAAATCATTAACCCTTATTTCTCAAAAATCAGCTTTTAACTATATTTCACAAAAACCATAATTTTATAACTTTGAAAGTTATAACGTTTATTTATTTAACATGGATCAATTCCAAAAATATAGTATATTTTCAAAAATCACTTTAAAATCATTTTAAAATTCCAAAGTTTGGTCCAATGATGCTACACACCAAATAGTCAATCACGACAACAACGATATCGTATATCGATATGATAATCAATCAAATATCAAAATATCTGAAATCAAATAAATACTGTTGAGGAATCCAGTTGGATCCCTCCAACCTGTTTTCTTGCATCCACAAACATTAGCACGATACCAATTTCGCTCCAGTACGAAATTATCGCGGTATATGGGATTTTAAATATTATCCGCTTAATAGACGGCGCAATAGGGTCTCATCCGCTAAACAAAAAATGCGGGAAATCAATAACTCCAATATATACATATGCCAATATATATATATTGCTACTATATATAATACCAATTTCACTGTTTATGAAATATTCGCGGTATATGTTTTTAATAAATAACATCCGCTTACTAACGGCGCATAATGTCTATTTTAACAATCAATAGATATCAATCAACATTCAAACATGCATTCAAATATTTTAAATCTAACTATTTAAAATAAAACCGAAACTGATTCGATTGAGTGAGAAGTTCTCACCTTGATTTTAATTTCCGTTTTAGCGATTTATACGTTTAATTTTACCCAAAATTCTCACTAACTCCAAACGACTCCAATCCAATTTCATCGCGTAGTGCTCGTCCATTCGATTCCAACGCAACTGGTTTCGCGCGTTTTCGACCTCGTATGAAAAAGTTATACATTTTTGAAGTTTACACGAATTTTAACTATATAATTTACAACTTAAATATATAATTATAAACCCAAACTATTAACAGCCGTAGATCTCACCCCCCCACGCAATCTGAACCGTGCAAAGCATCTTTCCCTTCACGCGCGTTGCCTCCGTTGCAGCCGAACCCATGCTCCATTGTTAGGGTTGAATTTTACTTCTTCTTCGTCGACTTCTAGCATGATCAAGATACTCCATCTCGAAGCGCATCTCCACCCCTACCCACGCCCAACGACCGCACCCCCATCATGGCCCCCTCACTCTCGAAATGTGTGCGCAAGACAAGGGGAACGCGGCCCATTATCTTCCTCTACATCGCGAATCAGACGATCACCACCGTTGGATCTGTAGAACACACTCCCCTCTACGTTTTTCCAGTTGAGCGATTCTTGAATCGATGCTTGGATTTTGAGAAATTGAAGGAAGAACATATGAAACTTTCGGCCGTTGATCTGTTGGAAGTGGCGGCCACGAGAATAGATTAGGGTTTACATATTTTTTTTATTTTTTTGGAAATTAAGGTCTATTTATAGAGAATTTTTCAATCACTATTCATCCGGGAATTCCGAACTCCGATTCACGCTCCGTAACCAGCGTTTCTAGGGTTTATCCCGCGTTCCGGACACAATGGAACAGGTTTCGAAAGCTAATTCGGACATCTGTGCGAGTTATGGCAACAAACGTTCGATTTAAATTAAACCGATTTAAACGATTTTCTAGGCGTTTTAATTTGTACTGGACAAACGGTAAATCCAATTGACTTGAAATTTGAAACCATACAATAATATCACATTATGGATCCGATGAAACTAGTTTCGTCGAAATCCGAGACTTTTTGAAAAATGGCTATTTTAACTCGCCAAATTAAAATTAAAAACGATTCGATGCGTTTCGAGCTGCCACGCTCAAACGGTAACTCCGATTGACACGAAAATTGAAATCCGGTAATAACTAACTATTACGGATCCAATGGAACTAGTTTCGTTCAATTCTGAGACTGTTCAAAAATTAACTATTTTCACTAGTCGATTTTAATATTAAAATATTCAATTTTCACAAATTAATTCTTAATTCGATTTTAAAAGTTCTAAAATATTATTCTAACTTCAATATGATAAAATAAAATTTTACAAATCATTTTCAATCATATTTAACTCAATTTTCAATAATTACCATAATTTAACATATTAAATTATCGATTTAATTATCAAATTAAATCCAATAATTCAAATAAAAATTTATTCGACTTATAAATTTCACTCATTAATATTTAAAATAAATTAAATATTAAAATTTTAATTACTAAAAATTCTGGGTCGTTACAATCTTCCCCCCTTAAAAGAATTTCGTCCTCGAAATTATTAAGTAAGAAAAGTTACAGAATTTATTAATTTTCCCAAAATCCATAGTTAAACTTCTTATAATAACTTACTAAGTTTTGAAATCACACTTAGTTATCTTTTCAAAAACAACTACTATTGTCTAACTTCAAATTCCAAATCAAAGTTAAAGTTTTTCAAAAAAAAAATTTTTCCAATTTTCTCAAAAATTTTCTAACGCCTTAAATTTCCGGAAAAATTCGCCATAGTCTCCTTTGCGCGGCTCGATCCCAAAAAAAAATGACAGTATATATATCACAAATATACATCTCATCAAGTAATTAGGCATCCCGAAGGGAAAAAAGTATAAAAGTACGATATGTAATCCGAGATATGTACCTTATATTTTTATTAGCGAGCATATACGGCTAATATAGCGCGAAAGCGAGCTCCAAATGCGAAGCAAACGCGATCCGCACCTACTAAACACTCAACAAACAACATGAGAACATGCATGTAGACAATAGTATCAATATACAACATATAGCAACATAATAACTATATATGTCAACATAGCAAATGAAACAAAACAACAAATGCAAACATCAACCAACTATCATCCAACTAATTCATAACCAATAAATATTCATTCATATTCTCATTAATATTCAATGAAATAGGTTTTCAAGTTAATCACATTTGATTCATTTACATTGGATTTACTAATATTTATTTTCAATTAGTTTATATTCACTAATTCATATTCAAGTTGGTTCACTTCCAAATCAAATTCAATTTTATTTAAGATTCATTTAACTTCCAATTGGATTTCAATTACTTTAGCTTTCAATTTCATTAACTCTTAATGAATTATATACAATCAACTAACAATCATATAACAACTAATGTATATTTATTACAACCAAATTACTTTGCTTATAATTGGTTTAATTAAATTGATTTTCATTCAATTATTCAATAACATTAGATTTTAATGAATTACACTTACATTCATTATTTCCTATCAATTTTATTTACATTCAATTGATTAACATTTAATCCATTAATTCAATTCTTATAATTCTTTTGCTTATACAATTATTCTTTTATTTAGATTATTCAAACATCTAAACAATCAACTTATATACTTTGATAATTCTGAAAAATTATTTCTTTATATATAAAAAATAATCAAGGTAAAATTATTTCATTTACCCAATTTAAAACAATATTGTGTCGAATTGTTCTATTCAAGTGTTTAGAGATCCCTATCAACAACGTTAATTACTCGTATCAACCAGAATCTATATACCACTCAACAAACCAATCATCACAATATAAAACAATTTTATATATTCACTAACAAATACGCTCTCATAGCTATTATTACACTCAAACTCATTCTAGAGTACTACTGACTCTATCTCTAATGAGTAATACCCAACAGAACCATGGTTGTCGCTTAACCATAAGCTCTGATACCACATTGTCCGGACCCGGTTCTTCGTCTTCCGAAAATTCAACGTCGATACTCACTTTATCGACTGCCGAGAAATCGAACGACGAAAAACCGAACACTGAGGGTTTTAAGAAAGAATTTAAGAAAAGAAAAAGAGAGAAGAAGAGATAAGAAGGTAGAAAATAGGGGGAAGAAAATAGAGAAAACATAGAGAAAAGAAAATGGAAAATAGAAAAAAAATAGGTAACAGAGGAAAAAGAAGATAGAAAATTTTAAAATAGAAGAAAAAGAGAATAGAACGGAACAGAAAATAACAGAACAACATCAGAATCTCACAATTCGCATCGGAACAACATATAATAGATAAATGAATAATCTTTAAACAAAGAACTATATCAATTATTACATTACATCACATTACATCACATCATATCATCAGAGTGTACAACAACATACAACAACAAACAGTGCAGCGGAAAAAAATACTATATACTAGTAATTACGCCATGCCATCCAGCTTGCCTCCTGCAACTCCAGAATATCCAGAAAATCCTGATAAACCTTAACTCTTGACTGCCCGTGTGGAAATTGGTGGGCACCCAGAGTTTAGGAAGGAAAACAATAAACTCCGAGTCAGTCATGTGACTGGTGTGAGAACTCAAAACAGTTTATTTATCTTTAAAATCAAAAATAGAGGAATATTTTTAAAGTCAATTCGCAATGCTTTTAAAAATGAGACTACCATAAGGCCTCCCCGCACACACACACAATGCAAACGCAGAATCGGAGGAGATTTCTCCTTATGATAGTCAAAGATGCTTGATACGCATTTAAAAGAACATTTAATATTATTACTAGTGCATAGTGTAGAAAAAATTTATTTCGAAAGTAGAATATAAATCTTAGCCAGCATAGACATTTCGAACTATGCCTACTATAGCTAACTATGTTCAATAGAAGGTTACCGCCACATTCCATAGCAGGTTATACAACTAAAACCGTACAGGTCTCGTATTGTTTCTTTGGATTTCCAACGAATGATCAGGCCAAGGAACTTCCCATTGCCACATGAGAATGCCTCTGGATGGACATCCCCGAGAACCAAACCGGATCTCTACCAACACAAGGCCGGGTTACCCCTAACTGAGTAACGACTGACCGAATATGCCATCCCCCGGTCATTTGGGACCTTTCAACCAAGCGCTCGTAATCAATTCACACAATCATAAAGTGTTTTCAACATGAGTAAGTATCTGGGCTCCATACCATGATACCACCCTTTTCCAGAAGGAAATGCACACATCCTAAAGGGCGCTACCCCTCATAACCTTGCCGCATCTTTCCTGTTTTGACCATTCACGGGGTGTGAGGCTCGACGAAGTCACGTCCACAAAAACATACTTTATACAAAAGCCATGCTTTGGGTCAACAAATGATCATAGAAATAATCACCAAGATAGACGATCAAATAAATGATCCTATCACAAATAATCAACACAATGATCATTTACAGCAACACTCGGCATGTCACATTACCAAATTGGGAATATATCGCTGATAACATTCAACTACATAACCTCTGAGCTCGTACGTCTCACAAAAGGGTGTTAAGCTAAAAGAATAAATTCTCCGCCACCAACAGAAATATATTTGAAAGAAATCTACTTTATATCTCAATTTGTAATGTCAGACATACAATCCATACAAGTCTGTTTTGGGTTCGAACAGAACCAATGGCACTTCTCACGAAGCCCTTGCAATCCGGGTATTCACAATCCCGATCGAATTTCCCATCACTTAAGGAAATCTCTATACCAGGAGCTACCCAGTGCAGAGACAATCGATAGGTCATCCTATCGCTTTCGCAAATACTCGGTCTTCAACACCGGTCATCAAATGCAACTCATAACGACGTATCACATATTCGGAATGGGTTATACGACCCCATGGTCCTTTCCCGGTTAACCCGAATAGTGAGCGCTTATTCAAAAATAAGTGTGGCATTCAAATTCAAACAATTCACATCAATTACCCATTCAAAGGTAAATATTGATAGTCGGTTATTGAACTATCAATGAATATGCACACATCACCAGATTCCAAATAATTTTCCAAATTATTTATTTTCCAAAATATGTTTACTAGATATATAATTTTCACACTTCAAAAATAAATCAATATTTATTTTTAAACAAATTCCCCTTTCTTTTATAAATTCCATAGTGAATTTATATTTCAAAATATCTATGAATATACGATTTCAATTATTCATTTCAATTTATCTTCAAAAGGATAAATTCTCAAAGTATTCACTTTATATTGGAAGACATTTCCATACTTATTTAATAAGTGATTCACAAATTTTATTTATTTTCAACACTTGGAAAATATTCAATATACTTAAATCGAGATTAAGTATATATTTCATTCTTTAAGGAAATCATTCTCATAAACATATTTATTTGGGTCAAAACGAATGTTACGTAAAACATCGTTACGAAAACCAAAATCACTAGTATAGGGATTTGAAATTAAAATAGATATATAAATCCCAATACTATACAAAACATTTCCTTTCGGAAATCATTTACTATAACAACAGTGTTATAGTCCACTATTTCCTTTTATTTCTCGAAAACGTCTATTTCAACAATAAATGTTGAAATCTATGGTTTCAAATCTCAACACATTTTAAAACATCGTTAGATCGTTTTAATTCTATTTAAAATATCACATTCTAAACATTTTCTTTAACATATTATTCACTATTCAAAAACGTGAATAAACTACGTTAACAAATTTCATCCTTTTATTCATTTCATTTTAAAGGATTATTCACAGTTAAAAACATGAATATAACTCCATTTATAGGTTTCAACAATTTACTTATCAAAATAAGTCGTTTGCGAATTTATAAAACAACGTTTATAAACTCCATTTCTATTTATTTTATAACAACTTCCTTTTATAAATTCCTTTATAAATCTATTCGATTTATAACTCAATTATAAACTAAAGGTTCATATTATAAGTTAATTGCTTATAAAACGATTATTTTACAAAATCGTTCTTTTAAACTTCATAATTATAAATCTTATAACTTATAAGATTCAATTATTCATCCAAATATATTCTTTAATAATTTCACAAAATTTATAAATCTTACGATTTATAAATTTTATTTATAACTTCACCATTTATAATTTTATAAATTCCATTCACTTATGCAATCCATTTTCACTTCATTCAAACACTTATAAAAACTCGTTTTATAATGTCAATATTTCAATTTATAAATATCCATTTATAAATCTCTTAATATAAATCAATTTATATTATTTTTTTAAAACGTCTTTAAACTCCTTTATAATTTCATCGTTCTCTTGGTTTATAAAATAATTAAATTTTACAAATCCTATATTTAAACTTTTCACAATAAATTCAAAAATCCAATTTAAACTATTTTATAAAATCATTAACCCTTATTTCTCAAAAATCAGCTTTTAACTATATTTCACAAAAACCATAATTTTATAACTTTGAAAGTTATAACGTTTATTTATTTAACATGGATCAATTCCAAAAATATAGTATATTTTCAAAAATCACTTTAAAATCATTTTAAAATTCCAATGTTTGGTCCAATGATGCTACACACCAAATAGTCAATCACGACAACAACGATATCATATATCGATATGATAATCAATCAAATATCAAAATATCTGAAATCAAATAAATACTGTTGAGAAATCCAGTTGGATCCCTCCAACCTGTTTTCCTGCATCCACAAACATTAGCACGATACCAATTTCGCTCCAGTACGAAATTATCGCGGTATATGGGATTTTAAATATTATCCGCTTAATAGACGGCGCAATAGGGTCTCATCCGCTAAACAAAAAATGCGGGAAATCAATAACTCCAATATATACATATGCCAATATATATATATATTGCTACTATATATAATACCAATTTCACTGTTTATGAAATATTCGCGGTATATGTTTTTAATAAATAACATCCGCTTACTAACGGCGCATAATGTCTATTTTAACAATCAATAGATATCAATCAACATTCAAACATGCATTCAAATATTTTAAATCTAACTATTTAAAATAAAACCGAAACTGATTCGATTGAGTGAGAAGTTCTCACCTTGATTTTAATTTCCGTTTTAGCGATTTATTTCGAATAAAATTAAACGGACGTTTAATTTTACCCAAAATTTTCACTAACTCCAAACGACTCCAATCCAATTTCATCGTGTAGTGCTCGTCCATACGATTCCAACGCAACTGGTTTCGCGCGTTTTCGACCTCGTATGAAAAAGTTATACATTTTTGAAGTTTACACGAATTTTAACTATATAATTTACAACTTAAATATATAATTATAAACCCAAACTATTAACAGCCGTAGATCTCACCCCCCCACGCAATCTGAACCGTGCAAAGCATCTTCCCCTTCACGCGCGTTGCCTCCGTTGCAGCCGAACCCATGCTCCATTGTTAGGGTTGAATTTTACTTCTTCTTCGTCGACTTCTAGCATGATCAAGATACTCCATCTCGAAGCGCATCTCCACCCCTACCCACGCCCAACGACCGCACCCCCATCATGGCCCCCTCGCTCTCGAAATGCGTGCGCAAGACAAGGGGAACGCGGGCCATTATCTTCCTCTACATCGCGAATCAGACGATCACCACCGTTGGATCTGTAGAACACACTCCCCTCTACGTTTTTCTAGTTGAGCGATTCTTGAATCGATGCTTGGATTTTGAGAAATTGAAGGAAGAACATATGAAACTTTCGGCCATTGATCTGTTGGAAGTGGCGGCCATGAGAATAGATTAGGGTTTACATATTTTTTTTTATTTTTTTGGAAATTAAGGTCTATTTATAGAGAATTTTTCAATCACTATTCATCCGGGAATTCCGAACTCCGATTCACGCGCCGTTACCAGCGTTTCTAGGGTTTATCCCGCGTTCCGGACACAATGGAACAGGTTTCGAAAGCTAATTCGGACATCTGTGCGAGTTATGGCAACAAACGTTCGATTTAAATTAAACCGATTTAAACGATTTTCTAGGCGTTTTAATTTGTACTGGACAAAAGGTAAATCCAATTGACTTGAAATTTGAAACCATACAATAATATCACATTACGGATCCGATGAAACTGGTTTCGTCGAAATCCGAGACTTTTTGAAAAATGGCCATTTTAACTCGCCAAATTAAAATTAAAAACGACTCGATGCGTTTCGAGCTGCCACGCTCAAACGGTAACTCCGATTGACACGAAAATTGAAATCCGGTAATAACTAACTATTACGGATCCAATGGAACTTGTTTCGTTCAATTCTGAGACTGTTCAAAAATTGACTATTTTCACTAGTCGATTTTAATATTAAAATATTCAATTTCCACAAATTAACTCTTAATTCGATTTTAAAAGTTCTAAAATATTATTCTAACTTCAATATGATAAAATAAAATTTTACAAATCATTTTCAATCATATTTAACTCAATTTTCAATAATTACCATAATTTAACATATTAAATTATCGATTTAATTATCAAATTAAATCCAATAATTCAAATAAAAATTTATTCGACTTATAAATTTCACTCATTAATATTTAAAATAAATTAAATATTCAAATTTTAATTACTAAAAATTCTGGGTCGTTACAATTTGAGTTGATATTTGATCTAGAAAATAGTTATTTAAATATTTATACTCTATTTACAAATTTTATTTTACAATTAGTTTTGGACCTGAACTTTTATATGAAATATTAGTATAATATTTTTCATAACTCATATTTAAGCAAATATTCTAAAATAGTTTATTTTAAATGTTTCCAAGTATATTTTGAATAAGTATTTTATATTATTTTAAGATATTTGAAATCGGCAGATTTTCAGTGGAAATGAATAAATATTGGAAATGTTTTCCACGTAGGGAAAAAAATTGATTTGAAATTTATTTTAAAACGATCGAAGTGTGAAAAATTGACTTGAATTTATTTTCAAAGGGTTGAGAAGTGAAATTTTATCTTGCGAAGATATATTGAAAATAATAATAATTGGGGGAATTTTTTTGAAATTCAGTGAATGTTGTGAATGATGATTGATAGTTGAATAACCGACTATCAATTTTGGCCTTAATTGGCATTTGAATTTCGATGCGACCGGGAGTCGAATTCCAACTGGATATTCGAAACTCACATCGAACCTTCGTGATTGTGATGGATCTTTTATTTAAAAGATCAAAGTGAAATTGTTGTGATTTGTTTGAATCTGAATGTAACACTTATTTTTAAAATAAGCGCTCGTCATTCAGATTAGCCGGGAGAGGACCTTGTGTCATAAAACCCATTTCGAATAACGATACGATGAAATGGGATTGCATTTGAAGGTGGTGTTGAAGACCGGGTATTTTCGAAAGCGAAAGGATTACCTGTCGAACGTCTCTACACTGGGTTGCTCCGGTATAGAGATTTTATCACCCTTTGTGATGGGGATTCCTGGCGTGATTAGTGAATATCCGGATTTGCAAGGGCTTCTTTGGAAGTGCCTTCGGTTCCGTTCGATCCCGGAACAGACTTGTATGGATGTGTGTCTGATGTTACGCTTTGAGATGTAAAGCTGGTTTCTGTCAAATACATTTCTATTGGTGGAGGAGAATTTAATCTCTTAGCTTAACACCCTTCTCTGAGACGTACGAGCTTAGAGGTTATGTAGTTGATGGTTACTAGTGATACATTCCCAATTTGGTAATATGACATACGATGTTGCTGATCATTTGTTGATCGAAGCATGGCTTTTGTGAAAAGCATAGCTTTGTGGACGAGACTTCGTCGGACCTCACACCTCGGAATGGTCGAAACAGGAAGAATGTAGCAAGGTTATAGGGGGTTGCACCCCTTAAGGTATGTGCATTTCCTTCTGGATAGAAGTGGTATCATGGTATGGAGCCCAGATACTTAACTTATGTGGATATCGCAAATATATATTAATTTGTGATTGTTATTGTTTGAGGATCCTCAGATAAAGGTTGTTTACAACCGGGGGATGACATACTCATGTCAGTAGTTACCTTTTTTTGCAGAGGTAACCCGACCTTGTGTTGGCAGAGATCCGGTTAGGTTCTCGGTATGTCCCGCCAGAGGCGTATCCATGTGGCCCAGGAAGTTCCTTAGCCTGACCATTTGTTGGAAATCCAAAGAAACAATACGCGCCTTGTACGATTTTAGTTGTAGAACCTGCCATTTACTTATGGTGGCGCCCTACTGTTTAGATGGTAGCTATAGTAGGCATACGATAATGGTCGTATGTTGCCTAAGATTAATATTATATTTTCGAAATGTTTTTTCACACTGTGCACCTATAATAATAATATCAGAAATTTTCTTGTATTAAGCATGTTTGACTATCATAAGGAGAAATCTCCTCCAATTCTGCATTTGCATGGTGTGTGCGGCGGGAGGCCTTATGGTAGTTTCATTTTCAAAAAGCATAACGTATTTCTTTTAAATTCCTTTGTTTTCTTTTGTAAAAGAATAACTGTTTTAAGATCTCACACCAGTCCCATGACTAACCTAGAGTTTATTGTTCCCTTTCTAAACTCTGTGTGCCCACTGAATTTCCACACGGGCAGTCTAGAGTCAGGTTATCAAGTCATTCTGGAATTCAGGAGTTGCTGTAGAGATCTGGAGGCAAGCGGGATGGCGTGGCGTATCAACTAGTATATAGTATTTCTTTTCCGTTGTTTGTTGTTGTAAACTCTGATAATGTAATGTGATGTGATGTAATGTAATAACGGATATGGTTCTTTGTTTTGAAAGATATTCATTTATCTATTATATGTTGTTCCGCTGCGAAATGTGAGATTCTGTTATTGTTTCTGTTTTTCTTCTACCTTCTTCTTCTTAAACCCTAATGGTTCGATTTTCCGGCGTTCGACTGTGCGGCAGTTGATACAGTGGACGTATTAATGTCGACTTTCGAAAGTCCAAAAATCGGGTCGTTACACACGCCGAAGGAAACTCTATGAATGCAGTTTTTAACGTTGAGGATTCTATAATCAATGGAAGAGGAATCAAGCTCCAAGCAACCAAAGAAGTGAGAAAAGCAAGCATCCAAGAGGATTGAGACCAAAAGAATATACACCTCTGAATGATACATTAGAAAACATCTAATCTACCATGCAAAGGATGGAATAATAAAAGAAGCTACCTCGGAGAGGGACTACTGATGAGTAGAAGCGCTCAGAAAAATACCATCATCTCCTTAAAACTTACGAGCATAATACTAATGAGTGTCAACATATGAATAGTCAAATTGAGGAGCTGATAAGGAATAACAAACTCCAGCAATATGTTATGGAACTGCCAAACGGCCAGGAAACTGGAAGACCCAGGGTTTACTAGCTTTAGGAGAACTACCCAAATCCAGCAGTCATGGGCCAAGATGAGTTGATGAAAGATTTGTCATCAACTAACCGATCACCTATGGATGAAGCAACCGCAGCCTATGACAATGCTACCCTATTCTTCATTATCTAATTTTCTTTCGCAAATAAGCTTCCTAGTAACACCGAGGGTGCTGTAAATAGGCAAAACTTGCCATTTCTTCTACTCATTAATAACATTTGCATCTTGATCTGATGGAACCATGCTCCTACAAGTAACTTTCGTGCACCATGTAGTAAGCCGCATGACACTTCTTGAACTGTTAGAATTGCTGGGTCAGCAGTCACATTCGATCCCTAACCTAACGAGAACCGATGTTGCTCCGATAGCATCGAAGAGGACCAAACTGCTAGGTTGACTATCACATTTGATACATAACCTATTGAGAACTGATGTTGCTCCTGTAGCATTGGAAAGGTCCGAATCGCCAGGTCAACTATCACAATCGATCCCTGACCTTTTGACAAATGGTGTTGCTCCAACAACGTCGAGAAGGTCCAAACCTCTAGGTTGATGGCCACATTTGATTCCTAACATTCTGAGAACCGGTGTTGCTTCAGCAGCATTGGGAAGATTTGATTCGCCAGGTCAATGGTCACAATTAACCCTAAACCTTCTGCGAGTCGGTGTTCCTTCAGAAGCACTGGGAATGTCCAAACCTCCTGGTCGATAGTCACATTCGACCCCTAATCATTTGAGAACCAGCACATCCCCGGCAACGTTGGGAAGGTCTATGACAATACTTGCCATTTCCTATTTTTACAGATTAAAATGTCTTTTTGAGTTCGAGACATTCTTTTTACATTATTTAAGAGTTGTGACTTGACTGACTCAAATGAATTTGCATGCGTATAGTGTAGGTATGCAAATGCCCAGAGATAAGTGCCAACTAAACTTCTATGGTCCCTGATCGGACCCATGAAGTTCTTCTTGGTATTTGGAGATTGAAACCAGCCAACTCTTGTCCTCATATTGGAGGTAGGAGTATAAACTAAATATGGACGTGACACGACCATCCATGAGTCAACTCTTGTCCTCAGATTAAGGGCATGAGCATAAACTAAAGATGGACGTGACACGGCTGTCCATCAGCTGACTCTTGCCTTAGATGTGAGGGTAGAAGAGTAAACCCTAAAGCAAATATGACATGACTGTCCATACATTAACTCTTTCCCTTTATGTGGAGGCAAGAGTATAAATCAAAACGAATGTGATACAACCATTCACTCTCTCCACTTTGTCCGTTGATTGGGGGAAGGAGTATAAACCGAAATGGATATGATAAGACCACCAAGCCTTGAGATTTTCCCCAAAATATGCAAAATGAAAGATCTATATGTGGCGTGAGGTGGAATCTTACATATGAAGGCGCGATTGGAAATAAACATCCTAGATGAGGATGTATAAACTACGATCCTAAGTTGTTAATCCTAAAATAGCACCTGGAGTTTAGCGCAATCAAAAATCGATATCTCGAAAAGGGGTACCTAAGCTGCTATCCCAAGTGGTTAATCTCGATCGATGCTCGGAGGCGGGCGTGATCGTACTCGAAATCTCGGAGAGGAAATTGAAAAGGCTAACTCACCAGCAAAGTTGACTAGTTCCAGAGATGCGCAGCTTATGGGCTTAGTTCCTATGGAAATTTTATCATTTTCGAGCATCGATCGGATGGAAGTTGTTTGGATCTTGGAGATTGAACCAAAAAAGGTGTCATGGACGATTCTAGTAAAAGACTACGTGCAGAGAGGAATCCTTCTAGACAAAGGAATAAGCGATGGAAGCTTCTTCGCTAAGCTTTAAGATATATCCTTCAACAAGGAGCACTTTATTGGAAGGATTCTCAGTCCCAATGCTACAATGTGTCACGAGCTACGAGGCTAAATGAGTCCAGAGTGAAGTTCATGAAAGGGAATGTGGCAGCCACATCTGGAAGCAAACCGTCACAAAAAAGATTCTCCGCTGTAGGTACTTTTGGCTAACCGTCAACCGAGATGTAAAAGAGTACACTAGAAAGTGTGACAAGTGCTAGAGGTTTACTAAAATTATAAGAGTCCTACTGACAGAGATTACTCAAATGGTTAGTCCCTGGCCGTTTGCAGTCTGGGGAACTGATATCATTGGTATGTTGTCGATATAAAAAGGTGGCATAAAATATGCCATCATCGTAGTTGATTACTTCACCAAATAGGCTGCAGCAGAGCCATTAGCTACAGTTAGCATAAAGAAAGTAATCAACTTCGTAGTTTGGAATATCACATATCATTTGTAGTTCCACAAGCAATCATTACTATAACAAGAGCAAATGTGATAGCACTGAGTTTAAAGATTCTGCTGCTGACATAGCATAGAGTAGAGACTTGCTGCGATGGCACACTACCCAGTTGAATGGATAGGTCGAAGCTATAAAAAATATTATTAAGTCCACTCATAAGAAGCGATTCGAAAAGTCCAAGGGCAAGTGGGTCGATGAACTTCATTGATATTCTCGGCTTATTTAATGACCCATAATTTAGCGACCGACCACTCTCCATTCGCCTTAGCCTACAAATCAGAGGCTATGATTCTGATTGAACTGAAGGTGCCTACTCATTGAATGAATCACTACGATCCATGGACAAATGAGCAACTCTTGCTAGAGTCACTTGATACGATCGATGAGAAGCGCGATGAAGCTCACTTGAGAGCAGCTGAACATCGAAGCTGGAATCCCCAATTACAACACTACAGATAGGAATCGAACCTCTAAAATTAGCGACCCGATCCTCAAATGAGTTCTCCTAGGTCCTCGGAACCTGGGCCTAAATTAGGAAGGTCTGTACATGGTAAAAAAAAGCTTAGAGATGACACCTTCAAGCTAGCAATAGTGGACATGATCTCACTCCTGAGGGCGTGGAATAGGGAACGCTTGTGATGATATTTCACTTAGGAATAAATTAATGCATAACTGATTAAAGCCATTTGTAGGTGTGTAGGTACCCTAGGTTAGGTGTCGACCAAACTTCTACAGGCCATGATCGGACCCTTAAAGTTCGACCTTTCTTAACGTCCGAAGGTAGATGACAGTCAAGTCTTTCAGCCGTCTACATGGAGACACGAAGTGGATGTGACATGTCTATCCACTCATTTGCTCATGCCCAGTGTTTGATAGAGTATTAATGTCTTGCCCAGAAGACGGTGAGGTCGACAAAACAAAATCGACGTGACTCAACCATCCATCTAACTAACTCTTTCCCCTGAAGCGGGGCAGGAGTACAAGACCGATGAGGACGCGACTTCACCCTCCGTATACTAACCCTTTCCCTTGACGTCGAGGCAGAAATATATAGCAAAATGGACGTGACCCGACCATCCATCTATTAGCACGTGTCCCAAGTTTGGCAGAGCATCAATGTCTTGCATAGAGGATGGTAAGACTGAAGATTAATGCCTAGAGTAGGCAAGGCAAAAGATACACTCCCGGTGAAAGGCGGGATCTTACCTATAAACTTCCATCGATGCATGGAGTCAGGCACGATCGCAAGTAAACATCCATGATAAGGATGTTCAAATCATGGTCTGAAGTGCTTAACACAAACATGCATCCCTGAAAAGGATGTCCAATTTGCCATTCAAGGCTATTCACCTCAATCGACGCTTCGACACAAGCATGACCACATTTAAAGTTCTTTGAAAAGGAATGCTCAAATCATCTTTTTAAGTGATTGAAATATGACTAGATTCCATAATTAGATATGGTTACATGTCAATGCCTAAAGATAGGCGCTTTAGCGATTGCTTTACGATGAAAGGCTGGCAAGTCATGGAATAGGCTAATGACTTAGTCCGACAATAATCGTGATAAGAAATTAGATTACAAGTGCATTGAATGGAAAGCACATTTCTCAAATGCCTTGACAAATTCGCATAAAGATTGGATGAAATGAATGTCTTTGTTATTCACATTTGAAATAGAACTTGGAAAGAAAAGTACAAGTTTTATTTAAACCTAAGCTAAGGACTAAAGCAAGCGCCGAACTCCTAGAACGCCAGCCTAAAACAAAAACAGACTCATATAACTGCAAACTAAAAGTGAGTCTATCTATATAAAACAAACAACAATGAAGATGATGACCAATGTATGCCTACATGAGTACGTGCATACGATCAAGAGTTTCTACAAAAGAGTGCATGTATATACGTGTACGTAATCGTATTCGACAACCAACGACTAAAGTCAAAATAATGCAGACTCGTACCTGGAAAATCCAAATGAGAAACAAGCTTAGAATTACTATGCTCGCAACTTAGTACTCAGGCTCTCCATCGTTCGGCGTCAATGAGCGCTCGACATGTTAAGACCGTTCGGTATGAACGCATCGTTCGGCATCAATGGGCATTCGGCATGGGACAGCTTCCGGCATCTAGGAGCGTTCGGCATCGAGAAACGCTCGGTATTGAATACCATTCCGCCAGAGAAGGACGCTCGACATAAGATCGTTCTACGACCAAAGAATTGTTCGGCCTGATATCGTTCGGCCTAGCTGTCGTTCGGCCTAGCCATAGTTCGGCCTAGCCATCGTTAGGCCAAGACATTGGTCCGGCTTCTAGTTTCGTTTGGCACAAGTGCTCCCTACGATAGTCAGTATGTTCGGCCTCATCTTGTTTGGCTAAAGGAGAACGTTCGGCTAAAGGAGATCGTTCGGTTAAAGGTGAATGTTCGGCTAAAGGAGAACGTTTGGCTAATGGAGAACGTTCGGCTAAAGGAGAACGTTCGGCTAAAGGAGAACGTTCGGCTAAAGGAGAACGTTCGGCTAAAGGAGAACGTTCGGCTAAAGGAAAACGTTCGTCTAAAGGAGATTATTCAGCTAAAGGAGAACGTTCGGCTAATGGAGATCGTTCGGTTAAAGGAGATCGTTCGGCTAAAGGAGAACATTCGGCTAAAGGAGATTATTCGGCTAAAGGAGAATGTTCGGCTAAAGGAGATCGTTCGGTTAAAGGAGAATGTTCGGCCTCTGTGGTTCGGCACACAGAGACCACTCCGTTTGGGCTGAGTTATTCAGCTGCCAGGCCTGCCAGGGAAGTCCAACCCACCTTGTCTATAAATAGAGGGGCAGGGGCACAGAAAATAGGGAGGAGATTTTAGAGAACACTGGGGAGACTGCCATTTTCAAGACTCATTCCAGACTTATTTCTTTTACTTTGCAATTGTATTCTAGTAACTAAAAACGGATTGTATCTGTAATCACCCATCAAGGAAATCAATGGAAATCAACTTCAAAGTGGATGTAGGCAGTTACGCCAAACCACTATAAATTTGGTGTTCTTGTTCTCTGCATTTAAATTTACACTCTATTCTCTGTTTTAATTTACTTTCTTCATTAATCTCTCTACACAATCTTTCTAGGGGTGTTAGCGACCAATTTTGGTGCTAACATTTCGGTGCTTTCACTGAGAATTGAATTCTTAGCTTGATTGGATCTCATCATCTACTAGTGGATTTCCATATTCGCGAGATAGATCCAGTTATTTACTAGAAAACTTCCTATTCTACTCATATTTGAAAAAAAAATCTAAAGGAAGCTGATAGCCGCAAGTTAATCAAGTGTTCATGTTCATGTTCATGTAAAAGGATTGGATTCACTGACGTACGCAAGATTTGATGATTGGATGTCGAAGTTTGCACTCAAGTTGAATGAAGGCCGACCCTACTCTGAAGGCAATTCAGCCGATCGCCCCAAAAAAGGCATATGCCGATTGCACCAGAAAAGGCATATGCCGACCACTTCAGGAAAAGTCTATGCCGACCGCTTTAAGAAAGGCATGTGCCGATCGCTCCAGAAAAGGTCTATGACGAACGCTGCAGAAAAGGTATATGCCGATCCGCCTTGGCCAAGCCACTCTTGGCCGAGCCACTCTTGGCCGACCCACCTTGGCCGAGCCACTCTTGGCCGATCCACCTTGGCCGAGCCATTTTGGCCGAACCACCTTGGCCGACCTACCTTGGCTGGCCGACCCACCTTAGCCGATCCACCTTAGCCGACCTACCTTGACCGATCCACCTTGGCCGATCCAACTTAACCGAGCCACTCTTGGTCGATCCATCTTGGCCGACCCACCTTGGCTGATCCACTTTGGCCGACCCACCTTAGTCGAACAATCTTGTATGCCGAGCAACTTTTTCATGCCAATCGAAACTTAAGTTACACCGGTCTCTTATACGACCCTAGCCGCAGCGCAGTGCCTCTAGATAGTGAATTGAAAACTCAACTTAATAAAGGAACATTCTATCTACTTCCCTTACATCCCTTGATCGACCAGGGCATAGAGGATCTAGCGACAGCTTCTGAACGGCAACAAGGGAACGAACAAACAACCACAACTCAAACGATACTCTCAAAGGGATATCATACTGATCGCCCTTGAGGAGAATCGACCTCCATATATATTCTGGCAGCCAGTTAGCTAGAGAGCCCCCTACGACCATGGATCGTCTCTAAGACAAAAATGAATCTAAACCAAAGTGCGGAGGAGCGAAACAGACTAAGAAAAATAACAATGAAGGCCCGTTGGCTAAGGATGTAGATCCCAGTAGCCGAAACAAGACCTCAAAATTTGGCTCATATGCTCTTTGAAAGATTCAATTGACAACCTCTACTTGAAGACTCACGACTCGGAGTGGTACTGGAAACCAACCTCGAGAGAGTACACCAAAATCTAAAGAAAATCAGAGGAATGTTGTATATTCCCAGATGCTCACTGATCCTAACACGGGCGATTACAAACACCTCCGAGGTGTGATCGAAAAGCTGATCTGGAAAGGAAATCTTCAATAGTATGTACAAGTCCTGCAGAATGGCGGGCATCGAATATCTGATGCCTATTAATAAAGGGCTATGATTATCAATTAGACAGCCGACGGCCGACATCCCTTTGAAAGGAGCCAATGGCAAAGTCGAATAGCGAGCACACGATACTGCTTCACTTATCAATGAGATTTATCCTAATCTTCTTTAAATTACTTCCAAATATATTTCTATTTTAATTGTTCTATGAACTACGAATAACTTGAACTAAACTACTTTCAAAATGATGCAGGTGACCAGGTACTCAGATTTGGTTGCCAATCAATCCACGCAGACCATGATCGGACGTATGGAGTTGCATCCAGACAAGCATAATTCAATAGCTCATCATCAATCATGTGCCTTTAATTTGCGGCAAAGAACTAGAGAATGATAAGCTCATAATGATTAGAGCCCAAATACAAAGTCAACATGACTGGCCATCCATTCATTGACCTCCATGTTTGACTTGGAGACCTGAACAAGGCTTGGAATGAGTATGGCCCGATCGTCCACTCAAATCAAGTCATAGAACAAAGTTTTACAAAATACAGAGGCCTCTTCTGAAGCTCAGTGATGCCAAGATCTGTCTAGAGTGGACGTGATTTGATCATCTACACATCAAATCCTACCTTCAACACAAAAGGTTATTCGAAAGCCCGACTTGAAGTAGTTATGGTGACTGCCTATTCATTAATTATCGCTATCAATGCATAGGCACGACTGCACCTTGGAACATATGCAACTTACTTTGTCTACTCAACAATCTATTATCCTTATTTTTTAGAAGGAGATATAATTGTAAGAGATTTTTCTATCTAACCCAACATGGATGTGATCCAACTATCTATCATATACCTCCTTCCTTGACTTGATTGGAAGAGCTATAATCACCAAGCGGACGAGAATCGATTGTCCATTTTTCAAATTTCATCCCTCATGCTGGGGGGTGAATCCCATTCCATGAGCAAACGTGCTTCGATTGTTTATTCGACAATCTTAGCCTCGATACAGTAGATGAATACAAATTAAAGAGTGGAAATACGACTGCTCTCAACTTAAACCTCCAAGTCCTCGGAGTGCCGACCGGAGTACTCTAAGTCCTCAGAGTGCGGACTAGAGTATAAACGACTAAAACCTCCAAGTCCCCAGAGTGCGGATTAGAGTATAAACGACTAAAAACTCCAAGTCCCCAGAGTGCAGATTGGAGTACTCTAACTCCCCAGAGTGCAGACTCGAGTATAAACGACTCGAACCTCCAAGTCCCCAGAGTGCGGACTCGAGTATAAACGACTTGAACCTCCAAGTCCCTGGAGTGCGGACTGGAGTACTCTAAGTCCCTAGAGTGCGGACTAGAGTATAAACGACTTGAACCTCCAAGTCCCTGGAGGGCGGACTGGAGTACTCTAAGTCCCCAGAGTGCGGACTAGAGTATAAACGACTTGAACCTTCAACTCTCCGGAGCGCGGACTGGAGTACTCTAAGTCCCCAGAGTGCGGACTTGAGTATAAATGACTTAAACCTTCAAGTCCCCAGAGTGTGGACTGGAGTACTCTGCGTCCCCAGAGTGCGGACCAGAGTATAAAAGACCCAAAACCTCTACGTCCCCAGAGTGCGGACTAGACTACTCTGAGTCCCAGAGTGCAGACCAGAGTATAAACAACTCAAAATCTCTAAGTCCCCGGAGCGTGGACTGGAGTACTCTAAGTCCCCGGAGCGCGGACTCGAGTATAAACGACTCAAAATCTCTAAGTCCACAGAGTGCGGACTAGATTATAAACGACTCAAAATCTCTAAGGCCCCGGAGTGCGGACTGGAGTACTCTGTGTCCCCAGAGTGCGGACCAGAGTATAAACTACCCAAAACCTCTACATCCCCAGATTGCGGACTAGAGTACTCTGAGTCCCCAGAGTGCGGACCAGAGTATAAACAACTCAAAATCTCCAAGTCCCCTGAGCGCGGACTGGAGTACTCTAAGTCCCTGGAGCGCGGACTCGAGTGTAAACGACTCAAAATCTCTAAGTCCCCAGAGTGCGGACTAGAGTATAAACGACTCAAAATCTCTAAGTCCCCGAAGTGCGGACTAGAGTACTCTGCATCCCCAGAGTGCGGACCAGAGTATAAATGGCCCAAAATCTCCAAGTCCCCGGAGTGCGGACTGGAGTACTTTGAGTCCCCAGAGTGCGGACCAGAGTATAAACCACTCAAAATCTCCAAGTCCCCAGAGTGTGGACTGGAGTACTCTATGTCCCCAGAGTGCGGACTCGAGTATAAACGATTCAAACCTCCAAGTCCACAGAGTGCGGACTAGAGTACTCTATGTCCCCAGAGTGCGGACTCGAGTATAAACGAATCAAACCTCCAAGTCCCCAGAGTGCGGACTGGAGTACTTTATGTCCCCAGAGTGCGGACTCGAGTACAAACGATTCAAATCACCAAGTCCCCTGAGTGGGGACTGGAATACCCTAATTCCCCGGAGTGCGGATTCGAGTATAAGTGGTTCAAATCCCTAAGTTCCATGAGGATGAGCTAGGACACTAATGACTTGAACTCACCAAATCCCTGATGTACAGACACAAGATATTCTAAGTGCTTGAAGCCTAAAGTGAAAAAATGAACAACTCCCAAAGAATTTCCAAGCTATATGAAGATGAACCGAGAGGTCTATGTTATTCACAACAGCTTGGATTTAAATCACAATCACAAAGAAAATTGAACGATAAGAGTCTTTTGTAAGACAGAAAAAGGAAATAAACTTTATTCAGAAATAAGTTTCTACTACAACCCCTCCAAAGTTCGGAGTCAATAATCTATTTACAAGAACTATGGAAGTTGATGAAAATAATTACATAACTTAAACTAACTCTCGTTGAACGAGAGTAATGATTACTTCTTGTGCTTCTTCGACTTCTTCACCTCCTTTGTCTTCTCAGACGACTCCACTCCTCCGCGTTTACCCTTGGTACCCTTCTTTGATGGAGGAGTGACAGCCGAAGAAGTATGAGAAACATCCATGGATTTGGACCTGCCAGGGAGAATGATCTTCAGCGGCTTGTTCAAAGGATCGTTGGGGTCCACGGCTTGAGGTTCGACCTTGATCTTGGTCGTTTCTTTCTTCTCTTTTTCAAGCCTCTCCATCATGCTCAGCTTGGATGAGTGCTCGAAGACGCCTGTAATTTCAACTTCATGACTCCCATCAATGGAGGAGGAAGCCTCAGATTTATCTTAATCAAGAGCTCCGATCACTTGGGCATCTGGATCGGGGGCCTCTCCTGCGTGAGGGGCCTCACTTGTTTCCTTCCCCACCTCCTTGGCCACATCGCTCCTCGGAGTGGGATCCAGAACGGCCTGCACAAAATCATGAAAAATAAGCCTTAGGATACAATAGCCCTTCATAAAGAATGACGACTTCTGGAATCTTAAAGTGAAGGTTATCTACCAGGTTCTGGCAAACTCTCAGCCATCAAAAGGGTCTCACCCTTTGGAATGGGAGATAGAATGTGGACGCCAAGGCCAGGGTCCTTCGGGTTGTAACCAATATGCTGCTCAAATGGATCGAGTATTGGCCGATCGGCCGATTGAGTAGGCACATGAGCTGGAGGCATGACTCCGGATGGACCGGTGATAACTTCTTTACCTTTCGTTGAGGGGAAGCCTTTGCAGTAAAGAACTTTTGCCGCTGACAGGTCTGAAGGCTCGTTTCCTTTAAGAAATTCTTTTATCAAAACCTCTTCATTAACCTCCTCGGAACCATGCTCGGCCTTCCTGATTTCTATCAAGGCCTCCCATGCCTCGGCTAAAGATTCAAGATAGCCCTCGCCCAAAAAGTCAAGTCTCGATGCATGAGAACACGGGCATTGAATTCAGCGATTAGCGGGTCAAACATGCTTTTGACCTCGTCCCTACCTTCATCTCTAGCCACCTCAAGATGGGAGTCGATGTCCATGGACGCTATCTTGGGGACTCAGAGTACAAACGATCCAAAATCTCCAAGTCCATGGAGTGCGGACTGGATTACTCTGAGTCCCCAGAGTACGGACCAGAGTATAAACAACTAAAAATCTCCAAGTCCCAGGAGTGCGGACTGGAGTACTCTCAGTCCCCAAAGTGCAGACCAAAGTATAAACAACTCAAAATCTCCAAGTCTTCAGAGTGCAGACTGGAGTACTCTGAGTCCTCAGAGTGCGGACCAGAGTATAAACGACTTAAATCTACAAGTCCCCTGAGTGCAGACTAGAGTACTCTCAGTCCCCAGAGTGTATAAGCGACTTAAATCTCCAAGTTTCCTAAAGCGGACTAGAGTACTCTCAGTCCCCTGAGCATGGACTAGAGTATAAACGGCTTAAAAACTTCTACGTCCCTTGAGTGAGGACTAAAGTACTCTTAGTCCTTGGAATGCGGACCGGAGCATAAATGAACTGACGAAAATCTCTGCATCCCGAACTGTGGACTAAAGTATAAACCGTTCGACAAATCTCTAAGTCCCCAGAGCATGGACCGAAAGATGAACACAATTGGGCGCGAATCGAATGAGGGAGAATAACACTAAGTCACCAGAATGCAGAGTGGTGTATAAACATCGACAAATAGATGAGTGGATTCCGACCATTCTATATTCCGCAAACTTCGGCCGAAATCGACAGGAGGATTATTAACTCGCTAAGGATGGAGCTCGACAATCCAACTAGTGGCCTAACTAAATCGATGCTGGGAGCAGGGGTACAAATCACTAAAAGCAGAATACGATAGCTTACTACAGCACTAGCTTTGGCGTTCTTTATAACTTAAGGCAATGACTACATGGAGGCCTCAATACAGAACTAATCGAAACGGCATTTAAAGCTATGAGCAACCGACTATATCATACCTCAGATCGAGGTTCGATATCGATCCGCACTAAGCACATACGAATGTGACTGGGATGTTCCCTGAAAGACTATAACCTCCAGAGTGTGGAAAGGAGAGTGAACCATGAAGACTTGGTCAAAAATTCTCCAGCACCCTCCTTCGATCCATTAGGAGGAGTATGAAATGGATGGGCGTGACCCGACTGCATTTGTAGCCAACTTTACTTCGAGATCTGATTACAGAACATGAACCAAAGTGGACGTGGATGACCGTCCACTGTCCAAATTAAGCCCTAAAACTGACAAGGCATCGAAGTATTCATCTTGGAATGAAAAACCACGATAAAATCCAAGATAGGCGAGACCTAGTCTCCCATCGACTGACATGATCCCATGATTCAACAGGAAAGAGGGTAAAGCTAAAGTGGGCATGGCCGGCCTTCCTACCTATCGGTATATGCCCCAGACCTGGGGGTACGAGCGAGAAGCAAGATGAATGTGAACCGACTATTCACCGATCACCTCTATGTCTTTGGAGTTTAGGTGAGAATATAAACATAGCTAGGACGAGACTCAACCGTCCATGCAGTACATTTATCAACCCGAGTCTAGGAGCAGACGCGTGGTCATCCGAAGACTGGCTGCAATAGCTCAATATTTAAACTTATATATAATGTTTACAACTACTCAAGGCCGAAAGAATGCCTAGGGATAGAATTATTAAATTAATACCTAAGCTAGTGGGCAACTAACTATCACTCCAACCCGAGGCATGCAGATCATGAATGTTGCTCGAATGTGGAAGATGGAACCCTTGCAAAACAACAACGCATGATGACAGACGATATAGTGTTTAGAAGTCGAGATGCAGACAAGTTGGACAGCTCCATCCGCATCCAAAACACTGGCAATTGGCAAGTAGCGCCCGAGCCATGGCGGGCAACATTCTTGGATCTATAGGGACATAGATCCGAGAGACGATGATGGGGAACCCAGGGAAACCAATGCAGCACCGGCTGAACCTACAATTGACATCCCAGTTAGCCGGAGCGACCCATCACGAGTCCTTAAAATTGGCTCGCAACTCGACCTTTTGGCCGCTGAGAACCTTACTGATTTCCTCCGAGCGAATCTTGATGTTTTCGCCTGGACACATTTTGATATGTGCGGGAGTTCTCCTACGATCGCAAGTCATATATTGAACATAGACCCGAAACATGTACCTATGAAACAAAAAAGGAGAGGCATGGACCCGGAGAGGTCCGCGGCTCTCAAAGAGGAGGTTGACAAGCTCAAAGCCAACGGGTTCGTCTGCGATGCCCTCTACCCTGAATGGGTATCTAACCCGATGCTAGTGAAGAAAGCGAATGGAAAATGGAGGACCTGTGTTGATTATTCTGATTTAAACAAAGCATGCCCTAAGGATAGTTTCCCGTTGCCTAGGATTGACTAGCTGGTCAACTCAACTGCTGGACATGAGTTATTATCATTTATGGATGCGTATTCAGGATATAATCAAATCCCAATGCACCTCCCAAACCAAGAACACACCAGTTTTGTCACGAACATGGGATTGTATTGCTATGTAGTAATGTCATTTGGACTGAAGAACACAGGAGCGACTTACCAACGCCTGGTGAATCGAATGTTCAAAGATCAGATTAGTAAAATAATGGAAGTCTATGTGGATGACATGCTAGTGAAGTCACAGCAGTCAAACGACCAGATCTGAGACCTAGCAGAGATGTTTGACATACTCATGCATTATGGAATGAAGATCAATCCGTTGAAGTGTTCATTCGGCGTAGCATCAGGAAAGTTTCTGGGATTCATTGTGAATGCCCGGGGAATCGAGGCTAACTCAGAGAAGATCCAGGCTATCCGAGATATACAAGTACCCAGAACCATAAAGCAGGTGCAAAGCCTGAATGGAAAAGTGGTTGCGCTAAGTCGATTCATATCCAGAGCTACAGACAAGTGTATTCCCTTCTTCGACGTTATAAAGAAAAGAAAGAGAAACTTCGAATGGACATTCGACCGTGAGGAAGCATTCCGGGCTCTGGTAAGGCACTTGGAAAGTCCCCTTGTACTGTCCAAGCCGATAGGCCACGAAACGTTGTATGTATACTTGACGGTATCCCAGCACGCTATCAGTACAGCCTTGGTCCGCGAAGAAGACCGGATTCAAAAGCCGGTTTACTATGTCAGTAAACGCTTGACAGGGGCAGAAAATTATCCAAAGATTGAAAAACTAGCCTATTGCTTGGTGATCGCATCATGCAAGCTTCACCCCTACTTTCAGGCACACTCAATCAGTGTCTACACTGACCAACCCGTACGGCAGGTTCTCCAACGACCGGAAACTTCTGAAAGGATGTTAAAATGGAATATTGAGTTGAGTCAGTTCGATATCGCCTATCTACCACGAACGACCATACAAGGACAAGCACTAGCCGACTTCATTGCTGAATTAACTGTGCTAGATGAACCGAGCAGTCACAGAATCATACCCCCCGTTCGATGGAAGATGTACACCGATAGGGCATCTAACGACCGCTGCTCGAGGGCAGGTATAATCCCCACCAACTCCTGCTTCCTCACTAACCTTCCATCCCATCGACCGGCATATGGTGTGCCATGCCGAACCTGGATTAGGCCGAGCTTCAACGCTCGGCACTACCTTCAATTTTTTCCCTTCTTCCACCAGCTACACCAAACGACGAGGACAATACCGTTTGGCATTCTAACCATCTCCTACTCTTCCACCGTTCTTTTTTTTCTTGAATCTCGTTCGACACAAATAAACCGTGCCGAACCACAGTATCTCTCCCAAACAACCCCCACGATTGATCATCCCTGATCATCCTACTTGCCTCACGTCATTTGGCCTTAGAAATATCCTAAACCCTTTCGGCTATAGTTCTAATCTATGGACTTGGGCCTCTCGTCGAAACCTTTTTAATCAGGGAAAGGAGTTGGGTAAAGGAATTGATATCTAGTTCATAGATCGAGCCTTGGAACGGATTGAGAAGTCTTTAGAGTCTGATAACAGGAGTGGTTCGCAAGTTCGAGATTGCAGAAGTGAAAGTGAAAAAAGAAGGGGGAAGAAGTGGATACCGGGTTTTATATGGGAGAAGGAGAAGTTGAAGGGACTATGACCAGTAGAACCGGTCAAGGCCATAGCGTTCGGCTATCTCAAATTGTTCGACCTGGGCTAGCATGGATCGTTCGGCATCTCGGGTACTCGTCTTCAGATGGGTTGTATCGCATACGAAGTCGCTCGGCGTAACATGGGTCGTTCGGCCTCGGCTACACTGTTCGGCACACACACCTCTATAGCTGATATTCTCAAGAAGGCACCTCCAAGGAGATTTAACCAAGGCTCGAAGCAAAGAATGGAAGATACATACTTCAAAGCATATCATGTTTGGTCACGTAATACGCTTTGGGGGGCAAGTGTTTCCCAGGGGATTGACCGGGCAACTTAGTACTCAGGCTCTCTATCGTTCGGCATCAATAAGCGCTCGACATGTTAAGACCGTTAGGTACAAACGAATCGTTCGACATCAATGGGCGTTCGGCATGGGATAGCATCCGACATTTAGGAGCGTTCGGCATCGAGAAACGCTCGGTATTGAATACCGTTCGGCCAGAGAAGGACGCTCGGCATAAGATCATTCTACGACCAAAGAATTGTTTGGCCTAGCCATCGTTCGGCCTAGCCATAGTTCGGCCTAGCCATCGTTCAGCCAAGACATTAGTCCGGCTTCTAGTTTCGTTCGGCACAAGTGCTCCCTACGATAGTCAGTATGTTCGGCCTCATCTTGTTCGGCTAAAGGAGATCGTTCGGCTAAAGGAGATCGTTCGGCTAAAGGAGATCGTTCGGCTAAAGGAGAACGTTCGGCTAAAGGAGATCGTTCGGCTAAAGGAGAACGTTCGGCTAAAGGAGATTGTTCGGCTAAAGGAGAACGTTCGGCAGAACGTTTGGCTAAAGGAGATTATTCGGCTAAAGGAGAACGTTCGGCTAAAGGAGATTGTTCGGCTAAAGGAGATCGTTCGGCTAAAGGAGAACGTTCGGCTAAAGGAGATTGTTCGGCTAAAGGAGAACGTTCGGCAGAACGTTTGGCTAAAGGAGATTATTCGGCTAAAGGAGAACGTTCGGCTAAAGGAGATTGTTCGGCTAAAGGAGATCGTTCGGCTAAAGGAGAACGTTCGGCTAAAGGAGAACGTTCGGCTAAAGGAGATCGTTCGGCCTCTCTGGTTCGGCGCACAGACACCACTTCGTTTGGGCCGAGTTATTCAGCTGCCAGGCCCTCCAGGGAAGTTCAACCCATCTTCGTCTATAAATAGAGGGGCAGGGGCACAGAAAAAAGGGAGGAGATTTTAGAGAACACTGGGGAGACTCTGCCATTTTCAAGACTCATTCCAGACTTATTTCTTTTACTTTGCAATTATATTCTAGAAACTAAAAATGGATTGTATCTGTAATCATCCATCAAGGAAATCAATGGAATTCAATTTCAAAGTGGATGTAGGCAGTTACGCCGAACCACTATAAATTTGGTGTTCTTGTTCTCTGCATTTAAATTTACACTCTATTCTTTGTTTTAATTTACTTTCTTCATTAATCTCTCTACACAATCTTTCTAAGGGTGTTTGTAAATTTTGGTGCTAACTGCGTTCATATCAAAATTCCGGACAACATGGAATATGTTTGGTCAAGTTTTGAGACTGTTCGAATTTAGGCCTTTATTTGGATTTTAATCGTCAATAAATCAAAGGTGAGTGTTTATACGCTAACAACTGGCTAAAATATTTTTATATTAGTTAAATTTATATCGTGATGTGATTTAAATTTTATTGGTTGTTGTTTGATAAGTTTAATTGACATTTGAATTAATTAATAGAAATTGATTGACAGTTAAATTTAATTAGAATTTAGTTACCCATAAAATACCCGATATCGATAATTATGTAATTGTTGTGAATTCTATTGATTGTTTGGATGATTGGTCGTTATGGATGCATTTGATTGATATTTTAAATGTTTGGATGTTTATTTATGTTTAACATATCATATTATCATTCTTTATGTTGTTATAGTGTATAAAACTATAAATTGAATTATTTCGAATAAATTAAGAAACAGGTTGAAATGATATATACCTATGACATTTATTTTGGATTGAAATGATATATATCCATCCCTGAAATTAATTTAAATAATTGATTCACTTGGCATAGGATAGAGAATTATATACGGACATAAGTTTGATTAAATTAAATGATTTTAAAATTTTGATTTGGAATTATTTAAACGATTTAGTTTTAAGAAATAAAAATCGAATTTATGGAAATCAAATTATTTTCGGATTGGAACTCGGAATGTTGAAATTTAAATTTGAAATGAAATTGTTTACTTGATCGAAGTTGAGATTTTTTTTTAAGTTATAATCGAAATATGATCTAAATTTTAGAAATATATATGTTTAAGGATTGGACTTTTTATTCGAACGGTGAATATTGCTAAGAAAGGTGATATAAAATGATACTTTGAAATTTAGTTTGGATTTGAATTATATTTAAAGATTTGGATTTTAAATTGGATTTTGAAGGAAAATGTGATTTATGTGTTTTGAATCGATATTTTTAAAATAAACTCGGAATTTATATAAATTGAAATGGTTTAAAATTTGGAGTTGAAATTAATTTGAAATTGGAATTTAAATTAATTAGAAATTGGTAGTGAAATTAATTTGGAATTGGAATTTAAATTACTTCGGAAATGAAATTAAAATTTGACTGGAAATCGGAATTGAATCGAGTAATATGGAAATGGAAATTGTTTTGAATTGGAAATTTTGGAGTTGAATTAGTTTGGCTTGGAGGATATATTTTAAATAAATTATTTTAGCTAAACTATTTCAAATTTATTTTCTTTAAATATTCAAACTATTTTAATTTTTCCTAACTATTTTATTACATAGACCATTTTTAATACTCAAATTATTTCTATTAAACTATTTTAACCATTTAGCTATTTTAAAACCATTTAAAATATTTTTTAAAATTCAATTTGGTCAAAGGGTGGAATGTTTATATTTAAATCTTGAAGTTAAATGTGAATTGGGTTAAAGTGAAGTTATAACCTAAATTGAATTCGAAATAAATTTTTAAGTGAAATCGACATATCGAACTGAATTGACATTTGAAATATAATATGATTTTTGAAGCGAATATGATGATTTTGAAGCGCATATGATATTTTGATATCAAGTATGAATTGTTTTCAAAATAAAATGAACCAACCGGTGTGTCAAATGACGTTTGGTTGCTAAAGAGACCGGGGCCTCTTATTGGCATACTTTCTATCAATATTGAGACCACTTTAACAACTGTGTACGGGGTGGATGATATCCAGAATGTAGTGGTTGAATTGGCGACGTTTACTAGATGAAGTAAGAGAACGATGATGGATAGCCTTGACACTTGTGTCATAATTTAAGGGACTAAAACAGGAGCCTATGTCGGGCTAATGAGGTTAGCTACCTCTTGCGACGTTGATCCCTCGAATTACTATTTTGATTTCGTATTTGATGGGTGCACCTTTTTGTTGTTTGGATTGACTGTCGCGGTCGGCCATGGATGGGTTACGACTAGCCAGAAAGGGTAAACTGGTATAATCCTACCTTGGGCATTGCCTCGCGTGCCTTGTCATATTTATCCCCATATAAGCCCATTACCACTTTGGTTTTGAACCTATAAAAATGTGTTAAGGTGGATCAGTGTAAAGCGTTAACGCTATTTTGATATTTATTTTGCTGATCTACATTATATATCATAGCATATAGCAAGATATGTAAATAGTTTAACGGATCCTTAGGAGATGGAAAATCCTGTAACATCTCTTAAGTTATTGCACTCATATTTTGTGATATTGATTTGACTTACATAAAAGTATTTTAGTCTTGACCTGAGTGTTTTGCTTTTCATTACGCTCGGGTCAGTCCTGAGGCTTTTTCCAACATATTGAAGATTATTCTTTGGAGGGCGAATGCGAGGATTTTGGTATATTACTGTTATTATTATTCCCTTATTCATGATATCCTGTGTATTGATCATTTATCCCTTATGTGTATATTTATAACTCTGATAAATGTGTATAGATTATACTCAATGGATAGTAAACAGCTTCATGAACTATCATTTGATTATTATATTTTATCGTTTCCGCTATGCGTTTCTGTGTTTGTTTTCTTCTTCTTTTTTTATTTTTCTTATATAACCCCATTTATTATCTACGTTGCAGATTGTTTAAGTTGGACATGTGTGGATTATCGTCGATTTAAACCTTCCGAAATGTGGGTCGTCACAATTGGTATCAGAGCAACGGTTTAGCGATAACCTTGGCTTCGTGGGTTTGACTCATCAGAGATTGGGTAGTAATATCCTAGAATGGGTCTTTATAAGTGTATATATATGAGAGAGCATACTTGTTACTGTTATAAATTGTTTTATATTATGTGTACTTACCCGTTAAGTTGTTTATGAATTTTGATCGATGTGGGACGTCGATTCATCGATAGGGGTTTCTAAACACTTAAACGAGGCAAGTTGACATAATATTGTTTTAAATTGGATAAATGAAATAATTTTACCTATATATATATATATAATTATTATCAATGAATGATAGTTGTTAGGCGATGGTAATATTTAGTTGCCATCGATTATTGGTTGAATTAAAATAAAAACGAATACTTAATGAATTTTAATTTAGGAAGAATTTTAAGATGACCAAGTTGTAAATTAATTAAATATTTTGGTAAATAAGTTAAGGAAATTTGTATGAGTATATTAATAACATAGCTTATATATAGAAACGATTTTTTAAAATTGAAAATTTTAGAATTTAAAATTCTTCTGTTTTCAAAAATTGCTTTCGAAGACTTCAAATTTTATAATAATATTATTTGAAAATGTTTTAACTAGAAATATATTTTGAAATTTTTTTGAAGAAAATAAAAGCAATAAACTCGCTTGACCGCCGGGAAAAATTCTGGGGATGACTACAACATCGCCAGTATTCATTACCAGGTTTCTGGGTGAAAATTGCTACTAGAAAAAATTTATTTTTGATTAAAACAGGTTTTGATTATGAAAGAAAAATATATTCTAAGCATGATTTAGTAAATATACAAAAAGATTTTTTGAACTTGTAATTGAAAATAGTGTATAAGAAATAGGTTATAACTTAGAAATTTGAATAGGAATTTTAAATGAATAAATTGTATAACTAATAGATTTGAGAATTAATAAGCTAAAAAAAAATTAAATTTGTTGAATGGGAATGATAAGAAAATTTAACTAGAATAAGATTAAATAGAATGAGAAATGGATTAAAATTGAAATGAAGTTTACTGTAATATTAAAAAAATTGAATTGGATATTAAGTGAAACTAGATAAATTAGTAAAATGAATTAAATTCCACTCAAGCTATAAACTGAACTAATCCAATGAATATGAACTTGAATTATAAAGCGAAATATAATTTAAGCATGCAGAAATTGAATAAACTAAATGATTGTAAGTGAAATTAATACGGTTAACTGAATTTAATTTAAGTTGGAAAAAGATTTGATTGCAAGTGGAGTAGTTTAAATAAAAATTTGAATGTTAACTAATATAATATGGAATAAGTTATTGACAAAAAATTATAAGTTAAAGTGGACTTTAGAGAGGCTGAATGAATTAATTGTGAAAAGAAAGAGAAAAAAGAGTTATTGATATGAATTGGGTTACAAAATAAATTTTACTTTGGTAAATTAATAATATGAATTTGAATAAATGAAGTGCATCGATGAATTAATAAAAATTTAAAATATGAAGTAAAAATAAAAGTGAGTTGTGTTGTATAAAATATTTGTAATAAACTTAGCTAAGTTATAATTGATGTTAGCATAATAAAAAGGAGGATATACTGAGTGGAAATAAAATAAGTTTAAATTAACAAGGTTAAATGGAATAATTCTATAAAATGATTCATAAAAGAATTTATATGAAATAGGTTAAACAAAAAGTGAAACAATTGAAATTTCACAAATTGAATTGAATAAAACTTAACATGAATTTGTAATGAATGTTAATAAATTGAGAACCAATGGAATGTAAACCAATTAAAAGTGGATGAAACAAACGTAAATAATTGAAACAAATAGGATGAATGTAAGTATATTGAATTGAAATAAATCAAACGTGAATGCAATAAATATTGATTAAAGGAAAAGAATGAATTGAAATCAAATTATATGAATGTAAATTAACTAAAAGCGAATGATTTGATTATAAATCCATTGTATGTTTAACGGAAAAAAAATAAGCGAATGTGAATCAATTTTAAATATATGGAATGAGGTATGGAATTAAATTACTTAGGTGTAATTAATTATATGAATGATTGAAACGAAATAAGGAGATGTGAGCTTAATAACATCTAAATGAATGAAAAAGAATTTGGTAACAAATGAGCTTCAATATAAGTCAATAAAATGTCAGGAATAAATGGAAAATGAGCAAATAAAATGTTAATAAAAATTTAATGTTAATAAGAATAAGAATGTATTAATCTAAATATTGATATTAAAAAGTAAATTTTGATAGTTATGAATTGAATTGAATTGAATTGAATAAATATTGATTTGTCAGATGATTTGTTTAGTTGTAAATCTTTGTTTAATTTTTTTTTTGAATGCATATGATGGTTGTATGGTTGCATATTTGTGCTTGTGCTTGAGATTTGGATTCAAAATGCATGGTTTATACTTATTGGAACTTATGCATGTTCTACATCTTATTATAAGTGACTAACATTCCAAATTGAGTTGAGATAGGTACATACGAAGATCGTTTGGGCGTATACGGGGATTTATATGCTTTTGCTTGCTTAATAAGAGTGAACTTGCTCGTGTTACTAATAATAAGGTACGTATCTCATATTACATACCGCGATTTTATATTTTTGCCCTTCGGGATGCCTCATCATTGAGATGAGATGTATATTTGATATATATTGGTTGTATTTGTGTTATATATTTATATGCTTTTGCTTCCTTAATAAGAGTGAACTTGCTCGTATTATTAATAATAAGGTACGTATCTCAGATTACATACCGCGATTTGCCCTTCAGGATGCCTCATCATTGAGATCAGATGTATATTTGATATATATTGGTTGTATTTGTACTATATATTGAATTCAATTTTTTTTCCGATCGAGCCGAGCAAAGGAGACTCTGCCGAAATTTTCAATAAATTGGGAGTAAGGAATTTTTTAAAGTTTTAAAAATTTTATAACTTGTTTTTATATATAATTTATATTTTCCGTAAACCGATATCGGAATGGTGTAGTAGAAGCATTGTAATAGTTTCGAAATAAAATGGTTATGTTTTATAAGTTAATTATTTTGAGAAAACATATCAAGTGTTAATTTCTGTACTTAACGCCTTTTCGAGGATGAAAAGTTTTGAGTGGGGCAGTATGTAACGACCAGTATTTTTAGCTATTTTTAATTATTAAATTTAAGGTGATTATTGAATGAAAATGATTATTAATGTAATTTGTTGAATAATTTAATCTTGGAAATTATTTAAATAGTTAAATTCAAAATTTAATATGATAGAAAATGATGTCGTAATTTGATTTAAGTTTTATATAAACAATAATTAAGATTGTTAGTATTTAAAATTGGATTTAGTATTGAATAATTAAAATTGAAATTTTTATATTGTAATTAACGAGTAAAAATAGCCATTTTGGCAACTATCTCGAATTTCGACGAAACCAGTTTCATCGGATCAGTAATAGTGGATTATTATAAGATTTCAAGTTTCATAGCGATCAGACTTGTCATTTGGTTATGCGAGCTTGAAACGCATAGAAATCAATTTAAAGGAATATGATAAAATAAATTGACTTTGAAAAGCTATCTTCCACATACGATCGAATTAGGCCTCGAAACTAATTCCATTACGGTTGGAATGGAGGTAAAACATTATAAACGCCTAGCGGCACGTCTCGATTGGAGTTCGAACGATTTTGGACCTAACTATATAAATACGCATGCAAATAGAGACAGTTTTATTATTATTATTATTGTTTCCAAAACCCTAGCCGTCACTTCCCTCCTCAATATCTCTCAATCCGTTCAACAAAATCAAAAAATTCCAAAAGAAAAGTTGTAGATCTCGACGAGCTCTTCAAATAAATATGGTTGATCTATGTTATTACGCCATGGATTCGCCAAAATCTGACTTGAAAGCATGGACGTATTTTCTTAGGTGCAAACGGCAGGAAATGACGCGATGAAACTTGGTGCGTAGGTGGCTCTCAAGGTGGCGTACATGCTGGTGGTCACTGATTATTGTCAAGTCCCTTGTGATGTGTGTGTTTTTCTGATATACGCGTGCATGAGTTCCCAAAGCTAGCGTGTTGTACGTGTATGGAAGAAGGAGGTAACGTGATTTTTATTTTTTTATTTATTTATTTTATAATAATATAAATCATATCTTCTGACGATCATAACTTTTGCATACAAGCTCAGATCGACGTGCGGTTTTCTCCATTGCGTTCGTATCAAAATTTCGGACAACATGAAATAGGTATGGTCGAGTTCTGAGACTGTTCATTTTATGCCTTTATTTGGATTTTAAATCGTCGATAAATCAAATGTGAGTGTTCATACACTCATAAGTGGCTGAAATATTTTTATGTTAGTTAAATTTATATCGTAAAGTGATTTAGATTTTATTGGTAGTTGTTTGATAAGTTTAATTGATATTTAAATTGACATCTGAATTAATTAATATAAATTTATTGACAGTTAAATTTAATTAGAATTTAATTACACGTAAAATACCCAATATTGATAATTATGAAATTATTGTGAATTTTATTGACTATTTGGATGATTGGTCGTGATGAATGCATTTGATTGATATTTTGAATGTTTGGATGTTTATTTATGTTTAATATATCCTGTTATCATCCTATAAGTTGTTACAGTGTATAAAATTGTAAATTGAATTATCTCGAATAAATTAAGAAATAAGTTGAAATGATATATGCCTGTGACATTTATTTTGGATTGAAATGATATATATCCATCCTTAAAATTAATTTAAATAATTGATTCACTTGGCAAAGGATAGAGAATTATACACGGATATCAGATTCGTTAAATTAAAGGACTTTAAAATTTTGACTTGAAATTATTTAAATGATTTAGTTTTAAGAAATAAAAATCGAGTTTATGGAAATCAAATTATTTTCGAATTGAAACTCGGAATATTGAAATTTAAGTTTGAAATTAAATTGTTTAATTGAACAAAGTTGAGATTTTTTTAAGTTATAATCGAAATATGAGGTAAATTTTAGAAATTTATATGTTTAAAGATTGGACTTTTTAATCGGATTGTGAATATTTCCAAGAAAGGTGATATAGAACGATGTTTTGAAATTGAGTTTGGATTTGAATTATTTTTAAAAATTTGGATTTTAAATTGGATATTGAAGGAAAATTTGATTTACGTGTTTTGAATCAATATTTTTAAAATAAACTTAGAATTGGTATAAATTAAAATGGCTTAAAATTTGGAGTTGAAATTAATTTGAAATTGGAATTTAAATTAATTTGAAATTGGAAGTGAAATTAATTTGGAATTGGAATTTAAATTACTTTGGAATTCAAATTCAAATTTGACAAGAAATCGGAATTGAATCGAGTAAATCGAATATGGAAATGGAAATGGATTTGAATTGGAAATTTTGGAATTGAATTAGTTTGACTTGGAAACTATATTTTAAATAAATTATTTTAGTTAAACTATTTCAAATCTATTTTCTTTAAATATTCAAACTATTTTAATTTTTCCCATCTATTTTATTACATAAATCATTTTTAATACACAAATTATTGCTATTAAACTATTTTAATTATTTAGCTATTTTAAAGCCATTTAAAATATTTTCTAAAATTCAAACTAGTCAAAGGGTGGAATGTTTATATTTAAATCTTGAAGTTAAATGCCAATTGGGTTAAAGTGAAGTTATAACCTAAATCGAATTCGAAACAAATTTTAAGTGAGATCGATATATCGAATTGAATTGACATTTGAAGTATAATATTACTTTTGAAGCGAATATGATGATTTTGAAATGGATTTGATTTTGAAGCAAATATGATATTTTGATATCAATTATAAACTTTTTTCAAAATATAAAAGAACTAACTGGTGTGTAAAAAGACGTTTGGTTGCTAAAGAGACCGGGTCCTCTTATTGGCATACTCTATGTCAATATTGGAACCACTTTAGCAACTGTGTATGTGGTGGATGATATCCAGAATGTAGTGGTTGAATTGGCGACGTTTAGTGGAATAAAGTAAGAGAACAATGATGGATTGCCTTGACACTTGTGTCATAATTAAAATGGCTAAAGCAGGAGCCTATGTCTGGCTAATGAGGTTAGCTACCTTTAGCGACGTTGATCCCTCGTATTACTATTATGATTTCTTATTTGATGGGTGCACCTTTTTGTCGTTTGGATTGATTGTCGCGGTCGGCCACTGATGGGTTACGACGTGCCACAAAGGGTAAACTGGTAGAATCCTACCTTGGGTATTGCCTCACATGCCTTGTCGTATTTATCCCTATATGAGCCCACTACGACTTTGGTTTTGAACCTATAAAAATATGTTAAGGTGGATCAATGTAACGCCTTAATGCTATTTTGATATTTATTTTACTGATAGACATTATCTATTATAGCGTATAATAAGATATGTAAATAGTTTAACGGATCCTTAGGAGATGGAAAATCCCGTAACATCTCTTAAGTTATCGCACTCATATTTTGTGACATTTATTTAACTTACTTTAGAGTATTTTAGTCTCGACTCGAATGTTTTGCTTTTCATTATGCTCGGGTCAGTCCTGAGTTTTTTTCCCAAAATATTGAAGATTATTCTCTGGAGGATGAAGGCGGGGATTTTGGTATATTACTGTTATTATTATTCCCTTATTCATGATATCATGTATATTGATCATTTATCCCTGATGTGTATATATATCTCTCATAAACATGTATAGATTATACTCAATGTATAGTAAGCAGCTTCATGAACTGTTATTTGATTATTATATTTTATCGTTTCCGTTATGTGATTTTTTGTTTGTTTTCTTCTTCTTTTCTTATTTAACCCCATTGGTTACCTACTTCTGGATTGTTTAAGTTGGACATGTGTGGATTATTGTCGATTTAAACCTTCCGAAATATGGTTTGTCACATTACAGGTTGGTACCACCCCACCCTATGGGTTGGTACCATCCTCTATTTTATACTCCAATGGAGTTCAAGTTCTTCCTATGCTCTCCACTTGATGTTAAAAGCCAATTTCTATTGTCATTTTGTTGATCCAATGCAATTTTCCCTCGATCTCCACGGACCTTGAAGAAACAGTTCTGTTCTTAAATGAATCCAACATTTGGACCTAGAAATGAGCTAACATTCGTGCTAACAACTATGAAATTACGAAGCTAACCATAAGACAATCCAACATAAAGAGTTGAAGGCAACCAATTACATGGGTTGGTACCGCTCCCTAACCTTGGATTTGTACCGACCCATCCAACCTAATGATGTGGCACCCATGTTTTGTGGAGAATTGGTCTAAATCATGGATAACAGCGTGGAGATATCTTTTTGAGATATTTGGCTCCCTACTTCTATAAATATAAGGGTAGGGCTCATTTTATAGGATCTGTTGGCTCTAATTCTACTCTACTCTAAGTTCTTGTAATTCTGTAAACTAAGTGTTGGAGTTATACCGACCCTTAAGAAATTATAACTCCAAGTCAAAATATAAGCAATAAAACTATAAAGTTTACGTAGGCCTTGATTTGCCGAACCACTATAATTTGTCCCGTGTTCTTTCTTGCTCATTTTTCATTTAATTCTTCACTTTTTATTCTCTACTAAATCTATTGGGTGTTTGTGACATTTTTGGTTCAAATCACTTTGTTTAACACCATCCTTATGATCATCCAACCTAAGATCTGGTACTAAGTGTGCAGCCACCCTACACCATAAATAGAGCAATGCAACATTATCCGACTGATGTAGAGCAATAGTCAAGACAAAATAAAACGATTACTAAACAGAACATGTCATGTATTTCATAAGGAATATGATAAAATATAATAGTCAACATAGATATAAACTAGGCGGTGCATCAATATAACAAAATGAACTAAAATAAATCAAAGTAGATTAGTCTATCACTGCTATACAAATAAAAGGGGAAACAGTGTTTAAAATCAGACCAAATAAACTATAAATAGAAAGAGTTCACTAATAAACAAGTACTGATAATTGCTTCATAATATTGCACTGTGGAATAATAATATCCAAATAAAGCGAACGAAAACACCAACTACCTGATCGTCCTCTACATAGCTCTATGCACTATCTTAGACCTGTTATCCCTAATCTACTCTTTTAAGAGTACCCAAAATAATAAAAGTAAAGCATAAAATCTTGAATCAGAAACATTCTGGTATGAGTGATTTATAATCTGAAAACACTATAAAAATCAATGTACTAAATAGGAACATGTGTATGGAGAATCATTCTTGACATGTCTCTACATTTAACAAGTTAGAACATAACATCAATGCATGATGACCTACAATCATTATCATATGGGTGTTGAGGTGCTCAAAGCACAATATAGGAAATAATACCTACTTTGTGTGGTATCAAAATTCAAACATAGAAAACATAGAAAACATAGAAAACATTAAACAATCATGCATCTCCACTACAACAAAAAGAACATTTAATAGCATTTAAAAAACGCTATAAAAGGCTTTTATAGGGCTTTTATAAACGCTGTAAATCAACAAGTTGTAATAAGTCAACGATCTATTGTTGCAACATAAGAAACATTACAAAAAACACGTCCTTTATAGCGTTTTCAAAATGCTATACAAAGCCTTATTAACGGCGTTCTTAAAATGCTATACAAAACCCTTTATTATAATGACATGTTGGTGGACAGCGGTCATAGAACGCTGTATTAACTGTAATAACATTTCATAAATGCTATTAAAGGCTTTAATAGCGGTTTAAATATGCTATTAAATCCTTCAACAACATTTTATAAGTGCTGTCAAATCCGTTAACACCGTTTTAAAAAATTGTTTTTGCGGTACGTACATATCCATTATCACACCATAATCAACAAATTTACATAAACACAATGTATCGTTTCACGCAATCATATATATCACATTTAATGAAAACTAATTAACCATTCGACATTCATATAGAATAATGCATAATATGTCGTAATATTTAATGAACATTACATTAAAAGTGTAAATAATACAAGTGAGAAAAGATCTACTACACATGATGATTAAATGTGCAAACCAAAAAAGTTGTTACTTCAAAAGAACTTCAAATCGCTAATATACCACATCATATTGCCATTTGTATGCAACATAGATAGTTAATTATCTATGAAAAATAAATCCAACAATTAACAATTATAACTATACATACATACATACATACATACATACATATGTGTGTGTTGTGAAACTTAATTATATAAATTTAATTAATTTCTATGGAACTTAATTAATTTATATGAAACTTGGTTAACATAGTTAATTTTTATAAACCTAAATTGATTTATATATATTTTAGTTAATTTTATATAATTTAGTTAATTTATATAATCATATGGAAACGATTTCAATTACATATGGAATTTCCTGAAATGGATGTAAATTTTGTTTAAAATACTTTATTCAACAATTACATGTATATTGTTATAAACTTACTAATTTTTGTAAAATTCCATTAAATTTTATAAACTTATTTAATTCTAAAAAACCAGCTAGCTTATTTAATTGTTATAAAACTGAATTAACTTAGTTGCATATTTTAAACTTAGTTAATTTGTTGTTATTGTTATATTATTATATTATTTTATTACTACTACTATTATTATATTATATTATTATTATTATTCTAGATTTAGTTAACTTTTATAAACTTAATTAATTTTTATAAAACTTATTTAAATTAGTTAATTTTTATAAAAATTAGATATTTTTTATAAAACTTAGTTAATTTTTATAATAATTTAACAAAGACTTCAAAATAGAGAACATGATTTTTATAAAAATTAATTAAATTTTATAAACTTATTTAATTTTAAAAAAAGTTAGCTTAATTAATTATCATAAAACTTAATTAACTTTGTTATTTATTTTAAACTTAGTTAATTTATTATTATTACTACTAAAATATTTGTTTATAACTACTATTATCATTATTATATTATATTATTATTCTACTTTAAATTTATTTAATTTTTATAAACTTAATTAATTTTTATAAAACTTAGTTAACTTAGTTAATTTTTATAAAAATTAGATAATTTACATAAAACTTAGTCAATTTTTATAACAATTTAACAAAGATTTCAAAATAGAGAACATGAGTTTTATAAAACTAAACTAATTTTCATAATTTTTAGTTAATTTAATTAAAAATTTAAATTTTGTCAATTTTTATAAAAGTCAATTAACTTAATTAATTTTCATATAACTTGGTTATTTTTATATCCTTTCATTAGTTTTTATAAAATTCACTTAATTAACTTAGTTGACTATTTATAAGACTTAGTGTATAAATTAATTGAATAATTTTAGTTAATTTTTATAGAAATTAGTTAAATTTTATAAAAATTAGTTAGTTTTTATAAACTTTTAGTTAATCTAGTTAAATTTGTATAAAACTTGATAACGTAGTTAACTTTTATAAAAATTAGTTAATTTTTGAAATTAAGTAAAAAAAATATTAAGCAAAAAAATTAATTTTAATAATTTTTTATATAACTTTGTTATCTTATTTAAATTTTTATACTTAGTTAATTTTCATAAATTTATTTAAATTTTATATAATTTATTAATATTTAGATATTAATTTAATTTCATAAAACTTAGTTAATTTTTAGAAATCTATTTAATTTTTATAAAAATTGATTAACTTAGTTAATTCTTATAAACTTTGTTGGTTTTTATAAACTTATCGAATTTCATGAATTTTCAACAGCACCTCCTTTGCACTTTTAGTGCTTTCCCACACACCCCAATTCAATCAAGATCGGATTTATATCATATATGACAAAATATACTTCATAATAGCATACATGTTCAAATGCATAAAAACATACTTTTTGTTAGCAACTTTAGCTGACAATCTTCCATATGGCAAAGAAATGTTTTGTGTACCTATATAGCAAAGTAGACGGAATAGTTAGGGTGCAAATCTATAAAAGAGTTATGTAAGCATGCAAAAGGTGCGAATGCCAATATTATTTATCAAGTACTATTTGCACACTTAGAGATAGAGCGCAAGTTGCTCTAAAAGATGAGCGAAAAATGAGCTTGATGATAATTCATGTCTTCTAGTCAGTAATCCCTATTCCATTTAATGTTGGAAAGTTTAGCTACACCATGAGATAGGGTTTTTGCATTAAAAATTAAGCTTAGTCACAAACACAACTAGCCTACCCGAAGAAGAAAATAAAATAAATACCCAAATATTATATCCTTTCTCTGGTTGCCATTTTGAGTGCAAGTTGCTCTAGTTGGTGCTAAGGGTGGGCATGGTCGGTTAACCGAACCGATCGGCTAATTTGAATGGTTAACTAGTGAAAATTAATGGTTCGGTTACTCATGAGTCTTTATATACCTGTAAGAGATACGCTCAGTGGTTTAACTAGTTGTGACGAAAATAATTACCAGGAGTACAATTTGATCTTAGTTATTTAATACAACAAAATTTACATCCATCTTACAAGAGAGGACTGGGACATGCAAATAAATTTTAGTTCAAAACAATGTTTGACATCTCAAAACTTAGGAAAAGTTTCTTTAATACCTGTGCAAGGAAGCTGGATGGATTAAACTTGATCATTTCTTCATCTGGTCCTATGGCCGGCTGCCCTTCTTAAAAAGACAGATGTTTTGGCAAACATTTGCATGTTAATAGAAGGCGTAAGGATCAAATAAAGAAACATACATATCAAGAACCAAGTCCTTTACACACACAAGTACATGGTGGATGACAACGATACTGATATTTCAGAGCAAAAATTTCAAGCACATGGTGGATTACAATGATATTGATATTTCAGAGCAAAAATTTCTCTTTCCATTCATACTTTATGCTAGAATTGCATAATAATATTTTTGCAGAGCTTAGTATTATATGAAGGTAGGTATCATAACTAAAAAAATGGTTATTGATGCATAATATTGAACACCATAAAAGTTCTATGATTTTGAAATAAAGTAGGGGAATTAATTACTTACAAGAACATAAAGATCTGGTCTATGGATGCCATCAGATCTAGTCTGTACAGGCATCTAAAAGCATATCCTAATAAATAAACACGCTGCTGTTGCTATTTGCAAAAAGGTAAACTTTACACTAGCATGTATAACATATACATATTATTACCAATAAAGTTAAAAACCCGATCTAGTTAAAAGTTTCCATATATATACATATACATACATACATACATACATACATACATACATATATATATGTATGTATACATACATACATACATACATATATATATATATATATATATATACATACATACATATATATATATATATTGTTGTTTTAAATTCAATATGATACGACAAGGTTTTAAAATAATCTACAAAGTTTAAGTTCCCATGCCTATTTTTATTAACACATGCCTGCTTCACACGATCAAATTTGTACGAGCACTTATCATTTTACGCAATCCAAAATGTACCAAAGCAAATAAATTAAATATGTCAATGCATGGGAAGACAAGGACTAATATATATACTATTCCTACTTCTAAAACACATAACAAGGTAAAGTCCATAAGAATACATGTATAAGTATATTATTACCCTAAGATGAACTTCTGCTCTTACCAATGTAAGGTATAAATGCAACAGATCATAATGATAGGGTTACAAATTTATAAGATAATTTACCATACATTGTACACGGACGCACACACCCCCCACCCCACTATCATCTATATAAATCCCATTATCAAGTAACTTCAATATAACAAGACTTACCCAAAGCATCACAAATAATCACAAAAAGATGTACAACTAACATGAAATTAGTTAACTGAGGCCCACTGCCTCAGATTCATGATAAGGCACACTGCCTCAGACTAATTGAGGTGAAATTAGTTAATTGAGGCAAGTGCCTTAATGTACCATCTCCTACTTAGAGGTCCAAAACTAACGGCTACAGATGCTGCAATCATCTATAGTTATTAATCCTCAACGACCAAATACGGTAGTGTTAGATACATTAATACACAGATCACAAGAATATAGAAAAAAATTAACAAATTAAAAACACATTTCCACATTCCACTCAAAAAATTTCATGTTCATTACATAATCCCACAAATATTAACCATGTTTTAAAATATAATTATTACATATACCCAAGAGCAACATCTGAAGACGCTTCCTTGGTTGATCAGAGTATACAATAAGGCTAATAAGTCAGCCTTTACATCCAAGATACACAGCGGAAAAAGAAAATTCTAATAACTAACTTCCACATACACACCTTTGGAAGCTTTATTCGTCTAAGAAGAGAACCTGGAAACCCTAAGCCTCAAACTACACAAAATCAATTAAGTACCCAAGATTTTAAGGGGAAAATAAAAACTTCGAGTCGGATATAAAGCCTGGTATGAATAATAATCTAACATATCAATCCATTTAGATATCTAGTGAGACCATGCCGCTTAGTGGAATGAGTTTTCCCCTCACTAGTATCCTACAACCTTTTCAAAACCATATACCACGCTCCTGCATCCACAATGGTTAAAAACATAGGATTTCAAAAAATATTATAATGAAATGTATATATAAACATTTTGTATTTTCCATCCCCGGTTTAATTGACCTCCTATCATATTTATAGTTTCTAGAGTCAATATTAATGATGCAGCGCAATCTACCAACTCCATGGATTTGAGTCGTTCAAGGACCTTAGGTCGCTCACGACCTAGTGAATGTCGCTCGCGAAAGCAATCTACAATGAATTTGGGAGGGCAGCGACCTAGTGTGTTGGTAGGTCGTCCAAACGACCTAACGAGTCGAGACAACCGACCTAGCAAGCTAAGGAAACCAGGGAGTCGTTCTTTAGGTCGCTCTGACCTTTCGAGTTTCAACTGTGACGAGTTACGACCTATGTTAGGTCGCGGCAACAAGTTACGACCTATGTTAGGTCGCGGAAGTTCTTATGTTACTTTTTCTTAAGCCGTTCTCCTATGCCGTGATTTCTTTAAGTCGCTACTCTCTTATGTCTTTGGTCGCTGAACACTTAGGTCGTATCAACCTATGCCGTTTTGAAGATCTTATGTCGCAAGTGCCTAAAGCCGAGCTATGTACTTAAGTCGCAAGGTCGTAGGACGTGAGTCACTTTGATGTGTTGTATGCTTTCTTAAGTCTTAGGTCGTGTATTTTGTAAATATTGTTGAGTCGCATAATGTAGGTCGTTTGCGATGTTGTTCTGTGTTGTATATGTTATGTCGCTTATGTTTTGTAAAGTAACTCATAGGTCGCGTGTGTGAGTCTGTTAGGTCGTCTCTGTGATACGTCGTTAACGACCTAGTGATGTATTGCGTTGAAACCCTATAAATAGGGATGTTGGGTCATTTGTAAACTTGGTTGATTTTGAAATAAACTTTGTTTGAGTGCTTTGTGACTCTTGAAATTGGAAGTTGAGTGTGAGCTCCTTTCTCCATTTGCGGTATTCGAGTGCGCTCGAATCAACGGATTTGAAGCCGATTCATGGAATCTCGTGCGCGAGATCAACGTAGAAGAATCATAGATCTTTTAACATGGTATCGTGCGCGATCAACGTGTTGGAGATAGCTAGAATTCGGTTTCTTTCGAGATCAACGAATTTGGGCATTCGGTATTTTTCAATCCATCGATTTATCTTGTTTTATCTAATCGTTTCTTCGATTAGTTTGACACGAAATCTTCATTTCATTGTCATCGTTATAATCCGCTGCGTCAGTTTTGGTATCAGAGCTAGACTTAGCCAATCATAGCTAAGCCGAGTCTTTGGAGCCAAGGAGAAGAGTTTGAAGAGTCAAGGCTGAGCTAAATCAAGCAAAGCCGAGTTAAGTGAAGTGTTGAAGTTTGAGATAGAGCCGAGCTTGTTTGAAGTTTTGAAGTCGTGCATCAAGTGTTTTGATCAAGGTCGGAGATTGTTCAAAACTTAGGCCGAACCAAGCCAAGTTGAAGTGTTGGATCAGGTCCGAGCTAGTGAAGCCGAGCATTCTTTTCATAAGTCAAGCCGACAGTTAAAGTGTTTGTATTTGTTGAAGTTTCGACAATGCCTCCACGAAGAGCTAATCGTCATCAAAATGTTGAAGTATTGTATAGAAGAGAAGAAGCTGAGCAAATGGAACAACACATCAATGAAAAGTTTGATGAAGGTATTGGGAAGTTAGAGAAATTGATGGTTGACATGAATCAAAGTCAAAGGAGAAGGTCGCCAGTCTCGAACCATGGAGGAAACAGAGTTTCGCCATCGGTTACGGAAGCGAGGAGGGTGTCGCCACAATCTTATCGAGAAAGAAGGGAATCGTTAGTTTCATTGAGACGAGAACATCACGAGTATAGAAATGAAGAGAGAAGAACTCCACGGGAGTATAAGCATGAGCCATATCGTGATGAAGAAAGACATAGTAGAAGAGATATGTATGATCGAAGAGAAGTTGATGGTCGAGATCGATATAGACGTACACTTGATGTTGATGAAGATGGTGATAGAACTAGTATTCATTATCGAGACCGAGACTAAGTTCGAAATTCATACCGGGATGTTAAAGATGATCATCGATGGGAGTCGGGAATGAAGACTGAAATTACAGAATTCAAAGGTGGAATGATTTCTGGATTGGTTATCTAATGTTGAAGAAATTTTTGACTTCAAAGAAGTTCCTAAGCATCGAAGAGTTAAGTTAGTTGCTACAAGATTGAGGGGGAGAGCTACGGAATGGTGGCAGCAAACTAAACTTACACAGGAGAGAATGGGGAAGTCAAAGATTGAATCATGGGAGAAGATGAAGAAGTTGATGAAGACTACGTTCCTGCCTTATAATTATCAGTCTCTTATGTATCAGCGATTGCGGAACTTGAGACAGGGAACAAAGTCAGTGAATAACTATGCGGATGAATTTTATCAATTGATTGCCAGGAATGATATCATGGAGACAGAGGAACAGCTGACTGCTAGATTTGTTTGAGGGTTGAGAATGCAGATTCAAGATATGGTGAATATGTTTGACCCTAGGTCTGTTGCAGAAGCACACCAGAAGACGTTAGCTTGGGAGAAGCAAGGCAGAAGAGGAGGTGGAGTGTTTACAAATTTCAACAATCAAGTGAAAGGGGCTAGTAGCAATGCGAATGTTTCCAAGGCTGTTGCGAAACCAGTTGTCAATGAAGTTGCTAAGACCATGGTCAATAGTGGTATCAAATGCTTTAATTGTCAGGAGTTTGGTCACAAGAGCAATGAATGTCCGAAGGCAAAGAAGCGAGCGATGGTTGCTGAGGTTGAGGATGAGGATACAGAAGTAGAATGTTCCAATTCGCCACAAGCCGAGGAGGAAGAATTATTGTCGGGAGACGAGGGATGTAATTTGATGATGAGGAGATCTTGTTTGACACCAAAGCAAGAGGATGATTCAAGTTGGTTGAGGAGTAACATCTTTCAGTCAACGTGTACTATCTTGGGAAGGGTTTGCAAGTTTGTCATTGATGCAGGAAGTTGTGACAATATCATTTCTGCAGAGGCTGTAAAGAAGTTGGAATTAAAGACTGAGAAGCATCCTAAACCTTACAAGTTAGCTTGGTTAAGGAAAGGTGGAGAAGTGAAGGTTAGTCAGAGAGCTTGTGTAACTTTTTCGATTGGGAAGAAATACAAAGATGAAATTTGGTGTGATGTGGTTGATATGGATGCATGTCATCTGTTGTTGGGCAGACCGTGGCAGTATGATAGAGCTGTACAACATGATGGACGTACCAACAGCTACAGTTTCGTGTTTGAAGGCACTAAAATCACTTTGGTTCCTAAAAAGCAACAACAGAGTGAAAGCAAGTTGGAGGAGATTGAAAAGCTGAAAACTTTGCTATCTTTGAAAGAGTTTGTTAAAGAAGTCGAAGACGAGCCTGAAGTGTTTTGTTGATCGGACGTGAAAGTAGTGAGGAGGTTGAAATTCCAGAGGAAGTCAAACCAGTATTGGAAGAATTTGAAGATGTATTTCCTGAAGAATTGCCAAAGGAGCTACCACCGTTAAGGGACATACAACACCAAATAGATCTTGTTCCAGGAGCTGTGTTACCACAGACCACATTACAGGATGAGTCCAAAGGAACACGAGGAGTTGAGAAGGCAGGTGGAAGAGTTGCTTGGACAAGGGCATGTACAGGAAAGTTTAAGTCCTTGTGCAGTACCAGCCTTATTAGTACCGAAGAAGGATGGAACTTGGAGAATGTGTACCGATAGTCGGGCATTGAACAAGATTACTGTGAGGTACAGATTTCCAATGCCTAGATTGGATGATTTGTTAGACCAGTTGAATGGAGCTGCTATATTTTTCAAAATTTATCTGAAGAGCAGATATCATCAAATTCGAATTCGACCACGGGATGAATGGAAGACAGCATTCAAGACTAGAGAAGGGTTGTATGAATGGCTGGTTATGCCGTTTGGTCTTTCGAATGCGCCTAGTACGTTTATGCGGGTGATGAATCAGATCTTTAGACCATTTATCGGGAAGTTCGTGGTGGTGTATTTTGATGATATACTAATATACAGTGGAAGCTCAGAAGAACACTTGCATCATTTGAAAGAAGTGTTGATGATACTTCGACAAGAGCAATTCTATGCTGCAACAAAGAAATGCGTATTCATGATGCATAGTGTTTTGTTTTTGGGATATGTATTATCTAAGGAAGGTATCCAGGTGGACCAAAGTAAAGTTGATGCAATCAGAGATTGGCCACATCCCAAAACTATTACAGAAGTCCGAAGTTTTCATGGGCTGGCTTCATTTTACCGAAGATTTATACCACATTTTAGCAGTGTGATGGAACCTGTAACCGATTGCATGAAAGGAAAGAAGTTCGTACGGACAAAGGAAGCAGAGTTAGCTTTTAAGAAGATCAAGACACTTTTGACGACAGCCCACATTCTGGTACTGCTGGATTTTCAGATATTGTTCGAGTTACACACTGATGCTTCGAAGGTTGGAATTGGTGGAGTATTGAGTCAGAATGGAAGACCAGTTGCTTATTTCAATGAGAAATTGTCTGGAGCCAAGTTGAGATATAGCACTTATGACGTGGAGTTTTACGCGATTGTTCAAGCTGTGAAGCACTGGAGGCATTATCTGTTTCAGAAGGAGTTTGTTCTTTATACTGATCATGAGGCGTTAAAGCACTTGCAAGGGCAGGACAAGATAGCAGCTAGGCATGCATCGTGGATTGCATACTTGCAGCAATTTACATTTGTAGTGAAACATAAGTCGGGAATTACGAATCGCGTGGCAGATGCATTGAGCAGGAGAAATCATTTATTGACCACAATGAAAGTTGAAGTGATTGGGTTTGATGTGTTGCCAGAATTGCTTGTGGATGATCCTTACTTTGCTAAGGTTATGGATGAAGTCACAAAGGGGAAGATGGATGAGTATATTTTGGTGGATGGTTTTCTGTTCAAGGGAAATCAATTATGTATACCCGAGGGAACAGCTATGAATGCGGGATTATATATGCCATTACCTGTGCCTGAAGCCGAGCTATGTACTTAAGTCGCAAGGTCATAGGACGTGAGTCGCTTTGATGTGTTGTATGCTTTCTTAAGTCTTAGGTCGTCATGTTGTAAATATTGTTGAGTCGCATAATCTAGGTCGTTTGCGATATTGTTCTGTGTTGTATATGTTATGTTGCTTATGTTTTGTAAAGTAACTCGTAGGTCGCGTGTGTGAGTCTGTTAGGCCGTCTCTGTGATACGTCGTTAACGACCTAGTGATGTGTTGCGTTGAAACCCTATAAATAGGGATGTTGGGTCATTTGTAAACTTGGTTGATTTTGAAATAAACTTTGTTTGAGTGCTTTGTGCCTCTTGAAATTGGAAGTTGAGTGTGAGCTCCTATTTCCATTTACGGTATTCGAGTGCGCTCGAATCAACGGATTTGAAGCCGATTCACGGAATCTCATGCGCGAGATCAACGTAGAAGAATCGTAGATCTTTTAACACGGTATCGTGCGTGATCAACGTGTTGGAGGTAGCTAGAATTCGGTATCTTTCGAGATCAACGAATTTGGGCATTCGGTATTTTTCAATCCATTGATTTATCTTGTTTCATCTAATCATTTCTTCGATTAGTTTGACACGAAATCTTCATTTCGTTGTCATCGTTATAATCCGCTGCGTCAATTGACCTATTAATTTCCATGGATTTAATAATAACCTCTTCATAATTTGTAGACACCTTGTTTTATTTCATAGTTTTCATATGATTACTAAGAACCTATAGGCCCCTGCCAATTAACTTAATAAATTCATGGGTTCATTTGAAACTATTGGTCATTCCAATAACTCCACTCTTATCCTAGTTTTCATCGGTTGACTAGGAATCTATGGATTATTCCGTAACTCCCTTCTTATCCTAGTTTTCACGGGTTGACTAGGAACCTACTGGTGCCTCCAATAACTTCTTTCTTATCCTAGTTTTCATGGGCTGACTAGGAAGCTTTTGAATGACGTCAGTACTTAATCCAGATATAGTTCTTATGGGTTCACTACAAACAAATTGGACCCTACCAACCATACTTAATACATAGTTTTCATGAGTTTACTATGAACTTGTTGGTTACCCCCAATAGTTTCACAATCATAGTTTTCATGGGTTTACTATGAACCTATCTCCTAGACATCTTCAAGGTTTAGGCACCCTATATTTTGGTCTCCCTAATCCCGTGTATGCAATTCTACTCATTTAGAAGTTTAATTAATTTATATTCACTACTGGCTTAACCTAGCTAGTTCTTCTACCCTTTTATCCCCAAAATACAACTATGGGTCCTTTTTCATGTGAATATATTCATATTTGAAGAAGCAAACATTACAACTTAAAATTACCACTCTTGTAGGTTTGAGGTCGTTGAAAAACTTTTCATTTAAAACATAGTTAATCCCTTTAACCTATATTTTTATCAAGGCAATACTTCATCAAATTTACATACTTAAGGTCATTTAAAAACTCCTTTATTTAGCCATGGATTTTTCCATTAAAAATGAGTTTGGGTTTACAAAAACTTTTGACAGCTTTGAAACCTTGCTTTCAATTTCATTGGATAACCTCCTTCGAAAGCATTAAATTCTACCATTAAAACATTAGGCTCCTGCCTTTCAAATACATTAAAACATCTCTTTCGAAACCTTTCAACTTTATTAAAGTATTATCATATATGTATAGAAGCATAGCTTCGAAACCATTCAAAATACCTCTTTCGAAACATTGAAGGTTACCCTTCGAAACCAATACCTTTCGAAGCCATTCGATTTATATTTAAAATAACATTTTTGGGTCCAAGTGAGCATATGCAAAAGAATCTCTTTTGATACCATTCTTTATTTCAAAAAGTATTGGGGGAGCTTGATGGCATCGAAACCATCCTTTCGAAAGCAATTAAAACATCTGGGTAAAACAATTGAAGCTTGGCTTCGAAACCTCTTTCGAAACCATTGCCTTCGAAACCCCTAGCCCCTTTCGAAAGTAGTAGAAAGTGGCTTATATTTATAAAACAAATGGTACCTTCTGACAACATTGATGTCTACAATACCATTGAAAGGCATCAAATCACATAAGGGTTTCGACTTGGTTGATACTACCCCTTCCGAAAGCTTCAAATAAAAACTAATTAACTTCTTCGGAAGCTACTACTTGAAAACAAAGGTGGCGACTCTCCTTCGAAAGCATCTTTTGAAATACCCTTTCGAAACCATTGGTTTCGACCACTTTGAAACCCTTCTATAAACAGGAAAGTGCTTTTCTTTTAAAACTAAACAAAGGAATCAACCCCTTCGGAAGCTACGTTTCGATACCCTACCTTCCGCCTTTCTCCAATCCACTATGTACCGGCTAAATGATACCATGTGTATTGGTTTACTGGTTTTGACCTAGAAGGTTTGGACTAGGTTGGAGGTGGAAGCTCTAGGTTGGAAGCTCCATCCAAAGGAGGCGGAACCTACTTTTATGAGTAAAAGGCTGTTTTTACCAAATAAAGTAATTTTTTTGTAAAAACTTGCCCACAAGTAAACACCTGATTGGTTACACAAACGTTCAAATTATTTTACCAATATTTGCCGCAATTTTCTCAGATCTAAACCCGATTAACATTTAACAAATAAACCTTTCTCATTAACAGAACAATTAAATCATTTAGGTCCTCCTTTCAAAATAATTTAATCTTCTAACTACTTCAATAGTAAAAATCCTTAAAAATTATAGAAATTCACTTTAATCATGTTGCCTAACATATCAAAATTTCTGACCCAAATTCTTAATATAATTTACGAAATATATTTATAAACACAATCAACCATATTTTCCTTTGAAAATTCATAAGTAATTCCCCACGACTTAGAAAATTATAAAAATTGAAACCCAAATCCAAAATCATGTTTCTCATAAATATAATTTTCCCATGGCATTTAAGAATAATTTAACCTCGGTTTTTCCTTAAACTCGTGCATATTCTTCTTTTAAACAATCTTGTTTAAACTAATAAATTACAAATTAAGCATATCATCATCCGATATATTATGAAACAGAATTTACCCTTATATCCGAAAACATATGATTATAGAAATCAAAATAGAGATGTGGTGATTATTATTCACTTTAGATTGGATAAGGAAATTGGAGATTGATTGTGATTGATTCCATCTAGCTTGATCCTAAGCTTTTACTTTGATTTCTCTTCTTATCTTCCTCCTAATGGCCGACCTTGATATTTTCTTTCTTACATTTTTTTAATTTATGAAAAATGAATGTGAATGGTCTTAGGGAAAGTTGTATAACTGTGGGAACGTGGGTTGCAATTTATTCTAATACCCTTATTTTTATTTAGTTAACACTTAGCCATTTATAAACCTATTCATTTTGACTAAGCAAGGCCACTAATATTCATTTATCAATCTCAACCCTCTTAACACTTTACATTATTCTATTTAATTTATTCTAATTAAATCTTTTGACTAATGTTAATGAAATTAGGGGTGTTACAGGCTCCCCTCCTTAAAGAATTTCATCCTCGAAATTCAGTAAGGACTAAATATCAAGCATATTAATCATATATAACGACTCCTAACATCCATACTATCCTACCCGACTAGAAACTAATCTATATAAATCTAATACAGACATACCATCAATGCAGATCAAGATAAGCATCTCGAATGTTGTCCTATGTCTTTCGAGTACAGTACTTCTTGTTGTCGCTCCACTACTCTTTCACCAACTTGATTATGTTGGTCCTCAATCTTTTCTTATCTCTTGCTACAACCCGAACTGATTGTCTAACAAAGATCAAATTCGGCTCTACTACCAAGTCCTCAACTCTGTCTGAGCAATAATTGCGATAACCCGTATTTTGGACATTTGATAATTGGACAATTAACTGGTTTAAAAAATCTGATAATAAAAGATATCTGGATAAATATTTATTTGATAATCTCCTAATATAATTACTTAAAATTGACAAATTATTCTTTTAAAAACAAATAATAATGCTTGTCTATATAGATATAAGAAGATTTTAAATAGAAAAATTATTATTTTCAAACAAATTAAATTTGTATTTGTTTAATTATATATATATATGAGTGGATTTTTAATTGAATTTGAATTTAGATTTGAAACTCAAAAGATAGATCTCTTAAAATAATACTGGATTTAAAATGTATTATATATGATTGCATTTAGAATGTAATGGTTTTATATTATTTTCTTTAAAGGATTTTATTAATATAAATTAAGAGAAATGTATTTACTAAATAGAAAATTTAATATAAATGTTTTATAAACCATTTTGAAATTAATTAAAACATGCATAATTACAAGTGTAAATTTATAAAATCTTGTAAATAACATGTGTAAGTTAATAAACATTTGCAAATGACAAATGGTAACAAATTTAACAAGTGTCACCAATTTATTTTATTTTTCTTTTGTATTTTTAAAAATCATAATTAAATCTATATATGCATCTATCTCTTCTCTTCATTTCTTTTTTCCTATTTTCATTCAAAAACAAGAACAAGTCTGTAACCTGTAAAAGAATAAGCAAACCAGAGAAATTTTAAAACAACAATTTCAAACCAGAAAATAAATCAAAGCTTCCACTCTTTCAAACTAAATCAAACAAGATTTCATCTTCAATATACAAACCTATAGCAAATCAAAGTTTTAGTTTTATCAAGCTAGATCATCTCAACAACAAGATTTCCAGTTCCAGTTCATCAAGCATTCATCTCAGTTTTTAAGTCTCTGTTCATCTTCTAATAGGCGAGTAAACAAACTAATTACTTGATTAATTGTTGCATGTGATGAATGTATTATATAATGATGTGAAATGGTTTTCCTGAGTAAATATTAGGCTTGCATGTCTGTGTATATTTATATAAATGTATGTGTGCATATCTGGACCAAAAGATGCTCCCTGTTCTTGTTAAACAGGTTTCCAAACCTTTTAAAAAAATTGGATCTCATCTTCTAATTTCTTTTTGACTCTACTGATCAAACAGAAATCGTTTAAAATGGAAAGATCTTTAATTTAAAAATAGTTATAAGTATGATATTGTTCGTATATTATCTGAAATTCAAGAAGAACAGTGAAAACATAAAGCATATTGAAATTAAATAATCACAATTCTTTGTTTTATTTATATAATCTGAATTCCCATCTTAAATCATGATTTTTAAGAGTTGAATCAAGATTTTTAGATTAGAATCGAATGTGTAATTCGGTGTTGACCAGAAAGTGGACTTTGAGCAATTTTTGGTGGCCGGAGGTCTTAGGGTGGATCGGGTCTCGACTTGAGGTAGGAGGAAGGTTGGTGGTCTCGGGAAATATGTCAGGTGAATTTTCAAATCATCGAGGCGGTGTCGAGGTGATGGTTTAGGGTTTTAAACCCAAAATGGGACAAGGTCGAAATGTGGCTGCTACGTCGTCTCTCTGGTATCGGGTTGCATCGGACGTGGGGTGATGGAAGTGTGAATGACTGATGTAGCTTAGGATGGGGTTTCACGATCTCTGGTGGTCGGCGTCATCGAGGCGAGGAGGTTTTGTACGATGGGTTCAATTCTAGGTTGATCGAGATTTTCTCAATTTCGATTTTGAGTGTGTGGTGAACTTCGGGTGGTTGGAATCAGAAGAGTAGGTTGGGGCCGACTTGTCGAGGGTAGTATGGATGGTCGAAGCTTTGGAGAGCTAGCGTGCATGTGCATGGTGAATCTGATGTCAGTGGTTTGGGATGAGAGGGTGGACTCGGGGAATGACTCGAGGAAATGGGCAGGGTGGCTCGGGATCGTCTTCGGGTTAGCTTGAGTGTTTTTCATGTAACAGGTTTAAGTTTAAAATTAAATCCAAGTTTATTAAAAAAAAAAGGTAATGGTCTCGGGTAGGCGATCGAGTGTTATTCGGGTTTGACCCGAAGCAAAATTTTATACAGTTTTTAAGTTTAAATATAAATAGGTTTTTAAATTTAAAATGAATCTAGTTTTGAACCATTTCTTAAAATTTATTTCTTTGTATAATAAATGTCTTAAATAATGGTTTTAAGGAAATTATATAATTTGTTTAACTTAAATTTGTTAAGTTAAATGCTTAAGTTATTTTAAACATAAATTAAATGATTTAATTAAGTAAGTTAATTGTAAAGATAAATGTTTTAAATATGATTATGATAATTAAAAAATAAAGTATAGATAAATGGTTTATGTTAAGGTTAATTAAGACCTTGGATGATTAAGGATTATTAAATTAATAAAGTAATTAAAGATTAATTAATTTTTTTAATTAATTAATGATTTTAAGGGTAGTTAATTAATTTAATTAATTATGAGTTAATTAATTAGAGATTAATTAATTTGTAATTAAGGATAAATTGATTAAGTAATTAGATATTAATTACCTAAATGATAATTACTTATTGTAAGTAATTAAAGGATAAATTTGTTAATAATTAATTAATTTAATTAGTAATTGAATTTTAAATTAATTAATAATTAAAGGTTAATTAATTGAGGGTAATTAACCAATGGGATAATTACTTAATGGAAGTAATTATGGATAATTAATGGGTAATTAAAGGATGATTAATTGATGATTTGTAATTAATTAATGATTAAGTAAGCAGGATTTAAAAGGCGATTGAAGTAATTAATTTAATTTATTTAAATTAATTAGAAATGGTGTGACTAATTAATCTTGCTTATGAATGATTGGATGATATTGTATGCCTTAGATTAGTTAATATCTCTGATATGTGATTTGTGATACTATGTGATATGATATGTTTGGGTCGAACTGTGATAATACAGTTTGTCTATCTGTGATGAATGGCTATGTAAATATGTAATTCTAGATATAAATGGAATTGTTTAAACTTAAACAGCTTTGTTTTTAGGATAATATTGGACTCGAAGAGATCGGGGTCGGGTATCCGCAAATATCCGAAACCACTTCAATTTGAAATCTACAATAATTCTTTATGGATTTGATTTGGAATAAATAGGCTAGAATGGAATAAACGATGTAAAGTTGGTCATTTAATCTAAGTAATAATACTTAGACATGATTGTAAGATGTGTATTTGACTATGGCAGGTTAAGAACTCGTAGTAAGGTACGAATTGCCCTGGATTTTAAATAAATTTTATGCATTAGAATTCCATGTTTGATGGGTTTACTCACGCTGGTTTCCAACCTGACCCGGGTGTTACTTTGATGTAATGCTCGTGTCATACCGAGTATTATAGATTTTCAGGTTAGGATGTTCGGGAGCTCAGGAGACAAGCTAGATGGCAGGAACGTGTGGAATTTACCACTGTGTATTTGAGTTGTAGTGGTAATAGTTCTGAGGCAGGATGATATAACTGTTTAGTCTATTTGTACAATGTTTGTACTCTGATGTATTGTTGTAAATTAACAATTACATCTTTGTTTATGCAAATACTATTATTTGAACCGATGCGAATGTTAGATGTTGTGTTTCTGTTCTTCTTCTACCTTCTTCTTCTTCTTTTCTTTAATAATCTGAAATTTCCGGCATTCGATTGCTCGGCACTTCTACCGTGAGCGTATTAGTGTCGAACCTTCGAGGTCGAAATTTTGAGTCGTTACATTTTGCTGTCAGAACCGAAGGATAAGGAGAACCTTGGCTTTAGTGGGTTTGCTCATTAAGGATAGGGTCAATGGTATCCTAGAATGAGTTGAGTGTAGTATATATGAGGGCATATTTGTTATTTTCTTAGAAAATGATTTTAAAAATGATTTTATATAAGTTTATATTTTGATATATATAAAGCAATAGTTTTTCTAATATATTAAGGTAATTGGTTGTTATATTATTTGAATTAAAAATAATAATAAGAATTAAGTAGTAATAGAAATACAACCAAATAGGAATTAGATGATATAAACTATATAAATAAGATAAATGGATCCAAATTGAAATTAAAATCCTGAATTTGTAGAAGTGTTTTTAGAATAAGATAATATATAGTGAATTGGTTTTCAGATACAACCTTGGTCATTATCCTAAAATGTTTGTTGTATCTTGATAATGAAATGTTTGTTAATGATTAAGAAAAAATGAAATGTTTTAAGGAAGTAAACATTTAGGTGAGTATGACTTATAAATTGGAAACGAAGATGATCTAAATTATGATGTTTTAAAATCTAAGTCCGGAATTTGGAATTTAGTCAAAGTGTTAAAAGAAACAATGATAGTATTATTTACAATGTAACTGAATGAAAAGGGCCTGCTTCAAATAAGAGTTGTTTGGAAATTTTAAAGAAAATTTGTTTTGAATTAAAACCAAAGGTGGTTTAAAATTTTAAGGTATAACTTGGTGCGCAAAGGAAATAAATATCTATATATGTGGGATATACATAATATTAAAATTGATTTGAAATAAACTCTAAGGTTGAGTTTTGAAATTTTCCTTGGATTGTGATGTGAAAACCCAAAGTGACATAAGTTTTTAAACTTAAGTGGGAAGATTATTAATAAGGAGTATGAAATTTGAAATGGAAATTCAAATTTGGTAAAGTTGACTGGATTAAATAAATTGAATTTAACTTGGGAAGTCAAATGGTTGATTTGAATTGGGAGGATGTGTAATCTCAAAACGGGTTTGAGATCTAGAAATGGGTAATGGATGTTATAAATGGATATTTTAAGTAATATGGATGTTTATTTATTTTGGATTATCTTGATATCATCCTATTGTTATTAATAATTTATTGATCTATGAATTGGATTATTTTAAATGAATTAAAAAATGGAATGAGGTAATATACGTCTCTTACTAAAATAAAATAGAAACAAGATTTGAACTTATGAAAAGAAAATCGCTTTGAACTGAAAGATTTAAATATTAGAAATGAGCTTGCTGAAAATTTGATAAGAATTGGTTTCGAAGTTAAAATTGAGTAATAAATTGGGTTCTGAAGATTAAATCGTTTAAAAGTTTTGAACACTTATTTGAACTTTGAAATAAGTAAGAAAGAGTAATTTAAAATCGAATTTTGAAATTTGGACTCACAATTAAATTGTTTAAAGATTTAAGTTGTTGATTTAAAAGTAAAGGTTAATTTGATTAAACCGACATTTTAAAAATTAAGTCGAATTTATATAATTCGAGATGATTTAAAGTTGAGATTTGAATTGAAATTAGTTCAAATTGAATTTGATTTAAATTAAATGAAAATGAGATTGAAGTAGAATAAGTTTGAATTTCAAATGGGAGTTGATTTGAATTTGGGATAGGGAATTAAGGTTAATTCAAATTGGGTTGGAATTGAATCAATTTAAATGAAAGTGGAAATTGGAAAGTTAATTGGAAATGGAGATTGGGAACTGAACAGTTTTGCTCTGAACCATTTTTCCAAATAAATTATTTTAATATAACTGTTTTTAAATCTATTTTTCCTAGCTATTTACTATACGACTTTCTTTTTAAAACCCAAAACTATCTTATACTTATTTTACAACTACTTTTGGAACTATTTAACTATTTTACAACAATTTTACAACTTTTTTATAAACCAATTACTATTTTACAACCGTTTTGCAATTATCTAACTATTTTACAACTATTTGACTATTTCACGACTATTTTATAATTACTTTACTATTCTGCTGCAATTTGGCAACTAATAACTATTTACAACTACTTATCTATTTTAAAAAATTTAAGCTATTTTCTTAATACAAGTTGGTCAGAGTGCAAACTATCTATAATAAAAAAACAATTGAGATAATAATTGAAGTGTTAACCCAAATGGAAATTGGAAGCAATTATGGATGAGTGAATAGAATCAAAATGGAGGTAAATAGAAAAGAGAATTGATTTAGCTAATGATCAATGAAGATAAATACATAGGATGTACGTATATTATTCTATTCGTATAATATTTTGATCCAGATTCGAGCACTGAATTTCGAGATAATAGATCAATCCGAGTTGGGATTTTTCACTCGATTTTCGACGTCGAACCCTGGATTTGGATTTTTGACTGATTCTGGGAATTCTCTATCATAGTTATGACTATGCAAGGAGATTGACGGTTTCTGATCAAGAAACCAGATCTAAGTCCGCACTAGGAAGTCTAGTGGACGATACTAGTTCGGAAGTGAGATTGTGTGATCGAGTGAACGATCAGATTTGATATTGCATACGAATGGTATATGTACATCGTACGTGCCTAAATGAAATAGATATTGAAATTTTGAAAGAATGAGAAATGGTTTTGAAAGGAAAGGTATATTTTGAGAAAAAATTTGATGATTAAAGTGGAAGTTGAGTATCTCTATTATTGAAATTTACTTTTTCGAAAGTAAGTATTATCATGAATAAATTTATAAGGGAAATCAAATTTGAATATTTGATTTGGAGTAAATAAAGTTATATATATTTGTTATATATGATAAACTCCCCTTGTTGAATCTATAGCCAGAAGAATATATTTCTGCAAAATATTTGAGGTATAAAAAGAGAATTTATATGAATATGAAGTGATCCAAGATTTTTCAGGGATATATTTATCTACATATATATAAATGATATGAGAATGATTTTGGAAAAAAGGGTTTTGGAACCTATAGATTTGGAAAAGGCTTTTGATTTTTGGGAAAATTAAATTTTAGGAGTTTGGAAAGCCAAGTTTGGAACTATCGATTTGAGATATCGATTTTGTGTAAAGGAGATTTTGATGTAAATTATAAAGGGTATGATTTGAAAGATACTATAAGTATATAGTATAAAGTATTTTGTGATTGGCTTTGGGGAACAAGGTGATCCCATTGGAATGAACTTCATAGGAGATCCACGGGGTGGTTCTGCCTTGAGCCCTAAGGGGGGACTCTAAATTTAATCCTGGAAGGAAGTCTGGACAAACTGAAGTTCTTGAGGATTTTGTGTTGTGGGTAGCGAAAGTCGAGGGCGCTGATGCCTATAGAGACATTTGGGATATGCTGTGATGATAGTGTAACTCGATGTCACTGCGATCTACTGTGGACCATTGCAGAAATCGTGTGTGCTGTGAGAGCCTACGACCTACGTTTGATTTTGCCGTGATGGCAACGTAACATCGGCAGACTACACCCTATGGAGACATAGCGAAAGTCGAGAGGCCGTGAGAGCCTAAGGCTACATTGGGACTTGAGTGATGTAGTCTGCGACCTATGTAGGAGTGATGAAGTTTCATTTGGCAGCGAAAATCGAGGGCATTGATGCCTATAGTTACATGGACTTTCACCATGATGGCAACGTAACTCGGGATGTAATTGCGATCTGTGGCTGGTTCCATAGCATAATCGACGGGCGCGGAGTGCCTATAGTTATCAATGGATTTTACTGGGATGGCAATGTAACCATCGGGTTAACTGCAACCATGGAGGGGGTGATGATTTCCAGAGCATTCTCACCAGATATGTTTCCTCTATTTTCAAAAATGTTTTCTATATTTTCAACAAAATATATTCTAGTATTTTCACTGGGTGTTGAAAATGGGTCTGCTAAGTACTTATAGATTTTCGGTCCTATGCCTGACCAACGTATGACCAAATTTCCGTGAGAACGAGGATGGATTTGCGGAGACATCGTGTTATAAAAAGTATTTTTATAAAACTATTTGGTGATATTATATAGATATTAAAGTGTTTTTAAAATTATTAAATGAAGGTTTTATTGTTGAAATGGTCAAAGAGCAATATAAGCTTATAATAATTATTTTAATAAAATTCTAGTTTCTTTTCGAGGGCGAAAAGATTCTAAGGGGGAAAGAATGTGATAACCCGTATTTTGGACATCTAATAATTGGATAATTAACTAGTTTATTCAATTCAACTGATAAAATTCTGATAATCAAAGATATCTGGATAAATATTTATTTGATAGTCTCCTAATATAATTACTAAAAATTGATAAATTATTCTTTTAAAAACAAATAATAATGATTGTTTATATAGATATAAGAAGATTTTTAATAGAAAAATTATTATTTGCAAACAAATTAAATTTTTATTTGTTTAATTGTATATATGTATGTGTATGTGTGTGTGTGTGTGTGTCTATGAGTGGATTTTTAATTGGATTTGAATTTAAATTTGAAACTCAAAAGATAGATCTCTTAAAATAATATTGGATTTAAATATATATTATATATGATTTTATTTAGAATGTAATTGGCTTTATATTATTTTCTTTAAGGGATTTTATTAATATAAATTAAGAGAAATGTATTTACTAAATAGGAAATTTAATATAAAAGTTTTATAAACCATTTTAAATTAATTAAAACATGCATAATTACAAGTGTAAATTTAAAAAATCTTGTAAATAACATGTGTAAGTTAATAAACATTTGCAAATGACAAATGTTAACAAATTTAACATGTGTCACCAATTATTTTATTTTTCTTTTATATTTTTAAAAATCATAATTAAATCTATATATGCATCTATCTCTTCTCTTCATTTCTTTTTCCCTATCTCCATTCAAAAACAAGAACAAGTCTGTAACCTATAAAAGAATAAGAAAACCAGAAAATTTTAAAACAACAATTTCAAACCAGAAAATAAATTAAAGCTTCCACTCTTTCAAATAAATCAAACAAGATTTCATCTTCAATATACAAACCTGTAGCAAATCAAAGTTTCAGTTTTATCAAGCTAGATCATCTCAACAACAAGATTTCCGGTTCCAGTTCATCAAGCATTCATCTTAGTTTTTAAGCCTCTGTTCATCTTCTGATAGTTGAGTAAACAAACTAATTACTTGCTTAATTGTTGCATGTGATTTATGTATTATATAATGATGTGAAATGGTTTGCCTCAGTAAATATTAGGCTTGCATGTTTGTGTATATTTATATAAATGTATGTGCGCATATTTGGACCAAGAGATGTTCCCTGTTCTTATTGAACAGGTTTCCAAACCTTTTAAAAAAATTGGATCTCATATTCTAATTTCTTTTAGACTCTGCTGATCAAACAAAAATTGTTTAAAATGGAAAGATCTTTAATTTAAAAATAGTTATAAGTATGATACTGTTCATATATTATCTGAAATTCAAGAAGAACAGTGAAAACATAAAACATGTTGAAACTAAATCATCACAATTCTTTGTTTTATTTATATAATCTGAATTCCCATCTTAAATCTCAATTTTTAAGAGTTGAAACGCAATTTTTAGATTAGAATCGAGTGTGTAATTCAGTGTTGACAAGAAAGTGGACTTCGAGCGATTTCTGGTGGCCGGAGGTCTCGGGGTGGACGGGATCTCGACTAGAGGTAGGAGGAAGCTTGGTGGTCTCAGGAAAATGTCAGGTGAATTTTCAGATCACCGAGGCGGCGTCACAGTGATGGTTTAGGGTTTAAAACCCAAAATGGGACGAGGTCGAAAATGTGGCTGCTACATCGTCTCTCTGGCATCGGGTTGCATCGGACTTGGGCAATGGAAGCATGGATGACTGATCGAGCTTAGGATGGGGTTTTGCGATCTTTGATGGTCAACGTCATCGAGGCGATGAGTTTTTATGTGATGGGTTCAATTCCAAGTTGATCGAGATTTTCTCGATTTCGATTTTGAGTGTGTGGTGAACTTCGGGTGGTCGGAATCAGAAGAGTGTCAGGGCCGACTTGTCGAGGGTGGTATGGATGGTCGGAGCTCTGGCAAGCTAGCGTGCATGTGCCTGGTGAATCTGATGTTAATGGTTTGGGATGAGAGGGTGGACTCGGGGAATGACTCGGGGAAATAGGCCGGGTGACTCAGGATCGTCTTCGGGTTAGCATGAGTGTTTTTCGCGTAACAGGTTTAAGTTTAAAATTAAATCCAAGTTTAAAAAAAAAGTAATAGTCTTGGATAGGGGATCGAGTGTTATTCGGGTTTGACCCGAAGTAAAATTTGTGCAGTTTTTAAGTTTAAATATAAATAAGTTTTTAAATTTAAAATGAATCTAGTTTTGAACCATTTCTTAAAATCTACTTCTTTATATAATAAATGTCTTTAATAATTGTTTTAAGGAAATTATATAATTTGTTTAACTTTAATTTGTTAAGTTAAATGCTTAAGTTATTTTAAACTTAAATAAATGATTTAATTAAGTAAGTTACTTACAAAGATAAATGTTTTAAATATGATTATGATAACTATGAAATTAATAAAGATAAATGGTTTATCTTAAGGTTAATTAAGCCCTTGGATGATTAAGGATTAATTAAATTAATAAAGTAATTAAAGAGTAATTAATTAATTTATTTAATTAATGATTTTAAGGGTAGTTAATTAATTTAATTAATTATGTGTTAATTAATTAGAGATTAATTAATTCGTAATTAAGGATAAATTGATTAGGTAATTAGGGATTATTTACTTAAATGATAATTACTTAATGTAAGTAACTAAAGGATAAATTTGTTAAGGATTAATTAATTTAATTAGTAACTAAAGGTTAAATTAATTAATAATTAAAGGTTAATTAATTGAGGATAATTAACTAATGGGATAATTACTTAATGGAAGTAATTATGGATAATTAATGGGTAATTAACGGATGATTAATTAATGGTTTGTAATTAATCAATGGTTAAGTAAGAAGGATTTAAAAGGTGACTAAAGTAATTATTTAATTTATTTAAATTAATTAGAAATGATGTCACTAATTATTCTTGCTCATGAATGATTGAATGATATTGTATGCCTTAGATTAGTTGATATCTCTGATATGTGATTTGTGATGCTATGTGATATGATATGTTTGGGTTGAACTGTGATAATATGGTTTGTCTATCTATGATGAATGTCGATGTAAATATGTAATTCTGGATATAAATGGTATTGTTTGGGTAGGGTATCAACAAATACCCGAAAACACTTCGATTTGTAATCTACAATAATTCTTTATGGATTTGATTTTGGAATAAATAGGCTAGAATGGAATAAATGATGTAAACTTGGTCATTTAATGTAAGTAAAAATACATTGATATGATTGTAAGATGTGTATTTGACTATGGCAGGTTAAGAACTCGTAGTAAGGTACGAATTGCCCTGGATTTTAAATAAATTTTATGCATTAGAATTCCATGTTTGATGGGTTTACTCACGCTGGTTTCCAACCTGACCCGGGTGTTACTTTGATGTAATGCTCGGGTCAGACCAAGTATTATAGATTTTCAGGTTAGGACATTCTGGAGCTCAGGAGGCGAGCTGGATGGCAGGAACGTGTGGAGTTTACCGCTGTGTATTTGAGTTGCAGTGATATTAGTTCTGAGGCAGGATGCTATAACTGTCCAGTCTATTTTTAAAATGTTTGTACTCTGATGTATTGTTGTAAATTAACAATTACAACTTTCTTTGTGTAAATACTATTATTGAAACCACTGCAAATGTGAGATGTTGTGTTTCTGTTCTTCTTCTATCTTCTTCTTCTTTTCTTTAACAATCTGAAATTTTTGGCATTCGATTGCTCGGCACTTCTACCGTGAGCGTATTAGTGTCGAATTTTCGAGATCGAAATTTTGGGTCGTTACAATAGTAGTCTCTAGATCATGCACATACTTGTTAAGATGAGACACATGGAATATATTGTGGACACCTGCCAAAGTGCTCGATAACTCTAACCTGTACGCGAGCTTTCCAATCCTTTCTAAAACCTGGAATGGACCGGTATATCTCGAGGTCAACTTTCCCGACTTACCAAACCATACCACAACCTTCATTGGTGACACCTGAATGAAAACCCGGTCTCCCACTGGGAACTCTAGATCTTTAAACCTCTTATCTGCGTAACTCCTCCATCTTGATTGAGCTTCCTTCATCCGTCCTCGGATTAACCCAATCTTTTCTGACGCCTCTTTAACCAAATCTAGACCTAAGACTAATCCGTCTCTAGTCTCTAACCAACATGTGGGTGATTTACGTGGCCTTTCATATAAAGCTTCAAAAGGCACCATTCCTATGCTAGTTTGATAACTATTATTATAGGAAAACTCAATCAAATGTAGGTGGTCCTCACAAGATCCCCAAAGTCCAACACACAAGCTCTCAACAAATCCTTGGGTACTTTGTTGATTCTCTCTGTCTGCTTACTGTCTATGGGTGGTAAGCTGTACTCATCTTGAGCTCGGTACCCAATACCTCTGTAGACTCCTCCAGAATTTGCTAGTGAATAATGCATCTCTGTCACTTACTATGCTCTAGGAAACCCATGAGGATTAACTGTGTTCTTCATAAACAACTTTGCCAAAATAGATGCTGTCCTGATTGACTTGACTTGAATGAAATACACACTTTTTGTAAATCTGTCCACTATATCCCATATGCTTTCATTTTCTCGATTCAACCTTGGAAACCTGTCTATAAAATCCATGGATATCGAATCTCATTTCCAAACTGGAATCTCTAAAGGTTGAAGCAATTCACTTGGCTTTTGATGTTCAGCCTACACATGTTGACAGTTAACACACTGCCTAACCCACATGCCGACATCCCCCTTCATGCCTTTCCAATAGAAGCTCCTCTTCATATCCTAATACATCTTGGTCCCTCCAGGATGAATCATAAACTTGGATCAATGACAGTCTTCTAGAACTTCTTTCCTTTAGCTCTTTACGTTCAGAACACATAATCGTCCCTTCTTTCTCAACCATCCCCTTCGGTCAAGACTATAATTCTATAGATCATCGATCTCTGACCCTACTTTAAGCTTTCTAAACCTCTCGGCTAAAACTGAATCTTCTCTTTGCCTAGAAGCTATGCTTTCAATCAGCACCGATCGAACTTCTAAATAGGACAACATGGCAATCCCCTGACTAGAACTAGCAGTAGATCTTAACTGCACACCGCAATTGGCCAAAGCTTAAAGATCCTTTCATTCTGCCAACATGGCTAACACCACATTTTGATTCCTTCTACTGAGAGCATCTGCTACCTTATTTCCTTTCCCAGGAGTATACTTTATTTTGAGAACAAGGCAGCCAAAAACTCTAGCCACCTCTACTGCCTCATATTCAACTCCATCCGAGAGAACAAATATCTTAAAGACTTATAATCGATATACAACTCAAATCTCTCCCCCAAGAGATAGTGCCTCCAAATCTTTAAGAAAAATATCACCGCAGTGAATTCCAAATCATGAGTAAGATATCTCACTTCGTGCAGTCTAAGCTGTCAGGATGCTTAGGCGGCAACTTTACCCTTCTACATCAATATCGCTCCCAATCTAGTTCCACATGCATCAATGTATACTACCAACCCTTGGTTTCCATTTGGAACCACTAACATTGGTGCATTGGTCAAAAAATGTTTTAACTTAAGGAATCCTTCCTCACATTTGTTAGACCAAACAAACTTCACATCTTTCCTGTTCAACTTCGTCAAAGGTGCTGCTATCTGCAAGAAATCCTTAATGAATCTCCGATAATAGCCAGCATTTCCAAGAAAACTCCTGATCTCGATTACCATCTTTGGTCTCTTCCAATTGTTCACAGTTTCGATCTTATCTGGATTGACTGATAACCCTTTCTCTAAAACCACATAACCAAGAAACTTAACCCCTTTCTTCCAAAAATGACACTTGAAAAAATTCGCCTTTAGCTGAATCTACCTCAGCGACTAAAGCGCAACTCTAATATGATTCTCATGCTCTCTTTCATCTTTCGAGTACACTAAAATGTCATCAATGAATACCAACATGAACCTATCCAAGTGCTCTCGGAAAACTCGGTTCAGTAATCTATGAAGAAAGCATGTGCATTTTTCAATCCAAAAAGGCATCACCAACCACTCATATGAACCATACCTAGATCGAAATGTTGTCAAAGGAATGTTGTCCTCCGCCACTCTTAACTGATGGAACCCTGTCATCAAATCCAATTAGGAAAACACCTTGGCTCCACTCAACTAATCAAACAGATCATCTATCCCCAGCAGAGGGTACCTATTCTTGATCGCCCTTTCGTTCAACTTACGATAGTCGATGCACATCCTTAACGAGCCATCTGGTTTCTTTACGAATACCATGGCCGCTTCCCAAGGAGAACTGCTTGGTCTAATAAAATTTCTTCCCTCTAGATCCAGTAGTCGCACCTTCAATTCCTTCATCTCTGTCGATGTCTACCTGCTAAGTGGTCTACTCACAAGTTCAGCTCCCGGTACAAGATCTATTCGAAACTCAATGGTGGTAATCCTGTAACCGGCTTAAAGACATCTGCTAATTCCCTTTCCACCCAAACCTAACCTAACTCTTCTCCAACCTCTATAGCACTTAACAAAGCCCAAACACTCCTACTGGAATTTTCCACTGAAAAGATGATTCGGTTATGACTATCTGGGTGTCCCAATGATATTTCCCTATCCTGGTAAAATAACCTAGCCTCATACTTACCCAACCAATCCATACCCAAAATGATCCGAGATTTACAAAATCAAAAGCATACAAACTGTGTGCAAACTTATGGCCTAATAAGTCAAGTTCTAACCGGTCACATCCCATCCCGAGAGTTGCATTCCCTCCTAATGTATTTGCAACCCTTAAGGAAGTAACAAGGTATGTGGGTTCTATGCATAACCTATCAACCAAATACTATGATATAAATGAGTGTGATGCACCGATATCGAATAGTACCCTAACCAGTATACTCTGAATCAATAACGTACCTTCCATCACAGTTTTTTCTTTCTCTGTTGTAGCAGGCTTAGAAGAAGATGGTGTTCCAATAGAAAAAACCTTCCTCTTGTCCACCCAGACTGGCTCTGGACACTGGTTCTTGTAATGCCCAACTTAGTTGCAGTTGAAACATTTCACATTCTTCTTCTTTGCAAGCTTCTTCCCTTTGCCCATCCTACAGTCGTGAGCATAGTGACCTTTCTTACCACACTTGAAGCACAATAACTCAGCCCTCTCCTTCTTGACCACATCCATTTTGTTGGCTCCTTTCTTCTTAAAGAACTTCCTTTTATTTCCTTGAGGACCCTGGGATTCAACTGGCTTTTCCCTAGCATAAACAACAAGCCTCTCTTCATGGCGAATAGCCATCCCCACTACCAAATTACAAGGCTCTCTGATATGATTCATGGTCATTCTAGCAAGTTCCGGTCTCAGTCCTCGAATTAACCTTTGATTTCTTCTGATGTCAGTGTCTATAGTAGCATATCCATATCAAGATAGATCATCAAACTTAGCAGCATACTTGATTACTGACATATCTCCCTAAACAAGGTCTATAAATTTTCTCATCAATGCAAATTTGACAACCTCGGATAAGAACCTCTGCTCAAATCTTCTTTTGAAATCAAACCATGTCAGCTCTTCCTTCGAAACTCTGACGGTCAAACTATTCCACCAATGAAGTGCTACCCCTTGCAACTGCCTAGAGACTAGCCTTCTCTTTTCCCCATCATCCAAGCCTAAATCAGTAAAGATTATGTCAAAGCTCAATGGACAATTCTCAAACTCAACAGCATCCTCCATCCAAACAAATGGCTTTCCATCCAGACTGGTGTAGACACTGCTCAGCCTAGCATAATTATATCTAATTGGATCTACATGATTAGCTCCTCCCACATTTCCAGCTTCTCCAGCTTGCAAAAGATTAGCTAACAACTGATACACCATCCCCGCATCTAATGGTGGTTTCCAACACCTATATTGGCTTCAGCATTTGCATTAGCATTAGCCTATCGACCTTGGTTCCTCTTAGTATTAGGTCAAGCATTTCCATTGGTTGTGGTGCTTCCTTCACCTAGATTTCCTCTTCGATTTCCTGCTTCCATATCCTCTTTCTTGTAAATATGCATACGAGCCTTAGTAAGATACAGAAGAACGGTCAAAGAGAGAGGGGAACACGTACTTAGATATTTATACACCTATATTCAAATACAAGTATGTTACTATAGTGTTGACCATATTTCTGATTTATCAGATTATGTTTCAAAAAGCTTTTAGGTTTAACTTTTCTTTAAAATTTTCATAAACCTATGTTCCGATACCACCTTGTAACATACCCCTACTTGGAGGCCAAAAACTAACAGCTACGGATGTTGCAGTCACCATAGTTATTAATCCTTGATAACCAAACATGACGGTGTTAGATTCATTGATACACAGATCACAAGAATATGGAAAAAATTAACGAATTAAAAACACAAATTCCATATTCCATTCAAAACATTTCATGTTCATTACATAATCCCACGAACATTAACCACGGAATAATATAATTATTACACATACGCCAAGAGCGACATATGAAGATGCCCCCTTTATCGATCACAGTATGTAATAAAGCTAATAAGTCTGCCTTTACATCCAAGATACACATCAGAAAAATTTAATTCTAAATAACTAACTGCCTCCTACACGCCTTCACAAGCTTTATTCGTCTAAGAAGAGATCCTGGAAACCCTAAACCTCAAACTACTCAAAATCAACTAGTACCCAAGAGTTCAAGAGGAAAACAAAAACTTCGAGTCAGACATAAAGCTTGATATGAATAATAATCTAACATCTCAGTCCATTTAGATATATAGTGAGGCCATGCCGCTTAACAGAACGGGTTTTCCCCTCACTAGTATTCTACAACCTTTTCAAAACCATATACTGTGCTCTTGCAACAATAGTTAAAAACATAGCATTTCAAAAAATATTATGATGATACGTATATATAAACATTTTTTATTTTCCATCCCTAATTTAATTGACCTCCTGTCAAATTTATGGTTTCTAGGGTCACCATTAACCTATTAATTTTCAAGGATTTAATAACAACCTCTTCACAACTTATAGACACCCTATCCTATTTCATAGTTTTCATGGGATCACTAAGAACTTGTAGGCCCTACCAATTAACTTAATAAATTCATAGGTTCCTTTGAACCTATTGGACATTCCAAAAACTCCACTCTTATCCCAGTTTTCATAGGTTGACTAGGAATCTATGAATTATTCTCGTAACTCCCTTCTTATCCCTGTTTTCATGGGTTGACAAGGAACCTACTGACGCCTCCAATAACTACTTTCTTATTCCAGTTTTCATAGGTTGACTAGGAACCTTTTGACCGACGACAATACCTATTCCGGATATAGTTTTCATGGATTCACAACAAACCAATTGGCCCTTGCCAACCATGCTTAATACATAGTTTTCATGAGTTTACTATGAACCTTTTGGTTACCCCCAATAAATTCCTAACCATAGTTTTCATGGGTTTACGATGAACGTATCTCCTGGACAACTTTAAGGTTTAAGCACCCTATATTTTGGTCCCCCTGACCCCTAGATGCAATTCTACTCATTTAGGAGTTTAATCAATTTATATTCACTATTGGGTTAACCTAGCTGGTTCTTCTTCCCCTTTATCCTTAAAATACAGTTATGGATCCTTTATCATGTGAATATATTCAAATTTGTAGAAGCAAACATAACAACTTAACAATACCACTCTTGTAGGTTTAAGGTCCTTGAATTTTTTTATATAAAACATAGTAAATCCCTTTAACCTATATTTTTATCAAGGTAATACCTTTTCAAATTTACGTACTTAAGGTCATTTCAAAACTCCTTTATTTAGCCATGAGTTTTTCCATTAAAAAAAGTTTGGGTTTAAAAAGCCTTTCGACACCTTCGAAACCTTGCTTTCGATTTCATTGGATAACCTCCTTCGAAAGCATTAAATTATATCTTTAAAACATTAGGCTCTTTCCTTTTGAATACTTTAAAACATCTCTTTCAAAACCTTTCAACTTTTTAAAGTATTATCATATAAGTATAGAAGCATAGCTTCGAAACCATTCAAAAATACCCCTTTTGAAACCATTGAAGGTTACCTTTGAAACCAATACCTTTCGAAGCCATTTGGTTTATATTTAAAATTACATTTTTGGGTCAAAGGGAACATAAGCAAAAGCATCTCTTTCGAAACCATTCTTTATTTCAAAAAGTATTGGGGGAGCTTAATGACATCGAAACCATCCTTTCGAAAGCATTAAAACATCTGGGTAAAACAATTGAAGGTTGGCTTCGAAACCCCTTTCGATACTAATGCCTTCGAAACCCCTAATCCCTTTGGATTATATTTATAAAATAAACGATACCTTTCAACAGCATTAATGTCTTCAATACCATCGAAAGGCATCATATCGAAGAAGGGTTTCGACTTGGTCAATATTACCTCTTTCGAAAGCTCCAAATAAAAATTAAGTAACTTCTTCGAAAGCTACTACTTGAAAACAAAGGCGGTGGCTCTCCTTTGAAAGCTTCTTTAGAAATACCCTTCGAAATTATTGGTTTCGACTACTTTGAACCCTTTTGTAGATAGGCAAGCGCTTTTCTTTTAAAATAAAACAAAGGAACCAACCCCTTCGGAAGCTACGTTTCGACACCGTACCTTCCGTTTTTCTCTAATCCACCGGGTACCAACCAAATGATACTATGTGTATTGGTTTACTGGTTTCTACATAGAAGATTTTGACTAGGTTGGAGGCAGAATCTCTAGGTCGAAAGCTCCTTCCAAAGGAAGCAGAACCTGCTTTTATGAGTGAAAGGCTGTTTTTACCAAATAAAGTAAACTTTTTGTAACAAACTTGCCCACATGTAAACACCTACATGGTTACACAAACGTTCAAATTTTTTTTACTAATATTTGCCACAATTTTCTCAGATCTAAGCCCGATTAACATTTAACAAATAAGCCCTTCCTATTAACAAAACAATTAAATCATTTAGGTCCTCTTTTTAAAATAATTTAATATCCATACAAATTCACTTGGTATGAATCCAAAAAAATTCTAGAAATTCACTTTAATCATGCTGCTTAACATATAAAAAAATTTGACCCAAATTCTTAATATAATTTCCAAAATAAATTAATAAACCCAATCAACCATATTTTCCTTTGAAAATTCATAAGAAATTCCACACAGCTTGGAAAATTATAAAAATTGAAACCAACTCTAAAATCATGTTTCTCATAACATAAAAATTTTCCATGGCATTTAAGAATGATTTAACCTCGAATTTTCCTTAAAACCATGCATGTTATTCTTTTAAACAATCTTGTTTAAACTAATAAATTATAAATCAAGCATACCATCATCCAATATATCATAAAAGCGAATTTATCCTTAAATCTAAAAAACATATGACTATATATATCAAAATAGTGATGTAGTGGTTATTATTCACTTTAGATTAGATAAGAAAATTGAAGATTGATTGAGACTGATTTCTTCTAGATTGATCCTAAGCTTTTACCTTGATTTCTCTTCTTATCTTCCTCCTAATGATATTTGGTTTCTTACGCTTGTTTTACTTATGAAAATTGAATGTAAGTGGTCTTAGGGAAAATATTATAAGTGTGGGAACGTAGATGGCAATTTACTCTAATATCCTTATTTTTATTTAGTTAACACTTAACCATTTATAAACCTATTCATTTTAACTAAGCACAACCACTAATATTCATTTACCAATCTCAATCCCCTTATCACTTTACATTATTCTATTTAATTTATTCTAATTAAATCTCCTGAATAATGTTAATAAAATTAGAGGTATTACACTTAAATCAACTAAGGCAAGTGCTTTAGTTTAACCGATGCAAATAAAGAACAAGGCCATCAATAATAAGAGTGAAGCCAAGTTACTTTAAATGAACTTCTAGTTTTTATCCATTTTAAAAATGAAGCATAAAACATGTAACACCAAGTTAATGTAAACACATTACTTTAGTCAAACCGATATCCATTACAAATCCAAGGAACATTCATGGATGAGGAAAGACAAACAGACTGAACTATTTTCTAGGCTGTGGTGTCTATATATTACTTCCATCAAACCGATATCCATTAATTTTTTTAGAAATACTCATGGATGAAAAACCGATATAACTTACTAACTAATTGCTAACAATCTAAAAACTATACATTAGACCCAGCAAATGCTAAGTGCATTTTACACATGAATAGTATAGTGTGATCATTTCATGCTCAACTAACTAATAGAAAATTTGAAGAAAAATTGATCAAGCTGTAATACTCAAAGTCACAAAGATAGCTGCAATAATTAAAAAACTGATTAGACATTCGACTTAAAATGATGTTTCCTACATATTAGATCGCACTGCATATATAACGCATAAGTTCATGTATAACTCATAAACAAAAGTTCAACTCAAATGATTTGCTCACTTAAAGTTTTAAAAAAAGGCAACTGCTTGAATGTAAGGTTTACTATCCTTGTTTACTATCTTGTATGGAACAAGTTTCATATTCCTCTGCACCTCCTTGTCCTCAAGCCTATATATTACACACATCACATTTAATATTTTTAAATTAAGCTAGCAGTATGAGTATACAAAAGAAATCTAATGTTGCACTTAAATTTCTTGTTAGCATACACTACCATACTAATTATTAAGCATGTTTCTGTAAAAATAATTCAATTTAAAATAATTTGAAGAGAGTTAAGAAGAAGGGTTGATATGAAGGCTTTGCTTTTGAGTTGTAATAGCAGGAATTAGGATAAATTACGTTAAATCAAGTATAATGATAAATTACACTAAAGTAAGTAAATAGCGATTAAATAAATACGAACTAACTTCCTTCTAATAAGCCTCTTGACATAAAAATTGGTTCTTTCGGCAGTAGCAGCTGCTTGATTCTTTGTAGCCTTACCAATGAGGTAAAAGCAACCTATGAAAGAGTGACACGATTAAGATGGTCATTGTCTATAATCTCAACATGGCTATTCTTGTAAACTCTAACACATGTATAGGTGGTACCTAACTTACTGGCTTCCTCTTTGACAATTGCAAAAGCAAACCCTACGTAGAAAGTTCTACATGTAGGATTTGTTTGTTTGTTGATTATTTAGTTCCAGAAGAGCAAAAAGTAACTCCATGTTAAAACCAATTTCCATGCAATTAAAATTATACAAATACATATACATAAGTTAAACAATTTCATAATAATTATTGTATCCCAACCCCATGGTGTGCACACATGTGCACAAACATGAAAGATGTTCAACATGTGTCGATTGAAGTAAAAAAGCATTCGTTATAGTGGTATGATAGAATAAATACACATACAGATACACAATATATTATTATATATAGAGGGAAAGAAATGGATATTCACATAAATTTAGAACAGATGTTGTGATCCTAGATTTGCTATTTTAATCACCACAGATATTGTAATGCCCAACATGAAGATTCATGGGTTTAGTGTGATATACATAAGACATTAGTTTTGGTTTAATACGCACAGCACACGAAAAGAAACGTGTAGAAAAATTAAAATCCACAAGTTCATAAAAATGCTTTTAGCATTGCTACTTGACTATGTAATGTTAAGTGGGTTTCCAAATAGATTTAAGTAATTCAATGAAGTACAAATAATCTACCTTTTTTTAGCAAGATCAACACCTAAGAAGCAAAACGTTGGGAAACAAACCAATTCTTGGCTGAAGTACAAACTAATCTCCCCTTTTTAGAATTAATTTATTTATCACATACGAACATGGGTCTGAGCTGTAAGGAAATTTGATCGTTTTGTAAGGAAATTTATGTGGTACATTAATGGACCGTTTCCTTCCTCATTATGTGGTACATTAATGGACCGTTTCTTTTCTCAAACGTTTCCTTCCTCATTATGTGGTCAATAGAATCTAAAAGGTTTTTCCTATTAATATGCTAAATAAATAAAACGGTTATAATCTAGAGCGTTAATTTCTCTTATCTTGATCTTGATGGACGATCAAGATTAAGTCTACAAATCTGAAAATTTGGTCCTCTCTCTACCTATAAATATTAACCTTTGCCCATCACAAAGGATATACAGAAAACACATAAAGAAACATATAGGAAAAGAGAGAGAAACCATTTTCTTTCTCAATTGAAACAGCATTCGACAACATCCATTGCTGATTCGTATATAATATGTATGGAGGTATGTTTTATTAATTCTTTACATATGTGATAATCATGTAATTCTAGACCTTAGGGTTTATGTTATTCGCAAGATATAGATTACATGTGGTATCAGAGCATGGTTTTAAAATTCATGATTATCCATCAATATATAAAACGAAACTACCATAGATCTTTGATATGATGTTTGTAATTTTACTATGATAATGATAATGATTATTAATGTTAATATGATTCAAGTTTAATATTCGTATTATTTAAGTTGCTACAGTAATCATGATTATCAATATTGTTCTATTTATTGTATTCTGGATCTGGAAAGTTTATATTTCCGCAAAAGTTGATTTTTTTTTCTACTATAATATTTGACCTACTATATAATATGGAACAACTTATTGTATGCGAATACTTTTCAGAAAGTATACATATTGAAAACAATTGTTTTCTAGTTTGACATTAAATTCATGACCTGGAACTTATAAGATAATTGTCTATATATGATTTGCAAAATAATTATTTATATGTTAAATTCATGTATGGAATTTACTTGGAGTTACTAGACATTAATTATCCTTGCTGTGGATTACTTGAAAGAATGACAAATGTTTATGCAAAAAAAAAACATTAATGTTTATCTCTTGTTTTATTTTACGCTTCCGTGCTTAAATTCCTTGTTTCCTCTGGTCTGTTGCATGCTGCCCCGTCCACAGGCGGCTGCTGCTTGCACAATAACGCATGAAACATTAATGTTTATCATTCTTTCAATAGCATGGTTCTACTGCCTACCCACAGGAGGCGCTAAACCTAACCTCTTATTATGACATGTGTTTTATTCTAATAAAGAAGCCTATATTTCTTTTATACCTGCAGTTGCAATGCCCTCAAACCTTAATTCATACGCTATGTCTATCGTCAAACTCAATGGAACCAACTACTCAGAATGGAAAGAGCAAGTTGAGTTTTCTTTAGGCGTACTTGAACTAGACATGGCTCTCCTTAAGGAAAAGCCAGCCCCACTTACTGACACAAGTACGCCTGAGGAAAACAAACTCCATAATGATTGGGAACGATCTAATAGGCTCAGCATGATGTTTATGCGAATGGTGATTGATACCAACATCAAAACCTCACTACCCCAAACTGAAAGCGCAAAAGAATATTTGCAATCCATTGAAAATCGGTTCAAGACTGCAGACAAATCCCTTGCTGGGAAACTTATGGCAGATCTTGTAACCATGAAGTTTAATGGTTCTCGCTCAATGAGCGCTCATGTCATTGAAATGATTAACCTTGCTGCCAAACTTAAGAACATGGGATTGGTTATGGACGATGCTTTTCTCGTCCAATTCATTCTCACTAGCTTACCTCCTCAGTATGAACCATTCAAAATTCATTACAACACTATTACGGAAAAGTGGAGTCTGAATGAATTGACTAACAAACTGGTTCAAGAGGAGTCTAGGCAAGGCTCGCAAGGCATTAAAGTTGCTTATTTCACTCAAGGGGTTGGAAAACAAGCTGACAAAAAGAACAAATCACATCATAAAAGAGCACCACCCAAATCTGATGACGCCACTCAACCATCCAAGAAGAAAAAGAAGGATGATGTCTACAAATTCTGCAAGAAACCTGGACACTTCCAGGAAGATTGCATTAAGCACAAAGCATGGTTCGAAAAGAAAGGTAACCCAACGGGTTTCGTAAGTCATTTCGAATCAAATCTTACTAATGTACCTTCTTCTACTTGGTGGATTGATACTGCTGCTAACGTTCATGTTTCGAATTCTATGCAGGGATTCATTACGATCCAAACCACAAACCCAAGTGAGAATTTCATTTTAATGGGGAACAAAGATAAAGCTCCAGTTGAATCTATTGGAACTTTTCATCTTATTTTAGATAGCGGTTATCAGTTAGATTTATGTCAAACTCTTTATGTTCCGTCTATTTCCCGTAATTTGATTTCTGTAAGTGTACTTGATAAATTTGGATATTTTTTTGAAGTTGGAAATGGAAATTTTAGTTTATTTAAAAATTCTAGTCTTATTGGTTCTGGAATATTAATTGATGGACTTTATAAACTTCATCTTAAACAAAATGCTGAAATCCAACTCACCCTGCATGGAAAAGAAAATAAAAGAAAGTCATCCAACAATGATTCTTACTTCTTGTAGCATAAAAAACTGGGTCATATATCCAGTGAAAGAATCAAAAAGTTAGTGAAAGATGGTGTCCTACCGGATCTAGACTTCGCTAACATTACAGCATGTGTTGATTGTATTAAAGGAAAAACAACAAAAAACACAAAGAAAGGAGCCACAAGAAGTACACAACTTCTTGAAATAATACATACAGATATTTGTGGACCTTTTGATGTTCCAACTTTTGGTGGAGAGAAATATTTCATCACTTTTATCGATGATTTTTCACGTTATTGCTTTCTTTATCTGTTGCATGAAAAATCTCAGTCAGTGGACGCTGTACAAGTGTTCATTACTGAAGTCGAAAGGCAATTAGAAATAAAAGTGAAAATCATTAGGTCAGATAGGGGTGGTGAATTCTATGGAAGGTATGATGAAACATGACAACATCCTGGACCTTTTGCTAGACTTCTTCAAAAACTTGGAATTGTTGCACAATATACAACGCCTGGATCTCCATGGCAGAATGGTGTAGCTGAAAGGCGAAATCGTACATACATGGAAATGGTTAGATCCATGACGAGTCATGCAAATTTACCTATATCATTATGGATGGATGCATTACGAACAGCTGTCTACATCTTAAATAGAGTTCCAAGTAAGGCCGTTTCGAAGACTCCTTTTGAACTTTGGAAAGGATGGAAACCTAGTTTAAGACATCTCCAAATTTGGGGTTGCCCAGCTGAAGCTAGACTGTACAATCCAAATGAAAAGAAATTGGATTTTAAGACAGTCAGTGGTTACTTTATAGGTTACCCAGAAAAATCTAAAGGATATAGATTTTATTGTCCTAACCATAGTACAAGAATTGTTGAAACCGGAAATGCCAAATTCTATGAGAATGGTGAAATCAGTGGGAGTACAAAACAACAAGAAGTGGTCATTAATGAAATAAGGGTACCCATTATCTTACCCTCTATTTTGAAAGATATTGGGAATCATCCCATTGTTGAACATGTTGAGGAAAACCCAATAAATGATCAACAACTCCATAATGAAATTATCACCAATCATAATGTTGATGAAGTACCACAGGAACTAACATTAAGAAGATCTCAAAGACAAAGAAGATCAGCTATTCCTAATGATTACATGCTTTATCTAATAGAATCTGAAGGAACTACGGACCCAATTTCTTATTCACAAGCCATTAAGGATGTTAATTCTATTAAATGGATTGATTCCATGAAAGATGAACTGAAATCTATGGATAATAATCAAGTTTGGGAAATCGTTCAGTTACCGCAAGAACATAAAGCAGTCGGTTGTAAGTGGGTTTTCAAGACCAAACGTGACTGCAATGGTAAAATTGAACGATATAAATCTAGACTTGTTTTCAAAGGTTTTAATCAGAAAGAAGGCATTGACTATAATGAAACTTTTGCTCCTGTTTCCAGGAAAGATTCTCTTAGAATTATCATGGCGTTAGTAGCTCATTACGATCTCGAGTTACATCAAATGGATGTGAAAACAGCCTTTCTAAATGGAGACTTGGAAGAAGAAGTCTACATGCGTCAACCTGAAGTCTTCATAATTGAAGGACAAGAAGACATGGTCTGCAAACTTAAGAAATCAATATATGGACTGAAACAAGCTTCTAGACAATGGTATCTAAAGTTTCATGAAATCATTACCGCTTTCGATTTCACAGAAAACATAGTTGACCCTTGTATATACCTCAAGTTCAGTGGGAGAAAGTTCATATTTTTGATTCTGTATGTTGATGACATATTATTAGCTAGCAGCGACCTTGGTTTATTACGTGAAACTAAGGATTATCTCTCAACGAACTTTGAAATGAAAGATATGGGTGAGGCATCCTATGTGATAGGAATAGAAATATTCCGTGATAGATCACAAGGAATTCTGGGATTATCTCAAAAAGCATATATTGACAAAATTCTTGAGAGATTTGGCATGACGAATTGTTCCTCTAGTCCTGTCCCACTGCAGAAAGGAGACAAACTTGTTCTTGAGCAGTGCCCAAAGACTCCTATGGAATGAGAAGAAATGACCAAATATCCTTATGCATCTCTTGTAGGGAGTTTGATGTATTCACAGGTCTGTACAAGACCTGATATCAGTCATGCAGTTGGTATGCTGGGTAGATTTCAAAGTAACTCAGGAATCGCTCATTGGAAAGCTGCAAAGAAGGTACTAAGATACCTAAAGGGAATAAGGAATTACATGCTCACCTATAGAAAATCAAGTTACCTACAGGTAACTGGTTATTCTGATTCAGACCTTGCTGGATGTCCTGACACTAGGATCTGCACTCTTGGCTATGTGTACCTCTTATGTGGTGGTGCAATATCATGGAGAAGCCAGAAATCTGAGATGCTTTTCGGATCCACCATGATGGCTGAATACGTAGCATGTTATGAGGCTTCAATTCAGGGAACATGGCTGCGTAATTTTGTCTCACAATTTGGCACTTTAAGTTTTATCTCTAAGCCACTAACTGTTTACTGCGACAATGAAGCTGCAACCTTTTTCTCCAAGCATGATAGGATAACCAAAGGTTCCAAACACATGGACCTTAAATACCTACTACTGAAGCAAGATGTTAAACTAAAGAAAATTATTGTTGAATCAATAAGTACAGAATTACAAGTGGCAGACATATTCACGAAAGGACTACCTCCAAAGACCTTTCAGAGACATACTGATAGCATGGGTCTTGTAGATAGTTCCTAATTATCTTCTTATTATGCCATTTATTTTGTACTTATCTAGACATAAAAATTATTGAGCTCTTAACAATTTGGACATCTTTTATTTCTGTTTTATGATGTGTACACATTTATATTTAGATAAATGATAACAGAAATAGTCTTTTGCTTGAAGACATTATGTGACCATTAAGTTATGCTCATCTACGGTCTAGCTATGAAAGTTGTCAATGTCATAGTACATGGAAGTAAGCATGTTGCAAAATAACGTGTACACGTCATGACTTCCATTGACCATTAGATTAGCCAAGACACTTATGATAACCGACTAAAGAAAAATTTAGCATATCATGCGCGCCTTATGACCTTAATACGAAAACATTAATAGATTTTACTATTGGCCAAGTGGGAGACTGTAAGGAAATTTGATCGTTTTGTAAGAAAATTTATGTGGTACATTAATGGACCGTTTCCTTCCTCATTATGTGGTACATTAATGGACCGTTTCTTTTCTCAAATGTTTCCTTCCTCATTATGTGGTCAATAGAATCTAAAAGGTTTTTCCTATTAATATGCTAAATAAATAAAACGGTTATAATCTAGAGCGTTAATTTCTCTTATCTTAATCTTGATGGACGTTCAAGATTAAGTCTACAAATTTGGAAATTTGGTCCTCTATCTACCTATAAATATTAATCTTTGCCCATCACAAAGGATATACAGAAAAAACATAAAGAAACATATAGGAAAAGAGAGAGAAACCATTTTCTTTCTCAATTGAAACAGCATTCGACAACATCCATTGCTGATTCGTATACAATATGTCTGGAAGTATGTTTTATTAATTCTTTACATATGTGATAATCATGTAATTCTAGATCTTAGGGTTTATGTTATTTGCAAGATATAGATTACACGAGCCTTAAAATATGCAAGGTAGGTTTAATAAAAGTAAAATAAACGAAAAAAACTATGGATGCATGGTTACAAAATTATTAGAATGTCGATTGATATTCTTGTAAAACATACGGTATGAAGAAACTAGAGTTTGAAGTATACCAGAAAGAGGCGGAGGTCGAAACTAAGAAACAAAGATTTCTCAGTATGAAGAATCATCCAAATTTACATCGATGAACATAAAATCACACAATAGTAAGTAGTTAACATGAATTCAGCCAAATATTTGAAATAAGTTCAAATCGATAAGAAATAAAAACTAGAAAACAAAATTAGTTTACCTAAAAATGGATAACCATCGGCCAATGAGAACCCATTGTGATAACACGGAAGTCGGATCAATGAAAAAAAGGAAATTAGGGCTTTCTCTAAGAGAAGAAGAGGAAGTTGTTTTCTCCAAGGAAAATTAGTATTTCGGTTAAAATGTTAGAGAAGTGAAAAGGAGGGGGGCGCAAAAAATTTGCCTCCTTTACATTTTTTTGTTATATGCACCGTAGATAGCGTCTACATTAACTATTCCATATACTAAAATAACAAAAAGATATATATCAGTGTTTCATTGCTATCTATTGTTTCCATTAAAAGCAAAGTTTCTTATAGTGCTCTAAACTCAAATGCTGCTGGATATAAGATGACTCGTATAATCCCCCAGTATTGATCAGCGACTACTACACATCATGGTCCCAGTGATACTAGAATCCATGTCGCTCCATAAGGTCAGGAAACCTGACCACCTAATATAAGTACACAGTTTAATAGATCTTCTTATATCGACCTACATTGAGCATCATTACCAACTCCTTCTTTTCGAGCATATATCAAGATCGTTGAATTGTCTACGATCCCTTTGGAATATGTCCAAGTATTGAAAGACCCCTTATATTCTACTCTACAAGTTCACCCCATATAAATCTTGCCTCCTCGGACGATCCTAGTATAAACCCCAATTTGTTCTACTCCACAAGTTCACTCCATATTGAACTTGTCTTCTTTGACGACTCCCTAAATGATACAGGCACTTTCTACATGAAGCGTTTGATCTATTACACTCACGTCGTTGTGTCGCCGAAGTCTTGGCTTCCCTTAATCCCCCAATGAAATCACCAATGTAAGCTTTGGATATGCCCAAAGTAATCCACTTAAAACCCAAAAGCAACCCTAAGCCGACCCTGAAGCCGCCTCTGTCAAGTCTCTACTTCTGTTCAAGTCATCCTTGAAGCAGTCCATTGATCGCCTTCCACCAAATGTCGGACATGTAATCTTGTTCAGTGCTTATTTGCCAAACATCAAGCACTCTTCTGAACTAACCTACTACCAAAAACAAACCTTCCACTCTGGCTCAAATTATCCTTCTCTTTAGGCCCAATTATGTTGGGTCTGGTGCAAGACAAGAAGTGTTGTTCGGCACCCATTGCCAAACACCATGCTCTTTTTGGTGCTTCACCAGAACTGGTATCCTCGGCTACCTCCACTCCTACCCATGTCCCTACGCTCCTTACCATTTTCCTTGCATCGATTTCAGGCTTCAGCATCAAAATCTCCAGTCCACCTCCATGCATCCTCTGATCGGCAACCAAGCAAAGCAATGTCCAACCAACTCCTTAGCCTATCCCCACTTCAGATTTCTAGCCAGTATCTCAGCTCAATTTGATCGCTATTTCCAACACTTTGACCTGTGTGTGACTCCTTTACAATGATACAACTTCAAACACTTTAGAATCAATCTGCCAAAGTTCATTCTGTGGCTACAGATAAAATCATAGAGCACATCATTACCACTCCTTCCACAGAAGACCCTTAGAAATAGAAATGATTACAACCCCAAATTCAATCTGATGAGAGTCTTTAATCATTCAAATATAGAGACAAAAATACAAGCAAGAAAACAAACATTATATCTTGGTAATTCATACCAAAACACATTCATAACCTAGCATAACATTCATATGAACAGCTATACATCAAAACGACATGTTTATATAACTTTGAGTCGTTTTAAATTCAATTTTTATAGTTTCAAATTCCAAATAGTAGTAAGTTTTATTTTGACATTATAAATGGATTCAAAATATGTCAAACCCTATGAATACATATATATAGTAGGTTTACAGATGTTTAATCATTTTGTAATCCCAAAAAGTCAATGAATAACGTGAAAATCGAGGTAAATCCAAAATGAACACCAGTTATTCATTTGAAACAATAATATTAAGTTTGAATACACTTTAAAACATCTCTAGAACATTTATTGATAATTATAGTAAAGTGCGAGAATATAATAACCTATTAAGAGTGTACAAAAATTATCTAACATGCGTATATTCACTATAACAAGAGTATGCTTGAATTTGGGCAACAACGACACACTTCCCTAGGCATAGATTTTGAAATCTGAAGAGCCCTTTACAAATCTCTTGCCTAATCCCCTTTTGATTAATTAATTTAGGTTGTTTTATGGAAAGAATGATGGTGCTTTGGTAGAAGAAGGTCAACGGAGGCTAAGACAAGGTTAGGAGATGTTTAGAAATATCTTTATAGTGGTAGTAGCTGATATGGACATTGCTCCTAACCTTAATCCCAAAATTAATTAGCTACCGAATTACTAGCTGGGTTAGTCACCCACTAATATACCTAAAAGCTATCCAAACTTTAAACATCCATATTTCCTTAAAACATAAGTCCAGTATCTATTATACTACTTTATAGAATATGAAACCACTATACATTTTATTTTGCAGTGGTTTGAGATGCTAATTCGACTCTTATCAAAAGTTATAGGTCTTATAATATAGTAGGTACCAAAACCATCCAATATTTATTCTTGGGACCAAAAATGTCAATAGCTAGCATTCACTAAAGTTATAGTAAATTTGGACTTAGTTTGATTTTAAAAATAATATCATTACACTTCTCTAATATGTAAAAATATGAGTCGTTATAAGGAACCTCCATGGATAATTGCTTTATACCGATACTGAATATGAATTTTTAGCAAATGGCTTGTATATATCATGTTCAATGTTAGCCCAAGGGAATACATACATCAGACCGCTCATTGTGTACTTTATTCCTCTGATTTTCCAATGGTTTAATACTATTTTACTCTTTTTTAACTTAGATATAGAGGTTAATCATAACAGCCTGGTATCAAAGCACCAAGTTGAGAATAGTGTGCATAGAACCATCATAATTATGATTAAGTTAGTAGACTAAGGATAAATATAGTCCCTATCCCTTAGATAGTAATTAACCATAGGAATAGTTGCATATACTTGTGTATATGCAACTATTATTAGTAATTATATCTCATGTGATAAAGTTTATCTATCGTTCTTATTTTAGGGTATTAATGTTGTTTTAAACTAAAGAATAGAATCATATATTGGTTGAAAGAGGAAATGCCAGCATGATCGTGGATTACTGGATGTAGATCATGCAAAATATGCAGCAGGTAGGTGCAACCTTTGCTACCAATATAGCTCATCGTATTGAGATTGACCAATTATATGGCGATTTAACTAGTCTTTGGAGGGGGGGTTTCAAAGGAAATGAAGGTATTGACTAAGTTCAAGAGTGGTTCAATTTTATGAAAGGATCATTTGACGAATAAGGTTATCGTACCAGTAAAAAGTCGAATTTGCTTCTAGTTTCCTACAGGAGGGAGCTGTAGGCTAGTACAAAGTTCTTACCTCTAAGAAAACTAAAGATGAATTGACTTAGGATCTTTTCGAGGGGTGGTGTGAGATAAAGTTCATCTCAAAAGGCTAACTTGGCACAATATCTCATGGAGCTGAAGCAAAAGCGGATGTTTATCTAGAAGATTGTTAAAGCTTTTAATTCTCTTTCCAAACATGGTGTAGTGTTTGTTAGCATGCCTCTAAAGAAGAATAAGAAATTCATGAATGGCCTGACGAGAGATCCAAGGAAGCATCTTATGTTGGAAATTTACAATCCTTTTGGTGCATTGGCATATACTACTTTTCACTATGAAAACCATTCAGATGGTGACTGTAAGGAAGTGGGATTTAACTAGCATAGTAAAGAGTAAAAACCCATGTTTCCTTCTTTCTTCAAGCTAAAGTAGAAAATCGAGGGAAAGCGGTCTGCTAGCCTACATAAGAGCAAGGAAAATTTTTGTGGTACTTGCTATATTTATGGAGAGATCAGACATTATGCAAATAGATCCCTCGGTATCGATCTAACTATTTGTTATTATTGTATGTCTAAAGGCCATAAGATTTCAAACTATCCTCCCTTACTAGCAAAGAATGAAAAGGCAATATGAATTTGGTTGAAGCCCTGGACCATTGTAACACTCCATATTTTTATAACATTAATTAGGATATTCAATTGGTAAAATTAAATTAAATAATGTGAAGATTAATAGGTTGAGATTTGATTAAGTTTAGGGTAGCCGTGGCATGTTAATGTGAAAATTAAAATGAGAAAACATAAACTAATGTGTTAGAAAATGAGTAAGGGCAATATGGGAAATAGGAGAGGATTATACCCTAAACCCATAGGAAAGGAAACTCATGTTCACTTTTATTTCACCCAAACTAAAAACGTCTAAGGTCCGCCACCAGTATTGTTCTCAAGAGAAGATAACAGCTAGGATTCAAGAGAAGGAAGACAATCAACTAATTCAACATCAAATCTCACATATTTTAATCTCAAGCTAAGGTGAATAATTACTACATCCCATTTTCTTATGATTTTCAGTTTTAAGAATAGATCCGAAATAATTTTGAAAGTATATGCCATGTTTTGATGATTAAATATATATGTGTGTGTGTGTGTGTATGCATGCGTGTGTGTGTATGCTTGTTTGTGAATTATGCATGTTCGTATTAATTCTTATGATATGCTAGATATGAAAACCCTATTAAATGACATCCAAATTCCTTGAAAATTTAATTGCAGGTCAGGAAAGATATTTTAGAGATGGGTTTCAATTTTTATAATTTTCTGAATTAATGTGGATATCATATTAATTTTCTAGTGAAGAAAATGATTTATTGGGTTATAAATTATTTACGGCGAAATAACTATAATTATTTGGATTTGAAATTGTTATATATTGGAAAACATATTAAAATGGATTTTTTGGAATTTTTCTAGATTTTTCCTAAGTGATTTGATGAATATATTAAATTATTTAAGGTATGGCACTTAAATATTTTATATATTTAATTAAGGAGAAGGGGCATTTTATAAAATAAAATTAGTGTTTAATTTTGAAATTAATAGCAACACTTTTCTAAAAAGTTTTTGTTAACCAATGGGAATTTGACAAACAAAGGCAGGTTGGTTGAAAAGTTATAATTTTTACGTTAAAAACAAAAAATCATACTTTTAGCAGGTTTCGGACATTTTGGCATCAAACCTTCTGACCTAGACCTTTCGACAAGGTCGAAGGGTATTGTAACGACCCGTAATTTCGCTACTTCAAAAATGAGAGATTTCATTTGTTTTAAATTTAAAAAGGTTCAAAACTTAAAAACAATTTATATATAATAGATAATAATAGAGAATTTTTTTTATTCTTATAGTAGATAGCTTAAAAAGTATAAATTTGGATTTTAGAACAAATCAACAAAAGTTAAGTTTTGTTAAAAATAAATAAATGCTTAAATAAATATGTTTAAATGTTTATTTAAAAAGAAAAATCTTATTGAAAACATCTAATAAAGATAATAAAAGTATATTAAAATATTTATACGTATGTTAATAATCGTTTTACAAAAATAACCAAATTTTGTCGTATTTTGTCAGTTTTACATACACCGTAAAATTAGAGATTTTGATATTATTTAAATATGATTTTAATATATAAAGAGACATGTTTTAATTTATATAAAGAAGTAAAAAGTTCATTTCTAAATTTGGTTTACATAAATAAATAGTTTAACTAAAACGTCAAAATATGACCGTAAAACATTTTGTCGAAAAATAACGTTTTGTCGATTAAAAGTTGTCGCAACGTCGTCGAACCTTTATTTTATTATATAGGAACATATATTCAAATAATATAAGTATTAATTAATTTACTAATCAAGTTTACTTTTACTAAACAAGGTTAAAAACTTCTAGAAAACAATTAAGAAAAAGTAAGCACAAAAAGACAAAAAAAGCCATTTCAAAGCAAAACGCAAAACATCAAATCAAAGAAACATAATTATTACTTACTTTGCTTAATATCTAAGTGAAAATGAAACAAAGAAATGATTTAAAATGTGATGTTAAGTGTTGAAAAAAAATAAGATTACTTTATAAGCAAGTAACGGTATTTTTGTCTATTTACAAAATATTATTTTAATCCAAAAACATTTCTATAAATAAGACCACCATTCTTCCACTTTCTTTACACATTTCTACCTTCTTCTTCTTCCTCCTTGAATCTCTTTAATGGCTTCTTCTTCTCTTCCATATCCTTACTAACTTTTCCAAAACCATATCAAATCAACTCCAAACACCACCAAACTTTGACAAAGACCTTAGAATACCATTTAAACATGGTTTAGCATCTAAGAAGTAAAGAAATGATGAAGGAACGAGTGGAATAGGCAAGGCCGAACCTAGGGAAGGAGGAAAGCAAATTCGTGAATCTTCGGAGAAGAAAAAGAGAAGGAAGTGCTGCCAGAATCAAAAGGAAAGTCTACGGAAAAGATTTGATGAAGATAATAGGATTTAAGTGAAGTGTTGTAGCAAATGAATGTTGGTAGGAAGAATTGGTTAAGTTAAAGGTGAGAAACTTTATTTAACATCTCTATTTACATATATACATGTTTGATGTTGTGTTATGATTGCTATGGATGTTTATATATGATTTTATCATCAAGTATTGATTGTTTGATATGATTGTTAAATTGTTTTACCAAGTCACGTTAATACACGTCGATAAGCACAAAGGAAATTACTTTCCTTTTTAAAATGAAATGGTGTATATGGAATGCTTAAACCTTTTGGAAGTAGTTTTAAAATGAGTTAGAAATATTTTATAAACATTTAAATATGTTTAAAGAAATAAAGGAATAAAATCAAGATTTTATCTTGTACATTTTAAATATGTCCAAAACAATTTTCCAAAAAAAATCGCGCTTTTGCAGTAAAGTGACCAAAGTTTAAAATTGATATTTTAAATGTTTTAAAAATATGAAATAAATCCTAAAAATCTTTTAAAATGTATTAAAAGAGATTTAAGTTGAAAACATGGATTTCTAAATGATATAAAAGTCGTTTTGAAGAATACAGCTTTTAAAACGCTATTTTGCAACACTTTTCGCAAGGCTTTTCACGACAGTTTGAAATAACTTTTTAAATGCAATTTTAAACTTAACAATTCTTTCCTATATATTTTGTGAATGATTTTAAAAGAAAAATTAAGATGATTTCGAATTTTTAATAAGAGTTTGAATAAATTGTTAAGATAAATTGTTTATACCACTTAAACAAAAAGTGAAGAAGATTGGATGTAATAACAAACTGAGTATGCGGAAACGACTAGTATATTTGTCCCACCTGTGAGACCTGGAAGGTAGACAAGGTGTTTAACTAAGGTTAGGGATGGAGCAACCAGTGCCTTGAACTTATCTGGCCTATGTTTTCTCTTTTTGGGCGAGGGGTGGAATAGATCGAAAGGAAAGCCCGGATGCTCTAAAAGATCATATTTAAGTTTTTCCATGTTAAAAGACAAAGATATTCATAATGTAGGATTACTTTCCATTAGTCCCTGGAGGTGAAAATTGACATTAGTCTCTGGAGGTGAAAATTGACATTAGTCCCTGCAGGTGAAACTTGCCATTAACCCCTGGAGGTGAAACTTGCCATTAGTCTCTGGAGGTGAAATTTACCATATCTAAGATGGCAGTAGTGCTCTATTATGAAAATCTTTGATTTGCAAGAATATGATTTGAAATTAAGAAAGAAATCTTTGATTAAGGTTTAATTAATGATTTGGGAATATTTTCCCTAAGTTAAAAGTTATACTGGAATATAAGAAATCTTTTATTAAGATTTAATGAATGATTTGGAAAGGATTTTCTAAGTAAAAGAGAAAATGATTTGGAATTATTCCAAGATTCAAGAAAAGTTAAATAAACCAAATGATTGATAAATGAGGCTTAATGATTCCATATATATATATATATATATTTGAAAAGAAAATGGAATAAATTGAAAAGAATATATATAAGAAAGATATTTGATTAAGATAAAAGATGAAGTAATTGATTGATGATTGATATCCACGTATGAACTTATTTAAAGCGATGATTAGCTTCGAAGGAACCGGAGTTGGATTTGGGTAATTCCTATCCGAAAACCACTTCAAACCAATGTATACGTTCGAAAGTGAAGATATGTTGAACATGATGATTATTGAAGACCGTAGATCTTTATAGCGTGAGGACTGCTTGTTGAACATGCTCTGGGTCGCTCCCATTATAGAGTTATTTGTAGCAGTGTTCTCCTCGTGATGGAGATTTTTCGGATTGCAAGGGCTTCTCGCCTAGTAATGGCCGAGGAAAGTGCCTTCGGTTTCGTTCAGTCCCAGAACGAACTTGTATGGATGTTTGTCTGACATTGTATTCTAAATCACATTTGAGTGGTTTCTATAAACGTATATCAATTGGTGGCGGAGAAGGCAACTTCTCTCAGCTTAACACCCTTTCCCAAGATATACGAGCTCAGGAAGTTACACTTTTTTAGAAATCACTCGTGTGACGTGGAATGACAATGTGACATTCAAAGTGGAACTTGTTATGATCAAAGCATGGTTTGGTATGAAAAGCGTGGCTTTGAAGAAATTGATCGCAGCTTCGCGAGTCCCACACCCCGGTTATGATGGGATTCTATGTGGTCAGATGAATGCTCGCATTTCGGATAGTAGTGATTTGGGTTATCAAATGTTTTGAGCCCTAGGTACCAGATACGTCTGGGCCTCAAGGTATTTATTGCCCTATGTGGATAAAATGGTTAGCTTGAGAAAAGCAAGGAACTGCCGGTTATCATTTGTAGTGTAGCAAGTATAGTTTTCAAGTGACTAGTTTGAGAAAAGCGATTAAGGCACCGTGGGAATTATGTTTGTTATGTGTGGATCGGAGAAAAGGTTACTAGTTTCCTATCATGTTGGAAATCCAAACCCAATACGATATTTACGGTTTTGATTATATTCCCAAAATATCTGTAATGACTTGCAAACATTTCAGCTGCCCCGTTTTGGTATCATATATTCTGTTGGTATATTCCGTTGTCCTAGTCCGGATATATTACCTTAGACTTAGTCCAGATATTGATATCTTATTTGAATAAGTTTATTTGAAAAGTGTTTTCAAAAGAATGTCATAAAAAAATAATATCAAGTGTATTTTGGTATGAAGTGTTTTGGTTATCATAAGGTAAAAACCCGTCTGTGTTTATGTGCGGGCGTGGTCTTATCAGACACCCTTCTTTTCAAAGGTTTTGATAACATAGTCATTTTAAAAGTTCGAGTATCTCACGCTGGTTTATCAAGCCTAATCCGGGTATTTTTAATACTCGGGTCAGATCCGAGGAGTTTCAGGTTTAGTTGAAGATGGTTGGAGTTTTTAGAGGAGAGCTGGAGATCTTCATCATCGTATGGACGTATTCTATTATCCACTTTGATTAGTGTATTTTGTTTGATGTTTGTCAACAATTGTAAGGACAGATGTTTATAACTGTCCAAGCTGAATTTAGGTTAGACTCTGATATTGTATTTAAAATTTTCTGCTGTAATGATTATATTGAAATAATATATGTTATTCCATTCATGTGAGATTCTGTTCTGTCTTTATTTTTCTTTCTACCCTTAATGATCTGTCTTTTCGTGCAATTTGAGTTGGACATGTTTGGTTTACTGTCGATTCAAAGGGTGCGGAAAAACGGGCCATTACATTTGGTATCAGAGCTGAAGGTTAAGCGAGAACCTTGGCTTTGGTTGGGTAAAGACTCATCAGAGATAGGGTTAGTAATACCCTAGGATGAGTAACTCATTAGAGATAGGGTTAGTAACACCCTAGAATGAGTTTGAGTGTATTGTATATATATGAGTGCGTATTTGTTATTTGATAAGAAAAATATTTTGTGTTGATTTATCGGTTGAGCGGTTTATAAATTCTGGTCGATATGGGAAGTACAACTGTATCGATAGGTATTTCTAAGCTCTTAACAAGGCATATCGACACACTATTTTGAAAAGATTATATTTTTCATATAAAGGAATGTCTTTCAAAGGATATAAAATTTTGTGTGGTTAGGGAAATTTATAAGATACATTCCCTTAGGGAAGTCCCATGGATAAGGTCTTAATCCGTCTAGTGATGATTAAAATAATCTTCTAAGTATCAATCATATGTTGGCTTGGGCAAATGGTATTGAGCACTTGGTAAATTATTCTTCTTATCATTGGAGGATGAAGCCAAGTTCAAATCCAAAAAAGTTGAATTAAGTATTTGGATAAAAAAAGTTTTTTAAGTTTAGAAAAATTATTTAAAAATATACTGTATGAAATAAAGAAAAGGATGAAACAATGGAAATTTTATCATAGTCTTTTGAAAAAGTTTAAAGAAATAAAGGAAAGTTATTTAAACTTAACATAATTTTGGAAATGAAATCTATAATAAGATGTATTAGCAAATAAAAAAAATATAGAGAGCTTAAATAAAATTTTAATGATATTTTCCAAATAAAAGATAATCTATTTCTTTAGAAAAGAAGATATAACTATTCTGCATAAATATTTGAAAATTTGTAAAATGGTTTCATAAAAGATTTTAAAGATAAGTTATCTTTTAAGTGAAAATAGGTTTCTTTAGAATATTTTCCTTTAATAAAAATATTTGAAAATAAATAATTAAAGAGATTATATAAAGAAGCACCTTTATAAAATATTTGAGCTTAAGATAAAGTTTTTATGAAAGTTTCAAGAGTTGATAAATAAATAAATTATATGTAGATCCTTTCGTCACACAAATGTTGATCTACAATTCAAGTTTGGAACTTTAAGGTGTATACGCTGGTTTGAAAAAGGATTTATCACTCGTTCTTGACGACGAACATTGATTAGGGTTTATGGTTGGGTACTTTAGTTTTCTATCATAGTTGAGAGCTATGAAAGGAAAGCAAAGGTACCTAAGCAAAGAGCCTGATTAAAGTCCGCACTAGAGAATCGAGAGACCGATACTAGTTCGGAAATAAAGTTGTGTATTTGAATAGGAGATCGAATAAGATATTTCATATGCATGATTTGTGTATATTATATGGAATTAAGTTTAAAGATGAATGTTTTAGGCAAACTTTTGTTTGAGTAATTTCGAGGAGAAATGCTTTTAAGTAGGGGAGAATGTAACGACCCGTAATTTCGCTACTTCAAAAATGAGAGATTTCATTTGTTTTAAATTTAAAAAGGTTCGAAACTTAAATAAACAAGTTATATATAATAGATAATAATAGAGAAATTTATTTTATTCTTATAGTAGATAGCTTAAAAAGTATAAATTTGGATTTTAGAACAAATCAACAAAAGTTAAGTTTTGTTAAAAACAAATAAATGCTTATATGAATAGGTTTAAATGTTTATTTAAAAAGATAAATCTTATTGAAAACATCTAATAAAGATAATAAAAGTATATTAAAATATTTATAAGTATGTTAATAATCGTTTTACAAAAATAACCAAATTTTGTTGCATTTTGTCAGTTTTACATACACCGTAAAATTAGATATTTTGATATTATTTAAATATGATTTTAATATATAAAGAGACATGTTTTAATTTATATAAAGAAGTAAAAAGTTCATTTTTAAATTTGGTTTACATAAATAAATAGTTTAACTAAAACGTCAATTATGACCGTAAAACATTTTGTCGAAAAACAACGTTTTGTCGATTAAAAGTTGTCGCAACGTCGTCGAACCTTTATTTTCTTATATAGGAACATATATTCAAATAGTATTATTATTAATTTACTAATCAAGTTTACTTTTTACTAAACAAGGTTAGAAACTTCTAGAAAACAATTAAGAAAAAGTAAGCACAAAAAGACAAAAAATGTCATTTCAAAGCAAAAAGTAAATCATCAAATCAAAGAAACGTAATTATTACTTACTTTACTTAATATCTAAGTGAAAATGACATAAATTAATGATTTAAAATGTGATGTTAAGTGTTGAAAAAAAATAAGATTACTTTATAAGCAAGTAAGGGTATTTTGGTCTTTTTACAAAATATTATATTAATCCAAAAACTTTTCTATAAATAAGACCACCATTCTTCCACTTTCTTTACACATTTCTACCTTCTTCTTCTTCCTCTTTGAAGCTCTCTTTAATGGCTTCTTCTTCTCTTTCATATCCTTACTAACTTTTTCAAAATCATATCAAATCAACTCCAAACACCACCAAACTTTGCCAAAGACCTTAGAATACCATTTAAACATGGTTTAGCATCTAAGAAGTAATGAAATGATGAAGGAAGAAGTGGAATAGGCAAGGCCGAACCTAGGGAAGGAGGAAAGCAAATTCGTAAAGCTTCAGAGTAAGAAAAAGAGAAGGAAGTGCTGTCAGAATCAAAAGGAAAGTCTACGGAAAAGATTTGGTGAAGATAATAGGATTTAAGTGAAGTGTTGTTGCAAATGAATGTTGGTAGGAAGAATTGGTTAAGTTAAAGGTGAGAAACTCTATTCAACATCTTTATTTGCATATATACATGTTTGATGTTGTGTTATGATTTCTATGGATGTTTATATATGATTTGATCATCAAGTATTCATTGTTTGATATGATTGTTAAATTGTTTTACCAAGTCACGTTAATACTCATCGATAAGCACAAAGGAAATTACTATCCTTTCTAAAATGAAATGGTGTATATGGAATGCTTAAACCTTTTGAAAATAGTTTTAAAATGAGTTAGAAATGTTTTATAAACATTTAAATATGTTTAAAGAAATAAAGGAATAAAATCAAGATTTTATCTTGTACATTTATGTCCAAAACAATTTTCCAAAAAAAATTGCGCTTTTGCACTAAAGTGACCAAAGTTTAAAATTGATATTTTAAATGTTTTAAAAATATGAAATAAATCCTAAAAATCTTTTAATATGTATTAAAAAAGATTTAAGTTAAAAACATGGATTTCTAAATGATATAAAAGTCGTTTTGAAGAATACAGCTTTTAAAACGCTATTTGCAACACTTTTCGGAAGGCTTTTCGCAGCAGTTTGAAATAACTTTTGAAATGCAGTTCTAAACTTAACAATTCTTTCCTATATATTTTGTGAATGATTTTAACAGAAAATTAAGATGATTTGGAATTTTTAATAAGAGTTTGAATAAATTGTTAAGATAAATTGTTTATACCACTTAAACAAAAAGTGAAGAAGATTAAATGTAATAACAAACTGAGTATGCAGAAACGACTAGTACATTTGTCCCACTTGTGAGATCTGGGAAGGTAAACAAGGTGTTTAACTAAGGTTAGGGATGGAGCAACCAGTGCCCTTAACTTACCTGGCCTATGTTTTCTCTTTTTAGGCGAGGGGTGGAATAGATCGAAAGGAAAGTCCGGATGCTCTAAAAGATCATATTTAAGTTTTTCCAAGTTAAAAGACAAAGACATTCATAATGTAGGATTACTTGCCATTAGTCCCTGGAGGTGAAAATTGACATTAGTCCCTGGAGGTGAAAATTGCCATTAGTCCCTGGAGGTGGAACTTGCCATTAGTCCCTGGAGGTGGAACTTGCCATTAGTCCCTGGTGGTGGAACTTGCCATTAGTCCCTGGAGGTGAAACTTGCCATTAGTCCCTAGAGGTGAAATTTACCATATTTAAGATGCCAGTAGTGCTCTATTATGAAAATCTTTAATTTGCAAGAATATGATTTGAAATTAAGAAAGAAATCTTTGATTAAGATTTAATTAATGATTTGGGAATATTTTTCCTAAGTTAAAAGTTATACTTGAATATAAGAAATCTTTTATTAAGATTTAATGAATGATTTGGAAAGGTTTTTCTAAGTAAAAGAGAAAATGATTTGGAATTATTCTAAGATTTAAGAAAAGTTAAATAAACCAAATGATTGATAAATGAGGCTTAATGATTCCATATATATATATATATATATTGAAAAGAAAATGGAATAAATTGAAAAGAATATATATATATAAGAAAGATATTTGATTAATATAAAATATGAAGTAATTGATTGATCGATGATTGATAACCACGTATGAACTTAACATCTTTTAAAGCGATGATTGGCTTCGAAGGAACCAGAGTCGGATTTGGGCAATTCCTATCCGAAAACCACTTCGAACTAATGTATACGTTCGAAAGTGAAGATATGTTGAGGATGATGATTATTAAAGACCGTGGATCTTTATAACATGAGGACTGTTTATTGAACATGCTCTGGGTCGCTCCCATTATAGATTTATTTATAGCAGCGGTCTCCTCGGGATGGAGATTTTTCGGATTGCAAGGGCTTCTCGCCTAGTAATGGCCGAGAAAAGTGCCTTCGGTTTCGTTCAGTTCCAGAATGAACTTGTATGGATGTTTGTCTGACATTGTATTCTAAATCACATTTGAGTGGTTTCTATAAACGTATATCAATTGGTGGCGGAGAAGGCAACTTCTCTCAGCTTAACACCCTTTCCCAAGATATACGAGCTCAGGAAGTTACACTTTTCTAGAAATCACTCGTGTGACGTGGAATGACAATGTGACATTCAAAGTGGAACTTGTTATGATCAAAGCATGGTTTGGTATGAAAAGCGTGGCTTTGAAGAAATTGATCGCAGCTTCGCGAGTCCCACACCCCGGTTATGATGGGATTCTATGTGGTCAGATGAATGCTCGCATTTCGGATAGTAGTGATTTGGGTTATCAAATGTTTTGAGCCCTAGGTACCAGATACGTCTGGGCCTCAAGGTATTTATTGCCCTATGTGGATAAAATGGTTAGCTTGAGAAAAGCAAGGAACTGCCAGTTATCATTTGTAGTGTAGCAAGTATAGTTTTCAAGTGACTAGTTTGAGAAAAGCGATTAAGGCACCGTGGGAATTATGTTTGTTATGTGTGGATCGGAGAAAAGGTTACTAGTTTCCTATCATGTTGGAAATCCAAACCCAATACGATATTTACGGTTTTGATTATATTCCCAAAATATCTGTAATGACTTGCAAACATTTCAGCTGCCCCGTTTTGGTATCATATATTCCGTTGGTATATTCCGTTGTCCTAGTCCGGATATATTACCTTAGACTTAGTCCAGATATTGATATCTTATTTGAATAAGTTTATTTGAAAAGTGTTTTCAAAAGAATGTCATAAAAAAAATATCAAGTGTATTTTGGTATGAAGCGTTTTGGTTATCATAAGGTAAAAACCCGTCTGTGTTCATGTGTGGGCGTGGTCTTATGAGGTACCCTTCTTTTCAAAGGTTTTGATAACATAGTCATTTTAAAAGTTCGAGTATCTCACGCTGGTTTATCAAGCCTAATCTGGGTATTTTTAATACTCGGGTTAGATCCGGGTAGTTTCAGGTTTAGTTGAAGATGGTTGGAGTTTTCAGAGGAGAGCTGGAGATCTTCATCATCGTATGGACGTATTCTATTATCCGCTGTGCTTAGTGTATTTTGTTTGATGTTCGTCGGCAATTGTAAGGACATATGTTTATAACTGTCCAAGCTGAATTTAGGTTAGACTCTGATATTGTATTTAAAATTTTCCGCTGTAAAGATTATTATTGAAATAATATATGTTATTCCATTCGTGTGAGATTCTGTTCTTTCTTTATTTTTCTTTCTACCCTTAATGATCCGTCTTTTTGTGCAATTTGAGTTGGACATGTGTGGTTTATTGTCGATTCAAAGGGTACGGAAAAATGGGCCATTACAGGTATTAAAGCTTTTGACAAGGTCAAACTAATGCATATGGTATCAAGCTGCTTGATATGTAATGAATTGGACAAGGTAGAAGTGTACTTAGTCGAAAGGTTGGTTGCCAAAGAGGCCGGGGTATGTTTGTTTTATAAACCAAAAGTTTACACTTGCTTTGCTTTTGAAAAGAAGCTTTCGACTTGGTTGCTTTTGACAAGGTCAAATATTTAAAAATAAAGGTTTAAACCTTCTAACAGAGTTGAAAGGTTACTGCCGCTTTTCTAAAGTCATTGCTTTTGACAAAGTTGAAAGTATTACTTGTTATTTTAAACCAGCCGCTTCTCTATGCTTTTGAAAGGTATCAAAGCTTTCGACTTAGATGATTTACCCTTGTTTTATAATTTAAATATACCCTAAAGCTTTTGAAGAAGGTGTTTTAAAGGCTGATGCTTATTGTTTTAAAGAGATGTTTTAAATCTTTCAAAGCAGACCATTCGACAAGGTCGAAAGGTAGCTTATAATGAAGTCAAAAGGTTTTAAAGTAGATTCTCCACATGTTTTAAATTTAACCCAATAAGTTTTCGAAAGCTTAGTGTTTTAAAAGGACTAATGCTTTCGAAAGGTTTTATTATTGAATGGTTTCGATGGGGTTGAAAGAAAAGCTTTCGATGGAGTCAAAAGGTAGCTTCCAACAAGGTCGAAAGATTTATTTTTTGAATGATTTCAGAAGCTTTCAAATGGAAGGTTTTTCTAAGGTTTTCTAATGCAATGTTTTGAAGCATTTTTAAAGTAGGATGTCTAAAGGCTTATTGCTTTAGAAAGGGTCGAAAGCAAGGCCTCGCAGAGGATACTTTTGAAGGGATTGGAAACTTGTTTTCTTTTAACCTTTAAAATAAATGTTGTTCGTCCTTGGGAATACCGAGGTGGGCTTAATGAAGTTCAACAATAGTTGGGGACCAACGCTTATATGTTTTGAAAATCATTGGGGAATACCAATGTAAATTACAATGAATATAACCTATATTAGGGATACTAATGGAAATAGGTCAACCCTGTAGATAGCAAGGGATAATTGGGATATAACCTAAATTAGGTATACTAATAGAAATAGGTTACTCACATGGATAGCATGAGATAAGTATATTCATGGGTGTCTAATGGATAGTAAACGTCAAGTTGGAGATGGATAGTCTCCATATGATTGAAGAAGGGTTCATAATCATCCTGGGAAAACTATGGGATGTTTGATGGATAGTCAACACATGTGGTGGATGGATAGTCTCCATATGTTTAATGAAGGGTTCATGGTTATCCTAGGAAAACTATGTGATATGGGATAGATAGTCTGCGTCAACTTAAGTAAAATGGATATGGGATGGATAATCCCTCTTTGAGGCAACTAAATTCTAGGGGAAGGGAGAATCCTAACTGTTTTCAAGTATGCATATCATCATAATGTTTTAGAAATATATGTGTGTTAACCATTGTGGATGCACTAGCACATAATATGTTTTAACAAGGTTAAAAGGATGTTAGTGAAGGGAAACCCATTCTGCTAAGCGGCGTGGCCTCACTTAACATATTAAACCGGAATGTATAGTATTATTCACACCTGGCTTTATGTCTGACTCGAAGTTTATGTTTTCCCCTTAAACTCTCAGGTGCTAAAAATTAATTTTAGTAGGCTGAGGGGTTAGGATTTTTTCAGGTTTTAGTAGGATGACAATTAAGGCTACCAGATGCATGCAGGAGGAAAATGGATAGCTATTTAGGAGTTTCAGTTCTTATTTATGCTATGTTGTATTCGCGCTGTGTTTGTACTAAGTCAGTTATGACTATATGACTCTGATCATCGAAGGGGGTATCTTTATATATTGCTCTTGGCATATTTTGGATATATTGGGATTATGTATTGAGAATGTGAAACATCTGGTTTTGAAATGTAATGAAGTAAAAGTTGTTTTGAAATCTGTGTTTTGTTTTATATTCAAGTCTTCTGATAGTGTAAATACCATTAACATAGCCGTATTTAATTGTCAGAAACTAATACTATAGATGACTGCAGCATCTGTAGTGCTTAGTTTTGGGCCTCTAGAGAGGGGATGTTATAGCTTGGTATCAGAGCATGGTTTATGAAATACTTTAACTAAAAAATGGTTTTTTAAAACATAATCCTTAGTAATTAGAGTTAAGATCAGGGTATGGGATAACGCTATTGTAACGTACTTATATTTGTTATAAATAAATATACGCTATATCTCTAAACTCCTATCTTAGTTAGGCTATTCTTTTGTATCTCACGAAGCTTGAATGCAGGTATGGAAGGAAGAAGAGGTAGAATTAAACTCAGGGGAGAGACTATCACTACTAATGGAAATGTCTGACCAAATGCTAGAAGAGGTCTACCTAGGGCTCAAGATGAAAATGCAGGTGCTGAAAATCTGCCAGTAGATACGGGAATTATGTATCAATTGTTGGCAAATATTTTGCAAGATGGAGTTGCTGGAAATTGTAGTGGAGTTAATCCTATAGTTCCAGTTGGATATAACTATGCTAAGCTGAGTAGAGACTTTACCAGTCTAAGAGGAAAGTCGTTTCTTGGAACAGAGGATGTTGTTGAAGTTGAGAGCTAGCTGTTGAACTGTGAAAGGATCTTTTATAGATTTAAGCTTAAATGATCGAGAGAATAGAAGGCTAGCCTCTAGACAATTGCAACGGTTAGCACTTCATAGGTGGAACAGTGTGGTAGATGAAGTTTCGGAGGAAGAGCTGACATGGGCTGATTTCAGGAGAAGGTTTGAGTAGAGGTTCTTGTTTGAGGCTGCCAAGTCAGCGTTAATGAGGAAGTTTATGGATATTTTCCAAGGACATATGTCTATAATCGAGTATGTTGCTAAGTTTGATGAGCTGCCTCGATACGGTTATGCTTTTGGTTGACACTAATGTCAGGAAAAACGAGAGATCCATTAGAGGATTGAGGCCAGCGCTAGACAGAATGACTATGGCCCATACCGAAGATCCTTCTAATGTGGTGGTGGAAATGGCTATTCACCATGAGGAGATGCTTGCAATTTCAGCTAGGGAGAAGCTAGTTTATTCCCATGGTCCTCGATGAGAAAGAGGAAGTTCTTCAAGAAGAAGAGCACTTAGAAAGTAAGAGCCTTCAAGAAATGGAAAGCAGATACACTTTGCAACAAGTGTGATAAGAAGGGTCACTATGCTAACGAGTGCTGTTCGGATGATGAAAGGTTCTTTGTGGGGAAGAAGAATGTGCAATGCTATAATTACAACCATATGGGGCATTATAAGAATAAATGTCCTGAAGCTACCAAGGCAGGAAGTGGAAAGGTCTTTGCTTTGGAGCCATCATCCTCTAAACCAACTGCCGTAGAGAAAGGAAAGTCTGTAATAAAAGATACACTTTTGATTCAGAGCATACCAGTTAGGGTATTGTTTGATACCAGAGCATCACATTCATAAATATCACAGTATTTGGTTGATAGGTTATGTATAAAACCCACACACCTTGTTACTTCCTTAATTTTTGCGAATCCAATAGGAGGGTATGAAACACTTGGGATGAGGTGTGACCATTTAGAGTTGGATTTTCTAGGCATACTTTGATTGCTATTTGCATGTGTTTGACTTTGCAGGATTTAGGATTATCCTTGGGATGGATTGGTTAAGTAAATATGATGCTAGGATATTTTCCATGATCGAAAAATATCACTTAGTCAACCAGATTTTAGTGAACAAATAGTTTGTACCGTAAAGAACCCTAGCTGCGAAGTGAATGCTTTATTGGGTATCATGGAATTAGAGGATGAGTTGCATTGAGTAATTATGGTTAGAGAATTTGCTGATGTGTTTGAGCCGATAACTGGATTGCCACCGAAACTAGCCATTGATTTTTGGGTTGATTTAGTGCCAGGAGCAGAACTAGTGAGTAGGCCACAAGAAAGGATGACACCCACTGAGATGAGGGAGTTGAAGGTGTAGTTGGTGGATTTGGAAGGCAAGAATTTTATTAGACCGAGTAGTTCACCTTGGGATGCGGCACAGTATTCGCTAAGAAGCCGGATGGATCACTAAGGCTGTGTATCGATTATCGTAAGTTGAATGAGAAGACGATAAAGAACCGATTTCCACCACCGATAATTGATGATTTGTTCGATCAGTTAAGTGGAGCTAAGTTATTCTCTCATGATTTGTTCGATCAGTTAAGTGGAGCTAAGTTATTCTCTCGGCTAGATTTAGCGATGAGATTTCATCAGCTTAGAGTGGCAAAGGATAGTATTTAACGTTTAGAACAAGTTATGGATCATATGAATGATTAGTTATGCCATTCGGATTAACTAATGCATCAGCATTCTTTGTGGATTTAATGAACCGAATTTTTAGAGAGCATTTGGATAGATTTGTGTTGGTCTTCATTGATGTAACAACCCGAAATTTTCGAAGCCGAAAATTCTAGATAGTTATGAAAAAGAAGAAAGAGATAGAAGAATAAGAAGAAGAAAAAAATCAACAAAGTCTCACATCCGCAGCGGATAAAATATAATAAATAATAATAGCAGTCTGCACAAGAATATTATATTTGTCGATTACATTCTAATACATCAGAGTTTCACATTATATACAGTCACTGAATATTTACAATCATCATGTTTCAGATTAACAATATTATAAATACAGCAGAAATACTCTATACGTTATTGTCATCCAGCTCGCCTCCTGAGCTCCAGAACGTCCTAACCTGGAAATCTGTAATACTCGGTCTGACCCGAGCATTACATCAAAGTAACACCCGGGTCAGGCTGGAAACCAGCGTGAGTAAACCCAACTAACATGGAATACCAAAGCAATCAACTTATATAAACTCGGGTAACTTATATCAGTTCACTAGCCACAAATTATTATAGACAACACTTAGCCCACATATAAGTTTCTAAATACCAAAGATTTAGATTTTAAAATAGTCCAATACCTTCAAATCACTTCACTCCAGCATATAGATTTTATATATCAATCTACAAACATTCGAAGTGGTTTCGGATATTTCTCCAATACCCGACCCGGTCTCTTCGAATCACATATCATCCTATCCCAAGTTATCCAAATGAAATACACAACATTTCACATCAGGGTTATAAACTCCTTCAAATCATCCGATACCATTCAATCATTCGGAAGCAAAACTTATCACATACAAATCAATTCAATTGATTCTAATTGAATTTCAAACCTCAATCACTTAGATTCCTTCATTAATTAATTTATTCCAAATCAATTAATTAGTCAACCTTCATTTTTCATCTTAATTAATCACCCTGGATTGATTATTTTCAATTACATTCAAGTAATTATCTTTATTTAATTTCATGTTATTAATTATTCTTAACCAAATTCAATAAGTAATCTTAATTACTTTATAAATTAATTAACTATTTTAGTTACATTAATCCTTAATTTCTTATATTAATTAATTTCTCATAAGTCACTTATTATGGGTTAGTAAATTTTATTTCATTAATCTTTAATTACATCATTAATTATATAAATTAAGGTTTTCCAGTTACATTTTAATTTATCCTATCCAACTTAATTACATCAAACAATTAATCATTAATTAACCACAAATATTAATCATTCTTGATTTATCTCAACCTTTAAATTAACTATTTGTTTATTTACTCCATTAAATAAATCAAATTCCTCTTAATTAATCTCTTGATTAATTACACAAAGTAATTATATTTTATTAATTTTATTAAGTAATTATTATCAAACTATCCAATGATTATTTTGATTTAATTAAACTTCCTTAATTAACTTAATCCATAATTAATTAATTCAAAATCTTCAATTACTAAATTAATTAACCTAAATCATTAATTAATTAAATTAATTAATTATTCATTTTCATTATCCTACTAACTTAATGAATCACAAACCATTGAGCCTTTACTAAATTTGGAAACATTCTCTTATTTATGATTGAAGTTTAAAACAATCTAAAACCCGAATACTTCGAGTCAAGCAACAGTTAACACCAGAATCAATGAAAACCAAAATCACTAGATCATCAGTTCCCAGTGTACATCAATCAATTCAATCATGCAAACAAATATTTAAATTTAACCATTTAAATTTAAATAAAAATAAAAGGTTGAGATTTACTCACCTTTGCTCCTTAAATTTGCAATCTGATCCATATCGGCTTGTCTCTCCAAAATTTTCAAACCTTGAATAGACAGTTATACGATTTATTAATATTTTACATAATCGAACAATCAACTACCCTTTTTATAATTTTTATTTAACTAATATTTAAATTTAAACTAATAATTTCTCTTTATAAATCCTTTAATAAGTGAAAACAAATATGTATATTTATTTCTTTGAACTACCTACATATTTATGAAATAGATTACAGATTTCAAAAAATCCAACCTTATAAATTCTTTGAAATTTTTAAAACCCTTGCATTTTATTTTTAACAACAAATACTGTAATATGCTATAACCAAAACTAATTTCAAACAATACATAAACTAATTCTTATTATTATTCTGACAAACCACTTTAGCCGTTTAATATTATCAGTTAGTAAACTTAATAAACCCATTTCAAATTAAAAATTTAACTAGTCTAATCTACATATTTTACTCTATCTCCCAAGATAATCATAATTAAACTGTTATTAAGTTTATCTGGAACCAAAAATAAAAATAAATAAAAACTCACCAAACTTCCCAAAGCAGGCTGCAAATCGATTAAGCATCCAATTCGCCTTCACTCGATTCGACATCGAGCACAAATCCTTCACCTCCCAGCCACCACGCGACTCCACGTTCGTCCCTGTTCCACTTCGACCTTCCCTGCCACTGCCCTTCCATCTTCTGCCAAAGCCGCACACGAGTCGTCATGGTTCCCCCCCTTAGATCCACGCGATCGCCACGCTCACTCTGGATGATACCCCGAGCTTCATTGCCGATCTAGAACGAAATCGAACACCCACCATGATTGAACGTGAAGCCTAAATCGCCGAAATTTCAGCCCTAAATCGAACGAAACAGTGCCTTCGAGCACTCCCTGATCGCAAGCTATTCGTGATTTTTTTTTTAAATCGAAGGCGAACTGATCTAGAAATTAAGTAGGGTTGGCTTCGGCCAATTTTTTTTTTTATAGAAAACGAACTGAATTAGGGTAGAAAATTCGTTCGAAAATGAGGAGAGGAAAGAAGCGAATTTTGATCGGCTCTAGATTGAGGGGAACGAAGATGAAGATGAGTTTGTCCATAGATTTCAAGCTTCTTTCTTCTTTTTTCGTAATTTCTGCTATTCGATTAGAGAAGGAGATGGGGATAAATATCAATCTGGGGAACTTCTTGAATAAGCGTTAATAAAAATATCTTTGACCATTTGACTCTAAATTTTATTATATTATGAAACTTCCAAACGTCTCGTTAAGCCTAACGCGAAATTCTGAACTCCAAACCAGACATGCCGACAAGTGTTTATAAGGTTTTACCCCTATTCCGAACACAATGGAATGTGTTTCGGAAGCTAATTTGATCATAAGCGCGAGTTACGGAAGTAAATGATCAATTTAAATTAAATTGATTAAAATAGTTCAAAGCGTTTTGAGTTGCCAGGGTCAAACGACAACTCGGATTGCTACGAAAATTGAAATCCGACAATAACTAACTATTACGGATCTAATGGAACTAGTTTCGTCGAATTTCGAGACTGTGCCTCGGAAGGCTATTTTTAAATTCAATTTAAACGATATATTATTAAAACTGAACAAATTACCTTTTTAATCATTCTATTATCTTCAGTATCATTGTTATAAATTTTATAAGCCTTCAAATTATTTTTAATAGGCTTAAAACTCCAGATTCAACATTTTACCCAATTTCGATTTATATAATTCAATAATTTAATTATCAAGTAAATATTGATATTTTGAAATTCAACTTTATAATTAACCTTAATTATCCTAATTTAAATTGTTAAAAATTCTGGGTCATCACATTCCTCCCCCCTTAAAAGAATTTCGTCCCCGAAATTACTAATTAGGAAGAATGGTTCCATACCCGTTTACTCTTTCACATAATTCACAATTCAACATCTTACCAACTATCTTTTATTAAAGATCCATTATCACCTTAACCAACTTCACAAAATCTTTTATAGTTTCAAACAATACCCTTTTTTGCTCAATCATTTAAATTTCAATTTAAAACCAACTTTGGAATTATCAAAATTTTCTCAAAATTTTTCTATCTCCCTAATTTTCGAAAATTTTTGCCAGCATCTCCTTTGCGCGGCTAGCTCGGTACAACTACAAAAGGCCTCTACGGGCTCCCAAATTCAAAAGAAAACAAAAGCCAAGTGGCTACATCAAAATCCCAATCCAGTTTCATATAGAAACTTAAATACATACCTTTTTGTCGGGCAATTCAAATTTATCTTTTGGAATCAAATCCAATTTCCTTTCCCTTTTATACCTGCATATCTTACTTAGTAATAATATCCAATCGTAACCTTTTTCAAATCTTTACATACTTTCCTTACAGAAGTTTTCATATCCATTTCTATTCAAACTAGTTTTTCCCCACTTCATACGAATTCAATTTACTTTAAATTTTGAATGTTGAATTTTATCTTTCTAGTATATCTGATTCATATTAGTTTCAATTACTAATTTACTTTAATTTCCAATTTGAAATCATTTTGTCGTTAACCAATTATTTCTCAAAATTGTCCAAAAATTTTCTAACTCCCAAAATTTTCGGAAAATTTTGGCAGAGTCTCCTTTGTACGGAGGAGCTTTTGCAATTTGACAAGAGATATAAATATGTATACATCGACCCACACGGTCGAAAAAAGCAAAAAAAATTCATATTCCCTACTTTTATTGCGTAGGCGTACCTTATTTTGCATTTTAAGCAAGCAGCGTATTAATTTTAGCAAATAGCGCAATCCAAATCCAGCCAAACGGCCTTCAGGTACCTGTACTTACTCAGTTTAAATATGTAAGTGCCATAGATAGAAAATCTATAAGCATTTCACTTATATTCAATAGCTAAACACATGTATATCATAAGCAACAAGCACCAAAACGCTTTCCATAAGCGATTTATATAACTTTAAAGCTAATTCAATTGCTTTCTATCAATTCATAAGCCATTTCATTCAGTTTCAATGGTTTTCATTTAATTTCTTAAATCCGATTGATTTCTAATCCAAACAAGCTCATATTCACTTCAATTTATTCTAAAACCAATTTTTTTAGTCCCTATCAATTCATAGAAATTTAATTACTTTTATTTACGCCATACGACGATTCATTCTATACCAATTCGACAATATTCGCTTAATAGAGTATTTATTTAGTTTATAACTACTTTAAATTAATTTCAACTCATTCTGTAATTACTCCCATTTCATTCTAATTTATTCACCAACCATTTATTTAGCTCGACACATTCCATTCTTGTGTACTTCTAGCCATTCCCAAATTAATTCAATCCAAGCTTTTATTTAATGGGCTTTCACTCTTATTCGAAGCCAAACTTCCATAAATTTTAAACTTAAGTGAATTTAGTTTAGTTTATTCCAACATCAAACTTAAGTTTGCTTCTATTTGATTCTCATTTAAGCAACTTCCATTAAATTCAGTTAGCCCATCCATTTTAAATTTTAATTTCAAATTCACCTTCTCAATTTATCAAAATAATATCCAAGCACATACTTAACTTATTTATACTTCAAATTAGTATACCACCAAATTTAAGTTCAGTCTGATAATCCAATTCCAATCACAACTTGATTTAGTTTTTTATTCAATCAGACTTCATCCAATTATTATTTAATTCAATTAACCCATTTTAAAATTTTCATTTACTTACTTAATTCATTTTCGAATTTATTTTATTAATACAAGGCCATTCTCAATTTATTTCTATCCACTTGGGTTTTGTTTTGCAACTTAATCCATTTCTATTATCATCACTTCTCTTATATCCAATTTACTTGCAAATTTCATTAAGTATTATTCAAATCACCCTTGAATTTTATTTATAATTCAAACCATCACATTTTTCAATCCAACTCTATTTTATTTTTATTTTACAACATCTCCTCTTATTTAATTCATTATCAAATCTAAGTCGAATTCTATTTAAAATTCGTATTCATCCCCAAACCCATTATCAACTTACAATCCATTTATTTTCCCAAGTTAAATTTTATTAATATACTCAATCAAATAATTATTTAGCCAATTAGCTTACTTTCAACTTCTAAATCAATATTCGATTTTAATTACAAATTCACTTCGTTAAAATTCTAGTTTGGATTTCCTTGATTTTCCAAAATTCCAACATCTTTATTTAAAAAATTTACAAATGCTTTTAAATTCACATCATACTATTAAAATAACTCTTTATAAAAATACTTTTTATAACTCGATGTCTCAACCAGTCCATCCTTGTTCTCATAGAAATTCAGTCATACACTGATCAGGCTAGGACTAAAAATCTATAAGTACTTGGTAAACCCGTTTTCAACACCCAGTGAAAATACTTGGAAAATAATTTTATTGAAAATATAGAAAACAGTTTTGAAAATAGAGGAACTATCTTTGGTGAGAATGCTCTGGCAATCATCACCCCCATCCATGGTCGCAGATACATCCAGGGTTACGTTGCCATCGCAGCAAAAGTCCATGTAACTGCAGACTCTTCGCGACCTCTCGATTACGCCATGAAACCCACAACAGATCACAGTTACATTCCAGGGTTACGTTGCGATCACAGCAAAAGTCCATGTAACTGCAGGCTCTCCGCGGCCTCTCATTTTCGCTATCGAAATGAAACTTCTCCACTCCTACATAGGTCGCAGTCTACCGATATAAAATCAAACGCAACTGTTGGCTCTCAGCGGCACACACGACTTTCGCTATGTTATACCATAGGACGCAGTCTATCGATATAAAATCAAACGCAGACTGTTGGCTCTCAGCGGCACACACGACTTTCGCTATGGTATACTCTACTCATAATCCCCAGGAACTAGTTTTGTCCAAACTCCTCACAGGATCAACTTTAGAACCCCCCCTTGGGGCTCAAGGCAGCATCACCCGGTGGCACTTCTGAGAAGTTCATTTCAAGGGAGCGCCTTTTTCCCCAGAGCCATCATCAAAACACTTTATACTATACATATATAGTATCTTTCAAATCATACACCTAGTATGATATCATAAAGCTCCTTTACACAAAATTGATTATCCCAAAATCGATAATTCTCAAACTAGGCTTTCCAAATTCAATATTGATTTTACCTAAAATCAAATGCCTTTCCAAATCCAAAGGTTCCCAAAACTTTTTTCCAAATTCCTCATAAGATCCTTTATATATATTCAGATATATAAAATTTTAAAAACTTTGGATCTTTTCAAACTTGTATAAAACTCCTTTTATACTTCAAACACCTTCAAAAATCCTTTTCTTCCGGCAATAGATTTAACAAGGAAAGATTTATCTTATATAACAAAGATATATAACTTTGTTTATTCAAAATCAAATGTTCAAATTTGATTACTCTTTCCAATATCAATTCCACTCAAATCCGTACGATGTACACATAACATCCGTATGCTATACCAATCTGATCGCTCACTCGATCACATAATTTTCACTTCTGAACTAGTATCGTCCACCCGAATTCCTAGTGCGGACTCATATCTGGTTTTTTGATTAGAAACCGTCATTCTCCTTGCATAGCCATAACTATGATAGAGAATATCCAGAACCGATCAACAATCCATATCCATGTTCGATGTCGAAAATCGAGTGAAAAATCCCAACTCGGATCGATAAACTATCTCGAAATTCTGTGCTCGAATCTAGATCAAATCACTATGCGAATAGAATAATATACGTACATCCTACGTATTTATTTCCATTGATTATCAGCCAAATCAATTTCCTTTCTATTCACATTTCCTTAAATTCCCCTTCACTTATTTACAATTGCCTTAATCCCCATTTGGATTATCACTTCAATTCTTATCTCGGTTGGGTATTTAAATCAATAACAGTTTGAACTCCGACCAGATTATATTTAGAAAATAGCTTGAAAATTTAAAAAATAAATAAGTAGTTGAAAAATAATTATTAGTTTGCAAAATAGCTATAAAATAGTTAACTAATTATAGAATAGTTAAAAATAGTTAAATAGTTTCAGAAATTTTTAAATAATTGCCAAATAGTTGTAAAATAAAAATTAGTTTGTGAAATAGTTGAAAAATAGCAATTAGTTTAGAAAATAGTTGAAAAATGATTAATTAGCTCCAAAAATAATGGTAACACAAATATAAAATAAGTTAGCTTTAAAAAGAAAGGTTGCATATATTTAATAGCTTAGAAAAATAAGTTTATATTAAAACAATTTATTTAAAATAGTCAAGAGTCAAACTGTTCACTACCCTAACAATTCAATGTACACTTCCATTTGATTTTAATCCTGTTCAACTTTAATTAAATTTCAAACTATTCCAATCAATTTGAATTATTATCAATTTTACCCATTTCAAATTCAAATTATTTCAACATAATCCAATCCAATTTCCCATTTAAATTCTTAAACTTATACATCTTCAATCACCAATCCAATTAATTCAAACCAAATTCAATTTTGAACTAATTCAATTTAAATCTTGAATTTAAACTATCTCGAATTATATAAATTCAAGTTAAATTCTCAAAAGTTGGTTTAACTCTTTAAACCAAATTAACTTTTATTCCAAGTTTTTAATCAATTTAATTTCTGAGTCCAATTGTCAAAATTCCATTTTAAATTATCTTAACTTATGTATTTCAAGGTTCAAATAAGAGTTCAATACAATTTTATTTTAAAATTTTAATTTATTATTAAATTTTATCTTCCATTTTGAAGCCAGTTCTTAAACAATTTTAATTTACAAACTTAATTATTCAAATTTTCAGTTAAAGTGATTCCATATCCTCAATTTCAAATTAAAGTTAGATTTCCCTTTATCTCAATAATGGATATATTACCACATTTTATTCCTCATTTATTGAAACAAATCCAATTTGCAAGTTAAAGATTTTTAACAACAATAGGGTGATATCATCCAATTTATTTTAAAACGTCCATCCATTTCCAATTTCCAGATCCCAAACCCATTCTGAGATCACACAAACTACCAATTCAAATTAACGATTTAACTTTCCAAGTTAAATTCCAATTTCATCTTAAAATCTCCAATTCAAGTTGTTCATTCAAACTTATTTAACTTCTCCCACGTTAAATTCGATTTACTTGATCCAGTCAACCTCATTCAATCCTTAAACTTCACAATAATAATCTTCCCACTTAAAAAATTATCACTTGGATATCACATCCCATTCCAAATTTCGAACTCAACATTTAGAGTTATTCAAACTATTTTTGATTTATGTATATTCCTTATTCATACATATTATTTCCTTTACACACGAGGTCATCCTTAAATTTTAAACCACTTTTGGTTTTTAATTCAAATCAAATTTTCAAACAACCCATTGTTTGCAATAAGTCCCAGTTATTCAAAGAATACTTACATATTATTTCTCATTATTTTAATTTAAAAGTTATATTCATCTTATAAATTTACTTCATTTGGCTTACTTAATAACAAATATATCATTATCAATTAATTATATTTTGATTTGGCTGTTTTTTACTTAATTTAATTCCAATTCAAGATTTCAATTTGGTTATATTATATTACTTCTTAATTTTAATTCCAATAATCTAACAACCAATCGTCTTAATATTTATTAGAATGAAATATTCCTTTATATACCAAAATATACTTTTATATAAAATCATTTTAAAAATTTATATAAGAAAATAACAAGTACGCTCTCATATATATATATATATATATATATATATTCTCAACTCATTCTAGAGTACTACAGACTCTATTTAATAAGTAACTCCCACCAGAGCCAAGGTTCTCGCTTAACCTTTCAGCTCTGATACCAAATGTAACAACTCGAAATTTTCGAAGCCGAAAATTCTAGATAGTTATGAAAAAGAAGAAAGAGATAGAAGAAGAAAAAGAAGAAAATCAACAACATCTCACATACGCAGCGGATAAAATATAATAAATAATAATAGCAGTCTACAAAAGAATATTATATCTGTCGATTACATTCTAATACATCAGAGTTTCACATTATATACATTCACTGAAAATTTACAATCATCATGTCTCAGATTAAAAATATTATAAATACAGCGGATATACTCTATACGCTATTGTCATCCAGCTCGCCTCCTGAGCTCCAGAACGTCCTAACCTGGAAATTTGTAATACTCGGTCTGACCCGAGCATTACATCAAAGTAACACCCGGGTTAGGCTGGAAACCAGCGTGAGTAAACACAACTAACATTGAATACCAAAGCAATCAACTTATATAAACCCGGGTAACTTATATCAATTCACTAGCTACAAATTATTATAGACAACACTTAGCCCACAATAAGTTTCTAAATACCAAAGATTTAGAATTTAAAACAGTCCAATACCTCCAAATCACTTCACTCCAGCATATAGATTTTATATATCAATTTACAAACATTCGAAGTGGTTTCGGATATTTCTCCAATACCCAACCCCGGTCTCTTCGAATCACATATCATCCTATCTTAAGTTATCCAAATGAAATACACAACATTTCACATCAGAGTTATAAACTCCTTCAAATCATCCAATACCATTCAATCATTCGAAAGCAAAACTTATCACATACAAAACAATTCAATTGATTCTAATTGAATTTCAAACCTCAATCACTTAGATTCCTTCACTAATTAATTTATTCCAAATCAATTAATTAGTCAACCTTCATTTTTCATCTTAATTAATCACCTTGGATTGATTATTTTCAATTACATTCAAGTAATTATCTTTATTTAATTTCATGTTATTAGTTATTCTTAACCAAATTCAATAAGTAATCTTAATTACTTCATAAATTAATTAACTATTTTAATTACATTAATCCTTAATTTCTTATATTAATTAATTTCTCATAAGTCACTTATTATGGGTTAGTAAATTTTATTTCATTAATCTTTAATTGCATCATTAATTATATAAATTAAGGTTTTCCAATTACATTTTAATTTATCCTATCCAACTTAATTACATCAAACAATTAATCTTTAATTAACCACAAATATTAATCATTTTTGATTTATCTCAACCTTTAAATTAACTATTTGTTTATTTACTCCATTAAATAAATCAAATTCCTCTTAATTAATCTTAGTCTCTTGATTAATTACACAAAGTAATTATATTTTATTAATTTTATTAAGTAATTATTATCAAACCATCCAATGATGATTTTGAATTAATTAAACTTCCTTAATTAACTTAATCCATAATTAATTAATTCAAAATCTTCAATTACTAAATTAATTAACCTAAATCATTAATTAATTAAATTAATTAATTATTCATTTTCATTATCCTACTAACTTAATGAATCACAAATCATTGAGCCTTTACTAAATTTTGAAACATTCTCTTATTTATGATTGAAGTTTAAAACAATCTAAAACCCGAATACTTCGAGTCAAGCAACAGTTAACACCAGAATCAATCAAAACCAAAATCACTAGATCATCAGTTCCCAGTGTACATCAATCAATTCAATCATGCACAAAAATATTTAAATTTAACCATTTAAATTAAATAAAAATCCAAAAGGTTGAGATTTACTCACCTTTGCTCCTTAAATTTGCAATCCGATCCATATCGGCTTGTCTCTCCAAAAATTTCTAACCTTGAAAAGACAGTTATACGATTTATTAATATTTTACATAATCGAACAATCAACTACCCTTTTTATAATTTTTATTTAACTAATATTTAAATTTAAACTAATAATTTATCTTTATAAATCCTTTAATAAGTGAAAACATATATGTATATTTATTTCTTTTGAACTACCTACATATTTATGAAATAGATTATAGATTTCAAAAAATCCAACTTTATAAATTCTTTGAACATTTTAAAACGCTTGCATTTTATTTTTAACAACAAATACTGTAATATGCTATAACCAAAACTAATTTCAAACAATACATAAACTAATTCTTATTATTATTCTGACAAACCACTTTAGCCGTTTAATATTATCAGTTAATAAACTTAATTAACTCATTTCAAAGTAAAAATTTAACTAGTCTAATCTACATATCTGACTCTATCTCCCAAGATAATCATAAATTTAAACTGTTATTAAGTTTATCCGGAACCAAAAATAAAAATAAATAAAAACTCACCAAACTTCCCAAAGCAGGCTGCAACCCGATTAAGCATCCAATTCGCCTTCACTCGATTCGACGTCGAGCACAAATCCTTCACCTCCCAGCCACCATGCGACTTCACGTTCATCCCTGCTCCACTTCGACCTTCCCTGCCGCTGCCCTTCCATCTTCTTCCAGAGCCGCACACGAGTCGTCACGGTTCCCTCCCTTAGATCCACGCGATCGCCACGCTCACTCTGGATGATACCCCGAGCTTCACTGCCGATCTAGAACGAAATCAAACACCTACCATGATTGAACGCGAAGCCTAAATCGCCGAAATTCTAGCCCTAAATCGAACGAAACAGTGCCTTCGAGCACTCCCTGATCGCAAGCTATTCGTGATTTTTTTTTTAAATCGAAGGCGAGCTGATCTGAAAATTAAGCAGGGTCGGCCTCGGCCAATTTTTTTTATAGAGAAAAAGAATTGAATTAGGGTAGAAAATTCGTTCGAAAATGAGGAGAGGAAAGAAGCGAATTTCGATCGGCTCTAGATTGAGGGGAATGAAGATGAAGATGAGTTTGGCCATAGATTTCAAGCTTTTTTTTTCGATTTCTGCTATTCGATTAGAGAAGGAGACAAGGATAAATATCAATCTGGGGAAGCTTCTTGAATAAGCGTTAATAAGAATATCTTTGACCATTTGACTCTAAATTTTATTATATTATAAAACTTTCAAACGTCTCGTTAAGCCTAACGCGAAATTCCGAACTCCAAATCAGACATGGCGACAGGTGTTTATAAGGTCGTACCCGTATTCCGAACACAATGGAATGTGTCTCAGAAGCTAATTTGATCATAAGCGCGAGTAACGGAAGTAAACGATCAATTTAAATTCAATTGATTAAAATAATTCTAAGCATTTTGAGTTGCCAGGGTCAAACGTACGAAATTTAAAATCCGATAATAACTAACTATTACGGATCCAATGGAACTGGTTTCGTCGAATTCCGAGACTGTGCCTCGGAAGGCTATTTTTAAATTCAATTTAAGCGATATATTATTAAAATTGAACAAATTACCTTTTTAATCATTCTATCATCTTCAATATCATTATTATAAATTTTATAAGCCTTCAAATTATTTTTAACAGGCGTAAAACTCTAGATTCAACATTTTACCCAATTGCGATTTATATAATTCAATAATTTAATTATCAAGTAAATATTGATATTTTGAAATTCAAGTTTAAAATTAACCTTAATTATCCCAATTTAAATTGTTCAAAATTCTGGGTCGTCACAATAGATGACATTCTATTATACTCTAAGGATGAGAATGAGCATAAAGTTCATCTTAGAGTTATGCTTGAGACGTTGAGGGAGCATCAGTTGAAGGCTAAGTTTTCGAAGGAGGGAAGTCTGTAACACCCAATATTTTTATCACTTATATAGGATATTCAATTGGTTAAATTTAATAAAATAATTTGAAGATTAATAGGTTGAGATTTGATTAAACTTTGGATAACCATGCCATGTTAATGTGCAAATTAAAATGAGATAACATAAACTAACGTGTTAGGAAATGAGCAAGGGAAATATGGGAAACATGAGAGGATTATACCTTAAACCCACAGGGAAGGAAACTCAATCTCACTTTCATTTCACTCAAACTAAAAACATCTAGGGTCAGCCACCATTATTGTTCTCAAGAGAAGATAAAATCTAGGATTCAAGAGAAGGAAGATAATCAACGAACTCAACATTAAATCTCACATCTTTTAATCTCAAAGCTAAGGTGAATAATTACTACATCTTATTTTCTTATGGTTTTCGGTTTTAATATTAGATCCGAAATAATTTTGCAAGCATATGCGATGTTATGATTAAAGATATATGTGTGTGGGTGTGTGCGCGCGTGCGTGTGTGTGCGCGCGCGCGTGTGTATGCTTGTTGGTGAATTATGCATGTTCATATTAGTTCTTATGATATGTTAGATACGTAAACCCTATTAAATGATTTCCAAATTCCTTGAAAATTTAAATATAGGTCAGGAATGATATTCTAGAGATGGGTTTCAATTTTCATAATTTTCTGAATTAATGTGGATTTTATATTAATTTTTTAGTGAAGAAAATGATTTATTGGGTTATAAATTATTTGTGGCTAAATAAATAATTATATGGTTTTGAAATTTTTATATGTATGGAAATATATTAAAGTGGATTTTTTGAAATTTTTCTAGATTTTTCCTAAGTGATTTAATGAATATATTAAATTATTTAAGGTATGAGACTTAGATGTTTTATATATTTAATTAAGGAGAATGGGCATTTTAAAAAATAAAACTAGTATCTAATTCTGAAATTATTGGCAGTACTTTTCTGAAAAGTATTTTTTAACCAATGGAAATTTGACAAACAAAAGGCAGCTTAGTTGAAAAGTTAACATTTTTAAGTTAAAAACCAGAAAATCATGCTTTTAGCATGTTTCGGCCATTTTGGCATTAAATCTTCCGATCCAGGCCTTTCGGCAAGGTCGAAGGGCATCAAAGCTTTCGACAAGGTCAAACCAATAAATATGGTATCAATTTGCTTGGTACGTAATTAATTGGACAAGGTCGAAGGGTACTTAGTCGAAAGGTTGGTTGCCAAAGAGGTTGGGGTATGTTTGTTTTATAAACCAAAAGCTTACACCTGCTTTACTTTCGAAAAGAAGCTTTCGACTTGATTTCTTTTGACCAGGTCAAATATATAAAATAAAGGTTTAAACCTTCCGATAAAGTCGAAAGGTTACTGTCGCTTTTCTAAAGTCATTGCTTTTGACAAAGTCAAAAGGTTTACTTGTTATTTTAAACCAGCCGCTTCTTCATGCTTTTGAAAGGTATCAAAGCTTCTGACATAGATGATTTGCCCTTGTTTTATAATTGAAATATAACCCAAAGCTTTCGAAGAAGGTGTTTTTAAGGCTAAGCTTATTGTTTTAAAGGATGTTTTAAAGCTTTCGAAGCAGACCTTTCGATAAGGTAGAAAAGTAGCTTCCAATGAAGTCGAAAGGTTTTAAAGTAGATTCTCCACATGTTTTAAACTGAACCCATTAATTTTTCAAAATATTTGCGCTTTGAAAGGTTTGATGCTTTCGAGAGCTTTTGTTTATTAAATGGTTTCGAAAGGGTCGAAAGCAATGCTTTAGATTGAGTCGAAAGGTTGCTTCTGACAAGGTCGAAAGGTTTATTTTCTAAATGGTTTTGGAAGGTTTTGAATGGAAGGTATTCCAAAGGTTTTCTAAAGAAATGTTTTGAAGCATTATTAAAGTAGGATGTCTGAAGTTTTATTGCTTTAGAATGGGTTGAAAGCAAGGCTTCGAAGGGGTTTCTTTCGAAGGGATCAGAAACTTGTTTTCTTTTAACCATATAAAATAAATTTTGTTTACGCTTAGGGATACTGGGATTAATGAAGTTCAACAATAGTTGGGGATCTACACTTACATGTTTAGACAATCACTGGGGAATACCAATGTAAAGAATAATGAATATTACCTAAATTAGAAATACAAATGGAAAAGTCAACCATGTAGATAGCAGGGGATAATTAGGATATAACATAAATTAGGGATACTAATGGAAATAGGTTACTCGTGTGGATGACATGAGATAAGTATACTCATAGGATGTTTGATGGATTGTCAACATCAAGTTGGAGATGGATAGTCTCCATATGATTGAAGAAGGGCTCATAGTCATTCTGAGAAAACTATGGGATGTTTGATCGATAGTCAACATCATATGGGGGATGGATAGTCTCCATATGTTTAATGAAGGGTTTATAGTTATCCTTGGAAAACAATGTGACGTGGGATGGCTAGTCCGCATCAGCTTAAGTAAAATAAATGTGGGATGGATAGTCCCCCTTTGAGGCAGGAAAATTCTAATAGGGAATGGGGAAATCCTAACTATTTTCAAGTATGCATATCATAATAATGTTTTAAAAATATATATGTTTTAACCATTATGGATGCAGGAGCATATAATATGGTTTTAAAAAGGTTTTAAAAGGATGTTAGTGAAGGGAAACCCGTTCAGCTAAGCAGCGTGGCCTCACTTAAAATATTAAACCAGGATGTATTGTATTATTCACACCAAGCTTTATGTCTGACTAGAAGTTTGTGGTTTCCCTTCAAACTTTCGGGTGCTCAAAATTAATTTGAGTTGGCTGAGGGGTTAGGGTCTTTTTAGGTTTTAGTCGGATGACGAATAAGGCTATCGGAGGCATGCAGGAGGCAAACAAAAAGCTATTTAGGAATTGCGGTTCTTATTTATGCTTTATTGTATTCCCGCTGTGTTTGTACTAAGTCAGTTATGACTATATGACTGTGATCATCCAAGGGGTATCTTCATATATCGCTCTTGGCATATTTTGTACTACGTATATTTTATTTGTACATGGGAACGTATATGGATCATGTATTGAGAATGTGGAACATCTGGTTTTGAAATGTAATGAAGTAAAAGTTGTTTTGAATTCTGTTTTTTGTTTCATGTTCAAGTGCTTCTGATATTGTAGATACCATTAACATAGCCGTATTTAGTCCTCAAAAACTAATACTATAGATGACTGGAGTATCAATAGCGCTTAGTTTTGGGCCTCTAGATAGTGGATGTTACACCCATCTTCATAGAGTAAGGGCTAGAAGCACTCCATGTTTGAAGTTATGATTCCATTCAGAGGTTTATTTATTTGATTTCTTTTCGATACCAATGCGTCACATTCTTTTATATCTTAGAAACTTGTTGATCATTTCAACCTTAAAGTCACTTATCTAATTACCTCCTTTAGAGCTGCTATTCCTGTTGGTGGCTTACCACATTGAATATGTTATGCCATGAAGTCGAATTTGAATTGTTTGGATCTCTTTTTCTTTGTGATTAGCATGTGTTTGAGTATATGGGACTTAGAATTATTTTTCGCATGGATTAGCTGCAATACAATTAGGATCAGATATTTTATGCGGATAGAATTATCACTTTAAAACTTCTTAATTACATTAATTGTGACACCCTGGAAAATTTAATTATAATCTAGTAAGAATTTAACAAAAATTTAAATGGAAATTTAAAAAGGAAAGTAAATTTAATTAAAATAAGGATTAAAAAGAAAATTTCCACAAACGTAGGATTCGGCTACGAAACCGGTAGTAACTAGTGATTTTTTTGGATGATTTTCATATGTAACACTTCAAAATCGGAGTTCGTATAGGAGAGCTACGGGCATTTGGAAAATTGGAAAACAAAGTAAGAAAAAAATGTGTTCAAGGTTCGACCACTACCATTGAATGGTCGACTTATAGAGGCCCACCGTAGACTTGTTTGGGTTGACCCTACACCTTGAAAGTATGCAACCTGGAGAATTACATTGGACGACTTCAATTCGTTACTTCATAGCCAAGTTTTGATGACCGATTGTGATTTAAGCCATTATTCTCCCACGCAAATCAATGTCCCCAATTCATTGTAAACCCCTATATAAGCAAGCCTAACCTCACCCAAAACTCTCATATCAATTTACAGCAACAAAATGCTGCCAAAATCTAATCTCTCCCCTAAACCTAAAAATCTACAAAAATCAAACTAGAAACTCAATATCAATTGGATCTACATGGAGCTAGTAGAATAAGTGTAAAGTGAAACGATTCTAAAGCAAGGCAAATTGGAAGAGCTTAGGCTTGAGGTGAGTTGGAACAATTTTATCTAGGTTATTTATTATAGTTAAAATTGATCTATTCTCTTTGATCTAGGATGATATTAGAAACCCTAAATTAAAAACCTACAAATTGAAATTACTGTAAATTATTGAACCTGATTTGACACAAGTGCACCCTTTCTATTAATTAAATTTTGAAACCCCAAGTTGAAATCTATAGCCTTAGAATTTGAAATTATGGTAAATTATTAAATTGGATATTTTTCAAATTGGAAATCCTAAATCAACAAACCCCAAACTTAATTGCGAATTGATATTTAAACTGTAATTAGGGTACTGTAAACAATCTAAATTGAGGAAACAAATAATCAACAATAGAATTTGGAGAAACCCCAATTTTGGTTCGTAAATGGTCAACCTTGGACCCTCAGCGGTCGATCAATAGCAGTCAATCGATAGCAGTCGACCATAGAGGAAAGGCGGTCAACTATTCGTAATAAAAAATAGCAAATTGAACCTCGTCCTAAGGCCCAAATTTATAATCAAAAATATATGAAAGCATGAATTGTTGTGGTCCTTTTTAAGGGCACTTGGATGCATGTTAGGACTTGTAGGGTAGCTAGTTCCCTAGAAGAGAACGCTGGGTCATGGTGGTGTTGAATAAATATTGATCTCCCAATTTAGGACATTAATCGATCTGAAGCGATGTGCTTTTGCAATTGGCACTCATGGAAGGTTCCAAACGGTAGGCGTGCAACCAACGTGAATGCCTGATGGAGTGGTCCGGCACAACGAAAGTCTTAGTATTCATAAATTCCTAATGCACGTGATACAATTAGAGAGGAGGACACGAAGCATGCAATAAGAGGCCAACGCTATGATCAAGATGTTGTAGCGAATGCAGACAATGACAAGTCGATATTTCTTGTTCTTTCTCAACAGGCGTAGTAAAAGGGAACATTCCCAATAGCCTAGTGGCGGTGATTGTAGTGCGAGCTTAACCCACAGTAGCCTAGTTGTAGTGACAGAAGTGGGAATTTAGTCCATAGTAGCTTAGTGGTGGTGTTTTTCATGGTTAGTAGCCAAGGGGAGGTGTTTACATGATTAGTATCATAGTGGTATTCTTTACATTGGTAGCTCTAGGAGTGATGACCGATCATTGGACACGAGATTCGATTCATTGTATTAGCCTACAAAAGTTGTAGTGTAGTACTATATTAAACAAGAACCTTTAGGTAAAATACCTTAGGAATTCACGAACACTTGTATCATACGCTATATCATCGAGAGTGGTATTGAAGTAACTGCATTCGATCATCACATATTAAACTTATACTCATTCACCAAACTTTTGTTTTACCCGCGCTCTCCTTTTCCTTTTTCCCTACCATAGGATGATATGTTAGCAATTGATTGGGCATAGTATGTAGAGAAAGGAGCTTCACGTCGAAGTTCACATATTCTTTATTGTCTATCTTGTAGTTACTTACTGTATTAAAAGTCTGTAAAACATATATTGTACTTTAGAACAGTGTATCTGGAAAATAAGTATTTTGGAGATAGTTTACTAAAATGTCTATTTTTCAGTACTTTTATTTTACTTCCTTCCGCTATGAGATCTGAAACTTTAGAATGTCTTAGGACTTACCCTTATATTTATGCTCTACAATGTTTAAAAAAACTAGCAGCACATGTTTCTTGGCATGGCGCAAGTCCTAAAACCACACTAGGCTTTGGCTTGATGTGCCCGAATATGTGGGCTATTACATTTAGTATCAGAGATTAGGTTTAGTATTCCTAAGACTTAGACATGTATTGAGTCGTACTTGAAATGTTTTTGAAATAAAATGGTATTTCAAATGGTTTTCAAAAATGTTTCCAGAAAAAGTTTTTAAAATTGGTCTTTTAAAAGGGGTATATATGTATGTATAAAAGATTTCAAAGGATTTACACAAACACACATACATACATATATATATAAGTACAACATGAAAGAATGGTATCTAGTAATCTTGTCATAACTGTCTTTCAAAAAGTTGAAAATAATTCTCAATAATAGATAGTGAGAATGAGTGCAAGTTTTAGGTGATAACAAGAGCCAACTCTGACTAAGGGATCTAATTATGATTTTCTGATATGCTTTTAGTACACAACACTCTATAAATATGAGCACATATGGTAGTTGTTGGCATATCCCTTATATAAGCATACAATGATGGGTTCAAGTAAATGTTAAAGTTATAATAGCTAAGATTGAAAATGAACTGTTCCTATTTATTGGAGTTTACCCCCATTGAGAAAGGCTAATAGGGGTTTTATGTACCAACTTGTAGTGGCAAGTGAATTATGCACTTAGGAGTTAGTAAGGAAGATTAATACCATGAGACCCTTATAAAAGGAATACGATATTTGTGACGTGAAAGAGAACATTTCAAATAAAAGGATGATTTCCTAATTAGAGTAGGAACCCTATTCGCATATTGGTAGTAGTCACAAGGACTCGTATTTATTTAAGGTATAGTTAGAGTATTTCCATATTGAATTTGGACACTGTATTGAAAAATAAACTTGAGTTAATCATCTTTGAAAAAAAGACGAAAACCTTATGCTCAAAGCAGTGATAGGGAGTAGTGGGCTTAGGTAATTATGTTACTACTACCTATGTCGATTTAAGTGATAAATTAATGAAGATGATTTCCAAAAGTTAGAAAGTGTAGATGTCTGATATTTTAAATAGAAAGAGGAAGATGGTTTATAATTTAATATAAAAAATAGACAAAATTTATGGAAATTGTTTAAAAAGCAAAAGTAGAAAAATTGATAAAAATAAAAAATTTCAATAACTATTTTAAAGCTTTTTTCTGCCTTTTGGGCATATTGTTATGCCTTCCCTTAATGTGCACCTTGATTTTGATAATAGAACTTTTAAAAAAATTGAGAAGTGTAAGATTCAACCTTTGAACTCCCTTTATAAATAAGAAATGGTTAATACTGAAATATCTTTTATCAATGTTTTGTCAAACTCTAATAAAACAAAATAATAATAGGTTAAAAAAACCACATTACCTCTGAAAATACGCTTTTGTCAAAATTTCTTATTCATGAAAGAAAATGTTAAAATAGTGTGTTTTATGTACGTTTTGTTAAATTAAAATTAAACATTTTTGACAATTTAATTAAAGAAAATGACATGATCTTGGCAAGAAGGATATGATGTGTAACGACCCGTATTTTACCGTTCTTTTGGAAGGAAATTCGATTAGATTTGACCTTGAGTTAAGTTGAGAATTTAAAATTTAATTTAAAATTAATGCTGCATGCGATTGATCGAATGAATAAAACCTGAAATAAAAATATAAAATGGAAATTTTAAGCGATTTGAAAATTAACATAGAATCAGACGGTAATAAAATAGTGAAAATTTTGGTTTTAGAAATTTAAATTTTTACATGAAATTATTTTAGAAAACTTTATAATAAAAACGTCAACATTCTTTTCATCGAATTTCGATTTCGCTACCTTCATTTAAATCGATTTATATGATCGATCTACAGTAGCGATAACCGATATGGCGAAAATAACGAATTTTCACCCGAGCATTAAATAACCAGTTTTCTATGTATTAACACGTTCACGTGGACACAGTGAGCACAGCGATATTTCGTTTCGTGTGTTATTGGACTTTTGGTTTGTTCTGTACACTGTTTTTAATACGGGTTAACGGTGGTTAATATTATTTGGATAGGGTATTGTATGCTACTAAACTTTTAATGTAAAGTTTATACAAAACAGATGTTCGGGAAAAAAGAAAAAAAACAGGCATATATTTATATGTCGAATAGTTCATTTGTACACGTTAATTATATTTGAATAGGTAGAGGATGATTACACGTTCCACTTTCCTATTCTTTCTCTTTTCTTGTTCACGTAGCCACATAGCCTTCTTCCTCTACCTTTATACTATACTGCTGTAGAATATCCTATTCGAAAAAAACAAAGCATAGTAGCTTACAATTTTTTTTATGTAAACTTCCTCTAATCAACTGATTCCTCACCCGCCTATGACAGTAGTAGCCGTTGCCTCCCTTTATAAAAAAATAAACTGCAAATTGCTTGCCTCCCCTGCCGGCCCCACCGCTTGGGCCACCACCTCCTTCCAACACCTACGACACCAGCTGCCACCAATTGAACCAACCTTGCCATATCCCTAGCTCGTCTGCCCCATCCATTGCTTCTAACCAAGCATATATATATATATATATATAGAAGAATTTAAAAAATTTAGAAGAAGGAGAAATTGCTGTCCGGATTATCTATATCGCATGTATGAGCTATATCGTGAGCTGTTGATTCGGATCGGGCCGCGTCGTAAGCCGTATCGTAGATCATATCGAGTTATCATCGTTGAGGTGAGTGTTCATACGCTCACAGGTACTGAAATAATTTTTATGTTCATTAAATTTATATCATGAAGCAATTTAAATATATTGATTGTTGTTTGATAAGTTTAATTGACATTTGAATTAATTGTTAGAATTTGAATTCACAGTTAAATTGAATTAGAATTTAATAGCCCGTAAAATATCTGATATTGATAATTATGAAATTGTTGTAAATTTTATTGATTATTTGGACGATTGGTTGTGACTGATGCTATTGGTTGATATTTTGGATGTTTATTTATTTTGATATACCATGATATCATCCTGTATATTATTTATAGTATATAAAACTGTAAATTAATTTATTTCGAATAAATTAAGAAATGGGTTGAAATGATATATATCTTTGGCATTTATTTTGAATTTAAATGATATATATCCATCCTTGGAATTTGTAACATCCTGGTATTTCGTGCTATTCGCATCCACACATGTCAGACTTGAATTGCTCAGAATATCAGATTGTTAATTTATACTGGGCAAAACTCAGTATGTACAGTAAATAAATCAATAACAGAATCACAAACACAGAGTAATATAACAATATGCAGCGAAACAAATGAATAGTAGTTCATGAAGCTACTATATATATATATATATATATATATATATATATATAACAGAGTTTAAACAAGATACAACAGAAGTATCAAATACATAGAAGTCTCTATACAATAGTCAAATAACAAAAATCTGAATATAGCACTGGAGTTAACTGAATAACTGAAAGCTGAATGATAGTTGGACCTCCAATCGAAGCTCTAACTCCAAATGCGAGTCTCAAATTCCATGACACTCAGTCTGACCCAAGCATAAAGCAAAATACAAAACACTCGATTCAGGATTAACATTCTTATATCAATAAATCCAACTCATGTGAAATATCAACTGAAATACAAGTAACTCAAATGATGTTTGGGATACCCATCCTCTAAGGATCTGTGGTACTATCTACTATGTAGTACAATATGCTATTATAATATGTCTATAGTAAAGTACACTATGAAAATAGCGTTAAGGCATTACCCATATCCTCTTTAACACATTTTATAATGCCATAGTCTATACAGTACCGTAATACCTCCGTAAACTGGACGCTACCAAAGGGCACACCATAGGTACGACAAAAAACAAACTCGTAGTGGTCTCGATATGGTAGGTGACACGGCACATAAAGGCAATGCCAGGGTAGATATACCAATTACACTTCCGGGCTGTTGGTAACGCAAAGCCGTAGCAATCGTCCAACTCGATCTATACTCCAAAAATCCAAGATGCATCCAATCAATCACAAAGTAATAGAATGGTATCAATGAAGTGTGCCCAATTGAAGAAGCTACCTCACTTGGCCCGTCAATTGCTCCGGTTTTTCGCCACCTTAAGCCGACTCACGGGAGTCAGGTCCACGTATATACCTCATATAGGATCATCGCCAACCATCCTACTTCATTCTGGAATCTCCACCGCGTAAATAATTGTTAAAGTGGTTTTTGGTATTGGAAAGTATGACAATAATTGATCCCGGTCTCTTTAACAACCAAACATTATTATAACACCATGGTCATTTCAAAATGTCATATCTATTTCAAAACCATATCAATTCAAGATCATCACTCACTTAAAATATATCTATTTCCAAAATCATAGCACTTTCCTCTTAAACAGTTTAGATATTAATAATAGTATACATAATAAAATAGTTTATATAATAAAATAATTTGTATATAAAATAGTTATAATTTAAATGGTTTATATTAAAATAATTTATAAAATATCTTTAATATATTAAAATGCTTTATATAATTAAAATAGTTTCCTCAAAGTTCACAAATTGATTCAAATCAACTCAAATTTCAAAATCCCATTTAATCAAATCTCAGTTCTTCCATTACAATTCAATTCAAATCTCAATAACCATTTTTATCGATTTCAAATATAGATTTGAACTACAAAATAAACTATTTCAATTTCAATAGGTTTCCAAAGCTTTAAAATATTTAAACCTTTACAATAACTAAATTTGATAAATTTAGATTTCAAATTCAACTTTACCATTATTTAATATTGAAATATTCACTTAGTCAAATCCAATGTCATTTAAATAAGACCTTAAATTACAGATAAACTAAATATTCCCTTCAATTTATTTAAAATTGAAATATTCATTTGATCACTTTAAATCAAAATCAAGTTATAGAATCATATCTTTAAATATCAAATTCAATAGGTTTCAGATCAATTTTAATTGAGTATAATTCTTAAACAAATACAAATACAATTTCAAAACAACTTCAAATTCATTTACCCAACCTCAATTTATGAAATTGTTATAAAATCTAATTTTAAAATATAAATTTAAATAAATACTTAAACACGTTATATACAAATTAAATCAAAATTTATTAAATTTTATTTTATTATTAAGTTTATATTATATTAAAATTATTTTATATATTTTAAAATAGTAAAATTATAAGTAAAAATCTTAATTATTATATCTTCAAACTAACTTATAAATTTAGAATTTTCAAACATATAACTTTAAAAATCTAAATTCTAAACCTTTATAAAATAACATATATACACTACATCATATTGCCAGTTTTGCAACACATCCATGCGAAAGAATCGCAACGGTTCTGAGCCGGTGCTAAATAGCAATGGTTCGAAGCCGTTGTAAATGATTCAAGAATGGTTATGGGCCGTTGTAAACTTACAACGGCTCAAAGCCGTTGTGTAGATGTCGTGTTTTTTTCACACATAACCCCCCGTTCCCAAAACTAACGCCCTTTTAATTTCATTTCCCTCTCCTCCACGCACATTTGCCCTAGTTAATCGCGCCCCTCATTTCCAACTGTTCGATTGAGCGACTGCAAATCATCATCGACTGCGGCAACGTGAAGACCAACGGTAAGGCTTCCATCCTCATCAACAATGCATTCTTTCATATTCCATCTCCTTGACAAAGACTTCCGTCCTCATCTCTTTGGCAGGCACTTCTTTCTTCCTACAAATACATCCGCTACTGGTTCAAAATTTATTTTCTTCAAACTGTCAAACGTCAGATCTAAATATCAGGTATCATTTTTAATTTTATTTCAATGTTAAATTAGTTTAGACACAAGAATCTATATAGATTTCATACAATTGTACAAATATTTTTGGATTTCAAACCTTTAAACCAATGTGAGAAGGGATGAGCTCGATTACGAAGAAAAGGGAATGCATTTCATACATTGAGTTACTTGAGCACAGCGCAATGAATTTTTTTATTAAAGCATTGAAATTCAAAGATTACTATGGCAAGCTAGTTAAGAGATGGAATATGCACAGGTTAAAATCATACTGGATAAATAAAAGATACCTGAATCCAGTATATATACCATATGTACAGTTGAGTTTATTTATTTTATGTCTCTGGTAGTATATGTTTTTATACTTTATGCATGCATAATGATTGTAAAAGACATAGAAACATTACAGTAATGTTTAGGCTTGCTGGAATAAGTATTAGCATGTATTTCTAGAAAAATATATAAAGGCCTGAAATATAAGACTTGTAGTGTTAATAACCCTGAAATAAGAAATTGGTTACCAAATGTACTTTAAACACAATGACCTAAAATATATTGGTAATATTCATGAAATGAATTAATAAAGTTTAGCCTGAATTATTGAGTAGAAATTGATAATTGTTGCTGTGTTTACTTTTGTGATTTGTGGGTTGATATTAGTAGTAACATTGTGAACCTAAGAACATCATTCAGTACTATTGGACCTTGAAATATACATATCATGGTTGTATTTGTCTATGAGTTTGAAAACCCTGAAACATATTTTCCTTTCTACTGTTCATAAATTAAAGGTTGGCTAGTGTGTAGTTGTATACATCAGCGGCAAGGTGCCTGTGTAAGTGTGTTGTGTGTGTTATCAATCTGTGGCGTAAAAGAAACCAAATGCGGCACCCTTCAGCATAAGTAGTTTGTTTCAGATAATCAAAAGGGAATGTTTGCTATGTTTGTAAACATTATGTGTTGTAGGCGAAAATTTCATGAGGCATACTTGTTTTGGAATCTGAATATCAGTCACAATTTATTATCGTCAGAAGCTCATATTTTGGAAATTGAATTAACCAGTATTTCAAACATCCACTGGAATCACTAATATTTTATTACATCTTGCATTTTGATCAAATGCCCTATGAAAATAATAGTAGTAATAATAATACATAATAAATAATGTCAGATGATTAGTTCGTCATGTTATTCAGTGATATATAGCTAGTTTGATACCTTGACATCGAAATCGAAAACCAGGTCAATGGCGATATGATTTTGTTTATATCTTGCATATCTGTTTCCAATTCAAAATAAAGAAGAAAATTTGACTGCGAAAGACAAAAAATTGTGTCACAAAAAATAAAACATCGCATGGCATCAAAACTAAATTGTAAAATAGATTTAATAGTAAAAAATCAAAAGCTAACTTACTCAACATAAACTATGTATATGAACAATATTGGTAACTGAATTGAGGGATACTTTGCATTCTCAACTTCCATATCAATGCTGCTATATTCCTTCAATAGAAGAGTTGATGCTGGCTGCAATTTCCTTCATTTAGAAGCATGATCATTAAGCAATTTTTTAATCCGGTATAAACATATAATATACAAGCAATATTGACAGCTTTTCAAAAAAACAAAAAACAAAATTTGGGTTGCTTAGCTTCCAATGTATTTGACTCATATATCAGTCAAACAAAATTTGTGTTGGCAGACTGTATATACTAATATTATTAGTATAAATGTATTTTTGAAGCAGTACATGGCTTTGATCGTTAAGCTCTTATTCAATGTATTTGACTCATGTAGCAGTCAAACAAAATTTGTGTTGACAGACTGTATTTGACACATATAGCTTTTCATATCAGCTATAGAGCTAGTTATTGCAGATTTAGGCCAACTCTCATTAATCTATTTTTGCAGGCTTTGGAAATAAGAGTTTTGCAGTTATTGCAGGTTGTATATTAAGGCTGGACTGTGCGTCGGCACTAGCGAACACCTTCTTTTGGTTTTCATTTATTGTTGTTGCATTAATTTGTGAGGTAATGTTAATTCTTCTATAGCCTCTACATTTCGAGAATGTATGTGATTATCAACTGAACTTCCAGCCATGTGTGATAAGTGCTGTTGCCTCCTATCGCATTTATTAGGATGACATTCATATACAACTGCTTGCCATATTAGATATTTATTCTCATCTAGAGATTTGGCTTGAGAATGAAAGTTAGTTTTCAAACTATTCACCAGAAATCTTACTGCTGGTGTTGGGTTTGATTTAGCATATAAGTTTGTAAGCATTGATAGATAAAAGAAAAAACCTTGTCTCGACAGATATCTTCATATGTTCTGCTATCTAGTAATAACTGCTGCAAGGTACAAGATTGTATGTGATACTGTGCACAAACTTCTACATTGAAAGTTGCTTTGAATCGTGTGTAAACTTATAATTTTTTGTTGATGTTTATACCGGTTTGTCTCTTTACCGTATAGTATAGAAAATGAAAAGGATAACTTGAAACAAAAAAAAGGAATATAAATTTCTCAAGGAGTCTAATGTACAAAACAAGCACATGAAAGACAATAATGTTCAAAATGACAACGCAAAATAGTTTGAGTTGTGCTATGTGTTTGTGTATGTCATAGGATAATATAATGAGCTGATAGAAAAATTATTGACAACGTATCGTATATGATATAACAGGTCAGTATGTTTTCTAGTATAGACAAACAATGGATGAAAGTATCCGATCGAAGAACTACACGATATGTGGAAGGAGTACATAAGTTTATTGATTTCGTTGTGGAAAACGGTGGTAATAAGGAATTCTATTCTTGTCCTTGCACACATTGAAAAAATATGAAAATGAAGATTAAATTAGAGGACATTCATTATCATTTACTTAGATGGGGAATTGTCCAATCATACACAGTTTGGAATTTTCACGGAGAAGAGTCGGCGGGGAAGCAAAAACAGCCCGTTAGTCAAGCCATAAGTACTAGTGAGTCTGAATTTCCTAGGATGGAAGATTTGGCCAATGATGCCGATAGCTTTCATCATTTTCAACCTACAAGTTTGTTGCTTGATAATATTGGAGAATTGCCTACAGTTGATGTTGATTGGCAGGCCAATCAAAGTACTAAGTATAAATCTCTTTTTGATAGTGCAAAAGAGCCATTGTATCCTTCATGTCCAAAGGGGATAAAAAAATTGTATGCCATTGTGAAGCTGAATAGCTTGAAAACTCAGTACGGCTTTTCTGACAATGGTTTGACTGCACTCCTCGAATTTATAATTGAATTACTCCCTGAAGGTAACTCACTACCAACAAAGTACTCTGACATGAAGAAGATGATTAAACAAGTTGGGATGGATTACAAAACTTATGATGCATGCATTAATGACTGCATTTTATACTGGAAAGATGATGCAAACAGAGTTTCTTGTCCAATTTGCAATGAGCCAAGATATAAGACAACATTCAACGAAGAGAAAAAAGCCACCAATGTACCTCAAAAGACGTTAAGACATTTCCCTTTAATTTCTAGATTGAGGAGATTGTATACTATACCATGGATAACAAATGCTATGACTTGGCATGGCCGTGCCAAGTCCGATTCAGTTGTAATGCAACACCCATGTGACACTTCTTAATGGCGAGCAGCAAATTCTATTGATAAAACGTTTGCTGCTGAACCCCGAAATGTCACACTTGGAATAACAATGGATGGTTTCAACCCACATGCATCTCTATCTAACCTTTACAGTTCCTGGTCAGTAATTGTAGTACCGTATAATCTTCCTCCATCAATGTGCATGAGAAGGGAGTTTTCAATGTTGACATTGTTGATTTCCGGGCCAAAACAACCAGGGAAGGATATTGATGTTTATTTGCAACCATTGATAGACGAGTTTAAGAAGTTATGGGAAGGAGTCATTGCATTTGACTCATTTAATAAATCTGAGTTCACAATGAGAGCTAGGGTATTGTGGGCAATTCATGATCATCCTGCACTTAGGGCTTTATCGAGGTGCACAACTCATGGATATTTTGCATGTCCTATATGTGGGGAAGACACTTGTTCTTATTACCTTCTTGAAAGTAAGAAGATGTGTTACATGGGACATCGAAGATTTCTTTCTTCCAAACACATGGTTCGAGATGAAAAAACAAACTTTAATAACAAACAAAAATATCATCGTCCTCCATGGCCATTAAATGGTTATCAAGTTGAAGAGAAGGTAGCGAATATCAAGATGAAAGTTGGTAAAAAAACTGGAAGTTGGTCGAAAACGAAAAAAGAAAACCGATGAGGAAGAACTTGCCAATGTTCAGGCATATAATAGTAGGTCCATCCTCTTTGATTTGCCATATTGGAAAGCAAATTTGGTCCGACATAATGTTGATGTTATGCATACAGAGAAGAATGTCACTGAGCATCTCATTAGCACAATCATGGGTCATAAAGACAAGTCAAAAACGGCGTCAACGCACGCAATGATTTGAAAACCATGGGTATAAAACAAAAATTATGGGTGATAGAAGACCTTGAAACAAATAAAATAACCATAACAGAGGCAACTTTCATCTTGAGCAAAGAAGAGAAGTTACGATTTTGCACCGTTTTGAAAAGCCTGAAAGTGCCTAGCAAATTCTCTTCCAACTTCCACAACAATGTGAACATCAATCCTCCTGAACTAACAAATATGAAATCGCATGACTACCACGTCATAATGCAATAATTACTTCCGGTATTGCTTCAACATTCTTATCCACAACATAAGGATCTACGTAATGCTATACGTCGTATAAGTCTATACTTTAACATTTTATGCTCAAAGGTCATCAACAAGGAACTTCTTTTAAAAGCAAATGCTAGTTTGGTGGAAGCAATGTGTGTGTTTGAAAAACATTTTCCACCTGCTTTTTTTGACATCAGCATCCATCTTATGGTTCATTTAGCCGATGAAGCATTGATTTGCAGTCATGATAGATATAGGTGGATGTATCCTTTTGAACGGTAAATTACTAATTTCAGTTTTGTTCATCATCATTCAGTTTAAATAGCTACTGGTTATTTATAATTTATTACCTTCATAGGTAAATGAAAACATATAAAGGATGTGTGTGCAACAAAAGATATATTGAAGGATGCATTGCAGAAGGATATATCATACAAGAAGCTAGTCTTTACTGCATGGAGTATATGCCAGAAGGAGGTGATGGCACTCATAAACATACTCGTGAGGCATTTTTAGACGAGGATGATGAGTTTGCTAGTGAGATGCCTTTAGGTAATGTTAAAGATATAACCTTAACCCAAGTGCAGTTTGAACAAGTTCGTAGATGGGTCCTCAATAAGTACGATGGTTTGGATGAATGGGAGAAGTAAGTTCACGAATAACTCCTGAATTCACATTATTGTAAATCAACTCATATATATATATATATATATATATATGTTTTGAAACGTGTGTGTCACAGGAGGTATAACATCTATGTGAAAAGTACTAAATCTCAACCTCGAAGTGGGGTTACATCCGTGGAACCTTATCAAAGTTTTACTCTATGGCTACGTGGCGAGGTATATATTACATCTTATTAATTATTTCATGTGTACTTTAGTGTATCATACACCTTCATGAACACACTTTTGATTTTTTTTTTACTTGGTAAAGACCAACGATGTTGACTCAACTCTTTGGCGGCTGGTGAATGGGCCAAAGTTCAAGGCGCGTAGTTATATGAAGTACCAAGTGAATGGAATTACATTTTCCATGAAAAATTACGAAGAACGGATGGTAACACAAGACAACGGTGTATGTATGAGAGCAATTACAAAATTTAGAGCGAGTGGGAAGGATAAAAATTATAAGGAAGCAGATACAATGTATTACGGAGTTGTCCAGGAGATAATTGAGTTGGATTACATCGACTTTAAACAAACAGTTTTTATTGTGATTAGGTAAAGGTCGAAGACAAGGTCAATGGTTGCAAGATTGATCCTGTTTCAAACTTGATCACAGTTAACTTAGAGAAATTAAAGACCAAAGATCGAGTGACTGACGAGTCATTTATTCTTGCATCGGAAGCGAGTCTAGTGTTCTACTCAAATGACTTAAAAAATACCGGATGGTTTGTGGTTTTGAACACACCAAAACGGTTGACTACAAACATTGATGACATTGAGTTTCCTACTGCTTATCAATCAGCTTTTGAAGATAACAAAAACCTAGAAGACCTTACCAAATGCATATGTTAATATAAGATGTATTTCTTAATTGAACTGAGTTGAATTTCAAGCGTGACTGAATTTACAATTATATGCTCAAAATAGCATGAATATATTAATTATGGTCAATTCAAATTTATTTTCTTTTGCTTTAGTTTAAAATTTAAATTTTTCTGGATTTAAATAAACACATTTCCAGTCAATGTGTCATTGTCTGCAAGGATTTCCTTGATCTGCAATTGTATTTTGAAATTAACCTAAAGTATTGAACTGGCCTGAGTAAGGTACTTGCTATCTGGTTGTTTAAGAATTTTGTAAATCTAGGCAATTTTGGAGTTGATATATGTGCATAAATCTAGGCAATTAAATGCATAGGGAAGTGCATAATGGCCATGATTCTAACTATGGATTCCCATTGGATGGTGTCATATGCTTTTCTAACATCAAGCTTTGGCATTGCAGTTGAGGATATCTAAACTCTGTTATAACACTCGAGCAACTCATGTGCTAGGAGTATATTGTGTCATATACTTCTATTAGGAAAAAAGTAACATGATCAACATAAATGAGATTAGCTGGAACTTTCTGAGTATGCTGGCTAAATGTTTAGGGTTGCTTCTGTAAATTATATTGAATAAGTTATTGGTCTTTGTGAGCCAATAGGATTTGCTGAGTTGGTTTTAGGAATAAGAACTAATTAGTTACATTATAACCTTCATCATTCTACACTTGTTGAAGAAATTATGAGTTACTTTATACACATCAAATTAGATTATATCCCAGCAATGTGTATAGAACAGTACATTAAAGCCAGCAGGCCCTCCTGAAGAATTCTTATTCATAGCAAAACGGGAATTTTTATTTCCTTATCAGAAATGGTAGAAGATAGGAAGGTGGTATTCTTTGAATTAATTTTATGAAGGTTTAGGCCATTAAAAAATCCAAAGAAGGAGTGAAGTTGATGCAACTTTATAAGTAGTAAGGTATGATTAAAAAAAGTTCCCTCAACTGCTTCAGGAGTTGTCTGCATAGTTCCATACTCATCATATCAACTCCAAAATTCTCCTTGAAACAAACACCCTTGTTAGTAATTGTTGGATTAATAATGTACCAAGTATCATCGTTAACATTCTATTTATATATGTGTGTACATATTTAATATATAGTAGAAATTAAGATTACATTATTTCCTTCCTATTTTAAAGGACTGCTACTTGAATGACTTCAAATCAGTTTGTTAAATAAAAAGTAGGGAATAAACATTACATCTCTGCAATTTCTGCATTTCTCCATTTCATAAAAAAAATTCATCACCCATTGCATTTATTTGCAAAATCTGTTCATTTACATACTTGGTTACATACTTGGTTTATCAACAAAATCTGTTCAGTGTTATATACTTGGCATTTGCTGAGCTTAAATTGTTCTCTTTTTGATAAACCTTTTTTGTTATTTCAAGTATATAACAATGCAATAAATAGATACACCTGTAAATGAAAAAATTGTTATATATGCAGGGAGGTGCTGATAGTGCTATAGAAGAGAGTAACAATGTCAGAAGCCGCAGAAGCGTCAATCCATTCAATAACGCAATCATCATCTACACAGCCGGAGAAAGTTGAGACAAACACATTTGGTGCTCCAATTTCAGATAATGCTGGAAAAGTAGGCAGTCGAGTTGGTAAATTGGTACGAATGCATGTACCAATCTCATATGAAAGTTGGGATAAAGTACCCAAAAAATTTAAGGATGACGTTTGGGCTGAATTACAGGTAAATTTAAATATATCAATTTCGGTTTTCTCTGTTATTATATTTTGCCACATTGCTTTTTTTAAGCAAGCAATTCTTAATTTTCACAGACTTTTTTTGAACTAGAGTCGGATGCAAAAGAGTTTTATTTTAAAAAAAATGTGCGAGTCATTTAGGAGATACAAAAGCGAATTGCGGACAAGCTACTATGAAAAATTTGATAATGATGAAGAGAGGAGGAAAAACTGTCCTCCAAAAATCAGCCAAGAATGGGATGGTTTCTTGAAAAACGAAGCAAAACCCGGTACGCGCGAAAGAAGATATGTAGGCAAATAAAACAGATCATTATACAATTATGGTCATCACACTAGTCGTACAAGTCACGCTGTAGTAGAACATAAAATGGTACGTTTGTTTCATCTTTTTTTATTAAATATTCTTGGTTTGTAGCGTTTTCTCTAAGCAGTAAGCAAAATATGTACTGCAATCTTTTCTTGTTATCTACTGCAATCTTTTCTTGTTAAGCTCTAAGCAGTAAGCAAAATATCTGGGTGTAATGGGAATAATGAATCTAAGACATTTATGTTTCTGTCTTGTTAAAGATAATAAGGTCATTATTGCTGAACATAATCAACATTTTTAACCTTAGGAATGAGAGCAATATTAGTGGCATTGATGGAGTTCATCATTTTGTATTTGTTGAAGAAATTGTGGATTTCCCTAAGCAAGTCATGCTCAACGATATTCCAGTAAGTAGTGTAAAAGAAAGCATTAAACCCACCAGCCCCCACAAGAAATAGGGTTTAAGGAAAAAACATCATTTTTTATCTCAATGTTAGTAACTGCAGCACTAAGAGATCTGAAGTCATGTAGATTAATTTTGACATTGTAATGCTATCAAAAGGTTGAAGATTTGGAATAAAATTAGAAGAATTTCCCAACAAGTTCCTAAAATACGTTAGAAGCATTTCATCAATCTTATTAGAATAAGTCTACGACTCACCATCTTGATCAAAAAGAGCACTGATATTTTCTCTATTATGTTTGGACTTTAGAGAAGAATGTTAAAAAGCTGTGTTTCTCTCCCCTTTAGTGAACCAGCATATTCTAAATTTTTGTTTGATCATTTAAGATTCATGTTATAGTGCTTTATTGTACTTTGACGATATGTTATCTTCAAGTTCAGGAGCATAGAATTTTGAATTTTGTTAAGCTCTTCTCTTAATGCTATTGATGCTGAGTCCCTCTTCCAAATTTGCACTTCGACATTCCTTTAATGCTTGCTTGGTAGATTTTAATTTACAATGAAAAATAAACATGGGGTCACCACAAAATTTATTAGATCAAGCTTTTTAACAATATTTAGGAATTTAGGTTCATTAACCCATGCACTAAAAAATTTAAAATTTGATTTTCCGTTCACAACAGCATATCCAAAGGGTAATAGAGATATCAGATGCATTAAATTTGGGATTAGCTAAAATTGAATTGCTCGAGGTTGAAACATTAATGTTTCGCATGGAGGTATCAGCATTTAGGTTAGTATCAAGAATATAGTTTTGGGGATCATGAGTAGATTGGATAGTGTCAGGTAATGGTGCAACCATGCCACTTATTGCAAGCACACTTGCTTTTGGTAAAACAAAAGAAGCTGCAACAGTTTCCTCTTCACAAACATTTGCTGCATTTGCTTCATCACAAGCATTTTCTTTAACTACATTCACAACAGAAGCATTTTATTTAACTACATTCACAACAGCATCCAAAAGGCAATGGTGGAGTGAATGACTGTCTTAATTAACTCAAGTCTACCCCTATATGTCAGCAGCTTGCAACTCCAACTACTCAATTTTTTTATTTATCTATCAACTTTCTCAAATCTTTCCTTTTGAGTTTATTATTACTAAGGTTTATCTCTAATTATGTGACAGGAACACGGCTGTGTTGACTGCTAAACTTTTTGCTATTTCTTGTTTCATTGACACAACTTTGCTGAAAAATAACTTAGATTTCTGCTTATTCATATACATTCTTTAAGTTACTTCATTATTTGAATTAACTTCCGATTTATAAGTATGTACTTAGCTATATTCTATATTTATAAGTTTGTTTTCTATTTGATAGAATTTTCTGTCGTGAACAAGTTTTTGACGTCGTTGTTGGAGAGAGCAATTTAATTTTGATTTTACTCTTCGAATTAATTTTATTTATTTTTTATTTTATTTTATTCGGTGTTAGTTAAAAAAATTGCATTTGTTGTTAGGTTTTTGTTTTGTTCAGTTGTGCATCTGCATTTTTTTTGTTTCATTTAAAAAAATAACATTACAGCTGCTACATTAATTTCAAATCACATTGCATCTGCATTTTCAATTTGCATTGCACTGCCTTTCAACCATTACGTCACATTCTCTATTACTATTCATTTTCTATTTCTGCACATTCTGTTTTAGTTCTATGCATTTCCTTTTACTATGCATTTCTCTGTTACCATTGAATTCAAATTTTCTGTTTGCTTCTAATACATCCGGCTGCATGTTAAAAAATAAATTAGCATTCCATTTTCAATTCTCTGATTGTACATTTCAAAGTCAGTTTGCTGTTGCATTTTTCTTCAATTACAGTTCTGCTTTCATTTAATGTTCCATTTGCAAAGGTAAAACTTCACTTCACTGCACCTTTTGTTATACCTTAGAAAACCAACTTCTGCCTTTATTTTGGTTCACAACCATCAGCCTACAACTTCCCAATCCACTACCTAACACACCTCCCGCAAACAGAACCACCCTTCACTAGAAACTAAACCTCATTCAAACCTCATCAACTTCCCAATCCACTACCTGTCATAAAATATTTACTTTACTGCTACTCCATTATGGCTCCAGATCTAACCAAAATTAAAATTTCGTGTCTCAAAAGTGGTAGTATGTTTATTCAAAATTATTAATAATTTGCATGCTTTTATATTATTTGATGGTCTGAATCAAATTAAGACTTTAAAAGATAACTAAAGAAACACATGTAATTTTTGTAGTGTTGAACTAACAGTAATACTGTAATGCCTCGGTTGGAAATTCAAATGTTGAACTAACATAATCAATTATTTCCTTTTTGGTTGAAGGCCAGTGAAAATCCAAGAAAAGAAATCAGACGTCATCAAGTATGGGAGAAAACACACACGAAAAAGGATGGTAGCATATCAGATTCGACCTCTTCCTACTTCGTAAGTTAAACAGTCTATTGTTTTAGATGATAAATTAATAATGATTGCTTATGACATATATGTTTACATGTTTTATCAGTCTGCTATTTTTGATTAGTAACCTATCAATTAATAGTAATATCTCAAGTATTATCATATTTTAGAGTAAAATTTCAAAAGCGAAGGAAGCAATCAATGACAATGATGAAGAAGATTTGTCATTGGATGAAGACATATTGTCACAAGTGTTTGGCAAGGTTACAAGGGGCCGGACTCGTAGTATTAGAACCAAGATATCAAGAACACAAGTAAAGGCTTCTACTATTGCACGTAAACAAATCAAAAAGGCCAAAGTGGACTCAGAAGACTTGAAATCTAGGATGGACAATATGGAGGGTACACTGAAGTCGTTGGTCGACTTGTTCAAAGGTTACATGGATAACGGAAAACACATATCAGACATTCCTTCCAATGAAGGAGGATGTGGGACACGATAGGAAATTGTTGGAAAATTGTCGAACAACGAAGTTAATAATCCATTGAGTTCGTCTGGTTCGGCAAATCAAAAATGTGAAATCCTGAACTTTGATCTAGAGGTCATTGCAACAGGTTCTGTATGCAGAGATTCGACAGTATCCGTTATACATGGAAGCCTGTACCTCCAACACGCGAGAAGTTTGTTGTGGACAACATACTACTACCAGATGAGAACACAGCCAAACAAAATCATCCTCTTGCTACGACCTTTGGTGAAGTTGGAATCGGTGGTTTAGTGTGTCATCCAAAGATTTCAATTCGATATCTTTAGACGCGAGATCGGGTAATAGTCTAGTTTTTATCAATTTAAACTTATCTTTGTCCGTTGTAAACTGTTTCTTATTAACACAGTAATATTCTACTGTTTGGTCACACAAAATTGTTTCTGATCGACACAGTAATATTCTACTTTCTCATTAATAACTTTGATTATGACATAAACACAAAATCTGCACCATCATCTGACCTCCGCCCTTCATCTGAAATTGTTGTGATAGAGAGGAGTTGATGGCAAGAATGTGTTCTAAAAGGGCTGGTGGCAGGGTAGTGTAGGTGGTCAGAAATCACTTAAACATGGACAAGAGAACAAATTTAAAGACCGACGTAACTACTATTAAGTCAAGTTGGCTAAGATAAATTGCAATTTTAAGTACATAGGTAGTATTATTCAATGATCAATTGATCAAGGACCTAAGCTGATAAACCAAATTGTTCAATAATATATTGTATATAATGCTACAAATGAATAGCATGACACCTCCTCCATCACTATGTATGATCCACTTTGGTCTTGTAGAAACATAGGCATCATCATATATAATGCAACAAAGGAATATCATGATCCACTATGGGTTTCTTTTTGAATATATTTCCTATTTTCGTTGGGTTTTTTTTCATGAAATTTATTACCTTTGTTCAGTATTTCTAGCATTTATTATGTTTGTTGGTTGAAAAATAGAAGACAATATTGTAGTTGTAACTTTCTCCAAGTATGTATCATTGTCTGTGCAAGCAAGTTAATTCAAAGTGCGATCGAAATAAATGCTAATGCTAAATCAAATTAATAAGTTATTCCACAACCAAATTCAATTGCACATCAACGAAAGTTACTCAATGTGATCTCAACAAATTTTAGAATATTTGCAACAGTATAAGCGGTTCATAATTTAAAAAAATAGGAGAGTTTTTACATTATTGCTCTTATGTGCATAAGCAGTTTGAACCTATGACCGGCTGGCTACTTCACCTCCATTATTTGTTAAATTCAATGAAACAATAAAGTATGCTTTCAATGAAACTTTTGCTTTTGCTGTTTTCATTGTATTTGGAATCTTGAATTATTATACGTTTTTCAACTAAATCATGTTTTGTGATAGAGTACAACTAAGATTTAATTTGTAGAGGGTGGATATGAATGTTAAGTGAACTCTAATAGTATACGTTTACAGCCACATGAGTTGTGTTCTAGCTTAGCTTAGCCTCTGCAGGGCTGGTCTCTAAAATATTACATGGTTTTCTGCCTTTGTATGAAAAATCTGCTTTACATGAACAAAAGGAATTTGGATTGGTGGTACATGAGGTTAGAATTGAGTTTAGCTTTTCAGGCTTGTTTCTGATTGAATTTCATTTTTTAGTAAATGAATGAATAGGATAAGTGGATGGTATTAGACAATTGGTTAGGATTGAAGCTAGTTGTAATTTTGAGGCGTCTTTTCCTTGTCACTGAATGCTCGAACTTTTTGCTACTTCTTATCTCGTCAAGATCTTCAAATGCCTGCTACAATATATTTGCATTATATTAACTAGCCTTGATTAAAATGTTATACTTCTGTATTGCTTAGACATTCAAACAAGCATGATTTTTATTCTGTTTTTGTGAACATGTGGTTTAATAACCAAGTTTTATAAACAACCACTCCACCAACAGAGTAAGATAACTTCGCCAATTCATGAGGGTAGTGGTGTGCTGTTGTTGACTCTTTGGTGATGACAGAATTGGCAGTTTCTTTGATGAGCCCTAACACAAAATTGTTTCTGATCAATGTAGCTTTAACACTCTCACTCTTGCACTCCCATTACTTTGTTTGTACTTTCCTTTATGCTTTAACTAATTCCGTGTTTGTTCATAATGCAGACGACGTAGAGAAAAAGATTAGCCTGAAGTGAGAATGAGAGGTAGTAATGGTTTTGTGAATTATTCTGTAATAGAAGTTGGATTGAAAAAACACTTTCTGATATACAGTTTTCTTGTGTTTCTGTAATATTAGTACGTAATACTAGTTGTTGCTGCTGTTGAAATTTGTAGTGTTATGTATTGCTGTTGTTGTTGAACTATGTAGTGCTATGTATTGTTGTTGAACATTGTAATTAAAAGATTTGTTATGTTTGGTTTTGTGTTGAATCTGCGAAAAAAAATTTGGTTTAATGATCTTTCTTTTATGATATTATGTTAAATTTGCAAATGTTTATATTTGAGTATGATAATGAAATGAATGTTACTGTAGGGGGTCAGGAAAAGCAATGCATTTCTAAAAAAAAAATATTACAATTCGCAACGGTTTTGAGCCGTTGTAAAACAGAATTAACAAAGTTGCCCAACAAGACTTTACAACGGCTTCCTGCGGTTACTAAATTAAATTTAACAACGGTTAACAGCCGTTGCGAAACATAAATTTACAACGGCTTTAAGCCGTTGTGAAATTATATTTCACAATGGCTTAAAGTCGTTGTTATATTTTTTACCACTGCTCATTTTACAACGGCTCAAAGCCGTTGCAAAATGGCTATTCTGGTGTAGTGATATATATATATATATATATATATATATATATATATAATATCTTAAAATCAATATTTATATAAAACCATATGTTTCTTTTCAAATTTTGGAAATCATTTTCAGAATATATATATAAACCGACGGTGTCTGTATAAAATTTTCTATCCTATGGTCAAGCGATATGGATATTTATCATTTCAATCCGCAATTTAAATATTTACGGATGTATATCTTTTCAATCCGCAATTCCAATTCAATTCAATGAAAATCGCTTGGGTTTATCATTTCAACCCATAACGATTTTCTCCTACTTTACAAGATCGTTCGGGTATGTATCATTTAAACCCATAGGGAATTCTATGCTACAGGGAACTTGCAGAGTGAGAACAGTGATGATAATAATATAACATATCAATAACAGGCATATATCATCAAGAACAGATAAAATATAAATAGCATATCATGGTATCAGATGTCACAAGTAATAGTTACAGATAATGGCATATCATATATATATAGCAGTTAAGTAACTAGCAACAACATATTTCAATTATTGTTTCAAGTGACATCAAATTTAATAAATATAAGAATGTTAATCGTGAGTGATTGCCCACCTTTCGAGGCTAGAGAGATGAGCGAGAATGGAAGCGAATTATGAATTTAAACATGAACTCCAAAGCGAAACAAGATGGGGATGAATTCGACGATCAAAGCAAGGCTGGAATCGATGAGAACAATTAATCAGTTTGACAGAAATAGAATTTTTTATTTTATTTTATAAAATCAATATTTTACTTTAGCACCTGTAAAATAAAATCTATATATATATATATATATATATATATATATATATATTTGGAAACCAAACTCCAGTAAACTTGTATATATGAACTAATATACGAACACACACACACACACACATATATATGTATGTATGTATATGTATATAGACTAACTTATATATATAAGCTGGCATATATGTATAACTTTCATAAAACAACATATATAATTGACATATACACGCTAACATATATAAAATATATATACATATATATAAACTAACAGATAATGCAGACTAACATATTACAACTACAAACATATATAAACAACTTTATCGAAATCATTATATATATAAAAAATGACAATCGAAATATCTTTATAATATATACTATATGTATCTAACTACCGTAAACCTATATATAACCATCATATTCTAACCTACACAATCATATATATAAATTTTACATACATAATATATATATATATATATATATATATATATTATGCAGATTTAATATACACAACAACATATGCAGACCCATGGGTAATCTACAACTAATATACTATGCAGGTTAATATAAATGCACAAACAAAATCAATAAATACAAGTAATTGTATTTTAAATCTGACCTTGTATATAAACATGCAAACTAACATAGTATTTGTAAACATTAAAAATGTAAGCATAAGACTTTGTAATATATATAAACTAACTTTATATATCTATATATATATAAAACAATAATTAAATAAACAAATATACTATTACTGACATAACTTTTTCTAACTAACATATATATTTTAAAACATACAAACTGACATATGCAATATATAAACTAATATAATCAAACAACTTAAAACATATGTATCAACAATATATATTATCTCTAACAACATGTGTGTGTTCGTGTGTGTGTGTATCTATATACTATATTTCAAAATCAATTTACATTCATACATAAATATACATGCAAACGGGGAGGCCGAGCAGACTTGAAGGTGGCTGAGCTTGCGTGGAGGAGGGGAGCCCGGAGTTCGATAGAGAGGGGTTCACGTGGGGTGGTGGAGGATTTGGGATGCGAGTGTTGTCGGGTTTCGACGGACTTAGGTGGCAGGCCGAGAAGGCTGTGGTGGCTGCCACTTGTTTGCATGGGTGTTGTGGAGGCGGAAGAAGGTGCTAAAGTTGGCTGCTAGGTTGTGCGTCGGAGTTGCTTGGCTACGGAGAGGAGGCGGGGTGAGCACGGGTAAAGCTGATGGGAAGGGAAGTTAGAAGAAAAATGGGCAGAGAAGGAACAGCTACAGGTAAAAGATAAACAAGTATTTCAAAATGAAAATAAATTTTCCTTTCATCTTCAAATGGAATAACTTATGCATTAGAGTCAAGGAATAGCAGAGGCCAAAGAAAGTGAACAGGCAAAAGGAATTAAAATTTCTTGGGAATGTAAAACAGATGGCCATTCGATTTCTCAAATTGGATATATGAAAAGGCAAAAGAAAGACCAAAGGTTCAAAATAACGTGTATCGATATAATTATACTTTTCGCGGTTCCCGCCGCGTACCGGACGCCGAAACACAGAAGTGAATATAACGCAGAGATCAACACGACGAGATGATCAAAACTATACGCAGATATCAGCGATACGATCATCCTAACAAAAATAGATATTCGGTGCCGAAAATGCTGCTAAAACGCTGTAATTAAGATAAACGGAGCAATAGCAGTCCAAATTTGATGAAACGAAATATAACATCTCACTCAGAAGATGATTTGTAAATTTATCATATAAAAATATTCAGGTTTGAAAAATATTTTATTATCATCAAATATTTACTGATTTAAATTTAAATAAAATTACACAAGAAAATAAACTTCCATGTTATCTGATGAAAATTTACCATTAGCGGTCTTTAAATAAACGTATTCCAATATCAAATTTTATTTCAAAATTCAATTATATAAAATTTCACAAAAATTCAGTAAATTATGTTATTTAAAACTGTTAAATTTTATGGGTCGTTACACACTCTCCTGCTCAAAACTTTTCGTCCCCGAAAAGGAAGGGGGTAGGAGAATAAAAACAGCCAGGAAGGAAAATAGATTTGAAATATAAAATAAAACAATTAGTTTAAATCATATAAGTTTCACAAATTTTTAAGTTGGTTTATATTCAACTAATTGATTTCAATTCAAGTTATTTTCATTTAATTTATTTGTTTTCAGTTTTATTAATATTTATTAAAAAAAATCTTTCAAAACAAAATTCACTTTACTTATCTCATTTATTTAATCTATTTGATTTCACTTAAGTTTATTCAATTACATCCGAATATTTTAGGTAAGTTATATTGGAATGCAATTGAGTATTATTCAAGTAAAATTTTCCAATTCAATTATTTCAAGTTTAAATATTTATTCAAAATCTTGGCTTCATTTATAATTGAAATCATTCTTAACAAAAATTTAAGAATTAAATTCTCGATTTACCTTAAATCGTTTAGAGATAAATGTATACATATATATTATATGTATCAAATCAAATCTATAAACATATACTTATATATATTATATAACAAGTCGTACTTAAGAAATTCAAATCAAATTCATTTTCCAAAAAAAATTGTAGCAAAGCTACTGAATGGTTTCTCCGCTACTGAATGGTTTCTCCACTCTGAAACTCAAAAATGAATGTCGATGATGCTGTAGTCATCATCGAAATTATTTTCCAGCGACAGAAGAGGAGAGTACTGATTTAATACTTTTAAATTCTTGGAAATAATTTCTATTCGAAAATACTGTTAAATAAATTATCCTAAAAATTTAAAACCAAGTTTCAAAAATACTGCAAATTAAATTCTTAAATTCTTAGTTTTAAATTCATTTCAATTCCAAATCAGTTTATAAACCATGTTTTATAAATTCATTTATTTATATTATGTCAGTTTTCTCTGTTCAAGTGACATGGAATTCTTATCAACAGCTTTGATCAGACGAATTGACTGAAATCCCAAAATCAACTTAACAACTCAAACAGCACTCTAAAAAATATTTTATATTAATTACAAATACACTCCCTCACTCGATGATTCCAGAATGGATTCTAGAACAAGGTTAGAGATTTAAGTTTAGAGGAACTCTAACCAAAGAGAATTCTAACTAGAAGATAGGCTCGAAACGAAGATAAGATGATTAAATAACAATAGAATATGATCGTTGCAGAATTCTAAGGCAAATCGACATACGATCGCAAGAGATAGAATTCAGGGATAGCAAGAGATAGCAACATTCAAAGCGAGGATACAGAAATCTCCTGTGAATCAGTGCCTATTATAAAGGAGTTTCACCCTTTTACAAATCATATAGTGGAGCTATGGAACGCTCCAGAATCAAGGGAACATGAGTGGGGAGAGGAAAGAATGGATTTTGGAACCGAGGGGAATGTTCCAAAATTCAAAGGAAATCCGAGTCAAAGAGGAAGGAATTCAATCTCGAATAAAGGTGATTCCGTAATTAAATTTACTATATATGCTAAGTTTTGCCTAAAACCAGAGCTCTGATACCACATGTAACATCCTGGTATTTCGTGTCATTTGCATCCACACATGTCGGACTTGAATAGCTTAAAATATCATATTTTTCATTTATATATGGCAAAACTAAGCATATACAGTAAATAAATCAATCACAGAATCACAGACATAGAGTAATATAACAATAAGCAGTGGAAACAAATGAATTGTAGTTCATGAAGCTACTATGTGTATATATATAAGAGCTAAAACAAGATGCCATAGAAGTCTCGAATACATAGAAGTCTCAATATAATAGTCAAATAACAAAATCTGAATATACTGGAGTCAACTGAATAACTGAAAGCTAAATAGATAGCTGGATCTCCAATAGAAGTTCCAACTCCAAATGTGAGTCACAAATGCTGTGACACTCAGTCTGACCCAAGCATAAAGAAAAACAAAAAACACTCGAGTCAGGATTAACATTCTTATATCAATAAATCCAACTCAAGTGAAATATCAACTGAAACACAAGTAACTCAAAGGATGTTCGAGATATCCATCCTCTAAGGATCCGTGGAACTATCTACTATGTAGTACAATATGCTATTATAATATGTCTATAGTAAAGTAAACTATTAAAATAGCATTAAGGCGTTACCCATATCCCCCCAACACATTTTATAGTGCCATAGTGTATATAGTACCGTAATACCCCTAAAAAATGTAGGCTACCAAAGGGCACTCCATAGGTACGACACAAAACAAACTCGTAGTGGTCTCAATATGGTAGGTGACACAACACAACTAGGCAATGCCAGGGTAGATATACCAATTACACTTCCGAGTTGTTGGTAATGCAAAGCCACAGCAATCGCCCAACTCGATCCACACTCTAAAAATCCGAGGATGCACCTAATCAATCATAAAGTAATAGAATGGTATCGACGAAGTGTGTCTGATTAGAGGAGCTACCTCACTTGGCCCATCAATTGCTCATGTTTTACCCACCTTAAGCCGACTCACGGGAGTCAGGTCCACGTATATACCTCATATAGGATTGTCGCCAACCATCCTACTTCATTCTGGAATCTCCACCGCGTACACAATTGTTAAAGTGGTTTTCGGCATTGGCAGAGAGTATGACAATAATTGATCCCGGTCTCTTTAACAACCAAACGTTATCATAACACAATGGTCATTTCAAAATGTCATGTCTATTTCAAAACCATATCAATTCAAAATCATCATTCACTTAAAATATATCCATTTCCAAAATCATAGCACATCAAAGTTATAACACTTTAGAAATCATAAAACATAGAAATTATACACTTTGGAAATCATAATACTTTGAAATCATAACACTTTCCTCTTAAACAGTTTAGATATTAATAATAATATACATAACAAAATAGTTTATATAATAAAATAATTTGTATATAAAATAATTATAATTTAAATAGTTTATATTAAAATAATTAGCATATTAAAATAGTTCTATATTAATAGTTTATATAAAAATAATTTATAAAATAAAATATCTTTATATATTAAAATGCTGTATATAATAAAAATAATTTCCTCAAAGTTAACAAATCGATTCAGATTAATTCAAATTCCAAAATCCCATTTAAATAAAATCTTTGTTCTTCCATTTCAATTCGATTCGAATCTCAATAACCATTTTTATCGATTTCAAATATAGATTTGAACTACAAAATAAACTATTTCAATTTCAATAGGTTTCCAAAGTTTTAAAATATTTAAACCTTTACAATAACTAAATTTGATAAATTCATTTATATTTCAAATTCAACTTTACTATTATTTAATATTGAAATGTTCACTTAGTCAAATCAAATATTATTTAAATAAAACCTTATTAAAAATAAACTAAATATACCCTTTAATTTATCTAAACTTGCAATATTCATTTGATCGCTTTAAATCAAAATCAAGTTATAGAATCATGTCTTTAAATATCAAGTTCAATAGGTTTCAGATCGATTTTAATTCAGTATAATTCTTAAACAAATACAAATACCATTTCAAATCAACTTCAAATTCATCTTCCCAACCTCAATTTTGAAATTATTATAATCTAATTTTAAAATATAAATTTAAATAAATACTTAAACACATTATATACTAATTAAATCAAACTTTATTAAATTAAATTTTATTATTAAATTTATATTATATTAAAACTTATTTTATATAATTTAAAATAGTAAAATTATAAGTAAAAATCTTAAAAATTATATCTTCATACTAACTTATAAATTTAGAATTTTCAAACATATAACTTTAAAAATCGAAATTCTAAACCTTTATAAAAATAACCTTTCATTATTTATATAAAACCATATATTTCTTTTCAAACTTTGAAACTCATTTTCGATATATAAATATATATATATATATAAACCAATGATGTTTGTATAAAATTTTCTATCCTATGGTCAATGGATACAAATATTTATCATTTCAATCCACAATTTAAATATTTACGGGTATATATCTTTTCAACCCGCAATCCCAATTCAACTCAATGAAAATCTCTTGGGTTTATCTTTTCAACCCATAATGACCTATTTTACAATACCATTCAGTAGTGTATCATTTCAACCCATAGGGAATTCTATACTGCAGGGGACTTGCAAAGTGAGAACAGTGATGATAATAATATAACATATCAATAACAGACATATATTATCAATAACAGATCATGGTGTCAGATGTCACATGTGAATAGCTATAAATAATAACAAATCATATATATATATATATATATATAGCAATTAAGTAATTAGCAATAGCATATTTCAATTGTCGTTTCAAGTGAAATCAAATTTAATAAATATAAGAATGTTAATCTTGAGCGATTACTCACCTTTTGAGGCTAGAGAGATGAACAAGAATGTAAGTGAATTATGAATCCAAACATGGATTTCAAAGAAAAACAAGATAGGCATGAATTCAAAGATCAAAGCAAGGCTGGAATCGATGAGAACAATCAATCAGTTTGATAGAAATAGAATATATATATTTTATTATTTTATAAAATCAATATTTTAACTTTAACACCTATAAAATAAAATCTATATATAGATTTATATATTTGGAAACCAAACTCCAGTAAATTTATTTATATGAACTAATATATGAATATATATATATATATATAAAAACTTACATCCACATATAACTTACTATCTTATATATATGAACTGACATATATGTATAACTTACATAAAACAACATATATACGCTAACATATATAAAATATACATATAAACTAACAGATAAAGTAGACCAACATATTATTACTACAAACATATATAAATAACTTTATCGAAATCATTATATATATATATATATAAAATAAAAATGACAATCGTAATATCTTTATAATATATACTATATATAGCTAACTACCGTAAACCTATATATATAACCATCATATCCTAACTTACACAATCATATATATAACGTGCCATATATATTAGATATTTATATATATTATATATGCAGATTTAATATACACAACAACATATGCAGACCTATGGATTAACTACAACTAATATACTATGCAGGTTAATATAAATGCATAGACAAAACCAATAAATACAAGTAAATGTATTTTAAATCTGACCTTGTATATAAACATGCAAACTAACACATTATTTGGTAAACATTAAAACTGCAAACATAAGACTTTGTAATATATATTAACTAACTTTATATATCTGTATGTATACATAAAACAATAATTAAATAAACAAACATATTATTACTGACATAACTTAATCTAACTAACATATATATTTTAAAACATATAAACTGACATATGCAATATATAAACTAATATACTCAAACAACTTAAAACAAATATATATATATATATATATATATATATATCTCAACAATATATATTACCTCTAACAATAATGTGTGTGTGTATATCTTTATACTATATTTCAAAACCAACTTACATTCTTACATAAATATACATGCAAAAGAGGAGGCCAAGCAAACTTGAAGGTAGCTGAGCTTGCGTGAAGAGGGGAGCTTGGAGTTCGATAGAGAGGCGTTCACGTGGGGTGGTGGAGGATCTGGGATGCGAGTGTGGTTGGGTTTCGAAAGACTTGAGTGGAAGGCCGAGATGGCTGTAGTGGTTGCCACTTGTTTGCATAGTGTTGCGGAGGCGAAGGAAGGTGCTAAAGTCAGCTGCTAGGCTGTGCGCCGGAGTTGCTTGGCTATGGAGAGGAGGCAAGGTGATCACGGGTAAGGCTTGTTGATGGGAAGGGAAGTTAGAAGAAATATGGGGAGAGAAGGAGTGGCTAAAGGTAAAAGAAGAACAAGTATTTTGAAAAGAAAATAAATTTTCCTTTCACCATCGAATGTAATATCTACTGCGTTGAAGTCAGGAAATAGCAGAGACCAAAGAAAGTGAACAGGAAAAAGGAACTAAAATTTCCTGGGAATATAAAACAGATGGCCATTCGATTTCTCAGATTGGACATACGAAAAGGTAAAAGAAAGACCAAAGGTTCATAATTATGGGTATCGATACAGTTATCCATTTCGTTGGTTCTGCCATGTACCAAAAATCAAAACACAGAAGTGAATATATCTTAGAGATCAGCATGACGAGACAATCAAAACAGTACATAGATATAAGTGATACGACCACTAACAAAAATCGATATTCGGAATCGAAAACGTCGCTAAAACGCCGTAATTAAGATAAACGGAGCAATAGCAGTCCTAATTTGATGAAATAAAATATGAAATCTCACTCAAAAGATGATTTATAAATTTATTATATAAAAATATTTAGGTTTGGAAAATATTTTATTATCATCAAATATTTACTGATTTAAATTTAAATAAAATTACACAAGAAAATAAACTTACATATTATCTAATGAAAATTTAACATTTGCTGTGTTTAAATAAATTTATTCCAAATATCAAATTTTATTTCAAAATTCAATTATATAAAATTTCAGTAAATTACATTATTTAAAACTATTAAATTTTATGGGTCGTTATAGAATTAAATTGAAATAACCGATTCACTTGGTCATAGGATAGAAAATCATATACGGACATCGGATTGGTTAAATTAAATGATTTTAAGATTTTAGTTTTTCGATTTTTGAGAAATAAAATCGAATTTATGGAAATCAAATTATTTTTGAACTGGAGCTCGAAATGTTGAAATTTTAATTTGGTAAACGAAATTGTTTAAATATTCGAAGTTGAGATTTTTAAAGTTATAATCGAAATATGACGTGAATTTCAGAAATTGATTTGTTTTAAAAGATTGGACTTTTATTCGAACTTTGAATATTGCTAAGTGATATAAAACGATATATCGAAATTGAGCTTCGAATTTAATTATATTTGAAAATTCAGATTTTTAGTTGAATATTGAAGGAAATCGATTTAAGTGTTTTGAATCGATATTCTAGAAATCGAACTCGGAATTGATTTAAATTGAAATTGTTTAAATTTGGAATTGGAGTTGAAATTAGTTTGGAATTGGAATTTAAATTAATTTGGAATTGGAATTGAAATTAATTTGAATAAAACTTAAATTTATTTGGAATCGAAGTAAAATCAGAATGGAAACTGAAACTGATTTGAATTGAGAATTGGATTAATTTGAAATTAATTTGAATAATTTGGAATTGGAATTGAATCGATTAAATCAGAATGGAAACTGAAACTGATTTGAATTGAGAAAATTTGGAATTGAATCTGTTTGACTTTGAACTATTTTCAAATAAATTATTTTAAAATAAATTATTTAAAATCTATTTTTTTAAATATTGAAAGTTATTTGACTTTTTCCTGGCTATTTACTATATAAACTATTTTAATGCTCAAACTATTTTAATTGTTTAACTATTTTACAACTATTTAAACTATTTTCTAAAAATTCAAACCGGTCAAAAGGGTGGAATGTTTATATCTAAATCTGAGATTTAAATGCGAATTGGGTTAAACGAAATTATAACCTTAATTGTAATTCGAATCAAATTTTGAAGTGAAATAGATATATCGAGCTGAATTAACATTTTGAAGTAAAATATGATTTTTGAAGAGAATATGATGATTTCGAAATGGATTTGATTTTTGAAGCGAATATGATAATTTCGAAATGGATATAATTTTTGAGTAAATATGATTATTTCGAAATGGATTTGATCTTGAAGTAAATATGACATTTTGATATCAAGTACGAATTGTTTGTCAAAATATAAAAGTAACTACCGGTGTGAAAAATGACGTTTGGTTGTTAAGGAGACCAGGGCCTTTTATTGGCATACTCTCAGTCAATATTGGAACCACTTTAACAACTGTGTACGCAAAGGATGATATCCGTAATGTAATGGTTGAATTGGCGAACGTTTACTGGAATGAAGAAAGTGAACGATGATGGATAGCTTTGACACTTGTGTCATAATTAAAATGACTAAAACAAGAGCCTATGTCTAGCCAGTATGGTTAGCTACCTTACCAACATTGAACCATTGTATTACTATTGCGATTTTGTATTCAATGGGTGCACCTTTTGTTTGGATTGATGGTCGCGGTCGGCCATGGATGGGTTACGACCAGCCAAAAAGGGTAAACTGGTAGAATCATACATTGGGAATTGCCTCACATGCCTTGTCATATTTATCCTTATATGAGCCCATTACGACTTTGGTTTAGTACTGTACCTATAGGGAACTTAATGGCTACCGATGTTACTAGTTGTGCTATAGGGCCTGTATAGACTACGTGTTATAAAAATGTGTTAAGGAGGATGAATGTAAAGCCTTAATGCTATTTTGATATTTATTTTACTGAGAGACATTTTCTATTATAGTGTATACTATTATATATAAATAGTTTAACAGATCCGTAGGAGGTGAAAAATCCCGAACATCTCTTAAGTTATTACACTTATATTTCGTGATACCGAATTGACTTACATAAGAGTATTTTTGTCCTGACTCGAGTGTTTTGTCTTTTTATTATGCTCGGGTCAGCCCTGAGTTTTTCAGTGTATTGAAGATCATTTTCTTGAGGTTGAAGATGAAGATTTGGTATATTATTATTATTATTATTATTATTATTATTTCTGCATCATGTTGCCTGCTGCATTATTTTTATTTATCCCTGTTGTATATATAACTCTGATAAATGTTGTGTAGACTATAATCAAATGTATAATATAAACAGCTTCATGAATTGTTTATTTGACTATTATATTTTTTCGTTCGGCTATGAGACTCTTTGTTTGGTTTCTTCTTCTTTTCATATTTTTCTTAATTTTTCCCCATTGATTATCTGCGTTCTGGAATGTTTAAGTCAGAGATGTGTGTCTGCTTAGGCACCTGGTGGGTGCCGCATGATAGGGGGTTTTCGCATTTGGTTTGTTAGCTAGCGGATGACTCTTACTCCTACATGTCCTTAGGTTGGTTTAGTCGAAAGGCTGGCCATAAATGCAGAACACAGGTACAACTATGTGCTACGGTGGGTTTACTCACTGGCTGGTGAAGGTTGAAAAGCCTAGCCGACTCGTCACAATTGGTATCAGAGCAAGGTTTACCAATAACCTTGGCTTTATGGGGTTTAACAAATTAGAGATGGGGTAGTGATACCCTAGAATGAGTCTGTTTGAGTGTACATACATGAGAGAGCACACTTGTTAGTGTTATAAAATGTTTTATATTTTGTTTACTTATCTGTCGAGTTGTTTATGAATTCTGGTCAGTGCGTGGGACGCCATATTATCGACAGGGGTTTATAAACTCTTAAACGAGGCTAGTCGACATAATATTGTTGTAAAATAAGGTAAATGAAATAATTTTACCTAAATTACATCTTATATATAAAAAATGTCATTTTTTAATGAAATTGTTGTTAGGAGATGATAATATTCAATTATCATCAATTATTAATTGAATTAAAATAAAATGAATACTTAATGAATTTTATTTTATGAAGCATTTGATAATTAAATTGAAATCAATTAGAATAAGAAAGAGTTAAAATGAAAAAGTGTTAAATAAATGAAATAGTTTGGTAATAAGATAAGGAAATTTGTACAAGCATATTTATAATATAGCTTATATATTTTTTTGAGAATTTTAGAATTTAAAATCCTTTGGTTTTCAAAATTGTTTTCAAAGCCTTCAAAATTAATAATATTATTATTTGTAAGTGTTTTGACTCAAAAAGTATTTTGGAAATATTTCTTTTGAAAAAAAATAAAAGTATTAAACTCGCTTTGGTTGCTAGGAAATAATTCTAGGAATGACTACAGCATCACCAATATTCATTGCCGAGTTTCTGAGTGAGAATTGCTACCAAAAGAAATTTATTTTCTATTAAAACCAGTTTTGACTGTGAAGAATATTTCAAGCACGATTTGATAAATATATGAAAATAGTTTTGAACTTGTAACTGAAAATAGTATAGATTAAAATAAGTTTATAACTTGTAAATTTGAACTGGAAAGTAAAATTTAAATTTAAATTGTTGAATATTTATGGTTAAACAAACAGAAGAAAATTTTGAATCCGAGACACGAAAAAGTAAGATTAACTTAAGAAATGTTAAATAAATTGAATAGTGGAATAAAGTAGGTAAACATAGTTTAACTCATGAAAGTCTAAATAAAATATGAAATGTAATTGAAATGAATTAGATAAAATAATAAAATGAAATTTTAATAAACATATAGATTTGAGAATATTAAGCTAAAAACAAATTTTAAATTTGGTTGAATGTGAATGATAAGAGGAAAATATTTAAACAGAGTGAAATAAAATGAGAAATGGATAAAATGAAATAAAATTTAATTTAATAAAGATCAAATGAATTGAATTGCATTTGAATATAACTAGATAAATTTGTTGAGTAAATTAATTCCACTTAAGCTATAAAATGAATACAACTTGAATTATAAATTGAAACGCAATTTGTGTTGTGAAAGAAATTAAATAAAAATAAATGAGTGTAAGTAAAATTAATATGGTAAATTGAATTTAGTTTACAATTGTATGAAAATAAGTCAAATACAAATGAAATGAGTTTTTAATAAATCAAATGTTATCTAATTGCATATGAACTATAAGATGAAGTTAACTTAGTAAGTTGAATGAAACTGATTGTGAGAAAAGAAGATTTAATAATATAAACCGGAAATTGTAAAATAAAATTTACTTAAGTAAAATTATTAATATGTGTTCAAATTTACGAAATAAACTAATGAAGTGAATCAATGGTTTAATAAGAATTTATGTCATGGAACAAAAATAAAATGATTTGAAATTTTGTAAAATGTTTATGATAAACTTAAATGGTCAGAAATAATATTAGTATTAAAATGCTAAGTGATAATGAAATAATTTAACTTAACAAGGTTAAATGGAATGAAAATTCATTGGATGATAAATAAAATGAATGTCATCAAAATAAATATTAATCAATTGAAAGTAAATCGATTGAATGTAAATACATTAAATTCTAATCAATCAAATGTGAATGCAATAAATGTTAGTTGATTGAATAAAAATGGAATGTGTTATGGAATCAATTTTTTTAAATGTAATTAAATATATGAATTACTGAAATGAAATAATGGAAGTGAAAAAAATAAATGTGACTATAAATGAATGTAAATTAATAGAATGTGAATTCATTAATGTTGATAAGTGCATGTCAATCAATTGGAAGTAAATAAATTGAATGAAAATCATCTAAACGTGAATCTAATTGAATGAAAGTTGGTTGAATGCAAATAAATTGAAATGAGTCAATTAGATGTTAATAAAAATTGGACGTTAGAAGAAATGATAGTGTATAAATTAAATATTGACATTGAAATGTAAATTGGTGACAGATTGGGTTAATTTGATGAATATCAATGGTTGAATGGTTTCTTTTATTGTAAATCATTGTTTTAACTATTTTGGACTGCATATGATTGTTGTATGTTGTGTTTGTGTTTGTGCTTATGTTTTGTATTCAAAATCATGTTATATGGTTCTATTTAACTCATATATGTCTTATTTATCTTATTATAAGCAACTAATATTCTAAATTGAGTTGAGAGGTACATAAGAAGACCGTTTGGACGTATACGTGGATTTATATGCTATTGCTTGCTTAATATAAGCTAACCCGCTTGTATTATTAATAATAAGGTACATATCTTGGATTACATATCACGATTTTATATTTTCCCTTCGGGATGCCTCATCATTGAGATGAGATGTATATTTGATATATATTGGGTATATTTGTGTTATATATCATATTGTAAAACATTTCTGATCGAGCTGTGCAAAGAAGACTCTGCAAAAAATTTCCATAGATCCGAGAGTTAGAAATATTTTAAAGTTTTAAAATTTTATAGCTTGTTTTTATATATAAGTTATATTTTTTGTAAAACCGATATTGGAGTGGTGTAGTTGAAGCAAAGTAATAGTTTTGCAAATAAGATGTTTATGTTTTATAAGTTAATTATTCTGAGAAAATATATCGTATGTTAAATTATGTACTTAACTCCTTTCCGAGGATGAAAAGTTTTGAGTGGGGGAGTATGTAACGGTCCATATTTTTACCATTCTTTTGAAAGGAAATTCGATTAGATTTAACCTTGAGTTAATTTGGGAATTTAAAATTTAATTTAAAATTAATGTTGCATGCGATTGATCGAATGAATAAAATCTGATATAAAACGGTAATTTTAAGCGATTTGAAATTTAACTTAAAATCAAACGTTAATAAAATAGTAAAAATGTTGGTTTTAGAAATTTAAATATTTTACATGAAATTATTTTAGAAAACTTTATAACAAAAACGTCGACGTTCGTTTCGTCGAATTTCGATTTCGTTAGCTCTGTTTAAATCGATTTACGGTAGCGACAACAGATATGGTGTAAATAACGAATTTTCACCCAAGCATTAAATAACTAGTTTTCTGTGTGCTAACATGTTCGTGTAGACACACTAAGCACAATGTTTTTTCGTTTTGCGTGTTTGGACTTTCAGTTTGTTTTGTGCGCTGTTTTTAATACGAGATAACGGTTGTTACTATTATTTAGATAGGGTATTGTATGCTACAAAGATTTTAATATAAAGTTTATATGAAACAGATGTTCGAAAAAAAAACAAAAAAAAACAAGCATATATTTATATGTTGAATAGTTCACAAAATGAAATGGTATCTGTACACGTTAATAGTATTTGAATTGGTAGAGGCTGATTACACGTTCCACATTCCTATTCATGCTTCTTTCTTGTTCACGTTGCCACATAGTCTTTTTCCTCTATCTTTATACTGTACTGCTGCAAAATAATGTATTCGAACAGAATAAAGCACAATAGCTTACAATTATTTTTATATAAACTTCATCTTATCAGCCGATTCCTCGCCCGCCTCTCACCCTCCACGTCTGCCACCGCCTTGCAACCCACTGCCGCACCCCTGCCCGCCTCCGCCGAACCTTCCACCACTAGCATCCGCCGCATCCTTTCTTAAAAAAAGAAGAAAACAAATTGCAAACCGTTCACCTCTCCTGCCGACCCCACCGCATGCGCCACCACCTCCTTCCAACACCTGCGACACCTACTGTCGCCAAACGAACCAACCTTGCCTTGTCCCGAGCTCGTTTGCGCCATCCATTGCTTCAAGACGTGCATATATATATATATATATATATATATATATATATATAGAATAATTTAAAAAAAGAAGGAGAAGTTGATGTCCGGATTATCTATATCACATGTATGAGTTTGATCGTGGGTTGTTGATTCGGGTCATACCGCGTCTAAGCCGTATCATGGGTCATATCGAGTTATCGTCATTGAGGTAAGTGTTTATACGCTCATAAGTGCTGAAATAATTTTTTATGTTCGTTAAATTTATGTCATGAAGAAATTTAAATTTATTGATTGTTATTTGATAGGTTTAACTGACATTTAAATTGACATCTGAATTAATTGTTAGAATTTGAATTGACAGTTAAATTGAATTATAATTTAATTGCCCATAATATACCCGATAATTATGAAGTTGTTGTGATTTTTATTTACTGTTTGGATGACTGGTTGTGATGGATGCTATTAGTTGATATTTTAGACGTTTATTTATTTTGATATATCATGGTATCATCCTGTATATTATTTGCAGTATATAAAACTGTAAATTGAATTATTTTAAATAAATTAAAAAAAAGGTTGAAATGATATATACCTATGGCATTTCTTTTAGATTGAAATGATATATATCCATTCGTGGAATTAAATTGAAATAACTGATTCACTTGGCCATATGATAGAAAATTATATACAGACATCAGATTGGTTAAATTAAATAATTTTAAGATTTTGGTTTAAAATTATTGAAATTAATTTTGATTTTTAAGAAATAAAATTGATTTTATGGAAATCAAATTATTTTCGAACTAGTACTCAAAATTTTGAAATTTAAATTTGGTCAACGAAATTGTTTAAATAATTGAAGCTGAGATTTTTAAACTATATGACGTGAATTTCAGAAATTGATTTGTTTTAAAAGATTGGACTTTTATTCGAACTTTCACTATTGCTAAGTAAAAGTGATATAAAACGATATTTCGAAACTAGGCTCGAAATTTAATTATATTTGAAGATTTGGATTTTTAATTGGATATTGAAGGAAATTTGATTTAAATGTTTTGAATTGATATTTCGAAAATCAAACTCGGAATTGATATAAATCGAATTTGTTTAAATTTGGAATTGGAGTCGAAATTAATTTGGAATGGAACTTAAATTAATTTGGAATTGGAAGTGAAATTAATTTGGAATTGGAATTGAAATTAGTTTGGAATTGATATTAAATTTATTTGGAACCAAAGAAAAATTCGACTTGGAATCGGAATGAAAATTGAAACTGATTTGAATTGGGAAAATTTTGAATTTAATCAGTTTGACTTTGAACTACTTTCAAATAAATTATTTTAGTGTAAACTATTTAAAATCTATCTTTTTAAATATTCAAATTAATCTGATTTTTTCCAAGCTATTTACTATATAAACTATTTTAATACTCAAACTATTTTCTACAAAAATATTTTAACTATTTACCTATTCTAAAACTATTTAAACTATTTTCTAAATATTCAAAGTGATCAAAAGGGTGGAATGTTTATATTTAAATCAATGATTTAAATGGGAGTTGGGTTAAAGTTAAATTATAACCTAAATTTTAATTCGAATCAAATTTTAAAGTGAAATAGATATATCGAACCGAATTGACATTTTCAAAATATGATTTTTGAAGAGAGTATGATGATTTCGAAATGGATTTCATTTTTGAAGCGAATATGATGATTTCAAAATGGACATGATTTGTGAGTAAATATGATTATTTCGAAATGGATTAGATTTTGAAGCGAATATGATATTTTGATATCAAGTAGGATTGTTTTTCGAAATATAAAAGTACCTACTGGTGTGAAAAATGACGTTTGGTTGTTAAAGTGACCGGGACCTTTTATTGGCGTACTCTCTGTCAATATTGGAACCATTTTAACAACTGTGTACACGGTGGATGATATATATAACGTAGTGGTTGGATTGGCAAACGTTTACTGGAATGAAGTAGGAGAACGATGACGGATAGCTTTGACACTTGAGTCATAATTAAAATGACTAAAACAGGAGTCTATGTCTGACCAATGAGGTTTGCTTCCTCTAGCGACGTTGATCCCTCGTACTACTATTGTGATTTCGTATTCGATGTTGGATTGATTTCGCGGTCGGCCACGGATGGGTTACAACATGCCAGAACGGGTAAATTGTAGAATCCTACCTTGGGCATTGCCTCACGTCCGTTGTCATATTTATCCTTATATGATCCCGTTATGACTTTGGTTTTGTATTGTACCTATACGAAACTCACTGGCTACCGATGTTACTGGTTGTGTGTAATGACCCGCATTTTTTGGATTATCAAAATATTGAATTTAATAAGATTTTGTAATTTAATATTGAAAAAAAAAATTTGATTTATTAATGAGAATAATAACTAGAATGAAATTTAATAATTTAATTTAAGGCAATTGATAACTATTTTAATGCAATTTCAATTAATTGAAATGTTTGTAAGCATAAACTTTGGGTATAAATTGTAAACAATGAAATAAACCAAATGTTGTATTAATTGGTGAAATAATATGTAATTAATTGTAATTTGATAAAATCTGTGTTGTAAGTAGTTGTAACATTTGTTTGTAGATAATAAACTTATAAATGTGATTAAATTAAGTAAAAGGGGATAATTGTTATTTGTTACCTATATATTCAATTAGTTGAATTAAATTGTAAATCAATTGCAATTAAATGTAATTTAGTATTATGTTAATAGGAGTTAAGACGATAACTGTAAAATGTGAATGTAATAAAAGGTCTAGCAATGTCAATTATATTCATAAGGTAATAATTGACTTAATAATAAGAGTGAAATCAAGATAAATGAATTTAATGGGATTTTGAATTATAATTAACGAATTACAATTGAAGCAGAACACTGTAATTAGTGTAATATTCAGCGTTGAATTGATATGGAAATTTTCTTTAAAGGATTTTAAATTAATAAGTAATCAAAAATGATAAAATCTATTGGTTATTAAATTTGAATTTGAAAGGTGATAAAAATAAATTTAATAATAATTTATTTAATTAACATGAAAATAGCCATTTTGGCCACTGTCTCGAATTTCGATGAAACCGATTTCATTGGATTCATAACAATTTATTGTAGGATTTCAAGTTTCGTAGCGATCAGACTTGTCGTTTAATTGTACGGGCTCGAAACGCGTAGAAATCAATTTAATGAAATCAATTTGGAAAAAGCTGATTTTAGAAGCTAACTTCTTCATATAGTGGAATTAGGACTTGAAACTTATTTCATTGCGTTTAAAAATATCAAAAACGTCTATTTTGATATATGGGATGACCTGCTTTCATTTCGGAAGCAGAACAGGCTTTCTGGGTCGCTGTTGTCGTTACGAACTAATTCGATATGCTATTTTTTCTTATCGGGCCTTGTCCATATAAGTAGTCTTGTTTTCCAAACCCCAGTAGTCATTTTCTTATTTCTGTATGTATAATTCTACGTGACTGTTCCTTTCCTCTTCCTCAATGCAGAAACCAAATTCCTAAATCCAAACCCTAATTTCAAATTTTCAAATCAATTTCAAAATTCAAACTCCTCCAAACCATGACATATTATATACCATTTCAAAGCTCTCGACGATCGTAATCCAATGGTGTAATTCGTTTTCACGATCGGATCACCGTTTTTCTAGAAATCAGTGATTTGTTCTCGTCCGTCCATGGGCCATGGCCTCATTTAACAGTGGATCTTCGACGATGGCTCGATCGGAGGGCATGGGCACGTAGAGGGTGATGAGCAGGTTTGATCCATATAGCTACTTCATATCATAGGGCCAAGAATTCTCAACGAACGTCATTCTATCAAGCAGTGGACGCATGCAAATAGAGGTGGTTCTAGGAGGCCAGAGGCGTTCGCATGGACGGCGTGGGTGCGCCTTCGAGTGGGGGTCTCGGGAATGTGCTCTGATCGTGGTGATAGGCGGTGGTGTGGCGGCGAAAATTGGTCAAAGGGTTGTGTAGGAGGCAGCGGCAAGCTTCATCTCGAGCGAGGTTAACGTGAGATTGAGCTAGGGTTCTTGGTATCACCTGTTGTACAGGCGATGACATGGTTAACGTATTCTTTTGTTTATTTCAATCTGATTTAATTTCAATTAAATCGCTCTAACTTACATATATTTTGCATACGAACTCGAATTCGTGTGCTGTTTATTCCGCTGGGATCATATTGAAATTCTGCACATTCTGGAACTCGTTCGGACAATGAGACTATTGAATTTTGGGACTTATTTTGGATTTCAAACTGATTTGAAATCAAAAGTGAGTGTTTTAACAAACTCACAACTACTAGATTATCTTATGCTTGTTAAATTGAATTTATGATGCGATTAGAAATTGATTAGTTGATGTTTGGTATATTTAAATTGTCATTCCAGTTAAATATGACTTCTATTGAATTTAATCGCTATTAAATTTAGTATTGAATATTAATTGTCAATCAAATACTTGTTTTGATAATCAGTTAATTGTTATTACTGATTGGTTGATTTGAATGATGATTGCAATGGATGTTTAATTGTTGATATTGGATGACTGGATGTTGTGTTATTTTATACATATATATTATTATAACACTACAAGTTCCCTATAGGTTGGAATGATACATACCCGAACGATCTGATAGATTAGGGAGAAATCGTAATAGGTTGAAATGATAAACTCGAGCGATTTCATGGATTTGAAGTTAAATTTGGGATTTCGAGTTGAAATGATATATACTCACAAATTTCAAAATTATTACGGATTGAAATGGTAAATATTTGTATCACTTGACCATAGGGTAGAAAATTATATACGGACACCGAATTGGTTAAATTAAATGATTTCAAACCCTTAAGTTTTGAATTCGATTAAAGGATATTTTGAAATAGAATTCGATTTACATAAACTGGGTTGTTTTAAATGAATTGTTTAAAGGATTTACTTTGAAATTTTGGAATTGTTTTAAGTGAATTGCTTAAGGATTTAAATTGAAATTCTAAAGTTGAATTTGAAGTATAAACGAAATTTATCGAAATAGAGTTATTGAAATATTTAAAATTGTAACTTTGAAATCTATTGAAATTGGAATAGCTTAAATTGATACTTAAATATTTGAAAATTAGGTTTTGATTTGAAATCTGGATGTGGTCCAGATTTGTTGAAATGGAAGAAATTGTTAAATTTGATCTTAATTTCAAATTTTTCATTTTACAATAAACTTTTTAAAGATATATCATTTAAAAATCCTGATTATTAATATTTTCAAACTATTAAGCTAATTTAATCTATTTTAAACTATTTTAATCAATTTAAACTATTTTAATTTATTTTAATCTATTATAATCTATTTAATCAAATTTAATCTATCTTTACCTATTTTAAACTAATTAATCCATATTTGATCTATTTTAAATCTATTTAATCTATTTTAAATTTATTTAATCTATTTTAAATTTATTTAATCTATTTTAAATCTATTTAATCTATTTTAAATCTATTTTAAATTTATTTAATCTATTTTAAATTTATTTAATCTATTTCAAATCTATTTAACCTATTTTAAATCTACTTAATTTACTTTAAACTATTTAATTTATTTTAAACTATTTAATTTATTTTAAATCTATTTAAACTATCTTCAGTCCATTTAAACTATTTTAATCTAATTTTTTTGAGTATTTTTACTATCTAAAAATTTATTTTAAAATATGCTAAACTAATTTAAACTATTTATAACTCTCCATATTATTTTCTAAATTCCAGATTATGTAAAGTGGAAGTGTTTGTATTTAAATCCTCGATTTTTAAAGCAAATATGGTTAAATGATGTTATAACTTTGGGATTTGAAATGATATTGGCTAGTGAAATGACATATTTGAGTAAATGTGATGATTTTGAAATGAGGATTTAATTAACCTATCTTATCGGTATGATTTCGAAAGTGAATACGATTTCAAAAGTGATATGGTTTGAACTGAATACGTTATTTTGATATTAATTATGAATCAGTTTTGGAAAGTAAAAGAACCATACGGTGTGAAATAAGCGTTTGGTTGTTAAAGAAACCGAGATCGAATATTGTCATACTCTATGTCAATAGCGAAAACCACTTTAAAAATTGTGTACGTGGTGGAGATTCCAGAATGACGTAGGATGGTTTGGCGAACGATTCTATATGAGGTATTTACGTAGCCCTGACTCTCATGAGTCAACTTGATGTGGCTAAAACAAGAGCTATACCAGGCCAAGTGAGGTTGCACCTCCGATCAGACATGCTTCTTCGATACCATATTATGACTTTATGATTAATTTGGTGGCCACCCCTCGATTTGATTGTGGGAGTATGTTCCGAGGTTGGCGGTAGTAGCTGCTATGCGTTACCACCAATCCGAGAGTGCAAATGGTAGAATCCTACTCTGGCATTGCCTTGCATGCCATGTCACAAGACCTATTGCGCCTTCTACGAGTTTGGTTTGTACCGTGCCTATGGAGTGCCCTTTAATAGTCCTATAGTTTATGGAGGAATTACGGTAGTGTATAGACTACAGGAATATACAAAAATGTGTTAAGGGGGATATAGGTAACACCTTAATGTTATTAATACTTTACTTTACTGTAGACACTATTATAATAGTGTATTGTACTTTGTTTGTAGATAGTTTAATAGATCCTTAAGATATGGAAATCTCGAACATCTCTTAAGTTATTGCACTCACGTTTGACACTGGATAGGAGATGTCAAATTCCATAAGCATCTTCGACGCCATTACACTCATATTTATTTACTATTGATTTAACTTACATAAGATCTTTTAGTTCTTACTCGAGTGTTTTTCCTTTTCAATTCGCTCGGGTCAGTCTGAGCTGTTTATTTTATCAAAGAATGCTTTTCTAGAGGACGAAGATGAAGATTTAGTACTATGTTATTTATTTTATTTATTCCATTGCATCATGTTATTCCGATGCATTATTTATTTATTCATGTTGTATGTAACTCGAATCTGTATTGTAAAAGTGTAATCAATTATTATTTGCAAAACAACTTCATGAACTGTTTATTTGATTATTATATTTTATCATTCCGCTGTGAGATTCTGTTTTTTGTATTCTTTCTTTCTCTGCTTTTCTTATTTACCCCATAGCAATCCTCCCTTTTGAATGGTTTGAGTCCAACATGTGTGGTTTATTGTCAATTTGAACCGTCCAAAAAGGTGGGTCGTTGCATTGTGTTACAGGTCCTACATAGACTACATGCTATAAAAATGTGTTAAGGGGGATGAATGTAAAGCCTTAACGCTATTTTTATATTTATCTTACTGATAGACATTATCTATTATAGCGTACACTATTATATATAAATAGATTAATGGATCCTTAGAAGATGGAAAATCCCATAACTTCTCTTAAATTATTGCACTCATATTTTGTGATACTGATTTGACTTACATAAGAGTATTTAGTCTTGACTCGAGTGTTTTGTCTTTTCCTTACACTCGGATCAGCCCTGAGTTTTTCAGTGTGTTGAAGATCATTTTCTAGAGGACGAAGACGAAGATTTAGTATATTATTATTATTATTATTTCTACATCATGTTGTCTGCTGCATTATTTTTATTTATCCCTATTGTATATATAACTCTAATAAATGTTGTGTAGACTATAATCAAATGTATAATATAAAAAGCTTCATGACTTATTTATTTGTGTAACGACTGCGGATTTTGCCCGCTCGAAAATCGACATCCATACTTCAAATCGTATTCGAATGCCATAGATTCGACCGTTCAAATCCGATTCGCCGGAGCTTATAACAACATTAAGTAAATAACACAGCGGAATAAAAATAATAATACATTGATATACAGCTTTGATACAATATCTAATACAACAGATGATCCAATAGATATCAATATACATCAGAGATATGATACAATAAATAGCAGCGGAAAAGAAAATAGATAGTCTTCAACGAAGAACTCCAGATCTGTAACTCCATCTCCAAGCACCAATCCAGCAATAGCTCGAACTCCCAATAACGATGCACAAAGATAAGCAAGTGCGGTGTGATCCAAAGACTGAACTAGCTCCAGATAACCTACTAATCTGACTATCTGAAAAACCCAACTCTAGACTGCTCGTGTAGAAAATAATGAGCACCCAGAGTTTAGGAAAGAAACAATAAACTCCGGATCAGTCGTGGGACTGGTGTGAGCAACAAAAACAGTTTATCTTTTAAAACATTCAAAGAAATATTTTTTTTAAAGTCAATTCGCAATGCTTTTAAAAATGAGACTACCATAAGACCTCCCGCCACACACACAATGCAAACGCAGACTTGGAGGAGATTTCTTCTTATGATAGTCAAAGATGCTTGATACGCATTAAAAAGAAACATTTGATATTATTATTAGTGCATTGTGTAGGAAAAATCATTTCGAAAGTAGAATATAAATCTTAGCCAGCATAGGTACCATTATATTATGCCTACTATAGCTACCATATTAGATGGCAGGTTCTACAACTAATACTGTATAAGTCTCGTATTGTTTCTTTGGATTTCCAACAAATGGTCAGGCCAAGGAACTTCCCATTGCCACATGAGAACGCCTCTGGATGGACGTCCCCGAGAACCAAACCGGATCTCTACCAACACAAGGCCGGGTTACCCCAAACTGGGTAACAACTGACACGAGTATGCCATCCCCCGGTCCTTTGGGACCTTTAACCGAGCGCTCGTCACCATCATCACACAATCATAACAAAGTGTTTTCAACATGAGTAAGTATCTGGGCTCCATACCATGATACCACCCTTTTCCAGAAGGAAATGCACATACCCTAAAGGGAGCTACCCCTCATAACCTTGCTGCATCTTTCCTGTTTTGACCATTCCAGGGTGTGAGGCTCGACGAAGTTTCGTCCACAAAAACACACTTTATACAAAAGCCGTGCTTTGGGTCAACAAATGATCATAGAAATGATCACCAAGATAGACGATCAAATAAATGATCCTATCACAAATAATCAACACAATGATCATTTCACAGCAACACTCAGCATGTCACATTACCAAATTGGGAATATATCGCTGATAACCTTCAACTATATAACCTCTGAGCTCGTACGTCTCAGAGAAGGGTGTTAAGCTAAGAGAATAAATTCTCCGCCACCAACAGAAATATATTTGAAAGAAATCGGCTTTATATCTCAATTTGTAATGTCAGAAATACTATCCATACATGTCTGTTCTAGGATCGAACAGAACCGAAGGCACTTACAAAGAAGTCCTTGCAATCCGGATATTCACTAATCACGTTCGGACTTCCCATCACATATGGAGTCTCTATACCGGGGACCATTCGATGCAAAGACATTCGACGAGTTGTCCTTACGTTTTCGAAAATATCCGGTCTTCACCACCGGTCTTCAAATGCTATCCATAACGACATATCACATATTCGGAATGGGATATATGACACAAAGGTCCTCTCCCGGCTAAACCGAATAGTGAGCGCAATATTTACAAGAAATATATGGATATTGGGATTTCAATTAAGTCACAACTTAAAACCCAAAAACTTTCCTTTTCAAATGGTTTAAACCAATTACCATTTCAAATCTTTATATTACAAAAAGATTCATTTTATAAAGTTCACCCCGTTTCGTAAAGATCCATTCATAGATTTCAAAACAATTTCCATTCCAATTGGATTAACTCATTGAATCTTTAAATCAAAGATTTAACTCATAGCTTTCAAAATTCGATTAACTTGTTGAATCTTTAAATCAAGATTCAACTTATAGCTTTCAAATCGTTTTCATAACTTGGAATTTATCTTCATTTTCAAACTTGAAATTCTTTTTTAACACAAATTGAACGTTCATTTCTCATGTGAAAGCTTTTATTGTTTGAAAACAAACAGTTTTCGTTTCAGAAAAATCCAATTATATTTACACGAGTTAAAGCCCTTGAATTCTATTCACATCCCAAATCAATACTTTTCAAATAGTTTAACCCATATATAACTGGTATGACATTTTTAATCCCTAGTTTTAAATCATAGAATTCAATTTCAAATCTTGAATTTAAGTTCAAATCAAAATTATTCAACTTCATATTTTATCGAGTTATTCAAAATAAATTTCATCTATGAAATTCCATTTCAAAAGCTTTTCACTTTAAACCCAATCCATTTCCAAAACATTTGAATTCAAATATTCAAATTTAAAACTATTTTCAAAAATCTGTGACTTAATCGATTTCCTCGTGAAATCCATATTGGTGTGTGTATAAGTGTAGTCCAGGGGTTTAACACAATAGTGCAACATCATACAATCATCACAGATCAGAATACAGAAATATAGTTGATAAGCAATATAAAACTTATAACGCTCATCGTCCATTCACAGATTCACAGATAATAAATTACAGATAAATAAGTCACACAGCCCAAAACAAAGCATCACATATCAGGGGTATCAAACGAAACAATTATTCAGCCAAGTCCAAACATTCACAAATGAATTTATTAATCAAATAATTAATTTAAATCGGATGTATCAATTGTTAATCCGGGTTAATTATCATAATCTAATTACAAATTATTTGAAATAAATTCCCTTTCACAATTTATTAGTTAACCCTTAATTATTAACTATAGTTCTTAATTAATGAATCAATTAATCTTTAATTGTTAAGTTAATCTTAACTAATCACATTATTAATTAATCCTCTAAATTTATTAACAAATAATTTACTCAAATTTCAAATCACCATTTAATTGATTTCATTCATTAATTATCTATTAATAACTTGTCTAAGTAATTTTATTTTCAAAATTATTAAGTGATTATTCTGAATTAATTAACTTAAGAAATTTAGATTTTTAATAAATCAAATTAACTCAATTAGTTATGCTAAATAAATAAATTCCATAGTTTCTATCATTAAGTAATTATACTTAGTAATTCCACAATTTATTATCATCAAATTTATTAATCTAATTTATTGTTAAAAATTTAATCACGTAAATTAATTGTTCAGATAATCTTAGTTAATGATTTCATTAACTATTAAGTTTTTTTGATTCCCTTTTAAATAAAATTCCTCACATTAACCATTATTAATTATAAATCGATTTACTATAGAAAATTCATTTCCTTTACTTATGCTTTAATTAACGTTTAAGTGTATATTTAAAACATTACACTTTTAAATCCAAATTTAAATTCCACTTTGAATTTAAAATCCAAAATGATTAACCATTTAAACATTAATCAAACTTAAATTTAATTTATAATCCTTAAAATAAATGTAAAGAACATTTATCATTCAAATTATTTAAAACAATTTAATTTTTTTTTCAAATTTCTTTTACAGAAAAAAAAAACTAAGATTCAGATTCAAATTTGAATCCAGATTTAAAATTAAGTTTAAATCTCTATTTTTATTTATAGCTTTACTTTTTATTTTATTTTAAACTCCTTCGCTTCGAACAAAACACTTGTCTGACCCGAGACTTCCCATTCCATACTTCGAGTCGCACTCGTCCCATACAAACATAACAGGTTCAAATCTGTAGCTCTGCAGAACAACCCATCCCCATCAACTTCGAGTCCCAAACCCCTTTGCTTCGAACAAAACACGATACAACCCGATACAAACGCGAGAACCCGTTCCCTTCTTCCCCCAGAACAAACTGATACACATGATAACCGTGCACCTGCACCACCGCGGCAATCAACTCCGACCCCTCACGATCATCCTCGCCAGTCAACGGCCATCTCCCAATGCCATACCGATCATCAATTCAATTGCAGAGGTCAAAAATCAAAATCGAGCATATGAGCTCAAACTGGAACATATGTCGAATCTGGAAAACGCCTCGTACTCGCCGCCTCTACCACCGGAGATCACGAAACTTGGGCCACGTCTTCGTCAATGCTCAAGATTCCATTACCCAGAACCCCATACAACCCGATCTACCAGTGAAAACGCGGTGATTAAATTTCTCAGATGAACAAAAGCTAGGGTTAAATACTTTAATCAAAAATTCCCACTGCCTCAATGCTTTAACCCATCAACTACCATTTTTCCTATAAACTACGATCAAAACTCCATCACTAGGAAGAACCATGGCCACCCCGACCTGCTAGATTGACCGTGACATGCCAAAATACCATTTCTAGATGAACCAGAAATGCTCTTCCATTTTCAAACTAAAAATCCTGATTTTAGTTTTGAAATTCAAGTTTTTGTTTAAGTAATCGATTTATACCTCCGGATCAACGCATCTGGCTATTTAAATTTTCACTTACTAAAAGTTTTCTCTGTTATCTTTTGTTTCCAGGCATTATAGTTTTTATTTTATCAAAAATTTAACTTATTTTTACATAAACTATATATTTTTTAAATCATACATCTTTACATAGATTGGATTCAATGGAAAGAAATTTCCAAACAATTTCTTAAGCCTGGGAATTATGCACAGAACAATTAAAAATCAGAGCAGCTTACTCAATGTACATATATTCACATATTTTCCAGAAATGCACTTGTAAATTCTCATGCAAGCACACTTCATTCTAGAGTAAACAAATAACTAATCTATACTTGAGTTAATTTTTTTTTAATAAAAGTGTTACTCACCTTGCTTTTAAGAAAAGGAACAGGGCTTTCTTTATGTTGAAACAGGTTGTAGATTTACTTGCTGAAGCTTCCCTCTTTTTTTTCACTTCTCTGGTTTGAGTTGTATTATTGTTTATGTTTGAAATGGTGTTTAATTTAGATTTACACAATTTTGTAGATGAACGAGCTGATGCTAAATAGATTGATATATAGGAAAGAAATGAGTTACCGGGGACATCACTTTGTACAAGTTGATATTTTTATTTTTGGGTACAAGCTGATACTTTTGTTCGTACAATAGGTATGCTGTGGTGTGCTAAAGTAATGGTATTAAATGCAAGTGTCTCTACTTACTGCTGTCTTGCATTAAATGCATGTGTACATGCTTATATACATTTGTTACTTCTTTTGCAAGCTTATGCAATTTTTCCCCTTATATTTGTACAAGTACTGATTTTATTTTATTTTTTTTCCAGATTGTTTTCAAAACTAAATGTATATATAATAAAAGTTGTTCTAGTTATGTTTGTTTCTAATTTGTTTAATGTATTTTATTCTATGTTTTATTTCTTTTTTTATTTTAACTTAAATTTTTTATTTTACTTTAATATTTATTGTTTTATATTAAATTTATAAATTCAAATTATTATTAACCATCAATTGTAATACTTATTATTATCAATTATTATTAAACCATTCATTTACAATTCATATCTAATGTATATACATATATATCTCTATATTTATTTTAAAAATCATTTATTTAAGATTTTATTTCAAATCCAATTTAAATATATATTCACATATATACAAATTGTCAAATCCATATGACTTTATATATTTTCTAGTCGAATCGGGGAAACTCGCTTCCATTTAAATCAATTTATCTTACCATTTTATTCAAAAATTCATTTAATTATCAATTTAAACTAAATTAAAATCTAGGGTCGTTACAATTTGATTATTATATTTTGTCGTTCCATTGTGAGATTCTGTGTTTGGTTCCTTAGTCCTTATTTTTCTTAATTTTTCCCCATTGATTATCTACGTTTTGGATTGTTTAAGTCAAACATGTGTCGATTTAAACCTTTTGAAATGTGGGTCGTCACACGATGGTTAAAAATAAAAGGTAGGGATTTATAGTTTTAAAACTTACTACTTTTATGGAAATGTTGTTAAAATCAAAGGTTTGGATTTAAAAAGGTAAAGTGAAAATATTTTAACTATCACTTAAAGGAAACAAAATAGATTGAGGTTAGACAAATAAGATTAACCAGCCCATTATGGCGTATTGACTATGGAATTAGAAGCCTTAAAATGGTTAGGTCACAGATAAAAGGGAAATGTGGAAATTTAATGATCTTTTCAATTCAAAAGTTAAAATTAGAAAGATATAGTGCTAAGTCAAACTTCTCAAAATATTGAAGAGCAAAGACCATCATGTATCTTTTTACCCAAGTATGATTTGAATCGTAGAATCTTAGTGTTAGGAAGTTTAAAAAGTATGGTTTAGGAAAAGTATATTCCATAATAAGGAAAGAGAAAGCCAAGATGGTTGTTGTCAAAAGATGCTATACATGCAAGGAGTTTTATTCAGATTGAAGTGTAAAAAGGACCAAGTAGGGTCTACTTCGATATTTATGTACTAAGTTAAGTGACAAAGGATAGTTCGAATATTGGTCGGTGCCACATAGATAAAGAATGGATACCTATGAGCTACCAGCAGTCCATGTATTATGTTCTTTCACTAGAGGAGATAGGCGGACTAGGTTGACAAGACTGGGAAGTCGTATTAGTGGGAGATAAATCCCTATAGTAGCATTATGTGGTGGTTTTAATGGAAACTGGTTCCCATGGTAGCCTACGGGCGATGTTACCCTATTGGGTTCTATCATTGTAGATGTGTTCCAAGTATGCCTATGCAAACCTCAGGATTGTATGGTTATAAATTTGCTTATATTTGAATCTAGAAAATGTTAGGTAGTAGCGCTCCTGAACTTATAGATCATGTCATAGTTCCACATTTGTGGATTTGAAGAACCTATGCAAGAAAATTGTAAATTAAGTTATCATGGTAAATTGTTGGAATTTAGGAGATCTTATATTCTTTTCAATAGTAGATATGGTAATAGACATAATTGAAAATAGTATAAATTGGGAATGGAATTTAAGTAGTATTTTAATTCATTGGAATGTAGAGGGTTGTAATGTAAATTCTTGTGGATTATCAAGTTTGGACTTATGAATAAAAGTGTATCGTTTGAAATGACAAGGAATAAACCTAAATGTAAGAGAAGTACAAAATAGGGACGATTATCGTATTTTATACTGTCTACTTTAATAATTAAGAAAAATATAATTTCTTATAATTCCAAATGTGACAATAATTCTCCTTTTTGGGATAAGACATAGAAATTTTCAATGTCAATCTTTCCTTTGGGAGAGACATAGTTCCAGTGCATTAAAATACGAAATCCCTAAGTATAAACCAAAGTATTGGTCGATGCATTAATTGGATTAAAATGACAAGGCATCATCCCATATTAGTTATCTCAATCGTGAAATAATCACAATAAGGGGATATGAGATTATGTTTGGCAAAGAGGTCTTATTTATGAAAGGACATTAAGAGATGGTAAATTTTTTGGAAGTTCAAACCATAAAAAGTATCCTAGATAAGATTATATTCAAAATTTTGCAAGAGACGGTTAATTCAAGAATTTGGGTCTCTATTAAGAAAATGATATTGTTATTTGCACACATCGAAAATGCAAAGACGATTATTTTGAAACTAGGGAAACCTGTTCGATCACTACCGACAAAGTAATTCCTGAATAGTAAACCTAAGAAATGGACGGTTGGCCTGCCATAAATGCTATTCCAGGCTAGCCAGACTTTTCGGTTGACATGGTGTAGGAGATGGGAATCGAACCTCAAACCTCCCATCTCCCATGAGGGAGGCGTATCACCCCACCACCCGACCAAGCCTATGGACAAAGACGATTTCCATAGAAAATTAGATCAGAATTTTTTTGATAATATTCTTCTCAATCATCTCTTGAGTTTGAAGAAGTCGGACGTAAGGAAATTCATTGAAGACTAAATAGAATACATGCTTATGTGCGTATTGGTTGCATGTGAATAGAGTACCACTAAGATGATTATTACCAATGCTAGAGTGATTCTAAATTATGACTCAATTAAACTTGAGACTTGCATTGTTAAAGTTGAATGGGAAGATAAATCAACTTTCACTTGAAGAATTTTGGATGAACCCTTATAAACTAAATTGGAAAATAAGTTTTGCTATTTTCAATAATTTAAGAAATCACCATGTTGGATATCTTTAGGGTAAAGTCGAGGAATAGCAAAGAGCTAAATAAGAAGTATCATAGAAGGAGACACCGTCCGCATTCGAGTTGTCTCACTTGTTATCTAAAAGTTGAGTTTATTAGGTATACCACTGGATGATATAAGGCAGCATGTTGTGCATCGAAGATTTCATAGAGCTACAGTTTTGTGGGAGCATACTTATTCTTTATTTATTTAGTGTGGTGAAAGTGGACACCATTTGAGTTAGTAGCAAGGATTATAAAGAATTACAATTCGCACACATTCGTATTTAATATTTATGCTAATGTTAAAGAATGAGAAGGGTAGTTGAAAAATATGATAGATTTATTTCATAAAGAACAAGGACTGCACAAGGTAGGCAGTAAAGAAAGTACTGATAAAAGACATATGGGGTAGTCCGTCGAGATGAGTCCATAATTGAAAAGTAGATGTTAGCACCAGAATTGGTCACTAACACCCTTAAGAGAGATTGTGTAGAGAGATTAATGAAGAAAGTAAGTTAAAAAGAGGATAATATGCAGATTTAAATGCAGAAAATACGAACACCAGATTTATAGTGGTTCGGCGTAATTGCCTACGTCCACTTTGAGGTTAATCTTTATTGCTTTTCTCGATAATCGATTACAGACACAATCCATACACCAATTATATTGAATACAATTGCTAAGCAAAGAAGATAAGTCTTGAATGAGTCTTGAATGCAGTAGTGTCTCCCTGGTGTTCTCCAAAAAAGGTCCCTTTCACTGTGCCCCTGCCTCTCTATTTATAGGCGAAAATGGGTTGGACTTCCCCGGTGGACCAGGTAACTAAGTAGCATGGCCCAGAAAGAATGATCTCTGTGTGCCGATCCAAAGAGGCCGAACGGCAAAATGCCGAGCAAGGCATGAATGCCGAACGACATTCTCATGCCGAACGAAGTGATGTCGAACACCCTAAATGCCGAACGAAGTGATGCCGAACACCCTGAATGCCGAATGAAGTGATGCCGAACACCCTGAATGCCGAACGACATTCCCATGCCGAACGAAGTGATGCCGAACAAGGTTTGAATGCCGAGCAGTATGGAATGCCGAATGACTCTGCCATGCCGAACGGTATTCAATATCGAACGTCTCCCAATGTCGAACACTCTCGCATGCCGAACACTCTCGCATGTCGAACGTCCCATAAATGCCGAACAATATACAATACCCAACGTCTCTCAATGCCGAACACTCTCGCATGCCGAATACTCTCGCATGCCGAATGAATCATATGTGCCAGACGACTCTGGAAGCCGAGCGCTTTCTAATGCCGAACGCTCCTAAATGCCAAGAGTTCCTGAATGCCGAGCGTTCTCTAATGTCGAACGATCTGGATGCCGAACGACTTATAAATGCCGAACAGTATGCTAATGCCGAGTACTTAGTTGCCTGGTCAAATCTCTAGGTAACACTTGCCCCCCAAAGTGCATCACGTGGTCGAACGTGGTGTGCTTTGAATCACGTGTCCACTGTGCTTTGCTCCGAGCTGTGGTTTAGTTTCCTCAATGGTGACTTCCCTTGATTGCCAGGTGAGGCGATGTGTGTCGAACAACATGCTAATGCCGAACATTATAGCCGAAGCCGAACGCTCCATGTATGCCGAACGGCTTTGTATGACGATGTCGAACGAAGTAGCTCTGACCAGTTCTACCGGTCATAGTCTCTTCGACTTCCCCTCTTCTCCTACAAAAGTCGGCATTTTTCTTCTTCTTCTTCTCTTTTCACTTTTTACCTCCGTTATTTTTCAAGAACTAGAAACTTACCTCTTTGAAATCCATCACGCCTTTCCTAAGTTAAGTTCTAACAACCTTCAGTCCTAAACTCACAGATCCTTGAGCTCTCTCCATACTCTTCGATAAGAAGCTTTTGATCACCCTCTCAAATAAGGAGACATTAGATATTACTCGAATTTGTGAATCTTTCACAGAACGTAGAGAGTAGGGGGCGTGTGAATAAGGGTGATGAATTGAGGCTCGGTCGTGTTCTAGGGCTGGAACTTAGTATGCTCTTAGGTGGTTTCGAGGTGGATGGATCGGAGAAGAGAAAGGTGGAAGGTGCATTGTAGAGGGTCGGCATGATCTTTCAATGCCGAGCGGTCCTATGGTAGCATGAGAATGGAGTTAGGGATTAGGCCTGTTGGTGTAGGTTGATACGGCTATGGTTTCGCATGACCTCCCCATGCCGAACGAAATTGGAGTGGAAAAATTGAAAGGTAGCGAGGAATGGACAAGATGCCGATCGATATTTTGGCCGAACAGCGCTTAAGCCGAACGGCTCGAATGTCGATCGATACTTAGGCCGAACGATGCTTAGGTCGATCAATAGTTTATCTGAACGACACTCAGGCCGAACAACATTTAGGTTGAACGATAATTATGCCGAACGATATTTCGACCGAACGATACTTAGGCCGACCAATAGTTTGGCCGAACGATAATTAGGTCGACCAATAGTTTGGTCGAACGATACTTAGGCCGACCAACATTTTGCCTAATCTTATGAAAAAAAGGACAAGGACCTAAGTAAACTAGCACATCGAACTAATCTGAACTGATAACTTCCTAGTTTCAGTAATCACAAGCCTGAACCTAAATTGACAAAAACGAACAATTTCCTCTAACATATAGCGTCAATGTTTGAGTCCGAAATTAAAAACACCATAGTGTAGGTTTTTGGAGACGGTCAACGATGACGGTCTTTGAAGGCGTCGACGATTCGAAGCTCAACTTTATACCATTAACTCCATGACTTTCAATTTCTCAGCACTTATATTTGAATTATCACACTAGTCCACACAACACACTGGGGGAAATACTTGTGTTGTTAAGTCTAACGTCGATTGTTTTTCAAGTATAGTTCAAACAGGTACTCTACTAGATTCAATTTCTACCAAAGATGTCTAAGAAATCTAGCTCCGCCACGATCTCAAATAGACCTAGGCCATCTTCCAAACAAGGAGACGCAGATACTTCAAACCTGTCGACTTCCCCTGCTCATAAATTAGCTCCCGACGCCCTAGAGGCCTCAATTTTCTTGGACAACCCGGTCGATTCACAGGCTTCGAAGATCAATGAAAGTGCACTCTGTCGGATATGCTCCGTCCACAGAATCCCCTACGACGACGTATTAGTTTTATCGAGGCACAATCGTCCACACATGCCCCTAGTTGGATATACAGCTTGTAATAAGTTTATGTGCTGGGTCGGCAGTGTGCCACCATTCAACTTATTTCTTTAGGACGTGCCGTAGTACATTGACATTGCCCCATCACAACTACACCCGAACGGTCATGCCTTCATTTACGGTACTTACATCCTCTTCATGAATGTCCTCTCCAGGCCTCTAACCCCGGTGTCATCAGATATATATATATATATGATCAAAAAGCGGAGAGATAGCCCCTCTTTCATGTTTCTTAAGCCACACCACAAATGTCAAATCTTAACTGGGGCATGCAGCAAGATCGCCCTGTACAAGTAGGAATGGTGTTATGTGTGTTGCCCTCCTGGTTTCGCGAGGATATGGGTGGAAGGAAGTAAGTCTTTTCTCTGGATCGATATTCATGCTTGGTCAAAGTCGTGCCTCTTCTAACTCTTTTTCCATCTTTTCAGGTATCAATCCACGTCCTGACGGCCGCGGATATTCTAAAGCCGTCGAAGCTATTAGAGCCCTTCCTGCCGACGAATGAGACATCCGACCTCTCATTTCAAATGAGTCACTTTCGAGGTTTGGACTGTTGGCAGAAGGCCGTCGGATAAGCCTTCCTTAGGGCGTTTTCATACCCAGGCCCGCCCCTGGTAAAGGGAAAAAACAAGCTGAGTCTTCAGCATGCAACGCTCCTAGCGCACTAGAAGAAGGAGAAATCAAAGAAAATGAAACACCCAAAGCACAAGATGAGAACATTGGTCCTACTCAGGACCCATTAGTGGAAGTTCATGACATCGAAACCTCATCCTCTCCTTCGAAGAGGAAAAAGAAACCGACGCACAAGATAAGAAAGGAAAAAGTTGGTGCAACCTCTAAAGTTAATCTTATTCCAACAGAGAAAGAGGCTTCCTTACAACGTTTAGAAAGTTCTTTAAAGGGCCTCTCAAATATCTCGATACCTAACGATTTACTTAGTTATGATTTCGATGATCCGGAGGCACTTAAACTTCACTCGCCCATCAGAGGCGATGTAGACGTTCAAGCCCAAACTCAGGGAGAAAAAACTCCCATTAGCAAAGAAACTGGTCCGTCGGGGGGAAACACTAGGACACACACAAACACATGCACTTTACCTTGCACTTAAATTTTCGTCGTGACACTACTCTTTGCTAATTCGTTGTTTCTTAAATTCTGCGCAGGTGACATGGAGCGTACACACGGAATCGATCGTCCCCGTGGGTTGTCTATCTTCCATCACTCTGGATGGGACTCAGGTTCCGGAAGGCGTTGGGATAGTGGCGGTGATGGCGATAGGGATTACCATTCCCGGGACTCATCATCTCGGAAGAAAACATACTATCAGTCCAAATACCACCAACATCCCTCTTCTTACTCGGAACAAAGCAAGGATAAGCACGACCATAAGGGGTCGCAATCTGATGTCCTCCGAGATCAACACTCTGATTCCTCTTCCACACGACAATCCTGAGATCCTCATAGGAGGGATGAACTTTCAAAGCCGTCTCCTCCTGTTCCCGTAGCAGATCCAACAGTATCGGAGAGACTGGCCGAGCTTAAAGTTAAATTTCCAAAGATCTGCTTTGATGGTCTGAAGTTCCTCCCGGCGATCCACCATATACCTGGAGATGTCAAGCAGAGCGCTATTTCCTATACCAATGACGTCTATGTTCAACATGACGCGTTCGTTCATCTCACTGAGAAAGTGTCGGAAGTCTCCATGGAATGCCAACATGAGATTGATCGCCTGAAACTTGAGGTTATTCATGACAAAGACATTATCAAATCTCAGGATGAAGAGATTGTGTCTTATAAATCTCAACTTGAGGTCGTCCAGCAGAGCGCCATGGATACCGCCGAAGCCGTAACTCGTTTGGAATCGACTCACAAAAAAGAACTCGACGATGCGGTACAACGTTGTGGGGCTTTGGCTTTAGAAAAAGACTCGGTGCAAAAGGAGAGGGATGCACTCTGTCTCCGGATTAAAGAATTTGAGGAGTGACTCCGCACAGAACAAGAGGAGAAGATTGCTGCCCAAGAAGAGTCGCAACGGTATTGCGACGAGATCGTTGCAACGCGACTCCTAAAGGCGAAACTTGAGGACGAGCTTTATAAAGTTGAGGCACTGAAGAATGAAGCCCGCGAAGAGGGCAAAAAGATAGCATCTGCGGAAATCGACTCCCGTCTTGAGGCGGCAAAGGAAGAAGGTAGAGAAGAAATCAAAATCATGCTCGACCCGCTTATTGCCGAGTTCAATGTCCGCGTTCTCATGCACCGGGACTTAACTTTTCTGGGCGAGGGCTATCTCGAATTTTTGGCCGAGGCGTGGGAGACTTTAATTGTAATCAAGAAGGCCGAACACGGTATCGAAGAGGTTGATGAGGGGGCCTTGATAAAAGAATTCCTTAAGGGAAATGAGCCTTCGGACCTATCAGCGGCTAAATCCATTTATTGCAAAGGCTCCCCTTCAACAAAAGGGAAAGAAGTTATCGCCGGTCCATCCGAGATTGAGTCTCCAGCTCGTGTGCCTACCCTCCGGCCGGTCGGTAAATACTCGATCCTTTTGAACAGCACATTAGCTTTGCCCCGAAGGACCCCGGCCTTGGTGTTCATGTTTTGTCCCCTATTCCAGAGGATGAGACCCCCTTACGGCTGAGAGCCAGCCGAAACCTGGTCAACAACTCTTTTGCTTTAACATTCTGAGAGTTTTCGTTTTTCATCAGAAGCTACCGCATTCTAATACTTGCTTTTCGTGATTTTATGCAGGCTGTTCTGATCTTGAGCCCACTCCATAGAGCGATGTCGCCAAGGAGGTTAAGGGAAAAACGAGTGAAGCCACTCACGCAGCAAAGGCTCCCGGTCCCGATGCTCGGGTGATCGGAGCGCTTGACGAGGACAAATCTGAGACTTCCTCTCCCATCAATGGGAGTTATGAAGTTGAAATTACAGGCGTCTCTAAGCACACATCTGAACTGAGCATGAAGGAGCAGCTTGATAAAGAGAAGGAAAAGACGATCAAGATCAAGGTCGAACCTCTAGCTGTGGACCCGGACAATCCTTTAAACAATCCGTTGAAGGTCATTCTCCCAGGCGGGTCCAAACCCATGGATGTTCCTCATACTCCTTCAGCTGTCACTCCCCCCTCAAAGAAAGCTATCAAGGGTAAACGTACCGGGGAGGAGTCATCGGGCAAAAAGTCGAAGAAGTCAAAGAAGTAGTCTTCGCTCTCGTTCAACAAGAGTTAGTTTAGATTATGTAATTATTTTTGTTTTCGTAGTTTATGTAAATAAACTTTTGACTTCGAGCTTCAGAAGAGTTGTAGTAGAAACTTATTTTTGATGAATAAAACTTAGTTCTTTTCCCTCTCAGAGGACTGCTGTTGTTTGGTTTTTTGGTATAACCATGGTCAAAACTCGAGCTACTGCGAGTTACATGAACTTCTCGATTCATCTTCAAACAAGTTGACAACTTTTTGCTATTTGCACATTCTTGTATCCCATGCTCTGGGGACTTAGAATATTTTCTACTCCATACGCCAAGGGCTTGATGACTTCAAGTCATTTACATCCAGTCCACCCTCAGGAAACTGGGACATTTAAATCGTTTATACTCGAGTCTGCACTCTGGAGACTTGGAGGTTTTGAATTGTTTATACTCGAGTCCGCACTCTGGGGACTTAGAGTATTCCAGTCCGCACTCCGGGGACTTGGATATTTCGAATTGTTTATACTCAAGTCCGCACTCTAGGGACTTAGAGTACTCCAGTCCGCACTATGGGGACTTGGAGATTTTGAATCGTTTATACTCGAGTTTGCACTCTAGGGACTTAGATTACTCCAGTCCGCACTTTGGAGACTTGGAGATTTTGAATTGTTTATACTCGAGTCCACTCTGGGGACTTAGAGTACTCCAGTCCACACTCCAAGGACTTGGAGATTTTGAATCGTTTATAATCGAGTCCGCACTTTGGGGACTTAGAGTACTCCAGTCCGCATTTCGGGGACTTGGAGATTTCGAATCATTTATACTCGAGTACGCACTCTGGGGACTTAGAGTACTCCAGTCCGCAGTCTAGGGACTTGGAGATCTTGAATCATTTATACTCGAGTCCGCACTCTGGGGACTTAGAGTACTCCAGTCCGCACTCTGGGGACTTGGAGATTTCGAATCGTTTATACTCGAGTCCGCAATCTGGGGACTTAGAGTACTCCAGTCCGCACTACGAGAACTTAGAGATTTCGAATCGTTTATACTCGAGTCCGCACTCTGGGGACTTAGAGTACTCCAGTCCTCACTCTGGGGACTTGGAGATTTTGAATCGTTTATACTCGAGTCCGCACTCTGGGGACTTAGAGTACTCCAGTCCGTACTCTGGGGACTTGGAGATTTTGAATCGTTTATACTCGAGTCCGCACTCTGGGGACTTAGAGTACTCCAGTCCGCACTCTGGGGACTTGGAGATTTTGAATCGTTTATACTCGAGTCCGCACACTGGGACTTAGAGTACTCCAACCTGCACTCTGTGGACTTGGAGATTTTGAATCGTTTATAGTCGAGTCCGCACTCTGGGGACTTAGAGTACTCCAGTCCGCACTCTGCGGACTTGGAGATTTTGAATCGTTTATACTCGAGTCCGCACTCTGGGGACTTAGAGTACTCCAGTCCGCACTCTACGGACTTGGAGATTTTGAATCGTTTATACTCGAGTCCAAAATCTAGGGACTTAGAGTACTCTAGTCCGCACTCTGCCGACTTGGAGATTTTGAATCGTTTATACTCGAGTCCGCACTCTGGGGACTTAGAGTACTCCAGTCCGCACCCTACGGACTTGGAGATTTTGAATCGTTTATACTCGAGTCCACAATCTAGGGACTTAGATTACTCCAGTCCGCACTCTGGAGACTTGGAGATTTTGAATCGTTTATACTCGAGTCCGCACTCTGGGGACTTAGAGTACTCCAGTCCGCACTACGGGGACTTAGAGATTTTGAAACGTTTGTACTCGAGTCCGCACTCTGGGGACTTAGAGTACTCCAGTCCGCACTCCAAGGACTTGGAGATTTTGAATTGTTTATACTCGAGTCCGCACTCTGGGGACTCAGAGTACTCCAGTCCGCACTCCGGAGACTTGGAGATTTTGAATCGTTTATACTCGAGTCTGCACTCTGTGGACTTAGAGTACTCCAGTCCGCACTCTGGGGACTTGGAGATTTCGAATCATTTATACTCGAGTCCGCACTCTGGGGACTTAGAGTACTCCAGTCCGCATTCTGGGGACTTGGAGATTTCGAATCGTTATACTCGAGTCTGCACTCTAGGGACTTAAAGTGCTCCACTCTGCACTTTGGGGACTTGGAGATTTTGAATCGTTTATACTCGAGTCCGCTTTGAATCGTTTATACTCCAGTCCGCACTCTGAGGACTTGGAGATTTTGAATCGTTTATACTCGAGTCCGCACTTTGGGGACTTAGAGTACTCCAGTCTGCACTCTGGGGACTTGGAGATTTTGAATCGTTTATACTCGAGTCCGCACTCTGGGGACTTAAAGTACTCCAGTCCGCACTCTGAGGACTTAGAGATTTCGAATCGTTTATAATCGTTCATACGTCAGGCAGAGTAATGTATCTCTTAGTCATTTGTTACAGCGTTATCATACACAGAAACATCGACAATTCATGGCAAAAAGAAATGGCTTCAAGCCTTTATTAATGCAAATAAAATAAATTGTCTTTTTTCATGCCGTAAACTAGGAATAAAAACTTGTTGGAAATAAATGTAACTAAAATATGATAGAAATAAACTAAGTGTAATAATGCCGCAAATGTTCACCATTCCATGCTCGGGGGAGTGTCGCACCATCGAAGGTCGCTAGCTTGAAAGTTGCTTCTCCAAGCTTCTGTTCGATGACGTATGGACCTTCCCATGCGGGGCTCATGTGTGATGGAACTGGGAAAACTCGTTTCAAAACGAGATCACCCATGCCAAAGATTCTCGGTCGAACTTTTTCATTATAATATCAAGCAACTCGGTGCCTGTACGCAGCCGCTCTTAAATTGGCTTCTTCGTGTTTTTCATCAATGAAGTCCAACGATTCCTGCAAAAGATCTCGATTTGACTCAGGGTCATAGTAAGTTACCCGATGTGATGGGAATTCAAGTTCCACGGGTATGACAGCTTCCATGCAATATGCTAATGCGAATGGGGTGTGGCCAGTCGCGGACTTGTAGGTGGTTCTGTAAGCCCAAAGTGCTGTCGAAAGCTCATCCACCCACTTGCCTCTAGCCTTTTCCAAATGTTTTTTCAATATGGATTTAATTATCTTGTTTACAGCCTCCACTTGTCCATCAGATTTCGTATGAGCAACCGCTGAAAACTTTTTCTCAATACCATATTTTTGGAAAAATTCCTTGAGCTCTTTGCTTTCAAACTGAGTTTCATTGTCTGTAACGATGGTTCATGGCAGGCCAAAGCGGCATATGATATTTCGTGCCACAAAATTAATGACTTTCTTGGTGGTGATAGTGGCCAAAGGCTCCGCTTCTGCCCACTTGGTAAAGTAATCGACCGCAGCAATCACGTATTTTTCACTACCTTTGGATAGGGGTAAGGAACCGACTATATCGATCCCCCACATTGCAAATGGCCAAGGACTAACCATTTGTGTGAGTTCCGTCGACGGAGCTCTTAGGATTTTCGCATACTTTTGGCATTTATCACATCTTCTTACGTAGTCTGCGGCATCTCGATTTACAGTTGGCTAATAGTATCCATAGCGGAGGATTTTCTTTGCTAACGTCTACCCCCTGGTATGGTCGCCACATTCACCTTCATGGACATCCGTCAGGACTCGTTTTATCTCATCATGGGCAATGCACCAGAGCAATGGGGTCGAGAATCCCCTCCGATACATTATTCCATCCTGCATTACATAGTGAGAAGCCTTACGAATGACTTGTCGTCTTTCGCTTCTTCTTTCGGGCACGGCCCCGTGTAACAAGTACTGCTTGAATAGGGTCATCCATGACTCCTTCTCGATTTATGGTTCTAACATGAAATCTACCTCCATTACATTTATGCTCGGAACATGTAAGGATTCAACGGGAAACAATCCCATCTGCTGCGCATCGCCAGTGCTTGCAAATTTTGCCAATGAATCGGCTGCTTTGTTTTGTTCACGCGGAACATGTGAAATATCATAATACTCGAGATTCGCTAGCAGCTCCTGAACTTGGGCCAAATATGGGGCAAGTCTTTGCCCTCTTGCTTGGTAGTCTCCACGCACTTGATACACCACCAGTTGCGAGTCGCAAAAAATTTCAACCGATCTTATTCCTAGTTCTTTGACGAATCTTAAACCGGCGATCAATGCTTCATACTCGGCTTTGTTATTCGTTGTTGTGAATTCGAGCTTCAATCATAGCAAACTGATCGGTTTTCAGGAGTTACCAGAACTATGTCAACCCCCGAACAATGGTCGTTAGATGCCCCATCGGTGTACATTTTCCATCGGATGGGAGGTATGACATTCCGGCCGTTTGATTCATCTGTCATGGTGAATTCAGCGTTGAAATCCGTTAGCGCTTGCCCTTGTATGGCCCTTCGCGACAAGTAGGTAATATCGAACTAACTCCACTCGATATTCCATTTTAACATTATTTCGGAAATTTTCGGTCATTGGAGTACCTGTCGCAGGGGTTAGTCGGTGTAAACACTGATCGAGTGTGCCTGGAAGTATAGGCGAAGCTTGCGTGATGCAGTCACCAAGAAATAGGATAATTTATCGATCTTGGGATAGTTTCTTTCTGCCCCCGTCAGACGTTTACTAACATAGTAAACTGGTTTTTGAACTTGGTCCTCTTCACGAACCAAAGCCGTACTGATAGCAGTTGGGATACTGCCAAGTACACATATAACATTTCATGGTCTATTGGTTTCGATGGCACTGGGGGGCTCTCCAAATGTCTTACCAGAGCTCGGAATGCATCCTCACAGTCGGATGTCCACTCAAAATTTCTTTTTCCTTTCTTTATCACGTCGAAGAAAGGAATACACTTGTTTGTAGCTCTGGATATGAATCGACTCAGCGCTGCCACCTTTCCGTTCAAGCTTTGTACTTGCTTTGTAGTTCTGGGCACTTGTATGTCCCGAATAGCCTGAATCTTCTCCGGGTTAGCTTCAATTCCATGTGCGTTCACAATGAAACCCAAGAACTTCCGTGATGCCACACCAAAAGAGCACTTCAAGGGGTTGATCTTCATACCGTATTGTCTGAGTATATCAAACATTTCTACTATGTCTCGGATGTGGTCGTTTGACTGTCGTGACTTCATGAGCATGTCATCCATATAGATTTCCATCGTTTTACCAATCTGGTCCTTTAACATTCGATTCACCAGGCGCTGATACGTTGCCCCCATGTATTTCAACCCAAAGGGCATTACTACATAGCAATATAGCCCCATATTTGTGACAAAACGGGTGTGCTCTTGGTCTGGAATGTGCATCGGGATCTGATTGTATCATGAATATGCATCCATAAATGACAATAATTTGTGTCCGGTAGTAGAGTCGATGATTTGGTTGATTCTAGGTAAAGGGAAACTATCCTTCGGGCATGCTTTATTCAGATCGGAGTAATCAACATAAGTTCTCCACTTTCCATTTGCTTTCTTCACTAGCACTGGGTTACATACCCATTCAAGGTAGTGGGCGTCGCGGACGAACCCATTGGCTTTGAGTTTGTCCACCTCCTCTTTGAGAGCTGCGGGCCTCTCCGGTTCCATACCTCTCCTTTCCTGTTTTACGGAAACGTGTTTCGGGTCTATGTTCAACATATGACTCGCGGTTGCTGGAGAAATCCCGCATATATCAGAGTGTGTCCAAGCGAAAACGTCCAGATTCGTTCGGAGGAAATTAGTAAGATCCTCGGCCATTGAGGGGTCGAGTTGTGATCCAATCTTAAGAACTCGTGATGGGTCATCCCATTTGACTGGAATGTCGATCGTCAGCTCAGCCGGTGCTGCATTTGTTTACCTAGGTTCCCCATCATCATCTCTCGGATCTATGTCTCTATGGATCCGAGAATGCTGCCCGAGCCAGGGCTCGGGCATTACTTGTCAGTCATCAATCTTAGGATGCGGACGGAGCTGTCCGCGACCTTTCCCTTCTCTCTCCGCTGAGATTCTCTCAGTTCTACCATATAACATGCGCGGCCGGTTGCCTGACCGCTATGTACAACACCGACTCCTTTGTCTGTCGAAAATTTTAATGTCAAACACCATGGGGCCAAAGCAGCCCTAAATTCTGCCAAGGCTGGGCGACCCAGAAATACATTGTATGGAGAGTCAACATCCATTACTATAATCGGTAGGACTCGCACTCTCCTACGCTCACCTTCCCCCAGTTCAACTGGTAGCTCTATATACCCCATCGCGTCGGTTGCAACACCATTAAAGCCGTGGATACGGGCTTTGCATGGTTTCAAATCTTTCGTTTCCAACTTCATTTGGTAATAAGCCTTCTTGAAGATGACATTGACAGAGCTTTCACAATCAATCAGGATTCTTTTCACGTAAGTCGGCTCGATTGTTGCTGATATAACCATCGGGACGATAGTAGGAGCCTCCACCTTGTCCGTGTCTCGACTCCTAAACACTATATCGTCAGTCATCATGCGTTGTTGCTTTGCGGGGGTTCCATCTTCCATATTCAAACAACTTTCATAATTTGCATGCCTCAAAGAGGTAGCATGTCGTTCCATCTCCTGCCAATTCTTGTCTGCAGGATGAGATCATCTGATAATAGTGTTTATAATCAATCCACCCACAGTATGAACAGTTTGTTCTGGTTGGCGTGGAGCCGGCCCGCTTCCGGGGTCTGACGTTCCTTGCCTTCCATCTTGCGGGTTTTTGACAAATTCCTACAATTTTTTCTGTCTGATTAAATTTTCTATGGCGTCATGGAGGTGTCTACACTCCTCAGTATTGTGCCCATGAGTCTCATCGAAGCGACAGTACTTCCCTGTCCGTTTTTGTTCTTCAGTGGACTCCTTTAGGCGCGGCTTTCTGTATTCAAAGGTGTTACAGGTAGATAGATAAATGTTTTCAAGAGAAGTATTCAGTGGGGTGTATTCATTGTAGGTCGGAATCCTTGACTTTCATTTCCCTGCTTCTCTTTTCTTTCCGGGATTCCCACCTCCGGATCCTTTGGACTGCCCAGGCTTGTTCGGGACGTTGACTTGAACTTTTCCCGAACTATCGCCGGACTGCTTCACGGTGATGTTACTTTTCACTGTCTCTTGAACAGACCCTGGTGCCTTATCTCGTCTCGTCCATGGAGCCTCCTCCCTCCGTATGAACTGATGAGCTTTGGCATAGAATCATTCCAATGTAGCTGGGGGATTTCCCGCCAACCAATCTCCAAACTCCAAATTTGGATCTACATCTTGCATTACCGCCATCAAAATTGCATGGTTGTTAGGATTGCTAACTTCAGTGGCGTCAACATGAAACCTCTGTAAGTATGCTTTCAAAGACTCTCCCGGAGCTTGGGTTACGCTTGATAATGACATAACTTCCTTTGGACGGGTAGCATGTATCCTGAATTATTCAACAAATTTCATCGCTAACTCGTCGAAGTTGGATATAGATCGCAGAGGAAGCCGAGTAAACCACATAGTGGCGATTCCGGACAGAGTGATTGGGAAACACCTACACTTAGTTGCGTCATTTGCCCTTGCCGAATCCATCATCCATTCGTACCTCATCACGTGTTGCCTAGGGTCAGTCTTCCCTTCGTAGGCTGGGATAGTCGGCATATTTAATTTCTTGGGGTACTCAGCCTGTAGGATAACATCTGTGAAGGGAGTATGACTCCTGGACACTCCTCAATCTTCATTGGTCAGGCCTTGGTTCTCTCTCATCAACTGCCTGACCATGGCTGATAAGTCCGGAGTTTGTATGGAGGGTGGGAGGTTGGGTTCCGTTCCATGGGACCGTGTGGGTTGATGTCCCGCTTGATTTGGGTCTTGGTGATCCGGGCGTCCGGTCTCATCATGTGCCTGATCTCTGGCGAATCGATTGGTAGCACCTGCTTGTGCGGCTTCATCCTTATGGCGTCTACGCCTAGGAGGTTCATCAGCTGAGGTCAAGCTATCAGATTTAGAATAAGGAGCATGACTACTTTCAGCATTCTGCTGCTGCTGCCGGGTAAGCTGAGTCATGAGATTTGTATTGGCTTGTATATGCTCAGCAAGTTGCCTTCTATTTTCCCTCAGTTCTTTTATCAAATCATTGAACTCTGTTCGAGAAACGACCTCTGCTTGGTTCGGGGTGGAGGTTCCTGCGCCTTGAATTGCTAGTTGGTTGCTAGGTCCTATATGTTGTGCACTAGAAGTTTCATTGACAACTGCATTGTGAGAGGCCGATCTAGTTCGTGGTCTTCCCATGATATAGTTGTCTGTTGTAACTCTGAGTAGAATCAACAGATGTCTTGTGAATGATTTGGATCTCCTTCGGGAATTTTTCAATCCAGTAGCTACAAAGTAGATCCTATCGTCCTGAGAATTCGATTCCCAATGAAAGCACCAAAATGTTAGCACCAGAATTGGTCACTAACACCCTTAAGAGAGATTGTGTAGAGAGATTAATGAATAAAGTAAGTTAAATAGAGGATAATAAGCCGATTTAAATGCAGAAAATACGAACACCAGATTTATAGTGGTTTGGCGTAACTGCCTACGTCTACTTTGAGGTTAATCTTTATTGCTTTTCTCGATAATCGATTACAGATACAATCCGTATACCAATTATATTGAATACAATTGCTAAGCAAAGAAGATAAGTCTTGAATGAGTCTTGAATGCGGCAGAGTCTCCCCGGTGTTCTCCAAAAAAGGTCCCTTTCACTATGCCTCTGCCCCTCTATTTATAGGCGAAAATGGGTTGGACTTCCCTGGTGGGCCAGGTAACCAAGTAGCTTGGCCCAGAAAGAATGATCTTTGTGTGCCGATCTAGAAAGGCCGAACGGCAAAATGCCGAGCAAGGCATGAATGCCGAACGACATTCTCATGCCGAACGAAGTGATGTCGAACACCCTGAATGCCGAACGAAGTGATGCCGAACACCCTGGATGCCCAACGAAGTGATGCCAAACACCCTGAATGTCGAACGACATTCCCATGCCGAACGAAGTAACGCCGAACAAGGTTTGAATGCCGAGCAGTATGGAATGCCGAATGACTCTGCCATGCCGAACTTCCATAGATGTCGAACGATATACAATACCGAACATCTCTCAATGCTGAACACTCTCGCATGCTGAACACTCTCGCATGCTGAACACTCTCACATGCCGAAAGTCCCATAGATGTCGAATGATATACATTACCGAACGTCTCTCAATGCCGAACACTCTCGCATGCCGAAGACTCTCGCATGTCGAACGTCCCATAGATGTCGAACGAACTTGTGTGCCGAATGAATCATATGTGGCGGATGACTCTGGAAGCCGAGCGCTTTCTAATGTCGAACACTCCTAAATGCCGAGCGTTCTCTAATGCCAAACGATCTGGATGCCAAACGACTCATAATGCCGAACAGTTTACTAACGCCGAGTACTTAGTTTCCTGGTCAAATCTCCAGGTAATAGTAGACAAGTAAAAAATCCCCAATGCAAAATAGAATAGGCCCATATGGGCTAGTTCGTGCACCTACCATATTTTTCGGCATAGGGTAAGGTGACTCTGAAATATATAAAAACTAGTTGGAGTCTAGTAGGGAGATGATCTGGTTGAGAGTACATGGGAGCTTAAGAAGAAAAGTTTGAGCTACCCACCTCAAACTCTTTGTTACAATGTTTCCATTTTAGCTAGAAGAGAATATTTTTGTAAATAGGTTCTAGCTTAAGTAAAGACCATTGGATAGCAGAGATTGTAGTAAACATGTTAATAGGACAGGTTATGGATAATGGATGCTAGTGGACGTATTTGGATGCATTGTTTGGATTTCTTATTATACACATTTAGGACTGTATATCCACTAGGTGGTACACACATCACATTACCCCTTATTATTGTCTAGCTTGTCTCATGAGATACGTATGGATGCTTGATTGTAACTTATTATGCATATTACGTTGCATATGGATGGACTGGTTGCACATACATGTAGAATTACAAGTATACTTATTTAGGATGTTACATACATTTGGATGCATGACATGCGCATTTACATGATAGGAGATCGACTGGATCTGTAGACGGTCTACTTTTGCATTAGCATAAATTCACGTGCATTTCACGTTGCATATATTATATATACACGTTACATTAGAAAACTTCTAAAGACAATGATTGCCATGAATGAGAGTAAATGTTTGTAGCTATTGGTTGCCGTGTGTATAGGTTACATTTTTCTATCCTTTAAGATTTCAGTGACGAAATCCTTTTAAGGAGAGAGAATGTAACATCTAGAAAAATTTACATAAAATTCAACAAGAATTTAATAGAAATCTAAATGGATATTTAATAAGGAAAGTAAATTTAATTCAAACAAAGACTAATTTTTTCCCACAGACGTCTGAATTTAGTACGAAAAAGGAACCATTGTATTCGTAGTAATTCTCTAGATGATTTTCACATGTAACGACCCTAATTTTGATTAACATTATCTAGTACATGTAATTAGTTAGATTAAATGAAATAATGAAATGGTTAAGGGATTGATATTTGTGTTAATAGAGGTAGCCGTGCCAATTTAAAACAATGAACTAAGGGAAACTAATATGAAATAAGTAAGGCAAATAGATAAGGGGCAAAGTAGGAATAAAATATATTCTAATACCCTAAACCATTCATGTCCATTCATCTTACACGTTCAAAACAAAATTAAATACTAAGGAGGCCGGCTACCGTTAAGGGAAAACAAGAAGAAGATAAGAGGAAGAAGCTTAAGCAACTTAATCCAAGATCAAATCTCAACTCCTAAATCATAAGCTAAAGGTGAATAATACCTCACATCTCATATTTTTGATGCTTTTGGTTTCTAGATCAGATACGAATATTTTTTACGAAGTATATTGTCATTTTTTTATTGTTATAATGGATATATATGCTTTTTAATGATTTATGCTATTTCATATAGATTTTATGATAAGTTTTAATGTGAAAACCCTATTAGATGACACCCAGATGTCTTGCGATTTCTATATAATATTAGACATAATATTTTGGAGATGGGTTTTAAACTTCATAAATTTATAAGTTAATGTGGGTTTATTATGAATTTTCTAGTGAGTAAAATGGTTAATTGAGTTTAAAATTAATTACGGCTAATTTATATTGTTTTCGGGTCAGAAATTAATATATGTTAGATGACAGATTAAGCGTGATTTATGGGAATTTTTATAGAACTTTTGTAAGTGTTTTAATAAGTATATAAAATTGTTTGACGTATGGGACTTGAATGCTTTATATATTTATAAAAGGAGAAGGGGCATTTTGTAAATATTTTAAATAATTTACTTTTGAAAATTTGGCAGCACTTTTAGAAAAGATTTTAGAAAGAAATTAGCAACCAATCATAAGTTGGCAAACAAAGCAGGTTAGTTGAAAAGAATTTACTTTTTCAAATTAAAAATTAGTTTTTACAAGACTTTTCGGTTTTTCCACTTTCGGCACCTACCTTTCGACTAGGTACTTCCGCCTCCATCTCCATCGAAAGCAATGTGCGTGGTATCGAAGACTTGGTACGTAGTGAATTGGACATAGGTGGAAGCTACATAGTCGAAGCAAGGGTTCCAAAGAGGCCGAAGTCTTATTTTGCTTTTAAAAGGTAATGCGCTTGTTTTGCTTTCGAAAATAAGGCTTTCGACTTAGATGGATTTCGACTTGACCAAATGGTTTTAAAGAATGGTTTCAAAAGTTGTTGCGCCTTTGTTTTATAAAGAAGCATTCAAAAGGGTCAAAACCCCTTGCTGCCGCATCTTACCTTTCGAAGCAATGCTTTTGAAAGGGTTTCTTTGTTTTAAAACCAAAGCCGCTTCTCCAATGCTTTCGAAAGGATTGGTTTCGACACCATCCACTTCTTTTACATAGGAAATTGCTTTCAAAAGAGTGTTGTCGACTTAGTTATTCTAAGACCCTTTGTTTTGTTGAATGTTAAACCCAAATATTTCGAAAGGAGTGGTTTTAATGGTTTGAAAGGTTGTTCCACATATTTTACTTGAACCTAAATGCTTTCGAAAGGTTTGATTTATATAAAGGATTTTATGGTTTCGAAAGGTATAAGAGAAAGGCTTAGAAGGAGTGGTTCCCTAACATTTCGAAAGACTTTAAATGGAAGGTTTCCAATGGTTTCGAAAGGCATGTTTAAAGTATTTTGAAAAGAGAATGTCTACGGTTCTAAAAAGCTTTCGAATGAGATGATTTCAATGGTTTCGAAAGGGGTATTTTCAATGGTTTCGAGAGGGGTACTTTCAATAGTTTCGAAAGGGGTACTGTCAAAGGTTTCAAATGTTTTCATCAACAATGTTTTGTGTAAAGTGTGTGTGTATATATATAACATGGCAAAGTGATTTGAGTAAAGCATAAAATATTTTCCTTGTTTAAGTATGATTTGAACGGTTAAATCAATTTGAAAGAAATGTTTTCAAGGAAAATTTTAAGGGTAGACGACCCTAAGTAAAATGAATTAGATATTAGAATACCATATGGGACTAATATAGGGTCGCACCCTATACTCTAGCTAGTAGCTCCTAGCTAATATAAGTCCAAAATTCCAGTGTGTAGGGTTTATCATTGGTAAGACTAAAATGATGTTAAATAGAGAAAGGAATATGCAGAGTAGAGATAGGTTTTTGGTGAACTCGCAAAACCATTAGGACCAGTTGACCCTAGGAGAAGTAAGTTAGGGACAAACCATACATAAGAGGAGTATCTAACAGAAGTTAAATTATTATTTTATTTTGTGTTGTAGGCCCTAGTCAGCTAAAGGTTAGTAGTTAGCCAAACAAAACTATAATGTTCGGATAGATAGTCCATTTATTACCTAATTTGTATGCATACTTGATATTGCTATTATTGTTTTAACCAGTTTGGTTGCAGGATTTTGATTTGCAAAAATATGTTTTAAAATGGGATATTAGTGAGGGAAACCCGTTTCTCTAAGCGGCGTGATCTCATGTAATATCAGTAAATTGAGATGTATATTATTATTCACACTAGCCTTTATGTCTGACTCAAAGTTTATGCTTTTCCCCTTAAACTCTCAGTTGCTCAAAAATTGATTTGAGTATGTTGAAAGTTGAGGATTTACAGGTTTTAGTAGATGGACGATTAAATCTTCTAGAGACAAGTAGGAGGCTGGTGTTAGTTATTTTAGAGTTGTTTTGTTTTTATTTATGCTATGTTGTATTAAGTCTGTTATGACTATTGAGTACTCTGACCATCCAAGTGGGCATCTTCATATGTCGCTCTTGGTGTATTTATGTAATAATTATATTTGAACTGAACTTGGGAAACATTTGGATTATGTAATTGGATATGAAACATGTTTTGTGAAATGTAATCAGAAAAGTTGTTTTTGAAATCTGTGATTTTGTTTCATATTCATGTACTTCTGTTATTATGGATACCATTAGCATTACCATATTTTTTCACCGAAAGTTAATACTATAGATGACTGTAGCATCTGTAGCGCTTAGCTTTGGACCTCAAGATAGGGGATTTTACATAACACTTCAAAATCGAAGTTCGTTAGGGAGAGCTACAGGCATTTGGAAAATTGGAAAACAAAGTAAGAAAAAAATTGTGTTCAAGGGTCGACCCTACCCATTGAATGGTCAACCTGTAGCGGTTGACCGTAGGCTTGCTTGGGTTGATCCTACAACTTAAAAGTATGTAACCCGGAGAGTTGCATTTGACGGCTTCGATTCATTACTTCATAGCCAAGTTTTGATGACTGATTTTGATTTAAGAAAACATTCTCTAACCCAAATCGATGTCCATATCATTGCAAACCCTTATATAAGCAAGCCTAACCTAACCCTAAACTCTCATAACAATTTAAAATAACAAAATGTTACCAAAATCAAATCTCTCTTCTAAAACTAAAACTTTACAAAAATCTAACTAGAAGCACAAAATCAATTGGATTTAGATGAAGCAAGCAGAACAAGTGTAAGGAGAAATGACTCTAAAGCAAGACAAACAGGAAGATCTTAGGCTTAAGGTGAGAGAGAATTTTTTTAATTACGTTATTAATGGCATTTAAAATTGATCTGTTCCCTATGATCCAGGATGATGTTAGAAACCTTAAATTGAAAACTTGCAAATTGAAATTACTGTAAATTATTGAACTTGATTTAATACAAGTACACTCTTTCTGTCAATTAAATTATGAAACCCCTAGTTGAAATCTACAATCTTACAATTTGAAACTACAGTAAATTGTTAAACCGGATATTTGTCAAATTGAAAACCTTAAATTAACAAACCCTAAACTTAATCACAATTGTTTTTTAACTATAATCAGGGTAAATTAGATACCATTAACAACCAGAATAAGGAAATAAACAATCGATAATTGAAACTAGAGAAAATCTAATTTTTTTTGGTCAATGGTCAACCCTGGACACCTAACGGTCGACCGTTCACAAAGAAAATTGACAAATTGAACCTCGGCCATAGGCCCAAATTTATAATTAAAAATATATTAAAACATGAATTATTGTTGGCCTATTTATGGGCACTTGGATGCATGTTTGGACTTATAGGGAAGCTAGTTCCCTAGAAGTGAACGCCAGGTCATGGCGATGTTGGGTAAATATTGATTACCCAACTTGAGATAGTGATCGATTCGAGGCGTTTTTTCGCAAATGGCACTCATAGGAGGCTGGCGTGGTGTTGGCGCGGATGCCTATACAATTAGAGAGGAGGATCCACGGCATGCAATAAGAGGCCAACGCTATGGTCGAGAGGTGGAAGCGAATCCAAACGATGAGATATTGTGTCAAGTCCGCATTTGGGTTCTTTCTCTCCAAGCGCAGCAAGAGGGATCATTCCCAGTAGTCTAGTGGCGGTGATAGTAGTGGAAGCTTAGCCCACAGGAGCCGAGTAGCGATGATAGAAGTTGGAATTAGCCCACTGTAGCTTAGTGTGGTGTATTTCATGGTTAGTAGCCAAGGGGGCGGTGTTTACATAATTAGTAGCCTAATAGCATTATTTACATTAGGTAGCTCTAGGAGCGGTGGCCGATTTTTGGATATAAGATTTGATCCATTGCATTAGCCTACATAAATTGTAGTACAGAAATGTATTAGATAACAACCTTTAGGTAATAGACCTTAGGAATTCACGGATACTTGTATCGCACCTTATATCATCTAAAGTAGTATTCAAGTAACTGCATATGACAATCACATATTAAACTTGTGCTCATTCATCAAATTTTTGTCCGACCCACTCCCTCCTTTTCCTTTTTTCCCACTACAATATGATAGGTTAGTAGTTGATTTGGCATAGTACATGGAGAAAGAAACTTCACGTTGGAGCCACATATTATTTGTTGTCTATTATGTAGTTACTTGTTGTATTAAAAGTCTACAAAACATATATTGCACTTTGGAACAGTGTATATAACAAATAAAGTGTTTTGGAGATAGTTTTCTAAAAGTTCTATTTTTCAGTATTTATATTTTAATTCATTTTGCTATGAGATCTGACACTATAGAATATCTTAGAACTTATCATTATAATTATGCTCCATTATGTTTTAGAAATATAATAGCTAATATTACTTAGTATGACGCGAGTCCGAAAGTCATAGTAGGTTTTGGATCGCTTTGTCCGAAAGTGCGGGTTGTTACATCAATCGACTTCATTTTTTATCGATGATGCCAATCTAGATTCTTGTGTATCTTTATATGCTATGAAAGTATAAAAGGTAGATAAGATATCTCGTATTTCAATAGTAAAAGACTTTGCGGTTGTGTTTGGGGCGGTAATAAATTTGCCAATGTAAAGAACTGTAAAATTCTAAATTAGTCCCCATCTACGGGGTTCAACCATTGAGTCAACCTATGATCCAAATATCTATCTTGTGATGGAAGAGCTTAACAAGTAATTGATTAAAACTTCATTTGATCCAGTAGCTATCCATGGGGTTCTAATGTGGTCTTTGTTTGGAAATTTGATAGATCTCTTCAGATGTGTATTTATTACTATAGGTTTAATGAAGTTACTACAAAGAACAATATTCGTTATCTCTCGTTAGCAATCTATCAGACCGGCTAAGTGGAGCAAAGGTACTTTACAACTTCATATCGCCATAGTTTTCATTAGCTTCAAGTGGTGGAAAACAACATTCCTCTTACTAATTTCCATACTTGTTATTTTTCACAATAAATGTATTGTCATGCCTTTCAGGTTGACTAATTCCCTTGCATATTTTGCTGAACTGATGAATAATTGTTTCATAGATTATCTCAATTGTTTTATCCTTTTCTTCATAAGTGGTCCATTCTAAATTCAAAAAAAGCATTTATTGCATTTAAGGATTGTTCTTGAAACTTCAAGGGAGCATAACTTGAAAACCAAAAGTTCCAAGCATCAATTTTGGAAGCATGAAGTAACGTTTTTGAGATATGTTATCTTAGAAGTTAAAATTTCTGTAGACCCAACTAAGATAGAACAAATCAATAATTGGAAAAGGCATCAATCGATTATATAGATTCGTAATCTCTCAAGTTTAACTGGATACTATTAACGTTTTATTGAGGATTACTCTCGAATACTCACGCCTTTCATCAGATTACCCAGAAAGGAGTTAGGCATGTGTCGATAAAGAGATGTGGAACGGTTTTAAAAAATTGAAGCATTTTCTAAACAAACCCCCTATGTTAGTCACCCTAGATCGTAAATCAGACCATATAGTTTATATGTCTGCAAGTAGCAGTTGACTTGGTGTAATGCATATGCAACAAGGAAGAGTTATTACTCGTGCTTCTAGGCAGTCAAGGCCTAATGAAGTTGATTAGATGTTTTCAAAACATATCATGGTCTTGGAATTGACTTTGATTAGAGAAAATAGGCTACAAAATGATGAATGAATGATTCAAGAAGCTTAGAAGATGTCAAAATTGAAGAAATCAATGATTTGGCTAAGTTTAAGAAATTCACAATTTGGTTGGTACCGACCATATTTGTAACACCCTAGATTTGTGATAACATTATTTAGGAGATTTAGTTAGATAAACTAAATAAAATAATGTGTTGATTAGGAGATTGAGATTTGATTTAATTAAGGTAGCCGTGCCTTTTTAACTAATAAATTAAAAGAAGGCTTTAAAATGAATTAGAGGAGGGGTATTATGAGAAAGAGGCCATTCCTGTATCACCTTCCATAGGCCGTGTATCTTAGTACACGTTCATTCTCATTTTTAAAATTTAAATGCAAGGTCGGCCACCATTAACAAGGAAAGAAGAAGAGGAAACTAAAGAAAAGCTTAAGGAAAAGCAAATTAAAATCAAACTCATTCAAATTTTAAGCTCCTTAATGTCTAAAGCAAAGGTAAATAATGTTTACATCTCTAAACTTTTATTGTTTCGGTCTTAGGATTAAATCCAAATGATCTTGCAAAGTTTACCATGTTTTTGAATGATAAAATGATTATATATATATATATATGTTGATGATTTATATATGTTCATATAGAGTCTATGACATGTTTTAAGATAAAAACCCTATTAAATGACATCCGTTAGCCTTGCGAATTTTTATGATGATCTAAAAAGTTATTTTAGAGATGGGTTTCAATTTTCTGAATTTTTATGGAATTGTTATGAATTTTCTAAGGAAGAAAATGGTATTTTGGATTATTAAATTATTTACGGGAAAAATAATTATTGTTTGGATCCGAAAATTTTATATGTTGAAGAGAACATATTGATTGATTTTCTAGAATCTTTCTAGAATTTTCCAAGGTGTTTTAATAGTTATATAAAATTATTTAAGCTATGCGACTTAAATGTTTTATATAATCATAAAGGAGAAAGGGGCTTTTCAAAATTATTTAAATTTTCAAATAAGGAAAGTTGACAGCATTTTTGAATATAAAATTATGGCAACCAATCAGATTTACACAAACAAGGCAGGTTGGGTACAAAAGAACTATTTTAAAGTACAAATAAATAGTTTTTCTCCAATTTCAACTCTTTCACAAGAGTTTCCGCCTCCATTCCAAAGCTTCCGACAAAATCGAAAGGTGTCAAACCTTTCGACCAGGTCAAATACCAATGCACATGTTTTCGAAGGGTTTTATTAATGGATATGAAGGAGTTACCTTCAATGCTTTCGAAGGGTTTTATTAATGGTTTTTGAAGGAGTTACCTTCAATGTTTTCGAAGGTTGTTTAAAGGTTTTAAACAAAGGTTTCGAATAGAATAGCTAGGTAGTTAGCCTAAGTGTTTTAGGTTATAAAGGACTTTGACTTATTTTAAAAGTATAGATAACCTAAGTGTTTTAGCCTAAGGGCAGTTAACCCAGATATTTTGAAGGGTAGTTAACCTAAAATAAATTTTATGCAGTTAGTTCATTTAAATTTGGACAGTCGATCGAATTTTGAGGGCAGTCAGCCTAGTGGACAGTTAGTCTAGAAAAGAGCAGTTAGCTCTGACTTGAACAGTTAGTTCATTTATTAGTATAACAGACCTTGCTACTTTTTAAGGACAGTTAGTCCACCCTTTTTACCTATTTTGGACAGATAGCCCATTTTCTAGCATAAAAGATATTGCTAATTTGGTATAATCGGTTTCACGACAGTTAGTCCAGAAGAAAGCAGCTTGCTAAGAATTTAGGACAGATAGTCCAGTATAGAGCAGTTAGGTCAGATTTTAGACAGATAGTCTATTTTATTTCTTATTTTAGCATAGTGGATATAAGTATATTATTATTACAATCAGTTGATTAACAAGTTTTGTTGCAGGAAACGATTTTCCAATTATATGTTTTGAAAAGAGATATTAGTAAGGGGAAACCTGTTCCGCTAAGCTGCGTAGTTTATATCAGTAAACAGAGTTGTAACAGAAATTATTCATACAAGGATTTATGTCCGACTTGAATTTTTTTCCCTTTAAACTCTTGAGTGCTCAAAATTTGATTTGAGTAGGATGAGGGTTTAGGTTTTTATAGATTTTGGTGAATAAAGCATCCAAAGACGAGCAGGTGGCTGACGGATAGCTAATTTAGGAATCCTATTTTAAATTGTTTCCACTATGTATTAAGACAGTTATGTTTATGTTTATTTGATCATCCAATGGGGCATCATCATATGTCGCTCTTGACTTATTGTTGTAAATTATATTTGATCAATGCCTGGGATTACGTTTAGGGATTTTTGTAACTTAAATATGATATTATTTGAAATGTAATCACTAAAAATTATTGTTTTTTTGGAAATCTGTGATTTTGTTCATATTCAAGTGCTTTTGATATTATGAATATAATTAACATCACCGAATTTCATCACTAAAAGTTAATACTGTGGATGACTACAACATACGTAGTGCTTAGCTTTTGGCCTGCAGATACGGGATGTTACAACTTGGTAACTGAGCATAGGTTCATGAAAAATTTAACCAAAAGTTGGTTTTGAATCAAAAAGAAAAAGAAATTAGAGTAAGATTTAGGGTTATTAACGCTATAGTAACGTACATGTATTTGCTATATATAAGTATGCGCTTTATCTTCATTCATCTATCTTTGATTAGGTTATCTTTCTATATCTCATGAGGTCTGAATACAAATATGGATAGTAGAAGAAGCAGAGTAAACCAAGGAGGGGGAAGCACCGAAAGGAATGCTGGACCTAATGCAGGGAGAGGCCAAGGTCAGGTAGAGAATGTTGGTGTTGAAGTCGCGTGGTGGGAATGGATGCCATGTATCAGTTTTTCAGGAAAATGATGCAGGCATGAGTTGCAGCTGGAGTGTTAGGAGGAAATGCTACAGGAGAAAGGTGTATAGAAGTTCTGGTAGTTAATCTTTTCGCTAAGATGAGAGGTGATTATGTGAAGCTAGGAGGAAAGCCGTTTGTGGGAACAGAGGATTCCATTGGACTTGAGAATTGGTTGTCGCACTGCAAAAGGATTTATGCAGATCTAGGGCTCAATGATGAGCAGAAGAGAAGGTTGGCACCCAGGCAGGTATAGGGAGCCGCACCGTTTCGTTGGAAAAGTGTGACATCGATAGTTGATGAGGAGACAGTAAGCTGGGAGGATTTCAGGAGGAGATTCCACGAGAGGTTTATGTTTGTGATGGCACAGTCAGATTTGAGTAGTTTGCGACGCTGGTGCAGGGTGAGAATTCTATTGTTGAGTATGCCAAAAAGTTTTAAGAGTTGGCCCGATATGGGTATACTTTAGTGGATATTGTATTAAAGTGGAATGAGAAGTTTATCAGAAGATTGAAGCCGGAGTTGGCTAGTGCTACTTTGTCTCATCTTAGAGATCCTTCTAATATTGTGGTAGAGATGGCTTTGAGGCAGGAAGAAGTCCTCGAGTCTCTGGAGAAGATCAAGGCTAAAGGTTTCCAGGTTGGACAGGGCCAGAATAGGAAGTTCTTTCTGAAGAAAGGCGCACAAAAGGGTGGAGCGGCAAAGAAATTAACCGAAGTCAGAAGTTGTCTGCTATAAATGCGACAAGAAAGGGCATTTTGCTAATGAGTGTCACTTAGGGAAAGCGAAGAATGTGGCTAAGGGGAAGAATGTCAGGTGCTTTAACCGTGACCAAATAGGCCATTATAAGAATAAGTGCAAGGAGCCCATTAGAGATGGTAAGGGCAAGGTGTATGCATTGGAGCCTGCCTTTTCTAAGCCAATAGCCCAGGAGAAGTGGAAGGCAGTTCTAGGAGGAATGCTTCAGATTCATGGGATGTCCGTTAGCATTTTATTTGATACTGATGCATCGCATTCTTTTGTATCTAGATGTTTCATAGATAAGCTTAACCATGAACCCACATATTTAGTTACTTCCTTATGGGTTGCGAATCCAGTAGGAGGGTATGCAACTCTAGGGTTGAGGTGCAACCAGTTTTAGTTTGACCTGTTAGGCCATTCTTTTGTATGCAGTTTGCATGTGTTTGATTTTTTGGCGTTCGGGATTACCCTTGGTATGGATTGGTTAAGTGAGTACGATGCTAAGATATTTTGCCAGGGTAGGAAGATATCTCTTATACACCCGGATAGTAGCGATCAGGTTATTTTCTCTATATGAGGTTCTAGCGGTGCAGTGTTTGCTTTATTGGGTGCTTTGGATTCAGATGATGAGTTAAGTCGAGTTTTCGTGGTTAGAGAATTCGCAGATGCATTTGAGCCTGTAGTTGGATTGCCGCCAAAGTGAGCCATCGAGTATCGGATAGATTTGGTTCCCGAAGCAGAACCAGTGAGTAGACTGCCAAGTAGGATGACCCCTTCGGATATGAGGGTGCTGATGATGTAGTAGGTGGATTTAGAGGGCAAGAGTTTTATTAGGGTGAGCGGTTTGTCGTGGGGTGCAGCGACAGTGCTTGGTAAGAAGCCGAACGAATCGTTGAGGTTATGTATCGATTATTGTAAGTTGAATGAGAAGACGATAAAGAATCGATATCCATTGCCCAGGATTGACGATTACTTATACCGTCTAAGTGGAGCAAAGATATTTTCTCAATTGGATTTAGCAATGGGTTTCCATCAGCTCAGGATAGTAGAGGATAGTATACCTTTGATAGCATTTAGGACCAGATATGGATCGTACGAATGGTTAGTTGTGCCGTTCGGACTGACGAAAGCTCCAGCTTTCTTTGTGGATTTGATGAACTAGATTTTCCGAGGGCACTTGGATGGGTTCATGAAAGTTTTCATACATGAGATCTTTATTTACTCTAAAATTAAAGTGAGCATGAAGTTCATCTTAGAGTGGTGCTTAAGATGCTTAGGCAGCAATAGCTGAAAGCAAAGTATTCGAAGTGTCACTTCTGGAAGAAGGAGGTGAAGTTTCTTAGTCATGTAGTCTTAGAGGAAGGGTTATCAGTAGATCCGACAAATATCGAGGCAGCGAATAGTTGGAAGAGCGTCGAGACAGTAATCGAGATTAAGAATTTCCTTGGTTTGGCTGGTGTAACAACCCGAATTCTAGTAGGTTTGCATTTTTCGCAAAAAAGCTAAAATCCAAGCCCACTGAAGCTCGAGTTGGGTGTCTGGTATCCTGCAAATATGAAAAGATAAATATATCAGAGATTAAATAAATATCTCACAATGGAACTGACTAAAAATATAATAGTAAGTAAGTACTCATCAAGGTAATAACACTTTCCATATAAGTGTCACCAAGCCAGAAAATCTCAGCCATCTATCTAACCTATGGGATGTTACGAGGAGGGGGTCAGAACTAAAGTTTGTTGAATAGACAAATTATATACTTCTAAACAAAATTCTACGTATACCGTTCTGTTTCCATTTTCTGTTATATCAGGTTTATTGGGTTTATAATACTCTCGCCGCTGTAAGTGAATCGTACCCATCTACTCCCTAGTAGATTAAAACCTAATAACTAATATATATGTATGTATGTATGTATGTATGTATGTATGTATGTATGTATGTATGTGTGGCTACATGCCCAATGACCGCATCGGTCCTAGGTACTACCCATAGTACCTTCCGTATCCTCCTCGAAAAGGACTCCATCATCTCTCTGCTAGAGCGTATTGATACTATATTTGTAAAGGACAGCTTCTGGGGCGTACAATATAGATGTTCCATCATCTGTTAGGAAAAATGAAACTGCATCCACACTAGCTTATACTAGTGCTCGGATATCCACAATGTACCACCCAGTGCGTACCTTGAGGACTACACGAAATTGTTCTGTCTACTCCCTCAATTCTACCAACAAGGTCTACCTTGTATGGAACTCAGTCAGGGATTTTCTATATCTATAAAGGTCCACTTCGTTAGGTCTGCAATACAGATATTCTACTTGGTCTGTCTCTTTTCTCATCATGGCTATAGCCCCACGCAGCCACCCCTCAACTAATCGAATGACCTTTCAAGATCTAAGTGGATGTTCCCTAATGCAAACTACCTAAACATCCAATTAGCTATGCCGCTCATCCAATGTCTCGATAGTGAAAGATCCATTGGCCTATTGGTTTAAATCTAGTCTTTCCCGAACTTGCTCTACCTAATGATTTCTTGATCTCCGCATGCGACTATCTTTTTGGTCCTGCCCATTATAACCTATTCGCAATCTATAGTATGGTGTCATACGAATATCCTACTCCATCACTGCCTACACAGGTCTGCTTTGTTAGGGTGCAATGCAAAAGCAGTCAAGGCATACTCTCTTGATGGAATACCTACGTACTTGCCTCTGAGGGTGCGGCTTCAATAGGCGCACCCCAGAGGGCCATCCTAGAGTATCCTCACGTCCCGCTGTAGTCTCGTACTTCCTTCTAGCCCGAACTAACTAAGTTGGACGTGCTCTTTCTATACTAAAGTCTGTGATGAACTGCTTCATTAGGCTCTTTGTCCAGATTCTCTTTCAGGCTGCTCCAAACGCATCTTACCATTTTATTAGATCCTATGTCTAATCTGTTATTATGCATTTAGTTTACTTTTATTATTCTGTTGGCTACTTATTTACCTTAATCAACATGCCCTGCCCCACCTATGCGCGAGACCATCAGTCCCAGACCTGAAAGGGAATGCTGTCGATATGGCTCACTTCTATTATTTTGCTTATTAACTTAATCCAAGATCCAAGTTTAATAGAATAAGCTTATTCTATTTCTTTCTTTTTATTTATAACCTACATGTTACAATTATACTTGCAATGTAATTACAAATATCTCTTTTGTATTCTAGTCTGTCTTCTTTTATTATGATATTAAATTCTTTTTAGTTCTCTTACATTATATGACAGGATTGGCTTGGGACTACGTCCAACTGTCACAAATTTACTTAACATAATAACTTCTTTAATTTTATTCTACTATCTTTGCAGTAAATGCAGATCTAGTCACATCATCTGTTAATTATTTCCAGTCTTGTCAAAAAATTAACTTGATTACTTCCTCTTCTATACTTTCTTTAATGTTTCACGTTATTCTCTTTTATTCTAGGAAGTAGTCCTATTCTATTTGGTTGGTTACAAGACTGTGCTAAAAATCCAGTTCCATATTTAATACTAAATAATGCAATAAATAATAATCTATAACTGCAAGATATTTCTTTTATTGTTTCTTTAATTTTTGGGTAATGCAAAACACAGTAATGTCTCTATTTTACACTAATTCCATTTTTCTTGCTTTTATCCTTGCAATTACGTTTATCGTTATTCTTATAGTATTAAACTATGGAAATGTATTCCCTTTTCTAAACCAACCAACTTATTTATTACTAACTTCCAAATCAAGTTATTAGATTTCCCCTTTTTATTTCATTCCCCGAATTTTTAACATAATTTACTGTAAATTTCTCACTTTTAGGCTTGTGCCTTTCTCTATAATTCTTAAGCCTAATATTACTTTTATTTAATTGGATTCCTTTCTTTTTTTCCATATAAACAACATTTAAATATAAGTATACTTCTCTTATAAAATTTATAGTTTCAACATAACTGATTAGCAGAACTAATTACAGAAATAAATGCCGAATTAAATATTTAACGGCAATCTAACGATATTATATCATAAACATAAAAGAGATGTAATTTAAATCCACTCACATGTCTCCCTTAGCTTTGCTCGTCCTTAGCTTTGCTCCATGGCTTTCCTGGATCCCCTTCTAAGGTGTCTAATATTTTAATTAAAAAGATCTTCTCCCTAGAAATATTTTCTATTTAGGGTTCAGCCTCAGGCAATGAATCCAATTGGAAGAAAATTTGATTGTGGAATAACAGCTAGGCCTAGGGTTCTGTTTATAGTGGAATTTGGGGATCTTAGACCATGCAAAAACTGAATTAGAAAAGCTTGACACGTCGCTGGACGATTTAACATCCAGGGAAAATGCGGGTCCACCAATAAGTTGACCTGTGTTCTTTACGGGTTGACCTTAGGGTCGACCCTTATGCATTGCCGATCGACTTGATGGTCAACCCATAAGGTCCTTTTGTTTATTATTATTTTTTCATTTAATTAATTAATTATATATATATATATATATATATATGATTTCTTGTTGTTCTTGTAACTCCTTTGTATTAACTAGGATTTTGACAAGTTATATATGGAAATTGATCAGAAAATCGCCACGGACACAATGTTATAAGTTTCGAGGCCATATTCTAACAATTCCAAAATTTCTTATTTTCACATTATATTGTTATTTGATTATTTAATTATCTAAAAATGCGGGGTGTTACATTCTCTCACTCTTTAGGAAATTTCATCCCCGAAATTTGACAAGGGTAAAACTATGTAATTCCTCGCATCAATCACGTCCATTTTGTATACATCCAATTCTTTGACCATCCATGTCCTTGTGCAAAGTGTCATTCGACATAAAATATATGCATGTACATGAATTTCTAAGTAGTATCTCCTATATGAATGCTTTTCTTCTTTAATCTCCTTTTTGGAATATGATGCACACATCCTAAATATACTTGCAATTTCTATATGAATGCAATCTTTTGAAAACCCAAAACGTTTTTCATCCATTTTTCCCGTACTCCTATTGAATAGGGGTGTTGTTCAATGAATTTTACATTCAAATCCTACCACACAACTTTTAATATCCGAATTTTAGAAAAATCAAAATTTCCAAACTCGATTTCTTATGTCAGAAAGAAGTAGAAAACGGAAAACCTCACATTTTCCGTTTTAGTCTTTGCGCACCTCATTCTCCGTACTTGGAACTTATGCCGCTATTCTATAAAAATCTTTATTTTCTTTCCCAAACACGGTTTACATAAGAAAAACTTTTCTTTTCAAATTTTTCTGTTGACATTTCTTTCGCTTTCTTTAAATTTTACTGTTTTCCTTTTAGTTACTTTTATCTTAATTTACTTTTCTTTTTATTTATTCACATCCACTATTTTTATTCTCTTCTTGTGAACATCACAGAAAAAAGTATCATATTAATCATCACTGATTTACTATAGTAGGAACTAAATGCTTACATAGGAGAACAATCTCATAAAAAGAGAAAACAAGTCCTACTACAGAGCGATACTAGACAAGTAAATATAGCAGCTAAACAAAGCTATAATCTAGGGCTAGGAGGCCTAGGACCATGTTCACTATGACATAGAAGGGTCCTACTCTAGGAATCCAATTAACTCATATGCTCCTCCTGTCGCCTATTACTTGTTACTAACCTACGCTGTGTTACTCATGATGACTAAGATCTATTAACTCTTCCATTCCATACTCAAAATGGAATAACCAAGTCTCATTTACTGCAACGAATAAGGGATTCAATCTATGCAATCTCTATCTAAAATGGAAACTATGTTTGGGGAAAATTTCTCTTTACCTTTACCTTCCATTTTTTCCCCCAACTAAGGTCTACCTATCCCAACCACATGTGTCTTACTATCTTACTAATATCACTTCACTATTCTTCTATAGTCTACACACATGAAGCAACATTCCTACATTCTCACTAGTGTCATATACACTTTACAAGAACTTTTATTATTACTACTAAAAGTAATCACTGCTATAGTCTTATACTTTTCCCATCACACCTAGGAAATGATTCCTATCAACTCCATATTTAAAAGTTTAGTTTGGTATTTATCGTTCCATTTCAAAAGTTAAAGCTTCTAAATTTTTTAAACGTCAAATGCCAAAATTCTTGCCTTTAAAAGTGTTACTTTGAAGTTTATATTAAATTCAAAGGTACCTGGTTACTTAACATTTTATCTTTTTAGACTTGCCTCTTTACAACTCTTTGAATTTAAATTATTCCCCAAACTAGAGGGGAAAACTTACAAATTGTAAGTTCAAAACTTATTTCTCTTTTCCTTTTAAAGAAATTTACAGATTTCCATAAAAATTTTGGATTTTTAAATTTAACTGTGTACTAAAATTTTCTCTTCCAAAAACTTATTTACTTTTTCACCAAACCATTTTTCTTTAAAATTTGCCTTGCTTGTCCTTAAAACATTTTTTTCTTGACTTTCAAAAATGTCCTCACATTTTTTCAAAACATCTTCTTTTCATAAATTTTCAAATTTGCAAAAACTGGAGTAGATAAGAACAATTACTTTATCAAAAATCTCTTAATTTTCCTACTCTTCCAATAACCTAACGTTGGAGGAGCTTCTAACTTACTATAAATGGGGACTTTCTACAAAGGCAAGAAGCCAATGCACATAATTAATGGAAAAATATGAAATTTCCATTTCTTATCTTTCCTACTAAAGCTCTCTATAATATTCCTCCTAACTAACGCTCGTCTCTAATTATTATACTTCTTATTACACCTAATTGTTTTATACCTTAACGTATTGGAACTAATTTCTCTAATGAGAGTCCATTAACGCTAAAACCTTCCATGAATCCTTTAAAAGAGGATTTCACATTTATGTGAAATTACAAGGAACTTATTTTATGATTTTTCAAAATAGGCTATAAAAAATATGGTGTTTTTCATATCTTGTACATCTCTTTCATGTATTCCTTATAACTTGCACAAAACATCTTTATTTATGATTTGGTTTCATAGAAAATTATATCATTATTCATTTCATTCCAATAGATAAAAGTATGTTTAATTTATATTCATTTACGATGGACATTTCCTACGAAGTTTATTAATTTCCTAATATTTAACTTACATCTTTTTTTCTTCAGAAGAACTCATTTTCAAAACCGCTTTAATATTTTCATAACTCGAAAACATTTCCCTATACTAATTTAACTAATAAGTGTACTTACAAAACCACATAATTTCTATACTTAGAGATTATCTTCAAAACGCATTATTATTTGGATCAAAACAGATGTTACATAAAACACTGTTACTACAATCCAAAAATACTAGTATATGGATTCAATTAAAATAAATTTTAGTAAAACCCCATATGCTATGTAAAAACATTTCCTTTGGGATTCAACTACTATAACTCATAGTCTATGCTTTCTTTATTCTTCACGAAAAACATCTATTACAACAATAAATGTTGTAACCTACGTTCTTGACACTTAACACACTCTAGGTTTTTATATTCAAAATATTTGTTTACCTACAAAGAAACTAGCGAGCTATACATGCTCTATAATTCTTTAAAAAGATTTTCACTTTTAACAAAATTTACATTATATAAAAATCAATTTAAATTTCATACCACACTTTTTTTTTCAAAAATGTGGTTTTTACTTCCTCAAACATATTAACAATTATATTTTTCAACTTTTCAATACCAAAAGTTTCATTTATTGGGCTAGACATAAAGTGGAATTTTTTCTTACCACCCTAGGAATACCCTTCCTAAACCTTGAAAATCTCATTTCCTTACTAAAATCTATTATTTCTTCCAAAATAAAAATACTTTCCCTACTGTCCCTAGGGAACTTTCCCACTACCTATAACATATGATACCAATCTTTTTTCAAAACATAGCTTATTGTACGCTATAAATCGTCAATAACATAGGGCTCAACATCCTTGGATCATCACAAACCCAACTAGCAAGCTATGCACAAATATACTTCTAAAAACTTTCCATATGTTAAAAATTATAACTACGGACTATTTGGATTTTAGTACATATGTATTTATATTTTATTCAAAAATACAAATACGTTCACTCATTATCTACCTACGAACCCTAAACCTCGGCTCCGATACTTAATGTAACAACCTGAATTCTAGTGGGTCCGGATTTTTTGCAAAAATGCTAAAATCCAATTACATTGAAGCTCGAGTTGGGTATCTAGTATCATGCAAATAGGAAAAGATAAATATATCAGAGCTTAAATAAATATCTCATGGCGCAACTGACTAAAAATATAACTGTAAGTAAATACTCACCAAGATAATAACACTTTCTGTACAAGTATCACCAAGCTGGAAAATCTCTACCATCTATCTAACCTATGGGATGTTATTAGGAGGGGGTCAGAACTAAAGTTCCGGTGAATGGACAAATTATAAACTTCTAAGCATAATTCTACATATATCGTTCAATTTTCTTTTTCCATTATATTATGTTTATTGGGTTTATGATACTCTCACGTCTTTTCGTGAATCGTACCCATCTACTCCCTAGTAGATTAGAACCTAATAACTAGTATACATGTAGCTATATGCCCAAAGACCGCATCGGTTAGAGCTACTGCCCATAGTACCTTCTGTATCCTCCTCGAAAAGGACTACATCATCTCGCCGCTAGAGCGCACAGACACTACATCTGTAAAGGACAACTTCGTGAAGCCTACAATATAGATGTTCCGTCGTCTGCTAGGAAAACAGGAAACTGCATCAGCACTAGCTTATACTAGTGGTCGGACATCCACAACGTACCATCCAGTACGTACCTTAAGGACTACAAGTAATCGTTCTGTCTACTCCCTGAATTCCGCTAACAAGGTCTACCTTGTACGGAACTCGGTCGGGGATTTTCTATATCTGTAAAGGTTCGCTTCGTAGGTCTGCACTACAGATATTCTACTTGGTCTGTCCCTTTTCTCATCGTGGCTATGGCCCTACGCAGCTACCTCTCAATTAATCGAAAGACCTTTCAAGGACTAAGTGACTATGCCCTACTGCAAAAAATCCAAACATCCAAGTGTTTGTGCCCCTCATCCAATATCTCGATAGTGAAAGAATCATTAGCCTATTAGCTTAACTCTAGTCTTTCCTGAACTCGCACTTACTGATGACGGCTTGATCTCCGCATGCGACTATCCTTTTGGGTCCTGCCCACTATAACCTACTCCCAATCTAGAGTACGGTGTCATACGAATATGCTACTCCATCATCAACCTTTTGACTACCTACAAAGGTCTGTTCATTAGGCCTGCAATGCAAAAGCAGTCAAGGCACATTCTCTTGATGGAGCACCTACAGACCTGCCTCCGGGGGTGCAGCTTCGTTAGGCCTACCCCAGAGGGCCATCCTAGAGTATCCTTACATCTCGTTAAAGTCTCGTACTTCCTTCTAGCCCAAACTAACTAAGTTGGACATGCTCTTTCTATACTAAAATCTGTGACAAACTGCTTCAATATGCTATTTGTCCAGATTCTCCTTTAGGCTGCTCCAAACGCCCCTTACCATTTTATTAGATCCTACGTCTGATCTTTTATTATGCGTTCAGTTTACTTTTCTTATTCTGTTGGCTACTTATTTACCCTAATCAGCATGCCTAACCCTACCTATGTGTGAAACCATCAGTTCCAGACCTGAACGGGAATGCTGCCGGTATGCGCCACTTCTATTATTTTGCTTATTAACTTAATCCAAGATCTAATTTTGATAGAATGTAATTGCAAGTGTCTCTTTTCTATTCTAGTCCGTCTTCTTTTATTATGATATTAAATTCTCTTTAGTTCTCTTATATTATATGACAGGCTTGGATTGGAACTACGTCACAAATTTACTTATCATAATAAATGCTCTACATTTTATTCTACCATCTGCGTAGCAAATGCAGATCTAGTCACATCTTTTTTTATTATTTCTAGTCTTGTCAAATAAGTAACTTGATTACTTCCTCTTCTTTAATTTATTTAACGCTTCATGTTATTCTCTTTTATTGTAGGAAGTAGTTCTATCATATTTGGTTGGTCACAAAGACTGTGCTAAAAATCCAGTTCCATATTTTAATACTAAATAATGCAATAAATAATAATCCATAACTACAAGATATTTCATTTATTGTTTCTTTAATTTTTGGGTAATGCAAAATACAGTAATGTCTCTATTTTGCCCTAATTCCATTTTTATTGCTTTTATTCTTATAATTACTTTTATCTTTAATCTTACAATATTAAACTATTGAAATGTATTCCCTTTTCTAAACCAACCAACTAATCTATTACTAACTTTCAAATCAAGTTATCAGATTTCCCATTCTTAATTCTTTCCCCGAATTTTTAACATAATTTACTGTAAATTTCTCACTTTTAGGCTTGTGTCTTTCTCTATTATTCTTAAGCCTAATATTACTTATATTTTATTGGATTCCTTTCTTTTTTCCATATGAATAACATTTAAATGTAAGTACACTTCTCTTATAAAAAATTTAGTTTCAACATAACTAGTTGGCAGAACTAATTACTGAAATAAATGCTGAATTAAATATTTAACGGGAATCTAACGATATTATGTCATAAACATAAAAGAGATATAATTTAAATCCACTCACATGTCGTCCTTTACTTTGCTCGTCCTTAGCTTTGCTTAATGGCCTTCCTGGATCCCCTCTTAAGGTGTTTAATATTTTGATTAAAAAGATCTTCTCTCTAGAAATATTTTCTATTTAGGGTTCAGCCTCAGACAATGAACCCAATTGGGAGAAAAATCTTATTGTGGGAAAATAGCTAGGACTACATTTCTATTTATGGCGTAGTTTGGGGATCATAGACCATCTGATTTTTAGATTGAATTTGGTGTAACCACGTCACAGTCTCACTACGAATCGTCGGATCAACAAAAAAACCGCTTCAGATCACGCGAAAACCAATTAGAAAAGCTCGGCACGTCCTTGGATGATTTAACGTCCAGGAAAACGTAGGTCGACCTATAGGTCGACCTGTGTTCTTTTTGGGTCGACCTTTGGGTCGACCCTTGTGCGTTGCTGGTCGACCTGATGGTCGACTCGTGTGGTCCCTTTATTCGTTATTTTTTTTCTTTTAATTAATTATGTATATTTGATTTCTTGTTCTTCTTGTAACTTTTTTGTATTAACTCGGATTTCGATAAGTTATATATGAAAGTTGATCGGAAAATCACCACGGACTCAATGATATAAGTTTCGAGGCCATATTTTGATATTCCAAAAATGCTTATTTTCACGGTTCATCGTTATTTGATTATTTAATTATCTAAAAATGTGAGGTGTTATAGCTGGTTATTATCAGAGATTCATTAAGGATTTCTTGCGGATAGCAGCACCGATGACCAGGCTGGTGAGGAAGGATGTGAAGTTTGTGTGGACCGATAAGTGTGAGGAAGCATTCTAGAGTTTTTATTGACCCATGCACCTCTATTGGTTGTGCTAGAAGGGAATCAGGATCTGGTAGTTTATACCGATGTGTGTGGAACCAGAATAGGAGCTGTATTGATGCAGAGTGTTAAAATGATTGCTTATGCTTGTAAACAGCTTAAAGTGCATGATGTTAGATATTCAACGCATGATTTAGAGTTGGCTGTAGTGATTTTTGCTTTGACGATATGGAGACATTACCTTTTGGAAGAAAGGTTTGAGCTGCATACAGATCATAAGTCGTTGAAGTATTTGTTCTCTCAGAAGGAGTTGAACATGAGACAACAAAGATGGTTAGAGTTCATAGCCTTTTATGATTTTAGGATTGAATACACATCAAAAAAAGACAACAACGTTGCTGTTGCACTTAGCGGGATACATTAGAATGCAGTGCTGGCTATGATGGCCGAGTGGAAAGATTTAGAAGCATTAACATACTCCAGAGTGTAGTGGAGATCTGAGGCAGGGTCTAATGGTAATGTAGTTGTATTGTCTTGTTTGGAAGTTCGACCGGTTTTGACCAAATGGATTGCTTCTAAGAAGATAGAGGATCTGGTGTTAGCTGAATGGATTAGGAAGCTAAAGGAAGAAACCAAGATCGATGACTTGAAAGTTTTCAGTCTTGACTAGAATGAGTGGTTGAGAAAGAAAGGAAGATTATGTGTTTCGATTGTAGGAAACATAAGAAAGGAAGTCTTGGATGAATGCCATCGTTCGAAGTTCACTATACATCTTGGAGGTACCAAGATGTATCAGGATATGAAGATAAGTTTCTTCTGGGAAGGAATGAAGTGGGATATTGGTTTGTGTGTAAGGCAGCGCTTGAATTGTCAACAAGCAAAGGAGGAACACCAGAAACCAAATAGTTTGCTTCAGCCATTAGATATTCTAGTGTGGAAGTGGGATTCTATTTTTATGGACTTCATAGACGGGTTGCCCAGGTCGAACAGGGGAAATGAAAGTATATGGGTTATAGTGGACAGATTGACCAAGAGTGGCCATTTCATTCCGTTAGGTTAACCAGGACGGCACCTGTTTTTGCAAGGTTGTTCATGAAGAATGTGATTAGACTGCATCGGGTTCCTAGCTGTATAGTTAGTGGTAGAGATTCCTTGTTCACTAGCGAATGTTGATAGAGTCTACAGGGAGTTTTAGAAACCAAGCTTATGATGAGTACCACTTACTATCCATAGACAGATGGGCAAACGGAAAGAGTTAACAAGATCTTGGAAGATTTGTTAAGAGCTTGTGTTATGGATTTTGGGGGATCATGGCAGGACCATCTATATCTATTCGATTTTTCGTATAACAACAGTTATCAGACTAGTATTGGGATAGCACCATTTGAAGCTTTGTATGGAAGATGGTGCAAACCTCCCGTTTGTTGGTTGGAGACCGAGGATAGGTTGATTCTTGGTCCATATTTGGTCAGAGAGGCTGTATAAAATATTGAGGTCATTTGAGGTAGAATGAAGGACGCTTAGTCTATGTAGAAGAGTTATGGAGATAAGAAACGGAAAGATTTGGAGTTCTCAGTTGGGGACCAAAATTTCATCGAAGTATCAACGATGAACAGTGTTCTTCGATTTGGGAAGTCGAGGAAGTTATCTCCTAGGTTCATTGGACCTTTTTCTATTCTTGAGAGGATTGAAAAGCTCGTGTATAGACTTGAGTTACCTAGCAGTTTGGTAGGTGTTCATGATGTTTTTCATATTTCTCATCTTAGAAAGTGTATTAGTGACTGTTATTGCACCGAAAGTGCTAGATGATTTAGTGGTAGAACTAGACTTGACCATAGTGAGGAGGCCAATTCGCATTGTTACGAGAGATGAGAAGTGGCTTAGAACCAAGATGGTTAGATTAGTCAAAGTCCAATGGAGTGATGATGATAGAGAGTGTACTTGGGAGGTTGAGAGCAGGATTAGAGATACTTATCCCGGCTTGTTTTGAGTCTTATTGTAATTTCGAGGATGAAATTCTTTAAGGAAGGGAATCTGTAGCACCCCAGATTTTTGATAACTTTATTTACGAGATTTAGTTAGATAAATAAATAAAATAATGTGTTGATTAGGAGATTGAGATTTGATTTAATTAGCTAACCGTGCCTTTTTAACTAATAAATTAAAAGAAGGTTTAAAATGAATTAGAGGAGGGGTATTATGTGAAAGAGGCCATTCTTATATCACCTTCCATAAGGAGTGTATCTTAATACATATTTGTTCTCATATCTAGAATTTAAAAGCTAGCCGACCACCATTAACAAGGATAAAAGAAGAGGAAACGAAAGAAAAGCTTAGTAAAAAATATCAAATCAAACATATTCAAATCACGTTCTCCTTAATCTTTAAAACAAAGGTGAATATTGTTTACATCTCTAAAATTTTATATTTTTCGGTTTTAGGATTAAATTTGAATGATTTGAAAAGGTTTGACATGTTTTGAATGATAAAATGATTATATATACATGTTGATGATTTATGTATGTTCATATAGAGTTTATTACTTGTTTTAAGATAAAAACCTATTAAATAACAACCGTTAGCCTTGCAAATTTTTGTGATGATCTAAAAAGGTATTTTTGGGATGGGTTTCAAATTTCAGAATTTTCTAAATTTTTGTGGAATTGTTATGAATTTTCTAAGGAATAAAATTGTATTTTGGATTATTAAATTTTTTATTGAAAAAGTTATTACAGTTTGGATTCTAAAATTTTATGTGTTGAAGAGAACGTATTAATTAATTTTTTTTGGAATTTTTTCAGAATTTTCCAAGGTGTTTTAATAGTTATATAAAATTATTTAAGTTATGAGACTTAAATGTTTTATATAATTATAAAGGAGAAAGGGGCTTTTTCAAAATTATTTAAATTTCCAAACAAGGAAAGTCGGCAGCATTTTTAGATATAATATTCTGGCAACCAATCATATTTAGACAAACAAGGCAAGTTAGGTACAAAAGAACTATTTTAAAGTACAAACAAATAGTTTTTCTACAATTTTAACTCTTTCGGCAAGAGCTTCCCCTTCCTCTCCAAACCTTCTGACAAGCTCAAAATGTGACGACCCGAAAATTTTAACGATTTAAAATGGAATAATAAATTGATTTTAAACATTTAAAGTTAATTTTTAACTTGAATTCCGAATATTAAAATTTTCTTGATAATTAAATTTGTTAAATTGTATGATTCAGAATTGGGTAAATTGTTGAATTTGGAGTTTTAAGCCTGTTAAAAATAATGTGAAGGCTTATAAAATTTATAATGATAATACTGAATGTAGAAAAGGTGTTATATTCGAATTTGGAAGTGTTTTCTTCAGTTTTGAAAATATATCGTTTAAATCGATATTTAAAAATAGCCTTCCGAGGCGCAGTCTCGGAATTCAACGAACTAGTTCCATTGGATCCGTAATAGTTAGTTATTATCGGATTTCAATTTTCGCAGCAATCGGAGTCGTCGTGCGACCCCGGCAGCTCAAAACGCTTAGAACTATTTTAATCGATTTAATTTAGAATTGATTGTTTTCTTCCGTAACTCGCGTATATGATTGAATTAGCTTTCGAAACACGTTCTATGGTGTTCGAAACGCGGGTAAAACCTTATAATTACCTAGCGACATTCATTAAGAAGAGTTCAAAAGTTTAATTGGCGAATAACGGGACGTATTGAAGTTTTATAATATAATTAAATTTAACGTAAATTAGCAAGATATTTTCATCTTCCATGTCGTTCTCAGCAAGCCATCTCAAACTTATATCTTCCCCGTCCCTCTCTCTTATCATAGCAGATATCGAACTCTCTTATATTTATTAAAAAAAGGGGGGAATGGGGGCAACCGAATCAAATAGTTCACGTCAACTTTAGATCTACTCGAATTTTGCAGCTCAAATTCGTGTTCTTCCTTCTGTACAAATTAAATCCACGATTTCATTTATAATGCAGATCCCATTTCCTTGCTCCCCTTAAACAAATCCCAGACCTAATTCGATGTAAACGAAAAAAAAAGTGGCGGACGCGAAATCGCGCAAGGAAAAAGGAAATCGCGAGCGGGGATCGCGAACGAGCATGTGGAAGTCATGATAGCAAGGAGGTCGTGTTCGTAAGGGGGGTGACCTAGGGCGAATCGCGTCTTCGAGATTGGGGATTATCGAGGGTCGAGGTCGTTCGATCGATACACGGTGAGTGTCGCGAGGTGATTCGAGCTTTGGAGGGGGTCGCGACGCTTGGAACGGCGAGGGGGCGAGGTGAAGGTCAAGATGGCGTTCGGTAGGCGATGGCACGATTTAGGGTAGTTTCGGCAGAGGTATTTTTTTTTATTCTCTCAATTAAATTAAATTTAAATTTATACATGTTGCATAATATAGCAGAAAAGGTTATTTACAGTAAAGGAAATGAATTTATGTAAATCAAGGAATGATGTAATAAGCTTATGTAAATCAGAAAACATAGGGATTTTAGACATTGAACCATCTTTATAAAGTTAGTTTAAAAATTTAATTTTTAGATAAACTCAAATTTAGTTTAAATTAGATAAATAAATGGAAATTTATTTTCTGATCTATTGGGAATCTTAATAAACTGTAAATGGTCATACAAGGTTTAAAATCAAGGGATCAAGCCAGTTTGGAATGGATTGCAAACAGTAATTCAAAGGTGAGTAAATCTCACCCAGCTGTGTTTTATTTAAATTTTAATGGCTAATTTAAATAATTGATGGAATGATTGAATTGATTTGATATGCACTGTGAACTAATGATCGGGTGATTTTGGTTTTGGATGATTCGTGAATTGATTATTGTTTGACTCGAAATATTTGGGTTTTAAATAGTTTTAAACTCTAGTCATTGAATTTAGTAATCAAAGGGTCGAATTAATTAATTTATTAAGTTTTAACTTAATTAATCAAATGTAAGTAATTCAGAATAATTATTGGATAGTTTGTTAAGTAATTACTAAATGTAATTAATAAAAATATAATCACTTTGCGGAATTGATCAAGAGATTGATTAAGATGATTAATAAAAGAGTAATTGATTTATTTAATAAAAAAATAAAAGATAGTTATTATAGTTTTGGGATTAATCGAAAAGATTATACGGTGGTTTGAAGTAAGATAATTGAATTTTGAGAAGGATAAATTAAAATATAATTGGAAATCCTTAATTTATATAATCAATAATAAGGGACTCGTGAGAAATTAAGTAATACAAGTAATTAAGGATTTACGTAACTAATATAGTAAATTAAATTATGAATAACTAAGATTACTTATTGATTTTGGTTAAGGCTAATTAATGTCGTGAAATTAATTAAAGATAATTACTCGAACGAAAATTGAAAGATAATTAATCCAGGGTGATTAATTAAAATAAATGGCTATGGAAGAGTTGATTAATTAATTGGTTTGGAAATAAATTAATGAAGAAATCTAAGCAATTGAGATTTGGAATTCAATTAGAATAAATTAGATTATATTTGTTTGTGGTTAAGCTTTGCTTATGGGTGATTGAATAGTATTGGATGTTTTGAATGGGTGATTTCTCTGATAAGAAATGTTGTGTATTTAGAATGAATAACATGGGATAGGATGACGTGAGACTCGAGGAAGTCGAGATCGGGTATTGGGAAATGCCCGAAATCACTTCAATTTTCGTATAATTTGATATGAGAATGGATAGGTTGGAATGAATGGATTTAAAGGAATCGGATTATTAAATCTAAATGTTGTCACTTAGAAAACTTATTGAAAATAAGTGAGGTCTATATCAAATTGTGACTTTGTAAATTGATTTGAGTTACCCCGGGTTTATACAAGTTATTTGCTTTGGTATTCCATGTTAGTTGGGTTTACTCACACGGGTTTCCAGCCTGACCCGGGTGTTACTTTGATGTAATGCTCGGGTCAGACCGAGTATTACAGATTTTCAGGTAGGTACGTTCTAGAGATCAGGATGCGAGCTGGATGGCAACATCGTTGAGAGTTTTCCGTTGTATTTATGTTATTGTTACTCTGAGGCTTGATAATTGTAAATATTCAGTGACTGTATATAACGTGAAACTCTGATGTATATTAAATGTAATCAACAGATATAGTATTCTTTTGTAAACCATTATTATTTATTATTATATTTTATCCGCTGCGAATGTGAGGTGTTTTGTGTTTCTGTTCTTCTTCTTCTATCTCTTTCTTCTTTTTCATAACTATCTGGAATTTTCGGGTGTGAAAATTTCGGGTCGTTACATTTGGTATCAGAGCTGAAAGGTTAAGCGAGAACCTTGGCTCTGTTGGGATTACTCATTGAGGATAAAGTCAATAGTACTCTAAAATGAGTTGAGTGTATATATATATGAGAGAGCATACTTGTTATTTTCCTATACAAAGATTTTAAATGATTTCATATAAGATTATGTTTTGATATATAAAGCAATATTTCATTCTAATAACAATTAAGGAAGTTGGTTGTTAAATTATTGGAACTAAGATAAGAAATAATATAGAATACGACCAAAATGAAACTTATAACCAAAGTTGAAGAATAAACTTATATGACAAAATGGAATTTGAAATATAGATCGTGAATGTAATTTATAAAATTGAAATATACTTCAAAGATGAAATGAGATTATAATTTGGATAGAATTCTAGAGAATATTTGAAAATAAAGGAAGATGCAAATTCCAGAGTAATGTTGAAACATGGATTGGATGGATTGGGAATTTGGAATTTTTGGAAAAATTTAAAAATTCCTTTGGATTTAGAAGTGGTTTCCAAGGGTTTTGGAGAAATAATAGTATTATTTCAAAATATTTTTGGTGTTGAATTTGAAATCTAGAGGATTTGAAATTAAAAAAAAAAATGTTTGGAAATGTTTTTAAAGGGATCAAAGCATTGAACTCTTTCGATCACTGGAAAATAACGTCGGTGATGACTGCAGCATCATCGATGTTTTTTTTCGAGTTTCTAGAAGAGAAATTGCTACCAAATTATTTTAAATTGGAATTTAACTTGGAAAGTTAAATGGTGATTTGAATTGGGAATTTGTGAGATCTCAAAATGGGTTTGAGATTTAAAAATTGAGAATGGATGGACGTTTTAAAATAAATTGGATGATACGATCCTATTGTTAATAAAAATCTTTAAATTGAGAATGGTATTGCATAAATAAAATAAATTTGAGTAATTGAATTGTAAAATTAAACTTGTTTAAGATCCGGCTTCAAGCTGGAAGATAAAAGTGAGTAATAAATTAAATTCTTAAAATAAGATTGTATTGAACTCTTATTTGTACCTTGAAATACATAAGTAAAGATAATTTAAAATAGGATTTTGAGGATTGGACTCAGAAATTAAATTGTTTTAAACTTTAAATAAAAGTTAATTTGGTTTAAAGAGTTAAATCAACCTTTGAGAATTTAACTCGAATTTATATAATTCGAGATGGTTTAAAACCTGGGATTGGAATTGAATTAGTTCAAATTGAATCTGATTTGAATTAATTGGATTCGTGATTGAAGATGGATAAGTTCAACATTTTAAATGGAAAAATTTGATTAAATCGAAGTGATTTGGATTATGAAATTTAATTGATAATAATTCAAATTGATTGGAAATTTGTTTAAACTCTGGAATCTTAATTAAATGTTTATGGAATAATAAAAATATATTGGCTAAATAAAATGTATAATTCTGAGTTAAAAGTAAAATGTGAATGTAATTGATTATAAATAGAAGATGTAAAATTGAAATTATGTTTAAAGTTGTACAAATTTAAAGATCAAATGGAATTTGATTTGAAGTTAGAAAGGAGTTTAGAATCAATTCAATTTGAATTGGGAATGAATCAAGTCCAATGAAAATTGGAGTAAATTAAATTGGGATTGGGTTAATTTAAATGGAGTGGAAATTTAAATTGAATTGTTGGGAAGTGAACAGTTTTGACTCTAGACTATTTTCAATGTAAATTGTTTTATTTTAAATAGTTTTAAATCTATTTTCTTATCTATTTACTATACAACTTTCTTTTTAAAACCTAAACTGGTTTTGCCACTACTTTTGGAACTCTTTACCTATTTTACAACTGTTCTATAAACTAATTATTAATTTTCAACTAAGTTACGAATTAATTTCTATTTTACAACTATTTCGCAATTATCTAAGATTTCTATAACTATTTAACTATTTTCCAACTCTTTTACAATTAGTCAATTATTCTACAACTATTTTGCAAACTATTGATTATTTTTCAACTACTTATCTATTTTTTTCAAAATTTTCAAGCTATTTCCTAAATATAAACTGGTCGGAGTTCAAACTATTATTGATTAAATACCCAACTGGGATAAGAATTGAGGTAATAATCCAAATGAGGATTAAGACAAATGTGAATAGAAAGGAAATTGATATTGGAAAGAGTAATCAAATGTGAATATTTGATTTTGGATAAACAAAGTTATATCTTTGTTATATATTCTTCCCTTGTTGAATCTATTGCTGGAAGAAAAGGATTTTGGAAGTGTTTGAAGTATAAAAGGAATTTTATACGAGTTTAAAGTGATCCAAGGTTTTAAAAATTATATATGTATGTATATATATAAAGGATCTTATGAGGATTTTTGGAAAAGGTTTTGGGAACCTTTGGTTTTGGAAAGGCTTTTGAGTTTTGGGTAAAATCAATATGAGAATTTGGAGAGCCTAGTTTGAGAATTATCGATTTTGGAATAATCGGTTTTGTGTAAATGAGCTTTATATGAGATCATACTAGGTGTATGATTTGAAGATACTATATGTGTATAGTATAAAATATTTTGATGATGGCTCTGGGGAAAAAGGCGCTCCCTTGAAATGAACTTCTCAGGAGTGCCACTGGGTGGTGCTGCCTTGAGCCCCAAGGGGGTTCTAAAGTTGATCCTGTGAGGAGTCCGGACAAAACTAGTTCCTGGGGATTATGAGTAGTGTATACCATAGTGGGAGTCGTGTGTGCCGCTGAGAGCCAACAGTCTGCGTTAGATTTTATATCGGTAGACTGCGACCTATGGTATAACATAACAGAAGTCGTCTGTGCCGCTGAGAGCCAACAGTCTGTGTTTGATTTTATATCGGCAGACTGCGACCTATGTAGGAGTGGAGAAGTTTCATTTCGATAGCGCAAATCAGAGGCCGCGGAGAGCCTGCAGTTGCATGGACTTTTGTTGTGACGGCAACGTAACCCTGGTACGTAACTGTGACCATGGATGGGGTGATGATTTTCAGAGCATTAACACCAAAGATATTCCCTCTATTTTCAAAAAACTATTTTCTATATTTTTAATAAAATTTATTTCCGAGTATTTTCACTGGATGTTGAAAGCGGGTTTACCAAGTACTTATAGATTTTCGGTCCTACGCCTGATCAACGTAAGATGGAATTTCTGTGAGAACAAGGATGGACTGGTTGAGGCATCGAGTTATAAAAGTATTTTTATTAAAAGCTATTTTAACTAGTATTATCTGAATTTAAAGACATTTCTAAGTTTTAAATAAAGAAGAAATCCAAACTGGGATTATAAAATAAAATTGGACTCGGAAAAATTTAAATGAAGCGAATCTTTGTAATAAAATCGAATATTGGGAAAACAGGAAGTAAGCTAATTAGCTAAATAATTATTTAATTGGGCATGTTAATCAAATTTAACTTGGTTAACAAAAATGGATTTGTATCAATAATGGAGTTTGGAAATGAATTCGAATTATGAATAGAACTCGACTTGGATTTAATAATGAAATAAATTAGAAGAGATGTTGTAAAAATAAAATAAAGTTGGATTGCAAATGTGATGATTTGAATTATAATTCAGGGACGATTTGAATAATATTTAATGAAATTTGCATGTAAATTGGGTATAAGAGAAGTGATGTTATATGAAATGGAACTGATTATGATAGAAATAGTTTGAGTTGCAAAACATAACCCAAGTGAATAGAAATAAATTGGGAATAACCCTGTATTAATAAAATAAATTGAATAACGAATTAAGTAATTGAAAAAAAATAAATTAAAATGGGTTAATTGAGTTAAATAATAAATAGATGAAGTCTGAAAGAATAAAAACTAAATCAAAATTGTGATTGGAACTAGATTATCAGACTGAACTTACATTTGGTGGTATATTAAGTTGAAGTATAAATGAGATAAGTATGTTGATGGATATTATTTTGATAAATTGAGAAGGTGAATTTAAAATTAAAATTTTAAATTGATGGGCTAACTGAATTTAATGGGAGTTGATTAAATGAGAATCAAATAGAAGTAAACTTAAGTTTGATGTTGGAATCAATTAAAGTAAATTAACTTAAGTTAAAAATTTATGGAAGCTTGGCTTCGGATAAGAGTGGGAGCCCATTAAATAAAAGCTTGGATTAAATTAATTTGAAAATGGTTATTAATTTATAAGTTTGAATGTGCCAAGCTTAATAAATGGTTTTGAATGAATTAAATGTGGGGATGAGATAAAATGCATTGAATGGTTGATTAATAAATTAGAAATGAAATGAAATTAAATTCAAAAGGAGTTGAAATTAATTTGAAATAGTTATAAACTAAAATAGGTATTTTATTAACCGAATATCGTCGAAATTGCATAACAATGATTGTCATTTGGCATGTTCAAAAATAATTAAATTCCTGTGAGTTGATAGAGATTAAATAAAATTGATTCTGGATCATTTGAAGTGAATATGAGCTTGTTTGGATTAGAAATAAATTGAATATAAGAAAACGAGTTGAAAACCATTAAAATCTAATGAAACGGCTTATGAATTGGTTGAAAGTAATTGAATTAGCTTAAAGTTATATAAATCGCTTATGAGAAGCGTTTGGTGTTTGTTGTTTATGTAATGCATGTGTTTAACCATAGAAAGTAAGTGAAATATTAATAGATTTTCTATATATGACACTTACATATTTAAATTGAGTAAGTACAGGTACCTGAAGGCCGTTTGGCTGGTTTGGATTGCGCTAATTGCTTAAATTAATAAGCTGCTTTCTTAAAGTGCTAAATAAGGTACGCCTACGCAATAAAAATAGGAAATATGAACTGTTTTTGCTTTTTCCGACCGGGTGGGTCGATGTATACATATTTATATCTCTTGTCAAATTGCAAAAGCTCCTCCGTACAAAGGAGACTGCCAAAAAATTTCGGAAATTTTGGGAGTTAGAAAAAAATTTAAAAAAAATTTTTTGGGAAAATTTTTGTTAACGACAAAACGATTACAAATTGGAAACTTAAAGTAAACTAGTAAATGAAAGATAAAACTCAATATTAAAAATCGCAAATAAATTGAATTCATATAAAACGGTGAAAACTAATTTGAATTGAAATAGATATGAAACTTATGTAAGAGAATGTATAAAAATGATTTGTAAAACTTCAATTGGATATTGTTGCTACGTAAGTTATGCAGGTATTTTAAAGGGAAAAGAAAATTAGATTTGATTCCAAAAAGATAAATGGGAATTGCCCGACAAAGAGGTACGTATTTAAATTTCTGTATGAAATTGGATTGGGTTTTTGATGTAGCCACTTGGCTTTTGTTTTCTTTATGGTATTTGGGAGCCCGTAGAGGCCTTTGTAGTAGTACTGAGCTAGCCGCGCAAAGGAGACGCTGGCAAAAAATTTCGGAAATTTAGGGAGTTAGAAAAATTTTGAGAAAATTTTAGGAATTCAAAATTTGGTTTTAAATTGAAATTTAAACGATTGGGTAAAAAAAAAGATTGTTGGAAACCATGGAAGGTTTTGGAAGTTAGTTGAAGTAATAGTGAATCTTTAATAAAAGATATTGTGGCAAGTTGATAAACCTGTTGGTTTTGGAGAGAAGGTAAAAGGGATTGGTCCATTCTTCCTAACTAGTAATTTCGGGGACGAAATTCTTTTAAGGGGAGAGGAATGTGACGACCCGGAAATTTTAATGATTTAAAATGGAATAATAAATTGATTTTAAACATTTAAAGTTAATTTTTAACTTGAATTCCGAATATTAAAATTTTCTTGATAATTAAATTGTATGATTCAGAATTGGGTAAATTGTTGAATTTGGAGTTTTAAGCCTGTTAAAAATAATGTGAAGGCTTATAAAATTTATAATGATAATACTGAATGTAGAAAAGGTGTTATATTCGAATTTGGAAGTGTTTTGTTCCGTTTTGAAAATATATCGTTTAAATCGATATTTAAAAATAGCCTTCCGAGGCGCAGTCTCGGAATTCGACGAAACTAGTTCCATTGGATCCGTAATAGTTAGTTATTATCGGATTTCAATTTTCGTAGCAATCGGAGTTGTCGTGTGACCCCGGCAGCTCAAAACGCTTAGAACTATTTTAATCGATTTAATTTAGAATTGATCGTTTTCTTCCGTAACTCGCGTATATGATTGAATTAGCTTTCGAAACACGTTCTATGGTGTTCGAAACGCGAGTAAAACCTTATAATTACCTAGCGACATTCATTAAGAAGAGTTCAAAAGTTTAATTGGCGAATAACGGGACGTATTGAAGTTTTATAATATAATTAAATTTAATGTAAATTAGCAAGATATTTCATCTTCCATGTCGTTCTCAACAAGCCATCTCAAACCTATATCTTCCCCGTCCCTCTCTCTTATCATAGCAGAATATCGAACTCTCTTATATTTATTAAAAAAAGAAGGGGAATGGGGGCAACCGAATGAAATAGTTCGCGTCAACTTTAGATCTACTCGAATTTTGCAGCTCAAATTCGTGTTCTTCCTTCTGTACAAATTAAATCCACGATTTCATTTATAATGCAGATCCCATTTCCTTGCTCCCCTTAAACAAATCCCGGACCTAATTCGATGTAAACGGAAAAAAAAAGTGGCGGACGCGAAATCGCGCAAGGAAAAAGGAAATCGCGAGCGGGGATCGCGAACGAGCATGTGGAAGTCATGATAGCAAGGAGGTCGTGTTCGTAAGGGGGGCGACCTAGGGCGAATCGCGTCTTCGAGATTGGGGATTATCGAGGGTCGAGGTCGTTCGATCGATACATGGTGAGTGTCGCGAGGTGATTCGAGCTTTGGAGGGGGTCGCGACGCTTGGAACGGCAAGGGGGCGAGGTGAAGGTCAAGATGGCGTTCGGTAGGCGATGGCACGATTTAGGGTAGTTTCGGCAGAGGTATTTGTTTTTATTCTCTCAATTAAATTAAATTTAAATTTATACATGTTGCATAATATAGCAGAAAATGTTATTTACAGTAAAGGAAATGAATTTATGTAAATCAAGGAATGATGTAATAAGCTTATGTAAATCAGAAAATATAGGGATTTTAGACATTGAACCATCTTTATAAAGTTAGTTTAAAAATTTAATTTTTAGATAAACTCAAATTTAGTTTAAATTAGATAAATAAATGGAAATTTATTTTCTGACCTATTGGGAATCTTAATAAACTGTAAATGGTCATACAAGGTTTAAAATCAAGGGATCAAGCCAGTTTGGAATGGATTGCAAACAGTAATTCAAAGGTGAGTAAATCTCACTCAGCTGTGTTTTATTTAAATTTTAATGGCTAATTTAAATAATTAATGGAATGATTGAATTGATTTGATATGCACTGTGAACTAATGATCGGGTGATTTTGGTTTTGGATGATTCGTGAATTGATTGTTGTTTGACTCGAAATATTTGGGTTTTAAATAGTTTTAAACTCTAGTCATTGAATTTAGTAATCAAAGGGTCGAATTAATGAATTTATTAAGTTTTAACTTAATTAATCAAATGTAATTAATTCAGAATAATTATTGGATAGTTTGTTAAGTAATTACTAAATGTAATTAATAAAAATATAATCACTTTGTGGAATTGATCAAGAGATTGATTAAGATGATTAATAAAAAAGTAATTGATTTATTTAATAAAAAAAACTAAAAGATAGTAATTATAGTTTTGGGATTAATCGAAAAGATTAGACGGTGGTTTGAAGTAAGATAATTGAATTTGAGTAGGATAAATTAAAATATAATTGGAAATCCTTAATTTATATAATCAATAATAAGGGACTCGGGAGAAATTAAGTAATACAAGTAATTAAGGAGTTACGTAACTAATATAGTAAATTAAATTATTAATAACTAAGATTACTTATTGATTTTGGTTAAGGCTAATTAATGTCGTGAAATTAATTAAAGATAATTACTTGAACGAAAATTGAAAGATAATTAATCCAGGGTGATTAATTAAAATGAATGGATATGGAAGAGTTGATTAATTAATTGGTTTGGAAATAAATTAATGAAGAAATCTAAGAAATTGAGATTTGGAATTCAATTAGAATAAATTAGATTATATTTGTTTGTGGTTAAGCTTTGCTTATGGGTGATTGAATAGTATTGGATGTTTTGAATGGGTGATTTCTCTGATAAGAAATGTTGTGTATTTAGAATGAATAACTTGGGATAGGATGACGTGAGGCTCGAGGAAGTCGAGATCGGGTATTGGGAAATGCCCGAAATCACTTCAATTTTCGTATAATTTGATATGAGAATGGATAGGTTGGAATGAATGGATTTAAAGGAATCAGATTATTAAATCTAAATGTTGGCACTTAGAAAACTTATTGAAAATAAGTGAGGTCTATATCAAATTGTGACTTTGTAAATTGATTTGAGTTACCCCGGGTTTATACAAGTTATTTGCTTTGGTATTCCATGTTAGTTGGGTTTACTCACGCTGGTTTCCAGCCTGACCCGGGTGTTACTTTGATGTAATGCTCGGGTCAGACCGAGTATTACAGATTTTCAGGTTGGTACGTTCTGGAGATCAGGATGCGAGCTGGATGGCAACATCGTTGAGAGTTTTCCGCTGTATTTATGTTATTGTTACTCTGAGGCTTGATAATTGTAAATATTCAGTGACTGTATATAATGTGAAACTCTGATGTATATTAAATGTAATCAACGGATATAGTATTCTTTTGTGAACTATTATTATTTATTATTATATTTTATCCGCTGTGAATGTGAGGTGTTTTGTGTTTCTGTTCTTCTTCTTCTATCTCTTTCTTCTTTTTCATAACTATCTGGAATTTTCGGGTGTGAAAATTTTGGGTTGTTACACAAAAGGTATCAAAACTTTTGACTAGGTCAAATACCAGTACACATGATATCAGGCAACTGATACGTAGTGAATTGGAAGGAGTCGAAAGGTTTAGGGACGAAAGGTTATAGCTTTCGAAGAAGATGAATTTTTTTTTGATGTTAAGGAAAATACGCCCGCTAGCTTTCGACATTATCAAATGGCTTAAGAGAAAAAGGTTTCGATTGGTTTGCTTTCTTATTTTAATTGAAACGTTTCGACAAAGTCGAAGGGTATAGCTTTCGTCATGGTTAAAAGCATAGTTGCCGCTTCCAAACCTTTCAACACAGATGGAGTCAAAGGTTATCTTTTATTTTCTAAAACTTGCCACCTCTCTCCATTGATTTCAAAGGGTTGGCTCCAAGACCAACACTTTATTGTTTTTGTATTGTTTCGAAAGATTTTCTAAAGGTTTCAAAGTAGTTGCTTTCGATTCCATTGTTTTTCTGATCCTTTTTCTCTATTTGAAGGCATAATCCAAATGGTTTAAGTTGAAATGTTTTAAAGGTTTCAAAGTAGTTAACTTTAAATGGTTTCGAAAGGTTTCCACTTGTTTTAAATTGAACCCAATGTCTTTGAAAGGTTTTGAGTTACATTTCTTTTGAAAGGTTTATCAATGATTCATAGGGGAGGTGCCCTAGGCTTTCGACAAATTCGAAAGGAGAAAACTTTCGACTACGTTGAAAAGAAACCTTCCGACAAGGTCGAAAGGTGGGACCTTTCGACAAGGTCGAAAGTGTGGTTTTAATTTTTTCGAAAGGCAAAGGTTTAAAGGATTTAGAAGGTGGATGTCATATGTTTTAATGCTTGTAAAAGGAAGGATTTTTATAAGGTTTTGAAGGAGTTACCTTCGATTATTTCGGAAGGTTTATTAAAAGATATGAAGGCGTTACCTTCAATGATTTCAAAGAGTTTTATTAATGGTTCTTGAAGGAGTTACCTTTAATGTTTTCGAAAGGTTGTTTAAAGGTTTTAAACAAAGGTTTCGAATAGAATAACTAGGCAGATACCCTAAGTGTTTTATGTTATGAAGGGTTTTAACTTATTTTAAAAGGATAGATAATCCTTATTGAACATCATCAACATTATTTTGAGTAAAGCATATATAACATGGCAAAAATAGCTTAGAGTAAAGCTAAAGATAAATTTTCCTTGTATATATATGATTTTACGGCCTTAGTCATTTTGAAAAGGTTTTCAAGGATAATTTGAAGGGAAGTTAGCCCAGATATTTTGAAGGTAGTTAACAAAAAGGAATATTCATGCAGTTAGTTTATTAAAATTCGGACAGTCAGTCCATTTTGAGGGCACTCGACCTAAAGGATAGTTAGTCCAGAAAAGAGCATTTAGCTCTGATATGAACAGTTAGTTCATTTATTAGCATAATGGATCTTGCTACTTTTTAATGACAGTTAATCCACACTTTTTACCTATTTTAGGCAGACAACCCATTATCTAGCGTAAAAGATATTGCTAATTTGGTATAATTAGTTTTAGGACAGTTTGTCCAAAAGAGAGCAGTTACCTTAGAATTTAGGATAGATAGTCCAGTATAGAGCAGGTAACTCAGATTTTAGACAGATTGTCTATTTTATTTCATGTTTTAGCATAATGGATATTGCTATATTATTACTACAATCAGTTGATTAATCAGTTTGGTTGCAGGAAAGGATTTGAAAAATATATATTTTGAAAAGAGAAATTAGTGAGGGGAAATCCGTTCCGCTAAGCGGCGTGGTCTCACTATATATCAGTAAATAGAGATGTAACAGAAATTATTCATACCAGGCTTTATATCTGACTCGAAGTTTTGTTTCCCTTTAAACTCTTGGGTGCTCAAAATTTGATTTGAGTAGGCCAAGGGTTTAGGTTTTCATGTTTTCATAGATTTTGGCAAATAAAGTATCTAAAGACGAGAAGGTGGCTAATGGATAGCTAATTTAGGAATTCTGTTTAAATTGTTTCCACTGTTTATTAGGACAGTTATTTCTATATTTCTTTGATCATCCAAGGGGGCACATATCGCTCTTTGCGTATTGTTGTAAATTATATTAGATCAATGCCTGAGATTACGTTTAGGGATTTTTGTAACTTGGATATGATATTATTTGAAATGTAATCACTGAAAATTATTGTTTTTATGGAAATATGTGATTTCTTTCATATTTTAGTGCTGATGACATTATGGATACAACTAACACTACCGCATTTCATCACTAGAAGTTAATATTGTGGATGACTGCAGCATCCATAGCGCTTAGCTTTTGGCCTCTAGATATGGGATGTTACAATATTTTACTAACATACCTACATGACTTTACCTATATGATTTTATCGACATGATTTTACCAACATGATTTTGGAACTATTTTAACAACATGATTTTTTGCATGACAACCTATTATATGTGCAGGGACTTCAAATGTGGAGAAAAATTCAAGCCTAGGATCATGAGATTTGTACTAGGATCCATCTATGAATATCATGGGGACTTCAACTAGAAAGAGGACTAATTTTTGGGATTGACACTTGAGACTTTGGATAAACCTTCTTCTCTCTCTAACTCATAAAACATAGAAAAACCTGAGATCCTAGATTGTAGCTCAGATTTAATTATAACTTGTATTCTGGAGAGAATTCATTAAATAAGAGGCTTAAGTGGACGTAGGAGGGAGATTTTACCATACCACTATAAAAATATTCTATTTTGCATTCTTTCCTTTGATTTCTTATTTTTTTTCTACTGATTTAATTCGAATTCAATTAATATTGGAATATTATATCAAATTTTGGTGCAATATTTTTAATGCTTTCACTTAGGACAACTTAGACACGGTATTGGGGAAGAATAAGAGGTCTACAACAAGAGCTATTGTTGGAGGAGTTTGATATGGATATAGGGTTTGCCAAGAGGTGTCCTCAAGTTAAAAATTTTTTTTATCTATTTTAGCAAGGAAGAGATGGAAGGGAATGATGATAGAGATGAGAACTAGATTGTTAGGCAAGGCAAAATGAGATGTTGGATCAATTTTTCATAATAATGGAACAAATAGGGCAATTGAAGCAAATGGAACTCAAAATCAGAAGGCAAAAATGCAGAAAATGCATATCGAAATAGAATAGAGAAAAATGGTACCAACCCCCAGCACCTAAATAAGTCGGTACCAACCATAGTCACATCAGTACCAACCACATTGATTGGGGGGCATGCCAATTCAAGTTTTGAGAAAGGTGGTGTACCAGGAAAAAGAAATGTTGAAGTCAGAGACGAAAGACCAGAATGTGAGCATACATCCACAAGTATTAGGACCAAAAGTTCCTTGTAGGAATGGTTGAGGGGGGTACACTGATGATTCAGATTAAGCGCGTGCAAAGCCCTCGAGATTTTTATTAAATGATAATGATAAGATTGCTAATATGATAAGACAAATGCTAAGACGTGGACCCCTAGATTGGATTTTGGAGAATGTGAACAGAAATCCTGTCATGACCCATTTTCCTGTACCCTTTGAATCGACAATAAACCACACATGTCCAACTCAAGTTGTATGAAAATACGGAACATGAAGAGTAACAAAGAAAAATAGACAGGACAGAATCTCACACGAATGGAATAACATATATTATTGAACAAATATCTTTACAGTGGAAAACTTTTAAATACATATATCAGAGTCTAACCTAAATTTAGCTTGGACAGTTATAAATATCTGTCCTTACAATTGCTGACAAACATCAAACAAAATACACTAAGTACAGCGGATAATAGAGTATGTCCATACGTTGATGAATATCTCCAGCTCTCCTTTGGAAACTCCAACCGTCTTCAACTAACTTGAAACTACTCGGATCTAACCCGAGTATTGAAAATACCCGGACCAGGCTTTATAAATCAGCATGAGAAAAACTTAATAATAAATGACAGTGTCATATATCAGCCTTTGGATGAAATCCTTTGAAATAAAGAGTATCTCATAAGACCACACCCACACATAAACACAGATGGATTTTTACCTTATGATAACTAAAACACTTTTACATCAAAACATTTGATATTATTTTTAATGACATCTCTTTGAAAACATTTGCAAATAAACTTATTAATCTTAGCTAAAATTGTTACCATTATTGAATTCCAGTATGCTAGGCTCTATAAACAAAACCGTAGGTTCTTATTGGAGAATGGATTTCCATACAAATGACCAGGCGAAGGATCTACCTTTCGAAATGGGTACACCTCTAGATGGATGTCCCAAGAAACCATCACAAATCTTCTCTACCAACACATGACCGGCCCACCTCTATAACTAGACGGTACCGAATATGTCATCCCTCGGTCGTTACCGACCTTTATCTGAGCGCTCGATTTCCATATACCACATTAATTTACAACCCGAATGTCATAGCGGGAAAAAATATATCTAGAAGAGGATGATCATACCCTACTCGGGAATGACCTACTTAGCCTTGCTGCATCTAATCCTGTTTCGGTCATTTCCGGTTTGATGAGGCTTGAGGCAACGATTACCTTTTCACAAAGCACGTATCACATCTTTGAATGCCACATTGCCATTTCCGTTAACTACTAATTGTCTTCCATTAAAATACAACCCTTGAGCTCGTACGTCTCAAGGAAGGTGTTAAGCTAAGAGAGTTTGCCTTCTCCGCCACCATTGATGTACGTTTGTAAAAACCAATGTACATAATCATTAGAAATGCAATGTCACACAAACGTCCATGCAAGTTGTCCAGGAACAGGATAAACCAAAGGCACTCCCCTACTACCACTAGTATCGAGTAGTCCTTGCAATCCGCAATATCTCCACAACGAGGAGACCACTGCTATATATAACTCGAGAGCTACCCAGAGCAAGTCAACAAGCAGTCCTCACGCTATAAGGATCCACGATCTTCAATCATCTTCAACATGTCTTCACGTTCGAACGTATACATTGGTTCGAAGTGGTTTTCGGATAGGAATTTCCTAAATCTGACCCTGATTCCTTCGAAATGCAATTATCGATAAAAAGTGAATATGAGTATACAGGATTTATTAAGTCTCTTTTCACTTTAATTCTTTTCGGTTGATTTCAAAATCTCTTTCTTTTGACTTAGGATAATTGTAAGTAATTCATTCTTTTACCTTGGAAAATATCTCAAAATTTCCTTACTTAACTCTCGATCCAAATTCCTTAACTTTTAGGCGGGTCAAAAACAATGTTATTTAAGACATCGTTTACAATAAACCCTAAATAAATCTTAGCAAACATTTTTGAGTAAATTGGATCATAGAAATCATTCGTTCTGGAGATTACTTAACTTTTGAATAATACCAATGTTCTTTAATTTCGGAAAACTTAACAGAATCTTTTTATTTAAGAGCATCCGGGCTTTCCTTTCGATCTGTTCCACCCCTCGCCTAAGAAAAGTAAACATAGGCCAGGTAAGTTAAGGACACTGGTTGCTCCATCCCTAAACTTTGTTAAAAACCTTATTTTATCTTTCCAGATCTCACAGGCGGGACAAATGTACTAGTCGTTTCCGCATACTCAGATTTTAAACTTTATTTTGGAATTGCTTATAAATATTCTAAATCATCATTAAAAAATGCTTAATCATCCTTTTTAAAACATTCACAATTGATTCTGGGAAACGTCGTTACATTTAAACTTATATTCCAAAAGTTATAGAATTCGCAGCAGAAAAGTGCCGTGGAAAGTGCTATATAAGCTTATTTGATTTAAACAACTTTTAAACATTCGATGATTCATATTTCCCAAATCCAAATCTCTTTTAAACTGTTTAAATTGATTTATCAATTTTATTCCATATTTTTTAATAATTAAAAACATTCATTTAAATAGATTTCCTGTTATGGTCACTTAACTACACTAGCGCGATTTTTCTGAAAAATTGATTTGGACTTAATTTACAACCTACTTATCGAAACTTTGATTTTCTTTCTTCTTTTAGAAGATATGGATATAATAGTCCGGAATTTTCTTATCTCGATGAATTCTGAGCTATATTTCACTCTACACATTCATTTGCACTTTTCGGCGCCAATTAGCGAACTAGCGTTGCGTGACGCATCTAGTTTTAACTTATTTTTCAATATTTTAAATAATCTATTCAAATTGAATTCTATTACTTATAAAATCATTACAAATCATTTTAAATCAATATTCTCACTTTTTACAGCATTTAAAATGTATTTTTACTATTTATAATATTATTATATTCCTATTATTTTAATATTAAATTTTAATTTCCAATTTCAATCCAGTTTCAATTCTAATCTCAAATTAAACTTATTTAAAACTTAGATTTCAAATCTATTTTTAATTTAAACTTCAATTCAATCTCAAACTAAATTTAAATTTTCAAAATCGATTTCAATTTCTATTTTACTTTTAATTTCAATTTCAATTTCAAATTAACTATCCTTTTCAAATCCATTTCACTTCAAAATTCAAATTCTCTTTTATTTTAACTTTAGTTTCACTTCTAAATGAAAAGAGACTAATTTTTCCAAAATATCTCATATTACTAAAATAAGGTCTTATTAACAAAGTGATTATTTAAATCAAAATGAACATATCCAATATTCATTATTTATCACTAGCATAACATCCATTCAACCAATCACATACATATGATTTCAAATCTCACATTCACTATAAATATCATAATGGGACAGATTATTTCAATTAATTAACTAACTATCAAATCATCCATATTAACAATCAATATAAACATTCATATGTCATAAGTGTGTAAATGTGATTGTTCTAACATAATCAGAATATAAATTCAAAAGTGATGAGAATTTCTCACCTTTATATCACTATGTCAAACTTTTACGTAAGATACGCGTCTCTCGCTAACGTGCTATTTTCAATGTCTCGCCTTTTGCCGCTTTCCTTTCCTTCTCTCTTTTCTTTCTTTTCTTTCGTTCTTTTTTATTAAAGAGGAGGGTGTATGGCTCGGCTAGGGGCGCATGGCCTTGGGTATGTGGCTTTGGGCTTTTGGGCGCGTGTAGGTGGGGGTGGGAGCTCGAGTTTGGTGCTTTTGGGTTCGGTCGTGGTGACTTGAGGGTGGGTAGGTGATTTTGGAAAGGGGTAAGGTGGTTTAGGTGATGGTGTGGCTAGGTTTTGATGATGTGTTGGTGATGGATTGAAGGTAGAAGGAAGAATGGAGGTGGAAGAGAGGTTGGATGCCATGGAAATGGATGTGTAGAAGAAGTAGAAAGTGAAGAAGAAGGTAAAGAATGAAATGTGAAAAATGAAAGGTATGGATGCATATTTATACTTGATCTTTGGATGGCAAATGACTAAAATACCCTTCTCTACTAATTTGACTTTTCATTTACTTTTTACCCTTGATTTGACCTTTTCTTAATGGAGAAGAAATGGTTTGATTTGAATTTGTACTTAAGAAATGATGTTTACCTCTTTTTCTTACACTTTAAAATGTTAAAATAACATTTGCTCCTTTTCCATAAGTGATATTACTTTAGCATTAATGGTGATGTTAAAGATATGATGATTACTTACTTTGTCTTTCTTGAATTTCGTATTTTAAAGAGAAGACTTTTGCTTTGATTTGATTTGCATTAATTGTAAGCATATGTGCCACTAATCCCTTTATTTAGCGTTCTTTTCATACTTTATTTTGCTTGAATTCTATGCGTATAAGTCCCATCTTGCATAAGAGAAAAGAAGTGTATGTAATGTTGTTTTATTTGTTTACTTTTGCACTCTTTTGTCAAATCATGTATTAACATTATTTTTATCATTTATGTAGACTTTTCAAAAGTAAACTCTTTTTGTCTTTTAGTGCTAAATGTAAAATATTTAAAAAGTCTGTAAACTTGCATTAATATGTTAGAAAATGTATCAAGTTGCAACAACTTGTTGACCTTGTTTTGGTTGAAAAACGGTGTTTTTGTCGACAAATTTTACAGTCAAAATTTGGCCTTTTTGTTAAGCTATATATTGGGATAAACCAAACTTTAAAATGAACTATTTATTTCTTTAAATAAATTAAAACATGTTTTTTTATATTTTAAAATCATATTTAATTAATATCAAAATCTCTATTTTTACAGTGTATGTAAAAATGAAAAAATGCGACAAATTTTGGTTATTTTTATAACACGATTATTAACATATTTTTAAATATATAAATATACTTTTATTGTCTTTATTAGATGTTTTAAATAATATTTACCTTTTTAAATAAATATTTAAAGCCATTTATTTACGCCTTTGTTTATTATTAACAAAACTTACCTTCTGTCGATTTGTTCTAAAATCCAAATTTATAACTTTTAATTTATTATCTACAAGAATAGATAATTATTTATTATATATAACATAATTATTTAAGATTTAAATCCCTTTAAATTTAAAGCGAACGAAATCTCTTATTTTCGAAGTAGCGAAATTACGGGTCGTTGCATTCTCCCCTACTTAAAAGCATTTCGTCCTTGAAATGAAAGTTAGATAAAGGTATCTATCTCATACTCATATCCTCAAATAATTTGACTTATTTCTACTAATGATAGAAAAGAAAAAGGTCGATATTACAACAACACTAAAACAAATGATGCCAAACATACATATAAAGATTCCCCACATTAACCTAAGTATCTATCATGTACTTACGGTTATATATACATACATCAAGTCAAACTTCTATCCTACCCATCCTAGTGCATGCTGCACACTTAAAATAATATATACAACAACCAAACAAGATTATACATCCAAAAACAACCACATTGATACTACATCAACATAAATGAATACATCCACATACTCATCCTCTGTCCGGAGCATGTACTATACTTGAGGTCGCATGTATATACTTGAGGTCTATATATATACATACCAAAACATCAGTCCAACCACTATATCTTAGTGCCTACTATTTGAGATAATTATCCAATTACTAAGTAGAAAGACCCAAAACATCATACCATATGTGATATTTGATTCGATCTATTATTCGAATCCATAACTTTACTTCCGAAATCGTATCGATCCCCCGATTTTCTAGTGCGGACTTTGACCAGACTTCTTGATCACAAACCCTTACTTTCCTTACATAGCTCTCAACTATGATAGAAAACTTGAATACATAATCATAAACTCTCATCAATGTTTGCCGTCAAGAATCGAGTGATAAATCCTTTTTCGGATTGGTGTAAACACCTGAAAGTTCTGTACTCAAATCTTAGATCAAAATTTATGTGCTGAAATAATCTACGTTCAATTTATGTACTTATTCACGTTCATCTTTACCTAACACATTTCTTCAAAATTTCCATTAATCCAAGTTTGTTTCACAACCATTTACTTTCTTCTAAATACATTATTACTTAAGCATACAGATATGACTTAAACTTGTATAATATACCTTTACTTCCTAAGAGTATATATACATATCCCCAAACTTTAAATTGTTATTACTTCAACTAAGGTGTTTAACTAATATGGAACTCTACTATTATCTCAAATTAATAAGTTATAAAACTCAACTCTTAGTTTCCTTTATCTAAGGTTTTTGTTTAGCTAATATTATTTATCCAATCCATATATTAATAAGACAACTTTACTAAGTGTACACTTTTTTCTCACTGATTCTATAATTAACTACATAACTTATTTACCTATCCATTTTCTAAATCAAATTTCGTAACTTTAAATCCATCAAATACCTTATTGTCAAATGGTGAAACTTAATTCACATGGTATTTGTTATTAACATTTTTCATCTAACAATCAAACTACTAACCATAATTTTCAAAACTATCCACTTCTACTCTTACTTCATTTTGAATTATGAATGTTACCTTAAATGTATCACTAATTCAAATTTTTATATTAGAATGATATTTCCTATATCTCTTATTCCTAAATTTTACTTTGACTTTAACCTAATCAAAGAGTCTAAATCTCAAATTACCTTAACTCCTTTATAAGTTATAGAACTTACCCTTTCATTTATGTTTACCAATATCTCAAATTTGGCTTATCTTTTCTATCTTATTGATAATAATTTTTTCTAAGTATGCATTTTTTCACTTTCTCTAGTTACAACTTGTAGCTTCAATATTACAATCAAATATCTTATAATCAAATTATGAAGTTTTCTTAACAAGATATTTGTACCTAGTCCTTTTAAATTAACCCATTTTATAATTATCAGGTTGCTATTTTTTCTTAAGGCTGAATGTCTAGGGTTATATGATAAAAGTTCTAAATTCAAATTCTCAACCGATTGATTATATATGAAATATCTTATAGTTAAATTTTGCAATTCTAATCACAAGATATTCATATTTTAGTTTTGCTAAGCTAAATTACAGACAATCCTTTATTTCTGACCCAAAAGATAATAATATCCCCTTCAATATTTATAATATAAACCCAAGGTAAAATTATTTCATTTACGGTCTTTAAAACAAAATCACTTTTATAAAATTAACAAATACGCACTCATATATATAATACTCTCATAACTCATTCTAGGGTGTTACTAACCCTTATCTCTAATGAGTTGCTCATCCTAGGATATTACTAATCCTATCTCTGATGAGACTTACCCCTATCAGGCTTCGGTATTCGCACAACCAAAAGCTATGATACCAAATATCATGGCCCGTTTTCACGTACCCTTTGAATCGACAATAAACCACACATGTCTAACTCAAATTGTACGAAAATGCGGAACATGAAGGGTAATAAAGAAAAATAGACAGGACAGAATCTCACACGAATGGAATAACATATATTATTGAACAAATATCTTTACAGCAAAAAACTTTTAAATACATATACCAAAGGCTAACCTAAATTCAGCTTGGACAGTTATAAACATGTGTCCTTATAATTGTTGACAAACATCAAACAAAATACACTAACTACAGCGGATAATAGAATATGTCCATACGTCGATGAATATCTCCAGCTCTCCTCTGGAAACTCCAACCATCTTCGACTAACCTGAAGCTACTCGAATTTGACCCGAATATTGAAAATATCCGGATCAGGCTTGATAAACCAACATGAGAAAAACTCAATAATAAATGACAGTGTCATATATCAGCATTTGGATGAAATCCTTTGAAATAAAGAGTATCTCATAAGACCACGCCCACACATAAACACGAACGGGTTTTTACCTTATGATAACTAAAACACTTTTACATCAAAACATTTGATATTAACTTTAATGATATGTCTTTGAAAATATTTGCAAATAAACTTATTAATCTTAGCTGAAATTGTTACCATTATTAAATTCCAGCATACTAGGCTCTACAAATAAAACCGCAGGTTCTTATTGGAGAATTGACTTCCATACAAATGACCAGGCGAAGGATCTACCTTCAGAAATGGGTACACGTCTAGATGGATGTCCCGAGAAACCATCATAAAGCTTCTCTACCAACACAAGATCGGCCCACCTCTATAACTAGATGGTACCGAATATGCCATCCCCCGGTCATTACCGACCTTTATCCGAGCGCTCGATTTCCATACACCACATTAATTGACATCCCAAACGTCATAGCGGGAAAAAATATATCTTGAAGATGATGTCATACCCTACTTGGGAATGACCCACTTAGCCTTGCTGCATCTAATCCTGTTTCGGTCATTTCCAGTTTGAAGAGGCTTGAGGCAACGATTACCTTTTCACAAAGTATATATCACATTTTTGAATGCCACATTGTCATTTCCGTTAACTACTAATTGCCTTCCACAAAAATACAACCCTTGAGCTCGTACGCCTCAAGGAGGGTGTTAAGCTAAGAGAAGTTGCCTTCTCCGCCACCACTGATGTACGTTTATATAAACCAATGTACATAATCTTTAGAAATGCAATGTCAGAAAAACGTCCATACAAGTTGTCCAGGAACAGGACAAACCGAAGGCACTCTCCTACTACCACTAGTAGCGAGTAGTCCTCGCAATCCGCAAAATCTCCACAACGAGGAGACCACTTTTATATATAACTCGGAAGCTACCCAGAGCAAGTCAACAAGTAATCCTCACGCTATAAAGATCCACGATCTTCAATCATCTTCAACATGTCTTCACATTCAAACGTAAACATTGGTTTGAAGTGGTTTTCGGACAGGAGTTTCCAAAATCCGACCCCGGTTCCTTCGAACTCCAATTATCGATAAAAAGTGAATATGAGTATACAGGATTTATTAAGTCTCTTTTCATTTTAATTCTTTTCAGATGATTTCGAAATCTCTTTCTTTTGACTTAGGATAATTGTAGGTAATTCATTCTTTTACTTTGGAAAATATCTCAAAATTTCCTTATATAACTCTCGATCCAAATTCCTTAACTTTTAGGCGGGTCAAAAACAATGTTATTTTAGACATCGTTCGCAATAAACCCTAAATAAATCTTAGCAAACATTTTTGAGTAAATTGGATCATAGAAATCATTCATTCTGGAGATTGTTTAACTTTGGATAATACCAATCTTCTTTTATTTTGGAAGACTTAACAGAATCTTTTTTTAAGAGTATCCGGGCTTTCCTTTTGATCTGTTCCACCTCTCGCCTAAGAAAAGTAAACATGGGCTAGGTAAGTTCAGGGAACTGGTTGCTCCATCCTAACCTTAGTTGAACACCTTATTTTATCTTCCCAGATCTCACAGGCGGAACAAATGTACTAGTCGTTTCCGCATACTCAAATTTTCAACTTTATTTTGGAATTGCTTATAAATATTCCAAATCATCTTTCAAAAATGCTTAATCATCCTTTTTAAAACATTCACAATTGATTCTGGAAAACGTCGTTACATTTAAACTCATATTCCAAAAGTTATAGAATTCGCAGCAGAAAAGTGCTGCCGAAAGTGCTATATAAGCTTATTTGATTTAAACAACTTTTAAACATTCGATCATTTAAACTTTCCAAATCCAAATCTCTTTAAACTATTTAAATAGATTTATAAAATTTATTCCATATTTTTCCATAATTAAAAACATTCATTTAAACAGATTTCCTGTTATGGTCACTTAGCTGCACTAGCGCGATTTTTCTGGAAAATTGATTTGGACTTAATTTACAATTTACTTATCGAAACTTTGATTTTCTTTCTTCGTTTAGAAGATATGGATATAATAGTTCGGAATTTTCTTATCTCGAAAAATTCGGAGCTATATTTCACTCTGCACTTTTCGACGCGAAATCGCGAACTACCATTGCGCGACGCACATTGTTTTAACTTATTTTTCAATATTTGAAATAATCTATTAAAATTGAATTCCATTACTTATAAAATCATTGAAAATCATTTTAAATCAATATTCTCACTTTTTACAGCATTTAAAATGTATTTTTACGATTACCATATTATAATATTATTATATTCCTATTATTTTAATTATTGAATTTTAATTTCCAATTTCAAGTCAATTTCAATTCTAATCTCAAATTAAAATTATTTAAAACTTAGATTTCAAATATAATTTCAATTTAAACTTCAATTCAATCTCAAACTAAACTTCAATTTTCAAAATTGATTTCAATTTCACAATTCATTTCAATTTCAATTTCAAATTAACTATCCTTTTCAAATCCATTTCACTTCAAATTTAAAATTCTTTTTTCTTTTAACTTTAATTTCACTTCTAAATTAAAAGAGACTTATTTTTCTAAAATATATTACTAAAATAAGGTTTTATTAACAAAGTGATTATTTAAATCAAAATGAACATATCCAATATTCATTATTTATCACTAACATAACATTCATTCAACCAATCACATACATATGATTTCAAATCTAACATTCACTATAAATATCATAATGGGACAGATTATTACAATTCAATTAATTAATTAACTATCAAGTCATCCATATTAACAATCAGTATAAACATTCATATGTCATAAGTGTGTAAATATGATTGTTTTAACATAATCAAAATATAAATTCAAAAGCGATGAGAATTTATCACCTTTATATCCACTCCGTCAAACTTTTACGTAAGATACGCGTCTCTCGCTAACATGCTATTTCCAACATCTCACCTTTTGTCGCTTTCCTTTCCTTCTCTCTTTTATTTTCTTTCTTTTCTTTTGTTCTTTTTTTTATTAGAGAGGAGGGTGTATGGCTCGGCTAGGGGGTGCATGGCCTTGGGTATGTGGCTTTGTGCTTTTGGGCACGTGTAGGTGGGGGTGAGAGCTCGGGTTTGGTGCTTTTGGGTTCGGTCGTGGAGACTTGAGGGTGGGTAGGTGATTTTGGAGAGGGGTAAGGTGGTTTAGGTGATGGTGTGACTAGGTTTTGATGATGTCATGGTGATGGCTTGGAGGTAGAAGGAAGAATGGAGGTGGAAGAGAGATTGGATGCCATGGAAATGGAGGTGAAGAAGAAGTAGAAAGTGAAGAAGAAGGTAGAGAATGAAGGTGAAAAATAATATGGATGCATATTTATACTTGAGCTTTAGATGACAAATGACTAAAATACCCTTCTCTACTTTTTTGACTTTTTATTTACTTTCTTACCCTTGATTTGACATTTGCTTAATGGGGAAGAAATGGTTTGATTTGAATTTGTACATAAGAAATGATGTTTACCTCTTTTTCTTACACTTTAAAATGTTAAAATAACGTTTTCTCCTTTTCCATAAGTGATATGACTTAAGCATTAATTGTGATGTTAAAGATAGGAATGATTACTTACTTTTTCTTTCTTGAATTTTGTATTTTAAAGAGAAAACTTTTTCTTTGATTTGATTTGCATTAATTGTAAGCATATGTGTCACTAATACCTTTAGTTAGCTTTCTTTTCATACTTTATTTTTCTTGAATTCTATGTGTATAAGTCCCATCTTGCATAAGAGAAAAGAAGTGTACGTAATGATGTTGTTTTATTTGTTTACTTTTGCACTCTTTTGTCAGATCATGTCTTAACATTATTTTTATCATTTATGTAGATTTTTCAAAAGTAAACTCTTTTTTTCTTTTAGTGCTAAATGTAAAGTGTTTAAAAAGTTTTTAAACTTGCATTTATATGTTAGAAAATGTATCAAGTTGCAACAACTTGTCGACAACTTGTTTTGGTTGAAAAATGGTGCTTTTGTCGACAAATTTTACAATCAAAATTTGGCCTTTTTGTTAAGCTATATATTGGGATAAACCAAACTTTAAAATGAAATTTTTACTTCTTTAAATAAATTAAAACATGTCTCTTTATATTTTAAAATCATATTTAATTAATATCAAAATCTTTATTTTTACAGTGTATATAAAACTGACAAAATACGACAAATTTTGGTTATTTTTATAAAACGATTATTAACATATTTTTAAATATATAATTATACTTTTATTATCTTTATTAGATGTTTTAAATAATATTTACCTTTTTAAATAAATATTTAAATGCATTTATTTACGCTTTATTTATTATTAACAAAACTTACCTTTTATCGATTTGTTCTAAAATCCAAATTTATAACTTTTAATTTATTATCTATAATAATAGATAATTATTTATTATATATAACATATTTATTTAATATTTAAATCCCTTTAAATTTAAAATGAACGAAATCTCTTATTTTCGAAGTAGGGAAATTATGGGTCCTTACAAACCCTTTCTCTCTAAACATAAAAAATGCTAGGAATTCACCTAATTTCAAGCTACCCACGTTAGAGACATACAACTGGAGGACTGATCCAACCATACTTTTGATGAGATATATCCAGCATATGGGAGCTTTAAAGGAAATGATAGGAAGATGCTTCCCATTTTACTTAACGGATGTTGCAGCAATATAGTTTTTCCAACAAGAGAATGGATCCATCAGCACATGGATCAGATTAATAGAGAAGTTAAAGAAATAGTTCATAGTTCGTATAGTACAACCAAGAAATGAGATGACACGTCTATAGTGAGGCATAAGGCAAGTGATACCCTACAGGGTTAATGTAGTGTCCGTGCAATACAGAAACTGGACCCATCGATAGTTCTGGTGCTAGTTGTTTCGAAAGTTGCCGATAAAATTGATTTTAAGATAGCACTAAAAAGGCATCCGCCTATGGATCTTGTGAATTTCTACTACCAAGCTAAGAGATATTTATGCCAGGACACAAAAGCCAGCAATGGTGAAGTAAATGAAATGGAGGATGCAGGACCATCTAATGCAGGATATTAAAAAGATAAGGGGAATCAAAAGATGATTATGGCTTTGAACGATCGATGCGGAAAAAAGAGGGAACGAATTTTTTTCCCTTACATCAAATTTATGTAAACAACGGAGAAGATCTACGTTGATACCGGGGGGAAAATTTCCAATAGAATACCCATGAGGAGAGAACCCACAGATTATAGGAGAAAGCTAGAAAATACTGCATAGTTCATTAGCTCGTTGAGCACGAAACCAATGAATGCGGGCATCTTCGTGGCCTAATATAGGAGAAAGTTCAAAGTAACCAGCTTTAATAGCATGTAAAGAATCAAACCATAGTGGTATAGCAAGATCAACCACCCTCCGTGGCATATATACCTGGATAGGGCCAAGGATCTAGATCGAGAATGGTTATCACATGATCAAGATGGATCAGATTTAGGTTTCTTTTTTGCACTTTACTCATTCCTTGAATAAACTATGAAGAATTAGTATCAGATTACTTACACATGTACTATGTGATGGGCAATTTCGGCCATGAGATCAAGATTGGGGAGTGGACCAAGTGGGGCCAATAGATGACAAGGAAAGTGGAAGGAAACGCATGGTGAGGCATAGAGGCACATAAGTGAAGGAACCTTACTATGTTCGGTACCCTAGGTTTCGAACATGAAGTCTTATCTGATATCCTACGGTACCAAAAAGGAAATCCTGTCTTATACCCAAAGAGTACCGAACAGGATTCTATATTTGGTATGTGGGGGTGCAAGACCAAGATCATAGTCATGTGAAGACTAGGCAAACAAAGTAGTTGGAGTCGAACCAAGGAAATGGTGTAGGAATCTAGCAACAACATGTCCACACACACAGTGCCGAACTACACACCGCCGAACCAAGCTCTCAACTGAACCAAATAGGTCATATATGGAATGAAATCTACATATATTTGGAAAAGATAGATCACATTCATAATACCCACGAATATTCCATCTGGGCGAGATATGCATGGAACTTTCTTAATTTTCTGAATTGAACACGGCACTTCTTCACCCTTATAAATATCTAAGCATTTGACATTCACGGGGATAATTTTTGGGAGTTTGGGAGATTTATGCTACAGGAATAACCGAACCGAGCTTCAGATCTCCATTTTCGATCATAATTGTTATATTTCATCTCATGACTTCTGTAAAAGCTAAATTATAAGAAAAATAATGAAAAGTAATGGAATTGAAAAGAGGATGTAGGCTCATTACAGTTGAACCACTATAAATCTACATGCCTTTTACTTTCTTTATATTCATTTTTTGCTGAATTTAGTATTAATAACTTGATAGGAGATGTTTCCCCATTTTTATGCAAACATATTTGATACTTTCACTGAGAGATTCTCAACATGCCTCCCAAATCTAAGAACAAATTAGGTTATATCAGCATGAATGCCAACCGCGACACTACAGAATAGATAACCATTATTCCTGCACTCTAGCTCTACACACCATTACAAAAAGCGACATAGACAGAATTATGTTGGATTTTGATACCCACTTCGTTGCCCATCAACAAGCCATTGTGGATCAAATCATGACACATTTGGGGAATATGCAGCTAACAATGTACAACACTGAAATCAAAGGGTATACCTAGCCCCAAGGGCCCAGGAGATGGAAGAGGTCATAGTCTAGCAGCGAATCATGTCAAGGGAATCGAGGAGTTGGATGAGCAAACGCCGAAGAAACAGGTTAAGAAGTATCTCAACTACAAGCCGCTATCAAGGATCGGTTCGATCCCAAATCAAACAAGGGAGGTAATGAACTAGGGAAGGACATGGTTGAGCCTCTTAATCTGGGTGATGCTCCCTAGTTTTAGTGGAAGTAGCTAATGGTGGAAGGCGAGCTATTGCCGTGAACGATCCTAAACCATGGAACGAAGCCGGGATTGCATGTCAAGCCATCAAAGAAGGTACGAAAGAAGCCTCTCACCTTGATAGGAGAGGTCAATCCAACTCCGCTTATCCCCTTAACTATAAGATCGCATGGCCCGGCTTATAAGGGAGTGTGTTTGTTGCAAGAAAATAGAGTGTAGAATCGGCACAAGAGTTAGTAGCCTATTTTCTCTTGAGAGACTGCCCGGAATCAAAGAAGCTTTCGAATGCCCATTATGGATCCTTATCAAGGCTTAACTAATCCCATGGTACATCTACAATGATACTTGTGGCATATGCTAATGAGAAAAGTAGCAGTGGACGTTTTGTGCAAGTGTGTTCCCCTCCTTCTGTTGGATTTCGTGACTATGTGGTTCTGTCGTCTTCCATATTGCTTGATCCACTCGTAGGAAATGTTGAAGAAAAAAATTTATTAGCCAATTTTGGGTCCATATAGAGTAGGCCAAGGACCCATACTCCTTGTCGGATCTAAAACAATAGCAGGATGAGACTCTACATCAATACTTGACTCATTTTAATATGGCAGCCGCTGGCATCTAGAATGCCAATGAACGATTAACACTTATGGCATTGTTTGGTGGTGTTCATTCTAGCATGAAGATGGCTCGGAGATTAACAAAAGAGAAACCAAGTACTCCTCAGGACTTCTTCTGTACAGCCGAAAAGTACATGTGATTAGAGAAAGCTGCAGTGGGATGGCATACTAGGACAACTGTCAAACTGTCAAAAGCTTCTAGTAGCGTAAATGTCGTGGTTAAAAATGATGAAGTTGGTGGTGTGGAGAAAAAGAAGAAAAATAAACCTGGCAACTCTGATAGGAGGAAAGTAGAGCAAAGAAGATTCATCCTTGGTATGAGGTTTGAGACTTACATGGACTTGAATGATACTATAGAAAACATCTACCTCGCTACGCAACTGGAATTCAAATACAACTTGCATTCCCCAAAGAAGGAAACTAAAGAAGAATTGAACATCGGGAAATACTATAGGTTCTGTGAATCCTATTGGCATAACACTAATAAATGTCATCATTCACGAGACATTCTAGAAAAAACAAATCAAGGGAAAGAAGCTAGAGCAGTATGTTTGAAACCCAAATGCTCACACTGCTCCTGAGAAGCAGGCCTCGAGGTTGCTTCCACTAGGAAATGGGAGTGAAGGAGCCAGCATTAATCGTGGAAAGATTGGGAGGTTAATGATTAATACCATAGCAAGAGGACCACATGTGGCCAACAAAATTTAGGCTAAAATGGAGAGATATACAAAATCATTAAAGAATGGCGATGCTTATTTGTATGCTATAGGTGCAGAGCAGAGAACTAAGGCCCAGCATCGAGAATAGAATAAGATCACCTTTAACGATGCTGACTTATAGGGTAAGCAATATCCACACATTGATCCTATGTAATTTTGGCTGTGCTTGCCCCAGCTGAAGTGCATCAGAATTCGGTAGATGATGGAAGTTCAGTGAACATTCTGTTCAAGGATGCGTTTGATAAGATAGGGCTTTCCATGGAAGATGTCACACTACGCGACCAACGGTTACATGGTTTCATAGGATAGGGAACCATGCCCTTAGGATGGTTGGATTTGTTTAGTGAGATAGGAACCTACCCCCGATCAGCCATACGAAAGCAAACCTTCGTCTTGGTGGATGGATTCTCGACTTACAATGCCTTCCTAGGGCGTCCGACCTTATCTGATTTCGCATTATGGTGACTCCTGGGTGCTTAACTATGAAGTTTCCAAAAATGAATAGGGTAGGATTGAAAGAAGGAAATCAGGATGCCGCTAGGGAGTGTTATGTAGTGGAACTCAGGGAAAATAGATGATGGGAGAAAGAGAAGGGTGCAAAAGTTGCACTTTGCACCTAGAATTCTATTCACATAGCAATTAAAGGAAGGGCCTCCACTCGAGTTCACGAGCAACCCTCTAATGAACTTGACCCAAGAGATAGAGTAGAGGGGGCCGCAGTTGAGCCTAGAGAGGTAATGGATTTCATGGAGATAGACAATAATGATTCGATGAGATTCATGAAAATTGGGTCTAGATTGGACAGAAATCTTAAGATACAGCTAATAGGATTCCTACGGGACAGCCAGGATATGTTTGTCTAGTCCCATGTAGATTTGTGTAGAATCTCTCCCATGATTGCATGTCATGCTTTAAATATTGACCTCAGTGAAGCAGAAGAAAAGTAGTGTAGTTGTGGAGTTGTTAGCTGCACTAAATGAGAAGTAAAAAAACCTTGTTAGCAAATGACTTCATCAGAGAGTCTCTATACACAGAATGGATTGCAAACTCGGTTTTAGTCAGGAAGTCAAATGGAAAATGATGAACATACTTCGACTTCTCCTAAATGATGATTGTCCTAATGGTTGCTTCTCGCTCCCAAGGATGATCAGCTAGTTGATGGAACTACAAAGCATGAGCTCCTATCTTTTATGGACGCATACTACGAATACAACCAAATTGCGATTCACATCCTTGTCAGTAATACACTAGCTTGTCATTGACTTAGGGCTTTACTACTACAAGGTCATGCTGTTTGGGCTTAAGAACGCAGGAGCAACATACCAGCACTTAGTAAATAAGATGTTTACCGGCCAGATTGGTAAGACTATGGAAGTATACATCGACGACGTGCTTGTGAAATAAAAAAGGTTCGAGGATCACATCTTACACTTGGAGGAGATGTTTCAAATTCTATGGGAATTCAGGATGAAGTTGAATCCTCTAAAATGTTCCTTTGGGGTGCATTTGAAAAATTCTTGGGATTTATCGTGCATGTTAGGGGAATCAAGGCTAATTTGGAGCAGGTCCATACTTTGAAGGACATTAAATTCCTGAAACTTAAAAGGAGATGCAAAGTTTGGACAGGAAGGTAGTAGCTGTAACGACCCGCAAATCCGTACCCCTTGAGTCAACACTATTCTACAACAATTAACTCAAGTTGCACAGAAATACGAACCATTTGGGTTTAAGAAGAAGAGGTAGAAGAAGAGAAAACAAAATCAACATCAGAAAACCATCGCAGCGGAATAAAATATAATAGATAGTAAATAATCTTTACTCAAAATCAAATATATATGTTTACATACAGTACATCATCAGAATACATCAGTCACAACTCAACATCAATATCATACAAATGGGCACTAAACAACTCAACACAGCGGAATACGTATATAAATATACAAGTACGAGAGTACGTTTCGTCATCCAGCTCGTCTCCTGAGCTCCACAGCATCATATCCTGTATTCTATAATACTCGGTCTGACCCGAGCATTATAGTTAAATAACACCCGAGTCAGTCTGGAATACCAGCGTGAGAAAATCACACCCAATTGATTATTAAAGTTTCAAAAATCCTTTGAAAACAAAAGCATCTCGTAAGACCACGCCACAAATAAACATGTCGGGTTTTTACCTTACGATAGCTGTTAACTCCTCTTCGTTAGCGACCTAAGACGTGACCAAGTTCAACGACTCAGAGAATTGCCGACCTAGTGACCAAATTGAAGAAGCGACCTAAAGTGTTACGACCTAAAAATGCCTCGCGACCTAACAAGAAGCTACGACCTAATAAAGGCCGCGACCTAGCGGTTCTCAGCGACCTAAGGGAGTCCGCGACCTAGTGGTTTAAGAGCTCCGCGACCTAACGACTTAAGAGGATCAGCGACCTAAATCATATGCGACCTAAAGAAAGCCATAGCCTACCGACCTAAGGACGAAGTGATCTCAGCGACCTAAGTCTCAGCCGACTTACGACCTATAATAAGTCGTACGCGACCTATCAACTCGCTGAGAAGAGAACCAAGCACAATTGAGATAGGTCGGGTTCCATCCCCTAGGTCGTTGCCCACCTACGACCTACTTTAGGTCGAAGACGACCTAGCACTTGGAGATAAAGATACTGCCCAACGACCTAACGGAGTACTTTGATTACAGGAAAGTTCCCACGACCTATGATAGGTCGTTAACGACCTAGGATAAGTCGCTCTCGACCTATCTGTATGAACAAAGGAGCCACCTTTTTGCATGCCGCTGGAGATAGGTCGTTCACGACCTTGGACTTGTACGAATCAGCACGTATGTTCTTATGGAAGGAGGGCCAGAGCTTTCTAGGTCGACTGCGACCTACGACCTTACTTAGGTCGGTCGCGACCTACGACCTAACTCCGAGCAAAGCCTATAAATACGCCCCTAGCTCCAACTAGCGAGGGACCTTTGGGCTCATTCTCTTCAAGCGCCGTTACTCTGCCGAATTCCAGACGACTTCAAAGCCTTTTAGATCCAACAAACTTGAAAAGGAACTCCATGAAGGAATCATCCACATTCACCATGGATTTGAAGATGATTGTCAACATCAAAGCTTGAGCTACTTGTTTCACATATCCTATCACTTGAAGTGTGTTGTAATTGAAAGATCTTGTAAAGAATTGTAATCAAACTAGTGATAAAAAGATTAAAGTGGACGTAGGCTGGATTATAAGCCGAACCACTATAAATACTGTGTCTCTTACCGTTTTTCTACATACTTTCTGCTTATTTCTGTTTCCCGTACAAACGGGTGGTGCTTTCACAATCACATCTTATACACAAGGGTGTTAGCGTTCAAATTTAAGCGTTAACATTTTGGTGCTTTCATTGAGAGTTGAACTCAGGACATCTATCATCATTGTTTCAGAAAGATTTGTAGATAGAGTTTCTTTAAGAACCAGAAGTCTATCCGAAATCATGGCTCCTGGAAGGAAAAGTAAATCTGTGAGATCTGCAAACATTCGAGAGGGAACCTCCACTTCCCCAACACCAAATCAAGCCACTCCAGCTGTTGGAGTTTCAAAAGCGGAATTGGACGCTGCTATCTTTGGGTTGAATCAGCAAATAAATGCCCAGAACGCGCAATTGGAAGCTCAGAATGCTCAGAATGCTCTGATTCTGAATAGGTTAAACGATCTGCTCGGGGCAAACCGTCAACCTGCGAATAATGAAAGGAACTTTGTCGGTAATGTCCATGATGCTGAAACTAGAAACATTCCCGAAAGGGCTGCTAGCCCCTTTGAACAGACATTGCCTGAGGCTGGAGGATCCAGGAATAGGAATGACGAAGAATATCTTTCTGGTATGGTTCGACAGATTATGAAAGAAAGTATGCAAAGGGTCGAAGATGAGAAAGAGTGGGGTTTCGCTCCGAGCAAGACTCCGTTTACTGAAAAGATCCTAAAAGCTGAATTCCCAAGGAAGTTCGTCCCTCCGACCATTCCAGCTTACAAAGGGACAAGTGATCCAAATGAGTTCCTGTACAAATATGATTGGCACATGACAGGTGCCAGAGCTTCTGACGAAATAAAATGCCGCTATTTTCCTGTGTATTTGGAAGGGGTAGCTCTGCTTTGGTTCACAAAACTACCTGTCCGGTCCATCGATCAGTTTTCAGACCTAACCAGGAAATTTAAAGAGCAATTCAGGCTATATGCTTCAAAGGCAAAAGACATCATGTCGTTATCCGGTTTGGAACAGAATCCGGGGGAAACTATCAAGTCTTTTTTAAATCGCTTTAATATAGCGTTAGCTGAGGTGGATAATGCAGAACCCCGCATGGTCTTGACCTATTTGATGAGAGCTATTGATAAGTCAAGTGAATTCGGAAAGTGGCTGAACATGAAGGAGCCAAATTCTCTGGAAAAGTTCTACAAAAAGGCGGATGAATTCATGCGTTTGGAAAGCCGTCCTGTCCCGGCAAAGGCAACAGTAGAGAAAGCTGAAGACAACACTGCTGCGCCACGAAAGAATGGATCTGTGGGACAGAAAAGAGAAAATAATGATGGAAGGAAACAACACAATTCAAAGAAGCCTCGATCCTTCAAGCCATCAGAATATACTCCTTTGTTAGAGACACCAGAGCGCATCTACCTGGCTACAAAAGATTCTTTTGAGTATCCCAAACCTCCTGTTCTCAGAACTGGAAGAAAAGCTGTGCAAAGTGGGAAGTTCTGTCGCTTCCATAATCAGCCTGGTCATGACACAGACGACTGCCGTCAATTGAAAAATATAATCGAAGAATTGCTAAGAGAAAATAAGCTGCAGCAGTTTGTGAAGAAGAGTAGTAATGATCCTGCTTCGTCAAGTCAGGGGCAACAAGCTCTTGCTCATCAGCCCAGGACAAATGAGAAGGCCGCAGGACATGAATCTGGAAGGCCAGTTATTAATGTCATCACAGGAGGACCCCACCCAGCAGGCAGAAGCTGGGGTGAAATGGAGAGGTACACTCGAGCTCTGAAACATATGCCAACTGAAGAGAATGTCTTTGTTTTAGAGGACTCTACACCCCTGAAACAACAAAGGACTTTTAATGATGATATTGTGTTCAGGGCTAGAGATTCCACGGGCATTGAGGCCCCTACTTTGGACCCGTTAGTCATCTCGGCCGGTATTGGACCGGCTATTGTCAGAAGAGTTCTTATTGATTGCGGCGCATCTTGCAACATCCTCTTCAAGAAAACGTTTGACCAGATGAGAATCCCGATGGCGGATGTGCAAGCCTCATCTCAGAAGATTGTTGGCTTCACTGGGGAGCCAAAGCAACCAGTAGGAACCATTGACTTGCTTGTGGAACTCGGAGAAGGAGAAAGAAAAGTAGTTCGCAAGCAGACTTTTGTGATAGTAGATGAATTTTCTGCTTATAATGCTTTCTTTGGTCGACCTATTCTTGCTGCATTCAAAGCTGTCCTTGCCCCATGGTGTCTTACTATTAAATTCCCTACAGACAATGGGGTAGGAGTTATTAAAGGAGACCAGAACGCTGGGCGAGAATGTTATATGACAGAGCTGCGAGAAACAAGGAAGAGAGAAATGGGGAAAGATGCGGCAACCCCAATCCGCATCAAAACACCAACCCTATAGCAACTACAGGGCGGACCCTGCACTGGCGAGCATAGCGGGGCACGAAAAGTGATGGATCCTAGAAAGGCCAGTGCGGGGGAGAGTAGGGTGGTACCAGCAGAAACAACGATACCGGTGCCCGTTGATCTGAAGGACCCAAACAAGGTGCTGAATGTGGGTTCACAACTTAATGTGTCAGTTCAGAATGCCTTGATATCTTTTTTGAAAGCAAACCTGGATGTTTTCGCTTGGACCCATGCCGATATGTGCGGAATATCCCCAGAAGTTGCGGTACATGCTCTGAATATTGACCCAAAGTTCACGCCAGTAAAGCAGAAAAGAAGAATCCAAGGTCTAGAAAGGTCGACAGCATTGAAAGAGGAAGTTGACCGGCTCATGGAGAATAATTTCATCAGAGAATCTACCTATCCAAATTGGGTTTCAAATCCAGTGCTAGTTAAGAAAGCCAATGGTAAATGGAGAGTGTGCATCGACTTTTCAGATCTAAACAAGGCCTGTCCCAAGGACTGCTTCCCATTACCCAGGATCGATCAACTGGTAGATGGAACAGCGGGTCATGAATTGTTGTCTTTTATGGATGCCTACTCCGGATATAATCAGATCATGATGCATGAGCCAGATCAGGAGGACACAAGCTTTATCACCGATGTCGGTCTTTACTGTTACAGAGTTATGCCCTTTGGGTTGAAGAATGCGGGGGCAACATACCAAAGACTGGTAAATGCTATGTTCAAACCGCAGTTGGGAAAGACTATGGAAGTTTACGTTGATGACATGCTAGTAAAATCTAAGAAAGCAGTGGATCACATCGAACACTTAGCAGAAATGTTCGCAATTCTCCGAAGATACGGAATGAAGCTTAACCCTTTAAAATGTTCTTTCGGGGTAGAATCTGGGAAGTTCTTGGGTTTCATCGTGAGCGCTAGGGGCATTGAAGCTAGTCCAGCTCAAATCACTGCTCTAAAAGAAGTCAAAGCTCCTAAAACAAAGAGGGAATTGCAAAGTCTCAATGGAAAAATTGCCGCCTTAAGTCGGTTCATATCCAAAGCTACTGATAAATGCATTCCATTCTTCGACGCTCTAAAGAAAGGAAAGAAAAACTTTGACTGGACTCCCGAATGCCAGAAAGCTTTTGAAGAATTGATTCAACATATGGAAACGCCTCCAATACTTTCCAGGCCCGGCGATGGCGAGGATCTTCTTATATACTTGGCAGTTTCATCTCATGCTTTAAGTGCAGCGCTGGTACGGGAAGACAAAAGGATTCAACATCCAGTTTACTATATCAGCAAAAGACTCACTGGGGCAGAAATGAATTACTCCAAGTTGGAAAAACTCGCCTTTTGTCTATTGATTGCCTCAAGAAAGTTGAGGCAATATTTCCAGGCTCATCCTATCAAAGTCCTCACTGATCAACCTTTAAAGCAAGTCTTGTTTCGCCCTGAGACTTCGGGCCGCCTTTTAAAGTGGAATATTGAATTGAGCCAATATGACATCACTTATCATCCTAGAAAAGCGATCAACGGACAAGCTTTGGCAGATTTTATTGCAGAATTTACAGACAAGGGTAACAGCGAGGAAGAAACAATCGAGAACTCCCCAACCCAATGGAAGTTGTTTGTAGATGGCGCAAGAAATGATTACTGTTCAGGTGCTGGAATTGTTCTTGAAACTCCTGAAGGCCGGTCATTATGCTATGCGCTAAGATTAGAATTTCCTTCAACAAACAATGAAGCAGAATATGAAGCTCTGATCGCTGGTTTGAAAATTGCTAAAGAACTAAACATTCGAGCGTTACAGATCTTCAGTGATTCTCAGCTTATAGTATGCCAAGTCAAGAAGGAGTTTCAAACGAAAGGAGGAAATCTGCCCGCTTATGTGTCAAAGGCTTGGGAACTTTTATGTGAATTCGACCATTACACGATAAGTCATATTCCTCGAGAAGAAAACATGAAAGCAGATTCTCTCGCAAAATACTCAAGTTCTGGCGAAGCCCAATCCTTAGGGTTAGTTCCAGTGGAAGTTTTGTCAAATCCGAGCATTGATGAAATGGATATCGATTGGGTTATGAGTATGTCGCAAGAGCAAGAATCATGGATGACTCCAATAACAAAGTATCTACTCAATGGCTCTTTACCAGAAAACTCTAAAGAACGACAAAAGCTACTGAGAAAAGCTTCTCGATATATAATCCAGGATGGTCAATTATACAGACGAGGATTCTCAATGCCATTGCTTCGATGTGTATCCAAAGAAGAAGCCAAAATAATCCTATCAGAGGTACATGGAGGAGAATGTGGGGATCATTCAGGTGGTCAAACTTTAGCAAAGAAAATTCTCCGATATGGATATTTTTGGCCAGAAATTAATCGAGATGCTGCAGATTACTCTCGAAAATGTGACAGATGTCAAAGATTTACCAAAATTCCTAGAGCACCTTCTACTGAGCTCACACAAATGACCAGTCCGTGGCCGTTTGCGATTTGGGGAATAGATTTGATCGGACCTTTACCAACCGCCAAATCTGGAATCAAATATGCGATTGTTGCTGTAGATTATTTCACTAAATGGGCTGAAGCTGAACCATTGGCAACTATCACCTCCAAAAAGATGATAAATTTTGTGACTAAGAATATCATTTGCAGATACGGTGTGCCTCAGAAAATAATCACAGACAATGGTACTCAGTTTGAAAGCGAGGAATTCCAGGATTTTTGCAAGCGATTCAAAATCCAGAAAAGCTTTTCGGCAGTAGCTCATCCGCAGGCAAACGGGCAAGTGGAAGCAGTGAACAAGATCATCAAATCAACCATCAAAAAGCAACTCGAAAGAGCAAGAGGTGGTTGGGTCGATAAACTACCACTTGCACTATGGGCATACAGAACTACTCACAAAACTGCAACTGGGCATACTCCTTTTTCGTTAGCATACGGATCGGAAGCAATGATCCCGGTTGAAACAGAGGTCCCTTCACACAGAAGAATCCATTTCAATCAAGCAGAAAATGAAAAGCTGCAACTTGAAGCGCTGGATCTCCTTGATGAAAAAAGAGATGAAGCTAACCTCAGAGTTGCAGCTCATCAGCAAAGGATAGCCAGACATTTCAATTCCAAAGTTCGTCAACGCAGCTTTGAAATTGGAGATCTAGTCCTAAAAAGAATTATGACTGCGACAGGTGTGTTTGGGCCAAATTGGGAAGGACCGTATGTGATAGGTCAGAAACTTCTTGACGGCACATTCAAGCTTACCACAGTTGATGGAGATCAAATTCCAAGGGCATGGAACAGCAATCACTTGCGTCCATACTTTACTTGAAAATTTTGTTGAAACATTGTAAAAAGAATTATGAATGTATGATTCCTGTAATTGAAAGCAATTGTGAAACTGATGCAAGTAAATAATGAAAGAATATAAAGTGGATGTAGGCCCAATTTCATGGCCGAACCACTATAAATCTTGTGTTCCTTATTATCATTATATGTTTGCTTTGTTTTCGATATAAAAATACACAAAATGTATTGCTGAAATATCGATTTAAATTTTTGCAGACAGTGGAGATAAAACTTGCGCATAATAAGACCGAGCGATTCTCACCATCATTCAACAAACAAATTTCAAGTCACAAAGACCCCGAATTCAAATCCTAGATAGGAAATGCTTCAATTGAACGGCTAATGATTTCTTCGAACGAGCCCTTGCTGATAAATTGAGATTGTTTAAACAAACAAACATCCAATTAGGAAGCTAGTGCCCGTTCTCACGAATTTGCCTGGCAATGAAGTACACTTCCTTGGATCAAACAAGCCACTTGTGAAAAAAAAAAGGGATCGCTGAAAAGGCATAAGCAAGTGAACAGAGGAACAACCAAAGCTACCATCAGCGCCACAAGTCCTCTTCGGAGGCACAACTCTTCGGATAATAAAAGACCTCTAATGGGTCATATGCCACAAAAAAGAAAGTTCTCTACTCAACAAAAAAGATTGGAGGAGTCATGACCCTCCAACCATGAGAGAGTAACTTCCAGGCGATGAAAACCCTCTCTGAGGCACATTTCACCAGGAGTTGAAGTGTTATAACCGCTCTTCGGGATTTCACTTCACCAGAGTTGAAATGTAAACAAAATAAAAGCCCTCTTCGGAGGCCCATTTCACCAGGAGTTGAAGTGTTATAACCGCTCTTCGGGATTTCACTTCACCAGAGTTGAAATGTAAACAAAATAAAAGCCCTCTTCGGAGGCCCATTTCACCAGGAGTTGAAGTGTTATAACCGCTCTTCGGGATTTCACTTCACCAGAGTTGAAATGTAAACAAAATAAAAGCCCTCTTCGGAGGCCCATTTCGCCAGGAGTTGAAGTGTAGCAGCCGCTCTTCGGAATTTCACTTCACCAAAGTTGAAATGTAAAAACAAAGACCTTCTTGAAAGCACACGTTTCACCGAGATTGAAATAAAACTTCCAAGTGTTGAAACGTGAAAAGGCTTTCTTCAAAGGCACAACTCTTTGGGGGTACACGTTTCACCAAGATTGAAATAAAACTTCCAAGTGTTGGAACGTGAGAAATCCCTCCTCAGAGGTACAACCCCCTCCCGGGAACACAATTAAGAAAAAAGACCTCTTTGGAAACCCACGTTTCACCGAGATTGAAATAAAACTTCCAAGTGTTGAAACGTGAAAAGGATTTCTAAAGCATAACTCTTTGGAGGTACACGTTTCACCGAGATTGAAATAAAACTTCCAAGTGTTGAAACGTGAAAAGGCTTTCTTCAAAGGCACAACTCTTTGGGGGTACACGTTTCACCAAGATTGAAATAAAACTTCCAAGTGTTGGAACGTGAGAAATCCCTCCTCAGAGGTACAACCCCCTCCCGGGAACACAATTAAGAAAAAAGACCTCTTTGGAAACCCACGTTTCACCGAGATTGAAATAAAACTTCCAAGTGTTGAAACGTGAAAAGGATTTCTAAAGCATAACTCTTTGGAGGTACACGTTTCACCGAGATTGAAATAAAACTTCCAAGTGTTGAAACGTGAAAAAATCCCTCCTCAGAGGTACAACTTTCTATAAAAAAAAAATCCTCATCAAAAGCGTACTTTAACTTTCAAAGGAAAAGTAATTTGCCTACTGTGGGAAATGATCGTAAAAAGAAAAGAAGTTAAAGTACCTTTCAGAGGTCCGCTTTACCACATAGAGGAATTCACTTGATGAGATATGCACATAAGCAAAAGAAAAAAGTGATTTCTTCGAACGACCAAGCGTAAAAACTTATACGAAGGGAGTTGTACTCTATAAAATTTTCTTTAAAGAATAAAATAATTATTCTTTAGCAAATAAGAGTGTAAGTCCCCTCGAGGTATAGAATATTGCAGCATACTTATGGAATGGGGGCAATATAGTATAATTACACACAATATGGTATAACTAAACCAGCAAAAGGTAACGCTCAAGTAACATACCATAAGCTCGCTGCAATATCAAATGAACTCATGCCAAAACAAATAACAAATGTATTCTTTAATTCAAACAAAAGTTTGTACAAACGAGGAATCATTTTATTCAATTACAATGCAGGTACAGGTTTCAAAATAAAGAAAAGCGGGGGCCGGTACCCGCACAATTCTCGGCCAGTACATGCAAAACACAAAAAAAAAACTAGAAACTGAAGATCTTCACTTCTTTTTGCTGCCTTTAGACCCTTTACCCGGCCGAATGATCAGCTTTTCAGGTCGACCAGTGGGTATAAGGGAGGAAGGAGAGGTAGGCGCAGCTGGCCCAACTTCTGGCTCCTCTTCAGTGGCAGTGATTATCTTCCCTCTCCTCCTTGATGCTCCTTGCTTCCTTCTCCTCTTTGAGGAAGACTCACTTCCTGGAGTGGCAAGTTTAGATAAAGTTATATCGTCAGAAGGAGTCCGCTCCGGAGATATGTCACCTCCCTCAAGTCCCTCATCTTTTTGCTCTTGCGAAGCAACGGGATCATCCAGGCCATGGAGAGCTTCTATTTGTTCTTCTTGTGACCCAGGCTGCGAGGCAGAAGGAGGCGCTACTTGAAGAGATGGAGGAAGGATCACCGGGGGAGAAGAAGCTTGAGTTTGACTCGGTGCTTTCTCTACAAAGGAGAAAAAACTTAAAATATCAGTATCTTTCGAAAAGAGAGGGGATGACGGCTCGTCAAAAGTCGGGAATTCATTAACATTTGAGGAATAATCAAAAGTCGGGAATTCATTGACATTCGAAAAATAATCAAGAAGATCGTCAAGTTCACAAGGAGCGAACGAGCAGTTCACCACTTGGGCTGGTCCGGTGTCAAGTTTACCTGGGGAAGTTGGATCTCTGAGGCTGATTTCATATCGCTGTGCTTCGTTGCTTTCACCACCTTCATCCCCGCCTTGTGCACTTGTAGTTTCAGTTACTGTCTTAGTTGCAGACGGAGTAGAGGAGCTAGAACCCGTGATGTCAACCACAGGAGAAACTGGAGGTTGGACAGAGGAAGTAAGCGTTAATTCCTTTCCAGAACGTTCCTCTTCCGCCATTCCAGTTCTCATCCTGGCAAGTTGCTCTCGCCCCTTCGCAAGAGCAGCGCGAGCTCCCTCATCCAGGTAACGCGCCTCAAAATCTTCATCGCCATACCCGGCGTCTTTAAACATGTTAAGAGCAGCTTCCCACACCTCGGCCAGGGTGATTTCATACTTAGGACCAAGAAAAGAGAGGCTGCCGCGTCCCAAGACACAATGTAAATAAAAATCGAATAAAGTCGAATTGATATCGTTTTCCATGGTCTGAGCAGTTTCTTCGGCTGCAATTTTGCCAGCCATGGCCTCATCTCGATCTTTTTCGGTCTGAGCAAGTTGGGCTTTTAGCGCTCCAATCTCCATGTCCCGGGCGCTCAGTTTATTCTGCAGCTGGGTGACATCAGTGCGGTGGTTCTCTACAGCTTGTTCCAACCTCTCAGCTTTAGCTTCAGCGTCCCTCTGGCTGGCGTGCGCATCTCGCACTTGTTTTTGCAATACCTCTTCTCTTTGGGTGTAAGTATTAGTAGAAGAGGCAAGATCATCTTTGAGCTGCTTTACTTCAGCTTCGAGTTTTTCATTGTATTCGGCTATCTCCTTCATCTCAGCGTTGTGTTGATCAAGAATCTTCTGCCATTCTGATTTGTCATTTTCCATGGTCAGCATTGCTTCGATGTTAGCCCGATTAACTCTTTGAAGTTCATCAACCAGCTTTTGCCATCCAGACATTCTATCAACATCAAGCTTGACAGCATCGAGATTTCTGTACATAGCTTCTTTGTCGATGGGGACCAAATCAAGGTCGAAGCGTACCCCCCTCAAACACCAGTTCGGGAATCGGCTCTGCAAAGTCGGGGGCCCCCTTTCAACGTGGTATGAAGGCCTGTTGAGAAGTGTTTGGATGGCACTTCCTTCAAGAGCAGGAGATTCGGAAGGGATGTCAATAGAAACTGAGGCACCAGGTCTCTCAGATGTCACGGGCACGTGCTCCTCGCCAAGTTTGGTCCGCTTTCTCGAATCCTCAATATGGCTCTTCCCCCTATCATCGTGCGTTTTACGTTTATGGGAGTCATCATCCCTTGGGAAGGATTCATGTCGCGTGCCCGCTCCCTCATGACGTTCTTCATACCTTCTCCTCTCTTCAGCTTTTCGCGCAGCTCTCTGCTCATTGGTCTCTCTGGAATCGGTATAGTATTGCTTGTAATCATAGCTGCCACGCCCTCCATAGCGTCGAAAGTCTTTGTAATAAGAACCGCTACCGCTGCGCCCCATAGAGGAATCTGAAAGGCAAAAATAACAAGTCTTAAAAACTACCAGAGAAAAGAAGTTAAATGTGAACAAATGCCAAAAAATCCTAAGTGTTGTGTGATGTGCAAACTACACGCATTAAGCTACAAACCACTCTTTTGTGTAGAGGTGATGATAGCTTGGGTATGAGGAGTTGATGTTTGTGTTGGCGTTTGTCGAAGAAGAGACGTCGCCTCAATTACAGGAGAGATAATTTTAGATACGTCATCTCTAAAAAGCTCCTGCGAAGTCACTATTATGTCACTCAACCCCTCATAAACATCGTCACCATCATGCTTGGTGGGACTTGTTTTCTCAATTCCTACATCAGCTAATCCCCCGAGAGACTGTGAAGGTTCTTCTTCTTCCTCGATCGGGGCAAGCACCGTCTTACTGGATGACCCCATAATGTCGGTAGAAGTGGAACACTTCACCAATGAAGCTTCAATATTAGACTCTTTTGATGCGAGTTGTTCGACAGTAACCGGGGCGTCAGGAGTTTTCGTCGGGGAATCGGGAACTTCTGTTGGAACTTCATGAGCATGCGTAGAACGAGAAGCATGTAGAAGCCCGTATTGGTGTAAAAATTCATCCTTCAGCAGAAATTTTATGCTCCTTTCTTCCGCAGCCACGGCACTCAACCTCTCGAAAACTTGTTTATGAATCGGATCTCTAGAAGGGAGGGGAAGTGCTGAAAAGAGCAAAGAATGAAGTTAGCAACTGAAAGTTCGGATCTCGGAAAAAGTTTCAAAAACGAAAAAAATGGAAACACTAGTCTTACTTCCTATTCTCCAGATGGCATAAAAACCTGGAGGGCAACGAGCATAAAAGAACTGAGTCAAAAACCCGTGTGCACTCTCGGGCAAATCTAAAATGAGTTTGCGATTTCTCGCACCTCTCACAAGAATGATAGAAGAATGGTCTTTATTTTTCGCAAATGTGCATAAATAGCAGATTTCCTCAAAGCTAGGGAGGCGATCAAGCGTCTTCCTGAATAGCACGCCCAACCCCATCAAGATGGCATAACCATTGGGGTGCAGTTGAAAGGGAGATATAGTTAACCGAAGAAGGGTTTGTCGAAGAAATTCGTTAAAAGGAGGAATCGCTCCGCTTGAGCACATTTGGCGATTAACGGCAACAAAACCGTGAGGTGGTTGGTCAGCAAAGTCATTAGGTCCGGGAAGTAGAGCATCTGCTTCGGCGATGCCAAACTGGATGCATAATTGGCGAAAAGCCTTGTGGTTCAGAGTAGTTGGCATTCTCTCTGGGGGATCGATCAATCGGTTAGCAACTGGAAAAATCTCCCCAGTTTGTCCTGCTTCTTCTAATTGAGAAGTCATTCTACACAAGCAACTGGATATTCAAATATGAAGGTGCACGTTTCCTAAAAGTGTGAAGTGTTGTGCGAAACTAAAAAAAAAAAAAAAAAAAAAAAAAAAAAAAAAACAACAACAAGAGGAATTCAAACATAACTGAAATTAAGTTGGTTGACAGTTAGTCAGCTATGAAATTCCAAGACCTGTTGATATAACGCTCAAGTATTGTGTTAATGCAAACGAATCAGCTTTAACTGGATATTTTAAGTTTTGCTTTAGCACTTCACTTGAGTTCATTGGTTCACAACATTTCATTCACACAGTTCATTTAAGTTAATTATTCTTTATCAACTAATCTGTCATTTGATGTGGGCAGTCAATGGCAGTATATTCGTCCCGGTTTTCTGCAAATGTCATGTTTAACAGGTTATTAGCATGAGAGATAATCTACAACAAAGTGCAACAGAATTTGAGATTAAACAATCCAGTTCAATTCAACCAAGTCATCTCGGAATTTCATAAGTCATAGGTCGTCCAGCGACCTAGCATAGGTCGGGGTTCATTAGGTCGCGCTGTGCAAGTTAAAAGGTTCAAGGCAGTGCAGATTTCCCATAGTCCAAGTTTGGTTGCGACCTACGGCTTATGCCGCAAAAAAGATTAGGTTGTTCATTTTTTAGGTCGTCCTGCTTGAAATTCATGTGCAAATTTGTTAAGTCCTAGGTCGTTTGAATCTCAGCGCGACCTAGGAGTTAAGTCGCAGATTTGAAGGATCCTTAAGTCGTTCAGATCTTCTAAATCACCAACTCCCTCTCCACGCAATATCACACCATCCCGATGAACTATGACCCAATAACCCATTATCACTCACGATGAAATCCATCATCCTCTTCGAGAGGTCCGTCATTCCTACGTACCACCGAATCATCCAAGAGGCGATTGAAAGCATCTCCGATCAATCACTAATTCAACTCAACACTGTGCTTTCATGAATCACAACTAATGGCGATCAAAATCGACCACAACTTGACTCAAAAGACGAAAAACGACACACGAAATTGCTATGAGATTCGGAGATGAGAAATTCCTGGTTCGGTGATGATCGTGGGGTGGATAGAGATCAGGTATACTTACACAATGTAATGGCGAGGTCGAATCGGTGGATGATTGGACTCTGGTTTGCTTTCCAAGATCGCGAGATGCTGTTAATGGCAGAATGAGGTGTTAAAACAGATGAAATGAGGAAGGAACGACCTAGGCTATTTATACCCCAGAGGAGTAGAAAGTGGATCGTCACACACGACCTAGTTCCTCAATAGGTCGCTTGCGACCTAACAACTCATCAGAGCGCGAGTTAAGAAGATCGAAGTACACGACCTACGACCTAGGCGTATACTTCGAGGGGCAAATGTTAACTCCTCTTCGTTAGCGACCTAAGACGTGACCAAGTTCAACGACTCAGAGAATTGCCGACCTAGTGACCAAATTGAAGAAGCGACCTAAAGTGTTACGACCTAAAAATGCCTCGCGACCTAACAAGAAGCTACGACCTAATAAAGGCCGCGACCTAGCGGTTCTCAGCGACCTAAGGGAGTCCGCGACCTAGTGGTTTAAGAGCTCCGCGACCTAACGACTTAAGAGGATCAGCGACCTAAATCATATGCGACCTAAAGAAAGCCATAGCCTACCGACCTAAGGACGAAGTGATCTCAGCGACCTAAGTCTCAGCCGACTTACGACCTATAATAAGTCGTACGCGACCTATCAACTCGCTGAGAAGAGAACCAAGCACAATTGAGATAGGTCGGGTTCCATCCCCTAGGTCGTTGCCCACCTACGACCTACTTTAGGTCGAAGACGACCTAGCACTTGGAGATAAAGATACTGCCCAACGACCTAACGGAGTACTTTGATTACAGGAAAGTTCCCACGACCTATGATAGGTCGTTAACGACCTAGGATAAGTCGCTCTCGACCTATCTGTATGAACAAAGGAGCCACCTTTTTGCATGCCGCTGGAGATAGGTCGTTCACGACCTTGGACTTGTACGAATCAGCACGTATGTTCTTATGGAAGGAGGGCCAGAGCTTTCTAGGTCGACTGCGACCTACGACCTTACTTAGGTCGGTCGCGACCTACGACCTAACTCCGAGCAAAGCCTATAAATACGCCCCTAGCTCCAACTAGCGAGGGACCTTTGGGCTCATTCTCTTCAAGCGCCGTTACTCTGCCGAATTCCAGACGACTTCAAAGCCTTTTAGATCCAACAAACTTGAAAAGGAACTCCATGAAGGAATCATCCACATTCACCATGGATTTGAAGATGATTGTCAACATCAAAGCTTGAGCTACTTGTTTCACATATCCTATCACTTGAAGTGTGTTGTAATTGAAAGATCTTGTAAAGAATTGTAATCAAACTAGTGATAAAAAGATTAAAGTGGACGTAGGCTGGATTATAAGCCGAACCACTATAAATACTGTGTCTCTTACCGTTTTTCTACATACTTTCTGCTTATTTCTGTTTCCCGTACAAACGGGTGGTGCTTTCACAATCACATCTTATACACAAGGGTGTTAGCGTTCAAATTTAAGCGTTAACAATAGCTAAAACAATTTTTATAGAAATCCTCTGATATTATAATAGGGTCTATTTACAAATACTTATAAAATAGCCAAAATTGTTACATTATTAAATTCCAGCTACTAGCCACAGAGTGGGTAATACAAACAAAACTCGTACAAGGCTCGTAGGGAAAATGGATTTCCAACTAATGACTAGGCACTGGGGTACCACCCGTCACAGTACGGGGCCTAGATCACCGTACCGAGGATTACTCCCTTCATCCCCTGCCACACAAGGCCGGAACCATCCCTTACTGAACAGTCCCGAGTGAGATCACCCCGCGGTTGGGATCAGCAACCTCCCACTAAGCCGAAATAATAAAAAGGGACATCTAGACTGGAATGACCTCACCCTGCTAGGGTGCTACCCACCTAACCTTGCTGCATATCCCCTGATTTTCAGTCATTCCCATTTGATGAGGCTTGAGGCTAAGCGTTACCTTTTAGAACGTTTCACTTAGAATGCCCATCGCCCACCTGACGATGTTTTCGCAAGCATTCATCCATACAAGTCCGTCCTGGGTTCGAACGGAGCCGAAGGCACTACTCCTACTACATCCATTTTGGAAATAACCTCAGGATTAGTAGCGACTAGCCCTTGCACTTCACTGCTCCATCGTCGACTCCGAACACGTTTTTCGCACGAAACGTACAAACCGGATCGAAGTGGTTTTCGAGAAATAAATCTCGATCTCGGTCTCTTCGAAACGATCAACGCAATTGGCCAATATTGATAGTCGGTTATTTAACTATCAATTTATATTCACAAACATCCATCACACAATAAATAATTTTCCAAATTATTTATTAATTCCAAAAATATCTTCAAAAGATATATTTCTATTTTCAATCCTTTTTTAAAACAGTTTTCAAAACATCTTTCCTTTTCAGAATAAACTTCCCAATATTTTCAATTTCCTCTGAAATTACCAAGCACAAAATTAGATTTTTTTTTTTAAATAATTTTAAAACTCTTTACTTTAAAATATATACTTATAAAACATTTAAATTAAAGCTACTTTAATAATTTGTTAAAAATACATACTATATGAATATTTGAAAATAAAGTTACTTAGTAAATATAAAACTAGATTTCTTCTTTTAAAAACAAAATACTAAGTTACTTCTTAATAATTACTACTAAAATAGATTAAAAGAAAATCTTACTTGAGACTTTAAATATTAGAAATAATAAATTTTACAAAACTTGCTTTCTTTAAAAACAATTTTAAAACATTTAATTTATATTTACAAATTTACTTTTTAAAAACATGTACTTGGCTATCCATAGAAAAATCCAACTTTAATCTCTTAAATCAATTTTTCCCAAATTGATTTCCAATTTATTTATTTGAAATAAATTTCTTTACTTTCTTAATTCATTTTAAAATTCATTAATTAGGGACTTATTATTAAGGTTATAATTTCCCGTTTGTTTTTAACCCTTTTTAAGTGAAATACGGATTTCAGCTTTTCCCAACTTCTTTATTCCTTTTAATAATTTAAATCTTAAATTTAAATAACTGTTTTATTCCCTTAATTAATATCACTGAAGATTAAAATTCATAAACTCTTTGTTTATTCAAATTTTCTTTCTAAAATCGAGATTTATTTACTAGAATTTTAAAGTCACTTTATTTCTTCCCAATTCATTTAAAAAGTTATTCAAATTTCTATAATTATTTTACTTACAATTTCACTTCTTTTATTATCTTACAAAAATCCAATTTATATATTTTTTGGTAATTCATCATACCCAATTATATCCAATCGAACCATAGCATTCAATATACCAATAAGGATCATCATAGGATATCAAATAAATCACAACAGAGGGTATTAAATAATTTAAATGAATATTGAGGGGTCCAGTTGGATCCCTCCAACCTGTCTTCCCTGCATCCACAGATGTTAGCACAACATAATATACCAATTCCAGAATATCTCATACTATAGCACATCAATCAATCAATTTCAACCATTCAAAAAATTATTTAAATTTAATTATTTAAATTTAAATTTAAACTGAGTGAGATTAACTCACCTTTGCATTTGTTTGTCGACCGCTTCAAAATTCTCTTGGTTTTTCTCGATTTATAACCTTAAATAAATATTAGATGATTTATTAATATTTGACCAATTCGAATAATTAATTTGCATTTGATAAAGTTAATTTAAATAAATTTTAGTCAATCTAGTAATTGTTTTAAACTAAACCCCTTTTTTAATAAAATCATTTAGCAACTAAAAATAACCTATTGTTGAGTCAAGACTCAAATTTTATATAGACCTCGTTTTCATCATAATTTTGACCTTGTAAACATCATAAAATTTATTAACATTCGAGATAAACATTAAACTTTATATATATAAACTCGAATAGGGACGTGTAAAATTTTACTTATGAAATCGTTTCCAAATATATCTGCCATATATAAGTATCCTTAAACAGAGTTCCTGCTTTTTAAATCTTACAGTAAAAACATTTTCTCTTCTCTTTTTCTTTTTTTTAACTATATACTTTTTTTCAATTCTGCATTTTATCTCAAACTTAAATCGAAGAGAATAAGTTGCAAATACCTTCAGCTCAAACAAACCCTCCTTCCTTCATGAACATGGCCTCTCCAACATTGCACGCAAACCCAGATTCGCGAGCACCCCACTTTTGTCACCTCGCAACTTCAAGCCGCCGCCAAAGATCCTACTATGCTGCCTAGCTTCGCGAACCATCGATGACTTCGCGACCTTCGACCTCACGAAGCTCGCGAGCTGCAGCTTCCATCGTGATAATTCGACAAGCCCTAGATCAAAGAAGTCGTGGCTCAAGTCGAACGCACTGCAGGCTCCTCATTCTCGAGCACTCGGCTCTTGCGATTTCGAATTTTTTTTTTTTTTGAAGTTGATTTCGGTAATAAGGGTTTTGAACGAACTGAAGATGGGGGAAAAGTGAATACACGCGGTTACTTATGGAAGAATATAGATATAGGTGGGTGAGAGGCTTCTTGGGTACGATTAAATGAAAATATCTATGACCTTATTACTTTAAATTTTATTATATGTTCAAAACGTCTCAATAACCGCCCTTTTAAATTCGAACCCCTCTTAAGCAATGCCGTTAGGCAATTATAAAATTCTACCCGCGTCCCGAACATGATGAAACGTGTTCAGAACCTAAATCGATCGTATACACGAGTTACAGAAGAAAACTATCGGTTTTAAAATAAATCGATTAGAATAGTTCTAAGCGTTTTTCTAAGCGTTTTGAGCTGCCAGAGTCAAACGAAAACTCCGATTGCTACGAAAATTGAAATCTGATAATAACTAACTATTACGGATCCAATGGAACTGGTTTCGTCGCATTCCGAGACTGTGCCTCGGAAGGCCATTTTTAAATTCAATTTAAACGGTATATATTTCAAAACTGAACAAATCATTGTTGAATTGATTTTAAAACTTCTATAATCTTCAACGTTATCAATATAAATTTCACAAGCCTTCAAATTATTTTTAATAGGCTTAAAACTCCAGATTCAATAATTTACCCAATTTCACTTATTTAATTTAATAATTCAATTATCAAATAATTGGTGGTATTTGAATTCGAGTTAAAATTTAACTTTTAAATAGCCAAAATCAATTGAATATTCCAATTTCAATTGCTCAAAAATTTCGGGTCGTCACATTCCTCCTCCCTTAAAAGAATTTCGTCGTCGAAATTACTAGTTAGGAAGAATGATGCATAACCCATTTTCTATTTCCTCGACCTAAATAGTTTTCAATGACCATCCAAAACCATCTTTTATTAAAGACACTATCCCTCTTCCTAATTTCCTAAACTTGCCCATAAGCCTCAAACATAGTCGCTTATTTATCGATTTGAATTTCACATTTTAAAACTAACTTTGAATTATCAAAACTTTCTCAAAAATTTTCTAACTCCCTAAATTTTGAAAAAATTTCGCCAGCGTCTCCTTTGCGCGGCTAGCTCGGTACAACTACAAATTGGCTCTACGGCCTCCCAAATCCAAAAAGAAAACAATACGCCAAGTGGCTCGATTCAAAAACCCAATCAATTTCATACGGAAATTTAAATACATACCTTTTTGTCGGGCAATTCAAAGTTATCTTTCGGAATCAAAATATCAATTTCCTTTTTCTTTATAATACCTGCATATCCTATTTAGCACTAATATCCAATCATAATATCTCAAAAATACATTTTATTGAATTCCTTACCAATGTCAATACTTATTCTTTCAAATATTAACTTAAAATATATTTGCAGTATCAATCTCCAACTAAGAATTCACCCCCCCCCCCTTTTTCTTCTAAGTTTAGTATAAGCATTTAACATCCTTCTTTATTGATTTTCACTTAAATATTGGAGTTTACATCCATTTCCATTCACTATGCCCTTTACAATCCAATTTGAGTACAATTGGTTTTCAATTTCCTAGTTGCTTTTCAATCTAAATATCTTTCCAAATTTCTATTCATATTTCCATTTTCCGATTCTATTTGAATTCAATTTTGTCTTCAAACTTTGAATATTGAATTGTATTCGTCTTATCTCAACCCATAAGTAATTAACAATTTCCTTGTATTAGTTCCGCTTACTAATTTATTTAAATTCTCAAATAAAAGTTTATTTGCAAACTTTACTTCTTTTAGTTTCTTCAAACAACTTCTTCGATTTCACTTACTTTACTTGCTCGCTTTAATATTAAATTTTAAATATTCAGTTCCATATTTAGTTGCTTACTAATTTTAAATTCTTTGTCGTTAGCGGAAATTTTAAAAAATAATTCTAACTCCCAAATGTTAGAAAATTTTTGGCAGAGTCTCCTTTGTACGGAGGGACTTCTGCGATATCGCAGGATACACAAATATATATATACATCGGCCTCAGGCCGGAGATCACAATATATATCAATATATGCAGTTCATATTTCCTATTTTGAATTCTTTTACGTAAGCGTACCTTATTAAGCATTGTTAAGCAAGCGGCTTATTTATTTAGCAGTTAACTCAAAGCAAATCCAGCCCAACTACTTCCCTGAACCTGTACTTACTTAATTCAAATATGTAAGTGACAAATATATGCAATTTACTAGCATTTCACTTATATTCAAATAGCTAACACATAGATTTCATAAGTAATGCATGAGATATACATTCACAAGTACATATGCAAGGTTCGACACTAGTTTTAAATTGTTTGCATCCAAATTACCTTACCACTCAATTTAGTTTAAGCGATTTACAACTTAGTCGCTTATATTTAATTCGTTTTAAGCAAAACAAACTCATATTGATTCCAATTGATGTCAACATCAATTTATTAAACTGCTATTGATTCAAATAACTTGTTTACTTCCGTTTACGTCGACCGACCAATTTTTGCAAAGCAATTCGACGATATTGATGTGAATAAATAATAACATAAGCTTTATAACCAATTTACATTGATTCTAACCCAATGTATATAAATTCCATCCAATTTTAATTTATTCACAAACTTTCATTGCTTTTCTTTCATATCCAAAAATTTGATCCCAAACCATTTTATTAAACTCGACAACCAATAACCATCTCATAATTTACTTAAGTTCTTTATTTTCTTCAACTATTACACCCAATAACTTAAGTTTATTCTATTCAACCAACTTCTATTAATATTTAAACTTAAGTTAATTTACTTCAATTCATTCTCATTTCATAACTTAAGTTCATGCTCATTTTTAGATTATCCATACTCGGATTGGATTTATTTTCATTTCAAAACATTTTTATTTTAATCCAATTCCATACAAATCAAGTTTTATTTCCAAACTTTATTACCTATTCACAATCTTTGATTTGATTTTCCTTTGATCAAATCCTAACCATTTCACTATTTTATTTAATTAGTTTATTTATTATTATTATTATTATTATCCATTTTAAATTTTAATTTACATCAACAATTCATTGTTGAACTCATTAATAATAAGGCAATTCAATGTTAGGCTTGAATTGGACTTGTTTATATTTCACACCATATCCAATTTCAATTTTATATAACCTTTTCCAAGTTAAATTCAAATATATTTTCTTCACTTTCATTCACTTAAGTTAAATTTTAATCCCGGATTACAATTTTCCAATTTCTTCTTACTAATATCAACCTCACTTTATAAGTACAATAGTTGATTCATTTATTCATTCACCAACTCATTTTCAACCAATAAATTTTATTCCCAAATATTAATTATTTTTTAGTCCATCCTGACTAATTTTCCCATTCCATATAACTTCACACAATTAAATTCCAGTACTCAGTTTCACTTTACTTACAAGGTTGAATTTTATTTCAACAGATTCCAAATTTACAAGTTATCCAACTTTTTATATGCTATCCACATTCTTAGTTAAGATTCCAGAGTTTTAAACAGTCCTTTAACATTTCAAACTCCCCTTTGAAATCACATATATCCAATATTCCTTGCATTTATAAAACCAAATTTATCCTTTGCAAACAATTTCGATTCAAAACAATTTGGTAGCAATTTCTCTTTTAGAAACTCGAAAATGAACATCGATGATGCTGCAGTCATCAGCGAAGTTATTTTCTAGCGACCAAAAGAGTTCAATGCTTTTATTCTCTTGCTAAAATCCTTTCAAAAATTCCAAACTCCCCTAGAGTTCAAATCCGATTCAAAAATTTACCAAAACTCCAAATTTGAAATCCATACAACACGTTACTCTGGAACTTCCAAAAACATTTTCAAGTTCAAGGAAATTACAATTTCCAATTTTTATTTTCCAAATTCCAAATTCTTTAAATTTATATTTAAACATTACTTTGGAATTTCATCTTATTTTAATTTTCAATCACACTATAATTTACATTTATCATTTATACTTATCAATTTCATTTGTATATGATTTGTTTCTTAGTTGGTAAATTATAGTTTCAATTCCGTATTCAATTATGAATCACATTTACAAATTCCGTTTATTTTATTGATTTATTCCTTAATCTTTGGTTATTAGTTCAATTCCTTATTCAATTCACATACCATAATGATAATAATTTAATATTATCACCTTCCAATAACCAAGCATCCATATATACTATAATGATTTAAGAAAAATTATTTCCTTTATATATAAAAATAATTTGGGTAAAATTATTTCATTTACCCTATTTAAAACAATACTGTGTCGGTTTATCTTGTATAAGAGTTTAGAAATCCCTATCGATAACATGGCGTCCCACATATCGACCAGAATCCATAAACACTCAACCGATAAGTCAACACAATATAAAACAAATTTTTATTCACTAACAAATACGCGCTAATATCTATTAATACTCTCAAACTCATTCTAGAGTACTATAGACTCTATTCTATGAGTAATTCCCACCAGAGCCTAGGTTGTCGCCAACCTAAGCTCTGATACCAAGTGTAACGACCCGCAAATCCGTACCCCTTGAGTCAACACTATTATACAACAATTAACTCAAGTTGCGCAGAAATACGAATCATTTGGGTTTAAGAAGAAGAGGTAGAAGAAGAGAAAACAAAATCAACATCAGAATCTAACCATCGCAGCGGAATGAAATATAATAGATAGTAAATAATCTTTACTCAAAATCAAATATATCTGTTTACATACATTACATCATCAGAATACATCAGTCACAACTCAACATCAATATCATACAAATGGGTACTAAACAACTCAACACAGCGGAATACGTATATAAATACACAAGTACGAGAGTACGTTTCGTCATCCAGCTCGTCTCCTGAGCTCCACAGCATCATATCCTGTATTCTATAATACTCGGTCTGACCCGAGCATTATAGTTAAATAACACCCGAGTCAGTCTGGAATACCAGTGTGAGAAAATCACACCTAATTGATTATTAAAGTTTCAAAAATCCTTTGAAAACAAAAGCATCTCGTAAGACCACGCCACAAATAAACATGTCGGGTTTTTACCTTACGATAGCTAAAACAATTTTATAGAAATCCTCTGATATTATAATAGGGTCTATTTACAAATACTTATAAAATAGCCGAAATTGTTACATTATTAAATTCCAGCTACTAGCCACAGAGTGGGTAATACAAACAAAACTCGTACAAGGCTCGTAGGGAAAATGGATTTCCAACTAATGACTAGGCACTGGGGTACCACCTGTCACAGTACGGGGCCTAGATCACCGTACCGAGGATTACTCCCTTCATCCCCTGCAACACAAGGCCGGAACCATCCCTTACTGGATAGTCCCGAGTGAGATCACCCCGCGGTTGGGATCAGCAACCACCCACTAAGCCGAAATAATAAAAAGGGACATCTAGACTGGAATGACCTCACCCTGCTTGGGTGCTACCCACCTAACCTTGCTGCATATCCCCTGATTTTCAGTCATTCCCATTTGATGAGGCTTGAGGCTAAGCGTTACCTTTTAGAACGTTTCACTTAGAATGCCCATCGCCCACCTGACGATGTTTTCGCAAGCATTCATCCATACAAGTCCGTCTTGGGTTCGAACGGAACCGAAGGCACTACTCCTACTACATCCATTTTGAAAATATCCTCAGGATTAGTAGCGACTAGCCCTTGCACTTCACTACTCCATCTTCGACTCCGAACACGTTTTTCGCACGAAACGTACAAACCGGATCGAAGTGGTTTTCGAGAAATAAATCTCGATCCCGGTCTCTTCGAAACGATCAACGCAATTGGCCAATATTGATAGTCGGTTATTTAACTATCAATTTATATTCACAAACATCCATCACACAATAAATAATTTTCCAAATTATTTATTAATTCCAAAAATATCTTCACAAGATATATTTCTATTTTCAATCCTTTTTGAAAACAGTTTTCAAAACATCTTTCCTTTTCAGAATAAACTTCCCAATATTTTTTATTTCCTCTGAAATTACCAAGCACAAAATTAGATTTTTTTTTAAAGAATTTTAAAACTCTTTACTTTAAAATATATACTTATAAAAATTTAAATTAAAGCTACTTTAATCATTTGTTAAAAATACATACTATATGAATATTTGAAAATAAAGTTACTTAGTAAATATAAAACTAGATTTCTTCTTTTAAAAACAAAATACTAAGTTACTTCTTAATAATTACTACTAAAATAGATTAAAAGAAAATCTTACTTGAGACTTTAAATATTAGAAATAATAAATTTTACAAAACTTGCTTTCTTTAAAAACAATTTTAAAACATTTAATTTATATTTACAAATTTACTTTTTAAAAACATGTACTTGGCTATCCAGAGAAAATTCCAACTTCAATCTCTTAAATCAGTTTTTCCCAAATTGATTTCCAATTTATTTATTTGAAATAAATTTCTTTACTTTCTTAATTCATTTTAAAATTCATTAATTAGGGACTTATTATTAAGGTTATAATTTCCCGTTTGTTTTTAACCCTTTTTAAGTGAAATATGGATTTCAGCTTTTCCCAACTTCTTTATTCCTTTTAATAATTTAAATCTTAAATTTAATTAACTGTTTTATCCCCTTAATTAATATCACTGAAGATTAAAATTCATAAACTCTTTGTTTATTCAAATTTTCTTTCTAAAATCGAGATTTGTTTACTAGAATTTTAAAGTCACTTTATTTCTTCCCAATTCATTTAAAAAGTTATTCAAATTTCTATAATTATTTTACTTACAATTTCACTTCTTTTATTATCTTACAAAAATCCAATTTATATATTTTTTGGTAATTCATCATACCCAATTGTATCCAATCGAACCATAGCATTCAATATACCAATAAGGATTATCATAGGATATCAAATAAATCACAACAGAGGGTATTAAATAATTTAAATAAATATTGAGGGGTCCAGTTGGATCCCTCCAACCTGTTTTCCCTGCATCCATAGATGTTAGCACAACATAATATACCAATTCCAGAATATCTCATACTATAGCACATCAATCAATCAATTTCAACCATTCAAACAATTATTTAAATTTAATTATTTAAATTTAAATTTAAACTGAGTGAGATTAACTCACCTTTGCATTTGTTTGTCGTCCACTTCAAAATTCCCTTGGTTTTTCTCGATTTATAACCTTAAATAAATATTAGATGATTTACTAATATTCGACCAATTCGAATAATTAATTTGCATTTGATAAAGTTAATTTAAATAAATTTTAGTCGATCTAGTAATTGTTTTAAACTAAACCCCCTTTTTAATAAAATCATTTAGCAACTAAAAATAATCTATTGTTGATTCAAGACTCAAATTTTATATAGACCTTGTTTTCATCATAATTTTGATCTTGTAAACATCATAAAATTTATTAACATTCGAGATAAGCATTAAACTTTATATATATATATAAACTCGAATAGGGACGTGTAAAATTTTACTTATGAAATAGTTTCCAAATATATCTGCCATATATAAGTATCCTTAAACAGAGTTCCTGCTTTTTAAATCTTACAGTAAAAACATTTTCTCTTCTCTCTTTTTTTTTAACTATATACTTTTTTTTTCCAATTCTGCATTTTATCTCAAACTTAAATCGAAGAGAATAAGTTGCAAATACCTTCAGCTCAAACAAACCCTCCTTCCTTCATGACCACGGCCTCTCCAACATTGCACGCAAACCCAGATTCGCGAGCACCCCACTTTTGTCGCCTCGCAACTTCAAGCCGTCGCCAAAGATCCTACTATGCTGCCTAGCTTCGCGAACCATCGATGACTTCGCGACCTTCGACCTCACGAAGCTCGCGAGCTGCAGCTTCCATCGTGATAATTCGACAAGCCCTAGATCAAAGAAGTCGTGGCTCAAGTCGAACGCACTGCAGGCTCCTCATTCTCGAGCACTCGGCTCTTGCGATTTCGAATGTTTTTTTTTTTGAAGTTGATTTCGGTAATAAGGGTTTTGAACGAACTGAAGATGGGGGAAAAGTGAATACACGCGGTTACTTATGGAAGAAAATAGATATAGGTGGGTGAGAGGCTTCTTGGGTACGATTAAATGAAAATATCTATGACCTTATTACTTTAAATTTTATTATATCTTCAAAACGTCTCAATAACCGCCCTTTTAAATTCGAACCCCTCTTAAGCAATGCCGTTAGGCAATTATAAAATTCTACCCGCCTCCCGAACATGATGAAACGTGTTCAGAACCTAAATCGATCGTATACACGAGTTACAGAAGAAAACTATCGGTTTTAAAATAAATCGATTAGAATAGTTCTAAGCATTTTTCTAAGCGTTTTGAGCTGCCAGGGTCAAACGACAACTCCGATTGCTACGAAAATTGAAATCCGATAATAACTAACAATTACGGATCCAATGGAACTGGTTTCGTCGCATTCCGAGACTGTGCCTCGGAAGGCCATTTTTAAATTCAATTTAAACGGTATATATTTCAAAACTGAACAAATCGTTGTTGAATTTGATTTTAACACTTCTATCATCTTCAATGTTATCAATATAAATTTCACAACCCTTCAAATTATTTTTAATAGGCTTAAAACTCCAGATTCAATAATTTACCCAATTTCACTTATTTAATTTAATAATTCAATTATCAAATAATTGGTGGTATTTGAATTCGAGTTAAAATTTAACTTTTAAATAGTCAAAATCAATTGAATATTCCAATTTCAATTGCTCAAAAATTTCGGGTCGTCACAGTAGCATTAAGCAGGTTCGTATCTAGGTGATGGATCTATGAAGCACTTAAGAAGGAAAAAAGCAAGTTCGCATAGATGGATGAGTGCTCAGCCGCTTTCTTAAACTTATTGGAACACGTACAGAAGCCACTGGTTCTTTCTACATAAGTCGAGGGAGAAGACCTCTACCTATATTTGGCAGTGTCGCTCCATGTCTTGAGCACGACATTATTAGGGAAGAGAATCGGATATAACGTCCAGTATATTATATGAGTAAGCGTCTCACTAGGCTGAAGTCAAGATAACCCAAGCTGGAAAAGTTGGCATACAGCGCATCTCGAAAGCTAAGGCATTATTTCCAATCACTTCCCTTCCGAGTGCTTATAGATCAACCCCTGAGACATATCCACCCTGTCACATTGGAGAGGCTTACCAAATGGAGAATTAAGTTAAGCAGGTACGAGATAGCCTACCATCCACGGACAGCAATTAAAGGACAAGCACTGGCAGATTTTATTACCGAGTTTACCATTTGAGACGATGAAGTAAAACCCCAGTAGAAAGAAGCTCTTAAATGTAGGTGTATGTAGACGGAGCATCAAATGATCATGACTCGGATGCAGGAGTCATATTGTTAACACATGAAGGAAAGAAGATAAGTTACGCAACATGGCTTGATTTAGGAAAACAAACAATAAAGTGGAATATGAAGCTTTTATAGATGATTAGAAATAGAAAATAAGCTGGGGATCTGGTCACTGTGCGTACATAGTGACTCACGGTTAATAGTGAACCAGGTGCTCAAAGAACTCCAGACTAAAGGAGAGTGCTTAAAATCTTATTTGGAGAAGGTGAAGGTCATACTTAATGAAATAGTGCACTACATGATCAAGCATATTACATGGGAACAAAATCAAGAAGTAAATGAGTTGGAAAAGTTGGCAAGTTTGGGAGTCGGACCTCTGGTGGGATCGGTACATATTACGACCCTTCATGGACTCAGCTTCGAGGAGGTAAGCGTGATTGCTGCTTTCAGTGGTAAGGAGACTAGGATGACGCTATGGATAAAATATCTGAATATAGGAGTGTTACCAGACAATAGGAATGAAGCTAGAAAGGTCCTACAAAAGGCGCCCTTCTCTATCATTTAGGATGGAGTGTTGTACCAAAGAGGATTTTCCAATTCACTATTAAGGCATGTCTCCGGAAGGGAAGCTGAAGTGTTATTGGAGAACGTTCATATGGGGAGCTACGGAGACCATACTGGAGGGTATACCTCAGCGTAAAAGGTGTCACAGTATGGGTACTCTAGCCAACATTGAACCACAATGCGATGGAGTATGCAAGGAGGTGCGACAAGTGCAAACGGTTCACGAAGATTCCTAGGTTGCCCCAAACAGAGATGAATCGCATGGTTAGCCTGCAACACCCCCATCTCTACACCCATACGATTCAAGAGTACTGTAGGGTAATACTGTCAAATAATATGGAGAATGAGGCGATATGAGGTACACATGTAACTATTCCCTTAGGCTAACACTAGTACGAATGTAAACATCAAAAAAATAACTCAATTATACGTACACAGTATCGACACAAAGCAATACACTTGTGCTATCAAGATAGAACAATACATAATATACAGTAAGTAACAGAGAACACAGATTCAGAATCACATCGATAAGATATAGTGTAAAATATATAATATATTTCTTGCATACATCACATGAAACAATACAAGATATGAGATCTATATAGAATTCCTATTCTCCTCTACACCTAATAAACTCGAGCTGGTCACACTATCCCTAAATCTGTAAAGTCTTGGACTGACTTGAGTATTATACAAATAACATACATCTCAGACTATGTTTAAATCATACGATTAATAAATATAAGTGAAACACTATATACAAGGATAATTACGTAATAACACAGAATAACAATTCATGTTAATGATCACAATGTAACACACACACATACACACATGCATACATAATACTTATTTATGTGGTGCATTTTTTACATTTGAATCTTTTATCAAAGGCTGGATACCATGGACAAAAATAACCTTTTGTTGCATCAGTCCCCATTTTGTATTTAAATTCATGGACACATGCTTCGTGGTTCGTTGAATTAAAAAATTGCTCTATATAATCTATTTGGTTTATTTGATTTTTAGTCAATTCTTCTATAGAGAATAATCCGAATTGGAGGGCAAGTCATTTTCTTCTAATCCTTCTAAAGAGACTATGGAATATATAGTAGAAATTTCAAAGACATCTGAGATTACTTCTATTAAATCGTCTTTAAAAAAACTATTAAGTTTGATTCTCTTGTAAATAAATTATGTTTCTCATGACATGCTGATGATAAGTGTCCTTTTTCATCACGTACAAAGCATGTGATTGTATTAGTATAATTTTTTCTTAGATTATATTTTCTAACATGTTTTGTTTTGTTTAAATATGGTTTTGTAGCCATTAATTTTCTTAAATATTTTTTTTAGTGTAACTCTTTCTGGGTTTTTGTTTTTTAATCATAGGATTTGTTGATCCATATTGTTGTGGAGTGCATACTTGAGAGCAGAATCCATAATTTTCTATTTTAATTCTCTTTGTAATTGTACGTAAGTGCATTTCTTTTTTAGTTCAGAAATTATATGTGTTATTTTTATTCCAATATTATCATATGTTTTAGGAATAGTAGGGTACATGTCATTTCATGATTTATGGATTTCTTTCCTAAATGTCCTGGTAATTTGGAGAATAACCTATCTCCTATTTATTTTGAATAATAATTTCTAGATGTTATTGCATATTATAAATATTCATTAAGAAATTTTATTATATGTTTCCAGTCTAAAAGTTGTATCTGTTCCAAATCTCTCATTGCTTCTTGTTTTCTTAAGATTAGTCCTGTATTGACTTCTCTTCCAGTTATTATTCTATGGATTAGGTAAGAAAAATTATATATATTTCCTCCTTGTGCTACCAAAGAGGCTACTACATCAAGGAAATTACTTTTATATGCTTCCTGCATTCCTTTTGCTACATCTCCTAAATAATTTTCGGCTATTCTTACCATTTCTTCTCCTATATTAATATTTGGATGCTTTGCTATATAGTCTCATGCTATAGCAGTAGTCCATTGTTCTAAATAAGTGTCTAGTAATTACGGGTGATATTATGTAACATTAAGAATTACAGAATTTGTTTCGAAAAACGTAATTTCTTTTGGTAATCATTTTCCTATAGTTCTTAGATTTTTGTTTTCATTTGTATAAGGTTTTACATTTATTCTAGGGTGATGTCCTAAGAGGTATAACATTGTATCAAGTGATTTTTCTAGATAAGTTATAGTAGAACTTTCTTCTTGTGCTACCATTAAATCTATTTTTTCAGTGTATGCATTATTTGATCATTTTTCTTTGATACCAAAAAAGGAAAGGTGACTAAGCATTTAGACGTTTAGAGAAACCTTAGTGGCATCTTGTAAGTTTTCTACCCAATGGTGCACTAAGTAAGTTATAGTCAAAAATTAGAAGGCTTCCAAACATGCATTTTAGAGTTCCTAATTCTCGACTTATAATTTACTTAGTGCACCCTTGGGTAGAAAACTTACAAGATACCACTAAGGTTTCTCTAAACGTCTAAATGCTTAGCCACCTTTCCTTTTTTGATATCAGAGCAAAACGATCAAACAATGAAAATTTTCTGTTCTACAATAAGAATCCTATATGAAATAATAAATTATACAATAGATTTCATAACAAACTATGTATTTGGAATAAATTTAATCCAAGTCATTTTAATAATATCCCTTCTTTTAGATACCCAATTATATGAATAAGACACATCTATAAATAAAGACTATAGAAAAATTGATTATCTTAATCTTGAAATAATAAATCCTATTAGAAGAATTATTTCATTAGATAAGCAAAAACATATATGCTATATAGCAGATAAAACTTTTAAACATATATTACATTCTGAATGTTAACATTTAAATTCTATCACAGACCTAATAATAGAATTAAGAGATTCTTTACAACAATATAACGAAAAGTTCTATAACCTAGTGCAACTCAATTCAGATAGTATAGTATCAAGGAATAAAAAAATAAGTGATAACAAAATTTACTTAAGAATATCCATACAAAAGATGTACGGTTTTGATACAACTTTATAGAAGCTTACCAAAAAATTTAAAGCAACAAATTTTGAAAGCTTTCCTAATAAACAAGATATACTTTTCTTAAAACAAATAATAGAGGAAAATAAACCAAAAGAAGTTGAATTACACTCCAGAGATTTAATTTTACAAATTGAAAACCAATCTGAAACAGATAAAAAAATTGAATCACAAATTCAAAAAATTGAACAAATATTACCAAAATTAAATATGTACAATTAAATTAATATGGGTTATGACAACAAATGGTATACAGAGCTACATCTTATGTCAACAAGATACATAAGCAAAATGAAAGTTTATCAATATGATATAATAAAGATGCTTTTATAGTCAAATCAGACAATGCAACATGCCTAATGTGTAACACTATTATTGCAATGATAACCCAACTACATGATAGGTTAGATTTGATGGATAAACAAATAATTAATCTAAATAAGTCCACAAAAGACAAAGACTATAATATTAACCAACTAACAGAAAGAATATCAAACTCGAATTTAGGATCTTCTAAACCTGATTCAAACAAAACAAAATAAGTTTTTTAGCTTTTGAAAAATTAGATAAAATATAATGAACATAAGACCTTTCACAGGAACTTCAAGAACTATTATGGATAGACCTGTAGAAAATAATAACTTATCTTCAAATAACTGGATAGATAGTATCTTAAGAAGATCTGTAAGTTCACAATCCCAATTAGAAGAAATAATAGATATAGAAAATGATTTGGAAGTATTTTCAAATAATCAGCTAAATACCTTAAATCCATAGAATTATATAAAAAATGCAGAAATACAAATTATTCCACCTAGGATTAATGGTAATAGGAAAAGAGGATTAATAAGACAAAAAGTGGGAGCTAAGTTACTAATTGTACTAGTAGATGATAGACATAAGGAATTAGATAAAGGAATTTTTGGAACCATAGAAGTAGATATGAACAATAATATAGACATAACATTTATAGGAAAATGCATGACCAGATATACTCCAAAAATTAAAATAAAATTTGATGAAGTAATGAAAATTCTAACATCAAAAGGAATTACCTTTCTAAGACCAATGGAAATCGACTCTTCAGTGTTAGCAGGACATGAATGGACCATACAAAATCCTAATGAAAATGCGCAGACATTAAAATCGAATGATGTGGTATCATATGCCCATCCTGATGGAGCTATATCATTAAGGTTTAAAGATTATGGACCTTCAAACCAACAATAAAATGATACAGATGACGAATCAGCCTTAGAATTACAAAAAAAATTGTAATGGATAAAATTATATATCCAAAGGAATTAGGACTATTACTTGAACCATCTGAGTTGTCTGAATTAGAGAAAAAACTCAGACAAAATAACCAAATAGATAATAACACTTTTGTCTATATTGATGATGAAAAATATAAGAATGATAATACATATATTAGATACCTTTTTAGAAGACTCTAATAAGTCTATAAAAAAAAATAATGAACATTTAGTTGAAGAAGAATTAATTAGTGAATACACTGAACAAATAGATTTAATGGAAGCATAAGAAGAAAGTTCTACCATAACTTATCCCAAAAAATCACTTGATACAATGTTATACCCCTTAGGACATCCCCCTAGAACAATGTAAAACCTTATACAAATGAAAAAAAAAAAATCTGAGAACTATAGGAAAAAGATTACCAATATAAATTACATTTTTCAGAAAAAATTATGTAATTCTTAATGTTACATAATGTCACCCACAATTACTAGACACTTATTTAGAACAATGGACTATTGCTATAGCACAAGACAATACATCAAAGCATCCAAATATAAATATAGGAGAAGAAATGGTAAGAATAGCAGAAAATTATTTAGGAGATGTAGCAAAAGGAATGTGGGAAGCATATAAAGTAATTTCCCTGATGAAGTAGCCTCTTTGGTAGGATAAGGAGGAAATATATATAACTTTGCTTTCCTAATCCATAGAATAATAACTGGAAGAGAAGTCAGTACAGGACTAACCTTAAGACGACAAGAAGCAATGAGAGATTTGGAACAGATACAACTTTTAGACTGGAAACATATAATAAAATTTCTTAATGAATTTTTATACTATGAAACAACATTTGGAAACTATTATTCAAAAAAATAGGAGATAGGTTATTCTCCAAATTACCAGGAGATTTAGAAAAAGAAATCCATAAATCATGGAATGACATGTACCCTAATATTTCTAAAACATATGATGATATGGGAATAAGAATAACACATACAATTTCTAAACTAAAAAAGAAATGCACTTACATAAAATACAAAGAGAACTAAGACAGAAAAATTATGGATTCTGCTCTCAAATATATACTCCACAACAATATGGATCAAAAAATCCTATAATTTAAAAAAACTAAAAAAGAGTTGCACTAAAAAATATTATTTAAGAAAAAAATGGCTAAAAACCCTATTTAAACAAAACAAAACATGTTAGAAAATATAACCTAAGAAAAACTTATACTAATACAATCACATGCTTTGCATGTAATGAAAAAGGACATTTATCATCAGCATGTCCTATGAAACATAATTTATTTACCAGAGAATCAAACTTAATAGATTCTGTTAAAGAGGATTTAATAGAAATTACCTCAGATGTCTATGAAACTTCGACTATATATTCCATAGTCTCTTTAGAAGGATTAGAAGAACAAGACTTGCCCTCTAATTCGGATTATTCTCTAATAGGAGAATTGACTAATAATCAAATAAACCAAATAGATTATATAGAGCAATTCTCAAATTTAATGAATCATGAGGCATGTATCCATGAATTTAAATACAAAATGGGGACTGATACAGCAAAATGTTATTTTTGTCCATGGTATCTAGACTTTGATAAAAGATTCAAATGTAAAAATGCACCAGAGAAATATGTTATCTATGTGCAGAAAACACTTTAATTTAAACATACCAAATGATAGAAAATTAAATTATATAAATCAGAATAAAATAAATGAAGACAGAATAAAGATTCTTGAAGATAGAATAAACAATTTTGAAACTGAAATAGAAGAAATAAAAACAACCCTATCAAAAATAAACCAAGACAACAAAGGAAAAGAAATCATAGAAGAAACTCCACTGCAGAATAATCTTAATAATATTGATAAACCAATACAAATCCATTAATTTGCAATACAGACAATATAAAAGAGCTCAGAATATTAGCCACGATTAATATTAAAGGACCAGAAATCCTACTTTTAGCATTTATTGATACCGGGGCCACTAGTTCTACAATAAATTCTGATTTAATACCATAATATTTGGTAACAAAAGCTTCTAAATGAAAAAAGTATCCAGTTTGATGGAACATCTATAATAATTACAAATATAGTTACTAATGCCCAATTAAGGTTTCAAAATACCTGTAACCAATGGTCCCAACATTATTCCCTAAAACAACTACGGGTTACAAAATTAAATTTAGGAAGTATAAACCTAATACTTGGATAGATTTTTTACTTAGCGACAATGAACATTTTTCTTTTAATAAAGATTACTTACAAATATCCATGAAAACAACTCTCACCCCTATATTATCAGAGTATACGCTTGAGAAGCGTGGTGGAAATATAGCCACAAAAAATGAAATACAAAAGGAATATAACCGTGAAATACCATATTATTGCCAACATATAAACCAAGACAAGATTAAACAAGACAATTTAGAACAACAAGATGAAGATATAGGTACTTATTTTGAATTAGTTTACCCAACTAAAATAAGTAATATCCTCGTATCCAATGATGATATAGATCAAATAATAAGAAAACTAGAAAAAAATATAAATTATAGGAGAAAATCCATTAAAACACTGGGAAAGAAACAATATCTACTATAAATTAGATATAATAAATCCCGATATAACAATTAAAACCAAACAGCCAAAATATGACAACTGGATGATAAATGAATTCAAAATGCATATAGATATATTAGCAAAGTTAAAAATAACTAGAAAAATAGATTCTAGATATAGAATAGCTGCATTTATAATTCAAAAAGAATCAGAAAGAAAAAGAGGACAATCTTGAATGGTTATAGACTACACTAGACTTAATGATAACACTAATGAACACGGTTATTGTTTACCAAATAAAGATGTGTTAAAAACAAAATACAAAACAAAAACTGTTTTTCAGAATCTGACTTAAAATCAGGATTTTGGCAGGTTATGCATCCAGGTTATATATCTTGGACTGCTTTTACTTGTACTGAAGGAAATTATGAATGGTTAGTAATGCCATTTGGACTTAGGAATGCACCTCAAATATTCCAAAGTAAAATGGATAACATATTTAAACACTGTAGTAACTTTACATGCGTTTATATCAATGATATATTGGTTTTTTCTAAAACTAAAAATGAATATATATATATATATCTCATTTATATACAGTCCTTTAATTATTTGAAGCCAATGAATTAATAACATCTAAAAAGAAAATAGAATTATTCAAAAATAAAATAAGTTTTTTAGGATGCATAATACGAAAAGTGAATATAGAATTACAACCCCACATTACAAGAAAAATACTAGAATTCCCAGATAAATTAGAAAATGTTAAGCAATTACAATCCTTTTTAGGATTAATAAACTATGCTAGACCATTCATACAAAAAAATTCAAAATATATTGGGCCACCAAATAATAAAGCTAGCCAAAAGGGAAAAAGAGAATTTGGAAGATATAAAACTAATGCAAAAAAATAAAAGAATTAGCCCAAGGTCTAAAACCACTAACATTACCATAATCCGTATATTATTTAATCATAGAAACATATGGATCATCCCTAGAATGGGGAGGAATTTTAGTTAGTAAAAAACACAAAACAGACCCTAAATCCAGTGAAAAAATATGCAGATACTCATCAAGAACTTTTAAAGAAAAAGGATATAAGACTTATTTGGATTATAAGCTACTTGCTATTATTTATGTTCTTGAATCATTTAAGTTATTTATTATATTTCAAAAAGAAATTACTATCAGAACTGACTGTGCAGCAATAGTAAAATATGCAGATAATAAAAAAGAAAGAGGTACAACAAATAATAAATGGGTAAAATTTAGACACAAAATCCTTAATTGCGGAACCAAAATTGTTTGGGAACACATAAAAGCAAAAACAAATGTAATCCTAGACATTCTCCCTAGAATACTTCCAGAAAGAGAAAATATTGTCGACATACCAATTACTTTACATACTATTAAACATATGCTTCATATATCCAATATATCATAGAATACTTATTCAGCTTTTTCAGGAAACACATACAGATATAGACATGGAGCAAAATCCAAACAGCAAATTTTTGAAGACATATGGTCCAGCTAAAAAATTTGTAATTCAAGCTCTACTTACAGATGAGCAACAAAATATTTTGGATAACATATGGAATTTACCAGCTACTCTCCAAAATAACAAGCAAAAGTTAGCATATTATATACCTTAGTAGAACAATTCACTACACTTAAATAAAGGTAAACAAGCCTTTACCCATTACACTTGTTTAACGGTCCTGATGCATGAATATATGCATCATGGAAAGAAGTATCAGTGAAAATACACTACATAGAAAAGAATCCTGAATATGGTATGCCTTTATTTAAAGGATACTATAACATGGAAGCTGTAAAAATAGCTATACATAAGAAATTAGGAGACGGTTGCATAATTTTTTATACATTAAGAGTTTGCAAAATATTTCTCAAGGAAAGCTGCTAAAAGAAGAAGCAGGAATAATCTCAGACATAAGCTTAAAACCTTCATATGCCAATGCTATAAAAGAAACTCCAAGGAGAATGATAAACTTAGGAACTCCTGTTCCACCCCCTCAAAACATTATAAGACCAGAAACATATAACCCAACATTCTCGGACTAACTAAACAGGGAACTCTACTTCCTCCAACATCCTCTTGATCTAAATACAGCTGAATATAAGAAGATGTACACTTTCCTGTCGAGCATATCAGAAAAGGGGATCGAAGGACTACAAACAAATTGGGAAATCATCAGAAATAGAAACATCCCATGCACAGATCAATACAAAGACTGTTTAGAATTCATGGCTGAATGTAGGTGCACTATTTTGGCCTTTATTCCTCAGATATGTCTGAAATTATCCCTTTATAAGTTCTTAGTTCATGAAGGATCAACTTATGACCCTCTGACCTTTATAAATTATGGATTTGTTAAGCAAATCTGCGTAGAAGGATGGACACAGGCTGCACTTCCAAAGCCATTGGGGAACATAGAAGATTATTTCTCTGAAATACTTGATACCGAAATATTCTTAGAAATAAAAGCCATTCCACCACATTTTGGAAAAACGACCTTTGATCCAGCCAGATACTTAGTCAAAGTAAAAGCATATAATTTTGATTTAAATTATTCCTTGTCGAATAAAAACTTTGTGCCATATAATTGTTCTACCAATTCAATAACTAACAAAATTATGAACGATGTAGAGCATATGTTCTTGGTTCAAACCAAGGATGGGAGGATAAGGAAGACAAAGAACTTATGTTATATTCAGAATCACCAATTATGAAAATATACATTGGTAAAACCATCGAAGAGTCTGGTCCTCGTTTTCGAATATTTGATGTTTTTCACCCCAAGCAAAATATGATAACTAATTCAAAAGAATCAACAAATCCAAAGAACACGAAAAGATATCTATGTAAATCACTAAGGATATGTGAAAGCATAGACATTCACTTATTCTAGAAGATGTGATAGAAAGCATCCACTTATTCCAAAAGATATGACAAAAAGCATCCACTTTCCTAACATCTCGAATTAACAGATGATCCAGAATTAGACTTATACCATATTGTTTGCAGTACAAATAGGAATATGGTATTAACTAATTCTGAAGAAGTAAAAAACCTATTACAGATGGAAAATTTTTAAAATTTTGCAAAACATACAGACAAATACTTAAGCAACAAATTGAAGAGCAGGGAGACTTATATTAATTAGATATGGATTTATACAGAGATTGGATGGACTTATATAGAGATTGGTGGAGAAAAAAAATTATAAGTCAAAAATTAGAAGGCTTCCAAATATGCATTTTAGAGTTCCTAAGTCTCGACTTATAATTTACTTAGTGCACCATTGGGTAGAAAACTTTCAAGATGCCACTAAGGTTTCTCTAAATGTCTAAATGCTTAGCCACCTTATATATATAAAGGGAGAAGTAGGCATGGTTTACCATTATGACAACTTAAAAGATCACAAAAATATTACATAATATAAAAATCATCAAAATCATACATAAAGATGTCATGACCTATACAGAAGAATTCAAAAGAGATCAAGAATACTATTTCCAATGGGTGAATCATCTATGCCACAAATCATCATCATAGAATATGAAATCATCAAGTAAGTCGGGCTAGCATATAGTAATGCCATAATATAACATCTTAAAATTATATAATCAATAGACAATGTGAGATAACCCATCAAATCATCCAAATGATATCCAATACTATACAACACATAAAGATAATCTGTTATAATCGATAAACAAAAGTTATCTCTAAAATATCGAATTAGAAGAGCATGGATATATGGGGACTAATTATAGTTTAGACATATAGTCTCTAGTATAGACAACTCATTGGATAGTGAATAATATGTGCCAATCCACAAAACACACCAAACCCTAAACCAAAAAGGGAGATTGATAGCACACAACATGCTCCAGGAATCCAAAGTCTACTAGCTTGCCACTAATAGCTAGATCTGTTCCTATAGTCTTTAGTTACCTAGACGTACATCGTGACACATATCCACCAGTGGCTCATCAATGCATAGCCTGGTTAAGACCCTGCTTTTTTCTTATAGTAACAAACTGTCGGCCTAAGCGACACAAGGGGATATAGGCACCTATCCATCTACTATAATGTGCATCCAATATGATATATAATAATGAGTGTCGCAAATTTGGGACGCGACCCCACAATCAGGCCACCAGGGTGGATACATGCCAATCTAGCTCACGTCGTGATCATAAATGGTGCTGGACACAAGTGGACTACATATAGTAGTCATATCCTATATACTTGTAGCTCTAGACATAAACTGATACATGGCTTTATATGTATGTAATTCAATACATGACTATAAAATACTAGAGCTTTAATCCAAGCTGACATATGGCTCTACTGCCAATACATGGTTATAAGACATACCAATCACATACACATACTTACATGAGTGTAATCCCCGTTTGAGTGATATTTACTTACAAAGAATAATCAAATAAATAACATAATGGCATCACATACTACCGCATGTTCTTCGAATAATTATTCATTGCTCATAAACTACACTCGATCCACATTTGGTATTTCTATGTGTCAAGTCCGATGAATAATCAAAAAAGTGTTATCGAAAGTCTCATACTAGATAGTATGACTAAACTGTTTATTCAAATTTATTGTTAAACGGAAACGAAATCTCACAAAATTAATAGAAACATGTCATCACCATAACATATTAAAACACTATCAAATTAATATCAATGGTGAATCATTTATATAATTCATTTCAATATATATAAAAAGAAGTAAAATCAAAAAAGTGAGATAAAATAGATTAATCAATAAGCATGTATAAATAAAAAAAATCAAAATTCAATAATAAATCAATTTCAAAGTATATTTTTTTTATATGACAACACAAATACCAAGAAATAGATAATTAATATTTATTCTAGAATAAGCTAAATAATTAACTAAACACAAAGATAATATATTTTATTATTATTTTTTTGCAGATTAAGCGGGGTTAAAACTGGTCCCCTACCAGCTTTATTAAACATAGAAAAGGAAAAACAACAAGAGTACACCACAAAGCAGACAAGGAAAAGTAAGAAAAGAACAAAACACACACATCAAAACAGAAAAGAAAAAGAACTACAAGGAGAAGCTAAGGTATCCAAGGTTCAAAATGAATGTCAAGAAACTTTTATGGGCTAACCCTCAACCCCAACAGAATGTCATGCTTTAAGACTGTCCAAAAAATTTCCTTGCTTCTGCTGATACCATCGAAGCATCTCTTATTTCTTTCCTTCCAAATATCCACCATAAGTTTCTTCAATATGAAGAAAAGGAACTGCTTATTGTCCTCCCTCCATGAAATGGCACTTTCCTTCAGGTTCCATAGATTATTATTGGTAGGAAGAGAAAAAACCCTCAGGATATAACTTATCATATTAGACCAGATGAATTGAACATATGGACAGTCAAAATAAATGTGCAAAACACTTTCAGGCTGCAGATAACACAGCTCACATTCAGGAAGAACAGACATACCATATCTCAGAAGCTTATCTCTAGTCAAAAGAGCATTAGAAGTAACCTTCCAAAACATTAGATTGTCACTGCTACAAGAGGCCACAGTACAAGTAACCTTTCTCCACTTCCATTCTGACATTGTGTCCAATCCATTCAAGGCCATATAAACTTTTTTAATGGAGTGACCCTGACCATTCCACAAGACAGTGTCATGGTCATATGATTCATAAATGCTAGTTTCATAATTGCTCCAAAAATTCCTGACAATCTAGTTACTAGTGTAGGGCAACTCAATTTTCCCATTTACAATGTGATCAATGGCAAGAGCATTGTTTCCAATGCCACACTGAAATTTCTGCTGTGTACTGAAAACATGGTCAGGAATAACACCTTTGCTTAGCCATGGGTCATGCCAGAAACTGCACATGCTTGTCCCAGAAAGTTTCGGTTGAATAAAAGGCTTGAATATGTGTCTTAATTTTAATATATTCCTCCATATCCAGCTACATGACTGAGGGATATCCATAAGCCAAAAGTTTTTTGTACCAATGTTAAATCTTAATGTCCAATTCACCCACAGTGTGTCATGCTTGTGCACCAACGCATTGAAATGATGGCTGTAAGCTGCCTTGTTCCATACCCCAATGCATTGCAATCCCAGACCCCATTTGCTTCTTGGCTTCTCAATGGATTTGTAAGAACAGGGTAGAACCTTCCTTGTGTGTATGGTACCAAACCATAGAAATCTCATCATTGCTCTTCTAACCAATTTCAGCAGTTTTATTGGTAGAATGAAAGTCCTTGCCCAATAAAACATTAATGAGTGACTAACAGATTGAACAAGCACCAATCTTCTAACTTGTGACAGGAATCTGTTGGCCCAACAATCCATAACAGCGGTTATTTTTCATATAAGGGAAGACAATCATCATAAGTGACTCCTGATGTACATAAAGGAAGCCCGTGATAATTCATATCAGATGACATGGATTGCATACCAGCATAAGAGGTCAGATTCAATTCCTGAATACTAGAAACTCCAGAGAATAGGATGCTGGATTTATGAAGATTAAGTTTAAGGCCAGTCATCAAATAAAAAATATGAAGAGCACTTTTAATACCTTCAAAAAATTGCATATTGGGCTTAGTGAAAATCATAATATCATTAGCAAAAAGGAGGGCTATTATTCGAAGGTCTTTGCACTTGGGGTGGTATTGTATTTGCTTGTTTTGAAACATGGGTCTTAATAGGCTTGTAAAGACTTCCATTACCAGAATGAAAATATAGGAAGACAGGGGATCCCCCTGCCTGATTCCCTGCTTTGGAACAAAATTGCTTGTGCTTGTGCCATTGATAATCAGAGAATAGGAGGGAGTAGATTTACACTCATAAATCCAAGCAACAAAAACTTTAGGAAAACCCATGAGTGACATAACCCTAACTATTGTTTTCCAATGAAGTGAATCATAAGCCTTCTGCAGATCAAGCTTAAGCATGGCACGTGGTGAAACATTAACACAGTGGTATCCTTTTAAAAGCTTATGGGCTAACATTATGTTATCTAGGATATTTCTATCAGGGAGGAAGGCAACTTGGTTGTTAGAAATAACTCTTTGAAGCACTGAAACCAAACTAGAGGCAATAATCTTGGAGATACATTTATAAACCACATTACAACGGGAAACAGGTCTATAGGAGGAAACAGTCAAGGCAGGTTTAGTCTTTGGGATTAGCACCAAGTTGGTTGAATTCACTGATCTAAGCAGCTTGAATTTGTCAAAGAAGTTGTGGATAGCACTGCAAAACTGATCTCCAACTAAATCCCAGCTAGATGTAAAAAAAACAACATTGAAACCATCTGGACCACCTGATGAGCTTCTATTCATTACATATAGGGTTTTCCTTATTTCTTCATTAGTCACTTTAGCTATTAAAAGACTAACTTCATCTTGATTAAGCCTTGGTAGAGAGATAGTGGAGAGTAAGCCTAACTCTGGTTCAAAATTGTTCGCATTACCAAAGAGGCCTGCATAATACATTAGAAAGGCTTTTTCCACAGTATCAGGGGTTGTATGAAGATTACCTGCTTCATCAACTATTGAAGATATATTATTGACTGAATGCTTAATCTTCAGAGAGGCATGAAAAAATTTAGTATTCCTATCTCCTACAGCTGCCCATTTGATTCTTAATTGTTGCTTCTTCATATCAGACTCATTAGCTAGTGCAAGATTAAGTTCATTGTAAAGTGTAGCTTCCTTCTCTGCCATGAGAACATTGTCAGGCTGTTCCATCATTTGCTCCTGTGCAACCTTTAACTGGTCCATGAGTTTTGTTGATTGAAGATTGCCATTACCATACCTTGCCCTTGCCCAACCCCTTAAAGCTTCCTTAACTGCTCTGAGTTTCCTGCAAAATATAAAAGTAGGATTTCCAAAAAACCTTTTTGTCCAAGCATAAGTTATAACATCATAATATTCAGGGTCGTGGACCCATGCATTGTAAAATTTAAATCCTCTTTTAGCTTCCAGTGGCTTTTTCCCAGTGGTCAAGATGAGGGGTGAGTGATCAGATAGTATTGGATGGGGGCAGAAAAGTGGAGATGTTGGGCAATGTAGAAAGGGCTTTGAAGTTTGAGAATGGGTGATCAATGTTAGAGAAAACACGTGCACCAGTTCTCGATCGATTATTCCAAGAAAATGGGGCGCCATATTTGATAATAGGGATTAAGGATGAGTCATTCAACGCATTGTTTAAAGGGAGAATGTCCCTAAGCAAGAGAGGGAGACCCCCATGTTTATCAGACAATGAAAAACAACAGTTAAAATCTCCAAGCAATATCCAAGGATGTGTGTCTTGTCTTAGCGCTGGATAAGATTGAAAAGAGTTTGTCTGGAAGAGGGGGAGTTAAAAGCATAGATGAATGAAATATAGAAAGATATAGAGGAGTTGAAATATTTAGCATGAAAGTGCATTATTTGTAGAGTTGCAAGGATGAGATCAAGTGTAAGTTGCTATGGATTATGAAGGACCATAATTCTCCCATAGCTTGCTTCAAGAAGATTGTTGTTCAAGGTCCAAGATGGGTTAATGTACTTTGCAGCATTAACAGTTAGAGGCAAATTCAATTTGGTTTCAAGAATTGCAAAAACAGATAGTTGATGAAGCGAGATCAACTGTTTAACCTGATCCAGCTTGAGTATATTGTGGGATCCTTTGATATTCCAAGCACCTATATTGTGTAACATTAATTATACTATATTTATATGTGCTCCTCTCATGCTCCTAGTAACTGGAGAATTCATTCTTGTGTAGCTTTGATTTTGGTTTTTTGCCTTTTTTGACTTTTTGCTTTTATCATTTTCAGTAACTTGACAGCTGTCTTCAGTTGGTTCATTAGGCGGCGATTTCCATCCTGGAATAGAACCCAGAAACACATAAGGCTGACATGGCTTTGGGATGATGGGTGGTGGAAGAATAAGGTTGGGAGGAGAAACTGATGTTGTGGAAAGAGACTGGGTATGCATGCTGTACACTAAATCAAAAATTTCTTTTTGTATTGTGCTATAGAATGATTCTTCGTGTTTGTCTGAGTTTGAAACAATTGCTAGTTGACATGTGGAAGGTGGAATTTCAAGATTGGTGTTTGTGTCAAAATTGGGCACAATACTCGTCGGGAGTTTTTGAAGAGATAATAAATGAAGAAAGTAAATTAAAACGTGGATTATCTAACAAAAACTCCAAATAGCAAGAAATAAATTGCACAAGAGACAACGATTTAGAGTGGTTCGGCGTTTTGCCTACGTCCACTATGAAGTTTTGTTACTTTATTGCTTGATATTCGGAGAATACAACTTTTTGATGTCAAAGTACAGCAGGTAGCAAGCCAAAATTAAAAATCAAAGGCAGTGGTGGTGCTCTGAAGCAATTCTGGCAGCGTCTAGTCGTGCTTTTAATTCACAATTCTCCGATCCCCTTTCTGAATGACTAGGGGCTCTATTTATAGGTGTTGGAGGCTGATATTTCTCCTAAAATTCGGGAAGACCACTTCTGGCACGTGTGGGGGGCCCACATGGCCGAATTCTGGAGATCCGGGCCCACTTTTGGATCGATTCGACCCTTGGTTCGAATCGATCAAAAAAGTGTCCAATCGTGATGAAACTTGGCGTGGACATTCTTCTATGTACGTGCAAGCTCCTGTGAAAATTTCGTAGCATTTGGACTTGTAGATATCAAGTTATGATCGATTCAAGATTGCATTTTTAGTTGATATGCGTGCTTCGAATCCATGGTCTTCGAATCGATAGGGTCGAATCCTTGGTTTCAGCTGCTACAACTTAATGGGTTCGATGTGTTGGATTCGAAGGTTATCTTCATTCGAATCGATGATGTTGGCACTTGTTTGGATCGATCGTTGTTAGCTACTGCGGATCGATTCGAAGTTGCTTCAGTATGTCGGATTCGAAGAACTCCCGCTTGATGGATTCGAAGACAGGAATACTCTGATGGATTCGAAACAAGGCGTGCCCTCGATGGATTCGAACCTACATTCTTTGGATGGAGTCGAACTGAAACATACATAGATGGATTCGAACGTAGACATGTGAGATGGGTTAAAGGCAAGGGCTCGCTCCTGGGTTCGAAGCTATGCGTGCTTTGATGGATTCGAACTCTGATCGATTCGAGCCTGGGTCTCTCGTATGGATTCGAAATAAGGCCTACCCTCCTTATTTTCTTTTTGCGACATCTTGAGTATACGAACTCGGATTTCCCCGAAATTTGGAATGTTAGTTTCTACAGCTTTGCTTGACGTGTCTTATCAATTGTAGCCCGATCCGGACTTGGGTAAACTTCGTCGATATTTGTAGTTGCCCAACAATCATTCAAAGCTAAAGATGTATGATCCTGTTTCTTTCTAGTTAGTTCCTTGGTATCTCGGCCTTGCCAAAAGGCGGGATAACATTTGCCCCCCAAAGTACGTCTTCTATAAACATGACGTGCTTTGAAAAGCCACAATCTAACGCTGGACAATTAGGACATGCTCTGCTGAAAGCTGTATTCTTTATTGTTGTTATCAACTGTCGTATGATTGTGATCAGTTGTTCGTCGTTGAAACCATGACAAGATGGATATCTGATCCCTGTGAATGATAAAGATCAAATATTAGTCAAATATATGCGTATACGTGTATCACCTTGACTTCGGTTAACGTTGCGTGATTGCAAGTTGTTGCCAGTTTGGTTTGAATTCTGCATCGGCCCTCTCCTGAACCGATTTGAGATTAGGGTTAACGTATTGTTGTTATAGCCATCTATGATCATCCTTTTGTATCGATCCTCTCCTGAATCGGTGTGAAAGGTAGACCAGTTAATTTTTCATATCGAAGCGTTGTATTCATCCTCATTGATGGTGCCTAATGGATTCAAAGCATGCTTGTTCGAACCGATAGGGTTTCGAATCGATGGAATTGCTGGTTATGGAATAGGTACTTCGAATCGATAGGATTTTTCAACTCAGTCCTCATTCAAGTGCTTCGAATTGATGACGCTTCGCATCGATGCTGTCTTGATGGATTCGAAGTCATGTATGTTCGAATCGATGGTCTTGCCTTTGCTCAGTGTTTCATCGAATCGATGGTGCCTCGCGTCGATTAAGCTGGGATGGATTCGATTGTGTAAAAGATTGGAAGGCAATGGATTCGAAGTGGAGTATGGATTCAGCCGTGTGATGGATTTGAAATCACGACTCTACACTGTGATGGATTCGAACGCAATGGGTTATCGAGCGATTGTTCGAATCGATGGGGTTTGGCTAGTGACCGATGGTTGGAAGTAAACACAACCGGGAGTCGAAGAGCCACGCGTTTTCTGTGGAACCCTTATAAATACCCAAGGCCGTCTTCATTTTTAACTTCTTACTTTTCACTTTTTACTGTAGTTATATCTCCGAATCGATCCTCCAAAGCCAGATACAACTGCATTCTGCACGAATCGATCCAATTTTTCCAAGTTTTCACCTGTAATCGAATCCAATCAGGTAAGTCAAGGGATCGATCCGAGTATAGAACGATGAAAACTAAAAATTTGACATCGATTTCAATCTTTTCTTTTAAAAACCATGAGTGATAGTGAGATCTGAAATGGGTTGACTCGATGGATCTGGGGAACGAAACCATTCAAGTCGTATTGATTCTGAGTGTTATCAGGGAGAAGTGTAGGCAATGTTGGATGTCATCTTCCTTCCTTGCTTCGCATCGATTAGGGCATAAGTAGTTGGAATCGATCAAGAAGGCGAGACTTCGAATCGATGTAGGAATAGGTAGTTCGAATCGATCAAGATTGCGAGATTTCGAATCGATGGATTCGAAGGACCATGTCGATCGATTCGAGGTGATAATACCCTGATCGATTCGAAGGTGCTCAGTATGGATCGATTCGAAGTTATGCATAGCTCATGGATTCGAAGTACTTCTCCACCCTAAAGCTGCATCGAGTCGACCTTCTTGGATTCGAGGTGTATGGATTCGAACGTCTTCGATTCGACTCGTATCGATTCGAGTTGGTCGATTCGAACGTTCGAACATCTGAAACTTATGATTCTCTGATTGCTCCAACTTCTGAGCTATGACCAATTTCAAGTTTGAACTTTTGACGAGCTTAATGAACTTTAGCATACTTGACCCCGACGAGCTTCGGCCTTGTATAATCGAATTTAACTTGACCTCTCCGTTGGAGCTCGTCGATTGCACCATGACTTAAACAAAATATAACGAATTTATACTTGAACTGGCCAATAGCATCTGGGTGGCGTGAAAGTGACGGTCAGCAATGACGGTCGTTTTCATTCTCGAATTCCAAAGTTTCGTCGTTCGGACACCTCGTTTTATCTTGTAAAATCTGCTTAAATTCTTTGCCTAGCACTTGCATTGCACAACATACTCATACACTTTGCACCGCGGGAATGCATGGGTTTTTTACGTTTTTAATGCCGCTTTCTGGTGAGTTAGTTAATTATGGAGTCTTCGAGTTCTCAACAACAAGAAGCACAAAGCTCGCCTCTTCCAGCGCTTGAGATTCCGGACGTCCCTCCTGAAGTCGTAGATCCGGCCCCGGACGAATTGCCGAAGGCCATATTTATCGAAGATCCTGTCGATTCTGTTCAATCCAATATCTCAGAGTCTCTGTTGGGCCGGATATGTTCGAAACATAACATATCTCTTGACGATGTTTTATTACCCAGTGCTAGTGATAGACCTCACAATCCTCCTGAAGGATATACTGCCTTCTACCGTCATGCCTGTGCGGCTGGATCTCTTCCTCCTTTTAACCAATATATCAGAGAGATGTTGTCGTATTTAGGAACCGCTCCTTCACAGCTTCATCCCAACGGGCATGCACTATTAAACAGCGTCTTCGTCATATTTATGGATTGCCTTTTTCGCCCGCCAAGACCTAACGAGATCAGGCACCTTTTTAACTTTAAGAGTAGGGGTGATAGCCCGTCTTTTACTTTTCTGGAGGCGGTTAGGAACTGTCAGGTCGTGACTGGGGCCCGGACTAGGCTTAGTTATTCCAAGAACGAGTGGTTTTTCGTTCGATGCCCCCCAGGGTTTGCCAGGAGATGGTTATCCAGACGTAAGTATCATAATTCGTTCTTGAATGGTCATTTTTGATACTTTATACCAACACCCTGCTATTCTTGCAGCTATCATTTCGAGTCCTACTGGTGGGCATTATAGAGGCGTCGTTCAAAACTTACAAAGGGTTCCTCACGACTTAAGGCACATAGATTTGCTGCTGACCGATGATAACTTAAGGACATTGGGTTTGATTGAGATGGGCCAGAGTATTGTAATTGAAGGTTTGGCGAAATCGGCCTCAAGGAAGAAGAAGAGAGTGACAAAAATAAAACCTGGCGTTGTGATAAGTGAAATGAGCGATGATGAAAGAACACCCACAGACACTGAGATAGCAGCCAACCTTTCCCGAATAGAAGAGGGTCAGACAGACAAGGCTGCTGTACCTAAGTTTAAGAGATGGAAATCCGTAGTCACAACCCGTTCCCAACCTGGGGTTACTGTTTCCAGCGCCTCTCCTTACCAGTCCGGAGACCTTCTCACAGGGTTGGATGATATTCCCATTCCGGACTACGTATCTCTCCACCATGGGTCCGGGTTGGAAGAGCTCCGGGGAGCGCTTGATATAAGCGAATCTTTACCCGTTAGTGTAATCGACGCTTCTGGTTGGTCGGGGGATTTACGCATTTATACACTTTTCACAACACTTCATGACTTCCACACGCACTGCAGTGTTTTATCTTGGTACTTAATCGAATTGTTCCTTTTTTACAGGTGCCATGTCGAATCGTCCTTCTACACTTGATAAACTTCGGCGAGTACACCATTCTTCATCCTATTATGAGTCTCGCCGTAGGGATTCTGACCGAGATCGTGAGCGGAGGTATTATGAGCAGGAGCATCGCGATAGGGACCATTCCCAATACTATTCTGGCCAGGAGCGCTCTGATAAGGACCGAAGATACCGCTCACCCTCTCGTTCTCCTCCGCCATCCAGGGGCCAAGCACCTGTAGTTAAGCCTACGCGGCAACAACCATCTCAACAAATTTCTAAACCTGGTCCACATCGTCCAAGGGCTGAGACGACTGCGACCGTAACCGTGGAGGATGCGCCTCTTGAGTCGTCTGGTGAAGGAGCTATTAGAATTGCTCAGTTGAAAAAAGACTTTCCAGAGATATGCTTTGATGCCTATATCTTTCCACCTAATCTCAAAAGGATTCCTGAAGAGGCCATGAATACCGCCCTTAGCTATACCCGGGATTTTTACGCTCAGTATAAGGAATGGTACAGGGCGGCTGTTAAAGCCTCGAAAGTAGCCTTCGAACGAGCCAAAGTTATTGAGAAACTGGAAGCGGATTTGGCTCAGAAGAACCGTATTGTTGACGTAGTTCAATCTGAAACGGAATCTTCTCGCAAGGCTGAACTGGAGTCGCTACAGAAGGTTGACGAGACACTGGCTGAGATGGCGAAAATGCAACAAGCACATTGTACTTTAGTTGAAGACTTAGGCCATCGATACAAGAATGTTGAGGCCGAGCGTGATGCGGCGGTCAGAGAACTTGAGGAGTTAAAATCTAAATTCGCCAGCTTAAATAAGGAAAAAGATGACGCTAATACGGCCGTACAGGAAGCATGCGAGCAAGCTGTGTCTCTCCGAGCTGATCGAGACGCGGCGGTTGCTAAAGTTGAAGCGGTGGAGGCAGAGGTAGAGGGGAGAGTTCAGGCAAAGATATTTAGAGTAGAAGCTGAGTTTGATGATCTTCTCGACACTTATAATGCTAATGTACTCGAGCACAGGAATCTCTCATGGCTCGGAGATTATTCTACGCTTCTACTCAGCGCTTGGAAAAAATTGGTGGCGAACAAAAGAGCATCTCTCCCTGATGGCGCCGTAGACGAATTTGAACTTGAATCTCGCTTGTTGAGCGAAGAAGAAAGGAAACTTCTCTATGATGCGATGATCTCCGCTGAGAGAGAGAGACTTGGTTTTCACCATGTGGAGACTGGTGAGGGTTCTGGAGCCGCACATTATAGTGAGAATGTTCCAGTTGATGCCCCAACCTCATCTGGAGTCGTAACTACAGTCGGTCCACAGGTTATCCCTGCTTATAACCCGGATCGACCGGAACTGTCTCTCGGTACATCTACCGTTTCTGAACCTGTTCCATCATAGAGCCGCAGCAAAGAAGGTATTCTAAATGTTGCTTAAGTGTTTCTGGAATTTTGAACTTGTAGCCGATCATTTGACTAATTATCTTCTTTTCTCTTTAATTAGTGACTGAAAGTGATGCGCCAGCACTTCCAATACCACAAGCTTCGCAGCCAATGCTAGGGGCCGTTGTTACTGAGGCCATCACGACCACTGTCTTTACCAGCGAGATGGGAGAGGGGAGCTCGATGTTGTTTGATGTTCAGATGATTGAGGAGCTTCTCAAGCAACCTTGTGACCCTTTTCCTGATCCTTCCTTTACAATGGGTGGAGCTACCCCATCTTTTAGCTCGTTTATGCCGACCGCCAGTGTTTCCAGCGCCGCTCGATCTACCCGCGAAGAAGAAATTCTTGCTGAGATAAGCGTCGAAATGGCTACGGTGACGGCAGTTGGTGGTTCTGGAGGCGATGTTGCTTCACTAAGCTTAACTCCTTCAATTGTTACTTCCCTTACCGGCACAACTGTAACTTCTAGCGTCGAAGCTTTGCCACCTGTTACGGCTTCCCCGCCTCCGGTTCATCCTCACAAAAGGATCTCTATCCCTTCTGGCTCTGAGGAAGACGTTGATATCATGCCAGATCCTGAGGATGCTCCAAAGAAAGAAAAGAAATCCCGCAAGAAGCCGGGCAGTGGATCCAGTGGCTCAACTCCGAAGAAGAAACACCGGAAGAAGAAAGAATGAACTTCTTGTTTTACCATGTAGTTGTAAAAGGGCAATTCTCTACTCTTTTTTTTTGTAGGCCGTGTATAAGTGTGGATTCGGCACCCACTTATGAATTGTTTCTAGTTTTATCATGTAATCGAACTTCTCTTTTTGTTTGTTGATAACATGGAAAACAACTCTCTCTTTTTTTCAAGTGTTGCATTAATTAGCTTATGCTCACATATGCTATAAGCCTTGTATACATGCCCACACTTCGGGGACTTAACATAATTTGTAGTTAACAGTTCGGTGTACTTGTGGTGTTTTCACCGTCAAGTAGAGTTCGTTTTTATTTGCCAAGTCTACGAATCTTGGTCGCAAGTCGTAATCGATGAATAATCAAACTTCGGATATTGTATCACTTTGATTTGCGATTAACACTTAGCTTTTTTGCTCCCTAGTCTCGGGGAATAGCATTTTTGTTTTGGTGGTTGAGTGCATTTTTGTAAACTCTGAGCACATGTCCACATTCTGGGGACTTAGGATAATTTGTAATCGATAACTCGGTTCTCACCACGGGAGTTTGAGAGTTATCGATGTTTGTAGTATGGTTCACGCTCCGGGAACCTGGAATTGATGTTTATACTACAATTCATGCTTTGGGAACTTGGAGTTAGCCGATAGATGGTCAGTCACACCTATTTGGGCTTTTTAGGAATTCGTTTACACTCTGGGAACGTTGGATTTGATGTTTATACTCCAATTAACACTCTGGGGAGTTGGAGTCCGTTCACGCTCTGGGAATGAATTGTTGAATGTTTATACTCTAATTCACACTGTGGGAAGTTGGAGTCCGTTCACGCTCTGGGAACGAATTATTGAATGTTTATACTCCAATTCACACTCTGGGAAGTTGGAGTCCGTTCACGCTCTGGGAACGAATTGTTGAATGTTTATACTCCAATTCACACTCTGGGAAGTTGGAGTTAGCTCACACTCTGGGAGCGATGGATTTATACTCCGGTTCACACTCCGGGAACCGAAAGTTAAAGTTTATACCCCAATTCACACTCTGGGAATTTGGGGTATGAGGAGGGATTGTCGTGTATCAATTCCTGTGAATGTTGATGTAGTGTTCTACCCCCGAGCTCGGGTTTCACTTAGCGAGTGGCCGGTCGTATCACAGTCACTCCCTATTTGAATAAATCCCACCGCGTGATGGAACTTAGCTCTCCGTGCATTGTGATATTGTATGTCATATTCAGTAAATCACAGCTTTGGCTCGAAGAGATGGCATTTTATTGCTGAAACGAGAAAATATGGCAAAGTCGGTTGCCTTATTACAAATTTAAATCTCGAAATGCTAGAATAAAATGCAAAGGAATAAACTGACAGAAAATAAATAAGTAAAGTCTTTTATATGTAGTAGCGACGAAGACTTTCGCTATTCCATGCTCTCGGCAAAGTAAGACCATCGACTGTCGATAATTTGAACGTGCCATGTCCGAGCTTTTGTGAAATTACATACGGCCCTTCCCAATTTGGCTTCATGTGTGAAGGGACCGGGTAAACCCTTTTGAGTACGAGATCGCCGAGTTCGAAGGTTCGCGGACGGAACTTGGCATTGTACAGTCGGGCGACTCGATTTCGATATGCGGCTGCCCTCAAATCAGCCTCTTCGCGCTTTTCATCGAGTAAATCCAAAGATTCAGCAAGTAATGTGGCATTTGTTTTCGAATCGTAATACGTTACACGATGAGAATGTACTTCCATTTTGACCGGAATAACGGCTTCAGAACCATAAGATAGAGAAAAAGGGGTATGACCGGTTGCAGTTTTATGAGTCGTTCGATAGGCCCATAGTGCCATAGGAAGCTCGTCGACCCATTTGCCCCCGGCTTTTTCCAGTCGCTTCTTTAGAATGGACTTGATAACTTTATTAACAGCTTCAACCTGACCATTTTCTTGAGGGTGCGCTACTGCAGAGAATTTCTTATGGATGTGGAATCGTTGATAGAAATTCTTGAATTCAGCACTGTCGAATTGAGTTCCGTTATAGGTGATGATAGTATGTGGGAGACCAAAACGGCAGATGATGTTACGTACTACAAAGTTGATTACTTTCTTTGTTGTAATTGTTGCAAGGGGTTCAGCTTCAGCCCATTTGGTGAAATAATCAACTGCGACGATGGCGTACTTCGCGCCACCTTTGGCCAGAGGCAATGTGCCGATGATGTCTATTCCCCATATTGCGAATGGCCAAGGACTGACCATTTGGGTTATTTCAGTAGGAGGAGCTCTAGGAATTCGAGCGTGTTTCTGACATTTGTCACACTTCCTAGCATAGTCTGCAGCATCGCGATTAACAGTAGGCCAATAATACCCATATCGAAGAATTTTCTTTGCGAGCGCTTGCCCCCCAGTGTGATCGCCACGTTCTCCTTCGTGTACATCGTGTAACACTCGTTTGACTTCCTCGTGCGCGATACACCAGAGGAGAGGGATAGAGTATCCTCTCCGGTACATGATTCCATTTTGAATAACAAATCGTGAGGCCTTTCGTAGAACTTGTCTTTTCTCGCTTCGACGCTCAGGCAATACACCATGTTCGATATAATCTCGATAAGGGGTCATCCATGACTCCTTATTGGAGGTAGCTAAAAACGTGAAATCAGTCTCCCTTTGATCAATGCTCGGAGAAGATAGGGTTTCGATCGGAACAGCCCCCAACTGTTGAGCCTCTCCCGTATTTGCTAACTTTGCCAATGAATCAGCCTTTTGATTGTGCTCTCGGGGTATGTAGAAAATGGCATAGTAATTGAATTGGTTAAGAATCTCCATAACCCGAGTTAGATAAGCAGCTAATCTTCGGTCTTTGGCCTGATATTCTCCTCGAACTTGGTATACTACCAACTGGGAATCCCAGTAGATCTCTACAGCAATGATTTTCAGATCACGGGCAAGCTTTAACCAGGTAAGTAGGGCTTCATACTCAGCTTCGTTGTTGGTTGCACGAAACTCGAACTTTAAAGCATAACATATGGATCGTCCTTCGGGGGTTTCAAGCACTACCCCAGCTCCTGAGCATCGATCGTTCGACGTACCATCGTTGTACAACTTCCAAATGTATTTGGGAGGTTTGCTGGTCTCGGGCAAGTCTTCAAGGATAGTGAATTCGGCTATAAAATCTGCTAGGACTTGGCCGTGAATGGCTCTCCTTGGAGTATAAGTGATGTCGAATTGACTCAGTTCGATGTTCCATTTTAGCAACCTACCAGACGTCTCAGGCCGTGTAAGGACCTGTCGTAACGGCTGGTCGGTGTACACAGTAATAGGATGAGCCTGAAAATATGGACGGAGCTTCCTCAAGGCAATGACTAGGCAATATGCCAACTTTTCAAGCTTTGGATAATTTCTCTCGGCTCCGATCAATCGTTTACTCACGTAGTAGACCGGCTTTTGCACTTGGTCTTCCTCCCGAATTAATGCAGCACTGATTGCATTCTCTGATACTGCCAGGTAAAGATATAACTGCTCATGATCTACAGGCTTTGAAAGGATTGGTGGTACGGAAAGATCTTGAATTAGTGATTTAAATGCTCCCTCACATTCTGCAGTCCATTCGAAATTTTGTTTCCCCTTTCGAATCAAATCAAAAAAGGGAATGCATTTGTCGGTTGATTTTGAGATAAACCTGCTCAGTGCCGCGACTTTTCCATTAAGACTCTGAACTTGTTTTACGGTTTTTGGAGTTTGGAGATTTCTGATAGCCCGGATCTTTTCGGGGTTGGCCTCTATTCCTCGGGCATTGACAATGAACCCAAGGAATTTTTCGGATGCGACTCCGAAATGACACTTTAGTGGATTAAGCTTCATTCCGTATTTCCGGAGGATATTGAACATTGACTCCAAATCTTTGACATGATCACCAGAGTATCGTGACTTTGCCAACATGTCATCTAGATAGACCTCCATAGTCTTTCCAATCTGATTGGCAAACATTTGGTTGACTAAGCGTTGATAGGTCGCGCCAGCATTCTTTAATCTAAAAGGCATGACTTTGTAGCAGTACAACCCCAAGTCGGTTACGAAGCTTGTGTGTTCTTGATCCGGTACATGCATGGGTATCTGGTTGTAACCTGAGTAAGCATCCATGAAGGATAACAATTCATGTCCGGCGGTTGAATCTACCAGTGGATCGATCCGGGGGAGTGGAAAGCTGTCTTTCGGGCAGGCTTTATTCAGGTTAGAGTAATCGATACACGTTCTCCATTTTCTGTTTGGTTTCCGGACAAGTACGGGATTGGACACCCATTCTGGGTATAAAGCGTCTCTAATGAACCCATTTGATTTCAACTTATCGACCTCTTCTCTCAGGGCAGCAGATCTCTCTGGATCCATACTACGCCTTTTCTGCTTGACCGGGGTATACCGCGGGTCAATGTTCAAGGTGTGGCTCGCGATGTCAGACGAGATTCCACACATATCAGAGTGTGTCCAGGCGAACACGTCAAGATTCGTCCGGAGAAAATCAACCAATTCATGTTGCGTCTTTTGGTTAAGTTGAGACCCAATCTTCAACATTCTCGAGTCATCGTGATCATCATCAATCGGGACATCAATGGTTAGCTCGGCCGGAGAAGCCTGACTTTCCGTACATTCTTCTTTATTATCATTGTCCCTAGGATCAAGATCCTTTTGGAATTGGTTGTGGTGCCCGGGCCGAGGCCCAGGCGCTAATTGTCAATCGTCAGTAAAACGGACGCAGAGAGATTCCTCTACGCCCTTTCCTTTCTCTTTTCGCTGCGCCTCCCGCAGCTCAGCAACATAACAGGCTCTTCCCGCAGCCTGATCTCCTTGTACAACTCCTATCCCGTGGTCAGTAGGGAACTTCAGAGTTAAGCACCATGGGGCAATAGCAGCCCTAAATTCAGCAAGGGCCGGTCGGCCCAAAAAAGCATTGTACGGGGAAGGAATATCTAAGACAACAAATTGCAACATCCGAACTCTTCGGCATTCTCCTGCCCCCAACTCTACTGGCAATTCAACTATCCCGGTTGGTATCGTTGCACTCCCGTTGAAGCCGTGGACTCATGATTGACAAGGCTTTAAGTCCTTAGCTTCCATTTTCATTAAATCATATGCTATTTTAAACAATATATTTACGGAACTTCCGCTATCTACTAAGATCCTCTTCATCCAAGCAGGACCAACTTGAGCGGATATAACCAACGGGTCAATTGTGGGAGCTTCGACTCTGTCGGCATCCCGATTTCTGAACACGATTTTATCGGCCATCGTTCTTTGTTGTTTAGTCGGTGTTTCGTCTTCCGAGTTACAGTAGCATTCAAAGTTCACATGCCTGATTGAGCTAGCATATGACTCCATTTCTCTCTAGCTTCTGTCTGCTGGATGGGGACCACCACTTATTGTATTGATAACCAACCTTCCACCCGTGCGAACGGGTTCACCTTGTCTTTCCTGATTCTGCGTTCGATTTTGATTAGATGGGCCCGCTCCTCCAGACCGCGGCGCCCGAACAAACTGGTCCAACTTTCTTTCTCTGATCAGCTTTTCAATAAGGTCTTGCAAGTGTCTACACTCATTGGTATTATGCCCATAACTTTCATGAAACCTACAGAACTTCCCTGTCTGAATTTGTCTCTCCGACGAAGGCTTCGGAGCTGGCTTCTTGTATTGCATAGTATTACAAGTCTATAAGTATACGTTTTCCAATGACGTGTTAAGCGGTGTATAACTGTCAAACATGGCAGCCCTACGTCTCGGACCACGGTTCTGGTCTTGCTTCTTGTTTCAGTTATCATCGTTTCTTGATCGCTGAGTCTGTTTATTTTGAATATTCAATTCGACTTTTCCTGAACTTTCTCCGGATTATTTAACCGCAACATTACTCTGAATCCCTCCACTGCTGGGTCTTGCACCGTCTTGCTTCCTAGACTGTTTCGCATCCTCTCGCCTCAAGAATTGAGCGGCTTTGGAATAGAAATGGTCCAACGATGCGGGAGGTTTTCCAACTAACCAATTTCCAAATTCGAAATCAGGGTCGATTCCTTTAGTCAAAGCCATCAGAATGGAATTATCATTGGGGTTGGTGATTTCTGCGCAGGCAGCATTGAATCTCTCCAAATATCGTCTAAGTGTTTCTCCGGGAGCTTGAGTGACACTTGATAGGGTATTAACATCTTTAGGTCGGGCAATATGCATGCGAAATTGTTCAACAAATTTAGTAGCTAACTGGTCAAACGAAGAAATAGATCGTGGCGGTAATCGTGTAAACCACATTGTCGCAATTCCCCCTAAGGAAATGGGAAAACTGCGGCACTTTACTGCGTCATCAGCTCTCGCAGCAGTCATCGACCATTCATGTTTCAGAATATGTTGATTTGGGTCGGAATTTCCTTCATACATGGGAAGGGTTGGCATTCTGAATCGCCGAGGAGGTTCAGCGTATAATATGTCATCGGTAAATGGGGTATGACTCCGGGAGATTCCCCAATCGTCATTTGTTAGGCCTTGACTCTCGCGAATCATTCGTCGTACCATGGCTGAGAAATCTGGTATTGGAAAATTCTGTGGGTGGTGAGCCAAGGTATGGTCGGGTTCCATAGTGCGAGGTGGGATCGGGCGCTGTCGACGATCCTCATCTCGCCTCCTTGGCTCGATGTCCTCTGGGACGTATGGCTCTGGAGCCTGTCCCTGCTGATGATAATTTTGATTGGAGTGATCTCGAGCATCAACTCCTATGTCGACTGCAGCGGCTGTAGCAGCTCGATCATCTGCAGTGTATTGTGGAATAGTGCCTCCTCGGGAGGAGGGTCCAGTATGGAAGCTGGTAGATGGTCCAACCCTTATTTGCCCAACGGTTAATGCCTGTTGATTGTCAGCAGCTTGCGCATGGTTTCCGTCTAGCCTGGGACGGATAAATCTGTTACTGTAGTCAGATGAAGCGGAGCTTTCGGTGGAAGAATGAGGAGCATGATCCCTTCTGGATCTTCTTCGCTTTTGGCGATTCAGTTGATTGGTTAACTCAGCGTTAGCGCGCAACTGCTCAGTTAGCTGTTGTCGGCTTTGGGTTAGTTCCTGGAGCAGCGCCTGAAACTCTTGCCTTGTGACCGGACCTGACTGATCTGTATGCCCAGCAGCATCTTGATTAGTAGACTGTAGCTGTGCGGGATTTTGCCTATCCCGACCTTCTTGGTCACCAATGTTAGAAGTGGTTCTTGTACTCACCATCTTGGAGTGTTGAATTCTTTTCTAGACTTTTACCAAATCTGAATAGAACGGAAGGAATTTGAATATGAGGTCTGGATCTTCCTCTTAGATTTACGAAATCTGGTATCGAAGATAGATCCAAGGAGCAAGAGGAAAAACTGGGTTTTTTCTCAGTGAAAGCACCAAAGTGTTTGTGTCAAAATTGGGCACAACACTCCTCGGAAGTTTTTGAAGAGATAATAAATGAAGAAAGTAAATTAAAACGTGGATTATCTAACAAAAACTCCAAATAGCAGGAAATAAATTGCACAAGAGACAACGATTTAGAGTGGTTCGGCGTTTTGCCTACGTCCACTATGAAGTTTTGTTACTTTATTGCTTGATATTCGGAGAATACAACTTTTTGATGTCAAAGTACAGCAAGTAGCAAGCCAAAATTAAAAATCAAAGGCAGTGGTGGTGCTCTGAAGCAATTCTGGCAGCGTCTAGTCGTGCTTTTTCTTCACAATTCTCCGATCCCCTTTCTGAATGACTAGGGGCTCTATTTATAGGTGCTGGAGGCTGATATTTCTCCTAAAATTCGGGAAGACCACTTCTGGCACGTGTGGGGGGCCCACATGGCCGAATTCTGGAGATCCGGACCCACTTTTGGATCGATTCGACCCTTGGTTCGAATCGATCAAAAAAGTGTCCAATCGTGATGAAACTTGGCGTGGACATTCTTCTATGTACGTGCAAGCTCCTGTGAAAATTTCATAGCATTTGGACTTGTAGATCTCAAGTTATGATCGATTCAAGATTGCATTTTTAGTTAATATGCGTGCTTCGAATCCATGGTCTTCGAATCGATAGGGTCGAATCCTTGGTTTCAGCTGCTACAACTTGATGGGTTCGATGTGTTGGATTCGAAGGTTATCTTCTTTCGAATCGATGATGTTGGCACTTGTTCGGATCGATCGTTGTTAGCTACTGCGGATCGATTCGAAGTTGCTTCAGTATGTTGGATTCGAAGAACTCTCGCTTGATGGATTCGAAGACAGGAATACTCTGATGGATTCGAAACAAGGCGTGCCCTCGATGGATTCGAACCTACATTCTTTGGATGGAGTCGAACTGAAACATACATAGATGGATTCGAACGTAGACATGTGAGATGGGTTCAAGGCAAGGGCTCGCTCCTGGGTTCGAAGCTATGCGTGCTTTGATGGATTCGAACTCTGATCGATTCGAGCCTGGGTCTCTCGTATGGATTCGAAATAAGGCCTACCCTCCTTATTTTCTTTCTGCGACATCTTGAGTATACGAACTCGGATTTCCCCGAAATTTGGAACGTTAGTTTCTACAGCTTTGCTTGACGTGTCTTATCAATTGTAGCCCGATCCGGACTCGGGTAAACTTCGTCGATATTTGTAGTTGCCCAACAATCATTCAAAGCTAAAGATGTATGATCCTGTTTCTTTCTATTTAGTTCCTTGGTATCTCGGCCTTGCCAAAAGGCGGGATAATAATTGGGCATGGAGCAAAGACTTTGTGTAATCTTGCTATTATTTGCATGCACAAGAGATACAGATACTTGCACAGATTAATTGTCTTTTTCTTCCAGAGAGGTCAGCAAGTTATGCTGCTCTACAAATGATGTATTTGGTTGTTCATGGGGTATATGCCTGCCTTCCATTCTTTGTGTGCTTTCATCAAACAAAAGAACTGTATTAATTTCTATTCCATCATTTTTCTCTCCAGTAGATGCCACTTCAACATAATCACCCTCAGTCTCCATGTCTTTTAACACATCAAAAATGTTGCTTGTCATTATTATTCCATGTTCATTTCCATTTTCACATGCCACCACCTGCTCCTCAGTTCCACTACCATCATTTTTGTATAGTTTATCATCATTACCTCGTACTGCACTGTTATTCACATTTACTTCAGCATGTACCAATTTATCATCTATCACTGGCAACTTTGAAGTATTTCCAACTTTTTCTTTATTTTTATTTTTCTCAACTCTCTTCCAAATCTGTTTATTTTTGTTTGACAGCTTACCTACCTTCTGCACAGTGAAAAAATCTTCATTCATTTTATCCTTTAGTTCTACCTCTTCATCACTTCTCAAATTTACTTCTCCTTCTCTCATGCAAACATTTTTCATGTGCCCAAATACTTTACAACCAGTACAAATTTTAGGTTTCCAGAGATAGCTAACCTGTAACATCTGAGTTGACCCATCAACTAATTTCACTGGAAACTCATCAACCAATTCTTCATTGGGTGAGACATCAACTAGACATTTGGCATAACCAATACGCTCCAATTTATCAGTGGATGTATCCAAACATAGCAATCTTCCAATTCTTGATGCTAGCCAGTTAATCCCTAAATGAGACCACGCATAAAGTGGTATGTTCGATAACTTTAACCAAACTGGCAAAGATTTAATGGTGCTGCAGCTGTTCCCAATGTAAGGATCCCATGCCTTAATAATGAAAATCTTCTTCCGTAGAAAAATAGGATCGGCTTCAAAAATTCGCCTTCTATCCTCAGCACATGAGAGATGGAAAAGGAACAAGGTTCCATCAGATTTTATGGTGACTTCGCCTTTGAGCTTCCACAGTTTTTTTAAATGGTTGATAACTGTCATGTAGGACAGGGGCTTGTCAAGGAAAAAACCAACCAACCATTCTCCCCATAATTCATTTCCAGCTTTCAGCACATCAGGTGGTGGCACCAACACTTGGCCATCATAAGATAGACGAAAGTCAACTGGCAAGTCAGCACCAGCATTTCAGGGTTTGGATTTGAAAAGGGAGGACCAAGTGGAGGAAGAAGAAGCGAGTTGGTTGAGTGTGGGAATGTCTGAAGGAGGGACTGGAGGGGGTAAGTTTTGGGGGGACTTTGGAAGGGTGGCCGAAAGCAGAGAAGGAGGAGGAACAGTAGAAAGAATGGGAAGGTCAGTTTGAAAGGACAGGGAATGGTGATGGGTATGGGCGGGAGCGACCATTGAAAGCAAAAAAGAAAAAGCTGAAATTGAATATGGGCGGGGAATGGTGATGTGTAATATATTTTATTCTTTACACTAAATGACTAATCTTCTTTTTTTGAAATAAGGTTAATGGGCTAAGCCCAGTACAAAGCAGGTAAAGATCAACCCGAACCGCATCTCATAAGATAACATAACCCTAGCCGACACAAACTCATTACACAGCCTCGAGTCCTAAAACTGAAAATGGCGACGAGAAAATTTCCACTGCTTCATCTATATCTCTCTTTCACCATACTTAGCACCGCTCAACTCTGCTCGTTCCCAATATGATAAGCTGCTGTTGAAGCAGCCTCGCATCCCATTAATGTTCGCTTTAAAGCGATCATTCCTTGACGAATTGAAAACCAGGGGGTATTAACAGATATGAGGTCATTACGATCCAGATTTGTTAATTCCTCTCCTATATTTGTGTCTTCACCCAAAAATGAGCTCCAATTCAGCCTGGGAGCCTCGATTGTTTGCTGATAAGAAAGAGATTCACTATTGTCTACAGCTGAACTTTGGTGAAGGCCACTAGGTTTACAAGGTTGTTGCTTGTTTTGAGGATCTTTAGCACGAGCGAGAAATAGCTCAAGATGCTTGCTGCCACTTCATGACTCCATTCATCCGCCAAGAAATAAAATTTGGTTTGGTCTCTGATTATTTTCTTTGATTTATAAAGAATAATCCTACTGTCTGTCTCGATAAGTCTCCACTTCCGTTCTCTATTCATACTGCTTTATTATGCGTTCGAAAATTCCTTTCTTTCCAAATATGAAAAACCACGGTAGTAAGTATTATGTGAGCATAGGCCATTTCACTATTTTTAGGTTTGAAATTGTTGTTTATATGTTGAGTAGCTTGTAGTAGACCCATCTGACCATTATTGGCAATATGCAGTGTACCTTGAATACAGTTCCATACGTAATAAGTATAACTGCATTCAAAAAACAAATGATTAGCACTTTCATTTACTAAATTGCATAAGGAACAAAGTGAAATATTTGAGTTTCCCCATTTATTTATTTTATCCCAAGTTGGCAGTCTGTTATTAACTGCAAATTATGCACAGAAAGCCATCTTGGGATAGTTTAAATTGTTCCATATACAATTATACCATTCCACCATAGGTGCTTTATTTCTAATATTTGCCCAAGTAAGTTTAAAAGAAAACTTCCCTCTGAAGCTTGCCTTCCAGTCCTAATAATCACTGTCTGCGTATCAATAGGAATTTTACATATACTTTTTGACGTGGATATGTGATAGGGTGCAACTGTGGCTGCTATTGATTATCTTTTATTATCATAGCCACTGCACCATTAACCCCGCCACAAATGACCAAACTGTCCCAACCCACTTTATTAACAAAAGATTCATTATTGAACCAGGAGTCAAACCATAAACTGGTTTGTTATCCTAGTTTAAATTTTCTTTTGAATTTTTTTTTACTAATATTCCTGCATTTTAAATTTGTTTCTATGTATAAGACTAATTATTTCTTGGTAAAGCAGTCCAAAAGTTATCATTTTTGAGGCATTTGGACCTCATCCATCTTGCCTAAAGAGAGTCTGCATTCACAAACCTCCAGAATAATTTTAAATGGCATGTTAAAATGAGGTCATTCATATTCCTAATACCAAACCCCCCCCCCTCTTTTTTTGGTCTGCACACTTTTTCCCAACTAATTTTATGATATTTACCCTCCATAAAAAATCAGCACATCTACTTTTAATTTTTTTAATTGAGGCAGCTAGAATATGATATGTTTGTATCCAATATAAGATAACGGTATAAATCACAATTTTTATAAGTTCCAACCTACCAGCAATAGAAAGAAGTTTACAAGACCAATTTTCCATTTTTTCTTGAATTTTTTCCATAAGAACATAACAGTCAAAATCTCTAATCTGATTAATTGACAAAGGCAGACCCAAATATTTAATAGGGAGATGACCTTCTGCTATATTTAGAGTTTCTACGATCTCATTTTTGGATCTACTGCTTCTACTGAAATAAGCTTTACTTTTGCATTCATTAAGTTGAAGACCAGTATATTTATAAAGTTTGCCAAATATGTTTTTAATAGCATCTGCATTAGTCTTATTAGCCTTAATAAAGACCATAAGGTCATCTGCATATATAAGATGACTAATACAAGGTTGAATTTTATTTATAGGTGTAATATTACCCTTAATAAGCTCTTTTTCCATTAAGATAGAAAAGTACTCCATGACCAAAGTAAAAAGGTAAGGTGAAAGTGGATCACCTTGCCTAATACCCCTATTACTTTTTATATAATCCTCTGACTTACCCTGCATAAGAATAGAAAAGGTAGGGGAATTTATGCATTCAAAGACCAAATTACAAAACTTACTTGGATATATATATATATATATATATATATATAATGAAATGTATGTTTACTTTTCCATAGGCCTTTTGCAGATCCACCTTAATACAAACATTATCACCATTTTTAAAATTAAAGTTTCTGATAAGTTCATGGGCTAGAAGAGACTTTTCATAAATAAGTCTGCCAGGAACAAATGCACTCTAGTTTTCAGACACAATAAATAGAAGGAAATTTTTAATCCTATTACTTAAAACAGTAGTTATGATTTTGTAGATAAAATTATAGCAAGAGATGGGTCTATAGTCACCAATACAAGTGGGATTTTTAATTTTGGGGATTAAAGTAATAAAAGTATGATTTATACTTTTAAGGATTTTGCCTTTATCAAAAAGTTCATTTACTACATTCAGAACCGGACTCTTAATGCTCTCCCACTAATTTTAATAGAATTTAGCATTAAACCCATCAGGGCCAGGACTTTTGTCGTCACCAGCATTAAACACAACATATTTAGTTTCTTCAATATAGACTGGAGAAAGTAATATATCAGAGGCATTGGCATTTATAACATTCTTACATATAATATGAGGAAAATTATTAGTAATAGATTCAGAAAAAAACAATTTTTCATAATAGTCAACTGCCTCACTAACCACTTTATCATATGCATTAGTAAGATTACCAGCTTTATCTATAACATTACCTATATTATTGATATGCCTTCTACTGCTCATTTTTGCATGAAAAAACTTAGTGCAATCATCACCCATTGTTAACCAATCAACCTTAGCTTTTTGTTTAGCATTCATAGTATTAGTATAGAGCTCTACAGATATATTTTGTTGATTGGAAAAAAAATTAGCAGCGGTAATGTTCCCAGGATTTTTACCTACTATTTCCTGTAACAGTTTTCCTTCCTGTCTTAACAGTTCCAGTTTATTATTCTTCATAAAATTATTTTTGTTCCAAGCTTTAAGTTTACTTTTGGTATGCCTCAAAAACATATTGAATTGAAATTGTTTTGTACCATTACAAGAAAAATTAAAACAGTCTTCCGTTAGAATTTTATAATTTTCATCTAAAACCCATCCATTCTTAAGCCTGAATGGAGCTATTCTTTTATCAAAAGCCGAATCCTTAAAAAGAGTGATGAGAATTGGAGTATGATCACTGGTATTTTTCTCAAGAGTAGAACATATAAAATTGGGGGAAACATTGGAAAATTCTTTATTAATCTGAGCTCTATCTAATTTACAGTGAATATTCTTTGTAATACCAGATTTCCAAGTATATTTATTACCACTAGTATTTGATTTTATTAACCCAGTCTCAACTAAAAATTTATTTAGGTTGTCTAATTTGCTTTGAGGTATTTCAGTACGCCCAAAATTTTCAGATGCATGTAAAACAGTATAAAAGTCCCCTAAAATAAGCTAGAGGAAATTATAGTTTAAACTCAAAGCTTTTAATTTAATCCACATACTATTTCTTTCAATTTCCAAATTGCTGTCATAAATACTAGTAATTTGTAAAGAAAAACCACCAATATTTTCAAATTGACAGTCTATCAACTGTTTATCCTTATTACTGCTTAACAAACTCTAGATATTGGTATCCCATAAAACAGTAATTCTGCCTTTACAACCACAGTCATTATTGTTTATAGCTTTCCAATTTCTAGATAATTTAAAACAGAATTTTTCAAAATTATCTTCGTTCAATATATTCTCAATCAATGCTATAACAGAAGGTTTACCTATTAAGTGTGTGCAAAATATTAGATTTTTTAGAAGAGGAATTCATACCTTTTACATTCCATGCCAATATAGACATAATGAAGATATTAAACCTGACACCGTAGTAATCTTACCTCTTCTTTTACTCTCAATGCTTTTTTCTTTTAACCTGGTTGACATTTCATCCCAATCTTGATTTATAGAAATGTATTTTTGTTTAAAAGCTTTCTTCTCTTTATTACCCTTGCTCTTACCAGTAGCATTTTTTTTGGTATATGCAGTTCAGAGATATCAAACTGATCAACAGCATCCACCATTTCCATTTCTGTTCCAATATTATTGGAACCTTCTGGAATTTTAACAAGAGAAATATCAAATGGATCAGCAGCACGAGGCATGGCTGAGTCAGACTCCTCAACCAGTGTTGCCTGCTCAACCAGTGTTGCCTTCTCTGGTGGAGGGGCTGTTTCAGTAGGCTTTTCTACATCTAGAATTGCAGAATGCAGATGATCTTCTTTATCATTTCATTATTTTTATTTGAATCATAATTATCTGTAATTAAACAAGGATCTGCAACTGGTAGGGTTGCAGATTCTAAGACCGTTGTATTCTTTTCACCCACCACTTTATTGCTCTGTGATTTTCCCTTTGAGATGATTTCATCACTATTATGATGAACTTCCCTAGCTATGACCTGATCATCTTGATCAGAGAGCACATTATTATTCCTTCTTTGATCTGACCTGATATCTATTTGGTTGATTCGATCATTATCTTTGGATGATGCAGTCTGTTTCTATATTGTTGAATAAATTCTTGAATCAGAATTTGAGATTTCTTTATCTTGAGTTTCTTGGTTATTGCTCTTGGGGACCCATGTTTGTTTTGGGTTGCACTGATCTCTAGTGTGACCAAAGCATTTACAAACATTACATTTTGGCGGGACCCATTCATATTCGACTTTTTGAGTAATTTTTCTCCATTATACAAAGAAAGATAGATTTCATTTGAAAGTTCATCATTTATAGACACTTCTACAAGAAGGCGAGCGTAATTCAATCTCGTCTTCAAAGTTGTGGCTGCATCCATTTTAAAGGGTTTTCCAATAATACTTGCCATGACACTGAAGGCCTCCCTATCCCATAACTTCAGATTAACAAAGGGTAATCTTACCCAAATCGGCATAGGTGTTAACAAGTCTCTGTCCATTTTTAGAGAATTAAACCACTTTCTCACGAGTTTGCCATTGTAGAAAAAAGGTCCATTTTTTAAAACAGAAGAGCAATCTTGGGATCCTTTAAATTTTACTAGGAAGAATATGTTCTCTCTAGTAAAATTTTCAAATTCACCAATCGGATTCCAAACTCTTTATATATATGATTTAAAAAATAGATAGAATGGTTTGGTACCCACTACATACACAAGAACAGAATTATACTATGATTCAGTTGCCCTTTTACATACCTCTTCCTTTACTATGCCATACTTCTTGTTCTTAATCTTAATTGGTGCAATATGCTCTAGATTGCAATCTTCCACATTGGTTTCTTGAGGCTGATCAGCAACAATATCAGCCCAAGATTTTCGACCTTGCTCTCTATTCAGTGATATGGCTATCGGTTTTCTCTGTGTCGACAACATTTCATCTTTCTTTGCAGTATGGGTGGTTATATTTTAACCAGCTCTGGCTTTTTTGCAGTATGATGGTGTTCTAACTTATTTGGTTAATGATACGTAGCTTGTTATAAAAGTATATAGTTATAATTAGTAAGGTGGTGTTGGACACTCATGGTATCATTGGAAAAGGAGATTCAACAAATACTACAACTAATTGTTTTCATCTTTAGCATGACAGGTGAAAAATAAAGGAGAAGGTGAGTACTTGCCTCTAAATTTGATGAAATTGAGGATGAAGAAGAAGAGCATAACCGAACTAAAGTAAAAGCACTTTGCATCATTCCCCTCCTAATCGCTGTACGCGACATCTTCCTCTTCCTCCTTGTGAATACATGCACACAACTCCCCAAAACCAAACTAGGTTGAAAGACACAGCTCCTTCCCTCACGATGCTCACTAATGCACCCATCGCGATTCTGTTATTTTGCCTGATTGCAATAATACAGGATGTCGAAATGGTTTTCTTACTTCTAGAGAGAAAGTTAATTGCACCGTGGACTATTTGCGTGAGCTTCTAGAAGATGATCTAGTCATATATCCCTGTACAAATAAGTAATTTTTTATGAAAGAAAGAAAAATCTAGAGAAGGAACATAGGGCTTGGACTATAGGCTAATGGGTTAGGCTTATATAAATTAGTTTCCATTTACTTTTTTTTTTAAATTTCTATTTAACTTAAATAAATAAAACTTCCATTTCAAAATAACCTTCTTTTACATATTAGTATTATATTTCAATTACACCACTTTTATAAAATGCTATTTTTCACATTTTATATTTTTTTATAAAATAATTTTCAAAACTAATTTATCAAATAAATATCCAAATTCCAATCTAATTATTAAATTACTATTATTAATTTGAATTAGTTATTACTTTAAAATCGGATTGTTATGTAGCCCCTAGCCCTTCGCGGTCTGGTGGTTAGATCTAATCGGAGAACTTCCAATGGTGTGGGGTAGAGCTAAGTATGCTCTAATGGCCCTTAACTACTTTACTAAGTGGGTGCAAGCCGAACCTCTGACTATGGTCTCAATGGCCAAGGTCATAAATTTTTTGATTAGGAATGTGACATGTAGGTACAGAGTCGCCCATTAAATCATTTCAGACAATAGACTGCAATTCGACAGCGAGGGGATTTTCGATTTCTATCAGTAGCATGGAATAAAGAAGAGCTTTTGACAGTGTCACACCCGTAAGCTAATGGACAGATTGAGGTGGTCAACAAAGTCCTAAAGGCACTTATAAAAAGGCTGGAAAAGGCAAAAGGAGCATGGTTGATGAACTTCCTCTAGTATTATAGGTCTATTGCACTTCCTTCAAGATAGCAACATGACATGCTCCTTTCTCATTAGCTTATAGGTTAGAGGCAATGTTGCCAGCAGAGACAGTAGTGACATAAGATCATAGGATTTACTATTAACTGAGAAGAAACAACGAGCTATTGAACATGTCAGTGGATTTGATTGATGAAAGGCATGAGGAAGCTGCATTGAAGATAAAAGTGTACAAGCAGTGGATAACTGCATAACATAACTCTAAGGTCAAATATCTCCCGCTCAAGGAAGGGGACTTAGTGCTGAAATAAATATTCCCCAAATTGAAGGCTATAACACCTCATCTCTTTACCCATAATATTCAAGAGTATTATTGAGTAATATTGTCAGATAATACGGAGAATGAGGCCGATGAGGTACACACATCAATATTCCCTTGGACTAACACTAATATTTATCTCAAAAATCATAAATAACTCGCATATGCATCCACATTATCAGTACAAAGCAATAAACATGTGTGCCTCTAGGTTGGAACAATGCACGATATAAAATAAACCACAGGGAACATAGAGTCATCCATGTAGCAATAACATATAATAATATTAAACACACTTGAGTCCAAATGGGTATACAAAAATAGTCAAATATCTACTATCATTAAAAATCCACTTAACATATCCAGTATATATCATATACACACTAACGCATGTGATAATAATGTAGAAATTGATATACAAATACTTTATGCCTAACATCCACAACTGGTCAACTCGTCCTTGAATCTGAAATGTCTCGGACTGATCCGCACATTACATAAATAACATATAGGCCCGACTATATCTAAAATATAGAGTCAATCTTTAATAACAACTTGCATGGCAAAAATAGAGCATAACAAGTGGAATGTAAATTTCTAAGTAGATCAACGTCGATCGAAATCATGCACCTAAAACATCACCTATAGTAAATAACAGTCCAATAACTCATAAAATGTCACAAGAATAGTATGGGTGAAATAGCATCTATAAAACCAAACGACTATATATAAAACATTATGCAATAATAATGTATATCTCGACCACTAACCCTAATGAGAGATAATACTCTTTCGGTCGTATTGTCCTAAGAGATATGGGACAACATAGCATGCATACTCAATTATATAATAGAAATATACTATCATACATCAATACCATACTATGAGCAATCTCAACCAATAGTTCTTATGAGAGGGAACACTCTCAATAGAATGGCACTATGAGATAGAAATAACAAACCATACAAAAATAATACCTCTCATAGACTCTTATGAGAGTGATAGGCAAGCTCGCAGCAAGTCTCTAATGTCATAGATAGACAACACGCAGTTGTCTTGGGTTACGCTATCTCACATGACTGATGGACGCGCAGCCAATTTCTATTATCAAACAACTATCGTCTCTAATGGGGTGATAATATCAAATAGCTCGTATATAAGGGATCTACCTAAGTCATCCAGATGGAAGACTGACGTACCGCATCACAACTTTAGGAAACGCTAATGACCACAGCATGTTTCCTACAGATACTGAGTTACTCCCAGAATCATGACACTCATATCCATCGCATGTCTTAACACGCTACCAGACTATGCTGAGCATTGATCACGATTCCTACTTTCCCTTGGTAACGAACTGTTGATCCTCAAGTGATATCGGGACAATGGCTTTAATGAGAGAAATAACTCTCGGTCTACAAACTCAATAAGGTGACATCAAGGATCCGCGGAGTGACAATGCAATGTGGACCACTAATATGGACAACTAGCCTATCTGGTAGGTCTTATTCACGCGCTCTCCATAGTGGCGTGAACGGTATAACGTGGATTTCCAACAAATACACTTAACAATATAAGTCTTAATGAGAGTAATAACCACTACCCTCAACTCTAGGAGTCCAGATGAGAGTGACAACAACAACTTTCAACCTGATAAGTTCTATTGAGAGTGGTAATCACTGATACTCTTGAATCGTCAAGTCCCAATGAGAGTTATGTCAAATACCCTCGACTCTAGGAGTCCTAATGAGAGTGATCTCAATATAACATTTCCTCTACCACTAGGCTTAAGAGTAGATAGCTATACTCGACGAGTTAGTCCTTATAGGATACAAAAAATACTCTCGATGGGATGAGTCCTGATAAGAGCATCAAATATAATAATTATTCGAATACTAGCCCTAAGAGTAAATAACAATATCGCTTGGCTAGTTAGACCTGAGAGGATAAATTAATAAATCGTAGCACATCTCTACCTTATAGCCCTTTGAGAGTGATATATCTCTCGACTACTTAGTTCTAAGAGTCACCTCTAGACGATATCACCTAACCCATCTCTCGAATATAAGTCAGATCTACTTACAAAAAGCAATCGAACAAATATTGACTCAAGTTTCCCATACCACGTGATGATACTCGTCCATTTACTGTATACTCATAAATTACACTCATCATCACACAATTATTCTATATAACAAGTTCAAAGAAGAACAGGAGAAAAATTACCGAAAGTCCCATATCAAACAGTACTATAACTGCATTTATTCTAATTCCTTATTATATAGAAATACTAATCAATCAAAACATACAATCCTATTGTTTATTGATTCGGAAGGATTTTTAAAATATATTTTTCCCAAAATCTTCAACATAATTTTAAATATCAATATTCGATTTAAAGAATATTAAATGATAGAATTCATATTCTTTCCCAGAATCCTTAAACAATTCCATAGATAAATCTTTGCCATTTTCTTATTTAATTGTAAGGAAATTTATATTTAACCTTAATTCAATTTCAAATCGTTTAAATTATTTTTATAAATAACTTATAACTTTTATACTTCTTTAGTAATTTAAAATAATAATTCAAACGAAGTTTTGTAATTTATAGTTTCTTTTAAATAATAAATTTAAACAATTCCATATCCCTAATAAGGATTTATAATCAAAATAATTCCCCCAAAGCTATAACATATAATTCCATAACCAAATATCTGTATTTACATTTCAAACCCCCTTTAAAACTATTATTATTAAACAAAAATAATTTGTCAAAGCAAAATTCTATTGCTTTCATTCCTTTTTTTATAAAAATGGTCAAGCATAAAAATATTTTACTTCCAAAAATTCGCTTAACAATATACATAACAAATCGCAAAGATGTTGATTTTCATCCACTAAATAAATTGCATTCTACTTACTGTTACTTCAAAATGTTATTTACAAACTTTCAAAATTATTAAATTCAAATAGAAATAACAAATCACTATAAAATATAAAATTTAAATGCAGTTCTATAAAAATCATTTAAAGATTTTTATAATCAATGATTATTGAATAAAAATGTAAATCTTCAAAAATTAACTTATTTATTCAAATAATGCAAATCATCACTTTCCAAATAATTTTTATTCCTCACATTCTTAAAATTTTCTTACTTTTTATCTTATAAAAATAACAATCTTTTCAATATTAAATCATGATTTATATTCAAAATATATTCTTTTATTTGAAACTTTAAACTTTACTTCGTTATCCACTTTCGATCAATTTCAACATCGTATCTATTTATTACCAACATTTATTTGTTTTGCTTAACGTCTATATTACAATGTTTAACAATCAATTAACCAAAATATTATCACATCAACAAAAAAATCAATGTATGCAACACAATGTTATCAAATTCAATCATATAACCACCATACAACAACCAAAAATTCATCACCAATAATCAACGAAAACCAATGAAAAAGAAACGAAGACTATAGTTGTGAGTTATTAGAATAACTCACCAAATCAAAGCTTGAAGTCCCCTAATTAATGATTGAATTTCTTCAATTCCTTTTGTACAAATTATACCTTACCACCATCCATTGGCATCAATCGCCAACTCCAATCCTTTAATAGCATCATCACATGGTCCGCCCATGCTCAATCCTCCTCTATCGCTAACGATAAGCTTAAGTCTTCCCTTCAATCATCGTCATTCCTCCATGTCGCGTCAACCACATAGCATCCAAGCGGCACCTCACGTGCCTCCTCCCATCGCGATGACTATCCATCCTTCAACTATTGGGCTCGCGGTCATCTATATATCGATGCAATTTCATTCTTGTTTTTTTTTCTTTCGAAGGCGCGATTCCAAGATATGTAGAAATTAGGGCTGGGGCGAAGTATTTCCTACGGGCTTTGGTGAGGTCGGCTTTGACTTAGGTGATGATAGGAATTATCTAGAAGGAGGGAAGAGAGATTAAATGGGCTTTAGTCCTTGATTATTTTAGACTCGATCTCAATTGAATTTAAATTCCTAATATTTATTTATAATTTTTTCACTACAATTTAAATTAATTTACACTTTTAAAAATATCTTATATTCAATTTTAAAACATTTTATTCAATTTCAATTAGATTATTCGAAATGAATTTATTAGTTTAATTCAATTTATTTAAGCAGAATATTTTATTAAATAAGCTTCAAATAAATAAGAATTTATTTCTAAAATAATAATTACGAAAATCCAAACAATTTTATTTTAATTAAATTTACGTATAGTTACGACGTAGAAAGCAAGGTTGTTATAGGGGTGCTCAATCCAGTCTACAAAGGGTTATACATCATCCACAAGGATTTGGGTAATGGAGCTTTCATCCTCAGCACAGTTGATGGAGCTATATTTAGAAAAGCATGGATTGCACACCATCTCTGCCATTATTATACTTAAAATTCTACTATTTCGCTAATTTTACTATAATACGATAATTGAAATAGCTATGAAACAGATTCTAATAAAGTGTGCTTTTCTTAAATTCTCATCATGATAGGTAATGGTTTGGAAATGTGACTTTGCATTATCATTTGAACATGTTAGACTAACATTAACGCTATAAGGAAACATTACGTATGCCCGAAGAGCTAACTTCTCGACTCGAGGGCAAAACTACATTATCACTCAAACTTCTTGCCAGGTAGTGGTGGACTAAAGTGATCCCTTAACCAGGTGACCATCATTAATAATCAGCTTAAACTTCTTGCCTGCAGTGGTGGACCAGAGTGATCCCTTAACCGGATGTCCATCATTAAGGATCGATTCAAACTTCTTACCAATAGTGGTGGACTAGAGTGAACCCTTAACCGAGTGTCCATTGATCCCTTAACCAAGTGTCCATCATTGACGATCGACCAAAACTTCTCCTCGGTAGTGGTGGACTAGAGTGATCCCTTAACCGAATGCCCATTATTGAAGATTGGCTCAAACTTCTCATCGACAGTGGTGAACCAGAGTGATCCCTTAACCGGGTGTCCATCATTGTCGATCATCTTAAACTTCTCGTCGGTAGTGGTAGACAAAAGTGATCGCTTAACCGAGTGTCCAACTCAAACTTCTCATCGATAGTGGTGAACCAGAGTGATCCCTTAATCAAGTGTCCACCATTGACGATCGGCTCAAACCTCACGTCAGTAGTGGGGGACCAGAGTCATCCCTTAACCGGGTATCCATCATTGATGATTGACACAATGTTTCCTATCGATCACAATAAACTAGGGCGATTATACCTGGGAATTCACTATTGTTAAAAGCTCTAAACACTTAGATGTGGTCATGGAGAACCCAACTTATCGGCAGTCAGAACACGACAGCCGCTTAGTCCGTTCTCCCGGCAACTAGGTCCGAATTTTACCAATGGCGAATGGTTAAGTCCGATGGTGGAAATTAGCAATTATCAGGACAAACTTACATAAGGCACACATTGATTGCAAAATAGTCAATAAACAGAAAGGAAAAATAGAGCATGCAAGGACAATGAGCAAGAAAATCATGTATAAGAATCATAAATGTCAGATATCTAGATGTTTATAGGGCACAAATCACAAGGGAGTAACTTGCGCTCGACTTCACCAATATATCAAAATCGGTCGGCCACAAATAACGTTGTTTTGTATAGATAAAGAAAAATAATACACAATATTCTATCTCTAGCAAATATAAATACAAATAGAGCGCAGGCACAACTCTCACTTGGACTTAGGCTTGGAGATGATTTTCTTGCTGTGGCACTTGGATTCATTGTGCACACGTCCCTTCTTCTCCCCCTCTAGATTGGTAGTGGCTGCATCGATTTTCTCTTATCGCCTCTGCAACGTTTGAGCTCCTCATGAGATCCGATTTTGACCCTTTCCAACTCCTTGGGAAATCTCGCTCGAACTTTTTGCCTCAAGGTCTCATCCCTGTCGAAATCCTTGGTAGGATCTATAGCATCCATGATCTCAATATCCACATCATCATTGAAAATAATAATTATCTCAACCTTGCTGCATTGGCTAGAGGGTCAGAAGGGCCAGAAGGCATGATCACTGAGGTAAAGCTTCATAGGTGATAACTGCTTCAGAATGACCTTCCACTAAAGAACCACCTATAGGGTGATGAGGAGAGCTGTCATATATGGATTCCCCAAGTAAGCTCGAACATAGTAAGAAATGGACCATGAAGTATAACGAGGAATCCTACCACCTTTTGGAGAAGTTATAATATCGCCAGGAGTTTGAACGTGATCCAGGAGTGGCGGCAGATCCTGAGGTGAGCTCTTAGTAGGTAGATCTGAAGAAACATGGAAGATAATTAATGGAACATCATGCATAGGGGCGGAAACAACCGATTTTGAAATATGACCTTGCATCGCTGTTTCGAAGGTCGAGCCACCTTCCTTCCCATTTTTCGCTTCTTCCTTTTGGACCATTTCATCTTTAGCCAATGTAATGTAACCTAGGCGGACAACTTCCATTTTGTCCATCGAGAAGGAAGCATCAATAGCCTAAGGATAAAAGGAAAAACTCTTTGCTCATTAGCAACCATTACTTCTTTGATTAGTGACTTGTGGAAAAAAGCCATGACTTCCAGATAATCATCCATCTAGGATAGGCTTTTCTTCGTGAACATTCTAAAGTAAATATCATCCAGGAGTGCCTCCACCTGGTCCAGTTGGCTATTCAGCTCATCGCGTTATGCTTGCAACTAATTAGCCATGCAAGTTTCAGCAGCTTTGCCTGCAGTCAAGGCCTTGACCTATACTTGAAAAGAAGCTTTCTCAGCTCTCCATTCAACTACCTTCTCTTTCAGGCCAACTACGCCAGCTCCGCCTTTCTAATCGCTGATTGAAGCTCATCCAACTTTTTAACACCCCATATTTTTATAACATTATTTAGGATATTCAGTTGATTAAATTAAATAAAATAATGTGAAGATTAAAATGTTGAGATTTGATTAAGCAGGATAACCATGCCATGTTAATGTGTAAATTAAAATGAGATAACATAAAATAATGTGTTAGGAAATGAGTAATGGAAATATGGGAAATAGGAGAGGATAATAGTCTAAACCCTTGGGAAAGGAAACTCATGTTCACTTTCATTTCACTCAAAACTAAAAACATCTAAGGCTGGCCACCATTATTGTTCTCAAGAGAAGATAAAAGGTAGGATTTAAGAGGAGGAAGATAATCAACTAATTCAACATCAAATCTCACATCTTTTAATCTCAAAGCTAAGGTGAATAATTACTTCATATGATTTTCTTTAAGTTTTTGGTTTTAAGATTAGTTTCGAAATGTTTTTGCAAGTATATGCCATGTTTTGATGATTAAACTTATACACTTTTTTGTTGGTGAATTATGCATGTTCATTTTAATATTTATGAAACGTTAGATATGAAAACCCTATTAAATGACATCCTAATGCCTTTAAAATTAAAATATAGGCCAACAATGATATTTTAGACATGGGTTCCAATTTGCATGATTTTCTAAATTTATGTGGATTTTATATTAATTTTCTAGTAAAGAAAATGATTTATCGAGTTATAAATAATTTACTGCTAAAATAATAAGGTTTGAAATTTTTATGTGTTGGAAACCATATTATAATAGATTTTTAGAAATTTTTTCAGATTTTTCCTAAGTGTTTTGATGAATTTATAAAATTATTAAAGCATGGGACTTAAATGTTTTATATATTTAATTAAGGAGATGAGGCATTTTATAAAATGAAATTATTATTTAATTCTGAAACTGGTGGCAGCACTTTTCTAAAAAGTATTTGTTAACTAATGGGAATTTGACAAACAAAGACATGTTAGTTAAAAAGTTATCTTTTTAAGTTAAAAACAAGAAAATCATGCTTTTAGCATGTTTCAGCCATTTTAGGCATCAAACCTTCCGACCTAGAGCTTCCAACAAAGTCGAGAGGTTGTAGCTTTCAACCAAGACAAAGTTCAATGCATATGGTATTAAGTTACTTTATCCGTAATGAATTGAACAAGGTCGAAGGGTACTTAGTCGAAAGGTTGGTTGCCAAAGAGGTTGGAGTATGTTTGTTTTATAAACCAAGAGAATCGCCAGCTTTGTTTTCGATTACGAGCTTTCGACTTGGTTGCTTTCGACCGGATCAATTATTTAAAATAAAGATTTTTAAACCTTTCGACAAAGTCAAAAGGTTACTGTCGCTTTATCGTTGTTTTGCTTTGAACCTTCCGACAAAGTTGAAAGGTTTACCTATTTTTAAAAACCACCCTCTTCTCCATGCTTTTGAAAGTGAGCTTTTGACTTAGATGTTTTACCCGATTCTTTTAATTGAAGAATAATCCAAGCTTTCGAAGGAGAATTTTTAAAGGTAGAGGCTTATTATTTTAAATGTTATGTATTAAGGCTATCAAAGCAGAGCTTTCGACAAAGTCAAAGAGTTGCTTCCAATGAAGTTGAAAGGTTTTAAAAGTGGATTCTCCACGTGTTTTAAATTGAACCCAGTAAGTTTTCGAAAGGTTTATGTTTTAGAAGGTTATTGGTTTCTAAAGGTTTGCTTTCCAATAGTTTTGAAAGGTTTGCTTTGAATGGTTTCAAAAGGTTTAAAATGGAAGTTTTTCCAAGGTTTTTTAAGGCAATATTTTAAAGTATTCTAAAGAAGGATGTCTAAAGTTTCATTGGTTTCGAAAGGTTTTAATTCAATGGTTTTGAAAGATTTGAGTTCATTGGTTTCGAAAGGTTTATGCTCAATAGTTTTGAAAGGTTTGATGAATGGTTTTGAAAGGTAAGATTTTGGCCTTTTGGCTTAGAAAATTAAAGGTTTTCACTTGGTTTTGAAAGAGATGTTTTCAAAAGTTTAGAAAGAGGTACTTTCAAATGTTTAAATATTTTCATCAACTAAGGTTCGAGTAAAGAAGATATATATAACTTGGTAATGTGATTTTGATTAAAGCAAAAAGATTATATATTTTTCTTGTTTGAGTTTGACTTAAAGGTTTTAAATCATTTTGAAAAAAATTTCAAGGAAAATTATGGGAGGGATTCTTAAGTGAAAATGGCTGGGGCCGTGCCCTATACATTAGCTATTAGCCCGAGCTAATTGTCGACCAAAATTCTAGTGTGTAAGGCTTGGTCATAGGCATACTAAAATTAAGATTACACACCGAAAGGAATATATGTTTGTATACAGATTGGTTATTGGTGAGCTTGGAAAACCATTAGGATCAGGATGACCTGGGAGATGATTAAGTTATGGACAGACCGTCCAGAAGTGAAGTATTTAACAAATAGTTAAGGATAGATAGTCCAAAATAAGAATAGCTAATAGGTATTAGATTAATTTTGATTATATTGTCTTGTAGGCCCAAGTCAGCCAAAGGTTAAAAGTTATCCAAAAAAAAATTAAGTGTTTGAACAGATAGTTCATTATTACCTGATGTTTATGTACGTTTACATAATGAATTGCTTTACAGTATTTAATCAGCTTTGGTTGCAGGAAAAGGTTTTGCAAAGATATGTTTTAAAAGGATGTTAGTGAGGGAAAACCCGTTTTGCTAAGCGGCGTGGTCTCACTTAACATATTAAACCGGGATGTATAGTACTATTCATACCAGGCTTTATGTCTGATTCAAAGTTTATGTTTTCCCCTTAAAATCTTGGGTGCTCAAAATTAATTTAAGAAAGCTGAGGGGTTAAGATCTTTTCAGGTTTAGTTGGATGACGAATAAGGCTACTGGAGGCATGTAGGAGGCAAACAGATACCTATTTAGGAGTTGCAGTTTTATGTTTTGTTTTATTTCCACCGTGTTTGTATTAAGTCTATTATGACTATATGACTCTGATCATCCAAGGGGGTATTTTCATATACCGCTCTTGGTGCATTTTTTATTAAGTATATTTTACCTGTGCTTAGGAACATATTGGGATTATGTATTAAGAATATAGAACATCTATTTTGAATGTAATGAAGAAAATATGTTTTGAAATCTTTGTTTTATTTGGTATTCAAGTGCTTCTGATATTATAGATCCATTAACATAGCCATGTTTAGTCGCCGAAAGATAATACTATAGATGACTGCAACATCTGTAGCGCTTAGTTTTGGGCCTCTAGATAGGGGGTGTTACAGCTTGGTATCAGAGCACGGTTTATGAAATACTTTAACTAAAAATGGTTTTGAAAAACATAATCTTTAGTAATTAGAGTTAAGGTCGGGTATGGGATAACATTGTAGTAATGTACTTGTATTTGTTATATATAGTATACGCTATGTTTCTAGACTCTATCTTAGTTAGGCAATTCATCTGCATCTCACGAAGCTTGAATATAGATATGGAATGAATAAGAGGCAGAGTTAATCTTAGAGGAGATAACAGCACCACTAATGGAAATGTCCAGCCAAATGCTAGAATAGATCATTGTCAGGCTCAAGTTGAAACTGTTGGTGGTGGATTCCCCAAGTGGTTACGGAAGCCATGTATCAGTTCTTCGTAGACATGATGCAATCTGGAATTGCAGCTGGATTTTTCGGAGGAAATGTTGCTGGGTATGGAGTACAGGAAGTTCCGATTGTCAACTAGTATGCTAACTTGAGCAGAGACTATATTAGGCTTGGAGGGAAGTTATTCATTGGAACTAATGATGCGATTGAGGATGAAAACTGGCTGTTGCATTGCGAGAGGATTTTTGCTGAATTAGGATTGAATGACGAGAAAATAAGGATAGTGGCTTCAAGACAACTTCATGGAGTTGCCTTGTTTTGGTGGAATACTGTTGTAACAGGTGTTGATAAGGAAACCATGACTTGGGCGGAGTTTAGGAGAAGGTTTCAAGAAACGTTTATGTCGGTGTGGTGCAGTTGGCGTTGGTTAGTAAGTTTGCTGAATTAGAACAAGGGGAGATGTATGTTTTAGAGTATGCAAGAAAATTGAAGAGTTAGGTACGGGTATGCTTCGGTTGATATGATGATTAGGAAGAATGACAAGTTTATAATGGGGCTTTAAGCTAGAGTTGATAAGTACTACCTTACCGCACTTAAGAGATCCAAGTGATGTAGTGGCAGAAATGGCGCTGAGGTAGGGAGAGGCATTAGCTTGTTTGAGGAAGAAAATGAAGGAGGCCCACGTGGGATATAGCAAGAAAAGAAAGTTTTTCCATAAGAAGAAATCTTAGAAGGGAGGAGCATAGAAAAAGGGAAAAGCTGAGGTGGTTTTTTATAAATGTGATAAGAAAGGACATTATGCTAATGAGTGGCGTACTGGAAAAGGAAAAGATAAAGGAATGGAGGTAATTGGGAAAAAGAACATTCGATGCTTTAATTGTGATCAAATCAGCCATCATAAGAACCAATTCAAAGAGCCTGCTAGAGATGGAAAGGGACAGATGTATGCATTGGAGCCTGCAATTTCAAGGCCAGTTATGCAGGAGAAAGGGAATGCTGTTCTGGGAGGCTCGCTACAGAGTTACGGTATGTCTGTTAGCATTCTATTTGATACTGATGCATCATATTTTTCTATTTCTCGACGTTTGTTAGATAAGCTTAACCTAGAACCCTTATATTTAGTTGCTTCCTTAAGGGTTTCAAATTTGATAGGAGGGTATGCAACACTTGGGATGACGTGTGACCATTTAGAGTTTGATTTGTTAGGTCATACTTTTGATTTTTGTTTACAGGTGTTTGATTTTGTGGGATTTGGGATTATCCTTGGGATGGATTGGTTAAGTAAATATGATGCAAGGATATTTTGCCACGATATAAAAATATCACTTAGTCACCCAGATTGTAGTGATCAAATAGTTTATACCATAGAGAACCCTAGCTGCGATGTGAATGCATTATTGGGTATTATGGAGTTGGAGGATGAGTTGCATCGAGTCTTTGTAGTTAGAGAATTTGCTGATGTGTTTATAACGGTAGTTGGACTGCATCGAAACGAGCCATCGTGTTTCGGATTAATTTAGTGCCTGGGACAGAACAGGCGAGTAGGCCACCAAGCAGGATGACACCCATTGAGATGAGAGAGTTGAAGGTGCAGTTGGTGGATTTGGAAGGCAAGAGTTTTATCCTACCAAGTAGTTCACCTTAGGGAGCTGCCATAGTGTTTGGATGAAGCCGGACGGATCGTTAAAGCTATGTATTGATTATCATAAGTTGAATGAGAAGATGATTAAGAACCGATATCCGTTGTCGAGAATTGACGATTTATTCGATCAGTTAAGTAGAGCCAAGGTATTCTCTCATCTGGATTTAGCAACTGGAGTTCATCAGCTTAGAGTGGCAGAGGATAGTATTTCTTTGATGACATTTAGAACAAGGTATGGATAGTATGAATGGCTAGTTCTGTCGTTTAGACTAACTATTGTACCGACATTCTTTGTGGATTTGATGAACCGAATTTTCTGAGAGCACTTGGATAGGTCTGTGTTGGTCATTATAGATGACATTCTGATATACTCTAAGGATGGGAAGGAGTATGAAGTTTATCTTAGAGTTGTGCTTGAGACATTGAGGGAGCATCAATTAAAGGCTAAGTTTTCGAAGTGTCATTTTTGAAAGAAGGAAGTGAAATTCCTTGGTTACATAGTCTCAAAGAAAGGGTTGTCTGTAAATTCGACGAAGATTGAGATGGTGAATAAATGGAAGAGACCCAAAACGGTGACTGAGATAAAGAGATTTCTTGGATTAGCTGGATATTATCGAAGGTTTACAAAGGATTTTTCATGGATAGCTGCACCGATGACTAAGCTTATGTGAAAAGATGTGAAGATTGTATGGACTAACAAGTGTGAGGAAGCATTCCAGAGCTTGAAACACTTATTGACCCATGCACCTGTGTTGGTGGCTTTGGAGGGCAATCAAGATTTGGTTATTTATACTAATGCGTGTAGAACTGGATTAGGAGCTGTGTTGATGCAAAGAGCTAAAGTGATTTCTTATGCTTCTAGACAGCTCGGACCACATGAAGTTAGGTATCCTATGCATGATTTGGAGTTAGCTACCATTATATTTGCTTTAAAGGCATGGAGGAATTATCTGTTGAGAGAGTGATTGAGCTTTATACAAATCATAATTCATTGAAGTACTTGTTCTCTTAGAAGCACGTGAACATGAGACAACAGAGATGGTTGGAATTTATTGCTGATTATGATTTTGGAATTGAGTACACACCTAGAAAAAGGAATATGGTAGCAGACTCACTTGTTAGGAAACATCAGAATGCAGTATTGGCTTTGATTACTGAGTGGAAATATTTGGAAGCATTACCAACTAGTAGTATGCTATCTAGATCTGAGGTAGGTTCTAGTGCAAGAAGTGTTATATTTTTTTGCTTAGAAGTTCGACCGGTAATGATTGAAAAGATAGCTTCTAAGCAGGAGGAGGATCTAGTTATGGCTGAACGGATCAGGAAGTTAAGGGAAGGAACAGATAGTGATGACTTAAAGGATTTTAGTCTTGACCAAAAGGGGTGGCTGAGAAAGAAAGGAAGGTTGTGTGTTCCAAATATAGGATACATAAGGAAAGAAGTTATGGATGAATGCCATCATTCGAAGTTCACTATCCATCCAGGAGGAACAAAGATGTATCAAGACACGAAGAGAAGTTTCTTCTGGGAAGGTATGAAATGGGACATTGGTTTGTGTGTTAAGCAGTGCTTGAATTGCCTGCAGGCCAAGGCTGAACACCAGAAGCCAAGTGGATTACTTTAACCGTTGGAAGTTCCGTTATGGAAGTGGGATTCTATCTCTATGGATGTTATCGGTGGGTTCCTAAGGTCTAGTGGAGGAAATGAAAGTATATGGGTCATAGTAGATAGACTGACTAAGAGTGCTCATTTCATTCCAGTAAAGTCAACTAGGACGGCACCTATTTTGGCGAGGTTATTTATGAAAAATGTGGTTAGACTACGTGGGATTCCTAATAATATCATCGGTGATAGAGATTCTTTGTTTACTGGTGAGTTCTGGAAGAGTCTATAGGAAGCTTTAGGAGCCAAGCTCAATATGAGTACCGCTTACCATCCACGGACGGATGGACAAACGGAAAGAGTTAACAAAGTCTTGGAGGATTTATTAAGAGCTTATGTATTGGATTTTGGAGGATCATGGGAAGACCATCTCCATTTAGTCGAGATCTCATATAAGAATAGTTCTCAAACTAGTATTGGGATGGCACCGTTTGAAGCCTTGTATGGAAGGCCATGCAAATCCCTCGTATGATGGTTAGAGACCGAGGATAGGTTGTTCTTGCTACGGATTTGGTAAAAGAAACGGCAGAGAAGATTGAGTTGATCCGAGCTAGGATGAAGGAAGCTTAGTCTAGGCAGAAAAGATATGCAGATAGAAGGAGGAAAGACTTGGAATGCTCTGTTGGAGACTATGTGTTTATTAAGGTTTCACCGATATAAGGCAGAATGTTAAAATGTATGAAATATGGTTCAACATATCGGAGGGTATTGGCATAAATTGACTTCCATAATATGGATCGGTATGTTTTAGGGAATAAAGAGCATTTCAACCGAAAACAATCAATATATTAAGATCTACAAGTCCAATGTTTATGAAATTTTGAGAGCAAGATATGGGGACCTTAGGGAGCCTACCCTAGGGATCGCACCTCAAAACGACAAAGTTAGAGGGATCGGTGGGAATTAGCAAACAAACCATATCGAAGCACAAATCAAGCAATACTCAAGTTCTACTGATCTAATTGGCATGAAATTTGGAGTCTAAGCATATTTTAGCATTGGGAAGCTACCTTAGGAATCGCAACCCAAAACTAGATCAATATAGGGATCGGTACCAATCTCCCTTCTTTTGGAATTGGGCTGCGCAATCCCTTTAGTGGGTCCATATAGCATTAAAGGCCCTTCTACCCAATTTTCAAGGAGATACTTTGCCATCTTCGTCTATAAATACAGGCTTGGTTGTTCATTTATGGGACTTTTATGCTACTAGTTGCTTTATATTCTTTTGTAACTAAGGATTTCCATCCAGTCTTTATTGTACTCAGATAATAAAGTGATTGGTAAAGTAATCTATTCAAAATGAAAGTAGACAAATAACGTCGAACTACTATATGTCGTTGTGTGCATGTTATTCTTTCAATTTACTACTGTTTATTTGTTTTTTTTTTTTGAGAAAAATGAGTGATGCTCATAAAGAGGAGAGAACTCATACTACTGCTTATTTATTATTATCCTTTGTTTTCATTTTATATTCTTTATTAATTTCTCTTCAAAACTTATATTGGGTGTTTGTGCCAATTTTTTATGCATACATTTTTTTGCTTTTATTGAGAACCTTGATTCTTAGCTTATTTGAATCCCTTTGTTGCTGCTGGATTGTAGAAATCCCCCAAAGGAGATCCATAGTTGTCTTCTAAAAGTTTTCTCGTTCTACTCAGATTTGCAAAAATCTAAGCAAAGCTATCGACAATGGTGAGAAACACTAGATCTACTTCTCAATACGTGAAATGAAATGAGAATACTAGCATCCAGTAGGGAGGCCCAAGCATTCAACTAACGGATGCGAATGCTGAACAGGTTGAAGTCAAGAATCCAACCTATTCTATTACAAGAGTTAAATTCCAGAATCTAATGAAAGAGCTAATGGATAGCCTTTGACAATCAAATCAGCAGATACAGACCAATATCAACCTAATGAACCAACTCAGTCGGCAACAGTGAAGAAAAGCTAGGAGGGGCTCTACCCCTTACTTGGCATTAGAGGGTTCTAGTTCATTGGATGAGTGAATAGGCATAGGCATCACAGAACATGTGGATATCATAGAAACTTCGAGGCATCAACAGGCAGACCATCGTGGTCTGACAGGACCGATCGGTGCTGAACCCTCCATAGGGATCGGTACTGATCCCTTCTCTAGAGGAGGGAACTTACCTATGCATACTGGGATTCAAGCTAGAGCTGCAGTGGCGGATTTGGATGATGCAGTTCAGTTGACTGTTGACCAAATGCTTCTTTTAAATAATGATAAAGCGAATTTATGAGATATACATTGGGAAAATGTTTAACCAAAAAGGCGTGGAACAGCTTGTAAACATCGACTGAACCATTTACGTGAGGTGGAACATGACCACCTCTTGGCATCAACTATCCAAACGTCGGACTTATCAGTTATGGTTAGACAACAAGTGAGAGAGAGCCAAGGCTTTACCAATGATGACTGGGGAATCTTGAGAAGCCATACCCATTCAATGATACATGCAGAGTATCCATGGAGGTTCAACATGCCGTTGATGCCTGCCTACGAGGGAAAAACCGACCCCAGGCAGCACATCATGAGATATGAATAGTTGATGGATTCTGCATGAGCAGATAGTACAACCAAGTTAGATGTTTTCCTACCACTCTCTCTGGAATAGAACCAATGTGATTTACAAGGTTACCCCCACGCTCAATCTCTAGATTTGATGATTTTGCTACAAGATTCGTGGAGCAATTTCATATGCACGCAATTCGCCCTAAAGATGTAGTGTCCCTATCCAACATGATCTAGGCTCCGGGAGAATCGTTGAAAGATTATTTAGAGAGACTCCATAAAAATGTTATAGAAATCAATAACCCAAATGACCATGCAATATTAATGGTTGTAACAAGAGGGATTGATCCAGAGTCTTATTTTAGCGACTGCTTAGCTAGCTAGCTGCCTGCAATGTTGGAATGCTTTTATGCAAAGGCTGCTCAGTATTTGAGGAAGGAGGAAGCCAGATGCTCCAGGAAGAAGAATGTTGCTGGACCGAGTGGAGAGGGAGTACAGAGTAATATTGCAGTAAAACAGTCTAATGATAGCTCTAGAAAAGTTCAAGTTAATGTCCAAGACAAACCAAATCAATGAAAGAAAGGTGGAGATAGGAGCCGAGAGCAAAAGAAGAATTCTGGAAGAGGGAAGCCTAGGATTTCGATATAAGATACTTACATGCTACTGAATACGTCCCAAAATAACATCTATTTGTCTACTTGCAATACCATGCAGTGTAGGAAGCCTCCTACAAAAGAGTCAATGGATAAGCAGAAACAAACCGAAAAGAATTGTCAGTTTCACGAGCTATGGGCATAACACAAGTGAATGCAGGCATCTCTAGGATATTATTGAAAAGTTGATTCAAGAAAGAAAGCTACAATAGTTTGTAGAAACCCCACAGGATGGTGGGCAGGGGACATCCCACCCCAAATAAGGACAAGCACTGCACAGAGCTTAGGACTCTATGCAAACTGGCGAAAGATTGGTAATCAATACAATAGTCAAAGGACCACATTTAGCTGATAGGAGTTGGCATGAGATGGAGCAGTATGCTATTGTGATTAAGCATGCGAATTTTGAATATTGTTCGAGTACGGAAGATGGAGCTCCAGCAAAATAGCAACGTATAATGGTAGACAATATTGTGTTTAAAAACGGAGATGCAGACATAGTGGAGGCTCCAATAATCGATCCAATGGTCATTACGGCCATGATTAGCCCCGCTTTAGTGATAAGGATATTGGTTGACTATTGAAGTTCTGTAAATATAATTTTCAAAAAAGCTTATGATCAGATGAGGATGGAAGCGAAGGACTTGAAAACATCTAAAGCCTGCATTCACGGCTTTAATGGTACTGCATTTGAAGCTGTTGGTTATGTTGAATTACTTGTAGAGTTAGGAGAAGGTCACCATAGGAGAGTGCAGATTCTGCCTTTTGTTGTTTTGGATGTTGACTCTCTATACAATGCTTTCCAGGGCTGCCAACCCTAGCTGAGTTACGGCAAACTCTTGCCCCATGGTGTTTAACTTTGAAGTTCCCGACAGGTAATGGTATTGGAGTTGTTCATGGTGATCAGGCAACTGGACGTGCATGTTATGTAGCTGAGTTGAGGGATGCTCAACGGAAGAAGAAAGGTAAGGATATGGAAAAATCAGTCTGCATCCAAGCCCACTGAAGATTGATAGCTAGCACCTAAGCCTTGGCTCGGGCACTATAGTTGGCTTTATAGAGATATAGATCCAAGAGATGATAAGGAGGTGCCCAAAGAGACCAAGGCTGCACCGGTCGAGATGACGATTGACCCATAGTCGGCCATGACAACCCATCACAAGTCTTAAAGATCGGATTGTAGCTCAGCCCCTGATAATGAAATAACTTGCTGGATTTCTCCGAGCGAATCTCAACATGTTCGCTTGGATTCACTCTGACATGTGTAGGATCTCACCAACCATTACAAGCCATTCATTGAATATCGACCCATGGCATGTCCTGGTGAAAAAAAAAGACATGGCATGTATCTAAAGAGATCTTCCACTCTTAAAGAGGAGGTAGATATATTTAAAGACAATGAGTTTATTCACGACATCCTCTACCTTAAGTGGGTATCTAATCCTCAAGGCGAATGGGAAATGGCGGATGTGCATTGATTACTCGGACTTAAACAAGGCATGCTCGAAAGACAGCTTCCCCCTTCCAAGGATCAACTGGCTTGTAGAATCGACCACATGACACGAATTGCTTCTTTCATGGATGCATACTCAGGATATAACTAAATATCGATGCACATTCCTGATCAAGAGCACACTAGTTTCATTACCAATGTTGGATTATATTGCTATATGGTGATGCCGTTTGGACTAAAGAATGCATGAGGGACTTACCGGTGCTTTGTTAACAAAATATTTAAAGATCGGATCAGAAAAATGATTGTAGTATATGTAGATCATATGCTCGTGAAGAAACAACAGTCTAGCGACCGCATTAGAGACTTGGCAGAAATGATCGACATCCTCCGACATTATAAAATGAAGATTAATCCTCTAAAGTGTTCCTTTGGTGTTGCACCAAGAAAGTTCTTGGGTTTCTCATTAATGTCCGCAGAATTGAAGTTAATCCCAAGAAGATCCAAGCTATTTGCAATATCCAAGCACCAAAGACTATCAAACAAGTATAGAGCCTAAATGGGAAGGCCATTGCCCTAAACCGATTCATTTCCAAAGCTACTGATGGATGCATTTCTTTCTTTGACTTGATTAGGAGAGGACAAAGGAATTTCAAATGGACACAAGATTGTAAAGACGCATTCCAAGAATTGGTAAATCACTTTGAGAGACCTCCCATATTGTCCAAGCCATTGGATCGTGAAGATTTATGTATCTACTTAGCCATGTTGGTACATGCTATAAGTGTCGCATTGTTCTGCGAAGATAATCAAATCTAGAGACCTGTCTATTATGTTAGTAAGCGGTTGAAAGAAGTTGAAAGGAACTATCCAAAGATAGAGAAACAGGCATAATGTTTGCTGATTGCATCACGTAAGCTCTTCCCTTCTTTCTAGGATACACCCTATCAATGTTTACACCAACTATCCATAACGATAGATCCTGCAGTGACCTAAGACCTCTAGAAGGTTACTCTAGTGGAATATCGAGCTTAGCCAATTTGACTTCACTTATCTTCCTCAGAGGGCTATCCAAGGTCAGGCACTGGCAGATTTTATAGCACATCTTACTACGTAGGATAATTTCCCGAAGAGTAATGAAACCCCTACGATACGGTAGAAGCTGTATATAGATGGAGCATCCAATGATCGTTGTTCTGAAGCTGGGATTGTGCTTGTAACTCCAAAAGATCGGTCAATTTTTTATGCTTTAAACCTTGAATTCCCTGCAAAAACAATGAAGTCGAGTATGAGGCTCTAATTACTAGACTTAAACTCGCTAGAGGGAATAAAGTCTCTCAAAATCTTTTACGACTCAAGATGTTAGTATATCAAGTCAAGAGAGATTACCAAGCTAAAGAACACTGGATTGCTCCTTACCTTATCAGAGTCCAAGAGTTGTTGACTGACTTTGAGTACTATGACATTATGCATATTCCTTGGGATCAAAATAGAGAGGTTGTTTCATTGGCAATGTTTGCTAACACTAGGGACGCACAACAGATGGGTTTGGTTCCAGTCAAAGTATTAAATGCTTCAAGCATAAACCTGATGGAAATCGACTGGGCAATAGGGACAGAGTCTGCGAAGCAGTCATGGATGACTCTGATAAAAGACTATTTGCTATATGAAGTTCTTCCCGAACAAAGGAATGAAAAGCGACAAGTCCTTTATAAAGCTTCACGATATATCATATAGGAAGGAGTTATGTACATAAAGTGTTTTTCCGTTCCCCTTCTTCGGTGTATCACTTATGATGAAATAAAAGGAGTCCTAAAGGAAGTTCATGAAGGAAAAATTTGGTGGTCACACTAGAGGCAAACTCTAGCAAAGAAAATACTTCGTTACGGGTATTACTAGTCAACCGTCAATCGAGATGCTGCTGATTATGTAAGGTGACGTGAGAAGTGCTAAGTATATAGAAAAGTTCCAAGAGCTCCGCCAACATAAATTACACAAATTGGTCATCCCATGGCCATTTTCTATGTGGGGTACAGATATTATTGGTTCTTTACCAGTCTTTAGAGGTGGTGCGAAGTATGTCATCATCATAGTTGATTACTTCACCAAATGGGCTAAAGCGGAACCATTAGCTACAATCACTATGAAGAAAGTAATCAGCTTCATTGTTAGGGACATTATCTATCATTTTTGTCTTCCACGAACTATTGTAACAGATAATTGGACTCAATTCGATAGTGCTGAATTCAAAGACTTCTATCATCGACATCATATTGAAAAGAGATTTGTAGTAGTTTCTCACTTACAAGAAAATGGACAGGTTGAAGCTGTAAACAAAATTAGAAAGTCCATTATGAATAAGTGTTTCGAGAAGGCCAGAGGTAAGTGGGTAGATGAACTCCCGAAAGCACAATAGGTATATTGGACCACCCACAAGTCCATGACTGGCTATACTCCATTAGCCCATGCTTACGGTTCTAAAGTCATTATTCCTATTGAGCTCGAAGTTCCTTCTCATCAAGTGACCTATTACGATCCCAGAATGAATAAATATCTCCCCTTAGAATCTCTAGACTTTGTAGATGAGAAGCGTGAAGAAGCTTATTTGAGGGCAGCTGCGCACCAGTACCGAGTCGCTCGATACTACAACACCAAAGCCCGACCTAGAAACTTTGAAATCGGCGATCTTGTCTCGAAACGAGTTTTTCCTACCCTATCGTGTATTAATTCTACTTAGGAAGGACCATACATCGTTGAACAGAGGCTTGGAGAGGAAACTTTCAAGCTAGTGACTGTTGATGGCATCACACTCCCAAGGGAGTGGAATAGTGTGCATTTATGACGCTATTTCACTTAGTTTATTTCTTTTTCATTTGGTTGTATTTAATTTTAGGATTTGATTTTCAGAGATATGTAATAAAAAAAAATATGTCATTTCTTTCCGTTTGGAAAATAAATTTTGAATTTCCTTCATGTTTGTGTTTGTTGTAGTGGTACATATTAGTTACGGTACTAGGCTAACTAGTATTGATATATCCGAGCAGGTTCCCACAGTTTGGAGCAAGTCGAGTACATAAGTTCACGATTGAACTAAACGAAAGTGAGAATGGTCCAACCATTCATTTGATAATCCGCATTCATTACCCGATGGATGGAATGCCCAACGAGAGATGGATGTGATTTGGCCATCCAATGACCAACTTAATCATGTCAAACGATGGGACAAATATGAATCAAAAGTGACCGTGACATGACAAATCACTCGCTAAGTTAATCTCCAGACTTGGGGGCAAATCAATCAGTTAAGGAAAGTACGATCCGACTATTTTTCGAAATTACTCTAAGTCCCCAGAGTGTTGACTGGAATATAAACTCGCAAAGGATGGAGCTCGACTATCCGTCGTTTAGCTCCACTAACCCAAGTTGGAGGTCGGGAGTATAATAATTCAAACCGCTGAATCCGATAGCTCTACACCAGGGTATGAGTCTCGTGATTGGTTCTGTAGGATTGATTTCACCATAAAGGGGGTGAATAGGGTGATACTAATAATTATAAAAATTTAATGCGGAAGTATATAAAATTATCGTAGCACTGATAATAGCAGAATAATGGCAACACAGATAATAGCAGAATATAAAAACATAAATAGAACAACACAGATTTACCCAGTTTTGGAAAAACCCTGCCTACGTGCTGCCCCCAAGGTTTTTACTAGAAATTAAGTAGTCAGACGCATACACACGTAAACTCGCGACACCCACCATCGACTAACCTAACTCAACGCTCAAAACCCTGCCACAACTCAGCCACTGAGTTGCGAATTCTCGAACTACACCACTGTAGTTCATTCCCTAGTCACACGACTAGAAATTACAAAAGTTTTAAAAAGTATTACAGTATAAAAACGGACTAAAAACGAAAACCATAATTTAAATAAACTAAAGCTCGAAAGAAACGGTCGTATCCTTCTTCTCTTTGCATTAAAAAAAATGGTTGCTTTCTTCTTTCTTCGATCTGAAATTAGGGCTTCTGATAAATTGAAGACGCCGACTGATTATTGGTCGATTACATTGGCTATAGCTTTGATTTTCTTTGACAACCGATTCACTTTGTTTCGCACACGGTTGCCTCAATTCATCGAGTTCGCTATGAATTGGTATGTGATTTTCTGTATTATTTCGTTGATATGTTTGAACTCAATTGATTGGAATGTCGATGATGACTTGGGATTTTATAGGGATCACTTTCCTTAGTTATCGTTCGTATATATTTTATTGAATTCGTTCTTGGCCACTGATTTTCGTTTGGATGCTTGTGATTTTTTCTGACTTCTTCAATTCATATAATTTGTTGTTTACTTGATTAACACGGCGTTGGTTCTGACTTCTTCAATTCCTTGGCCATCACGGCATTGAATTATGGATTTTGTTCCGTTCTTTTTGCTGTTGACATTGACCACTTTGAATTTTGTGATAATATTTACTTGTTTGATTCTTGTTAATACCTGGCTTTTACTCTGACTTTTTCGAAGTCTACTTGACTTGGTTCCAATTTTTGCTGGCTTCGATTATGATATTTGAATTTTATGACTGCACTTTGGTTGATTGCACTGTCCACTTATTTCACTGTTGGTCTGCACTTCAGTAAAAATGCCTTTGGTCTAGTTGATCTTTGAGTCTGCACTTGCTAAATCAAGCTGTTTTTTCATTCACTGTACTGGTTGAAGTCACTATGTTTTACCTGCTTCACCGCATCCTGTCACCGCATACATATTGCTACTCCAGATATATATATATATATATATATATGTATGTATGTATGTATGTATGTATGTATGTATGTATGTATGTATGTATGTATGTATATTCATGTATACGTGTGTGCTTGTGCATGTATATATGTATACTTGTGAAACTTTGCTCGACTTGATACTCTGTTATCACCTCTGTTGCATTCTTATTTGTATACATACATATTTCACTGCATATGTATATATGTTGTTTGTTGTTGCCAGACTTGTTTATGTGCATGCTATTTCATTGTTCACTTGAACTTTGTTTCAATTGGAAATTGTGAATTTGGCCATATTGTGTAGTTCTGATCATACACAGTTGAGTTTTATTGCACTATGTAACTTGCTTGAATTTGTAGTCTTTGGTATTTGACTTCATTTGCTCATTCGAGCTACTGTCTTCATGTTGACTGATTTGGCGTAAGTGTAAGCACTGAGTTGTTGCTTCGAGAATTCCTGCTTGGTTGCACTGTCTATTTCCTGGCATCACCCTTTGTACATATTGAAGTCTGGTTTGCACTTGTCTTCATCATGTAGTCTGGTCTTTACTGCACTGATTTTGTAAATTTTGTACTTGAGCACTTGTTAGAGATGTTGTGTTCACTTGAGCTTGTCTTCATGTGTATTCACAGAAATTTTTGGTCGAGGCTTGCTCCAGCCATTAAAACTTGACCATTCTATTTTTGTTTTTGTATTGCACCTGAGTTGAACCTATCATTGGCTTGGATTTTAACTTGTGCTAATATCGTGACTTTATTTGTGTTGCACTTGAGTGGAACCTAGCTTTGGCTCGGGTTTGACCTTGTGCTCACCTATCTCTACGGTTTTTTCAAGTGTATATTGGTGTGCACGGCCTTATGGTATGTACAGCGATACGCTGTGCATGTCACTGGTTGTTTGTGTTTGATGAATTCAAAATTAAATAGTAACGAACAACCCAAATAGCCGAGCCAAATAATTTTTTCAAACCTTATTTATTTTACACTGCAAAATATTTCTTTTTCAATTTTACTACGTCGGTATTTACTTTGCAGATAGCTCAGATGCTGGATACAAATTGGAGTATTGTTCAAGAAAAAATATGAGTGAACGAGTGATATGTAGTGAGGTGCAAACATAAATTAAAAATTGTGATGTAATCGAATTTGCATTGAAATTGAAAATTGTGTGTGTGTATATATATATATAGTGAGAACACAAATCTGTACTATTCAAAATTGTACTAAAATATTTGTTTGAATTTAAATTTTGTGTTAATTATTTTATTCAACAAATATTTATTTAAACTAGTACAATAACAAATACATTTAAATGAATATATATATATATGTGTGTGTGTGTGTGTGTGTTTATTATCATTAAAAAAAATCATATACTAGCATATTCAACAATCTCCCTCTTTTAATGATAAGAAACATATAATTAAAAAATTTGAACAATAAATTGATAGTGGCACCATAAATAACGTCATCAATATATATTTGAACAATCAAAAGATCATCGTTTTCATGCAACAGAAATAGTATGGTGTCTACACAGCCCTTTTTGAACTCATTTTCAAGGAGATAAGTGCTAAGACATTCATAGCAAGCTCTAGGGGCCTGTTTTAATCCATACAATGCTTTCTTAAGTTTATATACATGATAAGGATATTCATGACTTTCAAAACCTTCTGGTTGTTCAACAAACATATCTTCTTTCAAAATTCCGTTAAGAAAAGCACTTTTAATATCCATTTGTCTTAGTTCGAATCCTTTATAGCAAGTAAAAGCTAACAATATCCTAATGGACTCTAGTCTTGCTATTGGTGCAAAAGTTTAATCAAAATCAATTCCTTCAATTTGAGTATAACCTTTAGCAACTAACCTAACTTTATTCCTAATCAATTTCCATATTCATCGTATTTATTTTTTTAAATCCATTTTGTTCCTACAACTAGATAATCATTAGGTCTAGGTGCTAGAATCCAAACATTATTTCGCTCAAATTGATTTAGCTCTTCTTGCATAGCCATAAACCAATTTTTATCACTAAGAGCTGTATCTATGTCTTTGGGTTCAATTTCTAAGATAAATCCACTGTATAGACACAAATCACACAAATTTCTAAAGGAGGAACGAGTTTGAATACATGCGATATGATTTCCTATTATCAACTCTAGAGGATGATCTGCTTTGAATTTCAATTTCTCCGAATCCAGATTCCTTCGGACTTCTTTTGTGGTTGTAGTTTCTTTTGGTTTTTCATTTTCATCTTTTCCGTTCTCCTCTTCAACATTGCTTTTGATTATTTCCTTGTTTTGATCATCAATGCCTTCATCAAATTTCACATTGATTGACTCACCAACTGTTTTAGTCCTTCTGTTATAGACTCTATAAGCTTTGCTTCTAGAAGAATATCCCATGAACATGCCTTCATCAATTTTTGCTTCAAATTTTCCTAATTGATCACCGGTATGGAGAATATAGCACGGACACCCAAAAACTTTGAATTATGCAATGTTTGGTATATTTTTGAACCATAGCTCATAGGGTGTTTTCTTAAGAATCGGTCTAATCATAACTCTATTCATTACATAACAAGCGGTACTTACTGCCTCTGTCCAAAAGAACAAAGGTAGTTCATACTCATTTATCATAGACCTAGCCAATTCTTGCAATGTTCGATTCTTTCTCTCGACTACCCCATTTTGTTGTGGAGTATGTGGAGCAGAGAATTCATGTTTAAATTCATTTTCATCACATAAAATTTCAAATTCTCCACCATGATCACTTCTTAACGAAATGATAGAAACTCCTTTTTCATTTTGAACCAATTTTGTGAATTTAGTGATGTATGAAAAGGTTTCTGACTTTTAGCTAAGAAATATACCCATGTATATCTTGAGTAATCATCAACCAACACAAAACAATATTTCTTACCACCTAAGCCAGCAATGTCGTTAGGTCCAAATAGATCCATATGAACTAGTTCAAGAATTCTAGATGTGCTTACAGTGTTTTTGGCATGAAAAGCTGATTTATTAAGTTTTCCCATAGTACATGCTTTAGATAGATTTTGTGTTTCAAAATCATGAGATGGTAAACCTTATACCAAGTCTTTCGTCTTAATTTGTTCAATAAATTCGTACTAGCATGTCCTAATCGTATGTGCCATAGGTTTACTTCTACATCCTTAGCTATTAGACATTTTGAAAGAGTAAGATCATCAAAAGTTAGAGAATATATATTACCATTCCTTTTACCTAAAAACAATATTTCTTTTAATGATTGATCAACTATTTTGCATAAGTTAGAGTCAAAAATAACATTCATTCCTTTATCACATAGTTGGCTGATTGATATCAAATTGTGGTGCAGATTTTCAACATATAATACGTCGTTTAAGGTAAATGTATTGTGACCTACTTTACCTTTACCTACAATTCTACATTTGTCATTGTTACCCGTTGTGACTCTGCCACCTCTGTACTTTTCTAGGCTAAGGAACTTTGATTTGTCGCCTGTAATGTGCCTGGAATAGCCAGAATCCAGATACCATTGTTGTTGTTCCTTAGCCTGACAGCATACCTACACAAGGAAAGAATTTAATGACCTATTTGTTTTTATAGGTCCATGATTGTTAATGATAAAAGGTTTTATAAATATGTTTATGTAGACCCAAAACTATTTATATTTGTTCCTTTTGGCACCCAAATTTGTTTAACTTTAAGGCATTTTATATTTGTGCCTTTTGGAATCCATATTGGTATGAGTTTTACGTTTTTGGGTCTATACCAACAAATGTTTTAATTGTGTCCAATTTTTCTAAAAATTATGCACTCAGATTTGACTTGATTAATTTTTCTTCTAACAAGCTCAAGTTAATTATATCTAAGTCCTTGTCTATTTGTACTAAAAGTTTGTTTCCCTAATAGCAAATTAAGATCTTTCTTATTTGGAAAATTTTCCTGAAGTTGTAGATAGTTTTTGGACTTATGTTTTGAGAGATTCATTTTCGTTCAACAATTGACTGCACTTTTTAATAGATTTTTCTCTCTTAGTATTTTCACTTTCTTTTATTAAAATCAGAATTTCATTTTTCAATGTTTTAATTTTAATTTCTGATTTTTAATTTCTTCTTCAAGTGATGGACACTTATTACACGTAGGGCACTTGTTTTGATAGTTTTTAACAAATTGATCAAGCTGTGTATTTAATTCTATCAAACTATCACTTTGTGATTCAATTTAAGCATACTTCTCCCTAAATCGTTCAAAACAGCCATTTACTTCGTCAAAATATATAAGTAATTCTGAATGAGTAAGTTTTGATACCTCGCTTGGCTCGTCGTCATCACTATCAGTTATTTCTCTGTGAAGACATAGATTTTCTTTTTCACTCTTACTGCCAGTGCTATCATTTTCATTTTCATCACTTTCATCCCCAGTGGCTGCAAAACCTCTCCTATTCTGTTTCTATCTCTGGCTGAGTTGATTTTAAGGACAATTTGGCTTGATATGGCCTGGTTTATTACATTTGTGGCAGATTATCTCTTGTTTTTTGAGTTGTCTAGGACTTTGTTGATTCTGCTCTTTAGTTGATGATTTTTGGCCGGATTTCCATATTTACGGTTCCACTTTTTTAATCTCTTTATTAATAGTGCCAGTTCAGCTTCACCATCATCATCATCGTCTTCACTTTCAGTTGTTCCTTTGAGAGCTATCAATTTCTTTCGAGTATCACCTCCTTCACGCTCTTCCGTGAATTTTATTTCTAGCTCATAAGTGGTGAGATTCTCAATAAGTTCTTCAACTTTAATCTATTTCATACCCTTTTATTCTTGAATAGCAGCGACTTTGGCTTTAAAATTTCGTGGATCTGAGCATTTTTCGGACTATTTCCAACTCTATGTATGATTTTCCAAGAGCTTTTGATTTGTATATGATATTGGAAAGTCGTCTACTGGAAATTCCTCCATACATCTCTTTGACATTTTCTTCCTTAGCTATTGTAAAATTCTCATATTCGCTACTCAGCATGGCAAGGCGAGATTCCTTGACCTGAGATGTTTCTTCATGGTCACTTCAAGTGTGTGCCATATTTCCTACGCAGTTAGACAATGTGAGACACGATTAAATTCAATTTGATCCAATGAACAAATAATAAAATTCATAGCTTTAGCATAGTCTATTTTCAAGATCTATCCATTGATCCATCGATTTATCTATTTCTTGATTATCTACTACTATAGTTGGCGCTTTATAACCAGTCTCAACAATATTCCACTCATCAATAGTTTTCAGCAAAAATTTCAATCTATTTTTCCAGCAAGCATATTCACCATTGAACATTGTTAGTCTAACTACGGACTGACTCACAGCAAAAGCACTATTAAAGAAGCCATTTTAAAATTTCAAATTTTAAAAAAAAAATTGATTTTTGAAAAATCAAATTTTAAAAGCAAACTTTGTTCCTATCTGATATCACTTGTAGAATCGATTTCAACCTAGAGGGGCGTGAATAGGGTGAAACTAATATTTATAAAAATTTAATGCGTATATATAAAATAATCGCAGCACTGATAATAGTAGAATAATAGCAATACCGATAATAGCATAATATAAAAAGCAAAAATAGAACAACACTGATTTACCCAGCTTCAGCAAAACCTTGCCTATGTGTTTCCCCCAAGGTTTCTACTAGAAATTAAGTGGTCTGACGCTTACACATGTAAACTCATGACACCCGCTATCGACTAACCTAACTCTACGCTGAAAACCATGCCACAACTCAGCCACTGAGTTTTGAATTATCGAACTACATCACCATAGTTCGTTTACTAGTCACACGATTAGAAAATTACAAGTTTTAAAAAGAATTACAATATAAAAACAAACTAAAAAACAAAAAACATCATTTAAATAAAATAAATCCCAAAAGAAACGCCAGCCCAAAATAAAATAGAAATGAATTCCTCTTTTACCTGTTTGTACTATTCGGCTGTATCTTTCTTCTCTTTGCGTTAAAAAAATGACTGCTTTCTTCTTTTTTCGATCTGAAATTAGAGCTTCTGATAAATTGAAGACGTCGATTATTTGTTGGTGGATTATAATGGCTATTGCTTTGATTTGCTTCGGCAATCGACTCACTTTGATTTGCACACGGTTGCTTTAATTCGTCGAGTTCGGTATGAACTGGTATGTGATTTTCTGTATTATTTCGTTGATATGATTGAACTCGATCGATTGGAATGCCGATGATGACTTGGGATTTTATAGGAATCAATTTCCCTAATTATCGTTCTTATATATTTCACTGAATTCGTCCTTGGCAATTGATTTTCGTTTGGATGCTTGTGATGTTTTCTGACTTCTTCAATTCGTATAATTTGCTGTTTACTTGATTAACACGGCTTTGATTCTGACTTGTTCGATTCCTTGGCCACCACGGCTTTGAATTCTGGATTTTGTTCCGTTCTTTTTGCTGTTGACATCGGCCACTTTGAATTTTGTGACAATATTTACTTGTATGATTTTTGTTAACAACTGGCTTTCACTCCGACTTGTTCAAACTCTACTAGACTTGGTTCCAATTTTTGCTGGCTTCGATTATGATATTTGATTTTTCTGACTGCGCTTCGGTTGATTGCAATGTCTACTTGTTTCATAGTTGAGTTTTGTTGCACTATGTAACTTGCTTGAATTTGTAGTCTTTGGTATTTGACTTCATTTGCTCATTCGAGCTGTCGTCTTCATGTTGACAGATTTGGTGTAAATGTATGCACTGAGTTGTTGCTTCGAGAATTGCTTCTTGGTTGCACTGTCCATTTCCTGGAAACACCTTTTTACATATTGAAGTTTGGTTTGCACTCGTGTTCATCATGTAGTCTGGTCTCTATTGCATTGATTTTGTTAATTTTGTACTTGAGCACTTGTTAGAGATGTTGAGTTCACTTAAGCTTGTTTTCATTTGTACTCACTGAAATTTTTAGTCGAGGCATGCTCCAGCCATTAAAACTTGACCATTCTGTTTTTGTTTTTGTATTGCATCTGAGTTGAACCAAGCATTGGCTCGAATTTGACCTTGTTCTAATATCGTGAATTTATTTGTGATGCATTGAGTTGAACCTAGCTTTGGCTCGGGTTTAACCTAGTGCTCACCTGTCCCTGCAGTTTTGTCAAGTGTATATCGGTGAGCACGAACTTATGGCATGTACAGTGACACACGGTGCATGTCACTGGTTGTTCATGTTTGATGAATTCAAAATTAAATGTTGACGAACAACCCAAATAACTAAAACAAATAATTTTTTCAAACCACATTTTATTTTACACTATAAAAATATTTCATTTTCAATTTTACTGCATCAATATTTATTTTACAGATAGCTCAGATGCTGGATACAAATTGGAGTATGGTTGAAGAACAAGTACGAGTGAACGAGTGATATGTAGTGAGGTGCAGATGTAAATAAAAAATTATGATGTAATCGAATTTGCATTGAAATTGAAATTGCATATATAGTGAGAGCATAAATTTGTACTATTTAAAATTGTACTGAAATATTTGTTTGAATAAAATATTTATTTGAATTTAAATTCTATGTTAACTATTTTATTCAACAAATATTTATTTAAAATAGTACAATATCAAATACATTTAAATAAATATATATTTATTATCATCAAACAAAAATTGTATACTAGCATATTCAACACGAAATAAAATAACAGTATAGCATATAATATCATATCAGATGATGTAACAGGTATATGAACAGCATTTAACATCATATAAATATATCACAAGCATGTATGAACATAACATATCAGTTTTACATATTAACTTTTTATCATTTCACAATTATAAAAGTACGTACGTCGAGAGTGATAACTCGCCTTTTAAAAGCTAGAAAACAAATTCAAAACACAATCTAAACTCCACAAAGAACGAAAAGGCACGACAAAGCACGACTATATTTTTGAGTGAATGAAGAGTCAGATCCAAATCTTGTATGCAAACAAATACAACATATGTAAGAATATATTTCAATACAAAAGAATAAAAATCAAAACAATGGAAATATGAGATAAAAGTGACACAACCTTTGATCTAACCCACAAGTGGGCTCGGCCATGTCTCAATGGGATAGATCACATCATGTATGCTCGACCAAGATGATTTCTAAGACATGTAGGCTCGGATAAAGGAGCAATAATGCATGGCTATGGCTTGGAAATTGAAGAGATGGAAGTTACAACACTAGGAAGGCAAAAGAGGCAAGGGGTTTGGGTCCATATAGGTTCGGCCATAGACTTCATGGCTCGGCCATGTTTGGATCTTCGTCAAGGCACACGGCTAGGCTATGTTTGTGGTCATGGTATGTGGATGTGGGGTTTTGTATATTGGTGGTCGAGGCTTATACAAGAGGTAGTGGTGAACAAGAGGGCTTGGCTATGGTGGAAACAAGGAGATGGTCATTTATTTCCTCTTGGTGGTAACGGCCTATGGGTGGAGGAGGTGATGATGGTCGGCATGGTGGTGTGGTGGAGATGGTGAGGTCGGCTAGGAGGTGGAGGCCGAGCTAACATGAAGACAAAACAAAGAAAACAAAAATTGAAAAGAGGAGAAAAAAGAAGGAAGCCATGGACTAGATCTTGCTGCAAATTTTTTCACACAAACGAATTTGAGGAGGCGACAGACTTTTCACGTGAAATAAAAAGGAGGAGGTGGCTAGTGTTTCCAAAGATTTGAACGGCTATGGGCCATAAAGTGGTCGGCTAGAACAAAAGTGAAAATGAAAAGGCAAGGGAAAAGAAAAAGGCAAGAATAAAAACAAGTAACCTATGTCTCTTGAAATTTCTAAGCTATTATTAAAAATAAAACCAATCAAAAATCAAATGAATATAATCAAAGTTTATACAAATTAAAATAATAAATAAAAATTAGAGAAATAAACATAGAAAAATAGAAAATTACATATAGAAAATCATTGCATGTAAAACACTGTATTTTATCTAATTTAAAAAGTATAAATCGGAATTTAACGAAACGAAAAGCAGTATGGATATCAGAATTATATCCAGCTTCAAATAAAAAGATTATAATTTAAAAATTCAAATTTAAAATTTTCAACTGTGGTCAAAATTTGACTTTCAATTGATCAAAATATAAAATTTTCTGAAAATGTTTATTTTATTACATTTGGAAAATAATTTATAAACAAAATCCAAAATTTCATTGAAAAATTCCAAATTTTCAAATTTTCAAATAAATAAAATCTAAGTTTTTAAATAAAAATTTAATTAAAAATATTTCAACATTATGGATTATTACACTCTCCCCCACTCAAAACCTTTCGTCCCCGAAAAGGAACGAGACACGGAAAACAAAGAAAACAAGATAGAACGTTATAGTATCTAGACAAGATGGGAAGAAGATTGAAGGTATACCCAATAACTGTCATTATAGGTAAATTCAACAAGATGGAGATGGTCTTCCCGAGAGCCTCCATAATCCAAAACACAAGCACGAAGAAGATCCTCTAGAAACTAATTCATTCTTTCCATTTGACCGTCAGTCTACGGATGGTAAGTAGTGCACAGATTCAAGTGAGTACCAAAGATTCTTGAAAAGTTTCCAAAAATAACAGGTGAAGATAAGTTCTTCTGGAAGGAAGAACTATAGGAAGGACTTCAGAAATAAGATCAATCCGGAATTCCATTTCCCGCTGTAGGATGCAGAAGAACAGGAGCATCCTGAAAGAAAAGAGATTGGAAAACAAGATAAGATAATAAATTTAAAACCATGAAAATTCCAACTTAAATTAATAATTGATTTCTCCTAAGTTAAATAAATCTTAACAATCTCTAATTCCATTATCTTATCATCTAATTATCGATTTATAAAATCATGAATTTGGAAAAAAAATCATTTATTAGACTCATAATTTATTCAATAAATTTAATTCTTCTTTATTCCAAGTTGTTATTAAATTTATTCCACTTAATATATCTAATCACATACATTAAGTGTATTTACATTTTATTATAACGAATCCAATTTATTTATAAAGTCCCTTAACACCATTTATATCGTAAATTATTCAATTAACTCTTATTCTATTTACCTTTATTAATCTTTTATAACTAAAATTTAAGTGTATAACATTTACTATGAACACTCAAATTTATTTATAAAATCCTTTTTATATTGCATATTATCCGATTACATTGTTAACTTTTAATAATTAAGGTAAGTTATATTGGAACGCAATTGAATATTATAAAAATAAATTTTTTTCCAATTCAATTATTCAAGTTTACACATTTATTCAAAATTTTGGTTTCATTTTATAATTGAAATCATCCTTTAAGATAAAATTTTAGGAATTAAATTTCCGATCAACTTCAAACTATTTTAAAGATAAATAAATAAATATATATAATACATATCCAATCAAGTTAGAAATCGTATACCCATATATGTTATAAACCAAGTCATATTTTAGAAATTCAAATCAATTGAATTCGCGATAGCAAGACTGTAGCAAAACTAAAGAATGGTCTCTTCACTTCAAAACTCAAAAATGAATGTCGATGATGATGTAGTCATCACCGAAATTATTTTCCAACGGCAAAGAAAAGAGCACTGATTTACAAATTAAAAATTCTTTGAAATAATTTCTATTTGAAATACTTTAAATAATACACCCTTTAAAACTTTAAACACAAAGTTTGAAACCATCGAAAATTTAAATTCTTATTTTCTTGTTTTAAATTCATTTGAATTTCCAAATTAATTTATAGCCATGTTTATAATTCAATTATTTATTTATGAAACAAGATTTAATGGTTACAAGCTATATATACGGAGTCAAATATTATTTCTTAACATCCAATTCAATTAACTATCAAAAATTCAGAAAATTATATATATATATATATAAAAATAATACAACTATACATAATTTATTTCGTTTACTAAATTTGAAAACTATATTGTGTCAGTTTGCTCCGTTCAAGTGTTTCGGAGTTCCTATCGATAGCGTTGATGAGATGAATCGATCGAAAACCCAAATCAACATCAACAACTCAAACAATGCAATATAAAAAAAATTAAGTATAGATTCACAAATACAATATGCAGGAATAGATTTCAAAGCAAGGGTAGAGATTCAAATTTGATTAAATCTAATCAAAGGAAATTTTGATTTGAGGATAAGTTGGAACAAAAGATAAGATGATTGAACAACGGAATAAGGGAAACGGATAAGCTTATATAAATCGTGGGCAACCTTAACCGGGTCAACCCGCCTTCAAGAATTAGATCGATGTGGAATTCTGAGGCAAATCTACATTTGATCTCAAGAGATAGAATTCAGCATATCGATACTATTATCTAAACCGAGGATATATAAATATCCGGTGAATCAATGCCTATTGTAAAGGAGCTTTAACCCTTTTACAAGTCATTTGAAGATTGGCGAGACCGCCGATTCATTACAAAGATCATTCGAAGTTGAGTCATGGGATACTCTAGAATCAAAAGAAGATGAATAATGGGGAACAATAATGAACTTTGGAACCGTAGGGAACATTCCAAAATTCAAAGGAAACCGGGTCGAAGAGAAAGAGATTCAAGCTCGAATGAAAGTGATTCTGTAAATAAATTTACCATATATGCTAAATTTGCTTAGAGCCCCGCTCTGATACCAACTGTAACGACCTGCTATTTTGGACCATTCAAATCGACAATAAAACCACACATGTCTGACTTGAATAGCTCAAAATACCGAATTGTTAATTTAAAATTTGGCAAAACTCAAAATATACAGTAAATAAATAAATCACAGAGCAATATAATGTAGCGGAAGAAAGAGATAGTAGTTTATGAAGCTACTATATATATACATCAGAGTTAAACAACTATAACAGAATTGACAAGATACAATAGAAGTAACAAGATAATAATCAAGTACAAAGCTGAATACAACACTGGAATCAACTGGATAACTGGAATCATCTGGATAACTGAAATGAAATAGATAGCTGGATCTTCAAGCAAAGCTCCAACTCCGAAGGTGAGTCTCAAATGTTGTATCACTCAGTCTGACCCGAGCATAAAGAAAAACATAAAATACTTGAGTCGGGACATACATACTTATACAATGTAAACTAATTCAAGTGAACTGTAATAAAATGTGCAAGTAACTTAAAGGATGTTTGGGACCGCCCATCCTCTAAGGATCCGTTAAACTATTTACTATATAGTAATATTTCGCTATTATAGTAATGTCTATAGTAAAAAAACTTACTTTTAAATAGCGTTAAGGAGTTACCCATATAGCCCTTAACACGTTATAGTCTCAGTAGTTCATCCAGTATCATAGTACCTCCGGATCGGGAAGCCACCAGAGGATACTCCATGGGCTACGGGGGAAAACCAAACTCGTACAAGGCACATTAGGGTAGGTGACACGGCACAACTAAGTAATGTCAGGGGAGATATACCAATTACGCTTCTGGACCGGTGGTAACGCGTAGCAGCTACTACAGCCCACCTCTAGCCACACCCTAAAATCGAAGGGCCCCAATCAATCACAAAGTAATAGAATGGTATCGAAGCAGTGTGTCCGTTAAGAGGAGCTACCTCCTTAGCCCGTCAATTGCTCCTGTTTTAGCCATATTATGCCAATTCACAGGAGTCGGGTCCACGTATATACCTCAAAGGGACGTCGCCACCATCCTACTTCATTATGGAATCTCCACCGTGTACATGGCTGTTAAAGTGGTTTTCCGAACCGACAGAGAGTATGCCCATATCGGATCCTGGTCTCTTCAACAACCAACCGTTATTATAACCCATGTATATTTATTTCAAAACATTTCTATTCCACCTTTTAAAATTAAATACCATTACTTTCCAAAATAATATCCACTCCAAAACTAAATATTATATTATTTCATTTCAAAACAAAATCAATATATCATTTCCCTTTCAAAACCAAAGTAATAATATATCATTTAAATTCCAACCAAATCAATATATCATTTTAATAAGACCCAAATTTCAAGTCACTGAATATTTCCTTTAATTTATTAAATTTGAAATATTCCTAAAAATTATCTTAAACCAAACCACTTTGAAATATTGTCATTTGGAAATCATAAAAATTAGTAAAATCATAACACTTTAAAACATTCATTTAAACCATTAAAAATCAATGTTAGTATCTTCCAAAACAATATTCATTTAAACCATTCAAAAATATCAATATTAATATCTTTCAAAACAATATTCATTTAATCCATTAAAATATCAATATCACCTAATATTCCTTCGAAAGTTGTAACATTTCCAAGTTCATTCCTTCCAAGAACATTTTATCATTATTAATATATCAATCGAATTTTCCTTGTAGATCTATTCATTTAGGTATCGATTAACTATGATTTTCAAGTTGAATAAATTTTATTACAAAATATCCAGTTAAAGCTGTATTCCATTTTATCAGTTCAATATACATTATTTATTATACAAAACATGTCCATTTCATAAAGTAAAATTCATAACAATTACTATGTGAGATTTAAAACTTCTATAGTGAGTCAAATTCAATTATTAAGTTATTTATCATCAATAAAGATCTTTAAATTCCCATTTAAAACCAAATAAAGATTTTTAAATTGCAGTTTAAACCAATTATCAACTTATAAATTTTAACTTGTTGAAAGCCAATATATCTTTATATTTTAAACCATTAATTCCAATTTTTAAATTAAAATTTCATATATTCTAAAAATCCAAAATAATTAATAAATTTTTAGGAAAATATTATTTTAAAAATATTAACCATCGGCCTGTATAATATTTTCTAACCTAGGTCAAGTGATACAGATATGTATCATTTCAATCCGTAATTTAGAAAAGAAAATCCAGGTTCTATCATTTCAAACCCACAATCCCAAGTAAAATAAATACAATAAAAATCACTCGAGCCTATCATTTTAGCTCATAATGATTTTTCCTTATTATAAAGTCTGTTCGGGTATGTATCATTTCAACCTATAGTGATAGGGAACTTGCAGTGTGATCGACAGGAAATAAAATAACAGTATAGCATATAATATCATATCAGATGATGTAACAGGTATATGAACAACATTTAACATCATATAAATATATCACAAGCATGTATGAACATAACATATCAGTTTTACATATTAACTTGTTATCATTTCACAATTATAAAAGTACGTACGTCGAGAGTGATAACTCGCCTTTTAAAATATGGAAAATAAATTCAAAACACAATCTAAACTCTGCAAAGCACGAAAAGGCACGACAAAGCATGACTATATTTTTGAGTGAATGAAGAGTCATATCCAAATCTCGTATGCAAACAAATACAACATGTATAAGAATATTTTTTAATACAAAATAATAGAAATCAAAACAATGGAAAATATGAGATAAAAGTAACACAACCTTTGCTCTAACCCATAGGTGGGCTCGGCCATGTCTTAATGGGCTAGATCACATCATGTATGCTCAGCCAATATGATTTCTAAGACATATAGGCTCGGCTAAAGGAGCAAGAATGCACGGCTATGGCTTGGAAATTGAAGAGGTGGAAGTTACAACACTAGAAAGGCAAAAGAGGCAAGGGGTTTGGGTCCACAAATGTTCGTCCATAAGCTTCATGGCTCGGCCATGTTTGGATCATGGTCAAGGCACACGGCTAGGCTGTGTTTGTGGTCATGGTATATGGATGTGGGATTGTGTGTGTTGGTGGCCGAGGCTTATATAAGAGGAAGTGGTGAACAAGAGGGCTTGGATATGGTGGAAACAAGGAGATGGTGATCTATTTCCTCTTGGTAGTCACGGCCTATGGGTGGAGGAGGTGATGATGGTCGGCATGGTGGTATGGTGGAGATGGTGAGGTCGGCTAGGAGGTGGAGGCCGAGCTAACATGAGGAAGAAACAAAGAAAACAAAAATAAAAAAGAGGAGAAAGAAGAAGGAAGCCATGGACTAGATCTTGCTGTAAATTTTTTCACGCAAATGAATTTGAGGAGGTAAGAAACTTTTCACGTGAAATAAAAAAGGAGGAGGCGGCTAGGTTTTCCAAAGATTTGAACGGCTATGGGCCATAAAGTAGTCGGCTAGAACAAAAGAGAAAATGAAAAGGCAAGGGAAAAGGAAAAGGAAAGAATAAAAACAAGTGACCTATGTCTCTTGAAATTTCTAAGCTATTATTAAAAATAAAACCAATCAAAAGTCAAATATATATAATCAAAGTTTATACAAATTAAAATAAGAAATAAAAATTAGAGAAATAAACATTGGAAAAATAGAAAATAAAATATAGAAAATCCTTATGTGTAAAATGTTATCCCGCCTTTTGGCAAGGCCGTGATACCAAATGATTGATCGAAAACCAAAGACAGTTCGTCTCAAAGATTGGTTATACATTGCTTCGCTATGGATATCGATGAATTTTGTCCGAGTCCGGATCGGGCCACAATTGACCATACATGTCAAGCAAGACCATAAAAGCCAGCGTTTCAAATTTCAGATTAATCGGAGTTCGTATGAATGAGATATGATCGATGCAAGTTGGAGAAAATATGATGTTCGTATCCATCATATTCGTATCCATTAGGATGAGCCCGCCTCGATCAATTAGAATCCATCATGTTCGAATCGATCCACCATCACACTGTTCGAATCCATTGAACTCAGCCACTTCGTATCGATCAGGGCTCTCTTACTTAGCAGCCCTGTTCGCATAAAGCATTGGTCAACTTCGTACACATCGGCAAGCGTTTGTTCGAATTGATCAGGATACGCCACTTCGTATCCATCGAAGAAGTATGCTTGCTCGTAAAAATCTACCCAAAGTTATTGTTTGAATCCATCGAGGCTCGTTAGTTCGTACCCATCGATCGTACCCATCGCGTTTGATCGATACGAACTTGGCTATTTTTATCGATACGAACGAGCCTACCTCCATCGATACGTATTGGCAACTGTTATCGAATAGAACAAGGCAACGGTCATCGAATCAAACGAGGCGAAGTTCATGGATGCGAAACGGTCAACTCAGAGCAAAAGGCAGATCGATGCGAGATGTGCATGCCACGTCGTCTCGAAGTCATGTGCATCCATCGAAATGCAACGAAATTTTCACAGAAGCTTATGTGCAAGCTAAAGAACAATCCTGCTGAGTTTTGGCTCGATTGGGTCATTTTTTGATGGATACAAAACCGTTTCGTATCGATCACAGATCGAGTCAAAACTTTGTGGGGTCGGTCGCGTGGGCCCACTTACGTGCCAGAAGAAGTCTTCCAAAGTTTTAGCGCGATATCAGCCTCCTACGCCTATAAATAGCCCCCTGAAGCCTATGGAAAAGGGATCTTGGGCTATTCGACGTCCAGACTCTACCGGATTCAATTCTACATCTTTCTATCACCATTTTATTCAAACTTCAGGGCTATAATCTATTGTAATCTACTGTAACAGATTGAAATCATCAAGTGAATCAATAAAGCTATCAAGTTCAGAGTGGACGTAGGCAAGATCGCCGAACCACTATAAAATCTGTGTTGTTTGTTGCTTTCATTTGAATTTTTCTGAGTGATTTCCATACGTGTTATTCATCTAAGATCTGCGATTGTGAATTATCAACTATTGGGTGTTTGTGACCAATTTTGGCGCAAACATTTTGGTGCTTTCACTGAGAAGGCTAATTCAGGAGTTCTATCATTTGAGAATTGAATTAGAAGGTTTAGAGATTCAGATCAAAAGAGTCATGACGAGACAATCAAGTAGAAGACAAAGGGCTGATAGGAGTCAGCATGAAGGGAGTCAAGAGGCTTCTTCAGGCACAAATCAGGCATCGATCTTCATCACCAGGGATGAGATGGAGGCAATGATGTAGAGATAAGAGGAGATGATCCCGAATTTGTTTCAACAGATTGGGCAACTTGGAGCGCAGAATCGAGGAGCAGACGGAGTTCAGAATAGAGCAGGACCATCCGGCGTAGCAGCAGGACTAGGGGGCACACACTTAGAGCATGTTGATCCAATCCCGGGGAGAGAGAGGAGCATCGGGTGGACTCGAATAACACAGCATTGGCAGAGAAGAGGAAGCTCATCCAGGAGCACGGATTCCAGAATTCCCTCGTGAACTCGGGGGGCAGGTCGAAGGGAATGGAAGAGGATTACAGCTAGGAGACAATGACAGGTTGGTGGAGATGGTCAGATAGGCTATGAGAGGCAGATTGGTAAACAAAGGCTGGGAGGATGTGAATAGAAGTCCTTTTACCACAGCAATCAGGCAAGCTAGGAACCCATCGGATTTTATGCTACCATCATTGGATATGTATAATGGGAGGACAGACCCTATGGTTCACCTGACAAAATATATGAGGCATATGGAGGTTTTGGGGGCATCAGAGGAGGTCATGGCACGGTGCTTCCCATTGTACCTGACGGATATTGCGGCATTATGGTTTAGGCAGCTGGAGAGCGGATCTATCGCGACATGGAATGATTTGACTGAAAGGTTTATGAGGCAATTCAGGTTCTACATTTCGAGACCTAAGAATGTGATGAGTTTGGCAGCACTGAAATAAAGAGATGGGGAGTCTTTGAGAAGCTTTTTGACACGATTCAATGCAGCTGCAGCATCGGTGGATCGACCGAATCCATCCATAGTCATGATGGCAGCTGTATCGGGCATAGCTGATGGCACGGAATTCAAGAATTCACTGACAAGAGATCCTCCTATGGATCTAGGAGAATTTTATCATGATGCTGAAGGATTTTTACGGTTAGAGGATGCAAATGTTGAAAGAGAGGAAGGAGAGGGAATCGATGTTTATGCGGTTAAAGGCGGAAATCCTACTGAAAAAGGTGCAGAAGCAAGCAAAGGGAAACGAAAGACTGAGGGTAACAACAATAGATCAACACGGCCATGAAAAGAACCAAGATTCACCTCATATACGGAGCTAAACGAAACTTTGGAGCGGATCTACCAGGACACCAAGGGACAGGTTCCTTATCGAAAGCCGATGAGGAGAGATCCGACTAGCAACGAGAGAAGGTCAAACAAGTATTGCTCTTTCCATGAGTTGAATGGTCACAGCACAAACGATTGCGGACACCTGAAAGCCAAAATCGAGGGGCATATCCGAAATGGCTTGCTATCGCATTATGTGAGAAGGGGAGTCACAACGGTGGAACAAGAGCGACCACCGCCTGCACCAACGAAAAATGGCTTACGATCGAGACGTCAGCTGATTATTAATTGATTGAAATAATTATGGACGAGTGGCAAACTCCACACCGCTACGATTAAGTTGTTTACACATATAAAGGACCGCGAACGATCCTCAGGCATGCTCTGGTACGACTCTAAATCATATCGATGTGGGTGTTTGCGCTCTGACGCCGCTGTTTTGCTTTTGTTTTCTACTTCTTATGTTTGGATTTGATTTTGTTGGACATTTCTATTGAAAATCTCGGTTGAATGGATATTTAGTTTTGATAATTCTGAAACGGCTAAGTTGCTTACAGATGTACGGGGTCGCGAACGGTCCTTAAGCATGCTCTGAGATAGCGACAAACCGCCTTGACAAACGATACAGAAATCCACTTGAACGTGAAATTTGGTATCGATAATACTAAGTCCCTTCCGGGCACACTCATTTGCCGCGAACGGCATCCGACCTCGAACGGGCACATTTCGCCACGAACGGCACCCGATCGCGAACGATCACCATTTTCCGCGAACGGCATCCGACCGAGAACGGTCCCATTTCACCTTTTGCCGTGAACGGCATCCGACCGCGAACGGTGCCATTTCACCATTTGCTGCGAACGGCATCCGACCGCGAACGGTCCCATTTCATCATTTGCCGCGAACGAAAGCGACCGCAAACGGTCCCGTTTCACCTAAAATGGCATACGATCCCGAACGATCGTCATTCGAGCTCATATGAAACTATCGAGTTCTTTACAGGTTGTTGACAGGATATGAACATCCAGCTTATGGCATTACAAAACACACCTTCCTATCGCAAGGCATGTTTTGGGGGGATAGTGTTATCTCACCTTTTGGCAAGGCCGTGATACCAAAAGATTGATCGAAAACCAAAGACGGTTCGTCTCAAAGATTGGTTATACATTGCTTCGCTATAGATATCGATGAATTTTGTCCGAGTCCGGATCGGGCCACAATTGACCAGACATGACAAGCAAGACCATAAAAGCCAGCATTTCAAATTTCAGGTTAATCGAAGTTCATACGAATGAGATATGATCGATGCAAGTTGGAGAAAATATGATGTTCGTATCCATCATATTCGTATCCATTAGGATGAGTCCACCTCGATCAATTCGAATCCATCACATTCGAATCGATCCAGCATCACACTGTTCGAATCCATTAAACTCAATCACTTCGTATCGATCAGGGCACTCTTACTTAGCAGCGTTGTTCGCATAAAGCATCGGTCAACTTCGTATCCATCGGCAAGCGTTTGTTCGAATCGATCAGGATACGCTACTTCGTATCCATAGAAGGAGTATGCTTGCTCATATCGATCTACCCAAAGTTATTGTTCGAATCCATCGAGGCTCCTTAGTTCGTACCCATCGATCGTACCCATCACGTTTGATCGATATGAACTTGGCCATTTTTATCGATACGAACGAGCCTACCTCCATCGATACGTATTGGCAACTGTTATCGAATCGAACAAGGCAACGGTCGTCGATACAAATGAGGCGAAGTTCATGGATGTGACACGGTCAACTCAGAGCAAAAGGCGGATCGATGCGAGATGTGCGCACTACGTCGTCTCGAAGTCACGTGCATCCATCGATTCGAAGACTTGGATTCGAAGTGATGGACTCGAAGCAAACAGCCAACCGAGAAACTTCAACTCGTATCGATCATAACTCACAGTCCACCAATCCAAATGCAACAAAATTTTCACAGGAGCTTACGTGCAAGCTAAAGAACAATCCTGCCGAGTTTTGGCTCGATTGGACCATTTTTTGATGGATACGAAATCGTTTCGTATCGATCACAGATCGAGTCGAAACTTGGTCGGGTCGATCGCGTAGGCCCACTCACATGCCAGAAGAAGTATCCCGAAGTTTGAGCGCGATATCAGCCTCCTACACCTATAAATAGTTCCTTGAAGCCTATGGAAAAGGGATCTTGGGCTATTCGACGTCCAGACTCTGCCGGATTCAATTCTACATCTTTCTATCACCATTATATTCAAACTTCAGAGCTATAATCTACTGTAACATATTGAAATCATCAAGTGATCAATAAAGCTATCAAGTTCAGTGTGGACGTAGGCAAGATCGCCGAACCACTATAAAATCTGTATTGTTTATTGCTTTCTTTTGAATTTTTCTAAGTGATTTCCATACGTGTTATTCATCTGAGATCTGTGATTGTGAATTATCAACTATTGTGTGTTTGTTACCAATTTTGGTGCAAACATAAAAGACTGTATTTTATCTAATTTAAAAAGTATAAATCAGAATTTAACAAAACAAAAAGCAGTACAGACATCAGAATTATATCCAGCTTCAAATAAAAAGATTAGAATTTAAAAATTCAAAATTAAAATTTTCAACCGTGGTCAAATTTTGACTTCCAGTTGACCAAAATATAAAATTTTCGGAAAATGTTTATTTTATTGCATTTGGAAAATAATTTATAAACAAAATTCAAAATTTCATTGGAAAATTCCAAATTTTTAAATAATTAAAATCTAAGTTTTCAAATAAAAATTTAATTAAAAATATTTAAAAATTATGGGTTGTTACAAGCTTCATCATCATGTGCTCTGATAACCTGAGCATCGGGCCCTGGAGCATCGGTGGCCACCGAAATCTTAGTTGATGTCGATTGTTGCTCTTCGGTGGCACCACTTTTTGGAGTTTGGCTGGGACTCAAAAGACCTGCGGATTTGTGAAAACAAGAAAATAAGTCCATGACTACTTGACATGGAAAATGAAACCTCTCAAAAAGTGGAGAGTAAAGCGGAATACCTACATCTGATTGATTCTCGGTTCTTGCCAGAGTACTCCCTTCTAGAATAGAGGTCGGCACTTTTGATTGATAACTAGGTTTGTCCGGATCGTAGCTTAGATCCTGTCCCAGGCTGAAAGAAATAGATGCTCCAGTTGATTGAAAGGAAAAAGGGCCCTTGGGATTTGATTCCAAAGACTCAACGATTTTTTCCATTTGCCGGAGGGTGCTCGATTGTCGAAATATCAGAGTTCGCAGGAGCAATGTCTACGGGTTCATTTCTAAGAAGGATTTCCTACACTAGTTTCTCTTCGTCCAAATCGAGTTAATCGAGGATTTTTATTTTCATTTCAACAATATATTCCCAGGCCTCGACAAGCGACTCAAGCTAACCTTAACCTAGAAAGCTCGGGTCATGGTGGAGAAGGATTTTAGCATTGTATTCAATGATCACGAGATCAAACATGTCCTTGATTTCATTTCGACCGGCTTTCTTGGCATCCTCTACCTGGGCCTCGAATTATTCTCTCATCTCACTGCGGCCTGCTTCTTTTGCCTCTTCTTTGAGGACTTTAATCTAAGCAAGTTGCTCATCAAGTTAAATCTTCAAAGTCCAGGCCTCAACAGCTTGTTCGCAATATCTTTACAATTATTCTTGAGCTTCGACTTTCTCTTCCCTCTCCTTCATACGAAGTTCTTCGAGCTCCTCAACCTGGCGGTCCAAAATATTTTCTCCTTTTGCAAAGTATCTTTTTCCAAGGCAAGTGCACCACTGTGGTTGAGAGCAGCATCAAGTTCTTTTCTGTAGGAAACCTCTAGATGGCTCATTGCTTCATATGTTTCCTTAGCACTTTTTCTGCCTTGATCAGTTTTACTATCAAGTCTGAGACCTCAATGTCTTGGTGTTTTATTATATCTTTGTCGTGGATCACCTCAAGCTTTAGCAATTGATTTCATGTTATCGCTCAATAGACACCTCAGAGATCTTCTCTGTTAAATGCTGGAATGATTAATGTTGAATAAAAACATCGTTGACGCATGCAAGAGAACTCACCTTAACGTTTCTTGGGATTGTGTGAATGTGGGTGAGGAACTTAAGCCTGTTAAATTCTTTGGGAAAATGACCTTAAGTTCAGCCAATTTCTTTGTTATGGAAGCTTCAGGAGCAGCAGTCACAAAAGATGGATCCAAAGCAATGATTAGACGTTTGCTTAACCTGCGGTCATGGAAAATGGTCTGATCGCCACTATGCACAGGAAGATTAGATTGCTCTTCCTAATGGGACGACCGAGATTAGGATTTACGTTTTGAATATGAAGATTCCCATGAGCGACGGCTTCATTCTCGGTTGTCATCCCTTTCTCTATGCCCACCCAATTCTTTGGATCCGTATTGCATCGATGAGCTCCTCAAGTGATTGAAAGGTTGAAGCGACCGAATGCCTGAGATTGAGACATTGAACCTATAGAAAACCAAATAACAAAGTATAAGTGACCATTGCATAAAAGATAAATGGAAATCGTGTGGAGAAGTGCATGTGATTGTGAGTGTCCTTGTGTTCCCCCCAACGGACTCGTTGCTGCACCATTGCTCATGAGAGTTCTCTCTCCTTTGCCGATAGGAAGAATGCTATCACTGCTTCTGGTGGAAGAATTGAGTCCATCAATGATGTTAAGGAAGTTATAAGTCATGACATCATCAGGGATTTGGAGATTTGAAAACCCTTTCATCGAGGTTTCTAAATGCTGGGAAGATGACCTTTACCGATCGAAATTATAACAAACTTTAGGTTTTTAGCGGTTTTTCTTCTACAGAGTTTCTATGCAAGTTTCTTTCTTGTCTTAGTCGATGTGCGAGGTTGGGTGCCTTGTGATGGTCCGACCACAGGCACCTTGCCCGGTACTGCATCAACATCGCCAAGCTCGTTGGTTTAGGCACCTATGATTTCGCCTTCTTTAACGACATCCTGAGTCCCCTCAACTGGGTGCATGAATTTCCCCTTCTTGTTCTATTACATTTTTTAATAGTGTAGTGCTTCCAGGAACCCCGATGTTGCATCCTTCTTCCATTAGCCGGAATTGAGATAACCAGTATGTTAGTCCCTGAGAAGTTGGTTTTGATCACAACAACCTTAGAATAAGATTATAAAATATAAATACTAACATTTGGTATCAGAGCAAGGTTTTCAAAGTTTCATAACATGAATTTTGAAAAAGCTTTTAAAATGGCTATGTTTAAAAAACTTGTTAATACTAGTTTAGAAATATTCAGATCATCATTGTCTCATGAGTCTGCATATAATCGATATTCAAATTCAAGTTGTCTACCAAAATTGTATGATGTGTAGGAAATATGTTTTATGGATGTTGAGGAATCAATCCACAATGGACAAATTGTGCAGATCAAAAAGAATAAATGGATACTCGATAGTGGATGATCTAGACACATGACTGGTAATCTGGATATGCTAAATGATATAATATAAAAAGACGGAGGACTGGTTAACTTTGGAGACAAATCAAAAGGATATGTGATTGGCATTGGCAATGATATATATACAGGTACCAAAGAATGAAGACTGTACAGTATAGAGATTCAAGAACTGATAAACTCAAGATCAAAGATATGAAGATTCAAGACTCATGAGTATCAAGATTATCAAGAGTTCAAGATTTCAATATAAGCAATTTAGTTAGGAATTTTGTTAAAACTCCTAGAAAAGCACCGACGTCTTAAAATCCATTTTATTCATGAATTGGAATCCTCTTCGAGCACAATAAAGGGATGGAACCCTCGGTAGGATGGAACCTACGAAAAATCTAGTGGAACATTGTTTTGTATCCACTAACTTTTATTCAAATGTTTTACAAAATTATATCTTGTTCTCAAAATGATTTCAAAATCTTCCTTTTTAAATCAAAAACATCCATCCTGGTTTTAAAATACTTTTAGCCTTAAAATAATCTTTATTTTCAATATCTAATTATCCTTGGTTTTAACTATCTTTTAATTATAATATATTTAACTTTTAATATTTATACTTAGATTTAAATATAAAATTATAGTAAAATTTTATACATACCAAAATATTATTCTCTATACTTATTTATGTATTTTAACTATAGTTAAGTATATTTATAAAGTTTAAAATAATTTTAATGCAAGATAGAAGTTATTTTCAAAGAAATACAAATTGCCAAAAATAACTTAGGGCTGTCGACAACCCCAAGGAACCTTTGTCGACAAGGTGACAGTTTATTTCAAAAGTTTGAATTTCAAAGGAAGTGTCTATTTGTCATATCCTTTCACGAATGGACATGGCTGTTGTTCTACTATAAATAGGGGCTGTTTTAAACGAATTTACATTCATATATATTCTCTGATTTCACTCCTCTTCTTCTTCCACATTTCTTTATATACATTTTTACCATTACTCTACCGAAATCACCATTGAATCTAACTAGATCATCTTTGGTTTGATTCTCTATCACTATCTCAACAAGATCTCAGTGCTATTCAGAGTTATAGACTTCTTTGTAATCAATCGAGCGAAAAAAGGTGTGATTGTAGCCTAGAAAATCAATCGGGTGAACTTGTTTCCCGTAAAATCAAGTATCTCTACCCAGAGGATTGTGAATCTGGAGCGCTGTATCTTGTGGCCTTGAAATCGAGGGCGTAATTGTAAGAATTGATTTTGAAAGGAAATCCGTACTTGTGTTGCGGGACTGGATGTAGGTTAACTCCGAACTAGTATAAAATTCGGTGTGTTCTTTCCTTTATTGCTTTTACTTTATATCTGCACCTGTGTTTCATTCTACAATCATATCTGTGTCTGAATATTGCATACATTTGTGTTCAAATTAATACAAACTCAAAAAGAATTAGTAATTCCTTAGAACACTATTTATACTCCTTTAGTGTTAATTCTAGCCTTAAGATCCGTAATCCACATTTCTCACACAGTCGTCGGCTACGAGGAGTCTAATGTCCCTGTTTTCAACCGGGGTGGCGCGAATTGTGGAAATTACTCTTGAAAAACTATCGCCATCTGGACGTGAGCGGGCACCTTTAGATATTCAGAATGTTATTTTATCCAGAATATGACTTGGATAAAGAAATTTTAGAATAAAGCGAAGATGACACTTATGTCCTTCCAACCATCGCCTTGCAAAGCCAAGCGCACATCGAAGTAGAACCATTCGTGTTTAAAAAGGGTGAGTTTGTTCCAAGCATTTGTTAAGACTAGACAGTTAGGTGAAGGCTTGAGGAAAACATAAGAAGGACTTCATGACCGTCGTTTAAATTTGTAAATAAACCATATATCTTCAGGAGTTGGTGGGCTGAACAGAACGCTCATGAATAATAAGAAAGTGCCTTAAGGCATGGCTATTTGGGTGAAGTTGAGTGGAGCTATTCTAAGATATTTTAGCATCTTTCAGATGAAAGAATTAAAAGGCGGCACCCATCCCAACACATGAATTTGTTGCATGCTCCGTACCCCTCTAGGGACAAGTGGGCCCTGTCATTTATTGAAGAAGCCAGGACATCTTCGAATGGAATTCCGTGTCTGGAACGCAGTCTGCGAAGAGCGGCATCACTAATTCTAGAGACTTGAGAGTCCGTTAGGTTATCTAAGAGTATGGCGCTTTCCACGGTGTCAGGGGCAGGACTTATATTTTCTACCTGGAGGATGGGAACATCAGAAAAAAGGTTAGCTGATGGGCCGAAAACTTCCGTTTGTTCAGTTTGATGACCAGGGGAAAGCTTATCAGATATGGTTGTAGAAATCAACTCGACTTCGGGACTGCTATGTTGCGAGGCTGGCCCGGAAGACATTGCAACTAGATGCTCTGAACGTATGAAGTCCACGTCAGCTACACAGCAAATAATCAAGATTAGAAAAGTTAACCTGTCCCCCTATGCTAAGTGTTAGCTATTGTGGTGCAGTGTCGTGTAGTGCAAAGGTAAGCAACTTAAAGTAAGGAATAAAATTTATATGACAAGACTTTGGATGCTGACCAGAGTGACAATCCTTATTGACCGTCTCAACTAGCAAAAAGATTGATTGATTGTGTAAGCTTTGGGATCGATCATTGGCATATTGAAGTGTGAAATCAATTATTCAAGTCCGTATGTTAATTTTTAATTCATGCTCTAACTCTCAAGGATTTGATCGTTCGATTTCGAGTTCAACGGTAAATATGTAAGTCCTGTTGTTCATCGTCGTCATATGTCTAGGTTCATTAGGATGGGATTGGTTATGATTGCTCAAACGAGTGATTATGAATTGGTTTTCGAGTTTAATTCAAAGCTTAAGTGTTAACTAAGTGGATATAAGTCAATCCTTATTTGCCAACCACTATATAGCCGACCCTTATCTTAGAGCAAAAAAACCAACCCCTCTCTCCAAATGACCAATGTCGATCCCTTTCCTTTGACAAAAGCTACCTTTTACCACATGGCCCTTGCCGACCCCTTTGCAACTCTAAAATTATCGATCCTTCTATGCTAGCCTTCTCTACCGATCCATTCTTTCCATCAAGTTTCCACACCGATCCCTCTTCCACTTAACTAAGCGAGGGATCCATATACCCACACATTACAACTAATTCTAATTGATCCCTCCTCTAACCAACCTGCTATCTTCCTTTCCTACTCGACCAAATCCTTTGCCATGCACTCCCTTCTTCCCCCTTTTTTGCTCTGTCGAGTCTCTCTATATCCCATATCTCATCTCCTCGAAGCAACTTCAACGATCGATTCATCACTGTGTCAAGCACCATCCTTGTCTCCAATATCATGGAATCCACCCATTCGTTATGAAATCAAGAGTTATAAACTAAAAAAACCTACCTACATATGTATATGTGTTATAGGTATTGGTAGATGGCTTGAATATGTTTGAAATGGAAGGGAGGAGGAGGCAGGGTTCATGAAGCAAGGTGAATTGCAGAAAATTTTGTTTTGAAGTTAAGAGAAGAAGAAAGAAGGGTGGGATCAATTTTTTATGGAAGGTTAGAGTAAGGTTCCATATTTTGAGGGATGGTAGGGAAATGAAATAAGTAAGTAAGGGAGAGAAGAATGTTAGTTTATATGTGAGGGAGAAGGGATCGGTCCACGGTTTGGACTTAAAGTGAAGGGGAGAGGGATCGACCAATAATTTACCGATCCTTATGAGTATACGTACAAAAAAAAGAAGAGAGAGGATTCGGCAAGAAATATGCCTATCCTTATAAACATAAAAAATGGAGAGGAAGGATCGGCTAAACATATGCCGTTCGCTACAAACACTTAAAAAAAAGAGAAAGGAGAAAAGAAGAGGATCGATTATGAGTATGTATGCAAGGAAACATAGGCATGGAAATTATTCAAAGTACGTATGTTCAAAATGCAACGAATTTGCATCTTACTTAATGAAAATTGGCAACGACTCGTGAGCATAGGAATGTGCCCAGGAGCCAACAACAAGAACATGTATCTGGACGTGAAAGTGTATGGTTTGAAAGATTAATTTTTAAAATCGACATAAATTGAAATCAAACTTGATACCTTCAAGTTTGAGGTTAGACCAGATAACTAAAGCTTATTGGTCTCATGGAACTGGACTTATGTATCAACTGACGAAATCTAACCCTAGATTTATACTATCGGAGATCGACCAAGCATCATGACAAACACAGAGGAATATAACATTTTAGGAAATTAATTAGATAACAACTATTCAGAAAATGGGATCGGTTTCTTTCCAATAACACTAACTTGATTCGGTTCAAAGCACGTCATGTTCAGCACAAGATGTACTTTGGCAAGCAAGTGTTATCCGGCATTTGACTTGGCTATGTTGAACTGATTGCACATATTAGATTCAACTATTATTAATGCCAATGAGTCCAGAGTGACATTTGTGGAGCCCAGAGTATGGAGGGATAACACGAAATCGAGGTTGAATGAAATTGATAGATAAGTAAGACAGGATGTTCAGAGAATGAAATATGGTTCAACATATAGGATACGATCGACATAAATTGACTTTCATAATAGGGATTGGTATGTTTCAGAGAATAAAGAGCATTTCAATATAATACAACCAATATCTCAAGAACTACAATTCTAATGCATATGAAATTTTATGACCAAGGTATAGGGACCCTAAGGGGTCTACCCTAGGGATCACACCTCAAAAAGACAAAGTTTGAGGGATCGACACTCTTCCCTTGGTAGGGATCGGCAGGAATCAGTAGGCAATCCATGTTGAAGCAAAGATCAAGCAATAACTCAAGTTCTACTGATCCAATTGGCACAAAATTTGGAGGCTAAGCATATTATAGCATTGGGCTGTTGTGATCCCTCTTGTGGGTCCATATGGCTCTAAAGGTCCGTCTGTCCAATTTTCAAGGAGATATTTAGCTATCTTCATCTATAAATACAGGCTTGGTTGTTCAATTTTGGGACCTTTACATTGCTAGTTGCTTTACATTCTTTTGTAACTATGGATTTTTCAACCGACCTTATTGTACTTCGATTATAAAGTGATTAATAAAGCAATCTATTTAAAGTGGATGTAGGCAAACAACGTCAAACCACTATAAATCGTTGTATGCGTGTCATTCTTTAAATTTACTATTGTTTATTTGTTATTATCCTCTGTTTTATTTTGTATTTTTCATTTATTTATTTTCAAAACTTCTATCGGGTATTTGTGCCAATTTTTAATGCAAACAATATATATATCTTATAAAAAAATAAAAAAATCATATATATAAAATATACATATATATAAACTATATATATGTCTAAAGTATATAAAACAAATATATGCCTATTATATTGAACAGAGGAAAAGTTTTTTTTATTTTTAAATATTTATACATATTACTTTCCATACATTAAATATTTATACATATTTTACATATATATTTTTAAATATTTATAAATTAAAAAAATTTGAAAGTAAATTTCAAAATTGAATTGTTCAGTAAAAATCTATATAATATTTAATGTTTAAACATTAAATTTATAAATTATAATTACAATTAATTTTAATTCAATTTTAATATTAAATATTTAAATTATATGTATGTATATATAACTTTTTATCTTTACGCCGAAAATATATCATGTACTAAATTAATTAATTAAAGGATAAAACATATTTTTTAATATACACATACATACATACATACATATATATATATATATATGTTGATATAATCAGTTTATATAATTAGTTGATTTAGCAATATTTAATTAATAATAAATAAATATATAAAATTTATTTTACTTATATCGAGAATATTTTAAGTAAGAAAATGAATACATAAAATTATAAAATTACATTTTGCGTAGTATAAGATGTTGCATTTAAATTATAATGTTTACACAATTTAAATAATGAATATTAAATTAATTAAATAATAAAAATTAATTTTTTATTTTGTGCCATAGGCAATAATGGCGGCTATGTATCATAAATTTTTACCATATCTGTATTATACTATAATTAGTGAGTTAGCTTTCAACTGCACACAAGTCCCCTTAATATTTTATGAAATTTAAACACAATAGTCTTGTTTTTTCTTTTGTTCTTTCTTCCATCATGCATTTGTCCTTCCTCCTTTTTAGTCTACCGTAGCAAATAAATTTCCATGATGCTACGTGTATATAGAAATTGAAACATCCTAACCTTTCTCGCATACATTCTCTCTTCCTTTTCAGGCTTTTAACCTAGAACCTAATCATTTTCCTCTATCCTTAAATCACCATTGTTCCTCAATTTTCTAACTTCAACCATATCCAAATATCAACGATATCTGGACAAAGCAAGTGAATCTACCTTCATACTGCTACCCATGAGAGACAAACTGATATTGACGTCAGGTACAAGGGCTGCTATTAGCATTAGGTACAGTATGGATCTACCTTCGTACTACTTTCGATATTGATTTTAGTTTTTTTTTTGGTTTTTTTTTCAATTAAAATTATTATCAACTCTTATTTGGGTTCTTTCTGTATCAAGGTTTCGATTAGGATACATGTGAAAGATGTGTTTGTCCTTGGTGATTTGATTTCATTCTACAATTTTTGATGGCAAGTTTCTATCATTTTCTAGATATTATTTCACTAATAGCATTAGTTTATATATCATTTTTCACTAGGAAAAACGTTCAATATCCTTTTTATTCACAACTTCAAAGAATTTAAGAACTCTGTAGGAATATAAGTTTGTTTTTATGACATGTAAATGATAAATATAAATATTCGACAACCCAATTGGGACATAAGAATTGCTTATGATAAATAACAATAAAATTTAAAGTGTAGTTAGTTGAAAATATATGTTTTGGATAACTTTTAAAGAATAGGTCTACGAATCCCTCTCGTCGTACCAAGAAAGAAATAGTAAAGTCCTTAGATCATAAGCTAATGTTACATTTTAATAAAGTTGCTAAGATGAGATGGAATTACTGGATGTATATTTTTCATATTATCGTGGAATGTATATAGTATTTTTCAATTATAGTCCTTCTTTAACCAATAAGTTGACTTTGCTAATTTATGCTACTAATTTGTGACAATAAATTGATGATGGTAAAACCTATACTGGATGGTCAATAGTAAACTATTGTCGTCTCTTGAGTTGAAAATTTAACATTAGTACAAATATAATTTTACTTGCTGGTTATCTACCAATTTTAGTTGCTTGGTGATGGATCACAATATCCATTCAACTATTACATCATATATTATTTTTGGCAGATGGGAAGGCTTTTATATTAGACTAGTAAATATTACAAGTACATCATTCCCTAGCTATGACAACAAAGGTAATAGAATAAGATTTTGACACATGATGCAACGCAACAAAGAAAACGAAATAAGGTCATAGTGGTTTCCATGCTTAAGAATATAAGTTGCTGTAATATTGATATTATCCAGTTAATTACTATAAGCCTTTTTACATAATAGAATTGATTGATCATAATGATTTAAATAATCTAAAGTGCTTAGCCATTTTTTACATTCTATCATGTTTCATCATTAACTACATCATCATAATCAAACATTTCATTCCAATTTTTGATCCTAGGAATCAAAAAGCATGTAACTATCTCACAATGGTGCCCACACAAGGACGTTGCTTTCATGATCATTAAATTCTGTAGACTTGAATGGATTGGACATCCTCACATAATGGTTTGTGTGTATTCACATTTACATGTATTTCATTTTATTCCAATTTACATGTCACTAGCATGCATAGTCCTAATCTTTAAGTGGCTATAATTTTCGAAAAGACTGACTTATCTTACAAAAATAGTACTATATCTAATTGTCCTATTAGCTGATCTTATTAAACTCATATGTTCCCTTTGATATATCCACAAGTGAAACAAAAAGTAAATTTTCTTTTACTTCTACTTTATACTTTATCGATCGTATTTTTTTGAGTAAAATGAGCGATCCTCTCAAGGAGGAGAATACTTGCCTTTGTTGATCAGGTGGTGTAGAAGAAAAAATGAATATAATTTGCTCCACCTTTAACAATTAAATAGCCAAAGTTTGACTTTTGATGAAGAAGCGGGCTTTATTCTAAAGTTTCACTAATGAAATATGATCATATTTATTACAATTTGTAGTCTGTCCATTTTATATGGATGAAATTTGATTATATAAGCACAAAGAAGAAAACATATTTAAAAATATGGCGTCATATCAAGGTACCTTGGTGACAAGTATGATTTATTTTTTGTATTGGATAATCTTTCCAATCTTCATCAAATTTTTTGGGAGTAATTTGTCTATCCTTTTTTGTTATGCAAGCTTAATTACATCATTAAAGGTGGCAAAGACTTAAAGGACATGTACTTGATAACTGCATTTACAAAATGGTAAGCCAGCCTGGTATAATGTTAGCAGTAGCAAAAAAAATTACTTCCACGAGTTTTGCCACATAATTTGGATTTGTTTCCTTTTTAGGGTTTGGGACATTTTAGAAGTTGGATAGTAAAAGAAAGGATATTTTTAGTGTGGAAAATTACAAGATATTTCGCCATTACAAGGCACTTAAAATGAAAATTACAAGATATTTCGCCATTACAAGGCACTTAAAATGGGTATATTATTATATAAAGTTTGATGTCCAATTAAAAATAAAAGTGAATTGGAGTAAAATTTTATGAAGTAAAAAGGGAAAATATAGAAATGATTTTTCTATTAGTATAACATATATTAAGAAGGTTTCTAAAATGAAATTACACACTTTTTTGTTTTAATTATTTAGTTTTATTTTGCATTATTCCCACACATAAAAGTTGATACCGTGTAAATTCCTAAAAACTAAGAAAAAGAAATCTAGGGTTTCCTCTCAAGCCATGGGGGAAAAAATTCCCTCACCTTTCTTCTCCAAAATTTTCTCACTCCTCCTATCAAATCAGACCACCTGAGCCTTCTCACATCAGAGATCCATCAGGGGTTAACATCATTCATGAAGATGGATTCAAATTGGTCAAATCCAAAAAGCAAAAGGGAAAAGAGGCCAACAAATCGCAGGAGTTGCTATCGGCTTTTTATAGAGATAATAGAAGAGGCCGTGATGATCAGAATACGACCACCAATAATGGAAAGAGAGTCCAAATGTTGCCAATACAGAAAAAACCGATAGCCATCTCACTGAATAAAGAACAAGGCCGTAAATTCTGGGCTGATATTGTTGCTGATCGGCCTCAAGAACCTGATGATGAAGATAGAAATCTTGAGCTTATTGCACCAATCAAGATCAATAACAAAAAGTATGGTCTGGTAAAAGAGGAGATATGTAAAAGAGCAACCGAAACCTGGAACAACTCTGTTCTTGTGTATGTAGTAGGTACCAAACCATACTATATGTTCTTTAAATCTTATATCCAAAGAGTATGGAATCCGATTGGTGACTTTGAAATATTTACTAGAGAGAATGGATTCTTTCTAGTAAAATTCAAAGATTCTCAAGACTGCTCTTCAGTACTGAAGAATGGACCATATTTTTATAATGGCACTCATCATAGTGAGAAAGTGATCTGATTTTTTGAAAATGGACAGAGATTTGTTAACATCTATGCCCATCTGGGTAAGATTACCCTGTGTTAATCTAAAATTGTGGGACAGAGAAGCTTTCAGTGTCGTGGCTAGTATCATAGGGAAACCCATCAAAATGGATGCAGCTACTACCTTGAAGACGAGATTGAACTACACTCGCCTTCTCGTGGAAGTTTCTGCGAATGATGAACTAGCAGATGAGATCAATCTAACTCTTTATAATGGAGAAAACGTCATACAAAAAGTGGAATATGAATGGGTTCCACCAAAATGCAATCTTTGTAAATGTTTTGGTCACACTAGAGAGCAATGTAACCCAAAACAGATGTGGATACCCAAAACAAACAATCAAAAAAGAGATATTATTCAAGAAGATATGACAGGTGAAAATCTAGAGCCGAATTTAATAAAGAAGAAACCTTGGCAAGAAATCGGAAAAAAAATGATCGAATCAATCAAGAATGTATCATTTCCAATCAAGAAATAATATCGAGATGCTCACCGATCAAGAAGATCAGATCACAGCTATGGTAGTTCATCAGTTTAAAGAATCTGACAAAATGAATCAGCATAGTACAATAGAGGGAAATACCAATAAAGAGGTCTTTAGCTCTGAAACCCCTCATATTTCAGAGCCATGTTTATTTACAGAGAGTGATACTGTTACAGATAAAATATCGCATCTAAATAACAGAAAGAAAGAGAATATTCGATTGCAAGAGGAGTCTCCTTCAGGGGTTGCTGCAATAGTTGAGGACAGGGAAGGCATCGACTCAACTTTGCCTCGCAAGAAGGTCTCTCCTCCTAAGCAGGCTGCAATAGCAGAGTCTAATGTCTCAGCATTGCCTCGCACAGTTGTATTTGATATTTCCCTAATTAAGGTCCCTGAACAAGAACAAAAGGAAGAAAATGAATTAGATATGGATGAAGCTGCTGACCAATTTGATATATCTAATTTACACATTCCAAAGACAAAGGCTGCAGGCAAGTTATAGGGAAATAAAGAGAAGAAAGCTTTCAAACAAAAATACATATCAATCAATCCAGAATGGGATGGGATGTCTACAAGGTTAAAAACTAAGAAAGCAGATAATAAGAGAAAAGGTAGGAGTACTACAGTGTCAGGTACAATTTAAAATTTCCCTTAATTATATATATATATATATATATATATGTCTATATTTGCTTGGAATGTTAGGGGTATGAATTCCCCTGCTAAACAATCTGATGTTTTATATATGATAAACTTACATAAACCTACTATTATTGCTTTATTAGAAAATAAATTAAATAATGAAAATTATGATAATTTTTGTCTGAAGATGTCTAGCAACTGGAAGTCTGTTAACAATAATGATTGTTACTGTAACGGTAGAATTATTCTTATGTGGGATACTAATATTTGGACAAATATAAATATTAACACAGATAAGCAATTTATGGATTGTCAGTTTAAAAATATAGGAGGATTTCATATTCAAATTACAAGTGTGTATGGTAGCAATTTGGAAAATGAAAGAAATGATTTATGGTGTAAATTAAAAAAGTTTAATCAAAAATATAAATTCCCTTGGATTATCCTAGGTGATTTTAACACTGTTTTTCGTGTTTCTGAAAAAAGTGGAGGTAATAAAATTCCACAAAACAAGATTGACAGACTAAGTAATTTCCTTATGGACACTGGTCTTATTGAACCTATTATAAGTGGTAATAAGTATACCTGGAAATCTAGTTTAGCAAAGAACATTCATTGTAAATTGGATTGAATTTTAATTAATATAGAATTAGCTAACATTTTCCCAAATTTTAGCTGTTCCACTTTGGAACAAAATTCCAATGATCATACTCCTGTATTAGTTAAACTGTCTCCCAGTGGGAGTTCAAATATTAAAGCTCCCCCTTTTAGATTTAAGAATAGCTGGATTTTAGAAGATAATTATAATTCCTTGATGGATAATAGTCTTAATTTCTCTAGTAATGGTACAAAGCAATTCCAATTTAGTATGCTTTTGAAAAATATTAAGCATAATATTAAGAATTGGGATAAGAATAATCATCTGAATGAAAATAATCTAACTAAATTAAGAAAAGATGGTAAATATCTTCAAAATTTAGCTGATAATAATCCAGAAGATAAGGAGATTGCTAGAAATTTCTTTCAGAATCAGGATAGATTATCTATTGAATTACATAAGAATGCTATTAATGCTAGACCAAAGGCCAAGGTTGATTGGTTAACTTTAGGTGATGATTGTACAAAAAAAATTTATGCTAAAATGAATAGTAGAAAACATATAAATAATATAGGGAACATAATTGATAACAGAGGTAATATTTCCAATGAACATGGGAAAATATCTAAAGAAGCTATTGAGTTCTACAAGGATTTATACTTTTCTGAGAATATGGAAAAAGACTTTCCTCATATTATTTGTAAGAATATTCTTAGTGATGAAGCTGCTGATATTTTACTTGCTCCTGTATCTCTTGAGGAAATTAAAAATATTATCTTTAATGCTTGTGATAATAAAAGTCCTGGTCCCGATGGATTTAATGCTAAGTTTTACAAAAATCAATGGGACAATTTAAAAAATCAAATTCATGAAACTGTTAAAGAGTTTATGAGTAAAGGTAAAATTCTGAAAAGTACCAACCATACTTTTATAACTCTAATTCCTAAGAAGAAAAATCCAACTAACATAAGTGATTTTAGACCCATATCCTGTTGTAATTTCATATATAAAAGCATATCTACGGTGCTTAGTAATAGAATTAAAAAAATTCTACCTTTTCTAATTTCTGAAAACCAGAGTGCTTTTGTACCTGGTAGATTAATTTCTGAAAATTATATGCTAGCACATGAGATGGTTAGAAAATTTAATACCAAAAATGTGATAATGTGTGTCTTAAAATAGATTTGCAGAAAGCATATGATAAAGTTAACAGACACTTCATTTGTCATATAATGAGATGTATGGGATTTCCTATTAAATTCTGTGATTTGATTTTAGAGTGTATTAATACTCCTACCTTTTCCATTCTTATTCATGGTAAACCTGAAGGTTTTATTAGCAGTAATAGGGGTATTAGACAAGGTGACCCATTGTCGCCCTATCTTTTCACCTTTGTTATGGAGTATTTTTCGATTTTAATGGATATAGAAACTATTAAGAGGAATATTAACCGTATTAATAGAATTCAACCTTACATAAGCCATCTCATATATGCTGATGATTTAATGATTTTTGTTAAAGCTAACAAAGAAAATGCTAAATCTGTTAAGAATATTTTTGCCAGGCTGAACAAAAATGCTGGGTTACAGCTCAACATAAATAAAAGTAAAGCCTATTTTAGTAAATACAGTAGATACAAAACAGAATTTCTCAATGTGTTAAATATTACTGAGGGAAATCTCCCTGTAAAATATTTAGGGCTTCCTTTGTCGGTTAACCAACTTAAAGACTCTGACTGTTCTATTTTATTAGATAAAATTCAAGAAAGAATGGAGGTCTGGTCTTGTAAACTTCTCTCCATTGCTGGTAGATTAGAGTTAATCAAAACTGTTATCTATTCTATTGTTATTTACTGGTTACAAACATTCCATATTCCTGCAGCTTCCATTAAAAAAATAGAGAAAAAATGTGCTGATTTCTTATGGAGGGGTAAATATCATAAAATTAGTTGGGATAAAGTGTGCAAACCAAAAGATGAAGGAGGGTTTGGTATAAGAAACCTGAATGATCTTAGCTCTACTTGTCATTTAAAATTATTCTGGAGATTCTTAAGTGCTGATTCCCTTTGGGCTAGATGGATGAAGAATAAGTACGTTAAAAAGGGTAATTTTTGGAACTTAATTCCAAATAATAATCAGTCTAACACCTGGAAACAAATTTTAAATTGTAGAGATATTGGTAAGTCTCTGTTGGAAAGAAATTTTAAGCTTGCTGAAGAAACAAGCTTGCTGAAGAAACAAGCTTGTGGTTTGACCCATGGTACAAAAATAATTCTTTTCTTAATAAAATTGGATGGAATAATTTAGTTATCTTTGGAGATCCTACTTTAACAGTATCCTCTATTATCAAAATAAATCATTGGCAACCTCATCTTCATCCCATTACTAACCCTCATAAAGAGGATATTTGTAAACTTCATATTGATTTAAGTGCAGAGAGTGATTACTGGACTTGGAAAGCTAGCAATAAAGGGAAGTTTTCTTTTAAACATACTTGGAATTTTATCAGGAAAAAAGAGAATAAAGTTGACTGGTATGATTGCATTTGAAACAAGGTGAACAGTCCCAAGATGGCATTCTGTACCTTTTTTGCATTACATAATAGACTGCCAACCTGGGACAGAACCAATAAATGGTTCAGCAACCCTAGTTCACTATGTTCCCTATGCAAGCTAGAGGATGAGTCTTCTCATCATCTGTTTTTTGAATGCAGCTATTCATTTTTCTTATGGAAGCATATTCAAACTAAGCTGGGTATTCAAATTAACGGTCAAATGGATCTCAAGCAAGCTATCAACTATATAAATACCAAATTTAAAGCAAAGTCGATGAAGAGAGATTTAGCTCACATTCTTATTACTACGGCTGTCTACCATATATGGAAAGAGAGGAATGCTCGCTCTCATAATAAAACATCCAGCAGTAAAGAGCAGATTTGGCGTTTAATTGAAATAGATAGTACTATTCTGATGCATAAATCGAAGTATAAAGTGAAAGATCAAACCAATTTTGCCAGTTTAGCGGATAATTGAGATTATGAAGCAGGGAGCAAGCATCTGGAGCTTTTTCTTGTCTACTCGGAGTTCTAGCATAGTGAAGTTATTAATCATAATAGCTCTTGTCACAAATCAGTTGCTTGCATCAATTCTGGTGATTATACCAGAGAAAAAACCTCATTTTGGGCTCGCGCTACTTCTCAAAGGAATAGATCCATAGATCTAAGTATTTTTGACCTCAGATCTGAAGATCACTCTGACTTTAATTTTGCTTTAAAGAACGTTTTCACTGAAGGAGAGATGAAGGGTATGAGGGGTAAGTTTAATGAAGGGTTGTCGTACTGGGAAAGGGGAGAGTCAAGCGGTGTGAAGAGAGGAGGAGCCGAAGTTTGAGCTTCGTATTTTTTTCTTTCCGCCATTACTTTTTTTTTGAAGGAGCGGCGGTAGATTGCTTGTTTGAGGAGGGTTAGGGTTTGTTTTGTGTTTATATGATGGGTATCGGGTGTATTTCCGTTTTTATTTCTGTATGGGCCGAGCCCGTTTACCTTGTATTCAACACATAAAAGTTGATACCGTGTTTACAAAACAATATTTTTCATATTTATGTTGGTGCTCACGAACTAGCTGCAGATACATGTTTGAATTTAATATCATTTGAACATGTATATTATTTTTCGAAAACAAACAGCTTGATATACAGGTTGTTGATTAATTTAAAAAGGTTGTTGATTAATTTAAAAAGGCATGAACTTCTCATGGCATGCATTGTGTTTTTCATCAAACATGATATACTTATAAATTCGAACTGCTATTACAGGTCTTTTCGGCATTCAATTATCAACATATTTTATCATATTTTTACTGTAAATTTGTGCATACCTTTCATCACTAATTGTCATACAACTAAACACTCTTCAAGGTAATAAAAGTAATTTTCATTATTGTTTTCCAATCTTCTCCAAAGTAGAATAAAATGCACCTAAACTTTGTTGTAGAATTCTAAAGAGAACAGTTCAGAGAAGTCGTAAGCTACATTCACGAAACATGTATGATGCAGTGCTTCGACTCTAGCAGATACTAACTAGTTTATAACCCTATTTATTACTTAATGTTCACATGACTTTGAGTTCCAATCTAATTTCTCAATTGTTGTTTATTACAATTATATTTCTATATTGCAAACCATTTTGAATATATACATTTATACATTGAGAAATCATGTTTTCTTTTGAACATCACATTTATTCCTAAGTCTTAATTTGACTTTGGCCTACTAAAAATAACTCTTAAGGAAAATTATTGATTATTTTTACAAGACAGATCTACATCTCCATTAGTCTTCCTCGGTTGTCATTTTATTTTTTCCTGAAATGCAGTCTATTTTTGCAGATATGTTATATCAAATAGCAAGACCATCTATGCAAATCTGTAATCATTTTGAAATTTTAACTCCTTTAAGTTTACTAACCAACATGAATCATTGAAATATTTATTTTTACAATCAATTCAAAATATACTTTTGAAAGGGATTAGAGCTTTGAAATGATTTTAACTTTTGCATATAATACTTTACTAATGAACATAACATATATACCAATATTCATTTTGATCCATTTTTTATGAAAAAACCTAAGAGTAACGTTTATGGGATAAATAAAAGAAATCTAGACGATGTCCTTTTTATTGTTGGCTAAGTTATATTAAAACACAAAAGGTGCAAGCAAACAGGGTTGGCATTGTCATCCATAATAAATCAACCTATGTATACTACAAAATATAATAAGTTTGCTCTTACTGATTATCTGTGGAGCTTTGATTTTGCAATCTATTTAACGTTGCTCTTACATATACTAATATTTTTGTTTAAAATGCACTATGACGACAAAGATAAATATATTTTTTTGAAAATGTTACTTTATATACAACAAATCATTATGACATCATGTCACATGTCAATGAACATTCGAATCATGCTACGCAAATTTAGAACTTGTGACCTCTCGCATCAAAAACCAAATCACTTAACCACTGAGACAATGCTGCTTGTCGACTAAGATAAACTGAGGTATCTATTTTGTTGAAATTGTTGTTTAGTCAAAACTTATAACTACTTAACAAAAATACGTTTGAGAAAAATAAGCATGATAAAGCACAAATCATAATTTAGAACAATATTATTCAAAAAAGAAAGTATTATTACTTAAAATTCTCATAACCATGCGTTATAAACTCAATTGAGCGCTTTAGAAAATTATCGTTACAAATATTATTTCTCAAAGAAAACAAAAGAAGATTGAATCATGCTTACAACTAAATGTTATGTAAATCGTTACTGTTTTTTTAACACTAATCCACCAAACACCATAGCGGCAAGTAACAAGTCATTGCTTTGTATCTAATATTTAACACCATTTTAATTGCAAGGACCTCCAGAACTAGACGCTAAGCCACAACGATCTGGGATGAATAAAGATTTCTACAACATGTAGTCAAAAGAACACGCTCCAGAAAAGCAAGCTAAGCACAACGATTAATTTCATCGTTCCGTGCCATATAATGACTCAAATTACAGAACAACTTCAAAAATTATCTCCTAAGATTGGGAATACTCATCCACATAAACGTAATTGGAATAGAAAATAAAAAAATTGAAGAACTACATACCAGCTCATAATGAAATTTTTGCAACCACGTTAACAAGGTAAATAAATTCACGAGGTAAAACAAAGCTATGGAGTTATAGAAACTAAAATGGCATATCCATCGATCTAAACAGGTAACCGTTCGCATTAACGATTCCATCGAAGGTATTACATTACTAGTGAAGATTTACTCAATATGCTGAGCTCGCATGGTTCAACATCAGAGCATTCTCTAACAATCAAGATCTACAGCCATCAAGTGCGAATCAAAGGCAGGTTCAATTCTAAACTTTAACATAAAAAAGAACATATTACTGGAGCGGAAGACGAACATGTGGCTTCTATTTATCCTTTGCTTTGATCCTCTTATGCATGAGAATTTATTGGAATGCAATTTAAGGCTATGAAATTTGGGATATGTTAAACCAGTACATATATTACAAAAAATATATTTAGCTTCAAAAAGGTTAAAACTTTAATAGAGCACCAACTACTCCTCTATGACGTATATCAATGAATGTATATAATAGGGAAATGGAAGTTGAATATAATATCCCTTTAATAAATTCTTTCATTGAATAATCACAGTTAAAACATAGTGCCACACCACAATTAACGCAAAAAAGGAAGTTATAGATACTACCGAAAACTGTGTTATAGTTATTTGCTTCAAAAGGCATCTTTGTTGTTTTGGTACACATAATTTATAACGAACATTATATGGCTTGATTGGTAATTGAAAAGTTAATGCTGGGGTTGTAATAAATTAATGGTTTCAACAATTATTCTTAACCATACTTGACATCCATCAAGAATGATGGACATCTGGCTAAAGAAAACAATTTGTATGCCCCTCTTGTCTTTTAATATTTCCCGATTACCATAAACACCCTACACATGTATGTTCTTTTAACTACTAAAAGTGGAATTGATTATTTATTTACACAATCCTTTGAATAAAGCATGTTTAAAGTATGACAGAAATCTACAGATACTGCTGCTTTTTATCAAATACATTGTAGTTTTGGTACATTCACAAATCAAAGTAAATGGCGCTACCTCTCAGTGATTTTTCACTTAAGTTCAAGTTCACAATTGTACAATATTCATAAAAACCTATATCAAAGTCATTATGCACAAAAGTATACCAATACCGCTGAGTTGCAACATAATCTCAACTGATTTGAGTCTTCATGAATTTTTAATATTGCAAATAAAAAACTATATTTTCCCTCACTATTCTCTATGAATAAATTGTTTTACATTTGATTTCTCCTTTATTCAATGTAGTATGCTTTGTTAAATTTGGATGATTCAAATAATTGTTAAAGAAGAAAGAAGTTGATTAATTGATTCATTCAAATCAATTAATTTGGCTGGTATATGGAAGGATATTTTGAAGGAAACTAATTAATTAGTCAATTAATTAATTAGTCAATATAAAATAAATGATTAGGCATGGAGAAATAAGGAAAGATATGAAAACCAAGATTACGCCATCTATTTGTACTAAAATCAAATCATGCAATTTGAAAAGATATCCGGGTAATCAGGAAATTGATTTTCTTAATCTCCAGCAACCCTTCATTATCAAGTCTATTTAAATGAAGGAATTTCATCTTCATATGTACAAGCAAGTGTGTGAGAGTATCCACCATTATTCTTCCCTCTCTTTTGTACTCTTTTCTTTAGTGAAATAAAAGAAGTTGTTGGGTCTCCGTGGACGTAGGATATTCATATCCGAACCACGTTAAATCTTTCGTGTCCCTTATTTCTACTATTATTTCTGCTATTATTTCTGTGATATTGCATAATTGAATTTTTTTCATTGGTATCTAAATAGGCAATACTAGATCCTGATCAAATAAATCGCTTCAGCTCAAATTAAAACAAAATTCACTACAGTTTGATATCAAAGCTAGTGTCATTGTTCCTTTTTGGATATTAATGGCTACTTCTAGTAAGTCTGTTGGTAAATCCAGTGTCAATTATGGGGTAACATGTTTTGACGAAAAAGGAGATTTTGGTACTTGAAAGATGAAGATGGAGGCTGTATTGAAAAAGGAGAAGACTTACAAAGTTGTTTCTGCGCCTAAGAAATCGAAAGGTATTGATGCAACTGATTTGGAAGAGACGGAAGATGATGCTCTAACAACAATTCAGTTAAACCTTTCTAATGAAGTTCTTAGAGAATTCTCTCAGAAGAAGATGGTGAAGAACTATGGGTGCATTATCGGATGCATATCAAGGCAAGTCTCTCACTAATCGGATTATTCTTCAGCAACAACTCTATTCATTCAAGATGAAGCCTGGAGCTGATCTCATGGAGCATGTAGATGCTTTGACGACTTTGATTATGAATCTGAAGGTAGCGGAAGTTGATATTACCTATGAGGCTCAAGCTTGATCCTCTTATGTTCCTTACCTAAAGAGTATACTGCTTTTGTTAATTCCATGATTTATGGTCGCAGTAAAATTAGCCTATCTGATGTAAAGGTTGGTCTTCATAATGAAGTATTAAAAAGTAGATTGGTGAGCACTAGCTTGGATAGTGATACCGAAGGATTATCTGTTCAGAGAGGTAGAGGCCAAAGTAAGTCAAAGAAAGGTGGAGGACGAAATTCTTCACGGTCTCAGTCTAGAGGGCCTAAGAATTTGACTTGTCATTATTGTAAGAAACCGGGGCACTTCATGGCACAATGTCCCAAGCTTGAAGGTAGAAGAAAAGATCTAAAGCAAGCCTCAGCTTCTACAGCAAGAAATCAGATACAGAAAGTGACACCGATGAATTTACAGCTTCTGGCTCTTCTGAGAAGAGCAACTTATGGATGATTGATTCTAGCGCATCCTATCATATGACACCTGATAGGAACTTCTTTTTCACTTACCTTGAAATTGATGGAGGAGAAGTTCTGAAGGGTAATAATGCTTCTTACCGCATGGTGAGTGTTGGTAGCGTGATGACTAGGATGTTTTATGGTGCTATTCGTACGATCACCGATGTTAGACATGTACCTGATTTGAGGATGAGCTTGATCTCTGTTGGGGCATTGAGTAGAATTGGCTTGAAAATTGTAATGGAAGGAGAGAAAATGAAGATATCGAAGCGTTCCATGATTGTTATGAGTGGTGTGAGGACAGGAAATCTTTATCTATTAAAGGGCACTATTATAATTGGTAAATCAGCTTCTGTTACATCTGTTGGTTCGGATTCTTCCAGATTATAGCACTTATGGATGTGTCATATTGGTGAGCGCAGCATGGATGAGTTGAGAAATGAGGAGTGATTGATGGAGTTCATCATTCAAAACTTGTTTTTTGTGAAGAGTGTGTTCTTGGAAAGCAGATGAAGATTTCTTTTGGTATAGGAAAGCATAAAGCAAAAGCTGTCTTGGAGTATGTTCATACAAATGTCTGGGGTCCCTCCCCTTATCAGTCTTTAGGTGGAGCCAGAAATTTCGTTTCATTTATAGATGATTTCTCTCGTAAAGTATGGGTATGCTTTCTTTAGTCAAAGAGTGAAACATTTGCCAAGTTTCGAAAGTGGAAATCTATGGTTGAGAACTAGTCAAGGAAGAAATTAAAAGTTCTCCGTTCAGATAATGGCAGTGAATTTGTACCACAGGAATTCATCGACTATAGTGAGTCTGAAGGCATTAAGAGGCATTATACTACATCAGGCGACCCCTAGTCTAATGGAGTTACAGAAAGGATGAATCGGACATTATTGGATAGAACGAGATACCTTACACTGACTGCTAAATTAAAGAAGGGATTTTAGGCTGAAACTTTATCTATGGCGGCTTTCCTCATCAACCGCACAACTTCTACTGCCATAGATATGAAGATCCCTGAAGAAGTATGGAAAGAAGAGCCTGTTAGCTATTCATTTCTCAGAGTGTTTCGTTGCCCAGCTTATGTGCATGATAGCGAAGGGAAGCTGGAACCTAGAGCTTGCAAGTGTATTTTTCTAGGTTATAGGAGAGGAGTGAAGGGATATGGGTTGTGGTGTCATATTAACAAGAAGATCATTATGAGAAGGCATGTGACTTTTGATGAGAAGGCTATGTTGAAGGTGGAGCCTTCTTCATCGGATGACAATGAGAGGACATGTGAAGAATACCAGACACAAAGCAAGTCATCTGTTGATTCTTTCCATAGACATTTAAATGGTGTTTCCGATGACACCGCGGTTGATGAGGATAATATCAATGTTGGAACAGAGGATCAAACTCAACGTGGAGCTCATTCAGAACCTAGGCCTGTCAGACAAAGAAGAAAGCCTAAGTGGCTTGATGAGTTTGTTGGATTGAGCATCGAAGATATTAACTTCGATGATACAACAACTTATGCTTTGAGTGTTGTTCATGATGAGCCCTGTGATTATAGAGAAGCTATCGCATCAGTTAACTATTCCAGTTGGTTAGTTGTTATAGAGGAGGAGATTGAATCATTTCAGAGAAATCATACTTGGGATTTGGTGCCTCTTCCCACCAACGAGAGAGCTATTGGATGCAAGTGGATCTATAGAGTGAAAGATGGTGAAAATGGTAATCTCATATACAAGGCAGGGTTAGTCGCAAAGGGGTATGTTCAGAAGAAGGGGGTAGAGTATCATGATATCTTTGCTCCAGTGGTTAGGCATGCTTCTATTCATATTCTTTTGGCATTAGTTGCTCATTATGATATGGAATTAGAGCAACTAGATGCCAAAACTGCATTCTTGCATGGTGATCTGGATGAGGAGATTTATTTAAAGCAGCCGGAAGGGTTCATTGATAGTAACAGACCAGACTATGTTTGAAAACTCAACAAATCTCTATATGGACAGAAGCAGTATCCTAGACTATGGTATAAGAGGTTTGATAAGTTTATACTATCACAGTGATACTCCAGAAGTTTCAAAGACCAGTGTGTTTATTTCAAAAGATGTGATGGTAATATGATTTATTTGTTGTTATATGTAGATGATATTTCAGTAGAGAGTTTGACATGAAGGATTTGGGAAAGGCACAAAGAATATTAGGTATGGAGATAAGCAGGGATAGGAAGCGGAGAGGTTAAGGCTTACTCAAGCGCAGTACATCGAGAAGGTCCTCGCTCGATTTGAAATGGAGAAAGCTAAACCGGTTGGCACTCCATTAGGCTCTCATTTTAAGTTGTCAAAAGACTTATATCCCTCATTGGAAGAAGAAAAGAGGTATATTGATGATATACCTTATTCTAGTATTGTTGGTAGTCTTATGTATGTGATGGTGTGCACAAGACCAGATTTGGCCCATGCAGTGGGTATTGTGAGTCGATATTTGTCTAACCCAGGCAAAGAGCATTGGCAAGATGTGAAGTGGATTCTTAGATATCTTCGAGGCACTTCTTCAGTGGGCTTGTTATATGGTGGAGTGGATGGTGACATCTTTCTTAGAGGATACTGTGATTCTGATTACGCTAGGGATAGAGATGCTAGAAAGTCAGTGTTGGGCTATGTTTTTACACTTGGCATAGGCTTGATTTCATGGAGATTAAAGCTACAACCTATCGTAGCTTTATTGACTACCGAAACAGAGTTGATATCGATTGTGGAAGCAAGAAAGGAAGATTTATATTTACTTCAGTTGTTGGATGATCTTTCAATGGTGCAGCGGACTGTACAGCTATTTTCAGACTATTAGAGTGCGATTCATCTTGTAGAAAATCAAGCTTATAGTTCACGGACGAAGCACATTGATGTTAGAGGTTTCTTTCTTATGCTTGAGGAAGAGCGAAGCGAGATCAAATTGTTGAAGGTGAGTACTTTAGATCATCCTTCAGATTTGATGACTACGTCACTTTCAAAGGACAAGTTTGAGCATTGTTTAAACTTGATCAGTTTGATACCTGTTACTTGAGCGCCATGGGGTGCTAGACCAAACAACTTATATGTCGATTGCTTGATGATAAAATGATGAAGAGAGATTGTTATATTTGAATCAAGGTGGAGTGTTGAATTTGGATGATTCAAATATTTATTAAAGAGGAAAGAAATTGATTAATTGATTCATTCAAATCAATTAATTTGGCTGGTATATGGAAGGATATTTTGAAGGAAACTAATTAATTAGTCACTGAATTAATTAGTCAATATATTTGCTATATGAATAAATAAATGACTAGGCATGGAGGATAAAAGAAAGATATGGAAACCAAGAATACGCCATCTATTCGTACTAAAATCAAATCATGCAATTTGGAAAGATATCTGGGTAATCAGGAAATTGATTTTCTTAATCTCCAAGCAACCATTCATTATCAAGTCTATTTAAATGAAAGAATTTCATCTTTATATGTACAAGCAAGTGTGCGAGAGTATCCACCGTTATTCTTCCCTCTCTTTTGTACTTAGTGAAATAAAAGAAGTTGTTGGGTCTCCGTGGACGTAAGATATTCATATCCGAACCACGTTAAATCTTATGTGTCTCTTATTTCTGATTATTTCTGTGATACTGCATAATTGAAATTTTTTTTAAGTGTCATTGGTATCTAAATAGGCAATAAAAGATCCTGATCAAATAAATCGCTTCCGCTCAAATTAAAACAAAATTCACTACAACCTCAACCATGGAGTTCTAAGTTGTGTTTAACAACGTTTGTTGTTTACTAATTCAACATGTATATTGCTCATACCGAGGTATATAATTAATTATTACATCACTTACTTTAGGTCTGTATTCAACTTCTTACTATTACTATACTATTCTGTTCTGTTCATCCAAGTATATTGCTCACACAAACGTATATAGAAGAGTGTTTTTGCTCCTGACCATAGACACATTTCAAATTTTTTTAGATTACTCTTGATATTTTGGACAAGCTTTACAAAGATGGAAGAAATGAAGCTAACGAGTAGCTTTAAACTAAAATTTACCCAACTGCCATGCACAAATTATTATTAAATTTTTACTATTTTCTATTTGTCATCTGTCAATAAAACCTGTAAACCATAGGTTTATGAATGTATATTGATGGGCTGGGTTTATGTTATTTTGTATAATGCCTTCATTGTTTATAGTTTTAATATACTTGCATGTGGATACTTTGTGAAGATTTTGATTTGTTACATGATACGAAAAAGGGATGTAACATTGTGCAGTGATTTCTATGCACCTACATAGCCTTGCATAATTGGCCAAATTAACTGTACTCTAGCATATATTAAATTCCATACGTGTGAAATAACGTAGATGGTCTGAACAATAGTATACACTTTAAAGTTTTATTTTTGTTATGTTTCTTGAGAGTTTAGGTACGCCAACTTAGAGGATTTTCATTATGCTCTGATTATAATTTAACACAGGGCATATCTGATTACAGTTTCTAATAGTACTGTTCTTTTTTAAACATTGGATCACTATATAGATGGATAAACAGATTATTTTTTATACAGTGGATAAACAACACTCACTTTCCTACATTGGATCACTTTGTACAATTTTAATTCAACTGCTAATCAATAGTCTATGGTCAACGGTTCAAGGACTCACACTCTTTTGGATTTGAAATCATTTCAAGGAGTATACTTCATCATTTCAAGGTTTAGTTCAAGGCATTTGAAGTAAGGTACATTTCTAACTAATGATGATAATTAGTGCTCAGATTTAATGTTTTATTACACACACACACACACACATATATATATTGTATATTAGGTGACGATTCTGATATACAATTCTATTATCAGAAATTAGTATGGTTGTATGTGTGTATGTACTTATATTAAAAAATTTGTTATATACATGCCTATATTGGAACAACTGAAAAATAAAAAATTATTTATTTACATAATTTACAAATATATATTATAAATAGAAAATATATATTTTATAATTTAATTACTTCATTATACCTTATATCATTCATAATTTTACTAAAGATTCAAATTTAAAAATTATTTTATATTAATATTTCAAAATTAAAACCTTATGGAAATTAAATAAAACGATATTTTAAATTTCAAACAAAAATTTATTTTGGAGTAATACGCAAGACTAGGTAAATAATTATTTATTAATTATTTATTTATAAGTATTAATCTATGATTTTAATATATTATTATACATTTATAAATAATTAATTAATATCTATACATGTATAGAAAAATTGTTTTATTTACATATACATATTGTTTTCGGTTTTATAGAAAAATTATTATTATTTATTTTATTTAATATATTTACAAGTGAATTAAACATATATTTACATAATTATAAATATATATAATATTTCATAATTATGTTTATATATATTTATATTTAAAAATAATTAATATATATATGTAAATAGAAGTATGCAAACATACATTTGGACAATATATTGTACATTAGATGAGCTAACATGTTTGTTGTGTTGTAGATCCCAACATCTATACACGGACATGTTATTACTTGCACGAATTGATATGTTACACATGCACATGCGTGCATACACAGATGTGTGTGTGTGTCTAGACATACACATGCATATATGTTTGTGTATGATACATGCATACATATATATATATATATATATATATCATAATATAAATTAATTAATATTATATCATTTTATCAATATAAATAAAATAAAAGATTTTATTCAAATAAAAATTTAGAAAATGTTCCAAAATAAACTAAATTTCATGGGCCCAATAAAGATCAAATATGGTAAAAATTTCACCCATAACTTCCACTGGACTGGCCTGGTTCTAACATAACATCTTAAAATGACGAAATCAACTTCTTGAACTATATTACAATCTAGCAAGGTGTTGGCTCTTATACCAATAACCTTGAGCTATCGAATAATGTTTTTATTTGATTTGTGTTTAGAAATAGAGGGATGGATTATTTTTGGCTAGAGGGAATGAAGATGGAGGCTCTAAAAAGTTAGAAATGAGAGTGTGTTGAGATGCTTTTATAGTGGAGGAATTGGTGAGAGAAGTTAGGATCAAAATTGGAACTAACCGCACATTAATAGGCCCGAATTTCGACTAAATCAAAACTCAAGCCTATTAAGGTATAGATCGTTGGTTTTGGTAATCTGTAACAAATGCAAGCATATCAGAGAGCAATCAATATAAACTCATGGCATAGTTGAAAAATATAATACGTCCTGATTAAGGCTACTACCTTAGAATTAATATTGTTCTTTGGGTGTCTAGTTGCCTTGTCAGCACTAGGCATGAATAAGATGACTTCTCCATCTACCGTTCTCGCCATGCTTAGTAGCTTGTCCTTCTAAATCTATCATATAGGTTGTAATGAGAAAGGGGTCAGAACGACGTTCTAGTGTTTGAAAAATTAATACTTTACCATAATATTAATTTATGCCAATCGATTTCTATTTTAGATGTTAAGTCTATTACTTATGGCTAATCCGTTAAGTCCTATGTATATGCATAAGATATGCCTAACCTCTTTCAAGGTATAACTATATATGTATACGCTTGTCTACACATATGTCTAATCTTTTCACTACACAAAAACCTCAACCACTTAATACTTCTTAAATAGAGAGGAGGCAGATCCAATGACCATTTAATACCTCAGTCCTCGAAGCGGGCTCTCCGCAATATAACGTTGGTCAGTCATCATTGTCAAACTTTGATATCTACCTTCCTTGCGTTTGACATTACTCCGTTTTACGTAGGCAGTCATCCATATCTACCCCGTAAAAATTTGGTTTCGGTTTCACCACTCTTTATAAAGCTAAAACTTAACAATCATGAAGTACCTAATCCAAAACCTTTATCTTTGTAAATATAGACTTAAAACCCTTTTTATCAAATTAAAAAATTACTTGTTTTCCATAAAGGATCTGTGCAAAATTTTCCATTTCAAAAACATTTTACAATAAAGATTTCTTTTTAAGAATTCGGATTTTTTAACTTAAATTTTTTCATGTTAAAAAACGCAACGTCATATCAAATCTTTTTAAAAAAAAACATCTTTTAAAATTTTGAACATTAAAAAATGGAGTAGATGAGGAAAACTTCTATCCTATTATTTTCCAATTATTCATATTACTTCCACATTCAACCTTAGTGGAAATTCTGATAACACATGAGGGAGACTTTTAAAAGATATGTACAACTGCAGCATCCATCCAAGCGCCAACCTAAAATATATGTGATGCTGTTCAAAGACAACCTAAAGTTGATGTTCTGATCTCAAATAAATTTGTAGTCCTTCAAGGGGATGAAGATTGTAATGATGATGAAATAAATGATGACAGTGGTATGGAGGAGGGTGAAATTGCAATGAATGTTGAGGTTCGTAATAATCATGAACGCAATGAAGCCGTGGAAAATATATCCACATTTTAATGCTTAATGACACGGTAAATGGACAAAGGAGTGTGCATGTGCACAGTTTGGGTGTGCACGGTGCACTGTTCAGACGGCTAAATGTCTATGAACTAGAAAGTAGCCGAACGAATTTTGAAATAAAAATAACCACAGGCGCATGGCGTACACTTATAGTACATGGCGAACACAGGTCGATCCGCAGGGAATTAATGATTTTAAAAATCTATTCAATCAAATTATACCAAAGTCGAGCGAAAGTTAAGCTAGAGGATTAGAAAATTAGCTAACTAACTAAAAGAAAAGAGATGAAATATAAGAGTTAAAGGACAATTTAGAGAATAAATCCACTCTCTATATCACATAATTCAACATATATGATATCACGATCTCTCTTTAATGGTCATTAATGCTTTAATTGATGTTCTTATCATAAGTATGACATATTTGTGCTATTGATTAGCCATCAAACTATAACACTTTCCTTAAAGCACTTACTAACTTTCAAGAAACTTGACAAAGCAAATGAAAAAGAAATCTATTTTAAGTATGCTCTATTAACTATTGATTATAAATATAGACCATCAAATTTGAATTTCAAATCACTTTCTTATGCCATAATCATATTTTGTTGAAGTGGAATTTGTGTTAGTAATTGTTTAAGCATAGCCTATTTGGTATCAACAATATAGGCTATCAAATTCAAAGAAAAAATAACAAATAAGACACTTCATTTATCATCATTAAGCACAAAAAGAGAGCATGAGTTAACAAATAGTTGAATCTACATAAGTAGAGAACTTCATTATCCCTAAATTGAAGGGGTTTAGCTTCTCATATATGTCATTTGATTAATAAAAGTAGCTGGCAACATGAAAGCAAAAGGAAAGAAAAATGAAAGCTTAATGAAAAAAAGAGCTAATTAACAATAATTAGAACTATTCTACTTACATGAAATTAAATCTACACTACAAACATAAGAAGAGAAGAAGCATGTAAATTAAAGAGAATTAGCATTGCATAAAAGAAAGAAAAATTACATGAAATAAAATGGCTAAGTAGCCATGGAAAAAAGAAGAGAGAAGAGCTTTGTTTTATTTTCTAAGCTAAAAACTAAGTGAGACTGACTAAGAGAGAAGAGGGTTACATGAAACATAGGGGTATATAAACATGTGTTAAACCCTAATTCATATTTTTAGGGAATGAACAAAATAACCTTGAGAAAGTGTGGAGGCCAAGTAATCATTAGCTTTTACTAATCATTATTTAAGTGTACATGAAGCCATTAATTCCATAAGCATGAGCATTAGCCTCTAATTTGTACACCAAGGTGGTGGGTAGGTGGGGTCCTTCACGTTCTTCACTTTGAATTATTTCCATCTTCATTCTTTGTATCTTCTTTGTGCATGCATATTCCTTCGTGAAACCGCTTGTAATTAAGTTTAATTTCCTACAAAATAATACAGAAATTTCCAATTAAGTTTTCTCAATTTAATATACGCGCAAAAATGAACATTTTGGCCTTGGATGAAGATGAATATGTGTCAATTTCAAATAATTTTAATTTTGGTTTAAACAAGTTAAAATACCCAATATGATAATTTATTCAATTTAAATAGATTAAATATTGTGACGACCGCCCATGACTCCTGCACCAAACAAGGAAATAGTGCGCTGAAAAGTGTGTCAGGCCGCCATGGACGATCATCAAGGTAATGTAAACACAGAATGGTCTATCGTATTACTCACAGTGCATGGATAAAATACAATAGAAAAGTATACATAGTGAAGCTCCATAGAACAGAATCTCATCATATAAACTCATAATAGTTTGGTACAACAATCTGAAAAGTCAATACAGCAAGCCTCACTGCATATCACTCAGTGTTATCCCATTTTTTGGTCAAAACTGAAATATCGACAAATTGGCAAGGAATTATGAATACCAGGATTGGAGATCGGTTGGAATCAAGGCTACGATCGATATCGTCAAAATTTTGTTGAACTCCGATCGGGACGAAATTGATTGGAGATGATGATAAGGACTAGGAAAGGCTATGTTTCAAATTTCAAGTTAATCGGAGTTCGTATGGAGGAAATATGATGGATTCAAGGTAGGGAATGCATGTTGTTCGAATCCATCAAAAGGGACAAAGTGGTGCTCGGTTCGAATCGATCAGATTCGAACCCACCAGGATGGATTCGAAACCAACAGGTTCGCATCGATCAAGAGGCGTTGCGCAAGGACAGTTCGAATCGATACACTTCATATCGAATGGCATGGTTTCGGCTTGGTAAAGTTCGCATCGATGGTTCTTCGAATCGATGGACTTCGACTCGATGGAGAGGCATAAAGGTGTATACTGGTTAGTTCGCATCGATGGTGGTTCGAATCCATGGGAACTCCATGGATTCGAAGGAGAGGGATTCGAAGGAGGGATTCAGCTTCGTGGATTCGAAGGAGATGGATACGAGGGACATGGATTCGAAGGACGTGGATTCGAAAGAGGATGGATTCGAAAGAGGATGGATTCAAAGAGCATGGATTCGAAGAGGGTGGTTTCGAAGAGTGTGGGTTCGAAGCATGGGTTCGAACCATTAAGAACGCATGGATCCTTGAACTTGAAACGATCATATCTTCCAAACCGTTGATCCAAATGCAATGAAATTTTTACAGGAGCTTACATACATGTTGAAGAATGTTCTCACCAAATTTCAGCTCAATTGGATGAATTCTTGATCGATTCGAACCTTACTTCGAATCGATCCTGATGTGGGCCCGGACCTCCAGATTTCGGGCATGTGGGCCCCCCTCACGTGCCTGAAGCGGTCTTCCCGGATTTTAGGAGAAATATCAGCCTCCTACGCTTATAAATAGAGCCCCTGGTCATTCAGAAAAGGGGTCGGAGAATTTGGAGAGAGAAAGCACGTCCGGAAGCTGCCAGAATCATTCCTTAACATCATTACTGCTATTTATTTCAAGTTTTGGACTTTGTAACTGCTGTAATCATCTGTAATCATCAAGGGTAATTAATAAAAGGATAAAAACTTTGGAGTGGACGTAGGCCGGAGATAGCCGAACCACTATAAAACCTGTGTCTTTGTTCTTTATTTTGGGATTACTGTTTAATATTTGCTGAGATCTGAGATTTGTGTTTGAATATTATTGATTTGTATTCATACACTGGTGCTTTCACGGTATTCGGGGTTTGTGACCAATTTTGGCGCAAACACTTTAGTGCTTTCACTGAGAAGGACTAGCACCCGCTACATCGGATTTGAAAGTTGGATTTGAAGATTTTAAAAGAGTTTAGATTCAAGGACAATGGCTAGGCAAAATAGTAGAAGGAAAAGGGCTGAGAGAAGCCAAAAGGAAGGAAGTCAACAAGCATCCTCAGGAGCCGGGGAAGGACAAGCTTCAGTCTACATAACCCGGGATGAAATGGAGGCTATGGCAAATTCTTTGCAAGAAAGATTATTGAAAAGCCAACAGGAAATGATGCAGACTTTCTTTGAGCAAATGAGAGCTGCAGGGATGCAGAACTTAGGAACAGCTACAACCGCTGTGGATGTAGGACAGGGGAATAGGGTCGTGGAACCCAATGGAGGACGAGATACGGAGCCAGAAGGCAATCAACAAGGGCTTGGGGGCAGGCCCACGGGATCCAATACAGGAGGACATTTGGAAGGAATTCAACAGGCTAGAGCTAACATTGCTCCTAGTGAACCACACGAAGAATATGTACCAGAGTTCCCTCGGGGGCACGGGGGGCAACCCCCAACAGACAATACCGGATTAGCGGAAATTATCAGAAGAACTGTGCGGGGTGGTTTGACCAACAGAGACTTGGAAGGAGTGAATAGGAGTCCGTTCGCTCAGGAAATAAGGATGGCTCAGAATCCACCTAAGTTTAAGCTACCTAGTGTGGAGATATATGATGGTAAGGCAGACCCAACCGATCACTTGATGAGGTACACCAGACATATGGAGATGCTGGGGGCATCGGAAGAAGTGATGGCCCGATGTTTCCCTTTGTATCTGACGGATTTAGCTGCAATGTGGTTTAGGCAGCTGGGAGAAGGAACTATCAGAACTTGGAGGGAATTGGTGGAAAAGTTTTTGGGACAGTTTCGGGTTCACGTCAAGAGACCGAAAAATGTGATGACATTGACATTAGTGAAGCAAAGGATGGATGAATCGCTTAGAGCTTTTCTAACTCGATTCAGTGCGGCAGTCGCTTCGGTGGATCGGCCTGATCCATCAATGGTTTTAATGGTAGCAGTGTCAGGAGTCAGGGAGGACTCTGATTTCAAGGTATCTCTGATACGAGATCCCCCACAGGATCTCGACGAATTCTTTCACGAGGCAGAAAGGTTCCTTCGGCAAGAGGATGCGAGTACGGATCTAAAAGTGAAAAAAGTTAGTGCGATCGAGGTTGGAGCAATATCCAGCGGTGGTTCGGATAAAGACAAAGGAAAAAGGAAATTGGATAATGATTCTGGAAACGCTAGGAAGCGATGGAAGGATCCAAAGTTTTCCACATACACAGGATTGAACGAGACGCTGGAGCGGATATACATGGATACTCGGAATCGCCTTCCCTACCGGAGGCCAGCCAGGAGAGAGCCTTCTGAACGAGAGAGGGCATCAGGGAGGCATTGTCTCTTCCATGACTTAGACGGACATGACACCAACAGCTGTAGGCACTTGAAGGATATAATCGAGGAGCATGTAAGGAATGGACAGTTACAGCAGTATGTCGGAGCTCGGAATGCAACGGTGGAGCAGGAGCAACCACCGACAACCTCTCGCCGTGATGATGGGAGACCCAGGGATGGTGGTCGATTGATCATCCACTAATCGGGATAATATGGAATAAGTAACGAACTATTAGCAAGCAACCAAGTCATTTACACATGTACGGGGACGGAGATAGCCCCCAGGCATGCTCTGAATGATGATAAACTGCAACGCTATGGTTTGTGAAATCTATCTTTTGCTTTTGGATTGGACACTACTTTTCTTTTCGGATTTTGGTTTTGGAGCTTGGATTGAGCTCCTGGTTTTGCTTGCTTTTTGATTTGGGTTTTTCTTTGGGTGGTCGTTTTTGATTTTGAATGCTGCTTTGGATTTCTGGTTTTCTGGTTTATGATTTGGATTTTTTGGGTTTGGATGTTGGATTGGATTTTGATTGGATTTTCATCTAGTTTTTGGTAAATGGTCGTCGGGTATGGATTATGCCTGGCAAGGGGTGAGTCACTTCGCCCGAACGTGGTAAGTTGACTCATTCAGGTCGCCGAGTATGGACTATGCTCGGCAAGGGTCCGGAGTGACCAGGATTCGGCCTAGGACTTAGGCCCTGTATTATCAATTGTTATTTTCAGGTCGTTGAGTATGGACTATGCTCAACAAGGGTCCGAAGGGACCAGGATTCGGTTTAGGACTTAAGCCATGGCATTACACGGCGTCCAGGGACACTGGACCAAGGTCGTCAAGTGTGGATTACGCTCGGCAAGAACCCGGAGAGGTTAGCTTAACGTCCAGGGACACTGGACCAAGATCATCAAGTGTGGATTACGCTCGACAAGAACACGATGAGGCTAGCTTAACATTCAGGGACACCGAATCACGATCGTCATGTGTAGATTGCACTTGGCAAGAGCCCGGAGAGGTTATGGATTTGAATATCGACCCGGAGAGGTCCTGGATTCGGTTATTGGCTATTGAATAAGGATGGATTGGGACTCGGTTGTCGAGTTCGAATGGATATGGAATTGGCTCAAGCTTTGGTTATTGGGTTTGGAATTGGATATCGACTCGGAGCAGTCAAGGATGATATACTCTGGCAATATGGCTATGGACCTTGGATATTGGATTCGGAACTATTCAAAACACGCCTTGTTATCACAAGGCATGTTTTGGGGGGTAAAGTGTTATCCCATTTTTTGGTCAAAACTGGAATATCGACAAATTGGCAAGGAATTATGAATACCAGGATTGGAGATCGGTTGGAATCAAGGCTACGATCGATATCGTCAAAATTTTGTTGAACTCCGATCGGGACGAAATTGATTGGAGATGATGATAAGGACTAGGAAAGGCTATGTTTCAAATTTCAAGTTAATCGGAGTTCGTATGGAGGAAATATGATGGATTCAAGGTGGGGAATGCATGTTGTTCGAATCCATCAAAAGGGACAAAGTGGTGCTCGGTTCGAATCGATCAGATTCGAACCCACCAGGATGGATTCGAACCCAACAGGTTCGCATCGATCAAGAGGCGTTGCGCAAGGACAGTTCGAATCGATACACTTCATATCGAATGGCATGGTTTCGGCTTGGTAAAGTTCGCATCGATGGTTCTTCGAATCGATGGACTTCGACTCGATGGAGAGGCATAAAGGTGTATACTGGTTAGTTCGCATCGATGGTGGTTCGAATCCATGGGAACTCCATGGATTCGAAGGAGAGGGATTCGAAGGAGAGGGATTCGAAGGAGGGGAGTCAGCTTCGTGGATTCGAAGGAGATGGATACGAGGGACATGGATTCGAAGGACGTGGATTCGAAAGAGGATGGATTCGAAAGAGGATGGATTCAAAGAGCATGGATTCGAAGAGGGTGGTTTCGAAGAGTGTGGGTTCGAAGCATGGGTTCGAACCATTAAGAACGCATGGATCCTTGAACTTGAAACGATCATATCTTCCAAACCGTTGATCCAAATGCAATGAAATTTTTACAGGAGCTTACATACATGTTGAAGAATGTTCTCACCAAATTTCAGCTCAATTGGATGAATTCTTGATCGATTCGAACCTTACTTCGAATCGATCCTGATGTGGGCCCGGACCTCCAGATTTCGGGCATGTGGGCCCCCCTCACGTGCCTGAAGCGGTCTTCCCGGATTTTAGGAGAAATATCAGCCTCCTACGCTTATAAATAGAGCCCCTGGTCATTCAGAAAAGGGGTCGGAGAATTTGGAGAGAGAAAGCACGCCCGGAAGCTGCCAGAATCATTACTTAACATCATTACTGCTATTTATTTCAAGTTTTGGACTTTGTAACTGCTGTAATCATCTGTAATCATCAAGGATAATTAATAAAAGGATAAAAACTTTGGAGTGGACGTAGGCCGGAGATAGCCGAACCACTATAAAACCTGTGTCTTTGTTCTTTATTTTGGGATTACTATTTAATATTTGCTGAGATCTGAGATTTGTGTTTGAATATTATTGATTTGTATTCATACACTGGTGCTTTCACGGTATTCGGGGTTTGTGACCAATTTTGGCGCAAACACTCAGAGAATCATACAAACAGCAGAAAATCCAGTACATATAGTAAGAAAAACAATATGCAAAAGCCTCCAGCTCGTCTTCGTCATCGACAGTGTTGGTCACTAAGAATAACACATGTCACCTGTTACCTAGTCTGCCCATCCCAAAACGGATGAACAACCCAAGGTAATAAGAGTTGAACATAAAACCTTGAGTCAGACAAAAGTCCTAGTGAGCAGTAAATCAACTATCAAACATACCAAAAGAGCATAAAGGGTAAAAAGGAATAGGAACCCAACCATCCCACTCCACCTCTTTCTACAGTGATAGTCCCCAGACCCACTAAGCAGAAATAAACATAGCAAAGCAGACATTTAAAGTAAAACATTTATCACTCGAGTCAAGGTCGATGTTTTCCAAGCACAAACCCCCAAGGCCTAAACCAAGATCAGATAAGCACCCACAAAACATCGATCTTGAGACCGAGTGACGATACAACCAAAGCATCCAAACATCCATGACTCTGGCTATCACTGTTATCATTGCCTCGATATCACCGTTAATTGAATGAACGGCTCATTCTTTCATCCGTCCGTCAAGGGCTAATGGTAACCCCGGTTCTAGACATAACTCTACATGTCATCGTGACCCGTGCCTAGGACTATCGAATCTGCCCAGAATACTAGACCATCAACTATTCGTCTTGGGACTATCGAATCTGCCCAGCGTACTCTTGCTTTGAGCATGCTAGAACCTTCAACAACGGTGAAATCTCAGCCTTCTAGTCATCCTCCTCGACGACTATTCTCATACTAGCTCAAGCGCCTCTCGAGCCAACCATTATCCACAAACTCGAACCATATCACCGAATTATCGACATGCTTGGGATGATCCCGTCTGGATTAAACCAAGGCTACATCATATCATGCTTTGCTTCATCGCATCATAGCAAAGTCCCATCTCAACATCATGTTTTCCCTCATCGCATCATAGCAAAGTCCCATCTCAACCTCATCATCAAACCTATCCATATGAGCTTTATCATCCGCTTCATATGCCACGGGCAGCTTTCCTTATTCAAGAGCCTTTCCACTTAGCTTTTGAATCATCTTCGACCAACTTGTCCAAATCAAATCATCAATCAACTAATTTCTAACAATCAATCAAATCAATCATTAATCCAAGTAATCAATCATTCAAACAAGATCTAAATAAACAGTTATAACAATAATGGCAATTTCGTAAATAAAGAGTCCAAATCTAACAAGCATGAATTCTAAGTAATATCGTGATGAATGAACTAGCATAGGTTAACATGTAGTAAGATGGATATCAAAACTTTATGAACGATGGATCTACATGCAGACTTAAGAAAAATGCATGAAATCACTATCTTTAACACACAAACAAGCCACCGGTCCAATATACTCCTTTGGGTCCGTGTGAGAGATAACCACCACTCACCGAATCACCTAAACACTTCAAAAGCAACTAACTTCAGATCTAGACAGCGAAGGATCTAGCTTGATCCGACAAGATTTCCCCTCAAACGATGAAATCTCTCTTGGATGGATGGAGATCTTCAACTTTGGCTCTTGGATCTTCGATTAGATCTTCAATCTTGGATGGAAGGAAGCACTAGATTAGAGTAGAGAAAAGAAGTGAAGAAGTGTTGTAGTCGAGCCCTCAAAATAGCAGCACTTCGTCGCTTCAAAATCCGGATCCCAAAAAGTGAGATAAGGCCGTATATTTATAGGCCGAATCCTTAAGTCGTTCGCCCCTATGAGTCGTTCACGACTTAACAAAACCCAACGACATACGACTCATCAACCCCACAGCCTACCGACTCAAGCCTCTACGCGACCTAGCTTAAACACGACCTAACGACTCAAGCCACTGAACACAGGAGACGACCTACCGACTCAAGCCTATGCGCGACTTAACACATGCGCGCGTTCCTACCTAAGTCCTAAGTCGTTTCAACGACTCAACGACTCAGCGACTTACGACTCAACGACCTAGCGACTTAGCAGTGCCCCCGACCTAAGACTTTCCACGGCTCAACAACCTAACAACTTAACCTATGCGCCTTTAGCGACTTAACTATGGGCGCGACCTAACACGCCTTCATGCGACCTAAGTTTTATCTCGTCCACGACCTAATTACAAACACAGGGTCTCACCTATGCCGCTACTATCCTTAAGCCGTCCCAATAATTAAGTCGCTATCCCTTAAACCGTTAACTCCTAAGCCGCAAAACCCCTTAAGTCGCCTCACCGACCTATCCCCTTAAGTCGGTAACTCGTTCAACCACTATCCCTTAAGTCGTTCAAATCCTATAGGTCGATCAATCTCTTAAGTCGCTTACTCTTTAAGTCGGTCACCTTCCCTAAGTCGCTCCATCCTCTAAGTCGCTCCACCGACTCATGCTACAACTCGACCCAACCCTGGACGACTCATCTCTGGACGACTTAAGCTCCAAACGACTTAAATTTTAAACGACTTAACAACACTAACGACCTAATAACAACAATTATATGATCCTTCGATCTGTAAAAATACGGGTCGTTACATTCTCTTTCCCTTAGAAATTTTCGCCCCCAAAATTCCAAACAAACAAGAGCAACCAAAACTATTCTGCATGCCTACCATCCATAGCAATCAACAAACCATGCATCCAATTACTAGCCTAGCATGCAGAATTCTAAGACTAGAACAAGTTACAAATTCATGAGATGTCATGACACTTTAGGGCCATACCTCGAAGAGTTCAGGATGAGCTGCCTTCATCCTCTCTTCCTCCTCCCATGTACAGTCGTTAACATCATCACTCCATTGTACCTTGAGCAACTTGACTACCTTCCTCCTAAGCTGTTTCGTGTCAGTTCCCACAACACGAAGCGGCTTACGAGGTCTCTCAACGACTGGATCAACTTCTAAATCTTCATAGCTATCAGCAGAAACCACTGTATTCGAGTCGTGCACATACTTCCGTAGATACGATACATGAAAAACATTGTGCATACCCGACATCTTTTCCGGTAACTCCAATTTATACGCGAGCTTTCCAATTCGCTCGATGATCAGGAATGGTCCAACAAATCTCAGAGTCAATTTCCTTTTCTTCTCAAATCGAATAACATTCTTCAGTGGAGAAATCTTCAAAAAAACCATATCTCCTACGTCGAATTCCAAATCCTTACGACGCTTATCGGCATAACTTTTCTGACGGTCCTGGCTGCCTTCATTCGTCGCCGAATGATCTTTATACAATCCGTAGTCTGTTGAATCATTTCTGGCCCAAGTATCAACTTTTCTCCTGTTTCTATCCAACATGTCGGAGAGTTACACGGTCTTCCATACAATGCTTCATACGGTGTCATACCAATACTGGACTGGTAACTGTTATTGTATGAAAATTCCACCAAATGAAGATAATTTTCCCATGATCCTCCGAAGTCCAAAACACATGCTCTGAGGAGATCTTTCAAAACTCGATTGACTCTCTCGGTCTGACCATCTGTTTGGGGGTGATAAGCTATACTCAAACACAACTCGGTTCCCAAAACTTCCTGAAAGCTCTTCCAAAATGTTGAACAATGGGTCTCGATCGCTCACTATACTCTTCGGAATACCATGGAATCGAACTATCCACTTAACATATAGCTCAGCCAATTTCGATGCAGTCCTAGTTGATCGAACAGTAATGAATCTTGCACTCTTAGTCAATCGATCTACAATGACCCAAATCCCTTCATTTCCCGCCCTGGTTCTAGGTAGTCCATCGATAAAATCCATCGATATTTGCTCCCACTTCTATGTAGGAACTTCTAATGGATGAAGCAATCCACTGGGCTTCTTCTGCTCGGCTTTTACCAACTGGCAGTTCATGCATTTGGAAATAAAATTTCCAACATCCTTTTTCATACCTTCCCAGTAATAGGTTCTCTTCATATCCCGATACATCTTATTTCCACCTGGATGAATTGCCAACTTCGAGTGATGACTCTCCTTCAGAACTTCATTTCTCAATTCATCTATATCGGGAACAACCAGTCATCCTTGTTTCCGAAGCCAATCCTCTCGATCGATTTCGAATCCTTTATCCTTTTCTGGGTCCAATCCAGATTCCAAATCACGGATAATCTTGACAAGCTTATCGTCTCGCTTTTGGCCCTCGCCAATTCTTTCCACCATAGTAGGTCTTATCGATAAGTTTGCCAACATTTCAGGTTCCAATTCATATTTGGGCCTGAAATCAAATCCAGCCAAAAACTCGAGACTTTTCCATTTTGAACTCCCAATTCTGCATGTCTTCGACTTAACGCATCTGCCACTGCGTTACCTTTTCCCGGAGGATAGGCTATACCAAAGTCATATGATGCTAAAAACTCTAGCCATCGTTGCTGTCGAAGATTCAAATCCTTCTGGGAGAAAAGATACTTCAATGACTTATGATCTGTAAACAACTCGAATCGAACTCCCAATAGGTAATGTCTCCACATCTTCAGAGCAAATACAATCGCCGCTAACTCCAAATCATGAGTCGGATAATTCCTTTCACGCGGCTTCAGTTGTCGACTTGCATATGCAACAACTTTATCCTTCTGCATTAGCACTGCTCCAAGTTCAGTACCACATGTATCGGTGTAAACCACCATCTCATCATTTCCACTCGTAATAGTCACAACAGGAGCACTTGTCAGTCGCTCTTTCAGGATTCTGAAAGCTTGTTCACACTTAGCATCCCACCTGAACACTTGGTTCTTCTTCGTCAATCCTATTAATGGTGCAGCTATCTTGGAAATGTCTTTGATAAATCGACGATAATATCCTGCTAATCCAAGGAAACTTCTCACATCAGATGCATTCTTAGGTCTAACCCAATCCTGGATTGCTGCCACTTTGGCGGGATCAACCGCTATTCCATTTCCAGAGATAATATGGCCTAAGAACCTCACTTCGCTCTTCCAGAAGCGACATTTCGAAAACTTAGCCCTCAGCTGTTGTTTTCACAAGATTTCCAAAACAATCCGCAAGTGCGTCTTGTGCTCTTCTTCAGTTCTGGAATAAATCAAAATATCATCCACGAACACAAGTACGAACTTGTTCAACCGATCCCTGAACACTCTATTCATAAGATCCACAAAATACGCTGGTGCATTGGTCAATCCAAACGGCATTACCAGCCACTGATAGAAACCGGATGGTGTCCTGAAAGCAGTCTTCGGCACACTATCCTTTGCCACTCTCAACTGATGAAATCCCGTTGCCAAATCCATCTGAGAAAACACCTTAGCTTCGTGAAGCTGATCAAACAAGTCATATATTCTCGGCAATGGATACTTATTTTTCTTAGTCACTTTATTCAGCTCACGATAATCCACACACAACCTTAACGATCCATCCGCTTTGGTTGCAAACACAACTGGTGCACCCCATTCGGACACACTACGCCGAATGAATCCTTTCTGAAAAAGGTCATCAACTTGCACCTTCAACTCTTGCTGTTCCCTAGGCACCATTCGCCTAAGAGGCATCACAAAAGGTCTGGCTCCTTCAACTAGATCGATACGAAACTCGATCTCTCTATGCGGCGGTAACCCTTTGACCTCGTCAAAGACATCCTCAAATCCATTCACAATAGGCACCGATGACAGTCCATCCCGTGGAACAACTAGAGAATACATAAAGCTCATGAAGACGCCTTCTTCATGCTTACATCGTATCAAAACCTTTCGCCCCTCCACATTCTCGACTGCCACCTCCAGCCTCTTACAATCAACCCTTGCCGCATACTTCCTAAGCCAGTCCATACCCAAAATAATTCCGAACCCCGTAAAGTTCAGAACAAAACAATCACAAACAAAAGAGAAATCATGACTTGATACAACCAGACCACGACAAACAAGACGAACCCCCAACTGGATTAGTCACAACCAATGGTCTATCAACAATATCCGGTTCCAAACCCAACTGGCCTACAAGTTCATTACAAACAAAAGAATGCGACGCCCCAGTATCAAATAACACTCTAACTGGAACACCACAAATGAAAAGAGTACCTTGAACCACCACACTGTTTCCTTTCTCTTCCGCCATAGGAGCTTTCGAAGACGATGGCACAGCCCCCAAAGCATAAGCTTGCACAATCTGTTTGTCCTTCCTCGGTTCTGGACAATTCTTCCTAATATGCCCCAGCTTGTCACAGTTGTGGCACCTCATCGGCACATTTGGATTCTTACAATCTCTAGACAAATGGCCCTTCTACTGACAATTGTAGCAGGTCACTTCACCGTTCGGCTTCTTTTGGCCATCCTTACCCTTCTGTTGCTGCTGTTTCCTCTTCTTGTTTCCACCCTGCTGTGGTTTAGACCCTTCCTTGGTTACAACAACAACAGATCCTTCCTTAGGAAACAAATTCTCATGCCTGAGAGCTTTCTCCACAAGCTTCTCAAACGGATCGTCCAAATGATCCACCAACTGTCTCCCAAGATAACTGTCCAAGCCTGTCACAAACTTCTCGTTCTTCTGATATGGGGATTCAATATACGACCGAGCATACTTGGACAAAGCTTCAAACTCAGAAACATACTCAAGAACTGGTCTTCCACCTTGCTTGATTTCCACAAACTTCTTGAACAGAACAGAGTTCTGAGCTGTAGAAATGAACTTAGCCTCAAATCTAGCTTGGAATTGCTCCCAAGTGATCTCTTCCTCTGGAGTATCAATGGTGATAGAATTCCACCAATCAGAAGCTCTTCCTTGAAGCTGTCTTGATGCAAGCTTCCTCTTAGTTGCATCCTCAATTCCCAAGTCACCAAAGATCCTTCTACAAGCATCAATCCACCTCTGAACTACAATGGTTGATTCTGTTCCCAAGAAAACCTTTCCTCCAAGACCAGTATAGTCTTTGCACAACTTAGCAAAATCCACTGGTTTTGGGGCTTGAACTTGAACTCCAACATCTACCGATAGCCCTGGAGCAGGTATTCTTCTCATGATCGAAGTCATCATAGCCTCGAACATAGAAGCATAATCAGCAGCCCCCTCAGAATCACGGCCTTCCCTAGCAGCTGGTCTCCCTCTTCGACTCATTCCTAATATCTAAAAGAAATGATTAATACACCTTAAGAACAACTGCATAAAGGGTTCAAATCCTTCTAAGCTACTATATTATATATATAGTAATCATCCATCAAAATACAATTACGTCTCTCATAAGTTGTTACGTCAGCGAGCGTTGGCTAAAATCGATTAACCAAAGCTCTGATACCAAATGTGACGACCGCCCATGACTCCTGCACCAAACAAGGAAATAGTGCGCTGAAAAGTGTGCCAGGCCGCCATGGACGATCATCAAGGTAATGTAAACACAGAATGGTCTATCGTATTACTCACAGCGCATGGATAAAATACAATAGAAAAGTATACATAGTGAAGCTCCATAGAACAGAATCTCATCATATAAACTCATAATAGTTTGGTACAACAATCTGAAAAGTCAATACAGCAAGCCTCACTACATATCACTCAGAGAATCATACAAACAGCGGAATATCCAGTACATATAGTTAGAAAAACAATATGCAAAAGCCTCCAGCTCGTCTTCGCCATCGACAGCGTTGGTCACTAAGAACAACACCTGTCACCTGCTACCTAGTCTGCCCATCCCAAAATGGATGAACAACCCAAGGTAATAAGAGTTGAACATAAAACCTTGAGTCAGACAAAAGTCCTAGTGAGCAGTACATCAACTATCAAACATACCAAAAGAGCATAAAGGGTAAAAAGGAATAGGAACCCAACCATCCCACTCCACCTCTTTCTACAGCGATAGCCTCCAGACCCACTGAGCAGAAATAAACATAGCAAAGCAGACATTTAAAGTAAAACATTTATCACTCGAGTCAAGGTCGATGTTTTCCAAGCACAAACCCCCAAGGCCTAAACCAAGATCAGATAAGCACCCACAAAACATCGCTCTTGAGACCGAGTGACGATACAACCAAAGCATCCAAACATCCATGACTCTGGCTATCACTGTTATCATTGTCTCGATATCACCGTTAATTGAATGACCGGCTCATTCTTTCATCCGTCCGTCAAGGGCTAATGGTAACCCCGGTTCTAGACATAACTCCGCACGTCATCGTGACCCGTGCCTAGGACTATCGAATCTGCCCAGAGTACTAGACCATCAACTATTCGTCTTGGGACTATCGAATCTGCCCAGCGTACTCTTGCTTTGAGCATGCTAGAACCTTCAACAACGGTGAAATCTCAGCCTTCTAGTCATCCTCCTCGACGACTATTCTCATACTAGCTCAAGCGCCTCTCGAGCCAACCATTATCCACAAACTCGAACCATATCACCGAGTTATCGACATGCTTGGAATGATCCCGTCTGGATTAAACCAAGGCTACATCATATCATGCTTTGCTTCATCGCATCATAGCAAAGTCCCATCTCAACATCATGCTTTGCCTCATCGCATCATAGCAAAGTCCCATCTCAACCTCATCATCAAACCTATCCATATGAGCTTTATCATCCGCTTCATATGCCACGGGCAGCTTTCCTTATTCAAGAGCCTTTCCACTTAGCTTTTGAATCATCTTCGACCAACGTGTCCAAATCAAATCATCAATCAACTAATTTCTTACAATCAATCAAATCAATCATTAATCCAAGTAATCAATCATTCAAACAAGATCTATATAAACAGTTATAACAATAATGGCAATTTTGTAAATAAAGAGTCCAAATCTAACAAGCATGAATTCTAAGTAATATCGTGATGAATGAACTAGCATAGGTTAACATGTAGTAAGATGGATATCAAAACTTTATGAACGATGGATCTACATGCAGACTTAAGAAAAATGCATGAAATCACTATCTTTAACACACAAACAAGCCACCGATCCAATATACTCCTTTGGGTCCGTGTGAGAGATAACCACCACTCACCGAATCACCTAAACACTTCAAAAGAAACTAACTTCAGATCTGGACAGCGAAGGATCTAGCTTGATCCGACAAGATTTCCCCTCAAACGATGAAATCTCTCTTCGATGGATGGAGATCTTCAACTTTGGCTCTTGGATCTTCGATTAGATCTTCAATCTTGGATGGAAGGAAGCACTAGATTAGAGTAGAGAAAAGAAGTGAAGAAGTGTTGTAGTCGAGCCCTCAAAATAGCAGCACTTCGTCGCTTCAAAATCCGGATCCCAAAAAGTGAGATAAGGCCGTATATTTATAGGCCGAATCCTTAAGTCGTTCGCCCCTATGAGTCGTTCACGACTTAACAAAACCCAATGACATACGACTCATCAACCCCACAGCCTACCGACTCAAGCCTCTACGCGACCTAGCTTAAACACGACCTAACGACTCAAGCCACTGAACACAGGAGACGACCTACCGACTCAAGCCTATGCGCGACTTCACACATGCGCGCGTTCCTACCTAAGTCCTAAGTCGTTTCAACGACTCAGCGACTTACGACTCAACGACCTAGCGACTTAGCAGTGCCCCCGACCTAAGACTTTCCATGGCTCAACAACCTAACAACTTAACCTATACGCCTTTAGCGACTTAACTATGGTCGCGACCTAACACCCTTGCCTTCATGCGACCTAAGCCTTATCTCGTCCACGACCTAATTACAAACACAGGTCTCACCTATGCCGCTACTATCCTTAAGCCGTCCCAATTCTTAAGTCGCTATCCCTTAAACCGTTAACTCCTAAGCCCCAAAACCCCTTAAGTCGCCTCACCGACCTATCCCCTTAAGTCGGTAAATCGTTCAACCACTATCCCTTACGTCGTTCAAATCCTATAGGTCGATCAATCTCTTAAGTCGCTTACTCTTTAAGTCGGTCACCTTCCCTAAGTCGCTCCATCCTCTAAGTTGCTCCACCGACTCATGCTACAACTCGACCCAACCCTGAACGACTCATCTCTGGACGACTTAAGCTCCAAACGACTTAAATTTTAAACGACTTAACAACAATAACGACCTAATAACAACAATTCTACGATCCTTCGATCCGTAAAAATACGGGTCGTTACAAATATGGTGGTAAAAATATGCACATTTACGTGCACATCAAATACCCCCACACTTATCTTTTTATTCGTCCTCGAATAAAGGAAACTAAGATAAATCCATTTTCGTAGGGAGCACGATTGCATTGAGTGCATGCAACAAGCCGTTAAACCTCTGGGTGTCCCCAGTAGGACTAGTTTTGTCTCGTGAGAGTTTTCAGCTGATACTGCCCACAAAATCCAAATGCAGGATGAATATATTTACAAAATACAAGATTAATTTATAAAGAGATGAATGCAAGTTTTTGAAAATATTTACAGATGAAGTATTTGTTTTTAAATTGATGTGAATAAGTTAAATATGGGTTTTTCCTATTATCTTAAAAATTCATGTCATTTAATCGTCAAAATTTCCAATAAAAATCAAGTTATCATAACAAATAGACTATAGTTTAACTCATTGTTTTGGTTAATAACGCAGTGTAACTATGAAATGGATCCTTAGTTGATTATCAAAGTTTATCAAAGTGGTATTTTCATTTCTTTTCAATAACAAGTCAAATCAAATAAGTAAAAATAGTTCTAGGATTTCAATTGCATGCTCTCTCATTATTTGCAAGAAAGATTACACCCCCAGCTCAGGTAAACTGAGGCCAGATATACCACCCATGCACTGCCTTTCGGGCTTATGTGAGGGGAGTACAGAGCATGGCGAGTGCACACACTTTCATGCATACACCTATCGGCCGTAGGTGTTTTTTATTAAGTCTGCTATTTTTTTCTTTTTTATTTTACATGTGTTCCATACATGCATAACTGTGAGGACTTTTGAATGAGTATGAAAGAACATAATCAAAGATTCCAAGTAATTCACTCATGCACAACCGTGAGGACTTTTAAATGAGAGTGAATACTTTTGGATGTTATTATATATTTTTTTGAAAGAGAGAGAGTTTTGCAAAATCATCTTAGCACCATTTAACTTAGAAGGCAGAAAAAAAATGTTATATCTTTACTTTAAATCAACCACTTTTTAAAACAAAGATTTTCAATTAGGATGTATTTCATAATTAACACGTATGAATCTTCCTATGTACTAGTTAAACCAGTGTTATTTGTATTCAAATTTATTTTTATTTTTGTTCAGATCAATAAACTTTCAAAAATTTCAATTTAATAAGCCAAAACCATATATTTATCCTATAGTGTTCTTTAAAAACAAATCAAAAATGCTTAAATAAAATTGTTTTTTTGTTGCTTTTTTGTCATTTTTTTCGCAAAGAAAAAGTAAAAATAAATCATGAAAAGTCAAAAATGAAGATGAGTCTCCCCCCACACTTGATTTTGACTATTTCCCCACATTCAACCCAAGTGGAAGGAGAAAAATAAAATAAAAATCCTATATATACATGAAAGATTCTTATTTATAAGAGATGAGAAAGTATATAGTCAAAAAGTAAACAAAACGGTCTTCTAAAGACCGATTCATTTGTCTCGTCAAATATGTGAGACACAGCTTAAGCACGAAAAACCAAATCGTAAAAGGTTTCGAAGTTGATTGTCGATTTGAAAAAACGAATTTTGTTTTATTAAAAATTGAATGAGTTGTTTTGTTTTCAATGATTTTGGGTTGATAAAACAATTGATTGAAATTCACATTTATTTTCACCAAATTGAAATTCAAGTTTATCATTGAAAACTTCTTCCAAATTATCGATTTCAAAGTCAAAATGGTGATTGAAATCTTCCCCATCAGACTTTAATGACTCACTCTCGAAAAGTCCATAAAACTTGTGTGTGTTAAGTTCATCTTCCTTCGTTGGATTATCAACAGCTTTATCGCATATATCCAGTTCAAAATCCAAAGTTGTATTCAAATTTAAAAAAAAGGAAGATCGAAATTTAAATCGAGTTTCTCACCCTCAAAAGAATTGAAATCCAATTCAAATATTGAATTGTCAACAACTTTATTAAGATTATTATTTTCAATTTCAAAAGTTGTTATTTGAAAATCATTGATTTGGATAAAGATGGATTATCCTCGACTCATCACACGATTGGATTTGGTTTTGTTGTTTTCCACGTTGTTTCATATATGTTTCAAACAATGAATCCATGCAATCATCGTAAATTTCGTTCATTTGTTCAACAAAATCCAATTTATAGTTATTAACTTGAGAATTTTTGATTTGGATTTGTTGAGAACAAATAATTTCAATTGTAATGTGGTTAATATTACTCCCATTGCCAGATTCGTTTGAAAAGTTGTTTTCATTTTCATTTTGAGTTTAAAATTCAGTTCGAAATTGAATTGACATGGGTTATAATCGAAATCGTTTGAATTTTGAATTAAATTCAAATTTTGAAATCCTTGAAAACTTTGACTCGAGTTACCGTAGAAATATGAATTACACAAATCATTTATCATTTGATTTTGTTGTGTAGAGATTTCAAGTACAGACGAAATGCTATTTTCAAGAGTTGAGGGTTGGTCGTTATTTTGAAAACTTTGTGGTGCAAAATCCGAATCGTTTGAACAATAGTTGTTATTAAAATATCCATACGAATTTGGTGTGAAATCATATGGATTATATTGATTTTCACAACTATTGTAAAATTTAAGTGAGTAGGGAAAAGGAAACTCAGACATTTTTAAGATTTTTTTATAAATGGAAAATATTTACAAATAAAATTTATTTTTCAAAAGGAAATTGATTTTTGTTTTGTTTTTATTTTTCAATTTTTTTTTAATTTTGAAAGGATTTTTTATTTTTTATTTTCTAAAAAAAACTAAGTAAATTTTTTTGGAATTTTTGGAATTTTGATTTGAAAATTTTCAAAGGAAAAGAAAAAAACTAAGTTAAGAAATATTTTAAAAAAAATTTAGTTTTGGGTTTCGATTTTTTTTTTAAATATGCATGAACTAATGCAACTAAATGAATGCAAGACTCTAATTACAAATTATTTATCCTAAGTTAACCCAATATAGTATAATCATAGATTGTCTTAAATCAACAAGATAGTCTCAGCCAGGTAACGGGCAGAAGTTATCGGCGCACCACAAATCACCGTAGCAATGCAGCCGAATGTTTAAGTACCTTCATAAAAACAATTCAGTATAATATTTACGAATCACCGTAATATTTATAACTGATTATTGCTCTGCCGTAGCCTAGACACCAAGAAATTAAATTGTTCAAAGAAGACAATTTGCTAATATACAATTAAGTGTTATTGATTTATAACCGTTATTATTAACAAATTTTAAGATGAAGTGCAAAGCGGAAATTAAACATGTATTAACATTGCAACTACGAATGGATTTTTGTTTTTTATTTTTGAAATTTTTTTTATATGTATATGCAAGCAAACAACAATGCAAAATAAAAACAATAGATATAACAAGCAAGCGGTTTTTTTCGCAAGGCAAAGCAAGCTTCTCCTCCAATCTGCTTTGGCAAATTGAAAATAAAAACAAGATATATATGTAAGTTTTTTTCTTGGTTTGAACTAAAAGCAAAAACAAAACAAATCAAAAAAAAAAAAAAAAAACACAAAAAAAATTGAAACTTGATAGTTTATGTTTTTAAATTTCTGTTTTTTGTGAAAGAAACTCAAAAGGGAAACTTAACAAACCAAACAACTAAAAAAATTAAAAATTTATCACACTTTACTTCTCACCGGCCCAGCCCACTAAACAATCAGATACCATTATTAACTCGATTATATCATTCACGAATCAATCATAAAAAAAAAATACTTCGCACCCAAATTTTAATCAAAATACTCAGTGAATTTTTTTAATAAATCGCAATGGAATTCGCGAATTCTCGCGGCGTTCGATTCACGTTTGAGTGGTTCGATTTCACGGTTGTCCTCGATTTTGTGAGGAGGAGTCGCGAGTTGGTTTTGCAGTCATGGTTGAAGATTGCTGTTCTCTGTATGAGGTGAAGTGCGGAGGAGGTTTTATTGGATGGCACTGTGACGTGAAGGGGAAGTGGTGATAGAAGTGTGGTTTTGTGGACAGAGGTTGGAGGAGTAATTGAAGTGCTGGTGGTGGATAGGACTGTTGCTGAAGTCGATAAACTCCTGTTGAACTACTGTGGTTTTGCATTGGTGGGTGGAGCTTGTGTGGTCAGGTGAATGTGTAGAGGAGATGTGGAAGCCGCAGTTTGGCTGTGGCAGGGTGTAACAGTAAGGTAATGGGAATGTGATGTTGATGATAGGGATGTAGTGGTACACTATTGATGGTTGGAAGATGATGTAACAGGTTGGTCTGGTCTGTACTGTGCAAATAGTTTTGAGATTGATTTTGATGCAGTGGAATTCGATGTGATGGCTGTAGAAGTATGGTGGTAGAAAAATGTATGTTGAGTGTCAATTGAGTGTTGAGCGAAGGTGCTTCAGCAGTATTTGTGGGTTGAAAGGGAAATGTGAGACTGGTGAGAGTGATGTGTGGATGTTGCAATTGCTTGTAGTTGCGGTATATTCCCGGGGGGGGGGGGGGGGGGGGGGGGGTGGGGGATGGATGTGATGACCAAAAGTTGGATGGTTATATGTGTTGGTGAAGTGACGGGGGAAGGGATGTCTGATTTATGCAAGTGATGTAGTGGTATGGGTTATGTTTGAAAATGCAGTGTTATTGATGGAGGATGGTATTTGTCGGTGTCGGTGCAAGAGTTGAAGAGTTTGAGAGATGGTCTGTTTGTATATTCACACTTCTAGGAATATCAGCAGTTTGGTTGTGATGTGAAGGGGTAGGGGGAGTGATAATGGGAATCGTTTGATGGAGAAACTGTAAGTGCAGAGTGATATCTTTTTGGAAGCAGTATGGACTGGTGGTTTGTGATGTGTGCAAGTGGTGAAGTCGAGGATTGGGCAGTGCAGTTGCAGGTTGGTGGTATTTGCCAATGAGTGGAGAACTGGAATGAGCAGGTATTTTGATTGTAATGTGGGTTCTGGAGGTATCCTGCTATGGTAGTGTGCAGGCAGAGAGAAACAGAGAGGCAGAACAGTGGTGATGTTGGCAATGTTTTGTAAATTAAAAAAATATAGATAAGCAAAAATGTAAATGTAAAAAAAAAAATGAAATGGAAATTGCCAAGGAAATAAAATAATTTTGTTTGTGTTTTGAAACTATGATGTTTTTTTAATAGAAATGCAATGCAAATGGAAAGAAAAGCAAGAAACAAGCACACAAATAAAATCACACAACAAACATACAAACAACATATTTTTTTTAAAAAAAAATGCAAACACACACAAAATAAAAACACGCAAAAATCAAACAAAAAACTAATTCGAAGAATAAAAAACTAAAATCAAAACAAATTTCCCGGCAATGGCGCCAAAAACTTGTTCGGACGGCTAAATGTCTATGAATTAGAAAGTAGCCGAACGAATTTTGAAATAAAAATAACCGCGAGCGCACGGCGTGTGCTTGTAATACATGACGAATATGGGTCGATCCGTAGGGAATTGATGATTTTAAAAATCCATTCAATCAAGTTATACCAAAGTCGAATGAAAGTTAAGCTAGAAAACTAGCAAACTAAGTAAAAGAAAAGAGATACAAATATAAGAGTTAAAGGACAATTTAGAGAATAAATCCACTCTCTAGATCACATAGTCCAACATATATGAAATCATGATCTCCCTTTTATGGTCATTTAGCCAACATAAGCCACCAAACTATAACACTTCCCTAAAAAAAATTCTTAACTTTCATGAAACTTGACAAAGAAAATGAAAACAAAATCTATTTTAAGTATGGTTTATTAACTATTGATTAGAAATATAGACCATCAAATTTGAATTTCAAATCACTTTCTTATGTCATAATCATATTTTGATGAAGAGGTATTTGTGTTAGTGATTGTTTAAGCATAGCCTATTTTGTTTCAACAATATAGGCTCTCAAATTCAAAGCAAAAATAACAAAGAAAACACTTCATTGATCATCATTAAGCACAAAAAGAGAGCATGAATTAACAAATAGTTGAAGCTACATAAGTAAAGAGCTTCATTACCCCTAAATTGAAGGGGTTTAGCCTCTCATATTTGTCATTTTATTAACAAAAGTAGCTAGTAACATGAAAGCAAAAAGAAAGGGAAATGAAAGCTTAATGAAAAAGAGAGCTAACTAACAAGAATTGGAACTATTCTACTTGCATGAAAGTAAATCAACACTACAAACACAAGAAGGATGTAAATGAAAGAGAATTAGCATTGCATAAAAGAAAGAAAAATTACATGAAATAAAATGGCTAAGTAGCCATGGAAAAAAGAAGAGAGAAGAGCTTTGTTTATTTTCTAAGCTAAAAACTAAGTGAGACTAACTAAGAGAGAAGATGATTACATGAAACATAAGGGGTATATATATACATGTGTTAAACCCTAATCCATATTTTTGGGCAATGCCCAAAATAACCTTGAGAAAGTATGGAGGATAAGTAATCATTAGTTTCTACTAATCATCGCTTAAGTGTACATGAAGCCATTAATTCCATAAGCATGTGCATTAGCCTCTAATTGTACATTAAGGTGGTGGGTAGGTGGGGTCCCCCATGTTCTTCACTTTGAATTATTTCCATCTTCATTCTTTTGTATCTTCTTTGTGCATGAATATTCCTTCATGAATTGAGTTTAATATCCTACAAAATAATATAGAAATTTCCAATTAAATTTTCTCAATTTAATATATGCAAAAAAATGACCATTTTGCCCTTTGATGAAGATGAATATGTGACAATTTCAAATAATTTGAATTTTGGTTTAAACAAGTTAAAATACTCAATACGATCATTTATTCAATTTTAATAGATTAAATATTATAGTAAATATATGCACATTTACGTGCACATCATGCAAAATAGTGGGATCATTTCCTGATCAAGTTGAAGAAGTGTCAAACCATCAAGTAATAAATGTTTAAAGGATTGCTTTTGTACTTCTACGTAAACCATTCAAGAAAGTGAAGAATCCTTTCTTGCAAGTCTGGAAACTCAAGTTATGCAATTACTGCATTCCATGCATGCACAAAAATTTTCTCTTCTTTTCGAACCCTCCGAAGCCGCCATTGCTTCTAATCTTGTCTTTTCAGCTATCAATTCCAATTCATTTCCTCTCAATGATCTAGTCATCCCACCCTGTCTTTGTTAATACATCTAATCTGCCTTGTTGTGTTTCACCTCCTCCTATAAATAATGAAACTGTTTCCACCACCTTACTAATCAGTGCTTCTTCTAATAGAAAATCTCTGCAAGGCAAGAAGAAAAATAAAACCAAACAACCCTATGGTGCTTCAAATAGAAAATTGTTTGATAATTCCAATACAAATTCTTCTACAATTAAAAGCAAGAAAATTTATTCTCTCTAGTTTAATCGATGACACAAAATATGGCAGTGTGGAATATTCATGGTGCTCATAACCACTTAAAACTTGATTAAGCGAAGTCTCTTATCCATCTGCATAATCTTAAACTTACTGCCATTCGGGAAACTAAACTCAACCTTTCTATAACCACATCTATAGTCCCCCGCTTAATCTTTCAATCACAATCTAGATGATGCCCCTTATGGAGAATTCTTCTTCTTCATAGCCCCTCTTTCTTCACTTTGTCCCTTATTATCTCCTCCATACAATTGATGCATTTTCATATGACTTTTCCCCAACCTTTCACATCTTTTTATCTTACCATAGTTTATGCTGACAACTCTCTTGAGTCAACTCAAAAAATCCTCACTTTTATTCCTCGTCTAAGGAAAGATACCCACCCATAGTTGATCATAGAGGATTACAGCTACTGTTTGGATTTAGATGATAAATATGGTGTTCAACCCCTTATGTCAAGGTATTTTCAACCCGCCAACATTGCCATTATTAAATCAAGTCTCATAACAGTAAATAAATCAGGAGCCAAATACACTTGGAACAATAGAAGTAGAAGTAGTGTGAGAACCTTTACCACCATTGATCACACTTTTAGCCATTTTTGTGCTTTATCTAGCTGGACTTCTCTTTCTGTTCATCTTTCTTGTCCCATCTTGTATAATCACTCTCTCATTATCATCTCCTCTGGCTTGCCTAAAATTAAAGAAAAAAGAAGTTTTAAATTTTATATTTCTTAGGTTAATTGTAACAACTCAGTATTTTGTGATTATTTTAATTGTTTATTTTAATTATTTAAATTGAAATTCCTAATTTAAAAACTTTATTATATTTATTAAAAATGAATAAACTTTATTATTTTAAAGTATATTTTGATTTTGTGTGAACTATAATTTCAAACCTGAATAAATAGGATATTTCCAGAAAAGTGGATTTTTGGTCAATCTGGTCAAACTTTGACTTTTAAATTTAAAATTTAAATATTTAATTTTTTTGAATTTTATCTTTCATTATGAAAATATATTAAATTTCAAGAATACTGCTTTTCGTTTCGTTGAAATCCGATTTATATTGTGAAAGTTATGCTTTTTACAATATTGTATGTAAATTGATTTATTTAATAAAATTGTCTATTTTAATTTATATAAATAATATTTTTATTTGTCATATTATTTTCTAATATGTGTTATATGACATGTTAAGTATATATTTTTATTTTAAAATATTTTAAAGTAATGTTATAATTTTTCCAAAGCTTAGTGTATTTATTTTCAATTTTTATAACCTAGTTTCTATTTTTAAGCTATTTTCTTAATTTAATTATATTTATTTAAAATTTATTTATTTTTATTCATTCATTATATTTTCCTGTTTTTATGTTTATTTATATGTATTTTTCATATATTTAAAATTTCAAAAGAAATTATGGAAATTTGAAGAGTTTGTGACCTTTTGTGTGCCTTGCCTTTTCATATTCACTTACCTTTTCAATACAAATAACCACATCACTTCAATTGCAGCCATAAACACTTTCTTCAGCTGAACATTTCATTCCTTTCACGTGAAAAATTTATCTCAAACCCTATAAAAAAATTCGGCCATCTTCGAAGAGCAAAAGTTTGGTAAATTTCTATTTTTTTCACTCTTTTCATTGTTTTTGTTTGGATTTTGCACTTGCTTCATCTTCTTTGTGTTCGGCCCTCCTTACTCTAGCACCTTGGCCACCTCCACCACCACCACAACCAGCCACCATCCCCTCCATTCCACTGTACTTCCATAGCCTTCCATAGCCGTGGCCATATATGATGTAGATCCACAAAAAAAATTACACAAACTCCACTAAATCATCATAGCCGAGCTCTCCACTTGTTCCACCACTCCAACCACCACCTTGACCGACCCATACACCACCACCACCATTCAATTTCTGACCTAAGACCTCTTCCACACCTGTACATGAACTCACCAGACCTGGTTGTGCTCAATTATGCCTTGGCCGAACCATTTATGACATGGAAATCCACTTGTGTTGCCTTGTAGTTGTGTGTTCATGCACACATCTCTCTCTACTCCTTCATATATTGCTATGTCAGACCCTCGTACCCAAAACCTAATCCAAATCCACACTTTGGCCGTGCGTTTCCAACATATGGCTGAAGCATAAGTTGTTGAATGCAAGTGCAAAAGCTTTGGCTTTGTGTTGTGCATTTATTCCAAGTATTGTTTATTAATAGTTTGGTTTGAAATTTATATTTTACATTGTTTTGTTTGCTATGTGACAAGGCAATTAGCTTTGGCTCTCCCACTCTCAAATCATAGTCGTGCTTTCGTGCCTTTTGGATCTCTGTTGTGTGTCTGTATTTGCTATCTCCAGCTTGTAGATGTGAGTATTTCTCACCAGACATTCCGTACTTATATAAGTAGTAAATTGACATCCTGTGAATTTGTAGTTCATATTATTGTGTTATAACTGCCTGTGATATTATTTATATGATGTTCACCCTAGTTTATACACCTTTTATATCATCAGTTACTGTTATATAATGTTATTCTTTTTATCTATATCAGTTTATCACACTACAAGTTCCCTGTAGAATAGAATCACTATGGGTTTAAATGATATATACCCGAATGGACTTTAGAATAGAGAAAATCGTTATGGGCTGAAATGATAAGCCTGAACGGTTTTTATTTTATTTATTTCATTTAACTTGGGATTACGGGTCAAAAATGATAACCCGGCTTTTTCCTTTGTAAATTACGGATTGAAATGATATATTATCCGTAACATTTGACTTAGGTTTGAAAAATTATATACAGACCGTGGTTAAAATAATTTTTCCAAAATTTTAAAATATTATAAAAATGTAAATATTATGATATTTTTATTTAAATTTAATTAAAAAAATGCTTTTTATAAAATATTAGTGATTTTATACAAGTTAAATAAGTGAAATAAATAAATGGTAAAGTAGAATTTGAGATATAAGTAAATTTTGGAATTTATGATTTTGTTTTTAAATAAAGTTTAAGTTAATTTAGATAATATGATATTTTGATTTTAATTTTAATTTAAAATGATTTTTATAAAGTGTTATTGATTTTCTATAAATTAAAAATAGTTAAATAAATAAATGTCTAAAAGTTGAAATTTGAAGTATAACTTAACTTGGAAAATGTGAAAGTGTGTTAAAAATAAAAGTTAAGTTAAGAAAATAAAATGGAATTTAAATAAAATTATGAAACGGTAAACTTAATTAAAATGTTAAGTAAATAAAATGTTATAAAATTTTACATTTATTTTATAAGTGAATTATTAAAGATTTGATAATTATTTGTGAAAATTTCACTTTGTAAAATCATAAATTAAGGGATATTTAAATGATTGTTTTTAAAGTGAGAAAATATGATTTTTATAAGTAAGAATGGATTTAAATTTTTAATTGTTTATGAAATTGTAGTGAAAATTTGGAATTTAAATCGACAGCATTCCTTAAATGATATCATTTCTAAAGTTGAAGATATTACAGCATCATGTAAATGATGTAATTGATATAAATGAACTAAATGGCTAAAATGAACTAAGGGCTATTACAACACTTTGTAAGTGCTCTAGTTGCTGAACTTAACTAAAATATTATTTGAAATCTAAAACCTATTGCATCAATTTAAATGCTGTCTTTTGCTAATTGAATTGTTTTAAACATAACTTTCCGTAGCATCTTCTAAATGCTGCGAAAATTGAATTTTCATTGTTTTAATAAATTTAAGTGAATAAATGAACTTTGAAAGATTTAAATTTTGGAAATTTAATAATTTGATTATTAAGTGAAATAACTTCAATTTAATGATTTAAAATGAAGTAATTTGTTTTGAAATATAAACTTTTTTGAGATGTGTATTGAAATGGTATTTTAAATAAAATGAATGTGGTTTGGGAAACATGATATTTTGATATTTTGAAATCGATTTTGAATGATATTGAATTTTGAAATGATATTTGATTTCAAAACATAAAATACCATTTTTGAATTTTAACCACGGGATGTATTTAATTTATGGTTTAAAGGATCCTTAGAGGATGGACGATCCCAAGCATCCTTTAAGTTATTGTGTATTACTACTACAGTTCACTTGAGTTGGTTTACATTATATAAGTATGTATGTCATGACTCGAGTGTTTTGTGTTTTACTTTACGCTCGGGTCAGCCTACGTATTTACATCTTAGCTTTGGATTTCTTTTCTGGAGCTAGGAATCGCTGGAGATTCTACTTGTTTAGTTATCTGTTCCCTTTCAGTTTCTGTTGTTCTATTTCAGCTCTGGTATTTATAAACTGCTATGTATTTGAGATTTCTATTGTATCTGTTTTTCAGACTGATATTATGTATTATGTTTTGAGAGTTTGTTATAGTAGCTTCATGAACTACTATGCTATTTTAAATTTCCGCTGCGAGTTATTCTGATATTTATGTGTCTGTGATTCTGTGACTGTATTTCATTTGCTCCAAATTTATTTACAATGCGGTACTTTGAGCAATTCAAGTCCGGCATGTGTGGATGCGAATGGCTGAAAATATCGAGTTGTTATATTAATGGCCCTGAGTATACTAATATACTAAAGTCTACTTAGTCTACCAACTGTTATGGTAACCCTATGTTTAAATTATGTAGGAAGCTAAAATGTATCAAGTATGCTCTTAGAGTATAGGCTCATGGAAAATTTGTTGATGGCAGTCTTCTTTCAAATAAAATTAAGGTGCAATTGAAGGAAGTTCAAGATAAAATGATGAACAACCTTGGAAATATTAAAGCCACTCTTGATGAAGGAAGGTTATTTAATTCTTTAAACAATGCTCTTGAATTTGAAGGAAATATGAAAAAACAACACTTAAACAATAAATTGTCTAAGGAAGAGACAAGAATTGCAACGATCCAGAATTTTAGTCATTTGAAATTCATATATTTAATTGATTTTAAATATTCACAAGTTAATTTTATAAGTTGAATAACTTATATTTCGACTATCTTGATTTAATTGGATAATTAAATTGTTAATTTAGTATTTGAAATTGCAGAAATAATTGAAATTTGAAATTAATGCGAATGAAAATGATTTATAAAGTTTACTTTAATTCCATTTGAATTATAATAATGTTAGAGAACTTTTGAAACTGAATTAAAAGTTAATTTCTAGAAATTGAATATTTTAATATTTGATTAACGTGTAAAAATAGCCATTTTTCAAACAGTCTCGGATTTCGATGAAACCTTTTTCATCGGATCCATAATGTTATATTATTATAGGATTTCAAATTTCGTGTCAATTAGATTTACGGTTTAGTCGTGGCAATCTAAAACGCGTAGAAATTTGTTTAAGTATATTTTAATTTAAATATTTCGATTCGAAAACCTGTCTTTCAAATACAATCGGATTGGCTCCTGATATACATTCCATTATGTTTGAAACTGGGTTAAAACATTATAAATGGCAAGCGGCACGCTTCGATTGGTGTTCGAAATTTTTTCGGATGAATAGTGCATAGAAATTTTCTACAAAAGGCCATAATTTTCCACTATTTTCGCAAACCCTAACGAGGCTAGGGCTAGCCGCCACCTTCATTTCCAATGGTAAAAAATGCTCAATTCTTTCTCCCCCAATATCTCTTAATCCATAAACAATTACGAAAATGTTTGAACTACAAAATGAGCTTCACTAGATCTTCAGATCCATACGAATGGGTCGTCGTAAAACGCAACGTGGAGGGAGGAATTGGCTCGTGTTCGTTCGTTGATTGGGTATGATTTTCTATGCATATACACGACCAAGCTTCAAGGGATTGTGGTCAATCGTGGAGCTTGCTTCGGCGCTTCATGTGGCACTCGCCGATCGTCTTCAAATGCAACGAGGTGGGCGTGAAAATTCGAGAAAGGGGGCGGCTAATCGGGTTCGTGCTCGCATTTTTAAATGGATGGAGGAAGAAAAAGGATAGTGGCCGAGATCTGCTTGATCAATACGAACGGCAGCGATGAGCTAGGTTTTAAAATTAAAAAAATGGAAAATAATTATATATTTAACTCATATAAACTTCTAAATGCTATAACTTCTTCATACAAGGTCCGTTTTTGACGAAACAAGTTGCTTTGGGATTGTATTGGCGAGCATTACATTTTTCAGCAAGTTTGGAGGTGATTGGAGCTAGTGTAAATTTTGGATAAAATTAAACGCTCGTTTATTTTTATTCGGAATAAAACACTACAACTGCTATTGGAACCAAAGTGAGTGCAACATACTCTTTCGGACTCGCTGATATTTTTATATAAGTGAGAATAAATTTTATTTTATACTGATTGATGATAGTCTGGATGATATATGATATATTGTATATATATTAATGGGTATTTGAATATATTCCTGCCTATTGGAGCAGATGAGACCCTATACTTTTCCGTATATGAGCGAATGATCCTTTGTACGCGCGTCTGCCTCGAAGCAGACATTGTACACATATTCTAATATGTATATTTGTTGAAGGTGATAGGTTGGAGGGATCCAACTAGATTCCTCATCAGTATTGATTTTATTTACTGATATTGTTATATATGTTGTTATCATATGATATATTATGTTTTGGATGCTGTGATTGATGTATTTAGTGCTGTTGCAGCGTTGTGCCTATAAAAATTTTAAAGTGATGATTTCAAATTAAAAAGGATATTCAAGTGATTTTGAAAAAATATTTTTTGAATTATTAAGTAAATGAATTTGTTTTTAAATAAATAAATGTTATAATTTTGATGTTATAAAAAATAAGTTTTTTGTGAATTATAATCAAAATGTGATTTTTGAAACATGGAGGTAACTATTTGGTAAAATAGTTTGAATCGAAGTTTTTGAATAATTATAAATGGTTTATATATAGTATTTATAAATTGATATTTTATAAATCAAAATTATGGGATTATAAAGGAGTTTTGTAAGTGTTAAAGTGAGTTTATAAATGGATTTATAAGTGAATAAGATTTACGAATTGTGAAGTTATAAAATGAATGAATTTTAAATAAAGAGAATTATAAGTAAATTAACTTATAATTGGATTTTTTTCATGTAAATGAGATATAAATAGAATTGGTTAATAAAGGAATTATATATATATATATATATGTGGAAGCTTTTGTAAAATAGAAATGTGAATTTATAAACACTGTTTTATAAATCCGAAATCAACTTATTTTGATAAGTTAAATATGGAAGTTTATTTAAAGGAATTTATCCACGATTTTGGATAGTGGATAATCCTTTAATAAATATGTAGAAGTGATGAATTTGGTAAAGAAGATATATTCACGATTGTAGACAGTGAATAATCTTTTAAATTAAATGAATGTTTTGAAAAGTGATCTTTTAAATAGAGTTAAATAATTTAAAGATGTTTTAAAATGTGTTAAGTATCGAAACCATAGATTTCAACATTCATTGTTGAAATAGATGTTTTCGAAAAGTAAGGAAATGATGGACTATAAAATTGTTGTTATAGTAAATGATTTTCGAAAGGAAATGTTTTATATAGTATATGAGATTTATATATCTATCTAATTTTCGAATCTCTATACTAGTGATTTTGGGTTGTCGTAAAGATGCTTTATGCAACATTCATTTGACCCGGATAAATATGTTTAAGAGAACGTTTTCCTTAAAAGAATAAAATATATACTTAATCGTGATTTAAGTATATGTAATATTTTCTAAGTGTTGAAAATAAAGAGAATTGTGAATTACTTATTATTAAATAAGTATATGGAAATGTTTTTTTCCAATAGTGAAATGTTGAAATGGTTTTGAGAATATATATTTTTAAATATAATTTAAAGTAAATATTTGACAAGTGATTTATTTGATAAAAGATTAATTAAAAGGGCCTACTGATTGCATATGGTGCTAAATATTTGTTTGTTTGCTTTGATAGTTAAATAATCGACTATCAAATTTGGCCATGTTAGTTCCTCGACTTGATGTGGGAACTATTTTGTCGTACATTTAGTACGTAGCCATCTGTGTAGGTTTGATTATTGTTTTTGTTGAGGATGTTGATTCGTGTAGTGCGGAGTATTACTCCAATCTATCGAGCTTCCTTCTTGGCCGAAAGATAGCAAGTTGAAAGTTGGAGACGTGATAAGTCTATAGGACTTAGTTTCTGAGTGAGGTTGAGAAACGCTTCTGCGTTGTTGGTGCGAAGAGACCGGGATCGTATTTGCTTGATTATGTTCATCATGATAGGGGGTTCTCGCTTTGTAAGCAGTGACGAAGCTTAGACTCTTACTCTTATATGTCCCTAGTGTGAAAGGGTTGGTTGATAGTCGAGAAGCTTGCCATAAAGGAAAATTCGAGGTACCACATGTAGTCACCTCCATGTTGAAAAACAGGAGTGCCCCCATGTTGAAAAGCAGAAGGGTGGCGGGATGGTTGAAAAGCCTACCAAAGCGGGTATGGAAAAATTCGTTCGTTACAGTTGGTATCAGAGTTTAGATTTTGTATATTCCTAAGCTTTGATGTGCACTCAGTATAGATAGGGATAGTGGCACTCTAGATTGAGTTTGAGTTTATTATATATATGAGCACGTATTTGTTAGTGATTATATAATGTTTTATATTACGTTTACTTATCCTTGAGCTGGTTATGAATTCTGGTTGGTATGTGGGACGCCATGTTATCGATAGGGATTTCTAAACACTTAAACGAGGCAATTCGACATAGTATTATTTTAAATTGGTTAATGAAATAATTTTACCTCTATTATATTTTTTATATAAAGGAAACTATTTTTCAGAAATTATTAAAGTGTATATAAATTGGTTTTTGGTTGTTTGAAAATGTAAACATATACAAGTTAAATAAAAGCTGTTTGAATAATCTAAATAAAAACAACAATTGTAAAAGAATAAATTATATAAGCAAATGAATTATAAAGATGGAATTATAACTAACATGGTTTACAATTGTGAAATAATCTTAAATATAAGAAATGAAACTGAATGAGTATATTTATAAATATGAGTTGTAAATAAAAAAATGAATTTAAACTAAGAATTTGAAATTTGAATCCTATTGATTTTGAAAGTTGTTTTCCAAAGTTTAAAGATGTTATATTATTATAAATATAAATAAGATAAATAAATTTGGAATGATCATATATAAGAAAAGTAAAATAGTGGAATTATATAAGTAAAGATTTATAAATGTGATTTATAAATAATAAAAGGAATTTTTGAAAGAATATAAAGCACTGGATTCACTATTGTTGCTGGAAAATAATAAGGGTAATGACTGCAACATCATCAGTATCATTTTCAAGTTTTTATGTGATTGATTTGCTACCATAGTAAATTGAAATTTAAGTTTTATTATGATAAACAAATTTGAATTTACCAAGTTGGAATTTATAAATATAGGTAAAATGAATTTGGACTTATAATATGAAATAATAAATTTGAGTTAGTATAATAAGATATATGATTTGAAATTTAACTAAAGGAAAGTTAAATAAATTGAATTGTGTTTAATTTGGATTAGATATGTTATTGAATTAAATATTAAACTTTTAAGTGATTATATAATATGAATTTGAAAGTTTAGATAAATAAGTTGTATAACTTATAAAATGATAAATGTAAGTAAAACCAAATGTTAAAATGGTTAAACAATTTTGTTAAGCAAAAAAAATCTGAATTTGAATAAGGATATGAAATTTGATGTAAGTAAAAGTTAATTAAAATAGAATTTGAATTGTATTAGAGATGAACTTAAGTTGTATAGTGGAGTGAATGTAAATGAAGTTGAAATGAAACGTAACTTAAGTGGTGTTGAATGAAGTTGAATTTGATATCAAAATGAATTAATAAGGTGAATTGATGGAATGAAGTAGTTAATTGAATATAAACTTGAGTTATATAATGAAATTCAACTTGAAATGCAAAATGAATGAGCAATTGAATTAAATAAATGAATTGATATGAAATATGGACGTAAGTGTTAATTCATTTAAACCTAATTAAAAGTGTTAAGCCAAATTGAATGTAAGTAAATTAAATTAATTTGGTTACGTTGGTTATGCATCGGTTGTTAGATGGATGTTATTTCCATTAGTCCGTGCTTTTTGGGTTGGACATATGTGGTTTATTATCGATTAAAAGGGTATGGATTTGCGGATCGTCACAAGAATACTGCATTTTTTCATGCTTCAATCAAAATCAAACAAGCAAAAGAGCAAATCCTTTCCATTTCCAATGCGGAAGGAGGCTTTCATATTTCCTTGGGTCAAGTTGATTATGCTCTTTTGCATTTCTTCTCAAATTTTCTTGGTAACTCTTTTGACTTTACACCTGATCTAGACTTAATCTCTGAATTTCAATTCCCACCCCTAAAGAATGATCAGTTAGCTCTTTTAACTACCAAGATAACCGATGAAGAGATAAAATGTGACTTGTAGGATCGATTTCACCCTAGAGGGAGGGGTGAATAGGGTAAAACTAATAATGATAAAAATTAACGCGGAAATATAAAAAATAATTGCAGCACAGATAATAGTAAAATAATAAAAGCAAAAATAGAACAGCATAGATTTACCCAGCTTCGGCAAAACCCTACCGATGTGCTGCCCCCGAGGTTTCTGCTAGAAATTAAGCAGTCAGACGCTTACACACGTAAACTTGCGACACCTGCTATTGATTAATCAAACTCTACACTCAAAACCTTGGCACAACTAAGCCATTGAGTTGCGAATTCTCAAACTACACCATCGTAGTTCGTCCCCTAGTCGCACGACTAGAATTTTACAAAAGTTTAAAAGAAAAGTACAAATTAAAAACAAACACAAAACCCTATAATATTAAAGCCTAATTATAAAGGCTGGCCACTTTTATTTCTATCACAAGAAAAATTGTCTCCTTTAATAATTTCTTTTGTTTTGCCGTATCCTTTACTTCGTGAATAATGTGTGCCTTGTTTTCCTTTGCTCGAGAACTTTCGTTCCTCTTTCAAAAAATTAGGAATTTGTAGAAATTGAAACCACCGATTCCAGTTGATCGATTGAATAGATATTTTTGCGTTGATCGATCGTCTTGCTTTGAATTCTCTCGGCTGCTTCAATTAGTCGAGTTCGAATTGAAAAATACTGGTATGTGATTTCCTTTATTACTCTCGTTGATAAGCTTGAACTCGATGCTCTAATTGCCGATGATGTTAATGGTATTTATAGGGAATAAAACCCTAAATTATTATTCGAATATATCATTTGAATTCGTCTGTTAATTTAGCTCGACCGTTCGATTTTACTTTAATATATGTGATTTTTTTAAAGTGATTCAATTCGAATATTTCTTTTCTTGATTATCACGACTTGTTTCATTTTCTGATTTTTCGTACTATTACTTGATATTCTCTGAATTGGTTTTGGCCTTTTCTCCTTTGACTTCGTCCATTTGAAATTTTGATAATATGGACTTGTTCGGTTCTACCTTGGTCACCACGGCTTTGATTCTTTGACATTTTGATTTTTTTTGTTGATTTCTATTACATTTTCTTTTGAAACCTGACTTTGTTACCGCAACATGTTACATTTAGACTTTATGAGTATTGTATCCTATACTCTGGTTGCATGAACATATTGCAATCTTCATTCATATGCATACATCTCTGGTTTGCTTTGAGTTGGATTCTTAGTGACACTGTATATATATATGTATGTATGTATGTATGTATGTATGTATGTATGTATGTATACATGAGTGTAGCCGCTTTGTTTTGTTCATTGTATTGAAATTTCGTTCATTGATGATGCTTTGAGTACATGTCCATATGCATATGTCATTTTGTTTACTGCTTCACTGCATCCTATGTTGTTACTGCATATATATACATGTATATATGTGTGTTTGCACATGTATATATTTGTGCTTGTGATGCCTTGCTTGGCTTGATGCTCTGTTGTTACCTCTGTTGCATTTGCATCCTTTCATTGTTCACTGGTCCTGGCACCTTTTGTTGTTTGCTGGTTTGTCCATTTTGTTTCACTTGATTTTGCACTTCGTTTTGTTCCACATACTTGAATTGATGTTCTATTTGGTCTTTGTATTCATGTTACCCAGTCTGGTTATGTTCATTTGTGTTCTGATCTTCATGTATACTTGAAATAGAGCTTGTGAAAACAGTTGCTTTATATTCATGTTCAATTTTTGGTCGAGGCTATTTTGTTGTTATTTGCATTTGCATTTTGGAATATGGTTTTGGACTTGAGTCTTGTATATGCCTCTGCACTTGTTTGAGGCATTTCATATCTGTGCAGTCAAGTCTGCACTGTTTTATGATGAACTGAAATGTTGTGCACTGCATATGTATATGTACACATGTGTGTATACATATGTGCGTGTGTGTTTGTATATATATTTATGGTGATTTCTTTGTGTAGCCTTCATCTCATGCTTATGCACTGCCGTTTACTTCTTGCTCCATCGTTTTGCGCTAGACCATTTGTATCTAGTCTATTTGGTCTGGTTGTATATGTTTGGTTGTTTGAGTTATTGTGAACTTGTTCCATGCTTGATGCCTGGATTGTTGTCTCACTGGTCTTCACTGTTGAGGCTCCACTCTTGCCATTTGATGTTTGGTTTTGATGTCTGACTGCATGATGTAGTTGTGGTTGTCTTGATACATATTTTCATGTTGAATTTTATTTGTATGACACTTGAGTTGAATCCATCCTTGGCTCGGGTTTAACCTTGTGCTCGCCTGTCCTGCAGTTTTATCAAGTGTATATCGGTGTGCAAGGCCTTGTGGCATGTACAGTGATACACTGTGCATGTCACAGGTTGTTCATGTTTGATGAAATCAAAACGAAATTAATGACGAACAACCCAAATAATTAAGGCGAATAATATTTTCAAAAAGGCATATTTTATTTTACACCGCAAAAATATTTCTTTTTCAATTTTACCGCGTCAGTGTTTATTTTGCATATAATTCAGACGCTGGATACAAATTGGAATATAGTTGAAGAGAAAATATGAGTGAACGAGTGATATGTAGTAAGGTGCAAATGTAAATGACAATTGTATAATGAAAAATTATGTTGTAATTTGAAATTGTACTGTAATTGAAATTTTGTATATATAGTGAAAGCTCAAATTTTGTACTATTCAAAAATTGTAATAAAATATTTGTTTGAATTAAATATCCGTTTGAATTTGAATTTTATGTTATTTATTTTATTCAGCAAATATTTATTTAGTTATGTGAAAAATAAAATAGTAAAATAACAAATACATCTAAATGAACATATATATATGTTTATTATCATCAAACAAAAATCATATATTAGCATATTCAACAATCTCCCCTTTTGATGATAACAAACATATATATAAGATTTTGAATTTATTAAATGTATTTGTTCATTGATGAGCTCTATTTGCTCCCCCTATTTGAATGCTCCCCCTATAATAAAGCCCACCCTTCATATATGCATGAAAATAAATGGGAATATGTAAATGAACCTAGATAGGAATATGCAAATAAAAAGTAAAATATTTGATCTTTATTTGCCAAAATCTTAACTTTTCTCTCCCCTTTTCGTTATCAGCAAAAGAGTAATAATGTTAGAAAAATAGAGATAAAGTGATAGACATTAATAAAACATTAATACCCAAACGAGTTTAAATGTTAAATTTTAATAAAATTCAAACAAAAATCATAAATACACCGTTAGACGCATATTCCACTTTAGAATGATAGGGGTGATGTCGTTACATAAAACCATATAGTTGTGTCTATTTGTGGTATATTTATATTAGGAATTTGAATATCTACTAACCATGCATAACCGTTAGGACTTTTAAATAAGATTAGTAGTATTCCCAATTTTTATAAAAAAAAAGTGAATTTCAAGCATCTTCTAACTACGCATAATAGTGAGGATTTTTAAATGGGATTAGAATCAACTTCCCTATTTAATAATCAATTTTGATAAGTGTTCCATACATGCATAACCATGAGGACTTTTAAATGAACATGAAAGCACATAAAAAAAAATTCAAGTAATTCACTCATGCATAACCGTGAGGACTTCTAAATGAGAGTGAATACTTTGGAAGTTTTTATTGCTAAAAATAAAATAAAATGAAAACGAATAATTTCCCGTTTAAAATACCATATATTGACATACTATATTGGATTTTGATGAGTGATGGTCGTTAGAAATATGATAGAAATAGAGATGGTCATGGAATTTTTACCAATCAAAAGTTATTATATATCTTGTTTAAATATTTAAGGAAATTTACTAAATATACCGTCTCAAGTGATAATATATGATTAATATCAACACTCATCAATTTTTCAATCACTATTTATGTTTTCGATAATCAGTAGGGAGTCAGATTAGTTAATGTAGCCATTTAAGATCAAATCCAAAATAATTATTAAATCAAATTTTCTAAAATGACTAATCTGAAACAAGGTCAACAAAAAAACTATTTTCTGGAAGGGGTTTTATAAAAAAATGTTTGCTAATTGTAAATCAGTTGAAATGAAAAATATGCATATATTTTCTCTCAAAATGTGATGCAACTAATGAATATCTCTACATAAAACATGTTCCATTAGTAATTTTTCTATCAACTAGATTACCAGTGCATCCGAATTTCCCTTTGACTCAAGATTATCATTAGTTGGATGTCATAGACCAGACCATGAAGTTGCAACAAATACCTTAAAGTCTTTTTACAGCTTTTAAATGAAATTTTTTGGATTTGAATTGACATTGTGCAAATAAACAACTATTGAACATAATGACAGGTCTAGAATCAGTAAAATAACCAAATATATCAACGAGTATCTTAAGTAATCATCAGTCAATACAAAAAAAACATCTCTTATCACCTAAAATTGCAATATAGTAAGTCCAAACAAATCTATATGACATAGTTCAAGGATGAAAAGATGATTGGTCAACATTTTTGCATAAATCATAACATTTATTTCCTTATCACATAACTAGCTGATTTAAATCAGATTATGGTGCAGATTTTCACATTTAATGTACCGTTTAAGATAAATGTACGTTACCTATTTTACCTTTGCCGATAATTTTTCGTTGTTACCCATTGTGACTCTTCCACCTTTGTGCTAGGCTAAGGAACTTTGATTTGTCGCCCATCATATGCCTGGAACAGCCAAAATCCAGGTAACACTGTTGTTGATCCTTAGCCTGCCACCACACCTACACAAGAAAAGATTTTTACGACCTATTTGTTTCTATAGGTCCATGGTTGTTAGTGGCAAATGATTTTGAATAATACGTTTGTGTTGACCCAAGACTATTTATATTTGTTCCTTTTGGCACCTAGATTTGTTTGGCTTTACAGGATTTTATATTCGTGCCTTTTGGAACCCAAATTGGCTTGGTTTTCATATGTTTGGGTCTATACCAACAATTGTTTTGATTATGTCCAATTTTACTATAAATTGTGCACTTGGATTTGACTTGATTAATTTCACTTCTAACAAGTTCAGATTGATTTTATCCAAGTCCTTGTCTAATGGTTTAACGATTTGTTTCCCTAATAACATATTTAGCGATCTTTCTCCTTTTGAAAATTTTCCTAAAGTCTTAGACAATTGTTGGACTTGTATTTTGTGGGATTAATTTTCGTTCAATAACAAAGTGCACTTTTTAACAGAATTTTCCTTCCTCGTGTTTTCACTTTCTTTCAAAATCAGAATTTCTTTCAAGTGATTTAATTTTAATTTCTGATTTTTTAATTTCTTCTTCGAATGATGGACACTTGTCACACTTAGGGTTTTTATTTCGATAGTTTTTGACTAATTCGTCAAGTTGTTTATTTAATTCTATCAAACTATCTCTTTGTGATTCAATTTCAGCGTATTTCTTCCTAAATCTTTCAAAACAACCATTTACTTCATGAAAATATATAATTAATTCTGAGTGAGTAAGTTTTGATACCTCGCTTGGCTCTTCATCATCACTGTCAGTTGTTTCTCCTTGAAAGCACAGATTTTCTTTTTCACTCTCACTACTAGTGCATTTATTATCTTCATCAGTTTCATCCGAAGTGACTGCAAAACTTCTCCTTTTCTATTTCTTTCCTTCGCTGAGTTGATTTTAAGGACAATTGGGCTTGATATGACCGGGTTTATTTCACTTTTGACAAATGATCTCCTATTCTCCTGGGTTGTCTAGAACTTTGACTATTCTACTTTTCAGTTGTTGATTTAGAGCTGGATTTCCATACTTGTGATTCCATCTTTTGAATTTCTTTATTTATAGTGCCAATTGAGCTGCTCCATCATCATCATCATCAGCGCTTTCTATTGTTCCTTTAAGAGCTATTGATTTCTTTCGAGTATCACTTCCTTCACGTTCTTCCTTGAATTTCATTTTTAGCTCATAAGTGGCGAGATTTTCGATGAGTTCTTCGACTTTAATTTGTTTCAAATCTTTTGATTCTTGAATGGCAGTAACTTTTTCTTCAAAACTCCATGGAAGGACTCTAAGGCTTTTCCGGACTATTTCCAACTATGTGTATGATTTTTCAAGAGCTTTTGATTTGTATACGAGATTAGAATGTCGTCTATACATCTCTTTGACATTCTAATCCTTAGCCATTGTAAAGTTCTCATATTCGCTACTAAGCATAGCAAGGTGAGGTTCCTTGACTTGAGATTTTCCTTCGTGAGTCACTTCAAGTGTGTGCCAAATTTTCTACGTAGTTAGACAATGTGAGACACGATTAAATTCAATTTGATCCAATGAACAAATAATGGAATTCATAGCTTTAGCATTAGCATTCTTTAGTTTATTTTCAAAATCTGTCTATTGATCCATCATTTTTTAATTTTTTGATTATCTACCACTATAGTTGGTGTCATATAACCCGTCGCAACAATATTCCAAGCATCAATGGTTTTCACAAAAAATTTCATTCTATTTTTCCAGTAAGCATATTCACCATTGAACATAGTTAGTCTAACTATGGATGGACCCTCAGTAAAAGCATTATTAAAAGAAGCCATTTAAAAAAAACAATTTTTTTTGAAAAATGGAATTTTGAAAACAAAAATTGACTTTTGAAAAAATCAAATTTTAAAACACAATTTGGTTTTTGTTCCTAACTTCGATACCACTTATAGGATCGATTTCACCCTAGCAGGGGGATGAATAGGGTGAAACTAATAAAAAAAAAATTAATGCAGAAATATATAAAATAATTGCAGCATAGATAGTAGTAGAATAATAAAAGCAGATATAGAACAACACAGATTTACCCAGCTTCGAAAAAACCTTGCCTACATGTTGCCCCCATGGTTTTTACTAGAAATTAAGTAGTCAGACACTTACACATGTAAGCTTGCAACACCCGCTATTGACTAACCTAACTCTACGCTCAAAACCTGTGATATCCTAGAATTTCAAACAATTTAATGTGATAATCTTCTTTATAAATTATTTAAAATTAGTAAAATTGCTGTTTTCAAACAATAATAATAATGATTATTTATATATATAGGTATGAATAGTTTTAAATAGGATTATATTTACAAATTGAATTTGTGATTGTTTAAATATATATATATATATGAGTTGATTTCAAATTGGATTTTAAATTAAATTTGAATTTGAATTTAGATTTAAATTTGAAATTCAAAAGGATAGATATCTTAAGATATTTTGGATTTAAAAATATATTACATATGATTTTATTTCTTTTATATATAATTGATTTTATGTTATTTTCTTTAAAAAAATTATTTATATAAATTAGGATAATGTATTTAACTAATAGGAAATATATATTTTTCTTTATAAAATGAAAACATAAACCTAATACAAAGTAATTTAAATAATATAAAGATATTATTTACATGCATTTCACAAGTGTAAGGAGATTTATGCATACAATAACAAATGTAAGGTGATTAATTAATGTTAATGACAAGTGGTAGGCTTTTAAGAAAGTGTCACCAATTATTTTATTTTATTTTATATTTTTTTAATAAATCCTAATTTAGTCTATACATTCATCTTTCCCTTTTCTTTAATTCTTTTTCCTAACTCCTTATTTTCAAAAGCAAGAAACTTCAAAACAAAACCTGTAAAACCATTTTAAACTTAAATTTAACCAAGCTTCCATTTTTCCCAACCTGGAATCAAAAAAGAAATCAAACTAAAAGCCTGTAAATATTTTATCCCCAATCTGGAATGTCAAGCAAAATAATCAAGCAATTTTCTAAACAACTCTTCAACCTGCATCAAAAATCAAAAGTCATTTCAAGATTTCCAGTTTCAAAACAATTCAAGTTTCCATAGCTTCAAACTGTTTAAAGCTCTATACATCAGCAGGTGAGTGATTTGACTTAGTTTCCTCTGTTTTTTAAGAAAAAAAGGTCTGTGAGTAAACAAAATTTCGCAAATTTTAAATCTAGTTGAATACTTGTTGCATGTGATAAACTTGTGAAGTGATATTGTAAATATGATCTGCATGATATTTTTAAAACTGGTACGTAGTTCAAAAGTTGTGCCTCTGCTTCCAAAATCAATGAGTAAATTACTATTCAAAATTTAATCTTTTTAGTTATGTTTTTGCATGTGAAAATCCTGGAAAACTATGATGGTAGTATGTTTGCATATTTATTTAGAGATGGATATATATATATGTGTGTGTGTGTGTATGAGAATTTGGGAGTGCATGATATATATATATATATATATATATATATATATATATATATATAGCCTATTCCAGTTTCATAACCGAATCCAAAATCTAGTTCTTCTTCCCTGATCATTGTGGACACATGATGTTTAAAAGAAAACTGTTTTAAATGATGTAATACAAATTTTAAAGATATTTACAAGTGAGATTATTGAGTAAATTTTACAAACAGACGAAATTTCTGTAAATATATTCTAAGGAGAAAAAAATGATGATCTTAATTTTGTGATTTAATTCCTTAATCAGATTTGTATGGGTAAAAGATAAATTTAATTGAAATTTTGCAATTTTAAAGTCTGTATTTTGGGTGAAATCGCGAGTTGCCCAGAATTTGGGATTTGAGCTTCTGCCGATGGTCAGAGCGAAGTGGAGGGTGGGGATCAATGTGGAAGGAAGCGGGAAGGTTGATGAAACCCAGCAAAATTGCTCGATGGATTAGGGGTGGGCGAGGCTTCGATCTAGGGTTTATTGCCTGCTTCGATCAACGTATTTTTTCGAGGCATATTCGTAGTCCAGAAGAATTAGAGGCGATCGTGGGTAGGGGATTAGTGGCGTTGGCATGTGATGAAGTTTCGGTCGTGATCGTGGGATCGTTGGTGAACTTGGGCGGCGGTGCGAGGAGGTTTAGGTTGTTCGTTCTGGTTCCATTGTCGGTCTCATTGCTCGATTTTGATTTCTTGCATGATCGAAGCTCTGGGTGGTCATCATTAGGAGAGAAGATCGTAGCCGATGTGTCGGCATCAACATCGATGGTCGGAGCATCGCAGATGAACTATGCACGTGCACATATTCTATCTTGTGTCTGTTGAGTTGTTGCGTTTGTTTTTCTTCGAGGAAGAAAGAAAGTGGCTTCGTGATGTACTCGAGTCTATCGAGTTGATGGAACCCTGGGTTGTAATGCGGGTAATTATGATTTGGGCTCGGGTAGTTTTGTTAACCAATTTTCTTTTTATAACTTAACAAGCTTTTAAAATAAATGAAATATGAATCATGTTGTAAAAGAAAACTTGATGGGGGTTTTGGATGTAATTTGAATAATGAATCTTACGCTAACTACTCATCAAGTTTCCAAGTAAAATATTTATCAAGTTTATTGTAAGTCAAATGATTTTGAAAATATGATTTGTTTGATTTCTAATAAATCAATTAATTAACTAATTATATTATTAAGTGTTTTCAAGTAAAATTTATTAATGATAATTAAGTAGTTAATCAAGACAATGGTGATTTTAAATTAAAATCTTGATTTATTAAGGGACAATTAACTAAGGTGTTTAATTAATGGGTAAATAAATTAATGTAAGTAAATAAAGAGTTAGTTAATTAATTAAGGGTAAATTAATGAAATTAAAGTAACTATAGGATAGTTAATTAATGTAATAAAAGAAAAATTACTTAATGGAAATAATTAAGGATTAATTATTTAGTGTAATTAATTAAAGATTGATTAATTGAGGAAATTAATCATGGATTAGATGAGTGTGATTAATTAAAGGATAATTAATTAATGTGAGCGAGTATCGGATAATTAATGTGAGTTATTAATTAGGAATAAATGTAATTAAAATGAATGGGTGAAGGGTGAAGGGTAATTAATTTGTGAAATTAATTACTTAATGTAATTAATGGATAATTAATCAAGGATGATTAATTAAGATGGATGATTATAGAATGATTAATTAATTGGGTTGTAATTAGTTAACGTTAGGTAAGCAGGATTTAGGTAATCCAAGAAATTTAAGAGGGTAATTAATCTAATTTGGAGATTAATAAAATTAATTATGAATTAATCAATCTTGCTTATGGATGATTAGGTGTTATTAGGTGACTTGGATTATGTGATAACTTTGATATGGAATTGTGATATATTGTAAAATGCTTTGATGAGTTGAACTGTGATATTGTGAGTTGTCTATCGATAACTGATTTGTTGTGTGACTATGATACCTAGAATTATAGTTGGTTAGTATCCATTTAAACTGTGATTAAAGATAATATTGAACTTGAAGAGACCAGAGTCGGGTATCAGCAAATACCCGAAACCACTTCAATTAGTAATTTCCAGTAATCCTTTATAGTTTGGTTAGAAGTAAACAGGATGGAATGGAATAGTTTAAGTAACATGGACATTTAACCTGTGAACTGTTATATGAGATAAATGTTTGACTATTAAGTAATAACTCGTAAAAGGTACGAGTTACCCTGGTAACTGACTTAAGTTATAGCTTGGTATTTCTTGTTATATGGTATAACTCATGCTGGTTTCCAGCCTGACCTGGGTGTTACTTTGATGCAATGCTCGGATCAGATCGAGCATTACATATTTTCAGGTAAGGACGTTCTGGAGCTCAGGAGGCGAGCTGGATGGCAGGAACATATGGAGTGTATTCCGCTGTGATATATTGTAGCATATCTTGGACAAGTTATTTTAATTGTCATATGTTTGTGCAAATGTTGTAACTCTGATGTATTAAAATGTAATTGACTGATTCATCTTTCTTTGTGTAAAGACTATTATTTGATATTATATTTTATCCGCTGTGAATTTGAGATGTTGGTGTTTCTGTTTCTTCTTTTCTTCTATCTCTTTTCTTCTTTCCCTAACTATCTAGAGTTTTTGGGATCAAAAATTCCGAGTCGTTACAAAATCCTGCCATAACTCAGCCACTGAGTTGCGAATTCCTGAACAACACCATCGCAGTTTGTCCCCTAGTCATACGACTAGAATTTTACAAAAGTATAAAAGAAAAATACAAATTAAAAACAAACATAAAACCCTATGAAATTAAATCCCAATTAAAAACTATAAAGGCCGATCACTTTGGTTTATATCATAAGAAAAATTGTCTTCCTTAATGATTTCTTTTGTTTGTCCCATTTCCTTTACATCGTGAATAATATCTGCCTCTTTTTACTTTGCTCGAGAAAAATCGTTCCCTTTCAAAAAATAGGGATTTATGCAAATTGAAACCATTGAATCCTATTGATCGTTTGAATAGTTGTTTTCACATTGACTGCTTTGTCGATCGATCATCTTGCTTTGAATTCACTCGGCTGCTTCAATTTATCGAGTTCGAATTGAATAATACTGGTACATGATTTCCTTTATTACCTCATTGACAAGCTTGAACTCGATGCTCTAATTGTCGATGATGTTAATGGTATTTACGGGGAATAAAACCTTAAATTATCATCCGAATATATCATTTGAATTCGTCTTTTAATTTAGCTCGACCATTCGATTTTACTTGAATACATGTGATTTGTTTAGACTGGCAATTCGAATATTTCTTTGCTTCATTATCATGACTTGTTTGGTTTTTTTGATTTTTTATACTATTATTTGATTTTCTCTGAATTGGTTTCGGTCTTTTCTCCTTTGACTTCGGCCATTTGAAATTGTGATAATTTGGACTTGTTTGATTCTACCATGGTCACCACGACTTTGATTCTTTGACATTTTGAATTTTTTGTTGTTGACTGCTATTACATTTTCTTTCGAACCCTGACTTTGCTGCTGCAACATGTTACATTGAGACTTCATGAACATTGCATCCTGTACTCTGATTGCATGAACATATTATAGTCTCCATTTATATGCATACATCTTTGGTTTTCTTTGGGTTGAATTATTGGTGATACTGCATGTATGTTTGTGTATACGTATAGATGAGTGTAGCCACTTTGTTTTGTTCAGTGTATTGAGGTTTGGTTCATTGATGATGCTTTGATTACATGTCCATATGCATATATCATTTTGTTTACAGCTTCACTGCATCCCATATAGTTACTGCATATATATATATATATATATATATATATATATATATATATATATATATTTGTGCTTGTGATGCCTCGCTTGGATTGATGCTCTATTGTCACCTCTGTTGCATGTGCATCCTTTCATTGTTCACTGGTCTTGGCACCTTTTGTTGTTTGCTGGTCTGTCCATTTTGTTTCACTTGAATTTGCACTTGGTTTTGTTCCACATACTTGAATTCATGTTGTATTTGGTCTTTGCATTCATGTTGCCAGGTTTGTTTTTGTTTATTTGTGTTCTCGTCTTCATGTATACTTGAAACAGAGCTTGTGAAACAGTTACTATATATTCTTGTTCAATTTTTGGTCGAGGCTATTTTGTTGTTATTTGCATTTTCATTTGCATTTTGGAATATGGTTTTGGACTTGAGTCTTGTATATGCCTCTGCACTTGTTTGAGGCATTTCATGTCTGTGTAGTCAAGTCTGCACTGTTTTATGATGAACTGAAATGCCGTGCGTTGCATATGTATATGTACACATGTGTGTGTACATATGTGTATATATATGATGACTTCTTTTTATAGCCTTCATCTCATGCTTATGCACTGCCATTTACTTGTTGCTCCATTTTTTGCACTTGACCATTTATCCAATCTATTTGGTCTGGTTGTATATGTTTGGTTGATTGAGTTATTGTGAACTTGTCCCATGCTTGATGCCTGGATTGATTTGTTCACTGGTCTTCACCGTTGAGGCTCCACTTGTGCCAATTGATGTTTGGTTTTGATGTTTGACTGCGTGTTGTTGTTGTGGACTTGAACTGTAGCTGTGGTTGTCTTGATACATATTTTCATGTTGAATTTTATTTGTATTGCACCTGAGTTGAATACAATCTCGGCTCAGGTTTGACCTTTTGCTCACCTATCCCTGTAGTTTTATCCAGTGTATATCTGTGTGTATGACCTTGTGGCATGCACAGTGATACACTATGCGTGTCATAGGTTGTTCGTCTTTAATGAATTCAAAACGAAAATGATGACGAAAAACCCAAATAAACGAGGCAAATAATATTTTCAAAAACATAAATTTTATTTTACATTGCAAAAATATTTGTTTTTTCATTTTACCGCATCAGTGTTTATTTTGCAGATAATTTAGATGCTGGATACAAATTGGAATATAGTTGAAGAACAAATATGAGTGAACGAGTGATATATAGTAAGGTGCAAATGTAAATGACAATTGTATAGTGAAAAATTGTGTTATAATTTGAAATTATATTGTTATTGAAATTTTATATACATAGTGAGAGCTCAAATTTTGTACCATTCAAAAATTGTAATAAAATATTTGTTTGAATAAAATATCTGTTTGAATATAAATTCTGTGTTATTTATTTTATTTACCAAATATTTATTTAATTATGTGAAAAATAAAATAGTACAATAACAAATGCATTTAAATGAATATATATATATATATATGTTTATTATCATCAAACAAAAACCTTATACTAGCATATTGAACATGCCTTGTTGACTATGAACAAAAAGTCAAATAAGGGTCCGAATGGTTTTAATGTATTCATCTTCACCAACAGCTTTGACTGGTCAAGATTTTCACAAGGTAATTCTCAAATTTTTTGAAAAGTGCAAAATGCTTGGTGAAGATAATGCTATAACCTTATTTTAATTCCTAAGACTAAACCTGCTTCTTTTGTGTCCTCATTTAGTCCCATTTCTTGTTGTAATGTGGCATACAAGTGCATTTTCATGATATTGGCTGCCAGACTAGTTGGTGTGCTTCCTGATTTGATCTCCCGAAATCTAGTTGCTTTCTTGCCAAGGAGAAACATACTTGATAATGTTTTACTTGTTCGGGAACTCCTCAAGGGTTATGGTAGAGCCCAGTCTACTCCTATTGCAATGATGAAATTGGATATGAGAAAGGCTTATGATTCTATGTATTGGTCTTTTATAGTGCGCGTTATGGCCCTAATGAGATTTCCATAGCCTTTTGTTGCTTGGTGTACTCTTGCATTTCTAACCCTAGTTTTTCTTTGAACTATAACAGTAGGATGGCTCATTATTTCAGAAGGAAACAGGGTATATGACAAGGTAATCCCATTTCTTCTTACATTTTTATTCTTATAGTGGAAGTATTTACTACTATGATCACTCAAAAATACAATCAGAAGCTAACAAAGTAACATCCCAAGTGCAATCGCCTACATGTCTCAGCTCTCATGTTCGCTAGTGATATAATAACTTTCACAAAGCCTGAAGCTGCTTCAATTGATAGCATTTTGAAAACCTTAAGACTCCTTTTACTGTATGACTGGTCTTAATGTCAATCTCCTTAAATCAAGCATTAGCTTAACCGGTGTTCCCCCTCCATTTTCCGCTAGCCTTGTCTAGTCTATTGGGCTTCAGCTAATGGATCAAGACATGAATTATTTAGGCATGCCTCTAACTACATTCAGAATCTCAATAGCAACCTGTTTTCCGCTATACAAAAGAATCACTGCATCTATGATATGTTAGGCCAATAGATTCTTGTCTCAAGCTGGTAGGTTAGTTCTAATAAATTCTTTAAGTTTCTCTATGATAGTTTACTGGGAAAGATCTTTTATACTACCAAACAAGCTTCTTAAGATGATTAGGAAGTGCTATGCTGTGGTTTTTTTAGACCGACAGTGTACATTCTAAGAAGCTTTTGCCATGTTCTTTTCAAAAGTTTGAATGCCCAAAAGAAAAATGTGGATTAGATATTATGAACATTCATTTTTGGAATGTGGCTGCCTTCATTTTTCACCTTGATTCTCTTCTCAATAAAAAAGACAGCGTGTAGGTTAATTGAAATGGGAGCATAATATTAGCAGAAGGAAATTTTGCAGCATGGATGTGCCTCAAGCATGTAGTTGGACATGGAGGAAATTGCTGGGGCTTAGATCAACTTTCCTACCTCTTATCAAAATGTCTTTATCAACTTCTACCATGGTTATTTACATGGACATGGAGGAAATTGCTGGGGCTTAGATCAACTTTCCTACCTCTTATCAAAATGTCTTTATCAACTTCTACCATGGTTATTTTTTGGGATGAGCCTTGGAGTGACAAAGGTTTGACACTTTCAAATGCTTTTTCTCATCAACATATGCAACAATCAGGTATCCGTGGAGATGCAAAAGCTAAGGATTTATTGTGGATGGGCAACTTAACCTGCCTTATTTTAGCAACCGGTTCACCAGAGCTGTTTGGAGTTTTCTACAACCCAAAATATATAGTCCTCAAGACATGGATGTAGTTTGCTGGGCTGGTAAGCAACACACCATTACTCTTATTTATAAGAAGCTGGCCAGTTTTGATTCTTTGCCTCCCTGTAAATGGTTTAAGACTATTTGGAATAATGTTTCAACTCCTAAAGATAAAATGATGATGTGGAAGGTGATAAAAATGCTTTCTTAACAAAGGATGTTTTACATAGGTATGGGATAAATTATAATTTGTTATGTGTGTTTTGTAATACATGTAATGAAAACTGTTTTCATCTTATTTATTCTTATGAAGCCCTCTTTCCCTTGTGGTGCAGGTTAATGCATAAGGCTGGTTGTATTGACATGAATAAAGTTTCTGAAATTGAATAGGATTTGATCTTTAAAGCAAAAAATGGAGATTAAAAGAATCTCTTGTGATTGTTATATGATTAAAGAAATACTTGAGGCTGGTTTGGAGTGAGAGAAATTTAATTATCTTTGAGAATAAAAGAAGTGTGGAAATGCTTTGGCAAGTTTTGAAGCATGAAGTTTCATATGCAATAAAAAGAGAAATCTTTGCTTTTTTGAGCTTTGGTTCCGGCTTAGTCTTAGTTTTTTTGTTCTTCTCCTGTCTTTGTTTTTTCCACATTATATGCTTCTGATTTTTTTCTTTCTTGTTTTGTGGTTGTGCTTATAACTCAAAGCTTGTTTTAAGTTATTTTTTATGGTTTATGCAACAATAAAATCTGGAAGCGGATCAATCGACCCCGCTAGCTCTGCTAAAAAAATAAAAATATATTTACATTTTCATACTGCTTTGGTCATTGAGCTTTCAGTAATGTAAAAAGGGGTATAATCTATTTCAGCATTATTCTTTGTACTTTCCTTATATAGGAATATTCCTCCTAAACATCATTATCGGACGTTCTTACCCTTCTATTTCCTTTACCTCATTTCAATTAAGCTCCTTTTCCACTTATCCAACCTTTATAAAGAATTTCTAAAAAGAACTTCCAAATTTACAAAAATAGGAAAAATCATCGAGCCAAAACAATGCTCTATTTTCCATTTATTTAAAAAATGTAAATCCATTTTTGCCAAAAACATTTCAATTGGAAACTTTTAACCCAACCAGTTTTAAACTAAATTTTTTTAAATTTCCTTGCTTTTTCAAAACACCAGTAAATCCTTTGAAAATCCTATTCAAAACATACGAAGAATTTCCAAAAAAAATTTGTCAAATTCTTCTACATGGGGTTAGACATGGAAATGGACTTTGATTGTCCTTTCTTTTGGACTTTCCTTCTTTCCTACTAAATATTAACCTATCTTCATCAAAAATCCAGTTGTTGTCTTATGGCGATTAGTGGACACCTGATTGTGGAAACTAGTTTAATACTTCTTCATACCTTACTTCTGGATGCTTGCGATATATAGGTTCTTACGTCTCATTTGTCTGGATGAAATGTACATCTTTGATCAGCAATCCATCACAATATGCAATTATAAGGCAACCTAGGCCCAATAAAGGCCATGTACCATCCAGCTTCAAAGATCCTTCTATATGTCATGCATATACTCTTCTTGGTCAACGCCTTCAGTACGACCACATACCATGGGATAATCGGGATAGGACTATAAATTTAACTATATTTATTAGCCCAACTCATAGTTATTCCTTTTGGGATATGGTCGCAACTACTTCTATAGTTGGAATTTTAGATTTTTGCCTATAATATATATAATTATAGGTGAAAATACAAATATGTTCTCTCAGCATATCCCAATTCCCGTGATCGACTAACCTAAGCTCTGATACTAAATGTAACAACGAACAACTTAATGGGCCCAATTTTGACTAAATTGAAACTCAAGTTCATTAGGGTACAAATCATTGGCTTTAGGAACATGTAATAAACATAAACATATCAAAGAGCAACCAATATAAACTCACAACAGAATTTAAAAATGTAATAGAAAATATGCACTGACTAAGGCTACTGCTTTGGAATCAATATTGTTCCTTCGATGCTTGTTGCCTTATCAGTGTAGAGCATGAACAAGAAGACTTCTTTGTCTACCATTCCTATCTTACTCAATAGTCTGTCCTTATAAATCTATCATATAGGTTGTAATGAGGAGGGAGTCCTATACAAAGTTCTGGTGATAAAAAAATTACATACTTTCCCCGTAACACTAATTTATGCCGGTTGATTTCCATTCAAGTGTTATGTCTATTACTTATGGCTAATCCATTAAGTCCTATGTATATATTTTTATTTTTAATCGTTAAGTGCGGTTAAATGTGTGTGTATCTTTTCCTATTTCTAACTATTAATTTCTAAACTAGAACATCCCGATTCACATTTTAATTTGTCAGAGCTATCCTTCCAAAATTGATTCCTGATATAATTTTCTACAACTTACCAAAAAACGACTCTTGATTAGTTTCATTAAAAGGAGTTATCTCTTTTCTTTTATTGTAATAGATAATAAACTACAGAAAAGAATATCCATACTCTATGCAACTCTTTCCTTTTTAATATATTCCTTGTTAATTAAAATGGCATGCTTTTATACATATTTTTGAAATTAGATTATTTATGGAACTTATACAGAAGTAGATATAATTAAATTATAACCCACTCCAAATAAATTAAAATATAGAAATTCACATTCCAAGTCAACAATGGCAACTTAATTTATAATCGAATTATAAATCTAGAATAACTTTTACAACTTTACAAACATTCTACAGTAACAAATATTTGGTATAGGATTCAAATTTTTGGATTAGGTGGTACATGCTTTTCCTATTCTAGTTAGCTATTTTATTGAATACATCGACGATAATCCTGTATGTTTATCTTAAGCCTACAACTCATCAGATCTTATACATGCATAATAATTAAATAAAATTCAATGCTATCAATTTCAATGTTATAAAAAAATTATAAAATTTCCCACTTACCTTCCAGCTTTCCAAATCCTCCAAATTTTAACCCATAACTTTATTTGACCCATTTTCCATTCAAGCACAAAAGGATATGTATAATAGGATATATACATACTATTAGAATTAGAGAACTAAGAAGATTTGTGGGTTAAGGGGAATATCGATTTATAATAATTGAAATTACCTTTTGTATCGCGACATTGATTGGCTTAACCTCTGCTTCTCTTCTATATACCCTTTTCTAATTGTATATACATATAATATTTTATAATTTTTAGAAATAATGGAGAAGGAAAAATGGTGGAGTTTCGCTATTTGGATTGAAAAATATGAAAAGAGAAGTTAGGGCTTAGGCCGGTATTTATAGGCGCTCAAATTAACCGTAACCGTTATTTCAAAATAATAAAATCCAGACCGTTCGGCCAAGGTTCGAACCCTTGTCGCCATACCCCGACCGGTTGACTGCCCCTTTATAATCGGTTGACCGCTAGCGTTCGACCAGCCCACAAAAGAAGGTCGACCGTAGGGTGCTGCATTTATCATTATTTATTTCCTTATTTTGTTTTTTTAATTATTTTCGTTTTGGAAACTTAAAATGCTAATAACTACTTCGTTTGAACTCCAATTGCAAAAATCTAAACATGAAAGTTGCTTAGAAATCGCCATAAACATAATAATGGAAGTTTCATGTCCAAATTCCATCATTTGCTCACATTCCATTTTGAAGCTTTATTAACTATCATTAATTTTACGAAATGTTACAAAGATCCACATTTCTCTCTTACTCTTTATTTCCTCTTGTCTACTCAATCCTAGACCCTTAGCCATATTATAGCTACCCCTTTTGCATGTCCATAATGGTCGAAAATAACATGCCCCCGTATAGGCTTCAAACCCATTTAAACCCAAATAAGTTGTACTGCATTTAAATCTAATTTAATTGTGAATCAATATTGTATATCAATTAATATATTTATAACTATTATAAATATATTTGATACTATTGTTCAACAAATCAAAACAAAATTTTATAATTAATATTTTACAGATATTAGTTAATTTAATTAATTTATAACAATTACAAATTAATCAAGTCATTTAGTCAAAGAAGTATTCAACATTTCGGTTATGTGATCCATTAGGTGTTAATTTAGTTAGTAATTAATGTTAAACAATTCAAATGTTAACATTCACATGACATTTAGCAGATGGTGTGACATTTTGGCCAAATTTATTGCTTATTTAGTTTTGGTTAAATCTAATTTTACTTTGTTAAGCATTACTCGATGTGTTTATTATTTACACTAATTCTCTCCGTCAAAACTATATCACCTTGGACTTATGGAATTTGGTTATGGTCAAAATTCCAGTATCATCCACATTCAACTCTATAATCCAAACACATAGCCCTTGGTTCAATAATAACAATTATTATAATTCAAAATGCCTTGGCCAGAGACTTTTGCTTTGAGTTGGCTTCAGTTGACCGTGATACTAACCTCATATAACCGAGAAGATGAATCCTCTCTTGATTAGTTTTTCACTTCCAATGCTTCCACTTAGCCCAAGTATAGTTGTAACAACCTGGAAGTTTTATTTTTTTGAATTGTAATATTTAATTTATTTAAATATTCAAATTTGATTAAAATGAAATAAAAAATAAGAAAATCAATTTTTATTAAAACAACTTGATTTTTAATGATGCATTTTAAAATGAATTTATTGGATATTCCATAGTTTTTAATTTTGGAAAATATTTAAATTACCGTTTGACATATTTTACGGCAAACATTGGTATTTTTGAATATAAAAGTGAATAAAATAACCAGTGTATTTTATTGTTGTTTTGTGATCGTAGCGCATCGTTGTGCATGATCATATTTTTATTTTTGTCTTTCGAGGTCTATACGCGAACGGAATATTGTATAGCGGATTACCAGAAACAAATCAAATCAGAAATAAGTTTTTTCAAATAAGCCATTAATATTGATTTTCTTTTGATGTGACGGAGTCTTGAATTTTGGGGTTTTTCTTAATTTTGAAGTAATTGACTTTGGATTTGCTTAACTTGGAAGTAATTTGATTTATTTGTTTACAAGTACACAACACTCACTTCACTTCTTCACTTTGCTTCTCTTTTTCTTCTTCTCTTCTTTTATTTTTCCATTTTCTGTAAATGAAAACAATATCATCTTACTCTTTTAAAAATCAATATCTCATAATCTATTCATAATCAACCGAAACTTTCTACATCAAAATTGTTTGTTATGACCCTTAAAAATTTCTAAAAATAGCCACTCATCATTTTGTCGAGTATGGTGGTGGGAATTTCTTGATAACCGTGGTTGTAAAATAATGATGGTTTTTCGACGATCTAGGAATGGAGATTGGAAAGCATGGTTAGTTTTATATCGTCGAGTTGAGATTTTTAGAGGTTGTCACATGATTTTCAGTGGTTGGAATCGAAGATGGTGGCTTGATGAGCATTTTCTAATCATTAAATAAATTTCAACAAACCCGTGGTCAAGGGGAGTGATGGAAATGAAAGTAAGCTATGTTGGGGGTAAGGCAAAGGCGTGTAGAGATCGGAGGAGGTCTGGTGGACTATGGTGGCATCGGCGTGCTAAACTAGGGTTTGACCTTATTTATTTTGGGTTCACTTGTTTCGATTGCTAAAGGTTATGGGAGAAGTCAAGCTAGCCAAGGTTGGGGTAGAACGCATGGCGGTGGGTGGAAATTGCAATGGCATAGGCGGTAATTATAGATGGCTATGGCGATGGTGGTCTTGATTTGATCGAGTCGATCTTACGTTTTGTGGATTCTTGGAATGCAATTTTAAATATGGAGGGAAGAGGAACTGTAATGGTCAGGATTGGGATCAGTGATGTTGGTCTTTGGGCCTTTAGGAGTATCAATTTTGATTTATATTATCTAAACAAAATTAACTAAATGAGTTGGAATTTAAAATGTGATATGTTGTTTATCTTTGATCTGTTTAACCTATAGATTTTTGCATTAGACTCATATTAATGAGTATAAAATTATGGTATAAATTTTTGATAGTTTTGTTGAAGTGTATATTTATGATAAAATAATAGTGAATGAATATAATTACGTTTTTTAAACAATAATGTATTTCAAATAATTATATTCCGCTCGTGATATCTATTTAGCAAAATAAAACTTTGTTCAACTATAATTAAATAGAATAGATTATTTCGGACATCAATCAAGTAGAATAAATCCCCATTGTTTGCATGCAAAGTAAAATGATGATTTTTGAAGTTAATTAATATATGGATTAATTAATATTAGATAAATGATGTGTTGGTTATTGATTATAAATCGTTGAGTTCCAATAGCTTGGTTGCTTTGATTTGTCGTATATAAACTAGATGTTAAAAAGCCGAACACTTTTGAGGTATGGAAATAAATAGTAGCTTGTTTAAGTACCATAGTGGTCGTAATGCCACTTTCCAAATTTGAATAGTTATGGATTTAAATTAACTTCAACTTTATAATATTTTGAAGTAAGATGTTTTCTATGTCTATAGTGGTTTAAAATATAGATAGAAATGGAGTTTTATAAAGGGTATATAAATTTTCTAAAAGAGTGTTAAAGTGGTTTAAAGGCTATTTAATATATAAAACAAGTTTTAAAAGTTATGGTTCTATAGCGACGGTCGCTATAGATGTAGTTTTGAAAATTTATCATTTCTATACAGTATAAAAGTTATCCACCTTAGATATTTTGAGAACTCCTTTCAAATATTATTTAGAAAAGTTATATAATTATTTTAAGGAGAGTTTGGAATTATTAATATATTTTAAATAATTATTTAGTAATTTTCAATGTAAAGGTGATTATTATATAATTAAACTTGTTTAAAACTGGAAGAGATTTTTAAACAAAGGATTTAGTAATTATTTTAAAGTATTATCTGAATAAGAGTTTGGATTATTATTTAATTATTTTAGAATGTATAATTGATTTATAAAAGGGTTTAAAAGTAGAAAAGTGATCCTGGAAATTGGGAAGAAATTTGGTTTAACGGTGCATGTTTTTAAATGAATAGTGTACAGAGATTTTGAAACCATATGCTTGATATTAAACTTCAAGGTAGGGAGACTTCTATTTATCCTGAAAGATAAGAATTTGTCAAGTCAAGGTTTAAAAGGTAATATTACCCCAATTTAGATGGTTTCATTTTTATTCGAAGGATGGTTTAAGTTTGAAGTCAAAGATTGATGTTTGGTATTTAAAATATTATCTCTATATAGATCACTTATGGAAATCGAATATAGGAAATTGATAAATAATCCTTCTTAATTATGCTGGCATTGAAGCATACTTTCCATACTTAGCACCGAAGGAAAAGTGGTTTGAGTTCATAATAAATAATGTTTCAAATGACACTTTTTAACCCATTTAATATGATTTGAAAATTTTGAAATTTTCCTTAAAGATTTGTGAACATATTTATATTGTTGATATAAATATATGGAAACGTTTCCTAAGTATTGAAAGTGAAATGGTTTGTGAATATACCTATAATGTTGAGATGAGTATATTAATAATTTAATATAAATAATTGAAAAGAAATTTAATTAATGAAAGATTAATTAAAAGAGTATTAGTGGATTCTATGTGAAATTAAATCTATGATTTGAGTGTTTGTTTATTTGATTTTTAAATAATCGATAATCAAATCTTGATCAAATATAACTCTGGAAATATCTAGAAGAAACACCGGAATTATGTGGTACGGTTATCTTCGGTGATGCTATAATGTACGTATAAACTCGTTATGTTCTTCTAGGACAAATGATAAGGAAATCCATCTGCTCAAACTGTTAAGAGGTGATCTCCGCTCTTACATATTGTTTGTTTATTTCCAAAAGATCTGGAGTTGAGTTTACCATAATCTATCAATTGGTTTTGGAGGCAAAGGTAAGTGGGGGAGTGTACTTATATGAGATGACTCAAAATTATAACCACTCCAAAACCATATGCGCGTTCTATGCTTTGGAAGAGGTTCATGGTTGGTTCGATATAATGGAACTGAAGATGGAGTTATTTGAAGTGCAAGGGCTACTTGCTACTAATCCTATGGGTGATTGCGAAAAGGATGTAGTAAAAGTAGTACCTTCGGTTTATTCATATCCTAAACAACTTGTATAGATGAATGTTGGCATTGCATTGTTGCTTGGAGGGTAGTATTAGCATTCTAAGTGGGATTTGGTAAGTGAGGAAATAAGTAATTGTGACCTCACAAGCCTTATAACCCATAATGATTAAAAAAAAGAAATATGCTTTACGGCTATGTGGTTCGCTACCATTAGGAGCATCATTCCTCTGTCTAGAATTAGTATATAAGGATTTTGGTATGTGTACATGCGGAAAACAGAGGGTCCATAGTCTGGTGCATCTATTTGCAGCCTTCGTACACAAGGGATGATGTAATTCGACTTGTCATGTTCGAAGGGCAGGACGTCTCTGATTCACAGCGATCGATGGTTCGACCATGGTACATTTTTCTAAAGGTGAATTATGGTATGTGGTACCCCTACTTAGTCGTGTACTTAATATATTGGAATTTAATTACTGTAACCATTTCGGCTATGATTAAATATTTATTTTAAACCCTAAACATTATTATAATATCAGAAGTTTTCCTTCAAATGATTTGGTTATCATAAGGCAAAACGTCTTCTGTGTTTATATGCGGCGTGGTCTTATAAGATACCTTTATTTTAAAAGGTTTTATATATTTAAAATCCATATGATTTGTGTTTGTCGCGCTGGTTTAACAGACCGATCCGGGCGTTATTTTCTTATAATTCTAGGGTCAGCCCGTGTATATTTTCAGATTTAGTTATGGATGCTTTGGAGCTTCAAAAGACGAGTTGGATGCCTTAAACACCTATTCACGTATCATTATTACCACTGCATTTCTTTTTTTGTATTTATCAGCATCTATAAGGACATGTTGTTATAACTACCTAGCCAATAATAGGTTGGTTTACTCTGATTAATATATATATTACAGTTTTCTTTTGTAAAGATCATTGGTATATTATAAATCACTTATCTTGTTATGAGATTATGTTATTTCTTTCTTTCTTTCACCCCAACAATTTGTCTTCTCGGCACTTGGATACTCGGTACGCAAATACCATGGATGTATTAGTGTCGACTTTTCAGGGATGAAAGGGTCGATCATTATACGTGGTATCAGAGCTTATGTTGAGAAAACACCTAGTCCTTGGTGGGATAGACTCATTAAAGATAGGATTAATAACACCCTAGAATGAGTTTAAGTATATTGTATAAGAGCACATATTTGTCATTGTTATAAAAATGTTTTATATTGTGTTAAATGGTTAGTTAAGTGGTTTATGAATTCTAATTGGTATATAGGACGCCATGGTATTGATAGGGTTTCTAAATTCTTGAACAAGGCAAACTGACATAATATTGTTTTTGAAATTGGTAAATTAAATAATTTTACCTAGATGTTATATTTTATATATAAAGAATATTTTTCAAGAAATTGATATATTTATTTATGACGCGTTTGTTTGGTAGAAAATGATAATATTCAATTATTATAATTTATTTTTTGATTAGTTATGCTCAGCCAATTTATGAGCAGTTTTGCCTTTTCATTGCATGGATTGGTAGGTAGCAATTTGTGTGAACAGCGAAAACAAACACCTTGTGAAATAAGTTTCACAATTTGACTATAAGGCGTTCGATGATGATGTTGGGTTAGAGTTTAATTTTAATAAAAGTTATTTATTATAATCTAAACAAAGATAGACATTTGAGAAATGATTTTATAAAAGAAAGTGAAATTTTATAAATATGGTTTATAAATAAAAAGGATTCAAAAATTGAGAAATTAAATCCCAATATTTTTGGAAATTGTTTTTGGAGGTTTTATGAAAATAATAATAGAATAGACGTATTTATCAATAGAAATATTTTAAAAGGATTTTAAAGGAGATAGAAAGCACTGATCTCACTTCTGTCGCTGGGAAATAATTCGAAAGATGAATCCAGCATCATCGACATCCGTTTTTGAGTTTTTAATGGGAGAAATGCTAACATAGTAATTTTCTATAGTGTTGTTTTGGTACAAAAATTATTTTAAATTCGCAAAGTATAATTTGATATACAAAAGGACATATGGGTATATTATTTCAAAATGATTCGAAATAAAAACTCAGGTGTTTAGTTCTCAAGCTATCTATTAAGTTATTTTATAAACACATGTATCCTACGCATTAGGGTAGTGTGGTTTTTGTGCATCTTATTATGACATGTTGTTTGATAGTTTCCACTTTTTGAAATGAAATGGAATTTTTGATATCTTGGATAGTCGAAAACTTCCGAATTAATTGAGAACTTGAAGCTAATTTTCTATAAAAATATAAAAGTAGAGTTTGTAACTCAAGAAAGGAAAGATAACAAGTTAAAACAAGTTTTAATTTGTTGAACATCCAGCCTAAGTAAAACAAATCCGATAACATATGTATACTTTCAAGATATATAAAGGTATTATACAAATTTTAAACTTAAGTATATTAAATATTTTCATGAATGATTTTAAAACCAGAAAATTGGTACAATTAAGAACCAATAAGAATAAATGCATAAGTTGTATGTAGATCATTTCTTTACACGGTTCTTGATCCAAGGTTCAAGTACATGACTTTGAGGTGATTTACACCAATCCGATGAAGGATTTATCACCCGATTCTTGATAGTGAACACTTGGTGAGGGTTCTTGGTATGTTACTAGTGTTTTCTACCATAATATATAGCTATGTATGAGATCGGAGGTTTCTAATCAAAGAGCGTGATCGAAGTCCACACTAGGGAGGTTGAGTGAGCGATACTAGTTCAGAAGAGAAGTTTACATATAAAAGTAAGAGCTCGAAAAAGATGTTACGTACGGATGGTCTATATGCATCGTACGAGCTTATGGAAATCATAAAGTATTCAAGTGGGCTTAATTCTTTCTTGGGTTGTTAGTGATGAAAGTTCGAAGGTGAAATTCTTTAAGGGGAGGAGAATGTAAAAACCCATAATTTTTTTACATTTCAAATGGGATTATTTAATTTATTTAAATATTCAATTTTGATTTGAATGAAAATAATAAGAAAAGAATTGATTTTTAATGATGTATTTTTAAATCAATTTATAGGATTTTCTATAATTTTTATTTGGAAAATATTTAAATTATCGTTTGATGTATCTTATAGGAAACACTGTTATTTATGAAAGCAAAAGAGAATAAAATAATGACCTAGAATTTTTAATGCTTCAAATAGGAATGTTTAATTTATTTAAATATTCAAATTTGATTCAAATGTAATAAATAATAAGAAAATTGGTTTTTATTAAAACGATTAGATTTTTAATGACATATTTTTAAAAGAATTTATGGGGTTTTTTTATAATTTTTAATTTGCAAAATATTTAAATAATCGTTAGACATATTTTATGGCAAACTTTGGCATTTTTGAAACAAAAGAGAATAAAATAACCAGTGTATTTTATTGCTATTTTACGATCGTGGCGCAATGTTGTGCACGATTGTATTTTATTTCTATCGTTTGCGGTCTATATGCAAACCAGATATTATGTAGTGGGGCACCTGAAACAAATCAAATCAAAAACAAGTTTTTTAAATAAGCCATTAATGTTACTTTACTTTTGATGTGATGGAGTCTTAATTTGGGGTTCTGCTTAACTTTGAAGTGATTGACTTTGGTTTTGCTAAAGTGGGAAGTAATTTGACTTATTTGTTTATAATTACACAATACTCACTTCACTTCTTCCCTTTGCATTTCTCTTTCTTCTCCTCCTCTTTTATTTTTTCGTTCCCTGTAAATGAAAACAATACCATCTTCCTCTTTTAAAAGTCAATGTCTCATAATCTATTCACGATCAACAAAAACTTCCAACATCAAAGTTGTTTGTTATAACCCTTAGTATTTTCTAAACTAGTTGCTCATAGTTTAGTTGAGTGTGGTGGAAAAAAAAATTCAATAACCGTGAATGTCAAATAATAATGGATGTTCGACGATCTCGAAAGGGAGATCGAAGATCATGGTCGTATCATTGAGTTTAGTTTGCAGAGGTAGTCCCATGATTTTTGTTGGTCAGATCATTGATGGTGGCTTGATGATCATTTTTCGATCATAAACTGAATTCCGATGCACTAGTGGTCGAGAGGAGCGATGGAGATGATTTGAAGTAGTAGTGGGGCAAAGTCGTGGCATGGTTGAGATCGGAGGAGGTCCGATGGACCACGGTAGCAGTGGCATTCTCAACTAGGGTTTCAACCCTATTTATTTTGGGTTCACTTGTTTCAATCATCGATGGTGATGGGGGATGTCGAGTTGACCGAGGTTGGGATCGAATGTGTGGTTGTGGGCGACAGTCGTAATGGCATAGACAGTGGCAGTTATAAATGGCTGTAGCGGTTGTGGTTATACATGGGTAGCGGTGGTGGTCCTGATTTGGTCAAGGCTGTAACGACCCTAATTTTTAGTAATGTTATTAGTAACATTTAATTAGGTGAATTAAATGAAATAATGTAAAATGGTTAATGAGTTGAGATTTGTGATTAGTAAGGATGGTCGTGCCATATACAAATGAACTAAAGAATTAAAATGTTAAGGCGAATAGATAAAAGGAAAAATAGGAAAGAGATCATTCTAATACCCTAAGCCCCAAACCGTGTATACTCTACACATTCACTTCATTTTGCAAAACTAAACATTGAGGCCGGCCACCATTAACAGGAACAAAAGGAAGATAAAGGAAATCAAGGAGAAGAAAAATCAAATACATTCAAATCTCAAATCCATAATCTCAAAGCTAAGGTGAATAATGACTACATCTTATTTTTATAATCTTTTCTATGTTAAGATGAATTCGAAGTTTTTTGCATGATTAAGCCATGTTTTGAATGATTAAATGTTTATATATGCTTGTTGAAAATTTATGCTTGTTCATATAGATTTTATGATATGTTTTGATGTAAAAACAATATTAAATGACATCCAAATGTCTTGCGATTTTAGATTTAGGTCAGAAATGATATTTTAGAGATGGGTTTCAATTTCCATAGTTTTCTGTATTAATGTGGATTTCGTATTAATTTTCTAGTGAAGAAAAGGTTTATTTGGGTTTAAAATTATTTACGGCTACATAATTATTTTTTTGGGGATGAAAGTAATATGTTAGAAAACATAATTAAAAATGATTTTGTAGAATTTTTTTATAATTTTTCTAAGTGTTTTAATAGATATATTAAAATATTTAAGTTTTGAGACTTAAATGTTTTATATATTTATAAAAGGTAAAGGGGTATTTTGTAAATAAATTAAATTGTTTAATTCTAAAATTTTGGCAGCACTTTTAGAAAAGAAAAATTTGCAACCAATAAGATTTTGACAAACATAGCAGGTTAGTTGAAAAGTATTTCTTTTCAAAGTTAAAAATAAATTTCATATGCTTTTGGCATGCCTCACCTTTTTCGGTATAGGGGTTCCGACCAAGTACCGCCACCACCATCAGTATCAAAACTAATGCGCATGATATCAATACACTTGGTACATAGCAAATTGGATAAAGTCATAAGTTATTGGGTCGAAATGTTGGCTTTCAATTGGGTCGAAGCATGTCTTGGTTTTAAATGAAACAGCGCCTGCTTTGCTTTCGAAGGAAGTGCTTTCGACTTGGTTGGCTTTCGGTTGAGTCATACGATTAAAAGAAATAGTTTCAAATGGGTTGCGCCTTTTGTTTAAAAAAATGCTTTCAAAGGAGTCGAAACCCCTGGCTGCCGCTTTTCTAACCTTTCGAATGCAAAGGTTTCAGAAGGTGTGCTTTGTTTTAAAACTTGGCGACTTCTCCAATTAATGCTTTCGAAAGGGATGGTTTTGACACCATTACTTAGGAATTGATTTCGAAAGGAATGCTTTCGAATATAATGGTTTTAATGACCCTTTTTCTCTACTGAAGTAGAACCCAAATGGTTCGAAAGAGAGTTTTCAAAGGTTTCGAAGGATATAATTTTAAATGGTTTCAAAAGGTTTCCACATATTTTAAATTGAAAATGCTTTCGAAAGGTTTAATGTTTTATGGTTTTCAAACAGTTTTTAAATAAAGGTTTAGAAGGTATGGTTCCCTACTGATTTCGAAAGTTTTTGAGGGAATGTTTCCAATGGTTTTGAAAGGTCTAAGAGGAAAGGTTTTTCAATGTTTTCGAAAGGCAGTTTTAAAGTGTCTTAAAAGAAAGATTTTTAAGGTTTTAACCCTTCTAAAGGGAAGGGTTTTCATGGTTTTCGAAAGGCTCTTTTGAATTGTTTCGAAAGGAGTGTTTTGACCTTTCGGCCTAGGCCATAAAGAAGGGTGTACATGGTTTTGAAAGGGTTACTTTCAATGGATTCAAAAGGGTTACTTTCAATGGATTCGAAAGGGATACTTTCAAAGGTTTAAAGGTTTTCATCAACAAAGATTTATGTAAAGTGTGTGTGTGTGTGTCTATATAATAGATTTTGAGTAAAGTATAGAGTATATGTATTTTCCTTATTTAAGTTTGATTTAAAGGTTTTAATTCGGTTTAAGTAGAAAAGGTTTTCAAGGAAAATTTAAGGGATGGTTTCCCCAAGTAAAAGGACTCAGATATTAATAACAGAAGAGACTGGTATAGGTTTGCGCCCTATACATTAGCTATTAGCCCCAGCTAATTTAGTCCAAAACTCCAGTGTGTAGGGCTTTGTCATAGGTAAGACTAAAGTTATGATTATACACCGAAGGGAATATATATTTGTATATAGATAGGTCATTTGTTAGCCCACAAAACCATTAGGATCAGGTGACCATGGGAGATGTTAAGTTAGAGACAGACCATCCAGAAGAGGAGTGTTTAACAGATAAGTTGAGAATAGACCGTCCAAAAGAGGAGTGTCTAACATGTACTAGATTATTTTTTCTATATTGTCCAGTAGGCCTGAGTTAGCCAATGGTTAGTAGTTAGCCAAAGAACCTATAGTGTTCGAAGATATAGTTCATTTATTACCTGATATGTATGTTTACATGATAATGCTTTACGGTTTTAACCAATTTTGGTTGCAGGATTATGATTTGCCGAAGATATGTTTTAAAAGGGTATTAATTAGGGGAAACCCGTTCCTCTAAGCGATGTGGTCTCACTTAATATTAAATAACTGAGATGTCACAAGGCTTTATGTCTGACTCAAAGTTTATGTTTTCCCCTTAAACTCTCGAGTTCTCAAAATTAATTTGATTAGGCTGAGGGTTGAGGTGTACAAGTTTTAGTAGGATGGCGAATAAAGCTTCCAGAGATGAGCAGGTGGCTAACGGATAGCTATTTAGGAGTTGCCATTTTATTTTGTTGATTCCGCTGTGTTGTATTATGTCAATTTTGACTATATAGTACTCTGGTCAACCAATTGTGCATCATCATATGTCGCTCTTGGTGTATTTTGTAATAATTATATTTGATCTTTACCTAAGAAACGATTATGGGATTATGTAATGGAATATAAAACATGTTTTATGAAATGTAATCAGAAAAGTTGTTTGGTGAAATTGGTGATTTTGTTTCATATTCACGTGCTTCTGATATTATGGATACCATTAATTGATCATTGGAAGTTGATACTATGGATGACTACAGCATTTGCAGTGCTTAGATTTGGGCCACTAGATAGGGGATGTTACAACCTAGTATCAGAGCATAGGTTTATGAAAAACTTCAACTAAAAAAAAGATTTTTAAAAACATAATCCTAAGGAATTATAGTAAGATCGAGGTATGGAATAACGCTATAGTGACATACTTTTATTTTCTATATTTAAGTATACGCTATATCTCTGTTCCCCAATCTCTCTTAGGCTATTCTTCTGTATCACATGAGGCTTGAATATATATATCATATGAGGCTAGAAGTGGAAGAGAGAATCTTGGAGGAACCAAGGCCATAAATGGTAATGCCAGACCGACTACTATAAGGAACCAAGGTCAGGAAAAAGCTGAAAATGTTGATCCTGGAGTCCCACAAGTGGATATGAGAGCTATGTATCAGTTTTTCATGAATACGATGCAAGCTGGAATTGCTGCAGGAGTGGTTGGAGGAAATGCTGGAGTAGGAGTTCAGGAAGCTCTGGTGGTCAACCATTATGCTAATTTGAGTAGAGATTATGCTAGGCTCGGAGAGAAGTCATTTATTAGAACTAAAGATGCTATTGAAGTGGAGAACTAGTTGCTACATTATGAAAATATATTTGCTGACTTAGAGCTCAATAACGAGCAGAAGAGAAGGCATGCTTCAAGACAACTTCAAGGAGCTGCTTTATTCTGGTGGAATTGAGTAACCGCTCGCGTAAATGAGGAAACGATGACAAGGGCAGAATTTAGAAGAATGTTCCAAGAGAGGTTTATGTCTATGATGGGGCAGTCTGCTGTTTAGAAAATTTGCTGAGTTGGAGCAAGGGGAGATGTATGTTTCGGAGTATGTTAGAACCTTGTAATTTGATGTTTTGATCATGACAACTATATAATTAAATATTATGTGAACTAACCATATTTGTAGGATAAGATGCTATTCTACTCAACAATAGACTATAGACCAAGAATTCAGAGAGAAATTTTGACATTATTAATGATTTATTTATAGTCTAGTCTAGTAGTTGATTGTTGTTAAAATCTTTCCTAGGTGGTTTATGCATACACATAAGTATTTAAAATTATTTTCAAATCATATATGCATAAAGTACTTCATTTATTTCAAGTTCCATTGATAATTTTTTTTAAAAGAACCTTTAATATGGCAGAAATAGAGAATTCAGCCGACTGAATCAGGATGTTCAGTCGACTGAATAATTGTACATGTGCACAATGCACTTGAAGGTTCATTCGACTGAACCACCCTATTCAGTCGACTGAATTATGGGTCTTTTCAATATAAAACTTTTAATTCGAAATTTTTGAATATTCAGCAGACTGAAATCTTTTCCTCAGTCGACTGAAAATGCATAACGACTATTTTCTGTACGGTCACTTCCATTCAATGAACAAAAAAAACTCTTGATTCAAGAGTTGTTTCGTTCTCTTGATCATAACTATTTATAAAGAATTGCACCACTTAATAGCCTTCATTTTAAATGTTTTAATCGCTTAATTTCTGATCTATTCGTACACACATACTGTCTAAAATATTCTGCCATTTGCTTTCAAATCACGTTCTAATCACTTGCACATTCAAACACAAATTCATATGTAATTAAATTAACTTCCAATCTTCATGAACTACACTATATACCACAAAGGAGTAAATTATAGGAATGGTGTACTCTAAAGACTTATCCGTGCTATCAAATGAGTACAATCAATCAAGAATATTCTCTGTATTGTTGAAGTCATGTTTAGTTGTTCAGGCGGTAGAAGTCCTATTCAGTTGTCTAGGCGGTAGAAGTCCTATTCGGTTGCTCGGGCAGTGTAACACCTATTTCTCCGGTTAAGAGAGGGTTGATAGTTAAATTCCAAAAGGAGTCTGGGACTTAACGTAGAACGGGAGTTTGAACCAGTATAAAAACCCCCGGTGTCATTTACTTTACTATTTACTTTTTATATTCATATTCTACACTAGAAGATAACTTAGGTTATATTCTATATTACGATCCTTAGCAGCACTTTCATTTGGTATCAGAGCAAGGCCATCATATAACCATAACATAGTTATTTGATATTCAGTTATTATGGAAAATAACACTAACACAAGTTTTGTTGAAGGTCAATCCACTGCACAACCACCACTATTTAACGGTTTGAATTAATTATTGGTGAACTCGAATGAGAATCTTTATGCAAGCAAATGGATATGATACTTGGAATATTACTCAAAGTGAATACACTATATTGACTACACTATCTACAAAATGGTCAAATAGACAAAAGTTAGATGCTACATCGAATGCAAAATCCATGAATATGTTATTTTATTCCTTAGATAAAAATGAATTTAATAGAGTTAGCATGTGTACAACTGCTTATGAAATTTAGAGAACTCATAAAGTCGGACATAAGGGAACTAACAAAGTTAAGCAAAGCAAGATTTCTATGCTAAAAAAATCAATTTCAAAATTTCAGAATGAGAATAGATGGAACTATAAATGACATGTATTCTAGATTCTAAGATATATATCATTCACTATTAGCACTAGGAGAAAAATTCAGGTTTTGATATTGTCTCAAAAATTCTAAAATTTTTAACGGATGAATAGGAATGAAAAGTCTTAGCTATTAAAGAAGCTAATGGCATTTCTACCATTAAACCTTAAGAGTTAATTGGAAATCTTATGTCATATAAATTAATTTGCAGACAAAACGAGACCAAACCCAAGATAAAAAGAATATTGCCTTCAATGATGAACAAGAAGATTCGGATTCGGATGAAGATGACAAGGCATTGATTGCAAAGAATTTCAAAAAGTTTTTAAAATTTACAAAGAAAAAATGTTTGGAAACAATAGGAGAGACAATTCCAGTAAAACGCCAGGTTCGAATCTTAAATGTTATGAACGTCATAAGACGGGTCACATGAAAAAAGACTGTCCTAATAGAAAGAAAGACATATTCAAGAATAAGAAGGACAAGTACAAAATGAATTAAGCATTATCTATTACATGGGATGATTCAGAATCATCTTTGTCATCAGACAATGACACAGATAGCGATTCTAAACAAGCCAACGTCTGTTTTATGGCTTCGACTAACGATGTAAGTGATTTAACTTTTGATGATTTAAATGATATAAATTTAAAGCTGTTGGATAAACTCAAAGGAGTTAAAAGAAAGTATAAAGATGCACTATAAAGATTATAAGGAACTGAAATAGAAATTGATATGCTAAGAGATGAAAAGAAAAACCTAGAAGAAGAACTTGTTAATACACAAGAATCTTTGTCTAACGTTTCTTCTCTACTCACTATGCTATCAAATGAAGTGGAAGTGCAAAAAGAAAGAAACATGACATTAACTTCAGAAAATCATGATTTAAAATCAAATGTCAAAATTCTTGAATTAAAAAAATACCAATCTCTAAATCGAGTTAGAGAATATCACTAAAAATGTATCAAATTTTAATAAAGGAAGAGAAAAAATTTCTAAGATTATCAATAATTCTCAAACTACTACAAATAAGAATGGATTAGGATATAAAAATTCTTCAAAGTCTAGCTCAAAGAAGAATAGCATATCTTATAAAAATTTCAATTACATAACAATTTTGTAAAGCAAAACCAAAACCAAAGGTTTTCACTTAAAAGTAAGATTTGGTAACAAAAATACTATAAAAATTTGGGTACCAAAAACTAATAACAATTTAATCAGAAATAAGCATATAAAATCTTTTATCAAGTCATTTCATAAAAATAAAGATTTTGCTTATAAAGGGAATTCTAAACCCACTTGGGTTTGGCTTCCTAAGACCAAGTCTTAGGACCCTAATAAAAAGTAGGTACCAACGTCATTTCTATATTTTTTTTGCAGGTACCAACTAAGAGTAGAGGAAAGTGGATGCTAGATTGTGGTTTTTCAAAACATATGACAGAAAAAAGATATGTTGACCAACATTATCTACTCAGATACAGGATCTGTCACATTTGGAGACAATTCCAAAGGCTATATCATCGGCAAAGGTGATGTGAGCAGTGATGGTACATCTAACTTACCTGTTATGACAAATGTTTTACTAGTTAAGAAATTAAAACATAATTTGCTAAGTATAAGTCAACTATTTGATAAAGGTTTTAATATAACCTTTTCAGAAAATAAGTGCAACATGTTTGATCAAAATAATAACCTTATATTCGATGGAACAAAAGAAAGAAATATTTATATATTAAATATGAAAGTCAATCATAATACAAATTTATGTCTAGTAGCCAAGGAGAATGATCCTTGGTTAAGGCATAGAATATTTAGTCATATAAATTTAAAAAAAATAAACAAACTGTCTATGAATAATTTAGTTAAAGGTTTACTAAAACTAAATTTCAAAGTAAAAAGTATCTGTGATGCTTGTCATAGAAAAATTAACAAAATCTTTTTTTAAATCAAAGACAATGATTTTTACATTACAACCACTTGAGTTATTAGATTTGGATCTTTTTGTACCAACTCAAGTTCAATCAATAAACCATAATAGATATGTTTTGTGATTGTAGATGATTTTTTAAGATTTACTTGGAGAATATTTTTGAAAAATAAAACTGATACTTTTGAAAATTTTAAATATTTGCTAAAAGAATCCAAAATATTAAAAATCTAAAAATTAAAAATATTTATAGCGATCATGGTAGTGAATTCGAAAATGAATCTTTTGATAATTACTGTAATAAGAAAGGAATTGTTCATAATTTTTCAGTCCTAGAACTTCACAACAAAATGGGGTTGTAGAAAGGAAAAATAGAACACTTTAAGAATGTGCTAGAACTTTTTTAAATGGAAGTACTCTACCAAAACATTTTTAGGCAGAAGCTGTAGCAATTGCTTGTTATGTTTTAAATAGAGTTTCTATTACACCATTGAAAAAAGATACTCCATATGAGCTTTTTATTGTAAGAAAACCCAACATATATTATTTTAAATTTTTTGGTTCAAAATGTTTCATATTGAATACAAAAGATAAACTAGGCAAATTCGATCCAAAATCCGATGAAAAACCTGATGAAGGAATATTCATTGGATATTCGGAATGAAGCAAAGCTTAATAAAAAAACTAAAATTATCAAAGAAACACTTCATATGCCATTCGATGAAAATTTTAAATTTAATTAGAAAATTAAAGTGAAGAAATTATTTCTAAATCAAATAACTCAGATGATGATTTTGAAAATATTAAAAATAATGTAGACAATAGCAATAATAAAATAAGAACTCCACCAAGACTTTTAAGAAATCATCTTGTTGAAAATATCATTGGAGAAATAAGTTTTAACGTAAGAACACGAAATCAACTAAATCAAATGGGTTACGTAGCTTATCTTTCAAATATTGAACCTAAAAATGCTAAAGAAGCCCCAACTGGTGATTACAGGATTATATCTATGCAAGAAGAATTAAATTAATTTGAATGTAATGACGTTTGAGACTTAGTTCCTAGACCTAATGATCAAGTGGTTATCGGTACAAAATGGGTTTATAAAAATAAAGTTGATAAGCAAGGAAATATTATTAGAAATATAGCTAGACTAGTTGCTCAAGGTTATGATCAAGAAGAAGGAATAGACTATTTTGAAACATTTACACTTGTAGCTCGTCTAGAAGCTACACGTATTTTATTATCTTATGCATGTTTTAATAATTTTAAACTATATCAAATGGATGTAAAAAGTGCTTTCTCAAATGATTTTATAAAATAAAATGTATATGTAGAACATCCGCCTTTCAATCGTGAAAAATATCCATAGCATGTTTATAAATAAAAAAAGCTTTATACTGTTTAAAACAAGCACCTCGTGCTTGGTATGACCGCCTTAAAAATTATTTAATTAGTTCAGGTTTTAAAATTGAAAAGTAGATCAAACTTTATTTATAAAACAAGCTAAAAATGATATTTTAATAATTCAAATATATGTATATGACATTATTTTTGGTTTTACAAACGGAAAATTATGTCAAGAAGTTTCAAAAATTATGACAAGAGAATTTGAAATGTCTCACATGCGAGAATTTTCATATTTTCTTTGTTTACAAATTAAATAATTAAGTACTGGAATTTTTATTAATCAAGAAAAATATTTGTAATAATCTCATAAAACGATTTGGTATGGAAAACTCTTCTGCTAAACCAACTCCTATGAGTACTACATTACATCTCGATAAAGATGAAAATGGCAAAAGTGCTGACCAAAAATTGTATCGTAGTATGATTGATTATTTACTATATTTAATTTCTAGTCTAACAGAGATAATGATGAGCATATGCTTGTGTGCACGATTTCAAGAAAATCCCAAAGAATCACATTTGCGGGCAGTGAAGCGAATTTTGAAATACTTAAGCATGACTAAAGACTACGGTCTCTTTTATCCAAAAGAATGTCCTTTTGAATTAGTATCATATAGTGATGATGATTTTGGAGGATGTTGAATGGATCGAAAGAGTAAACCGGACGATCTTTAGTATCTTGGTTTAATAAGAAACAAAATTGCATTTCAATTTCGAAGTGTGAAGTAGAATATATCTCTGCTGCTTTGGTATGTGCTCAAGTAATCTATATGAAGCAAACACTACATGATTTTGGAATAAACCTATCTAAATCAACAATTTACTGTGATAATACAAGTACGATAAATTTATTGAAAAAACTAATAAATCATTCTAGAACTAAACACATAGATATCAGACATCATTTTCTTCGAGATAATACAGAAAAAGGCAATATGTCATTAGACTTTGTATTGTCAGAAAATCAGATAGCTGATATTTTTACTAAACCATTAAATGAAAATATTTTTATTAAAAGAATTGGGTATTATACCTTTTCATGATTTATAATTAAAAATTATCTTATAAAATTCTAAAAATAATGTTTTTTTTTCAAAAATAATCTTTCTAAATGGAGCCGTTGGCACTCGATCTTAGGTCGCTAGTAAGGAAATTGTATGTTGTTCCATTATGCTATAATGTTTCCTGGTTTAACAACATTTACCTACCTCTAATTACCTGTTTGGTCATTATTCCTTATGATTATCTACCTCTCATTTTTCCTTGGTTAAAAATATCAAACGTTTTACTCCACACCTTGCTTTAATATGAAAGTAGTGTTTATTTACAGTATATAAAGGCTTCAATTCTAAATTGTTCAATTCACCTTTTTTAATAACCTATTTCATTCAATTTTTTTGGCTCAACCTTCTTTAGAATTTTGCACAATCTCCATGATGTATTCTGAAGAAGGATCAAACCAATCTTCTATAGTTTTCAGCACTCCCACTTCCGAATCATCAAAAAACACAAACAACTCAATTCCTATGTACATCCCAGTCAAGATTACACCTTCACCGAAACATCACACTGGGTTTACACCATAGGGGAAAAGGCTAAATGAAACTTAGGTTTTGGTTCTTCATCTAGTAAAGATAAAATTGATGATATTCACCATCATCAAAGAGAGACTCTAGAATTTCAACGTGAAATGTACTATGAACAGAAAGTGAATACTAAATGCTTGAGTTTCTCAGAACATTTCGCCATGAAGTTTTGCGGATCAACCTCAAAACATTGTGTGCATCAACCATCACCGCAACATTCTCAAATGCCATTAAACTCTTGGGAACAAAGTCCTTAACATCCTCTGGTATCCCCAAACTCCTGGGAACACAATAATGTATGGTCACCTATCCATCCATTACAAAAAATTACGAAGTTGAACCGCATTCGGATGATTCAAAATCTTCTGAAAACAAAGACTTCTTGTATATTGATTATGTACGTGTTGTATGTTTTTCTATTAAATAAGGATATATTTTTGTTTTCTAATAGATTATAATTTAAAAACTAATAAGTGTACACATATATAAATTAGTTATGTTAAATTAAAACTTTAAGTAAAGCATTTTCAGAAATGACAGCAGTTTCAGTCGATTGAACATTCAAAGAAAAATATTTTTAGTTCCAGGGTCAGTCGACTGACCTCATCACAACAGTCGACTAAAATTGCCTTATTTTCAACTATAAAGTCGGGGCCATAATTTTCCAACATTTCAGTCGACTGAACTTTGAATCCAGTCGACTGAATCTTCATATGTACTTCAATTTGTTTTAGAAACTAGTCGACTGACCAAAACAGTCGACTGAATTTGCAATTTTTGCACTGCAAATACACAGGTTAGATTTTCCTGCATATCAATCAGCTGACTACTTCATTTCAGTGGACTGATTCATATAATTTTTTTTTAAAACCTGCCTACACACTTCCCTACACACCATTTCACCAACCCTATATAACTATCTCTTCATTTCCATTAGACCCTTGCTTTTTTCAACAAACAAAACCCTAGCCTTCATTTTTCAAATCAATTCTTTTGCCTCCAAATCTAATTAATTCAATGGCTCCAGGAACTAAAAGAGCACACGAATCCTCCGTCGAACCTTTCGGAGAGTCAAATCAGATCATGGCTCCATAATGAAACTGCAGTTACAGATTTAATGCTAGGAAAAGCTTAAAAAAATTTGATGGCTACTTTGTAAAGTTTCCCAATTTCAATGCATATGCCATTCGTGAGATTGCTGAAGCTAGTGGGATTGATTGTTTGAATGGGTTTGATGCAAATAATGTTAAGATTTATCCCCTTCTAATCAAATTATTCTTATCAAACAAAACTTAGATCACAAAGATCCAAGAAAAAAAGATGATTGCATATAAATATTATTTTGCGACGTCTGGATCTATCTCCCACTTTAACGACTCGGGCATATTCTTTGTTGTCCATTTAATGGAGCTGATATCAATGACATTGATGTTGACATGGATAATAGAGATGAATTCTCCAATAGATTTCTGTCCGACGACCTTACAGTGCTCAAATCCACTGCCTTGTGACCAAAGGTGTGTATTCTACACCGTGCTCTTATCCAATCTTTTCAACATCATACCAGGAGTCACGAGAAGATTTATAAGAGAGGTTTTCAAGCTCTCTGTGCCATCACTCTTCCTAAAATGTAAATTGGGCCAGAGTTATCCTTGAAGAATTCCTCACCGTTAGTCATAAGCCGGGTTATAATACCGTCTTCTACGAAGCTTATATAATGCGCATTCTTATGAATTTTGGGGTCACCTTACCCGACGCCAACTTTATCACTGTTGGCGAACTAAATTCTAAGACTTTAAGTCTTATGAATTTGCCCAAATGCTTCCAAGCTCAGGAAACCATAAGTTTCCACTAATGGGCGGCCAATCGAAGGTAATGGATTGCACAACCCCAAGATATGCACATTGCCTCTTCCTCCACACAACCTTCACATTAAATGAAAGAAGAAGAAGATGACGAAAACCATGAGCTTCATGGTGAATTCTATCCGAAACAAGCCCTTGTAACACTCTCCCGAAATCAATGCAAGCTCGAACGAATATTGATCACAGTCAAAAAGAATGTTGTCAAGACCAATAAGAAGCTTGATTCCATCAAGGGCTTCTTAATAAAGATACGGAAAAAGATTTCATGTACCGACTTCACTTCTACAAATATGTTTGAGAATCCTGCTCTCTTCACGTGGTCTACATTCGAGGAGGAAGAAGAAGAGGAAAGATCGGATAGTGAGGAGGTTTAGATTTCTTTGTCTTATTTTATGCCCATCTATCTTTTTAATTCATGTTTTTTTAATTCATGTTATTCCTTATGACGTTACATTGCACATTCGATGTTGTTTGATGTTATTTGTTTGATATTTTATCTACGATGTTGTTGTTAATTATCTATGCATATGTGTTTGGGCTTATATATATATACTTATCATTTTATCTATATATTCCTTTTTTCGATGACAAAGGAGGAGAAATATAATTTTTCAACAGGTAAGCAAATAGAATATTTATTCAGGGGTAGCAACAATCGTTTTTATAAATTTTTCTAGACTTACATAGTTGTCATCATCAAAAAAGGGGAGAATATTAGAACCTTGTACTTTGACATTTTGATCATGACAACTATATAAGTAAATATTATGTAAACTAACCATATTGGTAGGAGAAGATGCTATTCTACTCGACAATAGATTGCAAACCAAGAATTCTACGAGAAGTTTCAAAATTATTAATGGTTTGTCTATAGTCTAGTCTAGTGGTTGATTATTGTTAAAATCTCTCCCAGGTGGCAAATGCACACACAAGTATTTAAAATTATTTTCAAGTCATATGCACACAAAGTACTTCATTTACTTCAAGTTCCGTTGAAAAAAGTTTCAAAAGAACCTTTAATATGGCAGAAATAGAGAATTCAGCCAACTGAATTAGGAGGTTCAGTCGACTGAATACCTATGCACGTACACGATGCATCTAACGACCCAGAATTTCTGTCAATTAAAATTCGTATATTTAATTGATTTTAAATATTAATAAGTGAAATTTATAAGTCGAACAATTTATTTTTCGAATATCTAGATTTAAATTGGATAATTAAATCGATAATTTAATATTCAAAATTTCAGAAATAATTGGAAATTGGGTTTAATATGATTGAAATTGATTTGAAAAAATTTATTTAATCATATTGGAGTTAGAATGATGTTATATAACTTTTAAAATTGAAATTAAATTTAATTTGTGAAAATTGAATATTTTAATATTTAATTGATGAGTTAAAATAGTCATTTTCAAACAGTCTTGGATTTTGACGAAACTAGTTTCATCGGAACTGTAATATTATAGTATTGTATGGTTTTAAATTTCGTGTCAATTGGATTTATGGTTTGTCCGAGGCAAGCCAAAACGCATAGAAATTGGTTTAAATCGATTTAATTTAAATCTGATCGTTTATCACCGTAACTCGCACAGATGATCGAATTGGCCCCTAAAACCTATTCCATTGTGTCCGGAACGTGGGGTAAACCCTAGATACGCCAGTCACCGTGCGAGATTTGGAGTTCGCAAATTTCGGATGAATAGTAATTTGTGAATTTTTCTATATAAGGACCTAGTTATTTCCATTTGCAAAAAAAAAAATCCAAACCTAGCCCATTTTCTTTCTTCAGCCGCCACTAACTGGAATACACGGCCAGAAATTCACCATCTTCTCCCTTAAATTCCGATCAATCCAGCGACAATTACGAAAAACATTCAACTACAACTTCGTAGAGGATCACGAGATCTTCGTGTTCAACGGTCAAGATCGTAAAAGGAGCTACAGATTGATGACAAATCAAGTTCAAACGCACGATATTCATTCACGTTTTTCGAAAGGGAAGCACAGCCGAGCTTCATGCTATCTTGGTCAAGAGTAGAGTGGAGCTAGGCGCATCTGGTAGTGGTTGTTGATCGAGCTAAAACGTAGAGATGGTGGTCGCGTTGTATAAGGGTTTGGTGCGGCCGTGGGTTGGAACGTAAATAGCCTGGGAAGAAGAAGCTAGTAATGGTTGCAGCCTGGATTTATGTAGTGAAATCTAACGGCCTAGATTATCTAGGTTTAAAATAATTAAAATTGTGAATAATTATATATATATATATATATATATATATATATATATATATTTGTGTAATCTTTGAACTATTGTATCTCTTTCATACGAAGTCAGAAAATTAAGAAACGACTTGCGTCGGGTTCGTTTTGTCGACAACTACGCTATGGAACTGGATTAGAGTCGTTTGAAGCTAGTTTGAATTTTGGGTAAAATTAAACGCGTGTTTAATTTTATTTGAAATAAAACGCTGAAACTGTATTGAAACCAAGGTGAGAACTTCTCACTCAATCGAAATTGTTTCGATTCAAATTTTAAATAGTTAGGTTTAAAATTGCTTGATTGAATGAGTGGATGATAATTTGTTATCAATTGTGTTAAATAGACATTATACGCCGTATATTAAGCGGATGTTATTTATTAAAAACATATACCGCGATAATTCCATCTTGTTTGGAATTGGTATTATATATGTACTTGGAGTTGATTTTCCCGCATTATATAGCGGATGAGACCCTATTGTGCCACATAATAGCGCGTAATATTTTTATGAATCCCATATACCGCGATATTCCGACTTGAAGCGGAATTGGTATTGTGCTAACATCTTTGGATGCAGGGAAACAGGTTGGAGGGATCCAACTGGATTCCTCACCAGTATTTATTTGATTACAGATATTGTGATATTTGTTGATTATCATATTGATATATGATGTTTTGATTGTCGTGATTGATATATTGTTGCTGTTGCAGCATTGGCTTATTTTTGGAGTTTTAAAAATATTAAAGTTACGATTTTTGTATTTAAAAGGGTTTTAAAGTGATTTTTGAAAGTATAAGTTTTATTAAATTTTGAATTGTTAAAATAAATAAACGTTAAAATTTTATTGTTATAAAGGTTATATTTTTGGAAAATAATACTTAAGTATGATTTTGGAGTTATATAAGCTTTAATAACGTTTTGTAAATTATTAAAAGAATTGGTTTATTTAAATTGGGATTTTTGAATTATTATAAACGATTTATATAAAAGTTTTATAAAAAAAATTGATATCTATAAATTAAAAATATTGGAATTATAAAACGAGTTTTTATAAGTGTTAAAATTAAGTATAAACGGAGTTTATAAGTGAATAAGATTTAAAATTGTGAAGTTTTAAAAATAAATGATTTTGTAAAATAAATGAATTATAAGTTATTAACTTATAATTTGGCTTTTGGGTATATTATTGTGTTATAAACGGAATTGGTTAATAAAGGGATTTTTATATGTATAGTATTTTTATAAAAATGAAAATGGAATTTATAAACATTGTTTTATAAATCCGAAATCAATCAAATTTGATGAATTTAATATAGAAGGTTATTAAAAGAGATATATCGCGATTTTAGATAGCGAACTATCCTTAATATAATATGTGTAATAATAAGGTTTGATTGGAAATTATATCCATGATTTTGGATAGTGGATAAATTTTTGAAATAAATTGTGTAGAGAACATTGAAATTTGGTTAGTGAAGTATATTCACGATTTTGGACAGTGAATATATTATTAAAGAAAATGGATATGTTTTTGGGAAAGTGATATTATAAAATGAAGTTAATTGTTTTAAAGATGCTTTAAAATGTGTTAAGTATCGAATACATAGATTTCAACATTCATTGTTGAAATAGACGTTTCGAGAAATAAGGAAATGGTGGACTATAACACTGTTGTTATAGTAAATGATTTTCGAAAAGAAATGTTTTATATAGTATTGGGATTTATATATCTATCTAAAATTTTGAATCCCTATACTAGTGATTTTGGGTTGTCGTAATGATGTTTTACGCAACATTCGTTTTGACTCAAATAAATGTGTTCAAGAGAATGTTTTCCTAAAAGAATGAAATATATACTTAATTTCGATTTAAGTATATTGAATATTTTCCAAGTGTTGAAAATAAATGGATTTGTGAATTACTTATTATTAAATATATATGGAAATGTTTTCCAATATGAAGTGAATATTTTGAGATTTTATCTTTTAAAGATAAATTGAAAATGAATATTAGAAATCGATTTGAAAATCGTATATTCATAGATATTTTGGAAATGTAAATTCACTATGGGAATTTATAAAAGAAAGGGAAATTTGTTTAAAAATAACATTGATTTATTTTTGGAGTGTGGAAACAAATTTACGGATTTGGAACGTAATCTAAAATAAATCAGTAAGGGTTTATTTAATTGGTTTAAATGAGCCATTTTGAAATGAAAGTATTTCCGCGTAAGGAAAATGATTGAAAATTTGTTTTCAAATGGTTGAAGTGTGGAAAATATATATCTTGTAAAGGTATTTTGGAAAATAAATAATTTGGGAAATTATTTGGAATTTGATGGTGTTGTGCATGTCTATTAATAGTTAAATAACCGACTATCAATATTTACCTTTAAATGGGTATTTGTTGTGATTTGCTTGAATTTGAATGCTACACTTATTTTTAAAATAAGCACTCACTATTCGGGTTAGCCGGGAAAGGACCTTTGGGTCGTATAACCCATTCTGAATATGTGATACATCGTTATGGATTGCATTTGAAGATCGGTGTTGAAAACCGGATATTTTTTAAAACGGAAGGATTACCGTCGAATCACTCTGCATCGGCTGATCTCCGATATAGAGGTTTTATCACCCTTAGTGACGGGAAGTCCGGACGTGATTAGATAATCTCCGGATTGCAAGGGCTTCTTTGGAAGTGCCTTCGGTTCCGTTCGATCCCGGAACGGACTTGTATGGATGTGTGTCTGACGTTACAATTTGAGATGTAAAACTGGTTTCTATCAACTATATTTATGTTGGTGGCGGAGAATTTATTCTCTTAACTTAACACCCTTCTCTTAGACCTATGAGCTCAGAGGTTATGTAGTTGATGGTTACTAGTGATACATTCCCAAATTGGTAATGTGGCATACGAAGTGCTGTTGAGCATTTGATGATCAAAGCACAGCTTTTGTATAAAGCGTAGCTTTGCGGACGAGACTTCGTCGGACCTCACACCCCGGAAATGGTCAAAACAGGAAGGATGCAGCAAGGTTATTAGGGGGTAGCGCCCCTTTAGTGTATGTCATTCCTTATGGATAGAGGTGGTATCATGGTATGGAGCCCAGATACTTAACCTATGTTGTTGCTGCAAATTTATTACTTTGTGGTTGTTGGAATCGAGGATCCTCGGATATAGATCGGTTACGATCGGGGAATGGCATATTCGTGTCAGTGGTTACCCAGTTAGGGGTAACCCGGCCTTGTGTTGGCAGAGATCTAACCGTAATATTAGGTTATGTTCTCGGGGTCGTCTTTCCAGAGGCGTACCCATGTGGCAATGGAAAGTTCCTTGGCCTGACCATTTGTTGGAAATCCAAAGAAACAATACGAACCTTGTACGGTTTTAGTTGTAGAACCTGCCATCTAATATGGTAGCTATAATAGGCATAATAAAATGGTACTTATGCCGGCTAAGATTTATATTCTACTTTCAAAATGTTTTCTACACTATGAACTAATAATAATATCAAAAATGATTTGATTTTGCGTAGTAAGCATCTTTGACTAACATAAGAAGAAATCTCCTCCAAGTCTGCGTTTGCATTGTGTGTGTGGTGGGAGGTCTTATGGTAGTTACATTTTCAAAAAGCATTGCGAATCTATTTTAAAATTATCCTTGGTTTGTTTTAAAGATAAACTATTTTAAGTTCTCACACCAGTCCCATGACTAACCTAGAGTTTATTGTTTTCCTTCCTAAACTCTGGGTGCCCACCAATTTCCACACGGGCAGTCTAGAGTTAGGTTATCAGGATATTCTGGAATTCAGGAGTTGTTGTAGAGATCTGGAGGCAAGCTGGATGGCTTGGCGTATCAACTAGTATATAGTATTTATTTTCCACTATTTGTTGTTGTACACACCGATAATGTAATGTAATGTGATGTAATGTAATAACTGATATAGTTCTTTGTTTAAAGATTATTCATTTATCTATTATATGTTGTTCCGCTGCGATTGTGAGATTCTGATATTATTCTGTTGCCTTTCTTTCTTTCTTCTTCTACCTTTTTCTTCTTCTTTAACCATAACATTTCGGTTTTTCGGCATTTGATTGCTCGACAGTTGATACAGTGGACGTATTGATGTCGGTTTTCAAGCGTCGAAGAATCGAACGTTACAGTGCACTTGAAGGTTCAGTCAATTGAATCACCCTATTCGGTCTACCGAATTATGGGTCTTATTGATCGACTGAAACTTTTAATTCAAAATTTTGAATATTCAGTAGACTGAAATCTTTTCCTTTGCCGACTAGAAAGGCATAAGGGCTACTTTTTGAAAGGTCACTTCCATTAAACGAACAAAAACAACTTTTGATTCAAGATTTGTTTCTGTATCTTTTGACCATGACTCCTAATGAGGAATTACACCACTTAAACTCTATATATAACCTTCATTTCAAATGTTTTAATCACTTAATTTATGATTCTATTCTTATATACTTACTGTGTAAAATATTCTTCCATTTGCTTTCAAATCTCGTTCTATTCACTTGCACATTCAAACACAAATTCATATGTGATTGAATTAACTTCCAATCTTCATAAACTATACTATATACCACAAAGTAGAAGATTATAGGAAGGGTGTACTCTAAAGATTATCCATACTATCAAACGAGCACAATAAGTCAAGAAAATTCTCTACATTGTTGGAGTCCTGTTCGGTTGCTCAGGTAGTAGAAGTCCTGTTCGATTGCTTAGGTGGTGTAATACCTATTCCTCCAAGTTAAGAGAAGCTAGATAGTTAAATTATAAAAGGAGTCTGTGACTGGACGTAGAACGGAAGTTTGAAGTGGTATTAAAATCCCTGGTGTTAGGTATTTTCCCGATTGGATTTGGCGATAGGTTTTCATCAACTTAGAGTAGCAGAGGATAGTATTCCTTTGACGACATTTAGGACAAGATATGGATCATACGAATGGTTAGTTATGCCATTCGGACTAACCAACGCGCCATCATTCTTTGTGGATTTGATGAACCGAGTATCGAAAGCACCTGGATAGATTCATGTTTGTTTTCATAGATGATATTTTGATATACTCTAAGGATGAAATGGGGCATGAAGTTCATCTTAGAATTTTGCTAGAGACGCCGAAGTAGAATCAGCTAAAGGTGAAGTATTCGAAGTGTCATTTCTGGAAGAAGGAAGTGAAGTTTCTTGGTTATGTAGTCCTAGAGAAAGGGTTGTCTGTAGATCCGACTAAGATTGAAGTGGTGAATAATAAGAAGAGACCCAAGACAGTGATTGAGATAAAGAGTTTTCTAGGACTGGCTAGATATTATCGGAGGTTTATTAAGGAGTCTCGAAGGTAGTAGCATCGATTACTAAGCTAACGTGAAAGGATGTGAAGTTTATGCGGGCCGATAAGTTTGTGCATGCATTCCAGAGTTTGGAACACTTATTGACCCATGCACCTATGTTAGTTGTTCCGTAGGGGAATCATGATTTGGTAGTTTATACAAATGCATAAGAAACTGGATTAGGAGCTGTGTTGTTGCAGAGAGGTAAAGTGATTGCCTATGCTTCTTGATAGCTTAGACTGCATAAGTTTAGATATCTAATGCATGATTTGAAGCTAGCTGCAGTGATATTTGCATTGAAGGTGTGGAGACATTACCTTTTGGGAGAAAGTTTTGAGTTATGTAAATATCATAGGTCATCGAAGTATTTGTCCTCTCATAAGGAGCTGAACATGGAACAACAAAGATGGTTAGAGTTTATTGTTGCTTATGATTTTGGAATTGATTACAGACCAGTGAAAGGTAATAAGGTTGCAGATGCGCTTAGTAGAAAGTATCAGAGTGTAATGTTGGCAATGATAGCACAGTGGAAAGATTTGGAAGCTTTGTCGACTTGCAGAGTGCAGTGGAGATCTGAAGTTGGGTGTAGTAAAGGAACTGTTGTGTCTTCTTATTTAGAAGTTCGACCGGTGATGATCGAAAAGATTGCTTCTAAATAGGAGGATCCAGTGTTAGTCAAACGGATCCAGAAGTTAAAGGAAGGAATGGAGAGCGATGACTTGAAGGATTTTAGTCTTGACCAGAATGGGTAGTTGAGAAAGAAACGTAGGTTATCTGTTCCGAGTGTGGGAGACATAAGGGAGGAGTTTTGGAGGAATGCCATCGTTTGAAGTTCACTATTCATCCAAGACGAACAAAGATGTATCAGGACATGAGAGAAGTTTCTTCTAGGAAGGTAAGAAGAGGGATGTAGGCTTATGAGTGAAGTAGTGTTTGAACTGTCAACCGGTAAAAGCCGAACATCAAAAGTCAAGTGGGTTGTTTCAGCCATTGGATATTCCAATATGAAGTGGAATTCTATTTCTATGGATTTGTTGATGGTTTGTCGAGGTCAAATATAGGAAATGAAAGTATATGGGTCATAGTAGACAGATTAACCAAGAGTGCCCATTTCATTCTGGTTAAGTCAACAAGGACGGAACCTGTTTTAGTTAAGTTGTTTATGAAGAATATAGTTAGACAGTATGGAATTCCTAGTAGTATTGTTAGTGACAGAGATTCCTTGTTCACTAATGAGTTCTGGAAGTGTCTACAGAAGATTTTAGGAACCAACCTCAAGGTGAGTATTACTTACCATCTACCGACCGATGGGAAAATGGAAAGAGTTAACAAAAGCTTGGAGGATTTGTTAAGAGCTTGTTTATTAGATTTTAGAGGATCGTAGGAAGACCATCTACACTTAGTCGAGTTTTTATGTAACAACGGTTATCAGACTAGTATAAGGATGGCACCGTTTGAAGCTTTGTATGGAAATCCATGCAAATTTGCGGTTTGTTGGTTTGAAATGGAGATAGATTAGTTCTTGATCCTGATTTGGGTTAGAGAAGCTGCATAGAAGCTTGAGTGAATTCGGGCTAGGATGAAGGAAGCTTAATCAAGGCAGAAAATTATGCAGATAGAAGACAGAAAGATTTAGAGTTCTTTGATGGAGATCATGTTTTCATCAAGGTTTCACCGATGAAAGGTGTGATTCAATTTGGAAAATCAGTGAAGTTGGCATCGAGATTCGTAGGACCATTTCCTATTGTAGAGAGGATCGGAAAGCTCGCATGTAGAATAGAGTTACCGAATAGTTTGGCAGGAGTCCACGATTTTTTTATGTTTCTCATCTAAGAAGGTGTATTAAAGATCTAGAGACTACTATAGCACCGACTGTATATGACTTGGTAGTAGAACCAGATTTGACTATTGTTAAAAAACCAGTTCGTATAGTAGCGAGAGCTGAGAAGAGGCTGAGGAACAAGACAATCAGATTAGTGAAAGTCTAGTGGAGAGACGACGAGAGAACTGTACTTGGGAGACTGAAGCAGGATGAGAGACACTTATCCTAACTTATTTGTTGGTATGTTTTACCATTTGATTGATTTGTTGTGTACCTTATCGTAATTTCGAGGACAAAATTCTTTAAAGAGGGGAGTCTCTAACGACCCTAATTTTTAGTAATGTCATTAAGAACATTTAATTAGGTAAATTAAGCGAGATAATGTAAAATGGTTAATAGGTTGAGATTTGTGATTAGTAAGGGTAGCCGTGCCATATACAAATGAACTAAAAAATTAAAATGTTAAGGCAAATAGATAAAGGACAAAATAGAAAAGAGATCATTCTAATACCCTAAACCCCAAGCCGTGTATACTCTACACACTCATTTCATTTGCAAACCTAAACATTGAGGCCATCCACCATTAACAAGAACAAAAGGAAGATAAAGGAAATCAAAGGGAAGCAAAATCGAAATCAAATACATTCAAATCACAAATCCTTAATCTCAAAGCTAAAGTGAATAAGGACTACATCTCATTTTTATAATCGTTTTGGGTTTTATGATGAATCCAAAGTATTTAAAATAATTAAGCCATGTTTTGAATAATTAAATGTTTATATATGCTCGTTGATGATTTATGCTTGTTCATATAGATTTTGTGATATGTTTTGATGTAAAAACCCTATTAAATGACATCCAAATGCCTTGCGATTTTAGATTTAGATCAGAAATTATATTTTAGAGATGTGTTTCAATATTCATAATTATCTAGAAAAATTTGGATTTTATTTTTATTTTCTAGTGAATAAAAGGTTTATTTAGGTTTAAAATTATTTACTGCTAAATAATTATTGTTTTGGGGATGAAATTAATATATGTTAGAAAACATATTAAAAATGCTTTTTTGGAATTTTTGTACAATTTTCCGAAGTGTTTTGGTAGATATATAAAATTATTCAAAGGTATGAGACTTAAATGTTTTATATATTTATAAAAGGAGAAGGGGTATTTTGTAAACAAATTAAATTGTTTAATTCTGAAATTTTGGCATCATTTTTAGAAATAAAAAATTAGAAAGTAATAAGATCTTGAAAAACATAGCAGGTTAGTTGAAAAGTACTTTTTTTAAAGTTAAAAAACAAATTTTACATGCTTTTGGCATGCCTCGCCTCTTTCGACACAGAGGTTCCGACAAAGTGCTGCCACCACCATCAGTATCGAAACCAATGTGCATGCTAACAATACACTTGGTACGTAGGGGATTGGATAAAGGTGGAAGATACTAGGTCGAATCGTTAGATTATGATAGGGTCTAAGCATGTCTTGGTCTTAAATGAAATAGCACTTGTTTTGCTTTTGAAGGAAGTGCTTTCGACTTGGTTGGCTATCGGCTGAGTCAAACGTTTTAAAGGAATGGTTTCGAATGGGTCGCGCCTTTTGTTTTGATTTCAAAGGGATCGAAAACCCTAGCTACTGCTTTTCTTACCTTTCGATGGCATTGGTTTCGGAAGGTATACTTTGTTTTAAAACTTGGCCACTTCTTTGATGCTTTCGGAAGGGATGGTTTCGACACCATCACTTCTTTACTTAGGAATTGATTTCAAAAGGAATGCTTTTGACTTAAATGGTTTTGATGACCCTTTTGCTCTATTGAAGGTAGAACCCAAATGGTTTTGAAAGAAATAGTTTTCAAAGGTTTCGAAGGAGATAATTTTGAATGGTTTCGAAAGGTTTCCACATGTTTTAAATTGAATCCAAATGCTTTTGAAAGTTTTAACGTTTTAAGGTTTTTGAAAGGTTTTTAATAAAGGTTTTGAAGGTAGATCCTCAATGATTTCGAAAGGTTTTGAAGGAAGATTTCCAATGGTTTTGAAAGGTCTAACAAAAAAGGTTTTCCAATGTTTTCGAAATGCTGTTTTGAAGTGTTTCAAAAGAAAGATGTCTAAGGTTTTAAAGCTTTCAAAGGGAAGGTATTTCATGGTTTTTGAAAGGTTTATTTGAATGATTTTGGAAGGAATGTTTTGGCCTTTGGGCCTAGGTCATAAAGAAGGGTTAACTTGTTTTTGAAAGGAGTACTTTCATTGGATTTGAAATGTGTACTTTCAAAGGTTTAAAGGTTTCATCAACAAAGATTTGTGTAAAGTGTGTGTGTGTACACACATAACATGAAAAGTTGATTTTGAGTAAAGCAAAGAGTATATGTATTTTCCTTGTTTAAATTTGATTTAAAGGGTTTTAATCAGTTTAAGTAGAAAAGGTTTTCAAGAAAAATTTAAGGAAAGGTTTCCCTAAGTAAACTCAGATATTAGAATACCAGATATGACTGGTACAGGGTCGCGCCCTGTACATTAGCTATTAGCCCCAGCTAATTTAGTCCAAAATTCCAATGTGCGGGGCTTTGTCATAGGTAAGAATAAAATTATCATTACACAACTAAGGGAATATATATTTGTATACAGATAGGTTATTAATGAGCCTACAGAACCATTAGGATCAGGTGACCCTGGGAGATGTTAAATTAAGGACAGACCGCCCAGAAGAGGAGTATTTAACAGATAAGTTAAGGATACACCGTCCAAAAGAGGAGTGTCTAACATGTGTTAAGTTATTTTGTTTATATTGTCTGGGAGGCCTGAGTCAGCCAAAGGTCAGTAGTTAGTCAAACAAAACTATAGTGTTCGGATAGATAGTTCATTTATTACCTGATATGTATGTTTACATAATAATGCTTTACGATTTTAACCAGTTTTTGCAAGATTATGATTTGCAAAGATATGTTTTAAAAATATATTAGTTGGGAAAACCTGTTCCACTAAGTGGCGTGGTCTCACTTAATTTCAAATAACTAAGATATATACTATTATTCACACCAGGCTTTATGTCTGACTCAAAGTTTACGTTTTCTCCTTAAACTCTCTGGTGCTCAAAATTAATTTTAGTAGGCTGAAGGTTGAGGTTTACATGTTTTAGTAGGTTGGCTAATAAAGCTTCCAGAGAGGAGTAGGTGGCTGAAGGATAGCTATTTATGAGTTATCGTTTTATTTTGTTGATTCCGCTGTGTTGTATTATGTTAGTTGTGACTATATAGTACTCTGGTCAACCAAAGGGTATCATCATATATCGCTCTTGACGTATTTAGTAATAATTACATTTGATCTTTACCTGGGAAACGATTCTGTGATTATGTAATGGGATATGAAACATGTTTTGTGAAATGTGATCATAAAAGTTGTTTTATGATATCTAATACTATGGATACCATTAACATTATAATATTTGCTCACCGGAAGTTAACGCTATGGATAACTGCAGCATATCTAGCGCTTAGCTTTGGACCTCCAGACAGGGGATGTTACAAAGGCGGTATCGTGTTTTTTGGATTCCTGGAATGCGATTTTGAATATGAAGGGAAAAGGAACTGTAGCGGTTGGATTTTGGATCGATGATGTTGGGCTTTGGGCCTTTGGGTGAGAATCAATTTTGATTTATATTGTTTAAATAATAATATTATTTTTTTTGGCAAGGCCAGCCGGTTTTATAGTGGACCGTCCACTTTTTATTACGAACATAATAAAGCTTGAAGTACAGGAGTAAGATAAAAATACCTTAACTACTAAGAAAAAGAAAAATACAGCACAGGAGTGTGATAGACATATCACAATGTAACGCCCGGCCTCTATACCCATGCCAACCAAGAGCAATACTAAGTATTACTGTCGGAAAGCACGGAGAATGGGACTCGATAGGGCTAAATGTTGTACTCATTCCCTTGAACTAACACCGGCACGAGAAATTTTTCAATTTTTTTTCTACTTACCATTCGTGCGCAGTGTTGGTTCAAAGCAATGGTACAAGATAAAAAATTTCCAGGTTACATAGTATAGAATATAATAGAATGTACAATTCAGCACAACAACAGCATAATGCATAATACATATCATAATAATAATGTCCACGATACATAGTCCATAGTACATATCACTTCCAAAATACATAATAACATACATACCATAATACATATTAACTACTCCTAAGTCCAAGCTGAAAAGTCCAAAACCCCAAAACGTGGAAAATAATATGAGTACTGCTACAGTCCATGCAACCTAACCTGCAACCATAATCCTCAGACTGACCCGAGGATTATAAAACAAATCACACGGGCCAGACTATTTCTAGTGTGAGTGAAGTAAGGTCTATGAACAATAATTGTCTCAATCAACAAAAGGAAAAGAAAGCGCCGCATGTATAAACCAACATGAGGCATATGTGTGTGTGAGAACCAGCATGCAAATTTGGTTTCAAAAACAATTCCCTTAATCAAATAATGATTTTAGGCCAAACATATCGTATGTAATCCAATACGACACCAACCCAATACGACGCCCTGTGCCGCACCCGGCTCCCCGGGAACCACCCGAGCTGTGCCCAGGCCGCAGCCGGCAGCCCGCCCGGGCTGCATTCGGGCAGCCCTGTGCCGCCCGCCCAGGCTGCCACTGTGCATCCCTCGGCTGCACACATGTGCAGCCCCTGGCTGCACATTTGCAGCCCGTCTGGGCTGCTGTTGTGCAGGCAGCCCCGCCTGGGCTGCACCTGCAGCCTCGTCTGGACTGCACAGTGCAGTTTCGAAAGCAGTTTTTTTTTCTTCTTTTTTTTTCAAAATGGAGAAACTTGAAACTTATTGTGACAATTAAGCAAACATCATGCATGCATTGCAATCGTATGCATTGGTTATCATTTCATCTCAATCTCATGATTCAATCAACAAACATGCTACAGGGAATAAGCAAATAACCCTTTTTATCCAAAAATTTCCATCATATTCGCATGCACACATGAAAATAAAATTTAATTATAACTTCACTCACCTAAACCTTCAAATACCAACCTTCAAGCTCTAATTCAGCTAGCCCTTGATTGCTTGACTTCCCCTTTCAATTGCTAACAAAATCAAGAAAACCCTAAATACCTATTTGTGAAAATAAAAAAGAGATAGAATAGAACTGATTTAGGGATACTTACTCTTGGAATTGGGAATCTTTTCTTTTTAACCTTTAATTACAACCTGAGATTTGTGTTTGATTGAGGAGATTAGAAATTAGGTTTTAGGTTTCCTCCTTTCTCTATGTTTTTTCCTTTCTGCTTTCTGCTCTGTGTACGTACAGTAAAGGGAGGGTTAAGGAGAGGGGTATGGTATTTTTATTGCAAAGCCCCTCCTCTAGAATCTTCTTCCAATTAACCATTATTTTATTTTTTTAATAAAGTGTAATCATTTTATTATGTTTTTGTTCTAGATTTTTCTTTCCTCAACATTATTTTATTCAATTCTAGAACTTTCCTACATGGCATCATGAAAATGATATTATTATTATCATTATTTATGTATAATTTGTAAATCAGTATGAAAATTTCATTTTCTCTCTTTTTTTTTTCCTTCAATGCAAAACATGGGAAAAAAACTTTTTAAGTAAAAACAACTTTTCTTTATTTTATTTTATTTATTTATTTAGTTATTTATTTTTTTTACTTTTCAAATAATTTGGTTTAATAAAATTGTTCATTTATAAATTTCATTACCACTAAAAATGCATAATTTATAACGCCAAATAAAAGCAAATGAGTTCGTTACAATATACTTTGCTCTCAACCATATTAATTTTTTTTTTTCATTTGTCTATTATTTTATCTTCTCAATATATATTTAATTATTTATTATTATTAACTAATTAATTATCAATTTATTAAGTTGATTCCCAATTTAATATCCCTAAAAATCGGGTTGTTACATACTTCCCCCTTACAATAATTGCGTCCTCGCAATTTGTACGTAAGGGCGATATCTGTAACTTATTAGTTGATTTAAATTTTAAAAAAAAATAAGACATACCTTACTCGAGAGCCAAACAATTCAGGATAATGCCTTTGCATCGACTCCTTTGTTTCCCAGGTGCAGTCCTTCGGATTGCTCGACCATTGCACCTTGACTAGAGGAACCACCTTACTACGCAACTTCTTCGTCTTAGAGGCAATGATACGAATAGGCTCTCGAGTATATGTCATATCAGGAGCGATTTCAAGCTGCTGCAACTGCTTTGGCTCTAACACCTCCTCAGAATCCCTCAAACACTTTCTCAAGTGTGACACATGAAAGACGTTGAGTACACTCGATAAGTGTTCAGGTAGAGCAACTCTATATGCAAGCTTCCCGATCCGCTCCACAATAGGATAAGGCCCAATAAATCTAGGAGCAAGCTTACCAGTCTTGCTACACCTCATTACCCCCTTTAAAGGAGTAACCTTCACGAACACATGATCGCCGACGCTAAACTCCAAGTCCTTTCTTCTTTTATCTGCATAGGACTTTTGTCTATCTTGTGCTTCCTTCACCCTCCTTCTAATTATCTCTACCTTTTCTGAAGCTTCACGTAAAATATCGGGACCAAGAACTAACTTATCTCCAGTCTCAAGCCAGCATGCAGGAGATCTACATGGTCTTCCATACAGTGCTTCGAAAGGAGCCATGCCTATACTAGACTGAAAGTTGTTATTATATGAAAACGGTACCAAGTACAGGTGGTCCTCCCAAGACCCTCCAAAGTCCAGAATACAGGATCGCAACAAATCCTCCAATATCTTGTTGACTCACGCAGTTTGTCCATCGGACTGAGGATGATAGGCTGAGCTAATATTCAACTTCGTCCCCAAAGCTGCTTGTAAGCTCCTCCAAAATCCACTAGTAAATAATGGATCTCTATCACAAACTATAGCACTAGGTACACCATGGAGACGAACAACTTCCTTCACATACAGCTTCGCCAAATAAGATGCAGTCCTCTTTGCCTTGACAAGGATAAAATGGGCAGATTTCGTCAAACGATCCACTACTACCCATATGCTATCATGCCCTTGCTTCGATCGAGGCAAGCCATCAATGAAATCCACTGATACCTAAATAAAGTATTAATGGAACACTAATTGGATCACAAATAAGGGTTTATATAAGTGAACCGTTATAAAATCAAAATTCACTTATACCTGATCCCATTTCCATAATGGAATCTCCAAGGGCTGAAGAAGACCGCAAGGCTTTTGATGCTCGCATTTCACCAGTTGGCAAGTAATGCAATTCTTAACATATTCACCTATATCACGCTTCATTCCTTCCCAGTAATATAGGCGCTTCATGTCCATGTACATCTTGCTGCCACCTGGGTGAATAGTGTAGCGCGAACAATGGCAGTCGTTCATCACCTCTTGTCTAAGCCCTGCCACATTAGGCACAATGATTCTACCCTTCTTCCTCAAACAACCAAGAGCATCCATCTCAAAACCTTTCAGGTCATCAGCTTCCTCTCCATTCTTCAACCGATGAATACGATCTAAAGCAACAGAATCCTCCTTCTGAGCAAGAGAAATCCTGTCCATAAGACTTGGTCTCACAACCAAGCTAGCTAACATCCTCCCTGAGCTATGAGTAGGCATGCTGTAACAGATCCCACTAGAAGCTAACACCTCCAAGTCACGCCATTCAGCCACCATCATCGATACAACTGCCTGGTGTTTACGGCTGAGGGCATCCGCAACACGGTTTCCTTTCCCAGGAGTATACTGAATATCAAAATCATAGGCTGCCAAAAACTCCAACCACCTTTGTTGGCGCATGTTTAGTTCCTTCTGGGAAAATAGGTATTTCAAGGACTTATGGTCTGTATAGAGAACAAACCGCTCCCCCATAAGATAGTGTCGCCACAACTTCAAAGCAAAAACCACGGCTGCTAGCTCCAAATCATGAACAGCATGCCGAATCTCATTGTGCCTCAATTGCCTAGATGCATAAGCCACAACTCACCCTTTCTGCATAAGTACCGTTCCTAGGCCAGAGCCACAAGCATCCGTATAGACCACAAGATCCTGATTACCCTCTGGAATCACCAAAACTGGGCCGTTAGTGAGCATCTCCTTCAACTTTGTGAAAGCTTCTTCACACTTATCTGTCCATTCATACTTAACTCCTTTCCTCGTCAGCTTCGTCAAAGGAGTCACAATCTTGGAGAAATCTTTAATGAAACGCCGGTAGTAACCAGCTAGTCCCCAGAAGCTCCGTATCTTGGTCTCTTCCAATTCTATATGGCCTCAATCTTAGAAGGATCCACTGCTAGACCGGCTTCGAAGACTATGTGGCCCAAAAACTTTACCTCTTTCTGCCAAAAGTGGCACTTGGAGAACTTAGTTTTTAGCTTATGTTCCCTTAAGGTCTCCAAAACCATCCTCAAATTTCTGGTTCTTTTTGAAGGGAGTGTTGACCAAATCGGGGCCATACTTAGAGAGGGAGTTGAAGGTATTGACATACTCCTGAACTGTCATATCTCTCTGCTTCAGCTCAATAAATCTACGAGCGAGGATGGCCTTCTCCGCCTCAGGAATGAACCTTAACTCGAATCGTTCCCTAAATCTCTCCCATGTAAGCTCCTCTTCGCCTATCTCAGCACTAACCACATCGAACCAGTCAGAGGCTCCGTCTTGGAGGAAGCTGGAAGCAATTTGAACCTTCTGACGGTCCGTCACACCCATGTGTCCAAAGACTCGTTCACAAGTCTTCAACCAAGCCTGAACTCCAACCACACCTTCATTACCATGAAAAGGCTTCCCTCCAAGGCTCACAAAATCCTTACACATACGAGCGAAATCAACTCTAGCAGCAGCATTAGGAGCAGGTGCAGCCTGTGGCATGTTCCGCATCAACTCTAACCACTGCTCCATGGTCAAACGGGGAGCTCTTCCAGCCATCTTTCTCACTACTCTGCATAGTGAGAAATGCTGTTAAGCTGGAACCAAAATAATTCTCATACTAAAAAGATCAAAGATTTGGGGTTTTGGTTTAGGCACGTATGACTATCATTATATTATGGAAGTGATACTTATGGTATATAGACATGTACAATGCTTCTACTGCTTTGTGCTAACTTATATTCTAAATATATTCTATACTATTGTTAACCGGGGCTTTGATACCAAAAATGTAACGCCCGGCCCCTATACCCATGCCAACCAAGAGCAATACTAAGTATTGCTGTCGGAAAGCACGGAGAATGGGACTCGATAGGGCTAAATGTTGTACCCATTCCCTTGAACTAACATCGGCACGAGAAAATTTTCAATTTTTTTTCTACTTACCATTCGTGCGCAGTGTTGGTTCAAAGCTATGGTACAAGATAAAAAATTTCCAGGTTACATAGTATAGAATATAATAGAATGTACAATTCAGCACAGCAACAGCATAATGCATAATACATATCATAATAATAATGTCCACGATGCATAGTCCATAGTACATATCACTTTCAAAATACATAATAACTTAAATACCATAATACATATTAACTACTCCGAAGTCCAAGCTGAAAAGTCCAAAATCCCAAAACGTGGAAAATAATATGAGTGCTGCTACAGTCCACGCAACCTAACCTGCAACCATAATCATCAGACTGACCCGAGGATTATAAAACAAATCATACGGGTCAGACTATTTCTAGTGTGAGTGAAGTAAGGTCTATGAAAAATAATTGTCTCAATCAACAAAAGGAAAAGAAAGCGTCGTATGTATAAACCAACATGAGGCATATATGTGTGTGAGAACCAACATGCAAATTTGGTTTCAAAAACAATTCCCTTAATCAAATAATGATTTTAGGCCAAACATATCGTATGTAATCCAATACGACACCAACCCAATTATCATTTGTAACACAAAGAATAAGTTCATACACACATTCTCCAAAGATACTGGGTTTCAAAATCAACTTTAATACTTTCCAAAAATCATAAAGTAAAGAAAATTGCATTATGGGAATTATGGGATAAATGTAACATGACTCATAAAATATACCAAATAAACAGACGCTAGTATTGTAAAATCACAGTGGTAGTGCTCGAGCGCGCTCGGAGACATCAACCCCGTAACCTACTCATAAAGCCATAATACACCTGGCGATCAACCCAGGATAACCAAGACGGTCTAAGGCAAAGGCCGTATGCTACCCGTTCACGGATCTACACGTGGGACCCCCACGTCTCCAACCATCATAGTCTGTGACCCGCCGATCGGAGATCCCGATCAAAAATAAGATTAGCCCTATGTAGCAGACCGTCGACCTTTGGTGGCAAAAGGGCATGTGATATACCACCGATTCAGGTAGCGATCCTGAATCAGGTCGGCCAAGGTGGAGTTTTGGGCCATTGGTACAACAGAGTCCAATCTATCCCGACCCAAAAATCAAAGGGTTTATAATTTTAAAACACTTCTTAAAAAAATCATTGGCGACAACATCTTCCAATAAAACCTTTGATAAACCCAGTATAATATTCAAAAGCAAATAAAATTTAGCAAACATATATGCGTATAAAAGAAAATAATTACATCTCCGTTTCGCATTAACACACAAATACCCCATAATACTTATGTATTAAGACGAAACACAAAAACCTCATTTATTGGATTAAAATTATTAAAAATTCGTTAAGCTAGAAAAAAATTGATAACAATTAATTTAATTAAAAAGGCAAGCTTTAGTATTCAAAAACGTAATCAAAATCCTAAATAAAACGTTCTATTTACATACTGTTATTATTATTATTATTTTTCCAAACACATATTGATCGATAATATAATATTTTTCTTCCAAAATAAATTTAATTCAACCATTTAAATTAATTTTAATAATCTTTTTTTTTCTAATATTTTTTTCCCTTCGGTGCAGCCTCGATTTATGCTGTAATTGTGCAGCCTGCCTGGGCTGCCTCTGCAGCCCAAGCTTGGCTGCACCAGTGCAGACCTGGGCTGTACAGCACCTGTGCAGCCCTGGGCTGTGCAGCCCGCCCGGGCTGCACCAGTGCAGCCATGGGCTGCACAGTGCAGCCCGCCCGGGCTGCCCCTGTGCAGCCCTGGGCTGCACAGTGCAGCCCGCATGGGCTGCACCGTCCTGGCCGCACCCGAGCTGCCCCGTCCGGCCCGTATGGGCTGCACGGGTGCATCCCAGGGCTGCAACGCCCTGGGCCGCACCCGGCTCCCCGGGCACCACCCGGGCTGCGCCCGGGCCGCAGCCGGCAGCCAGCCCGGGCTACCACTGTGCAGCCCCAGGCTGCACGCCTGTGCAGCCCCAGGCTGCACATTTGCAGCCCGTCTGGGCTGCACCTGTGCAGCCCAATCTGGGCTGCTGTTGTGCAGGCAGCCCCGCCTGGGCTGCACCTGCAGCCTCGTCTGGACTGCACAGTGCAGTTCCGAAAGAAGTTTTTTTCTCTTATTTTTTTTTCAAAATGGAGAAACCTGAAACTTATTATGACAATTAAGCAAACACCATGCATGCATTGCAATCGTATGCATTGGTTATCATTTCATCTCAATCTCATGATTCAATCAACAAACATGCTATAGGAAATAAGCAAATAACCCTTTTTATCCAAAAATTTCCATCATATTCGCATGCACACATGAAAATAAAATTTAATTATAACTTCACTCATCTAAACCTTCAAATAGCAACCTTCAAGCTCTAATTCAGCTAGCCCTTGATTGCTTGACTTTCCCCTTTCAATTGCTAATAAAATCAAGAAAACCCTAAATACCTATTTGTGAAAATAAAAAAGAGATAGAATAGAACTGATTTAGGGATACTTACTCTTGGAATTGGGAATCTTTTCTTTTTAACCTTTAATTACAACCTGAGATTTGTGTTTGATTGAGGAGATTAGAAATTAGGTTTTAGGTTTCCTCCTTTCTCTCTGTTTTTCTCTTTCTGCTTTCTGCTCTGTGTACGTACAGTAAAGGGAGGGTTGAGGAGAGGGGTATGGTATTTTTATTGCAAAGCCCCTCCTCTAGAATCTTCTTCCAATTAACCCTTATTTTATTTTATTTTTTTAATAAAGTGTAATCATTTTATTATGTTTTTGTTCTAGATTTTTCTTTCCTCAACATTATTTTATTCAATTCTAGAACTTTCCTACATTGCATCATGAAAATGATATATGTATAATTTGTAAATTAGTATGAAATTTCATTTTCTCTCCTTTTTTTCCTTTAATGCAAAACATGGAAAAAAAAAATTAAGTAAAAACAACTTTTCTTTATTTTATTTATTTATTTATTTATTTATTTATTTTTTTAACTTTCCAAATAATTTGGTTTAATAAAATTGTTCATTTATAAATTTCATTACCACTAAAAATGCATAATTTATAACGCCAAATAAAAGCAAATGAGTTTGTTATAATATACTTTGCTCTCAACCATATTAATTAATTTTTTTTCATTTATCTATTATTTTATCTTCTCAATAAATATTTAATTATTTATTATTATTAACTAATTAATTATCAATTTATTAAGTTGATTCCCAATTTAGTATCCCTAAAAATCGAGTTGTTACACACAACTACTATATGAATGTCGATAACAAACTACTCCTCTGAAGAGGAAAAATCATCATCATCTACAACAACCTAGGAGGACACCAAAGGGACATTTCCCAACAGACTAGCATAGGGGCGAAAATGGGAAGCAAGACAAGGATCATAAGCCACAGAATCAGAAGAGTACATAAAGGAACGATCCTAGGATGAATTAGCAAGCATGATAGAATTCTTACTCGCAAAATGACCATCCAAATCAAGAACCAATGTGTCACCAAAAGGTCTATAATAAAGGCATCTAAGGTCTAGATGATCATCAGAAACGAATCTAAAGAAAGATATGGCCAAGGGGTTAAATCTCATATCAGAAATGAAATCAGCCCAACACCTCTTAACATCATCCCAAACAATAGAGGGACAAGGAGGACTAGGAACAGGGGCATCAACAGGAATCGCAAAAACATCACCAACGACCAACAAAGCAGATAGGGAGGCAGGGCTAGGAGCAGGCACAGGAGGCGGACTCGAGCCAGACAATGGAACTGCTAGAGGAGGGTCAATAGGGGAGTCAGTGGATGAAACCTTAGGAACCCATTTCCTGATTGGGGGGCGAGGCTGTGGGATCCTAGAGCAGTGGCAGAAACATCAGAATGCATGCAGGAAATTGCCAGGTGGCCAAAAGAGTGACAGGTGGAGCAGATATCTGGAACCCAACCGTAGCGAACACGGAACTCCACAACATGCCCAACAGCAAGCTGAACAGGAATAGAAGATGGAAGCGGTTTATCATGGGAAATCTCAATCAGGGCCTTAGCATACATCAATTTTTCACGCGCAACTGTATTTGAATCAAAACATCTCAATTTTCCTACGTTACAAGTTAGCCAGTACAAACCAAGCAATGGTTGGAGAGCAGAGGGTATTTGCGAAAAATAGGCCTAAACGGGAATAGGAAGAACTTGTTCACGCGCACTAACCACAGTAGGGGACCAAGGAATAATAATAAAGGGTTGCCTATCAAAAAAGGAAGGCTCAGCCTCAAGCACAAGACGACGTTCCTCGGGGGAGGAAAACTTGAAATACAAGGAGTCAACCAGCTTAACACGTAAATTACCCCGAAGCTTCCAGCGAATTTTAGTGTTAGACTTGTATTGACGTGCACAACATTATAGCATAACTTTTTGATAGTTTTAATGAAGTATAAATTAATGATAAAAAATAATGAATGAATATAATTACGTTATTTTAAGTAATAACGCAGTTAAAATAATTATATTTCGTTTGTGATATTTATTTAGTAGAATAAAACCCCTTCTACTATAATTAAATTGAATATATTATTATGGACACCAATTGAGCAGAATAAATCCCTATTCTATGGTTGCAAAATAAAATAATGATTTCTGAAGTTAATTAATATGTGGATTAATTAATGTTGGACAAAAGATGTATTGACTATTGATTATAAATTGTTGAGTGATAGTAGCTTGGTAGCTTGGATTTTTCGTATATAAACTTGATGTTTAAAATTTGAACCGATATGAAAATAAATGATAGCTTGTTTAAGTATTATAGTGGTCTCTAAGGCTCTTTCCAAATTTGAAAAATTATGGATTTAAATTAACTTTAAATTTATATTATTTTGAAATAAGATGTTTTTGATGTCTATAGTGGTTTAATATATAGAAAGAAATGGAGTTTTACAAAAGGGTATATAAATAATTTAAAAGAGATTTGACATCATTTAAAGGCTATTTAATTTATTAACTAAGTTTTAAAAGTAATGGCCTATATAGCGATAGTCGCTATGGATGTAGTTTTTGAAATTTATAATTTTTTTACAGTATAAAAGTTATCTACCTTAGATATTTTGAGAACTCTCTTCAAATATGATTTAGAAAAGTTATATAATTATTTTAAAAAGGGTTTGTAATCATTAATATATTTTAAGTAGTTATTTAGTGATTTTTAAAATAAAGGTGATTATTACATAATTAAACTTTTTACCTTGTTTCAAGCGAGAAGGGATTTTTAAACTAAGGATTAAGTTATTATTTCAAAGTAATGTTTTGACTAAGAGTTTGAATTTTTATCCAAGTATTCTAGAGTGTATAATTGATTTGTAAATAGAAAACAGATCTTGGAAATTGACAAGAAGCTTGGTTTAATAGAACTTGTTTTTAAATGAATAGCATACGAAGATTTTAAAACATATACCTAACGTTAAACTTTGAGGTAGGGAAACTTCTACCTATCCTGAAAGATAAGAATGTTGTCGAGTTAAGTTTGAGAGGTAATAATACCCAAATTTTACCAGCCTCAGCATTATCCAAAGGATAGTTTAAGTCTGAAATCGAAGATTGATGTTCGATATATAAAGTATTATTTCTGTATACGAATTGGATCACTTATGGAAAACAATTATAGGAAATTGATAAATAATGTAAGGATCCGTAAATTTTACCGATTTTTATAATGTAATTAAACAGAATTTTGTAAAATTTTAAATAATTGAATTTGGAAATAAAAATTTGATATTTGGAATACGTCTATATACACATAGCAAATGGTAAACATTCATCATAAAATATGGAATTTTATTTATTGTGTAATTTTATTTAAATTTAAATTGGTTAATATTTGATGATAAAATATTTTTCAAACCTGAATATTTTCATATAATAAATTTGTAAATCATCTTCTGAATGAGAAGTCATATTTCATTTCTCCAAATTTGGACTGTTATTGCTCCGTTTATCTTATTTTCGGCATTTTAGCAGTATTTTCGCTACCGGATATCGACTTTTGATAGGATAATTATATCGTTGATACCTGTGTATCATTTTGATCATCTTGTTGTGCTGACCTACGCAGTATATTCTTCTGTGCAGTTTGGCTTCCAATACACAGCGAAACCTGCAAAATTATTTGACATATCGATTTCGTTTTGGACCTTTTTGCTTCCTTTGTCTTTTCAATTGCCAACCGTGTAATACCAACACCCTTCAGCTTTTAATATATCCACCAATTCACGTACTAACTTTTATTATTCTAGCTTGTTCTATATCTACGGATCGTTTCATATGCCTTCTTCCTTATTCTGTTCTGCTATTAAGAAAATATTATAACAAAGCTTTTGTATTATTTTTCTTCTTTCATTCGTTTAGCCTACTGCTCCTCTCCCATAGATCCTCTCCCCTAAATCCAATACCTAGCCATCCCCTCTACCACCTTGGCCAGCCTACCCGTCGGGTCCACCGCAAGCTTCGGCCTCCACCTCAACAGCTTTGCCCCGCCTCAACCCCACTAGTCGCCCTCCTCCACTACCATACACAGCCTCCTCCTCGTGTTCGCCATCACCAGCCAATCACCAAGCTCGCCCCTCTGACCTTCCACCTCGTCTCCCCTCCACCGCAGCAGCCACCTTCCCTCCACGTAAGTAGAACCATCTAGCGCCTTTCCGATAGCGTGCTCCACCCGATGACTCGTTGAGACCACTTCCACCTTAGCCGGGTGCGTATTTCACATGGGGTATATATAAGTTTATATGTATATATGATTTATTGAGTTATATATTAGTTTATATAAGTATATAAGTTGTATATTTTATAGAAGTTATACGTTTCATATAAGTTATATGCAAGCTATGTTATGTTATGTAAACTAAGTTATGTTTTTTTTATGCAGTGTAAGTTTATATTGGCTTAAAATTTAGTTTATATGTTTGTATATATTAGTTATATATTACAATATGATATATATGTCAGCCTGCATGCTTTTATATCGAAGTATATATTTGGTGTTTATTATATATAGTATAAGTTTAGTGGAATCTGGGATTGTAATGGTAGTTTTGAAATTCAGTTTGAAAGCAAGTATGGATTTTGATTCAAAGAAAAAAATTGGTTTTAATATATATACACTGGAAGTTTAGTTCGGATATATTGTTTCCATTGAATATTGTATGTGCTTAAAGTAGATGTATATATAGGTTATGTTAGTATTTTTAAATATATTATGTTTATATGTTTGATTTTTAATATATGTTTTAATATCAATTTTAAAATTAAAATATGTATGTGAGGTCATATATGTTTATATATTAATCTATATATAGATGTGTATACCAGAATTTGGGTTTTTAATAAATATATAAAGATTTTATTTATAGGTGTTTGGATTTAGTATTTATTTGAAAATGTGTATATATATTATTTTAAATATGAGTGCCAAATTTAATATTGGTTTAAGAAAATAATATATATTTCGTTTTAGTCTATATCAAGAAAATTCTGATTTATTTCATCAATTCCTTATCTATCAGCTTGTCCATCGAATTTGTGACAATTTAGCTTTGCTTTGAAATTCATGCTTGGATTCGTAACTCATTTCATTGTCGAATCTCTCTAGCCTCGAAAGGTGAGCAATCATTCACGATTAACATTCTTATATTTATTAGATTTGATTTGATTTCATTTGAAACGACAATTGAAATATGCTGCTAAATTAAATTGTTATTTAGATAATTGTTATATATGACATGCCATTATCTGTATCTGTTCACCTAGAATATATGACACATATCATGTTGTTTATATTTTATTTTATTTATCACTGATGATATATGCCTGTTGTTAATATGTTATATTATGATCATATGTGTTCTCACTCTGCAAGTTCCTTGTTAGTATAGAATTCCTTATGGGTTGAAATGATACATACCCGAACGATCTTGTAGAATAGGAGAAAATAATTATGGGTTTAAAAGATAAACCCAAGTTATTTTATTGAATTGCAATTGGGATTACGGGATGAAATGATATATACCCGTAGATAATTAAATTGCGGATTGAAATTATAAATATCTGTATCACTTGACCATAGGATAGTAAATTATATATACAGACACTATTGGTATATATATATTTTGAAAAATGATTTCCAAGGTTTTGAAAGAAAATATATGGTTTTTATTACATATTGATTTTAAGATATTATATATATGAATGTTATTTTTTATAAATTTTTAAATTTTAGATTTTAAAAATTATATGTTTGGAAATTTAAAATTTATAAATTAGTTTTGAAATTTTTAATTTTAAGAATTTATGTATAATTTTACTGTTTTAAAATATATAAAATAAGTTTTAATATAAAATAAATTTAATAATAAGATTTAATTTAACAAAGTTTAATTTAATTAGTATGTAATATGTTTTAAGTATTTATTTAAAATATTTTTAAAAATAGATTTATAATAATTTTACTAAATTTAAGGTTAGGATGATAAATTGAAATTGACTTGAATTTGTATTTATTAAGAATTATACTCAAAAAAAATCGATTTGAAATTTATTGAATTTGAGATTTTGAAGATATGAATTATAACTCGATTTTTTGGTTTAGGACGATTAAATGAATATTTTCAAATTTAACTAAATCGAAATGGGATATTTAGTATTATTTAGATTGTAATTTAAGATTTTATTTAAATATCGTTGGTTATTAAGTAAATATTTCAATGGTAAACTGGAATTTGAAATATAAATGAAATTTATCAAAATTGAGTTATTATAAAGGTTTGAATATTTAAACTGTGAAATCTATTGAAATTGGAATGGTTTGATTTGTATTTCAAATCTATATTTGAAATCCATATAAATTAATGGTTTATTGAGACGTTTAATTGAATTGAGATTTTATGAATTAAGTTATAGTTAAATTGAATTTCAGAATTCGAGTTGATTTGGATCGATTTGTGAAATTTGAGAAAACTATTTTAAACTATAACTATTTTTATTATGTATACTGTTTTTAATATCTGAACAATTTAAGCGGGAAGTGTTATGATTTCCATAGTATTAAAATGTCAAAGTATTTTGATTTCAAAGTGTTATGATTTCCAAAGTGTTATAAATTCGAAAGTGTTATAATTTTGAAAAGTGTTATGATTTTTGAAATGAATATTATTTTAAAAGGAGTAATGATCTCAAATTGATATGGTTTTGAAATGATATGATATTTTGATATGAATTATAAACTATCTGAAATGAAATGACCACGGTGATATAACGACGTTTGATTGTTAAAGAGACCAGGATCGGTTATTGTCATACTCTCTGCCAATACCGAAAACTACTTTAACAACCGCGTATGTAGTGGAGATTCCCGAATGAAGTAGGATGGTTAGCGAAGATCCTGTATGAGTATTTACATGGACCTGACTCTGTGAGTTAGCTTAAGGTGGCTAAAACAGGAGCAATTGACGGGCCAAGGTAGCTCCTCCGATCGGACACACTTCTTCGATACCATTCTATTACTTTGTGATTGATTGGGTGCATCCTCGGATTTTTATAAGAGTGTTGGACGAGGTACGTGGTAGCTGCGGCTATGCGTTACCACCAGCCCGAAAGTGTAATTGATATATCTACCCTAGCATTGCCTAGTTGTACAGTGTCACCTACCTTACCGAGACCACTACGAGTTTGTTTTGTGTCGTACTTATGGAGTGCTCCCTGATAGCCCACTGGTTTGGTGGAGTTTACAGTGCTGTATATACTATGACATTATATAAAAATGTGTTAAGGGGGATATGGGTAACGCTTTAACGCTATTTTAATAGTTTATCTTACTATAGACATTATTATAATAGCGTATATTACTACATAGTAGATAGTTCCACGGATCCTTAGAGGATGGGCATCCCAAACATCCTTTAAGTTACTTGTATTTCAGTTGATATTTCACTTGAGTTGGATTTATCGATATAAGAATGTTAATCCTGACTCGACTATTTTGTGTTTTGCTTTATGCATGGGTCGGACTAAGTGCCACAGCATTTGAGACTCACCTTTGGAGTAGGAGCTTCGCTCAGAGATCCATATATATATATATCAAACACCTTTCAGTTATTCGGTTAACTCCCATGACATATTTAGATCTCGTTATTTGACTATGTATTTGAGACTTCAATGTATTTTATTTTTGCAATATTTTTTTTCATACTCTGTTATTTATATAGTAGCTTATGAACTTCTATTTATCTATTTCTGCTGCTTATTATTATATTACTCTGTGTCTGGGATTTTATGATTGACTTATTTACTGTATATGCTGAGTTTTGCTGAATATAAAATTAAAAATCTGATATTTTGAGCAATTCAAGTCTGACATGTGTGGATGCGAATGGCATGAAATATCTAGATGTTACATGTGGTATTAGAGCTTTGGTTTTAGGCAAACTTAGCATATATAGTAAATTTAATTACAGAACCGCCTTCGTTCGAGCTTGAACTTTTTCTTTTTGACTCGGTTTCCTTTTAATTCTGGAACTCTTCCCTTTGTCCTGAAATCCATTCTTGTCTCATCCTGTTAGTATTTTCTTAATTCTGGAGTATCCATAACTCTACTTGGGTTGATCTCTACAATGAATCGGCGATCCTGCCAACTTTAGAATGATTTATAAAGGGGTGAAACTCCTTTACAACATGCATTGATTTACCGGAGTTCTTTGTATCCTCGGTTTAGATGCAACTACCTCGTGCTATGCCATAATGTTTCTCTAGTAGACGATCGGGGCAATTCTCTTGAGATCAGATGTCGATTTGCCTCAGAATTCTACATCGATCTTATTCTTGAAGTCACAGGTGACCCAGTTAAGGTCGCTCTCGATTTATATTAGTCTATCCATCTTCCTATTTTGAAATTTAATCATTTTATCTTCGTATTGAGCTTATCTTCTTGTTAGAATTCTATTTGATTAGGGTCTCTCCAAAATCTGAATCTCTATCCTTGTTTTAAAATCCATTCCAGAATAATCGAATGTGGAAGTGTATTTGTAATTAATATAAAAATATCTTATAGTGTGTTGTTTGAGTTATTAAGTTTGAATTTTGGGTTTCGATCGATTTGTCTGGCCAACGCTACCGATACAAATTCCAAAACACTTGAACAGAGCAAACTGACAAAATATTATTTTCAAATTTGGTGAATGAAATAATTTTGTATGGTTATATTATATATATATGTATAAATTTTCTGAAATTAAATAGTTAACTGAATTGGTTGTTAGAAATGATAATATTTGATTTTCATTGATTGTTTTGTAAATCACCGACTATTGCCGCATGATATAAATAAATGAAATTATAAAATATGATTTATAAATTAATTTAGAATTTAAATGAGAATTTGAGAATTCAATTTTCGGCATTGTAGAAAATTTGGTTTTTAAAATTCTAGGGTATATTATTTAAAAGTATTTTCGAATAGAAATCGTTTCCAAAGAATTTTAAAGTTTTAAATCAGTTCTCTCCTCTTTTGTCATTGGAAAATAATTTCGGTGATGACTGCATCATCATCGACATTCATTTTCGAGTTTCAGAGTTGAGAGACCACTTAGTAGCTTTGTTACACTTTTGTTTTGGAAAATGAATTTGATTTGAATTTCTTAAAGTATGACTTGATGAATAATATATATAGGTCCATCGTTTATAGATTTGATATATATATATATATATATCTATGTATGTATGTATGTATGTATGTATGTATACATTTATCTCTAAATGGTTGGAAGTGAAATGGAAATTTAACTTAAAAGGATGTTTTTAATTATAAAATGAAGCCAAATTTAGAATAAATATTTAAAAATTTGAAATAATTTAATTAGGGAGAATTTTACTTGTATAATACTCGATTGTTTTTACAATATATATAACTTACCTAAGTTATTCAGAAGTTAACTATGTAATTGAATAATATACAATAAAAGAATTCATAAAATTTGAGTGGTTATAATAAGTGTCAACATACTTAATCTACATGATAAGATATATTAAGTGGAATAAATTGAATAATAATTTGGGAAGAAGAAAGAATTAATTTGTTGAATAAAATATGATTATAATAAATGTTTATACACTTAATTTATGATTATAGAAAATATTAATTGAGGATAATTGAATAATAGGATAATGAATAAATAAATATAAACTTAGGAATATTAAGATTAACTTATAAGTGAAATTAACTTAAGTGAAATAAAATGGATTAAATAAATGAGATAAATAAAATAAATTTTGTTTTAAAAGAAATTTTTTTCAACAAACATTAGTAAAATCGAAACTAAATCAACTAAATGAAAATACCTTGAACAGAAATCAATTAGTTGAATATAAACCAATTTAAAAAAAATTATATGGTTTTAAATTAATTGTTTTATTTTATATTTCAAATCTATTTTTCTTTCTGGTTGTTCATATTCTCCTGCCTCCTTCCTTTTCGGGGACGAAAACTTTTGAGTAAGGGAGAGTGCAACGGCCCGTTAATTTTAACAATTTTTATAACATAATTAAACTGAATTCTGTGAAATTTTAAATAATTGAATGTGGAAATAAAAATTTGATATTTTGAATACGTCTATATAAACATAGCAAATGGTAAATTTTCATCAGAAAATATGGAAGTTTATTTTGTTGGATAATTTTATTTAAATTTAAATCAGTTAATATTTGATGATAATAAAATATTTTCAAACCTGAATATTTTTATATAATAAATTTGTAAATCATCTACTGAGTGAGAAGTCATATTTCGTTTCTTCAAATTTGGACTGCTATTGCTCCGTTTATCTTATTTTCGGCGTTTTAGCAGCATTTTTGCTACCGGATATCGACTTTTGATAGGATCATCGTATCACTAATATTTGTGTACCATTTTGATTGTCTTGTCGTGCTGATCTCTATAGTATATTCGTTTATGCAATTCGGCATCCGATACGCGGCGAAATCTGCAAAACGATTTGGCATATCGGTTCCGTATTGGACCTTTTTGTTTCCTTTGTCTTTTCAATTGCCAACTGTGTAATATGAACAGCCTTCAGCTTTTAATATATCCACTAACTCACGTACTGACTTTTATTATTCCAACTTGTCCTATATCTACGGATCGTTTCATATGCCTTCTTCCTTATTCTATTCTGCTACTAAGAAAATATTATAACAAAGCTTTTATAATTTTTTTTATTCTTTAATTTGTTTAGCCTGCTGCTCCTCTCCGCTAGATCCAATACCCAGCCATCCCCTTTGCCACCTTCGCCAATATACCCCTCGGGTCCACTGCAAACTTCGGCCTCTACCTCAACAGCTTTGCCCCGCGTCAACCCCACTAGTCGCCCTCCTCCACTGCCATACACAACCTCCTTCTCCTCGTGCCAATCACCAAGCTCACCCCTCTGACCTTCTACCTCATCTCCCATCCATCGCAGCAGCCACCTTCCCTCCACGTAAGCAGAACGATCCAGCGCCTTTCCGATAGCATGCTCCACCCGATGACTCGCTGAGCCACTTCCACCTTGGCCGAGTTCGTATTTCACATAAGGCATATATAAGTTTATATATATATATGATTTATTGAGTTATATATTAGTTTATATAAGTATATAAGTTGTGTATTTTATAGATGTTATACGTTTTATATAAGTTATATGCAAGCTATGTTATGTTATGTAAACTAAGTTATGTTTTGTTTATACATTGTAAATTACATTGGCTTAAAATTAAGTTTATATGTTTATATATATAAGTTATATATTACAATATGATATATGTCAGCCTGCATGCTTTTATACTGAAGTATATATTTGGTGTTTATTATATATAGTATAAGCTTATTGAGAATTTGGGATTGTAATGGTAGTTTTGAAATTCGGTTTTGAAAGCAAGTATGGATATTGATTCAAAGAAAAAATTGGTTTTAATACACACACACACACACACACACACATACACAAACAGTGGAATTTTAGTATGGATATGTGGTTTCCATTGAATATTGTATGTGTTTAAAGTAGATATGTATATATAGATTATGTTAGTATTTTGAAATATATTGCGTATATATGTTTGATTTTTAATATATGTCTTAATATCAATTTTAAAATATAATATGTATATGAGTTTGTATATGTTTATATATTAGTCTATATATAGATGTGTATACCAGAGTTTGGGTTTTTAATAAATATATAAAGATTTTATTTGTAGGTGTTTAGATTTAGTATTTATTTGAAAATGTGTGTGTATGTGTGTATTATTTTAAATATGAGTTCCAAATTTAATATTGGTTTAATAAAATAATATAATAAAATAATATATACTTCATTTAAGTCTATATCAAGCAGATTCTAATTTATTTCATCAATTCCTTATCTATCAGTTCGTCCGTCGAATTATGCTAATCTTGCTTTGCATAGGAATTCATGCTTAGATTTGTAATTCATTTCATTGCCGAATCTCTCTAGCCTCGAAAGGTGAGCAATCACTCATGATTAACATTCTTATGTTTATTGGATTTGATTAAATTTGAAACGATAATTGAAATATGCTACTAAATTGAAGTGTTAATTAGATAATTGTTATATATGATATGCCATTATCTGTATCTGTTCACCTGTGATACATGACACATATCCTGTTGTTTACATTTTATTTTATTTAACACTGACGATATGTGCCTGTTGTTAATATGTTATATTATTATCATATTTATTTTCACTCTGCAAGTTCCCTGTTAGTATAGAATTCCCTATGGGTTGAAATGATACATACCCGAATGATCTTGTAGAATAGGAGAAAACCATTATGGGTTGAAATGTTAAACCCAAGATATTTTATTGAATTTAAATCGGGATTGCGGGATGAAATGATATATACCCGTAGATAATTAAATTGCGGATTGAAATGGTAAATATCTGTATAACTTGACCATAGGATAGTAAATTATATACAGACATCGTTGGTATATATGTTTTGAAAAATGATTTCCATTGGTTTTTGAAGAAAATATATGGTTATATTACATATTTATTTTAATATATTATGTATATAAATGTTATTGTTATAAAGTTTTAGGTTTTAGATTTTAAAAATTATATGTTTGGAAATTTTTAAGTTAGTTTTTACATTTTAAATTTTAAAAATTTACTTATAATTTTACTACTTTAAAATATATAAAATAGGTTTTAATATAAAATAAATTTAATAATAAGATTTAATTTAACAAAATTTAATTTAATTAGAATATAATATGTTTTAATTATTTATTTAAAATATTTTTAAAAATAGATTTTATAATAATTTTGCTGAATTTAAGGTTGGGAAGATAAATTGAAATTGATTTGAATTTGTATTTGTTAAGAATTATACTCAAATAAAATCAGTTTGAAATTTATTGAATTTGAGATTTTGAAGATATGATTTATAACTTGATTTTTTGGTTTAAGATGATTAAATTAATATTTTCATATTTAAATAAATCGAAATGGGATCTTTAATTTTATTTAAATAGTAATTTGAAATTTTATTTAAATAAAATTGGATTTAATAAGTTAATATTTCAACGGTAAAGTTGAATTTGAAATATAAATGAAATTTATCAAAATTGAGTTATTATAAAGATTTGAATTTTTAAACTGTGAAATCTTTTTAAATCGGAATGGTTTGATTTGTAGTTTAAATCTATATTTGAAATCGATATAAATTAATCGTATATTGAGATGTTGAATTAAATTGAAATTTTGTGAATTAAGATTTAGTTAAATTGAATTTTAGAATTCGAGTTGATTTGGATCGATTTGTGAAATTTGAGGAAAATATTTTGAACTATAATTAGTTTATTATATATACTATTTTTAATATCTGAACTATTTAAGTGGGAAGTTTTATGATTTCCACTGTACTAAAATGTCAAAGTATTATGATGTCAAAGTGTTATGATATCTTAGTTATGATTTCCAAAGTGTTATAAATTCGAAAGTGTTATAATTTTGAAAAGTGTTATGATTTTTGAAATGAATATTATTTTAAAGGGAGTAATGATCTCAAATTGATATGGTTTTGAAATGATATGATATTTTGATATGAATTATAAACTATCTGAAATGAAATGACCACGGTGATATAATAACGTTTGGTTGTTAAAGAGACCGGGATCAGTTATTGTCATACCCTCTGCCAATACCGAAAACCACTTTAACAACCGCGTACGCGGTGATGATCCCAGAATAAAGTAGGTGGATGACGATGATCCTATATGAGGTATTTATGTGGACCTGACTCTCGTGAGTTAGCTTAAGGCGGCTAAAACACGAGCAATTGACGGGCCAAGTGAGGTAGCTCCTCCGATCAGACACACTTCTTCGATACCATTATATTACTTTGTGATTGATTGGGTGCACCCTCGGATTTTTATGGGAGTGTTGGACAAGGTGGACGGTAGCTGCGGCTATGCGTTACCACTAGCACGGAAGTGTAATTGGTATATCTACCCTGGCATTGCCTAGTTGTACCGTGTCACCTACCTTATCGAGACCACTACGAGTTTGTTTTGTGTCGTACCTATCGAGTGCTCCCTGATAGCCCACTGGTTTGGTGGAGTTTACAGTTAGACTACGATATTGTACAAAAATGTCTTAATAGGGATATGGGTAACGCCTTAACGCTATTTTAATAGTTTATCTTACTATAGACATTATTATAATAGCGTATATTACTACATAGTAGATAGTTCCACGGATCCTTAGAGGATAGGTATCCCAAACATCCTTTAAGTTACTTGTATTTCAGTTGATATTTCACTTGAGTTGGATTTATTGATATAAGAATGTTAATCCTGACTCGACTGTTTTGTGTTTTGCTTTATGCTCGGGTTAGACCGAGTGCCACAGCATTTGAGACTCACCTTTGGATTTGGAGCTTCGCTCAGAGATCCATATATATATATATATATATATATATATTCAGCTCTCAGTTATTCAGTTGACTTCAGTGACATATTCGGATCTCGTTATTTTGACTATGTGTTTGAGACTTCTATGTATCTTGATTTCTACTGTATTTTGTTTCATACACTGTTATTTATATATTAACTTCATGAACTGCTATTTATCTATTTCCACTGCTTATTGTTATATTACTCTGTGTCTATGATTTTATGATTGATTTATTTACTATATATGCTGAGTTTCACCAAACATAAAATTAGCAATCTAATACTTTGAGCAATTCAAGTCCGACATGTATGGATGTGAATGGCATGAAATATCTGGATGTTACAAATAATCTTTCTTTATTATGGTAGTATGGAATCATTCTTTCCATACATAACACCAAAGGAAAAGTGGTTTGAGTTTATAGTAAACAATGTTTTAAATGACATTTGTTTTTAACCATTTAATATGATTTTTAAAATTTTGAAATCTTCCTTAAAGATTTGTGAACATACTTATGCTATTGATATAAATATTTGGAAATGATTTCTAAGTATTGAAAGTGAAATAGTTTGTGACCATACTTATATCATTAAGATAAGTATATTAATATTTTAATATAAATAATTGAAAAGAGATTGAGTTAATGAAAGATTAATTCAAAAGAGGCTTAGTGGATTCCATGTGAAACTAAATCTAGGATTTGAGTGTTTATTTATTTAGTAGTTAAATAACCGACTATCAAATCTTGACTAAATATAACTCTAAAGTTATATAGAAGAAACATTAAAATTATATGGTATAGTTATCTTCGGTGATGCTATATTATACGTATAAACTTATCGTGTTCTTCTAAGATAAACGATAAAGAAATCCATCCGCTTAAACGGTTAGGAGGTGATCTTCACTTATGTATTGTCTGTTTATTTTCAAAAGAATCGAAGTTAAGTTGACCAAAATTTATCGATTGGTTTTGGAGCGACCGGTAAGCAGGAGAGTGTACTTATATGATATTACTCAGAACCATAACCACTCCTAAACCATATGCGCGTTCTATGCTTTGGAAGAGCTTCTTGATTGGTTCGATATGATGGAATGGAAGATGGAGTTCTTTAAAATGCAAGGGCTACGTGCTACTAATTCTGAGGGTGATTTCAAAAAAGATGTAGTAGAAGTAGTGCCTTCGGTTTATTCATATCTTGAACAATTTGTATGGAGAATGCTGGCATTGCATTATTGCCTAGAGAGCATTGTTAGCATCCCAAGTGGGATTTTCTAAGAGAGGAAAAAAGTAATCGTGACCTCATAAGCCTCATAACCCGGAATGACTAAAACGGAGGATATGCTTCGGGGCTATGTGGTTCGCTACAATTAGGAGCATCATTCCTCGTTCGAGAAACGATATTTATGGATTTTGGTATGCATGCACATGGAAAAGAGTGGGTCCATGGTATGGTGCATCTATTTGTAGCCTTGGTATCCGAGGGATGATGTATTCTGGCTTGTTATGTTCGAGGGGCAGGTCGACTCTAATTTGTAGGGGTCAATAGGTTCGACCTTGATACATTTTTCTAGAGGTGTATTGTAGCAAGTGGTACCCTGGTGCCTTATCATTGATGGAATCCAATTCCCAATATGTGGCTTAACAGACTTAGCTGTATACTTATAAACTAGAATGTAATTAACGTAACCATTTCGACTATGATTGAATATTTATTTTAAACCCTAGACATTATTACAATATCAGAAGGTTTACTACAAATGGTTTGGCTATCGTATGCTAAAAACCCATGCAAGTTTATTTACGGCATGGTCTTACGAGATACTTTTTCTTTGGAAGGTTTTACAACATTTAAAATCCATATGATTGTGTTTCTCGTGCTGGTTTACCATACTGATCCGGACGTTATTTTATTATAATGCTCAGGTCAACCCGAGCATAATTCCATATTTTTTATGGATGCTTTGCAGCTTTATGAGATGAGATGGATGCCTCCAAGACGTATTCACATATCTTTATTTCCGCTGCATTTCTTGTTTTGTGTTTATCAGCATTTGTGAGGACAGGTTGTTATAACTGTCGAGGCTGATGATAAGTTAGTTTACTCTGATTGATGTGTGTGTATATATTAAAGTTTTCTTTTGTAAAGATCATTGGTATATTATAGGTTACTCGTCACATTATGGGATTCTACTCGGTCTTGTCTTTTCTTTTCTTTCATCCCAATAATCCGTCTTTCTAGCACTTGAGTGCTCGACAAGTAAATGTCGTGGATGTATAGTGTCAACTTTTGATGGTTGAAAATGTAAGTTATTACAATAATCATTCGAGGGTTGTCATGCCACGATTTAACTATAATTAAAGTGAAGCTTCCACATTAAAGACCAACAATATTCTCAAGTCAAGAGAACTATATAATATTTTCACAATGATGTTTTTCGTTTGCTTTAGATATATTAACAAATGTTAAACTATCAAGTGAGTCATTCCATAGTTATCCAATAACTATCAGTACGTAACCCCTTGGTGCCACCAGAAACCATTAGTGATTCACTGTCTAAAATTTGGAGAGCGTTACATACTCTAGTCTCAACGGATATATTTATATCCTGTCTTGATGCATCTTGACTAGAAATATTTAAAATGGTATACTTATTTTCATTGTGATAAATTACTTATGACTACAACATTTTGTAACTACTATCACAAAACGTAACATTTATGAACTTTTTATCAAATATACTTTTAATTAAATTAATTAATATAACACTTTATATCAAGTATATAACAGAAAGAAAATGCATGTTATTTCAAAAAAAATTGGTTATCAAGTCAGATATATGTAACAAATTCATAATTGTCCTTAAGACATACCCCTAACTCTATCAGATAAGAGTAAAGGTTTTGCTAAGTGGTGTTTTAGCACTTGGAAGGCTTTCTTACATTCCTTCGTCTATCCAAACGTTCAACGCTTTATGATGACATCTCTTATTCAAACTCATCATGTCCTTCTCTGTTGCTCCTGAAATGAATTAATTGAGTATGACTACTCTCTCATTCAAACTCATCACATCCTTATTGGAATATGTTTTGCTATATCTCTATTTGCTCTTATTTACTCAGAGTTTTCCACTATCCCATAAGCATTAACCATGTACCCTAAGATTATTTTGCTACTAATCCAAGGAATATATTTATGGGTTTAACTTCATATTATATTTTTGCAAAATCCTGAATATATCATTAAGTCTTTTATACAGTCGATTTCTTCCGTTGATTTAACCAAAATGTCATCCACGTAAATTTCCATTCTTTCCCATCCAATTTTTAAAATCATGTTAACCAACCGTTGGCATGACTTTCTAACATTATATTCCTATAATTTGGTTATATCATAACTACGCATAATTAAAGGGTAAGAGGTTGGTCCGCTTGTGGCATCGACCAATTGGCCAACTCTTGAAAGTGGATAACAATCTTTCTTACAAGCTTTGTTTAAATATGCAAAGTCAATGCAAGTTCTCCATTCCCTATTAGACTTCTTAACTAGTACTTAATTAGCCAGCTACCTTAGGTAATAAATTTCTCGAACGAATCTATTTTCTAACAATCTTTTAACTTCTCTTGGTAGATAAATGACTTAATCCTGTCCAATTGTCTCTTTTACTATTAAATCAAAGTAAAGTTTGGAACAACATTTAAGGTATGACATGTTATAGAAAAAAATATTCTTGCTTGATAAGCTCCAACCATATTCGAATGGGACCAAGATAAAATATTCTTGCTTGATTGAAAAAAATATGATTAGCTTCCTCTCATAAACTATTCCAATTATTTTACAATTTTGACTATTTTCGTTAAATCTTAAGGGTCTATAGAAACTTCAGCAAAATCCTCTATGGAAGTGATACTACATCAAGTGTAAATGATGGATAAGCTCCAACCATATTCGAATGGGACCAAGATAACATATTCTTGCTTGATTGAAAAAAATACGATTAGCTTCCTCTCATAAACTATTCCAATTATTTTACAATTTTGACTATTTTCGTTAAATCTTAAGGGTCTACAGAAACTTCAACAAAATCCTCTAGGGAAGTGATACTACATCAAGTGCCCTTATAATCAATTTCATAGATCACCTTCTCTAGTTCCTCATCCTTCAGACTCACTTTTTGACTTGTATCGCGTCCAAATTTCGATTCCTCTGTTTATATTCTTTTTTCCAATGTATCCTTTCTGAATGATACTTTTATTTCCTTGGCTATCATTTTCGAATTTTTGATTGCTAAGGGCCTTTTATTTTCTACTTGTATAGTTTTATCTAACACAGTCATAAAATGATTCATTCTCTTTATACAACTGCTCTAGCGTATCGCATTACATTTCCTTAGCGCTAAATTTCTCCACTATTCATGCCTCATCCTGCCAAGGAGAGAAATTTCATGGTTAAGTGTTTTGACAAGTTAAAGGTATCTTTTATCTAACGTCAGTCTCCTAAAGAGTGCATTGTAGTATGAAGGATGGTCCATCATAAAAACAGTGTCTTGAAAGACTTTATTGCTGGAGGAGTACCAACTTGCACATATAACTTTGTTTTTCCCATTAGCTTATATACCTTATTATTGTTCTAAAAATTGGCTTAAGGCTACACTCCAGCTTTTTCATAAATGTCCATTTGATTAAAAGTTTGTTTGAATATTACATTCATTGAATTTCCAGTGATTAAGAAGATTTTAAACATGCGATACTCCAATCTACACCGCAATCATTAACGAACTATTTTTTGGATGTCTTATCCCCTTGGCTCTTTAGCGGTTACTATTAGGTCTACAACTTCATTCTTAGCAATCTTTAGTGGACGTAACATCCCAATAGAATACACTCCTTCTTTGGCTTCCCTATTATATCTATTTTTCACTACCTTGCCTGTTGTGGAGGCGGCTGTAAATTGCATAAATATGATTTATGGGTGTGGATTCCCTTGAGATTGAGTTTCCAAGACATTGGCATTATTTGCAGATTTTATTGAGTTTGTAGTTGGATAGAGAAACCTTTGGTCTTCTTTGATAAATTCATTTAACTTCTCTCCCGATTAACCTTTTGATTATAAAAGCTTGGGCAAGGTAGTTATTAGTCTTCTACCTGTTTTCCATATATATCCACGATAATCATCTCATTTATTTTATCAAGGGTTGCTTTGAGCTTTAAACAGGTGGGATACTACGTCACAGGTTTGGTAACTGCATAATTGTACAATATTTTGTTAGTTCACTCATAGTTTCATCATATTTCGCCTTCTTATTTGGCATTGGCCCTGGGCATCCAGGAAAGCAACCCGATGCACTAACCGTTATGTTAAAAGACTTTTTTGTTAACTTTCTAAATGAAATGTTACAGACTACCCCTTTTAAAGGGCCCAACATCCCATTTGCTCATCATCACACACCACCAAGGCATTGTATTTGTAGCCGATATCAGTACTGCATGGGCTGAAATCTATAGCATTACAACATATAACTCTGGTTGCTTATTGAACCTGATACCAAATTTGAAGATCGTAGGACTTGAAACCCTACCGTCCTAGAAAGCAACACCATGCGCTGACCACTGTGTTTAAAGATCTTTTTGTTAGCTTTCCAAAAGGGATGTTACAGTCCACCTCTCTTTCTTCATACTGTAGCCTTTTGTTCTCATAGAAAATTTTGTCAAGCCAAACAAATTTATCAGCTTGAAAATGGAAGTTTTGTAAATTCTTGCATCCATGTATGTACACCTCATTCCAGATTGGAGTATTCTTGATTATCCCTGAATTGGTGTCTATCAACTTCTATCAATCACTCGACTTCACAGCTTTATTGGCCTCTGCAATGATTTTATCAAAACCCTTTAAACAGCTCTTCTTTATGCTGCTTTATATTTTCCAATACACTAAATCTATAGTTAGAGCATCTGAAGTACAAATTGGAAAGAGAATTCACATATAAATTAGCTTCATGAATTAATTATCTTCTCTTGATTCCTCCTGTACCATTTACTAATAGCTGTAGTAAATTTTATCAGGAGTAATCGACAACTTGCATCTTTCGATTCATCAAATACATCCATTTAGCTTTCAAATGCCAAGATATGATAGTTTGAATCTATCAGCCCATTGTATCTTATGGTTAGGATTTTAACATGTAGGGGAAGTGACACCTCCATTATCTCTTCCGTAAATGGAGCAGCTGTTATGTTATCATTAATTTTGGATCTATGATCCTTTTTCTTTTCAAGTTGATCTTGTCCATATCCATGTTATAAGCCAAGTCTATTAAGTCATCATCTTCATAGTCTCTTTTATTTGGTTTATATTCCATACCTAAAGTAGAGCTAATAGATCGTCCAGTTTGTGATTTGTTAGCAAATTTAGGATCTTAGATATCATCAAAGTAAACTGATCATATATTATGATGTCTTTCCTTTAGGCTTAGAGGTTATTATTGTTCCTTTTTTAGTATTCATCACTTCATTTCCTTATGACCCCAAATTCCCTTCGAAGCACACAATTTCTTGGGACAATCATATCATTGTCCTTTAGGGGGACTCTCTATTGTCATTAATTCCATGAGTCTTCAAGTTATTTTTTGTGATACTAGCATTTCGACGAGTTCATGCGTAGTGGCAAGTTATTTTTCATCTTCTTCAATACTTGGCTCTCATTTTCTACTATGCTTGGAAGAGATGCTTATTCGATCTTTATGTTATCCACACTAAAATTGGGGATCACATTTTTCTATAGGTTACTAATTTGAACAATATCCTATTGTGGATTATGTATGATCGTGCAATATATCTTAAAGGGGGTGAATATGGTATTTTAAAATATTTTGTAGATTTACTAAATTTTTTAATTAAAGTGCAAAAATACGAAAAGCAAAGAACATTAAGATATACATAGCTTTGGCCTAATACCTACAACTGTCACTCTGTGCCTAATAACTCTGCATCAACTCTTCGGGGAATTGAGAATCCCTAACCTACAAACTACACCTCAACCTAGAAAATATGGAGTTAAAATAAATACATAAATACAAGTACTAACAACAGAAGGAACAATAATAATGATTCAAATTTTTGAAAACATAAACAAAACAAAGCATACACAGTTCAAATTTCTTTCATGTGATAGAACTGTAGCATGCAAATAAAAGCATTGCCCTATAAAAAAAATAATCTTCTTGTGATATATGATGAACTTGTCCTCAAATAAAATTCTATTTCTCACATTCAAGGACTTAACTGGAAAAATACCATGTCATGTCACTAACCAACCCTAATAGAATCATAACCGATACACTACAGACTACCACAAATATCGCTAATAACCGCATAAGAAGAGCCATCAAAATAACCACGTCGCTTTCAAGACTAGCATGCATAGAACAATTTATGAAGTGGTGTTGCATGCTTTTCCTATATTATAGAATACATAGCACTGAGTTTATTACAAAAGATTCCACATTTTTTACATTCTTTATTTTTATCTTTATCTGTTTGTTACAAAGATATAGCCAAAAATGAATTATAACATGTAGCACCAGCATAGTAACAACTCGCTATAGTCTACAATGTAATATAATTATATATGCACATGAAATGAAAAGAATGTGGTAGGCTGGTTCAATTTCTTCTTCTATTAAATTTTTTCCTTAATTTACTTCTTCCCTAAGCTCTATTCTCTCCTCTAAAATTTCTTCAACCTTTTTTCTCTTCCAAATTTCCACTAGCACCCATATCATTTGGTGCTTTCACTCATTGAATTGTGACCTGGCATGATGAATCTCTTCTCCAACTCTGCGAAACCACCACACAACAATAATAATCCGTTAATACTATCCAAACTTCCCTGTCTAGCCATTCCAACTTACTACATAATCAACAAACTCAAATCTCCAATATCCACTCCATTCTCCAAGAACAAGCCACATTCATCTAACAAATTAACCAAACATTTACCGACCTTGCCATTAAACTCAACATTACCACGTACAACCCTCACCACAAAGCTCTATCAATAGCTCCATTATCAATAAGCAACTTAACAACCATTCTCCTCTCTTGCCTACACCATCCAACTTCTCTATTCATCCACTAAAATGTGACCACGCAACCTTTGACGGATCAAATCCATTAGATTGGCTTTTCTAGTCGAATGCTTCTTCTAATACCGCTCCACCCCTATGAGCAAAGAATTGATATAGCTAGTTTCTACATGCAAGGCTAAGCACTTACATGGTTCCAATGGATGCTCAAAAGCCACCCATTGTCTTCTTGGTCTTCTCTAACAAGAGCCATCGAACAATGTTTCGGCACCTCTTCCATTATCAACCCCCAAACCACTTTATTCAAACTCCATCAAACCACCACCATGGAGGAATTCCAATCCACCTTCGAAATCATTTGTAATCGTATCACCAACGTAGCCCTTGATAGGATCCTCAATTGTTTCATATCTAATTTGAAGCCAAACATAAAAAATGAACTATTACCTCTCTGATCATCCACCATCTTCAATACCACAGACCTCTCCATGCTCATCGAAGTTAAAAAAAACGACACAAAAAACTATCTTAACAGCATATCCTACAACTATAACCACCCTCCTCTATTATCACTACCTCTAATCCCCAACCTACGACAAAAACCTAACACCACTAGCCACCCTTTTAAACGACTTACACTAGTGGAAATGGAGGCTAAAAGAGCTAAGAGTCTATGTTTCAATTATGAGGAAAAATATCATCCCAGCCATAAATGCAAATCACAGCGAGTATTATTTATTCTACCAGCAAAAAATATTGAACCACCAGATTACCTTTACCGGAACATCGCAGAGATTCTAGGATCACCTACCACTGAGGCACGACCATCTCCTATAATGCACTAATTGTATCCACCCACCCAAGATCAATTCACTTAGTGGCGCCCATAAATAATAAAATGATTTGATAAGCATACACAATTATCTCCATCTAAAGCCAACAACATTTCTAGGGTTACGAGCTGAAGATAACCATAATTTTTTTGTAACAATCGGCAATGGAGAAAGACTACTATGCCGAGGGACTTGCCACAATGTTTTCAACCAAATCAATGGCCACGAATTCACAGCAGATTTCTTTCTGCTTCCAATTTTAGGAGCCGAGGTGGCGTTTGGTATCTATTGGCTAAAGAGTCTCAGGCCTATTGAAGTAGATCGCAAAATTTTAACGATCCTATGGACACAATTCCTTATTCTCACAGGCTTGGGTAGCACATTAGGCCCATATTCTATTTTTTCAACCAACCTAGTAGGCTACAATGTACATGCTCAATTTCTTTCTATTTGCATATGGGCACAACTTACCTAGTAAACACAATCCCCAACTAGGCCGAAAAACTACACCCTGATATGCAGCGGTTATTAAACCAATAATCCCATCCTTTTCCTTACACTAAATAGCCTACCACCTCATCGACACTGAACATCATCAACCGCGAGACCACAATATTTATCTTCACAACAACTCCCAACCAATCAATAAATCAAACCATATTGTTACCCTCATTTCAAAAAATGAAATCGAGTCCTAATTCAAGAAATACTATAATCATAATTTTTTCAACCTTTCAAAAACACATTTTCCTCTCTTGAGCTTCTTGTTAATAGAAAGATGGTTCATGGCATTTTTGTGTCGACTATCGAACCCTCAATGCAATAACTATTAAACATCATTTCCCATACCAACGGTAGATGAACTATTAGAAGAATTATTTAGATTTACTTAATTTTCCAAACTCATTATTCGCAGTGGTTGTTTTAAAATTTTCGTGTACATTCACTTGATATTCATCAAATCGCATTTCGTATACATGAGGTCATTATGAATACCTAGTAATGTCATTTGGCCTCACCAATGCCTCCATCCACTTTCCAAGCAATGATAAACGTTATTTTTTGCCTACACCTACGAAAATTCATTCCCGTATTCTTTGAGGACATACTCATTATAGTAAATCATGCAGCTCCACTTGCAATATCTCCAAAAGACTCTTAATATTTTGACACAAAATCAATTTTATGCCAACTTATCTAAATGCATTTTTGGACTTGAGGAATTAAATTTTTGGGTCATATTTTATCGTGGTTTCTTGGGACTCGGGTTATTACCTAAAATTCATCCAAAATTATGCATCCATAGCAAGTCCTATTACCGACTTATTAAAAACAGACAAAAAGTTTAACTGGCCCAAAGAAGCCCAAAATGCATTCTCAACCTTGAAGCAAGCCTTAATTCTGCCCCAATCCTTTCGTTCCTAGACTTCTCCTCTCCTTTTGAAATCCACACTGTCGCATTGGGAATAAGGATTGGAGCTGCCCTTTCACAGCACCGACGACCAACTATGTACTTGAGCCAAAAATTACCCCCTCGCCTCCAAGCTGTATCAACTTCTGCCCATGAAATGTTTGCCATCACCATTGTTGTAAAAAATGTCATTATCTTCTGGGCCGCCACTTCACCATCACCACCGATCATCAGAGAATCCGTCAAATGGTTACCCAAACTATACAAACTTTGGAGCGACATAAGTAGCTATCCAAATTACTTGGGTTTGATTTTACACTCAACTTTAAACTTGGAGTTGAAAACTATGTAGCTGATCGATTATCGAGATGGACGTTTAAGCGATGATGTAGGAAATATCAAGTCCGGTTCCAGATACTGGTTGACATTTGCATGATGTAGGAAATATCGAGATGGACGTTTAAGCGATGGACGTTTAAGCGATGATGTACTAATGATATTTGCACAACTTAATTGACTGACCCTTAGTCTCCTCAACTCTTACACTAACCACACCACAACCCTGTAGCTGTACCTAAATATTCCTTGAGAGATGACCTTCTGTCTTAAAATCAAAATTAGTACAACATTATGGTAGCCATTCTATGTTAAAGCAAAATTCTCTCAAGCCGTAGGTAGTTTTTTTGCCTAGACTATTTGATTCCGTAAAACAGTTTATTCAAAGTTGCAATACTGGTTTACAATCTAATTCAGACAAAATAGCCCCAAAAATGCTACTCCACCCATTCCTAGTCAAATATGGGAAGATATTTTTTATGGACTTTATTGCACATCTCCCATAATTTAACACCTCATATTTTCGGTAACATTATTTAGAATATTTAATTAGCTATATTAAATAAAATAATATATTGATTATGGGATTGAGATTCGATATTTAATTAAGGTGTAGCAGTGCCATTTAACAATAAATTAAAATGGAGGAGGAGTAAAATAGAAAAGAATCCATTCCTATATCCCTAAAACATGGCCGTGTATTCCTATATCGTTCAATTGTTATTTTCACATTTACTTTTAAAAAAAAGGTTGGCCACCATTAATAAGGAAAAGAGCAAGAGAAGCTAGAAAGAAGCTTAAACAAATCAAATCCATTCACATTTATAATCTCTAAAGCTAAGATAATAATGTTTACATCTCATTTTTTATTGTATTTTCGGTTTTAATGTGAATTTCGAATATTCTGCATTGATTTGCCATGTTTTTGAATAATGGAATGAATACATATACTTGTTGATGAATTATGGTGATTCATATTAAATTTATGATATGTTTTAAGGTGAAAAACCTATTAAATGACATCTAAACACCTTGTGAATTTTTATGAATGTCATAAATATTATTTTGGAAATGGGTTTCAATTTTCAGAATTTTCAGAATTTATGTGGAATTTATATGAATTTTCTAGTAAAGAAAATGTTAACTTGGGTCAATTATTATTTACGGTTAAATAATGAAAGATTTGGGTCTAAAATTTTTATATGTTGGAAAACATATTAAAAGAGATTTTTTTAGAATTTTAGCAGATTTTTCCTAAGCATTTTAATGGTTATATAAAATTATTTAATGTATGAAACTTAAATGTTTTATATAATTAAAAGAGGAGACGAGGCTTTTTGTAAAATAATTTAAATTATTAAATTTGGAAAGTTGGCAGCACTTTTGAATTTTGTAGTACTTTTTATTAGAAAAGAAAGAGGCAACTAATCAAAATTAGACATGTAAAGTACGTTAAGTGGAAAGAACTATTTGCTACATGTTTTTCACTGTTTTGACACCGTCAGCACTAGGTTCCGTCTCCTTATCTTCGCTTCCGACACAGTCGAAACTAATGCATATGGTATCAAGGAATTGGTAGTGAATTGGATGTAGTTGGAAGGTATGGAGTCGAAATCAGGAGTTTCTAAGGAGTTGTTTTATTTTCTAAAAGCTTGGGCACCGCTCTATTGCTTTCAAAGGGTTGGTTTCATCACCATCACTTCATTCCTTAAGAAATGATTTTGAAATAGATGCTTTCGACTTGAATGTTTTTAAGACCGTTTTTCTATAAGTAAAGTAAAACCTAGATGGTTTCGAAAGAGATAGTTTTAAGTGATTTTGAAACATATGCTTTCGAATTTAATGGGTTTCTGATCCTTTTGCTCTACTTGAAGGCAAAATCCAAATGGTTTCGATTGAGACATTTTTCAAAGGTTTTGATGGGATAAATTTTTGAATGGTTTCGAAAGGTTTCCACATGTTTTAAATTGAACCCAAGTGCTTTCAAAAGGATTAAGTTTTGAGTTCTTCAAAGGTTTTAAAGAATGGTTTCGAAAAAGGTGGTTCCCCAGGGTTTCGAAAGTGTTGAATGAAAGGGTTGAAAGAAAAGGTTTTTCCTATGTTTTCGAAAGGCAATATTAAAAGGTTTTAAAGGAGGATGTCTGATATTTTGAAGATTTTGGAGAAAAGAAAGGAAAGACTTTTATGGTATCGAAAGGGTCACTTTCAATGATTTCTAATAGGTTACCTTCAAGGTTTAAAGGGTTGTTTAAAGGTTTTAAACAAAGGTTTCGAACATATGAAATAAGCCATATAGCTTAAGTATTTTCAAGTTAAAAATGGTTTTAACTTGTTTTGGAAGCATAGTTAATCCTTATTAAATCTCATCAACATTATTTTGAGCAAAGTATATATATCATGGAAAAATAGCTTAGAATAAGCTAAGAATGTATTTTTCTTGTATAAATATGATTTAAAAGGTTAAATCTGAAACGGTTTTCAAGGAAAAAGATAAAGGGTAGTTAACCCTAAGAAAATGACTCGGACAGTTAGTCCATTTTTGATTCGAACAGTTAGTCCAGTGAAAGTAGTCAGCCTGGATTTTGGATAATTAGTCCAGTTGTGGGTAGGTAGCCCAGTTTTATGGACAGATAGTCCATTTGTAGCATAACAGATCTTGTTATTATATTATAGGCAGATAGTTCACATATTACCTGTTTGGACAGATAGTCCATTTATTAGCATAAACGATATTGTTGTTTTGGTATAATTAGTTTGATAAACCAGTTTGGTTGCAGGAAAGGCTTTGCAAAATATACGTTTTAAAGAGGATATTAGTGAGAGGAAACTCATTCCGCTAAGCGGCGTAGTCTTACTTAATATCAGTAAAACAAGATGTAACAAAATTATTCACATCAGGCTTTATGTCTGACTTGAATTTTTTGTTTCCGCTTAATCTGTCGAGCACTCAAAATTGACTTGAGTATGCTGAGGGCTAAGGTTTCAAGTTTTGAAATTTTGGTGAATAAAGCTTCCGGGGACGAGTAAGTGGCAGTCCGATAGCTAATTAGGATTCATAGTTTGATTTTGTTTTAAGTCCGCTGTATATATTAAGTCAGATATGACTATATTATCTCTGATCAACTAAGAAGGCATCATCATATGTCGCTCTTGGCGTAATTATTGTAATTATAATTGATCTTTACCTAGGAAATGATATGAGATTATGTAACTTGGATATGAATTCGTTTTGAAATGTAATTAGCAAATGTTTTTTTTATTAAATCTGTGATTTTGTTCATATTCAAGTGCTTCTGATATTATGGATACCATTATCATTACCGCATTTTGTCACCAGAAGTTAGTACTATGGATGACTGCAGCATCTGTAGCACTTAGATTTTGGCATCTAGATACGGGATGTTACAACTTGGTATCTGAGCATGGTTTATAAAAAATTTAAACTAAAAAAATGGTTTTTTAAACATAATCCTAAGGAATTCGAGTATGAATGGGGTATGGGCAAACACTGTAGTAACGTATTTGTATTTGCTATGTATAAGTATATGCTTTATCTCTAGTCAACTACATTGGTTAGGGTTTTTTTCTGTATCTCATGAGGTTTGAATACAGATATGGAAGGTAGAAGAAGAAAAGTTAACCCAGGAGGGGAAGGAACTGATGGGAATGCCAAGCCTAATGTGAGAAGAGATCAAAGTCAGGCACAAGTAGAGAATGTGGGTGCTGAAGTCCCGCAAGTTGGAATGGGAGCTATGTATCAGTTTTTTAGGACATGGTTGCAAGCGGGAGTTGCAGTTGGAGTGTTAGGAGGAAACACTACAGGAACAGGGGTTTCGGAAGTTCCGGTAGTTAACCATTATGCTAAGCTAAGTGTAGATTACACCAAGCTTGGAGGGAAGATGTTTATTGGAACAGAAGATGCCGTTGAGGTAGAGAATTGATTGTTGCACTGCGAAATATTTTTTTGTAGATCTGGGTCTCAATGATGAGAAAAAGAGGAGATTGACATCTAAACATCTTTAGGGAGCAGCTTTGTTCTAGTGGAAAAGTGTGATTGTGGCAGTGGATGAGGAGGCTATGACCCAGATTTCCATGGAAGGCTCTAAGAGAGGTTCATGCCTGCAATGGCATAGTCGGCTCTGATCAGGAAGTTTGCTGAATTAGAGCATGGAGAGATGCATGTTTTGGAGTATCCCAGAAGGTTCAAGGAGTTGACCTAATACAGCTATGCTTCAGTGGATACTGTGATGAAGAGGAATGAGAATTTTATTAGGGGTCAAAGCCTGAATTAGCAAGGGCTATATTGCCTCATATTAGAGATCCTTCTGATTTTGTAGTGGAGATGGCCTTAAGGCATAAGGAGTTGTTTGTTTCTCTAGAGAAGTGCAAGGCTAAAGAAGTCCAGGTCGGGCAGGGTCAGAAAAGGAAGGTTCTTTCCTAAGAAAGGTGCTTAAGAGGATGGAGCGGTTAAGAAGGGGAAGTTTGAGATTATTTGTTTCAAGTGAGAAAAAGGGACGCTTTGCTAATGAGTTTCCTACTAGGAAGGCAAAGGAATGGTTAGGAGGAAGAATGTCAGGTGCTTCAACTGTGACCAGATAGGCCACTATAAGTGCCAGTGCAAGTAGCCCATTAAGGATGGAAAGGGCAAAGTGTATGCATTGGAGCCCGCTGCTTCTTAGCCAACAGTCCAGGAGAAAGGAAAGGTAGTATTGAGAGGTACGTTCAGATTCATGGTATGTCTTTCAGTATTCTATTTGATACCGATGCATCACATTCTTTTATATCTAGATGTTTGATGGATAAGCTAAACTTAGAATCCACATATTTAGTTACTTCCTTACGGATTGAGAATCCAATAAGAGGGTATGCAACTCTAGGTTTGAGGTGTGACCAATTAGAGTTTGACCTGTCACGTCGTACTTTTGTTTGAAATTTGCATATGTTTGATTTTATAGGGTTCAGGATCATTCTAGGTATGGATTGGTCAAGTGAGTACGATGCAAGGATATTTTGTCGCGATAGGAAAATATCGCTTAGACACCCAGATTGTAGCGATATGATTGTTTATACAGTGGAAGGTTCTTGGGTGAGATGTATGCTTTGTTGGATGCTATGGAATCAGAATATAAGTCAATTCCAGTTTTCATGGTTAGAGAATTCGCAGATATCTTCGATCCTGTAATAGGATTGCCACCGAGAAGAGCCATTGAGTTTCAAATAGATTTGGTTCCAGGAGCAGAACCAGTGAGTAGGACACCGAGCAGGATGACCCCTTTAGAGATAAGGGAGTTGAAGGTGCAGTTGGTGGATTTAGAAGGAAAGAGTTTTATCAAGCCAAGTAGTTCACCTTGGGGAGAAGCCGTAGTGTTTGCTAAGAAGTCGGACGAATCGCTAAGGCTATTTATCGATTATCGTAAGTTGAATGAGAGGAAGGTAAAGAATCAATATCCATTGCTAAAGGATTGACGATTGGTTCGACCTGTTGAGTGGACCCAAGGTATTCTCGCAGTTGGATTTGGCGATTGGTTTCCATCGGCTTAGAGTATCATAGGGTAGTATACTTTTGACGACATTTAGGATCAGATATGGGTCATGCGAATGGTTAGCTATGCCCTTCAGATTGACTAATACGCAGTTTTCTTTGTGGATTTGATGAATCGGGTTTTTCGAGAGCACTTGGATAGGTTCATATTGGTTTTCATAGATGATATCTTGATATTCTCTAGGGATGAAAGAGAGCATGAAGTTCATCTTAGGGTGGTCCTTGAGACACTGAGGTAGAATCAGTTGAAAGTGAAGTTTTCAAAGTGTCACTTCTAGAAGAAGGAAGTGAAGTTTCTGGGCCATGCAGCCTCAAAGGAAGGGTTATTAGTAGATTCGACTAAGATTGAAGCGTGAATAGTTGGAAGAGACCCGAGATAGTTACGGAGATAAAGAGTTTTCTTGGGTTGGCTGGTTATTATCGAAGGTTCATTAAGCGCTTTTTACGGATAGCGGCACCGATGACCAAGATAACGAGAAAAGATGTAAAGTTTATGTGGACCGATAAGTGTTAGGAAGCATTCCAAAGTTTGAAACACTTATTGACCGATGCACCGGTGTTGGTTGTTCCGGAAGGGAATCAAGATTGGTGGTTTATACCCGTGTGTGTGGAACCGGATTAGGAACTATGCAAATGCAGAGGGGTAAAGTGATTGCCTACGCTTCTAGGCAGGTTAGACTGCATGAGGTCAGATAATCAACGCATAATTTAAAATTTTCTGTAGTTAATTTTTCTTTGAAGGTGTGGAGACATTACCTTTTGGGAGAGAGGTTTGAGTTATACACAGATCATAAGTCGCTAAATTATTTGTTCACTCAGAAGGAGTTAAACATGAGACAGCAGAGGTGGTTAGAGTTTACTGCTGCTTATTACTTTGGGATTTAGTACACATCGGGTAAAGGCAACAAGGTTGCAAATGCACTTAGCAAGAAACATAAAAATGTAGTTTTGGTGATGATTTCTGAGTGGAAAGATTTAAAAGCATTAGCATATTGCAAAGTGCAATGGAGATCTGAGGCTGGGTCTAGTGGAAATGCAGTTGTATTATCTTATTTTGAAGTTCGACCAGTTATAATCAAAAGGATTGCTTCTAAATAGATAGAGGATCCGGTGTTAGCTGAACGGATCAGGAAATAGCGCGATGATTTGAAAGATTTCAGTCTTGACTAGAATGGGAGGTTGACAAAGAAAGGAAGATTATATGTCCCAGGTATAGAAAACATAAGGAAAAAAGTCTTAGTGGAATGCCATAGTTCGAAGTTCTCTATTCATCCATAAGGCACTAAGATGTATTAGAATATGAAGATGAGTTTCTTCTGGGAAGTATGAAACAAGACATTGGCTTGTGTTTAAAGTATTGCTTGATTTGCCAATAGGAAAATGCCGAACACTAGAAGCCAAGTGGGTTGCTTTAGCCATTAGATATTCTGGTATGGAAGTGGGATTCTATTTCCATGGATTTCATTGACGGGTTGCCAATGTCGAATAGAGGAAATGATAGTATATGGGTTATAGTGAACAGATTAACCAAGAGCGCCCATTTCATTACAGTTAAGTCGATTAGAACGGCACTTGTTTTAGCGAGGTTATTCCTAAAGAATGTGGTTAGACTGCATGGAGTTCCTGGTAGTATAATTAGTGATAGAGATTCTTTATTCACCAGCGAGTTCTGGAAGAGTCGATAGGAAGTTTTGGGAACCAAGCTTAAGATGAGTATCGCTTACCATCCGCAGACGGATGGGCAAACGAAAAAAGTAAACAAGATATTGGAAGATTTGTTAAGAGCTTATGTTCTAAATTTCGTGGGATTGTAGGAAGACAATCTGCATTTAGTTGAGTTTTCGTATAACAACAGTTATCAGACTAGTATTTAATCGGAGAAGCTGCAAAAAAGATTGAGGTCATTTAGGCTAGAATGAAGGAGGCTCGTTCTAGGCAGAAAAGTTAGGCAGATAAGAGACGGAATGATTTAGAGCTCTCAGTTGGAGATTAGGTTTTCGTCAAGGTGTCACCAATGAAGGAGGCGATTAGATTTGGAAGATCGAGAAAGTTAGCACTAAAATTTGTTGGACCTTTTTCTATTATTGAGAGGATTGAGAAACACGTATATAGAGTTGAGTTTCCAAGCAGTTTGGTAGGAGTCCACAATGTTTTCCATATTTCTTATTTCAGTAAGTGTGATGGAGACCCAGAGACTACTATTGCACCGACTGTGCTAGAAGACTTAGTAGTAGAACTGGATTTGACTATAGTGAGAAAGCCTATTTGTATTGTTGCAAGAGATGGGAAGAGTCTTAAAACCTAGATAGTTGGATTAGTCAAAGTCCAGCAGAGCAACGATGACATGAACTATACTTAGGAGATTGAGAATAGGATTAGAGATACCTATCCTAACTTGTTTTATGGTATGTTTTACCTTCTTGTTTGATTTGTTATGTTCCATATCGTAATTTCGAGGACGAAATTCTTTAAGGAGGGGAGTCTATGACACCCCAGATTTTTCATAACATTATTTAGAATATTTAATTAGCTATATTAAATAAAATAATGTGTTGATTATGGGATTGAGATTTGATATTTAATTAAGGTGTATCCGTTCCATTTAACAATGAATCAAAATAAGTGTTAAATTAAAACGGAGGAGGGATAAAATAGGAAAGAGGCCATTCTATATCTCTAAAACATGGCCATGTATTCCTATACACATTCACTTTTTATTTTCAATTTTTTTAAAAGAGGCCAGCCACCGTTAACAAGGAAAAGAGGAAGAAAAGCTAGGAAGAAGCTTAAGCAAATCAAATCCATTCACATCTCAATCTTTATAATCTCCAAAGCTAAGGTGAATAATGTTTATAACTTATTCTTAATTGTGTTATCGGTTTTAATATGAATTTGGATATTTTGCATTTATTTGCCATGTTTTTAAATGATGGAATGAATATATATACTTGTCGATGAATTATGGTTATTCATATTGAATTTATGATACGATTTAAGATGAAAACCCTATTAAATAGCATCCAAATGCCTTGCGAATTTTTATGGAGGTTTTAAATATAATTTTGGAAATTGTTTCAATTTTCAGAATTTTCTGAATTTATGTGGAATTTATATGAATTTCTAGTAAAGAAAATGTTAATTTGGGTTAATAATTATTTACGGCTAAATGATAAAAGATTTGGGTCTGAAATTTTTATATGTTGGAAAACAAATTAAAAGAGATTTTTTGGAATTTTTGTAGATGTTTCCTAAGTGTTTTAGTGGTTATATAAAATTATTTAAGGTATGAGACTTAAATATTTTATATAATTAAAAGAGGAGAAAGGACTTTTTATAAAATAATTTAAATTATTAAAACTGGAAAGTCAGCAACACTTTTGAAAAGTGCAGTGCTTTTTATGGTAAAGAAAGAGGCAACCAATTAAAATTAGACACGTAAAGCAGGATAGGTGGAAAGAACTATTTGCTACATGTTTTTGACACCGTCAGCACCAGGAATCAGGGAACTGGTACGTAGTGAATTGGATGTAGGCGGAAGGTATGAAGCGAAACCAGGGGTTTCGAAGGGGTTGAGGAAGTACTTTGTTTTTAAATTAAAAATAAGCCTGCTTGCTTTCGACTAAAATGGCTTTTGACTGAGTAGCATTCGACTTGATCAAATGGTTTTAAAGGAATGGTTTCAATCGGGTCGTGCATTTCTTTTTAAATGAATCCTTTTGACTGATTCTAAGCCTTCAGTTTCCGATTCCTACCTTTCAAAACCATCTTCCTTTCGACCCAGATGGTTTCGAAAGGGTTGTTTTTTTTCTAAAAATCTGGCCACCTCTTTAATGCTTTCGAGGGGATGATTTCTTCACCATCACTTCATTACTTAGGAAATGGTTTCAAAACAGATGCTTTCGACTTGAATGTTTTTAAGACCCTTTTTCTATAAGTAAAGTAAAACCCAAATGGTTTCGAAAGAGATAGTTTTAAATGGTTTCGAAATAGATGCTTTCGACTTTAATGGGTTTCTGATCCTTTTGCTCTACTTGAAGGCAGAATCTGATCGAGACGTTTTTCAAAGGTATCGAAGGGCTAAATTTTTGAATGGTTTCGAAAGGTTTCCACATGTTTTAAATTGAACACAAAGTGCTTTCGATCGATTGAGTTTTGATTGTTACGAAAGGTTTTAAAGAACGATTTCGAAAGTGGTGGTTCACCAGGGTTGAAAGGAAGGGTTTTTTCCTATGTTTTCGAAAGGAAATATATAAAAGGTTTTAAAGGAGGATGTATTATATTTTGAAGCTTTCAAAGAAAAGAAAGTAAAGGCTTTTAATGGTTTCGAAAGGGTCACTTTCAGTGATTTCGAAGGGGTTACCTTCAAGGGTTTCGAATGGGTTGTTTAATAGTTTTAAACAAAGGTTTCGAATATATGAAAAGGCAATATAGCCTAATTATTTTCAAGTTAAAAAGGATTTTAACTTGTTTTGGAATAATGGTTAATCCTTACTAATTCTCATCAATATTATTTGAACTAAAGTATATATATCATGGCAAAATAGCTTAGAGTAAAGATAAGAATGTATTTTGCTTGTATAAATATGATTTAAAAGGTTAAATCATTTAGAAAAGGTTTTTAAGGAAAAAGATAAAAGGTAGTTAACCCTAAGAAAATGATTCGAAGAGTTAGCCCATTTTTATTCGGATAGCTAGTCCAATATGCAGGCAGTCGGCCAAGATTTCAGACAGTTAGTCAAGTTTGCTGGCAGTCAACCCAGTTTTATGGACAGATAGTCCATTTATAGCATAACGGATCTTGCTATTATATTGGGGCAGATAGTTCACATGTTACCTGTTATACGGACAGATAGTCCATTTATTAGCATAAAGGATATTGCTATTTTGATATAATTAGTTTGGTTATAGGAAAGGCTTTGCAACATATATGTTTTAAGAGGATATTAGTGAGGGGAAACCCGTTCCGCTAAGCGGCATGGTCTTACTTAATATTGGTAAACCGAGATGTAGCCGAATTATTCACACCAGTCTTTATGTCTAACTCAAAGTTTTTGTTTCCCGTTAAACTCTCGAGCACTCAACATTGACATAAATAGGATAAGGATTAAGGTTTTTAGGTTTTGAAATTTTGGTAAATAAAGCTTCTGGAGATAAGCAGGTGGCTGACGAATAGCTAATTAGGATTCATGGTTTCATTTTGTTTTAAGTCCGTTGGGTATATTATATTAGATATAACCATATTATCTCTGATCAACCAAGGGGGCATCGTCATATGTCTCTCTTGGCGTACTATTGTAATTATAATTGATCTTTACCTAGGAAATGATATGGAGTTATATAACTTAGATATGAATTTGTTTTGAAATGTAATCAATAAAAGTTGTTTTTTTTTAAAATCTGTGATTTTGTTCATATTCAAGTGCTTCAGATATTATGGATACCATTATTACTACCACATTTTGTCACCAAAAGTTAATACTATGGATAACTATAGCATTTATAGCGCTTAGCTTTTGGCTGCCAGATACGGGATGTTACACACAGTCCGATGAAAAAAATTGTATTTGGGTTATGGTTGATCGCCCATCCAAATATGTGAAGTTTCATGCATTTCCGACATCATTTTCGACATAACAATTGGCCTCTTATTTAATTCACGAATACGAGCGACTACACGGATTTCCAAAATCCATAGTTTTTGATAGAGATAGAGTATTTATGAGCCACATTTGGTGCGAATTATTCCAACTTCATGGCAGGACACTTGAACATGAGTAGTGCCTACCATTCACATTCCAATGGACAAACCAAAGTCATGAATTATTGTCTTGAAATATGCCTTCATGCCATCACTAGTGATCTTCCAACTAAGTGGGTTAAATGCCTCCCATGGACCGAATATTGATACAGCACTTGTAAGCATTCTTCGGTTGGCATGTGTTCACCCTATCTTCCATGTCTCCATGCTCAAGTGGTGTCCCAGCCCACAAACCACACAGCCAGTACAACAACCTTTAGAATACTCAGCAAACACTTCTCCATTTAATCTCGAGGACAAGGTAGATTCTATAGGGGACGATGTCATGTCCCCAACCAAGCCTAATAATACACTGTAGACTGCAACAAATGTTGCTAATAACCACATAAGAAGAGCCATTAAATTACCATGTCACTTTCAAAACTAGGATGCATGGAACAATATATGAAGTGGTGTTGCATACTTTTCTTATATTATAGAATACAAAGCACTAAGTTTGCTACAAAAGATTCCACTTTTTTACATTTCTTTATTTTTTCTTTCATTGTCTATTCAAAGATGTGGCCAAAAATAAATTATAGCATGTAGCCACTGGCATGGAAATAGCTAGCTATAGCCTGTAATGTAATACACTTAATGCATATGAAATGAAAAGGATAATGCAGGCAGGTTCAATTTTTTCTTGTTAACCCGCCTTTTGTCAAGGCTGTAAGCAGGCGGATTTAACGAAATCGATTGCTTGGTTATTGAGAATAGAATTTGATAGGTTTGAGTTGACTGGATGGATGGATGATACAGTGTGCTTGGAAGATGGATATTGGATTGGATAAAGCTGGATCGGCTATAAATTAGGTCTAGGAAATATGGATCGGCTAAATATGGTTCGATATAGTTTGAAGGACTACTTGGAGTCGTTGAAGGGGTTGCTTCAGGTCAAGGAAGCACATACCTCGGGTCATTCCAGGCTTTACTTCAGGTTTTTGAGTGATCGGTAGTATGGTTTTAGGATCAGTGTTGGGAACACTTTGGACCGACATTAAATTGGTTCGGCATCTCGGAGCTTGAATCTGGATTGGCCTCCATACTAACTTCGGATTGGCAGCTCAGCTTTGGGGATCGGTGAGAGTGGTTCAGCACTGGGTGGATCGGCATTTGAGTTGCTCAATCAAGGAGAGGGGATCATGCATGGGACGGTCACGAGCGATCGACCATGTGTTGATCGATCGAGGTAGTTAGGCTGAGGTGGTTCTGCTAAACTCGATGAGCTAAGGTTAGTCGGCATTGGTGGTCGCTCGGTTTGGGAGGAATGGGTCAGTCGTGTAGGTTCGATCAGGGTAGGTAAGTCAGGATGTCGGCTAGGGAGGGTCGGTTGGGCAAAGTTCGATCGTGGTGTGAAACTTGAGGTGGGTCATCCAAATGTGGCTCTGCCGTAGTTGGACCAATAGGTATCGCTCGGTCAAGGATGGAAGTTTGTGCATGGATCGGCCTAGATGAGTGGAAGGTGCCGCTCGGTGAAGGATGGAACTAGTACATGGATCGACATTAGTGATTCGGACTGGATGGTGTGGCTCGGTCATCGATGGAGTGTCAGCATAGGTCGGTCGGCTTGCCAATGTGGATCGGTCATGATGAAGGATGTCGGCTCGTCTATAGTCCTGATGGGCCCGGACTACTCAGGATGCCCAATAACTCGGGATTTGCTTATAAATACAGCATGTGGGGCTTCAGAAATGATATCTTCATTTTGCTTCCCTTCTTCTTCCATACTACGGCTGCTCTGGCATTGTTGTTCTAAAAACTCTGGATTGTAACTGTAATTGATTCTAACATCAATAAAAAGGAAATTTCTAGAGGGACGTAGGCCGGAATCAGCCGAACTACTATAAATCCTGTATTATTACTGCTTTCTTTTTAATTTACCGTTCTTCATATTTATACTCTCTACATACATTCTATCTATGATCTGTGACTGTGATTTGGTGCTTTCATCTAGATTTGGGTGTTAGTACCAACTTTGGCACCAACATTTTGGTGCTTTCACTGAGAATGCTAGCACTCAGGGATTTAGAGGCTTGAAGTTTGGATTTAAAGGCTTAGGAACATGGATTCTGGAGATTATGGCAAAGAAATCAAATAGGAGATAGAGGACGGAAAGGGATCAGCAGGAGGGAAGTCAGGAGGCTTCCTCTAGAGCTAATCAACCCTCCGTCTATATTACTAGGGACGAGATGCAGGTCATGATGTATTCCATGCAGGAGCAGATGAAAAGGCAATAGGAAATGATGCAAGCGCATTTCAGACAATTTGGACAAGAAGGAACAATATGAGCTATAAGAGCTCCAGTCCATGGAGATGAATCAGAAGGACTCAACTGGCAAGAAGATGAAGTGGTTCAGTAGGGGGTATCCTGCAATTAGCAAACGGCTATCAATCTGCATGGACTTAGACTCGGGGGCACACCACTATGAAATGCTGGACGAATCCATGGAGGAATAATAGATGACGCTGCACAGCCCGACGCCAACAGGAATATGGGAGTACGTGACGTGGAGTATGCACCGGAATTCCCTCGAGGACTTAGAAGGCAGTGAGGAAATGTAAATGGGGGGCAACCCTTGGTAGGTAACACTGGATTATCTAACATCATCGGGCGAACCATTCGCGGAGGTCTGACAAACATGTATTTAGAGGGAGTCAACAAAAGTTTGTTTATCCGGAACATCAGGATAACTAGGAATCCACCCGATTTCAAGCTATCCACTCTGGAAGTATACAATGGAAAGACGGATCCCACCGACCACTTGATGAGGTACACAAGGTATTTGAAAGTGCTAGGGGCATCAGAGGAGGTCATGGCCCGAAATTTTCCCCTGTACTTGATCGATATAGCTGCTACATGGTTCAAGCAGCTGGAGGATGGATCCATTGGAACATGGACATAACTGGTGGATAAGTTCTTAAGTCAGTTTCGAGTTCACATAAAAAGGGCAAATAATGTGATAATGCAGACATCGGTTAAGCAGAGGGCAGATGAATCACTCAGGACTTTTCTAACTCGATTTAACGCAACAGTTGCTTCGGTGGATCGGCTGCATCCATCAATGGTTCTGATGGCTGCAGTGTCAGCAATCAGGGATGATTCGGATTTCAAAGTATTATTGATACGGGATCCACCACTGGATCTCAAGGAATTCTTTCACGAAACTGAGAGGTTTCTTCGACAAGAGGATGCATGTTTGGATATGAAGTCAAAGGAAGTAGACATGGTAAAGGATGGATTACTGCTCGATGAAAGCTCGGGTAAGGACAAGGATAAAGGGAAGAGGAAGCGCTAGAGAGAACCAAAATTTTCCACTTACACAGGACTGAATACAACATTGGAGCATATATTCTTGAATACTCAGGATCGCCTCCCTTATCAAAGGGCGGCGAGGAGGGAACCCTCAGAACACGAAAAGGCAATCAGGAAGGGGCCGTCTCTCTTATGACCTAGACGGACATGATACTAACTGTTGCCGATATCTAAAGGATATAGTCGAGGAGCACGTAAGGAATGGTAAATTGCGACAATATGTCGAAACTCGAAATGCAGCAGTGGAACAGGAGCCACCGCCTACCTTGAACGATGATGGCACGAGGCCAAGGAATGGTGGCAAGTTGGTCATCAACTAATCGTGATGGTTTGGAATAAGTAGCAAACTCCGAGAAAACGGATAAATCACTTACTCATGTACGGGATCGGAGATAACCCTTAGGCATGCTCTGAGATGATGGTTTGCTAAGACGCTCTGGTTTATGAAATCCGTTTTTTCCTTTTGGATCGGAAATTTTCTTTTTCTGCTTTGGTTTTGGAGTTCGGTTTGGACTCTTGGTTTTGTTGGTTTCTTGGTATGGATTTTGGTTTAGATGCTTGATTTTTGATTTGGATTTTGATTTGGACTTTTGATATGGATTTTTGGTTTGAAACTGGGCTTCAAATCCAATTTTGATTGATTTTATCTGGTTTTTGGCTAAAAGGTCATCGAGTATGGACTATGCTCGGCAAGGGTCCATAGTGACCAGGATATGGCCTAGGACTTAGGCCCTATGTTATCTATCGGTTACTATTACAGGTCGTCGAGTATGGACTATACTTGGCAAGGGTCCGGAGCTACCAGGATTCGGCTTAGGACTTAAGCCACGACATTACTCAACGTTCAGGGACACTGAACCAAGAACACCATGGCATTACTTGACATAGGTCGTCATGTGCAAGTTGCGCTTGGAAAGAACCCAAAGAGGTTACATATTTGGATATTGGCTATGAACAACTAAGGATTTGGGCATGGACCCGGAGAGGTCTCGGATTTGGATATCGGCCCCGAGAGGTCATGGATGTGGTTATTGGTTATGGATGGATTAGAACTCGATTGTCGGGTTCAGATGGATATGGAATTGGATAAGGATTTAGTCACTGGATAGGAATCAAATATCGATTCGAAGTAGTCATAGATTTCGATAAGAGTACAACAATGGCACTTGGATAAAATATATTGGATTATGAATCGGAAGGTATGGCTACATATAACATATGGACTTCGAGTATAAGATTAGAGGCTATTCAAAACACACCTTCCAATAGCAAGGCATGTTTTGAGGGGCAAATGTTAACCTGCCTTTTGCAAGGCCATAACAGGTGGATTTTACTAAATCAATTGCTCGGTTATTGAGGCTGGAATACGATAGGGTCGAGTCGACTGGATGGATGGATGATGCAGCACGCTTGGAAGATGGATATTGGATTGGATAAAGCTGAATCGACTAAAACTTGGGTCTAGGAAATATGGATCAACTAAATATGGTTCGGTATAGTTTGAAGGACTACTTAGAGTCGTTAAAGGGGTTTCTTCGGGCCAGGGAAGCACATACCTCGGGTCGTTCCAGGCTTTACTTCGGGTTTCTAAGCGATTGGTAGTATGGTTTTAAGATCGGTGTTGGGAACACTTTGGACTGGCATCAAACTGGTTCGGCATCTTGGAGCTTGACTCTGGATAGGCCTTCGTATCAACTTCGGATTGGCAGCTCGAGTTTGGGGATCATTGAGAGCGGTTCGACACTGGGTGGATCGACATTTCAGTGGATCGGTCAAGGAGAGAGGATCATGCATGGGACGGTCATGAGTCATCGGCCATGTGTTGATCGGTCAAGGTAGTTCGGCTGAGGTGATTCGGCTAAATTCGGTGAGCTAAGGTCAATCGGCATTGGTGGTCGCTCGGTCTGGGAGGAATGGGTTGGTCGTGTAGGTTCGACCGGGGTAGGTAAGTCAGGATGTCGGCTAGGGAGGGTCAGTTGAGCAAAGTTCGATCGTGGTGTGAAAGGTTAGGTGGGTCGGCCAGTGTGGCTTGGCCATAGTTGGATCGGTAGGTGCTGCTCGGTTAAGGATGGAAGTTTGTGCATGGATCGACGTAGGTGGGTTGACAGGTGCCGCTCAGTAAAGGATGGAAGCTCGTACATGGATCGACATTGGTGGTTCGGGTTGGATGGTGTGGCTCAGTCATCGATGGAGTGGATTAACAAGTCGAAGTGGATCGACATACTAGAGTATGGAGTGGATCGACATAGGTAGGTCGGCATGGCAGTGTGGGTCGGTCATGATGAAGAATGTTGGCTCGGCTATGGTGCTGATGGGCCCAGACTACTCAGAAGCCCAGTAACTCGGGATTTGTCTATAAATACAGCATGTGCGGCTTCAGATAAGGGATCTTCATTTAGCTTCCCTTCTTCTTCCCTACTAAGTCTTCTCTACCATTGTTTTTCTAAAAACTCTGGATTGTAACTGTAATTGATTCTAACATCAATAAAAAGGAAATTTTTAGAGTGGGCGTTGGCCGGAGTCAGCCGAACTACTATAAATTCTGTGTTATTACTGCTTTCTTTTTAATATTTACCGTTCTTCATATTTATACTCTCTACATACATTCTATCCGTGATCTGTGACTGTGATTTGGTGCTTCCATCTAGATTTGGGTGTTAGTGACCAATTTTGGCGCTGACACTTCTTCTGATAATCCTTTTCTCACTTTGCTTCTCCGTAAGCTCTGTTCTCTCCTTTAAACTTTCTTCATCATCTTCTCTCTTTAAAATTTCCACTATCACCCCTATCATGCTGCTTGAAAAAAATAAAATCATTCCTATTTAAAACTTTAATACTACCATCGATATAGAGTTTATTGCAAAAATCCAATGCATAGAACCATAGACCGGTGCGATCTAAATCTCTAAGCTGCCTCACATGTTGCTTGAATTTTCTCATTTTCATGGTTTGGATTTGAAGAAGTGCTCGTTTGGATTCACGTTCCCGAAGAAAAAGCTTTCATCGCCAAAGGAAATGTTGAAATAAGGAGTTGATCAGATCTAGTGCTATTTGTGCTTGGAGATGGAGCCACTAAGTAAAATCGAGTCGAATCTAAAGATTCCCTTTTTTATGCTGAGACAATGTTCTAGTCACTATCTTTTACCTAGAGACGAGGCATATCTTTGAACTACATGTGTATGAAGAACAATGTGATCAGTTGTTCTCTGATTTATCAATACTGGAATGGAATGTGTTGGTTTTCAGGTATGGTTCTAATGAAATTGAGATATGTGATATATCTTAGGTAGATGATGGCCGCAGTTCTGGTTGTTGATGAAATACTATGTTAAATTGATTTGATCAGGATATTGTGTTAAAGTAAGTTGATGATCTACTTGATTTATGCCTTTGGTGGGTGTTTGTTGAAGGAGATAATGAATTCGAAAGATGATGTTGTGGGGTTTGTTCTACTATTGAATCATGAGGTGAAGTCTGGAAAAGCTTTTTTTTTTTTAGAATCAATCATTGGTTGATGAAGTAACAGCTTTTTAAAATATAAATCTTTGTTTTTCAAGTGTTGCTAAAATACCATGCAAGAAAAATTGGGCTGAAGAAAATTGTTTGAATAATTCTACAGTTTAGGGCCATATGGATTTCCTTTTGATTTGAATGTGTCTCTAGTTTGAAAAAGCATTTTACTGTTGTAGCTTTTACTGTTGCTTAAATCTGAATCTCTTGTGATTGAAACATAAAAATTTATTTTGCTCGGATTTGATATATGAATCAATTCCATCTGTATCCACACCATTTACTAATACTACTTTAAATCTAAAATACTCTTGTTGTCCTATAAATACACAACACTAAACAAATGTATTAAATACAATACATATTAACATTAAATAGAGATCGTCGATTGCACAATTTCATAATCCTCCTTTAGATGGTAAAAAACATATGTTAAGGTTTACAAATAAGTTGCATATGTGTTTGGCATGAGTATTTTAAGATGTGAATGACAATTGATGAATTTCGGTTAAGATCCCCGGTAAAATACTCCACATATGAATATGAATGAACTCTTCATATATATATGAATGAAAGTTTAGAATGAAATACATCTTAGGTATTATCAATTCAATTTCTACAGCCAAATCTTAACTTCTCTCCTCCTTTTGTTCTCACCAAAAGTGTGAGATAACAATTACCATAATTAATTAGTAAATAAAGAGTCGGAATAAGGAGTAAAAAAACAAAATAATATATTTAGTTTGACATCAAATACAAATAATATCAACTATTATTGGTCAAAATTTTATCTCAAAAATAGAAAATGACCAGCAGTTTAAAATAATAATTTATAATTCTATGACATATGGATCAATCAACTGCAAACCCAACATACTAACCATTCTTTAGCCCAAGTAAAGTATTTATTTTAGGACAATTTTATCCCAGATTCTTATAAATGAATTTAAATTACTTTTACCCATGCATAGCCATGAGGTCTCTCGGATGAGGTAAAAAATATTGCTTGATGAGTTTGTATAAACCGACGCTAAAGAATTTTTAGCCTTGGTCAGATATCCCTATGTTATATAAATATACATCTATACTGTATCCATTTTTTATGCATGTACCTTTGATCATTAAACTTTTGAATTTTCTAAAATATATGTTATATGTATTGTATTTTCTATATGAAGCATGTACATAACTTACCTACTTTTTGCCAACTAAACCATACCACTTTCAAGTTTATGTCAACCTTACGTACATATTCATAGAATAGAAAATATGGACTAGAAGAACATGATAGATTAAGAAGTGGGATATGCAATAATAATAAAAATAGAATGCAAAGAACTCATACTTAAATAGAAATATATAATTTTAATATTCTATCAAGAGCATAACAATTTATCCTCCACATAATTTATGTAACCATTGCTTGTAAATTTGATAAACACAAAAATTTTGAATAAATCATAGCCACATTTTCAAAAACCAAATTCTTTGAGACAATCTAAGTGTGATGACCCGAATTTTTTGTAACAATTTAAATTGGAATAATTAAATTGATTTTTAATATTTAAAAGTTAGTTTTAACTTGAATTCCTGATATTAATATTTACTTGATAATTAAATCATTGGATTATATAGTTTAAATATTGATTTTAATAATTGAAGATTGGGTAAATTGTTGAATCTGATATTTCTAAGCCTGTTTAAATAATTTGAAGGCTTATAAAATTTATAATGATAATACTGGAGATAATAGAATGATTGGAATTTAATTTAAAGATAATTTGTTCGGTTTTGAAATTATATCGTTTAAATTGAATTTAAAAATAGCCTTCCGAGGCACAGTCTCGAAATTTGACGAAACCAGTTTCACTGGATCCGTAATAGTTAGTTATTATCGGATTTCAATTTTCGTAGCAATTGGAGTTGTCGTTTGACCTTGACAGCTCAAAATGTTTAGCTTTCGTTTCGATTATCACTATAGCTAGGAAACGTCAAAACGCTAAACGATTCAAACATCCCCATTTTCCCTAAATCACTTTGCTTTCTGGTGCAAGAATAAATAATGATAATAATAATAATAATAAAATAAAAACAATCACCTCGTCCTTACCTTCCGAAGGAAGCCTCTAGTTTCGATACTTTAATCGAACCCTGCTCCTTCTTCTAGAAGGCATTCGAAAGTGAAGTTTACCCTCAAAATCAAATTGCCGAATAACCTTAGCTTCGTTCGAGAAAAAAAAATCGAATCATAAATGGCGGCATGTCTCCTCTCTCTCCCTCGCCCGTTTCGTTCCCAACGTTTAATAATGGGAACTCAAAGCGACCGCTCATGGGGAGGAGCATCGCGACGTCAACTCAGGTAAGAAGGAAGGGTAGTCGTGGAATTGCTTTGAAGCCGCGTTCGAGAAGACAAAGCGAGTTCGACTCGAGTACGGTTGGGTTAAGTCTCGCGACTCTGGTGATTTCGACTTCAATTTGGGTATATTCTCGTGCATGCGGCAAATTGGTGGAGGCGCGTGAGGGTTTCGGTGAGTAGTATTTTTGCAGTTCTGTTGTTTTAACCTAAACTTAAAAAAATATATGATGAAATAGATTGTCAGTTAGGATAATTTGACCTAAATTATGACAACGTATTTCAAAACTCTGAGGTTATTGGTACAAACAATTTTAATAACTGATATTCAAAACTGTTCACAAGAATCTCGAGTGCAAAAAAGTTTTGCAAAAGTTAGATTTTCGAATCTTGATAAATAAATAAATTTTATAAGCGTCTGGGTTTCTAAAAATAAAATAAAATTTAAAGGTATATGTATATTTGAATTTGCTAGTTTATTTTAAATAAAATGTGTTATGAAGATAAATTTGTTTCTTAAACTCAATTGGTTATTTTAATGGCTAAAAATATTTTATTAAAAGAAAATTGGTTTGAAAGTAAATTATTGAATAAAATTATTAAATGGAAATGAATTTGTCCAATTATTTTCAAGTATTAATGAATCAAATAAATGTTTATTCAAGGTAAGGATCTGAAAGGAAGCAAGTCAGATTGAAGTGGGTCGCAATCAGGGATCATAGGTGAGTAAATCTCACCCTGATTGATTTTTATTTGGACTTAAATGGTCAAATTTAAATAATTGATTGAGTTGATTGAATGTGTGTTGATGATCGGGGACTTTGGTTTTGTTTGACTCTCGAATTAAGTTTTGTATGACTCGAATCATTTGATTTTTTAAATGGGTTAAACTTAAATCATAAATGAGAGAGGTTCATTTTAAAGTTAACGTGGACTAATGATTGGTAACTCATTACATAGATAGAATAATTTAAATGGGTAATGAATTAATTCAATTAATTAATGATTGTACTAATTAATCTAGCAATTAAGGGTTTGAATTAATTAATTAAGGATTAAGGTAAATTAATTTAGAACATTAAGTTAAATGGTTGATAGGTAATTACTTAATGTAATTAATAAAATAAAATTTCTTTGTAGAGTTAATCAAGAGATTAATTAAAATAATTATTTGAGGAATAATTTATTTATTTAATGAAGTAAATAAAAGGGTAGATAATTACAGGTTGAGATTGATCGAGAATGTTTGACATGGTGGTTGAATTAAAGTAATTTATTTAGATTAGAACAAATTAAAATATAATGGGAAATTATTGATTATATAGAATTAATGTAATTAATATAGACAGTTAAATTATGAAGTGATTGATTTATTTATAAAGTAATTATGATTATTTATTGATTTTGGTTTAGAATAATTCATATCGATAAATTAATAAAAATAATAATTACTTGAATGGAAATGAAAAAAATGAATTAATCCATGGTGATTAATCAAGTTGAAATTGAAGGTTGTCTAATTACTTGATTTGGAATTAATTAATGTTAAATGAAGGAATCTTAATGGTTAAGGTTAGGAATTCCATTAGAATAAATTGAGTTAATTTGGAAGTGATCAATTTTGAGATGAATGATTGAATGGTATTGGATGCTTGAATGAGATGATATTCATGATATGAAGTGTTGCGTATTTCATTTGTATAACTTGGGATAGGAAGACATGAGACTCGAAGAGGCCGGGATCGGGTATTGGGAAATACCCTAAACCACTTCGAATTTTTATAAATTGATATGTGAGATTAATAGGGTGGAATGAAGCGATTTAAGTGGGTTTGACTATTTGATCTTAATTTTGGTCCTTAGAAACTTATGTGTGAAATAAGTTATGTCTATAAAATACTGTGAACTTGTGAAAATTTGTTTGAGTTACCCCGGGTTTATATAAGTTGTTTTCTTTGGTATTCCATGTTAGTTGGGTTTACTCACGCTGGTTTCCAGCCTGACCCGGGTGTTACTTTGGTGTAATGCTCGGGTCAGACCAAGTATTACAGATTTTCAGGTAGGTACGTTCTGGAGCTCAGGAGGCGAGCTGGATGGCAATAGCGTATAGAATATTTCCGCTGTATTTATATTATTGAAATCTGAGACATGATAATTGTATTTATTCAGTGACTGTATATATGTGAAACTCTTATGTATATTAATGTAATCAACAGATATATTGTTCTTCTGTAAACTATTATTTATTATTATATTTTGTCCGCTGCGAATGTGAGTTGTTGATGTTTCTGTTCTTCTTCTTCTTCTATCTCTTTCTTCTTTTTCATGACTATCTGGAATTTTCGGCTTCGAAAATTCTGGGGTCATTACAGTTGGTATCAGAGCTGAAAGGTTAAGCGAGAACCTTGGCTCTGGTGGGAATTACTCATTTAATAGAGTCTGTAGTACTCTAGAATGAGTTGAGAATATATATATATATATATATATATATATGAGCGCGTACTTGTTATTTTCTTATAAAAGGTTTTAAATGATTTTATATAAAAATATATTTTGATATATATAAAGCAATATTCCCTTCTAATTAATATAAAGGTGATTGGTTGTTAATTATTGAAATTAATATTAAGAAGTAATATAATACAACCATACTGAAGTCCTGAATTGGAATTAAATTAAGTAGAAATAGAAATACAACTAAATTAAAAATTTAAGTGATTGAAAATAAAATTCTAAATTTAATCCCAGAATTTGGAAATTTTGTTTCAAAGTGATGAAAAATAATAAATAAGTATTATTTGGATAATTGGGACTTGTTGGAAACAATGGTTTGTCTGCAGTTTGATTTGAATTTAAAACCAAGGGTGGTTTAAAATTTTAAAACATGGCTGAGAGGGCCAAGAAATAAATATGTATATATGTATGAATATACATGATATCAAAGATAATTGGAAATAAACTCTAAGGTGTTGAGTTTTGAGTTTTCCCTGAAGCATGATGTAATATAAGTTTTGAACTTATAAGAGGGAAAGAATTTTGAAATTTGAAGTGGGAATTCGAATTGAGTAAGGTTAATTGGATTAAGTAAATTGGAATTTAACTTGGAAAGTTAAATAGTTTATTTGAATTGGGAATTTGTATGATCTCAAAACGGGTTTGAGATTTAGAAATTGAAAATGAATGGACGTTGTATAATAAATTGGATGATATCATCCTGTTGTTAATGAAAATCTTTAAATTGAGAATGGGATTATGTAAATAAAATAAATTTAAATAGTTAAATTGTGGATTAAACTTGTTTAAGAACCGGTTTTAAAATGGAAGATAAAATTTAATAATAAATTAAATATTTAAAACAAAATTGTACTGAACACTTATTTGAACCTTGAAATACATTAGTAAAGATAATTTAAAATGGAATTTGAGAATTGGATTCTGAAATTAAATTGATAATAATTCAAATTGATTGGAATCATATGAAATTATAATTAAAATTTAACAGGACTAGAATCAACTTGAATTTGATTTAAATTTGGGAAGGAATCAAGATTGATTCAACTTGAATTGGGAATAAATAAGTCCAATGGGATTTGGAGTTATTTGAATTGGAATTGGGTCAATTTAAATGAAAATTTAAATCGAATTATTAGGGAAGTGAACAGTTGACTCTTGATTATTTTCAATATAAATTGTTTTGATGTAAACTTATTTTCCGGGCTATTTAATATATACAACTTTTCTTTCTTAAAGCCAAACCATTTTATACATGGTTTACAATTATTTTGGAGCTATTTAATCATTTTTCAACTGTTTTCTAAACTAATTACTATTTTTTAACTATTTTACAAATAAATTATTATTTTTCAATTACCTAAAATTTCTGGAACTATTTAACTATTTTTCAACTATTTTACAATTAGTTAACTATTTTAAAGCTATTTTGTAAACTATTAATTATTTTTCAACTACTTATCTGTTTTTAAAATTTTCAAGCTATTTTCTAAATATAAACTGGACGGAGTTCAAACTGTTATTGATTTAAATACCCAACTGAGATAAGAATTGAAGTGATAATTCAATGAGAATTAAGGCAATTGTAAATAAGTGAAAGGGAATTAATGGAAATGTGAATAGAATGAAAATTGATTTTTAGTTAATAATCAATGAAAATAAATACGTAGGATGTATGTATATTACTCTATTCGTATAGTAATTTGATCCAGATTCGAGCACAGAATTTCGAGATAGTTTAATCAATCCAAGTTGGGATTTTTCACTCGATTTTCGACGGCGAACCTGGATATGGATTGTTGATTGGTTCTGGATATTCTCTATCATAGTTATGTCTATGCAAGGAGAATGACGGTTTTTAATTAAGAAATCAGATCTGTGTCCGCACTAGAAAGTCGGGTGGACAATGCTAGTTCGGAAGTGAAATTGTGTGATCGAGTGAGCGATCGGATTAGTATAGCGTACAGATGATAAATGTACATCGTACGGATTTGAATGAAATCGATATTGGAAAGAGAAATTAAAGTGGGATACTTGGTTTTGAATAAACAAAGTTGTATATCTTTGTTATATGAGATAAATCTCCCCTTGTTGAATTTATTGGAAGAAAAATGTTTTTGAAATGTTTGAAGTATAAAAAGGGATTTTATACAAGTTTGAAATGATCCAAAGTTTTAAAAATTATATATATTTTTGAATATATATATAAAGGATCTTATGAAGATTTTAGAAAAGGTTTTGAGAACCTTTGGATTTGGAAAGACCTTTGATTTTGGGTAAAATCAAAATTGGAATTTGGAAAGCCTAATTTGAGAATTATCGATTTTTGAATAATCGATTTTGTGTAAAGGAGCTTTGTATGATATCATACTAGGTGTATGATTTGAAGATACTATATGCGCATAGTGTAAAATGTTTTGTTGATGGCTCTGGGGAAAAAGGCGCTTCCTTGAAATGAACTTCTCAGGAGTGCCACCGGGTGGTGCTGCCTTGAGCTCCAAGGGGGGTTCTAAAGTTGATCATGTGAGGAGTCCGGACAAAACTAGTTCCTGAGGATTATGAGTAATGTATACCATAGAGAAAGTCGTGTGTACCGCTGAGAGCCAACGGTCTGCGTTTGATTTATATCGGTAGACTGCGACCTATGGTATAACATAGCGGAAGTCGTATGTGCCGCTGAGAGCCAACGGTCTGCGTTTGTTTTTATATCGGCAGACTGCGACCTATGTAGAAGTGGAGAGGTTTCATTTCGACAGCGAAAATCAGAGGCCGCTGAGAGCCTGCAGTTACATGGACTTTTGCTGTGATGGCAACGTAACCCTGGATGTAACTGTGATCTGTTGTGTGGGATCCATGGCGTAATTGAGAGGCCGCGGAGAGCCTGCAGTTGCATGGACTTTTGCTGCGACGGCAACCTAACCCTGGGATGTAACTGTGACCATGGATGGGGGTGATGATTTCCAGAGCAATCTCACCAAGGATATTTCCTCTATTTCAGAATACTTTCAATATTTTCAATAAAATTATTTTCCAAGTATTTTCACTGGGTGTTGAAACAGGTTTACCAAGTACTTATAGATATTCAGTCCTACGCCTGATCAACGTATGACTGAATTTCTGTGGGAACAAGGATGGACTGGTTGAGACATCGGGTTGTAAGAAATATTTTTATAAAAAGCTATTTTAATTTGTATTATATGAATTTAAAGGCATTTCTAAGTTTTAAAATAAAGGGGAAATCCAAACTGGGATTATAAAATAAAATTGGACTCGGGAAAATTTAAATGATGCGATTCTTTGAAATAAAATCGAATCTTGATATAAAATTGGAAGTAAGTCAATTGGCAAAATAATTATTTGATTGAGAAGATTAATAAAAATTTAAGTCGGTTAACTAAAATGGATTAAATAAGAAGAGATGGTGTAAAAATAAAATTTAGATGGATTGGAAAGTAATAGTTTGAACTGCAAATAAAATTCAAGTGATTTGAATAATATTTAACGTAATTTGCAAGTAAATTTGATATAATGGAAGTGTTGTCGAATGAAATGAAAGTGGATAATAATAAAAATAGTTTGGGTTGCAAACAAAACCCAAGTGATTAGAAATAAATTTAGAATGGTTTTGTATAAATATAATAAATTTGGAAATGAATTAAGTAGATGAATTCAAATTCTAAAATGGGATGAATAAATGAGTTAACTGAATTAAGTAATAAATGGATGAAGCCTGATTGAATAAAAATTTAATCAAAGCTTTAATTGGAATTTAGCTATCAGAATGAACTTGAGTTTGAGGTATATTAATTTGAAGTAAGATTACTTTAGTCAACAAAAGCTTGGTTTCGAGAAGAATGGAAGACCATTAAATGAAAGTATGGGTTAAATTAATTTGGAAATGGTTGTTAATTTATTAATATTGAATGTGCTAAGTTTAGTAAATTGTTTTGAGTGAATCCAAGGCTGAGATAAAATAAAATGCAATGAATGGTTGGTAGATAATTTAGAAATGAAATGGAATTAAATGCATAATGAGTTAAAATTAACTTGAAGTAATTAAATTTCTGTGAGCTGTTAGAGATTAAATAAACTGGTTTTAGAATTAATTGAGATGAATATGAGCTTGTTTGGATTAGAAATAAATTGAATATAAGAAAACGAGTTGAAAACCATTAAAATTTAATGAAACGGCTTATGAATTAGTTGAAAGCAATGGAATTAGTTTGGAAAACATATAAATTGCTTGTGGAAGTTATTTTGAATGCATTCTTTTAGAATTCAAGTGTTGCAGTTGTTTAACGTAAGATAAATATTATAAACTTCATATATATGGTACTTATATGTTTAAATTGAGAAAGTACAGGTACCAGAAGGCCGTTTGGCTGGATTTGGATGTACTAATTGCTAAAATTAATAAGCTGCTTGCTTAAAATGCTAAATAAGGTACGCCTACACAATAAAAATAGGAAATATGAACTGTTTTTGCTTTTTCCGACCGGGTGGGTCGATGTATATATATTCATATCTCTTGTCAAATTGCAAAAGCTCCTCCGTACAAAGGAGACTCTTCCAAAAAATTTCGAAAATTTTGGGAGTTAGAAAATTTTTGAAATTTTTTGAAATTTTTTTGTTAATCAATTAAACGATTTTAAATATGAACCAGTTATAAATAAAGGATAAAATTTGATAGTCAGAAGTGAAGACAAATTGAAATCATATGGAAATGGGAAAAACTAATTTGAAATAAATATGACACCTATGTAAGGAAATGTATCAAAATGATTGGAAATGTTACGATTGGATATTATTGTTAAGTAAGTTATGCAGGTATTGAAGGGAAAAGGAATTGAATTTGATTCCAAAAGATAAATTTGTATTGGCCGACAAAAAGGTACGTATTTAAATTTCTAGATGGAATTGGATTGGGTTTTTGATGTAGCCACTTGGCTTTTGTTTTCTTTTGGTATTTGGGAGCCCATAGAGGCCTTTTGTAGTTGTACCGAGCTAGCCGCGCAAAGGAGACGCCGGCAAAAATTTTCGGGAATTTAGAGAGTTAGAAAATTTTTGAGAAAATTTTGATAATTCAAAATCTGGTTTTAAATGGAAATTTGAATAAGTGGAGTAAGCAGTGTTGTTGAAACTTTAGAAGAATTTAGGAAGTTTAAAGAATGATAAGGAGTCTTTAATAAAGAATAATTTGTAGTATGTTGAATTGTGAGTTTTGGGAAAGGATAAACGGGTATTGGACCATTCTTCCTAACTAGTAATTTCGGGGACGAAATTCTTTTAAAGGGGGGAGGAATGTGATGACCCGGATTTTTTGTAACAATTTAAAATGGAATAATTAAATTGATTTTTAATATTTAAAAGTTAGTTTTAACTTGAATTCCTGATATTAATATTTACTCTATAATTAAATCATTGGATTATATAGTTTAAATATTGATTTTAATAATTGAAGATTGGGTAAATTGTTGAATCTGATATTTCTAAGCCTGTTTAAATAATTTGAAGGCTTACAAAATTTATAATGATAATACTGGAGATAATAGAATGATTGGAATTTAATTTAAAGATAATTTGTTCGATTTTGAAATTATACCGTTTAAATTGAATTTAAAAATAGCCTTCCGAGGCACAGTCTCGGAATTTGACGAAACCAGTTTCACTGGATCCGTAATAGTTAGTTATTATCGGATTTCAATTTTCGTAGCAATTGGAGTTGTCGTTTGACCTTGACAGCTCAAAACGTTTAGCTTTCGTTTCGATTATCACTATAGCTAGGAAACGTCAAAACGCTAAATGATTCAAACATCCCCATTTTCCCTAAGTCACTTTGCTTTCTAGTGCAAGAATAAATAATAATAATAATAATAATAATAAAATAAAAACAATCACCTCGTCCTTTCCTTCCGATGGAAGCCTCTAGTTTCGGTACTTTAATCGAACCCTGCTCCTTCTTTTAGGAGGCATTCCAAAATGAAGTTTACCCTCAAAATCAAATTGCCGAATAACCTTAGCTTCGTTCGAGAAAAAAAATCGAATCATAAATGGCGGCATGTCTCCTCTCTCTCCCTCGCCCGTTTCGTTCCCAACGTTTAATAGTGGGAACTCAAAGCGACCGCTCATGTGGGGGAGCATCGCGACGTCAATTCAGGTTAGAAGGAAGGGTAGTCGTGGAATTGCTTTGAAGCCGCGTTCGAGAAGACAAAGCGAGTTCGACTCGAATACGGTTGGGTTAAGGCTCGCGACTCTGGTGATTTCGACTTCAATTTGGGTATGTTCTCGTGCATGCGGCGGATTGGTGGAGGCGCGTGAGGGTTTCGGTGAGTAGTATTTTTGCAGTTCTGTTGTTTTAACCTAAACTTAAAAAATAAATGATGAAATGGATTGTCAGTTAGGATAATTTGACCTAAATTATGACAACGTATTTCAAAACTCTAAGGTTATTGGTTTAAACAATTTTAATAACTGATATTCAAAACTGTTCACAGGAATCTCGAGTACAGAAAAGTTTTGCAAAAGATAGATTTTCGAATCTCGATAGATAAATAAATTTTATAAGCGTCTGGGTTTCTAAAAAAAATTTAAAATTTAAAGGTATATGTATATTTGAATTTGCTAGTTTATTTTAAATACAATGTGTTATGAAGATAAATTTGTTTCTTAAACTCAGTTGGTTATTTTGATGGAAAATATATTTTATTAAAAGTAAATTGGTTTGAAAGTAAATTATTGAATAAAATTATTAAATGGAGATGAATTTGTCCAATTATTTTCAAGTATTAATGAATCAAATAAATGTTTATTCAAGGTAAGGATCTGAAAGGAAGCAAGTCAGATTGAAGTGGGTCGCAATCAGGGATCATAGGTGAGTAAATCTCACCCTGATTGATTTTTATTTGGACTTAAATGGTCAAGTTTAAATAATTGATTGAGTTGATTGAATGTGTGTTGATGATCGGGGACTTTGGTTTTTTTTGACTCTCGAATTAAGTTTTGTATGACTCGAATCATTTGAGTTTTTAAATGGGTTAAACTTAAATCATAAATGAGAGAGGTTCATTTTAAAGTTAAGGTGGACTAATGATTGGTAAGTCATTACATAGATAGAATAATTTAAATGGGTAATGAATTAATTCAATTAATTAATGATTGTACTAATTAATCTAGCAATTAAGGGTTTGAATTAATTAATTAAGGATTAAGTTAAATTAATTTAGAACAATAAATTAAATGGTTGATAGGTAATTACTTAAATGTAATTAGTAAAATAAAATTTCTTTGTAGAGTTAATCAAGAGATTAATTAAAATAATTATTTGAGGAATAATTTATTTATTTAATGAAGTAAATAAAAGGGTAGATAATTATAGGTTGAGATTGATCGAGAATGTTTGACATGGTGGTTGAATTAAAGTAATTTATTTAGATTAGAACAAATTAAAATATAATGGGAAATTATTGATTATATAGAATTAATGTAATTAATATAAACAGTTAAATTATGAAGTAATTGATTTATTTATAAAGTAATTATGATTATATTGATTTTGGTTAAGAATAATTCATATCGAGAAATTAATAAAAATAATAATTACTTGAATGGAAATGAAAAAAAAGAATTAATCCATGGTGATTAATCAAGTTGAAATTAAAGGTTGTCTAATTAATTGATTTGGAATTAATTAATGTTAAATGAAGGAATCTTAATGGTTAAGGTTAGGAATTCCATTAGAATAAATTGAGTTAATTTGGAAGTGATCAATTTTGAGATGAATGATTGAATGGTATTGGATGCTTGAATGAGATGATATTCATGATATGAAGTGTTGCGTATTTCATTTGTATAACTTGGGATAGGAAGACATGAGACTCGAACAGGCCGGGATCGGGTATTAGGAAATACCCGAAACCACTTCGAATTTTTATAAATTGATATATGAGATTAATAAGGTGGAATGAAGCGATTTAAGTGGGTTTGACTATTTGATCTTAATTTTGGTCCTTAGAAACTTATGTGTGAAATAAGTTATGTCTATAAAATACTGTGAACTTGTGAAAATTTGTTTGAGTTACCCCGGGTTTATATAAGTTGTTTGCTTTGGTATTCCATGTTAGTTGGGTTTACTCACGCTGGTTTCCAGTTTGACCCGGGTGTTACTTTGGTGTAATTCTCGGGTCAGACCGAGTATTACAGATTTTCAGGTAGGTACGTTCTGGAGCTCAGGAGGCGAGCTGGATGGCAATAGCGTATAGAGTATTTCCGCTGTATTTATATTATTGAAATCTGAGACATGATAATTGTATTTATTCAGTGACTGTATATATGTGAAACTCTTATGTATATTAATGTAATCAACAGATATAGTATTCTTCTGTAAACTATTTTTTATTATTATATTTTGTCCGCTGCGAATGTGAGTTGTTGATGTTTCTGTTCTTCTTCTTCTTCTATCTCTTTCTTCTTTTTCATGACTATTTGGAATTTTCGGCTTCGAAAATTCCGGGGTCGTTTGTCACGACCCAACTTCCAAACTCCAGGAAGTCGCATCGCTTATAAGAAAGAAAGGGATAGAGAATAGAAAGAAAGAGAAGAAAGAAGAAACAACACATCGGAATCTAAACAGCGGAACGAATAAAATTATATTAATAACATAAGTATTTACATAGTTTACAATCACTATCAGAGTTACACAGATAATTCAACCCATACTAGACAGTTATAAACACCTGTCTAATTATTACAACTCAAATCAGTACAAGAAAACAACTCAGAGAAAACACACAGCGGAAAACTTATATAACTACAACGCAGAAGCCTCCTGCTCCATTTACTCCTCCATAATTCGTCAAAGCTAACCTGAATCCTAACCTGAATCCCTTGGCTACTCGTAAAGTTGAGTACCCAAGAGTTTATGAAAAACAAAAATAAACTCCGGTTCAGGCATGGGTCTGGTGTGAGTAACAGGCTAAAGTTGCTTAACTTTCAAAAATCCTTTAAAAGAATGGTATCACGTAAGACTTCCCACACATAAACATGGAAAAGTTTTTACCTTACGCTAACCAAAACATTTGACAGGAAATCCGATGATATTATAATAGTGTCTAGGGTTTTCAAATAAATAATACATAGCCGAAATTGTTACATTTATTAAATTCCAGCTACTAGCCACAAAAGTGGGTAATACAATCAAAACCGTTGGCACTTATTGGATTTTGGATTCCATACAATGGCAGGGCTACCGGGGTACCGCCCGTCACAGTACGTGGCCTAGATCACCGTACCGAGGAGTACTCCCACTCCCCTGCAACACAAGGCCGGACCCATTCCTTACCGAACAGTTCCGAAAAAGACAACCCCGGCAGTTGTCGCGACCAACCGCCCACACAGCCGAAATAAAAAGGGACCTCTAGACAGGGATCAATCTTGCTTTCCAGTGGGAGCTACCCACGAAGCCTTGCTGCACCTCCCCTGTTTTAGCCATTCCCGGTTGATGAGGCTTGAGGCTACGATTACCTTTATAGAACATCAAATCTTAGAATGCTCATCGTCCGCCTGACGATGTTCTGAAAGCATTCAATCCATACAAGTTCGTTCCGTGTTCGAACGAAACCGAAGGCACTATCTCTTTGCACTCATTATTGGAATCACCCTCAGAGTCAACGACCATAGCCCTTGCATTCTAATTCACCATCTCGAATCTATAAGCACTATTCCGTCAAACTCATTACGGAATCACCCACAGAGTTATGCTGACGTATAGCCCTTACACCTCGAGTCTTCACTTGCTCCACTTGGATTCACGACCTAACGTTTAATTGGAAACGATGTGGTTTTCGGATTCCATATATGGAAACCCGATCCCGGTCTCATCGAAATCCAAAGCGTGTCTTTTAGGTCCAAGTTGTTTTAAGTTTAAAACAATTCAATTCTAATTATCTATATACACACAGATAGATAATTCATATCATCACAATAGATAATCAATGTTATCATAAACAAATAATCTATATTATCGTCATAACTTGATAATCTACATTATCATCATCCATAGATAACTCATATCATCATCATAATGCAACCAATGCATCCATAACACACAACACTATTTATCTCATGTCTGAGATTCAAACCATTCAGGGTAAACCATATCATCCATTCATAAGCAAAGATCTTTAATCACACCATCTATAATTAATTTAAAATGAATTAAATTAATTACTTTTATCTCTAATTAATTTAAAGTGAATTAAATTAATTATCTATCTTTAATTAATTTAAAATGAATTAAATTAATTACTTCACCATTTAAACTAGCTTACTTAACCCTTAATTGATTATCAATCAATTAAATTATTATTCTCAAATTAATCACCCTAATTAATCACCCTTGATTAATTATTCCTTAATTACATTCAAGTAATTATCTTTAATTAATTTTATAAATTAATTATCCTTAACCAAATTCAGTAATTAACCTTTAATTACTTCATTAATTAATTAATTACATTAATTAATTACTTCCTTAATCACTTATCATTGATTAATTAATCCTAATTAATTAATCCTTAATTACATCATTAACTATATTAATTACTGATCCTTAATTAAATTTAAATTAATTACTTATTTAAATTAATTACATTAAGTAATTAATCTTAATTAAACCACAATTATTAATCATACTTGATTAATTACATTTAGTAATTAACTACTCTTAATTACTTCTTAATTACTTCTAAATTAATTACATTTAATAATTAATTATATTTATTAATCAATCTTGATTAATCTCATTAGTAATTAATTACGCTTAATTAATTACATCACTTAATCATTTTAACATGACTTAATCAATTAATGCTTAAATCAATTACACAAAGTAATTAATTATTAATCACTTTCGCAAAGTAATTATCCTCATTATTATTTACACAAAGTAATTAATCCCAAAATACCATACTTCAATTAATTACCTCCAGTAATTTATTTATCTTAATTACTTCCCTAAGTAATTATTTCTCAATGATTACTTATCAACTCATTTAATGATTATTCTAAATTAATTAAACTTAATTAATTAATTTAAACTAATCTAATTAATAAATTAATTACAATGAGTAATTAATATTTTTAATTATTTCCATAAAGTAATCATACTTAATTAAGTTTTATAATTTATTATTTAAATTAATTAATCCAATTTATTATCGAAATTAATTACATTAATTAATTAATAAAGAATCACAAGTTAATGATCTTCATTAACTTATTAACAAATTCTTAATTATCTTTCTTAAATATTTAACTTAAATTAATTACAAATTTAATTATCCTTAATTAATTTATTTCAAATCATTAATTAATTAAATTATTTAAATTACCTTACTAATTTAATGGAACAAAAATCATTAAATTTTTAATTTACTTAAAAATAAAACATTACTTATTAATGATTACTTTATCATAAATAAAGTAACTTAAAACAATTTAACTTAAAATTGTTTCAGATTACATTTTAAATTTTAAATTTAAAAGGAAATCAAACTTAACTTAAACAAAATTTTAAAAACATTTCAAAAACCCTTTTAAAAACTTATGCTAAAGATTTTCTTATTTCATAAAGGAAGTTAAAATAAATTTAAATCCAAATTCATTTCAAAATACAAATCATATTTAAATATGTTTTAAAATTGTTAAAACATTTAAAATATTTAAAACTTCTTTTCTTTAAAAACCTAATTCAAATTTGGTTCTTGTTTCCAGATTTGAATTTATATTTAAATCTTCTATTTTACATTAAAGTTTTAACTTTAAATTTAATCATTTAAACCCTTTTTAAATGTTGCTTAAACATTTAATTTAAATAGTTTAAACTAAATTTAAAACTTGAATTTAAATCTAGTTTTGAAATTCATACTTTGAATTTTAAGTTTAAATTCCTGTTTTAAAAACCCTGCTCCTCATTTTTTTTTTAAAAAAACTTTATTTTCCTTTGTTCTGAAAATATGCAGGATTTCGTTGAAAACACTGTAACCATTTAAAATATAAATGTGTTTAAATTAAATTTTGAAAAATGGAATTCAACTTGAATTGAAAACCATAATTTAAATTTAGTTTTAATCCCATGATAGAAAACCTGCATCTAGATTTTAAAACAAACTTTAAATTAAAACTACAGGTTTCAAAAACCTGTAATTTCAGAAAGCAACCCGAGTTCCCCCTTTATTTTCTTCGAGTCACAAACCTAACTACTTCGAGCAAAATTCGAATTCACTCGAGTATAACTCGAGTACAATACTACAGCAAATCCCAAATCCTTCCTGATACCCCTTCATCACCGTGCACATGCACGGTGGCTGTAGCCACCTCTGGCCACCAGCCAGTCAGCAATCATGTCGACACTTACCCAAAGATCATCAACGATCATCCAAAACTCCACAAACATCAGGAGATCAAATTTGAGTTTCCCCCAATCCCAAACTGAAGCATACTGACAGGTATCCCCATCCAAACCCAAACCTGTAAAACACCTCACTCTCTCTCCTCCGATCACCGGCGATCTTGAAACTCCGTCCAACCCTTCTCCAAGTCCCAAACCACCACTACCCCAGAAATCAAGACACTCGGTCGCCTGAAACTCCCATACAAATGAAATTACAACAGTACCTAAAAACTAGGTTAACAAACTCCATCCACCTTCCATTGCCTCCACCTGTCTCTGTTCAACTTCCTGACATTTTTGCCACACCCTCTGACCACTACACTTCCTCCACCAAGAACCCCAAACCTTATGATCAACTTGATCATCAAAGATTTACTCAAACCCAATATAAGTTCAAATAAGAACCGCAGTCTCAACTTCTAACTAAACACTATGATTATAGTTTTAAAAATCATTATCTTGTTTAAGTTTCCAGATTATAACATTGTATTTATAATTTTTAATGTTTGAGTTTCATCTTTATTTAACATACTCTGAAGTTTTAAAATTTACAGAGACATTACCCAATTTGATTTTTACTTAAATAAATTTCTAAGCTAAATATGGTTTAATTATCACATTTGCTTCAAGACTTAATCCTTAACAAAATTTAAACAAGAACAAGAGGATTTTATTTTTATTTTTAAATATAAGAATCTGGAACTAGAATCAGAAGAGCACAGTCACATACATGCAATCATTTATATGCATATATTCAGCAATATATTTAAAATCATATGCACAGGCAAACACATTAACATTCAATCCAAATAACATACACAAACATACCTATTTAAGCAACAATTTAAATTTAAATTCCAAAAAGAGTTACTCGCCTGTCATTTGAAAGACAAAGCATAAATTTTGAAAACTGTTTTAAGAGCTCTTGAAATCTTTAATTTGAAATGCCATGACTTCATTGCTTTTGATAAAACTTGAGTAGCTTGCTGTTAAAAACTTGTATGCAGGCTTGAAGGCCATTTGAACTTTGAACTAGTTGTTAGCACTTGCATGCAGACATACTTGATTCCCAGATTTAAAAAAAATGCAGAGCCCATTTTCTCTTTTTTTTTTTAAATGGAATTGCAGGCAAGCTTTGATTTTCCAGATTCAAGGAAAAAACGAATTTCAGGTTTGAGAGGAAGTAGAGTTGCAGATTTGTTTTGGAAGTGAATTATAGACTTGCATGTTTGAATAGATTTGATTATGGATTTGATTCTCAGGTTTAAGAGTTTTCTGAAACAAATTTGTTTCAGCTGAGATTTTCTTTTCTTAGAAGAAAATGAACATTAGAAAAATGAGAGTGAAGAAAAACATGTTTTATACAAGATAAAAATGATTTATTTAAAATATAAAAGAAAATCAAAATAAAAGACACTTGTCACAAACTTATATTAATATGATGACACATATCTCATTAGTTGATTAAAATGTTAACATTTGTTTTATACTTATGTTACTTAATATTTTTTAATTTAAAGATAAATAAAAATCATCTTTTCTTTATTAAATACATATATAGTAGTTTCATTAATAAATGTATATATATTTCTTTTTAATGAAATAAAACAACTTATAAAACATGAAAGCTCACTTATAAAATTTAAATATGGTTATTCTTTTGAATTCAAAATAAATTCAAAACCAAATTCAACTTATACATTTTAAAAATCCAATTTAAAATAGTTTATATTAAAATATTTTTAATTTTGAAAATAATAATATTATCTTTTTAAAACATATCTATATTTATACATTTATCATTATTAGAAAATAACTCATTTATCAATTTTAAATTATTTATAAAGAAATTATAAATTACATATTTTATTTATCTTAATTAAAAGAATCAATGTTTAATATATAAAGAGTATCTTAAATTTTCATATAATTCCAAATTATAATTATTAAGCTATATTTCAAAAAGAAATAAAATAAACTTTTGTTTATCTTATAAAAATTTAAACTATATTTAAAATACAATTATATAATTTAAAACAATTACTTTAAGTATTTTAAACCAATTAGTTATTTATTAAATAAAATAGTAATCTTCAAATTATCAAATGAATATTAGAATTTTAAAAACCATATTTCATTTGTTAATTTAACTTCACCTCAAAACTTATCTATTCACAATATATAAATATATATATATATATACACACACATTATAAATAGGAAAAACAATTATTAGCTTTTAAAAGATAAAATTCATCAATTACACATTAATTTAATTGGATTATTAAATCAAGTAAATTTTTATTAAAATTTTATCAAATCAATTTAATTTTAAATATAGATTATTAAATTGATATTGCTAAAATTTTCGGGATATCACATCGTTACACTAAGAACATATTTTAACATTGAAATATCATTTTTGACATCATTAAAAAAATTAAAAAAGGAAAAATGAAAGAAAAGGTTTAAATAAAAACAAACAAAGAAAATCTTAGAAAATGGATTTTTTCACCGAAGAAAAAAGAAAACAAATGTTTACAAACAAAAAACATATCGTGCTAGTCTATATCCATAATCTCTAATCTTGATGTAAACGTTAAAATCTACCTTCTGAAAGAGGTTTTGTATAAAAATTAGCAAGTTGAAAATTTGTAGAAATGAATCTAATGCAAATGATCTCTTTCGAAATATGATTCGGAGTATAATGATGTCTTACGTCTATATAATTAGTATAAGAGTAATGAACGTGATAGTCTGACAAGCTAAAAATATTTTTACTATCACGTTTTAAAGATACATGTTTAAGTAGTAAGCCAAAATTTGATATAGTTTGCATCGCCCATAAATTTTGAGCATAACAACTCCTTAAGGCAATATATTCTTCTTCGGTGGTATATAATGCAATATAGTTTTGTTTTCGACTTAACCATAAAACTAATGGGTGTCCTAACATGAAGCATGTTCCACTAGTGTTCCTACCCACAAGACAATTGGAATAATTAGCATTAGATTAACTAATTAAATCAAAATTATCACGTGAGGGATACTATATTCTGCTTCAACAGCTCCTTTACGTACTTCGTTTGTGAGATAAAAATGCCCTTGTCACTTTTCTTTACATAAAAACCCTAAAAAGTATTCCAATTCTCCTACCAAGCTCATTTCAAATTTATCATGCATGACTTCTTCAAACTTTTGACACAATAATTCATTAGTAGCATCGTAAATGATATCACGCATAAAATCCATGTAAGTAAAAACCATTGTGCTCATGTAATAGAAATAAAGTAGTGCCAACACTCTCCATTTTATATCAATTTTCCAAAGTTATGTACGAAGACAGTCATACCAAGCCTTAGGAGCTTATTTGAGACCGTGAATTACCTTTTCAAGTTTGTACACATGATTTGGAAATTCATGACTTTCAAAAACAGGGGTTGTTATAGAAAAACATTTTGTTTAAAATAACCATTTAAAATAGCACTTCTTATATCCATTTGCTTAAGTTTAAAATCTTTAAAACATGGAAAAGCAAGCAAAATTCTAATGGCCTCTAACCTAGCAACTATGGAAAATATTTCTTTAAAATTAATGTCTTCTATTGTCATATCCTTTTGCAACTAACTTAGCTTCCAGATTCATCAGGTTTATTTTTAAACATCCGTATAGTTCCTGCAATTGGATAGTCATTCAGTCTAAGAACTATGCATTATTTCTCATAAATTGGTTAAGTTCATCCCACATGGCAATTATTCAACATTTATCACTAAGTGCTATATCAATATTTTTGGGGTTCAATTTTGGAAATAGAACCACTATGAATACACAGAGCATAAAGATTTCTGTTAAAAGAAGAGCATGCTTGTATACCTACTGTTGGATTACTTATAAAAATACTGGTGGATGAGTTTCTTTAAACTTCAAATTCTCAGTTTTCAAACTTTATCTCGAGGAATCAATAATGCATGTATCAACTCTTTTGTTGTCGTTAAATATCCTTCACTGACACCATTATCTCCATCATCACTTTTGTCATTTTCAGCAATTGCATCAACATTTAACTCATTAAACTTCAAGTTGATTGACTCTACAACAGTTTTGAACCTCATGTTCAAAATTCTACAAGTTTTGCTTTCTAGCGAGTAATTGTACATATCCCTTTGATTATTTTGGACCCAAACTTTCCTAGTTGATCAGCTATGTTAAGAATGGAACATGGAAACCTGAATCTCTGAAATATGCAACATTTGGTATCCTATTGAACTATAACTCATAAAAAGTTTTATTAAGTATTAGTCTAATCATTACTCTATTATTACATGGCATAAAGTGTTAACTGCCTTTTCCTAAAAAGTTAAAAGAAGATTATACTCACTTAACATAGATCTAGCCAATGCTTGTAATGTACGATTTTTTTTGAGTACCCCCTTTTTTTTATAGTGTTCGTGGAGCAGAGAATTCATATCTGAAACCCTTTTCTTCACAAAAATTTCAAACTTCCTGTTTTCAAATTCATCGCCCTGATTGCTCCTTAAAGTTATTATTGAAATGCCTTTTTCATTTCGGACAAGTTTCACAAATTTCGAAATATATTCAAAAGTTTTAGACATTGTGGCCAGAAATAGACCCAAATAAACCTACAGTAGTCATCAACTAACAAATAACAACATTCTTACAATTTAAACTAGTAATATCATCATGAATTAATTCAAGAACTCTAGAGGTACTCATGGTACTTTTGGCATGAAGAGTTAATCGATTAAATTTACATATTGTTCAATCTATGCACACTTTCCAGTTCTTGAAATTTTGATGTTGTAGTCGTCTAACCGGCTTCTTTCTTTCAAGCTTCTCCCGCAAACCTATTCTAGTATATGCTAGCCTTCTATGCCATAAGGTGGCTTCTTCAAGTTCTGCAAGTAAACAACTAAAAAGGGTCAAATCATAAAAAGAGAGAGTGTAAATAATTTACTTTTGCTAATCTGTGAACACACCATCACTCAAAGATTAGCAATGATTTTAGAAATATCAATATATAAAAAGAAACATTTGAGCCTTGCTCGCAAATTTGGCGTTTAGAGATGAGATTTAGATGTATTTTTTCAACATAGAGATGGTCAAAAAGAAAGCACTGTTACCTACTTTACATTTCCCTATAATCTTACGTTTACCATTACTTCCCATGTCAACACATCCACCTATAGTTATCTAGGGTAAGAACTTTGATTTATGGCTCATCGTATGTATGGAATAGCCTAAGTCCAAATACTATTCTTGATGTTCCTTAGCTCAATAACATGCCTACATGAAAAAAAATGTCATAGAAAACATCATAGTTGTATTAGTGTTAATGACTGAATGATTGAGTACTCCAGAATAGTTTAAATTAAGAGCTTTAGGCACGTAAATTTGTCAAAAAAAATTAGTTCTTGTTCCTACACCAACATTTTTTGTAACCATGTCCAATTTATCACAACCAAGACATTTTGGAAATACACTTCAACCTTTAGCATTGTCGCTTATATATTCACTATTATGTTGTGATTTTCTAATCCAAATCTTTTTCTTTTGTTTGCATATATTTGATTTCCTAGCAATATATTAAGTGACTTTTAACCCATATAGAATTTATTAATATTTGAATCAATGTATTGGACTTCAGATTTAAGTGATGTGTTTTCTTTCACAAGCATGATACATCTGCTGATAATTTTTTTCTTGTAATACCATTTTTCTTTAGAATCAAAAACCCATTTCTAAGAGTTTCAAAGTTAGTCTTATATTCATTTAACACTTTATATAAAGATCCACAATTTTCACATATAAGGTTTTAAATTTCTTTGACTTTTTAAGGTTTGGATTCTAACTTATCATTTATGCAAAGTAACTCATCTTTTTTATTTCAATTTTTGTTTTTAAGACTAAGGCTACCAATTTTTCATGTAACTTCATGACATATTAAAAGTAACTGAAAAGTAAACTTTGATACCATGCTTGAATCATCCTCTCATCGCCTATGTTTGAACAACTAATTAAACAAAAAATTTCTTTATCTTCATCACCCATAGTACACCGTACTCCTTCACCATCCCAACTTATTACAAATGCCCTTTTTCTTCTTTTTCTTTCCTTTTTCATTTTGGATTGACGGACCGCCAGTTTTGATATGACAATCTTTCTACACTAATAACAAATTATTTCTTCATTTGAATTATCTAAGTTCTTAAATAGGTTTGAATTGATAGCTTTTCTTTTGATTGAAGGTTTTGAATTCCTTTTGGATTATTCCTTAAGAAAAGTTCATTAACATCGCTAACTTGATAAAAGGATTATCGTCATTATCACTGTTAAGAGTGTTGTTAAGTACAATTGATTTTTTCTTCGAGGCTAAGATGTCATAATCTTCCCTAGATTTTAGTTCAATCTCATAGGTCATGAGATTTCTAATCAGTTCCTTCATGATTTGTTTGCTCAGATCCTTGGATTCCTACGTAGCTGGTACATTTGCCTTAGAAATTTTTAAAAGACTCTCAGTATTTTTTTGAACCAACTCTACTTTTATGTACACCTTGTCTAAAGTATAAAATTGTATAAAAACACCAAAAAGCATCCATACATCTCTTATATTATTTTGTCCTTGAACATCATAAAATTTTATATTCATTATTGAGCAGAGCAAGAGATTTCTTGACTTGAGATGTACCTTCATGTATAACCTTCAAAGTATTCCAAATTTTCTATGTAGTTAAACAATAAAAAAACTCGATTAAATTCGGTTTTATCAAGAGCGCAAATAAGAGCATTCATAGTTTTAGCATTTAATGAAAGAAGTTTCTTGTTACATCCAATTAGTCCTTAGGCTTAGGAAATTGTACATTATTAACCGTTGAAATGCATGAAGTGTAATCTATTTCTATTATATCCAAAACATTGTAATCAACTAAAATCAGATATATTTTCATCCGAGCCTTCTAATAAACATAATCAATCCCATTAAACATAGATTGTATCATTATGGACGATCCCTTACAAAAAACCTTATTTGAACTAGACACGACTCTTGAGAAATCATAATAACCTTACTTTAATACCGCTGTAGGATCGTGCAATACACTATAGAAAGGGTGAATTGGGTATTATAAAACATTTCACAAATTCACTAATAAAATATAAAATAAAGTGCGAATGTTAAAATATAAATAAGAAATAACATAAAGATATGGTCAACTTCAGCCAAATCCATATTATTGTCTTCGAAGCTACTACTAGAGTCAAGTATTCAAACATTTAACTTGTAACTCACAAACCCTACTAAAAAATATTCTAACTTTATGCCTAATAATCCGCCGTAACTATTTCCCAAGTTGAGAATCTCTGAACCACAAACCATAGCTCAACCTAGAATATCAAGAGTTCAAATGAGTTAATAAATATAGGTACTAATAAAAGAATGAAAAATAATGTAATGACCCGTAATTTAATCACTTTAAATATGAATATTTTATACGTTTTTAAATAATTAATTAATGGATTTTATAACTTAAATAAAACTCTTACAAGTTATAATAATGATGGTGAAGTTCTTTTAAAATTTGGTCTAAAAAAATAGTTAGTTTGGAAAAAAATCGGAAATGTGAGCGAAGATCGTTTTTTGGATTTTCAGCTTTTCATTGTCTAAAAGTTGTCGAAACATGTCATGTACCATAGAATACACGCATACACACACACACACACACATATAAGTAACATATGCTTTAGTCAAGAAATTGTTAGAGTTAAAAAAGTTTAAATTATTTACTTAAGTATAATAGTAAATGTTGACTTTTCTTTTAAAATTTAAAATAAAAGAAAAAAGATAATGGTGACATCACATCAAAAAAGTGAGGAAGTGATAGGAATGAGATGAGAGGTTGGGGTTTTCATATAGATTAAAATAGGGAGTGGTGACATGGCATCAAAATGTGGAGGATAAATGGCTAAGGGTAAAAAGGTAAATTTTTATATGTCATTAAAAATAATTTTTCTTTTTACAATTCTCATTTTACTCCACTTCATTTATTTTCAAAACTTTATTTTCTTCCATTCCTAACTTATCTTTATTCCATTTGCTTCACTAAAGTTTTTGAATTAAAAATCTTTCATTTTTCCATTTTTAAACCACAAACCAAGCTAAAAATACTTTCTTTCTTCTCTATACCTCCTCTCTTTCAAAAAAAGCCCAAAACCACCTTCCTCAACCATGATCGAGCCTTCCTTCACCAAGGTTGAGGCCATCTCCAACCCTTAGGCTCTTAAAAATCAACTTTTTACCAAAAAAATGGTAAGTTCAGGAGTCGGTACAAGAGTAGTAGTAGTTTTGTTTAGTCCGTTTGGTTTTGGTGAGTAAATCTCGCTTCTAAAACAAAAATTTTGAACTTTATTATTATATTAATAATGTTAGTTAGTAATTTACTTATGTGTATAAGTTTGAAATGTATGTGATATTTTTGGTTTCCACTTAAAGCAAAGGGTATATGTGATGTTTGGTTAATGACCTGGAATATAATCGATGTGCTTATGTATGATGTATAAGTAATAATCTTTCCTGTTATGGATGACATTTACATGTGTATATGCATTCTTATGTATATGGTTAGTTGTATGCTATTTCGAAAGTAAACACTTGAATTTGTTTATGTTTGACAACGAGATCACGTGTGTTTCAAAACTTGTTTATTTCCTTGTTTTTCTAGAAATATTTCTAAACAGTTTTCCAAACTTTACTTTTTGTTTCAAACCTTTATATGTAGTTGTTAAGTAATTTTAAACATGGAAGGGAAAGATTTAAAGGCTATCTTGATGTATAAAACAAGTTAAAAGTTATGGTCTATATAGCGATAGTCGCTATAGATGCAGTTTGAAAATTGACAACTTTTGTGTAAAATAAAAAGTATTTTTACTTTGAATATTTTTGAAAAGTATTTTAAAATATATTATAAGTATTAAAAAGGAACCTTAAAAAATATTTCCAACAATTTTTATTTAATTATTAATTATGTAAGATTAAATTATTAATTAAAGAAAGTTTAATTATTATTTAATTATTAATGAAGTAAGGTTTAATTATTATTTAATTATTAATGAAGTAAGGTTTAATTATTATTTAATTATTAATTAAGTAAGTAAAGGTTAATTATTAATCAACTAAGTAAAGGTTATTTAATGTTTAATTAAGTAAAGGTTTAATTTTTATTTATTCATTATTTAAATAAAAGGTTTGAATTTATTATTAATTAATTAAATACATTTTTTAATTTTAAATTACTTTATTTCCAAAGGTCGGTTTGTTTAAAAGCAACTTTATTTTACAAAGGATGTTTTAAATACAGGTGATTTCTTTGTCTTTGCGATTAAGTAGCCAAACAAATATGATATGTTATGCTAAAATGTTGATCGATTTTATGGAGAATATGTCTTCTCGTATTTAGCATTAAAAGCCAAAGAGTAGACTTTTCTTTATCTGTGAGATCTAAAACCAGTTATTCTAGGCGAGGGATAGAGAAGTCGAAATGTTGGAAACATGATAAATATAAGAGAATTAATTTCGATAAACAGATCATGATAAATTAAGTACTTCATTGTATACTTAACACCAAATTCCAAAGTATGAAAACTAGTCTCTATCATGAGAAGTAAGAATGTATGTCGAGTTAAGGTTAGTGCTCTAACTTATACTAGTTCATTGTTAATCAAGGGATAGTACTTTTCGAAATCAGAAAGTAGGGATAAGTATAGGATGTCTTATTTTCATATGCAAATCTATACACAACTAAAATAGTGGATAACTTGGCCTGTTTTAAAATTATCGAATGTTGGTTCAAAGAGACGAGGATCAGATAAGTATGGGCTATCCGAAAACCACTTCGAACTAATGTAATCGTATAAATTGGAAGCATCTTTAAGATGATGGAATTTTGAAGTGCATGGACTACTTGCTACTATTCTCAAGGGTGATTTCGAAAAAGATGTAGTAGAAGTAGTGCCTTTGGTTTGCTCATATTCGGAACAACTTGTATGGATGAATGCTGGCATTGCATTATCATTTGGAAGGTAGTGTTAGCAGTCCAAGTGGGATTGTTATATAAAAGGTAAAATGTAGCCTTGGACCTCATAATCGATAATGAATAAAGCAGGGACGTGCATTAGAGCTATATAGGTCACTTCTATTAAGGTATGATCATCAGCTGATCTTGATCGGTACTTACGGATATATGTATGCTTCGGCCCAATGTGGTTGTTGATCGCAACCAAGGGGAGATCATACTCGGTATTATCCAGTAAGAGGTAGGCCGTTCCTAAGTAGTAGAAGTGCAAATAAGGTAGCCTCGGTATATTTTCTCTAGAATGATACCTTTTCATTGTGTGGAATCCATCTGTAACATCCTCTATTTTGAGGCACGAAACTCATCCCTATGGATTCTAAAGTTATCCATAGTATTAATTTCTAGTGATAAAATGTGGCCATGTTAATCATATCAATAATCAAAGCTCATAAATATGAAAAATATTAAACATAAATTTTCTTAATAAATTTTCACATTTCATTTCACAAATGATATTTCAAATTCAATAATAATCCTATTTGCAAACCTATGTTCAAAGAAATTATAATTATTACAAAATACTCTAAGAGCGACATATGAAGATGTCCCCTTGGTTGATCAAAATCTAACACTTGGCAATTATATAACTTGTCATTACATCCATACAAACAAAACCAAATAATACAGCGGATTAGATAGGTACTCCTAAATAGCTATATTGCCTCCTACATGTCTTTGGGAGCTTATTTGTCTAACTGCAAACCTAAAAAACCTTACACTCGACCTACTCAAATGAGTACCCAAGAGTTTAAGAGGAAAAGCAAAAACATCAGATCAGACATAGTTTGGTGTGAATAATAACCCACCATCTTGAACCAATTTGATATCTAGTGAGACCACACCATTTAAGCAGAATGGGTTTTCGCTTCAGTAGTATCTTGACCAAAACATATTGACCATTTAATGTACTCTGCATTCATAGTGGTTAGAGCAAAGAAAACAACATTTATAGTTATGCATCTTATACTAGGTTATCCATCCTAACTTATTAGACTACCCATCTAAATCTTCATTGACTGCCCATCTTGTGCTTATAAGGATCACCCATCTAACATATTTTAATCATTTAGGATTTTCCATCCCCTCCCGTATGAATTACCCATCACATGGTTTCATTAGAAAAGTTATATGGACTATTCATCTCACATGTTATTATCACTTGGATTACCCATCCCATACCATGTTGACTACCCATCACACATGGTTTATTATCAAATTTATGTAGACCATCCCTCTCACACATTTCATTATTCAAATGATGCAAACAATCGATTACACATCCCATAGTTTTCCTAGGATAACTATATACTCTTTAATAACCATATAGAGATTATCTATCTCCAGCATGATTTGGATTATCCATCTCACTTCCTAAAGTTTTCCTAGGATAACTATGAACCCATCACACATTCATTTAATTCATGTTTAACCTACATGTCCAACCTATGTCTACCAGTGTCCCCAATTTGGTTGTTTACCCTTAAACTTAAAACATCTCAAATTTTATGCATTGGTATCCCAAGTGGATCTTGTCGGAACCATAAGGCAAAAATATATTAGTATCCGCAATAGTTAATGTCAAAACTTATAAAACAAAATACATTGGCATTCTCAATGATTAAAATCCAAGTCATGGAACTTACCGCTTGCAGCCGTTAATTAAGTCAATATAGAACATTTTTGATGTGAACAATAATGTCGATCTTTATCCAAGGTCGCAATTAAAAATTTAAATTCTTTTATGTATAAAATTCTATATTGAGAATAAGGTTGTCATCTTACACAAGACATAGACTACCAAAACAAAACTTTCTTTAACATAAAGCTCGACGACATGGCCTATAAAGCCTTCATCGATGCCATTGAAAAAACGCGGCATCGATGCCATGCAGCGTCATTACCGGCATAATATAATTTAAAACTTTGCCGACTTCTATGAATAGCGGCATCAAGTCTTGTAACGACATTATAATAGCATGTTCAAATACTTCGGCTACTATGCCACCAACCACATATAGGGTCGAAGTTAAAACAAGCAGTGTCACTACCTTTTACATAGTCAACGTCAAAAATACTCAAAATAGTAGTATGCGGTGTGAATTTAAAATAAGGGTGAACACATGCCACACTAAGAAATTTGATAGTGATATGCGGCAATGATAGAAACCAAGAGCTATAAGCTCGCCGACACTGGTAAAGAGCGACAACATTGATGTTTGGCGACGTTGTTGTTGTCGCACACATGGCTGCAACACATCCCATACTTATAATATAAGCATCCCATGTGTTGTCCTATATTGGTGTGGCCTCTCATCATTGACGCCAAACCCCATGGCGGCGTCACATATTAATGGCGTTATGGTAAATGTTGTGAAAACTATTTTATTATACTAAAAGTAATTATTTTTTTTACCAAATCTTATTATTTATCAATTCATTAGATAAGGCTGTATTTTATCTAAATATTTTTAAAAGAACTTCAACATATAATTTTAAAGTTCCAAAACATCTTTCAACTTAATTAATTAATAGCCTTAATTAATTAATAATTTAAATGCTTCTCTAGCATACTAAATTCACAATAATTCATAATCACATGGGAAAAATTCTCAAAAATCACATAAATTAAGAAATATTATTCTCTTTGCCATATAAAAATTTCAAGGGTAAGAATTGTCACGACCCAATTTTTTGACGCACGAAAATCGACATCAATACGCCACTGTATTAAATGCCGAACAATCGAATGCCGGAAAAACAGACAGCAAGGGAAAGAAGAAGGAGGTAGAAGAAGAGGAAACAAAACAATATTAGAATCTCACAATCGCAGTGGAACAATATATGTTAGATAACAAAAGATTTTTATACAAAAAGTACTATCCATTACATCATCAGAGTACAACACCATCAATAGAAAAATACTGGACAGTTATATTAACTTATCCCTGCAAAAGCTGACTACACAACATACCCGCATAGCAGAAATACGACAGATACGTGTGATACGTCTCGCCATCCAGCACATCCCTTGAGCTCCATAACAGTCCATCCATAATCTGTATTCTATAATACTCGGTATGACCCGGGCATTATAGTGAATAACACCCAAGTTAGTCTGGAAAACCGGCATAAGAAAACACACTCAATTGGATTATTAAAGTTTTCAAAATCCTTTTGAAATCAAAGGTATCTCGTAAGGCCACGCCACAAAAAAACATGTCGAGTTTTTACCTTACGATAACCAAAACATTTTTATCAAATCCTTCTGATATTATAATAGTGTCTATAGAAAGTAAAATAGAATCTAGCTGAAATACTTGCGTCTCACGTTCTAGCAATAGTTGGGCACAATCAAAACCGTACAGGCGCTTATTGGAGATTGGATTCCATACAAGGGCAGGGATAACGGGGTATCGCCCATCGCAGTACCTGGTTTAGATCAGCGTACCTAGGATCCCCCTAATCCTATACAATACAAAACCAGAGCTACCCCTTACTGGATAGTCGAAATAAGACCACCCCGCGGTTAGGATCAGCAACCACCCACATAGTTGAAATCAAAGGGACATCTAGACAGGGATAACCTTGCCCTAATTGGTTGCTAGCCACTTAGCCTTCTGCACCTCCCCTCTTTTAGCCATTCCCGATTGATGAGGCTCGAGGCTATGCGTTACCTTTTTAGCACACATTCACTTAGAATGTTCACCGTTCTCCTGATGATGGACTGATAGCATTCATCCATATAAGTCTGTTCCCGGACCAAACGGAACCGAAGCACTACTCCTTCTACATCCATTTTAGAATCACCCTCAGGATTAGTAGTGATTAGGCTTTGCACTTCACTGCTCCATCTTCGATTCCAAGCTCTTGTCTTCCTCACGAAAACGTACAAACCAGATCGAAGTGGTTTTCGAGAAATTAATCCCGATCCCGGTCTCTTCGAAACGATCAGCGCATTGGCCAATATTGATAGTCAGTTATTTAACTATCATATAACATCCAAAAACAAGTATCATGCCTTAATAAAATCCCAAATTATTTATTTCAAAATATCTTCGCAAGATATTTTTCTACACTTCAACCCTTTGAAAATAGTTTCAAATCACTTTTTCTCTCACGGAATAAATTTCCACCCAATTGCTTTATTTCCACTGAAAATTACCAAGTCTTAATACTTTAGATTTTTAAATAATTTAAATTACTTAATCCAAAAATATATAGTTTAAATATTTAATATAAAAACTATTTAAAACACTTTATTTAAAATACTAGTTATGAAATTTATAATAATTTCTCATGTAAAACTTAAGCCAAAACTAATTTTAAAATAAAATTTATTCTATAAGGTATAAATATTAAATAATTATCTTTTAAATCATAATACTAGTTAAGCCTTTAAATAATTTACTTATATAATTAACTTGATAAATATTTACTTTAAAAAAAAAATTAAACCACTAAATAATAATTTCTTTCTAAAACATTCTTTTAAAAACACTTTAAAACCTTTAACCTATACTTAGAAATCTTTCTTTGAAAATATACTTGGCTTTTCAGGGAAATACATTTTCCATTTAAATATAGCAATCTAATCATTTATAAATTCTGCTCAATTTATTCTGGTTTGATTTACGTCCCAATCCCTTAAATTTCCTTACCACGCTCTAAAAAATAAACCACTTTTTATTTTTAAAACACATTTCTCATCTCCTTATGAATTCCCACCGTGAATTTATACTTTCAAATTTATCCATTGATAAATATTTCACTTTCTTTATAAACCCAGTTTATAAATTCCCTAATCTCATTCTCTTTTTATTCGCAGTTTCAACCTTAATCGATTTCCAAATTGATTTTCAAAATTAACTCCATTTAAAAAAAATTCCTTTACTTACCCAAATTTGTTCCAAAACTCATTAATTCCATTTTCACTCCTTTATTTATGATTTAAAATCCTATTTTAAACTGAAATGTCCATTTTATATGTTATTCCCAAAATTCCTTTTTATTTTCTTCCGACCCATTTAAGTCTTAGATTTTGAAAATAAATTCTTCAATCTTTAACACTATCGTTTTAAGTCCACAAAACTCTTTTGTTTCTATTTATTTAAAACCTCTATTTGTCCCATTCTCAGAATTTATTTAGTAGGATCAACTTTTTATTCTTTTCCAAAATTCATTCTTTTAATTTATCCAAAATTACAATATTTATTTTACTAAAATTCCCTCTTTTATTTTCCTTTAAAATCCAATTTTTATATTATAGATATCTCAATATACCTAAAATATATTCAGCAAAACCCGTAGCATTCTATATTTTCAATTCTCAATATAATCTATCACAGATTATCAAATAAACATATCATCGAATATGAAAATAAATTCTAATATTTTGAGGAATCTAGTTGGATCCCTTCAACTTGTTTCCCTGCATCCACAGATGTTAGCACAATATAAAATACCAATCCCACTTCGAGGGAGATATCGCGGTATATAGGGTCATCCACAATTATGCGGGGTGCATAGGGTCTCATCCGCTATATCATGCGAGAAATCAATCACTCCAATACACGCACACACACGCGCACACACACACTATTATATATAATAGCACATTCAGTCAATTCAATTATTCAACCAATAATTTAAATTTAACTATTTAAATTTAAATGGTAATCCAAATGAGTCAGATTAACTCACCTTTGATTTTTGTTTTGCAACCCAATCTAAACCTGTTTGTCTCCTCACGATTTTAGACCTTGAATAAACATTATACGGTTCATTAATATTTGAAATAAGCGAACAATCAATTTCCGTTTATTAATTTAATTAATTAACAATTTAATTTAGAATGATAATTTCCCTTTAAAAATCTTTTAGTAATTATAGTAAATTAAATAAGTTAATCGAACAATTTAATCACCAAATCCATTATTTAAATTAAACCCGTAAATCTAAAATGTGTGTATATATATTTACCTTTATTTTTGAGACTTCATATATACTTATAAAATAGTCCATATAGATTTAAAAATCTATTTTTATATAAATCCAAACATTTAAAAACTCCTATTATTATTATTATTATTTTCCTTTTCTCTACAGTAAATGGAAAAGTAAAGTGTTACCTTACTGTAATAAATTTCCTTCCCCTTTTTATTTTCATTTTTTTATAATGGGTAAAAATTAATTAGGCTAAAGAAGATTACTGGAAAATCACTCGGCCTTCTACTCTGCCAAAGAAGCCGTGCCTTGCTCCAAGCTGCCTTCTTCGACCTAGCTTCTCCAAGGTCACAACCAGTGCCAGACATCACTCCGATATCCCCTCCACTGCCCTATCTCAGCCTATGATGCCACCATCAATCAACGAACCCAAACCCATGCTTGTCGACTTCGCCTCACCGCCCAATGCCTCGCCATCGTGCGAAATCCTAGCCGACCCCTACATCCCACGCAAGCCCTGAGCCTCGCGACTCCAGCTTCTATGCCTCCCCTTACCATAGATCGAATCCCCTACAGTGCTTCCCTCCACAGCACTTCGTTCCCCTGAGCAGCTTGAATCCCATCACCAATGGTGCCGCATGCCTCGCGTATGCGTCAAACAGATATCGATATCTCGATCGAGTTTGATCTGCTTATAATCTTGAATCAACTTAAACTTCCGATCTACCCAAGTGCCCACTACCCGAATCGATTTTGAGAAATCGACTAAAGGATAGAACCGGATATGAGGATTATTCTTTTACTATCGAACGAATTCTCCTTTTTTTGACTGAATTTTATTTCGATTTTGTTTTAAGCTGAAATGAAGAGGAGAGGATTTCGTTCTATTCGAACTTAAAAAAGGAAGAGGCAGTATCGCCATTAAAATTTCTAGAACGAGCTTCTTCTTTTTATTATTTTTATTTTAGAGATGTCGCGTGTTAATAGGGAGGACAAGTGTTTGAAAAGGCAAGATACATGTTGAATCACGAGCTACAGTGATTTGTTTTTGGCTGGTCACAATGTAAAATTTTTAATTTAATTTGAATTTAAACGTCTCGAAATCGAGCTAAAAATCCCGACCTCCTATCGAGGCGTGTCGCTAGGCATTCACAGTGTTATACCCCCTATTTCGAACGAAAAGGAAAAGGTTTCGAGTCCTAATTCGATCATATGGAGAAGTTAACTTTTTGGACCCAGTTATTATATTAAATTTTTGATATGAATTTCAACGCATTTATCTACCGTATTATCACATGACAAGTCCAAATGCTACGAAATTTGAAATTCGATAATAATACACTATCGCGGATCCAATGGAACTGGTTACGTCGAATTTCAAGACTGTGCCTTGAAAGGCTATTTTTAAATATCAATTTAAACGATATAATTTTAAAATTTAACAAAACACCTTCGAACTCAAATTTAAAACTTCTATTATCTTCAGTATTATCAATATAACTTTTATAAGCTTTAAAATATTTTTAACCAGCTTGAAATTTCAAATTTCATATTTTACCCAATTTCCAATAATTAAATTCAAAAATTTAATTATCCAAATAAATAGTGATATTTGAAGTTCAAGTTAAACTAACTTTCAAATATTTAAAATCAATTAAATATTGCAATTTCCAATATCCAAAAATTCTGGGTCGTCACTTTCCTCCCCCTTAAAAGAATTTCATCTCTGAAATTACTAGTTAAGAGAAATGTTCCACAATTCATTAATTCTTCTTCCCAAAATCAAACGGTTTCAAACAACTTTCCAAAACAATTTTCTTATTAAAGACACACTAACCCTCTTTCTAACTTTCCAAATCCATCTATAGGTTTCAAACAGTATTGCTTACTATACCATTCAAATTATAATTTAAAATCAAATTTCAAATTACCAAAATTTTCTCAAAATTTTTCTAACTCTTTAAATTTTCGAAAAAAATTAGCCAGCGCCTCCTTTGCGCGGCTATATTGAAACAACTACAAAATGCCTCTACGGGCCTCCAAATTTCAAAAGAAAAAAAGCCAAGTGGCTAGATCAGAAAATCATCAAATTTCATATGACAATTTAGATACATACCTTTTTGTTTGGCCATTAAATTTTATCTTCTGAAATCCAAAAACACCTATTTATCCTTCGCTTTTATATACCTGTCTCTTACCAAGCAATATTATCCAATCACAAAATTCAAAATCGTTATATTCATTTCTTTACAGAATTTTCAATATTTGCTTTACTTAAGCCGTACGATGTACTTATATCATCCGTATGCCATATCAAATCCGATCGCTTACTCGATCACACAATTTCACTTTTGAACAAGTATCGTCCACCAAACTCCCTAGTGCGGACTCAGATCTGGTTTCTTGTTCAGAAACCATCATTCTCCTTGCATAGTCCTAAACTATGATAGATAATTTCCATAACCAGTCAAAAATCCATATCTAGGGTTCGACATCGAAAATCGAGTGAAAAATTCCAATTCGGATCGATATGACTATCTCGAAATTCTGTGCCCGAATCCGAATCAAATCGTCATGCGAATAAAATAATATACGTACATCCTACGTATTTATCTCAATTGATTATTAGCTAAATCAATTTCTTTTATATAATTCTTATATTTATTTCCACTTCACACTGAATTTTATCTATTTTTATTCAATTTGGATCTCCCATTTCAATTTACCTTTCATTTTAAAATATTTAATTCTATTTGCCTCATCTTAAACATATTTACTAATTTATTTTAAACCTCAATGGATTTTGTTTCCAATCTTTAATTATTTTTAGTCCACTTTGAATTGATTTTACAACTTTACTTAACTCAATTCAAAATGAATTCGAATATTCAGTTTAAATTCCATTTACTTACAATTTAAATTAGTTTGTTTCATTCCCATATTTATTTCCAACTTACTGAATTTTTATTTCAATGGCCACTTTACTTAGTCTTCTTAGATTTTTCTTTAAATTCACCTTTATTTTGCTTGATTCGGTTACACTTCAACTTAATTCAAAATTTTAACTTCCATAAGTTTTTCCAACTTATTTTCATTTCATTCACTAACCTTTTTATTTTACTTCGCTTAGTTGGCTTTCCTTTCTAACTTATTTCATTACCACACTTTTTTTTAATTGAATTCTACTTTAAGTTCGATTTTATCCTTCGGATTTCAAATTTTATAAGTTATCAAACCCATTTGAATTTCCATAAACATTTCTGATAAGATTCTAGGGTCTTTTAAACAATTACTCAACATTTCAAAAATCATTTTGGAAATCATATATAAATCATTCAATTGTATAATTGTATATCGAATTATCCTATGAATTTTAAAACCAAACCCTGTTTTGCATACACTTTAATTTAAAACATTTTGGTAGCAATTCCTCCCTTGGAAACTCGAAAATGAACATAGATTATTCTGCAGTCATCGTCGAAGTTATTTTCCAGCGATCAAAGTGAGTTCAATGCTTAAAACTTTTTCAAATATTTTTAAATTCCAAATCTCACCAGATTTTAAATCCAATTCAAAAATATTTCCAAAATAATATTACTATTATTTCTCCAAAACCCTTGAAAATCATTTTCAAATCCAAATGAAATTAAAAAAATTTAAAATTTTAAAATATCAATTCCTTTCAATCTACATTCAATATTACTCTAGAATTTTATTTCAAATTATAAATCACATTTATAATTTACATTTATGAATTCTATATGTATATGAATTTATTTCATCTTTTAGTTATGATTTAAATTTCTTATTCAATTTTCACACAACAATGATAATAATTATCATTTCCTAACAACCAAGCAACCATATATAATTATAATAACTTTTGAAAATTATTTCTTTCATATATAAAAATAATTTGGGAAAATTTATTTCATTTACCCTATTTTAAAACAGTATCGTGTCGAATTGTTCTATTCAAGTGTTTAGAGATCCCTATCAATAACATTAATTACTCGTATTGACCAGAATCCATAAACCACTCAACAAACCAATCAACACAATATAAAACAATTTTATATTCACTAACAAATACGCGCTCATATCTATTAATACTCTCAAACTCATTCTAGAGTACCGCGGACTCTATTTTTAATGAGTAATCCCCACCAGAGACAAGGTTCTTGCTTGACCTTCAGCTCTGATACCAAAATGTCATGACCCGATTTTTTGATGCTCGAAAATCGACATCAATACATCCACTATATTAAATGCCGAACAATCGAATGCCGGAAAAATATATCGCAAGGGAAAGTAGAAGGAGGTAGAAGAAGAGGAAATAACACAATATTAGAATCTCACAATCACAGCAGAATAATATATAATAGATAACAACAGATTTATACAAAAAGTACTATCACTGTTTATACATTACATCATCGGAGCACAACACCATCAATAGCAAAATACTGGACAGTTATATTAACTTATCCCTACAAAAGCTGACTACACAGCATACCCAACACAACAGAAATATGACAGATACGTGTGATACGTCTCACCATCCAGCACATCCCCTGGGCTCCGTAGGAGTCCATCCAGAACATGTATTCTATAATACTCGGTCTGACCCGAGCATTATAGTGAAATAACACCCGAGCAAGTCTGGAAAACCAGCGTGAGAAAAAACACACTCAATTGATTATTAAAATTTTCAAAATCCTTTTGAAATCAATGGTATCTTGTAAGACCACGCCATAAATAAACATGTCTGGTTTTTACCTTACGATAACCAAAACATTTTTATGAAATCCGTTTGATATTATAATAGTGTCTATAGAAAGTAAAATAGAATCTAGTTGAAATGCTTGCATCTCACGTTCCAGCAATAGTTGGGCACAATCAAAATCGTACAGGCGCTTATTGCAGATTGGATTTTATATAATGGCAGGGCTACTAGGGTGCCGTCCGTCACAGTTACTGGTCTAGATCAGCGTACCGAGGATCCCTCCTGATCCCCTACAACACAAGACTGGAGCTACCCCTTACTGGATAGTCTGAATAAGATCGCCCCGCGGTTGGGATCAACAACCGCCCACACAGCCGAAATCAAAGGGACATCTAGACAGGGATGACCTTATCCTAATTGGCTGCTAGCCACTTAGCCTTGCTACATCTCTTCTGGTTTAGCCATTCCTGGTTGATGAGGCTCGAGGCTATGCGTTACCATTTTAGGACACATTCACTTAGAATACTCACCGTCCTCCTGACGATGGTCTGATAGCATTCATCCATACAAGTCCATTCCCGGTCCGAACAGAACCGAAGACACTACTCCTACTACATCCATTTTGGAATCACCCTCGGGATTAGTAGAGATTAGCCCTTGCACATCACTACTCCATCTTTGACTCCAACTCTTGTCTTCCTCATGAAAATGTTCAAACCGGATCGAAATAGTTTTCGAGAAATTAATTCCAATCTCGGTCTCTTCAAACGATCAGCGCATTGGCCAATATTGATAGTCGGTTATTTAACTATCATATAACATCCACAAACAACCATCAGACCTTAATAATTTCCTAAATTATTTATTTCAAAATATCTTCGCAAGATATTTTTATACACTTCAACCCTTCGAAAATAGTCTCAAATCACTTCTTCTCTCGCGGAATAAATTTCCACCCAATTGTTTTATTTCCACTTAAAATACCAAGTCTTAATACTTTAGATTTTTAAATAATTTAAATTACTTTATCAAAAAATAAATACTTTAAAACAGTTAAAATAAAAACTATTTAAAATACTTCATTTAAAATACTAGTTATGAAATTTTATAATAATTTCTCATGTAGAACTTAAGCCAAAACTAATTTTAAAATAAAAGTTATTCTATAAGGTATAAATATTAAATAATTATCTTTTAAATCATGATACTAGTTAAACCTTAAAAATAATTTACTTATATAATTAACTTAATAAATATTTACTTTAAAAAAAAATTAAAACCATTAAATAATAATTTCTTTCGAAAACATTCTTTTAAAACCACTTTAAAACCTCTAACCTATACTTCGAAATCTTTTTTTGGAAATATACTTGGCTTTTCAGGGAAATACACTTTCCATTTAAATATAGCCATCTAATCATTTATAAATCCTGCTCGGTTTATTCCGGTTTAATTTACGTCCCAATCCCGCAAATTTCCTTTCCACACTTTTAAAAATAAACCACTTTTTATTTTTAAAAAACATTTCCCATCTCATTATAAATTCCTACCATGAATTTATACTTTCAAATTTATCCACTGATAAATATTTCACTTTATTTATAAACCCAGTTTATAAATTCCCTAATCTCATTCTCTTTTTAATCAAAGTTTCAACCTTAATCGATTTCCAAATCAATTTTCAAAATTCACTCCATTTAAAAAAATATTCCTTTACTTACCCAAATTTATTCCAAAAATCATTAGTTCCATTTTTACTCCTTTATTTATGATTTAAAATCCTATTTACACTGAAATATCCATTTCATACTTTATTCCTAAAATTCCTTTGTATTTTCTTCCGACACATTTAAGTCTTAAATTTTGAGAATAAATTCTTCAATCTTTAACACTATCATTTTAAGTCCTCAAAACTCTTTTATTTCCATTTATTTAAAATTTCTATTTGTCCTATTCCCGGAATTTATTTAGTAGGATTAAAATCAACCTTTTATTCTTTTCCAAAATTCATTCTTTTAGTTTATCCAAATTTACTATATTTATTTTACTCAAAATTCCTTCTTTTATCTTCCTTTAAAATCTACTCTTTACATTTCTGATATCTCAATATACCCAAATTATATTCAGCGAAACCCATAACATTCAATATTTTCAATTCCCAATATAATCCATATAATCTATCACAGATTATCAAATAAACATACCATCGAATAAGAAATTAAATTCCAATATTTTGAGGAATCCAGTTGGATCCCTCCAACCTGTTTCCTTGCATCCATAGATGTTAGCACAATATAAAATAGCAATCCCACTTCAAGGGGATATCGCGGTATATAGGGTCATCCGCTATTATGCGAGGCGCATAGGTCTCATCCGCTATATAATACGGAAAATCAATCACTCCAATATATATATATATATATATATATATATATATATATATATATATATAATAGCACCTCCATTCATTTCAATTATTCAACCAATAATTTAAATTTAACTATTTAAATTTAAATGGTAATCCAAATGAGTGAGATTAACTCACCTTTGATTTTTGTTTTGCAACCCAATCCAATTCGACTTGTCTTCCCATGATTTTAGACCTTGAATAAACATTATACGGTTCATTAATATTTGAAATAAGCGAATAGTCAATTTCCATTTATTAATTTAATTAATGAACAATTTAATTTAGACTGATAATTTCCCTTTAAAAATCTTTTAGTAACTATATTAAATTAAATAATTTAATCAAAAAATTTAATCACCAAATCCATTATTTAAATTAAACCCATAAATCTAAAATGTGTGTGTATATATATATTTACCTATATTTTTGAAACTTCATATATACTTATAAAATAGTCTATATAGATTAAAAAATTTATTTTTATATAAACTCAAACGTTTAAAAACTCCTATTATTATTATTTTCCTTTTCTCTATAGTAAATGGAAAAGTAAAGCGTTACCTTAATGTAATAAATTTCCTTCCTCTTTTTATTTTTATTTTTCTAAAATTTGATTGGGTAAAAATAACTTAGGCTAAAGAAGATTACTAGAAAATCACTCGGCTTTCTACTCTACCAAAGAAGTCGCGCCTTGGTCCAAATTGCCTTTTCCAACCTAGCTTCGCCAAGGCCATAACCAGCACCATACATCACTCCAATATCCCCTCGGGTGCCCTATCTCAGCCTGCGACACCACCCTCGATCAACAAACCCAAACCCGTGCTTGTTGACTTCGCCTCACCGCCCATTGCCTCGCCATCGCACGAAACCCTAGCCGACCCCTACTTCACACGCGACCCCTAAGCCTCATGCCTCCAGCTTCTACGCCTCCCCTTACCGTAGATCGAATCCCTTATGGCTCTACCCTCTACAGCACTTTGTTTCCTTGAGCAGCTCTTATCTCGGTGCCGCATGCCTCGCGTATACGTCAAAAAAATGCCGATATCTAGATCGAGTTCAATCTGCTTCTAATCTTGAATCGACTTAAACTTCCGATCTACCCAAGTGCCCACTGCTCGAATTGATTTCAAGAAGTCGATTGAAGGAAAGAATAGGATATGAGGATTATTCTTTCACCATCGAACGAATTCTTCTTTTTTTGACTGAATTCGATTTCGATTTTGTTTTAAGATGAAATGAAGAGGAGAGGATTTCGTTCTATTTGAACTTAAAAGAGGAAGAGGTAGTATTGCCATTTAAAATCTCTAGAGCGAGCTTCTTCTTTTTATTATTTTATTTTGGAGATGTCGTGTGTTAATAGGAAGGATAAGTATTTGAAAAGGCAAGAAATGTGTTGAATCACAAGCTATAGTGATTTGTTTTTGACTAGTCACAATATACAAATTTTAATTTTGTTTTGAATTTAAACGTCTCGAAATCAAGCTAAAAATCCCGACCTCCTATTGTGGCATTCTGTTCATAATGTTATACCCCTATTCAAATGAAAAGGAAAAGGTTTCGAGTCCTAATTCGATCGCATGGAGAAGATAGCTTTTTGGACCCAGTTATTATATTAAATTTTCGATATGAATTTCATCGCGTTTATCTACCGTACGATCACACGACAACTCCAAATGCTACGAAATTTGAAATCCAATAATAATACACTATTATGGATCTAATGGAACTAGTTTCGTTGAATTCCGAGCCTGTGCTTCAGAAGGCTATTTTTAAATATCAATTTAAACAATATAATTTTAAAACTAAACAAAACACTTTCAAACTCAAATTTAAAACTTCTATCATCTTCAGTATTATCAATATAACTTTTATAAACCTTTGAAATATTTTTAACCAGCTTGAAATTCTAGATTTCATAGTTTACCCAATTTCCAATAATTAAATTCAAAATTTTAATTATCCAAATAAATAGTGATATTTGAAATTCAAGTTAAACTAACTTCCAAATATTTAAAATCAATTAAATATTCCAATTTCAAATATCCAAAAATTCCAGGATCATCACAAAAATCATATCTAATTATTTTAAATAATTAAAATCCAAAACAAAGTTATTTCCTCCTTAGGAAATTCATAAAATATTTAATATAGCTTGAAAAGTTATGAAATTGAAAACCCATCTTCAAATTAATAATTTACATCACTTACCAAAAATAAAATCCATTGAAGACTAAACACTTAAGTTTTGCGCTTAAAATCAACTTAAATAATTTGATAAAAATTCCATAAAACATTATTCTATGCAACCATAATTATATAATCATATCATGGTAAAATAAAAAATAATCATTCAAGTACTATCCATAACCGAATAAAAAAACAAGTAAAAGAGATGGTTCATGTATTATTCACCTTAGATTTAATATTTGATTTGGGATTTGATATAGCTCTTGAATCCTTGAGTCTTTCCTTTGATTAGCTTTAATTTCCTCTTCTGTCCACTTATTTAATGGCCGACATCTCTCTTCTTTTTTTAATTGTTTTGATGTTATGAAAAAATGAGAATAAATAAGAGGGAGGTGGGTTTAAGTACTAAAAGATGAATCTGCCTATTTTTCCCCTCTCATATATTCTCTTATATGTTAAGCTTTCAAAACAATCTCATTACTTAATTCATTAAGGCATGGCCTTTGTTAATAACCAATTCTCATTGTCTATAACATTTTCATTATTCTATTTAATCTATCTAATTAAATATCCTAAATAATGTTCAACTAAAATTAGGGGTGTTACACCATTTCCCACTACGTGCTTACAGACTTGGATGTATACTGTGTATGCTGGAATGTAATTAATGTAACCATTTCGGCTAAGATTCAATATTTATTTAAACCTAGATATTATTATACTATCACTGGATTTTCTATTGACATGTATTATTTATCATAAGGTAAAAACCCATCCGTGTTTAATTGCGATTTGGTCTTACAAATACCTTTAATCTCAAAAGAGTTTTATAAATATAACAATTCAGTTCTTTGGAGTTTACTCACACTAGACGCATGTCTGATTTGGAGTTTTTCTTTCTTTCCTTAAATCTCTTGGGTACTCAAATTTGTATGAGTAACCACATAGTTTAGGTTCTTATGGATGCATTTTAGAGGAGCATTGTAAAACCCCTAGTTTTAGTTTAACATTATTTAGGAAATTCAATTGGATGGATTAAATAGAATAATATAGTGAGACATGGGGATGAGATTTAATAATTAACAAGATTAAGCCTTAACTAATTAATTAATAAGATTTAATAATTAACAAGATTAAGCCTTAACTAAATAATTAATAATATTGTTTTAAAACTTAATATAGAAGCGACGAAATGAGAGGGGAAAACCAAGAATGGTTATCCTTTTATCCCTTAAGCCCTCGCCTCTCCCATTTCACTCTCATTTTTCATAAACATAGACAATCAAAGATAAAGAGAAGAGGCAGCCATTAACAAGCTAGGGAGGATCGAAATTAAAAGGAAAAATCAAGATAGAGCTTAGGGAAACAAAAGCAACATCAAAAGCTTCAATATCAAATCTAAGGTGAATAATAAGTAAGCCATCACTATTTCTTGCTCTTAAATTCGGCTACGGGTAATATCCAAATTGTTTTGATAGATTATGCTAAATTGTGGTTATATAATCATTGTTTGGATAAAATAATGATTTATGGAATTTTTATGAAATCATTTGAATGGGTTTTAAGGGTAAAAACCTACGTTTATAATCTCTAATTGTTATGATTTTCTTATATGATGTTTAAAACAGTAATTTAGAGATGTTTTATTAATTTTATAATTTTCTAGGTTAAATTGAATATTTTATGAACTTCCTAAGGAGGAAATAGTGTTTATTTGACTTTTAATTATTAAAAATAATATATAATGTTTTTGGTCCTAGAACTTTTATATGGAATTTTTTTTGATATTTCTAAATTTTTTTGATTTTTGGTGTTTTTACCCAAGTGTTTTTGAATTATTGTGAATTTATTATGTTAGATAAGCATTTAGATTAATAATTAATTAAGGATATTAATTAATTATTTTCATATATGTTTTAGGAAGGAAAAATGGGTTGTGGTAGTTTTATAAAAAGTAGCCTTATCCATTAGGAATTTAACATGAGTTAATAATTAGTGAAAAGTCGTTGCTTTTAGTAGTAATAAACCAGTTTTCACGATAGTTATGATAATGACATGCCACACTTTACTTAAGCTAAGACAGCGCAGCAGCTCTGAGAGTCGGTGTTGAAATGGATGGAAGCTTTTGATAACTACTTAGGTAGTTATGGAATGATTTCAACGAGGTTGAAGTGGACCTCATTGGCAATCTAATATTGGCGGCATCACAATCTCGTAAATCATTTAAGTGTTTAAAGTTTTAATGATGCAATCAATGATGCCACAATCATTGATGCTGCATGTTTTCACCATTGTTTTAAATGATGCCGCGTACTACCATTTTGATTGTTTTCGATGTTAAAAATATAAAAGGTAGTCATGTTGCTAGTTTCTAATACCGACTTTGTATATTAGACGACATAATAGCCGATAATTGTTTTGACTTAAAGTAATAATGTCGTCGTTCATCAACGTTGGCATTTTAAAATATTTTTTTTTCAGTGACCTTATCAGGTGGTATTGTTATCACATTTCTTCTATAGCGCCAATAAGGCTTTATAGGCTATACTGCCTTGCTTTTTTATAATAAAAGTTTAGCTTTGAAAGGTGGACAACCTATATCGTATGTGTGTCGACAACCATGTTATCGAAATAAGTTTTTATGCCTAAATGAAATTTTAGTTTTGTCATCTAACCTTGGATAGAGGTTCATCATGCTCTTATAAGCAGCATTGATGTCGCATCTCTTCATTTTATGGCCGACAAGACAACGTTTATACAAATTGAACATGTTTTAAAACAGCGAGATAGCCAATGCTTAAGAAAGTCGATCACCTTCTAGTTTAGGCAGTTAGCCATATGATGTGTAAGAATAGTTTATTTTCATTCTCTAACCTTGGATGGAGGTTCAACATTATAAAGTGTGGCATGAATGCCGCATATTTTCTGTATTAATGACAGATATCCATATGTTTTCATTTTTGACATTATTTACTAGGGTTAACAATACATATCATTTTGAAAAGTTATAAGTTTAAGGGGTGGCAACTTAATTCGGGATACCAATAGGTGTAGGTTGAACCTTTGGATTAAACATGATTTAAATTAATAAATGGGTTCATAGTTCCTAAAAAAACTATGGGATGCGAGATGGACAGTCCACATCATGCCAGAGATAGATGGTGTCTATATAATTAATGAAGTGTTCATAGTCATCGCAGGAAAACGATGGGAGATGGTATGGATAGTCCACGTCAATTTAATTAAATGAAACATGTAGGATGGATAGTCCATATAACTTTGATAATGAAACCATATGTGATGGGTAATCCATCTGAGAGGGGATAGATAATCCATAAAAAATGTTTATATGTTAGAACGATTGTCCACATAACTTTAATAGTGAAACCATATAAGATGGGTAATCCATATGGCACAGGATAGGTAATCCAAATAATTATATGTGAGATGGGTAGTTCACACAAATCCAAAACAGATAGTCAATTGCAATTAAGATTAATAGTCAGATGAGCATTAAGATGGATGGTGTAATAAATTGGATTGGGTAGTCCAATGTATGTTACGTGAATGAAATTATTCATTTCTATGTTCTAACCATTGTGGATGCAGGAGCATAGTATATGGTTAATGTGTTTTGGTTAAGAAATAGTGAGGGGAAAATCTATTTCGTCCACCAGGCATGGTCTCACTAAATATCTGTTTTTTGTTCGAGATGGTAGGTTATTATTCATGCTAGACTTTTTGTCTAACCCAAAGTTTTTTCCACTTGAACTTTCAGTTACTCATTTGAGTAGGTCGGAAGTGAGGATTTTCAGGTATCCGGTTAGACGAATAAGCTTCCGAAGACATGCGGGAGGCAATCTAGCTATTTAGGAGTTCTTAAATAATCCGCTGTGTTGTTTGATTTTGTCTGTATGGATGTAATGGTAAGTTATATAATTTCCAAGTGTTAGACTCTGATCAATTAAAGGGGCATCTTCATATGTCTCTTTTGGGGTATTTTGTAATAATTATAATTTTTGTGAATGTAGTTTTGTAAATGAGATTATGTAATGAATATGAAATATTGATTGTAAAAGTTTGTTATTGAATTGTGTTTAAAATTTTCATATTTCTGTATTTTTTGTGTTACTAATACGATTAACGTAGCCTCATTTTGTCATCAGAAATTAATATTATGGATGACTGTAGCATCCATAGTGCTTAGTTTCAAGATTTAAAGTGAAGGATGTTATAAGCATGGAGCAGGAGGCTTCGACGATATCTAGTTATCTATTTTAATTCTCTATATGTGTATATTATGTGTCAGCATTATATGGGCGGGTAGTCATAACTGTCCCTGGCCGAAGTTAGTACCGATTGTAACTATGATAATTCATTTTGGAAGTGACGATATGTACTATCTTATGTTCTATTATATATGATTTCCTTGTGTTTTGCGATTCTCTATTTCTTTTTTCTTGTCTTTTTTACCCCAACGCTTATCTTTCAAACACCAAGATGATCGGCACATGAATATCGAGGTTGTATTAAATGTCGTATTTTGGAGTGAGGAAGGCAGATCATTACAAAAAACCAATGATTCAAATTTCTGAAAATAGAAATAAAAGAAAGCACACCGAATGCACTCTTTTTCTTTCATGTGATAGTACTATAACACACAAATAAAAGCACCACCCCACTAAAAGCTTGTCTTTTTTATGATATATAATGAATGTATCCCAAAATAGGATTCTATTTCGCACTTTCAAACTCATCATTCCAGAAGTACCACTTGAAACAAAACGAATCAAGCCCTTTTGAAACTTTGATACTGATAGAGTTAGGGGCATGCCGCAGGGGCAATTATGTAATTTATTACATATATCTGACTCTATGACCGATCTTCCTTATAATAAAGAAATTTAATTCCTATTAAATACTATGTTACATTATGATATAATTAAGTAATTAATTTAAAGTATATAATAAAAAATCCTCAAAGAATATGTCATGTGATATATGTAGCAAGGAGTTATAACCATGAGAAAATTATCACAATATAAAATAATATATTATTTTAAATGTTTCTGATCAAGATGTTTTAAGAAAGAATATCAAAAATCGTTGATATCAGAGCACATAACGCTTTTTAAATGACAAATAGTGTATTACTCATGGTTGTTAAGGGGGAACAAGAGATTACATAGTTATAGTTATTTGATAACTATGGAATGACTCACTTGAGAGATTCTATTTGGTTAATAATAACTAAGGTAAAATAATTAAATAATCCTCTTTAACAAAAAGATAAAATTCGGCCATGGCATCCTCTTCCTTCGATCTCCACTCCTATTCTCAAAACCCTAACCCTAACCCTAATCACTACCAGGCCATAACCCCTCTCATTCCTCCATGACCACTCGCCCCTACAAATCCTTTTCAACAGTCTAACCCGAACCCTAATCCTAAACTGACCTCAATCTCTCCCACTCCGGCCTCTTTCGAGCAGTTTCCAACAGTCCCCACCATTTAATCACCAGACCTCCATCCCCGACCCTAATCTTTCCACATGCCTACCCCTCGATCTACCACCATACCCGGACCCACTTTCCCGTCCCTTATACCTGACAACAACCTAGCTCTATATCCTCCCATCAAGCAAACTTGGCCTTATTTTTTCAAATCTAAATCCAAAATTCTAGGACTTATGAACCTATACATTTTGAAATCCAAATATATGGAAAACCTAATCCCCCTAATGACATTAAGTAAGAAAGTATAAAATTTTGGAGCAAATATCTGGTTGGATTCTTCATTGACGGGACACTTTCCTTTCTTATAGTGGTCTTGCACTAAAAAGTTATAGGAAACTAAAAGGTGAAGTTGACATAAAATCGGATAATATGAATTTTTTACTTCTACTTCTTCAATAAGCAAGGCAAACATTGGATTCTCGAAGCTGATCCTACCATCATCAAGGGAAAAATGTTCGTTGTGACTAAATAGAGCCCGGATTATGGTATTGCGCAATAGCAAATTAAAAATGTCCCAATTTGGGTTCATTTTTACAAAAGTTCATTTATCATGTGGACTCTCAAGGGTATTAACTGGCTTGCATGCCACCAAGGGAGACTAATCTGTTTTGATGGGAGCACTTTAAAGCTCCAACGCTTTAAGTGTGCAAAGGATCTTTTAGAGATTAATCCTGAACAGCAACTCCCTGACCATATCAACTTAGTAGGACTAAGGGAAGGTTGTCCTAGCATTCAACTAAAATATGATTGGGTCCCTAAAATATGCGGTGCATGCAAAGTTTTTGGCCATGACTTATCAAAATGTACAAATCAGTTTTCTTATGATAACCAAAACTACTAGCCAACTTGGAGAATTTTCAACTACTCAAAAAGTTACTATCATAAGGAAAAACAGCTCAAAAGCACTCCCTTAAAATAATTCTATTTTCAGGGTCACAAATAGCACACATGAATGGAGGAAAAAGGAATTCAAAATAGTATCTTCAATGTTGACTTCACAATAGAAAACACAAAAGACAAAGATAAGGAAAATCAATCTGTCAAGGATAAAAATAATCGCATCATTATCAACGACCCTACTGTATTGCTCCCTAATAATGATGAAATCAACCCCATACCTCATAATGTTCTCTCACATGCCTCCCCACCTAAAAATAGCCATATCACCTCTTATGTCCTCACAGCCTCCACTATCAAAACTTCCTTAAACCATATCGTCCCTTGCAATAAAAATACTCAACAAATTACATCCTATCAGCTACCTACATGCAACTCCATACAAACTGAAACTCGCTCATGCACTACTCCAAACTTAGAATCTTTGAATACTAACCCGTTTTCCATTTTAACCTCTACACCTGAAGACATTTTTGACATACAAATCACCACCCAATCCAAATCATGCACTCTGAATGCAGCTGCAACTGGTGAAAGTCTACCAACTTTCACACAATCTCAACATCCTACCTCCTCTATTTACAACTTTGAAGCTTCCTCTCATCTAAACCCGTTCATACCCTTTTCTACCTAGGAAATTTCAAATATCATGCAAAAATCTTCATGCATCACAACACTGCAACCATCCACTAACTCACCACGTTGTTCGACTCTTCACCCTACCTCCCAAAACACTAAAACCCAAAGCATGCATGCACCACCTGACACCATTTTCCCTCAACTTGATCAATCTAACATAAATGTGGAAACTTCCCCTATAGTTATCTAGCTCCTCTTGAGAAACTAGAACTCCCTCCACCACCTTGTCATCTAACCACTCCATCCCCTCAAACCACGCAAAACCTTTTAAAGAAGAAAGGAAGGAAATCAAAGAACAAGAAAATCATTAACTGCTCCTACATGGATGATCTTAATGAAGGCAGAGAGTACAATTCTACGAAAACATGCCCTCATTCTTATGATTTCTCCATCTTCAACACCTCATCCTCTATAAGATATAACAAAAGTCATCCTAACCCCCTCCTAGCCCCTCTCAAACTATGATGATACAAGACATTGGACATTGGAACATTAGGGGAGCTTATTTTCTCTCAAAGCAACTGGAAATAAAGAAATGCATCAAAGATAATAATATAGAACTCTTAGCAATAGGTGAGACTAAGTTAAACCATGTCCTCACCACCAGAGCATGCAACTTAATTGCCCTTGCCTGACGCTATGATCACAATCTTAACCATGTCACATACGGTAGAATTTTAACCATATGGGACCCTTTTTTCTTCACTTTAACAAAAGTTAACTCCTTCGATCAGTTCATTCATTACAAGTCTTTCATATTCCATCCAAAATGATATTCCATCTGACAATTATGTATGCTCTAAACCAAGTCTCCTCGAGACAAGTCCTTCTCAACATCATCCCCAGTCTTAATTAAAATATAGTACTATGGATAGCACTTGGGACTTTAACTGCATGCACTCTACTCAATAGAAAAATGGGAGGAGTTCCTCTTTCCAATAGAGAAATCACACCTTATGCCTAAGCCTTGATCCTTGAAAGGAAGTGCAGATTAAGTATCTTAAGGCTAATTTAACACTAGAGGAGGATGAATAGTGTTTAATGAATTCTAAGACTTATATGGACTAATTTAAGAATTATGATATAAAAAATTGCAGAACTTAATCATAGAACAATCACAGAATCAAATACAGATGCAGAAAGTAAATAAAAAGCAGTAAAAGGAAAGAACACGCCGGATTTTATACAGATTCAGAGTTACCCTACATTCAGTCCTGCACCAAGGCAAACACATCATATAGATTTTTATTATAGCAATGTCGAGATTATAATCCTCAATTTCTAAAGGTCTTGAGGTACCTCCTTTCTTCGAGTCCGGGGCAAACTCCCTTGATTTACCTGACATAAGATCACCTAATTGATTTTCAAGCCCAACCACACCTTATAGAGAGACTCGATAAACTTTTGATTAAAAATTGATCCTATAACTCTGGGTAGCACTTTGATCTTCGAGAGAGGGCAGAGAATCAAACAAGAATGAGATTTTAATTTGATTCACTTGAGAATATAGCTGAATTTCGACACGATCTTAAAAATATGAAAATTTTAGAATATGGATTTGTGGAGAAGAAGGAGTGAAGAAAATATGAAAATAGTTAAAAAATTCATTTGTGAAGGCTATTTATAGACTAGTAACGGTCATAACCATTCGTGAAGAGATTTAAATGAATAAGCACTTCTTTTGGAAATTAAAACTTTCGAATTTATAGGCCACCATATAGACATGGGGTATTCCACGATGTCGACATCCCTTACTTAAAACAATGTAAAATTTATTTCGAAAATGGTATTGAAAGCAACAAGATAAAATGATTCTGGAGTAAAATAAACTAATTTTCCTACGTTTTAAAATAAAGAAGAGTAGAAAAATATATTTATAGAATGTATATATAAATTTAATTTTAAATCTCAAGTATATATATGTTATAAAGAATATTTAAAAATCAGAAGATAGTTGTAAAAACAAACGAAGTTTAAAACAAGAGTTTTTTTAAAAAACAAAAACAAAGAATATTTTAAGGCTAAAACATCTTTTTGAAAATCATTTGAAAAGATAATTTTTAAGGCTAAAATATTTTGAAAAGTAGTTTTGAAAAAACATTTTGAAGTAGTTTTGCAAGCTTCTTCCTGTAGAATATTTCATCACATCTGGACTCGAGTTGTACAAAACTAGGATGTTCATGAGTTTGTAAGCCACTTGTCGTAGGTTTGTAAGCTACTTGTCTTGGGTTTGTAAGCCATTAAGAAGGTAGAAATGAGTTTCATCCCAAATAAAATTTGGAATGAAGATTTCTATGCTATTATGAAGTTTTAACAAAACTAGACGGTTATCTTGAAATCTTGATATTGATATTCATGAGTCTTCAAATTTGATTTCTTCATTCTTGATCTTTATACTATACAATCTTCAATAATCAGTACCGGCCTTATACATATATCCTGCATAATAACATTCATATATATCTTGAAAATGGTGTGTATATAAGTTATAATAAAATAAGTTACAAAGGTTGTTGTCATCAAAACCACTTCTCCAATTCCTAACAAACTCCTCCTTTTTGATGATGACAACCTTATAAATTATACTTATCACTTCGATCGTACCATAACTCCCCCTTACACCAACAACTTCCCCTTAATCCAAGCCTATTATTTTCTATAACTTCTCCCCCTTGTCATCAACAAAAAATAACCTATAAATCTTGAACTTAATTGAAAATAAGATAAACAAACATATGACATAGGAATAATAACTATGTATGAGCGAAATATATCATCCTAAGTTAAATGAAATTCAAGGTTTTATACATGAAATGTTGTTTTTAGAAGAACATTAATTAAGATAACACTTACATACAAATTAACAAACCAATATACAATCAAGAAAACAAAAAAATGCTTACCCTTAACTACTGGTGATTTATGGACCAACCAATTTGGATAGTGGAGACAAAAGTTTCCACGTTGTTCGACCAAGTTCTCATTAGCGTCAAAAAGGACCTCTCCAACGCAAATTACGCCATCATCTTCGTCCATATGAACATCCGAATTCGGCAGAGGATGTTCTTCTTCTTGATCCTCTTGTGGTTCTTCTAGGGGCCCTTCTTCTTCACAATCCATGGCTTGTGATGATTCTTCAATGACAATAGGATTAGCATGGTTGTCCATAAGGAAGTTTTGCAAATTCCTAAGGATTATGTCTTGCCTATCTTGTTCTTTAGCCATTCGCAGTTGACTCATTTGAATTTCCATCATCATTTGAAGCAAATCTTTCATCTTCTCTTGTAATTTGATGACTCGAACACGTTTGGAACGTTGAAAAGGACCAGAATGAGGAGAAGTGGGGGAAGAAGGTTCATTATTAGAAGAGAAAACCATTAATTTACTGTTTTAGAAGTTTATTACAGAGAACGGTAAAAGTCGAAATATATAACTTAATAACTAATTTTAGAGGGAAATTTAAATTTGAAAATCTCGGCCTGTATGTTGACATAAGGGGATGGGTCATGTTGACATGCCCAGTTCAATTTTTGAGAAATTTTTATTTATATTAATCATTAACTATACTTGTATTATTTATGATTTATATTTCAGTTAATGAACATATACCTAATTCTCTTCTAAATTTGGCAAACTTTTGTCCATTTAATGGTTTGTTTAATATATCGGCAATTTGTTTTTCAGTATTAATATATTCAAGGTTGTGACTTCTTACTTATATTATCTCCAAGAAAATAATGTCTAATATCAATATGTTTTGTTCTAGCATGATGAGTTGGATTCTTAAATAGGTTTATTGCACTAGTACTATCACAGTAAATTGGTGATTTAGTGTTAGTTAATCCAAAATCTTTTAAAGTTTGTTGCATATATATAACTTGAGAACAAGCCAAAGTAGCAGATATATATTCTACTTCAGTTGTTGACAAGATTACAGTATTTTGCTTCTTACTAAACCAGGAAACCAGAGAATGTCCTAGAAAGTGATAAGTTTCACTTGTACTTTTTCGGTCTGATTCACAACCAGCTTAATCAGCATCATAATATGAAATTAAATCAAATACATTATTTTTAGGGTAAAATAAACCATAATCTAAAAGTATGTTTTACATGTCTTAAAAAATTTTTAACAGCTTTTAAGTGAGTTCTTTAGGTTGAGATTGGTATCTTGCACAGAGACAGACACTATGCATGATATCTGGACGACTTGCTGTTATATAAAGCAGTGAACAAATCATTCCCCTATATAATTTTTGATCAATATCTTTTGTTTTATCTTCTTTACTTAAAGCTATGTTAGTTACCACTGGATTTAGTTTTCCATTAGAAGTGGTCAATCCAAATATATTAAATAAATCCTTAGCATATTTTTCTTGACTAATGAAAATTCCTTTTTCTAATTGTTTGATTTGAAGTCCTAAGAATGAAATTAGTTCTCCCATATGATTCATTTCAAATTTTTTACTCATTATATCTGAAAATTCTTTATTCATTATGTTATTAGTTGATCCAAATATTATATCATCTACGTATATTTGTACTAATTAAATATCATTTTTGTTTCTTTTAATAAAAAGAGTTGTATATTTTACCGATTTCAAAACCAGATTGTAGTAAATAAGATCTTAGTCTTTCATACCAGGCTCTAGGAGCTTGTTTCAGATGATATAAAGCTTTCTTTAATTTATATACATGATTTGGAAATTTATTATCTTCAAAAAGTGGAGGTTGTTCAACATAAACATCTTCTTTTTACAAAAACCATTTAGAAAAGCACTTTTAACATCCATTTGATATAACTTGAAATTATTGTAGTTTGCGAAAGCAAGTAGAATCCTGATAGCTTTTAGTCTTGCTACGGGTGCAATGGTATCGTTATAATCAATTCCTTCTTCCTGACAATAACCTGGTGCGACTAAACGAGCTTTATTTCTCACGACCTCAACAAGTTCATTCATTTTATTTTTATAAACTCATTTTGTTCCAATTATACTTTTGTCCTCAAGTCTAGGAACAAGTTCCCAAATATCATTTCTGGTGAAGTGATTCAATTCTTCTTGCATAGCAAGAATTCATGAATCATCAGATGATGCTTCCTTGGGATTTTTAAGTTCAATAGTTAGTATAAAAGCTACATTACTCATACTATTTAGTTGATTTCTTGTTTTAACTATAGATTCAATATTTCCTAGTATATTTTCTACAAGACGATCTTTTAATAGCCTAATCTTTTATTAGGTTGAATGATTTCACAATTAGTTTCATTAGGTTCATTATCTAAAGTTGCCAAATCTTCTTCATCTTCTATTTGTATAGTATCTTTAAAATTTTCATCAAAAGATACATGCATTAATTCTTCAATAGTGTTAGTTCTTAAATTATAAACTCTAAATGCTTTACTTCTGTTAGAATATCCGATGAAGATACCTTTGTTTGATTTAGGTTAAATTTATCTAAATATCTTTTGTATTAAGAATAAAACACTTAATACCAAAAAATTTAAAATAAGCTATTATGGGTTTCTTATTGTAAAGTAATTCATATGGTGTTTTATTAGTTAATGGTCTAATTAAAATCTTATTTAATATATAACACACTGTAGCGACTGCTTCCGCCCAAAGTTTTTAAGTAAGTTGCTATCAAAAAGCATTGTTCTAGCACACTCTTGAATCGTTCTATTCTTACGTTCTACCACTCCGTTTTGTTGTGGAGTTCTTGGAAAAGAGAAATTACGAGTGATTCCTTTTTTATTACAGAAATTCTCAAAATTTTCATTTTCAAATTCTCTACCGTGATCACTACGAACAGTTTTAACTTTTAAAGAAAGTTGATTTTGAATTCTTTTAGAATTTTTTAAATAATTCAAAAGCATCGCTTTTAAGTTTAAGAAAAATTGTCCAAGTATATCTAGAATAATCATCTACAATTTAAAAAACATATTTATTTTGATTAATTGATTGAACTTGAGATGGACCAAATAAATCTAAGAGAAGTAATTCTAGAGCTTTAGAAGTTGAAATCATATCTTTTAATTTAATTGAACTTTTCTTAAGTTTTCTGTAACGACCCAGAATTTTTAGAAATTAAAATTTGAATATTTAATTTATTTTAAATATTAATAAGTGAATTTATAAGTCAAATAAATTTTTATTTGAATTATTGGATTTAATTGAATAATTAAATCGATAATTTAATACGTTAAATTATGGAAATAATTGAAAATATAGTTAAATATGATATAAAATGATTTGTAAAATTTTATTTTATCATATTGAAGTTAGAATGATATTTTAGAACTTTTAAAATCGAATTAAAAGTTAATTTGTGAAAATTGAATATTTTAATATTTAAATCGACTAGTGAAAATAGCCAATTTTTGAACAGTCTCAGAATTGAACGAAACTAGTTTCATTGGATCCGTAATAGTTAGTTATTACCGGATTTCAATTTTCGTGTCAATCGGAGTTATCGTTTGATCGTGGCAGCTCGAAACGCATCGAATTATTTTTAATTTAAATTTGGCGAGTTAAAATAGCCATTTTTCAAAAAGTCTCGGATTTCGACAAAACTAGTTTCATCGGATCCGTAATGTGATATTATTGTAAGGTTTCAAATTTCAAGTCAATTGGATTTACCGTTTGTCCGTTACAAATTAAAACGCCTAGAAAATCGCTTAAATCGGTTTAATTCAAATTGAACGTTTATAGCCATAACTCACACATACTTCCGAATTAGCTTCCGAAACCTATTCCATTGTGTCCGGAACGCGGGATAAACCCTAGGAATGTAAGTTTCGGCGCGTAAATCGGAGTTCGGAATTTCCGGGATGAATAGTGTTTCGTCGGTTCCTTATAAATAGCCCCTCACTCAAGAAAATAAATAAAAAAAAAAAGATAAAACCCAAATTCAGTGCTAGCCGCCACTATCAGGATGAAGGGCCGAAAATCACTCCACTTCTCCCCTCGATTTCTTCCAATCCACTCATTAATTCAACAATCTTCCAACATGAAACTTATAGAGCACAGCATGATCTAGATATCTAACGGTGGATCTCAGCTATCATCGTCGTTTGGAGGAGATAAATGACCGCGTTTGTGCTCGTCTTCGGGCGTTTTTAGGGCTGAGGGGACCACCGAGCTTGGCTTGGCTCTGGGCGGTGGTAGGTGGTGCAGTGAGCGTTCGTTTGGCTGGGGTGTGATGGAGTTTAGTCGAGCGTGGTGGCCGAACTATTAAACCCTAGTTATGTAAATGGGTTCGGCTATTGAGAGGGGGAGGGACGCACGCATACTGAAGAGGAAGAAAGGGGGGATGGTGGAGATGCAGGGGGATGTGATCTAAGGGCTGTGAATGGTTGAGGTTTAAAATTAATTAGGTTATGTTGTAATTTGTTAATATAAATACGTGTAAACTTCAAAAATTCATAACTTTTTCATACGAGGTCGAAAACGCGCGAAACCAGTTGCGTTGGAATCGTATGGACGAGCACTACGCGATGGAGTTGGTTTGGAGTCGTTTGGAGTTAGTGAGAATTTTGGGTAAAATTAAACGTCCGTTTAATTTTATTCGAAATAAAAGCTAAAACGGAAATAAAATCAAGGTGAGAACTTCTCACTCAATCGAATTAGTTTCGATTTTATTTTAAATAGTTAGATTTAAAATATTTGAATGCATGTTTGAATGTTGATTGATATCTATTGATTGTTAAAATAGACATTATACGCCATTAGTAAGCGGATGTTATTTAATAAAAACATATACCGCGAATATTTCATAAACAGTGAAATTGGTATTATAAATAATATCAATATATATATATTGGCATATGTATATATTGCAGTTGTTGATTTCCCGTATTTTTTAGCGGATGAGACCCTATTACGCCGTTATTAAGCGGATAATATTTAATAAGAACATATACCGCGATAATTTCGTACTGGAGCGAAATTGGTATTGTGCTAATGTTTGTGGATGCAGGAAACAGGTTGGAGGGATCCAACTGGATTCCTCAACAGTTTTTATTTGATTTCAGATATTTTGATATTTGATGGATTTTCATATTGATATATGATATCGTTGTAGTCGTGATTGACTATTTGGTGTGTAGCATCATTGGACCAAATTTTGGGATTTTAAAATGATTTTTAAAGTGATTTTTGAGAATATACTATATTTTGGAATTGATCCATTATAAATAAATAAACGTTATAATTTTTAAAGTTATAAAAATTATGATTTTTAAGAAATATAGTTGAAAGCTGATTTTTTTTGAAAATAAGGAATTAGTGACTTTATAAAATAGTTAAATTGGGATTTCTGAAATAATTGTGAAAAGTTTAAATATAGGATTTATAAAATTTAATTATTTTATAAATCAAAATGATGAAATTATAAAGGAGTTTAAAGACGTTTTTAAAATATTAATATGAATTGATTTATATAGGAGATTTATAAATGGATATTTATAAATTGAAATATGGACATTATAAAACGAGTTTTTATAAGTGTTTGAATGAAGTGAAAATGAATTTCATAATTGAATGGAATTTATAGAATTTATACGGTGAAGTTATAAATGGGATTTTATAAGCAGTAGGTTTATAAAATTTATTAAGTTATTAAAATAATGATTTTGGATAAATGAATGAATCTTATAAGTTACAAGATTTATAATTTGGGAAGTTAAAAAGAACGATTTTGTAAAATAATCGTTTTATAAGCATTTAACTTATAATATGGACTTTTAGTTCATAATTGGGATATAAATCGAATAGGCTAATAAAGGAGATTTATAAAGGAAGTTTTTATAAATAAATAGAAATGGAAATTTATAAATGTTGTTTTATAAATTTGCAAACAACTTATTCTGATAAGTTAATTGTTATAACCTAGAAATAGAGTTATATTCACGTTTTTAGACAGTGAATAATCCTTTGAAATAAAATGAATAAAAGGATGAAATTTGTTAACAAAGAATATTCACGTTTTTGAATAGTGAATATTATGTTAAAGAAATTGTTTAGAATGTGATATTTTGAATTGAATTAAAACAATCTAACGATGTTTTAAATATGTTGAGATTCGAAACCATAGATTTCAACATTTATTGTTGAAAATAAACGTTTTCGAGAAATAAAAGGAGATGATGGACTATAACACTGTTGTTATAGTAAATGATTTCCGAAAGGAAATGTTTTGTATAGTATTGGGATTATATATCTATTTTAAATTTCGAATCCCTATACTAGTGATTTTGGGTTGTTGTAACGATGTTTTACGCAACATTCGTTTTGGCCCAAATAAATATGTTTAAGAGAATGATTTCCTTAATAGAATGAAATATATACTTAATTTCGATTTAAGTATATTGAGTATTTTCCAAGTGTTGAAAATAAATAAAATTTGTGAATTACTTATTAAATAAGTATGGAATTGTTTTCCAATATGAAGTGACATTTAGAATTCATCTTTTTGAAGATAAATTGAAAATGGATAATTGAAAACGTATATCAATAGATATTGTGAAATGTAAATTCACTAAGGAATTTATAAAAGAAAGTGAAATTGGTTTAAAAATAAATATTGATTTATTTTTGAAGTGTTGAAATTCTATATCTTGTAAAGATATTTTGGAAGATAAATAATTTGGAAAATTATTTGGAATCTGGTGATGTGTGCATATCCAGTGATAGTTCAATAGCCGACTATCAATATTTCCCTTTGAATGGGTATTTGATGTGATTTGATTGAAATTGAATGCCACACTTATTTTTGAATAAGCGCTCACTATTCGGGTTAACCGGGAAAGGACCATGGGGTCGTATAACCCATTCTGAATATGTGATACGTCGTTGTGAATTGCATTGAAGATCGGTGTTGAAGACCCGGTATTTGCGAGAGCGATAGGATGACCTGTCGATTTACTCTGCACCGAGTTGCTCCGGTATAGAGTTCTCCATATGTGATGGTGAATCCGATCAGGATTGTGAATATCCGGATTGCAAGGACTTCTTTGTAAGTGCCTTCGGTTTTGTTCGAGCCCGGAACAGACTTGTATGGATAGTATGTCTGACATTACAAGTTGAGATATAAAGCCGATTTCTTTCAAATATATTTCTGTTGGTAGCGAAGAATTTATTCTTTTAGCTTAACACCCTTCTCTGAGACGTACGAGCTCAGAGGTTATGTAGTTGAATGTTATCAGCAATATATTCCCAATTTGGTAATGTGACATGCTGAGTGATGCTGAAATGATCATTGTGTTGATTATTGTGATAGGATCGTTTATTTGATCGTCTATCTTGGTGATCATTGTGTTGATCATTTGTTGACCCAAAGCATGGCTTTTGTATAAAGTATGTTTTTGTGCACGTGACTTCGTCGAACCTCACACCCCGGAAATGGTCAAAACAGGAAAGATGCGGCAAGGTTATGAGCGGTAGCACCCTTTAGGGTATGTACATTTCCTTCTGGATAGAGGTGGTATCATGGTATGGAGCCCAGATATTTAACCTATGTGGTTACTACGAATTTATTACTTTGTGGTTGTTGGTTTTCGGGATCCCGTGAGAAAGGTCGTTTACGATCGGGGAATGGCGTGCTCGTGTCAGTAGTTACCCAGTTAGGGGTAACCCGACCTTGTGTTGGCAGTGTTCCGGTTTGGTTCTCGGGGATGTCTTTCCAGAGGCATTCTCATGTGGCAATGGGAAGTTCCTTGGCCTGACCATTTGTTGGAAATCCAAAGAAACAATACGAGACTTGTACGGTTTTAGTTGTATAACCTGCTATGGAATGTGGCGGTAACCTGCTATTGAACATAGTTAGCTATAGTAGGCATAGTTCGGAATGTCTATGCTGGCTAAGATTTATATTCTACTTTCGAAATAAATTTTTCCTACACTATGCACTAATAATAATATGAAATGTTATTTTAAATGCGTATCAAGCATCTTTGACTATCATAAGGAGAAATCTCCTCCGATTCTGCGTTTGCATTGTGTGTGTGTGTGCGGGAGGCCTTATGGTAGTCTCATTTTTAAAAGCATTGCGAATTGAATTTAAAAATATTCTCTATTTTGATTTTTAAAGATAAATAAACTGTTTTGAGTTCTTACACCAGTCACATGACTGACTTGGAGTTTATTGTTTTCCTTCCTAAACTCTGGGTGCCCACCAATTTCCACACGGGCAGTCAAGAGTTAAGGTTTATCAGGATATTCTGGATATTCTAGAGTTGCTGGAGGCAAGCTGGATGGCATGACGTATTACTAGTTATATAGTATTTCTTTTTCCGCTGCACTGTTTGTATGTTGTTGTACACTCTGATGATATGATGTAATGAAATGTGATGTAATGTAATAACTGATATAGTTCTTTGTTTAAAGATTATTCATTTATTATTATATGTTGTTCCGCTGCGAATATTGAGATTCTGATGTTGTTCTGTTGTTTTGTGTTCCGTTCTATTTTTCTTTCCCCTCCATTTTCTATTTTCTAAATTTTCTATTTTCTTTTCCCTCTATCTTCTACCTTTTTCTCTCTTTTTCTTTTCTTAAATTTTTCTTAAACCCCTAAGGGTTCGTATTTTTGTTCATCTTGAATTAATCAATGGAGATTAGTGTCTATTCAAGCAGTACGGATTTACGGGTCTTTACAGTTGGTATCAGAGCTTATGGTTAAGCGACAACCATGGTTCTGTTGGGTATTACTCGTTAGAGATAGAGTCAGCAGTACTCTAGAATGAATTTGAGTGTAATAATAGCTATGAGAGCGTATTTGTTAGTGAGTATAAAATTGTTTTATATTGTGATGATTGGTTTGTTGAGTGGCATATGAACCTTCGTCAGCACGGTATGTACAACTATGCCGAAGGGGTTTCTAAACACTTGAATAGAACAATTCAACACAGTATTGTTTTAAATTGGGTAAATGAAATAATTTTATCTTGATTATATTTTTATATATAAAGAAATAATTTTTTCAAAATTATTAAAGTATATAAGTTGATTGTTAGGTTGTTTGAATAATCTAAATAAAGGAATTGTATAAGCAAAAAGAATTATAAGAATTGAATTATAATTAAAGTGATTTACAATTGTGAAATAAACTTATATATATAAGAAGTGAAACTATATGAATATGAGTTATAAATAAAAAAAGTGAATTTAAAGTTAAATGGAATATAACTTAAGAGTTGTTGAATGAAGTTGATATTGGTATCGAAGTAAAGTAATAAAATTAAGTGATAGATATGAACTTGAGTTATATGAAATGAAATTCAACTTTAGAAATTGAATTGAATGAATGGAATAATGTGTAATCAATTAAATGTAAATTAAATTGATATGGAATAATGAATGTAAGTGTTAATTCATTAAAATCTAATGTTATTAGAAAGTTGAAAGATTAAATGAAAATCAATTAATTAAACCAATTGTAAGCAAAAGAATTTGGTTGTAATTGATATACATTGGTTGTTATTTGATTGATTAGTTGATTGTATAAAATTCATTAAGTGTTAATGAAATTTAAAGCTATGTGATTGAATTCAAATTAGAAGTAAATAAATTTGAATGGAATTGAATTTGATTTGGAAGTGAACCAACTTGAATATGAATTAGTGAATATAAACTAATTGAAAATGAATGTTAGAAAACATCCACTGTTAATGAATCAAATGTGATTAAATTGAAAACCAATTCATTGAATATTAATGAGAATATGAATGAATATATATTGATTATGAATTTGTTGAATGCTAGTTGGTTGATGGTTGAATATATATTGCTATAGAATGCATTTGCTATGTTGGCATATATAGTAATTATGTTGCTATATGTTGTATATTGAGATTATTGTCATATATACATGTTCTCATGTTGTTTGTTGAGTGATTAGTAGGTGCGGATCGCGTTTGCTTCGCATTTGGAGCTCGCTTTCGCGCTATATTAGCCGTATATGCTCGCTAATAAAATATAAGGTACATATCTCGGATTACATACCGTACTTTTATACTTTTTCCCTTCGGGATGACTCATTACTTGATGAGATGTATATTTGTGATATATATACTGTCATTTTTTTTGGATCGAGCCGCGCAAAGGAGACTATCGCAAATTTTTCCGAAAATTTAAGGCGTTAGAAAAATTTGAGAAAATTGGAAAATTTTGAAAACTTTAAACTTTGATTTTGGAATTTAAAGTTAAACAATAGTAGTTGTTTTTGAAAAGATAACTAAGTATGATTTGAAACTTAGTAAGTATTATAAGAAGTTTAACTATGGAATTTTGGAAAATTAATAGCTTCTGTAACTTTTCTTACTAGTTAATTTCGAGGACGAAATTCTTTTAAGTGGGGAAGATTGTAACGACCCAGAATTTTTAGAAATTAAAATTTGAATATTTAATTTATTTTAAATATTAATAAGTGAATTTATAAGTCAAATAAATTTTTATTTGAATTATTGGATTTAATTGAATAATTAAATCGATAATTTAATACGTTAAATTATGGAAATAATTGAAAATATAGTTAAATATGATAGAAAATGATTTGTAAAATTTTATTTTATCATATTGAAGTTAGAATGATATTTTAGAACTTTTAAAATCGAATTAAAAGTTAATTTGTGAAAATTGAATATTTTAATATTTAAATCGACCAGTGAAAATAGCCAATTTTTGAACTGTCTCAGAATTGAACGAAACCAGTTTCATTGGATCCGTAATAGTTAGTTATTACCGGATTTCAATTTTCGTGTCAATCGGAGTTATCGTTTGATCGTGGCAGCTCGAAACGCATCGAATTATTTTTAATTTAAATTTGGCGAGTTAAAATAGCCATTTTTCAAAAAGTCTCGGATTTCGACGAAACCAGTTTCATCGGATCCGTAATGTGATATTATTGTAAGGTTTCAAATTTCAAGTCAATTGGATTTACCGTTTGTCCGTTACAAATTAAAACGCCTAGAAAATCGCTTAAATCGGTTTAATTCAAATTGAACGTTTATAGCCATAACTCGCACATACTTCCGAATTAGCTTCCGAAACCTGTTCCATTGTGTCCGGAACGCGGGATAAACCCTAGGAATGTCAGTTTCGGCGCGTAAATCGGAGTTCGGAATTTCCGGGATGAATAGTGTTTTGTCGGTTCCTTATAAATAGCCCCTCACTCAAGAAAATAAAAAAAAAAAGATAAAACCCTAATTCAGTGCTAGCCGCCACTATCAGGATGAAGGGCCGAAAATCACTCCACTTCTCCCCTCGATTTCTTCCAATCCACTCATTAATTCAACAATCTTCCAACATGAAACTTATAGAGCACAGCATGATCTAGATATCTAACGGTGGATCTCAGCTATCATCGTCGTTTGGAGGAGATAAATGACCGCGTTTGTGCTCGTCTTCGTGCGTTTTTTAGGGCTGAGGGGACCACCGAGCTTGGCTTGGCTCTGGGCGGTGGTAGGTGGTGCAGTGAGCGTTCGTTTGGCTGGGGTGTGATGGAGTTTAGTCGAGCGTGGTGGCCGAACTATTAAACCCTAGTTATGTAAATGGGTTCGGCTATTGAGAGGGGTGGGGGACGCACGCATACTGAAGAGGAAGAAAGGGGGGACGGTGGAGATGCAGGGGGATGTGATCTAAGGGCTGTGAATGGTTGAGGTTTAAAATTAATTAGGTTATGTTGTAATTTGTTAATATAAATACGTGTAAACTTCAAAAATTCATAACTTTTTCATACGAGGTCGAGAACGCGCGAAACCAGTTGCGTTGGAATCGTATGGACGAGCACTACGCGATGGAGTTGGTTTGGAGTCGTTTGGAGTTAGTGAGAATTTTGGGTAAAATTAAACGTCCGTTTAATTTCATTCGAAATAAAAGCTAAAACGGAAATAAAATCATGGTGAGAACTTCTCACTCAATCGAATTAGTTTCGATTTTATTTTAAATAGTTAGATTTAAAATATTTGAATGCATGTTTGAATGTTGATTGATATCTATTGATTGTTAAAATAGACATTATACGCCGTTAGTAAGCGGATGTTATTTAATAAAAACATATACCACGAATATTTCATAAACAGTGAAATTGGTATTATAAATAATATCAATATATATGTATTGGCATATGTATATATTGCAGTTGTTGATTTCCCGTATTTTTTAGCGGATGAGACCCTATTACGCCGTTATTAAGCGGATAATATTTAATAAGAACATATACCGCGATAATTTCGTACTGGAGCGAAATTGGTATTGTGCTAATGTTTGTGGATGCAGGAAACAGGTTGGAGGGATCCAACTGGATTCCTCAACAGTTTTTATTTGATTTCAGATATTTTGATATTTGATGGATTTTCATATTGATATATGATATCGTTGTAGTCGTGATTGACTATTTGGTGTGTAGCATCATTGGACCAAATTTTGGGATTTTAAAATGATTTTTAAAGTGATTTTTGAGAATATACTATATTTTGGAATTGATCCATTATAAATAAATAAACGTTATAATTTTTAAAGTTATAAAAATTATGATTTTTAAGAAATATAGTTGAAAGCTGATTTTTTTTTGAAAATAAGGAATTAGTGACTTTATAAAATAGTTAAATTGGGATTTCTGAAATAATTGTGAAAAGTTTAAATATAGGATTTATAAAATTTGATTATTTTATAAATCAAAATGATGAAATTATAAAGGAGTTTAAAGACGTTTTTAAAATATTAATATGAATTGATTTATATAGGAGATTTATAAATGGATATTTATAAATTGAAATATGGACATTATAAAACGAGTTTTTATAAGTGTTTGAATGAAGTGAAAATGAATTTCATAATTGAATGGAATTTATAGAATTTATACGGTGAAGTTATAAATGGGATTTTATAAGCAGTAGGTTTATAAAATTTATTAAGTTATTAAAATAATGATTTTGGATAAATGAATGAATCTTATAAGTTACAAGATTTATAATTTGGGAAGTTAAAAAGAACGATTTTGTAAAATAATCGTTTTATAAGCATTTAACTTATAATATGGACTTTTAGTTCATAATTGGGATATAAATCGAATAGGCTAATAAAGGAGATTTATAAAGGAAGTTTTTATAAATAAATAGAAATGGAAATTTATAAATGTTGTTTTATAAATTTGCAAACAACTTATTCTGATAAGTTAATTGTTATAACCTAGAAATAGAGTTATATTCACGTTTTTAGACAGTGAATAATCCTTTGAAATAAAATGAATAAAAGGATGAAATTTGTTAACAAAGAATATTCACGTTTTTGAATAGTGAATATTATTTTAAAGAAATTGTTTAGAATGTGATATTTTGAATTGAATTAAAACAATCTAACGATGTTTTAAATATGTTGAGATTCGAAACCATAGATTTCAACATTTATTGTTGAAAATAAACGTTTTCGAGAAATAAAAGGAGATGATGGACTATAACACTGTTGTTATAGTAAATGATTTCCGAAAGGAAATGTTTTGTATAGTATTGGGATTATATATCTATTTTAAATTTCGAATCCCTATACTAGTGATTTTGGGTTGTTGTAAAGATGTTTTACGCAACATTCGTTTTGGCCCAAATAAATATGTTTAAGAGAATGATTTCCTTAATAGAATGAAATATATACTTAATTTCGATTTAAGTATATTGAGTATTTTCCAAGTGTTGAAAATAAATAAAATTTGTGAATTACTTATTAAATAAGTATGGAATTGTTTTCCAATATGAAGTGACATTTAGAATTCATCTTTTTGAAGATAAATTGAAAATGGATAATTGAAAACGTATATCAATAGATATTGTGAAATGTAAATTCACTAAGGAATTTATAAAAGAAAGTGAAATTGGTTTAAAAATAAATATTGATTTATTTTTGAAGTGTTGAAATTCTATATCTTGTAAAGATATTTTGGAAGATAAATAATTTGGAAAATTATTTGGAATCTGGTGATGTGTGCATATCCAGTGATAGTTCAATAGCCGACTATCAATATTTCCCTTTGAATGGGTATTTGATGTGATTTGATTGAAATTGAATGCCACACTTATTTTTGAATAAGCGCTCACTATTCGGGTTAACCGGGAAAGGACCATGGGGTCGTATAACCCATTCCGAATATGTGATACGTCGTTGTGAATTGCATTGAAGATCGGTGTTGAAGACCCGGTATTTGCGAGAGCGATAGGATGACCTGTCGATTTACTCTGCACCGAGTTGCTCCGGTATAGAGTTCTCCATATGTGATGGTGAATCCGATCAGGATTGTGAATATCCGGATTGCAAGGACTTCTTTGTAAGTGCCTTCGGTTTTGTTCGAGCCCGGAACAGACTTGTATGGATAGTATGTCTGACATTACAAGTTGAGATATAAAGTCGATTTCTTTCAAATATATTTCTGTTGGTGGCGAAGAATTTATTCTTTTAGCTTAACACCCTTCTCTGAGACGTACGAGCTCAGAGGTTATGTAGTTGAATGTTATCGGCAATATATTCCCAATTTGGTAATGTGACATGCTGAGTGATGCTGAAATGATCATTGTGTTGATTATTGTGATAGGATCGTTTATTTGATCGTCTATCTTGGTGATCATTGTGTTGATCATTTGTTGACCCAAAGCATGGCTTTTGTATAAAGTATGTTTTTGTGCACGTGACTTCGTCGAACCTCACACCCTGGAAATGGTCAAAACAGGAAAGATGCGGCAAGGTTATGAGGGGTAGCACCCTTTAGGGTATGTACATTTCCTTCTGGATAGAGGTGGTATCATGGTATGGAGCCCAGATATTTAACCTATGTGGTTACTACGAATTTATTACTTTGTGGTTGTTGGTTTTCGGGATCCCGTGAGAAAGGTCGTTTACGATCGGGGAATGGCGTGCTCGTGTCAGTAGTTACCCAGTTAGGGGTAACCCGGCCTTGTGTTGGCAGAGTTCCAGTTTGGTTCTCGGGGATGTCTTTCCAGAGGCATTCTCATGTGGCAATGGGAAGTTCCTTGGCCTGACCATTTGTTGGAAATCCAAAGAAACAATACGAGACTTGTACGGTTTTAGTTGTATAACCTGCTATGGAATGTGGCGGTAACCTGCTATTGAACATAGTTAGCTATAGTAGGCATAGTTCGGAATGTCTATGCTGGCTAAGATTTATATTCTACTTTCGAAATAAATTTTTCCTACACTATGCACTAATAATAATATGAAATGTTATTTTAAATGCGTATCAAGCATCTTTGACTATCATAAGGAGAAATCTCCTCCGATTCTGCGTTTGCATTGTGTGTGTGTGCGGGAGGCCTTATGGTAGTCTCATTTTTAAAAGCATTGCGAATTGAATTTAAAAATATTCTCTATTTTGATTTTTAAAGATAAATAAACTGTTTTGAGTTCTTACACCAGTCACATGACTGACTTGGAGTTTATTGTTTTCCTTCCTAAACTCTGGGTGCCCACCAATTTCCACACGGGCAGTCAAGAGTTAAGGTTTATCAGGATATTCTGGATATTCTGGGGTTGCTGGAGGCAAGCTGGATGGCATGACGTATTACTAGTTATATAGTATTTCTTTTTCCGCTGCACTGTTTGTATGTTGTTGTACACTCTGATGATATGATGTAATGAAATGTGATGTAATGTAATAACTGATATAGTTCTTTGTTTAAAGATTATTCATTTATTATTATATGTTGTTCCGCTGCGAATTGTGAGATTCTGATGTTGTTCTGTTGTTTTGTGTTTCGTTCTATTTTTCTTTCCCCTCCATTTTCTATTTTCTAAATTTTCTATTTTCTTTTCCCTCTATCTTCTACCTTTTTCTTTCTTTTTCTTTTCTTAAATTTTTCTTAAACCCCTAAGGGTTCGTATTTTCGTTCATCTTGAATTAATCAATGGAGATTAGTGTCTATTCAAGGAGTACGGATTTACAGGTCTTTACATTTTCCTAATTGGCAAGCATCACATATACTATCTACTTTAAAGTTTAACTTGGGAAGACCTCTAACTAAGTCAAGTTTTGGTAACCTAGATAACAGTTTGAAATTTAAATGATCAAATCTTTTATGCCAAATCCAAGGGTCGGTTATATTAGCCAAAAGACACAAGTTATCATTTGAAACTTTCATACTAAGGATGTAAATGTTTTTCTTCCTAATTCCTTCAAAGATAATATTTGACTTATTATCTTCAATGTGACACTTATCTTTTCCAAATTTAATTTTAAATCCTTTATAACATCGTCGACTTATACAAAGCAAATTTTGTTTTAAATTCCTAACTAGCAAAATATCAGAAATAAGTGGAGTTTTAGAATTACCGACATTGCCGATGCCAACCACATATCCTTTTGAGTTATCTCCAAAGTTGAACAATCCACCATCTTGATATATAATGTCATTAAGTATCTCGGGATTTCTAGTCATATGCCTTGAACAACCACTATCAAGTATCCATTTATCTTTCTCAATTTGCATAGTTTTTCCATTGGCTGTTGATTCTTTAAAATCCATGTAACATGTCTGTTCCTGCATAATAAACCAATTCGGTAAATAACTTTGTTTTTCATAAAAACTATATGCAGACTTATGATACTTCGATTAAATGCATAAATTCAAACTAATATTAAAAAAATTTCCTAAAATTCCATTTTTAACCTTTAAGTTTCAGATTATGAAAATTATGAAAACCTATGCTCTGATACCAATTGAAAGGGAGTGCGGATTAAGGATCTTAAGGCTAATTTAACACTAGAGGGAGGTGAATAGTGTTTAATGGATTCTAAGACTTATATGGATTAATTTAAAAATTATGATATAAACAAATACAGAACTTAATCACAGAACAATCATTGAATCAAACACAGATGCAGAAAGTAAATAAAAGGGAAATTTTACCATAAGGGCCTCTTTCCATCAAACAATAAGTTTCTAGGACACAAGTTTAAAATAACTAGTTTGTAGGACAAAAGTTAATACACGTTACGTCTGTTACTTTATCCCTTCATTTCGTTACTTTTTCTCCCGTTCTTTTTCCTTTTTCAGAACCCAGCAAAACGAAATCAAATATAAAATCGAAAAGTAGGTTTTTCTAAATGACTAGACAATTTGTGATCGACGATTTCTGCCATTATTCAGTTAAACATTAATTTTTCTTCATCGATTCATCTACAAGTATGTACTATTTTTTTTATGTAAACAATTTAGGTACATGTTTTCGAGCTGGCTTATTGTTAAATGATATTAATTAACGAGTTCTTCATAAAATGTTAAGTGTGAGATCTTACTTTATTCAACTATTAAAAAAGATAGAAGCATTTATCTTCTGATGTGAAGGATTTACGTACATTTTGAGTTATATTTTCGTAATCACTGATAGAAATGGTATATTATCTAATGCATTCAAGGTATTTGATGTTTTTCTCATGATATTAGTTATTACATAAAATACATAGATATGTTAAAACCCTAGGTAAGAAAGATAAAGACATTTATGTTTTTATGTAAATGATTTAAGTTGTTTGTTGTTTCGGAGATGGTTTATTGTTAAATGATGTTAATTAATGAGTTCTTCGTAAAATATTAAGTGTCAGATCTTACTTTATTCAACTATTAAAAAAGATAGAAGCATTTATCTTCTGATGTAAAGGATTTACGTACATTTTGAGTTATTTTTCATAATCACTGATAGAAATGGTATATTATCTAATGCATCAAGGTATTTGATGTTTTTCTCATGATATTAGTTATTACATAAAATACACAGATATGTTAAACCCTAGGTAAAAAAGATAAAAGCATTTATGTTTTTATGTAAATGATTTAAGTTGTTTGTTGTTTTGGAGATGGTTTATTGTTAAATGATACTAATTAACGAGTTCTATATAAAATATTAAGTGTCAGACCTTACTTTATTCAACAATTAAAAAAGATAGAAGCATTTATCTTTTGATTTAAAGGATTTACATACATTTTCGGTTATATTTTCATAATCACTGATACAAATGGTATATTATCTAATGCATTCAAGGTATTTGATGTTTTTCTCATGATATTAGTTATTACTTAAAATAGACAGATATGTTAAACCCTAGGTAAAAAAGATAAAAGAATTTATGTTTTTATATAAATGATTTAAGTTGTTTGTTGTTTTGGAGATAGTTTATTGTTAAATGATATTAATTAATAGTTCTTCACTTTGTCTAACATTTCATTATATATGACAATTTTTATGCAGCGTAAAAATGCATACAAGGTCTTCTAAGTCAAAGATATTCATTCGAAAAACTACCTGCATATTCATAAACGAAGGTGGAACCCAATGCATAAACATAAGACCTATATTCAGTCCATTCTGCAATGAACACAGCCAAAGACCATATCTACAACCCCATTGGTAATTGTTTTCATACTTATGTTTCCCATAATATTTAATTCTATTCTTTAATTTGTATACACATAATAAATTGGAATCTAGATTCCATATTTTAAATAAAAAAATAGCTAAATTTTTAGAGCTTACATTGTTTACCTTGGTTAGTCCGCTATTCTGTCACTACATTTACGTATACATGCATGTGTGTGTATGTTTCTGCATTCACTTCATGTATTTTGTATTGGATTGATGTGCATTGACTTGAGTTGTTGCTTTATATGCAGTCAGTTATCATGTAGCTTGTCTGCACTTGCATTCTCATCTTGTCGACATGTCTGCATTGGACTCTGGTTTCAATGTGCATGATATTGCAAATTCACTTGATGTTTCACAGATGTATATATGTAATGTTCGAACACTTTAGTCAGGTTTGGTTACTTCATTTGCATTGATCTTGAGTTGTTTTCATGTTGCATTTGTTTATGTGTATGTTGTGCACTTGTTTGTACTGTCACTTTTGAAACTGAATATTCATTGATGTTGTAGCTTTCATGTTGCATTCATACATGTTGTACATGTTATTACTTCAAGGCTATTGTGATGATGAAGATAAAGCAGATTATATTTCTATACTTTGAAACTTTCTAATTGTAAATTTTCATTTCATCAAATAAATCTTGTTGATTTTCAGTTGTGAATGTTCATTTATCTCTTATTGATCTAAATTATAGATTTCAAAATGTGAAAATTTGAAACTGTAAAAATTGAAATAGGTCAAAAAAAATTCAAACATTTTTTTTTTACAAAAAAAAACTGTTAGATTTAATTTGTAATTTTTTTGAAAAAAAGAGGTACTTTATATAGTAAAAAAGTGCTTTATCTTTTACTTTTTTATATAAAGTTACTTTATATACTAAAAAATATATTAATCTCAAAAAATACAAAATAATTTAAATGATAAAACATGTTATCTTTTTATTCAAACATATAATTGACCATTACTTGAACAACTAAAAAAGATAAAGCACATTATCTTTATATACTTTGAAACTTTGTAATTGTAAATTTTCATTTCATCAAATAATTCTTGTTGATTTTTAGTTGTGAATGTTCATTTATCTTTTATTGGTCTAAATTATAAATTAGAGAATGCGAAATTTTCAAACTGTGAATATTGAAATAGGTCTAAAAGAATTTCAAACATTTGTTCTTTACAACAAAACCTATTGGATATAATGTGTACTTTTGTTTTTTTAAAAGAAGTACTTTATATACTAAAAAGTGCTTTATCTTTTATTTTTTTAAATAGAGGTACTTTATGTACTAAAAATTTACTTAATCTAAAAAAAATACAAAATAATTTGAATGATAAAACATATTATCTTTTTATTCAAATTTTTGTGTAGTAAGATATTCTTTTGATAAAATTGTTATTTTTACCTCCTAATTTATTTTTTGATTTTCCTAAATATAGAATCGTAGTGCACCAACGTAAGAATTACCTGATGTGAATGAAAAAGAAGACTTCATATCTGATGATGAAAAACGATTTCACAGCAACTAGCTGAAGACAGTACTGATTTGGATGATGTAGATCAGTATGAAATTAAGAAAATAGCCAAGAAGCAAAAAAGGCAGTACACAGATACTTATAGATGTAATTTGGATGCAATCTATAAGGTGATGTCAATTATAAAGGAGAAACACATTCTTTCACCTGAAGCAAAAGCTTTTTTAGAAAAAACACCATTCAAAAATTTCTTCAACGTTTTTCTTAGTGATTCAATAGCACGACAAGATTTAAGGAAAAGTGCTTCAAATTTAGATGATATCATTACTTCTTTTGATGAAAAAGAAAATGCTTTCACAATTGGAAACAAATTACTCAAAATTACTCCTGAAGAAGTCAGTCTAATTTTTGGAATGCCATTAGCTGGAGAAGACTTATTTTCTATACCATCTTCTAACAAAGCCTCGGCCATGGAAAGTTTCTCCAATTTTTTAACTGCCAATTTTGAAGAAGAAGACATAATTAACCAAAAAACAGTAACAAAAAGATTGAATACACTGTTAGAAGAAGAAAAAGGAAATGAAGATATAGTGAAATTGTTATTGTTATTGCTGGTTATAACTTTCCATTTTCCAAACAACCAAAGCTATATGCAATGGGGTTTCTTGCCGAAGTTGCTGAATTTAAAAAAATTAAATTCAATTTCTTGGCCGCAAGCAATATGTGAAAATGTTTTGAAAAATGTTAAAAAGTATCATGCTGACCCTAGAAGTACACCAGGCTGTACTATGGTGTTACTGGTATGCTTTCATAATTTTAACTAAATATAAATATATTTAAATTTATATTTAATACAAAAATATAAATGCTTTTATCTTTTTCTTGTAGTACTGGATTTGTGAACGAACGCAAATAGTTGATGAGAAGGAAAATCTGCAAACAAAAATCCCAAGAATGGGGAAATGGGATTTATCGAAATTGAAAGATTTGGACCTCACTGAGGTTGACAATGACAAAGTATGCTATTTTTTTTTACTGTACATTTTTTTTGATTTTTTTGAAAGTAATTTTTTAGAATGTTAGTAGCCTAAATAATAGAAAACCAAATGAGTATGGAAAGTATATGTGCAAGCTTAACTTGTCTAGTACTTCAATTACAGTATATGTGCAAGCTTAACTTTAAATTTATTCATTGTAGATTTAAAAAAAAATTGCAGCTGTAAAAAAAGAAGAGAAAGAGTTTCTTTCCAATAAAATAAAAGCTATTGAAGTGGAAGCAGACCGAAACAACAAAAGAAAATTAGATGAGTACCAGGAAGACACAAGTTTGAGAAAATATGCCAAAGAATCTGCTAATAACATAATGGAGCTACAGTCAAAAGTCAATTTTTTGTCTTCTGAGATGAAAAATGTTGAAGAACAATTAAAAGAGGAAAGACGTTTAAGAGAAGCAGCTGAAAATAGAATCCATATTCTTGAAATGAAGCCTCAGAAATTGGAAAATTTAGAAAAGCATGATGTGGAGGAAAAAGATAATTTGAACAAAAAAAACTGAAGCTGAAAAAGGTAAAAAAAAATTGTTGGTATGATTCACATAAACAGTTCTGCTAATTTTCCAACTTTTGATATTATGCAAACTCAAGATTTCGTACTAGAAAAGCGGACACAAGATAGTTTAAAATCTGACAATCTGAAAGAGCCTGCTCAAGATCCTATTGTTGTTCAAGATATTGTCCTAAAAGAACCAAAAAAGAAGAAGAAGCCAAAGAATGTTGACAAATGTCCACTACTCAAATATCTTACCGAAGAACAAAAAGAAATTGTCAAAAAAAATTCAAAATAAAAGCATCTATATAAAAGCATTCGTATCTATTAAATAGATGCCTACATAGTAGATGCTATTAATTAAGTTCTATGTTTCCAGATGTCAATAATATATAAGGCTCTTCTTTTCTTTTTTCGTTTTCTTTTCATGTCTACAGTCACATTATTGTTTTTATTAAAAAAACGTGGTTAAAGGGAATTCAACTTGGATAAATGGGTATATTTTAGGCGGGAATCCATCCAAAAATATTTTCTTTTATAGAAGAAACATGATAGATGGGACAAAATCAGACGATTTACTATTTTACCAACATTCAAAATAAATTCGACAACATCTAAGAAAAGACGGTCCACTTAAAACTAAATCCAAAGAGATCTAATCGGAAAAATAACCATAAAACTGCAGCAGCTCCCCGAAAAAAATTAAAAATTGCACAATGAGGGCAAAAATGAAATTATTTTTGATTTGTATGACATGGCAATTTTTTTGGTGCATCTCATAGCAAGTTTAAAATATTGAAAAAAATGCCCCAGGTTGTTCAAATCACTGATACAAATGGTATATTATCTAATGCATTCAAGGTATTTGATGTTTTTCTCATGATATTAGTTATAACATAAAATATACAGATATGTTAAACCATAGGTAAAAAAGATAAAAGCATTTATGTTTTTGTATAAATGATTTAAGTTGTTTGTTGTTTTGGAGCTGGTTTATTGTTAAATGAAATTAATTAAAGAGTTCTTCGTAAAATATTAAGTGTCAGATCTTACTTTATTCAACTATTAAAAAAGATAGAAGCATTTATCTTTTGATGTAATGGATTTAAGTACATGTTTAGTTATATTTTCATAATCACTGATACTGGAGATTTTTATACAACGATGAACGTTACACAATAGCTAAAATTTTAAAAAATGCAGGTTCGACTGTGGAATTTTCGTAATGATGTTTATCCAAAAGTTAGCACAAGAAATGGGCACAACATCAAAAATCAGTCTAGAACAAGTAAACGCATTTAGAGCACAGATAAGTGCACAAATTCTCTCTGATGAACCATACTGCTGGACAATTGAAAAATTCTGCAGTTCAGCTTCAGCAACAAAAGATGTGAACTGACAATGATAGCAACAAATCTTTGATGTCTAACAGTCTTTTTATCATACATTTGTTAAAAATTTATTTGACTGATGAATTTGTAATGGTTGACTTAGGACATATTATTTGAACTGTAAAACCTACTTACAGATGTTGTAGACTTGAGTTTGTTTATGTGTATGCTGTGCACTTGTTTGCACTGTCACTTTTGAATCTAACTATACATTCATGTTGTGTCCTAGAAAAAAATTGGGTCGTATAATATAGAGTGTGTTGTGTAATGTGAAGGTTACTATGATGTTGAGTAATTTTCTAGGACGAGGAAGATAGTGTGGATGGAAGTGCTATGCAGTTAGTTTTGATGGTTGCTGTGAATTTCAGGTTATAGAGGTCGTTTCTGTTGGTGTTGAGGATGTTGTATGTCAAATGACAGAAGTTTGAAGATAGTGATTGGAATTGCAGTGCAGTGAGAGTTGATGGAAGTCCTGTGAGCTATTTTAGGTTGTGGCAAGTGCAAGGTTGGTCAATTGTAGGCAGAAGGGTAGATGTAGGTGGAAATGAATGATGAAAGTGATGATGCCTGAGAATGGGAAGAAGGAATGCTGGTGACATGGATTGGTGACGTTTGGTTAGTGATTATTGAGCAGAGCTTCGTAGAGGGAAGATTTGAATGGTTTGTAGATGGATTTTGCAAGTAGTTAGCAGATGTTGATGGAAAGAGTGGTTAATAATGAGACTGGGTAAAACAGAAAATGTAATGATAATTTACTGTAATACGTGAATGAGAACAGAATTGAATTGTATGCAGAAACCTTAGAATGTATTGAAAATAGAGAAGAGTTTGTAACAATTGCAAATGTGTAACAATGGTATTTTTTGATATATGTTTGCAAATTAGGGATTGAAGCAATGGCAAATTCATAGAAATAAACAAAGCATATGAACAAAAGGAACATCATACTCTTTCTCTTTCTCTGTATAGTTCCTTCACAAGTATGATTAACAAACTAGTGATATAGAACAAAAATTGAAACAAGATGGTATGATGTTAACATTTCAAAAAAATAATGGATCAAAATAGTGATATTTTACCTGATGAAAAACATCAAGCTAAAGTAAAACTTAAGACATGCATGTGCAGAAGGCACATTTGTTGATTATTAGAGAAAGTCGTAGTAAAATATTTGGATATCTAGTGAATAAATATATGAAAGGGGGATTTATTGTAAAGGACAAAATATCCAGATAATTTATCCTCAAGGACACATGCCTATAATTTTATCCTCAAGGACAGGCCCAAAGCCCATTTTTTCTCAAATGCACAAATCTCTCTTCCCCGTGCCCATTTAATCCCGTTTTCAGCTCCGACCACCTTATCCCGCGTCAACGCCACCTCCTCACCAGCGCCGCCACCTCCTCACCAGCGCCACCATTGCCACCTCCTCCTTCACCCGTTTTGGAGCAACCACCTCGTGCCACCTCCTCCACCCGTTTTGTGTTCACCATCGCCGCAGTGTCACCTCCTCACCAGCGCCGTGCAACTACCCCATGTCACCTCCTCCACCCGCCAACGCCACCCCCTCACCAGCACCATGCTCTTAAAAGCTGATATTGATACCAGTTTTTAGGTATCATTTTTGAAATTTTAAGTATCAGTTTTGAAATTTTAGGTATCAATTTTGAAATTTTAGGTATCAGTTTTGAAATTCCTTCTGATGCAAACCCTACCCATCGCTTTCAAATACCACACACTATACCACCACCTTCACCGTTTCGTCAAACCAATAACCCATCAGAAATTTTCCACCACAAATCCATACTATTTCCTAAATCACCACAAATTCATACTGTTTATTTTATTAAAACCGATACCACATCGCATACAAAACCGATACTGTGTTATTTTATTAAAACTGACACCACATCGCATACAAAACTGATACCCAAAAACTGATACTGTGTTATTTTATTAAAACTGATACCACATCGCATACAAAACTGATACCCAAAAACTGAACACAGTAGAATGATTTCCATCCTCTCGTCATCGCTTCCTCCTCTCGTCCACGGCCTCCTTCATCGTCTTTTCGACATCCTCACTCACGTGCTTGATCTCCATCCCTAACTTTTCATGGTCGTCCTCCGCTTCCTCGTGTGCTCTGGAGCTCGAACTCCGCGCGCAGGTCCTTGATTTCTGTCAAGGTGTTGTCAAGATCTGAGAGGTCGACGTCTCGGTCGGAGTTTATTGGGTTGGAGAAGGAAGCGATGGTGTGGGTTTTGTAGAAAGATCTGGAGTTGGAGAGGCAAGTTGCAGTGATTTGTCCTTGAGGATAAAATTTTAGCGGGCTGTCCTTGTGATTAAAAAAGCCCTAATTTTTGTCCTTCACGATAATTCCCCCTATATGAAATGGGTGAAGATATAACTTTTGTTATGGGCTGCAAGTACAATTTCAGTTAGTTTTTAAACAATTGCAAATGTGTAACAACGGTATTTTTTGATATATTTTGGAAATAAAACAAAACAAAACAAAACACACTAAATCAAACCAATTTCCAGCAGCATCAACTGACCACAATTGCACGCAAGTTGAATACTGCTTTCTTGAAAAAAGAAGTTATTAGAAAAAGATAAATAACTATTGGAGATGGATAGGTATTCCACCATTATGAGAAATCAACAAATATTTCTGCGCAAACAAAATTGAACAAATATTTCTGCACAAACAAAATTGAAATCAATGACCGCAATATATTAAGTCCTAAGCTTGTTTGAGGCCAATGATATATCAATTTATCTTTTTTAGCAGAACAATTGCAACCAATAGTTCTTCCATGCTTTCCATTTCCTATCACAATAGCAACTACCACCTTCATCATTCACAACTTCAAGTGCCTCTGACCACTCCTTACTTCACTGCCAACCTCCACTGCCTCACTTTTTAACTACAACACCTCCTCCTTTACAAAAGTCCCAATACCACTCTGTCATACTTCACTTACTAACCATACTTCCATCCCAAACCATTCACAACCTATAAACTTCACAGTTCTCTGGCCATACAAGCAAATACTACTACACCACTGTTTCATTCAATACAAACTGCAGCAACATTCCACACTCAACACTGTCAGAGAAGCCACAACCCACAATTCTTCTTCACTATTACCAATTCCACACTGACTACCTACCGACAACCATCACAGTGCCTACCAAAAAAGAAGAAACTTATAAACAATTGCATACAACCAAAAGTAATCAAAATCAAATTATATCCAATTCAACATATGCAATAATCCAAATATTCAAGTCAAAGTATTCATAGAACAACCAATTAATCAAATACACTGGACTAATACAATCAACTCAATTAATCAACTCAAAGTATTCATAGAACAACCAATCAAATACATTGGACTAAAACAATCAACACAAATATTCAAAGAACATCCTCTTCTATTATGTCCTAGTATTTTTACACTTTCCACATCTGTTTTTCTTAGCATGAAAGTCAGCCCCTTCAATCCTATTCATCCTAGGCCTACCAGCTCCACGAACAGGCTTAGGAGGAAGAACAATAAATGATTCTTCAGCTTCAATTGCTTCCTTATCAAAAGTTGGAATAGGATTGATCAAATGTGAATATGAAGCTCGATAATACTCAATAGTAAAATAATTCTCAATATATTCATAAACAGAATTTCTGGTTAAAGAAATACACTTCAAAGCATGCGCATAAGGAAAACTTGTCATTTTCCATTGATTGCAACTGCAAATGCAATTTTTAAGATCAACCTTTTGAGATGTTGGAGAATGAACTTCAAATATACCTACAAAATGTAAAATTAAAAAAAAATTAAAATATATACACATATTGCATTTCCGAAAAAAGATTATTAGCACTATATATATTCTCTCTAATCTATCTAATAAATAAGACCCAATTCATGTGCATAGAACTAATAGTGAAAAATAAGACTCATAACCAAAACAAATAACAACGGGCATACTGTTCATATTCTTTAGAGAAAGTATATCTTATGTAGATTTTTGTTTTAATTTTCATTTTCAATGAACTGATAACCAATCTAGAAAAAAGAAAGCATAAAGGTTATAGTAAGAATTAAAACCTGTAAACCTTGACAATGATTTCAATGGGTAAGGCATCCACTGATTAAGTGGAATTGACTAGAACATTGCCTTGATGCACCAGATTTGACTTTTCCAAAAAGATTAACAGGATTGTCCAAGTCAAGAACTAATATACCATAAGTAAAATGTATAGACTCATCTAGACGAAAATAATGAAAGAGCTAAGAATTACATACAGTGTTAATTACAATGCCGCGACTGTCAATATTCAAAAGATCCAGAGGGGTTTAAAATTTATAAATACCAACAAAATGAAATCATAACACAGGCTACATAGCAAGTTGAAAAAGATAAATACATTTATCATTTTTTCAGAAACTACGAACATCATGTAAAAATGTAGAAATACATACCTAGATGATTTAGAAACACTCTGCCTAAATCCTTCTTCCTTCAATTTCAACAAACGAGCTTCCACTTTTGGACATAGCACACTAGTCCACTTTGATGCCTCTTCTCTACGATTAGACATTTGCATCATTACTTTTACCCTAATTCCATCAAGACAAGCAGTAACAGGCAAACTTCTTTCATCCAAAATCCAAGAATTAAAACTCTCAGCTACATTGGATTTATTTTCACCATATCGCTTCCCCGGAAAAAACAAATCAGCCCAATGATCATATTGGTTTATCATTCAAGTACTCTATAGCTTTGGCACCTCCAATTTCTTTGTACTTGGACATGGCTTTTTCAAACTCATGATGATTAGAAGCTATAACACAACGCTTAAGTAAATAAGCTACCCAAACACCCCTTCCACTTTTCACAATGCTAGCAATATTATTCTGCATATGATGCAAACAATAAGAATTATGACTATTAGGAATTTTTTTTGGAATACTTAACAATAAACCCCAGTGTCTATCACTTAAAAAAGTTAATATTCTATCACAACTGAGAGCGTTCTTTAGGTTTTTTAAAAACCAACTCCAACACTCTTCATTTTCTTTGGGAACAAGAGCCATTGCTTATGGGAAAAAACCTGGAAGAAAAGCAAAAAAAATTAATTCACTGTTTATGTATTACATTTGAAACAACAAAATGCATTATATTTGAAACAGTATTATCTAATAGTAGACAATCACATGAACACTATACCCTCAGCCCAAATAAAAAAGGAAATATCAATTTCCTAGAGGCAATTCGTCCTTTTTAAACAAAATTCTATTTGAATGTGTAGTCTATGCATAAAGGGTAGAAATTGCAAAGATATGATACACAATTCATGCATACAATACAAAGAATTATATTCAAACACCTAAAACATATATGCTTTTATCTTTTCTATATGTTGTTTAAATCATTTGTATACCTTATGTAAGAACTTCAAATAAAGAGAAAAATGATAAATATGTTCAACATGTAGTAGTATCTATGATATATAACTACGGCTTAATATGTTATTTAATTCTTTATATTAAAAGATAAATGCATTTATCTTTTTTAACTCCTATATACAGTAACATTTTGTACATCAAATTAAAGAACATTAAATCTTTTACAGTATTTGTTTTGGATCAAATTTACAATAAGAAGAGCATGGCTGTCCATTGAACAATTGTACCTACTTTGTAACTAGTGCAACTAGATTGAAGATGTTAGAGATAAAAACATATATGCATTTATTGTTTTGAAATATGACAGATTCTGGTAAATCCAGCATAAGCAGTAGGTATCATGATAAACTGAAAAAAATAAAACATCTAGATTATGTATCTATCAAAATAAAAATAAAAAAAACAACCAACATTAATCATCGTTAATTTTCAGTTGAACTAAATTGTGAGTTTGAATTCATTTTTGCAATAATTTCACATGCTAATCCCTAACGTAGAAGAAAATATAATGAATTGAACAACATATTACTACATTTGAAACAACCAAATGCACTATACTATATAACAGTAGACTAATCACTTGAACAAAATGCAGTATGTACACAACAAAATTCACTAGAACAATAACTTAAAGAAATAGTACTATGTAAAAATACAACAGCAAAAAAAAAAAAAATCAAAATCAGTACCTGGATTCCCATTTTTCGCAGTGGCAGCCATCAAAATACCACTTCGCCCTTTCAAAAAGGTAGCATCCAAAAACACCATAGGACGACAATAGTTAAATCCAAATATACATGCCTCATAACATACAAAAACTCTCTCAAATTGATTTGTTTCAGAATCCACATCCATACTTGAATAACTATTTGGGTTATTTCTTTCCAATGCCTTCAAATACCAAACTAATTCATTGTAAGATTTCTTTTCATCACCAAAAATATAATTCATAGCCAATTTCTTACCCTTATAAGCAAAGTACTAGCTTAGCTCCACATCATAATCTCTTCTAAAACTTTTAATGATATCCTTGCCTTTTCTTTTTGGCTTATCATGAATTTGATTGACGATTAAACTTTTCACAAGATCACTATTAATGGTTGGACTACTAAGGGAACGAAATCCACCACCACAAGTATGAATCAAGTTAATGTTTTAACAAACAGTTGGTCCAATTGCTTCAGTTTGCAAGAAGCATGAATCCTAAAAGGACAGCTAGCTACAGCACATCAATCTGTCAATCGTTCCTTACAATTCTTAATATACTGCACTTTAAATCCATTCTTGAAACAATAAGCACTAACTGTTCTACGGAATACAATAGCAGAATCAAACTGTTGACCAAGCCAGTAAAAAATTCCATATTTGAATTCTTCTTCAACAACTCATGTAAATCCTTTTGTTGAGTAAAACCAGAATCTAAATCATCATCATAACCTAACATATTATTACTTGACTCAACACCAACAACTGAAACAGACTTGCTACTTTCACCAACAAATTTATCCATTGAATCATTCTTCAACCGTAGAAAAAAACCAAAAATTCTTCCTTTTTAAACCAAGACAAACACAATATAGCTTGAAGATTACTATCCGTTTCAATAAAGGTAGTCTTTGATTCTCGAATATAAAAAATATCAAAGCATAATGGAGTAAAATTATTCCACTCCTCCCAAATCCTATTCCTAACAGAAGAAATAGAAGCATCCAATCCAAAACGAGCACTAAAACAATTGTTATTGAAATTAAACACAACTATAACAGATGAATCACACCTGCAAAAAAAGATTTAAAAAAATATAACTATGCGAAACTGATCTTAAATAAAAACTAATAGCATAAAACTATTTAAACCATTTTCTATACCACTTTTTGAAAAAAGATAAAACAACTTACCTTTTACAGATCACTATCACTCTTTGGGATAACTTGATTACAACAGTGGAAAATATAACTATGTGAAACTGATCTTAAATATAAACTAATAGCATAAAAATATTTAAATCATTTTCTATACCACTTTTTGAAAAAAGATAAAATAATTTATCTTTTACAGATCACTATCACTCTTTGGGATAACCTGATTACAACAGTGAAAAAACGTTGAGTTCCATTCTAACCCTTACCAACTAAATTTTCAACACCTACCACATCAAACATTCCAACATAACAGCTAACAATAACTACTGTCCTATCATAGTCTAGTACATAAATACCAATTGTCTGATCCTCTTTTAACCAAGTATATTGGGATTATGTTTACAATTTCAAATCCAGCATGGTATATAACTTTAAATCAACCAAAAAAATTGGTACATGGGGAAGAAAAACATTCGTCATGATTGTACCTATTCAAGTTTACATTGTTGAAAAATCATAGGTGAAAAAGATGATCTGTAAAAATATACTTAATGGTGAAAAAGAAGAGCTAAAAAATTATCATAACAAACATGCACTAAGATCAAATATGGTCTTTAAAACACATAATCACATTCGATGGCTGCCAAATTATTACAAGAGCCAGAATGGAATTTTGATACACCATTCTTAAACATCTAAACAATCAGAGTTTAATAGAAAACTAAAGAACAAACAAGGCTAAATACACAGTGCTTGTGTTATCAGAATAAAACAATACCATTCAGAAGCCATTATTCCAACTACATCAAACAAAACCTTCCTCCAATAGATGAAAACAGCTTCCAGTGAAAAGAAACATATAGTAACATCATGAACATCATAAAAAATAGAATTGAGAATGAAAAACAGCAAATAAAATGGAGACTCACCAAATGAAGAAAATCGCCTCACGATTTCCCACAATTAAAGTCGATTTTTATTTGAGAAGAAACTAACGCCTCACGACCGCTTCGATTGCACAAGAAACGACCGTTTTGATTGAACAAGAAACGACCGCCTAATTAACAAGATCGGTAAATTTCAGAAGGTACGTAGTTCTTTGAGAAGATGAAGACGCACGCGCCTAATTTTCGATCGGCAGATTTCAAAAAATACGTAGTTGTTTGAGAAGATGAAGACGAACGCGCCTAATTTCGACGATAAATTTCAGAAGATATTTAGTTGTTTGAGAAGATGAAGATGCACGCCGCACATACTTGTCCTCGAAAATAATAATTTCAAACCCATGTCCTGGAAAAAAATTGGGCTGTATAATTAGGCCCTTCAAACCAATTTCCACTAAATAAAAAGCAGTAAAAAGAAAGAACGCACTGGATTTTATACTGGTTTGGAGTTACCCTACATCCAATCCTGCATCAAGGCAAACACCTCGTACAGATTTTTATTATACCAATGTCGAGATTACAATCCTCACTTTCTAAAGGTCTTAAGGTACCCTTTTGTCTTCGATTCTAGTGCAAAATCTCTTGATTTACAGGACACAAGATCACCAAATTGATTCCTTGGCACAACCACTCCTTATAGAGAGACTCAATAAAAAGTTGATTACAAATTGATCCTATAACTTTGAACAACATTTTGATCTTCGAGAGAGGGCAGAGAATCAAGCGAGAATGAGATTCTAATTTGATTCACTTGAGAATTCGGCAGAATTTTGGCACGATCTTAAAAATATGAAAATTTTAGAATATGGATTTTTGGAGAAGTAGTGAAGAAAATAAGATAATAGTCAGTTAAAAAATTCGTTTTTGAATGCTCTATATGGACAAGTAACGATCATAACCATTCGTGAAGAGATTTAAACGAATAGGCACTTCTTTTGAAAACTGAAACTTCTGAATTTAACGGCCACCATGTTGACATGGGGTATACCACGATGTTGACATCCCTTTGTTAAAAACAGTGTAAAATTTGTTTTGAAAATGGTATTGAAAGGAAAACAAGGTAAAATGATTCTGGAGAAAATAAACTAATTTTCCTATGTTTTAAAATAAAGAAGAGTAGAAAAATATATTTTTAGAATGTATATATAAATTTGATTTTAAATCTCAAGTATATATATATTATAAAGAATATTTAGAAATCAGTATATGTTAAAAAAACGAAGTTTAAAACAAAAGTTCATTTAAAAACAAAAACAAAGAATATTTTAAGGCTAAAACATCTTTTTTTTGAAAATCATTTGAAAAGATAATTTTTAAGGATAAAATATTTTGAAAAGTAGTTTTGAAAATCATTTTGGAAAACATTTTGAAGTATTTGCAAGCTTCTTCCTGCAAATATTTCATCACATCAGGACTTGAGAACTTGTACAAAAGCAGGATGTTCGTGGGTTTTTAAACCACTTATCGTTGGTTTGGAAGCTACTTGTCGTGGGTTTGTAAGCCACTAAGAAGGTAGAAATGGGTTCCATCTCAAATGAAATTTGGAATAAAGATTTCCGTGCTATTATGAAGTTTTAACAAAACTAGACACTTATCTTGAAATCTTGATCTTGATACTCATGAGTCTTCAAACTTGATTTCTTCATTCTTGACCTTTATACTGTGCAGTCTTCAATAATCAGTACCTGCCTTATACATATCCTGCATAATAACATTCATATATATCTAGACAATAGTGTTAGTATATAAGTTATAATAAAATAAGTTACAAAGGTTGTTTTCGTAAAAACCACTATCTCCAGTTCCTAATAATCCTCTCCACTTTGTCTTGAATACACTCCATTGGCCTAGTTTTCACCTAGAAAAACAAGAGCCGATCAGGATCCATAACATATTGCAAACTCAACCATGCTTTCCTAAGCATCAAAGCTTTGACTCTCTGGCCCAACCCATACTGCATTACTCTCGCTCACCATATCTGACCACATCACCCTCATTATTACTTGGGGAAAAGAGGAAGTCCATAGGGCATGCACCATTAAAATTTTCAATCGCTGGTCTTCTCACCCTTCTTTTAAAAATTTGTTATTACAGACATGGAATTCATATCACTCAGGGAATGCAATGCATAGACTCACTCTCAAACTAAAGGATCTTAAAATGCTTCTCAAAATTTGGTCTAGAGATACATTTTGCAAAGGCAGCAAGCTGTTTGATATAATAAGAGAACAACTTGCATAAGTGCGGCTTGCCATGCTTGATGATCCTCTTAACTCTTATCTTGCACTCCAGGAACAAGATCTATGCATCAATCTTCACAAGCCCTACAAACCGAAGCACTTATGGCTAGACAGTAAGCTTAGTCAAACAAGAAAAGGATGGTGGTAGAAATTTTTCTTATTTTCATAACTCTCTGCATATCGAATAAGCAAACTCCAAGGTCTTTTGTATCAACGACTCTAATGGGATCCCTTGCCAAACAATGGAGGACATCGACCGCACTTTCAAAGAATATTTCTCTTCCATTCTAGCCAACCCCATCCCTTATCACCCTGATCTATCTACCTTTTACCACCTCAAGCTACCATACCTATCTCAATAGATAGCTACTAGCCAAGTTTCAAAATTCGCCAATGATGAAATTCTAGTCATTATTAAGTCATTGAATATGTAACGACCCAGATTTTGAATAATTTAATTGAAAATATTTAATTAATTTTAAATATTTGAATGATGGTTTGACTTGAATTACAAATTATCAGAATGAAATTGGCAATTAAAATTTAAAATTTAATCTATTTAAAGTTGAAAATTTCAAGTTTAATCAGAGAAATATATTTGAATTTAAATTTGAGTTGGGATTTATAAATAATGTAAAGGAAATTCGCTTTGAAATTTTAAAATATAGAATCTTTGGATTTTAAAAATCAAATTTATCTTATTCAATTAAATTTAAGGCTCTACATTTTTTTGACATTTGATATGATATATGCAAATGAATGTAGTATAGATAATGATGTTTAAAAAGGAATAAATTTATCAATAAAAAATTAAAAAGATATATAATAATAATATAAAACAAAGCAAAGGGAAGTGAAGATTGCAAAGGAACATAGACATAGTACACAGCATAATACATCTCAGCCGAAATTCAAGGCAAGAAACAAGTTGTTTAAATAATAGAACAAAAGAGAAGAAAGGACTTAGGCATTTAATGCCACATCCTCTCAGCATGTCCAAGATCCTCTCAGCTGAGATTTAGTTTATAAAAGCATCTTTAGTCAAACCAGAGGAAAAAAATATCTGTACAAACTGTCTTTTTATATAGATATGTAAGTAATTCATCCTATTCCATTTGTTCAGTAAGAAAGCAAAGCAAAGCAAAAAAAAACAACAAGAAGAAAATAAACAATGGCGGCTTCGTTCTTGTTCGTCCTTTTTTTCCTAATTAGGCTTTTCAAAAATCGAAGACGCGACCTCAAGCTTCGTCAATCGTTCGTCCTTGAGGATCACGGCTTCGACTCTTCATCTATTCGAACACGCTGCTCCAATTCGCGTCAGGCAAAGGTGAGTAATTTTAATTACTCATATCTAATTCAAGTCGATTTCATATATACATATACATACATATATATATATATGTGATTTTGCGGATTTGCATGGTTTTGATGATTTTTGATTTGAGTTTGGTGATGTTGTTTTGTTCGACTTTCGGCCTTGTTCGATTGATCAGCTGTTTTATGTATTCGATCATTAACGGTTGCTTTAATTTCTTTGTTGGTTTTTTTTTGAAAATACTACCTCTAACTTTGTTCGATTCTAGCCCTGACCACCTCGGCTTTGAATTGGTGATAAACTTCGGTTTTGATAAAATTGGTTGAATTTTGTTTTGTGCTTCAATACGTTTCTCACCTGACTTTGGCTGGTGATAGTGTTGGCCTTGGCTTTGGCTTGATTTTAACGAAATGATTTCGTTCGTCATTGGTGAAACTGGAATTTTGAAATTTCTGATTTCTTGTAATCCATGGCTAGATGACTTCATAGGAATTTAGTCAGCTGACTTTATGTAAGCTATTATCTGACTTGTTCATTTTCTCTGTTCTTGATTCGACCCGTAGTTGTCTTCGACTGCAAGCTTAATTTTGTGAAAGTATTTTAGATGGGAATGTATTTTGACTTTGCAATTGCTTTAAGTATTTGACTTTGGTCATTTTTGGAACTTGCTGTTCATTTCTATGATTCATTTTGATGTTGTGTATATCCTGATATCTGTCAGATGATTGCATATAGCCATGGCTATGTCACTCCTATGCTTTTTAAAATCCCTTATGCATTTGCTATTTGGATCAATTTGTACTCCGTGCACTATCGTGTACTGTTTTTTTGGGCTTGAGCATTTTTGTAGATTAACCGCAACTTCAGTTTGCATGTTTAATATGCAGATGCACTTGAGTATTTACGTTTGTGATTGTTTCCACTTTTACTGGCTAGTTGGAGTACTTCGTTGTTTGCACTGATCTGTATTGATTCCACTTGATTTTTAGTGTAGTTGTTGTTGCTTCTGTACATTTGCATGAGTCACTTGTAACCGCTGTTACATGTTGTTCGGTCTCGTTGACTTCGACATTGTTTATGATTGCTGCATTTGCACTAGATTATGCAGTGACATAAGCACACTTTGTTGTTCGGTCTGTTGTCGAGCTTGCATTTGATCTGGAGATCCATTGGTGGCCATATTGGCTTCACTACATCTTTATTTACCTGTACATTTGAGTCTGGTCTTGCATCATGTGTAGCCATTGTTATATATACTTTGGGTTCTGATTTGCATTCCAATTTCATTTAGTTGGCTCTGGACTCTGATCAATTTGCACTGCTTATACTAGCTGTATTCATGTGTGTCTGCAGCATTATGTAGTAGATCATCCCTTTTTCACTATGATTCCTCTAGCCTGTTTTCATTTTTCCTGGACTTTGGCCATTTTGATTTTTGACTGACTTCAGCATGACCTGAGTTTTGTTTTGACGATTTCACCGTGACTTCGGTTTTACCTTGCTGTTTTGTTTATTTTTTTTTTTTACTCCGGTCAGTTGCTTTGAATAGTTCGACATTGACTTCGACTTGGTCTTTTGGAGTTGTAGCTTGCACTGTGCATTAATGTGCTTGTTATGTTGCCATATTGATCCCTCTGTTTGCTTTGGCATCATTTGATTATGTGATGTTGCATCACTTGATGTTGCCTTGTTCCCTGACCTTTGTTGCCTCTATTCATTGGGTTGCACATGTTTCATTGGCACTTTGTTGCTTCCCTGACCTGTGCATTCCATTCTCGTGTGTTCATCCCTGTAGTATATCCTGATGCTTGAATTTCGCTATTGTACATTAATGTGCCTCTTTGTGTATTTATGGTCTGATCATTATTTGGTCTTGCCAGCTTGATGGCATTTGATCTTGCCTGGTTTTTCCTTTATTGGTGCTCGAGTCTGATACATTGCATTGATGCATTGTATTCATTTGCATTTGGTCACTGTGCTTCACTGGTGACATTATTTTCTAGTGAGGCTGATCTGCGTCTTTTTCTGTTGTGTGTTATGGTGCCATATCCTTGGTGCTCTCACCTTCAGTTTGCTATCTTCCTGTAGTGTACCACTGCTGTCATCTTCTCTTGACAATTTGGAACTTGACTGTGGCGTTCTTGTGGTGACCGCAGTTTCGTTTGTATGCAGTCTTGCCCTTGTTGGTTTGCATTGCATTGATGCAATTGGATTTGCTTTTTTCTAATTACACTTGAGTTGAATCCAGCTTAAATGCTCGGGTTTGACCTTGTGCTCGTTTGTGAACTTTCATTGGGCTTTTGTGCATTTCATCACTGTACCGGCGAGGCAGTGCACGCGTGCGTGTACTGCAGCGAATTCAGAATCTGCCATTTTAAATTGATTGATTTCAATTGATGAAATTGTTTCGTGCTGCCAATTCAATATTTTTGATATTGTATTCTGATTTGGTTTGATTTGATCATTTTATTGCTGTCTAATTATCTATCTGATAATTAGATTATGAGTTTCTAATTATTTTCTTAATAACTAGATTTTGTTGTTAATTGTCGTTTAGGCAATTATGTTGTTTTCTAATTATCTTCATTGATGATCTTTTCATTTATCTTGTTGATGATTTGATTCTGCTGATTTGTTGTTTAACACTGTTAAGTGTTATATTTACCGTTATCCGAATTCTTTATTAAAAGGGTCGGATAGACGAGAATTATTGTGACTGTTGTCTATTTGATTATTATTGCCTCTATGCACTAAAAATATGAGTTTGAATTAGACTGACCCACGTATTATTTTCTTTTGAATGTAATACTCGGGTCAGACTGAGTGTTTTGCAGCTTGAAGGTTTTCGGGCAGCGAAGTTAGAGAGAGGGGGAAAACGCTTACTTTAGTTCGGGGATTTTGTACTTAAAGAAATATTCCGTTGTATAAATTCAATACATTGTATAAACTCTGATATTTGTAAGAAAATAGAAAGGTTCATTTTTTTGCGAAATATTATTATTCTGTGGCTGATTCTGTTTAAACTCTTTAATCTAAATAACAATCCGTCATTTTGAACGTTTCAAGTTGGTTTAATTACCGACTTGGGGCGGTCAAAAGGGCAGGATGTTACAAAAGTGTTATCAGAGCTTTGGTTTATACAAAGCTTAGTTTATGACATTTAATACGAATAGTCACTAGGATCACTCTAAAGAAAGCGTTTTTCAAATCTAAAGAAGTATAAAATTGTTTTTTTTTGAAAAATAAAAGGTATTTTGAAAATTCAAATCCTTTTCGAAAATCTCCCTCTCTAAATTTAGGTTTACGATAGTTTCTCTTCAGCAAGGTCTCCTTAGATTTGAGTCCCGATCATTCGAAAACCCATTATCGAATTGCTGAGATTTATGAAAAATAAAATATAAGTTAAGTGAATTAATGAATTCGTTTAAATCAAATATTTTGAATATGTCCAAAGTAATAATTGAGAAATAAAACGACATGTCAATTTAGTTATAGCAAGGGGATCATTGAACCATAACTTGGGAATTTGATTCTGAATTCTTTTGAAAATTGATTTCAAATGTTTTGAAGAACAATACTAGTAGTATATACAGGAGAAAAAAAATTTAAGTAATTTTTCAAAATATTTTCGAAAATAATAAAATTAAATAATTGTTGTTTTTATGTTCCAAGCAAGGTTTGATATGCAAGTATTTATATATATGTATATTTCAAATGTTTGAAATAAAATCCGAAGTTGAATCTCAAGTTTGGTTGAATAATAATCCTATATATCAGGATAATGTACATTTGCAAATTGTCTTGGGGAAATGATTGATTAATCCAACCTTTGCTAATAAGGATTGCAAATTTTAATAGGAAACTTCGAAAGCATCTAGTTAATGTGGAGATATGAATCTAATGGAACCAAGCCGATGAATGGCTTACTAAAGAACTCGTTGATTATTTTGGAAATAGAAAGCAAATGCAAGGTTCAAATGGGATTTAGATTTCAAATTTGAAGTTTGTCAACATGATGATCCATAATGGGTTTAATAGATTCAGTGATGAATTTGAATTTAAACGTAGTGAAGTGGAAAACTTAATATTGGAAAGTTTGAAGTCAGTTTAAAACTAATATTGTGAAAAGTATGTGGAATTCAAACTATGAATTAAGTCGAAGTTGAAAAAGTTAAATGGGAAATTTGAAAAATTAGTTTAACTTGAAATGTTTCAAAAAGATTGAATCTTGAGTTAAATTGAGTTTAACTTCGACACCAAAAACAATATAAGTTGAGTTTTGAATTTCGGATGGTCGGTTTGGATTGTATGTCTAACATTGTGAATTGATGACATAGCAATTGATCTCTATTAAATATATATCTGTTTGGTGGTGGAGAATTTATTCTCTTAGCTATATACACCCTTCTCTGAGACGTACGAGCTCAGAGGTTATATATTGGTAGACATCAATTATGTGTCGAGAATTGACAATGTAACGTAAAATCCAAATCAAGTGTGAAGTCGATAATAAATTGAATTATGAATATGAATTGAGTTTGAGATGACCTTAAACTTCCAAATCGATTTAGAGGAAAATTTTAAATTGGTAATGAGATGGAAAATTCAGGAATCCTCGATTTGTTATGGATATGGGATATGGAGGTTTTTGGAACTTATATATGAGAATGCAGTAAATTCGAAAACCATCAGTTTGGAAAGTAATTGTTATGGAAATCTTATGTAAGTTTACATAGGTATGATATGTACGAAATGTGAAATGAAGTACTATATATATGACATTACGTTTTCTAAACTGAGGATATGGAAAAGTACCTTCCATTGAAAATTTGTGAAGGTGTTAGAACTCGGTATGAGTGTCCATTTGAAATTCGTAGCTACGTAGAATTTCCATAAGTTGGAGTGTCCATTTAAATTGGAATCCCTCGTGATGGGATCATGTTGATTGATGATGATGTATACTAGCGTAATTCGAGGGGTGTGATGCCTACAGTTACAAGCGATTCCACTGGGATAGTGGCGCAACCGCCGTCTAAACTGCGATCTAGATGCCATAGCGAAATTCGAGGGACGAGATGCCTATGGTTACAAGCGATTCCACTGGGATAGTGGCGTAACCGCCGTGTGAACTGCGATCAATGGCAACAACCATGGCGAAATTCAAGAGATGTGAAATCTACAGATTACAAGCGATTCTACTGGGATAGTAGCGTAACCGCCGAGTAACTGTGATCCATGGGGGAACGTGCTTTCCATGTCCATTTTTAAAAGGATTTCTAAGTATTTTCACTGGGAGTTGAAGCAAGTATATTTAGTACTTGGATATTTTTAGTCCTACGCCTGGCCAGCGTATGCCTAATGTCTATAAGAACGACGATAGACTTGTTAAACTTCGAGTTAGTAAGTATTTTCAAAACTTTAAATAGCAAATCAATAGTATGAAATTAAAATTACATAATTCCAACCTAATAAATTAAGGAAGAAGATCTTTAAAACGTCTTGGAAGTCCACAGCTTTGGAAAAGATGTAATATGCAAATCTCTAACATGAAGAATTTCAAGTTTAAATATGAGTGGTTATAAACCAAAATAGTGAATTGAAAACAAATTTGAATAGAATGAATTGGAATTTGTAATGAAGTAGTAATTGGAACTAATTTAAAATAGTGCAGTAGTAAATGAAAGTTAATCGATAAAATTCAATATTCGGAAGATAAATTGAAATCAAATAGAATTAAAATTGTGAATTGAATTCAAACGAAATTTGAAATGTAAAATTGAATGAAAATGAACATATAACTTCAATAGGGAAGTAAAAGTGTATAAAAAGCATATATTGAAATTTTTTGTAATGGAATTGGCAAAATGATTTGAATGTTGGAATTGGATACTACTATTAGCAGGATATACAGGTGTATAAAAGGAATTGGAAATTTTTGATTCGAAGATAAAAATTGAATTGCTCGACAAAAAGGTACGTATTTCAATTTCAGTATGAATTTGATGATTTTCTTGTCTAGCCGCTTGGCCTTTTCTTTTCTTTTTGAAATTGGGGGCCCAATGTGGCATTTTATAGTCGTACCGAGTTAGCCGCGCAAAGGAGACGTTAGCGAAATTTTTCGAAAATTTAAAGTGTTAGAAAAATTTTGAGAAAATTTTGAAAGTTTAAAATTTGAATTTAAATTTGAATTGAGAAGGAAACAATGTTGTTTGAAACTTATAATTGAAGTTGGAAAGTTAATTGAAATGATAATGGATCTTTAATAAAAAGATTTAGGTTAGTAAGTTGATAAAACTATTTGGATTGTGAAAAATAGTAGACGAGTTAAGGACCATTTTTCCTAACTTGTAATTTCGGGACGAAATTCTTTTAAGGGGGGAAGGTTGTAACGACCCAGAATTTTGAACAATTTAATTGAAAATATTTAATTAATTTTAAATATTTGAATGATGGTATGACTTGAATTTCAAAATATCAGAATGAAATTGGCAATTAAATTTTAAAAATTTAATCCATTGAAAGTTGAAATTTTCAAGTTTAATATGAGAAATATATTTGAATTTAAATTTGAGTTGGGATTTATAAATAATGTAAAGGAAATTTGCTTTGAAATTTTAAAATATAGAATCTTTGAATTTTAAAATCAAATTTATCTTATTCAATTAAATTTAAGACTCTACATTTTTTTGACATTTGATATGATATATGCAAATGAATGTAGTATAGATAATGACGTTTAAAAAGGAATAAATTTTATCAATACAAAATAAAAAAAAAACAAAGCAAAGGGAAGTGAAGATTGCAAAGGAACATAGACAAAGACAGCATAATACATCTCAGCCGAAATTCAAGGAAGAAACAAGTTGTTTATGTACAAAATAATAGATAAAAGATAAGAAAGGACTTAGGCATTTAATGCCACATCCTCTCAGCATGTCCAAGATCCTCTCAGCCGAGATTTAGTTTATAAAAAACATCTTTAGTCAAACCAGAGGGAAAAAAAATATCTGTACAAACTGTCTTTTTATATAGATATGTAAGCAATTCATCCTATTCCATTTGTTCAGTAAGAAAGCAAAGAAAAGCAAAAAAAACAAGAAGAAAATAAACAATGGCAGCTTCCTTCTTGTTCATCCCTTTTTTCCTAATTAGGTTTTTCAGAAATCGTAGACGCGACTTCAAGCTTCGTCAATCGTTGGTCTGTTGAGGATCACGGCTTCGACTCTTCATCTATTCGAACACGCTGCTCCAATTCGCATCAGGCAAAGGTGAGTAATTTTAATTACTCACATCTAATTCAAGTCGATTTCATATATATATATATATATATATATATATATATATATATATGTATGTATATGTATATATGTATGTATATGTATATGTATATATATATGTGATTTTGGGGATTTGCACGGTTTTGATGATTTTTGATTTTAGTTTGGTGATGCTGTTTTGTTCGACTTTCGGCCTTGTTCGATTGAACAGTTGTTTCATGTATTCGATCATTAGCAGTTGCTTTAATTTCTTTGTTGATTTTTTTTGAAAATACTACCTCTAACTTTGTTCGACTCTAGCCCTGACCACCTCGGCTTTTAATTGGTGATAAACTTCGGTTTTGATAAAATTGGTTGAATTTTGTTTTGTGCTTCAATTCGTTTCTCACCTGACTTTGGCTGGTGATAGTGTTGGCCTCGGCTTTGGCTTGATTTTAACGAAATGATTTCGTTCGACTTTGGTGAAATTCAATTTTTGAAATTTCTGATTTCTTGTAATCCATGGCTAGATGACTTCATTTGACTTTAGTCATCTGACTTTGTGTAAGCGATTCTTTGACTTGTTCATTTGCTCCGGTCTTGATTCGACCCGCAGTTGTCTTCGACTGCAAGCTTAATTTTGTGAAAGTATTTTAGATGGGAATGTATTATGACTTTGCAATTGCTTTAAGTATTTGACTTTGGTCATTTTTGAAACTTGCTGTTCATTTCTATGATTCATTTTGATGTTGTGTATATCCTGATATCTGTCACATTTGCCTGAGTCACTTGTAACTGCTGTTACATGTTGTTCGGTCTCATTGGCTTCGACTTTGTTTATGATTGCTGCATTTGGGCTAGATTGTGCAGTGACATGAGCACACTTTGTTGTTTGGTCTGTTGTCGAGCTTGCATTTAATCTGGACATTCATTGGTTTCCATATTGGCTTCACTACATCTTCACTTACCTGTACATTTGAGTCTGGTCTTGCATCATGTGTCGCCATTGTTACATATACTTTGGGTTCTGATTTGCATTCCAATTTCATTTAGTTGGCTCTGGACTCTGATCAATTTGCACTGCTTATACTAGCTGTATTCATGTGTGTCTGCTACATTACGTAGTAGATCATCCCTTTTTCACTATGATTCCTCTGGCATGTTTTCATTTTTCCTGGACTTTGGCCATTTTGATTTTTGACTGACTTCAGCATGACCTGAGTTTTGTTTTGACGATTTCACCGTGACTTCGGTTTTACCTTGCTATTTTGTTTCTTTTTATTTTTTTTACTCCGGTCAGTTGCTTTGAATAGTTCGACATTGACTTCGACTTGGTCTTTTGGAGTTGTAGCTTGCATTGTGCATTCATGTGCTTGCTGTGTTGCCATATTGATCCCTCTGTTTGCTTTGGCTTCATTTGATTATGTGATGTTGCATCACTTGATGTTGCCCTGTTCCTTGACCTTTGTTGCCTCTGTTCATTGGGCTGCACATGTTTCATTGGCACTTTGTTGCTTCCCTGACCTGTGCATTCCATTCTCGTGTGTTCATCCCTGTAGTAAATCCTGATGCTTGAATTTTGCTGTTGTACATTAATGTGCCTCTTTATGTATTTATGGTCTGATCATCATTTGGTCTTGCCTGCTTGATGGCATTTGATCTTGCCTGGTTTTGCCTTTGTTGATGCTCGAGTCTGATACATTGCATTGATGCATTGTATTCATTTGCATTTGGTCACTGTGCTTCACTGGTGACATTATTTTCTAGTGAGGCTGATCTACGTCTTTTTCTGTTGTGTGTTGTGGTGCCATATCCTTGGTGCTCTCACCTTCAGTTTGCTGTCTTCCTGTAGTGTACCACTGCTGTCATCTTCTCTTGACAATTTGGAACTTGACTGTGGCGTTCTTGTAGTGACCGTAGTTTCGTTTGTATGCAGTCTTGCCCTTGTTGGTTTGCATTGCATTGATGGAATTTGATATGTTTTTTTCTAATTACACTTGAGTTGAATCCAGCTTAAATGCTCGGGTTTGACCGTGTGCTCGTTTGTGAACTTTCATTAGGCTTTGTGCATTTTATCACTGTATTGGCGAGGCAGTACACGCGTGCGTGTACTACCGCCAATTCAGAATCTGCCATTTTAAATTGATTGATTTCAATTGATGAAATTGTTTCATGCTGCCAATTCAATATTTTTGATATTGTATTCTGATTTGGTTTGATTTGATCATTTTGTTGCTATCTAATTATCTATCTGATAATTAGATTATGAGTTTCTAATTATTTTCTTAATAATTAGATTTTGTTGTTAATTGTCGTTTAGGCAATTATGTTGTTTTCTAAATTATCTTCATTGATGATCTTTTCATTTATCTTGTCGATGATTTGATTCTGCTGATTTGTTGTTTAACACTGTTAAGTGTTATATTTACCGTTATTCGATTTCTTTATTAAAAGGGTCGGATAGACGAGAATTATTGTGACTGTCGTCTATTTGATTATTATTGCCTCTATGCACTAACAATCTGAGTTTGAATTAGACTGGCCCGTGTATTATTTTCTTTTGAATGTAATACTTGGGTCAGACCGACTGTTTTGTAGCTTGAACGTTTTCGGGTAGCGAAGTTTGAGAGAGTGGGAAAATGCTCACTTTAGTTCGGGGATTTTGTACTTAAAGAAATATTTCGTTGTATAAATTCAATACGTTGTATAAACTTTGATATTTGTAAGAAAATAGAAAGATTCATTGTTTTGCGAAATATTATTATTCTGTGATTCTGTGGCTGATTCTGTTTAAACTCTATAAATTAAATAACAATTCGTCATTTTGAACGTTTCAAGTTGGTTTAATTACCGACTAGGGGCGGTCAAAAGGGCGGGATGTTACAGAATACAACTAGTTGTGGTGGCTTAATGGCTACAATGTAACATTCTTCGGAGAGCACGGGTATACTATAGGAGCAAGTGTGACTAGTGCAATCAAATTTTTTTCTTCTTCCAGAAGTAGACTTCCAATGGTTGTTAATGCAACTGCCATTACCTTTATACCCAAAAAAGATAGCCCCTCTTCAGTTTCAGACATTCAACTAATAGCATGCTGCAACTCGACATACAAAATAATTTTTAAGATCATTGCCTATAGATTTCAAGCTATCCTCCCTAATGTTAAAATTAGGTGGCATTCATCCCTACTACATCCATTAGTGATCACATACTACTCATCCAAGAACTATTAAGACGCTATGACAGATCTAATATCTCCCTTAGATGTATTTTAAAGCTGGATATCAAAAAACTTTTGACTCTATTTCTCGGGCTTTAATAATTGGCATTTTATCCAGAATGAACAACCCTAAACCTTTCATATCTTGGATTTTCACATGTATCTCCACCCACTACTACTCCATTAATATAAAAGGATGTCTACATGGTTTATTTAAGGGCACACAAGGAATTTGATAAGATGACCCTATTTCTCCTTGCATTTTTTTCATGATCACGGTAGTCATGAATTTTTTGATACTTGAGTATGTTTGCAACAAGGAACTCTAACTCCATCCGAAATGCAACAACCCACTCACCTTCTTTTTGTCGATGACTTGGTTATCTTCACTATTCCCACCATCCAAAATATACAGGCTATCTTAGAAATTCTATAAAAATTTCATACCCTCACTGGTCTATAACTAAACCTATCCAAATCACAAGTTCTTATTGCAGGCATCAACTCCATAACCAAGGAAAAAATCATCCGACGATCCTCACTACAAGAGATGCCACTTGATTCCCAATATCTAGGTGTTCCACTCATAACTTCCAAAATCATTATAGTTAAATGCCTTCCTCTCTTTGAGAAAATAACGGCAAAATTCTCTATATGGCCCAATACAAAATTAACTCAAGTGGGTAGAGTAAGTATATCACATTCTATTTTTGTGGCCATGACAACATATTTGACGAGGCACTACATACTTCCTTCCAATTAATTTGCATGGTGAACGGTGCCATTAATAGGTTCCTATGGTATGTAGACCCCTTCTCAAAAAAGTTGACCCCCGTATCCCTCCAAAAATATGTCAATAAAAAGGCAAGGGGCTTGGAGTAACCAATCCCAAACTATGAAACATTGCTGCCATGTCTACTTATTTTGAAAAACTCTTCTCATACAAAGAAAATCTATGGTCTAAATAGGTCCATAATGATATCATTAAATAGAATGATTTTTGGACCATGCAGATTCCTCAACAATCAAGTTGGAGTTGGAGAAACATTCTTAAACTCAAAGCCACCATTCTCCTACTAATGTAATGCAACCCCTTAAAGAGTCCTGATCTTAAATTCTAGAGTGCTCCATGGGCACTTCTAGACTTAATTCTCAAAAATATGCTTGATCATTCCCTGCGAGCCCAAACTAGTATCCCTCAAAATACTTTAGCTTCTAGGTTCATTAATGGAAACCAAGTTGAACTGCCATACTCTAGTTATTTTTCTATAAGACACGTATGGCATATAATTCCCTCAAATACCTTACCTTCATCTGATCAACATGTGCTCTTAACTCACAGCCTCAAGAAACATTTTATTGCCCTTATTTACAAGGCATTATGAAATAACTCTTCGTTTTTCCATGGGCATCCCGCATTTGGATAATGGAAAGTACAACAAAGGAAAATTTATTTCTGTGGAAGGTAATGGCCAATGGGTTGCACACCAAATCAAAATTGATGGATATAGGCATGATTACAATGATACTTGCCTTATCTATCATGATAGACTGGAAACAAACATTCACTTATTCTTTAAATGTACCAATGTCGGAATAATATGGGCCTGAATCATATTTAATGGAAGATTTCATAATCCTTCATCTGACACTAAGACAGAATGGTTTAACATATACAAATCCATTAGATGAAAGACACCCAAAATTGATGCTCTCCTTAGGATCTTGAAATGTTTTTCATACTCTGTCTAGGATGAGAAAACAAATGGATAATTACTAACTCCGGTATGACTCATGTGGAACTCTATCAAACCATCCATTAAAGGATCTTGAAGAAGTTGTGCAAAATGTCTACTTAATATGTATAACCTATTCAGGTTTTTTTGTAAATTTTCCTCCTTTAGTTATCTTCTATAAATGTTAATATTTTTAAAGTCATGTTTGGACTGTATGTAAATGTTTTGCTTATCAATATATCAGGCCGGGCTCCCTTATTCCAATTACCTTTGGAAAATAATAATCTTGAGGTGATAATGTTACACAATTCTCTCAACTTGAGAATACTATGGAACTTTGTTATGGATACTCCACTTTGATATTGTTAAATCATGGCATGACATCCATCGAACGACTATAATTGAGTTTGAGTTGAACCATTGGATGTGAAAAATTATCAATAGAGAATTCATCTCCTCAAGTATATGAGGTTAGTGTCACGATCAACTATAATAAACTAGAAGTTAATGTCTCTATCCACAGCGGCACAGTTAATAATGAATGTTATTACTAAACCATGTCTCTTTTATAGACCAACCGAGTAGAACATGAATGATGAAACATAATTCTATAAGTCATAGTGTGATATAGTGTTAATGAAGAGAATTAGTGTAAAGAAATCGCTACTAAAAGGTACATCTTAATACCATAAAATTTGATTTTACCAAAAAGATGTACAAGTGATAAATTCGGCCAAACTGACATACTACTAGCTAAGTTGAAGGGTGAATGTTAATATTCAAATTGGTCGATATTAATTGCTGACTAAATTTACACCTGCAAGTCGCACAACCTTTTTGATGAATACTTTGAAATACCACATGTTTTAATTAAGTTATAATTATTACACATTAACTGAATTAACTAATAGTTAGGAAATATTTATTATTTGTATATTTGATGTATTGGTGCCATCCGTAATTTTATCGATGCCATTAATTGTTAATGGGATGCGTGTGTACAAGTTATACATGTACAAATCAATATACAGTATCGACACACGTTTAAACTAGATTTAAATGTGGTTAATTACTAAACCGGTTGAGCGTATATAACGACTTAAAATGCCCTATGTCTGGTCATCCATGGGTGTAGTAAAGAAGGAGTCAATTTTGAATTTCGGATCTATAATTTGGTAAAAGGTAGATTAGAAAATTAAGGAGAATAATTCTTCTTAGCTCTCTCTGTAAAGCCATCTTAACTCATTACTATTTAACTGGCCTTTTTCTTTTATCTCTTGCCTCCACCTTGGTCCTATGTTCTTATACTCCTTGGTAGAAAATATTTGTTCGAATATTGATCAAATTAAGTACAAAACATGGTACTCTCGATTTTTGCAACATTCAAAGGCTGATTCCAGATGAATCTATGAGTTATTTAATCAATCAAAGTATATTCAAAGGCGACATATAATTAGGTAATATTTCATTGTTTATGATTTACATCCTATCATTTTTAACATAGACATATCATTCGTCAAACAAGTTTATATGCATAACTATTGTCCATCTTATTAGCATATTATTATAAATCTAATTAGATCTGTAGGCTTCATTATTTATATTACATCATTTTATTAAAAAATTCAAACATACAATAATATTCGAAAATTTATATAAATATTTTTTATTTTGAAACATTAGTTTTAATTAATCTAAATTGATTTATATCCAAATGTAAATATAAAAATATGGATATACAAATTTGTTTGAAAAATTACTTTCTGCATAAATTTGTTTTCAGCAACAAAAATTTATTATTTTTGAAATAAGATAGTATTTTTATGTATTTTTTATCTATATTTTTTAATGTAACATATATTTATTAATATGTATATGTATATTTATAAATTAAGAATTTTAGTTTTATAAATTTCGTGTTTTTATATATTACATATAGATTTGAAAATATTATTGTAAAGCGTTTTTTATTTGCAAACAAACACATATTTTACAATTTATCAATTGCTTTAACACTATATATATAATAAATAATATTATTTTCAAAAATAACATGTTATTTAGTTATTATAATACTTTTTTTAAATCTTAATTTATTATGTTTGATTTTATTTTAAATTTATAGTTCTAAATCTAGTTTTTAAATTGTTATACTAAGTAAACTAATGAGATTTTTTAAAATGGATTTTATTTAAATTTATTAAATTATTCAAAATTAATTATTTTCATTTAAAAAAATTAAATTTAAATATATGTATGTGTGTATGTATATATGTTAAAATTGTTTTAGAGTAGGCATATAAAGGCGACTACGTCCGTTGTGGTGTGAATCCCATATCCTAATATGTACACATTAACCATGTACAAAATACATATATATTGCATATGCACAATACTCACATGAGTATATTGGATATACTCAAATTTAATTCAAATTTATTTCCATTATTTAATCAAATTGATAAATTAAATAACATAAGATTTTATTAAAATAAAATTTAGATTAGATCTAAAATTAATTTAGACATCATAGGCCCAACAAGAACAAAACGAAGGATTTTTTTTGAAATCTACCATATTTTTCCACTGTGACCCGATCTGGTTCTAACAACAATATCATAGCCTAATAGCCTATGTGGTCTAAATTAGCAGTATTAGAGCTAACTTGTTAAAGCCTACCCATTTGTAGGGTGTTTGGGAAGGCAGTGTCTAAGGTTAGAATTTGTTAATCAAATACCCTACCATACCTGCCTATTGGCTTGGCCAAAAGGGTAATGTAAGCACAAAAATTATCCTAAATATAAAGGCATGAATTGATTTTGGGTTTTAGGCTAATTTTCCAGAATCAATTTTAAAAGTTTAAGTTATATTTCAAATGTAGAAGATATGTTTAAAATACAAAAGATATGTTATAAAATATTTTTTGCACAATTATTTCAAAAACAAACAAGTTATTTCAAAATTTTATCCTAATTAATTAGATAAATAAATAAACAATTAATAAAAGGTTAATTAATTAAATTAAAACATATATAATGATATATGTATTTATCTTAAAATATTTAAGGTAAATGATGATAAAAAGTTTGAATTCAATAAATTTCATTTTAATTAAAAATCGTTTTAATTAATTAAATTAATTAAAAGTTAACTACTAAGTGATACACATGTTCAATGATACGTGTATATAACTACTATAAATGTTATAGTCTATATTCATCTTTAAGTTGTTTGGGATGAATAAACATAACTCGGTGGTTGAAATTTAAATTAAATTAAATTGTCAATCAAATAATTTTTTAATTGACTATGATTTAATTAATTAATCATGGTTTAATTAATAAAATTAAAATTAAATTCAATACGATTTATGTAACGACCCATAAATTTTCGATAATTAAATTAGCTAATTTAAAAGATTTCTTGATTTAGTGTTAGAAAAAAAAATTGTAAGTCGTTTGGAATAGTAATAACTAGAATGAAATGCAACCAATTTCATCTAAGTTAATTATTTATGAATTGAATGAAATCCCAAATCAATTGAAATAATATGTAGTCAAAGGTAATTGAATGAATTTGTATTGTATAGGTAATTGTGACGCTTGTTTGTAAAAAAATAAACTTATAAGTAATTAAAAGTTAACGGTGATAATTATTTAAGTTACCTATTCATTTAGTTAGTCGAATTGAATTTGTGAACCAATTGCCATTGAATTGAAAGTTTATATATTAATTGAGTGCATTATCTCTAACTATAGTTAAATAATAATGTGGAACATTTGATGTAATATAGTAAATCGACTGATAATGAAAAAATTTAATTAAAAAATCCAATATTGAAATCCGTCAAACACTGAACAATTAAATTGTTTAAATTTAATATTTGGAATTTACTGAATAATTGAATAGCGGGAATTGAATAACTGTTTTAATGAAAATGGTTGTTCTATAATTTGAATTTGTTAAATTTTATAAGTTCGTTTCGAATATTTCAAAAGATAGTGATTTAAAAATAATCAAATTGTTTAAATTTAATATTACAAATGTTTGAATAATTAAATTCCGAATTTGATATGATCAATTTGATATTGAAATTTAATATATGAAAATGGAGTGAATAATTGAAATTTGATTTAATATGATTCAAATTGGTTTCCAAAGTGAATGTAAGTTATATTGGGATTTTAAATAGAGTTAATAAGATTTTAAAAATTGGAATTTATTGGATAATTGAATAACAGGTTTAATATGATTAAAAATGACCTGTAAAATTTTATTTTATCATATTAAAGTTAGAATGATGTTGTAGAACTTTTAAAATCGAATTAAAAGTAAATTTGTGAAAATTGAATATTTTGATATTTAATTGACGAGTTAAAATAGCCATTTTTCAAACAGTCTCGGATTTCGACGAAACTAGTTTCATCTGATCCGTAATATTATATTATTGTAAGTTTTCAAATTTCAAGTCAATCGGATTTACCGTTTGTCCGGGGCGAGCCAAAACGCCTAGAAATTCGTTTTATCGGTTTAATTTAAAATAGATCGTTTATTTCCGTAACTCACACATACGATCGAATTAGCTTCCAAAACCTGTTCCATTGTCTCCGGAACGCAGGGTAAACCCTAGAAACGCCGGTCACCGCGTTTCGTTTGGAGTTCGAATTTTTTTTGATGAATAGTGTTTCATAAATTTTCTATATAAGCACCATTAACAATTCACTTTTGCAAAAATCTCAAGCCCTAGGGTTTCAGGAGCCGGTCGCCTCTTATACAATGAATGGCCAGAAAACATTCTCGTTCCTCCTCGTTTTTCTCGCGATCCCTTCACTTTCAAGCTTCGATTTATAAAGGAAGATTGTAGAGGACATTGAGATCTAGCATCTCAACGGTTGTGATCGTTTTCTGAGCCATGGATTAACGGAAAAATTCATCAAAGGCGCGTCGTTCATCATCGTTTTTCGAGCCATAGTGACGACCGAGCTGCGAGCCTTTCAAGACGTGGGTGGCTCTCGCGTGGGCGCATCTGTGGGTGGTCTTTGATCAACCAAAAGCTAATCGTGGAGGGTGCGACCTAAAGCCCTAGAGCGTGATGTTGGGTTCCTGTACGTGGGCACGAACAAACGAGAAGAGAAAGGGGTGGGCGGCCACGATAAGGAGTTGCAGGAATCAACGGCAGATGTGAGTCTGGGTTCTAAATTATAATTGAAATATAAAATTAATTTATATAAAAATCGTATTAACTTTGTAATACGATATCTTTGTGCTACGAGGTCGAAAACTGATGAGACGAAGTGCGTTGGGATCGTATGGATGAGCACTACGCTATGGAATTGGATTGGAATCGTTTGAAGCTAGAGAAAATTTCGGTTAAATTAAACGCTCGTTTAATTTTATTCGAAACAAAAACGATGGAACTACATTGAAATCAAGGTGAGTGTTTTATAACGCTCACAACATACTAAATATTTTTATGCTAGTTAAATTTGACATTATGAAGTGTTATGGATCTTATTTGTAGTTGTTTGATAAAATTTAATTTTCATATAAATTGTCATTTGAATTAACCGTTGAAAATTTAATTGACAGTTAAATTGAAATTAAAATTGAATTGCGATTAAATTACATGACATTGATAACTATGAAATTGCCATGAATTGTATTGTCTATTGGATGATGTACTTCGATGGATGCTATTGGTTGATATTTAAATGTTTGGATGTTTATTTACTTATATATATATCCTGTTATGCATACATATGAAACTGTGATTTGATTTAGGTGATATATATTCATCCCTGACATTTAATTGAAATAAATAATTACTTGGCCATATGATAGAAAATTATATACGGACACCGAATTGGCTAAATTTATAATTTTTAAAATCTTCGATTTGAAATTTATTTAAATGCTTTGGTTTAAAAGTTATAAATAGAAATCAATTTATAGAAATCGAATTTATCGAAAATTGAGTTTGGAATGTTGAAATAAATTTTGGTTAAAAGAAATTGTTAAATAATTAAAGTGAAGACTTTGGAATTTAAAAATCGGGATATGATTTAATTTCGAAAGTTGATTTGTTTAAAGATCTAACCTTAGTTCAAGCTTTGAATATTATTAAGTAAAAGTGACAAAAAAAATGATATTTTGAAATCGAGCTTGGAATTGAATCATATTAGAAATTTGGATTTAAACTTGAATATTGATCGATAATTCTGTTAAGTGTTATAAATGGATATTTTTGAAAAATCAAGCTCCAAATCGATATAAATTGAAATTGAATTAACTGAAAGTGAATATAAATTGAATAAATTTGAGTTCAAAGCTGACGTTGATTGAACCGAAATCGAAATTGAATCGGTAGAAGGGAAATTGAAATTGTTTTGAATTGGGAAGTTATAATTGAAATGGTTTGGTTTTGAAGCTGTTTTATTTTGTTTTCCAAATTACTCAGTTATATAAACCATTTTTGAATACTTAAACTATTTTAATCTATTTTAAATCTACTTTACCCAATTTAAATTATTTTAAACTAATTTATCTATTTTAACTCCATTTTAAGACTTTAAGTATTTTTAACTACTTTAATTATTTAAACTGCTTTTAAACTACTTAAAACTATTTTCTAAAATTCTAAGCTGGTCAATGAGGTGAAATGTTTATATTTAAATCTTGAATTTAAATACGAATTGGGTTAAATGAAGTTGCAACCTAAATTGAAATTCGAAATGATTTCGAAATCGAAATGAGATATTGATGCGAAAAATGATTTTTGAAATGGAATCTTACATTTGAATAGATTCGATGATATTTGAAATGGATTTGATTTTTTGAAGCGAATGTGATATTTTGATATCAATTATGAATTGACTTGAAATGTAAAAGAGCCACTGGTGTAATAATACATAGTTATTAAAGAGACCGGGATCGGATATGGACATACTCTCTGTCGATACCGAAAACCACTTTAATAACTATTATACGCGTAGTGTTGATCCAGAATGAAGTGCATGGTTTGGTGAACGCGTTGACTGAAGAAAGAGAACGATTATTGGATGGCCCCTGACATGACTAAAACAGGAGCCGCGCCGGGCCATTGAGGTCCGCCACCTCTAGCGGACACACTTCTTCGATACCATATCTATTACATTTGTGACTCGATTTGGGTGCACCCCTTGATTTGGGAGTGTTGTTTCGCGGTGTTGGGGTAGCTGCTGGCTATGCTCAACATCAGTCCGGATCACGCAACTACTAGTATCCTAGTTGGTATCGCCTCATGTACCTTGTCATACTGATTATCCTATTCGCGAGCACTACGTTTTGTTTTGTGTTATACCTATGGGGTACCCTCTGATAACCACCAGTTTACGGTAGGGCTTACGGTACTGTATAGACTATGGCATTATAAATATGTGTTAAGGGGGATTATGGTAACGCTTTAACGCTATTTTGATACTTTATATTACTGATAGGCATTATCTACTTAGCGTACATTACTACATAGTAGATAGTTTAACGGATCCTTAAGAGATGGAAAATCCCGTAACATCTCTTGAGTTATTGCACGCACGATGACATAGGATATGAGATGTCAAACCCCGTAAACATCTCTGACGCCGTTACACTCATATTTATTTACGATTGATTTAACTTTCATAAGGATATTTTAGTCCTGACTCGAGTGTTTTGTCTTTTCATTACGCTCGGGTCAGCCCTGAGTTTTTCAGATTTTTGAAGATCTATTCTGGAGGATGAAGACGAAGATTTGGTATACTATTACTATTATTACCCTTGCATCATGCTATCTGCTGCATTATTTTAATTGTTCTGTTGTATATGTATAAATCTGATAAATGTTGTATAAATAATTGTCAAAGTGTAGTAAACAGCTTCATGAACTGTTTATTTGACTGTTATATTTTATCGTTCCGCTGCGAGATTCTGTGTTGTTTCTTTTCCTTTATTTCTCTTTCTTTTCTTTTCTTATTTACCCCAATAACCATCTGCCATTTTGAATGGTTTGGAATCGGCATGTGTATTTGATCGTCGGTTTAAACTGTCCAAAAAGGCGGGTCGTTACAGTTGGTATCAGAGCTTTGGTTTAGCGATAACCTTAGCTTTGTGGGGGCTGACTCTTTATAAATAGGGTAGTAATACCCTATGATGAGTCGCTGAGTGAATATATATATGAGAGAGCGTATTTGTTAGTGATATAAAATGTTTTATATTGTGTCGGTTGATTTGTTGAGTGGCTTATGAATTCTGGTCAATACGAGTAATTAACGTCATTGATAGGGATCTCTAAACACTTAAACAGAACAATTCGACATAGTATTGTTTTGAAAGTGGGTAAATGAAATAATTTTACTCCAATTATATTTTGTATATAAAGAAAAAATTTCAGAAGTTATTGTGACTTATCTAGCTTACCTGGTTGTTAGGAATGAAAATATTGGTTATTATCATTAATTTGATATTGTAATTTAATAAATAAGGTGAATTACAACAATGAACAGTAATAAAAAAAACTTGTGGAATGTTTAAGAAAGAAAATCCTATAAGAATATTTTATAAAGGTGACTTATAAATTAAAACAAATTTAAATTGAAAAATATTGAATTCAAGACTCGGGGACTTTTAAAATGGTTCTCAAAGCTCAGAAGAAATATATAGTAATATTATTTGGAAAATGTTTATGAAAATATTTTGAAAGGATTTTTAAGAAGGAATGAATTAAGAACTCCTCTCTTTTGTCGCTGAAAAATAATTTCGGTGATGACTGCGCAGCATCATCGACGTTCATTTTCGAGTCTCAAAGTGGGAAGACTTCTAAGAAGCTTTGCTTCTCTTAGAAATTATTTCTGGTAAATGGGTTTTGGTTTAAACTCCAAAGATATGATTTGATATATTAAAGATATAAGTGTATATGTTTATTTCAAATGATTTGAAAAGAACCGGGCATTTAAATTTCTAAGTTCTGTTAATTAATAATTTTCAAATTATTTGAATGAAATGTGAATAACAAGAATTTTTAAAAATAAGAGGATTAAGATATCTAAGCTTATGTGTTAGGAAAACTTTAAAGTTGAAAGGTAAAGAGGATTTAAACGAATCAAATTGTGAACATTCTAATTAAGTAAAATGAAATTCTATAAATTTGTATAATACCAAATTTGCATTCTAATAACATATAATATGACTTATCAAATATTAAAAAGTTAAAATGATGTTTTGGATATGTAATGAGATATTGTACAAATAAACAGAACCTGAAAATAACTGAAGTATACAAGTAAGGAAAACTCAAAAGGAATTAAAATGTATAGCAATGAAAAATTTGGTTGGGATAAAATTTTATATACTTAAATATAGCATGAAATGATGAATGGATAAATGGAACAAGTAAGTGAACTTAAGAAAGAAGACAAATGAATTGTATAATATCTTTTGTAAATTGGTTATAGAAAATAAATATAAATGACATAGAAAAATTGAATTTGGAACTTTGAGATAACCGTAAACTAAGAAAAGTCATATATAAGAAGTTAGACTTTTATGGAACGACTATAAATTAAAGTGATGACTAATAAAATGTTCCGCAAATAAATTGGTTATTAACTGAAATTGAATATGAAGTAAATGTAAACAAAAGACTTTGGTATAGCTAAGAATCAATTGGGAGAAGAAATTGAGTTTAGTTAAATTATATAGAATGTTTAAAATGTACTTGAGTAAGCAAATTCTTTGATAGGATGTTTGAGAAAAGATAATGTTAAAGAATGTGCTACGTAAAGAAATGAATATACTAATTGAATAATAGATTGTGAATAATTAATTAAAAAAAAAAGAAGTCAATAAAATAATTTAGTATAGATAAATTGGATAGAAATCCATTGGAAGGTAATACGTGAGATTGTACGTATATTATTTTATTTGTACAACGATTTGATCCAAATTCGAGCACAAAATTTCGAGATGATTTATGTCGATCCAAGTTAGGATTTTTCACTCGATTTTCGAAGGCGAACCCTGGATATGGATTTTTAATTTGATTATGGAATTCTCTATCATAGTATATGGCAATGCAAGGAGAGTAACAGTTTCCAATCAAGGAACCAAATCTGAGTCCGCACTAGAGAGTCGTGTGAATGATACTAGTTTGGAAGTGAAATTGTGATCGAATAAGCGATTAGATTGATATTGCTTACGGATGATATATGTACGGCTTACGGACTTAATTAAAGTTAATATTGGAAATTTAAGATGCTGAATATAAAATGATTCTTTTAAAATTATATAGCAGGATATATATATATATATATATATATATATATATATAAGAGATAAACCAAATTGAATGTAAAATTAATAATTTGGTTATGTTGGGCATGATTTGGTTGTTATATGATTGTTAGTTGATTGTATATAATTCATTAAGTGTTAATGAAATTGAAAGCTATAAGTCAATGAAATCAAGTTGGAAGTTAAACGAATCTAAAAGAATTTAAATTGATTCAAATTGGAAGTGAACTAACGTAAATATAAATTAGTAAATGTTAGCTAATTGAATTGAGAATGAATGTTGGTAAAATCCAACGTTAATGAATCAACTGTGATTAAAATTTAAAACCAAGTGAATAAATATTAATGAGAAGTGAATTTATATTGATTGATTATGGATTTGTTGGATGATAGTTGGATGATAATTGATTTGTTGGATGCATTTGTTGTTTTGTTGCATTGGCTATGTTGCCACATGTAGTTGTTATGTTGCTATATGATGTATATTGATACTATTTCCATGTATGCATGATTCTCATTGTTTGTTGAGTGTTTAGTAGGTGCGGATTGCGCTTGCTTCGCATTTGGAGTTCGCTTTCGCGCTATATTAGTCGTATATGCTCGCTAATAAAATATAAGGTACACGTTTATTTTGTCATTGGATTTGGTTATTTTTGATGAGCCACTTGGCTTTTGATTTTCTTTTGTTGGTTTGGGGCCCGTAGAGGCGTTTTGTAGCTGTACCGATTGAGCCGCGCAAAGGAGACTCTGCCGAAATTTTCCGTAAATCCGGGTGTTAGAAAAATTTTCAAGTTTTAAAAATTTTATAACTCGTTTTGATAACCAACTTTTAAAGTTAGAAAGCCGTTCGGAGTAACTTAGTGGAAGCGTAGTTATGACTTTATGAATGGAATTTCATTGCTTATAAGTTGGTAACTTTGAATAGAATATATATAATGTTGAATTCTATACTTAGTTCCTTTCCCCTTCTTTTTCCTTTTCGGGGACGAAAAGTTTTGAGTGGGGGAGAGTGTAACAACCCGTAAATTTTTGATAATTAATTAGCTAATTTAAAAGATTTCGTGATTTAGTGTTAGAAAAAAAATTGTAAGTCGTTTGGAATAGTAATAACTAGAATGAAATGCAACCAATTTTATCTAAGTTAATTATTTATGAATTGAATGAAATCCCAAATCAATTGAAATAATATGTAGTCAAAGGTAATTGAATGAATTTGTATTGTATAGGTAATTGTGATGCTTGTTTGTACAAAAATAAACTTATAAGTAATTAAAAGTTAACGGTGATAATTATTTAAGTTACCTATTCATTTAGTTAGTCGAATTGAATTTGTGAACCAATTGCCATTGAACTGAAAGTTTATATATTAGTTGAGTGCATTATCTCTAACTATAGTTAAATAATAATGTGGAATACATTTGATGTAATATAGTAAATCGACTGATAATGAAAAAATTTAATTAAAAAATCCAATATTGAAATCCGTCAAATATTGAACAATTAAATTGTTTAAATTTAATATTTGGAATTTACTGAATAATTGAATAGCGGGAATTCAATAACTATTTTAATGAAAATGGTTGTTCTATAATTTGAATTTGTTAAATTTTATAAGTTCGTTTCGAATATTTCAAAAGATAGTGATTTAAGAATAATCAAATTGTTTAAATTTAATATTACAAATGTTTGAATAATTAAATTCCGAATTTGATATGATCAATTTGATATTGAAATTTAATATATGAAAATGGAGTGAATAATTAAAATTTAATTTAATATGATTCAAATTGGTTTCCAAAGTGAATGTAAGTTATATTAGGATTTTAAATAGAGTTAATAAGATTTTAAAAATTGGAATTTATCGGATAATTGAATAACATGTTTAATATGATTAAAAATGATTTGTAAAATTTTATTTTATCATATTAAAGTTAGAATGATGTTGTAGAACTTTTAAAATCGAATTAAAAGTAAATTTGTGAAAATTGAATATTTTAATATTTAATTGATGAGTTAAAATAGCCATTTTTCAAACAGTCTAGGATTTCGACGAAACTAGTTTCATCGGATCCGTAATATTATATTATTTTAAGTTTTCAAATTTCAAATCAATCGGATTTACCGTTTGTCCGGGGCGAGCCAAAACGCCTAGAAATTCGTTTTATCGGTTTAATTTAAAATAGATCGTTTATTTTCGTAACTCGCACATGCGATTGAATTAGCTTCCGAAACCTGTTCCATTGTGTTCGGAACGCGGGGTAAACCCTAGAAACGCCGGTCACCGCGTTTTGTTTGGAGTTCGGAATTTTTTTGATGAATAGTGTTTCGTAAATTTTCTATATAAGCACCATAACAATTCACTTTTGCAAAAATCTCAAGCCCTAGGGTTTCAAGAGCCAGCCGCCTCTTATACAATGAATGGCCAGAAAACATTCTCGTTCCTCCTCATTTTTCTCGCGATCCCTTCACTTTCAAGCTTCGATTTATAAAGGAAGATTGTAGAGGACATTGAGATCTAGCATCTCAACGGTTGTGATCGTTTTCTGAGCCATGGATTAACGGCAAAACTCGTTCAAAGGCGCGCCGTTCATCATCGTTTTTCGAGCCATAGTGACGACCGAGCTTCGAGCCTTTCAAGCCGTGGGTGGCTCTCGCGTAGGCGCATCTGTGGGTTGTCTTTGATCAACCAAAAGCTAATCGTGGAGGGTGCGGCCTAAAGCCCTAGAGCGTGATGTTGGGTTCCTGTACGTGGGCACGAACGAACGAGAAGAGAAAGGGGTGGGAGGCCATGATCAGGAGTTGCAGGAATAATGGCAGATGTGAGTGTGGGTTCTAAATTATAATTGAAATATAAAATTAATTTATATAAAAATCGTATTAAATTTGTAATACGATATCTTTGTGCTACAAGGTCGAAAACTGATGAGACGTAGTGCATTGGGATATTATGGACGAGCACTACGCTATGGAATTAGATTGGAATCGTTTGGAGCTAGAGAAAATTTTAGGTAAAATTAAACGCTCGTTTAATTTTATTCGAAATAAAAACGCTGGAACTACATTGAAATCAAGGTGAGTGTTTTATAATGCTCACAGCATACTAAATATCTTATGCTAGTTAAATTTGACATTATGAAGTGTTATGGATCTTCTTTGTAGTTGTTTGATAAAATTTAATTGTCATATAGATTGTCATTTGAATTAACCGTTGAAAATTTAATTAACAGTTAAATTGAAATTAAAATTGAATTGCGATTAAATTACCTGACATTGATAACTATGAAATTGCCATGAATTGTATTGCCTATTGGATGATGTACTTCGATGGAAGCCATTGGTTGATATTTAAATGTTTGGATGTTTATTTGCTTATATATATCCTGTTATGCATACATATGAAACTGTGATTTGATTTAGGTGATATATATTCATCCCTGACATTTAATTGAAATAAATAATTACTTGGCCATAGGATAGAAAATTATATACGGACACCGAATTGGCTAAATTTATAATTTTTAAAATCGTCGATTTGAAATTTATTTAAATGCTTTGGTTTAAAGGTTATAAATAGAAATCAATTTATAGAAATCGAATTTATCGAAAATTGAGTTTGGAATGTTGAAATAAATTTTGGTTAAAAGAAATTGTTAAATAATTAAAGTGGAGACTTTGGAATTTAAAAATCGGGATATGATTTAATTTCGAAAGTTGATTTGTTTAAAGATCTAACCTTAATTCGAGCTTTGAATATTACTAAATAAAAGTGATAAAAAATGATATTTTGAAATCGAGATTGGAATTGAATCATATTAGAAATTTGGATTTAAACTTGAATATTGATGGATAATTCTGTTAAGTGTTATAAATGGATATTTTTGAAAAATCAAGCTCCAAATCGATATAAATTGAAATTGAATTAGTTGAAAGTGAATATAAAATTGAATAAATTTGAAGTCAAAGCTGACGTTGATTGAACCGAAATCGAAATTGAATCGGTAGAAGGGAAATTGAAATTGTTTTGAATTGGGAAGTTATAATTGAAATGGTTTGGTTTTGAAGCTGTTTTATTTTGTTTTCCAAATTACTCAGTTATATAAACCATTTTTGAATACTTAAACTATTTTAATCTATTTTAAATCTACTTTACCCAATTTAAATTATTTTAAACTAATTTATCTATTTTAACTCCATTTTAAGACTTTAAGTATTTTTAACTACTTTAATTATTTAAACTGCTTTTAAACTACTTAAAACTATTTTCTAAAATTCTAAGCTGGTCAATAAAGTGAAATGTTTATATTTAAATCTTGAATTTAAATACGAATTGGGTTAAATGAAGTTGCAACCTAAATTGAAATTCGAAATGATTTCGAAATCGAAATGAGATATTGATGCGAAAATTGATTTTTGAAATGGAATCTTACATTTGAATAGATTCGATGATATTTGATATGGATTTGATTTTTTTGAAGCGAATGTGATATTTTGATATCAATTATGAATTGACTTGAAATGTAAAAGAGCCACTGGTGTAGTAATACGTAGTTATTAAAGAGGCCGGGATCGGATATGGACATACTCTCTGTCGGTACCGAAAACCACTTTAATAATTATTATACGCGGAGTGTTGATCCAGAATGAAGTGCATGGTTTGGTGAACGCGTTGACTGAAGAAAGAGAACGATTATTGGATGACCCATGACATGACTAAAACAGGGGCCGTGCCGGGCCATTGAGGTCCGCCACCTCTAGCGGACACACTTCTTCGATACCATATCTATTACATTTGTGACTCGATTTGGGTGCACCCCTTGATTTGGGAGTGTTGTTTCGCGGTGTTGGGGTAGCTGCTGGCTATGCTCAACTTCAGTCCGGATCACGCAACTACTAGTATCCTAGTTGGTATCGCCTCATGTATCTTGTCATACTGATTATCCTATTCGCGACCACTACGTTTTGTTTTGTGTTATACCTATGGGGTACCCTCTGATAACCACCAGTTTACGGTGGGGCTTACGGTGCTGTATAGACTATGGCATTATAAAAATGTGTTAAGGGGGATTATGGTAACACCTTAACACTATTTTGATACTTTATGTAACGACCCGCTATTTTGGACTATTCGCATCCGCACATGTCGGACTTGAATAATTCAAAATACCGAATTGTTAATTTAAAATTTGGCAAAACTCAGATATACAGTAAATAAATAATCACAGAATCACAGACACAGAGTAAAAATATGCAGCGGAAGTAAAAGAGATAGTAGTTCATGAAGCTACTATATAAATATATAAGATACATCAGAGTTTACAACAAAAGAGAAATACGATACATCAAGTACAAATCAAAATACATCACTGGAATCATCGAATACTGAAAGCAGAATAGATGGCTGGATCTTCAAGCAAAGCTCCAACTCCAAAGGTGAATCTCGAAAGCTGAACCACTCATTCTGACCCGAGAATAAAGCAAAACACAAAACACTCGAGTCAGGATTAACATTCCTATATCAATAAATCCAACTCAAGTGAAATAACAATTGAAATACAAGTAAGTCAAAGGATGTTGGAATAACCGTCCTCTAAGGATCCGTTAAACTATCTACTATGTAGTCATATACGATGAATAGATAATGTCTATCAGTAATATAAAATATCAAAATAGTGTTAAGGCGTTACCATTATCCCCCTTAACTCATTTTATAAGCATCATAGTCTATACAGCACTGTAAACTCCACCGTAAACTGGTGGGATATCAGGGAGTACTCCATAGGTATAACACAAAACAAAATCGTAGTGGTCGCGTATATAGGGATACAAGTATGACAAGGCACATGAGGCAATACCCAAGGTAGTGAAACTACCGTTCGCCTGATCCGGACTGGTGAGAACGCATCGCCGCAGCGATCGCAACACCGCGAAACAACACTCCTGAAATTCCGAGGGTGCACCAATCAATCACAAGTAATGAGTAGTAGTTACGAAGAAGTGTGTTCGCTCGAGGTGGCTAACCCCATTTGGCCCGGCACGGCTCCTGATTTTAGTCATTTCCAATTTGACACAAGTGTCAAGGCTACCCATTATCGTTCTCTTTCTTCAGTCATCACGTACATCATTCCAACCACTTCATTCTGGATCATCACTCCGCGTATAGTTATTAAAGTGGTTTTCGGTTTAGACAGAGAGTATGTCCATAACCGATTCCGGTCTCTTTAATAACTTTCGTAATTTAACACCGATTGGTCGTTTAATATACTTCAAACCAAATCAATTTCAATTTCAATTAGAATTCGTAAACCATCGTTTCGTTTGCCTTTCTAAACCAATTTCCAAAATTTACGTTCAAACTTCCAAATTACCATTTGAAAATCTTATAATTCGATTTCAACTTTCATTTAAACAATTCAAATATTGATTCAAGTTCGAATATAAGTTTCATTCCGAAATCATTTAAATTGTTTAATTTTCATTCAAAAATCAATTTCAATTCATTTATCGATTTCATTCAATATTCGCTAAGCTAATTTATCATTTAAACAATTTTCATTTAAACCAATTCATTTAAATCGATCACTTAAGTTAAATTTTATTATAACAAACTTACAAATTTACTTAAATTCAATTTGTCAAATCAAATTCTTAAATTACAAGTCTTGCATTAATTTTAATAAAATGCATTTATATTTCCTGTTAAAGAAATTCAATTTCACTAATCTCTTTACTTAGTTACAAATTTCCAAAACTCAATTAATAAAGAAAATTTTCCAAAGTTTAATTTATAATGGAAGAAACTCAATTTCATTTATTAACGAAGTTCAAATCCACTTATCCAAAAGTTCAATTTCTCTTATCAAAGAAATCAAATTTTTATTCAATTATCAATTAATTCAATCTTATTCAATTATTAAATAATTTCAATCTTAATTTTTAATAATTTCAAACTTAATTATAAATTCAACCTTAATTATTAAATCATTTCAAGCTTAATTAAATGAATTATTCCAAATTTAATTGCTAACTAATTTATTTCAAAACAACATCCTTTCATCAGTTATTACATTAATAACTTGTTTCAGATTCCAATATTAACATTTTCCTTTATCAAAATTTACATTCCAATTTTATTTCAAAACTTCATTATTTAGATAAAATCTTTATTTTATTTCAAATCAAATTATTGACCAATCAGGTTTATTTAATTCTCTATCCTAAGTCAAGTTCATTTTGGGTATTTATCATTTCAACCCGATTCCAATTCCAATTCAAAAATCAAAACATAACAAAGGGAACTTGCAGTGTGATAACTGGGATGGTGTCAAAGTAAATAAACAAGCAATAACAACAATCAGTAACAATCTAATAATTCATTCAAATAATCCCGAAATAATCGTATTAATTCGCATTGTTGTTTGTGCGAATTAATATAATTATTTCTAGAATCTACACTATCATTTCATGTAGATTAAAGATTATTACATTATGGTTTTTCCACTCGTCGTTCAATTTCAATTTCAAATTTAATACTACAACAATTTATCCAATATACGTTCAACGGTTCAAAGTATAATTTATCAAATTCTACGTGTCAATTAACTTAACAATTAAAGGGTCATATTATTCAAATTTACTAATCAAATTCAACACATATGTCGATTCACAATTTTAAACTATTCTACGTCAAATTCAATTGCATAATATTTATCACTTAATACATTACAATTTACATCCAATATAAACAACAATCAATCAATTATCAACCAAACTGTATTATCATTGCATAAATAATTAACATATAATGGTGTCAGATGTCATAGGTGAACAGATACAGGTAATATCATATATAACAGTGTAAATAACTAACAGCAGCATATTTCAATTGTCGTTCCAATTTAAATCAAATATAATAAATAAAAGAACATTAACCGTAAGTGATTACTCACCTTTTGAGCCTAGAGGATAGACAATGAAATGAGCTACGAATCTCAAAGCAACGCAAAGCTAAATTGGCACGAATTCGACTGATAGAGCTGATAAATGGGAATAGACGAAACCCAATCAGAACTGATCGAAGAAGATAATTGATATAGATAAACTTACCTAAAATTATAAATACAACTATATATATACACACACACAAAAATCATATTTTGAATTTAAACATATTAAATTGAATATATCTATATAAATTTCAAAATTATTGTTTCAAATTAAAACCCATATATTAGATATATTCTATTTATTTTACAATCCATTTTGATTTAAACACATAACATAACATATCGTATCCAAAAATCTTTATATTTAATATAAAATAAACTAACATCATTTTATATATGTACTTCAAACTATAGAAGTGCGGCTACTATAAAATTTTATACATAAATAAACCCATAAAATAATGCAACTGAAGATTTCAACAGCTATTAAAATCTTTATAGTACATATTTCTTTAAACAATGCTCCACTGGAACCATATATGAGTATACTTACATGAGTTGACTAAGTGACTAACATATTGAAAAGATTGTATAAATTAACATATACATAAAATTAATAAAATAACTTATAGGTTAAAATATGTTTACACCTCAGTATATAAATACTGTCAACTATACAAACCGACTAATACAAACATACAGCTATCCCTAGACTTGTGTGTGTGTGTATAATAAGTTATAAAATTATATAAACACCCATATATAAGTTGAAACATATGACAGATATATACAATATCATGCGCAGACCTGAAGCTAGCACCTATACATGCTGTAGCCTATATCATATATTCACCAAAACCAATATATCACTACATGTAATATAAAGCATATTATTATACTGTCAGAACCAACTAAAACTTATGTAAAACACATATATGTGTAAAATACCATATACATCAACTTTAATATATACACAAATGAAAATTTGAGTTGATGAAGCATGCATACACCCATTATAATACAATATATAATAACCAATATACCGTACACATACAACACTATGCTATTTAAAATCGAAAATCACATAAAAAAACGCAGCATTTATATAGAAGGACTTACGGCTGCTAGAGGGGAGGAGATAGGCGAGCAAATATGGTAGGGTGGCGATGCGGTCGGCGAGGATGGGCGATGATTGGCCGTTGTTGGTCGGTGAGTGAAGGTGCGTTACGGTGGAGCTCGGGTCGGAGGTGTGGTTTGGTCGCGCATAGGCCGGTCAGGCCGTGTTCGTGTGATGAGGCTTTGGGTTGTTGGATCCAAGGCTACAAGGGAACGAAGATACGGCGATTTTGTGGCCTGGGCGTCGATGGCTTCATGGCTAGGGAAAAGGGGAAGGTGGTGTGGCACGCGGCTGAGAGGTGAGAGGAGCTCAGTGGGATCTGCTGAGTTAGGGGCTCGGGCACGGTGGATGGAGTGGCGCGGTTGTTTAGTGAGGTACGACCATGGTGGTAGAGGAGAAGTGGGGTGGGCAGTGAGTTCGGCGAGGTTGTATGGACCGTGAGGCGGCTGACGTGGCGCTTGGCGTGGATATGTCGTGGAGGAGGTGAGGGAAGGTCTGTGGTCGGCTATGTGGAGGCGGCCAGGGTGTCGATGCTCGGGTAGCGGGGAGGAGCGGCACTTGCGTGAGTGTTTTGATGTAAGCTACAGGAAAATTAAGGAGGGTAAGGGAAGAATTAGATAATGGTGTGGTGGCTTATGATGAAAGGTAGAGACGCATGAAATATTCAGTCAAGAAAATATGATCACAAGCCTTTTTTTTTTTTGAAAGTGACTGAACACAAAGAAATAAAGAAGAGGAAGGTAAGGAGCAGGTAAGATGTAGATTGCGTGAAGAATGAGCTAGCAAATGTTGGGAACAACAAAATAAGAAATGAAGCAGCAAATAATTTGAAATGGTGAGGATATCAACAGTTTGACATCGGTTACCGGGGAAGAATAAAAGCCGATGTCTATTCGATTTATATAGTGAAACTGAATAATCATAAGAAATCAAAAGGCATCAAACCGGTACCGTTACGGTAACCGTTTCTGTGGATTCCGCTATGAACCAGGCTTCAAAACTCATAATTTTATATACCGCAGAGGTCAGCACGACGAGATGATCAAAACGGTATACGGATATCAGTGGTACGATTGAATTATAAAAATTTCAAATTTTCTACTGCGGAAAATGCATAAAAATCGCAGAAAAATAAGATCGACGGAGCCAAAGATGTCCGAATTTGAAAAAACGACAAACTGACAACTTACTCAAAAGATGTTTTAGAATTTTTCTATGTAAAAATATTTTGGTTTTGAAAACGTTTTATTTTCATCGCTTTTTAACTGATTAAATTGAAGTAAATTTACGCACGAAATAAACTTTCGTATTTTCGGACGAAAATTTACCAGTTGCTATATTCAACTATACGCATTCCAAATATCAAGTTTCCGTTGCGAAATTTTATTGTTTATTTTTATTTAACGAAAATTTTCATTTAACGCAAAATGCACGTTTCTTACGTTAAAATTATTAATTTGGTTTCTGTTATTGGTTACGACTATTTCATATTATTACATTACGTTTTAATATGTATTACATTATTAGTCTTATCGAAATTGGTCGTCTACGAATTTGGTTTTGGATTCGTAACATATATACAAAGAGATTTCCATTTAATAATCGTAAAATTTTATTTCTATCGGATCTTTAATTAAAATTTTATTTAGTTTAGTAATTTAAAAGCGTTAAAAATACAGGTCATTACAATCTCCCCACTCAAAACTTTTCGTCCTCGAAAAGGAAGGAGGTAGGAGAATAGAAACAAACAGAAAGAAAATAGATTGAAAACAGAGTAAAACAATTAATTCAAACCATATAAATTTCAATTTAAATAAATTTATATTCAACAATTTGTTTTTCAATTCAAGATTATTTATTAAGTTGATTTCAATTCAATTTATTAATATGTGATAACAAAAGATTCCTTCTGAACAAATTTTATTTATTTATCTCATTTATTCATTGTGTTATTATCCACTTATACCCTATTAATAATTAATCATATTTTATTCAACAGATTCAATTCTTCTTAATTTTAAATTATTATTAAATTACTTCCACCTGATATATCCTATCACCTATAACAAGCATATTTATAGTTATTATAACTATTCCAATTTTAAATTTCTTTTAACATCTTTTCGCATTGTAAATTATTCAATTACATATTCAACATTTGGATGGTTTTAGTAAGTCGCATTATAATGTAATTGGGTATTATGCAAGTAAATTTTCTAATCCAATTTGTTAAGTTTCAATATTCATTCAAATTTTGGCTTTGTTTTAAAATTTGAAATCATTCTTAACATAAATTTTTAAGAATTTTCTTTTCAATTTTCTTCAACAATTTTGAAATAAATATATACCCATTTAGTAAATCACATCGAATCAATAATCATTTATCAATGTTTATAAATCAAGTCAAAATTTATAAATTCAAATCTATTTAAAATTTTCAGATCAAAGTGTAGCAAGGCTACGAATAGTCTCTCCACTTCGAAACCCGAAAATGAATATCGATGATGCGGCCGTCATCACCGAAACTATTTTCCAGCGACAAAGAGAAGAGCACTGATTTAAAAAATTTAAATTCTTTGAAAATGGTTTCTATTTGAAAATACTTCAAATATTATACACTTTAAAATCAAAGTTTGAAATCACCGAAAATCAAATTCTCTAATTCCTGATTTACATTCATTTAAATTTCCAAATAAATTTACAAACCAAGTTTTATAAATTCATTTATTTGTTTTATGCAATAGTCAATGGTTTATAATACAATAAATGAGAATTAAATTTTAACATTTTGAACAACAGATTCATTAACCTTTTGATTTCAGAAAAATTTATGCTTATATATAATATAATTATATAAAACCATTTTATTCACCAAATTTGAAAATATTATTGTGTCAGTTTGCTCTGCTCAAGTGTTTTAGAAATTCTATCGATAGCGTTGATCAGACGAATCGATCGAAAATCCAAATCAACATCAACAACTCAAACAACACGATATATAGATATATAAAACATTTTTAATATCAAAACAAATACACTTCCTCGCTCGACGATACAAGGATGGTTTTCAAAGCAAGGATAGAAATTCAATTTGATGGAAATCAAATCGAAGAGAATTTTGATTCGAAAATGAGTTCGAAACATAAGATAAGATAATTCAATTAACAGATTTAGGAGATGGATACGCTTATTTAATTCACGGGCAACCTTTACCGGGTCGACCGTGACTTCAAGAATAAGACTGATGCTGAATTTCGAGGTAAATCAACATTCGATCTCAAGAAATACAATTCACCTACAGCAGGAGATAGAGAGCATCGTAAACCGAGGATACAGAAATCTCCGGTAAATCGATGTCTATTATAAAGGAGTTTCACCTATTACATATAAATTTGGGATTGGCGAGACCGCCGATTCACTATAAAGATCATTCGAAGTGGAGTTATGGGGTACTCCAGAATCAAAAGAAGAAAAATAGTGAGGGATATGAATGAATTTCGGAACCGAGGGAACGTTCCAAAATTCAAAGGAATTGAGTTAAAAGGAAGAGAATGAAACTCGAATGAGAGTGATTCTGTAAATACATTTACCCTATATGTTAAGTTTTGCCTAGAGCTACCAAAAGCTCTGATACCAACTGTAACGACCCGCTATTTTGGACTATTCGCATCCGCACATGTCGGACTTGAATAATTCAAAATACCGAATTGTTAATTTAAAATTTGGCAAAACTCAGATATACAGTAAATAAATAATCACAGAATCACAGACACAGAGTAAAAATATGCAGTGGAAGTAAAAGAGATAGTAGTTCATGAAGCTACTATATAAATATATAAGATACATCAGAGTTTACAACAAAAGAGAAATACGATACATCAAGTACAAATCAAAATACATCACTGGAATCATCAAATACTGAAAGCAGAATAGATGGCTGGATCTTCAAGCAAAGCTCCAACTCCAAAGGTGAATCTCGAAAGCTGAACCACTCAGTCTGACCCGAGAATAAAGCAAAACACAAAACACTCGAGTCAGGATTAACATTCTTATACCAATAAATCCAACTCAAGTGAAATAACAATTGGAATACAAGTAACTCAAAGGACGTTGGAATAACCGTCCTCTGAGGATCCGTTAAACTATCTACTATATAGTAATATACACTGAATAGACAATGTCTATCAGTAATATAAAATATCAAAATAGTGTTAAGGCGTTACCATTATCCCCCTTAACACATTTTATAAGCATCATAGTCTATACAGCACTGTAAACTCCACCGTAAAATGGTGGGATATCAGGGAGTACTCCATAGATATAACACAAAACAAAATCGTAGTGGCCGCGTATATAGGGATACAAGTATGACAAGGCACATGAGGCAATACCCAAGGTAGTGAAACTACCGTTCGCCTGATCCGGACTGGTGAGAACGCAGCGCCGCAGCGATCGCAACACCGCGAAACAACACTCCTGAAATTCCGAGGGTGCACCAACCAATCACAAGTAATGAGTAGTAGTTACGAAGAAGTGTGTTCGCTCGAGGTGGCTAACCCCATTTGGCCCGGCACGGCTCCTGATTTTAGTCATTTCCAATTTGACACAAGTGTCAAGGCTACCCATTATCGTTCTCTTTCTTCAGTCATCACGTACATCATTCCAACCACTTCATTCTGGATCATCACTCCGCGTATAGTTATTAAAGTGGTTTTCGGTTTAGACAGAGAGTATGTCCATAACCGATTCCGGTCTCTTTAATAACTTTCGTAATTTAACACCGATTGGTCGTTTAATATACTTCAAACCAAATCAATTTCAATTTCAATTAGAATTCGTAAACCATCGTTTCGTTTGCCTTTCTAAACCAATTTCCAAAATTTACGTTCAAACTTCCAAATTACCATTTGAAAATCTTATAATTCGATTTTAACTTTCATTTAAACAATTAAAATATTGATTCAAGTTCGAATATAAGTTTCATTCCGAAATCATTTAAATTGTTTAATTTTCATTCAAAAATCAATTTCAATTCATTTATCGATTTCATTCAATATTCGTTAAGCTAATTTATCATTTAAACAATTTTCATTTAAATTCCAATTCATTTAAATCGATCACTTAAGTTAAATTTTATTATAAAAAACTTACAAATTTACTTAAATTCAATTTGTCAAATCAAATTCTTAAATTACAAGTCTTGCATTAATTTTAATAAAATGCATTTATATTTCCTGTAAAAGAAATTCAATTTCACTAATCTCTTTACTTCGTTACAAATTTCCAAAACTCAATTAATAAAGAAAATTTTCCAAAGTTTAATTTATAATGAAAGAAACTCAATTTCATTTATTAACGAAGTTCAAATCCACTTATCCAAAAGTTCAATTTCTCTTATCAAAGAAATCAAATTTTTATTCAATTATCAATTAATTCAATCTTATTCAATTATTAAATAATTTCAATCTTAATTTTTAATAATTTCAAAACTCAATAATTTCAAACTTAATTATAAATTCAACCTTAATTATTAAATCATTTCAAGCTTAATTAAATGAATAATTCCAAATTTAATTGTTAACTAATTCATTTCAAAACAACGTCCTTTCATCAGTTATTACATTAATAACTTGTTTCAGATTCCAATATTAACATTTTCCTTTATCAAAATTTACGTTCCAATTTTATTTCAAAACTTCATTATTTAGATAAAATCTTTATTTTATTTCAAATCAAATTATTGACCAATCAGGTTTATTTAATTCTCTATCCTAAGTCAAGTTCATTTTGGGTATTTATCATTTCAATCCGATTCCAATTCCAATTCAAAAATCAAAACATAACAAAGGGAACTTGCAGTGTGATAACTGGGATGGTGTCAAAGTAAATAAACAAGCAATAACAACAATCAATAACAATCTAATAATTCATTCAAATAATCCCGAAATAATCGTATTAATTCGCATTGTTGTTTGTGCGAATTAATATAATTATTTCTAGAATCTACACTATCATTTCATGTAGATTAAAGATTATTACATTACGGATTTTTCACTCGTCGTTCAATTTCAATTTCAAATTTAATACTACAACAATTTATCCAATATACGTTCAACGGTTCAAAGTATAATTTATCAAATTCTACGTGTCAATTAACTTAACAATTAAAGGGTCATATTATTCAAATTTACTAATCAAATTCAACACATATGTCGATTCACAATTTTAAACTATTCTACGTCAAATTCAATTGCATAATATTTATCACTTAATACATTACAATTTACATCCAATATAAACAACAATCAATCAATTATCAACCAAACTGTATTATCATTGCATAAATAATTAACATATAATGGTGTCAGATGTCATAGGTGAACAGATATAGCTAATAGCATATATAACAGTGTAAATAACTAACAGCAGCATATTTCAATTGTCGTTCCAATTTAAATCAAATATAATAAATAAAAGAACATTAATCGTAAGTGATTACTCACCTTTTGAGGCTAGAGGATAGACAATGAAATGAGCTACGAATCTCAAAGCAACGCAAAGCTAAATTGGCACGAATTCGACTGATAGAGCTAATAAATGGGAATAGACGAAACCCAACCAGAACTGATCGAAGAAGATAATTGATATAGATAAACTTACCTAAAATTATAAATACAACTATATATATATACACACACAAAAAAAATCATATTTTGAATTTAAACATATTAAATTGAATATATCTATATAAATTTCAAAATTATTGTTTCAAATTAAAACCCATATATTAGATATATTCTATTTATTTTACAATCCATTTTGATTTAAACACATAACATAACATATCGTATCCAAAAATCTTTATATTTAATATAAAATAAACTAACATCATTTTATATATGTACTTCAAACTATAGAAGTGCGGCTACTATAAAATTTTATACATAAATAAACCCATAAAATAATCCAACTGAAGATTTCAACAGCTATTAAAATCTTTATAGTACATATTTCTTTAAACAATGCTCCACTGGAACCATATATGAGTATACTTACATGAGTTGACTAAGTGACTAACATATTGAAAAGATTGTATAAATTAACATATACATAAAATTAATAAAATAACTTGTAGGTTAAAATATGTTTACACCTCAGTATATAAATACTGTCAACTATACAAACCGACTAATACAAACATACAGCTATCCCTAGACTTGTGTGTGTGTATAATAAGTTATAAAATTATATAAACACCCATATATAAGTTGAAACATATGACAGATATATACAATATCATGCGCAGACCTGAAGCTAGCACCTATACATGCTGTAGCCTATATCATATATTCACCAAAACCAATATATCACTACATGTAATATAAAGCATATTATTATACTGTCAGAACCAACTAAAACTTATGTAAAACACACATATGTGTAAAATACCATATACATCAACTTTAATATATACACAAATGAAAATTTGAGTTGATGAAGCATGCATACACCCATTATAATACAATATATAATAACCAATATACCGTACACATACAATACTATGCTATTTAAAATCGAAAATCACATAAAAAAACGCAGCATTTATATAGAAGGACTTACGGCTGCTAGAGGGGAGGAGATAGGCGAGCAAAGATGGTTGGGTGGCGATGCGGTCGGCGAGGATGGGCGATGATTGGCCGTTGTTGGTCGGTGAGTGAAGGTGCGTTACGGTGGAGCTCGGGTCGGAGGTGTGGTTTGGTTGCGTATAGGCCGGTCAGGCCGTGTTCGTGTGATGAGGCTTTGGGCTGTCGGATCCAAGGCTACAAGGGAACGAAGATACGGCGATTTTGTGGCCTGGGCGTCGATGGCTTCATGGCTAGGGAAAAGGGGAAGGTGGTGTGGCACGCGGCTGAGAGGTGAGAGGAGCTCAATGGGGTCTGCTGAGTTAGGGGCTCGGGCACGGTGGATGGAGTGGTGCGGTTGTTTAGTGAGGTACGACCATGGTGGTAGAGGAGAAGTGGGGTGGGCAGTGAGTTCGGCGAGGTTGTATGGACCGTGAGGCGGCTGACGTGGCGCTTGGCGTGGAGATGTCGTGGAGGAGGTGAGGGAAGGTCTGTGGTCGGCTATGTGGAGGCGGCCAGGGTGTCGATGCTCGGGTAGCGGGGAGGAGCGGCACTTGCGTGGGTGTTTTGATGTAAGCTACAGGAAAATTAAGGAGGGGAATGGAAGAATTAGATAATGGTGTGGTGGCTTATGATGAAAGGTAGAGACACATGAAATATTCAGGCAAGAAAATATGATCACAAGCCTTTTTTTTAATTTTAGAAAGTGACTGAACACAAAGAAATAAAGAAGAGGAAGGTAAGGAGCAGGTAAGATGTAGATTGCATGAAGAATGAGCTTGCAAATGTTGGGAACAACAAAATAAGAAATGAAGCAGCAAATAATTTGAAATGGTGAGGATATCAACAGTTTGACATCGGTTACCGGGGAAGAATAAAAGCCGATGTCTATTCGATTTATATAGTGAAACTGAATAATCATAAGAAATCAAAAGGCATCAAACCGGTACCGTTACGGTGACCGTTTCTGTGGATTCCGCTATGAACCGGGCTTCAAAACTCATAATTTTATATACCGCAGAGGTCAGCACGACGAGATGATCAAAACGGTATACGGATATCAGTGGTACGATTGAATTATAAAAATTTCAAATTTTCTACTGCGGAAAATACATAAAAATCACAGAAAAATAAGATCGACGGAGCCAAAGATGTCCGAATTTGGAAAAACGACAAACTGACAACTTGCTCAAAAGATGTTTTAGAATTTTTCTATGTAAAAATATTTTGGTTTTGAAAACGTTTTATTTTCATCGCTTTTTAACTGATTAAATTGAAGTAAATTTACGCACGAAATAAACTTTCGTATTTTCGGACGAAAATTTACCAGTTGCTATATTCAACTATACGCATTCCAAATATCAAGTTTCCGTTGCGAAATTTTATTGTTTATTTTTATTTAACGAAAATTTTCATTTAACGCAAAATGCACGTTTCTTACGTTAAAATTATTAATTTGGTTTCTGTTATTGGTTACGACTATTTCATATTATTACATTACGTTTTAATATTTATTACATTATTGGTCTTATCGAAATTGGTCGTCTACGAATTTGGTTTTGGATTCGTAACATATATACAAAGAGATTTCCATTTAATAATCGTAAAATTTTATTTCTATCGGATCTTTAATTAAAATTTTATTTAGTTTAGTAATTTAAAAGCGTTAAAAATACAGGTCATTACACTTTATATTTCTGATAGGCATTATCTACTTAGCGTACATTACTACATAGTAGATAGTTTAACGGATCCTTAAGAGATGGAAAATCTCGTAACATCTCTTGAGTTATTGCACGCACGTTGACACTGGATATGAGATGTCAAACCCCGTAAACATCTCTGACGCCGTTACACTCATATTTATTTACGATTGATTTAACTTTCATAAGGATATTTTAGTCCCGACTCGAGTGTTTTGTCTTTTCATTACGCTCGGGTCAGTCCTGAGTTTTTCAGATTTTTGAAGATCTATTCTGGAGGATGAAGACGAAGATTTGGTATACTATTACTATTATTACCCTTGCATCATGCTATCTGCTGCATTATTTTAACTGTTCTGTTGTATATGTATAACTTTGATAAATGTTGTATAAATAATTGTCAAAGTATAGTAAACAGCTTCATGAACTGTTTATTTGATTGTTATATTTTATCGTTCCACTGCGAGATTCTGTGTTGTTTCTTTTCCTTTATTTCTCTTTCTTTTCTTTTCTTATTTACCCCAATAACCATCTGCCATTTTGAATGGTTTGGAATCGGCATGTGTATTTGATCGTCGGTTTAAACTGTCCAAAAAGGCGAGGCGGGTCGTTACAATTTAATTAAATAAAAACCGTTTAAGGTAAATGATGATAAAAAGTTTGAATTCAATATATTTCATTTTAATTAAAAATCGTTTTAATTAATTAAATTAATTAAAAGTTAACTACTAAGTGATACACATGTTCAATGATACGTGTATATAACTACTATGAATGTTATAGTCTATATTCATCTTTAAATTGTTTGGGATGAATAAACATAACTCGGTGGTTGAAATTTAAATTAAATTAAATTGTTAATCAAATAATTTTTTAATTGACTATGATTTAATTAATTAATCATGGTTTAATTAATAAAATTAAAATTAAATTCAATACGATTTAGTTAAATAAAGTGGAACTATAAGCAACCCAACTTAGTTTAAGGAATAAATGCGTATGTATAGTACGTATACCATGATATTAGATGTGTTTGACACTTGAATCACGACGGTATGTCATAAGAAACAAATTATTCCCAAAATCAATATCACTCAAATAAATATATTAAAGAATGTGAATCTTTTACATAAATGTTCTCCTCAATCATTTATATTTTAATGAATCACTTGCATACTTTCTAGTTATTGAGCAAACACAAGCAGAGATGTTATGTATACTATTATTGATTTATTGATAGACGTGGTAGGATCATGTATGTATTTATTAAGCAAACTGAAGATACATAAATTATACTTAGCTCACCGTAAAACGGTAAGTATGAGTGAATAATATCTTTCGATTTGTTATGCAAACTCAAGATCAACATGAGATTGAGACAAAAACCACGGATAAGGGGATGTATATGATACAAATAATAATGTGCTATCTATCACTTGTGAGCCTATAATTTGTTGAGCAAACTTAAGGTCAAAATTCCAATAAGTTAAGCATACTTACTAGTGAACTTGAAAGACTTCTATATTTCTCTTCAGGTTTAAAGAAATATAAAAATATAGTGGGAGCCTAATTAGAAAATAAAATGAATACATTTAACACTTCTAATATTGTAAGAATATATGCTATAAAGTTATAATAATCCACATCGATCAGTTTCTGCAACTAATATAATTCATAAAATGTTTATAATTTAATATAATACAAATGAACTGAATTGAGATTGACCTAGAAATGCAAATATATACTTACCAATAAATATTTTGGCATGTTGTCAGTATAAGATCCATACAAGCACCTAATTATACAACTAGTAAAATATTCGTAGGTGTTTATGTGCCCAAGATGTGTATTATCTTTTGTTAGTTTCAAACTCTAAAGAAATATAAACATACGGATATTTGATCCATACTTTATGATATATAAATGATATATGGTGTAAATCATGATCCATAATGTATGAAACCTCTATGAAATTAATTCGATCAAAATGATCAAGTAAAATATAATGCAAGATCATGCAATGATTGATCACGATGAGGATCTAGTTGTAGCACTAGACTAAAAACTACAAGGTAGGTCAAAGCATTTGATTACCAAAAAGTCGGTTTGATCAATTTACGTAAAGCGTAACTTGTTTAATAATGGTAAATGTTAAGGGTGACCAAATGAACTTTTGTAAAGACTATGTTACACACTTGTAGTAAGGGTTTTCTTCTGAATAGTTGGACCATTTGAAAACGAAAGCAAATGTACAAGTGTGGACGTAACTCAAGGCATGGTTGGATAAAGAAATTGAATGGTCACTTTTACTTCACGAAGAGACATCGGAAATTAGAATTGTATAATATAATAACAACACTCAACATGGAATGAGAAATATGATTTATATTCTAAACTCTATTTTCATTTTTGAGAGAAATGTTTAATCATCTAAAGTAAAGAAGAGAACACATGTACATATATAAATACATATACATACATACATACACACATACACACACACACATATATATCACAGATAGCAAAGGAGTTGCCAACATGCATGGTAGGTGACAAATAGTAACACAGAAAAATCTAAGATAACAAAGTCAAATAACTTCTTGAATGAGCTCCGGCAAGGCCATCGCACATTACACCTCAATATCGAACTACGTCAAGGCCACTGCCTGATAATGAAGTGTTAGAAGTACCCAATATAAACCATGGTGCATCCAAGTGAACAAATATGATCAAAAAGAAGCTTCCCTAAAGAACGAACGCCTTACTGCTAGCGCGGATGATCTAGATCGAAAATATGAAATCTCTCATGACAATGATCCTATGAACAGCAATCCTGCATTCCTAGCAACAGCAACTCTGAAACCCTACAAATAGCATTCTAGCACCATTTTTAGCCTAAACTTGTACCTGTAGATGGAACTATACAAAAATATAAGAATAATACACATATATGTATATAAATATAATTTATATACATATATGTGCATTAATGAAATAAAAGTAATAAAACTGGAGTTAAAACTATAAGACAGCAAAGAAACCATAACAAGAGTTTGACGAATAAAAGGGTCAAACTCATTATGCAACATCTTAAGTTACTTTTATATTATGAGATAGAGATCATGAAATCAAAAGCATAGATATTAACAAAATATGTGATTATATATTTATAAAATTTTAAAAATCTAAAAAATATTAATATTATGCTCCTTTGATCAAATGAACATTTCGAATAAATGCTAATACTGCAGTTGTTAATGTTAAAAATATTCTTTTTTTGTTTAAATAATTCAATGCCTTTTCTAACCTTATTAAGATATTCATTAAAATGATTATTTTTAGCCAATCTATACTTGGATTTGAGATCCAGTTGAAACAAAATGATGCTATTGTTAATACCAATCTATTAATATAATTGTTGTTATTATTAAATAGTCTTCGATTTCTCTCAAACTAAATATAACAACATATTATAGTGAATAAAGTATCTAATAAAAATCTGTTTTGCCTTTTAAACTTAAATCTTAAGTTATTCCAATAAAAATCACAATAAGTAACTTTAGTTGTAAGAATAAAGTTAAAGATTTTAAGAGTATTAGTAAGAATATAGCAAGTATCCATACAATCGTAATAAATTTGATTGATATTTTCAAAATACAAGTTATGAAAAGCACATTCATTATCAATTGGCAAATTCTTTCTTTTTAAAAGCTCAACGAAATTTAGCTTCCCATGCATGATTAACCACATATGAATCTTAGCTTTTGGTGGTGCATTTGCTTTCCAAATAAGATTAAAAGTGTTATTAGTAATGCCCGAGAAATTAAGAAATTTATATAATGAATTGGAAGTGAACTTCTTGCTTTTATCCCATTCCTAGTTAATAATATTATTTTCGTTATCAAAATTATATAAGATCAGTCTTGCACGTAATAAAGTAAATTGTCTAAGATTTATACCTTCTAAGATTCTATTAAAGCTAAAGTTCCAAATGGGATCATTATCCGGAGAAAAAACATCTTTAATTAAAGCATTTTCAAAGGTACAAATTTCAAAAAGTTCTTTAAATTCGACCCTAATAGGATTGATAGATGTCCAACGATCATACCAAAAGGTTGTATTATTTCCTGAATGAACAATCATATTAGTACCAAGGTTATAAATATCATGGCATTTTAAAATTGATTTCCAAAAATTAGATAATTTATTATAAACCAAAGATGTAATTTGGTATAAATTATTACTACCATTATAATAATGTTTAGATACAATTTCTATCCAAATAGAATAATCATTAATATCCTTAAATTTTCACAACTTCTTAATGAAGATAAATTCATGTTACGTAAATTAATAACACATAGTCCTCCCTTCTTTTTCAATTTACAAATGGTTTCCTAATTAACTAAACATTTTAAACTATTGTTAGGATTATCACCACTCCATAACAAATCCCTTCTTATTTTATCAATTTTGTTAATCACCCATTCTGAAAAAAGATGCGTAGATGTAACGACCCACAGTTTTGGGTTATTTGAAATTGCTTATTTAATAAATTTTAAATATTGGAAAGAAATTTTTTATCGATTTAATAGGTTGAATTTCAAATATATTGATTTATTAATAATAGAATTTTGAATTAAGTAATTGAAATCGTGAAAATAGTTTTTATCTAGGATTTCTATTTAAGAAAAAATAGTTTAAAGGCTTATTAAATTTATATTATAAGAAAGAAGGTAATAGAACTTTTAATTTGAATTTAAAAGTGATTTACTCAATTTTTAAAATTACTTGTTTAAATTAGCATTTAAAAATAGCCTTTCTAGGAATAGTCTTGGAATTCGACAAAACTAGTTCCATTGGATCCGTAACAGTATATTATTATTGGCTTTCAAATTTCATGACTTTTGGAGTTATCATTTACGAGATAGAAACGCTTTGAATTAATATAAAAAATTCAATATAATAATTGGGTTCAAAAATCTCTCTTCTCCATACAATCGATTTAGGACTTGAAATCTTTTCCATACATTTGAAATAGGGGTATAACATTTTGACACCTAGCGGCACACCTCGAAGGGTTTGAGATCTTGAGTTGCATAAACCTAGACATTTTGAGAATAAATTAATATATTGTCAAGTCAATTTCTTTTCAGCCGCATATTCTATCCTGTCATGGTCACTGTTGCTTTCTATTCACGTTTCCCTCCCTCCTCCTTTTAAATCACCTCCTCTCCTTTGAAAACACATGTAGAGCATCTCAGTGAGAAAAAAAAGATTTGCATTAAAAAATTCCTATCTCTAAATCTACTCAACGAAAAATATGAAACTTGTTTTAAAAATTCTATTTTGTCGAGTGCTTCGATCTGGGATGTTTTTGTGGGGCGCAACGAAGTTTTGGGCATCTTAGCAATGAGGGGCATGAGCAAGAATGGATTAGGGTTCCATTTTTTGTGAGATTGGATTGTTGATTCCAGAAATGGAGCTTGTTTTTGTTTCTCCTTGTCGAATAACATCTCGGGGGGAAAATTGGAGCATGCGATCACAAAAGGTGAAGTGCGACTTCGCATCTATAGCATGCGGAGGACCTTTGTGCCTCGATTGGTAAGGGAGGGTTTGGGAGATGTGATGGTGATAGGCGAGTGCATTTCGTCGCTGGAAGATTGATGGAAGAGTCGTTCCAAAGAATGGTCGAGCAGATCTCGGTGTCAGTGGCGTGCACTACATTCTAGACCTGATTTGATTGGAATTGGATTAAAAAATTTATAACTCCTGCGACGATGTAGGAATTGGATGAAACAAGATGCGTTGGAAATGTGGCGACATGCACTACATTATAGATCTGATTTGGAGTCATATGGAGCTAGTTTAAATTTTAGGTTAAATCGAACATCGTTCGATATGATTTAAAATTGAAACCTCAAGGTGAATGTTTTATAAGCTCACACGTGCTAGAATATTTTTATGCTAGTTAAATTTGAACTTTGAAGTAATATAAATTTACGGATCATTGTCTGATAAATTATCATTGAATTAACTATGGAAACTAAAATTGACAGTTAAATATGAAATTGAAATTTAATTGCCAGTAAAATACCTAATAATAATAACTAAGAAATTATTGTGAATTATATTAACTGTTAGGATGATTTATTGTGATGGATGCTATTGATTGGTATTATGGATGATTTGGATGTTTATTTAATTTTGATATATCCTATTATCACCCTGTATATTATTTACAATATATAAGCTGTAAAATGAATTTTTTAGAGTAAATTAAGAAATAGGTTGAAATGATATATACTTATGACATTGTGATTTGGATTGAAATGATATACATCCATCCTTGAAATTAAATTGAAATAACTGATCACTTGGCCATACGATAGAGAATTATATACGAACATTGGATTTGTTAAATTAAATGATTTTAAAATTTTGATTCGAAATTTAATTAAATGATTTGATTTTAAAATCAAATTTATGGAAATCGAACTTTTTTGAAATTGAGTTTAGAAATGAATTGTATTTGAGGATTTGGTTTTTAAATTGGATGTTGAAGGTAAATTTGATTTAAGTATTTTTGGATCGATGTTTTGAAGATCGAACTCGGAATTGATAAATCGTAATGGTTTTAGTTTAGTATTGGAATGGTTTTGAATTAAAATTGAAATTGAATCGATTGAATGGAAAATGGAATTGATTTGAATTGGAAAGTTGGGATTGAATCAGTTTGACTTTGAAGCTAGTTTCAATAAAATTATTTTAATAAAACTATTTAAAATCTATATTCTTTAAATATTTAATTTATTTTGGTTTTCCAAATTAGACACTATATAAGCCGTTTTAATACTTCAAACTATTTTATATTAAACTATTTTAACTATTTAAACTATTTTAACTATTTTAACCATTTACACTATTTTTAACTATTTCAATTATTTAACTATTTTAAACTGTTCAAACTATTTTCAAAAATTCAAACTGGTCAAGGGGTGAAATATTTATAATTAAATCATGGATTTAAATATGAATTGGGTTAAATGAAGTATAACCCAAATTGAAATTCAAAATAATTTTGGAATTAAGGTCGAGATATTAAGGCAAAAATGATTTTTAACTGAATAGTATATTTTGAGTAAATATGACGATTTTGTGATTTTGAAGCGAATATGATATTTTGATATCAAGTATGAACTATTTTCGAAATGTAAAAGTACCAACCGGTGTGTAAAGTGACATTTGGTTGTTAAAGAGACTGGGCCGGATATAGCCATACTCTCTGTCATTACCGGAACCACTTTAAGAAATTGTTAAGCAGAGGAGAGTCCAAAACGAAGTGGTTGGATTTGGCGACGATTGTTGGATTTGAAGAAACGATGATGGATAGACCCCCACACTTGTGCCAATTTGAAATGACTAAAATATGACTGCTTGACAGGGCCAGGTGGGCTAATAAACCCAAGCGGACATCCATTCTTTGATTTTCTTGGACTCGGTCCATATTGTTACTCTTGTTGTTGGTTTCAATTGGTGCACCTTGATTTGGGATAGCCTCCTTTTTACTCGATATGGGATGGATGGATGCGATGGGCAGTCATGGCTATGATGCGTTACCACCAGCCCTACGACCCGAACTGGTAGTGTCCTACCTTGGGCATTATCTCCGTGCCTTTTCATACTTTTATCCTTAAACGAGATCCATATGATTTTGGTTTAGTTCTGTTGTATCACGGTGCATCCCTATCCACCGACCGTTTAACTGGTGTTTTATATGCAAATTATACGACAATGCTTAAGGGAGATCGACGTAAAGCCTTAATGTCATTTTAATATTTATTTTACTGACTAGACATTATATAGTGTATTCTACTACATATAAATATTTTGACGGATCCTTAAGAGATGGAAAATCCTGTAACATCTCTTGAGTTATTGCATGCACGTTAGACATTGGATAGGAGATGTGAAATCCCGCAAACATCTCTGACGCCATTACACTCATGTTATATTCGATATCGATTTGACTTACATAAGGATATTTTAGTCCCGACTCAAGTGTTTTGTATTTACATTACGCTCAGTTCAGTCCTAAGTTTTTCAGCTTATTGAAGATTTATTCTGAAGGACGAAAATGAAGATTTGATATATTATTACTATTATTATTCTTATATCATGTTGTCTGCTGCATTATATTTTATTCTAATATGTATACTTTGAAAAATGTTGTATAAACTATATCAAATGTATAGTAAATAGCTTCATGAATTGTTTATTTGATTATTATGTTTTATCATTCTACTGCGAGATTCTGTGTTTGTTTGTTCTTATTTTCTTATTTTTCTTAATTAACCCCTAAAGATTCGTATTTCCATTCAATTTCAGTTGGACACTTGTGATCCATCATCTACTCAAAGGGAACGAAGTTACGGGCCTTTACAATAGACATTAGATAAATCAAAAGTGAAGATAAAGCAGAATTGACAAGAACTATTCTACCTGCACTCGATAAAAACCTCATATTCCAACTGGAACTTCTATTTTTAATATTATCTTTTATAGTTTTCCAATTATCATGTTTAAGTTTAGTTGGTCTAGTCAAAAATCCAATATAATCAGTAGGGAAATTCATAGTTTTACAATTTAACGTATTAGCTACAAAACCCTCAATGTCATTTAAGATTAAAACTGAACTTTTATCAAAATTAATTTTTAGTCCTGAAAGTAGTTCAAAGCTGTATAAAATAAATTTAAGGGTAAGAACGTGATTAGGCAAATGAGAAGTAAATATAAGGTGTCGTCCGCAAATTGGAGAACAGAGAGTCCATTACGTGAAATTTCGCTGCCAATGCAAATTAAAGGTCCATTTCCAATAGCTTTTTTAATTATCATAGCGAAAACATCGACAACTAAATTAAATAAGAGACGCAATAAAGGATCACCCTATCGTAAGCCATATTCTGACTGTATTTTATTCCCTAAAATCCCATTAATGATTACAAAAAAATTACCAGTTTTAAGGAAAGTCATAATCCAACCAATCCATTTACGACTAGTACCTCTAGCCAGTAACATATCAATTAGAGAATCCCAATCAACCAGGTCAAAAGCTTTCGCAATGTCAAGTTTTAGAAGCGCATATGTAATGTTATTCTTTCAACGGTGATTAGTGTTCTCTTGAACAACAACCACTCCATCTGTGATATTTCTACCCTTAGTAAAAGCTGTTTGTGAACAATCAATTAAATCATTCATTCTTGTACTAAGTCTATTTGCTAAAACATTTGAAATAATTTAATAGAATAATAAATTAAAGAAATTGGTCTAAAATCTTTCAACTTATTAGCATCGATTTTTTATATAATCGACTGACGTTTTCAAAATTAATTCTTCCTAAATGTAGTTTCCCGTTGTAAAATTCATTAAACATGTTAAATTTTAATACATTCCAAAATAATTTGTAAAAATAAAATAGGAAAACCATCGGACATGGCTTTATTACTAGGCATATCGTTAATAACCTCTAAAATCTCCTTTTCAGAAAACGGATTATCAATGTCATTAAGATTAATTCTAGACTCCTATAGTTCATTCCAACTAATGTATATTCTATGCTTGTTTTTATTGCCAAAAATATCCCTATAGTAATTAGTAAATGCCTTATTTAGATCTCTTTAATCAACCTATTCAACATTATCCACAAAAATAGAATTTATTGTGTTGCTTCGTTTTCTACCATTAGCCATATTTAATTTCATTTAGCAGTTGCTCCATTTCGGTATGAAAATAAAATTTTGTATTATTATCACCTTCATTAATCCATTGAATTCTAGATTTCTTTTTCCACATAACCTCTTCTTTTTCTAAATTTGAATTAAGTTCCTCTTTTAAATCAGCAAGTACATTACGCTATCTAAGATTTAGTTGTCTAGTTTCTTAAATCTTATTTACTTTAAGCATTTCAAAAAGTAAATTATCTGTTTTAATTTTGATACTGCCAAATACATTCTTATTCTAATTTTTAAGAAAATTCCTAAAACCTCTAAGTTTTAAATAATTTTTTTACTCAATTATCCATATTTATGATATTATAAAAATTCATTGATATCAATTTATTTTTAATTAAATTAGGGAAGTTTGATTCTAATAACCACATTTTTCAAATTTAAAAGTTTTATTAATAATTTTATGATGATCACACAAAAGAAAGATAGGGTAATGATCATAATACAAATAAGGCAAACCAGTGACTCTAAAATAGAAAATTTATCCTCGTTTTCGTCGCTGTTGAAAAATTTATCTAAAAAGGCCATTGAAGGGGATTCTCTAGTATTACTCCAAGTAAATTCCCTATTAGTTAGATGTAATTCTATCAAATTACTACTAATAATAAATTGATCAAATTCTTCCATAGAAGAGAAATCACCTTCCTGGAGTGATCGTTCCTTAAAAAACGTGTAATATTAAAGTCGGCATCCATAATCCAAGATGCAGGAGTGAATGATCTAAATTCTAGACTTTCACTCCATAGAACTCGGCGACCAATTTCTAAGTTTGGTCCATAAATGTTAGAAATATTTAATAAAGAGTTATCGCTAAAGTTAATGAGACTAATATGTAAAGGGTATTGCTTAGTAATAGTTTGAAGAAGTTTAAAAGAATTGTCATGTCATCCTATAAGTAAACCCCCGGAAGCTCCAAGTGAAGGTAAACATTCCAAATGTCGAAAATGATAACCACCTAATCTTCTATAAAAATGAAGATCAGGACAATCTATTTCCATTTTTTTAAAAGGGCGATATCAATAAAGTAACCTTTAAAAAATGCTCTAATTTTATCATATTCATTTAAATCATGTAAATGCCTAATATTCCAGCTAATAATCTTCATAATCCATATTATCTTACCCTCTCTATTTCCCTACTCCTAATGTAAGCTGTATCTAATTCAACGTTACTAAAAACAAAAGCAGTATCCCTAGCTAACTAACATAACACACTGGTTGATAAACTACCTAGAGCATAGAAGAAATAAGTACTGCATAAAACATAAGCCATACCTAAGCTAAATTCGTAGCGCCACTCATAGCACTCGAATCAGGCAACTTACCCAAAATTGAAGAATGACTGCTACAGACCCTGACACTATGACGAACAACACCATTAACAGAAATTGGTTTCCTATGCCTGCCTGTCTTTAACAATGAAGATAAAAGAGAAGCCTTACTATCATTATTACACTAACTATCAGTTACTACAAAGGTGCTTGATGGGCCCTTAATATCAGCCTCTACAACATTACTAATGACTGAGTTATCAAAGCCATCACCAATGCTTATATTAGCCTTTACAAATCTAAAATCAGATTTTGAAATTATTTTTTTGTGATCTTTATATTCATCAATCACTGGAATAGAACAATTCTCAACTTCCCTCACTTTATCAGATTTCTCCACTTTATCACTCTAAATTTCCTTGCCCACCATTGTAGCCATAGCTCTTTCTTTATATATTGAATTTACAAAGCCTCTAACCATTATCAGACATCCTGGATAACATTGTTCCATCATTCAGAGCAATTATTCGAGACTTGTTAATTTCTAGAAAGGAGTTAAATCCTTTATCCATTACATCCTCTACTCTATAAATAACCATATCAAAAGCAGCGGATACATGCACACCAGATGAACAATTCACTCCATTATCATTTTTATGCTCAAAGTCTGCTACAGTAAGAACATTAGATGGAATTCTAATAACAGTCTCAACAACAATGCCATACCCAGAGATATTCATTCCATCACTATTATTTATTCCTTTTTCCCTTTGCAATCATCATTCATAGGAGCAGACATGTGCAACTTTGTTCCTTTGTTCACTGCACATATGGTTAAGTTCTTAATTGCAAGAATAGGACCTTTATCTTTAACAACCTTAACTCTGCCAAAACCCATGCCAGAAGCAGTAACTTCACGCCCACAAGTATAACAGTTAATTTCATCCATCAAATCGTACCTTTTTTCCGATTGCTTCATATCCTCAAATATATCATCACTGTCAAAACTGCTAACCAGAGACCGGTCATCTTCATTTACCAAGTCATTTTTATGCTTCATATCAGAAATAGCGGATACATGCTCACCAAATGAATAGTTTACTTTGTTGTTATTTTTATGCTCAAAGTCTACTACTACTAGAATGTTAGATGGACTTTTTACAATAGCCTCAACAACATTGCCATTCATAGAGCTATCTATGCCATCACTGATATATATTATTTTGTGCCATTTGCGATCCTCCTTCAAAGGAGTAGACATGTGCAACTTTTCTCCTTTGTACATTGCAAATATGCTTAAATTTTTAACTACAAGAATATAATCTTTATCATTGACAACATTAACTCTGCCAATGCGGCAATGCCTTTGCCAGAAGCAGCGTCATGCCCACAAGTATGAGGGTTAACTTCGTCAATCAAATCTCCTAAAATGTAAAATCTATTGTGGAGAAACAAGCCTTCATCTTGTCCATCAGAAAAACTACTAGTAACTTATTTATCCATTGTATCATTATGAACCTTTTCCTGCCTTTTTTCTGATTGCCTCATATACTCAGATATATCTTCACTATCAAAATTTCTAACAACAGGCCAATCATATTCATTTAACAACTCATTGAACTGGTTATTAAGAACTATTCCATTTCTAAAACCATCAAGATCATTTATATGTTTAGAAATATCTATTGAGTCAACATAAATTCCTTTATCTACAACTGAAACCCCATCATCAAAGTCAGTAGAGATATCTTTCAAAACTCTAGTTTTATTCTCAAATGAAACACCATGTTCTAAAATCCTTCTAGTATCAAAATCATAATGGTTTAAGCTACACATATCAAGAGCTTCAATAAGGAAAGCTACATGACTAAACCATTCGTTATGCATATTGAGAAGCTCAATTTCATTTCTTATACAGGCAGTCTCCAAAGAAATTACAAATATTGTTCCATTAGACCTCATGTTGCTAACTTTGGTAAACTAAAATCTTTACAGATGAGAATTTCCACCATTAGAAATGAGAAATCAAATTTTACATTTAGCTCCTCTATTCTCAATACAAAACCAATCCCTCCAAGAAATTGCCTTAAACAAGCTAAGTTCCATAAAGAACAAGGCAAACCCGTTAGTTTTACCCAAATACTTCTATCATATATGCACTATTTGATTCCATCGTTAGCAGTCCATGTAATCTATATCTTGCGAATAACATAAACCCTAAGATCTAGAATCATATGATTATCAAATATGTAATGAATCAATAAAACATACCTTCAGACATCTTGTATATGAATCAGCAATGGTTGTTGTCGAAAGCTGTTTCAATGGAGAAAGGAAATGGTTTCCTCAGGCGTACATTTGTCAGTAAGTGGGGCTGGATTTTCCTTAAGAAGAGCCATGTCCAGTTCAAGTATGCCCAAATAAAACTCAACTTGCTCTTTCCATTCTGAGTAGTTGGTTCCATTGAGTCTGACGATAGACATAGCGTACGAATTAAGGTTTGAGGGCATTGCAACTGCAGATATAAAAGAAATGTAGGCTTCTTTATTACAATAAAACACATGTCATAATAAGAGGTTAGGTTTAGCGCCTCCTGTGGGTAGACAGTAGAACCATACTCATGGAAGAATGATAACCATTAATGTTTCATGCGTTATTGTGCAAGTAGCAGCCGCTTGTGTACAGGACTGCATGCATCAGACCAGAGGAAACAAGGAAATTAAGCGCGGAAGCGAAAACTAAAACAAGAGAGAAAAGAGGGAAACCGGATCGAACCTGGTGGTCACCTGCTTTGTTTTTTTCGCATAAACATTTGCCATTCTTTCAAGTAATCCACGGCAAGGATAATAAATGTCTAGTAACTCCAAGTAAATTCCATATATGAATTTAACATATAAACAATTATTTTTGCAAATCATATATAAACAATTATCTTGCAAGTTCCAAATCATGAATTTAATGTCAAACTAGGAAACAATTGTTTTCAATATGTATACTTCCTGAAAGTATTCTCATATAATAAGTTGTTCCATATTATACAGTAGGTCAAATATTAAAGTAGAAAAAATTAACCTTTGCGGAAATATAAACTTTTCAAATACAGATCTAAGCATACAGTAAATAGAACAATATTGATAATCATGATTACTATAGCAACTTAAATAATATGAATATTAAACTTGAATCATATTAACACTAATAATCATTATCATCATCATAGTAAAATTACAAACATCATATCATAGATCTATGCTAGTTTCGTTTTATATATTGATGGATAATCATGAATTCTAAAACCTTGCTCCGATACCACATGTAATCTATATCTTGCGAATAACATAAACCCTAAGATCTAGAATTACATGATTATCACATATGCAATGAATCAATAAAACATACCTCCAGACATCTTGTATATGAATCATCAATGGTTGTTGTCGAAAGCTGTTTCAATGGAGAAAGGAAATGGTTTCTCTCTCTTTTCCTATATCTTTCTTTATGTATTTTCTATATGCTTTATGATGGGTAAAGGTTAATATTTATAGGTAGAGAGAGGACCAAATTTCCAGATTTGTAGACTTACATCAAGATCAAGATGAGAGAAATTAACCCTCTAGATTATAACCGTTTTATTGATTAGCATATTAATAGGAAAATCTTTTAGATTCTATTGACTACAAAATGAGGTAGGAAACATTTGAGGAAGGAAACGGTCAAATTCCTTACAAAATAAGGAAGGAAAATCAATTAATGTTTTCGTATTAATTTCCTCATAAAACGGTCAAATTTCCTTGTAGTCCATTCACGAATTCCTATGATGACATTATCCTTATACATAAATTTTGAATTTAGAGCAGAAGTAAAAGCTTGTTTGGATGAAAACTTGACTAGAAATTCATTATTTAACTTCTTATTTTCACATTAAAATAAACCAAAATTATCCATTAACATTCTAGCAATATCATATCCTAATTAATCCTGTAATAAACTCAAGATTACCTAACAAGATAAATTTAAAAGACTAGAATTTGAATCGTTGTTGTTCTTGCATTGCTTCTTAACAACGGTACTAGAATTAATATTATGCACAAAAGAGAATAAACCAGATTTCTTGAATGGTAACTTAAATGTTTTGGAAGCAAACTGATTGCATTGAAACCTTTTATGGCCGAAGAAGCCACAATTAAAACATCTTATTGGCTCTTGGCAAGTATAAGCTAGATGCGTTAAATCCCTACATCTGTAGCAGAATTTTTTACTAGCTTTCTTATCAATCCAAAAGTCACCTGCATCCCATCTAAAGAAGATATACCCTTTCCATCATTGCTCATAGCATTTCAAAAACTAGAACAAACATCAGCAAAAGAACGCTTTTAGATATCGACAAAAGAGAACAATGGCAAATCATCAGTGGAAAATCTTGAAAGCGCATTGACAAATGCTAACTTTTCTATGGAAATTACAAAATTCGAACTATTTGAGATCGATGGAATTCAATAATTAAAACAAAAATCTAGATTGAATGGGGAAGAGAGGGTTGAGGAAGAACAATAATGAGAAAGATAAAGAGAATGTAAATATTGCATTGAGTCATGATTTTCTGTTGTTACTGTATTATTCTAAATTTTATTTTCATATAGAAATTTGTTTTATATGAGATATATTTCTTTGAAAGTATAATATTTGATCTAAAACTCGCGACTGTAAACTAATTACAGTAAATGAAAATAAGTAGCCTATATATTAAGTGGTTAAGTGAAGCTTCATGTTTCATGTGCTACGATAGTAGTGACGGAATTAGTGGGAGCATATCATGTGACGTTTATAAATGAATGCATTAAGATATGAAAATTTGTTTTTGTAAACATACCAAATATTATTTATGAAATAATAACTATTTTTAGTATTGTTTGAAAATAGACATAGTTTTATTTTAGTATGAATATTATGAATATTCATCATAATATAAAACAACAATAATGTTATTTATTTTTAATAATAAAGGTAATGCATAGAAAAATATAGAAATATCTGAAATTTAACCGTTCTTTTGGAGTTATAGACCGAGCTATAGTTTTGAGAAATAATTCTTTAATTATATGATCATGAATCATATTGTACGGGTTAATTGCATTTTAATTGATTAAGGGCAAAGCGCACATTCAATAGGGCTCGTAAGAAATAGTGAACCTTTTGGATTGATACATATAGTTGTATACGTAGTTAAAAGGCTAATCATACCAAAACGGACCCAATTACTTCGTCACATTCATAGATGAATTATCATAGAAATGAAAATGTGTATTTCGTTCAAATTATTATATTTATGATTAATTCATTAAATATAAAATGAAAGTAGAAAACACAATATGCAAAGGAAATAAAATGAATTCATTTTGACCTAGTGAGCGAGTGTATTGGAAAAGGGTTCCAAAGTACCTAAGAAAATAAGATTCAGTCTCAAAACTCGATCCTTCCTATGATAGGTAGTGATGTATCAAAAGGGAGTACCCGAACTTTATTGAAGAAAGTATGATGGATAATGAGTGAAGTTGGGTTAAATTCTTTCTGTAAGTTCATGTACTTAAGAGCACGTATACAAGTTGAAATTAATTTCATCTAAAGCATAGCTTATGAGATGATATAAGATAAGAGTTTATAAAAAAACCTTAAATATCCTAGTTCAAGTAGTTGACTGATCATGTGAGTCAAGAACTGCATGTAATACTTGTTTGTAACGGATCTTTCATAGATCACCTCAAAGAAGTTTGGGGCCAACTAATATTGATTGATCAACTTATGTTATGAACATAAGTTTCTTTAGATAAAAATAGATCTATTACATATATAAAGGCAGTTCACAAATTTTTTACGAATGCCTATTTTATTAAACCAAGAAACAATTGTTGTTTCAAGAAACACCAATTTCATGACAAGGAAATTTCTTTGTAAAATTATTGGTGATAAAATGGATGTGGATACGATGTAAATATAAAAGGAAATTCCTTAGTTGCCAATAAGCCATAAAGGGTATTGACTCTGATAGATGGCATAATGCTTGAATCCAAAGTGGATTCTGAGTACATTATCAAAATATGATTTTGACAATCGTATCTAAAGGGATATGATTCACCTGCCATGAATATTTGTTTGAGAAGACAACTAATGCAGATGGAATATAGTAAGCAATATTAATAAGAATAACATCACAAATTTTAATTACTGAAATCAACATAATAGATTCATCATTCAACGTATTTAAGTTAATTTGGATTTTACCCATAAAATTATCCCCCGATATGGTTTAAGTTTTGGTACATATATGTGTTGAGATAGAAATAACAATTTATAGTAAAATATTTGTACATAACAACCAAAATGTCTTGAAGTCAATAGGAGAAATACTGAATTTATGTGTCTTGAATGATCCAAGAACCGATACAAAAGTATCATTCGACGACCATCAGAATTGAGCAAATATTTCGATAAAGAAATCAGATAGTTCGATTTTTGGTCAAAATACAAAGGAAGCATGTGTTTACATGAAAGATCATTAAGGTACTAAAATGTTTCTAAAACTATAAGTAAGCAACAAACTTACTATTGTTAATAATGCATCCATGTTAAAATCATTTTAGGTTGGTTATTTAACACTCGACATTGGACTTGAAAATGACATCTTTTATAATTGATATAAAAAGATGTTAGGACATTCTCTAGAAATATAAAAAGACATCATATTAAAATGTTTAATATGGAGCATATAAGGTAGACTTGTTATTCATTGGCAATAGGAGTTATCATATATGTTATCTTGCCCACTATATATCTAATAGTTATGTAGTTAGATCATTAAGCGAGTGTCAAATCAAAATTCAAAATCTCTAAACAATAGTTAGGTGTATTCTCGAGTATTTGAAATAGTAAAGAATTGTTTAAAAAAACAACGAACTGCTTATGAAGGAGTGCTTGGACTTAACTTCGTAAGTGATATTATGATACCCACCTCTATACCCATGCTATCTGTGACGACCCGGAATTTTTAAGCATTTAAAATGGGATATTTAATTGATTTTAATTATTTAAAAGTTAATTATCAACTTAAATTACGAATATTATAATTACTTGACAACTAAATTGTTGAATTAAATAATTTTAATTGGATAAAATATGAAATTTGAAATTTTAGGCCTATTAAAAATAATTTGAAGGCTTATAAAATTTATTTTGATGATATTGAAGATAGTAAAAGTGTTAAAATTGAATTTGGAAGTGATTTGCTCGGTTTTGGAATTTTATCGTTTTAAATTTGAATTTAAAAATAGCCTTCCGAGGCGCGGTATCGGAATTCGACGAAACCAGTTCCTTTGGATCCGAATTATTGATTTATTTTCGGATTTCAATTTTCGTAGTATTTGAAGTTATTATGTGAGCAAACGATATATAAACATGTTGAAATTGTATCGAAACAATTTAAATTCAAACATATTATGTTCCTATTTATCAAAGTTTCCTTCAGCCGAATTCCCATCACCATCACTGAAATTTCCCCTCAAATCCTGTCTTCTTCTCTCAGCTTCTAGTATGATTATGTCTCCCTGTTCCCTTTGTTATTATTTTTACCACGCGAGTGTCCTTCATCGTTCAGAAAAGGAAATAATAATGTCGCTTCTTTACATTACAAAATCAAAACCTAAATATCTCTGTTCGAAAACAATAATTAATGGCCGAAGCTGTATTCCTCAAATCGAAAACAATTAACCGAACCCTTTTCGTTTCATATGATTTCACTTCGGAGGAAAAAGTAAAGAATCATCAGCACCGAATCTTTCCTTGTTCAATTCAAAACCCATTCGATTCAAACCAAGCTTCACGGCCGCTCGCGCGAGGAGTATTCGCGAGCAAGGCCATGGTTGGTTTTGCGTTGAGGATGGGATGTCGCGTGAATTCTGGGAGGCTCGTGATTTTGGGGTTAGGGTTTCGTGCTCGTTCTGGGTAGCGGTGATTTAGGGTTTCAGAGAAGTTTGAGGCGGAGGATGTGGGGTACTCGGCGACGACAACCAAGGCTAGGCGGCGTGGTGGTTCAATTTTGGGGTTCGATCACCGTTACTTGGGGGCTAGGGCTAGTCACAAGCATAAGAGCAGCAAGGGTTTTTTTTTTAGATTATGGTTGAGTTTTAAATTTATACACAGAAAGGTTATTTAGAAAATATGAATTGAGATAAATATGTATAGAAACAGAAAAGGCATTTTTGCAGTAAAATAATTTAGGTGCAGTAAGGTATAGAGTTATATATTTTAATTTAATTTCATAATTATATGTATATATATACAGATCAGAATATATATATATATATATATATATATATATATATATATGATTTTATATATAGAAATCTGTCAACTTTAAGTGATCGGTAAATTTATTTGAGGAGGTAATATATATATATATATATATATATATATATATATATATATATATATATATATTTAACCTGTCTTTGAATTTTTAGATTGGGCAGAAAAAAAATGTTAACTAAGTAACTTAACGATCATTTGGAATTAGGTAAATTGAAGTAATAAGTGACAAGTTTATTTATTCAAGTTAAATCATAATTGAACATTCGATTTGTTCGAATATTAATAAAAATTTCATATAATTGGTTATATAAGGTTAATAGTCAGAAAATAAAAATAGCTTAAATAAACTGTAGGTTAACTAAAATATTAAACGATAAATTTGTCATTTGATTGTTCACATATTTATAGACTGCAAATGTTTATTCAAGGTCATGAAAACAAGTCGAGTTGGATTGGATTGCAGTAAAATCAAAGGTGAGTTAATCTCACTTAGTTAATTTAAATTTAAATTTAAATGATTAAATTTAAATAATTGTTTGAATGGTTGAAATTGATTGATGTGATATGGCATGGAATATTCTGGAATCGATATATATTTTTATGCTAACATCTGTGGATGCAGGAAAAACTGGTTGGAGGGATCCAACTGGATCCCTCAACAATTTATTTAAATTATTTAATAACCCCTGTTGTGATTATTTTATATTCTGTGATGAATATTGTTGATATTTGGAATATTGGATGATATGGTTTACCTGAATATTTTCCGGTGCACTAAGTTATCAAGATATATAGAATTGGAATTTGGAAATAAAATGAAGAGAATTTGTAAGTGAAATAATTATAGAAATTTTAAATAAATTAAGAATAAATTGGATAAGACTAATAGCAGTGTTAATGCTAATTAATAAAATTCTGTATATGGAAAGGAATTTTTGAATAAACAGAAAGTTAATGAAGTTTGAAACTTCAATGATATTATTTAATAGAACAAAACATTTATTTAATATTTAATATTTAAATTATTGAAGGAATAAAGAAGAAACTGGGAAAAGTCTGGAATCTGTATATTTCAGTTAAAGGATTTAAAATCAAACGGAAAATAACAACAATAATAATAAGTCCATAACTAATGAATTTTGAAATGAATTGAAAAATTAAAGAAACCTATTTCAAATAAAATGAATTGGAAATCAATTTGGGGAAATTGATTTAAGTGATTGAAGTTGGAATTTTCTCTAGATGGCCAAGTACATGTATTTAAAAGTAAATTTGTGAATATAAATTAAATGTTTTTTTTAAAAGTTGTTTTTTTAAAAGAAAGCAAGTTTTGTAAAATTTATTATTTCTAATATCTAAAGTAAGTATTTTCTTTTAATCTATTCTAGCAGTAATGATTAAAGGAGTAACGTAGTATTTTGTTTTTCTTAAAACGTAGAAATCTAGTTTTATAGTTTATTAAGTAACCTTATTTTCAAATACTCATATAGTATGTAGTTGTAACAAATTATCAAAGTAATTTTAACTTGAATGTTTTAAAATATATTTTTAAAAGTAAAGTGTTTTAAATTAATTTAAAGAAATCTAATTTTGTGCTTGGCGATTCCAGTGGAAATAGAAATACTTGGAATTTATTCTGAGAAAGGAAGATAGTTTGAAAACTATTCTCAAAAGGGTTTGAAAGTGAAAATATATTTTATGAAGATATTTTTGAGATAAATAAATAATTTGGGAAATTAATTATTGGTTGATGGTTGTTTGTGAATATTAATTGATAGTTAAATCACCGACTATCAATATTGGACAAATGCGCTGATCGTTTCGAAGAGACCGGGATCGAGATTTATTTCTCCCAAACCACTTCGATCCGGTTTGTACATTTCGTCAAACCTGTTCATAGTCGAAGATGGAGCTATGAAGTGCAAGGGCTAGTCTCTACTAATCCTGAGGATATTTCCAAAATGGATGCAGTAGGAACAGTGCCTTCGGTTCCGTTCGGACCCGGGACGGACTTGTATGGACGAATGCTTGCGAAAACATCGTCAGGTGGACGATGGGCATTCAAAGGGATATGTTCTAAAGGTAACGCTTAGCCTCAAGCCTCATCAAATGGGAATGACTGAAAATCAGGGGTTATGCAGCAAGGCTAGGTGGGTAGCACCCAAGCAGGGTGAGGCCATTCCAGTCTAGATGTCCCTTTTATTTCGGCTTAGTGGGCGGTTGCTGATCCCAACCGCGGAGTGATCTCACTCGGGATTATCCAGTAAGGGATAGTCCTGGCCTTGTGTTGCAAGGGAGCGGGCGTACTCCTTGGTACGGTGATCTAGGCCCCGTACCGTGAGAGGTGGTACCCCAGTGCCTAGTCATTAGTTGGAAATCCATTCTCCCTACGAGCCTTGTACGAGTTTTGTTTGTATTACCCACTCTGTGGCTAGTAGATGGAATTTAATGAATGTAACAATTTCGGCTATTTTATAAGTATTTTTATATAGAACCTATTAAATATCAGAGGATTTCTATAAAAATTGATTTAGCTATCGTAAGGTAAAAACCCGACATGTTATTTGTGGCGTGGTCTTACGAGATGCTTTTGTTTTCAAAGGATTTTTGAAACTTTATTAATCAATTGGGTGTGATTTTCTCACGCTGGTACCAGACTGACTCGGGTATTATTAACTGTATGTTCGGGTCAAACCGAGTATTATAGGATGCAGGATGTGATGCTATGGAGCTCAGGAGACGAGCTGGATGGCGAGACGTATTTCCCGTATTTGTTTATATATTTTCCGCTGGGTTGAGTTGTTGTGTATCCACTTGTATGATATGGATGTGGAGCTGTGATTGATGTACTCTGATGATGTAATATATATAAACAAAGATATTTGATTCGTTTTGTGTAAAGGTCATTTATTATCTATTATATTTTATTCCGCTGCGATGGTTAGATTTTGTTGTTGTTTTCTATTTTCTTATTCTACCTCTTCTTCTTTAACCCAAATGGTTCGTATTTCTGTGCAACTTGAGTTGATTGTTGTAGAATAGTGTTACCTCAAGGGGTACGGATTTGCGGGCTGTTACAGTGGTATCAGAGCTTAGGTTGGTGATAACCTTGGCTCTGGTGGGAATTACTCATTTAAAATAGTGTATGTAGTACCCTATAATGAGTTTGAGCGTATTAATAAATATGAGTGCGTATTTGTTAGTGAATATAGATTGTATAATATTGTGTTGATTGATTTATTGAGTGGCATATGAACCTTCGTCGACACAGTCTGCGCAACTGTATTGAAAAGGGTCTCTAAACACTTGAATAGAACAATTGACTTGATATTGTTTTAAATATGGGTAAATGAAATAATTTTACCCAAAAACATATTTTGATATAAAGAATAGTTTTTGAAAAATATTTAGCTAATATATGGTTGCTTGGATGTTAAAAATGATAATATTAAAGTATTATCATTGTTAAGTAAAAATTTAACTAGAAAATTGTAAATATAATCAAAGATTGAGAAGACAAATTCAATTATGAAATGAAATTTATAAATATGAATTATAAATGTAAATTATAGATTGAAATATAATCAAATAAGAATTTGTATGAGCATAAGCTATGCAAATGAATTGTAGATAAAATTGATTTAAGTAGGATTTGAAAATTTAAATCCTAGAGATTTTGGAAGTGTTTGTCGAAGTGTTTTAATGATAAATAATAGTATTATTGTTTTGGGGATATTTTTGAATGGAAATCTGTTTTAAATGAATTTTGGGAAGTGAAATAGCATTGAAATCACTTGGATCATTGGAAAATAATTCTGATGATGAAGGCCGCATCATCAGTATTCATTTTCGAATTTCTAAGTGACGGATTGCTGCAAAAAATTGATTTGTTCAGAAAAGATAGTTGTTTTTGAAAATTTCAAAGGGAATTTGTTGGGAATAAAACCAGGATTGGTTTAAATTTTGAGAAGTATGATTTGAGATGTTGGAGATTTCAAAATAATTTGAAATCAAAGGTCGGAAGTTTAAAAATCCTGATGAAATAGGTTGTAAGCTTATAAATTGAAATGATTTTTAAATCAGGAAGAATATAAGCTTTGAATGTTGAAATTTGAACTAAAGGTGTAAAGTTGAAAAAAATGAAATTAACTTGGATTGAGAAATAAAAATTTAACTGGATTGGAACAGATTGAATAAGTTGAAAATAATATCCAGTGTATTCGAATCAAGTTGAAATCGAATTATGTTAAATAAAACTGAGTTAAAATAAAATTGAACTGGAATAAAAATTCAATTGAGTTATTGAATGGAATTAGATTCTTACCTGAATAAATGGAGAATAAATTGGTTAAGGATTGCATTGAAGTAAATAAATTAGGATCACTTATAAAAGGACCATAATTAAAAATCCATAGAATAAAATATGCTTGGATTATAAATAAGTGTAAAACTCGATTTAAAATAAAAGATGAATACATTCAAGCCTAGAATGAATGTGATTGTGTAAAATAATAAGGGTGACTTATAAAATTTGAAGAAGAAAAAAAGTGGGATAGAAACCCAAAATAAATATTTTTGAAGAATTGGGAAATAAAACAAAAATCCAAGCTTGAATTATAAAATAAATTAAACTTAAGCAAATTGAATGAAGTGATATTTGAAATTAAAATTCAAGTATTGAATTATAAATTAAGGAAAAACTATTTAGATGATAAATTAGATAATGAAATATGTAATGAGAACCTAATGCAGTTAAATAACAGCTGAATTGTGAGATAATAATGAGGTTTGGAAATAAAACTCAAGTTATAAATTAAATTCGACTTAAATTGTTGGTAATGTAAATGTAATTGAATTAGGAGTTAATGGAATTGGAGGGTAAATTGGAAATAAATGATGGGTTCAGAACTTGAGTTATAAATTAAAATTTAACGTGAAGTGTTAAAAAATTAAATATAATTAAAATGTATCGAATAAAATGTAAATGGAAAAACAAATATATATATATATATATATATATATAGTAATGACTGAATTGCTAATAAAATCTAAATAAGTGGAAATAATTTGGAAAAGGCCTTGTAATCAATTGGATGAACTGAATATGGAAAGTTAAATTTGATAATAACTAATCAAATGAAATTGTAAATTTTAAAATGAGATTTAACTGGAATAGAATTAAGTTGAATGGAAGAGAAAGATTTACTTGCAACGAAATGAGCTTAGGTATAAAATTGGAGTGAATAAACTTAAGCTAAAGGATGGAAAGGAGTTGAATTAATTCAACTTAAAATTAAGTTTAATAATAGTGGATTGGATTTAAATCAAGTAAAAATGGATTTTGATCGAAATAGAATTTGGTGAGTTACAGATAATATTTAATGGAATGAAATTCTTAAATAAATAATTGTAAACCATTTAAATTGTCAAGGAATTGAAATAACTTGGAGTCTATAAGAAAAATTGAAATGGTTATTGAATGAAATAGCTTAGATTGTCTTTGAACTAAATAAAACATTATGGAATGTAAATGAATGGATTGTGAATGAAATTTAAATGAAATGTGTCGAGCTAAATAAATGGTTGTGAATGAATTTAAATAAAAAGGAAATTTAATTGGTGATTAAGATGAATCTAAGTTGTTAATGGTTTTGAATGAACTGGTTTGGTTAATAAAGTGAAATGCAAGTGAATGGATTCAAATTTAAAATGCAATGAAAATGAGAATATAGGGATTGTGGATAAATTTAAAAATGGAATAGAATTAAGTATAAATTGATTTGAAATTCATTTAAAATGGTTATAAAACATAAATACTTATTTATTCACATAAATCTTGTTGAATTGCATAAAATAAATTGTTATTTGATGTAAATGGAAGTAATTAAAATTCTATGAATTGATAGGAGTAAAATAAACTGATTTTGAGAGCAATTGAATTAAATATGAGCTCGGTTTGCTTAAAAATAAATGGTAGGTAAGCGATTGAGTTTTAAACCATTCAAATAGATGGAAATGTATACGAATGGATTGAAAACTATTCGAATTGAATGAAGTGGTTACAAATTAATTGGATTAGTGGAATTAATATGAAAATTGTATAAGTTGCTTACGGGAAAATGTTTGGTGTGAATTTCTTTTAGAATTCATATGTTTTAACTATTGCAAATAAGTGATATGCTGTTAAACTTCATATATTCGGCACTTACATGTTTAAATTGAGTAAGTACAAGTACCTGGGAGCCGTGTGGCTGGTTTTGGTTGTGCTGTTTGCTAAAAATAATAAGATGCTTGCTTAAAAATGCTAAATATGGTACGCCTACGCAATTAAAATAGGAAATATGAATTGTTTTTGGTTTTTCCGACCGTGTGGGTCGATGTATGTATATTTATCTCTTTTGTCCAATTGAAAAAGCTCCTCCGTACAAAGGAGACTCTGCCAAAAAATTTCGGAAATTTTGGGAGTTAGAAAATTTTTGAAATTTTTGAAAAAAAAATTTGTTAACGACAAAACGATTTCAAACTGGAAATTGAAATAAATTAGTAAATGAAACTAATTAAAATAATGACATGAATCAGTAATAAATGACAAATAAAATTTATATACTCAGGGATAAAGATGAATTGAATTCATATGTAAATGAAGGAATCAACTTGAATAGAATTAGATATAAACTGAAGTGGTAAGATGGAAATAAATATAAGAGGCGTATAAAATTCTTGTACTAACTTGAGTAAGAAGTGGTGCATACTCAATTAGAAATTGATATTACAAATATAATCTAAAATAATATTGGAATGAATAGATATTGACATTTTGTGAGAAAGTCGATAAAAAGTTTTTGAAGTTGTGATTGGATATTAGTGCTAAGCAGGATATGCAGGTAATATAAAGGGAAAAGAGAATTGATTTTGATTTCAGAAGATAAATATGAATTGCTCGACAAAAAGGTATGTATTTAAATTTGGTGTGAAATTGGATTGGGATTTGGATTGAGCCACTTGGCCTTTTGTTTTCTTTTTGAATTTGGGAGGCCATAGAGCCATTTTGTAGTTGTACCGAGTCAGCCGCGCAAAGGTGACGCTGGCGAAATTTTTCGAGAATTTAGGGAGTTAGAAAATTTTGAGAAAATTTTGATAACTCAAAACTTGGTTTTAAAATTAAAACTTGAATGGTTAAATAAATAGAGTTGTTTGGAACTTTGGAAAAGTTTGGGAAGTTAATAAGAATAATAATGAGTCTTTTATAAGAAGATAGTCGGTGCGATGTTGAATTGTTAAAAACTGTGTGGTTTAGGGAAATAATAATAAACGGATATTGGACCATTCTTCCTAACTAGTAATTTCGGGGACGAAATTCTTTTAAGGGGGAAGGAATGTGACGACCCGGAATTTTTAAGCATTTAAAATCAGGATATTTAATTGATTTTAATTATTTAAAAGTTAATTATCAACTTAAATTACGAATATTATAATTATTTGACAATTAAATTGTTGAATTAAATAATTTGAATTGGATAAAATATGAAATCTGAGATTTAGGCCTATTAAAAATAATTTGAAGGCTTATAAAATTTATTTTGATGATATTGAAGATAGTAAAAGTGTTAAAATTGAATTTGGAAGTGATTTGCTCGGTTTTGGAATTTTATCATTTTAAATTTGAATTTAAAAATAGCCTTCCGAGGCGCGGTCTCGGAATTCGACGAAACCAGTTCCTTTGGATCCGAATTATTGATTTATTTCCGGATTTCAATTTTCGTAGTATTTGAAGTTATTATGTGAGCAAACGATATATAAACATGTTGAAATTGTATCGAAACAATTTAAATTCAAACATATTATGTTTCTATTTATCAAAGTTTCCTTCAGCCGAATTCCCATCACCATCACTGAAATTTCCCCTCAAATCCTGTCTTCTTTTCTTAGCTTCTAGTACGATTATGTCTCCCTGTTCCCTTCGTTATTATTTTTACCACGCGAGTGTCCTTCATCGTTCAGAAAAGGAAATAATAATGTCGCGTCTTTACATTACAAAATCAAAACCTAAATATCTCTATTCGAAAACAATAATTAATGGCCGAAGCTGTATTCCTCAAATCGAAAACAATTAACCGAACCCTTTTCGTTTCATATGATTTCACTTCGGAGGGGAAAAAAAAGAATCATCAACACCGAATCTTTCCTTGTTCAATTCAAAACCCATTCGATTCAAACCAAGCTTCACGGCCGCTCGCGAGGAGTATTCGCGAGCAAGGCCATGGTTGGTTTCGCGTTGAGGATGGGATGTCGTGTGAATTCTGGGAGGCTCGTGATTTTGGGGTTAGGGTTTCGTGGTCGTTCTGGGTAGCGGTGATTTAGGGTTTCAGAGAAGTTTGAGGCGGAGGACGTGTGGTACTCGGCGACGACAATCAAGGCTAGGCGACGTGGTGGTTCGATTTTGGGGTTCGATCACCGTTACTTGGGGGCTAGGGCTAGTCACGAGCATAAGGGCAGCAAGGTAATTTTTTTTTTTAGATTACGGTTGAGATTTAAATTTACACACAGAAAGGTTATTTAGAAAAATGAATTGAGATAAACATGTATAAAAACGGAAAAGGCATTTTTGCAGTAAAATAATTTAGGTGCGGTAAGGTATAAAGTTATATATTTTAATTTAATTTCATAATTATATGTACATATATACAGAGCAGAATATATATATATATATATATATATATATGACTTTATATATAGAAATCTGTCAACTTTAAGTAATCGGTAAATTTATTTGAGGAGTTAATATATATATATATTTAACCTGTCTTTGAATTTTTAGATTGGGCAGAAAAAAAAATGTTAACTAAGTTAGTTAACGATCATTTGGAATTTAGTAAATTGAAGTAATAAGTGACAAGTTGATTTATTCAAGATAAGTCATAATTGATCATTCGATTTGTTCGAATATTAATAAAAATTTCATATAATTGGTTATATAAGGTTAATAGTCGGAAAATAAAAATAGCTTAAACAAATTGTAGGTTAACTAAAATATTAAACGATAAATTTGTCATTTGATTGTTCACATATTTATAGACTGCAAATGTTTATTCAAGGTCATGAAAACAAGTCGAGTTGGATTGCAGTAAAATCAAAGGTGAGTTAATCTCACTCAGTTAATTTAAATTTAAATTTAAATGATTAAATTTAAATAATTGTTTGAATGGTTGAAATTGATTGATGTGATATGGCATGGAATATTCTGGAATCGATATATGTTTTTGTGCTAACATCTGTGGATGCAGGAAAAACAGGTTGGAGGGATCCAACTGGATCCCTCAACAATTTATTTAAATTATTTAATACCCCCTGTTGTGATTATTTTATATTCTGTGATGAATATTGTTGATAATTGGAATATTGGATGATATGGTTTACCTGAATATTTTTCGGTGCACTAAGTTATCAAGATATATAGAATTGGAATTTGGAAATAAAATGAAGAGAATTTGTAAGTGAAATAATTATAGAAATTTTAAATAAATTAAGAATAAATTGGATAAGAATAATAGGAGTGTTAATGCTAATTAATAAAATTATGTATATGGAAAGGAATTTTTGAATAAACAGAAAGTTAATGAAGTTTGAAACTTCAATGATATTATTTAATAGAACAAAACATTTATTTAACATTTAATATTTAAATTATTGAAGGAATAAAGAAGAAACTGGGAAAAGTCTGGAATCTGTATATTTCAGTTAAAGGATTTAAAATCAAACGGAAAATAACAACAATAATAACAAGTCCATAACTAATGAATTTCGAAATGAATTGAAAAATTAAAGAAACCTATTTCAAATAAAATGAATTGGAAATCAATTTGGGGAAACTGATTTAAGTGATTGAAGTTGGAATTTTCTCTGGATGGCCAAGTACATGTATTTAAAAGTAAATTTGTGAAGATAAATTAAATGTTTTTTTTTAAAAAGTTGTTTTTCTTAAAGAAAGCAAGTTTTGTAAAATTTATTGTTTCTAATATCTAAAGTAAGTATTTTCTTTTAATCTATTCTAGCAGTAATGATTAAAGGAGTAACTTAGTATTTTGTTTCTCTTAAAAAGTAGAAACCTAGTTTTATAGTTTATTAAGTAACCTTATTTTCAAATACTCATATAGTATGTAGTTGTAACAAATTATCAAAGTAATTTTAACTTGAATGTTTTAAAATATATTTTCAAAAGTAAAGTGTTTTAAATTAATTTAGAGAAATCTAGTTTTGTGCTTGGTGATTCCAGTGCAAATGGAAATACTTGGATTTTATTCTGAGAAAGGAAGATAGTTTGAAAACTATTCTCAAAAGGGTTTGAAAGTGAAAATATATCTTATGAAGATATTTTTGAGATAAATAAATAATTTGGGAAATTATTTATTGGTTGATGGTTGTTTGTGAATATTAATTGATAGTTAAATCACCGACTATCAATATTGGACAAATGCGCTGATCGTTTCGAAGAGACCACGATCGAGATTTATTTCTCGAAAACCACTTCGATTCGATTTGTATGTTTCGTCAAACCTGTTCATAGTCGAAGATGGAGCTATGAAGTGCAAGGGCTAGTCGCTACTAATCCTGAGGATATTTCCAAAATGGATGTAGTAGGAATAGTGCCTACGGTTCCGTTCGAACCCGGGACGGACTTGTATGGACGAATGCTTGCGAAAACATCGTCAGGTGGACGATGGGCATTCAAAGGGATATGTTCTAAAGGTAACGCTTAGCATCAAGCATCATCAAATGGGAATGACTGAAAATCAGGGGTTATGCAGCAAGGCTAGGTGGGTAGCACCCAAGCAGGGTGAGGTCATCTAGTCTAGATGTCCCTTTTTATTTCGGCTTAGTGGGCGGTTGCTGATCCCAACCGCGGAGTGATCTCACTCGGGATTATCCAGTAAGGGATAGTCCCGGCCTTGTATTGCAGGGGAGAAGGCGTACTCCTCGGTACGGTGATCTAGGCCCCTTACTGTGAGAGATGGTACCCCAGTGCTTGGAAATCCATTCTCCCTACGAGCCTTGTACGAGTTTTGTTTATATTACCCACTCTGTGGCTAGTAGCTGGAATTTAATGAATGTAACAATTTCGGCTATTTTATAAATATTTGTATATAGACCCTATTATAATATCAGAGGATTTCTATAAAAATTGTTTTAGCTATCGTAAGGTAAAAACCCGACATGTTTATTTGTGGCGTGGTCTTACGAGATGCTTTTGTTTTCAAAGGATTTTTGAAACTTTATTAATCAATTGGGTGTGATTTTCTCACGCTGGTATTCCAGACTGACTCGGGTATTATTTAACTGTAATGCTCGGTTCAGACCGAGTATTATAGGATACAAGATGTGATGCTATGGAGCTCAGGAGACGAGCTGGATGGCGAGACGTATTTCCCGTATTTGTTTATATATTTTCCGCTGGGTTGAGTTGTTGTGTATCCACTTGTATGATATGGATGTGGAGCTGTGATTGATGTACTCTGATGATGTAATATATATATATATATATATAAACAGAGATATTTGATTAGTTTTGTGTAAAGGTCATTTATTATCTATTATATTTTATTCCGCTGCGATGGTTAGATTTTGTTGTTGTTTTCTATTTTCTTCTTCTTCTTCTACCTCTTCTTCTTTAACCCAAATGGTTCGTATTTCTGTGCAACTTGAGTTGATTGTTGTAGAATATTGTTAACTCAAGGGGTACGGATTTGCGGGCTGTTACATATCCAAGAGTATTACTTAGCAAATACCGTCGGTTAATAAGGAGAATGAGGCTGTACGGATATACATGTATATTCCCTTAAACTAACACGACTACATATTAAAACATTGAATAATTAACTCATATATACGTACACAGTATTGATACAAAGTAATAAACACATGTGCTTACAAGATAGAACAATACATAATATACAATAAAGGACAGAGAACACAGAGTCGGATTGGAGGGATAACATGTAATACAAAAAATAAAAAGTATAATTAATATACATCCCATGAATATACATACATAAAACAGTACTAAGCAAGATGATGATTACTATAATGAATACCAGCCTCCTCTATGCCCAATAAACACTAGCAGGTCTCATAGTCCATGAATATGTAATATATCTGTAACGACCTATGTATTTTTAACCATTCGCATCCACACATATCAGACTTGAATTGCTCAAAATATCAGATTATTAATTTATATTTGGTAAAACTCAACATATACAATAAATAAATCAATCACAGAATCACAGACACAAAGTAATATAATAATAATGCAGCGGAATAGATAAATAGTAGTTCATGAAGCTACTATATAAACAACAGAGTTTGAAATAAAATACAACATAATATCTAAAATACAGTGAAGTCTCAAATACAAACAGATGACATCTCTGAACAAATCAACTGGAAAAGCTGAAAGCTGAATCGATAGTTGGATCTCCAAGCGAAGCTCCAAACAGCAAAGGTAAGTCTCAAATATTGTATCACTCAGTCTGACCCGAACGTAAAGCAAAACACAAACACTCGAGTCAGGATTAATATTCTTATATCAATAAATCCAACTCAAGTGAAATATCAACTGAAATACAAGTAACACAAAGGATGTTTGGAATAACCATCCTGTAAGAATCAGTGGAACTATCTACTACGTAGAAATATACGCTATTAACAACCAAACGTCATTATAACACCGTGGTCATTTCAAAATAATTTATACTTCAAAACCAAAATATCATTTCCATTTCAAATATATCTTTTTCCAAATTATAACACTTCCAAAGTTATAACACTTTTGAAACCAAAACACTTTGAAATCATAATTCTTTAGAAAACCATAACTTTGAAATCATAACTTCCGCCATTTAAATAGTTTAGATATTAATAATAGTATATAAAATAAAATAATTCACAAAATAAAATATTTTATATTAAAATAGTTAGTATATTAAAGTAGTTCATATTAAAAATAGTTTTATATTAAAATAGTGTGTATATATGTATTAAATAATTTATAAAGTAAAATATTTATAATTTCCTCAAATTTCACAAATCGATTCAAATCAACTTGAATTCCAAATTCATATTTAATTCAATCTCAATTCATCAATTTCAATTCAATTCAGTTTTTAGATAAACAATGTCAAATTATATCGATTTCAAACACAGGTTTGAACCCCAAGATAAACCATTTAAACTTCAATATATTTCAAAGCTTTAAATGTTCAACGTTTTCAAAACTAAATTTAACAGTTTCATATAGATCTTGATTTAACGTCATTATTATTTAGTCTTGAAATATACACTTAATAAATTCAATATTATTTAAATAACCTTAAACTACATTTTACTAAATATTTCCTTCAATTTATTTAAATGTGAAATATTCATTAAATTACTTAAATAAAAAAACAAATTATAAAATCATATCTTTAAATTTCAAATTCAATAGTTTCAAATCGATTTAATTAAATAAAATTCTTAATTAAATACAAGTTCAAATAAATTTCAAATTTATCTTCCTAACCTTAACTTATAAAATCATTATAAAAGTCTATTTTTTAATATAAAATTTTAAATAAATACTTATACATATTATATATTAATTAAATCAAACTTTATTAAATTAAAGCTTATTATCAAATCTACTTTATATTAAAACTTATTTATATATAAATATTTTCAATATTAAATAAAACCATATATATTTTCTTTAACCATAGAGATCATTTTCAAAATATTTATATATGGACCGACGGTGTCTGCATAAAATTTTCTGTCATATGGTCAAGCAATACGGATATTTATCCTTTCAATCCATAATTTAAATATATACGCGTATATATCATTTCAACCCGCAATCCTAAATTCAATTCAATTTGAAAATCACTTGGGTTTATCATTTCAACCTATAACGATTTTCTCATATTCTACAGATCATTCGGGTATGTATCATTTCAACCCATAGGGAATTCTATACTAACAGGGAACTTGGAGAGTGAACAAATATGATAACAATAATAACAGGCATATATCATCAATAACAATATAATATAAATAACAAGATATGTGTCATATCCCATAGGTGAACAATTTCATATAAATGCATATCATATATAGCAATTTAAATAATTAACAATTCAATTTAGCAGTATATTTCAATTGTCGTTTCAATTGAAATCAAATTTAATAAATATAAGAACGTTAAATTGTGAGTGATTGCTCACCTTTTGAGTCGAGAGAAATAGACAATGGAATGAGTTACGGAATGCAAGCACGACTTCCAAAACGAAACAAGATTGGCACGAATTCGACGAATAGAGCTGATAACAGACATCGATGAGAACAAGTCAAAATCAGTTTTGATATAAACTGAAAATATTTATATACACGTTATATATGTTTTTATTTTTTTCTAAAATAAATTTCAAAACATATATTTAAAATCCATATTTAGTTTGAGCACATATAAATAAATTTATATATATATTATACTTGATCCAAGCTTATATATTCTTGTATATAGACCAATATTAAACATATGTATAACTTACGTATAAATTAAACAGAATGTATGAACTTCTATATATACAACATATCATTTATAAGCATGTAAATACCAATTACATATATATCAGAATCTATATATGTATACAACAATAATCAAATTAATTAAACACACATATATATATAATACTTTATGCTATATAAAAAGTGGCTAGTCTTGCCATTACATTTACTTAAGCATGCTTATGCACTAATTCACATTTTAAGCTCAAAAATATGAAAAAAAAAGTGTCAATGCTATTGTTATAAGCTATGCATATACTAAAACAAAAGAAAACAGCAGCTTATAAAAATGGTAATATATGCGACTACCCAGCTAATATATATATATATATACATATTAAATAACATATATAAAATTCGACAGATCAAATTCCCATATCTATAAGCTTTTTTTACAAGAAAATATACTTTACACATAAATGTTATAGGAATCACTTATAAATTTGTGCATATCACTGTAAATATATACTTAAATATATTATAATATAATATATACATTAAAGCTACAATATTAATACATATGCTTAAGATATAAAATAGTTAGTATATATAGAACTATAAGTTTTTGAAAACTGCAACCAACAGAGCTAATATAGTCTATATAAGCTTAAAATTTTAAAATTTACATACATATTACTAAGTCTTCACAGCAAACTATCAATATACGACACATACACACACACACATATATATATAAATATATATATATATATATATATATATATAAATATCTATGTATATATATATTGCTGTCATATATATCTTTAACTAATGTATACAAATTAACATATAATATGACCAATGTATTATCAGATTCACATATATAATGTTCTGGAAATATATATAAACTCTATGTATATTTATATATAAAATGTATAAAGGGAAAAAATTATATAATAAAAAAAACCACATCATAACTTATGTACCCGAATATATATACTATATATACATAGCCAAATGCTTTCATATACAAACTGATCATATACTAATTTATAAAACAGATACAAACTTTATAAAACTCACATATTATATATATATACATACATATATATATATATATATATATATATATAGATAGATTTAAAGTTTCCCAAGCAAACAGAGACAAAGGACACAATATGTAAACATCACCTTTATGTATATGGCTGTCACAAGAAAGCAGAGAGCGTAGTGAAGCGTTGCTCAGGTAAAGGAAAATCGGTTGCCGCATGTGGGGTGTTGCGTTGGAGGGATAGGGAAAGAGGCGCCTACGGGGAGGAGCATCGGCAAGGCAGAGTTGCTGGCGTTTTTTGCAAAGGGTGGTTGGAGGCCGATGGTTGCCATTGATGTCAAGGGGTCGGGAAATGGCTAGCCTCGATGCATGGGTAGGATGAGTGAGAGGAAGTGAAAGGAGAGAGGAATATGAGAAGAAAAGGAGTTGAGGGAATAGTTTCATACGAACAGAAGAGATCTAAATATAATTTATTATTATATTATATCCTGCTCAAAGAACTCACAGAACAAAGAAGCAGAACAGGCAAAAAATGTGTATAGTAGGAATATCAAAACCACTATACGTTGAATTTAGAAAGTAGTAATTGCTGGCGACTGTTGGGTATAAACGGTGGAAAGTTGAATGGTCACGGAAAAAAAGCCAAATTACGGAAGCAATACAAGAATAGTTTCTGTTGATTTCGCCGTCTCCTGAACTTTGAAACACATAAACGACTATACCGTAGAGATCAGCACGACGAGACAATCAAAATGGTATACAGATATTAGTGGTACGATAATCCTATCAAAAATTAATAATCGATACCGAAAATGCTGCTAAAACGCCAGAATTAAGATAAAAGGAGCAATAGCAGTCTCAATTTGAAAAAATGAAATATAATGTGTCACTCAGAAGCTGGTTTACAAATTTATTGTATAAAAACATTCAGGTTTGGAAAACATTTTATTATAATCAATTTTTAATGTATTTGAATTGAAATAAAATTACACAATAAAATTGACTTCCATATTATTAATCGAAAATTTACAGTTTTCTATATTTAATTAGACGTAATCCAAATATCAAATTTTTATTTCAAATTTAATTATTTAAAATTTCATAAGATTCCAGTTAATTACCTTATTAAACCCATTAAAATTTTACGGGTTGTTACACTCTCCTTCACTCAAAATTTTTCGTCCTCGAGGAGGAACGAAGACAGAAGAAAAAGCGTAAAGTAGAATAGATAGGATATATTCAAAACGGAAAACAAGATAGAAGAATTGATTTTTTTTTGAAAGGATAGAGGTAGATCCAGAAAAACAGAATATAGGTGAATAAATAAAGCTGAGCAGATAAGGTGGATTCAAAAGAATTGTATCGGGCACGAATAATTAATTTGAAACCATAAGAATTTCAATTTCAAATATTAGTACAAAATTTATTTGTTGAAACTACTTTTATAATTGAATACTTTTATATCGAAACAAATTTTTCTTTCAAAAATATTTTTATAACTCGATGTTTCAACAAGCTTATCCTCGTTCTCACAGGATCTAGTAATACGTTGATTAGGCGTAGGACTAGAATCAATAAGTACTTAGTGGACATGTTTCAACACCAATGAAAATACACGAAAAAACATTCAAAACCGATATGGAAAGTACAATCCAAACAAATCAATAGAATCGAATCGAATCGAATCATGGATTGCAGATACACAATGGTTACGCCTAGGTCCCCCAAGAAACATCCACACCTTTTAAGCAATCACTGCCTTGCGAATTTTTCCATGATAACCAAAAGCCCGTAGATCTCGGATACACAATGGTTACGCCTGGATCCCCCAGGAAACATCCCTACCCTTTAAGCAATCTCTGCCTTGAGGATTACGCTAATAAAACGACCAAAGATCGCAGATACACAATGGTTACGCCTGGATCCCCCAAGAAACATCCATATCCATAAGCCGTCACGGCCCTGCGAATTACGCTATGCAGTCGAGTTTGTAAGACCATGGGTAACGCCATGGAATTCGAAGGACACTCGAGTATCATATCCGAAAAACCCAAATCAGAGAGAATAAATCGATAGAATGAATCCAAAATGTGGCCACAAAGAGGATATCAAGCAGAAGGCACTTTCCATATCTTTACTTCGAAATATGTTTCATATAGTACCCTTTCAAATCAATTTCGAATATCATACTTATATAAAGTCAATTATATATAAGATTTCATTTTCAAATCGAATACTTTCCAAAATCAATAGTATATCAAATCACACTTATATAGACTTCGATTATATAAGATTTTGCTTTTTAAATTGAGTACCTTTTCAAATCAATAGTTTTCGAATCAACTTCATACTTATACAAACCAATAAGTTCGATAACTCCCAAATCAAGTATTTAATAAAATAAGGTTCTCGATTTCAATTTGTTTCAATATCAGTCCAGTTTCAAAGTCATATACGATTTCACCAAGTTATTTCTTCCAAATTAAATATCTTCAGTTTCAAAGTTTCCAAAATAATAGGTTAAGAAAATAATCCTTGTTTCCAAATCAACTTAAATTTAGGTGAAACAAATTCATTTCCAAAATCATCATATAAATACTGGGTTTTAAATTCCAATCTATTTTCGAAACCAAATATTTTTCTCAAAATCAATTATACCAAAAAATGATTACCGAATTTATAACCATCCCATTAAAACCTTTAAACTATTTATTTCAATTTGAAAGATCCAATTCACCTTTTGAAAATTATTGTTATATGTATATATATATGTATGTATGTATGGTTTTATAAAAGAAGTTACTAAGTTAAAAACATTTAAAAGTAAAACTTACTCAAAACATTTCTAAATTAAATTCAAAATAGTCTTATTCATGTACTCAACAAAACAGTTTCAAACTCATTTAAATCATATTACTTCATACTTAAACATACAAAACTAAACTTATATACTTTATCAAATAATTTATACTTCTCGAAATTACATAGCTTTGAAAATAAAACCTCGGTTTGGAAGTGTTCGAACATTCAAAATAGTCAGAGAAATCAAATTTCCAATGCAGAGATGGAAATCAGCGACCAATCAGTAAATTAATTTTAATAGACAGGGTTATACCAAATCAAATCCGAAACTCGAGGACTGAACACCGGGCTTAGATCAAATCCGTTCAAATATATATACATATATCTTTCGAATATCAATTCATACTTCGGAATTTGAAATCAAAATTGGTTTCACAAAATCAATCGCATAGCAATGCTGCTAAAGTGGCCTCTCCCCTACTCGAAACTCGAAAATCAATGTCGATGATGCGTGCAGTCATCACCGAAATTATTCTCCAGCGGCATATGTGAGTTGTGGACTTCTATTTTCTTGAAAACTTCTTTGAAATTTCTTCGAAATCATAGGAACTCATTTGAAGTCATTTGAAATGTTTCTTGTTCAGAAAATACTTTCAAATTGTATTATTACATATTTTCAAAATCTTAAAACCAATTTAAAAATACCGGAATTCAATTTCTCAAATTTTCAATTTAAAACCCTTCAGTTATAAATCATTTTTATATAAATCAAATTTCTTATATAATTTTCAAAATTTCAAAACCTTTCAAAACTTCAAATTCTCGTTTTTAAAAGGTATATAATCCTTATCGAAAACATTTTCGCTTTTATATATAGAATATAATCATACCCATCGAAATAATAATTTCAATATATAAAAAAAAATCTAAAATAAAAAACAAACACGATTTTTCAAAGGATGATTAAAGAATGGATTTCAAAATAAAGATAGAGAATCAAATTAGAGGAACTCTAATCAAATAGAATTATGATTCGAAGATAGGCTCGAATGAAGATGAGATAATTAAATTACAAAATAGAAGATGGATATACTTATATAAATTGCAGGCGACCTTAACTGGGTCAACCATGACTTTAGGAATATGATCGATGTGGAATTCTAAGGAAAATCGACATTCGATCTCCAGAGATAGAATTCGACATAGCAAGAGATAGCAGCATCTAAACCGAGGGTATGGAAATATTCGGTGAATCAATGCCAATTGTAAAGGAGTTTCACCCCTTTACAAATCATTCAAAGATTGGTGGGATCGTCGATTTTATAGAGATCATTCAAAGTGGAGTTATGGGATATTCCAGAGTCAAAAGATTATAAATAGGGGGAGACAAGAATGGATTTCAGAACAAATGTGAGATTTCCAAAATTCAAAGGAATTCGAATCAAAGAGGAAGAGATTCAAGCACGAACGAAAGTAATTCTGTAATTAAATCTACTACATATGCTAAGTTTGGCCTAAAACCAGAGCTTCGATACCAACTGTAACGACCTACCTATTTTTAACCATTCGCATCTACATATGTCGGACTTGAATTGATCAAAATATTATATTGTTAATTTATATTTGGCAAAAATCAGCATACAGTGAATAAATCAATCACAGAATCACATAATATAATAACAATGCAACAAAATAGATAAATAGTAGTTCATGATGCTACTATATAAACAACAGAGTTTGAAATAAAATACAACAGAGTATCTCAAATACTGTGAAGTCTCAAATACAAACTGATGACATATCTGAACATATCAACTAGAAAAGCTAAAAGCTGAATCGATAGTTGGATCTCCAAGCTAAGCTCCAAACTCCAAAGGTGAGTCTCAAATGTTGTATCAGTCAGTCTGACCCGAGCGTAAAACAAAACACAAACACTCGAGTCAGGATTAATATTCTTATATCAATAAATCCAGCTCAAGTGAAATATCAACTAAAATACAAGTAACTCAAAGGATGTCTGGGATAACCATCCTCTAAAAATCTGTGGAACTATCTACTATGTAGAAATATACTCTATTAACAACCAAACGTCATTATAACATCATGGTCATTTCAAAATGATTTGTACTTCAAAACCAAAATATCATTTCCATTTCAAATATATCTATTTCAAAATTACAGCACTTCCAAAGTTACAAGACTTTCGAAACCAAAACACTTTGAAATCATAACTTCCACTATTTAAACAGTTTAGATATTAATAATAGTATATAAAAGAAAATAATTCATAAAATAAAATATTTTATATTAAAATAATTAGTATATTAAAGTAGTTCATATTAAAAATAGTTTTATATTAAAATAGTATATATATGTAGTAAATAATTTATAAAGTAAAGTATTTATAATTTCCTCAAATTTCACAAATCGATCCAAATCAACTCAGATTCCAAATTCATATTTAATTCAATCTCAATTCGTCAATTTCAATTCAATTCAGTTTGTAAATAAATAATTTCAAATTATATCGATTTCAAATACAAATTTGAACCCCAAGATAAACCATTTAACCTTTAATATATTTCAAAGCATTAAATATTCAACATTTTCAGAACCAAATTTAACAGTTTCATATAGATCTTGATTTTAGCTTCATTATTGTTTAGTTTTGAAATATTCACTTAATAAATTCAACGTTATTTAAATAACCTTAAATTACGTTTTACTAAATATTTCCTTCAATTTATTTAAACGTGAAATATTCATTAAATTACTTAAATAAATAAAAAATTAAGTTATAAAATCTTATCTTTAAGTTTCAAATTCAGTAGTTTCAAATCGATTTAATTAAATAAAATTCTTAATTAAATACAATTTCAAATAAATTTCAAATTTATCTTCCCAACCTTAACTTATAAAATCATTATAAAATCATTTTTCAATATAAAATTTTAAATAAATACTTATACATATTATATATTAATTAAATCAAACTTTATTAAATTAAAGCATATTATTAAATACACTTTATATTAAAACTTATTTATATATAAAATATTTCAATATTAAATAAAACCATATATATTTCCTTTCAAATCCATAGAGATCATTTTCAAAATATTTATATATAGACCGACGGTGTCTGCATAAAATTTTCTATACTTTGGTCAAGTGATACGGATATTTATTATTTCAATCCGTAGTTTAAATATATACAGGTATATATCATTTCAACCCGCAATCTTAAATTCTATTTAATTTGAAAATCACTTGGGTTATCATTTCAACTGATAACGATTTTCTCATATTCTACAGGTCGTTTGGGTATGTATCATTTCAACCCATATGGAATTCTGTACTAACAAGGAACTTGCAGAGTGAAAACATATATGATAATAATAAGAGGCATATATCATTAATAATAATATAACATAAATAATAGGATATAGCGTCATATCCCACAGGTGAACGATTTCATATAAATGCATGTCATATGTAGTAATTTAAATAATTAACAGTTCAATTTAGCAGTATATTCCAATTGTCGTTTCAATTGAAATCAAATTTAATAAATATAAGAATGTTAAATTGTGAGTGATTGCACATCTTTCGAGGCTAGAGAGAATAGACAATGGAATGAGTTACGGAATGCAAGCACGACTTCCAAAGCGAAACAAGATTGGCACAAATTCAACGAATAGAGCTGATAATAGACATTGATGAGAACAAATCAAATCAGTTTTGATTTAAACTGAATATATATATACACATTATATATATATATATATATATTCATTTTTTTCTAAAATAAATTCCAAAAAATATGTTTCAAATCCATATTTAGTTCGAGCACATATAAATAAATTTCTGTACACACACACACATTTGAACCAAGCTTATATATTCTTATATATAGGCCAATATTAAACATGTGTATAACTTACATATATATATATATATAAAACAGAATGTATAAACTTCTATATGTACAACATATAATTTATAAGCATGTAAATATCAATTACATATATATCAGAATCTATATATGTATACAGCTACAGCCAAATTTATTAAACACACACATATATATATAATACTTTATACTATATAAAACATGGCTAGTCCTGCCATTACAGTTACTTAAGCATGCTTATGTAACGGCCGCCTTTTCGCACACTTTTAACCGACACAGATGCCAATTCAAACTATACGGAAGGGCTGATTGTTATGGGGTAAATAAGAAAAACAGAGAAGGGAAAAACAAAATAGAATCTCACAGCGGAAGGATAAAATATAATAATAAAATATACAGTTTATAAAACTGTTTACAAAACATTCGATTCTTCTTTATACATTTAAATATCAGAGTTTACATACCAATAATATCAATGCAGCGGAATACAGTGTAGTGGAATAAAATAGTAGATAGAAATAATACAAATCTTCATCTTCGTCCTCCAGAGTTAAAACTTCAAATCTTGAAACGCTCGGACTGACCCGAGCGAATTGAAAGGACAAAACACTCGAGTCAGAACTAAAAGATCTTATGTGAGTTAAATCAACAGGAGTAAATATGAGTGCAGTAACTCAAGAGATGCTGGGGATTTATATCCCCTAAGGATCCGTTAAACTATTTACTATGTAGTATATTGCGCTATTATAATAGTGTCTAATTGTAAAATAAACTTACTTTTTAATAGCGTTAAGGGGTTACCCATATAGCCCTTAACACAGAATATATTCCCATAGTCTATAAAGTACCGTAATCTCCCCCGTACTGGGCGTCGTCAGAGGGTACTCCATAGGTATGGTACAAAACAAAACTCGTAGTAAAGGCTCGATATGGTAGATGACACGGCACAACTAGGCAATGCCAGGGTAGATATACCAATTGCTATACGGGCTGGTGGAAACGCGTAGCCGCAGTTACCGCCCACCTCGAACAAACTCCCCCAAAATCAAAAATAGAAGTGGCCACTGAATCAATCCAAAGTCAAAGTATAATATCGAACAGGAGCGTCCAATCAGAGGTATGACCTCATTGGCCCGGGAGTCACTCCTGTTTTAGCCACCTTATGCCAACTCACGGGAGTCGGGTCCACGTATTTACCTCACAGGAAACGTCGCCACCACCTACTTCATTCTGGAATCTCCACCGCGTACACGGTTAGTCAAAGTGGTTTTCGGTATCGACAGAGAGTATGTCCATATCCGATCCCGGTCTCTTTGCCAACCCATCGTTATTATAACACCGCGGTCGTTAAAAGTAGTTTATACTTTAAACGAGAATAAAATTTCCATTTCAAAACTATGAATACGATATCGTCTTAAACCCAAAACAATATGATATCATTTTATCTCAAATATATTTCTTTTCCAAAATCATGCTGGTTTAACATTTACAATATCTAAAAACCAAATATTTGAAATATACTTTCAAAGCATAATATTTCGAAATTCAAAATTTTAAAACCATAACTTCTAAAACTTGAATGGTTTGGATATTCAACGAATGTAAAATAAATGGTTTAACTTTAAAGGTACTTTGTAAAGAAAAATAATTTCCATGACTTTTCAAATATATTTCTTTATTTAAAGTTTAAACCATAATTTAAATATCACTTCAATTTCCAAAACTCCTTCAATTTCTATATATATATATATATATATATATATCCATTTGGAGTATTAATATTTCAAAACTAAAGTTGGATTTTCTTCTTTCAAAAATTAATATTATATTATTTAGTCTTGAATATTCATATAAATTCCATAAATAAAACTCCAATTTCTAGCAATTAAATATTTTCTCAAATTTACTTTATACTAGAATTTTCATTTTTAATTCAGCTTCGAAAATCCAGTTATAAATATCATACCTTAAAATTTCCAAACATAAACATATAAGATAAATTTCCAAATTCCATTTTCTCAATTTGTCATTTTTATTCAACAGGTTTATACACGACTTAATTTTCAAATTTTTAACTTCATATGTATATATATCGAAGAATAATATTTTATAAAATATCAAAATCAAATTTTTATAAACCGTATCCCATCCAAACCATAGAAATCACTTTAAAATAATTTATATATAGACCACGGTGCCTGTATAAAATTTTCTATCCTATGGTCAAGTGATAGGGATATTTATCATTTCAATCCACAATTTAAAAATAAAAATTTGCGGTTGTATATCATTTCAAACCACAATCCCGAATGGAAATGAAAAATGCATGATAACTTGCAGTTTAATGATATAAAATAAAACATCCATTCATCAACATCATCCATCATCCAAATCACAATCATCATCCAATAATAATTCAATATCAATATATATCTGATAATATATATCAGGTAATAACTGGCGGTTATATTCAAAATAAATTTAATCAACTATTAAACTAACAGTTTATAATTAGTAATAAATTTTATAACTGTTTACTAGCAGTTCCTATGCAAATAAATAAATTCTAACTGTCACTTAATATGCAATAAATAAAATTAATTAACAGTTAAATTAAATAACGCGATTTAGCAAATATGATGAACAAAACATGCCAAACAGTTATAAATAAATTTCTACTCATATCTAAAATAAATTTAACAAACATAAAAACTTTTAGAAGTTTTGAGTGGTTTAAAACACTCACCTTTGGGATTTAAATTGAATTCAAATCCAATTTAAACCCAAAAATTCGACAGTCTCCAAATCTGTCTAAACCAGCGTCAACAGAAATTTAATTACGATCCTAACAAAAGAAATTTCGTGTGAAACGGATCACGTATGAAAAAGTTATTAAGATTTTATCATTGAAATAAACATAAAAATTTAAATTAAAATAAACATACTTGCAAAGACACGTCACAACACTTCTTCCCAGGTACCCCACAACCGCGTAACTCACGCACGTATACTAGTAGTCAACGCACCTGAACCATCTTTGACCGAGCCTACGCCGCGCCACCAGCCTCCATACGCCGCGCCACCAACGTCACTGTGTTCATCAACATCGGCCGCACCCCCTGTCAAAGCCGTCGCCCCTGATTTGCACGCCGCCGCCGCTGTTGGACCTAGGGTTCGAAACCCTAATTTGAAAAATTCAGGCGCCACGGCGAATGTTATGCTCTCTGGCCGCCATCGAACAACTCACCAAGCCGTGCTCCCCCATACCCATATGCCAATTTCATCAATTAGAGCCCAGATCAAAAACCCCCAAATTGGCCTAGGGTTTCGAAAATTCCAGGGTTTGACTGCAATTTGTCGTTGATCCGAGCATCATATACAGAAACGAACACCTCCATTAGATTACGCATATCGAAAATTTCAACATATATTTTTCTGGAAATTTTCTGGAGATTTTAAATTTTGACTTTTGATTTTTGAACTGTAGATAGATCTAGGTTTTGCAACCATTGAGGAAGAGTAAGAGATGAAGAAAATGAACGTACAAACAAATGATAGAAGATGGAGGCTAGGGTTTATCACAGCATATATATAGACAAATTGTAAAAGGCTAGGTGGGCACGAGTTACGAACGTGCTAAATGGTAGTTGGCCCAAAAAAGCCCGTTCTAACCCCGGAACGAAATTTATTAAACTCATATATCCAAATAAGTATTTTAAAATATTCTGAACGCGATGGAAAAAGTTTCACGTCCAAATTCGATCGTATGAAGAAGTTATGTCGAAAACAAAATTTCCAAATTGATTTCAAATTGATTTTAATTAAATCGATTCCAAGGCATTTCGCGTCCGTACGATCAAACGAAAGGTCCGATCGATACGAAACTTGAAACCCTATAATAATTCACCGATACGGATCCGATGAAACTGGTTTCGTCGAAATCCGAGTCCGTGGCCAAAATGGCTATTTTTATATTCATTAAATAAATTAAAATAAATTATAAAAATCCAATTTTTATATCTAAATTCTAAAATTGGCCAAATTTTATCGCTTATATATTTCATAATCAATTTAAATGATTTAACAAGTTTAGATGTGAATTAAAAGTTGATAAGTCTATCAATTTCAGTGTTAACTTCTCTACTTACTTATATTTAGAAATTATAAATTAAATTATCAAAGACCCATATATTAGATTTTAAACCTTTATATTCTCACCTATTATCCAAAATAAGGGTGCCACAAACATTAGTGCATGATTTCACTTTAATATCCACAAATTCCATTTAAATTTCAATAACGTAATATTTAAACGTTAATTCCATTTTATTTTGCAATAAATACCATTGTTGAATTTTGATACTTTAATTAAATTTATAAATCCTGCTTTCTGTACTAAAACAACCCATGGTCCTATTATAAGTAGAATTAGCATAAATTTTGTAACAACCCTGGTTTTAGAGATTACCTGTAAATATTTAATTATAATGGTAGTTATAATTTAATATTGTGAATTAAAATAAAATTGGAGAAATTAAATTGTTTATTTGGAATAAACAATGAATTTTGGAATAAAATAAGAAAATAAAGTATGAAACTTTATTTTATTTGTTTGGGTTAATAATAAATGAGAAAATGGTTTTTATTTAGAGAAAATGCAATAATTGTATTAATTATTGCTAATTACTTCTTCTAATAATTTTTAAAAGAAGTATTTGATTTTTAAAGGTTGTTTAATCAAATAAAAAGGTGGAAATTGATTTAAAAATGAGTTTTAATTATAAATTTGTGTTTAGAATAGTTAGTTATATTTTTCTAAGCAAGAAAAATATTTTTGTGGAAATTTAGAAGTTTAAAGTAATGTTTTGTCCATTTATTTGAGAAAATTGTGTATTTTTGTAAAATAAAAAATTTTAATAATAAAAAATGTTTAAAAAATATAAATTTATCTTTTATATGAGGTAAAATGTTTTATTTCATATCTATATAAGTTTACATATTTTGCTTGATTAAAAACTTAAAAGAGAAATGTAATTTATTTGGTAATATTATGTAACTTGTACATAATTGTATATGTACATGAATTAATTCATCAAATCATTTGATTTTTTATTTTATTTTTTGAGTCCATTAGGCCCATTACTACACATAACCTAATATTGAGAAAGGGAAAAACATTGGCAGTACATTCCTACTACTCCTTCTTCCTCTTCTTTGAAATAAGGAAGAAAAAAAAACCCACCTCACCATTTTTGCAAATCTCAAGCTATGAACTCAATTCCTTCAATTCAAGCTAAAATTTCTTCAAACTACAGTGAATCAAAAGGTAATCAGCTCCAAAACATCAATAATTTCATCAAAATCTTAGTTTGAGATATTGGGCTTTCTAATTGTAATAAGTTTTGTTCTTGCATGTTTATATACATATTTTTAGGTTGTTGAAGCCATTTTCAAGGCCAAAGCTTGCTCCTTTTCACCGATTTTATCTTGTAGCACAAAGCATCAGCAAGGTGAGTTGTAATACTCACAAATCCTAGCTGAGCCAAGCTCAAAAATTGCAAAAGCAACCAAAATCTAGCTTTTGTTAATGAATTTTTTTGTTGTTTTTCTGTCCGAAATATATTTCTTATTGCCTATTTGAATGATCATGACTTTAGATTCCGGCAGCGAAATGCTTCCGGACTTCTTGCATTTGGTAGCCTGCATGTTGAGCTTCATTTCTGCAAATTTTGGTTGAAATATATTATCGTTTGAATATTCAAAACGCTGCTGCAAAGTCGACTCAGGCACAGATTTTTGCCTGTAGTTGTTTTGAGTTGCAGCAAACATGGCCTGAGTCCATGTTTGAGACCGCACAACTCATTCATTTCTTACTGGAATTCTATGATTCTTTTTTTTGTTTGAAAGATTAAGTTTTCTAGTATAAGCATACCAATTTTAAGATCAATCCGATATTATTTGTTCCTCTGTTTTATGCCTGAAAGTTCAACCCAGGCTGGTTTCAGGCCTTTACATTTTTTTGTTTTTTGAACTGTTGCAAACATGGCCTGAGTCAATGTTTGTGACAGCATAAATCATTCGTTGCAAATCGGATTTGAGTGATTCCTTTTGCAGATTGAAGTAGGAGTTTTGAATTATAATCCTATAAAATATCATTACAATCTGGGTTGGTTTGCTATTTCGAAACTACTGTCGAACTTGTACTCACAGCTTGCTGTAATTCAGTGTTTAAACCTTGTTTTGGTCCAACTTTGAAACGGCGCAAATTCTTCGTTTCAAATTGGAATTGAGTGATTCTTTTTGCAGATTGAAATAGGAGTGTTGATTTATACTCCTATAAAATTTCATCAACATCTGGGTTGGTTTGCTATTTCGAAACTACTGTCGAACTTGTACTCACAGCTTGCTGTAATTCAGTGTTTAAACCTTGTTTTGGTCCAACTTTGAAACGACGCAGATTCTTCGTTTCAAATTGGAATTGAGTGATTCTTTTTGCAGATTAAAATAGGAGTGTTGATTTATACTCCTATAAAATTTCATCAACATCTGGGGTGGTTTGCTATTTCGAAACTACTGTCAAACTTGTACTCGCAGCTTGCTGTAATTCATTGTTTCAAACCTTGTTTTGGTCCGACTTTAAAACGACGTAGATTCTTTATTTCAAGTCGTAATTGGATGAATCTTTTTGCAGATTGGAGTAGGGGTGTTAATCTACATTTCTACAAAATTTCATGTCATTTGGACTCTGTTTTCAGGTCCAAACCTGCTGTCGAACTAGTGATCACAGCTTGATTTCAGCGGTTTTTATACTTAATTTCCGCCATTTTTGATATGTTCCCGAATTCTTGAGTTTTCTCTCTAGATTTCGTGCACTGGTTTTATAAAGCATTTTAAAGTGTTTTTCAAACAAATTGGCTTGTGAAATTATTATTTAGTATTATTTTAAGTATTAAATTATTTACTCCATAATAGGAGAATTTCAAAGGCAATTTCCAAAGTGTTTTCAAACGATTTCTAAACTTGTTCCAAATTATTTTCTGAGTAAAATTACACTCTTTTGCACTTTGAACGAAGTGGGAAGGTAATTAAATGGTTGGGTAAAACACGTACTATGGAATACGTGCGTTTATCTTTCCAATTAATTCCTAATCTATTCGTTTGATCGTTTTGACCTTTGGGTCTGGTTTACCGATAAGATGAGGTAAACTTTGTACTGCTTTAAGTGTGGAATTGACTAACGGTTAGTAAATCGTTTAGTGCGAACGTGTGGTATGGGACACACGTTAACACTTTTCGGGTTCCTTTCCGAGAGTTTGTGACACATATTGCCAGTTAGTGGTGTCCAGTACTGGGCCTCCGGACCTTCGCCACTACGGTTTGTTGCCTTCGGGCTTGTGCCTTCGGGTTTGTGCCTTCGGGCTTGTGCCTTCGGGTTTGTTGCCTTCGGGTTTGTTGCCCTATAGTATCGCTTTTGGAGTTGGTCCTTCGTCACCGCTCGAGAGATACTTGGGTTTGTCGCCTTTGGGCTTGTGGATCCTTGTTTATACAGTACTGAGCACGTGCATCTTTTGTTTCATTGATATTTATATTTCCCTAGAGTATCGCCTTTCGGAGTAGGTCTTTTGAACCACTCGATACATAGCGATTACCTTGTGGAAACTTGTGTTACCTTCATTGGTATTTGTTATTTGCCTTTTGGCTTGATTTGGGATATTCATATCCTTTGTTTATTGAGTTGCCGATGATATGAGGCTTGTTATGATTCATCTTTTGTAGATGATTGAGTTATCTCTTTTAGAGATATTTGTGGTACTTTATGACCTTGCATGTTCATTATTGTTTAGCTTGTCTAACTGATTTGTTTAGCTAGACTGACCCGTGTATTTTATACTCGGGTCAGACCGAGGTGTTTCAGGTTAGGTACCTTTGGACTTGGCCTATTCTGCTTTCGCGTGGACTATTCTGCTAGCCTCTTTTGTTATACCTTTTTGGATAGTCCCTCTTGGTTGTAACTTTGATATGTATATTCTTTTGACTCGCATGTATATTGTAGTTGCTATACCACTTGACATGTATCATTTTGTATACTCTGTGATGTATCTGTATATGTGTATATGTATGTGATGATCTACTGTTCTGTGATGTGGTTTACATTTGAGTTATTATATTTTGTTCTGTTAGATCTTATAGCCATTATAGTTTTGTATTAAGTATCTATTAGATATGTCGATCCACATAAAAAAGAATGCTAAATTTATCGACGTATTCAATAGATAGTTAAGACAAGGCTATAGATGGTCGCTCCTATCCAGCTCTATTCTCCGTATTAGCAGACGTTATTACCTTGTAATACTCTTTGCTAATGTGGGTCTCGGAGTGGGGCGTTACAAATTTTGTCTTATAAAATTAACCCTCTACAATTACAAACAAAAATCTACGCTAACTACACCTTTTAAATCAATTAATTGTAATTAAGTCTACATTAAAAGTTATAAATTATAAATCGGAACCTCAATAAATTCGTTTATTGATTTAAAACTTTCTATTCAGTGAATAGACATTTATGGGTATAAATAACATTGAATTATAATATATTTCATTAGTGCATTCTTCATTCTTATAAATTCCCTTTTATTAACTAGAACACATTAACAACCAAAATAATTAATTTAGATTTATTTAAATCGATTGCCCTTCTTAACTTAATATACTCACTAAATGCTTAACCTAAATAATTGTTACCCTTTTTCATTCAAATTCACCTACAACTATTATTAACAACAATGTTGCCATAGATTTAGATTTAATTAAATAAATGAATGATTAAAAATTGGTAATTATCACAAATGCCCAATATATATGCATTAATTACTACCTATTATTAGAATTCATTTATAAATTTACTAGTTGCCTTTGTCTTCTTATTTCCTATTTACTACCAAACTTCCTATTTAGTTATAGCTTATCAATATATAATCACCTAAGCAAATCAGTTTATTACCATTTTAAGTACGTTTATTATCGACAACATTCATTAAAATTACTTATCTACACTTATTGCATTGATTTATTCAACGGTCACCTTTATTTAGTCACTATCTATTTTACAACCAAATGTACAATCTCCACTATTGATTTCTATATTAATGAATCCCATTTTAGTTAATATTTTTATTAATATTCACTAATTCAATATTTATATTGGTTTCTTATATTTAACTTATAACTAAGTATGACAATTTACATTATTCAAATCTATTGCCATATAAATATTAAATTGTTTAACATTAAATTACAAATTACTATATCTAATTCCTACATTTACTCAAATAAAATCTTAAGATATTTATTTCATTCTAAATTAGATTAGAAATAATATTAAATTAACTCATTTAATATCATCGAATTTAACGGGTCGTTACACTCTCCCCCACTCAAAACTTTTCGTCCCCGAAAAGGAAAAAAGAAGGGAGAAGGAGGAATAAAAAAAAAACAGTACATCTTATTTCAAATATTAACCTGTAAACAATAATTTACTAAATTAATTTCCTTAAATGAAATATACCCGTTTTATAATCGTTATATCCTTTTATACTTAAATAATTAAAGTTGGAAAACATTTTCAATATAATTCTAAGTCCAAAATTTTCGGAAAATTTTGGCAGAGTCTCCTTTGTACGGAGAGGTTCGGGAGAAGATATAATATTAAATATAACAAAATATCATATATAATATTCAAAATAATATATCCCAACACGGGAAAAATATACAAAATAACGCTACAAAACGTAATCTGAAAACGTACCTATTTGTCGGGCAAATTTCGCTTAAGTTATGGAACTAAAAGCAGTAGCAATTGCTTCCATACCTGCATTTCACTTATATAATCTAAAGGGTTAACTATTTATATAAAGTAAAATATTTTCATGGTTTCAATCACTAATATCCAATCAGTACAACAACCATTAGTTTCAACAAACAGCATACACAACAAAACAAACAATCATTCAATCAAACAAACAAATAGTTGTTCGGGTTCAAAACTTGAAATGGTACGGAATGAATAATAACTATCCAGTGCACCATTTACTCAACAATCTTAAATGGAACAAAATAGATTATTTATTCATCCAACAACTTCAAATTTCCTTACCCGACCAACCATAAATCAAACAATAACAATTCAATCAACAAATCAATTAACTCATTATAAAAATTTTATTTCATACATTAGCTGTTTGATCTTTTCATTCATACAACAGTTTATCTTTTATTTCCATTTATTTTCACTCATATACCACATAAATTATCTTTTTATAATCTACATTTATTTCTAACAACTTTTACTTTTATTTACTCATCAGTGGTTGTTTCCTTTATTTTTACTTATTACTTACAGTTATTCATTTTTATTTATTCAGGTTATGTAAGTTTCTTTTATTTGTATTACATTTAATGCACTTCTCAATTTAAATCATTTATTCTATGCTTACATTTATATTATATTATATTATAGCAACCCTTTTTAATTTCACTTAAATTCTTAACCTTATAACATTCATTCTTATAAGTAAAGGATTTTATTTATACATTAACTATGGTTTGCAGTCATTTATGTATATTACCTACTTTCCATTATATTCAGCTAGTAGCATTTAAATCATACTTGAGTTTATAACCATACACATCAATCCTTATTTATTAAATAATTTCATTTTTATTTACCTAAGTTTAAAATCACCTATTTATAATACTTACCTTTAATTATGGAAAAATTTCAAATTTATAACTTAAGTTTATAACATTAAATCCTCATTTATAGCAGCAATTCATTGAATACTTCATTATTTCCAAAATTTCTACTTGTATAATATTCTATTCCAATCTCTTATTTAACATTTCAACTTTTCATATTTGGTAAGTTATATATGTTAAAGAAAATGCAGTTGAACTTATACAAGTTATGTCAATTCTTTAATTCATTCATTGTTCAATAGATCTTTACCATTTTCTTATAAGTTAAAATTTTAACTTCCTTTATAACTTAGCATTTAAGTCTCTTATTTTATTTAGGGTTTCAATTATTAATTAAATTCTGTTTCACTACCATAATTGAAACAATTAATTAATGGAAATTTAGAATTAAATACCGGTTCAAATTTCAAATTATTTTAAAAATAATAGATAAATAATTTCTTACAACTTTTATATCTCTAATTATATTTAAAACAATTAAAATTTTATATAATTTCAAAATAAATCTGCAGTAGAATTTACCGCAGTGGCCTTTCCCTTCGAAACTCGAAAATGAAAGTCGATGATGCGGCCGTCATCATCGAAATTATTTTCCAGCGACAGAGAGGAAAGTACAAAACTTATTTTCTCCAAAATCTTCTTTAAAAAAATTCTTCCGGATTTTAAAATGAAATATTTATATCGGAAAATATATATAAAAATATTATTATACTTCAAAATCCTTTGAAAGCAAATTTTCAAAATCCCGGACTTAAGTCCTAAAATTTCCAAATTTCATTGATTTTAATTTCGATCTTATTTTACCTATTATTTATAATTTTAATCCTAACAACCAATCTATTTCAACCAAAAATATATATATAATATCATTTTAAAATTTATTTTATATATAGAAAATATAATAGGCAAAATTATATCACCTATATTAAAAACAAATATTATGTCGGTCTGTCCTATTAAGTGTTTAGAAATCCCTATTGATGACACAGCGTCCCATGCATCAGCCAGAATTTATAAATACAAAACAGAACAGATTAACACAATATTAAAATATTTTTATAACACTAACAAATACGCTCTCTCATATATATACACTCAGCGACTCCCATAGGGTATTACTACCCTATTAACAAAGAGTCAAACCCCACAAAGCCAAGGTTTATCGCTAAACCAAAGCTCTGATACCAACTGTAACGACCGCCTTTTCGCACACTTTTAACCGGCACACATGCCAATTCAAACCATACGGAAGGGCGGATTGTTATGGGGTAAATAAGAAAAATAGAGAAAGGAAAAACAAAATAGAATCTCACAGCGGAAGGATAAAATATAATAATAAAATATACAGTTTATAAAACTGTTTACAAAACATTCGATTCTTCTTTATACATTTAAATATCAGAGTTTACATACCAATAATATCAATGCAGCGGAATACAGTGTAGTGGAATAAAATAGTAGATAGTAATACTACAAATCTTCATCTTCGTCCTCCAGAGCTAAAACTTCAAATCCAGAAACGCTCGGACCGACCCGAGCGAATTGAAAAGACAAAACACTCGAGTCAGAACTAAAAGATCTTATGTGAGTTAAATCAATAGGAGTAAATATGAGTGCAGTAACTCAAGAGATGCTCGGGATTTACATCCCCTAAGGATCCGTTAAAGTATTTACTATGTAGTATATTGCGCTATTATAATAGTGTCTAATTGTAAAATAAACTTACTTTTTAATAGCGTTAAGGGGTTACCCATATAGACCTTAACACAGAATATATTCCCATAGTCTATACAGTACCGTAATCTCCCCCGTAATGGGCGTCATTAGAGGGCACTCCATAGGTATGGTACAAAACGAAACTCGTAGTAAAGGCTCGGTATGGTAGGTGACACAACACAACTAGGCAATGCCAGAGTAGATATACCAATTGCTATCCGGGCTGGTGGAAACGCGTAGCCGCAGTTACCGCCCACCTCGAACAAACTCCCCCAAAATCAAAAATAGAAGTGGCCACTGAATCAATCCAAAGTCAAAGTATAATATCGAAGAGGAGCATCCGATCAGAGGTATGACCTCATTGGCCCGAGAATCACTCCTGTTTTAGCCACCTTATGCCAACTCACGGGAGTCGGGTCCACGTATTTCCTTACAGGAAACGTCGCCACCACCTACTTCATTCTGGAATCTCCACCGCGTACACGGTTAGTCAAAGTGGTTTTCGGTATCGACAGAGAGTATGTCCATATCTGATCCCGGTCTCTTTGCCAACCCATCGTTATTATAACACCGCGGTCATTTAAAAATATTTTATACTTTAAACTAGAATAAAATTTCCATTTCAAAACTATGAATACGATATCATCTTAAACCCAAAACAATATGATATCATTTTATCTCAAATATAATTCTTTTCCAAAATCATGCTGGTTTAACATTTACAATATCTGAAAACCAAATATTTGAAATATACTTTCAAAGCATAATATTTCGAAATTCAAAATTTTAAAACCATAACTTCTAAAACTTGAATGGTTTGGATATTCAACGAATGTAAAATAAATGGTTTAACTTTAAAGTTACTTTGTAAAGAAAAATAATTTCCATGGCTTTTCAAATATATTTCTTTATTTAAAGTTTAAACCATAATTTAAATATCACTTCAAGTTCCAAAACTCCTTCAATTTCTATATATATATATATATATATATATATATATCCATTTGGAGTATTAATATTTCAAAACTAAAGTTGGATTTTCTTCTTTCAACAATTAATATTCTATTATTTAGTCTTGAATATTCATATAAATTCCATAAATAAAACTCCAATTTCTAGCAATTAAATATTTTCTCAAATTTACTTTATACTAGAATTTTCATTTTTAATTCATCTTGGAAAATCCAGTCATAAATATCATACCTTAAAATTTCCAAACTTAAACATATAAGATAAATTTCCAAATTCCATTTTCTCAATTGTTCATTTTTATTCAACAGGTTTATACACAACTTAATTTTCAAATTTTTAACTTCATATGTATATATATCGAAGAATAATATTTTATAAAATATCAAAATCAAATTTTTATAAACCGTATCCCATCCAAACCATAGAAATCACTTTAAAATAATTTATATATAGACCACAGTGCCTGTATAAAATTTTCTATCCTATGGTCAAGTGATACGGATATTTATCATTTCAATCCGCAATTTAAAAATAAAAATTTGCGGTTGTATATCATTTCAAACCACAATCCCGAATGGAAATGAAAAATGCATGATAACTTGCAGTTTAATGATATAAAATAAAACATCCATTCATCAACATCATCCATCATCCAAATCACAATCATCATCCAATAATAATTCAATATCAATATATATCTGATAATATATATCAGGTAATAACTGGCGGTTATATTCAAAATAAATTTAATCAACTATTAAACTAACAATTTATAATTAGTAATAAATTTTATAACTGTTTACTAGTAGTTCCTATGCAAATAAATAAATTCTAACTGTCACTTAATATGCAATAAATAAAATTAATTAACAGTTAAATTAAATAACGCGATTTAGCAAATATGATGAACAAAACATGCCAAACGGTTATAAATAAATTTCTACTCATATCTAAAATAAATTTAACAAACATAAAAAAATTTAGAAGTTGTGAGTGGGTTAAAACACTCACCTTTGGGATTTAAATTGAATTCAAATCCAATTTAAACCCAAAAATTCGACAGTCTCCAAATCTTTCCAAACCAGCGTCAACAGATCCGGAATTTAATTACGATCCTAACAAAAGAAATTTCTTGTGAAAAGGATCACGTATGAAAAAGTTATTAAGATTTTATCATTGAAATAAACATAAAAATTTAAATTAAAATAAACATACTTGCAAAGACACGTCACAACACTTCTTCCCAGGTACCCCACAACCGCGTAACTCACGCACGTATACTAGCAGTCAACGCACCTGAACCATCTTTGACCGAGCCTACGCCGCGCCACCAGCCTCCATACGCCGCGCCACCAACGTCACTGCGTTCATCAACATCGGCCGCACCCCCTGTCAAAGCCGTCGCCCCTGATTTACACGCCGCCGCCGCTGTTGGACCTAGGGTTCGAAACCCTAATTTGAAAAATTCAGGCGCCACGGCGAATGTTATGCTCTCTGGCCGCCATCGAACAACTCCCCAAGCCGTGCTCCCCTATACCCATATGCCAATTTCATCAATTAGAGCCCACATCAAAAAACCCCCAAATTGGCCTAGGGTTTCGAAAATTCCAGGGTTTGACTGCAATTTGTCGTTGATCCGAGCATCGTATACAGAAACGAACACCTCCAGTAGATTACGCATATCGAAAATTTCAACATATATTTTTCTGGAGATTTTAAATTTTGACTTTTGATTTTTGAACTGTAGATAGATCTAGGTTTTGCAACCATTGAGGAAGAGAAAGAGATGAAGAAAATGAACGTACAGACAAATGACAGAAGATGGAGGCTAGGGTTTATCACAGCATATATATAGACAAATTGTAGAAGGCTAGGTGGGCACGAGTTACGAACGTGCTAAACGGTAGTTGGCCCAAAAAAGCCCGTTCTAACCCCGGAACGAAATTTATGAAACCCATATATCCAAATAGGTATTTTAAAATATTCTGAACGCGATGGAAAAAGTTTCATGTCCAAATTCGATCGTATGAAGAAGTTATGTCGAAAACAAAATTTCCAAATTGATTTCAAATTGATTTTAATTAAATCGATTCCAAGGCGTTTCGCGTCCGTACGATCAAACGAAAGGTCCGATCGATACGAAACTTGAAACCCTATAATAATTCACCGATACGGATCCGATGAAACTGCTTTCGTCGAAATCAGAGTCCGTGGCCAAAATGGCTATTTTTATATTCATTAAATAAATTAAAATAAATTATAAAAATCCAATTTTTATATCTAAATTCTAAAATTGGCCAAATTTTATCGCTTATATATTTCATAATCAATTTAAATGATTTAACAAGTTTAGATGTGAATTAAAAGTTGATAAGTCTATCAATTTCAGTGTTAACTTCTCTACTTACTTATATTTAGAAATTATAAATTAAATTATCAAAGACCCATATATTAGATTTTCAACCTTTATATTCTCACCTATTATCCAAAATAAGGGTGCCACAAACATTAGTGCATGATTTCACTTTAATATCCACAAATTCCATTTAAATTTCAATAACGTAATATTTAAACGTTAATTCCATTTTATTTTGCAATAAATACCATTGTTGAATTTTGATACTTTAATTAAATTTATAAATCCTGCTTTCTGTACTAAAACAACCCATGGTCCTATTATAAGTAGAATTAGCATAAATTTTGTCTTATAAAATTAACCCTCTACAATTACAAACAAAAATCTACGCTAACTACACCTTTTAAATCAATTAATTGTAATTAAGTCTACATTAAAAGTTATAAATTATAAATCGGAACCTCAATAAATTCGTTTATTGATTTAAAACTTTCTATTCAGTGAATAGACATTTATGGGTATAAATAACATTGAATTATAATATATTTCATTAGTGCATTCTTCATTCTTATGAATTCCCTTTTATTAACTAGAACACATTAACAACCAAAATAATTAATTTATATTTATTTAAATCGATTGCCCTTCTTAACTTAATATACTCACTAAATGCTTAACCTAAATAATTGTTACCCTTTTTCATTCAAATTCACCTACAACTATTATTAACAACAATGTTGCCATAGATTTAGATTTAATTAAATAAATGAATGATTGAAAATTGGTAATTATCACAAATGCCCAATATATATGCATTAATTACTACCTATTATTAGAATTCATTTATAAATTTACTAGTTGCCTTTGTCTTCTTATTTCCTATTTACTACCAAACTTCCTATTTAGTTATAGCTTATCAATATATAATCACCTAGGCAAATCAATTTATTACCATTTTAAGTACGTTTATTATCGACAACATTCATTAAAATTACTTATCTACACTTATTGCATTGATTTATTCAACGGTCACCTTTATTTAGTCACTATCTATTCTACAACCAAATGTACAATCTCCACTATTGATTTCTATATTAATGAATCCCATTTTAGTTAATATTTTTATTAATATTCACTAATTCAATATTTATATTGGTTTCTTATATTTAACTTATAACTAAGTATGACAATTTACATTATTCAAATCTATTGCCATATAAATATTAAATTGTTTAACATTAAATTACAAATTACTATATCTAATTCCTGCATTTACTCAAATAAAATCTTAAGACTTTTATTTCATTCTAAATTAGATTAAAAATCATATTAAATTAACTCATTTAATATCATCGAATTTAATGGGTCGTTACAGCTTATGCACTAATTCACATTTTAAGCTAAAAAATATGAAAAGAAAAGTGGCTAAACTATTGTTATAAGTTATGAAAATACTAAAAGGAATGAAAACAGCAGCTTTTAAAAATGGTAATATATGCGACTACCCAGATATATATATATATATATATATATATATGACATATATAAAATTCGACAGATCAAATTCCCATATCTATAAGCTTTTTTCTACAAGAAAATATATTGTACACTGTTATCCCGCTTTTTGGCAAAGCCGTCATACCAAAAGATTGATCGAAAACAAAAGACAGTTCGTCTCAGAGATTGGTTGTACATCGCTTCGCTATGGATATCGATCAATTTTGACTGAGCCCGGATCAGACCATAATTGATAGGACATGACAAGCAAAGCCATGAAAGCCAGTGTTTCAAATTTCAGGTTAATCGGAGTTCGTATGAACAACATATGATCGATGCAAGTTAGCCAAAGTACATAGTTCGTATCCATCAAATTGTTGAGAAGATACCCATTTCGAATCTATGGGGTTTGTATCCACTGCCTTGTTTGAATCCATCGGATTCCATACACTTCGAATCGATCAAGCTCGAATCGATCAAGAAATATTATTGGTCAGTTCGCATCGATCGGTTTCGAATCGATCAGGTGGGCATCTTCTCAGCATGTTCGTACCCATCCTAGAGTACTGTTTCGCATCCATCGGCTTCGTATCGATCACCTAACTTCGCACCCATCAAAGACTCGCTGCTTCGTCTCCATTCCGAGACCGTGTTCGAACCCATAAGCAGAGGCTTGCTCGTATCGATTAGGACAGCTAACCATGGGTGACGTGTCATCCTCGATACGAACAAGTCGAATTTTATGGGTTTGAATCGGTCAACACGGCGTAAAGACCGGGTCGAGGCGAAGCATGCGCGCCACATCATCACAAGACCATGTGAGGTTATCGATTCGAAGGAACCGGTACGAACTGAAGGTTTTGAAGTAAACAGCCAACTGAAGCATAACAACTCGTATCGATCATATCTCCCAAACCGCTGAACCAAATGCAACGAAATTTTCACAGAAGCTTCCATACAAGGTAAAGTTTGTTCTTGCCAAGTTTCAGCTCGATTGGGTCATTTTTTGATCGATTCGAATGGAGTTCGAATCGATCTCAGATCGAGTCGAAACTTGGTGGGGTCGGTCGCGTGGGCCCACTCACGTGCTAGAAGAAGTCTCCCTAAGTTTTAGCGCGATCTCAGCTTCCTACGCCTATAAATAGCACCCTGAAGCCTACAGAAAGGGGATCTTTTGGGTGATTCAATGTCCAGACTCTGCTGGATTCAATTCTACTCTTCATTATCGCTTTTGTAATTAGATTTGAGAGCTTTCATCAACTGTAGTCCGCTGTAATCGATTGAAATCATCAAGATAATATCAATAAAGTCACCAACTTCAAAGTGGACGTAGGCACGATCGTCGAACCACTATAAATCCTGTGTTTGTAATTGTTATTTATGAATTGTTGTGTTTGATATTTCATAGATCTGAGTTCTATATTGATCGTTGCTGATTTGTGTTCATAAACGGGTGCTTTCACGATATTGGGTGTTTGTGACCAACTTTGGCGCAAACATTTTGGTGCTTTCACTGAGAACGCTAACTCAGGAATTCTATCAATTGAGAGTTGAAGATTTAAGAATTCATATCTAAGAGCTATGACGAGACAAACAAGTAAAAGACAAAGGCCAGAGAGGAGTGAACGCCAAGGAAGTCAAGAGGCTTCCTTGGGAGCGAATCAAACATCGATCTTCATCACTAGGGACGAGATGGAGACAATGATGAAGAAACAAGAAGAGTTGTTCCAGAGTTTATTTCAACATATAGGACAACTTGGAGAACAGAATAGAGGAGCTGAAGGAGTTCAGAACGGAGCAGGAACATCCGGCGTAGCACCTGGATTAGGAGGCACACACATGGAGAACGTTGATTCAATCCCGAAGAGAGAGAGAGAGGAGCATCTGCGCAACCTGGAGGTAGAAGAGGAATGAACGCTCAGTCAAGGGGGCAGATTCCAGAATTCCCTCGTGAACTCGGGGGGCAAATCGAAAGCGATGAGCAAGGATTGCATCTTGGAGACAATGATAGGTTGGCGGAAATGGTTAGGCGAGCCATGAGAGGCAGACTAGTAAACAAAGATTTGGAGGATGTGAACTAGAGTCCTTTTAGCACAAAAATCAGGCAAGCTAGGAACCCACCGATTTTAAGTTACCATCATTGGATATGTATAACGGAAGGACATACCCTACAGTTCACCTGACGAAATATATGAGGCATATGGAGGTGCTGAGGGCATCAGAGGAGGTTATTGCCCGGTGCTTCCCATTGTACTTGGTAGATATTGCGGCGTTATGGTTTAGACAGCTGGAGAGCGGATCAATAGAGCCATGGGAAGATCTAACTGAGAGATTCATGAGGAAATTCAGGGTTCACATTGCGAGACCCAAGATTGTGATGACTTTGGCAACTCTAAAACAGAAAGCTGGGGAGACTTTGAGGAGTTTTCTGATGTGATTCAATGCGGCAGCAGCTTCGGTGGATCGACCAGATCCATCTATGGTTATGATGGCAGTTGTGTCCGGAATAGCTGACGGAACAAAGTTCAAAAATTCGTTAACTAAAGATCCACCTTTGGATCTAGGAGAATTCTATTACAAGGCAGAAAAGTTCCTGCGATTGGAAGACGCAACTGCAGAAAGAGAAGAAGGAGATGAACTTAATGTTTATACGGTCAAAGATGGAAATCCCCCCGAGAAAGGTACAGAAACTAGAAAGGGGAAACGAAAGGCTGAGAGTAGCCATAACAGACCAATGCGACCACGAAAGGAACCAAGGTTCACCACTTACTCTGAGCTGAATGAGAGTTTGGAGCGAATCTATCAGGATACCAAAGAGCAGGTTCTGTATCGTAGACCGATGCGAAGGGATCCAACCTCTGATGAAAGGAAATCAGATAAGTTTTGTGTATTTCATGAATTGAACGGTCATAACACTAATGATTGTAGGCATCTGAAGGACGAGGTGGAAGGGCATATCAGGAATGGTATGCTCCTTCAGTATGTGAGGAGGCGAACCCCCACAGTGGAGCCAGAGCGACCACCGTCTACATCAGCTAGAGGCGACCCTGAATCGGGGCACTGTTTGATTATCCATTGATCGACTAAAATAACGATGAACAAGTTGTAAACCTCTCACTAACATGGTTAAAACATTTACACATGTGAGCGATCGCGCACGATCCATAAGCATGCTCTGAATGACTACCAACCGCATCAAGTGAGAGTTTACGCTTTGACATCTAAATCTTGCCTTTTGCTTTGATTTTGATTTTAACATTTAAACTCTACTTGTTTGGACATTTCTGTTGTGAGATTCGTGTAACTATTGCTTTGATATTTACAATTCTATGAAAGAGTTTACTTGCATGCCCGTTGGACCGCGAACGGTCCACGAGCACCTTCTGAATGGCGATGAACTGCCAAAGTCTTTGATTCGAAAACTCCCCCGAACATGAACTCCGGCATTGATAACACTAAGTCCCCCCCCCCCCCCCCGGGCACACATAATTTGCCTCGAACGGCACACGATCGCAAACGATCACAACTTGCCTCGAACGGCACACGATCGCGAACGATCGCAATTTGCCTCGAACGGCACCCGACCGCGAACGGTCACGATTCACTTATTATGTCCGACCTCGAACGGTCGCAATCAGCCTCAAACGGCACTCGATCGGGAACGATCGATACCCGCCGCGAACAGCATACAACCACGAATGGTCCCATCTCATTATTTTCTGCGAACGGCATCGACCGCGAACGGTCCCATTCCATCATCCACCGCGAATGGCACACGATCGCGAATGGTCCCGCTTCACCTCAAATGGCATACGATCCCGAACGATCGTCATACGAGGTCTATGAAATTATCAAATTTTTTGCATGTTGTTGACAGGATATGAACATCCAGCTTATGGCATTACAAAACACACCTTCCTACCGCAAGGCATGTTTTGGGGGGCAAATGTTATCCCGCTTTTTGGCAAAGCGGTGATACCAAAAGATTGATCGAAAACAAAAGACAGTTTTTCTCAGAGATTGGTTGTACATCGCTTCGCTGTGGATATCGATGAATTTTTACCGAGTCCGGATCATACCACAATTGATAGGACATGACAAACAAAGCCATGAAAGCCAGTGTTTCAAATTTCATGTTAATCGGAGTTCGTATGAACAAGATATGATCGATGCAAGTTAGCCAAAGTACACAGTCGTATCCATCAAATTGTTGAGAAGATACCCATTTTGAATCGATGGGGTTCGTATCACTGCCTTGTTCGAATCCATCAGATTCCACACACTTCGAATCGATCAAGTTCGAATCGATCAAGTTCGAATCGATCAAGCAACATTATCAGTCAGTTCGAATCGATCGGTTTCGAATCGATCAGGTGGGCATCGTCTCAGCATGTTCGTACCCATCCTAGAGTACTGTTTCGCATCCATCAGCTTCGTATCGATCACCTAACTTCGCACCCATCAGAGACTCGCTGCTTCGTCTCCATCCTGAGACCGTGTTCGAACCCATAAGCAAAGGCTTGTTCGTATCCATCAGGACAACTAACCATGGGTGACGTTTCATCCTCGATACGAACAAGGCGAATTTTATGGGTTCGAATCGGTCAACACGGCGTAAAGACCGGGTTGAGGCGAAGCATGCGTGCCACATCATCACAAGACCACGTGAGGTGATCGATTCGAAGGAACCGGTATGAACTGATGGGTTCGAAGTAAACAACCAACCAAAGCATAACAACCCGTATCGATCATATCTCCCAAACCGCTGAACCAAATGCAACGAAATTTTCATAGAAGCTTCCATACAAGGTAAAGTTTGTTCCTGCCAAGTTTCAGCTCGATTGGGTCGTTTTTAGTGGATAATATCACTTATAGTGGCTTTCACGATATTGGGTGTTTATGACCAACTTTGGCGCAAACATACGCATATATGTTATAGGAATCACTTATACATTTGTGCATATCACTGTAAACATATACCTAAATATATTATGATGTAATATATACTTTAAAGCTACAATATTAACACATATGCAAAAGATATAAAATAGTTAGTATATATAGAACTGTAAGTTTTTGAAAAACTGGAACCAACAGAGCTAATATAATCCATACAAGCTTAAAATTTTAAATTTACATATATATATATATATATATATATATATATATATATATATATATATATATTACTAAGTCTTCACAACAAACTATCAACATACGATATATATATAAACATCTATATATATACTAGAATTGGTATGTGCTTCGCACACGGGCTGTTTATTAGTAGTAGAGATATATTGCTATCATATATATCTTTAAACTAATGTATACATATTAACATATAATATAACCAATGTATTATCATATTAACATATATAAAGTTCTGGAAATATATATAAACTATATGTATACTTATATATAAAATGTATAAATGGAAAAATATTATATAATAAAAAAATGAATCATAACTTATGCACCCAGATATATAAACTATATATACATAACCAAATGCTTTCATATACATACCGATCATATACTAATTTATAAAACAGATACGAACTTTATAAAAGTCAAGTATAAATACAACCATATATGTGTGTGTGTGTGTGTGTAGTCTTAAAGTTTCCCAAGCAAACAGAGATAAAGGAAACAATATATAAACATCACCTTTATATATATGGCTGTCATGAGAAAGCAGAGAGGGTAGTGAAGCTTGACGCGTTGCTCAGGTGAAGGAAGATCGGTTTCCGCGTGTGGGGTATTGTGTCAGAGGGATAGGGCACGTTTTTGGCGGAGGGTGGTTGGAGGACGATGGTTGCCATGGGTGGTGAGAGGCCAGGATATGGCTAGCCTCGGTGCATGGGGAGGATGAGCGAGAAGAAGTGAAAGGAGAGGGGAATATGAGAAGAAAAGGAGTTGGGGGGAAAAGTTTCATATGAACAAAAGAGATCTAAATATAATTTAATATTATATTATATCTTTCTCAAAGAACTCACAGAACAAAGAAACGGAACCGACAAAAAATGAGTACAGTGGGAATATCAAAACCCTTATGTGTTGAATTCAGAAAGTAGTAATTGTTGGTGGCTATTGGGTATAAACAGTGGAAATTTGAATGGTCATGGAAAAACAAAAACCAAATTGCGGAACCAATACGGGAATCGTTTCCGTAGATTTCACCGTCTCCCGGACTTCGAAACACATAAATGACTATACTATAGAGATCGACACCAAGAAACAATAAAAACGGTATACGAATATTAGTGGTACGATCATCCTATCAAAAGTCAATAATCGGTACCGAAAATGCTGCTAAAACGCCAGAATTAAGATAAAAGGAGCAATAGCATTCCAAATTTGATGAAACGAAATATAATGTCTCACTCAAAAGCTGATTTACAAATTTATTGTATAAAAATATTCAGGTTTGGAAAACATTATATTATCATCAATTTTTAACTGATTTCAATTGAAATAAAATTACACAATAAAATTCACTTTCATATTATTAATTGAAAATTTACCATTTTCTATATTTAATTAGACGTAACCTAAATATCAAATTTTTATTTCCAAATCTAATTATTTAAAATTTCACAAGATTCCAGTTAATTACGTTACTAGAACCATTAAAAATTTACAGGTCGTTGCAATGTTAGACTGACCCGAGTATTATAAATTAACACATGGGCCAAACTATGTCTAATCAAAAGGCTATAAATAGATGTAACTCAATATAAACTAGTGGGATGACCATATGCACGAAACAACTCTATCAATGATCATAATGTCTATATATAATGATGTTATCTTAACAACCCTAAATATATCATATAATGTAGTTTTCTATACAACCAATCATAAAGATGCCATCACCCATATAAAAAGTCATCAAAAACAGAAATCATAAAATAATGTTAACAGGGGGTGGATCATCTATATCTAGATAATATTTATAAAGAAGATGTCCTCATGTATACTCAGGCTAATATAATTTATGCATGAATATAACACTCAGTCTGAAACACTAAAACATCCATGACATCAAGATAAAAAAACATCCATATACAAAACATTGTAATGGCGACACACGCCAGAGGAAGATATAATTGGCGACACGCGCCTATAAAAATATAATTGGCGCCTATAAAGTATATTTGACGACACACGTCTAAGAAGATAATTGGCAACACAGGCCATTGAATGGTAGTTGGCGTCAGATGCCTATGAGAAAGATATTTGGCGACATGCGCCTAAGAAGGATACGGAGATTGATCAATCTTTGCATATATTCATAGGCATGATCTTAACATACTATATGTCATCTACTATACACACATAATAGAACCAGATAGGGGACCGATAGACACACTTTCTCCAAGAGAATACATACGTAACCGGCGAACATGACACACATACCCATCCAGAACGACTCTTACAGTCATTAACTACCATTACCTCTCTCTACGGTATCGTGACTATCACCCACCACTTTGCATAGCTTCTTCGGTTACGACTACTGACTTATGACCCTGTGATAACTAACTATTGGCCTAGGTTAAACAAGGGACTAAACATTGCCGACACACGGCTATTGCTGACACACAGCTATAAACATTGTTGACACATAACTATAAGAAAACGGTATCACAGATCTAAGGAGCGACCAAGCTATCAGGCTGCCTAGGTGGATACTAGCTAATTTGGTTCACTCCCGAAACATAAAGGGATTCAGACACAAGGTGTATAGAATATACATATACACACATATACAACAATCGACACACAACTTTACATGCAGGCCAACACATGACATTATAAGTGTGCTGACTCATAGCTTAGTACATTTGCCAATACGCGGCTCTGTATATTGCTAACACACGGCTCGATATAATCACCGACATATGGCTCCACATAAGTCAACAAATGACCTAATATAATTACTGCAGTGAATATTACACATTGTATCCTAACGTTGAATGTCATCGACGAGCAAAAGAATAACCGAATAAATATCACGTCGGCATCCCATACCACCGAGTGTTAGTACTTCGTTTGTTCAATCCCCACACAACACTCATCCTTTGATATTCTATATAACAATTCCAAAGAATAATCGAAAAAATGTCACCAAAAGTCCCATACCATGCAGTATCACTAAACCATTTATTCTAGTTTCTTGTAGCGTGGAATAGAAAAATCACAAAATCATTTCAAAGGATGTCATTACTGTATTATATTAAAAATGATCAACCCAATCAATACCGATGGTGAATCATTCTTATAATTTTATACGATATATATAAAAAGAAGTAAAATTAGGAAAACAAGATAAAATAGATTAATTAGCAGGACATGTATGAGTATAAAAATAAATCAATATTAAAAAAATTCAATTGCTATATGTCATTTTATATATAAAAAATTAATTATTAGAATGGGATAAATAATATATATATATATATATATATATATATCCTAGAGTTAATTAAATAATTAACAAAACACAATGAAACTCAGCAAGTTAATATACAACAATAAATCAAATTCCTATAACATGTGCAGTTGCTAAGTATAAATATTAGATTATGCATGCACTACACTTATATACAAATGCATAGACTAAACTCAATACAACACTCACTTATCCACTCATGCCAAACAAATGCCTACAAGTGCACACACCCAAAAACCCTGGCAGCTTGCAAGCAACAGAGCACGCATATATTTGTATATATACACTCATACAACACAACACATACACATGAGCACATAATCACTCACACACATGCATAAACTATCACTCGTTCCACACACAAACACTCTCTTCATCTATGCATAAACATATATTAACTCATGCACATAATCACATCCTAAACACAACAACTCACTATATATATGCACCATAAATTGACATATGCACACACACATACACACACAACTATACATGAACAAATACACCAATATTACATGCACTTAAGTTGAAACAAAAAAACGTAATTACACACAAAAAATAACTAACATGAACAAACCAGACCTGGGTTCCTCATGCAACCCTCCTCACAAGCGCATCGGTCATGCTTGAATGGTGGATCGGTCGGTCCATAGGCGGAGCCATTTATGCTTCAGGTCGTGTGTTGTCCTTTTGATGTTGATCCCCTTGGTTTCCGCTAACTCCATTATTTCAAAGCATGTAAGTGTATATATAACCGAACGTCATTTAGTTCGTGTATATACGTTGGTGAGATTGTGAAGTTGGACATAGATTGCGTGAGTGGAAAACACTCACCGGTTTATTGCGTCCTCCTTTCTTCTGCTCTGTTATGAACGCACACCCACAACACTCCAACCCATAAGTAGACCCTAGCTTCTTTTGTTTCCATATGTGTATAACAATGTCGAGATAGTTGAATCTAAGTTTGGGAATTTTATAGAATTTATTTTGATTTTTTTTTATTTTGCAAAGTGATAGAGCTTAGTTAGGTTTTTATTTTTTTTCCTAAAGAAAGCAACGTAAACGTGGAGCTTAGATTTATAATTCGAGATGAACTTTCTATAACATCTCCTATCCAGAGGCCCAAAACTAAGCGCTACAGATGTTGCAGTCTCTATAGTATTAGCTTCCGACGATTAAATACAGCTATGTTAATGGTATATACAATATCAAAAGCACTTGAATATGAAATAAAACACGATTTCAAAAAATGATTTCTTCATTGTATTAAAAATAGATGTTACAAATTCTTAATACATAAACCCAATATGTTCCTGGGCACAGATAAAATATACTTAATACAAAATATGCCAAGAGCGGTATATGAAGATACCCCCTTGGATGATCAGAGTCTTATAGACATAATAGACATAATACAAACGTAGTGAAAATGCAACAAAACATAAAATTGCAACTCCTAATAGCTATCCATTTGGCTCCTGCATGCCACCAACAGCCTTATCCACCATCCTACTAAACCTGAAAAAGAACTTAACACCTCAGCCTACTCAAATTAATTTTGAGCACCCGAGATTTTAAGGGGAAAACATAAACTTCGAGTCAGACATAAAGCCTAGAGTGAATAATACGATACATCCCGGTTTTATATGTTAAGTCTGTTAAGTGAGACCACACCGCTTAGCGGAACGGGCTTGCCCTCACTTACATCCTTTTAAAACTGGTTAAGTACTGTAAAGCAATTCATTACGTAAACATACATAAATATCAGGTAATAATGAACTATCTATTCGAACACATAAGTTTTGTTTGGGTAACTTTTAACCTTTGGCTGAACTCAGGCCTACTAGAAAATATAACCAAAATTAATCTAACACCTGTTAGCTATTCTTCTTATGGACTATCTATCCTTAACTATCTGTTAAATACCTTGCTTTTGGATGGTCTGTCCCTAACTTAATTATCTCCCAAGTCTTCCTGATCCTAATGGTTTTTTGGGCTGACAAATAACCTATATGTATACAATCATATATTCCTTTCGATGTGTAATCATAATTTTAGTCTGCCTGTGACCAAGCCTTACACACTGGAATTTTGGACAACAATTAGCTGGGGCTAATAGCTAATCTATAGGGCGCATCCCTATACTAGTCCCTTATGGTATTCTAATATCTGAGTCATTATCACTTAAGGACCCCCTCCTATAAGTTTCCTTAAAAACATTATAAAAATGATTTAAAACCTTTAAATCAAACTCAAATAAGGAAAATATATAATCTTTATGGTTTACTCAAAATCACATTACCATGTTACATATATGTTCTTTACTCAAACCTTAGTTAATGAAACATTTAAACATTTGAAAGTACCACTTTCTAAACTTTTTGAAAACATCTCTTTCAAAACCAAGTGAGACCCTTTAATTTTCTAAGCCAAATGGCTAAAACCTTACCTTTCGAAACCAAACATCAAATCTTTCAAAACAATTGAACTCGTTACTGTCGGAAGCAATAAAACTTTATACATCCTACTTTAAAACAATTTAAAATATTGCCTTAGAAAACCTTTGGAAACCTTCCATTTAAACCTTGCGAAACCATTCAAAGCAAACCTTTTGAAATCTTCGAACTCAACCTTTCGAAACCATTGAAATAAAACCTTTCGAAACAATAGAACTAAAGCCTTTCGAAATCATTGAAATCAAACCTTTCGAAACTGTTGAACTAAAACCTTTCGAAAGCATTCAACGTTTTAAAACATAAACCTTTCGAAAGCTTACTAGATTCAACTTAAAACATGTGGAAAATCTCCTTTTAAAAACCTTTCGAATTCATTGGAAGCTAACTTTCAATTTTGTCGAAAGCTTTGCTTCGAAAGCTTTAAAACGCATCATTTAAAATAATAGTCCCCTGCCTTTAAAACAACTCCTTCGAATGCTTTGGGTTATACTTCAATTAGAAAATTCAGGTAAAACATCCAAGTCGAAAGCTTGATACCTTTCGAAAGCATTGAGAAGAGGTTGGTTTTAGAAACAGGTAAACCTTTCAACTTTGTCGGAAGGTTCAAAATGAAATAGTGATAAAGCGAAAGTAACCTTTCGACTTTGTTGAAAGGTATAAATCCTTTATTTTAAATAATTGACCTGATCGAAAGAAACTAAGTCGAAAGCTCCTTTTCGAAAGCAAGCAGATGTAAGCTTTTGGTTTATAAAACAAACATGCCCTAACCCCTTTGGCGACCTACCTTTCGACTAAGTACCCTTCGACAATGTTCAATTCATTACATACAAAGTAACTTGAAACCATATGTACTGAACTTTGACCTCATTGAAAGCTATAACCTTTCGACTTTGTCGGAAGGTTTGGGTTGGAAGGTTTGATGCCCAAAATGGCTAAGACATGCTAAAAGCATGATTTTCTTGTTTTAACTCAGAAAAAGAAACTTTTCAACTAACCTGCCTTTCTTTGCCAAATTCTCATCAGTTACTAAATACTTTTTAGAATAGTGCTACCACTAATTTCAGAATTAAATAATAATTTTATTTTATAAAATTATCCTTAATTAAATATATAAAATATTTAAGTCCCATATCTTAAATAATTTTATATATTCATCAAAGCACTTAGGAAAAATATGAAAATTTTCAAAAAGCCTATTTTAATATGTTTTCCAACATATAAAAATTTCAAATCCAAATAATTATTTACTTAGTTGTGAATAATTTATAACACAATATATCATTTTCTTCATTAGAAAATTAATATAAAATCCACATAAATTCAGAAAATTATGAAAATTGGAACCCTTCTCTAAAATATCATTTCTGACCTATGTCTAAATTTTCAAGGCATTTAGATATTATTTAATAGGGTTTTCATATCAAACATTTCAAAAATACTAATATGAACTTGCACAATTCACCAACAAACAAATATGTAACTTTAATAATCAAAACATGGCATATACTTGCAAAAATATTTCAGGTCTAATCTTAAAACCGAAAACTATAAGAAAATAGGATGAAGTAATTATTCACCTTAGCTTTGAGATTAAAAGATGCGAGATTTGATGTTGAATTAGTTGATTATGTTCCTTCTTTTGAATCCTATCTTTAATCTTTCCTTGAGAACAATAATACTGGCTGGCCTTAAGAGCTTTTAGTTTAGTAAAATAAGAATGAACGTGAGTTTCAATTCCTAAGGGTTTAGGGTATAAGCCTTCCCTATTTCCCATAATGCCCTTACTCATTTCCTAACACATTAGTTTATGTTTTCTTATTTTAATTTACACATTAACATGGCACGGCTACCCTTAATTTAATCAAATCTCAACCTATTAGTTTCCACATTGTTTTGCTTAATTTAACTAATTAAATATCCTAGATAATGTTATAAATTAACGGGTGTTACAGACTCCCCTCCTTAAAGAATTTCGTCCCCGAAATTACTATAAAGCATGTACAAAACAATCAATGGTAAAACATACCATCAAAAAAATCAAGGTAAGCCTCTCTAATCCCAATCTCAGTCTCCCAAGTATAGCTTCTTGCATCATCATTCCATTGGACCTTTACTAATCTGACTGTTTTATTCCTCAACTTCTTCTCATCTCTTGTATAATCTGAATCGGCTTTCTAACTAGGGTCAAGTCCGGCTCTATTACTTAATCTTCTAAACACTGTAGGTGCTATTGTAGTCTCTGGGTCTCTAACACACTTTCTAAGATGAAAAACATGGAAAACATAATGGACTTCTGCCAAACTACTCAGTAACTCCAATTTATAAGCGAGTTTTCCGATCCTCTCAACAATACGAAAAGGTCCAACGAATCTAGGTGCTAACTTTCCTAACTTTCCAAATCTAATCACACCCTTTATCATTGAAACCTTAACAAACACAGACTCTCCAACAAAGAATTACGAGTCCCTCCTTCTTCTTTCTACATAACTTTTCCGCCTAGACTGAGCTTCCTTCATCCTACCTTGGATCAACTCAATCTTCTCTGCGGCTTCTTCCACCAATTCTGGACCAAGAACCAATCTATCCCTGGTCTCCAACCAACATACATGATATTTGCATGGTCTCCCATACAAAGCGTCAAACGGTGCCATCCCAATACTCATTTGATAACTATTGTTATACAAAAACTCGACTAAATGAAGACGGTCCTTCCATGATCCCCTGAAATCTAGTACACAAGCTCTTAACAAATCCTCCAAGACTTTGTTAACTCTTTTTGTTTGCCCATTAGTCTATGGGTGGTAAGCGGTACACATATTTAGCTTGGTTCCTAATGTTTCCTGCACACTCTTTCAGAACTCGCCAGTAACCAAATAACCCCTATAACTGATGATACTACTAGGAATCCCGTGCAATCTAACTATATTCTTCATAAATAACTTCGCCAAAATAAATGTCATCCTAGTTGACTTTACTGGAATGAAACGAGCATTCTTAGTCATTCTATCTACTACAACCCATATGCTTTCATTTCCTCTACTAGACTTTAGCAACCCATCGATAAAATCTATAGAGATAGAAGCCCACTTCCATAATGAAACTTCTGATGGTTGAAGCAATCAACTTGGCTTTTGGTGTTCTTCCTTTGCCTATTGGCAATTCGAGCACTTCTTAACACATAAACCAATGATCGTTTCATTCCTTCTCATAAGAAACTTCTCTTCATATCTTGAATCTTTGTTCCTCCTAGATGGATAGTGAACTTCGAACGATGGCACTCATCCAAAAATTCATTCCTCATGTCTCCTAAGTTTAGAACACACAACTACTTTTCTTTCTCAACCACCTATTTTGGTCAAGACTGAAATCCTTTAAGTCATCGCTCTCTGTTCTCTCCTTTAACTTTCTGATCCGTTCGGCTAAAACTAGATCCTCCTTCTATCTGGAAGCTATCTTTTCAATCATTACTGATCGAACTTCTAAGTAATACAATATAGCACTTCATGCACTAGAACCTGCCTTGGATCTATACAGCACACTACAAGCTGATAATGCTTCCAAATCTTTCCACTCAGCAATCATAGTCAATACTGCATCCTGACGTTTCTTGTTAAGTGCATCCGCCTCCTTGTTTCCTTTTTCGGGTGTGTACTCAATTCCAAAATCATAAGCAGCAATAAAATCCAACCATCTATGTTGTCTCATGTTCAACTTCTCCTAAGAGAACATGCACTTCAATGGCTTATGACCTGTATAAAGCTCAAATCGCTCTCCCAATAGATAATGCCTCCATACCTTTAAAGCAAATATTACGGCAACTAACTCAATATCATGCATTGGATACCTAACTTCTTATGGTCTGAGCTGTCTAGAAGAATAAGCAATCACTTTACCTCATTGCATCAACATAGCTCCCAATCCATTTCCACACACATTAGTATAAACAACCAAATCTTGATTCCCCTCCGAAACCACCAACACCGGTGCATGGGTCAATAAGTGTTTCAAGCTTTGGAATGCTTCCTCACACTTATTAGTCCATACAAACTTCACACCTTTTTACGTAAGCTTAGTCATCGGTGCAACTATTCATGAAAAATCCTTTATACACCTTCGATAATATCCATATAATCCAAGAAAGCTCTTTATCTCGGTCACCGTCTTGGGACTCTTCTAATTATTCACCGCTTTAATCTTGATCGGATCTACAGAAAACCCTTTCTATGAGACTACATGACCAAGGAATTTCACTTCCTTCTTCCAAAAATGACACTTCAAAAACTTAGCCTTCAACTGATGCTCCCTCAACGTCCCAAGCACAACTCTAAGATGAACTTCATGCTCCTTCTCATCCCTAGAATATATCAGAATGTCATCTATGAAGACCAACACAAACCTATTCAGGTGCTCTCGGAAAATTTGGTTCATCGAATCCACAAAGAATGTTGGCGCATTAGTTAGTCCGAACAGCATAATTAGCCATTCGTATAATCCATACCTTTCCCTAAACACCGTTAAAGGTAATTATCCTCTGTCATTATAAGCTGATGAAATCCCGTTGCCAAATCCAACTGAGAGATAACTTGGCTCCACTTAATTGATCAAACGAATCATCAATTCTCGAAAATGGATATCGGTTCTTTATTGTCTTCTCATTCAACTTACGATAATCGATACATTGCCTTAAAAATCTGTCTGACTTCTTAGCAGACACTGTGGTAGCTCCCCAAAGAGAACTACTCGATCGGATAAAATTCTTGCCTTCCGAATCCACCAACTACACCTTCAACTCTTTCTTCTCTATGGGTGTCATCCTGCTTGGTGTGCTACTCACCAGTTTTGCTCTAGGCACTAAATCAATCTGAAAATCAATGGCTTGTTTTGGCGTCAGTCCAACTACCGTCTCAAACACATCAGAGAATTCTCTAACCACAAAGACTCGATGCAAATCATCCTCCAACTCCATGATAACTAATAAAGCATTCACTTTGTAACTAAGGTTCTCTATGGTATAAACTATCTAATCACTATGATCCGGGTGACTAATTGATATTTTTCTATCATGGCAAAATATCCTAGCATCATATTTACTTAACCAATCCATCCCAAGGATAATCCTGAATCCCACGAAATCAAACAAATGTAAACAACAATCAAAAGTATGACCGAGCAAATCAAACTCTGAATAGTCACACCTCAACGCAAGTGTCGCATACCCTCCTACTGGATTAGCAACCCGTAAGGAAGTAACTAAATATGAGGGTTCTAGGTTAAAATTATCTACCAAATATCGAGAGATAAAAAAATGTGATGCACCGGTATAAAATAGAACGCTAACAGACATACAATGAATCTATAGCGAGCCTCCTAAACTAACCTTCCTTTCTCTTGCACAACTGGCCTTGAAATTGCGAGCTCCAATGCATACATCCATCCCTTTCCATCTCTAGCAAGCTCTTTTAATTGGTTCTTATAATGGCCGATCTGCTCACAGTTAAAGCATCGGATGTTCTTCCTCCCAATCACCTCCTTTCCTTTCTCTTTTCTTTTTCCAGTACGACACTCATTAGCATAGTGTCCTTTCTTATCACATTTATTACAAACCACCTCAGCTTTTCCCTTCTTTTGTGCTCCTCCCTTTCGAGCATTCTTCTTTTGGAAAAAATTTATTTTCTGGCCTTATCCCATTTGAACCTCCTTCATTTTGCTCTTCAAATAAGCTAATGCCTCTTCCTACCTCAATGCCATTTCTACCACATCACTTGGTTCTCTTAGGTGCAGCAAAGTAGAACTTATAAACTCCGACCTCAAGCCTCTTATAAACTTCTCATTCCTCTAGATCGCCGTATCAACCAAGGCATACCTGTACTGGGCCAACTCTTTAAATCTTCTTGCATACTCTAAAATAGACATCTCCCTTTGTTTTAGTTCAGCAAACTTCCTAACCAATGCCAACTGCGCCAATATCGACATAAACCTTTCTTGAAACCTTCTCCTAAACTCCGCCCAAGTCATGGTTTCCTCATCAACACCAGCAACAACAGTATTCAACCAAAATAGACCAGCTCCTTGAAGTTGTCTCGAAGCTAATCTCCCTTTCGCTTGCCATTCAAAACTAGGTCAGCAAAGATTCTCTCATAATTTAGCAGCCAATTTTCCACCTCGATCGCATCTTTAGTTTCAATGAATGACTTCCCTCTAAGCCTGGTATATTCTCTGCTCAAGTTAGCATAGTGGTTGACTATCTGAGCTTCCTGAACTCCTCCTCCAGCAGCATTCCCTCCGACAACTCCAGTTGCAATTCCAGCTTGCATCATGTTTACGAAAAACTGATACAGGGCTCCCATATCCACTTGGGGAACCCTAACACCAGCAGTTTCAGCTTAAGCCTGACCTGGACCTCTTCTAGCATTTGGTCAGGCATTTCCATTAGTGGTGGTGTTATCTCCTCCAAGATTAACTCTGCCTCTTCTTCCTTCCATATAACAAATACAAGTAAGTTACTATAGTGTTATCCCATACCGCAATCTTAACTTTAATTTATAAGGATTATGTTTTCTAAATCATTTTTTAGTTAAACTATTTCATAAACCATGCCTTGATACCAAGCTGTAATATCCCCTATCTAGAGGCCCAATCTATACGCTACAGATGTTGTAGTCATCTATAGTATTAGCTTCTGCGACTAAATATGGCTATGTTAATGGTATCTACAATATCAAAAGCACTTGAACATGAAATAAAACACAGATTTCAAAACAACATTTTGTTCATTATATTTAAAGCATATGTTCCATATTCTCAATACATAACCCCAATACATTACCAGACACAGATAAAATATACTTAATACAAAATACACTAAGAGTGGTATATGAAGATACCCCCTTGGATGGTCAGAGTCATATAGTCATAATAGACTTAATATAAACACAGTTGAAATACGACAAAACATAAAACTGGAACTCTTAAATAGCTATCTATTTGCCTCCTGCATGCTTCAGGTAGCCTTAGTCGTCATCCTACTAAACCTGAAAAAGAACTTAACCTCTCATCCTACTCAAATTAATCTTGAGCAACCGAGAGTTTAAGGGGAAAACATAAACTTCGAGTCGGACATAAAGTCTGGTGTGAATAATACTATGCATCCCGGTCTTATATGTTAAGTGAGACCACGCCGCTTAGCGAAGTGGGTTTCCCCTCACTAACATCCTTTTAAAACGTATCTTTGCAAACCTTTTCCTGCAACCCAAACTGTTTTAAGTACCGTAAAGAAATTCATTATGTAAACATACATAAATGCAGGTAATAATGAACTATCTGTTCAAACACATAAATTTTGCTTGGATAACTTTTAACCTTTGGCTGACTTGGACCTACCAGACAATATAATCAAAATTAATATAACATCTTTTAGCTATTCTTCTTCTAGACTATCCATCCTTAACTATATGTTAAATACTTTGTTTTTGGATGGTCTATCCCTACCTTAATCATCTCCCAAGTCTTTCTGATCCTAATGGTTTTTCGGTCTCACCAATAACCTATCTGTATACAAACATATTTTCCCTTTGGGTGTAATCATAATTTTAGTCTACCTGTGACCAAGCCCTACCTACTGGAATTTTGGATAAAAATTAGCTAGGGCTAATAGCTTTTAGACATCATTTATTTTGATTTTCTAGAATGATAGATTTTGGTTAGGCTTTCATTTTTTCCAAATGCAAGCAACATAAACATGGAGCTTAGATTTATAATTGGTGATAACTTTCCAAAGAAAGAAGGGTTTGGAAATAGAAAGCTGATAATGCAGGAGTCTAGGTTATGGCTTATGATATTGGGCCTTGGTTTTATTTCATTTTTATTTTCTTTCTTTTCTTTTGTAAAATAATACATTTTCAAGCCTATATATAAACATATAAAAATCATTAAACAAAATTACTAACGAAATTACTTGTTATTATGAAAGTTTGTAAAATTTATTTATCATATTTTGGACTACTTAAATATCACATTTTTATATTCTTAGCCCATTAATTAAAAAACTCATAATTCCTAGAATATATAATTCCAAAATAATTAAATTTGTATCTCTAGTTCTTTTTTATAAAATTTCTAAATTCCAAAACAAACCTAAATTATTCATACTAAATTTACATAATCAATTTTTATTAATAAAATAATAATGATTATTTTCTATTAATTACCCCTAAAAACCAGGATGTTATAGATATCGACCGTAGTATGTCAATCCTAATTTCATGTTTTAATTTAGCTAAGGAGCTTTTGGCTGAAATTGTTCTTGACGAAATATTGTGATAGATTCAACCAAAAAGCTAAGTGCATCACATTTAATAGCGCTACAGCATAAGCTAATGTATATATAAATAAATGCAAATTTTTATAACTTAGTTAGGAGCAACTCCAAATGATGAGAATCCCATGAGACCAAGAGTACGTAACATTCTTCAAATATTAGACAGTGTATTACTCATGGCTACTAAGAGCACCAGGAGTTATGTGCCGATAATTATTAGATGACTATAGAAGCACTCATTCGAGAGTTTCCTCTTGGTAAATAATAACTAAAGTCAAATAGGAAATATCAAGGTGATGATCTTACATAATTTTTCCGACTTAAGAATACCAAGAAACTTCAGTGTGGATACTCCACTTTGAATATAATTAAATAGTAGCATGTCATACATCAAACGACTGTAGTTGAGTCCCGAGTTGAAGCATTAGAAGTGAAACGTTATTCAATAATAAATTCATCACCTCAATTATATGAGGTTAGTATCACGATCAACTGTAGTCAACTTAAAATCAAAGTCTCTGGCCAGAGCATATTCAGCTCGATGAGACTATGAACAAAGTCCTTGGTTTAATAATAATATTTATCATTTTTGCTCTAAAATTGGTCACAAATACCCGATTGCAAATGGAAACACCAATTACTAGTCACAGAACAAAGATAGAATATATGAAGAGGGTATAAATACGAAGAACAATCAAAATTAAAATGAAAGCAGTAAAAAAGGTGAGATTTATAGTGGTTCGACCAACTCCGGCCTACGTCCACTCTAGAAATTTCCTTTTTACTTATACTAAAATTAGATTACAGTTATAATCCAGTGTTTTTTGAAACAAAAAATGGTAGAGTAACTTGTAAAGCTTTTGTAGAAGAAATTAGAGAAGAACAAAATAACAATCCCTTTTCTGAATCCCCGCCTGCCATATTTATAGACAAATCCCGATTACCAAACTTCCTCACTGATATGAGCTCACCAAAACCATAATCGAGCCCATATCACTTATCCCTACCGATCTTGAGTTCTATTATGTCGAGCCGAAGTAACTAGGGTATTGATCCGAAGCAACCCCATCACTGACTGAAACCAAATTGCACCATTACTCGAAGCAGGTCATCCTCTAGCCTATGCCGATCCTTCCAACTTTCCTATAATGCCAATTCGAAGTTTATGTCAAGCCGATCCCAAAGTAGCCGATCCCATGTTTGCATGCCGACTCCTTACAATAAACGACCTGAGTTTCTTCCCTTGCCGACTCGGGTCTTTCCCAATGCCGACCTGAGTTTCTCCAAGATGCCGACCCCTTGCTTTATGCCTATCCCTCTAAGATGCATGCCGACCCTAGATCCTAGTGCTGACCCGAAGCCATCACCGACCCCAAGCAAACATGCCGACCAACCCGAAGCATTCCCTTGCTTGACTCGAAGTGACCTGCCTGAAAACCCAAAGCTAATCCAAATATGACTCGAAGAAAACTCCCAACAACCTGAATCAACTCGGCTTTTGTCGAAATCCATATTCCAAGTATCCCACGCTTTTTGTCCATCGACTATGCCGAATCCCGGCTACATTTTCATGTTTATCATCCATGATTAATCATCTATTCATCATATTCCAGCCTCAATAACCGAACAATCGTTTGAGTTAAACCTTCCTATGTATGGCCTTGCCAAAAGGCCTATTAACATTTCCCCCTAAGATATGTCTTGTGATAGGTAGGTGTGTTTTGTAGTGACATAAGCCTAATGTTCAAAACCTGTCGATGACCTGTGAAGAGATAGATGATGTTATCTGATTGTGAATATCGATCGTTTGGGATCATATTCCATTCAAGGCGATATGTGACCGTTCGAGGACGGGTGCTGTTCGAGACGAATTGTGACCGTCGTTGTCGAGTGTCTTTCGAGGCGAATTGTGATCGTTCGAGATCGGATGCCGTTCGAGGTGAATTATGATTGTTCATAGTTGGGTGTCGTTCAAGGCGAAATGTGACCGTTCGTGGTCTAGTTTCATTCAAGGCGAGATGTGACCATTTAAGGTCAGGTGTGATTCGAGGCAAGAAGTTACCATTCAAGGTCGGCTGCCATTCAAGGCGAGATGTGACCGTTCGAGGTCGAGTGTTGTTCGAGGAGAGATGTGACTGTTTGAGGTCGGGTGCCATTCGAGGCAAAATGTGACCGTTCGAGTTTAGGGCTTGGAATTATTAATGTCTAATTTCACGTTCGAATGTGTTTCAGGATCATTCGTTATGGCGGTTCATCTCCATATCAGAGCTTGCCTAAGGAACATTCATGATCCCGTACATGTGTAGGTGACTTAGCGTTTTAGTGTAGGATTTATTATTAGTTATTTATTTCATGCCATTAAGAGTTGACGACCTCTGCCCTTAAGCAGGGCTAGCTCCTATTTGTGGCTGATGATGGCTGGTCCTGTTCCATCACTGCTATTCATTTCCAAACATAGCCTTCCAAATCCATACCCCAACTCCATGGGGAGATGTGCCGGTCCATTCTCCTTGGTCGAGGTTTGTCCTCGGTTGATTCAATCCATATCTAAGCCTGTTGATTTCTGCTACAAGTCCTGGATTCCAATTTCCAGCTGTTGCAGCATCCATAAGTGGTCTCTGATTGCCATTTCCATCCTACCATGAAGTCCGCGAGGGAATCTGAGACTGTCCACTTCCAAATGTGCATCTGAGTTCCGATCCATCCCAAAATCCATAGCACCATCCAATATCTAGCCAAAAATTTTCTTTTCCCTGGTTCTGATCTAGGATTTCCTCCTGTCTCTATAGTATCCTTTCCTATATAGCATCCATTAGTATTTCCATCTTGTCCCTGCTCTTTGTCTTCTTTTTGATTTCCTAGCCATTGCTTCCTAAATCCAAGTTCCCAAGCTTTCAAATTCAATATTCTAACTTCCAAATCCTTTAGTGTTAGCTTTCTCAGTGAAAGCGCTAAAATTTTTGCGCCAAAATTGGTCACAAACACCCGATAGAAAATGAAAGTACCAATTACCAGTCACAAAACACAGATAGAATATATGAAGAGAGTTTATGAAGAACCATCAAAATTAAAATGAAAGCAGTAAAAAAGCGAGATTTATAGTGGTTTGGCCAACTCCGACCTACATCCACTCTGAAAATTTCCTTTTCATTTATACTAAAATTAGATTATAGTTACAATTCAGAGTTTTTGAAACAAAAAAGGGCAGAGTAACTTATACAGCTTTTGTAGAAGAAGTTAGAGAAGAACAGAATGGGAATCCCTTTTCTAAAGCCCCGCCTGCCATATTTATAAACAAAATCCCAGGTACTAGGCTTCCTCACTGATATGGGCTCACTAAAACTATAGTCGAGCCCATATCACTTATCCCTGCCAACCTTAAGTTCCAATATGCCGACTCGAATCAACTAGGGTATTGACCCGAAGCAAACCCATCACTGACCCGAAGCGAATTTCACCATGACTTAAAGCAGCTCATCCTCTATCCTATGCCGATCCATATAACTTTCCCATAATAATCGACCCAAATTTTATGTGATGGCGACTCGAAGTAGCCGATCCTATGGTTTCATGTCGACCCCTTGCAATAGCCGACCCAAGTTTCTTCCCATGCCGACTCGGGTCTTTCCCAACGCCGACTCGAATTTGTCCAAGATGTCGACCCCGGCTTTAAGTCGATCCCTCCAATATGCATGCCGACCCTAGATCCTAGTGCCAACCCGAAGCTTATTAGCTCCCACCTAAAGCCATCACCGACCCCAGGCATACATGCTGATCCCTCAGCGAACTGAAGCATTCCCTTTCCTGACTTGAAGTGACCTTCCTTAAAACCCAAAGCAAATCGAAATATGACTTAAAGAAAACTCCAAAGAACCCGAATCAACTCGACTTTTGTCGAAATCCATATTCCAAGTATCTCGTTCTTTTTGTCCATCAACCATGCAAAGATGAAGTATGAATGTTAATATTCAAATCTTTTGATGTTAATCATTAACTAAATTTACACTAGCAAGTCGCACAACTATATTGATAAATACTCTTAAATACCACAAGACCTAATTAATTTGTAATTTTTGTAAATTAATTAAATTATTTAATGTTTATGATACATTATTTATTTATTTATTTGACATATAAATGTCATTAATAATTTTTTAGATGCCATTAGTAATTAATTGTTTGTGTATACAAAAGTTATATACGTAAAAATCAATATATGATATTAATATGCATTTAAATTGGATTTATGATTAATTGCTAAATGGATTTGGAATTTTTAAGGGCCTAAAGCCATGAGTGGATTAAAAGAGCGCCCAAGTTTCTAATTTGGGACTAGAACTTGGTAAAAGGTGAATTAGAAACATAAGGAGAATAGTTCTCCTTAGCTCTTCTTATAAAAGCCACCTTAAACCCTTACTTTTTCATTGATCTTTTCATCGATCTCTTACCTCCACACTGACCATGCGTTCTTCTAACCATTGGTCGAAATTACATATTTGAATCTTGATCAAATTAAATACAAAATGTGGTACTCCAGATTTTTACAAATTTTGGAGGTTGGTTATAGATGAATCTAAGAGTTATTCAATCAATAGAATTGCATTCAAAGAAGACATCTAATTAGGTAATATTCTCTTCTTTATTATTTACATCCTATTATATTATACGTATACATACATATACATACACATATATATATATATATCTGTGTGTGTGTGTGTATCACAGCTTGAACAAATTTATGTGCATAATTATTGTCCATCGTACTAGCATATTATTATACTATCGTATACCTAATTAGATCTACAATCTTCACAATTGGTATTGCGTCTTTATTTTATTAAATAATACACGCACACAAAATAGTGCTCAAGAATTTATATGCACTTTTTTAATTTTCAAAACATTAAAAATAATTTTAATTAATCAAAATCGATTTAAGTGAAAATATGAATCCATAAATATAAATATATAGATATATAAATTTATTTTAAAATTACCTTGTGCAACAACTTGCTTTCGGCAACAAAAATAATTATTTTTTCGTAACAAAATTATAAACATATGTTATCTTAGTGTAATATATATATATATATGCATAATAAATTAGTAATTTTCAATTAAATATTTATGTTGTAATATATTACATACAGATTTAAAAATGGTTTCGATATGTTGTACGTGCACAATACAAACATGGGTATATTTGGATGTACTCAAATTAAGTTCAAATTTAAATCCATTGTTTAATTAAATGGTTAACTAAATAAAATAAGATTTTATATAGATCAAATTTAAATTAGATCTAAAATTAATTTAGGCTTCTCATGCCTAATAAGATCTAAAGTAGGGAACTTTTTGAAATATACCATGTTTACCTGCTATAACCAGACCCAATTCCGATAGATAGTACCACCAATCAGGAGTTTATCACTAGAATCCAACTTATTGCCTTCAACTATTGACTGATGTCATCTGGATTTCAAAGCTGCCTTGTGGTTGCTTGAGTTTGCTTGTTCCTAAGATTTGGATCTGACGAGCTCATACAAGTTCATGTTGCCAACTAAAAAGCTTTCATCGGCATAGGAAATGTTATAACAAGGCGATGTAGTTGCAAGATCTAACGTTGTTCATGTTTGGAGATGGAGCTGTTATGTTAAATCTAGTCGAATCTAAAGATAAGCTGCCCTCCTTTTTATGTCGAGAAGATGTTCAAGTCATTGTCATTCACCTAGAGATGTGACCCATCTTTGAACTACACATGTATAAAGGCAAATGTCATTAATTATTCTTTGATGATTAGAATCAGACTAGAATGTGTTGGTTTTTTGGTGCAGTTCTAATGAAACTGACGCAAGTGATATATTCTAGGTCGATGATGGTTGTAGTTACATTTGTTGATGGAATACGGTGTTGAATTGAATTAATGGGATACTGTAGAGTTAGGGGTATGGCCTAGGGATAATTTTGTAATTTACCATAAATTATTAACTCCTTCATAAAATCTCGTTCGAAATGAAAAGTGTTTTTCTTTCAGTTATATACTTGCTATAATGTGTTCTATTAGTTATTTATTTAATTTTAATATATTAAATTGAAAATCCATAAATGATATATTTTGTGATGGTAAGGGTTGCAATCATATGAAATTTATCACAATAAAATAAATATATCGTTTTTAATATTTCTTAGTCAAGATGTATCGGGAATGAATATTGATACATCTATTGGGACTAGAGTATGTAACCCTCTCCAAATGTTAGGCGGTGTATTACTGGCACTAAGGGGTTACGTACTGATAGTCATTGGGTAACTATAGAATGACTCAATTGATAGTTTTCTGTTAGTTGATATAATTAGTGTCAAAAAGAAAACGTTGAAGTGATAATATTACACAATTCTCTCAACTAGAGAATAATGTTAAACTTCAATATAGACATTCCACTTTGATTATAGTTAAATCGTGGCACGACTTCTATCGAACGACTATAGTTGGGTGTAAGTTGAAGTAGTGGAAGTGAAACAATATTCAATAGAGAATTCTTCTCCTTAGTTACACGAACAACTAAAGTCAAAATCTCTGGCAAAGGCATTCGGTTAATAAAAATTATTATTATTGAACCAAGAACTTTATGTTTTACACAAGTTGAATGTGGACTATATTGGAATTCAAACCAATACCAAATTCCATAAGTTCTAATGTGATACAGTTTTGACAAAGAGAATTGGAATAAGTAATCATCACTACCAAGAACCGCATAAAGTAAGGAAAATTAGATTTCACCGAGACTATGTAAGTGATAAATCTGACTAATCCATCCACCACTAGCAAAGATGACATGTGAATGTTAAATTTGACTTAATATATGAATTGTTTGATAATAATTGCTGACCATGTTCATTTACTTACCAACGCTCATTTACATACTTACGTGATATCATTTTATGATATAAATGATTTTAAAATTATTTTATACATGATTATATATGTATATATTCATGTTTAGGAAATAAATTTCGTATGTATGTATTTTTATATTATTAATTTAATAGATTTTAAATTGGAATTAACAGAAATTTTAAATCAAGATCTAGTTTCAAAATTTGAATTTTGAATTTGAAGTTTAACAATCTACATTTATTTATAAACATTACTTTATGTATATGCCTGTGCAAAATAATATGCCTTTACATTAAAAATATATATGTAAATATTTATTCAGATATGAATATGGTTTTATGAATTACATCATATATATATATATATATATATATATATATATATATTGAAAGTGGATTCTTTATTAATGATGTTTAAGAATAATAAGGATTCCACCTCCTTAAAAAACAATGCCTGTGATACATACACACATACATATATATGTATACAAATATCTCTGTGTACGTACACACTTACATTAGAAAACATATATGTATATGGAGAGGCTAACATGTCCATTGCAGTGTAAATCCTAGCACTTAAATATGGACATATTAAACCATGCACACTGTATATGTCGCATGTGCATGTATATATCATACATGTGTACACAATATATAATATCAATATAAATTCATACCACACTTTTATTAAAAAATTAAACAAAATAAATATTTTGTGAAATTAATTTAGATCGGATCTAAATCAATTTAGGTTTATAGGCCTAATAAGATTCAAATGGTATAACATTTGAAATTCACTCATTTAACCCGCTGCATGCTGGCTTAGATCCAACAATGGTACTAAAGCTCAATAGCCTATCCGGTCTAAATAAGTCATGTTAGGGCCAATTAATTAAGCTTACCCATTTAATAAGGTGTCTAAAAAAGTATTGTTTAGGCTGGGTTTGAGTAATCAAGTACCCTGCCTTACTTGGCTAATGAACTAATTAGAAAGGTGAAATGACCCCAAAACTTTTCCCTATAGAAAAAGCCTAATTTTAAGGGGTTTTGAAATTAAAATAAAATTTTAAATTTAAAGATTAAATTTAAAATAAGTAAAATACTATAAATATTATAATATGATTTTCAAAATTGTTTTGAAAAATTATAAGTAAATTTCAAAAATTTAAAACAATTAATTAGATTGATATATCAAATAAATTAATTAAATAGTTAATTAATTAAAATTTGTATTATGTATAATGAGGTATGTTACATTTTTTTGAATTGTTTAGGTGATATTGGTCATGTTGGCCTTGGGCCAACTCGTAGTGGAAATTTTGGGTGAATTTCGAAAAAAATCACATATTAGAACTATATTGGGCTTATGAAGTCTAATTCATTTAGAACATTACTAAATATATTTAAATGAAACTAATGTTTTATCTAAATTTATAAATTATATAGTTTTATCTAAGTTATATATTGATACACACACATATGTATCATATACACACAAATGTGTGTGTGTGTGTGTGTGTGCATGCATGTGTAATATATCAACTTGTGTAAGGTATAACATGCCCCTGTATAGATGCTAGGATTTACATCGTGACAAACATTTTAGCTCGTCCTACATGCAAATATATGTTGTCCAAATATATGTATGCATGTTAGCTATTACTTTATATAACTACTATAAATTATGTGTATGTATATATATCTATTAAGTTAGTTTAAATAATTATATATATAATATTTAAAATGTATTAATAATTACATGTGCATGTATATATTATCTTATAAACAAAATATTACAATTATGTATCTATATATTATTATAATATATTAATTTAAATATATATAAGTTATTTTAAATATTAAAATATACACTTATATTTTATAAGATGTAAATAATATGTGTACACACACACACATATATATATATATGATAAAGTAATATATTTATATACAGCTACGCCAAAAATAAAATATTTATATACATTTATAATTTATATATTAACTAGTAACATTATTCAAGATTAAATTAAATTTCATTTCCAGGCCATGTGGGCAAAACAAAAAATTTAATTTTTATTTTATATTTTAAATGCATTTTTAATATTCATTCGAAATGAATAAAATATTAATAAAATTTAATTTTGAAATTCATATTTCAAATTAAAATTCTAGAAAATCCTAACTGGTATTTATGGCTTGAAGAATTTTTCCACATTTTTTGGACTTAAATTTATTTTTAATAATTTCTTTATTTACGGCCATTTTAAATAATTAAATTTTGAAAAGAGAAAAAATATTTTTTTATTTTTAGCTAAAAGCTTATGTAGTGCTAATATAATTTTATAAAATTTAAAAATAACTTTTCTTAATATTTTCGAATTAATATAATTTATTAATGAAGTAAGTGTATTTAAATAATATTTAATAATAATAAATATTTATAAAATATTATTTTTTTGCTATTGAAAATTATATCACTATAATACAGTTTATAATTAAAATTATATGACTAATTTTAACAATGATATAATGTTGCAATTAATTATAAGATACACACGCACCTAATTAAATAATATATATAATAATTTAATGAAATATAATAATCTTATTATTTTATATGGCTGCACTGGACTGACATATATGACTTAATTTTAATTTGTGACAACATTGCTTGCATATCCAAATCGTTACCTAACTAACAACATAATATACATATACATATATAATTAAACATTATACTAACAATTATTAACTATAAAATCATACCTTGATCCCAAAGCCTTGAACAACACCTTGAAAAGATAAACTCTCTGTTTTGAAACCTTTCCTTATTTAGAAGAGGCTATAGTATGAATTTGACCAGCAAAGAAGCAAGGAGGAAGCAGCCAAAGATCTCGTCTAATTAAGGTTAGGGATGCTTAAATAGTGGATAGAAGAGAGAAAAGATTGGATCTCATCTCATATTAATTCGCACTCAATTTGAGCCATAAAAAATCAAGCCCACTTACACCATAAGCAAGCCACCTATACCATGTAGGTGGTGCCAAAATAACAAGCCCTGTGATGGGCCTTAAACCCATTTAAGTCCATGTAAAAATATTATGTAATTCAATCCTATTTAATCACTTATAGATATCGCATATCGATGATATATTTTTAACTACTATAAATATATTTTGTAATATTTATTTCTCAAATCATAATCAAATTTTATAATTAATATTTGATTAATTTGTCATAATTAAATGCTAATTAAATAGTTTGTTCAAAGAGAATTCACCATTTCAGTTGTGTGACTCGTTAGGCGTAAATTTGGTTAGCGATTAGTATCGAACAATTCAAATATTAACATTCACATGTCACTTAGTAGCTATGTGGTTCGAGATAAAGCGGAGTGCTGGGCACTAAGAATGGCTTTAGATTCTAGGCAAAGTTCAGGTGCCTGGACGAAAACAGGCGTTTTGTCACATATATTTTACGCAAACAATATTCATGTCAAATAATTATAAAAATAATTAACTACTTATTAAACTATGTTGATGTTGATTAGATGACCATAACATATTAGTTTATTGTATGTATGCACATAAGCGTGTGGATATATGCATATGCATTACATATATGTATATGTATATGTATACATATGTAAATATTTCGCCAATCAATACTTTTATAATTTATAAAAGCAATAAAATTTATATTTGTAAAGTTTATGTTATGGCAATAAATAAATTTTGTATGCCAAATAATCTTAAAGAACTGAAGTACAATATTTGTGAATACTATGTTTTTTTATTCTTAATTTATTATTATTTTTAATTAAAAATTATTTTCAAGTAACTTAAAAGGCTAACACGATTAAAATAAAGTATTAAGAATAGGCAAAGCCAATTTTCAAAGCAAAAAATAATTAAAGGGTAACTTGTATTATTTATGATCTGAATGTGTGTATATTTTAAAAAGGATACAAGAAAACAATTCAAACATTGAAATTACTAAAATCAAAAGATTTATAATGACAAATAAACAAAGTAACTTGATGATTTTATTCTAAATATATTTAATTTACCTAAGTAAAAAATAAAATTATAATAAAAATGCCTATTATTTGGTGCTCTAAGAAAAACTCAACGTTTAAACAGTGCCTTGGACAAAAACGTAACAAAGCACTATTATAAAACGGAAGGCATTAAAATTGCAAAAAAGCACCTAATTGGCGCTCGACGTTGCCCCTGACAGCATAACTTAGCAGGTGGTGTGACATTTTAGCCAAATTTATCACTTACTTGGTAAAATCCTATTTCACTTTGTCAAATATTACCCGATTGTAACTTTTATTTACACCAATTCTTTTCATTAAAATTATATCACTTTGGATTTATGAAATTTGTAATGGTCAAAATTCCAATATTGTTCATATTCGACTTTATTGTTCTAACACAAAGTCCTTCGTCCAATAATGAAAACTATTATTAACCGAAGTATTTTAGCTAGAGATTTTGACTTTGAGTTGACTTGAGTTAACCATGATACTAACCCATATAATTGAGGAGACGAATCCTCTCTTAAATAGTGTTTCACATTCAATACTTCCACTCGACCCAACTATAGTCACTCGATGGACACCATGGCATTGACTATAATTAAAGCAAAGTTTTCATATTGAAGACCCATCTTATTCTTAATCGAGAGAACCGTGTAAATAAGTCACATCGCTATTTTCTATTTGGCCTTAGTTATATTAACCAACAGAAAACAATTGAGCGAATCGTTTCATAGTTATCCAATAACTATTAACATGCAACCCCTAAGTGCCTCCAATGTTCATGAGTATTACACTAACCAATATTTGGAGGGCGTTGCATACTCAAATCTCAACAAATGCATCAATATCCAGTCTTGATGAATCTTGACTAGGAATATTTAAAATGATATGTTTTACAATATCGTGATACAAAATTCATGAGTATGGCTATTAGTAATTACTATCACAAGCACACCATTTATGGATTTTATGTTAAATATACTTTCATCAAACTTGTAATATTTATAACACATTATAAAGAATATATAACAAAAAGAAGAAACACCTTTTTTGCGAATGAGAATTGATACATAGTTAATTTATTTATTTTAAATTATAGAATTTCCCTTAAGGCATGCCCCTCACTCTGTCAATCTTCCGCTTGCACTTGAGACCAATTACGGAATCTTAATCCTATCCCTTCAATCAACTTCTCGAGGTTCGATTGAGTTAGAACGTTATTGAATGAATCCACTATGTTGTCCTTGGTATCTAACCTTTAAATCACTTCTTTCTTCTCAACGAATTCTCTAATCGGGTGGAGCTTTTAAAGAATGTGTTGTGACTTCTTTTGTAGTCATGGCTTCTTTACGGTATGTATTACCATATTATTATCTCAAAACAATGCCATAGGATTCTCGGTATCAAGAACCACTTCGAGCTCACTAAAAAACTTATGAATCCAAACTGCCTCATTTTACTGCTTCATTGAGGGAAATGTACTCGGCCTCCATCATGGAATCAGCCATTGTTTCTGGCTTGAAAATTTTCCAACAAATGTGTAACCCCACATAAAAATTGTAATAGATTAAATAATAAAAAGATAAATTAAGTAATAAATTAATAATAAAGATAAAAATGGAAATTTTGTAAATCTCATAATTTGACTTCCAAAGTTATGTCGCTGTGTTCGTGGCCATTTTTGATCAATTTTCATGTACAAATTTTTGAAAACCCAAAGAAGTTATTGACTTTTGAAATTTTCGGATTCAAGTTAATTTAAATGGAATTCAAATTTGAATAATTAATTAAAGTTATAATTGAAATTTAAAATTAATGATAGTTAGACTTTGGGGTAAGTAAACGTTAAAATAAATGTTAACGTTAAATATTAATCATGAAATGAAATAAATAGCATTAAAAACATTCTTAAAATCATCATGTTACTTTGTTTTTGTGGTAAGAGCAGTCGATCGGTGTTGTTGTGGTAAGAGCAGTCGATCGGTGTTGTTGTGGTAGCTAGGGTTAACTTAGATCGTAAACGGTCCAGATTTTATTATTTTAAACTGATTTAAATCCAACGGTTCTGGTGAATTCTAACTACCATAAATTGCCTATCCCCTTCACTTTTATTCATAAATTATTTTAGGGACTAAGTAAAGCTCTGTCAATCTCTCTCTTCAAAGATTCAAAATATTCTATAAGGTTTAATGTAATAAATTTTAGTTGCTTATTGTTCAATTTATAATACTATTCTCCTCCAATACTAAATTTCTAAATCTAATTCATATACAAATCTTTTGTTATATATTTCTAAAAGGAGAGATCTGAAAGAGATTAAAGTAAGCGTAAACAAATCCAAAAAAGGAGAGCTAAGGACTTTTTATGAGAGGAAATCATAGTTTTTCTTGCTTGAGTAATTTCAAAGTATAACTTTGATTTGACATATGCCTTAGGGAATTTTTTTCATGAAAACATAAAATTAAAATCCCAAAATTCCTCTAAAGCAAAATGTCAATTCTTAAGTTAGAATCTCGATTATTCTATGTTAAAATTGCGGAATTGTACAGTTATTGCAATTTCAATGTTTTACATTATATTTGACTATTCACCTTTTGCTTCCACTCTGATTAAGCAGGTTGAAAAGGAATAAGTTAGAAAAAGGTGTGTAAGGTGTGGATTCTTCTATTCATATTTTGTAGCCTATTTCCATAAATTAAATGGAAATTCCCTTTTTCATTCTTACATGTAGAAGCTGAATCGAGCGTAGAAGGATTTGAATTGCAAATTCTATTAATATTGGTTCTATTATTCTAGTATAAAATAAGTTTGGTATGGATTCTATTTTTATACAAGTCTGTGGTTGGATTGAAAATGTTGGATATATGGTATGGTTGTTGATATGGAATTAGACTTGTCTAAATTTAAAGTTTTGACATTTAAACGATTAGCATATGACGTAATCTTCATTGTAAAGACCCGCAAATCCGTACTCCTTGAATAGACACTAATCTCCAGTGATTAACTCAAGATGAACGGAAATAAGAACCCTTAGGGTTTTAAGAAAGAGAAAAGAAAAAGGAAGAGGTAGAAGAAGAGAGAAAAGATAGAAAATAGAACGGAAAGAAATAACAGAACAACATCAGAATCTCACAATTCGCAGCGGAACAACATATAATAGATAAATGAATAATCTTTAAACAAAGAACTTTATTAGTTATTACATTACATTACATTACATTACATCATATCATCAGAGTGTACAACAACAACCAATAACAAACAGCGGAAAAGAAATACTATATACTAGTGATTACGCTATGTCATCCATCTTGCCTCCAGCAACTCCTGAATTCCAGAATATCCTAATAAACCTTTACTCTTGACTGCCCGTGTGGAAATTGGTGGGCACCCAGAGTTTAGGAAGGAAAACAATAAACTCCGAGTCAGTCATGTGACTGGTGTGAGAACTCAAAACAGTTTATTTATCTTTAAAACAAAAATAGAGGAATATTTTTAAAGTCAATTCGCAATGCTTTTAAAAATGAGACTACCATAAGACCTCCCGCCACACACACAATGCAAACGCAGACTTGGAGGAGATTTCTTCTTATGTTAGTCAAAGATGATTGATACGTATTAAAAAGAAACATTTGATATTATTACTAGTGCATAGTGTAGGAAACATTTCGAAAGTAGAATATAAATCTTAGCCAGCATAGGTACCATTATAGTATGCTTACTATAGCTACCATATTAAATGGCAAGTTTTACAACCAAAACCGTACAAGTCTCGTATTGTTTCTTTGGATTTCCAACGAATGGTCAGGCCAAGGAACTTCCCATTGCCACATGAGAACGCCTCTGGAAGGACGTCCCCGAGAACCAAACCGGATCTCTGCCAACACAAGGCCGGGTTACCCCTAAATGGGTAACAATTGTCACGAGTATGTCATCCCCCGGTCCTTTGGGACCTTTATCCGAGAGCTCTCTAATCAACATCACACCATAATAATAAGTGTTTCAACATGAGTAAGCATCTGGGCTCCATACCATGATACCACCCTTTTCCAGAAGGAAATGCACATACCCTAAAGGGAGCTACCCCTCATAACCTTGCCGCATCTTTCCTGTTTTGACCATTACGGGGTGTGAGGCTCGACGAAGTCACGTCCACAAAAACACGCTTTATACAAAGTCATGCTTTGGGTCAACAAATGATCATAGAAATGATCACCAAGATAGACGATCAAACAAATGATCCTATCACAAATAATCAACACAATGATCATTTCACAGCAACACTCAGCATGTCACATTACCAAATTGGGAATATACTGCTGATGACCTTCAACTATATAACCTCTGAGCTCGTACGTCTCAGAGAAGGGTGTTAAGCTAAGAGAATAAATTCTCCGCCACCAACAGAAATATATTTAAAAGAAATCGGCTTTATATCTCAATTTGTAATGTCAGACATACAATCCATACAAGTATGTTCCGGGCTCGAACAGAACCGAAGGCACTTACGAAGAAGTCGTTGCAATCCGGATAATCTCTAATCACGTCCGGATTTCCCATCACATATGGAGATCTCTATACCGGGGATCAGCCAGTGCAGAGACAATCAACAAGAAACCCTTTCGTTTTCGAAAATATCCGGTCTTCAACACCGGTCTTCAAATGCAATTCATAACGACGTATCACATATTCGGAATGGGTTATATGACCCTAAGGTCCTTTCCCGGTTAACCCAAATAGTGAGCGCTTATTTAAAAAAAATAAGTGTGGCATTCAAATTCAAGCAAATCACAACAAATACCCATTTAAAGGTAAATATTGATAGTCAGTTATTGAACTATTAATGGATATGCACAACATCAACAGATTCCAAATAATTTTCCAAATTATTTATTTTCCAAAAATATCTTTACGAGATATATATTTTCCATTCTTCAAAAATAAATCAATATTTATTTTTAAACCCATTTTCCAAATTTCATTTATAAATTCCATATTGAATTTACATTTCCCAAAATAACTATGAATATACGTTTTCAATTATTCATTTTCAATTTATCTTCAAAAAGATAAATTCTCTAAACTTTTCACTTCACATTGGAAAACATTTCCATACTTATTTATAAGTAATTCACAAGTTTTTTTATTTTCTTCACTTGGAAAATATTCAATATACTCTAATCGACATTAAGTATATAGTTCATTCTTTAAGGAAATCATTCTCTTAGACATATTTATTTGGGCCAAAACGAATGTTGCGTAAAACATCGTTACGACAACCCAAAATCACTAGTATAGGGATTCGAAATTAAAATAGACATATAAATCCCAATACTATACAAAACATTTCCTTTCGAAAATCATCTATTATAACAACAGTGTTATAATCTACCATTTCCTTCTATTTCTCGAAAACGTCTATTTCAACAATGAATGTTGAAATCTATGGTTTCGAATCTTAATACATTTAAAACATCGTTAGATCGTTTTAATTCTATCTAAAACATCACATCCAAAACATTTTCTTTAATATATTATTCACTATTCAAAAACGTGAATATACTTGTTAACAAATTTCATCATTTCTATTTATTTTACTTAAAGGATTATTCACTGTCTAAAACGTGAATATAACTCCATAAATAAGTTATAACTATTTACTTATCAAAATAAGTAGTTTGCTGATTTATAAAACAACGTTTATAAATTCCATTTCTATTTAGTTTATAACTACTTCCTTTATAAATCTCCTTTATTAACCTATTCGATTTATAACTCAATTATAAACCAAAAGTACATATTATAAGTTAAATGCTTATAATTTATTTGTTTACAAAATTGTTCCTTTAAACTTCATAATTATAAATCTTATAACTTATAAGATTCATTTATTTATCCAAATCTATTCCCTAAATAACTTTATAAATTTTATTTATAAAATTCCATTTATAACTTCACCGTTATGATCCTATAGATTTCATTCATTTATGAAATTCATTCACAATTCATTCTAACACTTATAAAAGCTCGTTTTACAATTCCAATATTTTTAATTTATAAATATCAATTTATAAATCTTTTATATGGATCAATTTTTATTATTCTTTTAAAACGTCTTTCAACTCCTTTATAATTTCATCATTTTGATTTATAAAATAATCAAATTTCATAAATCCTATTTTTAAACTTTTTATAATAAAAATCCCAGTTTAAACTATTTTATAAAATTATTAATCCCATATTTTCAAAAACCAACTTTTAACTGTATTTCTCAAAAATCATAATTTTTATAATATTAAAATTATAACATTTATTTATTTAAGATGAATCAATTCCAATATTTTATAAACGTATACTTTCAAAAAGTCACTTTTAAAAATCCCTTAAAAATCAAAATCGTTATTTTTAAACTTCAAAATTGGATCCGATGATGCAACACATCAAATAGTCAATCACGACTTTCAAATATCATATATCGATATGATAAACAATCAAATATCACAATATCTAAAATCAAATAAATATTTGTGAGGAATCCAGTTGGATCCCTCCAACCTGTTTCCCTGCATCCACAGACATTAGCACGATACCAATTCCACTTCGAGGTGGAATATCGCGGTATATGAGATTTTATAAAATATTATCCGCTTAATAGGCGGCGCAATAGGGTCTCATCCGCTATACAATGCGGGAAGTCAATCAACTGCAATATATACATATGCCAATATATATATATTGCTATATATATAGATATATCCTACTATATCTAATATCACAACCAAATAGCAATCAACAAATAACTGCAAATCCAACTTATAAATTTTTTGAGTGAGAAGTTCTCACCTTAGCTTTTATTTTGCAATCCATTTCCCATCTTGACTCGATTTTCTTGATTTATACCTTGTATAAATATTTACACAATTTATTAATATTCGAAATAATCGAATAATAAATTTTCGTTTAATAATTTCGATTCATCGGTGATTTCATTTTAATAGTTAAATTAACTGATGGTTTATTTAAACCAATATTTCTCCTTTAATAATTGATTTAACTAAAGATTAAATTTAAACTAATTTTCTTTAGTAACCAAAAGAATTGACTAAGTTAATTGAACATCTTAATAATTTATTCTTAACCCATTTTTCCAAAAATAAATTATTTTCAGTAACCAAGGTAAATCTAGTAAGTTTATTAAATACGTTATTTTAAATTTCTAACTAATGACTTATTTATTTATAAATTAAATAAATCATTCTTTAATTACCATATTAATTTAGTCATTTTATTACCTTAATTATCTCTAAGATAACAAATTTCTTTATTAATGATTTCATTCATCATTTAAGTGTATTCTTTACACTTTTATGTTTAAATTTAAATCCATTTGAATTTAAGATTCAAAATGATTGACCATTTAAACATCAATCAAATTTAAATTAAATTTATAATCCTTTTTAAATCAATGTAAAGAACATTTATCACTTATCATATTAAGGAATTGTTTGAGAACCAATTTCATTCTTTTAAAATCAACTTTAATTTTAAACCTTGTTTTAAACATTTAAATATTTAAACTTTTATTTCAAATTAACTGCTCTTTTTATTTAAACCGAAGCCTCATTTTCATAAATATCTCAAACATTTTGTTTATATAAATTTCTTCAATATTTTAAAATCCCTTTGTAAAAATTTCACTGTTATATATATACATATATATTTATAAATCCTTATAGTTTTTAAAATCTTAGATATTTATTAAATTTATTCCTAATTTCAAATAAATTAACAAACTGTTTCATTTTTTTTTCTTTTTCTTCTGTATACAAATTAAATTTTGAAAAAACAAAAATTTTAAAATTACCTCACTGCAAATTTGCGAACCCAGACCATCGCCTCCCCTCCTCGAGTCGCGCGACACCCAACGCAGCCGCGACCACCAAAACCCTAGCCATCATCGAGCGCCACCTTCTCTGCCGCGAACCACCCCACCGAATCGCGACCTCGCGAACAAAGCCCCAACCTACTCGCGCTGCCCCATGCTCGAAACTTCACTTCCGCATTCGACCTACCAAAACAACTGCTGCTCGACATCTCCATCATATTCGAACTCGGGTTCGAACCCCCTAGTCGCCGCCGCACCTCATCACTCACGAGGCTGCTTCGCCCCTTCAGATATTCGCCCACGCGAGCTCGATGTCCCCTCCCCCCAAATCTGGTTTGCGACAATTCTTTTGACCCCCCAGGTGCCGATGAAATCGAGCTCGACTCGAGATTTGTCGATTTTTTTTATTAGGAAAGGATTCTCGGTTGAATTAGCAAATGAAGGCAACGAGGAGGAAAATTTTAGATCGGCCTTGATTTCGATTTTGAATGACGAGGGTTCCACCATTTTTTTTTCGATTGATTTTTCTTTTCTTTCTTTTGATTTTGAACTTGCGTGATTTTTAACAGAGAGGGGGAACGTGACGAATTGCATGAATTACGGCTGAAAGAAGGGAGAAGGATGCTTTGCACGATCTAGCCGTGATTTTAGGCACGATTCTAGGGATAATTGTAGGGAAGAGAACGTGCTGTGTTTGACTGAAATGCAAATTTAAATTTAAATTTAAATTGAATTCGTTGAAAATTTCAACGCGTTTACTCACCGTGTGCTCACATATCAGCTCCGAAAAATACGAAATTTGAAATCCGGCAATAATTCAATATTACGGACCTAATGGAACCGGTTTCGTCGAATTCCGAGACTGTGCCTCGGACGATTATTTTTAAATATCGATTCAAACGATATAATTTCAAAACTGAACAATTCACTTTCAAATTAAATTCTGAAGCTTCTATTATCTTTAGTATTATCAATATGAATTTTACAAGCCTTTGAAATATTTTTAATCAGCTTAAAATTAAAGAATCAAATTTTTATTCAACTTCAATAGATTAAATTCTATAATTTAATCGCTAAATTCATTCTGATAATTTGAAATTCAAGTCAAACCATCATTCAAATATTTAAAATAAATTAAATATTTTCAATTTAAGTTGTTCAAAATTCTGGGTCGTTACATTCATACTCATAGAAATACTTTAGGCACGTGTATATATATAAGCATATAAATAACATATAATTAATAGCATATTAGTTGTTAGTAAAAAGGTTATTAATTGTATTAAATCCCCCCCGGAAAGAAACTGATAGTTAAGACAAAATAAAGGTTTTCCATATAAGGCTATAGCAGGGAATGCGGTGAGGTATATAATGGTATGTTAAGGGAGTGTAGATTTTGACTATGTTATATGGATGCAAGGTCAGTCAAAAGCACATGGAAGTCTACCCAGCTAATCTGGCTACCAACAGTGTGACTTTGAGGTTGACATGAGACATCACCTATAATAAGTATCCACGGAGGACGAAAAGTTAGTCCAAATTTTATCGGGTAAACCTTCCCAGTTAATCTGACTACTAGTACCTATGAATAGTCGGACTAATGTGTGACATCACAGTTTTGGTTACAGGTCATAATATATAGGAGTTGTTTCAGGGTCGAAGATAGTAAGTGGCTAATTGAGGGGCCTGCCACCTCCCTATTTAAGAAGTATTAAATGGTCAGAGTTAGGTTAGGCATGGTAGCAGATATCTCGAGAAGTGTATGCTTTGGGTTTGAGGTATTAAGTAGTTGGATATGGTCTGCCTCTCCAATAAAGAAGTGGCTTGATGAGATTCTATGCAGTGTCAGCTAGATAGTATCAAAAAGTTGATGAGATTCTATTCTATGCAATGTCAGCTAGATAGTATCAAAGAGTTAATGAGATTCTATGCAATGTCAGCTAGATAGTATCAAAGAGGAGTCCACCTTGGGATAGGTAGTAAATGATGGTGGCCTGCTAAATTGAGGTATTAAATGGCCAAAGTCTAACTAGTCCCTATTAAAAAGGTATTAAGTGACTTGGATACTATCTCTTACATTGTTAGGACATTACTGACAGTACATACGTAGGACTGGGAATGGCCTTTGGCCTACAGTTGAAGATGGGTTAATGAATTGGATTGGAAAGGGTATAGGTTATAGAGTTGGGCTTACAGGTGAATTTTTTTACATACAATATAGTTGGGATGCATAAAACATATTCTTATTTAAATTATACTACCAAGTACTATTATATAAAGGCTCGAGATTTTTATTCACCAAAAATTGTTTTTCTGTCTCCCACCTCATTACAATAGAGGTTAGAGATGGTGATGTAGATTACAAGGCAAAGACGATGAGTGGACTTGTGGCAGTTATCAATTTATATTATGTTGTTTTCTTGTATTTCTAATGTACCCATTTAAAATTGTTGATATATTTTAAGATAATGCACTATGAATAGCGTTATTTTGAGGTATTTTATTGCATGGTTCTGACATTTGAATTTTTAATAAATGGGTATTGTTTCTAATATCATATTTATCCTTCCACTGTGAGATTTCTAAATGTGTAGATAGATAGCATTATGTATTGTTCTTTGTATCAATCTTACCAACCAAAATCCAACTTTGTAATTGGTTTAGTGTTCGACTGGCCTTTTCTGGGTCGAAAATTAGCAGTATTTCGAGGTACGTTACATTTAATACCTTAGCTTAGGTTGCCTGATCAATGTGTATACGTATAATTGCATACTTGTTTTTGGAAGTATTTTTCAAAACCTTACCATTTATATATCCATTTATTTCGAATATACATTTAACTCTATAAATTCATACTATAGAAGTAGTTCCGACCATATTCCGAAAGGATGGGCGAGGCAACTATGAGTTAGGCCAAAAATAGTGTTAAATTTATACTCCTATCCCAATTACCTCATCGGGTGGAGGTCGTATCGTAAAGAGTGACCAAGAAGAGCATGACCACGACATATGAAAGCAATCCAGAAGTTGAATGGTACAAAACTCCTTTGTTGGACCTAGACTGTCTTATGATTGTGGACGTCGATGCATTTCCAATTTGATACATACATTTCATTCGAACAGATGGAAGATAAGAACTTATATGTTGTAAGTGTCCAAAATTATGGAATGTGAAGGAGGAGTGGAGCAAGTTCCCGCATGAAGGTGTACATTAATCACCGCAAGGAGATAATTGGATTTTTATAAAGATCGAGTAAGAAAGAAGCGAAGTTTAGTAGAGGATAACTAAAGTCAATTTCAAAATCCAACCCTATGTGAATGAATTTGATAAAAGGTTTTTGAAAAATTCCCTGAAATATTTTGAATGGGTTTTTCAAAGGATTAATCAGAAGTTTTTATTTTAAAAAGTAAAAAATTTAAAAATTCAAAATTTTTATCGAGTCAAAAATTTCTGATTAAAAGGTTTGTGGTAAAATGGGTTTTACAATTTTGAAACTCTTAGTTTAAAAATTGATTGATTCAAAAGTTTTTCTGTTTATAAATTTTCAATGGGGGGATTTTTCATTTTTGAGATAAATGTAAAATAAAATGTAGATTGGACTCGATTGTTATTTCTATTTCATAAATTTGGAAGTTCTTTCTTTAATAAATTCTTTCTAAAAGGAGTGTTAGATGGAAATGGAACTTGATTAAGATGAGGTAGAGAGAATAAAAGGGTAAAAATGCCAAATAATGTAGGTTAGAGGAACATTCCCATGTAAGGAAATGCAGAGAATAACAACTGAATAGATTTATATATAAAGAAAAAACTATGGCTAAACTAGCAAGCGAACACACTACGATGAGTCAATATTGGAGAATTTAGATAGTAATAGCATTATGTATTTATATAAAATATGATTAGTGATCTAATTAGAAATAATATAGGATAGAAGTAATAGGAATAGGGTAAGAAAATAATAGGATATAAGTTGTCCTTGCCTTCTCCACTTTTCAATGTTTAAAAATATAGAAAAATTCAATATAATAATAATTTTGGTATGATAATTGAGTTTTTGAATGTTTTTGCTTAAAGTTCTGCTTTTGAAGAAGTAAGCCTTTGAGGTATAAGTTTTTGAGAAGGAAAATTATTTTGCTAAGCGATTTTTGAACTTTTGAGAAAAAACAAATGGGTTTTTAAGTTTATATTTTCAAATATAAAAGTTTCTGAAGAGGTTCTTTATAATTGTGAAATTTTAGTTTTACAAAAAATGGTGAAAACCAAGCCAAATTTTTTATGGAGTAGATAGTGATCATTGCCTAGGTAAGACAAAATAAATGTTTTAAGATAAACCTGATTAGGAAAATTGAAATAAGTTTCTAATATTTAATTATAGAATGTTGATTAAATTGTAAAGATACTCTAGATCTATAATTATGTTATAAATTAGATTGCCCTACTTGACTTGAAATGCGAATTTCTATATTTTGATTCATTTGGAGCAGGTTCCGTATAGCTTTCATAAATTATCCAAATCTAAAATATGTATAAAAGCATGTCGTTTGAATTAACAAAGGATATATCAAAAAGGGAAAGAGATGTGTAAGATATGGATATTCTTTTCATAGTTTACACTGTCTATTTCAATAAAAGCCAAGAGCAATCTTAAACAAAGCATATATCTCACTTTTGGTTAATTTATGAAAAATTATAACGGTAGATCATTTTAGAAGGGTAGTTTTGATAAATTAAAATGTGAAAAGGAATGTTCTTGTTTAGAAATTAATAATCACAAATAAGAAATATATGTACGCGTGTATGACCACACCCAATGTTCAAAAATAAAAATATATAAATAGCGTAGTTTGCGACACTATTCACATTAGTTGTTAATAGTGTAGTAATTATAAGACTACGATTTATGGACACTAAAAACAGAATTAATGGGTAATAGATTTGTAATCAATATAGAGTTTAAATGAATTAAACAGGTATTAATTAGGGAATTTAATATGGCATTCATATGGGGATGCACATTTTATCCATGATCAGGTATATTAATTGAAGTAATAGATGGACCGCGTTTATTAGAAACTAAGAAGGAGAGTTAAAGAAAAATGAAAACCTTTGTGTTCTAAGGATTGATAGAGTGTTGGAGGAAGTGCTTGTGGAATGTCACCGTTAAAAGATGACCATTCATCTTGGAGGATATAAGATGTATAGGGATATGAAGCAAATTTTCTATCGGTCGGGGATGAAGAAGAGAGTTGATGAACTTGTTTCCAAATGTTTGACATGCCAAAGGATAAAGGCTGAGCAAGGAGAGCTTGGAGGATTGATATTACCATTGGAGATCCAACTTGGAAATGGAAGCATATATCGATGGACCTCATAGATGGGTTGCCTATGGGTCAAAGTGGAAATGAAGCAATTTGGGTCATAGTGGATAGACCGACTAAAAGTGCCCATTTTATTCCTATGAGAAGCAAAAGGACCGCAACGTCCAAAGCACAAAATTATGTCAAGAAAGTGTTCAACTTCACGGAATTTCGATTAGAATTGTTATTGATAGGGACCCCATATTTACTAGCGAATTTTGGAGTTTGCAGATAGTTTTCGCGACTTCGTTGAACCTTAGCATTGCTTACTACCCATAGACCGATGGTTAAACCGAAAAGGTGAATAGGATCTTAGAAAATTTATGGAGAGCTTAAATCGTGAACTTTGGAGGACACTGAGAGCAGCACCTACCTTTAGTTGAATTTGCGCATAATTGTAATAACCTGTACTTTTTGATAATTGAAAATATTAAATTTAATAGGATTTTTGGAATTTAATATTGTGATAAATTAAACTTTATGATTTATAAATGGAAAAAATTATTAGAATATAATTTAATAATGATTGATGGAATGTAATTGATAACTATTTAATGTAATTTCAATTATTGGTAATAATAAAGGTTAATAATGATAAAATAAATGTTGTATAAAATGGGGAAATATATGTTATTTAATTGAAATTGGTTAATATAGAATATGAAATCAGTTTTTGTACGTAAATTTATAATCCATGTTGGTAAACAATAAATTAATAGATATGAATTACTAAGCTATAACAATTTATTTATTATCATCCAATTTATTAAATAAGTTTGATATTAATTTTAAAATCAATAAAATTAAAAAATATTGAAATTAATATGGTGAAAGATGTTAACTTTAGAGTTTGAGTGAAATAAAATGAAAATTTATATCAATAAATTACATAGGAATCGTTGATTTAATAATCAGAACTTGTTAAAATAAAAGAATATGTTGGAATTCAAATTATAATAAACTAGGATTTATTATTAATGTAATCTAATTTTTAATTAATGTATTGATTAAATCTTGAAATTAATGTGGAAAAATAGAATTTCAAAAGATCATTAAATTTCTGTGTAATCAAGAATGATGAAAATTGTTAACTTTTTAATTTAAAATTTAAAAGTGATTAAATTGATTTTTAAAATAGATTATTTTAATTAACGTCCAAATTAGTCATTTTGGGCATTGTCCCAGATTTCGATGAAACTAGTTTCATCGGATCTGCAATAGTGAATTATTATAGGCTTTCCAGTTTTATACCGATCGGACTTATCATTTGATCGTGCGAGCTCAAAACGCGTAGAAATCAATTAAAGGAATTTAAATGAAAATAATTTGATTTTTAAAGCTAACTTCTATATACAATAGAATCAGGGTTTGAATTTAGTTTCCCTAAGTTTAAAAATATTAAAAACCAATATTTTGAGATATAGGATTATTTATTTTCGTTACGGAAATGAAACGGGCTTTCAGGTTATTGTTATCGCTTCGACCCATTCGATCTTCTCCATCCATTCTAATCCATCTTTGTCTATATATAGGCTGTTATAAACCTTAGCAACCTTTTATTCTGTTTTCTACATATACGATTCAGTTCTAATCTGTTCCTTCCTAATGGCAGATATCCCAAACTCTGATTACTGATTTCAAACCAAACTCCAAAAATCCAAACTATTCAAACCTTATTATATAACATCGCGAAGCTCTCGATAAACGTAATCAACGTCTACAATTCATTTTTCAATTGGAGGCTCGATTTGTCCATAAATTGGTGAAACATTCCCGGCCGTCCGCTGTAGGGTTCGCAAATCAACGGTGGATCGTCATCCATACGATGATCGAGAAGCGCTGGATTATAGAGGGCGTTGAGGTGAGCGCATCTATGGTCTCTGACATCTCAAGGGAGGTCGGCCGGAGGAGAGCTAGACGTTGGTGTGGTTGGATTTGGATGAAGGCATGTTTAGGCACAGTGGTAGGTGAAGCAAGGTGGCAGCTGGGTAATGTTAGGGTTCGAGCGACATGGTCGATAGGGTTTTGGTTGGTACGTTAATTAAAAAATTACCCTTTGTTTATTTAAATTTAAATTTAAATTATAAAAATTCTAACATCAATAAGTTTTGCATACGAACTCGGATTTGTACGTAGTTTCTTCCGTTTGACTTGTATTAAAATTCCAAACAACGTGAAACTAGTTTGATTGAATTTGAAGACTGTTCAAATTTTAGGCATTTATTGGATTTTTTATCGGCTATAAATCAATGGTGGGTTATTTAAACCACTAACGCAATACTAAATCTTCTTATGTTAGTTGAATTAAATTTATGAAGAGATAAGAATTTATTGGTTGCCGTTTTCCAGTTTAAATTTGGCATTTTAATTGTAATTAAATTTTATACTGAATTAAATCAAAATTTAAATTAATGTTGGATTTAATTTCTTGTTAAATAAATACCTAATATTGATAACCAGTAAATTGTTGTGATTTATTGGCTCATTTGGATGTCGATTATGATGGATGTCTATTTTTTGACAATATGGATGATTAGTTATCCATGTTATCACTCTGTATATTAAGTGACGGCATATAAAATATTATTTGAATTATTCTGAATAAAATAAGAAATAGGTTGAAATGATATATACCTATGACACTTTGATTTGAAATGAAATGGTATATATATCCATCCATGTAATTAAAATTGAAATAACTGATCACTTGGCCATAGGGTAGAAAATTATGTACGGACACCGGATTGGTTAAATTAAATTGTCTTAAAATCTTGAATTTGGACTTTAATTAAATGATATTGTTTTAAAGGAAATAAACTATGGATTTATATGAATTGAATTATTTCTAATTCATGCTTTGAAAAGTTGAAATTGAAATTGGTTAATAGAAATTGTTTTAAAGAACTGAATTGAAAATGTGAAGTTATAATCGATATATGACTTTAATTCGGAAAATTGAATTATTTTAAAGATTCGAACCTTAAATTTAACAATGAAGTTTAATCCGATTTAAGTGTTTTAAATCGGTAAATTGAATTTAGACATTATCGATATGGTTTGAAATGGTTTAAAATAAGAATTGGATTGAAATTTAAATCATTAGATTGAATTGTTAAATCAAATCTGAAGTTAAAAGTGAACATTTCGAAAATTGAAGTTACTTCGAACTGAAATTGGAATCAAGTTGATTTGAAACTAAATCGAAATTAAGTTAATTGAATTGAAAGATTGGAAATTGAATTCCATCGATTTGAAATCTGGACATATGTCCAGATTTGTTGAAATGATAAGAAACGGTTTGATTTGATATTATTTCAAAAAAAATTATTTTAATATAAACTGTTTAAAATCTATTTTTTTATACTAAAATTATTTTGGTTTTCCAATCTATTTCGCTACATAAACCATTTTCAATACTTGAACCATTTTATATTAAACTGTTTTATCTCTAAACTATTTAAACCATTTCAAACTATTTATAACTATTCAAACTATTTTTTATAAATTTCAAACTGTGCAAGTTGGAATGTTTATATTTAAGTTGTTGATTTAAATGCGAATGTGGTTAAATGAGGTTATAACCTAAGTTGGATTTTCAAATGATGTTTACAAGTGAAGATGACATATTTTGAGTAAATATGGTATTTTGAAATAAAGTAATATTTTTGAAGTGAATATGATATTTTGATATCAAATATGAATCGTTTCGAAATGTAAAAGAAATAACCGGTGTGAAAAATGACGTTTTGTTGTTAAGGAGACCGGGGCCTCTTATTGGCATACTCTCTATCAATATTGGAACCACTTTAACAGCTGTGTATGAGGTGGATGTATCTAGAATAAAGTGTTTGAATTGGAGGCATTTGCTACATTTAAAGAAACTGAACGATGCTGGATGACCGCGACACTTGTGTCAATTTGAAATGGTTAAAATAGGAGCCATACCTAACCAATGTGGCTAGCTACCTCTAGTGACATCTGTACTTCGTATTATTATATTGATTTTGACTTGATCGGTGCACCTTGATTTGATTATGGGATGGATGTTCGCGGTGGGCTGTTAGGGTTACCACCAGTCGGGAAATGTAAAACGGTAGTATCCTACCTTGGACATCGTCTCAGGTGCCTTGTCATTCTCTTTATCCTTATATGTGACCACTGCAATTTTGTTTTAGTGTTGTCTTATCATGGCACCTTCCTGACTACTGAAGTTACTGGTTGTGTCACACGGCAAACTTTTGGACAATGCTTAAAATATGTTAAGGGAGATTAATGTAAAGGCTTAACGCTAGGAAAAATATTTTCTTTACTGATTAGACATTATATATAGCCTATTCTACTACATATAGATAGTTTAACGGATCCTCAAAAGATGGAAAATCCCATAACATCTCTTAAGTTATTGTACACATGTTATACACTAGATAGAAGGTGTAAAACCCCGTAAACTTCTCTAACGCTATTACACTCATGTTATTGATGTTATTGGTTTAACTTTCATAAGATCTTTTAGTTTTGGCTCGAGTGTTTTGCCTTTTCATTACGCTCGGGTCAACCTGAGTATTTCAGTGTTTGAAGACATTATTTCTGAAGGACAAAGACGGAGTTTGGTATATTATATTATTAGTGTTATTCCGCTGCATCATTATTGGTATGCTGTTGTTTCTACTCTGATTATGTTGTAAAAGTTGTGTAATCAAATGTATATTATAAAACAGCATCATGAACTATCTATTTAATTATTATATTTTGTCATTCTGCTGCGAGATTCTATGTTTTGTTTTCCTTATTTTCTCTTATTTTCTTATTTAACCTCATTGAAAATCTTCCCTTTAGAATGGTTTGAGATAGACATGTGTGGTTTATTTTCGACTTTAGTCGTCTAAAAGGTGGGTCATCACAGTTGGTATCGGAGCTGTGGTTTAGGGATACCATAGATTGTTGGGGTTTAAAACTAACTAGAGATAGGATAGTAATACCCTAGAATAAGTTTGAGAGTTTGTGTGTGTGTGTGTGTGTGTGTGTGTGTGTGTGTGTGTATGAAAGAGCGTATTTTTTAGTGCTATAAAAATAATTTGTATTGTGTTAATTTGTTCCGTTAAGTATTTATAAATTCTGGTCGGTACATAGGACGCTATGGCATCAATAGCGATTTCTAAACACTTGCACAGGGTAAACCGACACAATATTGTTTTAAAAAAATAGGTAAATGAAATAATTTTACCTAGCATTATATTTTGTATTTAAAAGAATAATTTTTCGTTAATTGATTTTTATTATTTTGGTATGTTGTTTGTTAGGAAATGATAATATTTGTTTAGTATCATTTAGTATCGGTTAGCCAAGGTTCTTAAAAGAAACTGACTATTGTATGTTACAAGAATAGGTAATTTAATAAATATGGTTAATAAAATAGGATTTACCAATAAAATGTATATAAATTGAGAGAACTTATGTTCTGATGTTTGAAATTGGTTTGTAAACGATTTTGGAAAGATAATATTAGTATTATTTGGAAGTATTTTCGAATAGAAGTATTTTCAATAAGATTTGAAAGGAATGATTTCAAAATAATTTTAAAAGGAAGTAGGTTATGTATTCCTCTCTTCTCTCGCTGGAAAATAATTTCGGTGATGACGGCTGCATCATCGACATTCACTTTTGAATCTCAAAGTAGGGAAGGCCACTTAGTAGCTTTGCTACGCATTTGGTTTGTTAAATTGATTTTAATTTAAAATTTATAAATATGATTTGATATATAAAAGATATAAGTATATATGTTATTTCAAACTGATTTGAAATGAACCCAGTATTTGAATTCTTAAGTCCTATAATTAATGATTTCCAATTGTAGAAATGAAGTGAAATTTTAATTTTTGGAAACTTCTAAAAATAGAAATAAGAAATTAGGGGCTAAGTATTTAATGGAAACTATCAAGAAATTGGAGATTTTTAACTTGTAAATTAAAAGAAAATGAAAATTAAGAAGATGTAAATAATTGAACATTTTTGTTGACTAAAATGAATAAGATAAATTTGTATAACACTCAATTACATTCTAAAAACATATATAAAACTTACCAGAATGTTAGAAAAAGGGTTGAAATGTTAAATATGAATATGTAATAGAATATTATACAAGTGAAAGATTAAGTAACAAAAATGATTTATCAATATATTTTATGTTAAATGATACTTGTTATCCTGCCTTTTGGCAAGGCCGTGACACTAAGGACTTGACTAGAAACTAAAGACGATCTGTCTTGAAGATTGGTTATACACAAGGTCCACGATGGATACAGGCAAATTTGGTCATAGTTCGGATCGTGCTATAATTAACATGGTATGACAAACAAAGCTATGAAAGGCAATATTCCAAATTTTAGGTCAATCGGAGTTTGTACGCTCAGGTTATGGATCGATCAAGTTTCATGAGAAGCACGTTTACTTCATATCCATCCGGTTCGTATCCATGAACCAATATCATCGATCATAATTCATTTTCTCAGCCGTTATCCATTTCGTATCGATCCCCCTTTCACCCATTTATTATTGATTAAATGGATATTGATATGAAACCAAGGACCTGGCATCGATACGAAGGCAATAGAGATTCATCGATACGAAAGCAATGAAGATTCATGGATATAAATGTATGAGCCCTAGATGGATACGAAATGCATAGTCATCCAAGAGAAACGGTCACTCGACGTGAAATGTGGATCGCTCTAACCATCGCTCCACATTATTAGTGAACAACTGTGAACAACTGATCGATACGCATCCTATTGATACGAAGGAGTATCAATACGAACAGGTATCGATACGCATGCTTCAGCCAACTACAAAAAAAAACCTTGCATTGATCATAACTCAAAATTTACAAGTCCTAATGCAATGAAATTTTCCCAGGAGCTTGCTTACTTCCTCAGGAATGTCTCTAACTGATCGCAACCCAAATGGATGAAATCTTGATCAATATTAAAATGGTTGGATTCGATCTAGATCGATCCCAAATGACCCCTGATCGATCTGATGGGCCCACCCATGTGAGAGAAGGGGTATTACGAGCTTTGAGGGAGATATTTCCAAACCTACACATATAAATAGCACCCTTACGCCTATAGAAAAAGGACTTTTTAACTAGGCTACGCCATTACTTTGCCTCAACTCCATTGTAACTTGAGTGTTAAGAGTGTTGTACTATTATAATCAGTTGTCGATCATCAACAACAAAACATTCAAAGTGGATGTGGGCTACACCGCCGAACCACTATAATTTCTTATCTTTTTCAACTTCTGCATGCTTTTATTGGCGTGGTTGTTAGATTAGCCTCTTTTTCCATTTAATTTCTTCATTTTAATCTCTTCAGTCACATCTGAAGAGTGTTGTGCCCAATTTTGGTACAAAAACTTTGGTTCTTTCATAGAGAAAACTACGTTTTTCTCCGATTCATTGGATCTACTGCCATTGTTGGATTGCTAAAATCTAAAGAGGAGATCCAGATCTATCTTCTTGTTGTTCCTTCTATTCTACTCAGATTACTCAAGATCTAGGAAAGTGCTACATCAACCATGGTGCGTACTAATAGAATTGCTTCAAATGCTGCAAATCTAAAAGGAAGGGTGGGCAAAATCCCATGCAGCTGATTACCGCAAGCCAGACATCATCTAGAGCTTCAGATCCATAAAGTCCTGTGGCTAGAGAGGAGTTCCTGATCCTCATGCAAGAGCTTATTCAGAGCCGTTAAGAGCCCATGCAAGAACTTCATGCAAGATCCTCATGAAATGACTAAAACAGGAGCCATACCTGACTAATAAGGCTAGCTACCTCCAGCGGCATCTGTTCTTCGTATTACTATATTGATTTTGACTTGATCAGTGCATCTTGATTTGATTATGGGATGGATGTTTGCGGTGGGTCGTTAAGGTTACTAATAGTCGGGAAATGCAAAGCGATAGTATCCTACCTTGGGCATCGCCTCACGTGCCTTGACTCTTTATCCTTATAGGCGACCACTACGATTTTGTATTAGTGTTGTCTTATCACGGCGCCTCCTTGACTACTGACGTTACTAGTTGTGTCATAAGGCAAATTGTAGAACAATGCTTAAAAATGCATTAAAAGGGATTAATGTAAATCCTTAACGCCAGGAAAAATATTTACTTTACTCATTAGGCATCATATATATAGCGTATTCTACTACATAAAGATAGTTTAATGGATCCTTAGAAGATGGAAAATCCTATAACATCTCTTAAGTTATTGTACACATGTTATACACTAGATAGAAGGTGTAAAACCCCGTAAACTTCTCTGATGCTATTACACTCATGCTATTGGTGTTATTAGTTTAACTTTCATAAGATCTTTTAGGTTTGACTTGAGTATTTTGTCTTCTTTTACGCTTGGGTTAGCCTGAGTATTTCAGTGATTGAAGACATTATTTCTGGAGGACGAAGATGGAGTTTGATTTATTATATTATTAGTATTATTCCAATGCATCATTATTAGTATGTTGTTGTTTGTACTCTGATTATGTTGTAAAACTTGTGTAATCAAATGTATATTGTAAAACAGCTTCATGAACTGTTTATTTGATTATTATATTTTGTCATTTCGCTGTGAGATTATGTGTTATGTTTTTCTTCTTTTCTCTTATTTTCTTATTTAACCACATTGACAATCCTCCCTTTTGAATAGTTTGAGTTATACATGTGTGGTTTATTGTTGACTTTAATTATCCAAAAAGGTGGGTCGTCGCAATAATAATAATCACCAAGCAAGGATTGTCATGGCACCCTATGAAGCGCTTTATGAATGGCCATGCAAATTGCGCAATTATTCATGGAAAAACACTAACAAAATTCTACTCGGACCAGGTTTAATTCATGAGACTTCAAAAAAGGTAGAATTGATTAGATAGCCAATGAAGGCCGCACAAGATCGCCAGAAATCATATGCGAACAAGCAAAGAAAGAATTAGATTTTTAGGTAGGGAACATGGTGTTCATTAAAGTTTCCCCTCTGAAGAACGTGTGAGATTTGGAAAGTCGGGAAAGCTGGCAACAAGATTTGTTGGGCCTTTTCCCATTTTGGAAAGGATATGAAGACTTTCTTATTATGTCGAACTACTGGATAAGTTGGAAAGAGTCCATGATGTTTTTCATATTTTGAGCTTAAGGAAATGCCTTCATAGGATAGCCACCGTGGCAGAGTCTGATCAATTAGGACACAATGAGACGGAACCAATAGCATTCCATGTTGCTGCATGCATTGTGAAGCACGGAACTAGAAAGCTTCCCAAAAAGAATTAGTCTGGTTCGAGTATAATGTGGAGATAACCCAGTGGAAAGCATATGGGAAACTAAAGTGAAGATAAGAACTAACCATTTTGATATTTTCACCAGTAAACTTTCTCTCTCCAAATTTAGGTTGTAGCTGCATTGTGGTTGCTAGATTGGATAGTAGGATATTGTTGCCACAGTCTTCATTGTCATTTTTTCACTCATATAGAAAACTTTTTGCATGATTAGGATGTTTACATGCATGCCTATATGTCACGACACTTACATTCACACTAGGATTGAGCTAACATATACAATTTCTACATACATAATCACATTGCACTTTTAGGTGAGTAGATGGTTGTGTAGATAACTTAGTTGTATAACATGGATGCTTATTGCGCATTACACTATCTGTCCTTTAGGGATTTTGCAGAAGAAATCCTTTTAAAAGGGGAGAATTTAACACCCATAAAAATTAATAAGAAATTAACCGATAATAAAAGAATTAAGTAATAAATTAATAACAAGGCTACATATGGAAATTTTGAAAATTTCCATATGTAGCCTTCGAATGTTATGTCGTTGCGTTCGTGGCGATTTTTTGATCAATTTTCATTTATGAAGTTTTGAAAACGGAGCTTAAGCAAAAAAGCTATTGAAGTTTGAAATTTTCGGATTCAAATTGATTAAAATAGAATTCAAATTTAAATAAATAACTAATGTTAAAATTTCACATTTAAAAATTAATGGTAGTCAGACTTGGAGGGTAAGTAAATGGTAACGTTATTATTAATTGAGGAATGAAATAAATAATCAAATGACATACAAAAACGTTCTCAAAATAACACTACCGATCGATCGCCTAAGAGTAGTCTACTGGTGCTGTTGTGGCGGCTAGGGTTAACTTAGATCGTGAACAGTGTGGATTTTATTATTTTAAGCTGACCTAAGTCCGACAATTCTAATGCTTTCTAACCACTATTAATAAGATCATAGGTCAGTCACTTTTATTTACAAATTATTTTGAGAACCAATCAAAGCTCCGTCGTTTAGAAAATTCTATCGGGATTCAAGTAATAAATTTTAGGTGTTTATTATTCAATTTCATATCCTATTTCTCCTCTAACCCCTAAATTTATAAATCTAATTCATATACAATTCCCTTGGTGTATATTTCTAAAAGGTGAGATCTGAAAAAGATTGAAGTAGCTGTAAACAAATCCAAAAGGAAGAGCCAAGGACTTTTGTAAGTAGAAATCTTAGTTTTTCTTATTGCAGTAATTGTATAGTATAACTTGGATTTGATATATGCCTTGGGTAATTTTGTTCACGAAAACATTAAACTAAAATCCAAAACTTCCCCAAAAGAAAATTGTCTATTAATTATAGTTTTCAAAAGAAATAAGTTAGGAAATGGTGTGTAAAGTACGGATTCTTCAATTTTTAGTTTGCACTGCCTATTTCCGTAAGTTAAATGGAAATTACCTTTTTCATTCTTATATATGGAAGTTGAATAGAGCATAAAATGATTTGATTTGCAAATTCTATTAATGTTGTTTCCGCTATTTCAGTATAAAATATGTTTGGTATGGATTCTATTTTTATACATGTCTATAGTTGGATTGAGAATGTTGGATATATAGTATGATTGTTGATATGGAATTAGACTTGTATAAATTTAAAGTTTTGGCATTTAAACGATTAGCATAGGGCATAATCTTCGTACACTTAGAAAAAATTTAGGCACATATTTATATATAAGTGTATAATCAATAGCATATTAGTGCATAGTAAATAGGTTTTTAATTAGTGTTAAATCCCCCTTAGGAAAGAATTGGTAGTTAAGGCAAAAATATGGGTTTTCCTTATAAGGTGTTAGTAGGGAATGCGGTGAGGTGTGTGATAGTATGTTAAGAGACTGTAGACTATGACTATGTTATAAGGATGTGATGTGAGTCAAAAGCACACGGAAGTCTGCCCAGCTAATCTGGCTACCCGTATTGTTTTGGGGGTGATGTAAGACATCACCTATATTCAGTACCTAGGAGGATGGAGGTTAGTCCCATATTCTGTAAGGTAAATCTTCCTAGCTATTCATGCTACTAGTACATATGAATAGTCAGACGAATATGCAAAGTCAGAGTTTGGGTTACAGATCATAGTACGTAGGACGCGCTTCGAGATCAAAGGTAATAAGTGGCTAATTGTGGATCCACCTCATATTTAAGATGTATTAAATTATTAGGGTTAGTGGTTAGGCATGGTATTGGTATCTTGAGAAGGGTCTGCTTCGGCTTCGAGGTATTAAGTAGCTATTATAGGGACCACATCACCCATAAAGAAGTATTAACTGGCCTAATGAGTAACCACGCAATGTCAGCTAGATATATTGGGATAGGTACAAAATGACGGGAACCTCCTAAATTAAAGTATTAAATGCCTAGTCCCCATTAAATTGGTATTAAGTGACTTGGGTACCATCTCTTACATTGCTAGGACATTATTGACTGTAGATGCGTGGGACTGGGAATGGACTTTGGTTAAGACGGGTTAGTGAGTTGGAATGGAAAGGGTATAGTTTATAAAATTAGGCTTATAGAAGGAGAAATTTATATAAAATATAGCTAGAATGTGTAAGACATATTCTTATTTCAATTATATTGCACAACTACCATTATAGAAAGGCTTGAGGTTTTTATTCACTGGACATTATTGTTCTAACTTCCTTCTCATTACAACACAGGTTAGGGAAGGCGATGCGGATAGCGAAGGCGAAGGCGATGCAGAGGCGATGAGGGGACTTTTGGTAGTTATATATTTATCTTCTTATGTTGTTTTCTTGTATTTCTGATGTACCATTTAATATTTTTGATGTATTTTGAGACATTTCACTACGAATATTTGGCCTTTTACTATGGCATTGTATTGTATGTTTCTGCATTTGAATTTTTAATAAATCGGTACTGAATTTGATATTATATTTTATCCTTCGACTGTGAGATTTTGAATTTGTTTATAGATTGCTTTGTGTATTGTTCTTTGTATCAATCTTACCAACCAACAACTAGCTTTGCAATGGGTCTAAGTTTTGATGTGCCTTTTCTCGGGCAAAAATTAGGCCAGTTTCAAGGTAGATTGTTACATAACGGCTTTGCCATTAAGCATAAAGACATTGCCGGATACTGATTTACTATCATCTATTTCACTTTGAAAGCTCAAATCTATATACCCCTTCATAAGGATTCCATTCCCATATATGAGAAACAAGTCCTTGGTATTTCTCAAATATTTTAGTATACATTTTATAGATGTCCAATGTTTTCCTCCAGGTTTAGACTGGTATTGGCTTAGACATCCAAATGCATATGCCACATGTTGTCTAGTACAAAGCATAACATACATTAGGGACCCTATGGCCGAAGCATAGAGATCCTCTTTATACGCTCTTTATCCCCATCAGTATGAGGAGCATCATTCTTAGAAAAGGTGATTTCAGTTGTGTTGGAATGTTTCCATGCTTGGAATTATCCCTGCTGAACCTTTTCGCTATGGTATCTATATACAGGGATTGCGATAATCCCAACATCTCTTAGATCTATCTCTATAGATCTTTATATCAGGTATATAGGTCTCTTCTCCTAAATCCTTCATCGAGGAGTTCTTAGAAAGCCAAACTTTCACCATTTGCAACAATGAAGTGTCGTTGACAATCAATAATAAATCATCAATTTAAAGTACTAAGATTACAATAATGTTGCCTTTTTTCTTTCTGTATACATACAATTCCTCTATGTTATGATAAATACCAAACAGTTTGATTACTTTATCAAAACGCTTGTTCCAACTCCTTGAAGCATTATGGACTCTAACAACATTCAAGCCTTGCTTTCACTCCCACTAACCACAAAATCCTCAGGATGCGACATTTAAATGGTTTCTTCTAAATCACCATTTAGAAAAGTCATCTTTACATCCTTTTTCCATATTTAGTAGTCATAGAATACAATGACAGCTAGCATAAGCTGAATGGACTTAAGCATGGCTACGAACGAAAAGGTCTCCTCATAATCAACACCTTGAATTTGAAAAAAATCCTTTCACAACTAATCTTGCTTTATAAGTCTCCACTTCCCTATCGGCATTTAGATTTTTCTTAAAAATACATTTGCAGCCGATGGATTTTATCCCTTCGAGTACATCCGAACATGTCCAAACTTTGTTTTTGTACATGGAATCCATCTTGCATTTCATTGCTCCAAGCCAGAGTGTAGGATCTTTACTTTGCAGTGTTTTTTGTAAGGATAGAGGTATGCCATCATCTAAAATATAGTCCTCCTTCTTACCATCCACAAGAAAATCATAGCATTCCACTGGCGCATTAGCTTTCCTACTATAACTTCTAATATATATAGGTGGACTTGGTTCTCCCATTGGTTTAGCCTTAGTGTTAACCTCTTGGATCTCATCCATGTCTATAATCTCGTTGTTAATTTCCTTTGACAAAAATTCCATTTCTAAAATGACAATATGTTGAGAAACAATAACATATCGATCCTCGATGTAGTAGAATACATATCCCATTGAGTTTTTAGGATATCCTATGAATTTACACGATATCGATCTTGCCTTTAGTTTATTCGGACCAACGTTCTTAAAGTACGCCAGATATCCCCAAGCCTTCAAATATTTGAGTTAGGGTTACATACCATACTACACCTCATATGGCGTTTTAAGTATAGATTTAGTAGGTAATAAGTTCAGCATATGCATTGCGGTATCTAGGGCATATCCCAAATAGGACAAAGGTAACTCGGCCTTATTCATCATGGAACCCACCATATCGAATAGGGTTTGATTCTTTTGATATGATACACCACTGTGTTGTGGAGAATAAGGTGGAGTAACCTGAGAGTTAATCCCATTATCTTTTAGGTATTATTGGAAATCCTGTCTAACATACTCATCTCCTCGATCTGATCAAAGTTAGTCTTACGGCCTGTTTGATTTTCTACTAGATTTTTATACTCAACAAATTTCTAATAGACGTCGGATTTTCTTTTCATAAGAAACACATATCCTATCTCTAGAAATCATTAGTGAAGGTAACAAAGTAAAAGCTATTATCTTCGGTAGTTAAATGCATTGTTAGCACCAAAATTGGTCACTAACACCCATAGAATTTCATGGACATTAGAGTATTAATGGAATCTAGAGATCCAAGCATAAAAGTAAATAGACACAAAGATTTTATAGTGGTTCGGTAATCTCGGCCTACGTCCACTTCAAATTTCATTCATTCTTTATTTGATTACGATTACATGAGTTGTTGGATTGGCAAGAATCCATTGGTACAAGTTTATAAGAAAAATAACCATGGCAGAGTCTCTCTGGAGTTCTCTTTAAAAAAGATCCTTTCAACTGTACCCCTGCCTTTGTATTTATAGACGATGATAGGCTGGACTTCCTTCGCAGGCCGAAAGAGCAAAGTACTTTGGCCTACAATAGACAACTTCTGTGCACCGAGCCAGACATACGGAATGGCGACTGCCGAATGATGGTGGCCAAACGATGGTGGCCAAACGATGGTGGCCGAATGAGAGTGGTTGAACGAGAGTGGCAGAACAAGAGTGACTGAATGATGGTTGCCGATCGAACCTTGCCGAGCGACCTCTCCTTGGACGCCTAGACCGAGCCATCTCGTTTTCCCATTCTTGACCGAACGATATGTGCTGAATTCCCATAGCTTCCTTTCTCGACCGAGCGACATGTGCCATCCTTCAAGGCCGAACCATACACATAGGCCAAGCCATGCATATAGGCCAAACCGTACACGTAGGCCGAACTACCCAAAATGGATCAATCACTTATGTATCCAATCTCTAACTAGCTCCAGTCTTATCCAGACTCAATCAAAGCCTTTACAACTATCACCTTGTAGCCGGGTCAAGTATCGGATAACATGCATTGTGCCACATACATCACTATTTACTAACCTTAAGAGTTCATCAACCCTTTCATTGCTTCCATTAAAGGGGTGCTTGGTCAAATTACCTTTGATATACGACTCATATGTGTCAATTGATTCATAGTTAAATGACGGTAGAAAACCTTCAGCTTTTGATTTGTGTAACTGTTTCTTACTAATATGACATAGTCTATAATGCCAAAGATAACTATAATTTGTGTTGTTAGAAGCATTATTGACATAACAAATAGTTTTAATCACATAAATGCCATTTTCAAGAATATCATCGAGGACTTTATTTCCATCAAAACTAATGTTCGTAACATTATTTGCACGATGAAATATATATCCAGTCTCAGACAATTTAGAAATAGAGATGATAGCATAAATAAAGTCTCTTACAGAATCACAATTATTTAATACTAATATTAATCCACTAGGGAAAACTAAGTGATATATAGTCTCCTACTGCCATTCCATCCACCATAGATCCATCGGCAACTTAGAGCCTCATATCTCCTTTTGCCATGCGATTCCAGTTCCTATGCCCCTGTAATGAATTACATATATGAGTACCAGATCCAGTATCTCAAACCCATGATATTTTATGGATTACACAACAATTTTGAATCATAAATTTACATGATGGAGTCGTAGAACCATTCAGCTTTCTTACCCTAACGATATTATGTAGTCAGGGCAATTCCATATCCAGTGACCTTTCTTATGGTAGTGGTGACAGTCACCATTGTCATTGGTCTTCTTACCTTTCCTTTTCTTTTTAACTTCTCTTTTCCATTTCTTCAAACTCTTTGAAGATGATACACTACCCTTAACAGCAAGTATAGCCCTTAACCCTTAGATTGTGACTCGGCCGACCTTAATATATTAAGGAGCTCCACCAGATTCACATTCAGTCGGTTCAGATTATAATTCAATATGAATGGTTCATGTTGATGAGTAAGTGAACTAAGGATCAAGTCTACTTGCAATTTTCTTCTTATATGTACGTCCAACTGCGAAAGCCTATCAATATAGCCCTTCATCATCAGCATGTAATCATCCACTTTCCACCCTTTGGTCATTTTGTATTGAAAAACTTCTTCATAAGCACGTACCTTGGGGAACATGACTATTCACTGAAATGTTTCTTGAGACTATCGAATATCTCACTAAAATTCATCTAGTTTTGTCACGATCCAAGCTAAACAGATAGATCGCTAGCAGTCCATTGGCAAGGATCGCTAGCGATCCATGGCTTTGGCTAGATGGCGATCCAATGCCTTAGTATGCTTACCCTTGCTTTGTTCCTTAAAGATCATAGCAAACTGGTGAGAATACATTGGCCGCTGGTGATCCATATACTTAGCCAGTTTTTGGACTTTGTATTCTGGATAGTGCTTTTTGTCTTGTGTTGGTATTGTCCCTGTAGTCTCGTAGCATATTGCCTTGTTTTGATAATGGTCTGCTTACTGGTTGCACTAGAATGTTGATTGAACTAGACGAATGCTTGTCCCTTGATATAACTAACTCGGAATCTCATCAAGCTTAGCCATTATTCTTAGAATACACATTGGAGCATGATGCAAGAAGGTCGGTGGACCCACGGAAAATACCATGGATCGCTGTGATCCATTGGCTATGGATTGCTATTGATCCATATCCTTAGTGTGTTTTTGCTTTCTATTTCTTTAATTTCTCTTAGTTTGTCATTCTAGCCTTTTTGGCTGGTTCTTCAGCTATTCCGACTCGACGAAGATGTCCTAACTTCCCCTGGACTTTCTTGGGTCAAAAAACCGGATAATATTGAGTGTGTGTATGTGTGTGTATAATTGAATGGAAATCCATTTATAAATGTTAGAATAAATCGCTTAAAATTGATATGAAATTGTAAAGACTATATCAGTAACACTGCAATGACAAACCTTGAAATCCATACTCAAATCGATGAAAAGATAAGTGAATTAAACAAGAAAAATAATACCTAAAACTCCAAAAAAACCAAGTCAAATGTCTAAATTAGTTGGTTAGATGTTTAAGTTGTATTGAAAGCGATTAAATATGGACCAGAAAGAAAATGGTACAAATAAAGCACGATTCAAACATCTGAACACCCCAACCAGATGTCTGAGATAGAGGTTAGACATTTGAGCTGAATGTCCAAGTCGATGAATAAGTGAAGTTTGAAAACTAAAGGAAAATAATATAAAACAGACTCGACTCAAATATCTGATTTCTAGAACTAGACATCTGAAGTAGAGTCGGACGTTTGAGAGAAAAAATCAAACATCTGAATGCGTAAAGATTTTTTGATGACACAAGACATCTGAGCTGAAGGGTCAGACGTCTAAGCTAAAGCATCATGCTAGATTAAACCTGGACTAGTACAAGTTAAGTAGAGTTGGTTAAGGAAACTTGTACCCACTTCTTAGTTATTTGGAGGTGTATGCTGCTTAATGGAGTTGGGCAACAAAATGGAAATGTACCGCTTTTTGGTAAAATCCTAGGCTCTTGCTTCATTGAGTTAGAATGCGACACTCAATGTGGTGGTGATTATATCACAGTTAGAAGTTTATATCGTTCGTAATTGGTCCTAACCACAAATTCGTGGTAGCTAGAAAGAGAGGATGAAGATGTCCATCAAAGAAGGGCAAATGACACTTGATTGCTATTTTTGCAATGATACAAAACTTAAAAAGAGGACCTGCAAGGGGAGGTACCAATCCAAGATGGAAAGAACCCATTGGACAAAGATTCAACAAATGGGTTGGACATTGGATACATGCCCTATATAGTACACTAATGAAAGATGGCAAGAACCATTGAATAGTGGTTCAATAATAGGTCGGGTGTTGGATGTATATTCAGATAGATGTAACCTAAGTAACTATACTAAAGATGTTAGTTGATATACACATATAGTTAGGTGAGCTGCCATTGAGATTGTATACTTGAGATGCTTCTATGAATTTTATATTTCAATATGATCCACTTTTGAGTGGAACTTTCGTGAAATTTAATTGGAAATTTGGAATAGTAAATTTAAAAAACTAAAATAACTACATCATTATATATAACATACTAAGGAACAACCTAGGTGTAGGATATAACTGAACTACAATAACTTCATTACACCACACCACTAGTAATGTAATTCACTCACCAGACTTTGTCTGACCCGCTCTATTTCTCTTTCTTACTACCTGCTACAGAAGGACAGGGTGTAAGTGAGTTGACTTGGTATAGTTGCATGGAGAAGGTGGCAGGTCGATGGAGATTTACTTATTTCAGCCTTTTTTTATGTATCTTGTTTTATCTATTAAACATATTATTACTATGGTGTTATTTCGGAGCTTTATCTATCATTTGGACCTATTGCAATTTATCGGACTTATGTTGTACTGGCATTTGGAGATTTGATATGTCATTTATTGTGTAGAGTACGGTTATTCTACAACTATGTTTGTTGAATTACTTTCTATACTTATATTTTATTTCTTTCCGCTGTGAGATTTGAAATGTAGTACCGTGTAATGTTATAATTATCCCTGTATCATTGTAAATTTCCTTTGAAACCTAATGATCCATACTTCTTAGCATGATGATGGTTCAGAAGTCTATTTCAGGCTTCAAATCAGTATATCTAGAGTAGCAAGTTGTTATAGTTGGTATCAAAGCTTAGGTTCAGAACTCCTTAGGGATTAGGTGCATACCAAGAGAACATATTTGTATATTTTCAAAGTTTCAACGTTATTATATATACCGGTATAAGTGTAATACCATCCCGCCTACTAAATTCTATAAGGCTTAATATTGTCTGAGGAAAGTTGTTAACAATTCATTATCACAAACAGTGAGAATGAGCAATTAAGTTGGAAATGGTATGGGCGAAGCAGTTGAGATTTCAGTTGTGAACATTTTGATGTAGTTCCGCTGGCATCTATAAGCAAGAGGCCAAGCCAAATTTAACCCTAATATAGGACCCACAATACGAGCACACGGTGAAGGGCCAGTCAACCCACTGGTTATGGATTTTTCCATGCTATGTTAAGACTTTTCGAGCTTAGGAGAGAAGTCTTATGTGGCAATTGAATCTTTTGTAGACTCGAAGGCATGGTTGCATACTTGTGAAAGGATTTTTGGTTTGTTGGGGATGGATGATGCTACTAGAAGGCAGTCGGCTTTTTGCCACTTACAGGGAAAAGTTCTAAATTGGCAGAATGTTATGGTGGCAGAGACTAATAAAGAAGAAATAACTTGGGGTGACATTAGAAAATGTTTTGAGGTTAAGTTTCTTTCTATTGCAGTGCAAGGAGTGCAGTTGGAGAAATTCATATATCTGCAATAAAGAGATATGACCGTGAAAGAATGTGTAAACCTATTCAATAAGCTGGCTAGGTTTCGATTCGACTTGATAAATACCCTACATAAAAAGGCATCAAATCTCACGAAAGTGCTAAAGAAACCTCTTCAAGATTTGTCCCTTAACCACATTCCAATTGGAGCTACTTATGAGGGATTGGTGGAAATGGATTTTCTAGATACCGTTTCCAAAGACAAAGCTAACGATGAGCCTAAGAAGGTAGGAGGAAACACATTTCAGTAGGGTCAATGTAAGGGAAAAATGGGAACTCAAGGCAAGATAAAGAAGTAGAGGAAATTTTGCTAGGAACTACAAGACGAACATGGCAAAGATAAAAGTGTTGCAACTACAATTAGCCTACTCATACAAAGAGGGAGTGTCTGACCTTGTCTAAGACTTCTACTTAAGTGGTTCCAGCATATGCACTGGATGTTGTTCTTGGTGTGAGTATAGTTCCAGTTATGGATAAAAGAAAGAAGGTCGTTATCGAAGGCATGTTAACTCTCTCTAACTTATCTATTCAAACTTTATTTTGTAGGATCGATTTCATCGTAGAGGGGGGTGAATATGGTATTCTAATAATAATAATAAATAATAATGAGGAAATAAAAACAATAATTGAAAGTAATGCAGTAGAGACCATACACAGATTTACCCAGCTTTGGAAAAAACCTGCCTACGTGGAGCCCTCAAAGTTTCTACTAGAAATTAAGTAGTGAGACGCTTACAAACATACGTAAACTTGTGACACCTGCTAAGTTGATTAGTCTAACTCTAAGCTCAAAACTCTACCACAACTCAGCCACTGGGTTGCGAATTCTCAAACTACGCCCAATAATTTGTACTTAGTTACACAATTTGAAAGAAAATTACAAATAAAAAGTAAAACTAAACAAAATCTAAAACCTATTTAAAAATTGTAGCCGAATAAAAATAATGTGGCCTAAGAATAATTAAATTGTTCGGCCTTTAAACAAAATGAAAGATGATCTCTTGTTTATTTTGTAGCCGCGTCTTATCTTTTCATTCTGGAATTTAGGATTTCTCAAAATTGAAACCGTCGCTTGATAATTGATCAATTGAAGAGATTATTTTTCTTTGATTGGCTTCGTAAATCGACTTCTGGATTTGATAGCTTGTGGCTGCTTCATTTTTGTTGAGCTTGACTAATATGAAATTGGCATGTGATTTCACCCTTTTCGATTTATATTTATGCTCGCCTTGATTCAAATTCTGGATTAGTTGTGGTTTATTTCGATGCTTGCTCTCGGATTTTTCTTGAACTAGAATGATTGTATGCCAATGATGATAATGAGTTAAATATGGATTAATTCCCTATATTTATGTTCAAATATTTTTATTTGATTTCTTCAAATGTTTTGAATTGCCATTAGATTATTGCTTAAATGATGGTGATAATTCTGACTTATTTTTAGTTGATATATTCAAATTTTGCATGAATAATTTTAGTCGATTCCATTCATTACTTCCAATGACTTGTTCAGTTTGTTTCTTATCCATATGACCTCTAATTGAAAATGTATGAGCCACGGCTTGAGATAAATATTGTAACGCCCCAGAAATTTTCGACTTTCGAAAATTCAACATCGATACTCACTTTATCGACTGCCGAGAAATCGAAGGCCAAAAACCCGAAATGTTATGGTTTAAGAAAAAGAATTTAAAACAGAGAAAGAGAGAAGAAGGTAGAAAATAGAGAAAATAGATAATAGAGGAAAAAGAAGATAGAAAATAGAACGGAACAGAATACAACAGAACAATAACAGAATCTCACAATTCGCAGCGGAACAACATATATAATAAATGAATAATCTTTAAACAAAGAACTATATCAGTTATTACATTTTATACATTTCATTACATTACATCATATCATCAGAGTGTACAAAAACAAACAACAAACAATGCAGCGGAAAAAGAAATACTATATACTAGTAATACGCCATGCCATCCAGCTTGCCTCCAGCAACTCCAGAATATCCTAATAAACCTAACTCTTGACTGCCCGTGTAGAAATTGGTGGGCACCCAGAGTTTAGGAAGGAAAACAATAAGCTCCGAGTCAGTCATGTGACTGGTGTGAGAACTCAAAACAGTTTATTTATCTTTAAAATCAAAATAGAGGAATATTTTTAAAGTCAATTCGCAATGTTTTTAAAAATGAGACTACCATAAGGCCTCCCGCACACACACACAATGCAAACGCAGAATCGGAGGAGATTTCTCCTTATGATAGTCAAAGATGCTTGATACGCATTTAAAATAACATTTGATATTATTACTAGTGCATAGTGTAGAGAAAAATTCATTTCGAAAGTAGAATATAAATCTTAGCCAGCATAGACATTCCGCACTTATGCCTACTATAGCTACCATGTTCAATAGCAGGTTACCGCCACATTCCATAGCAGGTTATACAACTAAAACCGTACAAGTCTCGTATTGTTTCTTTGGATTTCCAACGAATGATCAGGCCAAGGAACTTCCCATTGCCACATGAGAATGCCTCTGGATGGACATCCCCGAGAACCAAACCGGATCTCTACCAACACAAGGCCGGGTTACCCCTAACTGAGTAACAACTGACCGAATATGCCATCCCTCGGTCCTTTGGGACCTTTCACCGAGCGCTCATAATCAATTCACACAATCATAACAAAGTGTTTTCAACATGAGTAAGCATCTGGGCTCCATACCATGATACCACTCTTTTCCAGAAGGAAATGCACACATCCTAAAGGGCGCTACCCCTCATAACCTTGCCGCATCTTTCCTGTTTTGACCATTCACGGGGTGTAAGGCTCGACGAAGTCACGTCCACAAAAACATACTTTATACAAAAGCCATGCTTTGGGTCAACAAATGATCATAGAAATGATCACCATGATAGACGATCAAATAAACGATCCTATCACAAATAATCAACACAATGATCATTTCACAGCAACACTCAGTATATCACATTACCAAATTGGGAATATATCGCTGATAACCTTCAACTACATAACCTCTGAGCTCATACGTCTCAGAGAAGGGTGTTAAGCTAAAAGAATAAATTCTTCGCCACCAACAGAAATATATTTGAATGAAATCGGCTTTATATCTCAATTTGTAATGTCAGACATACAATCCATACAAGTCTGTTCCGGGATCGAACAAAACCGAAGGCACTTACAAAGAAGTCCTTGCAATCCGGATATTCACAATCCTGATCGGATTCACCATCACATATGGAGAACTCTATACCGGAGCAACTCGGTGTAGAGTCAATCGACAGGTCATCCTATCACTCTCGCAAATACTGGGTCTTCAACACCGATCTTCAATGCAATTCACAACGACGTATCACATATTCGGAATGGGTTATACGACCCCATGGTCCTTTCCCCGTTAACCCGAATAGTGAGCGCTTATTCAAAAATAAGTGTGGCATTCACATTCAAACAAATCACATCAAATACCCATTCAAAGGGAAATATTGATAGTCGGTTATTGAACTATCAATGGATATGCACACATCACCAGTTTCCAAATAATTTTCCAAATTATTTATTTTCCAAAATATCTTTACAAGATATATAATTTTCACACTTCAAAAATAAATCAATATTTATTTTTAAACAAATTCCCCTTTCTTTTATAAATTCCATAGTGAATTTATATTTCAAAATATCTATGAATATACGATTTCCATTATTCATTTCAATTTATCTTCAAAAAGATAAATTCTCAAAGTATTCACTTTATATTGGAAAACATTTCCATACTTATTTAATAAGTAATTCACGTATTTTATTTATTCTCAACACTTAGAAAATATTCAATATACTTAAATCGAGATTAAGTATATATTTCATTCTAAGGAAATCATTCTCTTAAACATATTTATTTGGGCCAAAACGAATGTTACGTAAAACATCGTTACGACAACCCAAAATCACTAGTATAGGGATTCGAAATTAAAATAGATATATAAATCCCAATACTATTACAAAATATTTCCTTTCGAAAATCACTTACTATAACAACAGTGTTATAGTCCACCATTTCCTTCTATTTCTCGAAAACGTCTATTTCAACAATGAATGTTGAAATCTATGGTTTCGAATCTTAATATAATTAAAACATCGTTAGATCGTTTTAATTCTATTTAAAACATCTAATATAAACATTTTCTTTAACATATTATTCACTATTCAAAAACGTGAATATACTATGTTAACGAATTTCATCCTTTCTATTCATTTTATTTTAAAGGATTATTCACAGTCAAAAATGTGAATATAACTCCATTAATAGGTTTCAATAATTTACTTATCAAAATAAGTCCTTTGCGGATTTATAAAACAACGTTTATAAATTTCATTTCTATTTATTTTATAACATCTCCTTTTATAAATTCCTTTATTAACCTATTCACTTTATAACTCAATTATAAACCAAAGATTCATATTATAAGTTAAATGCTTATAAAACGATTATTTTACAAAATCGTTCTTTTAAAATTCCCCAAATTATAAACTAAAGGTTCATATTATAATTTTACTTATAATTTATTTGTTTGAAAAATCGTTCCTTTGAACTTCATAATTATAAACCTTATAACTTATAAGATTCGATTATTTATCCAAAACCATTCTTTTAATGACTTTATAAATTTTATAAAACTACTGCTTATAAAATTTCATTTATAACTTCACCGTTTATAATTCTATAAATTCCATTCACTTATGCAATCTATTTTCACTTCATTCAAACACTTATAAAAACTTGTTTTATAATGTCAATATTTCAATTTATAAATATCCATTTATAAATCTCTTAATATAAATCAATTTATATTATTCTTTAAAACGTCTTTAATCTCCTTTATTATTTCACCATTTTGATTCATAAAATAATTAAATTTTATAAATCCTATATTTAAACTTTTCACAATAAATTCTAAAATCCCGATTAAACTATTTTTTTAAAATCATTAGCATCATATTCTCAAAAATCAGTTTTTAACTATATTTCTCAAAAATCATAATTTTTATAACTTTAAAAATTATAACGTTTATTTATTTAAAATGGATCAATTCCAAAATTATTTTATAAACGTATACTTTCAAAAATCACTTTGAAATCATTTTAAAATTTCAAATTTGGTCCAATGATGCTACACACCAAATAGTCAATCACGACAACAACGATATCATATATCGATATGATAATCAATCAAATATCAAAATATCTGAAATCAAATAAAAACTGTCGAGGAATCCAGTTGGATCCCTCCAACCTGTTTTCCTGCATCCAAAAACATTAGCACAATACCAATTTCGCTCCAGTACGAAATTATCGCGGTATATGGGATTTAAATATTATCTGCTTAATAGACAGCGCAATAGGGTCTCATCCGCTAAACAAATGCGAGAAATCAACAACTCCAATATATACATATGCCAATATATATATATTGCTATTATATATAATACCAATTTCACTGTTTATGAAATATTCGCGGTATATGTTTTTAATAAATAACATCCGCTTACTAACGGCGTATAATGTCTATTTTAACAATCAATAGATAACAATCATCATTCAAACATGCATTCAAATATTTTAAATCTAACTATTTAAAATAAAATCGAAACTGATTCGATTGAGTGAGAAGTTCTCACCTTGATTTCAATTTCGTTTTAGCAATTTATTTCGTATAAAATTAAACGGACATTTAATTTTACCCAAAATTCTCACTAACTCCAAACGACTCCAATCCAACTCCATCGCGTAGTGCTCGTCCATACGATTCCAACGCAACTGGTTTCACGCGTTTTCGACCTCGTATGAAAAAGTTATGATTATTTGAAGTTTAAACACGATTTTAACTATAATTTACAACATTTATTAACTAATTTTAACCTAGCAAGATCATGGCCGTTAGATCCTACACCAACACATCACAGCCGTGCGCAACTTTTCCTTCTTCCCCTTCGTTCATCTACAGGCCGAACTCAAACCCATCAAGCACAAATTAGGTTTTCAAATTCGAGCCTCCTCGCTACACTAAACCTCATCACACCACCGCCATGTCGAAGCCCATTGCAAGAGCTACCTCCACCACCCTCAGCATGAAGCTCGGCCACCTGATGCGCCTTGAAATGTGTGCGCAACCTGAAACAATCGGCCCCCCGTATCTCCCTCTACGCTACACGAGACACGATCATCACCTTATAGATTTAAAGCCCTCGTTACCCTCTACAATGTTGTAGTTAACAACTTTGGCTAAAACTTCACGGATTGGAAGTAATTGAGGAATGAATTTCGAAAAATTCTGGCCGTTCATGGGGGTGCTGGCGGCTAGGGTTTTAAATTTAGGTTTTATATTTTTTTTTTCTAATTTATGAAGGGTGGTGGTGCTATTTATAGAGAAACGAACGAACACTATTCATCCGAGAATTCCGAACTCCGATTTACGCGCCGAAACTGACATTCCTAGGGTTTATCCCGCGTTCCGGACACAATGGAACAGGTTTCGAAAGCTAATTCGATCATATGTGCGAGATATGGCAACAAACGATCGATTTAATTTAAACCGATTTAAATCGATTTCTAGGCGTTTTAATTCGTACCGGACAAACGGTAAATCCAATTGACACGAAATTTGAAACCTTACAATAATATCATATTATGGATCCGATGAAACTAGTTTCGTCGAAATCCGAGACTTTTTGAAAAATGGCTATTTTAACTTGCCAAATTAATATTAAAAACAATTCGATGCGTTTCGAGCTGCCACGATCAAACGATAACTCCGATTGACACGAAAATTGAAATTCGGTAATAACTAACTGTTACGGATCCAATGGAACTGGTTTCGTTCAATTCTGAGACTGTTCAAAAATTGACTATTTTTACTAGTCGATTTAATATTAAAATATTCAATTTTCACAAATAAACTTTTAATTCGATTTAAAAAGTTCTAAAATATCATTCTAACTTCAATATGATAAAATAAAATTTTACAAATCAATTTCAATCATATTTAACTCAAATTTCAATTATTTCCATAATTTAACATATTAAATTATCGATTTAATTATTCAATTAAATCCAATAATTCAAATAAAAATTTATTCGACTTATAAATTTCACTTATTAATATCTAAAATAAATTAAATATTCAAATTTTAATAAATAAAAATTCTGGGTCGTTACAATCTTCCATCCTTAAAAGAATTTCGTCCTCGAAATTATTAAGTAAGAAAAGTTACAGAATTTATTAATTTTCCAAAATCCATAGTTAAACTTCTTATAATTACTTTACTAAGTTTTCGAATCATACTTAGTTATCTTTTCAAAACAACTACTATTGTTTAACTTTCAATTCCAAATCAAAGTTATAGTTTTCAAAATTTTCAAATTTTCTCAAATTTTTTCTAACGCCTTAATTTTTTGGAAAAATTCGCCATAGTCTCCTTTGCGCGGCTCGATCCGAAAAAAAATGACAGTATATATATCACAAATATACATCTCATCAAGTAATGAGGCATCCCGAAGGGAAAAAATGTAAAAGTACGATATTTAATCCGAGATATGTACCTTATAATTTTATTAGCGAGCATATACGGCTAATATAGCGCGAAAGCGAGCTCCAAATGCGAAGCAAACGCGATCCGCACCTACTAAACACTCAACAAACAACATGAGAATCATGCATATAGAAAATAGTATCAATATACATCATATAGCAACATAATAACTATACATGCTAACATAGCAAATGCAACAAAACAACAAATGCAAACATCAACCAACTATAATCCATAACCAATATATATTCATTCATATTCTCATTAATATTCAATGAAATGGTTTTCAATTTAATCACATTTGATTCGTTAACAGTGGATGTTTTCACTAATATTCATTTTCAATTAGTTTATATTCACTAATTCTTATCCAAGTTAGTTCACTTTGAAATCAAATTCAATTCTATTTAAGATTCACTTAACTTCCAATTGAATTTCAATTACTTAAACTTCCAATTTCATTAATTCAATTTCATTAACACTTAATGAATTATATACAATCAACTAACAATCATATAACAACCAATGTATATTAATTACAACCAAATTCCTTTGCTTATATTCATTCAATTTGGTTTAACACCATTACTTTCAATTGGTTCAATTAAATTGATTTTCATTCAATCATTCAACTTTCAATAACATTAGATTTTAATGAATTATCACTTACATTCATTATTTCATATCAACTTAATTCACATTCAATTGATTTACATTCAATCCATTGATTCAATTTAATTACAAAAGTTGAATTTTATTCACATAAGTTAAGTTCACATTTATTTAATCCACTTGATTATTTACTTCGATACCAAAATCAATTACATTCAACATCTTCTAAGTTATATTCCATTTAACTTTAAATTCATTTTTATTAACAACTCATATTGATAAATATATTCATATAGTTTCACTTCTCATATATATAAGTTTATTTCACAATTGTAAATCACGTTAATTATAATTCAATTCTTATAATTCATTTGCTTATACAATTCTTCTTTTATTTAGATTATTCAAACAACTAAACAATCAACTTATATACACTTTAATAATTCTGAAAAATTATTTTCTTTATATACAAAATATACTCAAGGCAAAATTATTTCATTTACCCAATTTTAAAATCAATATTGTGTTGAATTGTTCTGTACAAGAGTTTAGAAACCCCTTCGATTCAGTTTCGAGGCTGCGCCGACGAAGGTTCATATACCACTCAACAAACCAATCATCACAATATAAAACAATTTTATATTCACTAACAAATACGCTCTCATAGCTATTATTACACTCAAACTCATTCTAGAGTACTGCTGACTCTATCTCTAATGAGTAATACCCAACAGAACCATGGTTGTCGCTTAACCATAAGCTCTGATACCAAATGTAACGCCCCGGAAATTTTCGACTTTCGAAAATTCAACATCGATACTCACTTTATCGACTGCCGAGAAATCGAAGGCCAAAAACCCGAAATGTTATGGTTTAAGAAAAATAATTTAAAACAGAGAAAGAGAGAAGAAGGTAGAAAATAGAGAAAATAGATAATAGAGGAAAAAGAAGATAGAAAATAGAACGGAACAGAACACAACAGAACAATAACAGAATCTCACAATTCGCAGCGGAACAATATATATAATAAATGAATAATCTTTAAACAAAGAACTATATCAGTTATTACATTTTATACATTTCATTACATTACATCATATCATCAGAGTGTACAACAACAAACAACAAACAATGCAGCAGAAAAAGAAATACTATATACTAGTAATACGCCATGCCATCCAGCTTGCCTCCAACAACTCCAGAATATCCTGATAAACCTAACTCTTGACTGCCCGTATAGAAATTGGTGGGCACCCAGAGTTTAGGAAGGAAAACAATAAACTCCGAGTCAGTCATGTAACTGGTGTGAGAACTCAAACCAGTTTATTTATCTTTAAAATCAAAATAGAGGAATATTTTTAAAGTCAATTCGCAATGTTTTTAAAAATGAGACTACCATAAGGCCTCCCGCACACACACACAATGCAAACGCAGAATCGGAGGAGATTTCTCCTTATGATAGTCAAAGATGCTTGATACGCATTTAAAATAACATTTGATATTATTACTAGTGCATAGTGTAGAGAAAAATTCATTTCGAAAGTAGAATATAAATCTTAGCCAGCACAGACATTCCGCACTTATGCCTACTATAGCTACCATGTTCAATAGCAGGTTACTGCCACATTCCATAGCAGGTTATACAACTAAAACCGTACAAGTCTCGTATTGTTTCTTTGGATTTCCAACGAATGATCAGGCCAAGGAACTTCCCATTGCCACATGAGAATGCCTCTGGATGGACCTCCCCGAGAACCAAACCGGATCTCTACCAACACAAGGACGGGTTACCCCTAACTGAGTAACAACTGACCGAATATGCCATCCCCCGGTCCTTTGGGACCTTTCACCGAGCGCTCGTAATCAATTCACACAATCATAACAAAGTGTTTTCAACATGAGTAAGCATCTGGGCTCCATACCATGATACCACCCTTTTCCAGAAGGAAATGCACACATCCTAAGGGGCGCTACCCCTCATAACCTTGCCGCATCTTTCCTGTTTTGACCATTCACGGGGTGTAAGGCTCGACGAGGTCACGTCCACAAAAACATACTTTATACAAAAGCCATGCTTTGGGTCAACAAATGATCATAGAAATGATCACCAGGATAGACGATCAAATAAACGATCCTATCACAAATAATCAACACAATGATCATTTCACAGCAACACTCAGTATATCACATTACCAAATTGGGAATATATCGCTGATAACCTTCAACTACATAACCTCTGAGCTCATACATCTCAGAGAAGGGTGTTAAGCTAAAAGAATAAATTCTTCGCCACCAACAGAAATATATTTGAATGAAATCGGCTTTATATCTCAATTTGTAATGTCAGACATACAATCCATACAAGTCTATTCCGGGATCGAACAAAACCGAAGGCACTTACAAAGAAGTCCTTGCAATCCGGATATTCACAATCCTGATCGGATTCACCATCACATATGGAGAACTCTATACCGGAGCAACTCGGTGCGGAGTCAATCGACAGGTCATCCTATCACTCTCGCAAATACTGGGTCTTTAACACCGATCTTCAATGCAATTCACAACGACGTATCACATATTCGGAATGGGTTATACGACCCCATGGTCCTTTCCCGGTTAACCCGAATAGTGAGCGCTTATTCAAAAATAAGTGTGGCATTCACAATCAAACAAATCACATCAAATACCCATTCAAAGGGAAATATTGATAGTCGGTTATTGAACTATCAATGGATATGCACACATCACCAGTTTCCAAATAATTTTTCAAATTATTTATTTTCCAAAATATGTTTACAAGATATATAATTTTCACACTTCAAAAATAAATCAATATTTATTTTTAAACAAATTCCCCTTTCTTTTATAAATTCCATAGTGAATTTATATTTCAAAATATCTATGAATATACGATTTCCATTATTCATTTCAATTTATCTTCAAAAAGATAAATTCTCAAAGTATTCACTTTATATTGGAAAACATTTCCATACTTATTTAATAAGTAATTCACAAATTTTATTTATTCTCAACACTTAGAAAATATTCAATATACTTAAATCGAGATTAAGTACATATTTCATTCTTTAAGGAAATCATTCTCTTAAACATATTTATTTGGGCCAAAACGAATGTTACGTAAAACATCGTTACGACAACCCAAAATCACTAGTATAGGGATTCGAAATTAAAATAGATATATAAATCCCAATACTATTACAAAATATTTCCTTTCGGAAATCACTTACTATAACAACAGTGTTATAGTCCACCATTTCCTTCTATTTCTCAAAAACGTCTATTTCAACAATGAATGTTGAAATCTATGGTTTCGAATCTTAACATAATTAAAACATCGTTAGATCGTTTTAATTCTATTTAAAACATCTAATCTAAACATTTTCTTTAACATATTATTCACTATTCAAAAACGTGAATATACTATGTTAACCAATTTCATCCTTTCTATTCATTTTATTTTAAAGGATTATTCACAGTCAAAAATGTGAATATAACTCCATTAATCGGTTTCAACAATTTACTTATCAAAATAAGTCCTTTGCGGATTTATAAAACAACGTTTATAAATTTCATTTCTATTTATTTTATAACATCTCCTTTTATAAATTCCTTTATTAACCTATTCACTTTATAACTCAATTATAAACCAAAGATTCATATTATAAGTTAAATGCTTATAAAACGATTATTTTACAAAATCGTTCTTTTAAACTTCCCCAAATTATAAACTAAAGGTTCATATTATAATTTTACTTATAATTTATTTGTTTGAAAAATCGTTCCTTTGAACTTCATAATTATAAACCTTATAACTTATAAGATACGATTATTTATCCAAAACCATTCTTTTAATGACTTTATAAATTTTATAAAACTACTGCTTATAAAATTCCATTTATAACTTCACCGTTTATAATTCTATAAATTCCATTCACTTATGCAATCTATTTTCACTTCATTCAAACACTTATAAAAACTTGTTTTATAATGTCAATATTTCAATTTATAAATATCCATTTATAAATCTCTTAATATAAATCAATTTATATTATTCTTTAAAACGTCTTTAATCTCCTTTATTATTTCACCATTTTGATTCATAAAATAATTAAATTTTATAAATCCTATATTTAAACTTTTCACAATAAATTCTAAAATCCCGATTAAACTATTTTTTTAAAATCATTAGCATCATATTCTCATAAATCAGTTTTTAACTATATTTCTCAAAAATCATAATTTTTATAACTTTAAAAATTATAACGTTTATTTATTTAAAATGGGATCAATTCCAAAATTATTTTATAAACGTATACTTTCAAAAATCACTTTGAAATCATTTTAAAATTTCAAATTTGGTCCAATGATGCTACACACCAAATAGTCAATCACGACAACAACGATATCATATATCGATATGATAATCAATCAAATGTCAAAATATCTGAAATCAAATAAAAACTGTCGAGGAATCCAGTTGGATCCCTCCAACCTGTTTTCCTGCATCCAAAAACATTAGCACAATACCAATTTCGCTCCAGTACGAAATTATCGCGGTATATGGGATTTAAATATTATCCGCTTAATAGACGGCGCAATAGGGTCTCATCCGCTAAACAAATGCGGGAAATCAACAACTCCAATATATACATATGCCAATATATATATTGCTATTATATATAATACCAATTTGACTGTTTATGAAATATTCGCGGTATATGTTTTTAATAAATAACATCCGCTTACTAACGGCGTATAATGTCTATTTTAACAATCAATAGATAACAATCATCATTCAAACATGCATTCAAATATTTTAAATCTAACTATTTAAAATAAAATCGAAACTGATTCGATTGAGTGAGAAGTTCTCACCTTGATTTCAATTTCGTTTTAGCAATTTATTTCGAATAAAATTAAACGGATGTTTAATTTTACCCAAAATTCTCACTAACTCCAAACGACTCCAATCCAACTCCATCGCGTAGTACTCGTCCATACGATTCCAACGCAACTGGTTTCACGCGTTTTCGACCTCGTATGAAAAAGTTATGATTATTTGAAGTTTAAACACGATTTTAACTATAATTTACAACATTTATTAACTAATTTTAACCTAGCAAGATCATGGTCTTTAGATCCTACACCAACACATCACAGTCGTGCGCAACTTTTCCTTCTTCCCCTTCGTTCATCTACAGGCCGAACTCAAACCCATCAAGCACAAATTAGGTTTTCAAATTCGAGCCTCCTCGCTACACTAAACCTCATCACACCACCGCCATGTCGAAGCCCATTGCAAGAGCTAACTCCACCACCCTCAGCATGAAGCTCGGCCACCTGATGCGCCTTGAAATGCGTGCGCAACCTGAAACAATCGGCCCCCCGTATCTCCCTCTACGCTACACGAGACACGATCATCACCTTATAGATTTAAAGCCCTCGTTACCCTCTACAATGTTGTAGTTAACAACTTTGGCTAGAACTTCACGGATTGGAAGTAATTGAGGAATGAATTTCGAAAAATTCTGGCCGTTCATGGGGTGCTGGCGGCTAGGGTTTTAAATTTAGGTTTTATATTTTTTTTTCTAATTTATGAAGGGTGGTGGTGCTATTTATAGAGAAACGAACGAACACTATTCATCCGAGAATTCCGAACTCCGATTTACCGCGTTCCAGACACAATGGAATAGGTTTCGGAAGCTAATTCGATCATATGTGCGAGATATGGCAACAAACGATCGATTTAATTTAAACCGATTTAAATCGATTTCTAGGCGTTTTAATTCGTACCGGACAAACGGTAAATCCAATTAACACGAAATTTGAAACCTTACAATAATATCATATTACGGATCCGATGAAATTGGTTTCGTCGAAATCCGAGACTTTTTGAAAAATGGCTATTTAACTTGGCAAATTAATATTAAAAACAATTCGATGCGTTTCGAGCTGCCACGATCAAACGATAACTCCGATTGACACGAAAATTGAAATCCGGTAATAACTAACTGTTACGGATCCAATGGAACTGGTTTCGTTCAATTCTGAGACTGTTCAAAAATTGACTATTTTTACTAGTCGATTTAATATTAAAATATTCAATTTTCACAAATAAACTTTTAATTCGATTTAAAAAGTTCTAAAATATCATTCTAACTTCAATATGATAAAATAAAATTTTACAAATCAATTTCAATCATATTTAACTCAACTTTCAATTATTTCCATAATTTAACATATTAAATTATCGATTTAATTATTCAATTAAATCCAGTAATTCAAATAAAAATTTATTCGACTTATAAATTTCACTTATTAATATCTAAAATAAATTAAATATTCAAATTTTAATAAATAAAAATTCTGGGTCGTTACAAATATGACTTTCGATTTTGTTCAAAACTTGACTCATGGCTTTACAATTTTTGATGTATTATGAAATATATAAATTCCTTGACTTTGTTCGAAACTGCTACTAAAACATGCCTTGATTTTGACTTGGGGTCTTGGATGTTAGACTCTTGAGTTTAATCTGTTTTCTCCATGTATGTATGATTCTGACTTGCTTGTTGCATTTCTTTGTAAAATTATTATCACTTGATTTTCAATGCACTTGTTCTCTCTGTCCATAATCACTTGAAGTCAAGTTGTACTATGTTGAGTATATTTCTATCCTCTTCCTTAAAATTGTATGATTTCATATGATGTACATCATGTGTATACATACATATATGTATGTATATATGTGTATTTCCTTAGCATATTTGGTTACATTGAACCGTTGTCTGCATTGCTTGATGCTCTAACTTGATTTGTGAGCATGTCTGAACTGTTATATGTGTGTACTCATGCCTGAGTATATCTGAAGCTTTCCATTTTATTAGTCCGATGCATAGAGGTCTAGTTTCACTTGAAGTGTATTTTAGTCTGGTTCCATTTGTATTGTTATGAAGTCTTGTTGCATAGATTTATTGAGCTGCATGCTCTAATGCTCATGTTAACCCATCTGAGCTTGTTGTTATCTACACTGGTCTGAACTTGCTTTGCATATCCATATATCAGTTCCTTGTATTCATCCATGTTGAACTGCTTGAATATTTTGCTTTGTACTCTGGTATCAATTCTAGTTATTTATGTATATACATGGTGCACTTGAAACTGAACTTTTCATTCTTTTTGCTTGGACATTCTGTTGGGTTGATTTGGTTCTGGTGCACTTTGAATGTTGGTCATCTCCATTTGAATACATACATACATTTATTTATGTATATATGTGTGTGTTTATGTAATCTGGTTTCAAATGGAGCTGCTGTTGTCATTGTCTTGTTCACTGCCCTGATCTGGTTGAATATTATGTTGCATTGCTTTGAGTCATTTCATTTACCTGGCCTCATGTTTGTATGCATCCATTTGTCTGGTTTTATATGAACTTGTTACTCTGTTATAGACTGGCTGCATGGCTGACCATGTCTTATTCTACTTCGAGTTAAATTGCCCTGGCTTTCACTGCATACTTGAGTTTGGCATTTGAAGTCTGGTCATTTGCACTTCAGTTGAATCCGGCTTTTTCTTGGGTTTGACCTCGTGCTCACCTGTCCTTGCTATTTTAACAAACAAGTGTATATCGGTGTGCACGACTTTGTGGCATGTATAATGATACACTGTGGATGTCACAAATTATTCATGTAAGATGGATTAAAAATAAATGATGACAAACAACCCAAATAACTGAGGCAAATAGTATTTTCAAAACACACACTTTATTTTGCACTGCAAAATATTTTAATTTTCAATTTTACCGCGTCGGTGTTTATTTCGCAGATAGTCCAGATATTGGATAAAGGCTGGAACAGAGTTGAAGATCAAATACAAGTGAGAGTGAATTATATAGTGAGGTGAACTGTATAGTGACAATTGTTCTATAACTGAAATTGTATTGTAATGGAAAATGTGTAAATGTAGTGAGAGCTCAAATTTGTACTATTTGAATTTGTATAATATTTGTTGAATAAAATATTTGTTTAAATATGAATTATGGGTTATCTATTTTATTCAACAAATGTTTATTTAATTATATGGAAAAATGAAATAGTATAATAACAAATACTTTTAAACAAATATATACATATACATATATATATATATATATGTTTATTATCATCAAACAAAATTTATAGGCTGTTGTATTCTACATATTTGACACCGAGCATCGCACTCATTTATTTCAAGTAGACTAGTAGATGACTTATATTTAGAGACTAGTATAGTAATAGACCCCGTTGCCAATTTTATATGACTATTTGTCTACTATTTGTAGAGATTTGAAAATGTATATTTTTGATGCCAAATTCGATTACGATGCTTATGTTTCAGGATTTTCAGGTGTGAGATAATTTTGGGAATGGACTGGATGACTATGCATGGAGTGGTACTAGATTGTGATAGGAAGGTGGTTCGTTTGAGTACTTATAAAGAATGCAGCGTAGAGGTTTACTACGATCCCAAGAGTTTTGTTATGTTGAGTTACCTATATTCCCTTGATGTATCATATGATGTGTTAGCTTCAATAACTATAGTCTAAGATTACCCGGATGTGTTTTATTAGTTTCCAGTCTTTCAACCAATTGGGAGATTGATTTTTGATTCTATCTTGAGGTAAATGCTATAATCACTGCCTTACTGTAGGGCATATAGCTCTGAAAGAAAGACACAAGCTAAATAAGCAATTAAATGAATTGGTGGTGAAGGGCTTCATCTGAAAGAATGTTTTAGAGTGGGGAGCAATAGTTGTCTTTGCTGCTAAAATAGATGGCTCTTCAGGGCTTCGCCTGGATTATCAAGAGATAAATAAACTGATAAAGAAGAATCATTATCCACTATCTCATATAAACAACCTAGTTAATCAGCTAGTTAAGGAAAAATTATTCTTCCAGCTTGATTTAGCTATTGGGTTCCTTTAGTTACGTATAGTTGAAAATAGTATTCAAAAAACTTCTTTTCACACACCCAATAGACTTTACTAGTGGTTAATCATGCCATTTAAACTGACCAATGCACGTGCATTTTTTGTTGACCTCATGTATAGAGTCTTTAGAGGGTTGCTATAGAAGTTTGCTGTGGTATTTTTTAATGACATACTTGTCTATTCGAAAAGCAAGGAAGAGCACAAGTTACATTTAGAGGAAGTGCTCAACACTTTCCATAGACATAAGCTAAAGGTAAAATTTTCCAAATGCCACATCCTACATAAGGAGATTTTCTTTCTACAATATGTTGTCTCTAAGCATGGACTAGCAGTCGATCCTAGTAAACCAGCTAAAGAGGTGAGAAGCTTTCTTAGTTTGGTGGGCAACTATAAGAAGTTCATTAAGGACTTCGCTAAGATTTATACACCATTGGCTCGCCTTACCAAGAAGAATCAAGTTTTCTCATGGAACTCGGAGTGTAAAGATGCTTTTATTAACTTGAAGGAGTTGTTGATTAGTGGACTTGTTTTGGTACTCTCTGAAGGTATGAAGGCATTTGTAGTATATACCAATGCATATGGCACAAGATTTCACGCCGTGTTGATGTAGGATGGTAGAGTTGTTTGCCACGCCCATCGACAATTGAAAGTTCACAACGGAAACTATCCAACCCATGACCTTAAATTGGTAACCATTGTTTCCACCCTCAAGTCATCGAGGCATTATCTTTTTAGGGAGCGATTGAGCTATTTATGGACCATAAATCTTTGAAGTTTTTATCCTTCCAAAAGAATTTGAATTTGACGTAGTAAAGGTGGATGGAGTTCTTGGATTCATAAGACTTTAGTATCTCATACACTCTAAGTATGGGTAATGTTGTAGCCGATGCCTTTAGTAGAAAGCATGCGATGCTGATCCCTATGTTCTTGGAATAGAAGCATTGGAGTTTATTTCTGCATTCAAATTTCGACCTACATTAGACATCACACCAGGATTGTTAGCAGTTTTAGATGTTCGGATTTCACTTATAGACCGTATCGATTCAAGTCTGGAGAAGGTTATAGAGTTATTGATATTTTTGAGAAGCTAAACAAAGGAGAGCACTTGAGTCATTTAGATCATTATTCTATTGATCCAAAAGGATGGTTGAGAAGGGATGGAAGATTGTGTGTTCCTCTCATTAAGGAAATAATTGATATGGTGCTAGTGGAATCCATCTATTCTAGGATGACCATTCATCCCGTTAGTGAAAAAATGTATCGTGGCATGAAGAGAATGTTTTACTGGCTAAGGATAAAGTTACATATAGTGGAGTTTGTTTCCAAGTGTATGACTTATCAAAGAGTAAAAGCAGAGAAGAAGAAGTCCGGTGGATTATTTCAACTTTCGGATGTCTCGTGGTGGATATAAGAGAGTATCTCTATGGATTTTATTGATGGGTTGCCAAAGATCAAAAAGGGGAATGAGAGTATTTGGGTCATCGTTGATCGATTGACCAAATGCACTCATTTCATTCTAGTTAGGAGAACGAGAACAACTGCATCTTTGGCGACCTTATATATGAGGGAGGTGGTTCAACTATATGGAGTTCCTTCCAGCATTATTAAAGATCAAGATTGACTTTTACTAGTGAGTTTTGGAGGAGTCTTTAAGAAGAATTAGTTACTGGACTAATTCTGAGCACAACATAACACCCACATACAGATGGAGGAAAGTGAGGGTGAATAGGATATTAGAGGATTTGCTAAGGATAGGTATTTTGGATTTTGGAGGTTCTTAAGAGGATCACTTTCCATTAGTGGAGTTTGCATATAATAAAAGCTATCAGGCGGATATTGGAATGGCACCATTCGAGGCATTGTACGGGAGGCCATGTAAATCGCCATATTTATGGTGGGACACTACTGATAGGATCATTTTAGACCACACATGTTAGAGAGATCTTTGAGAAAGTATATTTGATTCATGAAAGAATAAAAGCTACAAAGGAAAGGCAGGATAGGAGGTGCATGGAGTTGGAGTTCATGGTGGACAACATGGTCTTTGTGAAGATCTCGCCGCTTAGACATGTTATGAGGTTTGGTAGTTTAGGAAATTTGAATTGAGATTTGTAAGGCCTTTTTCGATCTTGTAGAGAGTAGGGAAGTTAGCTTGTAAAGTGGAGCTTTCTAAAAAGTTGGCGGAGATTCACAATGTGTTCAATGTGTCACACTTGCGATGGTGCTTATACATTTCAGCTATCGTGGTTGAGCCAAGTAAATTGGAAGAAATTGAAGTAGAGAGAGTCACTTTTTTACCATGCACCTACTTGTATTATTGAGCAAGAAATAAAGAGAGGATCCAATTGAGAGCACCTGAGAGCCAAAAGGAAAAGGTCCAATCTACCTATCCATGGCTCTTTTTGGTATGTTTCCATTCAAATTAATAAAATTACTTAAATACACAGTACTCAGCTTAGTGCATTCCATAGGTAGACTGGTATATAAATGTTAGGCATAGATGTGAACATGTCGCTAGGATGTGTTTTGGGTGATGGTTGCTAATCGATGTACTTTATTAGCTAGTATTGCACATTAGGATATTGTTTATGTTGGCTTATGACACACATCACATTAGCCACTTTCTTTTATTGGTTATATGCATATGGATGCTACACTTATGCATATGTATTGAATGATTGCTAAATCATATAGAATTGTAAGTATTTAGGGCATTGCATACATTTTGGATATATGGCATAACCACTTGCATTCCTTGCATTATCAACATGCTCATATGCATTCCATACCTATATGTACATGTTTCTTAAGAATTTAAAACTAAGAACAATGGTTGCAAGTGGTTGATGGTTGAGAGATAATTGTAGATATTGGTTGCATAGTTACATTTTCATCCTTGGAGATTTCGGAGACTAAATTCTTTTAAGATGGGAGAATGTAACAAACTGAAAATTTTAATAATAAATTAAAATACAAATAAGAAAAAGAATGCAATTTTACATAAAAGGCAAAAATAATAATTTTTTTTACAGATTTTGGACTTATGCCTTGGAACTAGTTCCATTATGTCCAAAATGTCGTTTAAATTCAAAAGCACATCTAACTTGCTAATTTATGAACAAAGTGAATATTATGGGAAATGCAACTAATGGTGTGAAATCTGCACCTCTAGGCATGCTTAAAATGCGTCACGTAGAGAAAGGCAGATCGTCGGGATTTTAAAAAATTTAACATCTCAGAGACTAAGATAAATAGATATAATCTAAGATAAACTAACTGTCAAATATGTATCACTGCGGAAGAAATAAGACATGTAAATATCACATAATATATTAGTCTCGGAAGATATCGATTTGTAGTCGTAGAAAAATATCAGTACGTGATTCAAATTAGAGCACATAGCAAAATATCATTTATAGTCAGATACAAGAAAATAATTGTATTGATATGATAAAATGACACATGAAAAAAAGATGTGGTATAAGTAGACCTCGAGAAAAGCATGGCTCTCTCTAAGTACCCAAAATAGGTAAATCACCTACTCCTCCGTCCATTAATGATGGAGAAAAAGATGGAAACGAAATGAGTCAAACAAAGTCTAGTAAATGAGAATAAGATTAATAAGTGATTATTAAGTGCAATTAGCTTTAAATCAACTCTAAGAGATATATGATGTGTAGAAAGTGTCCATGAACTTTTAAGGTCAACACCTGAGGATTCTTATCTAACACAATAAGTAGAACCTACTGACTTAACCTCCCACTAATGATCGGCCAAAATGGAAACTGCTTTCCCACTATAATTGTACCAATATGCCTCTTATAGTACTGCACTAGGATTCATTCCATAGAAAACCCCATTAGTACCAGGCTCCGATATAATCAATATCTATAGTCACTTATTGCACTACACCGACGTCCACCTGTAGTATGTTATGCCAAAAAACATGCATACCTAGATCTCCCGTTAGTATTGGACTCTCCCAGAACGAATCTCCGACAGCGCTACACTCGCCCGCATGGAATACCACTGAGCCTATGTGAAATAAATTGCCGTAATTAACTTTGTTTATGCAATATGCATTTCCTATACCAAATTAACTATTGCAAAATATATATTCGCCTATATCAATATCAAACATTATGAAATACTTAATTCCAATTAGCTCAATCACCGGTTTAATAATTACACAATTTCTTACTAAGTTATATAATTTTAATTCACTTAATTGGGCCTTAGGCCAAAGTCAAATTTATGCATTTTTCATTCAAATGGTCGACACAAATAAACCCCAAGTCGACCACTACCGGTTGACTGTAACACCCTAAATTTTGACAACATTATTCAGGAGATTTATTTAGAATAAATCAAATAGAATGTAGAGAGATAAGGAGATTGAGGTAGGTCAATTATTATTAGTGGTCGCGCTTATTTAAAATGAATGAACTTAAAAATGGTTAAGTGTTAGCTAATTTAACATAAGGGCATTAGAGTAAATTTCCATCCATGTTTCCCACCTTTATACTATTATCCCCTTAGCCACATACGTTCATTTTATCATAAGAAAAAACAAACTTTAGAAAGAAAATATTAAGGTCGGCCATCAGGAGGAAGATAAGAAGAGAAATCCAAGTAAAAGCTTAGTATCGAGCTAGAAGAAATCAATCTCAAACAATCTTCAATTTCCTTATCCAATCTAAGGTGAATAATAATCATAACATCTCTATTTTGATTTCTATAATCTTATGTTTTCGGATTTAAGGGTAAATTCGCTTTTTATGATATATTGTATGATGATATGCTTGATTTATAATTTATTAGTTTAAATAAGATTGTTTAAAAGAAGAATATGCAGGGTTTTGGGGAAAAACCAAGGTTAAATTATTCCTAAATGCCATGGGAAAATTTTATGTTATGAGAAACATGATTGTGGTTGGGTTTCAATTTTTATAATTTCCAAGCCATGGGGAATTACTTATGAATTTTCAAAGGAAAATTTTGATTGGGTTTATAAATTTATTTCAGAAATTATATTAAGAATTTGGGTCAAAAATCTTGATACGTTAGGCAACATGACTATAGTGAATTTCTAGAATTTTTGGAGATTTTTACTAAATGAATTAGTATGGAAATTAAATTAACTTGAAAGGAGGACCCAAATGATTTAATTGTTTTGTTAATGAAAAGGGCTTATTTTTTAAATGTTAATTGAGTTTAGATATAAGAAAATTGCGAAAAATGTTAGTAAAATAATTTGAAAGTATAAGTAACAATCAAGTGTTTACATTTGGGCAAGTTTGTTACAAAAAGTTTACTTTATTTGGTAAAAACAGCCTTTTACTCATAAAAGTAGGTTCCGCCTCCTTTGGAAGGAACTTTCGACCCAGAGCTTCTGCCTCCGACCTAGTCTAAACCTTCTAGGTCGAAACCAGTAAACCAATAAACATGGTATCAATTAGCTGGTAGGTAGTGAATTGGAGAAAGGCGGAAGGTAGGGTATCGAAACGTAGCTTCTAAAGGGGTTAGTTCCTTTGTTTTGTTTGGTTCTAAAAAAAACGCTTGACTGTTTACAAAAGGGGTTCGAATTTGTTGAAACCAATGGTTTTGAAAGAGTATTTCTAAAGAAGCTTTCGAAGGAGAGCTCCCGCCTTTGTTTTCAAGTTGTAGCTTCCGAAGAAGTTACTTAGTTTTTATTTAAAGCTTTCGAAAGTGGTAGTTTCTGCCAAATCGAAACCCTTATGTGTTTAGATGCCTTTCGATGGTATTGAAGACATCAATGCTATGAAAGGTATTGTTGTTTTTTTAAATATAAGCCACTTCCTATAGCTTTCGAAAGGGGTTAGGGATTTCGAAGGCAATGGTTTCGAAAGGGATTTCGAAGCCAACATTCAATTGTTATACACAGATGTTTTAATGCTTTCGAAAGGATGGTTTTAGTAGGTTAATGGTGACCCTAGAAACTGTAAATATGAAATGGAGTCAATTAAAACTAGGATAGGAAATCCAAGATGTTTCTATGTATGCATATCATCATAATGTTTTAAAATGCTATGTTTTAACCATTGTGGATGCAGGAGCATGGTATATGATTTTATAGAGATTTTAGGATACTAGTGAAGGGAAAACCCATTCCGTTAAGCAACATGGTCTCACTAGATATCTAAATGGATTGAGATGTTAGATTACTAGTGAAGAACCAGCTAGGTTAACCCAATAGTGAGTACAAATTGATTAAACTCCTAAATGAGTAGAATTTCATCCAGGAAGTCAGGGAAACCAAAATATAAGGTGCCTAAACTTTGAAGTTGTCCATGAGATAGGTTCAAAGTAAACCCATGAAAACTATGATTAGGAAGTTATTAATGGTAACCAACATGTTCATAGTAAACCCATGAAAACTATGTATTATGGATGGTTGGCAAAGGCTAATTGTTTGTAGTGTACCCATAAAAACTATACCCAAATTACGTATTAAAATCGGTCAAAAGGTTCCTACTCAACCCATGAAAACTAGGATAAGAAAGAAGTTAGTGGAGGCATCAGTAGGTTCCTAGCCAACCCATAAAAGCTAGGCTAAGAAGGGAGCTGCTGGAATAATCCATAGGTTTCTAGTCAACCCATGAAAACTAGGATAAGAGATGAGTTATTGAAATCACCAATAGGTTCAGGAGAACCCATGAATTAATTAAGTTATTTTGCAGGGCCTATAGGTTCTTAGTGATCCAATGAAAACTAATAGGTTAATGGTGACCCTAGAAACTATAAATATGACGGGGAGCTAATTAAAATCGGGATGGAAAATCCAAGATGTTTCTATTTATGCATATCATCATATTGGTTTAGAATGCTATGTTTTTAACCACTGTGGATCTAGGAGCATGGTATATGGTTTGATAAAGATTTTAGGATACTAGTGTAACGACCCATAAAATTTTGTTAATTTTTAATGGTTTTATTTAGCGTATTTAATTTGATTTTTGAGAAATTTTAAATTATAATATTTTGAAATGAAATTTTACATTTGGATTACTGTAACGACTCGGGATTTTGGACACCTCGAGTTGTGGATATTATTTATAATATTTAATGACATTGCATTTTAATATACAATATTTGCATTAATCAATGATTTATCATTACATACATATATATATATATATATATATATATAATTTTCTAAAATCAATATAACTGGGGTTTTCAAAAACTATATTAAATTGTTAAGTTGATTTAAATGAAATTTCTTAAAATTATATTTTGTTTCAAAGTAAAATATGTATATATTGTTTAGATTTAATATATGTAATTGTTTCAAGGACAAATATATATATTTATTCTAAAATTGAAATATAATAAGAATTTAAATTTATTGTGAATTCATTAATTTTATATATAGAATGATAAATTTTTATGTAATAAAATTAGATGAAAATTCTTAGTGAAAGTGTTATACTTTGATTTGGTATATACCAACAATATTGTTTATATTGAATAGAATAATTTTAAGTTTCTTTAAAAATATATGTACTTTGAACAAGGCAATTATATATATATATATATATGTTATGATAAGCTAAAAGAAAATTTATAATAGTCAATTGAGAGAAATGTTATAAATTGATATATATATATATATATATATATATATATATATATATAAATCACATAAATAAGTAAGAGGAACTATTTATACATAAATATTAATGAATCTTAGTTGTTTGAAGTTATATATTTTTATATTATAGAGGGGAGAGTGACTTGATTTATTTTAAAATTTAATCTATGGTATAGATTATTATTTTTATCAAAGTGCCACAATGTCATAACCCATTTTTCCATACCAATTTAAACCGACTTTGATCCACTCTTGTCAGCTAAATCGTATGGAAAGACGGATAATGAAAGAAAGAAAGAAGATAGAAATAGAAATAAGATAGAAGAAAAGAGAATAAATCAGAATCTCACAGCGGAACGAATAATTTATAATATGAACAATCTTTACATGAAACCAAAACTGTTTCCTTTATATAACATATACAGGTTTTACATCAGAATTACAACCATACAACTCGGACGGTTATATCAATCTTGTCCTTACAATCATAACCACAAGGCCAAAGGATTACATATAAACAATTACGAGAAATACGTCTCCTGATCCAACTCCTCCTTCTGAAGCTTCCACTCTTCTAGTTAAACCTGGAAATATACTCGGTCTGACCCGAGCATATAGGAAAACACCAAAGCCCGAGTCAGTCTGGTATACTAGCGTGAGAAAACACAATCAACTTGATTTTTAAATTTTAAAATTTCCTTCTGAAAACAAAAGCATCTCGTAAGACCATGCCACAAATAAACATGTCGAGTTTTTACCTTACGATGGCTAAAACATTTTTATGAAATCCTTTGATATTATAATAGGGTCTATATACAAATACTAATTAAAATAGCCGAAATTGTTACATTATTAAATTCCATCTACTAGCCACAGAGTGGGTAATACAAACAAAACTCTACAAGGCGCGTAGGAAGAATGAATTTCCAACTAATGACTAGGCATTGGGGTACCACCTGTCACCGTACGTGGCCTAGATCACTGTAACATCCCGCCTTTTTGCACACTTTAAACCGACACACGTGCCAATTCAAAGCATACGCAAGGGCGGATTGTTATGGGGTAAATAAGAAAACAGAGAAGAAATAAAAACAAAAACAGAATCTCACAGCGGAAGGATAAAATATAATAACAAATATACAGTTCATAAACAGTTTACAAAAGCTTGATCCTTCTTTTACAATAAATATCAGAGTTACACATACCAATACAAGCAATGCAGCGGAATAGAAAGAGTGTGGTGTAATACTATATATAACATAATACTTATTCTTCGTCTTCGTCCTCCAAAGCTAAAATCTGCTATCCTGAAATGCTCGGACTGACCCGAGCGAATTTGAATAGACAAAAACACCCGAGTCAGACTAGAATATCTTATGTGAGTTAAATAAACAGAATATAAATATGAGTACAGTAACTCAAGAGATGTTCGGGATTTACATCTCCTAAGGATCCGTTAAACTATTTACTATGTAGTATATTGCGCTATTATAATAGTGTCTATTTATAAAATAAACTTACTTTTAAATAGCGTTAAGGCTTTACATTTTCCACCTTAACACGTAATAGTCCCAGTAGTCCGTCCAATATCATAGCCCCTCCTGATCGGGAAGCCACTAGAGGATACCACACGGGCTACGGGAGAAAACCAAACTCGTACAAGGCGCGATATGGTAGGTGACACGGCACAACTAGGCAATGCCAGGGTAGATATACCAATTGCTATCCAGGCTGGTGGAAACGCGTAGCCGCAGTTACCGCCCACCTCGGACTAACTCCCCAAAATCAAAATATAGAAGTGGCCACTGAATCAAATCCAAGTCAAATTATAATATCGAAGAGGAGCGTCCGATCAGAGGAATGACCTCATTGGCCTGAGAATCGCTCCTGTTTTAGCCACCTTATGCCAACTCATGGGAGTTGGGTCCACGTATTTACCTTACAGGAAACGTCGCCACCACCTACTTCATTCTGGAATCTCCACCGCGTACACGGTTAGTCAAAGTGGTTTTCGGTATCGACAGAGAGTATGTCCATATCCGATCCCGGTCTCTTTGCCAACCAATCGTTATTATAACACCGCGGTCATTTAAAAATAGTTTATACTTTTAAAACCAGAATATAATCCATTTCAAACCGTAATATTACGATATCATTTCTTCTTTTAAAACCCAAAACAATATGATATCGTTTATCCCAAATAAAATTATTCCTTTCCAAAAAAATTATGTCACTTTTTATTATTTAATATCCCATGTAACCAATATTCTGTTTGTAACTTTCAACATAATTCTTCGAAAATCCATAGTATTTTAAAACCATTATTTTCAAAACTAAATGGTTTGGATATTCAACGGTATGCGAATTAAAAAGGTTTAACTTTACTGTTGCTTTACAAAGAAATAAATTACATGGCTTTCCAAATATTTCTTCTTTTAAAGTTAAACCAAAATCCAAAATATTACTTCAAGTCCCAAAACCATTTCAATTTTATATATATTTATATCCATTTTTGAGCATTAATATTTCAACTAAAGTTGGATTTTTATCCTTTCAAAATCAATATTCTTTTAATTAATCTTGACCATTCACATAAAATCCATAATTAATAAGACTTCAATTTCTAGTAAAATATATATATATATATATTTCCAAATTCAATTTTTACTAGAATATTCATTTCAAAATATTTTGGGAAAAATCCAATTATAAATATCATATCTTTAAAATTTCCAACTTAATATTTAAACATAGGATATAAATCATCAAACTCCATTTTCTTAATTTCTTCCATTTTCAATAAAGAAATTTATATTCCTTTTAATTTCAAAATTTCAACTTCATAGGTATATAAATATGAAATAAAATATTTATACAATATAAATTTAAGATTTATAGACCGTATTCAATCCAAACCATAGAAATCACATTAAAATAGTTATATATAGACCGCGGTGCCTGTATATAATTTTCTATCCTATGGTCAAGTGATACGGATATTTATCATTTCAATCCGCAATTTAAAAAAATAAAACTTTGCGGTTTTATCATTTCAAACCACAATCCCGAATGAAATGTAAAATGTATGCTAACTTGCAGTTTAATGATATCAAATAAAACATCCATTCAACAAAACATCCATCATCCAGTCACAAACATCAAGCAATATCAATCAATAACAATTATATATATGATCATATATAACAGGTGATAACTGGCAGTTTATTCAAATTAAATTTTTCAACTATTAATCTAACAATTTATATTCAGTGATAATTGACATAACTGTTAACTAGCAGTTCATATGCAACCAAAAATTTCTAACAGCCAATTAACACGCAATAAATCAATTAAATTAACAGTTACATTCAATAAAATGCAATTCAACAGATATGAATGAAATAACATGCCAAAAGATCATAAATAAATTTCTATTCATTTCTAAAATTTATTTAACAAACATAAAAGCTTCTAGTAGTTGTGAGTGGGTTAAAACACTCACCTTTTGAATTTAAATTGAATTCAAATCCAATTTAAACCCAAAAATTGGACAGTCTCCAAATTCATCCAAACCAGTGCCAAAACGTCAGAAATTCCGATACGATCCCAGCAAAACAAACCGCGCGTGAATCCGAGCTCGTATGCAAAAGTTATGAAAATTTGAAAAATGAAAAATTCTGGTCCTGGGTCGACTTCGGGGCGCCGCCTCATTTCCCCGATGCTTGCTTGGAGTTTTCGCCAAAACGACCCGGAGCGACCCGAGTCATTTTCTTCCTGACCCGAAGTTGCTCTAGGGTTTTCTCCTCTGAAACCCGAAGCGCGACCAGAAGCTGCTGCAGATGCACAATTTTTTTTTTTTTTTTTTTTTTTTTTGAAATAAAATTTGGGAATTAGGTTTTTTTCTGCCATTGGAATGAGGAGTTGAGAAGGAGATGTACGTATAGAAAAATGAAAATAAGGAGTGGCTAGGGTTTATAATCGCAAATATATAGACAGATAAAAGAAGGCTAGGTGGGTACGGATAACGAACGTGCTAAACGATAGTTGGCCCAAAAAGCCCGTTCTGCCTCCGGAGTCGAATTTGTTAAAACTATATATCCAAATAGGTGTTTCAAAATATTCTGAACGCGATGGAAAAAGTTTCGCGACAAATTCGATCGTATGAAGAAGTTATGCTAAAAAAATAAAAATTTCAAATTGATTTCAAAATGCGTAAATTTCAAGGCGTTTCGAGTCCGTACGATCAAACGACAAGTCCGATCGCAACGAAACTTGAAACTTTATTATAATTCACCGTTACGGATCCGATGAAACTAGTTTCGTCGAAATCCGAGTCCGTGACAAAAATGGCTATTTTTAATATTTATTAAATAAATTAAAATAAATCATAAAATCCAAATTTTCTTTCAACTTTAAATATTGGCCAAATTTCATTACTTATATAATCCAATCAATTCCCAATAATTTAGCAAGCTTGGATGTGAATTAAAATTTATAAGTATATAAATTTCGCAGTGTTAACCTCTGCGTTTTCTTATTATTTGGGAATTATAAATTTTATTCGCAAAACCCAATTATTTAATCATATACTTATACTCTCATCTTAAATCTAATTATATAAATAACTTGATTTCTATTATCCAACTCAAAATATATCAATTATTCTCCAACTACATAGTTAACGTTTCTTTTATATATCACTGTGGTAATATTTCAAAATGTTCATCTTTTGTTTGCATAAATTACTGTATTTAGATAAAATTGTAATTTTGGTAACTTATCACATAAATAACTTAAAACCTCAACTAATACATTCCACCTTTGTTTCATCTTATTCATTCACTCATCAATATTCCGTACTAACTACAAAATTTAGTGTATTCCTTTAAATTGATCAAAATAAGACTTATCAACTAATAGAAAGATTTACGTACAAAATTTATTGTCATACATCTAATTTACAAGCCTATACTTAATTATTATCCTACAATACGTTTTACGTTACTATAATGTTCATTCTTCCGTTCCTACGTTTCTATAAATTTATTCCTTTATAATTTATTTAACGCAACACTTAATCTACACCTATTGCGATGTTTCAAATTTACTTGAATGAACAATTTCTTTACTTAAAATAGTTGTTGTAAACTCTTAATTCCACATTTATAAGTGTATTATTATTTTCACTCAAATATTATACATATATATAGAGTATTGGGTTTTTATTTAATCATCATTTATCATATATATTAATTAATTAAATTCAATACTTAAGTCTGACTAAATTTATTCCCCAAATACACATTTACATTTCTCAACCAATAAATATAACCAATCAAATTCTCATTTTATTGAACCTTGGTCAATTCCACACGTTAATTTTACTTAAAGTCTCAATTAATTAATTTACCTCGGTTTCATTACCTTATTACCTTATATGCATAATTGACATGGTTATATCTTCCATTACATCAATAATTTATCATTTCATTTCTATGCAATATATACTCATCTTATTCCATTTATTTGGTTACTGCATTGAAATCTATTTATTAACCAATACTAACGTTATTATCATAAAAAAAAATTTGATTCCCAATTTTATTCAATACTTAGAACAAAAATTTTCACATTAAATCAAATCCTTCTATTCAAACTAAGTATCATGCTATGATAATATTTTACGTTGGTTACACTGAAAAAAAATCAACTTTTTATCGTTATCAATTAAACATACATTAATTGCACAAATTAAAGGAATTAATTGCCATTTATCAAATTAAATTTTTCATACATCAATCTATTTCATCTAAATCCTTACCTATGAATATTGCAACCTTTAATTCCATTAAATACCAATTAACCCAAATTATTTCATTTATTCTAAGTCATATCACTAAAATAATTCATCATAATAAACTTAAAATCTATACGTTTATTGATTTATTTCTATTTGTCTTATGTTAAATTCTAAATTTAGTAAGACAACCTAAAGTACTCCACTCAATCGACAGTCCCTTTCAATTGTTAATACGTACTTAAATTTCTACAGTTGTCTTCCATCTGCACTTCCGTTACTATGATAAAAATTAGTAACGTTTATGCCATCAATCCATCATAATTACTTACCCTTAATTGAGTTTGATTTCCAAATAAATTTGCTGACCCTTAATTAGACAATTTATAAAAGTTTGTCATCATACCTATAGTTCTACGCTTATGCTATGTCTTAAATTTCAATAAATTTATAAATTTTGAGATGTTCATTAGGGTTTACAAATTTATTGACTTGCAATAACAGGGTTTCTTAATCTATTCAATTTATCGTTCACAATCTTTTATTGCATTAAATTGGTTTAATATTCCCATATTAAATTTTATGTACAGGTAAGAATTTTTCTTTCTTTCTCTACTTAATTCATTTGAATTTTATTCAAATGTCTTTAAATAGGTTTCTAAGTCACTTCTATATAATTTATTCTAGCCTTCATTTTAATACTTATCTACCACCTTTATTCTTTCAACTAAAATAAATTACAAAATCCTATTAAACAAACAATTTTAAATGGTCGAACTTAACGGGTCGTTACAATCACAGTACCGAGGAGTATGCCCGCTCCCCTGCAACACAAGACTGGAATCATCCCTTACTGGACAGTTTCGAATAAGATCACCCCGCAGTTGGGATCAGCAACCGCACCACTAAGCCGAAATAAAAAGGGACATCTAGATAGGGATGACCTTACTCTCAAGTAGGGGCTATTCACGAAGCCTTGCTGCATAACTCCTGATTTTCAATCATTCTCGGTTGATGAGGCTCGAGGCTAAGCGTTACCTTTCTAGAACAAATCCCTTAGAATGCTCATCGTCCACCTGACAATGTTCTGAAAGCATTCGTCCATAGAAGTCCATTCCGGGTTCGAACGGAACCGAAGGCACTATTCCTACTACATCCATTTTGGAATCACCCTCAGGATTAGTAGCGAGTAGCCCTTGCACTTCACTGCTCCATCTTCGACTCCAAACTCTTGTCTTCATCTCTAAAACGTATTGTTGGATCAAAGTGGTTTTCGGATTTCAAATCCGATCCGGTCTCTTCGAAACAACGTTCGCTATTTCCCGTAAACTCAACCCTGGTTCTTTAGGAAATACTCCGACGAAATACAAGATCAGAGTTCAACTCCTAACCGTTATTGTACGGGTCTCCTTTTAATTCGTCCTAGAGAACAAACGAGTTTATACGTACGGTATAGCACCTCGATGGGTAACCGTACCATATAATTCTCGAGTCTCCTCTAGATATTTCCAAAGTCAAGTTTTGTCCAATTTTGATAGTCGGTTATTTAACTATCAAAGCAATCAATCAATACACAAAGTTCTTTCCCATTTCAACCGTTAAACCTTGTCCACCTTTAAAAATCTAAGTGAATTATCATTTATTTAAGAAAACTTATTTCATTTGAAATATATATAAAACTATTTCCTTTCAAATCATACTTATAAATTTACAAATATTATTTCAAGTTAAATAGATAAAATATTCTTCATAAAGATTATTATAATTATTAAAGCTGCTTTTATTAAAGGGATTTTAATTTGAAGAAGATATACTTAAATATCAATAAAAATTGTCCTTTAAAGGGTTATTACGAAATGAGTTAATAGTTGAAAACAATTTAAATATTATAACTTAAAAAGATTTTCAAAGGTAGAAATAAATTACCACTTTCAATATTCCAAATATTGATAAATCTTAAAAACATTTCTAAAAATAGTATTATTATATTACTTTATTTTTAAAACAAAACTAATTTAATAAATAAATCCAAATCGAACAAGGATTATCAGTCCAAATGGTACTTATCAACTCACATTTCATAATTCACAATCTCAGATATTCAAATCAATTCATTTCCATAGATCGATTCACAATATATTCTCAATATAATTAATAGGCACATAAAAGATATATGCAATAACAACAGATTAGAGATTATCATTACTAGAATAATTATTCAACACAATCCAGTCAATGGCTTACACCCTATACAACAATTAGACTAATTATAAAGCGGAATGGTGTCAGTTCCCGTTGTCCCAATGTCGTCTAGTTTAAAACAATCTAAATAAATGCAACCAATCAATTGGGATCATTTCAACAGTTTGGCCATAAGATTATTAAATGGCATTCACTCCCGATTGATAATTAGATCCTATCTAAATAAGCTTATACAAACTCACATATCAATCTCGTAATGGATCATATGACGACATAACCTTCGTCGATACAAACCATTCATTTCATAGCATTTTATTTATGAAATAATTATAATACAATATAACTTAAGAACTTGAGTTCACTTCAAAGTATAAGTATTTATTTCTCTTTATTATTTCAATTATATTTCACTTTCTAAATTAATCAACCTTGATTTGCTATTTCCTAATTACATTAAGTAATTAACTTTTAATTAATTTCACAAATTAATTATTTTAACCACTTCAGCAATTAACCCTTAATTGCTTAATTAATTACATAATTCCTTAATTAATTATAATCATTTATATTGCTTACTTATTCCTCAACTAAACAACCCTTAATCCCCTCATTAATTATTATAAATTAAAATCTTTAAGCATTTGATTAATTCAAAGCTCAATTATAATGATTTTCTAAATCATCTTTACTTTACTTAATTTATTCCAATAAACTTAAGTAAAAGAATTTTTATCATTTAAATTCAACATATACTAATATCAGTTCCCTTTTCTTGGCTACAGGCGAACCATCGCTCCGACCCTCTTCCTCTTTCCCCCCTCCCTCCCCTCCCCCTCTCTGCCGTTCCTTTCACGCCTCCTCCCCATTTTATGTCCGTTTCTCCTCCGCCTCCTTCCGTTTCCTTCACCTATTCTTCATCGACTCGGTCTGGCCGATTATACAGGCCGTTGAGCCTTATGTCTATACGTCCCCCTGCCCTCCTCTCGTCAATCGAGTTTCCTCCACTGCTTTCCTCACCAGTTCGCCCTTGTGCTTTGGTTGAGAAAGTGACATTGCGAGCTAACCTAGCTGCCGAGCCACGCGCTAATGTGAGTGAGCAGTACCTGAATAAACAGTTATAGGGGAGTTGTGTTGTGGGAATGAATTCCCTGTTGATTAATTACGTTTCCAGTGAGGTTGTTGGTGTGTCTGACCTACCACAGGGGAGTGGTTCTGCTGATTTTCCTTATTCTGGTTTAGGCACACCACGTGTTTGTGTAATTTCCCCTGAGAATTCTAATCCTAATGTCCCTATTGTTAGAACTGTTGCTTCTTTTCCCACTGACCCCAGAGTTGTTGATAGCCGTGTTCCTGATGTTACGAAGCAGCACTCAAAATCATGGTCTTCTCTTTTCTCGTCCTTGCCCCGTAATGCGCGTGCCTACATCCCGATTGATTTTGAATTGGTTAAGGCGAATGGAGTGATGATTCCTCCCTCTTGTGATAAGCAGGCCGGCGTGGAATTTTGGTCGGACCATTTGGTTGGTTTTTTTTGGACCCACATCACCGTCTTACAAATGCGGCTACGGTGCTTCGCAAGGCATGGAAGATTCGTGGTAATTTGCAAGTGAAACTGATTGATACGATGTATTTCTTAACGTCGGCTTGTTTTGGATGCTGAGCCTTGCATCGTCGATGGAAGGCCCTTTATTGTTACCCCATGGTCTCCTACTATGGCGTGTGCTCGTGAGCAAGTTTGTTCCATCCTTGTTTGGGTATATTTTTCTCAGATTCCCACAGTTCTTCAGCCTCTTATTGGTTTGAATTGGTTAGCTTGTAATGTTGGTAAATTGAGATGTTTTGACTCCAACACGGTGGAGCATGACAAGTTGATGTATGCGAAGGCTCTAATCGAGATTTCCCCCTCTAAGCCTCTCCCTTCTTTTATTCCTGTACAACTTCCTGTCGGCCATATTGTGGAAGTCAGGGTTCGCTATGGCTGGGTTCCTGATATTTGTACCTTCTGTCACTCCTTTGGTCACCTTGCTTGTGATTGCCTTCACTCTGAAGCTTCTGCGGTTGCTCCCAAGTTTCCTTTGCCGCGCCCCCGTCCTAGGATCTGGGTCCCAAAAGTTCCTACCCCTCCCTCTCACCTTTATCCTGCTCCTGAGGCTGCGTTGCCAGATCTGAGTGTTCCTCCATTGCCCCTAGTTTTTCCTGTTTCTCCGCCTAGTTCCGAGGTTCCTGGTTCTGCTCCTGTCATCCCTCTTGTTGCTCCTCACCCTTCATCGCTCCTGCCTCCTGTTGCTTGGGATGAGGCTGAAGGGTGTTGGATTGATCCCATTTCTGATATGAGGTATAACCCGGTTAATGAATCCTTCTTCCGTTTTGTATCTGATGATCAGTTGGACCTTAGATGCCTTCGCTACAAACTATCTAGAGATTCTATAGTTCTTGACATAGACGGGTTAGATGCGGCTTCAAATTCTGACATGCTTGCAGATCCTTCCTGGGATCGATCTTTTATCTACTGTTCTGATGATGTGGTTTTTGACCCTTGTCTTGCTCTCCGGTTTCGCCCGTTTGTTGGTCGTTCTGGGTCTGTCCCTTTGACATCTTCTTTGGTGACTTCGGTTGATGGTGATTCTCCCTCCTCGAAGGAATTATAGTTTTATTATGATCCTTTTAGTTACTGTGGCATAGCCGTCACGCACCTGTGCTGTATTTTCTGTTTCTCCTTTAGTAGTTAAGGTGCTTTTACCTTGCTCCTGTACTTCAATTTTTATTACGTTCGTAATAAAAGTGGACGGTCCACTATAAAACCGGCTGGCCTTGCCAAAAATAATAATACTAATATCAGTTTTACTTAATAACTTTAATTAAGTAGTAATATAACAATTTGTCATTATTAAAAACCATTGTTTTTAATTAAATCTTAAATAATATATAAGATTAAAGAATGTTGTTTAAAGATTCACATATCAACAAAATTGTTAAATGTGAAAAACAATATAAGTTGAAACTTTTTAAATATCAATTAATTTAAAATAATGAAATTTATTTTTAAACCGAACCAACCCTAAATCTGCAGCCCAAAAAAAATCAGGCTCGACCAACACTAACCAGAAAAGTCCAAGCTGATAAAAAAACAAACACGGCAGATGGGCTGAAGCCCAATCCAATATCAAACATCACAGACCCACTATGCCAAATTTCTTCCTCCCCCAAATCATGCTTAACCCAAACTTTCCTCCTCCAGGAATTCAAAACCCAAACAATGACTTCCAGGAGATACGAACCCAGATGCAAACTGAGATCACCGCTTAAATCACATACTCGAAGCACGATTGTCAGTTGCCCATCGTCACTCACTTCCAACATATCACCGAACAACCCACGCACCAACACAAATCCATCACGAAACCGCGTGCACTGATACGCGTGCACGTGTATGGCTGTAACTTCGGCCAACATGTCGTTGCGATGCCTCAAAACAACCCTACAACGACGCTCGAATGCAACTAGCTACACGTCGAAGCAAAAATCACCGACGAACAAAAATTCGAACTACAGGCCGAAATTTTCTAGTATGCGAAACCCACACACCACCATAAATCCAACTACTACTTCGAATACTAACCCCAATTACGAACTTCATCCACCATTATCAAGAGCTGAGACATGCAGCGACCTATGAACCGAAACCCAGAACCTTCGGTCGCACCCTCGCTTCTCAAATCCGCCGCGTCGTGCTCAGGGCTTCAACCCTTCCCTTAAACCCTAAATCCCCCATGCACACTCAATCCAAGGCAAAATCGCAAATTCCGCCACGGTCATCGCCTTCCCCACTTCACCCAGCACCCTCCTGTCCAGGCCGCACCACCCCACGACGAAGAACTCGCTGGAATTTAATTTTTGAACAGAAAAATTTCAACTCTGAATTTCTCACAAACTAGGTGATTAAAAATCACGATTCAACCTCTAAAAATCCTATTTTAACAAAGAATCCAACATGCATGCTTGAATCTTTGATTCAAACATTTTGAAATTTCATAAAAAATTGATTTTTACTGTAAAACCCAACCCATACTAACTATACAGCATAAAAAAAACAAAATAACCAATTTTAACTTAAGCTATTCTAGTAAATGAACATATTTCCAGCTCACAAAATCTTCAAATTCAGCTAGATCAACATATTGGGAATTTACAGTAAAGTTAAGCATAATATTCACTGTAACAGAGCATGCATGAAATTCTATCTTGAAAACTCAGTTTTCTCACCTTGAACATCCGTTTCTTGCTTCTTTTAAAACTTGAAATTGAATTTTAATACTTGAAATCCTTGAACTTGCTTCCAGGAAGCTAGATTCTTCAAGAGATTGCTTCAAGATCTTCTTTTAAAGTCTTCTAGATTTTGTTTACAGAGCACTTCTACTTGTAGAATATCAGAGTGATGCTGTTCTCTTCTTCTTCTTTTTTATATGTTTCTAATATTTAAAAATGTGAACTGATATGTTCTTTTAGCTACTGATTTTATAACCTATAGATTTGTAATTTTTTTCAATATAAATGTTGAACAGAAATAACCTTTAGAGGCTGAAGTAATATCTTTTTAAAACAGAGAAAATATTTGAAAAGAAACTTACATGATTATGTTGGATTCCATATTTTTTTAAATGCCAAGTGTAAGTTTGTTTTACTGATGGAATTTCCTACTTTTTTACCCATAGTTTAAATTAGATTAATTTAGTTTATTTACTCCTTTTTGTTAATCTGAACTTACATTTACAGTAGAAAGTTTTGGAGGTTCATTACTTATTGCTTATACATGCCATACCAAATTAATACACATGAAATTATATTTAGGATTCAACAGCCCATACTTAAGGTTAAATCAAGTATAAATGTGATTGTCACTATTACATTTTAAACAAAAATAAAAACGTAATTAAATAAGACTTAAAGTATGTATCCTTGTATGTTTTAAAAATAAAGATGAGGAATAAATCAATTAAAATAACCCCCTCTTTGATTAATGCTTTTTAATAAATATATTGTTACTTTAAACAAAATGAAATAAAATAACAATTATATTTTCATATTATTTTATATCAAATGAAACTTTGATAAAAATAAAATTCTATACCATAGATTAAATTTTAAAATAAATCAAGTCACTATCCTCTTTATAATAGAAATATATATAACTTCAAACAACTAAGATTCATTAATATTTATGTATGAATAGTTCATCCTATTTATTTATGTGATTTTTATACATATCAATTTACTACATTTCTCTCAATTAACTATTATAAATTTTCTTTTAGCTTATCATAACATACATATAAAATTGTCTTATTCAAAGTACATATATTTTTAAAGAAACTTAAAATTATTCTATTCAATATAAACAATATTGTTGGTATATACAGAAACCAAATGGTACTTATCAACTCGCATTTCATAATTCACAACCCTAGATATTCAAATCAATCCATTTCCATAGATCGATTCACAATATATTCTCAATATAATTAATAGGCACATAACAGATATATGCAATAACAACATATTAGAGATTATCATTACTAGAATAATTATTCAACACAATCCAGTCAATGGCTTACACCCTATACAATAATTAGACTAATTATACAGCGGAATGGTGTCAGTTCCAGCTGTCCCAATGTCGTCTAGTTTAAAACAATCTAAATAAATGCAACCAATCAATTGGGATCATTTCAACAGTTTGGCCATAAGATTATTAAATGGCATTCATTCTCGATTGATAATTAGATCCTATCTAAATAAGCTTTCACATATCAATCTCACAATGGATCATATGACGACATTACCTTCGTTGATACAAACCATTCATTTCATAACATTTTATTTATGAAATAATTATAATATAATATAACTTAAGAACTTGAGTTCACTTCAAAGTATAAGTATTTATTTCTTTTTATTATTTCAATTATATTTCACTTTTTAAATTAATCAACCTTGATTTATTATTTCCTAATTACATTAAGTAAATAACTTTTAATTAATTTCACAAATTAATTATTTTAACCATTTCAGCAATTAACCCTTAATTGCTTAATCAATTACATAATTCAATAATTAATTATAATCATTTATATTGATTACTTATTTCTTAACAAAACAACCCTCAATCCCCTCATTAATTATTATAAATTAAAATCCTTAAGCACTTTATTAATTCAAAGCTCAATTATAATGATTTTCTAAATCATCTTTACTTTACTTAATTTATTCGAATAAACTTAAGTAACAGAATTTTTATCATTTAAATTAAATCAAATACTAATATTAATCTTACTTAATAACTATAATTAAGTATTAATATTACAATTTGTTATTATTAAAAATCATTGTTTTTAATTAAATCTTAAATAATATTTAAGACTAAAGAATCTTGTTCAAAGATTCACATATCGACAAAATTGTTAAATGTGAAAAACAATATAAGTTGAAACTTTTTAAATACCAATTAATTTAAAATAATAAACTTTATTTTTAAACCGAACTAAACCTAAATCAGCAGCCCAAAGAAAATTAGGCTCGACCAACACTAACCGAAAAGTCCAAGATGATTAAAAAAAAACAAAAAAACACGGCAGATAGGCCGAAGCCCAATCCAATATCAAACATCACGAACCCACTATTCCAAATTTCTTCCTCCCCCAAATCAGGCTAAACCCAAACTTCCTCCTCTAGGAATTCAAAACCCAAACAATGACTTCCAGGAGATACGATCCCAAATGCAAACTGAGATCACCGCTTAGATCACATACACGAAACACGATTGTCAGTCGCCCATCGTCACTCACTTCCAACATATCGCCGAACAAACCATGCACCAACACACATCCATCAGGAAAAAACGCGTTCACTGATACGCATGCACGTGTACGGCCGTAACTTCGGCCAACATGTCGTAGCGTTGCCTCAAATCAACCCTACAACGTCGCTCGAATGCAACTAGCTACACGTCGAAGCAAAAATCACCAACGAACAAAAATTCGAACTACAGGCCGTAATTTTCCACGCGAAACTCACACACCACCATAAATCCAACTACTTCTTCGAACACTAACCCCAATTATGAACATCATCCACCATTATCGAGAGCTGACACATGCAACGACCTATAAACCGAAACCCAGAACCTCCGGTCGCCCCCTCGCTTCTCAAAGCCGCCGTGTTGTGCTCAGGGCTTCAACCCTCTCTTAAACCCTAAAACCCTCATGCACGCTCAATCCAAGGCAAAATCGCAAATTCCGCCACGGTCACCGCCTTCCCCACGTCACCCAGCACCCTCTTGTCCAGGCCGCACCACCCCTCGACGAAGAAATTGCCGGAATTTAATTTTTGAACAGAAAAAATTCAACTCTGAATTTCTCACAAACTAGGTGATTAAAAATCACGATTCAACCTCTAAAAATCCTACTTTAACAGAGAATCCAACATGCATGCTTGAATCTTTTATTCAAACATTTTGAAATTTCATAAAAATTTGATTTTTACTGTAAAACCCAACCCATACTAACTGTACAGCATAAAAAAATTAAATAACCAATTTTAACTTAAGCTATTCTAGTAAATGAACATATTTCCTGTTCACAAAATCTTCAAATTCAAGCTAGATCAATAGATTGGGATTTTAGAAGTAAAGTTAAGCATAATATTCACTGTAACAGAGCATGCATGAAATTCTATCTTGAAAACTACAGTTTTCTCACCTTGAACATCTGTTTTCTTGCTTCTTTTAAAACTTGAAATTGAATTTTAAAACTTGAAATCTTTGAACTTGCTTCCAGGAAGCTAGATTCTTCAAGAAATTGCTTCAAGATCTTCTTTTAAAGTCTTCCAGATTTTGTTTACAGAGCACTTCTACTTGTAGAATATCAGAGTGCTGCTGCTCTCTTTTTTTTTTATATTTTCTGATATTTAAAAATGTGAACTGAGATGTTCTTTTGGCTACTCATTTTATAACCTATAGAGTTATAATTTTTTTCAATATAAATGTTGAACAGAAATCACCTTTAGAGGCTGAAGTAATATCTTTTTAAAACAGAGAAAATATTTGAAAAGAAACTTACATGATTATGTTGGATTCCATATTTTTTAAATGCCAAGTGTAAGTTTGTTTTACTGATGGAATTTCCTACTTTTTTACCCATAGTTTAAATTAGATTAATTTAGTTTATTTACTCCTTTTTGTTAATCTGAACTTACATTTACAGTAGAAAGTTTTGGAGGTTCATTATTTATTGCTTATACATGCCATACCAAATTAATACACATGCAATTATATTTAGGATTCAACAGCCCATACTTAAGGTTAAATCAAGTATAAATGTGATTGTCACTATTACATTTTAAACAAAAATAAAAACTTAATTAAATAAGACTTAAATTATGTATCCTTATTTGTTTTAAAAATAAAGATGAAGAATAAATCAATTAAAATAACCCCCTCTTTGATTAATGCTTTTTAATAAATATATTGTTGCTTTAAACAAAATGAAATAAAATAACAATTATATTTTCATATTATTTTATATCAAATGAAACTTTGATAAAAATAAAAATCTATACCATAGACTAAATTTTAAAATAAATCAAGTTACTCTCCTCTTTATAATATAAAATATATAACTTAAAACGACTAAGATTCATAAATGATTTATATTATAAAAATATATTATTTCCTTTTTTGTATATGTGTTTGGTTTAAAAACAATGATTTGAAATGTATGTATATTAAATTTAGAATATGTTTTATATATGTAAATAGTTATATATAATTATATATATAATTGTAAGTTCACTTATATCATTCATCTTCATCAAACTAATTCTAATTTGAATTAGATTTTGTTCTCTTCCATTTATCAGCTTTGTTCGTCGTGCCTGTTTTCTTCGTCGCCTAGCGTTGCTTTGGGATTCGTAACTAAACTTCATTGTCTATTCTCTTTAGCCTCGAAAGGTGAGCAATCACTCACGATTAATGTTCTTATATTTATTAAATTTGATTTCAATTGAAACAACAATTGAAGTATGCTGCTGTAGTTATTTAAATTGTTATATTTATGCTATTATCTATAAATGTTCACTTGTGGGATATGACACCATATCCTATTGTTTGTATTATACTGTTATTGATGATATATGCATGTTGTTATATTATTATCACATCTGTTATCACTCTACAAGTGCCATGTTAGTATAGTGTTCACTATGGGTTGAAATAATGCATACCTGAACAGATTTTAGGATAGGAGAAAATCGTTATGGGTTGAAACGATAAACCCAAGCGATTTTCATTTAATTGAATTTGGGATTACGGGTTGAAATGATATCCTCCCGTATATGTTTAGTGGACGGATTGAAATGATAAATATCCATAGCGTTGACCATATGATAGAAATATATACAGACATCGTTGGTCCATAAATAAATATTTTGAAATAATTTCTATAATTTTGGAAAGAAATATATGGTTAAATAAATATTGATTCTTAAGATGGAAATTTTATATATAGACTTAGTAGTAATATTTGATTTAAATTAGAATTGGTTTAATACACATAATATAGTTAAGTATTTATGTAAATCTATATTTCAAAAAGGTTTTCTTGTAATAAATTGAATAATTAAGATTGGGAGATAAATTTGGATTTATTAAAAATGGTATTTAAATAAGGATTTATTTAATTAAATGGATTTGAAATTATTAAATGGGAAATCTAAAGGTATGATTTTTATAACGGATTTTTGATTTAAGTGATTTAATGAATATTTCACGTTTAAATAAATTAAAATAAAATATTGAGTAAAATGTAAACTAAGATTACTTAAATGATATTGAATCAACTGAGGAAGCATTTCAAGACTAAATAATAATGAGGTTAATCGAGATCTTCATGAAACTGTTAAATTGAACATTTAAATATTAAAGCTTTGAACTATATTGGAATTCAAATGGGTTATTTTGAGATTCTGTACTTGAAATCAATATAGTTGAATTGTTATTTAGAAACTAAATTGAATAAAAATGAGAATTTAGGTTGAACTAAAATTTGAAATTATTATTTAGAAAACTAAATTGAATAAATTTTAGTTTGAAACGTTGAATATTTAAAGTTTGAAATATATTGAAATATAAAGGGGTATTTTGTGATTACAAATCTGAATTTTGAGATCGATAAAATTGAAGTGGTTATCTAGGAATTGAGTTGAATTTTTAAATTGATAAATTGAGATTTGACTAGATTTGAATTTTTGATTGTAGTATATTTGAATCATAACTGTGAAAGTGATCAAATTTGAAAACGAATATATTTGAAGTGAAATGATATTTTGTTGTTGAATAATAAATAAAATTGAGATGACCACGGTGACATAGTGTATATTTCTACCCTATAGATAGTTCCAGGGATCCTTAGAGGATGGTTATCCCAAACATCCTCTAAGTTAATTTTATTTCAGTTGATATTTCACTTGAGTTGGATTTATTGATATAAGAATGTTAATCCTGACTCGAGTTTTTTGTGTTTTTCTTTACGCTCGGGTCAGATTGAGTGATACAGCATTGAGACTCACCTTTGGAGTTTGGAGCTTCGCTTGGAGATCCAACTATCGCTTAGCTTTCAGCACTTCCAGTTGATTCGTTAAGAGAAGTCATCTGTTGCATTGAAAACTTCATTGTATCTGGGATATTCTAATGTATTTTATTTCTAACTTTGTTATATGGTAGCTTCATGAACTATTATTCATTTATTCCGCTGCGTATTATTGTACTACTCTGTATCTGTGATTCTGGGATTGATATATTTACTGTATATGTTTTGCCAAATTTAAATTAACAATTCATATTTTGAATTATTCAAGTCGGACATGTATAGTATTATTGTCGATTTGAATGGTCCAAAATAGAGAGTCGTTACAGTCGGTATCAGAGCTTTGGCTCTAAGCAAAAACTTAGCATATATGGTAAATTTATTTACAGAATCACTTTCGTTCGAGTTGAATCTCTTCCTTTTGACTCGATTTCTTTGAATTTTGGAATGTCCCTCGGTTCCGAAATTCGTGTTTGCCTCTCCCTATTTATATTCTTAGATAAGTATATCCATCGTCTAGTTTAAATTTGTATTTCCTCATCTTTGTTCGAGCCTTTCCACTACGTTTAGAAACTTCCTTTGGTCAAGTTTCCCCTTAAAATTTTGAACCTCTATCTTGTTTGATTTCGGACTCCTTGAATGATAGGAAACTATTTTGTAGATGGAAGCAGAAAGCAGCTTGTCGAGCTCGAAGAGCACTAGCCCGTAAGGAACAGAAGGAAGCAATGGAGAAGTGGGAAAGGCTATGGAGGGAAAGGGCAGGACCTGGTCCTTATGACCATGTCATATGTAATCGGTGTCAGGAAAAGGGACATTATGCAGCCATGTGCGGGAAGAGAGATGAAGGAAAGAAGAAAGAGGGCAAGCGTTTTCGATCCAAGATCTTCTGTTTTAAATGCCGTAGTACGGGGAACTTTCCTAGTCATTGCCAGAAGGTGAAGAAAGTAAAAGCTCACCCATCGCATCAGTCGACCAATCAACCATTTGCTATCACTACAGGATGCCTGGGCATATAGCCAGGAATTGTCCTGTGAGGAAGTACGGAAGGAAGGCTGTGTTTCCGCAGTACGTTAGGGAGGATGGGAGTGTCGTGCATTTATGCAAGAAATGCAGAAGTTGGGGCCATATTGAGGGGGAGTGTTCTGGACCCGTTGAAGTACCACCCGGTAGAATTAATACCGATGCTTTGTTTATGTAGGGTTGTACTCTGTGGACCTGTTTGTTTTCAGCAGTTGTTAGGTTGCATTCTGTGAACTCTATTGTATCTTTTGCTTAGCTGAAGTTCTCAAACTAAGATATTTATGTTCCTGTTTTTGTATGATATGAAACTTGAATCTCTATTTGCTTTGTAATCCATTCTTGAATCATCCTTTGAAAATTGGGTTTTGTTTGCATTTTAAAATTTTTTTATATGCCGAAATTCTATTTGGGTAACTATGATTTTATTCTATATATAAAAGTGAAATATTTTCGATAAGGATTATATATCTTTTATAAACGAAAGTCTGAAATTTTGAAATGATTTAAAATTTTGGAAATTTATATGGAATTCGATCATATAAAGGATTTATAACTAAGGGATTTTGAATTTGAATTTCGAGGAATTGAACTGCGGTATTTTGAAATTTGGTTTTGAGATTTCAAAAATATATATAATAATATGATTTGAAAGTATTTTCTGAATAAGAAGTGTTCAAATGACTTTAAATGGGTTCCAAGGATTTCGTAAAAAAAATTCAAAGAAGTTTTCAAGAAAATAAAAGTCCAGAACTCACTTATGTCGTTGGAAAATAATTTCGGTGATGAGTGCACGCATCATCGACATTGATTTTCGAGTTTCAGAGTGGGGAGAGGCCACTCTAGTAGCTTTGCTATGCGAGTGATTTTGTGAAACCAATTTTTAGTTTTAAATTCCGAAGTATGATTTGATATTCGAAAAATATATGTATATTTATTTGAAATAAAATAAAGTATGCCGGTGTTCAATCCTTGAGTTTTCTATTTGATTTAGTATAATTCTATTTATAAAAAAAATTGATTTGCTGATTTGTTACTGATTTCCAACTCATGGATTTGAAATTTGATTTCACCGACTATTTTGAAGGTTCGAGCACTTCCAAATCAAGGTTTAAAATTTTAAAACTAAGAAATATCAAAGTGTATGACGTAAGTAAATTTGAAACTTTTGTTAGATAAATAATTTTGCAATGGAAAATTGGATTTTTCATATAGAAATATATAGTTTAAAGGTTTTAAAAGGGATAGTTATAAATTTGGAAACCATTTTGGGTATAATTGATTTTGAGAAAACATTTGGTTTTGAAAATAGATTGGAATGTAAAACCCAGTATTTATATGATGATTTTGGAAATGAATTTGTTTGACTTGAATTTTGTTGATTTGGAAATTTGGATTATTTTCTTAACCTATTGTTTAAGAAACTTTGAAACTGAATATATTTAATTTGGAAGAAAATTTGGTGAAATCATATATGATCTTGAAACTGAAATGTTATTAAAATGAGAAAATTTTTGAGAAACTTGATTTACTAAATACTTGATTCGGGAGTGGTCGAACTTATATAAAATGGATTTGTATAAGTGTGAAGTTGATTTTAAATCTATTGATTTGAAAGATACTCAATTTGGAAAGAGAATTTTTTATAATCGAAGTCTATATAAGTATGATTTGATATACTATTGATTTGGAAAGTATTCGATTTGGAAAAGGAATACTATATATAATGGACTTTGTATAAGTATGATATTTGAAAGTATTTGGAAAAGTACTATATGATATATATTTTTCCGAAGTAAAGATATGGAAAGTGCCTTCTGCTTGATATCCGCTTTGTGGCCACATTGTGGATTCATTCTATCGATATTATTCTCTCTGATTTTTGGTTTTCCGGATGTGATACTCGAGTGTTCCCACCGTGGTGTAACCCATGGTTTTTTTCTCTCGCGACTGCATAGCGCAACTGCCTGGCTGAGTCTGGCCTAGGGGTATAGATTGTTTCCATAGGGATCCAAGCGTAACCATTGTGTTTCCTACAATCTGTGTAGGTCTCATTAGTAGTGAAACTGCCTGGCTGAGATGGCCTAGGGCTACAGATTGTTTCTTGGGGGACCCAGGCGTCACCATTGTGTATCCTGCACCCTACTAGTCATCATGGCGTAACTCGCAGGGCTGAAAAAGCTTATGGATACGGATTGTTTCCTGGGGGATCCAGCATAACCATTGTGTATCTGTGAACCATGGTTGGACAAAGATTTTGATTTGATTGTTTTGTTTGGATTGTACTTTCCATATCTTTTTTTAAAGGTCTTTCAAGTATTTTCACTGGGTGTTGAAACTGGTATACTAAGTACTTGAAGAATTCTAGTTTTGCGCCTGATCAATGCATGGCCAGAGTCTGCAAGAAGGAGGATAAACTTGTTGAAACATCGAGTTATAAAAGTATTTTTGAAAGGAAAAATTCGTTTCGATATAAAAGTATTTTATTATAAAGGTATTTCCAACAAAGAAATTTTGTATTAATATTTGAGATTAAAATTTTATGGTTTGATTTAATTATTCGAGCCCGATACTATCCCTTTGAACCTAACTTATATGCTCGGCCTTATTTATTCACCTAAATTCCGTTTTTTCGAATCTACCCTCCTTTCCTTTTTGAATATAATCTTTAAAATATTGTTTATTTATATACTACATGGTTTAATAGTAAATCATTAGTGTCATTAATATTTCATAAGTTATTAATTTAATATAACATATTTAAGAAATGAGTATTAATTTATCTAATGTTAAAAGTGTCTTAAGATAAATTAGTAAATTTATAAACTATGGATTTAATGTTGTCAATAACTTCCTTGAAAATATAACCAAGGATGTGAATAACTGTTCCAAATAGTTTTCATATATATTTATAAAGGTGTTATTTAAACGTATAAATGTTATTTATAAGGGAAGCAGGAAATTTTACAAATGGGTTTTGAAAAGTTTTAAAGTATTAAAGATAATTGAACTGCAAATGAAGTTTTCAAATGAATATTTCTAGAAAAATTTATATGGTCTTAAATTAATTGTTTATCCTTGTCTTTCAATCTATTTATCTTTCTAGTTGTTTCTATTCTCCTACCTTCTTCCTTTTCGGAGACGAAAAGTTTTGAGTGGGGGAGAGTGTAACGACCCATAAAATTTTGTTAATTTTTAATGGTTTTATTTAGCGTATTTAAATTTGATTTTTGAGAAATTTTAAATAATAATGTTTTGAAATAAAATTTTACATTTGGATTACGTATAGTAAATGTGGCAAATGATAAATTTTCATCAAAAATTAAGGAAGTATATTTTAGGGTGTGATTTTGTTCAATTTAAGTCAGTAATAATTGATGTTCATAAAATAATTTATTTTGGGAAATCTAAGGCACAGTTGTTTTATTTGCCATCATTTCTTTTATTTATTTTCAAACGGTTCATTTTGCCTTTATAACGTGTCCTTCTATATTTATTCTTGCTGTCCAATCAAGCTATTAATTGCTTTGATTGTTTCTAAAACAGTGTGCAGCCGTTACTTTTTCCATCGTTAAAATTTCAATTGCTTCCAATTCACAGATAGACTTCCCCATTCCTATCCATTAATAAACTTTGAAATCATCGTCATGCCTTTCGTTATTCCCCGTTTTATAATAATAATTGAAATTTATAGCCTTTTCAGTGTATAACTTTTACCCGTTTTATACTCATTTAATTTCAGCAGTCTATTGCCTTTAATTTTTAAACTGTTCCATTTTCTTCCCAAGCAACAGCTCACATTCCATTTCGCTTATAAATCAGTTTCCACTTTTACTCACCTGCTCAGCTTTTCTTTCATCTGTCCATTTAATAGTTATATATAAGTTATAATATGTTTCCCTGATTCATCTCCTTTCCTTTTTTCATTGACATATTAATTCTGGGAAGTGATTAATTTAAAAACCCATCTTTCCCTCATTTCTTTAAACTTTCAGCTAAATTTTAGCTTGTGACCGTTGCTGTACATTTCATTAAAGAGGTACGTTACCTTATTAATCTCTGGAATTTAAGGGTGAAAATTTTATTTTTCTAACCTTTCCTGTCCTACGCTCCCTGTTTCCACTTCTTTCATTATGACAGTTCATTATATATATACACTACAGCTGGAAAGTTATAAACGTATAAACTTAGATACGTTTTGTATTTACTAAAAATTTAAAGCTCACCTTAAATTGTGCAAAGCGTTTTTCCTCTGCCTTTATAACTTTGGGTTTATACCTACTGTTGCTTCCTCTTCCTCCCTGAACCTTATTTTCTTTCTTTTCCAAGTTGTTGCAGTGCCTCTTCAAGGCCATAACCGCATACTCCTATCGCCATCACCCAACAGACACTCGTCACCACTAGCTTGCATACGTTCGTATATATCGGTGAATTTGTTATATGGGTTATATTATCTTGGGTTTCCCTATTTCCAGTTTAATAATATATTATACAAATTTTGCAGTGTCTATTATATGGTTTATATATATATGTGTGTGTGTCAAATTTATTCTTTTATATATATAAATGTATTTGTGTATATATGTATATATGTTGTTATATTGGTTTATAAAATAAAATTTTCCTTTTTCGGCTATTGTATGTAAAGATGCTTTTTGATCTAATTTGTTTAAGCTTAGTATTTTTTATAATATTTTAAACGTGAATTTGATTTAAGTGAAGCTATTTGTATCATGTTATTAAATGAAATAATATAAGGTGATTTAAAAATATATATACTTTTTTATTTGAATCTTTTTGGGGCTTTGTTGGTTTTGTTATATATTACTCTTTCTTAATGCAATGTACTGGAAACAACAAAATAGGTGAGTGAGAAAAGAACGAAAACCATATATATATATATATATATATATATATATATATATATATATATATATATAAGCATTCGAGTTTATACATTTGGTCGGTAAGTATATGGTATTTATAACGGTTTTGAAAGTAAATTTTAAGCATGTCTAAGCGGTTTATGTCATAATGGTTATATTATTTTAAATATAAGTATCATGCGCAGGTTTTAAGTGTATATAGTGTATCTATAATATAAAGTTTATTAAGTTATAAAAGTTTATACAGTTTATATTTTATAAGATAAAGTATAAAAGCTATATACGCGGCAGTTGATATGTTGCAATGAACATAGATTATATATAAGTTTTTATTTTAATAAATATTATTTCAACATATATATTGCATATATGTTTGATTTTTTTTGTATATGTGTTTGGTTTAAAAACAATGATTTGAAATGTATGTATATTAAATTTAGAATATGTTTTATATATGTAAATAGTTATATATAATTATATATATAATTGTAAGTTCACTTATATCATTCATCTTCATCAAACTAGTTCTAATTTGAATTCGATTTTTTTTCTTCCATTTATCAGCTTTGTTCGTCGTGCCTGTTTTCTTCATCGAATCATGTCGATCTAGCATTGCTTTGGAATTCGTAACTAAACTTCATTGTCTATTCTCTTTAGCCTCGAAAGATGAGCAATCACTAACGATTAACGTTCTTATATTTATTAAATTTGATTTCAATTGAAACAACAATTGAAGTATGCTGCTGTAGTTATTTAAATTGTTATATTTATGCTATTATCTATAACTGTTCACTTATGGGATACGACACCATATCCTATTGTTTATATTATACTGTTATTGATGATATATGCATGTTGTTATATTATTATCATATCTGTTATCACTCTGCAAGTGCCCTGTTAGTATAGTATTCACTATGGGTTGAAATGATACATACCCGAACGGATTTTAGGATAAGAGAAAATCGTTATGGGTTGAAATGATAAACCCAAGCGATTTCCATTTAATTGAATTTGTGATTACGAGTTGAAATGATATCCACCCGTATATATTTAGTAAACGGATTGAAATGATAAATATCTGTAGCATTGACCATATGATAGAAAATATATACAGACACCATTTGTCCATATATAAATATTTTGAAATAATTTCTATAATTTTGGAAAGAAATATATGGTTAAATAAATATTGATTCTTAAGATGGAAATTTTATATAGACTTAGTAGTAATATTTGATTTAAATTAGAATTGATTTAATACACATAATATGGTTAAGTATTTATGTAAATCTATATTTCAAAAAGGTTTTCTTGTAATAAATTGAATAATTAAGATTGGGAGATAAATTTGGATTTATTAAAAATGGTATTTGAATAAGGATTTATTTAATTAAATCGATTTGAAATTATTAAATGGGAAATCTAAAGGTATGATTTTTATAACTGGATTTTTGATTTAAGTGATTTAATGAATATTTCACCTTTAAATAAATTAAAATAAAATATTGAGTAAAATGTAATTTAAGATTACTTAAATGATATTGAATCAAATGGGGGAGCATTTCAAGACTAAATAATAATGAGGTTAATCGAGATCTTTATGAAACTGTTAAATTGAACAATTAAATATTAAAGCTTTGAACTATATTGGAAATTAAATGGGTTATTTTGAGATTCAGATCTGTACAGGAAATCAATATAGTTGAATTGTTATTTAGAAACTAAATTGAATAAAAATGAGAATTAAGGTTGAACTAAAATTTGAAATTATTATTTAGAAAACTAAATTGAATAAAATTTAGTTTGAAACGTTGAATACTTAAAGTTTGAATATATTGAAATATAAAGGGGTATTTTGTGATTACAAATCTGAATTTGGGATCGATAAAATTGAAGTGGTTATTTAGGAATTGAGTTGAATTTTTAAATTGATAAATTGAGATTTGACTAGATTTGAATTTTTGGTTGAAGTAGATTTGAATCGTAACTGTGAAAGTGATCAAATTTGAAAACAAATATATTTGAAGTGAAATGATATTTTGTTTTTGGATAATAAATAAAATTGAGATGACGACGGTGACATAGTGTATATTTCTACCCTATAGATAGTTCCAAGGATCCTTACAGGATGGTTATCCCAAACATCCTCTAAGTTAATTTTATTTCAGTTGATATTTCACTTGAGTTGGATTTATTGATATAAGAATGTTAATCCTGACTCGAGTGTTTTGTGTCTTGCTTTACGCTCGTGTCAGACTGAGTGATACAGCATTGAGACTCACCTTTGGAGCTTGGAGCTTCGCTTGGAGATCCAACTATCACTTAGTTTCAGCACTTCCAGTTGATTCGTTAAGAGAAGTCATCTGTTGCATTGGAGACTTCACTGTATCTGGGATATTCTGATGTATTTTATTTCTATCTTTGTTATATGGTAGCTTCATGAACTATTATTCATTTATTCCACTGTGTATTATTGTACTACTCTGTATCTGTGATTCTGGGATTGATTTATTTACTGTATATGTTTTTCCAAATTTAAATTAACAATTCGGTATTTTGAATTATTCAAGTCGGACATGTATAGTATTATTATCGATTTGAATGGTCCAAAATAGCGAGTCGTTACAACTAGTGAGGGGAAAACCCGTTCCACTAAATGGCATGGTCTCACTAGATATCTATATGGATTGAGATGTTAGATTATTATTCATATCGGGCTTTATGTCTGACTCGAAGTTTTTGGTTTCCCCTTATACTCTTGGATACTCAACTAATTTTGAGTAGTTTGAGATTTAAGGTTTTCAGGTTCTCTTCTTAGACGAATAAAGTTTTCGGAGGCGTGCAGGAGGCATTTAGTTATTTAGAGTTATCTTTTTCTGCTTTGTATTTTGGATGTAAAGGTGGACTTATTAGCCTTACAATATACTCTGATCAACCAAGTGGGCATCATCATATGTTGCTCCTGACGTATGTGTAATAAATATATTTTTCTGAACATGGTTATCGTTTGTGTGATTACGTAGTGAACATGAAATGTTTTGAATGGAATGTGGAAATGTGTTTTTAACTTGTTAAATTTTTTCCATATTCTTGTGGTCTGTGTATCAATGTATCTAGCACCGTCATATTTGATCGCCGAGGATTTATAACTATGAATGACTGCGACATCCGTAGTTATTTTTTTAGTCCTTCAAGTAGGTGGATGTTACAAGTTGGTATCAAAGCATGGATTTATGAAACTTTAAAACAAAATTTAAACCTAAAAGCTTTTTGAAACAAAATCCATTAAATCTGAAATATGATCGGGATTTGGGTTAACGCTATAACAACATACTTGTATTTGATATATAAGTATATATCAAAGTACATGTTCTCCTCTCTCTTAGACTGTTCTTCTGTATCTTACTAAGGCTCGTATGCAGATTTACGAGAAAAAGGATATGGAAGCAGGTAATGGAAGAGGAAATCTAGGTGGACGAAGCACCACAACGAACAAAAGTGATCGACCTAATACTAGGAGGAACCCAAGTCGACATGCTAACGCTAATCCAAATGCTAAAGCTAATATAGGTGTTAGAAATCTGCCAGTAGATGCGGGGATGGTGTATCAGTTGTTGGCCAATCTTTTGCTAGCCGGAGTAGCTGGTAATGTGGGAGGAGTTAATCCTGTAGCTCTAGTTGGATATAATTATGCTAGGTTGAGTAGAGATTACGCCAGTCTGAGTGAAAAGTTATTTGTTGAGACAGAGGAAGTTGTTGAGGTTGAGAATTAGCTATTGATTTGTGAGAGAATCTTTACTTATCTAGGATTGGATGATGGGGAAAAGAGAAGGCTAGCATCTAGGCAGTTGCAAGGGGTAGCGCTTCATAGGTGGAACAGTGTGATTGTCGGAGTTCTAGGGGAAGAGTGACATGGGCTAATTTTAGGAGGAGATTTGAGCAAAAGTTCTTACAGAGGTCGCCAAGTCGACATTGATGAGAAAGCTTATGGACCATGTTTAGGGAGAAATATTAGTAATCGTGCTGCTAAGTTTGATGAGCTATCTCGACATGGATATGCTACTATGGACATTGACATCAGAAGGAATGAAAGGTTCATTCGAGGACTAAGACCGGAGCTTGCTAGAATGACCATGACTCATATTAGAGAGTCTTGTATTGTGGTAGTGGAAATGGCTATTCGTCATGAAGAGATGCTTGTTGTTTCTACTGGGGAGAAGCCAGTTAAATCCCAGGGTCCTCAGTGAAAGAAAAGGAAATTCTTTAAGAAGAAGGGATCCTAGAAAAGGGAGTTTCCAAGAAGGAAAAGGCTGATTTGTTGTGCTTTAAGTGTGATAAGAAGGGTTATTATGCTTACCAGTACTGGACAGGCAAAGGGAAGATGCCTGTAGAGAAGAAGAATGTGAAATGCTTCAACTGCGACTAAGTTAGGCTTTATAAGAACCAGTGTCTAAAGCCAATCAGGGAGGATAAAGGGAAGCTTTTTGCTCTTGGACCGCCATCTTCTTTTATACCTACTACAGTAGAGAAAGGAAAAACTGTGATGGAAGATACGCTTTTGATTCAGAGTATACCAGTTAGGGTACTATTTGATACCGGTGTATCACATTCATTTATATCATAGTATTTGGTTGATTGGTTATGCATAGAAGTCACATACCTTACTGCTTCCTTAAGGGTTGAGTACCCAAAAGGAGGGTGTGCAACTCTAGGGATGAGATGTGACCAGTTAGAGCTTGATTTGTTAGGTCATAAGTTTGCATGCAATTTGTATGTTTTTTTTATTTCGTAGATTTTGAGATCGTTTTGGGTATGGATTGTTGGTTAAGTATGAGGCAAGGATATTTAATCAGGATAGGGAAATATCATTGAGACATCCAGATAGTCAGATACGAACCATCTTCTCAGTGAAAAATTCCAATAGGAGTGTTTGGGCGTTGTTAAGTGCCATGGAGGTTGGAGAAGAGTTAATTCAGGTGCGGGTAGTAAGAGAATTTGCATATATCTTTAAGCCGGTTACCCGATTACCACCGAAACGAGTTGTTGAGTTTTGGATAAATCTTGTACAGAAAGCTAAAACTATAAGTAGATGACCTATTAGGATGACAACGACGGAGATGAAGGAATTGAAGATGCAACTAGTGGATCTTGAGGGAAGAAATTTAATTAGACCAAGCAGTTTGCCTTAGGAAGCAGCTGTGGTATTCGTAAAGAAACCAGACGGGTTATTAAGGATGTGCATCAACTATCGTAAGTTAAAAAAGGACGATCAAGAATATTTACCATCTGTCGATGATAAATGATCTGTATGTTCAGTTGAGTGGAGTCAAGGTGGTTTCCCAATTGGATTTGGCAATAGAGTTCCATCAGTTAAGAGTGGCAGAGGACAACATTCCTTTGGTAGCATTTCAAACTAGTATGGTACGTATGAGTGGTTAGTGATGCATTTTGGATTGACAAATGCACCTGCATTCTTCATGGATTTGATGAGCCAGGTTTTCTAAGAGCACATAGATAGGTTCATTTTTGTATTCATTGATGAGATTTTAATGTACCCAAAAGGTGAAAGAGAGCATGAGAATCATCTTAGAGTGGTGCTTGAATCTTCTGAAGTAGAATCAGCTAAAGATGAAGTTTTTCAAGTGTCATTTTCGTAAGAAAGAAGTTAAGTTTCTTGTGTTGTTTCAGAGGAGGGCTTGTCAGTCGATCCAGTTAAGATCGACGTTGTCAATAATTGGAAGTGGCCAAAGATGGTAACCAAGATCAGGAGTTTTCTTGGACTTCTTGGCTATTACCGGAGATTCATTAAGGATTTCTTACGGATAGCAGCACCTTTGACTAAGTTGACCAGGAAAGATATGAAGTTTGTTTGGTCTGACAAATGTGAGGAAGTGTTCCTTAAGTTAAAACATTTGTTGACCAATGCACTAGTGTTAGTAGTTCCAGATGGAAACCAAGGTGTAACACTCCATTTTTCTATAACATTATTTAGGATATTTAATTAGTTAAACTAAATAAAATAATGCGATGATTAATAGATTGAGATTTGATTATAACCAAGGGTAGCCGTGCCATGTTAATATGTAAATCAAAATGAGATAAAATGAATAAAAGTGTTAGGAAATAAGTAAGGGTAAAATAGGAAAATGAACATTCTAATACCTTAAACCCTAGCCATGAGTCCTCACTTGAATCTCAAGAGAAAATAAAGCTAGGATTTTCAAGAGGAAGAAGTAAATCAACTTGTTCAACATCAAATCTCATATCTTTAACCACAAAGCTAAGGTGAATGATTAATACATTCCATTTTTCTTATAATTTTCAAAATAATTTTGCATGATAATGCCGTTTTTTGGATGATTAAATGTTTATATATAATTGTTGGTGATTTATGTATGTTTATATTGATTTTTATGATATGTTTTGATATGAAAACCCTATTTAATGACAACCAAATGCCTTGCGTTTTTAGATTTAGACCCAAAATATTATTTTAGATATGGGTACCAATTTTCATAATTTTATAAATAAATGTGGATTTCATATTAATTTTCTAGTGAAGAAAATGATTTATTGGGTTATAAATTATTTGCGGCATACTAAATTATTATTTGGGTCTAAAATTTATATATAGTAGAAAAAATATTGAAAAGGATTTTCTAGAATTTATGTAGAATTTTCTAAAGTGTTTTGATTAATGCATAAAATTATTTAAGGTATGGGACTTAATAGTTTTATATATTATACTAAGGAGAAGGGGTATTTTGCAAATTATTTAAATAATTTAGTTCTGAAATTATGGCAGTACTTTTAAAAAGGAAAAATTAGCAACCAATAAGAGTTTAACCAACAAGGTAGGTTAGTTAAAAAGCTTTACTTAAAATGGGTTTAAATCAGAAATTCCTTCGAAAAGCATGTTTCTTCTCTTTTGGTTTCTCCCGGGTTGCTTTCGACTAAGACCCTCCACCTCCTTACTTAAACCAATGCACATAGTATCAATTTCAGTACACAGTGAATTGGACAAAGGCGGAAGGTAAGAGTCGAAATCAAGGGGTTTCGGAAAGGTCGAAGCGGCTTTTTTGTTTTAAAAGAGAAAAGTGCCTGCTTGCTTTCGAATTAATAGCATTTGACTTAGTTGGCTTCCAACCAGGTCAATTGATTTAAGAAAGGCTATAAGATTGCGCCCTTGTTCTAAAAAATAGATTTCAACTAAGCTAATGGTTTTAAAAGTTGGTTTCGAAATAGTTACACCCTTGTTTCTAAACAATAACTTTCGACTACGTTGAAGCCTTTACTGTCACCTTTTTACCTTTCGAAACAATGCATTTGAAGAGGGTTGTTTTGTTTTATAAAAAAAAACTATTGCTTCCCCAATGCTTTCAGGAGGGGTTTTTCGACACCATCACTTCCTAGCTTAGTAATAGCTTTCAAAAGGATAAGCTTTCGACCCTGTTACTTGTGAACTTTAGTGATTTTCAAAGAATAACCCAATGGTTTTGTAAGAGAATGATGTCAACTTAAATAGTTTCGAAAGGTGTTTTTCCACGTACAATAATTTGAATCCAAAATGATTTCGAAGAGTTTTTAGTTTTAACACCTTCAAAAGGTTTAAAGAATGTTTCAAAGGGGAAGTTCCTTAATGGTTTCGAAAGGTCCACAGAAAAGTTTTCTAATGGTTTTGAATGGTTTAAAGGAAATGTTTTTCCTATGGTTTCGAAAGTCAATGTCTATTGGTATTAAAGAGGGATGTCTAAGATTTTTAGCTTTCAAAGGAAAAGGAATTTCAATGGTATTGAAAGGTTTATATGAATGGTTTTAAAAGGAGTACTTTCAATAGGATCGAAAGGGGTACTTTCAAATGCTAAAAGGTTTTCATCAATAAAGATTTGAGTCAAGTATATATATAATATGGTAAGGTGATTTTGGGTAAAGCATAAAGCATAAATGTTTTCCTTATTTAATTTTGGTTAAAAGGTTTTAATCAATTTCAAATGAAAATGTTTTCAAAAAAATTATGGGAAGGTGTCCCTAAGTGAAAATGACTCAGATATTAGAATATCAGATGGGACTGGTATAGGGTCATGCCCTATACATTAGCTATTGGCGCCTACAAATTTACTCTGAAATTCCAGTGTGTAGGGCTTTGTCACAGCTAAGACTAAAATTATGATTACACGCAGAAGGGAATATATGTTTGTATATAGATAGGTTATTGGTAAGCCCGCAAAACCATTAGGATCTGGTGACCCTGGGAGATGTTAAGTTAGCGATAGACCGTCCAGAAGAGAAGTATTTGACAGATAGTTAAGGTGGACCGTCCAACAGAGGTGTGTCTAGCAGATGTTAGATAAATTTCATTATTTTATTGGGTAGGCCCGAGTCAAACGAAGGTTAATAGTAAGAAAAACAAAACTATAATGTTTGGACAGATAGTCCATTTGTTACATGATATATATGGTTACATAATTATGCTTTACAGTTATAACCAGTTTCGGTTGCAGGATAAAGGTTTTCAAAAGATATGTTTTGACAGTGTTAGTGAGGAGAACCCATTTCGCTAAGCGGCGTGGTCTCACTTAACATTAATAACCGAGATGTATAGTATTATCCACACCAGGCTTTATGTCTGACTTAAAGTTTATATTTTCCCTTTAAATTCTCGGGTGCCCAAAATTGATTTGAGTAGGCTGAGGGTTGAGGTTCTTTCATATTTTAGTACGATTACGAATAATGCTACCGGAGGAGAGCATAAGGCTAACGGATAGCTATAAAGGAGTTGCGGTACTTTGTTTGGTGTATATTTCCACTGTATATGTATTAAGTCAACTATGATTATATGACTATGATCATCCAATAGGGCATCCTCATATGTCGCTCTTGGCGTATTTTATAATAAGTATATTTTAACATTGCCTAGGAAACATTTTGTTATTATGTATTATGAATATGGAACATCTTTTTTGAAATGAAATAGAATTTTTTTTTGAAATCTGTGCTTCTTTCATATTCAAGTGCTTCTGATATTGTAGATACCATTAACATAGCCATATTTTACGTCAGAAGTTAGTACTATAATGACTGCAGCATCTGTAGCGCTTACTTTTGGGCCTCTAGATAGGGGATGATAACTTGGTATCGGAGCATAGGTCTATGAAATACTTTAACCAAAAATGATTTTTGAAAACATAATCCATGGGAATTATAGATATGATCGAGGTATGGGATAACGCTATAGTAATGTACTTGTATTTGCTACATATAAGTATACTCTTTATCTCTAGACTTCTATATTTATTAGGCTATTCTTCTGTATCGCACGAGCCATGAATACAGATATGGACAGAAGAAGAGGAAGAGTCAATCTAGGTGGAGACAACACCACTACGAATGGAAAATGCCTAACCAAATGCTAGAAGAGGTCAGGCTTAGGCTGAGAATGTTGGTGTCGGGGTTCCCTAAGTGGACGTGGAAGCCATGTATCAGTTTTTCATAAACATGATGTAAGCTGGAATCGCAGCTGGAGCTGTTGGAAGTAATGCTGTTGAAGGAGGAGTTCAGGAAGCTCCGATGGTCAATCATTATGCTAACTTGAGCAGAGACTATACTAGGCTTGGAGGAAAACCATTTATCGGAATGAAGGATGTTATTGAAGTAGAAAACTGGCTGCTACATTGTGTGAGGATTTTTTCCGACCTAGAGCTCAATGAGGAAAGGAACGGCTACTATGTCAAAGTCGACAGTGCAGGAGAAAGGAAAAGCTATGTTAGGAGGTGCGCTTCAGATCCATGATACATCTGTTAACGTTTTATTTGATACCGGTGCATCTCATTCTTTTATATCTAGATGTTTAGTAGATAAACTTAACCTAGAACCCACATATTTAGTTACTTCCTAAGAGTGGCAAATCCGATAGGAGGGTATGCGATGCTTGGGATGAAGTGTGACCACTTAGAGTTTAACTTGTTAGGTTACACCTTTATTTGCAATTTGCATGTATTTGATTTTATGGGGTTTGGAATTATATTGGGTATGGATTGCTTAAGTAATTATGATGCTCGGATATTTTACCTAGATAGGAAAATATCATTTAGACACCCGAATTGTAATGATCAGATAGTTTATACCATAAAAACTCCAGTTATGAGGTGAATGATTTATTGGGTGTTATGGAGTTGGAAGATGAGTTGAATCGTGTTTTCGTAGTCAGAGAATTCACGGATGTGTTTTAGCCTGTAGTTATATTACCGTCGAAACGAGCCATTGAGTTCCAGATTGATTTAGTGCCGGTGCAGAACCATTGAGTAGGCCGCCATACACGATGACATCGACAGTGATGAAGGAGTTGAAGACTCAGTTGGTAGATTTAGAAGGCACGAGTTCTATTAGACCGAGTAGTTCGCCGTGGAATACAACCACTGTATTTTCTACGAAGCCGGACGGATCACTAAGACTATGTATCGATTATCGTAAGCTGAATGAGAAGATGATAAAGAATCGATATCCACTGACAAGGATTGACGATTTGTTCGATCAATTGAGTGGGGCAAAGATATTCTCTCAATTGGATCTAGCGACAGGATTTCATCACCTACCGGAAGATAGTATACCTTTGACGGTGTTCAGAATAAGATATGGGTTATACAAATGACTAGTTATTCCGTTCGGACTCATTAATGCACCGACACTCATTGTAGATTTGATGAATCGAATTTTCCAAGAGCACTTGGACAGATTCATGTTAGTTTTTATAAATGATATTTTTGATATACTCTAAGGACGAGAAGTAGCATGAAGTTCATCTCAGAATTATGCTTGAAACATTAAGGCAACATCAGCTAAAAGCAAAGTTTTCAAAGTGCCTTTTTGGAAGAGTGAAGTAATGTTTCTTGGTCATATGGTTTCAAAGAAAGGATTGTTAATTGATCCGGAAAATGCCTAAGTCGTTAATAATTGGAAAAGACCAGAAATGTTAACTGAGATAAGAAGTTTCCTTGGATTAGAGGGACATTATCGGAGGTTTATAAAGGATTTCTCGTGAATTGCAGTGCCGATGACTAAGCTGACACAAAAGGATGTAATGTTTTTATGGACCGATAAGTGCGAGGAAGCATTTCGGAGCTTGATGCACTTGATGAACCATGCACCTATGTTGGTGGTTCCGGAGGGAAACCAAGATTTAGTTGTTTTGACTAATGCGTTGGTACTGGGTTGGAAGCAGTACTAATGCAGAGGGGTAGAGTGACTGCCTACGCTTCTAGACAACTTAGACCACATGAGGTTAGATATCTAACACATGACTTGGAGTTAGCTTCAGGAATATTTGCCTTGAAGGTGTGGAGGCATTACCTTTTGGGAGAGAGGTTTGAGCTTTATACATATCATAGACCGTTGAAGTACTAGTTTTGTTAGAAGGAGCTGAACATGAGACATCAAAGATGGTTGGATTTCCTGGTAGCTTATGATATTGGAATAGAGTACACACCCGGAAAAGGAAATAAGGTGGCATATGCACACAGTAGAAGGCATCAGATTGCAGTGTTAGCTAAGATAGCGGAATGGAAAGACTTAAAAGCATAGTTAGCTTATAAAGTATTGTAGAGACCCAAGGCTGAGTCAAGTGGAGGATCTGATAGGTTGTTTAGTCTGGAAGCCCGACCGGTATTGATTGATGAAATAGCTTCTAAACAGGAGGAGGATCCATTTTTTGGCTTAATGGAAGGAACAGAGATCAATGACTTAAAGGATTTCCGTCTTGACTAAAACAGATGGTTAAGAAAGAAGAGTGGATTATGTGTTCCAAATGTGGAGACATAAGGAAAAGACTTTGGAGGAATGCCACATTCAAAGTTCACTATCCAACCAGGATGAACGATGATGTATCAAGATATAAAGAGAAGTTTCTTCTGGAAAGGCATGAAAAGGGATGTTCGCTTATGGGTGAAACAGTGTTTGAACTGTCATGTAACACCCGATATTTTTAACATTATTTAGGATATTTAGTTAGCTAAATTAAATAAAATAATGTGATGATTAATAGATTGAGATTTGATTATAATCAAAGGTATTCATGCCACGTTAATATGTAAATCAAAATGAGATAATATGAATAAAAGTGTTTGGAAATAAGTAAGGATAAAATAGGAAAATGAACATTCAAATACCCTAAACCCTTGCCGTTAGTCCTCACTTGAAATCATTTGTAAAAATTAAAATTTAGAAGGGAGGTCGGCTACCATTTTTAATCTCAAGGGAGGATAAAGCTAGGATTTCAAGAGAAAGAAGTAATGAACTAGTTCAACATCAAATCTCACATCTTTAATCCCAAAGCTAAGGTGAATGATTACAACATCCCATTTTCCTATAATTTTTCGATTTTAAAGTTAATCGGAAGTGATTTTGCATGATTATGCCATATTTTGAATGATTGAAAATTTATATATGCTTGTTGATTATTTACGCATGTTCATATAAATTTTTATGACATGCTTGATATGAAAACCCTATTAAATGTCATTCAGGTGCTTTGAAAATTTAAATATATACCTGAAATGATATTTTAGAAATGGGTTTCAATTTTCATAATTTTCTGAATTATGGTGGATTTTATATTAATTTTCTAGTGAAAAATGATTTATTGGGTTATAAATTATTTACAGCAAAATAAATAATTATTTGGGCTCCAAATTTTTATATGTTACAAAGCATATTATTTTTTTGAAATTTTTCTAGACTTTTCCTATGTGTTTTAAGTAATATATAAAATTATTTAAGATATGAGACTTAAATGTTTTATATATTTAATTAAGGGGAAGGAGCATTTTATAAAATAAAATCATTGTTTATTTCTGAAATTATTGGCAGCACTTTTCTAGAAAGTATTTAGCAAACAATGAAAATTTGAAAAATAAAGATTGTTAGTTGAAATTTTTTCTCTCTTAAGTAAAAAAACAAAAATAACATGATTTTAGCATGTTCTGCCACTTTCAACACAAAGGGTTTCGACCCAGTCCTTTTGCTACCAATGGTTTCGAATTCAAAGCGCATGGAATCAAGCTATTTGGTACGTAGCATTTTAGACAAAGGTGAAAAGGTACTTGGTAGAAACCTTAGGTTCCGAAGGGGTTGGAATATGTTTGTTTTAAAACCCAAAGGTAGCACCCGCTTTGCTTTGGAAAAAGATAGGTTTTGACTCAGTTGCTTTCGGCTGGGTTAAATAATTTCAAAGGGAAGGTTTTAAATAGGTTGCACTCTTTTGCTTTAAATAATTCTTTTAAAGGGGTCGAACCCCTAGCTGTCGCCCTTCTACATTTCAAAATCTATGGTTTCAAGAGATATGCTTAGCTTTTAAAATTAGCCACTTGTCCCATACTTTCGAAGGGATGGATTCGATACCATCAGTTCTATACTTAGGAAAAGGTTTCGAAAGGAAGGTTCAACTAAGATGTTTTAGTTGACCCTTTTTAGTCTATTTGAAGTATAAACCAAAGGTTTTGAAAGTGGTTTTTCCACAGGTTTTAAATTGAACCCACGGGGCTTTCGAAAGGTTTAAGATTCTAAAGTTTGATGCTTTCGAAAAGTATTTAAAATTGTTTCTAAGGGGTGGTTTTCCAAATGGTTTCAAAGGAGTCGAAAGGTGTTAATTTCTGATGGTTTTGAAAGGGTTGAAATGGAAGTTTTTTTCAAAGTTTCTAAAGGCAATGTTTGAAGTATTTTAAGATATAACATCTAAGGTTTTAAGGCTTTCAAAGGGAAATTTTTTAAAGGTTTTGAAGGGGTTTTTATGTATGGTTTCAAAAGGAAAGCTTTGGCCTTACGGCCTAGATAAAATAAAGGAGTTTTACTTGGTTTCGAAAGAGATGTTTTCAATGGAATCGTAAGAAGTACTTTCATGTGTTTAAATGTTTTTCATCAACCAAGGTTTGAGTAAAATGTGTATATATATGTAACATGGCAAGGGGATTTTGAGTATAGGATAAGGGATTGAATATTTTCCTTGTATGAGTTTGATTTAAAGGTTTTCAATCATCTAGAAAAAGGTTTTCAAGAAAAATTAGGGGAGGGGTTCCTAAGTAAAATGACTCAGATATTAGAATACCAGATGGGACTAGTATAGGGTCACGCCCTATACATTAGCTATTGACCCCAGCTAATTGTTGTCCAAAATTCAGGTGTGTAGGGCTTGGTCACAGGTAAGACTAAAATTGTAATTACACACAAAAAGGAATATATATATACATATACATATACATATACATACATACATATATATATATATATATATATTTGTATGCAGATAGGCTATTGGTGAGCCCAAAAAACCTTTAGGATCAGTTGACGTGGGAAAGGATTAATTTAGGGGCAGACCATCCAGAAGAGAAGTATTTAACAGATAGTTAAGGACAGACCATTCAAAAGTGAAGTGTCTAATAGATGTTAGACTAATTTGGTGTACATTGTCTGGTAGGCCCGAGTCAGCCAAAGGTTAGAAGTTAGCCAAAAAAACTTATGTATTTGAATAGCTAGTTCATTTATTTCCTAATATTTATTTACGTTTACATAAGGATGCTTTACAATATTTAACCAGTTTTGGTTGCAAGAAATGATTTCCAAAAGATATGCTTTATAAAGATGTTAGTGAGGGGAAACCCATTCAGCTAAGCCACATGGTCTCACTTAACATATTTAACCAGGATATATTATATTATTCACACCAGGCTTTATGTCTGACTCGAAATTTTTGTTTTCCCCTTAAACTCCCAGCTGCTCAAAATTGATTTTAGTAGATTGAGGGGTTAAGGTTTTTCAGGTTTTTGTAGGATGACGAATAAGGCTATCGGAGGAAGGCAGGAGGCTAACTGATAGCTATTTTGGATGCAATTCTTTGTTTTGTTGTTAATTCCGCTGTGTTTTTATTAAGCCAATTAAGATTATATGACTCTGATCTTCTAAGGGGGTATCTTCATATACCACCCTTGGCGTATTTTATAACAAGTATATTTTATATGTGCCCGAAAACATATTTGGGATTTACGTATTATGAATATGGAACATCTGTTTAGAAATTTAATGTGAAAATGATGTGTGTTTTGTTTCGCATTCAAGTGCTTCTGGTATTATATATATATATATATATATATATATATATATATATATATCATTAACGTAGTCGTAATTAGTCGCAGGAAACTAATATTATAGATGACTGCAGCATCTGTAGCACTTAATTTTGGGCATTTAGATAGGGGATGTTACAGCTTCGTATCAGTGCATGGTTTATGAAAACTTTAACTAAAAATGCTTCTGAAAACATAATCCTTAGGAATTAGAGTTAAGATCGGGGTATGAGATAATGCTATATTAACTTACTTGTATTTGCTATATATATATATATATATATATAAGCATACGCTATATCTCTAGACTCCTGTCTTTATTAGGCAATTCAACCTTATGTCATGAAGCTTGAATACAAATATTGACAGAAGAAGAGGCAGAGTTAACCTTGGAGGAAAGAGCGCCACCACAAATGGAAATGCCTGACCAAATGCTAGAAGCGGTCTAGCTCAGGCTCAAGCTAAAAATGTTGGCACTAGGTTTACCCAAGTGGAAATAGGAGCCATTATCTATTTTTCGTAAACATGATGCTAGTTGGAATCGGACTTGGAGTTGTTGGAGGAAATGCTGCTAGAGGAGTTCAGGAAGCTCCGATGGTCAATCAGTATACTAACTTGAGCAGAGACTATATTGAGCTTAGAGGAAAGCCATTCATTGGGACTGAGGATGTAACTGAAGTAGAAAACCGGCTACTACATTATGAGAGGATTTTCATTGATTTAGGACTTAATGACGGGTAGAAAAGGAGACGTGCTTCAAGACAGCTCCAGGGAGATGCTCTTTATTGGTGGAATACTGGTACTACTGGTGTTGATGAGGAGACAATGACTTGGACGGAGTTCAAGAGAAGGTTTTAGGATTTACAGTGGTAATGGCACAGTCGGTGTTGGTCAGAAAGTTTGTTGAATGTGAACAAGGGAGATGTCTATTCTAGAATATGTTGGTAGATTTGAAGAGTTGGCTCGATATGGGTATACCACTGTCGATACAGTGATAAAAAGAAATGAGAAGTTTATCGGTGGTTTGAAGTCGGAGTTGGCAAGTTCCACCTTACCGCACATAAGGGATCCATGTGATGTAGTGGTAGAAATGGCGCAAAGGCAGGAAGAGGCGTTAGCCTTTTTAGAAAAGAAGAAAGAGAAGGAGGTTCAGAGTAGACATGGCTAGAAAAGAATGTTTTTCCATAAGAAGAATACTCTGAAGGGAGGAGCATAGAAGAAGGGAATATCTAAGGTGGTATGTTATAAGTGCGATAAGAAAGGACACTATGCTCATGAGTGTCATACCAGAAAAGGAAATGGAAAAGAAGCAGTTGGAAAGAAGAATGTCCAATGTTTTAATTGTGATCAAATCGACCATTACAAGAACCAATGCAAGGATCCTGCTAGAGATGGAAAGGGGAAAATGTATGAATTGGAGTTTGCAACTTCAAGACCAATGGTTGTAGGAAAAGGCAAAGGCTATTTTGGGAGGCTCGCTACAGATTGACGGTATGTCTGTTAGCGTTTTGTTTGATACCGGTGCATCACACTCTTTTATTTCAAAATGTTTGGTAAATAAGCCTAACCTAGAACCCTCATATTTAGTTACATCCTTAAGGGTTGCAAATCTGATAGGAGGATACACAACTTTGAGGATGAGGCGTGACCATTTAGAGTTTGATTTGCTGGATCATACTTTTGATTATTGTTTGCATGTGTGATTTGGTTGGGTTGGGGATTTTATATTGGGTATGGATTGGTTAAGTAAATATGATGCTAGGATATTTTGCCAAAATAGGAAAATATCACTTAGACACCCCGATTGTAGTGAATGGATAGTTTATACCATCGTAAACCCTAGTTTCCAAGTGAATGCTTTGTTGGATGTTATGGAGTTGGAAGATGAATTGAATCACGTTTTCATTGTTAGAGAATTTGTGGATGTGTTTGAACCTGTAGTTATATTGCCGTCAAAATGAGTCATTTAGTTTTAGTAGTTTCGGATTGATTCAGTGCCTGGTGCAGAACCAGTGAGTAGGCTGCCAAGCAGGATGACACCGATAGAGATGAAGGAGTTAAAAGTTCAGTTGGTAGATTTGGAAGGAAAGAGTTTTATTAGACCGAGTAGTTCACCTTGGGGTGCAACCGTAGTACTTGTCAAGAAACCAGACGGATCGTTAAGGTTGTGTATCGAGTATCGTAAGTTGAATGAGAAGACAATAAAGAACCGATATCCATTACCAAGAATCGACGATTTTCTCGATTATTGAAGTGTAGCCAAGGTATTCTCTCGGTTGGATTTGGCGACGGGATTTCACTAGCTTAGAGTGACTGAGAATAGTATTCCTTTGACGACGTTTATGACTCGATATGGATCGTACGAATAGTTAGTTATGCCATTCGATTTAACTAATGCGCCTGCATTCTTTGTAGATTTGATGAATCGAATCTTCTGCTAGCACTTGGATAGATTTGTGTTGGTCTTCATAGATGATACTCTAATATATTATAAAGATGAGAAGGAGCATGAAGTTCATCTTAGATTTGTGCTTGAGATGCTAAGGGAGAATCAGCTGAAGGCTAATTTTTCAAAGTGCCATTTTTGGAAGAAGGAAGGGAATTTTCTTGTTCACGTGGTTTCAGAAAAAGGATTGTCAGTTTATCCAGAAAAGATTGAAGCTATTAATAATTAGAAAAGACCAGAAATGGTAACTGAGATAAGAATTTTTTTCTTAGATTAGCAGGATACTATTGAAGGTTCATAAAGGATTTTTCATGAACAGCTGCACCGATGACTAAGCTGACGCAAAAGGATGTGAAGTTCATATGGACCAGTAAGTGTGAGGAAGCATTTCAAAGCTTGAAGCACTTGTTGACTCATGCATCTGTGTTAGTGCTTTCGGAGGGGAATCAAGATTTAGTTGTTTATACTGATGCATGTGGTACTGGGATGGGAGCGGTACTTATGCAGAGGGGCAAAGTGATAGCCTACGCTTCTAGACAGCTTAGACCACAAGAGGTTAGGTATCCAACACATGACTTGGAGTTAGCTGGAGTTAAGGTATGGAGGAATTACCTTTTAGGAGAGAGGTTTGAGCTTTATACAGATCATAAGTCATTGAAGTACTAGTTCTCTCAGAAGGAGCTGAACATGAGAGATCAATGATGGTTGGAATTTCTAGCCGCTTAAGATTTTGGAATAGTACACAACTGGAAAAAGAAATAAGGTTGCAGATGCGCTTAGTAGGAAGCGTTAGAATGAAGTATTAACTATGATAGCAGAATGGAAAGACATAGAATCATTGTCAGCTTGTAGAGTACTATGGAGATCCAAGGCCGAGTCTAGTGAAGGATCTGTTAGGCTTTCTTGTTTAGAAGTCCGACCGATATTGATTAAGAAGATAGCTTCTAAACAGGAGGAGGATCCAGTTTTGGCTGAACGGATCAGAAAGTTAAAGGAAAGAACGGAGAGCGATGACTTGAAGGATTTCTATCTTGACCAAAATGGATGGTTAAGAAAGAAGAATAGATTATGTGTTCCAAATGCGGGAGACATAGGGAATGATTTTGGATGAATAAAATCGTTCAAAGTTCACTATCCATCCAGGATGAACAAAGACGTATCAAGATATGAAGAGAAGTTTCTTTTAGGAAGGCATGTAAAGGGATGTTGGCTTATGCGTGAAACAAAGTTTGAACTGTCAGTAAGTAAAAGCCGAACATCAAAAGCCGAGTGGATTGCTTTATCCATTGGACATTCCAGTATGGAAGTGGGATTCCATCTCTATGGATTTTATTAATGGATTGTCAAAATCTAATAGAGGAAATGAAAGTATATAGGTCATAGTAGACAGACTGACCAAGAGCGTCCATTTCATTCCCGTTAAGGCAAACAAGACGACTCCTGTATTGGCTAAGTTATTCATGAAGAATGTGGTTAGACTGCACTGAATTCCTTGTAGTATAGTTAGTGATGGAGATTATTTGTTTACTAGCAAGTTCTAGAAGTGTCTACCGGAAGCTTTGGCAACCAAGTCAAGATAAGTACCGCTTACCATCCGCAGATTGATGGGTAAACGGAAAGAGTTAACAAGATCTTAGAGGACTTATTGCGAGCTTGTGTATTAGACTTCAAGGGATCATAGGGAAACCACCTACATCTAGTCGAGTTTTTGTATAACAATAATTATCAATAGTATAGGAATGGAACCATTTGAGGCTTTGTATGGAAGACCATGCAAATTCCTCGCATATTGGTTAGAGACGAGAGACAGATTAGTTCTTGGTCCTAATTTGGTAAAAGAGGCAGCAGAAAAGATTGAGTTAATAAGAGCGAGAATAAAGGAAGCTCAGTTTAGGCAGAAAACCTATGCAGATAAAATATGAAAAGATTTAGAATTCTCTATTAGAGATCATATTTTCGTCAAAGTATCCCAATGAAAGGTGTTATCGGGTTCGGGAAGACGGAGAAGTTAGCACCGTGGTTCGTTGGACCATTTCCTATTTTAGAAAGGATCGAGAAAATCGCATATAGAGTAGAGTTACAGAATAGTTTGGCAAGAGTCCATGACGTATTCCATATATCTCATCTTAGAAAGTGCGTCAGACATTACTATAGCACCGACAGTGTTAGAGGACTTAGTGGTGGAACTAGACATGACTATAATTAGGAAGCCTATTTTGATAGTCGAGAGAGAAGAGAAGAAGCTGAGAAAAAAGATAGTCAAATTAGTAAAAGTCCAGTGGAGTGATGATGTAAGAAACTGTACTGTGAGACTGAGAGCAGGATTAGAGACACTTATCCTAATTTATTTGACGGTATGCTTTACCTACGTTGTTTTGACATGTTCCTTATCATAATTTAGAGGACGAAATTCCTAGGATGATTATAACACTCCATGTTTTAGTAAAATTATTTAAGATATCTAATTAGCTAAATAAAATAAAATAATATGATGATTAAGAGATTAAGATTTGATTGTAATCAAGGGTAGCCGTGCCATGTTAACATGTAAATCAAAATGAGATAATATGAATAAAAGTGTCAGGAAATAAGTAAAGGTAAAATAGGAAAATGAAAATTTTAATACCCTAAACCCTAGCCGTGAGTCCTCACTTGAATTCATTTGCAAAAATTAAAATTTAGAAGAGAGGTCAGCCACCACTTTTAATCTCAAGGGAAGATAAAGCTAGGATTTCAAGAGGAAGAAGTAAATCAACTTGTTCAACATCAAATCTCACATCTTTAATAACAAAGCTAATGTGAATGATTACTACATCCCATTTTCCTATAAGTTTTAGGTTTTAAAGTGAATCGGAACGATTTTGTAAGATTATGCCATGTTTTGAATGATTAAAAGTTTATATATGCTCGTTGACGATTTATGCATGTTCATATAAGTTTTATGATATGCTTGATATAAAAACCCTATTAAATGATTACAAATGCCTTGAAAATTTAAATGTAGATCAGAATGATATTCTAGAGATGGGTTTCAATTTTCATAATTTTCTGAATTATAGTGGATTTTATATTAATTTTCCAATGAAGAAAATGATTTATTGGGTTATAAATTATTTATGGCATAATAAATAATTATTTGGATTCGAATATTTATATGTTAGAAAACATAATAAAATAGAATTATAGGGATTTTTCCAAAAAAATTTCTAAGTATTTTAAGGAATGTATAATATTATTTAAGGTATAGGACTTAAATGTTATATGTACTTAATTAAGGGGAAGAGGCGTTTTAAAAATAAAATCATTGTTCACTTCTGAAATTATTGCCAGCATTTTTCTGAAAAGTATTTAGTAACTAATGAAAATTTGACAAATAAAAGCAGCTTATTTGAAAAGTTTTCTCTTTTAAGTTAAAAACAAAAATAACATGATTTTAGCATGTTTTGCCACTTTCGGCACAGGAGATTCCGACCCAGACCTTTCACCACCAATGGTTTCAAAACCGAAGAGCATGGTCTCAAGCTACTTGGTACGTAGCATTTTGGACAAAGGTGAAAAGGTACTTGGTCGAAACCTTAGGTTCCGAAGGGGTTGGAGTACGTTTGTTTTAAAAACCAAAGGTAGCGCCTGTTTGCTTTCGAAAGAGATATTTCGAATCAGTTACTTTCGGCTGGGTAAATAATTTAAAGGGAAGGTTTGTACTAGGTTGTACTCTTATGCTTTAAATAATGCTTTTGAAGGGGTCGAGACCCCTAGTTGTCGCCCTTCTACATTTCGAAATCAATGGTTTCAGAAGGTATACTTAACTTTTAAAATTAGCCACTTCTCCCATACTTTTGAAGGGATAGTTCCAAAACCATCAGTTCTTAACTTAGGAAAATGTTTCGAAAGGAAGATTTTGACTAAGATGTTTTAATTGACCTTTTTTTGTTCCATTTGAAGTATAAACCAAAGGTTTCGAAAAAGGTTTTTCAACATGTTTTAAATTGAACCGACAGAGCTTTCGAAAGGTTTAAGATTCTAAAAGTTTTATGCTTTTGAAAGGTATTTAAAATGGTTTCAAAGGGGTGGTTTCCCAAATGGTTTCGAATGAGTTGAAAGGTGTTAATTTTTGATGGTTTCGAAAGGGTTAAAATGGAAGGTTTTTCAAAGTTTCTAAAGGCTGTATTTTGAAGTATTTTAAGATATGATGTCTAAGGTTTTAAGGCTTTCGAAAGGAAAGATTCTAAAGGTTTCGAAAAGTTTTTTATGCATGGTTTCGAAAGGAAAGCTTTGGCTTTTCGCTAGATAAAATAAAGGGGTTTTACTTGGTTTTGAAAGAGATGTTTTCAAAGGAATCATAAGAGGTACTTTCATGTATTTAAATGCTTTTCATCAACTAAGGTTTGAGTAAAGTATATATTTACTACATGGCAAGGGGATTTTGAGTAAAGCATACGAGATTGAATATTTTCTTTGTATGAGTTTGATTTAAAGGTTTTCAAGGAAAATTATAGGAGGGGATCCCAAGTAAAATGACTCAAATATTAGAATACCAGATGAGACTGGTATTGGGTCGCGCCATATACATTAGCTATTGGCCCTAGCTAATTATTGTTCGAAATTACAATGTGTAGGGTTTGGTCATAGGTAAGACTAAATTTATGATTACATACAGAAAGGAATATATATATATATATATATATATATATATATTTGTATGCAGATAGGTTAATGGTGTGCTCGAAATACCATTAGGATCAATTGACCAGGGAAATGATTAAGTTAGGGACAGACCATCTAGAAGAGAAGTATTTAACATATAGTTAAGTACAAACAGAAGTGAAGTGTGTAATAGACGTTAGATTAATTTGGTTTATATTGTCTAGTAGGCCCGAGTCAGCCAAAGGTTAAAGTTAGCCAAACAAAACAAATGTGTTTGAATAGATAGTTCATTTATTACTTGAAATTTATGTAGGTTTACATAATGATGTTTTTTATAGTATTTAACCAGTTTTGGTTGCAGGTAATGATTTGCAAAAGATGTGTTTTAAAAAGATGTTAGTGAGGGAAAACCCGTTCCGTTAAGCAGCGTGGTCTCATTGAATATATTTAACCGGGATGTATAGTATTATTCACACCAAGCTTTATGCCTGACTCGAAGTTTATGTTTTCCCCTTAAACTCTTAAGTGCTCAAAATTGATTTGAGTAGGCTGAGGGATTAAGATTTTTCAAGTTTTAGTAGGATAACGAATAAGGCTACCGGAGGCAAGCATGAGGTTAGAAGAGGTCTAGGTCAGGCTCAAGCTGAAAATGCTAGTGTCGGGGTTCCCTAATTGGACATCGGAGCCATATATCAGTTATTCGTAAACATGATGTAAGCTGGAATCGCAGTTAGAGTTATTGGAGGAGATGCTGCTGGAAGAGGAGTTCAGGAAGCTCCAATGGTCAATCAGTATGCTAACTTGAGCAGAGACTATGCTAAGCTTGCAGGATAGCCGTTCATAGGGACGCAATTGATGTAGAATACTCGCTGCTACATTGTGAGAGGATTTTTGCTGATTTTGGACTTAATGACGAGCAGAAAAGAAGAATTGCTTCATGACGGCTCCAGGGAGATGCTCTTTGTTGGTAGAATACTAGTATTACTGGTGTTGATAAGACTTGGGCGGAGTTCAATAAAAGGTTTCGTGAAAGTTTTATGTCGGTAATGGCACGGTCGGTGTTAGTTAGTTAGTTTGCTGAACTGGAACAAGGGGATATGTCTATTCTAGAATATGTTGGAAGATTTGAAGAGTTGGCCTGGTACGGGTATACCATTATCGATATAGTGATGAAAAAAAATAAGAAGTTTATCAGATGTTTGAAGTTGGAGTTAGCTAGAGCTACCTTACCGCACATAAGGGATCCATGTGATGTAGTGGTAGAAATGGCGCTAAGCCAAGAAGAGGCATTGGATTGTTTAGAAAAGAAGAAAGAGAAGGTGGTTCAGAGTGGACAATAGTTATTAGACTAGTATAGGAAGGGCACCGTTTAAGGCTTTGTATGGAAGACGGTGCAAATCCTCCGCATGTTGGTTGGAGACCGAGGATAGATTGATTCATGGTCCTGATTTGGTAAAAGAAGCAGCAGAAAAGATTGAGTTGATAAGGGCAAGAATGAAGTAAACTTAGTCTAAGCAAAAAAGCTACGTGGATAGAAGACGAAAAGATTTAGAGTTCCCTGTTGGAGATCATGTTAGTATCACCAATGAAAGCTGTTACCAGGTTTGGGAAGACGGAGAAGTTAGCACCAAGGTTCATTGGACCATTTCCTATTTTAGAACAGATCGAGAAACTCGCGTATAGAGTAGAGTTACCGAGTAGTTTAACAGCAGTCCACAATATTTTTCATGTATCTCATCTGAGGAAGTATGTTAGGGATCTAGACACTACTATGGCTCCAACTGCGTTAGAGGATTTAATAGAGGAACCATATATGACTATAGTTAGAAAGCCTATCCGGATAGTCAAGAGAGATGAGAAAAAGTAAAGGAACCAGGCAGACAGATTAGTGAAAGTCCAGTAGAGTAACAATGCTAGAGACTATACTTGGAAGACTGAGAGCAGGATTAGAGACACTTATCCTGATTTTTTTAATGGTGTGTTTTACCTTTGATTGTTTTGATGTGTTCCTTATCGTAATTTAGAGGAAAAAATTATATAAGGAGGAGAGATTGTAGCACCCCATATTTTTATAACATTATTTAGGATATTTAATTAGCTAAATAAAATAAAATAATGTGATGATTAATATATTGAGATTTGATTAAAATCAAGGGTAGCCGTGCCATGTTAATATGTAAATTAAAATGAAAATACATGAACAAATGTGTTAGGAAATAAGTAAGGGTATGATAGGAAAATGAACCTTCTAATACCCTAAACCCTACCCGTGATTCCTCACTTGAATTCATTTGCAAAAAAATTAAAATTAAAAGAGAGGCCAGCCACCATTTTTAATCTCAAGAGAAGATAAAGCTAGGATTTTCGAGAGGAAGAAGTAAATCAACTTGATCAACATCAAATCTCATATCTTTAATCGCAAACCTAAGGTGAATGATTACTACATCTTATTTTTCTTATAATTTATGATTTTAAGGTTAACCCGAAATGATTTTGCATGATAATGCCATGTTTTGGGTGATTAAATGTTTACATGTACTTGTTGGTGATTTATGCATGTTTATATTGATTTTTATTATATTTTTTAACGTGAAAACCCTATTTAATAATATCCAAATGTCTTGTGATTTTAGATATGGACCAAAAATGTTATTTCAGAGATGGGTTTCAATTTTAATAATTTTTTTGAATTAATGTGGATTTTATATTAATTTTCTAGTGAAAAAAATGATTTGTTAGGTTATAAATTATTTACGACATAATAAACAATTATTTGGGTTTGGAATTTATATATAATAGAAAACATTTTGAAAAGTATTTTCTAGAATTTTTGTAGAATTTTCTAAAGTGTTTTGATGAATGTATAAAATTATTTAAGGTATGGAACTTAAATATTTTATATATTCTATTAAGTAGAAGGTGTATTTTGCAAATGATTTAAATAAATTGAATTTGAAATTATGGTAAAACTTTAAGAAAGGAAAAATAAGCAACCAATAAGAATAAACAAGGCAGGTTAGTTAAAAATCTTTACTTAAAAAGGGTTTAAATCAGAAATTCATGCTAAAAGCATGTTTCGCCTCTTTTGGTTTCTCCCAGGTTGCTTTCGACTAAGACCCTCTGACTCATTCCTTAAACCAATGCACATAGTATCAATTTCGGTACATAGTGAATTAGAAAAAGGTGTAACGTAAGAGTCGAAACCAAGGGATCCAAAAGGGTCAATGCGTCATTTTGTTTTAAAAGAGAAAAGCGCCTCCTTGCTTTTGACCAAGTAGCTTTCGACTTTGTTGGCTTCAGATTAGGTCAATTGATTTAAGAAAGGTGATAAGGTTGCGCCCTTGTTCTAAGAAATTGCTTTCGACTAAGTCTACTTTCGACTAAGTCATTAGTTTTAAAAGTTGGTTTCAAAATAGTTACACGCTCGTTTCTAAATGATAAATTTCAACTGTGCCGAAGCCTTTACAGCCGTCTTTTTACCTTTCAAAACAGCGCTTTCGAAGGGGATTATCTTTTTATTAAAAAAACCCTATCGCTTCTCCAATGCTTTTGGGAGGGGTGTATAAACACCACCACTTCCTAACTTAGTAATAGCTTTCGAACGGGTAAGCTTTCGACCCTGTTGCTTATGACCCATAGTAATTTTTAAAGAATAACCCAATGGTTTTGAAAGAGAATGGTTTCAACTTAAATGGTTTCGGAATGTGTTTTTCCACATACATTAATTTGAATCCCAAATGCTTTCGAGGTTTTTGAAGTTTCAGTACCTTCGAAAGGTTTTGAAGGGGAGGTTCCCCAACGGTTTCCAAAGGTCTAAAGGAAAGGTTTTCCAATGGTTTTGAATGGTTTAAAGGAAATGTTTTTCGTATGGTTTTGTAAGGTAATATTTATTGGTTTTAAAGAGGGATGTCTAAGGTTTTTATCTTTCGAAGAAAAAGGAATTTCATTGGTTTTGAAAGGTTTATATGAATGGTTTCAAAAGGAGTATTTTCAATAGGATCGAAAGGGGTACTTCAAATGCTTAAAGGTTTTCATCAACAAAGATTTGAGTAAGGGATATATATAAAATGGCAACGTGATTTTGAGTAATGCATATATTATAATGTTTTCCTTGTTTAATTTTGGTTTAAATGGTTTTAAATCAGTTTCATAAGAAAAGATTTTCAAGGAAAATTATGGTAAGGTATCTCTAAGTGAAAATGACTCAGATATTAGAATACTAGATGAGACCGGAATAGGGTCGCACCGTATACATTAGCTATTGGCCCCAGCTAATTTAATCCAAAATTCCAGTGTTGGGGCTTTGTCAAAGATATGACTAAAACTATGATTACATATAGAAGGGAATATATATTTATATACAGATAGGTTATTGGTGAGCCTACAAAACCATTAGGATCAAATGATCCTGAGAGATGTTAAGTTAGGGATAGACCATCCAAAAGAGAAGTATTTGACAGATAGTTAAGGATAGACTATCCATAAGAGGTGTGTCTAACAGATGTTAGATAAAAAAATTATTTTGTCTGGTAGGCCCGATTCAGCCAAAGTTTAATAGTAAGCCAAACAAAACTATAATATTCGAACAGATAGTCTATTTGTTACCTGATATGTATGGTTACATAACAATGCTTTACAGTTTTAACCAGTTTTGGTTGCAGGATAAAGGTTTGCAAAAGATATGTTTTAAAAGAATGTTAGTAAGGGGAACCCATACCGTTAAGCGGCGTGGTCTCACTTAACATTAATAACCGAGATGTATGGTATTATTCACACCAGGCTTTATGTCTGACTCAAAGTTTATGTTTTCCCTTTATACTGTCGGGTGCTCAAATTATTTTTAAGTAAGCTGAGGATTGAGGTTCTTTCAAGTTTTAGTAGGATGATGAATAAAGCTACCGAAGGATAGCAAAAGGCTAATGGATATCTATATAGGAGTTGCAGTACTTTGTTTTGTATTTATTTCCGCTGTATATGCATTAAGTTAACTATGGCTATATGACTCTGATCATCCAAGGGGGCATCTTCATATGTCGCTCTTGGCGTATTTTGTAACAAGTACATTTTGTCGTTGACTGTGAAACGTTTTGGGATCATGTAATATGAATATGGAACATCTGTTTTGAAATGAAATGGAAAAATATTGTTTTGAAATCCATGCTTGTTTCATATTCAAGTGCTTCTGATATTATAGATACCATTAACATAGTCGTATTTAGTCGCCAAAAGTTAATACTATAGATGACTACAGCACCTGTAGCGCTTATCTTTGGGTCTCTAGATAGGGGATATTACACAAGGATTGGTAGTATATACTGATGCATGTGGAACTGGATTGGGAACAGTATTGATGCAGAAGGGTAAAGTTATTGCCTACGCTTCCAGATTGCTTAGACCGCACAAATTAAGATGTCATACTCATGACTTAGATTTGGCTGAGGTGATTTTTTCCTTGATGATTTAGGGACATTATCTCTAGGGGAGATATTTTAGTTGTATGCCGATCATAGGTCTTTAAGATATTTATTCTCTCGAAAGAAGTTGAATATGAGGCAGCAAAGGTAGCTAGAGTTTTCGACTGCTTATGATTTCGGTGTGCAGTATACTCCTAGAAAAGAAAATAAGGTAGCAGATGATCTTAGCAGAAAACATCAGAATTTGGTGTTAGCTATGTAGGCAGAATGGAAGGATCATGAAGCTTTAGCCAGTTTCCACATGCAGTTAAGATCTATTGTTTGTTGTAGTCAAGGGACTGCCATGTTGTCTTGTTTAGAAGTTTGACTAGTGCTGATTGAGAGGATGGCTTCTAAGTAGAGAAAAGACTCAGTTTTAGCTGAGAGGATTAGAAGGCTTGAGGTAGGGTCAGAGATCGATGATCTAAAGGATTATATTCTTGACCAAAGGGGATGGTTGAGAAAGAAGGACGATAATGTGTTGTAAATGTAGAGACCTTAATGAAATAAGTTCTGGAAGAATGTTATCGATCCAAGTTTACAATTCATCCTGGAGGGACCAAGATGTATCAGGATATTATGAGAAGCTTCCATGGGAAAGGCATGAAGAGGGATGTTGGCTTATTGGTTAAGTAGTGTGTGAACTATCAACAAGTGAAGGGCGAACATCAGAAGCCGAGTGGGTTGCTTCAGCCTTTAGAGATTCCAGTTTAGAAGTGGGATTCGATATCATGGACTTTACAAATGGGTTGCCAATGTCGAATAGGAGAAATGAAAGCACATGGGTTATAGTGGACAGGCTAACCAGGATTGCCCATTTCATTCCAGTCAAGTCAACCAGGACGGCAACTGTTTTGGTGAAATTGCTAATGAAGAACATAGTTAGATTTCATGGGATTCCTAGTAGCATAGTTAGCGACAGAGATGCATTATTCGCTAGCGAATTTTGGAAGAGTCTCCAAGAGGTATTGGGTACCAAGCTCAAGATGAGCATAGCTTATCACCCGCAGAAGGATGGGCAGATAAAGAGAGTCATCAAAGTACTTGAGGATTTATTGAGAGCTTATGTGTTGGACTTTAGTGGACCTTGGGAGGATCACCTACATTTGATTGATTTTTCCTATAGTAATAATTATCAGACTAGCATAGGAATGGAACCTTTTGAAGCTTTGTATGGAAGGCCATGCAAATCACCCATATGTTGGTTAGAGACTAGAGACAGATTGGTCTTAGGTTTGGATTTGTTAGAGAGGCGTAAAAAATCGAGTTAATCCGAGGACGGATGAAAGAAGCTCAATCCAAATAAAAGAGTTACACAAATAAGAGGCGTAAAGACCTAGAGTTCTCAGTGGGAGACCGGGTTTTCAATAAGGTATCACCGATGAAGGGTGTGGTACGGTTTGGGAAGTTGAGAAAGTTGGTCTCGAGATATGTTAGTCCACTCCATATTTTGGAAAGGATTGGAAAGCTCGCGTACAGAGTAGAGTGGCCGAGCACTTTGGCAGGTGTCCATAATGTATTCCATGTGTCTCATCTTTGCAAGTATGTGCACAATCCAGAGGCTACTATTCTTCAGACGGAGTTGGAGGACTTGGTAGTAGACCCTGATTTGACCTTTGTTGGACAACCAGTTCGGGTTATAGCAAGAGATGAGAAGAGATTGAGGACAAAGACAGTCAAGTTGGTGAACGTTCAGTGGAGCAACAACGGGAAGGACTGTACTTAAGAGACAGAGGATAGGATTCGAGATGCTTATCCTAATCTGCTTTGATGTTATGTCTATATTATATTTATATAGATTAGTTTCTGGTCAAGTAGGCTAGTATGGACGTTAGGAGTTGTTACATATGATTGCAATGATTGCTAATTAGTCCTTACTGAATTTCGAGGATGAAATTCTTTAAGGAGGGAAGCCTGTAACACCCCTAATTATGAAAACATTATGCAGGAGATTTGATTAGAATAAATTAAATAAAATAATGTAGAGAGATAAGGAGATTCAGGTTGGTTAAATAATATTAGTGGACATGCTTATTCAAAATAAACGAGCTTAAATATGGTTAAGTGTTAGCTAATTTAACATAAGGGCATTAGAGTAAATTAGCACCCAAGTTTCCCACCTTTATACTATTATCCCCATAACCATACACGTATATTTTATCATAAGCAAAAACAAACGTTAAGAAGAAACTATAAAGGCCTGCCATTAGGAGGAAGATAGGAAGAGAAATCCAAGTAAAAGCTTAGGATCAAGCTAGAAGAAATCAATCTCAAACAATCTCCAATTTCCTTATCCAATCTAAGGTGAGTAATAATCACTACATCTCTATTTTGATTTCTATAATCATATGTTTTTGGATTTAAGGGTAAGTTCGCTTTTTATGATATATTGGATGATGATATGCTTGATTTACAATTTATTAGTTTAAAAAATATTGTTTGAAAGAAGAATGTGCATGATTTTAGGGAAAGACCGAGGTTAAATTATTCCTAAATGCCAAGGGAAAATTTTATGTTATGAGAAATATGATTTTGAATTTTTATAATTTTCCAAGCCATGGGAAATCACTTATGAATTTTCAAAGGAAAATACGATTGATTGGATTTCTGAAATTATATTAAGAATTTGGGTTAGATTTTTTGATATGTTAGGCAACATGATTAAAGTGAATTTCTGGAATTTTATGGATTTTTACAAAGTGAATTAGTATGGAAATTAAATTATTTTGAAAGGAGGACCCAAATGATTTAATTGTTTCATTAATGGGAAGGGCTTATTTGTTATATGTCAATTGGATTTAGATCTGAGAAAATTACGGCATGTATTAGTAAAGTAATTTGAAATCTTAAGTAACCAATCAGGTGTTTACATGTTGGCAAGTTTGTCACAAAAAGTTTACTTTATTTGGTAAAAACAGCCTTTTACTCATAAAAGTAGGTTCTACCATATTTGGAAGGAGCATTCGACCCAGAGCTTCCACCTCCAACCTAGTCGAAACCTTCTAGGTCAAAACCAATAAACCAATACACATGGTATCATTTAGCTAGTACGTAGTGGATTGGAGAACGGTGGAAGGTAGGGCGTTGAAATGTAGCTTCCGAAGGGGTTGGTTCCTTTGTTTTTTGTTCTAAAAGAAAAGCACTTTCTTGTTTACAAAATGGTTTCGAAAGGGAATTTCTAAAGAAGTTTCGAAGGAGAGCTGCCTCCATTGCTTTCAAGTAATAGTTTCCGAAGAAGTTACTTAGTTTTTATTTAAAGCTTTCGAAAGGGGTAATTTCGACCATGTCGAAACCCTTTTGTGTTTAGATGCCTTTCGATGGTATTGAAGGCATCAATTCTATCGAAAGGTACTATTTGTTATTTAAACATAAGCCACTTCCTACAGCTTTCGAAAGGGGTTAGGGGTTTCGAGGGCAATGGTTTCTAAAGGGGTTTCAAACCCATCCTTCATTGTTTTACTCGGATATTTTAATGCTTTCAAAAGGATGGTTTTGATGCCATCAAACTCCCCTAATACTTTTTGAAATAAAGAATGGTTTCGAAAGAGATGCTTTCACTTATGTTCACTTTGATCCAAAAATGTTATTTAAATATAAACCAATGACTTCGAAAGGTAGTGGTTTCGAAGGGTAACCTTCAATGGTTTCGAAAGGGGTATTTTTGAATGGTTTCGAAGCTATGCTTCTATACTTATATCGTAATACTTTAACAAGGTCGAAAGGTTTCGAAAGAGATGTTTTAAGTATTCGAAAGGCAGGAGCCTAAAGTTTTAAAGATAGTATTTAATACATTCAAAGGAGGTTATCCAATGAAATCGAAAGCAAGATTTAGAAGGCATTTTTAATGGAAAAACTCATTGGTAAATAAAGGATTTTGAAATGAATTTAAGTATGTAAATATGAAGAGGTGTTGCCTAGATAAAAATATTGGTTAAAGAGATTAACTATGTTTTATATGAAAGCTTTTCAAGGATTTTAAACCCATAGGAGTGGTATTGTTAAGTTGTTATGTTTGCTTCTTAAAATATGAAAATATTCACGTGATAAAGGACCCATAACTTTATTTTGGGGATAAAGGGATGGAAGTACCAGCTAAGTTCACCCAGTAGTGAGTGTAAATTGATTAAACTCCTAAATGATCAGAATTGTATCCAAGGGCTCAGGGAAACCAAAATACATGGTGCCTAAACCTTGAAGTTGCCCGGGAGATAGGTTTATAGTATACCAATGAAAACTATTATTAGGAAGTTATTGGAGGTAACCAACAGGTTCATAGAAAACCCATGAAAACTATGTATTAAGGATGGTTGGCAGGGGCCAATTGGTTTGTAGGGAACTCATAAAAACTATATTTGGATTAAGTATTAACATCGGTCAAAAGTTTTTTGTCAACCCATCAAAACTAGGATAAGAAAGAAGTTAATGCAGGCATCAATAGGTTTAGTCAACTCATGAAAACTAGGATAAGAAGTAAGTTAATGAAGGCATCTGTAGGCTCCTAGTCAACCCATGAAAACTAGGCTAAGAGGGGAGTTACTGGAATAAATCCATAGGTTCCTAGTCAAAATATGAAAACTAGGATAAGGGATGATTTATTGAAATCACCAATAGGTTCAGGGGAACCCATGAATTAATTAAGTTAACTAGAAGGGGCCTATAGGTTATTAGTGATTCAATGAAAACTAATAGGTTAATAGTAACCCTAGAAACTATAAATATGAAAAAGACTCAGTTAAAACAGTGATGGGAAATCCAAGATGTTTCTTTGTATGCATATCATCATAATGTTTTTAACTGCTATGTTTTTTACCACTGTGGATGCAGGATCACAGTATATGATTTTATAAAGATTTTAGGATACTAGTTAGGGGAAAATCATTCCATTAAGCGGCGTGGTCTCACTAGATATCTAAATGGGTTGAGATGTTAGATTACTATTCATAATAGGCTTTATGTCCGACTAGAAGTTTTTGTTTTCCCTTTAAACTCTCGGGTACTCAATCGATTTTGAGTAGTTTGATATTTGAGGTTTTTGGGTTCTCTTCTTAGACGAATGAAGCTTCTGGAGGCATATAGGAGGCAGCTAGTTATTTAGAGTTATCGTTTTCCACTGTGTATTTTGGATGTGAAGGCAGACTTATTAGCCTTACTATATACTCTGATCAACCAATTGGGCATCATCATATGTCGCTCTTGGCGTATGTGTAATAATTATATTTTTCTAAACGTAGTTAACATTTGTGGGATTATGTAATGAACATGAAATGTTTTGAATGGAATGTGGAAATGTGTTTTTAGTTTGTTAATTTTTTTTCCATATTCTTGTATATGTAACAATGTATCTAACACCGCCATATTTGGTCACCGAGGATTAGTAACTATGGATGACTTCAGCATTCATAGCCGTTAGTTTTGGACCTTCAAGTAGGGGGATGTTACGTTGACCCAAATAATTCCGGGCTTCCAAATAGTTTTTAATTATGGATTAGTTGTAGGTAATTATTGTTGAATATGCGCTTATATGATTTTTGTTTGATGATAATAAACATATATACATTCGTTTAAATGTATTTGATAATATACTATTTTATTTTCCACAGATTAAATAAATATTTGCTGAATAAAATAAACAACACGGAATTTGAATTCAAACGAATATTTTATTCAAACAAATATTTATTACAATTTTGAATAGTATACAAATTCAAGCTCTCACTATTCACTATACAACTTTGACACAAATTCAATTAGATCACTATTTTACATATCATCACCTCACTACATATCACTCACACTCATATTTATCTTCAACTTCATTCCAGTTTGAATCCAGCATCTGAGAAATCTGCAAAAATATTCACTAACGCAGTAAAGTTGAAAAAGAAATATTTTTGCAATAATAAAATAAAATATTTTTTTTGAAAATAATTTTTGCCTCAGTTATTTGGGTTGTTCGTCATCATTTATATTTGAATTCATCATACACGAACAACTTGTGACATACACAGTGTATTACTGTATATGCCACAAGGATGTGAACGCCGATATATACACTTGATTGATTTACAGGGACAGGTGAGCACAGGTCAAACCCAAATAAAAAAACGGGTTCAACTCACATGCAATACACTAGGACACGAGCACAAGGTCAAACCCGAGTTTTTGTAACTGGATTCAACTCAAGTGCAAATCAAAAGTACACATGAAACTAAACAGTCAAGTTCAGTGACAAATGCAGACACAACTGAAATGAGACAGATGCAAGTGAAACTCGATTACTGCATAACAGCAATATGTACAGCATCAATCAAGTTGCAGACTCGAAGCATCAGTGGACACAAATAAACACACATGCACGACTTATGGCAGTAAAACTCAAGCAAGTCAGACCATTAACTGCAACAAGTTGATATCCAACTACAACAAGTTGATATGCAAACTAAGAAATGCTTAGTGTACAGCATACACATGAACTAAGCACAACTAGACCATCAAGTACACAATGACAAAGCAACACTGGGAACAACAGCTACATGCAGGCCAGAAGCAAAAACTCAAGTGCAACAGTGAAGTTCAGCTATGCAAATGAAACACTGTTGCAAACAACATAACAAATGAAAACAGTATGCAAGCTCGAGCACAAGAACATGACAGCAAACAGAAGTGCACAGCAACAGTAAGGCAATGCACAAATACAACAGAATCAAGTGAAGCATTTCTGTCAAAAGTATAGCAACTGCAAGAATATAAACAAGTGATACAGTGAAGTCAAACAGAGGCAACAACTAAGACAGCATCAACAGCACAAAGATGGGCCAAAGCAGTGTCAAAGCAAATGATAAATAACTTTTACAGTGTCAAGCTCCTGAATGCAACAGAGACCAATGGTGAACAGAAGTAACAAGTGCAGGTGAACAAATGTGCAAATGCTCAAGAGCACACAGCGCATATACGTCAAACATGAATGCTACAACTTCAAATGAACCAACAACATAGCAAGCTACATGAAGACAGAGCTCGATCAAAATGCCTTATTGATAAAGAAATGAAATTCACGCAACAAGTTAAAAGTCAATCAGTGATACAAGACCGAAGTTTATAAAATCAAAAGGCCGAAGTGACAGTGAAATCGCCAATTCAATGTTGAATAAGTCAACAGTAAAATGATCGAGCTGAAGCCGAAGCAAGCATGTGTACAGGTTCAATCAATATCATGAAGTGCAGTTTAAAAAAATTAAAAATGACCGAAGTCGAAGTCATATAATGAACAAGTCCAAAATCGAGGTAGCAAAGGTAATTGACCAAGTTTAAAATCAAGCCGTGATCATCACAATTCAAAACCGTATTGACCAAGCAATGAATCAACACCGTGTCAACCAAGTAATACCAAGAATACGATAGTGACAAAATCAGAACAAATCTCAAGCATCAATACCAGATCGAATGTCATATGACAAATTCAAATCAACATATACGAACGCAAAAATAGGATTTCGAATCCTATATAAAACCCTATATCATCATCGGCAAAAAGGTGGAATTCGAGTTTAAGCAATAACCGCCAGCAAGGAATCAAATCAATAACTCGAATCAAATCGAGTTCAAAACAAATCAATCAGAAAACGCAAAAAGGGAAATCACATACCAAGTCAAGTGAACTCGAGAAGGAGCCTCGTGCAAATCGAAGAAATAAAGGATCGTCAAAGCAATCACGACAATAACCACCTGAACGATCAACGAAGTCGGCGCCTTTAATTTTGCACAAACCCTAATTTTGTTCAACAAGGAAACGAATGAGATCGAAGCAACCATTTTCAAAGAGGAGTCGGTCGAAGAAATAAAAAAGAATAAAGGGGAAGTTACTCTTATTTTACTTTGGGTCGGCCTGGTTTATTTGTTGGTTACTAATTATATAAGGCTCTAGTTAAATTAGGGTTTATTTATTTTTAAATTGTTTTTAATTTGTATCTTTATTTTTAAACCGTTTTTAATTTTCTAGTCGTGTGACTAGGGGACAAACTACGGTGTGTAGTTTGGGAATTCGCAACTCGGTGGTTGAGTTGTGGTCAGGGTTTTGAGCGTAGAGTTAGATTAGTCAATAGCGGGTATAGCAAGTTTACGTGTGTAAGCGAGGGACTATCTAATTTCTAGTAGAAACCTTGGGGGCAGCACGTAGGCAGGGTTTTGCCGAAGCTGGGTAAATTCTGTGTTGTTCTGTTCTGTTCTGTTATTTATATTATGCTATATCTGTGCTGCTATTCTGTGATCTGTGTTAATATTAGTTTATTAGCTTCTGCAATTAATTTTTATAATTTACACTATCACCCTATTCACCCCCCCTCTAGGGTGAAATCAATCCTACAATTATCGTTAATTCCAAATGATTATTGATTCCAATTAACCCTGATTTCTAGTAAATTAACCCTAATTTTTCTAATGTCATCTTAATGTCCAATTTCAATTCAAATTAGGGTTTTTAATTTAGGGTTCTTAATATAGCATTAGCAAGTGTCAAATTACCCCAATGTCATAATTTAATTTCTAATTAAATTCTAGGGATTGGCAAATTTAATTTTAATTTAACAAGTTAATTATAGGATTTTTATAATTCTAATGATTTAAAATAATTTAAAATCAATTATACTAGTCAAATTATTAATTTGTGCCCACTCACCTTTTAGCCTAAGCTTATAATCTTAAAAAGTTGATCTCCAATGATAGCTCCTACCTTAGTTCTCCTTTGATTACTGGCCCTTGCTTCTAGTTTGATTTTGATTTTAAGGTATTGGGAAAATTAGGGTTTATAGTAGAAAAATTGATGGTGTTTTCCCTATTGTTTGTTTAAGAATTAACGTTTAATTTAGTATGTTTTATAAGGCTAGGTTAAACTTAGGGCTATTGGATCAACTCAGCTAGCAATCTGGTCCACCTATCAGCTACATTAAATGCAAGTAACCAATCTATGCTATTGAAACACGTCATTCCAGTTTGATACTTATTTGAAAAAAAATCTCGTGTTGGGTCGACCGCTCTTAGGTCAATGTTGGCTACTACAGGTCGACCTAGGACCTTCTTAGGTGGACTTATGTTTATTTTTATTTTATGTTTTAAATTTTTAAATCTATTCCGACATCCATAACTTCCTTATACTAAGTCGAATTACAACAGGTTGTGTCTAAAAATCATCCAAAAAATAGCTACGAACACAATGGTGCAAGTTTCATAGCTAAATTCGAACATCTGTGAAAATTTATTTTAAGCTCTTGTTTCACTTTTAATTAATTTTTTCTTATTTATTCTACTTAATTTTTGGGGTGTTATATTCTCCCCTTTTAAAAGGATTTCGCTCTCGAAACCCCATGGACAGAAAAATGTAACTCACACATAACAACCAATAATTACAGCCAGTTACTCATCCATCATCGACGTGCAATCGTAGTCCTTAAAAGAAAAAAATTCTAATGCAACATGTATCTATATATGTAATGTAAAATGCATGCAAGCCTATGTTAATTCAAGAGAGTGGTTAGTCTAGTGATCCGGTCGACCTTCTATTAGGCAAAATGCTCATGTTATGCATCCAAATGTATGCAACATCCTAAATATATACTTGTACTTCTACATGCATGCACAACCATCTTAACGTATGCAACTTCCACATGCCTAACATCCACTATCACCCAAGAATGAAGAAATGACATGCAACTAGATATAAGTGTGTGTATGTGCACACGTATCTAAAGGATATACTGTCCTTGTGTGCAAAAGAACACAATACGAACAATACATCCATATACAACCATTAGTATCCATCCTCTATAACATGTCCTATCGACATGTTTACAACCATTCTAATCATTCAAAGATCTCCACTAAAATGGTGTACCACCGAAGTCCTATACACAAGAGATATATACTAAAGAATTAAATTGGAAACGTACTAAGAGTTATGGGTGGGTAGCATGGATCTTTTCCTTAGGCTCTCATATACTCTTCCCCGGATCGTCTCCTCGTTGAAAATTAACAAATCTAATCTCTTTGCTGCGGAATCACTATTATCATACTCTAGAAAACGAGTAGTTTCACAGCGAATAAGTGACTCTCGCTCAACCTCCACCTCCTCCAACTGACTTAGCTTTACTATAGTAGTTGAATCATGCAAGCACTTCTTTAAGTTTATGGATGGAAAACGTCATGTACCCTATTAACTTCTTTAGAAGCTCTACTCTATGTCAACTACCTTACTCTAGCCACTATAGGGAAAGGTCCATCAGATCTCGGTGTTAGCTTCCCTAACCTACCAAATCTCATAACATGTCTAGGAGGTGAAACCTTCACGAATATCATGCCTTCCATTGCAAACTCTAACTCCATATGTCTCATGTCAGCATAAGATTCTCTCTATCCTGAGCAATGCAAATTGTCCTCTCAAGAAGCTCCAAAATTAATATTATACATCCGTAGCAAATCCATTAGAACTCGATTGACTCTCTCTGTCTGTCCTTGGTTCGCGGATGATACGTGGTGCTCAAATTCAACTCAATCCTCAGTGCCTCCTGTAGACTCCTCCAGAACTCACTGGTGAAATGTTGATCTCGGTCGCTAACTATACTAGTAGGCACTCCATGTAGCCTAATGACCTCTGTCACATAAATAATCACCAATATTATCGCCGTCCTCGTACCCTTCCCTGATTTTAAATGAGCGCACTTAGTCAACCGATCAACTATGACCCAAATGCTCTCATTCCCTCTCATACTCCCAAGTCGACCATCAATAATTTCCATGGAAACTCTCCCACTTCCATAAGGAATATCTAATGGCTGCAACAATCCTCCCAGCTTCTTCTTCTCTGCCTTTACACTTTGGTCAGTCATACACCTAGCTACATACACCACCACTTACTTCTTCATGCCAGGCCAATAAAAAACTAGCTTTATATCACAATATGTCTTATCACCACCAAGATGAATGGTCATCCTAGTACAGTGAGACTCTTCTAATACTGCACCATTCAAGTCCATACTATGGGGAACACAAATCCTATTATCTCTTCATAATCATCTTCTCCAGTCAATGGCATAATGCCAGAAATGACCCGAATCCCCTCTACCAATCCTTTCTACAATGTCTACTAGCTCCTTATCCTCCTACTGCCTAGATTCAATATACTCCATCAATGTAGGCTCAACATCTAAAACTACTAGTAGTCCTGAGATAATAAACAATGATTGTCTAAAATCAAATGTAGAAATATACTCCAAATGTCTCCACTCTAAGAACAAAGGACTCAATACTGAACGATGTCGACTCAATGCATTTGTCACTACATTAACATTGCCCAGGGTATAAGAGATATCAAAATCATATGATGCCAAGAACTCCTTCCACCTTTTCCGTCTCAAGTTCAAGTCCTTTTGGGAGAACAAATGCTTTTACGACTAGTGATCTGTAAACAGCTCAAATCGCTCTCCTAAAAGATAATGCTTCCAAGACTTGAGTGTAAAAACATAGCCATCAACACACGATCCTGTGTAGGGTAGTTCCTCTAATGGATCTTCAACTGTTGACCAACATAACTCACCACTCATCCTTATTGCATTAAGACTGCACTTAATCCCGTACCACCGGCATCGACATAAACCGTAAACAACTTAGTTCCATCTGGTAATACTAAAACCGGTACACTAGTTAATGCCTTCTTTAACTTGATAAAACCATCTTCACACTTCGTATCCCATGAGGAAACCTGATTCTTCTTAGTAAGGCGGGTCAGTGGAGCAGAGATCTTCGCAAAATCCTTAATGAACTTGCAATAGTAGCCTACCAAACCAAGAAAACTTCTCACCTCTATGGCATTCTTTAGAACATGCTAATCTTGAACTATAACCACCTTACTAGGGCCAACTGCTAAGCCACTCTCTGGGACAAATTGTCCCAAAAAGCATACCTTTTTTCACCAAAAGTGGCACTTTGAAAACTTTGCTTTAAGCTTATGTGCATGGAGGGTCTTAAACATCTCCTCCAAACGCAACGCACGCTCCTCCTCACTCTATGAATATATAAGGATATCATCCATGAATATCACCACAAACTTATTAAATAACCTCCTAAATACTCGGTTTATCAAATTCACAAAGTAGGCAAGTCCATTTTTAGTCCGAAGGGCATGAATGACCACTCATATAATCCTTCAAGTGTGCGGAATGCTATCTTCTGAATACTATCCTCGGCTATGAGCAATTGTTGGAATTCGATAGCTAATTCCAATTGAGAAAATACTCTAGCTCCAACCAACTGATCTTAGTGATCGTCCATGCGACACAATGGAAAATGATTCTTCATTGTTAGTTTATTTAGATCCATATAATTGCTACAGAGTCTAAGAGAACCATCTACCTTTGTGGTAAATACGACTGGTGCTTCCCACTATGAAATACTTCTTCTGATAAAACCTTTCTCCAACAATTCATGATCTGTAACAACCCGAAATTTAACCCATAACAATTAATTCGTTATTTAATGAAATAATAAAATAAATTCAATAAATTATCAGAATCGAGGCATGGGAGTTGCACCATTATGTTCGTTTTAATTTTTTGGCCAATTTCCATATATAGAACGTCAAAATCCAAGCTAAAATGAACGAGATATGAATTAAACAAAATAAGCAGAAAAAAGAAGAATATATATATATATATATATATATATATATTGGCCAGGTTAAATGGTCGTTCGACCTGCGCACAAGGGTGGTCGACCGCCCGGTCGACCTGGGCACAAGGGAGGTCGACTGCTCGGTCGACCTGGGCACAAGGGCGGTCGACCGCTCGGTCGACCCAGAACGAAGAAATTTTTTCTTCGTTCCAGAGGCTTCCTGTGACGTGTTTTGCATTCTTTATTTCAATCCGTCCCTTCTATTCTTACATCTGATGGCTCCTATTCAGCCAATAACGTGATTGCATCCTATTTAATCCCAAATCCAACGGTCTGAGATCCACTTCTATCCTTATAAATAGAACCCTAGGCCTAACACTTTTTCTCATTCTAAGATTTTCTCCAATTGGAGACCTAAGTGGAATAATTTTCCAATGGGAAAATCATTTTAAACAAAAAAATATTTAACAACACCAAGTGGATCCGTGGAGGCCTAAAGGGAAGAGCAAAGGACCAAAGGTGAGCGATTGTGATTATTTTAAATTTCTTTAAGTAATTTAAAATAATAGGGTTTTCAATAGTTTTAGTTTTACTATGATTTTGGAGTAACATTTTAGTAATTTATTTACAGTTTTTAGAATTATTTTTAGTTAATTTTAGTATATTTCTAGCTTTTCCATTTATTTACAGTATTTTGGTTTATTTATAGTTATTTATGTATTATTTACATCTTCTTCTTACACCTTGGATTTCCTTCTATTTTCAATTTTCTTTTATTCCTCCTTCTTCTTCTTCGTGTATGGATTAGAATAGAATTAACGCAAAATTGGACTAAATTATAAGAAATCTGAAATAATGGAATATAAGATGTAAATTATAAAGACTGTAATATAAACGAAATTGGACTGAAATTGTGCCTAATTATGACATTAATTGGATAAAATATAGAGATTGGCCTAGTTATAACTTAGAATTATAACTAAAAAAGAATAGATGAAGAAAAAAAAAGCTTATTTTCACACATAGACCTTAGGTTAATAATAAGCATGATTATAACATAGGTTATAATAAGCAATAGAACATAATAAGGCTTATTTTAAGACTTAGGATAAATTAATAAGCATAGATAGTAAGAACAAGAGTAAAGGCTTATTTAAATAATTTATCTAAGTTAATAAGCAATGAATTAAAGTAGGACCTATGCCAAATAGCGTTCCTCTATTATTTTCTATGGATATGATGTTTCACATAAACCTGAAGTGAGACGAGAGGCACACTTATTCCAGTAGTGGTAGTAAGTCAATATAGAGATGTTCAAATCACGGGGGATTTGGACAAGGGTGCTATTAGATATTGTTTGGATGACAGGCCAGTAGCGGCAGCATTCCCCTATATTTTCTATGGACACGGTGTCTCACATAATCTTGAAGTGAGATGAGGGGCACGCTTATGCTGAGTCGAGGTAATGATACGACCTAATAGTTGGAGCAACAGGTAGCATGATCATGGTGGTAGTTACGCATGCGACTTCCTTTTCGGTGCTCAGTAACCGCTATGAGTTCCAAGCACTTAGTATGTGTGTCTTTCGCAGACACCATTGCCTTCTATGTAGGGAGCTATGTATCGTCTAGTCCATAGTGGGAGCTTTGTGTATCTTTCCTAGTTACCATTGGCTACTGTGTAGGGAGTTATTAGCGTCAGTTCCGCAGTAAGGTCTATGGAGTAGGAGGCCAATCGAAGGGTAGAATAAGGATTTCAGCCTAATTATAGGATTAGGAATTCAGCCTAATCAAAGCAGCTGCCAAAGACAAGTGCAAACAATCAATGTTGACCTATCTTATCAATTGTAATAGTTTAATCGTATTTTCCAATTCATCTCTTTTCTAATTCCTTTGTTTCCTTTTGTATATACTAGAATTATTGAAGAGTCTATTGCTTTTACTTTGCTTAAAGATTCTAATAGTTACTATCACTCACAAGACTTGTAGTCTGACCTACTCCTCTATTTTCCCATTTACCCGATAGAAAATCATGGGAGAGGGCAGTAGTTTGCAGTTTCTCGGAGGTTTCTTGGAATCTGCTATGCACTTTTCTACTTTTATTTCCATTTTTCTTTCTTTGTACTGGCACTTGAGGGATATTTATACTCTGATTTTTGTTGAGACTATGAGTTTTTATTTCATGAGACACATTGGGTTTTGAGACATGTATGTTGTGGTTGGTATTTGACTTATTTGGTTTATGAAGCAATTATGAAGTTTTTGTTTTGAATAAGTTATTATTTTAGTTTCTTCTCTTTTTACCTATTTTTGTCTTATGAAACTTAGTCTCTGTTAGTTTCAATTATACCTACAATGCACCACGCCTTTTGATGTGTCCTTTTGGGTATATTAAGAGGCGTGGGGGTGTTCACTTGGTATCAGAGCCTAAGGTTACAGGATCCCTAAAAATTTATTTAAAAAGTAAAGTGTTTTTCAAAATAACTTATTTTAAAATTATTTTTCAAAATAACTTGTTTTAAAAGTATTTTTCAGAAATTTACTCTTAGAAGTAGTTTTTAAGTATAAAAGAGTTTTGATAAAAATTCGCTCAAAGGTCAAGTTCAACCTTCTTTAGATTCTTTCAAGCCTAAGTTTTTCTTTTCTTTGCATAGTATGACTGACTGGTTCTGTAGAGCTACGGCACCAGAGGTGCAAGGGAAAGTGCCCAGTATAACACCGGTAGGTGGAAATCCCTTTAACCTACTAACATCAACCAACTTTTCTGAGCTATGCAAGGACTTTGCTAGTTAGGAGGAAGAACTTTTTCTAGAATGGAGAATTCAGAGGAGACATGAGTTAGGTTGGAGAATATGGATAAAAGGTTTAGTCAGTTAGGTTTGGAGGACCAATAGAGTGGTCAACCTACATCTTGGCAGTTAAAGGGAGAGCTTGAGAAGGTTCCTTCAAGCTCTAAGAAGCGGTGGGGGAAGGACAAGAAGGATAAGGATAAGGACAAGAGGAAGGAAGGTGGACCTCAAAACCGAATAAGATAAGCGGAAGATGTAAGCGTTGTAGAATGACTGGTCATTACGCAAAAGACTGTAAGAAGGAAGGAATGAAGGGAATATGTTTCAATTGTGGACAGCTTGGTCACTTTAATAAGATTTGTCCTCAGAAAACAAAGCAGACGGCGAGCACACCTGCAGTGCGAATTCTGATTTTGGATATAACACCTTCTAATAGCAGACCAAATCGAGGTAGCAAAATTTGATTTCTATTCCTAATTTTTCCATTCGGCCTCTTTCCAATTCTGGAGTATCACACTTTCTCATCTCTAATTCTCTAGTAGATGTTTGCACTTAGACATCTCTTTAGTAGTTGACCCCATTGTTGTTTCAAACCTCATATGAGGATCGACACACTTGTCTATGGTTTATAGGGGTTTCAAAAAATTTAGCCTAGGCGTAGGATTTGACTGCGACGCCCATGTTTTGGGATTTTGGGGGTATGGGATGATTTTGGGAATGGATTGACTATCCACATATGGAGCTATATTAGATTGTAAGAGGAGAGTCATTAGACTAGAGACATGTTGCGGTAGAGCTCTCGAGGTTTCTTGTGACCCACAAGGGTCAGTTATGTTGAGCTTCCTTTATTCCCTCGATTCATCATCATCAAGATTAGATTAGGTTCCTGTCGTCAGAGATTTTCCAGATGTCTTTGAGCACGTTTGGGGACTACTCCTTAAGATAGAGACTGACTTCATAATTTACTTGACGGATAATGCTAAGTGAGTGGCATTACCTGTTAGGCACATGGCACCTAGGGAGAGAAAGGAATTGAGCATGTTAATCTGTGAGCTCTTGGAAAAGGGTTTCATAAGAAGGAGCATATCCGAGTAGGGAGCGCCAGTTGTCTTTGCTACTAAGGCGGATGGATCTCTTTAACTTTGTGAGGACTATAGGGAATTAAATAAGCTCACAATAACGAACCATTATCCATTCCTTAGGATAGATGACCTTTTTGATCAGTTATTTGGCTCTTCAGTATTCTCTCAACTTAATTTAGCCACCAGATTCCAACAGCTTAGGGTCGCTGATGATAGCATTGGTAAGACCGCGTTTAGGACTCCAGTCGAATTTTATAAGTGGTTGGTTATGCCTTTTTGGGTAACCAATGGCCCAACCTACTTCGTTGATTTGATGAGCCGCGTCTTTAGAGAAGTCCTGAATAAGTTTGTGGTTGTATTCGTGGACGGCATTTTGGTGTTTTCCAAGAGGAAGGAGGAGCATGCTATTCATCTAGAGGAGGTTCTTCGTACACTTCGCATTTTTCAGTTGAAAGCAAAATTTTTGAGTATCACTTTTGGCATAAGGAAGTGTGTTTTTTGGGCATAGAGAAGGTCTACACATAGGAAAGTGTTTGAGAAACGGTTTCGTACATTTAGGTTTAGATTGTGAAAATCCAAAGAGTGGTCAGCAAAGACTAAACATGTACAATAGATGCAGTTGTTAAGAAAAGGAGAAAAGCCACGTGTAGACAATTGCAGAAATTATAATTGTTTCATATAATTGGACTTAAAGGTAGTACCTTAGAATAAATATGAGTATAGGAGCAAAAGACTTTAAGTGAGGAAATGAGATTTCCATGGTTTAGAAAGGATATTCCTAAGGTAGTAAGTAGGAAAATCCACTTTATGTCTAACCCAATAAAACGAAATTACTAGAACTGAAAAGAAGAATTGTCAATATTTTTAAAAGTAAATACTGGATTTTTGGGAGTATGGTAAGAAATTTAAATTAGTTTTCATATGATATAAATTTTGTTAAAACTGAAATTCTTTTTGAAGAATTACAGAACATATGGTTCACTAGTTTCTTTGTATGTAAACAAAAATTTTAAATATAAAAACCAAAAAAATATTAAGTATCAGAAACGTATATTACATTGTTGTAATAGATGTTTTAGTGAAAATAAAGGAAGCATAGACTATAACACTACCGTTATAGTAGGTGACCCCCAAAGGAAATATTTTTACATAATATGTGAGGTTTATTAGTATTTATTTTTAATTGAATTTATATACTAGTATTTTTGGGTTATAGTAACAGTGTTTTATGCAACATCTGTTTTAAACCCAAATAAAAGTGTATTTTTTTAAAAGATAATTTCTAGGAGTATAAGTAAAAGTGATTTGTGAAAACACTTATTTTTTTAAATAAGTATAAGAAAATGTTTTTGGTGTATTAAAACAGTTTTGAAGATGAGTTTTCTGAAAAGAAAGGTGTAAGTTAGTTATTAAAAGATGTCTGTCGTAGGAAAATATAATTTAAACATACTTTAATCTATTGGAATGAAAATAATAATGGTATAATTTTCTATGAAACTAATAAAAATGTTTTGTGTAAGTTATAAGGAATACTTGAAAGAGATGTCAAAGGTATGGGAAGCACGCCTGTTTCAAAAAATATAAAATAAGTTCCTTGTAATTTCACATAAACATGAAATCCACTTTTATATGGTTTATAGAAGATTATAGCATTAGTAATTTCTCATAAGAGAGAGAAGTTCCAATATATTAAGGTATGAGATCATTAGGTGTAATAAGAAATGTTTTGCAAACACATAAGGATATTTTAAAGATATTCTAAAAGAAAATATTTTGGTGAAAAAATAAATAAGTGTTTGTAAAACTTATAAAAGAGAAATTTGAGGATGCAAATTTTAATACAAAAACAAAAAGGTCTTTAAAAGAAAATGAGGAATAAGTTTTAGGACTTAGAATTTGAAAGTTTTTCCCTTTAGGTTTGGGAAATAATGTAAATTCAAAAAGCTGTGAAGATGCAAGTCTAAAAAGATAAGATTTCAAGCAACCTAGTATTTTTGAATTTAATAGAAACTTAAACATAACACTTTTAAAGACAAAGATTATGGGATTTAATGTTTCAAAAATTTAGAAACCTTAGTTTTTTTTTAAAATAAAGTGATAAATAGCAAACCAAACTCTTAAAAATGGAATATATAGGAACCATTTCCTAAGGAGTGCCGAAAAGGTGTAAGGCTACAAAGGAGACAGTAGTAATTACTTTTGGAAGTAATAATAGAGTTTTCGTAGATTGTATAGGACCCTAATGAGAAACTAGGAATGCTAATTCATGTAAGAACACTAAAGAAGAACAATATAATGGAGTTAGTAGAATTTAAGACATGCATGGTTGAGAATGGATATTCCTGATTTTGGAAGAACTTGGGAAAAGCATATTTCTTTAGTGGAATTTCCATATGATAGGAGTTTCAAGCTAGCATTTAAGTGGCGCCTTCCGAAGCTCTTTATGTAAGACTACGCAAGTCGCCTTCGTATTGCTTAGAGTCTATAGAGAGATTGCTACTTGGTCCCGACATGGTTAGAAAGACTTTAGAGAAGATTGGTTTGACTAGGAGAAAATTCATATCTCATATCCTCATCTTTTCGATAATAAGTTTTAGAATTTTATATTTCCATCTTTAGTTTTGAAAAGGTTCTTTCCTTTATTATCCTTTGGAATGATATAACTTAGGATTTAACCTATAGATGGTAGGATTTGATGTAAACATGTTGCCAGAACATGCTATGTATGATTCATGCTAGTGGTTGCAAGTGTTTGCTCGTGGATGCTATGGATGCATATACTTACACTAGGCATTGTTATCTCTTAGGGATCGGCCTAACTAGTACACTGGAGCATATACATATGGATGTATGCGCATTTGCATTTTTATGGTTGTTTCATTTGGATGATGATTGTAGCACGCATATAGAACTATCAGTTATCATTAAGTATTTGCATTCATTTGGATACATAGCATAGGCATGATTGCATAAAAGGAGGTCAACTGAATCATTGGACCAAACACTTAGTTCATTCTCTTATCCATTGAGATTTCGGGGACGAAATTACTTAAGGATGGGAGAATGTAACAACCCATAATTTTGACTCCTAATTTATTCGTTAATTAGTGAAATAATAAAATAACTAGAGAAATGATCAAAATCGAGCCACGGGAATTACACCATTGTGTCCGTGGTAATTTTTTGGTCAGTTTCTACATATAGAACGTCAGAATTCGAGCTAAAATGAACGAGATACGAATTAAACAAAATAAGCAGAAAAAAGAAAAATAATATAGGCCAGGTCGACCTGGACACAAGGGTGGTCGACCGCTCGGTCGTCCCGGAATGAAGAAAACTTTTCTTCGTTCCAAAGGCTGCCTATGACGTGTTTTGCATTCTTTAATTCAATTCAGTCCTTCTATTCTTGCATCTGATGGCTTCTATTCAGCCTATGACATGGTTGCACCATATTCAATCCCCAAATACAACGGTCTGAGATCCACTTCTACTCCTATATATAGAACCCTAGGCCTAACACCTGTTCTCATTCCAAGATTTTCTCTAACTAGGTTCACCTATTCAGGAAGGACCCTAAGCGGAATAATTTTCCAAGAAGGAAACCATTTTAAATAAAAATATTTAACAACCCTAAGTGGATCCTTGAAGGCCTAAAGGGAAGGGCTAAGGAACATAGGTGAGTGATTATAATTATTTTAATTTTCTTTAAGTAATTTAAAATAATAGGGTTTCCAATAGTTGTAGTTTTAGTACAATTTTTGGAGCAACCTTTTTAGTAATTTATTTACAGTTTTTAGAATTATTTTCAATTAATTTTAATTTATTTCTAGTTCTTCCATTTATTTACAGTATTTTGGTTTATTTACAGTTATTTATGCGTTATTTACATCTTCTTCTTACGCATTAGATTTCCTTCTATTTTCAGTTTTATTTTATTCCTCCTTTTTCTTCTTCGTGTATGGATTAGAGTAGAATTAACATGAAATTGGATTAAATTATAAGAAATATGAAATAATGGGATATAAGATGTAAATTATAAAGATTGTAATATAAAAGAAATTGGACTGAAATTATGCATAATTATGATATTAATTGACTGAGTTAAAGATATTGACCTAGTTATAACTTACTATTATAACTAGAAAAGAATAAAAGAAGAAAAGAAGCTTATTTTCACACTTAGGCCTTGGGTTAAGTAATAAGCGTGATTATAACGTAGGTTATAATAAGGAATAGAACAAAATAAGGATTATTTTAAGACTTAGGATAAATTAATAAGCACAGATAGTAATAACAAGAGTAAAGGCTTATTTAAATAATTTATTTAAGTTAATAAGCAAAGAATTAAAGTAGGACCTGTACCAAATAGCATTCCCCTATTATTTTCTATGGGTACGGTGTTTCACATAAACCTGAAGTGAGACGAGGGGCACGCTTATGTTATAGTGGCAGTAGTTGGTCAATATAGAGATGTTCAAATCATGGGGACTTAGACCAGGGCGCTATTAGATATTGTTTGGATGATAGGCCAGTACCAGCAACATTCCCCTATATTTTGAATGGACACGGTATTTCGCATAATCTTGAAGTTAGACGAGGGGAACGCTTATGCTGAGTCGAGGTAATAATACGACCAATTGGTGGAGCAATAGGTAGCATGAGCATGGTGGCAATTACGCGTGAAACTTCCGTTTCGGTACTCAGTAACCGCTATGAGTTCCAAGTGCTTAGCATGTGTGTCTTTCTTAAACACCATTTCCTTCTGGTACGAAGCTATGTATCATCTAGTCCCTAATGGGTGCTTTATGTATCTTTCGTAGTTACCATTGGCTGCTAAATGGGGAATTATATACCGTCTGGTCCACGGTAAGGTCTATAGAGTAGTAGGCTGATCGAAGGATAGAATTAGGATTTTAGCCTAATTATAGGATTAGGAATTCATCCTAATCAAAGAAGCTATCAAAGACAAGTGCAAACAACCAAAGTTGACCTATTTTATCAATTGTAATAGTTTAATCGTATTTTCCAGTTTATCTCTTTCCTATTTCCTTTGTTTCCTTTTGTATATACTAGAACTATTGAAGAGTCTATTACTTTTACTTTGCTTAAAGATTTTAGTAGTTACTATCATTCACCAGACTTTTAGTCTAACCCACTCCTCTATTTTTCCCTTCCCCCATAGGCAATCTAGGGAGAGGGTAGTAGATTGCGCTTTCTTGAGGTTTCTTGGAGACGATTCTACTATGTACTTCCCTACTTTTATTTCTATTTTTCTTTCTTTGTACTGGCACTTGAGAAGGATATTTATATTTTGATTTTTGTTGAGACTACGATTTTTTTATTTCATGAGACATATTGGGTTTTGGGACATGTATGTTGTATTTGGTATTTGACTTATTTGGTTTATGAAGCAATTATGAAGTTTTTTTTTGAATAAGTTATTATTTTAGTTTCCGCTGCTTTTACCTATTTTTTCTTGTAAATCTTAGTCTCTGTTAGTTTTAGTTATACCTACAATGCACCACGCCTTTTGATGTGTCTTTTTGGGTATATTAAGGGGCGTGGTGTGTTCCATGATCCTGCTTGTTCAACTCCTGTCTTTCCTTTGGAGCCATATGCCTTACTGGTAAGGCAATTGGTCTAGCATTCTCAACTAGATATATCCTAAACTCAATCTCTCTCTTGGGTAGGAGATCAATTACCTTAGCAAAAGCATCTGGGAAAATCTGTAACTATAGATAGGCACTGTAATAAGCTCATCAAGTGATAGATCAAATGTATATAATAAGTTCAGCATAATTGATCCTCGAGGGTTGCAATAAACCTCCATGCTTCGTTCACTACACGTGCCAACCTAACAACCTTCCTATCACAATCTAAAACATCGCGATACATAGTCATCCAGTCCATGCGTAATATCAACCCAAACTCAAAGAGTCCTAATACGAAGGCATCACAATCAAAATCGACCCCTAAGACAAACAATTTCAAACCCCTACACAACATGGATAAATAAGTCGATCCTCCTATAGGGTTTAACACAACTATAGGGTCTTCGATAATACTAGTATCTAAATGCAAATCATCAAGTTTACTTGAGATAAAATAATGTGAAGCCCTGGTGTCATATATTGCAAGTATAGATAAAATAGAAATAATTAACACACCTTTGATCACTATTTTCTTATCATTGTCCACCACTGCATGTGCACGCGAATAGGAGGCTGCATCTAGTGCATAAGTCGGAACCATCTGAGTAGAAGCTTGAGTAAAAGCTTTTGGTGGTGTAGTGCAAGCTTGCTTCACATGCCCAAACTATTCACAAGTGTGACACCTCATCTTGGAGAGACCCACCGCACATTCCTTGGTAAAATGTTCTTGCTTGCCACACCTATTACATCTCATGCTCTTCTTTTGAATCTTCCACTTCGATCTAAATCCTACCTTCTTCTTATCCTTCTGTTGCCCTTTCTCCACAGCCTTCAAAGCCTCTTCCTTCTCTTCCTTCTTAGCAACAGGAGTGAGTAAAGCCATTTCTACAAGTCCCTCACAGGTAGCATCCATCATAATATGACTCACAGTTAAATCCTAAAGTGGCTGACTCAATCCCTTATCAAATTTAAGAGCTTTCTTGTGTGGTATGCTAATCATCTCCATTCCAAACCTAGCCAGCCCATTAAATTGGTTCACATACTCCTTGACTATTATATTTCCCTGCTTGAGATGAATAAACTTTTCTAGCTGAATGCCTTCCTCTTTCTTTGAAAGAAACTTTATCTAAAATCTCCTACGAAACTCATCCCAATTAATATTAGCTATATCAGCCTCAGCTTCTATAGCCTCCCACTAGCTCGGTGCCTCACCTTGCAGCTGACAGGTAGCTAGATGCCCCTTAACAATATTAGTCAAGCCCATAAGACCAAATGTCCTCTCACAAGTGTGGATCCATGCTCTCCAATCCATATAAGATTATGTACCTATATATTGCTTTCCTCCAAGACTAGAAAATTCTTTGCATAGCTTGGTAAAATCTAGAGTAGTAGGTGGGTGGGAAGAAACCTCACCTGTCGCTCCCTCCACAGGCTCTCTAGTGGGATTGAGCTTGGCTTGTCCCTTACCCTGAAGGTATTGGTGGAACCATATAAGATGTTCACGCCTAGGATTTCAGTTGGATTGTTGAAGCCAGAACTTACAGGATTAGACATCTCCTATCAGTGAATGTTAAGGACTTAATTAGTAACTTCCACAGGTAGCATAAACATGGTTTAGAGATAAGAGAATCATAGGCATGAATAAGAGAGGTTTTTGGATATGAAAAATTAAGAAAGCCTTTTGAAATACTTTATATGGACACACATACACACACACACACTCTTTTATAAAGACATTCCTGAAAACATTTTGGAAAACCTTTTAAAATCCCTTTTTTTCAGAAACTTTTCTAAATATATCTCTTGGTACAGTTCTAATCCTAGGAATATTGAACATATGATCTAATACCAACTGTGTGTCGATCTACACCTCCCGACACGCTCAAAATGCATCATGTTGAGAAATGCAGATCGTCGGGGTTTTAGTAACGATAACATATCAAAGCCTAAGATAAAGGCATATAATCTAAGATAAACTGACTATCAAACACGTATCACAGTAGAAAAAATAAGACATGTAAATATCATAGAAAATATCAGTCTTGGAAAAATATCAGTGCATGATCCAAATTAGAGTACATAGAAAAATATCCCTCATAGTTTGATACAAGAAAATAACCTTACTGATATGATAAAATGATACATGAAGAGAAGATATGGTAAAATCAGACTGCAAAAAAAAGCATGATTCCCTCCAAATATCTAAAACGTGCAAATCACATGTTGTCATATCCACCTATGGTAGGGGAAAAAATGGAAAAGGAATGGGTTGGACAAAAGTATGGTGAATGAGAACAAGATTAATAAGTGATGATTAAGTGCAATTAACTTTATATCTACTCTAACTGATATACGATGTGTAGCAAGTGTCTTTGAACTCCAAAGGCCAACATCTAGGGATTCTTATCTAACAAAATGGATCGAACCTACTGATCGAACCTCACACTAATGATCGGCTAAAACGGGAACTATTTTCCCATCATAATTATACCGACATGCCTTTTATTATATTGCACTGGGGATCATTCCGTAGGAACTCCTATTAGTATTAGTCCTCATTTAATCAACAACTATAGCCACTTATTGTACTACACTTGCATCCATTCGTACTACATTGTGGTAGAAAACGTGCATACCTGGATCTCTTGTTAGTATCAAGAATCTCCTAGAAAGTGTCTTCAACAATGCTATTCTCACCCGTATGGAAACCCATGAGCCTATGCGAAACAAATCGCCTTAATCAACTACGTTTATGTGCTTGACGTTGCCCATAATAAATTAACTATTATGAAATATATATTCATCCTTCTCAATATCAAACAATGTGAAATACTTATCCCGAATTAGCTTAATCACCAGATTACTAATTACATAATTTCTAACTAAAATATATAGTTGTATTCATTAAATTTGGGCCTTAGGCTAAAGTAAAATTTGTATAATTTTCATTCGAATGGTCGACCCAGACAAAGCTTAGCCCGACCGCTACCGGTCAACCTAGACAATCCTAGAATTGACCATTCACGTACAAAATTTAGCACTCCGAACAATTTTTAATTGTTGACTGATTATAGGTAATTGTTATTAATTCCATTCGATTAATGATTCCAGTTAACCCTGATTTCCGGTTAATTAACCCTAATTTTCTAATTTCATTTTAGCGCCCAATTTCAATTTAAGTAGGACTTTTAATTTAGGGTTCTTAGTCTAACATTAGCACGTGCAAATTAATTCGATTTCAAATTAAATTATAGGGTTTAACTAATTCAGTTTTAATCTAATAATTTAATTATAGGGATTTTACAATTCTAGGCATTTAAAATAATTTAAAAGTAATTACACTAATCAAATTATTAATCAATGTCTACTCACCTTTTAGCCTAAGCTTGTAATCTTGAGAAACTGGCCTCCGACGATAGCACCTGCCTTAGTTCTCCTTTGATTGCTTGCTCTTGATTCTAGTTTGATTTTGATTTTTAGAGTTTGGGAAATTTTGGTTTTTACAGTAGAAAAACTAACAGAGTTTCCCCCTACTATTCACTTAAAACTAGAATTATGGTTTAGTTTAGTATGCTACTTATAGGGTTAGGTTAGTACTTAGGGCCTTTAGATCAATTTAGCTGGAAATCTAGTCCACCCATCAACTACATCAGATGTAACCAATCGATTTATGTCATTGAAACATGTCATTCCAATTCGATACTGACATGAAAAATCCCATGTCGGGGTCGACCACTCCTAGGTCCAGGTTGAACGCTACCGGTCGAGCTAGGACCTTCTTGGGTCTACCTAGACTATGTTTATTTTTGTATTTTGGTTTTATATTTTTTAAATCCGTTATGACGCATGTAAATTTCTCATACTAACTTAGATTACAACAAGTTATATATGAAAATCGTCCGGAAAATCGTTATGAACGCAATGCAAGTTTTATAGCCAAATTATTCGTCTGTGAAAATTTGCTTTTAAGCCCTTGATTTACTTTTAATTAATTTTTCTCATTTAATTCTGCTTAATTTTCGAAGCGTTACAAGTGGCAATTTCATTATTATCGATTTCGAAAATTAGACTAGAAACTTTAGTTCTCAACAATAAATAAAGGCCTATGCATCCACTCTTCTCATGCAGAAACCCTAGCCTCCGCCTCCTAAACATCGCTTCTTTCTCTTCTTCTTCCTCAGAAATGAATTTCATGTTTTAAAAAAATAAAAGGTAAATAAAAAAGTGGAAAAGTAATTGGAGAAATGAGGTTCAACAAACAAAACTAGAGGAAAAGAACAGCGGGTGCATATCTAAATAGGAGACGGAAAGCTAAAAGGTGAGTGGATTCTATCTACGAAATGAGTATGATGTGAATAATTAGTTAAATTTCAACTATATACCTTTTAGTAATACAAATATGATTTCTCTTCTTAAATCTACCTTCTATTATGAAGCTTTGAATTAAAATAAATTGGAAATTAGGGAATAAGTGGATCTAATTATTGAATTCATAAAAATACTTCTAATGTAATAGATCTGAATCGCAAACATGTTGGATAAATTCTGATAAGAAACAGATAACTTCTATGGATCTTATTCATACGATAATCTGAAATGATTTTGGATAGGTAAAAATAGGTAATCGATTTGAATGTTCATAAAATACCTTGAGTGTGCGTGCATACTTAATTGGAAATCCCCTTATAAATGTTAGAATAAATCACTTGAAATTGACATAAAATAGTAGAGACTATATAAAACATGATGAAGATAAACCTCGAAATCCATACTCGAATCGAAGAAAGGAAAATTGAAATAAGCAAGAAAAATGACACCAAGAAACAGTTCGAGACCAAGAAAGCTTTCCCCCTTATTATAACACAAAACAAGATTGACAAAATCAAAGAATGTTCAAATGCGTTTGGAGAGGAAGAGGAAGAGGAAGGTAGCTACTTTTATCAATAGAGAATTGTAAAAAATCTATAAGCCGTGAAGAGGTTCCATGGTACGTACTTTGTGGGTTCAGAATTAGGAAGAAGGGAGTATTTATATGCCTGCACTTTCGATCATTCGCATTGGATTCAAGAGGCAAAAGAAATCTACACTTTTCAGATAAGATCAGCTCCGTGTTACTTTAAGTACGTGAGAGAATTGACACATCCCAGCCACATTTGGAAAACAAACCATCATAGCCAATGGCATGATACCACATAACAAGCGCATTAAATGTATAGCAGAGTGTTTGATCGGCAAGACCTTTATGATTTGACAATCCCGCACCTACAAATGGATGCCGTCTTGAGGGAAAAATCTTGCCCAATTTCTTGTAAGAAATAGTAGGCTAATTAAGATAGTCTGGCGCAAGCAAAGTCAGCTCATCTATTTTACCACTGATTCGCATAGGCCAGCCTAAATTCAAGTTGGCTCCAAATCAATCCTTCAAATTAGCAAAACATCAAGATGAAGCCCGATTATCCTATTACCAGACTGTCTTCAAAAATTGCTCATGAAAATAGGTCTAAGTCCGGCCCTGCTTGGTCCACTCTACCTCGGGTTGAAGATGTTCGGCTCCTTCATGCCAACTCGCTACCATGTGGAACCTAAGTAAATCTATCTACCTCAGCATCACTTCAATCACCAGTTGGCACACCTCATGGCTGCCTCAAGCAACCAGGATACTAAGCATGATTTGTCTTGGCCTGACTTTAGTATAGCCTCACACGAGCGGTCCCAAAAAACCTTTTCTATCACCACACATTCGGCCTGGTGCCATCTCCCTAGCTGAATTCTCAGCTACTTTTAGTAGCCAACCAGCCACCTCAACAAGGATTACCACATAAGCATAAGAGGTAACGATAACCTATCCATCCATTTGTGCAAAGCGCTGTAGCTGGACGACTGAACGGATATGGCAAACCATCAACATTAAATGTGCATTAGATGCTATTCCTGCGCATGGTACAAGGCGACAATGAGTACATTTTCTCAGCCATACATCCCCTTGCATCTAGACAATTGTCTTCAATCTACCCATGTAACCAAAGCAAAGGCCAGAAATTCTTCTCACCAGTTTCACATCACAATGTCAGTCATCCATCATTCATATTAACTACTATAAATACATCACGCATTACCATTTCAAAGGGTTAGGAGATTAAGAATTCTGGGTACTATACGCAATCTAAGGCTCTTTACAAAGCAAACCAAGCCTTAAAACTTAATATTAGATAGTTTTTTAGTGCTAAGTGCTTTATTTTATTTCTATTTGCTTGTAATTTCCAGTGGTTATAAGAAAGAAATATAGTATGAGATCTTCCTAGTGGACGTAGGCTAACTTGCCAAACCACTCTATATTTAGTGTCATTTACTTTAATTACCCACATTCTTCCTAATTTTTAAACCTTTTAACCTAGTGTTAGTAAATAAACTTCGCGCATTAGTCTAGTTCTGACTAAATTTTTAATCAACATATTACCCTTAACTCTATCATGAACAAGTGCGAGTACGTGTGTAGGGAATGCAGATTACGGATCTTAAGGCTAGATTAACACTAAGGAGTAAATAGTGTTTAATGGATTTTATGGAATTTTTTAAATATTTAGAAATTAAACACAAACGGATGCAATTCACAAACACAGAACCAATCACAGAATCAGATACAGATGCAAATTGTAAATAAAAGCAGTAAAGGAAAGAACATGCCAAAATTATATACTAGTTCAGAGTTACCCTACATCTAGTCCCACACAATTTCTTGTGCGGATTTCTTTTCGAATATGATGTCGATAGTATAACCTCGATTTCATGGCCATGAGATACACCTTCCTGTCTTCGAGTCTAGGGCAAACTCTGTTGATTTAACCAGGCTATATGATCACTTAATTTACTTACAGGCTACAATCACACCCAATTGATTTACAAGCCACAGTCTCACCATTTCCAATCACAATTTGATAAAGAGACTCGATACACTTCGATCTTTGATTACAAATCATCCTATAACTCTGAATAGCACTAAGATCTTTGAGAGAGAGTGGTAGAGAATCAAACAAGAGATGATCAAGTATGATTCATTTAGGATTTCAGAAGAGTTTTGTTAAGAATACTTGAAAATAAGAATGGAAGAGGAAAGGAGAGAAAACTAAGAAAACTTTAGTGAAAATTTGTTCAAAACATCAGGTATTTACAAAAGAACAATAGTCGTGTCCATTCACGGAAGGTTATGGAGGATACAATTCTTTTAAAATTTTAAATTTTGAACAAAACGACCACCATGTCGACATGGGGGATGGGGTATTGATGTGCACGTAAATATGCATATTTTTACCACCATATTTAATCTATTTGAATTAAATAAATGCTCATATCGGGTATTTTAACTTGTTTAAACCAAAAATTCAAATTATTCCAAATTGTCACATATTCATCTTCATATATGGGCAAAACGGTCATTTATCTGCATATATTTCTTTGAGAAAAATTAATTGAAAATTTGTATATATTTTTGTAGGAATTTGATCTCAAGTAGAAGTGGTCTCATGAAGATATGCATGCACAAAATTAATACAAAGGAATGAAGTAGGAAATAATTCAAAGTGAAGAACATGGAGGACCCCACCTACCCACCGACCTTAATGTACAAATTAAAGGCCAATGCACATGCTTTTCGAGTTAATGGCTTCATGTACACTTAATGGGGGATTAAGACATGCTAATGATTACTTGGCCTCCACACTTCCTAAGGGGCATTTTGGGCATTCCCCAAAAAATGAATTAGGGTTTTAACACTTGTATAAATACCCCTTATGTTTCATGTAACATCTCCTCTCTCTTCTCTTAGTCTGTCTTAGGCCTCCTTCTCATTAGTTTAGATCAAATAAAAGAAAGCTCTCTTTCTCTTTTCATGGCTACTTATCCATTTTTATTTTATGTAATCTTTTTCTTTTATGCAATTTAATACATGCTCTTTCCTTTTCATGTTCATTTACTTTCATGTTGTAGTGTAGATCTCTTCTCTTTTATGCAAGTAGAATAATTTTTCCTTTCATTTTGCTCTCTTTTTCCTCTTCTTTTTATTCAATGTTGCTTGCTATATTTGTTCATATGATGACAAATATGAGAAGCTAAACCCTTCAATTTTGGTGTAATGAAGCTCTCTAATTAATGTAGCTTCAACATTTTGTTAATTCATGCTCTCTTTTTATGCTTAATGATGATCAATGAAGTGTTTTATTTGTTGTTTTTATGTTGAATTTGATAGCCTATATTGTTGACACCAAATAGGCTATGCTTAAACAATCACTAACACAAATGCCTCTTCATGAATATATGATTATGGCATAAGAAAGTGATTTGAAATTAAAATTTGATGGTCTATGTTCCTAATCAGTAGTTAATAGGCCATACTTAAAATAGATTTCATTTTCATTTTCTTTGTCAAGTTTCATGAAAGTTAGTAAGTGTTTTAAGGGGTGTGTTATAGTTTGATGACTTATGTTGGCTAATTAATAGCTCAAATATGTCATACTTATGATAAACACATCAATTAAAATACTAATAACATAAAAGAGAGATCATGATTTCATGTGTCGAACTACATGATCTAGAGAGTGGATTTATTCTCTAAATTGACATTTAACTCTCATATTTGCATTTCTTTTCTTTTTGTTAGTTAGTTCATTTTCTCATTTTGTAGCTTAAATACACTCTCGACTTTGGTATAATTTGATTGAGTAGGAAATTTAAATCATTAATTCCCTGTGGATCGACCTGTATTCGCCACGTGCTACATTCGTACACCGTGCTTTTGCGGTTATTTTTTAATTCTAAATTCGTTCGACGGTTTTCTAAACCGATAGAATTTCCGTCGACGAACAAGTTTTTAGTTCATTTTCTCATTTTCTAGCTTAAATATACTCTCGACTTTGGTATAATTTGATTGAGTAGGAAATTTAAATCATCAATTCCTTGTGGATCGACCAGTATTCGCCACGTGCTACATTCGTACACTGTGCGCTTGCGGTTATTTTTTAATTCTAAATTCGTTCGACGGTTTTCTAAACCGATAGAATTTCCGTCGACGAACAAGTTTTTGGCGCCGTTGCCGGGGAGTTGCTTTGATTTTAATTTCTATTCTTCGGATTATTTTAGTTTGATTTTTGTGTTTTTTTATTTTGTGTGTGTTTGTAATTTTTTTTTTAAAAAAAAAATTTGTGTGTTTGTTTGTGATTTTTATTTTCAGTTTTTGCTTGTTGTTTGTCTAGTTTCATTAGCATTTGCATATATTAAAAAAAACAGACGATTTCAGAATGTGTGTGTGTGTGTGTGTGTGTGTGTGTGTGTGTGTGTATATATATATATTATTTCCTTTTTGATTTTCACTTATGATTTTTATTACAAACTTTTGTTTCTGGTTTAGTGTTCTCTGTTTATAATTTTTTGTTTTTCAACAATTTTGTCTTGCAATAACCTCCTCTGGATATCACTCCACCATCCCTGTACAAACTTCTTCACTTCCCCTCTTCAACACATCCAACATCAAGTACATCACTTACATCATTCTCTCCACAAACTCGACAAAGTTTCAAACTCCTGCATTTACAAGAACCTCTTCCCTCTGAACCACCACCACTTCAGTCTCTATCCACATTATCTCACTGTTCCATCTCACTACATTATTTCCACTGCAGTTGCCCACCAGTCCCCCATCCTTCTCTACAAACATCATCAGCCACTACATCCAAAAACAGTCACTGCCCAGAGCACATACAACTCCACCACCCAGCAATTTCTATCGACAGCCATACTTCTACAGTGTGATCATTCATAACCCACTTCCCCAACAAAAACTCCTTCTATATCACCAAACAATTCATCCGCCGCTCAAACAAACAAAAACCGTCACCACTTCAACATTCACACTCTTCTCTACGTCTACAGTTAGCAGCCTTCTGCCATCTTCCTGAAACACGACTGACCATACAACAACAATACAACATCGACTTCTGCAACAGTGCTCAAACAACTACAAGCAACGACAGCATCACAACTTCACTCACCTGCCTCACTTCACAAGTACAAAGCAACCACCACATCATCACATTCAACCTGTGCCATTAACTGTACTTCATCAACTTGTTTAACCAAACTGTGCAATACAGCTTACACTGTCATCATAACCCTGCCACAATACCTCTAATCCCCAATTTCTATTACCAGTGAACAAACTGCTCAACATTCATATGCCACCCACATCTACAAATTTGCTCAACCACCCACTGCTCCTCTACATTTCAACCCTTACCTCTTCCAATCACTTCCATTACCATAAATTCCACAAACTGCCTCTCTCGTCATCCGCAACCACCATTCATCGCCTTACAGCACATCGACCATAAACCAAACTTCGACGCACCCAGTTCCTTGCTGACATACGACCTGAAAGCATCACGCTACAACCATCTGAAAGTGCATCATCCATCCCAATCGAATTTCGAACTTGAACTCAGCAAATTACGGTTTTTGGATCCTGTTTTGGGAAATTCGGTTCTGAAATTTGAGTTGGAATCTGCCAACAGGGTTGAGAAATTCTGATTTGGGAATTCGGTTAGGAAATTGATTTCTGTATTATGTTTTATTCTAGAACTTTATGTTGCGATAGCTGAATTTTGAGAGTGTTGTATGCGTATGCGTTTTGTGTTGAGTTTGTAGACCGGGCCTTGGTAAAGTAAAGTTTGAAAAAAAAAATTGTGTTATCTTCTGATTTTCTTCCAAAAAAAAAGAGCAACCTCTCTTGTCTTTTGTTTTTTTTTTAAACTGAAATTTGTTCTCTTTCTCATTGCTTTGTTTTTAGTTGTTTTGTTTTTGATTGTTTAGTTTAAGTTGTTTTTTAACTGTTTATTAAAAAAAAAAATTAAGTAAAACCCTACTTTTAGGTTTCCTTTCAAAAAAAACCAAAAAAAAAATTATTGTATATATCTTAGTTTTTAATTTTCAGGTTGCCAAAGCAGGAAATAAAGGAAGAATACAGCTAGCCAAAATAAATTGCTCTGCTTGCTAAAAAAATTCTGCTTTCATTTCTAGTTTTATTTGAATTGAATTGTTGGTTGCTTGCATTTGCATTTTAAAAAAATAAACAAAATTCATTCGTAGTTGCATTGTTAATACACGTTTAGTTTTTGTTCTGCATTTCATCTTAGATTTTGATTAATAATAACGGTAAGACATCGATACCACTTAATTGTATATTGACAATTTGTCTTTTTTGAACAATTTAATTTGTTGGTGTCTAGGCTACGGCAGAGTAATAACCATTTATAAATATTACGGTGATTCGTAAACATTATAGTGGTTGTTCCTCTGAAGGTACTTAAACCTTCGGCTGCATTGCTACGGTGATTCGTGGTGCACCGATAAATCCTTCCCGTTACCTGGCTGAGAACTATCTTGTTTATCTAAGACAATTTGTGAATATACAATTTTGGGTTATCATTAACCCTTGCATTCATTTAGTTGCATTTGTTCATGCATATTTAAAAAAAACAAAAAACAAAAAAAAATCAAAATCCAAAACTAATTTTTTTTAAATATTCCTTTTCTTTTTCTTTGAAATTTTTAAATCCTTTTCTTTGAAATTTCAAAAATCCAGAAAAATTAGAATAACAAAAATCCAAAAAAAAAATTATAAAAGCTTTTTAAAAGCCAAAAATTTTTTGAAAATTCAAAAACAAAACAAAAATCAATTTTCCATTTTGAAAAATAAATTCTACTTGTAAATATTTTCTTATAAAAAAAACCAAAACAAAAAAAAAAATCTTGAAAATGTCTGAATTTCCATATTCACTTGAATTTTACGATAGTTGTGAAAATCAATATAATCCATATAATTTCACTTCAAATTCTTATGGATATTACAACAACAACTATTGTTTAAACAATTTGAGTCTTGAACCACAAAATTTTCAAAACAATGACCAAGCTTCAAATCTTGAAAATAGTATTTCATCTTTACTTGAAATCGCTACACAACAAAATCAAGAGATAAATGAGTGGTGCAATTCATATTTGTGCTATAACTCGAATCAAGGTTTTCAAAATAATCAAAATTTGAATTCACTTCAAAATTCAAATGATTTCGAGTGTAACCCATGCCAATTCAATTTCGAGTTTCAAGATGAATTTCAAAATAAAGACGAAAATGTAAACCAAATTTCAAATAATTTTGGCAATGGGAATAGTTTCAATAATGATACGATCGAAAACTTTGGTTATCAACAAATTCAAAATGAAAGTTTTCAAATTAATAATCATGAATTTGATTTTGTTGACCAAATGGAAAAAGATAACGGGGATTTATTACTTGAAAAATACAAAAAAATTCGTGAAAATCATAATCAAATCTCAACCCACGAAGAATCAAATAATGGTCTACCGTTTATCGAAATTGACAATTCTTGTTCTCAACAAGTCCAAATCGAAAATTTTCAAGTTAATAATTACAAATTTGACTTTGTTGAGCAAATGAATGAAATTACGATGATCACATAAATTTGTTGATTAAAACATTGGAAAATTTTCGTGAGAAACAAAATCAAATTTCAATGTGTGACGAGTCAAACGATAATCCATCTTTTACCCAAATCGATGATTTTCAAATAACAACTTTTGAAATTGATAATGACGATCTTAATCAAGTTGTTGAAAATATGGTAATTGAGTTGGATTTCAATTCTTTTGAGGGTGAGAAACTCGATTTAAATTTCGATCTTCTTTTTTCTGAAAATTTGAATACAACAACTTTGGATTTCGAAATGGATATATGCGATGAAGTTGTTGATAATTCAACAAAGGAAGACGAATTTAATGAACATGGATTCTTTGGACTTTTTGAAAATGAGTTGTTAAATTATGAAGAGGAAGATTTACATCACCATTCTGATTTTGAAATCAATAATTTTGAAGAATTTTTCAATGACAAACTTGAATTTCAATTTGGTGAAAATAAACTTGAATTTCAATCACTTGTTTTATCTGCCCCAAAAATCATCGAAAACAAAACAACTCATTCAATTTTCAATAAAACGACATTCGTTTTTCCAAATCCACATTCGACTTCAAAATCTTTTACGGTTTGGTTTTTCGAGCTTAAGATGTGTCTCGTATACTCGACGAGACAAATGAATCGGTTTTTGGAAGACCGTTTCATTTACTTTTTGACAATATACTTTCTGATCTCGTGCAAATACCGTTCGTTTTCATGTAAATAATAATAAACATCCCTTTCACTTGGGTTGACTGTTAGGGACACAGTCAAAATCAAGTGTGGTGGGAGACTCATCTTCTTCTTGAATTTTTGAGGATTAATTTTTCATTTTTCTTCCAAAAACTCAAAAAAAAATCAAAAAACAAAAGAAGAATTTATTTTTAGTGTTTTTGATTTATTTTTAAAGAAACACTATAGGATAAATATATGGTTTTGGTTTATTAAATTGAAATTTTTGGAAATTTATTTGTCTAAACAAAAATAAAAATGAAATTTGATTACAAATAATAATGGTTTAACTAGTATATAGGAAGATTCATACGTGTTAATTATGAAGTATATCCTAATTGAAAATCTTTGTTTTAAAAAGTGGTTGATTTAAAGTAAAGGATATAACATTTTTTTGTCTTCTATGTTAAATTGTGCTAAGATGATTTTGCAAAACTCTCTCTCTCTCTTAAAAAAAAATAAAAAAATAATAACATCCAAGTATTCACTCTCATTTAAAAGTCCTCACGGTTATGCATGGGTGAATTACTTGAAATCTTTGATTATGTGCTTTCATACTCATTTAAAAGTCCTCACGGTTATGCATGTATGGAACACATGTAAAACAAAAATAATAAAAACCACCTACGGTCGATAGGTGTATGCACGAAAGTGTGTGCACTCGCCATGCTCTGTACTCCCCTCACATAAGCCCGAAAGGCAGTGCATGGGTGGTATATCTGGCCTCAGTTTACCTGAGCTAGGTGTGTAATTTTTCTTGCAAATAATGAGAGAGCAAGCAATTGAAATCCTAGCATTACTTTTACTTTGTTGATTTGATTTGTTATTGAAAATAAATGAAAATACCACTTTGATAAACTTTGACAATCAACTAAGGATCCATTTCATAGTTACACTGTGTTATTAACCAAAACAACGAGTTAAACTATAGTCTATTTGTTATGATAACTTCGTTTTTATCGAAAATATTGACGAGTAAATAATTCAAATTTCAAGATAATGACCAAAACCTATATTTAACTTATTCATGTCAATTTAAAAATAAATCTTTCATTTGTAAATATTTCCAAAACTCGCATTCATCACTTTGTAAATAAATCTTGCATTTTGTAAATATTTTCATCTTACACTTGGATTTTGTGGGTAGTATTCGCTGAAAACCCTCACGAGACAACACTCGTCCTACTGGAGACACCCAGAGGTTTAACGGCTTGTTGCATACGCTCAATGCAATCATGCTCCCTACGAAAACGGATTTATCTTAGTTTTTTTCTTTATTCAAGGACGAATAAAAAGATAAGTGTGGGGGTATTTGACGTGCACGTAAATATGCATATTTTTACCACCATATTTAATCTATTTGAATTAAATAAATGCTCATATCGGGTATTTTAACTTGTTTAAACCAAAAATTCAAATTATTCCAAATTGTCACATATTCATCTTCATAAATGGGCAAAACGGTCATTTGTCTGCATATATTTCTTTGAGAAAAATTAATTGAAAATTTGTATATATTTTTGTAGGAATTTGATCTCAAGCAGAAGTGGTTTCATGAAGATATGCATGCACAAAATTAATACAAAGGAATGAAGTTGGAAATAATTCAAAGTGAAGAACATCGAGGACCCCACCTACCCACCTACCTTAATGTACAAATTAAAGGCTAATGCACATGCTTTTGGAGTTAATGGCTTCATGTACACTTAATGGGGATTAAGACATGCTAATGATTACTTGGCATCCACACTTCCTAAGGGGAATTTTGGGCATTCCCCAAAAAATGAATTAGGGTTTTAACACTTGAGTAAATACCCCTTATGTTTCATGTAACATCTCCTCTCTCTTCTCTTAATCTCTCTTAGGCCTCCTTCTCATTAGTTTAGATCAATAAAAGAAAGCTCTCTTTCTCTTTTCATGGCTACTTAGCCATTTTTATTTTATGTAATCTTTTTCTTTTATGCAATTTAATACATGCTCTTTCCTTTTCATGTTCATTTACTTTCATGTTGTAGTGTAGATCTCTTCTCTTTTATGCAAGTAGAATAATTTTTCCTTTCATTTCGCTCTCTTTTTCCTCTTCTTTTTATTCAATGTTGCTTGCTATATTTGTTCATATGATGACAAATATGAGAAGCTAAACCCCATCAATTTAGGGGTAATGAAGCTCTCTAATCAATGTAGCTTCAACATTTTGTTAATTCATGCTCTCTTTTTGTGCTTAATGATGATCAATGAAGTGTTTTATTTGTTGTTTTTGTGTTGAATTTGATAGCCTGTATTGTTGACACCAAATAGGCTATGCTTAAACAATCACTAACACAAATGCCTCTTCATGAATATATGATTATGGCATAAGAAAGTGATTTGAAATTAAAATTTGATGGTCTATGTTTCTAACCAATAGTTAATAGGCCATACTTAAAATAGATTTCATTTTCATTTTCTTTGTCAAGTTTCATGAAAGTTAGTAAGTGTTTTAAGGGGTGTGTTATAGTTTGATGACTTATGTTGGCTAATTAATAGCTCAAATATGTCATACTTATGATAAACACATCAATTAAAACACTAATGAACATAAAAGAGAGATCTTGATTTCATGTGTTGAACTACATGATTTAGAGAGTGGATTTATTCTCTAAATTGACATTTAACTCTCATATTTGCATTTCTTTTCTTTTTGTTAGTTAGTTCATTTTCTCATTTTCTAGCTTAAATACACTCTCGACTTTCGTATAATTTGATTGAGTAGGAAATTTAAATCATCAATTCCCTGTGGATCGACCCATATTCGCCACGTGCTACATTCGTACACCGTGTTCTTGCGGTTATTTTTTAATTCTAAATTCGTTCGACGATTTTCTACACCAATAGAATTTCCGTCGACGAACAGGTATGTCGACATCCCCATGCTTATTTTGAAAATCGATTTCTCTGTAAAATTGGTTTCTATTGTAAAACTTGTCAAAACAATATCTGAAGTTTATAAACCATTTTGAATATATTTTAAACTTATAAAAGAGATTTAAAAATAAATCATAAAAATATATAATCTATAATATAAATGTAATATTAAAAAATAAGCGCAGAATATATTTTGAGATTTTAAAACTTATAATATTAAAACTAGGAGATAGTTTAAAAACAAAAGATGATTTTGAAATCAAAATATAAAAGATGATAAAAATAGTTTAAGGCTAAAATATTTAAACCAAGAGAAATGACTTTTAAAAAGTCTCTTTGAAAAATATTTAAAATGAATCATTTTGAAAATTTCGTGGTTCCTATTCCACTAGAGAAGGTCCTGGGTTCCATCCCACTAAAGAGGTCATGGGTTCCATCCCACTATTAAAGCGAGAAGGTGGATTTCATTCCATAATTAAAGTCGAATAAAGGTTTTAGTGCTATTATGAAGTTTGAACATAAATCTAGACTCTCATACTTATCTTAATATCTTGAACTCTTGATACTCATGAGTCTTCAATCTTGGTTTCTTCAATCTTAAATTCGTCAGTCTTGAATCTCTATACTCAGTCTTGAATCTTTATATTGTACAGTCCTCATTCTCAATACCTACATATATATATATATATATACATATATATATACATATATATATATATCCTGCATATACATATATATATACAAGAATGCTAGTATTTGTATTTTATAATAATTTTTTAGGCTGTTGTCGTCAAAACCATCATCTCCAGAACCAACAATTTCCCCCATTTTGATGATGACAACCCTTGTTTATAAAATCTACTCCACTATCCTTTGATTCTACTCTAACTCCCCCTTATTCCAACAACTCCTCCTTAATCTACTAACTCCCCCTTAATTTAAGCCAATCTAATCTATTTTATAATTCTCCCCCTTTGTCATCAATAATAACTGATCCTAAACTATATAACTCCCCTTTAAACTATTACTATGGAACTAAATACCGATGATGAAGTATAATAAGCGAACGTAAATATAATTTTATTGTGTACATTGTTATATTACTCACATATATATGAAACATATACATAAATATACAAATACACACAATATATAAAAGCGTTAAAAACAATTTAATGAGAGTCTTTGATAATTAGTGACTTGTGAATCGAACAATTTGGGCAATGGAGACAAAAGTTCCACGTTGTTCGACCAAATTACCATCTTTATCAAAACAGACTTCTCCAGTGCAAAAAAATTATCGTCTTCATCCATTTGCACTTCTTCTTCTTCGCCGTCGTCATCTTCTTCTAATGGTTGTGAATACGAACGTTAGAGGAGCCATCTTCAATTACGATCGGGTCCGCATGATTATCCATTAGGAATTTTTGTAAATTTCTAAGGATTTTTCCTTGCTTCTCTTGTTCTTTGGCCATCTTGATTTGATGACTGGCAACTTAGTCATCATTTGCAAAGATTCGTTTAAAGTTTCCTCTATCTTCATGACTCAGGCCACTGTAGTTCATTGAAATGGAATAGTATTAGGAGAAGGGAAAAAAGGTCACATTTTGGTTTGAATTAGAAGAGGAGGTCATCATTTTATGTTTTAAGAAGTTTATTACAGAGAGAAATAAAATGGAAGATAGAAGAATACGAATTATAGAGAATATATAACTACCAAATTAATTTTAAAGAGAAAATCAAAATTCCAATTTTTACCGTTGTATGTCGACAAGGAGGTAGGGGTGTCGACATCCTTAAGGAAATTTTGACAATTTTACTTTTCTTTATTTATTTAAGTATATATGTTACTATATCTATATTCTATATCTCAATTATAGAGCAAATATCTAGTTCTCTTCTAAATTTAGTAAAGGTTGATTGATTCAAGGGTTTGTTCAAAATATTAGCTATTTGATTCTCATTGTTGATAAATTCAAAAGAAATAATCTCTTTACTTATATTATCTCTGAGAAAATAATGTCTGATATCAATATGTTTGGTTCTGGCGCGATGAGTAGGATTTTTGGATAAATTCATTACACTTGTATTGTCACAACAAATTGATGGTTTTGAAATATTTAATCCAATGTCTTTTAGGGTCTGTTGCATATAGATAACTTGACAACAAGACAAAGCAGTAGAGATATATTCTGCTTTAGTTGTTGATTGAGAGACCGTATTTTGCTTTTTACTAAACTAGGAAACCGGAGAATGTCCTAAAAAGTAACAAGTTCCACTTGTACTTTTTTGGTTTGATTTACAACCAGCACAGTCAGCATCACAGTATGAAATTAAATCAAAAAAATCATTTTTAGGGTAACATATGCCATAATTTAAAGTGTGATTAACATATCTTAGGATACAGTTAACAGCTTTTAAATGGTTCACTTTGGGCTGAGATTGGTATCTTGCATGGAGATAAACACTTTGCATGATATCAAGTCGACTCATAGTAATATAGAGTAGCGATCCAATCATTCCCATGTATAGTTTTTGATCAACATCTTTTGACATGTCTTCTTTATTCAAGGCTTCATTGGTTACCACAGGAGTGTTTTTTCCACTCGTAGTAGTCATACCAAAATTACTAATAAGATCCCTAGCATACTTTGCTTGACTGATGAAAATACCACTATTTAATTGTTTTATTTGCAATCCTAAAAAGAATGTAAGTTCACCCATATGACTCCTCTCAAACTCTTTTGTCATTATTTCAGAATTTTTTTTGTTCATTTCACTGTTTTTTTATCCAAAAATTATATCATCTACATATATCTATACTAATTGAATATCATTTTTGTTTCTTTCAATAAAAAGAGTATTATCTACTTTACCAATTTCAAATTTTGATTGTAATAGATAAGATCTTAGTCTTTCATGCCAGGCTCTAGAAGCTTGTTTTAGACCATATAAAGCTTTCTTTAATTATTAAACATGATTTGGAAACTTTTCGTCTTCAAAAAGTAGGGGTTGCGAAAGTGACTGTGCTATAGGATCGAGTAATATAGAATATAATAAATAACTAGTGCATAATAAAAATAAAAGTAAATAGTAAAACAATACTAGAGATTTTTATACTAGTTCGAACTCTCGTTCTACGTCTAGTCCCAGACTACTTTTGGAATTGTAGCTAACAACCCTCACTTAACCCAAAGGAATAGGTATTACACCGCCTAAGATACTGAACAGGACTTGACTGCCTGAGCAACAGAACAGGACTTGACCGCCTGAGCAGCCGAACAGTACTTTCTTACAAACGGGATTTAGCTTCACTTTGTGTGTTCTGAATAACATAGATTTTTCACTTGTAGTACACCCTTCCTATAATCTTTTCCTTAAGATTGATGTGTATAATTGTGTGTGTGTGAAGATTAGGAAGATTAATATTGCTTGAAAAATAGAGAAGTGAATAGGTAAGCAATGATCGTATGAGAGTTTGTGAATAATAAGCTAAACGACTATAGATCAAGAGGGATTAGAAAATTAGGTAATTTAATTAATGATTCTTGAGTGTTTATATAGTTTATAAAGAGTTATGGCTTCTGGTAATAGTATCTGTTAATAGCTAAGAGATGCATCCATCCAGGAAGAAGATAACTCTTAATAAAAAGAAGTGTCTATTCAAATTGTTGGCAGTTGCATTTTTAGTCGACCGGACAAGTTTGGTCAATCGATTGAATTCAAAACGTGCATAAAAATTCGCCAGATGCGATCGACTGACCTGGTGTGTTTAGTCGATTGGTTAGTGGTTTTTTGTAAAAAATTATACAGACACGGTCGATTGTTTACAATAGGTCAGTCGACTGAGTGCTGCTATTTCCATGCAATAAAACTATTTGTGTGTGTATATGAAATATATAAACCAAATGCAAATTTATATGAATTTATAAGTGGTGAACGTTGAGAAAAGATTTTAACAAAGCTCTAAACTTGACACTTATATACTTAGTCCTGATGTTGTCGTAGTCGTAGATTCCTGAATTATTGTATCTTGTCAGCACTCAAAACCTATGATCCAACATTCTCCCCCATTTTGATGATGACAAGTCCATTTTCTACTAGCAAATCTTCGACAAGCTTTATTTATTTATCTCTCCTCCTGAATTTATGCTTGTAACTTTGATATAGTATTCTCACCCTGAATCTACGATATATTTCAATAACTTATATTTTCTCCCCCTTTGGCATCGACAAAAAGAAGAGCACTCCAAGTAGAGAATATTAAAATATGAGCATTATAACATGGAAACACATCTATATAATCAAAAACATAGCATATATAACACAGAAACACATCTACATAATCAAAAACATAGCATATATCATGTTACACAAGAACAAGAGTACACAACTACATCATCACAGGACAAAGAGTTTAAAAGTTACATAGCCAAACTTAGAAAGATACCTCATCTGACATGGCATCAAATAGATATTGTTTAAAATTAGAAAAACATAGAATTTCAAGATAACAAGAGCATTTACAAAAAAACCTCACTTGTCACTGGTGCTTCCTTCATTTGAGCTCTCTTTATCATCTTCAATTTCCTTGTCGCCAGATCTATCTCCAACTTCTTCGCCTTCTTGCTCTTTTTGTTCTTCATTCGAAGTAGACCACATGAAGTGCTCTACTGGTCGTTTCCCATGAGAGGTAGGCATGTGAACAGAGGCTGAAGAAGGTTGGAAGCAAGTGATCGCTTCCCAAACATTGTTGAGAAAACTTTTAATATGATTGAGCTTTTTGTTGACCCTGGTGACATTTTTAGCAACTCTAGAAACACTTGATTCTACCCAAGATAGTCATTGATTAAGGAGTCTTTGGTTACGAGAGATGATAGATATGGCTTCTTGTGGCCTTGGTTGAGGATCCACTTTTTGAATCTCATAGGGTAGAGGAGGTCGGGATGATGTGGAGGCTCGAATATGGGGAGTTTATTGACGAGTGGAGGGTTGAGCTTGACCTGAGGCCTGGTTTTCAAGCCAATGTTTACAAGTGATGATAGTGTGGTCAATGTATTGTTTTTGTAGATTCATTAGGCTAAGCATAAGGAGCCTATGTTTGAGTATCCGGAGTTGACAAAAGAAACGTCGAAATGTTTGAGAATGCACATAATGTATGTGCCATAGTGTATCATTCGCATCCGACTTTGGTTGAATGTTTAAAATTCATCCAAGATGACTGTAGCCCAAATTACTCATCGAATTCCCCAAATTGCATACAAGGATTGAAAATCTTTCTGATATACCTTCTCATAACTTCTGGTCCTAGGGTTGATACTGTGGGTAAGCGTACGATGCACGATACGAGCTTTGGGTCGCAGCGCTACCGCCTTTAGTTCGTTAAATCGTCGGAGAGAAACAAATGACTTACACGATCTCGAGTTTCCATGTTAATGGCTATTGCGCTTGACTCTTCTACTTCATTAAGGCAAATAAGAATTCTAGAAAAACATTGAAGAGGAAGGAATTTTTTTTTACCACATACCACAGTCAAAATTGCATCATCCGGGTTTGTAATGACGTGGTGGTCGAGATTCAAGTTGGCATAGAAGAGCTTGATGAGTAGATGGTTGATCTTGTTGTTGTTTTCGGCATAGTCAATGAGAGACTCTATTCCGCTTCGATGAGCTAATTCTTGAATCGCATAAGGAGTGAAATCGGGGAACTTAACAAATGATCCTTCGCAAATGCGGGAGTTTTTCATCTTGTCGAAACTTTGTGCCGCTTTTTCATTATGGAGCCATCCTCTAATTTGAGAGTCGTAAGGACCCTTTGATCATTGAGATTAACGAGCTCGTTTGGTTGCCATTTGTTGAACTAAGGTTTGGAGAGGAAGTAGAGAGTTGAAAATTTGAAGAGGATAGGTTAAAATTTGAATAAGTTGATGGCTTTTTGAACGATTTTGAAGTAGGAGCAGGAATTATGGCAGAAAGTTAAAAGTAATGGAGTAAAAGTGAAAAGGTGAAAGTTTGAACAGTAATTTCAAAATGGCTGTTGGACAGGAAAACCGGGTTAACCAGTTTCAGTCGACCGAACCTTCAATGTCAATCGATTGACTGGTTATATAAAATTCAATTTTAATGGGTCAGTCGACTGACTATAAAAGTTTAGTCGACTGAACTCTTCCCTAGAGTATTTAGTGCAAAAAGGGCAAATTCAGTCAACTGAAATGGTAAGTCAATTGATTGACTGCAGGGTGAAAATGAAGTATTAATCCATGCTCAGTTGACTGTTTTCCCCACTTCAGTCGACTGATGCTAGTGAAGCTCCAAGGTTATATTTTAAGCATTTGCGATAAATTTTTGAACAACCTAACTTTATATCAGAATTAAAAAAAGGATAAATTATTTTTCAATCCAATAAAACAAAAATTATAAGAATACAATATACACAAACTATATAAAAAACTAAGAAGATTGGATGAAAGGATGGAGTGGTATTCATCCGGTTCAACTTTTGTACTCTCCTAAAGAGGTCGTAGTGGTGACCAACCATGTCCACATTCCCATGAAATAAGAGAAACCGGCGGACGTTGAGGCGGTTGTTCCCATAGATTATGGCATGAAGGAGAAGTTGGTTGGTTAACCGTGTTGTGCGACGATGAGCCATGGAATTTTAGAGCCACTTGTTCAAGGAAGCTTAAGCGCTTCACATTTACCTTCTGTTCGTAATACAGCTCTCGCTATAATTTCATCATTTTCCATTGATAATGATGAATGTCATCTATCTTTTCTTCGGTAGACGGCAATCTGAAAAATAAAGGGCGTTTAGCTCTTTTACCGAGAGTAGTATAGCCGGTATGAAAGGTGGAACAACTGGAACGGGCTTATAAAAAGGAGAAGGTGTTAGAAGATTCATCGATTCCGAGCTAATTGATGTATAGGGGATTGAGAAGAAAACGAGTTGTTTTGAGAAGACATGATAATAAAGAAATTGAAGAGCTTGTGAAAAGAGATAAAGGTTTTGCTTTTCTTTTGAATAAAAGATGGTGATAAGCTATGAAAGAACTCATGTATTTATAATGAGAGGTGTTTAAAAATAGGTAAATAAACTTATGTCTACTATCTTCTTGAAAGCTAAAGCCATTTATTTAAAAGAAAGAAGTAACTAACAATTTCTGAAGAATAAATGGTTGAAAAGAGAATAGTTAGGAATAAAAGCCATAAATTGAGCATTAAAAAAGAACTACGAGAAGAATTAGAATGATAAAGTATTAAGGTAGAATAGCATAAGTATGTCATGCTAGAAATCAAAAATTCAAGTATGTCAAATTGCACAATTTTTTTTAATAATTTTTTATTATAAATCTTTTAATGAAATAATTCCTAATTCTCTTCTAAGTTTAATAAAAATATTTTAATTCAAAGGTTTTATAAATATATCACGAAGAAAATGATGATGTATATCAATATGTTTAGTTCGTGAGTGATTGATAGGATTTTTATATAAGTTTATAGCACTTGTATTATCACGGAAAATAGTAGATTTAGATAAATGTAGATGATTTGAGCACATGCTAAAGCGGAAGACATGTAATCTGCCTCACAAGTAGAAAGTGAAGCATAATTTTGTTTCTTGCTAAACCAAAAGACAGGGTTGTCCAATGAAGTGACAAGTACCAATAGCACTTTTTCGCATCCGACATCCTCCAAAGTCAGCGTCACCATATGAAACTAACTCGAAAGGACATTCTTTCAGATAGAAAAGTCCGAAATCTTTGGTTCTTCTTAGATAACGCAATATTCGTTTTACTACTCGCATTTGTGATTCTTTAGGATTTGCCTAAAATTAAGCACATAAACAAACACTTATCATTATGTCTAGTCTACTAGCATTTAGATAATGTAATGATCCAATTATACTTCGATACAACTTTTGATCGACACTTTTGCCATCTTTGTCTCTATCGAGATGTATCATTGCACTCATTGGAGTTGGTTTGACAGAAGTATTATCCATACCAACGCGTTTAATTAGATTATTACAATATTTTTCCTGATTAATAAAAATTCCATTTTCTAATTGTTTAATCTGTAAACTAAGAAAATAAGATAATTCTTCCACATGTGATATTTCAAATTCTTTGGTCATTATTGTAGAAAATTCCTGACATAACTTTTCATTTGTAGAACCAAAAATAATATTGTCCACATACATTTGAATAATTAAAATATCATTTTTTAGTTCTTTTAATAAAAAGAGTTTAATCAACCTTCCAAATTTCAAAACTAGAATCTACTGGATAGCTTTTAAGACGTTCATACCAAGCACGGGGTGCTTGTTTTAGACTGTATAAGGCTTTCTTATGTTTATAGACGTGGTTTCAAAAATTTTCATGTGTGAATAAAAAGGTTGTTCAACAAAAACATTTTCATTTATATAACCATTTAAAAAAGCACTTTTAACATCCATTTGATAAAGTTTGAAATTATGAAAGCATGTAAAGGCCGGTAAGATATGTATTGCTTCAAGTCATGCGCCTGGAGCAAACGTTTCTTTATAGTCAATTCCTTCTTCTTGATTATATCCTTGTGCAACTAATCTAGCTTTATTTCTAGTTATATTACCATGTTCATCTGCTTTGTTTTTGAAGACTCATTTAATACCAATGACTGTTTGATCACTCGGTATAGGAACCAGTTCCCAAACTTCACTTCGTTCGAATTGGTTTAGCTCTTCTTGCATAGATATAATCCAACAATCATCACTAGAGGCTTCTTTTGCATTTTTAGGTTAAATATTAGAAAGAATGCTACATGGTCCATTTGGTTAAGATGATTTCTAGTTCTAACATGTGAATCTATTACTCCTATGATATTTTTTACTGGGTGATCTCGTAAAATCCTAGGAGGAGATCTTAATTCATTTTCATTATGAACATTGTTTTCATCTTCTTCAAAATTATCAATAATGTTTTCATCTCCTTCAACATTATTCTGAGTAACCGTATTTATGACTATCTTAGGTATAACTTCATCATCCTCAAAAAATTTATTAAATTTTAAATTTTCATCAAATGAAACATGAAGTGCTTCTTCAATTGCTTTTGTTCTTTTATTAAAAATTCGATAAGCTTTTCTTCATTCCGATATCCTACGAAGATTCCTTATCGAATTTCGGATTGAATTTTCCAAGCCGATCTTTTGTGTTTAAAATAAAACATTTTGAACCAAAAGTTTTAAAATAAGAAATGTTCGGATTTCTTTGATGAAAAAGTTCATATGGAGTGTGTTTTATTAAAGGTCGGATAGAAATACAATTCAGAACATAGCAAGCGGTTGCTACAGCTTCTGCCCAAAAATGTTTTGATAATGTGCTTCCATGTAATAAAGTTTTTGCACATTCTTGTAATGTTCTATTTTTCCTTTCTGCAATTCTATTTTGTTGTGGTGTTCTTGAAAAAGAAAAATTATGGTAAATTCTCTTTTTATTACAAAATGTTCAAAAGCTTCATTTTCAAATTCATCTCTATAATCACTTCTAATATTTTTAATTTTTAATTTTTGTGATTTTGAATTCTTTTTGCAAAGATCTTGAAATTTTCAAAAGTATAACTTTTATTTTTCAAAAAAATAGTCCAAGTTTATCTTGAAAAATCATCTACTATAACAAACACATATTTGTTATTGTTTATAGATTGAACTTGACTTGGACCAAACAGATCCAAATGCAATAGTTCTAGGGGTTGTATAATAGAAATATTTTTCTTCAATTTAAAGAATGATTTTGATAATTTTCCTAATTGACAAGCATCACAAATATTGTTTACTTTAAAATTAATTTTTGGTAAGCCTTTTACTAAATCATTTTTTGATAATTTATGTATAGCTTTGAAATCAATATGACAAAAAAGTTTATGCCATAATCAAGGATTATTTTCTTTGGCTATTAAACACATATTTGAATTGTAATTTACATTCATATTTAAAATATAAATATTTTTTATCTCTAAAACCTTCAAAAATAAGATTTTTATTTTGATCAACAATGTTTCATTTATTTCCAGAAAAAGAAATATTGAATCCTTTGTCACATAATTGGCTGCTACTAAGTAAATTATGCTTCAAATTTTTAATTAATAAAACATTTGCGATAAGAAGTAAATAAGATATACCGTTATTGCTCAAGTCGCCTTTGCCGATCACATATCTTTTGGAATTATCTCCTAATGTGACAGAACCTCCATCTGAGTGGATAATATTAGTTAGCATCCCTTTGTTTCCTGTCATGTGTTTTGAGCAACCATGGTCGAGTATCCATTTTCCTCTCTTTTTAGGTGGTACCTTAAAAATACAGAAGTTATATTGGTACCCACCATTTTATTTTGGTTCCTAAGAATTAGATCTTAGGAAGCCAAACCCAAGAGGGTTCAGAATTCCTTTTGAAAATAAAATCTTTGTTTTATGAACAGTTTTTATAAAAGATTTTCTATATTTATTTCTATTCAAATAGTTATTTGTTTTAGGAACCCAAATTTTAATTGATTTAGTATAATTTGAAATTTTTGAATTCGATTTCTCAACTTTATTATTCCTTTTATGAAGAATTCTTTTTCTTTAGAATAATTTTATAAGATTGCTCATATCCTATTCCATTTTTATTTGATGTAGTTTGAGAATTTTCTATAATATTGGAAAGATTTTCCATTCCTTTATTAAAATTAGAAACATTTTTAGTAATATCTTATAACTTTGCTTTAAGGCTAGAATTATCTAATTCTAAAATATTTACATTTGCTTTAACATCATGATTTTTAATTAATAGTGCATCATTTTTTCTTTCTATGTTCCTATCTCATGACTTAACATAGAGAGTTGAGATGTCATATTAGAACAAAATTCTTAAGTAACCGCAAGTTCTTCTTCTAAGATTTGTTTCTCATCTCTTAGCGTATCTACTTCAATTTCAGTTCTATTCGGTTTTTCAAGTGATTCTTTATATTTTATTTTGATTTCTTTTAGCTTATCAAGTAATTTTGAGTTTATTTCTAATAGATCATCAAAAGTCAGATCACTCGCCTCATCTTTTGTGGCCATAAAACATACATTGGCTTGTCCTGTATCACTGTCTGAGTCACTATCTGATGATGAAATGATTCTGAATCGTCCTAAGTAACAGATAAAACTTTCTTCTTGAATTTGTCTTTCTTGTGCTTATGTTTGTCTTTCTTTTTATCAAGACAGTCTTTCTTGATGTGGCCTTTCTTGTGACATTCATAAATTCTAGAGCAGATGATGATGATTTATTGGTGTTGTAATTGTTGCTGAAAATATTCTTGTTAATTCTGAATTTTTTTCTCTTTGTAAATTCGAAAAAAATTGAAATTTTTATCAATGGACGCCATATCTTCTTCATCTGAATCTGATTCATCCTTTTCTGCCTGGAATATTATATTCTTCTTATCTTGAGCTTGTACTTGTTTTGCCTAGAGATTAACTTCATAAGACATTTGTTTTCCAATCAACTTCTCCGGTATTATGGTCGAAGTGTAGTTAGCTTCTTCGATTGCTAAGACTTTTCATTCCCAATGATCCGTTAGTGAGTTGAGGATTTCTGAAACAATATCAAATTCTGTATAATTTTCTTCTAATGCAATCAAAGATTGATATATATCTTGAAATCTAGAGTACATTTCATTTATAGTCTCATCTTGCTTTATTTTAAAATTCTGGAACTGATTTTGAGCATAGAAATTTTACTCTATTTTACTTTGTTAGTACCTTCATGTGTAATTTTAAGTGTATGCCAAATTTCATGATTTCAATTTTACAAATGCTTATTTTATTAAATTCATTTTTGTCTAATGTACAATATAACATATTCATAGCTTTAGCATTTACAGTAGCGTATAATTTTTGTATGTTAGACCATGTTGAATATTTAGCAGTAGGAATAGTATATTCAGATTGCATAATGTTCCAGGTTTCATAACTACTTTCTTGTATATAGATTCTCATTCTAATAGCCTAGTAATAATAGTTCATTCCATTAAATAGAGATGGTCGTGCAGTAGATTGACCTTCTAGAAAGGTAGTGTTAGTTACAGTGTTGGTGTTGTTTTCCATATTTAAAAAATGTATCAGATAACTATGTTACAACTATTTGATGGACTTGCTCTGATACCAAATGAAAGTGACTATAATATATAATCGAGTAATATGGAAAATAATAAATAACTAGTGAGGAATAAAAATAAAAATAAAAGTAAATGGCAAAATGACACCATAGATTTTTAAACTTGTTTAAACTCTCGTTCTATGTCCAGTCCCAGACTTCTTCTGGAATTATAGCTAGCAACCCTCACTTAACCTGGAGGAATAGGTATTACAATTCCTGAGCAATCGAACATGACTAGATTACCAAAGCAACAGAATAGGACTTGACCGCTTGAGCAACCGAATAGTGCTTTTTTACAGACGGGATTTAACTTGAGTTTGTGTGTTTTGAATAACACGGATTTGTCAATTAACCTTTCTTATAATCTTTTCCTTAAGATTGATGTGTATAATTGTGTGTGTTGGAAGGTTAGGAAGATTAATATTTCTTGAACAATATGGAAGTGAATTGGTAAGCAATGATCGTATGAGAGTTTATGAATAATGAACTAAAGCACTATAGATCAAGAGAGACAGATAGGTAATTTTATTGATGATTCTAAAGTGTTTATACAGTGTATAAAGAGTTATGGTTTCTGCTAATAGGTATCTGTTAATAGCTAAGAAATGCATCCATCCAGGAAGAAGATAATCCTTGATCAAAAGAAGTGTCTATTCAAAAAGTTGGCAGTTGTAGTTTTCAGTCGACTAGACATGCTTGGTTAGTCAACTGAATTCAGAACGTGCACAAAAATTTGCAAGGACTCAATCAACTGACCTGGTGTGTTCAGTTGATTGGTTAGTGGGTTTTTTTAAATTATACAGACTCAGTAGACTGTGTATAGTAGGTCAGTCGACTGAGTGCTGTTATTTCTATGCTATAAAACTATTTGTCTGTGTATATGTAATATATAAACCGATTGCAAGTTTTGTATGAATTTGTGAGTGATGAACCTTGAGGAAAGATTTTGACAAAGCTTTAAAATAGACTCTATATATACTTATTGACTCTAGCAAAAAAATTTAACAAGAAACGAACCGATATTTTGAGTCGATAAGTCCTGATGTTGTCATAGTCGTAGATTCGTGAATTATTGTATCATGTTAGTCTATATACTTATTGACTCTAGCTAAGAAATATAACAAGACGAACAGATATTTTGAGTCGTTAAGTCCTAATGTTGTCATAGTCGTAGATTCGTGAATTATTGTATCTTGTTAGCACTCAAAACCTATGTCCAACAGGTTGTTCAACATATATAACTTCTTTAACAAAATCATTTTAAATGCACTTTTGGCATCCATTTTAAATAATTTGAAATTGCCCTGGTTTGTGAAAGCAAGTAGAATTCTAATGTCTTCTAATCTTGCGATGGGTGCAAAGGTTTCGTCATAGTCTATTCCATCTTCCTGACAATAACCTTGCACGACTAACCAAGCTTTATTTCTAACGACCTCACCTTGTTCATTCATTTTATTTTTATAAATCCATTTAATTCCTATTATAATTTTGTCCTTGGGTCTGGGAACAAGTTTCCATATATCATTTCTAGTGAATTGATTCAGTTCTTCTTGCATAACAAGAATCCACGAATCATCAGATGCTGCTACCTTTAGATTCTTGGGTTCTATAGTTGATATAAAAGCTACATTACTCATATTCTTTAATTGATTTCTTATTCTAACAACAGATTAAATATTTCCTAGTATATTTTCTACAGGATGATCTTTTAAAAGCCTGATTCTTTTATTAGGATGAATAGTTTTACAATTTTTTTCATTTGATTCATTATTTAAAGTAAAAAAATCATCTTTATCATTTATTTGAACAAAATCTTTAAAAAAATTATCAAAAGATACATGCATTGTTTCTTCAATGGTGTTAGTTTTTAAATTGAAAATTCTGTATGATTTACTTCTATTAGAATATCCGATAAAGATTCCTTTGTTGGATTTAGGATCAAATTTATCCAAATTGTCTTTTGTACTTAGAATAAAATATTTGCCTCCAAAAACTTTAAAATAAGATACTCTAGTTTCTTATTGAAAAGAAGTTCATATGGTGTTTTATTGGTTAGTGGTCTAATTAAAATCCTATTCAAAATGTAACAAGCTGTAGCGACTACTTCAGCCCAAAAATTTCTTGATAATTTACTATCTGAAAGCATGGTTCTTGCACATTCTTGAATCATCCTATTATTACGCTCTACCACTCCGTTTTGTTGCGGAGTTCTTGAAAAGGAAAAATTATGAGTTATTCCTTTTTTATTGCAAAACTTCTCAAAATTTTCATTTTTAAATTCTCCACCGTGATCACTACGAATATATTTGATTGTTAAAGAAAGTTGATTTTGAATTCTTTTTGCAAAAGTTTTAAATCAATCAAAAGCATCACTTTTAAGTTTTAAAAAAATTGTCCATGAAAATCTAGAATAATCATCTATAATTAAAGAAACATGTTTACTGTGATTTATTAACTGGATTTGGGATGGGCCAAACCGATCTAAATGAAGTAACTCAAGAGGTTTTGAAATTGAAATCATATCTTTCAATTTAAATGAACTCTTCCTAAGTTTTCCTAATTTACAAGCATCACGTATACTATCTACCTTAAAATCCATTTTAGGGAGACCTCTTACTAAATCAAGTTTTGAAAGTCTAGATAAAAGTTTGAAATTCAAATGCCGAAATCTTTTATGCCAAATCCAAGGGTCACTTGTATTAGCTAAAAGACATGCGTTATCATTTGAGATTTTCATACCGTGGATATAAATGTTTTTCTTCCAAATTCCTACAAAGATAATATCTAGTTTATTATCTTCGATGTGACACTTATCTTTTTCAAATTTAATTTGGTAGCCTTATCACAAAGTTGACTTATGTTAAGCAAATTGTATTTTAGATCCATAACTGACAAGACATCAGAAACGGTAGGAGTTTTAGAGTTACAAACATTGCCGATGCCAATCACATATCCTTTTGAGTGTCTCCAAAGTTGACAATCCTCCATCTTCATAAATCATGTCATTCGTTATTTTTGGATTTCTAGTCATGTGTCTCAAATATCCACTATCAAGTATCCATTTGTTTTTCTTAATTTTCACCATTTGTCCATTGAGCGTTGATTCATCAAAAGCCATATAACACATATGTTCCTACACAACACACCAATTCGGTAGATAACTTGATTTTCTATAATAGTACTATGTAGACTTATGAAATAATGATGATATGGACAGTTTTGATTTAGTGTTTACAAAATCTCCAAAAACTGTCGTTTTAAACTTTTTCAGAATTCAGATTATGATGACTTTGAAAACCAATGTTGGATTAACACTAGAGGGGAGGTGAATAGTGTTTAATGGATTTTATGTAATTTTTAAAATCTTTTGAGATTAAACAAAGATTGATGCAATTCACAAACACAGAAACGATCACAAAATCAGACATAGATGCAAACAGTAAATAAAAGCAGTACAGGAAAGAACATGCCAGTATTTTATACTGGTTCGGAGTTACCCTACATCCAGTCCCACACAATTTCTTGTGCGGATTTCTTTTCAAATATAGTGTCGATGTTACAATCGTGATTTTAAGGCCACGAGATACACCCTCATGTCTTCGAATCCAGGGCAAACTCTCTTGATTTAACCAGGCTATAATATCACTTAATTGATTTACGAGCTACAATCACACCCAATTGATTTACAGGCCACAATCACACCATGTTCAATCACACTTTGATAGAGAGAGACATTATACACTTCGATCTTTCGATCTTTGATTACAAATGATCTTATAACTCTAAATAGAACTAAGATCTTTAAGAGAGAGTGACAGAGAATCAAATAAGAGATGATCGAGTTTGATTCATTTTGGATTTTGGCAGAGTTTTGTTAAGAATATTTGAAAATAAGAATGGAAGCGGAAGAGGAGAAAAAATTAAGAAAACTCGAGTAAAAAATCGTTCAAAGCATCAGGTATTTATAGAAGAACAGCAGCCATGTCCATTCATGAAAGGTTATGACGAATAGGCACTTCTTAAAAATTTAAATTTTGAAATAGACGGTCATTATGTCGACATGGGGGGATGGGGTATGTCGATATGCCCATGTATATTTTGAAAATTTATTTTTCTTTAAAAATGATTTCTATTCTAAAACTTGTCAAAATAATTTCTGGAGTTTTTAAATCATTTTAAATATAGTTTAAACTTATAAAAGAGATTTAAAAAATAATCTTAAAAATATATAATCTATAATATAAAAGTAATATTAAAAACTAAGTATAGAATATATCTTTAGATTTTAAAACTTATAATATTAAAACGAAGAGATGGTTTTAAAACAAAAGATGATTTTGAAATCAAAGTATAAAAGATGATAAAAATAATTTAAGGATAAAATATTTAAATCGAGAGAAATGACTTTTCAAAAGTTTTTTTGAATAATATTTAAAATAAATCATTTTGAAAATTTCATGGGTTCCATTCCGCTAGAGAAGGTCGTGGATTCCTCCCCACCAGAGAGGACGTGGGTTCCATCCCACTATTAAAGCGAGAAGGTGGATTCCATTTCACAATTAACATCTAAATAAAGATTTTAGTTTACTGTGAATTTTTAACATAAATCTAGACTCTAATACTTACCTTGATATCTTGAACCTTGAAATCTTGAACCCTTGATACCCATGCGTCTTCGGTCTTGGTTTCTTTAATCTTGAATTCGTCAGTCTTGAATCTCTATACTCGGTCTTGAATCTTTATATTGTACAGTCTTCATACTCAGTACCTGCATATAATACATACATATATATATATATATATATATATATATATATATATATATATCCTGCATGTACATATATATATCTAGAAAAGAATATTAGTATTTATATTTTATAACAAGTCCTAAGATTGTTGTCATCAAAACCATCATCTCCTGAACTAACATGTAGTAGATAATGGCTGCAAACATGAAATGATGGCTTAAGATTATAAATACCACAAAGCATGCAATGGTTGATTAGATTTTTAAACCTTGAAAGCATGTACTTGATATCTAAAGAACATCTCGATAAAAGAGAAAAAAATGTTGGTAGATTTAGATCATCTTATGTCGATCCACTCTGCGTGTTGTATGAATTTACTTACATGTAAGTTTATCTTCGTTACCATATCTTCAGCTACTAACATCAATTAAACATATAAAGAATTTATCATGTTAGATATTTAATAAAGGTTTGCTTTGAGGTATACGTAAGAAAACAAATCTATCGACCCAAACTCAATACTTTAATTTCACACTAAAAGATTTTGTACCATTAGATCTTTAATTAGACCCGTCAATGGTTACTTCCGAACGTAGATAGTGTTATATCCACATACGGATCTGAAATCACTTTCGGATATCGGATATCCACATCTGCAAGTATGGACAGATAATCAAGAAACATATGTAGAAAATTTTGGTTGCACACAAGTTTTTTAAATCTCATTGATTATGAGAGTACATAAAAAAATAAATACAATGTAATAAATAGTTTTAAATAGTCAATATATGTTAAATTCATCCAATATAAATAATTAATTATAAAATAATAAAACATATTTTCATTGTACTAAGTACATAATATAAACTACAATCATGAGAATATCCAAATGGATAACTGTATTTGTTTCACGAAAATAAGATATTTATCTTTTTCGGATATGGACGCGAATAGATTTTGATTTATCTTTAATAGATATTCCCATTTAGGAAGCAAAAGATTCGAAAACTTTAAGATTTCTTTTTATTCAAAATATTGAATGTTGATCATTGAATGCTAATTGATGAACATTGATTTCTGAGTGTTGTTACCAAATACTTGAAATGTTGTTTGTTTGCACTCTTATTATAAATTTGTTTTCTTAATATATATTATTATTTTGACAATATCACCCTCAATGTTAATATTAAGCATCCTTCCATTTAATTGTCATACAAATTACACTTTGTCACTTTATCTAATATAATTAACTATAACGACAAATATCCATTTACATATTTATTTTCTATACCATTTAATTCATATAAGAACGTGAAAATAAACATTACGATCATGTAAATTTGTGTCATATAAACTTTGTTCGAAAAAAGATATTTTATCATTACTGGCTGTAACTTTTGATGGCTTTTACCAAAATTACCTGCTATGTTATTTTGTTTAGCTTCCCCAAATAAGTAGTAATTGAGTTTATTACATAGTTCTATTTAGCTTATCTAAATAGTTTATTATTAATTTTTCACATTTACATTGCACATTTTACTTCTTTTCTTTTTAACTCAAATAAACATCACATGATTTTTTTCAACTTGTTGCAATAGTTTATTGATATTTATTATATTATGCAACTGTGTAACATACCCCATTTTGAAGTCTAAAACTAAGCGCTACTGATGTTGTAGTCATCCATAGTATTAATTTTCGATGACAAAATGTTTCTATGTTAGTCATATCAATAATCAGAAACACATGAATATAAAAAAATTAAACACGGTTTAATGGCAACTAGCACATTTCATTTCATAAATAACATTTCATATTCATTACATAATCCCTTTTACAATCCCACATTCAAGGAAAATATAATTACTACAAAATGCTCCAAGAGCGACATATGAAGATGCCTACTTGGTTGATTAGAGTATACCAGTTGGAAATTATATAACTTGTCAATATATCAATATAAACAGAATTAAATAACAAAGCGGATCAAATAAGATCTCCTAAATAGGTAGATTGCCTCATGCACGTCTTGGAAAGCTTATTCTAACTGGATACTTGAAATCACTTAATCATGACCTGCTCAAAGGAGTACCTGAGAGTTTAAGAGGAACAAAAACTTCAGGTTCGACAAACAATCTGGTGTGAATAATAACCTACCATTTCAAACAAATAGATTTCTAGTGAAACCATGCTGCTAAGAAGAACGGGTTTTCCCCTCACTAGTATCATAACCAAAATACCTCAACCATATGCTATGCTCCTGCATCCACAGTGGTTATAACATTATAAAATTATGATATGCTAACATGCAATATATACTAGATTACCCATCCCAAGTTATTAGACTACCCATCTAAATTTTCATTGACTGTCCGTCTTATACTTATGTGGACTACTCATCTTACATGTAATTATTTAGATTACCCATCTCTTACCATATAGACTACCCATCACACATGGTTTCATTATCAAAGTTATGTGGACTATCTATCTCACATGCAACAATTACTAAAAAAAGATGTGGACTATCCATCACGTATCCCATAGTTTTTCTAGGATGATTATGAACCCCTCATTAGCCATATAGAGACTATCCGTCTTTGGCATGATGTGGACTATCCATCTCACATCCCATAATTTTCCTAGGATAACTGTGAAACCATCACTTATCAATTTAATTCATGATTTTAACCTATATCTTCAACCTATGTTTATTGGTGTCCCCAATTAGGTTGTATACCCCTTAAACTTATAACATCTCAAATTAATATACATTGGTATCCCTAATGATCTAGGATGGACTCATTAAAAATATACATTGGTGTCCCCAATGATTTTTTTCGAGTTTATTCTATCTTGGTAACCCTAATAAATAATGTTAATTCTATATACTTACAACACATAGTAATGTAAAATATTGGTATCCCCGAAGATTAAAGTCAAAATCATACAACATATAGCTCACCGCCGTTAACTAGGACAGTAGAGAATATTTCGACATTAATAACAATGTCGGCCTCTACCCAAGGTCGAAAATAAAAACTTATGTCCTTTTTAAGTATAAAACCTTATGTCTAAAACAAGGTTGTCGACTTACATATGTTATAGGCTATCACTCTCTTAAAACAAAACTTTAGATTTTTATAAATCATATGGCTAACTGCCAAAATCATAAGATTATCCACCCTCTTGAAAATTGCCCATATCGCCTCTTTAAAACATAGTTTTAATTCACATAAAAATAAAACTTGTCTGCGTTAAAAAGAAGAATTGCAGCATTGATGCGGTGTGGCATTGTTGCCAACACAATGCAATATAAAACCTTGCCGACATTGATGTCTAGCGACATCAAAACTAGCAGTGTCACTGTAAAACATTATACTTAGCATACATCGGCTACTATGTTGCCAAATCTATAAGGTCGAAGTTAAAATAGGCGACATCAATGATGGCGACATAAATGAGGTGGCCTCAATGATTGTGGCATTAAAGCTTTAAACACTAAATGAATCACGAGAATGCGATGTCGTTGATAATTAGTTGCCGATGAAGTCGACTTCGAGATTGTAGGAATCATTCCATAGTTATCTAAGTAATATCATATGCTTCCCTTCATATCGATGCCGATACTCTTAGCTATGACCTTATCTTAGTTTCGATGTGTGTAGAAGCGGCACGGCATTATCGTAAATATCAGGAAAACTGATTTATTACTATAAAAGCAAATACTTTTCACCAAACCTTATTTTTTGTCATATTCCAAGTAAATAATGAAATGCTTTACTCGATTCTTTTTAGAAATATGTCGCATTCATTTTTTAAGTCCCAAAATCATTTGTCAAATTAATTAATATCTTCAATTAATAATTAATTTGAAGGCTTATCTAGTAAAATAAATTCATAATAATTTGAAATCACTTGGGAAAAATCCTCAGAAATCCCAGATTTCCAAAATATTGTATTTTATCATATAAAAATTTTAGGGCAAGAAACTATATTTAATTATTTTAAATAATTAACAGCCGAATTAAACCTAATTTCCACATTAGAAAATTCATAAAATACTTATTTCAACTCGTAAAATTATGAAATTAAATAGCCATCTTCAACTTAATGTTTTACATAATATACCAGAAAATTGAAGCACTTGGAGATTAAAAACTTGGATTTTACCCTTAAAACCCATTCAAATATTTCGTAAAATTCCATAAACCTTTATTTTATCCAAATAATGATTGTTCAACCATAACTTTGCAAATCAAACAAGATAAATTCGGGTGCTATCCTTAACCAAATTAATCAAAAGATAAAAGTGATGGTTTTAGCATTATTTGCCTTAAATTTGATGTTGGAGTTGAGATTTGATGTTGCTTTAGTTTCCCTAAGCTTTATCTTTTGAATCTCCTTTGATTTCGTTCCCTTTTCCCCTAGGTCATTGCCGGCCTCCTTATGCTCTTCTTTTGATTATTTTTTTGTGTAAGCAAAATGAGAATGATATGAGGGAGAGGGTTTTAGGATTAAAAGATGAATATACCTATTTTCTCCCTCTCATATATTCTCTTATGTGTTAAGTTTTTGAAAACAATCTCATTCTCCTTAACCATTTACATTATTCTATCTAATCATCCAGCTAAATATCGTGAATAATGTAAAACTAAAATTAAGGATGTTACATGCTCCCTCTTTAAAGAATTTCATCCTCAAAATTGAGTAAGGACAACATAACAATCATATTAACCATGCAAATAATGCTAGTATATCATACTAGCTATAAAGTCTATATACAACAAATATATACCATACTACCATAATATCTCAGGATAAGTATCAATAACCATGTCCTCTGTCTTTCGAGTACAGTTTTTCTCATTGTCACTCCATTGGACTTTCACTAACTTAACTGTCTTATTTCTTAGCCTCTTCTCATCTCTGCCACAACATGAACTGGTTGTCTTACAAAACTCTTATATGGTTCCACTATTAAGTCATCCAATGCAATTGGAGTAATAGTAGTCTCTAGATCATGCACATACTTTCTGAGATGAGAAAAGACACATTATAGACTCCTGCCAAACTACTTAGTAACTTTATTTGGTATGCGAGTTTTATGATCCTCTCTATTATAGGAAATGGTCCAATATATTTTGGCGCCAGTTTTTATGACTTTCCAAATCATACAACACACTTCATCGGTAATACTTTAATAAAAACATGATCTCCAATTTTGAACTATAATTCTTTACGCCCTTTATCTACATAACTTTTTGCCCTAGACTGAGCTTCTCTCATCCTAATGCGGTTCAACTCAATCTTTTCCGTGGCTTCTCTAACCATATCCGGACCAAGGACCATCCTATCTTCGGTCTCTAACCAACATGTTAGTGATTTGCATGGCCTTTCATACAATACTTCAGAAGGCGCCTTTACTATACTAGTCTGATAACTATTATTATAGAAAAACTCAACTAAGTGCAAATGGTCTTCCCACGACCCACCAAAGTCAAGTACATAAGATCTTAACAAATCTTCAAGTACCTTGTTGACTCTCTCTGTCTGCCCCATTTGTCCGAGGATGATTAGCGGTACTCATCTTCAGCTTGGTAACTAATATCTCATGTAGACACTTCCAGATTTCACTAGTGAACAATGCATCTCCATTACTACCTATACTACTAGGGATCACATATAGTCTAACAATGTTCCTTATGAATAACTTAGCTAATACAGGTGCCATCCATGTTAACTTAATAGGAACGAAGTTTGTATTCTTGGTCAGTCTATCCACTATGACCCAAATACTTTCATTTTCCATGTTTAGCTTTGGCAACCTATTAATAAAATCTATGGATATTGAATCTTATTTCCAAACTGGTATACCTAAAGGATGAAGTACTCGGCTTCTGATGCTTGGCTTTAACTTGCTGGAAATTAACACATTGCTTCACCCATATGCTTACATCCCTTTCCATATCATCCTAGAAGAAACTTCTCTTTATATCCCGATAAATCTTAGTTCCTCCATGATATATAGTAAACATAGATTGATGAAACTCCATAAGTACTTCCTTCCTTAGGACACCAACATCTGAAATGCATAATCATCCTTCTTCCCTAACCATCTCTTTAGTCAAGACTAAAATGTTTGAGATCATGAATCTCAGTTCCACCTTCTTATCTTGTAATCCTTTCGGCTAGTCATGGCTCATCTCTCTCCTTAGAAGTAGTCCTCTCTATCAATACTAGTCAAACTTCCAAGCAAGACAACATGGTAGTACTTTGACTAGAACTAGCAGCCGATCTTAGCTGCACTCTACAAGTAGTCAATACCTCTAAATTTTTCAATTCTACCAACATAGCTAACACCACATTCTAATGTCTGCTAAGTGCATTCACAACTTTATTTCTTTTCCTTGGTGTATACTCAACAGCAAAATCATGAGCTGCTAAAAACTCCAACCACATTTGTTGTCTCATATTCAACTCTTTCTGAGAGAATAAATACCTTAAAAACTTATAATCCATATACAACTCAAACCTTTATCCTAGGAGGTAGTGTCTATACACTTTCTGTGACGACCCGACTTTCTGAGCAAAGAAAGTCCGTATCATCTTGAAGAAAGAAAGGGGTGAGAAAATAGAAGAGATAGAGAAGAAAGAAGAAACAACATCATAATTTCAAGAATAAATTATATTAATCACATAATTACATAGTATATAATATCCATCAGAGTTATATAGATAATACATCATATACTAGACAGTTATAAACACCTGTCTAGTTATTGCAACACAACACAACTAAAAAAAATACGACTCAGAGATACCAACACAGTGGAAATATATATGTCTACAACACTGAAGCCTCCTGCTCCATTGCTTCTCCAGAATTCTTTAAAGCTAACCTGAATCCCTTGGCTACTCGTAAAAATTTGAGTACCCGAGAGTTTAGGAAAAACAGAAATAAACTCCGGGTCAGACATGGGTCTGGTGTGAGTAACAGGTTAAAGTTGCTTAATTTTGAAAATCCTTTTGAAAACAAAAGGTATCACGTAAGACTCTCCACACATAAACATGGGTAAGTTTTTACCTTACGCTAACCAAAACATTTTATAGGAAATTCAGTGATATTATAATAGGTCTAGGGTTTTCAAGTAAATAGAAAATAGCCGAAATTGTCATTCATTAAATTCCAGCTACTATCCACAAAAGTGGGTAATACAATCAAAACCGTTGGTACTTATTGGATTTTGGATTCCATACAATGGCAGGGCTACTGGGGTACCGCCCGTCACAGTACGTGGCCTTGATCAATGTACCGAGGATCACTCCCGACCCCCTACAACACAAGGCCGGAACCATTCCTTACTGAACAGTCTCGAACAAGACAACCCCGGCAGTTGTTGCAATCAACCGCCCACACATCCGAAAGATAAAGGGACATCTAGACAGGGGTATATCTCATCCTGCTTGGGCATGACCCACCTAACCTTGCTGCACCTCCCCTATTTTATCCATTCCCGGTTGATGAGGCTTGAGGCTGCGATTACCTTTAGAGAATACATCTCTTAGAATGCTCATCGCCCACTTGACGATGTTCTGGAAGCATTCAATCCATACAAGTTCGTTCCGGGTTCGAACGAAATTGAAGGCATTAACTCGTTACACTCATTTTGGAATCACCCTCAGAGTTAAAGACAATAACCCTTGCACTCTGAATCTTCATCTTTACTTCAGATTCACGACCTATCGTTAATTTGGATCGATGTGGTTTTCGGATGTCCAAATATGGAAACCCGATCCCTGTCTCATCGAAATCCAAAGCGTATCTTTTAAGGCCAAGTTGTCTATTTAGTCTTAACAGTTTAATTCAATATTATCAATATTCACACAGGTAGATAATTCACATCTCATAATAGATAACCACATTATCATCATAAACAGATAATCTATATCATCATCCAAACAGATAATTAAATATTATCATACTTAAACCATACATCCATATCACATAGATTTACTCATCTCATATCTGAGATCACAATCATCAAATGAAATATCAATATTGTTCATCCATAAGCAATGATTTATAATCATACCATTTATAATTAATTTAAAATGAATTAAATTAACTACTTCTATCTCTAATTAAGTTAAAGTAAATTAAATTAATTACTTCATCTATAAATCATGCTTATACAATCATAAATTAATTATAAATCAAATTAATTAATCATTCTCTAATTATAATAAGTAATTTAGTCTTTAATTAATTTCTTAAATGAATTATTCTAAATCATTCATAGTAATTAACATTTAATTATTTCATTTGTTAATTGAATATAATTAATTACATTTATCATTAATTAAGTACATTAATTAATCACCACATTATTGATTATTCCTTAATTAATCCATTATAAATTACATCATTAATTATATTAATTAATGATCTCTAATTATATTTAAATTAAATTACTTTATTTAAATTAATTACGTTAAATAAATAATCTTTAATTAAACACAATTATTAATCACCTTTGATTAATAACATTCCAGTAATTAACTATCCTTTATTACTTATATTAATAAATTAATTATTCCATAATTAATTATCTCCTCTAATTAATCCTTTGATTAATTACAAAAGTAATTATCCAAATTACTTCATTTGCAAATCATCTTGAATTAATTTCATCCAGCAATCATCATCTAATTACTTCCCTAAGTAATTATACTCTATTAAATACAATAAGTAATTACACTTATCAAATCATCAAATTATTTCTTAAATTAATTAAACTAAATTAATTAACTTAATTTAATCATATCATCAAATTTATTACAATAAGTAATTAATCTCTTAATTACTTTTATCAAGTAATTACACTTAACAATTTACAATAGATTATCTAAATTAATTAATTTAATTAATTATCAAAATTTATCACATTAATTAATTAATTAATAATCCTTACTTAATTTACTTCTTAATTAACCTCTAGTTATAAATTAATCTAAATTACTACTTTATAAATTAAATACATAAGTCATCCTTTAATTAACCTATTAATTAATCCACTTCAATATCTTAATTATCTCTAATATAATTTATTCCGTTAAAATGATTTAATAAATATTGAAGTGTATTTTAGACATTACCCCCTTTGAATTTAAATTTGAATTCCATTTTGAATTTAAAATTTCAAAATGATTTACCATTTGACATTTAGCCAAATTTAAATGTTAATTTATAAATTTTTAAAAGAAATGTAAAAAAAACATTTATTACTTATATAAGAAAAGCCTTTAATTTAAACTACTTAATTTTTTAGATAAAAATTTAGCTTTCTAAATTACATTGCATTTTAACTTGCAAATTTCAAATCAGAACAATTTATTTAACCTTCATTTAAAGTCCTTAAATAGAAGGAATTTATCACAATCAAATTTAAACATTTGTTTGGGAACTAATTATCTTTTTATTAAAAACTATTTAATTTAAACTTGTTTTAAAACATTCAGATTCAAAAAAACTGATTTAAATTTCAAGTTTGAGTTCAAAGAAGAATTTGAATCTATTGATTTAACTTAAATTCTTTGATTTTAACTTGTTTTAAAATTTAAACTAAAATAAACCTGAAACAAATCTGGTTTGCTAAAACCTAAACAAATACTGACTCGAGTGTACCCAGGTTTGCTTCGAGTCTTCCCTCCCCCTGCTTCGAGTCACATACTCGAATGACCTGAGTAAAACCTGAGAAAACAAAACCCTCCCAAAGAAAACAGTGACAGGTTTTATAAAACCTGTAACCAACCTATACTCGAGCCAATCTCTTCATTGCTTCGGTCAAAACTCGATCTACTTCGAGTGAATCCTGAAATAACTCGAGTAAAACTCGAGTGTCCTATGCCCCCAACCTAGGCTACCAACTCTTCAGGTTCCAGAACAACCCAACAGCATCCACCAATGGACACCGTGCACATGCACATCGCCAATCATCACCTCCGGTCTTCGCCGTAAAGCCGAGCAAGTCGACAGTCTCCCAAGCAATTCACCACGATCGTCAGATCGTGTTCATTTGCTCGAAATCAAATTGGAGAGTTTAACTTAAACCTGGAACATCACAATGCAAAACCTGGAAATCGCAACTTCCTCCACACCCATACCTGGCAACACCTCATCCACGCAAACTCCGCCACCAGAAAATCCCAAACTTCGTCCATCACTTCGTCGCCTAAACCTCTACCATCTCCCCAAACCTGATAGCACTCGATCAACCACACGTGCCTTGGTGATCAATTCATCAAACCCATCAAAAACTAGGGTTCCCATAAGAATTTTGCCATCGTTGCCTCCTTGATGCAATGCATCGCCATTCAATATTTTTCCAAGCTTCAATGATAACTCCTCTACCCACTGAGAAAAACAAGACACCTCCAGTCCTCTAGATCGACCGAGACTACGCGAAATGCTTAAATCAGATAAACTCAAACTGTTCTTAAATTCTCATTCTAAAAATTATAAATTTTGTTTTAAAAATCATATTAAAGTATAAGAATTCAGTATATATCGCTGAATTCGTAAATTAAAAGGTTTGGATTTTAATTTGTGTAAAGCTTTGCTCAAGCATTTTGGTTTCCAGTGACATTAATAAGTTGTTTTAACTAAAACAGATTTTTAAAGTTAAATTCATGTACAAACAAACCATCTTGGTTTGTATTTTCAATCCTAATTGTGCTTAGAAAAAAGATAAACATTTGTTTTGCACATCTTGTCTGGGAAAACAATCAGAGGCCTCCCAAATTTGAACAGGATGCATACATTCACACATTCACATATAAACATATCAGCAATTTACAACATAAACATTTTCCAGTTATACATAAGCAACTAGTTTAGTTCAAACAAAAAGAATGTTAGTCACCATTTCTTTTGAAAATGAAAAGAGATTCTTGTTTGAAAAGCTTTGGACTTTAAAAATGGGAAGTAGTTTGCTTAATTTTCCTTTGATTCATATGCCTGAATCCACGAATTGTAATAATTGAGTTTTAACTTATTTTAGTTTTCTACTGTTGGTTTATAATATAGACCCAATACAAATTGATTTCTTTTCTTAATCAAATTTTTAAACTTAAGTCTAAGTTATAACAAACATTTTACGTTCAGAACTTAAGTTTCATCAAGTTTAAATTGAGTGCAAATGAATTTTGATGAGGATTTCAAACCTAGAACTAAAGTCAGAGAGATACACAGAGATACTCATAACCACATTCTAACATACACAGAGATATACTAAACAAAAGAATACGCAAACAAAATGAACTCCAAAGAGAAACATATAACAGTACAAATACACATACACTATTTAATTGTGATGTTACTCACCATTTTAAACAGAGGTCAGAGCACCCAGTTGAAAAATAGCTTGAAACTGAAATCCTTTAGCTTAAAAATTTCCACTTGAATGCTTTTTATTTTAAACTTGAGTTTCTTTGTTGTTTAGATTTGCATGCAGGTTGCTTGCTTTAAAGCTTGGGTTGAAGATGAATGCATCAGGTTTTTGCTTTAAGTTTGCTTGCAGGCAAGTTTTATTATTGATAAAATTTGTAAAATGAAAATGTTAACTTATGTCTTCTGGTTTGCTATGTTTTAGAACGAACTGAATAAGTAGAAATATAAAGAAAAGAAAAGTTAGTATGGGGAAGGTATTTACTGGGTTAGCAAATGCAGGTACAATTATTTGTTTTTGTTTGTATCAGGCAAGATTTTTGTATTTTGGGGCTGAGTTTTACTTTTATACAATTCGAATTGACAATTGTTGCTAGCATTAAATACTTAAGTACTTTGTGTCTCATATTACTCATTTTTATATATAGATATTATTTTTTGGCTTTTTACTTTGCTTTGCATTTTTTTCTTGTCTGAATCTTTATTTACAAGCTACCTGCATTTTATTTTATTTTGTTTACTCTTTAGCCTGCATATCTATTTGCAGCTACGAATTTGCATTGCCTTATTTTCTTAGCTATCTTTACTTTGCCCTACAAGATTCTATTTACGTGATTTTTTTTTATACTATATGTATGTAGATATAAAGTTGTCTTTGTTATTGTTATAGCCTTTTTAACTTAAGTATTTTAGCTCTCTTTTATGTTCATACATATTTTATTTTGTCTTTTATTTTTAACTTAACTATCAAATACTAAATTTATTTATTATTTTTATACTTATGTTTAATATTTATAAGGTTTACTTTAATTTTAACATTTTTAAAAGACTTACTCTTAATCTTTCAAATTATAGCTTTCTCCAAAATACACATATATGTATTTAAATAAATTCAATATAACCATTTCTATTTGTATTGAATCCATTTGTAAAAGTATTACATTATTGATATTGTTTAAAAATAACTCATTATTAAATTAAAAGAATTTATAAAAGAATTTATCTCTTTATTACTTATTTTCATCAAGCTATATTTAGAAAAGAACAAACGAACCCTTTGTTAAATTTAAATTTTAGCTAAAATGATCTAAACAAATTTTAACTTTATCTTGAGTATATTAAACCATATTTTTATCAAGCTATACTAAAAAGAAAATAAAACGAATCTTTTTGTTAATAAATTTTAAATTTAAACTTAAGCTAGAATAAGTTCTAACTATTCAACATTTATCTTAAGTATTTAAAACCATACAGTTATTTATTTAATAGCTTAATACTAAATTAAATCAAATTTCCAAGTTATCAGAAATATTAAAATTAGAAAACATGTCTTTATTTATTAAATTTAAAATAGAGCTTATCTATTTATGATATATACAAATATATATATATACTACAAATAGAAAACAATTTATTAGCTTTTAAAAGATAAATTATCAGTTAAATATTTATTTAAAGGAAGATTATTAAATCAATTCAAATCTTATTAACAATTATTATCAAATTAATTTAATTTTTAACACAGATTATTAAATTGATATTGCCAAAATTTCCGCGATATCACATTCCTCCCCCTTAAAAGAATTTCATCCCCAAAATTTAAACAAAGGTAATTTAATAATTCAATTAAAGATTTAATTTTAAAACACAAGCATATATCAACCAGATGCTAATAATCATAGCAACCAATTTATCCAATCAAACAAATCTAACTATCCAGACAAAATTCCGGATAGAATTTTCTCGAGTTTCCCAAATATAAATACCAGGATACTCGCTCTACAGAACCCAAACAATCAATCTACTAAGCTACAGAGCTTCCACTCATCTTGATCTACAAAACAAGACAGGATATTAGACTACAGACAAGTCTGAATCAACAACTAAAACTCCCTGAGCTGCTGGTTCTACAACCAGAGATAGATCTTACACGTACTCCCTCAGAGATATGTGAAACATAACGAATTCCAGTTATTCAAACTAACAATTCAATCCTAAAGACCAAACACTTATCCAAAATCGAATCTCCGACTTCGGAATCCAAATTCCTCCGTCTCTTATCCACTAAACTCTTCGGACGATCCTATGCTGCCTACATCTTTCCTGATCAGCTCAACTCTTGCTGATGTCCTTAGAAACAAACTAAACCAAAGACAGTCCAACAAAATGATCTTTCCAAGATCGACCAAAACTCAAAACACAAACTCTATTCCAAAATCAGAAGGCTGATCTCACTTCTCTCATCCAGAAAAGATAAAACGGGTGCACTCCAATCTGGCCTCAGAAAAGAATTTCCTGTAGAACTCTCTAATCCAAACACTGCAACATCCAATTGCTTCCAAACTAAAACAGTTGCCACCATGCTTCCACTGCGCAACTCTGACTGAACAGATGAAAATGCTAAAGTCAAACACAGACTGGACAACACATTCCAAAAATAAGGTTCACATATCCAAAAATAAAACTCAGAAGTTCCTCCAAAACCTGAGCTACTTCACCAAACTCAAAAACCATCCTATCACTAAGTTGATCCATCGGAGAAATGGATCTACTCTGCTGCTTCTGAAGTTACCCCAAGAAAAAATCCTATGCCAGAAGACGTCCTAATTGTAACGTTTTGCGATTTTTCGTTGCCGAAAAACCGAATAGTTAGGGTTTAAGAAAAAGAAAAAGTAGAAGAGAAGAGAAGATAGAGAGAAAAAGATAGAAAAGATAGAGAGAGAAAAGAAAATAGGAGAATAGAGGGAAAAGAAAATAGAAAATAGAACGGAACAGAAAACAACAGAACAACATCAGAATCTCACAATTCGCAGCGGAACAACATATAATAGATAAATGAATAATCTTTAAACAAAGAACTATTTCAGTTATTACATTTTATACATTACATTATATCATCATCAGAGTGTACAACAACAACCAGTGCAGCGGAAAAGAAATACTATATACAAGTAATTACGCCATGCCATCCAGCTTGCCTCCAGCAACTCCAGAATATCCAGAATACCCTGATAAACCTTAACTCTTAACTGCCCGTGTGGAAATTGGTGGGCACCCAGAGTTTAGGAAGGAAAACAATAAACTCCGAGTCAGTCATGTGACTGGTGTGAGAACTCAAAACAGTTTATTTATCTTTAAAATCAAAATAGAGGAATATTTTTAAAGTCAATTCGCAATGCTTTTAAAAATGAGACTACCATAAGGCCTCCCGCACACACACACAATGCAAACGCAGAATCGGAGGAGATTTCTCGTTATGATAGTCAAAGATGCTTGATACGCATTAAAAAGAACATTTGATATTATTATCAGTGCATAGTGTAGAGAAAAATTCATTTCGAAAGTAGAATATAAATCTTAGCCAACATACGACCATTATCGTATGCCTACTATAGCTAACTATGTTCAATAGCAGGTTACCGCCACATTCCATAGCAGGTTATACAACTAAAACCGTACAAGTCACGTATTGTTTCTTTGGATTTCCAACAAATGGTCAGGCCAAGGAACTTCCCATTGCCACATGAGAATGCCTCTGGATGGACATCCCCGAGAACCAAACCGAATCTCTACCAACACAAGGCCGGGTTACCCCTAACTGAGTAACAACTGACCGAATATGCCATCCCCCGGTCCTTTGGGACCTTTTCACCGAGCGCTCGTAATCAATTCACACAATCATAACAAAGTGTTTTCAACATGAGTAAGTATCTGGGCTCCATACCATGATACCACCCTTTTCCAGAAGGAAATGGACACATCCTAAAGGGCGCTGCCCCTCATAACCTTGCTGCTTCTTTCCTGTTTTGGCCATTCACGGGGTGTGAGGCTCGACGAAGTCACGTCCACAAAAACATACTTTATACAAAAGCCATGTTTTGGGTCAACAAATGATCATAGAGATGATCACAAAGATAGACGATCAAATAAACGATCCTATCACAAATAATCAACACAATGATCATTTCAGCATCACTCAGCATGTCACATTACCAAATTGGGAATATATCGCTGATAACTTCAACTATATAACCTCTGGGCTCGTACGTCTCAGAGAAGGGTGTTAAGCTAAAAGAATAAATTCTCCGCCACCAACAGAAATATATTTGAAAGAAATCGGCTTTACATCTCAATTTGTAATGTCAGACATACAATCCATACAAGTCTGTTCCGGGCTCGAACAAAACCGAAGGCACTTACAAAGAAGTCCTTGCAATCCGGATATTCACGATCCTGATCGGATTCACCATCACATATGGAGAACTCAATACCGTAGCTACTCGGTGCAGAGTCAATCGACAGGTCATCCTATCGCTTTCGCAAATACCGGGTCTTCAACACCGATCTTCAAATGCAATTCACAACGACGTATCACATATTCGGAATGGGTTATACGACCCCAAGGTCCTTTCCCGGTTAACCCGAATAGTGAGCGCTTATTCAAAAATAAGTGTGGCATTCAAATTCAAACAAATCACATCAATTACCCATTCAAAGGGAAATATTGATAGTCGGTTATTGAACTATCAATGGATATGCACACATCACCAGTTTCTAAATAATTTTCCAAATTATTTATTTTCCAAAATATCTTCACAAGATATATTATTTTCACACTTTAAAAAAAATAAATCAACATTTATTTTTAAACAACTTTCCTTTTCATTCATAAATTCCATAGTGAATTTATATTCCAAAATATCCATGCATATGCGATTTCAATTATTCATTTCAATTTATCTTCAAAAAGATAAGTTCTTAAGATATTCACTTTATATTGGAAAACATTTCCATACTTACTTATTTATAAGTAATTCACAAATTTTATTTATTTTCAACACTTAGAAAATATTCAATATACTTCAATCAAAATTAAGTATATATTTCATTCTTTAAGGAAATCATTCACTTTAACATATTTATTTGGGCCAAAACGAATGTTGCGTAAAACATCGTTACGACAACCCAAAATCACTAGTATAGGGATTCGAAATTACAATAGATATATAAATCCCAATACTATACAAAACATTTCCTTTCGGAAATCATTTACTATAACAACAGTGTTATAGTCCACTATTTCCTTTTCATTTCTCGAAAACGTCTATTTCAACAATGAATGTTGAAATCTATGGTTTCGAATCTCAACACATTTCAAAACATCGTTAGATCGTTTTAATTCGATTTAAACATCTCATTCAAAACAATTTTCTTTAACAAATTATTCACTATTCAAAAACGTGAATAAACTACGTTAACAAATTTCATCCCTTTATATATTTCATTTCAAAGGATTATTCACAGTTAAAAATGTGAATATAACTCCATTAATAGGTTTCAACAATTTACTTATCAAAATAAGTCGTTTGCGAATTTATAAAACAACGTTTATAAACTCCATTTCTAATTATTTTATAACAACTTCCTTTATAAATCTCCTTTATTAATCTATTCGATTTATATTTCAATTATAAACTAAAGGTTCATATTATAAGTTAAATACTTATAATTCATTCGTTCACAAAAATCGTTCCTTTGAACTTCATAATTATAAATCTTATAACTTATAAGATTCAATTATTTATCCAAAACCATTCTTTTAATAACTTTATAAATTTTATAAACCTACTGTTTATAAAATTTCATTTATAACTTCACTGTTTAAAATTCTATAAATTCCATTCAATTATGAAATTCATTTTCACTTCATTCAAACACTTATAAAAACTCGTTTTATAATGTCCATATTTCAATTTATAAATATACATTTATAAATCTCTTAATATAAATCAATTTATATTATTCTTTAAAAACGTCTTCAAATTCCTTTAAAAACTTCATCCTTTTGATTCATAAAATAATTAAATTTTATAAATCCTATATTTCAACTTTTCATAATAAATTCAAAAATTCCGATTTAACTATTTTATAAAGTCATTAATTCCTTATTTTCAAAAATCAGCTTTTAACTATATTTCTTAAAAATCATAATTTTTATAACTTTAAAAATTATAACGTTTATTTATTTAAAATGGATCAATTCCAAAAATATTTTATAAACGTATACTTTCAAAATCACTTTGAAATTATTTTAAAATTCCAAATTTGGTCCAATGATGCTACACACCAAATAGTCAATCACGACTACAATGATATCATATATCGATATGATAATCCATCAAATATCAAAATATCTGAAATCAAATAAATACTGTTGAGGAATCCAGTTGGATCCCTCCAACCTGTTTTCCTGCATCCAAAAACATTAGCACAATACCAATTTCGCTCCAGTACGAAATTATCGCTGTATATGGGATTTAAAATATTATCCGCTTAATAGACGGCGCAATAGGGTCTCATCCGCTAAACAAAAAAATGCGGGAAATCAATAACTCCAATATATACATATGCCAATATATATATATATTGCTATTATATATAATACCAATTTCACTGTTTATGAAATATTCGCGGTATATGTTTTTAATAAATAACATCCGCTTACTAACGGCGTATAATGTCTATTTTAACAATCAATAGATAACAATCATCATTCAAACATGCATTCAAATATTTTAAATCTAACTATTTAAAATAAAATCGAAACTGATTCGATTGAGTGAGAAGTTCTCACCTTGATTTTAATTCCCGTTTTAGCGATTTATTTCGAATAAAATTAAACGGACGTTTAATTTTATCCAAAATTCTCACTAACTCCAAACGACTCCAATCCAATTTCATCGCGTAGTGCTCGTCCATACGATTCCAACGCAACTGGTTTCGCGCGTTTTCGACCTCGTATGAAAAAGTTATTGATTTTTGAAGTTACACGTATAAATTTATATAATAATTTACAACAATTAATAAAATTTTAAACCCACATCCATGCACAACCTTAGATCTCAACTTGGAGACATCAGGGCCGTTCGCCCTTCATCTTCTCGCGCGCACGAAAAAGCTTCAGGAACATGAACGCAACCAAGAACCCATTGCAAGATATTAGGGTTTGATATCTCACCACCTAAACGTTGCTGAAACCCCATCATCTCACCTCCATTCGAACGACCATTGCATCCCCTACGACCGCCCAGAGCAAAGTGGAGCTCGGTCATCTCCTCCTCCTCGAAATGCGTGCGTGATGGCAGGCCTTTGAGCCCAAATTCCCATCGATCTACAGCTCCGTTTCCAATCACAACCGTTGGATTTATAGATCGTGCTGTGCTCTACAATATTGTAGTTGAGGGTTTCGTCTAAAAGCTGATGGATTGAGAGATCGGAGGGGAAGAATGTTGAGCATTTCTGGCCGTGCATAGATGTGGAGGCGGCTGCAGCTATAGAAATTAGGGTTTTCTTTTTTTTCTTTTAATTTGTGAATTTTGAGCAATTTATAGAGAATTTTCGAACACTATTCATCCCGGAAATTCCGAACTCCGATTTACGCACCGTAACCAGCGTTTCTAGGGTTTACCCCACGTTCCGGACACAATGGAACAAGTTTCGAAAGCTAATTCGGACATCTGTGCGAGTTATGGCTGTAAACGCTCAATTTAAATTAAACCGATTTAACTCGATTTCTAGGCGTTTTAATTTGTACCGGACAAACGGTAAATCCAATTGACTTGAAATTTGAAACCTTACAATAATATCACATTACGGATCCGATGAAACTGGTTTCGTCGAAATCTGAGACTTTTTGAAAAATGGCTATTTTAACTCGCCAAATTAAAATTAAAAATAAATCGATGCTTTTCGAGCTGCCACGCTCAAACGGTAACTCCGATTGACGCGAAATTTGAAATCCGGTAATAACTTACTATTACGGATCCAATGGAACTAGTTTCGTTCAATTCTGAGACTGTTCAAAAATTGGCTATTTTCACTAGTCGATTTTAATATTAAAATATTCAATTTTCACAAATAAACTTTTAATTCGATTTTAAAAGTTCTAAAATATCGTTCTAACTTCAATATGATAAAATAAAATTTTACAAATCATTTTCAATCATATTTAACTATATTTTCAATTATTTCCATAATTTAACGTATTAAATTATCGATTTAATTATCCAATAAAATCCAATAATTCAAATAAAAATTTATTTGACTTATAAATTCACTTCTTAATATTTAAAATTAATTAAATATTCAAATTTTAATAAATTAAAATTCTGGATCGTTACAATCTTCCCCCCTTAAAAGAATTTCGTCCTCGAAATTTACAAGTAAGAAAAGTTACAGAATCTATTAATTTTACCAAAATTCATAATCAACTTCTTACAATAACTTACTAAGTTTTCAAATCATACTTAGTTATCTTTTCAGAAACAACTGCTATTGTTTAACTTTCAATTCCAAAATCAAAGTTAAAGTTTTCAAAACTTTTTCAATTTTCTCAAAAATTTTCTAACGCCTTAAATTTTCGGAAAAATTCGCCATAGTCTCCTTTGCGCGGCTCGATCCCAAAAAAAAATGACAGTATATATATCACAAATATACATCTCATCAAGTAATGAGGCATCCCGAAGGGAAAAAATTATAAAAGTACGGTATGTAATCCGAGATATGTACCTTATATTTTATTAGCGAGCATATACGGCTAATATAGCGCGAAAGCGAGCTCCAAATGCGAAGCAAACGCGATCCGCACCTACTAATCACTCAACAAACAACATGAGAACATGCATATAGATAATAGTATCGTTATACAACATATAGCAGCATACTAACTATACATGTCAACATAGCAAATGAAACAAACAACAAATGCAATATATTCAACCATCAACCAACTATCATTCAACTAACGTCCATAACCAATAAATATTCGTTTATATTTTCATTAATATTCAATGAATTGGTTTTCAATTTAATCACATTTGATTCATTTACATTGGGTTTACTAACATTCATTTTCAATTTGCTTATATTCACTAATTCATATTCAAGTTGGTTCACTTCCAATTCAAATTCAATTCTATTTAAGTTTCACTTAACTTCCAATTGAATTTCAACTACTTTAGCTTCCAATTTCATTAACACTTAATGAATTATATACAATCAACTAACAATCATATAACAATCAATGTATATTAATTACAACTAAATTCCTTTGCTTATATTCATTTTGGTTCAACTCCTTAAATTAAATTGACTTCCATTCAATTTATTAAATTTTTCAACTTCCAATAACATTAGATTTTAATGAATTAACACTTATATTCATCATTTCATATCAATTATTCACATTCAATTGATTAACATTCAATCCATTCATTCAATTCAATTACAATTTCATTTACATATATAACTCAAGTTTATATTCATCACTTAACTTTAATAATTTACTTTGACACCAATATCAACTTCATTCAACATATTTTAAGTTATATTCATATAGTTTCACTTCTCATATATATATAAGTTTATTTCATAATTGTAAATCACTTTAATTATAATTCCATTCTTATAATTCTTTTGCTTATACAATTATTCTTTTATTTAGATTATTCAAACAACTAAACAATCAACTTATATACACTTTAATAATTTTGAAATATTATTTCTTTATATATAAAAATATAATCAAGTAAAATTATTTCATTTACCCAATTTTTAAAACAATATTGTGTCGAATTATTCTATTCAAGCGTTTAGAAACCCCTTCGGCATAGTTGTCGAGACCACGCTGACGAAGGTTCATATGCCACTCAACAAACCAATCATCACAATATAAAACAATTTTATATATTGACTAACAAATACGCTCTCATAGCTATTATTACACTCAAACTCATTCTAGAGTACTGCTGGCTCTATCTCTAATGAGTAATACCCAACAGAACCATGGTTGTCGCTTAACCATAAGCTCCGATACCAAATGTAACGTTTTGCGATTTTTCGTTGCCGAAAAACCGAATAGTTAGGGTTTAAGAAAAAGAAAAAGTAGAAGAGAAGAGAAGATAGAGAGAAAAAGATAGAAAAGATAGAGAGAGAAAAGAAAATAGGAGAATAGAGGGAAAAAAAAATAGAAAATACAACGGAACAGAAAACAACAGAACAACATCAGAATCTCACAATTCGCAGCGGAACAACATATAATAGATAAATGAATAATCTTTAAACAAAGAACTATTTCAGTTATTACATTTTATACATTACATTATATCATCATCAGAGTGTACAACAATAACCAGTGCAGCGGAAAAGAAATACTATATACAAGTAATTACGCCATGCCATCCAGCTTGCCTCCAGCAACTCCAGAATATTCAGAATACCCTGATAAACCTTAACTCTTGACTGCCCGTGTGGAAATTGGTGGGCACCAGAGTTTAGGAAGGAAAACAATAAACTCCGAGTCAGTCATGTGACTGGTGTGAGAACTCAAAACAGTTTATTTATCTTTAAAATCAAAATAGAGGAATATTTTTAAAAGTCAATTCGCAATGCTTTTAAAAATGAGACTACCATAAGGCCTCCCGCACACACACACAATGCAAACGCAGAATCGGAGGAGATTTCTCCTTATGATAGTCAAAGATGCTTGATACGCATTAAAAAGAACATTTGATATTATTATTAGTGCATAGTGTAGAGAAAAATTCATTTCAAAAGTAGAATATAAATCTTAGCCAACATACGACCATTATCGTATGCCTACTATAGCTAACTATGTTCAATAGCAGGTTACCGCCACATTCCATAGCAGGTTATACAACTAAAACCGTACAAGTCACGTATTATTTCTTTGGATTTCCAACAAATGGTCAGGCCAAGGAACTTCCCATTGCCACATGAGAATGCCTCTGGATGGACATCCCCGAGAACCAAACCGGATCTCTACCAACACAAGGCCGGGTTACCCCTAACTGAGTAACAACTGACCGAATATGCCATCCCCCGGTCCTTTGGGACCTTTTCACCGAGCGCTCGTAATCAATTCACACAATCATAACAAAGTGTTTTCAACATGAGTAAGTATCTGGGCTCCATACCATGATACCACCCTTTTCCAGAAGGAAATGGACACATCCTAAAGGGCGCTACCCCTCATAACCTTGCTGCTTCTTTCCTGTTTTGACCATTCACGGGGTGTGAGGCTCGACGAAGTCACGTCGACAAAAACATACTATATACAAAAGCCATGCTTTGGGTCAACAAATGATCATAGAGATGATCACAAAGATAGACGATCAAATAAACGATCCTATCACAAATAATCAACACAATGATCATTTCAGCATCACTCAGCATGTCACATTACCAAATTGGGAATATATCGCTGATAACTTCAACTATATAACCTCTGGGCTCGTACGTCTCAGAGAAGGGTGTTAAGCTAAAAGAATAAATTCTCCGCCACCAACAGAAATATATTTGAAAGAAATCGGCTTTACATCTCAATTTGTAATGTCAGACATACAATCCATACAAGTCTGTTCCGGGCTCGAACAAAACCGAAGGCACTTACAAAGAAGTCCTTGCAATCCGGATATTCACGATCCTGATCGGATTCACCATCACATATGGAGAACTCAATACCGTAGCTACTCGGTGCAGAGTCAATCGACAGGTCATCCTATCGCTTTCGCAAATACCGGGTCTTCAACACCGATCTTCAAATGCAATTCACAACGACGTATCACATATTCGGAATGGGTTATACGACCCCAAGGTCCTTTCCCGGTTAACCCGAATAGTGAGCGCTTATTCAAAAATAAGTGTGGCATTCAAATTCAAACAAATCACATCAATTACCCATTCAAAGGGAAATATTGATAGTCGGTTATTGAACTATCAATGGATATGCACACATCACCAGTTTCTAAATAATTTTCCAAATTATTTATTTTCCAAAATATCTTCACAAGATATATTATTTTCACACTTTAAAAAAAATAAATCAACATTTATTTTTAAACAACTTTCCTTTTCATTCATAAATTCCATAGTGAATTTATATTCCAAAATATCCATGCATATGCGATTTCAATTATTCATTTCAATTTATCTTCAAAAAGATAAGTTCTTAAGATATTCACTTTATATTGGAAAACATTTCCATACTTACTTATTTATAAGTAATTCACAAATTTTATTTATTTTCAACACTTAGAAAATATTCAATATACTTCAATCAAAATTAAGTATATATTTCATTCTTTAAGGAAATCATTCACTTTAACATATTTATTTGGGCCAAAACGAATGTTGCGTAAAACATCGTTACGACAACCCAAAATCACTAGTATAGGGATTCGAAATTACAATAGATATATAAATCCCAATACTATACAAAACATTTCCTTTCGGAAATCATTTACTATAACAACAGTGTTATAGTCCACTATTTCCTTTTCATTTCTCGAAAACGTCTATTTCAACAATGAATGTTGAAATCTATGGTTTCGAATCTCAACACATTTCAAAACATCGTTAGATCGTTTTAATTCGATTTAAACATCTCATTCAAAACAATTTTCTTTAACAAATTATTCACTATTCAAAAACGTGAATAAACTACGTTAACAAATTTCATCCCTTTATATATTTCATTTCAAAGGATTATTCACAGTTAAAAATGTGAATATAACTCCATTAATAGGTTTCAACAATTTACTTATCAAAATAAGTCGTTTGCGAATTTATAAAACAACGTTTATAAACTCCATTTCTAATTATTTTATAACAACTTCCTTTATAAATCTCCTTTATTAATCTATTCGATTTATATTTCAATTATAAACTAAAGGTTCATATTATAAGTTAAATACTTATAATTCATTCGTTCACAAAAATCGTTCCTTTGAACTTCATAATTATAAATCTTATAACTTATAAGATTCAATTATTTATCCAAAACCATTCTTTTAATAACTTTATAAATTTTATAAACCTACTGTTTATAAAATTTCATTTATAACTTCACTGTTTAAAATTCTATAAATTCCATTCAATTATGAAATTCATTTTCACTTCATTCAAACACTTATAAAAACTCGTTTTATAATGTCCATATTTCAATTTATAAATATACATTTATAAATCTCTTAATATAAATCAATTTATATTATTCTTTAAAAACGTCTTCAAATTCCTTTAAAAACTTCATCCTTTTGATTCATAAAATAATTAAATTTTATAAATCCTATATTTCAACTTTTCATAATAAATTCAAAAATTCCGATTTAACTATTTTATAAAGTCATTAATTCCTTATTTTCAAAAATCAGCTTTTAACTATATTTCTTAAAAATCATAATTTTTATAACTTTAAAAATTATAACGTTTATTTATTTAAAATGGATCAATTCCAAAAATATTTTATAAACGTATACTTTCAAAATCACTTTGAAATTATTTTAAAATTCCAAATTTGGTCCAATGATGCTACACACCAAATAGTCAATCACGACTACAACGATATCATATATCGATATGATAATCCATCAAATATCAAAATATCTGAAATCAAATAAATACTGTTGAGGAATCCAGTTGGATCCCTCCAACCTGTTTTCCTGCATCCAAAAACATTAGCACAATACCAATTTCGCTCCAGTACGAAATTATCGCGGTATATGGGATTTAAAATATTATCCGCTTAATAGACGGCGCAATAGGGTCTCATCCGCTAAACAAAAAAATGCGGGAAATCAATAACTCCAATATATACATATGCCAATATATATATATATTGCTATTATATATAATACCAATTTCACTGTTTATGAAATATTCGCGGTATATGTTTTTAATAAATAACATCCGCTTACTAACGGCGTATAATGTCTATTTTAACAATCAATAGATAACAATCATCATTCAAACATGCATTCAAATATTTTAAATCTAACTATTTAAAATAAAATCGAAACTGATTCGATTGAGTGAGAAGTTCTCACCTTGATTTTAATTCCCGTTTTAGCGATTTATTTCGAATAAAATTAAACGGACGTTTAATTTTACCCAAAATTCTCACTAACTCCAAACGACTCCAATCCATTTTCATCGCGTAGTGCTCGTCCATACGATTCCAACGCAACTGGTTTCGCGCGCTTTCGACCTCGTATGAAAAACTTATTGATTTTTGAAGTTACACGTATAAATTTATATAATAATTTACAACAATTAATAAAATTTTAAACCCACATCCATTCACAACCTTAGATCTCAACTTGGAGACATCAGGGCCGTTCGCCCTTCATCTTCTCGCGCGCATGAAAAAGCTTCAGGAACATGAACGCAACCAAGAACCCATTGCAAGATATTAGGGTTTGATATCTCACCACCTAAACGTTGCTGAAACCCCATCATCTCACCTCCATTCGAACGACCATTGCATCCCCTACGACCGCCCAGAGCAAAGTGGAGCTCGGTCATCTCCTCCTCCTCGAAATGCGTGCGTGATGGCAGGCCTTTGAGCCCAAATTCCCATCGATCTACAGCTCCGTTTCCAATCACAACCGTTGGATTTATAGATCGTGCTGTGCTCTACAATATTGTAGTTGAGGGTTTCGTCTAAAAGCTGATGGATTGAGAGATCGGAGGGGAAGAATGTTGAGCATTTCTGGCCGTGCATAGATGTGGAGGCGGCTGCAGCTTTAGAAATTAGGGTTTTCTTTTTTTTCTTTTAATTTGTGAATTTTGAGCTATTTATAGAGAATTTTCGAACACTATTCATCCCGGAAATTCCTAACTCCGATTTACGCGCCGTAACCAGCGTTTCTAGGGTTTACCCCGCGTTCCGGACACAATGGAACAGGTTTCGAAAGCTAATTCGGACATCTGTGCGAGTTATGGCTGTAAACGCTCAATTTAAATTAAACCGATTTAACTCGATTTCTAGGCGTTTTAATTTGTACCGGACAAACGGTAAATCCAATTGACTTGAAATTTGAAACCTTACAATAATATCACATTACGGATCCGATGAAACTAGTTTCGTCGAAATCCGAGACTTTTTGAAAAATGACTATTTTAACTCGCCAAATTACAATTAAAAATAAATCGATGCGTTTCGAGCTGCCACGCTCAAACGGTAACTCCGATTGACACGAAATTTGAAATCCGGTAATAACTAACTATTACGGATCCAATGAAACTAGTTTCGTTCAATTCTGAGACTGTTCAAAAATTGGCTATTTTCACTAGTCGATTTTAATATTAAAATATTCAATTTTCACAAATAAACTTTTAATTCGATTTTAAAAGTTCTAAAATATCGTTCTAACTTCAATATGATAAAATAAAATTTTAAAAATCATTTTCAATCATATTTAACTATATTTTCAATTATTTCCATAATTTAACGTATTAAATTATCGATTTAATTATCCAATAAAATCCAATAATTCAAATAAAAATTTATTTGACTTATAAATTCACTTCTTAATATTTAAAATTAATTAAATATTCAAATTTTAATAAATTAAAATTCTGGGTCGTTACACTAATCCAAAGCTCTTCGAGAAACTCGGACCTCAAACCAAATAGAACCACCTTGCTGAACACAGCCACAACACCGAGCATACACACTTCCTTAACTTGTTCCAAAGAAACATCTTCGGAGACATCCATAGTCACTGTGTCTCATCACACAACTACTACACCTTGATGTATCAAGATATCATGTCTTGCTTCTGTCCAACCGACAAATCTAAATTCTAGCTCAGCCAAACTTACTCTAACGACTGCGATTTTTCGATGCCGAAAAACTGAACCGTTATGGTTTAAGAAGAAGAAAGAAGTAGAAGAATAAAGAAAAAGGTAGAACATAACAATATCAGAATCTCACACTTCGTAGCGGAACAACATATAATAGATAAATGAATATTCATTAAAACAAAAGAACTGTATATTTTATACATTACATCACATTACATTCATTATCAGAGTTTACAACAACAAGCAGCGGAAAAGAAATAATATATACTTAGTAATATGCTACGCCCTCCAGCTTTCCTCCAGCAACTCCTGAACTCTAGAATATCCTGATAAACCTGACTCTAGACTGCCCGTGTGGAAATTTGTGGGCACCCAGAGTTTAGGAAGGGAAACAATAAACTCCAGGTCAGTCATGTGACTGGTGTGAGAACTTAAAACTGTTATTTATCTTTAAAACAAAGAACAGGATAATTTTAAAATCAATTCGCAATGCTTTTTGAAAATGTAACTACCATAAGACCTCCCACCACACACACAATGCAAACGCAGACTTGGAGGAGATTTCTTCTTATGTTAGTCAAAGATGCTTACTATGCAAAATCACATCATTTTTTGATACTATTATTAGTTCATAGTGTAGAAAACATTTCGAAAGTAGAATATAAATCTTAGCCATCATAGGTACCATTATATTATGCCTACTATAGCTACCATATTAGATGGCAGGTTCTACAACTAAAACTGTACAAGGCTCGTATTGTTTCTTTGGATATCCAACAAATGGTCAGGCCAAGGAACTTCCCATTGTCACATGGAAATGCCTCTGTAATGACGTCCCAAAAACCAAATCGGATCTCTGCCAACATAAGGCCGGGTTACCCCTAACTGGGTAACTATTAACGCGAATATGTCATCCCTCGATCGTACCTGATCTATATCTAAGGATCCTCGATTTCCAACAACCACAAAGCAATAAATTTGCAGCAACAACATAGGTTAAGTATCTGGGCTCCATACCATGATACCACCTCTATCCAGAAGGAATGACATACACTAAAGGGCTCTAGCCCCAATAACCTTGCTGCATCCTTCCTGTTTTGACCATTTCCGAGGTGTGAGGTCCGACGAAGTCTCGTCCACAAAGCCACGCTTTATATAAAAGTTATGCTTTGATCATCAAATGCTTAACAGCACTTCGTATGCCACATTACCAATTTGGGAATGTATCACTTGTAACCATCAACTACATAACCTCTAAGGGTGTTAAGCTAAGAGAATAAATTCTTCGCCACCAACGGTAATATATTTGATAGAAACCAGCTTTACATCTCAAATTGTAACATCAGACACACATCCATACAAGTCCATTCCAGGATCGAACGGAACCGAAGGCACTTACAAAGAAGTCCTTGCAATCCAGATATTCATTAATCACGAACGGACTTCCCATCACAAAGGGTAATAAATTTCTATATTGGGGATCAGCCGATGCAGAAACATTCGACGGTAATCCTTCCATTTTCATAAATATCCGGTCTTCAAAACCGGTCTTCAATGCTATCTATTACGACGTATCACATATTCGGAATGGGTTATACGACCACAAGGTCCTTTCCCGGCTAACCCGAATAGTGAGCGCTTATTTTTAAAAATAAGTGTAGCATTCAAATTCAAGCAATCACAACAAATACCTATTTAAAGGTAAATATTGATAGTCGGTTATTTAACTATCAATAGGTATGCACAACATCACCAGATTCCAAATAATTTCCCAAATTATTTATTTTCCAAAATATCTTCACTAGATATATAATTTCCACACTTCAACCATTTGAAAACAAATTCTCAAATCTCTTTTCACCTTTACCACTTTTGAAAACAAATTTTCAAAACGTTTCCCTACACGGAATATACTTTCATTTCAAAATGGTTCATTTAAACCAATTAAATAAATCCTTACCGATTTACTTTATATTTACGTTCCAAATCCGTAAATTTATTCCCCACTTAAAAAATAAATCAACGTTTATTTTTAAACAAATTCCCTTTCTTTTATAAATTCCATAGTGAATTTACAATTCCAAAATATCTATGAACATACGATTTTTAAATCGATTTCCAATATTCACTTTTAATTTATCTTTAAAAAGATAATTCTCAAACGTTCATTTCGTATTGGAAAACATTTCCCTACTTATTAGATAATAAGTAATTCACAAATCTATTTATTTTCAACGCTTGGAAAATATTCAATATACTTAAATTAATATTAAGTATATATTTCATTTCTTAAGGAAAACATTCTATTAACCCATTATTTGGGTCAAAACGAATGTTGCGTAAAACATCGTTACGATGACCCAAAATCACTAGTATAGGGATTCGAAATTTAGATAGACATATAAATCCCAATACTATACAAAAACATTTCCTTTCGGAAATTATTTACTATAACAACAGTGTTATAGTCCACCATTTCCTTCAATTCCTTGAAAACGCCTATTTCAACAATGAATGTTGAAATCTATGTTTTCAATACTTAATACATTTAAAACATCTCTAATCGTTTTAATTCTATTTAAAATATCATTTTTCCCTAAAACATTTCCTTAATATATTATTCATTATCCAAAATCGTGAACATACTTCGTTAATCCAAATTCAACACTTTCACATATTAAATTAAAGGATTTTCCACAGTCCATAATCGTGGATATAATTTCTTTAAAAATTTCTATGTTTACTTATCAAATTTATTTGATTACGGATTTATAAAACAATGTTTATAAATTCCATTTCTATTTCATAACTACTTCGATTTATAAATCTCCTTTAATAACCATTTCTATTTATATTTCATAACTACTTCGATTTATAAATCTCCTTTAATAACCAATTCTATTTATATTTCATTTACATGTCGAATCCAACTTATAAGTAAATTACTTATAATCCATTTATTCACAAATCCATTCTTTTATATCATCATTTATTCATAAATCTAAAATTCTTATTTACTTATAAAACTAGAGACAACTTTATTTTAATACTTATAAAAGCTCGTTTTATAATTCCAATATCTTATATTATAAAATATCAATTTTATAAATCTTTTATATAAATCATTTATAATAATTCAAAAATCCCAATTTAAACCATTTTATAAATTTATCAAAAATCATGCTTTGGTTATATTTCACAAAAATCCTAATTTTTATAACATAAAAATTTATAACGTTTTAATTATTTAAAATGAATCAGTTCGAAAATTTAATAAACGTATAATTTTCAAAAATCACTTTAGAAAGCCCTTAAAAATCAAAATCGTTATTTTTTTTAACTTCAAAAATGGATCCGATGATACAACACACAAAAAAATAAATCACGGCATCCAAACATCATATATCGATATGATAATCAATCAAATATCACAATATATGTAAATAAATAAATATGGTTGAGGAATCCAGTTGGATCCCTCCAACTTGTTTCCCTGCATCCACAGACATAAGCACAATACTAATCTCGTTTCAAGACGGGATATCGCGGTATATGGGATTTATAAAATATTATCCGCTTAATAGGCGGCGCAATAGGGTCTCATCCGCTATATAATGCGGGAAATCAACAACTCCAACATATACATATGCCAATATATATATATATATATATATATATATATATATATATATTGCTATATATAGATATATCCTACTATATCTAATGTCACAACCAAACAGCAATCAGTAACTGCAATATAAATTTTAAATTTGAGTGAGAAGATCTCACCTTAGCTTTTTATTTGCAATCTATTTCCTTCTTGACTCGATTTTTCTTTATTTATAAACCTTGCATAAACAATTTATACAACTTATTAAAATTTGGAAAAATCAAATAATAAATTTCCATTTTAAGAATTTAATTCAACTAATATTTTACTTAACTTTTTTTTAAACTAACGATTTTGTTTTAAACAACTTCCTTTCGAAAAACCTATTTAACTAGAAATTTGATTTAAAACCAAATTCCGTTTACAAATTTTATTTTTAGTAATCCTAGAATTTTAAAAACAATAAATTTCATTCGAAAGTCTTTTATCTTGCTGTAAATTTCCTGATAAATCAACATTCAAAATAAATGCTAAAATACCTCATAGCTAACATCGCCCCGCCCAGGTCGATGTAACTGCCTAGCCAAGACGCTCTTCCCAGTCTCGATTGCAAGACCAACCTAACATCGCCCATTACTTCGCAGCAACCCTAGCTTCGCCGCCTAGACTTGCCTTGCGATCTCCGCGCGCGCGACTCTAGTTACCGCCGCCTTCAATTCTGGTTGCCACGACTTCGCGAATTTGCCCTAGCATCGCCGCCGCTCTCCCTAGGCTCGTGAAACCCTAGACTACTCGCGAGCGCCGCCTGCGTGCCAACGAACCGAGTCCTCCATGATTCTAACCATCGCCCTTGCCGAGCCCTTTCCCTAGCCGTGGTCGATCCCCTGATGCAATGCGAGATCCTCTTTTATTTTTAAATTTTTTTTTCGTTCTTTCGTTCGTTATTTACTGAAAAGAGAAAGGGGAAGAGAGGCTCGCGATTTTTATTCTTGCTGAGGAAACTGATTAGGAATTTTTTTTCTTTCTTTTGATTGAATTAACTCGGCCATGGAAGTTTTCTTTGTTCGATTTTGAACGAGAATGAAGATACGTTATTTCGTTTGAGCTAATGTAGAAAGGGGTACGTGATTTTAGACGCGATTTAAGGACGATAGATCGTGTTTGATTAACTTTGCTACAACATTTTAATGGGAAGGTAAAGTACTGATATTGACTAAATTCAATTTTAAATTTAAATTGAATTCAATTCAAATTTCAACGCGTGTACTTACCGTGTGCTCACATATCAACTCCGAAAAATACGAAATTTGAAATCCGATAATAGTTCGATATTACGGACCCAATGGAACTGGTTTCGTCAAATTCCGAGACTGTGCCTCGGAAGGCTATTTTCAAATATCGACTCAAACGATATAATTTCAAAACTGAACAAATCACTTTCAATTTCAATTCTGAAGCTTCTATTATCTTCAGTATTATCAATATGGATTTTACAAGCCTTTGAAATATTTTTAATCAGCTTAAAATTGAAGATTCAAATTTTTATTCAACTTTCGATAGATTAACTTTATAATTTAATCGCCAAATTCAAAGTTATATTGAAAATTCAATTCAAACCATCATTCAAATATTTAAAATTAATTAATTTTTTTCAAATTAAATTGTTCAAAATTCTAGGTCGTTACACTTACTCTTCAAAAGTGAACTCCGAACCTTAACAGATTTCCTTCAGAGATTAATGAAATCCTTACACCACTCCAAAGCTCACTCGAGACGGTATTAGGTCTACAGTCTCGACAAATAAACTTCCAACCTCAATCATTCAAACTCCAACCATTGGTAGTCGTGTTACGCACACCACTACTCTATCTACCTTATAGCTCATTGGAAAACCGGAACAGGTAACCCAATAATAGGTAGGAATAAATATATATATATATATATATATATATATATATATATATATATATCAAAATTACAAATACGCTCTCTCAGGAAAGAAATCACTCAAGAGCCTAGGTATTCACTCAACCTAGCGCTTTGATACCAACTGTGACGACCCGGCTTTCTGAGCGCAGAAAGTCCGTGTCATCTTGAAGAAAGAAAGGGATGAGAAAATAGAAGAGATAGAGAAGAAAGAAGAAACAACATCAGAATCTCAACAGCGAAACGAATAAATTATATTAATCACATAATTACATAATATACAATATCCATCAGAGTTATATAGATAATACATCACATACTAGACAGTTATAAACACTTGTCTAGTTATTACAACACAACACAATACAACAACAAAAATACGACTCAGAGATACCAACACATCGAAACTATATATATATCACGTAAGACTCCCAACACATAAACATGGGTAAGTTTTTACCTTACGCTAACCAAAACATTTGATAGGAAATTCAGTGATATTATAATAGGTCTAGGGTTTCCAAGTAAATAGAAAATAGCCGAAATTGTTGCATTCATTAAATTCCAGCTACTAGCCACAAAAGTGGGTAATACAATCAAAATCGTTGGCACTTATTGGATTTTGGATTCCATATAATGGCAGGGCTACTGGGGTACCGCCCGTCACGGTACATGGCCTAGATCAACGTACCGAGGATCACTCCCGACCCCCTACAACACAAGGCCGGAACCATTCCTTACTGAAAAGTCCCGAACAAGACAACCCCGGCAGTTGTTGCAATCAACCGCCCACCTAACCTACTGCACCTCCCCTGTTTTAGCCATTCCCGGTTGATGAGGCTTGAGGCTGCGATTACCTTTAGAGAATACATCTATTAGAATGCTCATCGCCCACCTGACGATGTTCTGGAAGCATTCAATCCATACAAGTCCGTTCCAGATTCGAACGAAACCGAAGGCATTATCTCGTTACACTCATTTTGGAATCACCCTCAGAGTTAACGACAATAACCCTTGCATTTTGAATCTTCATCTTTACTTCAGATTCACGACCTATTGTTAATTTGGATCGATGTGGTTTTCGGATGTCCAAATATGGAAACCCGATCCCGGTCTCATAGAAATCCAAAACGTATCTTTTAAACCCAAGTTGTCCATTTAGTCTTAACGGTTTAATTCAATATTATCAATATTCACACAGATAGATGATTCACATATCATAATAGATAACCACATTATCATCATAAACAGATAATCTATATCATCATCTAAACAGATAATTAAATATTATCATACTTAAACCATACATCCATATCACATAGATATTACTCATCTCATATCTGAGATCACAATCATCAAATGAAATATCAATATCATTCATCCATAAGCAATGATTTATAATCATACCATTTATATTTAATTTAAAATGAATTAAATTAACTACTTCTATCTCTAATTAATTTAAAGTAAATTAAATTAATTACTTCATCTATAAATCCTGCTTATACAATCGTTTATTAATTATAAATCAAATTAATTAATCATTCTCTAATTACAATAAGTAATTTAGTCTTTAATTAATTTCTCAAATGAATTATTCTAAATCATTCATAGTAATTAACATTTAATTATTTCATTTGTTAATTAAATATAATTAATTACATTTATCATTAATTAAGTACATTAATTAATCACCACATTATTGATTATTCCTTAATTAATCCATTATAAATTACATCATTAATTATATTAATTAATGATCTCTAGTTATATTTAAATTAAATTACTTTATTTAAGTTAATTACGTTAAATAAATAATCTTTAATTAAACACAATTATTAATCACCCTTGATTAATAACATTCCAGTAATTAACTATCCTTAATTACTTATATTAATAAATTAATTATTCCATAATTAATTATCTCCTCTAATTAATCCCTTGATTGATTACAAAGTAATTATCCAAATTACTTCATTTGCAAATCATCTTGAATTAATTTCATCCAGTAATTATCATCTAATTACTTCCCTAAGTAATTATACTCTATTATATACAATAAGTAATTACACTTATCAAATCATCAAATGATTTCTTAAATTAATTAACTTAATTTAATCATATCATCAAATTTATTACAATAAGCAATTAATCTCTTAATTACTTTTATCAAGTAATTACACTTAACAATTTACAATAGATTACCTAAATTAATTAATTTAATTAATTATCAAATAATCATTACTTAATTTACTTCTTAATTAACCTCTAGTAATAAGTTAATCTAAATTACTACTTTATAAATTAAATACATAAGTGATCTTTTAATTAACCTATTAATTAATCCACTTCAATATCTTAATTATCTGTAAGATGATTTATTCCTTTAAAATGATTTAATAAATATTGAAGTTTATTTTAGACATTACCCCCTTTGAATTTAAATTTGAATTCCATTTTGAATTTAAGATTTCAAAATGATTTACCATTTAACATTTAGCCAAATTTAAATGTTAATTTATAAACTTTTAAAAGAAATGTAAAAAAACATTTATTACTTATATAAGAAAAGCCTTTAATTTAAACTACTTAATTTTTTAGATAAAAATTTAGCTTTCTAAATTACATTGCATTTTAACTTGCAAATTTCAAATCAAAACAATTTATTTAACCTTCATTTAAAATCCTTAAATAGATGAATTTTATCACAATCAATTTTAAACATTTGTTTGGGAACTAATTATCTTTTTATTAAAAACTATTTGATTTAAACTTGTTTTAAAACATTCAGATTCAAAAAAACTGATTTAAATTTCAAGTTTGAGTTCAAAGAAGAATTTGAATCTATTAATTTAACTTTGATTTAAATTCTTTGATTTTAACTTGTTTCAAAATTTGAACTAAAATAAACCTGAAACAAATCAGGTTTGCTAAAACCTGAACAAACACTGACTCGAGTGTACCTAGGTTTGCTTCGAGTCTTCCCTCCCCCTGCTTCGAGTCACATACTCGAATGACCCGAGTAAAACCGGAGAAAACAAAACCCTCCCAAAGAAAACAGTGACAGGTTTTATAAAACCTGTAACCAACCTATACTCGAGCCAATCTCTTCATTGCTTCGGGTCAAAACTCGATCTACTTCGAGTGAATCCTGAAATAACTCGAGTAAAACTCGAGTGTCCTATGCTCCAACCCAGGCTACCAACTCTTCAGGTTCCAAAACAACCCAACAGCATCCACCAATGGACACCGTGCACATGCACATCGCCGATCATCACCTCCGGTCTTCGCCGTAACGCCGAGCAAGTCGACTGTCTCCCAAGCAATTCATCACGATCGTCAGATCGTGTTCATTTGCTCGAAATCAAATTGGAGAGTTTAACTTAAACCTTGAACATCACAATGCAAAACGTGGAAACCACAACTTCCTCCATACCCATACCTGGCACCACCTCGTCCACGCAAACTCCGGCCACCAGAAAATCCCAAACTTCGGCCATCACTTCGTCGCCTCAACCTCTACCATCTCCCCAAACCTGATGGCACTCGATCAACCACACGTGCCGTGGTGATCAATTCATCAAACCCATCAAAAACTAGGGTTCCCGAAACAATTTTTCCACCGCTGCCTCCTCGATGCAATGCATCGCCATTCAATATTTTTCCAAGCTTCAATGATCACTCCTCTACCCACTGAGAGAAACATGACGCCTCCGGTCCTCTAGATCGGCCGAGACAACTCGAAATGCTTAAATCAGATAAACTCAAACTGCTCTTAAATGCTCATTCTAAAAATAATAAATTTTGTTTTAAAAATCATATTAAAGTATAAGAATTCAGTATATATTGCTCAATTCATAAATTAAAAGGTTTGGATTTTAATTTATAAAGCTTCGCTCAAGCATTTTGGTTTCCAGTGACATTAATAAGTTGTTTTAACTAAAACAGATTTTTAAAGTTAAATTCATGTACAAACAAACCATCTTGGTTTGTATTTTCAATCCTTATTGTGCTTAGAACAAAATTTAAACATTTGTTTTGCACATCTGGTCTGGGAAAACAATCAGAGGCCTCCCAAATTTGTACAGGATGCATATATTCACACATTCACATATAAACATATCAGCAATTTACAACATAAACATTTTCCAGTTATACATAAGCAACTAGTTTAGTTCAAACAAAAAGAATGTTACTCACCATTGATTTTGAAAATGAACAGAGCATTCTTGTTTGAAAAGCTTTGGACTTTAAAACTGGGAAGTAGTTTGCTTAATTTTCCTTTGATTCATATGCCTGAATCCACGAATTGTAATAATTGAGTTTTAACTTATTTTAGTTTTCTACTGTTGTTTTATAATACAGACCAAATACAAATTGATTTCTTTTCTTAATCAAATTTGTAAACTTAAGTCTAAGTTATAACAAACATTTTATGTTCAGAACTTAAGTTTCATCAAGTTTAAATTGAGTGCAAATGAATTTTGATGAGGATTTCAACCTTGGAACTAAAGTCAGAGAGATACATAGAGATGCTCACAACCACATTCAAACATGCACAGAGATATACCAAACAAAATAATAATCAAACAAAATGAACTGCAAAGAGAAACATATAACAGTACAAATACACATAAACTATTTAATTGTGATGTTACTCACCATTTTAAACAGAGGTCAGAGCACCCAGTTGAAAAACAGCTTGAAACTGGAATCCTTTAGCTTTAAAAACCTTCCACTTGAATGCTTTTTGTTTCAAACCTGAGTTTCTTTGTTGTTTAGATTTGCATGCAGGTTGCTTGCTTTAAAGCTTGGGTTGAAGATGAATGCATCAGGTTTTTGCTTTAAGTTTGCTTGCAGGCAAGTTTTATTATTGATAAAATTTCTAAAATAAAAATGTTAACTTATGTCGTCTGGTTTGCTATGTTTTAGGGCGAACTGAATAAGTAGAAATATAAAGAAAAGAAAAGTTGGTATGGGGAAGGTGTTTACTGGGTTAGCAAATGCAGGTACAGTTATTTGTTTTTGTTTGTATCAGGCAAGATTTTTGTATTTTGGGGCTGAGTTTTACTTTTATACAATTCGAATTGACAATTGTTGCTAGCATTAAATACTTAAGTACTTTGTGTCTCCTATTACTCACTTTTATATATAGATTTTTTTTTTGCTTTTTACTTTGCTTTGCATTTTTTTCTTGTCTGAATCTTTATTTACAAGCTACCTGCATTTTATTTTATTTTGTTTACTCTTTAGCCTGCATATCTATTTGCAGCTACAAATTTGCATTGCCTTATTTTCTTAGCTATCTTTACTTTGCCCTACAAGATTCTATTTACCTGATTTGTTTTTATAATATATGTATGTAGATATAAAGTTGTCTTAGTTATTGTTATAGCCTTTTTAACTTAAGTATTTTAGCTCTCTTTTATGTTCATAGATATTTTATTTTGTCTTTTATTTTTATCTTAACTATCAAATACTAAATTTATTTATTATTTTTATACTTTTGTTTAATATTTATAAGGTTTATTTTAATTTTAAACATTTTTAAAAGACTTACTTTTAATCTTTCAAATTACAGCTTTCTCCAAAATACACAAAAATGTATTTAAATAAATTTAAAATAACCATTTCTATTTGTATTGAAATCCATTTGTAAAAATATTACAATATTGATATTGTTTAAAAATAACTCATTATTAAATTAAAATAATTTATAAAAGAAATTATCTCTTTATTACTTATTTTCATCAAGCTATATTTAGAAAAGAACAAACAACCCCTTTGTTAAATTTAAATTTTAGCTCAAATCATCTAAACAAATTTTAACTTTATCTTGAGTATATTAAACCATATTTTTATCAAGCTATACTAAAAAGAAAATAGAACAAATCTTTTTGTTAATAAATTTTAAATTTAAACTTAAGCTAAAATAAGTTCTAACTATTAAACATTTATCTTAAGTATTTAAAACCATACAATTATTTATTTAATAGCTTAATACTAAATTAAATCAAATTTCCAAGTTATCAGAAATATTAAAATTAGAAAACATGTCTTTATTTATTAAATTTAAAACAGAGCTTATCTATTTATGATATATACAAATATATATATATATATACTACAAATAGAAAACAATTTATTAGCTTTTAAAAGATAAGTTATCAGCTAAATATTTATTTAAAGGAAGATTATTAAATCATTTCAAATCTTATTAACAATTATTATCAAACTAATTTAATTTTTAACACAGATTATTAAATTGATATTGCCAAAATTTCTGGGATATCACACTTTCAATGCGAAAAATCACCGTTGCTAACTCCAAGTCATGAGTCAATTATCTAGCTTCATGTTTCTGAGCAACCGAGAAGCGTAGATAATTACTTTGCCTCTTTGCATCAACACAACTTCCAATCATGATCTACGTGCATATGTAAATTCCATTAAATCCCGATTATCATCTGACACAACTAACGGACTTACATTGGTTAATAAATACTTTAACATAAGGAATGCTTCCTCACATTTATCGGACTACATAAAATTTACGTCCTTGCTAGTTAGTTTAGTCAATGGTGCTACTGTTTGCGAGAAATCCTTGATGAATCTTTGGTAATAACCAGCTAATCCAAGAAAACTCCTTAACTCGGTCAATGTCTCAAGTCTTTTCCTATTATTTACAACTTTAATTTAGTTGGATCCACTTACAACCCTTTCTCTGAAACTACATGACCAAGAAACATTACCACTCATTTGTAGAAATGACACTTCAAAAACTTTGCTTTTAGTTGATGCTGCCTCAGCGTCTCAAGAACTATTCTAAGATGAATCTCATGATCTCTTTCATCTTGGAATATACCAGTATGTCATTATGAATACCAACAAGAACCTATCAAATAATTCCTGAAAAATATGGTTCATCAATTCCATAAAGATAGCATACGCATTGTCAATCCGAACGGCACCACTAACCATTCGTATGAACCATATCTCGTTTAAAACGCAGTTAAAGGAAAACTATCCTCCACCACCCTTAATTGATGGAACCATGTCACCAAATTCAACTGGGAAAATACTTCGGTTCCACTTAATTGGTCAAATAAATCATCAATTCTCAGCAAATGATATTTATTCTTTATCATCTTCTTGTTTAACTTATGATAATCAATACATAATCTCAATGACCCGTCCTGTTTCTTTCCGAACACCACGGTTGCTCACCAAGGCAAACTGCTTAGTCTGATAAAATTATTTTCTTCAAAGTCCACTTGTTTCACCTTTAACTCCTTTATCTTGGCAGGTGACATCTTATAAGGTGTTCTACTAAAGGGTTTTACTCTAGGTAAAAGATCTACTCGAAAATCAATAGCTCATTTCTATGATAGTCCTGTAACGGGCTCAAAAACATCTGCAAATTCTCTTGCAACTAAAACCCGGTTTACTTCATCTTCTACTTCCATTGCACCCAACTAAGTATAAACATCTACACTCGAGTTCTCTACTAAGTATATAATTTGATTGCTGCTATCAGGATGTTTAACTAATATTTTCCTATCCTGACAAAATATCCTAGCATCATATTTTCTCAACCAGTCTGTACCCAAAATAATCTCAAAGCCTGCACAATCAAACACATACAAACTACAAGCAAAAGTATATCCTAGCAACTTAAATTCTAGATGGTCATATCTCATCCCAAGAGTTGCATATCCTCCTATTGGATTAGTTACCCTTAAGGAAGTAACACGATATGATGGTTCTAAACATAATTTATCTACCACACTGAGAGATAAATGAATGTGATGCACCAGTATCAAGCAGTCTCTAACTAGTATGCTATGAATCAAAAGTGTACATTCCATCACAGACTTTCCTTTCTTAGTAGTATTTAGTCTTGATGTAAATGGCTCTAAAGAAAATGTCTTCCCTTTATTATCCATGGCCACTTCTGCACATTTTTTTATTATAATTCCCCACTTGGTCGCAGTTAAAGCACTTCATACTCTGCTTTCCCACAACCATCTTGCCATCATCCAATCGATACTAATAAGCATAGTGCCCTTTCACACTTATAACAAAAGGTATATGCCTTCCTTTTCTTAGCAGCCCTACCCTTCTAAGCTCTCTTTTCCTTAAAGAACTTCCTCTTCTTATCCTGAGAACTTTGGGTTCTAACTAGCTTCTCCTTACTAAAGTAAAAAAGCATCTCCTCGTTCATAATAACCATTTACACTTATACATTCGATAGATCCTTAAGATGTGGCATAGTTGGACTAGCAATCTCTGGCCTCAACCCCAGATAAAATTTACATTCTTCTTGATAACAGTATCAATGGTGGTATATCCATATCTGGTGTGACAGCCCGCAAATCCGCACCCCTTGAATCGACACTATTCTACCTCTGTTAACTCAAGTGGCACAAAAATACGAACCATTTGGATTTAAGAAGAGGAGATAGAAGAAGAAGAAGCTAAACAATGTCAGTATCTCACAGTCGCAGCGGAATAAAATACAATAGCAAATATAGAACTTTACACAAAATGAAATCTATAACTGTTTATACATCATATCATCAGAGTATCTCATACATCAACTATTACCAATCAGACATACCATACAATCACATCGGCGGAATATATATATAGGTACAGATAATACGTCTCGGACTCCATCTCCTCTCCTGCTCCATAGCATCTTGTCCTGAACATATAATACTCGGTCTGACCCGAGCATTATAATAAAATAACACCCGAGTCAGTCTGGAATACCAGCTGATAATAATGCATCCAAATTGATTATTAAAGTTTCAAAAATCCTTTTGAAAACAAAAGCATCTCGTAAGACCACGCCACAAATAAACATGTAGGGTTTTTACCTTACGATAGCCAAAACACTTTTTATAGAAATCCTCTGATATTATAATAGGGTCTATATACAAATACTTATAAAATAGCTGAAATTGTTACAACCATTAAATTCCAGCTACTGGCCACAAAAGTGGGTAATACAAACAAAACTCGTACAAGGCTCGTAGGGAGAATGGATTTCCAACAATGACTAGGCACTGGGGTACCACCTGTCACAGTAAGGGGCCTAGATCACTGTACCTAGGACCACGCCCGATCCCCTGCAACACAAGGCCGGACCCATCCCTTACTGAACAGTTCCGAATAAGATCACCCCGTGGTTGGGATCACCCACCGCCCACTAAGCCGAAATAAAAAGGGACATCTAGACAGGCTTACTCTCCAGTGGGGGCTACCCACAAATCCTTACTGCATATCTCCTGATTTTCAGTCATTCCCATTTGATGAGGCTTGAGGCTAAGCGTTACCTTTTAGAACATTTCACTTAGAATGCCCATCGTCCACCAGACTCAAGGTGAGAACTTCTCCCTCAATCGAATTGTTTCGATTTAAATTTTAAATAGTTAGATTTAAAATTGCTTGATTATGTGATTGGATGATAATTATTATCCGTGTATTGAAATAGACCCTACACGTCGTATATTAAGCGGATGTTATTTATTAAACACATTTACTGAGATAATTCCAACTTGATATGGAATTGGTATTATATATGTACTTGGAGTTGATCTCCCGCATTATATAGCGGATGAGACCCTATTGCGCCGCATAATAGCGGATAGTATTTTATAAATCCCATATACCGCGATATTCCATCTCGAAGCGGAATTGGTATTGTGCTAACATTTTTGGATGTAGGGAAACAGGTTGAAGGGATCCAACTGGATTCCTCAAATGATTGAATTGGTTTCAATGTTGTGTGTTGATCTATTTATAATCTGCGTGATTATTTTTGTGATTGAAATCGTTAAAGGCTAAAATTTAGCCGAATATATTTTTGGTATCGTTGGATGCCGAAAATAAATAAAATTTGATTTTTAGAAAATTAAGTTGAAAATTCATAATAAAATTTAATTTTGGAATTGATTCATTTTAAATAAATAAACGTTGTAATTTTTATGTTATAAAAATTTTGATTTTTGTGAAATATAACCGAAATGTGATTTTGAAATAAGTATTTGATAATTTATAAAATGGTTTAAATTGGGATTTTTGAATTACTATAAATGATTTATATAAAAGATTTATAAAATTGATATTTATAAATTAAAATATTGGAATTATAAAATGAGTTTTTATAAGTGTTGAAATGAAGTGTAAATGGATTTCATAAGTGGATGAAATCTATAGATTTATAAATTGTGATGTTATAAAATGAATATATTTTGTAAAATAAAAGATTTATAAGTAATTAACTTATAAACTGGATTTTGGAGTGTAAATGGGATATGGATAGAATTTGTAAATAAAGTGATCTTATAAGTTGAAGTTGTTATAAAGTATAAATGGAATTTATAAACGTTGTTTTATAAATCCGAAATCGACTTATTTTGATAAGTTTAATTATTATAGCTTATTAAAGGAAATATATCCACTATTTTGGACAGTGAATAATCCTTTAAATAAAATATGTAGAAATGTTGAATTTGGTAAATGAAGTATATTCACGATTTTGGACGGTGAATAGTATAGTAAAGAAATATTTTGGGAAAGTGATATTTTAAATAGAATTAAAATGATTTAAAAATATTTTAAAATGTATTAAGAATCGAACCATAGATTTCAACATTCATTGTTGAAATAGATGTTTTCGAGGAATAAAAGGGAATGGTGGACTATCACACTGTTGTCATAGTAAATGATTTCCGAAAGAAAAAGTTTTGTATAGTATTGGGGTTTATATATCTATCTCAATTTCGAATCCCTATAATAGTGATTTTGGGTTGTCGTAACGATGTTTTACGCAACTTTCATTTTGACTCAAATAAATGTGTTTAAGAGAAGTTTTCCTTAAAGAATAAAATATATACTTAATTTGGATTTAAGTATATTGAATATTTTCCAAATGTTGAAAATAAATGGATTTGTGAATTACTTATTATTGAATAAGCATGGAAATGTTTTCCAATATGAAGTGAATGTTTTGAGATTATATCTTTTAAAGATAAATTGAAAGTGAATAATTGAAATCGATTTGAAAAATCGTATAAAAAGTGAATATTTGGAAATGTAATTCACAATGGAAATTTATAAGGGAAATTTGTTTTAAAAATAAACATTGATTTATTTTTAAAAGTGTGGAAATAAATTTACGGATTTGGAACGTAAATTTAATAAATCGGTAAGGATTTATTTAACTGGATTAAATGAAACGTTTTGAAATGAAAATTGTAAAGGTGAAAAGTGATTTGAAATTTGTTTTCAAATGGTTGAAGTGTGAAAATTATATCTTGTAAAGATATTTTGGAAAATAAATAATTTGGAAAATTATTTGAAATCGGGTGATGTTGTGAATATTGATTGATAGTTAAAAAAACCGACTATCAATATTGACCCTTAAATGGCTATTTGTTGTGAATTGGTTGAAATTGAATGCTACAGTTATTTTTAAACTATTTCGCTCGTTATTCGGATTACCCATTCCGAATAGTGATACGACGTAATGGATAGCATTGAAGACCGGGTATTTGAAAACGACAGGATGACCTATCGATTGTCTCTGCACCGTTAGCTACGGTATGGAGATTTCCTTTGTGATGGGAAAATCGATCGGGATTGTGAATACTCGGATTGCAAGGGCTTCTTTAGAAGTGCCTTCGGTTCTGTTCGAACCCGGAGCAGACTTGTATGGTTACGTGTCTGACATTACATTTTGATATATAAAGCAAATTTCTTTCAAATACATCTCTGTTGGTGGCGGAGAATTTATTCTCTTAGCTTAACACCCTTCACTGAAACGTACGAGTTCAGAGGTTTTGTAGTTGAAGGTTATCAGCGATATACTCCCAATTTGGTAATGTGGCATGCTGAGTGTTGTTGTGTGATGATTATTTATTGATTATTTGTTGATCAAAGCGTGGCTTTGTGGATGAGACTTCGTCAGACCTCACACCACGGAAATGGTCAAAACAGGAATATGCGGCAAGGTTATGAGGGTCGCTCCCTTTAGGGTATGTCATTTCCTTCTGGAAAAGGGTGGTGTCAGGTATGGAGCCCTGATGCTTAACCTATGTGGTTGCTTGAATCTCATTTTCTGTGTGGATGTTGCTTTGTGATCGAGGGCCCTCAGATAAAGGTCCCAAAGGACCGGGGGTGGCATATTCATGTAATAGTTACCTAGTTACAGAAGTAACCCGGCCTTGTGCTGGCAGAGAGCTGGTTAAGTTCTCGGGACGTCCCGCCAGAGGCGATCCCATGTGGCAGTAGGAAGTTCCTTAGCCTGACCATTTGTTGGAAAATCCAATTCCAATACGAACCCAGTACGGTTTTAGTTGTATAACCTGTCATTTACTTATGGTGGTCACCACTGTTTAGATGGTAGCTATAGTAGGCATAGTTCGAAATGTCTATGTTGGCTAAGATTAATATTCTATTTTCGAAATACTTTCATCACTATGCACTAATAATAATATCAAAAATGATTTGTTTTGCGTAGTAAGCATCTTTGACTATCATAAGGAGAAATCTCCTCTAATTCTGCGTTTGCATTGTGTGTGTGCGGGGAGGCCTTATGGTAGTTTCATTTTCCAAAAGCATTGCGGATATTTTTCACTTCCCTTGTTGTTGTTGTTGTTTTAAAAGATAAATAACTGTTTTGAGTTCTCATACCAGTCCCATGACTGGCCTGGAGTTTATTGTTTTCTTCCTAAACTCTGGGTGCCCACAATTTTCCACACAGGCAGTCTAGAGTCAGGTTATCATGTCATTCTGAATTCAGAAGTGCTTTGGAGCTCAAGTGGTGAGCTGGATGGCGAGACATACCACTTGTATATGATATTATCTTTCCGTTGTAAATTCACTTGTAAGGACACGTTTGTATAACTGTCCATTGTCCAGTTGTGTTGTATATTGTCGTTGTATACTCCGATGATGATGTGATGTAATGTAATAACTGAGATAGTTCTTTGTTTTAAAGATTATTCATTTATCTATTATATGTTGTTCTGCTGCGATATGTGAGATTCTGATATTGTTTCTATTCTGTTTTCTTTCTTCTTCTATCTTTTTCTTTTACCTCTCTTTTTCAACCCTAACAATTCGGTTTTCCGGCATTCGATTATGCGGCATTTGATACAGTGGACGTAAGAATGCCGACCTTCGGATCCCGACAAAATCGATACGTTACATTGTGGTATCAGAGCATATGGTTAAGTGACAACCTTGGCTCTGTTGGGGATTACTCATTAGAGATAGAGTCAGTAGTACTCTAGAATGAGTTTGAGTATAATAATAGATATGAGCGCGTATTTGTTAGTGAAAATATAAAAAATTTATGTTGTGATGATTGGTTTGTTGAGTGGTATATGGATTCTGGTCGGTATATGTGACGACCCTAGATTTTGGCCCTATTATTTTAATAAATATTTTATCTAATTAAATAAAAAGTAAACTGGTCATTTTAAAATTGAATAAATCTTTTAGAATAATTGCCTTTTATTTATAATGGATTTTCATTTTAAAGGAAATTGATTTGGAGATTTAAAATAAATCTCTTAATAATATTTATAATAAAATTTATCTTATATAATTTAATTAAAATACTTTGTTTTGTTAACATGTGATAAATAAATATATAGATGTGGACGATAATGTTTAAATTAAAATCTAAATCTATCAACAAAAAAATAAGTAAGTAAACCATATTGAATATAACTTAAATATTGATAGTTAGAAATAAAAAAATAAAAGGGAACAAGGAGTAAATAATTTTGGTAAACATACAACATAGATTTAAAATTGGTAAGAACAGAGTATAAAAAACACAAGTGTATATACAACATAACTTTAACATTTGTAAACAAAGCATAAGTTAAAGCAAGAAAATAAGACCTGACAAACACTTGTATATGGAGTACAAGCTAAAGTATAAAATGGAACAAGACCAAAGAAAAGTAAAACCTAAGATAAATGTGTACATGAGTTCAAGCTAGATAATAACAAAAACATAATATCCTCATTTGCAAGCTGAGTTTTTGCCTGCAAAGTGTATATTTTCGTACAAAATATTTATGTACAACTAAACATAATTATAGTTTGTAAACGAATTAAGAAACAAAGCATTTAAATGCTTTCATCTCAGCCACCAACATTTGTGCAGCCGAAATTTGAAACATCACTTCAATAATCACAGTAAGTAAACACATAAGAAAAAAAAAATCTCCGATCAACAGGTTGAAACTGTACCAGTTGTAGCCTACCACTGTTTAATTATATATCATCCTCAATTCATTTGTTCATAAAAACTGAGTATCACATAAAAAATTAGAAAACCTGAAGACTAACTCAATAACTTAAAAAGTAAAGAGAAAGTATAATCCAGCAACTAATCGAACAAGAGACTGGTATGTAGATCAGGCTAGTAGTGTTCCATATACTGGAAGTGAGTTCACTGTCCAAAGTTTTTTTGTAGGTGAGCAAATAATTTAAATCAAACTAAGTATATATATTTATTTGTTCCCTGTAAAGTTTGAGATTTGAAGTTGTGTTGTTATGCACATATATACATGAATTTCCTCTGTGTATAAATATTTGTAGGTGTGAATGCCTGTTTATGTTGAAAACCATCTCTGTTTCTTGAGTCAGAGCATAAAGGCTCGATCAAAAACCCAAATATCACATCCCTTGATCTCTTTTAGGCTGAAAGTTTCAAATACAAAATGTTTGTTTGGTCATAAATCAAAGTTAAAAATTTATCTCCAGCAAAATAAGATCAAGATGTGCCTGAAAACTTCATAGTCCTGATAAACATGCACATACATGAAAAAAAATCGAATGTCATAAATTGTTGATTCAATCATATAACATGAATTACCATACAAAAAACAAGATTTTTAAAACTGGAATGGTGATTTTTAGTGGAGGATTTAAGAGCAGTTTCGAGCTGATACAAAAATTGGGTTTCGACCATTTGCAGGCGATCGGAGACTCTATCGAGGTTGGGGTTTAGGCTGAGGCTAGGTAAGTGATCGGGGATATTGGAAAAAATAGTTGATGGATTTATAGCTTGATGTGGTGGTCGGAAATAGGCAAACTAGGGTTTGAAGTTCATTTTGGAACGACGAGGTATTTGGGTCTCGTGTGTCATCATGGGGTCATCGGGGATGATCGCGAGTATAGGAATCTGTTCGTGGACGTGTGAAGCTGCCCTGGAAGGAGTGTCGTGGTTTCCGGTCGAGGGGATCGGCGTCGGCGAGTATTTTGGCTGTTCGAGTTTTTTTTTCCTGTTGGTCGATATTGCTCGATTTTGGATGCGTTGTAATGTCGAGTTCCTGTGTTGTCAGGAGGGAAGGCGGTGATGTTGCCGATTAGATGAGGGGCGTGATACTGGTCGGCGATGGCCAGAACGTTCGTGCGCATGTACAAAGTTTGGTGTGTCAGCGTTGTATAAGAGGAATGGGAAGTGTTGCATCAGGGATTGGTCTCGGGGGAGAGGAAGGAGAAGTGGGTAGATTTGTGTTGAACGTTGTGGGCTTCGGCCCATTTTAATTTAATATTGTTTTCATGATTAAGGTTGGTTCATTTAACCTTAATTTCAAAGGAAAACTTGTTTGCTTTAAGTAATCAAGTTTAACCAATTTTAAGGATTTATTTCCGTATATAATAGTGTTATTAATTTTGGTTTAGGAAATTGTATAATGGGTTTTACTTAAATAAGTTATATAAACTTAATTAAAGTATAAAATTAAGAAGTTAAAATGCTTTGAATTTATATGTTAAACAAGATTAAGTGATTAATAGAGATAAATAGGTTATCTTAAGTTAATCAAGGACCTTGGTGATTAAGAATTAATTAACTAAGGAATTAAAGATTAATAAATTAATTATTGATTAAGGGCTAATAAATTATTAATTAAGGATTATAATTAATCAATTTGAGAGTAATTAAATTGTATTTAGTGATAAATGATTAGATGTAATTTAAGGGTAAATTTATTTGGGGTTAACTAGTTTAAGTATGGATTAAAGGTCTAATTAATTCATGGTTTGGGGTTAATTGATTAAGCAAAATTAACCAATAGAATGATTACTGGATGAAGGTAATTTAAGGAAAATTACTTTATGGAAGTAATTAAGAATTCATTTCTTAAGTGTAATTACTTAAAAGATGGATTAGTTAAGGAAGTTATTTAGGGGTTAGTTAATTAATGAGTGTGATTAATTAAAAGGAAATTAATCAATGTAATTAATTTTGGAAAATCAATTTGAATAAGCAATTATGAATAAATGTAATAAACGAAGTGTAATTACTTAGCGAAGTAATTAATGGATATTACAGGATGTAATTAATGAATGGGTAATTACTTGATGAGAAGTAATTAAAGAATAATTACTTAGTGGAAGGAAATAACTGATAATTACTCGGTGAAATTGAAGGACTAATTAATATAATTAATGGATAAGTTGGTTTAATTGGTGGAGTAATTTAGGAAAGTTAATTTCTGTTAGTGATTAATCAAGGTTGATGAATGAAAATAATTAAACTGAAGGTAAATTATTAAATGAAATTTAAAGAATACTTAACTAATGGAAGTAATTAGAGGATCGTTTGTTAATTAATCTTGCTTATTGAATGATGATGAGTTCTTCGAATTGATTGGTATCTCTGATATGAATTGCTTGTGGTATGATACGTTGGATGGATGGTGATATTGTGATTATCTATCAAGTATGAATTGTTGTGTAAAAGTATAATCCGGTAAAACCACTTTAAAAGTATGAATGACATTGGATTCAAAGAGACCGGGGTCGGGTATTAGTAAATACCCGAAACCACTTTAAATCTTCATAGATTGATATGTGAAATTAATAGGCTGGAATGAAATGATTTAAGTGAATTGGACTATTTTATCTAATTTTTTGGTACTTAGAAAATTGATGAGTGAAACAAGTGATGTTTTATAACAAATTGTAACTTTATAAATTGATACGAGTTACCCGGGTTTTAAATAAGTTGTGTGCTTTGTATTCTATGTTGGATGGGCTTACTCACGCTGGTTTCCAGCCTGACCCGGGTGTTACTTTGGTGTAATGCTCGGGTCAGACCGAGTATTACAGATTTTCAGGCAAGGACGTTCTAGAGCTCAGGAGTCGAGCTGGATGACATGAGCGTATAGAGTATTTTCGCTGTGTTATATTATTTTAAATCTATGATATGATAATTGTGTATATTCAGTGACTGTATATATGTAAACTCTGATGTATTAAAATATAATCGACAGATATAATATACTTTTGTAAGCTATTATTATTTATTATTATATTTTATCCGCTGCGATTGTGAGATGTTTGGTGTTTCTGTTCTTCTTCTTCTATCTCTTTCTTCTTTTTCATAACTATCTAGAATTTTCGGCTTAGAAAATTTCGGGTCGTTACATTTGGTATCAGAGCTGAAAGGTTAAGCGAGAACCTTGGCTCTCGTGGAGATTACTCATTAAATAGAGTCCAAAGTACTCTAGAATGAGTTGAGCGTATATATATGAGCACGTACTTGTTATTTTCTTATATAAAGGTTTTAAATGATTTTATATAAAAATATATTTTGATATATAAAGGAATATTTCATTCAAATAAATATTAAGGCGATTGGTTGTTAAATTATTGAAAGTAGAATTAAGAAGCAATATAATACAACCGAATTGAAGTCTTGAAAAGGAATTGAAATGAAATTCTAAAATTAGAATTCAGAAATTAAATTGTTTAAAAGCTTTAAATAAAGGTAAGTTGAAATGGGATTCGACTAAATTCAATTTTGAATTTATGGAAATATGAATAATATAAAAAGGAAATGGGTATCTGGATATGATAACCTTGGGTATTATCATAAATAGTTGTTGTATTTAATAATGAGATATTTGTTATTAAGTAAGTCAAATGAAGTACATTTATAAGAAGAGTATAACTTTTAAATTCAAAAGTAATGAAAAATAATAAATAAGTATTATTTGGATAACTGGGACTTATTGCTAACAATGGGTTTTTGAAAATTGATTTGAGTTTAAAACCAAGGGTGGTACAAATTTTTAAAATATGGCTGGAAGGGCCAAGAAATAAATATGTATGTATGTACGGATATACATGGTATCAAAGATAATTTGAAATAAACTCTAAGAGGTTAAGTTTTGATTTTTCTCTGAAGTAATGTAGAAACCCAAAGTGATATAAGTTTTGAACTTATAAGAGGGAAAGAATTTTGAAATTTGAAGTGGGAATTCAAATTGAGTAAGATTGATTGGATTAAGCAAATCGAATTTAACTTGGGAGGAGTTAAATAAGTTTGAATGAACAATTTGAATTAGAAATTTTAAGATGAAATTGGAATTTAACTTGGAAAGTTAAATGGTTAATTTGAATTGGGAGTTTGTGTGATCTCAAAATGGGTTTGAGATCTGGAAACTGAAAATGGATGGACGTTTTAAAATAAATTGGATGATATCATCCTTTTGTTAATAAAAATCTGTAAATTTATAATGGTATTGTATAAATAAAATAAATTTGAATAATCGAATTGTAAAATAAACTTGTTTAAGAACGGGCTTCAACTGGAAGGTAAAATTGAATAATAAATTAAATTCTTAAAAATAAAATAGTATTGAACTCTTATTTGAACTTTTAAATACATAAGTTAAGATAATTTAAAATGGAATTTTGAGAATTGGACTCAAAAAGTTTAACAGATTAAAAATTTTAAAATAAAAGTTAATTTGGTATAAAAAGAGTTAAACCAACCTTTGAGGATTTAACTCGAATTTAAATAATTCGAGATGGGTTAAAGTTGAAATTTAAATTCCATTAGTACAAATTGGATTGGATTATGTTGAAATAATTTGAATTTGAAATGGGTTCAATTGATAATAATTCACATTGATTGGAATAATATGAAATTATAATTAAGGTTGAGCAGGATTAAAATCAAATGGAATTTGGTTTAAATTGGGAAGAAATCGGGATATATTAAACTTGAATTGGGGATTAATCAAGTCCAATGGAATTTGGAGTTATTTGAATTGGAATTGGGTCAATTTAAATGGAAGAGGAAATTTAAATTGAATTAATGAGAATGGAGATTGGGAAGTGAGCAGTTTTGACTCTGGACCATTTTTAATATAAATTGTTTTATTATAAACCTATTTCTCCAAGATATTCATTATATATACAATCTTTCTTTTAAAAGCCAAACTATCTTATACTTGTTTTACAATTATCTTTGAAACTGTTTAACAATTTTCCAACTGTTTATAACTAATTACTGTCTTACTATTATTTTGCAATTATCTAAAATTTCTATAATTATTTTAACTATTTTCTAACTATTTTACACCTATTTTACAAAACTAGTAATTATTTTTCAACTACTTATTTATTTTTAAATTTTTCCAGCTATTTTCTAGATAAACTGGTCGGAGTTCAAACTGTTATTGGTAAAATACCCAATCGAGATAAGAATATGGGTGATAATCCAAACGGATTGAAGTAATTGTAGTAAGTGAATGAAAATCAAAGTGAATGTGAATAGAAATGGAATTAATTTGGCTAATAACCAATAAAGATAAATACGTAAGGTGTACGTATGTTATTCTATTCGCATAGTGATTTGATCCAGATTCGAGCACAGAATTTCGAGATAGTATGTCGATCCGAGTTGGGATTTTTCACTCGATTTTCGATGGCGAATCTAGAGATGGATTGTTGATTGGTTCTGGATATTCTCTATCATAGTTACGGCTATGCAAGGAGAATGAAGGTTTCTGATCAAGAAACCAGATCTGTGTTCGCACTAGGAAGTCGGGTGGACGATACTAGTTCGGAAGTGAAATTGTGTGATCGAGTGAGCGATCAGATTAGTATAGCCTACGAATGGTATGTGTACATCGTATGGATTTGAATGAAATTGATGTTGAAAAGAGTAATCAAATTGGGATATTTGGTTTTAAATAAACAAAGTTGTATATCTTTGTTATATAAGATAAATCTCCCCTTGTTAAATTTATTGCTGGAAGAAAAATGTTTTTGGAATGTTTGAAGTATAAAAGGGGTTTTATACAAATTTGAAATGATCCAAAATTTTAAAGATTATATATATCTGTACATATATAAAGGATCTTATGAGGATTTTGGAAAAAGTTTTAGGGAACCTATGGATTTGGAAAGGCTATTGATTTTTGGGTAAAATCAATATTGAATTTGAAAAGCCTAGTTTGAGAATTATCGATTTGGGATAATCGATTTTGTGTAAAGGAGCTCTGTATGAGATCATACTAGGTGTATGATTTGAAGATACTATATGTGTATAGTATAAAATGTTTTGATGATGGCTCTGGGGAAAAAGGCGCTCCCTTGAAATGAACTTCTCAGGAGTACCACTGAGTGGTGCTACCTTGAGCCCCAATGGGGGGTTCTAAAGTTGATCCTGTGAGGAGTCCGGACAAAACTAGTTCCTGAGGATTATGAGTAGTGTACCATAGCGAAGGTCGTGTGTGCCGTTGAGAGCCAACAGTTACATGGACTTTTGCTGTGAAGGCAACGTAACCCAGGATGTAACTACGACCTATGGTAACAGAGCGAATGTCGTGTGTGCCGCTGAGAGCCAACAGTCTGCGTTTGATTTTATATCGGTAGACTGCGACCTATGTAGGAGTGGAGAAGTTTCATTTCGACAGCGAAAATCAGAGGCCGCTGAGAGCCTGCAGTTACATGGACTTTTGCTGTGAAGGCAACGTAACCCTGGATGTAACTGTGATCTGTTGTGGGTTCCATGGCGTAATCGAGAGGCCGTAGAGAGCCTGCAGTTACATGGACTTTTGCTGCGACGGCAACGTAACCCTGGAATGTAACTGTGACCATTGGATGGGGGTGATGATTTCCAGAGCATTCTCACCAAACATATATCCTCTATTTTCAAAAACTGTTTTCTATATTTTCAATAAAATTATTTTCACAGGTATTTTCACTGGATGTTGGAAACGGGTCGACCAAGCACTTATAGATTTTCAGTCGTACACCTGATCAACGTATGACCGAATTTCTGTGAGAACGAGGATGGACTTGTCGAAACATCGAGTTATAAAAGTATTTTATATATATAAAAAAACTATTTTAGAAATATTATATAGATTTTTAAAGTAGTTTAAAGATGATCAAAGAAAAATTTATATGATTTTAAGTATTTTAATGAATCTGGTTTCGTTCCTTTTCGAGGACGAAAAGATTCAAAGGGGGGAGGAATGTGACAACCCTAGATTTTGGCCCTATTATTTTAATAAATATTTAATCTAATTAAATAAAAAGTAAACCGGTCATTTTTAAAATGAATAAATCTTTTGGAATAATTGCCATTTATTTCTAATGGATTTGCATTTTAAAGGAAATTGATTTGGAGATTTAAAATAAATCTCTTAATAAAATTTATCTTATATAATTTAATTAAAATACTTTTTTTTAACATGTGATAAATAAATATATAGATATGGACGATAATGTTTAAATTAAAATCTAAATCTATCAACAACAAAAATAAGTAAGTAAACCATATTGAATATAACTTAAATATTGATAGTTAGAAATAAAAAAATAAAAGGGAACAAGGATTAAATAATTTTGGTAAACATACAACATAGATTTAAAATTGGTAAGAACAGAGTATAAAAAACACAAGTGTATATACAACATAACTTTAACATTTGTAAACAAAGCATAAGTTAAAGCAAGAAAATAAGACCTGACAAACACTTGTATATGGAGTACAAGCTAAAGTATAAAATGGAACAAGACCAAAGAAAAGTAAAACCTAAGATAAATGTGTACATGAGTTCAAGCAAGATAATAACAAAAACATAATATCTTCATTTGCAAGCTGAGTTTTTGCCTGCAAAGTGTATATTTTCGTACAAAATATTTATGTACAACTAAACATAATTATAGTTTGTAAACGAATTAAGAAACAAAGCATTTAAATGCTTTCATCTCAGCCACCAACATTTGTTCAGCCGAAACTTGAAACATCACTTCAATAATCACAGTAAGTAAACACACAAGAAAAAAAAAATCTCTGATCAACAGGTTGAAGCTGTACCAGTTGTAGCCTACCACTGTTCAATTATATATCATCCCTAGTTAATTTGTTCATAAAAACTGAGTATCACATAAAAAATAGCAAACCTGAAGACTAACTCAACAACTTAAAAAGAAAAGAGAAAGTATAATCCAGCAACTAATCGAACAAGAGACTGGTATGTAGATCAGGCTGGTAGTGTTCAATATCCTGGAAGTAAGTTCACTGTCTAAAGTTTTTTTACAAGTGAGTAAATAATTTAAATCAAAATAAGTATATATATTTATTTGTTCGCTGTAAAGTTTGAGATTTGAAGTTGTGTTGTTATGCACATATATACATGAATTTCCTCTGTGTATAAATATTTGTAGGTGTGAATGCCTGTTTATGTTGAAAACCATCTCTGTTTCTTGAGTCAGAGCATAAAGGCTCGATCAAAAACCCAAATATCACATCCCTTGATCTCTGTTAGGCTGAAAGTTTCAAATACAAAATGTTTGTTTGGTCATAAATCAAGGTTTAAAATTTATCTCCCGCAAAATAAGATCAAGATGTGCCTGAAAACTTCATAGTCCTGATAAACATGCACATACATGAAAAAAAATCGAATGTCATAAATTGTTGATTCAAGCATATAACATGAATTACCATACAAAAAACAAGATTTTTAAAACTGTAATGGTTATTTTTAGTGGAGGATTTAAAAGCAGTTTCGAGCTGATAAAAAAATTGGGTTTCGACCATTTTCAGGCGATCGGAGACTCTATCGAGGTTGGGGTTTGGGCTGAGGCTAGGTAAGTGATAGGGGATATTGGGAAAAATAGTTGATGGATTTATAGTTTGACGTGGTGGTCGGAAATAGGCAAACTAGGGTTTGAAGTTCATTTTGGAACGACGAGGTATTTGGGTCTCGTGTGTCATCATGGGGTCATTGGGGATGATCGCGAGTATAGGAATCTGTTCGTGGATGTGTGAAGCTGCCCTGGAAGGAGTGTCATAGTTTCCGGTCGAGGGAATCGGCGTCGGCAAGTATTTTGGTTGTTCGAGTTTTTTTTCCTGTTGGTCGATATTGCTTGATTTTGGATGCGTTGTAATTTCGAGTTCCTGTGTTATCAGGAGGGATGGCGGTGATGTTGCCGATGAGATGAGGGGCGTGATACTGGTCGGCGATGGCCGGAACGTTCGTGCACGTGTACAAAGTTTGGTGTGTCAGCATCGTATAAGAGGAATGGGAAGTGTTGCATCAGGGATTGGTCTCGGGGGAGAGGAAGGAGAAGTGGGTAGATTTGTGTTGGACGTTGTGGGCTTCGGCCCATTTTAATTTAATATTGTTTTCATGATTAAGGTTGGTTCATTTAACCTTAATTTCAAAGGGAAACTTGTTTGCTTTAAGTAATCAAGTTTAACCAATTTTAAGGATTTATTTCCGTATATAATAGTGTTATTAATTTTGGTTTAGGAAATTGTATAATGGGTTTTACTTAAATAAGTTATATAAACTTAATTAAAGTATGAAATTAAGAAGTTAAAATGCTTTGAATTTATATGTTAAACAAGATTAAGTGATTAATAGAGATAAATAGGTTATCTTAAGTTAATCAAGGACCTTGGTGATTAAGAATTAATTAATTAAGGAATTAAAGATTAATAAATTAATTATTGATTAAGGGCTAATAAATTAATAATTAAGGATTATAATAATCCATTTGAGAGTAATTAAATTGTATTTGGTGATAAATGATTAGATGTAATTTAAGGGTAAATTTATTTGGGGTTAACTAGTTTAAGTATGGATTAAAGGTCTAATTAATTCCTTGTTTGGGGTTAATTGATTAAGCAAAATTAACCAATAGAATGATTACTGGTGAAGGTAATTTAAGGAAAATTACTTTATGGAAGTAATTAAGAATTCATTTCTTAAGTGTAATTATTAAAAAGATGGATTGGTTAAGGAAGTTATTTAGGGGTTAGTTAATTAATGAGTGTGATTAATTAAAAGGAAATTAATCAATGTAATTAATTTTGGAAAATCAATTTGAATAAGAAATTATGAATAAATGTAATAAATGAAGTGTAATTACTTAGCGAAGTAATTAATGGATATTACAGGATGTAATTAATGAATGGGTAATTACTTGATGAGAAGTAATTAAAGAATAATTACTTAGTGGAAGGAAATAACTGATAATTACTCAGTGAAATTGCAGGACTAATTAATATAATTAATGGAGGAGTTGGTTTAATTGATGGAGTAATTTAGGAAAGTTAATTTCTGTTAGTGATTAATCAAGGTTGATGAATGAAAATAATTAAATTAAAGGTAAATTATTAAATGAAATTTAAAGAATACTTAACTAATGGAAGTAATTAGAGGATCGTTTGTTAATTAATCTTGCTTATTGAATGATGATGAGTTCTTCGAATTGATTGGTACCTCTGATATGAATTGCTTGTGGTATGATATGTTGGATGGATGGTGATATTGTGATTATCTATCAAGTATGAATTGCTGTGTAAAAGTGTAATTCGGTAAAAATTTAAATTGTATACAATTGGATAACTTGGGTTTTGAATGACGTTGGATTCAAAGAGACCGGAGTCAGGTATTAGTAAATACCCGAAACCACTTTAAATCTTCATAGATTGATATGTGAAATTAATAGGCTGGAATGAAATGATTTAAGTGAATTGGACTATTTTATCTAAATTTTTGGTACTTAGAAAATTGATGAGTGAAATAAGTGATGTTTTATAACAAATTGTATCTTTATAAATTGATACGAGTTACCCGGGTTTTAAATAAGTTGTGTGCTTTGTATTCTATGTTGGATGGGTTTACTCACGCTGGTTTCCAGCCTGACCCGGGTGTTACTTTGGTGTAATGCTCGGGTCAGACCGAGTATTACAGATTTTCAGGTAAGGACGTTCTGGAGCTCAGAAGTCGAGCTGGATGGCATGAGCGTATAGAGTATTTTCGCTGTGTTATATTATTGTAAATTTGTGATATGATAATTGTGTATATTCAGTGACTGTATATATGTAAACTCTGATGTATTAAAATATAATCGACAGATATAGTATACTTTTGTAAGCTATTATTATTTATTATTATATTTTATTCGCTGCGATTGTGAATTGTTTGGTGTTTCTGTTCTTCTTCTTCTATCTCTTTCTTCTTTTTCATAACTAGCTGGAATTTTCGGCTTAGAAAATTTCGGGTCGTTACAGTATAGTCTATACAACTCTATCGATGGGGATCTCTAAACACTTGTTTAGAATAATTCACCATGATATTGTTTCAAATTAGGTAAATGAAATAATTTTACCTCGACTATATTTTATATATACAGAGTAATAATTTTTCAGAAATTATCAAAGTGTATGTAAAATTGAATTGTTCAATTGTTGAAAATGTAAGAGAATATATAAGTGAATCAAAGTTGTTCGAATAATCTGGATAAAAACAACAATTGTGAAAGAATAAATTATATAAGAGCAACAATTGTATAAGTATAGAATTATAATTGGAATGATTTACAATTGTGAAATAATCTTGTATAGGTAAAGGGAAATAGTGAAATTATATAAGCAAGATTTATAAATAAAAGGAAAATTTTTGAAAGAATTTAAAGCACTGAATTCACTACTGTTGCGGGGGAATAATAAGGGTGATGACTGCAGCATCATCAGTATCATTTTCGAGTTTCTGTGTGATGGATTTGCTACCATAGTAAATTGAAATTGAATTTTGTTGTGATAAACAAATTTGAAATTAAAATCCAAGTTGAAATTGATGAATATAAGTTATCAAGTTTTGAACTTATAATATGAGATAATAAAGATTTAACTTTGGTAAAGTTGAAATAAATTTGAATTAGTATGATAAAATATATGATGTGAAATTTAACTAAAGGAGGTTAAATAAATTAAATCAGATTTGAAAGTTGAATAATAAGTTGTATAACTTATTAAATATGAAGATGTAAGTAAAACCAATTATTAAAATGGTTAAATAACTTTGTTAAGCAAAATGAGGTACGAATCTGAATAAGTGATGAAATTGACTTTGGTAAATGTTAAATAGAATTTACTTTGGAGTTGGAATTTGAATTGGATTTTAACTGGATTAGATATGTTGTTGAAATGGAAATTTAAGTTAAGTTAAAGAAATGATGTTTAATGGGAATATAACTTAAGTGATGCTGAATAAAGTTATTTTTGGTATTGAAGTAAAATAATGAAGTTAATTGAATGAATATGAATTCGAGTTATATAAAGGAGATTCAACTTTATTTGTAAAATAAATTAGTAATTGAACTAATGAATTGAATATTAATCAGTCGAATGTAATGAATTGATATAGAATAATGGACGTAAGTGTAAATTCATTTAAGGCTAATTGAATGTTAAACCAAATTGAAGGTAAACAAAGTGAATATGAATGTTGAATGTAAAGTGAATGAATTCGGTTGTATTGGATATACATTGGTTGTTGGATTATTGTTAATTTATTGAATAGAAATTCATATGCAATTGAATGAATAAAATTGAAAGCTAAAGCAATTAAATTCAAATTGGGAGTTAAGTAAAATTAAATTGGATGGAAATTGATTTGAATTGAAAGTGAACCAATATGAATGTAAATTAGTGAATGTAAACTAATTGAAAATGAATAATTGAATGTCGCTGTATATAAATTGGTTGAAAACAATTACAAGTAATGTTGAAGTCATATAAGTTGCTTATAAACCTTGTTTAGTATGCATTTCTTTTAATATGCATGTGTTGTAGTTGTTTAAAAGAGTAAAATGTTAATAACTTCTTATACATGTCACTTACGTGTTTATATTGAGTAAGTACAGGTACCGGGCTACCGTTAGTGGGATTTGGTTGCGCAAAATGCTAAATAAATAATTGCTTTGCTTAAAATGCTAAAAATGTACGCCTACGCAATAAAAATAGGAAATATTAACTGTTTTTCTGTTTTCCGACCGTGTGGGTCGATGTATATATATTTATATCTATTGTGATATTGTAAAAGCTCCTCCGTACAAAGGAGGTTATGGCGAAATTTTCTGAAAATTTAAGACGTTAGAAAATTTTCGAGAAATGTTGGAAAAATTTGTGAAAACTAAGTTTTGATTTGAAGTTAAAGGTTAAACGATATAGTTGATTTTGAAAAGATAACTATATATGGATTTGAAAATATTAGCGAAGTTTTGTAAGAGGTTTAACTATGGATTTTGGGAAAGTTAAACACTTAAGTGAATTTGAAACCTGAATTGAATTGTTTTGAAAAGTTAATGGATTTCAAAACTTTTTCTTACTTGGTAATTTCGATGACGAAATTCTTTTAAGGGGGAAGGTTGTAACGACCCAGAATTTCTGTAATTTGAAATTCAGATATTTAATTGATTTTAAATATCAACAAGTAAAATTTATAAGTCGAATAAATTATTTTTCGAATATTTGGATTTAATTGGATAATTAAATCGATAATTTAATATTTGAAATTGCGTAAATAATTGGAAATTGGGTTTAATGTGAATAAAAATGATTTATAAAGTTATATTAAATCATATTGGAGTTGGAGTGATGTTATGGAACTTTTAAAATTGAATTAAAAGTTAATTTGTGAAAATTGAATATTTTAATATTTAATTGACGAGTTAAAATAGTCATTTTTCAAACAGTCTCAGATTTCGACGAAACTAGTTTCATCGGATCCGTAATGTTATATTATTGCAAGATTTCAAATTTCGTGTCAATCGGATTTACGGTTTGTTCGGGGCAAGCCAAAACGCATAGAAATTTGGTTAACCGATTTAATTTAAAATTGATCGTTTATTGATGTAACTCGCACAGATGATCGAATTAGCCTCCGAAACCTATTCCATTGTGTCCGGAACGTGGGTTAAACCCTAGAAACGCCAGTCACCGCGCGAGATTTGGAGTCCGGAAAATCGAGTGAATAGTGTTTCTCGTTGAAATTCTATAAAAGGAACCCTCCCTCATTTCATTTGCAACCCTAAACAAAACCATAGTTTCAAGAGTTCAGCCGCCACCATATTATTCTATGGCCGAAAATCATCCACTTTCCTCCTCAATTATCATTCAATCCATCAATCTATACGTGAAACTTTCAACTACAACGTCGAAGAGACCAACGAGATCTACAGTTTGAACGGTAGTGATCGAGTATTATGTGGCCGATCAACGACAAATCCAGTTTGAAGGGCCGGAAGTTGCGCACAATTTTCTGTGCAATGGTGAGGCCGAGCTTCAAGCTGTTGCAGGCGTAGGTAGCTCGCGTGAAGGGCTTCAAGGTGGCAAAGCTCGATCATCTTCAAACTGCAAGAGGAGGTCGCGAAAATTCAACGAAAGATGGCGGCCTATGGGTTAGAATTGTGTTCGAATTCCTGATGTTGGAGAAGAAATAGCACACAGCCGAGATTTGTTACTCCAGGAATGAACGGCCTTGATGAAATCTAGGTTTAAAAATAAAAAAAAAATGTAATTTTTTTATATTTATAATTCGTATAAACTTTAAAACTTTGTAACTCTTTCATACGAGGTCGGAAAATTACGAAACGAATTGCATTGCAATCGTATGGACGAGCACTATGCAATGGAGCTGATTTGAAGTCATTTGAAGCTAGTGATAATTTCAGGTAAAATTAAACGCACGTTTAATTTTATACGAAATAAACCGCTACAACTGTTATCGAAAACTCAAAGTGAGAACTTCTCACTCAATCGAATTGTTTCGATTTAAATTTTAAATAGTTTGATTTAAAATTGTTTGATTGTGTGATTGGATGATAATTATTGTCCGTGTATTGAAATAGACCCTATACGCCGTATATTAAGCGGATGTTATTTATTAAACACATATACCGAGATAATTCCAACTTGATATGGAATTGGTATTATATATGTACTTGGAGTTGATTTTCCGCATTATATAGCGGATGAGACCCTATTGCGCCGCATAATAGCGGATAGTATTTTATAAATTACATATATCGCGATATTCCGTCTCGAAGCAGAATTGGTATTGTGCTAACATCTTTGGATGTAGGGAAACAGGTTGAAGGGATCCAACTGGATTCCTCAAATGATTGAATTGGTTTCAATGTTGTGTGCTATCTATTTATAATCTGCGTGATTATTTTTGTGATTGAAATCGTTAAAGGCTAAAATTTAGCCGAATATATTTTTGGTATCGTTGGATGCCGAAAATAAATAAAATTTGATTTTTGGAAAATTAAGTTGAAAATTCATAATAAAATTTAATTTTGGAATTGATTCATTTTAAATAAATAAACGTTGTAATTTTTATGTTATAAAAATTTTGATTTTTGTGAAATATAACCAAAATGTGATTTTTGAAATAAGTAGTTGATTAATTTATAAAATGGTTTAAATTGGGATTTTTGAATTACTATAAATGATTTATATAAAAGATTTATAAAATTGATATTTATAAATTAAAATATTGGAATTATAAAACGAGTTTTTATAAGTGTTAAAATGAAGTGTAAATGAATTTCATAAGTGGATGAAATCTATAGATTTATAAATTGTGAAGTTATAAAATGAATAGATTTTGAAAAATAAAAGATTTATAAGTAATTAACTTATAAACTGGATTTTGGAGTGTAAATGGGATATGGATAGAATTTGTAAATAATGTGCTCTTATAAGTTGATTGTTATAAAGTATAAATGGAATTTATAAACGTTGTTTTATAAATCCGAAATCGACTTATTTTGATAAGTTTAATTATTATAGCTTATTAAAGGAAATATATCCCTGATTTTGGACAGTGAATAATCCTTTAAATAAAATATGTAGAAATGTTGAATTTGGTAAATGAAGTATATTCACGATTTTGGACGGTGAATAGTATAGTAAAGAAATATTTTAGGAAAGTGATATTTTAAATAGAATTAAAATGATTCAAAAATGTTTTAAAATGTATTAAGAATCGAAACCATAGATTTCAACATTCATTGTTGAAATAGACGTTTTCGAGGAAAAAAGGGAATGGTGGACTATAACGCTGTTGTTATAGTAAATGATTTCCGAAAGGAAAAGTTTTGTATAGTATTGGGGTTTATATATCTATCTTAATTTCGAATCCCTATGTTAGTGATTTTGGGTTGTCGTAACGATGTTTTACGCAACTTTCGTTTTGACTCAAATAAATGTGTTTAAGAGAAGTTTTCCTTAAAGAATAAAATATATACTTAATTTGGATTTAAGTATATTGAATATTTTCCAAATGTTGAAAATAAATGGATTTGCGAATTACTTATTATTGAATAAGTATGGAAATGTTTTCCAATATGAAGTGAATGTTTTGAGATTATATCTTTTAAAGATAAATTGAAAGTGAATAATTGAAATCGATTTGAAAAATCATATAAAAAGTGAATATTTGGAAATGTAAATTCACAATGGAAATTTATAAGGGAAATTTGTTTTAAAAATAAACATTGATTTATTTTTAAAAGTGTGGAAATAAATTTACGGATTTGGAACGTAAATTTAATAAATCGTTAAGGATTTATTTAATTGGTTTAAATGAACCATTTTGAAATGAAAATTGTAAAGGTGAAAAGTGATTTGAAATTTGTTTTCAAATGGTTGAAGTGGGAAAATTATATCTTGTAAAGATATTTTTGAAAATAAATAATTTGGTAAATTATTTGAAATCGGGTGATGTTGTGAATATTGATTGATAGTTAAATAACCGACTATCAATATTGACTCTTAAATGGCTATTTGTTGTGAATTGGTTGAAATTGAATGCTATAGTTATTTTTAAATTATTGCGCTCATTATTCGGATTACCCATTCCGAATAGTGATACGACGTAATGGATAGCATCGAAGACCGGGTATTTGGGAAAACGATAGGATGACCTATCGATTGTCTCTGCACCGTTAGCTATGGTATAGAGATTTCCTTTGTGATGGGAAAATCGATCGGGATTGTAAATACCCGGATTGCAAGGGCTTCTTTAGAAGTGCCTTCGGTTCTGTTCGAACCCAGAACAGACTTGTATGGTTACGTGTCTGACATTACATTTTGAGATATAAAGCAGATTTCTTTCAAATACATCTCTGTTGGTGGCAGAGAATTTATTCTCTTAGCTTAACACCCTTCTCTGAAACGTATGAGTTCAGAGGTCTTGTAGTTGAAGGTTATCAGCGATATACTCCCGATTTGGTAATGTGGCATGCTGAGTGTTGCTGTGTGATGATTATTTATTGATCATTTGTTGATCAAAGCGTGGCTTCGTGGGCGAGACTTCGTCAGACCTCACACCCCGGAAATGGTCAAAACAGGAATATGCGGCAAGGTTATGAGGGTCGCTCCATTTAGGGTATGTCATTTCCTTTTGGAAAAGGGTGGTGTCAGGTATGGAGCCCTGATGCTTAACCTATGTGGTTTCTCCAATCTCATTTTCTGTGTGGTTGTTGCTTTGTGATCGAGGGCCCTCGGATAAAGGTCCCAAAGGACCGGGGGGTGGCATATTCGTGTAGTAGTTACCTAATTACAGAGGTAACCCGGCCTTGTGTTGGTAGAGAGCTGGTTTAGTTCTAGAGACGTCCCGCCAAAGGCGATCCCATGTGGCAGTAGGAAGTTCCTTAGCCTGACCATTTTTTGGAAAATCCAATTCCCAATACGAACCCAGTACGGTTTTAGTTGTATAACCTGCCATTTACTTATGGTGGTCACCACTTTTTAGATGGCACTACACCATTATAAGCTATTAACAATGGGTAAAAACCGTTGTTAAGGCCAAAAGCAACGGGTAAAAACCGTCTTCAACACAGGAGTGGTTGAATTTAGCGACGGGAGAAAACCGTTGCTTTATGTCCAAAAGGCAACGGGTATAAACCGTTGCAAATTGGGACAAAGAGAACGGGTATAAACCGTTGCAAACTGGGCCAAAGGCAACGGGTATAAACCGTTGCAAATTGGGCCAAAGGCAACGGGTATAAACCGTTGCTTTATGGACAATAGGCAACGGGTATAAACCATTGTTTAATGTACAAAAGGCAACGGTTACAAACCGTTGCTTAATGGGCAAAAAATCAACGGATATAAACCGTTGCTTTCTGTCCAAAAAGCAACGGGTGCAAGCGTTGCTTTATGGCCAAAAAACATTGCTTTATGTCCAGTAAAAAATGGTTAAAAACCGTTGCTTTATGCCCAAAGTCACACATAAAGCAACGGTTAACACCCGTTGCACATAGTGTTTGCTCCTGCTTCTACAAAATCACATCTGTAACTCACTATTGCATTACACGCATATCTCGGTATATATACCAGAATATCAATATATATCAAAATATGCCAGAATATCAAAATATTGGTACACAAGCACTATAAACATAATGTACATATACCATACATATAAAATTATCAAACTTATAATTACACTCATTGTTTTGCAAACAGAATGCTACCGTGCCGGAATATCATACTTATTACACTGCATTGTTTATTACACTACACTACAAAGATTTCATTAATTACACTACATTGTTTTGCAAGCAGTGAAGTCTACATATAATAAACACATTAAAAGGATGCTGAGCAGGTTAACCGAAGCTGATATTTCTTTGTCTCATGCTGTGGTGCATACAACATTCTATCCAATTCTTGCGCAAAAGTAAAAACAGGTTTTAAACTCAAATCATACAGTGAATTTTAGCTTGGTCAAGTTCAGTTAATAGAGCAACGGAATTCATGTGTAAGCAATAATAATGCACAAGTAAAAGTGGCAGCAAACATTTAAACAACTATAACAACACTAACAAAAAAACTGCCTTTCAACTTCATCCCATCCCCTCTGCTATACACTTCTACTAACAACCACACTCCTACACACTACAGCACTTCCTCATTTTCTCTGTTTTCATCTCATCCACACTTAAGTACTACATCACACCCCCTACTGCCTATTGCCTGTCAACAACATACACCATTAGCTTGGTCAAGTACTACACTTAAGTACTACACTATTTTTCGGTTTTTGTCCAATGTTGCACCGTTTGTACTGAGCCAGAAATCAAGTAATATGAACAAGTTGCTCGGACATATCTAACCTTAAATGTCCACCTTCTCCGAATGCATTTGATTCTACTATTTTTCTTAATTATCTCATTCGGGTATTGTTAAATCCATAATCTTTAAAGTTTGTACATGCACACACCTATCAAGTTAAATCCATTGAGAAGTATCACGCGGATGACGCATTACGGTTGTACCGGACTTGGCACGACCATGCCAGGTCATCGCTTCTGCTATCCATGGTACAGTATACAGTCTTCTCAATCTAGAAATTAAAGGAAAATGTCTTAAGGTCTTTTGAGGTACTGTGGTAGCCTTTCTCTCTTCGTCGAATGATGTCTTATATCTTGGTGCGTTGCAATTTGTACATGAAACTTTGTTCGCATTATCTTTCCAGTACAAGATGCAGTCATATATGCATGCATCATAAGTTATGTAATTCATCCCAACTTGCTTAATGATCTTCTTCACGTCGGGGTACTTTGACGGTAGCGTGTTACCTCCGGGGAGTAACTTCTTTATGAATTCGAGTAGTGCAGTCACACCATTGTCTGAAAAGCCATATTGGGTCTTCAAGCTATTCAGTTTCACAATGGCATACAACTTTGTAATCTCTTTTGGACAAGAAGGATACAATGGCTCTATTGCAGTTGCACTATCAAAAAATGATTTATCCGTAAACTGTGTTGAATATGCGCTTATATGTTTTTGTTTGATGATAATAAACATATATATTCATTTAAATGTATTTGGTAATGTACTATTTTGTTTTTCATAGATTAAATAAATATTTGTTGAATAAAATAAATTATACAGAATTTGAATTTGAATTCAAACAGAATAAGTTACACAGATTTTGAATTCAAACAGAAATTTTATTCAAACAAATATTTATTACAATCTTGAATAGTACAAATTCATGCTCTCACTATACATATACATTTTTGATTACATCACGATTACATCACAAATATTTTTACATTGATAACCTCACTACATATCACTCACACTCGTATTTTGTCTTCAACTGCATTCCGGTTTGAATCCAGCATCTGAGTAATCTGCAAAAATATTCACTAACGCAGTAAAATTGAAAAAGAAATATTTTTGCAATATAAAATGAAATACGATTTTTGAAAAAAAAATGTTTTGCCTCAGTTATTTGGGTTGTTCGTCATCATTCACACTTGATTTCATCACAAAGTAGTGCACATAGATATCACAGGGACAGATAGCCATAAGTGGCTGCAATACACACGTGTACATTTATACACGTGTGCACTGCCTCGCCAACTCGTGTGCACAGTCAACCAATACATACAACATGTGCAGAGGACAAGTGTACAAGTGACTCAAGCAAATACACATGGAACAGTGAAAGCAAGCTATTGCACAAGATATAGAGCCACAACAAGTCCAGCAACAAGTCCAGTTGCAACATGGTGAACAAGACACAGTGCTGAGCACATGCAAACTGTAATGCAAATTCAAGGCCAATGCAGGTAACGGCTTGGTACAATGCAAATACATGGAACAATACCAAAGTATGGAGTGTGCAAGTGCAAATGACCAGAGCTCAGCATACATGAAGTAATGCAATGCCCAAAGACCAAGTCGAAGTCGAATTGTTGTCAACAGTTCTAAGTATCCAACAACAATATGAATGCTATGTTCAATCATGATACAGACCAGAAACACAAGTACAGGGAACAACCAGGTGAAGATGCAAGAACAAAGAGTGTACACAGCTCATGTATGCATCAGTAACCAACACATGAAGATCAACAACAAACCCAAATGCACATGTCAACATCAAGTCTCAAGTGATACAAATATCAAGAATCAGTGCAACAGAAAGTGGTGTAAATACAACTCGAAGTAATGCTCAGGTTCAATCTCTAAATACACAGTAGTTCATACAAAGAAGCCATGGTCAATGCAAAGCAAAAGTGAAGATACAATGAAATTCTACAAGTCAAGGCCAAGCATGATGCAGTGGTGATGCAATACATACAACAAAAGAAGCAGTGCCAAGAATACATGTACTCAAGGCAAAATGCACAAGTGAAAACCAAAATGACACAGCAGTTTGTTTTTCAACAAGAAAAACAGTGACATACTGCAACAACCAAAGCCTTGACTACAAGAACATCACAAGTAAATCGATACAGCACTGACTCAAATGCTCAACTACAAGACATAGCAACTGCACAGCCCAATGAACAAGACACAACAAAGTTCATAAGTGCAGACCAAATGCAGTGACAAGTTGAAGCAGTAGTTTCTGCAGTGGCAACGAGGAAATTCATGTGTAAACAATCAAAAATATATTCTTTGAAAAAGTCAAAGCAAAGTAGAATAGGAAAGTTGTTGCCGTGTGAATCAAGAAAATCGAATGCAACACAATCAAAGCCGTGCGCATCAAGGTTGTAGTTATATCAGGAAAATCGTACGCATCAAGCAATAGAAAATCAGGAAAGTATCGAATTAATACGAACGAATTCAAGTGTCTCAAATTCATATAAATACAATCCCAATTCATCATCATCGGCCATCGAGTTCAATCAAGTGCAATCAAGTTAAAGCAAGCAATTGAACCAGTAACGAAAGTAATACATACCGCAATTTAGTAAACTTGATCAAGAGAAGCAGCTGCAAACAATTTGCAATCTCGAAGAATCAATTATCAGAGAACAAGCAACGCAAGTCTTTGGTCATCAGAGAACGAACACGAGAAAGATCATCAGAGAACGAGCTAGCAACAGTAATCAATCATCAGAACGAAGCCCTAATTCGAGAAAGAAGCAGAAGCCCTAATTCGACAATAAGAGACCGACATTTTTTCACAAGCAAAAGAAAAGGGGACGGTGAAATTCAAGTGGGCCGGCCTTTATTATTTTAAAGGGGCTTAAGTTTTTATTTAGGGTTTAATTAAAAAAGGGGTTTTTTAGTTATTCTATTTTGAGCAAAAATCACGCATTCAAGCTCGTATTGTAATTTTTGCTCCTACGGTTATTTGTGAAGTTGTTTTTTCTTTTCAAGTCGAAGAATTTGTAAATCACCACCTAGGGATTAGGTAGTGTCAGTTGTCTATTTAGAATTAGTTCAGTGAGCAGGGAGTGCGAGTTTGCAAAGCTCTATAGGCGGGAGCAGTGTTTGCGAGTGAGCGAAACTCTATAGGCGGGAACAGGGTGTGCGAGTCTAGTAGAGTGTTTGTGAGCGGGAGCAAAAGGGTCTGCGAGTCTAGTAGAGTGTTTGTAAGCGTGATACTGTTTAATTCTAATAGAAATCTGTGAATGCAGCAGTAGGCAGGGGTTGCCGAAGCTGGGTAAATTTTGTGTGTGATTTACGTTTCAGCATATTTATTTCTGCTATTATATTTCTGTGTTTAATTCGAGAAAATTTGCTATAACCCTATTCACCCCCCCCCCTCTAGGGTTAATCTAGATCCTACAAGTGGTATCAGAGCCCCGTATATAATTTTTTATTTAACTCTAGAGTCATGAGTCTACAAAATAATGCTTTTTCTGAGGGGCAATCTATCGTTAGGCCACCCATGTTTAACGGGAACGATTATGCTTATTGGAAAGTTAGGATGAGTATTTATCTTAGTTCCGTTGATTATGATGTTTGGGATATTATTGAAACTGGCTATAAACCTCCCACTATAATCATTGGTGGTACTGAGATTCCTAAACCTAAGGATAGATGGGATGCTAACGATAAGAGATTGAAAACAACAAATGTTAAAGCCATGAATGCTTTGATATGTGCTCTTGATAAAAATGAATTTAATAGAATTTCTCTTTGTACAACAGCACAGGAAATTTGGCACACTTTGGAGGTGACACACGAAGGAACTTCTCAAGTCAAGGAGTCTCGTCTAGCCCTATTCAGCAATGAATACGAGAACTTTGTGATGGACAAAGGCGAGAACATAAAAGACATGTTTGGACACTTTTCAACTTTGGTGTACAACGCTAGAGCACTTGGGAAGGTATTCACTGAGGTAGAGCTTGTGCGAAAGATACTACGAGTCTTACCAATGAACTTTGAGGCAAAAGTCACGGCAATCCAAGAATCGAAAGATCTGAGTAAGCTAAGCATGGAGGAGTTGATTGGAAACTTGATGACATATGAGCTTGAGCTAAAAGCAAAGGAAGAACGCAACAACTCCGAACCAAAGAAGAAGACGATTGCCTTAAAGAGCAAAGAAGAAAGCGATGAAGAAGATCCAATAGAAGAGCTTGCAATGGCTGTCAATAATCTTAGAAGATGGTCTAGATTCAAGCCACGCAAGAAGAAAACAAAGGGCAATAGGTCAAAAGATTCCGAAAATTCCGATAATGAACTGACATGTTATAACTGCAACAAGCCTGGCCACATCAAACCAAAATGTCCACTTCTCAAAAACAACAAAGGAAAGAAAAAGGCGAAGAAGGTATTTGCAGCAACTTGGGATGATGAAGAAGGAGAAGAAGCTTCGGATAGCAGCTCAGAGGAGGTTAACTTGTGTCTTATGGCGAAATCAAATTCAGATTCAAGCTCAGAGGAATCTAGTGAGGAAGGTGAGTATTCCTATAGAGATCTTGTTTTTATGTGTTCTGATCTTACTAAAGTAGTTGATGCTCTTGAATCTAAAATTGAAAAACTGAAAACTGATAGGAGAGAACTTGCTCATAAAAATTTTAGGTTAGAAACTGAACTTGAAAATATTCAAAACCTAGAATGTAAAAGATGTAAAGTTTTAGATTCAGAATTGACAAGACTTAAGCATAACTCTGAGAATCTTGAAAAAGAAAACTTGAATCTTAAGGAAACCATCGACACTAGGAAAAAGGATTTTATAAATCGATGCACCTCACTTGTCACTGAAAATACAACACTAAAAACCAAAGTCCAAAATCTTGAGAAATCTTTGAATAACTTTTCAAGAGGCGAAAAATCTTTCAACATGCTATTGGGAAATCAAATTTTTGCTAACAACAAAAAAGGACTTGGTTTTGGGAAAACACAAGCTGAGGATAATGCAAAAGGGAAAAGTGTCTTTGATATATGGGAAATAATTGGACATCATTCTGAAAATTGTAGTCATAGGAACAAGAACACAAAATTTATACAAGTTTGGGTTCCTAAGAATTCTACAAACAAATTTCATGTCTATTGGAACAAGAATGAAAAGTCTAAACAAGTTTGGGTTCCAAAGGGTTTGTTTATTCATAATGTTTCTGCCACTAACAATCATGGACCTAGAAATAGGTCACAAAAATCTTTCATCGTGTAGGTGTGGTGGCAGGCTAAGGAACGACAACGGTGTTCTCTGGATTTTGGCTGTTCCAGAAACACAATGGGCAACAAAGCAAAGTTCCTTAGCCTAGTATAAAGGTGACAGAATCACAATGGGCAATCACGAGAAATTATCGCAAAGGTAAAACAGGTGAAGGTATATTAAATGTGATAATCTGCACCATATTCTGAATTAAATCAGCCAAAATAGTGATAATGATGTGATGTCTTTAATTCTGACTTACTGATATGATTTTTCCTTTGACTTGTTCTTACTTTGATTTGTGCTTAAAAGTAGACCAACCATCCTTTCATCATTGAACTTAATATGTATGGTCAAATGATGGTATTTTATTGATCCTTGATTACTCATGCTACACTTAAATATATTTTGACATTTTGGTCACTGCTTGTAAATTTGCACGATTTCAAATTCATGTGAAAAAGGATTTTAAGAAATTGTTGAAACTTCAAGAAATTGTTTTTGAAATAATTATGATGTTGATTGACTATTGATTACTCATGAATATAATTGTTCATCCTATGGTTTTCTGAGATTAACACCATGATATTTGTTTGAGTGTGAACATGGCTTCAATTCAAAATCCAAAGAATGTCATTTAAATTGTTGCTAAAATTGGGTTTGAAATTTTTGATACATACTTCATGTCTGGTTTACCAAATCCAGTTAGTAATATTTTGGATTGAAAAAGAAATTCAGATGCAATTCATACTAGTAATCTAGTTGATAGAAAACTTACGAGTTGAACGTGATTTATTCATTTGCTGCATCGTTTTTTCAAAGAAAATATCTGCATATTTTTCACTTGAAATAATTTTTCATTTAGGAATTTTTTTTCTCATATAACCCCTTCGAGAAAATAATTGTTTGACCATTTTTTCAGATTAGTTAATTTCATTTGATTTTAAATGACAAATTTTGACTGATCCGATTCCCTACTAATTATCAAAGAGATAAATAGTGATTGAAAAAGTGATGAGTGTTGATATTTAACATACATTACTCAAGAGAGTATATTTGGAAAATTTCTTTAGGAATTAAAACAAGAATTATAAAAAAAATTTGTTGGGTAAAGATTCCATGACCATTTCTATATCTATCATTATTTCTATCGACCATGGTTTATCAAATATTCAATATAGTTTGTCGATATGTGGTACTATGATCAGGAATCATTTGTTTTTCATGTCATATTTTTAAATAAATAAATAAATATCCAAAGTTTTCACTCTCATTTAAAAGTCCTCACGGTTATGCATGGGTGAATTACTTGAATTTTTTTTATTATGTGCTTCCATGCTCATTTAAAAGTCCTCACGGTTATGCATGTATGGAACGCATATCAAAATTAATTGCTTAAATAGACAAGTTGATTCTAATCCCATTTAAAAGTCCTCACGGTTATGCGTGGTTAGAAGATACTTGATTTCATTTTTAAAATTAAATTCGAATACTACTAATCTCATTTAAAAGTCCTAACGGTTATGCATGATTAGTAGATATTCAAATTCCTGATATAAATGTACCACAAGTTGATTCAACTGTATGATTTTATATGAACACCATATCCATCATTTCTAAAATTGGAATATGCGCCTAACAAGGGTAGTTATTGTTTTTGTTTGATTCTTATTGAAGTTTAATATTTATATTCAATTTGAGATTAATGTTGGATTAATATCGATCACTTTATCTCTATTTTTCTCTCACACTATTATTCTTTTGCTGATAACAAAAGGGGGAGAGAAAAGTTAAGATTTTGTCAAATAGAATCAAGCAAAGGTCAAATAATTTTTCCATATGCATCTAGGCTCATTTGAATATATTTCTATTTGTATGCATATATGTAGGGGGAGCATCATGTAGAGAGGAAGCATTTAAATAGGGGGAGAAATTAGAGTATATAATTGGTTAGAGTATATAATTGGTCAAATACATTTTAACACGGTCAAAATCTTAAATATATGTTTGTTATCATCAAAAGGGGGAGATTGTTGAATATGCGCTTATATGTTTTTGTTTGATGATAATAAACATATATATTCATTTAAATGTATTTGGTAATGTACTATTTTGTTTTTCATAGATTAAATAAATATTTGTTGAATAAAATAAATTATACAGAATTTGAATTTGAATTCAAACAGAATAAGTTACACAGATTTTGAATTCAAACAGAAATTTTATTCAAACAAATATTTATTACAATCTTGAATAGTACAAATTCATGCTCTCACTATACATATACATTTTTGATTACATCACGATTACATCACAAATATTTTTACATTGATAACCTCACTACATATCACTCACACTCGTATTTTGTCTTCAACTGCATTCCGGTTTGAATCCAGCATCTGAGTAATCTGCAAAAATATTCACTAACGCAGTAAAATTGAAAAAGAAATATTTTTGCAATATAAAATGAAATACGATTTTTGAAAAAAAAATGTTTTGCCTCAGTTATTTGGGTTGTTCGTCATCATTCACACTTGATTTCATCACAAAGTAGTGCACATAGATATCACAGGGACAGATAGCCATAAGTGGCTGCAATACACACGTGTACATTTATACACGTGTGCACTGCCTCGCCAACTCGTGTGCACAGTCAACCAATACATACAACATGTGCAGAGGACAAGTGTACAAGTGACTCAAGCAAATACACATGGAACAGTGAAAGCAAGCTATTGTACAAGATATAGAGCCACAACAAGTCCAACAACAAGTCCAGTTGCAACATGGTGAACAAGACACAGTGCTGAGCACATGCAAACTGCAATGCAAATTCAAGGCCAATGCAGGTAACGGCTTGGTACAATGCAAATACATGGAACAATACCAAAGTATGGAGTGTGCAAGTGCAAATGACCAGAGCTCAGCATACATGAAGTAATGCAATGCCCAAAGACCAAGTCGAAGTCGAATTGTTGTCAACAGTTCTAAGTATCCAACAACAATATGAATGCTATATTCAATCATGATACAGACCAGAAACACAAGTACAGGGAACAACCAGGTGAAGATGCAAGAACAAAGAGTGTACACAGCTCATGTATGCATCAGTAACCAACACATGAAGATCAACAACAAACCAAATGCACATGAAAACATCAAGTCTCAAGTGATACAAATATCAAGAATCAGTGCAACAGAAAGTGGTGTAAATACAACTCGAAGTAATGCTCAGGTTCAATCTCTAAATACACAGCAGTTCATACAAAGAAGCCATGGTCAATGCAAAGCAAAAGTGAAGATACAGTGAAATTCTACAAGTCAAGGCCAAGCATGATGCAGTGGTGATGCAATACATACAACAAAAGAAGCAGTGCCAAGAATACATGTACTCAAGGCAAAATGCACAAGTGAAAACCAAAATGACACAGCAGTTTGTTTTTTAACAAGAAAAACAGTGACATACTGCAACAACCAAAGCCTTGACTACAAGAACATCACAAGTAAATCGATACAGCACTGACTCAAATGCTCAACTACAAGACATAGCAACTGCACAGCCCAATGAACAAGACACAACAAAGTTCATAAGTGCAGACCAAATGCAGTGACAAGTTGAAGCAGTAGTTTCTGCAGTGGCAACGAGGAAATTCATGTGTAAACAATCAAAAATATATTCTTTGAAAAAGTCAAAGCGAAGTAGAATAGGAAAGTTGTTGCCGTGTGAATCAAGAAAATCGAACGCAACACAATCAAAGCCGTGCGCATCAAGGTTGTAGTTATATCAGGAAAATCGTACGCATCAAGCAATAGAAAATCAGGAAAGTATCGAATTAATACGAACGAATTCAAGTGTCTCAAATTCATATAAATACAATCCCAATTCATCATCATCGGCCATCGAGTTCAATCAAGTGCAATCAAGTTAAAGCAAGCAATTGAACCAGTAACGAAAGTAATACATACCGCAATTTAGTAAACTTGATCAAGAGAAGCAGCTGCAAACAATTTGCAATCTCGAAGAATCAATTATCAGAGAACAAGCGACGCAAGTCTTCGGTCATCAGAGAACGAACACGAGAAAGATCATCAGAGAATGAGCTAGCAACAGTAATCAATCATCAGAACGAAGCCCTAATTCGAGAAAGAAGCAGAAGCCCTAATTCGACAATAAGAGGCCGACATTTTTTCACAAGCAAAAGAAAAGGGGACGGTGAAATTCAAGTGGGCCGGCCTTTATTATTTTAAAGGGGCTTAAGTTTTTATTTAGGGTTTAATTAAAAAAGGGGTTTTTTAGTTATTCTATTTTGAGCAAAAATCACGCATTCAAGCTCGTATTGTAATTTTTGCTCCTGCGGTTATTTGTGAAGTTGTTTTTTCTTTTCAAGTCGAAGAATTTGTAAATCACCACCTAGGGATTAGGTAGTGTCAGATTGTCTATTTAGAATTAGTTCAGTGAGCAGGGAGTGCGAGTTTGCAAAGCTCTATAGGCGGAAGCAGTGTTTGCGAGTGAGCGAAACTCTATAGGCGGGAGCAGGGTGTGCGAGTCTAGTAGAGTGTTTGTGAGCGGGAGCAAAAGGGTCTTCGAGTCTAGTAGAGTGTTTGTAAGCGTGATACTGTTTAATTCTAATAGAAATCTGTGAATGCAGCAGTAGGCAGGGGTTGCCGAAGCTGGGTAAATTTTGTGTGTGATTTACTTTTCAGCATATTTATTTCTGCTATTATATTTCTGTGTTTAATTCGAGAAAATTTGCTATAACCCTATTCACCCCCCCTCTAGGGTTAATCTAGATCCTACAAACTGTTCACCGATATTAGCATTATCATGCAACTGACTTGTAGGTTGAAAATGATGGAATCTATCTTCATCATTGATCAAATCCTCCATCCTAATATGTTCGGACTCATAAGTATTTGTGGCATGACTAACCGGTTGTTGTTGGCTTCTCCGGTATTCTTTCCCCGTGAAAACACCACACGATATATGATTGAACAATACCATATCTAAGCAAATGAAAATGAATGTCATTTAATTTGAATGTATCTTCATTTTTGCACCGCGTGCAAGGGCACGAATACTTTTCCTTATTACCACCGTTTTCAGCAACAAATTTAACGAAATTTCTCACACCTTCCACATATTCTGTATTTCTTCGATTAGACTGATTCATCCATTGTTTGTCTATACTAAAAGACATACTGAAAGAAAATAACAAGAGCTAATAAGAAATCTGGGTAACAATATCTTATGGCTTTCCACCAAGTTCAACTTTGATATTAACTAAACAGATGTACATTCTTCTGATTTCACTTGAAATTTAACATTAGCATCAAACTGTTTCCAAAAAATTTGTCATTACAACGGCGCCATTTTGTAGCACCAGAGTAATGTCTATGCATTACCCTTCTCCTGATACTTGGCTTGCGCCATTAACAACAATTTTATCCACTTACTAAATATGGTCTCATATTTAGTAAAACAAAATTCATTGCATCAACTTATACCCTAGCAGTCACTATAAGCAGCTATGTCTAACTAGCATGCAGTACAATACAACATTTAGGCTTTAGTAAATATGAGAATGCACACTACAACACTACTTCTCTTCCATGTTGCAATGTTTGGCTGATGATACACCACACGTACGTGGACGTGTTAGATTATCTCACAATGTACAATTTGTAAAACAAATCATATATAAATGTAAAAAGATCATCCTTTGCATAACCAATTGTTTCTTGGTTCTCTAACACTGTACACTTAAAACATCAAATATGTATTCTGATGGTTCAGATTAGAAGGTGCATCTCTACTTTGGCAAACTGTTAAAGAGTAGTAGATATTGACTATAATCAATCCCCAAAAACTTAATGAAACATCAATCCTAAAAGATGAAGATAATGATGGAACTCAAAAGAAAGCTTATATGGTAACACTAAACAAACCCATAAGCAAGCATTATAGGGAATAAACTGTTCCTTAACTTGTGTTGCATCCCTTTCTTTATTATTCTAAACAACAAATATAAGCATGTAATCTTTTCCTATTATTCAACCATAGAAAGGAATGGATTCACCGTGTACAGACAGCCAGTCATCGATAATACATATAAAGCACTGAGTAGGAACACACATGCTTGTTTTTCAAATAATTTACTGATTCATATTAATCATGTGTGGATTACAGATTAATTTGTTATCATTACATTTGACAATCTTTTAACTAAGTTGTGATAAGTCAATTTTCAAGGTGACTGTAACATTCGTCCTAAATCTCTTTTCAGCGACATGGAACAAGCAAAAGGTGGCAAATTTTTGGCCGACAAGAATCAGAAAATCCTTGGTACATAGTTAAAAGTTTATCTTATCACCATGAAGATATTCACGTTAAATTTGAACCAGGTTCTTCAAGACTTAGCCGAGCAACGTATGAAGTTAAAGGTTCTTTTAATTCTACACATAAGTACTGTGATATAACAATGCACCGCAAATACATGTACACAGAGTTTCCATTTCAATTGACAACAAGTATTATTACAAAACAAAGCTTACCTGGCAGTTATGCGCTCTCTTCGATTATGCCAATGAAACTCGAGGAACCAAATATCAAAGATACACAGATCTGAGATAATTAAGATTTCAAATTAGATTTTATAATACAAGTATGAAACAAAATCAAATTTAAAATAGAAATCAAATAATTAAAAATGAGTACCCAACCTGGAGTAGGTATTCGATAAATTCACGTTGTAATACTTCTCCGAACACAGTTCTGAGAGGGCCACTGATTGGCGTTGAATGAAGGAAGAACTGGTGTGGCTGGAAGGAAGATGAGTTCGCAGCTGGACACGATTAGGTGGAAAGATGGGTTCGCGGTTGGATGGAAGATGATTTCACGATTAGATGGAAAGATCGGGTTGAAGCAAATCGAATTGGTGGATGTGGGGTTTCTTTTTTATTTAGGTTTTCTTTTCGTTGAAAGAGGACGAAACGGATATCAAAGGAAAGGAGGGAAGGAAAAGTGATGTGCCAATTCTTTTTGGCTGCCAGCGAATATTTGGCAAAAAATTAGCGCCATTATTTGCCACAACATTTACGACGGTTACAAACCGTTGCTAATTAGCCACGGTTGAAAACCGTTGCTAGTTGGAACGAAGCACGCCAAAAATTATGGCGCGAAAGGATGAAATTCAACGCCATCATTTGTCTCCAAAGAAGCTACGGTTAATAACCGTTCCCAATTAGCAACGATAAAAAACCGTTGCTAACTGAACCAAGACGATGATTAACCGTTTCTAAATGGCAACGGTTAATAACCATTGCCAAATGCGCGGATGGTTAGTTGCAAATCTCAGTATTTGGTGTAGTGTGGTAGCTATAGTAGGCATAGTTCAAAATGTCTATGTTGGCTAAGATTAATATTCTATTTTCGAAATGCTTTCATCACTATGCACTAATAATAATATCAAAAATGATTTGTTTTGCGTAGTACGCATCTTTGACTATCATAAGGAGAAATCTCCTCCAATTCTGCGTTTGCATTGTGTGTGTGCTGGGAGTCTTTATGGTAGTTTCATTTTTCAAAAGCAATGCGGATATTTTTCACTTCCCTTGTTGTTGTTGTTTTAAAAGATAAATAACTGTTTTGAGTTCTCACACCAGTCTCATGACTGACCTGGAGTTTATTGTTCTCTTCCTAAACTCTGGGTGCCCATAATTTTCCATACGGGCAGTCTAGAGTCAGGTTATCAGGTCATTCTGGATTCAGAAGTGCTTTGGAGCTCAAGTGGCGAGCTGGATGGCGAGACGTACCACTTGTATATGATATTATCTTTCCGCTGTAAATTCACTTGTATGGACACGTTTATATAACTGTCCATTGTCCGGTTGTGCTGTATATTGTTGTTGTATACTTTGATGATGATGCGATGTAATGTAATAACTGAGATAGTTCTTTGTTTTAAAGATTATTCATTTATCGATTATATGTTGTTCCGTTGCGATATGTGAGATTCTGATATTGTTTCTGTTCTGTTTTCTTTCTTCTTCTATCTTTTTCTTCTACCTCTTCTTTTTAACCCTAACAATTCGGTTTTCCGACATTCGATTATGCGGCATTTGGTATAGTGGACGTAAGAATGCCGACCTTCGGATCTCGATAAAATCGATACGTTACATTGATCCTCTTAACAGCGACGTTATCTTAGCTTCGATGTGTATAGAAGCGGCATGACATTATTGTAAATATTATGAAAATTGATTTATTACCATAAAAACAAATAATTTTCACCAAACCTTATTCTTTGTCAAATTTCTAATGGACAATGAAATGCTTTATCCAATCTTTTCAAAAAATCTACGGCATTCAGTTTTTAAAGTCCCAAAATCATTTTTCAAATTGATTAATAACCTTAATTATTTATTAATTTAAATGCTTAACTAGAAAAATAAATTCATAAAAATTTGAAATCACATGAGAAAAATTCCAAAAAGTCCCAGAAATTTCAAAAATATCATATTCTTGATCATATAATAATTTCAGGGCAAAACATTATATCTATTATTTTAAATAATTAAAATCTGAATTGAATTTACATCTTAGGAAATTCATAAAATATTTATTTCAACTTGTAAAATTATGACATTAAATATCCATCTTTAAATTAATGTTTTGCACAACATAGCAGAAAATCAAAGCATTTAGGAATTAAAAACTTAGGTTTTACCCTTAAAACCCGTTGAAATATTTCATAAACGCTTATTTTATCCAAACAATGATTATTCAACCATAACTTGGTAAATCAAACAAAATAAATATAGGTACTATCAATAAACGAATTAATCAGATAAAAGAGATGGTTTTAACATTATTCACCTTAAGTTTTATGTTGAAGTTGAGATTTAATGTTGCTCTAGTTTCCCTCAGCTTTATCTTGTGGATCTCTTTTGATTTCGTTCCCTGTTCCCCTAGGTTATGGTCGGCCTTCTTATGTTCTTCATTTTATTGTTTTTTGTGTAAGTAAAATGATAATGATTTGAGGGGAGAGGGTTTAAGGATTTAAAGATGGAACTACTTATTTTGCCCCTCTCATATATGTGTTAAGTTTTTCAAAACAATCTCATTATCCTTAACCATCTACATTATTCTTTTTAATCTATACAATTAAATATCTTGAATAATATTAAACTAAAATTAGGGGTGTTATAATTTGATACAATATATTTCTGTTTAACTCAAAAATTATACTATTCGTTTAATTTTCGTCCTCATTGATAGAATTGACATGTTCTCATATTTTACTTCAAATTACGTTCAATTTTTTTTATATACTTCATGAAACCATATTTTAATTTGTATATATTCTTATTGTTTTACAGTGATGACATTCTTCGAAAATTGCACTAAAATCAAAATAAGTGAAAAAGTTTACCATATATTTAAAAAAGATCGGATCAAAAAGAAAACTTAAGCTAAGTATTGTTGGATAATATAAAATATGATTGAAATTAATACATAAGAACATTAAATAAGAAGTGGAAAAGTTGTAAATTTTGCTTAGAGAAGGGTATTATTGGAAGAATACTACAATAAGTGATAAACACCTTGAAAAAGCCCAATAAAAATATGGCCGAATCATTCTGCTTAATGGAAGTGATTAATAAAAATCACTTCTTCAAAAAAACAACTTACACACCTCTAATCACCTATTCTAACCAGCATTCCGCTCTTTTTTCTAACCAAACAAATAGAGACTAAAACAATCTAAGAATAAATCTTTATTAATAGTTGGCTTGAAAGCGCAATCTTTTAGTCCGACCGTGAAGTTCCAAAAAGGCCCTTATATATATATATTCTTTATTAATAGTTGTAATACATTCGTTGTCACATTCTTTCACTATCAGCGTGAAATATCAAAAATGTGTCTCTGTTAATATTAACTAAATTTAGTATCACTTAAATATAAGATACGACAATTAAGTCTGATTTACAAATTCAAAGTTTTCCTTACAAATATTTATCAAATCTTAATACCACTTAAAAATAGGATCTAATATATCAACTACTTTACAAATTCATTTTGTTATTAACTAAAAATATAAATAAAAATTTAAATTAACAAAAAATTATATATATGAAAACTTAAAATTAAAAATTCAAATGAACTACGTATGATTCAACACAGAAATATGACTAAATGTTTGTAAAAATTATTTTTATTAAACGTATTAAACAGATAGATTTATAGAAAAACAACTTAGATGTCTTCATCACTCGCGAAGCGCGTGTTTAATCATTGATTGGTTGTTGAGGTTGCCTGTTCGGCCGGAATGAAAATTTCAAAGTTCACATAATGCCATTAATCCCGCTTTTCCTGCGGGGTACGGGATGTATGAAAATAATGGGCCACTTTTTGTCTCGCCATCACCGGAAAATACGTACCAATAAAGGGTAAAATCGTCAACCCAGACCTAAACTCTATAAATATCACTTCGCCTTTTCCGATTGCCCAGTTGGCTTAAAAAGTAAAGAGTTTCAAAATTCAAAAACCATGGCGTCTGCTTTCTCCCTCCTTACCCTATTCGCATTGATAATCCTCTCTCTCCCCATCCGCTCCACCGCCTTTTTCCGCGTTGCTCCGATCACCCCTACGGCCTCCAGGTTAAATTCGATCCTCTTCAATCTCGGCTTCCAAGAGCTGGCCTTCGCGTCTCGCTCCTTATCTCTGAACCCCGACCAGTTCTCGCCTCCCCTAACCATATTCGCGGCTTCTGACGACTCAATCCGCTCATGCTCTGGCGACGACGACACCTGCTCCGTCTCCCGCCTCCTCGAGGAGCACGTGGTCCCCGGCCTCTTTTCCCACCTCTACCTCTCCAAACTAAACTTCGGCACCAAATTGGAAACCATTTCCCCCAACCGCTGCCTGACAGTCACATCCACCGTCAGATCTGGCAGCAGATCCAACTCCACAGTCAAAATATTCATCGACGGTGTCCAAATCACGCATCCGGATCTGTTCAACGACGGACAAGTCATCGTCCACGGCATCCAGGGCTTTGTCGCCCCTCTATCCCCCTTCTCCTGCATCACAGACAAATCTCAGTCTGCATCCGCGGTGATGCTTCGTGATGTCATCATACGGCTCAGGAGCTCCGGGTACAGAGTACTAGCACTAGCTTTGAAAATCAAATCGCCTGAGCTCGTCACTTTGCACAACATGACCATTTTTGCGCTGGATGATGCAACGATTTTCCGTCGAGGTGGCCAGTCGTACATCCACGATGTTAGATTTCATGTGGTGCCAAATCGATTGTTGATGTATGAAGATCTGATGAAGTTACCGGTAGGGACTGTGCTGCCTACTTTGATTAAGGGGGAGACTATTGTGATTACGAAGACAGGAGTGGGTCCGACAGGGCTGACGATCAATCATGCTCCGGTTGCGAAGGCAGATGTGCTTTTTAACAGCAAAATTGCCGCTCATAGGTTGTATTTTCCGCTTCCTCATTTGTATTTTGGGGATATGAAGAGTAATGCGGTTAGTAATGGTGGTGTTTGTGGGGTTGGAAATGGAGGACGGTATTGTGGGATGAGGCCTAGTACTTCTGCTTATGGATCGTCTTCTGCTGCTCATAGTGTGCACAGTGATGATAGTCTTTGATTTTATATATCACTGTGCTTAGATGTTGGTTGGCATACTGTCAGGTGAATTTGGTGCGTGTTTAGAGTTTCTGCTGTGTAAATAATGAAAGTTTGTGTGTGAATTTGTAATCAGTTAAAGGAAAAAGAAAAGGGGGAAAAGAAAAAGAAAAAAAAGAGAAAACGGTTAGCCCTCATCATGAATCATGTTTGTATTCAAAATCTGATGCCTTGGTCAATCATTCACTTTTGGTCGAGGGTGTGCCATCTTTTATTTTCACTCCACAAAAGTTGAAAAATAATAAAAGAAATGCACACTATAAAATAGAACATATTTTTACTATTTTACCCTTTTTTTCTTTATAATCCTAGTCTAACTTTATAGCCTATTTCATTTACTTTTTACCTCTTATGTTACTTGCTCAAAATGGTTAAACCAAGAATTCTGCTCGGTCAAATATTCCAGACCCCAAGTTGATTGAAAAGGTGATGGCGATGTGCGTTCTTCAATTTTGTATAAATTTTAAGCTTTTTTTATTACGATGTTAGGGTTTTGTGAATGATGTTAGAGTTTAGATATTAGTAATGAAATCAATCGGTCGAACTGTTGAATTGTATTTCATTGAACGATGATTATATGCCGTATAGTGTGGTTATATTTGATTTTGAGGTATAAAATTCAATGTTCATGCCAACGAAATTATTTATTTTGTTCGATGCTTGCTTGCCATCTTTAAGTAAGGTATAGTAGTACATGTGATTCGGCGACTGCTTGCTGAAAAAATGACTATAGTTTGGTTTCCTTCTATCGATTTAACACTTAAAAGTCGAAATCTGTGTCCTTTTTGGTTATTTTGAGTTAACTGTTATTGTTTATTCAATGACTGTGAAAGAATCCATTTGTTGTTGTAGTAAAAAAGCTTCAGCTTCATCTTCAAACTCGTATCCCTCAAACCACTTCAATTCGCAAGAGATTAGAGTGGAACGAATGAGAAAACATATCGAGGAGACTGTTGTAGAGGACGAAAACAATAATACTGAAAATAACAATAGTTCAACCGAGGAGAAAGGCAGACGATAGGAGGACGTTGATGAAGGTAACGTACGGGGTCCGGATCAAGAAGAAAAGATTGCAAACGAGAGTGAACCATCCCATGAAACTAAAGAGAAGACTAATTCAGAGATACAACCGTTGTAGAGAAAAAAAAGGTAAAAAAATTTGATGGCACAACCAGCAAGTCAATCTACTGAAAGTGAAGTGCAACCATCCCTACTGTTTGCGTTTAAAGATCATATTGCTTCTAGCATATGGAATTCTTTGGTTTCATATAGAATCGTAGGCAATGTAAGTTTGTGTTTAATGTAGGTACCAAGGGATGAAGCAAGAATTGTTAAGTTTCATAGTCACGTAGAGACTCATAGACAGTGGGATTTAACTAAGGAATGAATGCGGTAGCCGAATTGGGGTTCTTGAATATATTGCACATTACAAAATTGACTAGGCACTTATCAACGCATTTATTGAACGATACTATCCGAAAACTAACACTTTTAATGTTCCTTCGGTGAGATGAAAATTACAATCGATGAAACGTTTCACATCACTGGTCTTCTCGTTGAAGGAAAAGCGGTTACGGGGCCACTTGGAGGGTAAAGGCGAATAAGTGATCATGATGTGTATGAGCTATTGGATAAGTGTCTTGGCATCAAAGAAAAAACGGTTGAGGAGTTGTTGAGGGGGACGGTGAGAAAAAAGCCCGTTTGTCATGGTTAAGAGCTACACCTTATGGTTCTCAAGATTCTGATACAATAGAACAAAAAAGACAATGTACAATTGCATATTTACCATACTATTGGTGTGACGACCCGGAATTTTCGAGCATTTAAAAATCGAAATATTTAATTGATTTTAAGAATTCCATAGAGCAATTTTAACTTGAATTACGAATATCACAATTCATTTGTTAATTTAATTATTGAATTTAAATAATTTAAAATTGGATGAAATGTTGAATATAGAATTTTAAGCCTATTAAAAATAATTTGAAGGCTTATAAAATTTATATTGATAATACTGAAGACAATAGAAGCATTAAGATTGAAATTAACAGTGATCTGTTAAGTTTTGAAATTTTATCGTTTAAATTGAATTTAAAAATAGCCTTCCGAGGCACAGTCTCGGATTTCGACGAAACTAGTTCCATTGGATCCGTAATATTGAGTCATTACCGGGTTTCAATTTTCGTGGTATTTGGAGTTGTTGGGTGAGCGTACGATATATAAACGCCTAGAAGTTTTACTGTGACAAATTGAATTTAAATGCAATATATTCGCTTTTCTTTAATCCGACATTATGTACAACCTGCCGTCTATTTGCCTCCTTCGTACCCATTTTTCTTTTCTTCCCATCTTCTCAAGTCACATTCGATCAGAAGGGAAAAAAGGGGGGGCTTCGTTCGTAAGCTAATGAACGACAAGATATAACTCTTCCTTCTTCTAACACTCACGGAATAATAATAAAAATAAATAAATAAATAAATAAATGGCCGCATACTTTCCTTCCTCAGAATCAAAATCGTGTTCGCTCTCAATATTATAATGGTGACTGCTCCCTAGTTACAAGTCGCGCCTCCCTGTAGATCTCAGAATCGAATCGTTTGTTACGAACTCGATCTCGAGTTCGAGTCGAAGTCGCGAAGGAGGAAGCTCTCGCGTAGGGGCTGCGTTTTGGGGTTCAGTGTCATTCGCGTGGGTGGCGTCGTGATCTTAAAGCAGAGGTGGAGGCCGCCTCTGGCGAGGGGGGGACTCGTTTTATCTAGGGTTCGATTGGTGAACGACTCAGGTGATCGTGGCTAGGGTTGGGAAGTGGGGATGCTGCGTCAACCCTTGGTGACTACGTCAGCAACCGAGTGATGTTGGATATGTGCTCGGGTCTCGTCTCAGTAAGGTATCGTTTGTAAATTTAATATAAAAAAACAAATAAATGTATATATATACACACATTTCAGTTTCAGTTAAATTTACAGTAAATAAGTTTTAGTTTAAAGATGTTTATATATGAAAGTATGTTTACACAGTAAATGAAAAGGGTAATGTAAGTATAGATATATATGTTTTCGTTTGAAAATGTAAACAGGAATGTATTTTCATTCAAAGAATATTGATTATTTTTGTAAACAGTTGAAAATGTAAAGTAAAGTAAATATATCTATTCACTTTTCATTTAAATATAGTGAAGACTTATTTGTTTAGTTAAATCTAATTATTTTGGTTACTAAGGAAGTTATTTAAAAGGAAAACTGGTTTAAATTTAGTTCTTTGATTCAAATTTAATCACTAGTTTAAAACTAAAATTTATTAGTTGATTGGATAATTTTTAGTCAAATAAATAATTTAATAAATTGTAAATATTTAAGGTTTATATAGGATTTCAAAATAAAATTTTAAATTGCATATTGTTTTAAATTTTTTTGAATTGATGAATAAGTGATAAATTAAATAATTTGGTAATTTAATTACTAAGGTAATTTTTTTTTGGAATCTAGATAAAATCAATTTATTAGTTTAAAACCAAATGTTTAGTTTAAATTAAATTGTTGGTCAATTATTAAATAGTAAGTCATTGGCTAATTAAATTTATAAATGGAAATAAATGGCTCAAGTTATTTCAAAGCGTTAATAAATCGTATGATTGTTATACAAGGTCAAAATCTGATAGAAGCAAGCCGGGTTGGATCGAATTGCAAAACAAAATGAAAGGTGAGTTAATTTCACTTAGTTAAATTTAATTTTAATGATTAAATTTAAATAATTGTTGGATGGTTGAATTGATTGATGTGATATAGTATGATATTTTGGAATTGGCATATTATGTTGTGTTAACATCTGTGGATGCAGGGAAAACAGGTTGGAGGGATCCAACTGGATCCCTCAACATTTATTTAAATTATGTCATACCCTCTGATGTGATTATTTTATATTCTGTGATGAATATTATTGATAATTGGAATATTGGATGTTATAGTTTACCTGAATATATTCCGGTGCACTAAGTTATCAAGATATATAGAATTGTGTTTTGGAAATAAAATGAAGAGAATTTGTAAGTGAAATAATTATAGAAAATTTAAATAAATTAAGAATAATAGTAGTTTTAAATTCTAATAAATAAAATTCCGTATATGGAAAGGAAATTTGAATTAACAGAAGGTTAATGAATTTTAAACTTCGGCATTATTATTTTAAAAGAACAAAACATTTGTTTAACATTTAAGATTTAAATTATTGAAAAAAAATTAAGGAGAAATTGGGAAAAACTGAAATTTGTATATTTCTGTTAAAAGATTTGAAATCAAATGGAAAATAGTAACAATAATAATTAAGTGCATAATTAATGAATTTTGAAATAAATTGAGTAATTAAATAAACTTATTTCAAATGGAATAAATTGGGAATCAATTTGGGAAATTGATTTAAGTGACTGAGATTGGAGATTCTCCCTGAATAACCAAGTTTGTTTTCAAAGTAAATTTTTAAATATAAGTTAATAGTTTTAAAATTGTTTTAAAAGGTATGTTTTGAAAAATTTATTATTGCTAATATTTAAAGTCTATAGTAAGTATTTCCTTTTAATTTATTATGGCGGTAATTATTTAAAAAGTTATATGGTGTTTTGTTTTGTAAAAGTGAAAATCTAGTTTTATATTTTATTAAGTAACTTCATTTTCAAATATTCATATAGTATGTATTTTTAACAAATTATTGAAGTAGTTTTAAATTAAATGTTTAAAAAGTTTATATTTCAAAGTAAAGTGTTTTAAATTATCTTTAAAATCTAGTTTTATGCTTGGTGATTTCAGAGGAGATAGAAAATAGTTGGGAAAGTTTATTCTGAAAGAAAGAGGGTTTTGAAACTATTTTCAAAGATTGAAAATATAAATATATCTTATGAAGATATTTTTGGGATTAATAAATAATTTGAAAATTTATTGGTTGATGGTTGTTTGTGAATATTAATTGATAGTTAAATAACCGACTATCAATATTGTCCAAATGCGCTGATCATTTCGAAGAGACCGGGATCGAGATCAATTTCTCGGAAACCACTTCGATCCGGTTTGTACGTTTCGTGAAAACGATTTTGGATTCAAAGATGGAGCAGTGAAGTGCAAGGGCTAGTCGCTACTAATCCTGAGGATATTTCCAAAATGGATGTAGTACGAATAGTGCCTTCGGTTCCGTTCGAACCCGGGACGGACTCGTATGGATGAATGCTTGCGAAACATCGTCAGGTGGATGATGAGCATTCTAAGAGATATGTTCTTAAAGGTAACGCTTAGCCTCAAGCCTCATCAAATGGGAATGACTGAAAATCAGGGGTTATGCAGCAAGGCTAGGTGGGTAGCACCCAAACAGGGTGAGGTCATCCCAGTCTAGATGTCCCTTTTTATTTCGGCTTAGTGGGCGGTTGCTGTTCACAACCACGGGGTGATCTCACTCGGGTTTATCCAATAAGGGATAGTCCCGGCCTTGTGTTGTAGAGGAGCGGGCGTACTCCTCGGTACGGTGATCTAGGCCCCGTACTGTAATAGGTGGTACCCCAGTGCCTAGTCATTGTTGGAAATCCATTCTCCCTACGAGCCTTGTACGAGTTTTGTTTGTATTACCCACTCTGTGGCTAGTAGATGGAATTTAATGAATGTAACAATTTCGGCTATTTTATAAGTATTTGTATATAGACCCTATTATAATATCAGAGGATTTCTATAAAAATTGTTTTAGCTATCGTAAGATAAAAACCCGACATGTTTATTTGTGGCGTGGTCTTACGAGATGCTTTTGTTTTCAAAGGATTTTTGAAACTTTAATAATCAATTGGGTGTGATTTTCTCACGCTGGTATTCCAGACTGACTCGGGTATTATTTAACTGTAATGCTCAGGTCAGACCGAGTATTATAGGATACATGATGATGCTATGGAGTTCAGGAGACGAGCAAGATGACGATACGTACTCCCGTACTTGTTTATATACATATATTCCGCTGTGTTGAGTTGTTGTGTATCCATTTGTATGATATTGATGCTGAGCTGTGATTGATGTACTCCGGTGACGTAATATATAAACAGAGATATTTAAGTTTTGAGTAAAGAGTATTTATTATCTATTATATTTTATTCCGCTGCGATGGTTAGATTCTGTTATGATTGTCTGTTTTCTTCTTCTACCTCTTCTTCTTTAACCCTAATGGTTCATATTTCTGCACAATTTGAGTTGATTTAAGTAAAATAGTGTTGACTCAAGGGATACGGATTTGCGGGCTGTTACACTTGGTATCAGAGCGAGGTTGGAGATGACCTTGACTCTGGTGGGAACTACTCATTTAAATTAGAGTCTGTAGTACTCTATAATGAGTTTGAGCGTATAAATAGATATGAGTGCGTATTTGTTAGTGAATATAAATTGTTTTAATATTGTGTTGATTGACCTATTGAGTGGCATATGAACCTTCGTCGACACAGTCTGCGCAACTGTATTGAAGAGGTTTCTAAACACTTGAATAGAATAATCGACACGGTATAGTTTTAAATGTGGGTGAATGAAATAATTTTACCCAAAACGTATTTTGATATAAAGAATGTTTTTTGTAAACTATTTAGCTAATATATGGTTGCTTGGATGTTAGAAATGATGATATTAAAGCATTATCATTGTTAAGTGAAAATTTTAACTAGAAATTGTAAATATAATCAAAGATTGAGAAGATAAATTCAATTATGAAATGAAATTTATAAACATGAATTATAAATGTAAATTATAAATTGAATTATAATCAAATGGGAAACTATGCAAATGAATTATAGTTAAAATTGATTTAAGCAGGATTTGGAAATTTAAAATCTCAGAGATTTTGGAAGTATTGGTTGAAGTATTTGAAGATAAATAATAACATTATTGTTTTAGAGATATTTATGAAAGGAAATGTGTTTTAAATGAATTTTGAAAGTGATATAGCATTGAAACACTTGGATTACTGGGAAATAATTCTGATGATGACGGCCGCATCATCAGTATTCATTTTCGAATTTCTGAGTGACAGATTGCTGCAGAAAATTGGATTTGTTCAGGAAAAGCTAGTTGTTTTGAAAATCTTAAAGGAAATTTGTTGGGAATAAAACCAGGGTTGGTTTAATTTTTGAGAATTGAGATTTGAGAGTTTGGAGATTTCAAGATGATTCTAAACCAAAAGTCGGGTGTTTAAAAATCCTGATGAGATAGGTTGTAAGCTTATAAATTAAGATGACTTTTAAATCAGGGAAATATAAGTTTTGAATGTTGGAATTTAAATTTAAAGTGAAAGGTTTAAAAAAAAGGGAATTAACTTGGATTGGGAAATAAAACTTTAACTAGATTGAAATAAACTGAATAAGCTGAAAATAATATCCAGTTGTATTCGAATTAAGTTGAAATCGAATTGAGTTAAATAAATCCGAATTAAAATAAAATTGGAATATGAATTCAATTAAATTATAGAATGGAATTAGGTTCTTACCTAAACAAATGGAAAATAAATTGAAGAAGGATTGGAATTGAAATAAATAAATAAGAATAACGTGTAAAAGAGTTATAATGCATGAAATAAAACATGCTTGGGATATAAATAAGCATTAGGCTTGAGTTAAAATAAAAGATGAATATATTCAAGTCTAGAATGAATGGAATTGTGTAAATAATAAGTTGTGACTTATAAAATTGAAAATGGAATACAAAGCCCAAAATTAATATTTTGATGAATTGGAAAATGAAAAGAAAATCCAAACTTGAATTATAAAATATATTGAACTTAAGAAAATTAAATGAAGCGATATTTGAAATTAAAAATCAAGTATTGAACTATAAATAGGAGAGAACTAATTTTATAATAAATTAGTTAATAAAATGTGTAAATGGGAATGTAATGTTGTTTAATTGAAGCTGAATTGTGAGTTCATGAAATTTGGTGGTAAATTGAAAATGGATAGTGGATTCAGAACTTGAGTTATAAATTAAAATTTAACGTGAAGTGTTAACAAATTAAATATAATTGAAATGTATCGAATAAAAATGAAATTGGATTAAAATAGTAATGGTTTGAATTGCAAATAAAATCCAAATACGTAGAAACAAATTGAAATGACCTTGTAATTTATTTAAGTGAACTGAGAATGAATCGAACATGGAAAATAGAAATTTATAATAACTAATCAAATAAATTTGTAGTTTGAGAGGAGATTAGATTAAAATAGAATCAAGTTAAATTGAAAAGAGAACTTTGTTTGCAAAATGAGAATGAGCTTAAGTATAAAATTTGAATAAATTGAAGTAAAATTGACTTAAGTTAAATGAATGAAAGAGAGTTGAATTGAATTCAACTTAAACAAAGTTTAATAATAGTGGGTTGGATTTAAATCAAGTAAAAATGGATTTTAATTGAAATAAAATTCGGTGAGTTGCCGATAAGATTTAATGGAATGAAAATTCTTAAATAAATAATTGTAAACCATTTAAAATGTTAAGGAATTGAAATAACTTGGAGACAATATTAACAATTGAATGTTTTCAAGTTTAGTAGAATAGTGTTAAATGAAACGCTAAGGATTGGGAATAAAATTTAATTAGAATGTGTCAAGCTAAATAAATGGGTGTCAATGAATTAAAATAAAAGGAAATTTAATTGGTAATGAAAATGAACCTAAGTTGTTAATGGGTTTTGAATGAAACTAGTTTGGTTAATCAAATGAAATGCAAGTGAATGGATTCAAATCTGAAATGTAATAAAAATGAGAATATATGGATTGTGAATAAATTTAAAAATAGAATAGAATTGAGTATAAATTGAGTTGAAATCCATTTAAATTGGTTATAAAACATAAAGACTTATTTATTCACATAGATCTCGTCAAATTGCATAGCATAAATTGTCATTTGAGGTAAATGGAAGTAACTAAAATTCTATGAATTGATGGGAGTAAAATAAATTGATTTAGAGAGCAATTGAATTAAATATGAGTTCGGTTTGCTTAAAAATGAATTGAATGTAAACAATTGAGTTTTAAACCATTCAAAATTGATGAAGTTGTATACGAATGGATTGAAAACCATTCCAAATTGAATGAAAATGGTTATATATTAATTGGAACAGTGGAATTAGTATGAAAATTTTATAAGTTGCTTATGGAAAAATGTTTGGTGTGAATTTCTTTTAGAATTCATGTGTTTAACTACTGTAAATAAATGAAATGTTGTTAAACTTCATAAATTTGGCACTTACATGTTTAAATTGAGTAAGTACAGGTACCTAGAAGCCGAGTGGCTGGATTTGGTTGCGCTAGTTGCTAAACATTATAAGAAACTTGCTTAAAAATGCTAAATAAGGTACGCCTACGCAATAAAATAGGAAATATGAACTGTTTTTGATTTTTTCCGACCGTGTGGGTCGATGTATATATATTTATATCTATTGTCAAATTGCAAAAGCTCCTCCTACAAAGGAGACTCTGCCAAAAATTTTTAGAAATTTTGAGAGTTAGAAATTTTTTAGAAATTTTAGTTAACAACAAAACGATTTCAAACTAGAAATAAGTATAAGGAACATATTTCATACTTATACTAACTTAAGAAGGAACGGCGAATTCTTAAATGGAAGATTGATACTACAAATATAATCTAAGATAATATTGGAATGAATAGATATTGACATTGTGTAATAAAGTCGATAAAATGTTTTGAAAGTTGTGATTGGATATTAGTGCTAAGCAGGATATGCAGGTAATCTAAAGGGAAAAGAGAATTGGCTTGTTTTCAAACGATAAAAATTTGAAATGCTCGACAAAAAGGTATGTATTTAAATTTAGTATGAAATTTGTTTGGATTTTGGATTGAGCCACTTGGCCTTTTGTTTTCTTTTTAGATTTGAGAGGCCGTAGAGCCATTTTGTAGTTGTACCGAGCTAACCGCGCAAAGGAGACGTTGGCAAAAAATTTCGGAAATTTAGAGAGTTAGAAAAAATTTTGAGAAAATTTTGATAATTCAAAATTTGGATTTAAATTGAAACTTGAATGGTTAAACAAATAGTATAGTTTGAAACTAAGGAAAGATTTGGGGAGTTAGTAAGAATAATAATGGGTCTTTTATAAAAAGATAGTTGGTAAGATGTTGAATTGTTAGAAACTGTTTGGTTTTGGAAAAAGTAAACGGGTTTTAGATCATTCTTCCTAATTAGTAATTTCGGGGACGAAATTCTTTTAAGGGGGGAGGAATGTGACGACCCGGAATTTTCGAGCATTTAAAAATCGGAATATTTAATTGATTTTAAGAATTCCATAGAGCAATTTTAACTTGAATTACGAATATCACAATTCATTTGTTAATTTAATTATTGAATTTAAATAATTTAAAATTGGATGAAATATTGAATATAGAATTTTAAGCCTATTAAAAATAATTTGATGGCTTATAAAATTTATATTGATAATACTGAAGACAATAGAAGCGTTAAGATTGAAATTAACAGTGGTCTGTTAAGTTTTGAAATTTTATCGTTTAAATTGAATTTAAAAATAGCCTTCCGAGGCACAGTCTCGGATTTCGACGAAACTAGTTCCATTGGATCCATAATATTGAGTTATTACCGGAATTCAATTTTCGTGGTATTTGGAGTTGTTGGGTGAGCGTACGATATATAAACGCCTAGAAGTTTTATTGTGACAAATTGAATTTAAATTCAATATATTCGCTTTTCTTTAATCCGACATTATGTACAACATGTCGTCTATTTGCCTCCTTCGTACCCATTTTTCTTTTCTTCCCATCTTCTCAAGTCACATTCATCGGAAGAAAAAAAGAGGAGGCCTTCGTTCGTAAGCTAATGAACGACAGGATATAACTCTTCCTTCTTCTAACACTCACGGCAATAATAATAAATAAATAAATGGCCGCATACTCTCCTTCCTTAGAATCAAAATCGTGTTCGCTCTCAATATTATTAATGGCGACTGCTCCCTAGTTACAAGTCGCGCCTCCTTGTAGATCTCAGAATCGAATCGTTTGCTGCGAACTCGATCTCGAGTTCGAGTCGAAGTCGCGAAGGAGGAAGCTCTCGTGTAAGGGCTACGTTTTGGGGTTCAGTGTCGTTCGCATGGGTGGCGTCGTGATCTTAAAGCAGAGGTGGAGGCCGCGTCTGGCGAGGGGGGGACTCATTTTATCTAGGGTTCGATTGGTGAACGACTCAGGCGATCGTGGCTAGGGTTGGGAAGCGGGGATGCTGCGTCAACCCTTGGTGACTGCGTCGGCAACCAAGTGATGTTGGGTATGTGCTCGGGTCTCGTCTCAGTAAGGTATCGTTTGTAAATTTAATAATGAAAAAAAACAAATAAATGTATATATGTATATATATATACACACATTTTAGTTTCAGTTAAATTTACAGTAAATAAGTTTTAGTTTAAAGATGTTTATATATGAAAGTATGTTTACACGGTAAATGAAAAGGGTAATGTAATTATAGATATATATGTTTTTGTTTGAAAATGTAAGCAGGAATGTATTTTCACTCAAAGAATATTGATTAGTTTTGTAAACAATTGAAAATGTAAAGTAAAGTAAATATATCTATTCACTTTTCATTTAAATATAGTGAAGACTTATTTGTTTAGTTAAATCTAATTATTTTGGTTACTAAGGAAGTTATTTAAAAGGATAACTGGTTTAAATTTAATTCTTTGATTCGAATTTAATCACTAGTTTAAAACTAAAATTTATTAGTTGATTGGATAATTTTTAGTCAAATAAATAATTTAATAAATTGTAAATATTTAAGGTTTATATAGGATTTCAAAATAAAATTTTAAATCGCATATTGTTTTAAATTTTTTGGAGTTGATGAATAAGTGATAAATTAAATAATTTGGTTATTTTAATTACTAAGGTAATTTATTTTTGGAATCTAGATAAAATCAATTTATTAGTTTAAAACCAAATGTTTAGTTTAAATTAAATTGTTGGTCAATTAAATTATTAAATAGTAAGTCATTAGCTAATTAAATTTATAAATGGAAATAAATGGCTCAAGTTATTTCAAAGTGTTAATAAATCGTATGATTGTTATACAAGGTCAAAATCTGATAGAAGCAAGCCGGGTTGGATCGAATTGCAAAACAAAATGAAAGGTGAGTTAATCTCACTCAGTTAAATTTAGATTTTAATGATTAAACTTAAATAATTGTTGGATGGTTGAATTGATTGACGTGATATAGTATGATATTTTGGAATTGGCATATTATGTTGTGCTAACATCTGTGGATGTAGGGAAAACAGGTTGGAGGGATCCAACTGGATCCCTCAACATTTATTTAAATTATGTCATACCCTCTAATGTGATTATTTTATATTCTGTGATGAATATTATTGATAATGAATATTGGATGTTATGGTTTACCTGAATATATTCCGGTGCACTAAGTTATCGAGATATACAGAATTGGGTTTTGGAAATAAAACGAAGAGAATTTGTAAGTGAAATAATTATAGAAAATTTAAATAAATTAAGAATAATAGTAGTTTTAAATTCTAATAAATAAAATTCCGTATATGGAAAGGAAATTTGAATCAACAGAAGGTTAATGAATTTTAAACTTCAGCATTATTATTTTAAAAGAACAAAACATTTGTTTAACATTTAAGATTTAAATTATTGAAAAAAAATAAAGGAGAAATTGGGAAAAACTAAAATTTGTATATTTCTGTTAAAAGATTTAAAATCAAATGGAAAATAATAACAATAATAATTAATTACATAATTAATGAATTTTGAAATAACTTGAGTAATTAAAGAAACTTATTTCAAATGGAATAAATTGTTGAGACACAGCTTCTATGAAGATTTTGATTGCTGACAACAATATAAAGGCAATCGACAAATCAAGACCTTCATATGGTTCTCTAGATTATAGATTGATTATTTGATGTTATAATAGTAATAAACTTGTTAAAATCTATCCTCAAATAAGTCATGCACAAAATATAATCAATATATATATACATTTACAGTAATGTGCACATTTATTGTGCAACTTAACAGAGACCGGTCGACCGGTCCAAAAATGAACGGTCGACCGTTCCTGTTAAATGTGCACAATAAACGTGCACACATGCACATAACGACTATATATTTAAAATCCTGTCTACCGGTCATTTTTTGACCTGTCGACCGTTTTTAAACAGAAAGCAAGTTTTCCAAAAGACACTTCTCTTCTCCAAGAGTTGCATCTCCTACCTTTCACCAATAATCACAACTCTTAATGGCAACTGTTTCACCAAGAGTTACAACTATTTCTTCTTATATATACTCATCTAAATCGTTGATTCAAACATGAATTTTTATGATTATTATATGCTTTCTCTGATCTTACTTTCTAACATTCTTGCATTCTAAAAGCACTCATTTAATTAATAGCTTATTGAATCATTGAAACTATTTTATACCTTTTGATTCAATAAGCAATATACCTTCTTTAATCTTCACAAAACATCATTCATATTCTTTGAGGATAAGATTATAGGAAGGGTGTACTACTAGTGACAAATCCGTGTTTTCAAGAACACAAGTTGTCAACAATAATTGTATTTGTTTTTGTTGAAGTCCTCGTGTTGTAAGAGGCAAGTGTTGAAGTCCTCGGTGTTGTAAGAGGCAAGTGTTGAAGTCCTCAGTGTATTAGAGGCGTGAAATCCCGTTCGGCTGTTCGGGTATTGTAAACCTGTTCCTCCGGGTAAAGCGAGGTAGTTAATAGTGAAAATCCAGATAGGAGTCTGGGACTGGACGTAGGACGGTGCTCCGAACCAGTATAAAAATCTCTGGTGTGATTTTTCTATTTTCTATTTACAATGCTATTATCATCTATTTCCGCATTTGTATTGTAATCCATATTACACGATCCGTGTATACTATACTAGCACATATAATTGTATACACACCGCACTTTCATAAATTAGGAATCAATTTGGGAAACTGAATTAAGTGACTGAGATTGGAGATTCTCCGTGAATAACCAAGTTCGTTTTCAAAGTAAATTTTTAAATATAAGTTAATAGTTTTAAAATTGTTTTAAAAGGTATGTTTTGAAAAATTTATTATTGCTAATATTTAAAGTCTATAGTAAGTATTTCCTTTTAATTTATTATGGCGGTAATTATTTAAAAAGTGATATGGTGTTTTGTTTTGTAAAAGTGAAAATCTAGTTTTATATTTTATTAAGTAACTTCATTTTCAAATATTCATATAGTATGTATTTTTAACAAATTATTGAAGTAGTTTTAATTTAAATATTTAAAAAGTTTATATTTCAAAGTAAAGTGTTTTAAATTATTTTTAAAATCTAGTTTTGTGCTTGGTGATTTCAGAGAAGATAGAAAATAGTTGGGAAAGTTTATTCTGAAAGAAAGAGGGTTTTGAAACTATTTTCAAAGGACTGAAAATATAAATATATCTTGTGAAGATATTTTTGGGATTAATAAATAATTTGAAAAATTATTGGTTGATGGTTGTTTGTGAATATTAATTGATAGTTAAATATCCGACTATCAATATTGGCCAAATGCGCTGATCGTTTCGAAGAGACCGGGATCGAGATTAATTTCTCGAAAACCACTTCGATCTGGTTTGTACGTTTCGTGAAAACGATTTTGGATTCGAAGATGGAGAAGTGAAGTGCAAGGGCTAGTCGCTACTAATCCTGAGGATATTTCCAAAATGGATGTAGTAGGAATAGTGCCTTCGGTTCTGTTCGAACCCGGGATGGACTCGTATGGATGAATGCTTGCGAAACATCATCAGGTGGACGATGGGCATTCTAAGAGATATGTTCTTAAAGGTAACGCTTAGCCTCAAGCCTCATCAAATGGGAATGACTGAAAATCAGGGGTTATGCAGCAAGGCTAGGTGGGTAGCACCCAAACAGGGTGAGGTCATCCCAGTCTAGATGTCCCTTTTTATTTCGGCTTAGTGGGCGGTTGCTGTTCACAACCACGGGGTGATCTCACTCGGGTTTATCCAATAAGGGATAGTCCCGGCCTTGTGTTGTAGAGGAGCGGGCGTACTCCTCGGTACGGTGATCTAGGCCCCGTACTGTAATAGGTGGTACCCCAGTGCCTAGTCATTGTTGGAAATCCATTCTCCCTACGAGCCTTGTACGAGTTTTGTTTGTATTACCCACTCTGTGGCTAGTAGATGGAATTTAATGAATGTAACAATTTCGGCTATTTTATAAGTATTTGTATATAGACCCTATTATAATATCAGAGGATTTCTATAAAAATTGTTTTAGCTATCGTAAGATAAAAACCCGACATGTTTATTTGTGGCGTGGTCTTACGAGATGCTTTTGTTTTCAAAGGATTTTTGAAACTTTAATAATCAATTGGGTGTGATTTTCTTACGCTGGTATTCCAGACCTACTCGGGTATTATTTAACTATAATGCTCGGGTCAGACCGAGTATTATAGGATACAGGATGATGCTATGGAGCTCAGGAGACGAGCAAGATGACGATACGTACTCCCGTACTTGTTTATATACATATATTCCGCCGTGTTGAGTTGTTGTGTATCCATTTGTATGATATTGATGCTGAGTTGTGATTGATGTACTCTAGTGATGTAATATATAAACAGAGATATTTAAGTTTTGAGTAAAGAGTATTTATTATCTGTTATATTTTCTTCCGCTGCGATGGTTAGATTCTGTTATGATTTTCTGTTTTCTTCTTCTACCTCTTCTTCTTTAACCCCAATGGTTCGTATTTCTGTACAACTTGAGTTGATTTAAGTAAAATAGTGTTGACTCAAGGGGTACGGATTTGCGGGCTATTAGATTTGGCGTGTTAATATGTGGTGATAAATCTGAAACAAAGTCTCGGTACATTTCTTACAATGCCTACACGTGTTAAGGCAAGTGAACACTTATTCTTGGAGCATTGCATGCTAGAGTTGGCTATTCTATAATTTGTCTCAGGGTACAAGAAAATGTGTATGTCAAATTGCCGGTGGCATGACTTTGCTTCAGGTATGAAATAAATGAAAAAATTAATCGTAAAGCTTGTATTTATATTTGATGTTTCATGTATAGTTTTGGATATATGAGCACTTTCCAATTTTGAGACGACATAATTGTAGTGCACTTACACAACTTGGAGAACCAATGTCATCTTTTTGTTTTGCGATGGAAATAAATAACAACCGGTTTACGATTTGGTCGCTCTTAGAGAGAAGATTGATTACCTTCAAGTTAATGATATTGTTTGGAAATGTTTGAAGGATATGAGAGATCACTACTCATTTCAACAATATGCATTATACAATGGTCTAATTGTGTGTTTTAAAGTTGTTGAGTTGTATCTTCCGCAAAGAGTCCTTCGTCAATTAGGCTATGTTTAACCAATACCTGTATCCAATTTGGCTTTAGAGACCAATACCTGTATCTTCCGCAAAGTGTTTTAAAGTGATACTTTCGATCATTTCAAATCTTTCGTTAAAAGAATTCAAAAATCAAAAGGGATTAAAGTTAAAAATATAAGAAGTGATCATGGCGGAGAGTTTGAAAATAATGAATTTGAACATTTTTGTACAAAGAAAGGTATATATCATAATTTTTCGTTTCCCAGAACTCCACAACAAAACGGAGTAGTAGAACGAAAGAACCGAACTTTACAAGAATGTGCAAGAACATTATTGAATGGAACCACCTTACCAAAACATTTCTGGGCAGAAGCTGTCGCAACTGCCTGTTATGTTTTAAATCGTGTGTCCATAAGACCTCTTACCAAGAATACTCCTTATGAATTGTTTAACAAGAGAAAGCCCAAAATCTCATACTTCAAAGTTTTTGGTTCTAAGTGCTTTATTTTAAATACGAAAGACCAGCTTGGAAAATTCGATCCAAAAGCCGATGAAGGAATATTTGTCGGTTATTCGGAACGAAGTAAGGCCTATCGGATATTTAATAAACGAACCAAAACTATTGAAGAATCACTTCATGTATCTTTTGATGAAATCTATCAGCATCCTCGCACAATATCAGATGATGACGAATCAATAGTCATTAATAATCCAATCATCTCAAATACTGATTCTGACTCAGAAGTAATTATTGAGAATGCTCCTCAAATATGTGAATTACAAACACCACCAAGAATATTAAGAGACCATCCGGCCCAAAATATAATAGGTGAAATAACATCACATGTCAGAACAAGGAGTCAACTCAATCAAATGGGTCATGTCGCTTTTCTCTCAAATATCGAACCTAAGAATCCAAAAGAAGCTGCTACAGATGATTACTGGATCATTGCCATGCAGGAAGAACTAAATCAGTTTGAGCGCAATGACGTTTGGGAACTTGTTCCAAGACCAACTGACCAGTCAGTAATTGGTACTAAATGGGTCTATAAAAATAAGGCTGACGAACAAGGAAATATCACCAAAAATAAAGCAAGATTAGTAGCACAAGGATACAATCAAGAAGAAGGTATCGATTATGAAGAAACTTTTGCACCAGTTGCTCGACTAGAAGCTATTAGAATTCTATTATCTTTTGCTTGTCATCATAATTTCAAACTTTATCAGATGGATGTCAAAAGTGCTTTTCTCAATGGATTTATCAAAGAGAATGTCTATGTCGAACAACCTCCTTTATTCGTACATGAAAAATATCCTGACCATGTGTTCAAACTTAAGAAAGCTCTGTATGGTTTTAAAACAAGCACCTCGTGCTTGGTATGAACGATTACGTAGCTATCTTATTAATTCAGGATTTGAAATAGGCAAAGTCGATCAAACTTTGTTTATTAAACATTCTCGAAAAGATATTCTGGTTATCCAAATATATGTAGACGATATCATCTTTGGTTCAACAAACGATAAACTCTGCAAGGAATTTGCAAGTATTATGACCAAAGAATTCGAAATGTCTCATATGGGAGAACTATCTTATTTTCTTGGACTTCAAATCAAACAACTCTCAAACGGTATTTTTATCAATCAAGAAAAATACTGTGAAAATCTTATCAAACGCTTCGGATTACAAAATACATGTGGTAAACCAACTCCTATGAGTACAACTACACATCTTGAAAAAGATGAAAGTGGTAAGAATGTTGACCAGAAATTATATCGAAGCATGATTGGTTCTCTTCTTTATCTTACAGCTAGTCGTCCAGATATATTAATGAGTGTTTGTTTATGTGCTCGTTTTCAAGCCGATCCAAAGGAATCACATTTACGAGCAGTGAAACGTATAATTCGTTATCTTAACAATACCAAAGATTTTGGTCTTTTCTATCCAAAAGAATGTCCATTTGAATTAGTATCATATAGTGATGCTGATTTTGGTGGCTCACGAACGGATAGAAAAAGTACAAGTGGTACGTGCCATTTTATTGGAAAATCACTTGTCTCTTGGTTTAGTAAGAAACAGAATTGTGTTTCACTATCAACATGTGAAGCTGAATATATATCAGCGGCTCTCGCTTGTACTCAAGTACTATATATGCAACAGACACTTCAAGATTTTGATATTCATTTATCAAATTCTATTATATACTGTGATAACACAAGTGCTATAAATCTTTCTAAAAATCCAGTGAATCACTCTCGAACTAAACACATTGATATCCGTCATCATTTTCTTCGAGATAATATTGAAAAAGGAAATATATGTCTTGAATATGTTCATACTGACAATCAATTAGCCGATATTTTCACTAAGCCTTTACTTGAATCTAGTTTTATTAAACTACGAAGAGAGCTTGGCTTAGTATCTCGGAAAGATCTAGAATAGAATAAATTATTCACATTCTTAAACTATATGTTTTAATATGATAACAATCTTAAAATTCAGAACTAGAAACCAACTCTAGCTATTTTTAAACCAAATATTATAAACCTTTGTTTATGTTTACGGTCAATTCTTTCTACCAAATTTTATCCACAAGTTCTTTTGCAAATTTTTCCTATATAAACTTATGAAAACTACATCTCTAATCATTCCTTTCTTTGCTGAAAATTATACTCACCATTAACAAGCTATCATGGCACACATTTGTGACAAATGCGCACAAGAATCCCATATTTCAATCACAAGCTCGGAGTCGGAGGAGAATTACTCTCCGACTACACCGAAACAGAAACCGGAGTGCAATCACTTTTGTTCTCGCACTCCTGGTCATACGCCATCATCTAAACGTGTAAAGAAAGCACTATTTTGCTCTCCACGCACGAAGGCACAAATCGATGAGATACATCACTACCAAAAGCATCAAATCGACCTACAGAGACAATTGCATTATGGACAAAACCAACTCTATCATGAACAACAACGTACGTCGGCACGTTTATCCGTCTTAGAAAGAATGGCATCGTTCTTCTGCGGATCAAACAAGCACGATGTTCATGAACCAATGCCATACAAGCCATCAACTTCAACAACTCCAAACTCTTGGGATAGAAATTATAATGAGAACGAAGGAGCTCGAAATAACTGGAGTCCATGGGCTAAACGCATTGAAGACAACAAAAATTCTAATGACAACTCTACTTCTCATTAGAATTCCATAATGTATATTGTTTTGTTTTCATATATTGTTTGTAATAACATATATTCTGTAATAATAATATGATATATAATATATACAATCGATTTTTTTTTTCAAAAAATTTTGCGAAAACAATCAGTTTTCAACACAGAGCAAAACCGGTCGACCACCGTAATTTCTACCGGTCGACCAAAAAGGTTCTCGGGTTGAAAACGGTCGACCGGTAAAAATTAGGCGGTCGACCGGTCGAGCATTTTACAGTTTTTTTTATACACTCCACGTATATATTTTTACCCCACACTCATTTCTTTCTACTTCCTACTGAAAGCTTTCCCAATTCCCAAACCCTAGTTCATATTTCTCAAGCTCCAAAACTCCCAAATCCTCATCAATGGCTCCACCACAAAAGAAATCAAAGAAAAGAGCATCTTCAGAATCTTCATCTCTAACTCTCTCTGCCAGAAAGTGGCTTGAAACTCCAGTTGCCGTAACTCGATGGAATCAAATGACAAATTATAAGTTCCATCCGGGCTCATTCATCAAATTCGAAGACTCCACTTCATACGGTATTCGTCGTTTAGCAAACAATTCCAATATTTCTCCTCTAATAGATTTTTCAGATAATAGTGTAGAAATTAATCACTTAATGATTAAATTATTCTACGCAAATATGAATTTAGAAGAATATACACCGGATAATCCAAATGGAGTTATTTGGTCGGTAGTTTGCGGCAAACGAATTTATCTTACTCATGATAGAATAGCTTCTATTCTTGGAATACCAAATCGAGGTGAAGAATTTTCATCGACATTTTGTGAAGTATTCACCCGAAATAGCACTAGCCATAAGTTTATAGAAGATAATAGTGACGGCACCAAATCGATTGGGCTACGACCGACAGCAAGGCTATTACATCGTGTCTTGATGCACTCTCTATTTCCTCGATTAGGAAATTATGATGCCGTCTACAAGGAAAATTTCAAGGCTCTTTATGCTATATACGGGGAAATCGAAATCAACTGGGCTCACATGATTTTCGATGAAATTTTAAAAGTGAATAACTCCACTCGACCTCATTTCTTCTATAATGAGTATGTTATGCGCATATTGCTAGCATGTGGAGTAACAGCCCCTGATTCAGCAACATCTACACCAAAATGCATTGACTCCACTACCATCAAGCGCATGAAACTTCCTCCTCCCTATGTTCAGATTATGCCATTCGAACAATGGCAACAACGAGGTACACAAGCACAACAAGCTCCATCTTCGCGACCTCGTTCCGGAGAAGTTAGGTTGTTGAAATCTAAGTCGTCTACAAGAGAATCTCTTGAAACCATCGCTCGTAATCAATTCTTACTTGAAGCGAGACTCAAACGTATGGATTCAAAAATTGACAAACGATTCAACAAGGTCAAGTCTTTCTTCAGTGCTATATGGGATGCTATATCATGTAGCACATCTGTCTTTACCCAACATCAAGACCCCGGAAAGCGTCCGGCTCCTCCCACTTTCACTTGGTCAACATCCGAGGAATCTGCTGGTACAAGCGGACAAGGTCATGGAGAGACGTCTAGAGGTGATAACGATGACGATGATGACGATGACGATGATGACGATGATGATGATGATGAAGATGATGAGGAGGAAATTCAGTCGGACTAAAGCTAGTTTGTTTATTTTTTTTTTGTCCTTTAAAAACATTTGTGACACTTGTACTAATTAGTGTCCATCTTTTTTAGTGAACTTTGGCATGTATGGTAGTTTCAAAACATCTTGTGTTTGAATGTGTGTTATGCATTGTTCTTTTTGGTTCATATTCTTTTTTGTTTACTCCTTTTTGTCGATGACAAAGGGGGAGAAAGGTGCTAATAATTGTTTGCAAGGAGAAAGGTGCTAATAATTGTCTGCAGGAAATCACATATTCAGGGGGAGACTCAATACTTTAATTATATATTGTCATCAATCAAAAAGGGGGAGAATGTTGAGACACAGCTTCTATGAAGATTTTGATTGCTGACAACAATATAAAGGCAATCGACAAATCAAGACCTTCATATGGTTCTCTAGATTATAGATTGATTATTTGATGTTATAATAGTAATAAACTTGTTAAAATCTATCCTCAAATAAGTCATGCACAAAATATAATCAATATATATATACATTTATAGTAATGTGCACATTTATTGTGCAACTTAACAGAGACCGGTCGACCGGTCCAAAAATGAACGGTCGACCGTTCCTGTTAAATGTGCACAATAAACGTGCACACATGCACATAACGACTATATATTTAAAATCCTGTCTACCGGTCATTTTTTGACCTGTCGACCGTTTTTAAACAGAAAGCAAGTTTTCCAAAAGACACTTCTCTTCTCCAAGAGTTGCATCTCCTACCTTTCACCAATAATCACAACTCTTAATGGCAACTGTTTCACCAAGAGTTACAACTATTTCTTCTTATATATACTCATCTAAATCGTTGATTCAAACATGAATTTTTATGATTATTATATGCTTTCTCTGATCTTACTTTCTAACATTCTTGCATTCTAAAAGCACTCATTTAATTAATAGCTTATTGAATCATTGAAACTATTTTATACCTTTTGATTCAATAAGCAATATACCTTCTTTAATCTTCACAAAACATCATTCATATTCTTTGAGGATAAGATTATAGAAAGGGTGTACTACTAGTGACAAATCCGTGTTTTCAAGAACACAAGTTGTCAACAATAATTGTATTTGTTTTTGTTGAAGTCCTCGTGTTGTAAGAGGCAAGTGTTGAAGTCCTCGGTGTTGTAAGAGGCAAGTGTTGAAGTCCTCAGTGTATTAGAGGCGTAAAATCCCGTTCGGCTGTTCGGGTATTGTAAACCTGTTCCTCCGGGTAAAGCGAGGTAGTTAATAGTGAAAATCCAGATAGGAGTCTGGGACTGGACGTAGGACGGTGCTCCGAACCAGTATAAAAATCTCTGGTGTGATTTTTCTATTTTCTATTTACAATGCTATTATCATCTATTTCCGCATTTGTATTGTAATCCATATTACACGATCCGTGTATACTATACTAGCACATATAATTGTATACACACCGCACTTTCATAAATTAGGAATCAATTTGGGAAACTGAATTAAGTGACTGAGATTGGAGATTCTCCGTGAATAACCAAGTTCGTTTTCAAAGTAAATTTTTAAATATAAGTTAATAGTTTTAAAATTGTTTTAAAAGGTATGTTTTGAAAAATTTATTATTGCTAATATTTAAAGTCTATAGTAAGTATTTCCTTTTAATTTATTATGGCGGTAATTATTTAAAAAGTGATATGGTGTTTTGTTTTGTAAAAGTGAAAATCTAGTTTTATATTTTATTAAGTAACTTCATTTTCAAATATTCATATAGTATGTATTTTTAACAAATTATTGAAGTAGTTTTAATTTAAATATTTAAAAAGTTTATATTTCAAAGTAAAGTGTTTTAAATTATTTTTAAAATCTAGTTTTGTGCTTGGTGATTTCAGAGAAGATAGAAAATAGTTGGGAAAGTTTATTCTGAAAGAAAGAGGGTTTTGAAACTATTTTCAAAGGACTGAAAATATAAATATATCTTGTGAAGATATTTTTGGGATTAATAAATAATTTTAAAAATTATTGGTTGATGGTTGTTTGTGAATATTAATTGATAGTTAAATATCCGACTATCAATATTGGCCAAATGCGCTGATCGTTTCGAAGAGACCGGGATCGAGATTAATTTCTCGAAAACCACTTCGATCTGGTTTGTACGTTTCGTGAAAACGATTTTGGATTCGAAGATGGAGAAGTGAAGTGCAAGGGCTAGTCGCTACTAATCCTGAGGATATTTCCAAAATGGATGTAGTAGGAATAGTGCCTTCGGTTCTGTTCGAACCCGGGATGGACTCGTATGGATGAATGCTTGCGAAACATCATCAGGTGGACGATGGGCATTCTAAGAGATATGTTCTTAAAGGTAACGCTTAGCCTCAAGCCTCATCAAATGGGAATGACTGAAAATCAGGGGTTATGCAGCAAGGCTAGGTGGGTAGCACCCAAACAGGGTGAGGTCATCCCAGTCTAGATGTCCCTTTTTATTTCGGCTTAGTGGGCGGTTGCTGTTCACAACCACGGGGTGATCTCACTCGGGTTTATCCAATAAGGGATAGTCCCGGCCTTGTGTTGTAGAGGAGCGGGCGTACTCCTCGGTACGGTGATCTAGGCCCCGTACTGTAATAGGTGGTACCCCAGTGCCTAGTCATTGTTGGAAATCCATTCTCCCTACGAGCCTTGTACGAGTTTTGTTTGTATTACCCACTCTGTGGCTAGTAGATGGAATTTAATGAATGTAACAATTTCGGCTATTTTATAAGTATTTGTATATAGACCCTATTATAATATCAGAGGATTTCTATAAAAATTGTTTTAGCTATCGTAAGATAAAAACCCGACATGTTTATTTGTGGCGTGGTCTTACGAGATGCTTTTGTTTTCAAAGGATTTTTGAAACTTTAATAATCAATTGGGTGTGATTTTCTTACGCTGGTATTCCAGACCTACTCGGGTATTATTTAACTATAATGCTCGGGTCAGACCGAGTATTATAGGATACAGGATGATGCTATGGAGCTCAGGAGACGAGCAAGATGACGATACGTACTCCCGTACTTGTTTATATACATATATTCCGCCGTGTTGAGTTGTTGTGTATCCATTTGTATGATATTGATGCTGAGTTGTGATTGATGTACTCTAGTGATGTAATATATAAACAGAGATATTTAAGTTTTGAGTAAAGAGTATTTATTATCTGTTATATTTTCTTCCGCTGCGATGGTTAGATTCTGTTATGATTTTCTGTTTTCTTCTTCTACCTCTTCTTCTTTAACCCCAATGGTTCGTATTTCTGTACAACTTGAGTTGATTTAAGTAAAATAGTGTTGACTCAAGGGGTACGGATTTGCGGGCTATTAGATTTGGCGTGTTAATATGTGGTGATAAATCTGAAACAAAGTCTCGGTACATTTCTTACAATGCCTACACGTGTTAAGGCAAGTGAACACTTATTCTTGGAGCATTACATGCTAGAGTTGGCTATTCTATAATTTGTCTCAGGGTACAAGAAAATGTGTATGTCAAATTGCCGGTGGCATGACTTTGCTTCAGGTATGAAATAAATGAAAAAATTAATCGTAAAGCTTGTATTTATATTTGATGTTTCATGTATAGTTTTGGATATATGAGCACTTTCCAATTTTGAGACGACATAATTGTAGTGCACTTACACAACTTGGAGAACCAATGTCATCTTTTTGTTTTGCGATGGAAATAAATAACAACCGGTTTACGATTTGGTCGCTCTTAGAGAGAAGATTGATTACCTTCAAGTTAATGATATTGTTTGGAAATGTTTGAAGGATATGAGAGATCACTACTCATTTCAACAATATGCATTATACAATGGTCTAATTGTGTGTTTTAAAGTTGTTGAGTTGTATCTTCCGCAAAGAGTCCTTCGTCAATTAGGCTATGTTTAACCAATACCTGTATCCAATTTGGCTTTAGAGACCAAAAAAATGGAAGCGACGGAAAAATCATCCAACGCAGCATATTTTAAGTAGGAAATTTCAATTAAAGTGAGTAGAGAAATCATCTTTTGAATGAGAGTCTAACGTCACACTGTGCCACACAGCCTTAGAATTGTGATGCAATGTATAGGCAGGTATAAATCTATTTCATATCCCGTTGTTGCCAATCCACAAACACGATTTACCAAGCCCATGCAAGTTAGTGAAAACAATTCGCTAGTTGTCTGCATTATAAGTCCATACACATTGCAAACTTCATTAGATCTTGTACTCCTACCGACTCAATATCCCAAGTGCACGAAAGGGTAGAACGAATTATAGAAAACGAGCCATATGATATTTTAAGCAAACACGAACAAGTGAATGTACAAGAAGTTGAACAAGTGGTACGATCTAAGGCGAAGAAGATCACGAACAAAAAGGATGGTGAAGGAGCAAAAAAACATGGAAAGAGGGATGTGAGCAAAAAGAATAAAACTTGAAGTAAAGAATGGTCGTAAGTTTATTTTGGTGTGGTGGTATGTTATGGTTATTTGCCATGTTTAGTGCACATCAATGTATGATTTCTGTAAACTGTTGCGGTTGACTTATGGGTTTGTTTTGGGAATGTATGATGGTGAAACTGACTTTTTTGTGAATATATCTTGTTGTGCCTACTTGGTTATTATTGTAGTTGTTTGTTGATACTTGGTTATTGTTACTGTTGTTCATATTTAGTTATTGTTGTAGCTGTTTTGATGATAGTTGGTCATTGTTGTTTTGTTTTGTTGGTGACATTTGGTTATGGTTTATGTAAATTGTTTTGTTGATTACATTATACTTGTTTTGTTGATAATGACTTGGTTTTGTGAATGTAGTCAACAGTAACAGAAGGAAGTGCAATGACTTGTTGTTATTATTCATGGTTGTGGTCAATGTGTATAGATTCATGGCTGTGGTCAATAGCATGGAATCATATGATTCATAAGGAAATGATGTTGTGATGAATGTGTGTAGATGGAAGTAATTTAATGAAGCACATTAGCAGTGCTTCAGAAATTCGACATTACCTTGTCGAACTTGATTAATGTACGAGGAACGGATGACATTAGCAATTTCGATATACATTGGTTGAGTTAGGATGACAAATACGATGTCTTTCTGTCGAACTGACCGTAAACTTTCGACAATGATATGCTTATGTCGAATTGACATAGAACGGATGATGGTGTACCATCAAAATGAAGTGTTACACATTTGAGCACTTAAATTCGATGCCCTATTGTCGATTTACTTAAATTCATATAATTGTTTAATGTTGAAACTTCTTTTATTTGGTGATGTTCTACTTTCGAATGTTAGTCAACATAGAATCAAAGCCAATGTGATGGAAATTCAAGTTTCAATATAAGTGGGTCGAGTTAGGATGATAATACAGCGCTTTGGCATCGAATAGACCCTAAACTTTAGGGGAAGATATGTTTTTGTCGAATTGACATAAAACTGACGATGGTGCACCATCAAATAGAGCATTACACCTTTGAGCACTTTAATTTGATGCCTGTTGTTGATATATTTAAATTCATACGATTGTTTAATGCCAAAATTGCTTTTATTTGGTGATATTCTACCGCCGAAAACATATTCAACATATTCAACATAGAAATCAAGCAATCAAGCAAAATATAGTAATCGGAGAAAATATATTCATCATATTCAAACATAGAAATCAAGCTAAATCAAACTAGAAATGGTAGTCAACATATTCACATATTCTAAATAATATTTTCAACATATTCAAGTAGATAGTGAATGTAGAAAGCTAAAATGATATTCAAGTAGATAGTTAATAACATACTCAACATACTCAAATGCATATTATGTTAGTCCGTGAGATGATGGTTTTGATGACAACAACCTTAGAATAGATTATAAAATATAAATACTCACAGTATAAGTTTAGATATATATGTATATGCAGGATTTAACCATACAGGTACCAAGAATGAAGACTGCATAGTATAAAGATTCAAGATATCAAGATTGAAGACTCATGAGTATCAAGATTATCAAGAGTTCAAGAATTCAAGTAATTTATTCTTTAATTAGAAATTTTGTTAAAACTCCTAGAAAAGCACTGACATCTTAAAATCCAATTTATTCGTGGAATGAAATCCACTTCAAGCCCATTAAAGGGATGGAACCCTAAGTAGGATGGAACCTACGAAAAATTTAGTGGACATTGTTTTGTATCCGCTAACTTTTTATTCAAAATGATTTTTCAAAATTACATCCTGTTTTCAAAATGATTTCAAAACCTTCCTTTTAAAAACATCAAAAACATCTATCCTGATTTCAAATACTTTTAGCCATGAAATTACTTTTATTTTATATTAAAACTATTTTAAACTTTATAAATATACTTAACTGTAGTTAAAATTCATAAGTAAATATAGAGAATAATATTATAGAATTTTACTATAATTTTATATTTAAATCTAATTATAAATATTTAAAAGTTAAATATATTATATTTAAAAGATAGTTTAAAATCAGGAGTAATTTGACTTCGAAATTAAAGATTATTTTGAGGCTAAAAGTATTTGAAATCAGGATAGATGTTTTTGATATTTTTAAAAGAAAGGTTTTGAAATCATTCTGAAAACAAGATATAATTTTGAAAAATCATTTTGAATAAAAAGTTAGCAGATACAAAACAATGTTCCATTAGATTTTTCGTAGGTTCCATCCTACTTAGGGTTCCATCCCTTTAACGGGCTCGAAGTGGATTCCATTTCACGAATAAATTGGATTTTAAGATGTCAGTGCTTTTCTAGGAGTTTTAACATTTCTAATTAAAAAATAAATTACTTGAATTCTTGAAATCTTGATAATCTTGATACTCATGAGTCTTCAATCTTGATATCTTGAATCTCTATACTGTACAGTCTTCATTCTTGGTACCTACATGGTTAAATCCTGCATATACATATATATCTAAACTGATACTGTTAGTATTTATATTTTATAATCTATTCTTAGGTTCTTGTCATCAAAACCATCATCTCACGGACTAACAATCTCCCCCTTTTTGATGATGACAACCTTTGTTTATAAAATATTACTTCTATCCTAATAACTCCCCCTTAATCTATGCCCAACTACCCTATTTTATACTTCTTCCCCTTTGCCATCAACAAAAAAATAACTCTAAACTATATAACACCAAACTATATAACTCTCACTCATTATTGTACTAAAATACCTTCATTAATAAACTTAGAAATGGAATAATTAAGAGATAATCATATTGATAGTCGCAATAATGAATCAAAGATTATATATATATATATCAATGTATAATTATATATGTTTTGTACAACAAAAATCAATCCACATGAAATATCAATCAATATCAAACCAAGCCAAAGCAAATGAAATCAAGTCAATCAAAGCAAACAATTCAAACAAAGCAACCAAATAAAATTAAACGTTACGAACAACTTCCACCCATCCTTCTTCTCCAAAGATAGGGTCTGTCTTAATAGCATCCCAATTTTCATTGTCGTTGGTGAGAGAGACTGGAGGATGTGCTCCGTTATCATCCTTGTGTAGGGAGGAAATCATCCATCGTATTGCATCGAAATGCCTTTCTTGCTCCTTGATCATCTGCATTTGGCCCAATTCTATGTATCGCTGGTTACGAAGAATGAACGAGAGAATATTCTTAAACGAATTAAGAGTTTCTTCAAGATTTTCGGATAAGTTACGAATTGGATTGCCATATTTGGATTTGTGAGAAGAATGAGAGATAGAGTAGATAAGAAATAGTTTTCAGTGATGAATTCTGGAAGAAATAGGTATTTATAGGTGTAGAAATTCGTTTGAAATGAATAGATATATGGTAAATATTCAAATTTCAAATTAAAAATGAATTGTCATTTCTGACCTGTACATGTCGACATGGTCACAAGGGGTATGTCGACATGGTGTAGTGAAATTTCATAGGGGGTATGTCGACATGGTGTAGTGAAATTTGATGGTCTATTTTTTATTTTGTGAATAACTGTGTATATAGATTTATATAATATACTAACATTTATTCTGGAGATAAGATAAGCTAGATAACAGAAAGGAAATTCTATTTCATTTCATACTAAGACGATACGACGATTAATCACAAAGAACTACACGAACAATCAAATCGAAATAAACTAAAACTAATACAATGAGATACGATAAGGTAGAACTAATTAGAGGATGATGATGATGAAGAAAGTCCAAGTTTCTTGCTGACTTTGGAAATGAACTTGTTCATGTTGGATGAAATTTTGTCCAACTTCTTACTAACGGATCGTTTAAGAATCCGTTGATTCTCAACAATCGTCTTTTGGTTTTTGAGAAGGGTTTTGTTGGATGGATTAGGAGGATAGTCGATTGTTTCCAAAGAAGTTTCACCTTCTTCTTCAATTTCCATTTCATCCCTTTCTTCTTCTTCTTCCTCTTCCTCTTCTTCCATTTCCTCATGAGCCAAACGCTCTTCCTTTTCGGCAAGAGTCTCATAAGGTTGAAAAACAAATGGAATTTTCATAAGCGAAATTTTGGAATGATTGAAAACTTTTCTAGAAACAATTCTTCGCCTTTGAAATCCACTCCAAAATAGTTAAAAATCCGAGTGAGATAAATTCCATGATACAAAGTGTTCTCACCCATTTCAAGATTTTTAGGACGTAGTTCAACCAAAATAACTTGTGCCCAATTAATGTCATAATTTCCAAAAATAGCAAAAAGTGCTTTGCAAACTTTTGAAGTAGGATTGTTAAAGTTTCCCGATCTTGGGATCAAAGTATGTTGCAAAAGAAGGTTATTCTCTATATTTACTTATGAATTTTAACTATAGTTAAGTATATTTAGAAATTTTAAAATAGTTTTAGTATAAAATAAAAGTTATTTTCAAAGAAAATCAAAAGACCAAAAAATCCTTTGGGATGTCGACATGCCTAAGTACCCCATGTCGACATGGTGTCAGTTGGTTTCAAAATTCAAATTTCAAAAGAAGTGTCTATTCGCCATAACTCTTCACGAATGGACATGGTTGTTGTTCTTCTATAAATAGGGGTTAGTTTCAACGAATTTGATATCAGATTTTCTAGTTTTTCACTCCTCTTCTTCTTTCACATTTCTATATACATATTCTTATCATTACTCTATCGAAATCAACATTGAATCTAACTAGATTAACTCTGGTTTGATCCTCTATCACTATCTCAACAAGATCCTCAGTGCTATTTAGAGTTATAGGCTTTTTGTAATCAACTTGGCGAGAAAAGGTGTGATTGTAGCCTTGGAAATTAATCAAGCGAGATAAGGTATGATTGTAGCCTTCAGAAATCAATTGGGTGAACTTGTTGCTCGGGAAATCAAGTATCTCTACCCAGAGAATTGTGATTCTGGAGGGTGTACCTCGTTGCCTTGAAATCGAGGGTGTAATTGTAAAGATTGCTTTTGAAAGGAAATCCATACTTGTGTGCGGGACTGGATGTAGGGTAACTCCGAACCAGTATAAAATCCAGTGTGTTCTATCCTTTACTGCTTTTACTTTATATTTGCATTTGTGTTTGATTCTGTGATCATATCTGTGTCTGAATATTGCATACATTTGTGTTTAAATTAATAAAAACTAAAAAGTTTTAACAATTCTCTAAAACACTATTCACCGCCCTCTAGTGTTTATCCTTAGCATTAAGATCCTTAATCCGCATTTCTCACATATTCTACTGTATGCATGCAATCAAAGAGTATGCCAAAATTACTTACATTTAGCATTTCCATACAATTACTTATATATTCAAAGCTACTTTACTTACTAAAATCTACTTCAATTACATTGTCTTCGTCTTCACTGTCCTCCATAAAGGCTAGGTACTTATTCGTTGTTTTCATTTAAGGTTTGACCCAGTCTTCTGTGTTAATGTTGTAAAATTATTGAAATGTAAAATGCAGAGTATGAGATAAAGGAGAGTCTGTATAGAGTGTAATATTAACAAAATGCGAATTGGCTAAATGGTCCATAACTATCATCCTATTTTTGTTTAACAAACTCGGACGAACTGTAGTGGGGACAAATGTACAGCTCATTTGCTTGCTTAACAATTCAACAACAATGCCAAACGTTTCAGCCATAATAAATCTAGATTCTGGCATCTGCATCCATTCACTAAACCCAATAGTATTTGTTCATTGTAACCTAGTTTTTACTTCTTCATAACGACGGTCATTCTACCTTTTTTGTACATCTCAGAATTTAGTATTAAATTGTCAATCATAGACTCTCGAACAAACTTACAAGAACTTTCAGGTCTTCGATTGTGGAGATTCAATTGGTTAACCACAACCCAATAACCACAATTACCATCACTAGGTATGTCATCTAAACCAACTATGTACGACCGCATACATTCGGGCATTTGCAACAAATACTAGTCGTCAACTTCATTGTTCTTCGGTACTTTATTTTTTATACCTTTTTTTATACAAAGGAATTAAAGTGAGATTTGAGTCACAGGATAACGACGCTTCAACATGTTCAAAATAAGAAGGGTCGTGTTTAGTTGACTTATCTTTTTTTGAAAGTCTTCTTTTTTTGATAGTTTCTGTGGGGAGTTCTAAAATAGCGGTTGTCTCAGGGAATGCTAACACTTTCAACTTTTGTTGTATAGAACTCTCATGTTATCAAGAGCTTCATCATGCCTACTTTTCAAAGCTTGAATTTCGCGAAAGTCAAGGAAAGCAAAAGTTGCACGATGGATTGTTGAAGGAGTGCAAGATAATTGCTTCCAATAAGAGTCTGTCGAACTAAGAGGTATGTAACCATGTGAATATGCGAAATCTGCAAGCATATGTGCAAGTGGTAATCCATTTACTTTCCACAAAACACAACCACAAGTCTCGATACTCAATCCACCATTTCTAGTGCTACCCAATTCTTTCATTATAAATCGAAAGCTTTGTGAGATACAAATCCTAAAAGTTTTTTAAACATAGGTTCATTTTAAAATCGATGAATTGTCCTCGAAGTACTTGTCTTGAAGGCATGTTCAATTTCAACTAATTCATTCTTCGTACTATATGCATTTATCAACATTGTACAAATCCGCCCTCTGTTGAATCAAAATAAAATTTCAAATGGTGGTGTATACTTTTAACTATGCTAATTGATACATTAACATGGTGTTTTATTTTGTTGGTCCAAGCCAAAAAAAACATCTCTATATTTACTCAACCAATTTTACTGACGTACATAACTAATTTTTTTGTTTCACAAGCCATTCATCTCGAACAAGGCTAAGTTCCGATGGAACTCTTCTTCAGACAACGAGTTGATTACAATAATCTAACCATTCCAAAACAATTCATATTCCTTTTTCCTTTCCTCATCCACCAAACCTATCTCCCTATTTCCAATCAAAACTCGTTTCTTGTTAAAAAAAATTGGCTCTCATTTCGCTTGATTTTTTTTTGAAATATGTAACGCACAAAAAATGTGACGTACGGTTGGAAATATATTTGCTACTAGATTTACAAGAGCAATTTTTGCATTTGTTATAATAATATCTGGAATTTCTTTGTCTCTGTACATTTTTCTCATACATTCTAGAGCCCATATATACGATTATGTAGTCTCCCGACTTATAAAAGCAAGTGCAGTTGTAAATGATGCCCCCATGGATGCTTGTGACACTATGTGAAAACATGGTAACTTGTAACGATTTGTCTTGAATGTGAAATCCAAGAACAATATTTGATGAAAATACTTAGCAAGGACATCACATCTAGGATGACTGAAAAATAGATCGTAAAATTGATTGGTTGTATCATCCAGTCTATGCTGCATGGAATAAGGATGAATACCAACCAATTTCATAGATTGCTGCATAGCCAATATACCTTCCATATTTAGTGATTTAAATGTCACTTTAGCATTATAAATATTTCTTATGGTTAACTGGTTCTTCAGGTTATCGATTTCTATAGTAGATAAAATATTGCAAGGCCTAGCTCTACCATTGGTCATTGTTTCAATAGTCTTAACTTCATGATCTTTTAGCCTTGCCACATACGAATGTTAGGTTGATACATTAGGAAACTTGTGATTGTGACGTCCATTCTGTACATTCAATGTCCATGTCCCATCATTTTGACAACGTGCACTTAACTTAAATGGACAACCACATTTTCTACTTCTTGTTCTTCTCCGCTTTTGCTGGGTTTATGGAACATAATTCTTTCCCCTATGATCAATATATTGCCTGCTTCTTTCACAAATGAGAACCATCCATGATCCTTATCCATTAGCTTGTAAATTTCTCATTCTTGTTCTTTTTGTCACAACAATATAATTTATACTAAGTCTGCGAGCCATGCACCAATCTTGAACATTTAGCTTTGACTCAAAAACCTAAAACATATATAAACGGAATAATTCAAACAAAAATAAACTATATAGATAAAATTGAAATAATTGATCGTACCATGTCCATAGTGAAATGAGAAGATAAATCGGGATAAACCGAAGGAGACATGTTTACATCCACATTTTGATTATCAATAATATCATCATCCTCGAATTCACTACAATTATCCTCTTCACTTATCACTTTCTCGCATTGGTTCTTGGATATCTAAGGAAAAAGTGAGTTCAAAGTAAAGTAAATTTTTTTTAATATAAAATTCAGCTGAGCATGACCGAAATTGATACCAAAATTTGGTAGACTCAAGCCGAAGTATATAGTTTAAAACAAAAGGCTTATGTTGTTTGAAGTCTTTTGTTCTGGTGGACGCATTACGGTTGGAATCTCGAATTACCATCTTGTATTCCACTCTCAACAACATAAAACCCTAGAATTAAAAAAAGGTTACCTCGTTGTTTTTTCAAAAACTCAACGTTATGTACTGACTCTTGTATAAGAATTAATTTTGTTTCATTCTCTTTTGGAATTTCATCAGAAGATGGATTTAATTTTTCCATTGATTGATGATTGATTAAGGGATAATGAAGGGGATTAGTGAAAGATAAAGAAAGTAGGGTAAAAAGATAAAAGGTTAAATTGGAGAATTTATAATGTTATTTTAAGAGTGGGTAACATTTTTTTGTAACTCTCATAATAAAAAATAATAGAAAATGACTCCCTCATAATTGAAAATGGAGTGTCAGCAACAACGCCCATCGAAAATTGGATAAGATAAAATAAGTTTTTTACGTTGAACTTCTGTTAGAAATTGAGTTCAATCCATTATAAAAATATTCTTCACTTCAACCTTATTGAATATTGTTCCTTTGGTTCATACACGACTTATGATTTCTTTGTCATTGGAAATCAGGGGTATATCATGGCTCTAAGTCAGGAAATAATGGTAGCAAAGAATGAGGTGGCATGTGTAATGCTTTAGAACATCTCCAATGGTTAACTATGGAGATTAACATTGCGTAATCCAAACCTCAAACCATCTTTTAATAGTCATTACTACATGTAGTATTACATGATCGAGACAATTTTGGTTAAGTCTGTAATCAAACTCAGATTAAACAAATGTGTGACTTGTATGTGCATGTTTAACGTATGCATATGTCATAATGACTAGCCCATAAGTTTCCTTCTAGCTTTTATTTAAACATATTAAATTCATTGTATTTTATATCAAAAAAAATTCTTCATTATATCTATATCATTTATTGCACTCAAAAATGGATTTTAATTTTGGTAGTTTTGATCAGTTAATACAAACTACAACATTTGACATTTTCGATTTCAACAAAAAAGGCTCTGAAAATCCAACTAAGTGGCATTGATTTACACTACTAGGACGTGGAAATCAGAAGAAGATTACAATTTTGCTACATTTGGCTTCATTTATCTGTCGATTCTACACGAGGAAATAATCAACCTGTTAACCAATTTCGAAAAAATTACATACAACTGCAATGTAAAACATAAAAAATATGTTCACTATAATTGTTAAATTACCCATGGAGAAATTTTTTTACCGCCAAACCAAATTCTTTGAAAGTGTACAAAAGTAAGCAAACAAATGGTATGGATGGTGATCATTTAGTTTTATGTATTTATTTTTTAATTTATATTGTAGTATAACATTCATAAAACTTATATCAGAATTATTTATGCATAACTATGACTTAATTACTCAACATCAAAAATGGAGATCGTCAAGTGTGAAGACCATGCAAAGGCCATAAAGTAGAAAAGGAAAGCATAAAGAAAAAAATAGTTACACTTTGAATGAATCACAAGGAAGTCATGACATGCTTATAAATGAATCTAATCTTACGATTGATAATGGTTTCACTAGACCTCAAGGAGTAAAAGCTGCTAAAAAGAAGCATAGTTCTGTAAAGTGGGTTCATTGATTTTTAGGCTTGTGAGAAATATGATCGCATCATCATAAAAATGCAGGCTGACATTGCTGAAAAGAATGCAATGATAAAGAAGTTGCTTGGACAAGCACCATTGTCCAAGTGGTTAATTGATTCGGCTTGGTGCAGGATGTCACAAGTTCGAAACTTGCTTTCGAACATTTATTTGACATGGGATATGTTGTCCCATTGATTTGTTGTATATAAAGTACCAGTTCAAAAAAAAAAGTTGCTTGGGATCAAGTAACAAAAAGAGGCAGATCAAATCATGTTCATGGATATAAAAGGTATGGATGTAGAGCAACTTTAATATTTGAGTATAAAGAAAATCCAAGTCCTGAAAAATGTCTTTGCTAAGGAAAATGAGAATGAAGAGGAATGAAGATGTTTGTTTTATACCTTATGTTTTAGGGTATTTGATTTTCGATCAATTAAGGAATCCTCGTATTGCTATTTTTTTTAGTTTTTAGTTGAAATCGAGCTATGAAGGTTAGTATTTTTTTACTCTCTTATTTTTATTTCGTACTATTACACAAATTTATAAATTTTAAAAACCAGTAAATTATTAAATCACAAAAATAAAATTGAGTCTATATGCTATAAATATGATATAAATAAAAACCAGTAAATATGTTATAAATAAAAAGTAATAATATAAATTTTAAACTGTTATACATAAATAAATCAAGTAAATATGTTTTATAAATATTTAAAAAAAATATTAGGCACCATTTAACAGGCGCCTAGAAGTCCAACATTTTGGCGCCTGTTGAACAAGCGCTTTGTAACTCCAACAACAGGTGCATGGTAACTCTAACTTTGAGGCAGGAAACTTGTAATCAAGCCTAAAAATTATGTTGTCGATGGCGGTTGTGTTGATTTGAAGAAGAAGGTTTTATATTTTAGCCATTGAGTTTTTATTAACTATATTTAAACCATGAATCGTCTAACATCCATAACTATTGTACATAACACATGGCTTATTCTATTGGACATATGACGAAATCCCAAGCAATTTTCCATTTGGTTTGTTAAGTTTGGGTGGTGTTTTCAAAATTGCATTGGTAAGTATATTTAATTTTAATTAATTAGGTTTTAAAAATATTAAATAGATACCGACCTATGGAAATTAACATTTATCGATGTGCATTATATTCAATTGATGATTGTGTAGTTACTACGAATATTTGGATATGTTGGCCTTGATACGATCGCTTATTATTGATTCTAATATTATGGGGTTATATATATGTAATAATAATTAAACGTGGACTTAAATATTAAACTAAATTAATTAAATAAGATAAACTAAGTGAAAATGCAAGATCTTAAGAAAATCGATAAATAAATGGAAATAAGGCTGTTTACAGATTTTGAGTGATATCTATAGAGATAGCGATTTAATAAATTTAAAAAAATTAAAGTCAGAAATTTAATGAGGTTACTATTTATATATTTCTAGAGAAATTCATAAATAATAACGAAAAATCTATTTTAAATTGGTTATTTGCATATTTTGAGCGATATCTTCAAATAATAGTGATTTGATAAATTTTGCCAAAATTACAGTGGGAAATTTAGCAAGGTTATTATTTATTTATTTATAGGAAAATTCATATATAATAACAAAAAATCTATTTAAATATGAAACTGAAAAGTTTATTATTACTTTTAAAATAAAGTGGGATTTCACAAATAATAATATGGTTTTTATAAAGATTGTACTGTTCTGAGTAGATGACAATACAATTATTTTTATGCAATTTATGGAAGAAAATATTACCGTTCATGAAATTTTTCATTCTTACGACACCAATTTAGATATGAAGTAATTATAGTACCAAATGCTTCATCGACAAGATTTTTCATTCTTACAGTACTAATTTAAATATGAAGTGATACAGTGCTGAATGCTTTTGTTATTAAGAATTAGAAAATTGAAGTATTATAAAAATTGCGCCAAAGAATGAATTATGTTACTTAAGCTTACACAATTAGGTATGTGAACTTAATTGTTTGCTAAAATGCCAACCTCAATTTAACTATCAATCTAATCAAATCCAATAAAATCTAATACGGAAAACAAGGAATAAATGCTGAAAAGTAAAAAAACACAAAGATTTACGTGGTTTGAAAGTTAAGAATCCTACATCTATGGGACAATTCTTTTCTCATTTAATTCTTTCTTAGTACAACCTTTTGAACTTTAACGGTAGAGAGTATAATTTTACAATGTATTATTTATAGGTAAAATGTACGATCCCCTTTTTCTACTACAACGCCTTTACTTTTATAGCAAGGTGATGTCATGTAGATTGCTAACATCAAATCTTTGCATCTTTCTTCCATGGTTAGATGTTGCCACGTGTTATTCATCCCTTTAAATGTTTGAATGTGTATGGATCACTTATATGGCTTTATGTAGGAAATTTTACATTTAGGCAGGCACAGATTTGGATTTATACGGGATAAATTTGGATTTAGGACGGTTAGTTTGAGTTTGAAGTGTTATGCCTGATATTGATGCAGCGGATGGCTTTATGCCTGTTTTGACACCGCGCGTCAAATGACAATATGATCTAATGCTACGCATTGTTGTCGAATGCTTAAACACATCAAGAATTACGATTGGACAATGATGATGCAACCTAGATTGGTTGTATCGGTGTTTTTTGGCTAAACTATAGCGGTGTAATCTGGTATAACTATGGCAGACATAGTTCTGTATGGTTGTGGCAGTGCATTTGGTGGTGCCATCTTTTTTTCATAAGTTGGCGTGGTTCTATACTATATATTACGCAGTTTGGTCTTAGATATTGTCCCATGACTTATTTAGCTTGGTTGGTGGAGCTTGCTTTCATCGTAGTATGTTGGCTCTTTATTGCGAGTATGCTTTGTGCATGTGTAGTCTGTGATTGTGTTGCTTTGTGAAGGCACGCCACTGGATTTTGTGCCTTGTTATTTCCATGATCGGGGTGCTATAGTTTGGCCTAAGGGTGATGATGCAATTTACCTTATTATATTGGTGCATTTGGCTATATGATGGGTGTGCAAATTGTGTATATTTGGAATTGTGATGCCTTCTAATGACTATGATGAGATTAGTATAGTTTGCATCACTTTTATGCATTTTTCTCAATTGAATCGTATTAATCTTCATACTGTACTTATTTTGAGTTTGAGACTACATTGATATTTGTACATGAATTACAAACCATTCGTTGTGTTGAGGGCCTTTATTGGGCTTCATATGTTGTATTTTTCAAACATGCACTGTTTCTTTTTAATATAGATGTTTCCTGCTTCTATCTTCTTATTGGCTTATGAAGTTCCTTGGCTTATACACTGGAATTACACTATATGTGTTATAGGAGAAAAAGGATGGAACACTTGCCCCCAAGTCCGAGCTAATATTTATTTGGTTAAATTTGTTATTTCAGTACCTAGTTTTATCAAGTAGTCTAATCATTCTTTTTCATTTTAATGCTCCTTACACATCTCTTGATATGAGTGGCTACTTTTTCTGACCATTGTCAGATGAATTACTTTGTATTCTCATAAATCTTCTTAGTTTTTAATGAATATTAGCTTTTATCATCAGTATCTGATGGTTATTATATTTTATGTCTTTTGAATTATATGCTTAAGATTTTCTTGGCAACTCTTCCCTTATTTCTCTTTTTCTTGTTCAAGGAATTTTATTCGAGATATTATGGCCTCCTTATATTAGCTTCCTGCTTTCGAATTTTAAATCAACATCAATAGTAAGATGAGTACTTCACTTTATTTCTTCTTTTTTAGTTTTCCTCGACTTGATTTCTCTTATTTATTTTTCCAATTTGTATATGTATATGCCTTTAAGTTGTTTGATAAAATGCTTGTCTGAATTTGTTTGATTGGTTTGCTAGCATAGCAATTGATCTTTTGATTTCCTGTAGAATTAAATTGATTTGTGAAATTCAATTGTTGGATCACCTATTCTTTTAGTTACCCATTGTTTCCTACAAAAGTGGGACAAACACCTTATCAAGTAATAAATGAAAATTATAAAAGTAGAGGGATTAAAAGAGAGAATAACAATGTTTAAGTGGTTCAGCCAAAATTAATAGCCTTATCAACTTTGTCACTGGTTATAATTTTTCTTCCATAGAGAATCTTACAACTTCAGTATCAAATAAATCAATTGTAAATTTGATAGAGTTTAGGCATAGAATCAAATAACAAAGATCATATACCATTTCCAATGCACCTCCTTTACTATTTATAAACGAAATCCATTGTCAAAATCGTAGGAAATTGCTCGACCACTTTCCTCACTTCAGGACTGAAGTTATAGCAAGAAATCATGGCAGAAATACGAACTACAATGTATCGATACCGAACATTAATGATTTATACCGAATTTTGAATCTTTGTCGTCTTGTACTTTTTTGGCTTTGTCTTTCATCTTTGACTAATTCATATTAACTCATCATATGTTACAAAATGGAACTCAATCTAGTTATGACCATGATGGATTGGTATCGAGTTATGAAGTGGACTTGAATCTTCATCCGTTTTACCTTCTCTTCATTTGGCTTCTCCAAAAAAGGCTAACTATTTTCTTATAGCCAACATGGATCGGTACCGACCCTTGAGACTCTATCTTGATTTTGGCATTCCTTTTGCATTCTTGACTTCTTATCCATCTCATGAGTACTCAATGGTTCTGATTCATTCAGGTATCGCTTGGTTCAAAAGTAGGATAATAGTTGTCCCTTTATGTTAACTATTTGTACTAAAATTGGGCACAACACTCTCAAGATGTGTTTGAAGAGCTAAAATGAGGAAGATAAATATAAAATAAGGAATCTAACTAACACATCAATCGATACATAGGAAAAATGCACAGAAACACACAGATTTAGAATGGTTCGGCATATGGCCTACATCCACTATGAAATGGATGGCTTTTATTTTTTTTGCTTGCTGGTTACAACAAGTTACAACGGTATAATCCAAGTACAATAGTAATTTCGACAAAGTCTGGACGTAGAAGAGCCAAAAAGTCCCTTTTCTAGAGGCATTGGGCTGTTATGTATAGGCGTAGGCTGGAAAAATCTGACTTAGATCTCGGAAGAATTCTTTTCTCATGTGGGAGAGCCTACGGGAGCGAGTTTAGGTGATTTCACTCGATCTGGGAGCGATACGAATTGAGTTCGTATCGATCCAAAAATAGTCCTTTGAGGCTGAAATTTGTCAGGTACATTCTTGGGATTGTGTGCAAGCTCCTGTGAAAATTTGGTGGCATTTGGACTTATAGATTTTGAGTTATGATCGATGTAAATTTGATTTTGTTGAAGGCTGCCAAGTTTGCATCGCTTCTCTTCACATAAATTCTCTTCGCATCGCTTTGAGGCACGTTCTAACTATTGACGTGGCGTTATCTTTTAGGGTCGATCTACTTTTCATGCCGAGTGACCGAGGCTTTCTTATGGATGTGCCTCGTTCGTATCAACCTAGCTTAGCCTCATTCGTATCGTTCTTCTCGTATCGATGCTCAATGCTCTACATTGTATCGATGATGTGTTGCCATTTTATATCGACGACATTTACTTCAGTCTGTATCGACACGTACTCATTCCTCTCGTATTGAAATTTGCTTATACGTTTGGTATTGATCATCGACCGATCGATACGAACTGCCTGAACCAGATGATCGATACGAACAGCTTTAAAGCTAGAATTATGGAAGTCTGATCGATGCGGGCTACTGATGGATATGAAGAGATGTGGTGGCTGATGGATACAAAAAGTGCTTGTAGACCAATGGACATGAAAAGGATTGACTTCGATGGATACGAAGCTGGATGGATATGAAATGAAGTTCGAGGGTTGATGGATACGAACAGGATGGTTGCAAGGTAATAGATATGAATATGAGGGATGTGAATTAAGCATGTCTCATGTGTAACTTGTTCGGTTTATAACTTGAGCATACAAACTCGGATTGACCTGAAATTTAGAACATTGGCTTTCATAACTTTGATTGTCGTGTCAATTTAATTGTAGCCTGATCCTACTTAGGCAAAATTTATTAACATCCATAGTAGACTTGGGTACAACCGATCTTTGTTCAGTTTCCAGTTAATTCCTTTGTATCACAGCCTTGCAAAATGGCGGGACGATATTTGCCCCCCAAAGTACATCTTGTGAGAACATGACGTGCTTTGAAAAGCTACAATCTTCATTCTGAGAAGTTCCACCCATTTTGTTAAGTAATTGTTGTCTTTTCGTCAAAAGATGTTACCTATGATTGATCTTTGGTAGTATGAATAATGAACTGTTGAATTCCCATTGTTGTACTGTGCATTGTTGTAACTGGTTGTGGAATGATAATAAACTGTTGTCCTGTCGTAGTTGTCACCAGGTGAGCATTCAATTCGTATGAACGTTGAAATTTGAATGTTAGTCCATCACATACATGATTATGTGTTAACCTAACTCTCGTCAACATTCATACGTTCACAAGTCGTTGTTAGTTTTTTATTGCAACGAATTCCATATCAATCCTCTCCAGAATTGATGTAAAGTTGTTACTTATAACAACGCTTAATGGTTGATTTAGAGTGTCCCTTCATTTCGATCTTCTTCTGGATCAATTTTAGAAGGCCGGAGATTATCTTTGTACCGATGACATCGACACATATTAATAGCTCTTTGGAATATTTCGTATCGATGGATACGAGTTTCTGTAGACTTCAGAGCAACGGATACGAAGTTGCCATTTTGCATCGATGGATTGTTGGTCGATCGGAATGGTCCAAACAAGTCTCCATTGTCTCATTCGTATCGATGAGGGCTGATGGACACGAATGGCTGAGATCTGAACCAATGGTAAATGGATACGAATAGGCTACTTCGTGTCGGTTGGAGGGAGAACGTTCCTAAAGGTCAACATAACTGGCAGACGAATAGTTTCCTTCTAGTTCCACCGATATAAATGCTTTTTGTATTTAGAAAAATTCCATCTGTTCCCATTTAATTCCAGCCTCTAGCACCAATCAAATTTTGAAAGCAAGAAAATAACATTTGCCTTCAAATCGATCCAAGTTTTAATCCCCCGACCAAGTCACTCAAATTAGGTAATTAATCGACCAAAATCAACTTAAAATGACGAGGCTCGAATTCTTGTGCCACTCCTTCCATACTCGCGGTCGATTGTGGTTATGAGGAGGCCGGAGGTGGGTTAGAGCAAGGTCGAGGAAGGAGGAGATGAAGCTCGGGCTGATTGGAGAAGAAGAAGTCTGGGAGCTCTCATATCGATGATGGATGAAGGACGAGTTCGTATTAATCCAAATATAACGTAGCTTCGTATCGAATGACAGAGCTGCCTCATATCGATGAAAAGTAGATACTCGTGTCGATCGATTGACAACCAATACTCATATCAATCCAGAGCAATCGATACGAAATTTTTGGGTCTGGCTATCGATATGAAAATGTCGCTGCTGATCGATACGAAATAGAGAATATTGTATCGATATGAAATAATCTTCGGGTGATCGATATGAAGTGGTGTACCACGATCGATAGGAATTTTCGTTCTCGTGATCGATACGAATTGTATTCCTGATGGTCGATCCGAGTCCAAACTTCGATGGATATGAAAGTTTCCGTACACTTGAACATTTTATTCCGACGAGCGTCTGCTTTGCATAATTGGACTTAGCTATTTCATTGCATATCTAACGGCCCATCGAAGCTCGTCGATGCAACTGTAACTTGACAAATTTGATGAACTTCAACTTGGATCGATCTTGGAAGTCTAGATGGCATGGTTGTGACAGTCATCAATGATGGTCACTCCAGTAGAATTTCGAAGTCTCTTCGCTTGAACATCTTGTTAATCTTTGTAGAACTTTCTTAAGCACTATATAACTGCATTGCACAACATAGTCATGCACTTCATTCTGGGGTACGCACGAGATTACTATCATCTAATGATGGTTTTTACTGAGTTAATTAGCCATGGAACTCGGGAGTTCACAACAGCAGAAGGCTCAAAGTCCACCTCCTCCGATAATAGAGATGCCGGCCATTGCGGTCGAAGTCATAGGTCCAGCTCCGGACGAGTTGCCTGGAGCAATCTTTATTGGGAATCCACTTGATTCAGTACCATCTAACGTCTCCGAAGATATGTTGGGGAGAATCTGCTTAACACATGGTCTATCGCTATATGACGTTCTGCTACCAGGACCAAACGACAGGCCATATACTCTCCCAGAAGGATTCACTGCCCTTAACAGAGATTCATGCACGACTGGAACACTCCCTCCATTTAACCAGTACATCCGGGAGGTGTTATCTTACTTTGGAATTGATCCATCATAGTTGCATCCAAATGGGTACGCATTGTTGAATAGTTTATGCATTGTTTTTATGGAGCATCTCTTACGGCCCCCGACTCTGGAGGAGGTCAGATTCTTGTTCAATGTCAAGAGTGGGGAGATAATCCCTCATTCACATTCCTATAGGCAGTCAGGAATTGTCAAGTTGTGATTGGAGCCTAGAAGAGGCTTAGCTACTTCAAGACCGAATGGTACTATGTTCGGTGTCCACCATGGTTTGCTAGACGGTGGTTAGTTAGACGTAAGTGTCGTTGTTTCCCTAGTGACTAATGAGGTAGTTGTACTCAATGGTGAGTCCAACATTTTCTTTCCTTTACAGCCGCAATTCCGTGACCTGAAGATGCCCGATTCAAAGAAATAGTGTGAATTCTTTAGGAGGTGCCTGGTGAGATTAGGAGATCGACTCGGTGCTCACGGATGAAAATTTGAGAGCCGTTGAGCTAATTGACCGAGACCAGGGCATAAGACTTGAAGGAGCTCTTAGGGAAGCCCCAGCAAGACAGGCTAAGCGTAGGGCGCCCAGGATTGTAATAGGTGAGCGAGGTGATGAAGAGAATACACCCACTAAAGATGAACCCGTAGCCCGGCCCTCTTATTGTCTATGACATTCAGAAGGAAAGAGTAGAGGCAAGGCAATTTCTCATAAGATTTCATAAGTCCTCAAGATGGAAATCCACGGTCATGTCCGTGCCAGCCGCCGGTGTTAGAATTTCGGAAACTCCATCCGCACAAATGGTGAATCCTTTCAAAGGACTCGTCGACATTCCAATCCCGGACTATGTGTCGCTCCAACACGACACTGGATTGGAAGGGCTTCAAAGCACTTTAGATTTAGGCGAGTCACTTCCTACGAGTATGACCGACACAACCGGTTGGTCGGGGAGTTTTGCACATGCATGCGTACACTTTCACAGCACTGCACGATTTCCAATCATAAGCTATTCCTTTTTAGTGATTGCGGATCTGCTTCTCTTTTTATTTTACAGATATGATGGAAAGATGGGAACCCATGCTTGGTAGCCTTCGCTCCGCATGCCGGTCATCTAGTTCATACTATGAGTCCCACAGAAGGGAGGCTGATAGAGACTGCGATCGCATTTATTCTAGCCAGGAGTGTTACGAAAGGGAGAGGGACAGAGAGAGAGAGAGAGAGAGAGAATATAGGCTTCGCTCCTGATCACGTTCTCCGCCACCTCGAGCCCCAACACAACCTTTCAGTCATGGTAAACAATCCTTAGAACCTTCACGCCAAAGACCGCCTACTCAAGTACCAAGGTCCAATTCATAGCGTCGAATGATGGAAATCGAAACTCCCACTATCACTGAGAAAGCTGTAACAGAGCCCACCGAAGAGGGAGCAATCAGAATCACCCAGCTGAAAAAAGATTTCCCAAACATCCATTTTGATGGCTTCATCTTCCCTCTGCAATTAAAGAGAATTCCAGTCGAGGCAAAACAAACAATGCATGACTACATTCATGATATTTACAGCTAATACCAGGAATGGATAAAGACCACGTATAAAGCATCAGCGGTGGCCTTTGAGTGGGCGAAAACAATTGAGAAATTAGAAAATGATCTCGCAAAAAAAGACCGCATATATCAAGTGCTTCATGATGAGAGCGAGTCCGCGACAACATAAGGGCTGATGAGGCTACTCGACGGATGAAAGAGATAAGGCGGACGCACTCGGCCTTGCTTATGGAGATGGGGCATCGGACCACCACAGTCATGGCCGAAAGGGAAGGGGCGCTTAAAGAACTTGAAGTGCTTAAAGCCAAATTTCCTGAAATTGTTAAGGAGAAAGATGATGCAAACAAAGCTTCCCAAGAAGCATATGAGCAGGCTGTGGTGTTTAGGAATGAGAGGGATGCGACAGTGCTCAAAGTTCAGGATATTAAAACTAGGGTAGAGAATGAGGTGAAAGCTGTGGGGACCAGGTTGGAGGCTAACATCGAAGATATTCTTATTACATACAACGCCAATGTCTTAAAGCATTGAAACCTAACCTGGCTCGAAAACTATCCTCCACACTTATACAATGCTTGATGCCGCCTGATGGAAGACGAAAAAGCTGAGCATCAAGCCGAATCTTTAGATGAATTTAAATTGGAGAATCGGGTGTTGAGTGGAGATGAAAGAAGGGTTCTCCTTGACCACACCAAAACAGGTGATTCCCAACGAGTATAACTGTCGTAAACAGTTTCAGCAACGCTTATTAGCGTCGCTGTAGGGGCATCGCAATTTATTGCCAACTGTTATAAGCGTTGGGGCGTTTAGTTTCCCAACGCTAATAAGCGTTGGAAGGTTGTATTCGCCAACGCTTATAAACATTGGTGTATATTATTTAGCAACGCTTATAAACGTTGGCAAATTAACCATCCAACATTGTTTAATTTTATATTCTGACGTTTATAAGCGTTGGTAAATTTTAATTGCTGACGCTTATAAGCGTTGGTAAGTTTTAATTGCCAACGCTTATAATGCTGAAATATTTTCATTCCCAATATAGTCAATTATTTTAACATTAATAAACAATTAATAACTAACATGATATGCATTATTATACTACAACAATAGGAACCCAAAATTTACAATATTCATGATCAAATAACAACATAAATTTCATAGTCAACTACTTCATAACAAGTATAATACATAATTAAGTTGGTTAATTCAATACATAATCAAATTGGAATACAAAATATGTTGTATTAACAATGTCAAATTGGAATACAAAAGACAACGTAAATTTTATAGTGAAATTCTACAAATACCGAATACGAAACTCCGGCCATATAACGAAACCTCCATCTGAAAAATCACATAACTTGTACATTCCATTTTGAGGACCATCTTAAATTGGTGCATCCGGTTCAAGAACATCAACCACCCAAATTACTTTCTCTACATTCGGTATCACCTTCCTAAAATGACAAATAGTTTGTGTTCCAACACAACCTTTAGCTACTTTCTTCTCTAAATCTTGTGACAATAGCATTACATATGTCTTTTCCATTGTAGATGACCGAATATCATTATTTGACACGGTTGGAGTAACAACTACATTATTATTTGTATGAGAATCTCCTTAATTAGAAGCACCTTCCGTTTGTGGAGCCGTAGGACTTGCAACATATTTTTCTTGCAAACTAGGAATTCATAAAAGTTGAAGTAATTGAATTGATGGCATTATTAACTTGAATAGCTACTTGCCTTTCTATCTCCAATTTCCAAATAGACAAATCCACGGCTTGCTTTTTTTCAGTTACTGCTTTTACTGCTCGAGCTATCTTCACTTGTTTTATAGAAGAAGTAGAAGTAATTGCTCGACAATAATTTTTCTTCGTGTCGGAGCCAAAAACTTCCGCAATTGGGTCATCTTCAAGATCTTCGACTCCACCCTTAGAACTATCATCCAACTTCCTCTTTTTTTCCACTTCCTCTAGAAGTGCCTGCATTTAATATCACGTTAAATTGAATTGCATTTAATACTTTTGTGCAACTTATAATACAAGAACAAATGGAAAATAAAACTAGCTAAAACATAAAAGCACAAGAAACAGTTGGCAAGGGCGTATGCATATGACAGACAGAATCACAAGTTAAAACCTCATAACTATTCAAACTATGTACTAATGATACAGATGAATTTTTGTTCACGTTAGCAGAGATCATGGAAGTAAAAGTAATAAAAATTCATCCATAAGAAACCGGAGATAAAGGAGTAGGAATCAACCAAAGAACACATTCCAGCATAAGGAAAGTGCAAAAACGAGCATAGAAATACAACTAGTGTCATTAAAGCTAATAAAAGCAAAGCAAAAAAGTTGTGTCCCTTACTGTACAAAGAGAAAGAGAATACTGCAATGTCAACACAAGTTGCTACTATTCACATAGGAATTGTCAGGGACATATGTCATAATGCAAAAGCAAATATAAGCAAACATATGTGACCACTTTAAGCTACAGGAAAGGATGAAGGATGTATTAATGTTAAAGCAATAAGAGTTGCTACTATTTACAAAAAGTTTTGCAATTAAGTCTAACTAAATATGTACAATAGCATAAATGGAAATACAACTAAGGCTATTGGCATTAACTAATGAAGTGAAGATAAGTTATGCAATCAGACAACATGGGACGTGCTAATTAATCTATGAACATGCAAAAATGCATGGGCGTGTCCATTTTTCAAAACAATAGGGAGGCAGGGATGTATAGATTTAAAGCAACATGGCAAATGAAGCAAAAGTTGGCAACTTGAACAATGAAACATAAGGGACGTACTAAGTAAAATAAAATAAAAGGGTGGAGTTATTCATAACAATGAATATAAATCTTTAGTTATTAGTTCGGTTTCCACTATATACCATGAATCTCAGTGCATGCTTTATCCATTGTAAACATTGCCCATGTCAAAAGAATATGTTACATTTTACTTGCAGGTGAAAATATAACAAGGCAGTTCTATATAAAAGTGATTAACAGTTAGTTCTGTAAAAGATTTATACAAAGTTTGGCCTATGCATTACAATAATATTTTTCATGTTATAATAGCCTTTACTGGCTTATGCATTACAATACATATTATTTAATCTGCATGACTACGGCTGCAACATGCTAAAAGGATACTGTAACCAACTAGAGGTATTAGACAAGTCACTATTGTATATGGACATAAGTCATTTTAGGGAATACACTTGTAAAGTTTCTTATTTTCACTTGAAAATAATATTATCAAAATCACTTAATAATAAATAAATTCCTAAACTATTATCGAATCATTTTCCTAACCTTTCTGTATTGTAAAGAAATTTAATCATAACATTTTGTGGCTTGAATATTTTGAGGTATATTCATTCATTATATTTGTTATTGTTTCAGTGTTGCTTGTAAAATGTAAAGTAGATGTGCCTAAGTTGTTTGTAATCAAAATGTATAGTAATATATTGTCCATTTTGTTTGTTGCCAGAAATTTTTTTGCCAGTAAAACATATCAACTCTTTGTCATAACTTTTCTTATTTATTTGGCTACATGAAAACCAAACTAATATAAAAGGTGAAAAACCATCATTTGACCAGAATAAATAGACGAGACAACTAAATAAATCAGACGTCAATTAAGTTCTAGTTTTTTCTCTCTTCAAGTCAATGAGACAGTAAAATGAATCAAACTAAGCAATTTTTATGGAGAAACCTTTTATTCAATACCTATGACTTTTTTATGGAGAAACCTTTTATTCACCACATCTTGCTATTTCAATTCTAACAACATAAAAGGTTTGAAAGGCTAGTTCTTTTATTGACAGACTACTTAGAAAGTTAGGAACAATGTTCCTTTTTAATTTGTTCCTAATTTTCATTTGTTTAGTTCAAATTTAAACTAAACACACAATGGAATAAGTTGAAATTTGTTTTAAACTGACACTTACATATTTTTCTGCGGCACATGGTAGTATTTCTCCTGATTTTCTTTTATGTCCAGCCTTCCAAACCGTTGTTCGTGAAATATCTGCTTCTGCATTTGCTACTACCTACAAGAAAGATCAAAGTTGACAACACATAATTAATATAACATTTTATAAACTATTTACAAAAGATAATTTTAATATCATTTCATCATGCACTCTATGGCAAGGTTTCCTTCCTAGAGTATGAGTAATCGAGTTTTTTGCTCTATTTTTTGCATTTTCCTTACACTGCTCCATCTTTACATTCGTATACTCAATATCAAGGAATTTTTCCCACCATACTTTATCTATATCCTTTGGGCATCTATCAATAGCGACACGTTTGGGAATCATAGTTTTATCAACTTTAAGAAGTTTGTTTCGTAATGTTGACTTCAATGATCTATAAAACGGTGGAAAATGTTTCTCTAATAATGGTCGAGCTATGGTAGGATCTACATCCATGTCAAATTCTTCCTATCACAAAAAAGGAAAAAAAATAAAGAAATCATGAAATGGTTAAATATATCATAATTTAAACTTGATGGTGAAATTGATGATAATAAAAATATAAATAAGACTAGTACCAAAAGTCCTTCCCATAGTTTATCCTTATAGAAGCCATCTACCGCCCTCCATTCTTTGTAGCCAATAGGTATATGACAACGAATCAAAGCACCACAACGTGAACTCCATTTATCTGCATCATCCCCCTTTGCACCCTCAACGCTAACTGTTATAAAGTACTTTTTACCTTTGGAGGGGGGTTCAACAGTCTCAGTTGTACTTAAATTTGCATTTGCGCTATATTCGTTTGTCATTTTGATGAAAAATCTATATAAAAAAGACAAACAAAATACATGGATAAAAGTTAATACATTTCACAACACAATACGACTAATAAAAGAAAACCATACATTTCACAACACAACATGATTGTATGATACATCAATAAGAGTTAATACATGGATCAAAATAAGCAAAATACATGCAATATAGTTCCAATCAACAAGTTGATTTCTATTGAATACATTTCAATAATGGTTCTAAGTTTGGTTGTTCTTTCAAAATAGATTGATACATGGTTGGTATTTCATAATCATCTATGTTATCCATCATGCGTTTAGGAGAGCGTCGAACAATGGACCAATCGGAATTTTGTGTGTTCTTTATGTAAACTACTTGACTTGCTTCGGACGCAAGAATAGCAGGTTCATCATATTCTCCATTGGTATTCTTGAGCTTCATTAAGTTTACCATCAACAAATTTGTATCAGGGCAAACCTTACAACCATTTGTCTTATCTGCAACATTCACCCAGTCGCAATAGAATACCACATGTTGAAAATCATAGTAATCAACTTCCATGATCTCTCTAATAATACCATACCAAGTAGTATTATCATCCGTAGGATTTAGATCTTTTGAACTTGCAACAAATGTAGTGATCGCATCCATGCAGACACCACTATCTTGCGTTGAAATGGTGTCGTCATAATGCCGAGGAGAGAACGTATAGCCATTCACTCTATACTTAAGATAAGTTCTGACATCCCACTTTGGACCACTGACATACAACCATAATATTGTGTTCATGCATTTTTTTTCCACAAGCTGTTAAAATTAACAAAATTAATAGAATAAGATTAGATAAAAAGAAACAGATTACTTTCAGATAAATATAGCATACCTTCTTATGTAGCCAATCAACAAATTTAGATTGAACTATTACTTCTGCTTTTGTGATTGGTTTCCTTTTACCACTTCTAAAGATAAGCGGTATGCGCTACAGATTGAATATCATGGTAAATAAATATATATATTATTTATATATTGTGCTACAAGTATTTGAAAAAAAGGTGAAAATAGATAACCTATAGTATTCATCTCGTTCTGGTATATCAATTCTAAATAGTAACCATCGTCGAATTTGTGATCGTTGCACTCTAGATAATTTTAACGGTTTACCTACAACGATGGAACACTCATATATATCATCACCATTCTCATCTAAAAAGGATGCCTGTTTAGAGCTATGATTTCCATCACGTGGGTTTGGCATATATTCCATTGCATATCGAACTAATTCTAAAACAAGGTATGCTTCAGAAATTGATCCTTCAATATACCTTTTATTACTAGGTATGTTTTTACAATCCTTCATAGCCCTGGGACACAAAAATTAATATGCATATTTACAGTTAGTTACTTCAAAGTAGTTAGGTAAAATAATTCGAATGCAAAAACAATATTTACCTTTCAAATGGATACATCCATTATATAATTTGATGGTCCACAGAGTAGAGATTGATTTGCTAAATGTACCATCAAATGGATACTTATATCAAAAAAGTGCTTTGGAAGATAGTGTGCCAACACACATAATGCTTCAGCAATCATATCACATGTTCTCGAACTAGAACTTTCGAACATATTATGTTAAAGTACAAGCTTATTTGTAGAAGGGCTCGTCTTAACTCGCGACACTTTGGATATGCATGTTGAACCATGATAGGGAGCAAATATTGAATAATAATATGATAATCATATGTCTTCTTAATTTGCAAACTAGGTGGTTGAAGACCTATAAGACCATGTAAATTTGTTGCAAGACATGATGGAAGTTTTGCATCATTAAGGACTTGACAACATTGTAGCTTGTGAATCTTATCACATGCATATTTAGAAGATTGTTTTCCTTTATCAAACATAAAGTTGATGAGATGTTCAGCAACATTTCTCTCAGTATGCATAACATCAATAGTATGATGAACTTTATAATTTCTCCAATAATCCAAGTCAAACAAAATTGACTTCTTATACCATGCCGGTCTTTCTTCATCATCAACAAGACGATCTACATTATCATAAGCTTCAGAAATCATTCTCTTTCTGCTTTTTGGTAGTTTTCCACGAATATATTTGATACGATCAAGCTTTTCTAAAAGAGACGAGCCCCTTAGCCGAGTCAGAGGCTCTTTATATTCAATATCCTTATACCATCCGTGTTTAATGCTCTATATGGATGATCATCCTTCAAAAACCTTCTATATTTTGGATAGACGATCTTGTTGTCGATGTGCTCTGATTTCGTCTCGATAGCACAGACAGGACACGCTTTATAACCGTGAGTCACACAACCAGATAAATTACCAAATGCTGGTAAATCATGAATTCCCCATAATAATATTGCTTTTATATTGAAAATTTCTTGTTTATCCGCATCAAAAACAGACACTCCTTCGTCCCAACGATGTTTTAAATCATATATAAGAGGTTCCAAGTATGCATCAATGTCCTGACTTGGTGCTTTTGGTCCAGGAATTAAAAGAGTCAACATTTGAAATTGTGATTTCATACACAACGAAGGGGGTAGGTTATAAGGTATCATATAAACAGGCCAACAACTATAACTATAGGAGAGAACGCCATTTGGGTTAAACCCATCGGTAGCAATACCAAGCCACACATTGCGTCCTTCATTAGCAGATTCTGGCCATCGACTTTTGATTGATCTCCATTCAGCTGAATCCATAGGATGTCGCATGGAATTACAAGAGGGTGTGGCTTTCTTGTGCCATTGCATTTTACGAGCTATCCATGATATAGTGTATAACCTACCTAATCTCGGAATTATAGGAAAGTATCTTAAAACTTTTCTTGGTTCTTTCTTTAATTTGACCTCCCCTAACACTGTTTTTTTAGTTTTATACCTTGGTGTATGGCACTGAGGACATTCTTTCGCATCAACATTTTCTTTCCAAAATAATATGCAATCATTTTCACAAGCATATATGCACTTCACCTCCATTCCCAGATCCTTTAATATTTTCTTCATTGTGGGATACTTGTCAGGTAAATTATTTTCCTTTCGAAACCAACGTTTTAATCGCTTCAACAACTCAGTCATACTGTTTCCCGACCAATTAAATTCTTTTTTAAGGTTATGAAGCTCAACAATTACGCCTAATGTTGTAAGCCCATCTTCACAAGAAGAATAAAGTTTTTCGTTTGCTTTATTTGTATATTTTTTATGCTTTTCTCCGTGGTACGAATGAGAATTGTCTATATTTATCTCTTGAACATCCTCTTCACGGCTAGTTTGGGGCATATTATGCACTCCAAAATCATCGTCTATGAGATTTCTAAGAGCTCCTTCTACACAATGGTCGGTTTGAATTTGATCTTGGATATGAGAATCTGGAATAATATTTTGCGTATGATTCACCCCCGTGTTATTCTTGTCAATCTCTCCATGGAAAAACCATCTATTATATGTTTTAATCATACCATGAATGATTAAATGTTTCTCAATGTTTTCCAATGAGAGCTTTTTAGAGTTCTTGCACTTGATACAAGGGCAAGTGCATATTTCGACATCGGGGGATGAGTGATTCTTCACAAAACTAATGAAGTCTCGAACGCCTTGCTTATATTCTTCAGTATTTCTGTATGGACTTTTAATCCACTCTCTTGAACTTGAGTTAGACATAAATTTCAAGTTTTACCTTTTGAACTTGTTAAACAAAAATATAGTGTTCATTTCATTTTAAAGTTCCATTACAATAACATTGAAGGTCGGTCATCCTACTTCCATTACAAACACCAGCACCAAATTTTGAAGTGGCAAGCTTTGGAAAAGCTGAGGTGAATTAAACATCAGAATGAAATATGCTTTCTACTGAAGAGAACTGAAATGAACTGAAATCAAATGAACCAAAACTGTCCTGAACTAAAATTTAAAGCCACTTTTGCCTACTACAAAGATGAAATGACCTAAAAATGACGATGAATATAATTAGTGAACTAAAGTGAAATGAACTGAAGTGGACTTCTAGCATGGAAAGGGTTTTAACAACAATGAAATTGAAGCAACCACTTTATGGAGCATACGGCAGTTTGATTGTTCCGAAGGATATATAGAATGAAGTGTAAAATGAGCATTCTAGGGTGCAATCATGAAGGAGTAGTAGTTCATAAGGGAGCAATATTGATCTTCATTATATTGATGGTGCTAATGGTAGCTTGCTATGCATAACGCCTAATGGTACACCTCGATGATTATTGATGGTCGTGTATATAAAAGAAACTGTTCGAGTACATACCAAGGAAGCTCACTGAAAAATTATTCTTATCATTTATCATTCTTGGTAATATACATCTGAATTAGCAAAGGATTTATGCCATCGAGGTTCAGATGTTCACTCACATTAAATAAGGTCATGATCGTAACATTGTAGGCAAAATACAAGTGAAATAACACCTTTTTCTAATGTTTTTTCTTTTCACGTAAAGACAAATGACTACTATTTTTGTTCAAGTATAAAATTAAACCTTTGAACTGAAGCACATTCATTGGTTTTTAGCTAGTATATTAAACTCGTGTTATATCAACTTTATTAATAAAACAAACGTCATCGCCATGATACGCAAACTTACAGTTCTAAGGGAAGAAAAATTAAAATTACTCTAGCTTAACAACCTCTAGGTCATCCACGACCAACCTCTGTCCCGCCGACGAACTCTTCTACAAAGGCCAGCTCCTCCTACTCCTCCTCTCCCCTCGCATCTCCATGGTCAGAACCCTCCTCCTCGCCTCCTCTTCCACTTCTTCTTCTTCCACCGACACTAACACCACCGCTTCACGCGACTCCAATGGCAGCTCCTCCTCCTCCGCATCCTCCGCCCCTGACCTCCTCCTCCTCCACCATGATCTCTGCTTCGACTCCTCCCGCCCCAGCTCCGTCACCGACGATGATCATCCAGTTGCTTTCGCAGCTACCGTAGTTAATAATAAACGCAGCTCCTAATTCTTCCAGTCCTTCGCTAACAGGATCAACTCCTCAGCCAAACAAGTCATCAGAAAGTACGTGAAGAAAGTCAAACCACTCTACGAGAAGCTTTCCAAGAACCAGAGTCAAAGTCAAAGTCGGACCCAGAACAGCAAGAAGACGTTTTCCTTCTCGATAAGGAAGCAAAGACCAGACTGCACAAAGAAGGTGGAAGAATAAGAAGAGGAAGTGCACACGAGTTCTTTTTCACGTAACCTGAGGTTCCCTAGAAGGAAGAGGTGCATGGGCAGCTGCCCTTCTTCGTTGAGGTCTTCACCTATGCATTCGGGTTTGTTGAGGAAAAGGGAATGTGGAACCCTCGTTTCTTCTTCTTCTTCTTCCTCCTCGATGGAGGAGCTGCAGAGCGCGATACAGGGAGCCATCACTCATTGCAAGAGCACCATGGTGGTGCAGTCCAACCAGGTTTAGTTGTTGTTGTTTGTAGTCTTTTTTGGCTCTTGTTTATGTTATTTTTTTATGTTTAGATAACAGTTTTAACATTTTTTTTTTAACTAGGGCACTTGTACGTATTGAACTTTCATTCTGCAAAAGAATTACTTGTTCTGATATATACATGTTTTGATGCATTTTTGACTTCCACATTGATTAAAGTGTGAACAAGACTGAGTTTGCCATTAGTTATACATTATACAGTATATTTTCATACAAAGAATAAGAGCATTAGAATTTAGAACAAACAAAATAAGCAAAGTGAGTTGTTCACTGAGTTACTTTTGTATGTATTTGAACTTTGCATCATTATATCAAAGAATTACTTGTACAACACATGCTTTGATGCATTTTTGACTTCGACACATTAGTTATAGTGTAGAAAAGATTGAATTTGGCATTAGTTTAAACTCAAAGAATAAGAGCATTAATTAGAACAAAACAAACTAAGCAAAGTAACTGAGCTTTTGCATCAAATAATTACTTGTACTAGCATACAAGTTTTGATGGAACTTTTAACTATACTTCGTATGTAATCCACATATCAATCTGCCTCATTAGGTACAGTATAAACTATAAAAAAGCTTGAATTTGGTGTTATATCAACTTTATTAATAAAACGGACGTCATCGCCATGATACGCAAACTTACAGTTCCGAGGGAAGAAAAAATAAAATTACTCTAGCATAACAACAACTTGCAGTTGTCGAAAAAAGTACAAAACAATTTTTCATCATCTTCTGATCTTTAAGAAAGGCACAAAACAATTAACAATCGATCACAAGATGATGAAATGGCAGGGAAAACAACAACAAATCAAATTGCCCTAGTCGAAAAAAGTATTAACCCGAAGCCTTGCCGTAGTCGATTGCGAACTGGAGCCTGCCGTCGCCAAAAATGGAGCCTGCCGTCACCAAAGGTGGAGCCTGCGAATTGGAGAATGAACGTCAGCACCTGCCTCGCTAAAAGTGGAGCGTGCGAATTAGAGAATGAACGTCAAAGAGGGAAACGATTTGGGGAAAATGCGGCCAGGGATAAGCGTGGGTTAAGCGTGATATGTTATTCAATTACAAATTTGCCCCAGTATATTTCGATTAACTCCAATTAAACCAAGGCTTACAACGAAAATAAGTGTCGCCGTATTTAAAAGCGTAAATTTTTATTTTCAGTAACACTTATATTGGATGGCGACACTTATTAGCGAGACTAAAATGCAACCCATATAAGTGTCGCCAAATGAAAAAAAAGTGTGGCCAAATGACTATTTTGGTGTAGTGTTACATATGAAAAGGAGAGACTCGCTACTCAACATTCAGAAGCTGGAGATGGTTCTGGTGTTGAGCACCATGATGCAGGTTCCAAAACTCTTGTGCCAACCCTGTCTGAGCCTATGTCTACGGTTGATCCTCAGTCTGTTCCAACATATAATTCTGATCAACCATAGTTGTCTTCAGCTCGCGAGTATGTCTCTGAAGCTGCTCCACTGCCTGTGAGCCAATCTGAGGAAGGTATTTTGAACATACTTTGTGCTCATTCGAAGCCAGAAACGTTGATTAAAGCAATCACTAACTCTCTTTCTTTGTCTCCATTTAGTGATAGGAGATACATCTGCCATGCCTCCTGCAACTCAAGAGCAGCATCACGAGCAGGAGGCCATCATAACAGAAGCGACCACGACAATGGTCATTGCACCGATGGACAAAGCACAGGGGATTACATTCACGTTCGATGAGCAGATGATGGAGGAGCTTCTCGGCCACCATAGCGACCCTTTTGTCAATCTACCTTTTGTCATGGGTAGAGGCGCACCTATGATCAGCTTCTCTGACCCGACTACTAGCGTTCCCGCTGATGCCCAAATAATCCATGAGGAGGAGAAAATAGCTGACATCAATGCCGAGATGGAAGCAGCTGATTTTGTATAGTGGACCGCTGAGCAACGCCCAAACAATCTGTAGGATTAGACAGTTGGAATATCACACAAACTGAATATTCTAAACCCATAACTAATTTTGCATAGTGGACCGCAGAGCAAAAGACTGTTACACAAAATAATTCTAAAGCAATGAATATTTTGTCTTGTTCACTTGATAGGAATGAATTTAATAGAGCGTCAATTTGTAAGTCTGCATATGAAATCTGGAAAACTTTTCAAGTTACTCACGAAGGAACAAGCAAAGTTAAACAGACCAAAATTTCCATGCTCACAAACCAGTTTCAATTATTTAAAATGAATTCTAATTAGTCTATTTCAGATATGTATAGTATATTTCAGGATATTGTGCATTCTCTAATATCCTTGGGAAAGGAATTTTCTGAAGAAGATCAAGTCAGAAAAATTCTAAATTCTCTTACTTCAGAATGGGATCAAAAGACACTTGCGATCGAAGAGGCAAATGACATCAGTACCTTAAAGATAGAAGAATTAATTGAAAATCTAATGTCCTTTGAAGTCCTAATGATCGGTAGAAGAGAAAGCAAAGCATCTGAAAAGAAATCAATGGTATTTAATGCATGGCTAATGGATCAGACTCAAACAGCGATAATGATGAAGAGATAGCGTTTATGACCAGGAATTTTCGAAAATTTCTGAAATACAGAAAGATGAATAATCTCAAAAGAAACAACTATAAGAACTCTAGAAATCAAAATGTAGTGCCAAACAATTTCAAATGTTTCAACCGTGATGAAACAGGCCATATCAAAAAAGATTGTCTGTATCCAGATAGGCAAAATCCTCCTATAAACAATGATTCAGCAAAGAAACGAAAATGTGCATTTACTGCTACTCTAGATGACTCAGACTCGTCCTCCAGTGATGATGATCAGAAGATAGATAATTCAAATTTGTGTTTCACGGCAGTTCACGACTCCGACGAATTCAGAGAAATGGACTCAGGAAAAGGTACACATTTACAATACAATTGGTTGAAATTGCATGCTTAGAATTAAATGCTTGATTGCTTGATTGATTAATTTTGAATTGGTTTGTTATTTGAATTTTAAATTTTTTACTATTATATTATTATTTTTACTATTATTTTTAATAGTATAATAATATTTCATGGAATATACTATAATTCTAATAATATTCCAGATATATATAGACATCAAAAATAATAAGTATATATATATAATAGAGTATTTAAGAAAAATAAATCCTAGAAATTCACAGGCACATGTCGACATGGTCCCTACCATGATGTCGACATGGTTACAGAGTTCGAAATTCAAAATTTGAATTCAAATGGTTGAATTTCCCTACACCTTTTCTCTTCATTCAATTTTCTGAAAAGGCATCTTTTGACCAGAGAACATGTCCTTTGAGAACCTATAAATTCGTTATCTTTTATCACATCTTTTCACTCTCATTTTAAAATTCAAACTCTCTCTTTAAAACTTCAAGCTCTCTACTCTCTACTCTAATGGCTTCTTCAAGCAACCCCTCTACCATGAGAATTTTTAGAAAGATAAAAGAGCAACTCTTCAATGATCCGGAGGCAATAAAAGCATACATCAATTATGCTAACTATGGAAAAGTCCATCCTGGAAAGTTTGGTATATTTCAAGATTTCTCTTCTTATGAAATTGATTCTCTATTTGCAAACAATCAAATTTTTAGTCTTATTGATGCTTCTCAAAATGATTTTGTTTGTTATCCAAATCTTGCTAAAACTTTCTATGCAAATTTAAACCGTGGATTTTATATTGGAAATGATGATGAAATTTGGAGTAGTGTCAAAGGCACTAGGATCGTTTTAAATTATGATCTTTTGGGTACCATTCTCAATTGCAAAAGCACGGGAATGGATCTTTCTAATTTTAAAATCGATGAAAATGATCGTGAGACATTTCATCACATTTTCGAAGGAAATGATGATTTTGAATTCAAAAATCGAAACTTTCGACTAAAAGCTAGAATTGTTAATCTTCTTTTACAACATGCTTTGACCCCAAGATCGGAAAATTTTAAAAATCCTACCTCAAAAGTTTGCAAAGCACTTTTTGCTATTTTTGGAAATTATGATATTAATTGGGCGCAAGTTATTTTGGATGAACTTCGTCCCAAAAATCTTGAAATGGGTGAGAATACTTTGTATCATGGAATTTATCTCACTCGGATTTTTAAATATTTTGGAGTGGATTTCAAAGGAGAAGAATTTGTTTCTAGAAAAGTTTTCAATCATTCCAACATTTCGCTTATGGAAATTCCATTTGTTTTTCAACCTTATGGGACTCTTGCCGAAAAGGAAGAGCGTTTGGCTCATGAGGAGATGGAAGAAGAGGAAGAGGAAGAAGGAGAAGAAGAAGAAGGGGATGAAATGGAAATTGAAGAAGAAGAAGGTAAACTTCTTTGAAAAGCATCGACTATCCTCCTAATCCATCCAATAAAACGCTTCTCAAAAACCGAAAGACCATTGTTGAGAATCAACGGATTCTTAAACGATCCATTAGTAAGAAGTTGGATAAAATTTCATCCAAGATGAACAAGTTTATTTCCAAAGTCAGCAAGAAGCTTTGATTATCTTCTTCTTCTTCATCCTCTAACTAGTTTTACCATTTCATTTCATGTTGTATTAGTTTTAGTTTGTTTTAATTTGAAAGTTCATGTAGTTCTTTATGTTTAATCGTTGTATCGTCTTAGTATGAAATGAAATGGAATGTCTTTTTTGTTATCTAGCTTATCTTATCTCTAGAATAAATGTTATTATATTATATAAATATATATATATACACACAATTATTCACAAAATCAAAATAAGTCATCAAAATTCACTGGACCATGTCGACATCCCCCTATGACCATGTCGACATGTACTGGTCAGAAATGACATTTCATTTTGAATTTGAAATTTGAATAACCACCTTATGTCTATTCATTTCAAACGAATTTCTACACCTATAAATACCTATTTCTTCCAGAATTCATCACTGAATATTATTTCTTATCCACTTTGTCTCTCATTCTTCTCACAAACTCGAATATGGCCAATCCAATTCATAATTTATCCAAGAATCTTGAAGAAACTCTTAATTCTTTCAAGAATATTCTTTCGTTCTTTCTTCGTAACCAACGACACTTAGAATTGAGTCAAATGTAGATGATCAAGGAGCAAGAAAGGCATTTCGATGCAATATGATGGATGATTTCCTCCCTGCACAAGGATGATAATGAAGCACATCCTCTAGTCTCTCTAACCAATGATAATGAAAATTGGGATGCCATTAAAGCAGATCCTATATTTGGAGAAGAAGGATGGGTGGAAGTTCCTCGTAATATTTGATTTTATTTGATTGCTTTGTTTGAATTGTTTGCTTGGTTTGATTTGATTTTATTTCATTTCGTTTGCTTTAATTTGATTGATATAGATTGATATTTGGTGTGGATTGATGTTTTAATTTGATTTGATGTTTGTTTTACAAAACATGTACAAATACACATTGATGTATATATGATCTTTAATTAATTATCATGTTTATCAGTATAATTATCTTATAATCTATCTATTATATACTCCATTGTATAGTTTATTAATGCATGTACTTTAGTACAAGAATGTGGGGGATTTATATAGTTTGGAGTTATTTTTTGTTAATGACAAAGGGGGAGAAGTATAAAATATAATAGTTAGGCATAGATTAAGGGGGTGTTATTAGATAGAAGTAATATTTTATAAACAAAGGTTGTCATCATTAAAAAGGGGGAGATTGTTAGTCCGTGGGATGATGGTTTTGATGACAACAACCTTATAATAGCATTATAAAATAAAAATACTAACATTATAGTTTAGAAATATATATATATATATATATATATATATATATATATGAAGGATTTAACCATGTAGGTACCAAGAATGAAGACTATACAGTATAGAGATTCAAGATATCAAGATTGAAGACTCATGAGTATCAAGAATATCAAGAGTTCAAGATTTCAAGTAATTTATTTTTTAATTAGGAATTTTGTTAAAACTCCTAGAAAAGCACGGGCATCTTAATATCCAATTTATTCGTGGAATGGAATCCACTTCGAGCCAGTTAAAGGGATGGAACCCTAAGTAGGATGGAACCTACGAAAAAACTAGTGGAACGTTGTTTTGTATCGGCTAACTTTTTATTCAAATGATTTTACAAAATTATCTTGTTTTCAAAATAATTTCAAAACCTTCCTTTTAAAAGAATCAAAAACATCTATCGTGATTTTAAATACTTTTAGCCTTAAAATAATCTTTATTTTCAAAATCAAATTATGCTTAGTTTTAAAACTATCTTTGATAATAATATATTTAACTTTTAATATTTATACTCAGATTTAAATATAAAATTATAGTAAAATTTTATATATATTATTCTCTATATTTATTTATGTATTTTAACTATAGTTAAGTATATTTATAAAAGTTTAAAATAGTTTTAATATAAGATAAAAGTTATTTTCAAAGAAAAACAAACCACCAAAATTTCCTTTGGGATGTCGACATACTCAATATACCAATGTTGACACAGTGTCAGTTAATTTCAAAATTTAAATTTCAAAAAGAAGTTTCTATTCGTCATATCTCTTCACGAATGGACATGGCTGTTGTTCTTCTATAAATAGGGATTGTTTTCAACAAATTTTCATTCATATTTTCTAGTTTTCATTTCTGTTCTTCTTCTTCCACATTTCTTTATACACGTTCCTACCATTACACTGTCGAAATCAACATTGAATCTAACTAGATTATCTCTCGTTTGATTCTCTATCACTATCTCAACAAGATCCTCAGTGCTATTCAGAGTTATAGGCTTCTTTGTAATCAATTAAATGAGAAAAGGTGTGGTTGTGGCCTTGAAAATCAATCAAGTGAGAAAAGGTATGATTGTAGCCTTGGAAATCAACTGGGTGAACTTGTTGCCCGGAAAATCAAGTATCTCTACCCAGAGGATTGTGAATCTGGAGGGTGTACCTCGTGGCCTTGAAATCAAGGGTGTAATTATAAAGATTGCTTTCGAAAGGAAATCCGTACTTGTATACAGGACTGGATGTAGGGTAACTCTGAAACAGTATAAAATCTGGTGTGTTCTTCCTTTACTGCTTTTACTTTATTTCTACATCTGTTTTTGATTTCGTGATCATATCTTTGTCTGAATATTGCATACATTTGTGTTCAAATTAACAAAAACTCAAAAAGATTTAATAATTCCTTAAAACACTATTCACCCCCCTCTAGTGTTAATCCTAGCCTTAAGATTCGTATTCCGCATTTCTCACATTTTCGGCTTATTTTCGGTAGATAGATAGTAATGTCCTTTTTTTGTAGGCCATGTATAGATGCGGGTTCGACCCTTGCTTATAGGATTTTTTGGAACAATTTTGTACTTATCCGTCTTTTCCAAAGAATAGTTGAAATAAAATTCCATTTTGTCTTCAGCATAGTTTGAATTTATTTCGCTTAAGTATCTTAGCGTTCGAACTTCCATTCAATGTACTTGTGGATTCTTAGCCTTTGAATCGGACCCAAGTATAGTTGCTTAGTTCTTAAGTCACGGCTTCGGGTCACGATCGAATCGTTAAGTCAAATTCCATTACCGCACTGTCTCAATCAGTGGCTGATACTTAATTTCTGCCCCTAGTTTCGAGGACAATTGAAAAGATCGATAGGCCATCATTCTTCGCATTTAATATATCAAGCTAAACTCTGTTGAAGCGAGTCTGAAACCAAACGAGTTCGATTGGTCGAATCACACTTGCTCATCAATCGATGGTTGCATCCACACTCTGGGTATCGCACTTGTTCATCGGCCGTCGGTCACGTCTGCTTAATGTTTTGAGATATGTCCGTGCTTCGGGGACTTAAGTTATTTTATGGGCCGTCAGCCATACCCATTTGATATTTAGAACTATGTCTGCACTCTGGAGACTTAGATTGATTCTTGGGTGGTCAGTCACACCCACTTTGTGTTTATACTCTGGTCCGCACTATTGGGACTCGGACTTGTCCTACGGGTGGTATTTTCACTCCCGGTTTGTGTTTATACTCCAATCCACACTCTGGGGATTTAGAGTTAGCTGATGTTTATACTCTAATACACACTCTGAGGACTTAGAGTTGGTAAACAGACGGTTGATCACATCTGTTTTGAGTTTAAAATTTCGCTCGCACTCCAAAATGATGGAATTACCAAGATCATGGATGGTCAATTCACATCCACCCTGAGTTAACAAGTAAGGTCGTTAGATGGACGGGTCCATCCTCCTCAAATGTGGTTTAAGTACGGTCGAAGTCATTAGGTAGACGGATCCATCCTCTTCGAGCCATATTAGTAAGTTTATGCTCCAGTCCACACTTTGGGAATCTAGAGTTAGTTAAAAGATTGTCGTGTATCAATCCTTTTTTTGGCTTCAGTGTGATGACTTGTCCCTAACCTCGGGTTTCAATTAGCGAGTGACCGGCCGTATCACGGTCACTCCCTATTTAAATAAATCCCCCCATAGGGTGGAACTTAGCTCTTCGTGCATTGTGATGGTCGTATGACACATTTTAAAAATCGCTGCTCTGGCTCGAAGAGATTGCATTTTATTGCTGAAATAGGAAAATACGGCAAGGTCAGTTGCCTTATTACAAATTCAGATTTCGAGATGCATAAACAAATTGCAAATGAAAAGTAAACTAAATAAATAAATAGAGCCTGTTATGTGTAATAGCGACGAAAACTTTCGTTGTTCTAGGCTTTCGGCAAAGTAGTCTGTTAACGGTCGACAATTTAAATGTGCCGTCTCCGAGCTTTCGTTCGATAACTTACGGCCCTTTCCATGTTGGTTACACATGTGAAGGAACCAGGTAAATTCAATTAAGGATGAGATCGCCGAGTTCAAAAGTTCGAGGTTGGACCTTGCCATTGTACAATCGGGTAACCCGACTTCGGTATGTGATTGCCCTTAAATCAGCCTCTTCTCGGTTCTCATCCAATAAATCCAGAGATTCGGCAAATAATATAACATTCGTCTTCGGATCATAATATGTTACACGATGAGTAGGTACTTCCATTTCGACTGGAATAACGCCTTCTGAACCATAGGAAAGTGAAAACGGAGTGTGGACGATTGTGGACTTATGGGTTTAGGGCCATAGGACGTTCATTGACCCATTTGTCCCCGACCTTTTCTAGCCGTTTCTTCATAATAGAATTTATAACTTTATTAACAGCTTCAAACTGTCCATTTACTTAAGGGTGTGCAACTGTAGAGAACTTCTTCTGGATGTGGAATCGTTGATAGAAATATTTAAATTCAACACTGTCGAACTGTACACCATTGTCGATAATGATGGTATGTGGGAGGCCAAATCTATAAATAATGTTGCGTACCACAAAGTTGATTACTTTTTTGTTGTGATAGTAGCAAAGGGCTTAGCTTCCATCCACTTTGTAAAGAAATTAACTGCAAAGGTGGCACACTTCACACCACCTTTGGCTAGAGATAGAGAAATAGAGAACCAATAATGTCAATGCCCCATACTGCAAACGGCCATGAACTGACCATTTGAGTTATTTGGTAGGCGGGCTCTTGAAATCCAAGCGTGTTTTTGACACCTGTCACATTTTATGGTGTAATCCAGTGCATCGCGATTTACAATCGGCCAATAGTATCCATATCGAAGCACTTTCTTGGCAAGGGCTTTCCTTCCGGTGTGATCGCCACATTCTCCTTCATGTATATCATGCAATACTCGTTTGATTCCATCTTGGAAGATACACCGGAGTAACAGAATAGAGTACCCACTTTTATACATGACTTCGTTCTGAATAGTGAACCGCGAAGTATTTCAAAGAACTTGTCTGTTTTCACTCTTGCACTCTCGCAAGGTCCCATGCTCAAGATAGTTTATGAACGGAATCATCCATGACTCCTTATTGACTTCAAATACCCAGTTTGTTTCCATCTGATCGATGCTTGGGGAAGATAACGTCTACGTGATTCCCTTTTGTTGTGCCTCACCTATATTGGCTAACTTTGCTGAGGAATCGACCTTTTAATTGCTTTCTCGAGGTATGCATAGATGGCATAATAATCGAATTGATCCAATATTTCTTGAACCCAAGCAAGATAAGCAGCCAGCCTACGGTCTTTAGCCTGGTAGTCCCCCCCGAACTTGACGCACGACCAATTATGAATCACAGTAAATCTCCATAGAAATAATTCTTAAATTTCTAGCAAGTCTTAATCTGCCGAGCAGGGCTTCATATTCGACCTCGTTGTTAATTGCACATAAATCAAACTTTAAGGCATAGCATATAGACCGACCTTCCGGAGTTTCAAGTATAACTCCGGCTCTTGAGCAGCGGTCATTTGATGCACCATCAGTATGTAGCTTACAGACATATTTAGGAGATTCACTAGTTTCGGGCAAGTCCTCCGGGATAGTGAATTGAGCAATGAAATCTGCTAGGATTGTCCTTAAATAGCCCGCCTCGGTGTGTAAGTGATGTCGAACTGACTCGGCTCGATATTCCACTTGAGTAACCTATCAGATGTCTCAGGCCGTGTAAGGACCTGTCATAACGGCTGGTCAGTGTAGACGGTGACAGGATGTGCCTAGAAACATGGACAAAGCTTCCTTGAGGCATTGACAAGACAAATAAGCTAGCTTTTCCAGCTTTGGATAATTTCTCTCTGCTCCGGTCAGTCATTTGCTAATGTAATATACTTGCATTGTATCCGGTCTTCCTTTCGAATTAGAGTAGCACTGATTGCATTTTCTAATACCTCCAAGTAGATATAGAATCTCTCACGATCAATAGGCTTTGATAAAATGAGCAGTGTGGACATATGTTGAACTAGTGCTGGGAATGTGCCCTTGCATTCTGTAGTCCATTCAAAATTTCATTTCCCTTTCCTAATCAGATCGAAGAAGGGAATGCATTTGTCGGTGGATTTTGAAATGAACCTGCTTAGTGCTGCTACTTTTCCGTTGAGGCTCTGAACCTGCTTTTTAGTCCTCGATGGAAAAAAAATTCCAAACTTAAAGAGAAATTTGTCAAAGAGAAGAATCTTTCCTTTCTCATGTAGAAGCCCTAGGATGGAAGGATTCGAACCTTCGAATAACAGGACCAAAACCTCTTAAGATTTCTGATTGCCCAGATCTTCTCGGTATTGGCTTCAATTCCTCGAGCATCGATGATAAATCCAAGGAATTTTCCAGACGCGGCCCCAAAGTGACATTTCAATGGGTTGAGTTTCATTTTGTACTCTCGGAGGATGTTGAGCATCGATTCTAGGTCTTTGACATTTCAACGGGTTGAGTTTCATTCTGTGCCCTCGTAAGTTACCCCGGCGTTCTTGAGTCCAAATGGCATGACATTGTAGCAGTAAAGTCCTTGATCGGTGATGAAATTGGTATGCTCCTAATCGAGAAAATGCATGGGTATCTATTTGTAGCCAGAATACGCATTCATGAAGGATAAGAGTTCATGTCCAGCAGTTGAGTCTACGAGCTGATCGATTCAAGAAAGTGGAAAACTATCTTCAGGGCTTTATTCATGTCTGAGTAGTCAACGCATGTTCTCCATTTTCCATTAGGCTTTCTGACAAGTACAGGATTGGATACCCATTTTGGATATAACTCATCTCGGATAAACCCATTCAACTTGAGCTTATCTACCTCTTCCTTAAGGGCGGAAGATCTCTTTGGATCCATACCATGCCTTTTTACTTGATCAGGACATGCCGTGGGTCAATATTCAATGTATGGCTCGCGATGTCCTTTGGGAGATTCCACACATGTCAGAATGTGTCTAGGAAAACACGCCGAGGTTTTCTGGAGAAATTCAACCAATTCCTCCCACATATGTTGGCTTAGCTGAGATCCAATCTTTATCATTTTAGAATCATCATTATCGTCGATCGAAACATCGATCGTCAGCTCAGTCGGGGAAGCTTGACTGTCTTTACTTTCGACTTCACTTTCGGTATCTCTCGGGTCAAGATCCCTTGGGAATTGGTTTGGCTGCCCGGGCCTAGACCCAGGCATCAGCTGTCAATTTTCTGCAAAGTGGACGCAAAGAGATTCCTCTACGCCCTTTCCTTCTGTAGCTCGGCAACATAACAGGCCCATCCAGCGTAGTCTCCCTGAATGACTCTAACTCCATTGTCAGTAGGGAATTTTAAAGTCAGACACCAAGGGCAATGGCATCCCTGAACTCAGCTAGGGCCATCAGCCCAAGAAAGCATTGTATGGTGAGTCTATGTCCATTACAACAAACTGTAATATCTGGACTCTCCGGCATTCTGCAATTCCCAATTCCACAGGTAGCTCCACTATCCCAGTGGGTATGGTTGCACTTCCATTGAAGCCATGAATGCGAGATTGACAAGGCTTCAAATCCTTTTCTTCCATCTTCATCTGATCATAAGCTCGCTTAAACAATATGTTCACTGAACTTCCACTGTCCACTAAGATCCTCTTCATCCAAGCAGGACGTATTTGATATAAATGATAAGTGGATCAATGGTTGGGGCTTCGACTCAATCGGCATCCCTATCTTGAAATACGATGTCGTCTGTTATCATTTTCTATTGCTTGACCGGAGCACCATCTTCCAAATTACTACAACATTCGAAGCTTGCATGCCTAATAGAGCTGGCATACGACTCCATTTTCCTCCAGCTCCAATCAGCTGGATGAGGAGCACAATTGATAGTATTAGTCACTAGCCTCCCGCTGGTACGAGCGGGTTCCTCCAGTCTCGCCTGATTTGGTATTTGGTTTAGATTTGATGGGTCCGTTCCTCCATACTACGGCGCCCGAACTACTCCAACTTTCTCTCTCACATCAACTTCTTAATAATATCCTATAAATGACGGCACTCGTTCGTGTTATGACCATAGCTATCGTGAAATCTACAAAACTTCCCCGTTTGAATCTGTTTTTTGACGATTGCTTCGGAGCAGGTTTCTTATACTAAATGGTATTGTAGTTCTACAAGCAAAAAATTTCCAATGACATATTTAAAGGAGTATAATTCAAACAAAGGAGTCCTACATCATGGCCCAAGATCCTGATCCCATTTCCTGTTTTGATTTCCATCGCCTTTCTGTTGATTCTCTTTATTTTATATGTTCAATTGCACCTTTCTGGAACTCTCCCCGATTTGTTTAACAATGACATTACGTTGGATTCCTTCCACACTGGGCCCTATGTCATCCTCTTTCCTAGACTATTTTGCATCCTCCCTTCTCAAGAACTAGGTTGTCTTGGAATAGAAACAGTCCAATGACGCAGAGGGTTTTTTGGCCAACCAGTTGCCAAATTCAGAATCGGGACCGATCCCCTTAGCTAGTGCCATCATAATTGAGTTTTCATTAGGATTACTAATCTCAGCGCATGCAGCGTGAAACCTCTCCAATTAATGTCTGAGTGTCTCTCTAGGGGCTTGAGTGACACTGGACAAGGTGTTAACATCTTTCGACCTTATGACATGCACGCGAAGCTGTTCAACAAACTTCGTTGCCAACTGGTCAAAACATGAGATATATTGAGGTGGTAGACGAGTAAACCACATTGTCACTATGGCCCCTATGGAGATCAAAAACTTCGGCACTTGACCTCATCATCGGCTCATGCAGCCTTCATTAACCATTTGTACTTTAAGATGTGCGGGTTAGGATCAGAGCTCCCTCCATAAATGGGTAGAGTTGGAATTCTAAATCCCTAGGGCAATTCAAATTAGAGTATATCATCAATGAAAGGGGTATGCCTCCAGAAGATTCCCCAGTCGTCATGGGTGAGGCCCTGACTTTCGTGGATCATTTGACGAATCATTGTCGGGATATCTGGCATCTGGACATTTTGGGCTTGCTGAACCAAGGTGTGGTCGGTTTCCACAATGCGGGGATGGGCCGGTCGCGGTCGATGGTACATATATCGCCTCCTTGGTTCTAGTTTTCAGGAACATAAGGGTCAGGAGTATAATTGCATTGATGGTGGGTCGGATCCGTTCGGTTTTGAGTATCAACTTCCAACTCACTAGCGGCGGTAGTAGTGCGGTTGTTAGTAGTATGATAAGGAATATTACCTCCTTGGGAGGAGGGTCCAGTCAGATGGCTAGTTGGCGGGCCAACTCTTGGTTGCCCAAGATTCAAGGTGCGTTGATGTCCAGTAGTCTGTGTATAGCTTTCATCTAGCCGTGGGCGCATGGATCGGTGATTGTAGTCAGAAGAAACTGAACTCTCAGTGGGTGAATAGGAAGCCTGATCCCTTCTGGATCTCTTTCGTCTCTCATGGTTCAGTCGATTGGTCAACTCAGCGTTAGAACGGAGTTGATGAGTATGCTGCTGGTAGCTTTGTGTCAGTTCTTGCATTTGTAGTTGAAACTCTTCCCAAGTGAGAGGCCCTTGCGGATCTGAAGGTCTGGCAGCATTCTGGTCGGCATGACGAAGTTGTGCGGGGTTCTATCTTTCTCGTCCTTTTGGATCTGCAACTATTGATGCAGTCCTAGTGTTGACCATGGTGGATATCGAAGCTCTCTCTTAGAAATGGTACAAATCTGAATAGGATGGAAGAACTTCTAAACTTGAAATCTGGATCTTCTCCTTAGATTCTTGTAATCCGATATCGGTAGTAGATCCAAAAAGCAGGAGAAAAACTGGTTTTTCTCAGTGAAAGCTATCAAAATTGGGCACAACACTCTTCAGATGTGTTTGAAGAAATAAAATGAAGAAGATAAATATAAAATGAGGAAGATTTAACAAACATACCAATCGATAAACATTAAAAATGCAAAGAAGCACACGGATTTAGAGTGGTTCGGCATACGACTTACGTCCACTATGAAATGGCTGACTTTTATTGATTTTTGCTTGCTGTTTACAATGAGTTACAACAGTATAATCCAATTACAATAGTAATTTTGGTAGAGTCTGGATGTAGAAGAGCCAAAAGCCCCTTTTCTGGAGGCATTGGGCTGCTATTTATAGGCGTAGGCTGGAAAAATCTAACTTAGATCTCGGAAGACTTCTTCTCCCAAGTGGGTGGGTCCCCAGAGTGAGTTCAGGTGATTTTAGCTTGATCTGGAGCGATACGAATTGAGTTCGAATCGATCTAAAATTAGTCCTTTGAGGCTGAAATTTGTCGAGTACATTCTTGAAAATGTGTGCAAGCTCCTGTGAAAATTTGATGGCATTTGGACTTGTGAATTTTGAGTTATGATCGACGCAAATTTGAGTTTGTTGAACGCTGCCGAGTTCGCATCGCTTCCAACACATGCTAATCAATGACGTAGCGCTATCTTTTAGGATCGATCCACGTTTCATTCCGAGTGACGGAGTCTTTCTCATGGACGTGCCTCGTTTGTATCGACCCAGCTTAGCCTCGTTCGTATCATTCTGGGTTGTTCTTCTCGTATCGATGCTAGGTGCTCTACATTGTATCGATGATATGTTGCCATTTCGTATTAATGGCTTTACTTCAGTCTGTATCGACACATACTCATTTCTTTCGTATCGAAATTTGCTTGTACGTTTTGTATCAATCGCCGACCGATCGATGCGAACTGCCTAAACGAAATGATTGATACGAATAGCTTTAATGCTAGAATTATGGAAGTCTGATCGATGCGGGATACTGATGGATACGAAGAGATGTGGTGGCTAATGGACACGAACTAGTAATTGTGGACCGATGGACACGGAGAAGATTGACTTTGATGGATACGAAGCTGGATGGTTATGAAATGAGGTCCGAGGGTTGACGGATACGAACAAGATGGTTGCAAAGTGACGGATACGAATATGAGGTATGCGAAATAAGCATGTCCCATGTGTAACTTGATCGGTCTATAACTTGAGCATACGAACTCCGATTGACCCCAAATTTGGAACGTTGGCTTTCATAGCTTTGATTGTTATGTCATGTTAATTGTAGCCTGATCCAAAATCGGGCAAAATTTACTAACATCCATAGTAGGCCTGTGTATAACCGATCTTCGGGACAGACCATCTTCAGTTTCCAGTCAATTCCTTGGTATCACGACGTTGTTAAAAGGCTTGATAACATTAACAAAGCCTGCTTTGGATCAAGATAAGCTATCGGCTTTGAACCCTGATTCGAAGAGATGTCCCTATTCTCTACAAATAGGAAACAACTAAATCACAACAATCCCTCTCCATAAATGTGGCTTTGGGATGATCCAGACTGCCCATAAACAAGTATAGTAAATCCATCCCAAAAATAGAAAATCATACCTTAACGTGCTCTTCTTCTTTAATCAAAAAGTTAGCACAACCGATATAATATGATTGCAACGTAACAATATACGATTGTAAAGGTAATCACGGTATATAAGTGTAGAAGCGATAATTATGTCATTATATAAGTCTGTACGATGCTACACATAAAGGTACTATTAATCTACTAGTGTAGCAAAAGCACAACATAACAATGTGTCAAAACAGAGAATATCTGCCATCATCCCGTACTAAATGAATTACATATATGGAGCAACTACCACTTATGTGATCTTTGGATTTATATACATTCTTACCCTCGACAATCTGCGAACAAAACTGAGCATCCTTGTATGACCCCTTTACTATATAGGTGCCTCCATACAAACCCAAGCCACTTTCTCGGCAACAATGAAAACCTTTTCCATTGCAATGCTCCTTGGCATCTATCTCTTTGCTGCTGATACTGGGTACAGATAACGATTAAGCGATGCTCCAAACCCTCCCAAAGGCTTGGTCTGAAACCATAAAACAATACGTGAATGAATGTGTAGCAATGGAACCACACCCTGAACCTAATTGCCTACTCCATGGTTGCCTTGTCGTGCACTTGCTGTGACCCTAATAGATCACTCAAGCATAATGATGCTTTGAACCATGGAGTCTATGCTAACCATCTATTGACATGTCTGCCCAATCAGGTATTGATTATTGCTGTCACTTGCTCACACATATGCTAGAGTTTGGAACTGACTCCTTGCTGTCATGTGCTCCCTCCAATCATATATGATTATTATACCGGATTGAGAAACCGATTATGCCTTAATCTCGTATTTGATTAGCTCTCGATCATTATCTCGATCGCCTACTATTCCTATGTAAAAGTAGTCTGTCCTATGTCTCTCGTCTCAACCGCTTGCTCGAACGCCTTATTGATTGTTATTGATCATTTATGATTCGCCTTGCATCCTCGTATGAATCCCGTGTTTTTCCTTGTATCTCACTTTCCCGAGTAGCCCGAAGTCTCCCTGAAGTCTCGCTAATTCACAAAGAACTGCATTCGAAGCGAGGAAGAAATCTCTGATTTACTAGCACCCGTCCTGGGTTATTTTCCCATGTTCGAGCACCATCATCCACCATTGGTTTACCAACAGTCGATTGATGGTAGCATATTCCAAGTAGTATGCCCAGAGCAAGTGCCATCCAACACATTCGGTCACCAGCTCGCACGTTGTTTCGTCCATCATTTTGCTTAATGAGTCACCTTGCTTCCCACGCCTGCCTTTACTCCATCGGACCCTCTTCGGAGTTCATTGGTTGATATTTTGGAAGTCGTTCCTTATGTGTTCGAAAACTTCAACTTCAACACAAAATCTATTATTTACACGCGTAGAGTTCAACGAGCGATTATAGCGATCCAACTTCCTCTAAACATGTCAAAACGCACTCAACCGGCCATCTAGCCTCTTGTGGTATCTACATGTGCTAGCACACTCATTCATGCACATTCATACATGCATACACAAACATACTACAACACAAATCGTATTTCAGACTTCACCGGAGCAATTTCTCGAATTGTTATATTCTCATGCAGCTTAGCGCATACTATGGTCACTATGGCTACGTGAGATCCCCGTAATGCCCTTATATATAAATTTACTCACACACATCCATATATACTTACATACACAAATACATGCATATATTCAAACAACATACACAACGATTCTAACTACAATACACAAATTGTTTTGATAGTTATATATCTTTAAATACACATATACGTATACTTGTCTATATCTATATACATACACGTATGTTTAAATAAGCAATTCATTTATTACTTAACAAATCTTATTTTTGTTTACTAAATATTTTTAATAAAAGTCTAATATGATTTCATACTATTTTGTAAAATCTTAAAACTACTTTGTTGTTAAACTGCCTTTTGGCAAGGCCGTAGACAGGCAGATTTAACTAATTCAATTGCTCGATTATTGAGGCTAGAATATCAGGTATTGATTCATATGATGGATAAATGATCAGTCACATATGATAAACATGATTATGAAGTCGGGATGCAGCATATTCAATGAACAAAAGGCGCAGGATACTTGAGATATGATTTTCGACGAAAATCAAGTCGCTTCAAGATGGTTGGAATTTGCTTCGAGTCATGCTTAGGTCTACTTTAGGTTTTCAAGCAAGTTGCTTTGGGTCAGGCTGAGCTGTGCTTTGTGTCAATTTAGGGTTGGTAAGTTTTTGAGGGATCGGTGCTTACTACGGGTCGACGAGGTGTAAACTTTGGGTCAGCACCTATTCTTCTTCGAGTTGGCATAAACTATCAGGTCGGCATCAAAGAGCAGGTCGGCATCTTCAAAGGGATCAGTGAGATTACAAGCACTTTAGGTCGGTACACTCCAATCTTTGAGTCAAGGGGTTGGCATTCCATTTGCAGGTTGGTGAGCTAAGGGATCGGCATCGGAAGGAGGACTCGGGTCGGCATTTACTCTTGCTTCGGGTCAGCAACAACATCTCCTCGGGTCAGCACAAGGGATTGGGTCGGCAACATTTTTGGGTTGGCAAGTACATCTAGCTTCGAGTTGACATGTTCAAGACTTTGTGTCGGCGCTTGGGTTTCGAATTGGGATCAGCATGTTGAAGGCTGGGGTCGATGTATATGTTGCTTCGAGTCATGGCATGGGTTGCTTCGAGTCAAACGTAAGGTTGCTTCGGGCATCACCTAACTCAAGTTGGCATATATACAACTTAGGGTCGGTATAGACGAAGTATATAGGCTCGACTATGTCTAGAGTAGGCCCTTATCACTTAGGAAGCCCTATAACTAGGATTTTGTCTATAAATACAACAGGCGGGGCTTCAGAAAAGAGATCTTCATTATGTTTCCCTTCATCTTCTTCACTAAGGCTACTCTAACATTATTGTTTAAAAAGCTTCAAACTATAACTATAATTGATTCTCATATCAATAAAAAGGAAATTTCTGAAGTGGATGTAGGCTAGAGTCAGCCGAACCACCATAAATCCTCTATTATTACTGCTTTCTTTTTAATTTTTACTGCTCTTCATATTTACACTCTATACATACACTCTATCTGTTATCTATGACTATAAGTTGGTGCTTTCATCTGCGTTTGGTTGTTAGTGACCAATTTTGGCGCTAACATTTTGGTGCTTTCACTGAGAACGCTACTACTCAGGGATTCTAAAGCTTGGATTCTTGAAACTATGGCAAAGCAATCGACAAGGAAACAGAGGATGAAAAGGAGTCAGCAAGAAGGAAGTCTAGAGGCTTCCTCCAGAGCAAACCAGGCCTTAATCTGAATCACTAGAGACGAGAGAGAGAGAGAGATGATGTTGAAAAAGCAGGAGGACATGATACATAACCTACTCCGATAGGTTGGACAAGATGGAGTGCAAAGTCAAGGGAATGTACCAAACGTAGCTGTTGGCAATGCGGAATAAGGAGCCAGAGCTATAGAAGTCTTTCGAGGTCAGAACCAGAACCAACTGGAGAGACTGAAGGAAATCAACAAAGGCCTAGGGGCAGACCCTCGAGATTGGATACTAGAAGGACTGTGAATGAAGCTCAACAAGCTGGGGCCAACATGAAGTGAATGAGCAACATGAGGAGTAAAACCCGGAGTACCCTCTAGGACACCGGGGGAAGAGTGGAAATACAAACCGGGAGCCACCCTCGGATGGAGATGAGCGGATGGTTGGGTTAATAAGAAGGATTATGAGAGGAGGACTACTGAGCATAGGCTTGGAGGAAGTCATTCGGAATCTATTCGTTTCGAACATCAAAAACGCAAGGAACCCTTCAAAATTCAAATTTCCAACATTGGAGGCCTATAATGGAAACTCAGACCCAACTATGCACGTAACCAGATACATAAGACATATGGAAGTGTTGGGGGGCATCTAGGAGATGATGGCAAGATGTTTCCTACTATACTTGACAAATTTGGCTATGCTCTGGTTCAGGCAGCTAGAGAACGGATCGATTAGGACATAGAGTGAACTATTGCCACGCTTGATGCGACAGTATAGGTTCCATGTGGCGTGATTCAAGAATGTGATGACGATTGAATCAATGAAACATAGGATAGGAGAGCACGTGAGGGGTTTTCCAATGCGATTTAATGCAGCTGTAGCTTCGGTAGATCGCCTAGATCCATCAATGATTTTGATGGTGGTGGTAGGAGGGTTTACGGAAGGCATTGAATTCAAGGATTCATTGGCAATGGATCCACCATAGGATCTTGGGGAGCTCTATCATGAGGCAGAAAGATTCATTCGATTAGAGGATTCACGTGCCGAAAGGTAAGAGATAAACACCGTGCAAGGCAAAGGAACGTCTGAAGATGGACATGGGATGGATAAAGGAAAGTGCAAGCAGCACAATGGATATGGTGGTTCTGACAAATGAAGGAGAGTTCGGGAACCCAAATTCACGACATACGCACACTTGGAAGATAATCTAGAACGGTTTTATTTACACACACGTGGGTAACTCCCCTATCGAAAACCATCAAGAGGGATCCCGTAGAACGGGAACACATGAGCGGGAAGTACTGCCTATTCCATGAGCTGGAAAGGCACGCCATGGATGAATGCCACCACTTGAAGGACGTGGTGGAGGAACATGTTAGAAGTGGCAATTGCCACAGTATGTGAGGGACCAGATGAGAGCGGTATAACATGAGCAACTACCGCCTGGATCAAGCAGGAACAACCCTGGATTGGGGTCACGACTCGTTATCCGCCGATCGTGATGGCAAGGGCCGAGTTCATGATTTAGACTCCAATCATCGAATAATTTTTTCTGATCTTGTATTAAAAAATAAACTACCTATGCCACTTAAACATGTAAGGGAACCAGAGCGAACCCTAGGCATGCTCTGAGATGGTAATAGGCTGCTTTGCCCAGAGAGGCAGCATTTAGTTTTTTTTGTTTTTCTTATTGGAAATTTGGAACTTGGATTTAATAAATGAATATGGTTTTTATGAAAAAAATCCCTAATCAAAGAGTTACAGGATGGGCATTGGAAGTCAATTATAAATTAATCGCTTTACATTCAGGGATAATGAACCGGAGTGTAAGGAGCGATGCCGATTTGCCAGAGAGCGACAGGATCGGCTCACTCATCGTTTGTTTCCCCTTCAACGTAAAGTGACAAGATAGGATCCAGCAAGAGCCCAAAGAGGCTGTAATCGGTCAAGGACTTACGACATTACATCGCTCAATGTTCTACAATACTGAACCAGAACGTAGGGATGATGCCGCTTCAGTAGTGACTGACAGGATCGGCTCGCTCAAAGCTATTTCCCCTTCACTGAAGAGTGATAGGATGGGATCTAGTAAGAGCCTATAGAGGATGATATCGGTCCAGGAGGACCAAGGCATCGCTTAATGTTCAGGGACACTGAACCAGAGTGTAAGGGATAGGTTGCTTCGCCGGAGCACGATAGTATCTACCTATTCAATCGTCAAGTTTGGATCGAGCTTAGCAAAGGTCCAAAGAGGCCATCAACGATCTTAAGAGACCATAGGATTCGATTACTGACTTCCAAGATGTGAAACAGATTTGGGTAGTGGCTTCGAACAGCTATGGATTTGGATAGACCCGATGAGGTCTCGGTTTTGGATTATAGGAAACGGCGAAGTCCTGGTTTTGGATTATAGGACCCAAAGAGGTCCCAGTTCTGGAGATGGACCCGACGAGGTGCAGAATATAGATTATAGAACCCGACGAGGTCTCAGCTTTGGATTTGAACCCGGTGAGGTCCTAGATTTGGATTATAAGACCCAGAGAGGTCTCGGACTTTAATAAAACAATCTCAAGAGGACGTGGATTTTGTTAATGGATATGGAATTGAATAACGACTTGGAACAATCATGGATTTGGCTATCGGGCTTTGGATATTGGATTTGAAGCTATTTATAACACACCTTCCAACAGAAAGGCATGTTTTAGGGGGAAAATGTTAACTCGCCTTTTGGAAAGGCCGTAGACAAGCAGATTTAACTAAATCGATTGCTCGGTTATCGAGGCTAGAATATCGTGGTGTTGATTCAAGTGATGGATAGACGACCAGTCATGAATGAAATGATTATGAAGTCGAGATTCGGCATAGTCAATGGACAAAAGGCGTGGGATACTTGAGATATGAGTTTCGGCGAAAATCAAGTCGCTTCAAGATGGTTGGAATTTGCTTCGAGCTACACTTGGATCTATTTTGGGTTTTCAAGCAAGTTGCTTTGGGTCGGGCTGAGCTGTGCTTCGAGTCACTTGGGGTGGGTAGGTTTTTGAGCGATCGGCGCTAACTTCGGGTCGACGAGGTGTAAACTTCGTCTTGGCATCTATCCTTCTTCAGGTCGGCGTGAACTATCAGGTCGGCATCGAAGAGAGGTCGGCATCTACAAAGGGATCAGTGAGATTACAAGCACTTTGGGTCAGTGCACTCGTATCTCTAGTCAAGGGGTCGACATTCCCTTTGTAGGTCGGTGAGCTAAGGAATCGGCATCCGAAGGAGGACTCGGGTCGGCATTTACTCCTGCTTCGGGTCGGCTACAACATCTCCTCGGGTTGGCACAAGGGATTGGCCCGACAACATTTTTGGGTCGGCATGTTCACTAGCTTCTGATCAGCACGCTCAAGGCTTCAGGTTGGCGCTTGGGTTTCAAATTGGGATAGGCATGTTTAAGGCCGAGTTCGGTGTATATGTTGCTTCGAGTCATGGCGTGGGTTGCTTCGGGTTAAGCGTAAGGTTCTTCAGGTCATCACCTAGGAAAACTCGGATCGACATATATACAACTTAAGGTCGGCATCGACGATGTATATGGGCTCGGCTATGTCTATGGTGGGCCCATATCGCTCAGGAAGGCATGTAACCCGGATTTTGCATATAAATATAGTAGGCGGAGCTTCGAAAAAGGGATTTTCATTTTGTTTCCTTTCATCTTCTTCACTAAGGCTACTCTGCTATTATTGTTTTAAAAACTCCTTAGACTATAACGATAATTGATTCTCATATCGATAAAAAGGAAATTTCTGTAGTGGACCTAGGCCAGAGTCAGCCGAACCACTATAAATCCTCTATTATTACTGCTCTTTTTTTTTATCTTTACTGCTCTTCATATCTATACTCTTCGCATACACTCTATCTGTTATCTGTGACTGCTAGTTGGTGCTTTCATCTGTGTTTGGGAGTTAGTGACCAATTTTGGCGCAACATTTGTAAAATATATTATTATCTTGTTAACCATTTTTAAGCCTTTAAGTACTTATTTGCCTCATTAAAATTAGGTACACATCATATCACTATTTTATAAAATATCATTTCCATTTTACAAAACCTATGCTTTATTTATAAAATCATATAACTTTTTCATAAATACAATTCAACTTCATTCATACTATTTTTTAAAATTCCATTTCATAAAATACCTCTTTTACTTATAAAACCATTTATTTACTCAAACAGTATTTATTAGTAAACTAATCATTAGCAAAATATTGTTTCTTTATTTTTAAATAATATTCACAAGTGCTAATTAAACTTCATTAACCCTCTAACCGCTTTAATAATAAGTGTAGAGTCCAAAACTCACTTAAGTAGCTTACTAACTTTTCTAAAACCAATTAAATTAGTTTCATTATTCCTAACTAATGATATGTACTTAATTATATAATGTAATTAATCTATAATCTATCACAACATTACATATAATCATTTAACTGACCCAAACCAAACTCGAAACTTACTAACTACTTCCAAGGATAGTTATTAAGGTCTAAAACAAAAATAAAGAGTTAATATAATCATGTTTATAACATGAACATAAGTCTACATCAACTCATACATTCTCCAAATCACTTCATATAATTTCATATTAATTTATAAATGAAAATATGAAGGTTAACATATAAATATAGATATAGAATCATCCACTCACCTTCTCCTTCCATGCTCTCTTTAAATTTAAGATCTTGTTCGAAACTCCACTTTGTGATAATTCCTTCGCATGTTATGTAAGAAACGAGGAGAGAGAAATTATGGTTATTTTTTTTGAATTTAGAATTTTTATTTGAGCGTGATTTGGTTGATTTAGGGATAGGCTTAATAGAGTGATTAAGGAAAAAGATTAGGAGATGGAAATGACAATGAGTGAGGAGTTAGCTACATATAAGATAACTTATGGGTAAGCTAATAGACTTACCCCAAATTCATTTTGTTTAATCGACTAGTTTCTTATCGAATTCGAAAATAGCCGAAAATTTGTAATAAAAATAACCGCAAGCGCAGGCATACAATTTTAGTACATATCTAGTATGGTTTGATCCGTAGGGAATTGAATTGATTAAAAATTCTACTCAATCAAACTAAACCAAGATTTGAAGTTGTGTTAAGCAAAAATGTAAATAAGTAGCAATATAAAGTGGAAAAAATATGACAGTTTGAAGGCAATTTAGAGGAAAATCTCTTCTCATGATCACATAAATCAACATATATGAAATTATGATCTCTATTTTTTGGTCATTAATGAATTTAGTTGATGTAGTATGGCCTATTTGTGCTATTAATTATCCCAATATAAACCATCAAACCATAAAACACCCACAAACCACTTGTTAACTCTCATGAAAATGATAATGAAGTTAAAAATTAAATCTATTCTAAGCATGATCTATTTACTATTGATTAGTAATATAGACCATCAAATTTTAATTTTAGAATCCACTTTATTACCAACATCATATGTTGGTGAAGATGTAATTTGTGTTTATATGTGTTTAAGCATAGCCTATTTGGTATCAACAACATAGGCTGTCAAATTCAAAGCTAAAACAACAAAAAAAATTCCCATTCAAATATTTCCATTAAGCATAAAAAGAGATCAAGAATTAACAAATATGTTGAATCTACATGAATAAGAGACCTTCATTACCCCTAAATTGAAGAAGTTAGGCTTCTCATATTTGTTATCATTTCAACAAATGTAAATTGCAACTTAAACATAAACAAAAGAAAAATGGAAAGAAAGTAAGAAGAGAGCTAATTAAAATAAAAATAAAAGCCAATCTACTTGCATAAATAAAAAGACCTGCACTACTAACATGAAAGGAAAAAGAGCATGTAAGTAAAATGTGCATGAAAATAAAATAAAAGAAAAGAAGAAAAGGAGAAGAAAGAGGCTAAGGAAGCTATTTTATTTCATAATTGTTGCTACAACTAAACTAACTAAAGAGGAGACTAAGAGCTCATTGCATGAAACATAAGGGGTATTTATACTGTTTTGAAATCCTAATCATATTTTTGGGGACTACTCAAAATACCCTTGAGGAAATGTAACCTCTAAGTAATCATTAGCATGAGCATAATCCTCCATCTAAATGTGCATGTAGCTTTAATCATGTGCATTAACTCTTATAGGGGATCATGGAAGTGGGTAGGTGGGGTCCTCCATGTTGCATGAAATGATTTACTTCCATCTTTATTTTTCCTTCTTTACTTGTGCATGCATGTTTTCATAAAGAATTCTTTATATTTCCATTCAAATTCCTACAAATAAAAATAAAATGCACAAATAAATATTCGCAAAATAAATACATGCACAAAATGACCATTTTCCCCCTAATTGAAGATAAATAAATGATGATTTAAAAATAATTGAAATTTTGGTTTAAACATGTTAAAATACCCTATATGCTCAGAAATGTTGGTGATGAATAGTGTCGATTATATGGTTATATAAGGACCTCAATTCCCCATTTCCATAAACCTTAGCCTCCAAATGGAGCTGCCACCTCTAATTATTTGAACGGCCAGAAATCACGCGCCTCATTATATCATGATCCATCCACAATCAAGGGAAACGTTCAACTACAATATTTTCGAGCTTGTCGAGCTTTTCAAATCCATATGACTCAATCGACGATCGGAGTAACGACGCGACAGCTAGGGCTTCACGAACGAAAAATGTTCTCTGGCCAAATTCTAGCACTTGGCAAGGAAATGAAGGGTCGCGTCTCTGGTGAAGGCAGAAGGGGCCAAAGCACATCGGTTGGCATCTCCTGATGGTCGTTCGGTTGATTTTTGTTGCATGCACACAGAGGTGAATGTCACGATAATGGGTTGTTGCGTATCTGGAGCTCGAGCGTGTAGGTAGGAGGCGACCTGGAGCTTTGCGTTGGTGATTTTGTTTTTTATTTAATTTTAATTAAGTCAGTTAACTTTTATAATTATCGTTTTACTAATTATAGCATATCTTTTTCATACGAGGCTCGTTTGGACGAAACAAATTGCGTTGGGATGGTAAAGACGTTCTCTACGTCAGGGAGCTAGTATAGAATTTATTTGAAGCTAGAAAAAATTATAGTTTCAAAAAAAAGGTGAGTGTTTTGTAATGCTCATGATGTATTAAAATATTTTTATGTTAGTTAAATTGAAATCCTGAAGTGATTTAAATTTATTGATTGTTGTTTGGAAAATTGGAATGACGTGGAAATCGATATAGAAATTTATATGTTATGAATTTTGGATTAACAGTTGAATCGAAATTAGAATTAATCTGTTAGTAAAATTCCCGATTATTGATGATTGGCTAATTGTTGTGATTTATTGACTGTTTGGATTATTGGTTGTGATGGATTCCAACCGGTTGAAATATTGAATGACAGGATGATTATTTATTTCCTTTATCACCCTGTAAATAATTTATAGTATATAAAACTATAAATTAAATTTTTTTTGAATAAATTAACAAATAGGTTGAAATGATATATACCTATGACATTTATTTTGGATTGAAATGATCTATATCCATCCTTGAATTAAATTGAAACAACTGATTCACTTGGCGATCGGATAGAAAACAGTATACGGACACCGGATTGGTTAAATTAAATGATTTCAAAAATTTATTTGAAATTACATAAATGATTTTGATTTAAAGAAGTAAAAATCGAATTTATGGAAATCGAATTATTTTTAGAATTTATCAAACGAAATTGTTTAAAAATGAAATTTGAGATTTTGAAGTTATAATCAAAATATGTTTTAAATTCCGGAAATAGATTTCGATTTGAACTTTCATTCGAACCTTGAATTATTGTTTAGTAAAAGTAATATAAGTGGATATATAAAATTTGGACTCGAGAATGGAATATATCTTAAGATTTGAATCTAAATTCGAAGATTGAAGTTTAATTTGAGTTCGGTGATTTAAAATGATATTCTGAAATCGAACTCGAATTTATATGAATCGAAATGGTTTAAAATTGAGAATTGAATTGATATTAATTCAAATTGGAATTGGAATTGAAATTAATTGGAATTGAATTGAATTAATGAGGAATCAAAATTGTAACTGATTTGAATTAAAATCGGAATCGAAGTTAATTCGGATTGAAATTGGAATTGAATCGAATTAAATTAAAATAGAAATTAAAATTGATATGAATTGGAAGATTGGGAATTGAATTAGTTTGACTTGAAATTATTCTCAAATAAATAAATTTAACATAAACTGTTTAAAATCTATCTTCTTAAATATTCAAATTATTTTAATTTTCCAAGTTATATTACTATGTAAACCGTTTTCAATACTCAAACTCTTTTATATTAACTATTTAACTATTTTAAAACTCTTCTAGCCATTTTCTATAAATTCAAACTAGTCAGAGTGGAAATTGTTTATATTATCATGGATTTAAATACGAATGGGGTTAAAATGAAGTTATAATCTTAATTGTAGTTCAAAACAATTTTGAAAGCGAAATCGAGATATTAAGGAAAAAAATGATTTTTGAAGTGAAATAATATAAATGCGATGATTTCGGAATGAATTTGATTTTGAAGTGAATATGATATTTTGATATCAAGTACGAATTGTTTTTGAAATATAAAAGTACCAACCGGTGTGTAAAACGATGTTGGGTTGTTAAAGAGGCATGGCCTCTTATTGGCTGTTAGCGCCAAAATCGGTCACTAACAGCCCAAATCCAAGTGAAAGCACCCAATACCAGTCACAGCTCACAGATAGTGTGTATAGAGATTATAAATATGAAGAAAAGTAAAAATTCAAAGAGAAAGCAGTAAAGACACAGAATTTATAGTGGTTCGGTTGACTCCGGCCTACGTCCACTCCAAAATTTTCCTTTTTATTGATGTTAGAATCAACTATAATTACAAAATGACAGAGTAGCCTTAGCCTTAGAAAATAGAAAGTGGAAGAGCGGAAGGAAGATCACCTTTTCTAAAGCCCTATATGCTGTATTTATAGGCAAAACTAGGTAGTTGGGCTTTTCAAGTGATACGGGATTATTAAGACCTCTACCGAGTTCACACCCTTCACTTCAACTGACCCCAAGTCCTCCATAGGCTAACTCGAAGTAACCCCGGTACTGCCCCAAAGTGATATACTCAGCGACTCGAATTAACATGACCTATAGCCTAGGCCGAACCTAAGTCGAAGTAACCTTCACCCAAATACCGAACCACCAATGAAGCCGGGCCACCTGTGCCGAACCATCCAAAGGCCGAGCCACCCTATCCTCACCACAATGCCAAGCGACCCACGATGCCAAGCGATCCTCGATGCCGAGCGACCCACGATGCCGAGCGACCCTCTATGCCGAGCGACCCTTGATGCCGAACGACCGTCGATGCTGAGCCACCCACGATGCCGTGCGACCCTTGATGCCGAGAGACCCTTGATGCCGAACGACCCTTGATGCCCAGCGACCCTTGATGTCGAGCGACCCACGATGCCGAGCGACCCTTGATGCCGAGCGGCATAACCTCACCTCAATGCCGATCGACATATCCTCACCACAATGCCGAGCGGCATAACCTCACCTTAATGCCGAGTGGCATATCCTCACCATAATGCCGAGCAGCATAACCTCACCTCAATGCCGAGCGGCATATCCTCACCACAATGCCGAGTGACAAAACCTCACCTCAATGCCGAGCGACATAACCTCACCTCAATGCCGAGTGGCATATCCAAGTGAAATCCATCCCTCTAAACCGAGTCCATCATATTTCAGCCTCGATAGTCGTGAAGTTGTTTAGGTTGAATCCACCTGTTTACGGCCTTGATAAAAGGTGGGTTAATATTTGCCCCCAAAACATGCCTTGCTATTGGAAGGTGGGTTTTGAAAAGCCTCAAATCCGATATCCGAAGTTCATATCCCATTCATGACCATATTAGTATATCCTGACCTCTCCGGGTTTAACCTTGAATCTGTAGACCTTATCGGGTCGTGTTATCATGTTCTAGTCTCGACTTTCCCATCAAGGGCTTATATGTTCTCCAGCCTCAACTCTCCGGTCATGGACTTCTTATATTCTCTGCCCTCGACTCTCTCGTCAGGGACTTTTTATATTCACCGGCCATGGCTCTCTGGCCAAGGACTTTGATATTTACCGGGCTTGGCACTCCAGCCAAAGATTTTTGTATTCACTGACCTCGGCACTTCGACCAAGGACTTTTATATTCACCGGCATCGGCACTTCAGCCAAGGACTTTCATATTCATCGGCCTCGGTACTCCGACGAAGGACTTTTATATTTGCCAGCCTCCGCACTCCGGCCAAGGACTTTCATATTCATTAGCCCCGGCACTCCGGCCAAGGACTTTTATATTCACCGGCCTCGGCACTCCGGCCAAAGACTTTTATATTCACCGGCCTCGGCACTCCGGCCAAGGACTTTTATATTCACCGGCCTCAGCACTCCGGCCAAGGACTTTTATATTCTATTCAAGTCCATTCCATCGCTCTCCGACGAAGGGATTCGTAACTTGCGATCACTGCCCCGTCACTTCGGTCCTGACAGCAATCGCAAAACCTGAACTATTTATTACATTGATCCAAATCCAATCAGAAAACTAGAAATCCATATCAAAAATCCTACTTGAAATCCAAATCAAAAATCAAACATCCAAACTAAAATGGAAAGACAAAAACCAACCAAATCAGGAGTTCAATCCAAACTCTAAAACCATACCAAAGAAAAGTAAATGTCCCAAGTACCAAAGAGGAAACAGAATTTGCAGAAACACAGAAAGAAAACAAGATTTCATAGACCCAAGCAATACGGTTTTTCGTCATCTCAAAGCATGCCTAGGGACCGTCCTTGATCTCGTACATGTGTAAATGACCTAGCCGTATTACTTTGGATACTATTACTTATTCAAAACCATAAAACCATTTAGTTTATAACAAGCCGGCGGTGACCAGATCTAGTGCCACCATTGTTCGAGGTAGGCGGTGGCCGCTCCTGCTCCCCTTCCACAGCTTGATTCCTTATGTACTATTGCAGGTGACCATTCCTTACATGCTCCTCCACGATATCTTTCAAATTCCTACAATCGTTTGTGCTGTGCCCATCCAGCTCATGGAATAGGCAATGCTTTCCCGATGCCTACTCGTATTAAGCAGGTTCCCTTCTTGCCGGTCTTTGGTACTGGAGGTGCCCTCGAGTATCCAAGTAAATCCTTTCTAGAGTCTCAATTAAATCTATGTAAGAAGAAAACATTGACTCCCTCTGAGATCTCTTCGAAGTGCCACCGTTGCTATTCATTTTCCTTTTTCCTTTATCGTCTTTATTTGGATCCTCCTTGGGCGGTCCTCCACCTCGGACTGCATAAGCTTCAGCCTCTCTTCCTATTCTCTCAGCCTACGTATCTTCTTGCCTCGGAAATCTTTCCACCTCATGGTATAACTCTCTGAGATCCCTCGGAGGTTCCCGTTCCAATGATATCTTGAAATCCGAATTTTCTGCAATTCCTGAAACTGCTGCCGTCAAAACCATCGATGGATCGGGCCGATCCACCGAAGTCACTGCTGCATTAAATCTGGTTAAGAAATCCCTGAGCGACTCTTCCTTCCATTGTTTCAACGATGTCAAGGTCGTTATGTTCTTGGGTCTGACTATATGGACCTGAAACTGTCTCATAAACCTTACAATCAGCTCTGTCCATGTGCCGATAGAACCACTCTCTAGCTGTCTGAACCACATAGCTACGATATCCATCAAATACAATGGAAAGCATCGAGCCATGACCTCATCTGATTCCCCTAGTACCACCATATGCCTCATGTACCTCGTCAGGTGAACGGTGGGATCCGTTCTCCCATCATACATATCCAACGTTGGCAGCTTAAAGTCCAGTGGATTCCTAGCTTGCCTGATAGTAGGAGTAAAGGGACTCCTATTCACATCCTCCAAGTCTTTGATTACTAATCCACCTTTTAAGCTCGTCTGACCAACTCCGCTAATCTGTCGTTGTCCCCAAGATATAATCCTCGTCTGTTGCCTCCGATCTGCCTCCCGAGTTCATGAGGGAATTCTGACACATACTCCTCATCTCGTACTCCTGTTGGTGTCAGGTTGCACAACATCATCTGGTTTCCCTCGATTGGTCCAGCATTTCCTAGTGGTATGCCCCCAAGTCTAGATCAATCCGGATTAATAGCCGTCTACTGATTGGGTGCTGCCCCTGCTGATCCATTACCTCTGCTTGTTGGTTGCGTGCTTCTGATCCAGCTCCACGGATCTGAGCTTCTGCATTTCTTGCTTGTGCAAATTATCTTAGAAGAGCCTACATCATCTCCTCATGTCTTTTCAGCGTCGCTTCCATCTTATCTCCGGTGATGTAGATGGATGTTTGACCTGCTCCAGCTCAAGAGGAAGCCTCTTGACTTCCCTCTTGATTGCTTTTTTCTGTCACTTGCTTTCTTGTTGATGTCCTAGCCATTGCTTCCTAGAATCCAAGTTCCTAGCTCCAAAATCCCTGAGTGCTTGCCTTTTCAGTGAAAGCACCAAAATGTTAGCGCCAAAATTGGTCACTAACACACCAAATCCAAGCGAAAGCATCCAATACCAGTCACAGCTCACAGATAGACTGTATGTAGAGATTATAAATATGAAGAACAGTAAAAATTTAAAGAGAAAGCAGTAAAGATATATAATTTATAGTGGTTCGGCTGACTCCGGCGTATGTCCTCTCCAAAAAATTTCTTTTTATTGGTGTTAGAATCAACTATAGTTACAAACTGACAGAGTAGTCTTAGCCTTAGAAAATAGAAAGTGAGAGAGCGGAAGGAAGATGTCCTTTTCTGAAGCCCTACATGCTGTATTTATAGGAAAAACCATGTAGTTGGGCTTCTCAAGTGATACGGGCCCATTAAGACCTCTTCCGAGTTCACACCCTTCATTTCAATCGACCCCAAGTCCTCCATAGGCCAACTCAAAGTAACCACAAAACTGACCCGTAGTGATATACTCAACGACTCAAAGTAACATGACCTATAGCTTTGGCCAAACCTAAGGCGAAGTAACCTTCACCCAAATGTTGAACCACCATTGAGGCCGAGCCACCTGTGCCGAACCATCCAAAGGCCGAGCCACCCTGGCCTTACCACAATATCAAGCGACCCATGATGCCGAGCGACCCACGATGCCGAGCGACCCACGATGCCGAGCGACCCTCGATGCCCACCCTTGTGCCGAGCGTCATAACCTCACCTCAATGTCGATCGGCATATCCCTACCATAATGCCGAGCGGCATAACCTCACCTCAATGCCGAGCGGCATATCCTCGCCAAAATGTCGAGTGGCATATCCTCACCACAATGCCGAGCGGCATAACCTCACCTCAATGCCGAGCGGCATAACCTCACCTCAATGCCAAGTGGCATATCCAGGTGAACTCCATCCCTCTAAACTGAATCCATCTTATTTCAGCCTCGATAGTCGTGAAGTTGTTTAGGTTGAATCCGCCTGTTTACGGCCTTGATAAAAGGCGGGTTAACATTTGCATACTCTCTGTCAATAATGGAACCACTTTAACAACTATGTCTGCAGAGGAGACTCCAGAACGAAGTGGTTGGTTTTAGCGTCGTTACTGGATTTGAGGAAAGAGAACGATGATGGATAGACTCCGGCGCTTGTGCCAATTTGAAATGACTAAAACAGGATGACTGGACAAGGCCAAGTGGGCTTGTTACTCCTAGCGGACATCCGTTCATTGATTTTCTTGGACTTTGTCCATATTATTACTCTTGTTGTTGGTTTCGATTGGAGCACCTTGATTTGGGATTTGAGCCGATATAGGATGGATGAATGCAATGGGCGATCATGGCTACGATGTGTTACCACTATCCTTGCGATCCAAACTGGTAGTATCCTACATTGGGAATTGCCTCACATGCCTTGTCATACTTTTATCCATATATGAGACCCCTATGATTTTGGTTTAGTGTTGTCGTGTCACGGCGCATCCCTATCCCCCGACGTGCTACTGGGGCATTATATGCAAATTGTACGACAATGCTTAAAAACACATTAAGGGGGATTAGTGTAAAGCCTTAACGCTAAGAAAAATATTTATTTTACTAATTAGACATTATATATATAGCGTATTCTACTATATATAAATACTTTGATGGACCTTAAGAGATGGAAAATCCCGTAACATCTCTTGAGTTATTGCATGCATGTTATACACTGATAGGAGATGTGAAATCTCGTAAACATCTCTGATGCAGTTACACTCATGCTATGCGATATCGATTTGACTCACATAAAGATATTTTAATCCTGACTCGATTATTTTGTCTTTCCATTATGATCTTGTCAGCCCTTAGCATTTCAATGCATTGAAGATCATTTTCTAGAGGACAAAGATGAAGATTTGGTATATTATTACTATTATTTTTTCCTACATCATGTTGTCTACTACATTATTTTATTTATCCCTGCTATATATATAACTCAGATAAATGTTGTATAAATTATAATCAAATGTATAATATAAACAACTTCATGAACTGTTTATTGGACTATTATATTTAATCGTTCTGTTGCGAGATTCTGTGTTTGCTTTCTTCTTCTTTTCTTATTTTCTTAATAAAACCCATTGATTATCTATATTTTGGATTGTTTGGGTTGGACATGTGTTGATTATTCTCAATTTAAACCTTCCGAAATGTGGGTCTGACAAAATCACACACAAACATACAACACAATTTTTTTAAATAAAATGCAAATTAACACACAAAAATCAAACAAAAAAATTCGAAGAATAGAAATAATATCAAATTAATTCCCTTGCAACGACGCTAAAAACTTTTTGGTAGACTAGTTTCCAATCGAATTAGAAAATAGCCGAAAAATTGTAATAAAAATAACCATAAGTGCATGGTGTACAATTTTAGTACATGGCAAGTATGGATCGATCCGTAGGGAATTGAATTGATTAAAAATTCTTCCTTATCAAATTAAACCAAGTTTTGAAGTTGTGTTTAGGTAAAATTGTAAATAAACAGAATAGAAAGTGGATAAAAATATGAGAGTTTGTAGGCAATTTAGAGGCAAATCCCTTCTCATGATCACATAACTCAACATATATGAAATTATGATCTCTTTTTTTGGTCACTGGTGAATTTAGTCGGTATTTTTATCATAAGTATAGCCTATTTGTGCTATTAGTTAGCCCAACATAAACCATATAACACACCCACCAAACCATTTGTTAACACTATTGAAAATGATAATGAAGTTAAAAATTAAATCTATTCTAAGCATGATCTACTTACAATTGATTAGTAATACAAAACATCAAATTTTGATTTTAGAATCCACTTTATTACCAACATCATATTTAGATGAAGAGATAATTTGTGTTTATATTTATTTAAGCATAGCCTATTTCGTGTCAACAACATAGGCTATCAAATTCAGAGCTAAAACAACAAAATTTTACCCATTCAAACATTTCCATTAAGCACAAAAAGAGATCAAGAATTAACAAATATGCTGAATCTACATGATTAAGAGAGCTTCATTACCCTTAAATTGAAGGGATTTGGCTTCTCATATTTGTTATCATTTCAGAAAATGTAGATTGCAACTTAAACATGGACAAAAGAATGTGCAAGCAAAGTAAGAAGAAAGCTAACTAAAATAAAAAGCCAATCTAGTTGCTTAAATAAAAAGATCTACACTACTAATATGAAAGGAAAAAGAGCATGTAAGTAAAAATGAGCATGAAAATAAAATAAAAGAAAATAAGAAAAAGAGGAAAAAGAGGCTTAGGAATCCATTTTATTTTGTAATTTGTTGCTACAACTAAACCAATTAAAGAGGGGGCTAAGAGCTCTTTCCATGAAACATAAGCGGTATTTATAAATATTTTGAAACCCTAATCGTATTTTTGGGGCCTACCCAAAATACCCTTGCGGAAGTATATTCTCTATGTAATCATTAGCATGAGCATAATCCTCCATTTAAATGTGCATGTAGCTTTAATTATGTGCATTAGCTCCTAATATGGGATCATGGTAAGTGGGTAGGTGGAGTCCTCCGTGTTGCATGAAATGATTTATTTCCATCTTCATTTTGCCTTCTTCATTTGTGCTTGTTCATGAAGACTTCTTCATATTTTCATTCAAATTCCTACAAATAAAAATAAAGTGCACTAATAAATATTCTCAAAATTAATACATGCACAAAATGACCATTTTGCCCCTATATGAAGATGAATAAATGACGATTTGAAAATAATTGAAATTTTGGTTTAAATATGTTAAAATACAGTATATTCTCATTTATTTAATTAAATCAAATTAAATATGGAAGTAAAAATATGCACATTTACGTGCACATCACATTTGATCCAAATGAAAATACTATTCACTCTAAAATTTATCGACTACAAACATAATCGAGTTTATACTCATTTTTCCCTCGATGGAAAAGTAGTCTCAACTACGAGTGTTTGAAATACCAATTCATCCATCTTTGAAAAATCGAGTATAATAAGAGTTCCATTAATTAACTATTAAATATTTAAATTAATTATTTAAATATTCGATCGTTACAATTAGGGGTGTTACATTCTTCCCTCCTTAAAAGAATTTTTTTCTCAAAATTTCTTTGAGTCTAAGAAAGTAACGAGGCTGACCAAAATGTCCAAGGTGGTCTAAAGTGAGTCCAAGGTAGTCTAAATTTCTTTGAGTCTAAGAAAGTAACAAGGCTGACCAAAATGTCTCGACAAAAGCCTTCCAATGAACATGTCCAAGGTAGTGTCTTGGAAACAACCTCAGGAATTAGATATGGCTTCCTTATAAGGCTAAGGAAATCCCAACGTAGCTTCAAAGAGTCTAAAGTGGTGGAGCTAGAAATACTACTGCCTTAAGGGCCACACCAACTCTGATGCAACCGCATCTATGGAAAATGTTCATAGGTGGCGGAACATCCCTTGCGGTAGCTAAATAGTCTCTAGAAAAATTAAGCATCTCAGATTGCATATTCGCATTCTTTAGCGTAACACGTCTGCCCAGATTAATAGCTCGACGAAGAGACCATAGCAACTAGCGATAGAAATAATTGAAGCCCCAAAAGACAAGCAGTGTATATAGTATAATATAGTAGAAAAACACAAGTACAATCTCCTAATGTATCTCCTTTTACTAGATTGATTAACCCAGACTAGTCTACTTGGTCCAAGCGTTAAGCCTAAGCTCAAATACCAAATGTTACAACTCATCCTTCGTAATACCCAAAAATCATCATCTTACATCAACAATGAACTTTCAAATACCACAAAAGAAAGAGTGTTAGGTAAAATTAGAAATAAAAACACTAAACCAAGACATCGATAAGATCTCATTACAGAATGACAACATAATATACTGAATATACATAAACAAAACAAAATGACGATATATAAGAGCCCGCACTAGCGGAAGCAACTGATAAATAAATATTAATACAGAAAGTCGGCACAGAGTTTTGAATAAATATTTGATACAATGAGTCTCATACACAAATAAAAAGTTTGCTATATACTACTTAAATATCAAGTATACGTATCTAAAATATCGATGCTACACCTCCAAAATGCTTCAACTGCCTTTTAATAGTGTATCCTCAGAAGCATCTGACTTCCAAACCACTCAATCGAGTACCCGAGAGTTGTTAGGACATAAACAGACAAAGACAAAATGTGGGTCGGACTTAAGGCCTGGAGTGAGGGGAACTGGTTCAAAATAGTGTATATTAAAACTATATACAAATAAACAAGAAACAACTAAATCGCAACCATCCCTATCCACAAATGTAGCTTAGGGATAATTCGGACTACCTATAAACAAGTACGGTAAACCCATGTCGAAAATAAGGAATCATATCATAATCTTCTCTTTCCTTTAATCAATGAGTTAGGATAACTAATATAATGTGACTACCATGTAACAATATACTATTGTAAACACAATCGTAGTATATAAGTGTAGAAGTGATAAAATTTTCATGATATAAGTCTACAATATGTTACACACAAAGGTAACATCAATCAACTAGTACAGAAAAAGCGAAACATAACAATGTGTCAAAATATAAAATATCTACTGTCTTCCCGTAATAAATGAAATATATAAATGAAGCTACTACACCATATGCGACCTTTGGATTTATATACATTCTTACCCTCAAGAGTCCACGAATGGAACTAAGTGTCTCCATATGACCTCTTTTTTGTACAAGTTCCCTCATAAAGACTTAAGCTACTCTCCAAGCAACAATGAAAACCTCTACCACTACAGTGCTCCCTAGGGTCTATCTCTATGCTACCGCTACTAGGTATAAGTACCGCTTAAGCATCGTTCCACTCCCTCCCAAAGGCTTGGTTCGGAACCATTAAACAATATAGATACGAATGTGTAGCACTGGAACCGCACCCCAAATCTAACCTCCTACACCTTGGTTTCCTCGCCTTGCACTTGCTTTGACCCCAAGGGATCACTCAAGTGCAACGAATCTTTGAACCATGGAGCCAATTCTAACCATCTACTAACATAGCTGGCCAATTTGGTACTGCTCGTTGTCATCACTTGTTCACACATTGCCTAAGTCTGGAATCAACTCCTTATCGTTATGTGGTCCCTCTAATCGTACATGCTTATTGTACGTGATAGTGATACTGATCACATCCCAATCTCCTATCTGATTGGCTCTCGATCACCTACTATTCCTATGTAGGAGTAGTCTATCACGCATCCCTCGCCTTGATCACTTACTCAAACTCCTTATTAATTATTATCGATCGCTTATGCATCGCCTTGCATCCTTATCCAAATCACATGTGTTGCCTTGTATCCCACTTTCCAGAGAAGGTAGATGCCTCCCTGAAGTTGTGCCAAAGTCTCACAAAGAACCAAACTCGAAACAGGAAAGAAATCCCTGATTTACTAGCACCTGACCCAGGCTTATTGCCCAGGTCCGAGCACCACCAGTCCACCGATAGTTTACCACTGGTCGATCGGTGGTAGCCTGTCCCGGGTAGTAAGCCTAGGGCAGGTGCCACCCAACCCATCCGGCCGCCGGCTCATGCGTCGTTTTCTCCATCGCTTCGCCCAATGAGCCACCATGCTTCCCAAGCCCATCTCTGCCCCATCAGACCCTCTCCAGTGTTCATTTGTTGATGTTTGGAAATGGTTCCTTATATGTTCGAAAATAGGCTTCAACATGAAATCCACTCTTTGCATGTGTATAGCTTAATAGGAGAATCTAGCGATGCAACTTTGTCTAATAACGCCAAAACGCACTCAACCGGCCATCTAGCCTCATGTGATGCCTACACATGCTAATACACTCATTCGTGCACATTCATACATGCATACATAAACATACTGCAACACAAATCACATTTCAAACTTCACCGATTTCACAGCCCTGAATTTCTCATGCAATTTAGTGCATATTATGGTTGCTATCGCTATATGAGATTCTCACAACGCCCTTATATAAATGTATTTACACACATCCACATATCCTTACATACACACAAATGCACACATATATTCAAACAACATACATAAAAATTCTTACTATAGTACACAAATTGTTTTGACTGTTATGTATCTTTAAAAACACATACACACTCTCTCTTTCCTATACTCATATGCACGTATAATTAAATAGGTAATTCATTTATTACTTAATAAAATCTTACTTTTACTTTCTAAATATTTTCAGTAAAAGTCTAATATGATTTTACACTATTTTATAAAATCTTATAGCTATTTTATAAAATATATTATTAGCTTATTAATCATTTTTAAGCCTTTGAGTACTTATTTGCCTTAATAAAATTAAGTATACATCATATTACTATTTATAGAATCAAGTTTCCATTTTATAAACATTATTCTTCATTTATAAAATCATATATCCATTTTATTAACACTAATTAAGCTTCATTCATACTATTTTATAAAATACATTCCTTTGCTCAAATAATATTTAAAGGTAAAATATTCCTTAATAAAGATCATTTCTATATTTTTAAATAATATTCATAAATCCTAATTAAGCTTTATTAGCCCTCAAAAAAATTAATAGTAAGTGTAGAGTTCAAAACTACGTGATTAGATTACTATTCTAAAGCCATTTAATTTAGTTTCATTATTACTAACTAATGGCATGCACTTAATTATATCATGTAATTTGTCTCTAATCTGTCACAACATCACATATAATCATTCAATTAACCCAAAAACAAATTATTAGATCACTAACTATTTCCAAAAATATCAATTAAGGTCTAAAACAAATAACGAGTTTGTTTAATCTTGTTTATAACATGAATATAAGTCTTAATCAACCCAAACAATCTCCAAATCACTTCATATAATTTCATATTAATCAATAAATGAAAATATAAATACTAATACATAAATATAGATATAAAATCATCCCACTCACCTTCTCATTCACCATATAAAGCTTTAATCACCAAAAACCCATTTCATGCTCTTTTTAATGTTAAGATCCTGCTCCAAACTCCCCCTTATGCTAAATCCTTCATAGGTTATGTGTGGAATGAGTAGTTAATTTATGGTTTTTTAATTTAAATTTAGGAATTTTATTTACGCATGATCTTGTTGATTTAGTACTAGGCTTAAGAGAGTATAATAGGATTACCCCAAATTCATTTCATCCAAATGAAAGCACTATTCACTCTAAAATTTTATCGACTCTAAATATAATCAAGTTTATACATATTTTTCTCATAATGAAAAATCGGTCTCAACTAGGAGTGTCTTGAATTCCAGTTCATCCATCTTTGAAAAATTAAGCATAATGGACGTTCCGTTAATTAATGATCAAATATTCAAATTAATTATTGAAATATTCGATCGTTGTAATTGCACAATGTTACACCATGCTACAGCTTTGAACATACACGACATAGATTGAACTATACATCACTGCCTTTGTCAATGTATGGGTTCTAGTCGGTCAACATACGTTGGCATCCATTGTGTCCCATACATCGGCTACACGGGGCTTAGCTAAAGCATGAAGAATAAAGTTAAATCGTACCTGACATTGCTTATGTATTGGGTATCAGTATGTTATGGACCTCAAACACTCCTAGCGACTCTCTACCATGGGTGTAGATCCCTCCACTTCAGGGTTTACTCCTCCGAGGATAGGTTCAACTTTTTCCTCTGCATCTACTTCAACACAATCTAGGCCTCGACCATCTCATTGTCAGCCCCGACGATCCTTACAATTGATTCCTTTTATTATAAGATATAAATCCCACAAAGGAGTCACCCTGATATTAACCTAGAAGATGTTATGATTCTCGACAACCCTCCAGACTTTCTAGCTTCTACATTGACCATAATGGATATTAGAAGAATTTGTGACTGTCGTAGGATTCCTTTCGAAGAGACTTTAATTCTAGAACCTTTTCAACAAGCGCATACCCCTCTAGAGGGCTATATAGCGTACAAGTGATATATGTGGATTTTTAGGGCGTTCCTCCATTTTATCACTTCATCTAGCTTGTCCTTCAATTCATGAAGCTTCCCTATGCCCATCTTCATCCAAATGGGTATGATATAATGAACTATACCTATATGAAATTCCTCAAGCACATAAGAAGGGTGACCTCTCCCAGAAAAAAATAGATACTTACGTAGTTTTAAGAAATGGAACGACCATCTTTCTTAACTTAGTTGGAGTCCTCCAAAGGCTATTCTATAATCGTTGGCCTCTGGAACAAGCTCAGCTATTCAAGGATAAGTACTTCTTTGCTCATTGCCCAGTTGGCTTCACTCAGAAGTGGTTGTCGGGATGTATGTTCTACCTTTGTCAATTGATTTTATGGTATCTATTTCATTTAAATTATTTACTTCGTCTTCACTCAAAATTATATATACACTAAATAGGCTTGCTGGCGCAACTTTGGCATAATACAACAAGCCTTGAAAGGTATCCCAATCGATGAGCAAAAAATGAAATTTCTCTTTTTGGACTCTCAAATGCGAAAGTTCCAGCATCTATGCAATGGTCACAGTCTTGGTATAGTTCCTTCGACACATAGGGTTGCATATTTTGCATAAGAGGCTGAGGCCGAATCTTCGGTGGCTGAAAATTAAGAGGCTCCATCTGTTGCATAGGATCCCCATATTAATCAAAGAGAGGATGAGAATGATGATGAAAATGATGATGATGATGATGAGAGTGAGGCCGAGAGCAAGAATGATGACATAGGTCTTGGATATGAATCTACGGGAGAGATAGGTGTGATGAAGGGGTTTAACCTCTTGTATGACATCCATGAATAAAAGAAATATCACCTTGCCTGGTTCCAAAGATACAAAAAAACTTCGATTGGAGAGACAACTTCGGCCCCTTTGGTCAGTTATATCTTCAATTAAGTTAGGAGTATTCGTGATAATATCCCTTCACATGATCATATTGTCTTCAATCTCTTAGCCATTGGTTCCTCGATCCATGTCATCGAGGATGTGCCTTTACTTGCTAAGGTAGAAGTAACCATGCTAAGCCCACTACATAAGCATGGTCCCTAGGGTCAATAAAGCAAATTAACACTTTACACGACACCCAAAAATCAAAACACGTTCACTTTGCACCCATTATTCCTTGAGTTTCGAGTCTTAGTTCAATCGTGTCTCTTTTTATGTACAATGGAACGTTCTAGCCTTTTTGACAATCTACATGGTAAGCCTTTGAGATACTTTGGGCTTAAACCTTTGCATCATGGGCATGTGTCATCTTATGAGTTTGAGTTCGCAAGTCCCTATAGGAAAGAGAGGGAATGCCATGACAAAGAAGAACTATGATATGTCGAGGATTGCGATTAGGGTCCCTTGATTGCTCTAGGTCAACCAGGAGGTACCCTTCCCCACATCATGAACATTCTCCTCAATTTTAATAGTAGGCATTTTTAACGACTGGATATTTGAATAATTAATTTAAATATTGAATCGTTAATCAACTAAAGGTCCAAAATTCAATTTTTTGCCCTCATACGATCGAATTAGAATTCAAGACTACTTATGTTGAGTCTGGATCTATGTTGCGAATCAAAATGAATATACGTTATATTTGAAGTCGTTATATTTTTACGACTTACGTGTTTTTATCGTATTTTACAAAAATACAAGCACATTGGAGGCTGGTGGGATCTTGACTTATGGGTTGTGATTTTTGGATTAGGACTACACCACCGACACCCAATGTACCTATATAGTGCGCTGCAACTATGCTCGGTCGATGCGGGGAAATCATCTATAAGATGTAAAGTAATAAACAATACATAACATGTCGTATATTTCACAGCACATCGAATAAAATATAATAGCAAACTTCTTATATATAAAATTGGCGAGTCAATAAATAATGAATGAATCATACCATCAGAGTATATAGATCCATATAGCAGATAGCATAAATGATAGAGTTGTACATCAAATAATAACTCATAAAATTGTCTCTAAATAGCAAGGCACTAGTAAGCTCCATAGTGTTATGCAGCAGGATAGCAAATAAGTATATAAAATAATATGAGAGAATAACCTCATACTCATCGCCTGTTCAGCTCCATGTGCCCACCAGACCTGATATCCCTAATCTACTCATTTAGGAGTACCCAGAGTAATTGGAAGCAAAGCATAAAACTCAAGGCCAGAGAACAGTATAATGTAAGTGATAGAAATCTCAAATACTACAAAGGCAATAAACTAGAAAAAATGGTATGCAAAATCATACCAGACCCGCCCCTGCATCAACAAAGTTAGCATATATAAAAGGTATATGCTACTCTGTGATAATCATCATGTGTGTATTGTGTATCACAGTACTAAAGGTATCTACATATCGGCATCGGTAATATCAACATCGCGTGACATCCCTAAGGTGATAGAAACAATCAAAAAACATATCATCCATCATCCATGCTCACATTAACTCACTCAGTGCATTGCACATATGATACTCTTATGGCCACCCCCATAGAGCTAAGCACTGCTCAACGTCCCAAATTCTCGATACTCGAATCCATGCCGCTTAGTAGGCTAGGAACTAGACTGGCGCCTCGTAGCAGCCTAGGGTACATGGATCAAAATATCATATGATCCGGGGCACATATCGTAGCCCAAGTGAGCATCCTCACATAACCCCACTTTACGAGCACCCATCGAAACCCACAAATATCAACGTTCCTTTGCACATGTCATTCATAGCATAGCTCATCTTAGAACTATTCTTTCAACTCTCGTCTGAAGTCATCGCAGCAGAGAGCAACTCCAGGAAACCATCGTAAGTCATAGAGTGTCATCGTGCATCCCGTAACCCGCCTCCAACAGTTCTCTCAATTCGACTGACCATCGCTTACTCTGCCTCTTAGGGTACAATTATCCATCTCAAAGCCATCACTTCCTGTAATAGAACCTCCATCATCGAGTCATGCACGGTTGTCGTCAAAAATTGTCGAAAACCGCCAAAACAGTAGTGGAAAGCCTCACTTTAGCATTGACTCGTAGTCAGATTTGAAGTGATCACTTATTTGACATGAAGCAGACACTGAAAATTCTAGCCCATAGTCAGACTCGGGTAAAACTGAGATTTTGTTCAAACAAACTCAAGGCTACCGACCCTAGCTTAGCTTATTTTCTTCCCCTGAAATTTCCCTAAGTCAAACACGTGTTTTTGGCCAAGTGACCTGCAGTCAAACCCGAAGCAATCCACCGTTGACGTATACTCACAAAGTCATCCCAGACCCATCAATATCTTGAGCATACAAACTCTAATCGACTTGAAATTTGAAATGTAGCGTTATAAGGCTTTTTTTATCACCCCATATTGATCTTAGCCAGTTTGGGACAAAAATTAAGGATAGGTACCGAACCCTTATTTGGAAATTACACCGACCCATAACTTTGGAAGTTACATCGACCCATAAGACTTGAAAGTTGCAATGACTCATAGGACTTGGAAGTTGCACCGACTCGTAGGACTTGGATATCGCACCTCCCCATAGTTTGGAGACCCATAACCCAATTATATGAAGTCCTATTGGCTTGAAACTTTGTGTGGAGCCTTTTTAGGCCTTCATTGTTGCCTCAGATCGATCGCACCCAATTTGGGGTAAATTTTATAGGTCATTGCCAATCCCTAACTCGTACTTATTTAATTTTCCATTTGATCAGCGTTTTCAAATATTCAAACATTAACCGAACATTCATTCATCATGGATAAACAATAGTAACCCCCAAATATACCATTTGAAGGGATCTAAATCTAAGGTGAATGTTAGGATTCATAAGATAACATGATTAGGAACCCTTAAAAACACATTTTCACAAATCAAATCCAAATCATCTCATATTCATATACATCGTGTAATATGGTCTAAAAATATTTTTAGTATTTTTAAATAATTTTTAAGACATCATTTAGGGTGTAAAATAGCCTAATTAGTAAGTGAAAGAACTAATCACTCATCATACTCCAAATCCAAGCCCAAATTCTTCTATGAATAGTAAAAGGCACATATTCTAATGCCCCTATAATAACAGATCTCTAATTTCAAGTGTAGATATTTCTAATCTCCTATTAATAATGAAATTTTGCTAATTAAAGTGTGTTTTAAAGTTGCTTTTTAGTGGAAGGAATAATAATAGAGGTTCGAAGATGTTTTAGGAAGACGAAAAGTGAATCATCTCAGCCCCAACACCCCTTCTCAGCTCCTAATTCCAAAATGGGCTAATGGGCTTGGGTTTGGGACCGTCTAATTACCCATATATCTACATGGAAGCCCTTGAAACTTAAAACTTAAAACAACAATATGTCTTAAACAGTAATTACGTTTTCTTAATATGATCGCTCTACTGTAATGACCCAGAATTTCTGTCATTTGAAATTCGTAAATTTAATTAATTTTAAATATTAACATGTAAGTCGAATAAATTTTATTTCGAATATCTAGATTTAATTGGATAATTAAATCGATAATTTAATATTTGAAATTACAGAAATAATTGGAAATCGGGTTTAATGTGATTAAAATTGATTTGTAAAGTTGTATTAAATCATATTGGAGTCAGAATGATGTTATAGAACTTTTAAAAATTGAATTAAAAGTTAATTTGTGAAAATTGATTATTTTAATATTTAGTTGACGAGTAATAATAGTCATTTTTCAAACAGTTTTGGATTTCGACAAAACTAGTTTCATTGGATCCGTAATGTTATATTATTGTAAGATTTCAAATTTCGTGTCAATCGGATTTACGGTTTGTCCGGGGCAAGCAAAAACACACTGAAATTGGTTTAAGTGAATTTTAAATTTAAATAGTCGATTGGAAACCTATCTTTCAAATATGATCGAATTGGCTCCCGATATATATTCCATTGTGCTTGGAATAAGGGTAAAACATTATAAACGCCAGGCGGCACGGTTCATTTCGAATTCGGAAAAAAATCGGTTGAATAGTGCCGCGTAATTTTCTATATAAGGCCTCACTATTTTCTATTTTGCAAAATATTAGGGTTTTAAACCCTAGCCGCCAGCATATTCTTCAATGGTCGAAAATTATTCTCCTTCCTCCTCGTTTTTCTTCAAATCCGTAAATCAATTCAAAGAACCTCCAACACGAAACTTGTAGAGCTCGTCGAGGCCTTTCGATCCATACGGAGATGATCGTCAATGGTGCATCGTAGAGGCCAGATTTTGGCCGAGAGTGTCATGCGTTTGAGCTTGCTTTTCTGTGCATGGAGGCGACCGAGTGCTATGGCATTCACGGCGTTGATAAAGTAGGTGATGGGCTTCAAAAGGATGGTGGTTGATCAACGTGAAGATGATCGCATAGGTTGCGAAAATTGATGGAAAGCGGCGGCCGGTGGGTTCATTGACGTTCGAAGTCACGAGAGGGGGGAGAAACAAAGTACAGCCCTGATGCAATCAAGTTAAATCGAACGGCCTGGAGATGTAGGGTTTTGAAAAAATATAAAAGTTGTAAATTTTATATATATTTAAAATCGTTTAATCTTTAAAACGTGATAACTTCTTCATACGAGGTCAAAAATTGACGAAACGAATTGCGTTGGAACCATATTGACGAACACTACGCGATGGAGCTGGATTGGAGTTGATTTGAGTTAGTGTGAATTTTGGGTAAAATTAAATGTTTGTTTAATTTTATTCGGAATAAAACGCTGAAACTGTATTGGAAGCAAGATGAGAACTTCTCACTCAATCGAATTTGTTTCGATTTAAATTTTAAATAGTTAGATTTAAAATTGGTTGATTGTGTGATTGTATGCTTGGATGATAAATGATTATCTGTTGTATTGAAATAGACCCTATACTCCGCATATTAAGCGGAAGTTATTGTATTAAACACATATAACGCGATATTCCACCTTGAAGTGGAATTGGTATTATATATGTACTTGGAGTTGATTTCCCACATTATATAGCGGATGAGACCCTATTGCTCCGCATAATAGCTGATGATATTTTATATAAACCCATGTACCGCGATATCCCGTCTTGAAACGGAATTGGTATTGTGCTAACATCTGTGGATGCAGGGAAACAGGTTAGAGGGATCTAACTTGATTCCTCATATAATTGAATTTGTTTCAATGACGTGTGTTGATTATTTATAATCTCTGCGTGATTATCTCTGTAATTTAAATCGCTGAAGGCTAAAATTTAGCCGAATATAATTTTGGTATCGTTGGATACCGGAAATAAATAAAAATTTGATTTCTGAATATTCAGGTTGAAAGTTTATATTAAAATTTGTTTTTGAGAATTGGATAAATTTAAAAGAAGGAATTCTAAAATAATAAAGTTTTATTTTTAATCTTATTGAATAAAATTTCAAAATATGGGAAAAGCTTTAATAAATGGATTTCGGGTAATATTATTTAAAAGTTGAAGAATTTATTTAAAATACGGATTTTAAAGAGTTTGGAAAATAATAGAATTGGTTTTCTTTAAAAGGAATTTATTTTTAAAAGGAAATAAATTTAGAAATCCATTTGGGAATTGATTTTGGTGATTGAAAATAAATCTTTTAAAAATCCATTTGAAAATTTATTAGGTGTTTTGAAAAGTATTTGGAATCAATTTGAAAATTGATTTGCAGTTTAGTAGAAATTGATTTAAATTTGAGATTTGAATGAAATTCACTTGGTGTTTAATTTCTTGGAAAATCAATATGGAATTTGATTTAGTTGTTTTTGAAATCAATTGAAAATTGAATTGTTGTTGAAAGTGAATATTTGAAATCAATTTGAAAATCGTATATCAGTGGATATTTGGAAATTAAATTCACCTTGGAATTTATAAAGGAAAGGGAAATTTGTTTAAAACTAAACATTGATTTATTTTTGAAGTGTGGAAATAAATTTATGGATTTGGAACGTAAATTTAAAGTAAATCGGTAAGGATTTATTTAATTCGTTTAAATGAACCATTTTGAAATGAAAGTGTATTCTCCCTGGAAAGCCGAATAAAATTTCTGAATAGTTTGAAATATATGTGTGTGTGTGTGTGTGTGTGTATAATTCTAGAATTGGTTTTGAAAAGGATACTTTGGGGAAATTAACTTCTTAAATTGTATTAAATCCTTTAAATAAAGATTTATTAAGTTGATATAGAAATGATTATTTCTAAGATTTAATCAATAATTGTTTTAGAAAATAGTTATTTAAATAGTTATACTCTATCTACTAATTTTTATTTTGAAAATTAGTTTGGACTTAAGTTATATGTGTTATTGGTATAATATTTTTATAACTAATATTTTAAGTAAAGTTTTTAAAGAAATATAGTTTTATTTCAAAGTGTTTTCCCATTATATTTTGGATAACTTTTATAAATTATTTAAAGTATTTGAACTCGGTAGATTTCCAGTGAAAATGAATAAATATTTGGAAATGTTTCTGCGTAAGGAAAATGATTTGAAATTCTTTTTCAAAAGTTGTAAAGGTGAAAAGTGATTTGAAATCTGTTTTCAAAAGGTTGAAGTGTGGAAAAATTTATCTTGTAAAGATATTTTTGGAAAATAAATAATTTGGAAAATTATGTGGAATCTGGTGATGTTGTGCAATCTATTGATAGTTAAATAACCGACTATTAATATTTACCTTTAAATGGGTATTTGTTGTGATTTTCTTGAATTTGAATGCTACACTTATTTTAAAATAAGCGCTCGTTATTTGGTTTAGCCGGGAGAGGACCTTTGGGTCTCATTCCGAATAGTGATACGTCGTAATGGATAACATTTGAAGACCGGTGTTGAAGACCGGATATTTTCGAAAACGGAAGGATTACCGTCGAATGTCTCTACATCGGCTGATCCCCGATATAGAGATTTTATTACCCTTTGTGATGGGAAGTCCGGACGTGATTAGTGAATATCCGGATTGCAAGAGCTTTTTTTGGAAGTTCCTTCGGTTCCGTTCAATCCTGGAACGGACTTGTATGAATGTGTGTCTGACGTTACAATTTGAGATGCAAAGCTGGTTCTATCAAATACATTTCCGTTGGTGGCAGAGAATTTATTCTCTTAGCTTAACACCCTTCTCTGAGACATACGAGCTTAGAGGTTATGTAGTTGATGGTTACTAGTAATACATTCCCCAATTGGTAATGTGGCATACGAAGTGCTGCTGATCATTTGTTGATCGAAGCATGACTTTTGTGAAAAGCGTAGCTTTGTGGACGAGACTTCGTCGGACCTCACACCCCGGAATGGTCGAAACAAGAAGAATACAGCAGGGTTTTAGGGGGTAGAGCCCCTTAGTGTATGTTCATTTCCTTCTGGATAGAGGTGGTATCATGGTATGGAGCCCAGATACTTGACCTATGTGGTTGCTGCAAATTTATTACTTTGTGGTTGTTGGTATTGAGGATCCTCAGATAAAGGTTATTTACAACCGGGGGAGGGCGTGCTCGTGTCAGTAGTTATCTATTTTTGCAGAGGTAACCCGGCCTTGTGTTGGCAGAGATCCGGTTAGGTTCTCGGGGCGTCCCTCCAGAGGCGTACCCATGTGCAATAGGAAGTTCCTTGGCCTGACCATTTGTTGGAAAATCCAAAGAAATAATACGAGCCCTGTACGGTTTTAGTTGTAGAACCTGTCATCTAATATGGTAGCTATAGTAGGCATACTATTATGCTATGTGTGCTGGCTAAGATTAATATTATACTTTCAAAATATTTTCTACACTATGCACTAATAATAATAATAATCAAATGATTCCGCATAGTAAGCATCTTTGACTATCATAAGGAGAAATCTCCTCCAATTCTGCGTTTGCATTGTGTGTGTGGCGGGAGGCCTTATGGTAGTTACATTTTCTAAAAGCATTGCGGGTCTATTTTAAAATATTTCTTTGTTTGTTTTTAAAGATAAACTGTTTTAAGTTCTCACACCAGTCTCACGACTGACTTGGAGTTTATTGTTCCCTTTCTAAACTCTGGGTGCCCACCAATTTCCATACGGGCAGTCTAGAGTCAGGTTATCAGGTCATTCTGGAATTCAGGAATTGCTGTAGAGATCTAGAGGCAAGCTGGATGGCTTGGCGTATCAACTAGTATATTGTATTTCTTTTCCACTGTTTGTTGTTGTAAACTCTGATAATGTAATGTGATGTAATGTAATAACTGATATAGTTCTTTGTTTTAAAGATATTCGTTTATCTATTATATGTTGTTCCGCTGCGATTGTGAGATTCTGATATTGTTCTGTTGCTTCTTCTTTCTTACTTCTTCTACGTCTTCTTCTTAAACCCTAAGGGTTCGGTTTTCCGGCATTCGATTATTCGGCAGTTGATACAGTGGACATATTAATATCGATTTTCGAAAGTCGAAGATCGGGTCCTCACATTTGGTATCAAAGCATTTGGTTAAGCGACAACCTTAGCTCTGTTGGGAACTACTCATTAGAGATAGAGTCCTAGTACTCTAGAATGAGTGTGAGTGTAATAATAGATATGAGCGCATATTTGTTAGTGAATATAAAATTGTTTTGTATTGTGTTGACTTATCGGTTGATTGTTTATAGATTCTGGTCGGTGCAGTCTAGCTAACTGTATCGATAGGGGTTTCTAAACTCTTAAACGAGATAAACCAACATAGTATCATTTTAAATTGCGTAGATGAAATAATTTTACCTTGATTATATTTTATATATAAAGGAATATTTTTTCAGAATTATTAAAGTGTATAAATTGATTGTTTGGTTGTTGAAAATGTAAGAATATATATAAGTTAACTAAAAGAATAATTGTATAAGCAAATGAATTATTAAGTATGGAATTATAATTAATGTGATTTACGATTGAGAAATAATCTTATATATAAGAAGTGAAACTATATAAATATATTTATAAATATGAGTTGTAAATAAAATGAATTTGGACTATGAATTTGAAAGTTTGAATCCTGTTTATTTTGAAAGTTGTTTTTCAAAGTTAAAGATGTCATATTATTAAGTAAGATAAATCAATTTGGAATAATCTTATGTAAGGGAAGTGCAATAGTGAAATTCTATAAGAAAAAGACTTATAAATTAGAGTTATAAGTAAAAGGAAATTTTTTAAAGAATTTAAAGCACTGGATTCGCTACTGTTACTGGAAAATAATAAGGGTGATGACTGCAGCATCATCAGTATCATTTTCAAGTTTCTGTGCGATGGATTTGCTATAATAGTAAATTGGAAATTGAAGTTTGGTTGTGATAAACAAATTTGAAATTAAAATCCAAGCTGTAATTGTTGAATATAAGTAATCAAGTTTTGGACTTATAATATGAAATAATAAAGATTTTACTTTGGTAAAGTTGAAATAAATTTGAGTTGGCATAATAAAACATATGATTTGAAATTTAACTAAACGAGGGTTAAATAAATTGATTTGGATTAGATAAGCTATCGAAATGGAAATTAAATTGAAATGATTATATAAAATAACTTTGAAGTTTAAATAAGTTGTATAACTTGTAAAATGTGAAAATGTAAGTGAAACCAAATGATAAAATGGTTAAAGATATGAATTTGAATAAGTGACGAAATTTGACTTTGGTAAAAGTTAAATAGAATTTACTTTAGAATTGGAATCTGAATTGGATTTAAAATGGGAAATTTAAGTTAAGTTAAACAAATGATGTTTGAAATGGAGTATAACTTAAGTGATGTTGAATGAAGTTGATTTTGGTATCGAAGTAAAATAATAAAGTGAATTAAATGGATGTGGACTTGAGTTATATAAATGAAATTCAACCTTATTTGTTAAATGAATTATCAATTGAATTAATAAGTGGATTGAATGTTAATCAATCTAATATAAATAAATTGATATGGAATAATGGATGTAAGTGTTGATTCATTAAAAACTAGTAAGTTGGAAATTGAATAATTGAATGGATGTCAATTTAATATCAACCAATTGGAATTAAAAGTGTTAAACCAAATTGAATGTAAATTTAATAATTTGGTTATGTTGGTTATGATTTGGTTGTTATATGATTGTTAGTGGATTGTATATAATTCATTAAGTGTTAATGAAATTGAATTGATAAATGGAAAGCTATGTTGTTGAATTTGAATTTAAAGTGAACTAATGTGAATTGGTTGTAAGCAATTAAAATTTGTATCGAAACCTTATAAATTGCTTATGGGAATTATTTTGATTGCATTTCTTATGAAAACTATGTGTTTTGTATTGAAAATTAGAAAAATGTAAATGAATTTCCTTTATATGCCACTTACATGTTTAAATTGAGTAAGTACAGGTACCGGGGCTGTAGTTGGCTGGATTTGGTCACGCTAAAATGCTAGTAAATAACTGCTTTGCTTAAAAATGCTAAAAAGGCACGCCTACACAATAAAAATAGGAAATATGAACTGGTTTTCTATTTTCCGACCATGTGGGTCGATGTTTATATATTTATATCTATTGTGATATTGCAAAAACTCCTCCGTACAAGGGAGATCTGCCAAAATTTTCCGTAAATTTTGGGTGTTAGAAAAATTTTGAAAATTTTTGGAAAATTTTTGTTAAAAAAAAGACAATTTCTAAATTGAAATGAAAATGTAGGAATTGAACTAGAAAAGTGCAACAATCGGATTTTGGAAAAGTTAAGAAATTAAAATGAATCTGAAATCAGGTTGGAACAGTTTGTTTTTGGAAGAAAAAAAAAGTTAATGAATCTCAAGACTTTTTCTTACTTGGCAATTTCGAGGACGAAATTCTTTTAAGGGGGAAGTTTGCGACGACCCAGAATTTCTGTTATTTGAAATTCGTATATTTAATTAATTTTAAATATTAACATGTAAATCGAATAAATTTTATTTCGAATATCTAGATTTAATTGGATAATTAAATCGATGATTTAATATTTGAAATTACAGAAATAATTGAAAATTGAGTTTAATGTGATTAAAATTGATTTATAAAGCTGTATTAAATCATATTGGAGTTAGAATGATATTATAGAACTTTTAAAAATTGAATTAAAAGTTAATTTGTGAAAATTGAATATTTTAATATTTAATTGACGAGTAATAATAGTCATTTTTTAAACAGTCTTGGATTTCGACGAAACTAGTTTCGTTGGATCCGTAATGTTATATTATTGTAAGTTTTCAAATTTCGTGTCAATCAGATTTACGGTTTGTCCGGGGCAAGCTAAAACGCACTAAAATTGGTTTAAGTGAATTTTAAATTTAAATAGTCGATTTGAAAACGTATCTTTCAAATATGATCGAATTGGCTCCCGATATATATTCCATTGCGTTCGGAATAGGGGTAAAACATTATAAACGCCAAGCGGCACGCTTCGTTTCGAGTTGGGGAAAAATTCAGGTAAATGGTGCCGCGTAATTTTCTATATAAGGCCTCACTATTTTCTATTTTGCAAAATAGTAGGGTTTTAAACCCTAGCCGCCAGCATATTCTTCAATGGTCGAAAATTATTCTCCTTCCTCCTCGTTTTTCTTCAAATCCGTAAATCAATTCTGAACCTCCAACACGAAACTTGTAGAGCTCGTCGAGGCCTTTCGATCCATACGGAGATGATCGTCAATGGTGCATCGTAGAGGCCAGATTTTGGCCAAGAGTGTCACCCGTTCGAGCTTGCTTTTCTATGCGTGGAGGTGACCGAGTGTTATGGCATTCACGGCGTTGATAAAGTAGGTGATGGGCTTCAAAAGGATGGTGGTTGATCAACGTGAAGATGATCGTATAGGTTGCAAAAATTGATGGAAAGCGGCGACTGGTGGGTTCATTGACGTTCGAAGTCACGAGAGGAGGGGGAAGAAACAAAGTACAGCCTTGATGCAATCAAGTGAAATCGAACGGCCTGGAGATGTAGAGTTCCCTTTCTAAACTCTGGGTGCCCATCGATTTCTACACGGGCAGTCTAGAGTCAGGTTATCAGGTCATTCTGGAATTCAGGAGTTGCTGTAGAGATTTGGAGGCAAGCTGGATAGCATGGCGTATCAACTAGTATATAGTATTTCTTTTCCGCTGTTTGTTGTTGTAAACACTGATAATGTAATGCAATGTGATGTAATGTAATAACTGATATAGTTCTTTGTTTTGAAGATATTCATTTATCTATTATATGTTGTTCTGCTGCGATTGTGAGATTCTGATATTGTTCTGTTACTTCTTCTTTCTTTCTTCTTCTACCTCTTCTTCTTAGACCCTAAGGGTTCCGTTTTCCAGCATTCGATTATTCGACATTTGATACAGTGGACGTATTAATGTCGATTTTCGAAAGTCGAAGAATCGGGTCCTCACATCTACGGAAAGGGAAACCAGCATCCAGATCCAATGGAAGTGGTTTCAAATCCTAATTTGGCTCCTATCAAAAGTTATAGTCCATATAATATTTATAGGGTCAAAATGCTCACATAGAAATTCGCCAAAAATCATGGATATGGGAAATGTTCCCAAGAGTCATTTTCCAAGATATTATAACCATACTACCTCATATGAAGATAATATAAATATTCTACAATCCTCTTATATATAGAATATAACTCGTTACATAAAGGTAAAGAATTTTTTGAATCGTGCAATCTGATGGCCAAAACGACCTTGAAATGCATGAAGTTACCATCCTACAACATTGTCTCGGATAGAGATGAAATTTATATCATTAGGACCAAAAAAATAAGTTGATATGCATCAACAAGTTTCATGTTGATCCGATGTGTGATCATATGAGCTCAAAATGTGTGGTTTTTTATTTAAGAAATTAAATTATATAAATACACACATACACATATATGTTTATATATACACATATATGTATATATACACACACATTCCTCCACAACAAGATATTTCCCTCACCTTTTTCTTTTCCCCTTCTATTTTCTTCTCTTTCTAAGATATTATAACCATACGACCTCATATGAAGATAATATATATTCTACAATCCTCTGATATATAAAATACGGGTCGTTACATAAAGGTAAATGAATTTTTGGAAACGTGCAATCTTATGGCCAAAACGACCTCGAAATGCCTGTAGTTATCATCTTATAGCACTGTCTCGAAAAAAGATGAAATTTATACCACTGGGACTGAAAAATGAGGTGATATCTACTGAAAAGTTTCATGATGATCCGATGTGTGATCGTACGAGCTCAAAACCTATGGTGGTTTATTTACCAAATCAAATGATATATATACATATATGTATATATATACACAATGTGTGTGTATATACATAAAACACATATATGTATAAATATATATATATATATATATGTGTGTGTGTGTGTGTGTGTGTATTCCTCTACAACAAGATATTTTCCTCACATTTTCCTTTTCCCCTTCCATTTTCTTCTCCTCCTTGCAACATATAGCTTCTCCCTTCCCTTCAATTAAATCCAGAGCTACGGGCAACAAGAGAGGCTCAGGTTGGATTCATTGAACCTATAGGAAATTGGGCATCAAATCCATGACTACATTGAAGGAAGCAGTGGTAATTATGGGTCGGCTATTTTTCTTGCATCGGTTGGGGTTAAGGCTTGGTGGCGGTAAGGGAGGTGTTGGGTGAAACCGAGCGCGCCATTGTTTTTCCCTTTGTTGCATGCACCATGAGGCAATGAGTACTAGAATTATTATCCATATGGGTAACCGCGACTTAGTGTTCTTGAGGGGGAGAGCAGCTCGCATTTTTATTGGAAGGGCTAGACTTATAGAAGTGGTGACCATCGTGGAGAGCATGCGAAGTGTGACATGTTAAAAACATGATTTTGTCGACCATGGAGTGTGCGGTAGAGGAGAGGAGGCGGTGATATGGGTGCGTGAATGTATCTGTACAAACAGTTGGATTTGTGGAAGAAAGGGGAAAGTGTTAATGAAAGTAATTAATTTAATTAATTATTTTAGTTAACTCCGTTTTATATTTAATTTGTATATCTTGCATATTAGGTCCAATCAAAATGCGAGCTTCGCCGTTGCACTTGTAGCCTGATTATCTACGACATAGTATGGGCTTGGACTAGATTTGGATACTTAGAAACTTACAGTTCAGGTGAGCCGAATTATAACTCTGAATTTATATTTCAATATAAACCCTCGTATTTATATATATTGAAAAATATTATCTAAAAGAAGTAGAATAACATATATAAGTAATTATGCCCCATTAGATTGGATTAATTTGAGTAGATATTTCAGATAATTAATTAAGATCCCGTATATATCTACTGTATATTCTATTTGAATTGAATAGAGTTAGATGATTTATACATGGTTATAAATTAATTAAAATCAAATTTATAGTTAGGATAGAAATAGAAATATTATTATATATTTTATTTCAGATACTCAGGATAATTTATTAATCTCATGTATACAAATATTTTGTTCTATTTGTATCGAATATAGTTAGATGGAGTTGATTTAATCTATAACATGATTATAATTAAGTAAACTCAAATTTGTTGATATATTAGCGATAGAAATATATTTATAAATTTCACTACTAATTAGAAGTTAAATGTATGATCTTTAAAATAACCCATAAGGCTAAAATAATGATTTATGTAGGACAAAATTATATAAAAATGGATTTAAAGTTTATTTGGCCTTGATTTTTGTTTATTACAGTGTAAATCAATAATAACTAACTAGTGAGGGAATTCATTGTACCATTGACAAGCACGACATGCATATGTGGTTCTGGAGCAAGGGTAGAGAGAGATGGGATGCAAGTCTAGAGTAGATCATTAATATTCCATCATATGGAAGGGTGCTATCTGTGGCTCTCTATACGTCTCTTTGGTAGCTAATGACAATTCTGTGACAATATTACTCTACAGAATAAGTTTGAGACTTCTATAAAATACTACAACGAACATAAAATTGTTAGATTGTTTGCTTAAGTAAGATGCATTTTTGTTGAATTGTCCATATGATTGTATGTGTGAATTTTTATTGATATTGAGATGATAGAATTTTTTTACGATGGTTTTGCATTGCCTTTATGTATGTAAGTGTGCATGATGTGTGTTTATTAGTTCCATGTAGTTAGACTAGTTACACACACACACACAATATATATATATATATATATATGAATGTATATATATGTATAACATGCATATAAATGCATAGAGTTTATGCGATTTATATATGTATGTATGCATGAATATAATCCTGGTATGTCTGGATTAGGGCTACTGAGAGTTGAAAGAAATATAATGTATATTTATTGAGATGCAATTTAAAGAGTTTATATATTGTTTCGGTATGTCCGACTTAGGGCTACCGATTGGTGCATGGAATCGATTGAACCATTGAGATGCACGACCCACAGACGTGGTCCCTGAATAATAGCAGAGAGAAATTGGGACGTCGGTTTAGAGTAGGCTATATACTATTTTATAGTATGGATGGGTACTACAACAGGATCTACAAGACAACATCTTTTGAGGTTTTGGTTTAAAGGGGTTTCATAAGTTAGTTATGGCTCTCGATAGATCTTTTGGTAACTAATAGCATTTCAACATGATTTATCAATATGTAATTTAAGCATATGCATAATAGGTATGCCTGACCTAGGGTTATTGACTAGTGGATGAAATATATTATAAAGATGTATAAATATATGGCTCAAGTGATACATATGTATGTATGTATGTACATATAGATGCACAATTTGGGAAATATATATAGGTTCGGTATGCCTGACTTAGGGCAACCTGGTAGTGCGAGGCACTTCAAGAATGAATAATGATCCATATGAGGACGAAAATACTTCGGTGTTGTGTATACTTTTAGGAAGTGTATATGTGGGGTTTACGTTTACGTATGGTTCCGGTATGTTAATATAGACAATTGGAGGGAAAGGATACTACTTAGGGAATCCATTGTACCATTGAGATGCATGACCTGCATACATAGTCTCGGAGCAAGGGTAGAGGGAGATTGGAATGCCAGTCTATAGTAGGTATTATATTGTTCCATAGTTCGATTTGGTTATGCAACATTACCTACATGCTATAGGCCAACTTATTTTGAAATGTTGGTGGGAGTCCACAAGTTAATTGTGGCTTTCGATAGGTCTCTTTGGTAGCAAATGGCAATTCGGCACAGGTATCAGTTATAAATATTCGTAATTTTGTTTTGGATATGGAGACACTATGTTGGTAGCATAGTTATATTATTGTATTTTTTTGCATTTCAAATGCTTCAATTTGAGAGATATATGACACCATTGCGTATAAAGTGTAGCATTACCCATACACTAGTTTTTCATATTCAATGACATGGGTGTTATAGTAGATAATATTTTAATTAGAGAGTCACTATTATGTATCATCCTGAATTTTTGGTGTGTGGACAAATTATGGAAAAGTATGATTAGTATTACCCATTCATCATTGCTTATGTTTATTAAATGTATATAGGTTACATTTATATGTAGCACTTAGAGATAGTCCCCTCCCACGCCAGGCTTTATGTCTGACCCATACTTTGTCTTTGTCTGCTTATGTCATGACAACTCTCAGGTACTCTATTGAGTAGTTTGGGAGTCAGACGCTTTTGTGGACATGATTCTCTTAGCTACAACCAAAATAAAGAACATGAGAATGAAGCAAAAAACTTGATTAAATTGCTCTTTATGACCATCATTCTACGGATGATATGCAGTACTAAGATTCAGCTTCGTACTTAAAGCTGATTGAAAACTCTTCCAGAAGCCACTAGTGAATAAAGAATTTCATAATACCCGGGTATTTTTAGTAATTAATAATAATGGATGTAATTTATAATTTATTTATTTTAAATATTTGAGGGGAAGAATGGTCATTTTTCCAACTTTGGAATTTGACGATGGTATTTGTGCCATTGTACCCGACATAATTTTCTTATGCATGTAGTATGTTTACCTGTTCGATTCATATGGAGGAGTCCCAGACAAAATAAGCGTTAGGTTATAGGTGGGCTTTGGACTAAGTTAAAATTTTAAATTTAAATGTCTAATGGCCACTATCGCCCATCCATAAACAGGCCCAAATCAATAACCATATGCACTTTTTTAGAAACTTCAACTTCTTCCTATTTCTTCTTTTCCTCTCCATCCACCCTACTTCAAAACACCAAAAATTTCTCATTTCTTAATGGAATTATATGAAACTGGTGGCAAATCGAAGGGGAAAATGAAGGCTGCCATCCAGAGAAATAATTAGGAAAATTTTTAAAAGTGATGCGCGCAGTAGTTCGTACAACAAGCAATTTTAGGATTTGGACTTCACCATTGGTCATTGGGGTTTTCATCCATCTACAATGTAAATTAAATTATAAAATATTGTTCGGAGTCTAGTTTAGGATCTAATAACTGATTTAAATTTATTAGTTGATTATTAAAACTCGATGATGATGGTTTATTAGAATTACCAATAAGCACAGTTTGGCCAAATTGAAGATAACATGATCCAAATCCAATTTAACAAGTATGAGTTGTTAATGTGGTGTTAGAAATGAGTAGAATGAAGTATACACCATATATATATATATATATGATTTGTAAGAAAATATAATCAAAATATAGTGAACTAAAATCAACCAGAATGAAACAAAGAAGAGAAAACGCGCTGAACAGTTGAAGATCACGACCCCGATGCACCTGTGTTACCACCTATTCTATAAGTCTGAAAGGTGGATATGCTACTAGTGGACCACTGGCCGAATATAGGGCCAGGTTGAACCTAACACCAGTCAAGTCAGTACGATTAGAGACATTCTAGGGAATCAGGACTTCGTGCAACACTTTGGGCTACATTGGAGAATCCAATGTGGTATGGTGGTGACATCACGGAACATGAACATATATTGTCGATTATATGTGTATCCGAACTGTGTAAAATTGGATGTTTTATGTATTTGTCGATGATTGGATGTCGTGTGGAGTTTGTATGATTTGATGTATAAGATATTGGGCACATTTGATGTGTTATTTATAGTAATTATGTATGAGGCACGCATGGTGCGAAGAATAGTTGTTCCCTCAGTATTCAAAATGGAAATAGTTATTCTGGGGAAATGGTTGTTTCCATAGTATCGGTGTCAGCGATTCGGGAAATAGTTGTTCTAGGGAAATGGTTGTTCCCCTTAAGATACAATGTTAGTCATTTGAGAAGACTGGTGTTCCCTTAGTGTTATGGATTTGGTGGACTCTATTGGTTAAGAACATATTTATAATTGCTTATAACATAAGATGAATAAGAATATAACCTTACTCATGTAGTCAACCTAGGTTTGATGTTGATATTACTCCACAGATGCAAATACTTTAGGCTAACAATATAAGAATATAACCTTTAGGCTAGGAAATACTTTAAGATGAATAAGAACATATTGGAGTTGATGTTACTCCTTAGATGAATAAGAATATAACCTTATAATTGTTAAGGTATGTATACAGGTTAGGAGACACTAACAATGTTTTACCAGTTTTTTGTCCATATATGAGATAGACTTGTTTCACTCACTCAGACCTACGTCTGACCCACTCCTATTTTACCTTTTTATATATGTATCACTAGGTTGATGGACCCTGGTGGTGTGATGAATGCAGTGATGAAGATTTTGTGTTGTAAATCTTTTATTAATATTAAATATAACCTATAACAATATATTTCTATGTATTGTGGTTTGGATTGGAATTTATTGCATAGATCTAACTATGTATTTGATCAACGTTAAATATTTGATGTTTTGTATTATATATTGTGTCCTTCCATTGTGAGTTTAGAAAGATTGTAATTATATTCTATTTTTATTTTTAATTTTTATCATAATGACTTGTCATTTTTAGACTTCGAGATGATGGCGTCGGTTCAAGCATTATACCGAAGGTTAAAAAAGGTACATTGTTAAATTTGGTATCAGAGCAAAAAAAATTCTTAAGTTAAGAACTAGGAATGTATAGACAAAGCATATATGTTTGTTCATATATATAATTATATATAATAATATAATATATGAGTAGGTATAAGTTTATGCCCTATATACTATTCTAGTCTTATTTACCACTTATTGGAGAGCTGCTAATCAATACCATTTTTGGGCAAGAGAATATGAATACCTCAAGGGAAATCGCAATAGGAAATACTGTTGGTAAGATCGAAACCGAACTGAAAATTGTACTAAAGTGGATGTTGTGGATATTCCCAGTGTGAACATTCCTTCTTGGTTCTACCAATATATACAAGCGACGATCCAGACCAGTGAAAACCCTATAGAACTTGTAGTTGCAACATAAGAAGCGCTTTATGTTCAGACAACAACTAATGTGAATTTCCCAAAGTTGTGAAGGGACATCTAGTTTGATAGGTAGACCCTTTATTGGAACAGAACCCTATACTACAACACGGGCTTAGTTTGGCATGTGTGAGAAAGTTTTCAACCTTTTGGGTTTAACTGATACTATGAGGAGACAACTGGCTTCGTGGCACCTCTAAGGAGATGTAGCAAATTGGTGGGAAGTTGTTACTACTGAGAATGATGAAGAAAATATTACATAGATTGATATTAAGAGAAAGTTTGAAACTAAAATTTTCTTCGGAGCGGTGAAAGGATTATTATTGGAGAGATCAATTCACCTAAAGTGGAGTGATATGACTCTAGGCGAGTGTGTAAATAAATTTAATGAGTTGGCTAGGTTCAGGTATGAATTGGTCAACACCCTAACCAAGAAGGCAATGTAATTTGCAAAAGGGTTAAACTCACTACTTAAAGAGTTAGCATCGAACCAAATTCCCTATGGAGCCACATTTGAAGGGTTAGTTAAGACAGTAGTACCAAATATGGTTAATGAAGAATTAGGAAAGGAATAACCCAAGAAAGAGGTGAATTGACAATAAGGAAAACATAAGGGTAGGGATAGCCATGGAAAACCAGAAAAAAGGTGTAATTGATGTAGGAAGAAATGGCATGTGGCAAAGGATTATAGAGTTGACCTTAGTCAAATAAGTATTATAATTGCAACCAATTAGGACACATGAAAAGAAAATGCCCGAGTTTACCAAAGAAAAATCAAATTATTAAGGCATATGCACTAGAAGTGGTCCCAAGTGCTAGGGTACTACCATCGGTTTAGGAGAAAGGAGAGCAGATTGAAATTAAGGGTAAGTTATTAATTTTGAGTTATAAGTTGTTATTATTAATAGTTATGCTTTTATCTCACATGGTGCGTAAGTTATCTAGTAGTGTTATATTATGATTTGAGGTGAGTATTTATGGTGCAAAGTCCTTTAGTGACACTTATTTTTTTGATATGGATTTAAAATTTTAAATAAGATTATATGACTTGTTCATAGATAATGTTGGATGATGGTGGTATGATTTGAGAAAAAAAAGGATTGGGCATGATCTTGCTTTACCTCACGATCTCGATAGTCGTATAATAACAAGTTGGTAACTCTGACGAAGATCGTGTCCTCCTTTTCTAAACAAACTAAAACAAATAGGTCCATTAGCATGCCATTTTGGCATATGGTTAAAGAATGATGGTTGAGGCTTTGATAGGAGGTTCCGAGTTGATAAAGGAGAGATGATACTTTGGATTAAGTTAAGGTAATTTAAATTATTTTGGGGTCGAAAAATCACATAGAGGAGGCATAAGCATAATAATAAATGTTTGAATTACGATGCGGATAAAAGAGACTGGAACAAAAGGATAATTTTTGATACTGAAAGATTTTTTTTGTTTGAAGGGCCTAGAGTTTATTTTAGGATGGGGTCCTAGTGACCCGGTTATGCTACTATGTGATCTGATTCGGGGGATCGATTCATGATGCAGAATTTGAAATAATTCACATTCACACTCTTTTATTCTATATCATTGTGGTAATGATCGGAGATGGAGGTGAATGATATTTAGAATATTTTTTTGTTTGATATCATTTGTAAAGGTGGGTTATTTAATTTTTCTATAGATGGGTGTCATTGATCTGATGTGGCGGACAACGTTACACTATGCATGTTGTTTTGAATTGATTTGAGGATGGGTGCCATTGACCTGATATTGCAGCTAACGTTACACTATTTATGATATATGGCAAGTAAGTGATTTCCATCTTATTGTATCTTTAGGGTACGATGTTGCCATGATTTATTAGTATTATGTTGATTTAATTTATATGGCAAGGCACCACTCTGTTTGACTTGTCTCATTCATAGTATGTAAGCAAAGTAAGTTGGTGGAAGGATATATAGGGAATAACATTGTTGGTTAGTTTATATTAGAAAATGAGTTGAGCATGGACTTTTGTTTGTGAAGAATATCGAGTTTGAACTTTTAATTTTAAAGGAAATTCCAAAGTAGATTTAGAACCAAAATTATAAAAGGATAAGTACTATGGTACGAATGAGTACGTAGAAATACTCTAATATTGATCGGTACTATGATCATATAAGTTAGTATCATTAATAAAGGGGATGAAGTAGCTAGAATTATATAGATATATATGATTTGGAAAATAAAGGATTGGGTAGAGTTGTGACAACTATTTTATAAAGGACATTCCAAATTGGACTAGTAGCAAGAACTATATGAGAAGTATTTTGATTAGTGTAGATAAATACTTTAGATAAAAGATTTGAGCTATTGAGATAAACCTTCTTTGAAGAACTGATGAAAAGGGGTACTAGATTGAATGTACACTAATGTAAAATAATGAAGTATCATCGAGTGGTGTGAATTATGTGGGAACTAGGCCAGCCCGCAGTGGAAGAAATGGATGAATTTCAATTTTTTTTACCATTTTGGATCTTTGATGGGCCTATGAAGTCTAAATTCATTTGGAACTTTCTAAGTTTCTTTTTTAAATAAAATCCATATTTTATTTAACTTCGTAAATAAAGTTTCACTTTAATTTAATTTGTATATAAGTTAGAGTATATCAAATATACTCTTATATATAAATTTATATGTAACGTTTACTTTTCAAATTTATTTAGAGAAGGAAATATTTCATTTCCTTTCTCTTAACTTATTCAATTAATGAGGAGACATAAATTTATTTAGAGAATGAAAATTTTTATTTCCTTTTTCTTTAATTATTCAATTAATGAGGGATCATAAATTTAGTTAGAGAAGGAACTTTTCATTTCCTTCTCTTAATTAAATTAAATAACTAGTTAATAAAATAACATTAATGACTAATCTAAATAAGACGTGAATTGTAAATATATTCACAATAAATATTGTGCAAGTGAAAATTGTATGTATACGTAAAATAAACAAGAACAAATTGAATGTTATTACATAACTAAAATGGAAATAAATAAGATGCGACAAAGGTGATTGATACAGTTTCCTTTTTAGCAAACATAATTAATGCAACATATTAATGACAATCAATAGGTACCATAAAGTAAGAATATAGAAGGTAAACAATGAATTGTATGTATACATTATTGCCTTAATTAAAAAGGGAAAATGATTTCATACTATGACAATATATGTAAAGAAAAATAAATTTTATATGAACATATACAAGTAGATATAATATGTATATAAATGGAATTCAACCAAAGCTTTCTAATAATATAAATTAAATATAGTTGTTACAGTCAATTTCAAAACTTTGATTTGTTGTTAAAATTCCTTTTATTCACATGTAAATATCTTATGCAATAAAAAGTTAAAGTAATACATGCATGCACGTATACGTATATTAACATTAAAAACTAAAATTAAACTTTGTTATGAAAGATTAAGACATAGATCTACAATTGAAACATTGTATTGATTCCATATAAATTTCATTTTTAACTTTAAATATAATTCAATCAATTAACATGAAAATATAAATTTTCAGATTTAAAGAAATGGAATTTAAATTAAATGTTAAAACATAGAACTAAAATAAAATATTGTATTTTAAAAAATATAGATTTAGTTTCAATTTAACAAAGTAAAGAAAAGCAGCAAATCAATTCGAACATGTAAACATTCAAATCTGAAAATTACACTTTAATTATAATGTTTAAAAAAATAAATCTACACTTAAATGTTTGTTTTAAAACATAAACAAATTTAATTTTGATCCATCAAATGAAAATTCAATTATATCATTCAATAAATAATTCGATCTTCTTAAACAATTTTAGATTAAGCAAGACAGTGATACATCATACAAATTATGAAAGTTGAATTAAATTTCCATCAAACATTGCAAAATCACTGTCTATATATAGAAAACGACATACCTTGCTACCCAGCCCTTAAAACACACCTTGTTGATGTTGCCATTGATTTGCACATTGAATGAAGAATGCTTCTAGATCCGACCGAATCACCATAGGATGTAGCCAAGAAATCACACCTTCAATGATGATATCTCCTTAGATCATTTTGATCCACATCCTACCCTTCCAAGAGATGGATGAACCACTTTTGTAATGACCTGTATTTTAACTATTTTAAATTATTAAATTTAATATAATTAGTGAATGAAAATAGTTAGAAATAAAAATTTAATGATTTATTAATGTAATTTATCTAACATGAACTTGAATAAAATTTTGAAGTAATAATTTCAATAAGATTTAAGAAATTATTTGGGTTAGAACGAAGTTCAATTTATTTAACGTGTCGTAATCAATAGCAAGAATGGAATAATAAATGTTGAATTGCTAAAAAATGGAAGTTGTTGTTTTATTATTTGAATTTGTTTTATAAATTAAATTTTATAAGTTAAATAACTTTAAAATATGGTGATTTATCGTATAATTAAATTGTTTAAATTTAATATTGAAAATTATTTAAATAATTGAATCTTGAATTTAATGCGAATGAAAATGATTTCGGAAGTTAATTTAAAATTTTATTTTTTATAAACCCTTCTCTGGAGAGTAGAGCTAGGGAATTCAGCTGTCCGCCACATTGACCCCCTTTTAAGCTTGCCCAGCACAGAGGTTTGATGCCCCAAACATTTTTTTGGATTAATGGGGTCCACCTCCGCGCCTTGAAATTTGGAGCGGGGCGTTTAAAATTTTATTTAAATAGGAATGAAGATAGTTAACTTTTAAAATTGAATTTGAAGTGATTAAATTGATTTTTGAAATTACTTGTTTTATTTAACATGTAAAAATAGGGCACTGTCTCAGATTTTGACAAAACTAGTTTCATCGGATCCGTAATAGTGAATTATTATAGAATTTCAAGTTCCGTAGCGATCGGACATATCATTTGGCCGTGCGAGCTTGAAACGCTTAAAAATTAATTATAGAACTTTAATTAAAATAATTTTATTTTGAAAAGCTATCTTATGAATATGATGGAATTGGCTTCTGATACCTATTTCATTGTGTTCGAAATGGGGTATAATATATAGAACGCCAGGTGGCATGCTTCGTTTGGAGTTCTGAATTTTTGTGGATGGATCGGGTCGAAAACTTATATAAGGCCACGTTCATTTTCATCAAACCCTAGCTGTAACGCAGTCGCTCCACTTATCATTTATTGGTCGATATTTCCTCATCTTCCTCCACCATTTTCTCTCAATCTACTCAACGAATTCGCATGACTCCAAAAGGAAAAGTGTAGAGCACGACGAGCTCTTCGCATTTAATGGTTGGATCGTCAATAGGCGTCGCATGGTGGTCGGCGTTCGTTCGTGTTTGACTGTGATTTTTAGGTTTCCTCAATTGATTTGCGCACGCGAGGAGCTTGGCTAAACGGTTGCAAGGTGGTCTGCGGTGGTTTTCGGTGGGTCGGTGGTTGTTCAGTCGGCGGTGGCATGATGCTGGCCGCACATGACGTTAATATAATGGTAGCAACGAACAGAGAGGGAAGATGTTTTTTTTAATTTTTTTTAAGTAAATTAAATTTATTAATTATATTTTAATTATCCTTATATTAATAAATTCATAACTTTTCATCCGAGGTCAAATTTTAGCGAAACGAGTCGAGTTGGAATCGTAACGAAGAAGGCTGCGACATGAAATCGAATTGGAATTTATTTAAAGCTTAAATAATTTTAGTTTCAAAGAAAGGTGAGTGTTTTAAACACTCAAGAAGTACTAAAATATTTTGGTTATTCGTTAAATTGATATTATGAAGTAATTTAATTTTACTGACTATTGTTTGGTAATTTAAACCAACATTATATTGACATATGAATTTAACCGTTAGGAATTTGTAATTGACGGTTAAATTTGAAATTGAAATTAAACTGATAGTTAAATTCTCGATTAATAATAACTAGTTAACTATTGTGATTTATTGGTTGTTTTGGATGTTAATTGTGATAGATGCTATTAATTCATATTTTGGATGATTTGGATGTTTATTTATTTTATACATTCCTGTTATCATTCTGTATATTATTTGACAGTATATAAACTATTATTTGAATTATTTCGATTAAATTAAGAAATAGGTTGAAATGACATATACAAATGACATTTATATTAGATTGAAATGATATATGTCCATTCCTGAAGTTAAATTGAAATAACTGATCACTTAGCCATCGGATAGAAAATTATATACGGACATCGGATTAGCTAAATAAAATGATTTTAAATTTTTGGATTTGAAATTATTTAAATGGTTTGTTTTAAGAAATAAAAATCGAATTTATAAAGATTTAATTAATTTCAAATAAGAGTCTTGAAATGTTGAAATTGAAATTGGTTAGAATGAATTGTTTTAAGAATTTAATTTTAAATGTGAAGTAAAAATTGACATATGACTTGAATTAAGAAAAGTGAAATTGTTTAAAGATCTGAACTTCTACTTGAACTTTGAATTTGTCTAAGTAAAAGTGGTATAAATGGATATTTTAAAATTTGGGCTTGGACTTGAATTATTTTGAAGATTTGGATCTAAAATTCAAACATTGAAATTTAATTTGAATGAAATGATTTAAATATTTTGAAATTGAACTTGAAATTTGTATAAACTGAAATGGTTTAAATAAGAATTAAATTGAAATTTAAACCAATTAATCGAATCATTGAATCGAATTTGAAGCTAAATTAAAAATCGAAATTGAAGTTAATTCGAATTTTAATCGAAATCGAAATTAATTTGATTTGAAATTAAAATTGAGAAATGAAATCGAAATCGAAATCGATTTGAATTGAAATTGAAATCGAAGTTAATTCGAATTGAAATCGAAATGGAGTCGATTTAAATTGAATTGAGATTGAAGATGATTTGAACTAAAAGATTTGAAATTGAATCGGTTTGAATTTAATATTTTCAAATATATGATTCTAATATAAACTGTTTAAAATTTATCTTTTTAGATGTTCAAATTATTTTGATTTCCAAACTATTTTACTATGTCAACCATTTTCAATAGTCAAACCATTTTATATTTATGTAAACCATTTTCAATACTCAAACCATTTTATATTAAACTATTTTAACTATTTTAAACTATTTAAAATATTTCAAACTACTTTCTAAAAATTCAAACTGGTCAAAGTGGGAACTGTTTATATTAAAATCAGGGATTTAAATGCGAATTAGGTTAAAATGAAGTTATAACCTAAGTTGAAATTCAAAATGGAAATTCGAATGAAAATGATTTCCAAGTGAAACAGACGTATTTTAAATAAATACGAAGATTTTGAAATAAATGATATTTCGAAGTGAATATGATATTTTCATATCAAGTATGAATCGTTTTTGAAATCTAAAAGTACCAACCGGTGTGTAAAATGACGTTTGATTGTTAAAGAGGTAGGGCCTCTTACTGGCATGCTCTCTTTCAATATTGGAACCACTTTAACAACTGTGTACGTTGAGGAGACTCCAGAATGAAGTGGTTGGATTTGGTGTACGTTTACTGGATTTGAAGAAAGAGAACGATGATGAATAGACCTCAGCACTTGTGCCAAATTGACATGAACAAAACATGATGGCTTGACAGGGCCAAGCGGGCTAGTTACCCCTAGCAAACATCCATTCTTCGTTTTTCTTCTTGGACTTGGTCCATACTATTACTTTTGATGTTGGTTTCGATTGGTGCACCTTGATTTGGGATAACCTCTTTTTGACTCGATGTGGGATGAATAGACCCATGGGGCGATCATGGCTACAATGTGTTACCACCAGCCTTGCGACTTGAATTAGTAGTATCATACCTTAAGAATTACCTCACGTGCCTTGTCTTACTTTTATCCCTATACTAGACCACTACGAGTTTGGTTTAGTGTTGTCAAATCATGGCACATCCATATCCCCCGATGTGCTACTTGGGCGTTATATGCAAACTATACGACAATGCTTAAAAACACGTTAAGGGGGATTAATATAAAGCCTTAACACTAAGAAAAATATTTATTTTCTTAATTAGACATTACATATATAGTGTATTCTACTATATATATTTTGGTAGATCCTCAAGAGATGGAAAATCCCGTAACATCTTTTAAGTTATTGTACGTTGTTATACACTGGATAGGAGATTTAAAACCCCGTAAACACCTCTGATGCTATTACACCCATGTTGTACGTAATATTGATTTGACTTACATATGGATATTTTAGTCCTGACTTGAATGTTTTATCTTTTCATTACGCTCGGGTCAGCCTTGAGTTTTCAGCACATTAAAGATTATTTTCTACAGGACGAAAATGAAGATTTGGTATATTATTATTACTAAATTATAATCCCTACATCATATTATCTACTGCATTATTTTATTTGTCCCTATTATATATAAAACTCTGATAAATGTTGTATAAATTATAATCAAATGTATAGTATAAACAGCTACATGAACTGTTTATTTGATTATTGTAATTTTTTTCATTTCGCTATGAGGCTCTGTATTTGTTTTATTCTTTTCTTATTTTTCTTAATTAACCCTGTTGATTATCTGTGCTCTAGATTGTTTGAGTTGGACATGTGTGTATTATTGTCAATTTAAACCTTCCGAAATGTGGATCGTCACAGTTGTTATCAGAGCTTTGATTTAGCGATAACCTTAGCTTTGTGCGGTTTGACTCATTAGAAATAGGATTAATACCCTAGAATGAATTTTTTTTGAGTGTGTTTATATATATATGTATGTATGTGTGTATGTATGTATGAGCACGTACTTATTAGTGTTATAAAATGTTTTACATTGTGTTTTCTTATCCGTTGAGTTGTTTATGAATTTTGGTCGGTGCGTGGGACGCTATGTTATTGATAGGGGTTTCTAAACACTTAAACGAGGCAAGACGACATGATATTGTTTTAAAATTGGATAAGTGAAATACTTTTACCTAAATTATATTTTATGTATAAAAAAAAGAAATAGAAATAATCTTCCATAAATAACCACATAGGTTATGAAAATATGAATTTATTTATGGATGTTTGTTGTTAGAAGATGATAATATTTAGTTATCGTCAATTATTGGTTAAATCAAACTAAATACGAACACTTTTTTAACTCTACTTCACGAAGCGTTCGATGATTAGATAGAATTGAAATCTAATTACAATTAGAATTGTTTGCAATAACAAAGATGTAAATCAATGAAATGTTTTCATAATAAGGTAAAGGAATTATATAAGTATATTTCTAATATAGCTTATAAATAGAAAGGATTTAAAAGCTGAGAATTTGAGACTAATATCTCAGTGGTTTCGAAATTGTTTTCTAAGATTGTGATATATTAATTAGTAATTTTTAAACATATTTATGAATAAAAGTGTTTCAAAATGATTTAAGAGGAAATAAGTCATGTACTCCCCTCTTTTGTCGCTAGAAAATAATTTCGATAATGACGACCGCATCATCGACATTCATTTTTGAGTCTCAAAGTGGAGGAGGCAACTTAGTAGCTTTGCTATATATTTAGTTCGATAAACAGATTTTGATTCAAAATTTCTAAATATGATTTGATATATACAAAAAAATGAGTATATCTATTATTTCAAAATGATTTCAATGCACTCGATATTTGAATTCTTAAGTTCCTATTAATTAATGATTTTCAATTGTAGGAATAAAGTGAATTTTTTCTTTTGAATAGTTAGAAACTTCTAAGATGAGAAGTAAGGAATTGAAGCTAAGTGCGTAATTGAAATATGAGAAGTTAAATTATAATTCTTAAATTTCAAGATAATGGAAATTTAAATATGTATAAATTATTCAACATTCTCATTAATTAAAATGAATAAGACAAATTGTATAACACTCAATTATATTCTAAATATATATATATATATATAAAACTTACTAGAAATATTTAAAAAGTTGAAATGTAAATATGAATATGTAATTTAATGTTATACAAGTTTGAACATAAGTAATAAAAATGTCTCAAATTGAAATTGTGTTCTAAGTTATGTTAAATGAATAATTTGGGTTGTAAAAAGAAAACACTATTTAGATATGGACTTAAGAGAAGGTAAACATAAATTAAAGTGAATATTAGTCATACATCCCTACAACAAAAGTTAATCCAAATGGCATCCTCCCTAAAAAACTTGTAAAACGGGACCCTATAATTATTTTACTGTAGCAGCATGTATTTTTCGTGTTTATTTGCACCGGTGCTTAAAAAATTTCAATAAATTGTAAACATTATCACTAGGTTTCTACAAACAAAATTACAGATGTATCTGCAATTATTGCAAACATATATGCAATTATTTTATATAATTACATATATATCTACAATTATTCATTGAATAATTGCATTCGAAAAACATTTGAATAATTGCAGACATGTATGCAATTATTCCATATAATTCCAGACATGTCTGCAATTATTCACTGTATAATTGCGTTGAATAAAAATCTATATAATTTTAGACATGTCTGCAATCATTCCATATATTTGCTAACATGTATGCAGTTACTCACTGAATAAGAGTACCTTGATTTAACAATTAAGATATTTACGTAAATATCTACACTTATACCTTAAAACTGTAGATATATCTGCAATTATTTAGTTGCAAAGGCATGCTATCCAGAATAAGTGCTGATATGTCAACAATTATTCTCTAAAATTATATACTTGATTGCAAGTATTCCTGAAACATACTGTGTGTCATTTTTTTTCACTTTTCATCCTCTTTTTTTGATTTTTTTTAACATGAATTCGAAGATAAATATTAATTTAAATAAGCTTTAAAATTTGAAAGTTTTTTTTGTATTTTATATGTTTTTTGATGATTTTCGAAAAAAAGGACCTAATTTACATACCTTTTTTCCACTGGGGTTTTGTGAATTTTGAAACTATCAAGAACCTGTACCAAAAGCGCCCTAAATTAAATCATATGTTTGTAAATTGTTTGTAAAGTAAATTAAATTTGCAAACGATGTTTTAAGATTTTGTTGTAGCTTTCTAAGATAACTATAATTTTAATAATATTGTGTAAAAGAATATAGATCTGTATAAAATGATTATAAACTAAAGAAATGATTAATGAAATAAGAAAGTTGAAATTGGAATTATAAAATGAAATTTTACTCATGTCAAATTGAATGGAATGAATTGATGAAACAAGTTAATAAAATGAATTATAAGAAGAAAGTTAACTTAAGAAATGTTGAACGAAATTGATTGTGATAAAAGAGAAAAATTTATTAATATGAATTTGAGTTATAATACAAAATTACTTAAGTAATGTTAATAATATGAATTAATGAAATGAATTAATGAAGTGAATCAGTGAATTAATATGAACTTAAGTTATGAAGTAATAATAAACATCAGTTGTGTTCTATAAAATGTTTATAATAAACTTAAATGGTTTATAAATAATATTAGTATTAAAGAGAATATACTAAGTGGTAATGAAATAAAATTTAACTTAAATAAGTTTAAGTGAAATGATTTATGAAATGGCCTAGAAAAGGATTTATATGAAATGTGTTAACAAAAGTGAAATAATTAAAAGTTGAGTAAATTGAATGTGAATGAAATAGATGTGAATAAATCGAAAGCAAACCAACTAAATGTTAATAAGAATTGGATGTTAATAAAGAATGAATGTTAATAAGAATGATAGTGTATAAATCAAATATCGACATTGGAAATGTAAATTGTTATAGTTATGAATTAATTGGATGAATGTTAATGGTTAAATGGTTTCTTTTTTGTAAACCATTGTTATTATTGCTTCTGATTGCGTATGATTGTTATGGTTGTGTATTTGTGCTCCTGCTTATGATTTGGATTTAGAATTCATGTTATATAGTCTATTATACTATACATGCTTCTATATCTTTTATATGCAACTAATATTCTAATTTGAGCAGAGATAGGTACGTACGAAGACCATTTGAACGTATACACGGATTTGGTTTGCTTTTACTTGTTTAATATGACCAAACTCGCTCGTATTAATAATAATAAGGTACATATCTCGGAATACATACCGCATTTTTATATTTTTCTCTATGGGATATCTCATCATTTAGATGAGATGTATATTTGTATTGTAAAAAATTTCAGATCGAGCCACACAAAGAAGACGCGCCCAAAATTTACCGTAAATCCGGGTTTTAGCAAAATTTAGAGATTTTAAAATTTTATAACTTGTTTTTATAAGTAAATTGTAATTTCCGTAAAGCCGATATCGGAGTGGCGTAGCAAAAGCACGATAAAGGTTATCAAATAAGATTTAATGTTTTATAAGTTAATCATTTTGAATAAAATATATTATATGTTGGATTCCTTACTTAACCCCATTTCGAGGACAAAAAGTTTTAAGTAAGGGAGATTGTATTTACCTGTATTTTTAATTATTTTAATTTACTAAATTAATATAATTATTAAATAAAAATGGTTAGAAATAAAAAGTTAATGGTTTATTACAGTAACTTATTTAATATTTTTGAATAAAATTTTGAAATAACAATTTCAATAAGATATAAGAAATATATTTGTGTTATAAAGAAGTTCAATTTATTTAATATGTTGTAATCAATAACAAGAATGGAATAATAAATGTTTAATTACTGTAAATGGAAGTAGTTGTTTTATTATTTGAATTTTTTTTATAAGTTAAATTTTAGAAGTCTAATAACTTATATTTAAAATATGGTGATTTATTAGATAACTAAACTTTTCAAATTTAATATTTGAAATTATGTAAATAATTGAATTTTGACTTTAATACGAATGAAAATGATTTTGGAAGTTGATTTAAAATTTTATTTAAATAAGAATGAAGATATTTAACTTTTAAAATTGAATTTAAAGTGATTAAACTAATTTTTGAAATTACTTGTTTTATTTAACCTGTAAAAATAGTCTTTTTGGGCACTATTTTGGATTTCGACAAAACCAGTTTCATCGAATCCATAGCAGTGAATTATTATAGGATTTCAAGTTTTCGTAGCGATCGAACTTGTCGTTTGGCGTACGAGCTTGAAAGCGTAAAAATTAATTAAAGAACTTTAATTAAAATAATTCGTTAAGCTATCTTCTGAAAACGATGGAATTAACTTTCGATACTTATCCCATTATGTTTGGAATGGGGGTATAACAGATAGAACGCTAGGCAGCACGCTTCGTTTGGAGTTTGAAATTTTCATGGATAGATCGGGTCAGAAACTTATATAAGGCCACGTTCTTTTTTGCCAAACCCTAGTTATAACGCAGCCGGTTCTCTTATCTTTTTTAATGGCCGATATTTCCCTGATCTTCCTCCTTCGTTTTCTCTCAATCCACTCAATGAATTCGCACGACTCTAAAAGGAAAAGCATAGAGCGCGACGAGCTCTACACATCCAACAGTTGGATCGTCAATTGGCGTCGCGTGGTGGCTGGCATTCGTTCGCGTTCAACTGTGACATTTGGTTTCCTCAATCAATTTGCAGGCGCGAGGATCTTGGTCGGTCGGTGGCAAGGCAGTCGACGGTGGCTGCGGGTGGGGTGGCGGTGGTCCGATCGGCGGTGGGGTGATGCTGGGAGCACGCGATGTTAATAAAAAGGAAACGAGGCGATACGGTGTGGACTTGGTAGTAGCGAACGGAGAAGGAAGAAGGTTTGTTTTATTTTCTTTAAGTAAATTAAATTTGTTGATTAAATTTTAATTATCTTTATATTAATAAATTTGCAACTTTTTTATCTGAGGTCTGGTTCGAGCGAAATGATTCACACTGGAATCGTATCGAAGAAGGCTACAAAATGGAATCGAACTGGAATTTATTCGAAGCTGAAAAATTTTCAGTTTCAAATAAAGGTGAGTGTTTTAAACGCTCATGAAATACTAAAATATTTCTAATGTTCGTTAGATTGATATTACGAAGTAATTTAATTGACTGTTGTTTAGTAATTTATACTGATTATATATTAACATATGAATTTAACTCTTAGGAATTTTGTAATCGACGGTTAAATTTGAAATTGAAATTAAACTTCTAATTAAATACTTGATTATTAATAACTAGTTAACAGTTGTGATTTATTGACTGTTTTGGATGTTGATTGTGATGGATGCTATTGATTGATATTTTGGATGATTTGGATGTCTATTTGTTTTTATATATTTCTGTTATCACTCTGTATATTATTTGACAGTATATAAATTATTATTTGAAGCTAATATTAGGGTGAAATTGATTACGGCAATTATATTGATTTTGAGTCCGAAATTTAAATATGCTAGAAAACATATTAGTAGCAAATTATGGAAATTTCTAGGGAATTTTCTTAAGTATTTTACTATGAGAATAAAATTATTTAAGCTAAGGGACTTAAATGTTTTGTATGTATATTTAAGGAGAAAGGATTATTTGTTAAAACATTTAAATTGATAATTTTTGAATCTGGAAGCACTTTTAGAAAAGGAAATTTGATAACGAATTGGCAACCGATTATGGTTTGACAAATAAGGCAAGTTAGGTGACAATAAATTACTTTTAAAAGTTAAAAATTAGTTTTTCTTTGACCTGCTTCGCCACTTTCATCTGGTGTTCTCGACACCATACCTCCACCGGAGAACTCCTTCAAAACCAATGCACATGGTACCAAGAAATTGACACATAGTCATTGGAAAAAGGCGGAAGGTACAGTGTCGAAACATGGTTTCGAAGTGGTAGGAGCTATTTCTATTAACTTTGAGCTACTTTTGTTTGTAAATGATTCCATTGAAAGGATTGTAGCCAACTATAGAAGCTTTCAAATTAATCAACTTGCCTTTGAATTAGAAAAAAGCATTCAAAAGGGTTGTCGTCTTTTGCTTTAAAGAAGCTTTCGAAAGGATAGCCGCTTTGAACCTATCCAAAACCCATGATGTCTTATTCATGCCTTTCGAACTATTTAAGACCGCTTTTCTTTATAGCCTTAAATCAACGGTTTTGAAAGGGTGTTTTCGCCTTCTTAATTTGAAGCTGCCTTCTCAATGCTTTTGAAATTATCCTCTTCCTTTTATTTTGGACCAATGCTTTCAAAAGCAATTATTTTGCCTCTGTTCTTTTATGACCCTTAGTTATTAAATGTTTAACCCAAATGGTTTCGAAAGGAATAATTATTAAAGGTTTCAAAATAATGTTTCCACAATCCTTTACAATAACTCAATGCTTTCAAAAGGGTTAGAATAATTGTTTCGACGGAGAGATCCCTAATGTTTTCAAAATGTAGATTTTAAATGTTTAAATGGAAGGTTTCCATTGCTTTCAAGGACAAATTTAAATGGTTTTGAAAGAGGATGACTAAGATTCTAAGTAAAGCTTTCATAAAGGTTGTTTTAAAGATTTCAAAAGGCATATTTTCAATATATTCGAAAGATAGGCTTAGTTTTTCAGGGTTAAAGTAGTTAACTTATTTTGAAAGGGGCACATTCATAAAATTTGAAAAAAAAATGTTTATGGTTTTAAACAAAGGTTTCGAAACTGTCATTTTGGCCTAGTAGCCTGAAGTTTTGAAGTTAAAAAGGGATTTAACTTACTTTGGTTGGATAGATAATCCTCTTGATTAGATTTCATCAACATTGTTTTGTGTAAAGTATATATCATGGCGTAAATGTTTGAGTAAAGCTAAGTATATGATTTCTTTGTTTATAAAGATATGATATCGGGGGTAAATCATTTGTAAAGATTATTTACAAGGAAATGAAATTTTAACGTGTAGTTAACCCTAGGTATATGATAGGAAATGAAAATTTAATAGGGTAGTTAATCCTAAGTTTATGACTCTGATATCAGGAGACCAGATGGGACTGTGTAAGGTCGCGCCATATACATTAGCTATTCGCCTCTAGCTAAAATAAGCCCAAATTTCCGGTGTGTAGGGCTTTGTCACAGTTAGGACTAAAATAAGGTTGCACGCAGAAGGGAATATATAGAGTAAGGATGGGTTATTGGTTAGCCAGCAAAACCTTTAGTGTAACAACTCATAAATTTTGATAATTAAAAACAATTAAATTTAAAAATATTTTACAATTTAAATATTGTGAGAAAAAAATTTGATTTATGAACGAGAAAATAATTAAATATAAATTTAATTTTTGTTGTTTATATGTCATTGATAAATATTTAAGCAAGTTAATTATAACTTTTATATGTAAACAACAATTCTCTAAATGTATTCAAGTTACTGTAAAAGGATTTAAATTGTTTTAATTATCTATTCATTAATTATGTTCCATTGTAAATTTTAATGTTGAAATTTGTTGCCGTAAATTTGACTTGGACTCTTTCGATAAAAGGGAAAGAGAATTTAACTGAAATTAATGACGTTTAATGAAATAAATGTGAATTTGTTAGGATCCGTTTTAAAGTGTAATTTTGAAATTAATTACAATTATGTCGATTCAGAATCTTTCAATGTTAAAGAGGCAAAAAAAATATTAACTGTAATTAATGGATTGAACGAAAGAAACGTATGTTATTGTTAAAATTAAAAGGATGTTTTAATGAAAACAAAATGAATGTTATTGTTTTTAAAGTAGGTGTAATTTTATAAAAAGAGAAAAATTGAATATTGAAGCAACATTTTACGGTCGTTAAATAGTAGTCTTTGGCAGTATAGAGGTAATTTTAAAGCTAATTGTAAAATTTAGAATAAATTAAATATTTTATGTTCATGATTGTGCGATGAAAAAAACGCCGACTTTGATTTGAATTTGGAATCCTAGTTCAACTTTTATTTTATGTAGCGATAGTCCCCGTTATCTTGGTTAATGTGTACAAATTTTATTTATAGTATGTTAATAAAACTTTTAAATAGGCGTAAATTTGAGTTTATTTGAGGTTAACGAAATTAATTGAATTGAAATACAATTCCATATTATATTAATGTGGCGTTACATTCATTTTGAAGTATGAAAGGTGATGTTCATCACGAATTCATTTTCATGCACGTTTCATATTCTATTGTTTCTTTCTAATTACTATCTCTTTCATATTTTTCTGCCTTGTTCACTTTCCCATTTCAACTATTCAAAAAAAAACGAAAATACAACCTCTCTCTTTATTTCATAAAACTTTCATTTATTCTCTGAATGTTCATTTTCTATTCTTATTATTAGCTATACATTTTCTCACCTACTTTTATTCAGCCTAATTCTTATATACCTCTTGTATTTGCATCTAAACATTTATTTTTACATGTTACAAAGTATTCATTCTTTGTCATAACTTTTGCTTGCACTAATTCATCAATTAACAATTCATATTTAATTTGCGTGCATCATTCATGCTAGCCTGTTCATGTTCATATTTGTTAAAAACATAATCACATCGTTTCTTTGAAAAGCTTACTGTATTTTTGTATTCTTTTGATACCTTCTCACTATCCCACCTGTTGACTTTTCAATTTCCCACTCGAGAACAAAACCAAAGTAGGTATAGATTTTTCCATCGACGGAATTTCTATCGGTTTAGAAAACTGTCAAAAAAATTCGAAATAAAATTTTACCGCAAGCGCACGACGTACTATTAAAGTACGTGGTGAATACAGGTAGATCCGCAGGGAATTGTCGATTTTAAATTTCTATTCAATCAAATTAACCAAAGTTGATAAGTGTTTAAGCTAGAAAATGAGAAAAATGACGAAAGAAAATTGATAAAAATATGAGAGTTTGAGGGGAATTTAGAGATAAATCAACTATCTAGATCACATAAATCAACAAAATGAAGTTATGATCTCTCTTTCCTTGTCATTAGTTTAATTACTTGATGTGTTTATCATAAGTATGGTATATTTATGCTATTAATTATCACAATATAAATCATCAAACTACAACACAACAACTAATACATATTTAACTCTCATGAAATATGACAACATAGTTGAAAGCAAAATCTATTTTAAGCATGGCCTATTAAATATTGTCTAGAAACATAGACGATCAAATTTTAATTCCAACAATTACTTCATTACCATCATCATATGTAGATGAAGAGGTAATTATTATTTGTGATTGTTTAAGCATATCTTATTTGGTGTCAACAATATAGGCTATCAAATTCACATCAAGATAACAAGTTAAACCACTTCATATTAAACACAAAACGAGAGCATAAACCTCATAATGTTGCATCTATATACTAGAGAGCTTTATTACCCCTAAATTGTGGGGATTAGGATCTCATATTTGTTATCAAATCAATAAATGTAGATTGCATCATGAAATAAAAAGAAAATGAAAAAGAGAGCAAATGAAAAGAAGAACTATTCTACTTGCATAAAATAAAATCTACTCTACTTGCACGAATAATAAATCTACACTACCAACCTTAAAGAAATAAACAAAAAGAAGAAAAGAGCATGTATTTAAAGTTGCATAAAAAGAAATTACATGAAATAAAAATGGCTAAATAGCCATGAAAAGAAAGAGAAGCTTTCTTTTATTTTGAGCCTAAACTAATACTAAGAGAGACTAAGAGGGTTACATGAAACATAAGGGGTATATATACATGTGTTAAACTGTAATTCATATTTTTGGGGAATGCCCAAAATACCCTTGAGAAATTATGGAGGCCAAGTAATCATTAGCTTCTACTAATCATCATTTAAGTGTATATGAAGCCATTAATTCCATAAGCATGTGCATTAGCTTCCAATTTGTACATTAAGGTGGTAGGTGGGTGAGGTCCTCCATGTTCTTCACTTTGAATTATTTCCATCCTCATTCATGTATTCATTCTGTGCATGCATGTGTCTTCATGAAACCACTCCTGAATTCCTACAAAAATATTTTTTTTTTTCAATTAATTTTTCTCAAAGAAATACATGCACACAAATGACTGTTTTTCCCCTATAGGAAGATGAATATGTGACAATTTAAAAATAATTTGAATTTGGTTTAAACAAGTTAAAATACCCAATATGATCCTTTATTCAATTTAAATAGATTAAACATGGTGGTAAAAATATGCACATTTACATGAATATCAAATACCCTCACACTTATCTTTTTATTCGTCCTCGAATAGAGAAAAAATAAGATAAATCCGTTTTCGTAGGGGGCACGATTGCATTGAGCATATGCAGCAAGCTATTAAACCTCTAGGTGTCCCCAGTAGGACGAATGTTGTCTCGTGAGGGTTTTCAGCGGATACTATCCACAAAATCCAAATGCAGGGTGAAAATATTTAAAAAATGCAAGATTTATTTACAAAGATGTGAATGCAAGTTTTTAAAAATATTTACAATGAAGGATTCACTTTTAAATCGACACAAATAGTTAAATATAGGTTTCGGTCATTATCTTGAAAATTTAAGGCATTTACTCGTCAAAATTTCGAACAAATATCAAGTTATCGTAACAAATAAACTATAGTTTAACTCGTTATTTTGGTTGATAACAAAGTGTAATTATGAAATAGATTCTTAGTTGATTATCAAAGTTTATCAAAGTTGTATATTCATTTCTTTTCAATAATAAGTCAAATCAAATAAGTTAAAAATAGTGCTAGGATTTCAATTGCTTACTCTATCTTGTATTTTTTTGAAAATTTTATTGATATTTACAATGTTTACATATGCCTAACTCAGATAAACTGAGGCCAGACGTATTACCCATGCACTGCCTTGCGGACTTATGTGAGGGAATACAGTGCGTAGCGAGTGAACACACGAGTGTGAACACCTATTGACTGTAGGCGTTATTAAAAGGAATTTTTATATATACACCTTGCTCAGATAAACTGAGGCCAGATATACCGATCGTGCACTACCTTTCGGGCTTACATGAGAAAGGTATAGAACATGGCGATTGTACACAAAAGTGTGTAGACCTGTCGACCGTAGGTGTTGATAGGAAATATTTACATATATGCAAATGTTTGTTTTTTTAAAAGGAAAGAGAGAGTTTTGCAAAATAATCTTAGCACCACTTAACTTAGAAGACAAAAAAATGTTATATCCTTTACTTTAAATCAACCATATTTTAAAACAAAATTTTCAATTAGGATGTATTTCATAATTAACACGTATGAATCTTCCTATATACTAGTTAAACCATTGTTATTTGTAATCAAGCTTTATTTTTATTTTTTTTAAGACAAGTAAATTTTCAAAAATTTCAATTTAATAAGCCAAAACCATATTTTTTTAAATTAGGATGGATGGAAACTAGAACCAAAACAAAGAATATCAAAAAAATTATTTTTTTCTAACAAAACCAAATTTGACAAAAGAAAGAAAATTAATTAATCAAGCCGTCCCATCACATGCTTATCGGTTATAAAATAAGGGAATTCAGTTCAATAAAATACGAAGTCAAGTCCCTAAATTCACTTAATCGATCTTCTCAATAGCTAACAACTTGAATTGCTGCTCCTAAATTTCTCAAATTTAATTCCATCGCCAAATTCAATTCCCTAAATTCCATTCCAATAGTTCATGATCGCAACCTGGTTAACAGGAATTCGGTTCCTGATTGCTTAACAGGGATTCAGTTTGGTTTGAAGTTGAAATCAGGTGTTGCTCGAAGTAGCGGCCGCTTGATTTGGTTGGCTTTGGGAGGCGATTGAGGGTTGCATTGTTGAAGTTCTGTGAAGACTGCTCTGGTGGCAGGAGTGGTTGCAAAGGTGAGTATGAAAATTGGAAAGTATGTGATCGGTTATGGTACAAGGCAATGGTAACGGTAGGAAATGGTTATGGTAGATGCAGGTTATGGTATTGATCAGGTGATGTATTGTGAAAAGTGGAAGAGCAGCAGTTTGAAAGTAGAAGTGGGATTGAACAAGGCAGTGGATATTGTTCTCTGTGATGGCTGTTTTTGGGTATTAGGGAGGTCAAGGTAATTTCGGCGATCTGGGATTTCTAGAATGGCGTGGAGTCGAGTAGTTGTGATTGGGGTGATGGTCGGCAGAAGGTGGATTGAAATGACGGTTAATTTTTTTTGCATATGGTGAATGGCAGAAATCAATGGTTTGGGTTGGTGATGAAATGGGTGAGTGAGTGTTAGAATTCCTAAAGGTCAAGTGAATGAAAAATATATGAAGTCCCACATCGCTAATTTATTGAGAGGTGTGTTAGTTTATATATGCCTTTCTCAAGTGGAGGTTGAGGGCCTGGGGCTTCCAAATGTATGCTTCGTTGTGAGGAGGGAGATCATGCATCTCCATCACGCGCGCGCGCCGCCGCCGCCGACCGGCCGGGCCGGGTTTGGATTTGGTATGATACTCGTATTTTTACTGCAACTAGACTGGGCTTTTTTAACAGTTGCAGGCTATACGAACGGACGAGGATTGCTGAGGAGGTGCGACTTCTGAAGCGAGCGGGTTGAATAGACTCGAACATTAGCGGGTGCGACCCGTTAGAAGCAAACAGGCGCGAGCCGATTGAAGCGGACGCGGGCAAACAGATGCGACCCGACTGTAGAGATGCAGGCGGTACAAGCGGGTGCGAAACAGTACCGTTGGACGCAAGCAGATGTGACCAGTAGAAGGCGGGTGCGACCCGTTAACAAACAGCAGCGACCAAAAGGCAAACGGGTGCGACCCGTCAAGCGGACGCGACTGTTGGAAGGGATGCGGGCGAAATTATAAATAGGAGAGAATACTGATCACATTCTCATCCAATTCCAATCTAATTTCTTCTGCTTCTTTGCTCTACTGCTCTATATTCCATACATATCACAGAGTTGACATACTCATTACAATCTCATGCAGATTACGTCTGTTGTATCTTGGAAGAGTTTTGAAATAAAATTCTTAAGGAAATTGTTACGACAAGCCTCAGACGGAATTTCCTTTATATACTGGTTAGATTCACTGTAATCTTTCCCGTTTATAAGTTGTATTATTTCTTACAATAGTATAACGTTGTTGTTGTAATTTATTTACAACGTAACTTATTGTTACGTTTATCTAATACAGAATTCCAGCGTAGTGGAATTCTAATTAATAAACTTGTGCGACGAGTTTATTGTAGCGTGCTATCTGTTTAAGTACACTAGATATAACATCTTAAGAATTTTACTGTTTTACACTAAAACATAGATGTTAACAGTTGACAACATGAAAATGGATAAGTCCAACTTTTCAGCGGTTATTTCTGAATGCAATTTGATTCAGAACCCTAACCAATGGTGGGTTGATACTGGAGCTACTCGTCATGTTTGCTCTGAAAAATCCATGTTTTCAACATACCAGAAATTCGATCAGAAAGAAAGACTCTACGTGGGTAATTCTACAGTTTCCATGATCGAAGGCAGTGGCACAGTTATCCTCAAGTTCACTTTCGAAAAAACTGTCAAATTGAATGACGTGCTTCACGTTCCAGACATACGCAAGAATCTCATCTCTGGTGCAGTCCTATCAAAGAAGGGATTCAAGATGGTGTTTGAGTCAGACAAGATGGTTCTGTCCAAAGCTGGAATGTATATAGGAAGGGGATATTTATGTGATGAGCTATTTAAGGCAAACATAGCCGTTATCGGCAATAAATCTATGCATTCTGATTGTGCTATTAATAAAATTAAAGTCTCTTATTTGCTTGAGCACGAAATTTTACTATGACATGATAGATTAGGACACATAAACTTCCGAAAAATAAAGAAATTATCAAACTTGGGATTGATTCCAAATTTTCAAGTAGATAAGAACTACAAATGTGAGACATGTGTAGAAGCAAAAATGGTCAAACAACCATTTAAATCTGTTGACAGAAGCACCGAACCATTAGGTTTGGTACATACAGATTTATGTGATTTTAAATCACTACCTACAAGAGGTGGAAAAAAGTATTTCATTACTTTTATTGACGATTATACGCGATATTGCTATGTATATCTTTTAAATAGTAAATATGAAGCAATAACAGCGTTTATAAAATTCAAGGCTGAGGTAGAAAATCAGTTAAATAAAAAGATCAAGATATTGAGATCTGATCGAGGTGGAGAATATGAGTCACCGTTTGAACAGTTCTGTGCAGAGAATGGAATAGTTCATCAAACAACAGCTCCATATTCACCACAACAAAATGGTGTAGCCGAGAGGAAGAACAGAACGTTAAAAGACATGATTACTGCCATGCTTTTAACTTCTGGTCTACCGAAGAACTTGTGGGGGGAAGCCTTAAATATGTCTAATCACATATTAAACAAAGTTCCTCACAATAAAACGGGAACAATTCCATATGAGATATGAAAAGGACACAAACCAAGCTTTAAATACCTCAAAGTGTGGGGGTGCTTGGCAAAAGTTCCAGTTCCGCCTCCCAAGAGAGTCAAACTTGGACCAAAAACAGCAGATTCTTATTATCTTGGGCCAGCCCAAAATAGTAGTGCCTATAGATTTTTGGTATTCAAGTCTGATATAACTGATATTCATGTAAATACAATCATGGAATCAAGAGATGCCTCATTCTTTGAAGATGTGTTTCCACACAAATAGAATAAAGGAAATAATGTCCCAAAAAGGACAAGAGAAGAATCAAATGGTTCACGTGAAGATGAAACTCATCATCAAATTGAGGATGCTGGACTAAGAAGAAGCGTAAGGGCTAGAACTTCCAAAACATTTGGTTCGGACTTTTTTACATATGTATTAGAGCACGAACCTCAAACGTACAAGGAAGCAATGTCATCTTCTGAATCTTCATGTTGGAAAGAAGCAATCCAAAGTGAGATTGATTCAATTCTAAGTAATAAAACTTGGGAAATTGTTGATATTCCACCAGGAATAAAACCAATTGGCTGCAAATGGATTTTCAAGAAGAAAATGAAAGCAGATGGCTCTATCGACAAGTATAATTCCAGATTAGTAGCCAAAGGATATCGTCAAAAAGAAGGAGTAGACTTCTTTGATACATATTCGCCGGTAACACGAATAACCTCTATAAGAATGTTAATAACAATTGCATCCATCTATAATCTAGAGATTCATCAAATGGATGTAAAAACAGCATTCTTAAATGGAAATTTCGATGAGGAGATTTACATGGAGCAACCTGAGGGATTTATTTCCAAAGGAAATGAAAACAAAGTCTGTAGATTAGTCAAATCATTATACGGACTAAAACAAGCTCCAAAGCAATGGCACTCAAAATTTGATAGTGTCATGATGAAAAATGGTTTTCGTATAAATGAATGTGATAAATGTGTTTATTACAAACAGGTTGGACAATCATATGTGATGATTTGTCTATATGTAGACGATATGCTAATCTTTGGTCCTAATACTAAAGTAATAGAGACTATAAAGAAGATGTTAATCAACAATTTCGATATGAAAGACTTAGGAGTTGCGGACATTATTTTGGGAATCAAAATAATAAGAACACCTAATGGAATTGAACTATCTCAGTCACACTATGTAGACAAAGTGATTGAAAAATTCCAAGAGTATGGAATTAAAGGAGTGAGGACACCTTTTAATCCATCGGAAGTACTGCATAAAAACACTAATGAGAGTGTAATGCAACTGGAATACTCTCGTGTAATAGGATGCTTAATGTATCTGATGAATTGCACAAGACCAGATATAGCTTATGCAGTAAGTCGACTAAGCAGGTATACAAGTAATCCAGGGAAGAAACACTGGAAAGCACTAATGAGAGTGTTGGGATATTTAAAGAATACCACTAATTTTTCCTTACATTATGGAAAATATCCTGCCGTCTTAGAAGGATATAGTGATGCAAACTGGATTGCAGATTCAGAGGAATCAAAATCAACGAGTGGTTATGTCTTTACCCTAGCAGGGGCATCAGTGTCATGGAAATCTACTAAACAAACATGCATAGCTCGATCCACTATGGAATCAGATTTCATTGCATTAGATAAAGCAGGCGAAGAAGCAGAATGGCTTCGTCACTTTTTAGAAGATATTCCGTTTTGGCCTAAACTTGTACCGACCATACGTATACACTGTGATAACCAAGCTGCGCTAAGTAGAGCGCACAATTTTGTGTATAATGGAAAGTCATGACATATTCGTCGACGCCATAACACAGTTAGGCAGTTACTCTCTAATGGAACTATTTCCATTGATTATGTGAAGACAAATGATAACCTAGCGGATCCATTTACTAAAGGTTTATCAAGAGAGAAAATTGACTGCGCATCGAGGGGAATCGGTTTAAAAGCCTAAACCAACAAGAGTTACCTTATACGAAAACCTATCCTAGCGACTGGAGATCCCACGGACTAGGATCAATAGGCAAACCAGTTATGAGTAACTCGAGAAGTAATGCATTTGTCTGGACTTGGTCCTACTCCATTCCTATGGTGCAAAATATAATGCATGCCTACAGAAGTTTTAAAGGTTAAAACTATGTTTTTTAATGATGACCATATCTCGGATATAACAAGTGGGGTATATGTAGGATACTCTTAATGGTTGCGATCACCTATGTTAGTGTGAGCTGGGTCGGCTCTATGAGAATATTAAAAGGCTTTTATTCTCTAAACCACTCGCAGAACCAAAAATTGTTCAGGACCAAAATGAACACAACCAAGAGATTGGATGAAAAGGGAATCAATGCTTCGTAAAGCTTATTGTCTGGATATACAATAAAGACCGACGGTTCAAGATGAAATAATTCACCGATTAGCCAAGTAGATCCGATAAGTTTTAACTAGGGAAAGTTCAAAGTGAAATATCTACTTATCCACGATAAAGCATTATTCCATATGTACTCTGTGATATTTCGCTTCGTGTGGGGGATATGTATATTATCATTCATGTGGGGGATTGTTAGAATTCCTAAAGGTCAAGTGAATGAAAAATACATGAAGTCCCACATCGCCAATTTATTGAGAGGTATATTAGTTTATATATGCCTTTCTCAAGTGGAGGTTGGGGGCTTGGGGCTCCCAAATGTATGCTTCGTTGTGAGGAGGGAGATCATGCATCTCCATCACGCGCGCGCGCTGCCGCCGCCGTACGACCGACCGAACCGAACCGAGCCGGTTTGGGTTTGGGTCTAATATGATACTCGTATTTTTACTGCAACTGGACCGGGCTTTTTTAACAGTTGCAGGCTATACGAACGGACGAGGATTGCTGAGGAGGTGCGACTTCTGAAGCGAGCGGGTTGAATAGATGCGAACATTAGCGGGTGCGACCCGTTAGAAGCAAACAGGCGCGAGCCGATTGAAGCGGACGCGGGCGAACAGATGCGACCCGACTGTAGAGATGCAGGCAGTACAAGCGGGTGCGAAACAGTACCGTTGGACGCAAGCAGATGCGACCAGTAGCAGGCGGATGCGACCCGTTAACAAACAACAGCGACCAAAAGGCAAACGGGTGAGAGCCGTCAAGTGGACGCGATTGTTGGAAGGGATGCGGACGAAATTATAAATAGGAGAGAATACTGATCACATTCTCATCCAATTCCAATCTAATTTCTTCTGCTTCTTTGCTCTACTGCTCTATATTCCATACATATCACAGAGTTGACATATTCATTACAATCTCGTGCAGATTACGTCTGTTGTATCTTGGAAGAGTTTTGAAATAAAATTCTTAAGAAAATTGTTACGACAAGCCTCAGACGGAATTTCCTTTATATACTGGTTAGATTCACTGTAATCTTTCCCGTTTATAAGTTGTACTATTTCTTACAGTAGTATAACGTTGTTGTTGTAATTTATTTACAACGTAACTTATTGTTACGTTTACCTAATACAGAATTCCAGCGTAGTGGAATTCTAATTAATAAACTTGTGCGACGAGTTTATTGTAGCGTGCTATCTGTTTTAGTACACTAGATATAACAGTGAGTAAGTGCAGTATGTATTGAGTTGAAGGTATGGCAGTCTGGGAGGTGGAATTGTAGAAGCAGATGGTCGATGAGGCAGTTGCGGTCGATTGGTGGTGTATGTAGTGATGTTATAGTTGGAGGTGACGCTTTCAGGTGATTGAATGTTGTAGACTGGAAGGACTATAATTTTAGGGACTGCAAGTGTCTTTGGGTTGTGGTTTTGTGGTGAATGAAAGGCGAGATAGATATGGTGGCTAGTGGAAGTGAAGTGGAATGTAAGCTTGCAAGTTGACAGTTGAATGTTGTAGGGTGTTATGAAGGGGTGGCTGCAGTAGTTTGTAGACACTGTTGTATAGATGTTGATCAGAGGGCCTTTTTTTGTGATAGAAAGGTTGTTGCTGTGAAGATACGGTGACAGGCTTGTATTGTGCACAGTGAAGCTCTGTGATGATGGTTTGTTGTAAGCAGTGGTCGGGGAAATGGTCGGAGAATGGGAGCTGTGTGAGAAGTGGTTTGTATTGTCTTGAATGGAACAGTGGGATGATTGGTATATGTATGGTGATGGGTGGTAGTGGTACTGAAGGTATGTAATTGCTGCAATGGTCAGTAGTTGGTTTTGAATGATGGCAGGTGAAATATTGAAGTTATTGGAAGAGTAGTGTGGGAAGTTATTAGGTGATGGTTGTGTGCAGTTTTTGTTGTAGGCTGCTGTTTGCACACTGTGAACAGTGAGGCAGAGAGGAGAAATACACAAGAACAGGAACAAAAACACAAGAAAAACACAGAGGAGAAAAACTGTAAACAAATGAAATATTTAAATAAGGAAGAAATAAAATATTTTTGTTATTGTTTTGAAATTTTGTATGTTTTTTAAAATAGAAGTAGAAATGAAAAATGAAAAACTACAAACACACAAACAAATGCAAGCACAAATCAAACACACACAATAAAAACCATTTTTATTAAATGCACTCAACAACAAAACAAACACACAATATAATCAAAAGAAAATAATTCTAAGAGTAGAAAATAAAATCAAACAATTCCCCGGCAACGGTGTCAAAAACTTGTCCATCGACGGAATTTCTATCGGTATAGAAAACCGTCGAAAAATTTCAAAATAAAATTTTACCGCAAGCGCATGGCGTACTATTGAAGTACGTGGCGAGTATGGGTCGATTTGTAGGGAATTATTGATTTTAAATTTCTATTCAATCAAATTAACCAAAGTTGAGAAGTGTTTAAGTTAGAAAATGAGAAAAATGACAAAAGAAAATTGATAAAAATATGAGACTTTGAGGGCAATTTAGAAATAAATCAACTCTATGGATCACATAAATCAACAAAATGAAGTTATGGTCTCTCTTTTCTTGTCATTAGTGTAATTAGTTGATGTGTTTATCATAAGAATGATATATTTGTGCTGTTAATTAGCACAATATAAACCATCAAAATATAACACAACCACTAATACACATTTAACTCTCATGAAATATGACAACAAAGTTGAAAGCAAAATCTATTTTAAGCATGACCTATTAACGATTGTCTAGAAATATAGGCCATCAAATTTTAATTTCAACAATCACTTCATTACCATCATCATATGTGGATGAAGAGGTAATTATTGTTTGTGATTGTTTAAGCATAGCCTATTTGGTGTCAACAATATAGGCTATCAAATTCACATCAAAAGAACAAGTTAAATCACTTCATATTAAACAAAAATGAGATCATAAACCTCATAATGTTGCATCTACATACTAGAGAGCTTCATCACCCCTAAATTATAGGGATTAGCCTCTCATATTTGTTATCAAATCAGCAAATGTAGATTGCATCATGAAATAAAAAGAAAAGGAAAAAGAGAGCAAATGAAAAGAAGAACTAATATACTTGCATAAAATAAAATCTACTTTACTTGCATCAATAATAAATCTACACTACTAATACGAAAGGAAATAGACAAAAAGAAGAATAGAGCATGTATTTAAAGTTACATAAAAAGAAATTATATGAAATAAAAATGGATAAGTAGCCATGAAAAGTAAAGAGAAACTTTCTTTTATTTTGAGCCTAAACTAACACTAAGAGAGACTAAGAGGGTTACATGAAACATAAGGGATATATATACATGTGTTAAACCCTAATTCATATTTTTGGGGAATGCCCAAAATACCCTTGAGAAATTATGGAGGCCAAGTAATCATTAGCTACTACTAATCGTCATTTAAGTGTACATGAAGCCATTAATTACATAAGCATGTGTATTAGCCTTTAATTTGTACATTAAGGTGGTGAGTAGGTGGGGTCCTCCATGTTCTTCACTTTGAATTATTTCCATCTTCATTCTTTTGTATTCATTTTGGCATGCATGTGTCTTCATGAAACCACTCCTAAATTCCTACATAAATATATATAAATTTCCAATTAATTTTTCTCAAAAAAAATTATATGCACACAAATGACCGTTTTGCCTCTATATGAAGAAAAATATGTGACAACTTAAAAATAATTTGAATTTGATTTAAACAGATTAAAATACCCAATATGATCATTTATTCAATTTAAATAGATTAAATATGGTGGTAAAAATATGCACCTTTACGTGCACATCAAGATTATTTCTCATTACTCTATCTGAAGCTTTGTGCCTACACTTTCTCCTTCTTCCTTAAAACTATAGAAACTCCAAAATTCCTAAATCCACAAATCCACAAATTCCCAAACTCCATCCCTTCTCTCTTCAAACTCCAAACTCCATCCCTCCTTTCTTGCTTCATCTCTCTGGTAAAAAACTCAGTTTGTTCGATTTGCGTTGTCGTGCTTTGCTTTGCTATTGGATTGTTGCTATGGATAGGATTGGTAAGCCTGTCGTGTTTGGATTTAGACTAGGATCTATCTATTTGTGTTGTCAAAATCTCTCTAAACTCGAAAGGCGAGCAATCACTCATGATTAACATTTTTGTTGTTAGGTAAATAAACATTGATTGAAATGTTATGAGAAATGTTTGCTTTAGATAAGAATATGTGATATATGTTGTTATGTTCCCCTGAATTTGTGTTACAACATTCACATGCACAAGTTGTTTTATATGTCACAAAGAGTATGTTATGTTGATTTGATTAATTGTCACATATGTATGTTAAATATGTCACATATGATATGTAAAAAAATGTGTTATGTTAGAAATTTTGTGTAACGACCCGTATTTTACGTATTGAGAGATCGTAAAACCGTTGTTATTAGGTCGTTAGTGTTGTTAAGTCGTCCAGAGTTTAAGTCGACCAGAGCTTAAGTCGTCCAGAGGTTAGGTCGTAGAAGAACTTGAGTGTTGAGCGACCTAAAGATAAGGCAGAGCAACCTAAGGAAGTCGGCGACTTAAGGGTTTAGGCGACCTAAGGAGTTAGATTATGTTATAGCTTAGGTCGGTGGAGCGACTTAGGGGGTTGGAGCGACATAAGGAAGTTAACGACCTAGTTGTTAGCGGCTTAAGGGGTTTAGCGACCTAGGAGTTAGCAGCTTAGGGGAGTAAGCGACCTAAGAGAATTAGCGGCACAGGAAGTTAGCGGCATAAGAAGCTAACGACTTAAGGGAGGTAGGTAGATTGAGCGACTTAAGGAGGAGAGCGACCTATGTTAGATGTCGTGTTGAAGTTAGGTCGTAAACGACCTAAGTTAGATTCTGTATGTAGTTAGGTCGTGGACGAAATAAGGCTTAGGTCGTAGGTCGCGTGAAGGCGAAGGTGTTAGGTCGCGTAAGGGGTTAAGTCGTTAGGTCGTTAGGCCGTGTATGGGCTTAAGCAGTTAAGTCGTTAGGTCGGCAATGCTGTTAAGTCGTTAGGTCATATTTGTGTTAGGTCGTTGAGTCACGTGAAGGCTTGAATGTTAGTTCGCGCATATACTCGAGTTGATAGATCGTAGGTCGTGGGGTTTCGTTAAGTCGTGAGCGACTTAAGGGCGAGCGACTTATGGGTTCGGCCTATAAATACACGGGTTAGCTTCTCTTTTTGGGATCTGGATTTTGAAGCGACGAAGTTTTGCCATTTTGAGAGCTCGAGTGCTACACTTCTTCACTTCTTTTCTACTCTTTAATCTTGTTCTTCCTTCCATCCAAATCAAAGATCCAAGAGCTTAGATTGAAGATCTCCATCCATCGAAGAGGGATTTCATCGTTTGAAGCGGAATTTTGGCGGATCAAGCTAGATCCTTCGCTGTCCAGATTTGGAGTGTGTTGCTTTTAAGGTGTTTAGGTGATTCGGTGAGTGGTGGTTATCTCTCACACGAACCCAAAGGAGTATATTAGATTGGTGGCTTGATTTTGTGTTAAAAATAGTGATTTCATGCATTTTCATAAACCTAAGTATAGATCCATTGTTCATGAAGATTTGACACCCATTATAATATATGTTAACCTATGCAAGTTCATCCATCAAGTTGTAGAGATATTATTCATGACTATGCTTGTTAGATTTAGACTCTTTATTTACAAGATTGCCATTTTTGTTATAATTGCCTTTAGATCAGGTTTGAATGCTTAATTACTTGGATTAATGATTGACTTGATTGATTGTTATAAATTAGTTGATTAGTGGTTGGATTTGGACAAGTTGGTCGAAGGTGATTCAAAGGCTAAGGGGGAAGCTCTTGAATAGAAAAGCTGCACGTGGCATATGTAGTGGATGATAAAGCTCATATGGACGGATTTGATGATGATGTTGAGATGGAGCTTTGCTATGAATGAGATGAGGCGAGGCATGATGTGAGGTAGCTTTGGTATAATCCAGACGGGATTTTTCCAAGCATGTTGATAACTCGAGGGATGGTTCGAGTTTGTGGATAATGGTTGGCTCGAGAGGCGCTTGAGCTAGTATGAGAATAGTCGTCGAGGAGGATGACTAAAAGGCTGAGATTTCTTCGTTATTGAAGGTTCTAGCAGACTCAAAGCAAGAGTACGCTGGGCAGATTCGATAGTCCCAAAAGACTACAGTTGGTGGTCGAATACTCTGGGCGGATTCGATAGTCCTATGCACGGGCTGCGACGACGTGTGGAGTTTTGTCTAGAACCGGGGTTACCATTAGCCCTTGACGGACGGCTGAAAGAAAGGTGCCGGTCATTCAGTTAACGATGGTATCGAAGCAATGATAACAGTGATAGCCAGAGACATGGATGTTTGGATGTTTTGGTTGTATCGTCATTCATTCTCAAGAGCGATGTTTTCTAGGTGCTTATCTGATCTTGGTTTAGGCCTTGGGGGTTTGTACTTGGAAAACATCGACGTTGACTCGAGTGATAATTGCTTTACTTTAAATGTCTGATTTGCTATGTTTACTTCTGCTTAGTGTGTCTGGGTGCTATCATTGTAGAAAGAGGTGGAGTGGGAGGGTTGGGTTCCTATTCCTTTTACCTTTATGCTCTTTTGGTATGTTGTTAGTTAATTTACCGCTCAATAAGACTGTAGTCTGACTCAAGGTTTTATGTTCAACTCTTATTATCTTGGGCTGTTCATCCATTTTGGGATGGGCAGACTAGGTAGCAGGTGACAGGTGCTGTTCCTAGTGACCAACGATGCTGATGACGAAGACGAGCTGGAGGCTTGCATATTATTTTCTTACCATATGTACTGGATGTTCCGCTGCTTGTATATTCTCTGAGTAATATGTAGTGAGGCTTGATGTATTGACTATTTAGATTTTTGTATCAAACTACCATGAGGCTTACTTGACGAGATTCTGTTTTGTAGAGCTTCACTATATATATATATATATATATATATATATTCTATTGTATTTTACCCATGCGCTGTGAGTAATATGATAGACTCCGCTGTTTTTACCTTACCTTGATGATCATCCATGGCTGCCTGGCACGCTTTACAGCGCACTATTTCCTTGTTTAGTGCAGGAGTCATGGGCGGTCGTCACATTTGGTACAGAGCTTTGGTTAATCGATTTTAGCAAACGCTCGCTGACGTAACTACGTATGAGAGACGTAATTGTCTTTTGATGGATGATTACTATATGTAATATAGTGGCTTAGAAGGATTTGAACCTCTTATGCAGTTGTTTCTCAAGGTGCATTAATCATTTTTTTATAGATATTAAGAATGAGTCGAAGAGTGAGACCAGCTGCTAGGGAAAGCCGTGCTGTTGAGGGGGCTGCTGATTATGCTGCTATGTTCGAGGCTATGATGACTTCGATCATGAGGAGGATGCCAGCTTCGGGGCCAACAGTAGATGTTGGAGTTCAAGTTCAAGCTCCAAGACCGGTGGATTTTGCTAAGTTGTGTAACGACTATACTGCTCTTGGAGGGAAGGTTTTCTTGGGAATAGAGTCAACCATTGAAGTCCAGAGATGGATAGATGCTTGTAGAAGAATCTTTGGTGATTTGGGAATTGAGGATGCAACCAAAAGGAAGCTCGCATCAAGACAGCTTCAAGGGAGAGCTTCTGACTGGTGGAACTCTATCACCATTGATACTCCGGAGGAAGAAATTACTTGGGTGCAATTCCAAGCCAGATTTGAAGCTAAGTTCATTTCTACAGCTTAGAAATCCGTTCTGTTCAAGAAGTTTGTTGAGCTCAAGCAAGGAGGAAGACCAGTTCTTAAGTATGTTTCTGAGTTTGAAGCCTTGTTCAAGTATGCCCGGTCGTATATTGAATCTCCATATCAGAAGAACGAGAAGTTTGTGACAGGCTTGGACATTTATCTAGGGAGGCAGTTGGTGGATCATCTGGACGATCCATTTGAGAAGCTTGTGGAAAAGGCTCTCAGGCACGAGAATCTTTTTCCTAAGGAAGGATCTGTTGTTGATGTGACCAAGGAGGAGTATAAACCACAGCAAGGTGGAAACAAGAAGAGGAAGCAGCAGCAGCAGAAGGGTAAGGATGGCCAGAAGAAGCCGAAGGGCGAAGTGACCTGCTACAATTGTCAGCAGAAGGGCCATTTCTCCAAAGATTGCAAGAATCCAAAGGTGCCGGTGAAGTGCCACAACTGTGACAAGCCGGGGCATATCAAGAAGAATTGTCCAGAACCAAGGAAGGACAGGCAGATTGTGCAAGCTTATGCTTTGGGGGCTGTGCCATCATCTTCAAAAGCTCCTACTGCAGAAGAGAAAGGAAAGAGTGTGGTGGTACAAGGTACCCTTTCCATTTGTGGTGTTCCAGTTAGAGTGTTATTCGATATTGGGGCGTCGCATTCTTTTGTTTGTGATTGTTTTATTCTAAACTTTGTAGGGTTTGGAATTATTTTGGGTATGGACTGGCTTACGAAGTATGCGGCAAAGGTTGATTGTAAAAGGCTAGAGGTGACAGTTGAGAATGTAGAAGGGCGAAAGGTTGTGATACGATGTAAGCATGAGGTAGGCGTCTTCATGAGCTTCATGTATTCGCTGGTTGTTCCACGGGATGGACTGTCATCGGTGCCAGTCGCAAATGGATTTGAGGATGTCTTTGATGAGGTCAAAGGGTTACCGCCGCATAGAGAGATCGAGTTTCGCATCAATCTAGTTGAAGGAGCCAGACCTGTTGTGATGCCTCTTAGGCGGATGGCGCCTAGGGAACAGCAAGAGTTGAAGGTGCAAGTTGATGATCTTTTACAGAAAGGATTCATTCGGCGTAGTGTGTCCGAATGGGGTGCACCAGTAGTGTTTGCAACCAAAGCAGATGGATCGTTGAGGTTGTGTGGGGACTATCGTGAGCTGAATAAAGTGACTAAAAAGAACAAGTATTCATTGCCGAGAATAGATGACTTGTTTGATCAGCTTCACGAAGCCAAGGTGTTTTCTCAGATGGATTTGGCAACGGGATTTCACCAATTAAGAGTGGCAAAGGATAGTGTCCCGAAGACTGCTTTCAGGACACCATCTGGTTTCTTTGAGTGGCTGGTAATGCCGTTTGGATTGACCAATGCACCAGCATATTTTGTAGATCTTATGAATAGAGTGTTCAGGGATCAGTTGAACAAGTTCGTACTAGTGTTCGTGGATGATTTTTTGATTTATTCCAGTAATGAAGAAGACTACAAGACGCACTTGCGTATTATTTTGGAAACCTTGCGGAAACATCAGCTGAAGGCTAAGTTTTCGAAGCGTCACTTCTGGAAGAGCGAAGTGAGGTTCTTAGGCCATATTATCTCTGGAAGTGGAATAGCGGTTGATCCCGCCAAGGTGGCAGCAATCCAGGATTGGGTTAGACCTAAGAATGCATCTGATGTGAGAAGTTTTCTTGGATTAGCAGGATACTATCGTCGATTTATCAAAGACTTTTCCAAGGTAGCTGCATCATTAACAGGATTGACGAAAAAGAACCAAGTATTCAGATGGGATGCTAAGTGTGAGCAAGCTTTCGGAATCCTGAAAGAGCGACTAACAAGTGCTCCTATTTTGACTATTCCGAGTGGAAATGATGAGATGGTGGTTTACACCATGCATGTGGTACTGGACTTGGAGCAGTACTGATGCAGAAGGGTAAAGTTGTTGTGTATGCAAGTCGACAACTGAAGCCGCATGAAAGGAATTATCCGACTCATGATTTGGAGTTGGCGGCGATTGTATTTGCTCTGAAGATGTGGAGACATTACCTATTAGGAGTTCAATTCGAGTTGTTTACGGATCATAAGTCGCTGAAGTATCTTTTCTCCCAAAAGGATTTGAATCTTCGACAGCAACGATGGCTAGAGTTTTTGGCATCATATGATTTTGGTATAGCCTATACTCCAGGAAAGGGTAACGCAGTGGAAGATGCGTTAAGTCGAAGACAGGAAGGATTGGGAGCCATGTTTTCAGAATGGAAGAGTCTCGAGTATTTTGCTGGATTTGACTTCAGACCCAAATGTGAATTGGAACCTGAGATGTTGGTAAACTTATCGATAAGACATACTCTTGTGGAAAGGATTGGCGAGAGCCAAAAGCGAGACGATAAGCTTGTCAAGATTATCCGTGATTTGGAATCTGGGTTGGACCCAGAGAAGGATAAAGGATTCGAGGTCGATCGAGAGGGTTGGCTTCGGAAGCAAGGACGACTAGTTATTTCCGATATAGATGAATTGAGAGATGAAGTTCTAAAGGAGAGTCATCACTCGAAGCTGACAATTCATCCAGGTGGAAATAAGATGTATCGGGATATGAAAAGAACCTATTACTGGGAAGGTATGAAGAAGGATGTTGGAAATCTTATTTCCAAGTGTATGAACTGCCAATTGGTAAAAGCTGAGCAGAAGAAGCCCAGTGGATTGCTTCAGCCATTAGAAGTTCCTACATGGAAGTGGGAGCAAATATCGATGGATTTTATCGATGGGTTACCTAGAACAAGAGCGGGAAATGAAGGGATTTGGGTCATCATAGATCGTTTGACTAAGAGTGCAAGATTTATTCCTATTCGATCAACTAGGACTGCATCGAAGTTGGCTGAGCTGTATGTTAAGTGGATAGTTCGATTCCATGGTATTCCGAAAAGTATAGTGAGCGATCGAGACCCATTGTTCACTAGTGGATTTTGGAAGAGCTTCCAGGAAGTTTTTGGAACCGAGTTGTGTTTGAGTATAGCTTATCACCCCCAAACAGACGGTCAGACCGAGAGAGTCAACTAAGTTTTGGAACATCTCCTCAGAGCATGTGTTTGGACTTTGGAGGATCATGGGAAGATCATCTTCATTTGGTGGAATTTTCGTATAATAATAGTTACCTGTCCAGCATTGGTATGGCGCCGTATGAAGCATTGTATGGAAGACCGTGTAACTCTCCGACATGTTGGTTGGAAACGGGAGAAAAGTTGATACTTGGGCCAGAAATGATTCAGCAGACTTCGGATTGCATAGAGATCATTCGGCAACGAATGAAGGCAGCTCAAGATCGTCGGAAAAGTTATGCCGATAAGCGTCGTAAGGATTTGGAGTTCGACGTAGGTGATATGGTTTTTGTGAAGACTTCTCCACTGAAGAAGGTTATTCGATTCGGGAGGAAAGGAAAATTGACTCCGAAATTTGTTGGACCATTCCCGATCATCGAGCGAATTGGAAAGCTCGCCTATAAATTGGAGTTACCAGAAAAGATGTCGGGTGTGCACAATGTTTTTCATGTATTGTAACTACGGAAGTATGTGCACGACTCGAATACAGTGCTGATAGCTGTGAAGATTTTGAGGTTAATCCAGTTGATAAGAGACCTCGTAAGCCGCTTCTGTTGTGGAAACTGACACGAAACAACTTAGGAGGAAGGTATTAGGTTGCTCAAGATACAATGGAGTGATGATGTTAACGACTGTACATGGGAGGTGGAAGAGAGGATAAAGGCAGCTTATCCTGAACTCTTCGAGGTATGACCATAAGGTGTCGTGTCATCTCATGACATTGTAACTTGTTCTAGTCTTAGAATTCTGCAAGGTAGGCTAGTAATTGGACGCATGGTTTGTTGGTTGCTATGGATGGTAGGCATGCAGAATGGTTTTTGGTTGTTCTTGTTTGTTTGGAATTTCGGGGGCGAAATTCCTAAGGGGGAGAGAATGTAGCAACCCGTATTTTACGTATCGAGAGATCATAAAACCGTTGTTATTAGGTCGTTAGTGTTGTTAAGTCGTCCGGAGTTTAAGTCGAACAGAGCTTAAGTTGTCCAGAGGTTAGGTCGTAGAAAATCTTGAGTGTTGAACGACCTAAAGATAAGGCAGAACGACCTAAGGAAGTCGACGACTTAAGGGTTTAGGCGACCTAAGGAGTTAGATTGTGTGATAGCTTAGGTCGTGTGATAGCTTAGGTCGGTGGAGCGACTTAGGGGGTTGGAGTGACTTAAGAAAGTTAACGACCCAGTAGTTAGCGGCTTAAGGGGTTTAGCGACCTAGGAGTTAGCAGCTTAGGGGAGTAAGCGACCTAAGAGAATTAGCAACACAGGAAGTTAGCGGCATAAGAAGCTAACGACTTAAGGGAGGTAGGTCGATTGAGCGACTTAAGGAGAAGAGCGACCTATGTTAGATGCCGTGTTGAAGTTAGGTCGTAACCGACCTAAGTTAGATTCTGTGTGTAGTTAGGTCGTGGACGAGATAAGGCTTAGGTCGTAGGTCGCGTGAAGGCGAAGGTGTTAGGTCGCATAAAGTGTTAAGTCGTTAGGTCGTTAAGCCGTGTATGGGCTTAAGCAGTTAAGTCGTTAGGTCGGCAATGTTGTTAAGTCGTTAGGTCGTATTTGTGTTAGGTCATTGAGTCGCGTGAAGGCTTGAATGTTAGGTCGCGCATATACTCGAGTTGATAGGTCGTAGGTCGTGGGGTTTCGTTAAGTCATGAACGACTTAAGGGCGAGCAACTTATGGGTTCGGCCTATAAATACACGGGTTAGCTTCTCTTTTTGGGATCTGGATTTTGAAGCGACGAATTTCTGCCATTTTGAGAGCTCGAGTGCTACACTTCTTCACTTCTTTTCTACTCTTTAATCTTGTGCTTCCTTCCATCCAAATCGAAGATCGAAGAGCTTAGATTGAAGATCTCCATCCATCGAAGAGGGATTTCATCGTTTGAAGCGGAATTTTGGCGGATCAAGCTAGATCCTTCGCTGTCCAGATTTGGAGTGTGTTGCTTTTAAGGTGTTTAGGTGATTCGGTGAGTGGTGGTTATCTCTCACACGAACCCAAAGGAGTATATTGGATTAGTGGCTTGATTTTGTGTTAAAAATAGTGATTTCATGCATTTTCGTAAACCTAAGTATAGATCAATTGTTCATGAAGATTTGACACCCATTATAATATATGTTAACCTATGCAAGTTCATCCATCAAGTTGTAGAGATATTATTCATGACTATGCTTGTTAGATTTAGACTCTTTATTTACAAGATTGCCATTTTTGTTATAATTGCCTTTAGATCAGGTTTGAATGCTTAATTACTTGGATTAATGATTGACTTGATTGATTGTTATAAATTAGTTGATTAGTGGTTGGATTTGGACAAGTTGGTCGAAGGTGATTCAAAGGCTAAGGGGGAAGCTCTTGAATAGAAAAGCTGCACGTGGCATATGTAGTGGATGATAAAGCTCATGTGGACGGATTTGATGATGATGTTGAGATGGAGCTTTGCTATGAATGAGATGAGGCGAGGCATGATGTGAGGTAGCTTTGGTATAATCCAGACGGGATCTTTCAAAGCATGTTGATAACTCGAGGGATGGTTCGAGTTTGTGGATAATGGTTGGCTCGAGAGGCGCTTGAGCTAGTATGAGAATAGTCGTCGAGGAGGATGACTAGAAGGCTGAGATTTCTTCGTTATTGAAGGTTCTAGCAGACTCAAAGCAAGAGTACGCTGGGAAGATTCGATCGTCCCAAAAGACTACAGTTGGTGGTCGAGTATTTTGGGCAGATTCGATAGTCCTAGGCACGGGCTGCGACGACGTGCAGAGTTTTTTCTAGAACCGGGGTTACCATTAGCCCTTGACGGACGGCTAAAAGAAAGGTGCCGGTCATTCAGTTAATGATGGTATCAGAGTAATGATAACAGTGATAGCCAGAGTCATGGATGTTTGGATGTTTTGGTTGTATCGTCATTCGGTCTCAACAGCGATGTTTTCCTGGTGCTTATCTGACCTTGGTTTAGGCCTTGGGGGTTTGTACTTGGAAAACATCGACCTTGACTCGAGTGATAATTGCTTTACTTTAAATGTCTGATTTGCTATGTTTACTTCTGCTTAGTGTGTCTGGGTGCTATCACTGTAGAAAGAGGTGGAGTGGGAGGGTTGGGTTCCTATTCCTTTTACCTTTATGCTCTTTTGGTATGTTGTTAGTTAATTTACCGCTCACTAAGACTGTTGTCTGACTCAAGGTTTTATGTTCAACTCTTATTACCTTGGGCTGTTCATCCATTTTGGGATGGGCAGACTGGGTAGCAGGTGACAGGTGCTGTTCCTAGTGACCAACGATGCTGACGACGAAGACGAGCTGGAGGCTTGCATATTATTTTCTTACTATATGTACTGGATGTTCCGCTGTTTGTATATTCTCTGAGTAATATGTAGTGAGGCTTGATGTATTGACTATTCAGATTTTTGTATCAAACTACCATGAGGCTTACTTGACGAGATTCTGTTTTGTGGAGCTTCACTATATATATATATAATATATATATATATATATATATATATATATATTCTATTGTATTTTACCCATGCGTTGTGAGTAATACGATAGACTCCGCTGTTTTTACCTTACCTTGATGATCATCCATGGCTGCCTGGCACACTTTACAGCGCACTATTTCCTTGTTTAGTGCAGGAGTCATGGGCGGTCGTCACATTTTTTTTATATGCCAGGTTGGAATACGTCACATATTCTATGTTGAAAAAAAATGTGTAAGTTAATAAAATCATATGTTGCACATGCTATGTTAATAATATGTCACCTATGCTACGGAAAATAATGTGTTATGTTTGGAAAAAATGATATGCCATATTATTTTATTGTAAATCACCTTGAAAGTTCCTTGTGTATATGTCATGTTATATGTTAATATGTTATGTTAGTGTATGACATGACAGAATTTGAAATTCGATATGTGACACATGTGATATGTTAGATATGCATATGTATATATTAAATTGTTAATTATGCACACATGTTGGTTAGTGACATGTTATGTTATGTATGTTATTATTGTTCTCACACTTCAAGCTCCCTAATAGTTAACAAAATCACTTTGGATTGAAATGATATATACCCGATACAAAATTACTGTTGATTTTAATAAATTAATTTAGAAATAAAATTGGAATATTGTAAGTTTAAATTTATGTTTGAACATGAAATTATGAAATTGAAATTTAATTGATTTAATGAATGTTTTAATTGGATTTTTAGATTTAAACTTGTTTGGTTATAACTTAATAGCTTTAAGAGAAAAATTGAAATCTACAGTTGGATTTAATAATGAATCGATTGGAAATGAACATAAAGTTGGTATTTGAACTGAACCGATTTATAGTGTGAAAGACGATGCTTATTTAAACTTTAGCATTTCACTTATTGAGTTATCTGTACATTTCACTTGAGTTGACTTACTTACAAAGAATGTTAGTTCTGACTCGAGTGTTTTTGTTTTAATTTACGCTCGGTTCAGACCGAGTATTTCTGTTTAGTGACGACACTTATTTGTGAAGACGAAGACGGAGTCGAGGATCGTATCTACTACTATTATAGTAATTGTTTATTCTGCCTGAAATAAATGTAAATTCTGATTTTGTTGAAAATAGTTTCATGAACTGTTTATGTATTTATTTTGCGTATTATATTTCATCCTTTCGCTGGGTGATTTTGTATTTTGTTCTTTTGAATCTTATTTTATTTGAACAATCCAATTAATAATCTGTCTTTTGAATAGTTTGAGTTAGACATGTGTGGTTTATTATTCACTTAATCTGTGAAAAAAGTTGGGCTGTTACATTTAGGATCAGTTGACCCGAGAAGAGGATAGTTAAAAGAAGAAAGCCAGTATTGTGTCTAACAGAAGTTAGATTTTTGATTATATCTCTTAGGCCCGAGTCAGCTAATGGTTAAAGTTAGCCCGATAAATCTATAATGTGAATAGATGGTCCATTGATTTCTTGATTATTTTTCATATATGTACTTGTACTATTTTTATAATCAGTTTGATTGCAAAATTTTGATTTGCAAAAGATATGCTTTGTAAAGGACATTAGTAAGGGGAAAACTGATCCGCTAAGCGGCGTCGTCTCACTCTGTGACGACCCGGAATTTTTGAGCTCTTAAAATCGGAATATTTAATTAATGTTAAATATTTAAAAGTTAATTTTAACTTGAATTCAAATATCGCTATTTATTTGATAATTAAATAATAGAATTTAATAATTAGAAGTTGGGAAAAGTATTTAACCTGGAATTTTAAGCCGGTTAAAAATAATTTGAAGGATTATAAAATTTATATTGATAACATTGAACATAATAGAAGTGTCAAAATTAAATTTGAACGGTGATTTGTTCGGTTTTGAAAATTATATCATTTAAATTAAATTTAAAATAGCCTTCCGAGGCACAGTCTTGGAATTCGACGAAACCAGTTCCATTAGGTCCGTAATATTGAATTATTTCCGGATTTCAAATTTCGTATTAATCGGAGTTAGTGTGTGAGTGTACGATATATAAACGCGCTGAAAATTTAATTGATAATAATCTAATGAAATTTAATTTAATTGGTCAAGCTTCTTGTATACGCCATCTCATATTCGTTTTAACACGCTACCCTTATCTTCCATCGCACACTTCACATTCCTTCTTCTAAAAGCCAAGCCGAGCCTTCTAATTAAAGCCTCGCACCCCTTTTTCTTCTCTTCAATTCGAGCAAATAACAGAAACAAAAATAAAAATAAAATAAATTGGGTAATGGCTGCTCGTTCCTCTTCACCTAATTTCAAAATCAAAGTTCTTGTTTGTGAAAATCAATTTCGATTCATAGCCGACTCCTTCGATCGCAAGTATTTCGGGCGGGGTCGAGCGAGTATCGCAGCGGCAGCAAATAAAGAGGGGGCCGAATCGAAGCCATGGCCGAGCTTCTTTTGTGGGGCTTCGTTTTCGAATTCGATAGATGGGGGGCATTCAAATTGAAGCATCGTTCACCAATCGTCTTGTGACGAGTCACGAAAGGGCACTGTGGCGGTCGCGATGTTAGGTCGAGCTCGCGCCTTCTATTGGATTCACGTGCAAGCGCGCATGGGTGGTCGTGGATCTGGGGGCTCGTTCGCGTGTGCGCACGCGCATCTAGATAGCAAGCTCAGGTCGCCGTAATTTTAGGCGACAGCAATTTCAATTTCGCGAGGTAGAGGAGGCCAAGGGAGTCGTGAGTGGGTTGTATTCTGCGACGAAGGTTGGAAGTTCATCGATCTTCAGTTGGTTGAATTTTCCTGGAACGAGCAGTGATATAGGTACAACTTAAATTGTGTTTTAATTAAAACTAATTTATATGTATGTATGTATGTATGTATGTATGTATGTATGTATGTATGTATGTATGTATGTATATGCCCAGTAAAACTTAAGTAAAGAGAAAAAAATAATAATAACAAATATTTATATTTATGTAGAAGAAAGAGAAAGAGAAGTTAGATGAACAGCAGAACAGAAAATAAATTTGCGGTAAGTTTGATGTAACGACCCGGTATTTTCAACCATTCGCATCCACACATGCCGGACTTGAATTGCTCAAAATACCGCGTTGTAAATAAAATTTGGCAAACCTCAGAAGGTACAGTAAATAATAATCACATAACACGTACACAGAGTAAGAAATGCAGCGGAAGTAAAAGAGATAGTAGTTCATGAAGCTACTATGAAAATATATCAGAGTTAAATAAAATACAACAGAATAAATAAAGTACAACAGAAGTCTCAAGATGATGACCAAGTACAAGCTGAATAGAACAACAGAACTGGAATAGATAAAACTAGATAAGCAGATGATCTCCAGCGATTCCAATCTCCAGAAAGTGGAATCCAAATCTGTGAATAACTCAGGCTGACCCGAGCGTAAATAAAATACAAACACTCGAGTCAGGACAATATATACTTATATAATGTAAACCAACTCAAGTGAACTGTAATAAGGTACAAGTAACTTAAAGGATGCCTGGGACCGCCCATCCTCTAAGGATCCGTTAAACTATTTACTATTTAGTAATATTGCGCTATTATAATAATGTATACAGTAAAATAAACTTACTTTTAAATAGCGTTCCGGGCTAACCATATCACCCTTCACACATAATAGTCCCAGTAGTCCATCCAATATCATGCCATCTCCACTCCGGGTGACTGTCAGAGGATACCACACGGGCTACGGGAGAAAAACAAACTCGTAGTAAAGGCTCGGTATGGTAGGTGACACAGCACACAAGGCAATGCCAGGGTAGATATATCGATCATGCACACAGGCTGGTGGTAACGCAGCAGCCACATACGCCCACCTCGGAACACACTCCCATATCAAAATCGGAGGATGACCATCTAATCAATCACAAGTAAGAGTATAGTATCGAAGGAATGTGTCCGATCGGAGAAATGACCTCACTTGGCCCGAGATCGCTCCTGTTTTAGCCACCTTATGCCAACTGACGGGAGTTGGGTCCACGTAATATTCCTCAAGAACGTCGCCACCATCCTACTTCATTCTGGAACCTCCACCGCGTACACGGTTGTCAAAGTGGTTTTCGGTATCGACAGAGAGTATGCCAGATATCCGATCCCGGTCTCTTTGCCAACCAATCGTTATTATAACCTGTAGTTATAATTTTAAAATGGTATTTATACTTAAAAATAGAATATCATTTCAAATCCAAATCTTTATCAAAATAAAGATAAAATTAATTCCAAACCATTTCAAAAAAAACATTATATCTTTCCAAAACTTCCTGTCAAATCATTTCAATATATCAAAATATCGTATCTTTCCAAAACTTCATTTCAAATCATTTTAATATATCAAAATATCATATCTTTCCAAAAATTCATTTTAATACACCAAAAATATCATATCTTTTCAAAACCACATTCATTACAAATCATTATTCATTTTATTCAATTTAAAATACCATTTCGATTTACATTTCAAAACAGTTTATATTTCAAAAATCATTTTAAATCATTAAAATGAAGTTGTTATATTTAATAATTAAATTATTAAATTTCCAAAATTTTCAACTTCCAAAGTTCATTTATTCACTTAAGTTTATCAAAACAGTGAAAATTCACTTTTCGCAGCATTTAGAAAACGCTACGGAAAGTTACATTCAAAACAGTTCAATTTAACAAAAGACAGCATTTTAAAAATGCTGTAATAGGGTTTACTTAATATTTCAAATAAACTTAGTTAAATTCAACAATTATAGCACTTAAAAATATTGTTATAATAGCCTTTAATTCAATTTAGCTTTTTAGTTCATCATCATCAACTACAGCATTTACAAATGCTGTAATATCATTTACATTGCAATTAACAGCATTTCTAAAATGCTGTTAATTAACTTCAAATATTCAATATAATTCACAACCAATTATATTTTTATTTAAAACATTTTTGACTTATAAAATCATACATTTTCACATTTACAAACATTATTTAATTTTCCTTAAGTTCATGATTTTATAAAGTTAAATTTCCATTAAAAAATCAAGATTTAATAATAATTCACTTATTCAATTGCAATGTTCAAATTTAAATTCATTACATTAAATTCCAACTTAACACTTAAGTTCAAATTCTCAAATATAACTTAGTTTTATTTTTATTTACTTAACTAAAAATTCACTTTTAAGTCAATTTCATAAATTTCCAATTTTAGTTATATTTCAAAATTTCAACTTAAATATTCATTCATTTCACATTTCAACTTTATTAACAAACATTAATATGATATAAAATCACTTTAAATTCATTTAAATTCAAATTATCATAAATTTATCATAATTTCATATTCAATTTAATTTCTAATTATAATTAAATCAAATTTTCCAAAATAACTTACATTCAAAATTTTATAACTTTTTCATTAATTCATTTCACTTATAATTATTCAGAAAATCAATAATATTTTACAAAAATCCTTTTTAATTAGATTTAAATCAAAATATTGTAATATTTACATTTCTAAAATAATTTTAAATTTTTTAGAAAAACATATATTAACTACAGGTCTATATAAAATTTTCTACACTAGGAAAAGTGATACGGGTAATATATCATTTCAACTCGTAATTTACAAAGAAAATCCGGGTTTTATCATTTCAAACCCGCAGTCCCAAGTAAATGAAATAAATTGAAAATCATTCAGGCCTATCATTTCAGCCCATAACAATTTTCTCTTATTCTAAAGTCCGTTCGGGTATGTATCATTTCAACCCATAGTGATTCTAATCTAAAGGGAACTTGCAGTGTGATAAACTGATAAAAATAACAGAACAGCATAAAATAACAGTGACATATGATATAACAGGTGTTAATACAGGTGTGAACATCGTATGAATATAATATGGCAATTAAAACAGGATGATGTGCATTACAGATTAAAGTGTGATCAGTTTATTACTTATATAAGTATAACTTGTCTGGTGAGATGTACTCACATTTTTATGCTGGAGATATCAATTAGAATGACACAGCGGATCCAGAAGGCACGACCTTTGATTTGAGTGGAGAGAAATAGCCAAGATATCATCTTGTAAATAACCCCAAAACAAGACAATATAACTTATGAATGTTCAACCAAAATATATTGAAATAAATTGAAATTGAAAGGCAACAAAGACAAGATAACTTGACCTTGCTACAACCATTCAAAAGCTCGAACAAGGGGGTTCATTTTCTTAGCTATGATGATGATATGAGTGTGGGAGAGACAAGGCTAACTTCCTTGAATAAATAAGACAAAACAATACAGACAATATAAGTTTCAAAACAAATTACGCCTAAACAACATAAGAAATCAGAGCCCAAAACAACTTCAATTGATTTGCACTTGTTCTCAACCTCACATGGATCAGCAAGGGATGGATTTAGCACCACCATGGCATGCACTAAGGTCTGGTTTGGGTCTTATAGGGGTCGGCCATGCATAGAGAAAATGGTGCACTAGTTAGTGAGGCAAGAGGCTAACACTTCAAGGCAAAAGTATGGATTCAATACAACGTATGGGCTCGGCCAAGGACAAGGAGGGCATGTCCACTTTAGGTGGGGTCAGATGGGGTTGTGCAGAGGTGTGTTAGGTCGGGTACAGCAGGTGGTGGTGGTGTAGGTGGCGGCTAAGGGGTGTTGAAGGTGATGGATGCAAGGTAGGCTAGGTTATGGTTGCATAGGTGATGTCTTTGCTCATTTTTAGGTGGTTCTTTATCATTGTGGCTCACGGAAATGGGATGGGGAGGGGCTGGAGGTGGTGTTGGCCAGCGGGAGTTGTGGTGGAGGTGGCCTAGAGGTTGGAGGAGGGCAGGCCGATCCAATCAAGATGAAGGAGACAAGTGCAAATTACAACGCATGGAAGAAAAGATGAATAGAAGAAAGAAAATTTACCAAATTTTTCTCAAGCAATGTAGTCCAAGCTTTTTGATGAATGAGAAGGTTTAAATACGTGAAAGAATTGAAAAACAATCAGCTGAAAAAAAAAGAATGAAGTCGGCCAAAATAATTGGTGTATTGATTGAAAAAGAAACGGTGGAATTCAAAAAGGCAAAAGGCAATTCAAAAGTCAAAAACTCTTCATATATCCTTATTTAATTTATATAAATTTATATTTATGGAAAGAATAATAATTCCAGATAAAATTTCGAAAATTTATCAAAACATAAAAATTTATATAATATTTATTAGTTATATAAAGTTAAATTAAGAAAAATAGCTAAAAATAGTAAACTAGACTAGAAAATTTGAAATTAAATAGAATAATTTTTAGAATATTCGTATGAGCTTGTAAAATATTTTTAAACATAAATAATAACATAAAATAAAAATACATTCAAAAAATAAATATTTAAATTTTAATTAAATATAATTTAAATAAAGAAAATGGCAGAAAAATTGAAACTAGGCTTAATAAATTGAAATAAATTCAAATAACTTTAGTAAAATTATATTATCACTTTAAAAATAATAAAAGACAAAAATATACATAAAATAACATATTAACCCAAATTAAAATAAAATGTGACAAAGAAAATATAATTTATATAATTTACAATAGACAAAATTGCAAAATAAAACAAATTATACTCAAAATTGAAATGTACATAACTTTTGCAGTTTAACTCCGTTTTCAACGAAACGAAAAGCAATTTTCAAGTTATTTCATCTATTTTCATAATAAAAGATAAAATTTAAGATTCAAAATAATTTAAGTTTGAAGTTTAAAAGTCAAAGTTTGAATAGTTTGACCAGAAATTCACTTTACAGTAAAATATTCAAATTATACTTGTTTGAACTTTAAATCACTTAATAATCAACATTTATATTTAAACATGAAATGTTTGAAATAAAACAAATTTAAATAATTTAAAATAAAAATAAAGTCAATTTAAAAATATAAGAAAAATCTAGGGTTGTTACACTCTCCCCCACTCAAAACTTTTCGTCCCCGAAAAGGAATGAGGAAAGGGAAAGCACAGAAAAATATAGAGTGAAATAAGATTAAGACAAGATGACAAGAAGATTGAAATTTATACCTGATAATAGTTTTTATAGGTAAGTTTAACAAAGTGGAGATGATCTTCCCAAGATTCTCCAGAATCTGGAACACAAGCACGAAAAGATCCTTTAGAATATGATTCACTCTTTCCGCTTGACCGACGGTCTGTGGATTGAAGCAGTGCTCAGATTCAAAATGAGTACCAAAGATTATCAAAGATTATTTCTAATCAGAAAGATTATAGAAAGATATCTAAACAGAAAGATTATAAATAGGTGCCTATACCAGTCTATAGCAAGATGAGGCAAAATAAGGATAACTAAAGACAATGTTGAGAACAAAATAAGATAATAAGTTTGAAACAATGGAATTTTCAACTTAAATTGATAATTAATTTTACATAAGTTAAATAAATCTTAACTATCTCTAATTTCATTATCTTATCATCTAATTTCCATAAACTAACCATTTTCAAAAATCATGGATTTGAAAATCATTATTATACTCAAAATGTACACAATAAATTTAATTCCTCTTTATACCTAATTAAAATTAAGTTTATTCCTCTCAATATATTTTATCACCTATGCTAAATATACTTACATTATTATAATTATTTTAACTCATTCTTATTTCCTTTAACATCATTTATATTGTAAATTATTCAATTACCTTTTTATTTTGCTTACCTCAGTTAATCTTTTACAACTAAAATTTAAGTGTATAACATTTATTATAACCACTCAAATTTTATTTATAAAAACTTATTATATTATATATTATCCAATTACATTGTTAACTTCTGAAAATTAAGGTAAGTTATATTGGAATGAAATTGTGTATTATACAAATAAAACTTTCTAAATTCAATTATCTCAAGTTTGAATCATTTATCCAAATTTTTAATTTTCTTTTTATAATTAAAATTATTCTTCAAGCTAAAATTTAAGAACTAAATTTCCGATTACCTTCAAACCATTTAAAGATAAGTAATTATATATACATAATATGTCAAATCAATTTTAAATCATATATCTGTATAAATCAAGTCATATTTTAGAAATTCAAATCAATTAAATTCCCAAAACAAAGCTGTAGCAAGACTACAGAATAGTCTGTTCACTTCGAAACTCGAAAATGAACGTCGATGATGCTGCAGTCATCACCGAAGTTATTTTCCAGCGACAAAGAGAAGAGCACTAATTTTAAACTTTAAAATTCTTTGGAAACCAATTTCTATTTGAAAATACTTTAAATAATATATCCTTTTAAAACTGAAAACACAAGGTTTGAAACCATCGGAAATTAAATTCAAAAATTCTTGTTTTAAATTCATTTCAGTTCCCAAATCAATTTATAAACAACTATTTATAAATTCATTTATAGAACTATAAATGATAAATCAAGTATTATCATTTCAAATGATTAGTTTAAATCAATTTATTAAGTTCCATAAATTCACTTATATCAAAAAAATTCATTAACCGAATTTTTTAAAATAATATCGTGTCAGTTTGTTCTGTCAATGTGTTTTAGAAATCCTATCGATAGCGTTGATCAGACGAATCGATCGGAAACCCAAATCAACATCAACAACTCAAACAACACAATATATAAAACATAGATTTACAAGTATAGTTCAAAATGTTTGGAGATGGTTTAGAAACAAAAGACAAGATGGTTAAACAGAGTAGGGAGATGGATAAGTTTAAATAAACTGTGGGTAACCTTAACCGGGTCAACCGTGACTTAAAGAATAAGATCGATGTGGATTTTCTGGGGTAAATCTACATTCAATCTCAAGAATAGAGTTTGAAATAATAAAGATATTAGCATCTAAACCAAGGATAAAATCTCTGGTGAATCGATGCTAATTGTAAAGGAGTTTCACCCCTTTACATGAAAATTAGAATATTGACGAGACCGCCAATTCACTAAAAGATCATACGAAATAGAGTTATGGATACTCTAGAATCAAAAGAAGATGAATAGTAAGGGACAAGAATGGATTTCGGAACCGCAGGGAACGTTCCAAAATTCAAAAGAAATCGAACAAAATGAAGAGATTCAAGCTCGAATGAAAGTGATTCTGAAATTAAATTTACCATATACTCTATGTTTTGCCTCAAAGCCAAAGCTCTGATACCAACTGTAACGACCCGGTACTTTCAACCATTCGCATCCAAACATGCCGGACTTGAATTGCTCAAAATACCGCGTTGTAAATAAAATTTGGCAAATCTCAGAACATACAGTGAATAATAATCACATAACACATACACAGAGTAAGAAATGCAGCGGAAGTAAAAGAGATAGTAGTTCATGAAGCTACTATGAAAATATATCAGAGTTAAATAAAATACAACAAAATAAATAAAGTACAACAGAAGTCTCAAGATGATGACTAAGCACAAGCTAAATAGAACAATAGAACTGGAATAGATAAAACTAGATAAGCAGATGATCTCCAGCGATTCCAATCTCCTGAAAGTGGAATCCAAATCTGTGAATAACTCAGGCTGGCCGAGCGTAAATAAAATACAAACACTCGAGTCAGGACAATATATACTTATATAATGTAAACCAACTCAAGTGAACTGTAATAAGGTACAAGTAACTTAAAGGATGCCTGGGACCGCCCATCCTCTAAGTATCCGTTAAACTATTTACTATATAGTAATATTGCGCTATTATAATAATGTCTACAGTAAAATAAACTTACTTTTAAATAGCGTTTCGGGCTACCCATATCACCCTTCACACATAATAGTCCCAGTAGTCCATCCAATATCATGCCATCTCCACTCCGGGTGACTGTCAGAGGATACCACACGGGCTACGGGAGAAAAACAAACTCGTAGTAAAGGCTCGGTATGGTAGGTGACACGGCACACAAGGCAATGCCAGGGTAAATATACCAATCATGCACACGGGCTAGTGGTAACGCAGCAGCCACATACACCCACCTCGGAACACACTCCCAAATCAAAATTGGAGTATGTCCATCTAATCAATCACAAGTAAGAGTATAGTATCGAAGGAATGTGTCCGATCGGAGGAATGACCTCACTTAACCCGAGATCGCTCCTGTTTTAGCCACCTTATGCCAACTCACTGGAGTTGGGTCCATGTAATATACCCCAAGAACGTCTCCACCATCCTACTTCATTCTGGAATCTCCACCGCGTACATGGTTGTCAAAGTGGTTTTCGGTATCGACAGAGAGTATGCCAGATATCTGATCCCAGTCTCTTTGCCAACCAATCGTTATTATAACTCGTAGTTATAATTTTAAAATGGTATTTATACTTCAAAACAGAATATCATTTCAAATCCAAATCTTTATCAAAATAAAGATAAAATTAATTCCAAACCATTTCAAAAAAAACATCATATCTTTCTAAAACTTCCTGTCAAATCATTTCAATATATCAAAATATCATATCTTTCCAAAACTTCATTTCAAATCATTTTAATATATCAAAATATCATATCTTTCCAAAACTTCATTTCAAATCATTTTAATACACCAAAAATATCATATCTTTTCAAAACCACATTCATTTCAAATCATTATTCATTTTATTCAATTTAAAATACCATTTCAATTTACATTTCAAAACAGTTTATATTTCAAAAATAGTTTTAAATCATTAAAATGTAGTTATTATATTTAATAATTAAATTATTAAATTTCCAAAATTTTCAACTTTCAAAGTTCATTTATTCACATAAGTTTATCAAAACAGTGAAAATTCACTTTTCGCAGCATTTAGAAAACGCTACGGAAAGTTACATTCAAAACAGTTCAATTTAACAAAAGTTACTTAATATTTCAAATAAACTTGGTTAAATTCAACAATTATAGCACTTAAAAAGATTGCTATAATAGCCTTTAATTCAATTTAGCTTTTTAGTTCATTATCATCAACTACAGCATTTACAAATGCTGTAATATCATTTACACTGCAATTAAATTCATTTCTAAAATGCAGTTAATTTACTTCAAATATTCAATATAATTTCACAACCAATTACATTTTTATTTAAAACATTTTTGACTTATAAAATCATACATTTTCACATTTGTAAACATTATTTAATTTTCCTTAAGTTCATGATTTTATAAAGTTAAATTTCCATTCAAAAGTCAAGATTTAATAATAATTCACTTATTCAATTGCAATGTTCAAATTTAAATTCATTACAATAAATTCCAACTTAACACTTAAGTTCAAATTCTCAAATATAACTTAGTTTTATTTTTATTTACTTAACTAAAAATTCACTTTTAAGTCAATTTCATAAATTTCCAATTTTAGTTATATTTCAAAATTTCAACTTAAATATTCATTCATTTCACATTTCAACTTTATTAAAAATCATTAATATGATATAAAATCACTTTAAATTCATTTAAATTCAAATTATCATAAATTTATCATAATTTCATATTCAATTTAATTTCCAATTATAATTAAATCAAGTTTTCCAAAATAACTTACATTCAAAATTTTCAAACTTTTTCATTAATTCATTTCACTTATAATTATTCAGAAAATCAATAATATTTTACAAAAATCCTTTTTAATTAGATTTAAATAAAAATATTTTAATATTTACGTTTCTAAAATAATTTTAAAATTTTTAGAAAAACATATATTAACTACGGGTCTGTACAAAATTTTCTACACTAGGAAAAGTGATACGGGTAATATATCATTTCAACCCGTAATTTACAAAGAAAATCCGGGTTTTATCATTTCAAACCCGCAGTACCAAGTAAATGAAATAAATTGAAAATCATTTAGGCCTATCATTTCAGCCCATAAAAATTTTCCCTTATTCTAAAGTCCGTTCGGGTATGTATCATTTCAACCCATAGTGATTCTAATCTAAAGGGAACTTGCAGTGTGATAAACTGATAAAAATAACAGAACAGCATAAAATAACAGTGACATATGATATAACAGGTGTAAATATAGGTGTGAACATCATATGAATATAATATGGCAATTAAAACAGGATGATGTGCACTACAGATTCAAGTGTGATCAGTTTATTACTTATATAAGTATAACTTGTCTGGTGAGATGTACTCACATTTTTATGTTGGAGATATCAATTAGAATGACACAGCAGATCCAGAAGGCACGACCTTTGATTTGAGTGCAGAGAAATAGCCAAGATATCATCTTGTAAACAACCCCAAAACAAGACAATATAACTTATGAATATTCAACCAAAATATATTGAAATAAATTGAAATTGAAAGACAACAAAGACAAGATAACTTGACCTTGCTACAACCATTCAAAAGCTCGACCAAGGGGTTCATTTTCTCAGCTATGATGATGATATGAGTGTGGGAGAGACAAGGATAACTTCCTTGAATACATAAGACAAAACAATATAAACAATATAAGTTTCAAAACAAATTACGCCTAAACAACATAAGAAATGAGAGCCCAAAACAACTTCAAATGGTTTGCACTTATTCTCAACTTCACATGGATCAGCAAGGGATGGATTTAGCACAGCCATGGCATGCACTAAGGTCTAGTTTGGGTCTTATAGGGGTCGGCCATGCATAGAGAAAATGGTGCACTAGTTGGTGAGGCAAGAGGCTAACACTTCAAGGCAAAAGTATGGATTCAGTACAACGTATGGGCTCGGCCAAGGACAAGGAGGGCATGGCCACTTCAGGTGGGGTCAGATGGGGTTGTGCAGAGGTGTGTCAGGTCAGGAACAGCAGGTGGCGGTGGTGTAGGTGGCGGCTAAGGGGTGTTGAAGGTGATGGATGCAAGGTAGGCTAGGCTATGGTTGCATAGGTGATGTCTTTGCTCATTTTTAGGTGGTTCTTCATCATTGTGGCTCACGGCAATGGGATGGGGAGGGGCTGGAGGTGGCGTTAGCCAGCGGGAGTGGTGGTGGAGGTGGCCTAGAAGTTGGAGGAGGGCAGGCCGATCCAATCAAGATGAAGGAGACAAGTGCAAATTACAACGCGAGGAAGAAAAGATGAATAGGAGAAAGGAATTTTACCAAATTTTTCTCAAGCAATGGAGGCCGAGCTTTTTGATGAATGAGAAGTTTGAATACGTAAATGACTTGAAAAATAATCAGCTGAAAAAAAAGAATGAAATCGGCCAAAATAATTGGTGTATTGATTGAAAAAGAAACGGTGGAATTCAGAAAGGCAAAAGGCAATTCAAAAGTAAAAAACTCTTCATATATCCTTATTTAATTTAGATCACTTTATATTTCTGGAAAGAATAATAATCCCAGATAAAATTTCGAAAATTTATCAAAACATAAAAATTTATATAATATTTATTAATTATATAAAGCTAAATTAAGAAAAATAGCTAAAAATAGTAAACTAGACTAGAAAATTTGAAATTAAATAGAATAATTTTTAGAAAATTCGTATGAGCTTGTAAAATATTTTTAAACATAAATAATAACATAAAATAAAATTACATTCACAAAATAAATATTTAAAATTTAATTAAATATAATTTAAATAAAGAAAATAGCAGAAAAATTGAGACTATGCTTAATAAATTGAAATAAATTCAAATAAACTTTAGAAAAATTATATTATCACTTTAAAAATAATAAAAGACAAAAATATACATACAATTACATATTAACACAAATTAAAATAAAATGTGACAAAGAAAATATAATTTATATAATTTACAATAGACAAAATTGCAAAATAAAACAAATTATACTCAAAATTGAAATGTACATAACTTTTGCAGTTTAACTCCGTTTTCAACGAAACGAAAAGCAGTGTTCAAGTTATTTCATCTATTTTCATAATAAAAGATAAAATTTAAGATCTAAAATAATTTAAATTTGAAGTTTAAAAGTCAAAGTTTGAACAGTTTGACTAGAAATTCACTTTACAGTAAAGTATTCAAATTATAATAGTTTGAACTATAAATCACTTAATAATCAACATTTATATTTAAAAATGAAATGTTTGAAATAAAACAAATTTAAATAATTTAAAATAAAAATAAAGTCAATTTAAAAATATAAGAAAAATCTAGGGTTGTTATCTCCCCCACTAAAAACTTTTCATCCCTGAAAAGGAATGAGGAAAGGGAAAGCACAGAAAAATATAGAGTGAAATAAGATTATGACAAGATGACAAGAAGATTGAAATTTATACCTGATAACAGTTTTTATAGGTAAGTTTAACAAAGTTGAGATGATCTTTCCAAGATTCTCCAGAATCAGGAACACAAGCATGAAAAGATCCTTTAGAATCTGATTCACTCTTTCCGCTTGTCCAACGGTCTGTGGATGGAAAGCGGTGCTCAGATTCAAAATGAGTACCAAAGATTATCAAAGATTATTTCTAATCAGAAAGATTATAGGAAGATTTCTAAACAGAAAGATTATAAATAGATGCCTATACCAGTCTATAGCAAGATGAGGAAAAATAAGGACAACTAAAGACAATTGTGAGAACAAAATAAGATAATAAGTTTGAAACAATGGAATTTTCAACTTAAATTGATAATTAATTTTATACAAGTTAAATAAATCTTAACTATCTCTAATTTCATTATCTTATCATCTATTTTTCATAAACTAATCAATTTCAAAAATCATGTATTTTAAAATCATTATTATACTCAAAATGTACACAATAAATTTAATTCCTCTTTATACCTAACTAAATTAAGTTTATTCCTCTCAATATATTTTATCACCTATGCTAAATATACTTACATTATTATAATTATTTTTAACTTATTCTTATTTCCTTTAACATCATTTAAAATAAAATGGAGTAAATTGGAAATCAATTTGGAAAATTGATTCAAGTGTTTGAATTGGAAATTTTAAGAAGAATGTGAAGAGAAGTATATTTCTCTCGATAGCCAAGTAAGTTTAAAGTAAATTTTAAATATATGGTAAAAAGTTTAATGTTGTTTTAAAAAGCATGTTTTAGAAAAGTTATTATTTCTAAATGTTTAAATTCTAAAGTAAATATTTTTCAAATCTATTATCGTAATAATTATTTAAGGTGACTTGGTATTTTGTTTTAAAAAGAGAAATTTAGTTCCATATTCTAAAAAGTAGCTTTATTTTAATTATTTTCAAAGTATATATGTATATTTTTAGTAAAGCATTAAAGTAGTTTTTAATTTAAAATATTTAAAAGTATATTTTATAATAAGGTGTTTTAAATCATTTTAAAATCTAAGTGTTGTACTTGGTGATTTCAGAAGAAATACAAAATATTTGGGAAATTTATTCAGAAAAGGGAAGATAGTTTGAAAAGTGTTTTAAAAAGGATTTGAAAGTGAAAATATATCTTGTGAAGATATTTTTGAAATAAATAAATAATTTAGGAAATTATTTATTGTGTGATGGATGTTGTGAATATTAATTGATAGTTAAATCACCGACTATCAATATTGGACAAATACGTTGATCGTTTCGAAGAGACCGGGATCGATATTTATTTCTCGAAAACCACTTCGATCTGGTTTGTACGTTTCGTGGAAAACGAGTTTGGATTCGAAGATGGAGCAGTGAAGTGCAAGGGCTAGTCGCTACTAATCCTGAGGATATTTTCGAAATGGATGTAGTAGGAATAGTGCCTACGGTTCCGTTTGAACCCGGGACGGACTTGTATGGATGAATGCTTTCGAAACATCGTCAGGTGGCGATGGGCATTCTAAGGGATGTTTTCTAAAAAGGTAATGCTTAGCCTCAAGCCTCAACAACCGGGAATGGCTGAAAATCAGGGGTTATGCAGCAACGCTTCGTGGGTAGCCCCCACTTGAGGGTAAGGTCATCCCTGTCTAGATGTCCCTTTTTATTTCGTCTTAGTGGGCGGTTGCTAATCACAACCGCGGGGTGATCTTGCTCGGGACTGTCCAGTAAGGGATGGTTCCGGTCTTGTGTTGCAGGGGAATTAGGGCGGCTCCTCGATACGCTGATCTAGACCAGGTACTGTGACAGGTGGTACCCTAGTGCCTAGCCATTAGTTGGAAATCCATTTTCCCTACGCGCCCGTACGGTTTTGATTGTGCACAACTATTGCTGAAACGTGAGATGCAAGCATTTCGGCTAGATTCTATTTTACTTTCTATAGACACTATTATAATATCAGAGGATTTTAATAAAAATGTTTTAGCTATCGTAAGGTAAAAACCCGACATGTTTATTTGTGGCGTGGTCTTACGAGATGCTTTTGTTTTCAAAGGATTTTGAAACTTTAATAATCAAATTGAGTGTGATTTTCTCACGCTGGTATTCCAGACTGACTCGGGTATTATTTAACTGTAATGCTCAGGTCAGACCGAGTATTATAGGATACAAGATTTTGATGATGTGGAGTTCAGGAGACGAGCTGGATGACGATATGTAGTTCCGTACTTGTTTATATATATATTTCGCTGTGTTGAGTTGCTGTGTATCCATTTGTATGTTATTGATGTTGAGCTGTGATTGATGTACTCTGATGATGTAATATATAAACAGAGATATTTGACTTTTGAGTAAAGCTCATTTATTATCTATTATATTTTATTCCGCTGCGATGGTTAGATTCCATTGTTGTTTTCTATTTTCTTCTTCTACCCCTTCTTCTTTAACCCAAAGGGTTCGTATTTCTGTACAACTTGAGTTGATTTAGGTAGAATAGTGTTGACTTAAGGGGTACGGATTTGTGGGTCGTTACACTTGGTATCAGAGCTTAGGTTGGTGATAACCTTGGCTCTGGTGGGAAATTACTCAAATAGAGTCTGTAGTACTCTAGAATGAGTTTGAGCGTATAAATAGATATAAGTGCGTATTTGTAGTGAATACAAATTGTTTTAATATTGTGTTGATTGATTTATTGAGTGGCATATGAACCTTCATCGACACAGTATGTACAACTGTATCGAAAGGGTTTCTAAACACTTGAATAGAACGATCGACACGGTATTGTTTTAAATATGGGTGAATGAAATAATTTTACCCAAAAATATATTTTGGTATAAGGAAAAGTTTTTCTTAAACTATTTAGCTAATATATGGTTGCTTGGATGTTAGGAAAAAAATATAGTATTAAATTATTAGCATTGTTGAGTGGAAATTTAACTAGAAATTGAAAATATAACCAAAGGTTAAGGAAAAAAAATCAGTATAAAATGAAATTTTATAAATATGAATTATAAATGTGATTTATAAATTGGAATATGAACAAATGGAAATTTATATTAATGAATTATAGCTAAAATTGATTTAAGCAGGATTTGGAAATTTAAAACCCCGGAGATTTTGGAAGTGTTTTGAAGATAAATAGTAGCATTGTTTTTCATGGGGTATTTCTGAAAGGAAATTGTTTCAAATAAATTTTTGGAAGGAATGTAGCATTAAATTCACTTCACTCGTTGGAAAATAACTTCGGTGATGACTGCAGCATCATCGATGTTCATTTTCGCGTTTCTAAGTAACAGATTGCTGCCAAATTGATTTGTTCAGGAAAACCTGTATGTTTTTGAAAATTTCAAAGGAAATTTGTTGAGGGTAAAACCAGGATTGGTTTAAATTTTTGAGAAATGTGATTTGAAATGTTGGAGATTTCAAAATGATTTGAAACCAAAAGCCAGGTGTTTAAAAATCCTGATGAGATAGGTTGTAAGCTTATAAATTGAGATAATTTTTAAAATCAAAAGGAAATATAAGCTTGAATGTTGGAATTTAAATTTAAAGTGGAAAGTTAAAAATGAAATTAACTTAGATTGGGAAATAAAATTTAGCTGGATTGAAATAAATTGAATATGTTGAAAATAATATCCAGTGTATTCGAATTAAGTTGAAATCGAATTGAGTTAAATAAATCTGAGTTAAAATAAAATTGAATTGAATAAAAATCCAATTGAGTTATCGAATGGAATTAAATTCTTACCTGAACAAATGGAAAATAAATTAGATAAGGATTGGATTGAAATAAATAAATTAGAATAACTTGTAAAAGAATCAAAATGCATGGAATAAAATATGCTTGGGTTATAAACAAACATAAGGCTTGAGTTGAAAACAAAAGAAGAATATATTCAAGCCTAGAATGAATGGAAATGTATAAAATAATAAGTTGTGACTTATAAAATTTTAAAGTGAAATAGAAAACCCAAAATAAATATTGTTTGATGAATTGGAAAATAAAATAAAATAAAATCCAAGCTTGAATTATAAAATAAATTAGAACTTAAGAAAATTAAATGAAGAGATTTTGAGATTTAAAATCAAGTATTGGATTTTAAATAGGGGAATAACTAATTAGATACTGAATTAATTAACGAAATATGTAATGGAAACCTAATGTAGTTAAATAGAAGCTGAATTGTGAGTTTATGATGAAGTTGGAAAATAAAACTCAAGATATAAATCAAATTCGACTTGAGTCATTAGTGAAGAAATATAATTGAAAGTAGCCTTGCAATTAATTAAATGAATTGAGAATGTAATTGAATTGCGAGTTCATAAAATTGGATGGTAAATTAAAAGAGAATGGTGGAATCAGAATTTGAGTTATAAATAAAAATTTAACTTGAAGTGTTAACAAATTAAATATAATTGCGAATGTATCGAATAAAAATGAACTTAGATTAAAATAGTAATGGTGTGAATTGCAAATAAAATCCAAATAAGTGGAAATAAATTGGAAATGGCCTTGTAATAAATTGAATGAGTTGAATCTGGAAAGTTAAGTTTTATAATAACCAATCAAATGAAATTGCAGATTTAAAATGAGATTTAATAGAGAGAGAATTAAGTTGAATAGAAAAGAAAATTTGCTTGTAAAATGAAATTGAGCTTAAGTATAAAGTTTGAATAAATTGAAGTAAATTAACTTAAGCTAAATGAATGGAGGAGAGTTGAATTGAATTCAACTTAAACTAAGTTTAATAATATTGGATTGGGGTTAAATCAAGTGAAAATAAATTTTAATCGAAATAAAATTTGGTGGGTTATAAATAATATTTAAGGAAATGAAAATTCATAATGGATTGGGTGGGTAAACTAATTATATTGAATAAATAAATGGATGGAATAAATAAGAATCAAATGAAGTGTGGTTTAAATAAGTTGAGAAATGGTTATGGAATGAAATAGCTTAGGTTGTCTTCGAGCTAAATAAAATAGTCTGGAATAAACAAATACGGAATGAAATGTAAATGAATGGATTGTGAATAAAATTTAAATGGAATGTGTCGAGTTAAAATAAATGGTTGTGAATGAATTAAATAAAAAGGAAATTTAATTGGTAATAAAGATGAACCTAAGTTGTTAATGGTTTCAAACGAACTGGTTTAGTTAGTAAAATGTAATGCAAGTGAATGGATTCAAAGTTAAAATGCAATGAAAATGAGAATATATGGATTGTGAATAAATTTAAAAATGGAATAGAATTAAGTATGAATTGAGTTGAAATCAATTTAAATTGGTTATAAAACATAAGTACTTATTTATTCACATAGACCTCGTCAAATTGCATAGAATAAATTGTCATTTGATGTAAATGGAAGTAACTAAAATTCTATGAATTGATAGGAGTAAAATAAATTGATTTGGAGAGTAATTGAATTAAATATGAGTTCGGTTTGCTTAAAAAATAAATTAAATGTAGGCGATTGAGTTTTAAACCATTCAAATTCATGAAGTTGTATACGAATGGATTGAAAACCATTCAAATTGAATGAAAATGGTTATAAATTAATTGGAACAGTGGAATTAGTATGAAAATTGTATAAGTTGCATACGGAAAAATGTTTGGTGTGCATTTCTTTTAGAATTCATGTGTTTAACTATTGCAAATAAGTAAAATGTTGTTAAACTTCATTTATATGGCACTTACATGTTTAAATTGAGTAAGTACACGCACCTGGAAGCCGTGTGGCTGGATTGGGTTGCGCTAATTGCTAAAATTATAGGCCGCTTGCTTAAAAATGCTACATAAGGTACGCCTACGCAATAAAAATAGGAAATATGAACTGTTTTTGGTTTTTTCGACCGTGTGGGTCGATGTATATATATTTATATCTTTTGTCAAATTGCAAAAGCTCCTCCGTACAAAGGAGACTCTGCCAAAAAATTTAAGAAATTTTGAGAGTTAGAAAATTTTAGAAAATTTTGTTAACAACAAAACGATTTTTCAAACTGGAAGTTGAAATAGATTAGTAAATTAAACTGATTTAAAATAATGACATGAATTAGTTATAAATGAAAAAAAAATTCAAATATTCAGAGTTAAAGATAAATTGAATTCATATAAAAATGGTAGGATCAATCTGAATAGAATTAGATATAAACTAAATTTGAAAAGTGGGAATAAATATAAACACTTTCCTCGGTTGACTCTTTGGGTAACATGTGCTTGGAATCTGATGGTTCTCCTATTTGTTCTGTCTTTGAATTTCAGTCCATTGCTCCAGTTTGTGATCAATTCCCTCATAATGTTGTTGATTATTTTGATGTGTTGGAAGTGAGGCAGTTAGTGGATTTGCCTATGGTCTCAGTTTCTCCGAGTTGCTCTGTTTTTTCTGATTTTAATAACTGGGTTGATGATATTCATTTAGAAGGTGATGGTGTTGATGAGTGTTTGTTGTTGCATCATTCTGAAGTTCCTCTTGCTTGGCTTTTATCAGATGTATCTTCTTCATATGAGAGTTCGACATTGTTTGTAGATGATGTTTCACACATTGATGAGATTTTGCCTAAAAGTGATTCTGTGCATGTTGTGCATGAAACACTTGGATCTTTTGATCAGATTGGTTGCTATTCAGAGCATAAATTCCCCTTCTTGCCTAGTGAATCTAGCGAATCAGCTTTGGTTTGTTACTCTGGTTCAGATGGGCTCCTAGCACTGGATCAGTTTCATCCTGTTGTTAATATTCCTTCTTCTGCTTATCCGAGTTCGACCTTTTTTCAAGGGGATTATTGTGATAGTGCTGTGGCTTGTGTGGATTTTGCTGATACTACTGTTGGAAGTGTGGGATCTGATGGATTATTATCTGTTTTGAATGTTGAGGCTGTTGGCAATTCAGTGCCTTCTTTTGCTACTTCGAAGAGAGGTAGGCGTAAAAAGCAGGTCTCTTCGAGTGGTTTGGTTCGTCGCAGTGTCAGGATTAGAGGTAGTCGCTCTCAGTCGATGGGTGAGTTTCCTGGTTCAAGCACTACGAGCAGTGTTTTGGAATCAGGCTCTGGTATGAGTTTGGATTTTGGTAGCGTTTATTCTTCTTATGCGCTTGGTGATTTATCCGCTTCTGAGTTTAGTCAGTTAGCTGGTAGCTCTGCTTTTATTTTTTCTGATATTGAGTTAGATCGTGAGTTTATTAGAAGTAAAGAACTTGATAGGGCTAGATCTATGGGTTTATGAGAGTCATTAGTTGGAACATTAGAGGTTTGAACGACCTCAGTAAATGCGATAAAGATAGAATCTTTTTTAAAGATTATTCGATTGACATTGCTCTTCTTCAAGAGACCAAAATAGAATGTCCTGATTTTCGTTTTAGAAATTGGGTTTTTCTTCCCTCTTTGGGCTCTTCTGGGGGCATAATGATTGGTTGGAGAGATAATCTCTTTAAATTACTTCAGTGTATTAAGAAGCAGCATTCTTTACACATCATCTTAATTAATCTCTCTGATAATTCTTTCCTTAATATTTCTAATGTTTATGGGCCTAACTCTAAAATTGAGAGGCGGATTCTCTGGAATGAATGCCTCGAGTTTAGGTCTTTTGCCCCTGGTCCTTGGATTTTGGGGGGAGATTTTAATGTGACTCGTTTTATTGGGGAGCGCTCTCCTCGGGAAGGTGATTATTTGGCTATGGAGGAATTCGATCAATTTATTATTCAATGTAATTTGATCGAAATTCCTCTATCCAATAGATCTTTTACTTGGAGCAATAATAGAGAGTCTCCCTCCTTTGCTCTTTTAGATAGATTTTTCGTTTGTGATGATATTGAGGACAAATTTCCTATCTGTAGAGTGTCAGGTTTACCTTACACCCTTTCTGATCACTGTCCCATTATTCTTACTTGTGATAGTCATAGATTTTTGAATAATGTTTTTAAATTTGAAAAAATGTGGTTTTTAGAATCAGGTTTTTCTAATTTAGTCATCAATAAATGGACCTCTATGAGTTATTATTGCCTTAAGTATAGTGGTAACTCAGCCAAAGCTTTTGTGCTCAAACTTAGAAATCTCAGGATTTTTCTTAAAAAATGGAATAAAAATGTTTTTGGTAATATTAAAATTAAAAAGGATAATATTCTTAATGAATTGCTTAAACTTAATAGGATTGAAGAATCTAGACAATTAAATATAGGTGAGAGGAATGTCCTTAACAATTTAAAAGAGGATCTCTATTCTATTCTTGAAAAAGAGAAAGTTATGTGGAAACAGAGATCTAATTTTCACTGGATAAATGAAGGTGATAATAACACTAAATTCTTTCACAACCTATCTAATAATAGAAAACGTAGTAATACAATTAATTCCATTTTACTTAATAATGTGGAATTAGTTGATCAAAGAGATCTTAATAATGCTTTTACTGATTATTACAAAGACATTTTTGGTACCAAAATTAAGCATAGAGTTAGTGCTAGATGGAATGATCTTTACCCATCCTCCTCTAACATTAATCTTTCTGATTTAGATGCCCCTTTTACTGAAGAGGAAATTCGTAAAGCCATCTTTGATTTACCAGGAGACAAATCTCCGGGTCCGGATGGTTTTCCTATTTTCTTTTATCAATCTTTTTGGGAGGTTTTAAAATTAGACTTAATTTGTTAGTTCAATGATTTTTATAATGGTAATCTCCAATTAGGTCGTTTTAATTTTGCTAATGTTATTTTATTACATAAAAAAGTGGGTGCTAATACTTTAAAAGATTTTAGGCCCATCTCTTTGATGAACTGCTCTGTTAAAATTATCTCTAAAGTTTTAGCTAATAGACTTAGTCTAAAAATGAACGACCTCATTGACTGTTCACAATCTGCTTTCATTAAAGGCAGGAATATTACTGATGGTGTAGCGGTTGTTCAAGAATATATTAATTTTTGTTGTAAAAATAATATAACTTGTGCTATTTTAAAATTAGATTTTGCTAAAGCCTTTGACTCGGTTGATTGGGATTTCCTTATAGAGATTTTCCGTGCCAGAGGCTTTAGTAATAGATGGATTAATTGGATTATTATCTTGCTTAAAACAGGTAACTCCGGTATTATGGTTAATGGTGTTGTAGGTAATAAGATTCAATCTAAGAGAGGTTTAAGGCAAGGGGATCCTTTATCGCCCCTTCTGTTTAATCTAGCAGCTGATGTCTTTTCTAAGATTATTAAAAATGCTGTTAGCAATAACCTTTTGGGTGTCATTGGTAATGATATTTCTAATTTTGGCTTATCTGTCCTTCAATTTGCTGATGATACTTTGCTTTTTTCCTCCCATCTCCCTAGACATATTATTGCTCTCAAGTTTATTCTTTATAGTTTTGAACTATTATCTGGTTTAAAAATTAATTTTGATAAAAGTTCCGTTTTAATTTTAAATGATATTGATAATGTAGAAAATTTAGTTGCTAATACTTTAAATTGTAAAACTATGAGCTTTCCTTTTGACTATCTTGGTTTTGTTATTAGACCTTCGAAACATAAACACGATGATTGGTTAATTATTATTGATAAGATTAAAAATAGGATCACTAATTGGAATGTGAGATTTCTATCTAGAGCAGGTAGATTGGTTTTGATTAATTCTGTCTTATCAGCTCTTCCTATATATTGGATGTCTATGCACCTATTTCCCGACTGGGTGATAGATAAATTAGAAGGGATTTTCTTTGGAGTGGTGATAACCCTAATAGTAGTTTTAAATGTTTAGTTAATTGGGATACTGTATGTAAATCTAAAAAAGAGGGTGGTTTAGGAGTCATTAATTTACATAATATGAACTTATCTCTTCTTGGTAAATGGTTATGGAAATTCAGGGACATCAGTGATAATGCCATTTGGAAAGATATTATATCTACTTTTTATTACAATGGAAGTTATAATCTATATCATATTAGTTCTTCTAGTTTTAGAAATATATCTTGTTTTTGGAAATCTATATTAAATTGCAGTAATATCTTTAACTTGGGTTTAAATATTATTGTTCATTCTGGTAACTGTACTTCTTTTTGGCATGATAGTTGGATTTCCTCTACTCCTCTTAAGATTGAGTTTAAAGATTTATATGATATTTGTAATTTCAAATTTGCGTTAATTTCTGATGTCTTCAATTCTGATAGCGATCCTCCTTGGACTTTCAATTTTAATTGTATTTTAGAAGGACCTTCTCTTAGACATCTTTTCTTGCTTTATGCTAAACTTAATCTTTATAATATTGACAATGATAATGACTTTATTAGTTGGGATTGGGATAAGAGTAAGAAATATTGTTCTAATTCCTTTTACAAATTTATCAACTTTTCGGGGGTTTCTGTCAATTGTTTTAAATTTATTTGGAAGTCTAATGCTCCTCCAAAATCTAAGATTCATATGTGGCTCATCATTCATGGTAAGTTAAACACTATTGAATTTTTAAAAAAGAAAAATATTAGTATTGACAATAAATGTTTTTTTTTGCAACACATATTTTGAAGATATTAATCATATTTACTATGATTGCTTGGATACCTATTTTATTCTTATTAAGACCCTTAATATTTTTGAGTTTCATATTAACTCTAGAATTTCTGATTGCTTATTTTATTGGAACTCTTTTAGATTTATGTTTAATAAGGATTTTAGATATTTGCTTGATACTTTATTCATTATTTCTTGTTAGTACATTTGGTTTGAAAGAAACCAAAGAATTTTTAATAATAAATATCATCATAATAATGAATTTATTATTTTAATCTCAAATTTCTGCTTAAAGTGGATTTCTAATCCTAATTATAAATTAGACAAAAATAATTGCTTTAAGGATTATCTTAATAAGGTTAGAAATAATATTAACTCATTTAATTTTATCTTCAATTATATTATTTCTAATAATTATTTTAATCACAATTCTCTTTCTATTTTAGGCTCCTAAATAGTTTCTTGCTTGTTTTTGTTCTTTCTTGCTTTAGTTCTCTTTTTGGTTTTTATTCTCACATATATGTATATAAATTTTATTTATATACATATATGTGTTTCTCTCAAATTTGTTTTCTAGTTTTATTCCAGGTTTCGTTTAGGTCGGATGCGGGTTCTTCTCTTATCAGGTTTGCTGGATAGCTTTTAGCATTTTTCAGATTTTCAGGATGGCTCTTCTCAGAGATTCGGATTGCTCCTGTCTTGTCACTTCGACTTCTCCTGGTCTCTTTAGTTTTTTCTAGAGAGTCTGGTTTTTTTAGATACCTCTAACACTTTAGTATTGGGTGGTGGCCATGCTGGAGCTCGATATTAGGGTGTAATGGGCGGTGGCTTTGCCGGAGCTCATTTGAGGGGTATCTACTTCTTTATCTTTATTTTTGTTTTTAGTCTTGCCACCTGTCAGGCATGTTGGCAGCTCCATCTTTTTGTTGTATATATAGTTTTACATGTGTGCTCTCCTCTCATGTTAGAGGATCACACATTTTTCTCAAAAAATATAAGAAGCATATAAAATGCTTATACTAACTTAAGAGGGAATGGTGAATTCTTAAATGAAAAATTGATACTACTAATATAATCTAAGTCAATATTTGAATGAATAGATATTGGCATTTCGTGAGAAAGTCGATAAAATGTTTTTTTGGGAATGTTGTGAATGGATATTAGTGCTAAGCAGGGTATGCAGGTGATATAAAGGGAAAAGAGAATTGATTTTGATTTCAGAAGATAAATTTGAAATGCTCGACAAAAAGGTATGTGTTTAAGTTTCTATATGAAATTTGATTGGATTTTTGGATCGAGCCACTTGACTTTTTATTTTCTTTTGGAATTTGGGAGCCCGTAGAGGCCTTTTGTAGTTGTACCGAGCTAGCCGCGCAAAGGAGACGCTGGTGAAATATTTCGGAAATTTAGAGAGTTAGAAAAATTTTGAGAAATTTTGATAATCTAAATTTGAATTTGAATTTAAATGTGAATGATTAAACAAGTAAAGTTATTTGAAAACTATAGAAGGTTTTGGAAAAGTTTGGAAAGTTAGTAAGAATAATAATGGGTCTTTATAAAAAGATAGTTGGTAAGATGTTGAATTGTTAGAAACCATTTGGTTTCAGGGAAAAAGTAAACGGGTATTGGACCATTCTTCCTGATTAGTAATTTCGGGAACGAAATTCTTTTAAGGGGGGAGGAATGTGACGACCTGGAATTTTGAGCACTTAAAATTGGAATATTTAATTGATGTTAAATTTTTAAAAGTTAATTTTAACTTGAATTCAAATATCGCTATTTATTTGATAATTAAATAGTAGAATTTAATAATCAGAAGTTGGGCAAGTATTTTATCTAGAATATTAAGCTGGTTAAAAATAATTTGAAGGCTTATAAAATTTATATCGATAACATTGAAGATAATAGAAGTATTAAAATTAAATTTAAACGGTGATTTGTTCGGTTTTGAAATTTATATCGTTTAAATTGAATTTAAAATAGCCTTCCGAGACACAGTTTCGGAATTCAACGAAACCAGTTCCATTGGGTCCGTAATATTGAATTATTAATGGATTTCAAATTTCGTATTAATCGAAGTTAGTGTGTGAGTGTACGATATATAAACGCGCTGAAAATTTAATTGATAATAATCTAATGAAATTTAATTTAATTGGTCAAGCTTCTTGTATACGCCATCTCATATTCGTTTTAACACGCTACCTTTGTCTTCCATCGCACACTTCTCGTTCCTTCTTCTGAAAGCCAAGTCAAGCCTTCTAATTAAAGCCTCGCACCCCTTTTTCTTCTCTTCAATTCGAGCAAATAACAGAAACAAAAATAAAAATAAAATAAATAGGGTAATGGCTGCTCGTTCCTCTTTACCTAAATTCGAAATCAAAGTCTTCTCGTTTGTGAAAATCAATTTCGATTCTTAGCCGACTCCTTCGATCGCAAGTATTTCGTGCGGGGTCGAGCGAGTATCGCAGCGGCAGCAAATAAATAGGGGGTGAATCGAAGCCATGGCCGAGCTTCTTTTGTGGGGTTTCGTTTTCGAGTTCGATAGGTAGGGGGCGTTCAAATCAAAGCGTCGTTCACCAATCGTCTTGTGACGAGTCGTGAAAGGGCACTGTGGCGGTCGCGATGTTATGTCGAGCTCGCGCCTGCTATGGGATTCGTGTGCAAGCATGCATGGGTGGTCGTAGATCTGGGGGCTCGTTCGCATGTGTGTACACCCATCTAGATAGCAAGCTCAGGTCGCGGCAATTTTAGGCGACAACAATTTCAGTTTCGCGATGTAGAGGAGGCCAAGGGAGTCGTGCGTGGGTTGTATTCTGCGACGAAGGTTGGAAGTTCGTCGATCTTCAGTTGCTTGAATTTTCCTGGAACGAGCAGTGATATAGGTATAATTTAAATTGTGTTTTAATTAAAATTAATTTATATATATATATATGTATGTATGTATATGTATATGTATATGCCCAGTCAAATTTAAGTAAAGAAAAATAATAATAATAACAAATATTTATATTTATGCAGAAAAAAGAGAAAGAGAAGTTAGATGAACAGCAGAAAAGAAAATAAATTTACGTAAGTTTGAACATATCTCAGTTTGAATTCTATCTATATATATATATAGGTATATATAGGTATATATAGGCTAGAAGGAAAAATAATGGCAGTAAGTTCATAAATGATTTGTTTTCTTCAATTTATAAATATATGTATACATGTTACTTACTGCGGATTTTTAAAATATATATATAATAAATATAGAAATTTTAAAATTATTAGAGGTTTATATAAAATTAGATTTTTGAATATGTATAAATGAATTTTTATAAAGGAATGGGTTTGATAATTAAGCTGTTGTAATTAACTTGTTTGATTTTTGGGTTGCTAAAAATAATTTGTCAAAGGAAACTATTAGTTTAAAATCCTTAAACCAAAGAATAAGTTAAAATTAAATAAGTGAATGGTGATCAATTACTTGATTTATTCAAATAGTAATAAATCGTGAATTGTTTTTACAAGGTCAATATCCAGAAGAAATAAAGCCGTTTGGATTGTATTGCCAAACAAAAAATCAAAGGTGAGTTAATCTCACTCAGTTAAATTTAAATTTAAATTCAAATGATTAAATTTAAGTAATTGTTTGAATGGTTGAATTGATTGATGTGCTATAGTATGGTATATTTTGGAATTGGTATTTTATATTATGCTAATGTCTGTGGATGCAGGGAAAACAGGTTGGAGGGATCCAACTGGATCCCTCACATTTATTTAAATATTTAATACCCTCTATTGTAATTATTTGATATTCTATGATGAAATATATTGGAATGTTGAATGCCGTGGTCCGATTGGATATAATTGGGTATGATGAATTTCCAACAATATATAAGTTGGATTTTGAAAAGATAATAAAAGAAGTGAAATTGTAAATAAAATAATTATAGAAATTTGAATAAATTAAAAATGAATTGAAAAAGGAATGGAAGTGATGTTAAATACTAATAAATAACTTCGATATGAAAAGAAAACTATTTTTAATAAACAGAAAATAAATGAATTGTAAAATTAAGTGATATTATTTTAAAGGAATAAAGGATCATTTTAAAATTCAAAGTCTAAATTTATTTAAAGGGATTAAGAAGTAATTTGAGAAATCAAAAATTGGTATTCTCAGATAAAAATATTTTAAATCATAATTAAGAAATGAAATCTGAAATTAATGGAGTTTAAAATAAAAGGGAGTAAATTAGAAATCAATTTGGAAAATTGATTCAAGTGTTCGAATTGAAAATTTTAAGAAGAATGTGAAGAAAAGTATATTTCTCTAGATAGCCAAGTAAGTTTAAAGTAAATTTTTAAATATAAGGTAAAAAGTTTAATGTTGTTTTAAAAAGCATGTTTTAGAAAAGTTATTATTTCTAAATGTTTAAATTCTAAAGTAAATATTTTTCAAATCTATTATCGTAATAATTATTTAAGGTAACTTGGTATTTTGTTTTAAAAAGAGAAATTTAGTTCCATATTCTAAAAAGTAGCTTTATTAATTATTTTCAAAGTATATATGTATATTTTTAATAAAGCATTAAAGTAGTTTTTAATTTAACATATTTAAAAGTATATTTATAATAAGGTGTTTTAAATCATTTTAAAATCTAAGTGTTGTACTTGGTGATTTCAGAAGAAATAGAAAATATTTGGGAAATTTAGTCAGAAAAGGGATGATAGTTTGAAAACTGTTTTAAAAAGGATTTGAAAGTGAAAATATATCTTGTGAAGATATTTTTGAGATAAATAAATAATTTGGGAAATTATTTATTGTGTGATGGATATTGTGAACATTAATTGATAGTTAAATCACTGACTATCAATATTGGACAAATACGTCGATCGTTTCGAAGAGACCGGGATCGAGATTTATTTCTCGAAAACCACTTCGATCCGGTTTGTACGTTTCGTGGAAAACGAGTTTGGATTCGAAGATGGAGCAGTGAAGTGCAAGTGCTAGTCGCTACTAATCCTGAGGATATTTTCGAAATAGATGTAGTAGGAATAGTGCCTTCGGTTTCGTTCGAACTCGGGACGGACTTGTATGGATGAATGCTTTCGAAACATCGTCAGGTGGACGATGGGCATTCTAAGGGATATGTTCTAAAAAGGTAACGCTTAGCCTCAAGCCTCAACAACGGGGAATGGCTGAAAATCAAGGATTATGCTGCAAGGCTTCGTGGGTAGCCCCCACTTGAGGGTGAGGTAATTCCTGTCTAGATGTCCCTTTTTATTTCGGCTTAGTGGGAGGTTGCTGATCCCATCCGCGGGGTGATCTTGCTCGGGATTGTCCAGTAAGGGATGGTTCCGGTCTTGTGTTGCAGGGGAGTTAGGGTGGCTCCTCGGTACGCTGATCTAGACCAGGTACTGTGACAGGTGGTACCCCGGTGCCTAGCCATTAGTTGGAAATCCATTTTCTCTACGCACTTGTACGGTTTTCATTGTGTCCAACTATTGCTGAAACGTGAGATGCAAGCATTTCATCTAGATTCTATTTTATTTCTATAGACACTATTATAATATCAGAGGATTTTAATAAAAATGTTTTAGCTATCGTAAGGTAAAAACCCGACATGTTTATTTGTGGCGTGGTCTTACGAGATGCTTTTGTTTTCAAAGGATTTTGAAACTTTAATAATCAAATTGAGTGTGATTTTCTCACGCTGGTATTCCAGACTGACTCGAGTATTATTTAACTGTAATGCTCGGGTCAGACCGAGTATTATAGGATACAGGATTTTGATGATGTGGAGCTCAGGAGACGAGCTGGATGACGATATGTACTTCCGTACTTTTTTATATATATATTCCACTGTGTTGAGTTGCTGTGTATCCATTTGTATGTTATTGATGTTGAGCTGTGATTGATGTACTCTGATGATGTAATATATAAACAGAGATATTTGACTTTTGAGTAAAGATCATTTATTATCTATTATATTTTATTCCGCTGCGATAGTTAGATTCTGTTGTTGTTTTCTATTTTCATCTTCTACCCCTTCTTCTTTAACCCAAAGGGTTTGTATTTCTGTACAACTTAAGTTGATTTAGGTAGAATAGTGTTGACTCAAGGGGTACGGATTTGCGGGTCGTTACACACTTATTATCAGTAAATTGAGATTAATAATATTATTCACACATGCTTTATGTCTGACTCGAAGTTTATGTTTTTCCCTTTAAACTCTCAAGTGCTCAAATATTAATTTGATTGGGTTGAGGGTAAGGTTTTTCAGGTTTAGTAGGTTGGACGAATAAGCTTCCGAAGACGTGCAGAAGGCAAAGTTAGCTATGTATGAGCTATTTAGTTTTATTTCCGCTGTGATGTATCTAAGACTAAAATGTCTATATAGTACTCTGATCATCCAAGTGGGCATATTCATATGTCGCTCTTAGCGTAATTTGTAATAATTATATTTGATGAAAACCAGAGAATTGTTATGTGATTATGTAACTTAACATGAAATATTGATTTGAAATGTAATCTAAAAAGTTTATTTTGAAATCTGTGTTTATTTTATTTCATATTCATGTGTTTTGATATTATGGATACCATTAACATTACCGTATTTTGTCACTGAAAGATAATATTGTAGATGGCTGCAGCATCAGTAGCGCTTAGCTTCGGGCCTCAAAGTATGGAGGTGTTACAATCATGATGTGTATTCAAGTCCTCAAGCATGATGGCTCAAGCAAGTTATCAAGTACCCAACGTAGGATCGATTTCACCCTAGAGGGAGGAGGGGTGAAGGGTGATACTAATGATAATAAAAATTAATGTGGAAATATATAAAATAATTGCGGTACAGATAAAAGCAGAATAATAAAAACTGAAATAGAACAACATAGACTTACCCAGCTTCGGCAAAACCCTGCTTACGTGATGCCTCAAGATTTGTACTAGAAATTAAGTATTCAGATGCATACATATGTAAACTTGCAACACCCGCTATCGACTAACCTAACTCTAGGCTCAAAACCCTACCACAACTCAGCCACTGAGTTGCGAATTCTCGAACTACACCACCGTAGTTCGTCCCGTAGTCACACGACAAGAATTTTACAGAAGTTTAAAAGAAAAATACAAATTAAAAAACAACTCAAAAACAAGAAACCCTAAATTAAAAAATAAAAACAAATAGTATTTCAAAAAACCGGCCCAATAAAAATATGTCCCTTTTTCTTTTTATATTGTCGGTTGCTTTCTCTTTCGTTCAGTCCATAGTTCCTCTTCCACGATTTAGGGCTTTTGGAAATTTGAGGCCACTGATTCAAATTTTTTGATTGAAAGATGATCTTTCTTTGGTTGATTTGTCAATCGACTTCTGGCTTGAGCATCTTCGACTGCTCTAATTTGTCGAGTTCAAATGTTAAAATGGCATGCGATTTTTCCCTTTTTCGATATTCGATAATACTCGACTTTGATTCGAGTTATTGACTTGTGATTTATTCCAATACCTCGCTCTGATAATTGCTTGAACTCGAATGATTTTATTGCCGATGATGATAATGGTTTAAATAGGGATGAAACCCTATAACTACATTCGTATATTTTCTTTGAATTCTTCACGTTGTTTGCACTTGTCCTTTCGATTTTGCTTGAGTGCTTGTGATTAATCTTGACCGGTTCATTTGTATACACGTAATCGATACATTTTTATTTGCTTGAGTCGGTTCCTTATTTTACTCTACGACTTTGTTATTTTGAATTTTTAGATAATCTGGACTTATTCGATTCTACCTTGGTCACCACAGCTTTGATTCTTTGGCATTTTGACTTGTCTTAGTTATTTTGAAATCCCCTGCGACATTATTTTGTTTGAACTACTGCATATCATTTCCTTTTGAAAAAGGACATTTTTTTGACTGCTTGAGGCTTTGTTATTGAATTTTAAACTGGTTGCACTTGTTTGGTTTGATGTTGAAGTCATGGTGTTGAGTTTCGGGTCGCTTTATATTTATCTTGAGTTCCACTTCAGTCTGAGTTGCCATCATGCCAAATCCATTGTTACATTAGGTCTGGTTCTGGTTGGAGTTCTGGTTCCAGTCTGATTTGATGTACTTCAATTTTCATGTCCAACTTGGTTGCATATATGTATATATTGTTTGTCATGTTGTTTCGAGTCAGTTCATGTTGTTCATGTTGCTAGGTCTGCACTTTGCATTTTATTGTTCACTATCTTGACTTGTGTGCCTCTGGTCTGTGTTATATTGAGCTCTGTGTTGAATTCTAGTTGACATTGCATGTGTGTGTGTGTGTACACGAGTGTAGTTGCTGTGATAGTTTGTTGAGTCTAGTTGTGTTGACACACTTGTGAACATGTTCATATGTAATCTGGTTGCATGCGTTTGGTCATTGTATAGTTGAGTTTGTCTGTGCAGTCAAGTCTGCATTGAAATGATGTGTACTATATATAATTGTTGCTCCATTGTTCTACACTTGACAATTTTTATCTGGTATATTCTGTGTTCACGCTTGAAGTTTGTTTTAGCTGATCTGGTGCATTTTCTTATGCCTGCGATCTTCTTGTTGATTATTTGGTTGCCATTCACTTGTTTTCATGTGCACTAACCTGGTATGGTGCACTTGTGTCATCATTGCTTATGCCATCCATGCTTATAATTATCGTTCACTTATGGTTGTTGCTTTTCTCCTGATCTATGATGCAATGTTGTACTGACCTGGTGCCATTGATATTTGAGTTTATTGATGACTTGTTGAGTGTTGTTGCCTTTGGTCATTGTATTCAAGTTGCCAGGTCTAGTTATGTTCATTTGTGTTCTAGTCTTCATGTATATAATGAACTGAAATGCATGCACTACATATATATATATATGTATGTATGTATGTATGTATGTATGTATGTATGTACGTACGTATGTATGTATGTATGTGTGTGTATATATATATGTATGTATGTATGTATGTATGTATGTATACATATGTGTATATATGTTTATGGTGATGTTAATGTATATGCAAGCTCCATCCATTTTGTATTATTCATTGCCCTGATCTTGTTTATTTGAAGGTTTGGCCATTTTGTTGTTGCATATTTCCTTTAGTCCGGTTGCTTTGAGTATAGTTCATGTTGATTTGGGTCAGGTTCTGGTTAATACTTCATGTATGCTACCATATGAACCATTGACTGTTGAGGGTGGGTTGCTTGATTGCTTTGATCGAGCATTTTCACTTGTACTTGACAATTTTGTGATGTTTTTGTATTGCACCTGAGTTGAATCCAGCCTTGGCTTAGATTTGACCTTGTGCTCACATGTCCTTGTAATTTTATCAAGTGTATATCGGTGTGCACGACCTTGTGGCATGTACAGAGATAACTGTGCATGCCACAAGTTGTTCGTGTATGAATGGATTCAAACGAAAATGATAACGAACAACCCAAATAACCGAGGCATATAACATTTTCAAAATATACATTTTATTTTACACTGCAAAAAATTTTCTTTTTCAATTTTACCGCGTCAGTGTTTATTTTGCAGATAATTCATATGCTGGATACAAATTGGAATATGGTTGAAGAATAAATACGAGTGAAATGCAAATGTATATATAGTGAAAAAATTTATTACAATTTGAAATTGTATTGCGATGAAAATTGTATATATGGCGAGAGCTCAAATTTTGTACTATTCAAAAATTGTAATAAAATATTTGTTTGAATAAAATATTTGTTTGAATTTATATTCTATGTTATTTATTTTATTCAACAAATATTTATTTAATTATGCTAAAATAAAATAATACAATAAAAATACATTTAAATGAATATATATATGTGTGTGTGTGTGTGTGTTTATTATCATCAAACAAAAATCATATACTAGCATATTTAACAATCCCCCCTATTGATGATAACACACATATATTTAAGATTTTGAATTTATTAAATGTATTTGGTCATTGATGAACTCTATTTGCTCCCTCTATTTGAATGCTCGTCTCTACAATAAAGCTCCCCCTTCATATATGTATGAAAATAAGTAAAACTATGCAAATGACCCTAGATGAAAATATGCAACTAAAAACTAAAATATTTGACCTTTATTTGCCAAAATCTTAACTTTTCTCTCCCTTTTTTATTATCATCAAAAGCGCAACAGTGTGAGAAAATAGAGATAAAGTGATAGACCTTAATACAATATTAATACCCAATCGAGTATAAATATGAAATTTCAATAAAAAATCAAACAAAAATCATAAATACTTTGTTAGGCGCATGTTCCGCTTTAGAATGATAGGGATGATGTCAGCATATAAAACTATATAGTTGTGTCTATTTGTGGTATTTTCATATCAGGAATATGAATATCTACTAACCATGCATAACTGTTAGAAATTTTAAATGAGATTAGTAGTATTCCAAATTTTTATAAAAATAAATAAATTTCAAGCATCTTTTAACCATGAATAACCATGAAGACTTTTAAATGGGATTAGAATCAACTTGTCTATTTAATAATAAATTTTGATATGTGTTTCATACATGCATAGCCATGAGGACTTTTAAATGAGCATGAAAGCATATATACAAATATTCCATGTAATTCACTCATGCATAACTGTGAGGACTTTTAAATGAGAGTGAATACTTTGGATGTATTTATTAAAAAAATAAGTAAAATAAAACGAATAATTTCCTGTTTAAAAATACAACATTTTGACATACTATATTGGATTTTAATGAGTGATGGTCGTTAGAAATATGATGGAAATAGAAATAGTCATGGAATTTTTACCCATCTAAAGTTATTGTAATTCTCGTTTAAATTTTTAAAGAAATTTACTAAATATATTGTCTCAAGTCATAATATATGATTAATATCAACACTCGTCACTTTTTCAATCACTATTTATCTTTTCGATAATCAATAGGGAGTCAGATTAGTTAATCATTTAAGATCAAATCCAAAAATAATTATAAAAACAGATTTTCTAAAATGACTAATCTGAAACAAGGTCAACAAGAACTATTTTCTAAAAGGGGTTTTATAAAAGAAAATGTCTGCTAATTGAAAATCAGTTGAAGTGAAAAATATGTCGTTATTTTTTTAAAAATGATGCAGCTATTGAATGTCTTAACATAAATCACGTTCCATTAGCAATTTTTCTTTCAAGTAGATTACCAGTGTAATCTGCATCCGAATTTCCTTTTGACTCAAGATTATCCTTAGTTGGATATCATAGAGCGGACCGTAAAGTTGCAACAAATACCTTAAAATCTTTTTTTATATCTTTTAAATGAAATTCTTTTGAATTTGAATTGAAAACATGCAAATAAACAACTAGTGAACATAATGTCAGAAACAGAAGCAGTAAAATAAACAAATATATCCACGTGTATCTAGAGTAATCAAAAATCAATACAAGATAATATCTCTTATCATCTAAACTTGCAATATCATTGGTCCGACGAATCTATATGAACTAATTCAAAGACTTTAGAGGTACTTATAGTGTACTCAGCATAAAAAGATAATTGACCAATAATCAACATTTGACTCCTTATTGCATAATTGGCTGAAATAAATCAGATTATGGTGCAGATTTTCACGTTTAATATATCGTTCAAGATAAATTTACTATTACCTATATTATCTTTACGATAATTTTCGTTGTTACCAATTGTGGTTCTATCACCTTTATACTAGGATAAGGGACTTTGATTTGTCGTCGATCATGTGCCTGGAACAGCCAAAATTCAGGTACCACTATTGTTGTTCCTTAGCCTGTCACCACACCTATACGAGAAAAGATTTTTGTGACCTATTTATTTTTGTAGGACCATGGTTGTTTGTGGCAAAAGATTTAGAAAAATATGTTTGTGTAGACCCAAGACTATTTATGTTTGTTTCTTTTGGCATCCAGATTTGTTTGACTTTAAAGGATTTTATATTTGTTTCTTTTGGAACCCAAATTGGAATTTTTTTTTCCACATGTTTGAGTCTATACCAACAATTATTGTGATTGTGTCCAGTTTTTCCACAAATTGTGCACTTGGAATTGACTTGATTAATTTCACTTCTAAAACGTTCAGATTGATTATACCAAAGTCCTTGCCTAAGAGTATTAGTAGTTGTTTCCCTAATAGCATACCTAAAGATCTTTCTCCTTTGGAAAATTTTCCTTAAATTGTAGACAATTGTTGTTGTGTTTTGAGATATTCATTTTCATTCAATAATTGAGTGCACTTTTTAATAGAATTTTCTCTCCTAGTACTTTCACTTTCTTTCAAAACTAGAATTTCATTTTCAAGTGATTTATTGTTAATTTTTGAATTTTATAACTCTTCTTCAAATGATGGACACTTATCACACTTAAGGCACTTGTTTCGATAGTTTTCAACCAATTGATCGAGATGTTTATTTAATTATATCACACTATCTCTTTGTGATTCAATTTTAGCGTATTTCTCCCTAAGTCTTTCAAAACAGCCATTTACTTTGATATAATATATAAGTAATTTTGAATGAGTAAGTTTTGATACCTCGCTTGGATCGTCGTCATCACTGTCAGTTGTTTCTCCTTGAAGGCACATATTTCCTTTTTCACTCTCACTGCCAGTGCTTTTATCATATTCATCAATTTCATCCCAAGTAGTTGCAAAACTTCTCCTTTTCTATTTCTCTCCATGGCCGAGTCGATTTTGAGGACAATTGGGCTTGATATGATCGGGTTTTTTGCACTTGTGACAAATGATCTCCTGCTCTTCTTGGTTGTTTAGAACTTTGACTATTCTGCTTTTCAGTTGTTGATTTAGAGCTAGATTTTCATACTTTCGATTCCACCTTTTGAATTTCTTTATTATCAGTGCCAATTCAGCTGCTCCATCATCATCATCACTACCATCACTTTCTGTTATTCCTTTAAGAGCTATCGATTTCTTTTGTATATCACCTCCTTCGTATTTTTCCTTAAATTTCATTTCTAGTTCATAAGTGGCTATATTTCTAATGAGTTCTTCAACTTTGATTTGTTTCAAATCCTTCGATTCTTGAATAACAGTGACTTTGGCTTCAAAATTTCGTGGTAGAACTCTGAGAATTTTCCGAACTATTTCAAATTCCGTGTATGGTTTTCCAAGAGCTTTTGATTTGTATATGAGATTAGAAAATCGTCCGTATATCTCTTTGACATTTTCATCCTTGACCATTGTGAAGTTCTCGTATTCACTACTAAGCATGGCAAGGTGAGATTCTTTGACTTGAGATGTTCCTTCATGAGTCACTTCAAGTATGTGCCGAATTTCCTACGTAGTTAGACAATGTGAGACACGATTAAATTCAATTTGATCCAATGAACATATAATAGAATTCATAGCTTTAGCATTAGCATTCTGTAGTTTATATTCAAGATCTATCCATTGATCCATTAGTTTTTCGATTTCTTGATTATCTATCACTATAGTTGGTGTCCTATAACCTGTCTCAACAATATTCCAAGCATCAATGGTCTTTAGAAAAATATGCATTCTATTTTTCCAGTAAGCACATTCACCATTGAACATTGGTGGTCTAGCTATGGACTGACCCTCAGCAAAAGCATTGGTAAAAGAGGCCATTTAAAAAAAGTTTAAAACAAAAATTTGTTTTAGAAAAATCAATTTTTTGAAACAAAAATTGACTTTTATTCCTAGCTCTGATACCACTTGTAGGATCGATTTCACCCTAGAGGGGGGGGTAAGGGTGAATAGGGTGATACTAAAGATAATAAAAATTAATGTGGAAATATATAAAATAATTGTAGCACGGATAATAGCAGAAATAGAACAATACAGATTTACCCAGCTTCAACAAAATCCTGCCCACGTGCTACCCCAAAGGTTTCTACTAGAAATTAAGTAGTCAGACGCTTACACACGTAAACTTGTGACACCCGCTATCGACTAACCTAACTCTACGCTCAAAACCATACCATAACTCAGCCACTGAGTTGTGAATTCTCGATTTACACCATTGTAGTTCGTCCCTAGTCACACGACTAGAATTTTACAGAAGTTTAAAAGAAAAATACAAATTAAAAAATAGCTTAAAACAAGAAATACTAAATTTAAAAACAAAAACCAATAGTATTTAAAAACCAGCCCAACAGAAAATATATCCCCTTTTATTTTTATATTACCAGCCACTTTCTCTTCCGTTCAGTCCTTCGTTCCTCTTTCACGATTTAGGGCTTCTGGAAATTTGAGGCCGTCGATTCAAATATGTTGATTGAAAGATGATCTTTCTTTGGTTGACTTGTCGAGCGATTTCTGGCTTGAGCATCTTCGGCTGCTCCAATTTGTCGAGTTTGATATTTAAAATGGTATGCTATTTTTTCCTTTTCCAATATTCGATATTACTCGACTTTGATCCGAGTTATTGGCTTGTGATTTATTCCAATGCCTTGCTATGATAATTGCTTGAACTTGAATGATTTTATTGCCGATGATATTAATGGTTTAAATAAGGATGAAAACCCTATAACTATGTTCTTATATTTCGTTTGAATTCTTAGCGTTGTTTACACTTGTCCATTCGATTTTGCTTGAGTGCTTGTGAATAATCTTGACTGGTTCATTTGTATACACGTAACTGATACATTTTTATTTGCTTGAGTCGGTTCCTTATTTTACTCCTATGACTTTAGCATTTTGAATTTCCTGATAATCTGGACATATTCGATTCTACCTAGGTCACCACGGCTTTGATTCTTTGGCATTTTAACTTTACTTGGTTGTTTTGAAATCCCCTGCAACATTATTTTGTTTGAACTGTTGCATATCATTTCCTTTTCAAACATGACATTGTTTTGACTGCTTGAGGCTTTGTTATTGAATTTTGAACTGATTGCACTTGTCTGGTTTGATGTTGAAGTCACTGTGTTGAGTTTCAGGTCGCTTTATATTTATCTTGAGTCCCACATCAGTCCGAGTTGCCTTCATGCCAAATCCATTGTCACATGAGGTCTAGTTCTGGTTAGAGTTCTGGTTCTGGTCTGATTTGATGTACTTTAATTTTCATGTCCAACTTGGTTGCATATATGTATATATTGTTTGTCATGTTGCTTCGAGCCAGTTCATGTTGTTCATGTTGCCAGGTCTGCACTTTTAATTTCTAACTTATCATGTCTAACTTGTGTGCCTCTGGTTTGTGTTACATGATTCTTGATATGACTTATGGACGAAGAGGATATATGATTGCAATTGTTTCACTCCTTTTGTTGATGGAGCTTTATTTCTACATGCCATAATTTTAATTTCATGATTGAGAAAGCGTATGTGTTACTATAGTATATACGTTGAATTCATTGTTATGAATGAATTATAATATGTCATGATTAATTGTGTTGCATTGTTGTCATGTACTACACAAAAGATAGATAATTTATGAATAGCATGTTTCCTATATTTTATGAATTAACCCATGATGATGTTTTATTGATTTAGTCAAGGGTTATGTTTGGGTAATTGTGAGGGCGTAATTCTTATAAGGAGAAGAATGCGATGACCCCCAAATTTGACATTGTTAAAATTAAATTAATCAAAATGTATTTTTGATTAAAGGGTGAATTAGGTATCATATATAACTATTGCATAGGTCTTCCCTAGCAAATTAGTTTCAACTATAAATTTGTTAAATTTGGATATACGGTTTGGAAGATAAAAGGTTTGCAAGGTATAAACGATGTGCTTAGCTGTTTCGAGTCAAACTGGCTATACAACATATAACCCAGCTTAACTACTATATAAATAAAGCTAAGGAACTGAAGATATCACGGTCATCTCAATATTTTAGTCTTAATCCCAAAATTTCTTAGTTACCTGCTAATGGAAGATAATTACATCTTATCAAAAAGTGGTTTAAACTATAAAATGTCCAATAACTATCAAATTGTACATAAAAATAATCGTCTCAATGAGGCGAGTTCATGGAAAGTGATCTTTTGTCATATAAACATTGGGATCAACCAAAATTTAGGGTCAAAGATAATAGGGTGTGAAATTAAGCATTAGATTGAGAGCTTCTGAATCAATGACCAATTGCTGAAATTAAAGATGGAGATTGCAGAGCTCGACTAAATGAACTCAAATTTGGACATGAATTGATGAATTGATATTTAGAGCTCAGTTGAAGTTAGAAGGCCACGACAGCGGTCTTAGGAGCAATAGATTTCCACTACGATCATGGGAGGTGGTGGATGCGATCAACGACAGATGCTGAATGGGATTGGTGGTGGTCCCATGCGCTAGTATGATCAGAGGAGAGCAAGTTTTATGGCTAAAGTTGCTTTTGGTGGTGGTTGTGTTGATTTGAGGAAGAATTTAATTTTATATTTTAGCGCTTGAGTTTTTATTAATTACAAATTAAACCCCAAATCTTCAAACCTCTGTAACTTTTTGATACGAACTCTGATTTGTTCGTAGTTTGTTCTATTGGACTTAAGGCAGAATTTTGGATGATTTAACATTTGGTTTGTTAGTTTTGGAGTTGTTTGCAAAAGCATATTAGTATGATTAATTAATTGGATTTAAAAATGTTAAATATATATCCATCGATGAAAATTTACATGTATTGATGAGTTTGATATTATATTAATAATTGTTTGGCTATTACGAACATTTATGTATGTTGTGCCCAAACTTAATTGCTTATTATTGAATACAAAATTACTGTGTGATAAATGTGTAAGCATGATTAATTGTGGGTTTGAATAAAAAATTAATTAACTAAAATAAAGCAGATGAAATTGCGAAATTTGGGAAAGATCGGTAAATAAATGGAAATAAGGTTATTTATTGATTTTCAGCAATATTTGTAAATAATAATGTTTTAATAAATTTTACCAAAACTAAAGTGAAAATTTAGAAATGTTATTATTTTGAATTAAGGAGAAATTCATAAATAATAATAAAAGTCTATTTTAAATTAAAATTTAGAAGTTTGATATTGCTTATAAAATAAAGTAATATTTCATAAATAATAATATGGTTTTTGTAAAGATTTTACTTTTTGAGTAAATGACAACATAACTAATTTTTTGGAACTTATGGAAGAAAATATTACTATTATTATTGTTTGAGTAATAAAACAAAAATATTTTCAAAATGATAATGATAATAATAAGGATATTGTTTCAAAACTATTTTGGGTTAAATAATTAATATTTTAGAAAATAGCGACAAAAAGGATTCTTGCCTAAACTATTATTATTTTTTGAAATGAATAATGATGAATTGTTTTGAAAAATATTAAAGTGGTTTTAAGATACATTATTATTTTAATGTAAAATAATAATATTATTATTTTGAAAATAATTTGATGTAAATTACTATTTTTGATCAAATTATGATGTTTTGAGATATTTGGTGTAATAGATGTATAATAAAATATTTTTGAATTATATTTTCATTTTTCAAGAATTATTATTGTTATGAGATAAAACAAATAAGATGCCTTTATAATAACATTAACAAATGATTTTTATACCTAAGAGGAAATGATAAATACCTTGTTAAAGATGGTTGTAATTCATGTGATTAATTTTCGATATATACTAACGCACATATTTGTTTTATGACGATGGATGAGTACGTGATATTTAACCATTATTACTACCAAGCGATGGTTAGTTAATTAGGGTTTTGGTTATTTGGATGACATAGGTGTTCGTGTTGCAATCGTTGATTGGTTAATACATATTTAATAATTTGATGTTTGTGTTTCTAATCTTTGTCGGTTAGTACACAATTGATGAAATTGATATTGTACTACTAATATGAAGTAATAAGCGCATATTTGATTTATACTTGCATCGATGATTTATTACTAATAGTGGATGACTAATGCATTTTTGAATATATTGTTGTGGTTTGTTTATTAGATGCTTGGATTTGGCATTGAGTATTGTTGGATTTGTGTGATATTTAGTTGTGTATAGTCATTATTATTGATATCACATATTTATGACGATCGATGATCATAACGGAGTAGAATGTATTGTTTCCTGCTTGTGTTGGTTGCATATTTGTTATGGCTGTGCAATGTTATGCATGCCAACAGTATTTAATGCAGGAGAATAGCACTAAACAAAACTATGTGGACGTTCCCAAACGGGTACTGGGTTAGAGTGTACAAGGTAAGGCACAGTCGTAACATTGTTGAATACTTTTTATTTCTTGTGTTTATAAATTTTGCAGGTTGTAATAAAGGAGACGAAAAGGGGTCTGAATGTTGAAAAAATCTATATGTTGCCTACTTAAATTATTTCTCATATACCTTACAAATTGAACAATGATTGACGTATAGAAAGATAAAGATCTATTTTTTATTTTTATTGGGAACTTATGGTTTATTGAGATACGTATTCATTTTTTAGATATATGTATATTTTATTACTTAAATTTTGCAATGAGGGTTTTTATTCTACTTATATTGATTTTGTATTTTTAAATTGTATAACCAACGGTCCAGTATTTTTAATGTCTGAGGTTAATGTGCAAGCGTATTTCGATGGTGTTTGTTACTAATTTTAGATGTTAGAAATAGTGGGTCATCTCGTCCCACCCTCTGTTATGAATTTACCAACATATCATCAATATATACTTTCATTGACTTCCCGATTTGCTCAGAAAACATCTTGTTTATGAGCCTTTGATATGTTATCCCCACGTTCCAAAGATCGAAGGGCATGACTTTATAGTAATAAAGTCCAGCGCTAGTGATGAACGAAGTATGCTCCAAGTTAGGGTCGTGCATTGCAATCTGATTATACCCTAAGTGGGCATCCTTGAAAGTCCATAGTTCATATTTGAAGGTGTCTTCCACAACTTAGTCAATATAAAGTAAAGGGAAGATGTCCCTTAGAAAGGCTTTGTTGTGATCATAGAAGTCGACGCATGTTCCAAGTATCGTTGGACTTGCAAACTTGTACAAAATTAGCCATCTATACTAGATATTTGGAGTTTCTAATGAAATCATTGTTGAGAAGCTTCTCAACCTCTTCTTTTAGAGCTTTACATCTTTCATGGTTGATAGGTCTTCTTATTTGGCAGACTAAATGAACTTGGGGTGATGTTAAGGGCCTGACATACAATGGAGGAATCAATCTCGGTCATGTTCACATGACTCCAAACGAACACATATGTGCTCTATTTGAGGAAACCTTTCAATTTGGCTTTCACACTTGAATACAGCTCTTTGCCAATTTGGACGGTCCAACATATATAATTGGCATCTAAGATAATGGTGTTAAGCTTTGTGGCTAAGCTGTTGTCTTGGTCAATGTCACATATGCGAGGGTACGATATATCATTGTTATTTCTCTCAAATTAAGCTCTGGCTCTCTTTGGTTCAATCATGCATTCTATGAAATCCTCCATCAGAGCAGATGATTATGCTCGAATTTGGGGAGTCTGATCACCTATGGTTCACTCATTTGAGTCCACCTACGTTGAGAGGGGAGGTACGGTTTTTTTGTTGATTCTGGTCTGTTCCATGTTGGTACATGTTCCCATGTCCTAGAGCCAATCGGCCAAGGAGATTGGATCTTCGGTGTTTCTGGCTGAAGCCCTAAAAGAAATGGGTTGTTGTGCTCTCATGCCCTCTCAAAAGAGGAATCATGTTGGGAGATTGTAACAACCCACTGTATCAATCCTCCCATTTAATGGTCGAATTGGTGTTCAAACCAAAAAAAGGGTAAATAATGAATCATTAGGTTTATAATATGAATAAAGAGAATGGTATTCTTGTTAACCAAATTTCCAAGTATAAATACGAATAAGTTATTGCAAGATGGAAATGGACAAGTTATTGCAAGCCAAGAAGATAAAGCCATTACAAGTTCAAGAGATAAGGCTATCGCAAATTGAGAAGAACAAGTTTTCGTAAGATTGAGATGAACAAGCCACACACGTTGAGAAGATAAATCTATCGCAAGTCAAGAAAATAAATCTATTGCAATTCAAGAAGATAAAGTTATTGCAAGTTGAAGCATGAGATTGAGATAAAAAAAGCTATCACAATTAAGTAGATAAATCTATCGCAAGTTGAGAAGAGAAAGCAACCGTAAGTTGAGAAGATAAAGATATCACAAGTTGAGAAGAACAAGTTATCTCAAGATTGAGATTGTACACCTCATATTTAGGAGGGTCCATAATATGGAAAATTAAATTAAAAATAAGTAGATATTATTAAATAGACAAATAAAATAATCTAATTTCAAAAGTTGTTTGGGGGAAATTTTGTTAATTAAGTATGAGACACTTTAATAACTATTTAAATGGACCAAAGGTAATTAGAGCAATTAAAGTTTGCCTTGTTAAAGAAGATAAATAAAATAAGTTTTAGAATATGAAGGATTTGTGTTAGAAGAGATGTACTATGCTAGAAGGGATATTAGCCCAAGCCAAAATCACAAGTGCATTTTCTTTAGCACATCCCCTCATTCCTTACTATTTTCATTTACACAAAAACAAAACTCCCAAAAACTATCAAGGTCGACCACCACTTTTCAACGGGATAGAAGGAAATTAAAGCTAGAAAATTCAAGCTTTCAACTTTAAGGAGATAGCGGACTAAAGCAAGGTTTTCCAAATCGAGGTGAGTATTTTCCTCAAAACCTTCATACTCCATTAGGGTTTGGATTTGCTTTTAAACAAATGTAATTTTTATGTTGATTAACATATTTTGATCCTTAAAGATTGTTTTAATTTTGATTTTGAATTTAAATAAAATAATTAATTCATATTTTAGGGTAATATAATATAATCTTATCTAAAGTCCACAAAAATTTAATATGATGTTTATGATGATGAAATAAAGATGGATTTTTAACTTCATAATTTTTAGAATTAATTTGAAATTTTAATAAATTTTCTAAGTTGAGAAAATAGTTAATTTCAAGAAAATTAATTATTGAAAATAATTATTTTGGCCTGAAATTTTAATATGAGGTAAAATACATTAAACTGGATTTTTGGGATCTTCGCATTAATTTTCGATTTTATATTAATTAATTGGCTAAGCAAAGAAGTAATTTATTAAAGATAATTAATTAATAAATGGAGAATGTAGTTAGCCAATTCTAAAAACAGAATCGCAAAAAATAGATCAACCAATGAGAATTCGATCCAAATGAGATTTGGTGTAAAGTAACTACTTAATAAGGCAATAAATCAGTTTTTAATGAGTACGCCATCTCAATGTGCGATGGCTAGCAGAATCAACACATGATAGCAATTTTTGCTATCAACATGTGACAACACTTAGGCTATCAACCTGCAGTGACTTTGGAAAAGTTAATATGCAAAAGCTCCTTTGAGCTCGAAAGCCGATGTGTGAAGGCCTAAGGAAGTCCACATGCGATAACTACTTAGAGTAAACATGCGACAACTATGGAGTGTCTACTCTCGATAACCCAAGGAGTATCAACACGCGATAACTTGAGAAGCTATTAACATGTGACAACTATCTGTGATCACCACGTGGTAGCTTCAGAAGCTATCAACATGTGAAGGCTCATTTGAGCTCAACACTCGATAGCTATGAATTTGCCATAGCTTTGTGTTATTCAATGCGCAATGGCTATAGAATAGTCAATATGCAATATATACGATCAACATCGGAAGGCTATGGGATAATCAATATGGAACAGTTAAGGTCGACTTACGATGGCTTGAGAAGCCATATTTTTCTAGGTTAAATAAGAAATACTTAGTGCACTTTTAAATATAGTTTCCAAGTGTTAATGAACTATTTCATAGGGATGAAATAAATAAGGATTTTAAAAGTTAAACTTGTGTTAGTTTAGTTTGAAACGGAGGATGGCTTAGAGTAGCTAATAAATGATAGTGCATCATTTAATCAAAGATAAAGATGGTTTATCTAAAGGAAGTGTTAGGGTACTTTATAAATGAATAAAAGAAAGGGGTTGAACTCTGATCATAAATATATACCGGCTCATAGATTTATTGGATGATGGAGTGCCTTCTCTATTAGTCTAAAGTGCAATGGAATATGGTAGGTTCCAAGATAGGGTTCAACCCTAAAATAATTATAAACTCTAAATGGAAGCTATGGCAAGATGACGTGGTAGGGGCCAAAATATCAAGGTGGTGAAGCAATAAAAATAAATAAATTGACAATGTGAACGATATCTACTCAGGGACTAAGAGGGAATATTGACACTTAGTAAGGATGTGTACTAGGATGTATAAGGGTGCTTACATTTAACGTCTTAGGAGAGTCAAGGTGGCTCCTATTGGTGGAATGAGTGGCCATTTCATTCGACAATATTACTCAAGGAAAGAAAAATTAGTGATAAACAACCTAGGGAGGCAACCACTAAAGTAAGTTAATGACGACTAAAAGATGAACATCTAAAACAAGAGATCATGTGATGTTTAAATGGATGATGGATGATTGGATAATTTGGTTCAAGAATGTATGTTAATTATAGGGTATACGTTATTGGAATTGGAAATACAAATATGATATGGTTCATAATTGGATTATAAGTGTAGGGTACATTTATAGATTAAATGAAATGCACATGGTTGCTTTTGATGTAATGCTTGTGTACATGTTATGATGTGATTACTATAACGAGAAAGTGAGGGGAGACCCTTTTCGTGCTATAGTGGAATTGTTTCACTATGATTGTTTAGAGTAAGATTTTACTCATACCAGACTTTATTTTCGATCCATGTTTGTATTATTTTCCATAAACTCACTGGACTCATTTGAGTAGGCTAGGTTTATGGATTAGGCATGTATATTTTGGATGGGCGAATAAAGATTCTAAAGACGAAGCATGCGACTTATTTAGCCAATAAAAGACACTTTTGAAAATTCCACGGTGTAAAACTAGGAATTATAACTGGTTATGTGTCATGTTGGCTTCTATACACATCGAACGCGATATTACTCTATTTTCTTATTGTATATACCTCTACAGAAGAATAAAAGGGGTTAACGATGATGTTATGAATCTTGAGAAAAAAAATCCAATTTTTGTAATGGAAATTTATTTAGCTACTCTGTTTACATAGCGTTGTGCAAAATAATACTAAACTCGCTTTGCCGCTTGAAAATGATTCTAACGATGACTACAGTATCATCAGTGTCCTTTTTTAGGTCTCGAAGTGGGATATTACAATATGGTATCAAAGATAAGGTTAGAGGAACACCTAAGTAAAATAGAGCTAAGTAGAAACTATTTGATAGAAAACAAACACCTTGGGGAGGATATACGCTACATATAACATACTTGTATTTTAATATGGATATATAACAGAATATATCTACCCATTTACCATTAATCTCACTCTCATTACATTCGTTTTTATGAACCCTTGGTTATGAAAAAGGCAAGAATGGACCTATGTAACCAACATTTGACTATAGGAAGCATTAGTGCAAACCCTAGAAGAGGAATTGATAGTACGCAAACTAATGGTCGCAAAGGAGAGGCGATCTCGGAAGTTCATATTAAAGTCAGTACTTAAGTTCCAGCCTAGTCGAAGGAGGAATGAAAATGAATCCTTTATTATGCCAATTTATGACGAATATGATGAGGTAACAACTAGTGGGAGTTGTTAAGCCGAGACAAGTTGTGCTAAGAGAAGCATACTTTTCTAAGATGAACAAGGAATTCAAGAGTTGTGGAGGAAAGGAGTTCGTAGGGAAGGAGTCTGCTTTGGATGTGTTGAATTTGTTGAAACTGAGTGAATGAATCTTTGGAAACTTTGGGTATGAAAATGCTCAAAAAAGGAGGTTGGCTTCTTGTTTTCTACAAGATAATGCATTGGACCAGTGGGAGGCTATGATTGCTTAATTCCCAAAAAAGGAGGTAATTTGGGAGTTGTTTAAGGGGCGGTTTGAACCATTGTTTATCTCCAAATCACACAGGAGTGCACCATATATGGAGTTCCTTGACTTAATGGAGGGAGAGACGACATTGGAAAAGTATATCCACCGTTTTAATGCTTTTTCAAAGTATGGAAGGGAGCATTTCAACACTCCACTGAAGAAGAATGAGAAGTTCATAGTATGTCCGAGGAAGGGGCCGGATCACAAGATGATGGCTCATTTGTTGGCTCCTTTCGTTATAGTGGTGGAAATGGCGAGACAATATGACTACTTATTTCAAAAAGAGGGAAAAGAAATGTTTAGCGCAAAGAAGGGAAGAAGAAAAAATACAATCTGTATAAAAAGGGCGGAAATATCAAAAAGGGGAAAGGCATCTAATAGGGAGCTTAGATGCCAAATATGGTAGATGTTACTTGCTTTAACTAGGTCAGTAGGGGCACTACTCCACTAAGTGTACCCAGCCAGAGTAAAAGGATAGTGCCAAGTGCTTTATTTGTAATAGGCCTGGCTATAAAAAAAGAGATTGCTTAGAAGCAAAGCAGGCTAAGATTTATGCTTTGGAAGGACCTTTGTCTCTACCGACCGCTAATGAGAAAGGGAAGGGTATGCTCGGAGGTATAATTTTGGTTCAAGTATATCAGTTTGAGTTTTTTTGATATTCGTACTACTCACTCTTTCATTTCAAGAGATTTGGTTGATAGGTTAGAGTTAAGAACTACATATTTTACTACGTCCCTACGTGTGGTTAATTTGATCTATGGGTATGCTACTCTCGAATTAAGAGGCACTGACCTTGAGTTTGACTTGTGTGGAATTTTGTTTGTTTGCGAATCATATGTGTTTACCTTCATAGGGTACATGGTAAATTTGGGTATGGATTGAGTGGTGCATAATGACACTAGGAACTATTATGCAGACAGAATATCGCCTTACAGAATCCAAGAGGTGGAGAGAGAATTCTAATAGTACTGAATGTAGTGAAGGAGAAGTTGGATCTGATGTTATGTTCCATAGAAGATGATAATGAGATCCGTAGGGTACTGGTTGTTGAGGAATTTGTAGATGTTATCGAACCTGTAAAGGGGTTACTGCTAAGAAGGACAATCGAGTTTCGTATAGACTTAATACCAGTAGCATAGCCTATTAGTAGACCACTTAGTAGAATGCCGCCTAAGGAGAAGGAATAATTAAAGAAGCAACTAGTGGAAATTTAGGATAAAAGATTTATTAGGCTTAGTAGTTCATAATGGGGAGCATCCGTAGTATTCGTAAAGAAGTCGGATGAATCTTTATGATGCGCATTGATCATCAGAAGCTGAATGAGTTGACAATAAAAAATCATTATTCTTTGCCTAGAATAGATGAACTTTTTTTATCAGTTAAGTGGAACTCATGTGTTTTCGCAACTAGATTTGGTGATGGGGTTCCATTAACAAAGAGTAGCAGAAGATATTATTCCATTGACCATGCTACAAACAAGATACGGCTCATATGAATGGTTAGTGATGTCGGTTAGACTGGTCAATGCCCCCCGTTTTTTATAGATCTTATAAACTGTATATTTCATGATCAGTTGGATAGATTTTTTTTGGCATTATTCAATGATATCTTGGTATATTCTAAAGATGAGGGAGACCATGAAGTCCATCTTAGATCGGTGTTGAAGATGTTGAGACAACACAAGTTAAAGGTGAAGTTTTCAAAATGCCTCTTTTTGGAAACGGGAGGCTAAGTTTCTTGGACATATTGTGTCAAGGAATAGATTGGCCATGGATCCATCGAAGATAGATACTATTAATGGTTAGTAGAGACCAGAGATGATCATAGAGATGTGAAGTTTCTTAGGTTTGGCTTGCTAATACCATAGATTCATCAAAGATTTCTCACGTATGTAGCACACTTGACCAAGTTGACTAGGAAGAATGAGAAGTTTGTTTGGACCAATAAATGTGAAGGGTCATTTTAGGATTCGAAGAAGTTATTAAGAAAGCTCATATCCTGATTGTGCTTGAATGGAATCGGGAGTTGGTAGTGAACACCAATGCTTATGGAATGGATCTAGGAGTAGTATTGATGCAAAGAGGGCAAGTGATAGCATACGCGTTAAGGCAACTGAGGCCGCATGAGATTAGGTATCCAACTTATGACTTAGAGTTGGTAGTAGTGGTGTTCGATTGAAGATTTGGAGACGCTACTTATTGGGAGAGGAGTTTGAGTTGTATATGGACAACAAATCTCTTATGTATATATTTCTCAGAAAAAGTTGAATATGAGGCAACAGAGCTGGCTATAATTATTGGCCGTATATGAATTTGGGATAGGATATACGCTAGGAAAAGGAACAACGATGTCGATGCTCTAAGTGGGGAGCATTAAAATGGAGTGTTAGCCATATTTTGAGAATGGAAGACATCAGAGATGTTTGCCTCTTGTAGAGTGTATTATAGGTAGAATACAGGATCGAGTAGAGATCCGAGTGTGTTAGCAAGTTTGGAGGTACGTATCGCACTTGTGAATAGGATTGCTGCATGGTAGAGCGAGGATCCACTAATTGTCGAAAGGATTAGGAGACCAGAGGTCAGGGCATATATTAAGGATCTAAAAGGATTCGAGATAGACTTGAAGGGATGGCTTAAAGAGAAAGGAAGAACATGTGTTCTAGATGTAGGAGCCTTCAGAAAGAAATTTGGGAGTAAAGTCATCGGTCGAAGTTTACACCTTATCCCGGAGGCACAAGATGTACCATGATATAAAGAGCTTCTTTTAGGAGAGGATGAAGAGAGACATAAGAGAATGTGTGAAGAGGTGCTTAACCTATCAACAAGTGAAAGCTGAGCAGTAGAAGTCGAGCGGTTTACTTCAACCATTAGAAGTACCAACTAGGAAGTAGGATTCCGTTTCTATGGATTCCGTTGATGGGTTGCCAAGGTCGAGGATGGGAAATGATAGCATTTGGGTAATAGTCAATAGATTGAGTACGGGTGTCTACTTTATCACGGTAAAGTCGACAAGAACGACAACTAACTTATTGAAGCTATATATAAAGAATGTGGTGAGACTGCATGGAATTCTGAGCGATATCGTTAATGATGGAGACTTTTATTCACTAGTAAATTCTGAAGAAGTTTGGTTAGTGCATTGGATACAAAGGTGAACTTGAGTATGACTTACCACCCATAAACTGATGGTCAAACCGAGAGGGTGAACCACGTACTCGAGGATTTGCTTAAAGCATGTGTTTTGGATTTCAGATGATCTTGGAAATACCATTTTCATCTAGTAGAGTTTACCGCAATAATAGTTACCAATCGAGTATCGAAACGACACCGTTGGGGCACTATATGGTAGACCATGTAAGTCACAAGTTTGTTGGTTGGACACAAGGGATCGATTTAGTAAGAGATGCACTAAGAAGGTAGAGTGGATTTGTGCCAGGATGAAGACAGTGCAATTACGGTGGAAGAGTTATGCCGATAAGTGAAGGAAAGAGCTTGAGTTCGCTGTAGGAGATTATGTGATTGTGAAGGTTTCTTTGATGCAAGGATTTATGTGCTTTTAGAGGGCTGGGAAGTTGGCATCTAGATATGTAGGACCATTTACAATGATTGAGAGCATTGGTAAACTCGCTAATAGGGTCGATTTACCAAGCAGTTTAGCTGGTGTGCACAAGAAATTTCATATATTGCACTTGAAGAAATGTGTGCACGACCGAAATTCGATAATGAAATCAAGGGTGATAGATGATTTAATTATAGAGCCAGATTTTTCATATGTGAGACGATCGAAAGAGATTGCAGGTTGTGATACGAAGGAGTTAAAGAATAAAGTTATCGGACTTGTTCATGTCCAGTGATGATGACAGAGACAATTGTACATAGCAGATTGAGGTAGGATTATGAATATTTATCCCGAATTTTTCTAAACATTCATGGTTATAGCATGGTGCTTTTTTTTCTATTGTATGAACTATATGGTATTAGTGTATTCATGTTACGATATGATTGTGTGTTAATAGTTGCACTAATACATTTTGCTTGATGATTGATGGTTTACAATAGTAGGGTACTAGTGCAATCTTTTGTACTTGCATGTAATTATATGATGATGACTTTACACTTTCAGAGTGTTGGTGTAAATTTTATTTTTCCATATTGAAATTTTAGGGTTAAAGTTTTTATAACGAGGGGAGATTATAACACCCCATATTTGGAAGAGCCTATAATATTCGAAATTAAATTAATAAGAAGAAGATATCCTCAAAGAGATGAATAAAATAATCTTATTTCAAAAGTTGCCCAAGGGAAATTTGGTTAATTAAGCGTGGGACACTTTAAAAGTTAATTATATGGATCAAGAGTAACTATACAAAATATTGGCCTTGGTGATGAAGATAAATAAAGTAAGTTTTAGAATGAGAAAGATTTGTGTTAGGAGAGATGCATTGGTGAGACTGGGCTAAAAAGGATATTAGCCAATGCCAAAATCACTAGTCCATTTCCATTAGCCATATCCCCTCATTCCTTACTATTTTCATTTATACATAACAAAACTCCCAAAACCTATCATGGTTGGCCACCACTTTTAAAAAGGAGAAGAAGAAATTCGAGGTAGAAGAATTCAAGCTTTCAACTTTAAGGAGAAAGATGATTAAAGCAAGGTTTTAACTAAGGTTTTCCAAATTAAGGTGAGTAATGTTTTTTTCTAAATTCTTCCTAACCCTTTAGGGTTCAGATTTGCTTCGAAGTGAATGTTCTTATGTCGATCGAGATGTTTGGACGCTTAAACGTTGTTTTGATTACGGTTTGGATTTTATATAAAATGATTTTATTTATATTTTAGGGTAAAACATGATCTACTTTATCTAAAGTCCATGAAAATTTGATATGATGTGTGTAATGATGAACTAAAGATAGATTTCTAATTTCACTATTTTTGGAATTAATTTGCAAATTTATGAATTTTTTAAGTTGAGAAAACGGTTGATTTCAGAAAAATTAATTGTTAAAAATAATTAAATTAATTATTTTAACCTAAAAGTTTTTGATATGAGGTAACAATATGTTAAATTGGATTTCTGATGAGTTTTGGGATTTTTTTCCATTAATTTTCGATTTTATATGGATTAACTGGATAAGCAAAGAAGTAATTAATTAAAGATAAGTAATTAATAAATGATGATGCAGTTAGTCAATTTTGAAAAGAAATAAAACAACCAATAAGAAGTCGATACTAAATGAGATTTGGTATAAATTAACTACTTAATAAGATAGTAAATTATTAGGAGCATGCTATTTCAATGTGTGATGCTTATCAAAATCAATGCATGATAGCTATTTCAACTGTCAACATACGATAATACTTAGGCTATCAACCCATGATGGCTTTGGGAAAATCAACATGCGAAAGATCCTTTAAGCTCGAAAGCTCAAGGTACAAAGGCTTAAGGAAGTCAACATGTGACAGCTACTTGGAGTCAACATGCGATAACTATGGAGTGTCAACTCTTGATAACCCAAGGAGGCTCAACACGTTATAGCTTAGGAAGTTATCAACATGCAACAACTACCAAGGGTCAACATGCGATAGCTTGGGAAGCTATCAATACGTGAAGGCTCATTTAAGATTAACACTCAATCACTATCAATTTGCAATAGCTTTGCAATGTTCAACTGTGGTGGCTATAGGATAGTCGATATGCGACAGCTACACACAATATGCGAAGGCTATGGGATAGTCAATATGCGCTAGTTAATGATGACTTATGATGGCTTGGAAAGCCATGTTTTTCTAAGTTAGATAAAAAATACTCAGAGCACTTTGAACTATTTCATAGGGATGAAATAAAGAAGGAGTTTACAAGTTAAAATCATTTTAACTTATCTTCGAAATGGAAAATAGCTTAGAGAAGCTAATAAATGATAGGGTACCATTTAATCAAAGATAAAGATGGTTTATCTAAAGGAAGTGTATGATACACTGTAAATGAACAAAAGAAAGGGGTTGACTATGATCGTAAAAGTATTTCGATCGATGGAGTTATTAGATAGCAAGCTACCTTGACTATTAGTCTAATGTCCATTGGTATATGATAGGGTGCCATGATTGGGTTCATTCCTAAAAGATTTATAAACTCTGAAAGGGAGTTATGGAAGGGTGTCAAAACATCAAGGTGGTGTTATAAAAAAATCGACGACTTTAACGATAATGGTTCAAGGACTAAGAGGGGCTATTGACACATAGTAAGGATGCTTACTAGAATGTATTCGTAGTACTTACATTCAACCTCTTAAGAGAGTCTAGGTGGCTCTAGTCATGATGGTCTCATTGGTGGAAAGAGTAGCCATTTCATTAGGTGACATTGTTCGAGAAAAGATAAATTAGTGATAGACAGATATAGGGAGGCAATCACTAAAATAAGTTAATGATAACTTAAAGATGAACACCTAAAATAAGAGAATAAGTGATGTTTGAATGGATGATGGATGATGGATGATTGAATGATTTGGTTCAATAAATTATGCCAAATATAGGGTACTTCATTAGATTGGCAATATAAATATGACATGGTTCATAATTGGTAGGGTACGCTTATGGATTAAATGAAATGCGCATGGTTTCTTTTGATGTGTTGATTATGAATGTTATGATGTGATTACTACAACAAGAAAGTGAGGGGAAAACCCATTCCACGCTACAACAACGTGGTCTCAATATGATTGTTTATGGTAAGATTTTACTTATATTAGACTTTATATCTGATCCGTATTTTTATTATACCCATAAACTCATGTGTACTCATTCATGTAGTCTTACCTGTGAGTTTATGGAATTGACAGGTATCTTTTGGATGGACAAATAAAGATTCCAAAGACAAAGCATGAGGCTTGTCTAGATAATAAATGATATTTTGAAAATTTATGTAAAACCAAGAATTATAATTGGTTAGGTGTCATATTGGCATATTCATATGTCATACATGACACTATTGTATTTTCTTATTGTATATACCCTATGGAGGAAATGAAAAGGGTTAATGATAGCGTAATGAATCTTGTAAAATAATTAATTTGTGCAATGAAAATTTATTCAGCTATTCTATTTTACTTAGCGTTGTGCAAAATAATAATGAACTCATTTTTTCGCTTGAAAAATGATTTTGATAATGACTGTAGCATCACTGACATCCATTTTTAGGTCCCGAAGTGAGCGATGTTACAGAGATTTATCGCAAGTTGAGAAGAGCAAGTTATCGCAAAATTGAGATGAACAAGCTATCGCAAGTTAAGAAAATGAAACTGTCCCAAGTTGAGAATAAGCAAACTATCTCATAATGAAAAAATAAAGCTATTGATGTTGAGAATTTCCAAGATATCACATATTGAGAAAATAAAGCTATTACTAGTTTTGAGGATGGTTAAGCTATTGCAAATTAAGAAGAGTAGAACGATGGCATGATGAGAAGAATAAACTACCACAGATTAATAATGCCAAAGCTATAGCATGCCGGAGGAAGTGTTATTGCATGTTGAGAAAACTGCTAGAAAACAGCATTCTACCTAGTCAGGTGGCAATTCTCAATGGGTCCAAACAAGTCATGTGATCATGAAAATATCAAGAGTGAATTGTGTCATATCAAATCAACAACGTGCCATGTCAGCCAAATATCAACCGTTCATCTCCTATGAGTGCCACATGTCAAAGATCTAAAGGTCCATTTTGTCTATAAACAAGTATGAACCTCCTACTATGAAAGAGATCCTAAACTAGTCTTCTTCCTCATTTTCATTTTGTAAATTCGAGCTTGATTTTGGAACATTAATGGCCACCTAGGTCAAATTGTAATTGAGACTATAATGGAGGACTTTGACATTTGACTATTTGGTCATTTACTTATTTGAATACGAAATTATGAACATGCTTTCCTAAGGACTTACCCCCTTGCCTAAGCACTCTTGAAATTTCTATCCCGCATAAGGTTTGAATATAAGTTAAGCCTAATTCCCGAACTAACCTTATTGGGTTTTCACTAAGCATTAAACTCAAGGATCAATTTTGTCTTCTCTTAGAAGTTCCATTATGAACATTTCACAACAAGGATCTTCAAAGCCAAATTTAGCTTTTTCACACTTTCGTCAAATCATCCCTCCATATAATGAGGTATAGGTGTTGAACTTAAGGAACTTAGCCTTACAGAATTTAGCAGATAAAGGAAGGTTGCACAATATGATCTAAACAGATGGAGCTTGAACCCATTTCATATAAGAGAAAAGATGATTTTCTCTTTGGCATTAAGACTAGAAGAAGAAGGACCCATTCAGGGGCTTTGAAAAGTTAAGATTATGAGGAATGACCCCTTTTCCCAATACAAATGGTTATCTAATCTCAATCCAAAGAAACCATATTTAAAAAAGAATTGAACTGTCACTTTGACCGGTTTTCTCGAAATTGGGAAAGCACGGTCAATCAACCCTTTAGAGAAAAAAAATAGCGCCATATGATCTTTAAAAGAAAATCAAGGACATATGAAGAAGAACTATTAACTCCCTAAAAGAAGCATATGAACGAGTGGGAAAATTGTACCGTTGGGAGAATTAAGGTTAAAATAACCACTCCTCTTTTTTTCTACCAAGAAGAAGTTTATTTGCTCGCAAAGGAGAGATTGGATTATTGATCCCTTAAGAAAAGTATGAAAAGGAAAGAAGAACCTAAAGGAGGAGAACATTGCTATTACCATAAGAAAAATGGGCGCCAGAATAATGATTATAGAGCACTAGCTGAGATCATAATATATTATGTAAGATGATGAAAACTACAAGAATTTGTTAGGCAAAACTTATGCAAAGAAAATCATTTAATTTTATAACTAACTATAGTTCCATTGGTCCTACCTCCAGGCAAGGCCAAGGCAACCATCCAAATATTGATTGTCAAACCAAGCCCTTGCTACCACCTTGAGGCTTGGCCAAAGCAACCATTGATAAAATGATGGTCAATTGAACCTTTGGTCTCGCTTCTACACTTGGCCAAAGCAAACGTCTAATGAATGATGGTCAAATTAAGCCTTTGGTTTCACTTCTACGTCTGATCAAACCAACCATCCAAAGAGTGATGGTCAACTTACATCTCTAGTCTCGCTTCTACATACGGCTAGAGCACCCATCCAAAGAATGATGGTCAAACTGAGCCTTTGGTCCCCCTTAAGGCTTGGCCTAAGAGCTCGTCCAAAGGGTGATGGTCAGTTGAAGTCCTTTGTCCATTTCCAATTTTGGCAAAAGCATTCATCCAAAGAGTGGTGGTCAATCAAAAGCCCTCGGTCTCCTTTTCGAGTTTGATCAAAGTAATCATCTAAGGAACAATGGTTAATAAATCTTATCAAAGGATATCCAACCAAAGATGTAGATGATGTATAAAAGATTTAAAAGGATTCAGACAATTATATCAAGAAACGCTAGAGGTAAACAATCGACCACAAAACTGGTATGCAAAAAGGTACGGATAAATATTTCACAAAAATACATTTACACATGGAAATTAAGATTTTGATATTATAAATTATGTTTATCACTAATCATCCAAATAGGATCTCTTCTAAATTGATAAAAATTACTTTTACAATCACAATACCCTATAGCTTATGGTTCGAGAAGGTGCGAAATTGGGTATTGTTGATCTATTCATCTTTTCCTTTTGCCTCAAACGTCCAAAACACATAAATGAATCTCACTCATTGAACATATACTTTTATATAGAATAGGAGGTCCATCGATGCCTTTAAGAACATCCGAACATCCATACATAAATAAGTGTTGGTATCTCTGATAACTTTAAGCTACGGCTTTTCTTAATTAAGAATATCTTTCTAGACCTAAAAATGAATAGTAAAATTTTAATTCGAATGCTATTATAATCTCAATCAAATACTCTACTAAAGAATCAAGTTAATAAACCCAAGATATAAAGAATTGCATCAAATTTAGTTGATCAATAAGTCCATTTACCTCCTTTACCAAAATCTCCACCGTAGAAGGAAGATACACAATATGTTTATCGTCATAAGTAAATATTCATTTAATTTCTTCTCCTTCCGACAAATGACGTCCAGAGCATCGATTGAGTCAAGCTGAGTAGCTATCGCTCATTCATAAATCTTATTGGCACTCTTCAATTGATAAATCTAACAGGATAATTTCTTACCATCAATCTTTAACTTTTGTGCCTTTAAGGTAACCTTGTTCTTTTCGCCTTCGAGATTATCTATCTAAAGATAGAGATTATATAACTTATTAAGAAATTTTTTATTCTAATATTCTTTTAGCTCACAATAGCATTCGAACTTAAATGATATCCTAATCTAGCTAATTTGCATGATTCGTCCCTAGAAGTGGTAGAAACCGATGGTGGAACAGAGGAACCACTCCTACTTATTAAATGACCACGTAATGAAGAGGATATTCACAATGAAGTTTTCTTAGAAGGCTGGGCTGGAGTGGAAGTCCTGTCTTACCTTTAATTAAAATAAGCTTATAAGATTGTCATTCATTTATGAACTTCAGTAGATTAGTCTCTAAGTCAAATATGCATTGATTGAGCCAAGCAATTTTTGCATCATATTCAAGTTGTTGAGGGTGAACCCCTACGTTAAGTTTCTCTATCAACTCCTAAATTTCTCTATCTTTGGACGAAACCATCTTTTAAGTTCAATAATCATTTCTTAAGAAGCCTTAAAGGTGGATTTCAAATGCTTATATTTATCATACCACTTGTTTGCTTTATAATTATCAATTAAAGATAACCCAAGAACACTCCAGGTAGGGAAATTCTTCAAGCGTTAAGCTAGGTTAGGGATATAAATAAAATTCTTTATCCTATGAAATTACAGGCAATTCTTCACCTATCTTATGAGGCTAGGAAGTAAATAAACCAGAACAGGAAATAAAAGTCAAGATGAATATGCAAAAATTACGGTAACGTAAATAAAATTCTTCATTAATCATATGAAGTTACAAGCAATTCTATTACATCCAAAATAAGGCCAAAAGGCATTTCATGATCAACTCTTAAACTTTGAAATAGCATCCTGAATTTTATGATGAGACAAGCGGAAACAAGGAAAGTAACTATAAAGGGAATTTAACCACTAGAAGGAGTGTTAATAAGAGGAAAATTTCGATGAACTCATTCTTTGGAGGGAGGATTAGTTTCGACACACCATAACTTTGCATACTTAGTTCGAATCTCATGAAGAAAGTAATTCTTCATCTCCTAGGAAACTAAAATCGAAGTTTGGAAACTATGGGTATATCTAATGAAGATCGCAAAGGAAGCAGTATTTGACTAAGCGAGGCTTTGAAATCGTGAAAAGATTTTCTTTGAAATTTCTCTTTAACTTAACCAATTTTTATAAAAAAAACTTTAGGAGTAGGAGAAAAAGGAGAAAAGGTACAGATCTAGAAGCAAGCTTGCATACTAAGGGAAAGTTAAAACTTGAGAACCAAACCACGATACTAGCAATAAGAAATCAATGTTATATAAGAACGCAAATTTTCATTATACAACAAAAATTACATAAGTTCATTAGAATGAATCCTTTGTGATATTCAGAAATAGATCCATCCTTTTTATATTTAACTTTGTCTAGGGGAATAAGTTGACATCAAAGGGACAATATTGAAGGAATCGGGCCAGCCAGAAGCATGTGAAATAGGTAAATTTCAATTTTTTTCTATTTTGGAACCAATGGTCCTACAAAGTCTAAAGAGTTTATTAGATCTAATCTAATATAACTGTGAATAAAATCTTATTTTATTTATTTTGTTTATAAATGGAGTCTTAATTTTGTTTCAATTTTGGTCAGTACGACATTATATAAAATGGAGTATGTCAAATATACTGTTGTATGTATGTGTGTGTAAAAGTTACTTGTTAAAGTTAATTTGAAAAAGGAAAACTTTTGATTCTCTCTCTTAAACTTATTTAAGTAATAAAGGGAAGATTTTTTTTATTGCGAGAGAAAAATATTTCATTTCTCCCTCTTTAATTAAATTTATTGATTTATTAAATGACATATATGACCATATTTATACTTATTATATATAATGAGCATATCCAAATATATTCTAGTACAAAGTATGTATGTGCAAAATACAAATAGTGTACATGGCCAATGTGACAGTATATAGGTGATGTGTTTACACCGCAATAGACCTATTTGTCTTTTATATATGCCTTTATTGTCCATAGTTTTGATATATATATATATATATATATTGAAAATTGGTTCCTTTTATTAACGTATAAGAACCCTAGATGGTTCGTCATCTTAAAAAACCCTTTCAGAGTAGTGGGAAAGAGAGTACGATGCCATATAGTCTACTAGTACATACCAATTCATATAGTGTATCCACTATTACAATTTAGTAGAATAATATACATGATAAAACAAAGCCCAGCCCAATATTCATCCTTATAACTCCAAATCCTATTTGGAGAGAACAGGGCGCCATTTTTATCTCCTCAACTGGCTTCGTTTCTTCTTCCTATTTATTCAGCCTGCATCATTGAGATATATTCCCCATTTTTCTAAGATTTATACACTTCTGGCACATCATCTCGTCTTCTCTTTTGATTTCATGATAATATATGTGATTTCTGCTTGAATAAGTTTCAATCTCTGTATCTTATTTGTACTTTATGCTCAAAAATCCTCTTGTTTCATTCATCCCAGAAATGATAGGTTGTTGTGACTGGATAACATGTTGCGAGCTAGCTGATCTGGTCTATAGATTGAAAATTAGATCTGATCATGCTGATTTCATCTTCAATATTCAGGGAGTCACTATTTGTAAATATATTTAACTTTAGTTTCATGAGTGTCCAAATATATCTATTATATATGCAGTTGAAAAATAAGCTGTTTATACTTTTTGATTTTTCGTTGCATAGCACTCACTGCTCATCACATTCCACACCCCATTGCCGTAATCTATATTTTGTGTTAATTTTGCCTAACATAACTATGTAGGCACAACATGAAATTTTCTTGCCATTTATGATATTCTAGATCACGGAACACAATTACATTGGTCATATCTATATCTACACGGTAACTATGTTTTAGAGAATGAAAATAATTATTGCCCACACCATTCCCAATGGGAATGAAAATAATTATTGCTAGAAGTATTCCATTAAACTTCAAGCTTATGTTTATTGATGTGATATATATCCTACCTCAAAAAGTATACTAAAGTTTACTATTAATCCATGGTTCTGTCCAATGTAGAGTATTGTTACCATTAACAATAACCCTTTTAATACATTTCATGCTTTCAACCCTATGTTTAATCATATTTTTCATGATGCATGACATATTGTTGTTGTACTATAACTGCCGAAAGTATTATGTTTGCAATATTTATTTTGCATCCATTGAGACCAAATGTTAATGTACTTGCCAAATTAGTTTCAAACACGTAGTGATTTCGAGTTTCTAAAAAACTTTCAGGCCAATGCCCTCTTTTAATTGTGGTGTGTACGGTTACTCCATGCAATTTTGTGTTTTTCCCTCCCCAGAAAAATTTAGCACATAGAGTGTCTAATTTATCGAATGTAGCAATTGGCAATAGACTAATAGCCAATATAGGACTATTGGAGTGCTAACTGTGTGAGTAAGTTTTGCTCTGCCTGCCATGGAGAGTAATTTGATGTCCCAATCATCAAAATATGTTTAATATTCTTTGAAATAATGTAGTACATTCAAAATAATGTAAATAGTCAGTAGATAGAGGGACCCCCAAATACTTTACTTGTAAAGATGATTCATGCAGTTGTAAAATTTCCAGTATATCATTCTTATACAACTAGTACTAAAATACACTTTAGTTTTCATCTGACTTAAACTCAAACCTACTGTTGTGCCCAAACTTTCAATAATATCTTTGATGCTTTGTGCACATTTTATATCAACTGTTGTAAATAGCATAACATCGCCAACATATAATAAGTGAGACATACAAGATTGGATTTTGTTGATAGGCATGATATCTTTCTTTCTTATTCCTGCTTCTAGTATTCCATAGCAATGCAAACAAGTTAAAGGGACAAGGGATCCCCTTGTCTTAGTCCTTCCGTTGGAGAGATATAATTGTGTGGTTACACACGCACATATATGTATGTTGGAATTAAGTTTTGACTGTTTTGTATGTTTCAAAACTTAAACTAACAATAATAAATCTCTTTTAATCAAGGAAGGGTTTAAAATTAAATTTTAAATTTTTACAAAAAATCCATTTTATGAACTTTGAGTTAAAATAACACAAACAAACACACACACACGTGTGTGTATTAATTGCAAACTATGTTTTAAATTTGGAAATATCACATACATACATATATATGTGATTATATGTGTGTGTAAACTTTGTAAAATGATATATGTTATGAAATTAGAGTAACATATTGAATCCTAACTTTAGTTGGAGATGGGCTAAAAAGATTTATGATGTTTTGCACAGAAGTCCAATGATGCTTTTTCTTTATTTAAAACAACTTTTAAACAAAAGTAAACAATAAATAAATCATTAAATTCAAAACAACAAATTGTATGATATGTATTCAATTTCCAAAGTGATTTATAATAAAAAAAACATAAGTAGTTTATTCATGTTTGTATAAATAGTGCATGTAATAAAAAAATATTTATAGTACACAATTTCCCCTAGTGCATACCCCTAACCCTTTCACTTTTAGCATTGTCCTTCCCTAGCATCCATCATTAAGCAGCCTCTCTATAAGTTGTTGCATCCAAAGCACAATTATTACAACATCGAAGCATTCTTTCATGCTAATTTCATTCCTATATAGCATAGAATCCCACCTATCTCAGTTAACTATGTATAACTTTATTTGCTGGCTATTCAAACTTGATTTCGGTTGGCATTACCACACTTCAAAAGAGGTTTCAACAATGCCTCTGACTTGAGTTTTGTCACATTACTATTATTCCTCACCTCAACTACATACACTACAACCATTTAGAAATTTGTTGCAGATTCACTTATTAAGCAACCAATCATATCAAACACGTAGCTATCAACCACATAGCTATTTTAGTCACACTACACCTTAAAATTTTTGGCAACAATATCGTATATACTTCAGTTTCATTCTCTCCAACCACACACCATATGATTTTTGTACCTTCTGTTCATAGTAGCAAGCTGGCTGCATTTTGATGCATCGTTGCAGCACAACACTTTTGGAAGCCAATTTACTTCATCCAATTCATTCATTTATACTAATTTTGTTTTGTTTTTATCTCTTTTGACTATCATCTTTGAGATGATCTTATAATTTATATTCATCTCCATCTGCTTATTTAATGTCACACATCAGGCTTGTTGATGGTTTTTCGGTTTTTCAATATTTTAAATAACAAGTGCACTCCTCACAACGAGGACCCCTCTTTTACCCAAAAGAAATGTTCTTATGGAATGTGGTATATGAGATAGTTACCTTATCACTAGTAATATGTTCCATCATATATGTTATGTACTACATTAGGTTTGCTTATGCATTTGATGCAGTAGGAAAATGTAAATCAAGTCTTGTAATTTCACCAAGTGAAAGTTGAAGTATTCTTGGGTATTTATGAAGTACCGAGAATTGTTTGTAGAAATAATGAAATCCTTATGAAGGATGTTCATTCTTTAATTTCATTGGTGATATCGAGTATGGTAAGATAATCTTGAATTTGAAGTTCAACATTAACTAAAGTCTTATTTTGGAAATGGTTCCAAGCGAGAAAACTATAGCAAATTCTAGTAGGTTGAGTACATCACCTAAAATAGTACCATAATGAAATATGTATATGAAAATGCATAAGGGAGCTAACAAAATTCACTTAATTGAGCATCCGATAATATGCCATGACACTAATTATGCAATGGATATTGCAAATGGGATCAAAAACTCATGAAACTGAAGTTGCATTGTCTATAACTACCACATGATATATAGTTTATCAAGTAAACAACTAAAGTCGTATTGATAGAATAGACATAATATAATGTTATAGAACAAGCCATTAAGGCCTATTTCTTGGTCTAATCTAAGATAACTGACTAAGAAGGTATTTGATCGTGAATCCAAAATTGCCCCAAGTGCAAGTAGGAGATTGGAAGTTTATGGGTATACCCTAGGGGCAATTATGTGATTGTTATATAACCTAACTTTAGAATCAATCTTGTTCAATTGAAGTAAGCACCTGTTTTTTATTTTCTATTATATATGTTGTTACATGAAATATAAATGATGACAAAAATCACTAAAAATGATCAAGATGTTTTAAAAAAGGATATCAATGCATCCGTTAAGACCAGTGTAAGTATAATACTTAAAATGTTGGATAGTGTATTACACGTGACTGATGGGGAACACCAAAGGGTTACGTACATGTGGTTTTTAAACACTACAGAATGACTCAACCAAAAGTTCTCTATTGGCTGTTTATAACTACTTCAGATAGGAAATCTCAACGTGACGATATACGACGTTCTTTTGGCTTGAGAATACCATGGAACTTAAACATAAAATCTTCACTTTGATTATAGTCAAATCATGACATGACATTCATAATACGACTATAATCGAGGTTTGAGTTGAAGCATTTGAAATGAAATGTTATTCAATGAAGAATTTACCTTTTTAGTTATAAATGGTTAGTATCAGGGACAACCATAATCAACTCAAAATCAAAATCTTTAGCTAGCACATTGATTAATAATAAATGTTATTATTGAACTAAGGACTTTGGATTTGGACTGTATAGTTGTATATGGGTATTGAGAGTTTTGACCATGACCAAGCTCTAGATGTCTAAGTGATATAGTAGTGATATGAAGAGAATGCACATATAACATCGTTGGTTAAGGATGTTACTTAAAAGATTTAATATACAATTTTGCCTTGCAAATCTATAAGCGATAAATTTGGCTATAATATCATACAATCAACTAAAGTAACATGTGAATAATTTTCGAAATGTTCAATATTAATTACTAGCCCAGGTTACACTTATGAGCTATATGACCGAATCTAAGTAGCCTCTGAAGTAAAATTAAACTTATTTAATAAATGTTTTGAATTAATTAATCAATTAATAAAAATATTATATTAATTATAGTTAGTACTTATAATAATTTTGGCAGCCCTCATAAATTATTTGATATATATATATATATATATATATATATATATATATATATATATATTTATGTATGTTTATTTAATTTATACAGCTTGTATTAATATTAAATAATGATTTAATGTTATGTAAAATAATTACAGCTGTTTAATTATATAGGGCCGAACATACATGGGGCAAGGAGGGAAAATGATTTGATTGATATAGAATCAATTGTTGATTATGAAGGATCGATCGATATTTAGAGAGAATAAAGAAAAGTGATCTATTTATCCATGACCCAAAGCCCTATTAATATATCTCCTTCTCTCCATCTAAAAAGACTAAAAAATATCTTCTCTCCTACACCCTAATTCATAAGCACTCCCCTAGGTTAAATAATTAGGACACTGAATGTCTTAAATATCAAAATCAAGGATTTTTAGCAAGAGACTATTCGATGAAGATGTAGCAAGTAAGACAAAAGAAGTGATTTCTATTTTAAATCTAATGAAGTAATACCCTAACTAATCATATTATTCATGCTAAATATCTATTATGTCAATATACATATTTTGAGATTCAAAATTCAACTTTAATTCGAATTTAACTAAAAAACTTTAATAATGCCCGCGCATGCAATAATTTTAAAATAAAAAACTTATTTTTGTGGTTTTGCAATATTTAAGTATAACATATTATTTATATATTTATACATATAGTTATTATTTGCATACATACGTATATTTATTTTAGTTTGGGAACTAAAATATAATGAATAAGTATTAATTAAATTGTAACATTCCTAATTTTAAGTGATATTATTTAGGAAATTTAATTAGATAAATTAAATAGAATAATGTAGAGACTAAGGTGATAAGGGGTTGAGATTTGAAAACTAATTTGGGCCATGCCTTAACTAAATGAATTTATAAGAATGGTTTATAAGTTAAATACCAAAGAGGGTAAGGCAAGGGTAATATGGAAAATAGCCGTATACCATGACCCCATAACCCATAAACCCTTACCTCATTATCATTTCTTACTTTCATAAAACAAAACAAAAAAGGAGAACCAAGGCCAACCATTATCCTAGGGGAAGAAGAGCTTAAAATCAATTAGAAGCTAAAATTCAAGCTAGGAAGATTAAAGAAAGAGAAAATCTCAAGTTCCTAAACAAGGTGAATAATAATCTAAACCATTTCATAATTTTTTTATTGAAAAGTGTAATTTTAGGTTTAAGCTTTTAAAACTGTTTGGATGAATTGAATAATGACATGCTTTGATTATATGCCATGTTTGATTTAAACAAGTATTTTTATGTAAAGGTATAATTTGATTTTAAGGTCAAAATCATGCCAAATGGGTTTCAAATGTTACGAGGGTTGAATATGTTGTGTAAAACAATATTTTAGACATGAGTTTAAATTTTCATAATATTCCAAGCTATGGATAATTTATTATGAATTTTGAATGGAAGAAAAAGATAATTTTGGTTTAAAATTAATTATGGCAATTATATAAAAGATTTCAGGTTTGAAATTTATATATGTCAGAAAACCTATAAAAAGTGAATTTTAGTAATTTTTGAGGATTTTTCTTAAGTGGTTTACTAAGGAAATTAAATTAGTTAAGTTGGGGACTTAAATGTTTTAATTGTTTTGGTAAGGAGAAGAGCTTCTTTGCTAAAATATTTCAATTAATAATTGATGAATTCTGCAGGCTTTCTAGAAAGATATTTTGATAAAGGATTGATAATCAACCATATTTTGATAAATTAGATAATTTATGTGAAAAGAAATTTCTTTTAAAGGCAAAAAGATCGGTTTTATTTCGAATTACGTCCTTGCCACTTCCAATTGCTTGCTTCGAAAAAATGCCCAGAAGTACTTTCGAATCCATTCGAAAGCATTGCACATGGTATCAAGTACTTGATACGTAGTGTATTGGAGAAAGACGGATGAGACGATGTCGAAGGCTTGCTTTCGAAAGGGGTTAAGGCTACCTTTTGAAAAAGCTTATGAATCTATTAACGCGTCTTTGTTTTTAGAAGCTTTTGAATGAATTGCCGCATGTTTTGTTGTAAAAGAAGCTTTCGATGAGTTGCCTCTTATTTTGCTATGAAAAAGAGCTTTCGAAAGGGTAGTTGCATTTTTGACCTAATCAAGACCTAGCTGCCGTATTCAAGCCTTTCGAATTAGTTAAAAGTCGTCTTCTTTATGACTTTAAAACAATGCTTTCGAAAGGGGAGCTTTTTCCCTTGTAAAAATTTGAAGTCGCCTTCCAAATGCTTTCGAAAGGGTTCTTGTAGTCACTTTTATCAATGCTTTCGAAAGGGTGGTTTCGAAGCTATCATTTTCCCTAATTCTTTTATTTGAAGATCAATGCTTTCAAAATGGTGCTTTTGCTTTTGTTTTCTTTCACCCAGAAGTAATATTTAATGTTAAACCCAATGGTTTCGAAGGGAACACTTCAAAATGGTTTTTGTGCAGCTTTCGAAGGGAATGCCTTAAGTTTTTCAAAAGGATATGTTTCAAGTATTTCGAAAGGTAAGCTATAAGTGTTTGAAAAGGTATATCTTTGCTGATTTTGGTAGGAAGGTTTGAATGCTTTCAAAAGGAATGTTTTGAGTGTTTGAAAAGGTACCTCTTTAAGAGTTTTCAAAGAAAGGTTTGAATACTTTCGAAATGTATGTTTTTAATGATTTCGAAAGAAAATGCAAAAGGTTTCAAAAGCCTTAGTTTTCAAACAAGAAACTCAATCTCATTTTTAAAGTAAACCCAAGATAATATGAAAGATTTTTGAAATGACATTTAACTTTGGAGTTTTTGAAGAAGCTTTCCTTGCCAAAGGTAGTGGGTTGAGGGTATTAACCATGTTTCAGTTGAGAAATGATTACAAGGAAATTAAATCGTAGATGTTTATATTATTATGCTATGATTAGTTATCATGTGTACTTCTTCTGTAAATATATTCATTTCATAATTAACCCATAACTGCATTTTTGGGGTGTTAAAGGCAGGATAACCAACTAGGTTGACCCAGTACTGAATATACATTGATTTAACTTCTGTATGAGTAGAATTACATCTAGGAGGTTGGGTAGACCAGAATATAGGATGCCCAAAGACTGATCAAAGAATTATTAGTTTAGACAGATTCATAGTAAGCCCATGAAAACTATGTATGGAAATTGTTATTGGCAGAGGCCAATAGATTCTTATTAATCTCATGAAAACTATGTCTGGAATAAGTTATTGACAGAGATCAATAAGTTCATAATCAGCCTATGAAAACTATTACATGAGAGAAGTCATTTTAGGTTCATAGTGAGCCCATGAAAATTATAATTAGATGAAGTTATTAGTAGATACCAATAGGTTTACAGTGATCCCATGAAAACTATGAAACTGGACGAATAGTCCGTAAGCTTGGAACATGTTATAAATTAGCCTATGAAAACAAATAAGTTAATAGTGACTGTAGAAACTATAACTCATGACACATAATCAGATGAATGGGGATGGAAAATCTAGAACATATTGCATGTTTGCATATCATCATGATGCATTTTATTTTGATTACGTCCTAACATTACGGATGCAGGTGCACAGTATATGGTTATTTTAGAGTGGGTTAAGATACTAGTGAGGGTAAAACCCGTTCCGCTAAGTGGTGTGGTGATATCTATATGGTTCGAGATGGTAGGTTATTATTCATACCAGACTTTTTGTCTGACTCGAAGTTTATGTTTTCCCCTTAAACTCTCGGATGCCGAATTAATTTTGAGTAGTTTGAGAGTCAAGGTCTTTATGTACTTCCTTATACGAATAAGCTTCTGAAAACGTTTGGAATGCAAGCTAGCTAGTAGGAGTTCTTTCTATCCGCTGTGTTTTGAGTGTAGTGGAAAAGTTGTTTATTTTCCTATATTTAGACTCTGATCAATCAAGGGGCATCTTCATATGTCACTCTTGGCGTATTTTATAATAATTATATTTCTCTGAACGTGGTTTACGAATTGCGATTATGTAATGAATTTAAAATATGATTTGAAGTTGAATGAGAAATTTGTTTTATGATTTTAAAATTTTTCATATCCATGTGTTTCTGTTATATCAGTGCATCTAACATTACCGCATTTGATCATCGAAAATTAATAGCTATGTATGACTGTACCTTCCGTAGCGGTTAGTTTTGATCCTCCAAATGAGGATGTTACATATATATATATATATATATATATATATATATATATATATATATATATGTAAATGTATATGTATATATGTATGTATATATGTATGTATGTATGTATGTTAAAAAAAATTGTTAATACATTTTTGTGTTTTTATTATTCCAAATCTAAAGTCTGAAAAGGTCAAAATTGATAAGTATTGTTTAACTAGTAACTTGCTACAATAAAATAAAACAATTAATTTTTAGTTTTAACTATAAAATTTAATAGCTGAAAATTTTGGTAAGAAATAAAATCATATGCATACGCAAACTAGGTTTTTTATTCGAAAAGACAGATTATACTTAGCATCTAATTTGAAATTTGATCACTCCAAGAAAAATGATTTTTAGTAGCCGGTTATCGCAATGTTTTATTATTATTATTACTATTATTACAATATATATATATATATATATATATATATATATATAATGATGTTAATTTGTATTTTATGTAAAGTACCCCTTCTAAACCTAATTTTCGTTCCCCAAAAAAAGGAAATTGTTGCCTCATTTTTGACCCCACCACTGCCTCTTCCGACGACTTTAGTCTCCAACGACTACATGGCTGCCTTATGCTCCAACGACTCCATTAATTGTCGATAACCGAATGCCCTATTTCTAAGTTGCAAATGTTACTACCCTCTTCCCTTCAACCACTTAAACTGTTGTTGATACCGTTCATGTGGTAATTTTTTCATCCGTTCTAATTCATTCACGATTTCAAGTTTGATTTCCCTTTTTTGACTACTTTTCATATTACACTAAAATGTGTAAACGGGGATTTCCTAGCTTTTAGTATTACACTAAAATGGAGAATTTTATGTGTTTTCCATGCTTTGGTGTGGAATACGGAAAACATGCTGGGCTCTTTTGTACTTATTAACATGTACCCGATTATACAGAATTTGAATCAAGGATGGAAATGCACTCATCTTTGGTACAAATGCTGGTAGTTGAAAAGGAGACAGAGGTATGCGTAGTTTAAATTATTTACAACTATTGTCATAAGAACTAATTTCTTAGAAAACTAGTCTTACCATATTGATACTTGTTACTCATCCTATTATCTATATGTATTTTATGCTCAACTTGATAGATATATTGTATAGCAACTCTGTTAGGCTACACACACAAAAACACACGCACACACGCACAAACACACGCACGCGCACACATGCAATACTTGCTTAAATAGCAATACTTTCTATTTACTTACCTATATGCTTTCTTTCCTAGTCTAAACCATTATGGAACTTAAAGAACATATTTGGAATTATATTATCAATGAGACCATGGAACCAACTATTTGACTTCTGCTATTAAATATTTCATTCCTTATCAATGACTAATAGCAATCATAATTATACTATCAGAATATTATAAATTACCAAACCACCTGTAAATTTAATTTATTTATCAATGACATATTCATTTCAATTTGTAAAAAAAAACTTAATAATGATTGGTCTCTCAAAATTGGTCGCATTTGACACAGTTATGTCGATAGTAGTATAAATACTGATGTTGCGGATTTCAATTAAATTTCATGATCTGGCAAAATTTTATGCATTGGAATTTATTTGGTAAATTCTTGGCGTAGTTTGAACTTTTGATGATAATCTGTTATTTTTAGATACAAAACCTAGATTTCTACTTCATACTCTTTTACTCATCTTGTTAATTTTAGATAAACTGTCAGTCCCCTTGGAGAACTGCAGTGTGCGTTCACACGATGAAGTATCCGAGTGTTCCATACTATTCGTAATTTAGGTGGGAGATAATTGGTCGAAGTCTCGTCTGATTTCGAGCTAGAACGAAAGAGTTATTGTAGTCCAAACAAAAAAATAGCGTCTTCTGCACTAGACGGGGTTCAAATATGGGTATGTGGTAGCCTGTTATTTTCTAAGTACAACTGTTAGTCTTCCTGGAGAACTACAATGTGCGTTCACACGATGAGGTATCTGAGTGTTTCATACTGTCTGTAATTTAGGTGGTAGTTAATTGGTCGAAGTATCGCCCAATTTCGAGTTAGAACGAAAGAGTTATTGCAGTCCGAACAAAAAAATATCGGCTTCTGCACTAGGCGGAGTTCAAATACGAGGATGTGTTAGCCTGTTATTTTCTAAGTACAACTGTCAGTCCTCTTGGAGAACTACATTCTGCATTCACACGATGAAGTATCCGAGTGTTTCATACTCTCCATAATTTAGGTTGGTGTTCGTCGGTCGAAGTCTGTTGAGATTAGTCCCACATCGAGGAATTTACAATATGAATTCTGCATAAATACTAAGAGACTTTCTATCACTTAACCAAGTGGTTTTGTGATAATATATGGTTCTCTAACAAAGTCTCGCCGGATTTCGAGTTAGAATTAATAAGTTATTGTATGTTCAAAATTCTTATTTTACAAATTAATGTTTTTAATAAATGACTAAATGGGTTACCCATTTATAATCCTTTTAAAAATGGATCAATCCAACCCATAACCCATTTAATAATATTCATAAATGGGTTGACCCAACCCATTTATAAGTAGGATAAATGGGTTGGGTTAATGGGTTGGGTCATATTTTGACAGGTCTACTTGGTATATACCTACATATACTTTCTGTGCTATGGTCCATTTATTCTGCTGGTAACCATATATCGGTACCATTTTTAAGGGCAATCGATATCTCTCTATTGGCCTAGTGTCAGATGGTATATCTGGATATGGTGCATCGGATACTAACGGCAATGCTATATTGAAAGTGTTGGTGTAAATAAAAATTAAAGAGTCGTGTCTGCTGATGTGAAAAATCATGTCTATTCGAATGAAAAGTCATGTCTATTCGAATGAAAAGTCATATCTGTTCAGTGAAGAGTCGTGTCCGTTCACTGAAAAGTCGTGTCTATTGAAATGAAGAGTCATGTCTATTAAGTAAAAGTCATGTCTATTGAAGTGAAAGGGTGTCTATGCAAAAAGGTTATGTTCGTTTGTAAAGGTTGTAAACCACTATATATGTGTGGTCATTTTGTTATGTTGTACGCAAGTTGTAGGCAAGACAAAAAGCAAGTTATAAAAAAATTGTCTATCCTCCTCTAAAATTATAATTCTCTTCTCTTTTCTATTTTAACAAATTGGTATCAGAGCTCGGTTGAAAAATGTCAAACAACCTTGTCTCCCTTGTTCCTCGATTCAACGGTGAAAAGTTTGATTATTGGAGCAATCTAATGAGGTTCTATCTTGAATCTCAAAACTTGTGGACAGTTGTTGAAGAAGGTGTTGGTGCGCCGGAAGATGAGACACAACTCACAGTTGCCCAAAGCGATCTTTTGGAAAGCAAAAAACAGAAAGATCGGAATGCTCTCTTCCAAATCTATCAGACACTTGAAATTCAAGTTTATGAGAGAATTTCAAAAGTTGCAAATGCTCAGGAGGCTTGGAAAATATTGAATACAACATATTCTGGCCAAGATCAAGTAAAAAAGGTTCGCCTGCAATCGCTACGAGCCGAATTCAAAAACTCGAAATGAAGGATAGTGAGAAAATCTCAGAGTATTTTACTCGTCTCACTTCCATCATAAATCAGATGGCTTCAAACGGAGAAGTCATGGAGACCCGAAGAGCCGTCGAAAAAATTCTACAGAGCCTGCCAATCAAGTTCGATCATATTGTGGTTGCGATTGAGGAATCAAATGATATTGCTTCACTTTCTCTTGAAGGCTTGCAAGGAAGACTGGAAGCTCATGAGGCTAGAATCTTGATGAGAAGTAAACAAACAAATTCTTCTCAAGATCAAGCCTTAAAATCTCAATTCACATCCACAAAAGGTCAAGGCTCATCCCACGGAAAAAGTAACAGTAGGAATAGTGGAAAACGTGAAGAATCGAAGGAGGGGAAACCATCATTCCAAAATTACAAGGCGCGAGGCAAATACAAAGGCAAAAAACCATATTTTGAATGCAATTTCTGTCACAAGCCAGGTCATGAAGCAAATGATTGTTGGGAGAAACATCCTGAAAAGAAGTCAGTTGCTGGTTTTATGCATAATGAAGCAGAAAAATCTGAATCTTTGTTGATCACTTCGGATAGAAATGTTGAAAACGTATGGTACTTGGATAGTGGTGCAAGTAGGCATATGACTGGAAATAAAAATCTATTTTCGAGCCTTGTGGAAGCTGATGATGGTCAGGTTACTATTGGAGATGCAAAATCATACAAAATTCAAGGTGTTGGTGAAATTTCTTTCAAAACCAAGGCTGGAAAAGTTAAAAAATTGTCGGAGGTTCTTTATGTACCAGGCATACGCAGCAATCTTCTTAGCGTCGGTCACTTGCTGAAGAAAAGATTTGATTTTCGATTCGTTGGAGATCAATGCAGCATGGAGAAGAACGACCAACAAGTGGTAAATATTGTGATGGGATCCAACAAATTATTTCCGATCAAACTTGACATCGTGAGCAGTACGTGCATGATTGCTGCTTCTAATGATGAAGTTTCTAAGTTATGGCGTGAGAGGTTTGGGCATTTAAACTTTCGGAGTTTGAAGGAGATGTCTACCAAAGAAATAGTCTAAGGTCTGCCTAAACTTGAAGTGATAAACGAAGCATGCGAGGAATGCCAATTGGGAAAACAACATCGTGAATCTTTCCAATCAAAATCGAAGTGGATTTCTCAATCACCTCTGGAGCTTGTTCACACTAACTTCTGTGGACCAATGCAAGTGCCATCGCTTGGAGGCAGCAGATACTTCTTGTTATTTGTTGATGATTACACAAGAAAATTTGGGTTTACTGTGTCAAAGAAAAATCAGAGACCGTCTCTTGCTTCAAAGAGTTCAAATTTCAAGTTGAAAAGCATTCTGGTCATCAAATAAAAAATCTAAGGAGTGACCGTGGAGGAGAATACATGTCCTCTCAGTTTGAAGAATTCTGCCAAAATCATGGAATCCGCCATGAGTTAACGGCTAGGTACTCACCTCAACAAAACGGAGTCGCAGAGTGCAAAAATCGAACAATAATGAATACAGTCAGATGCATGTTGAAGAAGAACTTGCCTGCGTGTTTTTGGGCTGAAGCGGTCTCTTGTGCCGTTTACTTAATCAACCGATCACCAACGAAGAGCTTAAAGGATTCCACTCCAAATGAAGTTTGGTATGGCAAGAAACCAAATGTTGCTTATTTAAAAACTTTTGGTTGTCTTGCATACTCTCATATTCGTGATGTTTTAAGATCGAAGCTCGAAGACAAATCTGAAAAAGGTATTTTCATCGGTTATAGCCAAAGGACTAAAGCTTACAAGCTTTACAATCCAAAGACGAAGAAGATGATTATCAGCAGAGATGTTCGCTTTGATGAAAATGGCTGTTATAATTTTTCAGATTTTGTAGAATTACCTGTATGACAAACTCTAAATCTTGAAGAGGAAACTTCTTTGGAACAAGGTGTTGATGCTGATGTAGGTATTGAAGAACAACAACCTAAAAAAAATAGGGATGAGCACGAGCAAAATTCACCACCAACGACGGATAGAAGGACGCGATCCTTGAGATAAATCTATGATGCAACCGAAGAAGTTGACACTACGGATCATGTATATTTTTCATTTTTTGTGGGAGAAGATCCAATCACTTATGAAGAAGCATCAAAGGAAGAAAAATGGGTGAATGCAATGAAGGATGAAATCAAGTCTATTGAGAAAAATGGTAAGTGAGAGCTTCCCACTTTGCCTTCGCACAAATCAGCCATTGGTGGTAAATGGGTGTTCAAAACCAAAACAAATCTTGATGGCTCCATCAACAAGTACAAAGCACGTTCGGTTGCGAAGGGGTATAAGCAAAAGGAAGGGGAAGATTTCAATGAGGTATTCGCTCCTGTCTCTCGACTTGATACAATTCGATTGTTGATTTCTCTTGCTGCCCAAAATGGTTGGAAGCTGCTGCAAATGGATGTGAAATCAGCTTTCTTTAGATGAAATTTATCTTCAACGACCTCCTGGTTTGTGAAGAGGAGCGAAGAGGAAAAGGTGTATAAGCTGCGGAAAGCTTTATACGGGCTGAAGAAATTCCCCCGTGCATGGTATGATCGTATCAATAATTTCCTCCTGAAGAACGGCTTTGAAAGGTGTCCTTTTGAACACACTCTTTACATGAAGAAGCATTCAAAAGGAGGTTTCATGATCGTGAGTTTATACGTGGATGATCTGATTTTTACTGGAGATAATATGGAGATGTTATCTGAATTCAAAAATTCAATGATGAAGGAGTTCGAGATGACGGATTGGGGAGAATTACATCATTTTCTAGAGATAGGTGTTCAGTAATCAAAATGTTGGATTTTTATCTCGCAAGAAAAATATGCTGCTCAAGTATTGGAGAAGTTCAATATGATGAATGCAAATCCAGTTTCAACTCCTTGTGTTGCAGGTTTGAAATTGTGCAAAAATGGTGAAGGAAAGTTTGTGGATCCAACTGTTTTTCGAAGCCTAGTTGGAAATTTGATGTATCTCACTGCTACAAGACCCGACATCATGTATGCAGTAAGGTTGATTAGCAGATTCATGGAGAAGCCTTTCTCAAACCATTGGGAAGCTGCAAAAAGAATTTTACGATACGTCAAAGGAACTATTGACTATGGCATTTTCTATGAAGCTCGTGTGCCTGTGAGGCTTGTTGGATATACGGACAGTGGTATAGGTGGAAGCATCAATGATTCAAGGAGTACTTCGGGTTATGCATTTAACCTTGGAAGTGGAATTATTTCTTAGTGTTAAAAAAAACAACCAGTTGTGGCACTTTCTACCACCAAAGAGGAGTACATCGCAGCATCTCTAGCAGGATGTCAAACTTTGTGGCTAAGAGGAATTCTTGAAAATCTAAGCTTCAAGCAAAAAGATCCTACGATCATTTATTGTGATAATAGTTCTACTATCTCTGTCTCAAAGGATCCTATTTTGCATGGAAGAACAAAGCATATTCATCTACGTTTTCATTTCCTACGAGAACTCGTTCGTGAAGAAGAAGTGAGTCTTGAGTATTTTCAAAGTGAAGAACAAATTGTTGATATCTTCACAAAGCCGCTTGGAGGGACTGCTTTCTCAAGAATTGTTGCTGCATTGGGTGTTCGAAGGAATTTTGGTTTAGGGGAGGCATTGTTGGTGTAAACCAAAATTAAAGAGTCGTGTCTGCTGATGTGAAAAGTCATGTCTATTCGAATGAAGAGTCATGTCTATTCGAATGAAAAGTCATATCTGTTCAGTGAAGGGTCGTGTCAGTTCACTGAAAAGGCGTGTCTATTGAAATGAAGTGTCGTGTCTATTAAGTAAAAGTCATGTCTATTCAAATGAAAGGGTGTCTATTCAAAAAGGTTATGTCCGTTTGTAAGGGTTATAAACCACTATATGTATGTGGTCATTTTGTTGTGTTGTATGCAAGTTGCAGGCAAGACAAAAAGCGAGTTATAAAAAAAATTATCCTCCTCTGAAGTTATAATTCTCTTCTCTTTACCATTTTAACAGGAAGCAGTAAAAGAGTATTTCAGTGGTAATGGTCAGAAAAAAAAGGGCACAAGCGGCAAAATTAGGTATGTTACTTTATATCTAGTTTGATACTTTTTTCATATGTGGTGCTTGAGCTGTGTTCTTTTGATTTTTTTTCCTAAATTTGTCTGTCTACCTTACCTTGCATCGTACCATTTACTATCATTAGCTAGACTTTGCATTAAAAAATTCAACCAGCATTGCATCTTCTATATATGCACCGATGCTAAGCTTAAGCATCAAATGGTCAGTTAATTATGCATTGTTACAGGTGTCATGTCCTCTAGGTGCATGGCAACGATTGGCTTCAAAGTAAAAACCCTACACTTACAAATTATTTTTTCGTTGGTAGGTTATACAAATAAGTTTTTCTTTTATTTAGATGTCATTAAGGTGTATGATTGAGCAGGTGCATTGTAGTAGGATTCAGATTTACAGTGGAAAAAAATGATTTTGGCTTCATCAGTATTTTCCACATTACTATCATTGAACACGTATGAGGACATCAAAAAAACTAAAGCTTTGGTTCTGAATGAATAATTATGCGCTTAAATCGTTCTTCCCAATCCTCACCTACATTTGATGGCCATATATGGTAGTTTCTTGTTGAGGCTGATACGCTTTCAATGCATAATACATGATTTAATTGCTTACACTCATAATTTTATTTTGTGTTGCATGTCCATATTGTACGTCTGGAAGATTGCACTTAGTTATCATCACATGCTATATATATATATATATATATATATATATATATATATATATAGACTCTAGGAAGAGAATACGTCTTCTATTCCTGCTCATTGAGCAACTCTCGTAACACCAATTGAAGGATCTTTTCTACCTTGTGCAGTTTTTGTATACATTATCTTAGGCATGCTTCTTCTTTTGTCGCGCAACTTGTTTGGGTGCTTTTGTTGCATCAACGGGTTAGGTCCTTATTTCTGTTTTTTTGGTCGCAATATTTCATATAGGAACTGAAGTTTCTAATTGGATAATTTATTGGTTGACAAACACTCATATCTCTTTTAAATTGATATAAAAAGATTAAAAATTGAGTTTCTCTACTCGGTTATAGTTGAATAAGTACCTATCGATGATGTTATTGAAATGAGTATTTTATTTAATATAGACAAATAAACACTACATACAAGTAACTGTATCACCGTATGAACATTTAGCTTGTATATCTTCTTTATTAATAATTGAGTAAATTATAATTTTTATTTCAATTTGAACTAAAGAGAACACAACTTTTCTTAGAGCATCTCCAACAGTTTGGAGTGTGGAAATTCGATTTTCCGCACTCCAAAATGTTGGAGCCCTCATTTCTACAACAGAAATGAGGGCAGGCGCCTATTCAACAGGCGTCCGTGTTAGGCGCCTGGGCATCAGGCGCCTGTTCAACAGGCACCCGTGTTTTTTATAAATCGGACGCCTGTTGAACAGGCGCCTGATGCCCAGGTGCCTGTTCAACAGGCGCTTGGTTAACGCGCCTACTTAAGGCACTTTTTCCCCCACTCCTCTCATTTTCACCTCTTTCATCCTCTTTTCATCTAATTTTTTAAATTCAACTTTGCGTCCAAATGCCGCCCCGTCCGGTCAAAACTGGTAGACGCACCGTTCGATATACGACCGATGCTAATATCGGACATGTTCATGTCCCTCCTGATGCTACCGTGACTCCAGACGATCTTCGATCTTTGCACGACTTTCCCCCTACTATTACGCATCGACTTACTGCAGCTATAGCGACGCCACAGGTATATGTTTATTTCTTTATTGCTTGATGAACAACCATGTAAATATATATATATGTATAATAATTCTTTGTTTATTTTAACATTAAATAATCATATATTTAGGCTCGTCATGTAGCGATGCGAGGTAGTTGGTATAGGTGTATATCTGAGTATTTTGATCAGTTACCGGAACCGATTTTGGATAGGCTACATGCGTCACCTTTTGGTGAATTTATTGTTTTACCTAGATTTTCACATATAGATCGTTGTCTGGTAGAGGCCCTCACCAAGAGATGGTGGCCTACCACGCACACATTTCATTTCCCTAATTTTGAGCTAGGACATACTCCTCTAGATTTTTATATGCTCACTGGCATAGAGGTTGGTCGACCAGACCGTCTCCCTGTTCCATTTGATAGTTCATTTGAGGAGTTCGAATCATATTCAGCTTATTTACCGACTTTGGCCGATGAGGAGGTTAGAGGAGGAGCTGTTACTCTCCCTTGTTTGCAGCGGTATATAGTAGAGTACATGGATGTTGAGGATATGCACACTCTGGTTATTCATGCCTTCATATTATACCTTTTTAGGTCTACATTTTTTAGTAACAATAAGGGCACTATTAGGCTTGGTTTTTTGGTTGGATTAGTAGATGTGGATGGACTACATATATATGATTACGGTATTAATATTATTGGTTATTTGTACGTAGCATTAGATACGTATGCACTTCAGTAGTCTAGACAGATGTATGGATTTTGGTACATTCTTCCATTTTGGTACTACGAGTATACTGTCAATATGCACCCCCGACTTATTGCAGAGGCGAATGCCACACCTTATATTTACTTTTCTAGATTGCGTCGTTGGGGTCCTCCTATGCATTTGCCCTGTGTTGCACAAGGGGTGCACAATGAGCTGATGGAGGCTAGACAGCAGATGGATATGAGGCGGCGTGGTAACATTATCGTTTGTCCATGGGATCAGTGCTTAAAGTTTTCCATGTCACGACGCAGGATTTGCTTTCAGGTTCCAACATGTCCATTCATATGGTATTTAGAGGAGCGGTGTTGGCTACAGTTGTATGGTATAGCTCGCATTCCATCAGATCCGCTACCATGGGATGATATGTATGGTGAAATTAGGGTTGGACCAGCTTATATTCTTGCGATGAGGGGTGCGGGATGGGTGGATGGTGAGCCATTTACAGTTCTTGGAGACTTTGATTCATATTGGGCTCGAGTAGCCTCACGTGCTTACGCGTTGTCTGATTATATTCGGGGTTTGAACTCTGATCATATTGGTCCGCGTACCTCTTCTGGTAGAGTTCCACTACCACCTGCCACCTTTGAGCCTACATCATCTCAGTACATGCAGCCTCCTACTTTTGACCCCCCCTCCACATTCGTTTAGAGCATATGATGTACATGGTCAGGTGGTGGAGTACCCCTTGCAGTATCCTACAGATGACGATATTGCGGGTGTACCATCCGCCGGATTGTATCAGCCTCAACAGGTTTGTACGAATTTTAACTGCTTGTCATTATATTCCCCACCTATGTATAATTCTTTTTTGCACATATCAGTATTCTCAGTACATGGATTATGATAGACGGATGATTGCTGCATTTGAGCGTATGACGCTCGATTATACACAGATGATGTATCAGAGTTACCAGACTGCGATCCAGCAGCAGCAGACTCAGTATGATGCGCAGGTACAGGGATTACAGACCCAGATTCAGCAACTTTAGGAGCAGCTCAATTCCAGACCTCAGCCTCATGACTTTGATGACGTCAACGATGATAGTGACGACGACAGTGGAGACGATGAGAAGATTGATAGCAGTTCTGATCACATAGACTGATGTGCTGCATTTAGCTGTTTTAGACTGTGTTATTATTTTTCACACCTTACATTAGTTGGTTGCAAATTATGTTGATAATGATGCTACTGTTATATCTGATTGTCTATATGTTATGGCATTGTGTCGATTATATTTTGTGTTGAGTATTGCATATGTTGATGTTAATTTACGCTTGTTTATTATTAAGCGTATATGAAGTCAGAATGTTGAAGTAACAAACACAGTTGTGTTTGTTTGTCAAAATTTTTATGGATGTTTGACATGTGGACGTTAATATTATGCTTCATTTTTTGGATGCGGATCACGACCTCTTTATTTAAGATAAAGTGTTATATTCTAATGTCACAACATTTAAAAGTTCGGTTAAATCAATCAATGTGTAACATAATATTTTCGGCTACAGAATTGACACTGTTAGTAAATTTTTATATACAAACGGATCAAATGTGCGATGATGAAGAGATAATGGCAACTCGGTTTTGGGACATTTTTGCTGAACTTTACAATAGCAATGTTGATGGTAGAAGTAGACGTACGCTGGTGGAGTTGAGAACTGGTTATGGGAACTTCTGCAACGCCTGTACGCGGTACAGTACGGTTATCAATGAGGTTATATTTGAAAATTTGTTTAAACCAACCCGTTCTACATTTGAAGGACGTTACTTTCTCAAATATCATAGTACATTGATTGGACATGAGGCTTATATCATACGTCAAAATTGGCTAGAACGATTTGGATATCCATAATTTGAGTGTATTATTGTTGAATGTATTATTGTTTCTGTGTATGCATATTTATTGTTGTCTTGTTTATGAGTAATTTTAACTTTATAATGCATTGTCAAATCAAAACACAGTGCTAATATTTAAACATAATTAATTTTTAACGTTCACATGCTTCAATGTATATGTAGGAGCTTTTCTTCTCAAACACACAATTCAGTTCTCTGCTCCTTCAATCTTCTCATCCTCATATCAATGCCTTCCTGGTCATCATCTATTGACTCTGATGCCAGGTACGTTCCAATGGAAAGCGAACACACCGATGAAGATTGAAATATCAATTACCAAGACCAACATTACGAGGACGTTGCTCGTGAATTCCCAAATCTTGACCAACTCACACTTCAAGAAGATGTTCAACCAGTACACGAACAGTTGGTTCATCAACAATCACATGAGGTTGAACAAGTACAAAATTTGCAACCTTCGGTTGAACAAGAGGCTGAGCCTTACACAGTATTTTGCCATTATGGTTATAAGGTTGAAGTTGTGGTTAGAGCTGATGGCGAAGATATTGGTCGTCGAATCCAGTTGTGTCCTTTCTGGCCTGAAGGGTGCAATTATGCAGAATGGGTTGATGAACGGCTATGCCCAAGGGCCATAACATATGCCAACGAGCTGGAACGAGAAATAAGACGTCTCTGAAATATCATGCACAACTTACAATTTGACCGTAACCGCTAGTTTCTTAGTGGAGTGTATTATTATTGTGGAATGTATTATTGTGGAGTGTATTATTGTAGAGTGTACTATTATGGAGTGTATTATTATGGAGTGTATTACTATTATGGTTGTATTATTTTGGAGTCTATTATTATGGAATGTAATATTATGGAGTGTATTATTGTCTATGTATTTATTGTCGTTGACTGTATTAATGTTTGGGTGTGTCAGTATGATGGGACAAGACAGTGCAGACGTTACATTGCAGACAAGACACTGCATCAACAGTTAATAGTGTATGATGGGACGAGACACTGCATCAACAGTCAATAGTGTATAGAGAGACAAGACAATGAAAATGTTACACTGCAGACAAGACACTGCATCAATAGTTAATAGTATATGATGGGACGAGGCACTGCATCAATAGTCGTAGTGTTTAGATGCGACGGGAAACTGCAGTCGTGACAACATGTGATTTAAGCTATAAAAGGCTTGTTAGATGCTGAGAAGTATTATTGCTCATTCTTATTTCATACAATTTCAAATACAAGAAATGGCGGCAGAAGATTATTTTTTTTTTTTTTGATAGCGACGAGGGATTTGATGAAATGATGGAAGATCATTTTCGTCGCGAAAAGGAACTAATAAGTATGGCTGCACTACAGGTTGGTCAATCGAGTAGGCAACACGGTGGATCAGTTGTTGGTCGTCGGTATAAAAATTGTAGGCATTCATGGCACAACGACAGACTGACGGAAGACTACTTTGTTTCAAATCCTACTTACACAGATGCTGATTTTAGAAGAAGATTCCGCATGCGGCGTCCTCTATTTCTTAGAGTCCTGCTATGCGTCTAGCAGCATGACAAATATTTTATCTTCAAACCCAATGCATCTTGTACAATGGGATTGAATGGAATTCAAAAAATGACAGCTGCACTCAGAATGCTTGCATATGTAGGACCAGCGGATGCGCTTGATGAAAATTTGAAAGTGGCGGAAAGCACGGTATTAGAGTGTTTGATGCATTTCTGTCAAGCTATCGTGGACATTTACGGTGATCAATACTTACGCAGACCGAACGAGGCAGATATAGTTATGTTATTAAATATGCATGGTAGTAGAGGCTAGCCTGGAATGTTAGGCAGTATAGACTGCATGCATTGGGAGTGGAAAAATTATCCAAGGGCGTACATTGGAGATTATCAAGGTAAGTCTCGTAGGTCCTCTATTATTATTAAAGCCGTAGCGTCGTATGACTTATGGATATGGCATGCATTTTTTGGAATGCCGGATTCAAACAATGATCTTAACGTAATCGAATGATCTACGTTGTTCAATGAGTTAGCAAACGGTAGATCAACTCCTTGTACCTTTACTTTAGGAGGTAACACGTACGATCATGGATATTATCTTGGCAATGGTGTATATCCTAAATGGAGTACCATTGTCAAGACAATTCCTAACCCACAAAACAATAAACAATCAAAGTTTGCAGCGATGCAAAAAGGCCAGATGAAGGACGTTGAAAGAGCATTTGGGGTTCTTCAGTCTAGATTTGCCATAGTCAGTAATCCATGCAGACTTTGGTCACCAGTTAAAATGACCAAAATAATATAAACTTGTATTATTTTACATAATATGATTATAAAGGATGAAAGAGACATGGAAGAAGATTACTTTTATGAGGGTGCTCCAACACCACCGCCTGTTTGGCGCAACGATATGATTGGCAGCGCACTAGAACTCGAGTTTCATGTAGAAAGCCAAATTTCCTACCGTAGTGTTCAACTGCATCGAAGATTCCAAAATGATCTCATAGATCATATTTGGAGGTTTTCTGGAAATCAGTGAAACTATATTTCTGTTGTTACTTTTTCTACTGTTGTTTCTGTTGTTGTTATTTATTATTGTTATTGTAATCTGTTTATCTTTAATTAACGTAATGTTATTATAATCTTTTTTCAATGCAATGCAATTTCAATGAAAATACTTATATTAATAATTGCTTGCATTCAGAACACAATACAAATAACGGTAATTAAAAGATACAATGGTTGTAGAAACAGTAATTCATTTAATGACCCTCTTCAAGTCTACGCCTCATAATTTTTCTCCTTCTTTACTCTGTATACTCTAGTTGTTCTGCAGACATGTGTGACGTATTCATGAACATTATTGCATCTTCATCTCTTTGTGGTTTCCAGCAAGAAGTTGATCCATTCTTGATAACTTTTCTTAGTGTTGAATTGCTTGAGTCTCCATTGCCTGGTTAAATCTATCTTCAGATTCAAGCATGAGTTTTGTAATGTCAACTTGATCCACTCCAGCAGTCTGCTTCTTTTTGGACGTTTTTGCTCCCAGTGGCCTAACAAAATGATCTTCGGTTGGGGTTGGGTCTTCTTCTGATCCTAAACCGTAGCTTCCTTGCGATTCTCTAGGACTAGAGCTTTCTCCAACTTTAGGCGTTTTACTCCGACCACTGTTTGATTGAACTTGTTGAACGGTTTTCTGAAGCGATGATTTTCATTTAACGTGCTCGACCAACATGTCATAAACATGCAGGAATTGATAAAAATGTGGTGCTTGTTTACTATCAGGTTTATAGATTTGTTTGAACCACTTATTTGCGGCCATTCTCCGTTAAAAAATAATTAGTATAGTTAGAGAACTATGATAAAAAGTAGAATAATGATATTATATTAAAGCTTACCATATGCATTTCATTTCCAAATCCATTAGGATTCGTTTGCTTTAGCTTGAACATTTGAGAATCGAATGTTTGCGTTTGGCGATTTATTTTCCCTAATGACCTTTGACTGAAGATAGCGTTCTTTTCCGATCGATGTTCTTCCGATTGTAGCAATTGGTAACTTTGTCGCAAAAAGATTCACCACTTTGATCGGTGTCTCAAATAGGATCAACCGAGAGGGCACAGTAAATGTAGCAAATATCGTAGTCTTCCGCGGCGCTCCAACTTGCATTAGTTACTTCTCCTCCAATCGGAACCGTAACATCTTGTAAGTCGTAGTCTTCAAAACTGGATTTTGCAGCATCGACGTCGAAATCGGAGTACATTTTCAGTTGAGATTAGTGGCAGAAAAAAACTGTAATGAAGAAAGCAATTTGGTTGTGAATGGAAGAAGAGTGGAGAGTTGTATTTGAAGGGAGAAAATGGCCGTTGGAAAGTAGCCGTTGGGGGGAAAATAAGTGGGCGCGTGTTTAATAGGCGCATGTTAAACAGGTGTCTCGCTTTCAGGCGCCTGTTGAACAGACGCCTCACCCTATATGCAATTCTCGACCCAACGCCCCACCTTTCTGCACTATTGGATATTCTGCACCTCTGGTGGAAGCTCTTCTGGGTGCAGATTTGAGAATTCTGCACCTGTTGGAGATGCTCTTAGGCAATAGATGGAACTTTGTACAAGAAGAAGAACAGTAGATTGCCTGCGCCATGCTTTCATGACTTCCATTCTCTTAGGCTATGGTACTAACTAATTTAATTTACTTTGGTTATTTTTTTTAATGGGAACTTAAATAGTCATATAGTATGTCTCAGATATAGGAGTGATGAGTGGAGCATCACTATTTATAAAAGAGGACCTTAAATTTCCGACATGCAAATCAAAATACCGGTCGGAATTCTAAATCTCTACTCCATAATCGAATCCCTTGCAATAGGCTATACATCAGACTAGATAGGTCGCAGATACATAATTGTGTTAGCAGCAGCCATTTTCTTCCTAGGAGTGATATTAATGCACTCATGATCGCTCCTGTTTACACTATCGAGGTCTCGATCTTCTAGAGGTTTCCTGACTACTTTACCAGATTTCTTCATAAATACTGGAATTTTGCTTGGGTATGTTTCAAACTTCGCGTTTGCTGGGCTGCCTCAGCACTATGGATGGAGAGTCATTATTAGCACTGGGCATTCGTCTCGCCATGCTAGAGTCTCCACGTTGGCTAGTCATGCAAGGAAGAATAGCTGAAGCCAAAAGAGTACTACATAAGAAATCTGACATATACAGCGAAGCAGCCACACGACTTGTTGAAATCAATTCATCGGTAGGAATACCTGAAGAATGCAACAAAGTTATAGTCACAGTGTGCAAAAGAACAGAAGAACCTTAATAAATTCGCTGTAATTTCAAGCTCCGTTGGTTTCATGTCACTTCTGATCGGTGTATTGGGTTGTCACACCGACCATGAAAGTTATATTCATTTTTCACCAACTTAATTACATAAATTATCGATACTATTGTATTTTCGATTGCTTTTATTGCTACGCGTGATTCATTTCTTTTGCATTTGTCGTTGGTATACCAGCTCATGGTTATCATTTATGATAAATATAGTCATTAGTCCAGAAAGTTTATATAATCATTGTTTTATAGATAAATGTTGTTTAAAAAGTTGGCTAGCATATAGTTTGAGAACCAACTGATAGAGTTCTGGACAGTGATAATTTTTTTAATCTTTCTGACGTTTATCTCGTCTCTTTTAAGCTATTTAAGATAAAAATTGGTCATCAATGAAAAGTTACGAATACACGGAGCTTGTGCATGTTTTAGTGGGTAAGATGAATTTTGTAATTAATATTCGAGGCATTTTGCTGCTTTTCTATTTTGAGACATGAACTTGTGTCATGAAATAGTTTTGCTCAGAAAATGGCTGATTTTCATGTACCCGTGGAATGAGCTCAAATGGGTTACATGATATATTAGTCACTGATTCATGATTATCATCAATTTAAATAGTGGAAATAGTTTCACAATTCATTGGTACACTAATTCATTGCAAATACAGGTTTTGTATTGCAAATATTTGTCGCCATCACTACAGCTGCTTTTGTTCATTCTGCAAAGTGCAAAGATGAAGCATGGAGCATGTTGTGATTAGATTCAGAGCTACCAGAAACATAAAATGTGCATATTGCATACTGTGGTAAACTACATGTGATGCAATACTGAAGCCTGGTGCAAGAATCAAACCGAAAGTGTTTTGGACTCATATCAGGTCTGAAAGTTTCAGTTTTGAAACAACATTATTCTGGAATGCAATGCTGAGTAGCATAGTGGTTTGGAGTTGTAAATCTGAAGCTGGAAGCTGGATGCATATTTAGCTCCTTGGTCCCACATGCATCAAATAAAGCCGTCGAAATAAAGGTCGTCGAAGTGTTTTCTTTCCGACGGCTCCGTCGAACAATTTCCAATGGTTGCCGATGACTTTTTGACGGATTCCGACGTTTCAACATTTACACGTGAAAGGTTACGATTTATCCAATTTGGTGTCACAAGCCGTTGGAATATAGCAATCAAAAGCCGTTCGTTAGTTGATACAAAAAGCCGTCGGAAATCTAGAGGCTTTTTTGTTTTCAATCCCAAACAACACACACACATATATATTGCAACTCAATTTCACACATATAAATTGCAACTCAATTTCACACATATAAATCATATATATCAAAGTCCAAATCGTATATATAACATCAATAATAAAAAAACATCAATATCTACAATTAACCAAACTAAAACAACCCACGATATATGATAAACCAAACTCAAATCCGTCAACATGTCGAAATACATTCTATAATGTATCAAACATATCCAGCATCTCAAAACAACTCAAATCAATCTCACACATCAACATCTCAAAATATATCAAACATATCAAATCACATCAACCTTACCCATCTCAAATAGTATATGTAACGTTAAATTTGGTGTTACAATATTTCCATATTAAATAAGGTTTGAAAGATATTTTTGAGTTCAGTGATGCAATATTTTCAGTTGCAGAAGGTTTAAAAGAGCAATAAATTAGCTATATGAGAAGAAGAATTATTTTGAAAGATTAAATTAATTAGCTGATTAAAGAAAGAACATTATCAGGTGCATGTAAATTGGAGGAAACTGAATGATCATGTTTGTGCCAAAATTGGTCACAAACTCCAGAAGTAGCCGAAACACCAGTGTATATACACAGATCCTCAACATTCAAACACAGATCTCAAATCCCGATTAAGTAGAGAACAAAAATGAAGAAATAGCAAAAATTAAAATGTAAGAAAGTAAGAAAGAACACAAGATTTATAGTGGTTCGGCTATCTCCAGCCTACGTCCACTTTGAATCAATCCTTTTATTCCTCTTGTATTGAGATTACAATTACAAGCCTTTGAATATCAATGAACAAAAAAGTAGAGTTTCTGTGTAAAAGCAGAAGAAAATCCCTTTTTAGTTGTCATAGAACTGCTATTTATAGGTGGAGATTCGAAAATATCCGCCTTAAAGCATGGAATAACTTTTCTCTTGCGCAGGTGGCCTGCCAAATCGATCCAGAGTGATTTTGGATCGATCCAAATACAATTCATATCGATCCAAAAGTAGTCTAACAAAGCGAAGATCGATCAGAACATTCTTGAGTGCATAAGGAAACTTCTTTGAAAATTTCATAGCATTTGGATTTATAATTTGAGAGATATGATTGATCCAAGTTCTAATTTGTAGGTGGCTGAAAGCTTCGGATCCATCAGTTCACCTCCATCAATTCGTATCCATATGCCCATCGTATCTCTTGCCCTAGAATCCCACGTTGTTCGTATCCATCATACTCCATTTCCTTATGTCCATCACTTCGTATCCATAAATCAATCCCCTGTTCGTATCGATCCTCGATTGCCTTCTTCGTATCCATCCCTGATTGCGTCCTTCGTATCGATCAATAAGTGATCGGTACGAAATGCCCATCTAAGTCCCTAAAAGCATTGCTTCATTCTTTGTATTGATCCCGGTCTTGATCGATACAAAGTGCTTTGACATGCTTCGCCATCCAATCGATGTGTGCGCATCGATACGATCTCTGTGTCAATGAACCTGTTTCTTTATCTTGTATCGATCTAATGCTATCAATATGAGCGATCCAAAGCGAATGTGCAAGCTAGGAGTCTGTCACCCATATTCATATCCATCCATATATCAATATGAAAGCACCAATATGAACGCATCGATCCGAAGTACACATCCATTTTGATCGATGCAAACCAACAGTCGCCATGATCGATACGAAGAGATCGATCCAACATCAATTCTTGCCAATATTGAACCATCCATAACTCGATCATACGAACTCTGATTGACCTAAAATTTGAAATTTAGCCTCTCCAAGCCTTTTTCGCCATTCCCAATCGATCACACCTTGATTGGAGTTTGGTACATTTTTGGCGGTATCAATCATAGCCTCGTTTCCCAATCGATCTCTAATCTTGGTATCCATCCTTTTTAGCCAATTTGTTGGTATCCTGGTCTCGTCCAAAAGATGGGGTAACATTTACCCTCCAAAACATGTCATGCGATAGGAAGGCGTGTTTTGAATAGCCTTAGATTCGCCGTCCGAAATCCATATTCAATCCACAACCATACCATCTGATCCATAATCCAATCCATTACCAAGTCATCCTATCTAAGTGTCATATCCTTATCCAAATCCTCGACTACTCTGAGTCGATATCTGATTCCAAATCCAATAACCAAATCCTTAGTCAATTCCATAGCCATCCGAACCCGTCAATCGAGTTTTAATCATCCATATCCAATAGTGGATAACCAATCTCATTACCTCTCTGGATCGACATTTGAATCTGGGACCACTCGGGACCTTGTCCAAATCTTTAGCTATTCATAGCCAATGTCTGAATCCATAACCTCTCTGGGTTCTTGCCAAGCACAATCTATACTCGATGACATGTATCAAGCAATGCCTTGCTCAACGGTGATCATGGTTCAGTGTCCCTGAACGTTGAGTAATATTGTGGCTTAAGTCCTAAGCCGAATCCTAGTCGTTTCGGACCCTTGCCGAGCATAGTTCATACTCGACGACCTAAATAAACGGACTTGCCAAGTTCGAACGAAGCAACCTATTTCTTGCCAGGCATAATCCATACCCGACGACCACTTACCAAAAACTAGATAAAAATCCAATCAAAATCCAATCTGAAATCCAGGTTAAATCAGAAAACCAAATATCCATACTAGAAATCCAAACTAATATCCCAACCGAAAAACAAGTATCCAAACCAAAGTCCAAACCAAAAAGCAAACAAAACCAGGAGTTCAAACCAAACTCCAAAACCAAACTAGAAAAATGAAAATGTCCAAACCAAAAAAAGAAAAAGCAGATTTCACAAAATAGAGCATCGCGGTTTATCGTCATCTCAGAGCATGCCTAGGGGCTATCTCCATCCCCGTACATGAGTAAGTGACTTAGCCATTTTCTGAGAATTTTCTACTTATTTCATGCCATCCCTGTCAGTCGATAACCAGTCGACCATCATTCTTGGACCTCGCGCCATCGTCATTTGAGGTAGACGGTGGCTGCTCCTATTCCACGTCGCATTCCGAGCCTCGACATATTTCCGCAGCTGACCACTCCTTACATGCTCCTCGATTACATCTTTTAGATGCCTGCAACTGTTGGTATCATGCCCATTCAACTTATGAAAGAGACAGCGCCTTTCGATGCCCTCTCATGTTCCAAGGGCTCTCTCCTTGCCGGCCTTCGGTAGGGAAGACAATCCTAGGTATCCATGTATATCCGCTCTAACGTTTCGTTCAATTCTATGTAAGTGGAGAATTTTGGTTCTCCCCAACGTTTCCTTGCCATGTCAGAGTTGTCATCCAACTTCCTCTTTCCTTTATCCTTATCGTTACCCGAGCTTTCGTCGGATGGTTCTCCATCCTCAACCGCGTTTACTTCCTTTAACTTCATATCTGAATATGCATCCTCCTATCGAAGAAATCTTTTGGCCTTGTGAAAGAACTCCCTCAGATCCATTAGTGGATCTTGTACCAATGATACCTTGAAATCCGAGTTATCCCCGACTCTTGGCACCGCCGCCATTAAAATCATTGATGGATCCGACCGATCCACCGAAGCAACCGCTGCATTGAACCGAGTTAAGAAAACCTTGAGCGATTCTTCTGTCCTCTGCTTCACTAACGTTAGTGCCATCACATTCTTCGGCCTTTTGATATGAATCCAAAACTGCTTCAAAAACCTATCCACCAATTCTGTCAATGTCCTAATAGATCCATCTTCCAACTGCGTGAACAACAAAGTAGCTATATTCATTAAGTACAAAGGGAAACACTGGACTATAGCTTCATCTGATGCCCCCAGCACTTCCATGTGTCTCGTGTACCTCATTAAATGATTGGTAGGATCAGCCCTGCCGTTGTACATCTTCAAAATAGGTAGCTTGAACTCTGGTGGATTCCTAGCCATTCTGATGTCACGGGTAAACAAACTCCTATTTACTGCTTCTAGATCTCTGTTTGCTAAACCTCCATGCATAGTTCGCTTGATAATCTTAGCTAATCCAGTATTGTCCACTAAGGGTTGCCCCCCGAGTCCCCGAAGGAATTCTGGTACATACTCGTAACTCTTCATCACGCACTCCTGTATTCCTATTGGGGCCTGGCTGCGCTACATCATCTGGTATCTCTTCATGGATTGGTCCAGCACTACCCTGTGGTATGCCCCTGAGTCTAGGTCCATCCAGATTGATAGTTGTCTGCTGATTGGGGGCTGCCCCCTACTGAACCACTCCATCCGGTTGCTCGTTGGGTCCTTCTGTTCCTGCTCCGTGGATCTGAACTCCAGTGCTCCTGCCTGTCCAAACTTTCTGAGAAAGCTCTGCATCATTTCCTCCTTCCTTTTCAACAATTCTTCCTGCATATCTCCCATCATCATCCCCATCTCATCTCTGGTGATGAAAACTGAGGCCTGATTTGCTCCTTAGGAAGCCTCCTGACTCCCTTCGCGTTGATTGCTTTCCGTTCTTTGTCTCCTTGTTGCCTGCTTTGTCATGGTTCCTTTTAGATCTGATCCTTTAGCTTTTCAAATCCGAACTCCAGCATAGAGGTGCTAGTCCTCTCAGTGAAAGCACCAAAGTGTTTGTGCCAAAATTGGTCACAAACCCCAGAAGTAGTGAAAGCACCAGTGTATATACACAGATCCTCAATATCCAAACATAGATCTCAGATCCTGATTAAATAGAGAGAGAAAAATAAAGAAATAGAAAAAATTAAAATGTAAGAAAGCAAGAAAGAACACAAGATTTATAATGGTTCGGCTATCTCCGGCCTACGTCCACTTTGAATTAATCCTTTTATTCCTTTTGTATTGAGATTACAATTACAAGCCTTTGAACATCAATGAACAAAATAACAGAGTTTCGACGTAAAGAGCAGAAGAAGATCCTTTTTTAGTTGTCATAGGACTGCAATTTATAGGTGAAGATCCGAAAATATCCGCCTTAAAACATGGAATACCTTTTCTCTTACACAGGTGGGCCCGCCAGATCGATCCAGAGTGATTTTGGATCGATCCAAGTCAATTCGTATCAATCCAAAAGTAGTCTAACAAAGCGGAGATCGATCATGAACATTCTTGAGTGCATAAGGAAACTTCTTTGAAAATTTCATAGCATTTGGATTTATGGTTTGAGAGATATGATTGATCCAAGTTCTAATTTGTAGGTGGCTGACAACTTCGGATCCATCAGTTCACCTCCATCAATTCGTATCCATATACCCAGCGTATCTCTTGCCTTGGAATCCCACGTTATTCGTATTTATCATACTCCGTTTCCTTATGTCCATCACTTCCTATCCATAAATGCATCCCCTGTTCATATCGATCCTCGATTGCCTTCTTCGTATCCATCCCTGATTGCGTCCTTCATATCGATCAATAAGTTATCGGTACGAAATTCCCATCCAAGACCCTGAAACCGTTGCTTCATTCTCCGTATTGATCTCGGTCTTGATCGATACGAAGTGTTTTGACATACTTTACCATCCAGCTGATGTGCGCACATCGATACGAGCTCTATATCCATGAACCTGTTTCTTTCCCTCGTATCGGTCTAATGCTATCAGTATGAGCGATCCAAAGTGAATGTACAAGGAGTCTGTCACCCATATTTATATCAATCTATATATCGGTATGAAAACATCAATATGAACGCATCGATCCAAAGTACACATCCATTATTGATGCAAACCAATGGTCACCACGATCGATACGAAGAGATAGATCCAAAACTAATTCTTGCCAATATTGATCCAGCCATAACTCGAGCATACGAACTTCAATTGATCTGAAATTTGAAATGTAGCCTCTCCATGCCTTTTTCACCATTCCCAATCGATCCCATCTTGATTGGAGCTTGGTATATTTTTGACGATATCGATCATAGCTTTTTTCCAATCGATCTACAATCCTGGTATCCATCATTTTTAGTCAATTTGTTGATATTCTGATCTTGTTAAAAAAGCGGGGTAACAAATTAAATGGATAAACATTTCCTGTATGAATAGGATAATTGATGCTACATTGATTTATGACCGTAAATTAATCGCTTCAACCCCAAGTAATAATCTATACATAAAGGCAGAGATTAGCATGAGTAAAATCATTATCTCAAGTTGTATTTCTTATTCTTCTTCTTAACCTCCATTATCAATATTGTAAAATTCTCTATTTTTAGAAATAGTAAAATCTCCTCTCCCCAAAGTGGATGTACACTATCTCTTGATAATAGAACCACTATAAATTCATATGTGAACTCTCTATTTACTTTCTTTCATGATTTGTTATTTTATTCTCTTGTTTCTTTTGTTTTATCGTATTACAACACAATCTTATCGCTTCCACATTTATTCGGATTGATTTATGGTCACTTATGTGAAATCTACCCTAATAGTCTGGTATTAGAACATTAAAGGTTGTTGTTAAAGCCTAGGGATAGAAAGTGATCGTTAAGATGGCAGGATCTAGAGAAGGAAGTGAGGTTAGACCTACTCTGGAGTACGCATCCTACATTAGGGGTTCATATGCATCATCTAGTTCGCAGCTGGCTATGAAGAAGTGGAACAAAGATATGATTTTGAGAAGTGGTAGTGGAAGACAAAGGCAGTGTTGAGAAGAAATCGTGTTCATCAGGTTGTGTTTGACGCAGAATCATTGCCAGTAGATATCGCAAAATCGAAAAGGAAGGAGATGGAAGAATGAGCCTTTACTATGCTCCAATTGGCCACAGGTGAGAACGTCATCCCAAAAATTAGTAGTGAAACTACCGCAAGAGGCTTGTATAAGAAATTGGAGGACCTCTACATAAAGAAGTCGCTCACGCATAGGCTGATTTTGTTAAAGAATTTCTTCACTTACAAGATGCAGAAAAGTACGTTATTGAAAGCATATTTAAACTTCTTCAATGATTTGATGATGAAGATGAAGCTACTGATTTAAATTTGGATAAGAAGCACAAGACAATGGTGGTATTGTACTCTCTTCCAAAGTGATACACGGTAATCGCTAACAGCTTGATCTATGGTAGAAGCATGCTGACATTAGAAGACGTGAAGACAAGACTCCTGAATGGAGATGAGAGAACAAAAGAAGCTTATGGGCAAAAGTGGAGAAACTAGTAGTAGTCAAGGACTATTCATAGAGAGAGGAAGAAAGGAGAAAATGGAGAATAATTTCAGAGAGTGTTCTATGTTAAGAAAGTTCAGAAGTGGTTGGAGAGACAAGTCTAGAGATAACAGATGTCATCATTGTAAGAAGCAGGCCACTTGAAGGAAGATTTTCCAGATTTGAGGAAGAGAAATGAGGCGGATGGTTCTTTATTTATTGTGGTGGAGAAGGTTGTTTTTGATGTTGTGCTGACTGCATCTGTTTCTGATGTATCAGACTATTGGGTGTTAGATTCAGAAGTGTGTTTCCACATGATGCCTAGGAAGGAGTATTTCCATTCTTATGAAGATAAGGAGGAAATTCTATATTGATGGGAATGGGGCTACTTGTAAGTCATTAGGAGAAAGATCAGTGTGTATTTGCATGCATGATGGTGTGGTGCGTACTATCACTGGAGTCCATTATGTTCTAGGTTTAAGAAAATCTCTTCTATCTTTGGGTCAGCTAGCATCTTTGGGTTGCAGGATTACGATAGAGTCGGATAGCCTGAAGGTGACATTTGGTGATCTTGTATTGATGAAAGGAATAATGGTTTGGAATCTTTATCTGCTGAAAGGATCTATAGTTCTTGGAGAGTCGTGTATTGAAGTTGATTGTTTATGAGCTTTGGATGCCTCTAGACTTTGGCATCTCAGATTGTGTCATGTTTCAGTGAAGAACTTGGAGTTGCTTTGTAGAAGGAAAATGATCAAGGGTGCAAACTTCAACCGTTTAGAGTTCTACTAGAAGTGTGTATTGGAGAAACAAACAAAGGTTTCTTTCGGTGTCGGTAGACATGAGTCTAAGAAGTACTATAGTATGTCCGTACAGATGTTTGGGAACCAATAGCTACAGCTTTTATTGGGGAAGCTAAGTATTTATCTCTTTTATCTCTTGGAAGGTTTGGATGTTCATGATGAAAGCTAAGTCGGAGTCGTTTGAGAAGTTCAAAACTTGGAAAGCACTGGTAGAGAATGAAGTCGGAAGGAAGTTAAAGGTGCTGAGATCTGACAATGACAGTGAGTTTGTTTCTAAAGAGTTCATAAATTTCTATAAGCAGCATGAAATTCAAGACACTTCACTACACCCAGAGATCTACAATCTAATGGAGACATTGAAAGATGAATATGACTCTACTGGAGAAAACTCATTGTTTGAGATGGATGGCAGATTTATCTAGAGGCTTCTTTATCGACTGTGGTGTATATCTTCAATCGAATGCTCAGCCATTGATGGGAAGATTCCGGAGGAAAGGTGAAAATGTACATCTATACATATCAGTTATTTTTGTATATTTGGTAGCCCTGTGTATGTTCACCATGCATGAAATGACAGGTTGGAGGCTATAGTCTATAAAGGCATATTTTTGGGCTATACAAAAGGCATCGAAGGGTATCACATTTGAAACCATGTTGATAGGAAGGTTGTGCACTGTAGACATGTCACATTTGATGAGTTCACTATGTTCAAGCCAAAGGGGAATCCACCTAGTTCAGTACATTCATAAACTGAAAGGCCTTAAAAGATGGAAACTATCCCACATATCAGCCTAATAGTAGAGTCAGAGTTGCAAAAGAAGATAGAGTAATTGTAGTCATTGACACATCACATGAAGGTCCATAAAATTCCTCCAGTAATGATGGTCATAAAGTTAGAAATAATTCAGCTCAAGATGGATTTGATAGAAGCTTATGCAAAGTTACACTTCTTTAGGCTAGAAGGCCATCAAATATATGGAGACTGTAATTATGCAAATCTTAGCCTTGATGATCAGTTTGACTATGCACTACATATAGTGCAATATGAGCCTTTCGACCTTAAAGAAGCTATGAGTTTGAGTACCATCTCAAAATGGATGCATGTTATGGAGGAGGAGCTGAATTCATTGATAAAGAATCAGACTTGGGAATCGGTATCACCCCCTCAAGGAAGCCGAACCATAGAATGAAAGTGAAAATATAAGGTAAAGGATGATGGAATATACAAGGCTAGACCTGTTGCAAAGTTTGAGCATTGCTCGAACTTGATTCACTTGTTGAATGTTAGGTGCCACTTGGTGGCACAGTAGGAGAGTGAGTTGGTAGATGGCGACATTTGTTTTGGAGATTGATATGTCCTACATGAAGAGGGTACTTTCAATACTTTGTTGGCGGGTGGTGGTCTTGTCAGAGTTTGTTGACAAAGTGCAATGGGTGATAATCATGCCTAAGCTCATTAGAGAAGTATCTGTGGCGTTTTATCCAAGAGATGCTTGGAGTTAGAGGATGCAGGTGGAGTTGGTAGGCTTGCGGGGAAATATAGTATCAAGGTGGAGATTGTTAGATTTGGCGATACAGTATGTCCATGCTATACAAGATTTGAAAGATATTGTTGATTTCAGTGATACAATATTTCCAGTTGTAGAAGATTCGAAAGATATTTGAAATAACTACTCAAATATATTGCCTCTTTTATAGAATTAAAGAGAGCAATAAATTAGCAACATGAGAAGAAGAATTATTTTGGAAGATTGAAGTATCAATTAATTTTCTAGTTAGTTGATTAAAGAAGGAATCTTGTCAGGTGCATGTAAATTGGGGGAAACTAGAAAATCAAATAGATAAACATTTTTCGTATTAATAAGAGACTGATACTACATTGATTTATGACCATAAATCAATCACTTAAACCCTAAGTGATAATCTCTATATAAAGGCAGAGATTAATATATCTCAAGTTGTATTTCTTATTCTTCTTCTTAGCTTCCATTATCAATCTTATAAAATTCTTTTTTCTTAAAAATAATAAAATCCCCTCTCCCCAAAGTAGACGTACACTATCTTGCTATAGTGGAACCACTATAAATCCATGTTGAACTCTCTATTTACTTTCTTCTGTGATTTGTTGTTTTATTCTCTTGTTTATGTTTGTTTTATCGCACTACAACATGATCTTATTGTTTACCTTTTTTTAGGTTGATTTAGAGTCATTTATGTAAAATCTACCCTAACATGTAACTCTCACACACCATAGCAACAAAGTCGAACTAACTCATCCATCTCAAAGCGCGTATATGTACAATGTCCCAACACAAACAGAAAACATCATACTTATCAATCAAGATTATCGCCTATAGATCTTGCCAATAAAGGAAATATGTCTTACTCCTGCATATACACATTTTGAGCACTCGTCCAGCAATGGGTCATCTTAATGTAAACACACCTTAAGGTAAAAGATGATTTGGAAGCTAACAGTTTTGCATAATCGAACAACATAGAAATAATAAAATCTAATACTCAAACATAAAAAATTTCATTTCTACCAATCAGTAATGACAATAGAAAACGAGATGAACAATGCAAGTAAATTTTCTGTTATCAGTTTCAGATTAGAAGGTGAATTGTTAAGATATTTAATTCTATTTAGAATATGCATGTAAATCAATATTTTTGTAAACTCATTAATTTTCTAGGGAATAGATAACCATAATTAATTATATCTACCTATATCATATTGTTTTATTACAAGTGGTTTTGTTGTTTTTCCCTTTTTTGTTTAAACAACAACAAAAGCATAATGGTTGGATATTTTTAATGGAACCGTAATGAATGTTTTTTTAATATGCTATACCGTAACACCTAATTTGAGCTATAAACTATTCTTTACTATGTTAATCTTTGTTAGGGTTACATAGTTGAAAATAATGTAAATTCTACTTACAATTAGAGTCGATAAGAACTTAGTTGTAACAAAATTAGTTGGATTTATATGAAAAAACCGATATGCAGAAATTGAATGGAGGATTTTTATTTTTTATAAATAAAGATAGAGAGGAGAAGTTGATTTGTGCTTTGGAGAAAATAAAAGATTATGAAAGGTGAGTGTGAGTGGGTGAATGAAGTAATTGATTGGTTAGAAGGATAAATGGATGAGAAAAGTGTTTAGAAGGGTGTAAATAGTAACATCCTAAAAGATTAACTAAGTTTAATAAATTAACTTAGTTTATAAAATTTAACTAAGTGAAATAAATTTAAAAATAAATAAGTAAACTAAGTTTAATAAAAATTAACTAAGTTAATTAAATTTTATAAAAATTATATAAATTAACTAAGTTTTGTAAAAAATTAACTAAGTTGATTAAGTTTTATAAAAATCAACCTAGCTAAATAAGTTTTACAAAAATTAAATAAGTTTATAAAAATAACTAAGTTTTATAAAAACTAATTAAGTTTTAAATGTTTTAACAAAGTTTATAAAAATTAACTAGGATGACTAAGTTTAAAAAAATTAAATATATTGAAAAGAATACTTAGCTGGTTGTATAGATTGTCGATGCGAGACAAATGATATTTGTTCTTATAGTAACTTCGTTAAGCTTCTAATAATCAATACTCATTGGGAGATATCCATTAGATTTTTTCGAACATAGATCATAGCAACCTATGGATAACTGTTGGATCGAATGAAGTGCTTATTCCCTAGTTCAATCAACTACTTCTTGAGATTTTCCATCTCAAGATGTGACATTCGAGTTGAAGGATGACTCACTGGCTAAGCTCCGTGCATTAGAACAATGTGAATTTCTATAGATCTTTTCTGCAGTAAATACAGTACCAACTCAAACACATCCAAAAAGTCTTTTGCCATTAAAATATGAGATATCCCTCTTGTACTTCAATGGAATATAAAGATTAACAAGAGTCGCGTCGTCGATAAAAAATAAAGTCAATTGATGTGATCATGATGTTTTGAAGAGATAATTTTGTCGGTGCAAAATTTTCAAGCTTGATAGTATTGCTTCTAATCCATTCCAAGAATATGCCTAAATACCATGTACTCAAAAACATGCAATCTTAAAGAAAGACATACCTAAACAATTCATATTCTCCAATAACGACAAATAGAATGATCAACGCCATGGGAGCTATTTGCATAATGTCCAATCTCTCTGCAAATATGACAAACATTGGAGGATATTTCTTTGCTATTATGAGGGCTACTAGACTGCTTGCCCTTGATTTTCTACTTTAGCTTGGAGAAAGAAGGAAGCATCTGTTTTTGCTTCTTAGTCTGCTCGCTAGATCCCACTTCCTCATTGTCATCATCTGAAAGGTTCTTATGGCACAAAGCAGTATCCACTAAGGATTCAAAAGGATTATAAGATTACAATATAAGATGCTTCGTTGGATTTTTACTCATGCCATTCATGAATTTATCATTCTTTTTTAGAGTCATGCTAACAAAATCCACACTATTTTTGGAAAGAGAATTAAAAGCCTTAAAATCCTTATGGACATACATCTTCTTTTGCTATAGCACCGTGAAATGTCACCCCAAGTTACCCTTTTGAGCTTCAGGAATGAACTTCGCCTCGAACGCTCTTTGAAGATATCTAAAGTCAATTCACCTTAAGCTGTATTGGAAGTAAGAATTTCATACCAGCCCACTGCTCCTTCCTATAGGAAACTGGAAGCAAGCTGGACTTTCTGCTAGTTTGGTAACCCTGTTCTTCGACAGATCCTTTCGCAATATTTGAGCCACTCCTGGATTCTGAAAACATCTTCATCTCCCTTGAAAAATTTTGTACCTAGACTAGTGAAGTCATTGCATAAGCATACGATCTCATTAATGAAAGAACCGAGCTAGGTAGAAGCGGGGTAAATTTCACTAAAATTTCCTTTTTAGATCTTTATTGGGCCTATTAAGTCTAACTGATTTTAGATCCAATCTAGAATTTGATTGAAATAAAATAAAATTTTATTTAATCTAAAAGGGTATTCTAATTTAATTTAAATTAAAATATTATAATGAGTATATCAAATACACTCATATATGTAAGTGCAAGTTCAACATATAAATAATGTACATAGTCAATGTGTATGTTTATAGGTGCATTTTATATATGTTCCATAGTTTTATTTTGAAATCCTATAAAATTAATAATATGTATACGTAGTTTATATATTCATGATATGCTATGAAATATTTTAATCGATTGATTATAGTTTACTTATATTTATAATATGACAATTAATGGGTCTAGTTAGACATTTAAAAAGATGAAGAGGTGGAGGTCTCTTCTTCTTCTACCCGTTTATTCAATGCAATTTCAAACAAACATTTAAGCACTTAAACCTTTATACATATTAAAATTAGGTGTCTAATTTTATGCACCATTCTAAAATTTAAAATTAACATTTTAAAAATCTAACTTTGACTTAAGAAGAAATCAAAATTAGATCTATGTTTTAAGCAAAATCGAGTTGAATTAGAATACTAGTTTAAAGAAATGGTTTAAACTTATATAACTTATTAAAACTTAACTTTTAACCTTTAGCTCTTGAAACCATTGTTTTAAATAAATACTTTTAAAACAAATTCAATAGCTATTATAATGACGTTTTCGTAAATCTATATAAAGTTTGAGTCAGAACACTTGTTTTAAGATTTTTTTTTTTGAACTTTGTATAACTTGTAAAAATTTAACCTTTAGAACCTTCTTACTATTGTTTCAATTGAATGTCATTAATACAAATTCAATTGGTAATACAATAATCTTTCATGGACCTATTTTAAAATTAGAATTGGATCATTTGTTTAAAGAAAATCTTTGAATTTTATACAACTTATTATAAACTACTCCTTTAACATTTAACCTTTACAAACATTGTTTCAAATGAATACCTTTGAAAAATTCAATTGGTATTAAAAAAATACATTGTTCTTGTTAACCCGCCTTTCGGCAAGGCCATGGAGAGGCGGATTTAACTAAACAACTTCACGAATACCGAGACTGAAATATGATGGATTCGGTTTAGAGGGATGAAGTTCACCTGGATGTAACGCTCGACATTGAGGTGAGGTTATGCCGCTCGGCATTATGGTGAGGATGTGTCGCTCGGCATTGAGGTGAGGTTATGTCACTCGGCGTTGTGGTGAGGTGTGCCGCTCGGCATTGAGGTGAAGTTATGCCACTCGACATTGTGGTGAGGATATGCCACTCAACATTGAGGTGAGGTTATGTCGCTCGGCGTTGTGGTGAGGATGTGCCGCTCGGCATTGAGGTGAAGTAATGCCGCTTGACATTGTGGTGAGGATATGTCGCTCGGCGTTGTGATGAGGTTATGCCCCTCAGCATTGTGATGAGAGTATGGCGCTCGGCATTGTGATTAGGCTATGCCGCTCGGCATTATGATTAGGCTATGCCGCTCGGCATTGTGGTGAGGCTATGTCGTTCGGTACTGCGGCAAGGTTGGGGTCGCTCGGCATTGGTGAGACGGCTCGGCATTGGTGAGGTCTGGGTCGGTCGACATTGGTGAGGTCAGAGTCGGCCGGCATTGGTGAGGTCAGAGTCGCTCGGCATTGGTGAGACGGCTCAGCATTGTGGTAAGGCCGGTGTGGCTCGACATTGTGGTGAGGCTGGTGTGGCTCGGCATTGTGGTGAGCCCAATGTGGCTTGGTGGAAGGTCATTCGATATGGGACGAATGCGGCTCGGTGGAAGGTCATTCGGCATGGGATGAATGCGGCTCGGTGAAAGGTCGTTCAGCATGGGACGAATGTAGTTCGGTGGAAGGTCTTAATGGGCCTATACCATTCAGAAAGCCCAACAACTCAGGATTCGCCTATAAATACAGCGTGTGGAGGTTCAGAAAAGGGGTCTTCTTCTTTCTGCTCTCTTTCTTTCTATTTTCAAAGGCTAAGGTTACTCTACCATTTTTGTAACTGTAATCGATTCTAACATCAAAAAAAAAGGAAAATTCTAGAGTGGACGTAGGCCGGAGTTAGCCGAACCACTATAAAATCTGTTGTTCTTTACTGCTTTCATTTTAGTTTTGACTGTTCTTCATATTATTGCTCTCTACATACACTCTATCTCTGAGTTGTGACTGGTATTTGGTGCTTTCATCTGGATTTGGGTGTTAGTGACTAATTTTGACGCTAACTTTTTGGTGCTTTCACTGAGAGGCTAGCACTCAGGGATTTTGGAGCTTGGATTTTGGATTTAAAAGCTTAGGAACTCGAATTTTGGAAAGCAATGGCTAGACCACCAACAAGGAAGCAAGCAGCGGAAAGGAGCAATCAGGAAGGAAGTCAAGCGGCCTCTTTTGGAGCTGGAGAGGATCATGCATCCATCTACATAACTCGGGACGTGATGCAGGTTATGATGAATTCTATGCAGGAGCAGATGATGAAACAGCAAGAGGAGATGATGTGGGCTCTTCTGAGGCAATTTAGATAATGAGGAACTACATGTGCTCAAGTTCTAGGAACTGGACCAGAGGAACTCAACCAGCAGGTGGATGGAGTGATTCAACAGGGGGCAGCTCCCAATCAACAAACAACTAACAATCTGGATGGACCTAGACTCGAGGGCACACCACCAAGTAATGTTGGGCCTGTTCAAGGAGGGATACTGGATGATGCTACGCGGCCCAACGCCAACAGGAATACAGGAGTACGTGATGAGGAATATGTGCCAGAATTTCCTCGGGGACTTGGAGGGCAGTTAGGAAACATGGATAGGGGACAACCCTTGGTTGGAAACGCCGGATTGGCTGACATTATCAGGCGTACTATTCACGGAGGTCTAAAAAACAGGGATGCAGAGGAAGTCAACAAAAGTTCATTTACCCGGAACATCAAGACAGTTAGGAATCCGCCCGATTTCAAACTGCCCACTTTGGAAGTGTACAACGGGAAGACGAATCCCACTGACCACTTGATGAGGTACACTAGGCATATGGAAGTGCTGGGGGACAACAGAGGAGGTTATGGCCCGATGTTTTCCCCTATACTTGACTGACATAGCTGCTATGTGGTTCAGGTAGTTGGAGGATGGATCCATTAGAATATGGACGGAATTGGTGGATAGGTTTTTAAGTCAGTTTCAAGTTCACATAAAAATACCAAAGAACGTAATGACGTTGACATTGGTTAAACAGGGGATGGATGAATCGCTCAGGACATTCTTAACTCGATTTAGTGCAGCAGTTGCTTCGGTGGATCGGTCGGATCCATCAATGGTTCTGATGGCCGTGGTATCAGGAGTCAGAGATAATTCAGATTTCAAAGTATCATTGATACGGGACCCACCGTTGGATCTTGGGGAATTCTTCCATGAAGCTGAGAGATTTCTCCGACAAGAGGATGCATGTTTGGACATGAGGTCAAAGGAAGTAAACTTGGTTAAGGATGGAGGACTACCCAACGAAAGCTCGGGTAAGGACAAGGATAAAGGGAAAAGGAAGCGCTGGGGAGAACCAAAGTTCTCCACATATACCGGACTGAACGCAACATTGGAACAAATATTCTTGGATACTCGTGATTGCCTTTCGTATCGAAGGCCGACGAGGAGGGAGCCTTTAGAACGTGAAAGGGCGTCGGGAAGGCATTGTCTTTTTCATGACCTGGACGGGCATGATACTAACAACTGCCGGCATTTGAAGGACATAATCGAGGAGCATGTTAGGAATGGTCATTTGCGACAATACGTCGGAACTTGGAATGCGGCGGTGGAACAGGAGCAACCACTGTCTACCTTGAACAACGAGGGGATGAGGCACAGGAATTGTGGTCGGTTGGTCATCAACTAATCTTGATGGTTTGGAATAAGTAACAAACTCCTGACGAATGGTTAAATCACTTACTCATGTACGGGGTCGAAGATAACCCTCAGGCATGCTCTGAGATGATGGTTTGTGAAATCTATTTTTCCCCTTTGACTTGGACATTTGCTTTTTCTGGTTTGGTTTTGGAGTTTGGTTTGAACTTCCTGTTTTGCTTGTTTTCTGGTTTGGATTCGGGTTTGGATGTTTGTTTTTTAATTAGGATTTTTGATATGGATTTCTGGTTTTTTGGTTGGATTCGGATTTGAATTGGATTTTGATTGGATTTTCCTTTGGATTTTGGCTAAAAGGTCATCGAGCATGGACTATGCTCGGCAAGGGTCCGGAGAGACCTGGATTCGGCCTATGACTTAGGCCTTGTATTGTCGGTTATTGTTTCAGGTCGTCGAGTATGGACTATGCTCGGCAAGTGTTCGGAGCGATCAGGATTCGACTTAGAAATTAAGCCAAGGTATTATTCGAGGTTCAGGGACACCGAACCATGAATACCATGGAATTACTTAACATAGGTCGTCAAGTGTGGATTGCACTTAGCAAGAACCCGAAGTGGTTGCAGATTTGGATATTGGCTATGAACAACTAAGGATTTAGGCATGGACCCGAAACGGTCCCGGATTTGGACATCGACCCGAAGAGGTCATGGACGTGGTTATTGGTTGTTGGATATGTATGGATTAGAACTCGGTTGTCGAGTTCCGATGGATAGGCATTTGGCTAAGGATTTGGTTACTAGATTCAGAATTAGATGTTGACTCAGAGTAGTCTAGGTTCGGATAAGGATACAGCGATGGCACTTGGATAAAATGGATTGGATTATGAATCGAAAAGTATGGATGTGGATAACATACATACTTCGGATATCGGACTTGAGGCTATTCAAAACACACCTTCCAATAGCAAGGCATGTTTTGGAAGGCAAATGTTAACTCGTCTTTCAGCAAGGCCATGGAGAGGTGGATTTAACTAAACAACTTCACGACTATCGAGGATGAAATATGATGGATTCGTTTTAGAGTGATGAAGTTCGTCAGGATGTGCCGCTCGACATTGAGGTGAGGTTATACCGCTGGGCATTGTGGTGAGGATGTGCCGCTTTCCATTGAGGTGAAGTTATACCGCTCGACATTGTGGTGAGGATAAGCCGATGGGCATTGAGGTGAGGTTATGCCGCTCGGCATTGCGACAAGGTTGGGGCCGCTCAGCATTGGTGAGATGGCTTGGCATTGGTGAGGTCAGGGTCGCTTGGCATTAGTGGTGTCAGAGTCGCTTGGCATTGGTGAGGCCGGGGTCACTCGGCGTTGGTGAGATGGCTCGGCATTGTGGAGAGGTCGGTGTTGCTCGGCATTGTGGTGAGGCAGGTGTGGCTTGGCATTGTGGTGAGCCCGGTGTGGCTCGGTGGAAGGTCATTCGGCATGGGACGAATGCGGCTTGGTGGAAGATCATTCGACATGGGACGAATGCGGCTCGGTGGAAGGTCGTTCGGCATGGGACGAATATGGTTCGATGGAAGGTCTTAATGGGCTTATACCGTTCTGAAATCCCAACAACTCAGGATTCGCCTATAAATACAACGTGTGGAGGTTCAAAAAAGGGATCTTCTTCTTTCTGCTCTCTTGCTTTCTATTTCCTAAGGCTAAGGTTATTCTACCATTTTGTAACTGTAATCGATTCTAACATCAAAAAAAGGAAACTTCTGGAGTAGACGTAGGACGGAGTTAGCCGAACCACTATAAAATCTGTTGTTCTTTACTGCTTTCATTTTAGTTTTGACTGTCCTTCACATTATTACTCTCTAAATACACTCTATCTCCGAGCTGTGACTGATATTTGGTGCTTTCATCTGGATTTGGTTGTCAGTGACCAATTTTGACGCTAATAGTCCTTTTGATTCATACCTTTAAAACAAATTCAATTGGTATTAATTTCTTTTCATGTTTCCTTATTTTATTCTTTTTAAATTTAAACAATTTGAATAGATAAACTGAATCAAACAATACAAACATATATAAATTTGTTACAATATATATAAGTTCTAATTAACAATCATATAATGTAAATATAAATAATAATGAAATTGATATATTACTTAAAGAAATAGATTAAGATTTGCACTTTGAATGAAGAGTATAGATTAGCCTTTAAATTTTGTAATAATCTGATAGACGAACACCACCTTGTATTAATTAAATTTTGTTTTGATTTTCTCTTAGGAATTTGATTAGCTATGGAGCCATGAGTTTCCGAATGAAAGTGAACCGAGGAGAGAGGCAACAAATGATAATAAATTGTGTTGAAATAGGCCTTTAAGAAGAAGAAAATGTTTATGATTTTCCTCTTGCTTTACGCATTCATTCAATGCAATTTCAAATCAACATTTGAACACTTAAACCCCTTCTCCTTTACTCCATGGCCAGCCATACTTAAGGCTTTATGGGTCTTCACCAATTCCTAAACCTACGTAGTAATTAACTAATTTAAATCGAGTTAAATATTTATCGATATCGTCTAGATATGTACATATATAACTTTTGCATACGCAATTTGTTGAATACTAATGGTCTTTAAACGAATCAAATAAAATTTAATAATTAATTTTTCATAAATATTAATTAAGTTACAATAATTTACAAATTAAATTACGTGGTATTTTGAAGTATTCATTATTGCAGTTGTGCTTTTCAAAGGTGTGAATTTAGCAAGCGATTAATATCTAACAATTCACATATTAACATTCATACGTCACCTTAGCTAGTGGTATGACATTCTAGTTGAATTTATCGCTTTAACAACTTTTCGGTAAAACCGAGTTCTACATTTAAGTGGTACCCAATAGTAACGATTATTTACACCAATTCTCTTCGTCGGAACTATATTCTTTAGGATTTATGGAAGTTGGTTTTGGTTAAAATTCAAATATCATCCACATTCTACTTGTTTAATCTAAAAATATAGTCCTTGATTCAATAATAATAGTTATTATTAATCATACTGCTCTAGCCAGAGACTTTGATTTTGATTTGATTGCAGTTAACTCTGAAGTTAACATCATATTACTAAGAGACGAATTCTTTATCAAATTTACTTCCAATGCTTCAATTCAAACATAGTTATAATCGTTCGATGGAAAATATGTCATGATTTAACTATAATCAAAGTGCAGTATCCATATTGAAGTTCAACAGTATTCTAAAGTTAAGAGCATTGTGTAATATCATCACACGAGATTATTTATTTGACTTTAGTTATATTAACCAATAGAAAACTATCAAACTAGTCATTCTATAGTTATCTAATAACTATTAACATGCAACCCATTGGTTCCCCAACAGCAATGAGTAATAAACTACTTAAAGTTTTAGGAGCGTAGTGCGTTAGTCTCAACAGATGTATCGATACCTGTCTCAAAATATTTTAATTAGGAATATTTAAAACAATATGTTATTTTAATGTGATTAATTTCTCGTGATTACAATACATTTTAATTACTACCATATAACACATCATTTAAGGATTTTCTATTTTTAATATACTTAAATTGAATTGTTAAATAACTTATCATAATACAACAAGTATATAACAGAAAAAAACCTTTTATTTTGAACGATATTTTATTATTAAGTTAATAATTTATAGTAAATTACAAATTTCCTATATGACATATTCTTAATTCTTTAAATCTTATATTTCCACTTAGGACCAATTATGGAATATAAATCTCTTCCCTTTGATCAGTTTGCTCAGAACTGGTTGAGTTAGTCTCTTCATGAATGGATCTGCTATATTGTCTTTAGTGTTTACTCTCTTAGTCACAACTTCTTTATTAGCGACGAATTCCTTAATAAGTGAAACTTCCGAAGAATGTGTATCGACTTCTTATGATATCTAGGATCCTTCATAATTGCATCGATGTGTTGTTATCACATATCATTGTTATGGGTTTCTTAACGTTTGGAAACTATCTTAGCTCAGCCATAAACTTCTGTATACAGACCACTTCTTTAGCTATTGAGGGGGATGTATTCGACCGGCATCATTAAATAGCCTATTGTCTCTTACTTTAAACTTTTCCAACTAATTACTACACCATTCAATGCGATTACATAGCCAAACACCAATTTACTATCATCAATGTCACTCTAAAAGCTTTAATCTGTAGACCCCTTCATAGAAGGTCTTTATTCTCATAGTTGAGGAATAAGTCTTTATTATTTCTCAAATACTTAAGAATACATTTCACTATTGTCTAATTTTTTCCTCCGAGATCAGACTGATAATGACTTATGCATCCTGATGCATAAGCCACATCTGGTTTAGTACATGACATATAGTATATGATGAAACCGACTGTGGATGCATAAGGTTTTCTCTTTGTATGCTCCTTCTCCTTATCAGCATGATGAGTTTCATTCTTAGAAAGGACGATTTCAGATTTTATTAGAATAATTCTGCACTTGGAATTCTCTATTTCACACCTTTTAAGTATGGTGTCTACATGTAAGAATAAGGACAATCCCAACTACCTCTAGGATCTATATCTCTATATCTTTATACCAAGTACATAGGTCGTTGCTCCCAAATCATTCATGGAGAAATTCTTTGATAACCATGCTTTCGCTGATTGCAACAATGCAATGTCATTGTCAATCAGTGGCAAATCATTGACATAAAGGACTAAGAATACTATAGCATTTCCTTATTCTTTTCGATATACACATGCTTCCTTTATACTTTGATAAAAACTAAACTATTTGATTGCTTTATCATAGAAATTATTCCAACTCCTTGACGCTTGCTTATGACCATAAATTGGTCTTGATAATTTTCATGGCTTTCCCTCGCTTCCACAGACTTCGAACCCTCGGTTTGCGACATATAAATGATCTCGTCTAAATCACCATTTCGAAACATCATTTTTATGTCCATTTTCTTATTTTGTAATCATAGAACACAATGATAGCAAGCATTATCCAAATGGATTTAAGCATGGCTATGGGTGAAAATGTTTCATCATAATCAGCACATTGAATTTCACGAAATCATTCCATAACTGGCCTTTCATTATAGGTCTATATATCTTCATCCGCATTTAACCTTTTCTTAAAAATACATTTGCGGCCAATGGGTTTTATCACTTCGGGTATGTATACCTGCCAATGTCTATACTTTGTTGTCATATATGGAACCCATCTTGGATATCATAGCTTCAAGCTAAATGCAGAGCCTTTACTCTACAATACTTGTTGGAATGAGAGAGGAGTATCACCTTTTAAGATGCAGTCCTCTTTTTCGCCATCTATGATAAAACCATAGCATCTCCCTTATATGTGGGATTCTGTATTAGATATTCTAATAGGTTACATGTTTTCGTACAATGGTGAATCTGATTCTCCCATGGGTTCAGCTTTTGTGTTTACTTCTCGAATCTCATCGAAGTCTACAACTTCATTGTTAATTTCCTTTGATAGAAATTACTTTCCTAAAAGGATAACATGACTAGAAATATATCCTTTTGTTCCTTAGTATTATAGAAAATTTATCCTAATGAATTCTTGGGATATCTTGTAAGTTTATTGGTGCAAATTGTGCCTCGGGTTTATTAGAGCCAACGTTCTCAACGTAAGCTGGACAATCCCACACCTTTAAACTGTTGAGTTAGGGTTTCTTCTTATGCAAATCTCATATAGTATCTTAGGCACGGATTCATCAGGTGTCATATTCAACATAGGTATTGTGGTTTCTAATGCATATCGCCAAAAGGAAAGAGGATACGGCCTTACTCATCATAAAACAAACCATATATAATAGGTTTGTTTTATTCTTTTTGAAACACCATTGTGTTGCGTAGTATAAGTGAAGTAACTTGAGATATAATTCCATTATCTTTTATATACCATTGAAGTTGTTGTCCAATGCACTCACCTCCTCAATCTGATCGAAATATTTTAATTTATGGTTCATCTGATTTTATACCTCGATCCGATCAAAGTATTTAGATTTTACAATTCTTTTACTCTTTAGATTACTCATAAATATTGTATTTATTCTTTGTAAGGTGCATATATCCTAGCCTTGAAAAATTATTTGTAACAGTTACAAAGTAAGTTAAATGATCCTCTATTGCTATAGGCATTGGACCACATACATCAGTATGTATAAGACCCAAAAGTTCATCAACTCTTTTGTTTCTCCTACTGAAGGGATGCTTGGTTATTTTTTCTTGGAGACATGACTCACATGTGTCTAATATTTCATAATTAAATGATGGTAGAAAACCGTCATTTTTTAGTTTGTGTAGTCTTTTGTCACTAATATGAACTAGCCCATAATGCGATGAGTAAATATTATTAATGTCAATAGATGATTTATTCAAAGCATATATATGATTTAAATTAAGTACAAAAAAGAAATTATTTAAAACAACATTGCAAATATTATTTCCATCAAATACAATATTAATAATACTGTCTTTATAATGAAAATAAAAACCTATCTCAGACAATCTTGAAATGGATATAATATGGAAAATAAAGTTCTTAACATAATAGAAATTATTTAAAACTAAATAAAATCCTTTTCACAAAGTGAAGTGATAGTCTCTAACTGTAGTAGTATCTACAATAGATCCGTTAGCAACTTAAAGTCCAATTTCACCTTTCTCCACATGTCGTCCACTCTTAAGTCTTTGTAACGAATTATAGATATGAATTCCAAATCCAGTATCTAAAATCCAAGACAGTTTATTGGTTGCAAAATAATTTTGAATCATAAACATAACTCGAGGAGTGGAAGAAATGGTTTCCTTCCTTTCTTTAACCATCTTCAAATAGTCCAGACAATTGCGCTTCGAATGCCCTTCTTTGTGATAATAGTGACATTAACCTTTGTCGGTAGAAGGATCACTACAAGAAAAAGGGTCATTTGCAGCATTGTAAGTAGCCAATATGCAGCGTTTGAAATTGAAATGCAGCTGTTGATCATATTCAAGAAAGAAAAATATATTAAAACATTGCATCATATATTTATATCTACCGCTAAGATTTTACACCGACCGCCTAATATTTTATTTTTCTGCTGTATATACCTTTTCTTCGTTATCAGCTAAGATTAAATTTTTAGATCCCTCCAACCAAAAAAAATTGGATCGTCGTCACCCTAAATTGGATCCTAATCGTTGAAATCTACAGCCACAACCCAACCTCCGAATCCAAAAGTGACAATGATCTAAACCATAATTTCGAATCAATTCCTAACTTCAAGTCTTTTAACTTTCTTGAAAGTTTTATCAACTAAGCTAAAATCATGTTCTTCAACTTTTTTGGTTGCTTTTTTGGGGTCCAAGCAACCAAAAAAGTTTAGATTTTGGTCAATAATGGGAGGACTTACATCCTTCATGGCCGCAAAGCTTGCTTTTTTTCCACCAAACTCACCGATATACGAATTGAATACAGATGATTTGACTGATCTTTTGACTATGGATCGATTCCCACATCGGGAAAACATGGAAATAACTAAGATTTCGATGAGGAGAGGCAACCAAATAGTTGCTACGTATGTTAGAAATCCAATGGCTACTTCTACTCTTTTGTATTCGCATGGAAAACGCTGCTGATTTGGGTCAGATGTATGAGCTTTTCATCGAGTCAAGCATTCATTTAAGAGTTAATCTCATGGTGTAATTCAATATTTTTAGCTGCTTTTAGATCTATTCTTTGTTCGATTGTCGTTTTAATGATTAACTAAAGTTTAATTATTACTTTTGGTCATTCTTGTTCGTTACTTTTTTGGTGTTTTGATTTAATTGGGCTTACTTCTATAAAATATGTAAATAAAGACAATAAGGTCAAATGCTACCGATACATTTGCCTACAGTTTGTACATGTTTGCTCCATTTACTTAAAGATGGTATTTATCTTGGCCAGCTGGTGAAAATTGAGAAACTTTTGGTTTTGGGACCTTAACTGTTGGGATATGATTTATTATGGAAGATTAAGGTACTGCCTCAAGGTTGGGCACAAGTTTAACTTTAAACAACTAACGTATTATTGTTACAAGCAGAATGATGTTGATTTTGGCGTTGTATATATGAAATCAGATAGCATGTATTCATACTGCAATCTTAGCCAAACTTGTTTATTAGTCTACCACCTAGATTTCCTTGTTCATGTATGAAGGTCAAATAGTTAGATTTAAGTAGTGATAGTGCTAAATATATAGGTATGACTCAACACTGAAATATCTCCTACCGCGGTCTTGTAGCACACAAATTCTAGATATATGTGCTTGTAGACTTCTTTATTTAACAAAGAAAACAGTTTTGTGCAAATAGTCATAAAACCACTAAGAAAAAATGCAAATTGTTCTTATACAACTTTCAAAGAGCGATGCTTACATTTTATTCTTGTACGATGCTCTTTCTCAGTGTCTTATCTTTTCTTTCTTCTACCTCTTCTTCTTTTTTCTTTATATTTTTATTTGCATATACTTTGCATTATCTCAAAAGTATATTTTCCCAGTTAGAAAATAATACCAGTAAGTTATTTCATTACTAGTTAAAAATTATACACCCATACCCACTACTATTAATAAGAAGGAGATCCATATCCTATAATGATATTCATATAAATACCAAATACTGATGCAAGGGCTTTATTTTTGTTCTTGTTTGCTTTTTCTCACTATTCCCTTTTCTATATTTTTAAGGAAAAGACGATAAGGAAATTAGAGAACCAGTTCTTTTTCTTCATGTTTCCTTCTTCAAACATATTCTTTCATATGTATAGTTTGGTTCTATGTGATTTGGTTGAGTAGATTTGGTACCACAAAATTGATGAAAAATGATAAAAATTTACTATGCTGGAGTGTAAGTTAACTGTGATAGCTAGATTTTTGAATGATCAAATCTACCTATCAAACCAATCAAAGAGCAAAGAACCCCAACTCAATATTGTATTTGTGTTTAACCAGAAGTGCTAGTTTTTTGTGCTATCCATGAAATGAACTACGTTTAAAACTATGGGATATTCTTTCACTGTAGATCTTCTTTGATTTGAAGGTAGCATGAATCAGTTTAGAATAACGCTAATATCCAAAATTATGTTCCACGCGCACATAAATAACTATGTATCTTCTCTTAATAAATTTTTGAAAAAATGCAGATTTAGAAAATAAATCAAAGAGATGAACACGTGTTGATCAAATATACTCACAGATACTTCAAAAGTAACCAAATCAATTTTCTTGTCAATCAAAGAGCTTACAAAGTTAATCCTGATTTTTCAAGTGTAAAATTAAAAGGACCCAAACACTACATGTTTTTTGCATCACTCTGCCATTTGGGGAATCTCGTCATAAATTGTACCGTAAAATAAAAACAAAGAGGAATCCAATAACACTCCAAAATTACAATGTAGTAAATGCAGATTTGTGATAAATCTGAACGCAAGAGTATATGAAAGCGATTCAACTATAAAAATACAGGTAGCTAGTGTTCAAACACGAACTGACACAAAACTTGGATAAAACATAGAAATGAAAGGTGGAGTAGAGTGGAAAAGAACAAGAGCATTCATAAGAGCCAGCGAATTACTTGTCATTTGTGCCACGTTTAAAACATGATCTCTAGACAAGCACCATTGTCCAAGTGGTTAATTGATTCGGCTTTGGTGCAAGAGGTCACAAGTTTGAAACTTGCTTTCGAATGTTTATTGATATGGGATATGTTATCCCAATGATTTGTTGTATATAAAGTACCATTTCAAAAAAAAAAACATGATCTCTAACAACAGTCTTGAGCTTTCCATCCATGGTTCTATTTGAAAATCCATACATGCACGTATTGTCATCAATGAGTGCTGCAAGTGGTAAAATTATATATTTTCTACATGATCTATTTAAATATATTTTTATACAGTACCGATTTATAGTTATGTTGTCCGCGTAGCTGTTTTAGTTCCGCGCAACAATTAATTTTTTGTAAATGAAAATAAAATAAACTCAGCCCCAACCTTTTTTTAATACAGTCTAAAGACTAATACGTTGTTAAATGGTTAGACTTGTTATTATTAACACTTTTTCATTAGAATGATCCAGCATCCAATAACTACTTAAGTTTAGCGAAGTAAGTTACCACATTATCACATATTTAGCAATAACATGCTAGACCTATAGAAGGATGTTTGTTGACTCAAACTTCAATTTCATCGTACTATTTTAAATTTTCTACACAGCTAAATCATTATGCCAGTTTAGTTGCAGTCTGGTTGCACTTGTATCACATATCTTAATAGTCTTTTTAGAAAGGATGAGAACTGTGCGTAAATTATTAAAATTGATTTACTGAAAATTATAACTCTGGTCAGTGTTTTTGTTGAAACTAGAGCTTAAAACTGGTATATGATGAGCTTACTTTGCTATAGCAGACCTCTTTGTTAAAAAATTAATGAATCATTCTACTCCACCCCATAAACCGCAGGAGGTAGTTACTGCATATAATAATGGCTTACTGGTGTAGCCTGGAAGGTTACCACTTATGCTAGTGGTAATCACTTCTACAAATATATGTAGAGCTAAATCCATTTATAAAATTTGATGTAGGTCATACATGTTTTCTTTTGTACTTATGGTAAGTTTTTGCTTGAAATCAATTATGTCTTTCTAATCAAACTTGCATTGTAGGCTGGCTTATAATCGTTGAGAAAAAAAGAATCAGATATTTACTTGCATATCAATAACCGAGATTTGCCAGTTTGGACACTAAAATAATATCAGGCAAATGAAATATGAATGACATGCTACGTCATCGTGTATTTGAAACAAATGTGTTATATAATCTTTAATTATGCTTAATTAACTAAGTGAGTCATGATATATTACAAGCATGCACATGGTGTTGTCTAGATTCATGAATAAAGTGAGGGTATTTTTTGCTGTTCTTTTCTGGATGTCATTATTCTTTTGGCACATCCTAATATAACAAGTTTACAAATAACTTGTTTATACTCGCAAGTTTAATTTTTTTTTTTTTTTGAACTGGTACTTTATATACAACAAATCAATGGGACAACATATCCCATGTCAAATAAACGTTCGAAAGCAAGTTTCGAACTTGTGACATCCTGCACCAAGCCGATCAATTAACCACTTGGACAATGGTGCTTGTCCGCAAGTTTAATTTTTATATAAGCTAACAAGTTTATAAATTTGCATTTGTAAGAGCATCTCAATATAACAAGTTTATAAATAACTAGTTAGTTATGTTTTACAAAAATTAAACGAGTCTATAATAACAACAACAATAATAAATTAACCAAATTCATAAAAATTAACTAAGTTTTATAAAAATTCAATAAGCTTATAAAAATTAACCAAGCATTATAAAAATACAACTAAATAATAATAATAAATTTTATGAAAAATTAACTAAGTGTAATAATAACAACAACAACAACAATTATATAAAAATTAACTAAGATTTATAACAACAACAATAAGTTAACTAAGATTTATAGTAATAATAATAATTAAACGAGTCTGTAATCATAATAAATTAAGTAAGTTTATAAAAATTAACTAACTTTTAGAAAAATTCAATAAGTTTATAAAATTAACTAAGTATTATAAAAATATAACTAAATAATAATAATACTAATAATAAATTTTATGAAAAATTAACTAAGTATAATAGTAATAACAAATTTTATGAAAAATTAACTAAGTATAATAATAATAATAATAAATTTTTTTATAAAAGTTAATTAAGGTTTATAATAATAATAATAATAATAATAATAATAATTAAGCGAGTGTGTTATAACAACGACAACAACAATAATAAATTAACTACGTTTTAAAAAAATTCGATTTTTTTTAAAATTAACCAAGTATTATAAAAACATACCTAAATAGTAGTAGTAATAATAATAATAACTACTTAACAACAACAACAATAATAAATTTTATAGAAAATTAACTAAGTATAATAATAATAATAACAACAACAATAATGACAATAATAAATTTTATAAAAAATTAATTAAGTATAAAAATAGTAATAATAATAAATATTTTTCCAAAAATTAATTCAGATATATAGTAATAGTAGTAAATTAACTAAGATTTATAATAATAATAAGTTAACTAAGATTTATAAATATTAAACTTAAATAAGTTTATAACAATTAGCTAAGATTTATAATAATAATAAGTTAACTAAGATGTATAATAATAGTAATAAGCTAACTAAGATGTATAATAAAAATAATAATAATTAAATGAGTCTATAATAATAATAGGTTTAAGAAAAATTAACTAAGTTTTCTAAAAATTCAATAAGTTTATAAAATTTAACCGAGTATTATAAAAATATAACTAAATAATAATAATTATTATTATTATTATGATAATAATAAATTTTACAGAAGTCATGCTAAATGAAGAAATACATAACGAAGATTTTTGAGCAGCATTATAATTTCCAAAATATTTTTAGGAATCATCTTTTAGTTTGTGGGCTTACCATGTATCGGTAGCCACATGGAAATTTCATAATATGTACATGGAAGTTATAATGAAACTCCTCTTTGCATTAAATCTCAAAGGCTGTAAATCTTCTCAGGGTTTGGTTTTTGAATTATTTGCATCTCTTGTCAATAAACACTTGCATCAACCTATTATTGTATTAAGATTGAGTTTTGTGGTTCCTATTTTATACATGTTAATGAACCGTAATGTTCTATGATCCGTAACATTAGAACTCAAAACATATTTATTACCTTTTGTTCCATCTATTATTTTATTTTTAGATCTGGTATTCTTCCAAAATGGAATGTTTGACCCTAGGTTTCAAAGTAAAGGTCTGAAAGATGCCAATCAAGTTTTAACTTACTTTTCCAGGTCAAAACTCGAAGAGCCTCCCACTGATGGGATAATTGATACAAACCCCAAAGGCCTAACAAGTACATTTGGCAAATAAGCATCCATTGTGGAATCTCAGTTACACAATGGAGGTCTCTGTCTCAAGATATGAAATTTCTTTCAATTTTATCCTGACAACCGCATTTGGCAAAGGAGCATCCACTGTAGACATCATTCAGTATCCTAGAATTTTAACATTTCTTTCTTTTTCAGTTTATTATGTAATTCTTGGTGACATGACTGTTATGACACAATAGTTAAGATCATGTTTATATAATGGTCTATGTCATGCTTATCAGCTCTTACTTTTAGCTTAAAAATAGTTGATTTATGCATATAGGTTTATAGTATTAGTTCTTGTAAGTACAGTAAAAGCACGATGTAAATAACAGGTTAATAATATCAGTTGATTTTTAAAAACGAAGAAACTAAACATGTTAAGTCTCTGAACTATCTGTTACCAATGTTGTTGAGCAATTGCATTATCAATTAAGAAACAGAATCATATATACTTGTTTTTACCTAGTGTACCCTATAATTGCATTTCAATTCCTCTCACAACTTCGTATAGAAAGCACTGTAGAATTTCGAAAGAAAAAGAACAGATTTAATAGTATTTATTGACTGATTGAGTTTTTTTTGTGTGTAGGATATGGATTAGATGATATTATGAAGATAAATATCCATAAGCTCGGCTGCAATATATACATCATAGAAAGCATCAGGTATAGGGCTGGAACTACATCTTTTATTCCTATAACCAATTAGCATGCAATGCACACTTATTAAGCTATCACATTTCAATGAAGATACATTAATCTCCTTGGCATACTTATTCAAGGCACAATTAGTTTTTGTTTGTACCTATATGGATTATTTTATATTATTCATAGTCCCTAACTATTTGCAGTAGTTTTCACAGCAAATATAAGAAAATTGAGGCGGTTTAAAACTAGGCATTTCCTAAGTTTCTTTTGCACACATGCAATGATTATATTATTGAGTAGAATAAGGTAGAGATGCTTTATATTGAGTGGATTGAATCGGATAATGATGAGATAAGGAGGATGTTGGTCGAACAGTAGTTGGTTTGGATGGGTGTGTTGCAGGTTGACTGTGCAAGTGGTTGGTTTGGATGGTGATTCACTGTGATGGAAGAGTATTTGATGGTAGTGTTTCAGGTTTCTGGTTTAGAGGGAGACAGTTTGCAGAGGAGTTTGGGAGAAAGTGGTATGTAGTATATGGTAGGAAATGAGTTTGGTGTATGCAATGTGTGGTACAACAATTTGAGGCGGGGTTGAGAAGCAGCTGGATTTGATTTATGTTGTGCGGTGATGCATGGAGTTGCTGGAGTAAAGGAGATGGTTAAAGGTGTGGTTCTGGTTGCTGGGAGGAAACGAAAATATGCAGGGGATAAAATTATCAAAAAATTCCCAATAATAGTACCCTTTTTTGGAACCACATGTGAATCATGCAAGTGGCATAGTAATTGTCTATTTTATTTTTGGTGCTCAATTTTATTTTTCATGCATTATCTCTTTGTTTTTTTTTTGTTTTTTAATGTTAGAAAGGACCGAGCAGAATTGTTAATTGAGATTCAAATACAACTTTATTTGATTAATTTTGATTAGAGGTTAGATTTTAAATCAACACCACTTGATATAGTTCATTAGTTACAAATTAATTTATGATCTTAGTATTAAATCCTAATAGATTTCTAGTAGTCTAAATTCAACTTTGAAGTTTTTATAATTCTCCTATAGTTTGTGATTTAATTTTTAAAATTATTTCAAACAAATCCCTACAAATATGATCTGAAGGCATTCATACTATAGTAATATGACAACACTAAAATGTTTACCCTTTATTACTTTGAGAAGAGCCATTTTTTCCCTACTTTTTTGTGTGTAATTTAATCATTCTTTCTAAGAAGGGTTGAATAACTGGGAACCTATAAGAACATAAATGAAACATATGCTTAGGTGCAATCAAAAGTTATTATTAATGTCTTACTTCGAAATTTTGAAATTGCATTTCAGTGTGGCTTGTTTGATAGAAATTTGGACGAACAGACTCTCATGATGTCGATTCAAAAAGGAGAGTGTCGTAGTGGGATGAAGCTTCAAGAGATGAAGGAAAAGTACAATGTTATTGGTTTTGGTTCTCGCCAGGTACTTTATTTTATTCTTTTGTTAAGAGAGATTCATGGATATGTTGGGTCTGTTGACAAGTATTAGAGTGCACTAAACCTGATATTGAATACTCTACTCCACTCTGTAAGCAATTAAGATTATCATCTTGTCTATATTTCCTTTTCGAAACTTATTCCTTGTGTATTTTTTATATCTAACAGATGTTTTTCTTATATTTATATAAATTAAATAGTTTTTTATTCAATGCATTCAAAGTATAAAAACAAAATTTGAATAAGGTATGATTGTATCATATAATGATTTATCTGTCTCCACATTATCCTTGCGACTTAATTTTACCAAACCTATTCATCGTTATGAATACAAGACAAATTGATGTTCATTGCAGAATTCGTGATCTGTAACAAACATAACATCATCAATTTTTAAACCATGCACTTCTACCGTCATGGAGAACTAAGTAAAATTACTTGTTTGCAGCTAGCTGTAATGTCTGCATTTCTTAGTCCCAATCAATTAGCAACAGAAAGTAAGCTAGTTGCTGATCCAGATGTCCGTCCATGGGTTGACAAATATCAGAGAAGTATAAATACTGTATCACAAACTGATTTTGAGATGAACTTGATTATTCAGATTGTCAATTCATATTTGAATCTTGTATGCTATGCGTGTGCACATACACACACATGCAGTTTGTAGCCTCTTCGTTTTAGCCATCGGATTTGAAAAATAAATCGTTGGATAACATGATACTCTCTCTATCATACTATCATATTTCTGCCTCACATCATCATGAAATACAATCATTTAATTCTCAAACCCAATGGATAATGAAGGGGATACAAATGGTGTATACACACACATGCATATACATTTACTAACACATACACTCACATACATGCAATGATGTTGAAGGTTGGATGTAAGTGGTAGGTCGTTGCAGCGGCACGGAGAAGGAGTTGAAGGTAGTAAGATGTTGATTTTGGCAAAGTGATTGAATTGATGCGTGGATTGTAGTTGGAGCAGCTGAAGTGGATTCTAAGTGGTGTAGGTGAAGTGGATGGTTGTGATTGGGGTATTTGATGGAGTTTGATGGTTTTGGAAGGGTGCAGTGTTGTGGTTAATGAGGAAGGTGTTGCTACCGAGGAAATATAATGCAGGTTGTAGTTGAAGGAGGGTGAATGAAATGTAGCACCAACTTAATAGAGAATGAATAACGTGAAAATGCCAACTACAAATAAACATGATTTTTGAAATGTAGTTAAAAGAAGGTGTTGCCAGTGAAATAAATGTTATTACTGTGTATATGAATCACTGATGTACCGTCATTACAGTTAAATAGATGACATTTCAAAATTTTCACATTCTACTATATTTGTTCTGATTGTTGCTAATCTTTAATTGCATTTTTTATAAGCATATTGGACTTTTGAAGGAGACGGGCTTGGACTTTCCACGATTTATGTTTCTCTTTTAGCAAGCACTTTTGTAAGATTTTATATCATTAACATTTGTGGTCAAAACATATGAAATGTTGTATATGACTAACTTTATGGTGTATGAAATTGATGTAGCTTTGATTATGCTTAACTTTTATAAGTTCTTATAATATTAGATTATATATATCAGTGTTTTATAAATTGAGCAATTTGTCTTTGAATACATTATTCATTACAATTGTTTTAAAACTGTTGCAGTAATTGTAAAATGAAGCAAAATTGTTGATATATCGCAACGTTTAAAAAGAGATGTAATACAAAAAGTAACAAAATGCTTGGAAAATCAAACTGAAGCAAAATGAAAACGCTGCAAAATGCATTTCAAAACTGTTGCATACTACTGGTTCTACTTAAAACATGCTCTTAGACTGCATTCTCAAAAACGCTGCAAATTTATTTACCATGGCATTTTGCAAAAGCTTCAATAGCCTTTTTTTAGCAATATTTTAAAAACGCTGCAGTATTCCCTGACTTTATTGCAGCATGACATTAGGCAGCGTTTTTCGAAACGTTGCGAATGATTATGGCAACAATAATAAAACGCTGCAAAAGCTCTTTTTCTTGTAGTGCATCATTCTTACCCTACTTAGAACCCCTCGTACGTTTCCTCGGTCCTTTTAAAACAACGCTTTTCCCTTTATAGCCAACATCGAGTTATGATCCTTAAACGAATCCTCAGTCGACCTTAACATATACAATAGCTCGATGAGTTTAACACTCAACTAGTTCATATTCTATTTCAATATGAATAGCTCAAACTACAGAGCTAGTGATCCTAGGATCAAATTCACTTGTACTTCATCACTTAACTAACATCTAGCTTAGAAAGTCTGTCAATATAGGCTTTCATTATTAAGACCTCCATAACACTACTACCCTTACTCATCTTCATATTAAACGACTTCTTAGTAATCCCGTACCTTGAGGGATGGATTGATCCCTAAACAAAGCTTTTGAGGTTTTCGAAGATATTATGAATATATATATTTTTGTGTTGCCTTTGCAACTTTTTGTCTAAAGTGGACAGCACAAAAACATGAGCAATTTCGCAATCAACTATCCATGTGTTATAAGCTTTTTCCGCCTCCGGGTATGCATCTTCGACGAATTTCACTCTTAATGGTTCAATTATAGATTACCATAAATGTTTTTATGTTAGTGCTATCTTGATTGCTTTTAGCTAGTCAATATAGCTATGTTCTTTGAGCTTATCATTTTTAGAAAATATCTTAGATAGGTCAGTTTTTTGCAAATTTACAACTGTCACAAAATGTTAGTCGTAATAAATGCTCGTTGCCAATTTTTAATAATTAATAATTACAATGCTTTCTTCAAAAATATCAATAACTATTATTTGTTAATATTTAATTATTAATTATTACTAATATTAATATTAATCATAAGTTACGTTTTTTAGGAAACGTTCACTATAGGAGAAGACCGAATTACGTTAATTTTTTTGAATATATATACTGTTATTTTAATTTTATAATAACTAATAAGTTTTAATTTGTGATTGATAATCAATAATACTTACTTCATAATGCATATATGGTAATTTATAAATAATGATTATAAATATCAACTTATATAGGACATTATTTATGATTTATAACCATTAATGATTGTAAATAAATAATTTATAGTTACTAATTATCATTTATAATCAATAATTAATAATTAATATTAAATAATTAATATTAAATATTACTATTAAATACTTAATAATTAACTTTTAATAATTAATATTTAATAATCAAAATTTATTATTTAATATTTAGTTAATTTATAATTTTAATAATTATTATCTAGTAATTTATTATAGTTTTATAACTAAAAATTAATAACCAGTAACTATTGATAATATCGTATTTAGTAACTAATAATTAATGATATATAATTACTACTACTAATTAAAAATATATACATAATAACTTGTATTTAATTATTAATATTTAATTATAACTAAGAAGTAATATATAACAACTGATGATTAACAATTAACAAATAACAAGTAATTTTTAATAATTAATAATTACTTATAAATTAATTTTTATTAGATAATAATTAATATATAATTAGGAATAATAATTAACAATTGGTAAGCAATTAATATTTAGTAACTTAGAAGTAAAATTTATTATTTAGTATTTTATATTTAATAATTATATTCAACAATAACATGTTAAATATTTTCTTTTGTATACAAGTTTTCTTGACTTTAAAGAACCAAAATTTTGGTTCCAATCCAAAACATTTCCCTTCCGTCCCCAAAATTGGCCACAATTCAAAACTTTTTCCTCTCATCCAATTTTTTCGCTCCAGTGTAAAAAAAAGGGCTCCAATTGCAAAATTTTCGCTCAGTTGTTTATTCCTTCGCTTCCCTATTCCCCATATTTGCATTCATTTCCCAATCACATACTTAAAATCCCAATTTCCCACAAATCCAACACCTCAGATTAGTTCCGCCTCCTCAAAAATCAAATGTAAGTTGAGGTGATTTGAGCTGCGATCGACAGCTAAGAACAACGAAAACCTATCTCCTCCTTATAAAAATCATGTCTTCTCTGGAAAAAATGAAAGAAGCTTCATTGCTGCCTTTTAAAAAAATTTGTCACTTGCTTTTTCTTACTCCACTCGCCGTTTCTGTCGCTGCTTCTTGGCGTAATGCTCGCTTGAGAGTAGATAAAGCGCCATAGAGTTGCGGTCGCTTGAGGAAGTTCGCTGCGGGATTTGCGAGCTTGGACTTGATATCTTAGTGCCTGATGATATCGATCTATGTGATGGATTTGATTTAGTCTTTTTAGTTGCAGAATAAACTCCTATATTTTAGGAGTCAATGAGTTGTGCTAGTATTTCGTATGTTTCTGTTTTTCAGTTCCGTATATTTCTTTTTCAAGTTATTGTAGAAGACTATGTCTTCATCTTAAGGCTATTTAAAGCCAAGTATTTCAGATCAATAAAGTATCGAAGCATTCAGCTTTAGTCTTTTGTTCTCTGAGTACAACAAATTGGTATCGGAGCTAAAATCAAAAGAAAAGGGAAACACGGTGAGAAAGAGTGAAAACACAGATGAGTGAAATGGAAGAATCAAACAACTTTTCTCAACCAAGCATTCCGAAGTTTGACGGAGATTATGACCATTGGAGTCTTCTCATGGAAAATCTCTTGAAGTCAAAGGAATACTTCGTGGTGGTGAGAGATGGAGTCAGTGAGCCAGCGAATGAAGAAACGCTAACTAAAGCACAGAAGAAGGATCTTCATGATGCGAGATTGAAGGACTTAAAAGCGAAGAACTATCTCTTTAGCGCGATTGATAAATCTATTCTCAAAACAATCACGCTAAAGGAGACTTCCAAGCAATTGTGTGACTCGATGAAAACCAAATACCAAGGAAACGTGAGAGTGAAGCGTGCTCAGTTACAAACGTTAAGGAGAACCTTTGAGCTGTTGGAGATGAAGACTGGAGAATCCATCAACGATTATTTTTCAAGGGTAATGATGGTGGCCAATGATATGAGAAATTATGGAGATGATATGCAGGACGTCAAAATCGTGGAGAAAATTCTGCGCACTTTAACCGAAAGTTTCAATTACATTGTGTGTTCAATAGAGGAGTCCAATGACATCGACACACTCACTGTCGATGCTTTGCAAAGTTCATTACTGGTGCATGAATCAAAGATGAAGAAACCAAGTTCTGTTGGAGAAGATCAAGCACTGAAGGTTTCTCATAAAGGAGGAAGAGGATGAGGTAGATGAAGGATGAGCAGAGGACGAGGCAGAGGAAGAAGCTTTGATAAATCCACTATCGAATGCTATAACTGCCATAAACTTACACATTTTCAGAATGAATGTCCAAGCTGGAATGACAAAGCCAATTATGCCGATGCGGATGATGAAGAAGACATGTCGCTGATGGCTTTTACCGAAGACGATCATAAAGCATTGCTGATGGTTCTCACAGGAAATGAGAAGGGCAAAGAAGTATGGTTTCTGGATACGGGTTGCAGCAACCATATGTGTGGAAACAAATCTTGGTTCTCCACACTTATGGAGAATTTTGTCACTCAGTGAAGCTAGGAAACAACTATCAACTGAAGGTGATGGGAAAAGGAAGCGTGAGTGTGCTGGTGAATGGAAAATCACTCACGATCGCTGATGTGTATTACGTACCTGACCTGAAAACTAATCTCTTCAGTATCGGGCAGCTCCTTGAGAAAGAATGTGAAGTGTTGATGAAACAACGAACCTGCAAGTTATATCATCCGAAGCTTGGTCTGATCATGGAGTCAAAGATGACAACAAACAGGCTGTTTAAGATCATGGCAACCAAAAATCCCTTGAAAGTGGTGACGAAGTGCTTACAAGCAGCGACAACCGATGAATTCCAGCTCTGGCATCGAAGATATAGGCATCTCAATTACAAAGGCTTGAGAACCCTGAAATATCAGAATATGGTGAAAGGGTTACCACATCTAAAGACAACAGATGAAGCAGGGAAGTGTCCAAGCTGCTTAGTGGGAAAGCAACATCGGGAAAGTATTTAAAAGAAGAGCATGTGGCGTTCAACACGGAGACTGGAACTAATACACTCAGATCTCTGCGGTCCTATCTCTCTAGCATCAAACAGTGATAAGAATTATATTCTCACTTTCATTGACGACTACAGCAGAAAAGTATGGATATATTTCTTGTCATACAAATCTGAGACGTTCGGATTGTTCACAAGATTCAAAACTCAAGTGGAGAGAGAAACCGGAGAAGCTTTGATCTGCTTAAGAACGGACAGAGGAGGAGAATACCTGTCAAACGAATTCAAAAGCTTCTGCGAAGAGAAAAGAATAAAGAGACAGCACACAACCGCTTTCACGCCGCAGTAAAACGAAATTGCGGAACGCAAGAATCGCACGATTATGAATATGGTGCGATGTGTGCTTAATGATAAAGGAGTTCCCAAGCGTTTCTGGCCTGAAGCAGCTAAATGGGCCGTCCATGTATTAAACCGAAGTCCAACCTCTGTTTTGAAGGAGAAAACACCAGAAGAGATGTGGAGTGGTGTAAAACCTACGGTGAATTATTTCAGAGTGTTTGGGTGTTTGGGGCATGTTCATGTTCCAGATCAGAGAAGGAAGAAATTGGATGATAAAAGCATCACGTGTGTGCTTATTGGAGTAAGCAACGAATCAAAAGGATACAGATTATATGATCCAGTCATAGAGAAAGTCGTGACCAGTCGAGACTTGTGTTCGAAGAAGAAAAGGGATGGAACTGGGAAAAGAAAAAAGGAGAAATAAACGAAGAGCAGCTGACGTAGGAAGAGTGCGAATCTGATAAATCTGATACGGAGCAGAACGAGCAAAACGAGAACCCTGCATCACCACAAGCTACAGATGAGATTGTTTATCCTACCAATTCGTCTTTGCCTTCACCACAAGTTGCAACACCGGTTCCTCCAACGTCTCCAGCACAACGAATCAGAAGGCAACCTGCTTATCTACAAAACTATACCACTGGAGAAGAATTATCAGAAGAAGAAGATGAGGATATGAGTAGCTTTGTTATGTTTGCTTCCATGAAAGATCCAGTCACATTCGATGAAACCAATGGAGATGAAAAGTGGGTAAAAGCGATGGAGGCAGAGCTAGAATCGATAGAAAGGAACGGAACATGGTACCTTACCACGTTACCAAAATCCTTCTCATCCAAACACACTGACACGCGCAATAAGCTGCTGCAACAAACTCAGCTTCCGTTGTGGACAGAGTCACCATCGGTTGCTTCTTAGATGCCCAAGCTACAGCTCCTCCACTTAGTAGAAAGGCATAACCATGTAGCTTACATCGTATTTGGTTGTTTTGCGTGCAGAGATGAAGATAGCAGAATCAAGTGGGAAAATTATAGCTAATTTAATTTATTATGGCTAATATATTGTCAATTGCAGTGTATATGCAATTTTAAAATATTTTCGTATTAATTTATTGCTATTTCTTTGAATTGCAGGGGTGATGAATATTGTGAAATGCACGTATTGATATTGAAAACAAAATCTTAGCATCACATTACAGTGTGATATTACAGTGTGATGAACAGATGATAAAGCATCAAAGCAAACTTACATATGTGCAATCACGAATGATTAAGTTCACGCTATATCATATTTAACATTTAATTTGATTTAATGAGATTATTTCACATCACAATGTATATTTTTTTTACAATATTTTTTCCTTATTACATATATTTGTGTTCATTAATGATAGACTGTTTTAGAATTCCTTCTTAATTTTTCGGGCTTTAGAGGAATGGGAGCCCATTAGACAAAATATCAATTCCTTCTTGGACTCCCAGATGGAAGTTTGATTATTTGTGATGCAGACAAGGTACGTTTTCCCCTAAGATTCATGCTGTAAACATGTTGCATTATATTATGTAAGATGCTGATGCAAATAGCTGCAACATATGTTTGTACAACCACAAGAATGTGAGTTCACTGTCTTTTTTATCCATGCTTGATTTCTATCTTGTAATAATAATGTTAAAACCTTTGGACATGAGTTTTTTTGTGTGTAACAACTGTGTTTTTATTTATTTATTTAGTCTGAATATTAACAATATTTGGTGACATGGATTACTTAAAGTTTGTGCATTTCCGCTACTACATTGGTGAGAGCAAATATATGGTTATTTTCACCACATTCTTTCAGAGTCTGTATGTGTCAGCTTCATATGATTTTGAAGCAAAGGATAGTAATGAATATGTGCATGTTGTGCACAAACTGTTAGATAAATATCTACCATTTTATGGGTTATCACATGATTTTTTATTTCTCTTTCCTTTACTTATGGTCGTCAGACAAGAGAGTATGGTTAATGATGAAAAAAAATGTATAGTTGGCGGATAAAGGGGCACATCAATTATAGTGGGTAGAAGATGGTGCTATTTTTTACACATCAATTAGTAGTGATTCTAAATCCTGGATGGATGTGTACATAATACAAGATCAATGTGATTGTTATGGACTGTAAGTAACCAAACTTGTTCTATTTAGGTTCATAACTGATTATTTAAGAATCAACATAACAAACTTACACAGGCTGTAATTTTTTTTTGAAGAAAAGAAAGATTGTATGTAGAGACTTTGTTTGGAAATTCAAAAGCTTGGGATATTGTCTAACCATTTGGAACATAATTTGTGAAATAGGGAGGTTGAAGATAATCCAAGAAGGCAGTGGCTGCTATCTTATTGAGTGAGTGCAGTGGAAGCACTAGGCAATAGGAGCTAAAATGATATGCTTTGGTTTTGGTAGTATGTTGACCGAGGATGAGGAGGCAAGGATGGTTTTAGGTGGTAGGTTTATGTATCAGAAAATTATTGTCAAGGACAAAATTTCTCAGCATTTTAGCCTCAAGGACAGACCTTCATTATTTTAGTCTGAAATGAAAAAGATGTTCAGTAGTGATAGTGTACGAGTGCACGTACTAATATAGTACACACGGATCGTGTAATATGGAATATAATATAAATGCGGAAATAGATGATAGTAACAAAGTAAATAAAAATAGAAAAATCACACCAGAGATTTTTATACTGGTTCGGAGCACCGTCCTACGTCCAGCCCCAGACTTCTATTTGGATTTTCACTATTAACTACCTCGCTTCACCCGGAGGAACATGTTTACAACACCCGAGCAAACGAACGGGATTTCACGCCTCTAATACACTGAGGACTTCAACAACTGCCTCTTACAACACCGATGACTTCAACACTTGCCTCTTACAACACCGAGGACTTCAATAATGATGAATATAATTGTTTGTTGACGGTATGTGTTCTTGCTAACACAGTTTTGTCACTTGTAGTACAAATTTCCTATAATCTTATCCTCAAAATATGTGAATGATGTTTTGTGAAGATTAAGGGAAGTATATTACTTATTGAATCAATAGATATGAAATAATTTCAATGATTCAATAAGCAATTAAAATAATTGAGAGCTTTTAGAATGCAGGAGTAGTAAGATCAAAAATTAGAGTAAAAAGAATATGTTTCATATCTGTGAATCAATGATTTAGATGAGTTTATATAGAGAAAAAATGGTTGTAACTCTTTGTGAACAGTAGCCATTAATAGATATGATCATTGATGAAAGGTAGGAGATGCAACCATTGGAGAAAAAAGTGTCTTTTGAAAAGATTGCTCTCTGTTTAAAAACGGTCGACGGGTCAAAAATTGGCCAGTAGACAGGATTTCAAATATATAGTCGTTATATGCATGTGTGCACGTTCATTGTGCATTTTACACAGAAACGGTCGACCGCCTATATTAATACCGGTCGACCGGTTACTGTCAAGTTGCACAATGAATGTGTAGTGCTATTCAAATATATATATATATATATATATATATATATATCGATTATATTGAGGTGCATGATTATTTGAGGATAGATTTTAACAAGTTTATCACTATTACAATATCAAATAATCAACCTATAATCTAGAGTACCATATGTAGCTCTTTTGTGCCTCTTTATAGTCATGATGCCTGTGTTTTGTCGATCGCCTTTATTTCTTTGTCAGAAATCAAAAACTTCATAGAACCTGTGACTCAACATTCTCCTCCTTTTTGATTGATGACAACATATATCTGAAGTTCTGAATCTCCCTCTGAATATGTGACCTTCCCCTGATATTTTGTTTGTATTCTTTATATATATATATATTCCTGCAAATAATTGTTAGCACTTTCTCCCCCTTTGTCATCGACAAAAAAGAATAATAGATAATGGAATAATATAGGAGTATATCAACCTAAATATTCATGCATAGCAAAAAATATAACATATCCAAAACATACCAGAGTATCATACACACCATAATATCATACGAATAAAAGTAACGACATTATTTAGTACAAGTGTCGAAAGATGTTTTAAATTACTAATCCAAAATATAGAGATAGAAAATAGAAACTAGGATGAGTCAGAAGCTGTCTCCTCTTGAATATCTTCTTCCTCATTATCATCATCATCTTCCTCTTCATCGTCCTCTCTAGGTGATTCTCCACGACCATGTCCACTAGTACCAGCAGACTCCTCAGTTGATGACCAGTTGAAAGCAGGAGGAGCAGGACGTTTGCCTGGGTCTTGAGCAGAGATGGATGTGCTACATGAAATAGCATCCCATAAAATACCAAAGAATGACTTGACTTTGTTGAAGCATTTATCAATTTTTGTGTCCATGCGCTTGAGTCTTGATTCAAGCAAGAATTGGTTTTCGCAATAGTTTCAAGTGATTCTTTTGTGGTGGATTTTGATTTCAACATTTTAACTTCTTCGGAACGAGGTCGAGAGGAAGTAGCTTTTTGTTGTGTTAGACCTCTTTGTTGCCATTGTTCAAACGACATAATCTGAAGGTAAGGAGGATGGAGATTCATGCGTTTGATGGTTACAGAATCAATACATTTTGGTTTCGAGGTGGCAGAGTCAGGAGGTCGTACGCCACAAGCTAGTAAAATACGCATGATATATTCATTATAGAAAAAGCGAGGTCGCGTAGAGTTGTTTACCTTGAAAATCTCGTCAAAAAGCATATGAACCCAATTGATTTGGATATCCCCATAAATAGCATAAAGGGCCTTGAAATTTTCTTTGTATACAACGTCATAGTTTCCTAGTCTAGGAAACAAAGAAAACATCAAGACGCGATGTAGTAGTCTGGCGGTGGGTCGAAGTCCAATCGATTTTGTGCCATCACTGTTGTCCTCCATGAATTGATGGCTGATGCTATTGCGAGTGAAGACTTCGCAAAATTGTGATGAAAACTCATCGCCTTGATTTGGAATACCCAATATAGAAGATATCCTATCATGAGTGATAAAAATTTGTTTGCCACATACGATAGACCAAATGACTCCGTTCGGATCATCAGGTTTATACTCGTCCAGGTTCATGTTGGCATAAAATAATTTTATCATCAAGTGATTTATTTCCACATTATTTTCTGAAAAATCGATCAATGGAGTAAGATTGGAGTTATTTGCTAACCTACGGATTCCATAAGATGTGAAATCATCAAACTTGATGTAAGAACCCGGTTGAAACTTGTAGTTAGTCATTTGATTCCATCTTATGATAGCTACCGGATTTTCGAGCCACTTCTTAGCGGAGATATTGAGTGATGAAGTTCCGGAGGATGATCCTTTCTTGGGTTTCTTTTGCGGAGGAGCCATTGTTTGAAAATTTGGAGTTTTGGAAATTGAAATTGAGAGAATAGGGTTTTTGGAATTTGGGGATAAATAACCGGCTGAGACAAGTGAGGAGGTGGGTAAAAAAATGACGCAACAAGTATATAAAAACTGAACATACGTAAACCGGTCGACCGCTATAATATGGCCGGTCGACCGTTTTCATCCAGAGGCTAAACGGTCGACCGGTCATATTTTGGGTGGTCGACCGGTTTTGCTACCTGAAGAAAAGCAGTATGTTTTGAAGTTTTTTTTTTGAGAATAAGTCGAGCTATATAATTCATATTTCACTCTTATTATAACATACAAACGTTATTACAAGAGTGATAGAGAGAAAACGATACAACATGTATATATATAAATCTATTGAGGAGGGGAAGATTCGTCATTAGAATTTTCTTTATTATCTTTAATACGATGTGACCATGGACTCCATTTTTTCTGAGCACCTTCATTCCTGTTATAATTCCGATCCCAAGAGTTAGGACTCGTAGATGTTGACGGCCTAGACGGCATCGGTTCATGCGCATCATGCTTGTTTGAACCACAAAAGAATGATGCCATCTTTTCTAAAACCGATAAACGTGCCGATGTTCATTGTTGCTCATGATAAAGCTAGCTTTGTCCATAATGGAGTTGTCTTTGAAGATCTATTTGATGTTTCTGATAGTGGTGAATCTCGTCGATCTGTACTTTGGTACGAGGAGAGCAAAACAGTGACTTCTTTACTCGTTTTGAGGTTGGTGTACTACCAGGAGTACGATTGTATTGGTGATGATACTTCGATTTCTGTTTTGGTGTTTCAGGAGAATAATACTCCTCCGGCTCGGAACTTGTAACGGAAATGTGTGATTTTTGAGCACACTTATCACAAATGTGAGCCATAGAAAATTATGTATAGAACCTTATGCTCAGATAAGAAAAGATGAATAAAGAGAGAAGTTTTGACAAGCTTATAAAAAAATTCCTTAAACTTAAGCCTGTGGATGAGAGTGAATAAAGAAATATGACCGTGAAAGCAAGCAAAGGCCCTTATTTATAGAAAATAAATAGCTTTTCTTAGAAAAACTGCCATAGTTAAAATATAATCAAAAGAAAAGACAATCATTAGTAATTACTGGTCAAGATCTTTTCTTGAAATTAAACCAAGCTCTCTTCGTAATCTAATAAAACTAGATTCGAGCAGAGGCTTAGTAAAAATGTCTGCTAATTGATTATCAGTTTGTACATATTCAAGATATATATATCCTTTTTCAATATTATCTCTAAGGAAATAATGACGGATATCAATGTGTTTGGTTCTAGAATGATTCACTGGATTCTTAGAGAGATTTATAGCACTTGTGTTATCACAGTATATAATAGAATTTGATAAATGAATATCAAAATCTTGAAGTGTTTGTTGCATATATAGTACTTGAGTACAAGCGAGAGCTGCTGATATATATTTAGCTTCACATGTTGATAGTGAAACACAATTTTGTTTCTTACTAAACCAAGAGATAAGTGATTTTCCAATAAAATGGCACGTACCACTTGTACTTTTTCTATCCGTTCGCGAGCCGCCAAAATCAGCATCACTATATGATACTAATTCAAATGGACATTCTTTTGGATAAAAAAGACCGAAATCTTTGGTATTATTAAGATAACGAATCATACGTTTCACTGCTCGTAGATGTGATTCCTTTGGATCTGCTTGAAAGCGTGCACATAGACAAACACTCATCATTATATCTGGACGACTAGCTGTAAGATAAAGAAGAGAACCAATCATGCTTCGATATAATTTCTGGTCAACACTCTTACCATTTTCATCTTTTTCAAGATGTGTAGTTGTACTCATAGGAGTTGGTTTACCAGGTGTATTTTCTAATCCGAAGCGTTTGATAAGATTTCCGCAATATTTTTCTTGATTAATAAAGATACCACTCGGAAGTTGTTTGATTTGAAGTCCAAGAAAATATGACAGTTCTCCCATATGAGACATTTCGAACTCTTTGGTCATAATACTTGCAAAATTCTTTGCAGAGTTTATCGTTTGTTGAACCAAAGATGATGTCGTCTACATATATCTGGATAACTAGAATATCCTTTTGAGAATGTTTAATAAACAAAGTTTGGTCGACTTTGCCTATTTGAAATCCTGAGTTAATAAGATAGCTACGTAATCGTTCATACCAAGCACGATGTGCTTGTTTTAAACCATACAGAGCTTTCTTAAGTTTGAACACATGGTCAGGATATTTCTCATGTACGAACAAAGGAGGTTGTTCGACATAGACATTCTCTTTGATAAATCCATTGAGAAAAGCACTTTTGACATCCATCTGATAAAATTTGAAATTATGGTGACAAGCAAAAGATAATAGGATTCTAATAGCTTCTAGTCGAGCAACTGGTGCATAAGTTTCTTCATAATCGATACCTTCTTCCTGATTATACCCTTGTGCTACTAATCTTGCTTTATTTTTGGTGATATTTCCTTGTTCGTCGGTCTTATTTTTATAGACCCATTTAATACCAATAACTGACTGATCAGCTGGTCTTGGAACAAGTTCCCAAACGTCATTGCGCTCGAACTGATTTAGTTCTTCCTGCATGGCAATGATCCAGTAATCGTTTGTAGCAGCTTCTTTTGGATTCTTAGGTTCGATATTTGAGAGAAAAGCGACATGACCCATTTGGTTGAGTTGACTCCTTGTTCTGACTTGTGATGTTACTTCACCGATTATATTTTGGGCCGGATGGTCTCTTAATATCCTTGGTGGTGATTGTAACTCACATATTTGAGGAATATTCTCAATAATTATTTCCGAGTCAGAATCAATATTCGTGATAATTGGATTGTCAGTGACTATTGATTCGTCATCATCTGATATAGTGTGAGGATGCTGATAGAATTCATCAAAAGAGACATGAAGTGATTCTTCAATAGTTTTGGTTCGTTTATTAAATATACGATAGGCCTTACTTCGTTCCGAATAACCGACAAATATTCCTTCATCGGCTTTTGGATCGAATTTGCCAAGCTGGTCTTTCGTATTTAAAATAAAACACTTGGAACCAAAAACATTGAAGTATGAGATTTTAGGCTTTCTTTTGTTAAATAATTCATAAGGAGTATTCTTGGTAAGAGGTCTTATGGACACACGATTTAAAACATAACAGGCAGTTGCGACGGCTTCTGCCCAGAAATGTTTTGGTAAGGTGGTTCCATTCAATAATGTTCTTACACATTCTTGTAAAGTTCGGTTCTTCCGTTCTACAACTCCGTTCTGTTGTGGAGTTCTGGGAAACGAAAAATTATGATATATACCTTTCTTTGTACAAAAATGTTCAAATTCATTATTTTCAAATTCTCCGCCATGATCACTTCTTATATTTTTAACTTTAATCCCTTTTGATTTTTGAATTCTTTTGACGAAAGATTTGAAATGATCGAAAGTGTCATTTTTATTTTTTAAGAAAATTATCCATGTGTAACGAGAGAAATCATCAACAATTACAAGCACATATTGACTGTGATTTATTGACTGCACCCTAGTAGGTCCAAATAAATCCATGTGTAGTAACTAAAGTGGTTGTAATGTTGATATGACTTTCTTGGATTTAAAAGATGATTTGGTCAATTTTCCTAATTGACATGCATCACAAATGTTGTTAGCTTTAAAACTCATTTTGGGTAGTCCCTAACTAGATTGTTTTTGGCTAGCTTGTCAATAGTTCTGAAGTTTATATGACAGAAGCGTTTGTGCCATACCATGGATCATTATCATTAGCCACAAGACACATATCTGAATTATGATTAATATTCATATTCAGAATATATATATTTCTGTCTCTATAACCTTCGAAAACTAAATTATGGTCTTTATCTAAAATACTACACTTATTATTCGAAAAGGAAATTATAAAACCCTTGTCACATAACTGACTAATACTAAGTAAATTGTGTTTTAAATTTTTAACTAGCATGACATTAGTAATAAGAGGTAAGTTAGATGTACCGCAATTGCTCACATCGCCTTTGCCGATGATATAGCCTTTTGAATTATCTCCAAAAGTGACAGATCCACCATCTGAGTATGTAATATTTGTTAATAAGCTCTTGTCTCCAGTCATGTGCTTCGAGCAACCACTGTCCAATATCCACTTTCCTCTTTTATTAAGTGGGACCTGCAAAAAATAGAATTAAGTTCATGGTACCCACTTTTTATAGGGTTCTAAGAGTTAGGTCTTAGGAGTCCAAACCCATACGGGTCTGGTATCCCCTTTATATACATAATTAGTATTATGATGCACAGTATTCATGAAATTCTGAATATATTTGTTCCTAATCAAATTGTTATTTGTTTTAGGAACCCATATTTTGATAGTCTTGATATTTTTCTTTTGAAATTTCACAACTGGTTTCGGTTTGGAATTTAATAAACTAAGATTTTTCTTAGCTTCAGTTTTTTGTACTTTCTTCTTCTTTTTATTTCCAAGATGTTTCTTGGTTTCTTGTTTCATATATCCCAAACCTTGTTTATCCGAAATATATTGTGAATTTTCAATGATTTTTGTTAAATTTTCTCGACCTTTGTTAAAGTTAGAGACATTATGAGTAATGTTATCTAACTTAGTTTGTAAACTAGCCTTTTCTAGGTCCAGAATTTTGACTTTTGCCTCAAGCTCATGATTTTTAGTAGTGAGAGCATCATTTTTCTCTTTTTGAGTTTCAATTTCTTGACTCAAAAGAACTAGTTGAGAGTCAACATCAGATGATGATTCTTGAAAATTTTCAAGTTCTTCTTCCAATATTTTCTTCTCATCTTTTAACATATCTCGTTCAAATTCTGCTCTACTCAAATCTGCTTTGGTTTCTTTTAGCTGTCGTTTTATGTCTTTATATTTGACTATCAATTCAGCATTAATATCAAGTAATTCATCAAGTGTAGGAATTTGTACCTCATCTTCTGTTGCCATAAAACAAACATTAGCTTGTTCATTCTCCGAATCACTTTCACTTTCTAATGAAGATGAGTCTGAATCATCCCATGTTACTGAGAAGGCTCGTTTCTTTGTCTTGTCCTTTTTATATTTGAATTTGTCATTTTCTGACTTCTTCTTTTGTTCTGGACAATCCTTCTGCATGTGCCCCTTTTTGTGATAGTTGAAGCATTCTATAGAGGATGATGTTGGTTTATTTGATCCAGATTTCTTTTTGTTATAACGACTGGCTTTTCGCTGTTTTAGGAATTTTTTGAAACCTTTTGCTATGAAAGCCAGATCTTCGTCTTCAGATTCTGATTCATTTTCGTCCTTTTCAGCATGGAATGCCACGTTCTTCTTTTCTTCTTTTTGTTCCTTTCTACTCTGCAAGTTAGCTTCATAGGACATTAGATTTCCTATCAATTCATCTGGCTTCATGACAGAAAGGTCATTAGCTTCTTCAATTGCTAATACTTTTCCTTCCCATTCACTAGTCAGAGAATGTAGGACTGTTGAAACAACATCAAAATCAGAATACTTTTGTCCTAAGCCAATAAGTGCATGGTGGATAGTTTGAAACCGTGAATACATATCATTGATTGTCTCATTTGGTTTCATTTTGAAATTTTGAAATTGACTTTTCAGCATGGCTATTTTGGCTTGTTTAACCTTGTTAGTACCTTCATGAGTGATTTTTAGAGTTTGCCAAATTTGATATGCAGTAGTGCAGAAACTAACACGGTTATATTCATTTTGGTCTAATGCACAAAACAACATATTTATTGCTGTTGCATTTACGGCTGCTGCCGTTTTCTCAGCCGCAGTCCATTCTGAATAATCAGTTGTTGGATTTACTATTTCGTTTTGAGTTGCATTCCAAGCATCATAACTATTTGATTGCATAAAGAATGACATACGAGTTGCCCAATAACTATAGTTAAGACCATTGAAAAATGGAGGTCTTTGTGTCGATTGACCTTCCATGTAAGTGGTGTTTTGAGTGCTATTACTTGCGTTATTTGCCATATTACAAGAATATATCAAATAACTGTGTTATGGTTATATGATAACCGTGCTCTGATACCAAATGAAAAAGATGTGCAGTAGTAATAGTGTACGAGTGCATGTACTAATATAGTACACACGGATCGTGTAATATGGAATATAATATAAATGCGGAAATAGATGATAGTAGCAAAGTAAATAAAAATAGGAAAATCACACCAGAGATTTTTATACTGGTTCGGAGCACCGTCCTACGTCCAGTCCCAGACTTCTATCTGGATTTTCACTATTAACTATCTCGCTTCACCCGGAGGAACATGTTTACAACACCCGAGCAAACGAACGGGATTTCACGCCTCTAATACACTGAGGACTTCAACAATTGCCTCTTACAACACCGAGGACTTCAACACTTGCCTCTTACAACACCGAGGACTTCAACACTTGCCTCTTACAACACCGAGGACTTCAATAATGATGAATATAATTGTTTGTTGACGGTATGTGTTCTTGCTAACACAATTTTGTCACTTGTAGTACAAATTTCCTATAATCTTATCCTCAAAATATGCGAATGATGTTTTGTGAAGATTAAGGGAAGTATATTACTTATTGAATCAATAGATATGAAATAATTTCAATGATTCAATAAGCAATTAAAATAATTGAGAGCTTTTAGAATGCAGGAGTAGTAAGATCAGAAATTAGAGTAAAAAGAATATGTTTCATATATGTGAATCAATGATTTAGATGAGTTTATATAGAGAAAAAATGGTTGTAACTCTTTGTGAACAGTAGCCATTAATAGATATGATCATTGATGAAAGGTAAGAGATGCAACCATTGGAGAAAGAAGTGTCTTTTGAAAAGGTTGCTCTCTGTTTAAAAACGGTCGACAGGTCAAAAATTGGCCAGTAGACAGGATTTCAAATATATAGTCGTTATGTGCATATGTGCACGTTCATTGTGCATTTTACACAGAAACGGTCGACCGCCTATATTAATACCGGTCGACCGGTTACTGTCAAGTTGCACAATGAATGTGTAGTGCTATTCAAATATATATATATATATATATATATATATATATATATATATATATATATATATATATATATATATATCGATTATATTGAGGTGCATGATTATTTGAGGATAGATTTTAACAAGTTTATCACTATTACAATATCAAATAATCAACCTATAATCTAGAGTACCATATGTAGCTCTTTTGTGCCTCTTTATAGCCATGATGCCTGTGTTTTGCCGATCGCCTTTATTTCTTTGTCAGAAATCAAAAACTTCATAGAACCTGTGACTCAACATGAAAGACAACTTTATTTAGGTGTCAGTTTTTAGTTATTGATGGTAGTTTTTAGGTATCAGTTTATAGTTATCGGTAGCAGTTTTTAGGTATCAGTTTGTAGTTCGGTAGCAGTTTTTAAAGAATCACTACTAGAACTACAGTATGTAGCCACGACAGGTTTCTAACGGCCGCCAACGGGAATTTCCAACGGCTACCAAAGTCTCGTTATTTTTTTAACATGTCGTTGGTAACCGTTGGAAAAAGAGCCGTTGGAAGCCGTTGAAAATATTCGTGTAAACCTGCAACGAGGCCGAGACTGATTCATTATTCTCTTCTTCCCCAAATACACGAAAACCCTCCTCCACTCCTCCTTTCTTGCTCCTATCTTCCCCATGCAACCGGCAGCCACTTCGACACCATCAATCAACGCCAGCACCTTCTCTCCATCTTCAGACATCTTCAAAATCAGGTTTTGCCTAAAATTCTAAAATTTAAAATTTTCTAATTTTGTGTTAATTTGTTGTTATAGTTGTATCTAATGACCTATTGATTGTTTATTATACCAAACCAAGTGCTAATTACAATTATTACCATCCAAATGTCCAAATTGTTTGTGTATATATATTATGCATATATATACATATGTTTATAATTTAGTGTAAATGCGCATTTGAGTTAGCATTAGATTAGTTAGGATTGATTAAAATTATTTTGTGTATGTTTTGTAAAATATTAGGCAAACATGAATTAGTCGACTATTTTACGAACATGAATTATATCTTTTGCAAAATATATTAGCATTAGATAAATAAATGTATAATTTAGTATATATATGCACATGAATTATATATTTTGTGAAATAGTAAAAATCATATAATTTACTATACATTTAGTAAAATAGTAGAATATAAATAAAATAATGCATAATATTCTTTATTTTATATATTTAAAAAACGGCAACATATAAACAATATTTAAACCCCTTAATGAATTTTCGGCCCCGTCTGACAAGTGTTGTATATGATCGTTGTACGAATATTCGTTTTTATTGCAAAACGGATATTCATATTCATCTGATACAATATCTGTTGGATTTGTCCCTGTATTGGACAAGTTACAAACATTATAAAGTAATTACGTTTCGTAAATCATATCGTTATAAACGGTTCACAAAATTTCGAGGGCATTTCCTTTTCGTTCCTTGTGTACATGCATATGTGTACGATACAAGGAACACGGGAGAAGTGCTGTCGAAATTTTGAAAAATCGTTTATAATGATATGATTTAAGAAATGCAATTACTATTGTGGTTGTAATGGGAAGTAGGATGACCGACCATCACAAAAGGTACAAAAATGTGAACAAAATATCAAGAAATATAACTTTGTATATAAACGAAAATGGATTATAAAAAACAGTAAAATCTAAATATGTTTATCGAATTTGATTAATAATTTTTTTACTATTGATCATAGGTTTTTCAATAGGAAAAATGGTCAACTATTTTATTGATCGGAGCTGGATGTATCAAAGAAGAGAAATGTGAGGCCCAATAAGTAAACATTTTCTTAACGGGGTAACTGTGTTTGTCGAATTTGCTTTAAGTAATATTCGAAACGACGTAGAAATTCGTTGTCCATGTAGTAGGTGCAAATTGTTGAAGCATTTAGTACCGAATATGGTTTGGATTCATTTGCGCCAATATGGTTTTGTAATCAATTATTTAGTGTGGGATCGTCATGGAGAAATTATAACACGCAACGAAGAACAGTCAATAGAGGTCATTAGTGATGAAGTTAGTACGACGAACCTCACAGAACATATGGTTGAAGATGCAGCACGATCAATGTTCCCTACTGTTGAAAGTAATAACGACGATGTTAACGTCGAAGAGGAACCAAATGTTGGAGCGAAAAATATATATGATTTATTGGATGCTGCTAAGAAACCACTTTGGAATGGATGTACTAGCGGCACTCAATTATCGGCAACTGCAGAGTACGTTGCAATGAAATCAAAGTACAACCTCACAGAAGTCAGATTTACGACTGTTGTACAAGTTGCTAAACGCCATATGTCATCAGATAATTTAATGTGCGAAAATTATTATGAAGCGAAAAAACTTATGTCATCTTTTGGTTTTCCATATCAAAAAATTGATACCTGTCTAAATGGTTGCATGTTGTTTTGGAAAGATGACGTCCGTCTTCGGAATTGTAAAATATGTAATCAAGAAAGATACAAACCAAGGATAAAAAGGGAAAGAAGTTTCATACAAGTGTATGCATTATTTATCTATCACTCCTAGACTTCAATGGTTGTATGCATCATCTGTAACAGCGCATCATATGAGATGACACAGTGTGAGAACACCTGAAGAAGGTACGTTAACACACCCATCTGATGGAGAAGCATGGAAGTATTTTGATAAGAAATATCCCGATTTCGCAGCGGAGAGCCGTAACGTAAGACTAGGTTTGTGTACTGATGGATTTTCACCATTTTCTCAGTTTGGTTCTAAATATTCATCTTGGCCTATAATCATTGCACCTTACAATCTACCCCCGTGGATGTGTATGAAAACTCCATATATGTTTCTCACAATTGTCGTCCCTGACCCTGATGATCTGACACAGGATATCGATGTTTACTTACAACTACTAATCGAAGAGTTGAAAACATTGTCGTATGAAGGTGTTGAAACATACGACGTATCGAATTTTTTTTTCCGGATGTTCGCTTCTTTTTTATGGACTATTAGCGGTTTTCCTACATATGCAATGCTTTCGGGTTGGAGTACGGCCGGCTGTTTTGCTTGTCCTTACTGTATGGAAGAAACACGAGCATTTTCTTTACGGCATGGGAAGAAAATTTCATGGTTTGATTGTCATCGACTTTTTCTCCATATTAATCATACTTTCAGAAGGGACACAAAAAACTTCATAGCTAATAGACATGAGACTTTACAACCACCAACGATTTGGTCAAGTGAAGATATGTATGAACTTGTAAAAGATTATCCAAAGATACATGAAACCGGGCAGCAAACTCAAATCCTAGGTAAATCGACGTTTCATAATTGGTGCAAACAGAGTATATTTTGGGACTTGCCTTATTGAAAAAATCTCTTAATCCGTCATAACATTGACGTGATGCATAACGAGAAAAACGTATTCGATAATGTTTTTAATACCCTTTGGAATGTTAAGGGCAAGACTAAGGACGATCTGAAATCAAGACGTGATATAGAAGAAATATGTAATCGTCCTGAGCTTCATATGAAGCCAAATGACACTAAAAAACCCAAAGCATGTTATGAACTAGATAACAACCAAGTTAAAGTACTGTTAAAATGGGTGGAAGGATTACGATTTCCTGATGCAATTTCATCTAATCTTCATAGATGTGTCAACTATAAGAACGGAAGACTGAGTGGGATGAAAAACCATGATTGTCATGTAATGATGCAAAATTTGTTACCCGTCATTTTCAAAGAATAGTTGCCTGTAAAAGTTTGAAAGGTTATAACAGAACTTAGTTTATTTTATAAGGAGCTTTGTTCAACTACGTTAAAAGTTGACCGTCTTCGTAAACTTGAGGTAGAAATCCCTATACTGCTATGCAAACTGAAGAAAATATTTCCTCCAGCTTTTTTCAATGTATTGGAGCATTTACCTATTTATCTTCCATTTGAAGCACGTCTTCGAGGTCCTGTGCAATATGGATGGATGTATCCATTCGAGGGGTATGTTATTAATACTGAGCATGTAAATGTTAATTTTACTATAAATAAAAATGAATATTGATTATATGAAATATTTTTTATTAGGTACTTAAATCATTTAAAGAAAAAAGTGAGACAAAAAGCTCGAGTTGAAGGTTCGATTTGCAAATCATATATCGAAAAAGAAGCATCGTTCTTTTTCTCTCATTATTTCAATAATCATTTGAATATATCATTTCAAAGTGTTGCGCGTAATGATGATGCCATTGAACAAGATTCTTCTTCTGAAGCAATGTTATCTATTTTTAAACAACATGGTCGACATGCTGGAAAATGTGTAGAAGTATGGTTAGATGATAGAGATTACCATGTAACACACACATATATTCTTCTTAATTGTCCAGAAGTTGTACCATTTAGTAGGTAATTATCAGATTACAAGTTTTGATAAATTTAATTTAATACTGCATGTGTAAATTAATAATAAAGCAATATATTATGTTTTTGTTTACAGTGTTTATGAATCACAAAATTCAAATGGCGATTTAAGCAAAAATTTCGCTACTTGGTTTTCGAACTACGTTTGTGATCGTACAAATAATGTGGTCGATGAAGGATTAAAACATTTGGCGTTGGGACCGAAAAGGAAAGTTAAAACGTATCCAATATTTTTCGTTAATGGATATAAATCCAACACCAAAGAATACGGTGCTGAAAAATCAACAAACAATACCGGTATATTTGTTAAAGGCAGTGATGATCCTAATAATCATATACATGATTTTTATGGCGTGTTAACCCAGATTTTGCAATTGACATATTTTATAAGACCCGCAGAGGAAGTTTTTTAGTTTAGATGCAACTGGTTTAGCAATGTTCTAGGTTCTGGTATTAACGTGCATCCAAATTATAATCTTATAGAAATAAAACATATCTTCCGTTATCAGCAGTACGATCCTTTTGTACTAGCCAAACAAGCCCTACAAGTTTATTACGCCCCTTATCCATCTCTAAAAAGAGATAAAACGGATTGGTCTGTGGTTTTTAAAACCAAGACGAGATTTACATTCGATGGAAAGAATATTCCAGAAGAACAAGCCTATCAAGCAAATATCGAGGAAAATGTTGAAATCACAATTACAGACGATCAAACTGATTTAGGACAATTAAATGATGAAACAAATGTATTAGTCGAAGCATTTGAGAGTGTAGAGGAAAACGATATAGAACATGATACCGAGTCTGAATCAGAAAACGACGAGGATTGAGTAATATCCGGTAATTTTTACAATTATTCACGCACATCATCACATATCATCATCATCATTACATGCACTACCAGTTAAAAATAACTTTATTACATGCACCACATATCATCATCATTTTACCTATGCCTATAATTAAAAATGAAACTTTCAACATGTATTATGTCAGGCTCCAAACGCCGTAGCTCTTCTCGCTCGGCCGGCGAGAGTAGTGGTGAGCCTCCGGCTCGACCACTTGTATATTTGCAACCGAAGGCTGATGGAGCATAAGTATCAAAATTAAAATAATAACAATATAAATTTGTTCATACATATATATACTTGTCTAAAGCTTTGTTTTATATTTAACATAGGGATTTGATTTGAGCCCTCAGGAGTTGTGCTTGGCATTTCCAAGCAATCATATATGAGCAGGATGACAAATTGCTGGCTTAAGTAGAGTAAGATCCCTGACCAAGTCAGGGAGGCCATCTGGCAGGATTTTCTGGTGAGTTTATAGCACTTTACGATATGAAAAAGTATAAATGAACAATTAGTAATATTTTCTCTTTGTACAGGGGCAAGTAGACATAGCGGAGCCCGATGTCACCATGGTTCAGCACCATTGGAATTCGAAGGTCGCCAAAAATTACAGGAAGGTAATGTCAGCTCTTAAAAAATCGGAGAAGAAACCGAACTGGATGAGCGCTTCCGTATGGGATTCTTGGATGAGTTGGTGGGAGACGGACGAGTTCAAGGTAAATCTAACAAATATATAGTTAATTATTTCGCAATTAGTAAATCTAATATTCAATTTAAATTGCAGGTGGAGTCGGCGAGGAACTCCGCCAATAGAAGTAGGAATTCTGTAACGCATCGTGGCGGATCCAAGTCTTTTCAGCATCACCGAGAGGACTTCGTAAATTTATCAATTACGAATCTAAACCGTTATTACATTTTTTATATTAATCAGTTCAGTAATTATCTATGAAAAATTAAAATATATAAATTATTTATCGCAGAAAAGATCGCTTGGACGTCCCGTGTCTATGATGGAGGTATTTACCCACACCCACGCATCAAGACAAGCAGACAATGCTAGTAATATTACATAATAGTGGGATGAGGATGATAATGCGACGGCTGCATATGTATGCATATTTTAAATCTTATTTTATTAATATCGATAAGTATAAATCATATTCTACTACTTTTAACCTGTAATTGTTTTTATTTTAGGCAAAGTTTTAGGAGGCACGGGCAGAGCTGCTTTCAGAATCGGATCGCGATGAGTTGACGGTAGAGGAGCAAGATAATATTTTCGACGTTATCATGGATCCGACGCAGCGAAATAGGTGTTATGGCTATGGAAACCAAGCGGTAATCTTATAAACATTGCAATATTATATTTAATAAATTAACCTTTAGATACACTATATATATGATGATTTCTATCTGAGTTAAATCTAACATGTACGTGATTTACCATCCTGCACCATTATCATTTAATAAAATATGCATTTTCTTGTGGTATATGCATTGCTTAAGATCACGTCATTTACGTTTCTATATTTTAAAATATGCATTGCTTAAGAAAATGATTATAATACAAATGTGAACATCTCACATTCTATTTGCAGGTTCGGGCAGCTCAAAAGGCGTGTGACAAAGCAGAAATAAAAGAGCTTAGAGCTATGGTTGAACAGCTGCAAGAGCAGGACCGTCTTCGCGCTATACAAATGGAGCAGCTGAATCAACGTTTAGCGGAGTATGCGCATAGGCATGGTTCCTTCCCTTCGTCGTCTGGTGCTTCCGGAGGTGAGGATGATGCTTGAGAGGAATGATGATTATTGTCTTTGTGTTTGGTTATTGTATATATTGACTTTGAGGTGGTGAGGATTGTGTTTGATGGTTATTGTGTATATATTGACTTTGAGATGGTGAGGTTTAAGTATTTGCATTGTATATTTTGACTTGAATATGGATTGGAGTTGGTGTTGGTGAGGATTTTGTTGTTTATGTACATATTGACTTGTAGTTTGGTTTGAAAATGTAAGGTTTGATGTTAATTTTTGGTTGTTTATATTGTTTGTGGTATAATGTGTTGGATATGTGATATATATGTGTGAAATATAGTGGAAATGGAGTGGAAACAGATATATATTGATTATGTGTGGCTGGAAGACGAATGACTTGGTGTTATAAAAAAATTCATCCAGATTAGCAACGGCTACCAATGGCTACAAATGGCTACAAACGGCTATTTGGTCATTTTATTGCAACAGCTTCCAACGGCCTCTATCGGCTATTTGCCGTTGGTAGCCGTTGGAAGTACCGTTGGAAATACCCTGTTGCTTCCGTTAGAAGTTGTTGGAAAGCGTGAACGCTATTCCAATGGCTACCAATGGCTATCAACGGCTTGAAGCCGTTGGAATAGCCATTCACTCTTGTAGTGAATGTTTGTCCTTATGAATACTTTTGGAAGAATGTTTGTCCTTATGAATAATTTTTAGGAGAATGTTTGTCCTTGTGGTAAAAACATTAACGTCGTATCCTTGAGGCTAAAAATATAAAAACTTTGGTCCTTTAAATTAATTCCCCCTTTATGTATTTCCAATGTATCGGTAGGTATATATATCTGTTTGTTCTATGGATTCTGTATTATAAGAGACTAAGAATACATGATTTTTTTTGGCATTTATGAATGAAATCTTTTTTGTTATTCTTATTAGATATGAATGAACCTTTTTGTTATTGGTACAATATTTTAATTTCAATAGAAAAGTAATTTTAAATTTATGAGAGCAATGCAATAGTATTTATTTTATATGAATTTTTCTAACAACGGACAAAAACAGTTGTAAAAGACCTGATTGCAACTGGCAAAAAGAGTTGCAAAATACCCTATCACAATGGGATTTTACAACGGATTTAAAACGTTGTAAAATCTTTTTGGTCTATTACAACATCGCATGATAAGATGGGTACTTGTCCATTTGCGAAATGCCTATTACAAAAGGCTTTACCCGTTGTAAAAAGGGTATTTTGTTATAGTGAAATTTTTGTGTCTCTAATTATAGTTGATTCTCAATTACTTATTGGTTTATCTACTCCATTTTTTTTCCTTTACTTATTTCTCTACAAAAAACTATTCTATGGTGTTTGTAACCAATTTAGTTGTTAATATTTTGGTGCTTTCAATGAGAATCTTGATTCTTAGCTTGTCGGGATCCCTTTGTTGCCACTGGATTGGATAAATCCCCTAAGGAGATCTGCAGTTATCTTCAAAAAGTTGCTAATACCGCTTAGATTTGTAGAAATCTAAGCAAGGCTATTAATAATGGTGAGATATACAAGATCTACTTCTCATAACGTGGAAGGAAATGAGAATACTAGCATTCAACAAGGAGACTCAAGCAATCAACCAACAAATGTGAATGCTGAGCATGTTGAAGCTCAAAATCTCACTGATTCTATACAAGAGATGAATTTCATAATTTAATGGGAGAGCCGATGAAGAGCCATCGACAATTAAATCAACAATTTAGACCAATATCAACTTGATGAACCAAATCAATCGGCAGCAGCAGTGGAAAGCAATAAGGGATCCCACTCCTTACTCGACATCAGAAAGTTCTAGCTCATCGGATGAATATCACAGGCATATGCATCGTAGGATAGAATAATATTGCGTAGAAACTTCAAAGCGTTACATTGAAGACCATCGTGGTCTTCGAGGACCGATCGGTGTCAATCCCTCTATAGGGATCGGTACCAATCCCTCCTCTAAAGGGAGGATTCCACCCATACATCTTGGGAATTGAGGTGGAGATGCTTCTGTTGGTTTTGATGATGGAGTTCGATTGAACGCTGACAAGGTACTTCTCCATAATATTGATGAAATGAATGTACAAGTTGCGCATCAGGAAGATAGTGATCCAAAAAGGCGTAAAACGGCCCGTAGACATCGACCAGACCATTCACGTGAGGTGGAGCACAACCACCGCTTGGCACCAACAATCCAAACGCTGGACTTATCGGCAATGGTTAGGCAGTTAATGAGAGTGAGCCTGGGCTTGACTAACGATGACCGGGGAATCTCGAGAACCCATTCCACGTTAACTGATAATGTTCTATATGCGGAATATCCGAAGAGGTTCAACATGCCATCAATGCCCACCTACGAGAAAAAACTGACCCTAGGCAGCACATCATGAGATACAAATGGCTGATGGATTCTGCGCGAGCGAATGATGCGACCAAGTATGGGTACTTTTCCATAAATCTCTCTAGAATAGCAATGATATGGTTCACAAGACTACCCCACCGATCAACTAGGTCCAATGATTTGGCAACCAAGTTTGTGGAGCAGTTCCGGATGCACGCAACTCATCCCAAAGATGTGATGTCCCTATGCAGCGTGATTCAGGCTCCAGGAGTGTTGTTGAAAGATCATTTGGAGAGATTTCATATAGTTGTTACAGAGGTCAGTAATCTGAATGACCATGCTATACTCTTGCTCGTGACGAGAGGGATTGATACAGCATTTGATTTTGGCGATTGGTTAACCAGTAAGCCGCCACTACGTTGGAGCGCTTCTACGTAAAGGCGACTCAGTATTTGAGAAAGGAAGAAGCTAGGTCCTCCAAAAAAAGAATGTTGCTGGACCAAGTGGAGAAGGAGTATAGAATAACATTGCAATAAAGCAGTTTGATGATAGTTCTGGAAAAGTTCAAGCGAATGTCCAGAATAAACCCAATCAACAAAAGAGAGGTGAAGGTAGGAACCGAAAACGGAAAAGGGTTTTTGGAAGAGGGAAGCCAAGGATTCTGATGTATGATACTTACACGCTGTTGACTATGTCCTTGAAGAATATGTGTTTGTCCACTTGCAATACTTTGCAGTATAGGAAGTCGCCTCCAAAAGAATCAACAGAGAAGCAGAAACAGACTGGGAAATATTTTCGGTTTCACGAGTGCTATGTGCACAATACAAATGAATGCAGGCATCTCTAGGATGTTATAGAAAAATTGATTCGAGAAAGGAAATTACAACAGTTTGTGAAAGCCCCACAGGAGGGTGGGCAGGGGATCTGACCCCAACCGGGGACAAGCGCTACATAGGGCTGAGGAGCCTGCACGAACTAGTGGAAGATTGGTGATAAATACGATAGTCAAAGGATCGTACCCAGAAGATAAAGGTTGGCAAGAAATGGAGTCTACACTAATGCGATCAGGCATGTGGATTTTGAAAGCCGTTCGAATACGGAAGATGGACCTCTGGCAAAATAGCAACTACGATGGCGGTTGATATTGTGTTTAGGAACAGAGATGCAGATAAGGTAAAGGCTCTGACGATTGACCCAATGGTCATTTCAGCCATGATTGGTTCCACTTTAGTGAGAAGGATATTGATTGATTGTGAAAGTTCAATAAATATAATTTTCAAAAAAGCTTATGATCAGATGAGGATAGAAGCCAAACATTTAAAACCATCTAAAGCCCGTATACATGGTTTTAACGGTGTTGCAACTAAAGCCATTTGTTATGTCGAACTATCTGTGGAGTTGGGAGAAGGGGAACGAAAGAGAGTGCCGATCTTGCCGTTAGTTGTTTTGGATGTTGCTCTCTGTACAACGTTTTTTTGGATCGACTGGCCCTAGCCAAATTCCGAGCAGCTCTTTCCCTATGTTGTTTGACTTTGAATTTTTCAACTGATAATGGTATTGGAGTTGTTCATGACGATCAGGCGACTGAACGTGCATGTTATGTAGCTGAGTTGAAGAATGCTCAACACAAGGAGAAGGGTAAGGGTGCGGACAAGTCAGTCCACATCCAAGCTGCTGAAGATTAACAATTAGCTCCTAAGCCTTAGCTCGGGCGCCACAATAGGTTCTATAGAGATATAGATCCGAGGGATGACGAGGAGGAGCCCAAATAGACCAAGGCTGCACTGACCGAGATGACGATTGATATTATGATCGGCCACAACGACTTGTCATGAGTCCAAAAGATTGGATCATAGCGCAACCCCATGAAGATGAAAGAAATTGTTGGGTTTCTTCGAGTGAATCTAGATGTATTCGCTTGGACTCACTCTGACATGTGTGGAATCTTGCCTGCCATTGTGAGCCATGCATCGAATATCGACCCGACGCATGTCCCGATGAAGCAAAAAAGCGGCATGGATCTGAAGAGATCTACCGCTCTCAAAGAGGAGGTGGATAGACTCAAAAACAATGGGTTTATCCATGATGCCTCTACCCTAAATGGGTATCTAATCCTATATTCACGAAAAAAGCGAATGAGAAATGGTGAACATGCATTGAATATTCAGATTTGAACAAGGCATGTCCAAAAGACATTTTTCCCCTTCCAAGGATCGACCAGCTAGTGGATTCAACCACAGAACATGAATTGCTATCTTTCATGGATGCGTACTCGAGATATCCCAATACATATTCCCGATCAGGAGCACACTAGTCTTATAATCGATGTTGGATTATACTACTATGTAGTAATGCCATTTGGATTAAAAAATGAAGGAGCGACTTATCAGCGCTTAGTCAACAGGATGTTAAAAGATCAGATTGAAAAAACGATGGAAGTCTATGTGGATGATATACTCATGAAATCACGACGATCAAGTGACTACTTAGAGACTTGGAAGAAATGTTCGACATCCTTCGATATTACAAGATGAATTAACCCTTTAAAGTGTTCTTTTGGAGTTGCATAAGAGAAATTCTTAGGCTTTATTGTTAATGCTCATGGAATAGAAGCCAATCCCGAGAAGATTCAGGCTATCTATGATATCCAAGCGCCAAGGACTATTAAACAATGACAAAATCTGAATGGGAAAATTGCTGCCTTAAGCCAATTTATTTCTAAAGCTACTAACAAATGCATTCCTTTCATTGATTTGATTAGGAAAGGGAAAATAAAATTCAAATGGACACATGATTGCAAAGATGCATTTGAAGCTTTAGTGAATCATTTGAAGAGACCCTCCATCTTGTTAAAGTCAATGGATCATAAAGATTTGTACATTTATTTGGCCGTATTGGTACACGCTTTCTGTACCACATTGCTTTGCGAGGAGCATCAGATCCAAAGGACAGTGTATTATGTCAGCAAATGATTGACGGGAGCTGAAAGGAACTATTCCAAAATAGAGAAACTGGTATATTGCTTGCTGATTGCATCACAAAAGCTTCGTCCATACTTCTAGGCACATCTGATCAATGTTTACACTGACCAACCGTTGCAACAGGTTCTACAGCGACCTGAGATGTTTGGATGGTTACTCAATTGGAATATCGAGCTTAGTGAATTCGATATTACTTATCTCTCTTGGAGGGCTATCCAGTGTCAGGCACTAGCAGAATTTATGGCAGAGTTCACTGCGTAGGATGATTCCTCGAAGGCAGCAAAATCCCTTCCATAGGCTAGAATTATATACCAATGGAGCTCCAATTATCATTGTTCTAGAGTTGGAATTGTGCTTGCTACTCCTCAAGGTCGGTTAGTCTATCATGCTTTGAAGCATGATTTTCCAACGATAAACTATAAAGCCAAGTATGAAGCTCTGATCGTTGGACTTAAACTTGCAAGAGAACTCGAAATAAATTCTTTTGAAATATTTTGCGATTTGTAGTTAGTAGTGTACCAAGTCAGGGGAGATTATCAAGCTAAAGGACAACGAATTGCTCCATACCTTACCCAAGTCCAAGAGTTGTTGGCAGAATTTGAGTACAATGACATTTCGCATATGCCATGGGATCCAAAAAGAGAATCTAATTCATTGGCAAAGTTTTGCTAGCATAGGCGATGCATAGCAGATGGACTTGGTTCCGGTTGAAGTATTAACCGCCCCAAGTATAAATATGATAGAAATCGATCGGACACTGGAAGTGGAGCTTGAGAAAGAATCGTGGATGACTCTGATCAAGACTACTTGCTACATGGAGTCTTACCAGATCAAAGAAATGAAAAATGACAAATACTTCATAAAGCTTCACGATATGTCATGCAAGGAGGAATTATGTACACAGAAGGTTTTTCAATTCCCTTACTTCAGTGTATCGCTCATGATGTGATAAAACTTGTCCTAAAAGAAGTTCATGAAGTGGAATGTGGCGACCACACTGGGAGGCAAACTCTGGCAAATAAAATACCCCATGATGGGTATTATTGGCCAACTGTCAATCGAGATGCCGCTGACTATGTAAGACGATGCGATAAGTGTCAGAATATACAAAAGTTTCAAGAGCTCCACCGATAGAAATCATGCAAATGTTTAGCCCATGGACGGTTTTCATATGGGGTATAGAAATTATCGGTTCCTTACCGATCTCTAAATATGATGCAAAGTACGCTATCGTCACAGTTGATTACTTCACCAAATGGTCCGAAGCAAAACCTATAGCCACAATCACAACCAAGAAAGTAATCAACTCTATTGTCCGAAACGTCATATGTTGTTTTGGTCTTCCACGAATTATTGTAATAGATAATCCGACTTGACTCGAAAGTGTTGAATTCAAAGACTTCTGTCGGAGATATCATATTGAAAAGATATTTGCAGCAGTCGCCCACCCTTAAGAAATTGGACACATTGAAGCTGTGAACATAGTTATAAAGCCCATTTTGAAGAAGAGTTTGGAAAAGCCTAAAGGCAAGGGGGTAGATGAACTCCCGACAGCATAGTGGGCTTACTAGACCATCCAAAAATCCATGACTGGCTATACTCCATTCTCCCTCGCTTACGATTCCAAAGTCGTCATTCCCGTTGAGCTTGAGGTTTCGTCTCATTAAGTTACTTACTACGATCCCGAAACAAATAAAGATCTCCTTTTGGAATCTCTTGACTTTATAGATGATAACCGTGATGAAGCTAATCTAAGGGAAGCTGCGCATCGATACCGGGTCACTTGGTATTACAACATTAAAATTTGATTTAGAACCTTCGAAAACGGTGATCTCATCCTGAAATGGGTTTTTAATACCTCATCGCATATGAATTCAATCAGGGAAGGATCATATGTCATTATACTGAGGTTTGGAGAGGGAACTTTCAAGCTAACAACTGGGGATGACATCACACTTCCAAGGGCGTAGAATAACGAACATTTACAACGCTGTTTCACTTAGTTTATCTCTTTTTTATTTCAGTTGTATTTGCTTTTAGAATTTGCTTTGGCATTTGATTTTCCAGATATGTAACAAGACATATTATGTTATTTCTTTCCATTTAGCGAATAAAGTTTCATACTTCCTTTATATTTATGTTTGTTGTGGCATTATGTATCATTTACATGACAAAAGTGATTGATGTCGATATGTTCGAACAGGTTCCCAGAGTTCGAAATTAATCAATTACATTAGTTCCCGATGGGACTAAACAAAATGGGCTTGGTTCAATTACTTATTTGATAACTCTCGTTCATAATCCAATGGACTGGATGCACAATGAGGAATGGATGTAACTCAACCGTCTGACAATTGAACAAATCCTTCCAAATAATGGGAATGAAATAAAACAAGAGCATTCGTGACACGATCGCTCACTCGCTAGATTAAACCCATGACTCCCGAGGAGAGGGGAATCAATCAACTATGAAGAGTACGATCCGACTGCTCTTCGAAATAACTCTAGGTCCCTAGAGTGCAGACTGGAGTATAAACATAATCGGGTGTGATTCGACCACCCACAAAATAACTCTAAGTCCCTGGATTGCGGATTGGAGTATAAACATTTGGTATGAATCGACCACCCGTAAAATAACTCTATGTCCCCAAAGTGCTAATGAGAGTATATACATAGATTGGGTGCGATTCGATTACGCATCAACTAACTCTTATCCCCAGAGTGCGGATATAAGCATAAACGGATAGACGAGTGAGGTTAGACCATTCACTATTCCATGAATTCTGGCCCGAAATCTATAGGAAGAGTATAAACCTCCTAAGGATGGAGTTCGACCATCCAACGTCTAACCTTGCTAACCTAAGACTGGGGGCAAGAGTATATTTACTCAGAACCACTGAATTCGACAGCTTAACACAAAGGCTTAAGCCTAGCATTTGATACGACTCAAGGCCACGACCACATGGTGGCCTTGGGATATAGCTAGTTGATTGTTACCAGAATTGATGAACAATGAATTACAAGTACATTGAATAGAAAGTAATAGTTTAACTACTTAAATAGCAGTTTACACGAAAGCTTAACAAAAAAAGATTTTTTTTGTTCACTTGACAGGTTCCAAAATTTTGGTTTAAGTTATTTCAAAAAACCGAGAATCGTATCTGTACAACCACAACTAATAAAAGAAAATGACGAACAAAAAATTATGCAAAATATGTACACTTCGAGCCGAAGTGATGGCTATTTCTTCAATCTACTCTCCTTTTTGGATTTTTGGGAGTGGTGCCACTTAAGCCCCGATGGTTCTCTTCAAGGATCCTTTGCCACTTTTTACAGGATAATCTTTCAAAGTAGGAGGGAGTTCTATGGGAATTGAACCATTATGTGGAATGACTTGTAGTGGTTTAAGGTGTGGATCGTCGATGTCCACCTTGGTGGGCTCATCTTTAGCCTTTTTCTTCAGTAACTCCTCCTTCTCAATACGCTTCTTCAGGCTAAACTAATCAGTGCATTCAAAGGTGTCAGTAATCACAATATCGTCGGATTCATCCACCAGGAGCAGATCTTCAACTTTATCATCGTCTAGTGCTCCGATGACTTGCATCAGGCCCCGGTACACCAGCGACCATCGGAATCTTTGTTGGTTTCTGCTATTGCTCTGCAGCAGCATCGCTTTTAGGGGTTTGACCGAGACCCGAAAGACCTGCAAATTTGTTAAAACAAGGAGATAAGCCTAAAACCATTAGGCATGAAGAGAAAAACCTCTTATAAATTGGAGAGTAAATTGGAATACCCATATCCGGTTGGCTCTCAGCTGTTGCTTGGGTGCCCCTTCAAAAATAGGGGTCAGCACCCTAGTTGATAACTGAGCTTATCTGCATCATAGCTCAAGTCCTGCTCCGGGTCAAAGGAAACCGACGCTCCATCCACTTGGAAGGAAGTGTGGCCCTTATGATCATCCTCCAAGGATCTGGCAATATGTTTCCCTTTGTCAGAAGGTGCTGAAACGTCAAAATATAGTCTTGTGGCGGTAAGATCTAGAGGTTCATTTCCATGGAGGGTCTCCCGCTCTTTATCTAACTCAGCTTCGCCCAGCTCCCACTTTTTCATCTCAATGATGTGCTCCCAGGCTTTAGCAAGTGACTCGAGGTAACCTTCACCAAGAAAACTCAAGTCGCAGTGGACGAGGACTTTGGTGTTGTAATCGATGATCAGCGGATCAAACAAGTCATTGATTTCATTTCGACCATACTCCTTAGCATCTTCTACTACGGTTTCAATTTGTTCCATCATCTCCTTGTAGCCTTCCTCTCGTGCCTCCTCTTTAAGGACTTCTATTTTAGAAAATTGCTCATTATGTTTAATTTTCAGGCTCCTGGCTTTAATACTCTCTTCATAATACCTTTGTGATTCTTCTTGAGCCTTAATCTTCTCTTCCCTTTCTTTCTGGAGAAGATTCTCAAGTTCCTCGATGCGGCGAGATATGACATCTTTTTCCTTTTGCAAGGAATCATTTTCTAGAGTGAGTGCCCCATTGCAATTGAGGGTAGCATCGCGTTCTTTCTTATGGGAAGCTTCTAAATGACTCACTGCCTTCGATGTTTCCTTGACGCTCTTTTCTGCCTCGGCAAGTTTTTTGTCAACTCCGATAGTCCATTATCTTGGTGTTTGATTATGTCTTTGTCGTGTGTCGCCACTAGCTTGAGATGATATATTTCATATTGTCGCTTGGTGAATCTGGAGTTCTGGAGTGGTGAATTTGGAGTGGTGTACTTCGTGGCCTTGAAATCGAGGGTGTAATTGTAAAAATTGATTTTGAAAGGAAATACGTACTTGTGTGCGGGACTGGATGTAGAGTAACTCCGAACTAGTATAAAATCTGTTTCTTTCCTTTATTGCTTTTACTTTATTTTTGCATCTATGTTTGATTCTGTGATCATATCTGTGTCTGAATACTGCATACATTTGTGTTCAAAATAATACAAACTCAAAAAGAATTAGTAATTCCTTAAAACACTATTCATCCCCCTCTAGTGTTAATTCTAGCCTTAAGATCCGTATTCTGCACTTCTCACATTTGGTATCAAAGCAAGGTTTTCAAAGTTTCATAATATGATTTTTGAAAAAGCATTTAAAATGGCTATGTTTAGAAAAACTTGTTAATACTAGTTTAGAAATATTCAAATCATCATTTTCTCTTGAGTATGCATATAATCAATATTCAAATTCAAGTTGTCTATCAAAATTGTATGATGTGCAGGAAACATGTTTTATGGGTGTTGAGGAATCAATTCACAATGGACAAAATGTGCAGATCAAAAAGAATAAATGTATACTCTAGACACATGACTGGTAATCCGGATATGCTAAATGATATAATATACAAAGACGGAGGACTGGTTAACTTTGGAGACAACTCAAGAGGATATATGATTGACATTGGCAAAGTCAGTAACTCTGAAACTCCTATTGTTACTAATGTTTTGCTAGTTAAGAACGTGAAACATAATCTGCTAAGTATTAGTCAACTTTGTGATAAAGGATATAAAATTAAATTTGAAAACGATTAGTGTCACATTGAAGATAATAATTCAACCATAATATTTGAGGGAATTAGGGAAAAGAATATTTATATTCTTAGTATGAAAGTTTCAAATGATAACCCATGTCTTTTGGCAAATACAAGTGACCCTTGGATTTGGCATAAGAGATTTGGACATTTGAATTTCAAACACTTATCTAGACTGTCAAAACATGATCTAGTAAGAGGTCTCCCTAAAATGAATTTTAAAGTGGATAGTTATGTGATGCATGTCAATTAGGAAAACTTAGAAAAAGCTCCTTTAAATTAAAAGATATGATTTCAACTTCAAAACCTTTAGAATTACTTCATCTTGATTTATTTGGTCCATCTCAAATTCTGTTAATAAATCATACTAAATATGTTTTTATAATTATAGATGATTATTCTAGATTTACATGGACAATATTTTTGAAACATAAAAGTGATACTTTTGAATGTTTTAAGAACTTTACAAAAAGGATTCAAAATCAACTTTCTGTAAAAATTATAACCATCCGTAGTGATCACGGTGGTGAATTTGAAAATGAAAAGTTTAAGGAATTCCGCAATAAAAAGGGAATAACTCACAAATTTTCATTTCCAAGAACTCCATAACAAAATGGAGTAGTAGAACGTAAAAATAGGACGATTCAAGAGTGTGCGAGATCTATGCTTTCAGATAGTAAATCACCAAAATATTTTTGGGCAGAAGCAGTTGCTACCGCCTATTATATTTTAAATAGAATTTTAATTAGACCTTTAACTGATAAGACATCTTATGAACTTCTTCACACAAAGAAACCTAAGGTATCTTATTTTAGAATTTTTGGAAGTCAATGTTTTATTTTAAATACAAAAGATAACTTAGATAAATTAAAGGATACATAGTGTTTAATTTTTGGAAGTAAATGTCTTTATCGGATATTCTAATAGAATTAAAGCATACAGAGTGTTTAATTTAAGAACTAACACCATCGAAGAAACAATGCATGTTTCATTCGATGAAACTCTCAAAAATTTTGAAGATACAAATGATGAAGAGGATTTAATCACTCAAAATCAAGAGTGAACTGAAACTGATAATGCAATTAATCATCCTAATAAAAAGATTAAACTTTTAAAAGATCATCCTATAGAAAATATACTACGAGATATGCAATCTGTTGTTACAACTAGAAATCAACTAAGTAAAATGAGCAATGTAACCTTTATATCATCTATTGAACCCAAAAATCCAAAAGAAGCATCAACTGATGATTCATGGATTTTGGCTATGCAAGAAGAACTAAATCAATTCACTTGAAATGATGTTTGGGAACTTGTTCCTAGACCTGAAAATAAAACTATAATTGGAACTAAATGGGTTTATAAAAATAAAATGTATAAACAAGGAGAGTTGTTAGAAATAAAGCCCGGTCAGTCGCTCAAGGTTATTGTCAAGAAGAAAGAATAGATTTTGATGAAAACCTTTGCTCCTGTAGCAAGATTAGAAGCCATTGGGATTCTACTTGCTTTCGCAAATCATAATAATTTCAAATTATATCAAATGGATGTTGAAAGTGCCTTTTTAAATGGATTTGTAAAAGAGGAAGTATATGTTGAACAACCACCACTTTTTGAAAATGAAAAATTACCAAATCATGTTTACTAACTTAAGAAAGCTCTATATGGTCTAAAACAAGCTCCTAAAGCCTGATATGATAGATTAAGATCTTACTTATTACAATCAAACTTTGAAATTGGTAAAGTAGATAATACTCTTTTTATTAAAAAAATTAAAATGATATTCAACTAGTACAAGTTTACGTAGATGATATCATTTTTGGATTAACTAATTTTGAAATGAATAAAGAATTTTATGAAATAATGGCAAAAGAGTTTGAGATGAGTCATATGGGTGAATTAAACTTCTTTCTAGGATTGCAAATAAAACAATTAGATAATGGTATCTTTATTAGTCAAGAAAAATATGCTAAAGACCTAGTTAGTAAATTTGGTTTGAACCCACTCCCATGAAAACCAATGAGTACCTAAGTAAAGAAGATCTCTCGAAAGATGTAGATAAAAAATTATATAGAGGAATGATTGGATCAGTACTTTATATCACTGCTAGTAGACTTGATATCATGCATAGTGTTTGTCTCTGTGCAAGATATCAATCCCAACCTAAAGAGATCCACTTAAAAGCTATAAAACGTATCATAAGATATGTTAAACACACCTTTGACTTTGGCTTATTTTATCCTAAAAATGATTCTCTTGAATTAATATCTTACTGCGATGTTGATTATGCTGGTTGTAAATCAGACCGAAAAGGTACAAGTGGAACTTGTCACTTTTTGAGGCATTATCTGATATTTTGGTTTAGTAAAAAGCAAAACACAGTTTCTTTATCAACTACTAAAGCAGAGTACATTTCTGTTGCTTTGGCTTGTTCTCAAGTAATATATATGCAACAAACTTTAAAAGATTTTGGTTTAAATATCTCAAAATCACCAATTTATTGTGATAATACTAGTGCAATAAATTTATCCAAAAATCCTACTCATCATGCTCGAACTAAACATATTGATATAAGACATCATTTTCTTAGAGATAATATAAGTAAGGAAGTAATTACTCTCGATTATATCAATTCCGAGAACCAAATCGCTTTTATCTTAACAAAACCCTAAAATGAATCTATATTTACTAAATCAAGAAGAGAATTAGGTATTTGTTCAATAACTGAAATATAGAATATAAATAATAAAGTATAATTAAAAAATTAAATTAAAATAAATCAAATAGTAAAAATAAAGGTAACATGTCGACAACCCTTCCTTACCCTTGTCGACATGTAACGATTTTTTTCTTTTGAAATTTTCCCACCAAAATTCAAATAAGTGGTTATATATTCTTCTTATTTCAAAATTTTGTTTATTCTTTCTGTCCTTTCTCTGATCTATCTTCTAAAAACAATTAAATAATAGCCTCCTCTTCCAAATCAAACAAAAATTCAACCTTTTCCTTCTACTAGACCATTTCAACGAACTACGCTTGCACGAGTGATTTAAATGGAGGTTTCCTTGAAGGATGCACTGCAACTAATGACTGAAATTCAAGTAGTGCAACTCAGAATGGCCAAAGAACAAGAATGGCAAGGCAAATTCCTTGGAAATTTGCAGAAGTTTCTAATGGACAATCATGCTAATCTGATCTTGATTGATGAAGAATCTTCAGGAGATCAAGTGCAAGAGGACAAGGAGGAAGAAGAAGAAGAAGCCTTCATGGAAGAAGAGCACGCTGAAGATGACGACAAAGTTGTTTGCGTTGGCGAAGTGTTCTTTGACAAGGATGAAAATCTAGTCGAACAACGTGGAATTTTCTGTTTCCACTACCCAAATTGCTCGATTCATAGATCTCCCATTTTCAAGGATACACGTTAGTTTCTTTTCTCTCTTTCTTATTGTTATATGATCTTACTGTCGTCTTCTACGCAAATGTAAATATAACAATATATAGTTAATAAATGAATTGCGTTCGTATATTTGATTTCTCACGTTATCACTATTATAAGTATTATCATATATGGATTCTTAGTTAGGATAGTTAGTAATTAAGGAATAAGTTTTAGTTTTAGAATTAAGTGTCGATTATTTACGATGACACTATCATTATAATCACATGTCATATAGTACAAGATTAACGGGGAGTTATATACTTTGGAGTTAGTTTTTTTTTGATGACAATGGAGGAGAAGTATAAAATAGGATAGGTAGGCATATATTAAGAGGGAATTACTAGTTTTAGGGGGAGTTATTAGTTTTAAGGGGAGTTATTAGGATAGAAGTAATATTTTATAAACAAAGGTTGTCATCATCAAAAAGGGGGAGATTGTTAGTCCCTGAGAAGATGGTTTTGATGACAACAACATTAGAATAAGATTATAAAATATAAATACTAACATTATAATTTATATATATATATATATATGCAGGAATTAACCATGCAGGTACCAAGAATGAAGATTGTACAGTATAGAGATTCAAGACTGAAGATATCAAGATTGAAGACCCATGAGTATCGAGATTGTCAAGAGTTCATGATTTCAATAATAAGTAATTTAATTAGGAATTTTGTTAAAACTCCTAGAATAACATTGGCATCTTAAAAATCCAATTTATTCGTGGAATGGAATCCACTTCGAGCCTATTAAAGGGATGAAACCCTAAGTAGGATGGAACCTACGAAAAATCCAGTGGATTATTATTTTGTATCCACTCACTTTTATTCAAATGTTTTACAAAATTATATATTGTTTTCAAAATGATTTCAAAACCTTCCTTTGAAAAGAATCATAAACATCTATCCTGGTTTTAAAATACTTTTGGCCTCAAAATAATCTTTATCTTCGAAATCAAAGTATCCTTGGTTTTAAACTATCTTTTAATTTAATATATTTAACTTTTAATATTTATACTTAGATTTAAATATATAGTAAAATTTTATATATACCAAAATATTATTCTCTATACTTAATTATGTATTTTAACTATAGTTAAGTATATTTATAAAGTTTAAAATAGTTTTAATACAAGATAAATTTATTTTCAAAGAAAAACAAATTACCAAAAATTGCTTAACCCTGTCGACAACCCCAATATACCCTTGTCGACAAGGTGGCAGTTTATTTCAAAATTTTGAATTTCAAAGGAAGTGTCTATTTGTCATATCGTTTCACAAATGGACATGGCTGTTGTTCTACTATGAATAGGGGCAGTTTTAAACGAATTTATATACATATTTTCTCTGATTTCACTCCTCTTCTTCTTCCACATTTCTTTACATACATTTTTACCATTACTCTGTCGAAATCACCATTGAATCTAACTAGATCATCTCTAGGTTGATTCTCTATCACTATCTCAACAAGATTTCAGTGCTATTCAGAGTTATAGGCTTCTTTGTAATAAATTGAGTGAGAAAACGTGTGATTTTAGCCTGTGAAATCAATCAAGTGAGAAAAGGTGTGATTGTAGCCTGTGAAATCAATTGGGTGAACTTGTTGCCCGTAAAATCAAGTATCTCTACCCAGAGGATTGTGGAGGAGTGGTGTACCTCGTGGCCTTGAAATCGAGGGTGTAATTGTAAAAATTGATTTTGAAAGGAAATACGTACTTGTGTGTAAGACTGGATGTAGGGTAACTCCGAACAAGTATAAAATCTGGTGTGTTCTTTCCTTTATTGCTTTTACTTTATTTCTGCATCTGTGTTTGATTCTGTGATCATATCTGTGTCTGAATATTGCATACATTTGTGTTCAAATTAATATGAACTCAAAAAGAATTAGTCATTCCTTAAAACACTATTCACCCCCACTCTAGTATTAATTCTAGCCTTAAGATCTGTATTCTGCAATTCTTACATTTGATACCAGAGCAAGGTTTTCAAAGTTTCATAATATGATTTTTGAGAAAGCTTTTAAAATGGCTGTGTTTAAAAAAACTTGTTAATACTAATTTAGAAATATTCAGATCATCATTGTCTCTTGAGTCTGCATATAATCAATATTCAAATTCAAGTTGTCTACCAAAATTGTATGATGTGCAGGAAACATGTTTTATAGGTGTTGAGGAATCAATTCACAATGGACAAATTGTGCAGATAAAAAAGAATAAATATATACTCGATAGTGGATGCTCTAGACACATGACTGGTAATCCGAATATGCTGAATGATATAATATACAAAGACGGAGGACTGGTTAACTTTAGAGGCAACTCAAAAGGATATGTGATTGGCATCGACAAAGTCGGTAACTCTGAAACTCCTATTATTACTAATGTTTTGCTAGTTAAGAATCTGAAACTTAATTAGTCAACTTTGTGATAAAGGATATAAAATTGAATTTGAAAAAGATAAGTGTCACATTGAAGATAATAATTCAACCATAATACTTAAGGGAATTAGGAAAAAGAATATTTATATTCTTAGTATGAAAGTTTCAAATGATAACCTGTGTCTTTTGGCAAATACAAGTGACTCTTGGATTTGGCATAAGAGATTTGGACATTTGAATTTTAAACTCTTATCTAGACTGTCAAAACATGATCTAGTAAGAGGTCTCCCTAAAATGAATTTTAAAGTAGATAGTTTATGTGATGCACGTCAATTAGGAAAACTTAGAAAAAATTCCTTTAAATTAAAAGATATGATTTCAACTTCAAAACCTCTTGAATTACTTCATCTTGATTTATTTGGTCCATCTCAAATTCTGTCAATAAATCATAATAAATATGTTTTTGTAATTGTAGATGATTATTCTAGATTTACATGGACAATATTTTGAAACATAAAAGTGGTACTTTTGAATGTTTTAAGAATTTTACAAAAAAGATTCAAAATCAACTTTCTGTAAAAATTATAACCAACCCTAGTGATCACGGTGGTGAATTTGAAAATGAAAAGTTTGTGGAATTCTGCAATAGAAAGGGAATAACTCACAATTTTTCATTTCCAAGATCTCCACAACAAAATGGAGTAGTAGAACGTAAAAATAGGACGATTCAAGAGTGTGCGAAAACTATGCTTTAAGATAGTAAATTTCCAAAATATTTTTGGGCAGAAGCAGTTGCTACCGCCTGTTTTATTTTAAATAGAATTTTAATTAGGCCTTTAACTGATAAGACATCTTATGAACTTCTTCACACAAAGAAACCTAAGGTATCTTATTTTAGAATTTTTGGAAGTAAATGTTTTATTTTAAATACAAAAGATAACTTAGTTAAATTTGATCCTAAATCCGATAAAGGTATCTTTATCGGATATTCTAATAGATGTAAAGCATACAAAGTGTTTAATTTAAGAACTAACACCATCGAAGAAACAATGCACGTTTCATTCGATGAAAGTCTCAAATTTTTTGAAGATACAAATGATGAAGAGGATTTAATCACTTAAAATCAAGAGTCAACTGAAACTAGTAATTAAATTAATCATCCTAATAAAAAGATTAAACTTTTAAAAGATCATCCTATAGAAAATATACTAGGAGATATGCAATCTGTTGTTACAACTAGAAATCAACTAAGTAAAATGAGCAATGCAGCCTTTGTATCAAATATTGAACCCAAAAATCCAAAAGAAGCATCAACTAATGATTCATGGATTTTGGCTATGCAAGAAGAACCAAATCAATTCACTAGAAATGATGTTTATGACTTTGTTCCTAGACCTGAAAATAATACTATAATTGGAACTAAATGGGTTTATTAAAATAAAATTAATGAACAAGGAGAGGTTGTTAAAAATAAAGCCTAGTTAGTCGCTCAAAATTATTGTCAAGAAGAAATAGTATATTTTGATGAAACCTTTGCTCCCGTAGCAAGTTTAGAAGCCATTAGGATTCTACTTGCTTTCGCAAATCATAATAATTTCAAATTATATCAAATGGATGTTAAAAGTGCCTTTTTAAATGGATTTGTAAAAGAGGAAGTATATGTTCAACAAGCACCACTTTTTGAAAATGAAAAATTACCAAATCATGTTTACAAACTTAAGAAAGCTCTATATGGTCTAAAACAAGCTCCTAGAGCCTGGTATAATAGACTAAGATCTTACTTATTACAATTAAACTTTGAAATTGGTAAAGCAGATAATACTCTTTTTATTAAAAGAAATAAAAATGATATTCAACTAGTACAAGTTTACGTAGATGATATCATTTTTGGATCAACTAATTTTGAAATGAATAAAAAAAAATCTAAAATAATGAAAAAAGAGTTAGAGATGAGTCATATGGGTGAATTAAACTTCTTTATATGATTGCAAATAAAACAATTAGATAATGGTATCTTTATTTGTCATAAAAAATATGCTAAAGACCTAGTTAGTAAATTTGGTTTGACAACTGCAAGTGGAAAACCCACTCTCATGGCAACCAATGAGTACCTAAGTAAAGAAGATCTCTCGAAAGATATAGATCAAAAATTATATAGAGGAATGATCGGATCACTACTCTATATCACTGCTAGTAGACCTGATATCGTGCACAGTGTTTGTCTCTATGCAAGATATCAATCCCAACCTAAAGAGACCCACTTAAAAGCTGTAAAATTATCATAAGATATGTTAAACACGCCTTTGATTATGGCTTATCTTATCCGAAAAATGATTCTCTTGAATTAATATCTTACCATGATGCTGATTGTGCTGGTTGTAAATCAGACCGAAAAAGTACAAGTGGAACTTGTCACTTTTTGGGGCATTCTCTGATTTCTTGGTGTAGTAAAAAGCAAAACACAGTTTCTTTATCAACAACTAAAGCAGAGTATATTTATGCTGCTTTGGCTCGTTCTCAAGTAATATATATGCAACAAACTTTAAAGATTTTGGTTTAAATATCTCAAAATCACCAATTTATTGTGATAATATTAGTGCAATAAATTTATCCAAAAATCCTACTCATCATGCTCGAACTAAACATATTGATATAATACATCATTTTCTTAGAGATAATATAAGTAAGGAAGTAATTACCCTCGATTATATCAATTCCGAGAACCAAATCGCTCTTATCTTAACAAAACCCTTAAATGAATCTATATTTACTAAATGAAGAAGAGAATTAGGTATTTGTTTAATTACTGAAATATAAAATATGAATAACAAAGTATAATTAAAAAAATTAAACTAAAATAAATCAAATAGTAAAAATAAAGGTACCATGTCGACAACCCTTCCTTACCCCTGTCGACATGTAACGAATTTTTTCTTTTGAAATTTTCCCACCAAAATTCAAATAAGTGGTTATATATTCTTCTTATTTCAAAATTTTGTTTATTCTTTCTGTCCTTTCTCTGATCTATCTTCGGAAAACAATTAAACAATGGCCTCCTCTTCCAAATCAAACAAAAATTCAACCTTTTCGTTCCCTTTTCCTTCTACTGGACCATTTCAACGAACTACGCTTGCACGAGTGATTAAAACGGAGGATTCCTTGAAGGATGCACTACAACTAATGACTGAAATTCAAGTAGTGCAACTCAGAATGGCCAAAGAACAAGAACGGGAAGGCAAAATCATTAGAAATTTGCAAAAATCTTCTAATGGACAATCACGCTAATCTGATCTTGATAGATGAAGAATATTCAGGAGATCAAGTGCAAGAGGTCAGCAAGGAAGAAGAAGAAGCCTTCATGGAAGAAGAGCACGCTGAAGATGATGAAAAAGTGGTTCGCGTTGGCGAAGTGTGCTTTGACAAGGATGGAAATCTAGTCGAACAACGTGGAAATTTCTGTTTCCACTACCCAAATTGCTCGATTCATAGATCTCCCATTTTCAAGGATACACTTAGTTTCTTTTCTCTCTTTCTTATTGTTATATGATCTTACCGTCGTCTTCTACGCAAATGTAAATATAACAATATATAGTTAATAAATGAATTACGTTCGTATATTTGATTTCTCACGTTATCACTATTATAAGTATTATCATATATGGATTCTTAGTTAGGATAGTTAGTAATTAAGGAATAAGTTTTAGTTTTAGAATTAAGTGTCGATTATTTATGATAACACTATCATTATAATCACATGTCATATAGTACAAGATTAACGGGGAGTTATATACTTTGGAGTTAGTTTTTGTTGATGACAATGGGGGAGAAGTATAAAATAGGATAGGTAGGCATATATTAAGAGGGAACCTATGAAAAATCTAGTGGAACATTGTTTTGTATCCACTAATTTTTATTCAAATATTTTACAAAATTATATCTTGTTTTCAAAATGATTTCAAAACCTTCCTTTTAAAAGAACCAAAAACATCTATCCTGGTTTTAAAATACTTTTATCCTCAAAATTATCTTTATCTTCAAAATCAAAGTATTTTTGGTTTTAAGCTATCTTTTAATTATAACATATTTAACTTTTAATATTTATACTTCGATTTAAATATATGGTAAAATTTTATACATACCAAAATATTATTCTCTATACTTAATCATGTATTTTAACTATAGTTAAGTATATTTATAAAGTTTAAAATAGTTTTAATACAAGATAGAAGTTATTTTCAAAGAAAAACAAATTAACAAAAATTGCTTAGGCCTGTCGACAACCCCAATATATCCTTGTCGACAAGGTGGCAGTTTATTTCAAAATTTTGAATTTCAAAGGAAGTGTCTATTCGTCATATCCTTTCACGAATGGACATGGCCGTTGTTCTGCTATAAATAGGGGGAGTTTTAAACGAATTTATATACATATTTTCTTTGATTTCACTCATCTTCTTCTTCCACATTTCTTTACATACATTTTTACCATTACTCTGCCGAAATCACCATTGAATCTAACTAGATCATCTCTGGTTTGATTCTCTATCACTATCTCAACAAGATCTCAGTGCTATTCAGAGTTATAGGCTTCTTTGTAATAAATTGTGTGAGAAAAGGTGTGATTGTAGCCCATGAAATCAATCAAGCGAGAAAAGGTGTGATTGTAGCCTGTGAAATCAATTGGTTGAACTTATTGCTCGTAAAATTAAGTATCTCTACCCAGAGGATTGTGAATCTGAAGTGGTGTACCTCGTGGCCTTGAAATTGAGGGTGTAATTGTAAAAATTGATTTTGAAAGGAAATCCGTACTTGTGTGTGGGATAGGATGTAGGGCAACTCCGAACCAGTATAAAATCCGATGTGTTCTTTCCTTTATTGCTTTTACTTTATTTCTGCATCTGTGTTTGATTCTGTGATCATATCTGTGTCTGAATATTGCATACATTCGTGTTCAAATTAATATAAACTAAAAAAGAATTAGTAATTCCCTAAAACACTATTCACCCCCCTCTGGCCTTAATTCTAGCCTTAAGATCTGTATTTCGCATTTCTCACAGCACGACTATCCAATCAAAAGTCCATACAGACACCAATACATTGCTATTCCATACGGAAAAATCCAAATGGAGCTAGAAACGTTCGAATTTCACGAAACGAATTTCGCAGTCTGACTGAGAGTGTTCTAAATAAATTTTCTCTTGTCGACATATTTAGGTTTCGGAACACTTTTAAATTCAACTGTTATTAACTGATTTAAATTGAAATAAAATTACACAAGAAAATAAACTTCCATATTATTAATTGAAAATTTACCATTTGCTATAGTTAGACGTATTCCAAATTTTGACATCCCGGAATTTTTGACAAAATCAATTTATTAATCTGTATTAAAAATTAAATTGATTTGATAATTTTTGTTAATAAAATTTGAATTGATTTAAAATTTTCCTTTAATAAATATTTAATTAGAGGATTTTATCTTCTAAAGCTAATAAATTGGTTTCTATTTATAATATAAATATATGGTTTATATTGTAAATAGATTAGCTTTGTTTTAAATTTAATAAATAAAGCATATTTTCTGTTTCTAATATTTTTAGCCATTTGAACATTTGTTTTTATTTAATATAAAGTTTTTCAAAGTTATTAAATAAATAATCTTGGTTTAAATTCAATAAATGAATCTTGGCTACAAATTCTAATATATATATATATATATATATATTAATAATTTGGAAATTTTGATTTAATTTAATATTAAGTTTTTCAAAACTATTTAATAAATAAGTATATGATTTTAAAATTGTTAAGAAAGATGTTTTAAAAGTTTAAAATGATTTTGGCTTAAGTTTTAAATTTAAATGAATTAACAAAAAAGGTTTGTTTTGTTTTCTTTTTGAAATATAACTTAATAAAATAAGTAATTTATTAATAATGGAGAAATAATTTCTTTTATAATTATTTTAATTTGATAACGAGTTATTTCTAAAAACAATATTAATAGTGCATTGTTTTACAATTGGATTCTTAATAAAAATAGCATTTGTTATTTTAAATTTAATTTGTATGTATAACTTGATTTTTAAATATTAGATTTTTGAATTTGATTTGAATTTGAATATAAAGTTTTAAAATCCAAGGTATAGATTTTTAATTGTTTTGATTTTTATATGCATAAGCTTTATTTTTAAGCATAATTTGTTTTTATTTCTTTTAGAAAATTTATATACATATTAAATACTAATTAACTAATTAATTAGGCATAACATATATATATATTAACATTTAAATTAAATACAAATTATTTTATAAAGACAAGTGTTGTTTTCCTAAGCCTCATATAAAAAATGTTAAAAGATAACCATTCCAAATTGACAAATGTTAAAAGTTTGTACAAGTGTCATTTTCAAATTTGTATTTTCTTTTATTTCTATTAAATCATACTTTCATCTTATAATAAGGCCTCTTCTCTTCAATTTCTTTTTTCTAAATCAAAGTTAAGAAATTTAAGGCATGATCTCAAAACAAATCTGAAAATATACAAACTGTTTTCAGATTCAAAATCAAATCTTCAAAACCAAAATCTAAAACTTGTTCTCGTGCAAATCAAAACTCCTCATTAGCAAATCTGCATTTTTTTCTGCAATACTGGTAATTGGCTCTGCATGCAACTTGAAGATTTAAAGCAATACAATCCCTGTACATATCAGTAGCCTATACATTTCAAACAAAAGCAAATTTGAAAATCTGTTCTGAAGTCTAGAAGCATGCAAGAAGTTTTTAAATCCAAGAGGCAATGCAATTTTAAAGTGTCAAAGCTTTTTCAAAATCTGGGAAGCTCTGTTCTGCATCTCTAAACAAAATTTGTGAGTAACTTTTTAAAATTTAAAACATAAATAGGTTGCATGCTAGTATGGTTGAATATAAATAAGCATTGCATGTGTATGGGTAAAAATCTGATGTGAATATTATTTGTATGCATATTGTATATAAATATTGTGCTCTGTCTTGTTTCCAGGCTAATTTCTTATTTAAAATCCTTATCTTTTAATTAGTTTCAGATAGGATGTATCTACAAATCAAAGCTGTTTGATTTATCTTAAGTTAAGGTTTAAAAATTTAAGTAAGTTAAAAATAAGCCTGTTGTCTCTGTAAATCAAAACAACTCTGTGCATGTTAAATTAAGTAAAACGCAAACATCGTGATTTACAAATTCAGTATCATAAACGGAATATTAAAATCAAAATATGATTTTTAAAACAAAAACTATAATTTTTAGTAAAGAGGTTAAGGTGCAGTTTGGGTATTGACTGAAATGGGAATGTTTGGTTTTTCTGGTGATTTATGTATCTGGAGGGGATGGATTTCTTTCGGATGATGGAGGGATGATCCGAGAAGCTAGGAAAAAAATTTGTTGGCGATGAAAATCATTGTTGAAGTTGCAGTAGTGAGAGATTTGCTGGAACCCTAGTTTTTAACCAAGAATGACGAATCGATCACCACGATAGTGTGGGTTGATCAAGTGCAGTAAGGCTTTGAAGGACGATAGTTTGGTCATAGTCGAGATCAGGGTCGGAGTTATAGAAACTACGGTGGTCGGAGGAACGAACGCGAAGCATTTCCAGGTTTGGGTTCGAGTAGCTTTGCTGTTCCAGGTTTAGATTGAAACTCGAATTCAAATTCGAGTTGGGTCAGAGTAAATCTGATGATCGCGTTGGGGTGATGGAGTGTTTTTGGATGTGGGACGATCATCTCTGATGATCGGAGGTGATTGGGGGCGACGTGCATGCGCACGACCCTGTTATCTGATGAAGTTTGGTGGTGATGATTTATGCTTGAGTAGATTTATGAGTTACTCGAAGCAGTAGGGTAGATTGCTCGGGGAGGTTGAGCGTTGAACTCGAAGTAAAAGGATGGTGTCTCGGGTTTATCAGAAGTTACAGGTTTTAACAAAACCTGTAATGTTTGTTTAACTTTTTTAAACTACAGTTTTTTAAAATGAAAGCTAGTGTTTAAAACTAAGTTTTGAATCAAAGTTTGAAATTCTAGAATTCAAGTTTAGTTTTAAATCTCAGTTTTAAATAAAAAAATAAAGTTTTAAACTTGAATTATTAACTACTTTAAATAGCAAGTATTTTGAAATTTTAAAACTGAAGTTTTTAAAATATGAGCAAGTTTTAAAGTTAAGTTTAAATCTGGAAATCAAAGATTTAAATTTGTATTTCAGTTTGAAATAGAAGAAGTTTTTAAATTTGAAAGATTTAAACAACTTTGTATGTAAAGTGTAAATTTAAATTTATTGAATTTAAAAATGAATTTAGTTTAAACTCTTATGAATTTCTTTTATAAGACAAGCATTTGTTTGACATGTAATTTAAAAAAAGGTTTTTAAATTGTTTAAAATTTTGTTAAATTATATTCATTTTAAATCTTATATTTGAAATGAAATTTTAAAGTAAGTTCAAAAGTAAATTTGTTTTCAAATAAATTTGTTAATGGCAATTTAGTCATAATTAAGAAATGTTTTTATCTTAAAATTAGATCAAAATTTAAAGATTTGAAATTAATTAAATTAATAAGGTAATTAAGGAATAATTAGTTAATTTAATTAATTAATTGATTAGGGATTAATTAATAATTGATTAAGGGTTAATCAATTGGTAATTAAGATTATTAATTAGATAATTTAAGATTTTTAATTAATGATTAAATATTTATTAATTAAACAATTAATTTATAATCAAGGTTAATTAATTAAATAATTAAAGATTAATTAAGTTGCAGGTAACACTTAATTAATTAAATAATTAGGGATTGATTAATGGATTATTAGAGATAAATTAATTTGTAATTAATAATGGTTAATCTAAGTTAATTACTTAATGGAAGTAATTAAAGAATGGTTAATGAAGGTCATTAACTAAGATTATTTAATAATTAATTAATGTGATTAATTTTAATAATTAATTAGATTAATTAATTTAATGATAATCATTTGTGTCACGATCCATCTTTCCATAACGATTTAAACCGACATTTAACCACTCTCGTCAGCTGAACCGTTCGGAAAGACGGATAATGAAAGAAAGAAAGAAGGTAGAATTAGAAAGAAGAAAGAAGGAAAGAGAACAAATCAAAATCTCACAGCGGATCGACTAAATTATAATATAAATAAATCTTTACATGAAACCAAAACTGTTACCTTATATAGCTTATACAGGTTTTACATCAGAGTTACAACCATACAACTCGGACAGTTATATCAATCCTGTCCTCACAAATATCACCACACGATTTAATAGACTGAATATATACAATTACGAGAATACGGTACTGATCCAGCTCCTTTCTTGAACAGCCTCCACTCTTCTAGTTAAACCTGGGATACATATGCTCGGTCTGACCCGAGCATAAAGGAAAAACACCAAGCACGGGTCAGTCTGGTAAACCAGCGTGAGAAACACACTCAACTTGATTATTAAAGTTAGAAAATCCTTGAAAACAAAAGCATCTCGTAAGACCACGCCACAAATAAACATGTCGGGTTTTTACCTTACGATAGCTAAAACACTTTTATAGAAATCCTCTGATATTATAGTAGGGTCTATATACAAATACTTATAAAATAGCCGAAATTGTTACATGATTAAATTCCAGCTACTAGCCACAGAGTGGGTAATATAAACAAAACTCGTACAAGGCTCGTAGGGAGAATGGATTTCCAACTAATGACTAGGCACTGGGGGACCACCTGTCACAGTACGAGGCCTAGATCACCGTACCGAGGAGTACGCCCGTTCCCCTACAACACAAGGCCGGGACTATCCCTTACCGGATAATCCCGAGTGAGATCACCCCGTGGTTGGGATCAGTAACCGCCCACTAATCCGAAATAAAAATGGACATCTAGACTGGAATGACCTCACCCTGCTTTGGTGCTACCCACCTAGCCTTGCTGCATAACCCCTGATTTTCAGTCATTCCCATTTGACGAGGATTGAGGCTAAGCGTTACCTTTATAGAACATATTTCTTTGAATGCCCATCGTCCACCTGACGATGTTTTCGCAAGCATTCATCCATACAAGTCCGTCCCGGGTTCGAACGGAACCGAAGGCACAATTCCTACTACATCCATTTTGGAAATATCCTCAAGATTAGTAGCGACTAGCCCTTGCACTTCACTGCTCCATCTTCGAATCCAAACACGTTTCACGAAACGTACAAACCGGATTGAAGTGGTTTTCGAGAAATAAATCTCGATCCCGGTCTCTTCGAAACGATTAGCGTATTGTCCAATGTTGATAGTCAGATATTTAACTATCAAATAATCAACCAATACAGCCAAGTTATTTCCCATTGCAACCATTAAGCCTTGTACACATTTCAAATCCAAACGGATTAAAATTTACTAAGAAAGCTTATTCCTTTTGATATATATGTATATGAAACCATTTCTGTCCAAAACATACTTATGAAGTTTCCAAATATTATTCACAAGTTTAATAAAATACTCTTTATAAAGTTATTTTAAATATTAATTTAAACAACATTTATATAACATAGGTGTATATTAAAGAAGATATACTTGAAAATTATTTTAATGAAAATTATCATTTAAGGAACCAATTTCAATCAATCTAATACTTGATATAATTTAAATAATACATACTTATAGAAATTATACCCTTTAAAAAGATTTTCACAATAATATATATAAACCACGTTTGATTTTTCAAAAGATTTTTAATCCTTTTAATATATTCGAAAAATATATATCTTTTAACAACTAGGTTCAAAAATCAATCAAAACAGAATAAGGCTTATCAGTCTCAACGGTACTTATCAATTCACCATTCACATTTCACCATTTCATATATTTAATCGATCAGCTTCCATAGATTGACATTTTATTTCCAAATATGATTAACAGGGAAATAGAGAAATACAGTTACATGTATGAACATCAGTTCATAATTTAGCAATGTAGATTCAATTACACAGATAAGATCAGATAGATGGCCTATATAATCAACAAGTGTTAATTTTTACTATTCAGCGGAATGGTGTCAGTTTCCACTGTCAGGATGTCAATCAATTAAAATAATCTATTATTAACACATATATTTCAGTTTGGGTACATTTGGAGAGATAAGCCGTGTAAAATTTCATAACGGCACACAAATTCAAACGGTATTTTAATTCTGTCTGTTAGGCTTATAAAATTTTCTTATTTAATTTACACAATAGATCATACAATGGCGTAAGATCTAGTGATGGAATAAACTCTTAATAACACTTTATTATATGGGAAATTATGAAATTATTTTAAAATTACTTAAACATTTGCGTTAATTCAAAAAGTGTAATGTTTATTTAATTTTCTTTATCATTTCACTTATGCTTATTCCCTTTTTACAATTAAACTCAAGGGTCGTTAAATCATTAAATAAATTACTTATTAAAAGCTTGTTTATTTGGTAATAAAGAGGCTTATTAAATAACTTAAATTAAATTCAACTTTTTCCCAGACTTTCTTGTTATATTTAAACATAAGCAACACATTTTTTATTTATTTATATAATTATTATTTTTAGAACAAAGTTTGGTTTACCACAAACACTCTGACCATTTTCTAATTTCATGCCTAGGAGATAATTTGTGAACATTACTTCCACACTACTATGATCACTGATTACTGTTTGAATTCAGTTAACAAAAACTAAATCCAAGGCTGCAACTCAATTACAAACGACCCATGTTTACAACTAATATAAACATTGCAAATGGGCCGAGCCCAATTCCTAACAACGCGCAGCAAAATCCAATTCATCATCTTCTCTACTCCCTTCTATCTCCAGATTTCACACTTCCCATCAAACACTTACATTTCCTTGCCTCGCCGAAGACATCAACTTCGATCGACACTTCGTCGTATACGAACTCAACTCCCTACGCAACTCGACCCGAACCAAGAACGAACCCAGATCGTACCCACGCCTCGGGAAAAAAAAAACAGAGCTTTCCCCCTCCCCGTGCACGGTGTGCACGTGTACGAACCACGTCAACCCCATTAACTTGTCGCGACGCCTTAGACTGATCACGCTTCATCCCTAGAAACTAATCACCGCCTCGCCGAAGACCCCTTGCCCTTTGATAAAAATTTCGACCATTGACACCACTCCCTGCAACCATAAAACCAACCCATTCCCACTCATTGACCCACCGCAACCACCACCGACCCCTACTGGGTACGCCACCTATCCAGATCGAAAGCCACTCCATCACTCCTACTCCCTGCCAAAAATCAGAGAGCTCGGTTACCTCACCATTCCTAAAATCATAAATGATTCCACCATTTCCAAAACTACAACAAAACCCTAAATTTGATTTGCACCGCCGAACCACACCCAAAATCGAAAAACGACAATGGTAGAAGTGTAACAACCCGCATATTTATCGAGTTTGTATTTAAATATTTTATTTAAATATTAACTCGTTAATCGGGTTTTGGTCCGAAAAGCTACTTTTTGCAAACGGTCAAATTAGGACTCGAGACCACTTCCATTGAGTTCGAAATGTCGTTTACAATTTTTTAAGTATAAACATCGATAGGTTTGGAGTTATAGCAATTTCACTAACTTTTCCCGCTTTGGACTTTGGGTTAGTTTAGCCTATTAAGCCCAAGTTCCAACCCTCTTCTCCTCACTCTTCATAAATTTCCTAATTAACTCAAGCTTTGGCATTAATGGTGAAGAGAATGGGAAATTAAAACTCTAAGCTCAAATTCAATTGCAAATCCAACATTCAACTCCAAATTCAAGTAGAAGATATTAGATTCAAGCTTTGGATTGCTTCTCCTTGCTTTCAAGCTTCATCTTCATAAACTTTAGTGCAAAGGTGAGATTTTTATCTCACAATTCTAGTCTATAACTATATTGGACTGTTAGGAATGATTCCCCATCACTTTAGCATGTACATTTGCATTTGATTTGGATTGGATTGGCCAAAAACTCCATTTTTTTAGTTGTTTGGTGAATTTCCTGAGCTTAGGTCGCTCTGCCTAGGTTAGGTCGCTCGGAATCATTAGCTCGCGTGCGTGGAAAAGTCACGGCCTGCATATTTTGTTCGCCTCGGATTTAGGTCGTAGGTCGTTGGACTTTAGGTCGTTCGCGTATAGGTCGCTCGCGACCTAACCCTTAGGTCGCTCGCGTGTTATCGCGCTAGGTCGCACTGCCTTGAATCTTCACTTCGGAATTAGGTCGTTTTCGACCTTATATCACAAGGCGGCTCCAGGTCGCTCGATCCTGCTAGGTCGTAGGTCGCGCATCACTTTAGGTCGCTCGCGTGTTAAAACCTTAAGTCGCTCATGTGTTAAAACCTTAAGTCGCTCGCGTGTTAAACCCTTAGGTCGCTCGGCCGATGCACGCGCTAGGTCGCGAGTATTTAAGTCCTTAGGTCGCTTGGCATTGTGACCACTTAGGTCGCACGACCTTGTTAGGTCGCTCACCCTTAGCTCGCGTACCTTCTTAGGTCGCGCATCCCACTAGGTCGCTCGACCCTGTTGTATTTTTAGTTCGCAACCATTAAGTCGGTCGACCTTGCCTAGGTCGTTAGGTCGGTCGGTCCTATCCCTTAAGTCGCGTGACCGTGATAGGTCGCTTACCTTTAGGTCGCATGACCTATGGCCACTTGCTCCAGTTAGGTCGCTCGGCCACTTTGTTAAGTCGCCCACCTTTTTAAACTTAGGTCGCATGACCCATTAGGTCGCATGGCCCCTTAGGTCGCTTGGCTTCACTAGGTTGCTTGTCTTCACTAGGTCGTACCGTTTTGGACGGGGCGCTGCCCCGCTCCCCGCCGGGGGCGCTGCCCCCTGGACCCCCGCGACCTGACCGGGCAGGTCGAACCCCGTAAGCGGTGGCGTTGCCCCCGCACCCCCACCTTGGGGGGGTTGCCACCCCCCTGGACCCCCCCCCTCCGTAGGGGATCTTATCTGAAAAACATTGAGCTGATTTCCTTGGATTTTATTCGCATCTCCGTATGCGATCTTTGTGACTGATTGTTTCTACACTTGCTTATGTGTTTTGTCACTTTATAATATAAAGGTTTCAATACTAGTAGTAAATATCAAAACTCTTTTAACCAACAATTTCAACTCTATTTTTAATAACAAAGCTCTTTTCTTAAACCGTTTTCCAATCTATTAGTATATACAAGCCTTTACCTCACTCGGATGAGAAATCTAATTAAACGACTTAGTAAAACAAGTGGTATGAAACGCTTGCGTTCACTTCGTCGGTTAATTCTTGGACTTGTTCGATTGAACCTCTTGTGACAATTTTATTAGTGAAGATTTACAGTTTGTTCGTAAATATTTAAGTTAAGCAAGTGGTTATGGGACATGAAGCTAAACTTCTATATTTACTAGCTTAGTGTAATTGACACATCTCGTTGATCTTGATGATCGCTTTATGAATTAGACTAGCAATTGCGCGATGTCTCTTTCATTGCAAGGTTAGACTAGACACCACTTGTGTGATTCCATTCACACATACCTTTCTGCTTTTTGGTTAGTCTTGACCTCAATCTGTGTGATTCCATTCACACATGCGGGGTAGCTCCCCATGGTCTTCGGACCGTCATGTGATAGGCCTCTTTCCCTTTTTATGATTTCTGGATTTCTCGTGTTGATTTCTGGAATTTATGTCATTGACTTGTTATGAGTACAAGTTTAGGGTATGATGCCCTCTTCGAATCTTTGAGAAGATTCTTGTGATATTGATTATCTCTTATTGATTGATCTTCTGTTGATCATTGTTTACATACTTATAGTGGTATGTCGTTATGGATGTTTATGCTTATGCCATATCTTTTATGTTATATCATGTCATCTGATATTTATAGCTAGACTGATCCGTTTATTATTTTCTTAAATAATACTCGGGTCAGACCGAGATGTTACAGGTGCTTCTGCTTGACTTCTTCCCAGGGATTCATCACTCTGACTTTTGGCTAACTGTTTAGATTAGCAGTTTTTGTTGTATACACTTGAGATATAGACTCATAGTTGTATTCTTTTGTATAGCACGTGTTGCTATTCTTTTGTATTATCGTGGATCTTATTGACCACTACTCTGATGTACACTTTCATGTGTTAGTTATATATTCATATCTTCTTCCGCCTTTGTGATATGGATATCTGTGACTGATTTGTGATATGATTATTTCTATGTTTGTTTCCGAAGATTATTTATAGCCACCGTGTGATAAGCAATTACATGGATGGTCGCTCCTCAACAGCCTTATTCTCCGTGCTAGTTGACAGCACTACTCCGGAGTGTTCTTGGCTAGCGTGGGTATAGAGGTGGGGCGTCACAAGAAGCCTCCACCATGATCGCCTACTCCTATCAGAACCACCCACGTCACCCTTCTTCGCCTAAATTGTTAGAAAAATATTTTTAATTGAAAACTGTTCACCTTTCGATTTCTTAACATAGCCATCACTAAAAATTATGAATTAACCACTAAAAATCATATTTTCATACAAGGATTGAGATTACATACTAAAATCCTAAAATTAAAAATATTAAATTTTGACTTTAGTTAAGTTCCTACTGTAAAACGGTACCCTCTCGAGTTACACAACACAATTCCACACAAACTTATTTTTCCCACAAACTACACTTGCAAATGAACAATTTCCTAGTTTACATCAACCTAAAATATAGCTTGGGCGAAGTGATTTTGAATTTTGCAGGCAGATAGAACACAAAATTTACAGTACAGAGAAATTTAAATTTCCAGGGTTTAACGAATTAGTTTCTCACCTTCCACATCAATTCCAGAAGCTTCAAAGTTTCTGGTAGAGATCTTGACTAAGAGTTGAAATCGAGTTTTTAAACAACTTCTTAAAATTCCTGAGTTTTGAGTTCGAATGTCAAATATTCTACTGATTCTTCTTGTTAACAGAACACTGCTTCTTCTCCTTAAGCTCTCATTGCTTAAGACCTTAACAAGCTTAGTTTTCTTGAATTTATGCTTATAATTTTCAATAACTTGAATCTGAAATGGTTCAGTTATATAGATGCAGCTGCAACCGAGAACAGGGAACAGAGTAGACAAAAAATATGCTGGAGTCGCCATTTTGTTGGTCTGTAAATTTGATTTTACTTTTGTTGAAAAGATTATGAAAGAAATTATAGATTTTGTTAGATATTTTTTTACTTTCCTCAGACAATTTTCGGCAGTGATCTTTGTTTGCTTCATTACTACTTACAGTAATAGGTTGACTCACCTCTAATTTTCTTCTTTCTACTTACAGTAATAGGTTAACTCACTTCTTAACTATGTTACTATTTATTGTTTACACAAACATCTGTACTTAGATTAGAGCAAAGGCAGGTATATGTATGTGGTGATGGGAACCATTTCAACGACAAATACTTGTATACGTATTTAGATTTGAACAAGGACAACTTTATATATATATATATATATATATATATACACTGACAGGAATCATTACAAAGGCATACACAGGTATTGTTTTAAGTATGTAATGGATATATTCCTTGGTTGTTGAATTAAGTGTTGGTGTTTAGGGTGAAATAAAATTTTGAAAGGTAATTTAAATTAACATTCTAATTCTTTCCGGCTTAAATTAGTATTTATTATATTGTGCTTGCTTGTTTCATGCTTACTGTAATAATTTACAGCCTCTTCTTATCATATTTTTAGAATAATGTAAATCATACACTATTAAAAACGTATGCAAATATATTCAAAATTTAAACAGTTCATAATTTACATGATTAGTCAAATTAATATTCGTATTGTTTTCTATACATTTAAAAGTAAAAATAATAAGAAATTATATTGAAATGACATTTCCTAATTTATTCATCTTAAAAAAATATGTTAATTCAAACAAATATTACCAAATAACTAAAGTTTTGCCTTTGCTTTTGACCTACTTAAAATTTTCATTTGTCGTTCTTACCATGAAGTAAAGGCGGAAACTCAGTAAATTAAAATAACTTCTTGTCTTATTTGTTTTTATAAAGATGCAAAGGGTTTTTTAACCAGAACGTTACATTCTACAACAAAATATTCATATACATAAGTTATAAATAAAATGACTTCAAAATTAAATACTCGGTGTTATAAAACTTCATAGTAGTATAAAATTATTATTAAATCCTTCTTATATGTATATATATAATTATATCCAAAATTTTATTTATAATATAAACATATATTATCTATGAATGTTTTAAATTACTTGTTATCTAGGTGTATATAGTCTCTTAATTATATATATCCCTATTATTATACTTAAGTGTTTGTTATACAACTGAATTTATTAATTGTTATAAAATTCCTTATTCAATGTATATACAGTTTCTTTTAACTTATCATCACATATTTACATTTTTCTGATTCAATATATACCATTATTTTAGAAATACTTAATATTTCTATTTAGTTAATACAGACAACATTGTGTGTGTGTGTGTGTGTGTATATATACCGGAATCTCATATTTCACTTTTGCTTTATTATGAATTTATCCAAATTCTATATACATCTCTATTAAATTTGATGTCATAAATTCCCATTTTCATTATGTGTAAATTTATTATTTCCGATATATATGACCACTTGATTTTAATAAATTTGCATCCTTTAATATAGTCTATCTTAAAGAATGTAATATACACATTTAATCTCTCAGACAAATGCATATATGTTTTCAAACAATCTGCACATATAATTTGTTTTTCTCAAAACAAAATATGTATGAGAAATTTCATTTAAATCAATCTAAAGTTTAATACATACTTGAAAATTCAAATTATGTTGATTTGGGAAATTTCATAAGATTATTAATTATTAATTTATGGAAATATTGTATATAAGATTATAATATTATTGAATATTATAAATTAATATTCACAACTCGGGATGCCTAAAATCCCGGGTCGTTACATTCCTCCCCTCTTAAATGAATTTCGTCCCCGAAATTCCATAACTAATTTAGTAAAATTATCTACATAGATTAGAACAGATCAATAACAAGCCAAACCAGTAAATACGTAGATTCAAACTGTTTATATATTACATTAAGTACCATCTAGAACATTTCTACAGCTGTTACCATCATCCATCCAACCCTACATATATATAGATATATATATTACACTACCACACATCAAATATCAAACAACCATGACGTCCCTGGGTCATAAACACCTACAAAAAGCACATCCTACTAACAACCCAACTAACTATGGACTCTCACTATCAGAGTCCTCTATTTCCAGTCCCGATAATTTGTCACTATCAGTTTCCCAAACATCCCCTGGATCTGGCTCTCCTGGAATGTAACCTCCACCATTCTCATCCTCGAGCTCTTCCTCATCATCTTCGATCTCAATGCCATTATCAAGATCCCAAATAACCGCATCTTCATTCTCTGATTCGAAAAATTCTTCATCCTCAAACTCTTCTTCTTCCTCTTCAACCTCAAACTCCTCCTCCTCGTCGAATGCTTCCTCGGGTTCCTCTGCAGCTTCGAATTCCTCCTCGGGCTCTTCTTCAGCTTCAAATTCCTCCTCCGGCTCTTCTTCAGCTTCAAATTCCTCCTCGGGCTCTTCTTCACGAGGCTGAGGCTGATCGATATGTTCTATTGGCATTTTCCCAGACATTGACGTTTCTCCTGGATCCTCCTGAGGACTTTCAGCCGAATCATAATCGCTATCCCTACCTTTCCTAAAGACTGCCCCACCCCGGCTAATACTTCGAGTTCTCTACAATAAAAATCAAAACCCAATTATGAGATCCAAAGGTTTTAGAATTCTATAAACTAAAGAATACATCAAAGGTTATATTTCAAAATTTATTCCACCTTTAAAATTTCTTTTACCTTAGGTTTTTTTTTTATGAAACCATTGTTTGAAAATAATTTAAATCCATATTCAAAAAAAATGATTGTCGGATGGAGAAATATATCTTTATATAGTTAGTTTTATAAACAACTTATTATAATTTTCGATTCATAGATCCATATATACATAACAATTAGATTGTTATAGTTTTTTTTAAAAAAAAAATAAAATTCAACACTCCTCCACTATTTTAAAATTATCTTTAAAGTGAGAAAAGTTTTCCCAAAAAAATTTACTAGTTTAAAATTCCAAATTTCTTTAGTAAATAAACTCAGCAAATTCTTTTTCTAAAGATTCAAATTCTAAAGAGTCCTATTTCTAAGGGAATGTCCAAGTCAAGAAGGGCAACCCATGGAAATGCACAAGGTTGACAACTAAGGTCACTAAATCCTGGATGATGAATTATTATCATCATAACCAAACCATTTTTTTTTCATTCCATATATATTTAGAAAAACATGTGCTTTATATAGAAAATATGTTTTGGGTAAAATTATTTCATTTACCCCTTTAAAACAATATTGTGTCCGTTGTCTTGGTTCAAGTGTTTAGAGATTCCTATCAATAACGTTAGCTACTCGTATTGACCAGAATCCATATGCCACTTATTCCATCAATTAACACAATATAAAAACATTTTTATATTGTTAACAAGTACGCACTCTCTCATATATATATATATATATATATATATTCAGACTTAACAAGCTGCGATAGACCTTATTTCTTAAGAAGCAACTCGTTCGAACCTAGGTATTCTCTCAACCTAGGCTCTGATACCACAATGTCACGATCCATCTTTCCATAACGATTTAAACCGACATTTAACCACTCTCGTCAGCTGAACCGTTCGGAAAGACGGATAGTGAAAGAAAGAAAGAAGATAGAATTATAAAGAAGAAAGAAGGAAAGAGAACAAATCAAAATCTCACAGCGGATCGACTAAATTATAATATAAATAAATCTTTACATGAAACCAAAACTGTTACTTTATATAACTTATACAGGTTTTACATCAGAGTTACAACCATACAACTCGGACAGTTATATCAATCCTGTCCTCACAAATATCACCACACAATTTAATAGACTGAATATATACAATTACGAGAATATGGTATTGATCCAGCTCCTTTCTTGAACAGCCTCCACTCTTCTAGTTAAACCTGGGATACATATGATCGGTCTGACCCGAGCATATAGGAAAAACACCAAGCCCGGGTCAGTCTGGTAAACCAGCGTGAGAAACACATTCAACTTGATTATTAAAGTTAGAAAATCCTTGAAAACAAAAGCATCTCGTAAGACCACGCCACAAATAAACATGTCGGGTTTTTACCTTACGATAGCTAAAACACTTTTATAGAAATCCTCTGATATTATACTAGGGTCGATATACAAATACTTATAAAATAGCCGAAATTGTTACATGATTAAATTCCAGCTACTAGCCACAGAGTGGGTAATACAAACAAAACTCGTACAAGGCTCGTAGGGAGAATGGATTTCCAACTAATGACTAGGCACTGGGGTACCACCTGTCACAGTACGGGGCCTAGATCACCATACCGAGGAGTACGCCCGCTCCCCTGCAACACAAGGCCGGGACTATCCCTTACTGGATAATCCCGAGTGAGATCACCCCGCGGTTGGGATCAGCAACCGCCCACTAAGCCCAAATAAAAAGGGACATATAGACTGGAATGACCTCACCCTGCTTGGGTGCTACCCACCTAGCCTTGCTGCATAACCCCTGATTTTCAGTCATTCCCATTTGATGAGGCTTGAGGCTAAGCGTTACCTTTATAGAACATATTTCTTTGAATGCCCATCGTCCACCTGACGATGTTTTCGCAAGCATTCATCCATACAAGTCCGTCCCGGTTTCGAACGGAACCGAAGGCACTATTCCTACTACATCCATTTTGGAAATATCCTCAAGATTAGTAGCGACTAGCCCTTGCACTTCACTGCTCAATCTTTGAATCCAAACACGTTTCACGAAACGTACAAACCGGATCGAAGTGGTTTTCGAGAAATAAATCTCGATCCCGGTCTCTTCGAAACGATTAGCGTATTGTCCAATATTGATAGTCGGATATTTAACCATCAAATGATCAACCAATACAGCCAAGTTATTTCCCATTGCAACCATTAAGCCTTGTTCACATTTCAAATCCAAACGGATTAAAATTTACTAAGAAAGCTTATTCCTTTTTGATATGTAACGACCAAGAAATTTTAGTAATTAAAATTTGAATATTTAATTAATTTTAAATATTAATAAGTGAAATTTATAAGTCGAATAAATTTTAATTCGAATAATTGGATTTAATTGGATAATTAGATCGATAATTTAATATGTGAAATTATGGAAATAATTGAAAATTGAGTTAAATATGATTGAAAATGATTTGTAAAATTTTATTTTATCATATTGAAGATAGAACGATATTTTAGAACTTTTAAAATCGAATTAAAAGTTTATTTGTGAAAATTGAATATTTTAATATTTAAATCGACTAGTGAAAATAGTCAATTTTTGAACAGTCTCAGAATTGGACAAAACTAGTTCCATTGGATCCGTAATAGTTAGTTATTACCGGATTTCAATTTTCGTAGCAATCGGAGTTATCGTTTGACCGTGGCAGTTCTAAACGCATCGAATTGTTTTTAATATTAATTTAGCGAGTTAAAATAGCCATTTTTCAAAAAGTCTCGGATTTCGACGAAACCAGTTTCATTGGATCCGTAATGTGATATTATTGTAAGGCTTCAAATTTTGTGTCAATTGGATTTACCGTTTGGCCGGTACAAATTAAAACGCCTAGAAAATCGTTTAAATCGGTTTAATTTAAATTGAACGTTTAAAGCCATAACTCGCACAGATGTCCGAATTAGCTTCCGAAACCTGTTCCATTGTGTCTGGAACGCGGGGTAAACCCTAGAAACGCTGGTTACGGCGTGTGAATCGGAGTTTGGAAAATCCGGAGTGAATAGTGTCGTTCGTTCTTCTATAAATAGCCCCCTCTCTCTCTAAATTAAAAAAATATATATATAAAACCCTAGTTTAAACGCAGCCGCCTCCACCTAAATACACGGCCAGAAAATCACGATCTTCATCCCCAAATCTCTTCAAATCCATGCAATATTATCAAAAACTTTCTTAATGAAAGATGGAGAGCACGCAACGATCTTCAGATCCATACGGCTATGATGGTTTAAAGTCGAGGAAATTAGCCAGAAAGTGACCAAGAAGTCACCGTGTTGCGCGCGAATTTCAAGGACGAGGGGGTGGCCGAGTTACTGATGGTGGTAGCCGAAGGTTGAGCATGTTGGGGGTTTCAAAATGGAGTATCCTGATCGAGTTCTAGTTGAGCGAGGATGTGGCGATTTTAAACCCTAATATTTGAGTATGGGTTCGGCATTGTCTGTAGATGGACGCGTGAACGAAGAAGAAAGGGTTAGGGGGACGTGCGGCCTGGATAGCTTGGGGGTGAGATCGTGTGGTCAGAATTGATGAAGGTTAAAATTATAGAAAGCTGTAAATTTATTAAGTATAAAATCGTGTAATCTTAGAAAATGCATATCTTTTTCATACGAGGTCGAAAACGCGCGAAACCAGTTGCGTTGGAATCGTATGGACGAGCACTACGCGATGAAATTGGATTGGAGTCGTTTGGAGTTAGTGAGAATTTCGGGTAAAATTAAACGTCCGTTTAATTTTATTCGAAATAAATCGCTAAAACGAAATTGAAATCAAGGTGAGAACTTCTCACTCAATCGAATCAGTTTCGATTTTTATTTTAAATAGTTAGATTTAAAATATTTGAATGCATGTTTGAATGATGATTGTTATCTATTGATTGTTAAAATAGACATTATGCGCCGTTAGTAAGCGGATGTTATTTATTAAAAACATATACCGCGAATATTTCATAAACAGTGAAATTGGTATTATATATAATAGCAATATATATATATATTGGCATATGTATATATTGGAGTTATTGATTTCCCGCATTTGTATAGCGGATGAGACCCTATTGCGCCGTCTATTAAGCGGATAATATTTTAAATCCCATATACCGCGATAATTCCATACTGGAGCGGAACTGGTATTGTGCTAATGTTTGTGGATGTAGGAAAACAGGTTGGAGGGATCCAACTGGATTCCTCAACAGTATTTATTTGAATTCAGATATTTTGATATTTGATGGATTATCATATCGATATATGATATCGTTGTAGTCGTGATTGACTATTTGGTATGTAGCATCATTGGACCAAATTTTGGAACTTTAAAATGATTTTTAAAGTGATTTTTGAAAATATACTATATGTTTGGAATTGATCCATTATAAATGAATAACGTTATAATTTTTAATGTTATGAAAATTATGGTTTTTGAGAAATATAGTTAAAGGTTGATTTTTGAAAATATGGAATTAATGATTTTATAAAAGAGTTTAATCGGGATTTTTGAATTTATTATAAAAAGTTTAAATATAGGATTTATAAAATTTGATTATTTTATAAATCAAAATGATGAAATTATAAAGGAGTTTAAAGGCATTTTTAAAATAATAATATAAATTGATTTGTATAAAAGAGATTTATAAATTGATAATTTATAAATTAAAATATTTGAGTTATAAAACGAGTTTTTATAAGTGTTAGAATGAATTATGAATGAATCTCATAAATGAATGAAATTTATAGAATTATAACGGTGAAGTTATAAATGGAATTTTATAAGCAGTAGGTTTATAAAATTTATAAAGTTATTAAAAGAATGGTTTTGGATAAATAATTGAATCTTATAAGTTATAAGATTTATAATTATGAAGTTCAAAGGAACGATTTTGCAAACAAATAAATTATAAGTATTTCACTTATGATATGAACTTTTGTTTTATAATTGAGTTATAAATTGAATAGGTTAATAAACGAATTTATAAAAGGAAGTTGTTATAAAATAAATAGAAATGGAGTTTATAAACATTGTTTTATAAATCCGCAAACGACTTATTTTGATAAGTAAATTGTTATAACTTATTTATGGAGTTATATTCACGTTTTAGACGGTGAATAATCCTTTAAAATAAAATGTATAGAAATGATGAAATTGGTTAACGTAGTATATTCACGTTTTTGAATAGTGAATAATATGTTAAAGAAATTGTTTTGAATGTGATGTCTTAAATAGAATTAAAACGATCTAACGATTGTTTTAAAAGCATTAAGATTCGAAACCATAGATTTCAACATTCATTATTGAAATAGATGTTTTCGAGAAATAGAAGGAAATGGTGGACTATAACACTGTTGTTATAGTAAATGATTTCCGAAAGGAAATGTTTTGTATAGTATTGGGATTTATATATCTATTTTAATTTCGAATCCCTATACTAGTGATTTTGGGTTGTCGTAACGATGTTTTACATAACATTCGTTTTGGCCCAAATAAATATGTTTAAGAGAATGATTTCCTTAAAGAATGAAATATATACTTAATCTCGATTTAAGTATATTGAATATTTTCCGAGTGTTGAAAATAAATAGGTTCGTGAATTACTTATTTAATAAGTATGGAAATGTTTTCCAATATAAAGTGAATGTTTTGAGAATTTATCTTTTTGAAGATAAATTGAAAAGGAATATTGAAACCTATTGAAAAATCGTATATCAGTAGGTATTGTGAAATATAAATTCACTATGGAATTTATAAAAGAAAGGGGAACTTGTTTAAAAATAAATATTGATTTATTTTTGAAGTGTGAAATTATATATCTAGTAAAGATATTTTTGGGAAGTAAATAATTTGGAAAATTGTTTGGAATCTGGTGATGTTGTGCATATCCATTGATAGTTCAATAACCGACTATCAATATTTCCCTTTGAATGGGTAATTGATGTGATTTGTTTAAATTTGAATGCCACACTTATTTTTGAATAAGCGCTCACTATTCGGGTTAACCGGGAAAGGACCATGGGGTCGTATAACCCATTCCGAATATGTGATACGTCGTTATGAATTGCATTTGAAGACCGGTGTTGAAGACCGGATCTTTTTGAAAGCGAAAGGACAGCTCGTCGATTGTCTTTGCACCGAGTAGCTACGGTATAGAGACTCCCTATGTGATGGGAAGTCTGGACGTGATTAGAGATTATCCGGATTGCAAGGACTTCTTTGTAAGTGCCTTCGGTTTTGTTCGATTCCGGAACAGACTTGTATGGATTGTATGTCTGACATTGCAAATTGAGATATAAAGCAGATTTCTTTCAAATATATTTCTGTTGGTGGCGGAGAATTTATTCTTTTAGTTTAACACCCTTCTCTGAGACGTACGAGCTCAGAGGTTATGTAGTTGAAGGTTATCAGCGATATATTCCCAATTTGGTAATGTGACATGCTGAGTGTTGCTGTGAAATGATCATTGTGTTGATTATTTGTGATAGGATCATTTATTTGATCGTCTATCTTGGTGATCATTTCTATGATCATTTGTTGACCCAAAGCATGGCTTTTGAATAAAGTATGTTTTTGTGGACGTGACTTCGTCGAGCCTCACACCTCGGGAATGGTCAAAACAGGAAAGATGCGGTAAGGTTATGAGGGGTAGCGCCCTTTAGGATATGTGCATTTCCTTCTGGAAAAGGGTGGTATCATGGTATGGAGCCCAGATACTTACTCATGTTGAAAACACTTTATGATTGTGTGAATTGATTGCGAGCGCTCGGTGAAAGGTCCCAAAGGACCGGGGGATGGCATATTCGGTCAGTTGTTACTCAGTTAGGGGTAACCCGGCCTTGTGTTGGTAGAGATCCGGTTTGGTTCTCGGGGATGTCCTTCCAGAGGCATTCTCATGTGGCAATGAGAAGTTCCTTGGCCTGATCATTCGTTGGAAATCCAATTCCCAATACGAAACCTTGTACGGTATTAGTTGTAGAACTGCCATTTACTTATGGTGGTCACCACTGTTTAGATGGTAGCTATAGTAGGCATAGTTCGAAATGTCTATGTTGGCTAAGATTTATATTCTACTTTCGAAATGAATTTTTCCTACACTATGCACTAGTAATAATACCAAATGTTCTTTTTAATGCGTATCAAGCATCTTTGACTATCATAAGGAGAAATCTCCTCCGATTCTGCGTTTGCATTGTGTGTGTGTGCGGGAGGCCTTATGGTAGTCTCATTTTTAAAAGCATTGCGAATTGACTTTAAAAATATTTTCTCTATTTTGATTTTAAAGATAAATAAACTATTTTGAGTTCTCACACCAGTCTTGCTTATGCTAGGTGATATGTGATGGGGGGTTCTCGCTTCGCGGTTTGGTGGCGAACGGGAGACTCTCACCCCCACACGTCCTCTTTACGGGGTTGGTTAGGCGAAGCCGTGACATTCGAAAGGGTGGCCGTAAAAGCAAGTTTGGGATATCAGTGTAAGCCACGGTGGGGCTGGGATGGTTGAAAAGCCTACCGGTTGTGACCGCTGACGGTACGTTCCTTACATTTGGTATCAGAGCATATGGTTAAGCGACAACCATGGTTCTGTTGGGTATTACTCATTAGAGATAGAGTCAGTAGTACTCTAGAATGAGTTTGAGTGTAATAATAGATACGAGTGCGTATTTGTTAGTGAATATAAAATTGTTTTATATTGTGATGATTGGTTTATTGAGTGGCATATGAACTTTCGTCAGCGTGGTCTGGACAACTATGCCGAAGGGGTTTCTAAACACTTGAATAGAACAATTTGACACAGTATTGTTTTAAATTGGGTAAATGAAATAATTTTACCTTGAGTATATTTTTTATATAAAGGAATAATTTTTCAGAATTATTAAAGTGTATATAAGTTGATTGTTTAGTTGTTTGAATAATCTAAATTAAGGAAGAATTGTATAAGCAAATGAATTATAAGAATTGAATTATAATTAATGTGATTTACAATTGTGAAATAAACTTATATATATAAGAAGTGAAACTATATGAATATATTTATAAACATGTGTTGTAAATAAAAAATGAATTTAAAGTTAAAATGGAAATTTACTTTAGAAATGGAAGTATAACTTAAGAGTTGTTGAATGAAGTTGATTTAGGTATCAAAGTAAATTAATAAAGTTAAATGATAGATATGAACTTAAGTTATGTAAATGAAATTCAACTTTAGAAATTGAATTGAATGAATGGATTGAATGAAAATCAATTTAATCGAACCAATTAAAAGTGATGGTGTTAAACCAAATTGAATGAATATATGCAAAGGAATTTGGTTGAAATTAATATACATTGGTTGTTATATGATTGTTAGTTGATTGATTGTATATAATTCATTAAGTGTTAATGAAATTGGAAGCTAAAGTAATTGGAATTCGATTGGAAGTTGAGTGAATCTTAAATAGAATTGAATTTGAATTGGAAGTGAACCAACTTGAATATGAATTAGTAAATATAAACTAATCGAGAATGAATGTTAGTAAAATCCACTGTTAATGAATCAAATGTGATTAGATTGAAAACCTATTTCATTGAATATTAATGAGAATATGAATGAATATTTATTGGTTATGAATGCTAGTTGGTTGATGGTTGAATATATTGCTTTTGCTATGTTGACATATATAGTTATTATGTTGCTATATGTTGTATATCGATACTATTGTCTATATACATGATTCTCATGTTGTTTGTTGAGTGATTAGTAGGTGCGGATTGCGTTTGCTTCGCATTTGGAGCTCGCTTTCGCGCTTTATTAGCCGTATATGCTCGCTAATAAAATAATAAGGTACATATCTCGGATTACATATCGTACTTTTACAATTTTTTCCCTACGGGATGCCTCATTATTTGATGAGATGTATATTTGTGATATATATACTGTCATTTTTTTTCGGATCGAGCCGCGCAAAGGAGACTATGGCGAATTTTTCCGAAAATTTAAGGCGTTAGAAAAAATTTGAGAAAATTGGAAAATTTTGAAAACTTTAATTTTGATTTGGAGTTGAAAGTTAAACAATAGTAGTTATTTTTAAAAAAATAACTAAGTATGATTTGGAAACTTAGTAAAGTATTGTAAGAAATTTAACTATGGATTTTGGAAAATTGATAGATTCTGTAACTTTTCTTACTTAGTAATTTCGAGGACGAAATTCTTTTAAGGGGGGAAGATTGTAACGACCCAGAAATTTTAGTAATTAAAATTTGAATATTTAATTAATTTTAAATATTAATAAGTGAAATTTATAAGTCGAATAAATTTTAATTCGAATAATTGGATTTAATTGGATAATTAAATCGATAATTTAATATGTGAAATTATGGAAATAATTGAAAATTGAGTTAAATATGATTGAAAATGATTTGTAAAATTTTATTTTATCATATTGAAGTTAGAACGATATTTTAGAACTTTTAAAATCGAATTAAAAGTTTATTTGTGAAAATTGAATATTTTAATATTTAAATCAACTAGTGAAAATAGTCAATTTTTGAACAGTCTCAGAATTGGACGAAACTAGTTCCATTGGATCCGTAATAGTTAGTTATTACCGGATTTCAATTTTCGTAGCAATCGGAGTTATCGTTTGATCGTGGCAGCTCGAAACGCATCGAATTGTTTTTAATATTAATTTAGCGAGTTAAAATAGCCATTTTTCAAAAAGTCTCGGATTTCGACGAAACCAGTTTCATCGGATCCGTAATGTGATATTATTGTATGGTTTCAAATTTCGTGTCAATTGGATTTACCGTTTGTCCGGTACAAATTAAAACGCCTAGAAAATCGTTTAAATCGGTTTAATTTAAATTGAACGTTTATAGCCATAGCTCGCACAGATGTCCGAATTAGCCTCCGAAACCTGTTCCATTGTGTCCGGAACGCGGGGTAAACCCTAGAAACGCTGGTTACGGCGCGTGAATCGGAGTTTGGAAAATCCGGAGTGAATAGTGTCGTCCGTTCTTCTATAAATAGCCCCCTCTCTCTCTAAATTAAAAAAAATATATATAAAACCCTAGTTTAAACGCAGCCGCCTCCACCTAAATACACGACCAGAAAATCACGATCTTCATCCCCAAATCTCTTCAAATCCATGCAATATTATCAAAAACTTTCTTAATGAAAGATGGAGAGCACGCAACGATCTTCAGATCCATACGGCTATGATGGTTTATAGTCGACGAAATTAGCCAGAAAGTGACCACGAAGTCACCGTGTTGCATGCGACTTTCAAGGAGGAGGGGGTGGCCGAGTTACTGATGGTGGTAGTCGAAGGTTGAGCATGTTGGGGGCTTCAAAATGGAGTATCCTGATCGAGTTCTAGTTGAGCGAGGAGGTGGCGATTTTAAACCCTAATATTTGAGTATGGGTTCGGCATTGTCTGTAGATGGATGCGTGAACGAAGAAGAAAGGGGTAGGGGGACGTGCGGCCTAGATAGCTTGGGGGTGAGATCGTGTGGCTCAGAATTGATGAAGGTTAAAATTATAAAAAGTTGTAAATTTATTAAGTATAAAATCGTGTAATCTTAGAAAATGCATATCTTTTTCATACGAGGTCGAAAACGCGCGAAACCAGTTGCGCTGGAATCGTTTGGACGAGCATTACGCGATGAAATTGGATTGGAGTCGTTTGGAGTTAGTGAGAATTTCGGGTAAAATTAAACGTCCGTTTAATTTTATTCGAAATAAATCGCTAAAACGAAATTGAAATCAAGGTGAGAACTTCTCACTCAATCGAATCAGTGTCGATTTTTATTTTAAATAGTTAGATTTAAAATATTTGAATGCATGTTTGAATGATGATTGTTATCTATTGATTGTTAAAATAGACATTATGCGCCGTTAGTAAGCGGATGTTATTTATTAAAAACATATACCGCGAATATTTCATAAACAGTGAAATTGGTATTATATATAATAGCAATATATATATATATATATATATATATATATATATATATTGGCATATGTATATATTGGAGTTATTGATTTCCCGCATTTGTATAGCGGATAAGACCCTATTGCGCCGTCTATTAAGCGGATAATATTTTAAATTTCATATACCGCGATAATTCCGTACTAGAGCGGAATTGGTATTGTGCTAATGTTTGTGGATGCAGGAAAACAGGTTGGAGGGATCCAACTGGATTCCTCAACAGTATTTATTTGAATTCAGATATTTTGATATTTGATGGATTATCATATCGATATATGATATCGTTGTAGTCGTGATTGACTATTTGGTATGTAGCATCATTGGACCAAATTTTGGAACTTTAAAATGATTTTTAAAGTGATTTTTGAAAATATACTATATGTTTGGAATTGATCCATTATAAATGAATAACGTTATAATTTTTAATGTTATGAAAATTATGGTTTTTGAGAAATATAGTTAAAGGTTGATTTTTGAAAATATGGTATTAATGATTTTATAAAAGAGTTTAATCGGGATTTTTGAATTTATTATAAAAAGTTTAAATATAGGATTTATAAAATTTGATTATTTTATAAATCAAAATGATGAAATTATAAAGGAGTTTAAAGGCATTTTTAAAATAATAATATAAATTGATTTGTATAAAAGAGATTTATAAATTGATAATTTATAAATTAAAAATATTTGAGTTATAAAACGAGTTTTTATAAGTGTTAGAATGAATTGTGAATGAATCTCATAAATGAATGAAATTTATAGAATTATAACGGTGAAGTTATAAATGGAATTTTATAAGCAGTAGGTTTATAAAATTTATAAATTTATTAAAAGAATGGTTTTGGATAAATAATTGAATCTTATAAGTTATAAGATTTATAATTATGAAGTTCAAAGGAATGATTTTGCAAACAAATAAATTATAAGTATTTCACTTATGATATGAACTTTTGTTTTATAATTGAGTTATAAATTGAATAGGTTAATAAACGAATTTATAAAAGGAAGTTGTTATAAAATAAATAGAAATGGAGTTTATAAACATTGTTTTATAAATCGGCAAAGGACTTATTTTGATAAGTAAATTGTTATAACTTATTTATGGAGTTATATTCACGTTTTAGACGGTGAATAATCCTTTAAAATAAAATGTATAGAAATGATGAAATTGGTTAACGTAGTATATTCACGTTTTTGAATAGTGAATAATATGTTAAAGAAATTGTTTTGAATGTGATGTTTTAAATAGAATTAAAACGATCTAACGATTGTTTTAAAAGCATTAAGATTCGAAACCATAGATTTCAACATTCATTATTGAAATAGATGTTTTCGAGAAATAGAAGGAAATGGTGGACTATAACACTGTTGTTATAGTAAATGATTTCCGAAAGGAAATGTTTTGTATAGTATTGGGATTTATATATCTATTTTAATTTCGAATCCCTATACTAGTGATTTTGGGTTGTCGTAACGATGTTTTACATAACATTCGTTTTGGCCCAAATAAATATGTTTAAGAGAATGATTTCCTTAAAGAATGAAATATATACTTAATCTCGATTTAAGTATATTGAATATTTTCCGAGTGTTGAAAATAAATAGGTTCGTGAATTACTTATTTAATAAGTATGGAAATGTTTTCCAATATAAAGTGAATGTTTTGAGAATTTATCTTTTTGAAGATAAATTGAAAAGGAATATTGAAACCTATTGAAAAATCGTATATCAGTAGGTATTGTGAAATATAAATTCACTATGGAATTTATAGAAGAAAGGGGAACTTGTTTAAAAATAAATATTGATTTATTTTTGAAGTGTGAAATTATATATCTAGTAAAGATATTTTTAGGAAGTAAATAATTTGGAAAATTATTTGGAATCTGGTGATGTTGTGCATATCCATTGATAGTTCAATAGCCGACTATCAATATTTCCTTTTGAATGGGTAATTGATGTGATTTGTTTGAATTTGAATGCCACACTTATTTTTGAATAAGCGCTCACTATTCGGGTTAACCGGGAAAGGACCATGGGGTCGTATAACCCATTCCGAATATGTGATACGTCGTTATGAATTGCAGTTGAAGACCGGTGTTGAAGACCGGATATTTTTGAAAGCGAAAGGACAACTCGTCGATTGTCTTTGCACCGAGTAGCTACGGTATAGAGACTCCCTATGTGATGGGAAGTCCGGACGTGATTAGAGAATATCCGGATTGCAAGGACTTCTTTGTAAGTGCCTTCGGTTTTGTTCGATTCCGGAACAGACTTGTATGGATTGTATGTCTGACATTACAAATTGAGATATAAAGCAGATTTCTTTCAAATATATTTCTGTTGGTGGCGGAGAATTTATTCTTTTAGCTTAACACCCTTCTCTGAGACGTACGAGCTCAGAGGTTATGTAGTTGAAGGTTATCAGCGATATATTCCCAATTTGGTAATGTGACATGCTGAGTGTTGCTGTGAAATGATCATTGTGTTGATTATTTGTGATAGGATCATTTATTTGATCGTCTATCTTGGTGATCATTTCTATGATCATTTGTTGACCCAAAGCATGGCTTTTGAATAAAGTATGTTTTTGTGGACGTGACTTCGTCGAGCCTCACACCTCGGGAATGGTCAAAACAGGAAAGATGCGGCAAGGTTATGAGGGGTAGCGCCCTTTAGGATATGTGCATTTCCTTCTGGAAAAGGGTGGTATCATGGTATGGAGCCCAGATACTTACTCATGTTGAAAACACTTTATGATTGTGTGAATTGATTGCGAGTGCTCGGTGAAAGGTCCCAAAGGACCGGGGGATGGCATATTCGGTCAGTCGTTACTCAGTTAGGGGTAACCCGGCCTTGTGTTGGTAGAGATCCGGTTTGGTTCTCGGGGATGTCCTTCCAGAGGCATTCTCATGTGGCAATGGGAAGTTCCTTGGCCTGATCATTCGTTGGAAATCCAATTCCCAGTACGAAACCTTGTACGGTATTAGTTGTAGAACCTGTCATTTACTTATGGTGGTCACCACTGTTTAGATTGTAGCTATAGTAGGCATAGTTCGAAATGTCTATGTTGGCTAAGATTTATATTCTACTTTCGAAATGAATTTTTCCTACACTATGCACTAGTAATAATATCAAATGTTCTTTTTAATGTGTATCAAGCATCTTTGACTATCATAAGGAGAAATCTCCTCCGATTCTGCGTTTGCATTGTGTGTGTGTGCGGGAGTCCTTATGGTAGTCTCATTTTTAAAAGCATTGCGAATTGACTTTAAAAATATTTCCTCTATTTTGATTTTAAAGATAAATAAACTGTTTTGAGTTCTCACACCAGTCACATGACTGACTCGGAGTTTATTGTTTTCCTTCCTAAACTCTGGGTGCCCACCAATTTCCACACGGGCAGTCAAGAGTTAAGGTTTATCAGGATATTCTGGAGTTGCTGGAGGCAAGATGGATGGCATGGCGTATTACTAGTATATAGTATTTCTTTTTCCGCTGTTTGTTGTTGTTTGTTGTTGTACACTCTGATGATGATGTGATGTAATGTATAAAATGTAATAACTGATATAGTCCTTTGTTTAAAGATTATTCATTTATTTATTATATGTTGTTCCGCTGCGATTGTGAGATTCTGTTGTTGTTCTGTTGTTTTCTTTATTTTCTATTTTCTTATCTCTTCTTCTGTCTTTCGCTTTTTCTTAAACATTGATAATTCGTATTTCTGTTCATCTTGAGTTAATCTATGGAGATTAGTGTATATTCAAGGAGTACGGATTTACGGGTCATCACATGATATATATGTATATGAAACAATTTCTGTCCAAAACATACTTATGAAGTTTCCAAATATTATTCACAAGTTTAATAAAATACTCTTTATAAAGTTATTTTAAATATTAATTTAAACAACATTTATATAACATAGGTGTATATTAAAGAAGATATACTTGAAAATTATTTTAATGAAAATTATCATTTAAGGGACCAATTTCAATCAATTTAATACTTGATATAATTTAAATAATACATACTTATAGAAATTATACCCTTTAAAAAGATTTTCACAATAATATATATAAACCACGTTTGATTTTTCAAAAGATTTTTAATCCTTTTAATATATTCGAAAAATATATATCTTTTAACAACTAGGTTCAAAAATCAATCAAAACAGAATAAGGCTTATCAGTCTCAACGGTACTTATCAATTCACCATTCGCATTTCACCATTTCATATATTCAATCGATCAGCTTCCATAGATTGACATTTTATTTCCAAATATGATTAACAGGGAAATAGAGAAATACAGGTACATGTATGAACATCAGTTCATAATTTAGCAATGTAGATTCAATTACACGGATAAGATCAGATAGATGGCCTATATAATCAACAAGTGTTAAATTTTACTATTCAGCGGAATGGTGTCAGTTTCCGCTGTCAGGATGTCAATCAATTAAAATAATCTATTATTAACACATATATTTCAGTTTGGGTACATTTGGAGAGATAAGCCGTGTAAAATTTCATAACGGTACACAAATTCAAACGGTATTTTAATTCTGTCTGTTAGGCTTATAAAATTTTCTTATTTAATTTACATAATAGATCATACAACGGCGTAAGATCTAGTGATGGAATAAACTCTTAATAACACTTTATTATACGGGAAATTATGAAATTATTTTAAAGTTTCTTAAACATTTGCGTTAATTCAAAAAGTGTAATGTTTATTTAATTTTCTTTATCATTTCACTTATGCTTATTCCCTTTTTACAATTAAACTCAAGGGTCGTTAAATCATTAAATAAATTACTTATTAAAAGCTTGTCTATTTGGTAATAAAGAGGCTTATTAAATAACTTAAATTAAATTCAACTTTTTCCCAGACTTTCTTGTTATATTTAAACATAAGCAACACATTTTTTTATTTATATAATTATTATTTTTAGAACAAAGTTTGGTTTACCACAAACACTCTGACCATTTTCTAATTTCATGCCTGGGAGATAATTTGTGAACATTACTTCCACACTACTATGATCACTGATTACTGTTTGAATTCAGTTAACAAAAACTAAATCCAAGGCTGCAACCCAATTACAAACGACCCATGTTTACAACTAATATAAACATTGCAAATGGGCCGAGCTCAATTCCTAACAACGCGCAGCAAAATCCAATTCATCATCTTCTCTACTCCCTTCTATCTCCAGATTTCACACTTCCCATCAAACACTTACATTTCCTTGCCTCGCCGAAGACATCAACTTCGATCGACACTTCGTCGTATACGAACTCAACTCCCTACGCAACTCGACCCGAACCAAGAACGAATCCAGATCGTACCCACGCCTCGGACAAAAAAAACAGAGCTTTCCCCCTCCCCGTGCACGGTGTGCACGTGTACGAACCACGTCAACCCCATTAACTTGTCGCGACGCCTTAGACTGATCACGCTTCATCCCTAGAAACTAATCACCGCCTCGCCGAAGACCCCTTGCCCTTTGATAAAAATTTCGACCATTGACACCACTCCCTGCAACCATAAAACCAACCCATTCCCACTCATTGACCCACCGCAACCACCACCGACCCCTACTGGGTACGCCACCTATCCAGATCGAAAGCCACTCCATCACTCCTACTCCCTGCCAAAAATCAGAGAGCTCGGTTACCTCACCATTCCTAAAATCATAAATGATTCCACCATTTCCAAAACTACAACAAAACCCTAAATTTGATTCGCACCGCCGAACCACACCCAAAATCGAAAAACGGCCACGGTAGAAGCCTCCACCATGATCGCCTACTCCTATCAGAACCACCCACGTCACCCTTCTTCGCCTAAATTGTTAAAAAAATATTTTTAATTGAAAACTGTTCACCTTTCGATTTATTAACATAGCCATCACTAAAAATTATGAATTAACCACTAAAAATCATATTTTCATACAAGGATTGAGATTACATACTTAAATCCTAGAATTAAAAATATTAAATTTTGACTTTAGTTAAGTTCCTACTGTAAAACGGTACCCTCTCAAGTTACACAACACAATTCCACACAAACTTATTTTTCCCACAAACTACACTTGCAAATGAACAATTTCCTAGTTTACATCAACCTAAAATATAGCTTGGGTAAAGTGATTTTGAATTTTGCAGGCAGATTGAACACAAAATTTACAGTACAGAGAAATTTAAATTTCCAGGGTTTAACGAATTAGTTTCTCACCTTCCACATCAATTCCAGAATCTTCAAAGTTTCGGGTAGAGATCTTGACTAAGAGTTGAAATCGAGTTTTTAAACAACTTCTTAAAATTCCTGAGTTTTGAGTTCGAATGTCAAATATTCTACTGATTCTTCTTGTTAACAGAACACTGCTTCTTCTCCTTAAGCTCTCATTGCTTAAGACCTTAACAAGCTTAGTTTTCTTGAATTTATGCTTATAATTTTCAATAACTTGAATCTGAAATGGTTCGGTTATATAGATGCAGCTGCAACCGAGAACATGGAACAGAGTAGACAAAAAATATGCTGGAGTCGCCATTTTGTTGGTCTGTAAATTTGATTTTACTTCTGTTGAAAAGATTGTGAAAGAAATTATAGATTTTGTTAGATATTTTTTTACTTTCCTCAGACAATTTTCTGTCGTGATCTTTGTTTGCTTCATTACTACTTACAGTAATAGGTTAACTCACCTCTAATTTTCTTCTTTCTACTTACAGTAATAGGTTAACTCACTTCTTAACTATGTTACTGTTTCTTGTTTACACAGACATCTGTACTTAGATTAGAGCAAAGGCAGGTATATGTATGTGGTGATGGGAACCATTTCAACGACAAATACTTGTATACGTATTTAGATTTGAACAAGGACAACTTTATATATATATATATATATATATATATATATATATATATACTGACGGAATCATTACAAAGGCATACACAGGTATTGTTTTAAGTATGTAATGGGTATATTCCTTGGTTGTTGAATTAAGTGTTTGTGTTTAGGGTGAAATAAAAATTTGAAAGGTAATTTAAATTAACATTCTAATTCATCCCGGCTTAAATTAGTATTTATTATATTGTGCTTGCTTGTTTCTTGCTTACTGTAATAATTTACAGCCTCTTCTTATCATATTTTTAGAATAATGTAAATCATACACTATTAAAAACGTATGCAAATATATTCAAAATTTAAACAGTTCATAATTTACATGATTAGTCAAATTATATTCGTATTGTTTTCTATACATTTAAAAGTAAAAATAATAAGAAATTATATTGAAATGACATTTCTTAATTTATTCATCTTAAAAAAATATATGTTAACTCAAACAAATATTACCAAATAACTAAAGTTTTGCCTTGGCTTTTGACCTACTTAAAATTTGCATTTGTCGTTCATACCATGAAGTAAAGGCGGAAACTCAGTAAATTAAAATAACTTCTTGTCTTATTTGTTTTTATAAAGATACAGAGGGTTTTTTAACCAGAACATTACACTCTACAACAAAATATCATATACATAAGTTATAAATAAAATGACTTCAAAATTAAATACTCGGTGTTATAAAACTTCATAGTAGTATAAAATTATTATTAAATCCTTCTTATATGTATATATATATATAATTATATCCAAAATTTTATTTATAATATAAACATATATTATCTATGAATGTTTTAAATTACTTGTTATCTAGGTGTATATAGTTTCTCAATTATATATATCCCTATTATTATACTTAAGTGTTTGTTATACAACTGAATTTATTAATTGTTATAAAATTCCTTATTCAATGTATATATAGTTTCTTTTAACTTATCATCACATATTTACATTTTTCTGATTCAATATATACCATTATTTTAGAAATACTTAATATTTCTATTTAGTTAATACAGACAACATTGTGTGTGTGTGTGTGTGTGTGTGTGTGTATACCGGAATCTCATATTTCACTTTTGCTTTATTATGAATTTATCCAAATTCTATATATATCTCTATTAAATTTGATGTCATAAATTTCCATTTTCATTATGTGTAAATTTATTATTTCCGATATATATGACCACTTGATTTTAATAAATTTGCATCCTTTAATATAGTCTATCTTAAAGAATGTAATATACACATTTAATCTCTCAGACAAATGCATATATGTTTTCAAACAATCTGCATATATAATTTGTTTTTCTCAAAACAAAATATGTATGAGAAATTTCATTTAAATCAATCTAAAATTTAATACATACTTGAAAATTCAAATTATGTTGATTTGGGAAATTTCATAAGATTATTAATTATTAATTTATGGAAATATTGTATATAAGATTACAATATTATTGAATATTATAAATTAATATTCACAACTCGGGATGCCTAAAATCCCGGGTCGTTACAATTTGAGAATAATTTAAGTGTAATTACTTTATGAAAGTAAATAAGGAATTAATTACTTAATGTAATTAATTTAGTTAATGTGATTGTTTAAATTTATTAATTAATTTTAAACACTGAATGATTTGATGATAATTACTTAATGTAATTAATGGATTGTAATTACTCAGTGAAGTAATTGATTGGTAATTGCTGAATGTAATTTATTGAATATGTTTTAAGAATGAAAGTAATTTGAGTATAATTACTTTATAATTAATCAAGGGATTAATTAAGGATAATTAATAAGGGATAATTAATGAAGCAATTAAGATAGTTAATTACTGGATGTGGTTAATCAAGAGGGGTTAATAATTATGGTTTGATTAAGATTAATTACTTAAGGTAATTAATTTTTAATTAGAATATAATTAGGGATCATAATTAACATAATTAATGATGTAATTAAGATTAATTAATTAAAATTAATTAATCAATGATAAGTGATTAAATGTAACTAATTAATGTAATTTATCAAGGATTAATGAAATTGATTATAGTTAATTAATTGATGAAGTAATTAAAGGTTAATTACTGTTTTTGGTTAAGAATAATTAACTTGAGAAATTAATTAAAGGACAAGTACTTGAATGTAATTAAGGATAATTAATCAAAGGTGATTAATTAAGGTGATTAATTTGAATGATTATTTAATTGATTTGTAATCGATTAAATGGTTATGTAAGCAAGATTTATAATGGTGAAGTAATTAATTTAATTTATTTTAAATTAATTAAAGATGAAGTAATTAATTTAATTCACTTTAAATTAATTAGAGATGGAGGTAATTAATTTAATTCATTTTAAGTTAATTATAGTAGGATGAAGTAAATCATTGCTTATGTATGAATGGGTGATACTGATTGCCTTGAATGGTTTGAGATATCAGATATGAGATTTGTAATGTTGTGTGATATGAATGCTTTGGTTGCATGGTGATGATAATATGGATTATCTATTTTGATGACAGTATGGATTATCTGTTTATAATGATAATATGGATTATCTGTTTATGATGATAATGTTGATTATCTATGGTGATTTGTGAGTTATCTATCTGTGTGTATATAGATATTTGAATTGTTTTAAACTTTAAAACAATTTGGCCTTAAAAGACACGTTTTGGATTTCGATGAGACCAGGATCGGGTTTCCATATTTGGATATCCAAAAACCACATCGATCCAAATTAACGATAGGTCGTGAATCTCAAGTGAAGACAAAGATTCAGAGTGCAAGGGTTATCGTCGTTAACTCTGAGGGTGATTCCAAAATGAGTGCAACGAGATAATGCCTTCGGTTTTGTTCGAATCCGGAACGAACTTGTATGGATTGAATGCTTTCAACACATCGTCAGGTAGACGATGTGCATTCTAAGATAGATGTGTTCTACAAAGGTAATCGTAGCCTCAAGCCTCATCAACCGGGAATGGCTAAAATAGGGGAGGTGCAACATGGCTTTGTGGGTCATGCCCAAGTAGGACGAGATTTTCCTCTATCTAGCGGTCCCTTTTATTTCGGCTGTGTGAACAGTTGTGAGCTCCAACTGTCAAGGTTGTCTTGTTCGGGACTGTCCAGTAAGAGATGGTTCCGGCCTTGTGTTGCAGGAGAGTTAGGGTGGCTCCTCGGTACGTTGATCTAGGCCACGTACTGTGACGGACGGTACCCCCGGTAGCCCTGCCATTGTATGGAATCCAAAATCCAATAAGTGCCCTCGGTTTTGATTGTATTACCCACTTTTGTGGCTAGTAGCTGGAATTTAATGAATGTAAAAATTTCGGCTATTTTCTATTTACTTGAAAACCCTAGACCTATTATAATATCACTGGATTTCCTATCAAATGTTTTGGCTAGCGTAAGGTAAAAACTTTTCCATGTTTATGTGTGGGAAGTCTTGCGTGATACCCTTTTTTTCAAAAGGTTTTTGAAAGTTAAGCAACCTTAACCTGTTACTCACACCAGACCCATGTCTGACCCGTAGTTTATCTTCTGTTTTCTTAAAATCTTGGGTACTCAAATTTTTACGAGTAGCCAAGGGATTCAGGTTAGCTTTGACGAATTGTGGAGGAGCAATGGAGCAGGAGGCTTCTGCGTGTAGTTATATATAGTGTTCTGCTGTCTTGGTTTCTCTGAGTAGTTTCCTTGTATTGTATTGAGTTGTATAACTAGACAGGTGTTTATAACTGTCTGGTATGTGATGTGTAATCTATGTAATTCTGATAATGGTTGTAAACTATGTAATATTTATGTTATTAATATAATTTATTCATTCCGCTGTTGAGATTCTGATGGTGTTTCTTCTTTCTTCTCTTTCTTTTCTCTTTTCTATCCCTCTCTTTCTTCAAGATGATGCGATTTTCTATGGTGAGAAAGTCGGGTCGTCACTTTTAGTATCAGAGCATTAGGTTGAGTGAATACCTAGGCTCTGGAGAGGTGTCTATCTTGAGAGAGCGTATTTGTAATTATATATATATATATATATATATATATATATATTTCTACCTATTTGTTAGGTTACCTTTTCGGGTTTTCCAATATAAGTTATAAAGGTAGGTGTGGTATTGGTGTGTAACACAACTACCATTGGTTGGAGTTTGAATGTTTTGAGGTTGGAAGTGTATCTGTCGAGACTGTAGAATGAGTAGAGTTTGGATGAGTAGAGTTTGAATGTTAAGGTTTGGAGTCTATTTTAGAAGTTGAATGAGTAGAGTTTGGTTCTGTCGGTTGGCAGAAGTGAGTGATGGTATCTTGATACCTTAGGAAGTAGTAGCTGCGTGATGAGATGCGGTGACTATGGATGTTTCCGAAAATATTTCTTTGGGACAAGTTTAAGGAAGTAGGTCTGCTTCGGTGTTGTGGCTGTGTTCAACATGGTGTTTCTGTTTGATTTGAAGTCCGAGTTTCTCGAAGATCTTTGATTAGGAAATCATTGGCATCTGTGGCAGCAATGCAGCTTGGAGGGAGTCTTCTGGCTTAGCAGTTTTTCTGAAGGAGGAGTTCAGAAGCAGCTGAGTGGACCCGTTTCTTCGATAGATTGCTCAGATAAGTGTAAGCTGTTCTGTTTGATAAAGGGAGAACAGTTTTTTTTGGATATTAGGTTGGATTGATCGCAAAAGTGACTTGCGATTGTCTGAGTGTTCTCTTGTGTTATCAGAGTTTTTCTGGATGTCTTCAGGGAAGTCAGAGGTTTGTTCGCATCTGGAGATTGAGTTTCCTTATCGTCTAGGATTCCAGACGTGGTACCGGTGGTTCAGCTTAGTAGAAGGATGGTTCTTAGTAATAGAGTTTGGTGTAGCATCTCAGGGTTTTGAAGAAACTTCTGAGATTTTTTATGGGTCAGGTGAACCACATTTCTGAATATGTTGTCTAGATTTTGCTCGTGTTATTCATCAGCATTTTAATCCACTTCGGATCAGAGTTGTGCAGTGGAAGCAGTTTGGAAGTGCATCTGCTTTTCTTTTCCGGACAGGAGAAGTATGATTCTGTCTTCTGTTGTTTGAGGAGTTGAGTTTGTGCTCCTGGAACTTGGTTGATCTTGAGGAGATCATTTTGTTGAGTTGATTGGTTTTGTTTGTTTCTAGAGGCATCGGCAAGGGTTGAGCTGATCAGTAAGGTTATAGGCAGCCCAGGATCGTCCGGAGACTTTTGTGGATAAGAGACGAAAGAATTTGGATTCCAGAGTCGGAGATTTGATTTTGGATAAGTTTTTCTCCGATAAAGGGAGCTATAAGATTGGGCAAGTCTGAGAAGCTAGCTCTAAGGTGTTTTGAATCTTTTCTGTGATCTTGAAGGTTAAGTGATTGATCTACATGATTGAATTGCTAGTTTGGATAACTGGGATTCGATGAGTTTCACGTATCTCTGAGGGAATACGTGTATGATCTATCTATGGTTTTGGAACCATCAGTTCGGGAGTTTTGGTTGTTGAGTCAGACTCGTCTGTAGTCTGATATCCTGTCTAGTGTTGTAGATCTAGATGAATAGGAGCTCTGTAGCTTAGTAGTTTCGATTGTTTATATTCTGTAGAGCGAGTATCCTGATATATATATATATATATATATATACACATACATACATATATATATATATACATATATATATTTAGGAAAACTCGAGGAAATTCTATCCAGAATTTTATCTGATAGTTAGATATGTTTGATTAAATAAATTGGTTGATATGGTTGTTAGCATATGTTTGATATATGCCTATGTTTAAAAATTAAATCTTTAATGAGATTATTAAATTACCTTTTTTTTTAAATTTCGGAGACAAAATTCTTTTAATGGGGGAGGATTGTGACATCCCGGAATTTTTTACAAAATCAATTTAATAATCTGTATTAAATATTAAATTGATTTGATAATTTTTGTTAATAAAATTTGAATTGATTTAAAATTTTCCTTTAATAAATATTTAATTAGAGGATTTTATCTTCTAAAGCTAATAAATTGGTTTCTATTTATAATATAAATATATGGTTTATATTGTAAATAGATTAGCTTTGTTTTAAATTTAATAAATAAAGCATATTTTCTAATTCTAATATTTTTAGTAATTTTATAATTCGTTTTTATTTAATATAAAGTTTTTCAAAGTTATTAAATAAATAATCTTGGTTTAAATTTAATAAATGAATCTTGGTTACAAATTCTAATATATATATATATATATATATTAATAATTTGGAAATTTTGATTTAATTTAATATTAAGTTTTTCAAAACTATTTAATAAATAAGTATATGATTTTAAAATTGTTAAGAAAGATGTTTTAAATGTTTGAAATGATTTTGGCTTAAGTTTTAAATTTAAATGAATTAACAAAAAGGGTTTGTTTTGTTTTCTTTTCAAAATATAGCTTAACAAAATAAGTAATTTATTAATAAAGGAGAAATAATTTCTTTTATAATTATTTTAATTTGATAACGAGTTATTTCTAAAAACAACATTAATAGTGCATTGTTTTACAATTGGATTCGTAATAAAAATATCACTTGTTATTTCAAATTTAATTTGAATGTATAACTTGATTTTTAAATATTAGATTTTTGAATTTGATTTGAATTAGAATATAAAGTTTGTTTTGATTTTTATATGCATAAGCTTTATTTATAAGCATAATTTGTTTTTATTTCTTTTAAAAAATTTATATACATATTAAATACTAATTAACTAATTAATTAGGCATAATATATATATATATATATATTAACATTTAAATTAAATACAAATTATTTTATAAAGACAAGTGTTGTTTTCCTAAGCCTCATATAACAAATGTTAAAAGATAACCATTCCACATTAACAAATGTTAAAAGTTTGTACAAGTGTCATTTTCTAATTTGTATTTTCTTTTATTTCTATTAAATCATACTTTCATCTTATAATAAGGCCTCTTCTCTTCAATTTCTTTTTTTAAAATCAAAGTTAAGAAATTTAAGGCATGGTCTCGAAACAAATCTGAAAATATAGAAACTATTTTCAGATTAAAATCAAATCTTCAAAACCAAAATCTAAAATTTGTTCTCATGCAAATCAAAACTCCTCATTGCCAAATCTGAAACATACAAACTCAAAATTTAACTCCTCATATCAAATCCGCACTTGCCATTTTCAAAACAAAAAGAAAATCTGCATTTTTTCCTGCAATACTGGTAATTAGCTCTGCGTGGAACTTGAAGATTTAAAGCAATACAATCCATGTACATATCAGTAGCCTATACATTTCAAACAAAAGCAAATTTGAAAATCTGTTCTAAAGTCTGGAAGCATGCAAGCAGTTTCTAAATCCAAGGGGCAATGCTGTTTTAAAGTGTCAAAGCTTTTTCAAAATCTGGGAAGCTCTGTTCTGCATCTCCAAACAAAATTTGTGAGTAACTTTTTAAAATTTAAAACATAAATAGGTTGCATGCTAGTATGGTTGAATATAAATAAGCATTGCATGTGTATGGGTAAAAATCTGATGTGAATATTATTTGTATGCATACTGTATATAAATATTGTGCTCTGTCTTGTTTCCAGGCTAAATTTCTTATTTAAAATCCTTATCTTTTAATTAGTTTCAGATAGGATGTAACCTATAAATCAAAGCTGTTTGATTTATCTTAGGTTAAGGTTTAAAAATTTAAGTAAGTTAAAAATAAGCCTGTTGTCTTTGTAAATCAAAACAACTCTGTGCATGTTAAATTATGTAAAACTCAAACATCGTGATTTACAAATTCAGTATTATAAACGGAATACTAAAATCAAAATATGATTTTTAAAACAAAAACTATAATTTTTAGTAAAGAGGTTAAGGTGCAGTTTGGGTATTGACTGAAATTGGAATGTTTGGTTTTTCTAGTGATTTATGTATCTGGAGGGGATGGATTTCTTCCTGATGATGGAGGGATGATCAGAGAAGCTAGGAAAAACATTTGTTGGTAATGAAAATCATTGTGGAAGTTGCAGTAGTGAGAGATTCGCTGGAATCCTAATTTTTAACCAAGAATAATGAATCGATCACCATGACAATTTAGGTTGATCAAGTGTAGTAAGGCTTTGAAGGACGATAGTTAGGTCGTAGTCGAGATCAGGGTCGGAGTTGTAGAAACTACGGTGGTCGGAGGAACGAACGTGAAGCATTTCCAGGTTTTGGGTTCGAGTAGCTTTGTTGTTCCAGGTTTAGATTGAAACTCGAATTCGAATTCGAGTTGGGTTGGAGTAAATCTGATAATCGCGTTGGGGTGATGGAGTATTTTTGGATGTGGGACAATCATCTCTGATGATCGGAGGTGACTGGTGGCGACGTGCATGTGCATGGCCCCGTTATCTAATGAAGTTTGGTGGTGATGATTTATGCTCGAGTAGATTTGTGTATCATTCGAAGTAGTAGGGTAGATTGCTCGGGGAGGTTGAGCGTTGAACTCGGAGTAAAAGAATGGTGTCTCGGGTTTATCAGAAGTTACAGGTTTTAACAAAACCTGTAATGTTTTTAAATTTTTAAAACTACGGTTTTTTTAAATGAAAGCTAGTGTTTAAAACTAAGTTTTGAATCAAAGTTTGAAATTCTAGAATTCAAGTTTAGTTTTAAATCTCAGTTTTAAATAAAAAATAAAAATAATAAAGTTTTAAACTTGAATTGTTAACTACTTTAAAATAGTAAGTAGTTTGAAATTTTAAAACTGAAGTTTTTAAAATATGAGCCCGTTTTAAAGTTAAGTTTAAATCTGGAAATCAAAGATTTGAATTTGTATTTCAGTTTGAAATAAAAGAAGTTTTTAAATTTGAAAGATTTAAACAACTTTGTATGTAAAGTGTAAATTTAAATTTATTGAATTTAAAAATGAATTTAGTTTAAACTCTTATGAATTTCTTTTATAAGACAAGCTAATTTTAAAAAAAGTTTTTAAATTGTTTAAAACTTTGTTAAGTTAAATTATATTCATTTTAAATCTTATATTTGAAATGAAATTTTAAAGTAAGTTCAAAAGTAAATTTGTTTTCAAATTAATTTGTTAATGACAATTTAGTCATAATTAAGAAATGTTTTTATCTTTAAATTAGATCAATATTTAAAGATTTGAAATTAATTAAATTAATAAGGTAATTAAGGAATAATTAGTTAATTTAATTAAATAATTGATAAGGGATTAATTAATAATTGATTAAGGGTTAATCAATTGGTAATTAAGATCATTAATTAGGTAATTTAAGATTTTCAATTAATGATTAAAGATTTATTAATTAAACAATTAATTTATAATCAAGGTTAATTAATTAAATAATTAAAGATTAATTAAGTTGCAGCTAACACTTAATTAATTAAATAATTAGGGATTAAACAATGGATTATTAGAGATAAATTAATTTGTAATTAATAATGATTAATCTAAGTTAATTACTTAATGGAATTAATTAAAGAATGGTTAATGAAGGTCATTGACTAGGATTATTTAATAATTAGTTAATGTGATTAATTTTAATAATTAATTAGATTAATTAATTTAATGACAATCATTTGTGAATAATTTAAGTGTAATTACTTTATGAAAGTAATTAAGGAATTAATTACTTAATGTAATTAATTTAGTTAATGTGAATGTTTAAATTTAATTAAGTTTAATTAATATTAAACACTGAATGATTTGATGATAATTACTTAAGGTAATTAATGGATTGTAATTACTTAGTGAAGTAATTGATTGGTAATTATCGAATGTAATTTATTGAAGATGTTTTAAGAATGGAAGTAATTTGAGTATAATTACTTTATAATTAATCAAGGGATTAATTAAGGATAATTAATTGGGGATAATTAATGAAGTAATTAAGATAGTTAATTACTGGATGTGGTTAATCAAGAGGGATTAATAATTATGGTTTGATTAAGATTAATTACTTAAGGTAATTAATTTTTAATTATAATATAATTAGGGATCATTAGTTAACATAATTAATGATGTAATTAAGATTAATTAATTAAATTAATTAATCAATGATAAGTGATTAAAGATAATTAATTAATGTAATTTATCAAGGATTAATGAAATTGATTATAGTTAATTAATTGATGAAGTAATTAAAAGTTAATTACTGTTTTTGGTTAAGAATAATTAATTTGAGAAATTAATTAAAGGACAATTACTTGAATGTAATTAAGGATAATTAATCAAAGGTGATTAATTAAGGTGATTAATTTGAATGATTAATTAATTTATTTGTAATCGATTAAATGGTTATGTAAGAGAGATTTATAACGGTGAAGTAATTAATTTACTTTATTTTAAATTATTAAAGATGAAGTAATTAATTTATTTCACTTTAAATTAATTAGAGTTGGAGGTAATTAATTTAGTTCATTTTAAGTTAATTATAGTATGATGAAGTAAATCATTGCTTATGTATGAATGGGTGATATTGATTGCCTTAAATGGTTTGTGATCTCAGATATGAGATTAGTAATGTTGTGTGATATGAATGCTTTGGTTGCATGGTGATGATAATATGGATTATCTATTTTGATGAAAGTATGGATTATCTGTTTATAATGATAATATGGATTACTGTTTATGATGATAATGTTGGTTATCTATTGTGATTTGTGAGTTATCTATCTGTGTGTATATAGATAATTGAATTATTTTAAACTTTAACACAACTTGGCCTTAAAAGACACGTTTTGAATTTCGATGAGACCGGGATCGGGTTTCCATATTTGGATATCCGAAAACCACATCGATCCAAATTAACGATAGATCGTGAATCTCAAGTGAAGATGAAGATTCAGAGTGCAAGGGTTATCGTCGTTAACTCTAAGAGTGATTCCAAAATGAGTGTAACGAGATAATACCTTCAGTTTCATTCGAACCCGAAACGAACTTGTATGGATTGAATGCTTTCAACACATCGTCAGGTGGACGATGAGCATTCTAAGGTAGATGTGTTATATAAAGGTAATCGTAGCCCCAAGCCTCAACAAACGGGAATGGCTAAAACAGGGGAGGTGCAGCAAGATTAAGTGGGTCATGCCCAAGTAGGACGAGATTTTCCTTTGTCTAGAGGTCCCTATTATTTCGGCTGTGTGGACAGTTGTAAGCTCCAACTGTCGGGGTTGTCTTGTTCAGGACTGTCCAGTAAGGGATGGTTCCGGCCTTGTATTGCAAGGGAGTTAGGGTGGCTCCTCGGTATGTTGATCTAGGCCACATACTGTGATGGGCAGTACCCCGGTAGCCCTGCCATTGTATGGAATCCAAAATCTAATAAGTGCCCTCGGTTTTGATTGTATTACCCACTTTTGTGGCTAGTAGCTGGAATTTAATGAATGTAAAAATTTCGGCTATTTTCTATTTACTTGAAAACCCTAGACCTATTATAATATCACTGGATTTCCTATCAAATGTTTTGGCTAGCGTAAGGTAAAAACTTTTCCATGTTTATGTGTGGGAAGTCTTGCGTGATACCCTTTTTTTCAAAAGGTTTTTGAAAGTTAAGCAACCTTAACCTGTTACTCACACCAGACCCATGTCTGACCCGGAGTTTATCTTCTGTTTTCTTAAAATCTTGGGTACTCAAATTTTTACGAGTAGCCAAGGGATTCAGGTTAGCTTTGACGAATTGTGGAGGAGCAATGGAGCAGGAGGCTTCTGCGTGTAGTTATATATAGTGTTCTGCTGTCTTGGTTTCTCTGAGTAGTTTCCTTGTATTGTATTGAGTTGTATAACTAGACAGGTGTTTATAACTGTCTGGTATGTGATGTGCAATCTGTGTAACTCTGAAAATGGTTGTAAACTATGTAATATTTATGTTATTAATATAATTTATTCGTTCCGCTGTTGAGATTCTGATGGTGTTTCTTCTTTCTTCTCTTTCTTTTCTCTTTTCTATCCCTCTCTTTCTTCAAGATGATGCGATTTTCTGTGGTGAGAAAGTCGGGTCGTCACACAAATATTAAATTTTTATTTCAAATTTTTATTATTTAAAATTTCTCAAAAATTAAATTAATTAAATTAATAAATCACTAAAACTTACGGGTCGTTACACTCTCCCCCACTCAAAACGTTTCGACCCCGAAAAGGAAGAAGGTGGGAGAATAGCAACAACCAGAAAGGAAAATAGATTGAAAAACAAAATAAACAGTTAATTTAAACTATATAAATTTTAATTTAAACAAATTAATATTCAATAAATGATTTTAAATTCAGGCTATTTCATTGAGTTGATTTAATTTCAATTTAGTAATTCCCTCAAAACAAAATTTATTTTATTTATCTCATTTATTTATTATCTTATTATTCAATTTATCTCTGTTAACATTTTTTATAATTAAAATTTAAGTGTATAACATTTGTCATAATCACTCAAATTTTATTTATAAAATCATTAATAATCATTTTAGATTGTAAATTATTCAATTACATATTCAAGTTCTGAATGGTTTAGGTAAGATATATTAGAATGCAATTGAGTAGTTTACAAGTAATTTTTTTTGATTCAATTATTTTAAGTGCAAATATTTATTCAAAAATTTGGCTTTATTTTATAACAGAAATCATCCTTAATATAAAATTTAAGAATTAAATTTCCGATTAACTTCAAACAATTTAGAGATAATTATATATACACACACACTATATATATATCAAACCAATTTATAAACACACACACACACACACACACACACATATATATATAAAAATAAATCAAGTCATACTAAAGAAATTCAAATCAAAATATTTTCCTTCAAAACAAAAGTGTAGCTAAGCTACTAATGGTCTCTCCACTTTGAAACTCGAAAATGAATGTCGATGATGTTGCAGTCATCACCGATATTTTTCAGTGAAAAAAGAGAAGTGTATTGATTTAAACATATAAAATTCTTTGGAAACAATTTATGTTCGAAAATACTTCAAATAATAGGCATTTTAAAACTTTAGAACCAAAGTTTGAAATCATCGGAATTAAATTCTCAAATTTTTAATTTGAATTCACTTATTTATATTATGCAATAGTCAATGGTTTACAAAACAATAAATGAAAACCAAATATTATCATTTATAATAACCAATTCAATTAACTATTTAATTTCAGAAAAATTTATAATTGTATAAAATATAATCATTCAAAATTATTTTGTTTACCAAATTTGAAAACAATATTGTGTTAGTTTGCTCTGTTCAAGTGTTTTGGAAATCTTATCGATAGCGTTGGTCAGACGAATCGATCAAAAACCCAAATCAACATCAACAACTCAAACAACATAATATATATATATACACTAATTTACAAATACACTTCCTCGCTCGACGATACAAGAATGGATTCCAAAGCAAGGACAAAGATTTAAATTTTATGGACTCAAATCAAAGAGGATTCTGATTCGAAGGTAGTTTTGAAACAAAGATAAGAAAATTAAATAACAAAATAGGAAGATGGATAAGTTTATATAAATAGCGGGCAACCTTAACTGGGTCAACCGTGACTTCAAGTATAAGATCAATGCAGAATTCCGAGGTAAATCGACATTCGATCGCAAGAGATGGCATTCAGGCATAGCAAAAGATAGCATCGTAAACCGAGGATACAGAAATCTTCGGTAAATCAATGCCTATCGTAAAGGAGTTTCACCCCTTTACAAATCATTCAAAGGTTGGCGGGACCGCCGATTTTTTATAGAGATTATTCTAAGTGGAGTTATGGGATAATCCAAAAGAAACTCGATCAGGGAGAGATAAGGATGGATTTTGGAAACGAAAGGGATGTTCCAAAAGTCAAAGGTAAACCAAATCAAAAGGAAAGTATTCAAGCTCGAACGAAAGTAATTCTGTAATCAAATTTACTACATATGTTGAGTTTTGCCTAAACCTCGCTCTGATACCAAATGTAACGACCCGATATTTTCAACCATTCGCATCAAAACATGCCGGAATTGAATTGCTCAAAATATTAAGTTAGTTTATATTTGGCAAAACTCAGCGTATACAGTAAATAAATAAATCACAGAATCATAGACACAGAGTATATACAATATGCAACGGAAACAAAAGAATAGTAGTTCATGAAGCTACTATATATATATAACAGAGTTAAATAAGATGCAACAGAAGTCTTAAATAAAATAGTCAAATACAAGATCAGAATGCATCACCGGAATCAACAGAGTATCTGAAAGCTGGAAAGATAGCTGGATCTCCAAGCGAAGCTCCAACTCCAAAGGTGAGTTTCAAAAGCTGAACCACTCAGTCTGACCCGAGCGTAAAGCAAAACATAAACACTCGAGTCAGGATTAACATTCTTATATCAATAAATCTAACTCAAGTGAAATAAATTGCAACATAAGTAACTCAAAGGATGTTGGGATAGCCATCCTCTAAGGATCCGTTAAACTATCTACTTTGTAGTTATATACACTATTATAATAATGTCTAAAGTAAAGTATAATATATTTGAAAATAGCATTAAGGCTTTACATTTTCCACCTTAACACATTTTATATATTCCCTTAGTCTATACCGTACCGTAATCTCCCCCATACTGGGCGTTGTTAGAGGGCACTCCATAGGTATGGTATAAAACAAAATCGTATAAGGCATGCTAGGGTAGGTGACACGACACAACTAGGCAATGCCATGGTAGATATACCAATAACACTTCCAGGCTGGTGGTAACGCGTAGCAGCCACTACCGTCCACCTTGAGCCACACTCCTAAAAAATCAAAGGTGTACCCAATCAATCACAAAGTAATAGAATGGTATTGAAGAAGTGTGTCCGATAAGAGGAGCTACCTCATTAGCCCGTCAATTGCTCATGTTTTAGCCACTTTATGCCAACTCACAGGAGTCGGGTCCACGTATATACCTTAATAGAACGTCGCCACTATCATACTTCATTCGAGAATCTCCACCGAGTACATGATTGTTAAAGTGGTTTTCGGAGTTGGCAGAGAGTATGACAACTTCCGATCCAGGTCTCTTTAACAACCAAACGTTATTATAACACCACGATCATTTCAAAACACTTTATACTTTACAACCAAAATATCACTACCTTTCAAAAACCATATCAATACGATAACCTTTTCCATTTCAAAACCAAATACGATATCATTTCCATTTCAAATATATCATTTTCCAAAATCATAGCATTTTTCAAAGTTATAATACCTTTCGAAACTAAACACTTGAAATTAAAGCACTTTCAAAACATAATACTTTGAAATCATAATCCTTCCCACTTAACTGATTTGAATATTAAAATAGTATACATAATAAATTTGTTTTCCTCAAATTTCACAAATTAATTCCAAATCAACTTCGAATTCCAAAAATTCAATTTAAATCAAATCTCAATTCATAAATTTCAACTCAATTCGGTTTCCAATAATCTTTTTCAATTTATATCAATTTCAAATCCAGATTTGAACCTCAATTAAACCATTTCAAATTCCATATATTTCAAGCTTTTAATATTCCAAAATTTTGATTTTATAATTCCATATATATATATATATATATATATAAATTCAATTTACTATTATTTAGTTTGAAATATTTACTTAATAAATCCAACATCATTTAAATAAACTACAAATTTCAAATAACCCCTCATTTTATTCAAAGTTGATATATTCATTTAAATCACTTTCCAAAATCAAGTTATAAAGTCATATCCTTTTAAAATTTCAAAATCCATAAGTTTTAAATCTATTTAATTAAATAAATTCTTAATAAAAATACCCTTTCAAATCAGATTTCAAATCTACCTTCCCAAGCTTAGTTTATTAAAATCATTATAAACTCTATATTAAAATATAATTTAAATAAATACCTACCATATTATGTTTAATAAAATCAAACTTTATTATTAAACTTATTTTATATTAAACAAATTTATATATAGCTTAAATTTAAGAATTTAGTTATATATAAACTAACATTATATAACATCTAAAATCAATAAATGTATATGAAACCATATATTTCTCTCCAAAAGCATAGAAATCATTTTCAAAATATTTATATATAGACCAACAATGTCTGTATATAATTTTCTATCCTAGGTCAAGTGATACGGATATTTACCATTTCAATCCGTAATTTAAATATATACGGGTATATATTATTTCAAACTGCAATCCCAAATTCAATTCAATGAAAATCGCTTGGGTCTACTATTTCAACCCATAACGATTTTCAACGATTTTCTCCTATTCTAAAGTCCGTTCGGGTATGTATCATTTCAACCGATAGTAACTTTTATACTGATAGGGAACTTACAGAGTGATAACCGATATGATAACAATATAACAGGCATATATCATCAATATAAATAACGGATAATGGCGTCAGATGCCACAGGTGAACAGATAACATATAATGGCATATATATTACAATGTAAATCACTAACAACAGCATATTTCAATTGTCGTTTCAATTGAAATCAAATTTAATAAATATAAGAACGTTAATCGTGAGTGATTGATCACCTATTGAGGCTAGAGGAATTTGATAAAAATGAGCTACAATCCAAGCACGAATTTCAAAGCAAAGCACGATGGATACGGAATCAACGATTAAAGCAGGGCTGGAATCGATGAGGATAATAAATCAGTTTGATAGAAATATAATATATATATTATTATTATTCCCTTGAAATCAATATTTTAATTTAAAACAACTATAAAAATAAAACAAACATATATGTAAATAAAACCATTGTTTTAAACTAAACACATATACCTTTCTTTCCAAAATCAAATATGTATATATACATTATAATTTAAATATCAACACCTAATACTCAATACGCATAACCAAATTGAAAACTCTTGGGTACACATAAACTGTAAATAATATAAATTAAGAAATCAAATAGCTTAACCATATTATCGCTAAACAATGAATTGTAAACATAACTTTGAAATATTCTTCTATATGGTATCCAATCTATATACTACTGTAACATCTATACACTTGGAACAATTATATCTGACATACTTTCCTCGCTGTTTATAAATATAAGTCAACAAAGCATAAAATAATCATCCTATATGTAACTGATAACATATGCAGAAATATATTAATAAATCAACAATAAAATAAACAACTTATATAACATTACTATATATATGTGGCAACAGAGGCTACAACAAATATAACTATGCACATAGTACTATATTACAAATTCATTTTATAAATACGTATATTTATAAACATGTATTTATTAATATAACCGACACACACACATATACATACATATACACACATATACATACATACATACATACATACATACATACATACATACATACATACATATATATATATAAACAAATATGTATGTAAAAGAGGACCATACTTACAGATATAAACAACACTGTCACACTTACATGCTGACACATATAAAAGTTTATATAAACTACATTTATGACCATAACTGCATATATATCTCGGTATATATAAAATGAAGACCGACACCCATATATATCTATACTTCTTTATATTATAAAATTAGTACCACTCATATGAATTTTTTTATAACTTTATAACTATATAAACCAAAGAAACATCGCGATATATAAAAATAAATCGTGTGGCTTTATAACTACCGAAAATAAATATATACAGTAACACCTACATTTTTAAATCAATATATATATATATATATATACGTTTTTTATATACTATGTCTTAAACCCAAGTATAAAACAATTACTGACATATGAAACAAAACTAAAATTTATAAAACAATATATATATATATATATATATATATAAACAGGATACATAGATGTATAAAATCAACAGAAAAAAGTGTATAGACTAATACAAACATAAACAACAACATAGCTATGCACATAGGGTACTGTATTGTAAATTCATTTCATAAATAAATATATATATAAACATATATTCATAAATATAACAACACATAAATTATAAAACCCAAATATAATGACATATAACATATATAAACTTACGGATTATAATTTTAAGTAAATACATATATAAACGACTTATATATATATATGTGTGTGTGTGTGTGTGTGTGTGTGTGTATATATATATATATAACAGGAGGGGCATGGCCATAGTTACGGCCAGAGGTAGAAGGGAACGATCTCGGCTGCGAAATGGATGGGACGCGGCATGGTGGTGAGCTCGTTAGGGTGGGAGATGGCGGTCATAGGGAAGTTTGCGTAGAGGAAAGAGTGGGGCTGGAGAAACACGGGTGGTCGATGGTCGGTGAAGGTTGATCATGTGGGGTTGATGGTGGGTGAAGGCCGAACAGATGATAGGTAGAGCTAGTGTTGGAGGAGGTTGGCGTTTGTGGGAAGAATGTTCGGCTACAGGCGAGTGGAAGATATATATGTGTGTGTGTGGAAGAATGTATATTTTTTTCTTCAAAATGGAGCAAAACAGAAGAAGAAATGAGGGAAGAAGGGATGAACAGACTTTGGAATATAAGCATGCTTACCTATATATATATATATATATATATATATATATATAAAGCTTTAAATGTACAGCTAAGACTGCTTTATATTATTTTATTAAACAGAAGGAAACGGAGAGAAATAATTAGAGAACCAAAATATGAATGAACAAGCAAACCAATAAATTGAAGTGATGGGAATGGTAACAGCTAATGCTAGTGGTTGTTTAATTTAGCCATTTGAAAATTTGAATGATCACGGAATCAAAAAGGCACGAAAACAGTACAGATACGGTTATCGTCTTCGTGGATTCGACTGTGTACCGGACTCCGAAACACAAAATTGAATATACCATAGAGATCAGCATGACGAGACGATCAAAACGCTATACAGATATCAGTGGCACGACTATCCAATCAAAAGTCCATACGGACACCGATACGTTGCTATTCCGCACGGAAAAATCCAAACGGAGCTAGAAACGTCCGAATTTCACGAAACGAATTTCACAGTCAGATTCGGAGTGTTCTAAATAAATTTTCTTATGTTGACATATTTAGGTTTCGGAACACTTTTAAATTCAACTGTTATTAACTGATTTAAATTGAAATAAAATTACACAAGAAAATAAACTTCCATATTATTAATTGAAAATTTACCATTTGATATGTTTAATTAGACGTATTCCAAATATTAAATTTTTATTTCAAAATTTTATTATTTAAAATTTCACAAAAATTCAATTAATTAAATTAATAAACCACTAAAATTTACGGGCTGTTACACTCCAAGTAGAAGTAAAGCTAGGAAGTCTAAAGGAAAACATAGAGTAAATCAACTCAAAATTCAAATCTAAAGTCTCGCTAAACAATCAGAGTGAATAATGACATCCATCTCATAATATTCTTATTCATTTTTGTTTTATTATTAAACCAAAATTATTTGATTGATGATATGCCATGTTTGAATGTTTGGATGATTATATGCTCATTGATGAATTATGAAATTTATTTATGAAATTAATTAATAAGTTTGAGGTGGAAAACCTACCATAAAACTTCTAAACGACTTGAAATTTAATATCATGTTAGAAAAATTATTTTAGAAGTGGGTTTTTAATTCATAATTTTTGATTTAGTATGAATATTTTGTGATTTTCTTAAGTGAAGAAAATAGTTCATTTCGGATTTTAATTATTAAAATAGTTAAATGATATTTTTGACCATGAAATTTTTATATGTTAAAGAGTATATAAATTCTTAATTATTGTGATTTTTGACGATTTTTCCCATGCTTTTATGATTTGTTTCGAATTTACTAGGCTATAAAAGTCTAATAATTATATTAAAATATTAATATAAAATAATAGGTTTGCAAGTATTTAGGGAATGAAATTTATGGTTTATGACACTTTTCTGAAAAGTATTTGATAAACAAGATTGTTATCCAATGTGATTTTGATAAGTTATAGGAGTTAGTGAAAATAATTTACTTTTAATAGCAAATTATCAGTTTTTAAGGTAATTACAAGTATGCCACGCCGAAGTTAAGGATGCCGCCTTCCATCATGCTGTATCTATGGTCTTCGATGTCAATTATGGGTGATGCGTAGGATATCAACTCTGGTTTATATGAAATGGATTGGCCTTGGTTGAAGTATAAAGCATAGCGTCAAGGTCAATTCCATAAACTTCGACATAGGCATTACCGCATGTTTTCAATATTGTCGTCGACTGTATAAGGCAGCTATGCCTCTAGTAACCGATTTCCACTCTTATTTTAGCCACGCCGCTCCTATCTATATTAGTGTTGATATCTATAGCGACAACGATGTTACCTATCTTCTTTTTTAATATAAGGCAGTGGCGCCACATTTATACTATCATTTTTGACATTGATATTAAATGGTAATGATGCCAACTATTCTAAATATAGCCAATTATCTAGTTAAAGTTACCAATTTTATACCATGCAAACTTTTGAAACTCGATACTATGTGCCATGACACAGTAATTATTGACTATATAGACTTGTGTTTTATAATCGAAGACTTTAACCTAGTTTGATAACGAAGAGGGACGATGGCCCATGACGGCTATATCCATGCCGCGTTTTATTTATATACGCGGTTTTATTATTTTGGCCCAACGGCCTTATATTTTTTAATCAAAGGATTTAACGTGAGGGATACGATAACCCTTAATGGTGACATTAATGTTGGGTTTCATCAATATAATTTATTAAATTTGGCTTTGTAGGCTATAGTTTTAAGGTATGATAACGTCTAAGTTGTAACAACTTTCATCAACATCATTTTATAAAAGCATAAATCATGGTGTAACATCCCGCCTTTTCGCACACTTTAAACCGACACACGTGCCAATTAAAAACATACGCAAGGGCGGATTGTTATGGGGTAAATAAGAAAAACAGAGAAGAAATAAAACAAAATAGAATCTCACAGCGGAAGGATAAAATATAATAATAAATATACAGTTCATAAACGGTTACAAAACAGTTAATTCTTCTTTATACAATAAATATCAGAGTTACACATACCAATACAAACAATGCAGCGGAACAGTATGAGTGTGGTGCCATACTATAAATAAAATACTACGACTCCTTTGTCTTCATCCTCCAAAGCTAAAGTCTTCGATCCTGAAACGCTCGGACTGACCCGAGCGAATTTGAAAAGACAAAAACACTCGAGTCAGACTAAAAGATCTTATGTGAGTTAAATTAACAGAAATAAATATGAGTACAGTAACTCAAGAGATGCTCGGGATTTACATCTCCTAAGGATCCGTTAAACTATTTACTATGTAGTATATTGCGCTATTATAATAGTGTCTATTTATAAAATAAACTTACTTTTTAATAGCGTTAAGGGGTTACCCATATAGCCCTTAACACAAATAATGCCAATAGTCTATACAGTACCGTAATACCTCCTGATCGGGAAGCTACCAGAGGATACTCCATAGGTACGACACAAATAGAAACTCGTAGTAAAGGCTCGGTATGGTAGGTGACACGGCACAACTAGGCAATGCCAGGGTAGATATACCAATTGCTATCCAGACTGGTGGAAACGCGTAGCCGCAGTTACCGCCCACCTCGGACTAACTCCCCAAAATCAAAATATAGAAGTGGCCACTGAATCAATCCAAAATCAAAGTATAATATCGAAGAGGAGGGTCCGATCAGAGGAATGACCTCATTGGCCTGAGAATCGCTCCTGTTTTAGCCACCTTATGCCAACTCACGGGAGTCGGGTCCACGTATTTACCTTACAGGAAACGTCGCCACCACCTACTTCATTCTGGAATCTCCACCGCGTACACGGTTAGTCAAAGTGGTTTTCGGTATCGACAGAGAGTATGTCCATATCCGATCCCGGTCTCTTTGCCAACCCATCGTTATTATAACACCGCGGTCATTTAAAAATAGGTTATACTTTAAAAATCAGAATAAACATTCCATTTCATAACCATGAATACGATATCATTTCAAAACCCAAAACCATATTTTATCACTTATCCCAAATATAATTCTTTTCCAAAATCATAATGCTTGAACTTCATAACGCCTGAAAATCAAATATTTTCAAAGCATAATATTTTGAAAATCATAATTTAAAACCATAACTTCTAAAAACTTGAATGGTTTGGACATTCAACGGTATATGAATTAAATGGTTTAACTTAAATGTTACTTTGTAAAGAAAATAGTTCTCATGGCTTTACAAATAAATTTCTTTATTAAAGTCTAAACCAAAATTTATATTATCTCTCTCAAGTTCCAAAACCACTTCAATTTATTTATATATACATATATCCATTTTGAGTATCAATATTTCAAACTAAAGTTGGATTTTATGCTTTCAACAAATCAATTGTTCTATTAATTAGTCTTGAATATTCATATAAAATCCATAAATAATAAGACTTCAATTTCTGGTAATAATATATATATATATTTCCCAATTCAAATTATACTAGAATATTCATTTCAATTTATTTTGGGAAAAATCCAATTATAAATATCATATCTTAAAATTTCCAAACTTAACATTTAAACATATGATATAAATTATTAAACTCCATTTTCTTAATTTTCTTCCATTTTTAATAAAGATTTTTATACACCTTTTAATTTCAAAATTTTCAACTTCATATGTATATATATATATATGGAAGAAAAATATTTATACAATATAAAATTTAAGATTATTATAAACCGTATTCCATCCAAACCATAGAAATCTCATAAAAATAGTTATATATAGACCGCGGTGCCTGTATATAATTTTCTATCCTATGGTCAAGTGATACGGATATTTATCATTTCAATCCGCAATTTAAAAGATATAAAATTTTGCGGTTGTATATCATTTCAAACCACAATCCCGAATGAAATGAAATATGCATGATAATCTGCAATTTTATGATATTCAATAAACATCCATCAACATCATCCATCATCCAATCACAATCATCAAGCAATATCAATCAATAACAATTTATATTTGATAATATATAACAGGTAATAACTGGCAATTTTATTCAGATTAAATTTAACAACTATAAATCTAACAGTTGATATTCAGTAATAATTTATATAACTGTTAACTAGCAGTTTATAGGCAAACAAATAAATTCTAACTGTAAATTAATACGCAATAAATAAATTAAATTAACAGTTAAATTCAATAAATGCAATTCAACAGCTATGATGAAATAAACATGCCAAATACTCATAAATAAATTTCTATTCATTTCTAAAATTAATTTATCAAACATAAAAGCTTCTAGTAGTTGTGAGTGGGTTAAAACACTCACCTTTTGAATTTAAATCAAATTTAAATTCGATTTAAACCCAAAAATTCGTCCGTCTCAGAATTCATCCAAACCAGCGTCAAAACGTCAGAAATTCCGATACGATCCCAGCAAAACAAACCGCGCGTGAATCCGAGCTCGTACGCAAAAGTTATGGAAATTTGAAAAATGGAAAAATTCTGGTCCTGGGTCGACTTCGGGTTCGACTTCGGTGCGCCGCCTCAATTCCCCGGTGCTTGCTTGGAGTTTTCGCCAAAACGACCCGGAGCGACCCGAGTCATTTTCTTCCTGACCCGAAGTTGCTCTAGGGTTTTCTCCCCTGAAACCCGAAGCGCGACCAGAAGCTGCTGCAGATCCGATTTTTTTTTTTTTTTTTTGAACTGACTGTATCTAGGGTTAGCACCCATTGAAGAAGAAGAGGAGCTTGAAGAAAGTATACGCTCAGATGAAAAGAAATTAGGTGGAGGCTAGGGCTTGTAGCTAGGTTTATATAGAGGGGTTAGAGATAGAGTAGATAGACCGTAGAATGAACGTGCGGAACAAACTATGGCCCAAAAAGCCCGCTATGCCTCCGGAACCGAATTTATTAAATCTATATATCCAAATAGGTAATTTAAAATATTCTGAACGCGATGGAAAAAGTTTCACGTCCAAATTTGATCGTATGAAGAAGTTATGCTGAAAACAAAATTTCCAAATTGATTCAAATTGATTTTAATTAAATTTGATTTCAAGGCGTTTCACGCCCGTACGATCAAATGACAAGTCCGATCGATACGAAACTTAAAACCCTATAATAATTCACCGATACGGATCCGATGAAACTGGTTTCATCGAAATCCGAGTCCGTGACAAAAAAAGGCTATTTTTATATTCATTAAATAAATCAAAATAAATTACAAAAATCCAAATTTTATATTATATTCTAAAATTGTCCAAATTTTATTACTTATATAATTTAATCAATTTCAAATGATTTAACAAGCTTGGATGTGAATTAAAATTATAAGTATATCAATTTGCAGTGTTAATTTCTGCACTTTCCTATATTTAAGAATTATAAAATTAAATGCTCAAAACCCCGTATATTAGATTTTAACTTTTATATACTCATTCTTTATCCAAATAGGGATGCCACATACTTTGGTTCATGATTCACAATATTATTCTTAAAGTTCATTTTAAATTTCAGTAACGTAATATTTAACGTTAAATTCCCTTTATTTATGCAATAAGCGCAATTATTGAATTTGATACTCAAATTGATTTATAGATTCTGCTTTCAAAAAATCTATATCAACAATTTGGTCTAATTATAAATAGAATAAGTATTAACCTCATCTTATAGAATTAATTATTGCAATAAATCCAATTTACCATATCTTAAATCCAAATTAATAGATAAAGCTTGATTCCTTTATTAACTCCTTTGGTTTTCAATTAACCTTTTATGGTGAATATAAATTCCAATGTATAATTGAAACCTTATTTCCATTTGATTTCACTATTTCATTAAAAATCCTCATATTCCAGCTAAATTTCAACTAACGTATAAATTAGCTATTTCAATTTCATTTAATTGCGATTATCATACTATAGAAACTAAATTCCATTAAATAAATAAATAAATGTTGATTCCCATCTATTTACATTATATTACATTGGTACTTCTATTTACAACTTAGCTTTGTATAAATGTTTGAATGTAGAATCTTGTCTATTTCACGTATTAATTAAGCCTTAAAAATCAATTAATATTATATCCTTGGTCTAACCTCATTTTACCCATATTTATATTAATATATCCTTTGAATTAGGTAAATTACCATTGATTATCTACCTTAACTTATCAGACTCCACTAACGTAATGGTCAAATATTAATTCCATTTGAAAAAAAAAACAATCCACAAGATTTGCATTTCACATTGCAAATGAATTCATAAATCTTGGCTTTCTTTTTCTTTGCTTCTTAAAGGCCAAATCAAACTACCCTATCATCACTAATTTATGGCAATTAATTGCAATTGATTATCCATTAAACTACATAAGTTATCCAATTGAAACCTAAGTGAAATGTTTATTTATTTAAAAATCCTACTGTTTAAAAGAGTATATCATCTACGGTATAATTTACATTTGACCTGATTTCTCATATATTTCACACAACAGTGAATTCCAATTTCTACCAACATTATGTTTAATATAAATTGGAAATCCAAATCATTGGTATTTCACAACCTTATTGCGTACATTTACGTATAGTTACACTAAGTCCATACACTGATTCATGAATTCATTAATTAATACACAATTTGCCTTTGTTTTCTTATATTAAGTTTATTACCGTTTTTAAGTACATTCATTATCGAACAATATTCATAAAAAAATTTATCTACACTTATTGCATTGGTTTATTCAACGGTCACCAAATGAAACAATCCTACTATTTATTTTAATATTAAATGAATCCCATTCTAGTAAATATTTTATTAATATTCACTAATTCAACATTTATTGGTTTCTTAACATTAACTTTTAACAAAGTGTGACAATTACATTATCCAAAACTATTGTCATAAAAATTAAATTGTTACATTAAATTCCAATTACTATAACAAATTACTACATTTTCTCAAATAAATCTTAAAGCCCTTTTTTTTCCTAAATCAGGTTAGAAATTATATTAATTTAACTCATTTAATATTATTAATTTAACGGGTCGTTACAATCTCCCCCACTCAAAACTTTTCGTCCCCGAAAAGGAAAAAGAAGGGAGAAGGAAGAATAAAACATTACATCTTATTTCAAATATTAACTTATAAACAATAATTTACTAAATTAATTTCCTTAAATGAGATATACCCGTTTTATAGTCATTATAACCATTTATACTTAAATCATTAAAGTTTGGAAAATATTCAACAAAATTCTAATTCCAAAATTTACGAAATTTTTTGGCAGAGTCTCCTTTGTACGGAGAGACTCTGGAGAAAATATAATATCAAAATATACAAATATATTACATATATTATCAAAATATTATCCCAACACGGGCAAAATTATAAAATAGCGCTTTAAACGTAATCCGAAAACGTACCTATTTGTCGGGCAAACGCTTATTATTAGGGAACCAGAGCAGTAGCAGTGGCTTCCATAGCCTGCATTTCACTTATAAAATCTAAAAGGTTAAATATTTATTTTAAAGTGAACTATTCAAGTGGATTCAATCATTAATCAACCAAACAATTCAACAACCATCAACCTTACAAACAACATACATACACACACAAAGCAATCATTTAATCCATCAAACAAATAGTTGTTTGGGTTCAAACTTGAAATTTGTATGAAATGAAATTAACTATCAAGTGCATCCTTTACTCAACAGTCTTAGATGGAACAAAGATAGATTATTTATTCATCCAACAACTTCAAGTTCCTTACCCCACAATCATAAATCAAACAATACAATTCAAACCAACAACCAAATTAACTTATTATACATTTATTTCATGCTTCAGTGGTTTGATTTTCTTTCTTTCATTTATGGAGGGATTTCTTTATTTCTTACAATTTTCGTTTTCCATTTATTACAAAATTCATTATATTTGCATTCCAATTTATTGACTAAAGTTTATATCATCTATTTATACTACTTACCTTTACTTATATAGTAAAATTTCCAATTTAACTTAAGTTTATACAATTAATTCTCATTAATAACAGCAAATTTATTGAATACCTTTATTACCTCAAGCTTCACTTGTAAGATTTCCCCTTACATTTTCTTACTAACATTGCAACTTTTATTATATGGTAAGTTATGTATGTTTTAAGAATGTAAGTGAAAATTTACAAGTTTCTTCTCAATTCCTTAAATTAATATATATTTGTTTTATAAATTACAATTTCAACTTACCTTTAATTTCATTCATTTATTAAATGTTGAAGTTTCTATTATATTTAATAGTAGTAACAATTTAATTACCCACTTTCTATTATATTTAATTACAGTAACCCTTTTTAATTACACTTAAATTATTAACCCTTTAACCTTCATTCTTAAAAATAAGGAATTTTATTAATTAATTACTTAGGGTTTACAGTCATTTATATATTACTTACTTTCTATTATATTAGAATAGGGGGAAATTAAGGCGTACTTAAGTTAATAACCCTACAATCAAACTTTATAAATTAAGGAATTTCATTTTTACTTTCTTAAGGTTAAAATCGCCTATTGATAATACAACCTTTAATTTTAGTAAAATTCCAATCATCACTTAAGTTAATACCATTAAATTCTTATTTATAACAGTAATTTATTAAATACTTCATTATTTCCAAAAATTCTACTTGCATAATATTCTATTCCACTCTTAATTCACATTTCAACTTTTTATACTTGGTAAGTTATTTATGTTAAAGAAAAAGCAAAAGAACTTATACAAGTTTAATCTCAACCCTTTTAATTCGTTGATTTTCAATAAATCTTTACCATTATTTATCAGTTAAAATTTTAACTTCCTTTATACCTAGCATTAATTTTCTTACTTAAATTAGAGGTTTCAATCCATTTATTACTTACTTTATATTTCCCTAAAAATAATTTAAACCATTAATTAGTGGAAAATTTTAGAATTAAATACCGGGTCAAATTTCAATTTTATTTTAAAAATAATAGATAAATGAGTTCTTACAACTTATATCTCAATTTATATTTAAAACAATTTAAAATTTTAGATAATTTCAAAATAAATCTGCAGTAGAATTTACTACAGTGGTCTTTCCCCTACGAAACTCGAAAATGAAAGTCGATGATGCGGCCGCCATCACCGAAATTATTTTCTAGCGACAGAGAGGAAAGTACAAAATTTATTTTCTCCAAAATCCTCTTTTAAAACAATTCTTCCGAATTATACTAAACATTTATATAAGAAATTACCTATAAACCAAATCATTATATTTCACAAATCCTTTGAAAGAAGATTTTCAAAAATCCCGGACTTAAGTTTTAAAATCTCCAATTTGATTTATTATAGTTTCAACTTAGCTTCAATTGTTATAAATATTTTTATTTCCTAACACCCAATCTATAGCAACCAAATATATATATATATATATATTTATAAAAATATTTTTATATATATAGAAAATATAATAGGCAAAATTATTTCATTCACCTATATTAAAAAAAAATATTATGTCTGTCTGTCCTATTAAGTGTTTAGAAATCCCTATTGATGGCATAGCGTCCCATGCATCAACCAGAATTTGTAAATACAAAACGGAACAGAGTAACATAATATTAAAATCTTTTTATAAAACTAACAAATACGCTCTCTCATATATATACACTCAGCGACTCCCATAGGGTATTACTACCCTATTAACCAAGAGTCAAACCCCACAAAGCCAAAGTTTATCGCTAAACCAAAGCTCTGATACCAACTGTAACATCCCGCCTTTTCGCACACTTTAAACCGACACACGTGCCAATTAAAAACATACGCAAGGGCGGATTGTTATGGGGTAAATAAGAAAAACAGAGAAGAAATAAAACAAAATAGAATCTCACAGCGGAAGGATAAAATATAATAATAAATATACAGTTCATAAACGGTTACAAAACAGTTAATTCTTCTTTACACAATAAATATCAGAGTTACACATACCAATACAAACAATGCAGCGGAACAGTATGAGTGTGGTGCCATACTATAAATAAAATACTACGACTCCTTCGTCTTCGTCCTCCAAAGCTAAAGTCTTCGATCCTGAAACGCTCGGACTGACCCGAGCGAATTTGAAAAGACAAAAACACTCGAGTCAGACTAAAAGATCTTATGTGAGTTAAATTAACAGAAATAAATATGAGTACAGTAACTCAAGAGATGCTCGGGATTTACATCTCCTAAGGATCCGTTAAACTATTTACTATGTAGTATATTGCGCTATTATAATAGTGTCTATTTATAAAATAAACTTACTTTTTAATAGCGTTAAGGGGTTACCCATATAGCCCTTAACACAAATAATGCCAATAGTCTATACAGTACCGTAATACCTCCTGATCGGGAAGCTACCAGAGGATACTCCATAGGTACGACACAAATAGAAACTCGTAGTAAAGGCTCGGTATGGTAGGTGACACGGCACAACTAGGCAATGCCAGGGTAAATATACCAATTGCTATCCAGGCTGGTGGAAACGCGTAGCCGCAGTTACCGCCCATCTCGGACTAACTCCCCAAAATCAAAATATAGAAGTGGCCACTGAATCAATCCAAAATCAAAGTATAATATCGAAGAGGAGGGTCCGATCAGAGGAATGACCTCATTGGCCTGAGAATCGCTCCTGTTTTAGCCACCTTATGCCAACTCACGGGAGTCGGGTCCACGTATTTACCTTACAGGAAACGTCGCCACCACCTACTTCATTCTGGAATCTCCACCGCGTACACGGTTAGTCAAAGTGGTTTTCGGTATCGACAGAGAGTATGTCCATATCCGATCCCGGTCTCTTTTCCAACCCATCGTTATTATAACACCGCGGTCATTTAAAAATAGGTTATACTTTAAAAATCAGAATAAACATTCCATTTCATAACCATGAATACGATATCATTTCAAAACCCAAAACCATATTTTATCACTTATCCCAAATATAATTCTTTTCCAAAATCATAATGCTTTAACTTCATAACGCCTGAAAATCAAATATTTTCAAAGCATAATATTTTGAAAATCATAATTTAAAACCATAACTTCTAAAAACTTGAATGGTTTGGACATTCAACGGTATATGAATTAAATGGTTTAACTTAAATGTTACTTTGTAAAGAAAATAGTTCTCATGGCTTTACATATAAATTTCTTTATTAAAGTCTAAACCAAAATTTATATTATCTCTCTCAAGTTCCAAAACCACTTCAATTTATTTATATATACGTATATCCATTTTGAGTATCAATATTTCAAACTAAAGTTGGATTTTATGCTTTCAACAAATCAATTGTTCTATTAATTAGTCTTGAATATTCATATAAAATCCATAAATAATAAGACTTCAATTTCTGGTAATAATATATATATATTTTTCCCAATTCAAATTATACTAGAATATTCATTTCAATTTATTTTGGGAAAAATCCAATTATAAATATCATATCTTAAAATTTCCAAACTTAACATTTAAACATATGATATAAATTATTAAACTCCATTTTCTTAATTTTCTTCCATTTTTAATAAAGATTTTTATACACCTTTTAATTTCAAAATTTTCAACTTCATATGTATATATATATATGGAAGAAAAATATTTATACAATATAAAATTTAAGATTATTATAAACCGTATTCCATCCAAACCATAGAAATCTCATAAAAATAGTTATATATAGACCGCGGTGCCTGTATATAATTTTCTATCCTATGGTCAAGTGATACGGATATTTATCATTTCAATCCGCAATTTAAAAGATATAAAATTTTGCGGTTGTATATCATTTCAAACCACAATCCCGAATGAAATGAAATATGCATGATAATTTGCAATTTTATGATATTCAATAAACATCCATCAACATCATCCATCATCCAATCACAATCATCAAGCAATATCAATCAATAACAATTTATATTTGATAATATATAACAGGTAATAACTGGTAATTTTATTCAGATTAAATTTAACAACTATAAATCTAACAGTTGATATTCAGTAATAATTTATATAACTGTTAACTAGCAGTTTATAGGCAAACAAATAAATTCTAACTGTAAATTAATACGCAATAAATAAATTAAATTAACAGTTAAATTCAATAAATGCAATTCAACAGCCATGATGAAATAAACATGCCAAATACTCATAAATAAATTTCTATTCATTTCTAAAATTAATTTATCAAACATAAAAGCTTCTAGTAGTTGTGAGTGGGTTAAAACACTCACCTTTTGAATTTAAATCGAATTTAAATTCGATTTAAACCCAAAAATTCGTCCATCTCAGAATTCGTCCAAACCAGCGTCAAAACGTCAGAAATTCCGATACGATCCCAGCAAAACAAACCGCGCGTGAATCCGAGCTCGTATGCAAAAGTTATGGAAATTTGAAAAATGGAAAAATTCTGGTCCTGGGTCGACTTCGGGTTCGACTTCGGTGCGCCGCCTCAATTCCCCGGTGCTTGCTTGGAGTTTTCGCCAAAACGACCCGGAGCGACCCGAGTCATTTTCTTCCTGACCCGAAGTTGCTCTAGGGTTTTCTCCCCTGAAACCCGAAGCGCGACCAGAAGCTGCTGCAGATCCGATTTTTTTTTTTTTGAACCGACTGGATATAGGGTTAGCACCCATTGAAGAAGAAGAGGAGCTTGAAGAAAGTATACGCTCAGATGAAAAGAAATTAGATGGAGGCTAGGGCTTGTAGCTAGGTTTATATAGAGGGGTTAGAGATAGAGTAGATAGACCGTAGAATGAACGTGCGGAACAAACTATGGCCCAAAAAGCCCGCTATGCCTCCGGAACCGAATTTATTAAATCTATATATCCAAATAGGTAATTTAAAATATTCTGAACGCGATGGAAAAAGTTTCACGTCCAAATTTGATCGTATGAAGAAGTTATGCTGAAAACAAAATTTTCAAATTGATTCAAATTGATTTTAATTAAATTTGATTTCAAGGCGTTTCACGCCCGTACGATCAAACGACAAGTCTGATCGATACGAAACTTGAAACCCTATAATAATTCACCGATACGGATCCGATGAAACTGGTTTCATCGAAATCCGAGTCCGTGACAAAAAAAGGCTATTTTTATATTCATTAAATAAATCAAAATAAATTACAAAAATCCAAATTTTATATTATATTCTAAAATTGTCCAAATTTTATTACTTATATAATTTAATCAATTTCAAATGATTTAACAAGCTTGGATGTGAATTAAAATTATAAGTATATCAATTTGCAGTGTTAATTTCTGCGCTTTCCTATATTTAAGAATTATAAAATTAAATGCTCAAAACCCCGTATATTAGATTTTAACTTTTATATACTCATTCTTTATCCAAATAGGGATGCCACATACTTTGGTTCATGATTCACAATATTATTCTTAAAGTTCATTTTAAATTTCAGTAACGTAATATTTAACGTTAAATTCCCTTTATTTATGCAATAAGCGCAATTATTGAATTTGATACTCAAATTGATTTATAGATTCTGCTTTCAAAAAATCTATATCAACGATTTGGTCTAATTATAAATAGAATAAGTATTAACCTCATCTTATAGAATTAATTATTGTAATAAATCCAATTTACCATATCTTAAATCCAAATTAATAGATAAATCTTGATTCCTTTATTAACTCCTTTGGTTTTCAATTAACCTTTTATGGTGAATATAAATTCCAATGTATAATTGAAACCTTATTTCCATTTGATTTCATTATTTCATTAAAAATCCTCATATTCCAGCTAAATTTCAACTAACGTATAAATTAGCTATTTCAATTTCATTTAATTGCGATTATCATACTATAGAAACTAAATTCCATTAAATAAATAAATAAATGTTGATTTCCATCTATTTACATTATATTACATTGGTACTTCTATTTACAACTTAGCTTTGTATAAATGTTTGAATGTAGAATCTTGTCTATTTCACGTATTAATTAAGCCTTAAAAATCAATTAATATTATATCCTTGGTCTAACCTCATTTTACCCATATTTATATTAATATATCCTTTGAATTAGGTAAATTACCATTGATTATCTATCTTAACTTATCAGACTCCACTAACGTAATGGTTAAATATTAATTCCATTTGAAAAAAAAAACAATCCACAAGATTTGCATTTCACATTGCAAATGAATTCATAAATCTTGGCTTTCTTTTTCTTTGCTTCTTAAAGGCCAAATCAAACTACCCTATCATCACTAATTTATGGCAATTAATTGCAATTGATTCTCCATTAAACTACATAAGTTATCCAATTTAAACCTAAGTGAAACGTTTATTTATTTAAAAATCCTACTGTTTAAAAGAGTATATCATCTATGGTATAATTTACATTTGACCTGATTTCTCATATATTTCACACAACAGTGAATTCCAATTTCTACCAACATTATGTTTAATATAAATTGGAAATCCAAATCATTGGTATTTCACAACCTTATTGCGTACATTTACGTATAGTTACACTAAGTCCATAAACTGATTCATGAATTCATTAATTAATACACAATTTGCCTTTGTTTTCTTATATTAAGTTTATTACCGTTTTTAAGTACATTCATTATCGAACAATATTCATAAAAAAATTTATCTACACTTATTGCATTGGTTTATTCAACGGTCACCAAATGAAACAATCCTACTATTTATTTTAATATTAAATGAATCCCATTATAGTAAATATTTTATTAATATTCACTAATTCAACATTTATTGGTTTCTTAACATTAACTTTTAACAAAGTGTGACAATTACATTATCCAAAACTATTGTCATAAAAATTAAATTGTTACATTAAATTCCAATTACTATAACAAATTACTACATTTTCTCAAATAAATCTTAAAGCCCTTTTTTTTTCTAAATCAGGTTAGAAATTATATTAATTTAACTCATTTAATATTATTAATTTAACGGGTCGTTACACATGGCATACATGTTTTGAGTAAAGTAGGGGCTATAATTTTCTTTGTTTTAAGTATGATTTTAAAGGTTAAAGCATTTACAAAGATATACGTTTTTCAGGAAATAAAAAGGGTATTTAGCGCATAATTTTACTAGAATTATTGTTCTTATCACCTTTAGATAAATCGTGATTGGATGAATTGACTCAGAGATTAGAAAACTAAATGGGATTGATGCAGGGTCGCGTCTTATACTTCAGCTGTTAACCCCTAGCTGATATAAGTCCAAAATTCCAATGCATAGGGGTTTGTCCTGGGTAAGATTAAAATTAGGTTTACACACAGAAAAGAAAATATAGAGATGAGATAGGTTATTAGTTGGCCCGCAAAACCATTAGGATTGAAGTGACCCTAGGAATAGTAAGTTCAGACAGACCATCCAGTTTTCTTCTAATAGTAAGTTATAAAAGTTAATATATCTGGTAGGGCCGAGTCAACCTTATAGGTCCGTACTTACCTTAAGAACACTATGATGTTGGGACAAATAGTCCATTAAGTTATATAGATTGGTCACAATTACCCATGTTGCGTGCATGCATATGATTTTTTATTGTTTAGTTTAACCATTTTGGCTGCAGGTGCATTATTTGTAAATGACATATTTTGAGGATACTAGTTAAGGGAAACCCATTCCGCTCAGCGGGGTGGTCCCACTAGATATATATTTATCAAGTTGGCATAATATTATTCACATCAGATTTTTGTCGGACCCGAAGTTTTTATTTTCCCCCTTTAACTCATGGGTACTCAATTAAGTAGTTCAAGGGTAAGGTTCATAGGTTTTTTAGGTTGGAAAAATAAAGCTTCCGAAGACGTAAAGGAGGAAGATCAAGTTATGTAGGAATACACACACACACATATATATATTCCGCTTGTAACTGTCTAGTAGTAAAATCTCATCAACCAAGGGGGCATCTTCATATATTGCTCCTGGAACATTTTGTAATAATTATATTTTATATGAACCCGAGCAACATTTGGGATTATGTAATGAATATGAAATATTATCTTTGAAATAAAATGTGAAAGTTGTTTTGAAATTACATTTAATAAATTTCATATTCTTGTGCCTTTTATGTTATTAATACAATTAACATTACTGCATTTTATCACCGGAAATTAATACTATAGATGACTACATCATCTGTAGCGGTTAGTTTCGAGCCTCAAAATGATAGATGTTACAACTTGGTATCAGAGCATTGGTTTATGTAAATCGAAAAGAATTTTGAACTTAAAATAGTTTTGAAAACATTATCCAAATGAATCATAGAACAAAATTGGGGTATGGGTTAACGCTATAGTAACGTACTTCTGTTTGCTATATATAAGTATATATACCTTATATCTATTCCCATCTCTCTCAGTTCTTCCATATCTTACGAAGGTTCAAATGAAGATATAAGGAAAGTAAGGTATGAAAGCAGGAAATTGAGAGTGAATCTCGGTGAAGGAAGCACACAACCAATGGAAATGTAAGGCCCAATCCTAGGAGGAATCTAGATCGACAAATAGCTGCTAATATGGGTGCTGGAACATCACAGGTGGATATGAGAGCTTGTATCAGTTCTTCGTCAACATAATTCAAGCTAGGGTTGTAGCTGGCTTGGTTAGTGGAAATGCTGGAGGAGAAAATCTCGAGGTTCCGGCTGTCAACAATTATGCTCTTTTGAGTAAGGATTATGCAAAACTTGTTGGAAAGCCATTTATTGGAATTACGGACGCCATCAAGGTGGAGAATTAGCTACTACATTGTGAAAAGATTTTCTCTAATTAGGACTGAAAGATGAGCAGAAAAGGATACTAGCATCCAGGCAATTTCAATTAGCGACATTGTACTGGTGGAATAGGGTTACCATTGAAGTGCCAGAAGAGGACTTGACTAGGGCAAAATTAAGAAGGAGGTTTGAGGAGAGGTTTATGTCTGAAATTGTCAAATCGACTTTGCTAAGGACGTTAGTTGAGTTAGTGCAAGAAGACCCGACTGTGTTGGAGTTTGCTATAACGATTAAGGAATTATCCAAGTATGGGTATGCTATAATGGATACCATAATTAAGAGAAATAAAAATTGCATCCATGAACTTAGACCAAAGTTTGCTAGAGCAACCTTACCACATCTTAGGGATCCGTGTGATGTAGTAGTGGAGATGGAATTGAGGAATAAAAAATGCTTGCTTTCTTTGGTAATAACAAAGTAGGGGAGATTCAGAGTGGGAAGAATCAAAAAAGGAAATTCTTTTAGAAAAAGGAAGCCCAAAAGGGATGGAGCTGCCATGAAAGGAAAAGAAGAGATTGTGCACTACTAATGTGATAAAAGAGGGTGTTTTGCGAACGAGTGTCATTCATGAGATGGAAAGAAGATCAGGAAGGATGAATATTAAGTGCTTCAATTGTGATCAGATTGGACATAGTGCAAGGAACCGGCCAAAGTTGAGAAAGGAAAAGTATTTCCTTTGGAATCAGCTACCTCGAGACCCACAACAGAGGAGAAAGGAAAGGTTGAGATGAGAGGTACACTTTTGATTCATGGCATACCTATTAGAGTATTGTTTGATACTAGTGCATCACATTCTTTTATATCTCGTTGTTTGGTAGGTAAGCTTAATCTAGAACCCTCAGGCCTAGTTACTTCCTTAAGGGTTGCATATCTGAAAGGATGGTATGCAACTCTTGGAATGAAATATGATTATTTAAAGTTTGAATTATTAGGTTATATATTTTCTTGTATTTTGCATGATTTGACTTTGTGAGCTTTGGGATTATTTTGGGTATGGATTGGTTAAGCAATTATGATTTAGGAATTTTTCCAGGATAGAGAAATATCACTAAGACACCCTAATGGTAACGATCGAATTATATACTCCGTAGATAAGTCAAATTTTGATATTTGTGCTTTGTTGGTTGCAATGGAGGAAAAAGACGAGTTGAATCGAGTTTTTGTTGTTAGAGAGTGTGCTGATGTCTTTGAGCCAGTGATAGGAATACCGGCGAAATGAGCTATTAAGTTTCGTATAGATCTTATACCTAGAGCCAAACCCATGAGTAGATCGTCTAGCAGAATGACACCTACCGAGATGAAGGAGTTAAAGGTGCAGCAGATATAGAATGGAAATTTTTTATCAGGCCCAACATTTCGTTTGAAGAGCGGCCGTGGTGTTCGTGAAGAAATTGGACGGGTTGTTAAGACTGTGCCTCGATTATCGTAAATTGAATGAGAGGACAATAAGTTTGCCAAGAATAGATGATTTATTTGATCAACTGAGTGGAGCCAAAGTATTTTCTTGGTTTGATCTGGCGACCGGGTTCCATTAATTGAGAGTGGCGGAGGATATTATTCTATTGATAACATTTCAAATAAGATATGGTTTATACGATTGGTTAGTAATACCATTCAGGTTAACTAATGTGCCCGCTTTCTTTGTAGATTGGATGAACCGAATCTTCCAAGAGCATTTGGATAAATTCGTGTTAGTATTTATAGATGACATTCTGATATATTATAGGAAGAAGGAGATCATGAGACTGACCTTAGAATAGTGCTTGAGACATTAAGACAGCATCAAATGAAGCGATGTTTTCGAAGCGTCAATTTTGAAAGAAAGAGGTGAAGTTCCTTGGTCATGTAGTCTTAGAAAAAGGGTTGTCGGTGGATCCATCCAAGATATAAATTATTAATAATTAGAGGAGATCTGAGGCAGTGACCAAGATAAAGATTTTTCTTGGGCTACCTAGCCATTGCCGGAGATTTGACGTATAGCAGCATCGATGACTAAACTAACAAGTAAGGACATGATGTATGTTTGGAAAGATAAACGCGAGGAGACATTTCCATAAGCTGAAACATTTGTTGACCAAAGCACCTATGTTAGTTATCCCAGATGGAAATTAAGATTTGGTGGTGTATACCGATGCATGTAGAATAGGATTAGGAGCTTTGTTAATGCAAATGGGTAAAGTGATTACCTACGCTTCTCGACAGCTCACACCACATGAAGTTAGGTATCCAACCCATGATTTAGAATTGGCTACCTTAATTTCTGCTTTGAAGGTGTGGAGAGACTATTTGTTGGGAGAACGATTTAAGTTATATGCAGATCACAAGTTGCTAAGATACTTATTCTCTCAGAAGGAATTGAATATTATACGACAGAGATGGTTGGAGTTTTTAGTTGTTTATAATTTTGGGATTGAGTATATTCCAAGAAAAGGGAACAAAGGAGCAGACACGCTTAGTAGAAAATATCGGAATGCAGTATTAGCAATGATAGCTGAATGGAAAGATCTTGAGGCATTGACCACATGTAGTGTGTAGTTAAGATCAACGGCTAGTTCTACTCAGAGTACTGCAATGTTATCTTGCTTATAAGTTCGACCAATATTAATTGAAAGGATCGCTTCCAAGAAAAGAGATGATACATTGCTGGCTAAAAGAATCAGAAGATTGGAAGGTGGAACTGGGTCCGTTGATTTGGAAGACTTCTATCTTGTCCAAAATGGATGGTTGAGAAAGAAATGACAACCGTGTTCCTGATATGGGAGATCTAAGGAAAGAAGTTCTTCAGGAATGTCATCAATTGAAGTTCACTATTTATCCTTGGAGGAATTAAAATGTATAAGGATACGAAAAGGAGTTTTTTTGGGAAGATGTGAAAAGGGATGTACGCTTATGGGTTTAACCGTGTCTGAATAGCAAGTAAGTAAAAGCTAAGCGTTAGAAGCCTAGTGGATTACTTCAACCTTTGGATATACCAACGTGGAAGTGGAATTCCATATCTATGGATTTTATAGATGAGTTTTCAAGGTCGGATAGAGAAAATGAAAGTATTTGGGTCATATTGGATAGATTGACTAAGAGCGCACGTTTCATTACAGTCAAATCGACAAGGAAGACACCTGTTCTAAATACATTGTTTATAAAGAATATTATCAGACTGCATAAGGTTCCTAGTAGTATAGTCAGTGATAAAGATTCATTATTCGCAAGAAAATTCTGAAAGAGTCTGTAAGAGGTTATAGGTTCCAAACTCATGATGAGTACCTCTTATCATCCACAGACTGATGGAAACACGAAAAGAGTTACCAAAGTCTTGGAGGATTTGTTAAGAGCTTGTGTGCTAGATTTTGGAGGATCATAGGAAGACCACCTACGCTTAGTTGAAGTCTTGTATAACAATAGTTATCATACTAACATAGGATGACATCTTTTGAATCTTTGTATGGAAAGCCGTGTAAATCACATGTATGTTGGTTAGAGATTGGAGATAGATTTGTTCTTGGTCCGAAAATGGTAAGAGAAGTCCCAAAAAAGGTTGAGTTGATTCTACTTAGAATGAAGGAAGCTATGACGACCTACCTTTTTGAACGATTTAAGTTGACGATAAACCACACATATCCAACCCAAACCGTCTAAAAGATAGATTATCAATGGGTTTATTTTAATGAAATAAAAAGAAAAGAAGAAAAAAAAACTACAGAATCTCGCAGCGGAATGATAAAATAAAATAATCACATAAGCAGTTTATGAAGCGGTTTAACAATATATACTTCATTTATTTTACAACATAAATCAGAGTTATACAATACTACCAAAGTTATACATTTTAATAAATAGAATAAAATAGTGTAGCGGAATAAGTACTGGTAGATATGATATACCAAATCTTCATCTTCTAGAACAACTGTCTTCAATAACTGAAAAACTTGGTCTGACCCGAGCGTAATGAAAAACAAACAATGAGTCAGGACTAAAAGTCCCCATGTAAGTCAAATCAAAATCAAGGGTAATATAGTTCCGAAGTGAACCGTTTCTTTCCATTTCCAACAATTCTGGACTCAGATCCAAATTCCAAATAACTGAATTGAATTTCCAATGTTTCAATTCAATTCCTTTCAAAGTCAATTTCATTCTATCTCAATTTCAATTTCAATTCAAATCAATTCCAATTTCAACTCAGACGATTTAATTTAGTGGCTCGAGTTTCAATTCAAATCCCATTTCAAAGCCATTGCAGTTTATATAAATTCAAGTCTAATCTCAATACACCAATTTAAATTACTTAAATGAATTTAACTTCAATGTTCGAATTTTAAGATTCAAATCTTAAAAATAATCCAATTTCCATAATTCAAGTCGTATATCGATTATAACTTCAAAATTTCAAATTGAGTTCTTTATACGCCTTTTAACAAATTTGAATTCCAACATTTCCGAAGCTCGAATTTTAAAATAGTCTAATTCAAATGTATCAAAATCATTTAATGGTTGAATTCCAAACATCGGCCTTCTTATAATATTTCCTTTTTATTTATTAAATTATAGGAAATTTTTCAAACCTTTTTATTTGCTCTTCTAGAGAAAAATATATGTTATTATGAAAATTAGAATTTAAATTTTACAAATAAGATTGTAGCTAATTTTAGAAAATAAAGTTAATTTGATTCACAAAATTAAATTCCTTATAATATATAAATTTCTAAAGGTTAGATTATAAAGCCTTTTAAAATTCAATAAATAAACTTGATTTTCGCCGAACGACGATAAAATCACAAAATCACAATTCTACCAAAAAAGTCAGCTATGCATCAAAATTCTCATATCAGATAGGATATTCAACATCCATATCAAATTTAAATGTCCAGGTGATCAATCATATCAATAGTGGTAATAACAGAATGACGACACGGAAATATCAAAATCACTAGCAACATAAAACAAATCAACAATATCATCCATCACAATATGAGTTAACATCCAAATCAACCAGTTCAACCATATCACACAACAATAAATAATTATCAGTGCCGGGGTATTTAACTAAAGGTGATATGCAATCCAATATCGATTTAAATATCAAATTTTTGATGTCTATTTAATAAGTATATAAATGGCCAAAATTTTCCTTTCAAATTTAAATGCGCATTTACCATCAATTCCAACTATCCATTTAATAAAAAAATTCCTATAAATTTTAAATGTCAATATATGTTGTCAATTGCCGTACCAAATTTATCAATCAAATTTAAATGTCTATTTTGATTATCAATCAATTCAAATTCAATAATTTAAATTTTCAGTCAATTAAATTTTCAACGAGCAATCAGTATAAATTCTTCACTTCGTTAATCAGTTTAAATAAAAGTAGGAAATTTAGTACTTCGTGAATGGGTTTAACCACTCACCTTTATTTGAACTGAAAATTTTCAGCTTTAAATAATCTTCAATTCAACTCCATATTGTAATCCTCATTGATACGAACCCAACGCGACTTGTTTTTTTTGAATTGGACATCGCATGAAAAAGCTTTGGATTTTTAACATTTGATATAAGTAAAATATAATTAACAAAGTAATTAACTTAACTAATAACATTTGAACCTTAACAGCTCCTCTCCCTCTCTCTTGCTCACATCGAAACCCATCAACGCGATCCGAACCATCATGGGCGCGCCACCCCATGCCACCGCAACGCCATCAAGCCCTACCGCGATGGCCGCTTCTCGCCGCTCTTTCTCCACCTGAAGCCCGGTCCCACCAAACCCAAATGTCAACGAGAAAACTAACAAAACCACGCACCCTACAAGCCTCGATCTCGGTGATTTCAAACCGAACCACTTCGATCCAACCGCATATCTTGTAGAGGAGGTTGAGATCTTTCTTTTCCCTTTTGGAATCGTTTGAATCCGATGAGTGGTTGAGGAGAAATCAAGGAGGTAAGTTAAACCATTTTCGGCCTTAAAAGAAATGGCTGTTGATGGTTTGATATTAGAGTTTGAATGAAAATGAGGGCCTTATACAGAAATCTCGCGACACTATTCATCCGTGAAATTTCTGAACTCCATACGACGCATGCTGCCTGGTGGTCTATATGTTATACCCATATTCCGACACAATGGAATATGTATTAAGAACCAAATCCGCCATATTCCAATGATAGCTTTTCAAAATCAAATTATTTTATTAAGTTTCTTTAATTAATTTCTACGCGTTTCATGCTTGCACGACCAAACGATAAGTCCGATCGCTACGAAACTTGAAATCCTATAATAATTCAATATTATGAATCCGATGAAACTGATTTTGTTAGAATCCGAGACAGTTGCTCGAATGGCTATTTTTACATGTTAATTGAAACAAGCTATTTTCCAAAATGAATTTAGCCACTTTAAATTCAATTTTAAAAGTTCAAAATTTTCATTTTTGTTTAAATAAAATATAAATCAACTTTAAAATCATTTCTTCGTATTAAATTCAGTATTCGGTTATTTAAATACTTTTCGATATTAAAATTAATAATTAAAACGTCAAATAAATCATGTATTTGAAATATAAGTTATTTAACTTATGAAATTAACCTTTCAATATTTTAAGTCAATTAAATATTCCAAATTTAATTTTTTCTTAAACCATTTTGTAATTTAAAATATTTGTTCCAAATTTATACAGCCAACGTTCTTATATTTACATCATAAACAAATTCACTTTAAAATAAAATGTTCGTTCAAATATAGAACAACAAAAGTTCTTAGACTAAATATAAAGATTACACTTCCTAAATCAAAGCCTTTGGATAATTAAATTATGATGAATTTCAATATTAGAATTTCAGATGAATTTTAGTCATCAAAATAATTATTTTATTTCATCTATATAATTCAACATTTATTATTCAATTCCAATTATTGATTATAAATGCATTCACTACATAGAATTTCATATAAATACATTTATGCCATCACTTTTAAATAAACATTCATTGGACTCTTTTTTTTGAAGCTTAAGCGGGGTTAAGTGGTCCACTACCACTTTATTGAAAACACATAAAAAAAAGGAACAATACAAAGACTTGAAGGAAGGGAAAAATAAGGAAAAAACAGCAGAACAAAGAAGCTACAACAGGAAAAGAAAAACACTGGATGAAATATCAAACACAATCAACAAGTAGGTTATCCCGAATTGGGAACATTATTAAATCTCTGGTAGGTGAAAGAAGATCGAATTCCACTTACAACAGCATGGAAAAGTTGCTCATCAGTGGAAGATTGACGTATGTACAACCTTTAATTGCTCTCATGCCATATATTATATATGAATTTGTGTAAAATGAGAAGAATCATACAATTCTTCTTGGTTTTCCATCTAGTGTTCATAAAGATACATTACCATTGAGTAGCAGAGGAAATGATACTAGCATCATAGCCATAAATAGCAATGGTTCTTTTCCAAAGTTTTTGAACAAAAGAACATTCAAAGAATAGATGTTTTCTGTTTTCAAGACTTGCATTGCAGAAGTTGTAGTTAGCATCATTGCAAAGGCCATGAGAAAGCAATTTCTATTTAGTTAGGCAATCATCACGAATTACCTTCCACATGAGTAGGTTATCATTATGATTCCCAATTCGATTCCATATGCGCTTGTGCCAAGGGTCAATAGGGGGATGTAAGTTAGAGAAGAGGAATATGTACACCCTCTCAATGGTAGGTGTCTTAAGAGAGGTCCCCCAGGCAACAACAACATCCAAGATTTTATGCTGCTCATCAGACAAGATAGTCCATAAGCTCCTGATATTTTGATTGCTACAGTAAGATAGAGTGATAATACCATTGAGAACATAATTTCTAGATAGAGCATTACCATGAATGCTAGCGCTTGCTTTTTGTTAGTACATTATTAAGGATAACACCACTTTTGGCCCATGGAGTGTGCCATATTTTTTGGTTGCTCAGGGGATTGACTCTGTATTTTATCATAGGCAGAATTTCATTTTGGAGTTTGAGCAGAGTTCTAAAAGACCAACTTGTCAAGCAGTTGCAGTTCACAGTCCAAAAGTTTCTATTTTTGATCTGATAATTCAGCATCAATGCTCCCTATAGGGAATGATCCGGGATTAAAAGGTTGTTGAAGTCCTTGGAGGCAGCAACCTTGTTCCATATTGAAAGGTTAAGAATTCCCAATCCACCTATAGATTTTGGTTTGTTTATTTTGTGATACCCATAGGGAGTAGGCTTTTTTGAAAATTGATCACCGTGCCACAAGAAGTTATTGAAAGCCTTGTTGGACAAAAGCTTGTTGGGGAATATGAAAGTTCTAGAGAAATATGACACCATGGAAACAACGATTGAGTTTATGATTGTCAGTCGACCAGCTTCGGAGAGCAGTTCTGTTGACCATTTATTTAATCTATACATGGTAGACTCAAAAAGTGGTAAGCATTGGATGGTTGTGAGTTTAGTTGTGGAGAGTAGTATGCCCAAGTAAATAGTTTTTGGTGGCATATATTGTGGTTCAGATAGATGTGTTATGGTAAGGGAATCTTGTTCCGAAAGGACACCTATTAAGATATAGGATTTATCTTGATTCACAGCAAGGCCATTAGCAATTTTAAGGACATGTAAGCTGGTACTAATGGATGCAATGGAGCTCTGGTCAGGTTTGGAGAAGATGGTCAAGTCATCAGCAAACATGAGAGAAACAATAGTGGGAACTTTACATTTCGAATGAAGTTTGATGGATCTGTCATGTACTCTGTGCAGAAGTAGCTGACTGAAGTATTCCATGATAATGATGAAGAGGTACGTGGAAATAGGATCACCTTGTCTTACACTATGACTAGAGCCAAAATAACCAATGGAATTTCCATTGAGTAGGATGGAGAATTTTGTCATAGAGATGCAAGAATAAATCCAAGCAATGTATGGGGTAGGAAGTTTCATTTGGAGAAGTATAGCCTGTTGGAATTCCTTAAGAAATGGAGTGAATGAGAATATACAAAGTCCCACATCGCCTAATTGTTGAGAGCTATATTGGTTTATATATGGCTTTCTCATGAGGAGGTTGGGGGCCTGGGGCTCCCAAATGTATGCTTCGTTGTGAGGAGGGAGATCATGCATCACCATCACACGCGCGCGCCGCCGCCGCCGTCCGACCGAACCGGGCTCGGGTACGGGTCTAAAATGACCATTCTTTTGCTAGGCCATCGTTTAACGGTTTTGGGCTTCGGCTGAAACTGGGCTGGGCCTGTAATTTAAAGAGAAGCGGGCGGGTGAAGACGGGCGCGGCTGTTCATAAAGCGGACGACCGTTAGATGCGAACAGAAGCGGGTGCGAGAAGCAGACACGGGCGAATGGATGCAGCATGAGCGGGTGCGACCCGATTGAAGTGGCGCGGGCAGACGGGTGCAACTGTATGAAGTGGTACGGACGCAACTGTTTGAGCGAAGGGGTGCAGACACGACCGTTCGGAAGAGATACGGACCAACTATAAACAAGAAGGAAAACTGATCACTTTCCTCACTCATTTTTCAGAATCCAAATCTTCTTCTTCACTTCTACTGCCATACTCTAAATCACAGAGTGATATACTCGTTACAATCTCGTGCAGATTACGTCTGTTGTATCTTGGGAGAATTTTGAAATAAAATTCTTAAGGAAATCGTTACGACGAGCCTCAGACGGAATTTCCTTTATATACTGGTTAGATTCACTGTAATCTTTCCCATTTATAAGTTGTACTATTTCTTACAATAGTATAACGTTGTTGCTGTAATTTATTTACAACGTAACTTATTGTTACATTTATCTAATACAGAATTCCAGCGTAGTGGAATTCTAATTAATAAACTTGTGCGACGAGTTTATTGTAGTGTGCTATCTGTTTTAGTACACTAGACAAATAACATCTTAAGAATTTTACTGTTTTACACTAAAACAGAGATATTAACAGTTGACAACATGAAAATGGATAAGTCCAACTTTTCAGCAGTTATTTCTGAATGCAATTTGATTCAAAACCTAACCAATGGTGGGTTGACACAGGAGCTACTCGTTATGTTTGCTCTGAAAAATCCATGTTTTCAACATACCAGAAATTCGATCAGAAAGAAAGACTCTACATGGGTAATTTTGCAGTTTCCATGATCGAAGGCAGTGACACAGTTATCCTCAAGTTCACTTCTGGAAAAACAGTCAAATTGAATGACGTGCTTCACGTTCCAGACATACGCAAGAATCTCATCTTTGGTGCAGTCCTATCAAAGAAGGGATTCAAGATGGTGTTTGAGTCAGACAAGATGGTTCTGTCCAAAGCTGAAATGTATATAGGAAGGGGTTATTTATGTGATGGCCTATTTAAGGCAAACATAGCTGTTATCGGCAATAAATCTATGTATTCTGATTGTGCTATTAATAAAATTGAAGTCTCTTACTTGCTTGAGCACGAAATTTTACTATGGCACAATAGATTAGGACACATAAACTTCCGAAAAATGAAGAAATGATCAAACTTGGGATTGATTCCAAATTTCCAAGTAGATAAGAACTACAAATGTGAGACATGTGTAGAAGCAAAAATGGTCAAACAACCATTTAAATCTGTTGACAGAAGCACCGAACCATTAAGTTTGGTACATACAGATTTATGTGATTTTAAATCACTACCTACAAGAGGTGGGAAAAAGTATTTTATTACTTTTATTGACGATTATACGCGATATTGCTATGTATATCTTTTAAATAGTAAGGATGAAGCAATAACCGCGTTTATAAAATACAAGGCTGAGGTAGAAAATCAGTTAAATAAAAAGATCAAGATATTGAGATCTGATCGAGGTGGAGAATATGAATCACCATTTGAACAGTTCTGTGTCGAAAATGGTATAATTCATCAAACAACAGCTCCATATTCGCCACAACAAAATGGTGTAGCCAAGAGGAAGAACAGAACGTTAAAAGACATGATTACTGCCATGCTTTTAACTTCCGGTCTACCGACGAACTTGTGGGGGGAAGCCTTAAATATGTCTAATCACATATTAAACAAAGTTCCTCACAATAAAACAGGAACAATTCCATATGAGATATGAAAAGGACACAAACCAAGCTTTAAATACCTCAAAGTGTGGGGGTGCTTGGCAAAAGTTCCAGTTCCGCCTCCCAAGAGAGTCAAACTTGGACCAAAAACAGTAGATTGTTATTATCTTGGGCCATCCCAAATAGTAGTGCCGACAGATTTTTGGTAATCAAGTCTGATATAAATGATATTCATGTAAATACAATCATGAAATCGAGAGATGCCTCGTTCTTTGAAGATGTGTTCCCACATAAAAGAAACGATGGAAATCCTATCCCAAAAAGGACAAGAGATAACAGAGATGAGACATGTGAAGATGAAACTCATCAGGACAACGAGGAGGTTGAACCAAGAAGAAGCGTAAGGGCAAGAACTTCCAAAACATTTGGTTCGGATTTTTTAACGTATATGTTAGAACACGAACCTCAAACATACAAGGAAGCAATGTCATCTTCTGAATCTTCATGTTGGAAAGAAGCAATCCAAAGTGAGATTGATTCAATTCTAAGTAATAAAATTTGGGAAATAGTTGATATTCCACCTGGAATAAAACCAATTGGCTGCAAATGGATTTTCAAGAAGAAATTGAAATCAGACGGCTCTATAGATAAATATAAAGACAGATTGGTAGCCAAAGGATATCGTCAAAAAGAAGGAGTAGACTTCTTTGATACCTATTCACCGGTTACACGAATAACCTCTATAAGAATGTTAATAGCAATTGCTTCCATATATAATCTGGAAATTCATCAGATGGATGTCAAAACAGCATTCTTAAATGGAGATCTCGATGAGGAGATTTACATGGAGCAACCTGAGGGTTTTATTTCCAAAAGAAATGAAAACAAAGTATGTCGGTTAGTGAAATCACTATACGGACTAAAACAAGCTCCAAAACAATGGCATGAAAAATTTGATAGTGTCATGATGAAAAATAGTTTTCGTATAAATGAATGTGATAAATGTGTTTATTACAAACAGGTTGGACAATCATATGTGATGATTTGTCTATATGTAGACGATATGCTAATCTTTGGTCCTAATATTAAAGTAATAGAGACGATAAAGAAGATGTTAATCAATAATTTCGATATGAAAGACTTAGGAGTTGCGGACGTTATTTTGGAAATCAAAATAATAAGGACACCTAATGGAATTGAACTATCTCAGTCACACTATGTAGACAAAGTGATTGAAAAATTAAAGAGTATGGAATTAAAGGAGTGAGGACACCTTTTAATCCATCGGAAGTACTGCATAAAAATACTGATGAGAGTGTAATGCAACTGGAATACTCTCGTGTAATAGGATGCTTAATGTATCTGATGAATTGCACCAGGCCAGATATTGCTTACGCGGTAAGTCGACTAAGCAGGTATACAAGTAATCCAGGGAAGGAACACTGGAAAGCACTAATGAGAGTGTTGGGATATTTAAAGAATACCACTAATTTTTTCTTACATTATGGAAAATATCCTGCCGTCTTAGAAGGATATAGTGATGCAAACTGGATTGCAGATTCAGAGGAATCGAAATCCACAAGTGGTTATGTCTTCACCCTTGCAGGAGCAGCAGTGTCATGGAAATCTACTAAACAAACATGCATAGCTCGATCCACCATGGAATCTGAGTTTATCGCATTAGATAAAGCATGCGAAGAGCAGAATGGCTTCGTCAATTCTTAGAAGATATTCCATTTTGGCCAAAACCTGTGACGGCCATATGTATTCACTGTCAAGCAGCGCTAAGTAGAGCGAAAAACCTTGTGTATAATGGCAAATCATGACACATACGTCGTCGCCATAACACAGTTAGGCAGTTACTCTCTAATGGAACTATTTCCATAAATTATGTGAGAACAAATGATAACCTAGCGGATCCATTTACTAAAGGTTTATCAAGAGAGAAAATTGACTGCGCATCGAGGGGAATGAGTTTAAAAGCCTAAACCAACAAGAGTTACCTTATACGGAAACCTATCCTAGCGACTGGAGATCCCACGGACTAGGATCAATAGGCAAACCAGTTATGAGTAACTCAATAAGTAATGCATTTGTCTGGACTTGGTCCTACTCCATTCCTATGGTGCAAAATATAATGCATGCCTACAGAAGTTTTAAAGGTTAAAACTATGTTTTTTAATGATGACCATATCTTGGAAATAACAAGTGGGGTATATGTAGGATACTCTTAATGGTTGCGATCACCTATGTTAGTGTGAGCTGGGTCGGCTCTATGAGAATATTAAAAGGCTTTTATTCTCTAAAAACACCCGCAGAACCAAAAATATTGTTCAGGACCAAAATGAATACAACCAAGAGATTGGATGAGAAGGGAATCAATGCTTCGTAAAACTTATTGTATGGATATACAATAAAGGCCGACGGTTCAAGATGAAATAATTCACCGATTAGCCAAGTAGATCCGATAAGTTTTAACTAGGGAAAGTTCAAAGTGAAATATCTACTTATCCACGATAAAGCATTATTTCATATATACTCTGTGATATTTCGCTTTGTGTGGGGGATATATATATTATCATTCATGTGGGGGATTGTTGGAATTCCTTAAGAAATTGAGTGAATGAGAATATACAAAGTCCCACATCGCCTAATTGTTGAGAGCTATATTGGTTTATATATGGCTTTCTCATGAGGAGGTTGGGGGCCTGAGGCTCTCAAATGTATGCTTCGTTGTAAGGAGGGAGATCATGCATCACCATCACACACGCGCGCCGTCGCCGCCGTCCGTCCGACCGAACCGGGCCGGGCTCGGGTACGGGTCTAAAATGACCATTCTTTTGCTGGGCCATCGTTTAACGGTTTTGGGCTTCGGCTGAAACTGGGCTGGGCCTGTAATTTAAAGAGAAGCGGACGGGTGAAGACGGACGTGGCTGTTCATAAAGCGGACGGCCGTTAGATGCGAACAGAAGTGGGTGCGAGAAGCAGACACGGGCGAATGGATGCGGCATGAGCGGGTGCGACCCGATTGAAGTGGCGCGGGCAGACGGGTACGACTGTACGAAATGGTACGGACGCAACTGTTTGAGCGAACGGGTGCAGACACGACCGTTCAGAAGAGATACAGGCCAACTATAAATAAGAAGGAAACCTGATCACTTTCCTCACTCATTTTTCAGAATCCGAATCTTCTTCTTCACTTCTACTGCCATACTCTAAATCACAGAGTGATATACTCGTTACAATCTCGTGCAGATTACGTCTGTTGTATCTTGCGAGAATTTTGAAATAAAATTCTTAAGGAAATCGTTACGACGAGCCTCAGACGGAATTTCCTTTATATACTGGTTAGATTCACTGTAATCTTTCCCGTTTATAAGTTGTACTATTTCTTACAATAGTATAACGTTGTTGCTGTAATTTATTTACAACGTAACTTATCGTTACATTTATCTAATACAGAATTCCAGCGTAGTGGAATTCTAATTAATAAACTTGTGCGACGAGTTTATTGTAGCGTGCTATCTGTTTTAGTACACTAGACAAATAACATAGCCACTATGGAGTTCCAATTTAAAGAATCAAAATCCTTACGTATGTCAAGTTTTCATCATACACGTACGGGATATGTACTTGGAATTATATCCTTTGATTAATTCATGGGTTAGTAAGATGTTGTCAGTGATGCTTCTTTGAGGAAGGAAAGCAGTTTGGTTGGATGAGATAATTTGCATCAGAATAGGCTTTAGTCTAACAACAAGGATTTTGGTGATTGTTTTGTAGATGACAGTGCAACAGGCAATAGGTCGAAAATGGGTAACATGGTTAGGGAAGATGTTTTTGGGTATCAGAGCAATGTGTGTAGCATTGACTCCACCCACAAGTATGCCAGTTTTGTAAAAAATGTTATATTGCCTCGCAGAACACTTATTTGGCAATATTCCAGCATTTTTGGAAGAAGTGTGCATTGAACCCATTAGCTCCACCAGCACTAGTAGCCTTAAGACTAAAAACAGCCTCTTTAATTTCATTTTGAGTAACAAGAGTGATCAACGAAGCTTGTTCCTCGGATGTGATATTTGGGAGGGGTATGTTTATAATGACTGATATAATTAAGTCTTCATGTATGTTGGCATTAAAACCGGAAGAAAAACTCTAAAGGAATGATTCATTGATTTGTGGTAGTTCAGTGTGTTTGTCGCCATGCATGTCAATAATAACATGTATTTTTCTTTTAGCATTCTTGATTTTTAAGGAGATATGGAAGAAAGCAGTATTATGGTCACCAAGTAAATAGAATCCATACCAAGTTTCTGCTTAATCATGTTGTTTTCTTCAATAATAGCTTTATTGAATTCAGCAATTATAGAGTGTTCCAGTAGAGAGAGATTGGCATCGTCTGGATTTGAAAGCATATCTTTCTGCGCAATGTGAAGTTTAAGTCTAATAACATCAGTCCATCTGTTACCATGTCCATACGTATTCTTCGCCCATACTTTGATTGCAAGCTTAGTATTCTTGAGTATTGTTTGAAGCTTGTACATTAGGTTTCTATAAAAAGGATATTCCATCCCTACAAAACAATGTCTAAAAAATCTGGGTTGTTAGTCCATGTATTAATTTTTTTAAAAGGAGGATGTTTTCCATATCTTCTATCAGTCCATTAGAGAATAAGAGGGGATTGATCAGAAATGCCAGAGGTAGGTATGTTTGTTACAAGGTTAGGCCAAAGGAGAATGGCAGCGATGTTGTGAAAGGAGTGGTCAATTTTGCAGAAAGTTCTTCTGCTAGTTATGCTTTTGTTATTCCAAGTGTAATGTGATCCAAAAAAGGGGTTTCAAATAAAGATGAGAAATGCATTGTTTGGTTGAGGGGAGATATATCATGAATGAATAGTGAATTTCCCTCATGCTTGTGATTTGTACTGTACATGCAGTTGAAATCACCCATACATAGCCAAAGGGTGTTGAAAGAGAAGAATTGAGGCAGTGTATCATGAAGAGACTGTCTGGAGATCTTACAATTAAAAGCATATACAAAGGTGAGATGGAAGGAGATGTTAGATTGAATGTGAAGGCAGTGAAGGTGGACGAATTGAGAGGAAGCTGAAAGAAGAGTTACAGTAAAAATTAATGGGTTGTAGAAAGTGAGTATTCCGCCATATGGAGAGTAGTGGTGATTCTCCAAACTGTTCCAATTATGGGCAATGTATGCTGAAGCTTTTTTGGATTGCTCCTTATTTAATTTTGTTTCGAGGATTGCAATCATTTTGAGGGAATGATTAAGAATGAGGTTTTTGATTTCACTTTCTTTGCTTTTCAAGTTTGCACCTCTAATATTCCATAATGCTATCTTATCTATCATGATTAACAATGGTTTTTTCTGCCTCCCTGATGCACTGATCCTTGTTTCTCTGATGTTGATATTGTTTGCATGGTCTACAAAGCAATCATTTTCGTTAAACAGTGTACTAATGCTTATTTCATTACCATCATCAAAGTCAGAATCTTCAAGGTGATTAATTAATTTCTTTTTTTTGGTCCTTTTCTTTTTACTAGCTTTAGGAATAGGATTAGATGAAATGGTAGAGTTAGCACCCAGTCGGGGTGTGGGAATGTCAGAACCAAAGTGAGAAGAGGAAATGGTGGTTGTAGGTTGGTTTGGTTCAATGTTATGAAGTGACAGAGCATTAGTAACATGCTTGTGCAGTTGTATATCAAGATAAGGGGAGGCATTATTAACAAGTGGAGGGATGGGTGGTACAGAGGTGGTGGGAAAAAGGAGGAAGTGGTACGTGGATTGATTGGTGAAACAGGAGGAAGGGTAAGTTCAATAGTAACACTTATTAATGGTTGGAAGGGGTTTTGAGTAGTAGAGGAGAATTGTTAGAACAAGAAAAATTATGAACAAGAGGAGGTTTGGATGTGCGTAGCGTTGATGGTTGCTATGTGGTGTTATTGAGAGGGGATGTGTTTATGGTGTCATGAGCACGTGCACATGTCACATTGTTGATTTCAGGTGGTTTTATATTACCAGACATATGAGCTTCTTTATGTGCGTGAAAAACATAGTTAGGTGCACAAGTGTGGTCATTTTTTTGGCATGGTTGTGGTCCCAGTATCCAAGTAACAATGTAACATTTATTTACTTAACATAGATCATTTCAATTTTTGTTATCAATTACTTACAATTTAATATTATTTAATTTATTTTCTAATATAAATTATCATCTTTTCTCATATTGAATCTTGTTATTTAAAATTTATCTAAGTTCATAGCCAATAAATTACATTAATAAATCGTTATATTTTATTTTTAACCATTTTGGTTCAAAAATTATATTAACTTTAATAATTTAAAATAGTTAAAAATATGGGCCATTACAATCTCCTCCACTCAAAACTTTTCATCCACGAAAAGGGATTAAGTTAAGAATCTAACATATGATATATTTTACTCAATACAATCAACTTATAATTAAAATCTTATTTTGCAAAACCTTTACTACGCTTCTGCTACGCCACTCCTATAACGGTTTATTTGTAAACAAGTTATAAAAAATTGTAAAGTCTTAAAATTTTCTAACACTCGAATTTACGAAAAATTTCGGCAGCGTTTCCTTTGCACGGCTGAGTCAGAAAAATTACAAACTGCCTTTACAGGCCCAAACCAATCAATAGAAAATAAAAGCCCAGTGGCTCCCTACATTAGGGGTAGAAAACCATCAACCAACCAACAATATAAATACGTACCTATTTGTAGGAAACAAAACTTTACTTATTAAATCATAATCCTCAAATTAGTCTTTCTTCAATGTACTTGTATTTTACTTATATAACCAAAAGAGGGTTAAACATGACAAAACACAATATATTAGTTATTCCTGTCATAAGCATAAGAAATATAACAAATATGCAATTATAACAAGGATTTGCAACAAAAGAAGTCATCCAACAAATAATATCCATCCAATTATTTCAAATCTATTTCATTCACATTCGATTTATTTCACTATGTTTAACACACAAGCAACCAATTCACATTTATAATGAAACGTAAATCTACGTGCAACCAAACAGCATAGCAATCCTAACCAAGAAACAATCATAGCTAGCAATAGCATACAATCATTTTATTAAAAATCCGTACGATGTATATATGCCATTCGTACATATAACAATTTCGATCTCTTACTTGAATATGCAATTCTATCTTTCAAACCAGTATTGGTAACCCGACTGCTCTAGTGCGGATTCTGATCCGACTTATTGATTAACAACTTCCATCCTCCTTACATAATAATAAACTATGATAAAAAACTTCAGATTTGTATAATAAATTTGTATCAGTGTTCGTTGTCGAGAATCGAGCAAACAATCCTAAATCGGACATGTATGAATTACCTTAAAATTGTGTATTCAAATATAAGTCAAAACTATAAGCGCAAATAGAATGTCTATATACAATTTACGTATTTTTTCCATTGGTTTCTTAGTTAAACCAATAGATAATTCAAGTGGTTTTTATATTGGATTCTTAAATGTTTGAAAATTTTCTTTGTTAAATTTTTTTTATAACAGAATGCTTTTATATCGAAATAATTTTATATTGAAATACCTTTTATAACTCGATGTTTCAACAAGTTTATCCTCGTTCTTACAGGATCTAGTAATACGTTGATAAGTCGCAAGACTAGCAATCTCTAAGTACTTAGTAGAACCGTTCCAACACCCAATGAAAATACTTGGAGAAAACATATATGGAAAGTGCCACGCGAAAACCAATCATGGATCACAGCTACACAATGGTTACCCCCTATCCATCTGTAACTTTGGGTAATCATTACCCAACGAACTACCCCATGCAAATCAAAATCAAATCACCCATGGATCATAGTCTACTTAGCAGTTACTCCCAATTATTACGTCTCTATCCTAGAGAAAACATTGTAGACTATAGGCAATCACTTCCCTTCGAATTATGCCATGTGGATCGCAGTTTACTTAGTAGTTACAACCTATGGTTACTTCGCTATCACAGCGAAAACATAGTAAACTGTAGGCAATCTCTAACACCTCGAATTACACCAAGTACATCGACCACATATTACAGCTACACAATGGTTACATTGTTATCCCAACAAAATCATAAGTAGACTGTAGGCATCACACCCCCTGAATTACGGCTATGCTAATTGAATCATATGACCATAGGTTACGCTATGGAATTCGAAGGAACTTATGAGTTTATGTCAAGGCGACCTAAATCAATCAATAGAATGAGCATCAAAAATCACGGAGGGTACTTCCCATATCTTTTACTTCGAAATATACCACACCATATATAATACCCTTCTCAAATCATAACTTCAAATATCACATTTGTATAAATTCCATCATATATAAGATTTCATTTCCAAATCGAGTGCCTCCCAAAACCAATAGTCTCGGATATCATATCATCCTTATATAAATACCATTATATATAAGATTATAATTTCCAGATCGAATACCTTTCTAAATCATAGTTTTTGAAATAACTTCATACTTATACAAACCATTTTCGTATAAGAATCGAAAACTTTCAAATCAAATATTTTTGTAGAGTCAAAGATCTTCGAATCAATCCATTTTCGTATATCAATTCAGTTTCATATCCATATACGATCTCCATAATCATTTTTTCCTTTGAAATCAAATATCGTTCAAAATTCAAAATTTTCAAAATTTCAGATCAATAGTTTTTCACAATTTCAGTTTTATATTTATATCAAATTCGTATAAAATCAAATTTCTTTCCAAATCAAATAATTTTTAGAATTTTTTTTCATAACACATTTACTAGGTCCAAAATGTTTCCCAAAAAGATTTCCATTATAAATCTTCCAAAACTATTTTAAAATTTAAACAACGTCAGAACTGCTTACAAAAATCAATTCGCCAAAAATAAGTTTTTATAAATATTTACTATATTCAAAACATTTCATAAAACTCCTTTCATTTAAGAACATCTTAGAAATAAATTTCATACTTGTATAATTCAAAATAAACTTATACAATTTACTTATCAAAATATTTAGCTTTTTAAAAATTTTCAACTTCCATTTGCCTTTAGTTTAAAATTTTCAAAACTAAATCTTATATACTTTCCAAAATACTTAGATTTGAAAATTAAATCTCAGTTAGAAAGTGTTCGACTATTCAAAATAGTCAGAAAAATCAAATTCCAATTCAAAATTGAAAATCAACAATCGATCATCTTATAAGATGCACAATAAATCAACCAGTCAGTCCTAATGCATAGGATACATGTGTTCACAATATAATTCAACCTAAAATTCAAGAACTAAACATCGGGTTTTATTTCAAATCGTTTGAAATAAATATTTACATATCTCTTTCGAATATCAAATCATACTTCAGGGATTTGAATCAAATCAGTTTCATTAAACAATCGAGTAGAAAATTTACTAAAGTGGCCTCCTCCACTTTGAAACTAAAAAATGAGTGTCGATGATGCTGCAGTTGTCACCAAAATTTATTTTCCAGCGACATAAGTGAGTTCCGTGAAAATCCCCTTTGAAATCACTTCCAAATCATTTATAAAAATTTCTATTCAGAAAATACTTTCAAACTATGCTATTATATATTTTAGGAATCTTATACCCAATTTTGAAAACTCTAGAAATTCAAACTCTCAAATTTCCAGTTTTAATAACATTTTATTAACTTATTAACCATATCTAGATAAACCATATTTCATATATCATTTTCAAATAGTATCCATTACTCTTTAAAATGATACAGGGGAAAACTCAAATATATATTCACTGCAAAATCCATGTTAAACATGAAGTTTCTCAAACAGGTTAAATGTATTTTAAAAGAAAAATTTCCAACCATAGTCAAATGCCCAAATCAACAGCCAATAGTCGATGCTCATAAACTGGCCGAGCATAACTCGTCAATCAATAAGCGATAATATGCATATCCATATTAATCAAGAAATTAGTCGACAAAGAGATAATATCCATTCATCATCCACAGTCTTGAATGATTTTATAAGTTTATAATATTCATTGTTTTATATTCTATATATTAACCATGTTAAATTCATTTCATTTATTAACTTAAAAATATTTTTCTATCATTAACAAATACACTCTCTCTTAAAAGTATATACACGTAATGAGCTTATCTTACATGTTTAGGTATACGCTAAACGAAAGCGCTGATACCAACTGTGACGACCCAACTTTTTGAACGGTTTGAGTCGACAATAAACTACACATGTCCAAATTAAACCATCTAAAAGATAGATTATCAATGGGTTTATTTTAAAGAAATAAAAAGAAAAGTTGAAAACAACTACAAAATCTCACAGCGGAACGATAAAGTTCATGAAGCTGTTTAACAATATATATTCAATTTAATTTACAACATAAATCAGAGTTATACAATACTATTAGAGTTATACATTTTAGTAAATAAAATAAAATTGTGTTGTGGAATAAGTACTGGTAGATATGATATACCAAATCTTCGCCTTCATCCCCTAGAATAATTGTCTGCGATAACTGAAAACTCGGTCTGACCCGAGCGTAATGAAAAACAATACTCGATTCAGGACTAAAAATCCTCATGTAAGTTTAATCAAAATCAAGAGAAATATAATTTCAAAATGAACCGTTTCTTTCCATTTCCAACAAATATGGACTCAGATACAAATTCCAAATAATGAATTGAATTTCCAATGTTTCAACTTAATTCCTTTCAAATTTAATTTCATTCAATCTCAATTCCAATTTCAATTTAAATCAATTCCAATTTTGATTCAGATGATTTAATTATTGGCTTGAGTTTCAATTCAAATAACATTTCAAAACCATTTCAGTTTATATAAACTCAAGTCTAATCTCAATACACCAATTTAAAGTACTTAAATCAAACTAACTTCAATGTTCGAGTTTTAAGATTCAAATCTTAAAAATAATTCAATTTCCATTATTCAAGTCATTTATCAATTATAACTTCAAATTTTCAATTTGAATTCTTTACACGCATTCTTTTAACAAATTTGAATTTCAAAATTTCCAAAGCTCGAATTTTAAAATGATGCAATTCAAATGTATCAAAATCATGTAAGGTTGAATTCCAAACATCGGCTTCTTATAACATTTCCCTTTTATTTATTACAGTTATAGGAAAAATTTCAAACCCTTTTATTTGTTCTTTAAAGGAAAAATGTGAATTTAAATTTTGCAAATGAGTTTATAGTTAATTTCAGAAACTAAATTTAATTTGACTCACAAAATTAAATCCCTTATAATATATAAATTTCTAAAGGCTAGATTATAAAGCCTTTTAAAATTCAATAAATAAACTTGATTTTCGCCGTACGGCGATAAAATCACAATTCTGCCAAAGCAGTCAGTTATGCATCCAAATTCACAAATGGGATAGGATATTCAACATCCATATCAAATTTAAATGTTCAAGAGATCAGTCATATCAATATTGGTAATAACAGAATGACAATACGAAAATATCAAAACTAGCAACATAAAACAAATCGACACTATCATCCATCACAATATGAGTTAACATTCAAATCAACCAATTCAACCATATCACACGATAATTAATAATTATTAGCGCCGGGGTGTTTAACTAAACGAGATATGCAATCCAATATTGATTTAAATATCAAATCTTTTATGTTTATTTAATAAGTATAAAATGCCAAAATTTTCCTATCACATTTAAATGCGCATTTACCATCAATTCCAATTATCCATTTGAGAATAAAATTCCTATAAATTTTAAATGTCAATTTACATTGTCAATTTCAATACCAAATTTATCAATCGAATTTAAATGTCGCTTTTAACTGGCAATCAATTCAAATTCAATAATTTAAATTTTCAGTCAATTAAATTTTAAACTAGCAATCACTATAAATTCTTTACTTCATAATCGCTTCAACTAACAGTAGCAAATTTAGTACTTCGTGAATGGGTTTAACCACTCACCTTTATTTGAACTGAAAAATTTTCAGCATTAAATAATCTTCAATTCAACTCTATGTCGTAGTCCTCGTCGATATGTACCCAACGTGACTTGTTTTGTTTGGATTAGACCTCGCATGAAAAAATTACTATTGTTTAACATTCGATGTAATTAAAACATAATTAACGAAGTAATCAATTTAACTAGTAACGTTTAAACCTTAACAGCTCCTCTCCTTCTCTCTTGCTCATGCTGAAACCCATCAACGCGATCCAAACCACCATGTTGTGACATCCTATGTCACCAGAACCCCATCAAGCCCACCACAACGACCGCCTCTCCCCGCTCTTCCCCCACCTGAAGCCCGGTCCCGCCAAACCCAAACGTCGATGAGAAAACTAACAAAAACCATATACCCTACTAGCCTCGATCCTGGCAATTTCAAAGTGAACCACTTCAATCCAACCGCACATCTCGTAGAGAAGGATGAGAGCTTCCTTTTCCCTTTTGGAATCATTCGAATCCGATGAGTGGATGAGGAGAAATTGAGGAGGGAAGTTAATCCATTTTCGGCCATTAAAAGAAATGGTGGTGGAGGGTTTGATATTAGGGTTTGAATGAAAATTAGGGCCTTATACATAAATCTCGCTGCACTATTCATCCGTGAAATTTCCGAACTCCAAACGATGCATGCCGCCTTGCGTTCTATATGTTATACCCCTATTTCAAACACAATGAAATATGTATCGAGAGTCAATTCCATAATATTCAAAAGATAGCTTTTCAGAATCAAATAATTTTAATTAAATTTCTTTAATTAATTTCTATGTGTATCAAACTCGCACGTCCAAACGATAAGTCTAATCGCTACAAAACTTGAAATCCTATAATAATGCACTATTACGAATCCAATGAAACTGGTTTTGTTAGAATCCGAGATAGTTTCCCGAATGGCTTATTTTACACGTTAATTGAAACAAGCTATTTTCTAAAATAAACCTATTCACTTTAAATTCAATTTTGAAAGTTAAAAATTTTCATTTTTGTTTAAATAATAATAAATCATTTTTCTTCATATTAGATTCAGTATTCGTTTATTTAAATAATTTCCAATATTAAAATTAACAATAAAATTGTCAAATAAGTCACTATATTTGAAATATAAGTTATTTAACTTATGAAATTAACCTTTTAATGTTTGAAATCAATTAAATATTCCAAATTCAAATTTTATCTTGATAACCACGCATAGCAACTGGAACCCGGTGGTTTTTCATGCACGGACCCACACACCACTATTCCTCATATTGCCACACTTCTTGATATCTAGTGGGTTCTCATGCAAGGACTCACGCACCACTATATCATAAATAAGCGTCCCGTTTGGACACCTTGGTGACCTAGATCGTACGTCGCCAGTCACCTTGAGGGATCATACGCCACCCTCGTCATACTAAGCCTGAAATATGTAACATTGTTTCCATATCATTTTCGAGATGCGAGGCTTAGGAGTGAGGTTATGCTCAACTTAGACAAAGCCAAGCTTTGATCATAATAGATTCCACTTTGAATGCCACGTTGTCATTCCTTAATCATGCAACTAATTTCTACCAACGTATAACTACTGAACTCGTACGTCTTAGGAAATGGTATTAAACTAAGTGAAGTTGCCTTCTTTACCACCAAACAGATAATACGTTGATAGAGATAAATTTATATGATCATAAATGCACCGTTCGACACTTATCCATATAAGTTCGTTCTGGGACTGAATGAAACCGAAGGCACTCCTCCTACTACCATTAGTTGCGAGCAGTCCTTGCAATCCAAAGATTTTAAAACACGATAGAACCACCGCTATAAATGTCTCTATGTTAGGAGCTACCCAAAGAATGTTAACAAGGTGTCCTTTTGCTATAAAGATATCTGATCTTCAATAATCATCATCTTCAACATGCCTTTACTTTCGAACGTATACATTGGTTCGAAGTGGATTTTGGAAAGGAGTTACCAAAACCCGACCTTGGTTTCTTCGAACTAATCTGTTAAGTTCATATGCGACTATTAATCACCATTCAATTTAATTCATCTTTTTATTCATATATAAATATCTCTTAGAGATATATTAATTATTTTCAGAGTATGTGGAATCATTAAGCCTCATTTATCAAATCATTTGGTTTATTCAAACCTTTCTTAAATCTTGGAATAATTCCAAATTATTTTCTCTTCTACTTAGGAAAACATTTTAACATTATTTCTTTAAATCTTCCATTTAGAACTCCTCTTTAATCTTGAGAAATACAAAGTCATCTTATTTAAAATCACGTTTAAACCTTTAGTAAAATTTTGTATTTCCAAATCCTCATTTAAATTGGTTAAAAATGATGTTGTGTAAAACATCATTACAACAAACCCAAAACCATTTTATTCAAATCCTTGTTTAATTCTTGGAAAACTCTTCACTTTTTACATTGGAAAACCTTTTTAGAGCATCCGCGCTTTCCTTTCGATTTGTCCACCCCTCGTTTAAAAGAGAAAAAAAGGCCAGGTAAGTTCAGGGCATTGGTTGATCCATTCCTAACCTTAGTTACACACCTTGTTTTACCGTCTAGATCTCACAAGCAGGACAATACTCCGTTTGTTATTACATTCAAGAAAATGTTTTCTATTATATTGTTTGAGTGTTACAATAACCATTTATTTAAAAATTTTCTAAAAGAATTAGAAAACTTCCAATTTATCATTAAAACACTTAATTATTTATTTAAAACATCTACAAATGATTCTAGAAAGAATCGTTAAGTTTAAATCTTTATTTCAAAAATTATAGAAACTGCAGAAAAGTGCTTAAAACATCTTATTTGACCAAAACAACTTTTTAATGTTTGAAAATTCTTATTTTCCAATTCAAATCTCTTTCAAACCATTTTAAGAAATTTATCAAATTTATTTCATATTTTTAATCACTTAAAAATATCATTTATAAAGAAATTCCTTCTTAGATTCTGAACTGCAAAACCGCGATGTTTTTAGAAATTTTGTTTGGACATATTTCAAAATCTACTTAATGAAATCTTGATTTTCTTTCTTCATTGGAAAACTGTAGACATAATAGTCCAAAAAATTATTATCTCGAAAGATTCCGAGCTATATTCCATCTTTTACACTTGTTTAACTTTTGTCGCGCCTACTTTTGACTTGTTTTTCCAACTTCTTTCCATATTTCATGGAAACACTTTTAAATGTTTATAAAACATTTCTAAATCATTTTGAACCCATTTTAAAATATATTTTTCATATTTCAAATCCATTTTCCATTTCGTTTCATACTATAGTATTATAATATCATTTCGAACCTTATTAGATATTTTAAAAGCATTAAGAAGCTAAAAAAATTCCATAGATATTTATATGGATTTAAATTCTCATTTAATTAACTATGGTTAATTTATGACCATTTTCCTTATCATTTATCAAACCAAGTAATCATCCATATTAACAATCATGTAAATAACCAACTTTGCATCCAAGTTATTAAACATATTAATCATATAAGATATTTAACTTTCATATTATTAAACTTGGAATTATTAGTTAATTCAAAAATGAGTACTTACTTTTAACCAAATTAATTAACTTCCTACCAACATTCTTATCCAACTATACTTCACTAAACTAACCTATACTCCACTAATACATCCATAAATATCTCCCGCACCTTGCCATGCTGACGACCTTCCTTCCTCCTCCACTTTGCTCGTGGCCCAAACCTTCCTCCCACCTCCATAGCTCAAGGTCATAGCCTCCTCATACCAGTACTCATGGCCTAAAGAATAGAAGAAGAAGAAGTCAATTAAGAAGAGGTTGGAGAGTAATTAATGGATTGATGCTTAAGCACTCTACTATTTTTAACCCTCCTACCTCTCATAAAGAAGAGAATACATTAATGAGTAAAATAAAGCTCAAAAATGAAGAAGAAGAAAGATGAGAAGTGTGAAGAAAATGAGAAGAATGGATGAGTATTTATAGAAAAAGTAAGGAGCGGTGAATTGCAAAATTAACCCTTTACAAAATTACCAAAATATCCTTACTTTATCTTGCTTTTTCAACACTTACCATCACTTTGTCATATCACTACTTTATATCCTAATCGCTCAATGCATAAGGAAAATAAAGTAAAGATTTGATTTGATTTGAAATGATTTTGTCCTTTTATGTTTACTTGTTCTTAATGGTTTTCTAGAAATTGCTAACCTTAATTAGCAAAAGTAAACTTGATTAGTTAATCGTTAATACTTAACATATTTAAAAATGTGTACATGTTATACGTGCTTAAAGGAGGCAAAAACGTTGCGGCAAATTTTATTCGACAAATTGTTGATTTTCGACAAAATATTTTATGGTCATGTTTTGACGTTTTTGTTAAACTATAAATTCATGTAAACCAACCTTGAAAATAAATTTCTTATAAAACGAGTGTATTTTACTTTAAAATAATATAAAAAATATAGAAATTCATTTGCAAAGTATGACATTGATTTTGTTAATGAGCGATGAAATTTGTCAATCACTATAACATAAGTATATATATAATTATAAAACTTTTATGAACCTATTATTATCTTTCTATAATAATTATAAAAGGAGTTATTCATCTTTTAAAATAATTATTTAACCGTATATCCAATTTTATTCAAAACCGACTTTTTTCAATTTTGTCACTGTTACGGTAAAAGTCCAAAATCTTTATTCCATTCTAAAAATAAGTTCACCATTCTTATTTATTAAATAAAATATGATTATTTAAGTTCTAAAATTCTATATTTTAATATTTAAATAAATTAAATATTTCATTTTCAAAGTGGTAAAATTACGGGTCGTTACACATACGATAACTTTAATGGCGACATTGACGTCGTGTTTCATCAATATAATAGTTTTATTAAATTTGGCTTTGTAGCCTATAGTTTGAGGTATGATAACCTCTAAGTGATATCAACTTTCATCAATACTAATTTTAAAAGCATAAATCTTGGCATACATGTTTTAAGTAAGGGCCATAATTTCCATTGTTTTAAGTATGATTTTAAAGGTTAAATCATTTACACAGATTTATGTCTTTAAGGAAATAAAAAGGGTATTTAGCATGGAATTTTACTAGAATTATTGTTCTTATCACCTTCAAATAAATCGTGATAGGATGAATTGACTCAGAAATTAAAAAACTAGATTGGAATGGTCTAGGGTCGCACCCTATACTTCAGCTGTTAGCCCCTAACTGATATTAGTCCAAAAAAACAATATGTAAGGCTTTATCATAGGAAAGACTAAAAGTAGGTTCATGCACAAAAAGTAATACATAGAGATGAGATATGTTATTGGTTAGCCTGCAAAAACATTAGGATCAGAGTGACCCTAGGACTAGTAAGTTCAGACAGACTGTCCAGTTTCCTTTTAACAGTAAGTTTAGAAAATTTGACATGTCTAGTAGGCTTGGGTTAGCCATATAGGTTTGTAGTCACCCTAAAAAAACTATGATGTTGGGACATATAGTCCATTAAGTTAGACAATTTGATCACGATTACCCATATTGCATGCATGCATATGATTTTTTATATTGTTTAATTTAAACATTGTAGTTGTAGGTGCATGAATTATAAAGGACATATTTAGAGGATACCAGTGAGGGGAAAACCCGTTCCTCTCAACGACATGGTCTCCCTAGATATAAGTTTATCAAGATGGCATATTATTATTCACACCAGAATTTTTATCTAACCCAAAGTTTTTGTTTTTCCCTTTTAATTTTTAGGTACCCAACTGAGTAGTTCGAGAGTAAGGTTCATAGGTATTTAGGTTGGATAAGTAAAGCTTTTGAAGATGTGTAGGATACATATCTAGTTATGTAGGAATTTATGTGTGTGTATATATATTCCGCTATGTTGAATTTTCAATTTATTGGAATGCATGTAATAATAGGTTTTATAAGTGTCTAGTAGTAAATTATAATCAATCAAAGGTGCATCTTTATATGTCACTCTTGAAGTGTTTTGTAATAATTATATTCTATCTAAACCTGCATAATTTTTGGGATTATGCAATGAATATGAAATATTATCCTGAAATGAAATATGAAATTTGTTTTGAAATTATGTTTAAGAAAATTTCATATTCTTGTGCTTTTGATGTTATTAATACAATTAACATTATCGCATTTTGTCACCAGAAATTAATACTATAAATGACTGTAGCATCTGTAACGATTTGTTTTGGATCTCAAAATGGGGGATTTATTGTTCTCCTCTTAATATTGCCATCAGTTCTCTACAGCTGTAATGTTTTCGTTAGCCGTAATTGTTTAATGCATTAAGCAGATAGAGGTGACTGAAAACAAAGAAGATGAAAAAGGAAGAACTTTTGGGTTTTGGTATGATCACAACCTTAAAATTTCAAGTATGTAACTCAAGATACATTTTTATATGATGGATGATTTTATTGGAGGTTTAATTATTGAAAATAGCTTCATTTTACATGGACAATTTATAAGTGGAATAACCGAAGAGGTTGAAGCGAAAAGATAACTTTATTACAAATTTTATGTGAGAACGCACATTGTGTTATGTAAATTTCAGATCAATTTTTTTTTACTTTAACTACAAAATTTTAATTTGAAAATTATTTGCATGTGATAGATGTTTTTGTATTAATCGTTTGGAGTTCAATAATTAATAGTCGGTCGATTTCAGGGTAGAATAAATTGAAGTTAGGATAACTGCAAAGGCTAAAGTAAAAGGGTTAATTTATTTGTAGATTTTTTGTGAAAAGTAACATTTAAAACATTATGTGGCACTATATTAGCCGATCCTTAATGGGTTGTTTACTAGGTAGATTATTCTAATAAATTCCAAGAAGTGATATTTTTTATCACTCTTAACTCATTTTTAGCGGTCAATACAACTATCATGCTATATAATCATTTCATTTTTAGTTTATTTTTAGTTTATTTTTGTCAATTATGATTTTAGATTTCCTTTACTTATCAAAGTAATTGGTATTTGAGTTCCATTTTTCTTTTGAGTTATCGTTTATGTATAGTTTGCAAAAGGTACACCATTAAAGAAATAATATTTGTTATGGTGTAAGGACTTACACATCAATTTGAATTTGAATTTTCTAAATGACTAGCTTCAAATCTGGCCCGGTCATGGGTTAGGCCCTCAACCATCAGCCTAAGGAAATCCCCACCCATGAGCAATCCCCTATGCGAGTCGAATAAGAAAAAAACTAGAAAACAAATGTGTCCTTTTCGATTTATGTCAGAGCCAGCTGACACCGCACAAATGGGCTACACCACCCCACCACCAGAGCCAACAACTGCCGCTGCTTATCCTTCTCATGTGCGAACTCCATCACCCTACAACCATGAACAAGTTGAAGCCCACCTGCTGATTTTAGATTCTCCTCTCATTTCTAGCTGTTGCCGAATGGATGGTATGCTTAGATTAGTGATTTTACATTGATATTTTCGAAATTCTAGTTATTTATATGATTATTGTCTTTGTATGATTCATATGTAAGTTTTTGCTTGTTAATGTATTTTATGGTTCCTATCGAATAGTAGAACTAATATGAGAGATAAAAAACTATGACAATTTTATTAATTTGAATAGCAATAAGAATAACTGATTTTAACATTGATCATGAATTGGGAGTTGCTAAATGATGTAAGAAATCATTTAATATGTAAATATAATTTTATAGTGTTATTGATTTTAAGCTTTTCTATATTATTAATCCTGGAATATTTAGAACAAATGACAAAGAGTGAAGATAATAAAAATTGGATTTCGAAAGCAAAACTTTGAAACTTATAATAGAAGAATTAAAGAGAAAAAAGATAAACTAGAAAATCACTTGTTGGTTTAAATTTTAATTTGTTTCAAGCGAGAATATGGAAACCTCAATGTTCAACTTCAAATATGATTGGAGAAAGTAGTCATGAAAATGTAGATATTGATGGGAATGTTGAAACCAATGAAGCAATAAACAATATAAGTTTGAAGATAATATTGATGAAGAGGCTACCAACATTGAAGAAGATAGTGTAAATGAAGAAGAAATAGATGATAATTGAAGTAATATGGATGAAGGCGTTGATGATCTTGAGAAAGAAGTTGATCTTAACTATGATCTAAGTTTTGTTGGGGAAATCCCTTTAGATGATCAGTCTAAGGGAATAAAAAACCCAACGCAGTGGAAAAACAAAGAACTGGATCGTGATTGTAATAAGACGGAACAAAAAAAGATGTACATTAGAACAAACAGTCACAGATTAATGCAATGCATAAAAACAAATAATACCCATATTTATAGTGGTTCGACTTCCACTTGGGAAGAGAAGATTTTATTAATCACTTAAATATTAGAGTTACAAGATTGATTCACTTTTGGCGGCTATACATAATAAGGATTTAGTATCAGATAAAATTTGCAGAGTTTGAGCTCTCTAGGATGGCTCTAAAATTGCCTGAAATCAGCTCTCAATTTGGGCTACCATTGTTGTCCAAAAGCTCCTCTATTTATAGAGTGAAGAAATGAGGAGGGGTAGGTGCTATATAGCGGCCCTGGGGTTTGGTTCGGCATGTATCCAGTTTGAAAAGATTTGGTTCGGCATAACGCCGAGCAAAAAATTTGGACTGGCTTAGCTCAAATGTCGAACGAGACTTTTGGTTCGGCATCCCCAAATTACCGCTCCAACTATTTCGCTCGGCATTCCATCCACCGGAAAAAGACTAATGCCCCTTCAAATTCGTTCGACAACAAACCATTTCATGACTCCAAAACATTTCACCGCTCCAACATCACCGCCTCAAAACTATCGAATGAAAACGTTTTCTCCCTCAAATTCTTATTACCGCTCCAAATCACTGCTCGAAAAAATCATTTGTCCCTATTTCTCATTAGTTGATTTCAGGTAGGGTTTCGCTTGCTTTTGGTTTTCCTCCTCCTGGTTACTTCTTATCCTTCTTCAATTGGATTCAGCATCAATTTCAACAATCTCCATCATGATACCGAATTCAAAACAAGCCTTCCAACTTCATCTACACCTTTATGCTCTAAGCAATGGATACTTACCCAATGACCTTTGGCAATGCCATCGCCCATTACACTTTGTCAACGAACTCCTGCAAGGATACCGCCCATCAACAAAGTGTTAGAAGTACCCAGTCTGTGTAGAACATATGAATCTCCACCATGAAAACAAATGTCTCCATTAACCATCTCAACCCCCCCTCGTGCCACCCCATGGCACCTAGCACTTGAATAAGCGAATCAAGTTCGAGTAATGCTCGAACTTACCAACAGGAAACGATTTGGTAAACATGTATGTTGCATTCTCCTTTGTGCGGACCTTTTGAAGACGAACAAACTTCTCTTCACTCATCGAGACAAGGAGCGACTCTCTTGCCTCAGTGTGCTTCGTCCTCGAGCCGAATGCTAGATTTCAGCTAAGTGAATTGCACTCTGACTGTCACAGTATACATCCACGCCTTCATATACGAATCCCAAATCATATAACAATCACCTCAAATAAAGCACCTTCTTAGCTGTTTCAACTGCATCTATGAGCTCTACCTCTGTAGTAGACAAAGCCACAATCGTCTGCAACCTCGCTCTCCAAATGATCGTTGTCCCACCAATGGTGAACACATATCCAGAGGTTGACTTCCTTCGATCTCTATCACTAGCATAGTCAGAATCACAAAATCCTATGCCGCCACAAATAAGTCCATGGTTTGGGGTTCCTCTAAAGTATCTGAAGATACACTTCACTGTTTCCTAATGTGTCTTTCCTAGATTCGCCATGAATCTACTCACCAATCCAATAGCCTGTGCAATGTCAGGCCCAGTGCACACTATTGCATACATCAAGCTGCCAACCACACTTGCATATGGGACCTTTATCGTATAAGCTTTGTCCTTTTCTAAGATCAGAGAGCCTTTACTACAAAGCTATATGTGCAAAGGCATGGGTGTGCTGATTATCTTTGCCCCTTCTATGTCAAACTGAGCAAGCACCTTTCGAATGTACTCCTTTTGAGTGAGGCTCAAAAGTCCTAGCTTTCTATCCCTTTGGATTTCCATATCCAAAATTTTCTTTGCTTCTCCAAGGTACTTCATTTCAAATTCCGCTTTTAGCTTTAGCTTCAAACTATTGATTTCAGCTTTATCCTTAGAAGCAATCAATACATCATCCACGTACAAAAGTAGGCACACCCATCTAACCATCTTTAAATGCTTAAAGTACACACAAGCGTCTTTGATGCTATGATCAAAACCAAGTGAAAGCATAAAAGAGTCAAACCTCATGTACCATAGTCTAGGCTATTTTAAAATTTTCTTTCTAGTCTACAACAAATCCTTTTGGCTACTTCATGTAGATGGTCTCATCCAAATCTCCGTGCAAGAAAGCGGTTTTCACGTCCAGTTACTCCAGCTCCAATTCATGAGCTGTGACGATAGCAAGCAAAATGCGGATGGACGTATGCCTCACTGGAGAGAATATCTCATCATATTCCAATCCCTTTCTTTGTGAAAACCCTTTAGCAACTAGTCTGGCCTTGTATCTCCCATCATCCTTCACCTTGAACACCCACTTGCAACCTATGGCTCGACTTCATTGAGGAGGTGGTACCAAATCCCAAATCTTGTTCTTCTTCAACGACTCTAACTCTTCTTCCATAGCACACATCTACTTTGAACTGTCACATGAATTCAAAGCTTCATCAAGATCAAGAGGCTTCTCCTGAACCACTTGTAAGGCATTGTCAAACTGATCACCAAGGCTAAGGTTCCCAAACTTCCAATCACCATACCTTTCGGGTGGCCTAATACTCCTATGACTGTCCCGGATAAGTATTGCTTCGCCTATACTTTTTTCAGCCCCATCTTGAACTGAACTTCCCCTAAATTCATGCACATCACGAGCACTACTAGAAGGTACCTGTGGACTATCTTTTGATGTTTCATCAACTGCGTTTTCCTCGACAGCATCAACAACAACAACAACTCTACTATTTGGCTGAAAAACGGAAACTTTTTCCATCTCCTTAGGCCTATCAGAATCTTCTAATGTGGTAGGTAGCTTCTCCTTCGGATTGAATATATCAGACTCATCAAAAGTAATATGTCTGGAATTAACAATCTTCTGATCAGTAGGATTCCAAATTCGATACCCTTTGATACCTCTGGTGTATCCCATTAGTATGCCCTTGTATGCTCTAGCCTTCAACTTGTCATCACCTGTATGGTGAACGTACACATGATAACCAAAAATTCAAAAGTAACCAAGATACACTGCTTTACCTCTCTACTTCCTCTCTGAAATCTTCCCATCTATGGCTGAGCATGGAATTCAATTTATGATATGCGCCGCAGTTGATAATGCTTCATCCCAAAAGCCTCTAGACAAGCCCACCGTCAATCTCAAGCAATGAGCCTTCTCCAGTAGAGTCTCGTTTATCCTTTCTACAACTCCATTGGATTGCAGATCTCTGGGTGTAGTGAAATGTTTCTAAATGCCATGCTGTCTACAAATGTCAAGGAACTCCCTAGAGGAAAATTCACCACCATTATCAGATCTCAGCACCTTCAACCAAGAATCAGAATGGTTCTCAACAAGCGCTTTCCAGTCCTTGAACTTCTCAAAGCTCTCTGATTTGGCCTTCATCACACACACCTATATTTTCCAAGAAAAGTCACCAATGAATGATATATAATACTTTTCTCCTCCAAGAGAAGGAGTAGCAGTAGGTCCCGGTTATCTATATGCACGTACTAGAATAATCGGCTCGATCTATGGAGTCCAACTTCAAAAGATACTTTAGTTTTCTTGCCTAACACACATTCCTGGAAAAAGTCGAAGCTTTCACCTTTGATCATCTTTCATCTTCGAAGCAACTCTAAGACCTTCTCAAAAATATGACCCAACCTGAGATGCCAAAGCTTTATGGCATCCGATGCATAAGAACTGTCTACTCCAACACACGACTCTCCAAGAACCGTGGTTCCTTTCAGCAAATACAGATTTCAGAATACATCTCATTTCATAAGAACTAGTGCACCTCTCGAAATCTTTAGACTATCCTTCTCGAGAGTTACCTTGCATCCCAAAGATGCCAATTGTCCTAAAGATATTAAGGACTTCCGAAGACCTGGAATATACCGGATACCTATCAAAGTCCGTATCACTCTGTCAAACATCCTGATCCTCACTATACCTCCACCTATTGCTCTTCAGCTGGCATCATTACCCATAAGAATAAAGCTTCCCTCTCATCCAATGAAAGAACTAAAGTAATCCTTATTAGGAAAGACACCCCCAAGTCCAGCACCCAATGGTCTGAGACAGTCGATACTACCGCAGACAACACATCGTCAGATACAGACTTCTCCACCGCAAATAATAAAGATCCATCTTCTTCCTTCTTCTTCAAATCTAGACAATCCTTTTTCCAATGACCAGATTTCTTCTAGATAAAGCACTTCCCTTCCTTAGACTATCCGCTCCTGCCATTAACGGGCTTCCTAGACTTGGAACGCTCTCTAGAGTGCCAATTCTTCTTATCTTGTCTACCTCTTTCAATAAACAAGCCGTGACTACTACTTCCACCCGTACTTCCTTCACTTATCTCCTTCATCTGATCTCTCAAGCCCTTAGATAGAAGGCTTGACTTCGTATCTTGCACTGCCCATGTGCATCTAGTGAAGATAAGGCTGTTAGCGAAACCTGTGTATCACTCTAGAAGAGAACATAAAAGAATCATTGCCATTTGCTCCTCATCCATCTTCAAGTCAATAGTCTTCAACTTCATTACGAGATCATCAAAGAAATTATGATGTTCCTTCACTTAAGTACCCTCTCCTATTCGCATGGTGAAAAATGTCTTCAGTAATAGCAAACGTTTAGTTAGAGATTTCTTCAAGTAGATATTTTCTAGCTTAGTCCAAATGCCCCTAGCGGTGGTCTCTCTGCTAATCTCTGGGATGACATTCTCTCCCATAGCTAGGTTGAAAGTAGTAAACGCCCATTTCACCATCTCCTTCCTTTCCGCGACAAAGATGTCAGCCGTCAACTCCTTAGGGGTAAACATTACTGGATGGACTTCATTCCATATTAGAATAGCCTTCATCTCCCATTGCCCCTTCTCGAAGTTTTTATCCCCATTCCATTTGTAATTGCCCACTGTGATCTTGATGCTATATACATCCTTCTAGTATATGGTCTTGTAACAACTGGAGTCGATTCATCTCCTGCCATAGCGTCTAACACTCCTAAATCAATCTTGCAGCCCCGATACCAGACTATTGGGGAAAACCTGTTTAGATGATCAGTCTAAGGGAATAAAAATCGAACGCGGCGGAAAAACAACGAACTAGATTGTGATTGTAGTGAGACGGAACGAAAAAAGGATGAACACCAGAACAGACATTCACAGATCAATGCAATGCAGAAAAGTAAATAACACAATAATTTATAGTGGTTCCACTACTGCGAGGCACTGCACGTCCACTTGTGGTGAGGAGATTTTAGTAATCACTGAAAGGTTAGAGTTTCAAGATTGATTCACTTTTGGAGGCTATACATAATAAGATTTTACTATACAAGCAAAATTATGCAGAGTTTCAGCTCTCTTGGATGGCTCTTAAATTGCCTGAAATTAGCTCTCAATTTCGGCTACCATTGTTGTCCAAAAGCTCCTCTATTTATAGAGTGAAGAAATAAAGAGGGGTAGCTGCTATATAGAGGCCTTGAGGGTTAGTTCAGCATGTATCTAGTTTGGCAAGGTTTGGTTCAGCAAAACGCCTAGCAAAAAATTTGGACCGGCTTAGCTCAAATGCCGAATGAGATTTTTCATTCGACATCACCAAATTACCGCACTAACTATTTTGTTTGGCATTCCTTCCACCGGACAAAGACTAATGCCGCTCAAATTCGTTCAACAACAAACCATTTCACCGCTCCAAAACATTTCAACGCTCCAAAACTAGCGAATGAAAATGTTTCTCCCCCAAATTCATGTTGCCGCTCCAAATCATTGCTCGGCAAAACCATTTTCCCTTATCTTGTTCGGTGATTTCTGCTAGGGTTTCACTTTCTTTTACTTTTCCTCCTTCCGCCTCCTTTTTCTTCTTCTTCAGTTGGAACCGGTATTAATTTCAAAAGGTTTTTATGGAAGTATAAATGACACTAAAAGAATAATGTTGGTTAAATGAGGCCTTATAAAAAATTCAAGAGAAAATGTTGATTTTTCCAAAAATAAACTTGATGACACACATATTGAAATTGATGAATTTATGGATTTATGTTGAGTGCAAAATTAAAAACCATCAAAGATAAACAATTGAAAGAGCATTTTTGTGTAAATTTGTGGAAACCAATGAATTTATGGATTTCTACTGTATGAAGCTGGAGATTTTTTAAAGTATAATAAAGAGTGATATTTTGTGAATATATATATATATATGTGTGTGTGTGTGTGTGTGTGTGTGTGTGCACGCGTGCACGAGCACACATGTATGTGTTGATAAGAAGAATGATACTTAATTTAAGCAGAGAACTCATGTGGAAAATGAATATTTTAAACCTATATAACTAAGTAGAATCTTACCATCGGAAATAACAGAATCAATTTGCATTATTGATTTCTTAAAATGTTACTGTGATAGGAGTGGATTTATAAACATATAAGTGGCATATCGAATTATATTAACTTAGTAATAATGGCGTCGACAGGAAAAAAGTTTCTCTAAGTTGAAACTTATTAAAACTTATGTTCGAACTAGTATGTCATAAGAAGGATTAAGTGGGTTGGAAAGAATTTCCATTGAAAATTATATTTGGATATGTAAGAATATGATGACATAATCGACGTGTTTGCTTCTAAAAACTCGAAAATGAGTTGTTTTTGTTGAATGTATCAATGTCAAAGATCCGTAACATGTTACAGTTTTGTTATAATTTCATATGTATTTTGCACCCTTAACTACTTGAGCTTGACTTCCTTGACATGTATTTTGGGTGTTTTGTGTATGAACTTGAAAAAATGACATTATTTGTTTTGCATTACATTTCTTATGTAAATGACAATAGGGGCGGATCTACATACTGGCCAGCTAGGGCCAAGGCTCCACCTGAAATTTTATTTTTTCTTTTATAATAACAATTTTCTTTATATTGGCCCTAGCGGAATTTAACAGATTGGCCATATATGAGCTTATATTATTTTATTGTTGGTCCATTTCTATATGCATATATTATGGTTTTAACTTTTTTTAAAATTTAAATGATACCATAAGAACATTTTTTATTAGTGAATTTTTGTACGCATATTGTCTGATCTTTCTGGTTCAGCGGCCTAGCTCCGCCATTGAATGACAACAAAATTATATTTTGTTTAAGGTAACTCAATGGTTGGAACCAACCTTGCTTCAAATATGTACTATGCTTTTGAAGTAGAGTCCAAATATCCTCCACTTATAAATTTTCATTCTCCTATCGATCCTCTTCTCTCTTCTGTTAACTTTCATCCTTTCTTCAATTTATGAAGAAGAGAAATTTGATTTCGACCTTTTTGTCTTTGATCTTTCAATCATTGGCCAATGGTTGATGCTCAATTGAGGTACTTACAGCCTGCTAACTCCAAGTTATCTAAAATATCATTATTTTAGGTTATTTATTTGTTTCAAATTTGATATTACCAATCTCAATTGTATGTTACTTTAGGATAGAAATGTTGATTCTACTGTTGTCATCTCTACTACAGAAGCAAAAATGTGATATTATTAAATTCTTATAGGATCCTTAAAACGTTCTTGCTACGACTATATAAGGTTAATAATTTTATTTTGGTCTCAAATTAAACTTATTTTAGTTCTTTTGGATATTTATATGTATTTCATGTCTTCAAATTTCATATAAGAAAATGTCTATTTAGGAGTGAAGGACAAGATTGCAACAAAATGATGTTCTCCTACCACTAAGCTTACTACTAAACGTTACTTTTTAAGTAGTCAACTTTTCATTGTCGTTTGGCAATAGATTATGACATTTATTATTTTTAGCATGAATATGAATTTAAGATAGCATATAATGGAAGATATATACATATACAATATATTGTTCATTAAGTAAGATACATTAAGTAAGACAAATAAATGAATACCAGTTAGCTCCAAATTTAAAATTAGTGGTTATTTAATGCATAAATAATATGGTATCTTTTGAATATTTGGCAAATCAATCTGATATCAAATCTGTATTAAGTGGCATCAAATTTGTGCATACCTAGATTAAATCATATGATACAAAATCTGATAACCTACATAGTGTTTCCTATAATATTTAATAAATATGACGAGTGAAGATGTTATCACATCTTTGCACTCTCCACTTCTATTTATTTTGAGATAACTTAATAATATAAAGGGTCTTTATAATTTGTTTTACCCTTTAGGAAATGGCAAGAGTACTATTTGTTGAAAATTTGTAACAAGCGTATCTATCACCATGTTAATATTACCCCTTTTATTATATATTTCTTAGTTCACAACCAAAAATAATTAGGATAATGCAAGGTATTCAAATTGACTTATTGTAAATCGATACATTATCATTTATTAATTATTTGAATTTGATAATAATCATGTACTAATTTTTAAAATGCCAGATATCTCTTTGATTTGTTAAACATTATTGACTAACATAACATTAATTTTGGAATAAATTGTTTATCTTATCCGCTCCATCTATTGTTTGGAATTTATATAATTAATTAATTTTTCTTTAATGCACAACATTACTATTTAGTGGGATAATAATTGTGGATCTATGATAATGTGGTCAAGTCAATAGCGAATTTTTTAGTTTTGCTTTCAAATATTGCAAAAAAAATTATGCTAATTTTATCCGATTTTTGAAATAGTCGCAATTTTTTATATACTTTAATTGTAATAAAAAAGAGGGAATCATTTTAGCGAAATTATTCAATGGGTAGTTTACAAATTTTGGTTGGAAGGATGTTTTGATCTACTAAGTTTAAAAATGAGTGGGATCCTTATTTCCATAATGTATAATGAGTGGTAGATTTTTTTCCCCATTGACAAATGGTCCCAGGCGAACAAATTATAATCAAGAAAACGAGAATTCAGATATACCATTATAGTTAAATCTTATATAATGAAGATTTGATTAAACTTACTATTGGATTTAATGTAAAATATACATTCTACTCGAGAATAGAAAATTTATAGGTGTCCTTCAAAAGTTCTGTCTAGATCATGTTTTCTTTGATTGATAATAAGAGCGGTGCTTTATTGAATCATAACACTCATAGTTTGGACCATGTTTGATATAATGAATTATGCCAATGGATACTGAATTACTATTGTGCATCTTAATCATATTGAACAGTTCGAAGAATTAATATATTATTCTACTTAAATATAATGGTTTAGTTACTGATCTCATATGGTCCAAGTAAAATAGTGTTTATTTTTAGCCAATTTTGTCGGTTTAGTCCAATTTTCAAAATTAATTACAAATTTAGGCCACTTTAAAAGCATAATACAAATATAGGATTTTTTTTCTACCATGTTGGCATTGAGTTAATGCTCACTTATGGTATATTTTGAAAATGCGTAATGAAGATTATTTTTTAAGTTTATATTGGTAATATTTCAAATGGAATCAATATGAATTGTTGGAAGAAAAAAGATCTCTCTTAGCTCGATTTTAAAATGCATCAATAGTTTTTTTAGTTTTATATTAGCACAATTTCAAATGAAGCCAATATGAATTGCTAAAAGTAAATTCCCTCCTGGCTCCTATCATAAATGTGCCAAGTGGAAAAATATTCCAGCAATTTCCATTGGCTTCACTTGATATCACACCAATATGAAACTGGAAAAAATATATTCATGGTGCATTTTCAATTTATTCCATAGAACGTCGATTCAGCACCAACGTAGCAGACACATGCCTATATTTTTGCTTTGCGTTTACAAAATGACCTAAATTTATTATTAATTTTCAAGACTAGCCTAAATTTATAAAGTACAATACTATTAAACATCATAAATGTAATATGTAAAAGTAATGATGCATGCAAATTTGAGAACTAGACATACTAACTGAAGTTCTAAGGACAAAAATACACAAACCGAGAGCATTTTCGTATAATGCTCTAGACATCGATACCAGTTTTGATTTTGCCCCAAAAATAGTTCTACTTAATGCTATTATTACATTGTAAATTGTTTCAGCATTTTTCAACGATTTGCTTCTACTTAGTGCTATTATTATATTGTAAATTGTTTCAGCATTGTTGAATGATTTGCTTTTGTTCTGAAACTATGAGCCAATGGTCAATTTGTAATCCTATCATCATCCTCTTCTCTTGACAATGAAATACATTTTTTTACTTAATTTGTTGTTCATTGAAAATAGCAATCCACATCATATTTTTTCACCATTGTGATAAAATGTGGCCAATGTTTATATTAGAATGTCCAAGGAAAATGCAACTCACTGTCACAAGACCCCTCGTGCGCTTTTCTCATAGCAAAGTTACATCTTAGACGACTTTTATATTTTTTTGTTTTGGGATTTTTAGTCCATCATATTAAGTAGTTTTAGCTAATTGAAAATGATTATTTCTATATAAATTCTTTTCAAAATTTTTAAATATTACTTATGCGTCAACTTTAGGCATCAATAACCTAAATATAATTTGCACTAAGAAATATTATGATATGAGATTCATGGATTTTGTAATGAAAAGTCACAAGTTTTCAACAAAATAAGCCAGAATAGCATAAGTTGGATTTCATGAGGCTACAATCCTTTTCCATTACTACTAACCAATAGCCATCATCGGCCATTAGGAATAAAGATGTTGAAGCCTACAGAGAGCTCCCCTTTATTTTATTTATTTTTCCACATGGATTTGTCAAAAAAATAAAATGTTAAAAATAGAAGTTACGTTAGCCAGCCGTAACTATATCTATAACACTAGTTCTAATTAAAGAAGCCGGATCTATCAAAAGCGGGTGAAATATGTGGATTTCAAAATAATTCCTACTTTCCACCTTAATTAAACTTATGAAGTCTAAATAGATTTTAGATTTAATCTAAAATTTTGAATAAAATCTTTATTTTATTTCATTTGTTTTAGAATTAGTTTATGTTCGATTTGATATTATTATGAATTAGAGTATATCAAATATACTCTTACATGTATGTGTGTATATATATGATAGTTAATTGCTTTGTGTTATTATTTTAGCAAGTGAAGAGTCAAGTGTTAGCTATTTGAACTATTTAATGTGTCAATAATGTCATCAATAAGCAATTAATCAGGAATTTTATTTACTATTATGATTTAGCCAAAATTATATTTGGTATAATTTGTTAGTATAACCAAATATACATCAGTATATATTGTGCAAGTGCAATATTTCAAATTGTGAACATAGTGGAATGTGTACGTGTATAAGTGCTATGATTTATATCGCAACGGACACATTCCCCAGTTATATATGCATTGGATGTCCAAAACATTGTTTACAAATTTATGTATACACACAAAATAAATAAATATTTCAAAAGGAAATCTTTTAATAAAACTAAGTTGATTCTAACCAAATCAACAATTATGAATTCAATTTTTTTTTCAAACGATCAAGTTATGTCATTTGGTGAGACCATATGGAAACATATCTGGATCTACAAATTTAAAGTAAATTATGTACTAACTATTTAAAATTGAATGAAATTGGAAATAAAGGTATTTTGTAAATAATATTTACCTTCCAAAAAAAAATATCCTTTCATTTTCCCATTTTGATTAATTGATATATTTATATGTTAAGATGAATCTTCTTTATTTTAATACATATATGTAAAATATCTTGGTCTTTTTTAAAGCCATTTATTGAAAAATAATTTTCAAATGAATTTTAATACATACGTACATATATATATGTGTGCGTACACACACATTTACATACATACATATATATGTATGAGTTTTAAAACATAAAATAAATTTTGAATCAAAGTAAATTATCGTTGATATTTAAAATAAATATACAAATAATGAACTAACTATCAAATCAGGATTTAAATCGACACCAACGTCAATAGAAATTAACAAAAAAAATCATCATTATCAATTTCAAACCTAATTCAAATGTTAACCAATTATAAAAATTCAGATCTTAACTTGTATAAAGGAGACATCTAATGCATATATAAATCCATTACAATAAATAAATTGCTAGAGCTTTAATATCAAGATGTATATAAATAAAATTGAAGGATTATACCTTTTTATATTGCCTTTTTGAACACTCCTTGATTGATAGATTCGTAGATCTGATCTCCTAACTCCTAGCTTTGCAATGGCATGAAATACCATCTTTTATTTTTAATTTGATGTGAGTGGGTGCTCTTTTATTCTTTTATTTTGCTTAATATTTTCAACTAGAAATGAATAAGAGGAGGGTGTAGGCTAGGGTTTGAGAGAGAGAGAGAGCACGATTAAGAGAGAGAATAAAGAGTTAAGTACGGTATTTATAGAGGGAAACAAGTAATGAATTTCTCCTTTAATTTCTTAATTCATCCTTTCAAATTCTATATCCAAACTTTGAATTTTAAAATCCCCTTGCCTCCTGTATAGTTGGTCATAATAAAGCTTCCATGGGCTTTTAAATGTTACCAAAACATTTTCCAATTAATTGTATTTAAATCAAATTTAAGTGTGTATCGATATCGTATATCGATTAGTGCATATATAACTTTTGTACATGCAACCAATTAATTACTAATGGAATTTTAAAAACATTATTGGCATCAAATACATCAAAAGAAATAAATAGTAACATTTCATAAATATGAATTAATTTATAACAATTTTTAAATTAATTAGATCATGTGGTATTTCACAGAATCTATCGATGCGGTTGTGCGACTTGTAGGAGTAAATTTAGTTAGTAATTAATACCAAACTATTCGAATATTAACTTTCACTCGTCACCTTAGCTAGTGTAGTGAAATTTTGGAGAATTATTGCTAATACATCTTTATTGGTAATTTTACTTATTTAAGCGTTACTCTGCAGTGACAATTATTCATCAATTTTCTTCGTCAAAACTATATCACATCAGGACGTGTGGAATTTTTTTTCTCAAAATTCCAACATTGTCCATATTCAACTTTGTAAGTCCAAACACAAGATTCTTGGTTCAATAATAACATTTATCATTCCCTTTACTGCTTGGCCAGAGACATTGACTTTGAGTCGACTTAAGTTCATCTCGTGATACTAACCTCATATAAGGAGGAGACGAATTCTCTATTGAATAGTGTTTCGCCTCCTATATTTCCACTCGACCCAACTACAGTCGTTCAATGAACACTGTGCCATGATTTAACTATAATCAAAGCCACATTGAATCTCAACAGTATTCTCAAGTGAAGGGAATGGTGTAAAGTTGTCGTATCGATATTCATTATTTGAACTTAGTTATATTAACCAACAGAAAACTATCGAGTGAGTCATTTCATTGTTATCCAATAACTATAGTATGTAACACCTTGGTTCCCCAATAGCCATGAGTAATATACTGCCTAACATTTAGAGAGCGTTACATACGTTGTCCCAAGGGATGCATCGATCTTTACTCTAAATACATCTATATTTAAAACCTTATATTTATTTCTTATGATAAATCACTCATAATTACAATACATTTAACTACTATCGCAAAATATACCATTTATGATTGTTTTGTTAAATACACTTAAATTGAATAATTATTATTTATAATACATTATAACAAGTATATAACAAAAGGAAAACAACTTTTATTTCGAACAAGATTGATTATCGAATTAGATATATGTAACAAAATTATATAATTGCCCCTAGAGCATACCCATAACTCTATTAATCTCTCACTTGCTATTAGTGTCAATTATAGAATCTTATTCCAATATTTTCAATGGTTTCTTCAAAACTAATCGAGTCAGTCCCTTAGCAAAGGGACATGCTATTTTGTTTTAATTGTCTACTTTTTCAATCAACGCTCTCCGATGCTGATAAACTACTTTTATTATGTGGAACTATTCGGAGTATGTTTCTTAAATTCTAGTGAGCTTTTACATTGTTTTCATATAACAATGATGTGGTATTTTCAATATTTGGAATCATTCCTGGCTCAGCTATAAATTTATGCATTTATATTTATACATTGCTTTTATTGTGGCACAATTCAAGATGATGTACCTATCATTTTCACCGAATCAGCCATAACCTTTCGTTTAGAACATTTCCAACTTAAAGCTTAACTAAGGGTTGAATCATGAATTTGGTACTGCCATATTATACTTGTAACGACCCGCCGCTCTGACCGCCCCCAGTCGCTAATTAAACCAACTTGAGACATTCAAAATGACGTATTGTTATTCAGTTTATAGAGTTTAAACAGAATCAGCCACAGAATCACAGAATAATCATAATATTTCACATAAATGAATTTTTGTACATATATCAGAGCTTGTACAATGCATTAAATTTTTATACAGCGGAATATATCTTTAAGTACAAAAAATTCTTCGAAAAGCTAAAGTGAAGCAATTTCCCTCTCTCTCTAACTTCGATGCCCGAAAATCTTCAAGCTGTAAAATTACTCGGTCTGACCCGAGTATTACATTCAAAAGAAAATAATACACGGGTCAGTCTAATTCAAACTCAGTTATTAGTGCATAGAGGCAATAATAATTAAATAGCAATTAGACGAAAGTCAAAGATAAATTCACCTATCCGATACTTTAACAAGTAATCGGATAACGGTAAATATAACACTTAACAGTGTTAAACAATAACTCAGTTGATTCAAAATTATCAATGAGGATAGATGAAGGGATTATTGATGAAGATAATTTATTAAACAATCAAAATTTGCCTAAACGGCAATTAACAACAAAATCATCAAAATCGATTCAAAATATATTGAATTGGCAACATAAAATAAATTTCATCAGAAAGAAAACATCAATTAAAACATTAGATTTGGTAGGGCTGCAGTACACACCCGCGTATACGGCCTCGCCACATTTTAAAATGTTAACTTCGTGTGGCTGCAGTTCACGCTTGCGTGCACTGCCTCGCCACTACAACATGTGAAATCATCACAACAGAGAATACTATCAGAAATCAAAGCTGCAGAGGTCAAGTCAGTGACTCAACGCAGCTGCAACATGGTCAAAACCAAGACAACAAATATGCAACATTTCATATAACAACGCCACTATCTCAACATTCAGAGTATCATCGACACAGTAAACTACAAGTATTCACAAGCTAATGCAAATTCCAGCTACAAATGAGCAAGTGTATTTGCATATTAATTATGCAAACACAGGTTGCAATGAAGACTACCCACTGTTCAATGCATTCAAAGTCAGAGATTTAAAACAACTGAATACAATGGTAAGGCACAGCAAATACAAGTGCAAGGATGTGTGCATAAATGGATGCAGACCTCTCAAGATTCACAATGTGCACAAAACAATTTCATCAAAGTGCAGACAAGATGAAATCAGTGCCAACAGTAATGGCAGAAACTCCGTCAAGTCGTGGTTCAAACTCCAAAATACAAACAGTCTCACATATAAAACTGGGAAGCAGAGCAACAATATACAAAGGCCAGAATGAAATGCAAGGCCATATGAAGTTCAACAGTATACTAAAGTGGACAGGGAAGGCAACTGCAAAATCAAAGCAGCAGTTTTGAACAAAGATGGTTAAAGGGCGAAGTCACCTTATAATGCAACTTAAACCAACTGTCTCAAAATCAACTTGTAACCAAACACATGAGAATTGACTCCGTGCAATACAAATAAAAACTACAGTCACCACAAGTATGCAAGGGCAACTGCAAAATAAAATGAAAATAACTAAATGCACTTGCAACTGAAACTGTCTCGAAGTGAGGAAACAAATATAAAGTCTAATGCAGACCCATATAAGTGCACATGTGTATATGTTAGAAGTGCTAACAAGTAAACAAGAATCAATGAATCAAATATGCATATACAGCCAAATGAAGTGAATGGCATATGTAATAAATGATCAATGGATAATGAAACAAAACAGGATGGACAAAAATCAGTGACAACTTCACAACAAAACTAATCAGACTTCAAACTAAGCAGTGAACCAGTAAATGGTGACTTCCACATAACAGAGACTTAAAGTTATGTTTGAATTTGTTTTAGAAAACTCAGGTCAAACCAGGGTTTAAAATTTATTTTAATTGAAATTTTAAAACTAATCTGTCGGTAAACAAATATATTAACCAAGATTAGAAACTAAAGCACAGAGAAGTCTCAGGTCTTAAACAACATGTTGTTATCCAGACATCTATATATATATACACACAGAGAAGATAAAGCATACTCATACAATCTTGTCAGGATGTAAAAGATTTATATGCTTAATTTTTAAAATGTTACTCGTTGCAATAAAATGAAGCTGCAAGTACAACTGGAATGCAAACTATATCAAACAGTGACAATATGGATGCAACAGGTATATGCAAGATAAGTTTCAACATGTTCAAAGTAGTGCATCATATATATACATACCTATGCAACAGTGCAGACTCGAAGAACATGAAGATCAAACCAATGAAGAAAACATTCTCATGTAACTAAAGAAGATTATATGATCAGAGGAAAGTCAAAACAACTAACCTAGACATTGGCATCAACACGAATGCAAATCGACTCCAACAAGTACAAATGCACAGAGCACCAGGCAAGACCAAAATATACATGCAGACTTGACTCAATTGAAAAAAAAAAGCAGTGCTGAACACAGATGACTCTAGTTCAAATAGCAGTTCAGCATGGATGAACTCGAAGCAACTAGACAAAGTGCATCATATATATACATACATATGCTACAGTGCAGACTCAAAGAAATTCAAAAACAGTGAAGCAACAGTGTGAACATCATTCTATAAAAATGAAGAAATTCAAAGTCATGGGTCATGGACAAAGTCAAGGGTATTTCAAAATTTAAAAGTCAAGTTTATCACAAATTTAAAGGCCAAAGTATAGATTTATAGCAGCAGTAAAATCGAACAAGGACAGAAGTACCACCAGAGGCAGTGGACAATATAGTCAAAATCGAACCAAATCAACACCATGTTCAAAGAATAGGCTGAACGAGTCAGAGACAAGATTGTCAAGAATCGAACAGCTCAAACCCGCGTGTATCAAGTATAAGGTTATACAAAATTGGAAAAAATTAAAGAAATCATTACAGCAAAATCATCTCAAGCATCTAAACAAAATCGAATGGCCGAAGCCCAATATAGACAAAATCATCAAAAATTTGAAGCAATGATAGCCCAGAAATTAAGCAACGAAAGTTTACGAATCAGAACAAGACAGAAATTATCAAAATTAGATTTAGATGTGAGTGATACAAAATCACTCACCTTCGTGTGAAGCGCTCCGATTGAAGGAGCCGCGAGCAAGGTGAAGGCATCATCAATCCACGGCAAGAAATCATCGGCGCTTCGAATTGGACGAGCCCTAATTTTTAGGGACGAAAGAGAATTCGTGGCCGCCATTATTTCGTTTTCTTTTATTTATTTATTTAGGGTTAGAACGAATGAAAGGAGAGGGTTTCAGGTATAAAAGAATAGGGGAGAGACGTGAATTTTGCGTGATTTAGGGCGTGATGGAAGGCACGAATTTGGCTGATAAGAGTAAGGCAGTATACTCTTTTTATTTTATGTTTATTTTTATATATATTTTTTTCTTTTCAATTTAAATTCAATTTGTTTTGCATAATTATTTTCTTTACTTTGTTTTGTTTAATTTTGTTGTTAAAATTTTAACTAGGTGTATTTCTTTATTTATTTTATATTGATTAAAATTTTATTCCTTTTTATTTTAAGCTAAAGAAAATGTTATTAAACTAACCATCCATTTATAAATTTACATAAATAATAATTCTTGTATCCAAATTATTTTTTCTAAGTCTTTAGTTCAAATTTTTAATACACATTCAATATTCAATTTCAACTTCAAAGTCAAATTCAAATTTAGTTCAACTTTTAAATAAATTAAATTCTAAAATTTAATCGCCAATTCATAGTTATATTAGGAATTCAATTTAAACCATCATTCAAATATCTAAAATTAATTAAATATTCTCAATTTAAATTGTTCAAAATTCAGGGTTGTTACAATCTTCCCCCCTTAAAAGAATTTCGTCCCGAAATTATAAGTTAGGAAAAACGATTGCTAAAATCTCACCGATATTTATACCCTACACAATTTTGCCAAGTTCCAAACTCACTAATAAATACAGGATTTATTCCTTTTATTTTATTTCATTAGCTTTATTCATCGATTTCTACAATCAAGACGCAAAAGTCTTTTACCAAAATTTTCGACTTACAAAACTCAGATTTTTAAACTTGAAATTCTTCATGCTAGATATTTACATATCATATCTTTTCCAAAGCTGTGTGCTTTCAAGATATTTTAAAAATCTTCTTCCTTAATTCATTTGGTTGGAATTATGTAATTCTAACTTCAGACTATTGATTTGCTATCTAAAGTTTGAAAATACTTGCTAACTCGAAGTTTAACAAGTCCATCGTCGTTCTCACAGACATTAGGCATACGCTGGCCAGGCGCAAGTCTAAATATCTCCAAGTACTAAATATACTTGTTTCAACTCCCAGTGAAAATACTTTTAAAATTCTTTTGAAAATGGATATGGAAAGCACGTTCCCCCATGGCTCACAGTTTACCCGGCGGTTACGCTACTATCCCAGTAGAATCGCTTGTAACTGTAGATTTCACATCTCTCTTGAATTTCGCCATGGTTGTTGCCTTAGATCGCGGTTCACACGGCGGTTACGCTACTATCCCAGTAGAATCGCTCGTGACCGTAGGCATCTCGCCCCTCAAATTACGCTTCGGCCTCTAGATCGCAGTTTACACGACGGTTGCGCCACTATCCCAGTGGAATCGCTTGTAACTGTAGGCATCACGCCCCACGAATTACGCCAGCATCAATTCACATAATCCCAACACGATGATCCATCGTGGGGGATTCCAGTCCCAATGGACATTCCACTAATGGAAATTCTACGTAGCTACGATTTCCAATGGACACTCCATCGAGTTCCAATCACCTTCACAAATAATAAATGGAAGGTACATTTCCATATCCTCAGTTTTAGAAGACATATGTCATATACATATAGTACTTCAATTCACATTTCGTACATATCATACCTATGTAAACCTACACAGGATTTTCATAATAATGACTTTCCAAACTGATAGTTTTCGATTTATTATATTCACATACATAAGTTACGAAAACTCAATTCACATTCATAACAAATAGAGGATTCCAAAATTTTCCATCTCGTTTTAAAATTTTCCTCTAAATCGACTTGAAAATTTAAGGTTATCTTAAACCTAATTCACATTCATAATCCAATTCATTATCGACTTCACATTCGATTTGGATTTCACGTTACATCGTCAATTCTCAACACATAATTGATGTCTACCGATATATAACCTCTAAGCTCGTACGTCTCAGAGAAGGGTGTTAAGCTAAAAGAATAAATTCTCCGCCACCAACAGATATATATTTAATAGAGATCAATTGCTATGTCATCAATTCACAATGCTAGACATACAATCCAAATCGACTATCCAAAATTCAAAACTCAACTTATATTGTTTTTGATGTCAAAGTTAAACTCAATTTAACTCAAGATTCAATCTTTTTGGAAAATATTCAAGTTGAACTGATCGTTCAAATTTCCCAAAAATATCTTTACAAGATATATATTATTTTCCAACTTAACCATTTGAAACAAATTTCAAATATTCATTTTTTTCAATTTATCTTTAAAAGATAAAATTTCAAACCTTTCATTTCATATTGGAAAACATTTCCATACTTATTTAATAAGTAATTCACAAGTTCATTTATTTTCAACACGGAAAATATTCAATATACTTGAATCAAAATTAAGTATATATTCCATTCTTTAAGGAAGGCGTTCTTTTAAACACATTTATTTGAGTGAAAACGAATGTTGCGTAAAACATCGTTACGACAACTCAAAATCTCTAGTATAGGGATTCGAATTTAAGATAGATATATAAATCCCAATACTATAAACAACATTTCCTTTCGGAAACCATTTACTATAACAACAGTGTTATAGTCCACCATTTCCATATTTCTCGAAAACGCCTATTTCAACAATGAATGTTGAAATCTATGTATTCGATACTTAATGCATTTTAAAACATCTTTAAAACCATTAAAATTTTCAATTTCAACTTAATTCATAGTTTGAATTCCTCATACTTTTCGTAATATTAGTTTTAAACCAATTTCAAACTTTTCAATATTAAGTTTTTCACTTAATTTAATTTTCCGCACGTTTAAATTCAAATTCATCACTGAATTTATTAAACCTATAATGGATTATCATGTTGAAACTTCAAATTTGAAATTTAAATTTCATTTGAACTTTGCATTTGCTTTCTATTTCAAAAATAATCAACTAGTTCTTTAGTAAGCCATTCATCAACTTGGTTCCATTAAATTTATATTTCCACATTAACCTCATTTCATAATATCACTTCCCTAAAACATATCCATTTTAGTTAATAATATATTCACTGTCCAAAATCGTGAATATACTTATTTAATCAATTCAGTGTTTCTACATTTTTTATTTAAAAGATTATCCAATGTCCAAAATCGTGCATAAAATTCCCAACCAACATTTACTATCGCAATATCTAACATAAAGGATAATTCGCTGTCCAAAATCACGAATAAATCTCCTTTAATAACTTCTATTTTTCATTATCAAATTCAATTTGGTTTCGAATTTATAAACAATCTTTACAAATTCCATTTCTATTTATAAACTTCGATTTATAAATCTTCTTTATTAATTCAATTCAATTTATATAACTCAATTATATATCAAAAGTCCATTTATAAGTTAAGTACTTATAATCCATTTATTTACTAAATCATTCTTCAAAACATTTGAAATCAATTTTCAAAAGAATTCAGAGTCAAATTCCCAAGTTATAGTTCAACAATTCTCTTGGTTATAACTAAATTGAAATGTTATTTTATTACCCAATTTATTATTTTGGAGATATTCAAAATATTGGATTTAAACCAATTCATTAATTCACTTCACTTATATTTTATTTTTCATAAGTCTCAATAATTCGATAATGGATTTTCGAATGAGAAACTAACGCAATCCTAAATTTAGAGAGGGAAATTTTCGAAAAAGATTTGAATTTTCAAAATAACCTTTATCTTTCAAAGAAAACAATTTCATACTTCTTTAGATTCGAAAAACATTTTCTTTAAAAGTGATTCTAGTAACTATTCATATTAAACATCATAAACTGAGTTTTGTATAAACCAAAGCTCTGATACCACTTTTGTAATGACCCCCCGCTCTGACCGCCCCCAGTCGGTAATTAAACCAACCTGAGACGTATAAAATGACGGATTGTTATTCAGTTTATAGAGTTTAAACAGAATCAGCCACAGAATCACAGAATAATCATAATATTTCACATAAATGAATTTTTGTACATATATCAGAGTTTGTACAATGCATTAAATTTTTATACAGCGGAATATATCTTTAAGTACAAAAAATTCTTCGAAAAGCTAAAGTGAAGCAATTTCCCTCTCTCTCTAACTTCGATGCTCGAAAATCTTCAAGCTGTAAAATTACTCGGTCTGACCCGAGTATTACACTCAAAAGAAAATAATACACGGGTCAGTCTAATTCAAACTCAGTTATTAGTGCATAGAGGCAATAATAATTAAATAGCAATTAGACGACAGTCAAAGATAAATTCACCTATCCGATCCTTTAACAAGTAATCGGATAACGGTAAATATAACACTTAACAGTGTTAAACAATAACTCAGTAGATTCAAAATTATCAATGAGGATAGATGAAGGGATTATTGATGAAGATAATTTATTAAACAATCAAAATTTGCCTAAACGGCAATTAACAACAAAATCATCAAAATCGATTCAAAATATATTGAATTGGCAACATAAAATAAATTTCATCAAAAAGAAAATATCAATTAAAACATTAGATTTGGTAGGGCTGCAGTACACACCCGCGTATACGGCCTCGCCACATTTTAAAATGTTAACTTCGTGTGGCTGCAGTTCACGCTTGCGTGCACTGCCTCGCCACTACAACGTGTGAAATCATCACAACAGAGAATACTATCAGAAATCAAAGCTGCAAAGGTCAAGTCAGTGACTCAACGCAGCTGCAACATGGTCAAAACCAAGACAACAAATATGCAACATTTCATATAACAACGCCACCGTCTCAACATTCAGAGTATCATCGACACAGTAAACTACAAGTATTCACAAGCTAATGCAAATTCCAGCTACGAATGAGCAAGTGTATTTGCATACTAATTATGCAAACACAGGTTGCAATGAAGACTACACACTGTTCAATGCATTCAAAGTCAAAGATTTAAAACAACTGAATACAATGGTAAGGCACAGCAAATACAAGTGCAAGGATGTGTGCATAAATGGATGCAGACCTCTCAAGATTCACAATGTGCACAAAACAATTTCATCAAAGTGCAGACAAGATGAAATCAGTGCCAACAGTAATGGCAGCAACTCCGTCAAGTCGTGGTTCAAACTCCAAAATACAAACAGTCTCACATATAAAACTGGGAAGCAGAGCAACAATATACAAAGGCCAGAACGAAATGCAAGGCCATATGAAGTTCAACAGTATACTAAAGTGGACAGGGAAGGCAACTGCAAAATCAAAGCAGCAGTTTTGAACAAAGATGGTTAAAGGACGAAGTCACCTTATAATGCAACTTAAACCAACTATCTCAAAATCAACTTGTAACCAAACACATGAGAATTGACTCAGTGCAATACAAATAAAAACTACAGTCACCACAAGTATGCAAGGGCAACTGCAAAATCAAATGAAAATAACTAAATGCACTTGCAACTGAAACTGTCTCGAAGTGAGGAAACAAATATAAAGTCTAATGCAGACCCATATAAGTGCACATGTGTATATGTTAGAAGTGCTAACAAGTAAACAAGAATCAATGAATCAAATATGCATATACAGGCAACTGAAGTGAATGGCATATGTAATAAATGAACGGTGGACAATGAAACAAAACAGGATGGACAAAAATCAGTGACAACTTCACAACAAAACTAATCAGACTTCAAACTAAGCAGTGAACCAGTAAATGGTGACTTCCACATAACAGAGACTTAAAGTTATGTTTGAATTTGTTTTAGAAAACTCAGGTCAAACCAGGGTTTAAAATTTATTTTAATTGAAATTTTAAAACTAATCTGTCGGTAAACAAATATATTAACCAAGACTAGAAACTAAAGCACAGAGAAGTCTCAGGTCTTAAACAACATGTTGTTATCCAGACATCTATATATATATACACACAGAGAAGATAAAGCATACTCATACAATCTTGTCAGGATGTAAAAGATTTATATGCTTAATTTTTAAAATGTTACTCACTGCAATAAAATGAAGCTGCAAGTACAACTGGAATGCTAACTATATCAAACAGTGACAATATGGATGCAACAGGTATATGCAAGATAAGTTTCAACATGTTCAAAGTAGTGCATCATATATATACATACCTATGCAACAGTGCAGACTCGAAGAACATGAAGATCAAACCAATGAAGAAAACATTCTCATGTAACTAGAGAAGATTATATGATCAGAGGAAAGTCAAAACAACTAACCTAGACATTGGCATCAACATGAATGCAAATCGACTACAACAAGTACAAATGCACAGAGCACTAGGCAAGACCAAAATATACATGCAGACTTGACTCAATTGAAAAAAAAAGAGCAGTGCTGAACACATATGACTCTAGTTCAAATAGCAGTTCAGCATGGATGAACTCGAAGCAACTAGACAAAGTGCATCATATATATACATACATATACAACAGTGCAGACTCAAAGAAATTCAAAAACAGTGAAGCAACAGTGTTTAACATCATTCTATAAAAATGAAGAAATTCAAAGTCATGGGTCATGGACAAAGTCAAGGGTATTTCAAAATTTAAAAGTCAAGTTTATCACAAATTTAAAGGCCAAAGTATAGTTTTATAGCAGCAGTAAAATCGAACAAGGACAGAAGTACCACCAGAGGCAGTGGACAATATAGTCAAAATCGAACCAAATCAACACCATGTTCAAAGAATAGGCTGAACGAGTCAGAGACAAGATTGTCAAGAATCGAACAGCTCAAACCCGCGTGTATCAAGTATCAGGTTATACAAAATTGGAAAAAATTAAAGAAATCATTACAGCAAAATCATCTCAAGCATCTAAAAAAAATCGAATGGCCGAAGCCCAATATAGACAAAATCATCAAAAATTTGAAGCAATAATAGCCCAGAAATTAAGCAACGAAAGTTTACGAATCAGAACAAGACAGAAATTATCAAAATTTGATTTAGATGTGAGTGATACAAAATCACTCACCTTCGTGTGAAGCGCTCCGATTGAAGGAGACGCTCGCAAGGTGAAGGCATCATCGATCCACGGCAAGAAATCATCGGCGCTTCGAATTGGACGAGCCCTAATTTTTGGGGACGAAAGAGAATTCGTGGCCGCCATTATTTCGTTTTCTTTTATTTATTTATTTAGGGTTAGAACGAATGAAAGGAGAGGGTTTCGGGTATAAAAGAATAGGGGAGAGACGTGAATTTTGCATGATTTAGGGCGTGATGGAAGGCACGAATTTGGCTGATAAGAGTAAGGCAGTATACTCTTTTTATTTTATGTTTATTTTTATATATATATTTTTCTTTTCAATTTAAATTCAATTTGTTTTGCATAATTATTTTCTTTACTTTGTTTTGTTTAATTTTGTTGTTAAAATTTTAACTAGGTGTATTTCTTTATTTATTTTATATTGATTAAAATTTTATTCCTTTTTATTTTAAGCTAAAGAAAATGTTATTAAACTAACCATCCATTTATAAATTTACATAAATAATAATTCTTGTATCCAAATTATTTTTTCTAAGTCTTTAGTTCAAATTTTAAATACACATTCAATATTCAATTTCAACTTCAAAGTCAAATTCAAATTTAGTTCAACTTTTAAATAAATTAAATTCTAAAATTTAATCGCCAATTCATAGTTATATTAGGAATTCAATTTAAACCATCATTCAAATATCTAAAATTAATTAAATATTCTCAATTTAAATTGTTCAAAATTCAGGGTTGTTACAATCTTCCCCCCTTAAAAGAATTTCGTCCCGAAATTATAAGTTAGGAAAAACGATTGCTAAAATCTCACCGATATTTATACCCTACACAATTTTGCCAAGTTCCAAACTCACTAATAAATACAGGATTTATTACTTTTATTTTATTTCATTAGCTTTATTCATCGATTTCTACAATCAAGACGCAAAAGTCTTTTACCAAAATTTTCGACTTACAAAACTCAGATTTTTAAACTTGAAATTCTTCATGCTAGATATTTACATATCATATCTTTTCCAAAGCTGTGTGCTTTCAAGATATTTTAAAAATCTTCTTCCTTAATTCATTAGGTTGGAATTATGTAATTCTAATTTCAGACTATTGATTTGCTATCTAAAGTTTGAAAATACTTGCTAACTCGAAGTTTAACAAGTCCATCGTCGTTCTCACAGACATTAGGCATACGCTGGCCAGGCGCAAGTCTAAAAATCTCCAAGTACTAAATATACTTGTTTCAACTCCCAGTGAAAATACTTTTAAAATTCTTTTGAAAATGGATATGGAAAGCACATTCCCCCATGGATCACAGTTTACCCGGCGGTTACGCTACTATCCCAGTAGAATCGCTTGTAACTGTAGATTTCACATCTCTCTTGAATTTCGCCATGGTTGTTGCCTTAGATCGCGGTTCACACGGCGGTTACGCTACTATCCCAGTAGAATCGCTCGTGACCGTAGGCATCTCGCCCCTCAAATTACGCTTCGGCCTCTAGATCGCAGTTTACACGACGGTTGCGCCACTATCCCAGTGGAATCGCTTGTAACTGTAGGCATCACGCCCCACGAATTACGCCAGCATCAATTCACATAATCCCAACACGATGATCCATCGTGGGGGATTCCAGTCCCAATGGACATTCCACTAATGGAAATTCTACGTAGCTATGATTTCCAATGGACACTCCACCGAGTTCCAATCACCTTCACAAATAATAAATGGAAGGTACATTTCCATATCCTCAGTTTTAGAAGACATATGTCATATACATATAGTACTTCATTTCACATTTCGTACATATCATACCTATGTAAACCTACACAGGATTTTCATAATAATAACTTTCCAAACTGATAGTTTTCGATTTATTATATTCACATACATAAGTTACGAAAACTCAATTCACATTCATAACAAATAGAGGATTCCAAAATTTTCCATCTCGTTTTAAAATTTTCCTCTAAATCGACTTGAAAATTTAAGGTTATCTCAAACCTAATTCACATTCATAATCCAATTCATTATCGACTTCACATTCGATTTGGATTTCACGTTACATCGTCAATTCTCAACACATAATTGATGTCTACCGATATATAACCTCTAAGCTCGTACGTCTCAGAGAAGGGTGTTAAGCTAAAAGAATAAATTCTCCGCCACCAACAGATATATATTTAATAGAGATCAATTGCTATGTCATCAATTCACAATGCTAGACATACAATCCAAATCGACTATCCAAAATTCAAAACTCAACTTATATTGTTTTTGATGTCAAAGTTAAACTCAATTTAACTCAAGATTCAATCTTTTTGGAAAATATTCAAGTTGAACTGATCGTTCAAATTTCCCAAAAATATCTTTACAAGATATATATTATTTTCCAACTTAACCATTTGAAACAAATTTCAAATATTCATTTTTTTCAATTTATCTTTAAAAGATAAAATTTCAAACCTTTCATTTCATATTGGAAAACATTTCCATACTTATTTAATAAGTAATTCACAAGTTCATTTATTTTCAACACGGAAAATATTCAATATACTTGAATCAAAATTAAGTATATATTCCATTCTTTAAGGAAGGCGTTCTTTTAAACACATTTATTTGAGTGAAAACGAATGTTGCGTAAAACATCGTTACGAAAACTCAAAATCTCTAGTATAGGGATTCGAATTTAAGATAGATATATATATCCCAATACTATAAACAACATTTCCTTTCGGAAACCATTTACTACAACAACAGTGTTATAGTCCACCATTTCCATATTTCTCGAAAACGCCTATTTCAACAATGAATGTTGAAATCTATGTATTCGATACTTAATGCATTTTAAAACATCTTTAAAACCATTAAAATTTTTCAATTTCAACTTAATTCATAGTTTGAATTCCTCATACTTTTCGTAATATTAGTTTTAAACCAATTTCAAACTTTTCAATATTAAGTTTTTGACTTAATTTAATTTTCCGCACGTTTAAATTCAAATTCATCACTGAATTTATTAAACCTATAATGGATTATCATGTTGAAACTTCAAATTTGAAATTTAAATTTCATTTGAACTTTGCATTTGCTTTCTATTTCAAAAATAATCAACTAGTTCTTTAGTAAGCCATTCATCAACTTGGTTCCATTAAATTTATATTTCCACATTAACCTCATTTCATAATATCACTTCCCTAAAACATATCCATTTTAGTTAATAATATATTCACTGTCCAAAATCGTGAATATACTTATTTAATCAATTCAGTGTTTCTACATTTTTTATTTAAAAGATTATCCAATGTCCAAAATCGTGCATAAAATTCCCAACCAACATTTACTATCGCAATATCTAACATAAAGGATAATTCGCTGTCCAAAATCACGAATAAATCTCCTTTAATAACTTCTATTTTTCATTATCAAATTCAATTTGGTTTCGAATTTATAAACAATCTTTACAAATTCCATTTCTATTTATAAACTTCGATTTATAAATCTTCTTTATTAATTCAATTCAATTTATATAACTCAATTATATATCAAAAGTCCATTTATAAGTTAAGTACTTATAATCCATTTATTTACTAAATCATTCTTCAAAACATTTGAAATCAATTTTCAAAAGAATTCAGAGTCAAATTCCCAAGTTATAGTTCAACAATTCTCTTGGTTATAACTAAATTGAAATGTTATTTTATTACCCAATTTATTATTTTGGAGATATTCAAAATATTGGATTTAAACCAATTCATTAATTCACTTCACTTATATTTTATTTTTCATAAGTCTCAATAATTCGATAATGGATTTTCGAATGAGAAACTATCGCAATCCTAAATTTAGAGAGGGAAATTTCCGAAAAAGATTTGAATTTTCAAAATAAATTTTATCTTTCAAAGAAAAAAATTTCATACTTCTTTAGATTCGAAAAACATTTTCTTTAAAAGTGATTCTAGTAACTATTCATATTAAACATCATATACTGAGCTTTGTATAAACCAAAGCTCTGATACCACTTTTGTAACGACCCGCCGCTCTGACCGCCCCCAGTCGGTAATTAAACCAACTTGAGACGTTCAAAATGACGGATTGTTATTCAGTTTATAGAGTTTAAACAGAATCAGCCACAGAATCACAGAATAATCATAATATTTCACATAAATGAATTTTTGTACATATATCAGAGCTTGTACAATGCATTAAATTTTTATACAGCGGAATATATCTTTAAGTACAAAAAATTCTTCGAAAAGCTAAAGTGAAGCAATTTCCCTCTCTCTCTCTAACTTCGATGCCCGAAAATCTTCAAGCTGTAAAATTACTCGGTCTGACCCGAGTATTACATTCAAAAGAAAATAATACACGGATCAGTCTAATTCAAACTCAGTTATTAGTGCATAGAGGCAATAATAATTAAATAGCAATTAGACGACAGTCAAAGATAAATTCACCTATCCGATAATTTAACAAGTAATCGGATAACGGTAAATATAACACTTAACTGTGTTAAACAATAACTCAGTAGATTCAAAATTATCAATGAGGATAGATGAAGGGATTATTGATGAAGATAATTTATTAAACAATCAAAATTTGCCTAAACGGCAATTAACAACAAAATCATCAAAATCGATTCAAAATATATTGAATTGGCAACATAAAATAAATTTCATCAAAAAGAAAACATCAATTAAAACATTAGATTTGGTAGGGCTGCAGTACACACCCGCGTATACGGCCTCGCCACATTTTAAAATGTTAACTTCGTGTGGCTGCAGTTCACGCTTGCGTGCACTGCCTCGCCACTACAACGTGTGAAATCATCACAACAGAGAATACTATCAGAAATCAAAGCTGCAAAGGTCAAGTCAGTGACTCAACGCAGCTGCAACATGGTCAAAACCAAGACAACAAATATGCAACATTTCATATAACAACGCCACTGTCTCAACATTCAGAGTATCATCGACACAGTAAACTACAAGTATTCACAAGCTAATGCAAATTCCAGCTACGAATGAGCAAGTGTATTTGCATATTAATTATGCAAACACAGGTTGCAATGAAGATTACACACTGTTCAATGCATTCAAAGTCAGAGATTTAAAACAACTGAATACAATGGTAAGGCACAGCAAATACAAGTGCAAGGATGTGTGCATAAATGGATGCAGACCTCTCAAGATTCACAATGTGCACAAAACAATTTCTTCAAAGTGCAGACAAGATGAAATCAGTGCCAACAGTAATGGCAGCAACTCCGTCAAGTCGTGGTTCAAACTCCAAAATACAAACAGTCTCACATATAAAACTGGGAAGCAGAGCAACAATATACAAAGGCCAGAACGAAATGCAAGGCCATATGAAGTTTAACAGTGTACTAAAGTGGACAGGGAAGGCAACTGCAAAATCAAAGCAGCAGTTTTGAACAAAGATGGTTAAAGGACGAAGTCACCTTATAATGCAACTTAAACCAACTGTCTCAAAATCAACTTGTAACCAAACACATGAGAATTGACTCTGTGCAATACAAATAAAAACTACAGTCACCACAAGTATGCAAGGGCAACTGCAAAATCAAATGAAAATAACTAAATGCACTTGCAACTGAAACTGTCTCGAAGTGAGGAAACAAATATAAAGTCTAATGCAGACCCGTATAAGTGCACATGTGTATATGTTAGAAGTGCTAACAAGTAAACAAGAATCAATGAATCAAATATGCATATACAGGCAACTGAAGTGAATGGCATATGTAATAAATGATCAGTGGACAATGAAACAAAACAGGATGGACAAAAATCAGTGACAACTTCACAACAAAACTAATCAGACTTCAAACTAAGCAGTGAACCAGTAAATGGTGACTTCCACATAACAGAGACTTAAAGTTATGTTTGAATTTGTTTTAGAAAACTCAGGTCAAACCAGGGTTTAAAATTTATTTTAATTGAAATTTTAAAACTAATCTGTCGGTAAACAAATATATTAACCAAGACTAGAAACTAAAGCACAGAGAAGTCTCAGGTCTTAAACAACATGTTGTTATCCAGACATCTATATATATATACACACAGAGAAGATAAAGCATACTCATACAATCTTGTCAGGATGTAAAAGATTTATATGCTTAATTTTTAAAATGTTACTCACTGCAATAAAATGAAGTTGCAAGTACAACTGGAATGCAAACTATATCAAACAGTGACAATATGGATGCAACAGGTATATGCAAGATAAGTTTCAACATGTTCAAAGTAGTGCATCATATATATACATACCTATGCAACAGTGCATACTCGAAGAACATGAAGATCAAACCAATGAAGAAAACATTCTCATGTAACTAGAGAAGATTATATGATCAGAGGAAAGTCAAAACAACTAACCTAGACATTGGCATCAACACGAATGCAAATCGACTCCAACAAGTACAAATGCACAGAGCACCAGGCAAGACCAAAATATACATGCAGACTTGACACAATTGAAAAAAAAAGAGCAGTGCTGAACACAGATGACTCTAGTTCAAATAGCAGTTCAGCATGGATGAACTCGAAGCAACTAGACAAAGTGCATCATATATATACATACATATGCTACAGTGCAAACTCAAAGAAATTCAAAAACAGTGAAGCAGCAGTGTGAACATCATTCTACAAAAATGAAAAAATTCAAAGTCATGGGTCATGGACAAAGTCAAGGGTATTTCAAAATTTAAAAGTCAAGTTTATCACAAATTTAAAGGCCAAAGTATAGTTTTATAGCAGCAGTAAAATCGAACAAGGACAGAAGTACCACCAGAGGCAGTGGACAATATAGTCAAAATTGAACCAAATCAACACCATGTTCAAAGAATAGGCTGAACGAGTCAGAGACAAGATTGTCAAGAATCGAACAGCTCAAACCCACGTGTATCAAGTATCAGGTTATACAAAATTGGAAAAAATTAAAGAAATCATTACAGCAAAATCATCTCAAGCATCTAAACAAAATCGAATGGCCGAAGCCCAATATAGACAAAATCATCAAAAATTTGAAGCAATGATAGCCTAGAAATTGAGCAACGAAAGTTTACGAATCAGAACAAGACATAAATTATCAAAATTTGATTTAGATGTGAGGGATATAAAATCACTCACCTTCGTGTGAAGCGCTCCGATTGAAGGAGTCGCGAGCAAGGTGAAGGCATCATCGATCCACGGCAAGAAATCATCGGCGCTTCGAAATGGACGAGCCCTAATTTTTGGGGACGAAAGAGAATTCATGGCCGCCATTATTTCGTTATTTTTTTATTTGGGGTTAGAACGAATGAAAGGAGAGGGTTTCGGGTATAAAAGAATAGGGGAGAGACGTGAATTTTGCATGATTTAGGGCGTGATGGAAGGCACGAATTTGGCTGATAAGAGTAAGGCAGTATACTCTTTTTATTTTATGTTTATTTTTATATATATATTTTTCTTTTCAATTTAAATTCAATTTGTTTTGCATAATTATTTTCTTTACTTTGTTTTGTTTAATTTTGTTGTTAAAATTTTAACTAGGTGTATTTCTTTATTTATTTTATATTGATTAAAATTTTATTCCTTTTTATTTTAAGCTAAAGAAAATGTTATTAAACTAACCATCCATTTATAAATTTACATAAATAATAATTCTTGTATCCAAATTATTTTTTCTAAGTCTTTAGTTCAAATTTTAAATACACATTCAATATTCAATTTCAACTTCAAAGTCAAATTCAAATTTAGTTCAACTTTTAAATAAATTAAATTCTAAAATTTAATCGCCAGTTCATAGTTATATTAGGAATTCAACTTAAACCATCATTCAAATATCTAAAATTAATTAAATATTCTCAATTTAAATTGTTCAAAATACAGGGTTGTTACAATACTCAATATCACTTATGAAGTTTGAGGCTGAATACTTCTTTATAAGGAGTTCGTTGTTTCTGTAAAAAATTCTCTATTATTTTGTAAATACTTGAGAACGCTTTATGATACCATTTAAATCTTAATTTGGGTTGATATTTATTTCATGCATTAAATATATAAGCTATTTACGATAATGTAGATAATATAATATGTGTGATAATTCCCATTGCCAATGCATAAGGATACATGTTCCACATTGGACATTTTAACAAGGTGCATTTGCATATCATTTGGGACATCCCCAACATCTTTTAAACTTATTATAAAAGATATAATTTACAAATCTAATATCAACTATTAAATAACCAAACCTGTATGATTTTAACATATGTACATTGTTAATAATCAGCAGTATGTCCTTTACTTTTAGTTTAGAAATATATATGTACCTTTTAATATTATTACTTATGGGCACATGCCTCTTCTGCATTTTGATTAAAAATCAAATTACTTGATATTTCTATGGAAATACTTGTTCAACTTAGATACTTGTCGGACGATGCTTTCATGTGATCCTTTCTTGGATTATATCCTAAAACCCACAAACTCAATATTGTCTCACAAACTTCGAGACATTTTGGTTGTTGTGTGCAAATAATCTATTCTAAATTTGTAACATCCCAGAATTTTTAACAATATCAATTTAAGAATCTGTATTAAGATTAAAATGAAATTGATATTTTTGTTAATAATAATTCAAATTGATTTAATGATCTTATTTAATAATTATTTAATTAGTTATTTTATCTTCTAAAAATAATAATTTGGTTTTTATTTATAATATAAATATATGGTTTATTTTGAAAGTAGATTAGCTTTGTTCTAAATTTAATAAATAAAACATATTTTTCTAATTCTTATTATTTGTAGTAATTTGGAAAATTAGTTTTTTTTATTTAATATTAGCTTTTCAAAGTTATTAAATAAATAAATCTTGGTATGAATTTAATAAATGAATCATGATTTAAAATTCTAATATATACATTAATAATTTGGAAATTTTGATTTAAATTTATACTGAGTTTTCAAAGCTATTTAATAAATAAGTATGTGATTTTAAAATTGGTAAGAAAAATGTTTAAATGTTTAAAATAATTTTGGTTTGAGTTTTAAATTTAAAATGAATTGACAAAAAGGTTTGTTTTGGTTTCTTTTTAAAATATAGCAATAAAATAAGTAATTCATTAATAAAGACAAAATTTCTTTTAAAATGATTTTAAATTAATAATGAGTCATTTCTAAAAATATTATTAATAGTGTATTGTTTTACAAATAAATTTTGAATAAAAATAGCTTTTGTTATTTCAAGTTTAATTTGTATTCATAACTTGATTTTAAAATATTAGATTTTTAATTTAAATTTAAAATCCAAAGTATAGATTTTTAATTGTTTTAAATTTTTATATGTATAAGCTTTATTTATAAGTATAGTATGTTTTTATTTTCTTTTATAAATTTATATACATATTGAATATTAACTAACAAATTAAATTTGGCTTAATACATACATTAACATACATATTAACCTTTAATTTTAAATACTAATTTCTCTAAAAGGACAAGTGTTGATCTCTTAAAACTTCATTAAACAAATGTTAGAATGATAAACATTCAACATGACAAATGTTGAATATTTTATACAAGTGTCATTTGGTTTTAATTTTTCTTTTATTTTATTTAATCTGAAAATAACCTATATAAGAATACATTCATTCATTCCCACCCTTTTTTCTCATTTCCTAAATCAAAAGAAAACTTCTAAAACACCTCTTCAAAAAAAATCAAACCTGCATATTCAATTCCTGTACAAATCTAAAATCAGTAAACTCCTCTTATCCAAAACAATTCAAATACCTGTACAAATCCAAAGAAAGTCTACGTATTAAAAATCAAATCTACATCATCGTTTTCTCTGCAATCTGGAACTTTGGGGTTGTCTGCATATCTTCAAAATGAAGCCTATTCAAACTGCATGCAAGTAATTTTGATCAGGAAGCATAGGCATTCTAGTTTCAACAGCATGCAAACAGTTTTACAATCTGCAATCTAGAAGTGCAGTAGTTTTTAGATCAAGCAAAATTCAAAAGCATTTTTTATAGAGGCATGTAAACCTGCATTTTAATCTGCAAATTCAAAAAAAAAAATCTTCAATCAGAGGCTCTGCTACCTTTAAAATCTGTGAGTAACTTTTTAAATTTAGAAGTTAAAAATAGGTTGCATGCTAGTATGTTTTGATAAATGAGTATTGTTTGTGTATTATTGAAAGTCTGATGTGAAGATGTTATGTGTGCATGCTGTTTTTTTTCTTTTTATTTATTTGCCTTGTTTGCGCAAAAAATGGGCAAACACCCCAAAGTCGTACGATTTAGTTGATTATATGTTGTTCTTAGCGATTTGGGTGATTTATGCAAATATGTAAAAAGCAGGGACTAAACTGTAAAAGACACACAGATTTATAGTGGTTCGGCCAGAACGTGCCTACGTCCACTTTATATGTTATTCTCTCTTTTCTTCCAGATTACAAGTACAAAGCTTTGTATATAAGTATACGAAAGTTGTTTGAAAGTTCCTTCCGTGCCTGAGCTCTCAAACTTGTCCCTCATTGTTGTACCCCTGCCCCTCTATTTATAGAGTGAGGCTGGGGGTAGAGGTCCTGGATGTATATAGCTGCTGGTGGGCCTGGGCTGATGCTATCTGGCCTGGCAACGTTGGTTCGGTGATGCATGGAAGTGGATTGGTCCGGTAGAGGTTGGTCCGGTGGTGGCCTCCTTGCATTTGTTCCGGTGTTGACACTTTGGTTTGGTTCGGTAGACACATGGAGCAGGATGGTTCGGTGAAGGGGACGTAGCTTGGTTCGGTGGTGAGTGTATGAAGCTCGGTCCGGCTATGTAGAGGGGAGATGGTTCGGCAGTGTTGGGAATGCCGAATGAACAGTGCCGAATGAGCTCTTAGCCTAGATCTGTCGAATGACTCTGGTGATGATTACCGAATGAACCTTATGTTGTAGATGCCGAATGGACTCTCGCATTGTTTTACCGAATGAACTTTTATATTTGAACCTTGAGTGAAATCCTAGACTTATATACGCTTGCTGGCTGCTTCTTCTTGGTGCGGTCGTGGTGGAAATGCACACAACATTGATATTCCAGTTTTGACCAAAAATGGGATAACACGCCTATTCTGTCTTGATTTTCCAGGCACTGTAATTCATTAAATACTTATCTCTTAATTTTAATCTCTGATAGAATGAAAATTTATAAAGTGAAGTTGTTGACTGTCTGGAGTAAATATTTAAAACTTTAAGTAAGTTAAAACATAAGTAGCTGTTACTGGAGAAAAAAAAACAGAATAACATCAATGCATGTTGATTTTTAACTTAATCCAAACCTATAAATTTTGTAATTTAGTATCTTAAATCAATAGCATTAACAAAAACTTGATTTTTAAATCAAGAATTAGGAGTTTTAGGTATAAGTTTAAGTTACAGTAGGATATTGAACTGGAATGGGTTTAATAGCAAATTCTTGTGATTTTTGAATTGGGAGGTCTCGGGTTTCTTCTTGGTAATAGAGGAGTGTTTGTTGAAGCTAGGAAAAATCATTAATGGCGATGAAATTTATTGAGGAAGGTGCAGTTTTGAAATTTATTTTTAAACCCTAGTTTTAATGGGTTTTAAAGAATCGGCCATTTCGGTTTGTATAAGTGATCGAGTGTTAAGATGTTTGGGGGATCAGTAGTTGGTGTGTAGTTGAAGTTAAGGCCGAAGGGGTTGATCATATGGTGGTCGGAGCGGTAAAGACTTGCCGTTGACAAGTTTGAAGGGGTGAAACCTGACTTTTGTTTTTCGGTTTGGGAATTTGCGTTTGAATTTGATTTCTTGGGTGGAAGTTCATTTTGATGTTAGTGATGTGTTATAGTGATGGCTCCTGATGTGTAGCGATCATCAGCGGATCTATGGTGGCTGGAGTCGCCGTGCATATGCACGGTGATGAGATGTCTGATGATGTTTTGGGTTTAGTTTGGTTGTAGGTGAGTTCTTGAGATTGCTTGAAGTTTTTGGGAAATTGACTCGGGAAAGATACGTTGTAAACTCGAAGTAATTTTAGGGGTTCTCGAGTTGTTCTGTATATTTTTAGGTTTACAGAAACCTATAAAATCTGTGTTTAAAATTTTTAAAATCTGAAGTTTTTTTTTATGTTTAAGGAAAGTTTAAACCAAGTTTTTAAATTCAAGTTTAAATTTTACAATTTAAGTTAAGTTTAAAATCTCGGTTTAAATAAAAGAAAGAAAATAAAAATAAGTTTTAAAACATGAACTTATTTAATTATTTTATTTTGGTAAAGTAGTTTAACTTTTAAAAATGAAGTTTTTAAAATATGAGCAAGATTTGAAATTTAATTTAAATATGGAATTCTTAACTCCAGTTTTTAAAGTAGAAGAAGATTTAAATTTGAAAGATTTAAACTAAATGTACATTAAAGTTATTGAAATTTTGAAATGAATTTAGTTTTCAAAATTCTTATGAATTTCATTTCTAAGGCAAACACTTGTTTGTCTTGAAATTTTAAAAGTTATAAATTGTTTTAACATTGATTAAGTTTAAATTATTTTCATTTTAAATCATGTATTTAAAATGAAATTTAAAAGTAATTTCAAAAGTACTTTGTTGCAAATAATTTTTTTAAAACATAATTAAGAAATGTTTAATCTTAAATTAAGTTAAGATTATGTTTTGAAATTTAATTTATTAATAGAGTAATTAAGGAATAATTTATTTATTTAATTGATTAAGGTTTAATAAATATTGATTAAGGGTTAATCAATTTGAAATTTAAGATCATTAATTAGATTATTAATTAATAATTAAAGATTTCTTAATTAAGTGATTAAGTTTTAATCAAGGTTAATTAATTGAATAATTAAGAGTTAATTAAGTGATAATTAACACTTGATTAGTTAAATAATTAAACTTTAATTAATGGATAATTAAAGATAATTTAATTTGTAATTAATCTAAGTTAATTACTTAATGAAAAATAATTAGAGAATGGTTACTGAAGGTCATTAACCAGGATTATTTAATAATTAATTAATATGGTTAATTTTTAGTAATTAATTAGATTAATTAATTTAATAATAATCATTTGTGAATTGTTGAGTGTAATTACTTAATGAAGTAATTGAGGAATTAATTACTTAAGGTAATTAATTTTGTAAAATGGGATTGTTTAATTTAATTAATTAAGTTTAATTAATTTTAAACATTTGACGTTTTAAAGATAATTACTTTATGTAATTAATGATTTGGAAATTACTTGGTGAAGTAATTGATTGATAATTACATGTTTTAATTAATTAATGATGTTTAAGAATGAAGTAATTTGGAATATAATTACTTAGAAAGTAATCAAGGGATTAATTAAGAAATTAATCAAGGAATAATTAATTTGTTTTAATGAAGTAATTAATTTAGTTAATTAGTGAATATAGTTAATCAAGAGGAATGATTAATAATTATGAGTTAATTACTTAAGGTAATTAATTTAAGAAGATAATTAATTTAATATAATTAAGGATGATTAATTATTATAATTAATGATGTAATTAAAAGATTGATTAATTATGGTTAATTAATCAATGATAAGTAATTGAAGGTAATTAATTAATGTAATTAATTAAGGATTAATGTAATTAATTATAGTTAATTAATTAATGGAAGTAATTAAATGTTAATTACTGTTTTTTGGTTGAGAATAATTAATTTATGAAATTAATTAAGGATAATTACATGGATGTAATTAAGGATAACTAATCAAGAGTGATTAATTAAGGTGATTAATTTTGAATGATTAATTAATTGATTGCAATCAATTAAATGGTTGAATAAGCAAGATTTATATTGGTGAAGTAATTAATTTAATTTATTTTAAATTAATTAAAGATGGAGTAATTAATTTAATTCACTTTAAATTAATTAGAGATTGAGATAGTTAATTTAATTCATTTTAAATTAATTACATTATGATTAAGTAAATCTTTGCTTATGTATGAATGGATGACATTGATTGTTTTAAATGATTTGAATCTCAGAAATGAGATAGGTAATGTTGTGTGGTATAAATGCTTTGGTTGAATTGTGATATGGATTATCTATTTTGATATTGATAATGTGGATTACCTATTTATTTGATAATGTGGATTATCAATTGTGGTTTGTGAGTTATCTATCTTTGTGTATATAGATAATCGAATTGTTTTAAACTTTAAAACAACTTGGACCTAAAAGACACGCTTTGGATTTCGATGAGACCGGGATCAGGTTTCCATATTTGGATATCCGAAAACCACATCGATCCAAATTTACGATAGGTCGTGAATCTTATGTGAAGAGTGAAGACTCGATGTGTAAGGACTATTCGTCAGTATAACTCTGAGGGTGATTCCGTGATGAGTTTGACGGAAATAGTACTTACAGGTTCGAGATGGTGATTCAGAGTGCAATGATTATCGTCGTTAACTCTGAGGATGATTCCAAAATGAGTGTAACGAGATAATGCCTTCGGTTTCGTTCGAACCCAGAACGAACTTGTATGGATTGAATGCTTTCGGAACATCGTCAGGTGGACGATGAGCATTCTAAGTGATATATCATATAAAGGTAATCGTAGCCTCATGCCCCATCAACCGGGAATGGCTAAAACAGGTGAGGTGCAGCAAGGTTAAGTGGGTCATGCTCAAGTAGGACGAGATTTCCCCCTGTCTAGAGGTCCCTTTATATTCGGCTGTGTGGGCGGTTGCTAGCTACAACCGTGGGGTTGTCTTGTTCGGAACTGTTCAGTAAGGAATGGTTCCGGCCTTGTGTTGCAGGGGAGTGGGCGTATTTCTCGGTACGGAGATCTAGGCCACGTACTGTGACGGGCGGTACCCCAGTAGCCCTGCCATTGTATGGAATCCAAAATCCAATAAGTGCCAACGGTTTTGATTGTATTACCCACTTTTGTGGTAGTAGCTGGGATTCAATAAATGTAACAATTTCGGCTATTTCATATTTACTTGAAAACCCTAGACACTATTATAATATCACTGGATTTCCTATCAAATGTTTTGGTTAGCGTAAGGTAAATTTTTTTCCATGTTTATGTGTGGGAAGTCTTACGTGATACCTTTCTTTTCAAAAGATTTTTGAAAATTAAGCAACCTTAGCCTGTTACTCACACCAGACCCATGTTTGACCCAGAGTTTATCTTCTGTTTTCTTAAACTCTTGGGTACTCAAATTTTTACGAGTAGCTAAGGGATTCAGGTTAGCTTTGATGATTTGTGGAGAAGCAATAGAGCAGGAGGCTTCTGCGTGTAGATATATAGTATTCCGTCGTGTAGATTTTTCTGAGTAGATTCTTGTACTGTATTGAGTTGTATAACTAGACAGGTGATTATAACTGTCTAGTATGTGATGAATGATCTGTGTAACTCTGATAATGGTTGTAAAACTATGTAATATTTATGTTATTAATATAATTTATTCGTTCCACTGTTTAGATTCTGATATTGTTTCTTCTTTCTCTTCTTTCTTTTCTCTTTTCTATCCCTTTCTTTCTTATTAATGATTCATCATTCAGTGGAGACGGATGGCGGGTCATTACAGTGGTATCAGAGCATTAGGTTGAGTGAATACCCAGGCTTTGTAGTGGTGTCTATCTTGAGAAAGCGTATTTGTATTTTGATATATATATATATATATATATATATATATATATATATATATATATATATATATTTCTACCTATTTGTTGGGTTACCCGTACAGGTTTTCCAATATAAGTTATAATGGTAGATGGGGTAGTGGTGTGTATAACACGACTATCATTGGTTGGAGATTGAATGTTTGAGGTTGGAAGTGTATTTGTCGAGACTGTAGACCTAATACCGTCTCGAGTGAATATTGCTGTGATGAAGGATTTCATCGATCTGAAGGAAACCCGTTAAGGTTAGGAGTCCATCTTTGAAGTTGGATGAGTAGAGTTTGGATCTGTCGGTTGGGCAGAAGCGAGTGACGGTATTTTGATACCTCAGGAAGTAGTAGCTGCGTGATGAGATGCAGTGACTATGGATGTTTCTGAAGAAGTTTTCTTTGGAACAAGTTTAAGGAAGTGAGTCTGCTTCGGTGTTGTGGCTGAGTTCAGCATGGTGTTTGTGTTGATGTGAGATCCGAGTTTCTCGAAGAGCTTTGATTTGGAATTCTTTGGCATTTGTGGCAGCAGTGCAGCTCGGAGTGTTCTATGTCGGCAGGAAGTTTTCTGGCTTAGCAATTTCTGAAGTGGAGTTCAGAAGCAGCAGAGTGGACCCGTTTCTTCGATGGGTTGGCTAGTTAAGTGTAAGCTGTTCTATTTGGTTAAGGGAGAACAGTTTTCCTTGGATTTGGTTTGGGCTGATCGCAAAAGTGACTTGCGATTGTTTGAGTGTTCTCTTGGGTTATCAGAATTTTGTGGATGCCTTTAGAGAAGCCAGAGTTTTGTTCGCATATGGGGATTGAGTTTGATATCGACTAGGATTCCAAGAGTGCTACCGGTGGTTCAGCTTAATGGAAGGATGGTTCCAAGAGATTGAGTTGGTGTAGCAGCTCAGGGTTTTGGAGGAACTTCTAAGATTTTATTATCGATCTATTGAACCATATTTCGGGATGTGTTGTCCAGTTTGTGCTCGTGTTCTTCTTCAGCATTCTCTTCTACTTTGGATCAGAGTTGTGCAGCGGAAGCAGTTTGGGAGTGTATCTGCTTTTCTTTTTCGGATAGGAGAAGTTGTTGTCTTCTAATGTTTGAGGAGTAGGGTTTGAGTTCTTGGTCTTGGTTGATCTTGAGGAGATCATTTTGTTGAGTTGATTGGTCTAGTTTGTTTCTTGAGGCATCAGCAAAGGTTGTAGGTAGCCCAGGATCGTCCGGATAGTTTTTTGGATTTGAGACGGAGAAATTTGGATTCTACATTCGGAGATTTGATTTTGGATAAGTTTTCTCCGATCGAAAGGGAGCTATAAGATTGGGTAAGGCTGAAGGGCTAGCTCTGTTAGGATCTTTTCTGTGTTCTTGTGAGAATAAGTGATTGATCTACAGGACTGGATTGCCAGTTTGCATAATTGGAATTCGATGAGTTTCACGTATCTATGAGGGAGTACGTGTATGATTTATCTCTGGTTTTGGAACCAGCAGTTCTGGAGTTGTGGTTGTTGGGTCAGACTCGTCTGTAGTATGATATCTTGTCTAGTGTCGTAGATATAGATGAATAGGAGCTTTGTAGCTTCATAGTTTTGATTGTTTGAATTCTGTAGAGCGAGTATCCCGGTAAATATACTTGGGGAAACTCGAGGAAATTTTATCTAGAATTTTGTATGGATAATTAGATTTGTTTGATTGGTTGAATTGGCCGCTATGGTTGTTAGCATATGTTTGATATATGCTTGTGTTTTAAAATTAAATCATTAAGGAGATTATTAAATTACCTTTGTTTTAAATTTCGGGGACGAAATTCTTTTAAGGGGGGGAGGATTGTAACATCCCGGAATTTTTAACAATATCAATTTAATAATCTGTATTAAGATTAAATTGATATTGATATTTTTGTTAATAATAATTCAAATTGAATTAATAATCTTCTTCAATAATTATTTAATTAGTTATTTTATCTTTTAAAAATAATAAATTGGTTTCTATTTATAATATAAATATATGGTTTATTTTGAAAGTAGATTAGCTTTGTTCTAAATTTAATAAATAAAACATATTTTTCTAATTCTTATTATTTGTAGTAATTTGGAAAATTAGTTCTTTTTATTTAATATTAGCTTTTCAAAGTTATTAAATAAATAAATCTTGGTTTGAATTTAATAAATGAATCATGATTTAAAATTCTAATATATACATTAATAATTTGGAAATTTTGATTTAAATTTATACCGAGTTTTCAAAGCAATTTAATAAATAAGTATATGATTTTAAAATTGGTAAGAAAAATGTTTAAAATAATTTTGGTTTGAGTTTTAAATCTAAAATGAATTGACAAAAAAGTTTGTTTTGGTTTCTTTTTAAAATATAGCTTAAATAAAATAAGTAATTCATTAATAAAGACAAAATTTCTTTTAAAATGATTTTAAATTAACTAATTTCTTTTGAATTTTTATATGTATAAGCTTTATTTATAAGTATAGTACGTTTTTATTTTCTTTTATAAATTTATATACATATTGAATATTAACTAACGAATTAAATTTGGCTTAATACATACATTAACATACATATTAACATTTAATTTTAAATACTAATTTCTCTAAAAGGACAAGTGTTGATCTCTTAAAACTTCATTAAACAAATGTTAGAAAGATAAACATTCAACTTGACAAATGTTGAATATTTTATACAAGTGTCATTTGGTTTTAATTTTTCTTTTATTTTATTTAATCTGAAAATAACCTATATAAGAATACATTCATTCATTCCCATCCTTTTTTCTCATTTCCTAAATCAAAAGAAAACTTCTAAAACACCTCTTCAAAAAAAATCAAACCTGCATATTCAATTCCTGTACAAATCTAAAATCAGTAAACTCCTCTTATCCAAAACAATTCAAATACCTGTACAAATCCAAAGCAAGTCTGCATATTAAAAATCAAATCTGCATCATCTTTTTCTCTGCAATCTGGAACTTTGGTATTATCGCATATCTTCAAAATGAAGCCTATTCAAACTGCATGCAAGTAATTTTGGCCAGGAAGCATAGGCATTCCAGTTTCAACAGCATGCAAACAGTTTTACAATCTGCAATCTAGAAGTGCAGCAGTTTTTAGATCAAGCAAAATTCAAAAGAATTTTGTATAGAGGCATGCAAATCTGCATTTTAATCTGCAAATTCAAAAAAAAATTCTTCAATCAGAGGCTCTGCTACCTTTAAAATCTGTGAGCAACTTTTTAAATTTAAAAAGTTAAAAATAGGTTGCATGCTAGTATGTTTTGATAAATGAGTATTGTTTGTGCATTATTGAAAGTCTGATATGAAGATGTTATGTGTACATGCTGTTTTTTTTTCTTTTTATTTATTTGCCTGTTCTGTCTTGATTTTCCAGGCACTGTAATTCATTAAAATACTTATCTCTTAATTTTAGTCTCTGATAGAATGAAAATTTATAAAGTGAAGTTGTTGACTGTCTGAAGTAAATATTTAAAACTTTAAGTAAGTTAAAACATAAGTAGTTGTTACTGGAAAAAAAACAGAATAACATCAATGCATGTTGATTTTTAACAAAATCCAAACCTGTAAATTTTGTAATTCAGTATCTTAAATCAATAGCATTAACAAAAACTTGATTTTTAAATCAAGAATTAGGATTTTTAGGTATAAGTTTAAGTTACAGTTGGATATTGAACTGGAATGGGTTTAATAGCAAATTATGGTGATTTTTGAATTGGGAGGTCTCGGGTTACTTCTTGGTAATAGAGGAGTGTTTGTTGAAGCTAGGAAAAATCATTAATGGTGATGAAATTTATTGAGGAAGGTGCAGCTTTAAAAATTATTTTTAAACCCTAGTTTTAATGGGTTTTAAAGAATTGGCCATTTTGGTTTGTATAAGTGACCGAGTGTTAAGATGTTTGGGGGATCGGTAGTTGGTGTGTGGTTGAAGTTAAGGCCGGAGGGGTTAATCATCTGGTGGTCGGAGCGGCGAAGACTTGCCATTGACAGGTTTGAAGGGGTGAAACTTGACTTTTGTTTTCCGGTTTGGGAATTTGCGTTCGAATTTGATTCTTGGGTGGAAGTTCGTTTTGATGTTCGTGATGTGTTATAGTGATGGCTCCTGATGTGTAGCGATCATCAGCGGCGATCTATGGTGGCTGGAGTCGCCGTGCATATGCACGGTGATGAGATGTCTGATGATGTTTTGGGTTTAGTTTGGTTGCAAGGGAGTTCTTGAGATTGCTCGAAGTTTTTAGGAAATTGACTCGGGAAAGATAGGTTGTAAACTCAAAGTAATTTTAGGGGTTCTCGAGTTGTTTTGTACATTTTTAGGTTTACAGAAACCTGTAAAATCCGCGTTTAAAAATTTTAAAATCTGAAGTTTTTTTTATGTTTAAGGAAAGTTTAAACCAAGTTTTTAAATTCAAGTTTAAATTTTAGAATTTAAGTTAAGTTTAAAATCTCAATTTAAATAAAAGAAAGAAAATAAAAATAAGTTTTAAAACATGAACTTATTTAATTACTTTATTTTGGTAAAGTAGTTTGAACTTTTAAAAACGAAAATTTTAAAATATGAGCAAGATTTGAAATTTAATTTAAATCTGGAATTCTTAACTCCAGTTTTTAAACTAGAAGAAGATTTAAATTTGAAAGATTTAAACTAAATGTAAATTTAATTTATTGAAATTTTGAAATGAATTTAGTTTTCAAAATTCTTATGAATTTCATTTCTAAGGCAAACACTTGTTTGTCTTGAAATTTTAAAAGTTATAAATTGTTTAAACTTTGATTAAGTTTAAATTATTTTCATTTCAAATCTTGTATGTAAAATGGAATTTAAAATTAATTTCAAAAGTACTTTGTTTCAAATAAATTTGTTTTTAAAACATAATTAAGAAATGTTTTATCTTAAATTAAATTAAGATTAATGTTTTGAAATTTAATTTATTAATAGAGTAATTAAGGAATAATTAATTTATTTATTTAATTAATTGATTAAGGTTTAATAAATATTGATTAAGGGTTAATCAATTTGAAATTTAAGATCATTAATTAGATTATTAATTAATAATTAAAGATTTCTTAATTAAGTGATTAAGTTTTAATCATGGTTAATTAATTGAATAATTAAGAATTAATTAAGTGACAATTAACACTTGATTAATTAAATAATTAAACTTTAATTAATGGATAATTAAAGATAATTTAATTTCTAATTAACCTAAGTTAATTACTTAGTGAAAAATAATTAGAGAATGGTTAATGAAGGTCATTAACCAGGATTATTTAATAATTAATTAATAATTAATTAATATAGTTAATTTTAAATAATTAATTATATTAATTAATTTAATAATAATCATTTGTGAATTGTTGAGTGTAATTACTTAATGAAGTAATTAAGAAATTAATTACTTAAGGTAATTAATTTTGTAAAATGGGATTGTTTAATTTAATTAATTAAGTTTAATTAATTTTAAACATTTGAGGTTTTAAAGATAATTCCTTTATGTAATTAATGATTTGGAAATTACTTGGTGAAGTAATTGATTGATAATTACAGGTTCTAATTAATTGATGATGTTTAAGAATGAAGTAATTTGGAATGTAATTACTTAGAAATTAATCAAGGGACTAATTAAGAAATTAATCAAGGAATAATTAATTTGTTTTAATGAAGTAATTAATTTATTTAATTACTGAATATGGTTAATCAAGAGGAATGATTAATAATTATGAGTTAATTACTTAAGGTAATTAATTTAAGAAGATAATTAATTAAATATAATTAAGGATCATTAATTATTATAATTAATGATGTAATTAAAAGATTGATTAATTATGGTTAATTAATCAATGATAAATAATTGAAGGTAATTAATTAATGTAATTAATTAAGGATTAATGTAATTAATTATAGTTAATTAATTAATGGAAGTAATTAAATGTTAATTACTGTTTTTGGTTGAGAATAATTAATTTATGAAATTAATTAAGGATAATTACATGGATGTAATTAAGGATAATTAATCAAGAGTGATTAATTAAGGTGATTAATTTTGAATGATTAATTAATTGATTGAAATCAATTAAATGGTTGAATAAGCAAGCTTTATATTGGTGAAGTAATTAATTTAATTTATTTTAAATTAATTAAAGATGGAGTAATTAATTTAATTCACTTTAAATTAATTAGAGATTGAGATAGTTAATTTAATTCATTTTAAATTAATTACATTGTGATTAAGTAAATCTTTGCTTATGTATGAATGGATGACGTTGATTGTTTTGAATCTCAAAAATGAGATAGGTAATGTTGTGTGGTATAAATGCTTTGGTTGCATTGTGATATGGATTATCTATTTTGATATTGATAATGTGGATTGCCTGTTTATTTGATAATGTGGATTATCAATTGTGGTTTTTTAGTTATCTATCTGTGTGTATATAGATAATTGAATTGTTTTAAACTTTAAAACAACTTGGACCTAAAAGACACGCTTTGGATTTCGATGAGACCGGGATCGGGTTTCCATATTTGGATATCCGAAAACCACATCGATCCAAATTTACGATAGGTCGTGAATCTTATGTGAAGAGTGAAGACTCGAGGTGTAAGGACTATTCGTCAGTATAACTCTGGGGGTGATTCCACGATGAGTTCGACGGAAATAATACTTACAGGTTCAAGATGGTGATTCAGAGTGCAAGGGTTATCGTCGTTAACTCTAAGGGTGATTCCAAAATGAGTATAACGAGATAATGCCTTCGGTTTCGTTCGAACCCAGAACGAACTTGTATGGATTGAATTCTTTCAGAACATCGTCAGGTGGACGATGAGCATTCTAAGTGATATGTTCTATAAAGGTAATCGAAGCCTCAAGCCTCATCAACTGGGAATGGCTAAAACATGGGAGGTGCAGCAAGGTTAAGTGGGTCATGCCCAAGTAGGACGAGATTTCCCCCTGTCTAGAGGTCCCTTTATATTTGGCTGTGTGGGCGGTTGCTAGCTACAACCGCGGGGTTGTCTTGTTCGGAACTGTTCAGTAAGGAATGGTTCCGGCCTTGTGTTGCAGGGGAGCAGGCGTACTTCTCGGTACGATGATCTAGGCCACGTATTGTGATGGGCGGTACCCCATTAGCCCTGCCATTGTATGGATTCCAAAATCCAATAAGTGCCAACGGTTTTGATTGTATTACCCACTTTTGTGGCTAGCAGCTGGAATTTAATAAATGTTACAATTTCGGTTATTTCATATTTACTTGAAAACCCTAGACACTATTATAATATCACTGGATTTCCTATCAAATGTTTTGGTTAGCGTAAGGTAAATTTTTTTCCATGTTTATGTGTGGGAAGTCTTACGTGATACCTTTCTTTTCAAAAGATTTTTGAAAATTAAGCAACCTTAACCTGTTACTCACACCAGACCCATGTCTGACCCGGAGTTTATCTTCTGTTTTCTTAAACTCTTGGGTACTCAAATTTTTAGGAGTAGCCAAGGGATTTAGGTTAGCTTTGACGATTTGTGGAGAAGCAATGGAGCAGGAGGCTTCTGCGTGTAGATATATAGTATTCCACTGTGTAGATTTTTCTGAGTAGATTCTTATATTGTATTGAGTTGTATAACTAGACGGGTGATTATAACTGTCTAGTATGTGATGAATGATCTGTGTAACTCTGATAATGGTTGTAAAACTATGTAATATTTATGTTATTAATATAATTTATTCGTTCCGCTGTTTAGATTCTGATGTTGTTTCTTCTTTCTCTTCTTTCTTTTCACTTTTCTATCCCTTTCTTTCTTATTAATGATGCGTCATTCAGTGGAGACGGATGGCGGGTCATTATAGAATCACTATTTAAAATTTTCGATTTCAACATATATGTACCAAAACACAAAGTCACGCCAGCGATAATTTATGAGTAAAATCCAAATTTACTTAAGCACATCGGATGACGAATCTATTGCGCAAATTTCAACAATTGTTATTTATGATGTTAATCTTATCAATGTGGTATATAATATTCCAATCGTTTTAGTCTCTCTCCTAAAGGAACATTTAATTTGCAGCCGATGGATCATATCACTTCATGTACAACTACCATAATCATATTTTATTAATGTGCTTGGAATCTATTTTGCAGAGTCAATACTCTTAGTGGTTTAGTTGACAATTGAGGAATATCTATTCTCAATATTGACAAGAACTCATAGATTCTACTTTATATACGAGTATACTAATTAGATATCCTATTGCATTATGTTTATTAAGGTTTGATTAATTTCATTTCTCATAATCAGTTTTATTTTTGGATCGTATCCAAATCCAATTTGCCACTAATAATTTCTAAAAGAAATTCTTTCCTACGAAGTTGGCATTTCTTGAAATAACAATTATTTCTCAGTGAAATGGAATAGATATTCATAAACACTTTATGAATTGCCTTATATATAAAACCAATTTGGTTTTAGTTTATGATATTTTTTTATACAAAAAATGGTCATCCTGTGACGATACTTCCCAAAACGCCTTTTGGGGCGATCATACAAGATCTGTCACATACAACTGTTATGTATAGTCTATCGAGTTGCATAACCTGCCAACTCCTTGGCCTAAGATATGTTGGGGTTTACATATAAACTCTTATATTGTATAATTTTATAAACCATCCTTTGGATGAAATTAATTTTAACATTTTGTATTACTCTTAAGTACATGACCTTACAAACAGAAGTTAACTCAACTTCACTCGTCATCAATCGTACTTTGCGCAACAAAGGTCGATTACTCCTTATTGATATATTAATATGTATCGTAGGGAGGAATGACTTTTGAGATTTAATTTTTATTCAATTTTTGGTATGTTTGGAACTCTTTCTAGTATACTTACTTATTCGACCAAATCTAATCATTTCTATTACATGTATTGTCATTCACTTCTGCTTTTTTATCCTATGAACTTATCATAGACATGCTACATGTGTGTCAAATACATATCTTCATGCTCGTGATAATTCATCGGTGAATAGAATGATGTGTATGGAAACATTTTGATATTATTAAATGTACAATTACATGCATCTATATGTATCAATGTAAAGAGTTCATCAATTCTTATGTCGCTCCCACAGAATGGGTGCTTTGGCCTTAATTGTTTGAGGTATAATTCAGTAGTACCAAATAATTCAACTCATATAATCAAGAATTATTTCTCAAAACTATGGCTTAGTCTATAATTCTAAATAATTACAAATAATTTTAGATATTTTTATATTTGCCAATGCATCATTTTGTTATCAAACCAAATACCACTATTGTAGTTTTATTTCATAACGAATATTCACAGTATTCATATTGAAATAACATTATGTCTGTTTTTTAAAGCACTGAAAAACAGTTATTATTCCATAAATTATGTTTGGTATGTCTTACGAAAACAATTTTCATAACTTGATCCGATATGAAATGCTCCTACTATTTCTGCTATCACTATAATCGTATATGGAGTTCAATCATTTAACGTAAGCTGTTTCTTCAATCTACAGTAACCAGTTTACAGTCGAGAGCTTTTAGATCAATTATCTTGAACTTAAAGGAATAAATCTCATAAAAGATCATACTTTTAATTTTAGTCTTAAATTTATTATTTTATAATTCTCATTTCCGATGTTCCTTTATGAAACAAAAGTGAACATTCACTCTCTTCATCCCAATTGTGCCTTAAGTTACATCTACTCTCTTGTACATTTGTTTTCCTTTCTAAATAGTCAAACCATTCAAAAGAAAATCCTTACTACAATATAATAGTGAACCTTTTATAAAAGTGCATTTGCTCATCCTTAACATTTAGGGATATAAAAAATGTTGCACAAAATGATCAAACTAACATTTAAGCAATCAAGTTCTTATACCTATCCTGTAGCTTTTGGTCTAATGTTACATTTACCACGATATGATCATTATTACACTCAGTCATATTGAATATACAATCCAATACTACAGGTTGTTTTCTTATTTCGAATGAACTAAATTCAGCTAGAATTCGTACATTACGAATTGCGACAGTTTGCAATATAACATTTATATGTGATCGTACATGGATCAAATATCTATATTCTAGCACTCAAAACTCATAAAGGACAATACACAGTATCAAGTAAATAAAAAAAAAGGTGACCAGTTACGAATATATTTAGTATTTATAAAATTAGGTGCTTACAGGGTATTGAAACAATAACATGTGGAAAATATTTATCAGTAAGTATATTTTATGTTTCTTTTTGTCAATCTTTAATTCGGTACATTTCTATATCTTAGTTAATAAACTTTTTATTAATTATATTAGTTGCAATAATTTATCAATGTAGATTATTATAACTTTATATAGCAAATATTCTTACAATATTAGAAAGGTTAAATGTTGTCGTTTCATTTTTCTAACAATGCTCCCACTAGTCTTTTATGTTTCTCAAAGCCCTAAGATTAAGCACTGAAGTCTTCGACTTCACTAGTGGGTTGGCATTCTGACCTTTAGGAAAGCTCAACAATCATAGGCCAACATACCGCGGATAACTCCAAATCAGTTGTATTACATATAACTCCTAGCCCATAGTTTCTTGTCCTAATTTCATCTTTACCTTGAGGAAAGACCAACAAATAAAGAGAGATTATTCATACATACCCACCATTTTGAAATGTCCTAAGTGTAGTGCACATACCTTGAGGAAAGCTCAAAAAATATATGCAGTTATCTTACCTCATCTATTCAAAATATTAATCGCACTACACATAAAATTCCCAGCATGAGGAAAGCTCAACAACCAAGGAATATGCAAATAATCTGTTAACATATAAATGGTAGAGGACAACTTTATATTAAAGATTCATGATCTTTAACATATTTAATTAAGCTATATCGACTTATGGAATAATGTATTTCTTATGAAATACTCATGTGATTCATGTGTCAAACACATCGGAAATCGCGGTATACATACTATACATATGTATTTATCCTTAAGTCTCATTTGGGTTCCTTTCCTCTTCCACTTGATTTTATACATTCATAGTATATAGATTTCATTGTTATATAACTTTTATAATTTAATTATCTTATATAATTTTCTTATGTATATTACATTAGTTAAATATTATTTAATTAATTTAACTAATTAAAATTTTTGTTAATTTTATGTTATTTAAATAAACATTTTAATTGAACATGTATACCATGACATATATGGTTACACACACACACACACACACACACACACACATATATTTGTGTGCATGCGCGCGCGTGCATATATGTTTGATTTGACAATTTAATTAAATATTATTTTTGAAAACTTCTTATGTAAGTACATATATACATATACATACATACATACATACATATATATATATATTTACTTCATCTTAAACAATTATAGATGATGTAACATATGTCATTATATACATTGTACATGTATATACGTTAATTAAACAAATATTATTAACGTTATTAATAAATATTAAATTTTTTGAAATATGTTTATAATATTTTCAAAGTACTTTTGAAAACTATATTATAACATTTATAATATATTGTTTTCAAAGCCAATTTTGAAAATCAAATTATAACATTTATAATGTAATTCTTATTTTAAGTATAATTTATAAATTTAACATTTTAAATTAATTTCAAAAGAATTTTGAAAACACATTATAACATTTATAATGTATTTTTTATTTTAAACTTACCTTTTAAATTAAAAATTTTATTTTTAATTTTCAAAACAATTTTGAAAATTAGCCCATGGCCAATTCAAATTGGGGCTATTCTATTAGGGGCAACCTTTGGACTCACTTCATTTTTTGGACCAGACCGGTTGCCAAAGAGGGCAGACTACTAGATTATCCAAACTTAAGGCTAAACATTGCTTTTTTAGACATCCAATTATTGGTAAGCTTAATTGGTTAGCCTTAACATGACTAATTTAGGTCGCACAAACTATTTGGCTCTGATACCACTGAAGGAACCTGGCACGTCAGAAATGGGTAAAATAAGTTGATCTCAAAATTTTACCTACTTTGGACCTTAATTAATCTTATGAAGCCCAAATAGAATTTAGATTTAATTTAAAATTTTGAATAAAATCGTTTTTTTCATTTGTTCTAAAATTAATTTGATTTTAGTTTGATGTTGCTATGAATTAGAGTATATCAAATATAATCTTGTATGTATATGTATGTGATATTTTATTGCTTTGTGTTATTATTTTGGAACGTGAAGAATTAAGTTGTTAGTCATGTGAACTATCTAATGTTCATTACTATCATTAATGAGTAATCAATTAGGATATACAGTTACTATTATAATTTGGCAAAATTATATTTGGCATATTCTATGAGTATATCCAAATATACTCAAGTATATATTGTGAAAGGTCAATATTTTAAATTGTTAATAGATAATATGTATATATATAAGTGCTGAGATTTACGTAACAATAGACATATTCCCTATTTATATACACATTGGATGTCTAAAACATTGTTTACAAATTTGTATATACATACAAAAAATAATTATAAATATATACGATTATGTTTCAAAATGTTTTTTGTCAAAAGGAAATCCTTTAATAAAATTAAGTTGATTCTAATCAAATCAACAACTATGAATTCAAAACTTTGTTACTAAAATATCAAGTAGTCTCATTTGGTTTGACAATGTGAAAACATGTCCAGATCTACATATTTAAAGTAAATTATATATTAATAAATTAAAATTGAATGAAATTGGAAATTATGGTATTTTGTAAATAATATTTACTTTCCGAAATAATAAGCTTTCTTTTTCCCATTTTGATTAATTGATATATTTATACATTAAGATGAATCTTCTTTAATATATATATATATATATATATATATATCTATATGCAGGGAAAATATTTTGGTTTTGTTTTCTATGAAGACATTCAATAATCACATGACCTTCATTTCTACCCCCTCTGCACACTGCTTTCAATTCATACATACAACTGCTACAACTACATCCCGGCTTCACTTCCTGTCCTCTGCCTAAACAACACCAATACTGCTGCAACCACCATTCTTCCAAAATAGCTCCATCACCATTGACCACCCATTGCAGTGCAACCAAGCCACATATTAAAATATCAATTCACATTTTTCACCACTGCTCTTCATCATACTTTTTGCCATAACCCACATTACATACCACAAATCACAGCATACCACCATTCTACATTCATTTCTCTTCACAATCTTCACCACTATAACTCCAGCACCAACCACCTCTGCTCAACCACACAGATCAACCAACAACAACAACTATTGTTGAGACAACATACTTTCTCTTCCACCAAACCACCCTTGACACCTGAAGCATTACCGAGCCTCATGTAATTCATTTGCCTCTTCAAGTGTCACCGCTCACCAAAACAACACTTCATTGCACATATCCATTCCATTTTGATTAGCAAACATCCTCTGTTCTCTGCCTCCATTTTGATTGGCAACATCGATCAGACAATGCTACCACTCAAACATTGAAACTGAACATTGAAACCCCACTGCTCTCACCCTTCATAGCTACTTCTCTCCTTCACCAAACCACATACCATAACAACTTCAATCACAACAACCTTCATATAATCAATAGCTCCACTCCATTTTCACAACATCGGAACCAAGTAAACCATCCAAAAAAAGAACTTTTACCCACCAACAATAGCATCTTACATAAAGCAGCTTCTCCATCCAAGTCGTGGCAACCCCAAAGTGACCATCACAAATCGAATCACCAACACCTCCATCCCATGCTTCAGCGACCACGACAAACATCAAACCACACACAACCACAATCTTCCAAAGTGTGAGTTGCTTTGAATGGAAACCCCGGTAAATGGCGGCAGTAACTCTAACTGTCCTAAGGTAGTATCATCTTCTATACTGAGATATACCATGAGACCAACAAGTTGATTTGAGATCTCGCCATCAACTTCTTGTCCTAAAAAAAAGTAATCTTTCTCGATAAAGTCGGTTGATTAGGACAAAATTATTCCCAATCATGGTCCTTGCGGATTGGATCACCCGTATAGGATAAAAAAAGAAACTCCAGATATTTGCTATCTTTTTCTTTGAATGAGATCTAAATTCCAGCTACGGTTTCATTAGCTATCTTACAACTAGAATCCCTCTTTTTTCTGATCCAGTTCCTCCACCACTGCGAACCCCGGTTCGATTCAGGCATGATACACTTTTTATTTATTAGGAGAACCTAAGTACTCTCTTGTGTATCCATGAAACAACTCTCAGAAATCTTTTTCACTTTTGGAAGGTACAGGAGTGAAACAATCAATTTATTGATATTGGAAGACCAAAAAGATTCTTCCAATGTCTTATTTCTGGGTCCAATGGAATTCATAGGTATAAGAAGAAGCTCCATCAAATAGAGATTTTTTCTTTCATCGCAACTAATCGAGCACCACTTCAAAACCTCTACGAGAAATTGCAAACCACCTTCCACCAAATTTCCCACGAAACCGTCGATAAGCTAGTTTTAAAATTTTCGAAATTTTGAATTTGGAACAGGCGAGATTGGTGGGGAACATAAATAAGTGAATTTTGGATTTCATTTTTGATTAAGATTTTGTTTTGACATTTCTGATGATTGGAATAGAGAATAGCTAATTTTGGACTAAGTAGTTGATTTTGGTTGTTTTAAAATAAAATTTGCTTGAGCCGGTTGGAGTTATTGTGTGGTGTGGGTGACTTCAATCTTTTTCCTTCTTTCTTTTCTTTTCGTGTGCCTTTGTTTTAAGTTTTCATTTGTTATATATATATATATATATATATTATAAAAAAGGAGAAGTAATTCTTGTTTCAGTTGTTTTGTTTCTTGGTAACAAAAACAAGTTTAATTTTGTTGATTTTCAATTTGTTTTGTTTGTTTTGTTTTTACTTGTTTATTTAGGATTGATTTAATTTCTTCTTTAAAAAAATCCTTGCATATATTATGTTGTTATTTCAGGTTGTCAAAGTAGAAAATCAAGAAGAATCGCTTTGCTTTGCTTTGCTTGCTTATAAAATAAATCGCTGCTTAAAAAATAAAAAAATAAATTGCTAATAATCTTCACGCTCGTATCGTGCTCTTTACCCTTATTTTTATTCGAATTGCATTGTTGGTTGCTTGCATTTGCATTTATACGTATAAAAAAAATTTCCAAATCCAAAAACAAAAACCACTTCATTTTAGTTGCATTGTAAATTCACGTTTAATTTTTGTTTTGCATGCATCTCATCTTATTTTATTTTTTAAAGGCAATACCACTATTCACATAAGGTGAGGGATTTCATCACCCTTTCCTTAGCCCACAAATCTCGTTTAAAATCATAGATTTGACTAATACTAAAGATTAGAAATTTGAATTAAGGGTGTTGCAAGCTCATCTAGGGCCTAATTGTATCTTCACAATTGTTTTCTTTGAACAATTTATTTCTTGGTGTCTAGGCTACGACAGAATAATAACCATTTAAAAATATTACGGTGATTCGTAAATATTGTAATGGTTGTTCATTAGAAGATACTTAAAACTTTGGTTGCATTACTATGGTGATTCGTGGTGCACCGGTAACCCCTGCCGGTTACCTAGCTGAGAAATATTTTTGTTGATTTAAGACAAAGTGTGAGTATACAATTTTGGATTAGGGGCTACTAAGGATAGAAAACTGTAATTAAGTTCTTTGCATTCATTTAGTTGCATTAGTTAATGCATATTTAAAAAAAATCAAAAATCCAAAAAAAATGTAAATTTTACTTAACTTAGTTTTTAATCCAAAAATAAATCCATTTTCCTTTCCTCTGAAATTTTCAATTAAAAACATAAATCCAAAAAAAATATAAAATCTTATCAAAAAGAACAAAAATTAAAAATTAAAAAACAAAAAAAATCAAATTTCCCATTTTCTTAGAATAAAAAATCTTTTTGGTAAATTTTGAAAAAAAAACCAAATGTACAAAAACAAAACAAAAAATATAAGAAAATTTTTGAAAAGATAAAAGTTTTTTTCAAGCTTTTTTTTTGAAAAGTAGACTTCACTTAATAAATGGTGTCCTTTTTTTGAAAAGAAAAACAATTTTTCTCTTTATTTTTTACGAATCTTCTTTCATTCCCTAACTCGATTCTAACTTCTTTCTCTTCTCGACTTTCACTTGTGCACGAGTGCTTGGACTCATGACACAACAACAAATCGTCGGACTCGCGACTCAACAACTAATCGTTTAACTTGAATATATGATCCTTTCGAAATGGCGAACGAGAATGCCCCTCAAACTCTTATGGACAGAATCTTCCCTAATAGAGTTTCTATTCCATCTTGCATCACGTTACTCGCCCTACGGGTAACCATTTTGAAATTCCCTCGAACCATATTGCCACGCTTCCAAAATTTAGCAATTTTGAACACGATGACCCATACATCTTCTTGACTAAATTCGAACAAGTTTCTCCAACCGTTAAACTCCAATAATTTTTCGACGAAGAAATCAAACTTCGATTAATCCCATTCGCTCTTATGGATTACGCTAAATAACCGCTATAAAGCTTACCATTTAACTCGATTAAAACTTGAGAAGTATTCATAAAAGCCTTCTTCAAAAAGTTTTACCCCTTGGAAAAAAAGAGTAGAATCCGAAACGAAATTGTAAATTTTCATCAATTCAAGGGAGAACCATTCGGAAAATATTTTGAAAGATTCAAAGAGATTTTGATAAAATGTCCATACCATAACTTTGAAAAATGGATGATTTGCCAAATCTTATACGGTGGACTCGAAAATAGCTCATGAACCATGCTCGAATCAATGTGCCAAGGCAACTTTCTTGCCCTACATCACGACGATACTTGGTAATTTCTTGAAAACCTCGTCGAAAAATCATCCCAATGGGAACGTTCAAACAAAAAAAATCAATTTACTCATGGTTGAGTGCATACTCGATAGGATCTTCTTTTGCTTTGGAAGCTAAGATCGACGCAATGATTAAAAAATTCGATAATGTTTTCTCATCGAATTGAATGAACCAATCTTCCCAACCGATGTGTTATAAATGCAACGATCCTAATCGTATAGACGATTAGTATTCCAATTTTTTCGAACAAATCAATGCTTTCAATAAAGCCAAAACGACCTGTTTTCTCCAACGTACAATCTTGGTTGGAGAAATCATTTGAATTTTGCGTGGAACGAAAACAATCCCAACATAAATACAATTCGTTCCAATTTTCAAGCATTCTCGAATAATACTTCGAATCCTCCCTTTCAGGCCAACTATTTTCAACCAAACTTTGCGGGCCCGTCTCATAATCAACCGCAACAATCAAATTTTCAACCAAATTCTACTCATCCTCCCCAAGACGATAGATGTTTAAGTTCACTTTTGAAAACTCTTGAAAGCTGGCTAAATCAACTACTCAAAGTCTTCAATCAAACATCAATTTGCAAAATTTATTGACCTCATACATGCAAAACACAAACCAATCGATTGCAAAGCTTGAAATGCAAATGAGTCAATTAACTATGTCTGTAAATGGACGCGAATGAGGCACATTTCCAAGTCAGCCCATTCCAAATCCTAGAAATCAAAACACAAATCCAAATCAACTCATGTTGTTCAAGATAGCAACATCACCCAATTGAATATTATCACAACTTTACATTCCCGTAAACAAATCGTTAATCAAGTCGTTTATCCAAACGATTTATCGAAAACCTCTCTCGACACTTCTAAAACAATAAATGAATCAGAAAAGAATATGGAGCCAAATGTTGAATCGAATGCCAATCAAAATTCTCCTTCTTCTACTCGAGTAGACCCACCTATTGAGTATCATGTTCCATTTCCACATCGTCTTCGACCCAAGAAACACTCAGACCAAATGGAAAAGATATTGAAATTTTTTAAACAAGTGAAAGTTAACATCCCACTTCTTGATATCTTTCAGCAAGTCCCCACTTACGCAAAATTTCTTAAGGACTTGTGCACCCAAAAGCGGCATATTCAAATGCCCAATAAAGTCTTCTTAGCCAATAGTTTGAGTGAAGTCTTGTCCCAATTCACGCCCGTCAATTACAAAGATCCTGGCTGCCTTATGATTTGGTGTACAAATGGAGACAAGATGATTAATAAATGTTTGATAGACTTAGCCGCGAGTGTCAATTTGATTCCATATTCCTTGCACGAACAATTAGGCTTAGGTAAGCTTAAATCCACATAAGTTACGCTTTGATTCGTCGATCATTCCATTAAGAAGCCCGTAGGAGAAATCGACGACGCCCTCATTCGAGTAGGGCAATTCATATTCCCCGTTGATTTTATCATTCTTGAAACACAACCCATGACAAATCCCGCGAGTCAAATTCCATTGATTTTAGGCCGACCATTCTTAGCCACCTCAAATGCCTTAATCAATTTCCGTAATGGATCGATGAAAATCTCTTTTGGAAACATGACTTTGGATCTCAACATGTTCAATCTTGAAAGCCAATCGAATAAACCTCATGACCAAACGTTGGAAGTTAGTGCCATTCACGAAAACTTTGAAATGAGACACTTGATCTTAACTATGAATGCGAGGCCGAGTACAAAAAATTGTTTTACGAAATTCCCAACAAAATTGAATACACTTTTCCTTTTGAATTGCTTCCAGTTGAGTCTAAATCTTAACCTAGTTCTTTGATCGAGAAACTCTCGAATTTTGACCTCAAACCACTTCCCGATCACCTTAAGTATGCATACTTTGGTGATAACGAAACATTTCCCGTCATAATTTCTACGATTCTCTCTCTCAATCAAGAAACTTATTTACTTTCAATCCTGTCCAAATACAAGGAAGCGATGGGATGGTCGACCTCCGATATAAAGGGAATTAGCCCCGCACTTATTCAACATCGCATCCATTTAATCGATGATGCCAAGCCTGTTCATGATGCGCAACGAAGGATTAATCCAAAAATGAAAGATGTGGTGCGTGATGAAATTCTTAAACTTCTCGACAATGGAATCATTTACCCAATCTCTAATAGTTCATGGGTTAGCCTCAATTCACATTGTACCGATAAAGTCTAAGCTAACCGTTGTCAAAAACGATTCAAACAAACTTATTCCAACTTGTATTCAAAAACAGGTTGGCGTATTTGCATTGACTATCGAAAACTAAATGCCGAAACACGTAAAGATCACTTCCCTTTTCCTTTCATTGACCAAATGCTCGAACGTTTAGCCGGCCACAAATTCTACTGCTTCCTTGATGGCCATTCTAGATATAACCAAATTCCAATCACTCTCGAAGATCAAGAGAAAACAACTTTCATTGTACATTCGGTACCTTTGCTTATCGATGTATGCCATTCGGATTTTGTAACGCTCCTGCTACTTTCCAACGATGCATGGTTGGCATTTTTTCAGACATGATTGAATGCTTTCTAGAAGTTTTTTGGAAGATTTCTCTATCTTTGGCAATTCTTTTTCCAAATTTTTACATAATCTTTTTTGGTTTTAAATCGATGTAAAGAAAAACATTAGACTTTGAATTGGAAAGAATGCCACTTTATGATCAAACAAGGCATAGTCCATGGATATAGCATCTCAAATAAAGGCATTAAGGTTGATAAAGCAAAAGTTGTTGTAACTGCAAATCTACCCATTCCCAAATCTATTAAGGACATTCGATTATTTCTAGGACACGCTGACTTTCACCGACGTTTTGTGAAAGATTTTAGCAAAATCGCTCATCCTTGGATGACTCTCCTCAGAAAAGACGTTCCTTTCAATTTTAACTATGATTGTATCTATTCTTTCGTACGTCTTAAGAAGGATCTCATTTCTACTCTAATCATTTGCACACCCAATTTGGATCTTCCTTTTAAAATAATGTGTGACGCTTCTAACTTTGCGGTTGGTGCTGTCTTAGGACAATGCATCAACAAAATCCTTCATGTCATTTACTATGCGAGTATGACTTTGAACGACGCTCAACTCAATTACATAACAACCGAAAAAGAGCTTCTGGCCATCGTTATTGCACTCGAAAAGTTTCGACCTTACTTGATAGGTTCACATATTACTGTGTACACATACCATTCTACGCTTCGATATCTCTTCGCTAAAAAGGTGCTAAAGCTCGTTTGATTCGTTGGATCCTTTTACTTCAAGAATTTGACCTTACAATCAAAGATAAAAAAGGATCCGATAACGTCATAGCCGGTCACTTATCTCGTCTTTCGAACACATCATCTTCTTTGGCAATCAATGAAAATTACCCCGATGAACAATTTCTTTCAATTTCTATCGATCAATGGTACGCTGATATTGTGAACTACTTAGTCACTAAATAAATTCCCTCACCTTGGTCCAAACAGGACAAATACAAATTCATGTCCCAAGTGAAATATTTCTATTGAGACGATCCATACTTGTTCAAATATTGCCCCGACCAAATCATCTGACATTGCATTCCGGACAATGAGATCAGGAGCGTTCTTTTAATTTTCCATGATCAAGCGTGCGATGGACATTTTGGTCCTCGAGAAATTGCGAAAAAGGTGCTTCAATGTGGTTTCTATCGACCCTCTCTTTTCAGTGACTCGTTTGAATTTTGTAAAACTTGCGATAGATGCCAAATTCTTGGACGAATTTCTCTATGAGATATGATGCCTCTAAACCCTATTCTTACGATCGAAATCCCTAATGTTTGGGGTATCGACTTTATGGGACCTTTTCCCAATTCTTTTCGAGACTTGTATATCCTTCTCGCTGTCGATTACGTATCAAATGGGGTCGAAGCCGTTCCTTGCAAAACCAATGGCCATAGAATTAATGTGAAATTTCTCAAAGAAAACATATTTTCGAGGTTCGGCAAACCTCGCACAATAATCGGTGGTAACGGAACCCTTTTTTGCGGTTGTTCTTTTGAAACCTTAATGAAGAAATACTTGTTAACCCATAAGTTATCTACTTCATATACTCCTCAAACTTGTGGACAATTTGAAGTTTCAAATCGTCGAATAAAACAAATCTTGGAGAAACTGTTAATAAAAATCGAAAAGATTGGTCTCAGAAATTGGCCAATGCGTTTTGGGCTTACCATACTGCTTTTAAAACTAACCTTGGGATGTCCCCATTTCATTTAGTTTACAGTAAAGCTTGCCATTTACCCGTTGAAATCGAACACAAAGCATTGTGGGCAATAAAGAACTTAAACTTTGATCTTGAGAAAGCTGGCAAAAACCGAAAACTAGAACTCAATGAACTAGAAGAACTTAGGAACGATGCGTATGAAAACGAGAAAATTTACAAAGAAAGAACAAAAGTTTTTCATGACAAGTCAATCCAAAGGAAAATGTTTTTGCCTAACCACAAAGTTCTTTATGTGACTCAAGACTTCGTTTATTCCCTGGGAAACATAAATCAAGATAGACCGGACCATTTGTGGTAAAAGCTGTTTTTCTACATGGTGCCATAGAAATAGAAAATCCCCGGGATGGATGAATTTTTAAAGTCATCGATCATCGTGTGAAACCTTTCTTTGAATTGCCAAATAACCAAGAGGGGTGCTCATGATCCTTCATGAGCCAAGCTACGTCTAGTAAGAATGTTAACCCTCTTCTGTAAATAAGTACATATTTTTCTCCGTTACACTCATTATATTGTGCATTGGCTATGGGACACAGTCAAAATTAAATGTAGGGGGAGTCATTTTCATTTTTTTAGTTTCATGGCATTTTTGAATTTTCATTTTCTTTTAACTTAAAAAAATCTCAAAATTTCTAAATCTCAAAAACATTCTCTTTTTAGCATTTTGATTTATTTTGAAGAAACACTATGGGATAAGTATAAGTTTTGGTTAATAAATTGAATTTTTTGAAAATTTATTTGTCTTAACAAAAATAAAAATGAAGTTCAATTACAAATAATAATGGTTTAACTAGTATATAGGAAGGTTCATATGTGTTAATTGTGAAGTATATTCTTGTTGAAAATCTCTTTTTAAAAAATGTGGTGAATTTAAAGTAAAGACTATAACGTTTTTATCTTCTAAGTTAAATGGTGCTAAGATGATTTTGCAAAACTCTCTTTTTCTAAAAAAATATGAAATAAAAACAGAAACAAAAAAAGATTTGTACTTATGTATATATTTTTAACATCTAGAGTCATGTGTTCATACTTATATGTTCACTCGCCAAGCTCTGTATCCTTCTCACGTAAGCCCGAAAAGAAGTGCACGGTTAGTATATCTATCCTCAGTTTATCTGATTTAGGTGTATGTATATAAAAATTGTTTTTTAATAATGCCTAAAGTAGATAAGTTTTCACACTAGTGTGTTCACTCGCCGCGCTTTGTACTCCCATCACATAAGTCCGCAAGGCAGTGCACGGGTAATATATATGGCCTCAGTATACCTGAGTTAGGCATATATAAATATTGTTAATATTAATAAAATTTTCAAATAAGAGAGAGTAAGAAATTGAAATCTATTAGTTTTTTGATTTAACTTGTTATTGAAAAGAAATGAGAATACCATTTTGGCAAACTTTGATAATCAACTAAGGATCCATTTCATAATTACATTGTGTTATCAACTGAAACAACGAGTTAAACTATAGTATATTTGTTACTATAACTTGATTTTTGTTGGAAAGTTTGACGAGTAAATGACTTAAAATTTCAAGATAATAACCAAAACCTTTATTTAACTTATTTGTGTCTATTTAAAAGTAAATCTTTCATTTGTAAGAATTTTCAAAAACTCGCATTCATCTCTTTGTAAATAAGTATTTCATTTTGTAAATATTTTCAACCTGCATTTGGATTTTGTGGGTAGTATCCGCTTAAAACCCTCACGAGACAACACTCGTCCAACTGGGGACACCCAAAGGTTTAACTGGTTATTGCATATGCTCAATGCAATCATGCTTCCTACAAAAACAGATTTATCTTTGGTTTCCTTTACTCGAGGACAAATAAAAAGACACGTGTGGTGGTTTTTGATGTGAACGTAAATGTGCATATATTTACATCCATATTTTATCTGTTTTTATTCAAATAAATGTCATATTTGGGTATTTAACATGTTTAAAACCAAAATTCAATTATTTTCAAATCATCATATGTTCATCTACATTCAGGGGCAAAATGGTCATTTTTGTGCATGTGTTAATTTAGAACTTTTTACTTGGACATTTTTCATAATTTTATAGGAATTTAGATGCATAAGGAAGAGAATTTCTTGAAGATATACGGATGCACAAGAGAATACAAAGGAGGGATGATGGAAGTAATTCAAATGTATGATTATGGAGGACACCACCCACTTATCTAAATCTACAATAGAAGCTAATGGACAACTAAGTGGAGGTTAAAGCTTCATGCACATTTAATGATGGATTAATTAGTGACTAATGGTTACTTGAAGGCCACACTTCCTAAAGGGCATTTTGGGATGCACCCTGAAAATTGAATTAGAGTTTTATGCATGTATAAATAGCCCTTTTATGCACATGTAAATATCTTCTACCCTCTTAAATTAGTTAGGAAATCAAAATGAAAGTTGTGAGCTCTATGTTTCATGAAAAAATGGCTTCCTAGTCTCTTTCTCTTCTCTTTTCTACTTGTTTTTATTTACTTTTATGCTTATGCTTATTTCTATGCTCTTCTCTTTTCTTTGTTAGTAGATTAAATTTATATTCATGCAAGTAGTATAGCTTTGTTTTTAATGCAAGTATTTAGTAGTTAATCTCTCTTTCTTTCTTTCCTTAATTTCCATTTCTTTGCTTTTTAATGTTGAAATCTGCAAGTGTTAATTTGATAACACAAATGAGTAGCTAAACCACTTCAATTTAGGGGTAATGAAGTTCTCTAACTTTATGTAATTTCAATGTTTTTATGGTTTATGGTCTCTTTTATTTTTGCTTCATAAGAGTAGATGTTGATGTAAGTTTATACAAGTGAGTTTGATAGAGTATGTTGTTTTTGCAAATAAGCTATTCTTATTCAACATAAACACAATTTACATCATCATTTGCTAATTAATTTTTGATTTTGAAATTAAAATGAATTTTTTTTATGATCTACATTAATAATTATAATAGTAAATAGATCATCCTTAAAATAACTTTTTCTTTGGCTTCATTTTCTTGAGAATTGATAAGTGGTTTATTTGTTGTATTATAGTTTGATGGTTTGAATTTTAATAATATAAATAAACCATAATTATGATAAATACAACAATTATCTCACTTAATTTCAGAGCTAGAGATAAAAGTTTATTTGTTTGTTGATTTACAAAAATATGAGAGTGGATTTGCCTCTAAATTGTTCTCTTATCTCATAGTTTTTAATCTCATTTTCCTACTAATTTTAGCTTCATTTTGTTCACAAATTGTAGTTAACAATCTTCTATCCAGTTTGGTCTAATTTGATTGATTAGAAAATTCTAAAATCTAAAAAATTACCTAGGAATTGACCCGTACTCGCTACGTACTAAAATTTTACGCCGTGCGCTTGTAGTAAAATTTTAATTCAAAATTTATTGGCAATTTTCTAATTTGATAGAAAAATTGTCGTTAAATAGAAAGCATTGGAGAAGTGGCTTAGGTTTGAAAACAAAGAAACCCTTTCGAAGGTATTGCTTTGAATGGTAATATGCGGCAATAAGGAGTTTCAAAACCTTCGACTTCTTTATAAAACAAAAGGCACAACCTCTTTCGAAACCATTCTTTAAAACCATTTGACCAAGTCAAAAGATATCTAAGCCAAAAGCATTCTTTTCGAAAGCAAAGCAGGCGCGTTTCCTTTTAAAAGCAAAGCAAGACTTCGACCCCTTCAGAACTCCTTGTTTCGGCTATACACCTTTCACTTATTTCCAATTCACTATGTGCCAAGTCTTTAATACTATGCACATTGGTTTCGATGGAGATGGAGGCGGAAGTACCTGTTCGAAAGGTAGGTGCCGAAAGTGGTGAAACAGCAAAAGTATGGTTAAAGCTGAATTTTAACTTTAAAAGGTAATTCTTTTCAACTAACATGATTTTTTTTAAACATATGATTGGTTGCTAATTTCTTTTCCAAATTCTTTTCTAAAAAAGCTGCTGAAATTTCAAAGATAAACAATTTAAAATATTTAAAAAATGCCCCTTCTCCTTTTATAAATACAAAATATTTAAGTCCCTTACCTTAAATAATTTTATGTGCTTATTAAAACACTAAGGAAAATTCTAAGAAAATTCCCATAAATCATTTTTAATATGTTTTCTAACATATATTAATTTCTGACCTAAAAACAATATAAATTAACTGTAATTTATTTCAAACACAATTAATCATTTTCTTCACTAAAATCCACATTAATTCAGAAAATTATGAAATTTGAAACCCATCTCCAAAATATTATTTCCGACCTTAGTAGCATCCTTTATCTAGAGGTCCAAAACTAAGTGCTATAGATGCTGCAGTCATCTATAGTAGTAGCTTCCGATGACTAAATACGGCTATGCTAATGTTATCAATAATATCAGAAGCACTTGAATATGAAACAAAACATAAATTTCAAAAACCACTTTTACTTCATTACATTCCAAAACCAAATGTTTCACATTTACAACACATAATCCTAAATCATTCCAAAGCACAGATCAAATATAATTAATTCAAAATACGCCAAGAGCGGTATATGAAGATACCCTTTTGATTGATCAGAGTCATATGGTCATAATAGACCTAATACAAAACAACACAATGGAAAATACAACAAAACATAACAAGAACTATAACTCCTAAATAGCCAGCTGTTTGCCTCCTGCATGCCTTTGGTAACTTATTCGTCATCCTACTAAAACCTGAAAAAGGCCTTAATTCCTCAGCCTACTCAAATTAATTTTGAGCACCCAAGAATTTAAGGGGAAAACATAAACTTCAAGTCAGACATAAAGCCTGGTATGAATAATATTATACATCCTAGAATAATTATGTTAAGTGAGACCACGCCACTTAGCGGAACGGGTCTCCTCTCACTAACATCCTTAAAATACATATTACTGTAAAAACTTTCATAAAACCATATACTCTGCTCCTGCATTCACAATGGTTAAATGCTATAAAGCAATCATTATGTAAACATCCATAAATATCAAGTAATAATGAATTGTCTGCTCAAACACACAAGTTTTGTTTGGATAAGTTTTAACCTTTGGCTGACTCAGGTCTACCAGATAATACAATCAAAATTAACCTAACACCGGTTAGATATTCTTCTTTTAGATTATCTATCCTTAATTATCTATTAAACATTTCCCATATGAATGGTCTGTCCGTAACTATGTGTTAAATATTTCACTTATGAACGTCTGTGCCTAACTTAATCACCTCCTAGGTCTTTCCAATCCTAATGGTTTTTTGGGATCACCAATAACCTATCTATATACAAACATGTATTCCTTTTTATGTGTAATCATAATTTTAGTCTACTTGTGACAAATCCTTATACACTAGAATTTTGGACAAACAATTAGCGGGGACTATTAGGTAATGTATAGGCGTGACTCCATACTAGTCCCATCTGTTATTTTAATATCCGAGTCATTTTCACTTAAGGATCCCCTTCCATAATTATATTTGAAATCATTTTCAAAATGATTTAAAAAATTTAAATCAAACTTAAATAAGGAAAAGTATATAATCTTTATACTTTACTCAAAATCATATCACCATGTCATATATATATACACATAAATTCTTTACTCAAAATTTAGTTGACGAAAACATTTAACCATTTGAAAGAGCCTTTTTGTAAACCTATGAAACCATCTCTTTCAAAACCAATATCAAGCCTTTCGAAATCATTCCTCAAACATTTCAAAATCGTACATCGAACCTTTCAAAACCATTCTCCAAACCTTTCGAACCTATTGAAAAGCAAACCTTTTGAAAGCTATAAAACTTTGGACATACTTCTTTGAAATCACTTTAGAACATGGCCTTAGAAAACCTTTCCGTTTAAACCTTTCGAAACCATTCACTTAAACCTTTCAAAGTCATTCAATTAGAACCTTTCAAAGTCATTCCTTTAAACCTTTCTCAATCACTCATTTATACCTTTCATAATATTTGAACTTAAACCTTTCGTGGTTAATCATCAAACCTTTCGAAATCATTCAACTAAAGCCTTTCAAAACCGTTGAATTTAACCTTTCAAAATCAATCTTCAACCTTTCAAAATTGTTCACTTAAACCTTTTGAAATTATTTACTTAAAACGATCGATGGCTTATTGGTTTTAGTTCAAAACAAATGAAAAACCTTCTTTTAAAACCTTTCGAAGTCAATGGAAGCAACCTTTCGACTAAATCGAAAGCTCTACTTCAAAAGCTTTAAACGTATCCTTTAAAACAACTCTTTCAAAAGCTTTGGGTTATACTTAAATTTATAAAACAAGGGTAAGTCACTTAAGTCGAAAGCTTCCTTTCGAAAGCATTAGGAGAAGCGGTTGGTTTTAAAACAAGTATACCTTTTGTCTTTGTTGAAAGGTTTAAAACAATACAAAGCGGCAATAACCTTTCAACTAAGTTGGAAGGTTTTACAACAAAGTAGCAGTAGTAACCTTCGACTATATCGATAGGTTTAAAACTTTCTTTTAAACATTTTTGACCTGGTCGGAGGCAACCAAGTCGAAAGCTCTAATTCAAAAGCAAAGCTGGTGAAAGCTTTTGGCTTATAAAACAAACATATCCCAACCACTTTGGTCATCAACCTTTCGAATAAGACCCCTTCAACTCTATCTGATTCATTACGTACCAAGTAGCTTGATACCATATGCATTAGTTTGACCTTGTTCGAAAGCTTATAGCCATTCGACCTTGTCGAAAGGTCTAGGATGAAAGGTTTACTGCTGTAATAGGCCGAAACATGCTAAAAGTATGATTTCTTTGTTTCTAACTTAAAAATGATAAGTTTTCAACTAACCTGCCTTTGTTTGTCACATTATCATGTGTTAACAAATTCTTTTCAGAAATATGCTACCACTTTTTTTAAAATTAATAATCATTTTATTTTACAAAATGCCCCTTCTCCCTAATTAAATATATAAAACATTTAAGTCCCCTACATTAAATAATTTTATATATTCATCAAATAACTTAAGAAAAGTATGGACAAATCGTGGGAAAATCTATTTTAATATGTTTCCTGAGATATAAAAATTTCAAATGTAAATAATTATTATTTTTTCCGAAAATAATTTATAACCCAATACACAACTTCCTTAACTAGAAAATTAATATAAAATCCATATTAATTCATAAAATTACGAAAATCGAATCCCATCTCCAAAATATCATTTTTGACCTATATTTAAAATTTCAAGGCATTTAGATGTGGATTAATAGGTTTTTTCACGTCAAACATATCATAAAAACTAGCATGAACATATGTTATCCATCAACAACATATATGTATATAATTTTAATCATCAAACATAGCATATACTTGCAAAATCATTTCGGCTCTAATCTTAAAACTGAAAACTAAAAGAAATTAGGATGGAGTAATTATCAACCTTAGCTTTGAGTTATAGACGTGAAACTTGATGTTGATCTAGTTGATTGCTTCCCTTCTCTTGAATCCTAGCTTTAATCTTCTTCTTGAGAGTGAAAATGGTGGCCGACCTTAGTGTTTTTAGTTTGAGTAAAATAAAATGAACATGAGTTTTTATCTCTTAAGGGCTTAGAGTATAAGCTCCACCTATATCCCATATTGCCTTTGTTATTTCCTAACAACTTTATTTAGGTTATTTTATTTTAATTAACATAGCAACATAACTACCATTTGTTAATCAAATCTCAACCTTTGAATCCTCACATTATTAATTTAATTTACCCAATTAGTTATTCTAAATAATGTTATAAAAATATGGGGTGCTACACCTTATATAAAAAATGCAAGACATTAGGATGCCATTTAATAGGGTCTTCACATTTAAACTTATCATAAAATCCATATGAAATAGCTTAAATCATCAACAAGAATATATATCCATTTTAACAATAAAAAACATGGCAATGTACTTTGCAAAAATATTCGGTTCTTATCTGGAAACCAAAAATATCAAAAATATGAGATGTAACATATTATTCACCTTTATCTTGTGATTACGGATTTGAGATTTGATCTTTGATTAAGTTGCTTAAGCTTCTATCTCTTATCTTTTTTTCCCCTTAGTGGTGTCCGGCCTTTCTTGGTGTCTGATTTTGTTTTGAACATGTAAAATGAATGGGCATGAAGGGTTTAGGGTACTAGAATATGTCTTATTCCTACCTTCCCCTTACCTATTTCCCTATCTATATCATTTTAAGTCCCCCTTTAATTCATTAGTTTAAGTTGGCATGGCTACCCTTATTAACACAAATCTCAATCCCATAACTATTTCATTATTTCACTTAATTTAACTAACTAAATGTCCTAAATAATATTAATCAAAATTAGGGTCGTTACAGACTTCCCTCCTTAAAGAATTTCATCCTTAAAATTACGATAAGGTACACAATAAATCAATCATAAAGGTAAAATATACCATAAAACAATTCAGGATAAGCGTCTCTAATCCTACTCTCAATTTTCCAAGTACAGTTTCCCTCGTCGTCTCTCCACTGGACCTTAAATAATTTGATTGTCTTGTTCCTTGGCCTATTCTCATCTCTCGCGACTATACAAACTAGCTTCCTAACTATGGTCAAGTTCGGTTCCACTACTAAGTCCTCTAACATAGTCGGTGCTATAGTAGTATATGGATCTCTAATACACTTCCTCAGATGAGAAACATGAAAAATATCATGGACTCCTGCCAAACTGTTCGTTAACTCTACTCTATATGCGAATTTTGCTGGTCCTCTCTATAATAGGAAATGGTCCAACGAATCTCAGTGCCAATTTTCCTGATTTCCTGAATCTAATTATACTTTTCGTTGGTGTTACCATGACAAAAACATGATCTCCAACTAAGAACTCTAGGTTCTTCATTTTCTATCAGCATAACTGTTCTGCCTAGACTGAGCTTCCTTCATTCTAGCTCTAACTAAATCAATCTTCTCTGCACCTACCCTAACTAAATCCGAACCAAGAACTAATCTATCCCCAGTCTCTAACCAACAAACTAGAGATTTGCATGGCCTTCCATACAAAGCTTCAAACGGTGCCACCCTTATACTAGCCCGACAACTGTTGTTATAAAAAAACTTGACTAAGTGTAGATGGTTTTCACATGATCCTCCAAAATCTAGCACACACGCTCTTAACAAATCTTCTAAGATCTTGTTAGTTCTTTCTATTTTCCCATCGGTCTATGGATGGTAAGCGGTACTCATCTGGAGCTTGGTACCTAATGTATCATATTGACTCTTTTAGAACTCGCTAGGGAATAAGGAATCTCTATCACTTACGATACTATTAGGAATTTCGTGCAGTCTAACTATATTCTTTATGAACAACTTAGCTAAAATAGGTGCCGTTCTGGTTGATTTAACTGCAATGAAATGGGCACTGTTGGTTAACCTGTCCACTATGACCCATATGCTTTCATTTCCACTATTTGATCTTGGCAACCCGTTTATAAAATCCATTGAGATAGAATCCCATTTCCGTACTAGGACATCTAAAGAATGAAGTAACCCACTTGGTTTCTGATGTTTGACTTTCACCTGTTGACAGTTCAGATACTTCTTTACCTATAAGCCTACTCTTTCTTTATACCTTCCCAGAAGAAACTTCTCTTTATATCTTGATACATCTTAATTCCTCTCAGATGAATAGTGAACTTCGAATGATGGCTTCTTCAAGGTCTTTCTTTCTCATGTTTCCCACATTTCCAACTTATGCCTGACCTGAATTCCTCCTGGTATTCGGTTTAGCATTTCCATTAGTTGTGATGCTTCCCTCACCAAGGTTAACTCTTCCACATCTTGCATCTATATACGCATTCGAGTCTTCATAAGATATAGAAGAATAGCCTAAGAGAGACTGGAGAATAGAGATACATCATATACTTATATATAGCAAATACAATTACGTTACTATAGCATTATCCCATACCCTGATCTTTTCTCTAATTCATTAGGATTATGTTTTCAAAAATCATTTATTTTAAAGTTTTTCATAAACCTATGCTCTGATACCAAGTTGTAACATACCCTATCTTGAGGCCCAAACCTAATTGCTACAGATATTGTAGTCATCTATAGTACTAACTTTCGGTGATAGAATACGGTAATGTTAATGGTATCTATAATCAGTAGCATGTGAATATGAAATAAAATCACAGATTCAGAAACAACTTTTCTGATTACATTTCACAAGACATGTTTCATATCAAATTACATAATCCCAATCGTTTCCTAAGTTCAAGTTAAATAGAATTATTACATAAATATGCCAAGAGTGACATATGAGGATGCCTCCTTGGATGACCTAAGTACTAAATAGTCATACCAGACTTAAAACAACACTACAGAAATAGAAAAACAACTCCTAAATAAAGCTAGCATCAGCCTCCTACTTGTCTCCGAAAGCTTTATTCGTCCACCCACTAAAACCTATAAACCTTAACCCTCAGCCTACTCAAATCAATTTTGAGCACCCACGAGTTTAAGGGAAAAACATAAACTTTGAGTCAGACATAAAGCCTGGTGTGAATATTGCTATACATCTCGATTATCTGATATTAAGTGGATCCACGCTGCTTAGCGGAATGGGTTTCCCCTCACTAATATCCTTTAAAAACGTATCTTTTACAAATAAAAGTCCTGCAACCAAACTTGTTAAAACATTATTAGCAATATCATGTATGCATACAAATAAGGTAATAAATGGACTATCCGTCCGAACATTATAGTTTTGTTTGGCTAGCTACTAACCTTTGGCTGACTCAGGCCTACCAGATAAAATAAGAAAATAGTCCAACGTCTGTTAGATACTCTTTTGGATGGTCTGTCCCTGACATGCTTCTCCTAGGGTCAATTGATCCTAATAGTTTTTTGGCCTCACCAATAACCTATCTTTACTCTGTATATTTTTTTTTTCTGTGTGTAACATCATTTTAGTTTGATCTGTGACAAAGCTCTGCATACTTGAATTTTAGACTTATATTTCTAGGGCTATTAGCTAAAGTATAGGGCGCAATCCCATACCAGTCCCATCTAGCATTATAATATCTGAGTCATTTTACTTAGGATCATCTACCCTTAAATTTTTCATTGAAAACATTTCTTTCAAATTGATTTAACCCTTTAAATCATACTTAAACATGGAAAATATATTCTATTCTTTACTCAAATCACTTTTCCATGTTATATACACTTTATACAAAACATTTGTAGATGAGAACATTCAAAACCATTGAAATACCCCTTTCAAAACCATTGAATGTACCCCTTTTGGTACAAATAAACTATTTTACATTATATCCTAGGCTGAAGGCCAAAACGTACCTTTTGAAACCATTTACATTAAGCCTTTTGAAAACATTGAAATCATCTCTTTCGAATAAAACCTTAGACATCCTTTTTCAAAACACTTTAAACATGCCTCTTGAAACCATCGGAAACCTTCAATTTAAAACCTTTCAAAAACATTGGGAACCACCCCTTCGAAACCTTTATCTTCAACCTTTCAAAGTCATTAAGTTCTTTACATAAGTCAAACCTTTCGAAAGCATTTGGGTTCAAGTAAAACATGTGGAACAACCTTCCAAAACCATTCAAAACTATTCTTTTCGAAACCTTTGGGTTTAGAACAAAGTGTCTTAAAATAACTAAGTCAAAATCAATCTTTCGAAAGCGATTTCGTAAGTAAAAGAAGTGGATGGTGTCGAAACCAATCCCTTCAAAAGCATTGGAGAAGCGACTTAGGTTTCGAAACAAAGAAATCCTTTCGAAGGCATTGCTTTGAAAGGTAAGATGCGGCAGCAAGGAGTTTCGACCGCTTTGACTTATTTATAAAACAAAAGGTGCAACCTCTTTCAATACTGTTCTTTAAAACCATTTGACCAAGTCAAAAGCTATCTAAGTCAAAAGCATTCTCTTCGAAAACAAACCAGATGCATTTCCTTTTAAAAGAAACGCAAGGTTTCAACCCCTTCGAAACCCCTTGTTTCAACTATATACCTTTCACCTATGTCCAACTCACAATGTTCCATGTCTTTGATACCATGCGCATTGGTTTCGATATAGATGGAGATGGAAGTACCTAGTCAAATGGTTGGTGCCGAAAGTGGCGGAAAAAAAAAGTATAGTTAAAACTGAATTTTAACATTAAAAGGTAATTCTTTAAAACTAACCTGATTTGTTTGTCAACATATGATTGGTTGCTAATTTATTTTTCAATTTTTTTTCTAAAAGTGCTACCGAAATTTCAGAGATAAACAATCTAAAATATTTAGAAAATTCTCCTTCTCCTATTATAGATATATAAAACATTTAAGTCCCTTACCTTAAAAAAATTATATACTTATTAAAACACTTAGGAAAATTCTACAAAAAATTCCATAAATCATTTTTAATATGTTTTCTAACATATATAATTTCTAACCCGAAAACAATATAAATTAGCCGTAATAAATTTTAAACCCAATTAATCATTTTCTTCACTAGAAAATTAATAATAAATCCACATTAATTCAAAAAATTATGAAATTTGAAACCAGTGTCTAAAATATTATTTCTGACCTTATATAAAAATTTCAAGGCATTAAGGTGTCATTTGATAAGGTTTTCACATTAAAACTTTGTAACATTCCCAATCTAGAGGTCCGAAGCTAAGCGCTACCGATGTTGCAGTCATTCATAGTATTAAGTTATAGTGACCAAATACGGTAATGTTAATAGTATCCATAATATTAGAAGCACATGAATATGAAATAAAATCATCACCGATTAAAACACTTTTCTGATTACATTTCAAAACAACATTTCATATCCAAGTTACATAATCCCAATCGTATCCCAGGTTCTGATCAAATAAAATTATTACATAAATACACAAAGAGTGGAATATAAAGAAGCACCCTTGCTTGATTAGAGTACTAGACAGTCATAACAGACTTAATACAAGCAGAAATAAAACAATTCCAAAATATAGCTAGCATCAGCCTCCTGCTCGTCTCTGGGGGCCTTATTATTCCACCAACTAAAACTTGAAAATCCTTAATCCTCAGCCTACTCAAATCTATTTTAAACATCCAACAGTTTAAGGGTAAAACATAAACTTTGAGTCAAACATAAAGCCTGGTGTGAATAATATGTTACATCTCGGTTATATGATATTAAGTGAGACCGCGCTGCTTAGCAGAACGGGTTTCCCTTTACTAATATCATTTTAAAATGTATCATTTGCAAATCCTAATTCTGCAACAAAAACTTGTTAAAAAAATAATATCAATATCATGAAAGCATAGAAATCAAGTAACTAATGGACTATCCGTCTAAACACTATATTTTTATTTGGCTAACTACCAATCTTTGGCTGACTCATGCCTACCAAACAAAATAAACGAATGATTTAATTTATGTTAAATACTTCTTTTCTGGACGGTCTACCCTTAACTTAATTCTCCCAGGGTCAACTAATCCTAATGGTTTTGCGCGCTCACCAATAACCTATCTCTCCTCTTTAGATTCCTTTCTGTGTGTAACATCATTTTAGTCTTACCTATGACAAAGCCGTACACATTGGAATTTTGGACTTATATTAGCTAGGAGCAACTACCTAAAGTATAGGGTGCGACCCCATATCAGGCTCATCTTGTATTCTAGTATCCGTGTCATTTACTTAGAGTCATCTCCCTATAAAATTTTCCTTGAAAACATTTTATCTCAAATTTATTTAAACCTTTAAATCATACCTTAAATAAGGAAAATATAATCTATGCTTTACTCAAATCACCTTGCCATGTTATATATACTTTACGCAGAACTTTTTTGATGAAAACATTTAAACTTTTGATTGCACCCCTTTCGAATCCATTGAAAGTCCCCTTTTCGAAACCAAGTAACTACGTTGCTTTATAACCTTAAAGGTCAAAACATACCTTACAAAACCATTTACATAGCCCTTTCAAAAGCATTCAAAACCCCTCTTTCGAAAGCCTTTTAAAACCTTAAACATCCTCTTTTCAAAACAATTTAAATATGCCTTCCAAAAGCCTTTGGATACCTTCCGTTTATAGCCTTAAAAAACATTGGGGAACCACGCTTTGAAAACTTTCTCTTAAATCTTTTGAAATCATTAAATCCTTTTCCTAAAATCAAACCTTTCGCAAGCATTTGCATTCAAGTAAAACATGTGGAATAACCAATCGAAACCATTCGAAACCATTTCTTTCAAAACCTTTCAGGTTTAACTTTCGAAAGAAATAAAGGGTCATAAAGTAACTAAGTCGAAAGCACTCTTTCGAAAGCTATTTCCTAAGTAAAGAAGTGATTGTGTTGAAATCAACCCCTATGAAAGCATTAGAGAAGCGGCTTTAATTTAAAAACAAGAGACCCTTTCGAAACCACAGCTTCGAAAGGAAAAAGACCGCAGCAAGGAGTTTGGGCTCCTTCGAAAGCATTACTTATAATAAAGGCGCAAACTCTTTCGAAACCATTCCTTTAAAACAATTTGACCCAGTTGAAAGCTAACCAAGTCGAAAGCGAAAGCAAAGCAGGTGGTTTTTCATTTAAAACAAAGCAAAGCTTCAACCTTTTAGAACCCCCTATTTCGACTATAGACCTTTTGCCTCAGTCCAATTCGCTACATACCAAGTCTTCGATACCTGGCGGATTGGTTTCGACGGTGATGAAGACGAAAGTACTAGGTCGAAATGTTGGCGCCGAAAGTGACAAAACATGTGAAAATCATGTATAAACTTATTTTAACATTTTAAAGCAATTCTTTTCAACTAACCTGCCCTGTTTATCAAAACATGATTGGTTGCTAATTTTCTTTACTAAAAGTATTGCCGAAATTTCAGAAATATAAATTAAAATATTTATAAGATACCCCGTCTCCTTTTATTTATATGTAAAACATTTAAGTCCCATACATTAAATAATTTTATATACTTATTAAAACATTTAGGAAAAATCTATAAAAATTCCCATAAATCATTTTTAATACGTTTTCTAGCATATATAAATTTCTAACACAAAACATATGTAAAATAGCCGTAACTAACTTAAAACAAAATAACTATTTTCTTCACTAGAAAATTCATAATAAATCCACATAAATTAAAAAAATTATGAAATCTGAAACTCATTTTTAAAATATTATTTTCGACCTTATATCAAAATAGCAGGGTATTTAGATTTCATTTAATAGGGTTTTTACATTAGAACATATCATAAAGTTCATAAGAATTAGCATAAATCATCAATAAGTATATATATCCACTTTAACAATAAAAAACAGGGCAATGTACTTTGCAAAATATTGATCTGATCTAGAAACCAAAAACATCAAAAATATGAGATGTAACCTGCTATTCACCTTAGCTTTGTGATTAAATAGTTAAGGTTTGATCTTTGATTAACTTGCTTAATCTTTCCACTTGAAATCTTGCTTATATTCTTCTTGCTATCCCCTAATAGTGGCCGACCTCTTTAGCTTTTGTTTAATTTGTTAATTTAAATAATGAATGTGAGAATATGGCTTAAGAGTTTAGGGTATAGAAATAATACTTATTCCTATATTGCCTTTGTCTATTTCCCTAACATTTTATTTCGTATTTCCCTTAGTTCAATTGTATAAATGGCACGACTACCTTTCTATTAACGCAAATATCAATCCCCTAGTCATCACATTATTTTATTTTATTTAACTAATTAAATGTCTTAAATAATGTTACTAGGGGCGTTACAGACTCCCCTCCTTAAAGAATTTTGTCCTCGAAATTACGATAAGGTACTCAACAAATCAATTAAAAATGTAAACATACCATAAAACAAATCAGGATATGCATCTCTAAACCTGCTCTCAATCTCCCGAATACAGTTTCTCCTATTTTCGCTCCACTGGACTTTAACTAATCTGAATGTCATGTTCCTTAGCCTTTTCTCATCTCTCGCGATTATACGAACTAGCTTTCTAACTATAGTCAAATTCGGCTCTACTACTAAGTCTTCTAACACAGTCGCTGCTATAGTAGTCTTCGGATATCTAATACACTTTCTTAGATGAGAAATATGAAAACTATCATGGACTCCTACCAAACTGTTCAGCAACTCTAATCTATATGCGATTTTCCCGATCCTTTCTATAATAGGAGATGGTCTAACAAATCTCGGTGCTAATTTCCCTAACCTTCTGAATCTGATTACACCTTTCGTCGGTGATACCTTAATGAAAACTTGATCTCCAACAGAGAATTCTAAGTCTTTTCGTCTTCTATCAGCATAACTCTTCTGCCTAGACTGATTTTCCTTCATCCTAGCCAGAATAAACTCAATTTTCTCTGTAGCTTCTCTAACTAAATCTAGACCAAGAACCAACCTATCCGTAGGCTCTAACTAACAAATGAGAGATTTGCACAGCCTTCCATACAAAGCTTCAAATGGTGCTATCTCTATACTAGCCTGATAACTGCTGTTATACGAAAACTTGACTAAGTGTAGATGGTCTTTCCATGATCCTCGAAAATCTAACATGCAAGCTCTTAACAAATCATCCAAGACTTTGTTAACTGTTTACATTTCCCCATCAGTTTGTGGATGGTAAGCGGTATTCATCTTGAGCTTGGTTCCTAGATTTTTTATGTAGACTCTTCCAGAACTAACTAGTGAATAAGGAATACATATCACTTACTATTCTATTAGAAATCTCATGCAGTCTAACTACATTTTTCATATATAACTCAGCCAAAACAGGTGTCGTCCTAGTTGACTTAACTAGAATGAAATTGGCACTCTTGGTTAACTTTTCCACTACGATCCATATAATTTCATTCCTTCTATTAGATCTTGGAAACTCATCTATAAAACCCATAGAAATAGGAATCTCACTTCCATACTGAAATATCTAATGGTTGAAGTAACCCACTTGGTTTTTGATGTTCAGCCTTTAACTGTTGATAGTTTAGACACTGCTTTACCCTTAAGCCTACATCCTTCTATATACCTTTCTAGAAGAAATTCCTCTTCATGTCCTGATACATCTTAGTTCCTCCTGGATGAATAGTGAACGTCGAACAATGACATTCCTCAAGAACTTCCTTCCGAATGTCTCCCACACTCGGAACACACAATCTTCCTTTCTTTCTCAACCACCCATTCTAGTAAAGACTAAAATCCTTCAGGCTGCCATTTTTGGTTCCATCCTTAACTTCCTATATGTTCAACAAAAAATGGATCCTCCGTCTATTTAGAAGCAATCTTTTCGATCATCGTCGGTCAAACTCCTAAACATGATAACGCTATAATTCCTTCACTAGATCCAGCTTCAGGTCTCCACCGTACTCTACATGTCGTCAGCGCTTCCAAATCTTTCCACTTAGCTATCATTGCCAACACTGAATTTTGATTTTTTCTGTTAAGTGCATCTGTAACCTTATTGTCTTTTCCCGATTTGTACTCAATTAAAAAGTCACAAGCAGTTATAAATTTCAACCACCTTTGCCGTCTCATATTTAACTCCTTCTGAGTGAATAAATAATTCAATGACTTATGATCCATATATAACTCAAATCTTTCTTCCAAAAGGTATTGTCTCCATACCATCAACGCAAAAATCACTGCAGCTAATTCCAAATCGTGAGTTAGGTATCTCACCTCATGCGGTCTAAGCTGTCGAGAAGCATATGCAATCACTTTACCTCTTTGCATTAACACAACTCCTAACCCAGTTCCACAAGCATCTGTATATACTACTAAGTCCTGATTTCCTTTTGGAACAACCAACATAAGTGCATTAGTCAATAAGGATTTTAGCTTTTGGAATGCCTCCTCACACTTATCGATCCAAACAAACTTCAAATACTTTTGCGTTAGCTTAGTCATCAATGCTGATATTTGTGAAAAGCCTTTAATGAATCTTCGATAATACCCGGCTAATCCAAGAAAACTCTTTATCTCAGCCGCTATCTCGATTCTCTTTCAATTATCCACCGCTTCAACCTTAGTCGGATCAACTGACAACCCTTTGTCTGAGACTACATTACCAAGAAACTTCACTTTCTTCTTCCAGAAATGACACTTCGAAAACTTCACATTTAGCTGATTTTGCATCAATGTCTTAAGCACCGCTCTAAGATGAAATTCATGCTCCTTTTCATCCTTAGAATATAACAAAATATCGTCTATAAAAACCAGCATGAACCTATCTAAGTGCTCTTAGAAAATTCAGTTCATCAAACCCACAAAGAATATTGGTGCATTAGTTAGTCCGAACGGCTTCTTTAACTATTCATACGATCCATATCCAGTTCTATACCTGATCAAAGAAATAATATCCTCTACTGCTCTAGGTTAATGGAAACCCGTTGCTAAATCCAACTGAGAAAATACCTTGGCTCTATTCAACTGATCAAATAAATCATCAGTTCTAGGCATCGTATATCGATCATTTATCATCTTCTTATACAAATTACGATAATCGATACATAACCTTAATGATCCTTCTAGCTTCTTAGCAAACACTATGGCTGCTTTCCAGGTTTAACTACTTGGCCTAATGAAATTCTTGCCTTCTAGATCCACTAACTGCACTTTTAAATCCTCATTTCGGTTGGTTTCATTCTACTTGGCGGTCTACTTTCTGGTTCTGCTCGGGTACTGAATCTATCTGAAACTCAATGGCTCGTTTCAGTGGCAATCCTACTACTAGTTCAAAAACATCCACGAATTCTTTAACCACGAAAATTCAATTTAACTCATCTTCTACCTCCACAACATCCAACAAAGCATTCACCTCACAACTAAGGTTTTGTATGGTGTATATAATTTGATCACTACAGTCAGGGTGTCTAAGCGATATTTTCCTATCATGGTAAAATATCCTAGCATCGTTCTTACTTAACCAATCCATACCAAAATAATTCCGACCCTACGAAATCAAATACATGCAAACTGCAAACAAAGGTATAATCTAACAAATCAAACTCTAAGTGGTCACACTTCATCCTATGTGTCCCACACCCTCCTATCGGATTTGCAACCCTTAAGAAAGTCTAGGTGTTCTAGGTTAAGCTTATCTTTCAAACAATGAGATATAAAAGAATGCGATGCACCAATATCAAACAGAATGCTAACTGACATACCATGAATCAAAAGCGTACCCCTAATACACCTTTTCCTCTTTCCTTTGCTATTTGCCTTGAGGTAACTGGCTCCAATGCAAACACTTTTTTTTCCCTTCCCATCTTTAGCAAGCACCTTGCATTGGTTCTTGAAATGTCCAATTTGATCGCAGTTGAACCACTTGATATTCTTCTTCCCAATCACCTTCTTTCCATCTCCTCAGTGACATTCATTAGCAAAATTACTTTTCTTACCACGCTTAAAGCAGACAACCACCGACTTCCCTTTCTTTGTAGCTCCACCCTTTTGAGCTCCTTTCTTATGGAAGAACTTTCTTTTCTGACTCTGCCCCACCTGGACTTCCTTTTCCTTATTTATCTCCAAAAAAGCAAGCATCTCTTCATTCCTCAAAGCCATTTCCACTACAACATCACATGGATTTTTGATATGCATTAACATTGCCCTAGCAAGCTTGGGCTTCAACCCTCTGATGAAATTCCCATCCCTCTTATTCGTAGCATCCACCGTAGCATAGCCATGCCTTACCACCTCCTCAAAACTTGTTGTATACTCCAAAACAATCATCTCCCCTTGCTCCAACTCAAAATACTTTCTAAGCAGAGCAGACTTAGCAATCTCTGACATAAACTTCTCTCCGAGCCTCCTCTTGAACTCAACCCATGTCATTGTCTCTTTTAACTCCAACTGTAACGCCGTTCCACTAATACAACGCTGCTCCTTGTAACTATCTCTAAGTGAGTCTTCTCTTCTTCTCATCATTGAGCCCCAGATAAGCAAAAATCCTTTTGCAATGAAGCAGTCAATTCTCTACTTCAATTGCATCTTCAGTACAAATAAATGGTTTTCTCCCAACCAGGCATAATCCCTGCTCAGAATATCATAATTATTCACCACCAGAGCTTCTTGGTTTCCTCCTCCAACTACTCCAGCAGCGACTCCCGCTTATACTATGTTGACAAAGAATTGATACATTGCTCCCATGTTAAAGTGCCCGACCTTGGTTTCTCCTGTTATTTGGTTTGGAATTTCCATTAGTTGTGGTGCTTTCTCCACCAAGGTTAACTCTTCCACTTCTAGCATCCATATCTGCATTCAAATATTCGTAAGATATAGTAGAATAGCCTAAGAGAGACAGGAGAATACATATATAGCATATACATATATATGGTAATTACAAGTATGCTACTATAGCGTTGTCCTCACCGAGCATATAAATTAGGTAATTTATAGACCATCTGTCCGGAAACAATAGATTTGTTTGGCTAACTACTAACATTTGGCTGACTCGGGCCTACTAGACAAAATAAACAAATAATCCAAGTTCTGTTAGATACTCCTCTTCTAGATGGTATGTCCCTAACTTAATTTTCCCAAGTTCAACTAATCTTAATGGTTTTACGGGCTCATTAATAACCCATCTCACATCTTTAGATTCTTTTCTGCGTTTGACATAATTTTAATCTTACCTATGACAAAGCGCCATACATTGGAATTTTGGACTTATATTAGCTAAAAGGCACTAGCTAAAGTATAGGGCGTGACCCTATACCAGTCCCACCTGGTATTCTAGTATCTGAGTCATTTAAATTAGGGTCATCTACCCATAAAATTTTCCTTCAAAACATTTTCTCTCAAATGGATTTAAATCACACTGTTAACAAGATTTCTTATTAACATCCTCGATGCTTGTCATATTAATATTTTATATGGGTTCAACCTTTCAGTTGAGTGGATTCACATTTTCAAATGAAATGACAAAGTCAGAAGGTTTTAAGGTCTTAATTTTGGACCTGATGAGAGGGGATTGATTCTCGAAAACTATAAGAGATTATTTATCTCACATAAGGATTTGAGTGAAGAATCATCTTACTTCGGATCCTACCGAAAGGTTTAAGTTAGCATTATAGTTTAAAGGTATCAGCAATATGGCTTAGCCTTATGATTAGCCCGGAAGGTTTAAGAAGCCATTTAGCCTCTATCGAAGGGACTGGTTACAACGTAAACCTTGCGATTTGATTGGATCAATGGTCTTGTTAAACCTTCCGGTAGGCAGCAGTGATTAGGAAACCATTTGGACCTTTCGGACAACATATCATGATTGTATGACCTTCGTCCATATCATTTCATCAAGCTCTTTCTCCCTTGGGAACTGAAAGTAATCCACGTCTCCTTTGAATCCCTTTGGAAGGTTACAAACCCTTCGATGGTATCATATGGTGAGATTGTTTATTTATTATTCCTTTAATACTTCGGCTTCCTAAGATGATATCTCACTTGTGAAAACATTTTTAAAAGAGTGCATGATTCAAACATATTTAGATAAAAATTATAGCTGATTCAATATGCCATGAAAATGATATCTGAGGCTGATTCACAAGTTATATTCTCGCTTCTTCTAATTGACATTAGGTAGGGAAGAAGGGAACTTATGGGATTATCCAATGAAAATTTCATGGTATATTCTTGAAATATACAAAGAATATAAGAAATAAATCATAAATGATTAGCGTTAATATTAAATTAACACCTAATCATGATTATCCTGAAATTCTGAGTCGATTGAAAGCCACAATTCTCTTTATTTCTTCATAATGGAATCCGATACAAAATTTAAGAAGTTAGCCTCCAATATGATTTCTAAATTTGGGTTACGACGTATCAAGCAGGAGCAACATTGATTGTTGAGTAGAAGAATGGGAATAAAAATTTGTCCCTAGATTGGACCACTTGGGTCTTATTTATAGATGAAGTTGGCCTTCCTTTCAGTCTTATGCTCTCATTGGGATGGAAGGTGCCTTCTTCTATGCAGTTGTAGACTTTTCGATTTTAATGGAAGGTTTGATTTTTTACTCATCATCATGGGCCTTTGAATACCATCGAAAGCTTTGTTTTTCCCAAATGGTTGGTTTCTTATGAAGCGTTATGAGCCTTCTGGTCTTACTGGAAGGTTGCTCCCTCATTCGTTTACTATCGAGAGCCACGCATTTCCTAAATGCTATCAGAAAGTCATCTTTCGTTGAATTATGGATGCTGCCTTTGCTTAAACCTTTAGATATTATCAAAGCATGTTGGAAATGCACTTTAACCAGTTTAAAAGGCTTATTATGCTTTCAAAAGGGTTGTCAATTGAGTTTCCTATTCTGACCCTATCCTTTTCACCCTTCTTGGAAAAAGTCTGTTTGAATGACGAACAATGAATCCCTTTGCTTGCCTCGAAGGGTTCAGATTTGTAACAAACTTGTTTCCCGCACCCCTTCCTTTTTATTTAAAAGACTTGGGGTGCTCTTCTTTTCTTTAGTCTTTGTGTTACGTTGGGTGGCCTTATAACCATCTACCCGCGAAAGCTCTTTCCTAAAGTTACCATGTGCCTCTTCTTCTCTGGTGTTATACAATCCTTTCGGTACCATCGAAAGGTAACTTCTTCTGATACTCTATGCCTATGCGGAAGTTATCTGATGTGCCTTCTTTATCTTTATTTACATTTTATGGCTAACATTTAGCCCCTCTTGTACAAAGAAGGCTTTTGTTCTGTAGAACAAAGGTTCCAAGATTACCGAACAACCCTTGCATTCTTCCTACTGGTAATGAGTAATTGAAAAGTAGAAGACCCCATTTAACATTGATAACGGGAACCATTGAAGCTGAAGATGCCACTTTCGGGACATCATTTTCTGACAATTAATAATAGAAATTCAAGAATGCAATTTTGGGTAATTGACAATGGAAGGCCAGAATATCTCCTCCGGTGGTTCATGATAGAAGTCCAGAATACCAATTTTTAGGAATTAATAACAACAGACTGAAATACCGACTTCGCTAATTAATAATAGAAGACCAAAATACCATATTTGGAAATTAATAATTGAAGACCAGAATACCATTGCTGGTAATAAATTGAAAACCAAAATACTATCTTTAGTAATAGAAGACCAGAATACTCTTTTCATTATCAAGTAGTAGAAGATTGGGATACTATCTCTTATGATAGAAGTCTATAATACCTATCTGGAAAAGTTCACGAGAAGAATTCGGTGACTTCCCTCTAATTTTCTCGTTGAATATGCCATCCTTTGGCTTTGTTAGTGTTTCGTATGCTTTTGCTTTCTCAGGCCCGAGTTTTCTTTGTCCATTTGTCATTTGTTCTGACCTATTTTAGGCAGGCACTCTTTTGTCCGATTTCGTGCTTATTTAAGCAGAGCCTGTTTCAGGCTGTTTGTCATATTTGACAGTACCTATCTTTTTGGTGGTTGCTATTTTACCCTATGCCAATTTCTAGCAGTGCCTATTTAGGCAAGAACTTTTCTTAGTCCATTGGACATTTCATCTGGGTTTTCTGTGCTCTCGGCTAGCTTTTTCTGAAGCAGGGCTCGAGGACTTACCCGACCTCCCTCTAGGAGGATCCTTAGCCTGGCCATAACGTGATGCGGTTTAGAGCTTGTTTGGAACCTTAGCCAGGCCATAGCATGGTGGGACCAAGGGATTACCCATCCTCCCTTTAAGAGATGCCTTATCCTAGCCATAACGTGATGAGGATAAGGCTTGTGCCGTTTTAACATGGCCATTTCTGGTTTTGGCTCGGATAAAGGTTTACAACCTCCTTCCAGGAGGTGCCTTGACCTGGCCTTCTTTGCGCGACCAAGGGCTTTCTACCATTATTAGTAGCCTACCATCTTAGGTAGTCCAAGTTTTTAAGGAGAATGTCACTCCCGACCATGTAGATTTTCTTGCTTAACCATAGCAGAGATGTTCTTGAAAATGCTTTATTCATTCAAAGTTGGAAAATATGGTCTTAAATGTTCTGTGTTCTAGGTTCTTGGTACCATATTCCCAGTAAGGTAGCATAGGTTGTAGGCTCCTAGAGGAATTTCTTTGAAGATTATCAATGGACCTTCCCAATTAGGTCCTAATGGCCTACCTGATAGGTTTTTGGTATTGGTCATTACCCTTTGAAGTACTAAATCCCCTTGTCTGAATGACCAGGCTTTTACTTTTGAGTTGTAATATTTTGATATCCTTCTTTGATATTCAGCCGTTCTCAAGGCCGCTTCATCTCTTAGTCCATGAATCAGGTCAAGTGATTCCTTTCCCAATTCCTAGTTTGGATTAAAGGCATAGGCAATTATTCTATGAGAAGGTACGTAATCTCTACAGGTAGCATTTCTTCACATCCATATGTTAGAGAATATGGGGTATGTCCCGTTGCAGTTTTAGTTGAAGTCTATAAGCCCACATAACTAGGGGCAATTCCTTAACCCAATTTCCTTTTGCCTTGTTCAGCCTCTTCTTCAAGATGGTCTTGATTGTTTTGTTAGCTGCTTCAACGGCTCCATTGGCCTTTGGATGAGCGACTGAGGAGAAGCTTAATTCCATTCTTGCGGCAAAATGGTGAAAACACTTCACTCTCGAATTGGGTCCCATTTTCGATATTATCTTATAAGGTATCCCAAATCTTGTGACAATGTTTTTTATGACAAATCTTAGCACTTTCCCAGAGGTAATTTTCGAGAGTGATTCTGCTTCAACCCATTTTGTAAAGTAATCTATTTCCGCCATAGCATATTTCGCTCCTCCCTTAGAGATTGGAAGAGGTCCAATTAAGTCAATTCCGCAAACATCAAATGGCCATGGGGTAGCAATAGGGTTTAGTTAACTAGGTGGGAGATGTGGTATCTTTGAATAACGTTGACACTTCTCACACCTTCTAACATATTCCATCGCTTGGTTTGTCAAATGTGGCCAGTAAAACCCTTGCCTCATTATCTTTTTGGCTATTTTTATTCCATTAGAGTGACCCCCATACAACGCTTTGTGCGCTTTCTTTATTATTCTCAACCCGCTTTTATGTTTCACACATCGTAGATAGGGAAGGCCATACCTTTTCTTGTAGAGAACTCCATCCGTAATGGTAAAGCTCTGTGCTTACCGTTTTAGCCTCGTGCTTCTATTTTATCTGCAGGCAATGTTCCATTGACAATATAATCTATGATTGGTGCTATCCAAGTGTTTTCATAAATTTTCTCTACTATTGGAGCTATAGGTTCTTTATTTGATATCTCTTGGTCCATCACTTCCGATTCCGATGCCAAGGCTTGCAATTGGGTTAACCCTAATATTTCAGCAGCTTTTTCTTGTTTGTTTTTCTCAATACTGGGATTGGCATGAATTTCATGCCTACAGGTATAATTCGAGTTTCAAGGGAACCTCTTGAGCTTGCTAACTTAGCTAGTGAATCTACTTGAGAGTTGTCTCCCCATGGTATTTGATGTACGGTCTTCGAAAAGTGCGAACATCATTAAAACTTTCTTTACATACTGACTAAGTTTCAGATCCTTGGTTTGGTACACCTACTTGATTTGATTAACCATCAATTGAGAATCGCAGAATACCTAGATTCTCTAGATTTTAGGTTGCAAAGCAAGGGTTAACCCTACAATGATGCATTCATACTCTGCTACATTGTTAGTTGCTGAGAATCCCAACTTCATAGCATAGTGTAACTTGTGTCCGTCTGGGGTAATTATTACATATCCTGTCCCTGCTCCTTGCTCATTCGAAGCGCCATCCATAAATAGTTGCCACTTGGGTTTTGTATCTTTCTCCTTTTCGGACTATTCTGAAATGAACCTCATGCACTCATTAATAAAATCGGCTAGTGCTTGACCTTTTATGGCCATTCTAGGCTGATATGCTATATTGTATTGACTTAGTTCAATAACCCACTTAATTAACCTTCCAGAAGTTTTGGGCTTGCCAAAGACTTGTTTAACGGGAAGTTGGTTAGTACCTTTACTGGGTGAGCCTTAAAATAGGGCCTTAATTTTCGAGCTGTCAAAAATAAATAGCATGCTAGCTTTTCTATGACTGGGTATCAGATTTCAACGTCCTTTAACCTCCGACTTCCATAATAATCTGGTAGTTGCAGTCCCTTGTAGTTTCTAATCAGGTCCGAGCTCACCGCATGTTCAAAAATTGCCATATATAAGAATAGATCCTCTCCCTCTTCGGGGATGATAAGACCGGTGGCTTTTTCAAATGCAGCTTCAGTTCTTGGAATGTCTTTTAGCAATCTTCATTCCATTCAAAGTTTTTATTCTTCTTAATTACCTCAAAGAATGGTATGCATTTATCAGTAGCCTTTGATATAAACCAGCTTAGTGCTGCCACTTTTCCATTTAGACTCATAACATCTTTATTCATCCTAGGTTCTGCCATATTCTTAATAGCCTCGATCTGCTCTGGGCTAACCTTAATCCCTTATGCACTCGCATATATCCAACAAATTTTCCAAAATGGGATCCAAAGTTGCTTTTTTAGGGGTTGAGTTTCATTTGATACTTTAAACATATTGTTCAGATCTTCAAGATGATTTCTCACTTCTTGAGACTTTACCAACATATCGTTAACATAAACTTCCATATTCCTCCTGATTTGTTCTTTACACATTCACTTAACCAACCGTTGATAAGTTGCTCCTGCATTCTTCAATCCGAATGGCATTACCTTATAACAATAGTTCCCTTCATCAAAAAGCTAATATTCCCTCGTCGGGTTTAAATATAGGAATCCGATTATACCCAGAGTATGCATCCGTTAGGGAAAGCAGCTTATGTCCCCTGGCGGAGTCGACCAACTAATCTATCCTTGGCAATGGGTAATAATCCTTTGGATGCATAATCTACACTAGTCCGCCACTTCCCATTGGATTTCATTACAAAAATTGGATTTTCCAACCACTTGGGGTATCGGATTTCTCGGATGAACCCATTTTGTTGAAATTTCTTAACTTCTTTCTTCAGGGCATCGGTCCTAACCTTATCAAATTTCATTTTCTTTTGCTTGACTTGAGAAATGTTTGGATTGATATTTAGGGCATGACTTATGACCGTGGGGCTAATTCCAACCATGTCAGAGTGGGTCCAAGCAAAAATGTCCTTATTGTCTTTTAAAAATTCTGTCAATATTGATTTACATGCTCTTCAAGATTCTTTCCCACTCTTATTATTTTAATAGAATCGGCAGAATCTAGTAGAACCTCTTCGGTTTCTTCAACTGGCTTAACTCTTTCCACATCTCCTCAACAATCTAATTTTGTAATGATCTTGCTTTCTTCGATTGAGTTGGAATCCATTCTCTTTCTATAAACTGCAAAACACCTCATAACAATATGTTTATATTTTTGTCATTTTTTTCTTTGCTTGGAATGATGCATGTATGAATCACCTTTTGAAGGCTGTAAAGTAATGGAAGAATCAAAGTAACAAGTGAACTCTCTATTATATTGCTCTAGAGTTGCAAAGTACATTTCTCGAGATAAAAATTGTTCGCCTCGAATAGTGCCCAGCCACTTTTATGAGAAATTTAAGCATTAGATATTTTGGGGAGACGAACGCATCCACTTTGTTCAGTGCCATTCATCCAAAGAAGGCATTATAGAATGAGGGTTGATCTATGATCACAAAAGTCGTTTCAAAGACTCGTGAACATGGGGGAAGTCCCAGTTGGACCAAAAGCTTCACCTGCCTAAGCGAAGTTGTCCCCTTATTATTGAACCCAAAGGTTGGCTCGGGACTAGGTTCAAATCTATCCTTGGAAATTCCCATCTGATCAAAAACATGGCCAAATATCACATTTACAGTGCAACCTTTATCAACCAGGATTTTCGTGACCATCGAGGATCCTATTTTGGCTGTGATCATTAAGGGATCATTGTGGTGGTGATGGATCCCTCTCTTTAGCTCTTGTGGATTAATCACCAATGTGTGCATACTAATGTTGTGTTCTGGACTTTTGAATGGAGATTCCTCCTGTATAGAGAATACACCCTTCTTAGCCTCTCGAATGTATTTACTTCGGGCGCTTTGACTTCTACCGGTGGGATGTGGTCCTCCATATATGACATCAATCCTGTTCTGGGATGGACTTAAGCTTAGTGGGTCATCTTCCTCAATCACATTTACGATATTACTAACAGGCTTCCTTGCTTTAGTGTTTGACGGAAGAGTTTGCTGCGGGTTCTTCACGAATTCCTTCAACTACCCTTCCCAAATCAATTTTTGAATTATTCCAGCCAGAACCTTGCACTTGTTGGTTATGTGGCCATTTGCTTTATGGTAGGTACAATATTTGTCTCCTTTTTTCTGTAAGGGTAATTTCGGGCCTTAAATAAAGTGGGGAAATTGACCTTATCCTAGGTCATTACATAGATGTAGGAAATTGGTCGGTTTAACACCACCGCATTAGTATTGGTGTCTTCCCATCTAGCTCTCTTGGGAAATTTCACCAAGCCGAATTTACCACCATCCTTCTTATGAGCAAATTTCTTCTTTGAGTAATACAATTCATCCATTTGCATAAACTTGTTGGCTTGGAAATGGAAATCTTGAAGATCTCGGCATCCATGAATAAACAACTCCTTCTAGAAAAGAGAATTAAGTATGAGTCCCGAGTGAACAGCAATGAGCTTATCTCTTCCATTCATGTCTTTGGCCTTTAAGGCTTTAGTATTGAATCTCTTTAGATAATCCCCTAAGGACTCTCCATGGTTTTGCCTGATGTTAGCGAGTACGGTATAATCAATGGAAGGATCTTTGCACATACAGAATTGAGTGATGAACTCGTACGAGAATTGCTTCCAAGAATATATCGTATTTTCATGGTATTTTCGAAACCATTTAACGATGGTCCCTTGTATTGTGACTGGAAAAAGTCGACACCTCACAACACCGGAACGTTGTACAAATCCATCTGACTATCAAACGCCATCAAATGATCAGTCGGGTCAGTTGTCCCATGATATTTCATGGTGGGGACCTTCACATGAGATGGTATTGGAGTTGACATGATTTCATCGATGAAGGGTGCAGCCCTTTCGTTATTGTTTGCTCTTTCATGCTCAGTTCTCTTGCACTTACCATTTAATAGGTCTTTCACAGCCTTTCCCGCCACATCCTTAAGATAGGCTTCATTATTCAGGAATTCCTTTTATTAGGTTTTCAGCCGTCCGTAATTGAACTTGTGGAACAGTCTTTATCTTCCATTTAAACTCTTCTTTGATAATTTTCCTTCGGCAGAAGGCTCTCTTTCTGTTTTGATGGAGAAATATTAGCTTTAATTTTGGTGACATCTGTGTTGATTTTTAGATTCCTTCTTGGAGATTCAACTTCTTCACCCGCTGTGGTAGTTTTCGTTCATGATTGGTGGGATAACACTTCATTTAGAAGATCTTTCATTTCTGCCATTTAGCATTCCAAATATGCGATTTTAGCCACATGTTCTTCTGGTTGAAGATCTTTACTCGAAGCCTGTTGTGGTGACTGCCGAAGCTAAGCTGGAAGTGGAGTTGATTGAGGTAGGGTGGAAGGTTGCACTTGTTCCCTATTCCCAGGGTTGAAAGAGGGTGATATGTTTTCCTCAAAAGAAGTAGCATGCTCATTCCTTTTACTGACGATAAGAGGTCTTTTTGATTTCATTGTCACTTACAACATACCAAATTTCACTATCAATTATATTAATAAAGTGGGTCGGAGTTCAAGGCCTCCTTCTAGCATCAAAAATATTAACAAGATTTCTTGTTAACATCCCCGATGCTTTTCAAAGGATTATTTTATATGGGTTCAACCTTTCAGTTGAGTGGATTCACATATTCGAATGAAATGACAAAGTCAGAAGGTTTTAAGGTCTTAATTTTGACCCTGAATAGATGGGATTGATTCCGAAAGGTTTATAAGAGATTATTCATCTCACATAAGGATTTAACTAAAAAATTATCTTACTTCTGATCCTACCGAAAGGTTTAAGTTAGGTTCAAGCATTACAGTTTAATGGGATCGGTAGTATGGCTTAGCTTTAAGATCAGCCTGGAAGGTTTACAGAGCCATTTAGCTTCTACGGAAGGGTTTATGTACAGCTTAAACCTTGCAGTTTGATTGGATTAATGGCCTTGTTAAACCTTCTGGTAGGCTGGAGGGTTTAGGAAACCATTTGGACTCTTCGGTCAACTTTTCATGATTGTATGACCTTCGTCCATATCATTTCATCAAGTTCCATCTCCCTTGGGAACCGAAAGTAATCCACATCTCCATTGAATCCCTTCGGAAGGTTATAAACTCTTCTATGGTATCATAGGTGAGATTGTTTTTTTATTATTATTCCTTTAACACTTTCGGCTTCCTAAGATGATATCTCACTTGTGAAAACCTTTCGAAAAGAGCGCATGATTCAAACATATTTAGATAATAATAAGAGCTAATTCAATATGCCATGAAACTGTTATCTGAGACTAATTCATAAATTATACTCTACCCTCTTGTAATTGATATTTGGTAGGGAAGAAGGAAACTTATAAGATTATCCAATAATAGTTTCATGGTATATTCTCGAAATAAACAAAGAATATAAGAAATAAATCATAAATGATTAGCCGTTAATATAAAATTAACGCCTAATCATGGTTATCCCTAAATTTCGAGTCAATCGCAAGCCACAATTCTCTTTATTTCTTCATAATGGAATCTGATACAAAATTTAAGAAGTTAGCCCCTAATCTGATTTATAAATTAGGGTTACAGTGTATCAAACGGGACCAACAGAGATTGCTGAGTAGAAGAATGGGAAGAAAAATTGGTCCCTAGATTGGACCCCTTGGGTCATATTTATAGACTCAAGTAGCCTTCCTTTTGGTCCTATGCTCTCGTCAGGACGGAAAGTCCCTTCTTCTATGCAGTTGTAGACCTTTCGATTTTAACAAAAGGTTTTTTTTTCTTTACTCATCATCATGGGCAGCTGAATACCATCGAAAGCTTTGTGTTTCCCCAATATATTTATGAACTCTCCGTCTCCCCGAAGGGTTGGTTTCTTATGAAGCATTTGAAACTTCTGGTCTTATCAGAACGTTGCTCCCTCATTCGATTACTGCCAAGAGCAACACTTTTCCTGAATGCTGTCCGAAAGTGGTCTTTTGTTGAATTTTGGACGCTGCCTTTGCTTAAACCTTTTGATACCATTGAAGGATGTCGAAAATGTACTTTAACCGGTTTGAAAGGTTTATTATGCTTTTGAAAGGGTTGTCAATTGAGTTACCTATTCGGACCTTATCCTTTCTACCCTTCTTGGAAGACGTCTGTTTGAATGACGAACGATGAATCCCTTTGCTTGCCTGGAAGGGTTCAGATTTGCAACAAACTTATTTTCGCACCCCTTCCTTTTTATTTAAAAGACTTTGGGCACCCTTCTTTTCTTTAGTCTTTGTGTTACTTTGGGAGGCCTTATCCATTTACCGTGAAAGCTCTTCCATGAATTTACTATGTGCCTCTTCTTCTCTGGTGTTATACAATCCTTTTAGTGTCATCGAAAGGTAACTTCTTCTGATACTGTTTGTCTATGTGAAAGGTCTCTAATGTGCCTTCTTTATCTTCATTTACATTTTATGGTTAGTATATACTTCAAACAAGGAAAACATACTCTATGCTTTACTCAAATTACCTTTCCATGCTGTACATGCTTTACACAAAACTTTTTTGACGAAAACATTTAAACCTTTGAAAGTACCCCGTTCGAATCCATTGAACGTACCCCCATCGAAACCACGTAGCTACTTCGCTTTATAACCATAGGCCGAAAGGCCAAAACATAACTTCCGAAACCATTTATTTAGCCTGTTCGAAGGCATTCAAAACATTTCTTTCCAAAGCCTTTTAAAACCTTAAACATCCTCTTTTTAAAACACTTTAAATATGCCTTTCGAAAACCTTTGGAAAACTTCTGTTTATAACCATTCGAAAATATTTAGGAACCACCACTTCGAAACCTTTCTCTTAAACCTTTCGAAAGAATTAATTCCTTTTCCTAAAATCAAAACTTTTTAAAGCATTTGGGTTCAAGTAAAATATGTGGAATAACCATTCGAAACCATTTCTTTCGGAAAATTTCGGGTTTAACTTTCAGTAGTACAAAAGGGACATAAAATAACTAAGTCGAAAGCACTCTTCCAAAAACTATTTCCTAAGTAAAGAAGTGAGGTGTTGAAACCAACTCCTTTGAAAGCATTGGAGATTTAGTTTAAAAACAAGGGACCCTTTCGAAACCATAGCTTTGAAAGGAAAAAGGCATCAGCAAGGGGTTTCGGCCCCTTCGAAAGCATACTTAAAACAAAAGGCAAAACCTCTTTCAAAACCATTCCTTAAAATAATTTGACCCAGTTGAAAGCTAACCAAGTTAAAAGTGAAAGAAAAGCAGCTTCTTTTTCATTTAAAACAAAGCAAAGCTTCGACCCCTTCAGAACCCCCTATTTAAAATTCATACCCTTTGCCTCAGCCCAATTCGCTATGTACCAAGTCTTTGATATCAGGCGCATTGGTTTCGATGGTGATGAAGGCGGAAGTGCTAGGTCGAAAGTTTGGTGCCGAAAGTGGTGAAACATGTAAAAAGCATGTATAAACTGATTTTTAACATTTTAAAGCAATTCTTTTCAACTAACCTGCCTTATTTGTCAAAACATGATTGGTTTCTAATTTTCTTTTCTAAAAGTACTATCGAAATTTCAAAAATTAAAATTAAAATATTTACAAAATACCCCTTCTCCTTATATAAATTTATAAAATATTCAAATCCCATACCTTAAATAATTTTATATACTTACTGAAACATTTAGGAAAAATCTATAAAAATTCCCGTAAATCATTTAATATGTTTTCTAACATATATTAATTTCTGACCCAAAAATACATAAAATTGCTGTAATTAATTTTAACGCAAATAATTTAGAAAACTATGAAATTTTAGACCCATTTCCAAAATATTATTTCCGACCTTATCTCAAAATCGCAAGGCATTTGGATGTCATTTAGTAGGGTTTTTGCATCAAAGCATACCATAAAGTTCATAAGAATTAGTAAAAATTATCAAAAAGCATATATATCCATTTTAACAATAAAAACATGGCAATATACCTAGAAAAATATTCGGATCTGATCTAGAAACCAAAAACATAAAAAATATGAGATGTTACATATTATTCACCTTAGCTTTGTGATTAAAGAGTTGAGATTTGATCTTTGATTAACTTGCATAAGCTTTCTTCTTGAAATCTTGCTTATCTTCTTCTTATTATCCCCTAATGGTGGACCTCTCTAGCTTTTGTTTTAGTTTGTGAATGTGAATAATGCACGTAAGAATATGGCTAAAGGGTTTAGGGTATAAGAATAATACTTATTCCTATATTGCCCTTGTCTATTTCCCTAACATTTTATTTCATTTCCCCCTAGTTTATTTGTATAAATGGCATGGCTACCTTTTTATTGACACAGATCTCAATCCCCTAATTATCGCATTATTTTATTTAATTTAACTAATTAAATGTCTTAAATAATGTTACTAAAAATTATGTGTGTTACAAACTTATCATAAAATCCATATAAAATAGCCTAAATCATCAACAAGAATATATATCCATTTTAACAATAAAAATATGGCAATATACTTTGCAAAATTATTAGGATCTGATCTAGAAACCAAAAAAATAAAAAATATGAGATGTAACCGTTGATCCAGAAAAAGGACCAATACCCTGGTTAGAGTTTGAAAGCATTAGCCCTGTTCTGACAGGGCAATATCACAGATCGTTGATGTAAAGAAAGAACAATAAAAGAAAGTAGACAGAAAATTTTTATAGTGGTTCAACTGTTAATGAAGCCTACATTCACTTTTTAGCTTTACTATAGACTGATTATTGTTACATGAGTTGTTTGATTATAAGGCTTTGATTGTTTACTAGCTAGATTGAATCCCCAGAGCTGGAATTCACAGGAGAATCACAGTGAATTCCTTTGGAGATCGTTGCGAGAAAGATAGAGTGTGAAGAATAATTCCAGCAGAGCTTCAGTAACCAGTCCGTAGAAGATCCAGTAGGTAGAAAATGAACTTGGATAATATTTCCCCCCAAGAAAGATAGAAAATGAATTTGGATATCGATCGGAGAGCTTCTGGGCCAGGCCACTTCATCGTCAACTCGCATGTAGGTAGAAAATGAACCATGAAGGATTTGGCTTACAATACAAGGTAGAACCATGGGTCCCTGGCGACCCATGGACTATGGGTCGTTGGCGACCCATGGGCTATGCATCGTTCGCGAGCCAATGTCTTGATCTCTTTCGTAGTAATATTTGGATGTCTGGTTTGAAGGTTTGAAGGGAGGCATGAGTCGTTGATAATCCAACCACTTAGGAATTTTTCTGCAGTTTGGAATTGAAGATGTTTCCTTAGCCTTTTATCGTAGCTGTTATGTTTTGATGGCAATTCACTAGCTATTTACGTTTAGTTGTTGATTAGACTAACGGAATACTCATCTCTTGACTTCGTTGATCCCAGTTGTTGCCTAAGCCATATAGCTTGGATCTCGTTCACTCCTTGCCTTAGCCTTTCTGTTTAAGTTCTAAACTATTCTGTCTACACAGTGTTATTTAGTTTTCTATTGGTTACTGCTGGGTTATAAACTTGGATAATATCTCCCCCCGAGTACAATTTCGTTGTAAACAAGGCCTGCTCTTGAAGTTATCGCTTTCAATATTTATCTATTAATTTCCAAGTGATTGCATTAGAGCTTTACGAATATGGTAACCCCATGTTGTTGGCCATCTTTCTTTGATTCTGACCCTTACTACTTGCCACAACATATCACGTTTTTGCCCGTAGTTCCCCAGCATGCCTCAGAATGATGAACAGTTGTAAATTGAGCTCGAGAAGAATAGATAAAGTTTTATTTTCCTCTCTCCCTTTTCTTTTTTTATATGGGTCGGTTGCGATCCATGGGCGATGGCTCATTAACGACCTAACTGTTTAAAGAAATTTAAATTTTGCAAAGTAAGGTCGGTTCGTTAGCGATCTATGATGGATCGCACGCGACCTTACTAATTAGCGAAATTTTCAGCTCCTCTTGCTTGCTTGCTTATATGTTTGAACCGACCCATCATTTCCTCACTTAACCCGAACAAATCTTGCCTCATCACGCAATCCAGCTTCCAATGTCTCGATTCCAAGTGACCCAAGTGTTCACTCGACCTGATTTATCACTTCATTCGAAATCATTCGCTGTTGATCACCTAGTTTTGGTCTCTACTGCTACTGCTTGTTGTAATGAATCCAATTTCTCTCCATAGCTTCTTGGTGTACTTTGAAGTAATGGGAAGTGTCAAGGCTACCATGCAAATTTGGCTTTGGCTTTTCAGCCATCTGTTGAATTTTCAGCGTGAATCATTGAGTCCACCTCAAGATGTTGTTTTCAACTGACTGACTTCTGGTAGCCGTTCGTTTTTTTTATTTTGATCTGAATTTCAATTCCTAGCATTGACGATGCAATATTTGCTTTGTAGTTTATGCAAGGGTTTAGGTCGGTGAGTGGTTGCATGATGCAGGTTTGGAGTTTCCCCTTATAGTTTTGATTCGACTGGCGGTGAAGCTGAGTTTGTCTTTGTACACCGTTTTGGAGCGATGTTTTGCTCTTTGACTTTAGCCTTTTCTTCCTGAGAATTTATTCAAGTTCCCATCGACGTTTTAAAGTTCCAATGCGACAATTTATTCCAAAATATAATATAGTGGATGATTCAATCATGTCGCTCTTCCTATTTTTGTATTCCAATGATCCTGAAAAGAAAAGCTTCCTACGTCGCTTTGGACTGCGACTCCGTTATCGATCGGTAATCGATAACGGATAAGTGTGGAAGAGATATTTTTAAAGGAAGATACATATTGTTTTTCAAATGCAAGCAAGCTAGCTTCACTGGATTTTTTGTTCACGGTATTTAGGGTACTGAACTCTTCTCATGTAGATAACACACTGCATCTGCCTCGATCAACGCTCAGCACTTTATTGGTCAACATACATTGGCTTCCCTTAGACTCCGGGCTTTGGTTATATGAGGATATTATTTAAAGTAAAACATACCTAACATGGTTGAATGCCAAGTTTTTTCATTGAAAATGATTTTTGAGACATCCAATCTTTAGTCTGGTGGAGGTTCTTTCACTCCTCCAAAAGCTGGGTCATTCACAACTTCGGCTTCGCTTATTATTCCTATCATATTGGAAGGACTGACTGTAGTTAAATTATGATGCACAGTTGCTCTTGTAGAGTTATAGTTGAAGTTTAATCAGGCACCATTTTAGCCTTCGGAAACAAGTACATGAGTTGTTCGATTGCGATTATCCTTCTCTTGCATTTTTGGAATTCAACGCGCACTAGCCTCTGTCCCTTGGGACTATTGGCTTAATTGCTCGATTCTAAACATTTTTTCTCTCTATTGCATTTTTTGTGCTCATGTGAGCATGCTCATTTACTTTAATTATATACATGCAATAATACTTCTGCAATCATTTCGGCATATTCTATTTCATGGCTTTGTTCAGAATTATGAAGTAGCTTAGTCTAGCAGTTTTTTAGCTAATCCCTACTCAGGCTCAATTGAGTTAGTTTCAACAAAGTGTTGGTGTAAATGCCTCAGTCGTAGGGTTGATTACTTTGACTACCGAGCCAACATGTTTTGGAAGACTAGGTTTCCTAAGATAGGTTCGATTGCCCCAGTTTGATTGACATGATAAATCCTTTCTTTGGAAATTAGGGACTTTATTGCTTGATCCCAAGATATGAGTTTTGTAATGATGTCAGCATGTATTAGAATGGTGCATTTATGGCATCTTTTGCTAAAGTAAATTCTTCTAAGTCCTATGGTGCGTCATCATATGTTCATTTCTATCTTTGGAAACTCATACACGGATGACTCAACTCTATGGATTTTTCCTTGATGTTGTGGATCCTTAAATATCATGACCAAACTTCGGGTAATGGCATTATCCTACAAGTTGGAACCAAATGACCTAGTTAGACCGTAAGTAGGTCATCGGTCCTTCTCGTCATCGCCAGACTATGAGCAACGGTGGATTTCTAAACATTAAATCCTTCATTTCCTTTTTAGTAAATTTGTGGCCAAAATGCTTTGTTTTTAATATAGAACCATTATCTAACCAACATTATAGTTATTTGCGTTTGGATTTTTGAAACATTTCTTTCGATCAAGTATTCGTGCTTCTATCCCTTCTTGAGGGACTAGCTATTTCGAATGCCTGTATTTGGGTGATTGTGAGAGATGGAAATTTATAAGGCGAATTGCTCAATTGCTCCCAGTCTGGCTCTCAATCCCATTCTAGAATTGAGGACATTCAGGGATTTTATTTTCGACCTTCCATGATAGCTCCTACTTGTTCTTGGCCATGCATGCTCTTCTTAGTTGCTGACGTTGTCATGGAAGTTTTGTGCATATGTTAACTTTTGTCTTTGAGAATTTATAACCTAGCTGTTTGGTTCCAACCGACATTTCCTCGAGGCTGCCCATCTTTCAGCTATATCTAAATCTTCTTAAGTTGAATTTAGGAAATTTGATTGCACACCAGCTTTTATCCCTAGAAACTAGTATATGGGTAATTCAATCTTGGGGTTTCCTTTTGACACTGCTTTATTCTAGTGCAGTGGCTGATTCCTATGATGAATGATCGACCCATCAGGCTGACCTTTGAAAGGATATGTCTTCCAGTCGCTGCCTCATTTGGCAGTGGTAGTTTTCTAAACAGAAGGTAGAAACTCAGTTGAGAACCAACTTCTATCTCCGAAAGCTAGTGCATCAGTGGTTCACTATGATGAGTGTTTCTCATCAGCCCTGTAGATTAAAGTTTTCCTAGCATCACCGGGGCAATACCGGTACATAGTGAGTAGAATGTTTCCCGGAGTTGCTGGGGCAACACCGGTGCTTATGAAATAGAAAGTTTCCTGGCATTGTTGGGACAACACTGGTACTTAGGAAATAGAAAATTTTCCCAATGTTGCTAGGGCAACTCCAGTACTTAAATGATAAAAGAAGGCCTTGGTGTTGGCGAGGCAACACTGACATTCATGAGGTTGGGATTGATTTTCCCCATCCATTCGGCGTTGCTCTTAATCCAGTTAGGTACTATTCAGCGTTCGAAAACTAGCATTTCAATGGTTAGATTGTACAAGTATTTTCTTAGTGCTGCCTGTATTATGGGCAGTGTTAAAGTCATGTTGGTGATGGTCTTTGATGGTTTTCACTTTTCTTGCCTATTTTTAGGATGGAATTACTGAAATAGTGAGTTTGAAACCCACTCATTGGTCCATTGTTTTGCATTCTAGTCTGCATTTTGGGAACTAGAGTCATTCTGTGAGCAATCAAATCACGCTTAATTGTGTTTATACATCAGTCTGTGCTCCGAGGACTTACAGTTCTTTCGTAAATCTTTTATAATCTAGTCCACGCTTTAGTGACTTAGAGGACTCTAGTTCGTGCTCCAGAGACTTAGATATTGTTGTAAATTATTTATACTCTAGTCCACGCTTTGGGGACTCAGAGCCAGCTTGATGATGGTTGAATCATTCATCTGATCCTGTAGAGTGGAGTAGATTCCCTTTAACCCAATGTGGTGGTTTTCTCAATGTTGTTTAACTTCGAGATGCACCATGTTCTCTAACATTAAGAATCCCAGGCGTTTCCGTCGCCTAGCTTTGTTTATGACCATCTTGCTTAACAAATTCAACAGGTATTCTTCCTCCAACTGGTTTTTGTTATGATCTAACAACTATCTGTGGAACCCTTCATTTTTGGGTGGAACCCTTTACTTATAGGTACCAAACTCCATGTTCTTGTAGGAAATCTGAAATTGTGGAGAAAGTCGTTACATTGTCCCCGTTATGAGAGCATTCATTCCTATACTGATCATGGACCGGTAGAGTTCATTAGTTTTTTCCTTGAATCCATGGCACTTAACCTTACTTGTTTCAGGCCATATGCATTATGCTAGGTTGATTGCATTATTGTGGATATCAAACTTATTCATTCATTCCAATCTTCGGGAATCAATGGTTTAGCTGATCGATTTTGAGCGTTCTCTCCTGGCCATTTTTTGTCTTCGGATAACAGATGGTTTTTTGCAAGTTAGGGTTTGAGACCTCATTCGAGCACCTGCTTTTGTCTTTGGAAGCCATTGCGTTAATGATTTGATTCTGAAAATGCATTCAATCATCGTCTATCTCTATACAATGGTAAGTTCCTCCTTTTATTCCCAGTTGGAGCGATCTTTTACCTTGACCGAGTATTAATACATTATGTGCCTCTTTGTCCACAGGGCTGATTATCCAGAATAACTGATGTGAGACTTGATGTTCTGGCTAGGTCCCTGGATGTCTCCAGTCAAAGGTACGTCGCAGCTCCTATCTTTGGGAACTCATGAATTAGGTGTCTTGAATTTTGACATTTTGTACATTAACTTTGGTCAAATATCAGAATTCTTTGCCGACTTCTTGGTTTGTGAGCTTTACGGCACTACCGAAGCCATGTCGGTTCTTTTTGGTAGTGGGAGTTGATCCTTGTTAATACTGCAACAGACAAGTTTTCCAGTGTTGTCGGGACAACAACAGTGTTTATAATATTTTAACGGTTCGTCGATGATGTCAGAGCAATATCAAGTAGTGTTTGCACAGCTTATCAGATACGCGACTTTTGGTGCTCCTTGGTGTTTCCTATCTTCGGGCAATGCAAGGAGTTAGTTTTTTATGCTCCTTGGTGTTGCCTATCTTTGAGAAAGGCATGGATTTTTTTTCCGATGCTCCTTGGTGTTTTCTATCTTCGGGCAACGCTAGGAGTTTGTTTACGATGCCCTTCGTCGTTGCCTATCTCAGGGCAACACGAGGATTTTGTTTTCGATGCTTCTTGACATTTCCTATCACCGAGCAATGCAAGGAGTTTATTTTCTATGCTCCTAGGCGTTATTTATCTCTAGGCAACGCGAGGAGTTAATTTTCGATGCTCCTTGACGTTGCCTATCTCCAGGCTACGCGATGAGTTTGTTTTCGATGCTCCCTGGTGTTGCCTAACTCCGTGCAACGTAAGGAGTTAGTTTTTAATGCTTTTTGATGTTTACCAGGGCAACACCGGTTCTTAGATGGCAAGGATCGGGTTCCGCTGATCTGACGGTTTGAGTCGATTTGACCACGACGACTTAGCAGGTTGCTTACATTGACATAGTTTTATTAGTCCAAGAAGCTAAACGTTTTAGATTCAGGTAACTATGGCTTGGATGATCCTTTCGTGTTTATGGAAGATGTGCACATCCAAATAGATCAGGTTCCCATGGTGGAGAGATCTATAACTGACTGCATGAAGATGGATTGAAGAAAGAGCCTATGTGAGTTCAGAGCCTGACTCTTAGCTCTTCGTCAAAACTGCCTTCAGAGAATGGGTCTTTGACTGGCATACAATCTAAGAGGAAGATGAATTCTTCACCAAGAGCGGTAGAATAGTAGTTGAAAAGAAGTCTGCAAGTATTATGCGAGTATTTTGTTTCTTGCGATAGCAAGGTCATTAAGTCCGTGGTTGTTAGAATGCTAGAATTTCTGATTGGGCATAACAGAACTATGGTATGATTAGTCTCGGCCTTTCTTATAGCTATTCAAATGTATGTCGTTCACCCATGCCACAGGACTATTGGCGCACTTGAACTGGACCCATGGTCTCTCCATAACTCGTTTGGGTTCCTCCGGTCCGGTGTGATAGTCCGTAAGATGAAGGTTTTGATGACAACAACCTTAGAATAGATTACAAAATATAAATACTAACATTATAAGTTTAGATATATATGTATATGAAGGATTTAACCATGCAGGTACTAAGAAAGAAGACCGTACAGTATAGAGATTCAAGATATCAAGATAGAAGACTCATGAATATCAAGATTATCAAGAGTTCAAGATTTCAAAGTCAAGTATTTTTTATTATTAGGAATCTTGTTAAAACTCATAGAAAAGCACTGGCATCTTAAAATCCAATTTATTCGTGGAATGGAATCCACTTCGAGCCTGTTAAAGGGATGGAACCCTAAGTAGGATGGGGCCTACGAAAAATCTAGTGGAAAATTGTTTTGTATCCGCTAACTTTTTATTCAAAATAATTTTTCAAATTTATATCCTGTTTTCAAAATGTTTTTAAAACTTTCCTTTTAAAAGATTCAAAACCCTCTATCCTGATTTTAAATAATTTTAGCCTCAAAATTATCTTTAATTTCAAAGTCAAATTACTCCTGATTTTAAACTATCTTTTAATATAATATATTTAACTTTCAAATATTTATACTTAGATTTAAAATATAAAATTAAAGTTAAATTCTATATATATTATTATTCTCTATATTTACTTATGAATTTTAACTATATTCAAGTATATTTATAAAGTTTAATTAGTTTTAATATAAGATAAAGGTTATTTTCAAAGAAAATCAAAACATCAAAAAATGCTTTGGGTTGTCGACATGCCTATATACCCCATGTCGACATGGTGTCAGTTGAGTTCAAAATTTAAATTTCAAAAGAAGTGTTTATTCGCCATAACTCTTCACGAATGGACATGGCTGTTGTTCTTCTATAAATAGGGGTTAGTTTCAACGAATTTTACATTAGATTTTCTGGTTTTTCACTCCTCTTCTTCTTCCACTTTTCTTACTACATATTGTTATCATTACTCTGCCGAAATCAACATTGGATCGAACTCGATTACTTCTAGTTTGATTCTCTATCACCCTCTCTACAAGATTCTCAGTGCTATTCAGAGTTATAGACTTCTTTGTAATCTATTAAGCGAGAAAAGGTGTGATTGTAGCCTTAAAAATCAATCAAGAAAGAAAATGTGTGATTGTAGCCTCGGTAAATCAATTAGGTAAACTTGTGGCCTGGAAATCAAGTATCTCTACCCAGAGGATCGAAATTCTGGAGGGTGTACCTCGTAGTCTTGAAACCGAGGGTGTAATTGTACAATTGCTTTTGGAAGGAAATCCGTACTTGTGTTGCGGGACTGGATGTAGGGTAACTCCGAACCAGTATAAAATCTGGTGTGTTCTTTCCTTTACTGCTTTTATTTTATTTCTGCATTTGTGTTTGTTTCTATGATCATATCTGTATATTGCATACATCGGTGTCTAAATTAACATAAATCGAAAAATATTTAGTAATTCTTTATTAACACTATTCACCCTCCCTTTAGTGTTAATCCTAGCCTTAAGATCCGTAATCCGCATTTCTCACAATTGATATCAGAGCAAGGCTTTCAAAGTTTCATAATCTAATTTTTTAAAAAGTTTTTAAAATGGCTATATTTGTTAATACTAGTTTAGAAGCATTCAAACCATCATCTTTTCTTGAGTCTGCATATAATCAATATTCAAATTCAAGTTGTCTACCAAGATTGTTTGATGTGCAAGAATCATGCTTTATGGGTGTTGGGGAATCAATCCACAACGGATAAATTGTGCAGGTCAGAAAGAACAAGTGGATACTTGATAGTGGGTGTTCTAGACACATGACTGGCAATCCAGATATACTGAATGATATAATATACAAAGACGGAGGATCGGTTAATTTTGAAGACAATTCAAAAGGATATGTGATTGGCATCGGCAAAGTCGGTAATTCTGAAACTCCTACTATTACTATGTTTTGCTAGTTAAGAATTTAAAACATAATCTGCTAAGTATAAGTCAAGTATGTGATAAAAGATATAAAATTAAATTTGAAAAAGATAAATGTCACATTGAAGATAATAATTCAACCATTATATTTGAGGGAGTCAGAAAAAAGAATATTTATATTCTTAGTATGAAAGTTTCAAATGATAACCTGTGTCTGTTGGCAAATACAAGTGACCCTTGGATTTGGCACAAGAGGTTTGGACATTTGAATTTCAAACTCTTATCTAGAGTGTTAAAACATGATCTAGTAAGAGGTCTCCCTAAAATGAATTTTAAAGTAGATAGCTTTGTGATGCTTGTTAATTAGGAAAACTTAGAAAAAGTTCTTTTAAGTTAAAAGATACGATTTCTACTTCAAAATCTCTTGAATTACTTCATCTTGATTTATTTGGTCCATCTCAAATTCTATCAATAAATTGTAGTAAATATGTCTTTGTAATTGTAGATGGTTATTCTAGATTTACATGGACAATATTCTTGAAACACAAAAGTGATACTTTTGAATGTTTTAAGACATTCTCAAAAAGAATTCAAAATCAATTTTCTCTAAAAATTATAACTATTCAAAGTGATCACGGTGGTGAATTTGGAAATGAAAAGTTTGAGAAATTCTGCAATAAAAAGGGAATAACTCACAATTTTTCATTTCCGAGAACTCCACAACAAAACGGAGTAGTAGAACGTAAAAATAGGACGATTCAAGAGTGTGTGAGAACTATGTTTACAGATAGTAATTTACCAAAGAATTTTTGGGCAGAAGCAGTTGCTATCGCCTGCTATATTTAGAATAGAATTTTAATTAGACCTCTAACTGATAAGACATCTTATGAACTTCTTTATTTAAAGAAACCTAAGGTATCTTATTTCAGAATTTTTGGAACTAAATGCTTTATTTTAAATACAAAAGATAATTTAGATAAATTTGATCCTAAATCCGACAAAGGTATCTTTATCGGATATTCTAATCGAAGTAAAGCATATAGAGTGTTTAATTTAAAAAATAATTCCATTGAAGAAACAATGCATGTTTCATTTGATGAAAATTTCAAAATTTTTGAAGACGCAAATGATGAAGAGGATTTAATCACTCAAAATCAAGAATCGGTTGAAACTAATAATGAAATTAATCATCCTAATAAAAGGACTAAACTTTTAAAAGATCATCCTATAGAAAATATACTGGGAGATATGCAATCTGTTGTTAAAACTAGAAATTAACTAAGTCAAATGAGTAATGTAGCTTTTATATCAACTATTGAATCCAAAAATCCAAAAGAAGCATCAACTTATGATTTATGGATTTTGGCTATGCAAGAAGAATTAAATCAATTTACTAGAAATGATGTTTGGGAACTTGTTCCTAGACCAGAAAATAAAACTATAATTGGAACTAAATGGGTTTATAAAAATAAAATAAACGAACAAGGAGAGGTAGTTAAAATATAGCTAAAATAAACACCAAAAGCACATCAGGGAAGAAGAAAAGATTCACCAGGCAATCAGCCAAAGCAAATAAAAAGAAGATATGATAGACAGTATGGGATTCTGGAATATCAGAGGAGGTCATGACAAAGCAAAAAAATATGAAATCAAGCAACTTATACAGGGCAACAAACTTCATCTTCTATGCCTTGCTGAAACTAAATACACTGAACTAGAAACCGTAGAAGCGGCAAAATTTATTGCTCCATCTTGGTCAATGATTCACAATCACATTAATGCTCCTTACGGTCGCATTATGGTGATATGGAATCCTCTTACATTTTCTGTTGATGCTGTGGCTACCCATAGACAATATATACACTGCAGTATATTACACTTGCCCACAAATTTTAATTTTGTTTCTACTTTTATATATGCAAAAAACACAAAACAAAACAGGCAATACCTGCTTGACTTGCTCCCCACTCTTCATCCCAATGCTCTGCCTTGGATATGTTTGGGTGATTTCAATTGTATGCAATTCTCTGATGATAAAACTGGAGGGCTTCCTCTTAATATCAATGATGTCTCCCCTCTTAATAACTCCATCCATACTGCCCAGCTCTATCAAATGCCTAAAACTGGAGTGTTCTATATGTGGAATAACTGCAGTAGGTCTGGAACTCGCACGTTCTGTAGATTGGATAGATCCTACTTCAACAATGATGCTTTTACTAATTGGCCTACCCTCTTATCTCATTTCCTTCCCCCTTCATTATCAGATCACAATCCTATCATACTTGAGTGGGGCAATGCTTATATTAAAGGTCCCCCCTCCTTCAATTTCTTCAACAACTGGACTCAAGAAAATGATTTCATGAGTTTAATTCAGCATACTTGGAGTACTAATAAGATTGGCAACCCCATGTACATTCTACAATCAAAACTAAAGGATTGCAAAATCAATATCAAAACTTGGGCTACTGAAAAATTTGGTACAGGTAATAAGCTAACTGCCAAAATAAGAAATGATCTTAACAATATTCATATTATGATGCAGGCTAATCCCAATGATACTGATTTATCTAACAAGGAGCACTCCTTATCTACTCAATTAAAAGCTTCTATTGTCTCTGAAGTTAATATGCTGAAAGCTAAAAATTGGAATGATTGGGATATAGGAGGTGACAAAAACTCTAAAATCTTTCACAACTCTTTGAAGATAAAAAAAGCTGCTAGCATCATCCACAAGATAAAAGATAAAAATGGTTATGAAGCTTCTACTCAGAGTGGTATCAAAAATGCTTTTCTTTCTTATTACAAATACCTCTTTTCCAACACTGACATCAAACCTGATCTTCACTTACTTACTGACTTAAAATTTAAGACTATAACAGATGAACAGTCCATTAGCCTTATAAAACAGATTACCAAAGAGGAAGTAACTGATGCAATCTTTAAAATGAAGAAAGATAGCTCTCCTGGCCCGGATGGTTTCACTGCTCATTTCTTTCAAAAATGTTGGAGCATCATTAACATAGATTTTTGTAATGCCATTCTTCACTTTTTTAAAACCAATATACTCCTTAATGGCATTAATCATACTAAGCTTGCATTAATACCGAAAACTGACCTACCACAAAGTGTCACTGAGTATAGACCCATTGCTGGTTGCAATGTCATTTATAAATGCATTGCTAAAATCATTTCAAATCGTATGAAAATTTGCTTGAATGACTTAATTTCTTCTAATCAAAATGGATTTATTCTTGGTAGATCTATTACTGACAACATTTTACTATCTCAAGAATTGATAAGAGGCTACAATAGGAAAAATATTTCTCCTAGATGTTTTCTCAAACTTGATATACAAAAAGCTTTTGACACGATTAGATGGGAGGCTATTATATCCATTGTGTCTAGATTGAATTTCCCCCTCCCTTTTCTAGCATGGATACATACTTGCATTTCCACTGTCAAGATAACTTTATCTATAAATGGTGAATGCTTTGGTTATTTCAAAACTGGAAAAGGTATTAGGCAAGGGGATCCCATCTCCTCCACTATTTTTGTCATTGTAATGGAAGTGCTAACTCAGCTATTGTGCAAGGAAAATATTAACAATAATATTGATTACCATCCTAAATGCAAAGTTCATAACATCTCATCCTTAATGTTTGCTGACGACCTTCTCCTTTTCACTAAGCCTAATATCAAATCTATTGCTAATACTTTTGCTATATTGGATATTTTCAAAGCTATGACTGGTTTACAAATTAATAAAAGCAAATCTCATATAAGCATAGCTGGAGTGACTGAAACTGTGACCACTAACATTCTTCAACTTTCTGGTCTCCAAATCATGGATATAAATGCTACCTACTTAGGTGTTCCTTTATGTAAATCTAGAATAAGCACTACACAATGTCTCCCTATGTTCGAAAAAATAACCCAAAAACTTAATTTTATGAACACTTCTAACATATCTCAAGCTGGTAGGCTAATGATCATCAAAAGCATTGCCACAGCCATGTGCACATATTATTTTCGTTTATTTATCATACCTACTAAACTTATTAACATGCTTAATCGTGCTTTTAATCACTTTATTTGGCATGGGAACATTTACTCAAACAAACTTATACCTATTGCTTATAAAAAGATTATTACACCTTATAATATGGGTGGTCTTGGCGTTATCAATCTCAAAATATGGAATATTGCTGCTAACTCTAATCATGTCAATAAACTTCTAACTGATAAGAATGGTCTTTGGGCTGTCTGGAATAGGCACTATAATCTCAAAAATAACAACTTCTGGACTGTGACTCCTGATAACAATGCTAGTTATCACTGGAAAAAAATGTTAAAGCATAGGCAGCAATTTTTACCTATGGTTCAATGTGATAAAAACAATGCCTTCTGGTTCTCTCCTTGGTGCTCATCAGGTTTGATTCTATCTACTCTTATTGACTACAATCTTATCTCTAACTCTGGTATCCCTCTCCATGCAACTGCTAATGATTATTTCTCTGATGATGGTATTCATCTACCCCATGTTTCCTCGACCTCTCTGATTTCTGTTTGGAAACTCATCAGAGATAACTTCTCTAAACACAATTTAGAAGGTCTGGCATGGCGTGATAAATCCCACAGCATCGCTAATGTTTACAATTCGATCATATGCAGCACTTCCAATTCTAACTTTGCCTGGCACTCAAGAATTTGGCAATCGGGATCTAAACCAAAGCATAACTTACTTCTCTGGAAATGCCTAAATAATGCTCTGCATACTCAAGACAACCTTGTGAAGAGGAATTTCATCGATCACTCTAAATGCATTCTTTGTAACCGTGCTCCTGAGAACATTGGCCATCTTCTTTTCAACTGTCTCTTCTCCTTTCAACTTTGGCATCGTAATCTATTACACTTAAATGAACATCCTCCTGTTCGTGACTTCAAAATTGAATGGATTCGTATCTTCAAAGCTACTCGTTGGAAATCGCATTCTTCCATTTGCCTTCTCAAATACCTCAAGTTAACAGTGGCTGCCATATGGGAAGAGAGAAATAATAGAAGATTTGCCAATAAACGCTCTTCCCTAACTGCTGTGCTGTGCAAAATTATTGGATGATGCCTTTTGTCTTGTATTCATGCAGTTTGATTGCGTTTGCGCCTTTGTTTTTTTCCTTTTTTTTAAGCTTCTCTAAGCTTTGTATCCTTTTTCTTTTTTATTTTAATAAAAGTGGACTGTCCACTCAAAAAACAGGCTGGCTTTGCTAAAAAAAAAAAGTTAAAAACATAGCTCGATTAGTCGCTCAAGGTTATTGTCAAGAAGAAGGAATAGATTTTGATGAAACCTTTGCTCCCGAAGCAAGATTAGAAGCCATTAGGATTCTACTTGCTTTCGCAAATCATAATAATTTCAAATTATTTCAAATGGATGTTAAAAGTGCCTTTTTAAATGGATTTGTAAAAGAAGAAGTATATGTTGAACAACCACCACTTTTTGAAAATGATAAATTACCAAATCATGTTTACAAACTTAAAAAGGCATCAAATGGTCTAAAACAAGCTCCTAGAGCCCGGTATGATAGACTAAGATCTTATTTATTGCAATCTAATTTTGAAATTGGTAAAGTAGATAATACTCTTTTTATTAAAAGAAATAAAAATGATATTCAACTAGTATAAGTTTACATAGATGATATCATTTTTGGTTTAACTAATTTTGAAATGAATAAAGATTTTTCTGAAATAATGACAAAAGAATTTGAGATGAGTCATATGGGTGAATTAAATTTCTTTTTAGAATTACAAATAAAACAATTAGATAATGGTATCTTTAGTAGTCAAGAAAAATATGCTAAAGACCTAATTAGTAAATTTTGTTTGACTACTACGAGTGGAAAACCCACTCCCATGGCAACCAATGAGTACCTTAGTAAAGAAGATCTCTCGAAAGATGTAGATCAAAAACTATATAGAGGAATGATTGGATCACTACTCTATATTACTGCCAGTAGACCTGATATCATGCATAGTGTTTGACTCTGTGCCAGATATCAATCCCAATCTAAAGAGATCCACTTAAAAGCCGTAAAACGAATCATAAGATATGTTAAACACACATCTGATTATGGTTTATTCTACCCTAAAAGTGATTCTTTTGACTTAATATCTTACTGTGATGCTGACTATGCTGGTTGTAAATCTGACCGAAAAAGTACAAGCGGGACTTGTCACTTTTTTGGGGCATTCTTTGATTTCTTGGCATAGTAAAAAGCAAAACACAATTTCTTTATCAACAACTGAAGCAGAGGTTATTTCTGCTGCTTTGGCTTGTTCTCAAGTAATATATATGCAACAAACCTTAAAAGATTTTGGTTTAAAATTTTCAAAATCACCAATTTATTGTGACAATACAAGTGCGATAAATTTATCCAAAAATACGACTCAACATGCTCGAACTAAACATATTGATATCAAACATCATTTTATCAGAGATAATATAAGTAAGGAAGTAGTTACTCTCGAGTATATCAATTCTGAGAATCAAATTGTTGATATATTAACAAAATCCTTAAATGAATCAATATTTACTAAATTGAGAAGAGAATTAGGTATTTGTTCTATAACTGAAATATAAAATATAAATAACGAGTATAATTAATAATTAATATTAAAATAATTCAAAGAGTTAAAATAAAAAGGATCATGTCGACATCCCCCATATACCCATGTTGACATGCAACGTTTTTAAATTTGGAAATTTTCCCACCAAAATTCAAAAAAATTAGTTATATATTCTTCTCTCTTTCGAATTTTTGTTCATTCTCTCGGTTTTCTCTTTAATCTATCTTATGAAATAAATAAAATAATGGCCTCCTCTTCCAAATCAAACATAAAATCAACCTTTTCATTCCCCTCTCCTACGTCGGGTCCATTTCAACGTACTACTCTCCCTCATGTGACTAAAATGGAGGAACCTATGAAGGATGTACTTCAGATGATGACTGAAATTCAAGTGACTCGACTTCGTATGGCAAAGGAATAGGAAAGGCAAGGCAAGATTCTTAGGAATTTGCAAAAATTCCTAATGGATAACCAGGCCAACCCTATCTTGATTGATGAAGACTCTTCACTCAATCAAGAACAAGAGGCCAGCGAGGAAGAAGAAGAAGAAGAACCCATGGAAGAAGCACACGAGGAGGATGATAACCAAGTCGTGTGTGTTAGAGAAGTGTGTGACAAGAATGGGAATCTTGTCGAACAACCTGGAAACTTCTGTTTTCACTATCCAAACTGTTCGATTCATAGATCTCCTATGTTTTATAGCGCATAATAGTTTCTTTTCTTTCTTCGCCATTGTTGTTTGTGTTTCTTTATGTTTTCTAAACGTTCATGTATATACAACTTCATACGTAATAAATAACTCGTGTTCTTATATGCGTTTTAATTATAAATATTATTGTGAATTCTTACTTAGGATAGTTGATAATTTAGGACTATGTTTTAGTATTAGATTTAAGTGTTGATTACTTATAATAACACTATCATTATAATCACATGTCATAGAGTATTAGTTATATAGTTTGGAGTTTGGAGTTATATAATTATATAGTTTGAAGTTATATAGTTTACATTTAGTTTTTTGTTGATGACAAAGGGGAAGAAATATAAAATAGGGTAGTTAGGCATAGATTAAGGGGGAGTTATTAGTTTTAGGGGGAGTTATTAGGATAGAAGTAAAATTTTATAAACAAAGGTTGTCATCATCAAAAGGGGGGAGAATGTTAGTCCGTAAGATGATGGTTTTGATGATGACAACCTTAGAATAGATTATAAAATATAAGTACTAATATTATACGTTTTGATATATATGTATATGCAGGATTTAACCATGCAGGTACTAAGAAAGAAGACTGTACAGTATAGAGATTCAAGATATCAAAATAGAAGGCTCATGAGTATCAAGATTATCAAGATTTCAAAGTGAATTATTTTTTATTATTAGGAATTTTGTTAAAACTCATAGAAAAGCACTAGCATCTCAAAATCCAATTTATTCGTGGAATGGAATCCACTTTGAGCCCGTTAAAGGGATGGAACCCTAAGTAGGATGGAACCTACAAAAAATCTAGTGGAACATTGTTTTGTATCCACTAACTTTTTATTCAAAATGATTTTTCAAAATTGTATCCTTTTTTCAAAATGTTTTCAAAACTTTCCTTCCAAAAAATTCAAAACCCTCTATCCTGATTTTAAATAATTTAGCCTCAAAATTATCTTTAATTTCAAAGTCAAATTACTCCTGATTTTAAACTAACTTTTAATATAATATATTTAAGTTTCAAATATTTATACTTAGATTTAAAATCTAAAATTAAAGTAAAATTCTATATATATTATTATTCTCTATATTTACTTATGAATTTTAACTATATTCAAATATATTTATAAAGTTTAAATTAGTTTTAATATAAGATAAAGGTTATTTTAAAAGAAAATCAAAACATCAAAAAATGCTTTGGAATGTCGACATGCCTATATACCCCATGTCGACATGGTGTCAGTTGAGTTCAAAATTTAAATTTCAAAAGAAGTGTCTATTCGCCATAACCCTTCATGAATGGACATGGCTGTTGTTCTTCTATAAACAGGGGTTAGTTTCAACGAATTTTACAGTAGATTTTCTGGTCTTTCACTTCTCTTCTTCTTCTTCCACTTTTCTTAATACATATTGTTATCATTACTCTGCCGAAATCAACAATGCATCGAACTCGATTACTTTTAGTTTGATTCTCTATCACTCTCTCTACCAGATTCTCAGTGCTATTCAGAGTTATAGACTTCTTTGTAATCTATTAAGCGAGAAAAGGTGTGATTATAGCCTTGAAAATCAATCAAGAAAGAAAAGGTGTGATTGTAGCCTTGGTAAATCAATTGGGTAAACTTGTGGCCCGGAAATCAAGTATCTCTACCCAGAGGATCGATATTCTGGAGGGTGTACCTCGTAGCCTTGAAACCGAGGGTGTAATTGTACAATTGCTTTTGAAAGAAAATCCGTACTTGTGTTGCGGGACTGGATGTAGGGTAACTCCGAACCAGTATAAAATCTGGTATGTTCTTTCCTTTACTGCTTTTATTTTATTTCTGCATCTATGTTTGTTTCTGTGATCATATATGTGTCTGTATATTGCATACATCAGTGTCTAAATTAACATAAATCGAAAAAGATTTAGCAATTCTTTATTAACACTATTCACTCCCCCTCTAGTGTTAATCCTAGCCTTAAGATCCGTAATCCGCATTTCTCACACAGTGGGCGTGGTTTTCCCAAGTGCCAAATCATGGCTTGATTTGATTTGGCCTCTGATTGAGTATATGGTCAGTTCAGTTTTGGGTTAGTCCCTTTGAACAACTTTGAAGCTCTGGGGTTCAATGCTGTTTCTTTCATCGATCGTTTAATTATGTTGAGTGACCGATATGATTGTCGATTTGTGGCCCTAGAGCATGACTTCGTGGACTTTAAGGGGCTTTGGATTAGATGGCTACTAATCTTCCAGTTCACCTTCAAAGGTATCAGTCGTACATAAATTTCACTGATCTACTGGTTCGCACTCACTACGCTTTAGTTTGTGAAAGGCCTTCACGTTTGCGAAGGGTTTTTAGGAGCAGATGACCGTTGATCTACCGATTTACCTTCACAAAGCTTTAGTTTGTGAAAGACCTTCACGCGAAGGGCTTTTTATGGTTGGATGTCCGGCGACCAGACAGCCTTGGAATGATAATTTATTGATTGCAAGAGGAGTTTTGGGATGTTTATCCGACGGCCTGGCGGTCAAAAAGCAACGATTCATCGACTTTGAGAGGAACTTTTTAGATTCAGCTCGAGGGAACTTAGTTTTATTGGTTCCTGTAGGCTAAGGTGTTTGATTTATTTGTTCGATGGTCCTTTAGATAAGACTTCTCAATGCCACCAGCAACGTTGGTTCTCAAAAGGGGGTTTGACATGACTTTTTGAGGGCATAGCAGTATTTCTCTCGCCGTACTATCTGCGATACTCCTAGTATCCCTGTACAGCTCGTTTGGAAAAGGAGAGTATACAAGGATGAATGAGAAGGCATCGGTTTAGGTTGCCATCCCATTTCTTTTGCCTGATTCCGTCAGTTAGTTAGGGCGCTTTTCTGCTGTGTCTTAGTAGCCTTGCTTGGGAAAAAGGTCCACAAGGTCTCGTAGCTCCTTCATCATTTGGTATGTTCTTTGGCACACTGTCGGGTTTGCCTTCTTCTAATTGCATTACTTCTAGTCTTTAGAATCGGTTTGTACTTCTTTTATTGCTCGAGGAAAAAGTTGTAGAATGAATGGTCGAACCATGTTCGTTCATGGAATGGGATTCTACCCCCAGCATTCAGGATGAAACTTGGCAAATATATAGTTGATTCATGTCCACTTGATAGTTGTGGCTCTTCCCATTAAGTCATGAAAAAAGGGTGATGAATGACTTGATCACATCCATGCCGGGGTCGGATGATCAAGTCTTGCACAAATTGCTTCGTATTCTTTCTATCAAATGGAGATAATGAGTTACTAAGTGGGCAATTAAGTTGCGTCTGTTTCAGGCTGCAATCATGTCCATTTGTTGAAATCTGGGGTTGATCAGCAGGAAGCCAAGCACAACTACTTTGAGTCTAATATGAAGGTTGTTGAGTTGGGCAGTTAGTCACGTCTACTTTATATTGGATTCTGAACTTTTTTGGTTCTTTATTCTATGCCTTGGCATCCCAAATAAGGGGTATATGGTTGTTGTTGCATGATCGAATCATGTTCGTCTCGTTGAGACTCTATAGGTTCGATCACGGTCTGTGGAGATTGGCTCGTGGCCAACTCTAATCTTAGTCACCTGCATCATTTTGGAAGTAGTATGGTTCAACTTGGTCATAGTTCACAACATAATTGAAACTGGAATTAAAATAAAATAATTCAAAGAAGATCGAAATAAATCTCATTGATAATTGAAGCAACATCGTGTGCTCGCTGTTCCACTTTACCCCTAGCTCCTTTCAATGGGATGTCGACCATAAGTGGTCCAATCAATAATCAGAGTTCTTTATTGATAGGCATCGGATGTTCCCTGCTCGCCATTTTGCAGTTATTGCACATACCGCTGAAGCTTTCCTTTTCGAATCAGCTTTCTAATCGCATCTTGGAGGGTTTGTAATCGCCAGTGTTAGGACCATGTGCATCTTGGAATACACAACATTCCTTGGATTTTTTTAGGCTTCGGTGGACCCTCTCGAGACTTGTTTTTAGTATTGCTCTAAGTTGTGAGTATCCAAGTAGAGGCTATCAGTTGAATCATTCTAAGCAGCATATGGGTCGAATACTATGATCCTGGTTCGTCTTTTGGAATTTGAGTCCTTAGCCAATGGTCCCGTATCATTCTTTCTCCTAGTCTTCTCTACCTCCTCCTTGCTTAGCTTCATATTCACTTTATAACAGAGACGATCCAAGGTTGCAGGAGGCTTTCAATCTAACTAGTTGTCAAAATCTGTCTAGGGGTTGATTCCCCTCGTTGACGCCATCAATATGATATCCTCACTGGGATTGCTCGCTTTAACGACGAAGACGACATTGAATCTCTACAGGAAGCCTTTGAGTAGCTCATCTAGCATCTGGCATAAATTAGATAATGACATCACATCATTAGTGTGAGTCATAAGCATTCTAAACTGCTCAACAAACTTCTAATCTCATTGATTGAATGAGGAGATGGGTTTGTGCGTTAATCGCACAAATCAAATGATTGATATTCCTTCGAGGAATATTGGAATTCATAGGATGTAGTCCAGGGTGATTTTTCCCTAAGTAAACTGATATGATTGGTACATTGCATATCCTCAGATATATTGCACACTGAATAGCTTCAACAAATAGGCTTTGACCTAGGGAGATGCTCTAATCATCGGCAATCCGGTTTGGTTTTAAGTTATAGCTACTTCTTAAGCTTACGAAAGATGTATTCATGCTCGAGATATGAGCAAAGCAAGATGGGATGGTATTGGCGGATCAGTGGAGTTATTCGGAGTCGGACCCGAGAAAATCTACTAGTTGCTTGGAGTCAATTGTTGGTTTGCTTGGTGTCACTAAATTCAAAGGCCTGGTGATCGGTGCTTGGAATCACTTTGGTGTTTGCCTGGGGAAAAACATGGTTTACCTGTGTCTGGCTTTGGGCCAAAGTTTCATGGGTTTGCTTCGAGTCAAATGGGTGATTACCCGAGTTCAACTTTGAGTCAGGACTGAAGTGATTTTTTCAATGACTATTTTGACGATTTTTTCTTATTTTCGACAACGACCATTTGTGATTCGACGATGGGAGCTCCATGATAGGATTGGAAGCTGGTCAGTTGGGAGTGGTCACACTATACCATAGGAGTTCGGCATTGTAATTGATCTCGGTTTATATCATATCTTCTTGGTTCTCCTGCCTAAAGGAGTACCGTTTGAATAGTTGTTCCTCGTCCTCTGCTTAGCACCGTGCTACAACATGGGTTTTAGAGCTTCTTCTAGAGCTTTGCACGTTAGCATTTTCATCCAATCTGTCTTCCTCAAGTTGTTTGTCATCTTTAGAGAGGAAGAGAGTCACCGTTATATCCTTCCGTGGGGTTTTCACCCCTAATTTTGGGTTTGTAGCCGGTGCTTTTGTAGTAGGTGGAGTGTTAAAGTTTTCTTCCATCCCCATTCTTGGAGCTCCGCCCATTGCTTCCTTTCGATTATATCCCCTTTGAATGATCCATATACTAAACTGATTTCAAACTTTGTGGCAACCTGGAAAAATAGTAAATGTTATCCAAGTTTCTAACCCAACAGAAACCAATAGAAAACAGAACAACCTTGTGTAGGAAGAATAGTTTAGAACTTAACCGGAAATGCTAAGGCAAGGAGTGAACGAGAACCAAGCCATATCGCTAAGAAATGAATAGGATCAGTGAAGCCGAGATATTAGTATTCCTTTAGTCCAATCAGCAGCTACACGTAAACAGCCAGTGAATTGCCATCAAAATGTAATAGCTTTGATAAAAGGCTATGGAAACATCTCCAATTCCAAACTCAAAAAAAAATCCAAAGTGGTTGGATCATCGAAGACCCATAACTCCCCTCAAACCTTCAAACCAGATGACTAAAGATTTCTATGAAAGAGGCCAACACATTGGCTCGCAAACGAGCCAAGTCAATAGGTTGCCAACGACCCATGGTTCTGCCTTTTATTGCAAGCCAAATCCTCCATGGGTTATTTCCTACCTTCCTATAAGCTGATGATGAAGTGGACAGGCCCAGAAGCTCTCCGATCTATATAAATATCATCCTACCTGCAACATAAACTGGATCTTCTCCGGACTGGTTGCTGAAGATCTTCTAGAATTATTCTTCACTCTCTATCTTCCTCACAACAATCTCCGAAGGAATTCACTATGATTCTTCAGTGAATTCCAGCTCTAGGGATTCAATCTAGCTAGGAAAAAAATTAAAGCCTTGTAATCAAACAACTCTTATAACAGCAATCAGTCTATAGTAAAGCTATAAAGTGGACGTAGGCTTCATTAATAGTCGAACCACTATAAGAATTCTCTGTCCACTTTCTTTTACTGTTCTTTTTTTACATTTGTGATCTGTGGTATTACTCTGTTAGAATAGGGCTAGTGCTTTCAAACTCTAACCAGGGTTTTGGTTCATTTTTTGGTCAACGGTAATCTATTATTCACCATTAGCTTATGATTAAGGAGTTGAGATTTGAACTTGGATTAAGTTGCTTAAGCTTCTTCCTCTTATCTTCGTTTTGTTTTCCATTAATGGTGGTCGGCCTCTCTTAGTGTCTTATTTTTTTTTGAACGTGTAAAATGGATAAGCATGAAGGGTTTAGGGTATTAGAACATGTCTTATTCCTACTCGCCCTTACCTATTTCCCTTATCCATTTCTTTTTAACTCCCCCCTTTAGTTCATTAGTTTAAGTTGGCATGGCTACCCTTATTAATACAAATCTCAATCCCTTAAACATTTCATTATTTCATTTTATTTAACTAATTAAATGTACTAAATAATGTTAACTAAAATTAGGGTCATTACAGTTATCTACACAATTCATAAAAAAGGATTCAGGTAAAGCGTCATATATACTTGATATTAGGATTCATTAAGATTGATCTAAAAAGAAATTGGGATTGTCTTAATCATTGTACATAGATACTAAACTAAATGGTTTATCATGAAAGTTTCTAAGAAAGGGAAGTTTCCCTGTGACTCAGAATTGTCCTTATCCTTTCTACCAAGGACCCCCCACTATGGATGAGAGAAAGAGAATATGAGATGGATTACCTATTCTTTAGAGATATGATCTATTATGTACGTTATGTTGCATTCATGACTCTATATTGCCTATGCACTTGGCATAGTGAGAAAATATCAATCCAATTCGATTGAAGGCCATTATACAGATGCGAAGAGTATTCTCAAATATTTGTGAAATACTAGAGACTTGTTTCTATTGCATGAAAAATGAGCTACTTAAAAGGTATACATCGACCCGCACTTCCCAAGTGACATCGATGATATCAAGCTAGTTTTAGGGTTTATCTTTACCATTGATGGAGGGTATATCAATTAGAAAAGTTCCAAGCAAGAGGTCATGGAAGAAGCCACCATGGAGGCTGAGTACATCGCCTTGAATGTTGCTGCTAAAGGATTAATAGGAATGTGCAAATTTATAAAAGAGCTAGGAGTTATTCCAACGATGTGGAGTCTAGTAATAGTTTATTACGACAATAATGCGATAATATTAATTGCAAAGGAACCAAGAGCTCATAAGAAGTCAGAAGATATTCTTCGCAAGTGTCACATGTTAAGGCAATTTATTGGTGATAAAAAATTTCACTGAAAGTGTAAATACTGAAGACGACATTGCCGACACATTCAATAAGGCACTCTCTCACTATGCTCTAGGAAGATCGATCGAGAGTCTAGGCATGGCGTACCATAATTGGCCCAAGTGCAAGTGAGAGATTGATAAAGTTTAAGGCATGCTTTAGGAGCAATTATGTAATTGTGATTATATAAACTATTATGTCTTATGTATAAATCTTGTTTTAAATGAAATTACATTTTCTAGTTTCTATTTTGCGTGCCTATGTTTATAATTAAATGTTGATGATTACATTTTTACACATAATAAGTAATCCCTAGGAGCAAATATTTAATTTGTAGTTGCGAATGCGTTTCTAATCATGATTAATGAATTCGTATATGTATTTGCGTATGTGTGTGCGTGTGTATATATGTATGTCACTACTCAAGGTGGTCCGAGATGGGGAATCCAATCACCCGCGAGACTAGTGTGTATAATGCTCTCCATGATGGATGATGATATACTCACAACCATTGGTAAAACCAAGAGGTTGCATACATTAAGTTTCTGAGGTCAACTACAGAATGACTAATCGAGAGTCTTCTATAGGTTAGTTATATCTAAGTTGAAATAAAGGATCTCATGTGATAATGTACGATGGTTTTTTGGCTTGAGACTACCGTGAATCTTATATATCAAGGCCTTCCTTCGACGGTGGTTAATCACATGATATAACTTAATATTAAGACTATTGTTGGGTATTGGATTAGATATTTTAAGCATAATTCTACTCAAGGAAGAACTCGTCCCTTATAAAACCATATACTGTGGAACGGGTTTTCCCCTTACTAGTATCTCAAAATCTTTATAAAACCAAATATTGTGCTCCTACATCCACAATGGTTAAAAAAATTCAAAACAGTATTGTTTGCACAAAAATTGGTCACAAACACCCAATTGCAGATGAAAACACCAATTTACAATTTCAGATCACAGTTAGACAAAATGAAGAGGATATAAATATGAAGAAAACTTAAAATTTAAAAGGAATAGTAAAAAGACAGAGTTTATAGTGGTTCGACATTGTATCCTATGTCCACTTTGAATGATTTGACGTTTATTGCTGATCGCTAACTTATTACAATAGTAAATAACTCTAACACTCATAATGTTACAACGAAGATCCGATAGAGTAATAGCATAGCAGAGTCAAAAGTTCCCTTTTCTGTTGGCTCTAAAGTGCTATTAATAAGCGTAGGTCTGAAATATCTGCCTTTGAACTCGAAATACTCCTTTTCACACGTGGGTGGGCCCACGTGATCGATCAGGGGTCATTTGGGATCGACTAGGATCAATCCCCATCTCCTTCGTACCGATCAAGATGGTGTCCATTTGGGCTGAGATCGATCATGAGCGTTCGTTTGGTGGTATGTAAGCTACGTTTAAAATTTGAAGGCATTTGGACCTATAGATCTCGAGTTATGATCAATCCAAAGTTGATTTTACAAGTGGCTGAAGTATACATATCGACACCTTCATATCGATCCATATTCGTCTCGATCCTTCTGTGTATTGATCATTTGCATAGCGATGACATGGAGCGGTTGTTATGAGAAGATCCACTTTTTGTGCCACATGACCGTTTCCTTTACCTTACCATGCCTTCTTCGTATCTATTGGCCACCAAGCTCTTCGTATCGATCCTCATCTCGCTTCTTCGTATCAATGCTTCTTATTTGGTTTCGTATCGATGCAAGAGGCCTTTCCTTCATATCAAATCCTTGCTATTCTTTTCGTATGAATCAAGTGAGTGATCGATACGAAGTATGTCGCCATTGCATGGATACAAACTGGAGGGTCTTAAAGGATTGATACGAGTTAATGTATATGGGCCTATGGATATGAATTGGATGGGAACCAATACGAAGTGGTAGGTGGGGTTTGATGGATATGAACTGATGTGAATCATATGGATATCGATTAACCCATTGCTCTAACCCAAAGTAGCTTCCTCCTTTACCCGAAGTAAACCTATTGTTGACCCGAAGTATGATGCCCGGTGACTCAAAGTAGCCTGTTCCTTAACGACCCGAAGAGAACACTTCTTTGACCCGAAGTAACCATTTTGAAAACCCGAAGTAAACATGGTGGTGACTCAAAGCAAACTCCAAGCAAGTTGAAGCGACTCGACCTTTGTCGAAACCATATTTTAAAAATCTCGCGCTGTTTGTTCGTCGACTATGCTATATCCTGGCCTCGTGATCATGTTTATTATCTATTACAACCCAACTTCAATCACTATGCAGTCGAGTGGATTAAATCCGCTTATATGTTTCCTTGCTAAAAGGCGGGTTAACATTTTGCCCACCAAAACATACCTTGTAATAGGAAGGTGCGTTTTGTAGTGCCATAAGCTGGATGTTCATATCTTATTAATGACCTGTGAAGAGATCGATAATCTTACTTGATTGTGAATGGCGATCATTCGGGATTGTATGTCGTTCGAGGTGATATGTGACCGTTCGAGACCAGATGCCATTCGTGGCGAATTGTGACCATTCGAGGTCGAATGTCGTTCGTGGGGAATTATAACCATTCGTGGTTGGGTGCCTTTCATGGAAAATTGTGTCCGTTCAAGGTCAAATTATGTTTATGGCTAATTATGACGTTCACGGTCGGGTGTCATTCGTGGCAATTGTGACCATTTGTGGTTGGGTGTCGTTCATGGCAATTGTGACCATTCGTGGTCGGATTTTGTTTGGCGAATTTTGAAATCATGGACATCAGATTTACATTCGAATGAGCCTTACAACAGAAATGTTCGACTAAACCAAATCCAAATGCAAAAAAAATAAAACAAAACAAAAACAGGAACATCAAAGAGCAAGCACCCACACTGTTGTGGTTAATAGTCATCTCAAAGCGTGCTTGAGGACCGTTCGTGATCCCATATATGTGTAAGAGACTTAACCATTTTAGTGTGGAATTTACTTCTTATTCCTCATTATTTTGATCAATTGATGACAAGTTGGTGCCTTGGTCCAGAGCCGTTCTCATTTGATGCGGTTGGTGGTCGCTCCTATTCCACCATTACTGCTCGCCTTTTCACGTACTGTAATAGCATGCCATTCCAGATATGTCCATTGATCTCATCCCTCATATGCCTACAATAGTTCATGCTATGGATGTTTAGCTTGTGGAATAGGCGGTGTTTTTCTGATTTATTTTCATTATTGGTTGGATCCCTCTTCTTTTTGGCCTCCGGTAGAGGACCTGCCCCTTTGTTCGTGATATATTCGCTCTAAAGTCTCGCTCAGCTTCGAATAAGTGGTAAATCTTGGCCCCTTCATCGTCGCCACGACTCATCAAAGCTGTTTTCTGCTTTTCGTTTCCCTTTATCCTTGTTCGAATCTTTCCTGGGTGGATCCCCACCGTTGACTACATAAACATCAACTTTATCTCCTTCCTCTTTCTCAGCCTTTGCATCTTCCTGTTGTAGAAACCTTTTCGCCTTATGGTAAAACTCTTCTAGGTCCATCGGTGGATCCCTTGTCAATGAATTCTTAAATTATGTTCCATCAGCTATGCCAGACACAACTGCCATCAGAACCATGGATGGATTTGGCTGATCCACCGATGTCGCTGTTGCATTGAATCGTTTTATAAAACTCCTCAAAGACTCCCCAATTTTTTGCTTCAGTGTTGTTGAACTCATCATATTCTTGGCCTTGAGATGTGAACTTTGAATTGCCTCATAAACTTCTCAAATCAAGTCGGTCCGTGTTCCAATAGAGTCCCTTTCTAATTGTCTGAACCACACCGCTGCTATATCCATCAAATACAATGGGAAACACCAGGCCATGACTTCCTCCGATTCCCCCAGTCCCTATATGGGCCACATATACCTCGTCAAATGAAATGCAAGATCCGTCCTTCCATCGTACGTCTTCAGTGTAGGTAGCTTGAATTTAGGTGTGTTCCTGGCCTTCCTAATTGCGAAAGCGAAGGGGATCTTGTTCACATCTTCCAGATCTCTATTCACTAATCCTCCTCTCATGGCTCGTCTGACCATCTCTGCCAATCTGTCACTGTTAGGTCCTTGCATGTTGCCTCTGACCTGCCCCCCAAGTACATGAGGGAATCCCGAAATCTTCTTCTCTGGACGAGCATCCATTCCTCTATCAATGCCAAATTACATAGTACTGCTTGGTATCCTGTTTGGAATTGGGCCAACACAATCCGAGGGCATGCCCCCTAGCTTAGAGGCTGTCCCTGATGGTTTCGCTCTATCCTGAATCCTGGTTGCTCCGTGTCCATGACTTCGGTTCTGGATTCCCTCTGTTCCAACTGGTTCATTCTCTCGATTCTGCACTCCAGCTTGTCCAGTCTACTGGAGTAGGTTCTACATCATTTCCTCCAGTCTTTTCAGCATCCCTTCCTACATTGCCTCCATCATCATCTCTATTTCATCTCTGGTGATGAAAACTGAAGACCGACTGGCTCCTGAAGAAGCCTCATGGCTTCCTTCATGCTGACTACTTTCGCTCTTTGTCTCCTTGTTGACTACTTCTTGTTGACTGCTTTGTCATAGCTTTCCAGATCCAAATTCCTAAGCCTTCAAATCCAAAATCCAAGCTTCAGAATCCCTAAGTGCTAGCCCTCTAAATGAATGCGCCAAAATGTTGGCATCAAAATTGGTCACAAGTACCCAATTGCAAATGAAAGCACTAATTAACAATCTCAGATCACAAATAGATAAAATATAGAGGATATAAATATGAAGAACACTAAAAATTCAAAAGGAAAGCAGTAAAGACAGGGTTTATAGTGGTTTGGCATTGTAGCCTACGTCCACTTTGAATGATTTGATGTTTATTATCGATTGCTAACTAATTACAGCAGTAAATAACTTTAACACTCATGTTACAACGAACGTCCGATAGAGTAACAGCGTAGCAGAGTCAAAAGGTCCCTTTTCTATTGGCATTGGTGTGTTATAGATGTAGGTATGAAATATCTGCCTTTGAACTCGGAATACTCCTTCTCACATGTGGGTGGGCGTACGTGATCAATCAGGGGTCATTTGGGATCGATCCCCATCTCCTTCGTATCAATCAAGATGGTGTTTTGGCTGAGATCGATCATGTGCGTTCTTATGGTGGTATGTAAGCTACGGTGAAAATTTGAAGGCATTTGGACCTTAAGACTCGAGTTATCATCGATCCAAAGTTGGTTTTGCAAGTGACTGAAGTGTACATATCGATAACTTCATATGGATCCATATTCATCTCCATCCTTCTACGTATCGATCAGTTGCATAGGGATGACGTGGGGCATTTGTTATGGGGAGATCCACTTTTTGTGCCTCATGACCGTTTCCTTTACCAAACCATGCCTTCTTTGTATCCTTCCGCTGCCAAGATCTTCGTATCGATCCTCATCTCACTTCTTCGTATCAATGCTTCTAATTTGCTTTCATATCAATGCCAGAAGCTTTCCCTTCATATCGATGCCTTGCTATTCTCTTCGTATCGATCAAATGAATGATCGATACACTTGATCGATACGAAGTATGCCGCCATTGCATGGTTATGAACTGGAAGGTCTGGAAGGATAGATATGAGTTGATATACGTGGGCGTATGGATATGAATTGGATGGGGATCGATACGAAGTAATAAGAGGGGTTCGATGGATATGGACTGATGTGAATCAAATGGATATCGATTAACCCATTGCTTTGACCCGAAGTAGCTGCCTCCTTGACCCAAAGTAAACCTATTGCTGACCCAAAGTATGGTGCCTAGTGACTCGAAGTAGCTTGTTCCTAAACGACTAGAAGCGAACAATTCTTTGATCTGAAGTAACCCTTATGGAAACCCGAAGTAAACATGGTGGTGATTCAATGCAAACTTCAAGCAACTTGAAGTGACTCGACCTTTGTCGAAACCATATTTTAAACATCTAGCGTTGTTTTTTCGTCGACTATGTTATTTCCTAGCCTCATGAGCATGTTATTATTTGTGACAATCCAACTTTGATCATTATGCAATCGAGTAGGTTAATCCGCCTGTATGTTGCCTTGCTAAAAGGCGGGTTAAAAAGTGTAATATGATGATACGCAAAACAAATGAATCAATTCTGGATTACCCGTCCCTATTCATTTTAGACTATCTGTCTCAAATATAGTTTCTAGGATTACTATTAACCTATTTGTTTCCACGGACCGACTAATAACCGGTAAAATGTTTAAGGACTCCCTGTCCAATTAAATAGTTTTTATTGGAACACTAAGAAACTATTGGTAACTCCAATATCTTTACTCTTTTTCGAGTTTTTATGGGTTGACTAGAAACCTACTGGTGACCCCAATATCCTTTCTTCTTACCGTAGTTTTTTGGCTGACTAGGAACCAGTTAACATCTGTCAATATTTAAATCCGGATATAATTTTCCTGGGCTAATTACAAATGTACTGGCCCCTGCCAGTATTCAATCATAGTTTTTATGAGCTTACTATGAACCTGTCTTTCTGACATCTTCCTTTATACATAATTTTCATAGGCTAACTATGAACCTATTGGCCCCTGCCAATATCTTTTCCTTTACACAGTTTTCATGGGCTTACTGAGAACCTATTGGCCTCTACCAATATCTTTCTTTTATAATTTAGCATCCTATATTCTGGTCTTCCTGACTCCTAGATGCAATTCTACTCATTTAGGAGTTTAATTAATTTATATTCACTATTGGGTTAACCTAGCTGGTTCTTCTACCCTTTATCCCCAAAATGCAGTTATGGGTTCATTAAAAAGTGAACATATTTATATTTGAAGAAGCAAACATAACAACATGGCAATACCACTCTTGTGGGTTTAATATAGAACATGGTTAATTCCTTTAACCTATTATATTTTTCAAAGAAAGCTTCTTCTTAAAACCATTACAGAACTCCTTTAATCTAGCCATGGGTTTGTCCTTTTGAAAAATAGAGTTTAGGTTGTAAAACCTTTTGATATCTTCAAAACCCAGCTTTCGATTTCATAGGATGACCTCCTTCGTAAGCATTCAAAACATTAGGCTCCTTCCTTTTAATACTTTAAAATCTTCCTTTCGAAACCTTTCGATTATATTGAAGTATTAGCATTTAACTTTAGAAGCTTTGCTTTCGAAACCAGTTGAAAGTACCCTTTTCAACACCAATGGAAGTAACCCTTCTAAAATCATTGAAAGTCCCCCTTTCGAAAGCATTGGTTTTATATTTAAAACATTATTTGGGTCAAAGTGAATATAGGCGAAAACATCTATTTTGAAACCGTCCTTTATCATATAAAAATATTGGGTAAAACTTGATAGCATCGGCACCATCTCTTTCGAAAGCAATTAACATCTAGGTAAAATAGCGGAAGGTTGGCTTCGAAACCCCTTTCAAAACCCTTAAACCCTTTTAAAAGCTACAGGAAGTGGCTTATACTTATAAAATAAAATACCCTTTCGACTGCATTGATATCTTCAACACCATTGAAAGGCTAAAGAACAACAACCGGGTTTCTACTAGGTCGGACCCTTCTTTTAAAACATTCTTTCATATGGAAAGGAACTCATTTGAAAGTAATTTTAAATTAATGGCAACCCTTTCGAATTCTTTCTAAAACCTCTTTCGAAACCATGTGGAAGCTAAAACAAAACAAAGGCATGCGCTTTCCTATTAAAAACAAACTATGGTTTCAACTCCTTTGGAACCTATGCTTTCGACAACTTATCTTTCCCCCTCCTCTAGTCCACTGTGTACCATCTTTGTCATACCATGTGTATTGGTATCAGAATTGTAGGTATTTACTAAGATGAAGGCGGAAGCTTCTGTGTCGAAAGGTGTTTTCCAAAATAGGCGGAACCAATTTTCTGATTAAACCCGGTTTAGTTCTTATTAAAGTAAACTTTTCTCTAACTAACCTGCCACGCGTCAACACTAGATTGGTTACCTTAACGTTTTCAAATTCTTTTTCAAAAATAATTGCCGCTAATCTAGATCTAAACCATGGTAAGTTAATCAATTAAGCCATTCCGTTAAGCAGAACCAATTTTGCAAAGAAGTCCCTCTTCTAAAATAATTTATTTTGCATAGAAATCACTTTGGAAAAATCCTAAAAAATTCCAAAAACTCACATTAATCATGTTATCTAACATATCAAAATTCCAGACCCAAATTCTCAATAAAATTTTCAAAATAAATTTATAAAACCAAGTAGCCATATTTTCCTTTGAAAATTCATAATAATCTTTCCATTGCTTGGAAAATTATCGAATTTAAAACCCAACTCCAAAATCATGTTTCTCGTAACATAAAATTTTCTAATGGCATTTAAACTTCATTAAATCATGGTTTTACCCTAAAATCATGCTTATCCTTTTTGAAACAGTCTTGTTTAAAACTATTTAAATTATGAATAAAGCATATTATCATCCAATATATAATAAAAACGAATTTACACTTAAATCCAAAAATATATGATCCAAAAGAAAATAGAGATCGAATTATTGTTCACCTCGATCTAGATAAGGAGATTGGATTAAGATTGATTTCCCTTAAGCTTGATTCTCTAGCTTTTAATTTGTATTCCTCTTGTTCTCTTAATGGACGACCTTCCTTATGCTTTGATTTTCATTTCAAAATGATGTGAGCAAGGGATGAAATGGTAGAAACGAAGTATATATAAGGATAAAGGTCATTGGGTGGACAATTCCTAATATACCCTTATGAAATTTAATTAACCCTAAACCATTCTTTAGCCTATTAATTATTATATTAGGCTCGACCTTAATTTAATTAATTCAAGTCTCAATCCCCTAATCACTTAACATTTACATTATTTTATTTATTTTATCTAATTAAAACCCCTAAATAATGTTATCAGAAATTAGGGGTGTTACACGCTTCCCTCCTTAATGAATTTCGTCCTTGAAATTCAGTAAGGACTAAATGACAAACATAGAAATCATCTGTAACGACTCCTAACAACCATACTAGTCTACCTGACTAGGAATCATCTATATAAATGTAATATAGACATACCCTCAGAACAGATCAGGATAAGTATCTCGAATCCTATCCTTTATCTCCTAAGTATAGTCCTTCTCATTGTTGCTCCACTGAGCTTTCACCAACTTGGCTATATTTTTCCTCAATTTTTTCTCATCTCTCGCTACAACCCGAACTGGCTGTCAAACAGAAGTGAAATCAAGCTCTAATACTAAGTCCTCCAAATCTGTCTGAGGAATAGTAGCCTCTAGAACATGCACATAATTGCAAAGGTGAGACACATGAAATACATTATGGACAACTGCCATACTACTCGGCAACTCAACTCTATATGTGAACTTTCCAATCCTTACTATAATTAGAATGGAGCAACATATCTCGATGACAGCTTCACCGACTTCCCGAATTGCACCACACCCTTCATCGGTGATACCTTTATAAAATACCTGTCTCTAACTAATAGGTCCTTATGCCTTTTATTTGTGTAACTCTTCTTTCTGGATTGAGCTTCCTTCATCCATTCTCGGATCAACTCATTCTTTTCTCATGCCTCCCTAACCAAATCTGGACCTAGGACCAATCTATCTCTAGTCTCCAGCCAACATGCAAGAGATTTGCACGGCCTTCCATACAAAGCTTCAAAATGTGTCATTCTTATACTAATATGTAACTATTATTATAGGAAAACTCAACCAAATAAAGGTGATCCTCCCATGATCCACCAAAGTTCAACATACAAGGTCTCAACAAACCTTCGAGCAACTTATTGACTCTCTTTGTCTACCCATCATCTATAGGTAATATGCGTACTCATCATGGGCTTAGTGCCTAACACATTTTGTAGGTTCTTCCAGAATTCGCTATGAATAAAGCATCTCTATCACTAACTATTCTACTAGGAATTCCATAAAGTCTAATTATATTCTTTATGAATAACTTAACCAAAACAAGTGCTGTCCTAGTCGACTTTACTGGAAAGAAATGGGCACTCTTGGTCAGTCTATCCACTATAACCCATATACTCTCATTTCCTCTGCTTGACATTGGAAACCCATCAATAAAATACATGATATCGAATCCCATTTCCATATTGGAATCTCTAAAGGCTGAAGCAACCCACTTGGCTTTCACTTGTTGACAGTTTACACACTGCCTAACCCACAAGCCAACATCCCTCTTCATGCCTTCCCAATAAAAGCTCCTCTTCATATCTTGATACATCTTGGTCCCTCCAGGATGAATCGTAAACTTGGATCGATGACATCCTAAAGAAGTTCTCTTCTTAAGTTCTCCACATTTGGAACACATAATCGTCCCTTCTTTCTCAACCATCCCCTCTGATTAAGACAAAAATCTTTCAAAGCATCGACCTCAGTTCCAACCTTAAGCCTTCTAATCCTCTCGGCTAATAATGGATCCTCTTTCCATTTAGATACAATTCTCTCGATCAATACTAGTCGAATTTCTAACTAGGAAAACATGGCAGTAATCTAACTAGAACTAGCAGTCAATCTTAACTGCACACCACAACTGGCCAAAGCTTCAAGATCCTTCCATTCTGCCAACATAGCCAACACCACATTTTGATGTCTTCTACTAAGAGCACCAACCACTTTATTACCTTTCCCTGGTGTATATTCTATACCAAAATCATAAGCAGCCAAAAAATTAAGCCATCTCTGTTGTCTTATATTCAAATCTTTCTAAGAGAATAGATACCTTAAAGACTTATGATCGGTATACAACTCAAATCTCTTCCCTAAGAGAAAATGCCCCCAAATCTTCAAGGCAAAATTACCGCAGCTAACTTCATGCCATGAGTAGAATATCTTACTTCATGCGATATAAACTGGCTAGATACGCAAGCAATGACTTTTTCCTTCTGCATCAACACTGCTACCAATTCAGTCCAACACGCATCAGTGTGCACTACCAACCCTTGGTTTCCATCTGGAACTACTAACACCGAAGCATTGGTCAACAAATGCTTTAACTAAAGGAATGCTTCCTCATAAATGTCGGACCAAACAAACTTCACTTCTTCTTGGTAGGCTTAGTCAAAAGCGCTGCTATTCGTAAGGAATCCTTGATTAATCTCCGTAGTAGCCAGCAAGTCCAAGAAAACTTCTAGTCTCGGTCACCGTTTCCGTTCTCTTCTAATTTTTCATAACTTCGATCTTATCTCAATCGACTGACAATCTTTTCTTTGAAACCACATGACCAAGAAAATTAAACTCTTTCTTCCAAAAATGACATTTGGGAAACTTCGCCTTTAGCTGATTCTGCCTTAGCGTCTCTAGCACAACTCTAAGATGATCTTCATGCTCTATCCCATTTTTAAAGTATACCCAAATGTCATCTATGAACACCAACACGAATCTATCGAAATACTCTCAAAAGACTCGATTCATCAAATCCATAAAAAAGAAAGCAGACCCGAATGGCATTACTGACCATCCATACGAACCATATCTAGTCTGAAATGCTGTCAAAGGAATACTATCCTCTGCCACTCTCAACTAATGGAACCCTGTCGCTAAATCCAATTGGAAAAACACTCTGGCTCCACTTAACTGATCAAACAGATCATCAATTCTCGACAAAGGATACTTATTCTTTATCGTCCTTTCATTCAGCTTATGATAGTCGATACACATCCTTAACGAACCGTCTAGTTTCTTCACGAATACCACAGCTGCTCCCAAAGGCGAGCTGCTTTAGTCTAATAAAATTCCTTCCTTTTAGATCCACTAGCCGCACCTTCAATTCCTTCCTCTCAGTCGGTGTCATCCTACTAGGTAGTCTGCTCGTAGGTTTAGCTTCTCGCACAAGATCTATTCGAAACTCAACGGCCCGTTTTGGTGGCAGTCCTATGATTGCATTTAAGACATCTGTAAACTCTCTTGCTATTCGAACCAGTCTTAGATCTTCTTCCACTTCCATTGCACTTAACAAAGCACAACTACTCCGGTCATAATTCTCTACTGAGAATATAATTCAGTTATGACTATTAGGGTGCCTCAAAGATATCTCCCCATCCTAGCAAAATATCCTGGCTTCGTACTTCTTAACCAATCCATACCCAAAATGATTCTGAAATCTACGACATCGTAAACATAAAAAATGCATGCATACTTATGACCGAACAAATGAAGTTCTAACTGGTCACATCTCATCCCCAGAGCTGCATACCCTCTTATTGGATTTGCAACCCTTAAGGAAGTAACAAGTTATGTGGGTTCTAAGCATAAACTATTAACCAAACACTAGGATATAAATGAATGTGATGCACCGGTATAAAAAGGTATACTAACTGGTATACTCTGAATCAAAAACGTACTTTCCATCACAGTCTTTCCTTTGTTAGCTGCAGTTGGTTTAGCTAATGATCCAACAACAAAATCTTTTCCTTTGTCCGCCCTGACTGGCTCTGGACACTATTTCCTGCAATGCCCAACTTGATCGCAGTTAAAGCATTTCACATTCTTCTTGTCTACATCTTTCTTTCCCTTTCTTGACCGGCACTCACTTGCATAATGACCCATCTTGTCACATTTATAGCATAGCAAATTAGCATTTGCCTTCTTGAAAACATCCCCTTTCCGGGCTCCCTTCTTATTAAAGAATTTCTCTTCTTTCCCTGAGGACCCTGGGTTCAACAGGCTTTTCTCCAGCTGAAATAGCAAGCATCTCTTCATGGCAAATGGCCATATCCACCATCATATTACAAGGTTCTCGGATATAGGTCATGGTCATTTTAGCAAGCTAAGGTCTTAGTCCCCGAATGATCCATTCATTCCTTCTAACATCAGTGTCAACCATAGCATACCCATATTTAGACAGCTCATAAAACTTAGCAGCGCACTCGACCACGGACATCTCTCCTTGGACTAGATCCACCAACTTCCTTATCAATGCAGATTTTGCAACCTCAGATTGAAACCTCTGCTTAAACCTTCTCCTGAAATCAGCCCATGTCAGCTCTTCCTCCAGAACTTCGACGGTCACACTGTTCAAACAGTGAAGCGCTGCCCCTTGGAACTGCCTAGAGGCAAGCCTTCTACTTTTCCCATCATCCAAACCTAGAACAGTACAGATCCTTTCCCAGTGAAAAAGCCAATTCTCAACTTCAATAGCATCCTCCGTTCAAACAAACGGTTTCCACCCATACTAGTGTAGTCTCAGCTTAGCTTACAATAGTTATTCTCAACTGGAGCCACCCGATTAGCTCCTCCAACATTACCATCAATTCTAGCTTGCAAAAGATTGGCTAACAACTGTTACATCCTCCCGACATCTACTGGCGGATTTCTAGCACCTACATTGGCTTCAGCATTTGGATTAGCATTAGCCTGTCGACCTTGATTCCTCTTAGTATTAGGTCGAACATTTCCATTGGTTGTGGTGCTTCATTCATTTAGATTTCCTCTTCCGTTTCCTACTTCTATAACTTCTTTCTCGTAAATATGCATATGAGCCTTAGTAAGATACAGAAGAAGAACGGTCTAAGAAGAGAGGCGAACACATACTTATATATATATGTATATACATATATATATATATATATATATATATTAAATACAAGTAGGTTACAATAGTGTTAACCCAAACCCCGATCATATTTTCAAATTCATTTGATTATGTTTCAAAATCTTTTAAGTTTAATTTTCTTTTAAAGTTTCACAAACCTATATTCTGGTACCAACTCGTAACATCCCCCTACTTAGAGGCCCAAAACTAACGGCTACGGATGCTGCAGTTATTTATAGTTATCAATCATCGGCGACTAAATACGGTGAAGTTAGATTCATTGGTACACAGAGAAACATAAATATAGAAAAAATTTAAACATCAAACCAAATCCATATCACTTTAAAATATTTCCAAATCATTAAATAAACCTAAATTCGAAAATCACGTTTAGAGAAAATATATTTATTACAACGTACGCCCAAGAGCGACATATGAAAATGCCCCTTTGGATGATCAAAGTATATATAGGCAATATAACAACTTTTCTATTACGAAAAACATAGCAAAATCAAAAGAAAAGAGAGCTCTAAATAGCTATCACGCCTTCTGCATGTCTTCGGAAGCTAAATTGTCTTAAGAGGTACCTAAAAACCTCAACTCTCAAACTACTCAAAATCAATCGAGTAACCAAGAGTTTAAGGGGAAAACATAAACTTTGAGTCAGACATAAAGGCTGGTATGAATAATAATCTACCATCTCAAATCATTTAGATATCTAGTGAGACCACGTCACTTAGCAGAACGGGTTTTCCCCTCACACCTATCTCAAAAACTTTATAAAACCATATATTGTGCTCTTGCATCCACAATGGTTAAAACAATTCAAAAAGTATAATATGATGATATGCAAAATAAATGAATCGATTCTGGATGAAGGCGGAAGCTTCTACGTCGAAAGGTGCTTTCCAAAGTAGGTGAACCAATTTTCTGAGTAAATCTGGTTTAGTTCTTATTAAAGTAAACTTTTTCCTAACTAACCTGCCATGTGTCAACACTAGATTGGTTGTCTTAAATTTTTTCAAATTCTTTTTCAAAAATAACTATCGCTAATTTAGATCTAAACCATGGTTACGTTAATCAATTAAGCCCTACCATTAAGTAGAACCAATTTTCAAAGAAGTCCCTCTTCTAAAATAATTTATTTTGCATAGCAAATCACTTTGGAAAAATCCCCAAAAATTCTAGAAATTTACTTTAATCATGTTATCTAACATATCAAAATTCTAGACCCAAATTCTATATATATTTTCAAACTAAATTTATAAAGCCAAATAACCATATGTTCCTTTGAAAATTCATAATAGTCTTTCCATAGATAGGAAAATTATCAAAATTAAAACCCAAATCCAAAATTATGTTTCTCATAACATAAATTTTTCCATGGCATTTAAACAACATTAAATCGCGATTTTACCCTAAAACCGTGCTTAGCCTCTTTTAAACCATTTTGTTTAAAACCATTCAAATTATAAATCAAGCATATCATCATCCAATATATCGTAAAAAAGAATTTACCCCTAAATCCAAAAATATACGGTTCAAAGTAAAATAGAGATGGAATTATTATTCACCTTGATCTAGATAAGGAGAATGGATTGAAATTGATTTCCCCTAAGCTTGATTCTCTAGCTTTTAATTTGTATTCCACTTGTTCTCTTAATGGTTGACCTTCCTTATGCTTTGAGTTGTGTTTCAAAATGACTTGAGTAAAGGATGAAATGGTTGAAATGAAATATATTTAAGGGTAAGGGTCATTGGATGGAAAATTCCTAATATACCCATATGAAATTTAGTTAACCCAAAACCATTATTTAGCCCATTAATTATTATATTAGGCTGGGCCTTAATTTAATTAATTCAAGTCTCAATCACCTTATCACTTAACATTTACATTGTTCTATTTAATTTATCTAATTAAATCTCCTGAATAATGTTATCAAAAATTATGGGTGTTACTCCAGATATAGAGCGTCGCAGATGAAGCCATTGAATTTCAGCTTGTCCACTTCCTCTTTTAGTGCAGTAGATTGCTCTGGACCCAAGCAGCATTGTTTCTACATTTCAAGAACGCATTTAGGGTTAAACATTCAATGCATGGCCCACTATCTCCGGTGATATTCCATACATGTCAGAATGCATCCAGACAAACACATCTTGGCTCACTTGGAGAAAACATGTCAAGTCTTTCATCAATCTAATGTTAAGTTGAGATCCGATCATTAGAGCGCGTGTAGGATTGTCCTGACTAAGCCGTAAGGCTGCCCTAGCATCCTCTAGTCTTGAATCTATATCCTTATGGAATCAGCTATGATGTACAGGGCTTAGGCGATGGTTGCTATGCATCCAACGACTTGATGCAAGGAGTCTTCTCCACATCCTTTCCTTTCTCACATCGCTTCACCTCCTTTAGCTCCACAACATAACATCCAGGCTCTACACTTTGGTCTCCTTGGATAATTCCCACTTTATTTTCCATAGGAAACTTCATCATATCAGGCACCATGGAGTAAGGGCCAACTAGCCCAGAAAAGCATTATAAGCTGAGAAAATGTCCAACACTAAGAAGGTCAGGACCCACACTCATTTTGGTCGCCTTCACCCAAAACCATTGCCAGGTCTACACATCCCAAAGATTCTATCGCCACTGCGCTAAATCCCTAGATCTAGGATTTACATGGCTTAAGATCCTGACTATACATCTTCACTTGAACATAAGCTTTTTCAAATAGGATATTTACAAAGCTACCATATTCGATCAGCGCCTTCTAGATAATTGTTGGACTGACCATGGTCGATTTCACTAGAGGATCAAGTGTGGGTGGTTCGACCCTATCAACATCTTTGTTCCTGAAAACAATATTGCCAGTCATTGTCTTAAGTTGTTTTTTGGGTCTCCTTCTTTAACGGCAAAACAACTTTCATTCACAAGATGCTTTAATGAACCCCCATATCTCTCTATCTTATTCTAGCTCTTTGCAGCTGGATGAGGTCCACCAAATATCATATTAATAACCAATCTTTTCCTAAGCTGCCTAGACTTCTCATCACTAAGCCCAACCTATCCTTATTGGTGTTGTTGCTCCTGGAGATGAGCATTTCCGTGCCCGCCTTCCTGTAGGGTTTTAAAAAATTACTATACTTTCCTTTTCCTAGTCAAGTCTTATATCACATTGCGTAAATGCAGACACTTATTCGTGTTATGACCGTAGGTTTCATGAAAGCGACAGTACTTACCAGATTTCTTCTCTTTCTCTATTGATTCCCTTTAAGGTAGTTCCTTTAATGCTCAATACCCTACGTGGCAAGGTAAGTATTTACTATCAAGTTATTCAGTGGTATGTAATCCTCAAATCTTAGGAATCTTGTTCACCTTTTGGAACTCGGTTTCCTATCGCCAACACCTTGGTTGATTTCTTTTTACACAATACCTTTTCTCTCCACAATTACATTAATTCTATTGGAATTTCCCCAGGTCTATTTCACAACAACATTACTCTAAACAACCTCAGCCGATTGCCCAACCTTAGCATTACTAGTTTTAGTACTTGCCACTTCCAAGCATAAGAAATGATTTTCCATTTTGTCAAAAAAACATCCACTATCGGTAAGGATTTCATCTTTAACCATCTCCTGAAATCAATATCCGTATGCACCCCTCTTATCAAGGCCATTAATAGAATGTCTTCTTTTGGGTTACTTAATTCTATCACTAACATGTTAAACCTACTCAAAAAATCCTTTAATGATTCTCCTACATCCTAGAAGAGGTTTGACAGTGACATTATATCCTTGGGGCTAGTAATGTGCAAGCGGAATTGCTCAACAAACTTTTTCTCTAACTCATCAAAAGACAATATGGATCTCGAGGGGTGCCTGGTGAACCACATCATCACAGCGTCCTCGATAAAATTAGGATGCAAGTGCGCTGGCCGAACCCATATGCCAGCTATACTTCGTCAAATGCTACCTTGGATTCATCTTTCCATTATACGACAACATCATTGGCATTCTAAATCTTCTAGGGTACTCTTCACATAGTATCTATCAGTGAATGGATTTTGGTTAGCTGAGGATCCCCATTGGTCATTATTCTGATGTTGAGTTTCATTTACCAACTTTCTCACCATCTCCGTCAAGTATTCTGGCTCTGCGGGATCTACTGAACGGTGGTAATCGTGGTCTGCCCCAAGTGTTTGGCCCTGCAAACGGTCTCAGTTAATCTCATGATACCCAGGTTCTCCTTATTTTGGAAGAACCATTTGTCCAGTTGCCCTGCCAGTCTTTCTTTTGTGTAGTGGATCAACAACAGTCGCTTGGTCTCTAGCATTCTTACCATCAGTAACACGACTAGTCCTTCCTTCAACATAATCATCCAAGAATTAATATGCCCATTCATTAAACCAAGAACTGATGGTTTGATATCAATCCCTGCTTTGGGTTTGGTACTAATTCCTAAAGTTTTACCTCGACCAGCCTCCAACCTCTCCTTTGAAGTGCCGGTTCGCTTTCTAACCATCTTTTTTTACTTCCCTATGCTTTTCCTTGGATAATGAAAACTATTATACTCCAAATTGAAAGGCACAAACTCCTTACTTCTGCTTCTGCGACCATAGTTCAATTGATTTAGTAAGTTAAGACTTTCCTACATCTGCCACCTCATCTCATTGTGGCTCTCGTGCAGCTTGCCATTTATCTCCTTTATCAATCGATCTATCTCAAACCTCATTATCATATCCGACAGAGTATGAACTTTGACATTATTCGGTTACACAATTTCCTCAACATGTTGAGAACCATAGTTCTTAGCATCATTGACGGGTCTGGAAGATGTATATCTTTCTTTTTGTAAGGATGTAACTTGGATTAATCCTTTGAAAGTTTCTGCTAAAATCTAAATAGCCGTAGATTGCAATAAAAAACTAACAGATCTACCTCGTGAATTTGGGCTATCCAAAAGTAAAAAATAGAAATAGACCTAGATCAACGCTCTCAATGAAAGCACCAAAATGTTTATACCAAAAAGCGGCACAAACACTCAGGAATAAGAAGTAAAATAATTAAATGAAGAAAGTGAATTTAAATGAAGAAAAATATAGCATACAATTATGGTGTTTCGACTAATCTTTGGCCATGTCCACTAAACTTTTTTAATGATTTTGATAGCCTTTTCAAAGATTGTTCTAATGGATTGATGAGATTACAAGACTGATTTAATAATTCTTAAATAGTTGAAAAAAAGATCCACAAAATCATTCCCTTCATCATCTATTTATAACCGCAGGTTGCCAAAATTCACTTCACCACGTCCATGCCCACATTTCCCACGTCCAGAAGGAGTCGAGCTAAGAAGAACATAGTCGCATCAACAATATTTAGGGAAAGTATCAATCCATGCTCTCGGAATGTTATCGATTTGTGCTCAGGGCTCAGTACTGATCCTTGAAATTGCCTTATGGATCCCCTCCTTGATCTTGTAGAAGTCCGACATGTTCGCATCTTCGACTCTCTTACTTTACTTATTTTTATAGGGGCTCAGATAAGAGTGAATTGCATGGCTCGAGTGTTGATTTATTACACTTGTTTTATCCAAGGGTTGTATATGGCCAACATACCATCTCACTTGACATGTCATGCCTTGCAAACACCTTGACTTCATGTGGTGTGAGTCGTTGATGGATTTGAGCAAAAATTGGGGATCGATACTGATCCATGTTCATGGATCGGTGTCGATCCATGCCTTTGGATGGATCTCGGACTTTGAGCTTGTGAATGGAGCGAGTTGATGTTTTGGAACTCCTTTGCAAGTTATATGACTTTACTTCTTGACCTTTCTCGATATTAGAGTTTGGCTGTCATCGTTCTAGATTCCCGATTGACAATCTTTTAGTTGAATCAATCTGATTCAATCAAAAATGGCCTGGTCACAAGGATAGACAAAAAATATTATCTACAAAAAATATTTTAACATTGTATGAATATCTAATCTTAGTTCTACATACTATATATATGGTCATTTGCGAACTATATCTTTTATTTTAATCATAACATATATAAACATATTTCTATTTGTGCGTGTATATGTACACATCTATATATGTATATAGTTTCTTTCATTTTTCTTGGATTTACAAATGAAAAAAATGATAATAAGAGTGGTAAAGCAGAGCACTCGATTTGATGTCTAGGGAGATCAAATTCAAGAGATCTAGAATCTTAATCTAGAGCACTTCACCACCTTCCACTTGAGTTAATGGTCCTTAAAAATGAAAATAATTTATAGCTGAACATTATATACAAACAATAACATACATACATATATATATATATATATATATATATATATATATATATATTGGATACCTTATAATATTAAGTTATTAGTGTGTAGATCCTAACTATTGGGAATTAAATCTTAACAAAAAGGTGTAATTATTTATCATGCTAAATTAAACAATATATGAGGCCTATTTAATAAGAAAAATATCTTAATAAATATTACCTAAAATATATACTACATAAAATGTAAACACGAATATATATATTTGAATACAATTAACTAAATATATAGACATACACACACATATATTATAATTCATTATACACACACACATGCATTTCAAATAACTTTAAATAAGTATGTTAATATATATATATATATATATATAGTTAAAATTATTGAAATAAAATAAAACATATTGAAGAAGAGATGAATAAACATTAAAAGGCTACATTTTTATTGTTAACTTGATTAATAATTCAATAACACACGACTCATACTTATATCTTGATTACTTGGAACCCAAGTACTAATATAACTGGAAATATTATAACCAGAGGAAACTATAAATTACAATGGATAAGTAATAAATTATGAATTCTCTTGCAATATTATTTAGCATCTTTAACACCCCCTCTCAAATTCAAGATTCGTAGCAACTGAGTTTGTTAAAACAAACACAATCCAAAATGAAATCTGAAATCATCACAATCACCAAATCCATTTAATGTTGTGAAACAATGGTTTCAAGTGCTGCTAGAGAGACTATCTTTTAATAATGGCTTATACCTTATTGGTAGACATCTATTTAAAAAGATGATAATAATGAATTAAAAATCCAAATTTGAAATTCAGAAATAGAAAATAAGGTTAAGGAAATTCCTATAGGATTGGAGGTGGAATTGTAATTGGGGTTGGAAGAGTAATTCCAATCCAAAACCGAAGTTTGAATCGGGGAAAAGAGAAAAGGGAATAAGGAGATTCTCGTGGAACTGGAAGTGGTACTCCAATCGAGATTATTATAGTCATTCCTAAAAGACCAACACCAATTAGGAAAAGAAATCCAAAATCTAAAAACCGATACAAACCGTATATTGTTTCACTAATAGTGGAAGCGTTGTTTGTATAATACGTCCGGTAGGCTTCAAATCTTCAAGCTTCAAATCTGAAGGTTCTAAGTTTTGATTGCAGTTGATGAATTTGAATTGTAGTTCTCAAATTGAAATTGAATCACAAAATTATTTTATTTGAATCAAAATATGCTCTGATACCATGTTAAAATTATTGAAATAGAACAAAATATTATACATAGAGAAGAAAAAGAGACAAATAAACATCAAAAGGCTACATTTTTATTGATAACTTGATTACTAATTAAATAATGCATGACTCATATTTACATCTGGATTACTCTGAACCAACGTAATTATATAACCGAAAATATTATAACTAGTGGAAAGTACAAAATATAATGGGTAAGTAATAAATTGTGAAGTCTCCTGCAATATTCTTTAACATCTTTAACATACACACACACATTTTATTTATGATTGCATAAAACTAGTATATGTATATGAATATTTATACGCGCACACACACATATTTGTCTGCATATAATTACCTTTGCAATATGCATGTATATTAAATACCAAATGTATTTGCATATAGTGCTTCCTATTAACATACATATATATAGTTATTAGAAAAATACATATGTTGACTATACACACACACGCGCACATACATATGCTCAGATAAGAGAGTTAAGTTTATTTAACAAATAATTTTGAAATCAAATCAGAATTGAATTCATATTATATGATTTAAATTAATTTACACATTTGTTCAGAATAACACAAAATTGATCTTTTAGCAATTTTTTTTTAAAATAAACCCTTTTACTCCACTACAGTAACCTCTAAATCCAACAAAATCAACCACCAATTGAGGTGATTATTTGAATCAAAAGTCATGAGTATACCAACCATTACATAATTAATGTATAAACAATAACTTATCAACCGTACGAAGAATAAATAGCCTAGAAATCTATCAGGTATCATCAAGCTTATAATTCTCTAAGAGTGATATCAGTATATATCTAATGACATCAATTTCAATTTGTGTGATCGTAGCAAAATAAAGTAGTGTATCTGAAGTCAAAATATGGTATTTGATGTCTCCGATATGTAATATCACTCATCCTATTGCAATGGTAGTCCAACCTCAATAGCATTAATCCCAAACAACATAAAATAATCTAATAGAATGATGCCTGATTCTTCATGAAATGTGCACCGGTCATATACCAAAGCACCTCATAATTATTTATCCACATTTTACATTCCATCAGTACCTATTGTGTCATTTTACAACTAAATATAATCACTCAAAGCTGTAAATTGTGAACCAAAAGTGTAGCAACGTATTTGAAATGCATCTAAAATTTTTGCCTCATAAAAACCAACAAATAATGCAACCGTTGACTATCCATAATATACTTTATTATTTTTGACATACAACATCCGCAGACACTAAAAAAATGAAGGATCAATGATCGATATGGAAAAATTATTACTTTAGTTTTAGAAAATTATGCCATGTACTCAGTGGGATATTTGAGTGTATCAGGAGTTATTAATTTGACAAAACTACTATGTTATCTACTTGATGATATATTTAGAATTAGATTACTTAAATACACTTGATGTCTTTATGATTTATGTTTCAATATTTATATACTTAGTCGGAAATTTTAATGTGTTAGGAAGTGTCGATTGCTACGAAATTAATATACTATCTACTTAACAAGATATTTATAACTTAAGTACTTAATTATTATGGTAAAAAATTTCTATGCTTTTATACTAAATGTTTAAGAAAGCACAAGTTGCAAAAAATTAGTATACCATCTACTTTGGTGATCTTTAGAACACAATTACTTTTGGTATAATTATATTAATAGCATCCTTTTCCTATATCAAAAAATGGCTTAGTTTGATTAGGTTGGTGCAAACGTGCAATTCATTATTCGTAGAACATGATAATCCTATAAATTATCATCCAAGCCCAACATCTCATCAATGTACCAAACTGGAACAATACTATAGGAACTAAATCAAGAGTCTATGACTCGCCAAATGATTAATTTCCACCACCACTCCTAATCATCATCTCTAGTTTCCACACTTTCATCATTTATGTTACCACTTCCTGCTAAAAAGTTCCTAAATGTCCTTAATAAAGGAGAAAAATGAATTTTAACGTACTAAAGTAGTGTAGATACTAAAAGTGGTACAAAAACCTAAGAATTAGAGTAGAGAATGAAATGAAGATGTATAAATGGAAAAAAGTAAGACACCAAACCTTTATATTGGTTCAGCTAATCATTGCCTATATCCACTTGAGATTTCTGTCGATTATCTTACTATTTTACAAGTACAGTTCTTATGGTTCAGTAGCACTCCATAGAAATTACAAAGAAATATGTAAAAATTGCAGGGAAGCAAAAAAGATCCTCGAAAGTGAACCCCTAGACATCTACTTATAGTTGTAGGTCAGTGGAAAATGCTCACCACATCTTCCTCCACGATCTCCACTATCTTGCAGCAGTTCCTCTTGAGAAAACATGGATTTATAAGCAAAGAGCTATGGATCGGTATGATTCATAGACATATATCATTACAGATCCATAAGGTCCACTCAAGGATTGATTTGCTTGCATGATGTCGACTCACTGTTAGCTTCATGTTTTCTATCTTGTTTACTTTGCTCGAGGCTTGTTTTTGGATTGATTACATGTATTGGTGGTGGAATGGAGTTCCTGACTTTAAGTGCTTGAGGAGATCGATAGCAAATAGTAGGCGACTAGTTAGTGGAGCTAGGGATAAGCTTTTGGCATCGAGACTTGGTAGTATAAGGAAAATGTTATGGATCGGTACCAATCCATAGGGGTAGATCGGTATCAATCCATCAGTTGGATGGATATTGGTCTAGAATTTTTTTGGGATGGACTTGTCTTTATCTCATGACCTTGGTTGTACATTATTTGTGAACTCCATAGCTATCTCTCTGAGCTTCTTACCTCGATGGCTTTCAAGTACGATTTGTTAGGTCCATCTAGATAATGTTTGGTAAAAGGCGGGATAACACTTGCACCCAAAGTATATCTTGTTTCCAACGCGATGTCTTTGAATCAAGGTAAGTCTGGATTGGCATACCAGATTCCAATCTGTGTTTTAAATAGTTATCGTCCTTTTTTCAGACCCTCTCGGTAGAGATCGTGTCTTCACTATTCGTTACGATGCCTTACTGGCATCTAGCACTATAAAACTGGAGCTGCTCTTATGATCTATTATTCCGAACATGGTAATTTCAAATTGGTTCCTTTTCTGGAATTTTCAGGTTTGGACTTGCTTTTCCTTAATTTAAGCTATTGAAAGTCAAACATGCACATGTGCGCATGTAGAAATGCACACTTTTGTGAATTCTCCTGGACATATGCACATGCACATATAAATTATCCTTCTTTCTTCTCCCTTTTTCAATCGTTCGGTATCGATCCATAAGCATGAATCGGTACCGATCCATGCCTTAGAAGTAGGCGATTTCACAGCCGAAAGATTAGGATTTGGGGCTACTTAACCTGATCCATCTCTTTTCTTTTCCTTACTTTGTTATTGTTATTCGATCTCCAAGCTTTAATCTGCCTTTTGAGAATCTTTCCTTCCCATTGAACTACTTCCATGTGACACCAAGATGACCACCACCACTTCCGACATTTGACTAGCCACCATCGGCCTCTAGTCGAACTCGCCACTGAATGAATTCATAGGATCGAACCTAACCCATTTTGCACTAGACTTTCAATTCAAAGTACAGAATTTGAGTTGATCATTCCTTTCAAGTTTTAAAGATCTTTGGTAGGCAGTGGAGATAGAGATGAACGTTGGTGAACTTCACATCAATGGCAATGGTGTGGATCCGAGGGAGTAGTGTAAAACTCGGCCAAAATCCATCCAAGTGGACGGATCAATACTGATCCAACCTTTGGTGTTTTTTGGGCTCTTCACTCAGTCTTGAGTTTGCATTGTTTAACACGTTCGAGCTTTGCCAAGCACTACTTTCAAAATTCCAAGATACTTTGAATGTACGGACATTGACATAAAGCCTGTTACAATGGTTAGTGATGACGGTCAACTTAGATAAACTCGAAACTTTTGAATGAACGGTCGCACAATGTCGGAAATTGACACTTCACAACATGGCATTGGGCTTTCACTTCAGCACAAGGCATAACTTTAAATAATTTGATATCAATTGTGTGTTGAGTCTTGATAGCTGTGGGTCAAAGATGTTCCAAGCGTCTTTCCGCTGAAGCTGTAGGCCCATCAATTTCTAGATACGTTAAATTAGACGCTGAGTTAAGCTCAATTTCGGTCCCATTTGCCCGACAAGCTCTGGTGCAGCCTATACCTCAAATTGAAAATCCATAAGTAGATCAACCCATTCAAGAAGTTCAGTAGAGCCGTGGAAGGCCCAACATTCGAGGATGCTACTAACACACTTGACGATTTTGTTATATTGGATGATCCAGAAGATTCCTTATCGTCAAAAATTAAAGAGGGATCTCTCATGAGGATATGTGAGAAATATGGTATCTCGTTTGACGATGTGTTAGTTCCTACATGCCACCAAAGGGTATATCATCCCCAGACGGGTACACTACATGTAATAAATATATGTGTTTGGCAGGATGCATCCCACCTTAATCGGTTCATCTGATGAGTTCTACATTTTATGAGGTTGGCTCCAACTCAGCTCCCTCCAAACACCTATGCATTCCTTCATAGCATATTTATAAGCTTCGTTTATCATTTTAATAGGGTTCCTAGTAATCAAGAGATTTGATATCTATTCAGCTTTAAGCATCGTAAGGGAAATTCTTCCTTCATTTTCTTAGAGCTATCTACGGATTGTCGATTCGTGGTCAGCACCATAATAGTTATTTCAAAAATGAGTTCATCTTTGTTCACTATCGTTCTGGGATTGCATAGCGATGGTTGTCTCCCTATGAGTTCTATTCTTATCCTTTTCATAAAAGTCTAGATTCATAGTTCTACTATCGTAAATGTCTTTGTTGTTCTCTGCAGATGTACTGTGCATGCCTAACAATGCTGCTCTGATAAAAACCTTTCAATGACTTCATGAGATTCCAGAGCAAAAGGGAGGCTAAGACATTGCTTAGCGATGAGAATCTACAAGCCTATACCTGGTTAGATCCATATCATAGTGTCAGCCTTGCTCCTAAAGCCACTGATAGTGATATGGACGAGTCTTCGTCCAGAGATAATGCAGATCATTCACTTGCACCCCCAGTTCAAAGTCCAATGGTCGAGATTGGCGATATACAAGAGCACACCGAAGATGGTATCAGAGAAGAAGGTATAAGTCGAGGTAATGTAGGCCTTGATCCATCTGTTGATGAAGGTGATGATGATGACCAGCAATCTCTTCGAAGAAGAAGTCTTAAGTTTAATCTTGCTAAAAGGCAGACTTCGGCTCTGCTTTCACCAGTCGCAACTTCATTTGAAACTCTTGTACAACATTCGAAGGACCTTATGTAAACTTTGGGCCATTCCTGGACATAATCAAATCTTTCGGCATTGACAATATGAGCATTGCAGATGTTGGATCCTCCATTTGTTTCGAGGAGATCTACTTTAACTAAAGTAGGGAAGATTACCCCTATTCGCAAATTTCAAACCCATGATCCATCGGGTTAACACTAGGACACTTACACGCATGCACACCCATACGTTGCACTCTGCAAAGCTTATGTTGTGTTTTTATCATGTTAAGGCTGATTCATCTTTGTTTCATTTGTAAGTTTTATGGAACAACGCGTTTTGTTTAAGGATCTAGAGGATCAGATGGCATTTAGCCAAGACGCAAACTAACCATGCGATTCCTACAAATCCAATCATGATTCTGGTTCTAGCCAATGTTCAAGCCATGATCAAGAGGGCAGGAGGATGAACTACAAGTCATACGACTCATCGCTTAGGTGTCAATCCGGATCTAGGTCTCCTCCATCTAGGTGTTCAGAAATGCATTCTAGTTATCACGATTACAATCCTCATGGTGACCCCTCTTGCGCTTCCCTCTCTGTTAAACAAATAGCGCACTATCTCATGCTCCCCACATTTTGATCGCCCGTCAAAATATTCTGCTTTCGATTCTTCTAGACACAGTGTTGATAAAGCATCTATTAAGCTACCAACTGAATTGCTTATTATCAAAACAGAGCAGCTGATCACTTCAAATCCTCAAATGGTTGAATTGTAACATCGCTTCCTAAAAATTAACTTTTAAAGGTTGAAAGTTTGCCCAATTTTAAAGACATTCCTTATGATATCAAGGGCTAGATGGTAGCCTACATTGGTAACGTCTATGATCAGTACTTCACTTAAAAGAGGTTGGCCGAGCAAATTTTAGAATATGCCAAGGGCTTGGATACTGTGGCCATGAGACTGTAGCTTATAGCCAATTAGAACGATAAGGCTATTGCTTATCCTGATGTAGAGATCGCCAAGCTGAAGAAGGAAAAGTGAAAGCCGACCAGAAAGTTAAAGACTTAAACGCCGCAATGGAGTAGGAAAGAAAAGACCACTTAACCTAAGATGAATCTATTCATCACAGGAGTTTTGAGCTGGCCGAAAGGTGAAGGAGCTAAAGGAACAAGTTAAAAAAGAAAATAAGGAGATATATGAAGCCCTTCAAACAACCCAAAACTACTGTGAAGAAATGTTCGACACTCATAAACAGAGGGACGATGCTTTGATTAAAGCCAAGAAAATTGATGAGTTGGTGGCAACCACAGAGATATGGGTTAAAGACAAGTTTGAGCCACTCATCACCAATTACAACGCCAATGTACTCAAGTTCCAAGATTCGGTATGGCTTGGTAAGGATTATCCTCAAGCATTAGCATTGGTCTGGGAGCAGATTGTGCAGAAAGGGCAATAAAATTCAAAAAGAGGTGAAGTAAATCTAATAGAGATGGAAAGTGAGATTTTAAATCTGGTAGAAATTGAGGTGCTCAAAGCAGGTGAGCTTAACTTACACCTGAATTGGCTACTGCAGTTCAAAAAGATCAGGCTGAAGGCTCTGTCACTACTCCTCAGGAGATTGCTATAGGTCTCATTTCTAGGCCTCCAGTCACATCTATTGCCTACCTGTCCCACCTTACAACTCGTATGCATTGCAAATGCATAAAACAAACATGTCGCCTATGCAAGAAGAGAATTCAGATGATACGCCCGCCCATACGAAGTCTGAATCCTGTGGAGGTATATTATTGACCTCACCTGAACTTAAGAAGGCACATATGAAAGCTATCGATATTGCTAATCTCTCCTTTCATCTTTGTCAAATTTTTGGTCTGTCTACAATTTCTAGTCTCCCAGAGGAGGGCTTCCGATCAGAACAACAAGCGACAACGACCGATTCAACTTTCGTGACTATTTCTAGGATGACTCCACGCATTCCAGTTGGTGACTTTATGGGCCCTGGCGAACAAAGGAATAATGCTTTATAGGAAAATTTATTTTAACTATAAAAAGTAAATTTTAATAATAAAACCTTATTTTTGACTATATTACACAATTTACACTATTTTAGTGTAAAACACCATTTTTAATGCAATAACAATTTTATTTCATAACAATTGGATGTATACATTTTTATTTAGTTTTAAAATGAATAAAAGTGTGCATTTAGTAATAAACGCATAATAGCATACACAATTACTATACATCAAATACAATACAAGTGTAAACATTATCCCCAAATCACTGTGAACCCAACCTTGCCCTTAACCAGCCATATTCTCCGCATCAGCAGACAGAATTACTAAGTAATTCTCCTTGTTAATGTAGGTATCGGGGTGGGGTATCATAGCTTGGAAGTAGGGTCTGGTGACCTCTAGGGTACACATGCTAACAATGACATTCAAATCACCAGGTCGATTGATCTTGCTGAAGGGATTTCTATGAGTGAGCTTTTTGAACAACAGCCCAACTCCATTGTAATGATTAAGCAAGTGCAAGTTGACTTTTTTCTCCTCCTCTATCATTAGTTTTGCCTGGCAAGACCATTTTTTCTTCATTCATGCTACCTATGACTGAAAGCACTCAAAGCATGTATTCCACCTCGTTGCTTAGCTCGCCTTTGAAGGGAAAAGGAAGTAGAGGAGGAATAAGGAAGAAACCAGTAGGGTCCGATGTAGTATCTTCTATGGAGGAGAAGAAGAAATCCTAGAATTGATCATCTATCTCCTTTATGTTTTTGGTTGTATAGCCATAGCACCTGTTTTGCTTTTGTTTTTTGAGCGGCTTTGTGCAGGTTCGACCATCGCTTTTGTTTTCAATTCAAATGTCAATAACATTTTTACTTTTCTTCCAAGTCTTATTTTGATAGTGAATAATACAGACATTTTATTTCACTCAAATCTTGTGTGAATTTGACAAAGTGTTTGAGAAATGCATTCTATATTCAACATGTTTGCGATCGACTTCTCATCATCGTTATCGGACTAAGCTATTAGTCCATTTCATAGTTCAGGCATGTAAGGGCTGATTATCAGAGCGTCTATCTGCACATGCCCGCACAAGACCATGTCTAACTTTAGAGGTTGGTCGAATTCCAATTGCCTGAAGTAATAACTTAAACATCCCTTTTGGGAATGTCTTGATTGCGACCATGCCTAACTCTAGGCAATAATCAAAAGTATTCATTTTTGGATGGAAATTTGGGCACCCTACTTCCATGCCAAACTCTAGGCATCAGTTGAGAGTCGGCCACTTAAGATAGTGGTTTTGGACATCCCTATCAAGGATGCTTACTTGCGTTCGTGCCTAACTCCGCACATCGATTGAAGTTTGTAGGAGATCCCACCTAACTTCAAGCACAAACGTTTCACCTTGCCTACCCTGGGCAAGGTATGGATGCTTTGCTAAACTCTAGGCACGGGCCATAAAGGCCAACTATCTCATTTAGCATTTGAATATTTATACTCCCACGCCAAATCATGGGTCAGTGGAGTTATTGGGTATCTGTCTCTGGATACCAAGCGTGGTCATGCTTCGTGTGTCCGATCATGGACTGCGAAAGCTTAGTTGGCACTATCTCTAGGTACCTACACATCTACATTCTGCACATGCAGGTTCATTTAAACATAATACTGTTCATAGTGTAAAATCAAGTATAAATAGATTCAATAGTTTTGAATGTCACTTCTTTCATAAACATTAGAAATGACAGATTCCGTCTGGCTACACTACTTTGATTAAATATGTACAAATCTACATTCAAGTGAAATAGCGTCGTAAGTGCTCGCTATTCCACGCCGTTGGGAGTGAGATCATGTCCATCATTGCTAGCTTAAACATGCCATCTCCATCTTTTCTCAATCACATAGGGACCTCCTAACTAGGACCCAAATTTCTAGGGCCTGGGAAGATTCATTTGAGATCAAGATTGCCAAATTTTAGAAGTTCGAACCCTGACCTTGGTGTTGTAGTATCGGGTGACATGGCTTCAATGTGTAGCTTCCCTCAAGTCAGCTTCATCATGCTTCTCATCGATCATATCGAGAGACTCTAGTAAAATTTCTTCATTTTTCTATGCTTTATAGTGAGTCACTTGGTGAGAAGGTACTTCAAGTTCAATTGGGGTCATAGCCTTTATTCCGTAAGCCAGCACAAATGGAGAGTGACCGTTATGGATATATGGGTCATTCGATAAGCCTACAAGGTCGACCGACCAGTCGACCTAGGGTGAGGTTAGGTCGACCTAGTGGTCTACCTAGCCTATTCACCTTCTTTTTTTGATTTTTCATAGTTTATTTTACATATTTTTTCCCTAAAACAAAAAAAAAGACAAAACCTAAAATTTTTTTTAAAGCATTTTGGTTTATTTTTAGAGAAACACTATAGGATAAATATATGGTATTGGTTTATTAAATTGAAAATTTTGAAATTTTTTTGTCTTAACAAAAATAAAAATAAAGTTTGATTACAAATAACAATGGTTTAGCTAGTATATAGAAAGATTCATACGTGATAATTAAGAAATTTATCCTAACTAAAAATCTTTGTTTTAAAAAGTGGTTGATTTAAAATAAAGGATATAATATTTTTTTGTCTTCTAAGTTAAGTAGTGCTAAGATTATTTTGCAAAACTCTCTCTTTTTAAGAAAAAAATTAAAAAAAACAAAAAAACAAAATACATTTGTATATATATAAATATTTTCTATTAACACCTACGGTCGACAGGTGTACCCACTTATGTGTACACTCGCCATGCTCTGTACCTTTCTCACGTAAGCTCGAAAGGCGGTGCATGATTGGTATATCTGGCCTCAGTTTATCTGAGCTAGGTGTATGCATATAAAAATTCTTTTATTAATAATGCCTACAATCGATAGGTGTTCACACTCGTGTGTTCACTCACCCCGCTCTGTATTCTCCTCACATAAGTCCGCAAGGCAGTGCATGGGTAATATATCTGGCCTCAATTTACCTAAGTTAGGCATATATAAATATTGTAAATATCAATAAAATTTTCAAAAAGACGAGAGATTAAGCAATTGAAATACTAGCACTATTTGATTTGACTTATTATTGAAAAGAAATGAATATACCACTTTGATATAAGGATCCATTTTATAATTACACATTGTTATCAACCGAAACAACAAGTTAAACTATTGTCTATTTATTATGATAACTTGATTTTTGTTGGAAATTTTGACGAGTAAATGACTTAAATTTTCAAGATAATGACCAAAACCAATATTTAACTTATTTGTGTTGATTTAAAAATAAATCCTTCGTTTGTAAATATTTTAAAACTCGCATTCATCTCTTTGTAAATAAATCTTGCATTTGGTTAATATTTTCATCCTGCGTTTGGATTTTGTGGATAGTATCCGCTGAAAACCCTCACGAGACAATACTCGTCCTAATGGGGACACCCAAAGGTTTAATGGCTTGTTGCATACGCTCAATGCAATCGTGCTTCCTTCGAAAATGGATTTATCTTAGTTTTTCTTTATTCGAGGACGAATAAAAAGATAAGTGTGGGGGTATTTGATATGCATGTAAATGTGCATATTTTTACCATCATATTTAATCTGTTTAACTTAAATAAATGATCATATTGGGTATTTTAATTTGTTTTAACCCAATCCATATTAATTCCAAATTGTCACATATCCATCTTCATAAAGGGTCAAAACGGTCATTTGTGTGCACATATTTCTTTGAGAAAAATTAATTGGAAATTTTTATATATTTTTGTAGTAATTTGATCTCAAATAGGAGTGGTTTCATGAAGGAATATGCATGCACAAAGAAGATACAAAAGAATAAAGATGGAAAAATTCAAAGTGAAGAACATGGAGGACCCCACCTACCCACCAACTTAATGTACAAATTAGAGGCTAATGCACATGTTTATGTAATTAATGGCTTCATGTACATTTTAATGATGATTAATAGAAGCTAATGATTACTTGGCCTCCACACTTTCTCAAGGGCATTTTGGGCATTCCCCAAAAATATGAATTAGGATGTAACACATGTATATATACCCCTGATGTTTCATGTAACCCCCCTCTTACTTAGTCTCTTTTTAGTTAGTTTTACGCTCAAAATAAAACCAAGATCTCTTCTTTCTTTTCATGGATACTTGGCCATTTCTTTTTATGTAATTTTTTTTATGCAACTTCAATACATGTGCTTTTCCTTTTCATACTTATTTACTTTCATGTTGTAGTTTAGATTTATTTTTCATGCAAGTAGAATAGTTTTTCTTTTTATTGCTTTCTTTTTACTTTTCTTTTTCTTTCATGTTGCAAGCTACATTCGTTGTTTTAATGACAAATATGAGAGGCTAACCCCTTAAATTTAGGGGGTAATGAAGCTCTCTAATTATGTAGCTTCAACTATTTGTTGATTCATGCTCTCTTTTTGTGCTTAATGATGATGATAGAAATGGTTTACTAGTTGTTTTTGCTTTGAATTTGATAGCCTATATTGTTGACACCAAACCTATATTGTTGACACCAAATAGGCTATGCTTAAACAATCACTAACACTAATTGCCTCTTTATCAAAATATGATTATGGCAAAAGAAAGTGATTTGAAATTAAAATTTGATGATCTATATTTCTATTCAATAGTTAATATGCCATACTTAAAATAGATTTCATTTTCATTTTCTTTGTTAAGTTTCATGAAAGTTAGTAAGTGCTTTAAGGGATGTGTTATAGTTTGATGGCTTATGTTGGCTAATCAATAGCACAAATATGCCATACTTATGATAAGCACATCAATTAAATCACTAATGACCATAAAAGAGAGATCGTGATTTCATATGTGTTGAACCACATGATCTAGAGAGTGGATTTATTTTCTATATTGTCACTTAACTCTTATATTTGCTTCTCTTTTCTTTTAGTTAGTTCCATAGTTCCCTAACTATCACTCAACTTTGGTTTAATTTGATTGAATAGAATTTTAAAATAATCAATTCCATGTGGATCGACCCGTATTCGCCACGTGCTATATTCGTACACCGTGCACTTGCGGTTATTTTTAATTTAAATTCGTTCGACGGTTTTCTAAACCGATAGAATTTCCGTCGACGAACAAGTTTTTGGCACCATTGCCGAGGAGTTGCTTTGATTTTAATTTTCTATTCTTCGAATTACTTTTTTTTTTGATTTCATTTTGTGATTGTTTTGTGTGTTGAGTGCATTTAAAAAAATATATTTTGTGTGTTTGATTTGTGCTTGCATTTGTTTGTGTGTTTGTAGTTTTTCATTTTCATTTGCATTTCTATTTCCATTAAAAAACATACAAAATTTCAAAAAAAAACAAACAAAAACATTTTATTCCTATTCATTTTCTTTACAATTTCAGTTATAATTTACAACTCAATTTCTTTTACAAATTTGATTGCCTAAAAACTATGCAGTTCTCCCCTTCTCTGTTACTGTTACTGCACAATCTTCTCACTGTAATTCACATCTTCAAACAGCTCATATCACTTCACCACTTCAAACCATCTACAAACTACTACTATCCACTACTTCTCTTCTGCCAAATACAACACTGCAGCACCACTCTGTCAACACATCTACATTAGTCCACACACCACTACTCACAAACATCCATCAACTTCCTAACTTACTGCCATTCTCTGCTCATTGTCATTTACCACTTGGTAATCACAACCCTCTGCTCACCATCATTTACTTGCCTACCATCCACTGCCCACTGTTATTCAATAACCTTACTCCATCACCATATTCCCTGCCTGAGAACTCCGACATCATCCTCCCCACACACAATTACCTCTTATCGCAAATTCGCATCCCCTACCGCAACCACAACAACATACCCCTGCTCAACCAATTGCCACAACAAACTGTAGCCTGATCACTTCACCCACCACATTCACTTCTATTTTCCATCCCTGAACACTATTCATTGCTCAACAATTTCTCTGTCAAGCTTAAACTCACCATCTCCACTTCCCTCCACCACCTGTTCAACTGCAGCAACTCAACATCCACTTTCTGTCCATCTCTTCCACAAGCATCCCAAACTGCTTACCACTCCACGATCAACTTATAATCTCCCGTTCAACTGTCTGCTCTCCCTCTACCACCTTCCCAACACATCACAGATCACCACAAAAATCAATCCAACCCCAAAATCACTACCAATTCAAACAGCAACCTCCATCACCAATCCATCCTCTCGAATCACCTCGCAATTCAAACAGCGATCATCTCATCAACATACGAATCCCTCCTAACATCAACTTCATCCTCCTCGACCTTAGACAACCACAACTCCAGACCCCTCTTTAACTGCTTCATCCACCATATCTGACAATCTCCATAAAGCCACCATCTTCAATTTCATTAACACCATTGCCTTCATCTTGCCATCCAAACATTCTCCACTTTCACTACAACATCAAATACCCGGTTCACTACAACCTCTCCCCACCCTCCACTGACAGGAATAATTCACCATCGACACTAAAACTCACAATCAACAGCTGTCATACAACATCCCTGCCACACTCCAACACCTCATCATCTCCCACTGTGCTTGCAAGTTACAGGCTTCAACATCCTCCATTCACAATTCTACAACTTGCAACAAACTGCAGCTCCACCACCATACAATCACTGCCATACTCACATACAATCAAAACTGCTTCTCTGTTCAACTTCTTCCCTACAAGCTACTTCCAAACACACATCCCCTAAACTGCCTGCACAGTGCCATCCACCATACAACAACCAGTTCAACTCATTCACTATTGTCACCATTCCCTTCCAGACTATTTCCATCAATCCCCTCACTGTCCAAACTACTTGCTCCAGAGAAACAAACAAACTTCAACCACTCTATCAGCAATCACCTCCTTCTCCATGCATACCCTCACCACACCACTATCACTTCATTCCAAAACAATCTGCTACCTTTACAAAATTTCCAACAGTTTGCCTGCCAACTTCACATCACTGTGCAGAGGACAACTTCTACTTCACCACTGCCAATAAAACAACCTCACCGTTCACAGTTCCAACCATAAACCAAACCATTTAACCCCACGTCTGTGTTGCTACCCATCCATTTACATTCTCCTGCCATAAAAACAACCACCTATTAGGTCGTATTATTACCTTGACTCAGCATAAGTGTGCCCCTCGTCTCACTTCAGGATTATGTGAAACACCGTGTCCATAGAAAATATAGGGGAATGCTGTCGGTACTGACCCATCATCCAAACAATATCTAGTTGCGCCCCTTGCCCAAATCCCCATGATTTGGACTTCTACTTATTGGCCAATTACTGCCATTAATAGCATAAGCGTGCCCTTTATCTCACTTCAGCATTATGTGAAACACTGTGTCCATAGAAATTTGGAAAATGCAATTTGGTATATGTCCTTCTTTAATTCTTACTTAATAACGTAGATAAATTATTTAAATAAGCCTTTACTTTTGTTCTTGCTATTTGTACTTATTAATTTATCCTAAGTCTTTAAATAAACTTCATTCTATTCTTTTTCTTATTATAACCTAGGTTATAATTGTTAGTCCGTGAGATGATGGTTTTGATGACAACAACCTTAGAATAGATTATAAAATATAAATACTAACATTATAAGTTTAGGTATACTTGTATATGCAGGATTTAACCATGCAGGTACAAAGAATGAAGACTGTACAGTATAGAGATTCAAGATATCAAGATAAAATATCAAGATAGAAGACTCATGAGTATCGAGACTATCAAGAGTTCGAGATTTCAAGGATAAGTATTTATTATTATTATTATTAGGAATGTTTGTTAAAACTCGTAGAAAAGCACTGACATCTTAAAATCCAATTTATTCGTGGAATGAAATCCACTTCGAGCCTGTTAAAGGGATGGAACCCTAAGTAGGATGGAACCTATGAAAAATCTAGTGGAACATTTTTTTGTATCCGCTAACATTTATTCAAAATGATTTTTCAAAATTATATCCTGTTTTCAAAATGTTTTCAAAACTTTCCTTTTAAAAGATTCAAAACCCTCAATCCTGATTTTAAATAATTTTAGCCTCAACAACATCTTTATTTTCAAAGTCAAATTACTCCCGGTTTTAAAATATCTTTTTAATAATATATTTAACTTTTAAATATTTATACTTAGATTTAAATATAAAATTATGTTTAAATTATATATATTATTCTTTATATTTACTTATGAATTTCAACTATAGTCAAGTATATTTATAAAGTTTAAATTAGTTTTTATATAAGATAAAGGTTATTTTCAAAGAAATTTAAAACATCATAAAAAGCTTTGGGATGTCGACATGCCTATGGGTACCATGTCGACATGGTGACAGTTTGATTCAAAAATTCAAATTTCAAAAGAAGTGTCTATTCTCCATAACTCTTCATGAATGGACATGACTGTTGTTCTTCTATAAATAGGGGTCAGTTTCAACGAATTTTTAATCACTTTTTTCTGGTTTTCACTCCTCTTCTTCTTCCTCTTTTATTAATACATATTCTTATCATTACTCTGCCGAAATCAACATTGAATCATACTCGATTACTTCTAGTTTGATTCTCTATCACTATCTCTACAAGATTCTCAGTGCTATTCTGGGCTATAGACTTCTTTGTAATCTATTAAGTGAGAAAAGGTGTGATTGTAGCCTTGGAAATCAATCAAAAGGGAAAAGGTGTGATTGTAGCCTTGGTAAATCAATTGGGTAAACTTGTGGCCTGGAAATCAAGTATCTCTACCCAGAGGATCGAAATTCTGGAGGATGTACCTCATAGCCTTGAAACCGAGGGTGTAATTGTACAATTGCTTTTGAAAGGAAATCCGTACTTGTGTTGCAGGACTGGATGTAGGGTAATTCCGAACCAGTATAAAATCCAGTGTGTTCTTTCCTTTACTGCTTTTATTTTATTTCTATATCTGTGATTGTTTCTGTGATCATATCTGTGTCTGTATATTGCATACTTTTATGTCTAAATTAACATAAATCTAAAAAGATTTAGTAATTCTTTATTAACACTATTCACCCCCCCCCCTCTAATGTTAATCTTAGCCTTAAGATCCGTAATCCTCGTTTCTCACAATTGGTATCAAAGCAAGGTTTTCAAAGTTTCATAATCTGATTTTTGAAAAGTTTTCAAAATGGCTACCAACACTGATATTGTTATTAACACTAGTATCTCTGTCACTAGTTCATTTGTAGAGGGTCAGTCTAATGTCAGACCACCACTTTTTAATGGCAGTAACTATGCATATTGGGCATGTAGGATGAAAATATATTTACATCTATAGGATTAGACACTTGGAATATCACACAAACTGAATATTCTGAACCCACAATTGATTTTGCACAGTGGACTGCTGAGCAAAAGACTGTTGCACAAAATAATTCTAAGGCAATGAATATTCTGTTTTGTTCACTAGATAGAAACGAATTCAATAGAGTGTCAGTTTATATGTATAGTAGATTTCAGGATATTATGCATTCTCTAATATCTTTGGGAAAGGAATTTTCTGAAGAAGATCAAGTAAGAAAAAATTTTAAATTCTCTAACTCCAGAATGGAATCAAAAGACACTTGTGATCGAAGAGGCAAATGACATCAGTAGTTTAAAGATAGAAGAATTAATTGGAAATCTAATGTCGTATGAAGTTCAAATGATCGGGAGAAGAGAAAGTAAAGCATCTGAAAAGAAATCAATGGCATTCAATGCATTGACCGATGGATCAGACTCGAACAGCGATTATGATGAAGAGATAGCCTTTATGACCAAAATTTTAGGAGATTCCTGAAATACAGAAAGATGAATAATCTCAAGAGAAACAACTATAAGAATTCTGGAAATCAGAATATAGTGCCAAATAATGACAAGTGTTACAACTGTGATAAACCAGGCCACTTCAAAAGAGACTGTCTGTATCCAGAAAGGCAAAATTCTCCTATGAACAATGAACTAGCAAAGAAACGGAAGTGTGCATTTACTGCTACTCTAGATGACTCAGACTCGTCCTCAAGTGATGATGATCAAAAGATGGATAATTCGAATTTGTGTTTCACAGCTGTTCACGACTCCGACGAATTCAGAGAAACGAACTCAGAAAAAGGTACACGTTTACAATAAAATTGGTTGAAATTGATTTCTTAGAAATAGTTGCTTGATTGTTTGATTGATTGTTTTTTGATTTGGTGTGTTGTTTGAATTTTAAAATTTATTTCTATTTTTTATTATTTTTATCATTTTTAATACTTTCTGAAATATATTATAAGTATAATAATATTTCAGAAATATATAACATACATTAATCATAATATATATATATTAGAGATCTTAGAAAAAATAAATTCATGAAAATTCAAAAGCACATGTCGACATGGTCCCTACCATGATGTCGACATGACCACCTGAATTTGAATTTCAAAATTTGAATTCAAATGTTTGAATTTTCCTTCACCTTTTCACTTCATTCAATTCTCTGAAAAGATACCTTTTGATCAGAGAATATGTCCTCTGAGAATCTATTTATTCACTATCTTTTCACTTTCATTTTCAAATTCAAACTCTCTCTTCATAACTTCAAGCTCTCTACTCTCTACTCTAATGGCTTCTTCATGCAACCCCTCAACCATGAGAATTTCCAGAAAATCAAAGAGCAATTATTCAATGATCCTGAGGCAATTAAAGCATACATCAATTATGCTAACTATGCCAAAGTCCATCCAGGAAATTTTGCTATTTTTCAAGATTTTTCTTCTCATGAAATTGATTCTCTTTTTGCAAACAATGGTGTTCTTAGTCTTAATGATGCTTCTCAAAATGATTTTGTTTGCTATCTTAATCTTGTCAAAATTTTCTATGCGAATTTAAATCGCGGATTTTATATTGGAAATGAAGATGAAATTTGGAGTAGTGTCAAAGGCACTCAAATTGTTTTGAATTGTGATCTTTTGGGTACCATTCTCAATTGCAAGAGTTCGGGAATGGACCTTTCTAACTTTAAAATCGATGAACATGATCGTGATACATTTCATCACATTTTCGAAAGAGATGATGATTTTGATTTTAAAAATAGAAATTTTAGACCAAAAGCAAGAATTGTTAATCTTCTTTTGCAAATACTTTGACCCCAAGATCAGGAAATTTTAACAATCCTACTTCAAAATTTTGCAAATCTCTTTTTGCTATTTTCGAAAACAATGACATAAATTGGGCGCAAGTTATTTTGGATGAACTTCGTCCTAAAAATATTGAAATGGGTGAGAATACTTTATACCATGGAATTTATCTCACTCGGATTTTTAACTATTTTGGAGTGGATTTCAAAGGCGAAGAATTTGTTTCTAGAAAAGTTTTCAATCATTCCAACATTTCGCTTATGAAAATTCCATTTGTTTTTCAACCTTATGAGACACTTACCGAAAAGGAAGAGCGGTTGGCTCATGAGGAAATGGAAGAAGAGGAAGTTGAAGAAGAAGAAGGGGATGAAATGGAAATTGAAGAAGTAGAAGAAGGTGAAACATCTTTGGAAAATATTGAATATCCTTCCAATCCATCCAACAAAACCCTTCTCAAAAACCAAAAGATAATTGTGGAGAATCAACGGATTCTAAAATGATCCGTTAGTTAAAAGTTGGATAACATTTCTTCGAAGACGAATAAGTTCTTTTCAAAAGTCAGCAAGAAACTTGGACTATCTTCATCATCTTCATCCTCTAACTAGTTTTATCTTTTCGTATCTTGTTGTATTTGTTTTTGTTTTTTATTTCGAATGTTCATGTAGTTTGTTGTGTGCTTAATCATTGTATTATCGTAGTATGCAATGAAATGAAATTTTCTTTCTATTATCTACCTTATCTTATCTTTAGAATAAATGCTAGTATAATATATATATACACAATTATTCACAAAATCAAAATTAGTCATAACATTTCGCTAACCCATGTCAACATCCCTATGTGATCATGTCGACATGTACTGGTCAGAAATGACAATTGATTTTGAATTTGAAATTTGAATAACTACCACATGTCTATTCAATTCAAACGAATTTTTACACCTATATATACATGTTTCTTCCAGAATTCTTCACTGAAATTTATTTCTTATCATCTATATCCTCCATTTCTTTCACAAATTCAACTATGGCTAATCCTATTCACAATTTATCCGAAAATCTTGAAGAAACTCTTAATTCGTTCAAGAATATTCTCTCATTTATTCTACGAAACCAGCGTCATTTAGAATTAAGTCAAATGCAGATGGTAATGGTACAAGAAAGGCACTTCGATGAAATACGATGGATGATCTCCTCTCTACACAAGGATGATAACGAAGCACATCCTCCTGTCTCTCTCACCAATGACAATGATAATTGGGATGCTATTAAGGCAGACCCAATCTTTGGAGAAGAAGGATGGATGGAAGTTCCACGTAACGTTTGATTTTTTATTTACTTTTTGATTTGTTTGAATGGATTTGGTTTGAATTGATACTTTGTATGGATTGATTTTTTATTGATTTGAAGATTGGTTTGTAAAACATATATATATATATATATATATATATATATATATATTGAATTAGTTCATGCTTAGAAGTATAATTATTTCCTACTCTATATATATTCCGTTGTATAGTTTATCAATGCAGGTACTGAAGTCCAAGAATGAGGGGGAGTAAGATTTTGTTGATGACAAAAGGGGAGAAATATAAAATAGGGTAGTTATGTATAGATTAAGGGGGAGTTGTTAGTTTTAGGGGGAGTTATTAGGATATAAATAATATTTTATAGACAAAGGTTGTCATCATCAAAAAGGGGGAGATTGTTAGTCCGTGAGATGATGGTTTTGATGACAACCTTAGAATAGATTATAAAATATAAATACTAACATTATAAGTTTAGATATATATGTATATGCAGGATTTAACCATGCAGGTACTAAGAATGAAGACTGTACAGTATAGAGATTCAAGATGTCAAGATAAAATATTAAGATAGAAGACTCATAAGTATCGAGACTATCAAGAGTTCAAGATTTCAAGGATAAGTATTTATTATTATTATTAGGAATGTTTGTTAAAACTCGTAGAAAAGCACTGGCATCTTAAATCCAATTTATTCGTGGAATGGAATCCACTTCGAGCCCGTTAAAGGGATGGAACCCTAAGTAGGATGGAACCTACGAAAAATCTAGTGGAACATTGTTTTGTATCCGCTAACTTTTATTCAAAATGATTTTTCAAAATTATATCCTGTTTTCAGAATGTTTTCAAAATTTTCCTTTTAAAAGATTCAAAACCCTCGATCCTGATTTAAAAAAAAATTAGCCTAAAAAACATCTTTATTTTCAAAGTCAAATTACTCCTGATTTTAAACTATCTTTTTAATAATATATTTAACTTTTAAATATTTATACTTAGATTTAAATATAAAATTATGGTTAAATTCTATATATATTATTCTTTATATTTACTTATGAATTTCAACTATAGTTAAGTATATTTATAAAGTTTAAATTAGTTTTTATATAAGATAAAGGTTATTTTCAAAGAAATTCAAAACATCATAAAAAGCTTTGGGATGTCGACATGTCTATGGGTACCATATCGACATGGTGACAGTTTGATTCAAAAATTCAAATTTCAAAAGAAGTGTCTATTCGCCATAACTCTTCATGAATGGACATGGCTGTTGTTCTTCTATAAATAGGGGTCAGTTTCAACGAATTTTTAATCACTTTTTTCTGGTTTTCACTCCTCTTCTTCTTCCTCTTTTCTTAATACATATTCTTATCATTACTCTGCAGAAATCAGCATTGAATCATACTCGATTACTTCTAGTTTGATTCTCTATCGCTATCTCTACAAGATTGTCAGTGCTATTCAAAGTTATAGACTTCTTTGTAATCTATTAAGTGAGAAAAGGTGTGATTGTAGCCTTGAAAATCAATCAAAAGGGAAAAGGTGTGATTGTGGCCTTGGTAAATCAATTGGGTAAAATTATGGCCCGAAAATCAAGTATCTCTACCCAGAGGATCGAAATTCTGGAGGGTGTACCTCATAGCCTTGAAACCGAGGGTGTAATTATACAATTGCTTTTGAAAGGAAATCCGTACTTGTGTTGCGGGACTGGGTGTAGGGTAACTCCGAATCAATATAAAATTCAGTGTGTTCTTTCCTTTCCTGCTTTTATTTTATTTCTGTATCTGTGATTGTTTCTGTGATCATATCTGTGTCTGTATATTGCATACTTTTGTGTCTAAATTAACATAAATCGAAAAAGATTTAGTAATTCTTTATTAATACTATTCACCCCCCCTCCTGTGTTAATCTTAGCCTTAAGATCCGTAATCCGCATTTCTCACAATAATCATGCTTATTGCTTAACCTATGGTCTAAGTGTAAAAATAAGCTCCTTTCATCTTATACTCTCATTTAGTTATAATTCTAAGTTATAACTACGCTAATTATCTTTCATTAGTCCAATTATTATATTAGTATCATAATCAGGCTCAATTTTAGTCTTAATTCCATTTTTACAGTCTTTACAATTTACAAATTATCTTTCGTTATTTCAGTATTCATATAATTTTAATCCATATTCGTATTTAATCTATTCTAATCCATACACGAAGAAGAAGGAGAAATAAAAGAAAACTGAAAGTAGAAGAAAATTCGAAGCGTAGGAAAACGACGCAAATAACACATAAATAACAGTAATTTAATTAAAATATTGTAAATGAACTATAAATAAATGGAAAATCTATAATTGACCAAAATAAACTAAAATTAATTGAAAAGAATAGCTAGAAGAAATAGACTGAAAATAATTCTGAAAACTACAAATAAATTACTAAAAAGGTTATTCCAAAAATTCGTAGTAAAACTACAACTAATGGAAACCCTATTATTTTAAATTACATAAAAATTTAAATAATTACAATCACTCACCTCTGGTCCTTAGCACTTCCCTTTAGGCGCTCACGGATCCACTTAGGGTTGTTAATTATTTTTATTTGAAATAATTTCTTCCTTGGAAAATTATTCCGCTTAGGGTCCTTCTTGAATAGGGTGAACCCAATTGGAGAAAATCTTAGAATGAGAAAAAGTGTTAGGCCTAGAGTTCTATTTATAGGGGTAGAAGTGGATTTCAAACCATTGTGTTTGGGGATTAAATAGGATGCAACCATGTCGAAAGGGGGTTTCGACCCTATCCTTCAATATTTTAATTTAAAAGGTTGTTGCTTTCGATTAGATGGTTCTGGCACCATCCATTTTCCATCGAGCAATTTTATAATTGGTTCGAAAGGGATACTTCTCTATATAACCATTCTTGACACAATTGATGCTTTAAAGAGTAAACTCAAATACTTTCGAAAGGGGTACTTTCATTAGTTTTGAATTTATTTACCTAAATATTAGTAACCAAGGTTTTGATACATTCAAAAGGTATGTTTTCGAAAGGATTGATTTATATAGCTTTGAAAGGTATATACTTGGAGTTTTGAAAAGAGGTTTTCTATGCTTTCGAAGGAGGCTCCAGTGGTTTCGAAAGTGATGTATTAAAGTTTCAAAAAAATAACCCATTCTCATTTTAAAAGGAAATACCATGGAAAAAATAAAGATTTTAGAAATATTATTCAAATTGTTATTAACCCATAAATGTATGTTGGGGAAGGGCAGAATAATCAGATAGATTGACCCTGTGGTGAACGTAAATTAAGGAATGTTAAAACCAACTAAAGATATTGGTAGGGGCCAATGGGTTTACAGTAAGCCCATGAAAATTGTATATAACTAATGATGTTGGCATGGGCCAATAGGTTCATAGTTAGCCCAAGAAAACTATGATTTGATATGGGCAGGGGCTAGTAGGTTTGTAGTTAGCCCATGAAAACTATATCCAGATTAAGATATTGACCGTCAGTCAATTGGTTCCTAGTTAGCCTATGAAAACTTGGATAAGAGGTAAGATATTGGAGTTACCAATAGGTTCTTGATGATCCCATGAAAATTATGATATTGGATAGATAGTCCATAAACATTTGACAGGTTAATAGTAATCCTAGAAACTATAATTAAGACAGATAGTCAAAAATGAATGGGGATGGGCAATCTAGAATTGATTTACTTGGTTTGCATATCATCGTAATGTTTTTGGAATTTTATGTTTTAACCGTTGTGGACGCATGTGCACAGTATATGGTTTTGTAAATGTTTTAGGATAATAGTGAGGGGAAAACCCATTCTGCTAAGCGGCGTGGTCTCACTGGATATCTAAATGGTTTGAGATGGTAAATTATTATTCATACTAGGCTTTATGTCTAACTCGAAGTTTTTGTTTCCCTCTTAAACTCTCGGGTACTCAATTGATTTTGGGTAGTTTGAGAGTTAAGGTTTCTAGTTGTTCTTTTTGACAAATAATGCTTCCGAGGACGTGCAGGAGGCAAGGATATTATTAGAGTTCTTATTTATCCTGTGTGTTTTGTTTGTAAAGGAAAATTTGTTTTCCTACCTGTCTGTATACTCTGATCAACCAAGGGGGCATCTTTATAAGTTATCTATACGTGGTTTGTGAATTTGGATTATGTAACTAATTTGGAGTATTTTGAAATGGAATGTGGAATTTGTTTGTTATTTGAATTTTTTTTTACATATTCTAATGTTTTTGTGTATCAATGTATCTGATGCTGCCCTATTTAGTCATCGAGGATTAATAACTATGGATGACTGCAGTATCCTTAGTCGTTAGTTTTGGGCCTCCAAGTAGGGGGATGTTACATTTATTTTACTATAAATGTGACAAGAAGGGTCATTATGAAAATAATTTACAGTCGGGCAAGGGGAAGAAGACTGTAAACAAGAAGAATGTGAGGTGCTTCAAGTGTGACCAAGTTGGGCATTATAAGAATTAATATCCAGAACCGGTTAGGGCGGACACGGGAAAGGTTTTTGCTGTTGGATCATTAGCTAAACCAAGTGCAGCTGATAAAGAAAAGACTATGATGGAAGGAACGTTTTGATTCAGAGTATACCAGTTAGGATACTATTCGATACTGGTGCATAACATTCATTTATATCATAGCGTATGGTTAATAGGTTATGCTTAGAAGCCACATACCTTATTACCTCCTTAAGGGTTGTGAATCCAATAGGAGGGTGTGCAACTTTAGGGATGAGATGTTACCGGTTAGATCTTGATTTGTTAGGTGATAAGTTTGCATGCAGTCTGTAAGTTTTCGATTTCGTAGATTTCAAAATAATTTTGGGTATGGATTAGTTAAGGAGGTGTAAGGCCAGGATATTTTTCTAGTATGGGGAGATATCACTAAAACACCCTGACAGTCGTAACAAATTATGTTCTCAGTGGAGAATTCTGACCGGAGTAGTTGTGCTTTATTAAGTGTAATGAAAGTGGGAGAAGAGCTAAGTCAGGTTCGATTTGCAAGAGAGTTTGTAGATGTCTTTGAGCTAGTCACAGGACTACCACTGAAACGAGTTATTGAGTTTTGGATAGATCTTATGTCAGGAGCTGAATCTGTAAGTAGACCACCTAGCAGGATGACATCTACTAAAATGAAGGAATTAAGGTTCGGTTAGTAGATCTAGAAGGATGGAATTTTATTAGACCGAGTAGTTCGCATTGGGGAGCGGCCACGATATTCGTGAAGAAACCAAATGGGTCGTTGAGGATGTGTATCGACTATCGTAAGGTGATAGAGAGGATGATCGGATATAAGTATCCTGCGTGGATTGATGATCTATTTGATCAATTGATTGGAGCCAGAGTATTTTCCCAGTTGAATTTGGTGACAGGTTTCTATCAGTTAAGAGTGGTAGAGGATAGCATTTCGGACTTTATATGGTTCGTATGAGTAGTTAGTAATTCCATTCAGGTTAACGAATGCACCTGCTTTCTTCGTAGAGTTGATGAACCAAGTTTTTTGAGAGTATTTGGATAGATTTGTGTGGGTATTTATAGATTACATTTTAGTATATTCTAAGGATGAAAGAGAGCATGAAGATCACCCCAGAGTTGTACCTAAGAAGCTGAGACAGAATTAGCTAGAGGCGAAGTTTTTCTAGTGTCATTTTTGAAAAAAAGGTTAAGTTTCTTGGTCACGTGGTTTTAGAGAAGGGTCTATCGGTCGATCCAGATAAGATCGAAGCTGTTAATAATTGGAAGAGACAAAGACGATGACTGAGATTAGAAGTTTTCTCGAACTTGCTTGCTACTAACAAAGATTAAAAGGATTTCTCGCGGATAGCAGCACCTTTGACTAAGCTAACTGAGAAGGAGGCGAAGTTTTTTTGGACCGACAAATGTAAGAAAGCATTCCTTAAGTTAAAGAATTTATTGAGCAATGCACCAGTGTTAGTAGTTCCAAACAGAAACCAAAGGTTAGTGGTGTATACTGATGCATGTGGAACTAGATTGGGAGCTGCGTTGATGCAGAAGGGTTAAAGTGATTGCCTATGCTTCACAACAGCTTAGACCACATGAGGTGAGATATCCTATTCATGATTTGGACATGGCCGCGGTGATCTTCGCATTGAAGATTTGGAGACATCATCTCTTAGGGGAGAGATTTGAGCTATACACAGATCATAAGTCTTTAAGATAATTATTCTTTCAAAAGGAGTTGAATATAAGATAGTAGAGGTGGCTAGAGTTTTTGGCTGCTTATGATTTTAGTATAGAGTATACCCCAACAAAAGGTAATAAACGAGCGGATGCTTTCAGCAAAAGACACTAGAATGTGATGTTGGCTATGTTGGCATAATGGAAGGATCTAGAAGCTTTCGTGAGTTGTGGTGTATAGTTAAGATCGACTGCTAGTTCTAGTCAGAGTACTTCCATGTTGTCCTGTTTAGAAGTTCGACCAGTTTGATTGATAGAATTGCTTCTAAACAGAAGGAGGATCCATTATTGGCTAAGAAGATCAGAAGGCTTAAGGTTGGAATGGAGATTTATGATTTGAAAGATTTTTGTCTTGACCAGAGAGGATGGTTGAGAAAGAAGGGGCGATTACGTGTTCTAGATGTTGAGAATTTGAGGAAAGAAGTTCTTGGGGAATGTCATCGATCAGAGTTTATGATTCATCCTAGAGGGACTAAGATGTATCAAGATTTGAAGAGGACCTTCTATTGGGAAGGATGAAAAGGGATGTTGGCTTATGGGTTAGGTGGTGTGCAAACTTCAACTAGTAAAATTTGAACATCAGAAGCCGAATGGGTTGCTTCAGCCTATAGAAATTCCAGGTTGGAAATGCGATTCGATGTCCATGGATTTTATAAGCGGGTTGCCAAGGTTGAGTGGAGAAAATAAAAGTATATGGATCACAGTGGATAGGTTGACCAAGAGTTCCTATTTCACTCCCGTCAAGTAAACCAAGACGACAACTGTTTTGGTAAAGTTGTTTATGAAGAACACAGTTAGACTACATGGAGTTCCTAGTAGCATAGTCATTTATAGAGATGCTTTGTCCACTAGTGAATTCTAGAAGAGTCTATAAGATGTGTTAGGCACTAAGCTCAAGATGAGTGCTGCATATCACCCTCAGACGAATGGGCAGATAGTGAGAGTCAATAAAGTATTCGAGGATTTGTTGAGAGCTTGTGTATTGGTTTGGTGGATCTTGGGAAGATCACCTACATTTGGCTGAGTTTTCCTATAATAATAGTTATGGACTAGTATAAGAATGATGCATTTTGAAGCGTTGTATGGGAGGCTATGCAAATCGCCATCATGTTGGTTGGAGACTGGAGACAGATTGGTCTTAGGTCTAGATTTGGTTAGAGAGACGTCAGAGAAGATTGAGTTAATCCGAGAAAGGATGAAGGAAGCTTAGTCTAGACAAAAGAGTTACGCAGATAAGAGGCATAAAGACCTAGAGTTCTCAGTTGGAGATGAGGTTTTCACTAAGGTTTCACCGACGAAAGGTGTGGTGCGATTTGGAAAGTCAGGGAAACTGGCGCCGAGATATGTTTATCCATTCCAAATTATAGTGAGGATTAGAAATCTCGCATACAGAGTATATTTACCAAGCAGTATGGAAGGTGTCCATAATGTATTTTATGCGTCTCATTTTGGAAAGTATGTGCATGATCCAGAGACTACTATTCCTCCGACAGGGTTGGAAGAGCCTAATTTGACTTTTATTAGACAACCAATTGGGTTGTAGTGAGAGATGAGAAAGGATTGAGGAAAAAGACGGTCAAGTTGGTGAAAGTTCAGTGGAGTGACAATAAGAAGGACTTTACTTGGGAGACAAAGGACAGGATTCGAGATACTTACCCTAATCTACTTTGAGGGTATGTCTATATTAGATTTATATAGATAATTGCTAGTCGGGTAGACTGGTATGGTTGTTAGGAGTCGTTACAGATAATTGCTATGTTTAGTATTTAGTCCTTACTGAATTTCGAGGAAGAAATTCTTTATGAAGAGGAGCCTGCAACACCTCTAATTTTTGATAACATTATCCAAGAGATTTAATTATACAAATTAAATAGAATAGTTTAAATGTTAAATGATAAGGGTATATAGATATGAAAATAAATTAAGTCGTGCTCAGTTTTATTAATTAAATGGGCTTAAGAATGGGTTATATGTTAATTAATCTACATAAGGGATAATGGGAATTAGCCGCACATAACCCTTTACCCTTATATATTCTCATTCCTTACCATTTCATTTCCCATTCACATCATTTTGAAAACAAAAAAACATAAACATAAGAAAAGGAGCCGACCATAATCAAAGAGATGAGAAATCAAAGTAAAGCTAAGGATTCAAGCTAAGGGGAAATTAATCTCTATCCAATCTTCTTATCTTAATCAAGGTGAATAATAATTCATTCCATCTCTATTTTGTTTTATAATCATATGTTTTCGGATTTAAGGGTAAATTCGTTTTATGATGATTTGGATGATGATATGCTTGAATTACAATTTGTTTATTTTAAACAAGAATGTTTAAATAAGATTATATGCGGCTTTAGTGCAAAACTAATTTATGTTGATGTTTAAATGCCATGGAAAAATATTATGTTGTGTAAAACATGATTTTGGATTTGTGTTTTAATTTTGATACTTTTCCAAGCTATGGAAAGATTACTATGAATTTTCAAAGAAAGTCATGGTTAATTGGGTATATAAATTTATTTTGGAAATTATCTTGAGAATTTGGGTCTAAAATTTTGATATGTTAGATAACAGGGTTAAAGTTAATTTCTGGAATTTTCGAGGGATTTTTCCTAAGTAATTTGCTATGCAAATTAAATTGTTTAAGAAGAAGGACTTATTTGCAATATTGGTTTCGCTTAATGGATGGGCTTTTTGGCTAACCTGGTTTAGATCTGAAATTAGCGACAGTTATTTTATTAAAGAGTTTGAAAAGTTAAGGCAACCAATCATAAGTTTACACGTGGAAGGTTAGTTAGAAAGTGTTTGCTTTAATTAGTATTAAATCAGGTTTAACCAAAAAAAGTTGGTTTCGCCCTAGAAAGTGTACCTTTCGACTTAGAGCTTCCGCCTTCAATCAAGTCGAAACCCCACTCGGCTGAAACCAGGTATCACTTAGATAGTACGTAGTGGATTGGAGAAAGACAGAAGGCTTGGTGTAGAAAGCATTGCTTCCATTGGGGTAGATACCTTTTGTTTATTTTAGAAAGAGAATCGCATGCCTTTGTTTTATTTAAGCCTTCGAAGGAGTCGAAGCATATATTTTCGAAAGAGGTTTTCTAAAGGCTTTCGAAGGGGTTGCCAACTTATGTTTTAAAGCACAAGCTTTCGAATGGGTTTCTTTACTAATAAAAATAGTGCTTTCGAAAGAAGGGGCTCCGACCTGGTTAAAGCCCTACTGTCGTTCTTTTGCCTTTCGAGTGTATTGAAGTCATCAATGCTTTCGAAAGGTAATGCTTGTTTTAAAGATGTTTTAAGCCACTTCCTAAATGCTTTCAAAAAAGTCCAAGGGTTTTGAAGGCAATGGCTTCGAAAGAGGGTTTCGATTATATCCTTTAATATTTTGTTTAAATGGTTTGAAGCTTTCGAAATGGATGTTGCCGATGCCATCAAGTTTTTCCCCAATAATTTTGTATGATAAAGGATGGTTTCGAAATAGATACTTTTGTTTATATTCACTTTGACCCAAATGGTAATTTAAGTACAAACCCAATGGTTTCGAAAGGGGGACTTCCAATGGTTTCATAGAAGGGATACTTTCAATGGTTTCGAAGCTATGCTTCTAAAAGATAATTAGTAATACTTTATTACATTTGAAAGGTTTCGAAAGAGAAGTTTAAAAGTGTTTCATAAGACAGGGGCCTAATGCTTTGAAAAGAGATTTATATGCTTTCGAAGGAGGTTATCCAGTAAGGTCGAAAGCAAGGTTTTGAAGGTTTCGACGGCCTTAGTTTTCAAAAAAAATGACCCAATCTCATTTTTAAAGGAATACCATGGTATAATTAAATAATGTTATCTAGATTTTTAATTCAATAGGATCCAACATGAGAAAGAACAATCTCGTGTTATCAGAATGGTTCAGAACCTAACCGTAAAGGCTAAGGTGAAGAATTAACGATAGCCAGGCTGTATTACTGCGACAACAACTGAGATCGACTAAACCAAGAGACCGGTATTTTTCCAACCCAATCAACGGTTGAGTGCAAAGAGCTAGAAAACCAACAAAAAAATGGAACAACGTGCAATGAGACTACACAAGCAACGACGATGAAGACCATGAAACATCCCAAACTATAATCTCAAAAAACATCCAAGTGCTTGGATCGCCAGCGACCCATGCCCTATGGATCGCTAGTGACCTAAGTAAAATGGAAGCTCGCTTTGCTAAATGAAAGAAGAGAAGGAAGTAAAAAAATATGAACAAAAATAGGCTAAGTGTATAGGTCGCTAGCGACCCATACACCATGGATCGCCAGCGACCCATGCTTCTCCACAGTTTATCAAAGAAGCAAACAAGTAATGCAATGGCTAATTTATTAGCTCGTGTACGAGCTGACTCTATGGGTTGCTAGCGAATCATAGACCATGGGTCACTAGCAGCCCATAGACCATGGGTCGCTAGCGACCTATGATTTTGGCTCAGATCGCGAGCTAAACCCCTTAAGGTCATTCCATACCTACCTAAGAGCAGTTGATGATTTGTCTTGGCCTCGAAGTCCTCCGTTCCCTATAAATACCATCCTACCTGCAACATAAATAGGAGCTGCTTAGGACTGGTTGCTGAAGCTCTGTTGGAAACATTCTTCACTCTCTACCTCCCTCATAACAATCTCCAATGGAATTCACTGTGATTCTCCAGTGGATTCCAACTCTAGGAATTCAATCTAATTAGAGATAATCAAATTCTTGTAATCAAACACATTTTGTAATAGCAATCAGTCTATAATAAAAATATAATGTGGATGTAGACTTCATTAACAGCCGAACCACTACAAAAATTCTCTGTCTTCTTTCTTTTACTGTTCTTTTCTTATATCGGTGATCTGTGATATTGTTCTATCAAAACAGGACTGGTTCTTTCAAACTTAAACTAGGGTGTTGATCCATTTTTTGGGTTAACATTTTGGTGCTTTTAGTGAGAACCAACTCAATATCCAAATCTAACTAACTACTTTGGACCCTATAGGTCCAGAAGTTAGATCCTTAATCTTTTCTTGAAGAATCCACTTTTTGGAACCAATGGCCCCTGGAGGAAGAAGAACTGCCTCTGGAAGGTCCATAGGGGAATTGGTACCTGGAGATGGTGTTAATCCCCAACAAACTAAAGTAAATGGCGCTAACTTAGGGAATATGAAGTTAGCTTCCTCTAGTCAGCATGAAATTGTTACCACGGATGAGTTAAATAAAATGGTTGATGAGATCAACCAAAAATGGAAAGTAGCCAAAAGACTCTAATGGACAAGCTTAACTCTCTCCTAACCCTACAGTCGAATCTCGCTCCAAGGACTATGTCTGAACCTGCAGCTGCCATAGAACAAGAGAATTCCTCCGTCTTTGGTCTATACTGAAGAAATGGAAAACAACCACAAAAGAGGGTGACAACTAGACTCAACGTGGACAGAAATGCAAGTACTCCATTCGCCACAAGGCAACCTATTCTGAATTTGAGTCAAGGGGCAAAGATCCCCGTAGAAGACAAAGAAATGGATCTCTCCGATTCAAAGGACGGAGAGCAAGACAACAAATTGGAAGAAAATGCCAATGCATTTGATAATACGAGGAATACCCAAATTGTTGTAGTTAGTCCAACTGCAAGCCAACAGGACTCTGCAAGAATGGCTCTCCTGAAGACAGGAGATCCTAGGCCTCAACCCACTCACCAAGGCTGTTTACAAAGTCAAACACTTGGCGCGGTGACCGATCACTGTCCTTAGGACTTCCGGATATCAGAGGCATACATAGCGGGGATGGTTAAATGATTAATGGAGGAGAGTAAAGGTAGAAGAGATGATGAAAGGGGATCTGCGCCAAGTCGGACTCTCTTCACCGATGAAATCTTGAATGAGTCATATCTAGAAAAATTCACAATGCCTACTATTCCATCCTATGACGGGGTATATAGTTGGAACAAATTCCTTTGAAGCTGTTCGATGCTGATGTTTCCCCATATTTCTTAAAAGGATTGCATCAATGTGGTACACTAGGCTTCCACTAAGATCTCTACTTTTGACCAACTGGCGACAAGGTTCGTTGATCAGTTCAGACTCCATACTGCGCAACCAAAAGACGTCATGTCCCTATCCGGATTGTTCCAAGGGTGTAACAAATCACTGAAATCTTTCATGAACAGGTTTAACACAGTGCTGATGGAAGTAAGAAACCCCAATGAAGACATGGCTTTTATGGCGTTAGTCCATGCCATCCACCCGAAAACCAAATTCGAAAAGTGGATTGAGATAAAACAACCTACCACTAGGAAAGATTTTAGTCGTAAAGCAAGTCAGTGCCCAAGGTTGGAGGAAGCGCAGGAATTGGAAGCTGTGCAGTTAATGCGCTCGGTAGATTCAAAGCGGTGGAGGTGCAAAAAGTCATAGCGGAGATACAGCGATGATATAGCGGGATATAGCGGATGACTCTAAAATAGCATATAAAACTCGTACTTAATGTTTTTACAAATATAAAAATGGTAATTAAATGAAAAATCATTATTCAATTGAATTATAATTAATACATAAATAATTTTAAATAAAAACATGTGCAAATATACTTTAAATAAACATAAAACTGTTATATAACATAATTGAATTTAGTAGAATATTAGAGTATTTCCATTTCTGAAAATATATTAAAAATTAAATCAAATAAATTAGTTTCATAATTTCTATAATGCATAAATGCAATTTTTCAATTCATTTTATTAAAGAAGATATAGCGGAAATAGCGAAATATAGCGGGAATAACGGGATATAGCAGAAATAGCGGGGCTTAAAGCGGAAAGGCTATATTTTGGGGCTACATGGAAAAATCGTAGCGGTAGAAATCCGCTATGAGATATAGCGGAGTTATAGCGGGGTAATAACGGGGCATTAACTACACAGATTGGAAGGGAAGTCTACTAGTGTGCAATCGGCGAACGTCGGGTAAAGCAATGTAGCAATGAATCAAAACGCGCACCCTTCTCGAACTGCTGAAGGAACCATTGGGAAAGATGGAAATTCAAAGAGAAAAGGTCATAACTCCAATAAAAAGAATGGAAATGGTTGCAATAAAAAGCTCAAAGGGTTTAGGCCCGAAGGCTACACTACCCTAAGCAACACAGCAGAAAATATTTTTCTCGCAATTCAAGGAACCGATGAATTCAAAAGGCCACCCAAAAGGAGGCAACTGAGCAGCAAAAGCGCCCATGGGAATTCTGCCACTTCCACGAGACATACGACCATAATAGGAACGAATGCCACCACCTAAAGAATCTCATGGGAACTAATCCAGAATAACAAACTCTAGTAGTACGTAAGACAACCGCAAAACCCCGATCAATATATGGCTCCTCAATACCCAAGAGAACAAAGGAATCAAGCAGGAACCGGTGAAGAAGGGTTGAAACGAACTGACAAGAGGCTCATCATCGAACAATATCCAGGGGACCACATCCAGTACAAAGAAGTTGGGGAGAAATGGAGTGTTATGCAAGTTCGTTGAAGCATGCTCCGAAGGAATCATGTTTAGCTATGGAAGACGAAACTCAAATTAAGATGCAAATGGTCTTGAATGACGACATTGTGTTCCGAAATCGGGACACGAAGGGATCAAGCTCCAACTCTCGATCTGATGGTGATGACAGTATGAATTGGACCTGCTGTAGTTCGACGGGTGTTGGTTGAAAGTGGCAGCTCCGTTAACATTCTCTTCACATGTACTTTCGATCAAATGAAAATTGGCATGAAAAATGTGTCCACGTGACAAACAAAGATTGGTGAACCCAAACAACCGATGGGAACAATTACCTACCTATGGAGCTTGGAGAGGGCGAGCGAAGGGTCACTCTCATTCAGATTTTTGTGATCATGGATGAAATATCAGCATACAATGCCTTTTGGGACGACCCGCATTAACCGAATTCAGAATAGCACCTGCCCAATGGTGCTTACAAAGAAGTTCCCTAAATAATACAGAGTTGGAATTGTGAAAGGAGGCCAAAGCGTAGCCCGGGAATGCTATATTGCAGAATTGCGTGAGTCAAGAAGAAAGGAAAAAGGAAAGGATGTGGGGAAAACCCTCCACATCCATGAACCCTCCAAATAGCAACTACAGAGTCGTCCCTGGCTTGGGGACCATAGCCAATTCATCATGGCTTTGGACCCTAGAAAGAACAGCTCAGGGGAGGATCGAGCAGCACCGGCAGAATCGATGGTGTCTCTCCCAGTCTGTATGGATGACCCAACGCAGGTCCTGAAAATTGGGTCACATCTTGGAAACAAGATAAGGTCAAAACTAACCAAATTCCTTCGCACCAATTTGGATGTATTTGCTTGGACACGCTACGATATGTGTGATCAACTCAAATTGCCTGCCACACACTCAATATTGACCCTAAATTCACACTGGTAAAGCAAAAAAGGCACAGCTTAGTCCTCGAACGTTCCAAGGTATTAGGAGAGGAGGTTGATAAGTTGATGGCTAACGGCTTCATCCAGGATGCAACACCCTGAATGGGTATCGAACCAAGTTTTACTCAAGAAGTCTAATGGAAAATGGCGAACTTATATTGACTTCTCGGATCTAATAAGGCTTGTCCGAAAGATAGCTTTCCACTCCCCAGAATCGATTAGCTTGTGGATGGAACGAAAGGCATGAATTGTTGTCATTTATGGATGCATACTCAAGATACAACCAGATCCTGATGCATGAGAAAGATCAGGAAAACACCAACTTCATCACTGATTTGGGACTGTACTGCTACAGAGTAATGCCATTCGGGTTAAAGAATGCCGCGGCTACATGCCAAAGGCTAGTAAATACTATGTTCAAACGTCATATCGGAAAGACTATGGAAGCCTATGTGGATGACATGTTGGTCAAATATCGGATAGTTGCTAAGCATCTAGAGATTCTTGCTGAAATGTTCAAAATATCCGGAAGTATGGAATGAAGCTCAACCCACTCAAATATCATTTTGGAGCAGCCTTTGGGAAATCTTAGGGTTCATAGTAAGTCCAGAGCCATCAAAGCAAATCCAGAACAAATAACAACACTACGAGAAGTCCAAGCCTCGAGAAATAAAAAAAATTAAAGCTTAAATGGAAAAGTCACAGCACTAAGCCGATTTATCTTGAAAGCTACAGATAAGTGCATACCATTCTTCGATGCATTAACAAAAGGAAAGAAAATCATCGAATGGAATGAAGCTTAGTAAACAGCTTTTGAAGAACTGCTATGACACATGGAAGCTCCCCCAATCTTATCGAAGACAGTGGATGGAGAAGTCATATTCATCTATTTAGTAGTCTCCCGGCATAAATTGAACCCCGCTCTCATGCGGGAAGAAGCGAGAATCCAATTACCCGTGTATTACATTAGCAAATGATTTACCAGAGCTGAGAAGAATTACCCAAAATTGGAAAAGCTAGTGTATTGCCTCTTGATCATGTCCTGAAAGTAAGGACCATATTTTCAAGCTCATACAATCAAAGTATTGACTGATCAGCCCCTGAAGCAAGTGTTATACCGGCTAGAAACTTTCGAATGACTACTCAAGTGGAATTATAGTTGAGTTAATATGATATCACACGCTACCCAAGGAAAGCCATCAATGGACAAGCGTTGGCTAATTTGTTATTGGGACTAGTCCCAGTCGAAACTCTGGCCAATCTAAGTGTTACCCGATACATTGGTCCCGCTATGTAAGTTTAATCATGAAGTCCAAACTCGACTGTTGATGGGAAGAATGATCACGAGACAACATCCGTGTGACCAGAGTACTATGTTTGAACAATTATATCCAGCCTAGGGTAAATAAGGTCGACATATAGATAATACCAAATGTCAAAGTGTTAGAATTTGGTTTGGTTAGATATGAGTCAGCATGGAATGGTTTGGGTCAGCATAAGGTATTCACGAATATGGGGTCAGCATGGAATGGTTCGGGTCGGCATGAGGTATTCACAAAATATGGAGTCGACATGGAATGGTTCGGATCGGCAAAAGGTACTCACGAATATAGGGTTGGGATGGAATGGTTTGGGTAAGCATAAGGCATTCACGAATATGGTGTTGGCAAGGAATGATTCGAATTGCCATGATTATTTAGATTGGCAAGATGATGTGGATCATCATAGTGAGTTGGGCTCGATACAATATGGATGGAGCATGAAAGGGTCAGCATAGTGTCCTTATAAGCTATAGGTCGGCCTAACATTTTCCAAAGAGAAGGAGTCGGTATTTCCCTGATTAGTTTACAACTAGAACCAAAGCATTATCAGAACCATAGCTTCACATGTCCAAGCATTGTAATGCTTGGAGTACCATCATGTTGTGCCACAAGAGGGCCAACATACGGGTCGCTAGCCCTAAACTCAACCTATAGAGGGGTCGGTGCGGACCCCTATCCATAAAAGAGTTGGGCTCAGTCCTCCCTGTGATGGGCATAAATGGTCAAGGGAGTCCAGGTCTCAAGATGTCAGTCGGGTTGAAGGTCGCCTACGTATATAAATACAAGGGGCAGGGTGCCATTTTGAGGGACTTCTTTTTTTGGCTGACAAGGGAAACTCTATCATTTTTGTAATCAGTTTCCTTTTTGTTCTAATTTATTCTCAAGTTATTTCTAGTTGATTGTAACTGTAATCAATTGAGTTGTGAAGCAATAAAGAAAGTATTCAGAGTGGACGTAGGCAATTAGCGTCGAACCACTATAAATCTTGTTGTCTTTTCTTTTTGCAATAATTTCCTCAATATCTAGCATAATTAGTCGATTTTCATTTAAATCCTTAATTTATTTCACTACATAAATCTATTATTAGGTGTTTGTGACATCCAAAAATTTTGTTGCTTTCACTGAGAAAGTCGATTCTCAAGCTATAGGATCACCTTAGCTGCTACTAGATTGAAGAGATCCCTAAAAGGAGATCCAGGTTCACCTTTAGAAGGTTGCAAATACCATTCAAAATTTTCAAGATCTAAGCAAAGTAATTCAAGATGGTAAGGCGCACCAGATCTACTTTCCATAATTTTAATTCCAATGAGACTGCCACTGTCCAACAAAGGGGCCCAAGCAGCCAGCCAGCTAATGCAAATTTGGAGGATGCTGTAGTCCAGAACCCCTCTCATTCTGTTACTAGAGTTGAATTTAATGGCTTGAAGAGGGAGCTGATGGAGAGCTGTAGGCAGCTAAACGAGAAAATCCATGCTAATGCCAACCTGATGAACTAGATTGCTCAATAGCAACGCCAAAGCACTGTAGGAGGTCTCGCTTCATATCCCGCATCACATAGCTCAACATCATCGAATGAGCACCATACCCGTAGGCTCCATAGGATTGAAACAACACGAGCTGGAGTGATGGAGAAACATTTGATAGACCGTCATGGTCTGCCAAACCGGGTCAGTGCCGATCCCTCCCTCGGGGTTTGTACCGATCCCTCGACCAAGGGCACGGCTCCTCAACTGCAATTGGGGGGTCATGCTCAGCTTGGAACCAAGAACTTAGACACTGGAGCATGCATGGATGCTGGTCAACAACCTATCCAAAATGATATTGATATGAATCCTCAAGATACGCATCCTGAGGACAATAGGCCAAGGAGGCGTAAGATGCCTTGGAGACACCAATTAGAACATTCATATGGGATATAGCCTGACCTGACACCACTTATCCAGACTCCAAACTTATCCGCTCCAAACTTATCCATGGTCAAGCAGTTGATGAGGGAGAACCAGGGCTTGACAAATGATGATTGGGGAGTCTCTAGGAGTCATACTTCATTTACCGGCAACATTTTACAGGCAGAGTATCTCAGGAGGTTTAAATGCCTATGATGCTTGCTTATAAAGGGAAGACTGACCCTTGGCAGCACGTCATAAGGTATGAATCGTTGATGGACTCCGCAAGAGTGAATAATGCAACCAAATGTAGACGCATCCCTATAACTCCATCCGGGATTGCTAGAATGTGGTTGACGAGGTTGCCTACATGATCGATCTCAAGATTTGACGAGCTGGCTACGAGATTCGTGGAGCGATTTTGGAATCACGCCACACGCCCCAAAGATCATGTCGCTATCTAGCGTAATCCAGGTTCCGGGGGAATCATTGAAGGATTACTTGCAAAGATTTCATGTTGCTGCCACTAAAATTAGTAATCCAAATGACCACGCCATACTAATGCCAGACAATGAGGTTGACCTAGAATCCGAGTTCGATGATTGGCAAGCTAGAAAACAGTTGGCCATGTTGGAATGTTTCTACACAAAGGCAAACCAGTTCATGAGAAAGAAGACGCCAAACTGTCTAGAAGAAGCAATGCATCACGGTCAAGCGAAGAAGCGGTACAAAGCAACATCGCAGTGAAGCAATCTGGCAAAAGCTCTGGAAAGGTTCAGTTTAATGTTCAAAACAAGCTGGGTCAACAGAAAAAGAGTGGAGAGGGAAATCCTAATTGGAAAAGGGTGTCCGAAAAGTGGAAGTCAAAGATTCATAAGTATAATGGCTATACACCTCTGAATGCATCTTTGGAGAACATTTATCTATCGACCTGTAACACTTTTCAATATAGAAAGTCGCGTCGGAAAGAATCAACTAAGGAAAAAAAGAAAACCGAAAAGTACCGTCGGTTTCATGAATGCTACGGGCACAATACTGATGAATGTAGGCATGTTCACGATGCCATTGAGAAATTGATCCATTAAAAAAATTGCAGCAATTGTCAAGAATTCGTATTGTAATACCCTTGAATTTTAATTAACATTATTTGAGATATTTAATTGGGTAAATTAAATAGAATAATACGCATAATTAGGGAGATGAGATTAACAAATCAAATGATTGTGTCTTAAGAATGAACTGAAATAAAAATTAACTAAATTTAGAAGAAGGAATTTCCTAAGGGGTAAATTTGGAAATGAGGCTACATTTCTTAGTATAAATCTCTTCCTCCACCTTGATAAATTTTTATCTTCTCGTACATAACTGCTCAACTACTTTCGGCCGGCCATTAAAATCTACAGAAAGAGCATAAATTGAGAAAAAACTAAGGAATTAAAGCTAGGAAATTAACTCATTCTCCAATCAACTAATTAAGGTGTATAATCATGTTTATCATCTCATTTTTCTTTGTTTGGATCAGCTGTGGGTTATACCCAATTCATGTCTGTTTCTTGATTAGGATATAACCATTTAAACCTTTGTTTAGATGAGAAATAGGTGTTTTAAAGGTTAATGGATTAATTAACATGTTTTTATTCGGTATTGATTAAATTCTGAGTAGTTTTGATCTTCATATGCTTTGAAATTTTAATACGTTGAAGAGAACGTATCGATTGATTTTCTGGAATTTTTCCAGAAATTTTCATGATGTTTTAATAGTTATATAATTATTTAAAGTATGGGACTTAAATATTGTGTATAATTATAAAGGAGAAAGGGGCTTTCTTAAATTTATTTAAATTTCCAAATAAGGAAAGTCGACAGCAATTTTGAATATAAAATTCTGGCAACTAATTAGATTTAGACAAATAAGGTAGGTAGGGGTACATAAGAACTATTTTAAACAGTATTTTCACTGTTTTAACTCTTTCGGTAAGACCTTCTGCCTCCATTCCAAACCTCCCGACAAAGTCGAAAGGTATCAAAACCTTTCGACTAGGTCAAAAATCAATGCACATGGTATCAGGCAATTGGTACGTAGTGAATTGAAAGTGGTCAAAAGGTTTAGGGATGAAAGGTTAGAGCTTTCGAAGGAGATGAAAATTTATTTTAGTTCTAATGAAAATAATCCTACTAGCTTTCGACAAGAGCTTTCGACATTGTCAAATGGTTTAAAAGAAAAAGGTTCCGATTGGTTTGCTTTCTTGTTTTAAATGAAACCTTTCGACAAAGTCAAAGGGTTAGCTTTCAACGGGGTCGGAAGGATAGTTGTTGCTTCCAAACCTTTCGACCCAGATGGAGTCGAAGGTTATCTTATATTTCATAAAACTTTCCTCCTCTCTCCATTGATTTCAAAGGGCTGGTTCCAACACCAACACTTCACTGTTTTTGAATGGTTTCGAAGGGTTTTGGTTTCGAAAGGTTTTGGTTTCGAAAGGTTTTGATTTCAAAAGGTTTCGAAGGGTTTGCCTTCAATGATTTCAAAAGGCCTCGAGCTTCATTGCTTTCGAAAGTTTATAAACGGTTTTATAGGGGGACACCCTAAGCTTTTGACTAGATCGAAAAGAAACCTTCTGAAAAGGTCGAAAGGTAGGACCTTTCGACATGGTCGAAAGGTATGATTTTGTGATGCTTTCAAAAGGAAGGCTTCCAAAGGGGCTAACTTTGGATATTTATTTACTTTCGTATGGAGCTTCGTTTGAAGGGGTTCAAAGGGTTGTTTTAGCCATTTTTCCTTAATTAAAATTTTGCTAATTTGAAGTGGTTACTTTGAAGGGTTATAGCATAAAATACTTATCTTTGTTTGAATATGTAAGGGAGTTCCTTAGATAACTGGACGTAAATAAACCTTGGGGGCACCGGGGTGGGATTAATGTTTTCGATACATAGTTTGGCGTTACAAACAGAAATATGCTTTTGAAAATATACATTGTGGCTACCAGTGGATTTTTATTTAATTTAACCTAGTTGGGGCTACCGATGGGAATAGGTTTAAACAGGTGGTATACCTGGAGAAAATAAATAATCATAGGGACCATGAATTTTTATACATAATCATGGGGATCATGGTATTTTAGTTGGCCATGTGTTGGGTTCTTGGTTGACCTAGGAAAACCATGGTATGTGCTATGGATAGCCCACATTAAAACTCTAAAGTAAAGAATGTTTTGCTAAAGGTGGTTAGCCTAGGGATTTGGCACCCAAGGGTTCATAGTCATATTAGGAAAACTATGGAGTGTGCGGTGGATAGCCCGCACCAACTTTTAGAAAACAATGTACGATAGATAATCTGCATTTATTTTAAATGGATTTAGGACGGATACTCCTATAAAAGTTTTGACGTATAGTCATTTTAAAGATTTCAGAGGGGGACTCTAATAAATTGCTTTTTGATGGGATGTATAATAAATGGATGGATGGGATATCCAATATACATTATTAATGGTTTTATTTCATATTATGTTAAGACTAATCATTTTGGGTGCAGGGCATAGTAAATGATTTGCATTTTTTCTTTGGATACAAGTGAGGGTAAAATCCGTTCTGCTAAGTGGCATGGTCTCACTAGCTATCTATGTATGATAAGAGATGATAGGGGATTATTTATACTAGATTTATTGTCTGACTCGAAGTTTTTTTTTCTCCACAAACTCCTGTGTACCCAAAATTAGTTTGAGTCGTCTAAGACTGGGTGACTTTAAGGTTTTTGGATGAATAAGCTTTCGAAGACGTGCATGATGCAGTGTTAGCTATATAGGAGCTATTTTCTGTTTTCGGATGTGATGTACTAAGAACTAAAAAGTTCATATTTATTAGTTCTTTGACCATCATAAGGGGACATTTTCATATGTCGCTCTTATCGTATTTTGTCCATGTATATGTGATCTGAACATGGTTAACGTTTGGGATTATGTAATTAAATCTTAAATTGTAATTTGTATAAAATGGAAAATTTTATTTTTTAGAAGTTTAAAATTTTACATATTCATGTGCTCCAGTATATCAATAACCGAGCCCATAACCAAGCCGAAAAAGCCAGCCATGGTCGAGGTCAGCATAGAATAAAGGGACGGCCCTAAAGTTGTGTTGGCAAAGAGGGCTGCGGGCGGATAAAAGCGGACATGGGGACTCGAGTCAAGGTGAAGCATAAATAAGAGAGTCATTCCATTTAGGGTGAGCATGACCGTAGTTTGAGCTGGCACGAGCGATCTGGTGTTCGACCCGGTTGGCCAGACGACGACTACCGCACTTATGTGATTAGTATTAGCCGTCTATCCCCAACCAGAATGGACTAGGAAACCCCAGTATCTTAATTAGAGGTCCAACTTCGACCTTTTTCCCCCGAAGGAAGAAGCGGGGTCGGTTTTTTGGGGTGGAGGAATAAGCTTGCTTCTTCACAAGCTTATCCCCGCCCCATTTCTTGTTCGTTCCGGCCACTGCAGCATATGCAGCGGTTAGTTTTGGGCCTCAGAAGGTGGGATGTTACACGTAGGATGGTGGACAGGAATGTTTGATCCCAATCGTGGACAAGCTCTGCATCGGCCTGAAGAGCTCGCTCATACCGGTGGAAGGTTGGTAACAAACACCATAGTTGGTGGACCGTATCCTACGGATAGAAGTTGGTAAGAAATGGAGCGTTATGCTAGTTCAATGAAACATGTGGACTTTTAATGTTATTCGAATACGGAGAATGGAACTCTGGTAAAGCAACAACGTACAATGACGGATGACATAGTGTTCAGAAGTAGAGATGTCGATAGAGTGGAGGCCCCTACTATTAATCTGATGGTTATCTCTGCCATGGTTGACCTCGCTCTGGTGAGAAGAATTTTAATTGATTATGGAAGTTCTGTGAACATCATCTTTAAGAAGGCATATGATCAAATGAGGATGGAGGCTGATGATTTGAAACCATCTAAAGATCGTATACACTATTTCAACGATGTGGCTACAGAAGCGGTAGGTTATGTCAAGTTACTAGTTGAGCTGGGAGAAGGTTAACATAGGATGGTGTGGATCCTACCATTCGCTGTCTTGGATGTTGATTCACTATGCAATGTTTTTATAGGTCATTAAGTCATGGCAGAATTTTGGGCAGCCCATGCCCAGTGGTGTTTGATGATGATCTTTCCAACAGATAATGGAGTGGGTGTTGTGCATGGTGATCGGGCAACTGATCGTGCCTGTTATGTGGCTAAGTTAAGAGAGGCTTAGCGGAAAGAGAAGGGAAAGGGTGTGGACAAGTCTGTTCGCATCCAAGTTACAGAAGATTGATAAATGTGCTTAAGCCTTGGCTTGGGCACCATAGTCGATTCTATAAGGACATAGATCCAAGGGATGATGAGGAGGAACCCAAGGAGGCTAAAGCATCTTCTTGCTGAACTGATGATTGATATCCCTATCTATAACGACCGTGATTTTATTACCATCGTAATAAATATTTTAAAAATCGGTAATGACCATAATTTTTAAATTACCATCACATTCTTTTCATAATGCAAGTGTAAACACTTGCATTGCTGGCATTCAAGTAGTAATGCAAAGGCATAACCAGAGAAGTAAAACAAAGTGTTAACACTTTGATTTATATTTTTCTTATCATCATATTTCCATGACTGTCACTAGCCATCAAGTGTGGCCGTGTACCATTATTGCAAATGCACGTTTGCATTTAATGAAATTGTACAAAACACTTTTCAACACCCCTCACTCTTGACTGTTCTCAGCATTGAAGAGAAAAGTAAATCTTGGCAACATTCTTTTTTGCTCATTTTCAGCTACTCAGAGGAAACATTAATGGCAGATCTATAGATAACTCAGGTGGTTCTAGTAGCAATCGAGTTGTGAAGAAAATTTTAAGTGAGTACTACTCACGTTTCTAATCTTTAGTTGTTCCCATATATTGGTCTCTGCTTTATTTGTTCTGTTTTCTGATTCACTTGTTCTGCTCTTTCATTTTGGGCCATTGGAAATTGGTTCACTAGATCTTTTGCTTTTCACTGATTTAATTGTTACCACTTGAGTCTTGTTCATTCACATTGCTATGTTGTATTTGAATCCATGTTAGATTTTGACTGTGTGAACTACACTGTGGTACTCCTGTTGGTTCCACTCCACTTAAATATTCACGCATGTATGTATATTCATCGAGTTGTTTCATATGCAAGCTCTGTCCACTAGCATGTTTCATATGCATGCTCCGTTCACCACCGTGTTTCAGTTTGCACTGTCTCGGTTCTGATTTCTTCTTGACATGTATGCATGTATACATGTGTTTGTGAGAAAATAATTACATCATCCAATTTACGTGCACAGTTGTATGTGCAAATGGTTCAATTCATATTTGCACTTTCGTGTTATATGTACACATAATTAAAGGCGTTGCCTGCATTTCCCTTTCTTTCATTTTTGATGTATACGCAAGTTTACATATTTAGGCCAGGCATTTCATTTTTGATGCATATTTATCTACAGAAAGTTTTAGTGAAAAGATTGTGTCACTACTACAAAATACGCATGTTGCTTCGCCTCATTTGCATCAGTTGTTACCACAACCGATGCAAATAGAAGTATTTGCATCAATTACGTTTTAACAACCGATGCATTTGGTATGTGGAAAGCAGTAGATAGTAAAAAAATACAATTTGCATCGGTTATCATCGACAACCGATGAAAATATACCGATGCAAATAATGTTATTTGCATCACTTTTATTTACAACTGGTGCAAAAATAGTATTCCCACGTTGAAAGCCGTGATGAAATGTTGGCGGTAAATGACTTCGTCTCCCTCTCCTTTTCACATTTCACCGAGAACATCTTCTTTTCGTCCTTCACTCCAAAACCCTAAATCCCTCTCCCCCTTTTCATCTTTCCCTTCAATCCATTCAATTATCACTCGAAAACCGTGATGAAAAACCTATGCGTCGTATGCCACAAACAATATTCGATTATACTCGGATCCAATTCTTGTATAATTTTATCTTTAGATGATTCATGGGCAATTAGAAGGCGCTGCAACCAGAACGTTATACTAAGAGGTAGATTATTGTTCGTTCCTCTTTCCCTTTTTATAGATTAGCTTAATATGACTGCAAACTATTTTAATCGGCTGTGTTTGATAGAGCTAGAGCTCGAAAATCATTATCTGAAATAATCTAATTATCGCGACCCTTTAACTAAATTCTTAAAGCACAGTAATGTCAGACAAAATGCTACTGTCCATATTTGGAAAAGGGTAAAATTGGCGTTTGAGCTATAGAAATATCGAAAGAAGTTGTTCCGTAGAAGATCGATGTTGCTGTAGTAGGAGGTATACTAAGGCAACGTTTTGGACCAGTGATTTGTAGAGCCAGTTTAGAAGCAATTTCTTGGTAATAGCTATGTTGAAAGTTTAACAAACTTTAGCTGTACAAGATGAATATCAACTTCTAAACACAAGTAATTAACTTTTAGTTATCCTAAGATCATCTCCGACAGCTTACACGCCTTAAAATTACGGTGCATAAATGGTAGAATACTTCGATGGACATGCCGTTTATTTACAAATGTTTGATTCGTACTTTTGGAAAGTAAATTCTTTTTTGTTCTGATGTTGATTTATCATCATTTGCCCCTATTTAAACAACTATTAAAACGATGATTATCACTATATATAATGCGACGAATGGCCACGGCATCCATTAAATGTCGTACTCGAATCCGTAATATGCTTAATACTATTGTGAAAGTGCACTAATAGTCATTCATTATTGTTTCTGTTTGATATGTTCTTCAGTATGCAAACAGTTATTTTTATTTACCTATTTATTTTTATTTTTATTTTAAATCAAACAAATGGGACTATTCTGGCAGAAAACCTGTAATCTTAAACTTGCAAATTTTGCAAAAATGATGCTTCCATCTAAGATAACAAATTAATTTTCCCATGCTGGTGTGTTTTTTCCATTTTGGTATAAAACCTGGATATTTGCACAAATCTTTTTCAAGCTGGGCATCACTCATGATTGGTTAGATTTGTTCTTTAAACATGAATCCAAAATTTCAACTGTTCATTCATTATTAATCAATTAGTAGCTACTGTCTTTATTTATTTATTTTTTATCTTGGCCCCTTCTATTTATAACAAACTTGTACAAAAGTCACTTCAATGAACGGATTCAGTGATGTCAAAGTAGGATATGCTTTTATGGCCATGTGTCGCAGGCTGAGATGAAAAAAATTGATCAGAGTGATAAAATAAATGCTACCGATGTTTTAGCATAATTTTGTATGTAGTAATTTGTATTTTACTAGCCTAAGTTGGATAGAAAGTGATTTAATTATGCACTTATTTATGAGAAATTAATATCAGCTGACAAAATGTCACTGTAATTTTGCACTTGCTATGGTTCATTCATGATATTTCTTTGTGATATTAAATGTGTGTTTTATGTAAGTTTATGCTCAATTAAATGTAAGTTTAGTCCGAAGTTGGTCATAATTTACAGTCTGCAACTGGTCATAATTTATACTCTGTATGTATGCAGGCATCTTCTGTTTGTGCTACTGTTCCACTGAAGAAGAGGGAAGCAGTGACAAATTGGAGCAATATAACCACTGATTTGGTTTTGGCCACTCCATAACATTCTTCTTTTTAAAGATTGTCCTAGTCACCGTTAGTTGATTTTTAGCTTCTTTTACTTATAACCGCTTCAGTACTTACTTCTACCGAAAGAAAAGAAAAGATATATAGCATATGATAGCGTTTTATATTGATATATGTAGTTAATTATTAGGTTACTATGACCTTTTGTTTTGGGGGTTGTTATTGCTGCTAATTACTAGATGACTATGCTAGTCAATTACAGAAATTTTAACTGGTGTGTTTGTAAAATAATGAACTAGCTTGCATCTTATATTGGGGGAATGTTGATATGAAACTTTAACTAGTTGTATTTTGCTTTTCTTCAGAAAAACAATGTCATAGGTGTATGCACACAATTAGTAACGAGTATATATGCACGTCCATATGGACTTTCACTAATCACTTAGGATTTTGAATTTATATATCATAACATCTACACTATAGTTTCATCGAACACGTTATTTTCTGCTTTTCATTTCAACATATTTGATGGTTACTATATTAAACGTTATTTTGTCCGGATGTTAACTACTTTTTCGTTCTTACCTTAATATTTCATCATTGCAATTGGTATTCCACCCACTTTCTTAGTTTTATTCTTCAGGATTAAAATTCTTGCTTAGTCTATCATTCACCACTTTTAAGGAGAACATGAAAAACTATGCTTGACTAATTGCTCAATGAATGAGACTCAACTTATTCTACTACTGGATATGATGATTTCATATCTGTTCACTATTTTTGATGTCATTATTAACCTAATCTTTAGTTAGTATAATTGAACCCATTTGATTGACCCGATGATCATTAACCAAGTACGAAATCTAGGGTGGATATAGATTATCATCCAAACAAATTAAGTAAACAGCTAAACTTGTCGTCTTCGATCTGTGTTAGTATAAGACAACTAAAGGCTAAATTTAAATCAATCATTCAACAAATTAATAATGAGCAACAAATAAGAAACTCAGTGAATTCGAATAAAATCTATGGTCAACTTACAATTTTTTTATTTTTTTAGTGCCTTGGAAGAAACAAAAAACCCATCATTCAACATAATTTAATATTTGTCGGACGCTTGTATTGGGTTCGCGTAACATGGATATGAATTGATTTCATCTTTGTGCTGACATCGGCATTACATTTCTTTCACAATCATTTATGAAACAATAGCCTTAATGATGATAAGTATACATATTATATTTTGCCAGTAATGATCAAGCATTCATGCAACCACTACTATTGTAAAGTACATTCTGGCTTTAGCACCATTTACCATCTTATAGCACAAACTCTCATTTTGGATAAATCTGTGCATACATTTGGTAAATATGTATCCATGTTTATTACAACTTCCAAAATCATTTGACATATCATTGCCTAAGTTGTATGGGATTCAACGTCTAGCCAAATATATAAATGTTTCTTTATAAAAAAATCGTGAGAAATAGATCATGAAGTATTTGCTAAATTTTATCTTATAAGCACTTGGATTTTTGGGAAGCGCACACCATCGACGCATCTTTCATATTGCAGTCAAATAGTTCAGCATCGTCTCATAAAACTGTAACTGCCTCATTATTTGATGGATCCTCTTAAATTGATGCTTGCATATCTGTTGCATTTTAGTTATAAATATTCTTGAATAGTTACTATTGTATGGTCTAGCAAATGAACACATACTTAATATCATATTTAACTATTTTATCACAAACCATAACCATTCACCATAACTAAGTATTTAGTAGAGTTTTTACTATAATTTATTGTTAGTTATCAAGATCATAGTCTTAAGTACATGATGCAAAGCTTACCTTTTATGAATTCAGATATGCATGATGACAATTTCAAAACTTAATCAAAAACTGTAGCTTGAACAAACAGTACTTACAGATGGTACTTGATGAGCTTTTTATGCTGGATGGATAGCTACAAATATGTACAAAGCTATTTGAGTGCACTTACAACGTTCTAATCCATGACTTGAAATCAAACAGCCATGTGCTGGAAATGTACAAACTATACCATAAATGACATTATTTTTAGCTGTTGAAAAATAGATATGTAGACTGTGAAAAGAGCAAAACAAACCATTCCTTTTCAAGATTTCAAAATGAAAAACAAACCATTCCTTTTCAAGATTTCAAAATGAAAAACAAACCATTCCTTTTCAAGATTTCACAAACGCATACAAAATAATTATGCTACATAACATCACATTTGGTAGCCTTGTCTAACACTCTTACTTTCAGCATGTGTGGAGGCAACTAAGGAGGCATAAGTTTTAGTAATGGTATCAAAAAATTGTCTTCATATGCATCTATGAAAATAGTATATTGTGGAAGCATATGACTATCTCAGTTGAAAGTTGAAACCAAATAATGTTACAAAAGCCTCTGTATTTTAAACCATATTATGTTTTTTGACCACTTTTCTTCATTATACTTCTTCAAAGGTTTCTGAAGAGGGTCAACAAAAGGCCGGAAGTCCGTTGTGCAGAGTTAGTTTTTTTATCTATTACTTTGAGTTTGTTTCTTGATATATACTAATATATGTCTTTGCTGGCTAATGTGGTTGTATTAACTTCATGCATGTTAACTTTAATCATGTTAGAGTTAATAAAACCCTGTATTATTCTGGAGTTATTGATGTCAGAACTTCCTTTCTTGAAGTTCTGGATATGTTATTTGATCTGCATTTCATTTCATAATAGTGTTATGATACGTATACACAAACCTGAACGGTATCTTGTGGAAGCATATGTGTTGTCGTCCTAATTTAAGGCAAATAATATTATAAGTGTCTCTTCATTTTAAATCATATGATGTTATGATTAATTCTTCTCCAGTTTTCTTCGTTGATGTTTCTTTGACGGTTTCTGGGGAGGATCAACAGGGCTGGAAGTCCAATATGCAGAGTTAGTTGTGTTATCTATTACTTTGAGTTTGTTACTTGACATGTTCTAATGATTGTCTTTGCTGGGTACATGTATTTGTATTAACTTCTTACATTTACACTTGATGAAACCACACAATATTCCTCATCACTTTCAACTGACTTTACTTTACTAAGCTTTTCTCTCAGAAACTTTAAAACCTAGTTTTTTTTCATTCTATCATGAGTCTATTTAATAATTTGTTCGGCATGTTTCTTAGTTAATAGCATGCTGGTAATATTTATTGGCGTCTTACAGTACTATTTAATAAAAAAATTTGCATGTTTCTTAGCTGATAGCAATGCTGATAGTAATATTTGTTGGTATCTTGCAGTATTGTTTATCACATGTAGGTTGTATGTACGGAAATACCTGTCACTTTCCTCACCCTCAAAATAAAGTGAATGAAGGACTGAATGTATGAAATATCTTGTTCTTTGTTTCTGTAGATATTGAAGCAAGGTCTCATCATGCCTTTAATCTCAAGGTGCATAAATAATTTATAAGCATTATTAATATTAAGAAATAAAAGCTTAACATAGTAAAAACATTGTATTTATTATTCAGGAATATATGATTGGCAACCCATCCACAGGTGAATTTGTCGATATTAGTTCGAAAATCCCATGCGCTCACGGAACAGGACTTATATCAGATGAACATTATTAGGTAAATCTGATTATTCATTTTACTCTAATTTATATATAGAACATTATACAAATTCTAAAAATCTGCATATTGATCACATGCTAATCTTCCATACGTATGTTCTCAGATGATACAAAACAATTGCAAAAAAGAAGATTATGTATATCCTGTTTTCCGCAACCAACCATGTGCTGCTGCACTTCATAAATATAATATGGTAAGCTTCTAGAATAATAAACTATTACACATTGTTGTTTTCTTATAGAAAGAGAACCAATCATTCAGTTTTAGTGAATGTTTGTACAGGTTATATCAGAAATTAATCCAGCATATACATTAGACCCACTTTGCCCTCTCGTGTCTCCACGAAGGAAGAGTGAAATTCGCCGCTCTTTATATGAGAACTATTTATCATATAACTTAGAAGATCTAGTAGTTCCCGACCTAAAGTGTAGGGTAAGCAGTAAGAAGAAATGCAAAAGAAAAAAAATACTATAATGATGAATTAATCACAATACTAAATATTACTTATAGTACAAATATTAATGATGACGTCGACCAATTTTTTATTTTTATTTTTGGTGCAGTCTTACTGCTATTATTTGTCATATCACTGGGCAAATAACTACAAGACTAGAGAGGCCTTGAAAATCAAAGAGGTGAACAATATTATAGGATAACAGAAACAACTCTTACTTGATGATGATTTACTAAAACCTGGTAAAAATTTCATGATATAATCAGGGCACCATAAGTGAATGGGTAAGGTGCAGTGAAAAGTTTACATACACAAAAGTTATCCCAACTTCAGTCACATATCATTTTAATGTTACAAAAAAAGGGTACAGATCATTGGTTTATAGGTAAAAACCACCAATACCATTTTAATTTTTTTTTTACTTCTGCAAATGAGCTAACTTGTTGTTAATACAATGGCGATAAGGACATATTGGTGTCGTTTACCGGTACAGTAGAGTGGATACGATCTCTCAACTATTCTATAGTCGATGATTGGAGGTCGTGGCATGAAAAAGGCCAAGTAGCAGGGTATGCACTTAACATATGTTAATAATAATGCATGTTGATTAGTTTATGGAATGATAACCTGATTATTTATTTTTCAGATATACAACAGTATACACAAACAATTTGACATTCACAACAGTAAAGGTAAATCCTATCTTTTAAAGAGGAAAGTGAAGAAACAATGTAATTGTATATTTTCAGTTATCTTACATATGATGCATTGTGTTTTTGGAAGTACAGGATGCAGGGCACACAGCTCCAGAATATAAGCCAGAGAATTGCTTAATGATGCTTAAGAGGTGGATTTTACATATGCCTCTTTGATTTGGTGTAAAATATTTTACATATGATTTGGTGAATAAGAAGGGCATGCTACCTTCCAAGTATATAGTGAATTAGTGCAGTCACTGATTTCGGTATGATTCTATGAATGGATGTATTAGATATACTATGAAATTAAACATGCTATTGTGATTTCTTAAATTAGTAGTTGTATACGCTCAGCTATTTCATACATACATGGCTGATTGAAATCATATTGGGTTTCACAGAGCAGGTTATCTATTTCCGCACTCATATTATACGTGCCATACCACATGGCTTGACTTGTTCAATAATTAATAATCTTTTTTTTAATTTTTTGTGTATGTTTTTTTCTTTTATATATATATATACACATATATATATAGTCTATTTGAGTACTGTAATAATGGTTTTTGAAGGATTAGTTTGCATCGGTTGTTATAAAAAACCGATGCAATAGAGGGATTAGTTTGCATCGGTTTTCAACAACAACTGATGCAACAAGTTCCTTTGTTGCATCGGTTTTCATTACAACCGATGCAACATGGGGGCTGTGTTCAAGCAACCAACCATGATATTTTGCATCAGTTGTTAGTAACAACCGATGCAAAAAGGACCTTTTTGCATCGGTTTCAGAACTGATGCAAAAGTGTTAAGCCTGTTGCATCGGTTGCATATACATCGGTTGTTGAACTGATGCAAAAGGGGGGTAAACAACCGATGCAAATGGCATGTTTTGTAGTAGTGTGTTTTTTTTAGCATTTTATGTGCATATATGAGTTGCACACATCTACATGCTTATAAAGAAAAAAAATGTCATAGTCATTTTTATGAAGACAATCCTTCATAAATTCCAAGCTACGCGAGTTCAAAAGAATTGCATGCATGGCTTAATTCTGTATTTTCACGTGTGTCTAAACTTTCATGCGTGCTTAGAAGGGGGATCCTGGACACCATATTTTATGAGTTTTTGAGTTACGTGTTCATTATTTTTGTATGAATGCAAACTAGAACAAAATGAACATGTTCATTATTTTTGTGCAAAAAAATAAAATTGTGTTTATGAGTTACGTACAAATGAACAAAGCTCATGTGCAAGTGGACAGTGCAACTTTTGTTGAATTTATAGTAGTGCAACCTACCGGTTAATTTACGTTGAACCAATGTTTGGTTTTAAAACGAATTTTGTTGCCGTTATTTTTATAACGGAATTTGTACGCCGGTACTATATTTTTGAAATGTGTTGTTTTGATGACATTTTTTTGACGAATAAAAGTTATTGTTGTTTTGACTTCAGTAACCGTCAATTTAAAGTGAATTTTTAAGCGGTTATCCCGCAACGCTGATTTGATATCCGTTTTTACGGTGTTTTGCAAAGCGCAATTTCCTCGTCGAAATTGCTGTAATTGTTGCTGTTTTGATCACATGATTTTAAAAATCGTTTTAAAAATAAAAATTGTTTTCAAAATTTTACAGTTTACGCTTTTAAAAGAATGAGGAATCGATTTAAACGCTTCAGCAAAATTGAGGACTATGAACCCTTGCTTTTACTGATTCGCTTAATTCCGGACTTGTCCATTTGAGAACGTAAAATGTTATTTATATAAAATACACAATTTTGCACTTTCAAGGAAACGATGAACAGAATTAAACGATTTAGCAAAAGTGTGGAGTATGGAACCATACTTTTACTATTTCGGTTAATTCCTGACTCGTTGATTGTAATATTTGCTGTTTGATGATTTTGATGATTTTGTTGGGCTTTCGAGCCACTTTGTTGGACCTTCGGGTCATTTGTTTGACCTTCGGGTCAATTACCAGTACTAGACCTTCGGGTCATTTGTTGGGCGTCAAAAATTTATAGTACTTGGTAGTCTTCGGTCATTCGAGATGCACATGCGGCGTAGCTAAAACTCGCCATCTACTGGGATTGATCCACTTTTATGTTGATTTTCTAGTTATCTATTATTGATTTCTAGATTTTGTGAATTTCTATTTTGAATTCAAATCTTGAATTTGAAAGTTGATTTTGATGGAGTTTGATGTGATTTCTTCATTTAACTAGGTTGATTTCTTATGTTGAATCGAGTTTATTATTATTTTGATTGATTTTATTTATGATGCATTCACTTCTAAGAATAAACTAGACTGATCCGTTTATTATTTTCTTTTAAATAATACTCGGGTCAGACCGAGTTATTTCAGGGTAATGTCTATCTCTGATTCTATAGCAGCTACAGCTTTTGGAATCTCACATCATCTTTTGTCTAGCCTTCGAGGAGTTCTTTTGGTTTATTAGTTCTCATCTTATGTATGTTTATGTATATGTATATGTACATTTGTTTATGCGAATTTTCGATTGTTGTAGCATGTATTCCAGACTTGTCATCCGCTATATCTATCTGATATTTCTGTTCTGATGTGATTATACTATCAGTGTTGTTGTTGTTATGAGTTTTTCTGAATTTTTCTTTAGCCACCGTAGTTTCGTTTTAGATTTGGATTGAATATATATCTTTGGAAGTAATTTATACAACTCCTATCAATGTAATCAATACTCGTCTAATGCGTAACTTATGGATGGTCGCTTCTAACAAGCCTAATTCTTCGCAATAGCAGATGTTATTCCTTATAATAACCTTTGTTATTGTGAGCATAGAGGTGGGGCGTCACAGCTTGGTATCAGGGCTGAGATTCAGAACAAATTATAATAAACACAGAACAGAAACAGAATGGAACATGTGTTACAACTATTCGAGGGTTTTATTCGTGCCTTTCTAATCGATTCTTTCCACTTTAACATATGGAGTACGTCTAGGAATAAAATTATATATTCCGTAGTATTCCATTTGTTAAATTTCTTATCAATTGTGTATTGTTTTAACTAATCTTTGCCTTCTCTTGTCTATCAGCCTATGGCTGGAAGAGGTAGAGGAAAGCGTTCTTCTGCAGGCCCGTTTAGTGGTTCTCATCTGGACGGAGTCTATATGTCAGCTGATAAGTTTATGGAGCTATTTCGGGGTACTCATCCTTCTGTTTCTACACCCACAGCTCCTACTCAGAAGTCTGTCTTCGCTCGCATGTGCAGTGACTATTCCCACCTTAGAGGCAAGTCGTTCAAGGGATCGGAAAGCGTTATGGAGGTTCAGACTTGGTTGCGCACTTGTGAGTGCATATTTTCTCGGATGGATCTTTCGGATCATCATCGCGTTTTCGTGGCATCTAGTATGTTGCAGGAGCATGCGCTTGATTGGTATGAGCTTTTTATTGCGGAAATTGATGAGTCCTCTCTCTCTTGGATTTAGTTTAAGGAACATTTCGAACTTAAGTTCGTTCCTGAATCGGAAAAGGCTAATCTTGCTCGTAGTTTCCTTGAGTTGAAGCAAGGAAAGTCATCTGTTTCTGATTATGTTGCATCTTTCGAGGCCTTGTCAAAGTACGGAGTTGAATTCATTAACATTCCGCGCAAGAAGAATCTTCATTTTGTTGATGGTTTGAAGAAGTATTTGAAGAAAGTTCTTTTGCTTTAGCTTAAGCTCTCTTTTGAAGAGCTTGTTGATTCAGCTCTTTGTCTTGAAGCTGTTGAAAAGGAACGCGATAGTTGTGATGAGGTTGAGGTTTCTAAGAACCCCAACAAGAAGAGGTTTCCATTTCGTAAGCCTAATTCTTCCAACCAGAAGAAGAAGAAGCAGGCTACATCTAGTTCTCAGCCTAGTAGTGCACCTTCTATTCAGAGGGCGTGCTATAATTGTGGTTCTTTGGATCATCATCTTCGTAGCTGTCCTAAGCCTCGCATTTGCCGTTATTGCAGGAAGGAAGGTCATTGGAATTTTGATTGTCCTACTGCTCCTAAGTGTCTCAAATTTGGGAAGCTTAGTGTTGTTAAAGCTTCTAGTGATTCTTCTCAGCCCAAAGGTATTACTCCTTCTGTTTTGGAAGGTTTTATTTTATTTCATGGCCGTTCTATTAGAGTTTTTTTCGATACGAGTGCATCGCATTCATTCGTGTCAAAGGAGCTTGTTGATATTATTCCGTTGGATGTTGTTACTCTTCGTGACCCTTTGAGGATCGTAAATCCTATTGGTGGATCCGCTACTCTTGGCTTGTTGTGTGTTGATGTTGAGATTATTCTTTGTGGTTTCTCCTTTCATGCGAATCTGCATGTTATGGATCATCTTGGTTTTGATATGATATTGGGTAGTCTGTTATGAAGTTCAAATCCTATGTCCCGAAAGAACTTTATATCTCAAGCATCCCGATACTAGCGAGCAGTTATCTATTATATTTCGAAGCATGGATCATACTTCGAATGCTTTCATTTCTTCCTTCGAATCGGAGGATGTCATAGATAATATTTCGGTTGTTAGTGATTTTTCTGATGTTTTTGAGCCTATTTCTTGTTTTCCGCCGAAGAAAGCAATTGAGTTCCATATTGACCTTATCTCTGGTGCTCATCCTGTCAGTCATCCTCCCACGAGGATGTCTGCTAAGGAAAATGAGGAACTCAAGCAATAAATATCTGAGTTGGAAGCCAAGCATTTTATTCGCTCTAGCTCGTCTCCTTGGGGCGCCGCTATTGTCTTTGTTAAGAAGCCAGATGGTACTCTTAGGCTTTGCATTGATTATCGCAAGCTTAACGAGCTCACGATCAAAAATAGGTATCCATTACCTAGGATCGATGACATGTTCGATCAATTAAGTGGCGCTAAGCTCTTCTCCCAACTCGATCTTGCTACCGGTTTTCATCAGTTACGAGTGGCGGAAGATAGCATTCCTATTACCGCATTCCGTACTCGTTATGGTTCTTACGAATGGCTTGTTATGCCATTCGGTTTGACGAGCTCTCCGGCGTATTTTTGTAGATCTTATGAATCGGATATTCCCGGAATATCTCGATAAGTTCATCTTGGTTTTCATTGATGATATTCTTATTTATTCCAAATCTGAAGTCGATCATATTCATCATTTGGGGATTGTTTTGAGCACTCTTCGTTAGCATCAGCTTTATGCCAAATTCTTCAAATGTCACTTCTGGGAGAATAAGGTGAAGTTTCTCGGTCATATTGTTTCTTTCGATGGTATCTCTGTCGATCCTTCCAAGATCGAATCTATTCAGAATTGGAAGAGGCCCGAGACTGTTACCGAGATCCATAGTTTTCTTGGATTGGCGGGTTAGTATCGCCGGTTTATTAAGCACTTTTTTCGTATTGCTTTACCGCTTACCACTCTTATGAGAAAAATTGTTCCTTTTATTTGGTCGGATAAGTGTGAGAATTCTTTCTTGAAGTTAAAAGATCTCCTTACTCATGCTCCTATCTTAGTGGTTCCTGAAAGGAATCATGATCTTGTTGTTTATACCGATGCCAGTGGTTTTAGGCTCGGTGCTGTTCTCATGCAAAAGGATAGAGTAGTTGCCAATGCTTCTAGACAACTAAAGCCTAACGAGATTCGTTATGCTACCCATGATTTGGAGTTGGCCGCCATAGTCTTTTCTCTAAAGATTTGACGACATTAGTTATTGGGCGAGCGTTTTATTCTCTTCACTGATCACAAATCTATGAAGCATTTATTTACTCAGAAAGAGCTTCATATGAGGCAAACAGCGTTGGCTCGAATTTCTTGCTTCATATGATTTTGATATTCAGTATACCCCTGGTAAGGGTAATCGAGTTGCTGATGCGCTTAGTCGCAAGCAGCAGGTTGTTGTTTCCATGATGCTAGCAGAGTGGAATATTTTGGAAGCTTTATCTCTTTGTGATATTAGAGACCATCCTTCAGTTTTTGATTCTCCTGTGCTTTTATTAAGCATGGAAGCTCGTCCTAGTTTGTTGGATCGTGTTGCCGATGACCAGAAACAAGATCCACATATTGCTTATCTTATTCAGAGTTGTGAATCGGAATCCTGAAGTGATGATCTAAAGGATTTCGATATTGATGTTCATGGTTGTATTCGAAATAAGGGAAGGTTGATCGTGCCTGATGTTCCTGATCTTAGAAATGACATTCTTGAGGACTATCATCGTTCTAAGTATACTATCCATCTGGGTATTAGTAAAATGTATGCTGAAATGAAACGCTTATACTATTGGGAGGGTATGAAGCGTGATATTGCAAGTTATGTAAGTCGTTGCATGACTTGTCAACTTGCTAAAGCAGAACACCAGCGTCCCAGTGGTCTTTTGCAGCCTCTTGAGATTCCATTATGGAAATGGGATCAGATTTCTATGGATTTCATTGATGGTCTACCTCATTCGAGGTTGGGCCATACTAGTATTTGGGTGACTGTTGACCGATTGACTAAATCAGCCCATTTTATTCCTATTAAGTCCAATCGGACTGCTCCTTTATTGGCTAAGTTGTTTATTAAAGAAGTCGTCCGACTTCATGGTGTGCTAGTTCTATTGTTAGTGACAGAGATCCGCTCTTTACTAGTGGTTTCTGGCAGAGACTTCAGAAAGCTTTGGGCACTAAGCTCAGTCTCAGTACAACTTATCATCACAGTCTGACGGTCAGACTGAAAGGGTGAATCGGGTTTTAGAGGATCTCCATCGAGCTTGCATTCTTGATTTTGGTGGTAGTTGGGAAGACCACTTATCTCTTGTTGAGTTCTCTTATAACAACAGTTTCCAATCCAGTATCGGTATGGCTCCTTTCGAAGCTCTTTACGAAAGACCGTGTCGATCACCATCCTATTGGTTGGAATTGGGGGAAAAGTTTGTTCTCGGCCATGATTATATTCGTGATTCTTCAGAGAGGATTGATATTATTAGACAGAGAATGAAGGAGGCTCAGAATAGGTAGAAATCTTATGCCGATCACCGTAGGAAGCCTTTGGAATTTTATGTTGGCGATCTTGTATTCATTCGTGTTTCCCCGATGAAGGGTGTGGTGCGTTTTAGTAGCTCCGGGAAATTGGATCCTCGTTATATTGGACCGTTTCCTATTACAGAACGCATTGGCCTTGTTGCTTATAGTGTGTCGCTACCTGTTCAGTTTTCGAGAATTCATGACGTATTTCATGTATCCCAGCTTCGTCGATGCCTTCGAGATTCAGATTCTATTATTGATTCTCATGTGTTACAAGATCTTGAGATCTCACCCGACTTGTCTATTGTGCAAAATCCTATTCGTGTGCTAGCTACGGAGGTTAAACGCCGGAATAAAGAAGTTTCGCTAGTAAAGATTCAATGGCCCGCAAACCCCAAAGATTGCACTTGGGAAACTAAAGAATTCATCGAGCGTTCTTATCTTGGTTTTCTCTCCTCTTCAGGTGGGGGTGAGCATTCATATCCATCTTTTCTATTTTGAATCTTTGTTGAGATGAATTATTTACATTATTGACTGCTTTTAGTATCAAAATTGCAGGGATGCAATTTTTATAAGGAGGGGAGTCTGTAACGACCGTGATTTTATTACCTCGTAATAAACATTTTAAAAATAGGTAAGGACCGTTATTTTTAAATTACTGTCACATTCTTTTCATAATGCAAGTGTAAACACTTGCATTGCTGGCATTCAAGTAGTAATGCAAAGGCATAACCAAAGAAGTAAAACAAAGTGTGAACACTTTGATTTATATTTTTCTTATCATCATATTTCCATGACTGTCACTAGCCATCAAGTGTGGCCGTGTACCATAATTGCAAATGCACGTTTTCATTTAATGAAATTGTACAAAACACTTTTTCAACACCCCTCACTCTTGACTGTTCTCAGCATTGAAGAGAAAAGTAAATCTTGGCAGCATTCTTTTTTGCTTATTTTCAGCTACTCAGAGGAAACATTAATTACAATCTATAGATAACTCCGGGTGGTTCCAGTAGCAATCGAGTTGTGAAGAAAATTTTAAGTGAGTACTACTCACGTTTCTAATCTTTAGTTGTGCCCTGATATTGGTCTCTGCTTTATTTGTTCTGTTTTCTGATTCACTTGTTCTGCTCTTTCATTTTGGGCCATTGGAAATTGGTTCACTAGATCTTTTGCTTTTCACTGATTTAATTGTTACCACTTGAGTCTTGTTCATTCACATTGCTATGTTGTATTTGAATCCATGTTAGATTTTGACTGTGAGATCTACACTGTGGCACTACTGTTGGTTCCACTCCACTTAAATATTCACGCATGTATGTATATTCATCAAGTTGTTTCATATGCAAGCTCTGTCCACTACCATGTTTCATATGCATGCTCTGTTCACCACCGTGTTTCAGTTTGCACTGTCTCGGTTCTGATTTCTTCTTGACATGTATGCATGTATACATATGTTTGTGAGAAAATAATTACAGCATCCAATTTACGTGCACAGTTGTACGTGCAAATGGTTGAATTCATATTTGCACTTTCATGTTATATGTACACATAATTAAAGGTGTTGCCTGCATTTCCCTTTCTTTCATTTTTGATGTGTATGCAAGTTTATATATTTAGGCCAGGCATTTCATTTTTGATGCATATTTATCTACAGAAAGTTTTAGTGAAAAGATTGCGTTTTGTTTAGCATTTTATGTGCATATGTGAGTTGCACACGTCTCCATGCTTATAAAGGAAAAAAAATGTCATAGTCATTTTTATGAATATGAAGACAATCCTTCATAAATTTCAAGCTACGTGAGTTCAAAAGAATTGCATGCATGGCTTCATTCTGTATTTTCATGTGTGTCTAAACTTTCATGCATGCTTAGAAGGGGGATCCTGGGCACCATATTTTATGAGTTACGTGTTCATTATTTTTGTATGCATGCAAACTAGAACAAAATGAACATGTTCGTTATTTTTTTGCAAAAAAATAAAATTGTGCTTTTGAGTTACGTACAAATGAACAAAGCTCATGTGCAAGTGGACAGTGCAACTTTTGTTGAATTTATAGTAATGCGACCTACAGGTTAATTTAGTTGAACCGATGTTTGGTTTTAAAACGAAATTTGTTGCCGTTATTTTTATAATGGAATTTGTAAGCCGGTACTATATTTTTGAAATGTGTTGTTTTGATGAAATTTTTTGACGAATAAAAATTACTGTTGCTTTGACTTCAATAACCGTCAATTTAAAGTGAATTTTTAAGCGATTATCCCGCAACGCTGATTTGATATCCGTTTTTACGGTGTTTTGCAAAGCGCAATTTCCTCATCGAAATTGCTATAGTTGTTGCTGTTTTGATCACGTGTTTTTAAAAATCGTTTTAAAAATAAAAATTATATTCAAAATTTTACAGTTTACGCTTACAAAAGAATGAGGAATCGATTTAAACGCTTCAAAAAAATTGAGGACTATGAACCCTTACTTTTACTGATTCTCTTAATTCCGAACTTGTCCGTTTGAGAACGTAAAATGTTATTTATATAAAATACACAATTTTGCACTTTCAAGGAAACGATGAAGAGATTTAAACGATTTAGCAGAAGTGCGGAGTATGGAAACATACTTTTACTATTTCGGTTAATTCCTGACTCGTCGATTGAAATATTTATCGTTTGATGATTTTGATGATTTTGTTGGGCTTTCGAGCCACTTTGTTGGACCTTCGGGTCATTTGTTGGACCTTCGGGTCAATTACCAGTACTAGACCTTCGGGTCATTTGTTGGACCTTTGGGTCATTTGTTGGACCTTCGGGTCATTTGTTGGGCGCCAAAAATTTATCGTACTTGGTAGGCTTCGGCCATTCGAGATGCACGTGCGGTGTAGCTAAAACTCGCCATCTGCTGGGATCGATCCACTTTTATGTTGATTTTCTAGTTATCTATTATTGATTTCTAGATTTTGTGAATTTCTATTTTGAATTCAAATCTTGAATTTGAATGTTGATTTTGATGGAGTTTTGATGTGATTTCTTCATTTAACTATGTTGATTTCTTATGTTGAATAGTCTCATTCGAGTTTATTATTATTTTGATTGATGTTGTTTATGATGCATTCACTTCTAAGGATAAATTAGACTGGTCCGTTTATTATTTTCTTTTAAATAATACTTGTGTCAGACCGAGTTATTTTAGGGTAATATCTATCTCTGATTCTGTAGCAGCTTCAGCTTTTGGGATCTCACATCATCTTTTGTCTAGCCTTCGAGGAGTTCTTTTGGTTTATTAGTTCTCATCTTACGTATATTGATGTATATGTATACGTACATTTGGTTTATGTGAATTTTTGATTGTTGTAGCATGTATTCCAGACTTGTCTTTCGCTATATATATCTGATATTTCTGTTCTGATGTGATTATACTATCAGTGTTGTTGTTGTTATGAGTTGACCTAAATTTTTCTTTAGCCACCGTAGTTTCGTTTTAGATTTGGATTGAATATATATCTTTGGGAGTAATTTATACAACTCCTATCGATGTAATCAATACTCGTCTAATGCATAACTTACGGATGGTCGCTTCTAACAAGCCTTATTCTTCGCAATAGCAGACGTTATTCCTTATAATAACCTTTGTTATTGTAAGCATAGAGGTGAGGTGTCACACTATCAGCCACAACGACCCATCGCGGGTGTTGAAGCTTGGATCATAACTTAGCCCTTCAATGATGAAAGAACTTACTGATTTCCTTCGAGTAAATCAGGATGTATTCGCTTGGACTCATTCTGACATGTGTGGGTTCTTGCCTGCCATCGTGAGCCATGCATGAAATATTGATATAAAGTATGTCCCTGTGAAATAGAAGAGACGAGGCATAGATCCGGAGTGATCCATGGCTATTAAAGAGGAGGTGGATAAACTTAAAGCCAATGGGTTTATTCACGATGCCCGCTATCCCGAATGGATGTCTAACCACATGCTTGTGAAGAAGGCAAATGGGAAATTGAGAACATGTGCTAACTATTTGGACCTAAACAAGACATGCTTTAAGGATAGTTTTCCCCTGCCTAGAATTGATCAGGTAGTTGATTCAACTGTAGGGCACAAATTGGTATCATTTATGAATGCATACTCAGGGTACAACCAAATCCTAATGCACATCCCAGATTAAAAGCACACTAGTTTTGTCACGGACATTGGATTATACTATTATATAGTAATGCCATTCGAACTAAAGAACACAGGAGCTACCTATCAGCGTTTGGTTAACCGAATGTTCAAAGATCAGATCAGGAGGACGATGGAAGTCTATGTGGATGACATGCTCGTAAAGTCACGGCAATCAAATGACCACGGTTAAGACATATCAAAGATGTTCAATATGCTTCGATTTTATAGCATGAAAATCAGCCCTTTGAAGTGCTCATTCGGTGTTGCATCAGGGAAGTTCCTGGGCTTTATTGTCAATGCGTGAGGAATCGAAGTGAGTCCATAGAAGATTTAAGCCATTCGGGATATACAAGCAGCCAGAACCATTAAGAAAGTGCAAAGCCTGAACAGGAAGGTCGCTGCCCTGAGTTGTTTCATTTTTAGGGGACCGACAAATGCATTTCTTTCTTAGATTTGATAAGGAAGGGGAAGAGGAATTTTGCATGGACGCAAGACTGTAAGGGCGCATTCCAAGCTTAAGTGAGTCATTTGGAGAGACTCCCTACTTTGTCAAAGCCAATAGATCATGAGGGGTTGTACATTTACTTAGCAGTTTCGCCATATGCCATAAGTGTCACAGTGATTCATGAGGATAACTGGATCCAGAGACCGGTATACTATGTCAGTAAATGATTAAAAGGAGCAGAGAGAAACTACCCGAAGATAGAGAAATTGACGTCCTACTTGGTGATCGCGTCGCGCAAAATTCTTCTGTACTTATAGGCACATCCTATCAAAATCTCCACTGATCAGCCTTTACGATAGGTCTTACAACAACCCGACATGTCCGAGAGGCTGTTTAAGTGGAACATCGAGCTCAGTCAGTTCGACATCACATATCTGCCTCGAAGAGCTATCCAGGGACAAGCACTGGTCAATTTCATAGCAGAGTTTACCATGCAAGACAAGCCCCTAAAGAGCAGTGTAATCCCTATTGTATGATGGAAGCTATATGCCGATAGAGCATCCAATGATCTTGTTCCAGTGCAGGCATCGTTCTTGCAACTAATGAGAACCGGTCAATTTGCTATGCTCTAAAGCTTGACTTCCCTACAATGAACAACGAGGTCGAGTATAAGGCATTAATTGTTGGACTTAAGCTTGCTAGAGAGCTTGGGGTGAAATCTTTCGAAATCTCTTATGACTTGCAGCTGGTGATGTATTAAGTTAGAGGGGACTACCAAGCAAAGGGACAACGCTTACCCCATATCTTACCCGAGTTCAGGAATCATTGGCAGACATCGAATACTATGACATTTTGCATACCTCGTGTGAGAAGAACGGAAAAGCCGATTCGTTGGCAAAATTCGCAAGCACCAGCGATGCACAATAAATGGGCTTGGTTCCGGCCGAGACACTACATACCCCAAGTATAAATGTGATGGAGGTTGATTAAGTACTAGAAGCAAACCTGAGAGGAAATCACGAATGTCTCCATTTAAAGAATACCTATTGCATGGAATCTTGCTTGAGGAAAGGAACGAAAAATGACAAGTCCTTCGTAAAGCCTCACGGTATATTATGCAAGAAGGAACTATATATCGAAAGTCTCTATTCCTTTACTCAGGTGTATCGCCCATGACTAGATAAAGCGTGTCTTGAAAGAAGTCGATGAGGGAAAGAGTGGCGATCATGTTGGGGGACAAATATTAGCTAAAAAGATACTCCGTTATGGGTACTACTGGTCGATCCTGAATAGGATGCCACGGATAATGTGAGGCAATGTGATAAATGCTGGATGTATGCAGAAGTCCTAAGAGCACCGTCAACATAGATCACGAAAATGGTTAGTCAATGGCCATTTGTTGTAGGGGGAATCAATATTATCGGCTCTTTTTCAATTTCCAAAGGTGGTGCAAGATGTGTGATTGTCGCAGTTGACTACATTACCAAATGGGCCGCAGTGGAGCCATTGGTCACGATCACAACCAAGAAGGTCATTAAATTTGTTGTTCAAAACATTACATGTCGTTTCGGTCTTCTCGAACTATCATAATAACTGCTAACAGAACTTAATTTAGAAGTGTTGAGTTTAAGGAGTTTTGTCGGAGGTATCATAATGAGAAAAGGTTTGCGACAGTTGCTCGCTCTCAAGCAAATGGACAAGTTGAAGCTATAAACAAGATTATAAAGTCCATCCTAAAAAACCGTTTTGAAAACGGCTAAAGGCAAATAGGTGGATGAACTTCCTACATCGCTGTGGGCCTATAGGACCACTCATAAGTCTGTGACTGGCCACACTCCATTCGCTTTTGCTTGTGGAGATGAAGCAGTCATTCCTGTAGAACTCGAAGTCCCTTCTCATCGAGCAACGTACTACGATTCTAAGACAAACCAAAATCTCTTATTAGAGTCATTGGACTTTATTGATAAGGCGCGTGAGAAGGCCAATTTGAGAGTGGCTGCACATCGACACCAAGTCATCCGGTACTATAATACTAAAGTCCGACCAAGAACTTTTGAAGTGGGCGACCTTGTCCTGAAACGAATTTTTTTAGTCCCATTGCATATGAACTCAACATGGGAAGGGTCATACGTCATTGAATAGAGGCTTGGAGAAGGAACTTTGAAGCTAGCAACTGTTAATGGCATAATACTTCCAAGAGCATGGAATAGTGAGCATTTACAATGCTATTTCACCTAGACTATTTCTTTCATATTTTAGTAGTGTTCGTTTTCAACATCTGCTTTAGTATTTGTTTTTTTTGATATTTAATAAGGTAAGTTAGCCTGTCCTTATTTTTATGGTGAATAAAAGCTTGAAGCTACCTTTGCATAAACTATTATCATTGCATGCTATGTTAAGTCTGTGTTGGTCGATATATGTGATGAATGAACAGATGTGTAAGGTTAAAAATCGTCCAGTTATACCGACCCCCAATGAAAATGGATAGTGTTTTTTTGGTAAGTTTGCACGGCTGGCGATTTCCATGGGTGAACCAAAAAATAATTTTCGCAATGAGGAATAAAGATCGTCGACGTTATAAGTGGACAAAAATCTCTATGTGCCTGGAGTGCGGATTTGAGTACTCTAAGTCCTCAGAGTGTAGGCTAGAGTATAAACGACTTAAGAAAAATCTCTAAGTCCTTGGAGTGAGGATTAGAGTACTCTAAGTCCCTGGAGCGTGGTTCTAGAGTATAAACGACTTAAGAAAAACCTCTAAGTCTCCAGAGTGCGGATTAGAGTAATCTAAGTCCGTAGAGCGTGGGCTAGAGTATATACGACTTAAGAAAAAACTCTAAGTTCTTTGAATGCGTATTAGAGTACTCCAAGTCCCTAGAGCACGGACTAGAGTATAAACGACTTAAGAAAAAATCTCTAAGTCCTCGGATTGTAGAATAGAGTAATCTGAGTCCCCGTAGTGCGGACTACAGTATAGACGACTTGAGAAAAATCTCTAAGTCCTCGGAGTGCGGATAAGAGTACTCTAAGTCCTCGAAGCATGGACTAGAGTATAAACGACTTGAGAAAAATCTCTAAGTCCCTTAAGTGCGGATTAGAGTACTATGAATCTTCGGAGTGTGGACTAGAGTATAAACAACTTGAAAAAATCTCTATGCCCCCAAAGCGAACTAGAATGAAAACCATTCAACGAAAAATCTCAAGTCACTGAATGCAGACCAAAAATTCCAAGTCTCCAAACCACAAGTTAATTAAAAACCCAACGGATAGACAGGTGAGCTTTCAATTTTTCGCTATCCCACGAATTCCGATCCAAAGATCGACTTAAGATGCTTGAATTGGTAGTGGCAGAATACAACCATAGGTTATGGTTCCAGCTTGTCATCGTTTTTGACTTAAGATGGAGCCTACAGAGAAGCTCCAAGATCAAGATAATGAATTATCGATGAAGCTTGTGAAAATTAAAACAAGTACTTGAAATGGGAAGAAATTACTCTACTATTGATGTAATAATTCACTCAATGATTAACCATGGGACAAAAACTTTTATTTACAATCTCAAAAATTCCTTACAAACCATCCAAGAGTTCGAGATCCACGCCTACACATGTGCTGCTAAAAAGAAAAAAGGACAAAACAACACATGTCTTACTTATTTGGACTAAGTACAACATCACAAGACCCTGACTATTTCTTTGACTTCTTCTCCTTCTTCAGCTTTTCGGGGGTCAAATCGGTCGAGTGTATTTTTGAGACCCTTTGTCGCCTTAAATGGAAATGCTTAAGGAAGGAGGAGGAACCGCAACATGAGTTGCCTTGTCGGGAAGGATGAATTGTAAAGGCCGATGGAGTGATCTTCAACCACAACCACATCGGGTTCACCCTTAACCTCAAGTTTTGATTTCTCCTCTTCTTCAATTTGTTCCTTCAAGCTGAATTCAGCGGTATGCTCAGAAGCACCCATAACTACAATGTCATCATGCTTCTCGGTAAATGATGGGCCTTTGAGCTTGTCCTCATCAAGCGCCCCAATCACCTGAGCATCGGGCCCCAGGGTATCTGCAGCAGCCGAAGCTTGGGCTACTTTTCCTTCCTGCTCCATGGCGACATCTCTCCTAGGAGTTAATTCAGGACTAGGAAGACCTACCGAGTTTTATAAAAATGCAAGCACTATTCTATAGCCGTTATGTGCTGGAAACAACAATTTTTTTTAATTCGAAGGAGTTATATATGATACTAGCATTCGGTTGGCTTTCGATGGTCGTCGAGGTACTCCCATTGGAGACGGAATGTGTAGGGCCTATCATAACCAATGTGTTGCTCCGATGACAACCCAGTCTGCTGAACAAGAGGAGGACCTTAGGGCTTAGTTCTAGAGGACTCTATGATATCTTCTTTTTCCTTAAGTGGTGTAGGAGCTTTGCCAAATTGAAATTTCACAGCAGCCAAGTCGGATGGCTCATTTCCTCGAAGCACTTCCTACACAAGTCCCCTTCATCTAGCTCTACCATCTCCAACTTCTCTTTCTTGATCTTTGTAATGATCTCCCAAGCTTTGCTGAGTGATTCGAGATAGCCCATGCCTAGGAAAGTTAAGTTGCAGTGAAGAAGAACTTTTGCATTGTGTTCGGCGATGAGTGGATCGAATAATCATTTAATCTTTTCCCTGCCGAACACAGTTTCTACCTCAACTTGGGAGTTGGCCTCTATAAGAACCTCTTTCCTACCCTCTTCACGGGCGGCTTCTTTCAAGGCTTCAATTTGGAAGATTTTATCATCAAGTTTTATTTTTAAATTCATGGTTTCAACAATCTCCTCGCAATATTTTTGTGTAGTGCCTGGACTTTCTCCTCCCTCTCCTTGAACAATAATTATTCTAGCTCCTCACCACAGCAGGTTAGGACATCTTTCTCCTTCTACAAGGGGTCTTCCTCTAAAGCTAGGGTGCCACTGTGATAGAGTGCATCGTCCAGCTCCCTCTTATGTGGAGTCTCTAAGCGACTTACTACCTCAGTTGTTTCCTACGCATTTTTTTGCTTCAGTAAATTGAGCCTTAGCATCGAGCAACTCGCATCTTGATAATTGATAATATCCTTGTCGTGAATGGCCTCTAGCTTAAGGCGATCAACCTCATGCCAGTGCTCTATAGAAACTTCTAAGACTTTTCGGCTAAGTGGATGAACGCTTCAGCTGAAAGTACACATCATTCATATATGCTAATGAATTCTCTTTGGCAGTTTCAAAGATGATGTGTATAAAGGAGAGGAATTTAAGCCCGTCAAAGAAAATATTCGAGAAGGTAGCTTTAAGTTCAGCTAATTTCTCCGCCGTGGTCGAATCATGGGTAGGAACTGGAGGAATTTGCTCAGATGCAACCAACAGTTGTTTACAGTGCTCATGAGATTGCCTAGTACTTGATGATCCAGAGTGTTGGTCATGGGAAGCGGCAGACTAAGAGCCCCGGTGTGCAGACTTGTCTCCACTGTGAGCAGAAGGGTTAGATGGGTCGCTTTGGCATGGAGCGTATGATAGAGGCTTCCTCCTGGACAAAGGAGAAGATTCTCTAGAATGATAGTCTCTATCCCATCCTTCATCCTTGTCTCGGCACCTTCTAGATTCGAAATCTCGACCCGAGCGGTAGTAGGTGTAGGAGCCACGAAGGTGATTGAATGCATGCAAATGAGAAATTGCACCAGTAAAAGAACCAAACGGGGACATGTTAGGATTTTTTGTGTAAAGAGTTAATCTCAAGTGGATGGTGAAGTGCAAGTGCTTATGTATGTCCTACTGATTCCCCCCGACGGACCAGTAATGTTTGCTTTACTCATCAGATTTCTTTCGCGTTTGTTGGAGGATTGCACGCCTTCGTTGCTTCTTAGGGGAGAGTTAAGCCCTTCTACGTCGAGGTTAGTGAAGTTGTAGTTTAATAGATCATCCGGGATCGAAATATTAGAAAGTCCTTTCAACATGCTCTTCATCTGTTGAGAAGACGATCCTTTTTCGATAGGAGTTATGACAAATTTAGGGGTTGCTCCGGTCTTCTTCTTCAGAATCTTGTACGCCCAACTTTTTCCTCTTCTTGCGGGAGGTTGCGATTGGCCGGTGTGTAGTGCTTCCACTACCGATGTTTTTTCGAGGCATGCAACTTTGTTCCTTGGCCCTACATCTTTTGTGTTCTTTATTTCTCCCTCTTTGGTGCCTTCTTGGATTCCCTCAATAGGGGGAACTAGGGATCTTTTGTTTCTTCCTTTCTCTCGGCAACAACATTCAGAATCGCTCTGCTTCTAGGGAAGCCAATCCTACGGCTATCCTCTAACAGCCCAAATAAAGAGAGCAACTCATCGGTGACGAGGAGTTTGATGTCCTGGCCCTTCGTGGAGTAGCGTGGATGGCACGATAGCCCTAGGATATCTAAAGTCTTCAGAATGAGGGAAAACCCTTGAAAGAATTGAAGGGTTTAGTACGGCTAAGAAAGAAACTGTAATTGAGTTTTAAGGTTAAAGGCAAAGGCGGAAGTAGTGCTTACCTCGTTCCAGCCATCTACTTGCAAAGCCGAGAGGACACCATATGTAGAACCGTTTGTGTTTGAATAAGGAGAGCTTATTACACGTGCCCATTAAGACCTGGCGTTAGGGCATAGGTTCGATGACGATGTACGGAGGACTATTAACCCATCTTTTGGAATTGTAAATGCATTGGATGTCCTCGAGAGTTGGTGGGCAAAACAGGACATTCATGAAGAGGAGAAATGTGCCATGAAAGAAGGCATAGTTATTAGGATGTAGTTGAGTAGGAGTGATTCCCATAAATCTCAGGACTTTTCGTATGAAAGAGTTAAATGGTGGCACGCATCTAGCCCAGCACATGAATTTGTTGCATGCAGTATATCCAGCTGAGGGCAAGTGAGGTCTGTCATGCCTCGACGGGATAAGAACATCTTCGAAAGGAATCCTGTTGATAGAACATAGTCGGTGGAGAGCGGCTTCACTGATTCTAGATGCCTCCGAGTCAACCGGATTGTGTAGAATAATGGCATCCTCCACGACATCAGAAGCTGGATCAATAACTTCTATAGGAAGAGCTGGGGTGTCGGAAATAAGATTTGCTTGTGAATCAAATGTCCCTACCTTTTCTCTTTGCTGACATGGTGCAGGCTTGTTAGACAAGGTAGCGGAGCTTGATTTCATAACCGATTCAGAAGACATTGTGGTTGGATGCTTCATTTACCCTCATTGACTAACTTACACCGATCCCTAATACCGATCCCTTCATTGACTACCTAACACCGATTCCTCGCCTGCTGTCGAACCATCCTTCTTCATCCTCTTTTTCCTCTCCTCCTTCTTCATCCTCTTTTTCCCATCCCCCTTCTTCTTCCTCCTTCTCCCACTCCTTCACCTTCTCCTCCTCAACAGCACTGCATGATCAACTCCATTGAGTAACATGCCTTGTCGACACTTAAACATGTATAAACTTGAAGGCTCACTACCCAACCACATAAATAAGGAAAAAGCTAAACCTATTTGATTTGGATTGCAAGGCTGAAGCTTGGATTAGAAATGAATCAATGTTAATGGAGGTCGAAGATTGGATCTTGCATTCGAATTCGAATTAAGGAAGTGGGTTTTCTAATCTTGCTTTAGAGCATTCGGTTGGGAAGAGAGAAGTTGATAAAGTTTGCAAGTGTTTGGAAGTTAAAGTAAAAGGAAAAAAAAGGAGGGAATCAAGCTTTTATATATGTAGCAAAGAGGGGAATACGAACCGGACTTAACCAAGAGACCTGGTCACGATGTTCAAAGAGATCAGCCTTAAGATATGCCGATCCCTATCCATACAGATCCACCAAGGGGTCGGCATACCAAATGCCGACCCCTCCTAAAAAGTAAAAATAAATAAATAATAATAATATAAAAATAAATAACATAATAATAAAAATAAAAAATAAAGTGATAATGACATATAATAAATAATGAAAGAAGAGCAGACATGTGCATGAGATAAGAAAAAGAACAAAAGGCAATAGCAAATGTTTGGAAAACCCAAATGGCAATCAATATTGTGAAGATTAAGGTACAACAGAAATATGTGTATGAACGTGCATGGAAGGAATTAGTCAATTTGAACTTTTGAAAGGTTAAATTAGGAAGAAGCTTGGAAACTCCATATGAACGAATCTATGAATTCAATGGAATGAGACATCAGACCCGTTTTATCGAAAATTAATAGAAGAACGATGACCAATCAGTGACTTGGATAGGCTTGTTTTCGGGAACTTGGGTTTCTCCAATTCAAAGCACGTCATGTTATTCATAAGACATACTTTGAGGGGGAAGTGTTACCCGGTACATTGGTCCGGCTATGTAAGCTTGATCATGAAGTCCAAACTCGACTATTGATGGAAAGGATGATCATAAGACAACATCTGCACGATTGGAGTATAATGTTTGAATAGTTATATCTAGCCTAAGGTAAATAAGGTCGACAGATAGATAATACCAGATGTCAAAGTCTTAGAGTTTGGGTTGGTTAAGATAGGGGTCGACATGGAATGGTTTCGGTCGGCATAAGGTATTCACGAATATAGGGTTGGCATGGAATGGTTCGGGTCAACATGAGGTATTCACGAATATGGGGTCGGCATGGAATGGTTCAGGTCAGCATAAGGTATTCACGAATATAGGATCGGCATGGAATGGTTTGGATCGACATGAGGTATTAATAGATATGGGGTCGGCATGGAATTAGTCGGATCGACATGATTATAAGGATCGGCATGATGATGTGGATCGGCAAGATGAGTTAGGCTCGGTACAATATGGATAGAGCATGGAAGTTTCGGCATAGTGTCCTTATAGGCTGTGGGTTGGCCTAACATTTTTCAAGGAGAAGGGATCGGTTTTTCCTTGATTAATTTATGACTCAAACCAAAGCACTATCAGAACCATAGCTTCACATGTCCAAGTGTCGTAATGCTTAGAGTACCATCATGCCGTGCCACAAGAGGGCCATCATTGAGGTCGCTATCCCTGAACTCAACCTATAGAGTGGTTGGTGCCAACCCATATCCATAGAAGAGTTGGGCTCAGCCCTCCCTATGATGGGCCCAAATGTCCAATGGGGTCCAGGTCTCAAGATGTCAGTCAGGTAAGAGGCTGCCTTTGTTTATAAATACAGGGATGGGGGGGCCATTTTGAGGGAGTTTCTTTTTTGGCTGACAGGGGAAACTCTGCCATTTTTGTAATCAGTTTCCTTTTATTCTAATTTATTATCAAGCTATTTATAGTTGATTGTAAGTATAACCAATTGAGTTGTGAAGCAATAAAGAAAGTATTCAAAGTGGACTTAAGCAATCAGCGTCGAACTACTATAAATCTTATTGTCTTTGCTTTCTGCAATAACTTCCTTAACATCTAGCATAATTACTCAGTTTTCATTTAATTTATTCATTTATTTCACTACTTAAATCTATTGTCTAGTGTGTATGACCAATTTAGCCACAAATACCAAGCATGGATGAAATGGACGTAGACTGGATTTTCGAAACCACCATTGAACCAGATACATGGATGACATCGACAAAGAACTATCTCCTCGCAGGAACCCTTCCAACTGATCAGAAACAATGAAAAAAGCTCCTCTGGAAGGCGCCACGGTTCATGATACAGGATGGAATATTCTATCGAAGGGCATTCTCAACCTCACATCTTTGGTGTGTGGCTGATGACGAAGCACGATGAATCCCAAAGGAGGTAAATTCTTCGATACAGGTACTTTTGTCCAACAATAAATCGTGAAGCCATGGATCACGCCAAAAGATGCAATCGCTACCAAAGGTTCAGTAAAATTAAGAGAACTCCTTCAACGGAGCTAACTCAAATGGTCAACCTATGGCCGTTTGCGGTATGAGGGATCGAATTTATTGGCGTCCTGCCAATAGCAAAAGGTAGAAGCCAAATATGCTATAGTTGTCATAGATTATTTCATAAAATGGACGAAGCAGAACCGTTTTCCACCATAACCACGAAGAAGTTATTAACTTTGTTATTAAAAACATAATTTGCCAGTTTAGTGTGTCGCAAAAAATCATCACTTACAATGGAACACGGTTCGAAAGTGCCAAGTTCAAAGACTTCTATAAGCGCTTCCGAGTTAAAAAGAGCTTTTTCGCAGTGGCTCATCCGCAAGCGAACGGGTAGGCGAAAGCGATAAACAAGATCATTAAGTCCACCACCAGAAGGCGACTGACAAAAGCAAAAGAAAACTAGGTTGATGAACTTCCACTCGCAATACGGGCTTACATAACTACCCACAAAGCGGAAACCGGCCACACTCTGTTCGCCCTAACATATAGTTCAGAAGCAATGATTCCTATTGAATTAGTAGCCCCCTCACACCGAAGGCAGAATTTCAACCAAAAGAAAAACGAGTACCTCCTACTCGAATCGCTGGACATGGTTGATAAAAGAAGAGAGGAAGCGGAGTTGAGAACTGCCGTCCACCAAAAAAGGGATGCACGGTACTTCAACTCCAGAGTTCATAATCAAACCTTCGAAGTGGAAGACCTTTGCTCAAGTGAGTTTACCCCATTCTGGGGGCCTTTGGGCCAAACTTGCAAGGGCCATATGTCATTAATAAAAATCTAAGAGACGGGCTTTCAAGCTAGCAACTGTCGATGGAACCCAAGTTCCCCGAGCATGGAATAGAGAATCGCTTCTCCATTACTTTGTTAGAATGATATCTTATGTATTTTTTATTTTCCAGCAAATAAGCCATCCCAAGATACCGAGGGAATTATACACAGGAAAAAATTGCCCTATTCCCTTAATAAAGTGTGCTTTTTGAACCAACAAAACTGTGCTTATACTGATTACCCATCGGGTCGACGATGAAAGCAAATTGACTCTAACCATTAGATCGGTTGAACCCAGTCTTTACCTTCCAAAAACCGGTGTTACTCCAGCAACATCGAGAAGGCTAAAATAACCACTCCTTGCGTTACTCGAAGATAAGCAACATTGAGGAGTGCTACAAGCTGCACACCCCATAAGCCGTGCACTAAAATAATAATTCCCCATGTTTCCTGAAGATAGGCAACACCGAGGAAAAAACAAAAGTCATGCACCCTATAAGTCGTGCACTAAAATAATAATTCCTTACGTTGCCCAAAGATAGGCAACATCAAGGAAAAACAAAAGTTGCGCACCCCATAAGTCACGCACTAAAAAATAATTCCACACGTTGCCCAAAGATAGGCAACACCAAGGAAAAACAAAAGTTGTGCACATTATAAGTCACGCACCAAAATAATAAATCCTCGTGTTGCCTGAAGATGGGTAACACCAAGGAAAAATAAAATTCACGCACCCCATAAGTCGTACACTAAAATAATAACTCCTTATGTTGCCCGAAGATAGGCAACGCTGAGGAAAAAGAAAAGTCGTGCACTCCGTAAGTCGCACACTAAATTCCAAAACACTAACTACTCACACTGCCCAATAATAGGCAACGTTAGGGAATACTAAAAAGCATGCTCCGTACGTAGCCCGAAGATAGGCAACACCAAGGAGCACTAGAAACCGCGCATCTCATAAATAGCGCCAACTGATCCTATAATTAGGAATAATGAGCACAGCTCCAACGAAATTGGAATGCTATAAACCAACTGAAAAGTCTCAACTATAGACAACTAATGATTAAAACCGCCGCCAATCAACACATGCAATGTGCATCTCTCAAACACGCATAAATTGCATACTTGCTAGAATATCGCCAGAAATCGGGATTACATGCTAAAGTTGCAAAACTTCCGAAAGAAGGAAAATCAAGCACGACTTAGCCAAATCTCAAGTTTGATATAATAATTATCTAAACCTTAAAGTTTTCGATCATCTAAAAATTATTCGAAGTAAACAATCTTGTGAACTAGGGGCATACACCTGTACTTAAACTAAAACATATGAAATCTCTAAGTTCATAAGTTCTGTCACTCCAAACAAAGATTTTTAAAAACAAAGAAGTTAAAAAAAATTAATAATTCTATTAACTCCTAAAGTGCTTTTAATTTATAAGTTCTGTTCCTAAGCTCTGTTCCTAAGCTCTGTTAATTTCTCAATTAACAAAAAAAATGAAGTGCAGATAAATTCCAAAGTTCTATTAATTTCCAAAGTACTGTTAATTTCTAAGGCCCGTTAGTTTGAATGAAGGGCTTTAGTTATGATCACATAACTAGATAAATATAAAATAAAACAAGCACAAGTGCACCAAACATATATGAGCATAGAGATGGGAAAACAGTCAAAATATCAATATATTGCTTATTGTACACATGATCAAAATGTAGGGGTTGTACCCATATATCACCGGTCAATAAAAAGAAAATACAGATTCCATAGTAAAGATGCAAAGTGCAGAATCTGCACTTGAACATAATGACACAAAAATAAACAAAAAAGTCAATCTTCATGCAAGCTGTTGACCAAAATCAAGTCAGTCTTCAGGAAAGCCGTTCAATGCTTCTTTCCGTCGCTCCCCTTTTGGTCCTTGATCGGCAGTTTCTGCTTCTTCTCAGGAGATTGTCGATGCTGGTAATGTCAACGAACATCTCGGTGGCAATGTCCTCATCCTCCTTCAAAACATTCTCAGAAGTCCCTCCTTCCCCTTGCGCTTTCTTGATTTTCGGGAGCTCTTTGAGGCCTAGATCGCCTCCACCTTGACAGCAGCCAAATCGTGCTGAGTCTTCTGTGGCTGCTCCATTTGAATTTCCTGCTCCTTGGCCTCTACTGCCGCTATATCACCTTTCAAAGACATAGAAGGGTCATCCAGGTTGTGGAGCACGGCTGTCTTTTTGGCTTCCGGTTCCGGTTGCGAGCCAGATGCAGACGTGGAAGCTAGAATAAGAGCAGACACAACCATGGAAGATGTGGAAATGGCGACAGGTTCGGGCATGGAAGAAGTATGCACATCAACGGGAAAAGTAAATGGACCTATAAGATCAAAAATGAAATCATTAAATTCCTCCTACTCTTGCGACGTAAGTTGTAAACTCCCAAATTCAAAGGAGGCAAGAACATTACTTGCACCGGAGGAATAGTCAAGAATAACGACCTCAAACTCACCACTTTAGCCCTCTTTTGGCGGCTTCACCACGTGAGGATAGGTTCTAGTCTCGAACTTGTTGGCAAGTCATGAGGCTGCTCTAACGATTCGTCCATGCCATAAATAAAAGGCTTGGAGAGTGCTTCGGCAACGGTCGTCAAGGAAGCACCAGTGGCCTCCTGCTCTCATTCAACTTGAAGAATTTTCTAGCACTCGAGCAGCGCTTTCTTCGACTCTTCATTTAGATGAGCGTCCTCCAACTCCTGCTCGGTGTAGACGTTGCCGCTATTAGAAAAGCGAGATAAGGTTTCTTCCTATACCAAAGCAAAAGCACGCGGGAACTTCGGGCCTAGATAATTGAGACTTCCTTGATGCAACAAGAAGTTAGCATAAAAGTTCAGGATGGTTGCATCAAGCTTCTCCATCTTTCTTTCAAAGGCATTTTAGAGCTCCAAATAATCCACTCTCACGGCAGCTTTCTCAACCTCAGCGGCAAACTTATCGATACTGAGCTGTGCGACCTAAGCCTGTAACTTGGTAATGATCTTGGCCTAGTCAGAAATGATTTTGTTGTGCCCTTCAACGATGAGGTCATGATTAGCGATAGTTTTATGTTAAGCGTCAATAGATATCCTTCTCTGCGTGAACCTTTTTTATTTCGTCTCTAAAGACGATTTCTATTCGAGTATGGGCTTCTTTCACCTCTTTCAATAAGTCAGTATTTCTCTTACTCTCTTGTAGTGCCGCTCTTTTCTATTCCTCTAGCGGCTTAATCTTAACGTCATGATCGGCCAATGCCCTCTCAAAGTTGTCCTTCTCTGATTTGAAGGAAAGGATCTCCTGATAATTATTTCTATTCGTATCCGCTAGTTGTTTGTAGAGTTTCTCCCATCCCTCGGCCTGTTCTAGGTCGCTCTGAATAGCTTGGAGGTGCCGCATGTACGAATCTCTGCGAATGGGGTACAAATCGCAGTCGAACTTAAACCCCTTCAAGAACCAACCAGGAAATGCTACCTCGAGTTTAGGGAGGCCTGAAGGAAGGACATAGGCAGATCTTCGGTATGGGCAAGAAGCACCAGGGGCAGCAGTAATGAGAGAAGAAAATGAGATGAGTTGATGGTGGAATCGGGATAGAAGTAGTGGGAATTTCATGGCCCATAGAAGAATGTTTGGGAGCAACCTCTGAAGAATGAGGATGGTGTTAAAACTCGACTTTTTCGATAATTCATTCCTCTCCTCAAGAGATCTCCTCTTCTCATACCCTCTTTATACGATCGGGATCTATCTCTTTCTTCTTAGCAGTAGGTTTCGGCTTCAAGCTCTTTCTTCCTCCTATACTCTTCCTCTATTTCTCAGGATTGATAACGGCTGGATGTGCACTTGGAATATCAATGTGAGTTAGTAAACTCTTTAAAGCATCATAGAAACCTCGTCTCCTCATCACGTATGGCATAAAACATACATAAAACATTTTAGAAGCATAGAATAAGCACAACGAAAACGGAGAAATGAATGAAAATGAGTGTAATCCTAGCGTGGCGTGTATTGTGTTTCTAAGGCGAGCCTAAAATGTCATCATGAACCAGGACGGACGGCCATCCTGGGTAGAATCGGACTAACTTCAGCTATTGTGGATGGAACAGGCTAACTTTGGGCGTGATATAACCCGAGCAGGGAGGCGCCGAAAAAAATTTAAAATCACCTTTCATGAGCTCACCAAATTCAACATAAACATCGCTGAAATCCCCGGACTCCGCTCCGACGTCTTTACTTGGAAAGTCTTGATGCCTTCCAAACTCTAGAGCATTGCCTTTATCACTCATATTAGGAAGAGGCGAGCTCAGAAGAATAGGACTCATACCCGAAGTTTCATCCCAAGACTCTGAGTTCCCACCATCGGATTCAGACAGAAAGTAATCACTGGCAGTGGACTCATCACTGCTACTTTTAAGCTCTCCCTCTTCCTTTTTCGAGTCCAATGCAGCCTTGCCTTCTCTTTATTTGAACTCCTCTTCTTCCTCTGGAATTTGAGGCATTCTACCTAGGTCGCATAATCCAGTCGCAATAGCTTCTCCCCCCTCACGAGCTTCATCGATAGATCCTCTGGATGGGCTTTCTCTCTCTTGGGGACGCCTTTATCGAAATCGTGGAAGGAGGAAATAGATCTCGTATGAACCCTAGATCAAGCAGGAGAGGGAATTTCAACTTGAACGCAGATCTACCTGGAGCAAGTAGTCCATATCGATGCAAGTTTTCATCAATCAGTAATACTTTAACGCTTCTCTCCTTGGCATCGATAGCCTTTAAAGTCTAACAAACTTCATCGAGTGTCGTGTCTCTGTTCGGCCTTGGAATAAATGCAAGAGACATACAATTGGTTAGGAACTCCATTGCAACACATCAAAAGCTCGATGAATAGAAAAGAAGCTTACCCCTTGTCGTGCATCGATGACTGAACCGCTCGAGGTATCTAACAAAGAAATTTTTTTCTTGAATTGCGATAAGTTGCTTTGCAAGCGCATGATGATTTTCCAGTTTCTCTAGGCTTTAATTATGATTAAGGAGGGACAATCATCTCTCCTCTTAAATGCTAGAAAATACCATAACTCGTCAAAACTCGGAGCATGTTGAAAGCCCATATGAAAAGAACATTCAGATGAAGCTGAAATGGGCCAATACCAAAGTTTGAGAGAGTCTCACACAGAAAGTCATTGAAGGGAGGCACGGATCCATTCAAACAAATGCATTGGTGGCAAATGGTGTACCTCGAGGGAGTTATATGAGCGAATTCATCCTTCTCTAGCAGATGCACATCCTCTTCGTGAATCCCGTGTTGTGCACGGATGTTATGAAGGACCTTGGTAGAAACCACTGATGAAGCTCTCCTAGGCGGAATGAGTAGAACTCTAAAGTTGGGAAGTGTTCGATCTACAATTGGCCCAACCGGAACTAACTGGACATACTGAGCTTGCCAAGTGGATGATGACTCGGCTTCTAAGAGTTCGGGCCTCCAAGCTCAACTTACAATGAATGGATGGCTGCTTCATTCTAAATAACAGAACTCAGGCCCGAAACGGTCAGGTAAATCTATCCTAAACTAATAGCTTCCCCTACCACACTTGAATTCTAAAGAAACATTAACTTGCAGTTGACAGGTTGGATTTCAAGTGTGAACTGGGGCAAGTGTAGCGTGCCATCTATATGGGATGAACTTGGTGCTTGAAACACTACAAATACTCTATCCTATGTAGATAATTCGCTCGCGGTGGAAAAAGAAAACAACTACCCATGTCACTTTGATTTCTACATTTGTTTTTACTTCTTGTACACTTACCCGTTATCGATCAATGATTAATAATGAATCCATTTGCTGAAGCAACACGGAAAACTCTTCTCACTAGATGGACATTGAGCATGCAACAAGCAAGCAGGATAAGCCCAAATTCTCTGGGAGAATCAGGATCGATTGATGGTATGTCATGCAGTGACATCCGCAACACTGGAAACAAGCCAATTTCGGTCTAACGGACGAAGATAGCTAATTGCATTAAGCATTGGGCCAAAGCTCGAATGTCGTTCCGGGAGAGAACTCATGACCTGATTGGCTATCTAACTCATTAAACCGCAATCAATTCGAACTTCTTATGATCAACATTGCGAATGGAAACTCATCATCAAATCATTACACAAAAACAGTAATTATCAAACAAATTAATCGAATCCACCTCTGACTAACTTTAAGAACACAAGAGTGATCGAAGACGTAGAATCAACGAGACGTGGATGGACCATCGGCGGGCTAACAGATGGGTCGGCAATGATTAAAAGGAGAGCTAAGATTTATAATCGATCACGTGAGTCAGTAGAGAAATGATGGGTCGGCTAGGGTTTCATGAAAAAACAAGGAGAAGATCACGACGTCAAACTTGGATGAGATGGATCCAAGGAGATGATGAATCCGGTCGAGCAAGTGCTTGTATCGCCTGGAATTGGATGCATAGAAATTGGATCACATGAAGAAACAAGAGTAATTCAGGTCGAATGAGATGCTAGGCCAGCTCAAGCATATGTGCAGGTAGACGAGGTATGAAGCCCAATTTTCGCCAAGGCATTAGGTCGCCTTCGATACATCATGGATCGCTAGCGACCTAACTTTTGAAGGCAATTTCGTATGGATCGTTGGCAATCCATAAACAATGGATCACTAATGACCCATAACAAGTAGGTAATTTTTTTTCTTCGCTTCATCCTCCTACATTGTCCATCGTTTCGAAGCAGTCCGAGAAACTAAGTGAAGAAATTTGATCAGTTACGGCAAGCAATGGCAGTCAAGACAAACAGCATGACCTGTTACATATGTGTGAAACTCAAATGCAATCACTTGGAAATTGACGAATAGATATTGAGAGCGTTAACTTCCAGAGCATGCCTTGTTCATAATTAAGACGTACTTTAAGAGGCAAATGTTATCTAGGATTTTAACCCAATAGGATTTAATAGGAGACAGAATAATCTCATGTTATCAGAATAATTCAGAACCTAACCGGAAAGGCTAAGGAAAAGAATTAACGAGAGCCAGACTACATTACTGGGACAACAAGTAAGATCGACTAAACCAAGAGACCAGTATTTTTCCAGCCCAATCAAAGTTAAGTGCAAATAGCTAGCAAACTACAATCAAAACGGAACAACGTATAAGGAAACTGCACAAGCAACGACGATACAAAACCATGGAGACATCCTAAACTCCAAACTCAAAAAACATCTAAGTGCTTGGATCACCAGCGACCCATGCCTTATGGATTGCTAGCGACCCATGCAAAATGGAAGGTCGCTTTGCTAAATAGTAGAAGAGAAGGAAGGAAGAAATATGACAAAAAATAGGCTAAGTGTATGGGTTGCAAGCGACCCATAGACCATGGATCGCCAGCGACCCATGCTTCTCCATAATTCATCAACAAAGTAACCAAGCAATGCAACGGATAAGTTATTAGCTCACGTACTAGCTAACTTTGTGGATCACTAGCGACCCATAGACCATGGGTCGCTAGCGGCCCATGGTTTTGCTCGGATCGCGAGCTAAACCCCTTAAGGTCATTCCCTACCTACCTACGAGTAGTTGATGAAGTGGGAGGGCCCAAAAGTCCTCCACTCTCTATAAATGTCATCCTACCTGTGACATAAATGGGAGCTGCTCGGGTCTAGTTACTGAAGTTCTGTTGAAAACATTCTTCACTCTCTGCCTCCCTCACAACAATCTCCAACGGAATTCATTATGATTCTCCAGTGGATTCCAACTCTGGGGATTCAATCTCCTTAGAGATAATCAAAGTATTGTAATCAAACACATCTTGTAACAGCAATCAGTCTATAATAAAAATATAAAGTGGATGTAGGCTTCATTAATAGCCGAACCACTATAAAAATTCTCAGTCTTCTTTCTTTTAATGTTCTTTTCTTATATCTGTGATATGTGATGATGCTCTATTAGAACAGGGTTGGTGCTTTCAAACTTAAACCAGGGTGTTGATCCATTTTTTGGGTTAACAAATAAAGTGTTTTGAAAAGGAGTTTTAGAAGAAATTTTCTTTGATTAAAAGGTTAAAGGGATTAACCAAGTTATTCTGTAGGCTATTTCATATATACACACACACACATATACATACATTGTAATTGACCCATAACTGAATTTTGGAAAAGAGTAGAATATCCAGCTAGGTTGACCCAGTAGTTAATATAAATTAAGTTAACTCCTGAATGAGTAGAATTTAATCCAGGAGGTCAGGAAGGCGAGAATATAGAATGCTAAAATATTAAAGGAAAGTATTGGCAAGGGCCTATAGGTTCTCAGTAAGCCATGAAAACTGTGTATTGGAAAAGATATTGGCAGAGACTGATAGGTTCATAGTTAGCCCATGAAAACTATGTATAAAGGAAGACGTCAGAAAGACAGGTTCATAGTAAGCCCATTAAACTATGATTTGGGACGGGCAAGGGCCAGTAGGTTTGTAATTAGCCCATGAAAACTATATCTGAACTAAGATATTGACATATGTCATTAGGTTTCTAGTCACCCCATGAAAACTAAGATCAGAAGAGAAGATATTAAAGTTACTAATAGGTTCCTAGTCAACCCATGAAAATTAGGATAAGAGTAAGGATATTGGAGTTACCAAAAGGTTCATAGTGATTCCATGAAAACTATGTAATTGGATAGGGAGTCCTTAATCATTTTACTGGTTATTAGTCAGCCCATGGAAACTTTAGGTTAATAGTAATCCTAGAAACTATAACTGAGACAAATAGTCAAAATGAATGGGGATGGGCAATCCAGAATAGGTTCATTTGTTTTACATATCATCATATCACATTATTTTGAATTGTTTTAACCATTGTGGATGCAGAAGCACGGTACATGGTTCTATAAAGGTTTTAAGATACTAGCGAGGGGAAAACTCGTTCCACTAAGTGTCGTGGTCTCACTAGATGTCTAAATGGTTTGAGATGATAGATTATTATTCATACCAAGCTTTTGGTCTGACTCGAAGTCTATGTTTTCCTCTTAAAATCTTGGGTATCAATTGATTTTGAGTAGTTTGAGAGTTGAGGTTTTTAGGTACCTCACTAGATGAATAAAGCTTTCAAAGACGTGCAGGAGGCATGATGGATATCTAGACTTCTCCTTTATTTGATTCCATTTTGTTGTTTATAATGGAAAAGTTGTTATCTTGCTTGTATATACTCTGATCATCAAGGGGGAATGTTCATATGTCACTCTTGGCGTATGTTGTAATAAATATATTTTCTTTGAACGAGGTTGACGATTGTGGGATTATGTAATGAATTGGAAATGTTTTGAAATGGAATGTTACCTTATTTGATGTTTTAAAATTTTTCCATATTCATGTGTTTCTGTGTATCAATGAAACTAACACCGTCGTATTTGGTCGCCGAATATTAATAACTATGGATGACTGCAGCATCAATTTGGGCCTCCAAATAGGGGATGTTACAGTTACGATGGCCGCTGGATCGCATGATGTTTAGATCCTTATACCCTGGACTATCAGACGGGTAGTCTAGTTTCTGGCCTATTGAGCGGCATGAATTCAAGTATCGAGAAACTGAGACTTTGTGTAATCCTTGACTATACGATAGAGTCATACGAGTATCATATATCCAACGCACCGAGTGAATTTGAGGATGGTGATGGATGCCATGATTTTTTAACTGTTTTTATCACCTTAGGGATATCACGTGAGGTAGATATTATTGATGCATATGTCTTGACACCGTTATTACTTTGACATATAATGCACCCATGATGACAATCATAGAGCGGTGTATATCTTTTTTATGTGATAACTCTATGGGTGCAGGGAAATGCCAAGTATGATTTTTCCATCCTATTTGTCCTAGTATATTGGCCTTATATTATTTGGGATTTCTATCGCTCACACAAGAATGTTGTCTAACCTTGGGTTTTATATTTCGCTTCTTATTATTCTGGGTACTCGTAACTGAGTAGATTAGAGATATTGGGTCTGATGAGCTCGTGGAGCTGGACAGGTGGTGAGCAAGAGGCTATTCTCTTGTATTATTATATGCACTCATTTGCTATTCCACTACATAGCGCTATGGTGCTTGCTGGTGCCTTATTATTTAGAGAAAGTTTATGAGTTATTATTTAATGTATAACTTTATTACTCATGTTATTTATTGTGTGGACCTGTATACTCTAATGTTGTGATTCGATCAGTTATTTACTATCTTGCATATTTTATATCTAGGATGTTTACTATTATATTTTATTTGATGCACTGTGAGATATACTATAGTTATGTGATTTATTACTTAATTTACTACCTTGATGATCGCCTTGCATTGGTCTTGCATCGCTACAGCGCACTATACATGTATATTGGGTGTAGGCAATGTAGGGTGATCGTCACACTAACGTTCAGCATCATTACCTCGTAAGATAGTAAGTCATGTCGATCCAAATTGAAAACAAAAGACAATTCCAATGAAACCAAATCCAGATCCAAACAAACTCCAAATCACTTATCCAAACACTAAAAACCTAGAATAACCAAGACATAATCTCTACCAACAGCATAATATTCAACATCGTCTAATCATAAGATGGTAAGTCATGCTGATCGAAACAAAGAGAAAAAATTAGCTCTATTATAACTTTAATATAAACTCCACAATGTTGGAAATCCTTACTTTATGGAAACTTCAACATAATCTTATTCTCTGATAACTTCAACATATACTCCAAATCCTTATTTCCACTTGATGTGCACATAAATGTGCATATTTTTACACCATATTTATTCTGTTTAAATTAAATAAATGATCTTATGGGGTATTTTAACTTGCTTTAACCAAAATCCATATTAATTCCAAATTGTCACATATCTATCTTCATATAGGGGGAAAATGGTCATTTGTGTGCATATATTTCTTTGAGAAAAATTAATTAAAATTTTATATATATTTATTTAGGAATTTGATCTCAAATAGGAGTGGTTTCATGAAGATGCATGCATGCACAACATGAATATAAAGGAATGAAGATGGAAATAATTCAAAGTGAAGATCATGGAGGACCCCACCTACCCACCTACCTTAATGTACAAATTAGAGGCTAATGCACATGCTTATGGAATTAATGGCTTCATATACACTTGATGATTAGTAGAAGCTAATAATTATTTGACCTCCACACTTTCTCAAGGGCATTTTGGGCATTCCTCAAAAATATGAATTAGGGTTTAACACATGTATATATACCCCTTATATTTTATATAACCCTCTTCCACTTGCTTAGTTTTTAGCTTAGAAAATAAAAACAAAGCTCTTCTCTCTTCTTTTTCTATGGCTACTTAGCCTTTTTATGTCATGTAATTTTTCTTTCTTTTATGAAATGTTAATTCTCTTTATTTACATGCTTCTTCTCTTCTTATGCTAATAGTGTAGATTTTATTTTCATGCAAAGTAGATTAGTTTTAATCCTTGTTAATTAGCTTCTCTTTTCCATTAGCTTTCATTTTCCTTTCTTTTTGCTTTCATGTTGCTAGCTACATTTGTTAATCAAATAACAAATATGAGAGGCTAAACCCCTTTAATTTAAGGTTAATGAAGCTCTCTAAATATATAGCTTTAACTATTTATTAATCCATGCTTTCTTTTTGTGCTTAATGATGATCAATGAAGTATTTTATTTGTTGTTCTTATTTTGAATTTGATAGCCTATATTATTGACACCAAATAGGCTATGCTTAAATAATCACTAGCACAAATGTCTCTTCATCAAATTATGATTATAGCATAAGAAAGTGATTTGAAATTAAAATTTGATGGTCTATATTTCTAATCAATAGTTAATAGGTCATACTTAAAATAGATTTCATTTTCTTTGTCAAAGCACTAATGACCATAGAAGAGAGATCATGGTTTCATGTGTTGAACTATATGATCTAGAGAGTGGATTTATTCTCTAAATTGTCATTTAACTCTTATATTTGCATCGCTTTTCTTTTAGTTAGTTAGCTAATTTTCTAATTTTCTAGCTTAACATTCTCTTCAACTTTGGTTTAATTTGATTGAACAGAATTTTAAAATCATCAATTCCCTGCGGATCGACCCGTATTCGCTACGTGCTACATTCGTACACTAAGCGCTTGCGGTTATTTTTATTTCTAAATTTTTCGATGGTTTTCTATTCCAATCACTACACCAAACATGCCATTTTATCACATTTTTTTGTTTCATTTTGTCAAGGTTACAATTGTTGGAAATTTGTAACGGTTATTATTGTTTTATCACGGTTATTTCCGTGACAAAATTTGGGCTTTTCATAAATAATTAGAAGACATTGGGCAGAGTTGTCATTTACGTTCCAATCCTTAGCTTCAGATGTTTGTCATGCTTATGGCTTCTATCTTTCTTCCTTAAATCTAATTAGGTAAAGCCGTCGCAGCCTTCCTTCATTGCGAGTCGCCCTATCGCCGTGTTTATTTTGCTTTTTAATTAGCTTCTATCTTTCGTTGCGAGTCGCCCACCGATCGTCAGGTAATAATTTTTGTTTTTGATTTGGTTTTGTATGTTTTAAGATTATTTATTTAGGGTTTTTTATGTTTTAAGGGTTTTGTCTTGTTAAAGCTTTTGCATACATTTGGTTTTGTATAACGGACAGTGAGGAAGAAATACAATGATCAATATTGTATTTTAGTGGGTTTTGTTTCATAATAATGGAAAATTAGGAAAAAGATAAGCTGTGTAAACCTTGGTTAGATTCCGTTAACCTGTAACGGCAAAGAAAGTAAGTAATACATTGTTTATTTTTTGATACTTTTTTTGAATATTTATGCATATATTGTCTGTAAATTATATTTTAATGATCCTTTTTTGTGTGTTAGGATGAGCTAGTATTTTTTGTGCTAAGTTTATTAGTATTAGATAGTGGGTGAGACGAAAATGCATGTGAAACAATAAAATAACACTATCATTGTCCTTAACTTTGCAATTAAAGACCAATTAAAATACGTAAAATGTCATATATCATTTGTAATAATTAAACCAGTAGAAAGAAAAATGAACTAACTGAGAATGAGAATAGAAGCAAATACTGAAAGCTTTAAAGTTGAGTTTCAACGTAATAGATAATTACTTTTTTGATTTCATTGTTCAAATTGCAGTTGATCTTTTAAAATTTCTACTTGCCCACTGCAAAGTTGAAGAAGTAAAAATGTGTGTTAATATAGATGATTTTCCTCTTTTAATAAATAATTATGATAACATTTTTAAGGATATAAAAAACCTTTTGATGTATTGATGGATAAAAAACTCATAGCCATTATGAGCCTGCATAACATAAATATAGTAATGTAATTAATGTTTATAATGAAGTCTTATAATTTAATCCCTAGCATAAAAGATTAACCCACTATTTAGAGATTCATAAATATTTTTGTCATTTATCACTATTCATTACCCACCTAATTTATCAAGGTTAATAATACTAGTCATTTATAGTTAATAACAACGTGGTAACCTTCATCTATTTGCAACAATAATTTATGTGAAGAATTTTTTTCTTTTGCCATAAAACAGGATTCTGAAGGCAAACTATGAGGGTCATAAATCACAGCCATAAAAGGTTAACTTAATAGGTCAATAAATCTATTTCTGTTGCATGCTAGAAACATAATTTGAGGAAAATATTAATGTTCAATGGGTAGTAAAAAAAATAGGAAATAAAAAAATACAGGTAAACCATATATTCAAAATGCCATTAATGTAACTTTTTGAATTGGGCTGGAACTCTATACTATGAGAAAGAGCTATAGGGAAATATACAGCTAACTTGTAAAGCCAAATGAATTATTGAGGTAATTCCAACAAATCAATTATTCACAATTGACGATAATTCTATAAACTTATGCACAATATTTTATGTATACCATCAGCTAACCCTATTAAATCAGAATGATAATCGGTGGTGTAAATGAATTTATTATCAAATGTCATCGTCAATGCAGCCATCTCCAATTTTAGAAACCCCACAAATACTCAACCGATGTCTAGTGCCATCAAGTTGATGGCCGATGACAGTACATAGATGAGGAATAAATTATACATTGAAAAACATGCTGCAACACAATTTAAAAGTAAGTTTTAATGTTTTAATACCCTAAAATAAATAAATGTGAAAGCAAAGAAGAATAAAAATATTCAAACCCATCTTTTTGAATTTAGGTTGCGACATGATCTATGATAAGAAAAATAAAATTTTCTTACTTAGTAAATGAAAATGGCAGGTAACCCCAACCTTCACATGAAAGTCACAACTTAGCTTGTACTCGGAAAATTAATCATATTTGTCATCATAATAAGTGAAACAATATTGATAAACTCTTCAGCATATAATTGCTTTCCTTATTTCCCTGACAATATAGGGTATGTATTTAATGTCTTTTTAGAATCAATATCGTGAAGAATGTGTATGGTATCAAGAAAACAAATGTACACCACGGAAGTTTTTAGCTTTGAATTCAAACTTTCATGGAACTATTGATCAAATTGTTGGGTTAGTTCATGAAAATAATATTAGAATAAATGGAAAATGATATATTAATTTAATGTTAATAAAACGATAGTAAAATTATCTACGATTGACTAAATAAGTTAATAAACCTTATCAAAATGAACTACTTCCCTATCTTGACTATTTTCTCCATCTGTCTCCAGAAAGCCAATCTAACTACAAAATCAGATTAAAATTAGACAAACAGTAAATTATTTCAATTAAATGAAGAAGAAAAAACATAATTAATGGAAATTTAACAACCAATTTGAGAGACCTTATCAAATGAAACTACTTCCACCATAAAGACTGACCATAGTGTGCGTAGATTTCTTTGTCTAATCAGCCATCCGAAAGCCAATTTGAGAAGACAAGTATATGAGCGCAGTAAGCAGTGATTATGGTGGTATATGTGTAGTGGTTTTTTGAAGGAAGACAGTGGAGCTGTGGTTATGTTGTGGGGTGGTAATTATGAAGTATACGGTTATGGTAGAAATGGTTGAGGATGGTAATGAGGAAGGCAATGTTTGAAAGTGGTGGGTCTGGTGGTGCTGTGTGTAGTTCTGTTTGTTGACAAAGGATTGACAGTGTGTATACATGGGATTTTGAGCAAAGAAGGCAAGTTTTTTAGTGGATTGAAGTCGTGCTTTGAAGCATGGTGAATGAATGATGCAGGGGTTAATAGACTGTCAACTGTTGATGTAAGGTTGTATGTATGTATACTGTAAGTTGTTGATGGATGTTTGGCAACAGTTTGGAGAGTTGAAATGAGGACTGCGGTGATGTAGGGGTGTGGGTGATTTTGTACGGTTAAGTGCAGTGTGAAGGTATGATGTAGTGGTAAGGTATTTTGGAGCAGGCAGTAGATGATGGTGAAAACAAAAGTGTGAAATGGCGAAGAGTTATGTGCACAAAGTAGATAGTGGGTATGATGGATAGTTTGGAAGTGCATAGTTTTGAAGCATTGATGTTAGTGGCAGTGGATGGTCACCTTGATTTTATGGCATAGTGAAGCAAAACCTTGCTGGAATTCCATGCGTCATCGTATTGACTCAGTCGAATGGAGATCGTTGAAGAACAAGTGGCCAGAGTTTGGTAAAAATGGGCGAAATGTTTGGCTTGGTATTGCTATTGACGGGTTTAAACCTAGTGCAACACAATCAACTATTATAGTTTCTAGCCTGTGTATACGGTTCCTTATAACTTACCCCCTTCATTATGTATGAAGTCGGAGTTTCAAATGTTATGCTTGTTAATTCCTGGACCAAGAGCACCTAATAAAGATATTGATGCATATTTGAAACCCCTTGTCGATGAATTGAAGCAGCTATGGACAGAGGGAGTGCCTGCATTTGACATGGATAAGAAAGAGCATTTCACTTTGAGAGCAATGCTATTATGGGGAATTCATGATCTACCTGCATTTGGAAATTTATCTGGTTGTGTAACGCATAGTTACAAAGCATGTCCTGTTTGTGCCGTGGAGACTGAATCAGAACGCATTGGAAATAAGATTGTTTATACGAAATACAGAAGATTTTTAAAGAATGGTCATCCATATAGGGCATTGAAACATGGATGGTATAAGAATATAGAGGATAAGGAACCTCCAACACGATTGAGGGGATCAACTCTTTTAGAAAAGCTTGCTCATATCAAATATGTACCCGGTAAAATAACAAAAAACAAAAAACGCATAGTAGATGATATCGACCTTGACGATGAAGATTTTGTAAACGAAAATGGCGATGATGAAAGACCAGCATGGTATAAGAAGTCAATTCTTTTTGGCTTAGATTATTGGAGTAGTCATAGAGTGCGACATACTATTGACGTGATGTATACTAAGAAGAATGTATCGGAGCATTTCATTAACTTGCTGTTTGATAGATACAAACAATCTTCCAAATTTTCATTTGATAAAACATACAGAATGCAATGTTTTCAAGTTCTAAAAGATGCAAAACTTCCATCATGATTTAGGACTAAGTTAAGCAACTTGGTAAATATTCAACCACCCAGTTTGAATATTAGAAAGTCATATGACTATCATGTTATTATCCAGTATTTTTTGCCTATCATGGTTCAACATGCTTATCCAAAGTGTCGTGACTTAAGACGTGCGATATTACAAGTATGCTTGTACTTCAATATTATTTGTTTGAAGGTTTTAATTCGAGAGCATGTCCAAGCTGCCAAAGATATGATTGTCGAGGCATTATGCCTGTTGGTGCATTATTTTCCCTCTCAATTTTTTGACATAAGCATACATCTAATGGTGCATTTGGCTGATCAGGCACTACTAAGTGGACCAGTTAGTTATACATGGATGTATCCATTTGAAAGGTGCGGCACTTTTTAAATATAATTATCACATGATTTTTTTTCAATAGTAACGTAAATGATGTATTTTTATATTAGAGCTATGAAGGAATGCAAAGACATACCAAGCAATAAACGCTACGTGGAGGGATCAATTTCCAAAGTATATCTTGTTTCAGAATCCGTTAAATATGCCATGGAATATATGCTAAATCCACGTACTGGTAATCATAGCTCTAAACAAGCACAATTTTTAGATGAGAACGGAGATGCCATTTATGAACGTTCCATCATTGAGGGTAAAACTATCAAGTTATCCAGCATACAACGTACTCAAATTCGAAGGTGGATACTTTTTAGGATGGAAATTCCAGACCGAGATGATTATTATAGGTTTACATTTTTTTCTACACGCTATCAGATGTAACTTTAATATTTACTTACGCCACCATATATTGGTTTGTAGCGAATACCAATCATCATTAGAAGATGCTCAACGAAGTAGAAAGAAGCTCCATGCAAGGACGGAAGTAGTAGTGCAAACTGAATTCATTGAGTGGTTGTACAGAAAGGTTTGTTAAATTCCACAAAGATCATAATTCGATAATCAAATTAACATTATTTAACTTAATTAAATTATTTTAATAGTTAATGGAAGAAAAATGCATGGATTCATTGTTATGGTATTACGTTAGTGGACCAGCATGGGAAGCCAAAACTCATCTTAACTATAGAATAAATGGTTATGTATCTTCTCCGCAGCGCTATGATGACACCCTTTCAACGCAAGATAGCAGTGTTTGTATGGATGCAATAACAACATTTGTTGCAAGTGCGAAAGATTTGATCCTACAGATGATGACACCACTTGGTATGGTATTATCAAGGAAATCATTGAAGTTGATTATTATGAATTTTCACATGTAGTATTCTATTGTGAGTGGGTCAATATTGCTGATAAAATGCATGGTTGTAAGATTTGTCCGGACTCTAATTTGTTGATGGTGAATCTAAAAAAACTTAAAAGCAGCGACGGAGAGTATGATGAGCCTGCAATTCTTGCATCAGAAGCAAGTCAAGTTTTTTTCATACCAGACATACAAAATCCCGATTGGTCCATTGTACGACGTTCACCTAAACGCTTGACTGATAGCATGGATGATTACGAGATGCCAACAAACTTCCAGTCAGTTTTAAAGGAGCAATCTAACTTAACAACGTTGTTGAAATGTATTGAATCCAAATAGATGAGCTTGATTGAAGTAGTAGTTGCTTGTTTTATAACTTTATTAGTATTCTCAGTCATTATTTGACATTTATCATGTTACCATAGATCAGAAATTTCAACAAATTTAAAATATAAAGGCATTTCTTTCTTCCCTGTATACTCATTTGTTATCATTCATTAAATCTTCACATGGCATATAAAACCATCCTTCTAAATGCAGCAGAGATAGTATATTTCAATGCAAATGCAGGTGACATGCAAGTACGCAAGTATGTGTGAGCTTTTAAAATGCGTGGAGCTTTCCATTCATTTGAATTGAGATATTTCTTGCATTATATCTCTTGCATTATATTTTGGAAGTATTTCGGCTAGTTGCAGTAGACATACAGAAAGCAGAGAAGAAGAAATTCCTCCTCCCCTACCAAATAAAAAGTACTGGATAATTGTTGAGATGGATGGTGCTAAAGGCGACGATGCAAGAACTATTGATTCTTTTAAAACTGTTGATCCAAATCCAGACCCAAACAAACTCCAAATCACTAGTCCAAACACAAAAACCTAGAATAACCAAGACATAATCTCTACCAATAGCATAATATTCAACATCGTCTAATCATAAGATGGTAAGTCATGATGATCGAAACAAAGAGAAAAATTAGCTCTATTATAACTTCAATATAAACTCCACAATTTTGTAAATCCTTACTTTATGGAAACTTCAACATAATATTATTCTCTGATAACTTCAACATATACTCCAAATCCTTATATTCACTTGATGTGCACGTAAATGTGCATATTTTTACCACCATATTTATTCTATTTAAATTAAATAAATGACCATATGGGATATTTTAACTTGTTTTAACCAAAATCCATATTAATTCCAAATTGTCACATATCTATCTTCATATAGGGGCGAAACGGTCATTTGTATGTATATATTTCTTTGAGAAAAAATAATTGGAAATTTATATATATTTGTGTAGGAATTTGATCTCAAATAGGAGTGGTTTCATGAAGACCCATGCATGCACAACATGAATGTAAAGGAATGAAGATAGAAATAATTCAAAGTGAAGATCATGGAGGACCCCACCTACCCACCTACCTTAATGTACAAATTAGAGGTTAATGCATATGCTTATGGAATTAATGGCTTCATGTACACTTAAATGATGATTGGTAGAAGCTAATGATTACTTGGCCTCCACACTTTCTCAAGGGCATTTTGGGCATTCTCCAAAAATATGAATTAGGGTTTAACACATGTATATATACCCCTTATGTTTCATGTAACCCTCTTCCACTTACTTAGTTTTTAGCTTAGAAAATAAAAACAAAGCTCTTCTCTCTTATTTTTCCATGGCTGCTTAGCTATTTTATGTCATGTAATTTTCCTTTCTTTTATGAAATGTTAATTCTCTTTTATTTACACGCTTCTTCCCTTCTTATGCTAATAGTGTAGATTTTATTTTCATGCAAAGTAGATTAGTTTTAATCCTTGTTAACTAGCTTCTCTTTTCCATTAGCTTTCATTTTCCATTCTTTTGGGTTCCATGTTGCTAGCTACGTTTGTTAATCAAATGAAAAATATAAAAGGCTAAACCCCTTCAATTTAGGGGTAATGAGGCTCTCTAATTATATAGTTTCAACTATTTGTTAATTCATGCTCTCCTTTTATGCTTAATGATGATCAATGAAGTGTTTTATTTGTTCTTGTTTTGAATTTGATAGCCTATTGACACCAAATAGGCTATGCTTAAATAATCTCTAACACAAATGCCTCTTCATCAAAATATGATTATGGCATAAGAAAGTGATTGGAAATTAAAATTTGATTGTCTATATTTCTAATCAATAGTTAATAGGCCATACTTAAAATAGATTTCAGTTTCATTTTTTTTGTCAAATTTCATGAAAGTTAGTAAGTGCTTTAAGGGATGTGTTATAGTTTGATGGCTTATGTTGGCTAATCAATAGCACAAATATGTCATGCTTATGATAAGCACATCAATTAAAGCACTAATGACCATAAAAGAGAGATCATGATTTCATGTGTTGAACTATGTGATCTAGAGATTGGATTTATTCTCTAAATTTTCATTTGACTCTTATATTTGCATCACTTTTCCTTTACTTAGTTGGCTAATTTTCTAATTTTATAGCTTAACATTCTCTTAAACTTTGGTTTAATTTGATTAAATAGAATTTTAAAATCATCAATTCCCTGTGGATCGATCCATATTCGCTATTTGCTACATTCGTACACCGTGCGCTTAAGTTTATTTTTATTTTTAAATTTTTCGACGGTTTTCTAATCTGATAAAAATTCTATCGATTAACACCACTCATCACAATATAATCCAACGATAACAATAAACTCCTTAAAGATATTCAGACCCAAATAAACAAAAACAATGAGACCAAGCAAAATCCAGCAATCTACAAAATACTCTACCACAACATCATTTCACAAAACTCATCAAACAACTAACTACAATATAGTAACAATTATATTCTCCAAACAAAATAAAAATAGGTAATAACATACAAACACTCAAACTCCATTTAAGAAGTCCAATAGACCCTCCAACCAAAACTCAACTAAAAAGCCAAAAGAAAAATTATCACTCGCTTAGAGAGCACACTATCTTCTCTTCATCTAAACTCCACAAATATAATAACAATCCTAACTCCCACAACATCATAATTAATGTCATATTTATTTCCACTTACTTGTAGATTGGAATATAAATTGTCAATTATGTTAATAATCTCTAGTACATTACGTCATACTTAATGTTTATTTGTTTATTTATAAGATACATAAACATGTAAAACGAGAATAAAGAAAAAGAGGAACTTTTAATAAAGGTGATACAAAAGAGGAAATCATAATAATGGTAAATGTTATCCCGCCCTTTGAAAAGGAAGCATATGGATAAACTTGACGAGTCAAAGTTTAAAGTTATCAAGGCAAGACTCTCAGAGAGATAGCCCAAGAATCCAGAACCAAATACAAAATCAACCTATTCCCCGGAGGTGTACAACTCCAACTTTCCCCCACCAATAGGTCCCATCTTCTGCCTACGCAACCTACTCGATGCTGGAAGCCTATTCCAAGTGTTGTTTTATCGATCCAACTCAATTTTCTATCGATCTCTATGAACTCTTAAATCAACAACTATGTTATTCCATGACTCCGTCATATGGATACCAAAATAAGCTAATATTAGTGCAAGCAATTATGAAATCACGAAGCTAAGCATAATCGAGCCAAACGAAGAGTTCAAGATGACCAGATTGGCAATCTTATGGAGTTATATCGACCCAAGCCTTTGGAGTCGTACCGACCTAAGCCCTTAGTGTAATATCCCAGAATTTCGGGGAATTTAAAATGTGATAATCCCTTAATTAAATCATTTAAAATTGATAAAATTGTTATCTTCAAGTATAAATAACCAAAATAAAATTTATGTGATGTTTTTAAATTTAGAGATAAATTGATTTTAAATGGAATAACTATTTAATTTGTGTTATTTTATAAATTTGATTTTGATAGGCTGAGCATTTCAATTTAATAAGTGTTGTTTAAATAAATATTCATTTAAAAGTTGACTTTAAAATAAGAATTTAATATTTCTAAATTTAATAGTGTATTTGTTTAATTTAATATAGATATATTTAATCTGATCTTAAATTGAAGTTTAAATTGAATTTGAATTTAAAATTTGAAATTTAAAAAGAATTTATATCTTGAAAATAATTCTGTATATAAAAGGATTTATGAATAACGCTTTTATTTCAAAAATAAAATGTGTTTTATATTAATTTAAAATAAAAGGATTTTATTTATATAAATATGGAAAATATTTGTTTAATAGTAAATAAATGGAAAAAACATTTAAATTAGCATTTAAAATGGATCAAATAATTTTATATGATTTTGTTAAGAATATAATTGGTTTTTATTTGATTTTCTTTTAAAAGTTTTATTTTTATAAAATAAGAAAAAGCATTTATAAATTTACAAAAGCATATATATTAGGAAATTTAATAATAAAGGCTTTTAAAATCATTTAAAAACAATTTAAAAATAAGGAATGACATGTGTTCATTTCTAAAACTCATTGAATACATGTATTATGAGTTAAACAATGGTTTTTGACAAATGTAAGAAGATTTAACAAGTGTCCTTATTTGTTTTTCTTTTTCTTTAATTTTGTTAAACCATAAATTTTATCAATAAAACTTCCATTCTTTCTTTCTTCATTCTTTTTCTTTGAATTCAAACAAGTAATCAATGGCCACAATCTGAAAATGTTTCCTCAAGAAAAACTCAATCTGAAATATTCTCATATGCAAACCAGAAAATCAAAACCCTGTAACTTCAAGCCTGAAACAATATACAAATCCTCAAGTTCAAAAACTTGTAGCATTCTTTCCGACTGCAAGCATTTCCAGAACCTGTAACCATTTTTATCAAAACAATTTCAAAACCTGAAATGTTTATCTTCAACCTGAAGTTCATTCCTCAAACAAAGATAATCAACTCTGTAATCCTCTATTATCAAAGCATTTTCAAAGGCCTGAAAAACTTCTTTTATCAAAAGCCTGAAACCAGAATTATTTTCAAAGCCTGTAGAAGCATTAAAAAAGAGAGAGAAAGCTTGAAAACTTTCTGTTATCAAAAACCTGGAAACAACAAATTTTCAAAGTCTTGAGCCATCATCATCTTGTTCCTGTACAATCAGGCATTTCAGCTTCAAATGTTCAAGCTTCAAAGAATTTCATTCTTAAGTCAAGCAACATAAGTTTCAGGAATCATGCAACAACAATTTTCAAATCTGAAAAAAAAAGGCCTTTAGTTTTTTCCATTCCAGTTTCTAAAAACTCTTTGCAAATTCAAGAGGTGAGTAAACATCTAAATTTATATCTTAAGTAAGTTAATATTATTGCTTAAGCAATTGCTGTGATAATGATGATTGTTTGTGGTATTACTACATACATATATATATATATATATATATATATATATATATATATGAATGTGTTAATGTGTGTGCATGTTAGTGTTTTTGAACTACAGGGTATAAAATAAATTCAAAACCAGTTAGTTACTCCTCTGGTTCGTTTTATGTTGAGATGTTTAAACAAAATTTGTTTAAAACAACAATATTTAAATTGTAAAAATATGAAAAGCAAGAATTGATAATGATTCTTGCATGTGTAGATAGTAGTATAAAAACTGTAGTTATGAATGCATTCGAATCTGCATAACTTAAAATTGAGCTTCTCCGTTCATACCTGATTACAGGGAAAAAAACCAAAATACAAAAAAAATTCCCATCTAAACACTTTTCAATTTTGGGCTTTTAAACAAATTAGTCGAGTTTAAACTCCATTTAGATTATGAAAACAAGTTAAGTAATTTAAGTTTAGAATTTCCTATAAACAAGAAAAATGCTGTGGTAACTTGAATAATGTAATAAATAAAATATTGAGTTATATTGATTCAGGTATATATCTCAAATCATCATTTAAAATTATGATTTTTAAAACAAAAATCCAAATTTTTAAAATTGGAATGAATGTGAATTTTGGGGTTTTCTGGAAAATGGGTTTTGGGTGATTTCTGGAGGCTGGAGCATTTGGGGTGGTCGGAATTGCTACTGGAGGTAGAGGAGGTAATGGGGGTTCAGGCAAAAACGGTGGTTGAGGCTATAGAAGGCTGTGGTGACGGCAATGGTCGAGAATGGGTTTTAAACCCTAGTTTAGTTGAAGCTTGAGTTTGTGGTATGTGCTTTGTCTCAGGGTGATCGAGCGTGGAGAAACTCAAGGAATGGGTGGCGCAGGGGTTCGGCAGGGTATGGCCAAAGTGGTTTAATCTCTGGTGGTCAGAGCATTGGGGACGAAGCAATTTTGCTGAAGGTCGTTCTGGGTTCAGGTCCATCAGAGATGCTCGATTTCAATTCGAGCGCGTGTGAACGTTTGGGTGGTCGTTTTGTGTTGTAGTGATGATGTGTGACGTGCCGAAGGACGTGGTGATGGTTGGAGTAGCCTCAGGTGGTGGTGCATGTGCACGTATTGGTGGTGTGTTTCAGTGATTCTGGCTTGTGGGATTACTCGAAGTCGTGTTCGAGAATTTGGGTGAAAAGCTCGAGTTTGTTTTTGAGTTGATTGGGGTGATAGCCTGTAGTTTTTGTTAAACTTAAAATTTAGTACAAGTTTTAAGAAAATGGGAAGTAAGGGAACAACTCGGGTTTGACCCGAGTAAGCTTCGGGTTCGACCCGAAGCAGAGAGTATTAAACAGTTTAAAGATTTTAAAAGTTTTAAAAACTTGTTTTTTTGAAATTTTAAAAAAAAATGGTTTTAAACTCTTATATACGTTACTTGATGTTTTAAATGTTTTCTTAAACATTTTTTCTAAAAAAAATTGAAGTTTGATAAAGTTAAACTTTGTTAAGAAATTTTAAAATGATTTTAAATCGAGTTTTGAAAGTAATTTTAAAAGTTTATATAAAGGACAAGTTTTTAAATTCAAAGTTGAAAATAGTTTTTAAAAGTATTAATTGATAAATGTTTAAGCTATTTAAAATTATGTTTTGATAACTTTAAATTTTAAAGATAAATGATTGTTTATATTAAAGCTTAATTAATGATTTGATTAAGATAATTTTAAAGATAAATGGGTAATTATGTTAATGTTAATAAGGATATTAACAAGATAATGTTTTATCTTAATTAAGGTTTTAATATCTTAATTTTGATTAAGTTAATTAAAGAAATTAAGTTTAATTAATTAGTTTAAGTATAAAGGATTGATTAATAAATTAATTAAGGAAAATAATTTACTTGATTAATAAATGATTAAGGATTAAAAGTTAATTAATTTAAAGGTTAATAAATTTGTAATTGAATATCATTAATTAGAATTATTAATTAAAGATTAAAGATTAATTAAGTAATTAAGATTGATAAATTAAGCGATTAATGACTAATTAATTAAGTAATTAAAAGTTACTTGATTTGTAATTAAGAAATGTTTAATTTGTAATTAAATTTATTAATTAATAATTAAGGTTTTATTAATTAATAATTAAGGTTTTATTAATTAATAATTAAAGAATTAATCCGTAATTAAGGTTTAATTAAGAAGTTGTTAAATGGTAATTACTTGATTAATCAAATGTGTTTAAGGATTAATCAAATGGTAATTAAGGATTGATTAACTGCTAATTAAGGATAGGTTAACAGTTAATTAAGGATTAATCAAATGATTGATTAACTGCTAATTACGGATAGGTTAACAGTTAATTAAGGATTAATCAAATGGTTAATCAACTGGTAATTAAGGGGTAATTAATTTGTAATTAAGTTGTTAATTAATAATTAATAATTAGGTTTATTAATTAATAATTTAGAGATAATTAATTAGTTAATTAATGGTTAATTAATTAATTATAAAAATAATTATGGATTAATTAATTTGTATTAAGAAATATTGATTAATAATTAAGGTTATTAATCGATAGTTGATGGATAATTAATCAGTTAATTAAAGGTTAATTAATTGGTTATGAAAGTAATTAAGGATTTATTACTTTGTATTGAAGGAGATTTATTAATAATTGAGGTTTATTAATTGATAATTAAAGGATGATTAATCTGGAATTAGGGATTGATTAATTGAGTTAATCAAGGAGGGATTAATTAATTAAGGTTTGTAATTAATTAATGATTGGATAAGTAAGATTAAGAGATTAATTCTTAAGGGATTAATTTAATTTAAGTAATTAAATTAATTATGATATGAATTGAAAATGCTTATGGATGATTGTTTATTGAATGTCTGTGTTATCCCAACTTTTGGCAAAGTTGAAATATCCAAAATTTACTGAGAATCAATGATTATTATTCTTGAGTATTAACTATGTACTGCAGGATAACCATGGATATCGATGAATTTTGACCGAGTCCAGATTGAGCTACAATTGATAGGACATGACGAGAAAGATCATAAAAGTCCGCATTTCAAATTTCAAGTCAATCCGAGTTCGTATGCTCAAGTTATGATGGATTCAAATTGAGGGAAGTAAACCTTGCTCGGTTCGAATCGATAGGGTACTCCTTAGTTCGAATCGATGGACTTCGCATCCATCGGTTCGACTCCACTTCGAATCCATCATACATGCATTGATTCGAACCCATGAACTAAACCTTGCTTCGACTCCATCGAGCAAGCCTTAGTTCGGATCCATCCAGACCACCTAGCTTCGAATCCATGATGCTACCTCTCTTCGTATCCCTCAAGGTTAAAGAGTTCGAATCCATGGAGTTGCTATACTTCGAACCCATCCTGCACCTTGCCTCGAATCCATTCCCTCAAGTCCATCAAAGAAGGGACCCTCGAATCCATGCAACTGAGGGAGCTCCGACTCCATTCCTTGCTTGCCTTTGAATCCCCATGTTGAAGCAACTTCGAATCGATCCACAGTCACTATTTGGATCGATTCGAATGAGAACCGGTTCCATCGATTCGAAGGTAGCGAACCTTCGAATCCAACACCTCGAATCCATCAAGTAAACGCGGCTAAAACCCTGAAGTCGACCCAATCAACTCGGCGAAAAATGTGGATCGACTCGAAGAATGCGTGCCACGTCACCCTACTAACGCGCGCTTGGATCGATTCGAAGTAATCTATTCGAATTGATCGATTCGAGCGAAGCGAAAAGTCCAGGAAACACAATTTCGAACCGATCATAACTCATAATCCATTGATCCAAATCCCATGAAATTTTTACAAGAGTTCGCCTACGTGTTGAAGAACGTTCACGCCAAGTTTCATCACGATTGGACACTTTTTTGATCGATTCGAACCAAGGGTCGAATCGATCCCAATGTGGGCTCGGATCTCCAGTTTTCGGCCATGTGGGCGCCCTCACGTGCCAGAAGCGGTCTTCCCAGATTTTAGGAGAAATATCAGCCTCCAACGCCTATAAATAGAGCCCCAGGTCATTCAGAAAAGGGATCTCTTTCGCTCTTTCTTTCTCACTGGATCTGGAATCTGAAGCACCGAGACTCTACCAGACTCTGCTTTGCACTTCACGACTACCATTGTACTCGAGTTTCAGAGCTATAATCCATTGTAATCCGCTATAATCAATTGTAATCAGCGAAGAACATCAATAAAAGTGAAAACCTTTGAAGTGGACGTAGGCCGGAGATAGACGAACCACTATAAATCGTGTGTTCTTGTTCATAATTTTTGTTTTGCTGCGTGTTGCTTGCTTAGATCTGTGATTTGTGTTTGAATATTGTTGATTTACATTCATACACTGGTGCTTTCACAACCCTTGGGGTTTGTGACCAATTTTGGCGCAAACACTTTGGTGCTTTCACTGAGAAGAACCAGCACCCGCTACATCAGATTCAGAATTCAGATTTAAGAGTTTGAAGAATTCCGATTCAGAGACAATGACTCGACAAACAAGACAAAGAGTTGATCGAAGCCAATAACGAGGAAGCCAAGAAGCATCCTCAGGAGCAGGAGAAGGACAAGCTTCCGTCTACATCACTAGAGACGAGATAGAGGCTATGGCTAATTCATTGCGCGAAAGCATGATGAAGACCCAACAAGAGATGCTGCAGAATTTCCTTGAACAGATGAGGGCGGCGAATATGCAAAACCTTGGACCAACTACAACAACTGCAAGTGCGGGACAAGGAATCAGGATTACAGAAGCTAACGAAGGACAGGTTCAAGACCAGAACGCAGGAACTGAAGGTGACCGACAAGGACTTGGGGGCAGACCCTCAGGGTCCGATACTGGAAGGCCAATAGACGGAACTCAACAAGCTGGAGCCAATGCTTATGCTAACAAGCCACCAGAAGAATACGTACCAGAATTCCCTTCAACGCTCGGGGGCAGAATAAGAACTTGACAAGGGGCCAACCCCTAGACGGAGACGAGAGAATGATTGGCCTAATGCGACGAATCATGAGAGGAGGACTGCCTAGTGGAGGGCTGGAAGAAGTTAGTCGGAGTCCGTTCACTCCGAACATCTGAAACGCAAGGAACCCTCCAAAATTCAAACTACCAACGCTAGAACCTTATGACGAGAGGTCAGACCCGACCATGCATATTACTAGATATATTAGGCACAAGGAAGTGCTGGGGGCATCCGAGGAAGTGATGGCACGATGCTTCCCTCTATATTTGTCAGATTTGGCTGCACTTTGGTTCAGGCAACTAGAGACTGGATCAATCAGAACATGGAGCGAGCTTGTAGACTGCTTCATGAGACAGTTCAGGGTCCACGTGACGCGACCCAAGAGTGTAATGACTTTAGCTTCAATCAAGCAAAGGACCGGAGAGTCCATAAAAGATTTTCTACTAAGATTCAATGTAACAGTGACTTCTGTAGATCACCCGGATCCATCGATAATTTTAATGGCGGCGGTGGCAGGAGTCGCGGAAGGCACCAAATTTAAGGATTCTCTGACTGAAGATCCACCACAAGATCTTGGAGAGTTCTTTCATAAAGCTGAAAAGTTCATCCGATTAGAAGAATCACGAGCCGAGAGGCTGGAAACAAATGTTGCGCAGAGCGAAGGAACCTCCAGAGAACAGTCCGGAGCGGACAAGGGAAAAAGGAAACAGGATGACAGACATGATGGTCCTGATAAACGGAAGAAATTCCGAGAACCGAGATTTAGGCAGTACACAGATCTGACTGCAGGCCTAGAAAGAATTTACACTGAAACTCGAGGGCAACTCCCCTATCGAAAGCCACCTATAAGGGATCCCACTGAGCGGGAGCGCAGGACTGGAAAATATTGCCTATTCCATGAGCTGGATGGGCACACCACAGATGAATGCCGCCACCTAAAGGATGTGGTGGAAGAACATGCCAGGGGTGGTAGACTGCCACAATTTGTCAGAGAACGGACAGCGGCGGTAAGGCCTGAACAACTACCGCCTCCACCTAACAGGAACGATCCTGGATCGGCATCACGACTCATCATCCACTGATTAAAGATGGCAAGGGCCAAGTCCAAGATTTGGACTTTGGTTGAATAGTTTCATTTAGATTTGTTTTCAGAATAAACAGTTACTCCACTTACACATGTACGGGAACCGGAGAGATCCCTAGGCATGCTCTGAGATGGAGATAAATCGATATGCCCAGAGAGGCAATGTTTAGTTTTTTCTGATGTTTGAGATTGAACATCTAGAACTCGAATTTAAATAAATAAATTAGAACTTCTTACAATAAACCTTTTGACCGGAGAGTCAGAGGATGAACATTAATACCAATATAAAAATGATCGCTTTATGACCCTACCCAGAGAGGCGGGGTCCGGAGTGCAAGAAGTGAGTTGCTTCGCCGGAGAGCGACAGGATCGACTCACTTAAGCGCTGTTTCCCCTTCACCGGAGAGTGACAGGATGTGATCCAGCAAGAGCCCGGAGAGGCTATGATCGGTCTCGAACGACCAAGACATCGCTTAATGTTCAGATACATTGAACCGGAGTGCAAGAAGTGAGTTGCTTCGCCGGAGAGCGACAGGATCGACTCACTTAAGTGCTGTTTCCCCTTTACCGGAGAGAAACAGGATGGGATCCAGCAAGAGCCCGGAGAGGCTATGATCGGCCCAGAACGACCATGACATCGCTATACGTCCTAACCAGGACCAGAGTGCAAGGGATAGAAGGCAACGCCAGAGTGCAATAGGATCTTTCTATTCAATCACTAAGTCTAGAATGGACTTAGTAAGGGTTCAGAGTAGCCATTAATAGTCCGGAGAGACTACGGAACTTCATTCTCAACTTCTACAGAAAGAATGAAGGCTGATTCGGCTTCGAACAGCCATAAACTTGATTGATAATACTGCAGCTATGAATGAAACGTGAATTTACTACACCCAATTTAAGACTGTTCAAAGCATACCTTTTACGAAAATGCATGTTTTGGGAGGCAAAGTGTTATCCCAACTTTTGGCAAAGTTGAAATATCCAAAATTTACTGAGAATCAATGATTATTATTCTTGAGTATTAACTATGTACTGCAGGATAACCATGGATATCGATGAATTTTGGCCGAGTCCAGATTGAGCTACAATTGATAGGACATGACGAGAAAGATCATTGAAGTCCGCATTTCAAATTTCAAGTCAATCCGAGTTCGTATGCTCAAGTTATGATGGATTCAAATTGAGGGAAGTAAACCTTGCTCGGTTCGAATCGATAGGGTACTCCCTAGTTCGAATCGATGGACTTCGCATCCATCGGTTCGACTCCACTTCGAATCCATCATCCATGCATTGATTCGAACCCATGAACTAAACCTTGCTTCGACTCCATCGAGCAAGCCTTAGTTCGGATCCATCCAGACCACCTAGCTTCGAATCCATGATGCTACCTCTCTTCGTATCCCTCAAGGTTAAAGAGTTCGAATCCATGGAGTTGCTATACTTCGAACCCATCCTGCACCTTGCCTCGAATCCATTCCCTCAAGTCCATCAAAGAAGGGTCCCTCGAATCCACGCAACTGAGGGAGCTCCGACTCCATTCCCTGCTTGCCTTCGAATCCCCATGTTGAAGCAACTTCGAATCGATCCACAGTCACATATTTGGATTGATTCGAATGAGAACCGGTTCCATCGATTCGAAGGTAGCGAACCTTCGAATCCAACACCTCGAATCCATCAAGTAAACGCGGCTAAAACCCCGAAGTCGACCCAATCAACTCGGCGAAAAATGTGGATCGACTCGAAGAATGCGTGCCACGTCACCCTACTAACGCGCACTTGGATCGATTCGAATCGATCGATTCGAGCGAAGCGAAAAGTCTAGGAAACACCATTTCGAACCGATCATAACTCTCAGTCCATTGATCCAAATCCCATGAAATTTTTACAGGAGTTCGCCTACGTGTTGAAGAACTTTCACGCCAAGTTTCATCACGATTGGACACTTTTTTGATCGATTCGAACCAAGGGTCGAATCGATCCCAATGTGGGCCCGGATCTCCAGGTTTCGGCCATGTGGGCGCCCTCACGTGCCAGAAGCGGTCTTCCCGGATTTTAGGAGAAATATCAGCCTCCAACGCCTATAAATAGAACCCCAGGTCATTCAGAAAAGGGATATCTTTCGCTCTTTCTTTCTCACTGGATCTGGAATCTGAAGCACCGAGACTCTACCAGATTCTGCTTTGCACTTCACGACTACCGTTGTACTCGAGTTTCAGAGCTATAATCCATTGTAATCCGCTGTAATCAATTGTAATCAGCGAAGAACATCAATAAAAGTGAAAACCTTTGAAGTGGACGTAGGCCGGAGATAGCCGAACCACTATAAATCGTGTGTTCTTGTTCATAATTTCTGTTTTGCTTCGTGTTGCTTGCTTAGATCTGTGATTTGTGTTTGAATATTGTTGATTTACATTCATACACTGGTGCTTTCACAATCCTTGGGATTTGTGATCAATTTTGGCGCAAAAAGTCTGAATTGAATGATATCTATTGATGATATGTTGTGACATTCTATATTGGATATATTTATGATAAATGTGTGATATTTATCTGTGTTAATGCTGTGTGAATTCAAGTATTGAATTGTATTGAATTGAATTGAATTGAATTGAATTGTTTAAACCTTTAAACAACTTGGCCTTTAAGACACGTTTGGTTCGATAAGACCGGGATCGAGTATCAAATTTGATTATCCGAAAACCACATCGATCCAAGTTAAACGTTAGGTCGTGAATTCAAGTGAAGATCGAGTTGAAGACTCGAGGTGCAAGAACTATCTATGGTTAAAAACTCTGAGGGTGATTCCTATACGAGTATAACGGAGATGGTACTTTCAGGTTAGAGATGGAGTTTTCAGAGTGCAAGGGTTATTGCCGTTAACTCTGAGGGTGATTCCAAAATGAGTGTAACGAAATAATGCCTTCAATTTCGTTCGAACCCGGAATGAACTTGTATGGATTGAATGCTTTCAGAACAACGTCAGGTGGACGATGAGCATTCTAAGATTGATGTGTTCTATAAAGGTAATCGTAGCCTCAAGCATCATAAACCGGGAATGGATAAAACAGGGGAGGTGCAGCAAGGCTAAGTGGTCATGCCTAAGTAGGACGAGATTTACCCCTGTCTAGATGTCCCTTTTTATTCGGCTGTTTGGGCAGTTGCTAGCTAGAACCGCCGGGGTTTTCTTGTTCAGAACTGTTCAGTAAGGAATGGTTTCGGCTTTGTGTTGCAGTGGATTGGGGGTGATCCTCGATACGGTGATCTAGGCCACGTACTGTGACGGGCGGTACCCCAGTAGCCCTGCCATTGATGGAAACTCGTTCTTCCTACGTGCCCTTACGGTTTTGATTGTATTACCCACTTTTGTGGCTAGTAGCTGGAATTTAATGAATGTAACAATTTCGGCTATTTTCTATTTACTTGAAACCCCTAGACCCTACTAAAATATCACTAGATTTCCTATCAAATGTTTTGGTTAGCGTAAGGTAAAAACTTACCCATGTTTATGCGTGGGGAGTCTTATGTGATACCTTTTGTTTTCAAAGGTTTTTAAAAGTTAAGCAACTTTAACCCGTTTACTCAAACCAGACCCATGTCTGACCCGGAGTTTATTCTGTTTTTCTTAAACTCTTGGGTACTCAAATTTTTACGAGTAGCCAAGGGATTATGGTCTGCTTTGACGAATACTGAAGGAGATATGGAGCAGGAGGCTTCAGCGTTTGTAGTTATATTGTGTTTCCGCTGTGATGCATCTCTGTGATGTATGTGTTGTATTAGAATTGTATAATAGACAGACTTTTATAACTGTCTATTTTGTGTTGTTGTATCTGTGTAACTCTGATATGTAATAGACTATGTAATATCTATGTTATATATTATATTTTGTTCCATTCTGCTGTGAGATTCTGATATTGTTGAGTTCTTTTCTTCTATCTATTCTATTTCTACCTCTTTCTTTCTTAAAGATGATGCGTCTTTCTGTGGAGAAAGGCGGGTCGTCACACTTGGTATCAGATTATAGGTTGAGATAATACCTAGGCTCTAGAGTGGTGTCTATCTTGAGAGCGCGTATTTGTAATTTTTAATTATATACTTATATAAATTTGTTGGGTATCTGTTCGGATTTCCAACATGTGTTCTAAAGGAGTCTCATCTCTCTCTTTGTTTAGTTGACCCTTCTACCTTTGTATCAAGCCCTATAGATGGAATAACCAAGATAGATCAGATCTGTAGAGGCTTAAGATTTTCTTGTCTTCCCCATAGTTTTTCTGGAGACCTTTTTATTTGATTTAAAGGGGTTTTGATCTTGTTTTTGATTTTGGGTTGGTTGGATGGTATTGGACTATTTTGATGGTGAAGCAAGGATTGTATCTTTGGAAGCTGAGTTGGGAAGAATCGCAAAAGTGACTTGCGATGATGCCAGAGTTCTTTTAAAGTCATCTTCTGCATGGAGTGAGGCATCTCCAGAAGGTGTAGAGTCCATTGAGGTGGTCAGTAATTTTCCGAATGTTTCGAGGGAGTAGAGGTTTTCCTCATCGAGAGATAGAGATTTGGATCGTCCTAGTTTCGGAAGCAGTGCCTGTTGTACAGCCCAGTTTTTCCCAGTTGGAGATCAGCTGTTGTCTTTGTGGCCTAGACTGATAAATCTTTTGAGATTCTGTGTGGATTTGATGAATCGAGTTTTTGGGATGTGTGGTATAAGTTGTTCTTGTGTTCATCAATGTTTTTCTTGTCTACTCTAAGTCTGAAGAGGAGCGCAAGTGGCATTTAGAGTTAGTGTTAGAGGCTTTAAGGAAGCATTTTGTTTTGGTGATGGTATTTCTGTAGATCCAGCCTGGACAGCTACTATTCAGGAGAAGAAGCAACCACATTTTTCTGGTTTGGCAGAATTCTACAGGAAATATTAGTGGATCCGAGTGTGAAGAGATTTTCTTGGATTGAAGGCAAGGCTGACTAGTGTGCCTGTTCTAGCTATCTCTAATGGCAAGAATAAGTTTGAGATCTGCTCGGACGTTTGTGTGTGTCTGAGATGGATGAAGTAAGTCAAAGAATGGTCAGTGTTCCAGTTTTGAGATGTATGGTCAAGGGAACATTGAGGATCATCGAAACAGATTTGTGTTTCGAATTTTTAGATTTTGAAGCAAGAAGTTTTGGCTGGGAGTCATCGCTCCAGGTTGTGTCCAACCCAGGGTGTTCAGAGATATATGGATATGAAGAGAATCTTTTGGTGGCCAAGTACGAAGAAGGATGTAGCTGCTTTCATCTTTGGATGTGCAATCTGTCAGCAGATGTTGGTGACCAACAGAAACCGCCGGTTTGTTGCAACTTTTGGAAGTTCCAGTGGGAAGTGATTTCTTTGGATTTCTTCGACAGTTTGATAAGGACCAAAAAGGGAAATAAAGGAATATGGGTGATTGTGAATTGGTTAACCAAGAACTCCCATCTTATTTTGGTTAAGGCAATCTGTTCTGTAGCATCTTTGGCTGAATTTTCTTGAGAGTTTGCTTAATGTTCCAGTCAGCATTGTTAGCAATTATGATCTTATCTTCTCCAGCTAGTTTCGGGAGGCTTATGATCAGCTTGGGGTTCGAGGTTAAATTTGGGTACAACTTATCATTCTCAGACCAACGGAAAGACTGAACCAAATCTTAGAAGATTTGAGTGAGCTTGTGTTTAGATTTTTATGGATGTTGGGAGGATCATCAGCATTTATGGAATTCTCATATAGTTATCAGATGAGTATCTAGATGTCATCCTGTGAAGCTTTGTTTAGAAGACCTTGTAGATTTCCATTCTGTGGAGTAGAGTTGGGAGATCGTCTGGTTCTTGGTCCAGTTTTGATCTGTGAGGTATCTGCGATGGTGGAGCTTATCAAGAGAAGATTAGTGTCGTAGACTTCAGGATTGAATTGCCAGTTTGGATGGCTGGAATTCACATTATTTTTCATGTATCTCATCTGAGGAAATACGTGAACGATCTACCTTTTGTTGTGGAGTTAGGATTTCAGAGTTTGTCTTAGGAAACTCTGAGTAGTTTTTGGAAGACTTAACTGGATCTATGTCCGGATAGCTAGGATTGTTTGATCTAATAAATTATTTGTTTAAAATTGTTTGTTTGGATGGATTTTTGTTGGTTGATAGTGAATGGTTGATCGGAAATAAAAGTTTTTGGATTATCTTTGTTTTAAATATCGAGGACGAAATTCTTTTAAGTGGGGAGGAATGTAATATCCCGGAATTTCGGGGAATTTAAAATGTGATAATCCCTTAATTAAATCAGTTAAAATTGATAAAATTGTTATCTTCAAGTATAAATAACCAAAATAAAATTTATGTGATGTTTTTAAATTTAGAGATAAATTGATTTTAAATGGAATAATTATTTAATTTGTGTTATTTTATAAATTTGATTTTGATATGATAAACATTTCAATTTAATAAGTGCTGTTTAAATAGATATTCATTTAAAAGTTGACTTTAAAATAAGAATTTAATATTTCTAAATTTAATAGTGTATTTGTTTAATTTAATATAGATATATTTGATTTGATCTTAAATTGAAGTTTAAATTCAATTTGAATTTGAAATTTGAAATTTTGAATTGAAATTTGAAATTTAAAAAGAATTTATATCTTGAAAATAATTTTTTATATAAAAGGATTTATGAATAACAATTTTATTTCAAAAATAAATTTTGTTTTATATTAATTTAAAACAAAAGGATTTTATTTATATAAATTTGGAAAATATTTGTTTAACGGTAAATAAATGGAAAAAGCATTTAAATTAGCATTTAAAATGGATCAAATAATTTTATATGATTTTATTAAGAATATAATTGGTTTTTATTTGATTTTCTTTTAAAAGTTTTATTTTTATAAGATAAGAAAAGGCATTTATAAATTTACAAAAGCATATATATATTAGGAAATTTAATAATAAAGGCTTTTAAAATCATTTAAAAATAATTTAAAAATAAGGAATGACATATGTTCATATCTAAAACTCATTGAATACATGTGTTATGAGTTAAACAATGGTTTTTGACAAATGTAAGAAGATTTAACAAGTGTCCTTATTTGTTTTTCTTTTTCTTTAATTTTGTTAAACCATAAATTTTATCATATAAAACTTCCATTCTTTCTTTCTTCATTCTTTTTTTTGAATTCAAACAAGTAATCAATGGCCATAATATGAAAATATTTCCTCAAGAAAAACTCAATCTGAAATATTCTCATATGTAAACCAGAAAATTAAAACCCTGTAACTTCAAGCCTGAAACAATATTCAAATCCTCAAGTTCAAAAACCTGTAGCATTATTTCCAACTGCAAGCATTTCCAGAACCTGTAACCATTTTTATCAAAACAATTTCAAAACCTGAAATGTTTATCTTCAACCTGAAGTTCATTCCTCAAAAAAAGATAATCAACTCTGTAATCCTCTATTATCAAAGCATTTTCAAAGGCCTGAAAAACTTCTTTTATCAAAAGCCTGAAACTAGAATTATTTTCAAAGCCTGTGGAAGCATTAAAAAAAGAGAGAGAAAGCTTGAAAACTTTCTGTTATCGAAAACCTGGAAACAACAAATTTTCAAAGTCTTGAGCCATCATCATCTTGTTCCTGTACAGTCAGGCATTTCAGCTTCAAATGTTCAAGCTTCAAAGAATTTCATTCTTAAGTCAAGTAACATAAGTTTCAGGAATCATGCAACAACAGTTTTCAAATCTGAAAAAAAAGGGCTTTAGTTTTTTCCATTCCAGTATCTAAAAACTCTTCGCAAATTCAAGAGGTGAGTAAACATCTAGATTTAAATTTTAAGTAGGTTAATATTGTTGCTTAAGTAATTGTTGTGATAATGATGATTGCTTGTGGTATTACTGCATATATATATATATATATATATATATATATGAATGTGTTAATGTGTGTGCATGTTAGTTTCTTTCTGTTTTTGAACTACAGAGTATAAAATAAATTCAAAACCAGTTAGTTACTCCTCTGGTTCGTTTTATGTTGAGATGTTTAAAAAAAAATTGTTTAAAACAACAATATTAAAATTTTAAAAATATGAAAAGCAAGAATTGATAATGATTCCTGCATGTGTAGATAGTAGTACAAAAGTTGTAGTAATGAATGCATTTGAATCTGCATAACTTGAAATTGTGCTTCTTTGTTCATACCTGATTACAGAGGAAAAAAACCAAAATTCAAAAAAATCCCATCTAAACACTTTGCAGTTTTGGGTTTTTAAACAAATTAGTCAAGTTTAAACTCCATCTAGATTATGAAAACAAGTTAAGTAATTTAAGTTTAGAATTTCCTGTAAACAAGAAAAATACAGTGGTAACTTGAATAATGTAATAAATAAAATATTGAGTTATATTGATTCAGGTATATATCTCGAATCATCATTTAAAATTATGATTTTCAAAACAAAAATCCAAATTTTTAATATTGGAATGAATGTGAATTTTGGGGTTTTCCGAAAAATGGGTTTTGGGTGATTTCTGGAGGCTGGAGCATTTGGGGTGGTCGAAATTGCTACTGGAGATGAAGGAGGTAATGGGGGTTCAGGCAAAAATGGTGGTTGAGGCTATAGAGGGCTGTGGTGTCGGCAATGGTCGAGAATGGGTTTTTAAACCCTAGTATAGTTGAAGCTTGAGTTTGTGGTCTGTGCTTTGTCTCAGGGTGATCGAGCGTGGCGAAACACAAGGAATGGGTGGCGCAGGGGTTCGGTAGGGTATGGCCAGAGTGGTTTAACCTCTGGTGGTCGGAGCATTGGGGACGAAGTAATTTTGCTGAAGGTCGTTTTGGGTTCAGGTCCATCAGAGATGCTCGATTTCAATTCGAGGCGCGTGTGAGCGTTTGGGTGGTCGTTTTGTGTTGTAGTGATGATGTGTGACGTGCCGAAGGACGCGGCGATGGTCTGAGTAGCCTCAGGTGGTGGTGCATGTGCACGTATTGGTGGTGTGTGTCAGTGATTCTGGCTCGTGGGATTGCTCGAAGTCGTGTTCGAGAATTTGGATGAAAAGCTCGAGTTTGTTTTTGAGTTGATTGGGGTGATAGCCCGTAGTTTTTGTTAAACTTAAAATTTAGTACAAGTTTTAAGAAAATGGGAAGTAAGGGAACAACTCGGGTTTGACCCGAGTAAGCTTCACGTTTGACCCGAAGCAGAGAGTATTAAACAGTTTAAAGATTTTAAAAGTTTTAAAAACTTTTTTTTTTGAAATTTAAAAAAATGGTTTAAAACTCTTATATAAGTTACTTGATGTTTTAAATTTTTCTTAAACATTTTTAAAAAAAATTGAAGTTTGATAAATTTAAACTTTGTTAAGAAATTTTAAAGTGATTTTAAATCGAGTTTTGAAAGTAATTTTAAAAGTTTATATAAAGGACAAGTTTTTAAATTCAAAGTTGTAAATAGTTTTTAAAACTATTAATTGATAAATGTTTAAGCTATTTAAAATTATGTTTTGATAACTTTAAATTTTAAAGATAAATGATTATTTATATTAAAGCTTAATTAATGATTTAATTAAGATAATTTTAAAGATAAATGGGTAATTATGTTAATGCTAATAAGGATATTAAAATGATAATGTTTTATCTTAATTAAGGTTTTAATATCTTAATTTTGATTAAGTTAATTAAAGAAATTAAGTTTAATTAATTAGTTTATAAGTATAAAGGATTGATTAAGAAATTGATTAAGGAAAATAATTTACTTGATTAATAAATGATTAAGGATTAAAAGTTAATTAATTTAAAGGTTAATTAATTTGTAATTGAAGATCATTAATTAGAATTATTAATTAATGATTAAAGATTGATTAATTAAGTAATTAAGATTGGTAAATCAAGTGATTAATGAGTAATTAATTAAATAATTAAAAGTTACTCGATTTGTAATTAAGAAATGCTTAATTTGTAATTAAATTTATTAATTAATAATTAAGGTTTTATTAATTAATAATTAAAGAATTAATCCGTAATTACGGATTAATTAAGAAGTTGTTAAATGGTAATTACTTGATTAATCAAATGTGATTAAGGATTAATCAAATGTGATTAAGGATTAATCAAATGGTAATTAAGGATTGATTAACTGCTAATTAAGGATAGGTTAACAGTTAATTAAGGATTAATCAAACGATTGATTAACTACTAATTAAGGATAGATTAACAGTTAATTAAGGATTAATCAAATGGTTAATCAACTGGTAATTAAGGAGTAATTAATTTGTAATTAATTTGTTAATTAATAATTAATAATTAGGTTTATTAATTAATAATTTAGAGATAATTAATTAGTTAATTAATGGTTAATTAATTAATTATAAAAAGTAATTATGGATTAATTAATTTGTATTAAGAAAATTGATTAATAATTAAGGTTATTAATCGATAGTTGATGGATAATTAATCAGTTAATAAAGGTTAATTAATTGGTTATGAAAGTAATTAAGGATTTATTACTTCGTATTGAAGGAGATTTATTAATAATTGTGGTTTATTAATTGATAATTAAAGGATAATTAATCTAGGATTAGGATTGATTAATTGATTAATTGAGTTAATCAAGGAGGGATTAATTAATTAAGGTTAGTAATTAATTAATGGTTGTATAAGCAAGATTAAATGATTAATTCTTAAGGGATTAATTTAATTCAAGTAATTAAATTAATTATGATATGAATTGAAGATGCTTATGGATGATTGTTTATTTAATGTCTGAATTGGATGATATCTATTGATGATATGTTGTGACAATCTTATTGGATATATTTATGATAAATGTGTGATATTTATCTGTGTTAATGCTGTGTGAATTCAAGTATTGAATTGTATTGAATTGAATTGAATTGTTTAAACCTTTAAACAACATTGCCTTTAAGACACGTTTGGTTGGATGAGACCGGGATCGGGTATCAAATTTGATTATCCGAAAACCACATCGATCGAAGTTAAATGTTAGGTCGTGAATTCAAGTGAAGATCGAGTTGAAGATTCGAGGTGTAAGAACTATCTGTCGTTAAAAATTCTGAGGGTGATTCCAATACGAGTATAATGGAGATGGTACTTTTAGGTTCGAGATGGAGTTTTCAGAGTGCAAGGGTTATTGTCGTTAACTCTGAGGATGATTCCAAAATGAGTGTAACTAAATAATGCCTTCGGTTTCGTTCGAACCCGGAACGAACTTGTATGGATTGAATGCTTTCAGAACATTGTCAGGTGGACGATGAGCATTCTAAGATTTATGTGTTCTATAAAGGTAATCGTAGCCTCAAGCCTTATCAACCGGAAATGGCTAAACCAGGGGAGGTGCAGCAAGGCTAAGTGGGTCATGCCCAAGTAGGATGAGATTTACCCCTGTCTAGATGTCCCTTTTTATTCGGCTGTATGGGCGGTTGCTGGCTAGAACCGCCGGGGTTGTCTTGTTCGGAACCGTTCAGTAAGGAATGGTTCCCGCTTTGTGTTGCAGGGGATTGGAAGTGATCCTCGATACGGTGATCTAGGCCACGTACTGTGACGAGCGGTACCCCAGTAGCCCTGTCATTGATGAAAACCCATTCTTCCTACGTGCCTTTACGGTTTTGATTGTATTACCCACTTTTGTGGCTAATAGCTAGAATTTAATGAATGTAACAATTTCGGCTATTTTCTATTTACTTGAAAAGCCTAGACCCTATTATAATATCACTGGATTTCCTATCAAATGTTTTGGTTAGCGTAAGGTAAAAACTTACCCATGTTTATGTGTGAGGAGTCTTATGTGATACCTTTTGTTTTCAAAGTTTTTAAAAGTTAAGCAACTTTAACCCGTTTTCTCACACCAAACCCATGTCTGAGCCGGAGTTTATTCTGTTTTTCTTAAACTCTTGGGTACTCAAATTTTTACGAGTAGCCAAGGGATTCAGGTCTGCTTTGACGAATACTGGAGGAGATATGGAGCAAGAGGCTTCAGCGTTTGTAGTTATATTGTGTTTCCGCTGTGATGCATCTCTGTGATGTATGTGTTGTATTAGAGTTGTATAATAGACAGACTTTTATAACCGTCTATTTTGTGTTTTTGTATCTATGTAACTCTGATATGTAATAGACTATGTAATATCTATGTTATATATTATATTTTGTTCCATTCCGCTGTGAGATTCTGATATTGTTGAGTTCTTTTCTTCTATCTATTCTATTTCTACCTCTTTCTTTCTTAAAGATGATGCGTCTTTCTGTGGAGAAAGTGGGGTCGTCACACTTGGTATCAGAGCATAGGTTGAGATAATACCTAGGCTCTAGAGTGGCGTGTATCTTAAGATTGTGTATTTGTAATTTTTAATTATATGCTTATATAAATTGTTGGGTATCTGTTCGGATTTCCAACATGTGTTCCAAAGGAGTCTCATCTCTCTCTTTGTTTAGTCGACCCTCCTACCTTTGTATCAATCCCTATAGATGGTATAACCAAGATAGATCAGATCTGTAGTGGCTTAATATTTTCTTATCTTCCCCATAGTTTTTCTGGAGACCTTTTTACTTGATTTAAAAGGGTTTTGATCTTGTTTTGGATTTGGGTTGGTTGGATGGTATTGGACTATTTTGATGGTGAAGCAAGGATTGTATCTTTGGAAGCTGAGTTGGGAAGAATCACAAAAGTGACTTGCGATGATGCCAGAGTTCTTTTAAAGTCATCTTCTGCATGGAGTGAGGCATCTTCAGAAGGTGTAGAGTCCATTGAGGTGGTCAGTAATTTTTCGAATGTTCCGAGGGAGCAGAGGTTTTCCTCATCGAGAGATAGAGATTTGGATTGTCCTAGTTTCGGAAGAAATGCCTTTTGTACAGCCCAGTTTTTCCCAGTTGGAGTTCAGCGGTTGTCTTCGTGGCCTAGACTGATAAGTCTTTTGGGATTCTGTGTGGATTTGATGAATCGAGTTTTTGGGATGTGTGGTATAAGTTGTTCTTGTGTTCATCAATGTTTTCCTTGTCTACTCCAAGTCTGAAAAGGAGCGCAAGTGGCATTTGGAGTTAGTGTTAGAGGCTTTGAGGAAGCATTTTGTTTTGGTGATGGTATTTCTGTAGATCCAGCCTGGATAGCTACTATTCAGGAGAAGAACCAACCATATTTTTCTGGTTTAGCAGAATTCTACAGGAAATATTAGTGGACACGAGTGTGAAGAGATTTTCTTAGATTGAAGGCAAGGCTGACTAGTTTGCCTGTTCCAGCTATCTCTGATGGCAAGAATAAGTTTGAGATCTGCTCGGACATTTGTGTGTATTTGAGATAGATGAAGTGAGTCAAAGATTGGTCAGTGTTCTAGTTTTGAGATGTATGGTCAAGGGAACATTGAGGATCATCGAAAAGGATTTGTGTTTCGAATTTTTAGATTTTGAAGCAAGAAGTTTTGGCTGGGAGTCATCGCTCCAGGTTGTGTCCAACCCAGGGCGTCTAGAGATATATGGATATGATGAGAATCTTTTGGTGGCCAAGTATGAAGAAGGATGTAGCTGCTTTCATCTTTGGATGTGCAATCTGTCGGCAGATGTTGGTGACCAACAGAAACCGCCGGTTTGTTGCAACTTTTGGAAGTTTTAGTGGGAAGTGATTTCTTTGGATTTCTTCGACAGTTTGCCAAGGACCAAAAGGGGAAATAAAGGAATATGGGTGATTGTGAATTGGTTAACCAAGAACGCCCATCTTATTCTGGTTAAGGCAATCCGTTCTGTAGCATCTTTGGCTGAGTTTTCTTGAGAGTTTGTCTGACTGCTTGATGTTCTAGTCAGCATTGTTAGCAATTGTGATCTTATCTTCTCCAGCTAGTTTCGGGAGGCTTATGATCAGCTTGGGGTTCGAGATTAAATTTGGGCACAGCTTATCATTCCCAGACCAACGGAAAGGCTGAACCAAATCTTAGAAGATTTGAGTGAGCTTGTGTTTTGGATTTTTATGGATGTTGGGAGGATCATCTGCATTTATGGAATTCTCATATAATTATCAGACGAGTATCTAGATGGCATCCTGTGAAGCTTTGTTTAGAAGACCTTGTAGATTTCCTATGTGAAGTAGAGTTGGGAGATCGTCTGGTTCTTGGTCCAGTTTTGATCTGTGAGGTATCTGCGATGGTGGAGCTTATCAGGAGAAGATTAGTGTCGTAGTCTTCAGGAGTGAATTGCTAGTTTGGATGGCTAGAATTCACATTATTTTTCACGTATGTACCTTATCTGAGGAAATACGTGAACGATCTATCTTTTGTCGTGGAGCTAGGATTTCAGAGTTTGTCTTGGGAAACTTTGAATAGTTTTTGGAAGACTTATCTGGATCTATGTCCGGATAGCAAGGATTGTTTGATCTAGTAAATTGTTTGTTTAAAATTGTTTGTTTGGATGGATTGTTGTTGGTTGATAGTGAAAGGTTGATAGGAAGGTTAAAATGAAATAAAAGGTTTTGGATTATCTTTGTTTTAAATTTCGAGAACTAAATTCTTTTAAGGGGGGAGGAATGTAATATCCCGGAATTTCGAGGAATTTAAAATGTGATAATCCCTTAATTAAATCATTTAAAATTGATAAAATTGTTATCTTCAAGTATAAATAACCAAAATAAAATTTATGTGAAGTTTTTAAATTTAGAGATAAATTGATTTTAAATGGAATAATTATTTAATTTGTGTAATTTTATAAATTTGATTTTGATACGCTAAACATTTCAATTTAATAAGTGTTGTTTAAATAGATATTCATTTAAAAGTTGACTTTAAAATAAGAATTTAATATTTCTAAATTTAATAGTGTATTTGTTTAATTTAATATAGACATATTTGATTTGATCTTAAATTGAAGTTTAAATTGAATTTGAATTTAAAACTTGAAATTTTGAATTGAAATTTGAAATTTAAAATGAATTTATATCTTGAAAATAATTTTGTATATAAAAGGATTTATGAATAAAGTTTTTGTTTCAAAAATAAAATTTGTTTTATATTAATTTAAAACAAAAGGATTTTATTTATATAAATTTGGAAAATATTTGTTTAATAGTAAATAAATGGAAAAAGCATTTAAATTAGCATTTAAAATGGATCAAATAATTTTATATGATTTTATTAAGAATATAATTGGTTTTTATTTCTTTTTTTTTAAGTTTTATTTTTATAAGATAAAAAAAGCATTTATGAATTTACAAAAGCATATATATATTAGGAAATTTAATAATAAAGGCTTTTAAAATCATTTAAAAATAATTTAAAAATAAGGAATGACATGTGTTCATTTCTAAAACTCATTGACTACATGTGTTATGAGTTAAACAATGGTTTTTGACAAATGTAAGAAAATTTAACAAGTGTCCTTATTTGTTTTTCTTTTTCTTTAATTTTGTTAAACCATAAATTTTATCATATAAAACTTCCATTCTTTCTTTCTTCATTCTTTTTTTTTGAATTCAAACAAGTAATCAATGGCCATAATCTGAAAATGTTTCCTCAAGAAAAACTCAATCTGAAATATTCTCATATGCAAACCAGAAAATCAAAACCCTGTAACTTCAAGCCTGAAACAATATTCAAATCCTCAAGTTCAAAAACCTGTAGCATTCTTTCCAACCGCAAGCATTTCCAGAACCTGTAACCATTTTTATCAAAACAATTTCAAAACCTGAAATGTTTATCTTCAACCTGAAGTTCATTCCTCAAACAAAGATAATCAACTCTGTAATCCTCTATTATCAAAGCATTTTCAAAGGCCTGAAAAACTTCTTTTATCAAAAGCCTGAAACTAGAATTATTTTCAAAGCCCGTGGAAGCACTAAAAAAAGTGAGAGAAAGCTTGAAAACTTTCTGTTATAGAAAACCTGGAAACAACAAATTTTCAAAGTCTTGAGCCATCATCATCTTGTTCCTGTACAGTCAGGCATTTCAGCTTCAAATGTTCAAGCTTCAAAGAATTTCATTCTTAAGTCAAGTAACATAAGTTTCAGGAATCATGCAATAACAGTTTTCAAATCTGAAAAAAAAGGGCTTTAGTTTTTTCCATTCCAGTTTCTAAAAACTCTTTGCAAATTCAAGAGGTGAGTAAACATCTAAATTTAAATTTTAAGTAGGTTAATATTGTTGCTTACGTAATTGCTGTGATAATGATGATTGTTTGTGGTATTACTGCATATATGTGTGTGTGTGTGTGTGTGTGTGTGTGTGTGTGTGTTAATGTGTGTGCATGTTAGTTTCTTTCTGTTTTTGAACTACAGAGTATAAAATAAATTCAAAACCAGTTAGTTACTCCTCTGGTTCGTTTTATGTTGAGATGTTTAAACAAAATTTGTTTAAAACAACAATATTTAAATTGTAAAAATATGAAAAGCAAGAATTGATAATGATTCATGCATGTGTAGATAGTAGTATAAAAATTGTAGTCATGAATGCATTTGAATCTGCATAACTTGAAATTGTGCTTCTCTGTTCATACCTGATTACAGAGAAAATAAACCAAAATTCAAAAAAAAATCCCATCTAAACACTTTGCAGTTTTGGGTTTTTAAACAAATTAGTCGAGTTTAAACTCCATCTAGATTATGAAAACAAGTTAAGTAATTTAAGTTTAGAATTTCCTGTAAACAAGAAAAATGCAGTGGTAACTTGAATAATGTAATAAATAAAATATTGAGTTACATTGATTCAGGTATATATCTCGAATCATCATTTAAAATTATGATTTTTAAAACAAAAATCCAAATTTTTAATATTGGAATGAATGTGAATTTTAGGGCTTTCTGAAAATGGGTTTTGGGTGATTTCTGGAGGCTGGAGCATTTGGGGTGGTCGGAATTGCTACTGGAGGTGGAGGAGGTAATGGGGGTTCAGGCACAAATGGTGGTTGAGGCTATAGAGGGCTGTGGTGTCGGCAATGGTTGAGAATGGGTTTTAAACCCTAGTTTAGTTGAAACTTGATTTTGTGGTATGTGCTTTGTCTCAGGGTGATCGAGCGTGGAGAAACTCAAGGAATGGGTGGCGCAGGGGTTCGGCAGGGTATGGCCAGAGTGATTTAACCTCTGGTGGTCGGAGTATTGGGGATGAAGCAATTTTGCTGAAGGTCGTTTTGGGTTCAGGTCCACCAGGGATGCTCGATTTCAATTCGAGGGGCTTGCGAGCGTTTGGTTGGTCGTTTTGTGTTGTAGTGATGATGTGTGACGTGCCGAAGGACGTGGTGATGCGGAGTAGCCTCAGGTGGTGGTGCATGTGCACGTATTGGTGGTGTGTGTCAGTGATTCTGGCTCATGGGATTGCTCGAAGTCGTGTTCGAGAATTTGGATGAAAAGCTCGAGTTTGTTTTTGAGTTGATTGGAGTGATAGCCTATAGTTTTTGTTAAACTTAAAATTTAGTACGAGTTTTAAGAAAATAGGAAGTAAGGGAACAACTCGGGTTTGACCCGAGTAAGCTTCGAGTTCGACCCGAAGCAGACAGTATTAAACAGTTTAAAGATTTTAAAAGTTTTAAAAACTTGATTTTTTGAAATTAAAAAAAAAATGGTTTAAAACTCTTATATAAGTTACTTGATGTTTTAAATGTTTTCTTAGACATTTTTTCTAAAAAAAATTGAAGTTTGTAAATTTAAACTTTGTTAAGAAATTTTAAAGCGATTTTAAATCGAGTTTTGAAAGTAATTTTAAAAGTTTATACATTTTCTCCCCCAAAGTTTAAATTTCTATGGCTCCAGGCGATTAGGCGATTGCGTTTTTTCCTAAAGTCTTCATCATCTTCGCATCCCTCTTCTCCGTCCCCCCTTCATGCCCACTTCCCCTTCGGTTCTTCCCTCCCCCTCATCTACTCGCTCTGGTCGCTGTTTTCGAAACATGGCATCTTATGACGTTGCTCGCCCTGACCTCCTCTCGTTGCTAGATTTCCCTCCCCTCTCTGAAATCATACGGTCTCCAACTTCCCCCGTTTGTTCGACTGAAGCTATTTCGGTTGCTTCCAGTCATGAGGCTATGAAATCATCTTCGTCTAATTCAGGTACTTCGATTCCTCCCCCTAGGTCCGGATCCATTATGAACGAAGTTAATAAACCCAGTTGCAATTTGGGTCTTCTTGAGATGGTTTCACTGGTTGTGAACAATGCATCTGATGTTGCTTGCTCTGTTGCTCCTTCGACATCAATTCCCTGCGCAGGTTTTGGTGATGCCAGTGGCACTTCATCTGTTCGACAGAATGCTAATGACAAGGTAGGACCTGTACCCACTGTTTTATCCCCTGGAGATAACTTGCACGCGGTCGCTCCTCACCGTGAAGTTCTGAGACCCTTTCCTGTGCCTGAGTGTCACCCTGCTGCACTTAACACGTCTGTTCCGAAACCATGGTCTTCCCTCTTTTCATCCAAGCCCCGTAATGCGGGTGTTTATGAACCAGTAGTTTTTGAGATCGTTGAGGAAAACGGAGTTATGATCCCTCCCCCCTGTGTAATGCAAGCTGGTATGGACTTTTGGTCTGGATACGTTGTTGGATTCTTTTTGGACCCTAAGCATCGTCTTCGTGATGTGGCTGCTGTTTGTCGAAGGGCTTGGAGACTTCATGGTGGTCTTAGAGTTAAGTTGGTTGATTCCTTGTACTACCTTCTGTTCTCCTCCCCTGAGGAACGAAGCCGTGTTCTTGAGTCCGAGCCTACGTTCTTTGATGGACAACCCTTCATTATAACACCCTGGTCTCCGACGGTTGCTACTGCTCGTGAACAAGTTTTATCCATCCCTGTTTGGGTTTATTTCTCTCAAATCCCCTCTGCTCTTCAACCGCTGCGTGGTTTGAATTGGTTAGCTTGCAATATTGGTAAATTGATTTGTTTTGACTCTAATACCGTCGCGCGAGATAAGCTTGTTTACGCCAAGGCTCTGATTGAGATTTCTCCCCATAGGCCGCTACCATCCTCCATTCCTGTCCAGCTTGCTGTTGGTCACGTGGTGGAAGTTCGTGTACGTTATGGTTGGGTCCCTGATATCTGTACCACCTGTCACTCTTTTGGCCATATTGCCTCTGCCTGCAAGCACTCTGCTGTCTCCGCTGCTGTGCCCAAGATCCCTCTACCTCGGCCTCCGCTTAGGAAATGGGTTCCCAAAGTCCAGCGTCCGGTTTCCCCAGTTCCTTCTGACGTATCGCCTGTTCTCCCTGCTGAGCCGGAGCTCTCTCTGCCTCTCGTTGATTGGGTTGAGCCTGAACATAGTTGGGTTGATCGGAGTACTCGTATGAGATTCAACCCTGTGGATAACTCCTTCTTTAGATTTGTTTCTGATAATCTTACGGACCTTCGGTGCCTTTACTACAGGATATCTGATAATTCCTTGGTTCTTGACTTGGATGGTAAGTTTGCTGAGACTAATTCTGAACTTCTAGCTGATACTGACTGGGATCGAGCTTATATTTACTCCTCTGACTCTGTCTGTTATGATCCTTCTCTTGTTACTCGTTTTCGCCCATTTTTTGGTCGTCATGGGAGTCGTTCTCTGGATCCTTCCCGGGATGATGATAGTGATGGTGATTCTTCCTCTCCGGAGGAGAACTAGTCTAGTAATTTATTTCTTGTAGCTGTGACTTGTCTGTCACACTCCTGTGCTGTTTTTTACTTTACTTACCTTCTTAGTAGTTAAGGTACTTCTACCTTACTCCTGTACTACAACTTTATTACGTGGTAATAAAAGTGGTCGGTCCACTATAAAACCGTCGGCCTTGCCAAAAAAAAAAAAATTTTAAAAGTTTATATTAAGGACAAGGTTTTAAATTCAAAGTTGAAAATAGTTTTTAAAACTATTAATTGATAAATGTTTAAGCTATTTAAAATTATCTTTTGATAACTTTAAATTTTAAAGATAAATGATTATTTATATTAAAGCTTAATTAATGATTTAATTAAGATAATTTTAAAGATAAATGGGTAATTATGTTAATGGTAATAAGGATATTAACAAGATAATGTTTTATCTTAATTAAGGTTTTAATATCTTAATTTTAATTAAGTTAATTAAAGAAATTAAGTTTAATTAATAAGTTTAAGTATAAAGGATTGATTAAGAAATTAATTAAGGAAAATAATTTACTTGATTAATAAATGATTAAGAATTAAAAGTTAGTTAATTTAAAGGTTAATTAATTTGTAATTGAAGATCATTAATTAGAATTATTAATTAATGATTAAAGATTAATTAATTAAGTAATTAAGATTGATAAATCAAGTGATTAATGAATAATTAATTAAGTAATTAAAAGTTACTTGATTTGTAATTAAGAAATGCTTAATTTGTAATTAAATTTATTAATTAATAATTAAGGTTTTATTAATTAACAATTAAAGAATTAATCCATAATTAAGGATTAATTAAGAAGTTGTTAAATGGTAATTACTTGATTAATCAAATGTGATTAAGGATTAATCAAACGGTAATTAAGGATTGATTAACTTCTAATTAAGGATAGGTTAACAGTTAATTAAGGATTAATCAAATGATTGATTAACTGCTAATTAAGGATAGGTTAACAGTTAATTAAAGATTAATCAAATGGTTAATCAACTGGTAATTAAGGAGTAATTAATTTGTAATTAAGTTGTTAATTAATAATTAATAATCAGGTTTATTAATTAATAATTTAGAGATAATTAATTAGTTAATTAATGGTTAATTAATTAATTACAAAAAGTAATTATGTATTAATTAGTTTGTGTTAAGAAATATTGATTAATAATTAAGGTTATTAATCGATAGTTGATGGATAATTAATCAGTTGATTAAAGGTTAATTAATTGGTTATGAAAGTAATTAAGGATTTAATACTTTGTATTGAAGGAGATTTATTAATAATTGAGGTTTATTAATTGATAATTAAAGGATAATTAATCTGGGGTTAGGAATTGATTAATTGAGTTAATCAAGGAGGGATTAATTAATTAAGGTTAGAAATTAATTAATGATTGTATAAGCAAGATTAAATGATTAATTCTTAAAGGATTACTTTAATTTAAGTAATTAAATTAATTATGATATGAATTGAAAATGCTTATGGATGATTGTTTATTGAATGCCTGAATTGGATGGTATCTATTGATGTATGTTGTGACATTCTATATTGGATATATTTATGATAAATGTGTGATATTTATCTGTGTTAATGCTGCGTGAATTCGAGTATTGAATTGTATTGAATTGAATTGAATTGAATTGAATTGAATTGTTTAAACCTTTAAACAACTTGGCCTTTAAGACACGTTTGGTTGGATGAGACCGGGATCGGGTATCAAATTTGATTATCCGAAAACCACATCGATCGAAGTTAAACGTTAGGTCGTGAATTCAGGTGAAGATCGAGTTGAAGACTCGAGGTGTAAGAACTATCTGTCGTTAAAAACTCTGAGGGTGACTCCAATACGAGTATAATGGAGATGGTACTTTCAGGTTCGAGATGGAGTTTTCTGAGTGCAAGGGTTATTGTCGTTAACTCTGAGGATGATTCCAAAATGAGTGTAACGAAATAATGCCTTCGGTTTCGTTCGAACCCGGAACGAACTTGTATGGATTGAATGCTTTCAGAACATCGTCAGGTGGACGATGAGCATTCTAAGATTGATGTGTTCTAAAGGTAATCGTAGCCTCAAGCCTCATCAACCGAGAATGGCTAAACCAGGGGAGGTGCAGAAAGGCTAAGTGGGTCATGCCCAAGTAGGATGAGATTTACCCCTGTCTAGATGTCCCTTTTTATTCGGCTGTGTGGGCGGTTGCTGGCTAGAACCGCCGGGGTTGTCTTGTTCGAAACTGTTTAGTAAGGAATGGTTCCGGCTTTGTGTTGCAGGGGATTGGGAGTAATCCTCGATACGGTGATCTAGGCCACGTACTATGACGGGCGGTACCCCAGTAGCCCTGCCATTGATGGAAACCCATTCTTCCTACGCGCCATTACGGTTTTGATGGTATTACCCACTTTTGTCGCTCGTAGCTGGAATTTAATGAATGTAATAATTTCGGCTATTTTTTATTTACTTGAAAACCCTAGACCCTATTATAATATCACTGGATTTCCTATCAAATGTTTTGGTTAGCGTAAGGTAAAACTTACCCACGTTTATGTGTGGGGAGTCTTACGTGATACCTTTTGTTTTCAAAGGTTTTTAAAAGTTAAGCAACTTTAACCCGTTTACTCACACCAAACCCATGTCTGAGCCGGAGTTTATTCTGTTTTTCTTAAACTCTTGGGTACTCAAATTTTTACGAGTAGCCAAGGGATTCAGGTCTGCTTTGACGAATACTGGAGGAGATATGGAGCAGGAGGCTTCAGTGTTTGTAGTTACATTGTGTTTCCGCTGTGATGCATCTCTGTGATGTATGTGTTGTATTAGAGTTGTACAATAGACAGACTTTTATAACTGTCTATTTTGTGTTGTTGTATCTGTGTAACTCTGATATGTAATAGACTATGTAATATCTATGTTATATATTATATTTTGTTCCATTCCGCTGTGAGATTGTGATATTGTTGAGTTCTTTTCTTCTATCTATTCTATTTCTACCTCTTTCTTTCTTAAAGATGATGCGTCTTTTTGTGGAGAAAGGCGGATCGTCACACTTAGAGTCATACCGACCCATATATGTTGATTAGGTGGCATCCTACTTTGATGGGGAAAATGTCTGAGGCATGGAAAATGAGGTGGAGATCTTCTGGATGAGATTTTAGGCTCCCGACCACTATAAATAGAGGGGTGTGGTTGATTTTTGGTATCTTTTGGCTCGTACTCTCCTTTCTCTAATTTCTTATAATCTCTGTCAAAGTTGTTGTAACATCCCAAATTTTAAGTAACATTCTTATGGAGATTTAATTAGATAATTAAATAGAATAATGTAAAGATTAGTGTGATAAGGGAATTGAGATTTGAAAATTAATTAGAGCCCATGCTTAACTAAATAAAAATTTAAAAGAACGAGTTTATCGAAAAGGTTTTATAAGTTAACTAATAAGAGAATAAGGAAAGATTATTATGGGGAATAGTTTACCATAACCCTTATCCCCTAAATCCTTATTCCCATTTTCACTTCATAAGTTCATGATTAAACCAAAGAGCTCAAGCCAACCATAACCTAGGGGAAAAAAGAGAGGAGATAAAGTTGATTAAAAGCTAAGGAATCAAGCAAGGAGAATTAAGCAAGGTCAAATTGTTCCTTATCCAAAGACAGGTGAATAATAATTAGAAACATCTCATTTTTTTTTCATGAACATTTGATTTTGTGTTTTATATTTAAATCCATTTTGATGATTTTAATGATGATATGCTTGGGTTATAAGCCATGTTTGTTTTAAAAAAGAATGTTTGATAAACGTTTGATTCGACTTTAAGGTTAAAATCGAATATATTGGATTTCAAATTCCACGAGGATTTAACATGTTATGTAAAATATTATTTTGGAGATGGGTTTAAATTTTCATAATTATCCAAGCTATGCATAATTTGCTATGAATTTTTGAAGGAAGAAATAAATAATTGGGTTTAAAATTTATATCGGCTATTATATAGAGGATTTTGGGTCTAAAATTTTTGTATGTTATATAACATATTAAAAGTGAATTATGATGATTTTTGGGAATTTTTCATAATTGGTTTACTATGGAAACTAAATTAATAAAGTTAAATGACTTAAATGTCTTAATTATTTTGCAAAGGGGAAGGGCTTCTTTGCTAATTATCTTTAATTATTTCTAAATGAATTTGGCAGTCTTTTAGAAAATATTTTTGCAAAGGTTATGGAAACCAATTACATTTTTACAACTTGGCAAGTTAGTTGAAAAGCATTTACATAAAATGGTAACAAAATAGTTTTATAAAGGTTATTGCTTCGCCACTTCCAGTAGCAACCTTTCGACCGCATACTTCCACCCCTAATCAAGTTGAAACCAATACACATGGTATCAATGCTTTGGTATGTAGTGGATTAGAGAAAGGCGGAAGGAGTAGAGTCGAAACCATGCTTTCGAAGGGGTCGAGACCATTTTAAATAGCTTTCGAAGGTCTTTGTTTTGCTTTCAAAAGTGACACTGCTTGCCTTGAGTTTAATGGATGCATTCAAAAGGGTTGAATTACTTTTATATAGATTTTGAAGGGGTTCCCGCCTTCTTGATTTAAAGGGTAGCTTTTGAATGAGTTGTTACGTTTTATGTCTTTAAAATGGAGCTTTCAAATGGGTAGTTTGAACCTAGTCGAAACCATACTGCCATCTTCATACCTTTCGAAAGGTTAAATGTTTTCAATGAGTTTGAAAGGCAATCCTTTGTTTTATAAATATGAAAGCCACTTCCCAATGCTCTCGAAAGGACTCCAGTAGCCAAATAAACTAATGGTTTCAAAGGAAATGGCTTCGAAAGGTGCATCGAAGCTACCCTTCCAATTGTTTTACTTAAAAGATTAAAGCTTTCGAAAGCATGATTCCGAAACCATCTGCTTTTCCTGAACTCTTTATTTGAAAGTTAATGGTTTCGAAACGGGTACTTTCTCTTGTATTCACTTTGTCCCAAAAGTTATATTTAAGATTAAACCCAATGGTTTCGAAAGAGGTACTTTCAAATGGTTTCGAAGCTATGCTTCAATAAGTTGGAAAGATATGCTTTAATATTTTCGAAAAGAAGGTTTTGACGCTTTCGGAAGAGATGTTTTAAAGTGTTTTGAAAGTTAAATGTTTTAAGTGTTTTGAAAAGAAGGTTTAAATGCTTTCGAAAGAGATATTCTAATGGTTTCAAGAGTAAAGGTTTAAGGTTTTGAAAGCCTTAGTTTTCAAAACAAAGTACCCATTCTCATTTTTAAAGGAAAACCCATGACAATATAAAAGATCTTTGAAATGGTTTTTAATTTTGGAGTTTTTAAAGAAGCTTTCCTTTATAAAAAATAACGGGTTAAAGGTATTAACCATGTTCCATTTGGAAATGATTTCAAGGATATTAAACCATAGATATTGGTATTATTAGGTTATTGTATGCGCTTCTTCTATAAAATATTCACTGTATAATGGATCCATTACTGTATTTTTGGGAGTAAGGCTAAAATAACCAGCTAGATTGTTCCTGAATGAATAGAGTTGCATCTAGGAGGTCAGGTAGACTAGAACATAGGATGTCCAAAGACAGATCAAGAAGTTGTCAGTTTAGACAGATTTATAGTAAACCCATAAATACTATGTTTCAAGAGAGTTATTGGCAGGGGACAATAGGTTCATAGAGATCTCTTGAAAACTATATCCGAATAAAGTTATTGACAGAATTCAATAGGTTCATAGTCAACACATGAAAACTATGATATAAGAAAAGTTATTGGAGATATCAATAGGGTCGGGGAGGACCCATGAAATAATTAAATAAAGTTATTGGCAGGGCTACTAGGTTCTTAGTGATCCTATGAAAACTATGAGACTGGGAAGATAGTCCATAAGCTTTAGACAGGTTATTAGTCAGCCAATGAAAACTAATAGGTTAATAGTGACCCTAGAAAGTATAACTGAGACAGATAGTCAAATGAATGGGGATGGGAAATCAAGGATATTTTGCTTGTTTACATATTATCATGATATTTCAAATTGCTACGCTTTAACCATTGTGGATGCAGGAGCACAGTGTATCGTTGTTATAAATTTGTATGCAAGATACTAGTAAGGTGAAAACCCATTTCGCCAAGCGGCGTAGTCCTACTAGATATCTAAATGGTTGGAGATGGTAGGTTATTATTTGTACCAGGCTTTATATCTAACTCGACGTTTATTTTTCCCCCTTAAACACTCAGGTGCTCAATTGATTTTGATTAGTTTGAGTTGATGATTTTAAGATTCTCCTTTAGATGAATAAGTTTTTGAAGACATGTAAGAGGCAAGCTAGCTAGTATGAGTTCTTTTTTATTTGATTCTGCTATGTTTTGATGTAAAGGAAAAGTTGTTTAACTGCCAATGTTTAGGCTCTGATCACCCAAGGGGGAATCTTGATATGTCTCTCTTGGCGTAGTTGTAATAATTATATTTACTCTTAACGTGGTTCTCGAATTTAGGATTACGTAATGAATTTGAAATATGATTCAAATGGAATTTGAAATTTGTTTAATGGTTTTAGAAAAATCATATCAATGAGTTTCTGTTATATCGATGTATCTAACATTACCACATTTGATCACCGAGAATTAATAACTATGGATGACTACAGCATCCGTAGCCGTTAGTTGTGCGCCTCCAAGTGGGGGATGTTACATGTTGCTATCATAGCATAAGTTTATGAAAACTTAAAAAAAAATCGATTTTAAAATGGTTTTTTGAAACATAACCTGATGAATCAGAAAATAAGATCGAGGTTTGGGTTAACGGTAGTAACATACTTGTAATTGATATATATATATATATATATATCAGTCTGTATGTATTCTTTCTCTCATAAACCGTTCTTCCGTATCTTACTAAGGTTCTTATGCAGATTTATGAGAAAGGAAAATATGGAGGCAGGAAACAAAAGAGGAAATCTCGGTGGAGGAAGCACTACAACAAATGGAATGCTCGACCCAACAGGAGAAACTAGGGTCGATGGGAAAATGCTAATCTAAATGCAAATGCCAACGTAGGTGGTGGAAATTCGCCAGTAGACATGGAGATGATGTATCAGTTCTTCATCAATCTGGTGCAATCAGCAGCTTCCGTAGGAGTAGCTGGGGGTAATGCTGGGAATGTTGGAGGAGCTAATCCCCTGGCTCCAGTTGGCAACAACTATGCTAAATTGAGCAGGGATTATAAAAGTCTTGGTGGAAAGTCAATTTTTGGAACGGAGGATGCTATAGAAGTGGAGAACTAGCTTTTTCATTATGAGAGAATCTTCTCTGACTTGGGGTTGAACAAAGAACAGGAAAGGAGACTTGCTTATAGACAGTTGCAGGGAGCAGCGCTTCATTGGTAGAACAGTGTTACTACTGGAGTTCCTGAGGAAGAGCTGACTTAGGTGGAATTTCGAAGGTGATTCGAGCAGAAATTTTTGTCTGAAGTTGCCAATTCAGCATTGTTGAGGAAGTTCATGGATTTGGCGCAAGGAGAGATGTCAGCGATTGAGTATGCCACGAAGTTTGATGAGTTATCCAAATATGGACATGTTACCATTGACACCATCATCAAGAGGACTGAGAAGTTTATTCGGGGATTGAGACCCAAGATTGCTAGGGCGACTCTACCATATCTTCATGATCCTATTATGTTGTTATGGAAAAGGCAATCTGATGTTAGGAGAAGCTTGTTACTTATAGGAAAGAGAAACAGGTTGAAACCCGGTGTTCTCTTGGCAAGAAGAGGAAGTTCTTCAAGAAGAAGGGGATCCAGAAGGGAGAAGCTGCCAAGAAGGCAAAGGCTAATCCGGTTTGCTTTAATTGTGTTAAGAAGGGTCATTATGCTCATGAATGCCAAACTGGCAAGGGGATGAAGGACATAGACAATAAGGGTGTGAAGTGCTTTAACTGTGACCAAGTTGGGAATTACAAGAATCGGTGTCCAGAACCAATCAGAGCGGACAAGGGAAAAGTCTTTGCTATTGGACCATCGTTTGCTAAGCCGCTTGCTGCTGAGAAAGGAAAGACCGTGATGGAAGGTACATTTTTGATTTGAATTATACCAGTTAGGGTAATATTTGACACTGATACATCGCACTCATTTTTATCTCGGTGTTTGGTCGATAGGTTATGTTTAGAACCCATGCACCTTGTTACTTCCTTAAGGGTTGCGAATCCGATTGGAGGGTATGCAACTGTGGGAACGAGATGTGACCAGTTAGCACTTGATTTGTTAGGTCATAAGTTTGTATGCAGTCTGTATGTTTTTGGTTTTGTAGACTTCGAAATCATTTTGGCATGGATTGGTTGGGTAAATATAAGGCTATGATATTTTGCCAGGATAGGGAAATATCGCTGAAACAACCTGATAGTAATAATCGAATTATATTGTGAATGAAGGATTCTGATCGGAGTGCTTGTGCTTTGGCTAGTGCAATGGAAGTAGAAGAAAAGTTAAGCCTGGTGCGAGTAGCAAGAGAATTTGTAGATGTTTTTTAGCCAGTTATAGGATTACCATAGAAATGAGCCAATGAGTTTTGGGTAGATCTTAAGCCAGGAGCTGATCCTGTAAGTAGACCGCCTAGCTGGTAGACACCGACCGAGACGAAGGAATTAAAGGTGCAGCCAGTGGATCTAAAAGGGAGAAATTTTCTTAGACCAAGCAGTTCGCATTGGGGTGCGGCCGCGGTGTTCGTGAAGAAATGGGATGGGTTGTTAAGGATGTGTATCGACTATCGTAAGTTGAGCGATAAGAAAATCAAGAATAAGCATCCTTTGTCGAGAATCGACGATTTATTAGATCAGTTGCGTTGATCCAAAGTATTTTCCCAATTGGGTTTAGCGACAGGTTTCCATCAGCTATGGGTGGCAGAGGACATTATTTCCATTGACAGTGCTGTGGACTAGGTATGGTTTATATGAGTGGTTAGTATTGGCATTTGGATTAATGAATGCACCAGCTTTCTTCGTGGATTTGATGAACCAAGTTTTCGGAGAGTACTTGGATAGGTTCGTATTGGTATTTCTAGATGACATTTTAGTACACACTAAAGATGAAAGAGAGCATGAAGATCATCCTAGTATAGTGCTTGAGACGCTAAGGGAGCATTCGCTGAAAGCGAAGTTTTCTAAGTGCTATTTCTAGAAGAAAGAGGTTAAGTTTCTTGGTCACATGATTTCGAAGAAGGGTTTGGCAGTTGATCCAGATAAGATCGAAGGTGCTAATAACTGAAAGAGACCAGAGATTGTGATTGAGATTAGAAGTTTTCTTGGACTTGCTAGTTATTACCAAAGATTCATTAAGGATTTCTCGCGGATAGCGGTGCCTTTGACTAAGCTAACCTGGAAGAATGTAAAGTTTATTTGGTTTGGAAAATGTGAGGAAGCATTTGTTGACCAATGCGCCTGTGTTAGTGGTTCAAGACCGAAACAAAAGTTTGGTGGTGTATACCGATGCATGTAGAACTGGATTAGGAGCTGTGTTGATGCAGAAGGGTAAAGTCATTGCTTATGCTTCATGGTAGCTTAGACCACATGAAGTGAGATACCCTACTCATGATTTTAAGTTAGCTGTGGTGATCTTCGCATTGAAGATATGGAGACATTATCTCTTAGAGGAGAGATTTGAGCTACATACAAATCTAAGTTCTTAAGATATTATTCTCTCAAAAGGAGTTGAATATGAGACAACAACTATGGCTGGAGTTTTTAGCAGCTTATGATTTTGGTATAGAGTATATGCCTAAAAAAGGAAATAAAGTAACAGATGCTCTTAGTAGGAAACATCAGAATGTGGTATTAGCCATGTTGGCAGAATGGAAAGATTTAGAACTTTGACTACTTGTAGTGTGCAGTTAAGATCGACTTGTTCTAGTCAGAGCACAGCCATGTTGTCCTATTTAGAAGTTCGACTAGTGTTGATCTAAAGGATTGCTTCTAAGCAGAAAGAGGATCCAATATTAGCAGAGAAGATTAGAAATCTTGAAGTTGGATCGGGGATCGATTGTTTAAAAGATTTTAGTCCTGATCAGAGGGGATATTTGAGAAAGAAGGGACAGTTGTGTGTTCCGAACATTGAGGACTTAAGGAAAGAAATTCTGAGAGAATGTCATCAATCCAAATCTATGATTCATCCTGGAGGAACCAATATGTATCAAGATATGAAGAGGAGCTTCTACTGAGAAGGTATAAAGAGGGATGTTGGTTTGTGGGTTAGGCAGTGTGCGAACTGTCAACAAGTGAAGGCCGAACATCAGAAGCCGAGTGGATTGCTTCAACCTTTGGGGATACTAGTTTGGAAATGGGATTCGATATCCATGGATTTATCGATGGATTTCCAAAGTCAAATCAAGGAAATGAAAGTACGTGGGTCATAGTGGACATGTTGACCAAGAGTGCCCACTTCATTCCTGTTAAGTCAACTAGGATGGCACCTGTTTTGGCTAAGTCATTCATGAAGAACATAGTTAGACTGCATGGAATTCCTAGTAGTATAGTTAGTGACAGAGATGCTTTGTTTACCATTAAATTCTGTAAGAGTCTACAGAACGTGTTAGGTACCGAGCTCAAGATGAGTACTGCGTATCACCATTAGATAGATGGGCAGAACGAGCGAGTTAATAAGGTAATCGAGGATTTGTTAAGAGCATGTGTGTTGGACTTTTGTGGATCTTGGGAAGATCGCCTACACTTAGTTAAGTTTTCCTATAATAACAGCTATCAGATTAGTATAGGAATGGCATATTTTTAAGCTTTGTATGGAAGGCCATGCAAATCACCAGCATGTTGGATGGAAACTAGAGAAAGGTTAGTCTTGGGTCCAAATCTGGTTAGAGAGGCGGCAGAGAAGATTGAGTTAATCTAAGAAAGGATAAATGAAGCTCAGTCTAGATAGAAGAGTTACATAGATAAGGGACGTAAAGATCTAGAACTCTTAGTTGGACATAGAGTTTTCAATAAGATACCACTGATGAAAGGTGTGGTACGATTCGGAAAGTTAGGGAAACTGACACCGAGATATGTTGGTCCATTCCTAGTTATAGAGAGGATCGGAAAGCTCGCGTACAGAGTAGAGTTGTCGGGCAGTATGGCAGGTGTCCATAATGTGTCTCATGTATCTCATCTTCGCAAGTATATGCATGATCCAGAGACTACTATTTCTCTGATAGAGTTGGAAGATTTGATAGTAGGACCGAATTTGACTTTTGTTAGACTACTAATTTGGGTCATAGCGAGAGATGGGAAGAGGTTAAGAAACAAGGCAGTCAAATTGGTGAAAGTTTAGTGGTGAGACAACGAGAAGGACTGTACTTGGAAAACAGAAGACAAGATTAGAGATACTTATCCTGATCTTATGTGAGGGTATGTTCTATATTTTCTTTATATAGACTGTCGCTGGTCAGGAAGGCTAGTATGGTAGTTAGGAGATATTACATATAATAGCTAAGCTTAGTATTTAGTCCTTACTGAATTTCGAGGATAAAATTCTTTAAGGAGGAAAGCCTGTAACACCCCTAATTTTATATAACATTATTTAGGAGATTTAATTGGATAATTAAATGGAATAATGTAGATATTAGTGTGATAAGGGGATTGATATTAGAAACCTAATAGAGGCTATGCTTAACTAAATAAAAATTTAAAAGAATGAATTTATGGAAATGGTTTTATAAGTTAACTATTACGAGAATAAGGCAAGGGTATTATGGAAATAGCTGTTCACTTTAACCATTTACCCCTATAACCTTATTCCCATTTTCGCTTCACAAGTTCATAATTCAAAAACATAAACCAAAGAGCTCAAGCCGGCCATAACCTAGGGGAAACAAGAGGGAAAAAAATTGACAAAAAGCTGAGGAATCAAGTAAGGAAAATTAAGCAAGATCAAATCTCAAGTTCCTTATCCAAAGCAAGGTGAATAATAGTCAAAACCATCTCATTTTTGTCCTCATGAACATTTTATTTCGGTTTTTATAGTTAAATCCTTTTTGACGATTTTAATGATGATATGCTTGGGTTATAAGCCATGTTTGCTTTAAATAAAAATGTTTGATAAATGTTTGATTCGGTTTTAAGGTTAAAATCGTATATATTGGATTTCGAATGCCATAAGGACTTAACATGTTATGTAAAACATTATTTTGGAGATGACTATTGAGTGCGGAATTTTATTAGTGTTATTCGTAAACAATCCTCTTATTTAAGGTTAACTTCTTTTAGAATTTTTATTGAGCGAATACATTTCGATGGAAAAATAGAAAATCTTCAAATCGAATATTTTATTTTCATAGTTATCAAAGCCATGGATAATTTACTATGAACTTTCGAAGGAAGAAATAAATAATTGGGTTTAAAATTTATTTTAGCTACTATATAAAGGATTTTGGGCCTGAAATTTATATTTGTTAGATAACATAATAAAAGTGAATTACGGTGATTTTTGGACATTTTTACGAAGTAATTTACTATGTAAATTAAATCAATTAAGTTGGAGGACTTAAATATCTTAATTATTTTGCAAAAGGGAAGGGATTCTTTGCTAATTATCTTTAATTAATTTTGGATGAATTCGGCGGCTTTTTAGAAAAGTTTTTTGCAAAGGTTTTGGCAACCAATTACATTTTTAAAAATAGGCAAGTTCGTTGAAAAGCATTTACTTAAAAAGACAACAAAATAGTTCTATAAAGGTTATTGCTTCGCCACTTCGAGTGGCAACCTTTTGACCCCATACTTCCACTCTTAACCAAGTCTAAACTAATGCATATGGTATCAATGCTTTGGTATGTGGTGGATTGGAGAAAGACGGAAGGAGTAGAGTAGAAACCATGCTTTCAAAGGGGTCGAGACCATTTTAAATAGCTTTCGAAGGTCTTTGTTTTTCTTCCAAAGAGACGCCGCTTGCCTTGCTCTTAATGGATGCTTTCAAAAGGGTTGAATTACTTTCATATAGCTTTCGAAAGGGTTGCCGCCTCCTTATTTTAAAGGGTAACTTTCGAAAGAGATGCAGCGTTTTATGTTTTTGAAATGGAGCTTTCGAAAGGGTAATTTGAACCTAGTTGAAACCATGCTGCCGTTTTCATACCTTTCAAATAGGTTGAAAGTTTTCAATGAGTTTGAAAGGTAAGCCGTTGTTTTAAAAATATGAAAGCCACCTCCCAATGCTTTCAAAAGGGCTCCAGTAACCATTTAAACTAAAGGTTTCGAAGGCAATGTCTTAGAAAGATATATCGAAGCTATCCTTCCAATCGTTTTACTTAAAAGATTAAAGCTTTCGAAGGATGTTTTCGAAACCATCTATTTTCCCCCAAACTCTTTATTTGAAGGTTAATGGTTTTGAAAGGGGTACTTTTGCTTATGTTCACTTTGAACCAAAAGCTATATTTAAGACTAAACCAAATGGTTTCGAAAGAGGTACTTTCAAATAGTTTCGAAGCTATGCTTCTATAAGTTGGAAAGATGTGCTTTAATATTTTCAAAAAGTAAGTTTTAATTCTTTCGAAAGAGATATTTCAAAGTGTTTCGAAAGGCATATATTTAAATGTGTTTAAAAGAAGGTTTGAATGCTTTCGAAAGAGATATACTAATGGTTTCGGGAGTAAAGGTCTAAGGTTTCGAAATCTTAGTTTTCACAACAAAGAACCCCATCTCATTTTCAAAGGAAAACCCATGGCAATATAAAAGAGCTTTGAAATGGTTATTAATTTTCGAGTTTTTGAAGAAGCTTTCCTTGATAAAAATAATGGGTTAAAGGTATTAACTATGTTTCATGTGGAAACGATTATAAATTAAACCATAGATATTGGTTTTATTAGGTTATTGTATGTGCTTATTCTATAAACATATTCACTGTATGATGGACCCATTACTGTATTTTGGGGAGTAAAGGCAGAATAACCAGTAGGTTAACCCAGTAGTGAATATTGTTTAACGACTAATTTTCTATCAGTTAGAAAATCACTAGAAAATATTGTAATAAAAATAACCGCAAACGCACGGCGTACAATTTTAGTACGTGTCGAGTATGGTCAATCCACAAGGAATTGAATTAATCTAAATTTTACTCAATCAAATTAACCCAAATTTGAAGTTGTTTTAAGCTAAAAAATGTAAAAACTAACTAAAACAAATTGAATAAAAATATCAGAGTAGTAGGCAATTTAGAGGCAAATCTCTTCTCTTGATCACACAATGAAATTATTATCTCCCTTTTTGGTCATTTGTAAATTTAGTTGATGTATTTATTCTAAGTATGGTCTATTTATGCTATCAATTAGCCCAATATAAACCATCAAACTTTAACACACCACCAAACCACTTGTCAACTCTCATGAAAATGATAATGAAATTGAAAATAATATCTATTCTGAGCATGATCTATTTACTATTGATTAGTGACATAGACCATCAAATTTTGATTCTAAAGTCCACTTTATTACCAAAATCATATGTATATGAAGAGATAATTTGTGTTTATGTTTGTTTAAGCATAATCTATTTGGTGTCAACAACATAGGCTATCAAATTCAAAGTTAAACAATAAAATTTTACCACATCAAAAGGTTTCATTAAGCATAATAAAATCATAAATTAGCAAAAATGTTGAATCTACATGATTAAGAGAGCTTCATTACCCCTAAATTGAAGGGGTTTTATCTTCTCATTTTTGTTGTCATTTCAACACATGTGATTTCAACATAAACATTTACAAGAGGAAAAAAGAGAGCTGACTAAATTGCATGTAAATAAATATAATCTACTTGCATGAAATAAAACTACACTAGTTGCATAAAATAAAGAACAATAATTAAAAGAGCATGAGACTAAATTGCATAAATAGAATTACATAAGAGTAAAAGGCTAAGAAGCCATTAAAAAGAAAGAAAGTTTATGTTTACGCTTGTGGTTACAACTAAACTAAAGAGAAGGTGGTACGAGCTCTCTACATGAAACATAAGGGGTATTTATATTTAAAACCCTAATTCATATTTTAGGGAACTATCCAAAATGCCCTATAGGAAGTGTAACCTCCAAGTTATCATTAGCATATAATTAATCCTCCATTAACATGCCTTTAAAACTTCATGAACATGTGCAAGTGCTTTTAATCTCCATTAGCATTTAATTGTGCTCCATGGGTTAGTGGGTAGGTGGCTCCTCCATGTTACATGAATTCATTTATTTTCATCTTTCATTTGTCTTCCTTCTCTTATGCATGCATACACACATGAAGCATCTTTAATTTTCCATCCAAATTGCTGCAAATAAAGCTCAAATGTGCAAATAAATATTCTAAAAATTATTGCATGCACAAAATTACCATTTTTCCCCTAAATGAGGATGAGTAAATGATGATTTAAAAACAATTTAAATTTTGGTTTAAACATGTAAAATACCTTAATATGCTCATTTATTTGGTAAAAGTAGATTAAATATGGAAGTAAAAATATGCACTTTTACGTGCACATCAAACGCCCCCACACTTATCTTTTTATTCGTTCTCGAATAAAGAAAAACTAAAATAAATCCACTTTCTTAGGGAGCACGATCGCATTGAGCGTATGCAACAAGCCATTTCACATCTAGGTGTCCCTAGTACGACAATGTTGTCTCTTGACAGTTTTAAGTAAATACTATGCATAAAATCCAAATGCAACATGAAAGAATCCTAAATGCAAGATTTATTTACAAAGATATGAATGCAAGTTTTTGAAAATATTTACAAATGAAGAATTTACATTTAAATTGACACAAATAAGTTAAATATAAGTTTTGATCATTATCTGGAAATTTAAATCCTTTTACTCGTCAGAACCTCCAACAAAAATTAAGTTATCATCACAATTAGACTCTAGTTTTGCTAGTTGTTTTGGTTGATAATATGGTGTAACTATGAATTGGATCCTTCATTGATTATCAAAGTTTTTCAAAGTGGTAATTTTATTTATTTTGAATAACAAATCGAATCAAATATGTGAAAATAGTGCTTGGATTTAAATTGCTCGCTCTCTCTATTTTTAAAAGGTATTAACATTATTATTATTTACACACTATCTCAGATAAATTGAGGCCAGATATACTGATCCTACACTATCTTTTGGACTTACGTGAGAAGAGGGAAAAGAGTAGCGAGTACACACACTTGCGTATGAACACATGACTCTAGGTGGTTATTTTTTATAAATCTTTTTACATACACCTAACTAATATAAACTGAGGACAGATATACCGATCCTGCACTGCCTTGCGAACTTATGTGAGAAGAGTACAGAGCATGGCGAGTGTACACACTTGTGTATGAACACATGACTCTAGATGTTTCTTATTTTCACAAAAACCATTTATGTTTTTTTATGAAGAGAGAGTTTTGCAAAATCATCTTAGCACCACTTAACTTAGAAGATCAAAACGTTATCGCCTTTACTTTAAATCAATCATTCGTTTAAACAAAGATTTCACTTAGTGTATACTTCATAGTTATCACCCATGAATCTTCCTATATACTAGTTAAACCATAGTTACTTGTAATCAAACTTTATTTTTATTTTTGTTGAGACAAATAAATTTTCAAAAATTTCAGTTTAATAACCAAAAACATATATTTATCCCATAGCGTTTTTTCAATAGTAAATCAATATGCTAAAAAGAAAATTTGTTCCGGAATTTTTTAGTTTTGAGTTTATGAAAGAAAATGCAAAAAATAAACCGTGAAAACTAAAAAATGAAACATGAGACTCCCAGTACACTTAATTTTGACTTTGTCTTCATAGTCAATGCATGATATAATGAGTGTAACGAAGAAAAATATGTACATATTTATAAATAAAAGGTTAAATTTCTTACTAGACATGATACGGCTCATGAAGAATCAAAAGCTCCTCCTCTTGATCACACGGCAACTCAAAGTAAGGTTTCAAACGATGACCATTGACTTTGAAAATTGTTCCATCCCTAGGGTTTTGTATTTCTATGGCACCGTGTGGAAAAAAGTTCATACCACAAATGGTCCGGTCCATTTTTGATTTTAATTTCCCAGGGAATAAGTGAAATCTAGAGTCATACAAAAGAACTTTTTGGTTTGGCAAAAATGTTTTTTTCTTAGGACTGACTTGTCATGAAAAACTTTTGTTCTTTCTTTATAAAAATTTTCATTTTCATACACGTCGTTCTAATCTCTTCTAGTTCGTTGATTGGCAATTTTTTGTTTTCGCCGGCTTTTTCAATATCAAAGTTTAAGTTCTGAATTGCCCACAACGCTTTGTGTTCGATTTCTACTGGTAAATGGCATGCTTTCCCATAGACTAAAAAAAAATGGGAACATCCTAATGTTAGTTTTAAAAGAGGTACGGTAAGCCCAAAGTGCGTCGGTTAATTTTTGAGACCAATATTTTAATATTTATTAACAATTTTCTCAAAAATTTGTTCTATTTGTTGATTTGAAATTTCAACTTGACCACAAGTTTGATGGTGATATGGAGTGGATAACTTATGGGTTATCAAGTATTTCTTTGTTAAAGTTTCAAATGATCGGTTATAAAAATGAATTCCGTTATCGCTTATTATTGTGCGAGGTGTTTCATCTCGAAAAGATGTTTTCTTTTATGAACTTCACCGCAACTTTATGGTCACTTGTTTTACATGGAACGGTTTCGACCCATATGGAGACGTAATCAACGGCAAGCAGAATGTACAAATTTATGAAAGAATTGGAAAACGGTTCCATAAAGTCAATACCCTAAACGTCAAAGATTTCGATCGTAAGAATGAGGTTCAAAGGCAACATATTTCGTCAGGATATTCTTCCTACCATTTGGCAACGATCGCAAGTTTTACAAAATTAGAGAGAGTCTTTGAAAAGAGTGGGCTAGTAAAACCACATTGAAGTACTTTTTCCGTTGTTTTCTTAGGACCGAAATGACCTCCACAAGATTGGTCGTGACAAAATGAAAGAATACTTTTGATTTCACAATCGGGATGCAACATCTAATGATTTGGTCAGAATAGTTTTTTAAACAAGTATGGATCATCCTAATAGAAGTAATTGACATGGGAAAGAAATTTATATTTATCTTGTTTCGAACAAAATAAAGGAGTTTCCTTAGTGACTAAATAGTTGACTATGTTGGCATACCATGGATTGACAAAAACAGAAATGAGTTGTTTGTCAAGAAATTTCTCATTGATCGGTAAAGGAGATGGTGCATTTGGAAGACGCGACAGATGATCAGCGATGACATTGTCGGATCCTTTTTTGTCTTTGATCATAAGGTCAAATTCTTGGAGTTACAGAATCCAAGGGTCAAATGGGATTTAGCATCCTTTTTAGTGAAAAGGTGCCTAAGAGTGGAATGGTCAGTGTAAACAACAATGTGTGACCCAATCAAATAAGGCTAGAATTTTTCGAGAGAAAAACTACTGCTAAAATCTCTTGTTCAATGATCGTGTAATTGAGTTGGGCATCATTTAGAGTCATACTAGCGTAGTAGATAACATAAAGGATCTCGTTGATGTGTTGTCCTAAGACAGCACCAAGTGCAATGTTAGAAGCATCATACATCATTTCAAAGGAAAGATCCCAATTTGGTGAGCAAATGATGGGAGAAGAAATGAGTTCGTTTTTAAGACATTCAAAAGAAGAAACACGGTCAGAACTAAAGTCAAATGGAACATCTTTTCCAAGAAAAGTCATAAGAGGTCAAGCAATTTTACCGAAATCCTTCACGAAACGTCGATAAAAATCAGCATGTCCAAGGAATAAACGAATGTCCTTAACGGATTTAGGAATGGATAGATTCACAATTACATCAACTTTTGCTTTATCTACCTTAAATGCCTTTATTTGAAATGACAGGTCTAAGGACAATGCCATGTTTTACCATAAAACGGTGTTTTCCAATTTAACGTTAAAAGTGTCCTTGCATCATTTAAGAACCAACTCAAGATGCCTCAGAGAAAGAGTTCCCAAAGATGGAAAAATCAACCATAAATCTTTAGGAAAAAGTTCGATTATATCGAAAAATATGTTGACCATGCATCTTTGGAAAGTAGTAGGAGCGTTGCAAAGGCCAAATGGCATACGTCAATATGCAAAAGTGCCAAAGGGACACGTAAAAGTCATTTTCTCTTGATCTTCTGAGTCATTGGAATTTGGTTATAGCCAGAATAACCATCAAAAAAGCACAAGAATTTATGGTCGGCTAAACGTTGAAGCATTTGGTCAATGAAAGGAAGAGGGAAGTGATCCTTACGTGTTGTAGCATTTAATTTTTTATTATCAATGCAAGCATGCCAGCCTGTTTCAGTACGAGTTGGAATGAGCTCGTTAGAATCGTTCTTGGTAACGGTAAGTCCAGACTTTTTAGGCATAGCATGAATTGGGCTAACCTATTAACTATCAGAGATTGGGTATATGATTTTATTTTCTAGAAGTTTAAGAATTTCCTCACGAACCGCATCTTTCATTTTTGGGTTAAGCCTTCGATGCGTGTCACGAATAGGCTTGGCATCGTCAACCAAATGGATATAATGTTGAACAAGAGCACGACTAATTCCCTTTATATCGGTGATCGACCATGTAATTGCTTCTTTGTTTTTCGACAAAATTAAAATAATGGAAACTTGTTGATCAAGAAAGAGAGATGAAGGTATTATGATAGGAAATGTCTCGTTGTTACCTAAGTATGCGTACATAAGGTGATCGGGAAGGGGTTTAAGGTCAAACCTCGGGGGTTGCCCAATCAAAGAATTCGGTTGAAGTTTTGATTCAACAGTAAAGGGTTCAAATGGAAGTACATTTTCCAGTTCGTTAGGATCGCCTTGAAACAGTTGTTCGTATTCGATTTCGCATACGTGGTTTAGGTCAACTCTTTCATTACCGAAATTTTCTTGAATGGAGCTAACTTTCAATGTTTGGTCACATGGTTTGTTCGATTGATTTTAAAGGTTGAAAAGGTTAAGATCCAAAGTCATGTTTGCAAAAGAGATTTTCCCCGAACTATCTCGACAACTGATTAGAGCGTTTGAAGTAGCCAAGAAAGGTCGGCTTAAAGTCAACTGAATTTGACTCATCGGATTTTTCCGGGTTGAGTTCCAAAATGTTGAAATCGATGAGAATATGAATTGACCGATGTTGATGAGTACCTCCCCGATTTCACCCACGGGTTTCTTTATCGAACAAACGGAAAATCAAAGAATTACTTTCATCGGTTTTAGTTCACTCAAACCAAGTTACTGGTAAATGGAACAAGGAACCAAATTGACACTCGCACCCAAATCGAGTAAGCATTGCTTAATCGCTATGTCTCCTATTATACATGAGATTATTGACATCTAGGATCTTTGTATTTAAGAGGAATTGATTGGGACAAAACTTCTCTAAGTCCCGTGGCTAAGAAAACTTTCTTGGGTATATGAGTGTGTCGTTTTTGAGTACACAAGTCCTTGAGGCACTTAGCGTAAGTTGGGACTTGTTGAATGATATTAAGAAGTGGGATGTTAACTTTGACTTGTTTAAAAAATTTCAACATCTTTTCCGTTTGGTAGGAGTGTTTCTTGGGTCAAAGGCGACATGGAAATAGAACACGATACTCAGCATGTGGGTTAACTTGAATAGAAGAAGAATTTGGAGAGGAATTTGATTCGATGGGTCAACGTTCTGTTCAGACTTATTTATGGTTTTAGAAGTGTCGAGAGGAACTTCCGGTAAATCGTTTGGATTTTCAACTTGGTTATCGATTAATTTACCAAAACGCAAAGTCGTGATAGCATTCATTTGGTTATATTCCTATCTTGAACAATATGGGCTTGATTCAAATTCATGTTTTTATTTCTAGGATTTGGAACTAGCTGACTTAGGAATGTGCTCCGTTCACGCCCATCACCGACATAGCTAATTGACTCATTTGCATTTCAAATTTAGCAATCGATTGACTCGTATTCTGCATGTACGAGATTAACAAATTTTGCAAATTACTGTTTGATCGGAGGCTTTGAGTGGTTTCCTTGGCCAATATTTTAAGACTTTTCTCAAGTGAACTTAATCATTTATCATCTTGGGGAGAAAAAGATTGCTGAGGTTGACTTTGAGATGGACCAGCAAAATTTTGTTGAAAGTGATTGGGTTGAAAAGGAGGATTCGAAGCATTGTTCGGAAATGCTTGAAATAGGGACGAACCAAATGGGTGTTGGAATTAATTAGGTTCCAAGCAAAGTTCGGATGATTTCTCCTACCAGAATTATACGTTGGAGAAAACAGATTGTTTTTAACCTTGTTGAATGCATTAAGTTATTCGATCGAATTAGGGCATGATCGGCTATGTGATTCAGATCGTTACATTTATAACCCATGGGTTGGGAAACTTGGTTCATTTGGTTGGATGAGAAAACATTTTTAAATCAATTGATCATTGCATCGATTTTAGCATCCAAAGCTAAAAGTGATCCTATCGAGTGTACGCTCAATCGTGAGTAAATGGATTTTTCATCAGACATTCCCATTGGGACAATTTTTTGACCAAGTTTTCAAGGAATTATCAAGCATCATCGTGATGTTGGTTGAGAAAATTTCCTTGGCACATCGATTCAAGCATGGTTGTGAGCTATTTTCAAGTTCATCGTATAAGATTTTGTAAAGAGTTCATTTTTCGAAATTATGGTGTGAACACTTTATCATAAGCTCTTTAAATCTTTCAAAATATTTTCCGAATGGTTCACCACTGAATTGATGAAAATTCATAATTTTATTTTGGATTTTAGTTGTTTTTTCCAAAGGGTAGAACTTTTCAAGAAAACTTTAACGAATTCTTCCTAAGTTTTAATCGAGTTAGATAGTAAGCTATACACCCATTTTTCAGCATAATCGATAAAGGAAAATAGAATTAATCGAAGTTCAATCCGTCATCACAAAGTTGTTGGAGTTTAATGGTTGCGCAAACTCGTTCGAATTTCGTTAAGAAGATGTAAGGGTCATCATGTTCCCAAAATTTCGAAAGCATGGAAATATGATCTGAATGAATTTCGAGCTAATTAACGTAGGGGTGGGTAAAGTGATACAAGAAGGAATAGAAACTCTATCGGGAAGATTCTATTCATCAGAGTTCGAGGGACATTTTCGTTTGCCATTGTTGGAGTATCATTTGTTCGAGTTAAACGATTTGCACAAGGATCATGAGTTCAACGATTTGTAGAAGTGTTACGAATCCAAATACTCATGCACTAGCGAGAAGAATAAGGAAAGAGAAAGAAGTTAGATCGAGTTAAGTGAAAGAAGAAAGGTTTGGAAAATGAAGTGAAAAATTATCTTCGTTTATTTATATTTTTTTTTAAAAGGAAAATATTTACCAAAAAGATTTATTTTTCAAAAGGAATGTTGATGTTTGTTTTGATTTTTGGATTTTCAAAAAAAAATTATATGTTTTTTGTTTTTTTTTTTGAAAAGATTATATTTTTGTTTTTCTAAAATAAATCTAACTCAATTTTTTTTCAACTTTTAGTTTTGAATGAAAAAAATTCAAAGGCAAAGATTTAAAAAGATTTTTTTTTTGGATTTTGGATTGTATAAGAGCTAAGTTAAGTAAAATATAAAAAAAATTAGTTTTGGATTTTAATTTTTTTTTGCTTTTTTTAAATATGTATGAACTAATACAACTAAATGAATGCAAGGACTTAATTACAAATTTTCTGTCTTTAGTAGCTCCTAACCCAAGATTGAATAATCACATTTGTCTTAATCCATCAAAATATTTCTTAGCCAGGTCACGGACGGGAGTTATCGGTGCACCATGAATCACCATAGCAATGTAGTAGAAGGTTTAAATATCTTCAGAGAAACAATCACTATAATATTTACGAATCACCGTAATATTTATATATGATTATTGCTTTGTCGTAGCCTAGACACCAAGAAAATAAAATTTTCAAATAAGACAACTTGTGAAGATTAAATTAAGCTCTAAGTGAGCTCGTGATTTCATTAAGTCAGACGTCAAACTGTTGTTATTAGTCAAAATTCTATAATGAAATGCAATTTGTGGGCCAAGGAAAGGGTGATGAAATCCTCTACCTTATGTGGATTTGGGATATTGCACTTAAAAAAGAAAATAAGATGATATGAATGCAAAACAGAATTAAAACGTGAATTAACGATGCAACTATGAATGAAATTTGTTTTGTTTTCATTTTTTTTAAGAATGCAAGCAACCAACAGCGCAAAGTAAATAAAAGTAAGAGATAAGGACACGATACCAGAACGTGCAAAATTATTAGCAACTTTTATTTTAATGCGGTGATTTTTTACATAAGCAAGCAAGGCAATTTTTTAACAAGCAAGTCCTCTCCTGTTGAATTTCTGCTCTTGCAACCTGAAAACTTGAACAATGTTATAATATATGTATATTATGAAGTGAATATGCTTGTACATTGTTTTGTTTAGTCCCACGTCATGGGATAAGTTTAGTCCTTACTTCTGAAGCCTTTATATAAAGTAGGCCATGTAATGTAAATATATTGCTAATTCTCGGAATGAATAAAATTGTTCTCTCTCTAATGGATTCCACTTTCTTCATTTCATAACACGTTATCAGCACGATCTTTTTCTCGAATGTATTGGATATTCTAATCCAGAAGATTAGATACGTTTTTTTTCATGTAGGTACATCTCTTTCTCTTATTCAGTCATTGAAATCAGATCTATCTCTTCCTCTTATTCAACCATTGAAATCATGTTTGAAATTTTCTAAATATGCTTTTCTAGATTTATTTTGCGATTAATTTAGATCTAAATTTAAGTATTCTTGTTTCACAATTCTACATCTATTTTCTAATTTTTCAGATTTGGATTTAAGTTTTAATATATCTTATATTTTCAAGATCTTACTTTGTCATAGATCTAAATCTATAGATCTTATTCCACTGTACAAGTATTTTTGTCATTATATTTCAGATCTCATCCTACAATAGATCCGATTTTTTGTTCTTATTTTTCTGATCTCATTATATTGTAGATCTCAAAATCACACCAAATAATATAACTTTGAGATTTGTACATTGTTTAAAAATAAAATGTTGTATTTTTTGAATTTGGATTTGAATTGATTTCAAACTTGCTTATTATTGCATGATTTTTTTGAGTTCATTATTTTGGAAAGCAAGTTTTGAATTTGACAATTTCTGTTGTTGATTCAAGTAAATTTATTGATCTTGATTACGTTTTGGTTTGTGATATAGATCTAAGTAATATATACATGTTTGATAAATGAAGTTCTCATTTTGAAACTCTTTGATTTGGATTTTGATTTTGGAAATTATTTTGATATATATTGTTTATATTTCCAAAAGAAATATTTTATTATTTCTTAGAGAAACATATACAAGAATAATGCATATTTAGAAGATCATATTAGTTTAGATCTAATATTAATATTGATTTAGTACACCTGAAGTGAATGGAAACATTAATGAAAACATATACGGTAAACTTAATTTCTAGCATTTGAAATAAAAGTTGAGAACCTGCAGTTCCTATAATGCTAAAAGCTTGAGTTTCCATAAATAATTAAATTTTAGTTTTTCTTATAATAAAGAACCAAAAGTTTCAATAAAAGAGCAAAAACTTGAATTATAAAACAAAAGGATATATGTATGTATGTATGTATGTATGTATGTACATATATATATAAGAGTTATTTTAGTTATTTTAGAAATTTTGACTATTAAGAAATAAAGTTTCTCTTATGGTATTCATTTAATTTTATTATTAAGTATATTAAACTTAGCTTTGAGATTAAATTTTGCTAACTAAAGTTAGTTAGATTGATTTATTTGTTTGTAAAGAAATCAATTCATTGTGATAATATTTTATATTGTATGCCACAATAATGGTAAATTGCATTCATTTTTTTTAATCATAAATGCATTAAATGTTGTCGTCATGGTAATAAATTAAATTACCATATCATCATAAATGCACTGGCTACGGTAAATTAAATAATGTTGTATTTTTATGTTTGGAATAAGAATAGACATATGGTTTATTATATAGCATATTTACTATTTATTATATGGTGTATTCATTTTGGCAAACAATGCTCGATATAATGAAAGAAATAAGATTGAACAACAACCTGAAGTTGTGGAAAGATTTTTTTTTCCAATCATAAGTTGTATAACTCAAAGTCCAAGACCTGAAGTCTTGAATTATGAAAATATTTCTGATAAACTTTACAAGCTCGAATTCTAATAGACTTTAATTTTGTAACAATATGGTACAAAAAAAGGGAGAAGTTTACACAAAATTTAAGAACCTGAAGTTCATAACAAATTAATAAACTTGAAGTTCATGAATTAGAAGCCCGAAGCTCTATTGAAATTATGTAAAATGATAAGGATGTACTTCCTGAAGAAGTTAAAGAAAATTAATAAATAATCATATGAGAAAATGATGTTGCATTCAAGAGATTACAAATATCTCCAAATGAGTTATACCTTACCTTACATCTTAACATTTACACTATATTAACCAAATATCCTGAAGATATTATGTTACATGATATTTCAAACATCATTGGATGCGTATGTGTGTATATTAATCTCTTTAAAAGATGATTTAGAGATTTATTTATATTTATATTGCAAAATCTAACATCCTAGAAGAGATGTTATAGGAATTTTATTTTTATTACATTGCAATTCCTTAAAAGGAAATACTATATTCCCTGAAGGAATAATGATATAATTTTTTTTGAGTAATGATAATAATTTATCCAAAAAAAATGATATTGTATACCAACGTTACACTCCATAAGTAGTGGTTTTATCTCTTCGCATTTTACTTTCATTTGTTGCATCTAATTTTGTTACTATATTTAAAGTTTGATATGTCATTTCAAAGATAGTTACAACAAAAATCTCCAGTAGGGATGTTTTATGTTATTGTAAAGGTAGTAATTATGTAATTTCTACAAATAGAAATATTGTACATTGATATGACATTCCAATAGTACATATATATATAGAAGAGATAAATTCACTCCAGAAGTAGTGATAATAAAATATCCCTAAAAGAGACTAATAAATTAGGAAATGATAACATATCTCTAGAAGAGATTTGCTTATATATTTGGTAATTTTATTAAACCAAATAAATGCACAGAAATTTGATTATAAAGGATCCTAATTTAGTTTAGATTAGATCCTAAAAGTTTGAGAGCTATACATACGGTTCTGAAGAAATTTGTATTTGTAACATTCCAAGTATCCAGAAAATACTATTATTATTTTTGTTGTAATTTTTTTTTACAGAACTCTCAGTAGAGATGTGTAGAAATGGCTATATGCAATTAAAAATTATTCCTTGATATGTAATCATAATTAGTGTTCAAAATTGATATTTGAGATATAATTGAGGAATAAAACTTAACAACTTGAAGTTGTGTGTATATTTTGTTCGAACCAGAAGTTCGATATTGTTTCAAACCAAATGTTTTGAACATTATCATGCGGTTTTGAAAGGTTTGCATTGACATTGATTTATAAATAGAAATAATAGTTTGGATCCTTGTAACAGTTTGTTCTAAAAATCACCAATTCAAATGAGAAAGAATATGAAAATTTTATAATATATATGTGATACGTGGACGCACGTATACATCCATGTATGTAAATATTTAGCTAACAACCTGAAGTTTGTTATAAGCTCATCGTATAGATTATGCATAGATATTATTTAGTGATTTAAAATTCAATCAACATAAATGTTGAATGACCTGAAGTCATGTATGCATTCAAATGATCTACACAATAAGTAAATTCCTCCAATTGCTTAGATCAATGAATGAGAACAAACTAATAATCAATATCAATTGAATGCATCTTATCAACCAATAAAAGAATTATCCTCCTATTATTAATATGTATGATGTATTTGCTAGTAGCAATATCATAATGGATCAAAATGAGAGTCCAAAGATGATTATTATTTAATGTGATAATGTTTGTCAACATTGAGGGGGAGGATAAAGGGATACAAGCTCATTTTGATCATCAGTGTTAAATATTTGTTAAAATATACAATGATGCAAGATATTAAGTAACTTGAATAAATTATCAATAATATCCCTAGTAGACTTTCTCCAATATAGATTTGAATCCCTGAAGGATCAAAATTTGTAAACCACATCTGAAATATGGTTCAAAAGTCAGTTCAAAATATTTTTGGAGTAAGTAATAAAGATGCTAAATAAAGGAAGCGAGTGTTCTTGAAGAAACACTTAAGGATGCTCTGAAAGAGATCCATGACATGATTCTCAAATAACCCTACAAGTGGGTTAGGTACCTAAAACATGATAATTAAAGAGATCTCAATAAATCATGTCTAGAACTGACAAGAAATAATCATCGATGATAAATTTATAAATAATAAAGCGCTTATGTTTATAAATGGATTAAAGATCCTGGATTAGAGAAAAACATGATTGGCCATCATGAAATTCTCCTTAATAAGAAATCTGAACTTGTAGTCCGTAAAGTACCAAAAGTACTTGAAATGCTTAATATACCCCGAAGGTATAAATATGGTTTAAATCATGTTAAATAATGAAAGCATATAAATTCCTGAAGAATATAAATAACTTTCATTGTTATAAAGAATGCAAAGAACAAGGAGAGTAGATTTCAACCTACTTTTAAGTATTGTTGTAATGGAAATCTTGATATAATTCATGATGGGTAGATTACTTTCTATTTTTAAGTATCGTTGTAATGAAACTCTTAATATCCATTGAAGTGATAGTTGCGATATGCAAATACTTATTAAAGTATACAAAATTCTGAAGAATATATATAACTTTTGTAGTTATAAAGAATAAAAAAGACATGAAGTGTAGATTACAAATTTCTTCTAAGTATTTTTGTAATGAAAATCTTGATACATCAAGATGAGTAGATTACTTCCTGCTTTCTAGTAATGTTGTAATGAAATTTTTAATATTCATGAAAGATGTATAGTTGCAATGCGCAAAACTAATTTGAAGCACAAAAATAAAAGCACATGAAGTGTTTTTCATAAAAGTAGCATACAAATGCATAAAATGCAAACCATATTTGAAGAAACAATCTTATAAAATTTGATTGTATCGAAGGAAACTATTAATAAATTGTATTATTAACGAGATACATATTTATGGATTCAGAAGTATCTATAACCAATTAAGTTATCGAAAGACGAATACGAATTCAGAGGAAACTTTAAATCGGAGGGAGCATCCATAAGTATTTTATAATGCACTTTTTTTCCTTAACTAAGATTTTTCCCACTGGGTTTTTATTAGTAAGGTTTTAATGAGGCATTATCTTGATCCAGAAGTATCAACTCCCTAGTAACATTTGAAATAATCTATAATGTACTCTTTTTCCTTATTTAAGATTTTTCCCACTGAGTTTTTCTTATTAAGGTTTTAATGAGGCATTATCTTGATCTAGAAGAATCAAACGTCTTTTCAAGAAATAACATCTCAACTATGTTATTTAAGTTAAATTATATTTTTATCCTTGACTAAGGTTTTTCCCATCGGGTTTTCCTTTGTAAGGTTTTTACTGACGTATTAAATTGATCCAGAAGTATCAAACTCTATCTGATGCAATAAATTATTGAAATATGATATACTATATTGTACTCTTTTTCCTTCACTAAGATTTTTCCCATAGGGTTTTTCTTAGTAAGGTTTTAATGAGGCATTATTTTGATCCTGAAGTACCAAACTCTTATAAGGAATATCATTTTTAGTATGATATTTATGATTTCACAAGTTGCACTCTTTTCCTCGTTTAAGGTTTTTTCCCACTGAATTTTTCTAATAGAGGTTTTTAATGAGGCAACAGACAATATCTATATCGACTTAATCGATAAATGCAAGCAAGATAATAATGAGGGGGAGTAATCGTCATACACGTTTTGAAACGAAATTTCCAAATTATCGGAGCATTCAAAATTTTGAAGACGCATGTTCAAAGGGGAGTGTTATAATATATGTATATTATGAAGTGAATATGCTTGTAAATTGTTTGTTTAGTCTCACATCGTGAGATAAGTTCAGTCTTTACTTCCGAAGCCTTTATATAAAGTAGGTCATGTAATGTAAATATATTACTAATTCTCGGAATGAATAAAATTGTTCTCTCTCTAATGACTTCCACTTTCTTCATTTCATAACAAACAAGATTTTTTTATATGTATATATTTATATGAAGGAAGATGCTTAAAACAAATTAAAACAAAACAAACAAAAAATTCCTAAAATTGAAAAGTTCGACCCATGTCCATAAGCCCAATCGCACAACTAAGTAAAACAATTCCTAAATTATCAAACCCATACAAAACTCAAAAATTGCAACAAAATTCCTTAAATTTCAAAAGTTCACTCTTTCACAAATCACAACTACGGCGATGAAATTCCCAAAACAGATCTGGTCTCGAGTTTCTTTCAACCGTGGGTTCAATTGGTAATCGCATCCTAGTAATTGATTAAAGCTGGATGGTGAGGTTGCGGCCTCAATTTTGTGGGTAAGGCGGTGCAGTCAGGTCGTGATTTTGGACACAAAGTGATCGATGGTAATGAAATTCAGGTTTGATTGCGAATTTCGGATATGTTGGCAGGGGTGCTATTGATGAAGTTGTAGAGGTCGATGGTAAGGAGGGGAAGTAGGAGTTTGCATGGTTGTCGATGATTCGTAGTAGGAGGTGGATGGTTGATTGGTAGATCCAGGTGGAGGAAGTTGCTGTTTTGCTTGGGTTTTGGTGGTGTTGATAGGTTTGGGGACTGTTTGGAAGTGGACTGAGGATTTGATGGAAGTGTGAGGGCAGTAAAAAGTGGATGGTTGCGATGATGACTGTGGTTGATGGTATGCAGTTTGTACTGATGATAGAAATTGTGCATAAATATTAATGGTGAGGGAGGAGCGAAGATGATGGTAGCAAGCAGCAGTTTTGATGTTGGTGGAGGTGGAAGTGAATGTTGGTATGTGTGATGGGAGGAGCAGAGATGTGATGTGGTTGTTCGGGAAGATGTGCTCGTGCACTGTGCATTTGGAAGGGAAGAGAACTAGATGGTTTTTATGGTAGTGGTTGTAGAAGCGGTGACAAGTGTTTGGGCAGTGGAAGTATGTTAGATGATGGTCAACATGCAGTGGAGAGGGGTGAAACTGGTGATGGTTTTAGGAATGTGGTTGGCAGAGGCAAAGGGGATGGCAGTGGTTCAAGGATGTATGCAATTGTATGTGAATGGGGATGTTGGAGGTAAGCAGAGATGATGCAATGATGTTTGTATACATAAGTTGGTGAGTGGTGAGTGGTTTGGATTGTTGGAATTTATTTGATGCTTGTTTGTTGAGGGATGGCAGTGGTTGTGAGGAAGTTGAGGTGGTGGAGGATAATGATGATATTGTGCTGGTGGGATGATAGTGCAGTGCACAGGGTTGTTTGTTATGTAGTGGAATAGTTTGGTTTTGTAAGGAAGTGTTTAAGGAGGAGTTGAAGATGATGGAATTGCATTAGTGTGGGGCTGATGAGGCAGAAGGTTTGTGGATTTGGGCTGTTGTAGTAGGCAGCGGCAGTGGTATGGATTACAAAATGTAATGAGATTGTGTGGGTGGTTTGTTTTGGGTAGTTTGTGATGTTATGTAACAAGTAGCAAGGTGATGTTTGGTCAGTGCAGTTTGTATGAAAGAGGGATGTATGTAGGTTTGTATGTGATGGTGGCTCCTTGTATGTGATGGAGTTACAGTTGATCAGTTGCAGTTTTTTTTAGGTTATGATGGTTTGAATGATTCGAGTGATAGATGCAAAGGAGGAAGAAGTGAAAAGAGGGGATTGTGGAAGGCAAGGCATGGAGAATTGAAACACAGAATAGTGAATACAATATAAACAATAATGTGACCAAAATTGTAAAACGGTGAATGTAAACAGAAATTGAAGAAATGAAAAGAAAAGTTTGTTTATATATATACATATTTTTTTTAAATATGCAAATGCAAATGCAAATGCAACTAGAAAAACAACAAGCACACAAGCAAAATGAAAACAAAATTTACACACAAATACACAACAATATTTTTTTTGAATTGCAAGTCAACATGCAAAATTAACAAACAATAAAATCAAACAAAAATAATTCGAAGAATAAAACTAAAATCAAATCTATTCCCCGGCAACAGTGCTAAAAACTTGTCAGACGACGAATTTTTTTATGGTTAGAAAATCATCGAAAAATATTGTAATAAATATAACCGTAAGCGCATGGCGTACAATTTTAGCACATAGCGAGTACGGATCGATCCATAGAGAATTAAATTAATTTAAATTCTACTCAATCAAATTATTCAAAAGTTTGAATTTGTTTAATCCAAGAAAAATGTAAAAACTAACTAAAACAAAGTGAATAAAAATATCAGAGGCAATTTAGAGGCAAATCCCTTCTCATGATCACACAAATCAACACAATGAATTTATCATCTCTCTTTTTGGTCATTTGTGAATTTAGTTTGATGTGTTTATCCTAGTATGGTCTATTTATACTATTAATTAACCCAAAATGAACCATCAAACTTAAACACACCATCCAAACCACTTGTCAATTCTCATGAAAATGATAATGACATTGAAAATAAATTCTATTCTAAGCTTGATCTATTTTCTATTAATTAGTAACATAGACCATCAAATTTTGATTCTAAAATCCACTCATTACCAAAATCATATGTAGATGAAGAGGTAATTTGTGTTTATGATTATTTAAGCATAACATATTTAATGTCAACAACATATGCTATCAAATTCAAAGTTAAACAACAAAATTTTACGACATCAATAATTTCTATTAAGCACAAAAAGAGATCGTAAATTAGCAAATATGTTGAATCTACATGATTAAAAGAGCTTCATTGCCCCTAAATTGAAGGGGTTTAGCTTTTAATTTTGTTATCATTTCAACACATGTGATTTCAACATAAACATAAACAAAAGAAAAACGAGAGTTAACTAAATTGCATGTAAATAAATCTAATCTACTTGCATGAAATAAAACTACACTAATTACATAAAATAAAGAACAATGATTAAAAGAGCATGAAATTAAATTACATAAGAATATAAAGGCTAAGAAGTCGTCAAAAAGGTTTATCTTTACATTTGCAGCCACAACTAAACTAAAGAGAATGTGCTAAGAGCTCTCTACATGAAACATTAGGGGTATTTATACATGTTTAAAACCCTAATTCATATTTTAGGGGACAACCCAAAATGTCATTTAGGAAGTGTGACATCCAAGTTATCATTAGAATGTAATTAATTCTCCATTAACATGCCTTTAAACCTTCATGAACATGTGCATGTGCTTTTAATATCTATTAGCTTTTAATCGTGCTCCATATGTTAGTGGATAGGTGGGCTCCTTCATGTTGCATGAACTCATTTATTTCCATTTTTCATTTGTCTTCCTTCTCTTGTCTTTCTTCTCTTGTGCACATACACACATGAAGCCTCTTCCATTTTCCATCCAAATTTCTGTAAATATAACTAAAATGTGCAAATAAATATTCTCAAAATTAATACATGCACAAAATTACCATTTGCCCCTAAATGAAGATGAACAAACGATGATTTAAAATTAATTTAAATTTTGGTTTAAACGTGTAAAATACCCTAATATGCTCATTTATTTAATAAAAGTAGATTAAATATTAAAGTAAAAATATGCACTTTTACATGCACATTAAATATAACTTGAGTTAATTCCTAAATGAATAGAGTTACATCTAGAAGGTCAGGTAGACCAAAACATAAGATGCCCAAAAACTGATCAAGGAGTTGTCAGTTTAGACAGGTTTATATTAAACTCATGAAAACTATGTTTGCAGAGAGTTATTGGCAGAGGCCAATAGGTTCGTAGAGATCCCATGAAAACTATATCCGGATAAATTTATTAATAGAAGTCAATATGTTCATAGACAATGTGACACCCCGCACCTTTAGGCACTTCAAAAATTGGACATGACTGAAAGCACAGGTGGTCGGGTGAAATAAAAATTTATAACATAGCACGGAGACTAAAACAACAGCATAAAATGATTAAAATATTACAGTGGAAGAAAATTTTCGCTAATTATAAATTATTAGAAAAATAGCTTTATTAAAAACAACATTATCCTAAATTATCCTAAAACCAAAAGTACCAAGTAGTCTCCACCAAAGCATAAAACATAACAAAGTTCATAATATAGGTCTCTATATATAGAGTAAAGTACGGAAAGAGAAACGAAGTAAATGAAACAAAAGAAGCAAAAGCTGAAGATAACAACTACTCTAATGACCCTCCAATTTGCAAAGAACTGCAACTTAGATCTGCCTCCTGTGATTTGAAGAAAATAGGAAAAATAGAAATAGATCAGACATAAAATCTTGTGAATGAGAAAAAAATAAAGCAGAAAGAATAAAACAGTTTAATTCCAGGTCTTCTTTGGATATCAGATAGGGTGAATAATATAATGGAGTGAATCCTTCTTAGATACAGTTCCTAAGAAGCCAAAGTCTGTGGTCATTCTAGAGAAGTCAACCATTCAGTAATACTAAACGTTAATCGGCTTGCTGGACATGCTGTCCTTACCTATCCATGTGCTACAGCATGAAAGTCATGCTCTTCATCCATGTACTTTGACTACGTGCCTCTTACTTCTGACCGGTGCTGACTCAAACAACCTTGTAGAACCTCGAAGTTGCGCTCAGGCTCTACCAAACTATACTCCTATCCCCCTATCTTCTCGATCACCAATGTGGACTTGCCTATAACCAAAAGTGTCGGTCCTCCAAAAGAGCGTCCACGGTTGGATCAGTTGTGTAAAATCCTCCAACGATGACCAAAAGAGCGTCCGCAGTTGGGTCGATTGTGCGAAATCCTCCAACGATCTACCTAAAGAAACCTACGTCGATGTATAATTGTCATGTTCCGTCCGCGTCGATTTGCCTGAAGAAGCCTACGATTGCGGATGTTATATATCCTACATACTCGCAACCTATGAAAGGTAACAAACATCGTTACGAACCTACTTGCCCGCACCTAATACGTACAGCCAAAACTATATTTTGGTCTTAACTGCATGAAACACCTACCCAGACCTTTACAAGATCTGCCCACTAAATCGCTTCTAGATTAGCTAATTTTACCGTTACAGTTTATATACTGTTTATTTCCATTATTCTGCTTTAGGCCATTTTTACATCCGATCTGCTTATTTCACAATTTCTTTTTTTCTTACATAAATGGTATTTCAATTTCATGTTCATTCAGTCTGTATGGTTTGTCTGCAATTTTTATGTCATTTTGTTACATATTTATACTAGCCTTTAGGGTTCATTTAATTTACATTTTTTTCCACCCTAATTTACGTTCTCCTTTTAGATCTGTACAAAATTTTATCCAATAGCTACAGACCATTTAATTACACAAAATTTTACTTTTACACTTTTAGGCCACATATGAAAACAAACAATTATGCCAATTAGACTTTTCAATGTTGTTCCAAAACCATATTCAAAATTATGAAATTATATCAATCAAAACCATAATTTTATTCAACTAACATGTTCTGCCATTAGAAATTAAATAACAATTCTAATTCAATTTAATTAAACCAATCTTATTTACATCATGAAACATGAATAACAATTTGTTTATTCCAAATTTCAACCCAAACATGAATTAGAATTGAGAGGTGAAAGAAGAAGAAGAAGATACATTAATTTACATAAATTTCAATTTGTTTTATGCCATAAAACATGAATAGACAATTTATATGTCCTATATTCTAAATCAAACATGAATTAGATTTGAGAAGTAGAAGAAGAAGAAGAAGAAGTTGCAATAATTTACATGTATTCTCAATTAATAACAGAAATTAATTCATATTGACGTGCCAGAAAAGAACTGAAATCAAACTATTTTATTTTTCTATTTCATATTAATTCCCACTCACCTAGCACTTGAGCTTGCATAAATTTGATAAAAGATTTGCTTTAATTTTTCTCCCTCTAATCCTTCTAAATCCCCCAAATTGCTTGAATATATATAAATAATTTAATTTGGTAGAGATTTGTTTATTTAGAAGAGAAAATGAGGAAGAATAATACACACTGATTTTTGTAGAATTATGGCGATGGCTGAATAAGAGATTAGATTTAGGTTAGATGGTTTATTTATAGATTGTTTGAGTGAATATAATCCATTAGATTATTTTAGATTAAATCTGGTTCTTTCATACATTTAATGATTATCTACTCTAGCCCATACACATCGCTCAACCAATATTAGTCATCTCATCCTATTACATCACTGGAGCGAATAGGAAGCCGCCACATGTCAGAAACAACGTTAAAATATGTAGGAAAATCGCTGAAAACGATCCAGCTAAAAAAATATCGCTTCAGATTTTGGACGACAATGGGACTTGATCCCTGGTCACTAAGGAAGTCAACATGCGCCTTTACCAATGTACCAAATGCCCTTTTAATTTCTTTTTAATTATATTTTTCGTAACATATCAGGGTGTTACATTCTCCCCTTTAAGGATTTCGTCCCCGAAATCTCCAAAACGGAAGAACATAATTAACAATCAGCATCCAAAAAATACATCCATCTACTCAACCATTATCAATTTCTACCATTGTCTTTATTTTTAACTAATGCAGTTTATGATTTATGCAAAGTGAAATGCAAATGAACTTACCTAATGAAAAAAGGTAGTCGGTCTACTGATTCAGTTGACCTTCTGTAATGCAAGTATGCTTATGTCATGCAACCAAATGCATGCAATTACCCTAGTATAATTGATAATTCTTTATGTATGTTTCAATCATTCACCCAAATGCACCATCCATATGCAGCATCCATTTATATATACACACATATATATACAATCATATGCAAATGCAATAGATAACAGGCATGCATATGCAGGTGTGTGTACCTAGTTAGCCGATTATCCTAATAAATATCTATCTAGTGCATATAATGCATCCATTTGCAAACATTGGCATCCACTTGTAATCATTTTCCTTCATCAAACATAACATGCCCTAATAACATGTTTACAACCAAGCTACCATCCATAGGTTTTACATAAAGACTATCGAAAAGACCCTAACTAAGGAAAGATCAAACATATGACATTTAAAATGTACCTTTAAATAGAAAAGGAGAAGAAGTTCGAATTCTCTCCTCAGATTCCCATGTGCACTCCTTGGGGTCATCTCCCCACTGAACCTTCCCTAGACGAACTTCCTTGTTGCGTAATCTCTTGACGTCGTATTCCAATATATGAGTGGATGTACGACGCACAAAATATTCATGCTCTACCTTCACTTCCCTTAGCTGATTGGGTCCCACTACTACTGTGCAATCATGTAGACATTTCCTCAGATGCGAAACATGAAAAACATTGTGAACTCTTGCCAATTTATCTGGGAGATCAACTCTATATGCCACTTTCCAATCTATGCGGTAATAGGGAAGGGTCTTATAAATTTCAGTGCTAACTTACCGACTGAGCCAAATATCATAACATTTCTCAGAAGAGAAACCTTGACAAAAACCATATCTCCAACCTTAAACTCCAAATCTGAACTTCTTATGTCGGCATATGACTTATGTCTATCTTGTGAAGTCTTCAACCTTTTGTGAATCAAATCCACCTTCTTGGAATTTTCCCTCACCAAGTCTGGTCCAAGCAAGATCCTATCGGTGGTATCCCACCAACAGCCTGGTGATATACATGGTCTTCCATAGAGGGCCTTGAATGGTGCATCCTAATGCTTGCTTGATAATTATAATTATATGCAAACTCCACCAAATGTAGGTGGTCTTCCCAAGAGCCTACGAAGTCAATGATGCACAATCTAAGCAAATCTTCCAAAACCTTATTTACCCTCTCAGTCTATCCATCTGTCTGAGGGTGATTTGCCATGCTCAGATTCAATTTCATTCCCAAGGCTTGCTGAAGACTCCTTCGAAACTCGTTGGCAGATAATGGATCTCTGTCGGTCACAATGCTATCGAGAACTCCATGAAGCCTAATTATCTCCTTTACATAAAGAGTCATCAAAGAAGTTGCCATCCTATTACTCTTAATGAGTATAAAATGAGCGCTCTTTGCCAGTCTATCCACAATGACCCAAATGCACATATTCCCACTCCGTGACCTTGGTAATCCATCCATGAAGTCCATGGAGACGCTCTCCCATTTCCATAATGGAATATCCAATGGCTGCAATAGTCCTCCATGCTTCTTCTGTTCTGCCTTTACCCTTTGGCAAGTGATGCATTTTAATATATACTCTGCCACTCTCTTCTTCATTTCGGGCCAACAGAATACCCTCTTCATATCTCGATACATCTTATCACCATCGGGGTGCACGTCATCCTAGAATGATGTGACTCGACGAACACCGCATCTACTAAATCCTCACTACGGTGAACACAATGTCTACCATCCCTTCTAAGCCATCCCCTGGTGTCCATGGTATAGCACCTAAGATGTGGTGATGACTCTCCTCTACTAAGCTTATCTAAAATGTCCTTTAACTCTTCGTCATCACCTTGCCATGCTCCAATCTGCTCCATCAAAGGCTGGACGTCGAGGCCGCTAACAGTCCCCGAGCTTAATCCAATGGAGGTCTAAATCAAAAGTAGTAACGTACTCCAAATGCTTCCATTCCAAAAACAAAGGACATAAAACTATTTTGCATTTACTCAACGCATCTGCCACTACATTACCCTTGCCAGGGGTATAGGAAATCTCAAAGTCATAAGAGGCTAAAAACTCCATCCATCTTTATTATTTCGAATTCAAGTATTTCTGAGAGAATAGATACTTTAAAGACTTATAATCCGTAAAAAGCTCAAATCTTTCTCCTAAGGGATAGTGCCTCCAAGACTTAAGAGGAAAAACTATAGCTGCCAACTCAAGAATCATGAGTCAGGTAGGTAGTTCTTCTCATGCTTTTTCAACTGTCTACTCGTATAGCGCACTACCCTACCCTCTTGCATCAATACCACCTCTATCCTCATTTGGTAATACTAATACAAGCATGGTAGTCAAAGCTTCCTTCAAGCGACCAAAGGCATCCTCACACTTGTCATTCCAAACAAGAGCCGAGTTGTTCTTGGTAAGGCGGGTAAGTGGAGCTGATATCCTAACGAAGTGCTTAACGAACTTTCTAATATAGCCCGCAAGACTAAGGAAGCTCCTTATGTCCGTGGCATTCTTAGGGGTCTGCCAATCCTGTGCTACTGCCACTTTTGCCGGATCTACTTTAAGTCCATCCGTCGAAACAGTGTGTCTCAAAAAGCGAACCTCGTCCCTCCAAACGTGGCACTTGAAGAACTTCGCCTTAAAATTATGTGCTCACAAGATCCTAAGCACTTCTTCTAAGTGAATAGTATGCTCCCCCTTCTGCGCAAATAAACCAAAGTTTCGTCAACGAACACCACCACAAACTTGTTAAACGATTCATGAAATACTCGATTCATCGGGTCCATAAAATATGTCGGAGCATTGTTAGCCCAAATGGCATAACTAACCACTCAAATAATCCATTCGGATCCTAAAAGAAATCTTCTCGATGTTATCCTCTGCTACATGCAACTGTTGAAATCTAGTGGTCAAATCAAGCTGTGAAAATACCTTAGCTTCTACTAGCTGGTCGAAGAGATCGCCTATTCGGGGAAGAGGATAACGATTCTTCTTTCTCAGCTTATTAAGCTCCCTATAATCCACGCAAAACCTGAGAGAGCCATCTTCCTTAGTGGAAAAGACGACGGGTGCGCTCCACTCAAAAATGCTCCTACGAATGAAGCCCTTCTCTAAAAGCTCTTCAATCTACTTACTCAACTCATGACATTCGTTATGAGCCATATGACTTACCGATAAAGCAATCAATGTGGCATTATCAACAAGACACATCTTGAACTTGATCTCTCTTCGAGGTGGAAGGTCTGCAACCTCCTCGAACACATTTGGAAAGTCACAAAAAACGGGTATCGAACTCAAACTAACGGGCGATAAGTCAAGAGAATAAAGGTAGCTCAACATAACTGATCCTCTAAGATCACAAGATACCTCCAAGGTATGTCAACTATAAGTGCCTAACCTCACTACCCTCTTATCGCAATCAAAAATAGCACCATATATGGATAGCCAATCCATACCAAGAATCAACCCGAACCCAGAAAAGCCCAATAAAAAGGTACTGGAGTCAAACTCTATCCCTAAACTAAACAATTTCAAATCCCAACATAACATGGACAAATAGGTCGATCCTCCTACGGGATTTGATACCACTACCGAGTCAGTCACTAAGCAAGTTACCAAGACCCTCTACCAGAGTAGTAGATATAAAAGTACGAAGCTCTAAAATCAAATAGGGTATGAACAGGAAAATCAGAGATAGATAACACACCTTCGATGATCACCTACTTTCCCTTGTTCACAACCGGACGAGTACTAGAGGAAGGAGCTGCCTCTAAAGCATTAGCCTGAGCAGGCTGTGAAGGTGTCCATGAACTGCCCTTGGGCTTCGACGGACGGTCCATTTTTAGATGCCCCACTTAATTGCAAAGATAGCACCTCAGTCTCTGTTGCTCTCCTGCCCCTCTACAATCCTTAGCAAGATGACCTGGTTTTCCATAAGTATTGCACTTCCAGTCCTTCCTTAGAAATTTCCCTTTTCCACTTGACCCTCCTCATCATCTCCTCTTTCCTTTCCACTGCTTCTTCCCATCACTCTTTTGCGCCACATTTCCTTTCTTCTTAGTATCAACAAGTAAAGCCATCTCTACCAATCCCTCAAAAGTGGCTCCCATCGAAACGTGGCTCACCGCCAAACTCTGCAATGGTTGACCCAAGCCCTCAGCGAAATTCAGCGCCTTCTTGTGTGGAGTATTGATTAGGTCTAGTCTAAATCTGACAAGCTCATTGAATTGATTAACATATTCCTTAACTGTCATATCCCCTTGCCCGAGCTATATAAATTTCTCTAGTTGCACTCCCTCTTCAGCCTACGATAAGAATTTCCTCTCGAACCTGGTACGAAAATCCGCCTGTCAAATTATCAGCCATAGCCTCCAAAATCTCCCACCAACAAAGAGCCGCTCTTTGCAACTGCCAGGAAGCCAACTGCCTCCGAGCCAAGTCCTCACATCCCAAAAGTCCAAATACCTGCTCACAACTACGGATTCAAGCTCTCGCCTAAGTATATGACTCAGTGTCAAGAAACAGCTTGCCTCCTAAGCTGGTATAGTCCTTGCATAACTTGGAAAAATCGAGAATGCCTGGCAGACGGGTTGGAATCCTTCCATCGAAGCAGCATCCCTAGCTGGTGGCTCTGCTCGTGCAAGATCCTGCAAATAACGTCTTAACCAAGCAGACAAATTAAGGCCTAGAACTTCAAGAACATCTTGCGATTCAGACATTTCTATCTGTGGACATTAAAAAGATGGGATTAGGTACTCCATAAGTAGTTCAATGGATAGGGAGGAAGAGATATAAGGGACCCATTTCTACAAATTTTTTCCAAAATATATGCATATAGTTTAAAAGGTATTATTTGGAATATCCTTTAAAAATTATTTGAAAACTTTATATTTTTAAAATATTTTTAGAATTACCAAAACCTTAGCTCTAATACCAACTGTGACACCCTGCATCTCTAGACACCCCGAAAATCGGACACGACTAGAAGCATAGGTGGTCGGGTGAAATAAAAATTCATGACATAGCAAAGTGACTAAGACAACAGCATAAAATGGTTAAAATATTACAGCGGAAGAAAACTTGCACTAATTATAAATTAATAGCAAAACAACTTCATTTAAAACAACATTATCCCAAATTTATTCGTGAAACCAAAAGTATTAAGTAGTCTCCACCAAAACATAAAACATAACAAAGTTCACAATATAGGTCCCTGTATATAGAGTAAAGTACAGAAAAGAACATGAAACAAAAAAAATCAGAAGCTGAAGATAAAGTATGGTAAATGAGAAATAAAATGAAGCAAAACGAATAAAACAGTTTAATTCCAGGTCTTCCCCGGATATCGCAGAGGGTGAATAATATAATGCAGTGAATCCTTTTTAGATATAGTTTCTAAAAAGCCAAAGTCCATAGTCACTCTAGGGAAGTCAACCATGCAGTAATACTAAATTCCAATCGTCCTGTCGGAACTGCTGTCCATGCACGTGGTACAACTTGAAAGTCATGTTCTTCACTCGTGCACTATGATTAAATGCCTCATATGACCGGTGCTGACTCAAACAACCTCGCAGGACCTCGACGTTGCGCTCAGTCTCTGCCAAACTAGACCCCTGTACCTCTGTTCCCTCGGTCACCTACATGGACTTGCCTCTATCCAAATTGTCGGCCCTCTGAAAGAGCACTCGCATCTGGGTCGGCTGCGTAAAATCCTCCAACGATCGACCTAAAGAAGCCTACGTCGAAGCATAGTTGTCATGTTCCATCTGCGTCGATCTTCCTAAAGAAGTCCACGATTACAGATGTTATCTATCCTACGTACTAGCAACATATGAAAGGTAACAAACATCCTTGCAAATCTACTTGCCCGCTCCTAGTACGTACATCCAAAACTATATTTTGGTCTTAACTACATGAAACACCTATCCAGACCTTTACAAGGTCTGCCTACCAAATTGCTTCCAGATTAATCAATTTTACCGTTATAGTTTACATACTGTTTATTTCCATTAATCTGCTTTAGGCCATATTTACATCCAATTTGGTTATTTCATAATTTCCATTTTTCTACATAAATGGTATTTCAATTTCATGTCCATTCAGTCCGTATAGTTTGTCCGTAATTTTTATGTCATATTGTTACAGATTTACACTAGCCTTTACGGTCCATTTAATTTACATTTTTTTCTCCACCCTAATTTATGTTCTCCTTTTAGAGAGTTAATCTGTACAAATTTTTTATCCAAAAGCCACAAACTATTTAGTTACAAAAATTCCACTTTTATATTTTTAGGCCATATATGTAACAAACTATTAAGCCAAATAGACTTCCCAATTTTGTTCCAAAAATATTTTCAAAATTATGTAATTATACCAATCAAAACCATAATTTTATTCAAGTACATATTCTGAATTTATTCAACTAACATGTTCTATTATTAGAAATTGAATAATAATTCTAATTCAATTTAATTAAACCAATCTTATTTACGCCATGAAATATGAATAACAATTTGTTTACTCCAAATTTTAACCAAATATGAATTAGAATTGAGAAGTGAAGAAGAAGATACACTAATTTACATAAATTTCAGTCTTATTTGTGCCATAAAACATGAATAAACTATGTATATGTCCCATATATTTAACCAAACATGAATTAGATTTGAGAAGTGGAATAAGAAGAAGAAGTTGCAATAACTTACATCTATTCTAACTTAATTCATATTAACGTGCCAGAAAAGAACTGAAATTAAACTACTTTACTTTTCTATTTCATATTAATTCCCAATCACTTGGCATTTGAGCTTGCATAAATTTGAAAAAAGCTTTGCTTTAATCTTTCTTCCTCTTCTTCTTCTAAATTCCAAAAATTACTTGAATATATATATATATATATATATATATATATATAATTTAATTTGGTAGAGATTTGTTTATTTAGTAGAGAAAAGAAGAAAGAATAATACACACTAATTTTACTGTAGAATTATGGCGACGACTGAATAAGAGATTAGGTTTAGGTTAGATGGTTTATTTATTGATTGTTTGAGTGAATATAATCCATTAGATTATTTTAGATTAAATATGGTTCTTTCATACGCTTAATGGTTATCCATTCTAGCCCACACACATCAATCATCCAATAAAATTTATTCATCTCGTTCTATTAAATCACTGGAGCGAATAGAAAGCTGCCACATTTTCGAAACAACATTGAAATACGCAGGAAAATCGCTGAAAACGAACCAGCTAAAAAAACATCGCTTTAGATTTTGGATGACAATGGGACTTGATCCCTGCTCACTAAGGAAGTCAACATGCATCTTTACCACTGTATCAAATGCGCTTTTAATTATATTTTCCGTAAAATATCGGGGTGTTACAATTAACCCACGAAAACTATAATATAAGCAAATTATTAGAGATACCAATAGGTTCGGGGAGAACCCATGAAATAATTGAATGAAATTATTGGCAGAAGCCAACAGATTCTTAGTGATCTCATAAGAACTATGAGATCGAACATATAGTCCATAAGCTTTAAACAGGTTATTAGTCATCCTATTAAAACTAATAAGTTAGTAACCCTAGAAGCTATAACTGAAACAGATAGTCAAATGAATGGGGATGGAAAATCCAGGATATTTTGTTTGTTTGCATATTATCATGATATTTTAAATTGCTATGTTTTAACCATTATGAATGCAGGAGCATAATATATGGTTATTATAAAGTTTTGTGCAAGATACTAGTGAGGGAAAAACTCGTTCCGCTAAGCGTCATGGTCTCACTAGATATCTAAATGGTTTGAGATGGTAGGTTATTATTTATATCAGGCTTTATGTCTGATTCGAAATTTATGTTTTCCCCTTAAACTCTTGGATGGTCAATTGATTCTGAGTAGTTTGAGAGTTGAGGTTCAGGTTCTCTTTTAGATGAATAAGCTTCCGAAGACGTGCAGGAGGCAAGCTAGCTAGTAGGAGTTCTTTTCTGTTTGATTCTGCTGTGTTTTGATGTAAAGGCAAAATTGTTTTACTGCCTATGTTTAGACTCTGATTATCCAAAGGGGCATTTCCATATGTCGCTCTTGGCGTAGTAGTAATAATTATATTCTCTTTGAACGTGGTTCTTGAATTTTGGATTATGTAATGAATTTGAAATATGATTGAAATGGAATGAGAAATTTGTTATTGGTTTAAAAAAAATTATATCCATGAGTTTCTGTTATATCAACATATCTAACATTACCGCATTTGGTCACCGAGAATTAACAACTATGGATGACTGTAGCAACCGTAGCCGTTAGTTTTGGGCCTCCAAGTGGGGGATGTTACAGTTGTACCAACACATAAGAACTTCCGCCTCTAAGTCAGTGTATAACAAATAAAAAAATTAAGTGCACATAGGCCAAGATTAACCAAACCATTGTAAACTCTATGTACCATCTTACTCGTTGTTCGTTTATTTTCTTCGTTTTTTATTCTCTGTTCAATCTATTGAGTGTTTATGTCATTTTTGGTTCAAACAGTAAATGTCATAGAGACAACCTCAATAATGGAAAATATAAATGAGACATATTTTTTATTTTCATTATTCTTGTTATTTTTAATAGTTAAAAGCGCAAGAAACATACATAGTTAATGGTTCACAAACCTTTTAACCTTAGGTTTAGTTTCATCGGTTGTAATTATAATAGTAATATACCTTTTTTGTTGCAAATAGATCAATAGTGCATGGATCAGTTGAATTGGAGCACAAATTATTCCGCTTTTTAATGAGGTATGGTTCCGGTTCAGTGAATACAATATGATTCGACTTCAGGTCGAACTAACTTACATATTTTAAACGATCATAATGGCCATTAAGCAAATGAATAAACAAATTTACGAAACATTATGGAGTAATCGTTAATGCAAATTACACCAGTTAATAAATGATTTATGCAAAGGTAGTTGCATTATCTCCAACTTTAGAAATCACAATAAACAAAAAGAGAAAATCGTAAATTGTTCCTATAAAATTATGTTGCTTTCTCTCCAAGTCTGTGACTACGTAGACACCTTAAGATTAATATGTAATTAGTAACACTCCACCTCAATAGCCACACTAACAAAGGATATTAGTAGATAATATGAATAAGACTGGTTAGGAGCGATCATTCGTAATTATTGTTTTTAGTGAGTATCGACACGTCGAATTGGGTAATATATTTTTTTTCTTTCCCTTCGAACATGGATTCGATATGCACGATTCAAACACAAAACAATAATACAATGGCTTAAATAATTCAAAACAATATATAATATCACATAACATAGAATCACATAAAGCAGTGGTATACAAGAACACGATTTTATACATGCGCATAAGACAAGTTTATAATTATGGCTATACAAGACATACTAATACGCATTATAGGCGCAAACCTAGACTCAATGATTTTACATATTACAAGTCACTATCTCAACAAAATATAAAATAACTATAACGTGATAAGTTATTATATGCATTAAAATGAAGTTGTATAAAATAAGTGCTTTGGCCTAGAAAAAAGATCATTTTTGATTTTATGTACATACAACTTTGCATCAAAAATTGGTTTTCCTAGTCTTTGAATTTCTAATATAGAAATTCTTTTCGGAAGAAATTAAAAGTTGAGTTATAATTAGATATTTACGAATTTCTCATTTTATGAAAATACTTCTTTGATAAAGGAATTTTTTACAATAAAATGAACTTACCTTATAAAGTATAGAATTAAACTAAGAAAAACCCTTAAATTGATTTACTTCTTTACAACAAGAGTTATCTTAGTTGAATTCCTTAAAACCATCTTAAAATGTATCAATATGTTGAATTGCGAAGGATAATTATGTTGGAACAGAAATATGGAAGATTTTTGTAAACTGGTTTTCAAATTGGAAAATAAGAAAATGAAGTACTGATCTTGTAACTGATGTGCTAAATTTGAAAGTGTTTTATATTAGTAAAGCTTATTTAAAATGAAGAATAAAGGATTTAAAAATAAATTTTTGGATACTCTAGCTTTGGAAAATGTGGTATATTTTATTAGGTATGGCTTATACAATCTTAGTGCTGAGATATATGTGTTTTTTTGTAAGTTAAAGAAAAGAAATTTGTAAAATAAGTTTTTGAATTTAGTAAAACATGTGGTATGAGACACTTGCGTTTGCTAAATCGTTTAATAAATTTTCTCGTCTGAATTAGATTATAGCTTATATATTGAAAACCAGTTTTGAAAATCATTTTTAAGATATTTGTCTAGAAAGAGAGTTGATAATATTTGAAATAAGATTTTTATATAATATATAGTATTAAAACAATTTATTTGAAAATTTGATATTGAAATTGAATTGGTTGTAAATAAACTTCACTAAAATTCTTTTTGGAAACTTCATGAAATCTATATATATGTTCATATATGAAATAGACATTAATTAAAACCAGGAAATGGAGCAAAATTAAATCATCAAAGCAAAATCCAAAAAAGATAAGCATTTGAAAGCATCAAGATGATTAAAAAAAGGCAACAAGCAAAGCAACAAAAGACAACAAAATATGAATTAATTGAATTTAAAATCAAAACAAAACATGTTTTAGTATGCAAAATGCTATCAAAATTCTAAATAAAATTTTATTCTTTTTTCAAAACACGTCTTGGTCGATAATATAATCTTTTTTTAATTAACGAATTTTAAATAACTTTAATCCAATAAATTAAGTTTGTATGTTTCGCCTTGATACATAAGTATTATGGGATACTTGTGTATTAATGCAAAACAGAGATGTAATTATTTTTCTTTCTATGGACAATTATTTTGCTAAATTTTATTTGCTTTTTGAATATTATATTGGGTTTACCAAAGGTTTTTTGAACACGTTGTCATCACTAATTTTATTTTTAAGAAGCGTTTTGAAGTTACAATCTCTTTTGATTTTTGGGTCAAGATAGATTGGACTCTATTGTACCAGGGGCCAAAACTCTATCTTTGCTGACCTGATTCAGGATCGCTACCTGAATCGGTGGTATATCACTTGCCTTTTTACCACCAAAGATCAACGGTCTATTACACAAGGCTGATCCTATTTTTGTGATCGGGATCTCCGATTGGCGGGTTATGGACTATGATTGTAACAAGCAGGTATTTTCAACCATTCGCATCCGCACATGTCAGGCTTGAATTGCTCAAAATACCGCATTGTAAATAAAATTTGGCAAATCTCAGAATATACAGTAAATAATAATCACAGAACACAGACACAGAGTAAGAAATGCAACGGAAGTAAAAGAGATAGTAGTTCATGAAGCTACTATGAAAATATATCAGAGTTAAATAAAATACAACAGAGTAAATAAAGTACAACAGAAGTCTCAAGATGATAACCAAGTACAAGCTGAATAGAACAACAGAACTGGAATAGATAAAACTAGATAAGCAGATGATCTCCAACGATTCCAATCTCCAGAAAGTGGAATCCAAATCTGTGAAGAACTCAGGCTGACCCGAGCGTAAATAAAAATACAAACACTCGAGTCAGGACAATATATACTTAGATAATGTAAACCAACTCAAGTGAACTGTAATAAGGTACAAGTAACTTAAAGGATGCCTGTAACCGCCCATCCTCGAAGGATCTGTTAAACTATTTACTATGTAGTAATATTGCGCTATTATAATAATGTCTACAGTAAAATAAACTTACTTTTAAATAGTGTTCCAGGCTACCCATATCACCCTTCACACATAATAGTCCCAGCAGTCCATCCAATATCATGACATCTCCACACCGGGTGACTTTCAGAGGATACCACATGGGCTACGGGAGAAAAACAAACTCGTAGTAAAGGCTCGGTATGGTAGGTGACACGGCACACAAGGCAATGCCAGGGTAGATATACCAATTACGCACACGGGCTGGTGGTAACGTAGCAGCCACATACACCCGCCTCGGAACACACTCCCAATCAAAATCGGAGGATGGCCAACTAATCAATCACTAGTAAGAGTATAGTATCGAAGGAATGTGTCTGATCGGAGGAATGAACTCACTTGGCCCGAGATTGCTCCTATTAGCCACCTTTTGCCAACTCGCGGGAGTTGGGTCCACGTAATATACCTCAAGAACGTCGCTACCATCCTACTTCATTCTGAAATCTCCACCGCGTACACAGTTGTTAAAATGATTTTCGGTATCGGCAGAGAGTATGCCATATATCTGATCCCGGTCTCTTTAACAACCAATCGTTATTATAACCCATGGTTACAATTTTAAAATATAATATTTTATACTTTGAAATAAAATATCATTTCAAATCCAAATCTTTATCAAAATAAAGATTAAATCATTTCCAAACCATTTCAATATATCAAAATAGCATATCCTTTCAAAGCTTCCTTTTCAAATCATTTCAATATATCGAAATATCATATCCTTTCAAAACTTCACTACAAATCATTTTAATATCAAAATATCATTTCAAAGATAGTTTATACTTCGAAAACCCAAAATCGTTTTTTATTTCAAAACTATATTTATTTCAAAAACAATATCATTTCCATTCCAAACATATATTCACTTTTCAAAATAGTTTATACTTTCAAAGTTATAACTCTTTCGAAACCAAAACATTGAAATCATTACACTTTAAAAATCAAAACATTTTGAAATCATACATTTGCAATCATCCTTTAATTCTATACATTTACAAATTTATTAAATTAAACCCAAATTTCAATTTCAATTTAATTTAATTCAAACCATCATTTTCAATTCAAATTCAGTTTACTAACAAACTATTTCAAATCTTATCAAATTTAAATATAGGTTTAATCCACAAAATACAATATTCAATCTTTAGTATATTTCAAGGTTTGAATATCCCACCTTTCATAAATCCAATATCATTTAAATAAACTCAAATGATATATACTTCAAATATTCATTTATCAAATAAATTAAATAAATCAGAAATCAAATATCCTTCCAAAATATCAAAATGCCAAATACTATTCAAAACATCATTCATTTTTTTCATTTAAATCCCTTCATTTTATTTAGGAATTAATTACCATTTCAAACTTACGTTTCAAAAGATTTTATATCAAAAATTAAATCTCTCCATTTAAATCATTTAAAGTCAATTCCTTATGTTTATTAATTAAATATTAAATTTCCAAAACTTAAATCCTTCCATTTAAAGCCGTATAAATGTCTCTTCATTATCTTTAGAAATTTAACATTTAATTTCCAAAATTTTATCATTTTTCCAAAGATTATTTTTTCCGTAAAAGTTATTAAAACAACAAAAATATAGTTTCCGTAGCACTTAAAAATGCTACGTAAAGTCATAGTTTAAAATAGTTCATTTGGCAAAAGACAACGTTTAAGTGTTGTAATAGATTTCCTTTAAATTTCAAATAACTTAAATGTTAAGTTTAACCACTATAACATTTACAAAGTGCTATAATAGCCTTTACTTCAATTTAACTTTTTAGTTCATTTAAACGAACTACAGCATTTACAAAATGCTGTAATACCCTTACATTACATTTCAAAAATGATGTTAAATCAAATTCAAGGCTTCAATACAAATTTCACCAACAGTTAATTTTAATTTAAACCATTTAACTTATAAAATCATAAAATTTCACATTTTAAAATCATCATTTCAATACTCTTATTTTTATGATTTTTATAAAGTTAAATTTCATCCAAAAATCAAATTTTAACATAATTTCTTATTTAAATTAATTAAGTTTTAAATTACCAAATTATAACTTATTTCTATTTATTTTACTTAATAAAAATGTCATTTTTAACAAAAGTTCAAAATTTCCCATAATAAGTTATATTTCAAAATTTTGACTTAAAACATTCATTTATTCACATTTTCGTATTCAAAAATCACTTTTATTTTTATAAAAAAACATATTATTCATTTTAATTCAAAATATTATACTTTTACTTTTAAAAATAATTTTAAAACATTTCAGAAAATAATTTATAACCCACGGGTCTGTATGTAGTTTTCTAGCCTAGGTCAAGTGATACTGATGTATATCATTTCAATCCGTAGTTTACAAAGAAAACCCAGGTTCTATCATTTCAAACCCGCGGTCCCAAGTAAAATGAATGATTTTGAAAACCGCTCAGGCCTATCATTTCAGCCCATAACGATTTTTCCTTATTCTAAAGTCCATTTGGGTATGTATCATTTCAACCCATAGTGATTCTAGTCTACAGGGAACTTGCAATGGTGATAACTGATATAAATAACTAAAATAACATGAAATAACAGTGACATATGATATAACAAGTGTAATAACAGGTGTGAACATCATGTGATAATAATATAGCAGTTATAACAAGATGATATAAGTTACAGATTCAAATGATGTCTGTTTATCAACTATATAAGTACATATTAATCTGGTGAGATTTACTCACTTGTTAAAAGCTGAAGATAGCCAACAAAGCACACAACAGAGACTCTACGAAGGCACGAAAACTCGAATACGATTTGAGAGTGGAGAGCCAAATATAATTGCCTTGTATGCATATAAACAAAACAATCCAAAATACATAAGTTTTCAAAGCCAAATTACACTAGACAACACTAGGAATCAAAGCCTAAAACAAAGACAAATGCTTTGCACTTGTTCTCAACTTCACATACTTCAATTATGAACTGAAATAGCACAGCCAACGCATGGATTAAGGTCTGGTTTGGGTCCCTATAGGGTCGGCCTAGCCTGGTTAATGGTGTGGAGAAGTATAGGTGTAATATAGAATCACTACAAGGCAATACAGGGCAAATATCAACATTTCTGTGCTATATATTGTTCGGCCAGAGGCTCTAGGGGTATGGTCAGAGGTCCAGGTGGTGGTCAGATCTGAGGTGGTGGTGGTGGCGGTGGCGGTAAAAGGTGGAGGAAGAAGGAGATGACAATCCTAGACTAGGTTTGGTACAGGTGATGGCTAGTGTTAGTTTAGAAGGTTTTTTGTGATGATCTTCACTATGGCTTGGCTTGGCCTAAGGAGGAGAGGTGTTAGGATGTGTGATGGTTAGAAAAAAGTGGTGGTGGTGGTCAACCAAAGCTTGGAGGTGGAGGAACAAAGCTACGAAGATAAAGAGCATGTGCAAATTCAATAGAAAAAACATAGAAAACAAGGAGAAAGAATGAATTTTTACCAAGCTTCAACAAGGGGAGGGCCGTGAGTTTTTTTCTCTTGAGAGATGATAAAATTTTCGTGAAAATGAAAAGGAGAATTGGGCTGAAATTTGGAGTAAAGGTACGGCCAAGCATTGAAGAAAGGAGTTGGGAAAGTGAAAGGATGGAATGCAAAAGGACTTAGGAATTTCAAAAGTTTAAAACTCTTCGAATTTCCTATATTTTCTTTTTATAATTTTATATAACTGAAATATATATATATATATAAACTCAGATAAAATACGAAAATTTAGTAAATAAACAAAAATAAATTAATTAATTATTAATTATATATAATTTAATTAAATAAAACAGCAAAAATTGCAACTAGTCTTGAAAATATGAAAAATAAATGCAATGAAATTTGAAAAAAAAATTATGTACTTGAAAAGTATTTATAAATAAAGATAATAACACAAAATAAAAATTAATTCATAAAAATAAATAAATAAATTTTAATTAAATAAAGTTTAAATGAAGAAAATAGCAAAAAAATAGAAGCTAGGCTTAATAAATTGAAATAAATTCAAATAAACTTTAGAAAAATTATATTATCACTTTAAAAATAATAAAAGACAAAAATATACATAAAATAACATATTAACACATATTGAAATAAAATATGGCAAAGAAAATATAATTTATATAGTTTAAAATAAACGAAATTGCCAAATAAATCAAATTACACTCAATATTGAAAATTACAAAACATTCACATTTTAAATCCGTTTTGAACGAAACGAAAAGTAGTATTCATGTTATTACATCTATTTTCATAATAAAAGATAAAATTTAGGATTTAAAATAATTTAAATTTGAAGTTTAAAAGTCAAAGTTTGAACAGTTTGACTAGAAATTCACTTTACAGTAAAATATTCAAATTATACTAACTTGACTATAAATCACTTAAAATCATCATTTATATTTAAAAATGAAATGGTTGAAATAAAACAAATTTAAAATAATTTAAAAATAAAAGAAATTCTAATTTAAATAATATACAAAAATCTAGGGTTGTTACAATGATGGATGCAGACGTGGGAGTCCCACGTATAGATCCGTGAACGGGTAGCATACGGACTTTTTCTTAGACCGTCTTGGTTATCCTGGGTTGATTGCCTGGTGTATTATAGCGTTATGAGTAGATTACGGTGTTAATGTCTCCGCGCGCGCTCGAGCTCTACCACTGTGATTTTACAATACTAGCGTCTGTTTATTTGGTATATTTTATGAGTCGTGTTATATTTATCCCATAATTCCCATAATGCAATTTTCTTTATCTTATGATTTTTTTTATAAAAAATATTAAAGTTGATTTTAAAAACACAGTATCTTTGGAGAATGTGTGCATGAACTTATTTATTGTTCTACATATGATAATTGAGTTGGTATCGTATTGGATTACATACGATATTTTTGGTCTAAAACCATTGTTTGATTAAATGAATTGTTCATGAAAATAAATCTGCATGTTGGTTCACACACACATATATGCCTCATGTTGGCTTATACGTGCGGCGCTTTCTTTCCATTTTGTTGATTGAGATAATCATTGTGCATAGATCTTACTTCACTCACACTAGAAATAGTCTGACCATGTGATTTGTTTTATAATCCTCAGGTCTGTCTGAGGATTGTGATTGCAGGTTAGGTTGTGTGGGCTGTAGCAGCATTCTTATCATTTTCCACATTTTGGGGTTTTGGACTTTACAGTTTGGACTTAGGAGTAGTTAATATATATATATATATATATATATATATATATATATATATTGGGAGTGGTATTATATACTATGGACTATGTATTGTGGACATTACTATTATGATATGTATTATGCATTCTACTGTTATTGTACTGAACTGTATGTTCTATTATATTCTGTACCATGTAACTTGGGAAAAATTTATCTTGTGCCATTTCTTTGAACCGAGACTGAGCACGAATTCATAAAATTTCTCATGCCAGTGTTAGTTCAAGGGAATGAGTACAGCATTTATCCTAATCGAGTCCCATTCTCCATGCTTTCTGACAGTAATACTTAGTATTACTTTTGGTTGGCATGGGTATAGGGGTCGGGTGTTGCGTTGTTGGTATCAGGATCTTGTGTTCTATACTGATGCTAGTGGGTCTTGCCTTGGAGTAGTACTGATGCAGAAAGGACGGGTTGTAGCTTATGCATCTAGGCAATTGAGGCCCAATGAGATTCGATATGTTGTTCATGATTTGGAGCTAGCAGCCCTGGTTTTTGCTTTGAAGTTGTGGCGACACTATCTTATGGGTAAGCGGTTTGTTATCTATAAAGACCATAAGTCCTTGAAATACCTATTCTTCCAGAAGGAACTGAACATGCGCCAACAAAGGTGGTTGGAGTTTTTGGCAGCCTGTGATTTTGATATTCAGTATACTCCTAGGAAAGGAAACCGTGTTACGGATGCCCTCAGCCGTAAACACCCAGCGGTTGTATCGAAGATGGTGGTTGAATGGCTAGACCTAGAGGTGTTAGCTTCTAGTGGGATCTGTTACGGTATGCCCACTCATAGCTCAAGGAGGATGTTAGCCAGCTCGGTTGTGAGACCAAATCTTATGGATAGGATTTCTCTTGCTCAAAAGGAAGATTCGGTTGCTTTAGACCATATTCATCGGCTGAAGAATGGAGAGGAGGCTGATGATCTGAAAGGTTTTGAGATGGATACTCTTGGTTGTTTGAGGAAGAAGGGTAGGATCTTTGTACCTAATGTTGCAGGGCTTAGATAAGAGGTAATGAACAACTGTTATTGTTCGTGATACACTATTCACCCAGGTGGCAGCAAGATGTACATGGACATGAAGCGTCTATATTGCTGCGAAGGAATAAAGCACGATATAAGTGAATATGTTAAGAATTTCATTATTTGCCAACTAGTGAAATGCGAGCACTGGAAGCCTAGTGGTCTTCTTCAGCCCTTAGAGATTCCATTATGGAAATAGGATCAGGTATAAGTGAATTAGACTTTATAATGGTTCACTTATATAAACTCTTTAATGTGATCCAATTAGTGTTTCATTAATGCTTTGTTTAGGTATCTATGGATTTCATTGATGGCTTGCCTCGATCGAAGCAAGGGCATGATAGCATATGGGTAGTAGTGGACCGTTTAACGAAATTTGTCCATTTTATCCCAGACAAGTCAAAGAGGACTCCACCTTATTTGGCGAAGTTGTATGTGAAGTAAGTTGTTCGTCTCCATGGTGTACCTAGCGCTATAGTTTATGACAGAGATCTATTATTTACTAGTGGATTTTGGAGGATCTTACAAGCATCTTTGGGGATGAAGTTGAATATTAGCTCAGCCTATCACCTTAAGTCCGATGGACAAACTGAGCGAGCCAACAAGAAATTGGAGGATTTGTTACGCTCTTGTATTCTGGATTTTGGAGGGTCTTGGGTGGACCACCTGTACTTGGTAGAGTTTTCACACCTATACTTGGTAGAGTTTCATATAATAACAGCTTTCAGTCCAGTATAGACATAGCTCCTTTCGAAGCGTTGTATGGAAGACCATGTAGATCTCCTGCATGCTGGCTTGAGGCTGGAGATAAGTTAGTGCTTGGTCCCGACACTGTACGGAAAGCTTCAGAGAAGGTAGAGTTAATTAGGAGGAGGATGAAAGAAGCACAAGATAGAATAAAGTCCTATGCAGATAAAGAAGAAAGGACTTGGAGTTTAGCGTCGGCGATCATGTATTCGTGAAGGTTACTCCTTTAAAGGGGGTAATGAGGTTCAGCAAAACTGGTAAGCTTGCTTCTAGATTTGTTGGGCCTTATCCTATTGTGGAGCGGATTGGGAAGCTTTCCTATAGAGTTGCTCTACCTGAACACTTATCGAGTGTGCACAACGTCTTTCATGTATCACACTTGAGAAAGTGTTTGAGGGATTCTGAGGAGGTGATAGAGCCAAAGCAGTTGCAGCAGCTTGTGATCGCTCCTAATATGACATATACTCGAGAGCCTATTCGTATCATTGCCTCTGAGACGAAGAAGTTGCGTAGTAAGGTAGTTCCTCTAGTCAAGGTGCAATGGTCGAGCAATCCAAAGGACTACACCTGGAAAACACAAGAGTCGATACAAAGGCATTATCCTGAATTGTTTGGCGCTCGAGTAAGGTATGTCTTATTCTATTAGAATTTAAATCAACTTACGATACCACCCTTACGCAAAAATTGTGAGGACGCAATTTTGTAAAGGGGAAGTCTGTAACAACCGACTTTTAGGGATACTAAATTGAGAATCAACTAATAAATTGATAATTAATATGTTAATAGTAACAAACAATTAAATATTTATGAAAAAAATGAAATAATAAATAAATGAAAACATAAGAAAATAAAATGGAAATTTAATATTAATATGGTTGAGAGAAAAATAAATGGTAATGAATTCATTTACTTTTATTTGGCGTTTTAAATTATGTCTTTTTAGTGGTAATGTAATTTATTTTAATAAATGAACTTTTCTACTAAACCAAATTATTTGAAAAGTTAAACATTGAGAATGATATATTTTTTTATGAAAGAATAATAACTAACTACATGAGATAAAATGTGTTTTATGTATGAAAAGTTTAGATGGCAGTTTTTTTATGTTGATTTACAATTAGGTATAAAAGGAAAAAAAAGTAAATAATAATAATAATAATATCATTTTTATATTGTCATGTAGAAAAGTCTAGAAGTAAATTTAATAAGATAGGAAAATAGAAATATCTTAACAGAGTGTAATCATTAGGTTTGAAAAAAAAAGATTAAAATAGAAGAAAATAAAGATATTTTCTAAGAGAATTCTAGAAAGGGCCTCAAGTACAAAACTCAGCCCACATCCTTCTTCCTTCTTCTTACTGTACGTACAGAACAACACCCAAAAAACAGAAACCTGAAAACAAAATCCTCTCATTCAAACACAAATCTCACTTTGCAATTAAAGGTTAAAAGAAAAGATTACCATTTCTAAGAGTAAATATCCCTAAATCAATCCTATTTTATCTCTTTCTTTTTATTTTTATGAATAGCTATTTAGGGATTTTTGATTTTGTTAGCAATTGGAAGGTGAAGACAAGCAATCCAAGGGCTAGCTGATTTAGAGCTTGAAGATTGCTAATTGAAGCTTTAGGTGAGTGAAGTTTTAATCTTGTTTTATTTTATTTCATTTCTCATTTATGCATGCAAATATAAGTGTGAATTTTTTGAATAGAATGTTTCTTACTCATTCCCCAATTATATATTATTGATTGACTTATTGGGTTGAAGAAAAAAAATAAAATCGATGCATACAATTAAAATGCATATATGCTGTTTGTATAATTGCTGAAGAGAAGAAAACAAATGTGCTGTTCAAATTCGCAGCATAACACAGCAGCACTGGTTCCAAAATGCTGCAGCAGCACTGTAGCGGACTAAAGTGAAGCGCTGTAGTCTGCTGCAGCGGGCTAGCGCTCTGCTGCAGCGGGCTGCTGCAAAGTAAAGTGTTGCAGCGAGTTGCAGCTCTTGCTTCAGCAAAAAACTTACTGCGCTGCAGTCTGCTGCAGCGGGCTGCAGCAAAGCGTGGGTTTTATTTTATTCTAGGTTTATCAAAGGTTTTTTTGAAGACGTTGTCATCACTGATTTTATATTTAAGAAGTGTTTTGAAGTTACAATCACTTTTGATTTTTGGGTCAGGATAGATTAGACTTTGTTGTACCATGGGCCAAAACTCTATCTTGACCGACCTGATTCGGGATCGCTATCTGAATCGATGGTATATCACTTTGTCGTTTTGCCACCAAAGGTCAACGGTCTGCTACACAGGGCTAATCTTATTTTTTTGATCGTGATCTCCAATCGGACAAGAGCACGATCGGGAAGAGAAGCGGCAATCTGGAGCATGCATTGCTCTAGATGCTTGACTGGTCAACCGATCATATTTAAAACGGGCATTGTATGAGAAATAACCGTTGTTTTTTTCTTCTTCTCATTTCTTAACGAGTTTTTGCTGAATTTCACATTGCACGAGGAGTAAAATTATCAGCTGTTTTATTTAGATGGATCTTCGTAACATTTTTTTCTAGATAGAGTAAACCCTATATTTGTCTCCTCTTATCCGAAAATGAAGTTCTATTAATAATGTTCTTCGGAAAAAACAATTGATGGAATAAAAGTAAACTCGATCAGACTCAACTTTTATTTTTTCTATTAATCTTCAAATTTTAGCAAGTGGTCTGCTACCGGTTTCTTTGTTCTTATTATTACTACTTTATGTGCCTACCAACTCGTATTTTTGCCTGTGAACGTAAAATAAGAGAATTCAACTTCATGTGTCTGCCAACTCTTATTTATATATGCTAGAGAAAATTAGAAAAAATGACAAACTTTGAAAAAGAAAAACCAGGTTAAAAGACATGAAGTTTTATTTTTTGACTGAAGAACAAATGCTAATTATATTTACATTATATTCAACTTTTACACTTATATAAAATGCTAGTTATAACTAGCATTATATTCGGTTTTACGTTATACAAAATGACAGTTATAAGTATCATTGTTCTTTAGCCGAAAAAATAAACTTGCTGTGCTTTAGCCTAAAAAAAATTCTAAGTTTGTCCTTATGCTTATTTTCATGTACATACTATATCTCCAATTTATTTAACAATGTAAAACTATTTCAATTTTAAATCGTCATTTCAATTTGCAACAATCAAGACAACACATCAACTTACCGCATATATTTTCAATTTATTAATTGGACATAGCAACAACAATTGGATGGCCCAAATTGATTCAAGGGGAGACAAAGCTCAAAACGGAATTCAAATTCATGAGGTGCCCGCACATAGAAGCGAAATCAGGCACATATATATATATATCAACATAATGTTTTTTCTTCCTTCAATTTATTAATAGGACATTGCTACAACAATCAGATATCCCAAAATGAGGAATATTGATTCTCAGAAGAGTTTTCTCCCATGTTGGGAGATTATTTAAGACAATTTCTATGCATCTATGGAGAAAAACTGTAGCATTATTGTTTACCCTGTCCATCACAGTGAAGTACACTGTCATCACAGTGAAATTCTTGTACAAATAACATGTTGCTAATTATCCCATCTCAGCAAAACGATTAAAGATGGTTTCTAAGGTTGATTGGCTTATGCTGTATTCTTCGATACCTAGCTCCTTCCTGCATAGCATAAAGCAAGAATATATATTTAAAAATGGTATAAAATTGAGAAACAAGCCTGTAGTTGCAGAAGGGTCGTTTGAGATATATTGTGCACCTGTTATGTTCGATGTGTCCAAATATATCCGCAAGAGACGAACCTTCCCCGTAGGGCAACTGAAACATAAGACAGTAATGCACATTGAAGAAGCAAATCAAAATGAACAATAAATGCAGTTATATGAGCTTGCATAATAAGCATAGTGCTGAAATATGAATAGCATTTATATTTTTAACACATGCGATGCTTTTCTTTTTTCTTTTCTTTTTTGGAATATATGCAACGATGATCCACCATAATTTGTCACCTGATATTTAATGTTCAAGCCATCACATCCATGAAATGTTGCACCATGAAACAAAGTCTGAATAAAGGAGTCAATACGCGAGATTTTTTCCTTCATCAACCACCATTCAGAAAATATTCTCAACGGTATACAACCTGTTAACAAGTTTGAAAAGGAAAATTGGATGGTAAAATTAAATAAATAAGAAATAACATTTCAACCTGCCAGTGTCAGATATTTTTTTTTTTTTTAAGTTACTTTATACTCGAGAAACAAATCAAAGCTATCCATTTGGATTTTTATGTGTATGTTGTCGGGGTGAGGGGATAAAGAAGCCATAACTTTATTAAAGATCAATGTTTCTTAGTTAGAACCATGCTTTGGTGGTTGCTACGCGAAAACTTTATGGAAGTACACTTCAAAGTAAATGTAACATGCTCTTTATGAACAGGAAATATCCAAAAACATGACCAAAACTACGAATGAGAACAAATTTGTTTGAAGGGAAGTCAAAAGAAATTGTACATCTTTAGCAAAGTAATGATGAAATTATATCTCGGATACAAAAGAGTAAAATAACTAGCCAAATTAATATCTGGGTAAAATTATTAGCCTACGGAGGAAAGCATATTACTCTATTATAACCAAATATTTAAACCTATAAATCCGGAGGAAAGTATATTGCTCTATTATAACAAAATGTTTAAACCTGTAAATCCATGAAAATGCAACACCCTAGGTAAAAATAACAGTTCCACATTGACAGGTGAATTTGACACTTAAATATCACCATACCTATTCAAATAAAGTCAAAAGTCAGTAGTCAAAACTGTGGATCAAGGTCACATCGGTCAAGATTCAGAAAAACTCCCTTTATGGTTCCACTGAAATGAGGTAAAATGACTTAGGGAAGACAATAACGATCTTAGATGGTGTGCATGTTGTGATTTTGGTACTTATTCGAGGCTTTTAAAATAAACAGAAGCTCACACTTTGGCCTGATTCATGTAACCGAAGTGATTAAGTTGGTCACAATATCTACTTGTGTGTGTGTTGCTGCATATGGTATTAGAACCTGTTCTCAACCAAAACAATGGAATGAAACATGCACAAGTAATGCATCTGGTTGAACGTAAAATACAGTGGTTGACTAACTACCATACTAATACGACATGGGAGTAACACTATATACAGATGAATTGTATTCATGCATCCTAGTCAATAAGAACGTTAGAGCCATCAAAGGTGGTGGTTGTAACATCCTTAAAAAAAAGAATAATTCCACATCTGTAATATGATTCTTAAATTTGGCATATAAATACCAGTTCTTCCTTTCAATTCATGTAGCCTAGTTAACGAGAACGATAAGACTAATTACTAGAGAAATAATAATAGTCCCCATACAACTATCAATTCCTCCAACTAATCACAGTGGTAAAGTCTTTAAACTGTGGATTCATCCCTACCTGGTTCCTCTGAGATGAGGAAAAGTGATTAAGGTACGCCAATATAAATTTTAGGCACCATAACCACAGAATTTGTATTTTTTGCAGTTGCAGATCGTCTTAATTGATTCAGAGATACGATGGATCAAAACATAAAAAGGAATATAACATTGAATTACATGACCTACACAGCAGGTAAATATTATATTGAAATATTACTAATTCGCAGATGGAAATGTACTTCTCTATAAATAAGAGTAGTGTAAAGAGTTATACCATCTCGAACAAGCTGCTCTGACAACTGCTCACCGAAAGCACCATCAGTAATATAACTAGAGGAAACAAGGGCCGAAACAGATACTTTATTTCCAAGCATATGAGCAGCTGAAACTACCATTTCCTTTGTCAGACTGATTTCTGAAATACTGTTCGTCAATATTGATTCATTCCCGCCGATACAAATTTCAACGTCGCCAAGAACTCCTCTTGTATTACATGGGACGTCAAAAAGAGTGTCCTGAATTTTTCTACACAGATTGTCTACCTCAACGGAGTTTATCTCTGTTGGTTTCATCTAAAGATTAAACGCAAAACAATGTTTCTGAACATAAGAAACTAAAACATAGATACCAAATACAATATGATGTATATAAGTGAAATGGATTTATCCGAAGTACCTCAAGCTCAAGATGATTTCCAAAACGGGATTTTAGATGTTGTGCACTTCCAATGCATCTAAGCTTTCCACTTACCTATAGAAATAAATTATAAAATCCCTTGTTAAGTGTTAAGTAGTTACAACCTTGTCGTCAAAGTTCATTGAATACATCTTTGATATTTTATTAACTTAACGTATTCTGCTTGGAGAGAATTAGGGAGAAGAACAAATTTTGAAAAAAAATTGGACTGAAGGACACCGGGTTTCATTTTTGAACTGAATGGCAAACTCTGAAGAAAAAAAATTAGACTGAAGGATAATGCTAGTTATAAATAGCATTATATTCAGTTTTTACAATATACAAAATGCTAGTTATAACTATCATTATATTCCGTTTTACATTGTATAAAATGTTAGCCATAATTAGCATTGTCCTTCGGCCTGATTTTTTTAAAAATTATCCTTTAGCCTAAAAATGAAACTTCTTGTCCTACGGCTTTTTTTTTTTTAATTTGTCCTTGTACCTATTTTCCACTTCTGCTTGCCCTGTTATTCATTCTTAAATATCATAAAAATGAAATTCTAAACCTAAAATCGGTAATTAAATTGCAATATTCAAGGTGACATGGTCGTTTCTAAGTACCATTATTCCGATCCTTGTGCATAGAGCTTGAGCTTCAGCCATACTGTGTGTTGTTAATATGACTGCTGTCTTTCCTTCTCTAGTAGATAACCGAGATATTACATCCCACATAAACCTTCTGGCAACAGGGTCCATACCTGTAATGCAGAAGTAAAGCTGCCTATCATGATTCTCGAATAAAGCTTTGACTAATCTGTGGATAAAGATTTTGTTTGATATAACATTTACTAGTTCATAGATCATCGCATTAATTTATTTGATGAGCATAATATTGCACATGCACAATTACTAAGTACATAAGCAAATTGACCAACACAAACCCAAAATTATGGTGGCATAACATGAACTAGCACAATAATTACAGCGTTCAATTGATCTTTGATGATTTATTACAAGGAGTTGAATTCCCCAAGAATTTTCCCATACTTGTCCATCAATCTATTCATCAAATTGGACAACATTAATACAAAGAATTGCAATTGGTTTGGATACAAGAAAGTTGAAAAGGTACAAAAACCCCTACGACAAAGGTAATTAAAAGTGTTAAATCGGGAAGAAATGATTCTTCTGGTAGTATTTGCATAATAAGATTCAAATTATGGAAGTTCTTTAAGACAAAACAGAATAAGTGGTTAATGATGTGTAATAGATTTGATTTTACGACACCAAGACCTTCATTTCAACAGCTCACAGCCTTGAAACTATTGTCTTTGAAACTAAATGTAGAACAAACATTAACTGCACAGATGAATGATTAAAATAAAAACAAAAACCTGTAGAGGGCTCATCAAGAACCACAATAGGGGGATTCCCAATCATTGCAATTGCAACAGACAACTTGCGTTTGTTACCACCACTGAGTACAACTGATGGTTTATCTGCATGTCTCCATAAATCAAACTCGGTCAACTTCTCATTTACAACCTAAACCCATTATGAAAAAATTTCAGGTCAGTTAAAAGTTAGAGATGAAGTATAACCAATATCCATAATGTGATTTATTTTATTCTACTTGTGAAGAAAAAAACCAACATCATCTAATTTGATTTCAGGGACAGCCTTTATCCGGGCATAAAGCTGAAGATGCTCGCGAACAGTAAGAAATTCCAGAAGAGCATCAAACTGTGGGCAGTAACCAATCTGGATAGACAGGGACAAAAGAATTACCGATATATAAAATCAAATTCCGAGATAACATATATGTATGTACAAATCAACGTGAATTACATGATGACGAGCAGCTTTAGGATCTGACCGTATGTTATTACCAAAGATATATGCACTTCCACCTGATGGGTACTCTTCCCCTTAATGATATCAAAGCAACATTACAATTTAATGAACATGAAAAGAAACATAGGGAGTATGAACAATATTTTACACAAAAAAAGAAAAGAAAAGAGAAAAGTACGAACTAGAGTATTTCATCTTGTCACCAACTACAAATAGTTTTACTACTATATACTGTTGCCTATAAAGTTTATGATATTGCGACCGAAAGAAAAATTAACTTCACTGGAAGTACTAAATTCCATCAATTACACTGCCAGCACACTGGTATTTGGCAAAATTGTGTGTGTTTTTTTTTATTGATTCGCTTCTCATTTGAATTTTTTAGCTTGATGACTTTTACCGATCAATAATCAAAATGGAGTATCAATATACCAAGTTCAGCGGAATAAGTAATTCGGTTGTAAATTGAAATAGAGGAATATATTTATATGGCACCAGATGTAAGAATCATCATAGTGTTTACTAACACAATACAATATCCGACTTTTTTATTCGCCTTAAACTTCCAACTCGGATTTGTCGAAACCAAATGAATATTGCTAATGTCTTAATGTGTGTTCTAGAAAAATAGAATTACAAGCTTATATAAAAACTACTGAGCTTTTGACGTTGCATAACTCTTCCACCACAGATAATGAATAATGTAAACTCCTTTTTTTTAAACTTGCACATTCCAAATTTTATTACCCTATTACTTATCCATGGTGGAATTAATTGTTTGATTACATCATGATAAATGCATATTGCATTTACATTCTCCCACATGATCCACAATTACTTTATGAAATATCTATACCACAATTTTTTCATATTGATCAAACCTAAAGTTGCGCAGCTATTCATGAAAACACTTGCATGAACCCAATGCATGTTTACGTGTTCCACCAAAAATCAACTTTATAATATACGATACTCTCAACACTGTTTTAAAAGACTCGCCTCAAGTGCATCTCAAGGTAAACTAGAGTCAAAACACCTTGAGATTTGCTCATAAAGGTGTTTTTTTTTTCCTGCCTCTATAGCTTATGCCTTAGCAAACCTGAGGCATGCGAGACATACAAAATGCATGCCATAGGCTGTTGAGGTGTATGCCTTGCGGAATTTTCTTTTTCTCCAAGTATAGTAAAAAATGTGTGATAAAAGTTACAAAACCTTAATCATTTCATAGCAAGCTAAAAAATGAACACGATTTGAAAAAACACCTAGTAAATTTTCTAATCTTTGAATTGAGTTTGTAAAGATATCGAAATTGATCTCTAAACAGAAGTTGGTTTCTGATTAAAATAATTCAGAAATTTTTATGACTATGCGGTGAAAGACAAAATCTTCATGGTAGCTCAGTTGAGATTTTTATTCTTCTGAATATTGGCTATTATGCATACCTAAGGGTTTGAATTTTGAAACCAAGGTCTTTAGCAACAACTCAAGCTAGGTGCCTTAGCACTGGACTGGCGGTTAAAAATTTAGCTTGAGAGAGAAATTATAAAAAAATAGATAAACAGATGCTTTTAAATTTGAAAGGAAGTGTACCAGTTAACATTGACAATGTTGTTGTCTTGCCTGCTCCATTTGTTCCCAAGAACCCAAAGCATTCGCCTTCTTGAACCGCAAAAGTCAGTGAATGAACTGCTACCTTCGCAGAATTATTGTGATTTCCAGGAAAAACCTGAAAAATCCAGAATTGCAACAAATTAAAATATATTAGTGTCCAATTAACATAAGCAACAAATCACAATGATAGAAATAAATAGAAAAGGCAAGGATTCATACACAAGCTCCAAATCTAGATTACTTAAATAAAATTCAGTCTCTAACAAAATGTGCAAAGGCTAACAAGATAAACATATTTAATCTGAGTAATACCTTGCGTAAATTATGCAAGTAAATTATTGCATTATCTGCATAGCCATTGACTATTTTACGCCTTTCTTCTTTTACATCAATATCTTCATCATCTAATTGATCCAAATCAAATGATCCTGGTAATGGCTGATAAAAATTCTGAGATATGTCATCCCAGCTAGGAAAGATATGTCCCCACCAATGTCTGACACCAGAAATCCATAGTTTGGGATGTGGTAAGAATTCAAGCCCAATTGTTAGAAGGAAATAAACAATGCTCTGTATCATAAAAAATAAACCTGTTAGACATTGAAGCAAGATGCTTATACAGTTATACAGGTAATTTTACAGTGATCTTATTGAAAGGGGACACCACCCACTGCATGTGCTACTGAAAAAATGGTTCCAAACACGCACAACAATTAACTTTAACATATATGGATATACCTCACCTAATCCTAGACTCACTAATTGAAGTATGGATTGCTATTGGTGAAATAATGAGGATCCATGCATTGAATATAATTGTTTTGTAAACATAATTGAGATTTATTACATCCCGGTCAAGTATTTGAATGGGGGAATTAATTTTACGGACAAAAATTTGTATATTTTTAGCCTCAATGACACGACATCAATATTTTAACCACAAAGACAAACATTCTTCTAAAAATTAATCATAAGAACAAACATTCTTCCAAAATTATTCACAAGGATGAGCATTCTTTCAAAACTGCTACCGAAATAAAAAATGATACCTAAAAACCGTTACCGATAACTACAAATCAATACCTAAAAACCGCTATCAATAACTAAAAATTGATACCTAAAGAAAGTTGTTTTTAAGGCTAAAATACTGAAGGTCTGTCCTTGAGGATAAAACACTGAGAAATTTTATCCTTGATAATAATTTCCTGTATTAGACTTACCCTTTACCTAAAATTTATAAGTTCATTAATTTTATATTTCGAGTTGCTCTTTGTAAATAGTGAATAATTTACATCCAAAAATCAAACGACATATTTTGACAGAAAACCAGTCTTCTATACTGTATGACTACATCATATGCTACTAGTTGAAGTATACTTTACTTAAAATTAATAAGTTTAGTTATTTCAAACATTTTGAGTTATTCTTTGTTGTCGATAAACAATTTAGACCCATGGTATTAAACTCGAGATCTTGAAAGTACGCTAATTTTACATATTATATGACTATCTCCTAAGCTTGTATTTACTTTGAATCCTTTGCCTGAAATTAACTTTAAATCTTTCTGAGTTATTCTTCGTAGTTAACGAATAATTCAGATTCATAGCATTAAACTTGGTATCTTGACAGTAAACTATTCCATGCTATGTGATTACATGCTATGCGTGAAACAGTATAATTTATCAGTTTAAACTCAAAGTAGAAAATTCATTAAGTTGCCATTTACCTAATTTTATTAATTGGAAGTTGAAACTGCATAAGGTGATTGTGTGCAGTTTGTGCAATCACTAAAGTGCATTGGATTGAACCATATTTTCCATTCATGTTGAGGAATTTAACATGCACCGAGGGTCAAATTTTTAGTGCAATTAATTGTTTATAGTTTTACTTGAATTTCGCAGCCTGTCAAATATATTGAAAAAGACTCGGATTCCATGACTAGCAACTTTACGTGCACTTTTTATTCCCCCCGATAATATTGCACTTGTCATTCGAGCTTGAGAAGTGTCATCAAAGATTCATCGTACAACAATAAAAATGGCGAGGATAACATCCCAGTAACATGTGAAGTAACCTTTTTAAATGAGAAGATACCTCTATGAATAAATATGTAATCGAAGCACCAGTAACATCCCAGTCAAGGATTTCACTTCCCGAGCCTATAATTCCTTGAAACCGAAGAGCAAGTGAAGCAAGACTATCAGCAAAGCAAAAGGAAGGAGATAATCTAAACATGTGCTGGAAAATACCAAATTACAAGCGTCAGAAAACATTTCGTGACAGTAAATTGCATGTAATATTAAATTCAAGCAAATCAACAACATAATATAACAGGTTGCAGATAATTGCTACAATAAACCTATATGCTAAACGAACACAAGAAAATCTGGATAACAAGAAAATGTCATGATGCATATATTTTAATGCTAAAAACAAACCCAATTTTGAATTTAGTATTGCATATCTGAAATTCAATTTATTAATTGTTGGAATTTGAGGAAGTGGGAGTGAAAAAACAGAAGAAACAAATACCGTTATTATTCTTTCTTTCTTTTTTAATGTAACACCTTAATTCATAGTAACATATGTGCATTTTCAAGAAAACAAAGAAACATACCTGTGCTTTGTTATTATCTAACTCTCTATATTTTAATGGATATGTGAATATGATTCTTTTCTGTAAAGGAAAAGTTGTTTTGGTAATTTCGGTAAAGATGTTGCACCCAAGTATTTCAAATTAGTAGCGGACACAAAGAAGGTTTTAAATAAGCAGGCATGGAAAATATTAGGACTGTTGTTCGTACATTTCCTTAATTGAAGGAAAGTACTGGTTTACTTAACTTATTTTACAACTTTAAGAATGTCTATAGGTGTGTCTTTAATCGAGGACCAATCTTTTTCTATAAAAAAACTTTAAGAATCATCTAAGATGTCAAAATAAAAGGTGACCTGGTCCTATGCATACTAAATAGCAAGGTTTGAGATTTCGGTTCCAGTCATTTCAAATTTGTGTAGTTTCGATCAATTTCGAAAATTTCGGCTTTTGTTTCGATTTCGGTTTTGATTTCAAATTTGGATACTTTTTATAACGAATCTGCATAAATTACATTACGTAATTGTACAAACCACAGCCTATTTTATTTAGTTAAATAAACAAACTGAATTAACAAAAAACTTTAATAAAGCCCAAATAAGTTGAGCCCAAAATACTAGGTCTAAACCCATTTTAAAATTAGGGAGAATTAATTTAAAGGACAAAGATTTGTATATTTTTTGTCTCAAGGACACGACCTCAATATTTTTGACACAAGGACAAACATTTTTCTAAAAATTATTCATAAGGACAAACATTTTCCAAAATTATTCATAAGGACAACAAAACTGCTACCGAGCTAAAAACTGATACCTAAAAACTGCTACCGATAACTACAAGCTGATACCTAAAAACTGCTATCAATAACTAAAAACTGATACCTACAGAAAGTTGTCATTCGGGATAAAATATTGAAGGTCTGTCCTTAAAGCTAAAAAGCTGTGAAATTTTGTCTTGACAATAATTTTCTGTTAAAATTATTGCCCTTGTTGAAACCCACCCACCCATATAATATTGCAACCCAACCAATTTTATATCACAAGGCCCAGAACCATCGCCATCTTCTCATTTTTTTACAGCAAAAGGATAGGGCACCTTAAAAATAAAATAAAACGAAGAAAGATTATACTGCTGTCAAACTTAGGGTTTGAATTTCAATTCGATTTGTATGCAACGGCGTCGAGGTAAGCTTTTGCTTTCAGATCTCAGTTCAAACCGATTTATCATTCGATTTTGTTTCTATTTTCATCGTTTTCCTTTTACGTCTTTTCCTCTCTTTTTTTCATTTTTTTTCTTCAATTATTAAAAAAAAACTACTGGGTAGCGAGCAGAACGGCTTTCTGGTCGGATTACGTCCCGGCTGTGATCGGTACCGAGAAGGAATGGCCGGAATCCCGTCACTCCAGCCGAAACCTAATACCATGCTAAATATGTTGTCTCATTTGCTGTCAATATTTCGTTTTGTAAAAACCAATGGGAAATTCAACCAAGGTCCAATAATTCGGATTCCGTTTCCATTTCGTTCATTTAAAATTTCCTAATTTTCAATTAGAAAAATTCAAAAATTTAGGTTATAATTCCATTTTTGGATTTTACTTTTTTCTAACAATAATAGATAGTTCATGCTTGTATTTGCGAAAATAATATATGTTATTATACACAAAAAGGTTGATTCAAGTATTGATTTCTACTGTTTTCCCATGTCATTTCTGCTAAATTGGGTCGGAGTTGACGAAAACTTTTTTTTTAGTTATTTGATCATTTGTCCATTTTTTTACTACTTGTTGTTTTTTTGATTCTTTATCGTGTTTATTGCATTTTTTCATTTTTCAATGTTCCATTATTGTTTTTTAGCACTTGAAAAGTAAATCCAAAGTTTAGATCAAAATTCACCCAATTATCACCAGAATCGAAATGGAATTACCCAGAATTACTGAAATTTTGAAACATGATTTCAACACCAACATATGTTGAGTAAACTCCAAATGAATTATAAAATTATTTAACTCAAATATCCAAATGTACCTAGCGAAAGGCATTTTTTGACAAACTGCATGTTCCCTATTTATTTATTTCATCTCATACCAAAAAGAGGTAGTTCAAAAATTCTTAAATTAAATATTGATGGTGTTTCCTGCTTGTTAAATAAAACTCTTCATTATGGTTGTTTGGTTTTTCATCTGATACATTTTCCTCTGTTATAATTTTTTTAAACCCCAGATTTACAATCATAAATAATTCAAAACTCGTAAATTTGTTGAAAACATGATTTTAGTGTTTTGATGATAGCAACTATACGACAATGCTGCCAATGCGTTTGTTAAGTGATTTCAGATCACACTGACATACGATGGACGACAAAGTTAAAACAAGGTATATTGAAGAACACATGAAAAAAAAACAAGGTGAAACTCGAACTCAAGCAACCACTCAAGCGAGAGCAGCAAAAGAATAAAGAAAATGGTCAAAACTAGCTCTGTCAATGGATACCCAAAAAAATCCAAAATCCATCCAGATCTGTATCCGAAAAAATAGATATTATCCGATATCCAAAAAACGGATGCGGATATTCAATTTCGAATGCAGATATTTCGGACATTTTCAAATATCCGGAAATATCCGCTTTTTATTTTCGGATGCGGATATTTTTGGATATCCGAAAAAATATCCGCGGATGCGGATGTTAATTCTTTGATATCCGCAGATATCGGATGCGGATGTAGATTTAAATTTTCGGATGCGAATAATACAACCATATTCGCATCCGTTGGCATTCGTTGACAACCCTAGTCAAAACAAGATTTGATGAAAAGATGATTTTAGTGATCTGATGATAACAGCTATATGCTATATGAAAATGCTGCTAATGCGTTTGTTAAGTAATTTAAGGTCATGTTGTCATACGATGGACGACAAAGTTCAAACACGCAGTATCGAAGAATAGAAGAGGGGAAAAAAGAGAACGCTGTGGAACTCGAACTCAAGCGAGGGCAGCAAAAGAATAAAGAGAACGGCCAATGCAAGGCTTGAACCTAGAGGGCTTCATAAGATTGTTCATGCCAACCAACTACTCTACAACTACAAGTGTAAAAGGAACAAAATTTGAAACATAATATCATCAGCAAGAAATGGAATGTTAAATTGGCAAAAAAAGAAAGTGCAAGGTCCGATTTAAACCATGACCACCTGGAACAAATGCAGCATACTTACAGACCACACCCTAATGGATTTTGATTAAATGTTGGTTAGCAATGTTGTATTGTCGGAGGTTAAATGCAGAAAATAAATAAACTTAAAACTAGAGGGCAAGTGGGATTTGAACCCAGGGCCAAATGAAGGAAGCATGCCACTGCCACATGATTCACCAACCACACCACAAGTGCATCTGCAATTAATTTGCTAGCAGAATTTCATATCGATATTAAAGTGGGAATATATTGTTAAATAAATAGGGATTGTGGGAATCGAGCCCAGGCGACCAAAGCAACAACATGCTCCCCAACCACTATGCTACAGAACACTTAAATTTAAAGTATGCTAATAAACTATGGGATCATCATAAAACGAATGGTTAAAGTACTTTTCCAGCCCCATCAATGGGATCATTATAAAACAAATGGTTAAAGTACTTTCCCAGCCCCTTATTCAAGTATTACGAAGTTCCAATGGATGCATCTCTTCCATGCTGAATTGCTGAAGGGTTGCTCTTGTTCAATAGCATCTTATCACTCTTGTAGAAGCCTTCAACCATCTCATATTGCTTTCAAATGCTCTAAACTCCATATTATATAGTGTGTAACACATGCGTTGCATACGTTAATATTGTAAAAGAAATTGTCAAATATACATAGTTAAATAGTTGACGTACAACGCAATTTGCTAATGTTAAGCATATATTTGTGTAAGCCGCGTGTTCCAATTATTGTGCATATGCTAGTCTACAGTAAAATACCAATTTCAGAAGAAGAAGAAAAAAGAAAAATATAAACTTAAATATAGCTTTAGTTAAATGAAATTAAAGAGAACGTTTCAAATAATTTGTAAATTATTCTTCAATATAAAGTGGTAAGAAAAAATAAATGAAGTTTACATTATTATGCATGTTTATCATTACCAAATATCATTTAAGTAAGAAAATAATAATAAAAACTTGAATGTAAAATAGTTGAAGTTAAACAAACAATGATAAATTTTTTACCTGAAACTAAATAATAGGTCAGAATCACGGAAAGACTTATTAATAATCGTAAAAACCATAAACTATAAACAAAAGTGATCTTTATATGAAATACAAAATCGAAATAATAATTATCAAAGTTCATAAATGAGATATAATTCCTTCTACTTTACTATTATTTAACAATATATATATATATATATATATATATATATATATCATTTTATCAATAATTTAAGCGACATAAGGAAAAATTACCAAAAATTATATCTAGTATTATTTTAGATCACAAACATATACGTTTGAATTTAAAATAATTCTAGAAAAATGTTTTTGAAATTTAAATAAATTGTACCTTAAGTATAGTATCTAATTAATTTTTATGTATATTATATTGCTATTTTTGTATCTTTATGTTAACATAATATTTTTGTTGTCGTAAAATAATTTAAAATAATGTCTCAAATTGAGCCAGTTACATTTCAAACATCATACTTAAATAATTTATATGTTTAAATAGTTATAGATACTGTTATTTTCCGATTCCAAATATTCATAGCGAAATATATAATTTTAAGTAGTTTCAAAATAACGTTATATTTTAAAGTTTTATTAAATTATGTTTTAGATTATATGAAATATTCAAATTAAATTTAGATGAGGGTATAAAATTGTAATATATATAAATATACAAATTGTAATATATATAAATATACATATACATATATATAATAACCAAGCATGCTATTTTAATTTTGACTTACCTGTTCGTGAGAAGTTTCATGACAAATCAATAGAGAGAAAGAAAAAGAAATCTTAAAAGGAGAGAATTAAGGAGAAATTTTTTTCTTTCTATTTTATTATTATTTAACATATCAATACTTAGATAAACATATATTCTAATTAATTTAATATTTCAACAGAATAGATTATAAGTACCTATATTTTATTTAGATTGTAAATATCTGAAATAATATATTTGGATTATAAATTAATTTCGAAATTTATAACATTAAGTATAATATTTCACTGATTTATATTTCTTAAATAAATGTAGACTAATTTATAGCAAAATTATCATTTTATTTTTTGATTTTAGTATGTTATGTTATCGTAGTAATTTGAATAGTTAAAAATAATCATATGTTCATTATTTTCATATTCTAACTATTTAAAATGATATATCTTGTTTCAAATTAGTTTTACAATAATATTTCCAAAATTTAAGGAAATTATATGTTAAACATGTTATTTTATTATTTATACATTTAATAAATGTAAATAAATAAAGATACATTATTGTTATTTCCAAAATTCAATATTTAAAAATATTTTATCTAATTTTAAAATAAGTTTAATATATATTTTGAAAATAAAAAATTATACGTTAATTATGACCGATATACCTGTATATAGGAAATAATTATAAGCATTTATTTATGTAATAAATTTCGAAGAAAAATATTGATGTAATATTCTCCTTTTTGAAGTATCGTGATCTTGTGTGTATTTATGCGCATGCGCACCTGCACATGTGTATGATGATGAGTTTTAGACGTTAAATTGCAAAATCGATATTGATAGTATGATGATGAGTTTTATATGTTAAATTGCAAAATAGATATTGATAAGAATTTTAAATGTAATATAAGATAATTAAGGAAAAACTATTTTTTAAATTCAATAATAATAAAGTAACAAAATGTATCTCATGCATTGCACACGCTGATGTCGTAGAAACGTGGTACTCATACTTTAAATATCGTTAAACTAAAATTTTGTTACGCAATGTTCGATATAATCATAAATTAAGCTTTTTATTATTGTTTATGCATATAATTTTTGTTAAGTGGTTCATATATTTTTATATTTGAAAGAAATATCCATTTTACCATTTTGTTACTATGAATGAGGTATATAAATTAAAACTGTCATTTTTTATAAATTATCAGAGAACTTAACGAGTATTGATTACTTGAATTTATTTATATAGTATGGATTTATAGTGTTTGGTTAATTTAAATACATGGATTTGAATGTAAAATAATAAGAGAAAATCGATGAAAACTTTGTAAATGGCTGTATAAATTATAAAATCTCGGTATATGAATATAAAATCATAGAAAAAATTAATGTAATATTTTGGATAACCATGAAATGATAATTTATATCAATTCAAAAAAATCAAAAGGAATTAAAGAGTAGGGGTGAAATTTTTATAATTACTGAGATGGTTTGTAATTTTTGAACATTTTGATTATTTAACCGATAATTTATTAAAATAAATAATTATACGTTAAAGTTGTTCTTATTGTATTGTATGCGATCAATACTTTTTTATATTTGAATGAAAATTTAATTTATACCATTTTGTTACAACGATCGTGATATAGTTGTTGACTTTATTATCTGTATTGTTTATTAGATAGATTAATAAATAATGGTTAATTAATTTTGTTTAAACGGTTTATGGTTAAATTATTTGACTAATTTAATATACGGACTTAAATGTAAATTGTACAAGTAAATTGAGAACTTTGAAAATAATATTAGAAAGCAGAAAGTGTAGGTTTTTGAATGTATAACGATAGAATAAAATTAAAATATTGTAAGCAATTTAAAAATAATAAATTGTAATATCTAGAGAAAGTTAAGAAGAGTTGAAAGAAATGCTAGAATTAATGTGAGAGTTGGAATTTCTTCCGCTTTACTATTATTTAATAGATTCCAAAAGCAAACATAGATCAGCGCTCTTTCACTCCACAATATTGAAGTCTGACCTTAATCCATTTTCTAACCTCTGCATACTCATTCTGTATCCTTTTAAAGGTTATAAAAGTTGTACTCCAATTCGACGGCTCATTGTATTGAAAATACAATATATAATCAAGTTATTTCTTTGCCAAAGAAAAGATTGAAATCCCGTTGGGCTGCTCGGACAAGTGTACTGTAATATTGTTCTGCTACTTAGATGCTTATTCCTTCGGACGAAGTAATGATGTTTGTTAGTTAATTCCAAAATGTGTTCGGGACTGGACTTAAGATGAGAGATCCGAAGCAGTATAAAAACTCTGGTGTAATTGCTTCTTATTTTACTTTATTATTTATTCTCACTGCTGTTATATTTATATTGCTGCAGCTGTGCTTATTGTCCTTCAATTCTGCATCTATGTACTTGATCATCATCGATCCAGTGCATAGCAGCAACCTCTAAGTAATATTTATCACACTGCGCGACTAACAAAATTAAGTAACAATGATGTTCTCTCTTAATTCTAGAAGATGAACTCTATTTAAGATTATTATTGTTATTTCTTTTTTCAATTTCTTTTTGCTGACCCCTTATACTCGATCACTAGCTTTTTGTTGTAAACTTGGGAATTTCACTATCAATTCAACACCAATAAACGATTAAACCAAGGCAGTTAAAGGCGGTTTAAGTGATAACATATGTATAAGTACATAAAAGGAAAGAGAAAAGAGTAATAGTCGTTGAAGATGTAGTTATTTCCATGAAGGATGTAGTTATTCACGAATTTAAATATTAGTGACAATACAGTTTAACCGTATAGATGGAGAAATTTATCGTGTATGACAAATTTTCAAATAGTAAAATAGGCACTAGGACAAATTTATGAAATTTTTTGTTTCCAAGGACATGAAGTTTAAATTTTGGTCAAATATATGCCAAATATTCAGCATAGGGACAAATATTTTAAACCAAAGTCCATATCCAAAACCATGATGACAACTGTGGACGGCGGCACAAGGGTGGGTAGAGGCAGTGATGCAAAGGCTGACGGTGGCGGTAGGGGTTGGTGGTGGATGCTAGGTCAAGGGTTAGAGGTTTTTGGTAGTGTTTGAAGAGGGATGACGAATTTTTGGTGGAGGTACAGTGGGGATGACAGTGATGGTGCAGCAATGATGTCTGGTGGAAGTGCGACATTGATGGTGGTGGAGAAGGAAAGAAAACAATGAATGATGGTTGTTTCTTTGGGTGAAGTACTATAAAAATGAAAAATGAATACAGCGCTAGATTTTTTAAGTTGATTATAACTAGCATTTGCGAATGGTAAAAATGAATATAACATCGATTTATATATGTTAATTATGACTAGATTTTGTGTAAAATTTAGCATTATATTTGTATAACGATGGTTTAAAATATCACCTTTTATTTGTTGCTTTTTTAAGGTGATAGCTCGCAGTGGTGTACTGATGTTAGAGGAGGTCAACTAGGTTTGTGGTGAGGTGGTGCAACCTGGCAGTGCGATGGCGATGGCTAGAGTTGCACTGATTAAAGTTTGCAGCTAAGGTTGTGACACGGTAGTGATGATGGAAGCGGTGACAACGGCGAGACAGTGGTGCGGTGACTTTGGGTTGCAGGACGGTGTGGCGTAATCTGGAAGTGGGATTTGGTGTCGAGAAGATGTAGTCCCAAGTTGAGAAAGTATTTGTTCTTGAGCCAAAATTCTTGAACATGTCGACTTTGTTTAAAGTATATCTTTTTCCCTGATTCCCTCATTTTAAACATGGGCTAATTTTTAAAACTTAATGTAGGTTTAAGCTTGCAGACATAAACTGATTTTTACCATCTCATCAATTAGTTGGCAGCGTTTCTCTTTTTTATTAAAATTGGATCCATGAAAATTTTCACAAAAGCAATTGGGAATTGCATCCACTGTATATTTTCTCTTAAGTCAGTGCAAGACAGTGTACCTACATATGAGTGCAATTCACAATTGCGCCCATACATTATTAAAGGTGGAACTCAGTGCACGAGGTTTCCGCACGATAGCGGGTTCTGGGGAGGTCAATAATGTACGCAGTTTTTCTCTCGCATTGCGAAGAGACTGTTTCCGGACTCGAATCCAGGCACCCAGATCACCGTGCGGGTGACCTAACCATTGCGCCAAGGCTCCACCTCTACGCCCATACACTATTATTTATTTTTTTAAAAACATCACCACCAACTCGGTGCTGAGTTGGTAGAAATTGACTATATTTGCAAATAGTTTTACAAATTGACCTATTTTGAAAATCAGTCCTTTCATAAATGTAATTATAATGAACACGTTTATTTTTTTCGAACTTATAAGTACGAATGACATCACACTTTATTCATGATTTTATTTTTATTTTTTAGTAGATTTTATAATAATGAAATTAGTTATAGAGTTGAGAACATGGTGGAAGCATATAGATCAGTTCTACTTTGGAACCAGGATGTTCATGTAAAATTTAAGATTGTATTCTTAATCGAAATAGTTAAATGAATCTACCATGTAAACAAATAATTTCCTAATTATCGTCCTTGGACTAAAATTTAGAAAGAAGAAAATGATGAAGAGGATTGAGGATGAAAAAGGGTGCCTTCATACCTTAATATGCTGAATTGTACTAAAATTTAGAAAGAAGAAAATGACGAAGAGGGTTGTGGATGAAAAAGGGTATCTTCATACCTGAATATGCTGAATTGTACAACATGGACCGGTAAAGGACCTTGTGTTTTAAGAAAATGTTATAATTCGGTGAAATGTTGGTATCTTTAAAGTTTAAACAAATGATAAAACATATGCGAAAGCTCGATTTCATGAAGAAGAAAAACTCATATAAGTATAAGATCACCAGACCAAACCTTTAGCAAGAGATTTGCACTTTTAGTTGCCTCAATAAGCCCCATTATAAAAGAGAGAACCATAAGAATAAGTCCACTGAGAAAATGAAGCAGCAAAATGACATTCTGCAAAGTAGTTCATAAAAACAATAAATTAAGCACCAAATATAATATTGATCCAACTCAAGAAGCTTAGACGGTCAAATACCTGTGCAACCGTGTGATCAGAAAAGAAAAATGTAAGGCAGTACGTCGATGAAGCGATTGCTAATCCATAACTAAGAAATATGATAATTGTAGTAACCAAGCAACCATTTCCAATAAACTGACTAAGGCCTGCAGAATTACATGATTTCAATGTTCTCAGTGTTATATAATCTATTATAAAGCAATTTTAACATTTCCCCAAGAAACTGAACCTACCAAAGATGTAAAACAAAATCAGTGCAAGTACTGTAGGAAATAAGAAGCTGATGAAATCCCATAGATATGTTGACATCCAATATGATAATATCGAGACCTTCATAGAAGACATAAGAGATACATATAACAAGTACAACATAACCTGTTTAACAGCTTTTGATTATGATATAACATACCCCACTGATTAATTGTTGATGCTTGGCTTTGACTTCACGCTCCTACAACAACGCAGGAAGAAAAACATAAGGTCCCGGTAGAAAATATGGAAGAAGAAAAACTACAAAGCCGAGTGAATAATAAAATTGATATATCTTTGTTCAATAATAGGGTGTGTTGTGCATCCCTTGAGATTTGGAGCAGTTATCCCTTGAAGAACCAAAAAACAGCTTGGGGGATTGATGCTTCTTGTTGGGCTGGCTTAAAAGGGGGGTCGGTTGTGGCAGGTCAGCCAAATTCCCTAGCTCCACTCTCCAGAGTAGAGTATTTTAAAATAACAGGGAGGCAGTAGTATGAAATATGCTAAGCATTTGCTAACTAAATTAGAAATTAAGATATAAGGCTGTGAATATGAAAGGTTCATCTATTTCATAATATATCACTAAACATAAGACGTGTTGACTTTAACATTCACAATACAACATATTGGAAATCTTATTATACTTTACGTATAGATGGCCCTGCATCACAACCCTTGTAGAAATGAAGCAACGACGCTGCTTTGATGGAGATTCTGTGAATATATGTATATACCAAAGCATAGCAACATCAGATTATATGCAAGGTTTTTATTGTTTCAACGTTCTAAGTCTTGTATTTCTCATAGAATTTAAATGAAAAGGAGGTTGGGGGGGGGGGGGGGGGTGTAAAATAAAAACAGATTATCAAATGTAGATTAGATGCAATAAGGATTACCTTAACAATAGAAACTGCAAATGATGCTGGGATAAAGGAGAAAGCAATGCTTACAACAATTGCAGCAGAGAATGCATCAAGATCCTGCAACAGCATTTACACAATCAGACTGATGGAAATAACAGGAATGATACACTATAATGAGAATGCAAAAATAGGCATAATAATATTGACTGCATAAATATACATGCATATAATAACATCTGACATTAAGCAGTACAAACACTATAAAAGTTATTCTAGACAGAAAAAGAGAAAGCATTGAGTATTCATACAAAGATGATGAGGAAAGTGAAGTTATATAATAACATTAACCGAAGTTTGAAGAAAGTTTACAAAATAGGCATCTAAAAAATCATTAAATATAATTTTATTTTTTAAATATTGTCTAAAATTTGACCACTGAATGCCAAGGAGATGAATCCTTTCCTGATTGTAATGATCAAAATTTGGAATCACGGTATTCGGCCCAAGACCAGCTAACTAAAAACCGAGCACTTGCATACCTTAGAGTAGAGGCGGGCTAAACCGCACCGCTATATATAAACTGCCCGCACCGATATTAATAATTGAACCGACCATATTAAACCGGACTGAACCAAATATTTACACTAGTAATCTTATGATAAAAATATAAGCAACTCCTATTTCATTTTATATTTTAACGATGTATATTCTATTTTCAACTTATATTAGCAATAATCGTTGTCATAAAAGAAGAAATTGTAGTTTTAGTATAGTATTTTTCATCCCCTTTTTTGTATAAATGCTAATTAGTTTTATTCTAGTCATTTTACTTAATGATTATGCATTGATTAGCGTTGATGATTGTTTAATTTACTAAAAAAAACCACCTGTAGCTAAATGTCAAATTAAAATATTCATACAATTAAGACATAATCTTTCATTTCAGTATAACATTGTGTGTGTTTTAATATTTAAGTGTAAAAGCTTCACACGGTGGCCTTCGTAAATTGATTATTGATGGAGGTAATTCTCTTGTATTTAATATGAGTTCAAACCACACTGGACCATATTACATTAAACCGAACCGTTTAAAAGATTAGTATAATAGTTTGTATTTTTAATTAACCGTTTGATACGATGTGGAAGCGGTTTGGGCTTCAAACCGCACCAAACAGACCCGCGCCCACCCCTACCTTTAGACCAGACAATCTTACACAAATTAAAATTGGACATTGAGATATTTCATCCATCTAGTATTACCTCAAGGTATTAGTTTCTTATTCGAACATATGATGGAAGTACTAAAGTCAAAGTGTAGATTATAATCTAATGTAACAGCTCCTCAACTAAACCACCCGCAAAGGTACAAACGGTAAAAAATCAGAAAAATATACAAATAGGACCACTGGAAGTATGAAAATACACCCAGTAAATTTATAACAAAGTTGAATTAAAAATAAAAATGATAATACTCTTTGACCAATGTCACAACAGTATGAACGTTAACGAATAAGGTGTGCACATGTTGCCGAACAAATTAAGATGAGTACACGTCAGTCCGGATTACATGGGTGATTCATTATAATATCATGAAGCAAGCAAACAAAATTGAACAGACAAGTGCAATGAAATAACAACAAAAGAAAAAATGACATGAACTAGTGGAGTTACATACATGTCGTAGTGATTTTTGGGACATCGTCATTGGCAAAGGGTGATTGCGTATTTGAATTGTCATATTTTTGTCGCCGGTTGCATGCCTTAGTATTGCAGCATTCATGACATTTATATAAGTTGGTGCAGCATGCTGGCATGAACTGTTGTGAAACACGGTGTATCCTATACTCCCATCATTGTTTTGATCATCCATGACTACTGCTCCATATCTTTTGAAAAACAATAACACTTCAGACAAATAAAAGTTCAGTATGACATAACTATAGGAAAACATTTCTTTGAAGACCAACGGAATGCATGTCCACTTTTAACATACATTTGGAAAATCAAGGGGTTTATATACCATCATTGCGACAATACGAAATATGCACCTCTCGTTTTTTTTTTTTTCCAAATTGAAGTCAACCGCTTGGCCACTCCTTGAGAGCTATTCTAGGAAAAGATTGATAGCAATAGCACTGATATCGTGTAGGAAACTGAATGTAGTTAACCATTCATATAGAAATAGGAATAGACATTTCCACATTTTGTCAATGTGTATTTTTCTTTGCATTAATTGATTAATGATAAATACATGGACGAACATAAATTTTACGCGATAGTAATTCCAAAAATAATCAAATTATGATTGTTTAGATAGAAGCAATGGTGATTACATGATTACTGAAGCAGCTAATACAATATAAAGCTAAAAGAGGAAAAACAAAAAACAAAAACATTGAGACGCCTCAATATTGAATGTCTACTATTATTTCTACTTATTATGCTTGCTTGATAAAACCACACATGGCTAGCTGGAACATGGAAAATCACAGAATGATAGAAACATAATGTCACAAGCAGAAAACACTAAGTAGTGTAAAACTACAGTTATCTGAAACATAAATTTAGGAATTTTATGATATATTATCTTACCAAAAAGCACTAAACTTTCAAAACTACACTTCCTTAAACGAATTTAAAATATCTCTCATTAAAAGATTGAAAAGTCAAAAAAAAAAAATGTACATTCATTTTTCCAGTCATGTTGATTTCAAAAATACCGTCGAAGAAATACCGATTACAAAAAGAAGTGGATAAAATTTGTAGTGAGGAGAAGGAAGAGGCCAATTTAAACACTTAAAAACTTGCAAACGAACAAAGAAATACTATCACGACTGATTACTTAAATAATTTATTCAAAATTCAATAATTGAAAGCGCATGATGGGTGTCTATGAAACTGAATCCAGAAACTGATTCGATTGAACTATAGCTTTTTTCATATATAAAATGACATGTGTCTGCTCCTCAAGTATGCATTCACTGGGTGAAATTTAACTAAAAATGAAAATAAGTTAACTTAAATTATTGGTTACAGTAAGATATAAAGGAGAACAAGTTAGCATTGTGGTCGTATTATTTGTTATACATAACTTGACTGATATGTTAAGTTGTTAACATACCTTGACTGATATGATTCATTAAGACTGGTGATTAAATATTCACTCATAGAAAGCAGTATCGGACCCAACGTTGGGCCTGCTGCATCAATAGCATTGGCTAGTGCTTTCTCTGGATGAGGAAACTTGAAAGCTCTTGCTTCCTCCTTCTGAATCCATCCCCCTTTCACACAAGATGCAACCTACAAACGAACAGCCACTTAAGTTGTGCAATTTATTGCAGAGAAATGTTTTGCTTCATTAACTGCGAGAAGTGTTACGTGATGTTCATTCACTGAAGAACGGACAACAGACGATATGCCACAATAAGAAAACAGGATTGTTTCTGCTAAAATATAATTTATTTCCTGCAACTTTTTTCTAATAAAAGGATTGACCAGTTAATGTGTTGTATAGAAACAAACCTCTTGAGATATGCGAGTTGATAAATTGAACGGAATAGGCCCACCACCTCCTCCAGTCAACAAAGGGTTAAAATATGATGTTGTAAGTGTCAGGGAATATTGATCAGGATGTGGCGTCAGTCTCAGAAAAAGTAAACCAAAGAGCAAAAACACAGCTGGAATTAGCAGCTGAAAAACAATGGTTTTTCTATCTCTTCGAGCAGATATAGCCCTTTTAATAAGAAGAGCATTTGAGTGTCTCCAAAATGTTGAATTTGTAATCATTCCACACCTACACAACTTAGCCAACATGAAGGCAAAAAAGCTGTAGATTTTATAAAACATGAAAAAGATAGTTTTTCCAACTGTTGAACAAATAGTCCCTATGAATTTCGCATAGATCCTGCAAGATAATTTGGATGTTGATGGTTTCATGAGAGTAGCATTAGAAATCTCTGGCACCACTTCAGATTTAGCCTGAGTTGTGTTTGGTTGATTAATAATATCAAAATCAACTACATTTTGTCCTGCCACTTTTAGGAATACCTCCTCTAAAGTAGTAAAAGATATTCCATAACTAGCAATTCCATGCACTTCACCATGAACTTTTGATCTTTTTATACAGCTTTCTATCTCACGGAACATACTTTCAAACGATGAAGAAGATGAAATCGGAAGTTTAAAAGACATTTCTGTACCGACCTGAAGGGAAACATTAGAAGGGTTAAGAAAATTTAACGGATTGATGAATCAGATATTAAGAAAACATATAGCACCACAAACAGAAGATAGAAACATACATCAGATATACATGTAGCCATTGGAACATGTCGACAAACAATATCCGATGCAACAGTATTGTTTGGAGAAGTCTGATTATTATTATGAGAAGAAAATCATGATACTGAAATGTGAATATATATATAAAATAATAGCACTTCAGTTACATAATTGTCACATGCTTATCCCTTGAAATCAGACCTTCGCAAGAGTGAGAGTATAACCGACTCCATATCGATGCTTCAAGAAAAGAGAACTGGAAAAGGAAATAACTAAGTAAATAATTGGCAATAAGATTATAATATTATATATGCACATACACGCACGCGAGGCAAGCACGCACACATGCATACACACACCCACGTGTGCGCGCGCACACACATATAGCAAAACATGTGGACGTGCATATCCACAGTCAGAAACTACAGTGGGTATTCATAGTTTATTCAGGTATCAAAAAAATAAAATAAATTGTTACACCATGCGTGTGTGTGTGTATGTGTGTTTCTAGTCAAATCAAATATCTCTTTTGACATTTGTTTTTACCAAAAAATCGCAATTTTAAAAAGCTACATCCAATTATAGGGAAATCAAATATCTAAGGAACATCTGTTTTCATCATGCCATGATTTTTCCAATGATATCCACTTTGCATATGAAATAATAAGTTCAACTTTCATTTCTATAGCATATAGTACTTTATAGGGAATGACAAAATTTACGGAGAATATTTTTATCATTTACAATAAATTAATTTTTCTTCGTAATTTTCTTGTTTCCATGCAGTGTACTGTAATCACATTACCTATACGATTAAGATCACGACAAGATATTAGAAACTGTAACCTTATCAAAGCATTTTCTTTTCTTAATAACCAAATTCAAACAGCTCTTAAGTGCCACCTCAAACCAAATGCAAGCAGATTTTTAACTCTCCTTCATTTCCCCCGAGATCCACTTTTTGCACTTGGACGAAACGAGATTTCAAACATGTTTTTTATTGTTTAACACTCATGTCACCCAAAATCCACTTTTTGCACTTGGACGAAATGAGATTGCAAACATGTTTTTTAATTGTTTAACACTCATATCACCCGAGATGAAATATCTTATCCCGAGATATGAACCGAGGCGCCAATCCGAGATTTCGTTTGAAATCCGAGATTTAAAAGCTTGAATGCAGAAGAACGTTTATGCATTGCCAATTATCAAATTAGTTGACATATGAGAACAAATATCTTCCAGAAAATAGGGTTGAATATTCCAGTCATGTAGTATCTGTACAATCATTAGACCTATAATCCATCACCCTACTACTCGGATATTCTAAAAACGAAAAAAATGTTTGATAGTATACAAAATAACAATATTCAATAGCTATTGATCATTCGTAATAGTGATAAGACACGCAGTTTTGGGTACGTAGAGATAATGTACCAATGCTCACAAAAGCATAAACACATGCGCGCGCGTGCAAAAAAAAACAATAATAAGTATTTTTGAGACCTTTCTTTTCTTCCAATTCCTATATTCAAACATTATATTTAATTTCACAAGATTCCGTTAGCATGAGAGCCTCATACAAAAGTTTTAATGTTCTAATTGTTGAACAATTAATTTTGCAATGGTACATGAATGCGAACATGTTTACATAGACATCAAATGTTGCACATCAACATAATGATAGTGTAACACCCCGCATTTTTCGATAATTAAATAATCAAATAACGATGAACAGTGAAAATAAACATTTTTGGAATTCGTAGCATATGGCCTCGAAACTCATACTATTGTGTCCGTGGCAATTTTCTGATCAATTTCCATATAAAATTTGTCAAAATACGAGTCAATACGAACAAGTTAAGAGAGAAACGAAAAAGTGGGAAACAATCGAAAATAGAAAAAATAAATAAATAAAACGTATATGGGTCGACCCTGAACTCCCCAGGTCGACCCTACGGTTCGACCTACGTTGCTACCTGGACGAAATTTTCGTCTAGCTACGAGCCGAGCCAAGTAAAATCGATTTTTACGCGATCTGAGCCATACGTTGATGCATCTGATGGCTCCAAACGACCTTATGACGTGGTGCCTTCAAATTCAATCCAAGAATTCAACGGTCTGAGATCCTCAAACTAAACAGAACCCTAGGTCTAGCTATTTTCTCACAATCAGATTTTTCTCCCAATTGGGTTCATTGCCTGAGGCTGAACTCTAAAAAGAAAATATTTCTAGAAAAAAAAAATTCCTCAATAAAAATATTAGACACCTTAGAAGGGGATCCAGAAAGACCATGGAGCCAAGCTAAGCACAAACAGAGCTAAGGACCACATGTCAGTGGATTTAATCATATATCTTTTACGTTTATGATATATTATCATTAGATTCCCGTTAAATTATTTTATTCAGTATTTATTTCCGTAATGAATTCTGTTAATTAGTTATGTTGAGACTGTAAATTGTATAAGAGAGCTTATATGTAATTATTATTTATATGGAAAATAGTAATCAAATTAAATATGAATAATATTAGGCTTGACAGTTAGAGAAATGCATAAGCCTAAAATAAGAAATTTACAGTTATTTACATCTATATTAAATGTTGAAATTTAGCCTATAAATATTAGCTTCTTTTTATTCCTTTTTACGCGAATAAAATAGTAAAGAGAAGAATTCGCAAATACGGACTAAAATAGAAGAACACTAAACTTACAGAAATTAGATGTAAATAAGAAAAGATGAAATAAAAAGAGAAAAATAGAAATTTGCCGTAAATTATGCTAAAACCAGAAAAAATAAATTAAAAGGGAAAATTTAATAACTTGATAGGGAAGTAAGTGATAGATTAGTTGGCTGGCTTAGAAAAGAGAATACATATCTAGTTTAATATTTAAAAGATAACGATAAACGTAATTGCAAGAATAAAGAAAAGAAAAAGGGAATTATTGTAAAATAGAGATACTACTGTATTTTACACTACCCAAAAAGTAAAAAAACAATAAAAGGAATATCTAGCAATTAAGGATTATTGTTTATAGCTTCATTTAGCATTAAAATATGAAAATGGATTCTTAGCACGGTTTTCGTAACCAACTAAATAGAGTAGAACTGCTTCCTAGAATATAAAAAAACAACATGAAGGATAAAGGAAGTAAAGAAGAAAGCAAGTTAATTATTAGATAAGACTAGAAGCAATGTAACTAGATCTGCATTTACTACGCAGATAGTAGAATAAGGACAAAGCAATTATTATGATAAATAAATTTGTGACAATCGAACGTAGTCCCAAGCTAAGATTGTCATATAAACAAGAGAACTAAAAAGAATTCAATATCATAATAAAAGAAGACAGACTAGAATAGAAAAGACACTTGTAATTATATTTATAATATATAGATTATAAAAGAATACAGAAGTGACAATTACAAGTAAAATTATAACATATGTTATAATTAAGCAGAAAGAACATAAAAGGCTTATTTTAAGACTTAGATTAAGTTAATAAGTAAATAGAGAGTCTTATTTTAATAAAATTAGATCTTGGATTAAGTTAATAAGCAAGATAATAGAAGTGGTCTATACCAACAGCATTTCCTTTCAGTTAGGAACTGATGGTCTCACAATAGTTAGGTGAGGCTAAGACAAGCTTATGCTGATTGGGGTAAATAAATAGCCAACAGAAAAATAAACTAAAGCATAATAAAAGATTAGACGTAGGGTCTAATAAAACTGTAAGATGTGTTTGGAGCAGCCCAAAGGATGAAGAGCCTAACGAAGCAGTTCATCACATATTTCAACACAGAAGGAGAACGTTCAACTTAGATATTTTGGGTTAGCGAAAGTACAAGACTTCAACGGGACCACTGGAATTCGGGTTGTTACAGATAGTATTCTTCAAATTATACATGGTAAGAGAAAATTATACGTATCATCTAACGCAAAAGATGTACTATTTAACAATACCATCCTAATGTCAAATTTGTTCAATCCTAATCGTTTGTATTATTAGTAAAACTTAAAAGTGAAATAAAAATAAAAAAGTGCAAACAAAATACAACATACGAAGCGACCAAGTTAATACGTTACCTGCTGTAAATCGCTACAAATCTAAAAAGAAATATTTGGATTCTGTAATTCAGTTTATCAGCAAGACTATGTCATAAAGTTATAGCCAAATTACAGATGAGTCTAAATAAAGCAGTGCTAAACGGATGGTAAGAAAATGACACGGTCTAATGAAACCTCATTGGCAAGAAAATGACACGGTCATATAATCGGCCACTGGGAATTGACTTTAGTGGAATTTTCAAACTTACATGTCTTTTTTTTTCAAAAGACACTCATATCAAAACAATTACGATGACATTATGCTAAATACTGTTTTAGTGCAAAATTTAATGGAATAGATAATTAACTGGCATAACATGAAAAACTAATAAGGATTGGTGTGTTTATCAACATGGATTATGATATTAGTGTTAAGCAAAAACCTTCCACAGCACTGTAACTGTCCATTTCCCATGATGGCAATACGATCGCCTAAAATGTCGGCTTCATCCATGGAATGTGTTGTTAGTAATATTATCCTTCCTTTCTTCATCTTCCTTATTAATTGCCAAGTTGAACGCATTGAATATGGATCCATGCCACTAGTTGGCTCATCTAGAATGATGACCTGTAAATTTACTAGAATGTTTAACAAGGGACTTTGACAATATAATGCCCTCAGATACTGGTTAATGTTGTCCTCCATGTAGTTCATTCCCATTTCACCTTTACAGTTAATCTTTAAATTAAAACCATAAGAATGCACTAGTGGCATATACAACAAGTAGTAATGTGGGATACAGAGTATTACACATGCTTGACACTTTTTTTTAAAGAAATACATACTATATACTTTGTCCTTTATAGGAGATCATATTATTTCTGATTTATAACATGCTATAAATATGTCATATTTCAGAAATACATTACTACATGTCTTATCAGTATTCACCTCTTAATGTGGTGGATCTAAAAAAGAAAACAGAAAAAGTTAGGCTTGTTTGGCTTCAAAATAAGTGTTTCGAGTTTTGCATTTTCAATATGTACTTCAACGGCGTGAGAGATGAAGAAAGAGGTGGAAATCCTAATCATTACAACAAAGAGAATGAGAGGATGTTATCCAAAAGACGGAAAAGAAGAAAAAGTTGTTTTCAATTTTATATGTTAAAACCATTTTCCTAATTCACCATTTTCTATCCCTTCCCATCTTCCATGCATTTTTAAATACATTGTTGAAAACGTAAAACATAAAACTCTGTGTTCAAACCAAACAGCCCTAAATGGCCAATATCATTGACACTCCAAAATAGAAACAACAAGCCAAGAAAGTAAAGATGACTAGCACCTTGCTATTCCCTACGAGAGCAATTCCAATAGATAATTTTCTTTTCATCCCTCCAGACAGTGCACCTACAATTGTATTTGTTTTGTCTGCAAGGCCAACCTAATAATAATAATAATAGAATAATAAAAGGATGATCAGGGGAAAACAAATAGAAAAAAAAAAAACTGTCAAAGTCTTTTATGGATTAAAAAATATATTTATTTCATTTGATCTAAGAATTATCATAATTGCCTTTCCAGGACTAGTTAGGTAACTTGTAAACTATGTCCTAAAGAAAATATAAGTTAAATAATAACAGACGTTAAAAGCTAAACCACATATTTTTTATATTTCTTTGACACATTTCTACGACCAAAATTGGTAGGTAAGTATCCCACATATGATGCCTGAAATATCAATCTAACATTTGTCTAGAACCACATAATAAACACAGAACCAATAGGAAATGTTGCAGTGTGCTATTCATATATAGAATTGGGAAAAGAAAAATAAAATTAAAAAACACTTATAAAAAAACCAAAAGAGGACAAAACCATCTCTCCTCCCATGTTCATACAGCTTCTTCTTCCCTCCTCCTTTTATTCATTTATTTTTGTTAACAATAATTTGGTATATCTCAATCGCAAATTATTGATGCCTAGAAATCTAACAAACCCTAAAGCTCTCCATAAATATGCATGATTTCATTTATGTGATATAGCGGTATTTATAACATGCATCTTCATCTGTAAACATTTATTGAGTCTAGGATGTGTGCATATAAATTATGGGTGATATGCAGTTTGTGAGGTGATGAGGGTCTATACAAGCATAATTGTATGAACCCCAGTATGATTTATGTTGTTCAGGATGGTGCGAAGCACTAGACCCCAATGACATTTCTATCTATAGAGCATACGAGTTCCGAACAGAGCCTAGGTGGTGCTACACAATCTTTCATCCATGAAATAACCATTAAATAGATTATCAAACAACTAACAATAATAGAAATTGCCTAATAAAATACTAATATCAAAATTATTATACAAACAAAATAAAAACATGTACAAGATGAAGTAATACTTAAACATATTAGATATTATACATGTTTAACAAAAGTTATAGAAGTTTAAAAATTAAACGTCCCGAAAATCCAAAAGCATTCATTAGCACGTATTAGCTTCTAGGCCTCTGAAACTAGACACAACTGAACAGACATACTAAAAGATGGTGCCTTTTTACAAACAATTGTTGCCTCTACATACAAATAATCGTTGCCTCTACAGCACATTGTGGCAATCAAGAGGTCTCTAATAGCACAGCATACAATGTCACAAAATATTTAATCCAACAAACAAATGGGCATTTGTGGAGTGGCACCTACACAAATAAGCAAGTACTCTTAAATCATTTTCTCTAATGTAATATGCCGTTACTGAGACTCAAACTCATGACATTTTGTCACCCACTAATTCCTTTGCCACTAGGTCACCGTGTGGGCTAGTTGTGATCTTAACCTTAATTACTGACATATCAAAGAGTCGAAATGACTGACCAATAAACTTAGTTTGTATTTCTATCATAGATACGTCAGAATAAGAACCATAGGTTTAACGTTAACAGACACTCTTATATTAAGCTCATAATCCCACAAGAATATTACTCTATTTAAACTATACTTGGACAGTTTTTAGGAATGTTACAAATATACTCACTTCTTCAATCATTTCAGTTACTTTTTTACTGAAGGAATCTTCTTCTACACCTTTCAAAACTGCATAGATCTCCATGTGCTCCTTGACCTAAGGGAAAAGAAATAATCAAAGTATTATACCTTGCATTCAAATGAATTTTCTACATATATACCATATAATTATTATTTCATTATTATTTGTACTGTCTTTACTATACAATGCACAGACATATGTATAATTTAGGATAATATGCTTTGGGTATACGATACTTAGAGTACTGTTGCTAACATATAATATCTAATTATTTTTTAAATAATTTGAATTTGTCTCATTATCTCTGGCTTGCTATTAAGAAACAATATGAATGAAAAAGGAAAGGTTTACTAGATAATTATGTTAAGACTTAAAACTATATTATCATTAAATGTTGCTAAAGAACCAAAGGTAGCGGATGTCGGTAGATGCTACTAATCATGGATGACACTCTCGCAACCAGGTTAAACAAAAACACGCGCGCGCACACACACAAAAAATTCTATTTGAACACAATTTGGTGACACGTAATGTGACACAGTAGATTTTAACCATTGGGTCTTCTTTTGATTTCCACCTCCTATGTAAAGACAAAAAGATCTAATGACCAATGGTAATTGTGTCCGGTTTTGTGTTTTATTTTGTTTCCCAATAGCCACTCCCTATTTGTGTGTGTGTGTGGGGGGGGGGGGGGAGAGTGGGTCTGTTTCTCTATCGCTGTGTGTGCACGCGCGCGCATCCATAACCCCTCTGCTTTTAACTTCTTTGTAGCCCCTTCACGTTGGCCATTAGATTTGATAGTGTAGTGGACAGAATTGATGTGGATATTTAACACTCTCACAATATTCACAAGAAAGTTAAACGTGGAATAAGTACTTTCCATACACACACACCAACAAATTATTTTCAGGACATAAAAATAAATCAAAATATATTCATGACTAAGCTCTTACTGTTAGTTCTGGGAAAAGTATGTCATTTTGAGGGCAAACACCAAGAATCTTTCTTATATCGTCCTGCAAGTTACAAAATAAACAATAGACAGGTCATCACAGATCACTAGCACAGAATCAGCAAGCAGACTTCAGTATTCTATTAGGAAACGATTATGATGAGAAAAGGTACAGAACTACAAATATTAATGCATAAGTCAATGCCAGTAGATATATATTGTAAAAGAACAACATGTACTCACTACTTATCTTATATCCAGCATGTAAAGATATATATTAAAAAAAAAGCTCTAAATACTGAAGAAGTTTGCAATCATCATACAACGTATTGTCATAGTTATAAGCATAACGTAAAAGAGTATTTGTAATATCTAATATATGCCAGTCATTTGGGTTAGTTTTTTCCGGATTACTGAACTTGGATTTATTTAAAAAATGTAAAATATCGTAAGTGTTCAATTATTGTTTACTCAATATTCAAATATTTTGCTGTTAAAAGACAACATCAGGCGATTCCAAACAAACCATATAAGGTTTGATCTTTTGATTACATGCACATACATGCAATAACTTCAATCCAATGGCAAGTACCTGCTGTTTATGATTGCATACACAATTTTGTTGATAGCACTAGCTTTAAAAATGTAATAATAAAAAATGGCAATCTAACACGATAGATTCCCTGTGTCTGAGATTTATAAAAAACCATATTATGAAATTCGATATAATAATTGTTTTATGAGATATCTTCCAAACAACTTTACAACAAACAAACTAGAAACCAGTGCAAGAAGAGCTCTACTATCAAGCACAGCAGCTCTATTCTCAAAATATTCCATTCCCAACATCTTATTAACATCATATGTTTGCCAGAGAGAAGGATGGCTATGAAGAACAACTCTATGCAAGGTTTGACTAATTAGCAAACTGAAACGAAAACAATATTAAGCTAAGCCTACAAGCTCAAGTGAAATTTTACAATAAATCAAATTCATTCATCCGACGAAGTCTAGATAAAATGCTTATTAACATCATATGTTTGCCAGAGAGAAGGATGGCTATGAAGAACAACTCTATGCAAGGTTTGACTAATTAGCAAACTGAAACGAAAACAATATTAAGCTAAGCCTACAAGCTCAAGTTAAATTTTACAATAAATCAAATTCATTCATCCGACGAAGTCTAGATAAAATGCAAATTAATGTTTTGCTACAAATGCAAATTAATGTTTTGCTACACAAAGTTTATTCAACTTTAAGGTATGAATTAATGTTTATTATTCCAGTGTGATATGTGACTATTGTTTTACATTATATACTGTTCTGATTCTGAAAAACCGATGTGTTTATTTCTTTGAACTGAGACTGTACACGTCAAATTTTTGTTTCAGAGATTCAGTAAAACGTTAAGTATGACGTGTCAGTGTTATTTTAAAGTTATATTCACATTCGGTCGCCCTTAACAAGCTGTATTCTCCGTGTCATTAGACGATATTATTTATAATGTTTTTTTAATAATATAGGTATAACGGTTGGGTCGTTACATACGACTTACATGGTTACAGACAACTAGTGTAAACAATAAAGACATCTCAAAGACGACACTTGAGGTTGAGAGAACATCTTTTTTTTATGGTATTATTTTTAAATCATAAAAATACCACTTGACTTGTACTTTTAGCTGCTCTGTCCAATCCTGATCGGCTATGCATATATGATTGTAGCAACTAAACTTGGTATTTTTTTAAACCGTTTTTGATCAACATCTGACTCGTGTAAGTCAGCAGTTGTGGGTTTTTTCACTTTGTTATATGGATAGCAAACATGCATTCATGTCATACAAATACAACAACTCAATAGCTATGTACATACTTCCCTATCACTCGATGATTGAGCATATAATTAGAGTTGCACAAGGTGCGTGTGGAGACTCGTGCACACCTCAGTAAAGTAACATTAGAAAAAATATGCGCATGTTGCTATAGTTGACTTACCAGGGTAACTTACTAACCACTAAATATTGGTGTTGATCATCCTCTTGCGCTAGTACTTCCATTGATACATGTAAGGACCCATATTTTTGATAATTAAAAATATTAAATTTAATAAGATTTTGAAATTTGATATTGTGATAAATTAAAATTTATGATTTATGAATCGGAAAAAATTATTAGAATATAATTTAATAATTTGATTGAATGTAATTGACGACTGTTTAATGTAATTTCAATTAATGGTAATAGCAAAGGTTAATAATGAATAAAATAAATGTTGTATAAAACGGGGAAATCAATATTATTTAATTGGAATTGATTTTAATATTTGTAAGTAAATTTATAATCTTTGTTGTAAACAATAAATGTATTAACATGTTCAAATTATTTAAATATAACTACTGTTCATTTCTCATCTTATTATTAAATCTGTTTTGGAATTAATTTGGAAATCAATGAAATTAAATGTAATTAAATATTGCAGTTAATATAAGAAAAAATGTTAACTGTGGAGTTTGAGTGCAATAAAATGAAAACTTATGTTTAATTAACACACAAGGTGTTTGTTGATTTAATAACAAAAATGTAAATCAAAATAAAAGTATTTGTTTTGAAATTTAAAATATAGTGAACGGGTTTTATTACAGTTGTAATTAAACGTTAAAGTTAATTTAATATTTAAATCTTGGATTTAACATGGAAAATTTAATTTTAAAAGATTATTAATTTTGTTTAATCAAGAATTGATGATAGAAAACTTTTAATTTAGGATTTAAAGTAATTAAACCGGTTTAATAATAATTTGTTTTAGTTGACGTGTAAAATATAAATATAATTTGATTTTGAAATTAACTGTTTATACAATAGAATTAGGTTCGAAAACTTATTCCATTGAATTTGAAAACATTGAAAACCTATATTTCAATATATATGATGACCTATTTTTATTTCGGGTTAAAAAGGGCTTACAGGCCTTGTTTATTGCTCTGGCCCATCAGATATTCTTTGTTGCATATATATATATATATATATATATATATATATATATATATATTTGTTATAAATCCTAGCAGCAGCCTCCATTTCATTTTCTCATCCCTAATTCCCAAATCAACCCTAATTGCAGTCTAATGGCAATTAGCAAATCAAATAAAGTGGTTAAAATTCAAACTCTTCAAATCATATCATATAATATACCGTTTCGAAGCTCTCAACGAATGGAGTTAGAGTGTGGTGTTCTTTTTTGGAAACAGCGCTAGTATCAATAGGAAATCACGGTCAAAGGTGCTAGTGGCAAGTCAAAGGGGAGCAATTTGAAAGGTTTTGATCGAAGCATCAATTGGCGAAATCGACTTTTAAGTATTGTAGAACTCGATGAGTAGATTCCAGATAGTTTCGATTTTAAGAACAGAGCAACGGTGTGGCCGGGAACTAACTTGGAAGTTGATCATCGCTACAGTTTTGACCGTCGATTAGCGGCGACTGGAGCGTCTATATTAGATGTCAGTGGTTCAGTTGCGTAGAGATGGTCGATAGCATTCAGATGCAAGTGGTCTCGTAACAACGGAGCTCTAAGGTGGCGAAAAATCACGATCAAAATTGATTGGACGGAGGTGGTCTCGGCGTTGACCGGATCTAGCCAGAGGGTAATTTAGCAAAAAAAGCCCCTGCAATTTTTATATTTGCAAATTTGCCCCTGAAAATTTTAACTTTAATAACTTTTGCATACGAACTCCGATTGACGTGCGGTTTCTTCCATTGGACTCGTATTGAAATTCCGGACAACATGAAACTGGTTTGGTTGAATTTAAAGACTGATGAAATTTTTTGGCTTTTGTGGATTTTAATAGGCTTAAAATCAAAGGTGGGTTAATTCACTCACCCACGCAATACTAAATCTTCTTATGTTTGTTGACTTAAATTTATGAAGCGATAAGAATGTTATTGGTTGTTGTATGACAGTTTAAGTTGGCATTTTCATTGAAATTGAATTTTATTGAATTATATTGTCATTTAAATTAATAAAGATATTAAATTGCTAGTTAAATACCCGATATTGATAACTAGTTAATTGTTGTGATTTATTGGCTGATTTGGATGTTGATTGTGATGGATGTCTATTTGTTGACATTTTGTATGATTGAATGTTTATTTATTTTTATACATCCATGTCATCATTCTGTATATTAAGTGACAGCATGTAAATTGTTATTTGAATTATTCGAATAAATTAAATAATATGTTGAAATAATATATACCTATGACATTTAATTTTGGGTTGAAATGATATATATTCATCCTTGCAATTAAATTTGAAAATAACTATTCACTTGGACATAAGATAGAAAATTATATACGGACATCGAATTGGTTAAATTAAATGGTTTTAAAATCTTGATTTTGGATTTTGGTTAATGATATCATGTTAAAGGAAATAAATTGTAGATTTATATGAATTAGATTATTTTCTAATTCAAGCTTTGAAATGTTGAAATTGAAATTGGTTAAAAGAATTTTTTAAAAGAATTGAATTGAAAATGTGAAGTTATAATCGATATATGACTTTAATTCGGAAAATTGGATTATTTAAAGATTTGGACCTTAAAATTTAACAATGAAGTTTAATTAGATTTAAGCATTTTAAATCGTTAAATTGAAATTAGATTTGAAATCCATATAAATTGAAATGGTTTAAAATAAGAATTAAATTGAGATTATAAATCAATGAATTAAATTGTTGAATCGAATTTGAAGTTAAAAATCAACGTTCGAAAAGCGAAGTTAATTCGAATTGAAATTGAAGTCAAGTTAATTTGAAACTAAATCGAAATTTAGTTAATTGAATTGAAAGATTGAAAATGAGTTTGTTGATTTGAAATTTGGACATGGATCCAGATTTGTTGAAATGGAAAGAAACAGTTTGATTTGATATTATTTTCAAAATAATTTTAATATAAATTGTTTAAAATCGATTTTATTGATATTCAAATTATTTTGATTTCTTCAAACTATTTTACTATATAAACCAGTTTTAATACTCAAACCGGTGTGAAAAATATGAATCCGCTTTGAAATGTAAAAGAGCCAACCAGTATGAAAAATAACGTTTGATTATTAAAGAGATCGGGTCCTCTTATTGGCATGCTCTCTACCAATATTGAAACCACTTTAACAACTATGTACGTGGTGAATGATCCAGAATAAAGTAGTTGAACTGGAGGCGTTTGATGGATTTTGAAGAAAGAGAACGATGATGGATAACCCCGGTACTTGTGTCAATTTGAAATGACTAAAACGGGACGGCTTGTCAGGGTCAAGTGGATTAGCTACCCCTAGCGGGCACACCTCTTCGTATTACTATATTGATGTTGGCTTTATCGGTGCATCTTGATTTGATTTGATTTTGTGGGTGTTGGACGCGGTGGGCGGTCGTGACTACGATGCGTTACCACCAGCTCTACGATCCGAACTGATAGTATCATACCTTGGGCATTGTCTCACGTACCTTGTCATACTCTATATCATTATTCGCACCCACTACGATTTTGTTTTAGTATGGTACCTATATGAGACTCACTGGCTACCGACGTTACTGGTTGTGTTACAAGACCTGCATAGACTACATGCTTAAAAATGTGTTAAGGGGATCAATGTAAAGCCTTAACGCAAAAAAAAATACTTTACTGATAGACATTATTATATATATAGTGTATCTTACTACATATATATAGTTTAACGGATCCTTAGGAGATGTAAAATCTCGTAAACATCTCTGAAGCTATTATACATATTTATATATGTTGTTGATTTAACTTACATAATATCTTTTAGTTCTGACTCGAGTGTTTTGTCTTTTCATTACGTTCGGGTCAGCCTGAGCATTTCAGTGTTCGAAGACATTATTTCTAAAGGACGAAAACGAAGTTTGGTATATTATATTATTAGTATTATTCCGCTGCATCATTTTTGGTATGGTTTGTATATACTCTGATTTTTGTTTATAAATTTGTGTAATCAAATGAATATTGTAAAACAGCTTCATGAACTGTTTATTTGGTTATTATATTTTTGTTATTCAGCTGCGAGATTCTGCGTTTTGTTTTTCCTTCTTTTCTTTTATTTTCTTATTTACCTCATTGATAATCCACCATTTTGAATGGTTTGAGTTAGACATATGTGGTTTATTGTCGATTTAAACCGTCCAAAAAGGTGGATCGTCACAATACGAGGAAGGATATCATTGTATACTCCTATATTTATTCGAATGTGAAGATTGAGAAAATAAAGTGTAGTGTAGATTATTGAAGAAGTGCATATTTCCATTTAATCAGCTGTTCTAGTAATACATGTTTGATAAGAATCATGTCATGGGCATACATATATAGCAAAGCATATAGTATCATGTTGGATACCACACCATTCTTTATTACTGAAGATTACAACAGATACCGACCATGGGTTCACCACATTATGTATCTTAATACTACTTTATGGTCAATTCCTAATTTATCAGTCCCAACACTACTACATGCTGAACTTAGTACTACTTCACTACTACAGGCTGATTTTAGTACTGACTGTACACATGAGTTGCTACCTACTCGTACACGCAAACTTCGACGCTTAGAGATCAAAAATGAGCTTTTAGAACAAGAAACGTTCATGGAGCTATATGTTGAGTCAAAGCTTCTATGAAGATTTTGATTGCTGACAACAATATAACGGCAATCGACAAATCAAGACCTACATATGGTACTCTAGATTATAGGTTGATTATTTGATGTTGTAATAGTGATAAACTTGTTAAAATCTATCCTCAAATAATCATGCATTTCAAATATAGTCGATATATATACATTTAAACATCATTGCACATTCACTGTGAAAATTTACACAGACCGGTCGACCGGTTGAAAATGGGGCGGTCGACCGTTTCTGGTAAACTTGCACAGTAAACGTGCACACATGCACATAACGACTATATATTTAAAATCCTGTCTACCGGTCATTTTTTGACTTGTCGACCGTTTTTAAACAGAAAGCAAGTTTTCTAAAAGACACTTCTCTTCTCCAAAAGTTGCATCTCCTACCTTTCACCAATAATCACAACTCTTAATGGCAACTGTTTCACCAAGAGTTACAACTATTTCTTCTTATATATACTCATCTAAATCGTTGATTCAAACATGAATTTATATGATTATTATATGCTTTCTCTGATCTTACTTTCTAACATTCTTGCATTCTAAAAGCACTCATTTAATTAATAGCTTATTGAATCATTGAAACTATTTTATACCTTTTGATTCAATAAGCAATATACCTTCTTTAATCTTCACAAAACATCAGTCATATACTTTGAGGATAAGATTATAGGAAGGGTGTACTACTAGTGACAAATCCGTGTTTTGAAGAACACAAGTTGTCAACAACAATTGTATTTGTTTGTGTTGAAGTCCTCGTGTTGTAAGAGGCAAGTGTTGAAGTCCTCAGTGTGTTAGAGGCGTGAAATCCCGTTCGGCTGTTCGGGTATTGTAAACCTGTTCCTCCGGGTGAAGCGAGGTAGTTATTAGTGAAAATCCAGATAGGAATCTGGGACTGGACGTAGGACGGTGCTCCGAACCAGTATAAAAATCTCTGGTGTGATTTTTCTATTTTTATTTTTTGCTTTGCTACTATCATCTATTTTCCGCATTTATATTATAGTTCATATTACACGATCCGCGTGTACTATATTAATACGTGCATTAGTATACTCCCCCCACTTTCATTTGGTATCAGAGCACGGTCATCATATAACCGTAACACAGTTATTTGATATATTCTTGTAATATGGCAAATAACGCAAGTACTAGCACTCAAAACACCACTTACACAGAATGGCAATCGACACAAAGACCTCCATTTTTCAATGGTCTTAACTATAGTTATTGGGCAACACGTATGTCATTCTTTATGCAATCAAGTAGCTATGATGCTTGGAATGCTACTCAAAGAGAAATAGTGAATCCAACAACTGATTATTCAGAATGGACTGTGGCTGAGAAAACGGCAGCAGCCGTAAATGCAAGAGCAATAAATATGTTGTTCTGTGCATTAGACCAAAATGAATATAACCGTGTTAGTATCTGCACTACTGCATATCAAATTTGGCAAACGCTAAAAATCACTCATGAAGGTACTAACAAGGTTAAACAAGCCAAAATAGCCATGCTGAAAAGTCAATTTCAAAATTTCAAAATGAAACCAAATGAAACAATCAATAACATGTATTCACGGTTTCAAACTATTCACCATGCACTTATTGGGTTAGGACAAAAGTATTCTGATTTTGATGTTGTTTCAACAGTCCTACATTCTCTGACTAATGAATGGGAAGGAAAAGTATTAGCAATTGAAGAAGCTAATGACCTTTCCGTCATGAAGCCAGATGAATTGATAGGAAATTTAATGTCCTATGAAGCAAATTTGCAGGCTAGAAAAGAACAGAAAGAAGAAAAGAAAAATGTAGCATTTCATGTTGAGAAAGATGAAAATGAATCAGATTCTGAAGATGAAGATTTGGCGTTCATTGCTAAAGGTTTCAAAAAATTCCTAAAATATCGAAAAGCCAGTCGCTACAATAAAAGGAAACCTGGATCAAATAAACCATCTTCATCTGCTATAGAATGTTTCAACTGCCATAAAAAGGGACACATGCAGAAGGATTGTCCAGAACAAAAGAAAAAGTCAGAAAATGACAAATTCAAATATAAGAAGGACAAATCAAAGAAACGAGCCTTCTCAGTAACATGGGATGATTCAGAGTCATCTTCATCAGAAAGTGAAAGTGATTCGGAGAATGAACAAGCTAATGTTTGCTTTATGGCAACAGAAGATGAGGTACAAATTCCTACATTTGATGAATTACTTGATATTAATGCTGAATTGATAGTCAAATATAAAGACTTAAAACGTCAATTAAAAGTAGTCAAAGCAGATTTAAGTAGAGCAGAGTTTGAACGAGATATGTTAAAAGATGAGAAGAAAATATTAGAAGAAGAACTTGAAAATATTCAAGAATCATCATCTAATGTTGACTCTCAAATATCTCTTTTGAGTCAAGAAATAGAAGCTCAAAAAGAGAAAAATAATGCTCTCACTACTGAAAATCATGAACTTAAAGCAAAAGTCAAAATTCTAGACCTAGAAAAAGCTAGTTTACAAACAAAGTTTGATGACATTACTCAAAATGTTTCTAACTTTAACAAAGGTCGAGAAAATTTGACTAAAATCATTGAAAGTTCACAATCTATTTCAGATAAACAAGGTTTGGGATATAACAAACATGAAACTAAGAAACATCTTAGAAATAAAAGGAAGAAGAAAGTACAAAAAACTGAAGCTAAGAAAAATCTTAGTTTATTATATTTCAAACCAAAACCAGTTGTGAAATTTCAAAAGAGAAATGTCAAGACTATCAAAATATGGGTTCCTAAAACAAATAATAATTTGATTAGGAACAAATACATTCAGCAATTCATGAATAATGTACATTTTAATAACAATTATATATATAAAGGGGATACCGGACCCAAATGGGTTTGGACTCCTAAGACCTAACTCTTAGGACCCTATAAAAAGTGGGTACCATGGACTTAATTCTATTTTTTGCAGGTCCTACTTAAGAAAAGAGAAAAATGGATATTCTGGCTGATATACTCCTATATTATTCCATTATCTATTATTCCTTTTTGTCGATGACAAAGGGGGAGAAAGTGCTAACAATTATTTGCAGGAATATATATAAGACAAAATCTCGGGGGAGACACATATTCAGGGGGAGATTCAAAACTTCAGATATATGTTGTCATCGATCAAAAAGGGGGAGAATGTTGAGTCAAGATTTTTATAGAGTTTTGATTTCTGACAAAGGAATAAGCCGTGATCGACAAAAAGAAGTTATTCATTTAAGAAACACAAAGAGCTCCATATATTAGAGGTTGATTATTTGGTATGTTAGTAATTTATGTTAAAATCTATCCTCAAATAATCATATAACTTCAATCTTTCAATATATATACATATGCACATTAACTGTGCAAATTGGACTAAACCGGTCGACCGGTTGAAAATAAGGTGGTCGACCGTTTTTGCCCAGAATGCACAGATAACATGCACACATGCACATAACGTATATATATTTGAATTCCTGTCTACCGGTCCATTTTTGACATGTCGACCGTTTTTAAACAGAAAGCAACTTTTCCAAAAGACACTTCTCTTCTCCAAAGGTTGCATCTCCTATCTTTCATCAATGATCATAACTCTTAATGGCAACTGTTCACAAAGAGTTACAACTATTTTTCTCTATATATACTCATCTAAATCATTGATTCAAACACAAGTTTTTACACGATCATATATGCTCTCTAATCTAATCTCTAACACTCCTGCATTCTAAAAATTAATTTAGCTTATTGAATCATTGAAATTATTTCATATTTTTTGATTCAATAAGTAAATACCTTCTTTAATCTTTACAAAACATCATTCATATTCTTTGAGGATAAGATTATAGGAAGGGTGTACTGCTAGTGACAAATCCGTGTTTTCAAGAACACAAGTTGTCAACAACAATTGTATTTGTTCTTTTGTTGAAGTCCTCTGTGTTGTAAGAGGCAAGTGTTGAAGTCCTCAGTATATTAGAGGCGTGAAATCTCGTTCGGTTGTTCGGGTGTTGTAAACCTGTTCCTCCGGGTGAAGCGAGGTTGTTAATAGTGAAAATCCAGATAGAAGTCTGGGACTGGACGTAGGACGGTGCTCCGAACCAGTATAAAAATCTCTGGTGTGATTTTTCTATTTTTATTTACTATGCTATTATCATCTATTTCCGCATTTATATTGTAGTCCATATTACACGATCCGTGTGTACTATATTAGCACATATAATTGTATACACACCACTCTTTCATTTGGTATCAATGCATTTTGGTGTAGATGTTGCTGAATCAGGGGCTGTTACTCCACATGCTAGCAATATGCGCATAATATACTCATTATAGAAGAAATGAGGTCGAGTGGAGTTATTCACTTTTAAAATTTCATCGAAAATCATGTGAGCCCAGTTGATTTCGATTTCCTCGTATATAGCATAAAGAGCCTTGAAATTTTCCTTGTAGACGGCATCATAATTTCCTAATCGAGGAAATAGAGAGTGCATCAAGACACGATGTAATAGCCTTGCTGTCGGTCGTAGCCCAATCGATTTGGTGCCGTCACTATTATCTTCTATAAACTTATGGCTAGTGCTATTTCGGGTGAATACTTCACAAAATGTCGATGAAAATTCTTCACCTCGATTTGGTATTCCAAGAATAGAAGCTATTCTATCATGAGTAAGATAAATTCGTTTGCCGCAAACTACCGACCAAATAACTCCATTTGGATTATCCGGTGTATATTCTTCTAAATTCATATTTGCGTAGAATAATTTAATCATTAAGTGATTAATTTCTACGCTATTATCTGAAAAATCTATTAGAGGAGAAATATTGGAATTGTTTGCTAAACGACGAATACCGTATGAAGTGAAGTCTTCGAATTTGATGAATGAACCCGGATGGAACTTATAATTTGTCATTTGATTCCATCGAGTTACGGCAACTGGAGTTTCAAGCCACTTTCTGGCAGAGAGAGTTAGAGATGAAGATTCTGAAGATGCTCTTTTCTTTGATTTCTTTTGTGGTGGAGCCATTGATGAGGATTTGAGAGTTTTGAAGCTTGAGAAATATGAACTAGGGTTTGGGAATTGGGAAAGCTTTCAGTAGGAAGTAGAAAGAAATGAGTGTGGGGTATAAAATATATACGTGAACTGTAAAAAACTGTAAATGCATGCGACCGGTCGGCCGCCTATATATGACCGGTCGACTGTTTTCAACCCGAGAGCATTTTTGGTCGACCGGTCATATTTCCGGTGGTCGACCGGTTTTGCTCTGTGTTGAAAACTGCTTGATTTTGCAAAAAATTTTGAAAAAAAATCGATTGCATATATTTTATATTATATTATTATTACAGAATATATGATATTACAAGAAATATATATGAAAACAAAACAATATACATTATGAAATTCTAATGAGAAGGAGAGTTGTCATTAGAATTTTTGTTGTCTTCAATGCGTTTAGCCCTTGGACTCCACTTATTTCGAGCTCCTTCATTCTCGTTATAATTTCTATCCCAAGAGTTTGGAGTCGTTGAAGTCGATGGCCTGGATGGCATTGGTTCATGAACATCGTGCTTGTTTGATCCGCAGAAGAACGATGCCATTCTTTCTAAGACGGATAATCGCGCCGACGTACGTTGTTGTTCATGATACAGTTGGTTTTGTCCATAATGCAATTGTCTCTGAAGGTCGATTTGATGTTTTTGGTAGTGGTGTATCTCTTCAATTTGAGCTTTGGTTCGAGGAGAATAGAATAGTGTCCTTTTAACTCGTTTTGAATTTGGAGTTTTATCAGACATACAGGAGCATTGATGATGACAGCTTGATTTTTATTTTGGAGTAGTAGGAGAATAATATTCGTCCGACTCAGAGCTTGTAATAGAAATGTGAGATTCTTGCGCACATTTGTCACAAATATGAGCCATAGTGTAAGTTGAATATATTATTATGGATAGATAAGAATTAAAGATGATCAAAGTATAAAAAATTTGCAAGCTTATATATAAGTTTCTTATATATAATCTTATGGATGTGAGTTAATGATAACTTTTAACCACGAAAATATAAGCAGAAATTTTATTGTTATTCTAAAAATAGCTTTGTTTTTAAAACTGAATTTATAAAATGAGTAAATAAAATTTAACCATTTAAATAAAGCAATGGCTAATATTTAATATAAAAAATAGGTTAAGTAAAAGATACGGTTACTAGGAGAAAAGACATTAGTTTAGTTTAAACAAAAAAATTATAATTAAAGAGAATAACCAAAAGAGAAAGTGTACATTAGTAATTGCTTAGTCAAGATTTTTTCTTGAAATTAAACCAAGCTCTCTTCGTAATCTAATAAAATTAGATTCGAGCAGCGGCTTAGTAAAAATGTCTGCTAATTGATTGTCAGTATGGATATATTCAAGACATATATTTCTTTTTTTCAATATTATCTCGAAGAAAATGATGACGGATATCAATGTGTTTAGTTCGAGAGTGATTCACTGGATTTTTAGAAAGATTTATAGCACTTGTGTTATCACAGTATATAATAGAATTTGATAAATGAATATCAAAATCTTGAAGTGTTTGTTGCATATATAGTACTTGAGTACAAGCAAGAGCCGCTGATATATATTCAGCTTCACATGTTGATAGTGAAACACAATTCTGTTTCTTACTAAACCAAGAGACAAGTGATTTTCCAATAAAATGGCACGTACCACTTGTACTTTTTCTATCCGTTCGTGAGCCACCAAAATCAGCATCACTATATGATACTAATTCAAATGGACATTCTTTTGGATAGAAAAGACCAAAATCTTTGGTATTATTAAGAAAACGAATTATACGTTTCACTGCTCGTAAATGTGATTCCTTTGGATCGGCTTGAAAACGAGCACATAAACAAACACTCATTAATATATCTGGACGACTAGCTGTAAGATAAAGAAGAGAACCAATCATGCTTCGATATAATTTCTGGTCAACATTCTTACTACTTTCATCTTTTTCAAGATGTGTAGTTGTACTCATAGGAGTTGGTTTACCAGATGTATTTTGTAATCCGAAGCGTTTGATAAGATTTTCACAGTATTTTTCTTGATTGATAAAAATACCGTTTGAAAGTTGTTTGATTTGAAGTCCAAGAAAATAAGATAGTTCTCCCATATGAGACATTTCAAATTCTTTGGTCATAATACTTGCAAATTCCTTGCAGAGTTTATCGTTTGTTGAACCAAAGATTATATCGTCTACATATATTTGGATAACCAGAATATCTTTTCGAGAATGTTTAATAAACAAAGTTTGATCGACTTTGCCTATTTCAAAACCTGAATTAATAAGATAGCTACGTAATCAATTCTTACTTGAAGCGAGACTCAAACGTATGGATTCAAAAATTGACAAACGATTCAACAAGGTCAAGTCTTTCTTCAGTGCTATATGGGATGCTATATCATGCAGCACATCTGTCTCTACCCAACATCAAGACCCCGGAAAGCGTCTGGCTCCTCCCACTTTCACTTGGTCAACATCCGAGGAATCTGCTGGTACAAGCGGACAAGGTCATGGAGAGACGTCTAGAGGTGATGACGATGACGACGATGACGATGACGATGATAACGATGATGATGATGAAGATGATGAGGAGGAGATTCAGTCGGACTAAAGCTAGTTTGTTTATTTTTTTAAGTTCTTTAAAAACATCTGTGACACTTGTACTAATTAGTGTCCATCTTATTGAACTATGGCATGTATGGTAGTTTTCAAAACATCTTATGTTTAAATATGTATTATGCATTGTTCTTTTTTTTGGTTCATATTCTCTTTTGTTTACTCCTTTTTGTCGATGACAAAGGGGGAGAAAGGTGCTAATAATTGTTTGCAGGGAGAAAGGTGCTAATAATAGTCTGCAGGAAATCACATATTCAGGGGGAGATTCGATACTTTAGCTATATATTGTCATCAATCAAAAAGGGGGAGAATGTTGAGTCAAAGCATCTATGAAGATTTTGATTGCTGACAACAATATAACGGCAATCGACAAATCAAGACCTACATATGGTACTCTAGATTATAGGTTGATTATTTGATGTTGTAATAGTGATAAACTTGTTAAAATCTATCCTCAAATAATCATGCATTTCAAATATAGTCGATATATATACATTTAAACATCATTGCACATTCACTCGATACCAAAACATATGTGCTTAATTCTATATGTGCTCTGATACCAAATGAAAGTGGGTACCATGGACTTAATTCTATTTTTTGCAGGTCCTACTGAAGAAAAGAGGAAAGTGGATATTGGACAGTGGTTGCTCAAAACATATGACGGGAGACAAAAGCTTATTAACAAATATTAAATACTCAGATGGTGGCTCAGTCACTTTTGGAGACAATTCAAAAGGTTATATCATCGGCAAAGGCGATGTGAGCAATTGCGGTACATCTAACTTACCTCTTATTACTAATGTCATGCTAGTTAGAAATTTAAAACACAATTTACTTAGTATTAGTCAGTTATGTGACAAGGGTTTTATAATTTCCTTTTCAAATAATAAGTGTAGTATTTTAGATAAAGACCATAATTTAGTTTTTGAAGGTTATAGAGACAGAAATATATATATTCTAAATATGAATATTAATCATAATTCAGATATGTGTCTTGTGGCTAATGACAATGATCCATGGCTATGGCACAAACGTTTCTGTCATATAAACTTCAGAAATATTGACAAGTTAGCTAAAAACAATCTAGTTAGAGGACTACCCAAAATGAGTTTTAAAGTTAACAACATTTGTGATGCATGTCAATTAGGAAAATTGACCAAATCATCTTTTAAATCCAAGAAAGTTATATCAACATTACAACCACTTGAGTTACTGCACATGGATTTATTTGGACCTACTAGAGTTCAATCAATAAATCACAATCAATATGTGCTTGTAATTGTTGATGATTTCTCTCGTTATACATGGACAATTTTCTTAAAAAATAAAAGTGATACTTTCAATCATTTCAAATCCTTCGTCAAAAGAATTCAAAAATCAAAAGGGATTAAAGTTAAAAATATAAGAAGTGATCATGGCGGAGAGTTTGAAAATAATGAATTTGAACATTTTTGTACAAAGAAAGGTATATATCATAATTTTTCGTTTCCCAGAACTCCACAACAGAACGGAGTAGTAGAACGAAAGAACCGAACTTTACAAGAATGTGCAAGAACATTATTGAATGGAACTACCTTACCAAAACATTTCTGGGCAGAAGCTGTCGCAACCGCCTGTTATGTTTTAAATCGTGTGTCCATAAGACCTCTTACCAAGAACACTCCTTATGAATTGTTTAACAAAAGAAAGCCCAAAATCTCATACTTCAAAGTTTTTGGTTCTAAGTGCTTTATTTTAAATACGAAAGACCAGCTTGGAAAATTCGATCCAAAAGCCGATGAAGGAATATTTGTCGGTTATTCGGAACGAAGTAAGGCCTATCGGATATTTAATAAACGAACCAAAACTATTGAAGAATCACTTCATGTATCTTTTGATGAAATCTATCAGCATCCTCACACAATATCAGATGATGACGAATCAATAGTCATTAATAATCCAATCATCTCAAATACTGATTCTGACTCAGAAGTAATTATTGAGAATGCTCCTCAAATATGTGAATTACAAACACCACCAAGAATATTAAGAGACCATCCGGCCCAAAATATAATAGGTGAAATAACATCACATGTCAGAACAAGGAGTCAACTCAATCAAATGGGTCATGTCGCTTTTCTCTCAAATATCGAACCCAAGAATCCAAAAGAAGCTGCTACAGATGATTACTGGATCATTGCCATGCAGGAAGAACTAAATCAGTTTGAGCGCAATGACGTTTGGGAACTTGTTCCAAGACCAACTGATCAGTCAGTAATTGGTACTAAATAGGTCTATAAAAATAAGGCTGACGAACAAGGAAATATCACCAAAAATAAAGCAAGATTAGTAGCACAAGGATACAATCAAGAAGAAGGTATCGATTATGAAGAAACTTTTGCACCAGTTGCTCGACTAGAAGCTATTAGAATTCTATTATCTTTTGCTTGTCATCATAATTTCAAACTTTATCAGATGGATGTCAAAAGTGCTTTTCTCAATGGATTTATCAAAGAGAATGTCTATGTCGAACAACCTCCGTTGTTCGTACATGAAAAATATCCTGACCATGTGTTCAAACTTAAGAAAGCTCTGTATGGTTTAAAACAAGCACCTCGTGCTTGGTATGAACGATTACGTAGCTATCTTATTCAGGTTTTGAAATAGGCAAAGTCGATCAAACTTTGTTTATTAAACATTCTCGAAAAGATATTCTGGTTATCCAAATATATGTAGACGATATAATCTTTGGTTCAACAAACGATAAACTCTGCAAGGAATTTGCAAGTATTATGACCAAAGAATTTGAAATGTCTCATATGGGAGAACTATCTTATTTTCTTGGACTTCAAATCAAACAACTTTCAAACGGTATTTTTATCAATCAAGAAAAATACTGTGAAAATCTTATCAAACGCTTCGGATTACAAAATACATCTGGTAAACCAACTCCTATGAGTACAACTACACATCTTGAAAAAGATGAAAGTAGTAAGAATGTTGACCAGAAATTATATCGAAGCATGATTGGTTCTCTTCTTTATCTTACAGCTAGTCGTCCAGATATATTAATGAGTGTTTGTTTATGTGCTCGTTTTCAAGCCGATCCAAAGGAATCACATTTACGAGCAGTGAAACGTATAATTCGTTATCTTAATAATACCAAAGATTTTGGTCTTTTCTATCCAAAAGAATGTCCATTTGAATTAGTATCATATAGTGATGCTGATTTTGGTGGCTCACGAACGGATAGAAAAAGTACAAGTGGTACGTGCCATTTTATTGGAAAATCACTTGTCTCTTGGTTTAGTAAGAAACAGAATTGTGTTTCACTATCAACATGTGAAGCTGAATATATATCAGCGGCTCTTGCTTGTACTCAAGTACTATATATGCAACAAACACTTCAAGATTTTGATATTCATTTATCAAATTCTATTATATACTGTGATAACACAAGTGCTATAAATCTTTCTAAAAATCCAGTGAATCACTCTCGAACTAAACACATTGATATCCGTCATCATTTTCTTCGAGATAATATTGAAAAAAGAAATATATGTCTTGAATATATCCATACTGACAATCAATTAGCAGACATTTTTACTAAGCCGCTGCTCGAATCTAATTTTATTAGATTACGAAGAGAGCTTGGTTTAATTTCAAGAAAAACTCTTGACTAAGCAATTACTAATGTACACTTTCTCTTTTGGTTATTCTCTTTAATTATAATTTTTTTGTTTAAACTAAACTAATGTCTTTTCTCCTAGTAACCGTATCTTTTACTTAACCTATTTTTTATATTAAATATTAGCCATTGCTTTATTTAAATGGTTAAATTTTATTTACTCATTTTATAAATTCAGTTTTAAAAACAAAGCTATTTTTAGAATAACAATAAAATTTCTGCTTATATTTTCGTGGTTAAAAGTTATCATTAACTCACATCCATAAGATTATATATAAGAAACTTATATATAAGCTTGCAAATTTTTTATACTTTGATCACCTTTAATTCTTATCTATCCATAATAATATATTCAACTTACACTATGGCTCATATTTGTGACAAATGTGCGCAAGAATCTCACATTTCTATTACAAGCTCTGAGTCGGACGAATATTATTCTCCTACTACTCCAAAACAAAAATCAAGCTGTCATCATCAATGCTCCTGTATGTCTGATAAAACTCCAAATTCAAAACGAGTTAAAAGGACACTATTCTATTCTCCTCGAACCAAAGCTCAAATTGAAGAGATACACCACTACCAAAAACATCAAATCGACCTTCAGAGACAATTGCATTATGGACAAAACCAACTATATCATGAACAACAACGTACGTCGGCGCGATTATCCGTCTTAGAAAGAATGGCATCGTTCTTCTGCGGATCAAACAAGCACGATGTTCATGAACCAATGTCATCCAGGCCATCGACTTCAACGACTCCAAACTCTTGGGATAGAAATTATAACGAGAATGAAGGAGCTCGAAATAAGTGGAGTCCAAGGGCTAAACGCATTGAAGACAACAAAAATTCTAATGACAACTCTCCTTCTCATTAGAATTTCATAATGTATATTGTTTTGTTTTCATATATATTTCTTGTAATATCATATATTCTGTAATAATAATATAATATAAAATATATGCAATCGATTTTTTTCAAAAATTTTTGCAAAATCAAGCAGTTTTCAACACAGAGCAAAACCGGTCGACCACCGGAAATATGACCGGTCGACCAAAAATGCTCTCGGGTTGAAAACAGTCGACCGGTCATATATAGGCGGTCGACCGGTCGCATGCATTTACAGTTTTTTACAGTTCACGTATATATTTTATACCCCACACTCATTTCTTTCTACTTCCTACTGAAAGCTTTCCCAATTCCCAAACCCTAGTTCATATTTCTCAAGCTCCAAAACTCTCAAATCCTCATCAATGGCTCCACCACAAAAGAAATCAAAGAAAAGAGCATCTTCAGAATCTTCATCTCTAACTCTCTCTGCCAGAAAGTGGCTTGAAACTCCAGTTGCCGTAACTCGATGGAATCAAATGACAAATTATAAGTTCCATCCGGGCTCATTCATCAAATTCGAAGACTTCACTTCATACGGTATTCGTCGTTTAGCAAACAATTCCAATATTTCTCCTCTAATAGATTTTTCAGATAATAGCGTAGAAATTAATCACTTAATGATTAAATTATTCTACGCAAATATGAATTTAGAAGAATATACACCGGATAATCCAAATGGAGTTATTTGGTCGGTAGTTTGCGGCAAACGAATTTATCTTACTCATGATAGAATAGCTTCTATTCTTGGAATACCAAATCGAGGTGAAGAATTTTCATCGACATTTTGTGAAGTATTCACCCGAAATAGCACTAGCCATAAGTTTATAGAAGATAATAGTGACGGCACCAAATCGATTGGGCTACGACCGACAGCAAGGCTATTACATCGTGTCTTGATGCACTCTCTATTTCCTCGATTAGGAAATTATGATGCCGTCTACAAGGAAAATTTCAAGGCTCTTTATGCTATATACGGGGAAATCGAAATCAACTGGGCTCACATGATTTTCGATGAAATTTTAAAAGTGAATAACTCCACTCGACCTCATTTCTTCTATAATGAGTATATTATGCGCATATTGCTAGCATGTGGAGTAACAGCCCCTGATTCAGCAACATCTACACCAAAATGCATTGACTCCACTACCATCAAGCGCATGAAACTTCCTCCTCCCTATGTTCAGATTATGCCATTCGAACAATGGCAACAACGAGGTACACAAGCACAACGAGCTTCATCTTCCCGACCTCGTTCCGGAGAAGTTAGGTTGTTGAAATCTAAGTCGTCTACAAGAGAATCTCTTGAAACCATCGCTCGTAATCAATTCTTACTTGAAGCGAGACTCAAACGTATGGATTCAAAAATTGACAAACGATTCAACAAGGTCAAGTCTTTCTTCAGTGCTATATGGAATGCTATATCATGTAGCACATCTGTCTCTACCCAACATCAAGACCCCGGAAAGCGTCCGGCTCCTCCCACTTTCACTTGGTCAACATCCGAGGAATCTGCTGGTACAAGCGGACAAGGTCATGGAGAGACGTCTAGAGGTGATGACGATGACGATGATGACGATGACGATGATGACGATGATGAAGATGATGAGGAGGAGATTCAGTCGGACTAAAGCTAGTTTGTTTATTTTTTTAAGTTCTTTAAAAACATCTGTGACACTTGTACTAATTAGTGTCCATCTTATTGAACTATGGCATGTATGGTAGTTTTCAAAACATCTTATGTTTAAATGTGTATTATGCATTGTTCTTTTTTTGGTTCATATTCTCTTTTGTTTACTCCTTTTTGTCGATGACAAAGGGGGAGAAATGTGCTAATAATTGTTTGCAGGGAGAAAGGTGCTAATAATTGTCTGCAGGAAATCACATATTCAGGGGGAGATTCAATACTTTAGCTATACATTGTCATCAATCAAAAAGTGGGAGAATGTTGAGTCAAAGCTTCTATGAAGATTTTGATTGCTGACAACAATATAACGGCAATCGACAAATCAAGACCTACATATGGTACTCTAGATTATAGGTTGATTATTTGATGTTGTAATAGTGATAAACTTGTTAAAATCTATCCTCAAATAATCATGCATTTCAAATATAGTCGATATATATACATTTAAACATCATTGCACATTCACTGTGAAAATTTACACAGACCGGTCGACCGGTTGAAAATGGGGCGGTCGACCGTTTCTGGTAAAGTTGCACAGTAAACGTGCACACATGCACATAACGACTATATATTTAAAATCCTGTCTACCGGTCATTTTTTGACCTGTCGACCGTTTTTAAACAGAAAGCAAGTTTTCTAAAAGACACTTCTCTTCTCCAAAAGTTGCATCTCCTACCTTTCACCAATAATCACAACTCTTAATGGCAACTGTTTCACCAAGAGTTACAACTATTTCTTCTTATATATACTCATCTAAATCGTTGATTCAAACATGAATTTATATGATTATTATATGCTTTCTCTGATCTTACTTTCTAACATTCTTGCATTCTAAAAGCACTCATTTAATTAATAGCTTATTGAATCATTGAAACTATTTTATACCTTTTGATTCAATAAGCAATATACCTTCTTTAATCTTCACAAAACATCAGTCATATACTTTGAGGATAAGATTATAGGAAGGGTGTACTACTAGTGACAAATCCGTGTTTTGAAGAACACAAGTTGTCAACAACAATTGTATTTGTTTGTGTTGAAGTCCTCGTGTTGTAAGAGGCAAGTGTTGAAGTCCTCAGTGTGTTAGAGGCGTGAAATCCCGTTCGGCTGTTCGGGTATTGTAAACCTGTTCCTCCGGGTGAAGCGAGGTAGTTATTAGTGAAAATCCAGATAGGAATCTGGGACTGGACGTAGGACGGTGCTCCGAACCAGTATAAAAATCTCTGGTGTGATTTTTCTATTTTTATTTTTTGCTTTGCTACTATCATCTATTTTCCGTATTTATATTATAGTCCATATTACACGATCCGCGTGTACTATATTAATACGTGCATTAGTATACTCACCCCCACTTTCACTATATATATGAACCATGTCATCAGTTGGTTTATATGCAGCTGATGAAGTACATAGTCTATTTTTATAATCATTATATTATCCATCACGTACATTTATCACAAACATATCATCGGCTGGGTTATACGTAGCTGATGAGGTACGTAGTTTATTTTTTATTTACATATGTATCTTGTTGTATTATAGACATAAACTTCACTAATATTAATTAATAGTAACGATACTTGCAGTTTTTAGATGGTGTGATACAAGTTATAAATGCCTTCTAGTGTATGACACTACATCATACTCAATCGATGTATGGTATTATGTATGGAAAGATTCAACTCCAAGGACAACTCAAGCAATATAAGCATTGAAATACATCTAGCAATTATAATGATGATGGTGGTGGATTAGAAATAACGATGACTAGATCAATGTATTAGATGTTGTATTAATGTTGTATCTATTATTTTAATGTTCAAATGGAAATTATATGTTGTATTCATTATTTGAAGACGTATGATGAGCTAACGTTGTATATATAAATAATAATCGAACCGGAGGCTCTTGTCGTGATGACTTGGTAAACAGCAGCATGTTCTGTAGGCGTCAACTCCAAGTTCTCTCTCTTTTTCTTTTTTTGTTTATTGGCAGTTCATTAAAACAATTGCCCAACAATTGCTAGACCGACCACGAAAAAGATCACAAAAAGGGGTCAATCTTCACCGAGAAGATGATACGTGGGAAGAAGAAATCAGAATATAGCTCGGGTTATGTATCGCCCACTCGAGGTTTTCTGACTGAAAGGGTCAACGTTGACGTGTTTGATTGTGTAGCTAATTGACGATGATTAGATGGTGTTATGGTTTATTCATGATCCATTATCCTTCATGCTTCCATGATTATTATGTTTTTTCTTCAACTTGTTCGAATATTTCAAATTTGATTGTTTTCTTATGTATCTATGTGTTGTATTATAAGACTTCTTTGTCCGAGTGGAAATAAGTTTGAGTTTGTGATATTCTTTTTTTTAAATTGAAAATCAAATATAAAATACAACATTTACTTCACAAAGGTATAACATTACGACTAAAATTAAAGGCATTAACAAATTAAATATATTAGAACATTTCAACTGTATACTAAACATCTTTGCAAGATATTCAATTAGCTTCTTCTTCTTTTGCTAACCGGAAGCTCTCGAACCTCAACCATGTTCACATCACTTCTCATGATCTTCACATTCATTTTCCCTCATTCAATTTAATTGTTACCTTTTGAGTAACAACAGTTATTTGATTACCATTAGCAATTTGTTCAAAAAAAATTGTCTTCCCTTCGGCTTTATTCCACATTTACTTCGAAATGTGGTGCTTCCATAATTTTTAACAATTCTCAAACTTTGACGATAAATTATTATTATTTGCAGCTTTAAATTTGATTATCTTTCTCACTCTAGTGAAGAAACATGGGATGCCTCGTGGACTCACGCTCTCCCATACTTCTGACATTAAATTTTATATTTCTCTGAACATATTAAACACTTTTTGCAAGAGAAGATTGTCATTTCTTATTTTACCTAAGCAATTTATCAGTGTAAAATTGAGACGGATGCTGTATGATATTATTTTCCAATTTATGCAAAGCAATAGTTTGATCAATTGTTCTTCTTTTCCATGTTAAAAAAGTCAGGACACGATATACATAAATTTAGAGAAATTACGATATCAAAGTTAATGTTATGTTGAAATCTCATCTCCCCCAATGCCCCGTGATTTTGCATGTTTCATCTTGTAAAATTGTGATTCAAAAAGTGGTGCTTCTCCCATAATCATGCACGGACTATTCTTCAATTTATTACGAATATGTTTCTTTACATGTTTTTTTTGTTGTAGTTTCGATTGTTGTGCTCTAACGAAGCATTACCTATTTGATCATTTTTGTGGTTTTGATTGCACATGAAATGACACAAAAATGGACCACAAAAATAGCATAGGCTATGATCTTTATTTTATCACACCATTTTATATAATATTCGGATTCCATCAAAGTAGAAATGTAAGTCTCTTTTTCATCCAAATCAAAATGATTAAATGTGCACTGTCAGTAATATTGATCTAAAAAGAAATGCATGGTCTGTTTAAGGAATCATAGGGTAATGAATAAAAAACGGCAGATTTGTGTGAGATTTTTTCTAATGGAAATGAATATATATGTGTGTGTAATTTATAGAGTGGAGGGAGGGAAAATTTTGGCGAAAATATAGTTGGGCGATGACCCGATGAACGTTGGAATCTTGTGCACCTATTTAACATAAACTTAATTTATAAGTATGTTTAATAAACACACATCCCATGCATTTGTTTAACAAGGGTGAGGATGGATGCTCGGGCTCTTGAATCTCTATTTGAACTGTTTCATAAAATTACAAGTTGGGGTTCGTTATTGGATATATTTCCACAAAAAATGTTGGAGTACTGAATGAAGTCACCGCACCATTGGAGATGCTCTCCAAATGTAGAATCGCCAAGAAAAAATAAACAAAGTAACGTAGAGACTAAAGACACATAATGATTTACCATATCAGTAAGAATGTTCTTGCCAAAAACTAGTGCATCGCCAGAAGTGGGAGAAAGAAGACCGCTAAGCATTGAAATGGTTGTGCTTTTACCTGCTCCATTGTGTCCTGCGATAGAAAACGAAGATCATGAGAACAAAACGGCCTAAAACAATTTCACACCTTCCTTTAAGTCTAGTGTCAATGGTGGTGCAAAATTCTACAATAGAGACCTATCCCACAAGTAACTATGAGGAACAATAAAAAATTACACTCATAACAAATCACTGCATTGTTATTATAAATCATAATCAATCAAATACACTAAAAGATCTCCACCACCAAAAAAAACCTTCCTATCAATTAAATACGATAAAAAACCTTCCTATCATAATCAATCAAATTATAAATTATAATCAATCAAATACACACACATTCATAGCAGTAAAATTCACTAGAATAGATTAATGCCAAAAAGAAAAAGGAAAGCTCTTCTAATTTAGATTAGAAAAGAAAAACCCACCAAAATCAACCACCCCACAATGCCACCATTAACAAAAATACTAAATAATAAAAGCCAACGTAATTTAAATACCATTTCCAGTCGCATTATAGGTATTCAAGCTTAACTGAACATGTTCATTTGTACACAAAATAAACAATTTAAAGATCAAATCTGAAAATATCCTCAAAGTAAGATATTTTTCATTAACCAACACCACACATGCCAATGCCGCAACTCCTTTTCACATAAATTTTATAATAGCTTTATATATTTAGTGCTTGCTAACTGACATGTATCGTTTATATTTTAATCTTTCAAACCACCAAGATAAACTGTGTTATATAAAGAGAGATTGAAATTCAGTAATTACTGATCATCTGGGGTTTACAACATAATTGTACTTCTTAATATGAAGTTTCTACAACATGTGAAACAGTCACTAGTGACTTTACTTTATTTGTTTGGTAGTATTTTTTAAGTAGTATTTATCTGGGGATAATAATATAAAATAAGGATGGCTACACGACATTCAGTGTGTGCCTGGAAAAATTCAGCAGTAAGCATGCAAAAAATGTGGTGAAATAATATATAAAGAGGGTCTGCACAAAACTATACCTAAAAGTGCAAGAATCTGATTTTCATAAAGTGTGAGATCCAAAGAGTTCACTGCAGTACATTTTCCTTTCTCGGACATAAAAACCTTGCATAGGTTCCTGATCTGAATACATCTAAAATAAAACAAAAGCTAATGAATTAACAGCATAATATAACAGCTTCCTATTGATTACTAAATAGATACCGTCCATCAAGTTCTTGCTGCTTCATATCAAAACTTATGGGTTCAATTGCAGGTTTAAATGTGCTTTTCTCACTGCTTTCTGTTATCTCGGTATAATTATCTTCTTCAGTCAAACATTTTCTCCCAAAGAAAAACCTCATAGACAAGAAATTTGAAGGATAACACAACCCTGTGCCACGAGAGAGAACCTAAGAGATAACCAGATCAGTTGATAATAAGAACTAAAAATAAATCTTTATATAAAACATTATCATAATAAAGATAATAGGGAATAATTGTAAGTGTGGGAAAAATATTTTATTGATTTTCACAGGACAGGACGCTAGAACAGGGGAAAAAGAACGTATTTTAAATTGAAATCAGTGAAAAATATGATAAAAGAAAACTAACTTAAAATATTGAAAGCCATCAATCATTTGGACAAATTTGTTATTTGCATCCAGCATGATTTATCCAACTTAAACAGTACCACATGTAGACAAGCTACAAACTCACTACCCATTACAAACTGTTATGTAATGCAGTGGCGTAAGTACCACAAACCAGTAATGTAAATCAGAATTGGTTCATATATGATTCATTTTACAGGAATATTTTACGGTTTTAAGCCAAATATTATAGCGCAAATGTCACCTACTTACAGGTACAACTTAAATAAACACATAGCAACTTGATTGAATTTCATGAATAATGACCGATCAACCAACACTCGATGAACATATAACGATCAATAATAACTTTATTGACATCGAACATTCATAAAATAACCGTGCGGACCTAAAGCAATGATACATATTTCTTATGAATCATGTGTATTTGTGTGTTTGAAAACAAGCATACAAATCATTTTGAATGCAGGAATGTTCTTCAAGTATTAACAACTGATACAAACAAACAAGTTATTAATCACCTTATCGAAATATAGCCCAATAGTGCAATACAAAATTGTATCAAACATCATCATCACTAGGCAAACCAAAAAGTTAACTCCAGATGATGCCTACAAAATTTGGCACAGTAAGATTTGATCGATAGAAAATTAATACGTATAGCGCACAATACACCATAAGATTACCTGCCATATATTTGTCCATCTAACACCGACATGGGCATGCTCATAATCAGCAAAATTAATAGTGCCAAGGGCAAAAGCAGTGGGTGATAGCAAAGAAGCCAAAATTTTCCATGTCCTGAATGTGAAAAATGTAAGAAAAGTAATGCGTTTGTGCGTGTTTGTGTGTTCTCGAAACAAAAAACTGAACTGTAAGACTTGGCATTGATCAAAAAGACTGAATAATAATACTGCCATAACTCCAGTTTCTACACATTGGGAGAGTCCCATATATTAATCTGGAATCGGACATAAAAATTTAGCAAGAATTTATTATAATTGTTTGCAAATCAAATTGTGCAGTTGAATTTTAGAGTTGACAATTGTTTACAGATATCAAACAGTAGTCTATAATCAAGTGTGAACTTATAGTAAATAATTTCACTGAATAGAAAAGAAAAAAATACCAACATTGGGACTGCAGGTTCATTGACCGTGTAGTAAGGGAAGTATGCACCTAAAAAGGAAAGGGTACCAACTGCCACAGCTGTTTTTGCTCTTGAGAAAAATGTTGATATTAAAAATGAAAGCATCACAGTACTCAAACCAAATATAAAGAAATAAGTGAACACCAATGTTTTATCGCTGTACAAGAAAAGAGTGCTCATGGTGCATCCTGTAATGATGGCAGAAGAAACTGCGAACTGTACAAGAAAAGACTAATGAGAATCCCAGCACCAGTACAGTGGTAATGGATAATGCTGCAACAAAGACTATTATCGAATAACTTATTGGTTAAGTAGTAAAAAGCTAAAGGCATTTTTTTCAGATGACTGATATCCCCTTACTCCAAACAGTATGAAAGTGCTTATCTTGTAATTGCATGCCTCTGTGCGTACAAAAACACATATAAAGACAGTACAAATGGTAAAGTGAAATATATGTTATTCACAGTCCTAATATAATTTGCTTCAATTCTCCATGCAAATGTGAATCCATTTTTAGTAAACCATATTATCTCGTTTAACTAAATTGTAGCATCTTTTCTACAGAGGTTGGTTAAGGATCAAGATGCACAGAGAACAATGAACATGTGTCATGGAAATTTAAATTTGAAGAACAATAGTATAGTGTAATGAATTAAAATGTAAAACAGTTACCAACTTTACAAGCAAATCAAAAGTACATGCAAGGTTTTCTTTTTAATCAAAAATCATGGATGAAATACTGCAGGAATATGTTTATTAAGTACAAAATGAGAATAACAAACATTATCCTGATTTGACTTTATAATAATAACATTTCAAATAAATTCAAATTCTTTTTTCTTTTTCCTTTTTTCATTGTAAGACTTCAAAACTCACAAGTCAAATATAAATTGTGTTTGTTGTAACTAATTAATCAAAGATAGGCTCTCTTTTCCACAAATATTGTTGACAAATGGTCTAGCTTTTTGTGTTGGTTCATTTTACAGATTTAAAATATTAAATTTCATTTTTAAAAAAAGATATAGCATAGATTGTATCGTAGACAGATTACAGCGTACTAAGACTGAATTGTTTAAGCCAATTATATTTCCAATTGAGAAAGTTCTGGGAAAAAAAAGGAGTTATTATGAGGAAAAGGAATTTTGCCTGAATGGAATAAGCTATAAACCAAGAAAGGTAAAATATCTTATTTTTCAGTCCCATCATCAGCAGGCCTTCTTTGATCTTACTTTCCTGAAATATTAAAAAAATCAAGTCATGTAATTAATATCAAAGTCAAAGGTCAAATAATCCAATATAAAGAAGCATCGCCATGATTAAAGCAAATTATATACCTTTTCAAAAACAGGATAACTGATGAGACGAGATATTGCATAGAGAAATCCAAGTAGATATCTGACAATTGCGCAATAAATCAGTTAGAATCACTGTTTATAAAAAACGTGCATTTCAGATCTTGATTTGAAACTACTCATAGCAGTTCCGATTTAAGTTTCAAATTGTTTTGCAACTTCCAGAAATTTTACAATTTAACGAAGTACCAAAAATATCAAGATTATATTTCTGCCAACAAAGTAGGAAAAAGAATCGTTCAATTAGCTTGAAATTGAGAAAACATTCAATAAGCATCAAATCATATTTCAAATATGGAATATTGCTTCAGAAAAGTCAAAGAAACTCGTATACTTCATTATAAAAAGCAGCATTAAAAATTTTTAAAAAGCATTGATCAAATGATTCCATCAATAAAAGAGCAAAAAGAGGGGAAAAAGGTAAGTTAAATGTTCTTCATTTCAATTTCTGTGATCCAGGTTTTGTTTTCTCCCATGTCTCTCTTAAACTACAGTGCTCTTATTTCCCCATCACCCACCCTCCCCCCTTTCCCCCCACTCGGCAAAAAAACCACAAACTTCCCTTAACTCTTATAAGAGTTTCAAGTCAACTTTCTTTTTAACTACAGTAATAATTTTATTGGCAACACTAATGTGCCTTGATTTTATTTTAAATCTGGTTAATTAGCTTAGGTAATATGCCTTGATTTTATTCAAATCTGGTTAATTAGCTTAGGTAACATGCCTTGATTTCATTCAAATTTGGTTAATTAGCTTAGTTAAAATGCTACAGTAATCTCTTGATAATCTGATATAGTAGCATGTTATGTATTGTACATTGAAGTTCCCTTTTTTATGTTATTTTAATATCAGTGACATTTTGAATATTGCTGTTCTGTTAAATTATACACAATTGTGCAACTCTATGTGCAAGATTTTCATTTCCCTGTACTAACATATCACGTTTATCTTTTTCTTTTTTAAGGTTTTTTAGCTTATGTCACATTTTTAATGTCATGTTATCTTTCTTTTTTTTTTAATTCTTGTAGTTTGAAGATCCCATTTGAATCTACGATTCATGATTTGAATCCAGTTTCAATTCAAAATTTAAACTTTATGTTTACAATTTGAAACTCATATTGAAATCGTTGATTAAAAGAAACATGCATTCAGGACAAACAAGCTTCTAACCATTTATCCTGCATTTTTTCGATATAATAAAACTTCACAGTGCAAATGAAACTGGGTACCAGTTATTTATGTTGTATGCATCATAGCGGGAATATTCAAACGGTGGCAAATGGCATATGTCAATATATATTCATTTTTAGAATTTTATAACACAATAACTGAATGGAGAATATACTTACAGCACACCCATAACACTTTTAATGATGGATTGAAATTCATCATCAGTGTATTCTCTTGTAGGAAATGGTGTGATCCTAATATTTTCTGGAATGAATTGCATCCATGAATTGTTGGTAGGAACTTGATATCCTACTGAATGTACTGAGGGGTACTCTTCATGCTCAAGATCAAAATCATTCTTTCTTTTACTATGTGAGACATGAATTATATATGAATCAACAATTTTCTGTAGCTGCAATAATGACGAAGATAAATGTATAACAGAAATCATTATAGGGCATACAGAAATTTAAAAAGGACCAAAGAAAGAAATGCTTACAGATAAAAATCCACTATACCCATATTGCAGTGTAGGTATTATATTGAAACCCAGTTCAAGGTCATTCAGGTAAGGACCATTAACATCCATGATAGATAAAACATCAGGAAAGCCAAGAAATGCCCATGTGTGATTAAGACGTATGCTATAGTCAAATATTTGAGGGCCTTGACTATGAAAAACAACTGCTCCTCGGATTTTAGGGTTAGACAAGTTTCTGAAATGAATGGACAAGGATATTAGCTTCAATGAAAGAATATGCAGGCATCAAAAGAGTAAACAGGATAGACAATGGCTCAAGAATAATACAACATGAACTATAAACTGACAACTGGATTGATTTGCAAAACGTACAGAAATAGGAGTAATTGGAATATCCTATATTAAAATTTGGATTAAACCAGTACACAGCAAGCTAATAGTAGCTAAGGTATATAAGTTTTATTATGACACCAAAAAATTATTTACGTAATGAAATATGGACATGAATTATAAACAGCTAAGGTATATAGATAATGGCTCAAGAATAATATGACATGAATTATAAACTGATAAACATGATTGACATGCAAAAATATTCCACACAGAAATAGGAGAGAATAAATTAGTACTCAACAAGCTAACATTAACCAAGGCATATAAGTTTTACTGTGACACCAAAAAATCGTTTATGTTAAATGAATTAAATTTTAGTAAATTTGACTATCAAATGCAAAGATTGTACCACATCAAACCAGATAAAGATAAAATAAATTTCAAAACTATGTTGAATTAACACACATGTATGAGCTGCAATACTTTATTTCAAGGTTTGAGGTTTCGAACGAAACACGGAGATTATGGTCATTTCGTTTCGGTTTCAGTAAGGACTGAAACGAACCCAAACCAAAACTCTAGTTCAATAAAAAAAACACTACTAAACTTCAAATTTTACAGAAAAACTCAGAAAAAAAATTAATTTGAGTTTCAAATATATGAATATTCAAATCTCAAATTTAACGTAGGAAACATACGAAATCACAAATGACTAAAAAAAGATGAAAACAAAGTAAAAAAATAAACATTTTTAGCGTAATAAATATATATAGTTAATTAATATTGTCCGTTTAAATCTTATTTTTCACTTAAAGGGGAATTATACATTTGTTTCAATAAATTAAACAAATATAAGTGTAATTATATGAAAAATAAATCTGAAACCGAAATTTATGAATTAAATCGAAATTCCTAAAATTACGCAAGATCGAAACTAACCTTGGTTTCTTTACAAATATATATTATATTGCCTTTTTTCAATGCCCAAAAAACTGAGAGAATATGCACCAATCCTACAACTGAGAGAATATGCACCAATCCTACAACTCATACTTCAAGTGATTAAATATGCCGTCGGGGGTCGAAGGTTCAACTACTCGTCCACATTCGAAGGGAACATGACGTCTTACCGCCGGACCCCACTTTGAAGGGGTGTTATTTGGACACAAAATAAAACACAGTTGGTGACACAACAGATCTTGATCCATTGTGTTCACATTTGAGCTTGAAATCATGGGGCAATCCAATAGTTGAGATTTATTGTGTCCCCAATTGCGTCATCAACTTGTGTCCTAATAGAATTTCTCAGGTACGTGTGTAGTATGTATATCTAATTATATATGCAAATACTTCATCTTAGTGTATATACATTTAGCTCTTATTTTAACTCCGCAATCTCATATTATTCGTTCGGATCAAATTTCAATATAATCTACTCCATGAAACTATTTAACAAACATGTTGGTTTACAAACACATTATCAAAATAGGCTAGTTTGAGCACAGCCAGCAGCCAACTCAGTGATTCATAACTACCCAGGGTTAGGCACAACTTTAGGTTGTGTTATACTTTACACATTCTTATGTGCAACAATGAGTTCAGTGATTCAACTATTTATTGGTTATGCACACTGCGAAAACATGGAATTCATGAAACAATATGATTAAAGCTTCCTGTCGTAAGAAATTTGCTACCATCAAAAAAGGGGTTAGAAAGCTAATAGTAATGCTAACTAATTTATATGATGGTGACAAATAACTTTAAGAAAACAATTCCTTCATTATATAAATTTCAAAAACACAAAGACATACCTAGCAGCATCGCTTATGCCATATAGATCTGAACGGATGTAAGATTCTAGTTCCAACTCACTTTTGTACATTTTTCCGACCATCTGTTAGATAGAACCAAACAAACCAATCAGCTATCCAGGTATTTGTGTTAGCCTCTGTTCAAATGTATACTTCAAAAACCACATAGTTTATAGTTAAAGAAAAACATATAATTAACATGTCTTGTTCATTTTGTTTTACAAAGACACCCTTGTTATAGACAATAGCCAACTTTCAATCAATTTATTTTTCACTTGTTCTTGTCTGATGCCGGTTCCCAAACAAAACTTAAAAAGAATATGTATGCTTCAATCAGACGGAAGAAAATTTAAAATTGATAGAACATTTAAGTGAGAGGAGTAATGCAATTCTAATAGTTACCAAAAGAAAGTGCTTTGTGGTCATAGAAACTAAGATAGGTTTAGATTAAGAAATGTAATGAAATGAGGGGTTTCTACTATAATACACGGTCCATAGTCGAACCTTAACGATGTATAAGTTGCAAGTTGATGTTTGTGGGATACACTAACCACTCGTGTTTGAAATATAAATTTTATAAGATGAAATGCGATCAAGCAGTGAATAATCCACTAGCATACAACAAAGTGATCGATTAATGACAAATCATGTAACATCACAGCTAAACATGGTACTTTCTTAGGTAAATTCATGATACTAGCCACATTTGCACTGCATTAGTTGATTTTGTTGAATATAATATTTTTTTTAACAGCCCCGAGCCATTAAAGGTACTATATAAGCAATTGGTAACATATGTAGCTAGTGGAAAACAATATATAAATTGAAAAGAAAAAAAAATATCTCGCTTGTGCTTAACCACTAGCTGTTAAATAGGAGTGTTACAGCAGCACAATATTAAATTTCCAGTGGATACAAATGACAATTAGCCTCAATTACATTCTAGAACTAATACCATGAACATGTTTTTACTAGGCTTTTCACTCTTTTTTGACTGGAAAGTAACTATGATGGTATTTGACATGTTCTTATTTGTATCAAAAGCCTAAAATTAAGCCCACTGTTTGGAAATAAAATTATTTTAAAAAAAAAAAAAAACCCAAAAAAACAGACAAGGTTTAATAATGATCGTTGGCTTATTTAACATATCTAGCATGATCAATGAACTGTACCAATCGTTTGATATAGGTTTGGCTAACTATAAACATAAGAAACAATATCAAATGCCTCAGTTTGAATAAAGGATTTACTCGCAATCATTATTTGTAGCCTTTAAAATGCAATACACAATTTATTGCAACTGGATAATGATGAAATTGAAATCAAAATATTTGTTGAAGGCCCAAGTTCATGGGTGGTAAACTCTACCTTGAGAAGTGGATGATTTAAGGATAAAAATTCCAACATAGACCTAATCTCACTTGAATCAGGCACAAAGGCAAGATGTTCCCCTTCCATATACAGAAACATTAAAATACTATCGAAGCTTGGTGAAATATCACTTTTCCCCACTTCCACATATGTCCCCTTCTGGATATGCCTAATAAAGTCAAACAGACAGTTTGTTAATGTCATAAACCATAATAGTAACAGAAAACTAATTTATATAGTACACTCAAGCACACAGTGACACACACTCACTGGTACAATGCATGCATGACCACTGCACATGCACTTAAACATGAAATTGAATATGGAAAAACATCAAAAGATTTCCTTTTTCAGTTTACTTTATATAGCATATATGTTTCAAGTTGAAAGTTCTAACTTATTTACGAGTAAAGAGGGTTCAAATGTTATCTGCTTTGCAACTAAGGTCATATGATTGAAATTGGAAAATCAATTTGAAAAGTGCTTAGACCATAATACCATATCATCGTTATGTATTCATATTTGCATTTAAGTATCTATATATGCATGTTTACTATGTACATACACGTCCTTACAAAATTATACTTATGACTACTTATTTGCTTACTCTCATTTTTTTGTCAATTCAGCCTACTTTTCAAAACATATAACAAATTTAGACTTGTTTTGGAACATATTATAGATATAAGCATGTTTTTGCCACATTGGTGCACAGTCAGCAATTCTCCCAATGCAATTTGAGATCTTGCCGAACTATTATTATTGTTATTTTGAAAAGAAAAAAAAGCAAAATCTCTTTTTAAGATTGCTGCAGAATTTATTTATTTTTAAGAATTTATCCTGCCGCGTTTTAAGAATGCATCAGTAAAAAAATGAAGAATTTCTCCTTGAACAAGTCAAGGAATAATTGCTAAAAACAGACTTATATTTATAATATGTTTTGAAACACGCCTAAATATGTGTCATGTTTTGAAAAATGACTAGTCTTGTAACAACTCCCAAAAATAAATAATTTGAAAGTTTTAGCATTAAAACAAAACAATAGTATTTATATTTGAAGTCAAAACATTAATTGAGTGGTCGAAAAAACTAAAGTGGAAGCCAAACGGTATAAAAGTTAAGTGCTAAGGAAACAAATACAAGTTATATTTCAGGTCTACATGCTTAGTATACATCATTTTTTATATTTTGAGGTTTTGAATATTAAATGAATTTTAGAAGTCCAAAAGACTTTCATCTAACCATAATAATCTAACCATAATATTTGTGGTACACTTATCCCCATTATGAATTGATAAAAAATGATTCATAACCTGTTGATGGGAGGACTATGAAACGTGAAAAATCTCTATTAATTTGCTTGGGATATTTCCATCATCAAGACATGAAAAGAATGAAAACAAAGACTCTTTAAATAATGATTAAATAAGGTAAACGTATAATTTTTTTAGCTATGTTCGTTTGGTTATTAATTAAGGTCATAACTGAAGCTTGCACACTTATCATGGTAAATCAAGGTATGTTTGTGTTTGTTAAACATTATCATGAAATTTTCCAAATTCAGTTTTAGAATGGCTTCAATCCTCAGAAAGAAAATTAACTTTTGCTCATAATGAATGTTATTAGAGCTAAAAATAGATATAAAATTTGACATTTTGACATCTTTTTTTTTTTTTTTTTTTTTTTGTTAACGGTGATAGTCTTGATATATTTTCAATTGTTTTAAATTTGGTTTGATGTTAATACGAATAAATCTTCTAATTCACAATTTGGTGTAGCATAAGGATATACAAAAGAATACAGATTTAAAACTTGCAATGAAGTAGCTTGCCTTTGCTCAACAAAAGTAAAATAACGTAGAAAAATAAATTAACATCTTAATTACGTGACTATACTGAGTTGACTATTATTCATTTTGTTTTATACTCACACTTTTATGGCATGAATTCGAAGAAACACACAAGGACAAATGGATAATACCATTGACAAATTATAATTGTTTACGTATGTACACATCAAAAACATACGTTATTATACACCAATACATGCTTTTCTATTTTTGTAAGGATTTATCATTTCAAATTTGACTAATAACCAATCGGAGTATGTATATGCTTGTTATAATATGCATGCATTATATGTTAGTCGTGATGAAATTTTTTGTTGGATATGAACAATAAAATTAGTAAACAATATTAGTATTAAGATTGGAGGAAACTCAAATTGCATAAGTTATGTATGGTTCATTGAAAAAAGAATATCTTGAATAATAAGACGTTCTTTTGAATCAATTAAGCTACTTGCTACTAATTATGAAAAAATGCATATTGATGTATAATTCCTCAATTAGTAAATATAGTTAGTAAAGATATGTGTATTCTCCTGCACAAATACACGTATCTCAATTTCGTATAGTGTGATTAATTAGTGTTATGCATTCTTTTTTATATCTGATTAGTTGTATATCTAGTCACACTTAAGGTGCGATATATGGTTGCATTACACATTCACATTAAAGTACAAATGGTTGAAATCAAGGTTTGAGAACTCGGTTGCGGGTATTTGAAATTTTCTTAGTTTTGATTAATTATGGAAATTTCAGAAGTTTTGGTTTTAGTTTCGGTCCCGATTTTGGATATGGATAAAAAAATTAATGAAAACGCAATAATAAAAGTTGTAGATAAAATACAAAATACAGTAGTTGGAGAAATGTACAATTTTCAAATTAAACTAAACAGAAATGAACTAAATTGAACTTAATCGAGCTTAAGTAAAAATAGCTAATTTTAATATACAATCCAAATTTAGTCAAATAAAACTAGCCCGCGTAACAGCCCAACTTTAGTCAAATAAAACTAGCCCACGTAACAGCCCAACTTTAGTCAAATAAAATTCGCTCATATTTTGTCTTCTTATCAGTATCCTCTTTATCTGTTTTGAAGCTAGGGGAAAAAACGTATTTTGAAGCTAGGGCAAAAAATAACGCAGCAAAAAATATAAAAAAGGACAATGGACGAGAGTCGACGACAAGATTTCCTCTCCAATCCAAAACTAGGGCACATAAGAGATCCGCTCACGAATCAAAGCTAGAGCGCAAAATAATCAAAACGACGGTCAATGACGAGAGTGGACACGATGAAGCTAAACAGGATAGGAGTAGATTTCATTGAAGTCGACGACAAGATTGAAGCTCATAATTTAAGGTATATGGTTTTTGATCGATTTTCTCAATTTTTTTCCCTTTTTCCACTGAAACCGAAATTTTGCTAGGGTTTCGTCCGGGAGTCCTTCAAAACCGAACCGAGGTGGCTAGAATTTCGATATTCTGACCGAAACCTCAAACCATGGTTGAAACTAAACATATATCTTATCTATTTATACACACACACATACATAACTACATACATACATATGTAAATGTATAGGCAGATGTGTGTGTATGTGTGCATACATGTGCACATGCGTGTATGATTAAGTTGTTGAACAAGATTCATGGGTTGTGAAAATGTATATGTACATTTATATTCAATGTGTCCAACATGAAAAAATAAAATGTTTGTTTGTTATTTTATTTGAAGTTCCTTGTCCTGAATGTTGCACACAAATGTTTTCTCGGTATTCTGCACATAACTGAAACAACAAAAATTGTGGGACATAGGGAGCAGCATGCAATCTTTCACTTCTCAGCTTCATAACGAAATTTATCACAATTAACCCTAAAAAGAAGAGGCGTACGGTTCAACATGATGGATTTGGGTATCCACTTGCGTTCTAACCGCAATCAGCATGAGCATGACAACCGTTGGTAGCAATATCTGCAATGTAAGAGGATAAAATAAAGTACGAACTCAAAATTCGAAATTCCTAAACTGGAATTTGAGTTCGAAATAAAGAGACAAAACGCCGACCTCAGCACAAGTGGTAAAGGGGTGACGAATCTTGAGCAACCAGTTCTTGCGGAGCATGGCTCTCAGCTGCCGCTGAGAATCGCTCCTCATCTTATATTTATTTTTATTGCTTTTCTACTTGAAACATTTGTATCTGTTGAAGAAAATGAAGAATTTAAGGGCTGTGAGGATTGAGGTTCGCTTAGATTACCGTAGAAGGTCGCTTTCTAAACACACTGGAGTTGATTACTAATGGAGCATCTGAGGTTGAATAATTTCTATCTCGTGCTCTACTCATCCAACGAAGCCATGATATTCGATTATCATCGAACAGTATTGTTGTACATGACTATGTGAGGTTGTTGAAATAGTAATTACCCTCATTTTTATGTGAGGATGACCGCTTTACAAGAGCATCTCCTAAGGTACCCTCTGAATATAAAGGGGGTGGGCGTTGAGTAAATCAGCACGGTTGCGCCGGTAAGTGAGGCGCCATCCTCACTTTTAGCTAGGGCTGTCAACGGATGCTTTCGGATACGGATAGTGTCATATCTGTATCCGTATCCGAAATCATTTTCAGATATCGGATATCTGTATCCGTATAATTTTCGGATATCGGATATCCGTATCCGTTTAATTTTCGGATACGGACGGATATCCGATATTTATCCGCTCCGCCAATAATTGATAAATTTAAAGGTATAAACGAAAAAGTTTAGATCAACATAAAACATTTTTTGTACTATTGTTTATAAAAAAACAAAGAAATAAAAAATATGGTGATAAAACATTGTTTTATACTAATATATGTATGTGTATCCAAAAATATTGAAAAGTTAAACACTCATAGCCCTATTTTCCTATTTTAAATTATATAAATATGCATTAGTTAATCGAACGGATATTTTTTGGATACGGATACCACTATAACCATATCCGTATCTGAAAAGCTTTTCGGATATCGGATATCCGTATCCGCTTTTCGGATAACGGATATTTTTCATATTTCGGATACGGATTCGGACGGATATCGGATTTTTCGGGTACCCATTGACAGCCCTACTTTTAGCTCGTTTTATTTGCACTTTTTATTTTAAAAAACGTCGAATTCCATCACGTGTAAGCAAAATCGTAAGACGAACCGTGCGATATCAGACAGAGGAGCTTGTAGGTCCAGCACACATTGCTCCAGCTCCGGATACAACGATTTTCCAACTACGGATTCTGCACAAGCTACCAGAGCGATATAGTCATCTTATCTTCACTCACGACAATGGATGCGGTCGAGGTACAAGTCTAACTAATAGATAACTAACCATTCAATAATGTTTATTAAATACAAGTACAAAGGCACGTCCGTTGGATGTGTGCATAGAAAATGGTAACTCCATGTTGTTAGGTTACAATATTGGAAGGTCGAACTAAGGTAGAGGAAGAAAATAAACAACGGGTGTACATTGAAAAATTGAAAACAGCAGTGGCATGTGAAGTTTCAAGTACAAGCGGGTCCAAGCATAAAATGTTAAACGTTTATAATTCTTTGTAGCGATGATCAAATACCTTATCTATGAAGTCTTTGAATGGGAAAACTTTTTTTTTGAACAACGTATCTGTAAAACACATTACTTGTGGAGATGTTTGTAAAGTCATAAAGCTAATTAAGTTGTTGGAAATGTATATAGGTAAGGTGAGATAAAACTGGACCATCATTGTAGAATTGAAATCAAGCCATTTTGAACAAAGCTATAAAATTATTCATTTATTACTCAGTTAAAAAAAAACATCGTAGTTTTACAGTGAATATGATTGCATAAAAACTGTATATCATAGAAAATATATCACATAAAATCGGTCTATAAAAGATTGACTATGTTTGAAGTGAAAATGTATTTCAAAATGAAAGTCAAGCGAAATGTTTGTACATGTGGAGCACATGGTCAAATGTTATCTTATATTTGATGAATATAATGAACTAATAGCAGTGTTATCATCGTTGAAGCATACATTGTATGTATGCATTTTCTATGTGCATACATGCAACATTTTATAATCCAATGGTGGAAAATGAGGCTCTAGCGTTGGACGCGTCCCGTTTTAATGCTGTTAATATCTTAATCAGTAAATTTAATTTTTTGTAGAGTTCAAAAATTAATAACTTATGCAAATGTGCTGTGTTGGATACGTGGTTTTTTGGGTTGCGATTGTATCAAAGTGCTCTACAGTATGAAGTTGGTTTGAAATGAATTCGAGCAATTCAAAATTTTACAATTTATTTATTTGAATTTAAAATTTTACAATTTTGTTTAGGTTATTTTTTGTAAAACCTATTCCAATGTTTTTGTGGGGTAGATTTGAAGTAAGAATAAGCCTTATTGGGAGTATTATTTTTTTGGAGTATAGTAGTGTGTAGTAAACTTTGTAGGAGCAAAAATAGGAAACCTTCTCACTTCGATCGGATCATGAGACATTCAACTAATAAAAAGAACGAAAATTCAGTAAAAACGGATACAAACGAAAGTGAGAAAACAATTGGTTTATAACGATGATACAGACAAAACTTTGGTGTATTTTGTTTATGTATTGACAAAGCTAGTGCGTCAGACAAATTTGTTATATAATGATGACGATGACTAATTATGTTGGTGCGATCTTAAGCATTTAATATAACTATCAAACACGTTGAAAACACGTTGTGACATCTATAAACAACACCATTTGGTGAATCCAATTACCGTATCAAATTCTAGTACGAATGGAACTTTTGATTAGCAAATAGAAACAGGAATATCATAATTATATTTACATCCCCATCCGCAGTAATAAAAATATATGTAATCAACCGCCCAAAAAAGAGTGAAAAACCAAGAAATATATATAGCATGCAAATTCAATGTACTTTGATAATATAATAGTATGTACAACTTGTTTTGGGTGAAAAGGCATGACAAATGAGCAATGCAGGACTATAAAAATCAACAAACTTCTTATTATTGCAAAATACATATATGATACCAAGAACAGATGAGAAAATATTTAAATAAATAGAAGGCAATATCTTATTAATAATACAATCTAATGCATTGCTGCAGCTGATCCAATCTGATGCATTATTAGTCATGTTGGCCAACCTGATTCATTCGCATACAGCTCATACCTATAGTCTTTTAGTCCAGCCCTACAGAGTTATATCTGTCAATGTTAGCAGCTCAGTCAAATGCACTTCCAAAATCATTCAGCTTAGATCCTTCATTTCATCCCTAAAGCTTAACATACTCTAGTGCACGTTCTCAAGCAAGAAACAACCATGTAGCTTCCCATTCAGCACACATGATTCTTTATCTTAGCCCTATAGATTTAGTTTCTGCATATACACAGCCATGCTAAGCTTAGGTAATCCGTTTTAGGGCCCAATCTTTGTTAGGAAATAATCAGAAAGTAGGCACTCCTTTCAATCTCGACAGTTGTAGCATTAGGACATCAATTCAGTAAGCACATTGATAATATTAGCAGCTGTAAAAAGGATCATTTCAGTTAAATTAATATTCACTTGACACGTGGGGGAGTGATAATTTTCTGAAATGAATCACCTCTTTTTCAATCAAAAATCCATATGAAATGAGTGGACAATGGGTTAAAGAAAACTGCCTATTCATATATTGTTACGGTCGAGTGCAATTAAACAATTGAAATTTGAAAATTAGTTCCTAAGTATATGAAAAATTGAGGTACTACAACCACATGAGGTACATAAAATAAATAGGTGAAAAAAGTAATTTCACATGCCATTCATTAAATGTTGAAGCAAATTGCATTAAGATAAAGCCATTACATCAAAAACCCAAAAAATTGACAAAAAATTAGTACATGTATGATATGTTGCATATGAATTGAACTTTGGAATCATAATTGTGTTGAACAATAAAAGTATCTAATGAATGCAATGTTAAGAATTTTCTTTAACTTCCCTCTTAATCCGTAGATAGAAAATAAAAATAGCTAATGGATTTCTAATCCTGCAGATAGAAAATTTTGGTATTGAAGGAGGATGTATCTTTGTCCATTGAAGGTGCTTGATAGGAAAGAATGTGACAGTAGCAAGTTCAGAGGGATGTACTATGACTACCACTGCTACATATGCATTATCAAAAGTTGAAAGGAGCAACTTTTCTAAACACTTGCAAAGTAATACAAAGAATCATATCAAAATGCCATGTAAAAGATAATTAAAACCTCTTTCGGTGAAGAGCTGTTCGGACTTTTCCTTTTGTCATCCTCTAAGATAACACGTCCTTCGAATTATGTTGTGAAACCATAAAACTTGCACATGAAATGGTCCAGTGGTATTCAACATGGCCTGCATTATCAAAAACTAAAAAGAGAAAAAATTTCTAAGCATGTACAAAGTAATACAAACTGTCCTCAAAAAATCATGTAGAAAATTATTCAAACCTCTTACAGTGAAGAGCTATTAGCACATGCTATCCTTTATCCATCCTCTAAGACAATGCCATGTGATGAAACTATAAAACATGCGCACCAAATAGTGCATGGTAAAGTTAGTTAGCTTTAACAGTAGATAATATATAAAAAAAGAAAACTCTAAAAATATACAACTTGGCAATTCACTTGCATAAGAAAAGAATAAGAGCCAAGTTCACCTATCCCTGACATGTTCTTAGAAACTACGTTAATATGATTGTCATGTCCCTACCTGCAAAAGACCTCCAACTGCATTAAAAAAAAGTTTATTACCCTTTCGTGTATTACAACCTTAATGGATAAAATAATCGGGAGGCAGTGTTCCTTTAGGAAGTTATCAAACATAGATTCCTAACAGCGTAGTAAGGAAAAACTTTAAACCGTACAAATTGAACTTTCATATATAAATCTTTTTTAAGTAGCTTCGATTCTATATAATATATTTATAGCAAATTATGAAATTTATGGACATTAAAAATCAGTTCCCCTATTAAGCAAACCCAAAATAAAAATAAATCTCAAAATCAAACACAATAAAATCTAGCAACCAAACACAATAGCAGTTTGAGAAAAATTGTAAAACGTACAATTTGAACTTTCATATATAATTTTTTTTAAGAAGCTTCGATTCTATAAAGTTTATTTATAGCAAGTTATGAAATTTGTAGATAATAAAAATTAGTTCCTCTTTTAAGCAAACTCAAAATCAGAGCAATAAATCTCAATATCAAACACAGTAAAAGCTAACAACCAAACATAATAGCAATTTACATTGCTCACAACTTGTTGTTATCTCGTCGATTTACATCTCAAACCCTAAATTTCAAAATCTGACCAATAAATCACAATAGGTACAACTCTAATTTCCGTATGAAACCTCATCGACTTGGAGGAAGAAGAGAGCACAGTCCAGCCATCAAAGCTCTAAACTATTCGTCGATCCATTTATTCTCCTTCCATTATCCTTTGCGCCCATTGTCGACCGAATTACAGCATCCAATTGAATCATTCTAACCCCCAAAAATTTCGAGGCGAGTCCAAGCCTAACTTCAAGTCATTCCTTGATTATGCGACCTTTTAACTTGCTTCGAATCACATATAGGTGGGTTTGTATGAAGAAATAGAAGTGGGATTGGCAGCGATGAAGTGGATTTCGGGCTTTGGAAAGGATTCGCATTGGTGGTTGTGATGTATGGGATCGGTATTGATGTGGATGGATCTGGGTCCATAGGATTGGTTATGGCTTAATGGGGCTGTGATGGACAGATTCAACCTGATAGGATTGGCAATGGCATGTTAGAGGAATTGGTATGGTTGGAACTGAAGGAACAGTTATGGAATAGAGAGAGAAGTGGTTGAGTATAGTGGCGATCAGAACGTGCGCAAAAGAAATGACACATATGCCCCCTTCCCTTTTTTCTGTTTAATTCTTTTGTATGTATACGTAAGGGTCGGTTTGGAAGATCAAAAAAACTTCACCAGATGGAAGTATTTGTATTATTAGTAAAGATATATGTGATATTATAAAGTGTCTTACTTAGTTGTTTGAATTTAAATTGTACAATAATCCCCAACAACCCTTTAATTTATTATTCACGGTACATCAGCTACCGGGGTAGTTCGGCGAAGTGTAGAGCGCAGCAGTATGACACACTACCCCACATTTTAGTAGATAGGCTGCAGACTATTCCTTTTGCACATTTCTTACAGATTAGACCACCACAGTCATTTGATCATCCACTTATAGCAGCCCTAGTTGAGAGGTTGTGGGCTACGATGCATACTTTTTATTTTCGGATTTTCAGCTCGGCATTACTCCGGCCGACTTTTATATGTTGACTGAGATTGAGATCGGAGGCTCTGACAGGGTACCTTTTCCTTTTGACCATACGTTTGAGAGCCCTGTGGTCTTCACTATTTATCTACCCCAGTTTGAGGAGGGTTATGTTGCCTCAGGGGCGGTTCCCCTTACATATCTACCGGCGTACATTGCAGCTCATATGGGCACTGAGGCCATTAAGCGACGTTGTGCTTAGAGCATTTCTGTTGTACTTATATGGTTCGACTTTCTTTTCGAACCAAAAGAGTACCATTAGATTATTTTACCTTGCAGCGGTAGCCGATTTAGATCAGCTGCACACTATAGATTGGGGTTCCGCTATACTCGGATATTTGTACATCGTTCTTGATTCTCTTGTGTTGGAGGAGGTTAGACAGATGTTTGGGTTTTAGTACATTCTGCCATGCTGGTACTATAAGTACACGGCGAACATGCATCCACGTATTGTTGAGACTGCTAGCCATGCTCCAGAGACATATTTTCCATGCATGAGACGATGGGAGCGTGTTCAGTTCGTTTATGGGGCGTCTATAGGGGTTAGACATGACCTTATGGAGGCACATACGTAGATTGATATAAGGTGCAAGAACAATATATTCTGGACACCATGGACTACATATTGGATTGTCATGACACACGTGGGCCTGATGCATAATGCTCATCCACTTTATATTTCGTATCATTTGGGAATGCGGAGGGTGATCTTACTCCCACCGGTGCTTCTTCCTATTTGGTATTTGGGGGAGCGATGCTAGTTTAAGACTATCGAGAGTTACATATCCCTAAAGATCTATTATCTTACGACGACATGTTCGACAGACGGTGGACTATTGGATCATAGTATATATGGGGATTGAGACAGACTGGATGGGTAGATGTTCTACATTTTTTTTAGCGGAGGGGTACTATGACAACTACTGGTTTAGAGTTGCTCCACAACGATACATGTTATCTGACTACGCTCGAGGAGTGAACTCTGATCATATAGGCTCACACGTTGCCAGCGGTGGAGTTTAGGAACCTCCATTTTCTTTTGATCCCACTCCATCTCCGTATTCGCAATAGCCATGGACTTCAGTCTGGACGCCTCTTATAGAGCGTATGATCTTACCAGTACTCTTATTAAGCAGCCAATAGCTTATCCCTCGGATCATGACATTGCTGGTGTCCCCGCTGCTGGACTATACCCACCTTGTGAGGTAATTCATTGTATTAATATTTAATTGTACAATATTAGTTAATCAAACAAATATTGATATATTATATGTAATTATAGTATGCAAGTTGGTTGGACGAGCACGGGCGATATATTGCCATCATCCAGCATATGACACTAGTTCATACCCAGGCGCCCAGTCTTCAGGCTCCGCAGACTCAACAAGTGACGTAGGCATAGATTGATGATTTGCAGGCTCAGTTGGCTGCATTTCAGTTTGATCATGGCGGTCATGCTCATGTTGACAAAGCTAGGGACGACGACGATGTAGTTGACTTAGGATGATCATATTATGTACTGTTACATTTATTTTATTGTTGATTATATATGTTGATGCGCTACTGTATTATATTAAGGATGTGTATTACTGTTTATTTTTTATGTTATACGGCTTTTTTACATTTACATTGAGGACGTGTATTGTATTGAGGACATGTATTATATTGCATATCTTTATTTACAACGTCCTGTCATATCGAGCACTGTTTGCATGTTACACCGTTATCCCGCCTTTCGGTCAAGGCCGAATATCAACAAATTGGCTAAAAATGATGAATATTAGGATTGGAGATCAATTGGAAACAAGGCCATGATCGATATCATAAAAATTGGACCAAGATCCAATCAAGGTGGGATCGATCGAGAACGATAAACAAGGCTCGGTGAGGCTATACTTCGAATTTCAGGTCAATTGGAGTTCATACGCTCAAGATATGAATGGATTAATATTCATGGAAAACCAGTTCGTATCGATCAAGGTAGACATGGTTGTATACTTCGGATCGATACATTCATATCGATACTTTCATATTGATCAAGATGGATATGGGTATGGATATGGGTTTGGATCGATCACGACTAGTATCGATAGGTTTCATATCGATCAAAATGGTGCGGCATCAGATTGATACAAGAGAAGAGGTGGATTGTGAGATCGATACGAAGGATAGCAGCATTGGATGGATACAAAAAGCATTTCGGAGCTATTTCATATCGATCGCGTTCGTATCGATCGATACGAATGATCGATGTGAAGGAACCGGTCAAGGACAGAAGCGCTTAGCATGGATCATGACGTAGGACTCGGATCGATGCAAAAGAGATGGATACATAATTGATGGACACGAGCTGATGGATACGAAATCCATCGATACGAAGACTCCGCCTTGCATTTGCAAAGGAAAACTTGGATCGATCATATCTCAAAAACTATACATTGGAATTTCATGAAATTTAGAGAGCGAAGACTTTGCACTATCAACTTTCACCCTGATCGGTCTAAGCTCGATTGGAGTGACTCCTGATCGATAAATATGGATCGATCTTGGATTGATGCCAAACCACTCTAGATCGATTATGTGGACCACCTACGCATGAGAAAGGGTATTCTGAGATTCAAGGCAGATATTTCCAGCTCCACACCTACAAATAGAACCTCCATTGCAACTGATAGGGGGATCTTCTTCTTCTCTTTTGGAAAAACTCTGTCATTTTGGTTATTCAAAGGATTGTAATTGTAACTACAGTACAAAAGGAATAAAAAGGATTAATTCAAAGTGGACATAGCCGGAGATAGCCAAACCACTATAAATCTTGTGTCTTCTCATTCTTTTATTTTAATTTTGCTATTTCTTCATTTTTACTCTCTACATCATCTGGATCTGAGACATACGACTAGATACTAAGAACTTATGTGTAAACATTGGTGCTTTCATTACATTCGGGGTTTGTGACCATTTTTGGCACAAACACTTCGGTACTTTCAATAAGAGGGACTAACACTCGCTATATTGGATTTGAAGTTCATATTTAGAAAGCTAAAGGATCGAATCTAGGAGGAACCATGATTAGGCAATCGACTAGAAGGACATTACCAAAAAGGAGTCATCAAGAGAGAAGTTAAGAGGCTTCCTCCAGAGCTGGAGTAGATCAGGCATCCATCTACATCACGAGGGATGAGATGCAGGCTACGATAGATTCCATGCAGGAATGGTTGCTTAAAAGGTAGGAGGAGGTGATGTAGAACCTTCTCAAATAGTTTGGACAGGTAGGAGCAACAGGAGCTACTGGAGCACAAGTCCATGGAGCTGGATCAAAGGGATTCAACAGGCAATCAGATAGAGCAGTTCAACAGGGGGTAGCCCCCAATCAGCACACAACTATCAATCTAGACGGATCTAGACTCAGGGGCACACCCCTATGTAATGATGGACTAATTCATGAAAGAATGCCAGGAGACGCTGCACAGCCCGGTGCCAATAGGAATACAGGAGTGCATGACGAGGAGTACGTACCAGAGTTCCCTCAAGGCCTTGGGGGGGCAGCTAGGCAATGAAGATGGGGGGCAACCCTTGGTGGACAGCACTGGATTAGCTAAAATTATTAGGAAAATTATGCACAGAGGTCTGACAAACAAAGATCTGGAAGGAGTAAATAGGAGTCCATTTACCCGTAACATCAGAATGGCTAGGAATCCACCAGAATTCAAACTGCCTACTCTGGAAGTACATAATGGTAGGACGGATCTTACCGATCATTTGATGAGGTATACAAGACACATGGAGGTGCTGGTGGTATCAGAGGAGGTTATGGCCCAATGTTTCCCCCTGTACTTGTCGAATATAGTTGTTATATGGTTCAGGTGGTTGGAAAATGGATTTATTAGGACATGGATAGAATTGGTGGACAGATTTTTGAAGCAATATCGGGTTCATATTAACAGGTCGAAAAATGTGATGACACTGACGTCAGTGAAGCAGAGGACAGGAGAGTCGCTCGGGACTTTCTTAACTCGGTTTAATGCGGCAATTGCTTCGGTGGATCGACCAGATTCATCAATGGTTCTAATGGCGGTAGTATCAGGAGTCAGGGACAACTCGGATTTCAAAATATCACTGATACTTGATCCACCAATGGATCTCAGGGAATTATTTCATGAGGCCGAAAGATTCCTTTGGTAGGAGGATGAAAGTTTGGATATGAAACTAAAGGAAGTAAATGTGGTCAAGGATGTAGAACCATCCGATGAAAGCTCGAGTAAGATAAGGATAAAGGGAAGAGGAAGTCAGATGATGATTCTGGCAGGGCAAGGAAGCGTTGGGGAGAACCAAATTCTCCCCTTACACCGGACTGAATGAGATGGTAGAATGAATATACATGGAAACTCGAGATCACCTCCCTTACCGAAGGCCAGCGAGGAGGGAACCCTCGGAATGCGAGAGGGCATCGGGAAGGCACTGTCACTTTCATGACCTAGACAGGCATGATACTAACATCTGTAGGCATCTAAAGGATTTAATCAAGGAGCATATAAGGAGCAGTCAGTTGCGGCAATATGTTAGGACTCGGAATGTAGCGGTGGAATAGGAGCAGCCACCATCTACCTCAAATAACGATGACGTGAGGCCTAGGAATGATGGTCGGTTGGTCATTAACTGATCGGGGTGGTATGGAATAAGTAGCAAACTCTGAGCAGATGGCTAAGTCACTTACTCGTGTACGGGGACGGAGATATCCCCTAGGCATGCTCTGAGATGATGTTAAACCGTGATGCACCAATTTGTGAAATCTACATTTTCTTTCTGGTTTGGACATACGTGTTTTGTGCATTAGGTTTGGATTAATCACGATTCATATCGATCAAAATGGTGTGACATCAGATCGATGCGAGAGAAGGGGTAGAATGTAGGATCAGTACGAGGGAAAGCGACATTGGATGGTTACGAAAAAGCATTCTGGAGCCATTTCGTATCGATCGCATTCATATTGATCGATATGAAAGAACCGGTCAAGGAATGGAGTGCTTAGCATGGATCATGGCCCAGGATTAGGATCGATGCAAAAGAGATGGATATGTAGTTGATGGATACATAATTGATAGACACGAGCTGATGGATACGAAATCCATCGATACGAAGACTCCAGCCTAAATTTGCAAAGGAAAACTTAGATCGATCTTATCTTAAAAACTATACATTGGAATTTTATGAAATTTGGAGAGTAAGGACTTTACACTATCATCTTTCACCATGATCAATCTCAGCTCGATTGGAGCGATTCCTAATCGATACGAAATCCATATGGAGCGATCTTGGATCGATCCCAAACCACTCCAGATCGATTATGTGGGCCTATCTACGCATGAGAAAGGGTATTCCAAGATTTAAGGCAAATATTTCCAGATCCACGCCTATAAATAGCACCTCCATTGCAACTAAAAGAGGGATCTTCTTCTCTTCTGGCAAAACTCTGTCATTTTGGTTATTTAAAGGATTGTAGCTGTAACTACCGTATAAAAGGAATAAAAAGGATCAACTCAAAGTGGACGTAGGCCGGAGTTAGCCAAACCACTATAAATCTTGTGCCTTCTCTTACTTTCTTTCATTTTAATTTTGTTATTTATTCATTTTACTCTGTATATCATCTGGATCTAAGATATGTGACTGGATACTAAGAATTTGTGTGTAAACATTGGTGCTTTCATTACATTCGGGGTTTATGACCATTTTTGGCGCAAACACGTTGCACTACTTTTGATGTTTGCGTAGCTTTATTTATAGCATATTTACATTGCATAGTTTTATTGGTAGTGTCACGTCATATCGAGTACTGTTTGTACGTTGCACTTCTTTTGATGTTTGTTAGACTTAGCACTCTAGACGCATTGCAATACTTTTGATGTTAATGCTATTACAAAGTGGTATAGTATTCTGTTATTTGAACCCTGTAGCCATGTTGCTTAGTTTTTGCCATAGGACATCTTCTTATCGCTGTATATTCTATTATTTGGCAAACCGTTCTGAATTCATCTCATCCTATTATGCAAAAAATGGTGGATTATAGCCATATTTCCTTTCCAAAATCATACTCGTACGAGGGTCCTTTAAGTCCCGAGAATGTCCTAACCCATCTTACGCCAAAGAACCAACCGGATGGTATGTTGAAATAGAGGAAAGACATTATGAAGATGTGAGACGGCATGAGAGAACTTTGCAAGGGTAAAGGCTTTTGGAGGATAGAAGAAGATAAAGGGAGGAGCGGAGAAGTAGTAATGAGAGAAGGCAAAGAGGGCTTGACATACGGCTCAACAACCATAATAAGAACAAGAGGTTGATTCTGGAGAAATATACTGTAATTGTGGATTTAATATTTTATATTCCGTCATAAGAAACGGATCAGACATAGGTCAACGCCACTATAAATGCTGCAATTTTCCTGATGGATGTAGATTATGGAAATGGTTGGACGATCTTTTACCTCATCGTGTAGTAACGTATGCAATTGAATTTGAACAAGAAATTGAAACTCTCAGGCGGACGTGATCGAAGATAGATTTTAAATTATCCAGATTGTATTTGTTTTAGATCTTTTTTGCATCATTCCAATTATTAGTTTAGTACCGCTATATTGGTTTTTTCAAAGTTGGTTGTCCTTTCTGTATCAGTCTTTTTCAACGTTGTTTTTATATTATGTACTCAGTAGATAGTGAAAGTGTACACAACTTACTAAAGTACTAAAAGAAAATACGTAGAATTAAGAAAACACAGATTAGACTTATAGAAAATACATGGAAATGAATCCTAATACATTAGATTGAAAGAAAATACATAGTACTTAAACAGAAACAAATAAAACTTCATTCAAATTGTCTGATGTAGCTAACCCATAGATCATATGCAACATGTCCAACAAAATTAGTATGATACTCCCAAATATACCGTGAATCATACGTAGCTCGTGTTAACTGAAATAGGTCTTCTTCCTTTTCTATGTTTATAACGCTTCTGTAATGCTGACAAGCTCTAGTAAACGTGAATAAGTACTGCGAGTATCCAGATTCCGTCGAATTAATCTATAATCAGAATGATTATTAAAGGCTTCGTTTAGAGTAACCCAGAAATCTTGTTCAATCTCCTCTTCTATATGTCTTGTATCGGCTTCTATGTACGCTTTGATTAGTATCAAATAATCTAGTGGAGGCCAACTTTCATTTGCCATGGGATTTTTTGTACAATTCAACTATGGAATTTTCGTTTAAATAGGCAATTCATACTCGTCGTTGTACAGGTCAATTATGTCTACCACTTCCTAAAGTTGATTTGACTGCACTCTGCATTATTTGTTGTCACTTGCTAAAGTTTATTTGACTACACTCTACATTATTTGTGCACCACTTACTTTAGCGATTTGACTACACTCTGCATTATTTGTCTACCACTTGATATAGTATATGTGACTACGCTCTGCATTTTTTGTCCACCACTTGGTAAAGTTGATGTGACTACAATCTGCATTTTTATCCACCACTTGGTAAAGTTGATGTGACTACACTCTGCATTTTTTGTCCGCGACTTGCTAAAGTTGATTTGATTACACTCTACAATTTTTTTCTGCCACTTGCCATTGTCTATATGTCGTATCACTTCTATATAAGGACTTCAACTTCCATTTCATGAATCACACTTAAGAACTTCTTTCTCTCCTAGCATTAAACTAAATACAACAATGAATACTTTATTTTTTCTCAAATGTGTTATGACATTTGATAGTGATTCCGATGAAGAAGAGATACTCCAAGAGGAAGCCGAAGAATTGTAAGAAATAACCGACATATGTCGTGAAGCTTATGGCTCCACATCTCGAAAACACGGTGGATCGGTCATGGGTCGAAAACATGTAAACCATAATCAATTTGCCTTTCATAAAACTCTGACGCAAGACTACTTCAACCCAAATTGCACTTATGGACCTGATATGTTTAGGAGAAGATACAAAATAAGAAGAGATCTATTTTTAAGAATTTTAATAGGTATTCAAAACAGTGACAAATATTTTATCCAAAAACCAAATGCTTCAAAAATACAAGGACTTAGTGGTGAACAAAAATGACTGCTGCACTGAGGATGTTAGCTTATGGAACCCCCGTGGATGCATTGAATGATGCATGTCGGATCGCAAAGACGGCCCAGTTAGAAACTCTTGATAAATGTCCACCAATCTATGGTGGACATTTTCAGCACTGAGTACCGTAGAACGCCAAATAAGGATGATGTGGCGTGGATTTGAGAAATGAACGAGATCAAGGGATTGCCTAAAATGCTTGGAAGTCTTGATTGTATGTATTGGGAATGAAAGAACTACCCCAAAGCATACCAAGGTGCTTACAATGTTAAAGAACGAAAACCAACTATTATTTTGGAAGTCGTTGCTTCATATGATTTATGGATGTGGCACGCTTTCTTTGGAATGTCTGGATCTAACAATGATTTAAATGTTATTGAGAGGTCATACTTAGTTAATGATCATGTGCTTGATCAAGTAACTTCAGGGTTGTTTACTCTTAAGCAAAACACTTATGAGCACGGATATTATCTTAGTGATGGGATTTATCCAAAATGGAGCACCATTGTGAAGACATGTCCAAACCCTATTACAACAAAGCAAGCAAAGTTTGATGCAATGCAAGAGAGACGAAGAAAAGATGTAGAAAGAACTTTTGGCATTCTAAAATCCAGATTTGCGATGATTAGTAATCCATGTCGACTTTGGTCTTGGTAAAAATGTCCAGAATCATGTTTGCATGTATTATTATGCATAATATGATTATTGAAGATGAAAGGGATATGGACGAGGAACAACGCTACTAGGAATATGTTGGTGCAGGGTAAATACTAGAAGTATTCTGAGATAATGTTCTTATAACAGACGAAGCATTCAACGTTCATGTGGAACGTCAAATTTCATACCGCGATGCACAACTTCACAACATGCTACAAAAAGATCTTATGAATCATATTTGGAATTACTTTGGTGATTGTTGGATCAATTTTATATTTGATCTGTCATGTATGTACATGTTTGCGTTGTAATAGTATTTAAGTAGTCTTGTTACAATGTATTGTATTTCCTTCTAAACGTTATTCGATTTGGTTATCGACTTTGTATAAATAGAAACAAGAATGGTACAACATTAATAACAAAATATAGCAGATTTAAATAAACGATACAGCACACTGAAAGTAGTATAACTTAAACAATTCTAAGACTAAAACAAACTACTTTGAGGATTTTTCATTTGCGCTCCATCCAATACTGCTTTTGCATGTCATCCATCCTCATCGGATATTTATCCATAATCATCTGTTCTTGTCTTTCCTTTTCTATATCCAGCTTTTCACTATGCCATAGATGGCCTATTGCAACAAAAATACAAGATGTTGCTAGCTACAATGTAACGATAGCTATGCTGATTTTTGTCTGTTACAACATTAGCTTTAGGATGTTAGCATAGATATCAACACTATGTTGCAGTAGCTATAGACTTATAAAAATATTATAAAAAATGAGCGCGGCTGGAAAAAAAGCGGGGTGACGCGGGAAGCAAAAACAAAGCGGCAAAAACAACGCGTGAAACTCTCAAACACTTAACAAAACACTTAACAAAAGTTCTAAGTTTAGAAGCTTAATTGGGTTTCGCTTACGACAAGTTTGAGTTCAAGTTCAGTTAGGGCTTCGGTGTTTCAATTAGGTCTTCAAATGGGGTTCGTTTGGGTTTGAATTTTATTAGGGCTTCGATTTAATCTACTGCTTAAGGTATCACTCTATGTATATTTCAAGTTTTTCCTGATTTGATTGTTGTGTTGCCTAATTTACTGATTTACTTGTGAGTTCAGGTGTAATCATATTCTTGAATTTACTATTGTGTTTGTCTTTGCATGTTATTTGTGTGTAAATTAGTGATGAACGACGATGAAAAAATATGGGCAGAACTTCCTAAGTTCAGTGAAGGATATATCAGTGGAGTGAAACGTTTTATTCAAAATACTTTTTCTAGATTCGCGGTAGGTGATGAAATTACATGCCCTTGCAAAAAGTGTCATGATCGCATGTGGCATCGTCAAAGGTAGCCTACGACCATTTGATTTGGAATGGTCCATCTGAATTGTACGTGAAATGGATTTGTGAGGTTTCCTGTCTAGATCCTGAAAGGAGCGATAACGATATGGATCGTGAAGCGGAAATAAAATTTGGAGATAATCTCAATAAGATGTTGCATCGTACTTGTGGAAATATGCAGAACAATGAAGGTGGATCTTCTGATGGAGCAAATGGAGTAGATGTCGATGCTAGAAAATTTCATCATCGTGTTGAAGAGGGAAAGCAGCCATTATATCCCGGGTGTACTAAATTTTCGCGATTAAGTTTCATCGTCGGGCTTTATTCTTTAAAATGCCTATATAGAATCACCGAGTCTGCATTTACCGATTTATTAGAGTTGCTAAAAGAAGCTTTTCCACAAGCCCACATCCCTTTATCTTTCAATGCTACCAAAAATATCATTAAAGATTTAGGCCTCGATTACCAAAGAATACATGCATGTCCAAATGACTATATTGGGTAGAAAATGAAAAGGAAAATAACCGCAAAACTTGTGGTTTTTCAAGGTAGGCTATACCGGAAAAGAAAGCGGGTGTTGACAATGATCCGGAGCAACGAATTCACAAAGTACCAGCAAAAGTGATACGTTATTTTCCACTAAAACCAAGGCTGCAAAGAATGTTCATGTCCAAGGAGTATGCAAAACTTATGATATGGCATGTAGTGGGACGAAAAAATGATGGCAGACTTCGACATCCAGCTAATGGCGAGGTTTGGAAGACGATGGATGCCAAATATCCTCATTTTTCATCTGAAAACATAAATATCAGGTTAGGAGTAGCAGCTGATGGATTCAGTCCTTTTCGTACAATGACTACAACTCACAGCACATGGCCAATCATATTGGTAAATTATAACATTCCACCTTGGTTATGCATGAAACCAGAAAATTTGATACTTTCAACCCTTATCTCTGGTCCACAGTCTCCTAAGAATAGCATTGATGTCTACATGCAGCCTCTTATTGCAGAATTGAAAGAATTATGGGGTCTTGGCATACAAACTTATGATGCCTTAACTGGTGCTAATTTCACGTTACGTGCAAGCGTGTTATGGACGATCAACGGCTTTCCGGGCTATGCAATGTTATCCGGCTGGAGCACAAAGGGTTATTTAACTTGTCCCGTATGTCATTTCGAGACTTCTTCAACTTACTTGAAACATGGTAAAAAAATGTGCTATATGAATCATAGGAAATTTTTAGATCTGGAACACAAGTGGAGGTTTGATAAGAAAAGGCTCAATGGTGAAATTGAAATGGGAACAAATCCGGGAATTTTATCCAGGACAGACATTGAAGAATTGTTGGCTGATTATGAAAATATTTTTGGGCAGAAAGAGGTCAACAAGTATAAAAATGAATCCCCTTTTAAAAAGAAGTCAATATTTTTTAATTTACCATATTGGAATCAAAATGTATGTCGACATAACCTTGATGTTATGCACATAGAGAAAAACATTTGTGATAACATACTTGGCTCTTTACTAAATATTGATGGGAAGTTGAAAGACCATTTAAGTGCTCGGTATAATTTACAAGAGATAGGCATCAGGGAGGTCCTTCATCCAGTTCTATCAGCTGATGGGAATTACCTTAAGATCAGGGCAGCCATATCTGCAATGACGAACAAGGACAAAGAAATATTTTGCTCGGTGTTGGAGAATGTTAAACTGCCTTATGGTTGTGCAGCTAATATCAACCGGTATGTAAACAAGAAAGAGAGGAAAATTGCAAGGTATAAGAGCCACGATGCTCATTTTCTTCTCCACTACTTGCTGCAATTTGATGTGAAGAAATCTGTAAAACCTGAAGTTGCATTACCTATGATAAGATTAGGTGCATTTCTAAGAAGTCTTTAGAGTAAAATTATCAATTTGGTTGATCTCAAGAGGCTACAAAAGGAAATTGTGGAAATTCTTTGTCAATTTGAGATGATATTCCCAAATGCTTTCTTTGAAATAATGGTGCACTTGCTAGTTCATTTATGCAACGAAATTGAATATGGTGGACCTGCACATCTTCGTTGTATGTTTCCTATTGAGCATTATCTTTGTAAACTGAAATCATATGTTCGCAACAAAAGTAAACCCGAGGCGTCCATTGCTGAAGGTTATCTTGCAGAAGAATGTTTGATATTCTGTTCAAGGTTCTTAGGTGGAAATGGAGCAGGAAAAATGAAATTTAAAACCTGTCCGCAGAATCTGGAATATCCTATTGGCACAAGAAGAAACAAAGATGGAAAAGTTATTCATCTTAAAGATTCTCAATGGACGGGGCATGTCATCGTTACATTCTATTCAATTGTGGTTACAAGGAAATAGAGAGTTTACTTGAGTAAGTTTTTTAGTTTTATTTTTATTTTAGTAATTATTGAAGAATCATAAAATTTGTTTCTATCTTTTATTAACCAGGTCTTTATTCTAGGGAACATCGAGCTTTAATTGATGGTCATGCATTATTAAAAAAAACAAAAGAGAGAGAGAACACAGTGAAGAATTTTGGAAGTGGTTAAAGGAAGAGGTTTGGAAAAAGGAGGACATTTCAAAAGAAGTACAACTGCTTGCAATGGGCCCTCTTCCAACAGCTAAGAGGTTTACTAGATATGTTATTAATGGATACAGATTTTATACAAGGTTCAGAGATGCCAAATGTACAACACAAAACAGTGGTGTATTTTTGACAGTCTTGACTACTAGCTTTGCAAGTTCGAAAGATCAAAATCCATTGGTTGGTGAAGTTAATTACTATGGATCAATTGAGGAAATATTAGAACTAGATTATTGGGGAGAATTTAGTGTAGTTTTATTTAAATGTTGTTGGTACCAAGAAGAGAAAGATTTATATGGGCTGACTCGTGTCAATTTTAATCGATTGTGCCAGAAATCTGATCCTTATGTTATGGCTTCACAAGTACAACAAGTGTTTTATATAGAAGATCCAATTGATAAGATGTGCCATAATGTTATCAAGAAATTACCGAGAGACTGGTGTGAAATCGAAAGCGAAGATGCAAATGAAGATTTGAATGATATCCAGCCTGCTTATGGAATGGGAAATCAAGATTTTGATGTCCGTTGGTGTAGAGATGATGTCCCAATAAGATGAATCTGCCTTCCACCTAGCTGAGTGAAAGAAAGTGCTTCTTAATTTCTATGTATCACTATCATATTTAATTAAGTAACTAATGTACTAAATTTAAGTAAGAAAATATTGTTTATGCCTTGATTAAATGTTGTAACTGATGTATCATATTTGTGGCTTTTTTTGTCTCTTTTTTAGTGTTTCTGCCTTTATTACATTTTAGTGAAGTGGCTGTTTTATTTTATAATGCAGTTGGTTTATTTTAATTTGTAATTATGTCATTCTAATGTTAATTCCTTCATTTTGTGTAGGATGGAGGCAAATCTTAAATTCCATCTCAAAGGAAAATTTGAGAAGAATGGATATGTTGGTGGAGAAGAGACTTTTGTCATGGGCATTGATCTGGATATGTTTTCTTACACGGTACTGATGGAGTATGTCAGGGATGAGCTAAAGTACACTGAAATTGGAGTAGTATATTCATGGAAAGGTCCAACGAGTGGGTGGAAATTGGTGACCAATGATGCAGATCTGTGGGAATTGATGCGAATAAAAAATAATGGTGATTACATTGATTTCTATGTCGACACCGTGGTCGATGATAAAATTGAGCCAATGAAACAAATGCAGCCACATGCCATCGTACGCCCAAGGAATAATCTGTTGTCTCCAGGTATTAGTGTACATGATCAAGTCTTAATTTCTTTAATTAAGTTTAAATAATTATGTTTATGACATGGTAAACTTGCCTTTTATGTTGTTGTATGTTTGCAGCTGCGAAATCATAGAAATGGCAATTTGTTACCACTCACCATCTGCAACAGGCAGCAAAAAACAAGAAGCAGACTGAAGTCTTTACTCCGATTCGAAAGTCAGCACGGCTAAACAATCCACTTACCGACGAGACGCAGACTGATCAAGTCTTTGGTCCTAGAAAGTCGGCACAGCTAAACAATCCACTTACCGACGAGACGTAGACTGATCAAGTCTTTGGTCCTAGAAAGTCGGCACGGCTAAACAATCCACTTACCGACGAGACGCGGACTGATCAAGTCTTTGGTCCTAGAAAGTCGGCACGGCTAAACAATCCACTTACCAACGAGACGCAGACCGATTAAGTCTTTGGTCCTAGAAAGTCGGCACGGCTAAACAATCCACAAGTGAGCGAAGCTGCTGTGAGTCCACGCATGGGCAGGAAAAAGGTGATCAGTAGGAAGTCAACTGGAGTCGGTAGGTCTAAAAGTTATCAGAGAAAAATCCAACTGAATTCAGTAGTTGTACGAAGACACCAGAGAAGAAAATCCAACTAAAGTCAGCACTGCAACTTTGAATATCAACTCAGCAAGTGTCAGGAGTAAATTGGATTTCTATAATCCTCCAGATGAAGAGGAAAATATGGATGAAAATGAGATTCTAGTAAGAAGACTACAATGATCTTCTAATATGATGTTCTACATATATTTTACTTATATTTACAATAATGTCTTGTTAAATTACTTTCAGGATGATGATCTACCACCTCCGTCGCCTCCACCGCTTATAGAATACGAAAGGGAGAGAGCTAAACATGTGTCGCAGAAGAATAGTGTTTTTGAAGCTCTTGGAATGCCTACATTAGTTACTGGACTGATAAAATGAATTTGAAAAAAATAAAGGAAAATCAAAGATGCCAGCTGAAAGCGAAGATTATGCTCCAGAACAAGAGGAACCTAGTGAAGATGATACTTCAAAAAATCCAGTAAATGTGCGTTATAGCTGAAGATTTAATTTTATGTTGGTAATTATAGACTAGCTTCCTTATTTTTTTTATTTTATTGTTTTTGTGTGTGTATTTTAGAGAACCAAAAAGGTTACGATTACACAGCATCTATCTGGACCAGCAACTCATTCACGGGTCATTGTTGAATCTGCAACTGGTAAGAATGCAGCTCCGAAGGCAGGGGAAAATCCAGTTCCTACACAAACTGTTGATCCACAATGTATCGTTGAGTTACCACACAATGAAGGAATAGGAACAATAGCTGCTTATTTGGCTTTGCGAGAAGCCAGAAGAATAACAGTAGTGGACGTGGAAGTGCAAGGAAGAAGGCTGTTGTCGGAAATGTCTCGACACATATTGAAAACGAAGAAGATGAAGGTATTATCTAATTGAGTTCTGATTTTAATAGTTTAAGTTCTCATTTATGTTATGTCTAGCCTTCTCATTACTATTGTATGTACTTTGTAATAGTAGTGGGAGCTCCCAGAAGGTTCAGGGGAAAAACAAAGATGGATAAAGTTCATTCAAAGTCATATGACAAAAGAGTTCTAATCCAAATGAATCATCGGGGCCAACCTATTTCAGACGATGACCAAGTAATGTCTGAACTGAGTGCTTTTTTAGGAACACTGAAGAGGAGTGTTCCACTTGCTTACAAGTCTTGGTTTGATGTTCCTTCAAGTTTGAAAGGCACATTGTGGAACTATGTCAAGGTAATTTGCAAACTTAGCTGAATTTTACTTAAATGTATGAAACTTGTCACAAAAGTAGCATAACTGTTCTTTTTAATGTTTGATTTGTATTTAAGCAACGGTATATTATTCCGGATGAATGTGAATATTGGGTTTTGAAGTCAATTCGTGACTCTTGGAGGGGGTACAAGAGTCTTATTAAAAAGGCACATTATACGGCTTATGAAACTGATGAAGAGTGGCTTGAAAATAGGCCGGACGAAATTCCACTTGCGGATTTCAGAGTACTCTTGATGTATTGAGGAGATGAAAAAATTCAGGTATAATTTTAAGTTTTATCACATAATTTTTTTCCGTTTTTATTCATTCAAATCAGGCAGATAAACATCTTTATTTCATGTTTTTGTAGGCCAAGGCCCTTACAAATTGTGCAAGTCGGAAATCGTATACAGACACACACACTGCTGGTCCAAAACTTTTTTCCCAAATTCGGCATAAGATGGTATGTATTTTGCTTATTTTTATGGTTGGCTAGAGGTATGCATTTTATTTTATCTGAAATTCCTCTCCTTATTTAGCAAAGCGATATATGTTCCAAAATTAAAATTAAAATAACTATATATATTTTCCAAAATAAAATATCACCTCACTCAAACAAATAAGCAAAATAAATATTAGTGATATATGTTCCGTTTATGACATAGAAATTTGTAACTAAAAGAATAACAAGCAGGCAATATAATCTGATCTGTCACATTAATCATCCAACAAATGTTTTTATTTCAATTTTAATGTATTAATTTTTATTGTATATGTTTATTATTTTTGCATTTTCACATTAATTTACAACTCAATAGCTATTAATAACATTTGCTAAAAAGGTACATAAAGTCTATAAAAATATAAATGAGCCTTTCTTTGCTCCCTTTGGCATAGAAAACTCAATTCTTCTTTTCCAAACCAGTGTTCGTCATGCTCATGCATTTGGTCAATATACGTCTGCAAGTTAGATGCATATTAAACATTAAATATGAGTCCAATCCATCTCTGTCGAAATTAAGTAATTTGTAAACTATTGGATACACTCTTAACTCTTAAGCATATGGATGTCCAGTTGATGCCCGTCTTTTGTCTGATGTATGTTGATGGCATTACTGCCTTGCTAAGCTTAAATCGTTTTAGTATTATATACATGTTCATGGCACATGGATTAATCACGGGGTAATCTTAGTTTTGCATCAGAATCTAAGATGAATCATGGGATATTTGTTATCTCTGTGCTTACAGTTAATAATCTGAAAAGCAAAGACATATGGGATATTTACTATGCAAAATTTCCTTAGCTCAGCCTTGAATTTTGCAAAACTGATACATCACTTGATACTATGCTTGAAAAAGCTCTGATATTGTTGCTACATATGTTGTGATTTTATACTCGTTGTTTCTTTATTTTTGCACTTGTAAGCTGCTTGAGAACTTACTGTTACTCCATTTTTGCATCTGTGAGTTGCTTGAGACTTTTAGCTTGTGTGCACTTGTGGTTTATGTTCTTCATTTGAACCGAGATTTGTTTTTATGTAAAGGCGATCATATTTACCTTAGTTTTGCTTTGACTTTGAGTATAATTTCTGAATTGATTAGTGATATATGTTCTGAAAAAATTGGTTTGATATCCTTTTGCTGTCTAGCTTTTTTCATTTAATTTGTATCAGTCCAACGAATCAGATGGAGAACTTTTTGTTAAAACTCGCAAGCGGAAAGAAGGAAAGGTGTACAAGACTGATACTTCAGTAATGAAGTACAGAATTGTAAGAATTTTATTTTCTCTTCAATCAGATGTCAAAAAATGCTTCATTTTGCGCATCGACATTTTTGTAGAATTAGACCTTTTTTGTTGAAACCTATCGTAGGATATTTTCTCAATCCATTTTAAAACTGTTAATAGATATTGCAAAACAATTCTTGTTTAAGAAACTTGTTTCAGAATTGTTAATTTTATTCAATGCCACATTTTGAAACTGCTTTATTTTGCAGGATAAGATCGAAAAAGAAATAGGTAAAGGAGGAAGTGATGGAGTTATTCAAGAAATGATTTCTGATGGAAAGTCGCACGGTCCATCTTGGCTTATAGGACGGCACACAAAGTCTGCAGAAGTTTCAAAATATGCTCCAACAACAAGCACATACATACAGGAGCTGACGGCGAAGATAAGGGAAAATATAGCTGACGAAGTCGAAGCAAAGGTGAGCAAGAAGGTCCAAAATGAATTTGATGCGAAGGTGAACCAAAAAGTTCGGGAGAACTTGACATGGGTGCTTAAGAAATTAGGCGAAGCAAACCCTGACATGCAAATTGATGTTGGGGATCTTTGTGCGACCGTATGCAGTGATGACACTGGAGCACTGATGGCACTGGAGGCTCGCAAATATGATTGTACTGTTAATAAGTAGAATTTAGTATGTACTGGCTGTAACTATGAATATGAATGTACTGCCATTAGATATTTAGTATGAATGTACTGTAACTATGAATATGTATGTATTGGCTGTAATAAGCAAACCCTGACATGGGTGCTTAAGAATTTAGTATGTACTGCCATTAGATATGATATAATGTTGCAGTGTAATGTTGCCATAGATATGTTATAATGTTGCAGTAGTATAATGTCGCAGTGCATTTCTAATTTAAATTGCAAAAGGTATTGCCATAGATATGATATAATGTTGCATTATGTGATGTTAAATGTGGTAATAAACTGGCAAAGTGTTGCCATTGGATGATAAAAGTGTTAGCATAGATTAATGAATATGGGCCCCACAACATGGTTCCGTAAAGGTGGGCCACAGAATTAGTAGGCCCCACAATGTGGGCCCACATGTTGGTGCCCAGATTGTGGGGCCCATTTTTTAGTAAATTTGGTACCTGTGGCAACAACAGAACCGATGTTGTCCTAGGGCCGCAAAGATGTTGCCTTTGACTCTACGACAACGCGGCAAAATGCATCACCGAGAAAGTGTTGCCTTTGCCCTTTTTTAGCCTAAAGCCACATTTTTTGGCACTTCCTGCATCACTTCTTGGTGTTGCAGTATGCAATCTATGGCGTAGTGTTTATTTCTCGAGTTTTGCAAACTTACGCACCACATCAATCTTCTTATGCACTAGCTTGCTTCTATCTTGATGCCTTCTTTCGTGAATTTCAATAGCGGCATTCACTTTAGCATCCACTATGACATCAACCTTATTTTTTCTCTTTGCTGTTTTTACCCCCATTGGTCTATAACCTTCATCCGATCTATGGTTGAGCGCATCCGACTCATTTTCTGCCTGAAATTGACTTTCTCTACAAGATGAATCTTCCAGGCTTATCGAATATGAAGATTTCGATGCTTTGTTCTTCCCCTTCCCCTTTGTTTGAACGTCTCGGAGGCTCTTAGCGTTATCGAAGTTCCACTTCGGTGTGCTCATTAGCAACTCGTAACAATTAGGAAATTAGTAATAATGTGTTTTTTAGCTCTGTTTTTCCTTGGAAAAAGCTTTATGAATTCCTCGTTCGTCATTTTTTTGTACACCAAAAAGAAAAAAAGTTAATAATTATATTTAATACAAAAACTAATAATAACAAGAAACATATCAAATGCTCTTCACCTCCTATTCCACTGAGGCTCGCTTTCTTTATCGTATAAATCTGTGATTCATAAAACTGAGTTTGACGATTTATTTTTTCGAAATTGACCTTGAATCACAAACAAAGATTGAGTATTTTAGGATGCTTAAGGTTGAAAGTATGCAGTATTTTCTTTCAAAACTTATCGCTGCTCTGATCGTTGTCATTCATATAATGACAGTAAATATTGCATAAATCATAGTCCTCGGCGCTTCTCAATGGGTTAGATGAATGTTGTGTGGGAGGAGTGCTTGGTTGTTGCTGGCTGTCGTCGAAATAATAGTTTTGAGACTGAGAAAGATGCATAAAATCTCCAAAAGGTGAATTTATTTTCAAAGAATTAAGGTTGTAGAGGAAACGAACGAAGATGGTTGTGTAGATATGAAGAGAGAGGAGAGTAATTTTAAAGAGTTTGTGGGAAGTGCCCGTTGGACAGAGCCGTTGGGGGAGCCGTTGTGGAGGTGGCCGTTGGGGCTATGGACGTTGATTAAATCAGCACCTATAGCCATTCGAATACTAAATTGGTCCCCGAATATTAGCCTTAATATTCAACGAATATTAAGCTGTTAGAGTGGAAATTTTGTGTGTCCCTTAATATAAAGGCCGAATCTCCTACTGTTGGAGATTCTCTAACACTTACTAAATTATTACAACTAGAGTGAACCTATATTTCGCACACCGGTGTGATGAAAATATTGTAATTACATTACAAGTTGAAAAACAGAAAAATCATTGACATAAGGAATAGAAAGTAGGAATGGTTAGGGAACAACAGATATAGTAAGCAACAGAACACTAAACCATAATTTTACGTTATTGAAAAGAAGCATAGTGAAATACACATGAAAACGATAACCAGAGGTACATAAGCAAGTCATTTTTCAACTGTAAATTTAAATAGTGGATTAATTAAAAAAGGATTTAGCATTATTAAATTTTAAACAAAGATTGGGGACTACTGCAGTAGCATTGTAGCTAATTCAGTACATGTTCAACTATTAACATTAGTTTTAGAAAAATTAAAAGAAACAGCTTTTGGTACATCCAGTGAAAGGAAAGCACCTTTTGATATCAATGTACATGAGGCTTAGCTGTATAAAGATTATAATGTAATAAGTAGCAATATGTAATAAGTAGCAGCACGTAATAAGCAGCAACACATAGCATAAGTGGAATGAAGAGAAGGATAAATGCAAGGCCCAAACTAATTTGCCTACTTGTAGTTATTTAACATGCATGAATTGAGAACATGTAGTTCCTTCAGCTAAAAATGAGTACTCAATACGTGGTTCGTTTACTATCGACAGAATTGGTTTCACCGTTTACCTTCACTGCACAACATTCAAAATAAAACGCTAATTTGAATTTATCTTGATTCATAATGTAATTGGTGATAAATTGTGAACAACATGAAAGCAATAAGGTGTCTACCGACCTTTTGTTAGTCACTAATATGCAAAAGTTCAAACTCATTGAATGATTATTTTTATATAGCATTCTAATGGTTATGCAGATAGAAATAAGTTAAAAGTTAAACTAACAAAAACTAGGAAGTTCACATGATATATCATTATCATTAAAAACGTCTAGAAACATCCTAATTAACATATATTTAGGTAAATAAAATTATACAATTTCTTTACTTGATTTCCCATCCACTTCTTCCATTAATTTATTAATTCTATTAACTTCTGATAGCATTTTGTATAAAAACAGTCAATCTCATAGGAAGCACGTTGTTCAAAAATAGAAAAGGTAACCGGACATAAATCAAGGTTTTACAATGTTAAAACTAATGTGATATAATAATATAATAACCGAAACGCGTTTGCCAAAATGATCCAGTTCATTTTAATCACAGTGATACAAAACAATATAGTACCAAATAGAATATATATATATAACATAATGAAAATATCACAGTAAAAAATATCAAACGTAGCATATAACCAAGATGAAGAAATTAGTAATAATTTTAAGATGTGTGAATGTAAATCAATACTTCTCCACCGATCAAGATGGCTCCAAGCCCTGAGCAAGTCTTTCTTGCGGTTAACTCCAAAGTAAGACTTCAAAGGGAGTCTCTTGCAACTTTAATATTCATAAAAGAACTTAATATATGAATTATTATATTAGCAATAACTATTTTTATTCTAGTGGAGTTCTTAATCACATATTTGCAGTTAGCTCTTTTCATATATTTTCATAGATTGATGTTGAATGCGAATTTAGCAGACTGGGAAAGCAACTTAAAGTGGGCAATTATTTGTACTACAGTAACTTAAAGAGGGCAATTATTTATATTGACTTAATCGAAGTGAACTGCAGTAGCAAATTAACGAGGGCAAACAAGGCGCTAAGACCGAGTGTGGGTAGCAGGCACATTTATACTATAGTTGTAAGAAACAAAAATGAAGATGCATGTGAGGAAGAAAACAACAGTTGCACATTAGGACTATAGTTTTGTAATACCCCTAATTTTTGATAACATTATTAAAAAGATTTAATTACATCAATTAAATAGAAAAATGTAAATGTTAAGTTATAAGAGGACTGAGATTTGAATAAATAATAAATTCCAAGTGGTTGTTCTTAATTCATTAACTATATGGGCTTAAAAATGGTTTTTAAGTTAATTAATTTACATAAGGCAATACTGGGAATTAGCCATATCTAACCCTTTACCCTTATATATTCTCGTTCCTTATAATTTCATTTCTCATTTAAGTCATTTTGAACGAAAAAAATACAAACATAAGATTAGAGGAGCCGACCATTGTTAAAGAAGATAAAAATTCAAAACAAAGCTAAGGAATTAAAGTAAAGGGGAATAAATCTTAATCTCAATCCAATATCCTTATCTTAATCAAGAAGGATAATAATTTATATCATCTCTATTTTGATTTATGACTATATGTTTTTGGATTTAAAATTAAATTCGTTTGTATGATGTTTTGGATGATGATATGCATGTATTATGATTTGTTTGATTTAAACAAAATTGTTTAAATGAGAATATGTGCGGTTTTAGGGAAAAACCAATGGTAAATGATATTTGAATGCCATGGAAAAAAATTATGTCGTGTAAAACATGATTTTGGAATCAGGTTGTAATTTTGATAATTTTCTAAGCTATGGAAAGATTACTATGAATTTTTAAAGGAAAATATGGTTAATTGGGTTTATAAATTTACTTCAGAAATTATATTGAGAATTTGGATTTGGAATTTTGGTATGTTAGATTACATGATGAAACCGACTTTTTGTAATTTGGGGATTTTTCCTAAGTGATTTGTTATGGAAATTAAATTATTTTAGAAAAAAGGACTTATTTGCATTGTTGAATTTGCTTAATGGAAGGACTTATTTGTTATCTTGATTGGGATCTGTAATTAAGAGCAGTTATTTTGGTAAAGAATTTGAAAAGCCGAGGCAACCAATCGCAGATTTATGCATGGGCAGGTTAGTTATATGGAACTTGTTTTAATTGGCATTAATCAGCTTTTACTTAGAAAGTAGGTTCCACCTCTATTAGAAGTGCCTTTCGACTCCAATGCTTCCGCTCCATCTCAGTCGAAACCAACCCAAGCAGAAACCAATACAGAAGTTATCAGTTAGATGGTACGTAGTGGATTGGAGTAAGGCAGAGGCATGGTGTCAGAAGCATTACTTTCGATGGGGTCAATACCTTTGTTTGTTTTAAAAAGTCAAGTGCCCACCTTTGTTTTACTAAAGCTTTCAACATAGTCGAAACATATGTTTCGAAAGGAGTTTTCGAAATAGCTTTCGAAGGCGGTTGCCAACCTATGATTTAAAGGATGAGCTTTCGAATGCGTTCCTTTGTTTTAAAATAAGGCTTTCGAAAATGATGGTTCCGACCTAGTCGAAACCATGCTATCGTTTGTGTACCTTTCAAGGGTATTGAAGTCATCAATGCTTTCAAAAGGTGCATTTGTTTTAAGCTTATGCTAAGACACTTCCTAAATGCTTTCGAAGGGGATCAAGGGTTTCGAAAGCAATGGCTCCATTGCTTTCGAAAGGGGATTTCGATGGTATCCTTCAATGTTTTGCTTAAATGATTTGAAGCTTTTGAAAGGATGGTGGCGACACCATCAAGTATTTCCCAATACTTTTATATGATAAAGAATGGTTTCAAAAGAGATACTTTCATTTGTATTCACTTTTACCAAAATGATATTTTCAAAAATAAACTCAATGATTTCGGAAGGGATATTTTCAAAGATTTCGAAATGGATGCTTTCAATGATTTCGAAGCTACGCTTCTAAGAGTTAATAAGTAATACTTTATTTGATTCGAAAGGTTTCAAAAGAGAGGTTTTAAAGTGTTTCGAATGGCAGGGGTCTAATGTTTTGAAAAGAGATTTATATGCTTTCGAAGGAGGCTATCCAGTGAAGTCAAAAGCAAGGTTTGAAGGTTTCTACAGCCTTAGTTTTTCAAAACAAATAAGCCAGTCTCATTTTAAAGGAAAAGCCCATGGCTAAGTAAAGAAGTTTTCAAATTGTTTTGAGAAGAGCTTTCCTTGATATGATATTAGGTTAAAGAGATTAACCATGTTTCATATGAAAATAATTTCAAGAATATTAAACCCACATGAGCGGTATTGTTTTATTATTATGGTTGCTTCTTCAATTATATATATATATATATATATATATATTTACATTGTAATGAACCCATAATGGTAATTTGGGGAAGGGCGGAATAACCCGCTAGGTTGACCCAGTGTGAATATAAAAAGATATTGGCAGGGCCGATAGGTTCACAGTAATCCCATGAAAACCGTGTATAGGAAAAGACATTGGCTGGGGCCAGTAGATTCACAATAAGCCCATGAAACTATGTATAAATGAAGATGTCGGGAAGAGAGGTTCATAGTTAGCCCATAGATTACCAATAGGTTCGGGGAGAACCCATGAGACAATAAAGATATTGGCAGGGGCCAATAAGTTTTTAGTAGTCCCCTGAAAATTATGAAATAGGACAGGCATAAACATTTAACCTGTTATTAGTCAGCGCATGAAAACTATTAGGTTAATAGTGACCATAGAAATTATAACCGAGGCAGATAATCAAATTAATGGGGATGGGTAGTCCTCTATTGATTTTTTTTGCATATCATCGTATTTTTTTGAATTGTTTTAACTATTGTGGATGTAGGAGCATAATATATGGTTTTATAAAGGTTTTCAGATACTAGTGAGGGAAAATCTGTTCCTCTAAGCGGCATGGTCTCACTAGATATCTAAATGGTTTGAGATGGTAAATTATTATTCATACCCGCTTTATTTCTGACTCGAAGTTTATGTTTTCTCTTTAATACTCTCGGGTACACAATTGATTTTGAGTAGTTTAAGAGTTAAGGTTTTTAGGTATCTCTTAGATGAATAAACTTCCGGAGACGTGCAGGAGGCATGATAGCTATCTGGGGTTCTCTTTTATTTTGATTCCTATGTTGTTTTGTAAAGGCAAAGTTGTTAAATTGCCTATATATACTCTGATCATCAAATGGTGAATCTTCATACGTCGCACTTGGCGTATGTTGTAATAAGTATATTTTCTCCGAACGTGATTAACGGATTATGTAATGAATTTGAAAATTTTAAAATGGAATGTGGAACTCATTTGATGCTTTATTTTTTTTTCATATTCATGTGTTTTTGTTTATCAATGTATCTAACATTGCAGTATTTGGTCGCCGATGATTAATAACTATGAATGACTGCAACATCCACAGCCGTTAGTTTTGAGCCTCTAAGTTAGGGGATGTTACAAGTTTCATGGGGATAGAAGTTCCTTGTGGATGAGAACAAAAGTTTGCATGGTAGGACAGTAGTTTCATGTAGCTCAAGCAAGTCTAAGGCAGGCTCAAGAAAGTGAATGCGAGGACTGTTGTTTCATGTGGATGAGGATTGCCTACTGATACAATGTGCATGTGTACCTGAGAGAGCTGAGGCGTTGGAGAGGTGAATGTGGATTGTGAGAATTCGATGAGCCTTTAGGGTGCTAGAGTATGTGGAGAGCTGATCTGTCCTACATCTTGGGCGAGCTTGATTGCCTTGAGCAGTGAATGATGTTGGTTGACTTGAAAAACTAGTCGAGCTATGGGGTGGCGGACTAGTTCAACTTGAAGAAGGAAGGGGTAAGTGATGGGAAACAAACTGCTTTGCTGGAGGAACGACTTGCCTAGAAAAAGAACCTACATAATCACATTTATGTGTATATACTTCTAATTATATATTTATATGTACATGCTTACCAATGGCTGTAGGACATTTTGATCAATGATTTAAGCTTAAACCCCACAAGATCATTTTATCTATACTAATCTGAAAATTTATATGTATACCTAGGCATATAACCATGTATCAATGTGAATATATGTATATATATATATATATGTATGTATGTATGTATATCCATACACATATATACATATAGATATATGTGTTTGTGTGTATGTATATGTATATATGTATATTTATGTATGTAAATGTATAAATGTGTGTATGTAAGTGTATAAATGTGTGTGTTACATACATACAAACATACATATACGCATACATATATGTATATATATATATGTGTGTGTGTGTGTGTGCATATACATACATACATATACATATATGTACATGCATACATATACATATGAGATACGCAATCGCATAAGACTGTGGGCATCTTTACTTTGTACAAGTTAATTTATCCTTTTTAAATGATATAGGAGATACATTATGCAACCGTATAAGACTGTGGAAAACTTTACGCACTTGAATAACAGTAAATTACGATGGAAGCTTCCGACGGCCGCCAACGGATATTTTCGACGGCTGACGATCTCCATGGCGTTTTGTAAATAAAATATAGTGGCTATGGTAAACCGACGAAAATTAGCCGTCGACGGCCGTCGCAATCCGTTGGAAAAAATTGTGTATGTAGGCTTCAGATCGAGAAAAGATTCATTATCTCATTTCCCTCCAAATGCATCAAAACCCTAACTCCATCACCTTCCCCCCCTCCCCGGGTCATCAGCCAGCCCCCACGCCTCCCCGATCATCTCCATCTTCATCATTCTCCACTCTCGACAAGACTAAGTCCTTCATCAATCTCTAATCAGGTTTATTCCTAAACTCTAATTAATTTTGATTTGTTAGATTAGAGTTAATTTGTTATTCTATTTGTTTACAATACCCTATTCATTGTTTACTATACCCCATTGAATGCTAATTACAGTTATTATCATCTAAATATCGAAAATATTAATTTGTTTAGCGTATGTTAGTGTATATACATTGATTAATTAGTGCATATGTGCATTAGAGCTAGCTTAGGTTAATTATAGTAGATATGCATGATTTAGTGTATATGTTTTCTAAAATGTCGAACACGATAATTAGTGCTTTATTTTTTATAAATCCTTAGAGAACTTTTGGCCCCGTTTGACAAATATTGTATATGATCGTTGTATGGATATTTGTTTTTATCGTAGAACGGATATTTATATTCATTCGATACAATATTTGTCTCTATATCGGACAAGTTACAAACACAATAAAATAATTATATTTGCAAATTATTTCATTTTAAAGGTTCATAAAATTTCGACAACACTTTCTTTTAGTTCCCTATGTACACGCATATGTGTATCATAAAGGGAATAAAGGGGAAGTGCTATCCAAATTTTATTGATTCGTTTAAAATCAAACGATTTACAAAATATAATTACTGCTCTGTTTGTGATGGCAAGTAGGACGAACAACCATCAAAGTGTAAAACAGTAACCTAATTTTTTTTTATTATATTCATATAATAATTTGTGTAAATCCGTTTGAAAAGAAAATTAAATAGAATAATATTGTATATTTGCGAAAAATTAAATGTATGATTTAATTGGAAAATAAAATGTCAAAACATAAACGATTAATATTTTTTTATGTTTTACAGTAGGAAATTGTCAATTATTTAATCGATCGAAGTTGTATGTACCAATAAAAAGAGAAATTGGAGGCTCAATAAGTAAACATTTTCAAAATTGTATACACGTCTTTATTGAATTCGCTTTAAGTAATAATGGGAACGACAAAGAAATTCGTTGTCCACGTAGTAAGTGTAAATTATTGAAGCATTTGATATCGAATATAGTAATAGTTTATTTACGCCAATATGGTTTCATGTTGAATTTTTTGATGTGGGATCATCATGAAGAACTTATAACACTTAGTCTCATACATTCGGAGGAGGTTATGGATACTGAAAGTATTCCGACGAATCTTGTAGAAGATATGGTTGAAGATGCAACATGTTCAATGTTTCCTACTATTGAAGTTGATGGTAACGATATTAATGCTGAAGAACAACCAAGTATTGGAGCAAAAGTAATTTATGATTTATTGGATGCTGCTAAGAAACCCCTTTGAGATGGTTGTACAAGCGGTACTCAACTATCAGTAACTGCAGAATATATTGCGATAAAATTAAAATACAACTTCACAAAAGTCGGGTTTACGGCTACAGTACAAGCTGCAAAACGGCATATGCCATCCGATAATTTAATGTGTGAAAATCATCATGAAGTGAAAAAACTTGTGTCTACTTTTAGTTTGCCATATAAAAAAATAGATACATGCTTAAATGGTTTCATGTTGTTTTGGAAAGAAGACATCATTCTTTGGAATTATAAAATATGTAATCAAGAAAGGTACAAAATAAGAAAAAAGAAGGGAAATGAAGTTTCGTACAAACGTATGTGTTACTTGTCCATCACTTCTGGACTTTAAAGGTTATATGCATCTTATATAACTGTGCATCGTATGAGATGACACTATATGAGAACACAGTAAGAATGTACGTTAATACACCCAGCTAATGGGGAAGTATGAAAGCATTTTGATATGACATACTCCGCTTTCGCAGTGGAAAGCTGTAATGTTAGACTTGGTTTATGTACGGATGGATTTTCACCGTTCTCTCAATTTGGTTCAAAATATTCATCTTGGCATATAATCGTTACACCTTACAATTTACCTCCGTGGATGTATATGAAAATTCCATATATGTTTCTTACTATTGTCATCTCTGGCCCTGATGATTCGACATAAGGAATCGATATATATTTACAACAATTGATTAAAGAGTTGAAAACATTGTGGCATGAAATTGTTGAAACATACGACATTTCAAAAGAAAAGAATTTTCATATTCGCTTCTTTGCGATGGATTATAAGCGATTTTCTTGCGTGTGCAATGCTTTCGGGTTGAAGTTTGGTCGTCTAACTCGTCCTTATTGCATGGAAAAAACACGAGCATTTCTTTACCGCAGAGGAAGAAAATTTCGTGGTTTGACTGTCATCGGTGTTTTCTCCGTATTAATTATCCTTTTACAAGTGATAAAAAAACTTTACAAGAAATATACTTGAGACCTTGCGACCACCAGCGATTTGGTCAAGCGAAGATATTTATGACCTTGTACAGGATTATTCAAAGATACATGAAACTGACGAATAAATTGAAATTCAAGGTAAATCGACAATTCATAATTGGTGAAGAAAAGTATATTTTAAGAGTCGCCTTATTGGAAAAATCTACTAATTCGTCATAATATCGACTTGATGCACAACGAGAAAAATGTATTCCATAATGTATTTAACACAGTTCTAAATGTTAAAGGAAAGACTAAAGATGATTTGAAATCAAGACTAGATGCAATATGCAATCATCCTAAGCTTCATATGAAGCGAAATGACATAAAAAAAATCCGAAGCATGCTATAAGCTAGACAGTAACCAAGTTAAAGTACTATTAAAGTGGGTAGAAGGATTAAGATTTTCTGATGGGATTTCCTCTAATTTTCGTAGATATGTCGACTATAAGAACGATAAACTAAGTGGGTTGAAAATTTATGATTGTCATGTAATGATGGAACATTTGTTACCCGTCGCTTTTAAGGAACCGTTGTCCACAAAAGTTTGGATGGTTGTAACAGAACTTGGTTTATTTTATAAGGAGCTTTATTCAACTACGTCAAAAGTTGATTGTCTACGTAAACTTAACGAAGAAATTTCTGTATTGCTCTGCAAACTAGAGAAAATATTTCCTCCTACTTTCTTTAATGTAATGAAGCATTTATCTATTCATCTTCCGTTTGAATCACGTTTTTCAGGTTCTGTGCAATATGGATGGATGTATCCGTTTGAAAGGTATTAATATGTAGTATGTTAAATTTTAGTTTAATTACATGTAATAAAATTTAATTATTAATTATTCTCAACAAGTACTTGAATCATCTTAAGAAAAAAGTGGGACAAAAAGCACGATTGAAGGTTCGATATGCAAATCATATATCGAAGAAGAAACTTCTTTCTTTTTCTCTCATTAGTTCAGTGACTATATGAATTTATCTTCTGAAGTAATACATGGAACGATGAGGGTATTACACAAGATTCTTCTGAATTAGTGCTATCTATTTTTAGACAACAGAGACGCCCTGTTGGAAAATGTGTGAAAGTATGGTTAGACGACAGAGATTACCATACAAGTCGCACATATGTTTTTCTTAACCGTGCAGGAGTTGCGCCATTTGTTACGTATTATTAAATAACACATTTAAAACTGTTTACTTAAAAAATACATGTGTGTATTAATTATAATGCAATATATTATCTGCATATACAGTATTTAGGAATCACAGCATCCAAGCGACGAAAATTTGCTACTTGATTTTCGAACCACATATGTGATCCAGTAAATTGTGTGGTCGATGAAGGGTAGAAACATCTTGCGATGGGACCAAAAAGAAAAGTCAAGACATATCCAATATTCTTTGTCAATGGATACAAATTTAACACCAAAGAATACGAGGCTAAAAAATTAACTAACAATACCGGTGTATATGTTAAAGATAGTGATGATCCAAATGATCACATAAATGATTTTCACGGCGTGCTAACTCAGGTTTTGCAATTAACATATTTCACCAGACCTGCAATAGAGGTTTATGTTTAAATGCAACTAGTTCAGTAATGTTTCAGATTCTAGAATCAACGTGCCACCTAAGTTAATGGGAGTATACATGTTGAAGAAAGGTAATTTATGAGAGTACTGATGTTACACTTTTTTCGAATGTTATATGCGATTATTAATGTTAAGTCTTAATATATTTACTCATAATTGAATGATATTTTCTACCATAATAAATAATATGTATATGACAGGTATTACATATGTCTTTCTTTAGGCGTTGGAGTTCTTCGCAGTTCGGTTCCCCCTCTTCGTCTCAAAGTGAGACCGTTCGCAGCGGAGGTGATGGCAGTAGCCTGTCCAAGGAGACGCTACGTACGGTGGTTAGATTGCTATAGAAAGAAGATGAATCGTAAGTATTAAATTTATTTCTAAATTATAAATATTTTGGATGATATATTAGTCATGATTTTCCCATATCATATTTAATGCAAAGGTTGAGCTTGGGTCTTCAAATATAGTGCTAAGCATATTTAAGCAAGCATTCATGAGCCGTATGACTACATGCTGGCCGAAATATAGTAGGATCGCACAGCATGTCTGGGAGAGCATGTGGCAGGACTTCTTGATAAGTGTAAAATTATATATCATTATATATAATCACTAAACAATTTGCTAACTAAGTATAAATATATAACATATATTTTTTCAACATATATACAAAGGAGCGGTAGACCTATAAGAGGAGGTTGTTTCTCTTTACCAGTGCTACTGGAACTCTAAGTTGCAAAAAATTACAGGGATACGATGTCTACCATCAGAAAATCTAGAAAGTACCAAGCTGGATGGACGCTAGCGTATGGGATGCTTGGGTCGCATGGTGTAGTAGCATTGTATTCAGGGTAAGTCTGTCAGATATCACCTTAATTTTTTCAGTAAAAAATACATAATTTATACCTGTAAAGGTAATTTTAATTTTTAATTTGCAGGAGGAGTCTGAGAGGAGCTCGACGAATAGACAGAAAATCCATTCACTCACCGTGATGGCTCGTAATCATTTCAGTATCATCGCGAGGACCTGATGAATTGATTAATTGCAATTACTGATATGTACGTAAATATGCATATTTTTACATTCATATTTAATCTATTTTTATTTAAATAAGTGTCACAATTTGGTGTTTTTACATGTTTAAAAACAAATTTCAAATATGCTTTCAAGTCATCATTCATACATCAATGTGAGGGTAAAATAGTAATTTTGTGTATGAATTAATTTGAAAAATATTTATTTACATATTTTCTTTTTAATTATAGGAATTTTTGATGGAAATATAAAGGTATTCTCTTGGAAATATGCGTGCATAAGGATGGAACAAAGGAATGAAGAATAAAATAATTCAAACCATGCATCGTGTATGACCTCAGCTATCCACTTACCTTAATCTATAATTAGAAGCTAATGAGAAAATTAGTAGAGGTTAAAGTTTCATGCATACTTGATGATGAATTAATTAAAGACTAATGATTACTTAACGGCCACACTTCCTAAAGAGTATTTTGGTAAGCGTCTAAAAATTGGATTAGGATTTTGTGCATGAATAAATAGCCATCTTATGTACATGTAATGGATCTTCTTCTCTTTTACTTACTTAGGAAATTAGTATGAAAGTTGTAGCATCAAATTAAATGATAAATAAAATGGCTTTCTAAGGCTCTTTCTTTCTTTACATGTTCTTTTATTTGTGTTCATTTTAGTTACGTGCTTTCTTCATCCTAATATTAGCAGACTATCTTCCTCTTATGTGCACTTACTTTAATCTTATTTTTATGCAAGTAGTTTAGTTTTAATTTCTTCCATTTTCATTAGCTCTTACTTTTTTACTTGCTTTAAAATGTTGAAATTTACATGTGTTGATTCGATAACACAAATGAGTAGCTAAACTTCTTCAATTTAGGGGTAATGAAGCTTCCTAATTATGTAAATTCAACATAATTTGTGATTTATGGTCTCATTTATGCTTCATGAAAGTAAATGCTTATGTAAGTTTATACAACCGAATTTGATAGCCTGTGTTGTATTTGAAAATAGGTTATTCTTATTCAAACATAACCACAATTTATATCATCATTTTACTAATTGATTTTTGATTATGAAATCAAGATAGAAACAAAATTTGATGATCTATGTTACTGAATACAATAGTCAATAGATCATACTTAAAATAGCCTTTTGCTTTAACTTCATTTTCATGAGAATTGATAAGTTGTTTTATGTATTGTATTATAGTTTGATGGTTTAAGTTATGTTAATCAATAACATAAATAAATCATACTTATAATAAATATATCACTAATTCCACTTAACATCAAAGAAGGAGATCATAGATTATTTGTTTATTGATTTACAAAAATATTAAAGTGGATTTGCCTCTAAATTGTTTTCTAATCTCATATGTTACATCATTTTTATTCTACCTTTGTTTTTGTTTACATTTCTTCTTAGCTAATCAAAACTTCACCTTTTGTTTTAATTTGATTGAATAGAAATTTTCAAAATATAAAAAATTCCTAGCGAACCAACCTATATTAGTCACGTACTAGTATTGTACACCATGCACTTGCGATAAATTTTAATTTATATTTGACCGGCCATTTTCTAATCCGATAAATTATTGGTCGATGAATAAGTTTTTGGTGCTGTTGTCGGGGAATTTCTTTAATTTTATTTTCTATTCTTCGAATTATTTTCGTTTGATTTTTATTTGTATGTTTGTTGTGTGCTAGTTTGCATTTTTTTTAAAACATTTGTTAAGTGAATTTTGTACTCATTTTGTTGTGTGCTTGTTTTCTAGTTGATTTTCATTTGGCATTTGCATCTCTTCATGTTATTAAAAAAAAAATTATACACAATTGGTGTAGAAAAAGAAAAAGAAAAAGAAAAATTCTATTCATTTTTTTAACATTACATTCACTTTACATTCCTTGTGCATATTTCTGCATACTGTTACATATACTTCTGCATATTTCTACCGTGCACATATGTCATTGCACTTCATTACCACATACACACATTAAATTTTCTCCTCTCTGACCATCTCATTGTGACCACTGCACTTGAAAACAGCAGATACATCTCCACCGTTCCCATTAACAACCCCACCAGAAATCCACCACACTTCACAAACCATCAGGCAAACTTCAGACAACTTTCTACTGCCACTATACAGAGCAACACAGACAAACCACTCCTTTGGTACAACATTCAATACGCTGCCCACATACCATACACTTATCCACTTGCCGGCCTATCTCAGAACCACTATCATTTCTGCCATGCCTTCTTCCTCCACAAACAACCACAACCACAACCTACGCCTGAACTCCACAATACAAACTCCTCCTTCAACCTGAACACTACAACTCCATCACAAACTCCCCACCAAAAACAGACCATCTACCTTCTTCACTTGCTCCAAACCAACAACACTTGTTCCCCAACACAGTTCAACGCCTACCACCAAACCCCTACAGCCATAAATCCGTCCTCCTACACTACTGCATTTTCCCCCCGACACAGTTCATTAAAATTCCACACCTCTTCAATAACCCAAAGTTCTGCCAACAAATACCGGTTCCAACTCAACAACCACCATTTGATATCAACACCACTACCACACTCAAAATCGCCGCGACGTCCCACTGACTTCGCTTCAAGCATCGAAACTACTGCTCCTCCTTTGCCTCATCACTGCCAACAACAACAGTCGAACAACACAACCAGTTCCAGTCGTAGACAATATAGTCAAAGCAACATGCAGTCCCCCTCCATCAATTTTCGACCATCCTTCTAGCATCGCTAGCCGCCCTCTATTAAAACGCTTCAACAATTGCCTACCAACCTCCACGACCATCAACCGCCTCCACCTTTGCCAATTGCCCCAAATAAAAGTCCAACCTTCATCACTCCGTTCGAAACCCAAATCGCATCCAAATCTCACTGTTACGAAAGTCGTGAAATTGAGAATTCACTAATTGAAAATTGGGGAGATTGAGAATGAGAGAAGTTATTTCATTTCATAATCAAAGAAATTTTGTTATTTGGCAGTTGATTTTGAAGGCATATTTTAATGGGTCGGGTTATATTGGAGACGTAATTACAATTTCTTTTTCCTTTGTTTTCTTTTAGTTAATTTGTTTTTTTTTGTTTTTAGTTTAATCCTAAATTTTAAAAAAAGAGTTTGCTTAATTTGTTATGTTTAATTTGTTTTTAGCTTTATTTTCCCTTAAAAAAATATGTTTTATTTTGTTTTGATTTCATAAAAAGTGTTTTTTTTTAATTTTTTTAAAGTTCCATCCCTATTATTAAAAAAACTGTATATATATCTTGTTTTTATTTTCAGGTTGCCAAAGTAGAAAATTATAAGAAAAAAAATTACCGCTTAAAAATAAAATTGCTAATAATTCTGCATGCTCTTGTATCGTGCTTTCATCTCTAGTTTTATTTTATCTGCATTGTTTGTTGCTTGCATTTTCATTTATATATATATACAAAAAATTCAAAAATCCAAAAATTCAAAAACAAAAACAAACTTCATTTTAGTTGCATTATTAATTCACGTTTAATTTTTGCTTTGCATTCATCTCATTTTGTTTTGTTTTTGAAAGACAACACCCCAATTTACTTAAGATCGGGGATTCCATCACTCATTTCTTGCCCATAAATCGCATCTCATCATAAAATTTGACTAGTAATAAAGGTTAGACATTCGTCTTACGGTGTCACGAGCTCTTTTGGGGCTTAATTGTACTTTGACAATTTTCTTCTCTTAACGATTTTATTTCTTAGTGTCTAGGCTACGACAGAGCAATAACCAGTTATAAAAATTACGGTGATTCGTAAATATTATACCGGTTGTTCTTCTGAAGGTAATTAAACCTTCAGTTGCATTGCTACGGCGATTCGTGGTGCATCGATAACTCCTGCCCTTTTCTGGCTAAGAAATATTTTTGTTGATTTAAGACAAATTATGCTGATACAATTTGGGTTAGGAGCTACTAAGGATAGAAAATTGTAATTAAGTCCTTTGCACTAATTTAGTTGTATTAGTTCATGCATATTTATAAAAAAACCAAAAATCCAAAACTAACAAAAATTGTAAATTTGACTTAACTTAGTCTTTTTTTATCCAAAAAAATCCATTTAAATCCTTTCCTTTGAAAATTTTTAATCAAAAACAAAAATCCGAAAAGATATATAATCTTTTCAAATACAAAAAAAAATTGAAAATTTAAATTCCCATTTTGCATTTTCCAAACAAAATCCTTTTGGAAAATATTTGAAAACTTGAAAATTCAAAAACAAAAAAAAAATATAAAAGACAGAAACATATAAAAAATTTGAAAAGCCAAAAAAACAAAAAAAACTTCTCTTCTGAAAAATAAATTTCTCTTGGTAAATATTTTTTCTTCCTTTTAAAAACAAAAAATAATAATTTTTCACTTCATTTTCCAAATCTTGTTTCGTTCTCTAAACTACATTCTAACTTCTTTCTCTTCTCGACTTTCACTTATGCATGAGTACTTGGACTCGTGGCACAACAACAAATCGTTGGACTCATGACTTAACAACTAATCGTTTAACTCGAATAAACGATCCTCCTGAAATGGCGAATGAGAACGCCTCTCGAACTCTAATAGATTGAATCTTTCTCAATAGAGTTTCTATTTCATCCTACATCACGTTACCCGCCCCTACGGGTAACCATTTCAAAATTCACCCAAACCATATTACCATGCTTCCAAAATTTGGCAACTTTAAACATGATGATCCATACATTTCTTGACAAAATTCAAACAAATTTGCGCAACCATGAAACTCTAACAACTTTATGATGATGGAATCAAACTTCGATTAATTCCATTTGATCCCACGGATTACGTTGAAAAATGGTTGTACAGTTTACCTTCTAACTCGATTAAAACTTGGGAAGAATTTGTAAAAGTTTTCTTAAAATAAATTTACCTCTTAGAAAAAAATATCTAAAATTCGAAATAAGATCGTAAATTTTCATCAATTTAGGGGAGAACCGTTCATAAAATATTTTAAAAGATTCAAAGAGCTTGTGATAAAATGTTCATGCCATAACTTTGAAAATTGGAGGCTTTGCTAAATTTTATATAATGGACTCAAAAATAGCTCACGAACCATGTTATAATCAATGTGCTAAGGCAACTTTATCTCCTGACATCACGATGATGCTTGGAAATTTCTTGAAAAGCAAGTCGAAAAGTCGTCCCAATGGGAACATTTGAACAAAAAAAATCAATTTACTCACGATCGAGCGCTTACTCGATAGGACCATCTTTAGCCTTGGAAGCTAAAATTGACGCTATGATTAACAAATTCGACAACGTTTTCTCATCGAACCAAATGAATCAAGCTTCCCAACCCATGTGTTAAAATGCAACAACCATAATCATATAGCCGATCAATGTCCTAATTCTATTGAGAAAATCAATGCTTTCAATAAAGCTAAAAATTATCCGTTTTCTCCAGCTTACAAGCCTAATTGGAGAAATCATCCGAACTTTGTTTGGAACCAAAACAATCCTAACACGAATGTCATCCATTCCAATTTTCAAGTATTCCGAAATAACGCTTCGAACCCTCCCTTTCAGCCAAGTCATTTTCAACCAAACTTTGCGGGTCCTACTTATAATCAACCACAACAATCAAATTTTCAACTAAATTCCGCTCACCCTCTCCAAGACGATAAATGTTTAAGTTCACTTGAGAAAACTCTTGATACATTGGCTAAAGCAACTACTCAAGGGCCCCAATCAAACAACAATTTGTAAAATTTGTTAACCTCGTATATGCAAAACATAAGTCAGTCGATTGCAAAAATTGAAATGCAAATGAGTCAATTAGTCACGTCTATAGGTGAATGCGAATGATGTACATTCCCAAGCCAACCTCTTCCCCCAGAAATCAAAACGCTCATTCAAATCAAGCCCATGTTGTTCAAGATAGCAACGCGACCCAATTGAATGTTATCCAAACTTTGCATTTCGGTAACAAATCAATAATCAAATAATTAATCTAAATGATTTGCCCATAATCTCTCTCGACACTTCTAAAACAACAAACGAATTTGAACAGAATGTGGAGCCAAACGTTGAATCAAATGCCAATCAAAATTCTTATTCTACACAAGTAGACCTGCCTACTGTGTGTCGTGTTCCATTTCTACTTCGTCTTTGGCCCAAGAAACACGCCGACCAATTGAAAAAGATGTGGGAAATTTTTAAACAAGTAAAAGTTAACATCCTGCTTCTTGTCAGAGTCCAACAAGTCCCAACTTACGCTAAATTTCATAAGGAATTGTGTACCCAAAAACGACACACTCAAGTGGCCAAAAAAGTCTTCTTGGTGGCCAGTTTGAGTGAAGTCTGTTTTCAATCGATGCCCGTTAAATACAAAGATCATGGTTGCCCCACAATTTCGTGTACAATTGGAGACAAGACGATTAATAAATGCTTGACAGACTTAAGCGTGAGTGTCAATTTCATTCCATACTCTGTGTACGAACAATTAGGCTTAAGTGAGCTCAAATAGCAAAGGTCACGCTTCATTTCGTTGATCGTTAAATTAATATGGCCGTGGAAGAAATTGAGGACATGCTCATTAGAGCAAGGCCATTCATATTCCTCGTTGACTTTATCGTTCTCGAAGCACAACCTGTTACCAACCCTGCTAGTCAAATCCCTTTGATATTAGGTCGACTATTCTTAACCACCTTAAATGCCTTAATCAATTATCGCAATTGTTCGATGAAATTCTCTTGTGGAAACATGACTTTGGATCTTAACATTTTCAATCTTGAAAGCCAATCGAGCGAACCTTGTGACCAAACGTTGGAAGTTAGGTTCATTAACGAAAACTTCCAAAATGAGACGATTGACCTTAACGATGAACACGAGACCGAGTACGAAAAATTGTTTCATGAAATACCCCACGAGATTGAATAGATGCTCCCCTTTGAATCGCTTCCAATTGAGTCAGAATCTCAACCCAGTTCTTTGATCGAGCAACTCCTGAAGTTGGACCTAGCGCCCCTTCCCGATCACCTTATGTATGCATACTTAGGTGATAACAAAACGTTTCCATCATAATTTCTACGACTCTCTCTTGATCAAGAAACTCCTTTACTTTCAATACTTTGAAAAAACAAGGAAGCAATTGGATGGTCGATCACCGATATAAAGGTAGTCCAGCTGTTATGCAACACCGCATTCATTTAATTGACGATGCCAAGCCTGTTCATGACGCACAACGAAGGCTTAACCTTAAAATATAAGTTGCGGTGTGTGATGAAATTTTTAAACTTCTCGAAAATGGAATCATTTACCTAATCTCTGATAATTCATGGGTTAGCCCAATTCACGTTGTACAGAAAAAGTCTGGACTTACCGTTGTCAAGACCAATTCTAATGAACTTGTTCCAACTCGAACTCAAAAGGGTTGGCGTGTTTGCATTGACTATTGAAAACTAAATGCCACAACAAGTAATGATCACTTACTTCTTTCTTTTATTGACCAAATGCTTGAACGTTTAGTTGGACATGAATTCTATTGCTTTCTTGATGGTTATTCCTGCCATAACCAAATTCCAATCGCTTTTGAAGATCAAGAAAAGACAACTATCATATATCCCTTTAGCACTTTTGCTTATTGACGTATGCCTTTTGGTCTTTGTAACGCTCCTGCTACCTTTCAAAGATGCATGGTCCCATCTTTTCTGATATGATCGAACGTTTTCTCGAAGTGTTTATGGACGACTTTTTTATCATTGGAAACTCTTTTTCCGAGTGCTTACACCATTTTGAACTTGTTCTTAAATAATGCAAGGATAAACACTTAATGATAAATTGGAAAAAAATTCACTTTATGGTCACTCAAGGCATAGTCCTTGGACATGTCATTTCAAATAAAGGCATTGAGGTAGATAAAGCGAAAATCGATGTCATTGCAAATCTACCCATTCCCAAATTCATTACAGACGTTCGCTCTTTCCTAGGTCATGCTGGTTTTTATCGACGCTTTTCAAAAGACTTCAGTAAGATTGCTTGAGCACTTATGACTCTTCTTAGAAAAGACGTTCCTTTCGATTTTAACTTTGATTGTATCTCTTCTTTCGAACGTCTCAAAAACGAACTCATTTCTGCTCCTGTAAGTTGCTCATCAAATTGGGATCTTTCATTTGAAATAATGTGTGACGCCTCGAATTTGTAGTTGGTGCTGTCTTAGGATATCTACTACGCTAGAATGAATCTGAACGATGCTCAACTTAATTACACAACCATCGAAAAAAAGCTTCTAGCGGAAGTTTTTGCTCTCGAAAAATTCCCACAATACTTGATAGGGTCACACATTACTATTTATACTGACCACTCTGCTCTTTGATATCTCTTTTCTAAAAAGGACATTATGTCTCGCTTAATTCGTTGGATCCTTTTACTACAAGAATTCGATCTTACAATCAAGGATAAAAAAGGATCGGACAATGTCATAGCCGATCACTTTTCTCGTCTTCCCAATGCACCATCACCTTTACCAATCAATGAAAACTTTCTCGATGAACTACCTCTTTCTATCTCCGTCGATCTGTGTTATACCTACATAGTGAACTACTTAGTCACTGAACAAACTCCGTCATCTTGGTCCAAACAGGACAATTCATGTCCCAAGTGAAATATTTCTACTGAGACAACCCATACTTGTTCAAGTATTGTCCCGACCAAATCATTCGACGTTGCATCCTGGATAATGAAATAGGTAGTGTTCTTTCATTTTGCCACGATCAAGCGTGCAGTGGACATTTCGGTCCTAGAAAACTATGGAAAAGGTGCTTCGGTGTGGTTTCTATTGGCCTTCTCTTTTCAAAGACTCATTCGAATTTTGTAAAACTTCGATCGATGCCAATTTCTTGGAAGAATTTATCGATGAAATATGATGCATGTAAACCTCATACTTACGATCGAAATTTTGATGTTTGGAGTATCGACTTTAAGGGACCTTTTCCTAATTCTTTTGGAAATCTATATCTTCTTCTCGCTGTTGATTACGTCTCAAAATGGGTCAAAGCCGTTCCGTGTAAAACCAATGACCATAAAATTGTTGTGAAATTCCTTAAAGAATACATCCTTTTGAGGTTCGACACATCTCGCAAAATAATCAATGATAATGACACCCATTTTTGCAATCGTTCTTTTGAAAATTTAATGAAGAAATACTCAATAACCTGCTAGTTATCCACTCCATATCATTCTCAAACTTATGGCGAAGTTGAACTTTCAAATCTTCAAATAAAATAAATCTTGGAGAAAACAGTTAACAAAAATAAAAAAGATTGGTCCCAGAAATTGACGGACACGCTTTGGGCGTACCGTAATGCTTTTAGAACTAATCTTGGGATATCCCATTTCGTTTAGTTTATGGGAAAGCTTGCCATTTACCAAATGAAATCGAACACAAAACATTGTAGGCAATAAAGAACTTAAACATTGATCTCGAGAAAGCTAGTGAAAACAGAAAATTGCAAACCAACGAACTAAAAGAGATTAGGAACGACGCATATGAAACGAGAAAATTTATAAAGAACAAAAGTTTTTCATGTTAAGTTAATCCTAGGAAAACCATTTTCACCAAATCAGAAAGTTCTTTTATATAACTCTAGACTTCACTTATTCCCTAGGAAACTAAAATCAAGATGGATCGGACCATTTGTGGTACAAATTGTTTTTCCATACGGTGCTATAGAAATACAAAACCCCAGGGATGGATCGATTTTCAAAGTGTGAAGACCCGACTTTTTCTCCACAAAAAGTCGTATCATCCTTAAGAAAGAAAGGGATAGAAACGAGAAAAGAAAGAAGAGAAAGAAGAAACAACAACAGAATCTCAACAGCGGAACGAATAAATTATACTAATAACATAAATATTACATAGTATACAACAATTATCAGAGTTACACAGACAATACAACACATACTAGACAGTTATAAACACCTGTCTAGTTATTACAACTCAATACACAATAAAGAAAACACTCAGAGATACCAACACATCGGAAAACTATATATTTATACGCAGAAGCCTCCTGCTCCATTGCTCCTCCATAATTCGTCAAAGCTAACCTGAATCCCTTGGCTACTCGTAAAAATTTGAGTACCCAAGAGTTTGAGAAAAACAGAAATAAACTCCGGGTCAGACATGGATCTGGTGTGAGTAATAGGTTAAAGTTGCTTAACTTTTGAAAAACCTTTGAAAAGAAAGGGTATCACGTAAGACTTCCCACACATAAACATGAAAAAGTTTTTACCTTACACTAACCAAAACATTTGATAGAAAATCCAGTGATATTATAATAGTGTCTAGGGTTTTCAAGTAAAATACAAAAATAGCTGGAATGCTTACATCTCACGTTCCAACATAGTTGGGCACAACTAATACATACAACACTTATCGGATTTTGGATTCCATACAATGGCAGGGCTACCGGGGTACCTCCCGTCAAAGTACGTGGCCTAGATCACCGTATCGAGGAGTACGCCCGCTCCCTTGCAGTTGTGATCAGTAACCGCAACACTAAGCCAAAATAAAGGGACATCTAGACAGGGGTAGATCTCGTCCTACTTGGGCATGACCCACTTAGCCTTGCTGCACCTCCCCTGTTTTAGCCATTCCTGGTTGATGAGGCTTAAGGCTACGATTACCTTTATAGGACATATCACTTAGAATGCTCATCGTCCACTTGACGATGTTCTGAAAGCATTCAATCCATACAAGTTCATTCCGGGTTCGAACGAAACCGAAGGCATTATCTCGTTACACTCATTTTGGAATCACCCTCAGAGTTAACGACGATAGCCCTTGCACTCTGAATCTTCATCTTCACTTCAGATTCACAACCTATTGTTACTTTGGATCGATGTGGTTTTCGGATATCCAAATGTTGAAACCCGATCCCGGTCTCCTCGAAATCCAAACGTGTCTTTTAAGTCCAAGTTGTTTTAGAGTTTAAACAATTTCAATTATCTATATACACACAGATAGATAACTCACATCACAAAAGATAATCAACATTATCATCATCAATAGATAATTCATATCAGCATCACAATGCAACCAATGCATCCATATCATATAACAATACTCATCTCATAGCTGAGATTACAAACCATACATGGCAACCAATATCAATCATTCATACATAAGCAATGATCTAATGATCACACCATCTATAATTAATTTAAAATGAATTAAATTAATTACTTAATCTCTAATTAATTTAAAATGAATTAAATTAATTACTTCATCATTAATATCCCGCTTAACTTAACCATTAATTGATTACAAATCGATTAATTAATCACCATCCTATTATTCGTTTCAATTAATCATTACCGATTAACAATTCCCTAATTACAATAAGCAATTAGCCTTTAATATTAATTACACAAGTTAATCATACTTAACTCTTTGCAAATAATTAACTTGTAATTACTTAATCAATTAATTAACAAAAATTAATTACATTAATCCTTTATTAATTAATTACTTCATTTATTGATTATTCCTTAATTAATCAATTTTAAATTACATCATTAATTTTATTAATTAATGATTTCTAATTACATTTAATCAATCTCTCTATATAAATTAATTATATTAAGTAATTAATCTATAATTAAACCTCACATATATCAATCACCCTTGATTAATAATAATCCAGTAATTAACTACCCTTAATTACTCATTCCATAAATTAATTACTCTTAATTAATTATCTCCATTAATCTCTTGATTAATTTCAAAGTAATTTTGATGTAAATTACTTCCATAAATAAACATCTTCAATTACATCCAGTAATTATCAATAAATTACTTCCTTAAGTAATTACAATCCCATTAATTACATAAAGTAATTATTCAAATCATCAAATGTTTAAATTAATTAATCCAAACAAATCACATTAACCCAATTAATTACATTAAGTAACTAATACATTAATTACTTTTATCAAGTAAGTAAACATAAACAAATGATTATTATTAATTGATTAATCTAATTAATTATTAAAAATTAATCATATTAATTAATTGTTAAATAATCTTAAGTTAATGACCTTCATTAACATTTCTTAATTACTTTACTTAAGAAATTAACTTAGATTAATCATTATTAATTACAAATTAATTAATATTTAATTACAATTTAATTAATCTCTAATTATTGATTAATCAAGTGTTAATTACAATCTTAATTAATCCTTAATCACCTGATTAATTAATTCTTTAATCATTAATTTAAAATTTAATTAACAATCCTTAATCATAGATTAATTAAACTTAATTAATTAATATTAAGTCTTAATTAATTAATTTAAAAATTCTTAATTACTGAATTAATCATCCATATTATTAATTAATTAAATAATTAATTATCCATTTAAATTAACTTAATAATTTAAATTAATCCAAGTTCTTAAATTTCTAACTTAATTTAATAAAACATTTCTTACTTATATAAAGTATTTAAAAACACTTTGTTTCAAAATTACTTTAAATTTCACTTTAAATTTCATTTTAAATTTAAGATTTAAAATGAATACAATTTATTTAAACAAGGTTTAAAAACAATTTAAAACCATTTTATCTCCTGTGTTTAAGAATAACCATTTTATAATATAAGTTTACAAGAATATAAAACAAATTCACTTTAACATTCCAAGTTATTTCTTCAAAACAAATTCAATTTAAAAATTTCTTTTAATTTCAAATCTGAAATACAAATTTTAAATCTTCATTCCAGATTTAGCTTAAATTTTTAAAAGCTTTTCTTACATTACAAATCTTCATTTTAAAATTTAAATCATTTAACCATTTAAAATAATTAAACAATTTAAAAACTCATTTTATTTTTTTAAAAAAACTGAAGCTTAAATTTAATTCCAGATTTTAAAACCAAATTTAAACTCACTTTAAATTTCTAAATTAAAATTTTAAATTCCATTTCAAACGACTCAGGCCAACCAAACAACAACCCTAACATCACCTACTCGAATTCAAGATCGAGACCCAATTGCCAAACCTGGAACAAAACAGAACCCACAATCCAAACCTGTTAACGGCCTCATCCACGCGCCACTGGCCATGGTTGACTCTGCAACTCCGGCGACGACTTCGTCAATCCTCCAACCTCCATTCCCTAAAACCCCAAGTAACTCGATCCACCAAGAAGATCAAATTCAAGCAAAATTTATAACCCAGTAAAAACTAGGGTTCAAAACTTTAAATCCAAATCACAACATCAAAAATGAATTGCAACCCAAACCAATAATTTTCTCAGCATCCCTAATTACTTCACCATCTCCAGAAGCAATTTCAACCCAATCGAACACAAATATCATCAATGCTAACCATAAAGGTGAAATACAGTGAAGTTTGAACTGCTCTTTGGTTCAAACATTATAAATTGTAATTTTAGATTTAATATTCTTGAATTTGCATGATGTTTTGGTTTATAATCCTAAAACATAAATTCATATAATTTGAATTTTCACTTATACTTATTTTACTCTGTTATTCATGGTTTTCCAGTGAGCTTCAAAATTTATTTTTACTTAAAACAAATTTTAAATTTTAATTTATAATGAAACAACCAACTTTGGTTTAGAACTTAAATCCTAGCAAAGCCTAGATCAAAATGAAATCAATTTTGTTTAGATATCTAGTTTTGAAAATATAAACTATCCATTTACAGGTTGTACTATCAGACACATATTCATGCAATCACATATATATATAGAAATGCACTTAAAACATTACACATAACCATACAGATTTACAGATATGAACATGCAACAAGATTGTTATACTTAAGCTTTTAAATTAAAAAGTTACTCACCATTTAAATCCTGATGAGCAGAGCATGATTATTTTGAACATGCAGAACATCTTTTGCAACTTGCTTGAAAATGACATTCAGGATTTCTTCCTTTCCAGATTGAATAAGATGCAAACTTCAGATTACAGGTTGAAGATGATGAATGTAGGCTTTTCTTGATTTTCCAGTTTTTAGAAGAGATGAATGCAGATTTTCTTGCTTTGTTTGTTGCATGCAGGTTTGTTTGCATTATTTCCAGATTTTGAAAAATGAATGCAGGTTGCTTGCTTTTTGAAAATGAGTTTCAGGGATTTTATTTTGCATGATGTTTTGAAGATGGTTTGCATGCTGGGAAAAAAATGTTTTACAAGTTTGCTTTTTGAAGAGGGGAATGCAGGTATGAGGATGAAAAGTTTGATTTAAATATGAAATGCATAAAAATGCTACTGATTTTTTTGAAGGAGGAAAAAGTTTCTGCATTCTTTTCAAATTTGGTTTTTGAAGATTGTTTAAAGTGGATGTTTCAGCTGGAAGAATTTTCTTAGTTTTAGAATTGAAAATGAAGAAAGAAAAAGAAATGGAAGATGGCAAATGTTTTTATAACTACATTTATGATTTATTTAAAATCAAAGAAAATAAAAATTTAAATAATGACACTTGTCTTGTATTTTAACACTTGTCATTTTAAAATGATATTTAGATTACATTTGTTATATTAGAACCAAAGATGTTTACACGTGTATCTTTTAATTAATTAATATTTTTAATTAAGTGTTAATGAAAGTTTAAACTTAATTAATTAGTTTTTAATACTTAGTTATTGTGAAGACCCAAAAATTTTGAGATAATAATAATTTTGAAATGAAAAAAGATATATATGTTAAATTGGTTAACAGAAAATAGTTAAAGAATAAAATAATTTGAAAATAAAAGTCAAGAAGGAATGAGATAAACAAGTAAGGGAATGATTATTCTAATAGATAATAATGAAAAAATAATAATAACTAAAGAATGAATTTTAAATTCAAATGTCTCATGAATATTATGTATACATGTAGCCAGAAGAAAAATTTATAGAGTGATAAAAATAACTTCTCTTGGTAATTAAAATGCAAGAAAACCAGTTAAGCAATATTTATGAGTATGAATGCATTTTTAAAAATAAATCAAGAGAGAAACAAATGATAAGATATGATAGCTAGAAATCAAACTTACAAAAAGAAATAGGAGAAACAACTCGGGTGCAACAAAATGCACTATAAAATTGAGTCACATGAGAATAATGTGCAGGCAAATCATGTAAATAACATGTGCACAGAAAAGCAGTGAAGTAACTGCTTTTACCAGAAATAGAAATTAAAAGAAAATGGCACATTTAGCCATAACTACACACACACAATTCTCTGAGTGATGCAAGGATAAAATGGGTTTTTCCTCTAGTAAAACCCTAGTTAAATGATTTAAATCAAAGGGGAAAGCAGAGGTTTTCTATAAGGGAAAACAGAAACATATTTCAAAAAAAAGAAGAGAAGAGCTCACACTGTTTTCAAGCCTAAGCATTCTCGGGGAAAAGAAGAGGAAGGTGAGCGATAATCACTTATGAGATTTGAGGAATTAAGACCCATGCTAAGGGCAGCCAATTTATTTTTCTTATATAAATAAAAATTATAATATGGTTTTCTGTTTGATGAAATTTTTCTGAATGAATGTTTGTTGATCATGGATGGTTTTTTTTTTTTTGCTGAGACTTTAATTTATTTTGGTCTGTTAAGATGGTTTTGATTTTTGCTTTGAAATATATTTGATTTAACACTTACCTTGATCACGGAAATGGAATTTTATAATCCAGTTTTTTTATATAAGAGAATGAGTTAAACATTTTACTGAGAAATAGGGTATTAAAGGAATAAATGAAGTTGGCAGTGTGAATAAGGAGTTTCATGCTCATGTCTAGTTCATTCAAAAATTGATATGAGAAAAGCAATATTATATATGTGTTGATTTGTTCATATCATAAGTAAATATGTTTTATGGGTTTTTCTTAAAAACCATACCCTATGTTCACAGTAAAATAAATGAAATATTTATTTATGTTTTCACCAGATTTATGAAAGGCCTGGAATCTTTCTAGAAATAATTATTCATGCAATTTTCAGAAAATATGAATAAATAATATAACCTTTAATGGGATGTGATGTTTTGTATGAATAATTGCTATGTCTGGTTAAACAATTCCTGAGTGAGTTTCATACTTTTGATTTATGGAAAGAAGAGATGAACATAAAACATTTCCAAGAATTAATAAAATTCCTCAGAAAGTAAATGAGTATGGTCTCTAAATTATGAAATAATTTAGGGGAAATGCCTTGATCTGCTCATCATCAGGTGGATGGTGGGTATGTGCATGACTTGTTTAAGTCCTGTAGGCCTCTGTGTAAAGGGTTAACAGAATTGAGCCCCTTTACAATGCACAGATGGTGTTCAATGGCAAGGAGTCAGACCAAACAAAAATGTAAAAATGAGATTGAAAAATCAAGCTATGGAAATTAGGAGCTAATCCATATGAGCATGTACATGAATGTCTGAATGAAGTGAATGGATGAATGTTTGAGTGTTTGATTGGTAAATAAACTTAAATATGCTCAGATTTTAGTATGAACTAGTATATCATTAAACAAATATGTTCTCTGTGCAGTTTTAAGAATCTACAAAATATTTTAATATTTGATTTCACCCATACCAGAATTTATTTCTGACCCTATTTTTCGCTTTGCAATATTTTGGGTGTCTCATTTTTATTGAGGCAGCTCTAAATGTTGCTGCTGGAAAAGAAGCATGAGAAATTTGCTTGCATGGATATTTGAAGATTTACTTGAATTTTGAATGCTTAAGGAAAAAAAATGGCAGAAATATTGTAATGAATAAGCTAGGCAAAACTCTATTATGTTCTAAGTATTTCCAGAGTTGATGTTTGTTTGTTTTTCTGTGTAAAGACTATGTAAAAGCTTAAGTATTATATGTGTGACTATGAGTTTCTGTTTTAACCAACTGATCTGGATATTCTTTGGTGAAGTATGATATTGGAAATTATGCCATATAATTTGATATGTGAACATACTTTTCTTGGCAATATCTGATGAACTTCTGATTGCAAAGTAGAAATAGTTTTAGAAAAAGTATTAATAAATCCGTTAAGTGTTGAAAGGAAGCTGAGCTGGGCTAACCAGTAGAGCATGATCATGACTTGTAATTGATATAAGTAGATGTCAAGCTCAAAAACAAAGCCTATAAATTCTTAATCTGGCATTTAATTTTCCAGTAGGGATTGTATTGCTTTGTGTAGTAAGTTCATATGTATGTTTGGTACTTGTAGGCTTCACTGCAACTATACTTAACAAATCTCATTTTTTAAATACATGACACAAGCCTGGTTGCATCTGACCATGATCAACCAAAGGTAGTCCAAAGTAACATGTAGTCTTGTTGTAATGAGCATGTCTATCACTCCACAACACATTAATCACCATCATTTGTTATTTTCTTAAGGGAATATCAGTGGCCTGCATATTATGTTCATCTGAGAATTATGTATTGGTCTGATATTGACATTGCTTTAATTAAACAGTTTTCATGAAAATGATAAACTTTCATTTGGAAGGTTAGACTAAGTTTGCAATTAGTTTACTTACACAGTTTTATCTGTTGACCTTTTAATCTAGTAATCCCACAATTTGTTCTTATGGTCACTACAATCTTTATAAATCAGATCATGAGCATTGTACCTGACATAAAATTGTTGAATTTAAAAGTAAAGAACTCCGGGCTAAACAAATATGTATGAGTTGATCTAACACCCTGTATTAATCAAAAATATTTAGTATCAAATCCTTAAATTCTATGGATCAAATAAATAGGTTATAAATTAAGAAATTAATTAATCTGAGTTATAGAACAAGCTGAGAAATTAGACAATAAAAAAGTATGTGGTCATTTTGAATAGAATTTAAATCAAGCCTGAGTTCAAAAAAAAAAGGGGGGGGGGTTAATAAAATGGCTATGTGACACAAAAAATCTCTCAAATGTGAGAAATATTGTGTGATTGAGTTTCTTTGCTATTTTTAATTACTCTGGTAAGCAAAGAATCATTTATATATCTTCACATATATAAATGACATGATTTGAATGATATACTGATATTTCTATATTGGTAAAAATTATGGATCTTGGAAGAATGAATTAAAAGAAGTGATTACTTGAAAAAAACTTACTAAAAATAAATGATAAGAGAAGTGGATCACTTCAGTTGGTATCAGAGCTATGTTGCTAAAACATAGCATATGCATATATAATATCCAGTCTTCTTATATGGATAAAATTCAATATATATATATATATATATATATAAAAACATTCATAGTAGGAATAAATTGATAAAATAATTAAATTAGAAGCAAGACTAACTAGCTGTGCAATTGAATAGTGAACCATGGTAGGAAGACCACCAAGCACTGGAGCAGGACCCTTTAATGCAACACCATTGATTAATTTGCAAGATTTGGTGAGGGCATTTAGGGAAGGAGTAGTGCAGAGGGAAGAAAATTCACATGAGGAATTAGCTAAGCTATTGAAGACATTCTCAAATTTATGGGGCAAGGATTTTGAAGGCACTGAAGGAGTTATGGGTGTGCAAACATGGTTGAGAACCTTGGAAAGGATATTTGCGGATATGAAAATTAATGATCAAAGGAAGAGGCAAATAGCTTCAAGAAGGCTCAAAGGAGCAGCACTAGATTGGTGGGAGGTGATCATCACAGGAAGGCCGAAAAATGAGATAACATGGGATCAATTTAAGGAGATGCTTGAGGCTAGATTTGTCCCAGCAACAGCTAAGGCCACACTGCTTGAGGAATTCATAAGATTGAGACAAGGACAAATGAGTGTAACTAAATACACTCAAAAATTTGAGAGCTTATCTAAGTATGGAACCATGCTCATAGGGAATGAGGAATTAAAGAATTCAAGGTTTATTCAAGGACTTAATGCTAAACTGAGTAGAGCAATGTTACCATACGAGGATAAAACATTTGATCAAGTCATAGATCTTACTCTTTCTTTTGAACAACTTGACGATGCAAGGGAAAAATTCAGGAACATGAGGGATAATAATCAAAAGAAAGGAAAAAAATAGAGCACATCCTTATGACAAAAAGAATGTAGATAAGAAAGTTGAAGGAGCAACCACTGGGGAAGTTAAGAAGAAAGTTACTTGCTACAACTGTGGCAAGGAAGGACACATGAGCAATAGGTGTCAAGCAGCTAAGAAAGCACCCTTCAGCTATTATAGCTGTGGGAAAGAAGGTCATATTAAGAGGAACTGCCCAGAGTTCAAGAAAGGAGCAAAGGTAGGAGCATTGGAAGCCAAAGCAAAGGCCAGTGCAGTGGGAAACTCTGGATAATTGGAAGGTATACTTCTAATTAAAAATTACCCAATCACAGTTATATATGACACTGGAGCCACACATTCTTTAATCTCACAAGACATAGTGGATAAATTAGCTCTCACGTATAATATAGTTGAAAAACCCTTGTTTATTCAAAGTCCCCTAGGTAGCTCTTGTCTGCTAGGATTAAAATGTTTGGGAGTAGAATTAAACATAGGTGGAAATATGTTTAAATCTGACTTGTTTGTGTTAAAATATCCTGGAATAGGAATTATTCTAGGAGTAGATTGGTTGAGTAAATTCAAAGCAATTTTGAATTTAGAAAATTTTACTATTTCCTTGAAAATAGAAAATGGTAAAAATATTTTAGTCATGAGTGAAATAGCTAAAACAAATTGCCTTAGTCAAATATGGAGCATGACTGAAAAAGAGTTGACTTTAGAAGACATAAAAGTGATAAATGAATATCTAGATGTTTTTGGAGAGGTTATAGGAGTTCCAGAAAATAGACCAGTTAAATTCCAAATAAGGTTAGTTCCAGGATCTAGTCCTATCATCAAGAAGCCTACCAGAATGGGTCCAAAGGAGTTAGTAGAATTAAAACAACAGTTGGAGGAATTGGAACATAAAGGTTTTATAAGGCCTAGTAGTTCAAACTGGGGTTCTCCAGTGGTGTTTGTGAAGAAGCATGATGGTACAATGAGAATGTGCATTGATTACAGAGAATTAAACAAAGTTACCATCAAGAACAAATATCCACTCCCCAGAATTGATGATTTACTTGATCAATTAAATGGAGCAAAGATCTTTTCAAGGCTAGACTTAGCCTCTGGGTTTCACCAGATGAAAGTAGAAGAGGAGAGTATTAGGTACACTGCTTTCAACACAAGGTATGGGCTATATGAATTTTTGGTGATGCCTTTTGGATTGACAAATGCACCATCCTATTTTGTAGATTTAATGAATAGGACATTTATAGATTTTCTAAAAAAATTTGTGGTTGTTTTTATTGATGATATATTGGTGTATTCAAAATCAGAAGAGGAGCATGCAAGGCATTTGCATCTGGTTTTGTCAAGACTAAGAGCACATAATTTAAAGGCAAAATTTAATAAGTGAACATTTTGGCAAAATGAAGTTAAATTTTTGGGACATATTATATCTCAACAAGGAATTAGAGTAGATCCAAACAAGGTCATGGCAGTTCAATTATGGAGCAGGCCCAAATCAGTGACTGAGGTGAGATCATTTTTGGGAAGGGCAGGCTACTATAGAAGGTTTATAAAATACTTTGCAAGAATAGCCATCCCTTTGACCAAGTTGACTAGAAAGGAGCAACCCTATGTGTGGACAGAAAAATGTGAACAAGCCTTTGCATCACTGAAGAAAGCACTGATGGAAGCTCTAGTCTTGCAAGTTCCAGAGGGTAATGAAGGGTTAGTGGTTTATACAGATCCTAGTGGATCTGGATTAGGGGCAGTGCACATGCAACATGGTAGAGTCATAGCATATGCATCAAGGCAACTCAAGCCAAATGAAACTAGGTATGCTACACATGACTTAGAACTAGCTGCTGTAGTATATGCATTGAAGAGACACTACTTATTAGGTGCTAAGTTTGAATTGTTTACAGACCATAAGTTACTTAAATATTTGTTTTCCCAAAAATACTTGAACATGAGGCAACATAGGTGGGTAGAATTTCTAGCTGCCTATGATCTTGATATATTGTATACCCCTGGAAAAGCAAACAAAGTGGCAGATGCATTGAGTAGGCATCAAGCAAGATTGGCAAGCTTAATGATGACTGAATTCAAGGATTTAACAATCCACAGTGAAGTGGAAATAAAAGAAGAAATTGGTGTATCAGATAAGGCACACAGTGATATGATTGAATATGGTAAATTAAGCCTCATTTCTTTAAGGTCAGCTCTGATTGATAAAATAGGACAAATGCAGAATCAAGACACAAATTTAAAGGAAAAGAAGGATATGATATCACAAGGTATGACAGTGGAAAATTATGAAGTAGATGATAAAGGCTACTTAAGGAAAAATGGGAAGCTCTGCATACCAAGTGTGGAGGAACTGAAGCAAGAAATTATGGATGAGCATCACAAAACAAAATATACTATACACCCAGGTGGTACAAAAATGTACCATGATCTCAAGAGGAATTACTGGTCGCTAGGGATGAAAGGAGCAGTGGCAAAATATGTGGCAAATTGCTTAACATGCCAACAAGTTAAGGCAGATTATCAAAGACCCTCAGGCCTACTGCAACCCCTAGAAGTGCCTACGTGGAAGTGGGAAAGCATATCAATGGATTTTGTGGATGGTTTGCTAAGAACAAGAAGAGGCAATGATAGTATTTGGGTAGTGGTTGATAGGCTCACAAAGACAGCACACTTCGTTCCAATAAACAGAAATGCTCACAAACTAGCTCAACTATTTGTAAAGGAAATAGTGAGATTGCATGGTATTCCCAAGACTATCATTAGTGATAAAGACACCTTGTTTACCTCAAGGTTTTAGGGTAGCTTTCAAGAAGCTATGGGGATAGAACTAAGCCTAAGCACAGCCTACCACCCACAAACTGATGGGCAAACTGAGATTGTTAATAAGGTGTTAGAGGATTTGCTTAGAGCATGTATACTTGATTTTGGAGGCAACTAGGAGGATCATCTCTATTTGGCTGAATTTGCTTATAACAATAGTTACCAATCCACTATAGGTATGGCTCCATTTGAGGCTTTGTATGGAAAGCCTTGCGTATCTCCTGCATGTTGGATGGAGGTAGGTGAAAAAGTGTTGCTTGGACCAGAGCATGTGAAGGAAACTTCTGCAAGAATTGAATTAGTAAGGCAAAGAATGAAGGCAGCACAAGAAAGACAGAAAGCATATGCAGATAAAAGGAGGAGGCCAGTAGAATTTGAGTTGGGAAATTATGTATTTCTCAAAGTTTCACCAATGAGGAAAATACTGAGATTTGGCAAAGCAGGGAAATTGTCACCAAGGTATATAGGACCATATGAAATTGTTCAAAGAATAGGGACTTTGGCTTATAGGTTGAAGCTGCCAGAGGAATTGAGTAACATACATGATGTATTTCATGTATCTCAATTGAGAAGGTGGGTGCATGATAAGGATACTATTCTTGAATCTCCTACACGTGTTGAAATTCAAGAAAATCTGGTTTATAAGAAGAAACCAGTAGGCATTGTGGCTAGAGAAGAAAAGAAATTAAGAAATAAAATAATTAAATTGGTTAAAATCCAATGGTGTTTAGATGGAAATGATTGCACTTGGGAGGCCGAAGATAGGATGAAGGATAAATATCCTAATCTATTTTTTGCATAAAGGTATGACTGAAATCATAATAAATTTAAATATTATTATTTATATGTTTGATTAGTTTTAGATGTATAAGTTTTGAATTGATGAGATGAAATTAGGTTTTTGTACAGATATATATATATATATATATATATATATATATATATTCATAATTGTGGGACATAATTCCTTTTCGGAGGAGAGTATGTGAAGACCCAAAATTTTTGAGATAAAAATAATTTTGAAATGAAAAATGATATATATGTTAAATTGGTTAACAGAAAATAGTTAAAGAATAAAATAATTTGAAAATAAAAGTCAAGAAGGATTGAGATAAACAAGTAAGGGAATAATTGTTCCAATAGGTAATAATGAAAAAAATAATAACTAAAGAATGAACGAATTTTAAATTCACATGTCTCATGAATATTATGTATACATGTAGCCAGAAGAAAAATTTGTAGAGTGATAAAAATAACTGCTCTTGGTAATTAAAATGCATGAAAACCAGTTAAGCAATATTTATGAGTATGAATGCATTTTTGAAAAATAAATCAACAGAGAAACAAATGATAAGATATGATAGCTAGAAATCAAACTTACAAAAAGAAATAAGAGAAACAACTCGGGTGCAACAAAATGCACTATAAAATGAGTCACATGAGATAATGTGCAGGCAAATCATGTAAATAACATGTGCACAAAAAAGCAGTGAAGTAACTTCTTTTACCAGAAATAGAAATTAAAAGAAAACGACACATTTAGCCATAACTACACACACATAATTCTCTGAGTGATGTGAGGATAAAATGGGGTTTTCCTCTAGTAAAACCCTAGTTAAATGATTTAAATCAAAGGGGGAAGCAGCGGTTTTCTCTGAGGGAAAACAGAAACATATTTCAAAAAAAAAAAAGAGCTCACACTGTTTTCAAGCCTAAGTATTCTCGGGGAAAAGAAGAGGAAGGTGAGTGATAATCACTTATGAGATTTGAGGCATTAAGACCCATGCTAAGGGCAGCCAAGTTATTTTTCTTATATAAATAAAAATTATAATATGGTTTTCTGTTTGATGATATTTTTCTGAATGAATGTTTGTTCATCATGGATGGTTTTTTTTTTGGCTGAGACTTTAATTTATTTTGGTCTGTTAAGATGGTTTTGATTTTTGCTTTGAAATATATTTGATTTAACACTTACCTTGATCACAGAAATGGAATTTTATAATCCAGTTTTTTTTATAAGAGAATGAGTTAAACATTTTACTGAGAAATAGGGTATTAAAGGAATAAATGAAGTAGGCAGTGTGAATAAGGAGTTTCATGCTCATGTCTAGTTGATTCAAAAATTGATATGAGCAAAGCAATATTATATATGATCTGATTTGTTCAGATCATAAGTCAGTATGTTTTATGGGTTTTTCTTAAAAACCATACCCTATGTTCACAGTAAAATAAATGAAATATTTATTTATGTTTTCACCAGATTTATGAAAGGCCTGGAATATTTCTAGAAATAATTATTCATGCAAGTTTCAGAAACTATGAATAAATAATATAACCTTTAATGGGATGTGATGTTTGTATGAATAATTTCTATGTCTGGTTAAACAATTCCTGAGTGAGTTTCATACTTTTGATTTAATAGAAAGAAGAGATGAACATAAAGCATTTCCAAGAATTAATAAAATTCCTCAGAAAGTAAATGAGTATGGTCTCTAAATTATGAAATAATTTAGGAGAAATGCCTTGATCTGCTCATCATCAGGTGGATGGTGGGTATGTGCATGACTTGTTTAAGTCCTGTAGGCCTTTGTGTAAAGGGTTAACAGAATTGGGCCCCTTTATAATGCACACACAGTGTTCAATGGCAAGGATTCAGACCAAACAAAAATGTAAAAATGAGATTGAAAAATCAAGCTATGGAAATTAGGAGCTAATCCATAGGAGCATGTACATGAATGTCTGAATGAAGCGAATGGATGAATGTTTGAGTGTTTGATTGGTAAATAAACTTAAATATGCTCCGATTTCAGTATGAACTAGTATATCATTAAACAAATTTGTTCTCTGTGCAGTTTTAAGAATCTACAAAATATTTTAATATTTGATTTCACTCATACCAGAATTTATTTCTGACCCTATTTATTGCTTTGCAGTATTTGGGGTGTCTCATTTTTATTGAGGCAGCTCTAAATGTTGCTGCAGGAAAAGAAGCATGAGAAATTTGCTTGCATGGATATTTGAAGATTTACTTGAATTTTGAATGCTTAAGGAAAAAAAATGGCAGAAATATTGTAATGAATAAGCTAGGCAAAACTCTATTATGTTCTAAGTATTTCCAGAGTTGATGTTTGTTTGTTTTTCTGTGTAAAGACTATGTAAAAGCTGAAGTATTATATGTGTGACTGTGAGTTTCTATTTTAAGCAACTGATCTGGATATTCTCCGGTGAAGTATGATATAGGAAATTATGACATATAATTTGATATGTGAACATATTTTTCTTGGCAATATCTGATGAACTTCTGATTGCAAAGTAGAAATAGTTTTAAAAAAAGTATGTAATAAATCTGTTAAGTGTTGAAAGGAAGCTGAACTGGGCTAACCAGTAGAGCATGATCATGACTTGTAATTGATATAAGTAGATGTCAAGCTCAAAAACAAAGCCTATAAATTCTTAATCTGGGCATTTAATTTTCCAGTAGGGATTTGTATTGCTTGTGTAGTAAGTTCATATGTATGTTTGGTACTTGTAGGCTTCACTGCAACTATACTTAACAAATCTCATTATTTAAATACATGACACAAGCCTGGTTGCATCTGACCATGATCAACCAAAGGTAGTCCAAAGTAACATGTAGTCTTGTTGTAATGAGCATGTCTATCACTCCACAACACATTAATCACCATCATTTGTTATTTTCTTAAGGGAATATTAGTGGCCAACATATTATGTTCATCTGAGAATTATGTATTGGTCTGATATTGACATTGCTTTAATTAAACAGTTTTCATGAAAATGCTAAACTTTCATTTGGAAGGTTAGACTAAGTTTGCAATTAGTTTACTTACACTGTTTTATCTGTTGACCTTTTGATCTAGTAATGCCATAATTTATTCTTATGGTTACTACAATCTTCATAAATCAGATCATGAGTATTTTACCTGACATAAAATTATTGAATTTAAAAGTAAAGAACTCCGGGCTAAACAAATATGTATGAGTTGATCTAACACCCTGCATCAATCAAAAATATTTAGTATCAAATCCTTAAATTCTATGGATCAAATAAATAGGTTGTAAATTCAGAAATGAATTAATCTGCGTTATAGAACAAGCTAAGAAATTAGACAATAAAACAGTATGTGGTCATTTTGAATAGAATTTAAATCAAGCCTGAGTTCAAAAAAGGGGGGGGGGGGGGAGGGGAGGGAATTGATAAAATGGCTATGTGACATAAAAAATCTCTCAAATGTGAGAAATATTGTGTGATTGAGTTTCTTTGCTACTTTTAATTACCCTGATAAGTCTTCACACATATAAATGACATGATTTGAATGATATACTGATATTTCTATATTGGTAAAAATTATGGATCTTGGGAGAATGAATTAAAAGAAGTGATTACTTAAAAAAAAATCACTAAAAATAAATGAGAAGAGAAGTGGATCACTTCAGTTATGTATAGAAAATTTTAAAGAAAACAAAACCAAGTATTATTATAAATAAAAACAATATACAAATTAATCATTTGAAAATAATATTTTAAATCATTTAAAATAAATTTATACAAGAGATTGTAACTTATTTGTTATTTAAATAAATAAATGTTTCATTTATAAGTTGTATTTTAAACTTCATATCTAATTTACAAATCATATTTATTATTCAATATTTTAAAAAGAAATAAAACAAACATTTTTATAACTTATTTTAGTATTTAAACTTAAGTCAAAATATATTTTAAACACATAAAACATTTATCTTATATATATATTTAAAAATCATATAATTATTTATAAAAATAGTTTTGAAAAGCTTAAATAAAAAATAAATCATAGTTTCTCAATTTCAAAATATTATAATTAGAAAATTTGCTTTATCAATTAAATTTAAAAAACCAACTTATCTATTTAAAATAGTTTATTAGCTTATTAAAAATAAATTTACTAATTAATTATTTATTAAAGAAGATTATTGAATCAATTCAAATTTATTAACAATAAATTATCAAATCAATTTAATTTTAAACATAGATTATTAAATTTATATTGCCATAAATTCCGGGATATCACAATCCTCCCCTTTAAAAGAATTTCGTCCCGGAAATTTAAAACAAAGGTAATTTAATAATCTTATTAAAGATTTAATTTTAAAACATAGCATATGTTAATCATATGCCAACAACCATAGCAATCAATTCACACAATCAAAACAAATCTAACTATCCAGAAAAATTCTGAATAGAACTTCTACGAGTTTCCCCGGTATAAATATCGGAATACTCGCTCTATAGAATCCCAACAATCAATACTACTAGGCTATAGAGTTCCTATTCATCTATATCTACAACTCTAAACAAGATATCAGACTACAAACGAGTCTGACTCAACACCCAAACCTCCCGAACTGATGGTTCCCAAAACCAGAGATAGATCATACACGACTCCCTCAGAGATACGTGAAACACATCGAATCCCAGTTATCCAAACTGGCAATTCAACTCTGAAGTCCAAACACTTATCCAGCCAAAACAGAGAAAAGATCCAAACATCACGGAGCTAGCTTCACAAACTTACCAAAACTTATAGCTCCTTGGATCAGAGAAAAATCTTAATACAAAACCAAATCTCCGACTCCAGAATCCAAATTCCTCTATCTCTTATCCATAAAATTCTTCGGACGATCTTGGGCTGCCAACATCCCTCCTGATCAGCTCAACTCTTGCTGATTCCACTAGAAACAGACTGGATCAAAACAACCCAACACCATGATCTCCTCAAGATCAATCCAAAACCAAAAACACAATTCTACTCCATAAACAACAGAAGACAGAACAAACTTCTCGTTATCCGGAAAAGAAAAACAGATGCACCCCCAAACTACTTCCGCTGCACAACTCCGATCCAAAGTAGAAGAAAATGCTGATGAATAACACGAGCACAAACTGGACAACACATCCCAGAAATATGGTTCAACAGATCCATAAAGAAAACTCAGAATTTCCTCCGAAACCTGAGTTGCTTCACCAACTCTACCTCAAGGAACCATCCTTCTACTAACTGAACCACCGGAAATCCTGGAATACTAGCCGATAAGAAAATTCGATCTCCAGATGCGGACAAACCTCTGACTTCCCTGAAGACATCCGGAAAAACCCCAACAACTCAAGAGCACACTCAACTATCGCAAGTCACTTTTGCGATCAACCCAGCCTAATTCCAAAGTAAACTGCTCTCTCTTTACCAATCAAAACAGCTTATGCTGGCCTATCCAATTCACCGAAGAAAAGGATCCATATAGCTGCTTCTGAACTCCACTTTAGAAAAACTACTCAGCCAGAAGACTTCTTGCCAATCACAGAACACTCCGAACTGCACTGCTAACACCCATGCTAAAAAATTCTCAATCCAAAGCTCTTTGAGAAACCCGGACTTCAAAGCAAACAGAAACACCCAGCTAGACTCAGCCACAACACCGAAACAGACTCACTTCCTTACTCTTATTCCAAAGAAACATCTTCAGAAATATCCATAGTCACTGCATCTCATCACGCAGCTACTACTACTTGAGGTATCAAGATACCATCACTCGCTTGCTTCTGCCCTACCAACAGATTCAAACTCAAGTCATCCAACTCCGCACTTCAAAGATGAACTCCGAACCTTAACAGGTTTCCTTCAGAGATCGATGAAATCCTTTCACCAAGCAAAACTCGCTCGAGACGGTATTAGGTCTACAGTCTCGACAGATACACCTCCAACCTCATCACTCAACTCCAACCATCAGTAGTTGTGTTACACACACCACTCCTTATCTACCTTTATAACTTATATTGGAAAACCTGAACATGTAACCCAACAAATAGGTAGAAATATATATATATATATATATATATATATATATATTAAAAATACAAATACGCTCTCTCAAGATAGACACCACTCCAGAGACTAGGTATTCGCTCAACCTAGCGCTCTGATACCAACTGTGACGACCCGACTTTTTCTCCACAAAAAGTTGTATCATCCTTAAGAAAGAAAGGGATAGAAAAGAGAAAAGAAAGAAGAAACGACAATAGAATCTCAACAGTGGAACGAATAAATTATATTAATAACATAAATATTACATAGTATACAACAATTATCGGAGTTACACAGACAATACAACACATACTAGACAGTTATAAACACCTGTCTAGTTATTACAACTCAATACACAATACAGAAAACACTCAGAGATACCAACACAGCGGAAAACTATATATTTATACGCAGAAGCCTCCTGCTCCATTGCTCCTCCATAATTCGTCAAAGCTAACCCGAATCCCTTGGCTACTCGTAAAAATTTGAGTAACCAAGAGTTTAAGAAAAACAGAAATAAACTCCGGGTCAAACATGAGTCTGGTGTGAGTAACAAGTTAAAGTTGCTTAACTTTTGAAAAACCTTTGAAAAGAAAGGGTATCACGTAAGACTTCCCACACATAAACATGGAAAAGTTTTTACCTTACGCTAACCAAAACATTTGATAGGAAATCCAGTGATATTATAATAGTGTCTAGGGTTTTCAAGTAAAATACAGAAATAGCTGGAATGCTTACATCTCACGTCCCAACATAGTTGGGCACAACTAATACGTACGTCACTTATTGTATTTTGGATTCCATACAATGGCAGAGCTATCGGGGTACCGCCCGTCACAGTACGTGGCCTAGATCACCGTACCGAGGAGTACATCCGCTCCCCTGCAACACAAGACCGGAACCATTCCTTACTGAACAGTTCCGAACAAGACCACCCCGCAGTTGTGATCAGCAACCGCAACACTAAGCCGAAATAAAGGGACATCTAGACAGGGGTAAATCTCGTCCTACTTGGGCATGACCCACTTAGCCTTGCTGCACCTCTCCTGTTTTAGCCATTCCCGGTTGATGAGGCTTGAGGCTACGATTACCTTCATAGGACATATCACTTAGAATGCTCATCGTCTACCTGACGATGTTCTGAAAGCATTCAATCCATACAAGTTCGTTCCGGGTTCGAACGAAACCGAAGGCATTATCTCGTTACACTCATTTTGGAATCACCCTCGGAGTTAACGACGATAACCCTTGCACTCTGAACCTTCATCTTCACCTTCACTTCAGATTCATGACCTATCGTTACTTTGGATCGATGTGGTTTTCAGATGTCCAAATGTGGAAACCCGATCCCGGTCTCATCGAAATCCAAAACGTGTCTTTTAAGTCCAAGTTGTTTTAGAGTTTAAGCAATTTCAATTATCTATATACACAGAGATAGATAATTCACATCACAAAAGATAATCAACATTATCATTATCAACAGATAATTCATATCAGCATCACAATGCAACCAATGCATCCATATCATATAACATTACTCATCTCATAGCTGAGATTACAAACCATACATGGCAACCAATATCAATCATTCATACATAAGCAATGATCTAATGATCACACCATCTATAATTAATTTAAAATGAGTTAAATTAATTACTTAATCTCTAATTAATTTAAAATGAATTAAATTAATAACTTCATCATTAATATCCTACTTAACTTAACCATTAATTAATTACAAATCAATTAATTAATCACCATCCTATTATTCATTTCAATTAATCATTACTGATTAACAATTCCCTAATTACAATAAGCAATTAGCCTTTAATATTAATTACACAAGTTAATTATACTTAATTCTTTGCAAATAATTAACTTGTAATTACTTAATCAATTAATTAACTAAAATTAATTACATTAATCCTTTATTAATTAATTACTTCATTTATTGATTATTCCTTAATTAATCAATTTTAAATTACATCATTAATTTTATTAATTAATTATTTCTAATTACATTTAATCAATCTCTCTATATAAATTAATTATATTAAGTAATTAATCTACAATTAAACCTCACATATATTATCACACTTGATTAATAATAATCCAGTAATTAACTACCCTTAATTACTCATTCCATAAATTAATTACTCTTAATTAATTATCTCCATCAATCCCTTGATTAATTTCAAAGTAATTTAACCTAAATTACTTCCATAAATAAACATCTTTAATTACATCCAGTAATTATCAATAAATTACTTCCTTAAGTAATTACAATCCCATTAATTACATAAAGTAATTATTCAAATCACCAAATGTTTAAATTAATTAAACTTAATTAATTTACCCAAACAAATCACATTAACCCAATTAATTACATTAAGTAACTAATTCATTAATTACTTTTATCAAGTAAGTAAACATAAACAAATGATTATTATTAATTGATTAATCTAATTAATTATTGAAAATTAATCATATTAATTAATTGTTAAATAATCTTAAGTTAATGACCTTCATTAACATTTCTTAATTACTTTACTTAAGAAATTAACTTAGATTAATCATTATTAATTACAAATTAATTAATATTTAATTACAATTTAATTAATCTCTAATTATTGATTAATCAAGTGTTAATTACAATCTTAATTAATCCTTAATCACTTGATTAATTAATTCTTTAATCATTAATTTAAAATTTAATTAACAATCCTTAGTCATAGATTAATTAACCTTAATTAATTAATCTTAAGTCTTAATTAATTAATTTAAAAATTCTTAATTACTGAATTAATCATCCATATTATTAATTAATTAAATAATTAATTATCCATTTAAATTAACTTAATAATTTAAATAAATCCAAGTTCTTAAATTTCTAACTTAATTTAATAAGACATTTCTTACTTATATAAAGTATTTAAAAACACTTTGTTCCAAATTTACTTTAAATTTCACTTTAAATTTCATTTTAAATTTAAGATTTAAAATGAATACAATTTATTTAAACAAGGTTTGAAAACAATTTAAAACCATTTTATCTCCTGTGTTTAAGAATAACCATTTTATAATATAAGTTTTACAAGAATATAAAACAAATTCACTTTAACATCCAAGTTATTTTTTTAAAACAAATTCAATTTAAAATTTTCTGTTAATTTCAAATCTGAAATACAAATTTTAAATCTTTATTCCAGATTTAACTTAAATTTTTAAAAGCTTTTCTTATGTTACAAATCTTCATTTTAAAATTTAAATCATTTAACCATTTAAAGTAATTAAACAATTTGAATTTATACTCATTTTATTTTTGTAAAAAAACCGAAGCTTAAATTTAATTCCAGATTTAAAAACCCAGATTTAAACTCATTTTAAATTTCTAAATTAAAATTTTAAACTTCCAATTCAAATTCAAAGCCACATATTCCTTTCACTTATAAGTTTAAAATCAAATTTAAATTTAAAAACATAAATTATTTCAAATCTCAGATAACCTAATTTGAATTCATATTCACTTTCATATTTTCAAAACTCAGTTTAAATTTCAATTTGCATTTTAAACATTACTTTTAAATAAAAAAACAGAAACAGTTTTTTCTGTTTTTATTTAAAAACCAAACTAAAATTTAAAAATTCAAATTATTTCAAAAACCAAAATTTAACTATTTGAATTCATATTTAAATTCAGTTTTAAAACTTAGTTTAAATTTTAGTTTACATTCTAAAACTTTACTATTAATTTTAAAAACTGCATCAGGTTTCTATATATTTTGAAAAACCTGAAACAATATAACACTCGAGCAACATATATAATACTCCGAGTAAACTCATCACCTACTTCGAGTTATAACTCGAATTCCCCGAGACCATCACGAGGCACCAACCCTGAAACCAACATCATTCACCAACATGTCCACCATTTCACCGTGCACCTGTACATTACCTCCGGCCACCGCTGGCCAACCACGCGACCATCCCACAGTCAACAATCAACGACTCAGGCTAACCAAACAACAACCCTAACATCACTTGCTCGAATTCAAGATCGAGACCCACTTTCCAAACCTGGAACAAAACAGAACCCACAACCCAAACCTATCAACGGCCTCGTCCACGCGCCACCGGCCATGGTTGACTCTGCAACTCCGGCGACGACTTCGTCAATCCTCCAACCTCCATTCCCTAAAACCCCAAGTAACTCGATCCACCGAAAAGATCGAATTCAAGCAAAATTTATAACCCAGTAAAAACTAGGGTTCAAAACTTTAAATCCAAATCACAACATCAAAAATGAATTGCAACCCAAACCAATAATTTTCTCAGCATCCCTAATTACTTCACCATCTCCAGAAGCAATTTCAACCCAATCGAACACAAATATCATCAATGCTAACCAAAAAGGTGAACTACAGTGACGTCTGAACTGCTCTTTGGTTCAAACATTATAAATTGTAATTTTAGATTTAATATTCATGAATTTGCATGATGTTTTGGTTCGTAATCCTGAAACATAAATTCATATAATTTGAATTTTCACTTATACTTATTTTACTCTGTTATTCATGGTTTTCCAGTGAGCTTCAAAATTTATTTTTACTTAAAACAAATTTTAAAATTTACTTTATAATGAAACAACCAACTTTGGTTTAGAACCTAAATCCTAGCAAAGCCTAGATGAAAATGAAATCAATTTTGTTTAGATATCCAGCTTTGAAAATATAAACAGTCCATTTACAGGTTGTACTATCAGACACATATTCATGCAATCACACACACACACACACACACACACAGATATATATATATATATATGGAAATGCACATAAAACATTACACATAACCATACAGATTTACAGATATGAACATGCAACAAGATTGTTATACTTAAGCTTTTAAATTAAAAAGTTACTCACCATTTAAATCGTGATGAGCAGAGCATGATTATTTTGAACATGCAGAACATCTTTTGCAACTTGCTTGAAAATGACATTCAGGATTTCTTTCTTTCCGGATTGAATAAGATGCAGACTTCAGATTACAGGTTGAAGATGATGAATGTAGGCTTTTCTTGATTTTCCAGTTTTTAGAAGAGATGAATGCAGATTTTCTTGCTTTGTTTGTTGCATGCAGGTTTGTTTGCATTATTTCCAGATTTTGAAAAGTGGTGCTTATCTTATAGGTTTGTTTGCATTATTTCCAGATTTCCAGATTTCCAGATCTTTGTTTAGAAAAAGTGGTGAATTTAAAGTAAAGGATATAACGTTTTTTATCTTATAAGTTAAATGGTGCTAAGATGATTTTGCAAAACTCTATCTTAAAAAAACAACAAACAAAAGAATTTTTTTATATACATGTATATTTTTTTTATTAACACCTAGAGTCATGTGTTCACACGCAATTGTGTTCACTCGCCATGCTCTATACGCTTCTCACGTATGTCTGAAAGGTAGTGCATAATCGGCATATCTATCTTCAGTTTACCTGAGTTAGGCGTATGTATATAAAAATGTTCTTTCATCAATAATGCCTACAATTGATAAGCGTTCACTCACCCCACTCTGTATTCTCCTTACATAATCCCGAAAGGCAATGCATGGGTAATATATTTGGCCTCAGTTTTCTGAGTTAGGTATATGTAAATATTATTAATATCAATAAAATTTTCAAATAAAGAGAGAGAAAGCAATTGAAATCCAAGCACTATTTTTACTTATTCGATTTGAGTTATTATTCAAAAGAAATGAAAATATCACTTTGATAAACTTTGAAAATCAGCTAAGGATCCATTTCATAGTCGCACTATGTTATCAACTGAAACAACTAGCCAAATTGGAGTCTATTTGTTATGATAACTTAGTTTTTGTAGGAAATTTTGACGAGTAAAAGAACTTAAATTTCTTGATTATGACCAGAACTTACATTTAACTTATTCGTGTTGATTTGAAAGTAAATTCTTCATTTGTGAACATTTTCAATAAAACTTGCTTCTATCTCTTTGTAAATAGAACTTGCATTTAGAAATTTTCTCATGTAGCATTTGGATTTTGTGGGTAGTATCCGCTGAAAACCCTCATGACAACATTCGTCCTACTAGGGACACCTAGAGGTTTAATGGCTTATTGCATACGCTCAATGCAATCATGTGTCCTACGAAAACAGATTTATCTTAATTTTTCTTTATTCAAGGACGAATAAAAAGATAAGTATGAGGGTATTTGACGTGCACGTGATGTACATATTTTTATATCCATATTTAACCTATTTTTATTTAAATAAATGTCATAATTGAGTACTTTTACACGTTTAAAACCAAATTTCAAATATGCCTTCAAGTCATCATTCATACATTAATGTGGAGGTAAAATAATAATTTTGTGCATGAATTAATTTGAAGAATATTTGCATATTTTCTTCTTAATTATAGGAATTTTTGATGGAAATATCAAGGTGTTCTCATGGAAACATGCATGCACAAGGATGGAACAAAAGAATGAAGATGGAAATAATTCAAACCATGCATCATAAAGGACCCTACCTATCCACTTACCTTAACCTATAATTAAAAGCTAATGGACAAGTTAGCAGTGGTTAATGTTTCATGCATACTTGATGACAGATTAATTAGAGACTAATTATTACTTGGTTGGCCATAATTCCTAAAGGATATTTTGGGAAGCTCCTTAAAAATTGGATAAGGGTTTTGTGCATGTATAAATAGCCTCCTTATGTACATGTTGGATCTTCTTCTCTTTTAATTACTTAGGAAATTAGAATGTAAGTTGTAGCTTCAAATCAAATGATAAATAAAATGGCTTCCTAAGCCTCTTTCTTTTTCTATATGTTCTTTTATTTGTGTTCTTTTTATTTACATGCTTTCTTCATCCTAATGTTAGTATATTTGGCTTCCTCTTCTATGCACTTAGTTAATCTTATTTTTATGCAAGTAGTTGAATTCTAATTTCTTCCATTTTCATTAGCTCTTACTTTTTTACTTGCTTTAAAATGTTGAAATTCAGATGTGTTGATTTGATAATACAAATGAGTATCTAAAATCCTCCAATTTAGGGGTGATGAAACTCCCTAATTAAGTAAATTCAACATAATTTGTGATTTATGGTCTCATTTTTGCTTCATGAAAGTAAATGTTGATGTAAATTTATACAAATGAATTTGATTTCCTATGTTGTATTTGCAAATAGGTTATTCTTATTCAAACATAAATACAATATACATCATCATTTTACTAATTGATTTTTGATTATGAAATTAAGGTAGAAATAAAATTTGATGATCTATGTTACTAAATACAATAGCAAATATATCATACTTAAAATAGCCTTTTGCTTTAACTTCATTTTCATGAGAATTGATAAGTGGTTTATGTGTTGTATTATAGTTTGATGGTTTAAGTTATGTTAATCAATAACATAAACAAATCATACTTATGATAAATACATCACTAATTCCACTTAACATCAAAGATAGAGATAATAGATTATTTGTCTGTTGATTTGCAAAAATATGAGTGTATTTGCCTCTAAATTATTTTCTAATCTCATATTTAACATCACTTTTATTCTAACTTTTCTTTTGTTTACATTTCTTCTTAACTAATCAAAAATTCACCTCTTGGTTTAATTTGATTACATAGAGAATATTAAAATCTAAAAAATTCCCAACGGATCGATCCGTATTCGCCATGTACTAGCATTGTACGTTGTGCACTTGCGGAAAATATTAATTTAAATTCGATCGGCCATTTTCTAATCCGATAGAAAATTAGTCGACGAACAATTACGAACGGTTATTACATTTTTTGTATAATTTGTATGAATAAAAGTAATATGCCCAATTATTGCAGGAAAGAGGGCATGGAGCTCCTGTCTCGTATGTGGATGTATTTACACATACCCATGTCGTCAGGCAGACCCACGACGAAGGATCAGTGATGTATGCCTGGCATGAGGATGATAAAGCACACGCCTCACATGTAAGTATATTTTAAGTTATAAGTTATTAATATTGATCATTTTAATTAATTAGATATAAAATATTATAATAATGTCATGTAATATTTAATTGTATATAATTTTGCATCGCAGGAAAGGTTTATGCAAGCACATGCGCAGATGCTTGAGCATTTGGGATGGGAGCAATTGACTACCAATAAGGAGGACGCTATCTTCGACTCTGTTATGAACCCAACACAGAGAAATAGGCGCTATGGCTAATCGGTAATTTATAAAAATTAACTAAGTTGTAAAAATTGCTTAATTTTTGTAAAATTTGCGCAATAACTTGAACATATTTCGACTTGTTTTGTAGGCTCGGACCTCACAAAAGGCCTATCAAAAAGTTCACGACAATGTTGAGATTAACGAGCTTCGACGGCAAAATGCACAGCTGCAGGGCCGCCTTCGAGTAATACAAATGGAGCAACTGAACCATCGTTTGGCCAAGTATATGGAGCATCACAGAGCATTCCATTTGTCTTGGTGGTTCCGAAGCCGATGACAAGTCATGAGATACATTTTTGCAGTTTTTGTTTTTGAAACTTATGTAAATATACAATGAGAGATGGTGAGGTTGATTTGTGGACATATGGTGTTTGATATTGATTTGTGGGGTTTGATGTTGGATGTAGATATTGCAGTTGGGTGATGATGGACGGTTTGTTTTGTATTGATTGAAAATGTTTGAGTTTGAGATGATAATGTTTGAGTTTAATATTATTATTGATATTAATATTGACTTTGATTTTAACCTATATATCTGATATATGTATAAATTTTGATGTGTTGTGGTATATATTAATACTGACGTGCTATTGGACTGCTAAAATTTTTTTACCTAGATTTCCGACAGCTTGTAGGTTGAAATATTCCGACGATTTGCAACTGCTCCGATGGTTTACTAGTCGAAAATTCCGACGGTTCTTTAGCATGTTTTTAAGCTAGGTAGACGTCGGCACCGTCGAAAAAATGTTGGAATTGCTCTCGAAAAAGCCGTCGGAGGCCGTCGTTGATTCCGTAGAAAATGGATGAAATCTGTGTTCTATATTCTGACGGGATTTCCGACTGTTCGCGACGGCCTCCAACGGCTTTGAATTGTCAGAAATCACTTTGTATCTTGTAGTGTTACTTTGTATAAGTTAATTAATCCCTTTTAAGTGATTTAGGAGGCACATGTGCACATGTATATGAAGCTATATGTATTGATAAAGAACAATAATGCTATGGGATACATGCCTATGTATGTGTAAGAAAATTGCATTATGGGTGTGAATCCAATAACATTACTATTATTCATAACAGTAAGCTATATATAATATATGTATGTATGTAAATAATAATAGTTTACATATATATTTTCTTACATATATGGTATAAATGTGTTATTCATTTACATTGATATAAACTGTTTTCTTACATATATAGTAACGACACATACACGGTTATGCTAATAAATAATAAATTTATATTATAATTTATACTTTTACATATATGTGTGTATAGAATGATGAATATATGTGAAAAAAAATTATATTTATGCATAGTGTGTGTCTAAACACCCTCCCCCCACACACGGGTACTTATACTAGTATATATGTATATGTATATATATATATATACATATATATATATATATGTATGTATGTATTTATGTGTGTGTGTAAATGTGCACATGCGCGTATGTGCAACCATGGATATCTACTACATCAAGAAACCAAGAAGAGACCCATTTAAGAATTTCGATCTAGGTCGTACAATTTAAGAATTTTAGTTTCTGCATTGAATTCTGTTTTTTTATTTTTCGTATATCTTTGAGTTAATTAATGATTTTTCTATGAACTGGTTCACAATGACTGAATCAAACAATGGATTCAACCAAAAATATAAATTAAAATTCAAGTAAAACTACGGTATTAAGTATGTTTAACCGAATAAAACAAAATGCTAATTAAAGTATGTTTATACCTTGTCAATGAATCTTGCAATTGCATACTAAATCACTTTAATTTTGATGTTCAGTGATATTTATTAAGACGATAATAATTCTCAAGTCTACATCTATCATAAATGGAACAATTTTGTGAGTCCAACATTCATTTGTACATCAGTTATTGATATAGTTAATTGAAGATATGAGAGAAACTAAAGTGTGCAAACCTTGAGTTTTGAGTGGCTAACCTGTCAACACAATGACCAATGTCTAGATTAAGGGTCCGGACAGAATAATTAATTAACAACGAAAAATATATGAATAAATAGATAAATGTAAATTCAATAGTACTTTTGAATGAAGATATCGTAACAGATAATGTGATCGAGGAAAATATATTTAAAAATCATTAAGAAACAGATTACATTAACAAAACATAAATGATGAAACAACTTGTTAAAGGACTATATTTTATTTTATACATGATTGCATTTTTATTTAAAAATAATACAACTTGTTAAATGAAATGATGCTTTACCAAATGATAGTAAGTTAAAATTGAATAAAGTCAAAATCATGGAAAAATCGGTAATAAATTTATTTTTAGTGCATCTGTTGGTTATAAGCAAAATATAAAAATGTAGCGATAAGTTTTTGTTGCTAATAACTATATATCAAACGGTATGATGACAGGTACAGCAAAAGAGCTTAGGAAAAAAATCATTACATTTAATTTAACCATAAACATAAAGAGAATCTACAATTTATTAAAATAAACTGAATCGGCCAAAAGTATTCTCTGTTGGGATACAAATAACAAATATCATTATGAAAAAAATCTCAAATGACATGCCAATATAGAAAATGCAAGAAAGCTACTTAATATGCTGAATCTATGTATGGAGATCCTTCTTTTGAACTTCAAACTGACAGGAATCAGCCTAAAAGGATATTTTGCCAAACAAATTACAATGAACAAACAATATATTGAGTAGATACAAAATGCAGAACATTTAGATTATATCATGCCAATTGAATGCATTGCCTTTACTGACGCATTTGTTTTGTCCATAGAAAAATGAATTTTGTAACTTGGCAATCGACTAACATCAGAAACTTACTTGAATACTGAAATAGTATGAGCTTGTAGAACCATGGAATAATCATGCAAAATTAATCAACCATCATTAGACAATTAATTCTTTCTCCCTACTAATGGTAGCATCTTTCAGAGAATGAAGGTATGTCATTTAATAAAACTGAAAAGGACTGTTAAAATGAATAAAAGTTTAAATTGTGATTACATATAGCTAACTTCCTTTTTCCTCGAAGTAATGATTCCTTGAGATATAATATATAACAAACCGAGGACTGCTACATCAGACAATAGTTGCAACGGATTAGAAAAAATGCAGAAATAAACGAAAATTTACCGAGGATGCTCGTATAATTCCTTTGATAGGAAAATGGAACCAAACCCATAATTTATAAAAAGAACAACTTATAACATTTTTTAAGCATTAGAAAATGTTAGGAAAAATCAACTAATAAAATATTAGTTATTTCATCATATCAAAAATTGTTACGTTACATCAATCATTGCAAGCTAAAACATCAAATACTAGTATAACCGCACAACGGTGAAGAAACCGACTGTTCGATTGTATAACTTTGATAAGAAATATACATTTAAAATTTTTGTTAATATTACTTAAACATTAAGTGATAATATGTTGCAAAAGAACAAATTGAGATTTGAATCTGAAAATATGAATTTCAAATTTAAATATTAATCAAAGCATTCAAAATTGTTGATTTGAAATTGAAAATTTAGAATTTGAAAATCATAATAGATTTGAATTTGGAATCTTTGATGCGCGAAATAAAAGGAGGAAGTTTAGCGAAACCGCGATGAGACAAGATCCATGTTTTAGAAAAACCGCGATGAGACAAGATCCACTTTTTTGGCTTCGGAAAAATTGATTTTGGCCAGTGACAGTAAGCAAACCTCCCTAATGGTCAGTTTGATCAAGACATTAAGAGTTAAGTATGCAAGGGTAAAAGAAGTAAACCTATGGATCAAACTAAATCAAAATACGGTCCTATCTTTGATCCTTGCAACTTGGAGAGAAAAAAATCCTTTTGACGATTCAAAAATTGATGCAAGGGTGAAAGAAGTAAACATATGGATCAAACTAAATCAAAAGACAGTCCTATATTTGATCCTCACAACATGGAGAAAGAAAAAAACTTTTGGTGAGACGGTTATAACTAAAATTATACGACAAAATCAACCATAGAAGTCAGAGTGCTTACAGAGCAACCCAACTGGAGGAACAATCATAGAGCGACTGACCAAAAGAATACCACCTATTAATCATAGAAAATTAAAAAATAAAGAACTCAAAAATAAAATTTGCTACCAAAAAAACCAAGTAGAGATGAGCAGTTTTATATTTGAAATCAGCAAGCACCGTGATATATATGAATTTTTTTGTAGAAGGGAGGAGGGATGATGGTTGTACAAAATAGTTGATGCCCAAATCGAGCTATAGGGATTTAGAGGAACATCAGAGTGTCAAAGCAGCTTGGCGGCGCTCTCAAATTAGGGGAAATAAACATTTAGGGTTAGATGAGAAGAAGGAGGAGGGAACCGTTATAAAACGATTTTTCATCCATGGAAACACGAGAGAGAAACAAGCTAGAGAAAAAGAAACATGACGGTTCCTTTTAGAAAATTGACAGGGCTTGTGCGGTCTTAAAATGCAACTCGATAATAATAATATAATACTATGGATTTGTACCCTCCTAACCAAAATTGATGTCGCACTAACGATTCTCTAAATTATAGTAACTAAAATAAAATAAATTGCGAAAATTCATTAGATAACATATAAATATTTGAAATAATATAAGCATTAAAAACGTTAGAATACCATACCGCCATGTTTTTTGGTACCAACCCCATTGATTAGAAAACTTGGAACGATCTCATGTGTTGTCTGTCCATAATCTTTGATGGTAACCGGCTTTTTGCTAAATTATCGAGTATAACATTTAACATCACCCTTTTGTCGAGCCGCATAATGTTTAACCGGTATTTTTGCCAAACTCTTCAAGTGTGAACTTAAGATTCAAGCAAGGACTTTGAAAAGAAGAGTGTAAAAATTGCAAGTAGTATGAACTTTGTATTTTATTGTATTTGGGAAATTTGGATTTGTCCTAATCCATCATTGTTGTATATTTCAAGCTTTACAGTATTTCACAAGATTACAAATGGTTTATAAGAGAGAGAGAGAGAGGACTCTTCCCATCCTATTTATTGTGATTTTTAACCGTTGGATACTTGACACATGTCTTTAACCTAGTGGTTATAGTTTGCTCTTTATTGGATCCTTAATTGTAAGGATTTTCAATATTGGTGATGACGTGATATGCTCTGGTGGTGATATGTATCAACCCAAAATAACGTTTTTCAAAAGGATCAAAAACTTCGTGGGCCTCATCGATATGACTAAATTGGACAAATAAGCTCTTCACATATGGTGAATTTTATGTTCCGGATAGTTGGAAGCTACATCTCTTATGTCTAAATTCATGTTTATGATAGCACGGCTCTTTGTGCTTAATAACTTTTAATCTATACTTTCAATGGCTCTGCATTCATATCTCTAATAGCTTTCATCTTGTTGGAATTGGGCTAGCATATAGTGGGTAAATGGGTGAATTTAAAAAAATTACCATTTTGGATCTTAAGTGGGCCTATGAAATATGAATTAATTTTGATTTGAAAGTGAGTGGAATATATACTAATATGGATCTTAGTACTTATATAAATATAATGGAGTATAGCTAAATAAATAATCAAGAAAAACAAAAGGTAAAATCACACAGAGATTTTATACTGGTTCAGATCTTCCGTTCTTCGTCCAGTCCCTAAGCTTCACTTGGGGTTTCTCAATCAACAACCCTCGCTTCACTTGAAGGAACAAGTTTATAAACACTACCTAAGCAACCAATCAGGACTTCTATGAATTTTAAAGTAAAAGCTTTAATCGCGACTTTGATGTGGTCTTAATGACACAAATAAGCCACATTTCAGTACACCCTTTCATAGCATCTCTTAATGATTGTGAATTGTATTTGCAGCATTATAGGAAGCAAAATATGAAAATTTTGATTGCTTTAGAAATTAGAAAGCAATGGATATAATATTTATTTTAGAACAAGAATTCGATGACTGCAATCGATGAAGTTAGACTATACTTATAGGGATAGGGATGAAGAGGTCTATCGAAAGGTGATGATCTCTCAAGAATACATGACTTTGTATGGATTGAAGCTTCTCTTCATAAATAAATGTATTTTCAAAATATAGACATTTTGTATTATTAAAACGTCTGAACTTTATAACTGGACATCTGATTAGTTTATGTAAAAATTATCTTGAAATGATTTAGACATCAAAGTTCTCAGGATCAGACATCTAAATGTATTCCGAAAAGGAATATGCTTTTTGAACCTGATTCAAATGTCTAGTCTAGAGATAAGACATCCGAGTTATGTTTATATAGAAATAGAATTCTAAAGGGTCAAACTCTGATAGGTTTAACCTGATGTCTGATACCCTTATTAGACATCTGATTGAACCAATCAGATGTCTAACTGGTTCGGAAGACAAAAATATAAGGTGCTTTCAGATGTCTGAATGATTGATTCGAATGCCTGAATCATAAAGGGTTTCAACCGAGATATTCTAGGCTAAAGATGAATTTCTGTAGCGTTTGGATTTTATGGCTAGATGTCTGGTCCAATATAAAACTTATCTTATTTTTATATTTAGACCTTTGTATCATTTTTTTTCAGAAGTTTGGACTGTATTAATTTCTAAGAAAAAGATTTTTATTTTCAAGGATGATGATTTACAGAAAATATTTTTCTGTTGTGCTCGAATATGTGTAATCATCAAAGGATATTTCACATATATTTCTAGACTTACTACAAAAACTTTTTACTTTAATGATATGATCCTCAATCTTGAATTTATTGGCAAGTTATCTCCTAGTTGCAGGTATCATGTAGAAAATAAATAGCTTTCAAATGTGTGCGTGTGTATAATTGTATCATCAAAACTGTGAAAAGACGAGAATCAACTTTATCCCTTTTTTATGATGAATACTATATATATATATATATATATATATATATATATATATATATATCGAATGCTCTCTCTATCAATATGCCCTACATTATTCTCCCCATTTGTCATTATAAAAAAGAAGAAGGGCGATACTAATGCAAACCTAAAAGCCAATAAACAAGACGCTATACGATCATAAAAATGAATCATGAGTTTTTTCTAAGTACAGACGCACATTCAAAAAGTACATAAGTTTGACACCTGTACTAAACCAGATAACACAACATAACAAACTGTCTTTAAGGTTACAACATTAACATGAAATATCAACAACAAACACATGAGAGTGATGGAAACATAGTCATGGACAATAACACCATGAACTCCACCAAGCAAACTGCAATTGGCCAATAAAAAATGTTTCAATGTAAAAGCAATGTGAGAAGTAGAAGATGAATAATAAATTTAACAATACCTTCACTCTAAGCCAAGAAGTAGTGATAAGTCCATGTCACCCTCTTCACTCTCTATTTCATACTCACTCCCATTTTCATCACTAACCTCCTTAGTTGATTGGACAGTGGATAGTCCAATTCTTGATGTGGTAGTGGAGGATGTGGTGGAGGTGGCGGAGGAGGTGATGGAGTAGTGGGTGATCGTGACTTGGAACTTCTTGACAGTTTCCTCCAAGTTTTTGCCAAGAAATTATTAATCCCTGATAACTCTTTCTCGAGTAATTTCATTTTGGAATTTCTTTTAGAAAGATGCTTTTCAAGGATCTTTTGGTTCTGTTATAGAATGAATGCTCGGGTCAGAACGAGTATTACAGATTTTCAAGTTAGGACATTCTAGAGCTCAGGAGGCGAGCTAGAATGCAGGAACCTATGGAGTTTACCGTTATGTATTTGAGTTGGTAGTGATATTAGTCTGGGACAAGTGTACAACTGTCCAGTTTATTTGTTATTGTATGTAACTCTGATGTATTGATGTAAATCTACAATTACAGTTTTTTTTTGTATAAATGGTATTATTTGATATTATGTTTTTGATCCGTTGCGAAATGTGGGATTCTGTGTTTTGTTTTCTATTTCTCCTTTTACATATTTCTTCTTTATCCTAAAAGTCTGAGATTTTCGGCGTTTGATTGCTCGGCACTTCCACAGTGAACGTATTAGTGTCGAATTTTTTAGGTCGAAAATTTCGGGTCGTTACGTGCGTGAGGTTCAGATACGTTGGGTTGTAGCATTATAGTGGAGGTAGGGATCTGGTTCAAGAGAGAGATGGGAGAGTTTAGGGTAGGACCCGGGTGTTACTTTGATGTGATGCTCGGGTCAGACCGAGTATTACAGATTTTCAGGTTAGGACGTTTTGGAACTCAGAAGGCGAGCTGGGTGGCAAGAATGTATGGAGTTTACCGCTGTGCATTTCAGTTGGTAGTGATATTAGTCTGGGACAAGTGTAAAACTGTCCAGTTTATTTGTTATTGTATGTAACTCTGGTGTATTGTTATAAATTTACAATTACAGCTTTTCTTGTATAAATGCTATTATTGATATTATATTTAATCCGCTGCGAATGTGAGATATTGTGGATTTTGTTTCTTCTTCTACCCATTTCTTCTTTACCCTAACAATCTGAGATTTTCGGTGTTCAATTGATCGGCACTCCCATAGTGAACGTATTAGTGTCAAATTCTCGAGGTCGAAAATTTCGGGTCGTTACATTTTGGTTGGGTTTGATGGACTTTTGGCATGTCAAAATTAGAAAATTTTGAAGGTATAATTTTAATTGACTCGTCACTATCATCATTATCATCTTCCTTGTTATCTTCTTCCTCAGTTGTCATAAATTTCTACACATTTTCCTTTATCCATTCCTGTTGTAGTAGAAGTAGGTTGGCATAGTCGTTGCAAATATTCTTCGTATGAAATATATTAAGGAATTCGTGAAGGTAAATGCATAAGAGAAAAGAAATTGTTACCCGCATTAAAAACAGAGTCGGGACTGTCAAACATTAAGGGAACTTTCTCGGGTAACAAACGATGGGTGACGTATGGCTAGTAGAAAATTGTTTTTCTATCATAATTAACAAATGGCAACATCTTTTCTTGAATAAATTTTCCCTAGTTAATTTCTATACCACCAATTATAGCATATAATGCTTTATAATCTTTGTCATAAATTTTCTCTACCACCGGTATGAGGAATTGTTATATTGATAAGCATACATTCCAAAAGTCTTGGCCTAGAGCATAAAATTTAGACGTTTGTTTTGGGACTTCATTTCCCCATATGTAATGACCTATAACATTTCTTTTATAGTTTTCTATATCAACATCTTGAAATTCAGTTCCCTTATAGCTCATGTTTGAGATTTGCCCAAAGTGATTATAGTGTAATTCAATCACTTTTCCATAAACGCTAGTCCAAAGATAACCATAACTCTATGAAGAGTTATTCCTTTTGTACCTATATTAGCGTAAAATAAACGAACTACTTGGTATCAATTTGAACATTATTTGGAGCAAACTGAATAAGTAAGGCGACTTGTGCTCTATCCGCCAAAGCATGCAAGTTATAAGTCGAGAAATAATCAATATTATAGAAGAATCCATTGAATAACTTCATTTCAATAAGTAATTTATACCTTTAATGCTCTCTTCATCATGATGAAGCCAAGCTTTTAATTGATTGGGAGTGATGGCTGATGGCTGCTCCAATGAAGATTCCCCTATTTTTTTTTCGAGATATGTTTCGGTACCATTGAAATAGAAAAGCTATGGTTTTCGAAAATTAGGGTAAGTTAAAAATGAGTACGAAGAGTTAAAGGATATGTTATAAACTAAAAAGATGGAGTTACCGGGAGGGTGCATAATAAATGAGGGAAATAAATTTGAAGTTTCCTTTTGAAAAAAGTCGAAATCCCCATCGGACATTTGAGAAGGTCTAAATGGACATCTGATGTATTGTTCAAACATCTGAATAGAACTATCAAACGTTTGAATATTTCTTGTCAGTAAAAATATATAAAAATTTAACTATATATATAAGATGATGACATTAATTATTGATCAAATGACCTTCTCCAGACATGATAGCCAAAGGGATCGTTGGATCAGATTCAAATAGCAGAAATCTTTGTGGATTACATATTTCCAAAGGTCTGGAGTTAGCTGAGTGATTTCTGCTTATGTTATTCCTTATTTGAGTGTTTCCATAAAAGATTGAAACCATCCGTTCGGTGATAGTTAATTTTTCACCTTACCTTTGTTGTTTTTGAGCAAATTCTTCTTCGTTTGGAGATAATAGCATCATTCATTCTTTTTAATTTTTGTTGAGTGTTCTTGATTTTTTTCCAAAATTTTTGTCATTTCATCTTATCAAAAGCCATCAAAAGAGATTGTTCCCTTAACTCTTTTTCCTTTCGATATATATTTGTTTGATTATTCAGAAGATGAAGATGATAAAGATGTAATGAATGGATGAAGACGAACTTTGAATGAAAGCCATTTTATAATTTTTTTTTGGATTTAGAAATGTAATTTATATTATAGATAAGTGAAGTTTTTTGCTAAAACTAACTATTTTTCTAAATTATAGTTGTGTTACTGTATTTGAGACCAAATAATTATTGTAAGTATTTTAAAAGTAGCCATAGTATTTTAGTTTCCAAATAATGTCATTTTGAGAACAAATTCCTAACATTTTTCTTAAATTAATAAAAATATTATCAGCAAGAGATTTAGTGAAAATATAAGCAAGTTATTTTCCTAATTTTCAAATTCTAGAGAAACGATTCTCTTCTCAATGTTGTCACGTAGAAAATGATGTCGTGTATCTATATGTTTTGTTCTTGAATGGTTGATAGGACTTTTAGAAAGATTAATAGCACTTGAATTATCATAAAATATCGATGAATTATGTAGATTAATACCATAGTTCTGTAAAGTTTGTTGCTCGTAAATAACTTGAGCACAAGGCAAAGCAGTAGAGATGTACTCCGCCTTAAGCGTCGAGGATGAAATTCGGTTTTGCTTCCTCTAAACCACGAAACAAGAGATTGACCTATGAAGTGGCATATTACAATTGTACTTTTTATATCTGTTTTGCATCCTCCTGTGACGACCGCCCATGACTCCCGCACCAAATGAAGGAAATAATGCGCTGAAAGGTGTGCCAGGCAGCCATGGACGATAGTCAGGGTAAAACAAAACAAAAGAATCTCTATCGCATAACTCACAGCGCATGGATAAAATACAATAGAGAAATATAATATAGTGAAGCTCCATAGAACAGAAACATCATCATATAAGCATCACAGTAGTTTTATACAATCATCTACACAAATCCATACATGAAAGCCTCACTACAAATCACTCAACCAAATACAGCAGCGGATACCCAGTACATATAGTAAGAAAACTAATATGCAAAGCCTCCTGCTCGTCTTCGTCATCTTCAGCGTAGAACTCCTAGCACAGCACCTGTCACCTGCTACCTAGTCTGCCCATCCCAAACATGGATGAACAGCCCAAGGTAATAAGAGGAGACATAAAACCTTGAGTCAGACAAAGTCTTAGTGAGCAGTAAATTAACTATCAAACATACCAAAAGAGCATAAAGGATAAAAGGAATAGGAACCAAACCATCCCACTCCACCTCTTTCTACAGTGATAGCCCCCAGACACACACTAAGGAGAAGCAGGCATAACACAGCAGGCAATTAAAGTAAAGTAATTATCACTCGAGTCAAGGTCGATGTTTTCCAAATACAAACCCCCAAGGCCTAAACCAAGATCAGATAAGCACCCAGAAAACACCGCTCTTGAGACCGAATGATGATACAACCAAACATCCATGACTCTGGCTATCACTGTTAACTTTGCCTTGATTTCACCGTTAGTTGAATGACCACCTGTCAAGGGCTAATGGTAACCCCGGTTCTAACCATAACTCCGCACACTGCCTTGTGCCTAGGACTTATCTACTTTGCCCAGAGTACTCAACTACCTACCTGTAGTCTTTTGGGTGTCCCGACTACCTACCTGTAGTCGTTATGGGCGCCCCATGTACTCTTGCTTTTGAGCATGCTAGAACCTTCAACCACGATGAGATCCAGGCCTCCTAGCCATCCTTCTTGACGACTATCCTCATACAAGCTCAAGCTACCTCTTGAACAATCCATTATCAACCAACTTGAACTACCCTTCAAGTTATCAACATGCTTGGAATGATCCCTGCTTGGATTAAGCCAAAACTCACATCATACTTCGCTTCATCGCATCAAAGCAAAGTCTCATCTCAACAACATGGTTTGCCTCATCAAATCATGGCAAAGTCCCATCTCAACATCATCCAATCTATACATATGAGCTTCAACATCCGCTACATATGCCTTAAGCAGCTTTCACCATTCAAGAGCCTTCTTCCATAGCTTTTGAATCCTCTTCCATCCTCTTGTTCCAAATCAACTACTAGCTAACTTGGAAACAATCAAATCAATCATACATTCAAATATCAATCATTCAAACAAGATCTAACAAGCAATATAAGCAATATCAACTATAATGGCAATTTCGTAAATAAGTGAGCAAAAGTCCAACATATGTGAAACCATAGTTTTTAGCATAGATCTATCAAATATAAAACATGGGTTTTGTCTCTAATACTTGTTAAACTAACTTGCATAAGTAAACATCTTCAAAAACCATGGATCTAGACTTCGATCTAAGAAAAATGCATGAAATCTCTAACTTTAACACCCAAACATGCCACCAATCCAATATACTCCTTTGGATCCGCGTGAGAGATAACTACCACTCACCAAATCACCAAAACAACCTAAAAGCAATCAACTCCAGATCTGGACAGCAAGGATTCAAGCTCGATTCGTCGAAATCTCGCTTGAAACGATGAAATCTAGCTCGAACGGATGAAGATCTTCAACTTTGGCACTTGGATCTTCGATCTCGATCTTCGATCTTGGATGGATGTTAGAATTAGATTGGAAGTAGAGAAAGAAGATGAAGAAATGTTGTAGACAAGTCTTCAAAATGGCAGCACTTCGTCGCTTCAAAAACCGGTGCCAAAAAGTGAGAAAAACTCCACTATTTATAGGCTGAATTCTCTCTTAGATCGGCCAGAACCTTAACTCGGAGCTCGCTATTAGGTCGTTACCGACCTAACGACCTACCTCTAACTCGGCAAGGCCGACCTAACTCCATTCCGAGTCAACAACATACGACTCAAGACACCACACGACCTAAAACACATGTCATCCTAACAAAACAACCCGAGCTACGACTTATGACCTAACCCGTATACGAGTCACGACTTACGACACATCAGGTCATACGACCCAACAACATACACATACCAACTTAGGTCGTCCACTCCTATAGGTCGCATACCACTAGGTCGGTCATTCCTAAGCCTTAACTCGGCAGTTTTCCTTAGGTCGCTCCCTTCGACCCAAGCTGTCTACGACCTAAGCTAACTCCCATAACCCGTAAGGTCGGTCTTCCCTATAACTCGCTAGCCCCTTAGGTCGGTCATACGAGCTAACTTTTAACTCGGTCACATACTACCATGTTGACTCGCTCATATCACTAGGTCGCTCAAACCTAACTCGTGCACGACCTATCTCCTTAGCTAACTCGAACACGACTCAAGCCTTAGTTGACTCGGTCATGTCTTAACATCCAACACGTTAACTCGTCTACGAGTTAACCTCTATTCGAGTTAACTTCTCCATACGACTTAGGCTATAGCTAACACAAACAACACCAATGACCTGCAAATCCTATGATATATCGACACGTAAAATACGGGTCGTTACACCTCCGCATCAGTGTTACTATATGATATGAGTTCAAAGAAATATTCTTTTGGATATAAAAGTCCATAATTTCTTATATTGATTAAGTAATGCAAGCACCGCTCGCAAATGTGATTCTTTGGGACAAGATTGAAATCTTGCATGCAAGAAAACACTCATCATAATATCTAGTCTACTAGCCATTAAATACAGTAGAGATCCCATCATACTTCTATATAATTTTTTATCTTTGTCATGTTCATCTTTCTCTTAACGAAGACTAGTGCTCATTGATGTTGGCTTACAGACACATTGTCCATTCCAAATCTTTTTAATGAATTATAGCAATATTTTTCTTGATAAATAAAAATTCCATTATTTAATTGTTTTATTTATAAACCAAGAAAATAATTTAACTCATCCATGCATGACATATCATATTCGCGTTTCATTATATTTGAAAATTCATTATATAAGATTTCATTTGTAGATCCAAAAATAATATCATTTACATATATTTGAACTATTAAAATATCGTTTTCTTTCCTTTTGGTAAATGATGTAGAGTCAGCTTTTCCAATTTTAGAATCCTATTTTATTAGATATGTTTTCAAACAATCATACCAAACTCATGGTGCATGTTTAAGTCTGTAAAGTGCCTTTTAAGTTTATAAACATGATTTAGAATTTTTCGTGTTTAAAAAGCGATGATTTTTCCACAGATACATTTTATTTCAAAAAACATTTAAAAATGCACTTTTAACACTATTTGAAAAACTTTAAAATTATGATGATAAAAAAAGACAAGCAAGATTCTTATTGCATCAAGTTTAGCAACGAGGGCGAACGTTTCTTCATACTCATTTCTTCCTCTTGGTTGTATACTTGGTCAACTAGTCTTGCTTTATTTCTTATTATATTGCCATTTTCATCAACTTTATTTTTGAAAACCCATTTTATACCTATGCCAGCTTGATCATTTGTTCTTGGGACTAATTTCTATACATCATTTCATTCGAACTGATTTAGTACCTCTTGCATCGCTTATATCAAAAAATCGTCTTTATATGGTTCTTTAACATTTTTTGGTTCTATATCAAATGTAAATGCAATATGTCTCATTTAATTTAATTGATTTCTTGTTCTTACACCAATGTAAACTTCTCTTATCAATTAGACAATCTTTATAATACAAGATAGGGATTTTAAAGAACTTTCATCAATATGATTTTGAGGGGGATTATCGAAACAAGTTGGTTAATTTATTAAGGAATTTTCATCTTCACCGTTAATAAATTTATAATTTTCCATCAAAAGATACATGTAGAGTTTCTTCTATTGTATTTGTTTTCATATTAAATATTCGATATGCTTTACTTCTTCTAGAATAACCAAAGTTATCTTTTGTATTTAACATAAAACATTTTGAATATATTTGGTTTTCTATCATTAAACAATTCATTAGTGGTATGTTTAGTTAACGGTCTTATAAACACGCGATTTGGAACATCACAAGCTGTAGCCTCAACTTTAGTTCGAAAATTCTTTGGCACTTTGTTACTATTTAATAATGTTCTTGGACATTCTTGCAATGTTCTATTTTTTTGTTTTGTAACTCCATTTTATTGAAATGTTCTAAGAAAGGAAAAATTATAACTTATTTTATTAGAAAAATCATTAAAAATTTCATCTTTAAATTCACTATCGTGATCACTTCCAATATTCTTAGCTTTCAATTTTTTTAAATTTTGAATTCTTTTTGCAAATATTTTAAAAACTTCGAAAGTATCGCTTTTATGTTTTAAAAATAAGATCCATATTAATCTAGAAAAATCATCAACAATAACAAAAACATACTTGTGATCAAGTGACCTAACTTGAGTTGGTTCAAAGAGGTCTAAATGATGTAATTCTATAGATTGTAGGGTAGAAATAGCCATTTAGACTTAGAAGATAATTTTACCAATTTTCTTATTTGATAGGCATCATAAAGGTTATTAACTCCGAAGTTCGTTTTCGGTAACCCTTGAACCAATTCATTTTTAGCAAGCTTGTTAATATATTTGAAATTTATTACAAAATTTCTTGTACTATAACATTGGATCGTGATCATTGGCTAAGATTCACATGTTGTTGTTATTGTTAGTTTTCATATTCAAAATATAAATATTTTTCTCTTATCACTTCAAAAATTAAAATTTTGTTTTGATAAAAAGTGGTACATTTATCTTTTTTAAAAGAGATTGTAAATCTTTTATCCATTACAAGAAAATCAATATTGGTAGCAGAAAATAGCAGCCTTTAATAACTAGTGCAACCGTTGACCAAAAAATAAAACAATCCCGCCCTATAAACAATGAATCTTTTCCCTCCCCGCTTTTCTTTTTTATATATTTTGATTCCCTACCCAAAACCCTAAAATAAACTTTTCCTGACCAAGAAACGAAAAGGCTTCTCTTATTCGTAAAAATCATACATCCTTTGTCAAACTTCTTCCCATCACCACTTAAGTATCTAGCCAGTCGACTTAATCCACAATATCGCTTCATCTCAAGTTTCCCATACCATGCTACATTTATGAGCTTTTACTAGATTCATTGATTTATCAAATTGTTCAAATTTGAATAAGATTTGAATTGATTTTTGATTTGATGCTTTTTAGATTTGATTTATTTTTACTTGTTATAAGATTTGATCCAATTTTTGCTGTTATACGGTTAGAATTTAAGTTCAGTTACTTATTCAAAGATTAGTTAGGATTGATCTTCATTTCAATATTTTTGCACATGGATAAGGATATTGATTTCTGACTAATGGGTTTATTTTACTGATTTTTTCATAAATTTTTGGAAATTTTACCAAATTAGGCTAGTTTTAAAAATTAATAACAACATTAGCCTAGTTTTAAAAGTAATCACAGAAATAGACCAGTTTTTTTACTGGTCTATACGGTTGGCGATTTTTCAAAAATCGCCAACATGCGATTTTTCAAAAGTCTCACGGAGGAAATTACCTAATCAACAACCTACCTTTCTCTCTTACTTCCATCTTTTCCATAAAACTGAAACTAAGTTCTCTAATGGTAGTTCTATTCTGAAATCAATATTTATACTCTTTAAAACATTGGTTCAGTGGTAAATCTATAAATCCAGTCGACGTTGCTTAGCAAATTTCATCTAGTTGAAGGTAAAATTACTAAACCCTATTTTTTTTGTCTAATTATGTATTTTGGTGAACTTAGTAATTGGTTATATTAAGGTGAAAAATTGGTTTAATGTGTACTTACTGGACGATTTGTATATTGATCTGTAGAATGGCGAGAAATATGATTCCTATGCTTTGCTACTACGACGGCAAACTAATTGTCGATGATAAAAGGAATGGTAAATATGTTGGTAGTATTTGTAATCCAGGAAGAGTGTGAAAATGTTGCAAATTGACGGAATTAAAAGAAGTTGTGTACAGAACGACGAAAATTAATAAAGAAGAATTTGAACTTGAACTAGTGGTTAACTGGCCTACGGACTAGGGTTCTAAAGCAATAGCATTAGCGGACGATGACGATGTAGAAGTAATGTTTCCTGCTGTTGCAAAATCTATTGAGTTATACATAGGAAAAGTTGCAAAGAAACAACAAGAACAACATGTTGCATCTCCTCTTGTGAGTACTAGAATTGGATATTATACACAGATGTTGGAGACTGCAGATCCATCAACTGGCTATGTATCTCCTCACTATAGTAATACTTTCCAACCGACGGAATATACCGTCCTCCATCTATGTAGTATATATTTATGCCGTATGAAAACTCGCATCCATTTATGCAACAAAGCAACATTTATTGCAACTCACCTAGAGATTCAAGTACGAGTGCGAGGTAAAAAAAAATAATGAATTGGTAGATGTACCATTATGTAGTTAATTTTTCTTATGCTATGCCGTAATTTAAACAGCTTCCAACAACAAGACATTCAGCATGACGAAAGCGATGGACATGTTAATGTGAATTTGTCGCAATCAACGTATCATAATCCATTCGAACTATATGATATGAGTCAAAGGTATGTTTACAGATTGGACTATAATTTTCATCTCATTTGATCTGTATTGTCGGTTAATTGACTTCTATATATCAATCAGGTATATGACAGTTGATTCTAGTGCGCAATGGAGTGCTGGACCATCCATCCATTTTCCGTATGAAAATTTTGACGATGATATGGATGTTGGCGGAAATGCAGCCGTGGATGAAGAACATCACGTGGATAGCATGGTCGTTGCTTCTATGAATGTTAACGAAGACTCTTGGATACAAAGAATGCAAGTTAACAACGAGCCGTTGAACTATGACTTCCCTACAGCAGATGACGATGATTCAAATAGTGATGAAGTAGAGATGGAAGTGCCTTTGGATGATGTTCTTTGCACCACTCAAATGTTGGCAAGGTCTGTTGTTGGTAATCTTCAATTTTTCGACGAATGATTTTCAACCGCTTGCATTCAAGGTGGTTTTAGTGTTGGAATGGTTTTTGAGACAAAAGAGAAGTTTCTTCAACAACTAACGGAATGGTCAATTCTGCATGTTTTTTCATACAAACGAATAAAGTCGAACATAACACAATACACTGCTATATGCATCATTGAAGGTAATTTTCCTTGGAGAATACATGCCATAGTTTCGAAAAAATCCGAGTCGGGATGGTGGGAAATTCGGAAGCATCCAAGCGAACACAATTGTGTCAACCCAATAGTTAATTGCAACCATAAGCAAGCAACTTCGAAATTTCTTGTGACAAAAATCATATCTTTTGTCAAAGCTGATTTGGATATTTCAGCTGGTACAGTCCAAGTGCTTGTGCACGATCGGTTGTTCATCAACATAAGTTACACGAAATCGTGGTGAGCATTAAATAAAGCAATAGAGAGAATTTATGGTGATTGGGCAAAATCATACTCGACTTTACCACAGTTCTTTAACGAGATAAAAAGAACGAACCCTGCCTCTATAGGTCATGTGACACAGATGAAGTGGGAGTGTTCGATCGCGCTTTTTGGGCATTTGGGCCTTGCATTACAGGTTTTGTGCATTTTCGGCCTTTGTTATGTATTGTTGGGACACACTTGTAAGGTAAATACAAAGGCACATTGCTTGTTGCAACCGCGATAGTTGCAGACGATTGTCTTTATCCTTTGGCATACGCAGTAGTTGAATCGGAGCCATGTGATTCTTGGGGTTGGTTTTTTTATTGCATGCTAGAATTCATACATAGCGTTCGCGGTTGTTGTATTACTTTCGTATCCAATAGGATGAAAGTAATTCCAAAAGCTTTACACGGAAAATGGCGGCAACCGCACAAACATCGTTATTGTGCAAGACATATGAAAAGCCAACTTTCAAGCGGCAGTATTCAGAGAGAAGCGTTTAAAATGGTTATTTTATTCAACAGCGTGGGCGTCTAAGGTAGATGAGTATATGAATATTAGAGAAGAAATCAAAGCAACAAGTACGCGTGCGCATGAGTGGATTGAGCGGAGTCTGCTGAGTCTGGGAAATTTTGAAGAAAACTGGGATTTCAGTAAAGCTGATAGAGGACGCTTTCATATAATGACAACTAATGCTTCTGAAATTTTTAACGGTGTATTGAAAGGAGCTAGATCGCTACCTACAAAGGCTTTGGTTGCACGAACATTCTATCGCTCGGTTGAATATTTCTGCAAGCATCGTCAAATTGTAGATGAACTAGCGACGCGCTTGACTCCAAAGTAGGAAGCCAAAATAGCAGAAAGAGTTAGTGAAGCGCGTCGCTGCAGACTAGTACGATTTAGTCAAACTGAATGACAGGTAATTCACTACTTTGGTGATGAATACAAAGTTATAATCGACAGCACCAACTGGTCGTGCACATGCAACATTCCGATACTGCAGAAGATGTCATGCTCTTATGTAATGGCAGCTTGTTCGGAGCAAACAGGTGGGGCTAATAGAGCACACCATGACTTAGCATCAAGCTGGTACTCCATTGACAGCTACAAAGCCACTTATAAGCCGGAGTTTCATCCCGTGCGTGATAGGAGATTTTGAGGCCCATATAACAGTCCTCAGATATTGCCTCCGACTATGAGACGACAACCGGAGAGGCCATGATCTACAAGGATCAAATATGTGAGGGATGAAGGCTGGTCATCCAAATCAAACAGGTATACCAAATGCGGCGTGTTAGGCCATAATCGTAAGCGATGTATTACTGCTGTGTAGATGTGTTTGTATTATTTAACTTCTATGTAATTGAACTCTACTTTCTGCTTTACAAGTCATGTTGTATGCTGTTGTTCGACAATTTGTCAAATGCTATATATTGCAGGCTTGTGCTTTGTTTTTTATATACGAAACAACCTGCTGCCATCCGATAGTAGCGGCAGGAAAAGAGCTAATTGCGATTTTTGAAAAATCGCCAACTGGCGATTTTTCGAAAATCGTCTCTCCAACCTGCTACTGACAAATAGCAGCAATTCGTTCATGAACGCCACATCGCACATAAATATCAAAAGCATGTCCATACCATACAACAACATTCTTAATCCACATTCTACTGCATCACATGCAATAATATCTTTAATTCACATTCCAATGTACATAATAAACTATCAACTGCATGTCCATGTCTACGACAATAATACAATTATACCATACACAACACAGTTAAAAGTACATAGCCATATCCAATATAATGCACGTATCATCTACGCAAGCGATGAAGTTCCATAGGTGTACGACGACGACGTTTCAGCCGTTAGGACATGTATTCTTCTTGCTCGATCTCGGTGGAAGGATCAAATGTACATGGTGGTTGAGAAGGTCCATGGGTGAAATATTCCGGTTGTTGCGACGTGAAGGGCCTTCTTCGAACGAAATTCCTTCACCTCTTCTGTGTCGCCGCCTATAAGTAAGTAGGAGCGGCGATGGCCACCTTGAGGTGGAGGTATGTCTGTTGGAGGTGAAGATATAGGGGGAAAGGACGTCTTGGCCTCTCTAATTTGTTTCTTCTCAAGACTGCATGTAGAATGTTTTTGACGTTCATGCACATCCCTTTCGACTGCACATTGTGATCTAGACGTTGTTCGAGCTTTTCGGCGGTTTCCAACGCCTTGTAAATGTCATCAGCCTATACAACGCAAAGAGAATTAGTTATCTTTATTTGAAAATATATTTAGTTTAATGGGGTTAAGTATACTTACAACGTTTCTCTTAAGAGGGGCACGGGGGTGTATGGATGGTGGGGAACGGCCTGTACAGGCGCCTGAAGAATATATCTACGCGCGATGTGCTAATACCATCGCATACATGTCTCTAGAGGGGTGATCAGCTTTCCCTCAAATCATAAAAAATGGCACCGATTCCATTTCTCCATAGCATTTGCAATTTCTCCAACATGATACTCCTCGGTATAAACTGAAGCGTTTTCTGGAATATGCTGCGCCATAACAAACTGGGCATTATCCGATCGAGTAGGTGGTGTGCGCAACGAGTAGTGCAAATGAATGGAAGCTTGGCAGTCCACAGATATCTAGCGGCTGTACATGTAGCCGGAAGACCCTCCAATACATCCTGCGTGTATGGAGTCCAGGTCATCGCAGTTGGGTCTAGAACGTCTAGCTCATTGCGGTAAAAGCGTACATTCCGCTGGAGGGTCTGAGATGTCTTTATTTGTCAACCCATCTGTCAACAAGCGAAGAAGCAATATTTTAGCGTAAACAAATTTCGAATTAGAAAATTAATTTTCAAAGGACAATAAGTTATACCAAGATTTAAGAGGTTGTGTGTGATCGACCATAATATTTCGGACTTGGATCCATCCGACAGGTAGATATGTCCATGACCAAATCTATAGAAAAAACAATTTAGCTACTTAAAACATATTTCGAATTTGGTCTAGCATAGAAGTAGCAAGATAAATTATACGTGCACCTAAACAAGCGTCAAACAACCGCCTATAAGCTTAGTCACCGTAAGAGCAAGATTGGAGAGCTCCTTATAGGTGTACGCCAAAACAGCACTACCCATGAGTACTGCGCACACTGATCGAGATCAGCTAAATATGGTAGCCATTTCAAGTCAACAAACGGGATGTAATGATGTGTAGAATAATGGCTCGAGCCCGTTGCTGGATCTGAATCTCTGTAGCATCGGTAAGTATATCATCAGCTACAGCGTGTTGAAACCATTTCACTTCTACCATGTCATTACCCCTGACTTGTTGCGGAGGAGAAGTAATACCAAACAGATCCGTGTACAACTGAATATAATCATGATGGTCCTCACCCGTCACTGAATTGCCTTCTATAGGCAAACCTAAAAGAACGGCCACATCCCCTAATGTGATCGTCATCTCTCCGGCAGGAAGATGGAATGTAGATGTCTCTGGTCTCCATTTATCGACAAGAGCTGTGACCAGATGATGATCTAACTGGAGGTAGCCTAACCGCAGTACTGTCGAAAAGCCCGCTCGATCAATCTCCTCTAATACTCTAGAATGATGAGAAGTGACATTCTTGAGAGATATAGAGTGATCGATGATGAAATCTTCTTCTTCGCGCTGTTTAATATTACATGTACATATATTAATATTTACACAATTTGTGAAACGAAAATCATAGAAAATTACCATCATGGATGCTTCAAGACTTGCGGTGCCTAGGCTGTAAGTACAACACACTCAAGTCTACTAGACCGGGCTCCATCTCGATGTAATCTACAATACAAAGATTAATGTATACAACCTTTAACTATCATAAATTTAATTTTCTTCAATCTATACTAAAGTACATGCAATTGAATGAACATTCACTTGCAAAAAACCCTATTGCAATCTACAACATATATCTTTCACAAAATCTTGCAAAAAATTGAAATCTAGAAAACCCTAAAAATGCTTAAATCATGAAATTGAAGATGGATGCGTTACCAATATCCTCCACTACTCCAGATGTAGAGGCCATGGTCCGAATGAGCTTCGAATTTGATCAAAAAGCAAAGAAAATTTAAATTTTTAGGAGGGAGAGAGCTGAAATTCGAAATGGGTTTTTTGGAGCTAGGTTGAATGTTGTAAGAGTGAGTGGGGTAGGGCTTGGCTGTTTGTTTTATAACAGGAAAAACAGTGTGCGATTTTTGAAAAATCACCCATGTGCAATTTTTCAAAAGTCACCACAGTCAAAATTTCAGCTTGGCTATGTAATGGCAATTATTTTGACTTACAAAATAGAACTGATATAGAGATTCCTCCAAACAACTCTATATGATCATAGAAATTCATCCGACGGCAAATACTTGGATATAACCATCAATTTCAAAGAAAATCAAACATACATTCTACGAAACATGAGATTATCCCTCAATTACAGAGCACTAACAACATATAGAACTAATAATACAAAACTAATAATATGCAGTCTACGAAAGGTGAAAATATCCATTGATTACATGAAAATAAATGAAGTACCCAACATAGGGTTCATGACATGAAGCATTTTGTCAAATGTATCCATTGCGAACATAAGCTAAAGATGACATTTTCTTCTCTACCAACATTTTCTATTCATTTCTTCAACTAAGTTTTTCAATCGTCTAACTTCATCTTGCATTTCAAGGGCGTATTCCACTCCTCGAGCACACAATTGAGGATCGATCCACCTCATAAAATTACAGCACCTCACTTCGCCAGGATTCATCATGTGATATTAGTACGAAGAACAACCGTAAAATCTTCATCCGGCATTGGTTTCAGTTTTGGCTACGACAACCACGCATTCATGGCCACATCGGCAAACTGGATATGCATCGGATGGCAGCATAGGACCTATAGGATTACCATGACTTAGTATTTTACCTTCAATAGGAATTTTCTTGCCCGGTCTTTGGTTCGCTACAATTTCGCGTAAGCGAGTGTTGAAAGATGCTGTTCCCAAATGGAACTTTGATGCATCGGCCCAAATTGCGTTTATGGAACAAATTCTACATCAATTAGATGCGTAATGTCCCTTTGGTTTTCAAAATCATCGTAAAATTTCGACATCGTCTCGTCGTCTATCTTTCAATCATCCGTATCTAGTTCAACTGCGAGTACGTCAACATTGGTTAGAATACACAACAGCTCCGAATAAGGATTTTAGTTAGCATAAACATATTATAAATCGATATACATTACCTTGTACCGAAGATTACACCTACTTATTGAGAAGCTTTGATTATATCTTGTGAGAATCGGACTTTTTTGGGTTTTCTATGAAGAAGTAGGGTTTTCGAAGTTTCAGAAATTTGATGATGAGTTTGGTAAAGTTGATAGTGAAGAAGAAGATAAGTTGCTGGTTGGATTTATAGCAAAAATGGCCCAAAGTAAAAACCTAAATATGTTATTTCCTCCGTGCGACTTTTGGAAAATCGTCCGTTGGCATTTTTGGAAAATCATCAAAATACAAAAACTGGTCTATTTCTGTAATTACTTTTAAAACTAGGCTAATGTTGTTATTACTTTTTAAAACTAGTCTAATTTGGTAAAAATTCCTAAATTTTCAGATGTTGAGCTTTCAATGAGTATGAAGGAATTGAAGTTGCTTGGAATAAATGAAGCTTTATGATTTTCTTCAATGCCTAGATGAGATAAAAATATTATATCGTGAGATCCATTTGTTTAAAATTTTAAAACATAAAAATGTTATGAAATTTTATTCCTCATGGGTGGATATTTCAAAGAGGAACATCAATTTTGTCACTGAGATGTTTACTTTTGGAACTCTTAGACAGTAAGTTTATATGAATTTTCAATTTAATTTTGAAGTTTTGGAAAATTAATGTTTTTGATTAACCCACTTAATTTTTTCCCTCTTAGATTTAGACAGAAGCACTGAAAGGTTCATATCAGATCTAGATATTAATAAAATGGGATCATTCTTTCTACACAATCAACATTGTAAAGTGTCTCCATAGAATGAGAAAATGTAGGTATAAGTAAATCATCAAGGCTGATTTTATATAATTACACACCTATTCTTCTTTCCGAGTAAAAAAGGCATGAAGTTTCAGGTTTTAAAATCACTTCGGTTATTAGAAGACACATAAGAAGTTAGTTGATATCATGCCTTTCTTAACAGGTAAAATATCTATTATATCTTTGATACGCTCCCTTCGTTCTTCCACTGTAATCGAATTTGGAAATTTTCTGTAATTAAAATCTGGAAGATACTTCTTCGTATACACAACAATGGACTCATCAATTATCTCTACTTTTATACCTCTAGCTTCCATGACTGAAATCAGCCTTTTATACAGTGGAAAACTAAGAGAAGATATATCATCATACCAACAACCTGAACTAAAACTCTTAGGCCTTGCATCTATGTCTATTCCATTCCATGACACACCAAATACATTTGGGCCAGTGCATGCTTTCATAGCTAGTGATTCTATGCATCTCTTAACAATATGAAGGTCCTCGGCATAAGGAAGTAGTTTAGTACATGTTTGCAGTGATCAAATTGTATCTTTCCAACTACGCAGGTTTGCTTGGTTTAATTGTGTTTCAGAATGCGATATTAGATCGTTTTCGGACACCGCTTCGGCCATTTGAGGATGTTTTGAAGCACATCTGAGGTATACTACAGCAGAAGCATTTAAATCAAGCTTTATATCGCATCAAAATTTGGCATTAAGTTCAAAGGCTTTTGCACCTCCTGGTAAATCAGTTACATATAAGGTGCAACTTTCGTTGTTATTCAATTTAGTTTTGAATAGTTTTTCTAGCACCTGATTCTTTGTTAGAAGTGGGAACTGTTTTTTTTTCTCATGATACAATAAATCTAATATGACTGAATACAAGACATGAGTGAATATACGAAGACAATTAATCTTCAGAGCATTCAGTTATAGGCCGTGGGCTTGATGTTCGGCCCAATGCTTAATATATCTCTCTGTATAAATACAGAGCATAAGTCTTTATTATGATATACTTCTCAGTATGACAAAATACTTTTGTACAATAAAACACAATCAATAAAGTTCTGATTCATCTTCTTCTTTTGTTCATATGGTATTAGAGCAAATATTGCCTAACAGCAAATGCCGTGCCAGATCAAGATCTGTCTTAAAATCATCATATCTAGATCAGGCTGCATCTTCTGAATCATCTGAGAATCAAGAAGATCCTCATCATCATTACGACTTGTCTTCGATCAAGATCAGATATAATATCATCATATCTTGATCGAACTGCATTTCATCTAAGTTATTTGAGAATCAAGAGAGTTCTCATCATCAGATTTCTTTTCCTCTCTTTGTTTTTTGATCAAGATCAGATTCAACATCATCACATCAAGATCTAAAAACATTTGTTTGGAATCGTCTGGGAAATATAACATTTTCCATCATCACTGTGTTTTTTTACATACCTGTACCAAGACTATTGATCAAGTTCTCTGCCGTGCCTTGCCTCGGAGCAATCAAGAATTTCTTGGCTACACAGCTTATCTGTTTCACAACAACATTCATTTCTTTAATCACTCTTCTTGATTTCTGAATCAATTGCTGAAGGAGATCAAGACATCTCTGCCTACTACAACACTCACAATAATGCCAGATTTAATCCCACTGAAGAACTCCTGAAAGAGATTATCAAGCCTCAGAGTCAGTTGTTGTCTACTGATCAACTTGATGAAACCAATTTCTTGCTTTGGAAGTTTCAAGTTGAAAATGCAGTCAAAGCATATGGATTGGAGCAATATATTCAAGGAAATATAATCATACCACCCAAGTATACTGCAGATAAGGATGGAAAACTTATTAGTAATCAAGAATTCATAATGCATCAAAGACAATACAGTTTATTCAGTTCTTGGCTAATATCATCTGTAAGTGTTAATCTACTTCCATAGTTAATTGGATGTAATTCATCACATGAGATCTGGTCCACAATAGAACAAATCTTTAGTACTCAGTTAGCAGCCAAGATTATGTACTACAAGTGACAATTACAAAATGTAAAGAAGGAAAATCAGTCAATGAGAGACTATCTTGTAAAGGTGAAAACATTATGTGATCACTTATCTTCTGCAGGACATAAAGTAAGTGACACAGAGCATATATTATCAATTCTTGGAGGGCTAGATGACGAATATGAATCAGTAGTAGCTGTTATATCATCAAGAGAAACTCTACCCTCAATTCAATATGTTCACTCTACCCTTCTAGCTCATGAGGGTAGATTGGAACAAAAGAAATCAACTATATCAGACATGTCTTTGAATTTCATCTCAAACAGCAAAACAAGAGTCAAGCAAAACCTTCTAACAACAGAAATCAACAGTACTTCAATCAGAGGGGTGGTCAGTCTTATAGATCAAGAAGAACAGGTGGAAGATGGTCTAATAACAGTGGAAATAATAGACCCAGATGTCAGATTTGTGAGAGAACTGGACATATTGCTAGTAAATGCTATTTTAGATTTGACATCAACTACACTTCATCTCAGCAAAACAACAACAGTGCAAGAAACGACAATCCCAGTGCAAATTTGATAAGTGCTCAACAAGAAATTGGAGGTCAAAGTGACAGCAACAATTATGGCAGTGCAAAAATTGAAGATATTCATGACAACAGCTGGTATCCTGATTCTGGGGCAACAAATCATGTCACTAACAACTTGGCATACTTGAACCTTAGCAACAAAGAATATAAAGGTACTCAATCATTACTTATGGGCATTGGTAAGTCTATAAAATCTCACATACTGGTAGTGGATATATATCAGGAAAGAAACAATTATACTTGCATAACTTATTAAGAGTACCATCTATCAAGAACAACTTATTAAGTGTATCTCGATTTTCCAAAGATAACAATGTGTTTTTTGAATTTTACCCAAATTACTGTTAGTTAGAGACATACTAACAAAAAATGTTCTCTTACAGGGTAGAGAGGTTAAGGGATTGTATGCTTTCAATGTTGCTAATTCAAGAATCTCAGGATGTAAAGGAAAATGGTGTAATAACTCTGAAATCAAAACTGTGAATGACTGTAAGAGCTTTGATATTTGGCATTGTAAACTTGGACATCCTCATGTAAATATTGTTAAACAAATGTTGAATGAAAATAATATTCCTTTTAACAATATTTCAACTCCATACATCTGTACTTATTGTCAAATGGGTAAAAGCGACAAACTGCCATTTATGGACTCCAAAGCTAGTTACAACAGACCATTAGAACTTGTTGCAACTGACTTATGGGATCCAACACCCATATCAACTGACTATGCGTACAAATATTATATTTCTGTTGTTGATGCGTATTCAAGATGTATGTGGATATATTTTTTAAAGACAAAGTCTAAAACATACTATGCAGTTCAGCAATTTATAGTGCAGGCAGAAAAGCAAACAAACCGTCGACTAAAAATACTACAGACAGATAATGGTACAGAATTTTTATCTCTGAAGAAATTCTTTCAAGAAAAATGTATTATACGTAGGACAACTTGTCCCTACACATCAGAGCAAAATGATCTGATTGAAAGAAGGCATAGATACATAGTGGAAACAGGCTTAACACTGCTAGCAAATGCATCATTACAACTTAAGTTCTGGCCTGATGCGTTCGCTACTGCAGTCTTTCTAATTAACAGATTACCTACAAAAGTCTTAAAATTAAAGTGTCCATTAGAAATACTTTACAGTATCAAGCCTGATTATCATAGTCTAGAAGTATTTGGCTGTCTATGCTTTCCCTATCTCAGACCATATGATTCTCACAAACTAAGTTATAGGTCATCACCATGCACATTTTTGGGCTATGCAACAAATCAAAAAGGTTACAGGTGCTTATCTAGTAATGGTAGAATATTTATCTTTAGACGTGTTGTCTTTAATGAACAAGTGTTTCCTTTTAGCAATTCAGCAATTAAAACTTCTCAGAAGGTTTACAATGCAAGATATTCTTTGGTACCTACACCTGTGATAATTGACAAAGCAGCTCATATTCCTGGAGATAAAGCTCAAGGCAATGAAATCCATAACACACAGTGTCCTCTTCAGAACCAGGTCATGGACAAACTGAATCATTTAATACACCATCTCAAATGCAACAGTCAGATAGTCAAATGCAGCAAAGCTCAAGTCAGACATTGGGTGATTTACAGTCACCTGATGTGTCACAAGAGACTGAAGTGAATAACAATGATCATCAACAAATTGCAGAAAGAACTGGACATCATATGATCACAAGAGCAAAAAATGGTATATTCAAACCAAAACTTTACAATGCAGCTCTAGAAAATGAAAAACCAAGTACATACTGGCAAGCTATACAAAAAGACAAATGGAAGGCAGCAATGAATGAAGAATATGATGCTCTTATGAAGAACAAGACTTGGGATCTTGTTCCTCAACCTACTGATAAAAATATAGTAGGCTGTAAATGGACATACAAATTAAAAAGAAATGCAGATGGCTCAATTTTCAAATATAAGGCAAGACTATTGGAAAAGGGATATTCACAACAAAATGGTTGACTTTACTGAGACATTCTCTCCAGTTGTGAAACCCTCCAATATTAGAATTGTTCTTAGTATTGCCTTATACAGAAATTGGAATATAAAGCAACTAGATGTAAATAATGCATTTTTAAATAGTGTTTTGTAGGAAGAGGTTTATATGGAGCAACCCCATGGATTCATGAAGAAGGGAAATGAAAAACTAGTATGCAAGTTGAACAAAGCAATTTATGATCTCAAACAAGCACTAAGGGTTTGGTTTGAAAAATTAAAGACAACCTTATTCAAATTGGGCTACAACTACACAAAATCAGATAATTCTCTCTTTACAAAGTTTGATTCTGGCACTATCACTTATATACTAATTTATGTTGATTATTTTATTATTACAGGCAGTAATGATCAAGAAATCAACAATCTTACTCAACACTTAAACAACGAATTTTCAATTAAAGATCTTGGAAGTTTAAGCTACTTTCTGGGAATTGAAGTAAAGAGATCCTCACAATCCATGATACATCTCAGCCAAAAAAAATATATCAATGAAATTCTCATTAGAGCCAAAATGGATCTATCAAATTCAATCTCAACACCTATGATAACCAATGCTCATCTATCAAAGACTAAAGGAGAAATAATCACAAATGATAGTCAATACAGGAGTATTGTAGGTGCACTTCAGTATGCAACAATCACCAGACTAGAAATCTCTTTCAGTGTAAATAAAGTAAGTCAATTCATGCAATGTCCAACAGATGAGCATTGGAGAGCAGTCAAAAGAATACTGAGATATCTCAAGGAAACATTAAATTATGGTCTAACTATCGAAGCATGTCAAACTATTAGCATTACTAGGTATGCAGATGCAGACTGGGCAAGTGGCACAAATGACAGAAGATCAACAAGTGGATACTACATTTATTTAGGCAAAAATCTAGTTTCATGGTGTTCAAAAAAGCGAACAACTGTATCCAGGTCTAGTACAGAGGCAGAATATAGAAGTGTTTCTAATGCCGTGGCAGAAACAATGTGGATAGAGTCACTATTGAATGAACTATAAATCAAAACTGATAGCAAGACTACATTATGGTGTGATAATTTAAGTGCAGTGTCACTCACTACTAACCCAGTTTTGCATTATAGAACTAAAAACATGGAGCTAGATCTGTACTTTGTTCATGAGCAAGTTACTAAGGAAAAATTAGACATTAACCACATACCTGCTACTTACCAAGTCGCTGATATTCTAACAAAGCCACCGTCAAAGATGAACTTCACTAGATTCAGAGATAAGCTTAGGGTTACAGACCTCAAATGTCGGACAGAACATGACGCCTCTCTTCATTCCGAGTCAAAGCTGCAGCAAGCATCATTAGTAGAACAATAACGTTCGTACTTCAGTAGTATGTTCGTCTTCAAGCACTCTTCACTAACAAAGAACCAATCTTTGCTCTCCTGAATTAGATCTCACAAACTTGAAAGTTGGGAAAAGTGCTTTTCTCAGATCTCACAAGTACAACAATTCGAGACTTGGCTTTCATCTCAATTTAAAGGAAGTAAGTATATTTTGCAAGAACATCTTACAAAATACACTTAAGCCAGCAAAACTCACATAGATGCTCAAGTAAAGCTGAAAAGAACTCAACTTTGTGTCAGATCTGAATCACCCTAGACGATTCTTCAATAGCGGCGCATCTTCCTCTTATTTTTCTTCAAATCTCACAAGTACATCAATGAAAGACTTGTTTTTTTATCTCAATCTAAAGGCAGCAAATATATTTCGCAAGAACATCTCACAAAATATACTTAAACCAGCAAAGACTTACATAGAAACTCAAGCAAAACTGAGAAGAACCTGACTTTGCATCAGATCTGAGTTATTTTAGGTGATTTTTCAATGGCGGCACATTTTTCTGGAGAAGATCGCAAACCCTAGACTCGGAGCTAGGTTTGAAAGAGGCGTAATATGACTGAATACAAGACACGAGTGAATATACGAAGACAATTTACCTTCAGAGCATTCAGTTATAGGCTGTGGGCTTGGTGTTCGGCCCAATACTCAATATATCTCTCTGTATAAATACAAAGCATAAGTAAATCAAAACTGGGATATTAAGCATCGATATATTATTATAGAACTGGTAAAATTGGTTTAAAACGTGTAGATGAAATGATATCTCTCCAACTTCAACGGTGATGTCACTGCGAAGGCCATTTGTACCAAATATGAATTGTGCATGTATTTATGGTTATTATTTTCCCAGTTTTATGCACTGATAATACAAAATTTAATCACTGTCGTTATTATAGAATAAAAGGAACTGCTAAAGTGATAATACAACCTTAAGACAAGAGAGAAAGTTATGAATGTATGTAATTGTTTAAACATTAAGAGTAGTGTTGAAAATGTATAAAATACTGAAGCAATACAGTCCCAATGATACCGCCTTTAAGAATCACAGGGCATCGGAAATTGGAAAATAAACTAATAATGATGAGTTTTATTTAATATCTAGATCTATAAAATAGAAAGATAAGTTAGGATTGATCTTCATTTCAATATTTTTGTACATGGATAAGAATAATGGTTTCTGATTAATGAGTTTTTTACTGATTTTTCATGAAGTTTCAATTATAGATCTTTCGATGAGTACAAAGGAATTGAAGTTCCTTGGAATCAAGTGAAGCTTCATGATTTTCCCTTTCTTAAATCGAAATCTATTACTGGTGGCTACATCTTGCAAGGAGAGGATGCACGAGATAGTAGCAGGCAAAATGAATCATACAGACACGAGTTCAAATAGGAATTGGAAAGAGATATCGAGAGCTGTTCAGAAGAATGGACATGGAGGTGATGACATGTAAGGTAGTCGATGGTCAGCGGCTTAGGTTCTTAGACAAGGTAGTGGGATTAAGTGGCCTGTTGTCTCGAGAGGTTCTAAGAGTTTGTGGTTGAAGGCGGGCATTCAATGGATAGTTTTGGGACACATATTGGTCAGTTTTCTTATTTCCCTTCAAGAACTTTTTTCGTTGTGTATTTTAAGTAGTTAGCAAAAAGGTTCACTATCATCCTTGAATTTCAATCCTTGCCTGATCATTGAAGTTTCACTAATCAGGTGAGGTGACAAGTTCTTTGGCGTAAATATAGTTTTCGTACAAAGCATTTTTTGTGGTTTAGTTAAAAAGAACATAAATTAACTCGTAGATTTTAACGGGAATTACTAAAAATGATTGGTTGTAAAATAAAACGTTAATGTTTGTTATTATTGATTTTTGAAGCATCCATTGCTTGTGTAAGAGGCAACAATATGCACATCTTAATGCCATTCTTTTCTTTGCTTTGCATGAAATTTGTAACATGCATTAATGCGTACGAAGGAATCATTGTGCTGAGCTAGAGGAATTGTATATGCTTGCCTTGTCCATATGAAACTCTATGCACTAATCTTCAATGGTCGTAACTAAATTATAATAAAATATAATTGAATGTAGAAGAAAGGTTTGTATATCATTGTCACACAACTAATATTCATCAGTAGCAAATTATTATCTTCTACACTGGACTTCATATATTAATTGTTGTAAATAACATACAAGATTAGCAAAACTAATGTAGATTAAATATACCTAGACCCGAGATAGTAAAATATTATGAGAGTCACGAGTTAACCATAAATTGTATAACATAGAAATGAATGCGGGTGCAACCCTCTTTTGTAAACCCGAACCATTTCTTTCCGTTTGTAACCTTTTGGGCCAAAGTCTGTTTTAGCCCATAAGATGTATTTAAATAAATTTAGCTATACACCCGTAAAGGAACAATTATCATTTCAATAAAATCATATTTCTATTTTACAAAATAACCCAGTTGTATAAAAACACAATTGCAGTCAGTATTTCAACTTGGTATCAAAGCCATCATCGCCTAACGGCAGATCATCTGGCTTATTGGATCCGAACTATCATCAGATACAATATCATCATCTGATATTCGGTTTACTCATCAGAGAATTCTCATCATCTGAGTATAAGTCAGTGCCGTACCTAAAGATCATAGATCTTGGTTGCAACTGATTAGATAAAAGTAAACCAGAAAGAAGTGCATCAGAAAATTCATCATCAGAGTCAAGAAAATCATCAAGAAAATCATCAAGAAATCATAAGAAAGCTGTTACCTCCCCAAGAACACATCAGTCAAATCTCATCACTTGAGTTCTAGCTGTAACTAACCTGTATCATTCTCTGTCTTGGCTTTTCCTGACTCTGTAAGTATTTCCAATTCTTATTGATCATATATCATTCAAGATATCATGGCTGGAGATAATGACTGCCACATCAAAGCACTTCATCTAACTCACGTCAGAATTCTATTGAAAATCTCATAAGGACTGTGATAAGCCCACAGAATCAGCTAATTACTGCACATCTTGAAGAAGATAACTATCTTTTATGGAAAGTTCAAGTGGAGACAGCCATTAGAGGCTATGGCCCTGAAGAGTTTCTTTTTGGCACCATTACTGTTCCACCCATATTCATAACTGACCAAGAAAACAAAACTGTCAGTAATGATGAATTCATAAAACGTCAGAGACAAGACAGCTTAATTTTTTCATGGTTGTTATCATCTATAAGCATTAAGCTATTGCCACAGGTAATAGGAAGCAAAACAACAAATGAGATCTGGTCAGCCATAAAGAGAATCTTTAATTCTCAATCTGCTGCCAAGATCATGCATCATAAAAGACAATTACATAGTATCAAGAAATATAATATAACCACGGGAGAGTATCTGACAAGGATAAAAACATTATGTGACATTCTTGAAGCAGCTGGTCACAAAATTCCCACCTCTAAACAAGTGTTAATTATATTTAGTGGCTTAAGTGAAGAATATGAAGCTGTAGTGGCTGTCATATCATCACAAAGATTGACACCCTCAATTAAGGATGTGCACTCAATTCTTCTTGCTCATGAAGGAAGAATTTAGTACAAGAAATCCAATGAAATAGATATGTCAGCCAATTATGCCTCAAATTCCAAAAGTAAAAGCCAGCACAACAACAAATCAGATTAGAATCAACAAAGAAACAGTCAGCCCACAAAAGGAAGAGGCAGAAGAAGATGGAGCAACAACAATAAACCAAAATGATAGATTTGTGAAAAAATAGGTCACATTGCTGCTAAATGCTACTTCAGATTAAACTTAAACTATGTACCAGGATAGAATGCAAACAATCAAAGGAATGGCAACCCAATTACAAATTTAGCATAGGTTCAACAAGATCAAAGTAGGCAGTTAGATATGTGCAGAAATCAGATTACTAAACCAGAACACATTCAAGATGAAACATGGTATCCAGATTCTGGAGCAACCAATCATCTAACAAGCAATCTTGACAACTTTGGTCTTGGAAATAAAGAGTACAAAGGTAAACAATCAATTACCATGGGGGATGGTTAGTGTATTAGAATAACTCATACTGGTAAGACTTATATTAAAGGTGCTAGGCAGTTATTCTTGAATAATTTATTAAGAGTTCCAAAGATAAAAAAGAATCTTATCAATGTCTCTCAGTTTGCAAGAGACAACAATGTTTACTTTGAGTTTTTTCCTAAGTACTGTCTAGTAAAAGATATTTTGACTAATGAAACTCTTTTGCAGGGTGATGCTGATAAAGGCCTTTACAGATTCAATTTTGTAAACTCCATCAGTACTATAAAACAGTAAAATAGTTGTAATTTGACTGAGGTGAATCAAACAGAAGAGAATAGGAGTAATTTTGATCTGTGGCACTACAAACTGGGGCACCCAAATGCAACTGTTGTTAAACAAGTACTCAATGAAAACAAAGTTCCTTTTGAAAATATTTCTGATCCATATATTTGTACTTACTGCCAAATGGGCAAAAGTCATAAATTAGCCTTTAATGATTCTACTATATGTACTCTAATCCACTTGAATTAGTTGATGGAGATATTTGGGGTCCTGCTCCAATGTGTTCTGACTATGGTTATAAATATTGCATATCTTTTATTGATGCTCACTCTAGATATACTTGGATTTATTTACTGAAAGCTAAGTCTGAAACATGCAATGCAGTGTTGCACTTTATAACCTTAGTTGAAAAACAAATAGGTCATCATGTCAAAGTTATGCAAACTGATGGGGGCTCTGAATTCAAGCCACTCATTAAATTCTTTAACAACAAGGGGATAACACATAGGACTACATGTCCTTATACATCTGAACAAAATGGCTTGATAAAAAGGAAGCATAGACATATAGTGGAACTAGGACTTACACTTTTAGCACAGGCATATTTATCACTAAAATTCTAGCCAAACTCTTTTAATATAGCTGTATACTTAATTAATAGATTGCCAACAAAAGTGCTAAAAGGTGAAAGTCCCGTAGAAAAACTATTTGGCACTAAACCTGATTATCATGCATTAAAGCCATTTGGATGTCTATGCTTTCCTAACTTAAGGCAGTACAACACCAATAAATTTGATTTTAGATCTAAACCATGTACTTTCTTAGGTTATCCCAATAACTAGAAAGGGTACAAGTATTTGGACAATAATGGAAAACTGTTCATTAGCAGATATGTAGTCTTCAATGAACATGTGTTTCCTTTTGGCATCTTAGATATGGAGTCTAAAAAGGTATACAATCCAAAGACATCTATACCTGATTTACGTGTATATTCCAAAACCTGGGAACAGGAGACTGAGAGGACTGCAAGTACTAGTGATTCACAACTTGCTATGCCAGATCAATCAAGTCATGAACCAGTAGATGGATCCAGCTATCTCAATCAGTCTCCCACCTATACAGATAATCAGGAGCAACAAATCAGTCAGTCTACAGATATTCAACTGAATCAAAAAAGAAGCAATGATAATGAGACACACACTAAGACTTTACAGGCTAGGTCAGGTCATCCAATGATCACAAGATCTAAGAGTGTCATATTCAAACCAAAAGTTTACATGGCTGTCAGAACAACAGAAGAACCAAAGAACTTTGAACAAGCCATAAAGGACAATAATTGGAAAACAGCAATGAATGAAGAGTATAATGCCCTCATCAAAAATAAAACCTGGGACTTAGTCAGTTTTCCAAAGAACAAAAACATTGTTGGCTGCAAGTGGACATGCAAGTTAAAGAAAAATGCAGATGGGACAATCAGTAGATATAAGGCCAGGTTTGTGGCTAAAGGATATACTCAACAATATGGATTTGATTTCAATGAAACTTTCTCTCCTGTGGTCAAACCAACTACTATTAGAGTAATTTTCACTATAGCCTTACATAAACAGTGGAAAATCAGACAGTTGGATGTCAATAATGCATTCTTAAATGGCACATTGCAAGAGGAAATCTATATGGAACAGCCACAAGGTTATAATCAAAGGCAGAGCAAGTTAAATAAGGCAATATATGGTCTGAAGCAGGCACCAAGGGTCTGGTTTGAGAAACTAAAAACCACACTTTTCAGATTGGGCTATCAGTCAACAAAATCTGACAACTCCTTGTTCATTAAAATCAATAAAGAATCTATTATATATATATATATATATTCTAATTTATGTTGATGACTTACTAATTACAGGGAATGATGAGTGATGTGCACGTAAATGTGCATACTTTTACCACCATATTTATTCTTTTTAAATTAAATAAATGATCATATTGGGTATTTTAACTTGTTTTAACCAAAATCCATATTAATTCCAAATTGTCACATATCCATCTTCATATAGGGGCAAAAACGGTCATTTGTGTGCATATATTTATTTGAGAAAAATTAATTGGAAATTTATATATATTTTTGTAGGAATTTGGTATCAAATAGGAGTGGTTTCATGAAGACACATGCATGCACAACATGAATATAAAGGAATGAAGATGGAAATAATTCAAAGTGAAGATAATGGAGGACCCCACCTACCTTAATGTACAAATTAAAGGCTAATGCACATGCTTATGAAGTCAATGGTTTCATGTACACTTAATGGGGGATTAAGACATGTTAATGATTACTTGGCCTCCACACTTCCTAAGGGGCATTTTGGGCATTCCCCAAAAAGTGAATTAGGGTTTTAAAACTTGTATATATACCCCTTATGTTTCATGTAATCTCCTCTCTTCTCTTAGTCTTTCTTAGGCCTCCTTCTCTTTAGTTTAGTTTAGATCAAAAATAAAATGAAAGCTCCTCTTTCTCTTTTCATGGCTACTTAGCCATTTTTATTTTATGTAATCTTTTTTATTTTATGCAATTTAATACATGCTCTTTCCTTTTCATGTTCATTTACTTTCATGTTGTAGTGTAGATCTCTTCTCTTTTATGCAAGTAGAATAATTTTTCCTTTCATTTTGCTCTTTTTTTCCTCTTCTTTTTATTCAATGTTACTTGCTACATTTGTTCATATGATGACAAATATGATAGGCTAAACCCCTTCAATTTAGGGGTAATGAAGCTCTCTAATTAATGTAGCTTCAACATTTTGTCAATTCATGCTCTCTTTTTGTGCTTAATGACAATGCTTGAAGTGGTTTAATTTGTTGTTTTTGCTTTGAATTTGATAGTCTATATTGTTGACACCAAATAGGCTATGCTTAAACAATCACTAACACAAATGTCTCTTCATGAATATATGACTATGGCATAAGAAAGTGATTTGAAATTAAAATTTGATGGTCTATGTTTCTAATCAATAGTTAATAGGTCATACTTAAAATAGATTTCATTTTCATTTTCTTTGTCAAGTTTCATGAAAGTTAGTAAGTGTTTTAAGGGGTGTGTTACAGTTTGATGGCTTATGTTGGCTAATCAATAGCTCAAATATGTCATACTTATGATAAACACATCAATTAAAACACTAATGACCATAAAAGAGATATCATGATTTCATGTGTTGAACTACATGATCTAGAGAGTGGATTTATTCTCTAAATTGTCATTTAACTCTCATATTTGCATTTCTTTTCTTTTTGTTAGTTAGTTCATTTTCTCATTTTCTAGCTTAAACACACTCTCGACTTTGGTATAATTTGATTGAGTAGGAAATTTAAATCAACAATTCCTTATGGATAGACCCGTATTCGTCACGTGCTACATTCGTACACCGTGCGATTGCGGTATAAATTTTATTTCAAAATTCGTTCGACGGTTTTCTAAACCGATAGAATTTCCGTCGACGAACAATGAGACAGCAATCAGTGAGCTTGTTCAGTATCTAGACAAGCAATTTTCTATCAAAGATCTTGGAGATCCAAATTACTTCTTAGGCATATAAGTCATCAGAAAATCAAAATCAAAATCAGAAATCATTCTAAGCTAGAGAAAGCATATCTATGAAATACTGTATAAATCAAACATGGAAGAAGCCAAGTCTCAACCAACACCCATGATTTGCAATCATCAACTCTCAAAACATAGGGGAGAACCAATACTTAACATCAAACAATACAGAAGTGTTGTGGAAGCATTACAATATGCAACCATAACTACACCTGATATATCATTCAGTGTTAACAAGTTGTCACAATTCATGCAGGAACCTCTTAACGAGCACTGGAAGGACTGTAAAGATGATATTAAGATATCTGAAGGGAACAACAACTTATGGTCTATCTCTAAAGGCATGCAAAAGACTCAATGTGACAGGATTTTCTGACGCTAACTGGGCAACATACCATGATGACAGAAAATCAATTTCTGCATATTGCATATATATTAGAGACAATCCAGTCTCATGGTGTTCAAAAAAGCAATCAACCATATCTAGGTCCAGCACGGAAGCTGAATATAGACGCGTGGCCAGCGCAACAACAAAAATCTTGTGGATTCAATCCTTATTTGGTGAACTAAGATCAAATCCAATATCAAACCAGTGCTATGGTATGATAACCAAAGCACATGCTACAGCAAAAATCATGTGGATTCAATCCTTATTTGGTGAACTAAGATCAAATCCGATATCAAACCAGTGCTATGGTATGATAACCAAAGCACAGTTTACATGTCTGCTAACCCAGTTCTTCACGCAAGAACAAAGCACATAGAGGTAGATATCTACTTTGTTCGTGAATAGATTCTTAAGGGTCAATTACTTGTAAATCACATACCTGGGACTTACCAGAGAGCTGACGTATTTACCAAAGCTCTGACTTATAGAAACTTCATAAGATTCAGAGAGGATCTAAAAGTGAAAGACGCCACCAGACATGATTCAAATATAGACCATACCTCTGTCGAACCAGTCACGAGCATCAAAGTCTCAACTCAAGGATCGAGTAGAGAAAGAAGCTCTCCTAAATTAATCTCAAAGGTCAAAGATCCAGATTGATTGCTTCATCATTTAGGATCTCAAACCAGAATTGAACGAGAAAAGTCACTGCTTTCTCTCAAGTAAACATGAAACTCCAGATTACTCTCATTTTTTCTCAAAATTTTCATATCGAAGAGAAGAGCGACATGCCCAAGATTCTGGTTTGAGGGGAGGGAGTAAAAGATTATGAGAGTCACGGCGCTAACCCTAAGTTGTATAACATAGAGATGAATACGGTGCAACCCTCTTTTGTAAACCCGAATCATTTCTTTCCGTTTGTAACCTTTTGGGCCAAAGTCTGTTTTAGCCCATAAGCATGTATTTAAATACATTTAGTCGTACATCCGTAAAGGAACAATTATCATTTCAATAAAATCTATTTCTATTTTACAAAATAACTCAGTTGTATCAAAACACAATTGCAGTCAGTATTTCAACTTAGATATATTCAAAAATATAATGTCTAGTGTTTTGTAACTTGTAATGCAACATGTTTGATCATTTAATTGAAATCTGATATGACGACTTAACCTTAAATTTGAAAAAATGATTGTCCTCGTATAAAGCCCAAAGTGTAGGTGCTTAAGGCATACTTTCTCAGGAATGTTTGGTTTATCCATAAAAAATAATATCTAAATACTATTATTCTACTTATTTTATAGGCATGACAGAGTCAAAGGAGTTTGTAGAAGAGCTATTTGTTGCGATGGCAAGAAGACGAGGCATAAAACCTGATTTTGGTGTAACAAAGAACAACTGCAAGAGTTTTGGGAAGAAATAACTAATTAGAATTTTGACTCTTATATTCTTCGACATGTAAAATGTATATTAAAAAAAATCATTCTCATAGAACTCAAAATACCTGAAACTTGAAAATGGTTTGTTTCTCCGTTTCTAATTCCTTGTATTTCAGGTGTGACAAGAACGGTGATGGTATGTTATCAGTGGATGAAGTGAAACAGGTTTGTAAATTCAGTAGTTATCATTTTCCTGTTGTTCTTGTTTCTCTTTTGGTGAATTATGATAAGTAAGATGCGTTGATATATAATCGAAGGTTATTATATTAAGCACCTCAGCCAACAAGCTTGGGAAGTTGAAATGGAACGCAACAACACATGCATCACCTATAATGGAAGAGGTTGATCCAAATCATAAAGGTTACATTAAGGTAATGCATACAGATACACACTTCCGAAAAAAAATGATTATGTGTTATGTCACCTGTTAATCACCTCAAAAAATAAACTAAAATATCCACAAACCTTCCCTAGGTTAATGTTAGGACGAGAATACTATTTTAATCCGATTTTATACAAAAATAAACTATAATGACTGAATGCAAATCATAGAACAACCATCAAACTCTTACATGTGTTACCTTGTCCATATAAGCAATAAGTAACTGTTACTCCCATGCAATCTTCCTTTTTCCTTTCTTATCCAGTGCAAACTTTATAATAAGCATGAACTAAAGCGATCTGTCTATGGTATTATAGAAATTATAGGCTACCCAGAGAGGAAAAATATGGATTATATTGGACTTCATTTGGTACGAACCGCTGACGTATTCAACCGAAGATCTTGATGCAACTAAAAGAGCAAGAGACTTCACTATAGGATGGTAATACTAAACGATCTTCAACTATACATTAGATGTTACTAAATGTATTACTGAATTAGCACATCACATTAATTTCTCTTATAGGTCTCTCCATCCTATTACGCCTGGTGACTATCCAAAACCAATGAAGAAGATAGTCAGAAAAAGGCTCTCGAAGTTCATTTCAGAAGAATTGGAAATGGTGAAATGTTATTTAGATTTTGCAGGAATCAACCAATATACAGCCAATTATATGCATCATACTAATGTATCAAAGTCATCCACACTGAAAATGGTGATTTTCTTTGATTACTACTATTGCAAATTTTTACCACAAAGTTTCGCATTGTGAAACTTGTAGAAGGTGATACAAGAATTGATGATCCTGGTAATGTAACAATTCGTGAAGGAATGCAAGACATAATAAGAATCAATTACTATGGAAAGTATATAAAAGAGGTAAAGGATTTGGCATTCTTTTAACATTCATCACTTTCATTTTACCAAATTATTTGCTCTAATATAAACCGTTACTGTGTTTATTACTGGTTCAAAATATCACTACAAGAAAATAGTGGATTAAAGACTGAAAATATCAGTTTTAATAAAGGAATTGTTAGAATGCAACATCAGTTTCAGTTTGCTACATTACCGAGTCAGTTCCTTTTTTTTGTGGCATGTGGTCTTATTTCTAACATGAGATCCTGTTTTGTAGGTGTTTGTTGCTATAATGTAGTTAGTTGAATAAGTTAATAATGTGAGGCCATCACGCTCTTATATAGGGCATGAAAAGTATTTTACTGTTGCTGTACATCTCCTCCATGAAATAAAGAAAACTATTTGTTTTGTTTCTTCTCTGCAAAACCATACTGTGCTCCTATTTATCTTTCTACTCTTAACTGCACTTCAGTTTTTCTACACTTGGTATCAAATCCAGGTTAGGTTCCCTTTGGTGCTATATATTCTTCAACTCTTACTTCGACAAGATGAATGATCTCCAAGTTGTCGGCGGAATCAAGAAGCTGAACAATCATAATTACAACACTTGGTCCACGTGTATAATGTCTTACTTACAGGGTCAAGATCTGTGGGAGATTGTCAATGGAAGTGAAGTCATGCAACCAGAAGCAGAAGATGCAAATCATACTCTGCGGAAGTGGAAGATAAAAGCAGGCAAAGCAATGTTTGCCTTAAAGACTACGGTTGAAGAAGATGTGCTAGAGCATATCCGAGATGCCAAAACACCAAAAGAAGCTTGGGACGCATTTGCCATGCTATTCTCAAAAAGGAATGACACGAGGCTTCAACTTTTAGAGAGTGAACTTCTGTCATTAATACAACATGACATGTCTGTCGCTTAATATTTTCACAAGGTGAAAATGCTTTGCTGTGAAATTTCTGAGTTGGACCCGATGGCTCCAATTGGAGAAACCAGAATGAAGAGAATAATCATTCATGGTTTGAGACCGGAATATAGGGGCTTTGTTGCTGCTGTACAAGGATGGCAAAATCAACCATCACTTGTTGAATTTGAGAATTTGCTTGCTGCACAAGAAGCACTAGCTAAGCAATTGGGAGGAGTCCATCTGAAAGGTGAGGAGGAAGCACTCTACATCAACAAAGGCAGAAGGAACTCTAAGCAACATGCATTTGGCGGGTCTAAGAAGAATGAGGATAAGACAGTAGTTCATCAAGGAGAAGGAACTAGTCATGCAAGGGGAGCTTCGAAGGCTAATGGCATTGGCAGGAAGTTTGCAGGTAAGTGCCACAATTGTGGGAAGAAGGGACACATGGCAAAAACTTGTTGGTCGAAGAAGTCGGCAGAAAATAACGCAGCTACGTTTAAAAGCGAGGAAGAATGGGATGCTGAAGCATTGTTTGCAGCCGAAGAAGAAAGTTCTATTGTTGCAACAATTATGTCCGAACACGTCGATCATGAAAAAGATTGGATCGTTGATTCGGGATGTTCAAATCATATGACAGGTGATAAAGATAAGTTACAAAATCTATCCAAGTATAAGGGAAATCGAATTGTAGTGAAAGCAAACAACTCAAAGTTGCCAATAGCTAACATTGGGACTACAGCAGTTCCCTCTCAATATAGTGATAATATGCTACAACTACAAAATGTATATCATGTCCCAGGTATGAAGAAAAATCTACTCTCTGTCTCTCAGCTAATATCCTCTGGACATTGTGTCCTATTTGGCCCACATGATGTCAAAGTATATCGCAACCTGGAAATAATGAAAGAACCGGTGATGAAGGGACGAAGAGTGGAATCGGTTTATGTAATGTCTGCAGAAAATGCATATGTGGACAAAACGAGGAAGAATGAAACGGCGGAGTTATGGCACATGCGATTAAGTCATGTTAGCCATTCCAAGCTGAACATGATGATAAAACGAATGACGCTGAAAGGACTTCCACAACTTGAGGTGAAGTTGGATACTGTATGCAGCGGCTGTCAGTATGGTAAAGCACACCAATTGCCATATGAAGAGTCCAAATTTAAAGCAAAGGAGCCACTAGAATTAATACACTCTGATGTATTTGGACCTGTCAAGCAGGCGTCTGTCGGGGGAATGAAGTACATGATAACATTTATTGATGATTTCACAAGGTACGTTTGGGTTTACTTCATGAAACAAAAATCTGAAACTATTTCAAAGTTCAAAGAGTTCAAGAGGGCAGTAGAAGGAGAAATTAGTAAAAGGGTTCGATGTCTACGCACTGATAATGGAGGCGAGTACATGTCGGATGAGTTATGCAATTTTCTTCGAGAGCACCATATACGCCGTCAGTTTACATGCCCTTATACACCACAGCAAAATGGAGTAGCTGAAAGAAAGAACCGACATCTAGCTGAAAAATGTCGAAGTATGCTTCATGCGAAAGATGTTCCAGGCCAATTCTGGGCAGAATCAATGAACACTGCAGCTTATGTAATCAATAGACTGCCGCAGCGAAGGTTATGTTTTCTATCTCCTTTTGAAAAATTATGGAATAAAAAGCCCACTGTTAGTTATTTTCGTGTTTTCGGATGTGTATGCTATGTTTTCGTGCCTGACCATTTACGAAGCAAAATGGACAAAAAGGCTGTTAAATGTATTTTTGTAGGATATGATAGTACAAGAAAAGGCTGGAGATGTTGTGATCCTACGACCAGAAAGTGCTACACATCTCGAAATGTAGTATTCGATGAAGCATATTCGTGGTGGTCTTCGGATAATAAGACACTACATGAGTCAGATGCCATAAAAAATGAGTCGCAGCCTGCACTAATTCAGCTGAATCCAGGAGAAGCTGAAGATGAAGTTGACAGTCCAGATCATGAAGAAACCAGAGTACGAAGTCCATGGCAAACTGGTATGCATGATGGGGACAAAGAAACACATGATGACGAAGAAGGACCTGCAGTTTTTAGGAGATCAAATAGAGCAAGAAAGCCAAATCCTAAATATGCTAATGCTGCCATAACAATAGAAAATGAACCAGAAACATTTGAAGAACCAGCTCAAATTCCAGAGTGGAAGAAAGCAATGACTGAGGAAGTTGCTTCATTAGAGAAAAACCAAACTTGGGAACTTGTACCTAAGCCTAGAGATGTTAAACCTATTTCTTGCAAATGGGTATATAAAATAAAACGCAATGTAGATGGAGTAATTGAGAGATGTAAAGCTCGGTTGGTAGCTCGGGGATTTTCTCAACAATATGGGGTGGACTATGATGAAACGTTCAGTCCAGTTGCGAAGCTTACTACAGTCCGTGTCCTATTAGCACTTGCAGCCAACAAAGATTGGATGCTTTGGCAGATGGATGTAAAGAATGCGTTTCTACATGGAGAGTTGGATCGAGAGATATTTATGTGTCAACCCACGGGATTTCAAAATAAAAACCATCCTGAATATGTATGCAAATTGCGGAAGGCACTTTATGGGCTAAAGCAAGCACCGAGAGCCTGGTATGGTAAAATTGCTGAATTTTTGGTTCATGATGGTTATTTAGTGACTTCTGCAGATTCTAGTTTATTTGTTAAAAGCAATGAAAAAAAAACTAGCCATTGTGTTAGTGTATGTGGACAATTTAATCATAACAGGTGATTATGAAGATGAGATTCTTCAAACAAAAGAAAATTTGTCTGTTCGCTTTCAAATGAAAGAACTTGGTGAACTTAAATATTTTCTTGGTCTTGAGATTGAACACACCAGTGAAGGCATATTTCTTAGTCAGCAAAAATATTGCAAAGACTTGTTAAAGAAGTTTGGAATGCTAGAATGCAAACCAATTTCATCTCCTATAGAACCGAATGCTAAAATGTGTGTGCATGAAGGGAGAGATCTAGAAGATGCAACGATGTATCGCAAATTGATTGGAAGTTTGATTTATTTAACTTTGACCAGGCCTGACATTTCGTATGCCGTTGGCATATTGAGTCGATATATGCAAAATCCAAAGAAGCCTCACTTGGAAGCTGTTTGGCAAACTTTACGATATGTGAAAAGCACACTTAGGTATGGTATTTCATATGAAAGAGGTGGAGTCTGCAAATTAGCTGGTTTTTGTGATGCAGACTATGCAGGTGATCAGGATACTCGACGTTCAACCTCTGGGTATGTCTTCATGCTTGGGTCTGGAGCAGTCTCTTGGTGCAGTAAAAGACAGCCAACGGTATCTTTATCAACAACAGAGGCGGAATACCGAGCTACAGCAGTAGCAGCTCAGGAAAGCACTTGGCTTGTACAACTGCTAAGGGATTTGTGTCAACCTGTGAATTATGCAGTTCCGTTAAATTGCGACAACTTGTCGGCAATACGTTTGGCAGAGAATCCTATCTTTCACGCAAGAACTAAACACGTGGAGGTGCATTATCATTTTATCAGCGAAAAAGTTTTGCGGGGGGAGATAGTGTTAGAATACACTAACACAGAAAATCAAGTTGCAGACCTGTTCACAAAAGGCTTGGCTGGTGGAAAATTTGATAGTTTTCGCAAGCAACTTGTGCTGGTAGAAAAATAAGCAAAACTGATGTTGAGGGGGAGTGTTAGAATGCAACATCAGTTTCAGTTTGCTACATTACCGAGTCAGTTCCTTCTTTTTTTTTTGGCATGTGGTCTTATTTCTAGCATGAGATACTGTTTTGTAGGTGTTTGTTGCTATAATGTAGTTAGTTGAATAAGTTAATAATGTGAGGCCATCACGCTCTTATATAGGGCATGCAAAGTATTTTACCGTTGTTGTACATCTCCTCCATGAAATAAAGAAAACTATTTGTTTTGTTTCTTCTCTGCAAAACCATACTGTGCTCCTATTTATCTTTCTACTCTTAACTGCACTTCAGTTTTTCTACAGGAACTCAGTCTTTATATCATATTTACGGACTGACCAAAGACTGAAATTTCAGTCTTTGAATTCCTAGCCCCAAAAGAAAATTAAGACCGAGATTTCAGTCTTAAAATATAAAGACTGATAATTCAGTCTTTAATAAATTAGAAACTGAATTTGTAAAAACTAGATTTTTGTCTTTAATCAGTCATAAATTTACTTAATTTTAAAGATATTATATCCAAAACTGTAATCCACCATTATTTCATGTGTCACAAAATATATTCAGTATCATATGTAGAAATAATAGTATCCAAATCGACAAAAATGATAAAATATTCATTTTAACATAATACATCCATTAAGATATGTACATAATTTAGTTTAACAAGAAGTATATGATGTCTAATATGTATTACATTGACAACAAGGTATCCAAATATCTTTAGTAAGACAATTGCACATATTACTTCAACAAGAAAAACAAAGAAACAAATCCACTAACACGTATGTACATATGTTACCTTAACAAGGAAAACAAAGCAAACTAGTAAAGTGGAAACTCCAATTACTCCATAACTTCATGATGTTGATTTTCTTTTAAATTGCAAGGTGATTGAAAAGACATAGAAGGTTGTGATAACTATTGCATATGTGAAGTTGTTGGATTAGACTAAAAAAAGGCATACGAGATTGCATAGTCCCAAGTGTGTTTGAACTCAAAGCTGATTGTCGCAATGGATATGCTCCTAACAACATATGTATGTGACCAAGGACATAAAATACATGCAAAATAAAGTAAATCATATTTGATTTGAATCACTCATTCTTGAAAGTTTTAGAGTAAGGTATGGTTCTTATATGTGGAACACATTTACATACTATAATGCACCATGCTTTCCTAAAGCAAACTGTGAATTAATAAATTAAATGTGCCACAGTTTTTCTCTAAGATCCTCAGAAGCATAAATAATATTATGCATGGCAAGTTGGTAAACGTTCTTGTTTTCATTAATTTTAAGTTTCATCCAAAATCTTCATCAGCGAGCCTTTGTATTCTATCTAAAAAAATAATTAAAATTTAATCCTCAAAATTTAATACTTTTACTTGACAGGCAGTTTGAAAACATTACTGATATGACAATGAAACGGTGAGTGTTACACTAAATAATGATTGAGCAGGTCACCTAAGTACAACAAACAATTAGAGAAAACCCACAATGAAATCCAACATAAAAGTAAATAGTGAGATAGAAGGATTGTGGTGTCAGACTTGGCTAGGGCCTATTGTAGAGTAAACTATTGTGTCAATTACATAAGTACATACCTCTCGGTTCGCTGGTTAGTTGCATAGGATCTTATATGTGTCAAACCAGAGTATATTCTAATTGTAGAATATATGATACCACTACTATGAATTTTTAGCTTCTAATATAATGTTAAGCTTTTTTTCTACTTACTATAACACCAGTTTAAATATTTATTTTATGAATTGAAAAGAGGATAAATGTATAGATTAAAAGAGTAAATATACATATATTTGATTTTTCTACCAAACATTCCAATAGGTCAATGGCGTGCCCCGGATATGTACTGTTCAGTTTTAACTAATTAGATCCATGATTGTTATACATAATAAAAGAAAGAAAAAAAATATTTTATGAATTTTTTAATCTATGGATCCTTTTAGTGCTTGGAAAAAAATGAAGAGAGCATGTAACCCAATAAGAAATTAGAATAGTAGTTTGGTTACTACTATAATTTTAACCAATTAAATTTTGGATGGTAACAAAAATTCAAGTAGGGATTAGTGAACTAAGTACTCATATATTATTTTTGGTTACATAAAATGTATAAGGCTTTAGATAGATTTGTGTATATATTTATAATTTAAATATAATCACTCACAATCTCATCCCAGTGCATTTAGATGAATTTAGACTAAAATTAGCATCCATCCTAAATAGTCCGACCACTTATCCATTTTAATTAAGTTGAGAAGAGTATAGATTAAACTTAAACCGACTACTTTATTTATTGACCATATATGTTTTTATGCCATAGTATTTTAATCAAAGGTTAATACTCTAAACCAATGCAAGTATACAATAAGATGTGGTGTACATCCATTTTAATCAAACTGCACTAATTTAATAAGTAGCAAAGCTTACCGTTAATACTCCAAACCATGTTGCATAGCCTTGTTTTAACATGTATAGCAAAAAAGCTAGATGAAGCAAAGGTGCAGGAACACATAGCAATAAACAAGAGTGAACCTGTTATGAAATAAAGGATGGAGAATTAAAATATAACAAGCATACAATATGTTTGCACAAAAAATGGACAAACACCTCCAAGTCGTGTTATTTAGTTGATTCTATGTAATTTTCAATGATTTTAGATGAGTATGTAAATATGAGAAAAGTAGGGGCTGAAATGTAAAAGACACACAGATTTATAGTGGTTCGGCCAGAATGTGCCTACGTCCACTTTATATGTTATTATCTTCTTTCTTTCAGGTTACAAGTACAATGCGTTGTATACAAGTGTATGAAAGTAGTTTGAAAGTTCCTTCCTTGCTTGAGCTCTCAAACTTGTCTGCCATTGTTGTACCCCTGCCCCTCTATTTATAGAATGAGGTAGGGGGCAGGGGTCTTGGAAGTATATAACTGCTGGCGGGCCCGGGCTGAAGCGATCTGGACTGGCAACTATGTGGTTCGGCGAGGCTCATTCGGTGTTGCGTGGATATGGAGGCTTGGACCGGTGTTGGGTAGTTCGGCATGTAGGTGTTGTGGTGGTTCGGTAGTATGGTTGGTCCGGTGGCGATTGTGGTTCGGCAGTAGCGAGGTGTGGTGGTTCGGTAGTATGGTTGGTCCGGTGGCGATTGTGGTTCGGCAGTAGCGAGGTGTGGGCTTTGGACCGGCAAGGGTCTTGTCCGGTGGTTTGGTGGTATAAAGGACGCCGAATGAGGTGGAGCCGAACGAGGTGGGGACCGAATGTGATGGAGCCGAATGAAGTGGAGCCGAATGAGTTGGAGCCGAATGTGGTGGAGCCGAATGAGGTGATGGTTGAACGTTGGATGGACATCTAGGCTAGTATTGAGCTTCTTGGCTGTCGAACGAAGTGGAGGCTGCAAGCCCGGGTGACATTGTGACTTCCTGGTCCCTAGATCTTCTGGGTGAGAATTCGCCCAACATTTGCCCCCCAAAGTGGGGCACGTGCTTGCATGTGTCGCGCTTTGTTTTTCTTGTGGCGGGGAGATTGGCTTTGTAATGCCGGTGATCGGACGTTCGTATTCCGTTAATGTCCTGCAAAGAAATTTACAGTTTTAGCGTGATTTCGAATAACGACCGTTCATGATCGAAATATTCGAGTTGAAGTGAACTGTGCCGTTAAGGACGATAGAGTGAGCCCCGAAGGGGCTTGGCATCGTCGATGCCCGGTTTATGTTTGTGAAGATGGTTTATTGCCAGCTCAGAGCATGCCTAGGGATCGTTCGCAACCCCGTACATGTGTAAGTAGCTTAGCCATTTCATAATAATTATCAAATATCCATATGACCGATGGGCTTAAGAATGCGTGTCAAAGTGTAAATTCCCACGATGGTAGGGTTAACAACCATTCAGAGCGTGCCTAGGGACCATTCGAGGTCGCGTACACGTGTAAACGATTTAATCCACGTCGGTGAGGATTTTACGACTTATTCATCGTTATCTTAATCTTATTTTATTAGTTAGTTCTGGGGTTTGGTACTTATCTGAGGGAGGCGCTTTGCACGCCACTAGTTCCTGGTCCTGATCGGTAGAGAGAGAATTTCATTCGGTTTTTGGTTGGTCCGGCTATTCACATTCGGCTTCTGGTGGTCCGGTATTATTGGTCCGGTTGGGCGAGTCGTTTGGTTCGGTGGTTGTGAGTTCGCCTATATATAGAGGCCGTACCCCCCTTGTTTTTCTTCACCGAACCAGCAAGCGCCGAATCAATCTATTGCCGAACCAAGTGTTTTGCCGAACCAACCTTATACCGGACCAGGTATACACTTATTGCCGAATACACACGTACGTCTTCGTTTCTCCGAATGAGATTACGGCCTTGGGGCCGAATGCCTTGTGTACCGAATGCCCTTGATACAGTACCACCGAATGAACATGATGACCGAATGAGATGGAAAACCGAATGTACATGATGACCGAATGAACTTGATGACCGAATGAGATGGAAACCGAATGAACATGATGACCGAATGAACTTGATGACCGAATGAGATGGAAACCGAATGAACACGATGACCGAATGAACTTGATGACCGAATGAGATGGAAACCGAATGAACACGATGACCGAATGAACTTGATGACCGAATGAACACGATGACCTTGAAAGCTTTAGTTTGCGAATGAAATCCCACACTTGCACGCACTTGTTTGTTTACTTTTCTATGTTCCCTGTTCTAATGCCTTGCTTTCCTTGTGTTGCAGAAAATGTCTCGCAAAGCGGAAACACGATCGGATAGAAAGAAGTCTAGAGGCACAGGAGAGCCTTCTTCTTCCTTGCCCCCAGTCCAACCAGGATCCGGGCAACACCGACCTATTCCGAGGTCTCTAGTGGACGGATATGGTCCACAGGAACTTTTGGTCTCTCCCCCGGATTGCTTTCCTAGCTCCCTAAAGGAGGAGCAACTTGACGTCATATCCCGTTCCTTCGGGATAGATAGGGCTCTTATGCTGCTGCCGGGAGATGGAGTGATGCCATATAATCCTCCCGAGGGCTACTTCGCTTTTAGCAGGTACCATTGCATGTGCGGCGCTATCCCCCCTATCAACGCTTGGATAGTAAGCTTCACCACATATTTGAAGGTGGCTCCCTTCCAGCTTCAGCCTAACTCATATGCTATCCTGGTGAGCCTCTTTGTCATCTTCCAGAGGAGGTACGGGCGTCCTCCTTCTAACCGGGAAATCCGATACTTGTACAACCTGAGAGGCTATAAGAAGGGGTCTCCGTATATTAGTCTGGAGGCAGCCGTACCCTTCAAACCAGTTCTGGACTTATATTCCAAGTTTACCATGTTCAAGAAAGAGTGGTTCTTCATCAAGGACGATGCTGTTTCTTTCCGCCTTTTCACTTCTGGCTGTAAGATGGATTTCATTTATATTTTCCATGTTTTGACTGTAGTGTTTTTTCTGACATGCTTCTATTTCTGGCTAGCGACAGGTGGTATTGCAGTTGTGGAGGATGATTCCTTGGTGCGAATGGCTGCTGAACTAAAGGCTATTCCGGCACGGGACCGGTCGGCCTCCTTCTTGATCAGGAACGCAACCCTCTTGGAGTATAATTTGATCTTACCGCACCAGTCCGTGGTTAAGCAAAGAGACACGGCTGAGGAGAAGGCTGCTAAAGCTAAGGAGGGGGATAAGGTAAAGAGCGGTAAGAGGGAGCCTTTCGCAGAGCGTCCCGTGGTCGGGGGGAAGAAACTGAGGAAGTCCGATGGCCCTTCTCCAAGTACTTGCCCGATTGTCCCGGAGGAGGAAGGTGTAGAAGAGGAGGAAGGAGGCGAAGTTGGAGAAGGGTCGGAGGGTGGAGGAGATGGCGACGGTCAAGGTGGTAGTGGTGTTGCTGCTCTAACCTCTGAACAAGACCTCGAACTGGATGAGGCTCTCCGTCGGGCCTTCGGGGAGTCGGAGGGAGAGTCGGAAACGGAGAAGGGAACGGAGAAGGCAAAGGAAACCGGCAAAGCTGTGACTGGCACTGACCCATCCTCTAAGGGTTCCTCAGCTAGGGTGATTCCGGCGATGCAAGGTGAACTTTTGTCTTCTGCCGATTCTATTTTCGATAAGGACTTAGAAATTTTTTACGGTTCACTTCCGTCCTGGAATGAGATCCAGGACTTTTTGCAGTATCCCACTCCTCCGCCGGGTTTGTATAATAGATGTGTCTCCTCACTTTTCTTTCTTTTTAACTTAGCACATTTTTTGAATTGCGGATTATTGTATGTTCGTAACACTTGTTCTTTATTCCAGGGGCAGGCCAGGCGGGTAAAACGTCGGATGTTCGACACCGCCTTGAACAATTTAAGTCGAGGAGAGCTTCCGCGAAACCTTCTACTGATCGCACTGGGGACGTAGTCAAGTACCGCCCTCTTCTTGGGGTCATCGAAGAGGGCATTCAGAAAAGGAAGCGGAGCCGTTCCTTATTTGAGTCTTCTTCTGCTTCGCAGCTTCCTACTCTGCCTCCCCCTACTCAGCCTCCTCGTGATACTACGGAGGAGAGCACGGAGCCCTGCCCCCCTCCTCCTCCTTCCAAGAGTTCTACTGTCATTCATATAAGGCGTCCCGATGTGCCTCGCCCCGTGCCTCGTGACCCTTTTGCCGGCCATCCTGATTTAGACCCAAGTTTTCGGGACATTTCATTCGATGAGACCACGGGCGAGCACCTACTTCCCCGCAACCCCATGGTAAGAGTGCTGGACGAGGCCAAATCTTTAGATCTTGATTTACTTACTACACGGGTAGTCACCATGGGGGATGAGGCCAAGGCTAATATCGACCGGGTGGCCGCAGAGACCAAGAAGTTAATGGAGCATCATGCTAAGTTGGTCAAGGCCGGGGAAGAGATCGGGAGTGCTAACATTCGGTTGAGGTTAAAGGTTGCCGATCAGGCCAAGCAACTCGCCGACCAAGCCATCCAGATTTCCCAGCATGAGGAAGCCTCCAAGCGTCTGAAAGAGACCATGGAGAAGGCCAGTAGGGCGGAATTACAGAAGATGGAGGTCGCTTGCAGGGAACGGATCAACATAGCTATCGCAACGGTGGATGAGGTTCGAAATGCGGATCTCGAGCGGGTAGAGGAGTTGTCAGGGAGGCTCGAGGCTGCGGAGATGGCTCAGGCCGAGTTGAAGGAGGAGATGGAGGAGATGAGGAGGTCCCTCAAGTTGAAGGAAGAGGAAATGAGGAGGTCACTCCAGGCTGACTGCTTGAGATACCAATCAGAGAGGGACGTCGCCATCACCAAGTTGCAAGCTTCCGAGGCCCGGGTGAGGGAGTTTGAGGAAAACGAGGGGATGATGGATGAGATGTTGCAGGATATGTACTTCCACACTTGGAAGGAGGGCGGCTTGTCTTGGATGGACGATTACCCTCGGGTCATGGCCAAGGTGTATCTCCAGGCTTTAGAGGAGGCCAGGGTGAATGCGGGTAAGGAAGGCGGAGAGGCTTTCAACTTGAGTGCGGTTACTGCTCAGTTCTCAAAGGAGGAGCAAGCGGCGGTGAAGGAGGGGATGCGGCTACTCGCTGCAGAGGAAGCGGGCGTGCAGTTGGATGATGAGGATCAAGCGGCGGATGCTGGTGAGTTATTCTTTTCCCTTTCTTTTCTTTTCGTGTTTTCATAACTTGATCGTTCGTTTAATGAATTCCTCTTCTGATCTGGACAGGTGGGACTTCAGATCCACATGCTGGGGGCTCCGATCCTGCGGCTAAGTAGGCTGGGAAAGTTGGTGATGGAGTGTGGATGCATCTGCCATCTTTTTGTTTCTTTTTTATCACTGTTCATGTTAGTCTTTGATATGCAACTGTAATAAAATTATTTGCAAAGAATAACTTCGTGTGATCTTATAATATAAGCTGATTTTGTCATGTTTAAATGTTGTTGCTATCTTTATGTGCTGTGTGAGAAGTATAATTATGTATATGCTTGTGATTCCACTTGTGTTTGATGTTAAGTTTTTGCTTGAAATATAATTTCACGTTTTGCAATGTCAGTGTATGAATAAGTTATAGTTACGCATTTATGTACAAGAGAAGAGAGTACCGCCCTTTATGTTTTATTCGCTGGCGGTAGCTTTGAGTGTCTTGTGTAACTGTTCACGGGTATAGCCGAGCGCCCTGCTACCCAGCACGCAGGCTTAGAGCCTCATGAGTGAATGCTTCCTATTTGGTTTCCTGTACTTTAGAGTTTGTTATACAGGATAGGAGAAAAATATTTAAATGAAATGGAAATATAGTAAAAGTAAAACTTCCAGTCACGGAAGGCCGTCGATGTGCTTAAGTTCGTGGCAAACGGGTTTTGTAGTCACTTTCCCTAGCTGTGGGTCTTGGAGACATTTGTCACCCATCTTACGCCTCCGCGGGGAGTTTTCTTTTTTACCACAGCCGCACTTAAGACACATCGGAGCCGAGATCGCGCACGGTAACTACCCGAACCATTATGGTCCGTAATCGTGGGTATTATTCGATTTACCGTGGCCGGCTAGCGTGGGTGCCGTTGGCCGTGAACTACCCCTGGCTGGCCACACCTTATGTTGGGGCTTAAAGTAGGTTCACAGTTACCGACGAGCCGAACGCCGTAATGAGCTGCCATCGGCTATAGTCGGCCTTTATGATGACTTATAATCGGCTCATTACAGTTGGCTTTGAGGGCAGGCGTGCAATGAGTTAACCCGCAGTAGAGGGATGCTGGGGCAAAAGAGTCTCATTGGCGAGTGCATAGAATCGTAGCGTACCTGTTAGGCCTAGTCCAGATGAGGCCGCGGTGCGTCTTGAGTGGAGATGCCATAGAATTTTGTTCAACAGAAAGGGATAACGCTTAACAAGTAGCCAAGACATAAAGGAACAAGTTAAAAAGAGACAAGATTTTTTAAAGTGGTTCGGTACGAAAATGCCTACGTCCACTGATTCTCTTTGTTAATTCACTTCATATGGGCGGTACAAGTTAAGAAAAGTATCGACGGAGGTGTCGGATGTTCCATGCCCTCTGGAACACCTCTCCGTCCACTGTTGACAAAATGTAAGCTCCATTGTGGAGGTCTTTGTGAATTACATATGGTCCGTCCCAGATGGGGTCCAGTGCCCCGGGGCGCGGAAAGATTCGCCTGAGGACAAGATCTCCTTCTTGTAAGCTGCGATGCTTGACTTTGGAATTGTATAGTGCTGCCACTTTTTGTTTGTGAGCTGCTGCTTTGAGTGCTGCATCGTTTCTCCTTTCCTCAATCAGATCCAAAGACATGAGGAGGAGTTCTTCGTTTTCTTCTGGGTTGTAGTGGATCCTACGGTGGGAAGGCACAATAGTCTCAACTGGGAGCATTGCCTCCGATCCATATGCCAAAGAGAAAGGAGTATGTCCCGTTGATGTTCTGAAAGATGTGCGGTATGCCCATAGTGCCGTAGGAAGTTCGTCCACCCAAGCGCCTTTTGACTTTTCAAGTTTCTTCTTGATTAGGGTTTTGAGAATTTTGTTGACAGCTTCAACTTGTCCGTTTGCCTGAGGGTAAGCTACTGATGAGAAGCTTTTATGAATTCCATGCTCTTGGCACCAGTCGGCAAATTCTTCGCTGTCAAATTGGAGTCCGTTGTCTGATACGATCTTGAGGGGGACTCCATACCTGCACAGAATGTTTTTGATCAAGAAGTTGATAACTTTTGCTGAAGATATTTTATTTAAAGGTTCCGCTTCCACCCATTTGGTGAAATAATCGACTGCCACTATAGCATATTTGGCTCCGCCTCGGCCCGTTGGCAGTTCGCCAATTAAGTCAATTCCCCATACAGCAAAGGGCCCAGGGCTGGTCATTTGAGTAATTTCGTTTGTGGGTAGTCGAGGGATCTTGGCGAACTTCTGACATCTGTCGCATTTCTTAACGAAGTCTAGGGCATCTTTGTTTAGTGTGGGCCAGTAATATCCATATCGGAGTATCTTTCTTGCCAAAGTCTGTCCTCCAGTGTGATCTCCGCATCCTCCCCGATGGATGTTTGTTAATATCTCCTTGGCTTCCCTTCCGGCGACGCATCTTAATAGGGGGCTAGAGAAGCCACGCCGGTAGAGGATGCCTTCTTGTATTGTGTAGTGGGGAACTTTCCTCAAGATCTTCTTGGCTTCGTCACGCCTGTCGGGTAGTATGCCATCTTGCAAATATTTCCGGATAGGAGTCATCCAGGTTCCTTCTTCGATTGCAGTTATCAGATTCGCTTGTTCGAAACTCGGGGCTAGCTGCCTTGAGATTGCTAGTGCTCCGGGAATGGTGCTGTCCTTCATACTAGCTTGCTTTGCAAGTTCATCTGCCTCTTGGTTTTCTTCTCGAGGAATGTGTTTGATTAGATAATGGTCCAATCGATCGAGCAGCAGTCTGGTTTTCTTTAGGTATGCTGTGAGCCGTTCTCCTCGAGTCTGGAATTCTCCTAGTACCTGGTTTATGATAAGCTGAGAATCACTATGAATACACAAGGAATTGATCCCAATTTCTAGGGCCAGTTCCAATCCCGCTATTACTGCTTCATATTCAGCATCGTTGTTAGTGGCCGTGAACTCCAATCTTAATGCATAGTACAACTTTCTTCCCCTGGGGGTGACGATCACAATACCTGCCCCCGAGCCTTGTTCGTTCGATGCTCCGTCTACAAAGAGGTTCCACTTGATGTTTTTTGCCACTTCGGATTGTTCCTTGCCTTCGTTGGTAGTGAATTCGGCAATGAAATCAGCCATGGCTTGTCCTTTGATAGCGGTGCGGGGATGGTAGGTGATATCATACTGACTTAGTTCGATGCACCATTTGAGGAGTCGCCCAGAAGTGTCAGGACGATGGAGCACTTGTCTTAGTGGTTGATCGGTTAGAACCCTGATGGAGTGAGACTGGAAGTAGTGTCGCAGTTTCCGTGACGCGATCAATAAACAATATGCTAACTTCTCAAGTTTAGGATATCTGGCTTCTGCCCCCGTAAATCTCTTGCTTACAAAGTAAACCGGGCGTTGTGTGCGGTCTTCTTCTCTTACCAAGGCGGCGCTTAGAGCATGAGATGATACAGCGAGGTATAGGTATAACACTTCACCTTCATTTGGAGTTGAGAGTACTGGTGGTCTCTGAAGGTGTTCGATTAGGTTGAGGAAGGCTTTTAAGCATTCGTCGGTCCACTCGAACCTCCCTTTGTCTTTCTTGAGTGCTTCGAAGAAAGGGACACACTTGTCAGTTGCCTTGGAAATGAATCTGCTTAGGGCGGCCACCTTCCCGTTTAGGCTCTGCATTTCTTTTCGAGTGGAAGGTATCCTTATTTCTTTTAAAGCCCGGACTTGTTCAGGGTTTGCTTCGATTCCTCTGGCGTGGACGATGAATCCTAAGAATTTTCCCGATGAAACTCCGAAGGAGCACTTTAGAGGATTCAGCTTCATTCCATACCGGCGAAGTACCTGAAACATATCGTCCAGATGGCTTACATGGTCGTTGGCTTTCCTGGACTTTACCAACATGTCATCCACATATACTTCCATAGTTCGTCCTATCAGTCCTGCGAACATTTTGTTGACGAGGCGTTGATAGGTAGCTCCAGCATTTTTGAGTCCAAAAGGCATGACTTTGTAACAATATAATCCGCGGTCGGTGATGAAGCTAGTGTGGTCCTGATCGGGAGCGTGCATGGGGATCTGATTATATCCGGAGTATGCATCCATAAAAGATAGGAGTTCGTGCCCAGCTGTGCTGTCTACGAGTTGGTCAATTCGGGGAAGTGGGAAGCAGTCTTTCGGGCAAGCGTCATTCAGATTGGAGAAGTCAATACATGTTCGCCACTTTCCATTGGCCTTTTTTACTAGCACCGGGTTAGCGATCCATTCTGGGTAGATGGCTTCCCGTATGAAGCCATTAGCAAGTAGATTTTTTACTTCCTCATCAAGGGCTGCTGATCGCTCTGCCCCCATGCTCCTCTTTTTCTGCTTTACTGGTACCTTGGTGGGATCGATGTTCAACATGTGGCATGCTATGTCTGGGGAGATTCCTGTCATATCGGCATGGGTCCACGCAAATACATCTAAGTTGTGGCGGAGGAAGTCAATGAGTTGATCCTTCAATCCCGTTTTCAGCTGAGATCCGATTTTTAATAGTCTACTTGAATCATGCTTATCTACCGATACGAATTCCATAGCCTCTGCAGGCTCGGCGGTAGCCTCCTCCTCTTTATCCCTGGGGTCTAGTTCATTGAAGGGATCGCTTGTGTATCGAAGAGGAGGGGCTTTCTTTAGTTGCTATGCCTCCAAGCTTTTCATGCAGAGAGTAGTCTCTGCATCTTTTCCTTTACTCTTTCTGTGGTTATTGCGAAGTTCAGTTACGTAGCAGTCTCGGGCAGCATCTTGATCTCCTTCTACTTCTCCTACTCCGTTGTCTGTTGGAAATTTCATTTTCAGGCACCAGGGGGCTAATACAATCTGAAAGTCAGACAAGGCTGGTCTTCCCAAGAAAGCGTTGTAAGCCGAGTGGTTTTCTATTAGTACGAACGTTTGTTTTCGCACAACGGAGCGGGGATGACTTCCTATTTCGACGAAGAGGTCAAGTTGCCCGAGAGGCATCTTTGCATCTCCAGTGAAACCGTGCAGTGGTTTGTCACAGGGGGATACATCCTTCATTGATAACTTCATTTTGTCGAAAGCATGTTTGAACAGGATATTAACGGAGCTTCCCGTGTCTATTAGAATCCGAAAAACTTTAGCTGGACCAAACCAGGCAGAGATGACCATGGGATCCATATGTGGGTACTGTCTTCCTTCCAAATCATGCCTACTGAATACAATGTCATTGTTTTCTTTTCGTTTCGGGTGGCGTTCCTCCGTAATGGAGTTAACATATCCTTCGGCATTTCTAAGCGACTTGCCGTACCTTTCCATCTCTGCCCAACTTCTGTCGGCGATGTGTGGTCCTCCTGAGATGGTAAGGACCACTATCTTCTCTTGACTAGAGCCACTGGTGTTGTGATTGTTGCGATTCCCTCCGCCTACTTCTGGGAGGGGCTGCTTTGAGTTCTCGTTGGCAGGAGTTGGAGTCCTGTTCTGACCTTTCACATAACGTTCCAGTCTTCTTCTTCTAATGTGTTCTTCGATCAAGTCCCGAAGATGGTGGCATTCATTGGTGTCATGTCCGTGGGATTCGTGGAAGCGACAGAACTTTCCGGACTTGAGTGCGTTATCTGATTCTTTCTTGTGCGGGGGGCGCTTGTATCCGAGTTCGCCCTGAGTGGCTAGGTAGATGTTTTCGATTGTTTCATTCAAAGGAGTGTAGGAGTCAAATCTTGGCCCTGGTCGATATTGGCGCTTCTCAACCTTTCTGCCCCCAGCATTGTCTCTAGATTCATTTCTTCGAGCGTCCTTAGCTGCAGTGGGAACCTTGTCCTGAACTATCTTGCCTTGTTGCCCTGACTGCCTCTCCGTAGCAGCGTCTTCAAGTCTCATATACTTTCCAGCTTCATGGAAGAAATCAGGCAAGGTAGCTGGTTTTTCCTTAGTTAATCTTCTGGCAAACTTGGTGTCTGGATGTACACCACTACAGAGGGCCATCAGAGTGAGTTTTTCATCGGCATCTTGAACTGCTGCCGCTGCGGCGTTGAACCGTGTTAGATATTGTTGCAGCGTCTCTCCGGATTTCTGTTTGACATTGGATAGAGAATAAGCATCCTTGGGTTGTTCCACATGGATGCGGAACTGGCTAATAAACCTTTCTTTTAACATCTCCCATGAGCTGATGGATCCTTGGGGTAGATGGCAGAACCAGGAGGTAGCTAGATCTGATAGGAATAGCGGAAAGCATTTACATAATACTCCTTCTGTTGCTCCACTCATGAGCATATGCTGGGTGTACCTCTGCAGGTGTACGATGGGGTCGGAAGTTCCTTTGTAAGGTTCCATGGTTGGCATTTTCCATTCCCGGGGAGTGATGGCAGTTTCGATATTTCGGGTAAAGGGACTGGTGACCCTAGCGCCTATTCCCCGGTCCCTTTGCTCCCGTTGGACACATTCTCTGAATAATCGTGCCATTCGTTCGTCAGAACTTGGAGCGGACAAAAATGAGCTCGGTTCTTCCCTGCGGGATCTATCTCGTCCAGATGCCCTGTAGGGATGGTACAGTCTATCACCTCTAGCATTATCCAGTGGTTGTCTTTGGCTGCTTGGATGCACGCTAGGACCAGCTACAGTTGCCCCCTGCCTTGATCTTCCCCTGTGGGGTTCTGTTTCGAGCACATCCATGGGGTCAACTTCGGGCTGGGTTCTAGCTCGGCTCCGTTCAGCGGGGTTTCTATGATTAGGTGGCATGACTGGCTCAGCTACATCCGACCCTCGCCTGGTGCCTCCCCCGCTAGGTTCGGTTCCCAGGGCTTCCTCGAGTCGAAATTCGGGCTGAGTCCGGGCGCGGCCCCTATCATCGTTTTTCCTGTTGGTAGCTTGTTCGAAGAGTGAAGACCTTTGTTGCCTCCGGGATCCTCCGGATTGGGATTCACCCCATGATTCCGTGTTGCGGTTGGACTCTTCAGCATCCCTTAAGCGTGACATGAGTTGGTCCACCAAAGTTTCTTGTTGGGATGTGAAGCGGTTAGTTACTTCAGCCACAACCCTGTCCAGATCTGCCCTAGTGATTGGTTGTTCCGTTGCGGGACCAGTTGGATTCTCCTGATTTTCATCTGGTACTGCTGTTGAAGTGGGCTGATCTGTGATTGCTGGATCTGGAAGGCTGCTAGTTGCGATGTTCTTTCCTTTGTTAACATCCCTTCTCTGTTTGGAAGGCATGATTTCTAAGCAACGAGTGATGTTGTTAGGAAGAAGGTTGAGTGGGAGAAGATGAAGTCTGAGTTCAGTTCTTAGTGAAAGCACCAAAAATGTTTGCACAAAAAATGGACAAACACCTCCAAGTCGTGTTATTTAGTTGATTCTATGTAATTTTCAATGATTTTAGATGAGTATGTAAATATGAGAAAAGTAGGGGCTGAAATGTAAAAGACACACAGATTTATAGTGGTTCGGCCAGAATGTGCCTACGTCCACTTTATATGTTATTATCTTCTTTCTTTCAGGTTACAAGTACAATGCGTTGTATACAAGTGTATGAAAGTAGTTTGAAAGTTCCTTCCTTGCTTGAGCTCTCAAACTTGTCTGCCATTGTTGTACCCCTGCCCCTCTATTTATAGAATGAGGTAGGGGGCAGGGGTCTTGGAAGTATATAACTGCTGGCGGGCCCGGGCTGAAGCGATCTGGACTGGCAACTATGTGGTTCGGCGAGGCTCATTCGGTGTTGCGTGGATATGGAGGCTTGGACCGGTGTTGGGTAGTTCGGCATGTAGGTGTTGTGGTGGTTCGGTAGTATGGTTGGTCCGGTGGCGATTGTGGTTCGGCAGTAGCGAGGTGTGGTGGTTCGGTAGTATGGTTGGTCCGGTGGCGATTGTGGTTCGGCAGTAGCGAGGTGTGGGCTTTGGACCGGCAAGGGTCTTGTCCGGTGGTTTGGTGGTATAAAGGACGCCGAATGAGGTGGAGCCGAACGAGGTGGGGACCGAATGTGATGGAGCCGAATGAAGTGGAGCCGAATGAGTTGGAGCCGAATGTGGTGGAGCCGAATGAGGTGATGGTTGAACGTTGGATGGACATCTAGGCTAGTATTGAGCTTCTTGGCTGTCGAACGAAGTGGAGGCTGCAAGCCCGGGTGACATTGTGACTTCCTGGTCCCTAGATCTTCTGGGTGAGAATTCGCCCAACACAATATGATTTGGTACAAAAATGGTGCAGACTCAAACCAAAACTCAAATATAACAAGGGTAGAAAACAGAAAAGGAGGGTTTGAGCAAACTGAAGACATACACAGCGAGAATATGATTTAGTTTAGTCAACTTTCAGTTTTCTTTTATCCTCTTTCTTAATTAAATTTGCAATTTAAAAGTTAAATAATTTTCATATATCATTCAACATACAAAAGAACCATTTCCCTTTCATGTGACTGTTACTTTATCTTCAGCCAAAAGTTCTCTTTTCGAAATAAATTTCAACGAAATGATTCTAAGGATTAATAATTGAAGCCGTTATTAGCATTGAGTGGTTGATTAATAAAATCAGTATAACTGAAAAGTGCAATTGACTTGATTTCATTAGAGATGATATACATTAGATTCATTATTAGCGAAAGATATACATCCTTGTATATTAGGATTGTAAGTAGAATTTATTTTTATAGTATTTAATCAATTATACTGTACAAACTTTTTAACTCAAGAAGACAACCCTCTTTACTATAGGTCCTTTATTTAGTTGTTCAGAAAAATAAAAGATACAAAAATAATAAACTATATATTTTCTCTTTTCTCATAGAAATACATATTTTGTGGAAATAGCTAAACCATACCGAAACTTATAGAAGTTCTGATCACCAAAAATAGTAGAAACAACATTACCTCTTCATATATTAAAATAATCACTTAAAGGACAATAAAACAATGTTGGATCAATGCCATTTTTGAAGCTTCCCAAAGCTTTTATCGGATACTTTAATTTGGCCTAGTCTCTTGTTGGTTATAAGTAACAAAAAATTTTAGGTATGGTAAAAGTTTGCAGGATTAGATGTTTAAATTATTTAAGATTCCGCATCAAATGAGAAAATTGTGTCCAGAGGAGGAAAATATGATTATCATCTTGCATAGAGTCCTCGGAAACTAGTAAACACACATAGCACCTAGATAACATTTGTGTTTAACTATTTCTATCAAAATTAACCATATAAATTATTAATGACAACGTCAATTAATGTAACGTATAATAACAGTAGTTAATAAGCAACTGCAACAAGTATGGCACTAAAAAGAATAAAAATATGTGGGTAAAAATGAACTAACATGTGAAACGAGGAATATACCGCCAAATGTAGAAAAATCCCTTTAGCTGCGACTGTGTAAGGCATTGTGGCTTATGTGGGCACAGTTTCTTACGAAAATTTGCTGGACTGAGAAGGAATAGAAGATGATGTAGGCATAGTTGGTTGCACAGGAAGAGAAGATGATGTGGCACAGTGTGTTGCAAAGGCATTACAACATGGGTTAGTGATTAGCGTATGTACAGTAAACTGCATCGGTACACCAAAGGATTGCGTTATTTTGTTCCAACACCCAATTTGAACATAATATATTCATTAATATAGATAATTGCATAAACATCAACATTTGTTGCATAATTTTGGATTTATAGCTCTACCGTTGACCAATTTCTTCCAAGAAAATTGAGTATGCATTGGCTGGGTGGATGGAGGTGGAATAAAAGTACATCCTTGATGAGGCTTGGTGGAACATGAATGAGAAGCTCCATACTAACATCTAAATGAGACATTCCATATATCATTCCTTTTGGAAGTCCCCCCTAAAAATCCACCAAATGTTGTGGATTAAAAGCATCCATTGCTCTCTTGGACTCGGTCTTTTTTTAAGACAATTCTCCTATTTAAAAAATTAATTAGTACTGCATAAATATTAACTATTTCAACTAAATAAAATAATTAACATGGTCTTCGCAGATTGTCATCCACGTATCTAATGCTCTGACGTAATTTTTTAGTATTTTTTAAGGAGTTTGATAGATCTTTAAGAATGCATTAACTATCGGTATTGAAATGCCGTCTTTCCTATTACAACTTTCAACATTCATTTATATAAATATTATGGATTATGGTCATTGATAATAATATTGATAGGTAAAATTCTTGAAGTAATTACACTTTTATGCATATATACCATGCGTAGGACCATATATCACATGCACTTGTATTACTAGTTAGAGAGATTGATACATAACTAAACATAATGTTCTATTAGAAGTTGTTTTTCATAGGAAGTCGTTTCTTCAACTCATATACAGAAAATCAAGCCTAAATACCTTTTTTTATTTTATCTATTTAAACTAATTGATTTCTTTAGGATAACAAGAATAGACCATAATAATGTAGACATAGAACTCATTTTTCTAGTAGATAATTCAATTATATACTAATTGTAACAAATCATATACAGGTATTACATTTTCACACCGCTACCATGATTTGTTCATCCAATTATCATTCTGTTAAAATTAATTTTCCCGGAACAACTAATGGGTTTAAACAATGAACAAATTAATTCCATTATTTACCATTAAAGCTAACCATCCCCAAGAACTCAAACAAAGATCATAAAATGAAAAATCCTATTTTATCTACTAATAAAATTCTAAATTTTGGGCATACATACTTAACTAGCATAGTTAATTGTTCACTGGATAAGAAACTTTGAATTTCACCAAGTTAAATGAAAGGTTTTGCTCATCCATGAAGTTGTAATATATTTAGTGCACAACTTATAATAGAACTATTATTATATAAATTATTAACTATTAGCCTTGTGGAAGCCCAACACCATTATACTTCACTTTTCCATGATTACTTTTGAAGTCCAAGTAGCACTAAAAGTTCATTCATTATCTTTCTGAAACTGTTGTATTGAATTTATAAATTTATATCTCAAAATTTTTAAGTTCTTTCTTATATGTTAGCCAAAAGCTTCTCGAGCTAGCTAATTGTGATAACTTACATTATGAACTATCTGTTCATCCAGACCTCTTATATTGAAAAGCGGGTGAGGTTTACCGATCAAGATGTTTTAATGAACAAATTTTGAAAGCTTATTTGACAATTTTTAGTATAAACTGTTCTACTGCTAAAAATCACTATTGCCTTGCGACTAAATATATGAAAGTATAAGCTTGAAAGTAAGCTTTATAACATAATATGTTAAGTAGAGATTCATATAAAATAATGGAACTATAAAAAAATATAAGTACAAAAAAGCAAATAAGTAAGGCTAAATGATGTACTATATTTATTGCACAACTTATAATAAAACTCTTATTATATGTTAAATTAATAACTATTAGTCTTATGGCAGTTCAACATCCTTATACTTCATTTTTCCATGATTACTCTTGAAGTCCTATTAGTACTAAAACTTCATTCATTATCTTTGTAAAACTGTTCTAGAGAATCTATAAATTTATATCGGAAAATTTTAGGTTCTTTCTTATATGTTAGCCAATAGCTTCTCGAGCTAGCTAATTGTGATAGCTTACATTTTATGCAAACTGTCTTTACATCCAAACCTCTTATATCGAAAAGTGGGCAAGGTTGATTGAGCAAGGTATTTCAATGATCTATTTTGAGGGCTTATTTGATAATTTTTAGCATAAATAGTTATGTTGCTAAAAAATCACTATCACCGTGCGATATTAAACATATGAAAGTCCAAATTTGAAGTAAGCCCTATAATGTAACATGTTAAGTAAAGATTCACATAAAATGATGGAATATGAATATACACACACACAAGTATAAGGTAGCAAATGAGTTAGGCTAAAGTCATTTTAGTGTCGTTCCTATTTTTATTATACATGTATAATAACAGATGAATAAATTTTTTTTACCTCAAGAGGGTTAGCCCACATCCGTGTGTTCAGTAAGCTTGCCGATTGATATCGCCGGATACAACTTCAACCTTCAGGTAGAGTCACGCAACTCCCAAGTAGCAACTACTCTTTCACTTCAAGTAGGTACCATTTAAGTTATCCCTGTAACCATTCTGCGTAAAATCAATGTCTCAATTGTAGATCTCTAAAAATGCTATATTATTTCAAGTGCCACTATTTAGAAGTTACTTAAACATGTACAACATGGACAAGAAAAAAAAAGATCTATGTAACTTTCGTTCAACACCAATTAGCTAAGAAAAACTGTGAATAAAGGAATAAAATACTTTATGATTATTATTTAACGATCAAGGAATCAGGACTTAACATGAACCCAAATTATTCAACAGTATCGTATATACCACAACAAAGGAGTATCACGACACCTCCACCATTACTAGTTAATATGAATTACAGTAAATCGTTTCTATTTTTTAATATATTTTCTTGTTAAGCTTTGACCTACTTTGCTCTTATAGCAAAGTAAATGCATCATCAAAAAGTTTTAGATCTTTTTTTTATAGTATGTCGAGATACTAATGCATGGAGTAATGTAGCCAATAGTTACAATTATTATTTTATTGCTATAGTTTTTAGCTCAGCAATTGTAAAAACTAACTGGTTGTTAATGGAAGCTTATTCAGCTTCATTTAAATCCAACTAGCAGCACAACTCTTTCTGCTAATAGCTCCATCTCAAAAAATCAAATAGTGGTAAATATTTTGCTTTGCTGATTTTTTACATTAGCGATACACCTCCAGTCCATTTATAAAAGTTATATAAATAGAAAAATAAAATGCAAACTTGTTTACTTTTTCGAAAATATGTGCATTCATGATATCTATATCAAATTCATGGATTTTCGTATCAAATTCATGGAAAAGATCACACTATTGAACTTCCCGATCAGCTCAAAAAGAGTACAGCCATCATGCAACATAGCCCACATGATGAGGCGGTGAAGTCAATCAACACCTAATCAAGAAACAAGCATCAACTTAGGTACCAGACATCTTAAGAATACCAAAAAAAGAACTAAAGTGGAGTTATAATTATTTCTTCTCTGTATAATTCCTCAAGTATAAGTGAAGAAAATATAGCAAGTATTGCAACAACTTAGGTAATATATATCACAAAGATAAACACAAGTAAAAAATAACTAGAATTACATATCGTTAGTTTTATAATTAAGCATATGAAAAAAAAGCTTGTTGACGAACCACACACATGGTAATTATATAGACAAATAATTGTATTGTCCAATTTATAAATATGATGCTCATACAAAATCCTATATGAATATGAAAAAACATAAAATATGATTTCAGTTCCTATAGAATAAATATAGTAGCCAACCGAACAACTAGTAGATCTAGAAAGAGAAAAGCTTATGTGAGGAACAGTTTAGTTTTAGATGTATAAATTTGATTAAGTGGAAGAAAATTTGTTTGAAAATTTTATGGCTTTAATGGAATGTTTCCTAATTAAAAGCACAGTAGATACTAGTCAAAGTTAGTTGCCACTTTTATGTAGATAAAGTTGGAAACCACATAATGTCAAGAGCCTAAAATATATTTGAAGTCATAAAAGTAATAAATGTATAAAAATAAGTAGAATCCTGCTACAATCTCTCAAGCCGCTCAATTTTCTGAAATTCTTATAGCTTGATTCAAAGTTGAGTGAGTATCATCCTTATTCTTATTTGCATCCACTTTAATATACTGAATTTTAATATAAGGAACCCTATGGATGAGGATTAGGAGCATATTTAGTTAAACAAATGCATAAAATCTAACAAAATAGATCGGACTTAACGGAAAAGACAAAGAATGGATCAGATTTAATTAGATAGAAGATATCAGACGGTTGTCCGTAGTCCACCTGTTCAGAAATTAACTTTTGTAATTGTTTTCTCACGTCGTTAATTCCCTCACCTTCTTCGGATTTAACCGCCAACCCCATACTTTACCCACTTACCCGACTTCGTTCAACCGCACTTCACGTTCGTAAGGTGGTCTCCCACTTATCTATCCCAAACTTATGATTGTTATCCACCAACTCAATTGGCAATCTATACCTCGATTTCACTTCTTCTCTTCAAATTGGAGTCCATGATCGACGTATAATTATTTTCTTCTGCTCAAACAAATTCAGTTTTTCCTCTATTGAGATTCCTTTGTAAAATCTTCCACTAGATGTTATGTGCTTAACATCGCACTAGACCAGAGAAATCCCGCTTGAACTTGCTTTTCCTTGCGATTTTTCAACTGCTAAGATACTTGCGCAAGTAATTTCCACGCTATCAATTCTTACTTGGTCGTTCTGATCCTTATTCTTTGTGTGTGGATGTTAGTTGCCTTGATTGAGATGCACTAAAATGTTATTTGTTTAATCAGATTTGCTACGAATTAGTGACCGTGGAATTTTAATATCCATACTTCCATTAAAGGATGATTCTATGTGTAGCTGAAGTGAGATTCATGAATTGTGTTCTATCTTTCCTTTGATCGAAAAGTGAAAAGTTAGTATCGTCTAGGTTTTCTTAAAAAAAATAGATACGCACAAAATCTGTTTGTAAAAATGGAACCGGACGGACTAGATGAATTGGCAAGAATAAGAGCTTTAGATAATCGGGTGATTAACGTGCATGGCACCAGGGTTAATGGCATCTTAGCAATGTCTCGAGCTTTAGGTTTGTTACTTCTAACCTAGCTAAACTTTTCTTTTTCTGTTTACATTAACGCATTATATCGCTCTGTGTTTATTGTTACAACTAATTGCGTTCTATTTATTTATTTACTATGTAAGTAGGAGCAACCAATAAATTTTCATTTTTCCCGTTGTACTTGCTTTCGTTTACCTTTTATTTTGTGATAATATATTATAAAGCATGGTTGTTATTACTGCTAAGTTAATCATTTTATTTTTCGATTAAATAGATCCAATCTCTGATTTCTTTTTTTTTATTTTTTTTATTGATTTTGGGTTTTAGTTATATTCAACAACTAAGAATGAAGATCTTATAGCTTTTTCCTTCAGGAGGTCCAATTCACCCAACTAAGGTATATAACTTAACATTGCTAATGTTTAATATTTAACTGTGGTACAATAATATATGTTTTTATCATTTGTTCCTTTACGGTTTTCTTCTACTCTCATTTTTTTAATGTGATATTTACATATTTGTCTATTATAATTTTCTCCAAAATCAAGCTACTGGAATCGTGTGAAAACAATTTACCGATGAAAAATTAATAGCGAAGAGCAATAATTGTTTGTTTAATCAGATTTGCTATGAATTAGTGACCATGGAATTTTAATATCCATTCTTCCATTAAAGGATGATTCTGTGCATAGCTGAAGTGAGATTCATGAATTGTGTTCTATCTTTGCTTTGATCGGAAAGTGAAAAGTTAGCATCGTTTAGGTTCTCTTAAAAAAAATAGATATGCACAAAATCTGTTTGTAAAAATGGAACCGGACAGGCTAGATGAATTGTCAAGAATAAGAGCTTTAGATAATCGGATGATTAACGTGCACGGCACCAGGGTTAATGGCATCTTAGCAATGTCTCGAGCTTTAGGTTTGTTACTTCTAACCTAGCTAACTTTTTCTCTTTATTTTCTGTTTACATTAATGCATTATATCGCTCTGTGTTTATTGTTACAACTAATCGCGTTCTATTTATTTATTTGCTATGTAAGTAGGAGCAACCAATAAATTTTCATTTTTTCCGTTGTACTTGCTTTCGTTTACCTTTTATTTTGTGATAATATACTATAAAGCATGGTTGTTATTACTGCTAAGTTAATCATTTTATTTGTCGATTATATAGATCCAATCTCTGATTTGTTTTTTACTATTTTTTTATTGATTTTGGGTTTTATTTGTATTCAACCACTAAGAATGAAGATCTTATAGCTTTTTCCTTTAGGAGGTCCAATTCACCCAACTAAGGTATATAACTTAACATTGCTAATGTTTAATATTTAACTGTGGTACAGTAATATATGTTTTTATCGTTTGTTCCTTTACGGTTTTCTTCTACACCCATTTTTTTTAATGTGATATTTACATATTCGTCTATTATAATTTTCTCCAAAATCAAGCTACTGGAATCATGTGAAAACAATTTATCGATGAAAAATTAATAGCGAAGAGCAATAATTGTTGTAGGATCGATTTCACCCTAGAGGGGGGGTGAATAGGGTGATGGTATAAATTATTAAAACTAATCGCGGAAGCTTATAAATTAATTTCAATTCAGATCACAGAATAGCAGCACAGATATCGCAGAATATAAATAACAGAAAAACAGAACAACACAGAATTTACCCAGCTTCAGCAAAACCCTACCTACGTGATGTCCCCAAGGTTTCTACTAGAAATTAGATAGTCCCTCGCTTACACACGTAAACTTGCTATACCCTCTATTGACTAATCTAACTCTACGCTCAAAAGCTTGCCACAACTCAACCACCGAGTTGCGAATTCTCAAGCTACGCCACGTAGCTTGTCCCCTAGTCACACGACTAGAAATTTAAACGGTTTAAAAATGAAAATACAAAACAAAAAACAAATTAAAAATAAAAAACCCTATTTTTAAATTCTTATCCCTTTATGTAAACAAGGCCGGCCCAAGTGCTTGATTTCCTTAACCCGTATCCTTTTATTATTTTCGACTCCTTCTCTTCTCTAATCAATGGCTGCTGTGTAAAATTGCTCTCGAGAGATTTGACTTAGGGCTTTGGCTTTTCGTGAAATTGAATTAGGGATTTGTCCCTTCTTCGTTCCAATTTAGGGTTTTTAATTGAAGCACTGCTTCAAGATGTTCGATCGAAACAGATGATTATTTTCGATGCTAGCTTGTTCGATCAGATGTTACTTTGAATTGCAGACAGCTACTTCAATTCGAACAAGTTCGAATTATAATTGGTATGTTAACTTTTGCTTTTGCTTTTTCTGGTTTTGACTTGCTTGAACTTGATACAGAAAATTGCCGATGATGATGTCAATTTATATAGGGTTTGTAACCCTAGATTTGCGTCGTATATTTTCTAATTGAATTTGTCAACTGATTCACCTCGGCCACTCGATGATGCTTGATTGTTTGAGATTGATTCTGACTAATTCATTATCATATATTTTGGTTGCTTGATGGTTACGGCTTTGATTTATTTCGTGATCAATTTTACTTGTTCAACATATCCATGGCTTGTTCAACTCCTTGATTGCCACGGCTTCTGCTCCGATCATTTTACTGTTGACTTTATTCACTGACTTCATTTTGGCTTTGGCATTGACTAACTTGATTTTGGGTATGCGAATTAGCTTCGGCCATCACCATTGCTTTTATACAAACTTGATTTACGACTTGGTAATCACTGTAACATGTACTGTATAGTTCGACTCCGGTCATTTTGTATCTGCATTTGTTATTTCTGAAGCTCGAGTTGCACTTGCTCACTGCTGCTTGTTGTTTCACTAGTATCAGTGATGTTGCAACTGGTTTAATGTTTGTTCAATGCATTTACTTCAAATGTTTCACTCTGATATATATATGCATTCATTCGAGTTGTATTCACATTTGTTGTTGTCAGTTTGCCTTGTATTACTGAGTTACAATGAGTAGCTATCGTCTGCACTTGCACACTTTCATCATTGCTGCCTGGTCTTCCCCCTACTACAAGACTAATCCATTGCCACACAGTCTTGGCAGCTGAAGCAAGAGCATGTGATACTTTTTCTGGCTTCAGTTGCTTCATTTGCACACTGCTACTTGTCTGTAGCTTTTGTTGAGTCTTTTGTCGTCTGCTTTGAACTTTTGATCATGTTGCCTTCGTGTTGTTGTTTGCTTCATGTACCCTACTGCTTTGAACTTCTGGTTGGTTTGGCCTGGACTTCACTTGACCATTGCTTCATGTATACTTGGTGCTTGATTTGGGTTCATACTTGTTCATGTGTACATCTGTGTGTCTTCTGCTCTGTTCTCACTAACCATGTGGTCTGGAATGATTTCGACATTGATTTTTGTGTTATTTGAAGTTACCACTTACCTGACCCTTCCATATGCTCTCTGATAATGTTGAACTTCACTGTTGCTGTTGTGTTCTGTTCATTCCTAGTTGCCTTGTTGCAGTTTGATTGTGATATCCATGTTGCAACTGTTTTGGTCGAGACTTGTTGTTTGTTGGCACTGGACCTGATCTGCATACATGATTGTTGCAGTCCATTTTGCTGTTGGTCTTCGTTGCATTCATGTCATGTTGCCTTGTGTTGAATCCAGTTTTAAAACTCGGATTTGACCTTGTGCTCGTGTCGTGATTTTCAATGTTATTGCACGTGAGTTGAACCCGGTTTTTCATTTGGGTTTGACCTGTGCTCACCTGTCCCTGTAAATCAATCAAGTGTATATCGGTGTGCACGGCCTTGTGGCATATACAGTGATACACTGTGTATGTCACAAGTTGTTCGTGTATAACGAATTCAAATATGAATGATGATGAACAACCCAAATAACTGAGGCAAATATTATTTTCAAAATTCATCTTTTATTTTATATTGCAAAAATATTTCTTTTTCAATTTTACTGCGTTAGTGTATATTTTTGCAGATTGCTCAGATGCTGGATTCAAACTGGAATAAAGTTGAAGATAAATACGAGTGTGAGTGATATATAGTGAGGTCAACTGTAAATATGAAATTGTATAAATATGAAATGTGATGCAATTGTAATCAAAGTTGTATAGTTATAGTGGGAGCTTGAAATTGTACTATTAAAAGTTGTAATAAATATTTGTTTGAATAAAATATTCGTTTGAATTCAAATTCTGTGTTATTTAATTTATTCAACAAATATTTATTTAATCTGTGAAAATAAAATAGTATATTAACAAATACATTTAAACGAATGTATATATGTTTATTATCATCAAACAAAAATCATATAAGCGCATATTCAACAATTGTGTGGTGCTAAGTGGGAGCGTGACTTCTATAATGATTGCTTATAATTTTGAAAGGACGATGAATACCACCACATTGGACCTGTAGGCAATGGAAGGTATTCTTCATTATGACCATTGTAGGTTTTTCTCTCCTAAAGTAAACGTATTAGATAGGTCTAGATCATTATAATGTAACGGGTATATGGTCAGAAAATCATGGGAAGTAAAAGATAAGTGAGCGTTGAAAATTTTGTTCGGTTCTAGACAAATGGTTGAAGTGTGAATCATGATAGTCACCTGTGGTTAGCGCATATCCAGAATCATAAACTACTTATATGATACCTTGAAATATTTCACGATACAATATACTTTGTGGTTAGCGCATATCCAGAATCATAAACTAATTATATGATACCTTGAAATATTTCACGATACAATATACTTTGGGCTAACCACTGAGCCTTATTGTAATCTTCTCCATCATTTTTGTATTGTAGGTTAAGTAGTTATTTATGACTAAATATTGGAATATATTTGTATATTTGTATTTTGATGTTATGGCCAATTCTCAGTAATGAGAGTAACCTTAAGCACCTTAATAAAAGTTATGAGTATCTCATTATAGGCTCAACTACCAATAAAATTAGTGATGCATTTCAACTATAGTCTCCATACATAGATGTGGATTTAAATATAGTCCATGACAACACAAAGGAATCTATTTAATTATGTCTTCACTCTTTCATTACATAGGCAATAACTTTGTATTAAAACATGTTACCTTACTATTTTCTGCTCCTAAATTGTTACCTTAACATTTTATACCTACTTATTTTGCATCATTAAAAAGTGATTTTGGACAATATTTAGAACTGCTCATAATCCAACAAATTTGTTGACCTATTTCGTAACTTGGACATTTTCCTTTATTTTGTTTCATGACCAACTTTCCTGCTAGCCCCTAAAAGAGTTAGAAAACAGAATAGTAGTCCATAATCCATGGATGAATACAAAGAGGACGAGCTTGTGGAAAAATTAAAGCTGTTCACTTTGAATAGTTAATGTGATTTGCATGTACGATTGGTTGAGGCTGTTGGCTTAAATAATAAGAATTGACTAAACCTCAGAGATTCAGAGGGTTCAAACAGAATTTTTGTTCTCAACGATTTTGGAAATTAGACCCGTTTAGCATTTCTACTACAGCTGTTGTTGCATATGATGATAAAAATGGCTGTGACAGACAATACTTTGCTGTAGATGTTGTGACTGAGTAACTACGTAATTACTGGCTTTATGTAGTTCTTTAGGCTGTTGCATGAGGTATCCAATCAATGCTTTATTTAAGTTTACATGGCCAAGTGCATTTTTTCATCAGCTTTGACAAACAAAGCAATCGTTTTTTGGAAATGCAAAATTATTGTTTGATTATATCAATCACCATGATCACATGTGGGTAGTATCAAGAAATATGAAATGTAATTGATTGAAAATGAAACCATTAAAGACTGAGCTAATGCTGCATCTGATTTTATCAAAGGCGTTATGTTAGTGTTGAAAATAGGCTTTTTTATTATAGTCATATATTGATCGTTTGAATATATTTCAGTATCTCCTTTTTCTTTGGGATCAATGTACACCATGCTTTACCATCTAATTTGAAGCGAGGTCACATTGAATGGCATTTTTTGAAGGGGGACAACAAAGAAGGGTGACAATGGTGGTCCATAATTATTTATCTCAGCAATCAATTCATGTTGTTAAAATAAAAGTAATCTTAGAATAAAGGACACTGTAAAGAAACGTGAGCTAAGTAAATATGAAAAGGTCCAAAGATTTGAACTATGGTATTGTGCTTCCTTTTTATGCTTTTCAGTGCATTGTTGTTCCCTTCATTATTAAAATTTGCATTTAACTCAAGCAGGCAGGCTTATTCTGTTAAAATCAGTGTGTTTCTCTATGATGGTCTATTGGGCCAGGGCTTTTATCCTACCATCAAAGCTGCTGAAAATGGTTAGAACTGCTATGATGAGATTCTTATGGTTTGGCAACATTCATGTTAAGAAGGTTTTCCCTTGCACCTTCTCTCTTTTTGAAAAGCCTCAATGCAAAGGGGGTCTGGGATTGTTTAATATCCCTTTATGGAATAAGGCTGCATACAGTAATAACATAAATGCCCTAATGCTAAAGAAGGATTCTTTATGGGTAAACTGGACCTTAAAGCATAATGTTGGTTCTAAGAAGTTTTGGGTTATGGATGTTCCTCATAATTGCAGCTGGGTTTGGAGGAGCATTCTTAACTTGAGAAGCTTGTTAAGGCCTTTAATCCAGATGCAACTGTCTAGTACAAGTAACTATAGCTTCTGGCATGATCCCTGGATAGCCAAAGGGATTATACTACAGCATATCTGCACACCTCAACAGATATTTCAATCTGGCATTGTCAGAGATGGCAGGGTTGTTGATTTCATTACTGCTGGTAAGTTAGTGCTGCCTTACACCAGCAATCAAAATGTCAGAGCACTTTGGAGACAGTTTACTCAGTCAAATTTTGACCTTCATGACCATGACAGTGTGTATTGGAATGGCAAGGTCCATTCTATCTATAGAGTTTATGAGGCACTGCAGGGTACTGCCTCTATGACAGACTGTAAATGGCATAAGGTTATTTGGAACACCATTTCACCTAGTGGGGACAATTTGATGCTATGGAAGGTTTTGAATAATGCCTTGTTAACAAGAGACAAACTGATATCGTATGCCATGACTGTTCCCTCCTCTTGTTTGCTGTGCAGTGGCAATGATGAATCTACCCTGCACCTTTTCTTTCACTGCCCTTATGTTGTGCCTCTTTGGAATAATGTTTTGAGTAACATGGGGCTGTCTTCTGCAACTGTGAATCATTGGGAAGTCGTTGAGTTTGCTTTAGATTGGAGTGAGGTGAGAAGAACTCCTTTTTTCTTCTCCATTAAAAAGCTACTGAAAATGGTATGGAATGAGAGGAATAGGAGACATTTTGAGGGACAGACGAGGAACAATATGGAGCTTTGGGCAATTTTAAAAAATGCAGTTATGTATGGCGTGAAACTGAGCAAGTATGATTTCCATCTGCAGCTGTTCGATCCTTGGATTCCATAGTTGTGGGTGTTTTCCTGTTTTAATTTCTTTTTTTTCTGTTTTTCTCCTTTGTTACCCATGTGTATCTTCTTTTGTTTTTTATAATAAATCTGGTAGGGGTCCAGTTTTCAACCCCGCTTGCCCTGCAAAATTTTTTTTTTTGCATTTTAGTTAGTACAGCGCTTTATTCCATTGAATGTTGTAGGTTGTACATTGTTTTCTTACAACATTATTCTTTGAGTACAACATTGTTTTCATCTGTATGAGACTTTTTTTCTCTTTCTATATTGTTATCCCGCCTTTTGGCAAGGCCGTGACACCAAGAACTGGACTAGAAACCAAGGATGGTTCGTCTTGAAGATCAGTTATACATAGGTCTACTATGGATGTCGGTAAAAATTTTTCGAATCCAGATCGAGCTACAATTTATATGACATGACAAGCAAAGCTGAGAAAGCCAATGTTCCAAATTTCAAGTCAATCGGAGTTCGTATACTCAAGATATTGATGGATCACGGTTGAGAAATCCAAAATTGCATTGATCATAACTTGAGATCTACAAGTCCAAATGCCACCAAATTTGGACAGGAGCCGTCTGGCAACCTAAGAAATGTTCACGCTAAATTTCAGCTCAATCGGATGAGTTCTTGATCGGTTCGAACTTGCTTCGTATCGATCACGGACCAACTTGCATCGATCATATCTCGAGATCTATAAGTCCAAATACTATGAAATTTTCACAGTAGCTTACTGCCAACATGAGGAATGTTCATGCCAAATTTTAGCTCAATCGGATGAATTCTTGATCGATTCGAAGTTGAGTTCGAATCGATCCCGGACCGAAAAACTCCAACTTGCATCCATCATAACTCGATATCTACATGTCCAAATGCTATGAAATTTTCATAGTAGCTTACTGCCAACATGAGGAATGTTCATGCAAAATTTCAGCTCAATCTGATCAAATCTTGATCGATTCGAACCCGAGTTCGAATCGATCCCAAAGTGGGCCCGGATTTCCAGAATGCAGGCGTGTGGGCCCCCTCACATGCCAGAAGCGGTCTCCCCGAATTTTAGGCGAAATATCAGCCTCCAGCACTTATAAATAGAGCCCCTGGTCATTCAGAAAAGGGGTCGGAGAATTTTGAGAGTAAAAGAGCACCCGGACTCTGCCACGTTCACTCCAGAACGCCATTACTGCCATTGATCTCGAATTTAAGCTTATTATATGTTGTACTTCATTATCAAAAACTTGTAATCTTCAAGTATCAAGCAATAAAGTGATAAAACTTCATAGTGGACGTAGGCAACACGCCGAACCACTCTAAAACTCTGTGTTTCTGTGAATTTTCTTATATGTTTATTGGTGTGTTTGTTAGATCTGCTTCATTTTACACTTATTCTCTTCATTTTATCTCTTCAAACACATTCTAAGAGTGTTGTGCCCAGTTCTGGTGCAAACACTTTGGTGCTTTCATTGAGAAAAACCCAGTTTTTCTCCCGTTCCTTGGATCTACTTTCGATATCGGATTGCATAAATCTAAGGAGAAGATCCAGATCTATCGTTCAATGGTTCCTTCTATTCTATTCAGATTGCTGCAGATCTAAGAGGAACCACATTCATCATGAATTTCGTACCCATATTTTCGTATCCATGAAAATATGATAGTTTTCGTATCCATGTTTTTGAACCCAGAAAATATGGTCATTTTCGAACCCATGTTTTCGAACCCAGAAAATATGGTCATTTTCGTATCCATGTTTTCGAACCCAGAAAATATGGTCATTTTCGTATTCATGTTTTCGAACCCAGAAAATATGGTCATTTTCGTATCCATGTTTTCGAACCCAGAAAATATGGTCATTTTCGTATCCATGTTTTTGAACCCAGAAAATATGGTCATTTTCGTACCCATGTTTTCGAACCAAGAAAATATGGTCATTTTCGTATCCATGTTTTCGAACCCAGAAAATATGGTCATTTTCGTACCCATGTTTTCGAACCCAGAAAATATGGTCATTTTCGAACCCATGTTTTCGAACCCAGATAATATGGTCATTTTCGTATCCATGTTTTCGAACCCAGAGAATATGGTCATTTTCGTATCCATGTTTTCGAACCCAGAAAATATGGTCATTTTCGTATCCATGTTTTCGAACCCAGAAAATACGGTCCTTTTCGTATCCATCCAAAGGTGGCTTCCTTCGCACCGACCTTGTTCGTAGCCCTCAGCAAGCATTCGTTCAAATCGATCAGGATGCGCCACTTCGTATCCATCAGAAAGCGCTACTTCGTATCGATCAGGGAGCGCCACTTCGTATCCATCAAAGAGCGCTACTTTGTATCCATCAGGGAGCGCTACTTCGTATCCATCAGGAAGCGCTACTTCGTATCCATCCATCTGCCTCCAATTCGTATCGATACTCACATGGACTTCGTATCCATTCATCTGCCTCCATTTCGTATCGATACGCACATGCAGTTCGTATCCATCCATCTGCCTCCAATTCGCATCGATACGCACACGCAGTTCGTATCCATCCATCTGCCTCCATTTCGTATCGATACGAAGAAGGACTTTTTCAGGTTGCTTGATGGATACGGAATTTCAAAAAAAAAAATGCCAAGCACCCGCATAGTTAATCCAAACCTCAACTTAAATAAAGGAACATTCTGATCGTTCCATGACTGGACGGGAAGTAGGAGATTACAATAGCAATTTTTGAGTTGCAATCAAGGAATGGGTATTGAAATACTATTCAACTGGTGCTCCCAGAGGCTAGAGAACCTAGCTAGTATGCCAAGAACAAGAGTTGATTAATGTATCATGCTTCTAAGGTGGACTGCAACTTCCTCCAATTGACCAGCTTTTAAAACTCCTAAACTGACAATTATGGTGCGATGGCTAGTATAACGACTACCCTGCCTTGTTTACTCTGCCAACTCAAAACATAGCTGTTCACCACTGAACCATCTTCATATGCCCGCATCTTAATCATTCCACGTCCATATGACTAAAAGCATGACATACAACTCTAAGAGGACTTCCTAACTGTCTTATGCGAGCCTCCTTCCTGGTGAAAATTAGAAATAATCACCAATCTATGAGCCCATATTAATCTACTCACCATCCAATCGACATTACCAACCACTCGAACATTAGGCAGTCGGGCATACATCCTTCACCAGTATCACAAGACCCCGTAACCATAAAATGGACTTGATAATGTTGATTCGAGTATCGTTCCCAGTCAGGACCTATTCATTGAGACCATCCTACACGTAGAATTTCCAACTAAAATTCAGCATGCCGACTATGTCCATGTACTATGGAAATTCAACCTCCGCCACTACCTCATGAAGTGAGAATGGTGAATGGAGTCCACGAAAAGTGATGAATGCCATCAAATGCGTTGTATCCCCTATTCCTCAAAGAAGACTGTCAATCGTAGTTAGGCATATCATTTCTACTTCTCATATTGCTAAAGGGAATAAAGAAGCTGGCAGCCAATGAACTGATCAAAATCCACAGCCCGTTGCTGCCAACACTAATAAATGAAATCAGCACAAAAGCTTATTTCCAGAGTTTGATAACGGAACTGGTGGATAGTCGCCGACGACTACACCAACATGTCTAGGCCAACATTACGTTGATGAATCAGACGAAGGATCAACTTGGCGACATAAAAGGGAACCTGCTCCATACTCTAAATTGGGAAGCTCCTCTTCTTTATATGACTATCATGGATGCCAACGCCATAAGGCTTCTCCAGAAAGGATAGCTCTGGCAATATGTTCAAGCCCCATAAAATGAAGAGCCGGGAACCCCCGACCTCAATCGGAACTTTGATCAAACTGAACCATTTGCGTTAGACTCCCAACTGTGAAAGGCTGGACCGAAGTGCAATAGCAAGCATACGAACCCGCTTCACTTATCAATGATATTTTATCTGATCTCTTTTGAACTATTTCTTTTTCTATTTCTATTTCTATTTCGTTTATGTTGCAAAATATAATCGACTTGAATTAAACTACTTGCAAATGATGCAGGTAACCGAGTACTTAAGGATGGGTGCAAAACAACCTCCGTGGACTATGATAAAGTCATTTAGGTATCATCATGATGAGCATGATTCAACCACTCGCTGGCTGCTCTATGCACCTGACTTGGGGGTAGGCCATCAAAGCGGAAGAGACAGACAAGTTCAGGGCTCCAGTACGAAGTGGATGCAATCGAACATCCACTCACATGCCTATGCAATTTAATTAGGAGATTTGAGAAAGACTTGGAGTTATATGTCCCAACCATGCACTCTCCATCTCTTACTTGAAGCTCGCCAAAATACTTATGCTTCTTCTGATGCCCAATAAAATCGAAATCACACCAAAGATGGACGTGACGTGACCGTCCATGCATCCAATCCAGCATTGGACACTTGGGGTTTTTTAAGAGCACATATTTATAGCGGATATGGTTTGACCATTCACTCCCCAGTTTGCATCAATGATTCGACAAAACAATCATGCTTCAAACCGACTTTATCAGGGGCCAACCCTCAATTTATAGTCATCAACAACCTACTGCTTACTCGCTAATCATCACGAGCCATCATTCCAACTCTCTTCCTCAACTCGACTGGAAGAGCGCAAAGCGTAAAGTGGACGTGGCTCGACCGTCTACTCTCCAACTCTTGCCCCCAACTTAAGGGAAAATACACAGCTCAAAGTGGATGTAGTTCAGCCATCCTCTCCTCTGCTCGAGCTCAAAGCTTGCCAGAACACTAATCTTACTCCTTAGGCTTGGCAGAAGCGGGACCCAAATGAACACAGATGCGATTCATCCGTCCATAACCTAAGTCTCCTCCTTCGTTGATGGAAGATAAGTGGAAATTAATCGAGATCCCACCGATCATTTGCTAAGCGAAACCCACCTCTCGGGGGTAAGCCATCGCATCGGTGGCCGAACTGGACCGACACACGACAGTCCTGCAATCAACTCTAGGTTCCCAGAGTGCGAACCGGAGTATAAACACTAAATCCACTTTCCCAGAGTGCGAATTGGAGTATAAACATCAAATCCATCGTTCCCAGAGTGTGAACGGACTCCAAATTCCCAGAGTGTGAATTGGGGTATAAACATCCAATAAATCGTTTCCAGAGTGCGAACGGACTCCAACTTCCCAGAGTGTGAATTGGAGTATAAACATCCAATAAATCGTTCCCAGAGTGCGAACGGACTCCAACTTCCCAGAGTGTGAATTGGAGTATAAACATCCAATAAATCGCTCCCAGAGTGCGAACGGACTCCAACTTCCCAGAGTGTGAATTGGAGTATAAACATCCAATAAATCGTTCCCAGAGTGCGAACGGACTCCAACTTCCCAGAGTGTGAATTGGAGTATAAACATCCAATAAATGTTCCCAGAGTGCGAACGGACTCCAACTTCCCAGAGTGTGAATTGGAGTATAAACATCCAATAAATCGTTCCCAAAGTGCGAACGGACTCCAACTTCCCAGAGTGTGAATTGGAGTATAAACATCCAATAAATCGTTCCCAGAGTGTGAACGGACTCCAAATTCCCAGAGTGTGAATTGGAGTATAAACATCAAATCCATCGTTCCCAGAGTGTGAACGAATTCCTAAAAAGCCCAAATAGGTGTGACTGTCCATCTATTGGCTGACTTCAACTTCCCAGAGTGTGAATTGGAGTATAAACATCTATTCCAGGTTCCAGGAGTGCGAACCAACCCATCAATGCGAACTCCAGGTTCCCAAAGCATGAATTGGAGTATAAACATAAATTACAAGTTCCCGGAGCGCGAACCGAAGCATCCATGCTAAATCCAGATTCTCAAAGCGCAAGTCGGAGTACAAACATCAATTCCAGGTTCCCGGAGAACAAACGGACGCGTCAATCCAGACTCCAACTTACCAGAGCATGAATTGGAGTATAAACATCTGTTCCAGGTTCCCAGAGTGCGAACCAAATACACAAATGCTAACTCCAGGTTCCCAGAGCGTGAATCGGAGCATTAACATCAATTCCAGGTTCCCGGAGGGCGAACCGGAAAATACAAATGTCAACTCCAATTCCCCAGAGCGTGAAGTGGAGTATAAACATCAATTCCTGGTTCCTGGAGCGCAGACCAAAATAAAAATGTCAACTCCAAATTCCCAGAGTGTGAATTAGAGTGCGAATGCCAAGTCAAAGTTGCGAACTGGAGTAGAAACATTTAATAACTCTAAGTCCCCAGAGTACGGACTAGAGTATAAACACTAAAATGGGTGTGATCGACCATACATCAACTAACTCCAGATTCCCAGAGTGCGAACTGGAGTATAAACATCAATAAAATCCAGATTCCCAGAGGATGAATTGGAATATAAAACAACGACTCACTCAAGTCCTGAGAGCACGGACTGGAGCACGAATGCCAAATGGGTGTGACTAACCACCCATCAACTAATTCCAGATTCCCAGAGTGTGAATTGGATTGTAAACATCAACTAACTCTGGTCCCGAAAGCACAGACTGAAGTATAAAGACCTAGTGGGCGTGACATACCACCCATCAACCAACTCCAATCCTCGAAGCATGGATTGGAATATAAATACCAGAAGGGATGCGATTTTATTGTCCATCTATCAATTCTAATTCCACAACAAGTTCTGTAGTACAAAAAGCGATGTGGTTAGACTTTCTTCTTTCCAACTCTTCCCCTGACATGGGGGCACACTTATCATAAAAAATCGGTTGTGATCCGACTATCTAGCACTAAGCGGGCACGACATGACCGTTCATGCATCAACACTTATTCCCGGTACGGGACCTATAACATATTTTTTTAGGGATGCACTCCAACCCAGCAAGACAAGATTTCTTCCTTGATTCGACAGAGAGATGTAGATTCGCAAAACGGACCTAGCTGAACGTCTTATTCTAAATGGATGTGACTACCCATCCTACCGCAAATTAACATGACACGACCGTTCATCCGCTAACTCTAGCCAACGATCTAGCGAGTTGTGCATGCAACGTGGATGGATGTGACCCAACCATCTGCCAATCAACTCCTTCCTCCAATTCAGTAGGAGAAACATCAAATTAAAGTTGTCGCAATGTGACCGACTACACTTCGACTTTCGCCATTGACAAGTGCCAGAGGAATTAATCGAGGAAAATTTGGTTGACCATTTTCTGCTAAAATTCTTAGTCCCCAGAGTGGGGACATGGGTATGAACATCAATTAGGTGTGACTAATGGCCCTTCAACTGCCTCTAGTCCCCAGAGTGCGACTGCGACCATAGACAGATGAAGAATGTGATTCGACCATTCATTCACCAACTCCGACCTAAAGTCGACGAGAGGAGTATAAACTCGCTACAGATGCAATTGGACCGTCCACAAACTAACTCTGCTAACCCAAGACTGGGGGCAGAAGAACAAATCATTAAAAGAAGAGAAATGAGACTCGCTACATTGCTAGCTACTCAGATTCCTTTACAACTTAAGGCAACGACTGCAAGGAGGCCTTAATGCTAACCAATCAGAATGATGCTCGAAGTTACGAGGAGCCAATTATATCGTACCACCAGATAGACGGGCAATATCGATCTGCACCTTTCATATCATACCAAAGGATCGATAGGCAATGAGGTCCGTACATTCTACATTGTGTCGCTAAATCCACGGCCAATATTGATCCTCTTCGACTACAATTCGATATGACCCGAGCACCCATCGAATACCTTCGACCACCAGAGCATGGATAGAACCGCGAATGAGTGTGACTTGACCATTCGTCCTCCTTCACCTTCCATCGATCCGCCAGGAAGTGCATGAGACTGGATGAGCATGACCTGACTGCATTTGAGCTGACTTTGTCCCTAGATCTGACGGGAGAACGTAAATCGAAACGGACGTAGTTGATCACCTAACTCCAAAAGAATGCAATGCGACCATTCATTCTTTGGCTCTTAACCAAATCTGACAAAACGAGCAATTCAAAACAAATACAACCTAAATGTCCGCGCACCGATTCTTACCCTCGGTTCGAGAAAGCATCAATCCTACATTGAATCTTACTGGACAATTTATTCTTCATATGTTTCCCCGCGTATGAAAACATAGGCAGCAAAGTGAATGTCGATAAGGCAACGAGATATTCTTCCTAGAGGAAAGAACTTGGACAGAATGCAGGATAAGGCACAACTCAGCTTTCCATTGATTAACTCGATCCTATGGTTCAATGGGACAGAATGCGAAATTGAAGCGGACATTATCTACCTTGCTGGCACGCATGAGAATTAAGATGAAAATAATTTGATCGTTCATCGAACAACTCTGGCTCTTACGGCTTGGACTACAGTATAAATACAACAGAAGCTAGGCTCGGTCATTCGCATAATACATCCATCAACCCGAGACTGGGGGCATGAATGTGATCATCCAAGAACTGGATACGACTACTCAATCCTATAGCTCGTGCCTAGTATTCATAACAACTTTAAGTTACGACCGAAAGGATGCTTAGAGATAGAATCATCAGATCGACGCCTGAACTTATGGGAAACTAATCATCATTCTGACCCTTCCGATGAGCAATGGATTGCAAGTACATTGAATGGAAAGCGCATTGCTCGGAAACACAAGTAGATTCCAACTCATAGCCGGAACCAGCTATGCTGCAGCATGCGACACAAGGCTAAACTCTACTATGCCTTTAATTCCACTTCCCTACGAGCCTGATCATTTACCATTGCAAGTAAGCACATGAAGTGCCTACAATCCATCACAGGTATTGTAGATCAAATCACAACTCTCCGTAAGGATGATGCAAGAGTCAACTGCATTGCTCCAGGTGAATTTGATATGTCCGCTTGGACTCGATCTCATATACACATATGGACCCTCACCAACTATTGAGAACCTTGCATTAAATGTCAACCTGAAGCATGTCTCGGTGAATAAAAACGAAGCGACACAGATCTAGAAAGATCTGCTGCACTAAAGGAGGAGGCGAATCTACTCAAAACCAATAGGTTTATCCACGATGCCCTCTATCCAAAATGAGTATCCAATCCTTTACTTACGAAAGAAACAAATGGAGAGTGGCGGACGTACGTCGACTACTCAGATTTGCACGAGGCATGGCGAAGCATAGCTTTCCATATCCAATGATCAACCAACTAATTGACTCGATCATCAGACATGAATTACTCTCATCCCTGTACGCAAAATACCAAATAAAATCAGATATTGAAACATGTCCCAGACAAGGAATACAACTGTTTCGTTACTGACCCGAGCCTATAGTGCTATGCTGCATGGATTCAAACTTGAGAATGCTTATGCTACTTACCAAAAGACGATTAATAGATCATTCGAAAATCAGATCGGCCGATCAATGAAAGTATATGTGGTTAATATGCTCGTGAGATCACGACCATCAAGCGACCGCATCGATCACAACTTCCAACAAGAAGACGATAACTGTTTAACAAGTTAAATGGAACTATTCAGAGTGAAGATGGAAGTTTTCAAAGCACGTCATGTTCACACAAGACATACTTTGGGGGGCAAATGTTATCCCGCCTTTTGGCAAGGCCGTGACACCAAGAACTCGACTTGAAACCAAGGACGGTTCGTCTTGAAGATCAGTTATACATAGGTCTACTATGGATGTCGGTAAATTTTTTTCGAATCCGGATCGAGCTACAATTTATATGGCATGACAAGCAAAGCTTAGAAAGCCAATGTTCCAAATTTCAAGTCAATCGGAGTTCGTGTGCTCAAGATATTGATGGATCACGGTTGAGAAATCCAAAATTGCATCGATCATAACTTGAGATCTACAAGTCCAAATGCCACCAAATTTGGACAGGAGCCGTCTGGCAACCTAAGAAATGTTCACGCTAAATTTCAGCTCAATCGGATGAGTTCTTGATCGGTTCGAACTTGCTTCGTATCGATCACGGACCAATTTGCATCGATCATATCTCGAGATCTATAAGTCCAAATGCTATGAAATTTTCACAGTATCTTACTACCAACACGAGGAATGTTCATGCCAAATTTTAGCTCAATCGGATGAATTCTTGATCGATTCGAAGTTGAGTTCGAATCGATCCCGGACCGAAAAACTCCAACTTGCATCCATCATAACTGGAGATCTACATGTCCAAATGCTATGAAATTTTCACGGTAGCTTACTGCCAACATGAGGAATGTTCATGCAAAATTTCAGCTTAATCTGATCTAATCTTGATCGATTCGTACCCGAGTTCGAATCGATCCCAAAGTGGGCCCGAATTTCCAGAATCCAGGCGTGTGGGCCCCCTCACATGCCAGAAGCGGTCTCCCCGAATTTTAGGCGAAATATCAGCCTCCAGCACTTATAAATAGAGCCCCTGGTCATTCAGAAAAGGGATCGGAGAATTTTGAGAGTAAAAGAGCGCCCGGACTCTGCCACGTTCACTCCAGAACGCCATTACTGCCATTGATCTCGAATTTAAGCTTATTATCTGCTGTACTTCGTTATCAGAAACTTGTAATCTTCAAGTATCAAGCAATAAAGTGATAAAACTTCATAGTGGACGTAGGCAACGCGCCTAACCACTCTAAAACTCTGTGTTTCTGTGAATTTTCTTATATGTTTATTGGTGTGTTTGTTAGATCTGCTTCATTTTACACTTATTCTCTTCATTTTATCTCTTCAAACACATCCGAAGAGTGTTGTGCCCAATTCTTATGCAAACATATATGGTTAGAATAGTTTTGAAAAGAGTTTCCTCCTTAAGAGTTTCATCTTTTCAATGCGTCAAACACTAGAAAATATCGAATAACGACCTTTTTTTCACACATGTATTTAACCTCTTTAAATTTTTTATAAGTTTGCTTCTATTGAAATCTACATATTATCAATTGAACTTTGCATCTCGAAAGAAATGCAAAGTCAAATTGATATTTCATCTATATGCTCAACCAATTCCAATTCAATAGCCGAATATATAAAATGGCATAACTAACAAATACAAAATTTACACCCGTGCCATCAGCATGGGCTTCCCACAAGTTATAAATATAAAAGATCATCTTTAAATTTGTGTGCAAGCAAAAACAACTGAGCAATAACCGCAACAAAGCGGTAATTGGTTGAAATTAATGTACAAGAAAATAAATCACTTTTCTATATATATATATATTCAAAAATAATTTCCATTTAGGGGGTCAGTATCATGCATATAAGGTGGAAAAACCGCTCTGCAAATGATATTCAATGAGTATGTATGTTTATTCATTTATGTATAAGATATATTTTACTATTTTTATGAGTATTCATTTGTACATAAGCAATTGCTTATAACAAAATTTAGATATATAGATAATAAGAAAAACTCAACATAGCAACTCAAAATGCACCCTTTGAATTTGCACAAGAGTCACACAAAGTTCATTTATTGAGGGATGGAAGCCAACTGCTCATAGTTTGAACAAGTTATTATGAGATATATTATATAGCAGGGAAAGTGTAAATGCAAAAGTATAGTTTTAACAAATTATGTTTTGATCTAAACTATGGTCGCATACATCAAGCTGAACTAGAAAAGCAGCTTAAATTTTTCCCAAAAGTCATAGGGGCAAATATTGCATTTGCTGCATTGCATTTACGTCAACCAATGATTAAACAAACAAATAAAAAAGGCTTCATTTTATAATGTAGAATCCAAGGAAGAAAAGCTAAGTGTTCTGCCATTATATCCTAAATTTAAGATAAGGTCTAGTGACACTTAAAATTATCTAATTGAACGATTATAAACTATCATCATTGTATCATAACTGGTGTTAATGTCAAGCTATAAGATGTCAATCCAAACTTGTCTTAGAAAAATATCACACCATTTGAAATCTTCATCAACCAACATATTTAATCATAAAATAGTAAGCAAAATAGTCAAATCACGGGAGAATTTGCCATTTTAGAAAAAGTTAAATTAAAATTAATGAATTACCTTGATTATTGATTCAAAATAGAAAATGCAATTTGCCTTTCTGTACTTTGAAGAGATCCAATTTAGCGACTGGAGAAAATCAGAAATGACATGGATATATAACTGTAGCAGCGTTGTCCTCCTATATAATTCAATGGAGAGAATCCATTGATCAATGAAGGAGAAATGGTGGCGTGGATTAGGATATCATGGAAGGTGAGGAAAGAGCACGTGCTACATTAATTTGGGGGAAGCTAATGACGGTACCGCCTAAATTCTATATGTAGCATAAAGAGGATTGAATTTAGACCTAGGTATGATGGACGATTAGATTTGCTTATATAATTAAAAATAAAACCTTTTCTAAATTAATTACACAAAATGTTTTGTTTCTGCCATGTTGAGTAACAATTTCTTTTTAGAGTGCTAGTAAAGTTCGTAACAGAATCTTTCTCATAAACACACTATGCTTCAAAGAGGCTGATAGAAAATCTGAAAATATGATAACGAAGAGAGCTAAGTGTGCGATTTTTGTAATCGGACGGTGGAATTCAGGGGGGGTGGGCATAATTATTTCTGTGGTCACGATCATTTTGCATCATTTTCTGGCTTTCACTTCTGGGTCATTTAGCATCATTGTACTTCAAAACGTCCATTTAGCATAATGTTGGGGATGCGGATTAAGGATCTTAAGGCCGAAATAACACTAGAGGGGGGGTGAATAGTGTTTTAAAGAATATATGAACTATATGACTAAATTAAAACTTTCAACACAAATCTAAACAGAATTCTAACACAGAGTGATCACATAACATGTAACAAATGCAAATAGTAAAGTAAAGCAAGTAAAAGGAAAGAACACACCGGATTTTATACTGGTTTGGAATCCTCCTACATCCAGTCCTGCACCAAGGCAATATCCTTGTACAGATTTTTATAAGCCAATATCCAAATTACAACCCTCAATTTCTAAGGCCTTGAGGAACCCTCCTATCTCTGAGTCTGGGGTAAACTCTCTTGATTTACGGGACACAAGATCACCCTAATACTTTCTAATAACAATCATTTTGAATGGATAGACTCTATGGACTTTTTGAATACAAATTAATTCTATAACTCTGAATAGCACTTTGATCTTTAGTAGAAAAATGGAGAATCAAATAGAGAGAGTATCTAAATGATTTCCTATTGAGAATTTGGCAGAATAATGGCATGATCTTGAAAATATGAAGTTTTATGGATATGGAATGGTGGAGAAGAAAGAGTGAAGAAAATAAGAAAGTAGTTGTTAAAAAAAATTCGTTTTGGAAGCCTTTATATAGATGCACAACAGTCATAACCATTGGCGAAAGGTTTTTGAACGAATGGACACTTCTTTTGAAATTTGAATTTTGAATCCAACTGTCACCATGTCGACATGGGGTATCCCCATATGTCGACATCCCTCAGTTCAAAATTGTAGAGATGTTGTTTTGTAAAAGCATTTGAATTTAAAACAAGTTGAAACTTCTCTGAAGCAAAATAAAGTGTTTAAACAATATTTTGAGATAGAGAATGAATATAAAACATTATTTCAAATATATATATATATATAATTGATATAGACCGTCAATTATATAAGTAATATTTAAAATCAGAATAAGTTTTGATGTTTTAAAAATAGAAGTTTTTAAAATCAGAATGGAGGAATATTTCAAGGCTAAAACAAAGTTTGAAAACATTTTTGAAAACATGATTTTGAAAGCTAAATTATTTTGAAAAGCAGATTTAAAAACATTTTGAAAAATCTATTCAAACTGAAATTGCAAGAACCTTCCTACAGAGCTCCTCCATAGGACTCGAGAACTTGTACAAAGTAGTTTAAATGATTTTTATTTTCCTGGGTTTGTAAGCCACTTGTCGTAGGTTTGTAAGCTACTTGTCGTGGGTTTGTAAGCCACTGGTTTCGATAGAAATTGGGTTCCATCCCAAAAGAAAATTGGAAGAAAGATGAGAGTGCTATTATGAAGTTTTAACAAAATACTAGACACTTATTTTGAGATCTTGAAATCTTGATTCTCTAGAGTCTTGAATCTTGAATCTCTAATCTTCATCTTGATGCTTGAGTCTTTATACTGATGAGTCTTCGATAATACCTGCATATACTTCCTATACACACACACACACACACACACACACACACACACACACACACATATATATCTATATGAAAATGTTAGTATATATTTTATAAAGTAAAGTATAATAACTATATAAGGTTGTTGTCATCAAAACATCATCAACTCAGTTTCTAACAATCTCCCCCTTTTTGATGATGACAACCTTTATTTATAAAATATTCTTACCATACCATAACTCCCAATATCTCCCCCTTACTCCGTGACTTCTTCTTAAAACTACAACTCCCCTTTATTCCATGACTCCCCCTTACACCAAACACATATATTTTTATAACTTTCTCCCCCTTTGTCATCAACAAAAAGGAATAAAAGATTTACCTGTTCTAAAGTATATAAAGAATAAAAGTGTAAAGTGAACGTGTAAGTGATCAAGTGTGTGCGCATATATATAAGTGTAACTTGACAATCAAATCAATATGATACATAGCAAACCAATCATGTATAGTATATGGAGTTATATACAAACCAAATCCAAATCAAACTTAAGTAAACAATCCAATCAAATCCTAGTCAAATCTGAATCAAATCAAATCAAACAAACAAACATACATAATGATCAGACATTCCTTGGGACTTCCACGCATCCATCTTCTCCAAAGATAGGATCAGTTTTGATAACATCCCAATTATCTTTGTCGAGAGTGACTGGTGGATTTGCTTCGGGTTCGTCTTTGCTAAGGCTTGAGATCATCCAACGAAGTGCGTCAAAGTGTTTCTCTTGCTCTTTGATCATCTGCATTTGGCTTAATTCTAAGTGCCTTTGATTTCTAAGTATAAAAGAAAGAATATTCTTGAAAGAAGTAAGAGTTTCTTCAAGATTTTCACTTAAATTCTTAATTGGAGAAGCCATAATTTAAGAAATAAGTTGAAGTATGAGAGGAGATGAATAGAAATGGAGGTAGAGAAGTTTTTCAGGAAGAAATAGGTATTTATAGGAGTTATTGGCCGTTCAAAATGAATTGTCACTTGGTAGTTACAAGAATTTGAAGTTACAAATTGTAACTACTTTCTGACTGTTATATGTCGACATGGGGGGATGGGGCATGTCGACATGGTGTAGACAGAATGACTAAGTTGAGTTATTTTTTATTTCTAAGTTTATTTTTATACTCGTGGACCTATATAAACTTAAAATAAATAACTAACAGAGATATATAAAGCTGGAAAACAGAGAATGAGATAGCATTACTTATATTAGTTAACATTACATAATCTTAACTAAAAAAGTAGAAAATACTAAGATAGATAAACGATAGCTAGAGAGATAATGGCTAGGATTAGTTTGATGAAGATGATGATGAAGACAAGTCAAGTTTCCTGCCTATCTTCCCAAAGAACTTGTCGATCTTGGTAGAGATTTTATCCATTTTCTTGCTAATAGATCTCTTAAGAACCTTTTGGTTTTGGGCAAGTATCTTTTGGTTCTTGAGTATGGTTTTGTTGGACAGATTGGCGGGGGTATGTGGATACTCTATACTTTCCAAAGATGTTTCTTCATCTTCCTCTTCTTCTTCAATTTCCATTCCTTCCCCTTCTTCTTCCTCTTCTTCTTCCTCTTCTTCCATCTCTTCATGAGCAAGTCTCTCTTCCTTTTCAGCAAGTGTTTCGTATGGTTGAAACATGAGTGGGATTTTCATAAGAGAAATGTTCCCATGATTGAACACTTTTCTACTTACAAACTCTTCCTTTTTAACATCCACACCAAAATAATTGAAAATCCGAGTAAGGTAAATTCCATGATAAAGAGTGTTTTCTCCCATATTAAAATTTTTGGGTCTTAACTCATCCAAAATAGTTTGTGCCCAATTAATATCATATTTTCCAAAAATAGCAAAAAGTGCTTTACACACTTTTGAGGTGGGATTATTGTAGTTTCCCGACCTAGGAATAATTGTGTGTTGAATAAGAAGGTTGACAATTCTTGCTTTTGGGCGGAAAAAGGGATTCTCAAAATCCATGTGGTCATCGCTTTCAAAAATGTGATGAAAAGTCTCTCGATCGGTTTCATTGATTTGAAATTTCGAGAGATTCATACCAGTAGATTTGCAACCCAAAATAGTACCCAAAATATCGGAATCCAAAACAATAAGTGTTCCTTTAACACTACTCCAAATTTGATCTTCATTTCCATTATAAAATCCACGATTTAGGTTTGCACATTTTGATAAGGTTTGGATAACAAACGAAATCATTTTGCTTGTTATCAATCAAGCTAAGAATGGAGTTTTCTTCAAAAAGTTGATCGATTTCATAAGAAGAAAAATCATCAAAAATGGCAAATTTTTCCGTATTGACTTTACCATAGTTTACATAGTTTATGTAAGCTTTGATAGCCTCTGGGTCATTGAAAAGATCATTTTTGATGGATTTGGGCAGCCTCATAGTTGATGAGTTACTTGAGGATGCCATTGATGAGTGTTTGAGAGGAGTAGAAGATAATGAAGAAAGTTTGAATTATGAGAATAAAGCGAAAAGAGATGATAAGAGAAGTATATTAAATAGATTCTCTAAAGTCATGTTCTCTGGTCAAGAGGTGTCTTTTCAGAATTTTGAAGTAAGTGAAAAGGTGGAGGGAAATTCAAAAGTTCGAACTCAAATTTTGAAATCAAATTTCTGAGAGGCATGTCGACGTAGGGTATCATGGCATGTCGACATGTGCCTGTTGAATTTGAAAAGAGGTGTCTTTTTCTAAAATCTAATAAATTCCTAAAATCCTAAGAAAACTAATCTATATTCTATATCTATATTTAATTCCAGTAATAATATTAAATATAATAATATTAAAATATTTTAATAATTAAAATAATATTATTTTGAATTTAAAAATTCAAATTTCAAAGGGTGATTGTGAATTTAAAAATTCAAGAAATTGCAAACAAAATCAAATCAAGCAAGCATCCAATAAAATTAAAATAAATGTGTACCTTTTTTTAGATCCAAACTCCGATCGTCTTCTGATTCGAGAATAGCCGTGAAGCACAGATTTGAATTATCAGTTTTCCTCTCGTCATCACTGGATGAATCTGAATCGTCAAGAGTTGCTGCATATGCCTTCTTTCTTTTCTTTGGTTGCTCGTTGTTTGGTTGAAATGTCTGTTTGTCTGGATATGGACAATCCATCTTGTAGTGCCCTGTTTTGTTGCAGTTATAGGATCTATCACAATTATTGTTGTTGTTGTAGTTCTCCGAAGTATTTCTAGAATTTCTTTGATCATTTCTTTTAAAGTTATTCATCTTTCTATACTTCAGAAATTTCCTGAAATTTCTGGTCATGAAAGCAATTTCTTCATCACTCTCTTGTTCTGAATCTCCAGTTGTTGCTTTGAATGCGATCGATTTCATTTCCGTTGCCTTAGAGTTCTCCCTTATAGTTGAACTTCATAAGACATTAGATTACCGATTAACTCTTCGGTCTTCATTTGACTAACATCATTTGCCTCTTCAATAGTAAGTGTCTTTTGATCCCATTCCGGAGTGAGTGAATTGAGTATTTTTCTGACTTGATCTTCTTCTGAGAAACCCTTTCCTAAAGCAATCAATGAGTGTACAATGTCTTGAAATCGACAATACATGTCGGAAATAGACTCATTTTCATGCATTTTAAACAATTGAAACTGGTTATTAATATGGAAATTTTAGTCTGTTTAACTTTGCTTGTTCTTTCATGAGTTACTTGCAAAGTTTTTCAGATTTCAAATGCAGACTTACAAACAGAGACTCTATTAAACTCATTCCTATCTAGCGAACAAAATAGTATATTCATAGCCTTAGAATTGTTTTGTGCAACTGTCTTTTTCTCAGTAGTCCACTGGGCAAAATTTGTAGTTGGTTCAACATATTCAATTTGTGTCATATTCCAAGTATCTAAACTTATGGATTGTAAATAAATTTTCATCCTACATGCCCTATATGCATAATTACTGCCATTAAAAAGTGGTGGTCTGACAGTAGACTGACCCTCTACAAATGAACTAGTGTTAGTGCTTGTGTTGACAGAAGTAGTGGTGATAGGAGTGACATTATTAGTGTGTTGTGCCATTAAAACTTTTCAAAATTTCAGATTATGAAAACAATGAAAACCAATGCTCTGATACCAATTGTTGGGGATGCGGATTAAGGATCTTAAGGCAGAAATAACACTAGAGGGGGCGGGGGGTGAATAGTGTTTTAAAGAATATATGAACTATATGACTAAATTAAAACCTTCAACACAAATCTAAATAGAATTCTAACACAGAGTGACCACAGAACATATAACAAATGCAAATAGTAAAGTAAAGCAAGTAAAAGGAAAGAACACACCGGATTTTATACTGGTTCGGAATCCTCCTACATCCAGTCCTGCACTAAGGCAATATCATTGTACAGATTTTTATAAGCCAATATCCAAATTACAACCCTCAATTTCTAAGGCCTTGAGGAACCCTGCTATCTTCGAGTGTGGGGTAAACTCTCTTGATTTACGGGACACAAGATCACCCTAATACTTTCTAATAACAATCCTTTTGAATGGATAGACTCTATGGACTTTTTGAATACAAATTAATCCTATAACTCTGAATAGCACTTTGATCTTTAGTAGAATGATGGAGAATCAAATAGAGAGAGTATCTAAATGATTTCCTATTGAGAATTTGGCAGAATGATGGCACGATCTTGAAAATATGAAGTTTTATGGATATGGAATGGTGGAGAAGAAAGAGTGAAGAAAATAAGAAAGTAGTTGTTAAAAAAAATTCGTTTTGGAAGCCTTTATATAGATGCACAACAGTCATAACCATTGGCGAAAGGTTTTTGAACGAATGGACACTTCTTTTGAAATTTGAATTTTGAATCCAACTGTCACCATGTCGACATGGGGTATCCCCATATGTCGACATCCCTCAGTTCAAAATTGTAGAGATGTTGTTTTGTAAAAGCATTTGAATTTAAAACAAGTTGAAACTTCTCTGAAGCAAAATAAAGTGTTTAAACAATATTTTGAGATAGAGAATGAATATAAAACATTATTTTAAATATATATATATAATTGATATAGACCGTCAATTATATAAGTAATATTTAAAATCAGAATAAGTTTTGATGTTTTAAAAATAGAAGTTTTTAAAATCAGAATGGAGGAATATTTCAAGGCTAAAACAAAGTTTGAAAACATTTTTGAAAACATGATTTTGAAAGCTAAAATATTTTGAAAAGCAGATTTAAAAACATTTTGAAAAATCTATTCAAACTGAAATTGCAAGAACCTTCCTACAGAGCTCCTCCATAGGACTCGAGAACTTGTACAAAGTAGTTTAAATGATTTTTATTTTCGTGGGTTTGTAAGCCACTTGTCGTAGGTTTGTAAGCTACTTGTCGTGGGTTTGTAAGCCACTGGTTTCGATAGAAATTGGGTTCCATCCCAAAAGAAAATTGGAAGAAAGATGAGAGTGCTATTATGAAGTTTTAACAAAATACTAGACACTTATCTTGAGATCTTGAAATCTTGATTCTCTAGAGTCTTGAATCTTGAATCTCTAATCTTCATCTTGATATTTGAGTCTTTATACTGATCAGCCTTCGATAATACCTGCATATACTTCCTATACACGCGCACACACACACACACACACACACACACACATCTATATGAAAATGTTAGTATATATTTTATAAAGTAAAGTATAATAACTATATAAGGTTGTTGTCATCAAAACATCATCAACTCAGTTCCTAACACATAATTCCCACTAAAATGTCTAACCGTATGGATTACGTTTGAATCAGATTTGTTTTAGTGCGAGTTTGTATTTATGAGTTTACAAATATTAGCACTCTAACCGTAACATTCACCTTTGATGTAAAGATATCTAATCGTTATGATTTATTTAGACATTTATTATTTTTAGAAATCATGGATATTGCACAAATAGATTATCCAATGATTATTATTTAACGTTAATTTTACGATATTTAATGAAAGTTGTGAGTATTTCTTTTATAATAATTGGAAATCATCATCACAAATTCAAACTTTGACAACAGTATGTAGAAGTTATTTTTGACATAGTTCGACAATATTATGAAATAACGTAATGTTAGAAATTACAACATTTATTGAGAGTTTTTGAATGTAATATCTTTAACAATGTTAGAAAAATTACCGTAATTCTAAATTGTTAGTACATTATATAAATGTTGTAAATTCTTTTGTCATATATTTTACAATGTTAAATTTTTATTCTTGAACAAATGGTTATAACACTTGATAAATATAGCTGAATACAATAATTTTACAATCAATTAAAAAAAATTAGTTGTTAGATGTTATAATTCAACAACATCACAAAAATGTTTAAAAAAATGATACGATACTAAAAAACCATCGTCGAATTTTATTTTTAACTATAATTTTGATCGATGTTGCAAAAATTATTTTTATTACAACATTATGAAAAAAATGCTATCATGATAACCTTTATTGCATCGTTTCCTTTAAGATAAGTTGTTATGTTCTATACTTTGTACAATGCTTTGCCGAACCGTTGGCTCAACGTTATATAATGGTGTTTTTCTTGTAGTGAATTAGCTTGTTTTGGCATTTTTCTTCTTTGGTCTTTCTGTTCTTTTCCTTCTGGTTTTCTTGGTCGATCCTTGAGATATTTTGACTTGTTATAGATGTTCTAGTTCCCTTTGAATTCTACTGGGTAAAAACCTCGGTCAACAGAAAGTCAGTTACACATTAAACGAGCAAATTTGGATTAGTAGAATAGATAAATCGATTAAGTAGATAGAACATAACTAATTTTATATTTAAAGAGTGAAAGGAGAAGATAAGTCTTAAACCTATATATAAAGGAAAATTTGATATATATTCTTATGATTTATTTTTAACAGATAAGTTTCAACTGTTTCCCAACAATCTTGGTTCTATGCTAGCTAGCATAAAATACAACTTAGATTCTTCTGTATACGGACGATCATACCAACTGTACATTATAGTGCATAAGGTAGGTTGTTATGTGCACTATAATAGGTTTCAACTATATTCGTATGAATTACCAAAATCAAATGTTAGATTAACTTAGAAATAAAACATTGAATGTTTTGTCATTTTATGACTTCTTCGAGACCGAATTAAAGATTGAACTAAAGACTGAAATTTGGTCTCTGACTGGTCTAAAATCTTAAAAACCGATTCAAGAATGAATTTCAGTCTCTAATTTAGAATTTTAAGACTAATATTTTCAGTCTATACTCGGTTTGTATTTGAAGACCAACTAATTTCAGTCTTTATTTTTCAGTCCTTGTATGGATGTTTTTTAGTAGTGTATTGCTTCCACATCATCATCTATTTCATTTATCATTCCGTTTATTATTGGTTCAAAATGTTGCATCTAAATTCTAATGATTTTTTTTCTAATATTAGTCTTCTGAAGTGGTTTAAAATTGTCTTACAGTGCCAAGGAGTAAAGTTAATGTAAAAAGGGTCTACTGGTAAAATAATTGTGGATTAGTTTAAAGCATACGGTGTTATATTTTTGTGACGACTTTCTTAGAATATTTATTTTCGGGGTTTAAAAGATTTGGTCTAAAACTCTATTACCCAAAATTTCTACTTATACAATGTTGACCATAAATTGCTTAATACTAGGTACTAGAACTCAAACAAATTGCTGTTGTGATAAATAAATAAATAAAAACTTCCTAATAACATTGACATAAATAAGATGTTATTTATGTCAATGTTGGTGATTGTTGGCTTACGGCTTTTTGGCAGAGTGTTTTTCCCTTTTTCTTTCATCTATTCATATTTAAACTTTATTATTTCATATGGGTGTTTTTTGATAGAATGCAACGTTGAGCGCGTACTCGATCAAAGCTGGACAATAATATGGAGTTCAAGGTACATTATTTATAAGCCTTTATATCATGAATGACTCTTCTTGTACTGAAATTATTTGTATATATCATTACATGACACAATGATGATGGGTGCCGACTAAACTTGGGTTAACTTTGGCAACGGCTGACATGAACTTACAAGGCAAGCTTCATAATGCTCGAACTTCAAGTAAATAGGAGGAAGGAAACAAGATTTTCTTCAAGCACTACAGTTTCGAAAGAAGCTTTCGATTTGCCATTTTTTATAATGTTACATCATTGTTAGCACTGGTTATGTAAACTTGGTTCTCTGGAAACTACTATATCTTTATAGTTATAAATTTTATGCGAACGTGGTTATTCTGTTTAAAATATTTTGTATCGAATTGTTTGCATATCGTACTTCATTATGTGATTAATGTGTTTATTAGTTGCTTGAATGTAATGATTATATAAGTGATTGTTGGTTTCGTATGAAAAATATATTATTACTACTAATATATATGTATATATATTATGAGCAAAATAAAGTGGAAACTGAACGAGCTACTACAGCGAGGGAAAATGACATAAAAGAATCAACAATTTTTAGCATTAAACGCTACCATAATACATATGGTGGCAGACAGAAAATGCTGGTATAATATTTTATAGTAGCATCAATAATACTTTTTAGTGGCATTTATACAGTGCTACACTAATATAATTTGGTGGCATTTTTAGGATGCTGTAGTATGTTACTTTTTGGTAGAGTTTATGAAAATGCAGAAAGTCCTAGATATTTAGTTGCGGGATTTTTAACAACATTCTCTAAAGTGCTACCTTAAGTTACGCTTGCGTTTTTTTGCTCCACCGAAAATTCTTTTTGGTGTAGTGACCCCAAAGTTGACTTATGCTAAGTAATTATGATTTTGTAAATCATGCTAAGTAGTCTTTTTAAAAAGAGAAAGAGATTGTAAATCCACTGTCCAGAATCCATCTCTTCTTTTTTATTGCGTAACTGCAAATAATATTGATACGAATTGGTACGCACTTCCTACATTAGAGTTATAAGAGTTGGATCTTAGTAAACCATATCCAAGCGGGTTTGGTTTTCCCTTTAAAAATAAAATTACGGTTTTTTTGAACATTACATAAAAACTCTTTTACATAATTATTTTTAGAGACTTTATCTATAGATTTTGGTACCCATATTTTGATAGTATTTATCTCAGGTTTTACCATATGGTTTTATTTTAAAAATACGGTGCTTAAACAACTAATTTTTTTTTGAATTTCTTTTGATGGTCTTATTATACCCTAAACCAAATTTACTAGATGATGGTTTATAAACTTTTATAATTTTTGATAAATTATCTCTTCCTTTTTTAAAGTTTGAAACTTTTAAAGAAAGTTCACAAAACTATTTTTAATATTTTAAATCTCATTTTTAAGAGCATCATCAAGGGGCTTCAGTTCATAATTTTTTTAAGCCAATTTTACATTCTCATTTTTTATATAATAGAAGTTCATTGTTCAAAATAGTAAATTAACATGTCAATCTATCACTAGAAAGTTGTGAATTTATAACTCTTCTTCTAAAATTGTTTTCTCGTCTTTTACCATTCCTATTTATAATTTTGCTGTATTAATTTTTCCTAGAACTTTTTTGTTTATCTTCTCAAGTGATTTAAATTTTTTCAAGAAGGTCAAGATTAATTATGGAAAAATCATCATAAGAGATATCAGGACTACATTATTTGTTGTTGCCATAAGACATACGTTGGTTTTCTTAGTGTCGCTATCACTATCTAACGAAAATGAAGATGAATCTGAATCATCCCGTGTTACTTGAAATGTTTGTTTCTTCTTTTTAAAAAGTTTACTATTCTTGTTTTTGAAGTTTTTCTTTTCTTTCTAAAGATTAGGACAATTCTGGTTCATGGGATGGTTTTATTGCGTTTGTAACACCTCAAGGACGAGTTGCTTTGCTGATACATTTATTCTTACCATATTTCAAAAATTTCTAGAAACAAAATCATCATCCTCAATATCAAAATCATCTCCAGCTTGAAAGGCTATAGTTTTCCTTTCCTAAGCTTGTGTCCGTTTTGCATGAAGATTTACTTTATAGGACATTAAATTTTCTATCAACTCTTCCGGTTTGAGTACTAAAAGATCGTTGGCTTCTTCGAAAGTCAGTACTTTTCTTTCCTATTCATCCATTAGAGAGGTGAGTATTTTTGATACTATATCAAAATCCAAAAAAATTTCACCTAATGTTATTAAAGCATGTGTAGTATCTTGAAACCTTAAGTATATATCAGTAATTGTTTAATTTGGTTTTATTATAAAATTTGAGAACTACATTTTAAGCATGAAAATTTTGCTATGTATAAATTGTTCGTTCCTTCATGAGTAATCTGTTACAATAAATCTAGCGCTCTTGGTCAATCAATCAACCACAGCCCAAATGCTATCATACCCTACTCGAGTCCTTGGCGGTCTATCAATAAAATCTATCTATACTTGCTTCCATTTGCAGTCAGGAATCTCTAACAGTTGCAACAACCCATTAGGTTTCTTCTGCTCTGTCTTTACCAATTGGCAGTTCATACACTTCGAGATAAATGCCCCAACATCCCTTTTTATGCCTTCCCAATAATAGGATTGCTTCATATCTTGGTACATCTTGTAACCACTGGGATGAATAGTCAACTTTGAATGATGATACACTCCTAAAATTTCGTTTCTTAATCCATCAACATTGGAAACACATAATTTTCCATCCTTACGAAGCCAACCTTCTTGGTCGAGCTCGTATTGCTTCATGTCTTCAGATTATACTCCTTTTACTATTTTTGCTATGATATCTGCTAGTCTAGCATCTCGCTTCTAACTAACACGGATCCTTTCAATTAGAGTAGGTCTGATCAACAAACTTTCTAACATCTCTACTTCTAGCTCACGGAGAGGCCTAAGATCATATCCAATAGTATACTCAATTTGCTTCCATTCTAAGAACATTGCTCCCAAACTGGCATATCTTCTACTCAATGCATCGACGACTACATTCTCATTTCTTGGTGTATAGGATATACCAAAATCACTAGAGGCCAAAATCTAACCACCGTTGCTTAAAAAAGATTGAGATCCTTTTAAGTGAAAAGGTACTTTAAGAATTTGTGGTCTGTGAATAGCTCAAACCTTTCTCCTAGCAGATAATGCCACCACATCTTCAAAGCAAAAACTACCATTGCCAATTCCAAATCATGAGTCAGATAATTCCTTTCGTGTGCTTTAGCTGTCTACCAACATATGCAATAACTCTCCACTTTTGCATCAATACCACACCCAATCCAGTATCAAAGGCATCTGTATATACCGTCAACTCCACGTTTCCTCTTGGAATGGTCAATATTGGTGTACTCGTCAATCTCTTTTTCAGGCTCACAAACACATGCTCACACTATGCGTCCCAAACAAAAGTCTAAGTCTTCTTCGTTGAATTAGTTAACGGTCTGCTGTTTTTGGGAAGTCCTTGATGAAATGTCTATAATATTCCACTAATTCGAGGAAACTCCTCACATCCGTAGCATTCATGGGATGGTTCCAATCTTAGACCACCGCCACCTTTACAGGATCCACCGATGTATCTTATTTCAAAATGACATGACCTAAGAATCTCACTTCTTCTCTCCAGAAGTGACACTTGGAGAACTTCGCTCTCAACTTGTGCTTCCTCGATATCTCTAGCACAATCCTCAAGTGTGTCTTGTATTCCTCTTTTGTTCTGAAGTAGATCAAAATATCATCTATAAACACAACCACGAACCTATTCAGCTGGTCTCTAAAAACCCAAGTCGTGAGATTCATAGAACATGCTGGAGCATTGGTCAATCCAAATGGCATCACCAACCACTCATAGAAACTCGATGGTATACAAAACGCAGTTAGGCACACTTTCCTTCACTACTCCCAACTAGTGAAACACCATCGTCAAATCCATTTAAGAGAACAAATTTGCACCATGAAGTTCGTCAAACTAGTCATCAATTCGTGGGAGTGGATACTTGTTCTTCTTCATCACTGTATTATGCTCACGATAATCCACACACAACCTTAAAGAGCCATCCGCCTTAGTCGCGAATACTACAAGTGCACCCCATTAGGATATACTCCTTCGAATGAAACCCCTCCTTAACAGATTATTCACTTGCACCAATAATTCCTTTTGCTCTCTGGGTACCATATGCCTCAATGGCATAATTATCGGTCTAGCTTCCTTCGCTAAGCCTATCCCAAACTCAATCTCTCTATGCAGCAACAATTCGGTCACTTCCTCAAAGACATCCAAATACTCTCTAGTGATCGACACAGAAGAGAACCCCTCATGTAGAACCTCTAGAAAATATAGAAAGCTAACAATCGCTCCATCCTCTAGTAGGAAGCTAATCACTACTGTTATCCCTTCTACATCTTCGATTATCACCAATAGCTTCTTGCAATCCACTATCGCCACATACTTCTTTCGTCGGTACATTCCCAAGATAATCCCAATCCCAATGAAATTCAAAATAAAGCAATCATAAACAAAAGAGTACCCATGACTCGATAACACCATGCCATGAAATACCATGCAAAGGCTGGTAGAGCCTCCAACTAGGTTCGTCATGATCAACGGTCGGTCTATTATCTTGGGTCTCAATCCCAGTCTTTCTACTAAGTCACTACATATGAACGAACGTAAAGCCCAGGTGTCAAACAAAACTCGAACAAGAACTCTACTAATAGAAAGCATCTCTTGAACGATGACTCCCTTCCCCTTCTCCTTTGCCGAAGAAGCACTCGACGAAGTTAGGACTACGTCCAAAGCATTTGCTTTTACAATCTGTTTATCCTTCACCGGTTCTAGATAATACTTCTTCAAATACCCAGGCTTATCATACTTTAGCACATTGTAATGCCCCTGAATTTTAATTAACATTATTTGGAATATTTAATTAGACAAATTAAATAGAATAATGTGAATAATTAGAGAGATGAGATTAATAAATCCAATGGTCGTGTCTTAATGAATGAACTAAATAAGATTTAACTAAATTAAGAAGGAGGAATTTCCTAAGGAGTAAACTTGGAAATGAGGCTACATTTCTTAGTATATATTTCTTTCTCCACTTTAACAAATTTTCACTTTCTCATTCTTAACTCCTCACCAATTCTCGATCAGCCATTAAAAGCTCCAGGAAGAGCAATAATTGAAGAAACAAAGCTAAGGAATTAAAGCTAGGAAATTATCTCATTCTTCAATTAACTGGTCAAGGTAAATAATTATGTTTACATCTCATTTTCAGTGTATGGATTGGTTATGGATTATACCCTATTCAAGTTTATGATTTTGGTTAGGATATAACCATTTAAAATTTTATTTGGATAAGACTTAGGTGTTTTAAAATGTTAGTGGGCTAATTAACATGTTTTATTCAGTTTTGGTTAAATTCTGAGTTGTTTTAATCTTCATATGCTTTGAAATTTTAATATGTTGAAGTTTATGATTTATAATATTTTTGGTGATTTTTGAGGATTTTTCCTTAGTGATTTGCTAAGGTAATTAAATTATTTAAGCCTAAGGGCTAAACTAAAAAATGGCTTTTGTGTTATTTAACGTCCGAAGGGAAATTTCTTTTGAGAAATGTTTGGGGAAGAAGAATAATGTTTTACTTTTTACTATTTGGAAGTACAGGAGAAGGCTCCTCAGCCAATCAAAATTAGACAAGCAAGATAAAACATCACTTCAGTAGATCCAGTTCTGCCTTCGATTCCAACAAGCCCGCTTTTACCCTTTTGACGAAATCGAAAGGTACCTTTCATCTAAGATGGAAGGTAAACAATTGCCCTTCGTCTAAGTCGAAAGGTAGGCACGGTGTAGATGAGTAGAAGGGCGAAGGGATAGGGAGGCTGCTTTCTTTTCTTTGGAAGAGAAACATAATTACTTTCAAATAAGTTGAAGAGGGATCCTTTGACTCTATCATTTTACAAAAGACTAAATTTTTTATGTATTCAAGAAGGGGTTTCGAAAGGGATCTTTGAAAGCTTAAACCTTCAAGAGTATTGTTTTAAAATGTTTTCTAAAAAGGTGTTTCATTACCTTTCGGCAAAGTCGAAGGGTTAACTTTCAGACATGGTTGGAAGTATACTTTTGAAGGGTTGGCTCCAATACCAACACTTCATTGTTTTGAATGATTTCAAAAGGTTTGATTTCGAAAGCTTTAATTTTGAATGGTTTGATTTCGAAAGGTTTTAATTTCAAAATGTTATGGTTTCGAAAGATTTGATTTCGAAAATTTTTGATTTCGAAAAGTTTTGAAGGGGTTATCTTTAATGATTGCAAAAGGTTTTGAGTTTGATTACTTTCGAAAGAGTTATAAATGATTTTATAAGGGGGGATGCCCTAGTCTTTCGACAGTCGAAGGGTAGAACCTTTCGACTAGGTCGAAAAGAAACCTTCCGACAAGGTTGAAAGGTAGGACCTTCCGAGAAGGTCGAAAGGTACGATTTTATGATGCTTTCAAAAGGAAGACTTTCGAAGGGGATAACTTCGGTGGGTTATTTGATTTCGAATAGGACTTCGTTTTAAGGGTTCTGAAGGGCTATTTTTAGCCATTTTTCTTGAGTTAAGTTTTGCTAATTCGAAGGAGCTACTTCGAGGGTTATAACATACAATACTTATTTTTGTTTGAATATATAAGGGGGGTACTTATTTAATTGAATGTTGTAAAAACTTGGGGACACCGTGGTGGGTTTAATGTTTTCGATACATAGTTCGAGGTTACAAACAGAAACATGCTTTCGAAAATATATGTTGGGGCTATCAATGTGTTTTTATTTAATTTAACCTAATCGGGGCTACCAATGGGAATAGGTTAAACAGGTGATACACCTGAGGAAAATAATTAATCATGAGGATCATGAATTTTTATAAATAATCATGGGATCATGATATTTTAATTGGCCAAGTGACGGGTTCTTGGTTAACCTAGGAAAACCATGGAATGTGCGGTGGATAGTCCATATCAAATTTCTAAAGTAAAAAATGTTTTGTCAGAGGCGGTTAGCCTCGGGATTTGGTACCCAAGGGTTCATAGTCATCTTAGGAAAACTATGGAGTATGCGGTGGATAACCCACACCATTTTTTATAAAACAATGCACGATGGATAATCTGCATTTATTTTGGATGGATTTAGGATGGATAGTCCTATTAACCTATGACAGATAGTCATTTTAAAGATTTTAGAGGGGAACTCTAATAAATTGATTTTTAGATGGGAAAAATTGCTTTTAGATGGGATATCTAATAAATGGATAGATGAGTTATCCAATACATATGATTTATGGCTTTCTTTCATATTATATTAAGACTAATCATTTTGGGTGCAGGGGAATAGTAAATGATTTACTTGTTTTGTTTTGGATACTAGCGAACGAAAAACCGGCATGGTCTCACTAGCTATCTATTTATGATAAGAGATGATAGAGATTATTCATACCAAACTTATTGTCTGACTTGAAGTTTGTGTTTCTCCACAAACTCTCGGGTACTCAAAATTAATTTGAGTAGTCTGAGAGTGGGAGACTTTTAGGTTTTTGGAAGAATAAGCTTTCAGAGATGTGTAGGAGGAAATGTTAGCTATATAGGAGCTATTTTGTGTTTTCCATTGTGATATACTAAGAACCGTAAAGTTCATACTTATTAGTTCTCTGATCATCATAAGGGAACATCTTCATATGTCACTCTTATCGTATATTGTACATGTATACATGATCCGAACGTGGTTAACGTCTGGGATTATGTAATTAAATATTAAATTGAAATTCATAAGAAATGAGAAATTCTGTTTTGTTGAAGTTTAAATTTTTTCACATTGTTGTGTTTCTATGTTGTCAATAGTTTCCAGATTCTGATTTCGGCAGGGGACCTGACAACCCCGCTAGCCTTTGCTAAAAAAACAGTTTCAGCATTCCGAATTCGATCACTTAGAAATAACACATATGGATGAATGCAGCATCCATAGAAGTTAGTTTTGAGCCATCGGAAGCGGGTTGTTACACACATTTTCTTATCGCTCACTTTGTAGTCCTTGATCAAATGAACTTTCTCCTTGCATCCATAGCAAGTCGGTTTCCACTTACCCTTCTTCTAGCCATTCTTCCCTTGACATTGCTTTCTCTTTCCATTCCACTTCTTCTTGCCTCCATAGTTTTGCTACGATTTGGCTCTTCCTTCTCTATGGAAACAACCATAGATATCTTAGCCTTCAGATATAGATTCTCACGATGAAGTGCTTTCTCCCCAGGCTTCTCAAACGGCTCATCGTTATGGTCTACTAATTTCTCTCCAAAATAGTCATCCATACCAATGATGAAATTTTCATTCTTCCTCAATAGAGTATCTCTAAATGATGTCACATATTTTAACAATGCATCGAATTCAACAACATACTCAGAAACTGACGTATCTCCTTTGCCTGAGATTAGCTAACTTCCCAAACAATACAGATTTCTTGGCAGCCGGAATGAACTTCTCCTCGAACCTTGTCTTAAACTGTTCCTAACTGAACTAATCCTCAAGGGTAGCAATAGTCACAATGCTCCACCAATTCTTGGCCCATCCCTGAAGTTGTATAGGAGCTAACTTTCTCTTCATAGCGTTATCCACTTCCATATCACAGAAGATGCCCTCACAAGTATCAATACAATCTTGCACTTCTATGGCCGATTCTGTTCCACAAAATGGCTTTGCTATAAAATTAGATTAGTCTTTACCCAACTTAGTGAAATCAACAATAGGTGCTTGCATGGGAGCACTCTACTAATAGCCATAACAAGAGCATTCCTCATCATTATTGCTACCATAACATTAAACATAACTTGAAAATCAGGCATATAAACTCCTGATCCGGCTTCTTCTTCAACTCCTGAAGTAGATCTCATAGTATTCATTGTATGTCGGCTCATTCTTATCTGTAATAAGAATGAACAGTCTCTCATAAATTAAACTGCGTCTATTGTTCTCATGTGCATGTGACTTATTCTATATAATATTAGTATATAGTTTTGAAAACAAAAGTACACAACAAGCACACACTCTTTCATGTATACACACTCTCAATCTAGTCTAAAGCATATCACCTTCCTTATCTCTACTGGATTATGGTATCAACTCCGGTTAATCATGTAACCAAAGCTCTGAAACCAGATGTGACGACCATCCTGTACCACCAGCATAAGTAGAATACAAATAGCACGATGCTGTCATATTCGGTCGACATAGGATGATCATTAAGATAAATAACAACAGATGTAGCATATAACTTATCATATATCTTACATCGCATGGATAAAATATAATATCACAGATACAACAAAAGAGACAGTAATAACAATATGAACTAATCATCAGAGTATAACATCCACGGAGTTATACATCAAGTGTCATAGAGTATACAACATGATCAACTCAACAAATAGAAATAAGCAAGCACTGCCATGGTCTCCACAGTGTTTCTCGGTGGAGAAGCGTAGAAATCCATAAACATATGTAATACGAGATAGCTCTATCATGCTCATCCTCCTAACAGCTACTGCATCATCTAAGCCTGTTATCCAGTCTACTCATTTAAGAGTACCAAGATAATAAGAAGCAAAACATAAAAACTTGAGTCAGACAACAGCCTGGTGTGAGCGGTAAATGAATCTCAAAATACTATACATGTGAATATAGTAAGGAATAAGAGTACGCAAAGCATATCTAACCTGTCCTTGCAACCAAAGAGTTAGTACATAACACTATAATATGATGCTCTACAATATCATAAAGGTACTATACATCATAGAATGGTGGATGTCAAGATATCCCTCCAGTACCCATGCCCTATGATATCTTCGAGCGATAGCCCACTAAAGAAAGCAACCAAAACAACCATAGCATCGATTAGGCAATACTCACTATCACTCAAATATAGTTTCTCATAACGAAGTGCTTTCTCCACAAACTTCTCAAATGGCTCATCAACACGGTCCACCAATTTCTCTCTAACATAGTCATCCAGACCAATGTTGAAATTTTCATTCTTCCTCAATGGAGTGTCTATGAATGTCATTACATATTTTAATAAAGCATCAAATTCTGCAACATACTCAGAAACCGACATCTCTCCTTGACTGAGATCAACTTCCTAAACAATACAGATTTCTGGACGGCCAGAATGAACTTCTCCCGAACCTTGTCTTAAACTATTCCCAACTGAACTGATACTCAGGCGTAGACGTTCCACCAATTTGTGGCCCGTCCCTGAAGTTGTCTAGAAGCTAGTTTTCTCTTAATAGCATTAGTCACTCCCATATCACTAAAGATGGGCTCACAAGTATCAATCGAATCTTGCACTTTTATGGCTGGTTCTGTTCCATAAAATGGCTTTGCTCTAAAAGTATAGTAGTATTTGCTCAACTTAGTGAAATCAGCCTTAGGTGCTTGCATGGGTGCACCTTCACCAACAGCCATACCAAGAGCATTCCTCATCATTCTTGCTATCATAGCATTAAACATAGCTTGAAAATCAAGAGTAGAAGCTCCTAATCCTGCTCCATCTTTAACTCCTGAAGCTGATCTCATAGTATTTATTATATGCCGTCTCATTCTTATCCGTAACAAAAATGATCAGTCCCTCATAAAAAAATCGTGTCTATTGTGCTCATGTGCATGCGACTTATTCTATATAATATTATTATATAGTTTTGAAAATGAAAGTACATAACAAGTACGCACTCTTTCTTGTATACACACTCTCGATCCAGTCTAAGGCAACATCACCTTCCTTATCTCTACTGGAACACAATATAAATTCCGGTTAATCGTGTAACCAAAGCTCTGGTATTAGATATGATGATCGTCTTATACCACCGGCATAACTAATATACAAATAGTGCGCTGCTGCCATGTTCGGTTGATATTGGATGATCATCAAGATAACTAATAACAAACACAACATATAACCTGCCTTATATCTTATAGCACATGGATAAAATATAATATCACAGATACAATAAAAGAGACAGTAATAACAATATGAACTAATCGTCAGACTATAATATCCACAGAGTTATACATCAAGTGTCATAGACTATACAACATGATCAACTCAACAAATAGAAATAAGCAAGCACTGCCACGGGCTCCACAGTGTTTCTCGGTGGAGAAGCGTAGAAATCCATAAATGTTTGTAATACGAGATAGCTCTATCGTGCCCATCCTCCTAACAGCTAGTACGTCACCTAGACCTGTTATCCAGTCTACTCATTTAAGAGTACCCAAGATAATAAGAAGCAAAACATACAACCTTGGGTCAGACAATAGCCTGGTGTGAGCGGTAAATGAATCTCAAAATACTATACATGTAAATATAGTAAGGAATAAGAGTATGCAAAGCATATCTAACCTGTCCCTGCAACCAAAGAGTTAGTACATAACACTATAATATGCTTCTCTACAATATCATAAAGGTACTATACATCATAGAATGGTGGATGTTAAGATATCCCTCCAGTACCCATGCCCTATGATATCCCCGAGCGATAGCCCACTAAAGAAAGCAACCAAAACAACCATAGCATCGATTAAGCAATACTCACTATCACTCAGATATAGTTTCTCATAACAAAGTGCTTTCTCCACAAACTTCTCAAATGGCTCAACAACACGGTCCACCAATTTCTCTCTAAGATAGTCATCCAGATCAATGTTGAACTTTTCATTCTTCCTCAATGGAGTGTCTATGAATGACATTACATATTTTAACAAAGCATCAAATTCTGCAACATACTTAGAAACCGACGTCTCTCCTTGACTGAGATTAACTTCCTAAACAATACAGACTTTTGGACGGCCAGAATGAACTTCTCTCGAACCTTGTCTTAAACTATTCCCAACTGAACCGATACTCAGGCATAGACATTCCACCAATTTGTGGCCCGTCCCTGAAGTTGTTTAGAAGCTAGTTTTCTATTAATAGCATTAGCCGCTCCTATATCACTAAAGATGGACTCGCAAGTATCGATCTAATCTTGCACTTCTATGGCTGGTTCTGTTCCACAAAATGGCTTTGCTCTAAAAGTATAGTAGTATTTGCTCAACTTAGTGAAATCAGCCTTAGGTGCTTGCATGAGAGCACCTTCACCAACAGCCATACCAAGAGCATTCCTCCTCATTGTTGCTATCATAGCATTAAACATAGCTTGAAAATCAAGAGTAGAAGCTCCTGATCCTGCTCCTTCTTTAACTCTTGAAGCTGATCTCATAGTATTTATTATATGCCGTCTTATTCTTATCTGTAACAAAAATGATCAATCTCTCATAAAAAAATCGTGTCTATTGTGCTCATGTGCATGCGACTTATTCTATATAATATTATTATATAGTTTTGAAAACGAAAGTACATAACAAGTATGCACTCTTTCTTGTATAAACACTCTCGATCCAGTCTAAGGCGACATCACCTTCCCTATCTCTACTGGAACACGGTATTAATTCTGGTTAATCGTGTAACCAAAGCTCTGATATTAGATACGATGACCGTCTTATACCATCGACATAACTAATATACAAATAGCGAGTTGCTGCCTTGTTCGGTCGATATAGGATGATCATCAAGATAACCAATAACAAACACAACATATAACCTGCCGTATATCTTATAGCACATGGATAAAATATAATATCACAGATACAATAAAAGAGACAGTAATAACAATGTGAACTAACCATCAGAGTATAATATCCACAGAGTTATACATCAAGTGTCATAGAGTATACAATAGGATCAACTCAATAAACTGCCTCAACAAATAGAAATAAGCAAGCATTGCCATGGGCTCCATAGTGTTTCTTAGCGAAAAAGCGTAGAAATCCATAAATGTATAAAATAGGAGTTAGCTCCATCCATCTCGTCCTCCGAACGTCTACTGCGTCACCTAGACTTGTTATCTAGTCTACTCATTATAGAGTGTCAAGGTAATAAGAAGAAAAGCATAAATCCTTGGGTCAGACAATAGCCTGGTATGAGCGGTAATTAAATCTCAACATATTATGCATGTATCTATAGTAAGGAAGAAGTGTGCACAAACCATATCTAACCTAAACCTCTACCAAGAGTTAGCACATAACACTATAATATGCTACTCTATAATATAGTAATGGTACTATACAACATAGAATGGTGGATGTCCAGATATCCCTATCTCCAATACCTACTCCCAATAATATCCACGAGTGATAGCCCACTAAAGAAAGCAACCAAAATAACCATAGTATTCATTAAGCAATACCCACTATCACTCACACATGTGCCTTAAATATATGATAACTCGTATGGCCTTCTTACTATCAGAGATTAATGAAAATTCTAGTTTTCGTTGTACTCTCACAGTACGTAGCCAAAAGCTTGATACGTGTCTCGTAGCATAAAGCTAAACACTAAACCCAAAGCAGCTGGTCCAGGGTATATAAGTCTCTCTAATGACCCATGAGAGTCCCTACTTACAATACTCCTACTATGAGTAAAACAGAAAAAACTCTGAGTATCAACGATTCCTTAGCACAAACATCGAAGCCCTCCTTTGTGCTCAATCCAATTTCCATTATCTAGGAACCCACCACATTTCCCATTTTATGGCTCTCCACTTAATCAAGTCACTATCTTCGGTACCTACCCTTATCATAAGTCACAAACCAAAGATACATAGCTTTTATCTAGTTGTTAAATCACCTATCCATCATTGATGTGAATGAGCCAACACCTCTGGCACGATCTACAGGACCTCTACTTCATTCCCCAAAAGTTTCATCCTCATTGGACTCGCCATGACAACTCAGTACCAACCTCTTCATGTCGTTGCCGACCTCTCCCCTTAGCCATTATTGGCTAAGTTTCATCCAAACAACTCGGTCCTTACTCCATAGCACCCACTTCAAATTCTATAAAACAAGCCGGTACAGCCTTCAACCCTTAGACAACCACCTATGCCTTATCTTGGGTCACCACTACTGGCCTTGCTCTTGAGTTTCCCTAAAACCATCGAGTTATCCGACCGACACAAATATATCATCATCGACATAAACAAGTCGGGGTTATAAGTTCCAATTCGTTAAGTGCACAAGTCGATACCAACTTGTGCACTTAATGAACTGGAAACCGCGACATGAACTCGAGGCTCTTCCCATATTCCAATGCCTCCCCTCCAAGTTTCATCCAATTCTGATATTCTTTGCCTCCGATTTGCCAAATTCAACAACCTATCTTGCTAATATCCAAAACATTAGCAAATAACATCGAAACACAATATACAAACATGAAGTAGCATGCATTTACATTCATTCAAACAAACAATGCATATAATTATAACAATTCAGCTTGTTTTATCCAAATCTAAGCAATCAACGAACATATGAATATGAACAAGGTGGATTTCAAAGTCATTCTTACAAAACATATTAAAATTCATTAATTTAGGTCATAAAAATATGTTAACATATAATTAAGGTGGAAAAGGATTTGTATGGTCAATATCATGTTAAAAACTATAATTCTACCATATAAACATGCATATGATAGTGAGAAGTCATAAAACTCACCAGTTACCAAATTCAACCAATTAGAGTGAAGATCTAATATAGACAACGATCAAAAGCAATGCAAATCAACCAATCAATGCTCCGTTGATTAATCTTCAATTCGGTTTGATTCAGAGAATAAGTTCGGTGATTTTGGATGAATCTTGGATTAACGGGGATTTAGATCTGATTTGGAAGAGAGGAAAAGGTTTTAATTTGGCTCTTCAGCCCTCTATTTATAGTGATATCTAATTATAATAATGGGCCTACTTATGGACTTAATTATTTACACACTAATCCTGACCAGTGGCTATTAAAACTTAAAACATGCATAACTTTTTGACCGTAACATTTTTCTATTATGAATGCTCTATGGAATGGAAAACCATCATTCTAAAGCAATGAAACTAGTTTGCAACCCTAAGTCAACTCCTACCATAATCACACCTTACAATCTACCTCCGTGGATGTGTATGAAAACTCCATATATGTTTCTCACGATTGTCGTCCCTGGTCCTGATGATCCGACACAGGGCATTGATGTTTACTTACAACCGTTAATCGAAGAGTTGAAAATATTATGGTATGAAGGAGTTGAAACATACGACATATCAAAAAAAAAAAAAATTCGGATGTTCGCTTCTTCGTTATGGACTATGAGCGATTTTCCTACATATGCAATGCTTTCGGGTTGGAGTACGTCTGGTCGTTTTGCTTGTCCTTATTGCATGGAAGAAACACGAGCATTTTCTTTGCCAAATGGAAAGAAAATTTCATGGTTTGATTGTCATCGATGTTTTCTTCATATTAATCACCCTTTTAGAAGAGACAAAAAAAACTTCATAGCTAATAGACATGAGACTCTACGACCACCAGCGGTTTGGTCAAGCGAGGATATATATGAACTTGTAAAAGATTATCCAAAGATACACGAGACCGGACAACAAGAAGAAATTCAAGGTAAATCGACATTTCATAATTGGTGCAAACAAAGTATATTCTGGGAATTGCTTTATTGGAAAAATCTATTAATCCGTCATAACATTGACGTGATGCATAACAAAAAAACGTATTTGATAATGTGTTTTATACAGTTTTGAATGTGAAGGGCAAGACTAAGGATGATTTGAAATCTAGACGTGATATAGAGCAAATATGCAATCGTCCTGAGCTTCATATGACTCTCGACAATAAAAAACCCAAAGCATGCTATGAACTAGACAGCAACCAAGTTAAAGTATAAATATAGTAGTTAATACTTAACCCAAATATTTTTTATTAGGTACTTAAATCATTTGAAGAAAAAAGTGAGATAAAAAGCTCGAGTTGAAGGTTCTATTTGCAAATCATATATCGAAGAAGAAGCTTCTTTCTTTTTCTCTCATTATGTTAAAGACCATGTGAACGTATCATTTGTAAGTGTTCCGCGTAATGACGATCAGGCCGTTGAACAAGATTCTTCTTTTGAATCAGTATTATCTATTTTTAAACAACATGGCCGACATGCTGGAAAATGTGAGGAAGTATGGCTAGATGATAAAGAATACCATGTAGCACACACATATATTCTTCTTAATTGTCCTGAAGTTGCACCATTTGTTAGGTAATTAGCACATTCCAAGTTTTGTTAAATTTAATACTGCACGTGTGAATAAATAATAATGTAATATATCATTTTCGTGTTTGCAGTATTTATGAATCACAAAATCCAGGCGGCGATTTAAGCAAAGATTTCAGTACTTGGTTTTCGAAATACGTTTCTGATCCCACAAATAATGTGCTCGATAAAGGAATGAAACATTTGGCGTTTGGACCGAAAAGAAAAGTTAACACGTATCCAATATATTTTGTTAATGGATATAAATTCAACGCCAAAGAATACGGTGCTGAAAAATTAACAAACAATACTGGTGTATTTGTTAAAGGAAGTGATGACCCTAATAATCATATAAATGATTTTTATGGCGTGTTAACTCAGATATTGCAGTTGACATATTTTACAAGACCCATGGAGGATGTTCATTTGTTTAGATGCAACTGGTTCGGCAATGTTCCAGGTTCTGGTATTAACGTGCATCCAAAATATAATCTTATAGAAATTAAACATACCTCGCGTTATCAAAAGTACGACCCATTTATACTAGCCAAACAAGCCCTACAAGCTTATTATGCCCCTTATCCATCTCTAAAAAGGGATAAAGCAGATTGGTCTGCGATTTTTAAAACCAAAGCAAGATTTACGTTCGATGGACAAAATATTCCAGACGAACAAGCCTATCAAGCAGATCTGGAGGAAAATGCTGAAATAGCAATTACAGACGATCAAACCGATTTTGGAACTTTAAATGATGAGACAAATGTATTAGTCGAACCATTTGAGAGTGTAGAGGAAAACGACATAGAGCACGAAACCGAGTCTGAATCAGAAAACGATGAGGACGACTGAGTAATATCCGGTAATTTTTAAAAGTATTCACATTACATTGATCTCTGATTAATACTGCATTTATCCAATTTATACAATTTTAATGACAATAAGTGTATACTCACACACTCAACACATACACAACATGACACATTTGTAACATATTGTATTACATTTTTTAATGGTTCATCATATCATGATTATTATAATGTGTATATGTATGTATATATGGCAGGTATATATATTATTTCCGGTTCCGGTTCTGGTTCTGGGTCTCGGCGACGTGGCTCTTCACGTCATATTGGAGAGAGTAGTGGTGAGCCACCAGCTCGGCCACTTATTTACTTGCAGCCTAAGGCTGATGAGACGTAAGTATCATAATTAGCGAGCATAGCATTTTAATTTTTTAATTGTACATGATATATCTACAATTGTCTAAAGTTCAATTTTATATTTAACGCAGTGGATTTGAGTTGGAGCCATCCAAAGTGGTTCTGAGAATTTCGAAGCAGGCGTACATGGCTAAGATGACCGATTGCTGGCCCAAGTGGGGCAAGATCCCCGACGACGTGAGAGAGACGATTTGGCAAGATTTTCTGGTAAGTTTATACCGCTTTACAAGATGATTAATTAAACACAAATAAATAATTAGTAATATTTTCTCATTGTATAGGGCGCCGTAGATTTGCAAGAGCCTGACGTCAATTTAGTTCAGCGACACTGGAACTCCAGGATCGCGAAGAACTATAGGGAGACTATGTCGGAGATAAAAAAAAGTAGGAAAGGAGCCCAAGTGGATGAGCGCGACTGTATTGGAGAAATGGGTTGATTGGTGGAACTCTGAGGAGTTCAAGGTAAACCTACAATAAATCTCAGCAATTTTTTACCATTTAATAAATAATTAATCATTGTAAATTTGCAGGAGGAGTCAGCTAGGAACTCGGCAAACAGGAGCAGGAATCCTGTATCACACCGTGGAGGTTCCAAATCTTTCCAGCATCACTGCGAAGATTTGGTAAATTTATCTATTATCACATTTGTATATTGATCAGTTCAGTAATTAGTTATGTACAGTTAAATTATCCAAATTATCAATTGCAGGAACGAGCTCGTGGAGGCTCTGTTGGCTTAGTGGACGTGTTTGCTCACACCCACGCGTCTAGGCAAGTAGATGAGGCTGACAATATCATATATCAGTGGGGTGATCAAGATAGGGCGACCGAGGCATATGTATGCATTTTTTAATTTCTAATACTTACACCGATAAGATTATTAATTTCTAGCTATGCAAAATAATTACATGCTATTATTTTTCGACTGAAATTGTTTTTTTTCCATTATAGTCGAGGTTGCAGGAGGCACAGGCTTATGCGCTTGAGTAGTCTGGTCGTGATGCGCTGACACAGGAGGAGTAGGATAACATTTTTACCGCTGTTATGGATCCGGCGCAACGGAGTAGACGTTTTGGCTTCGGGAACCTAACGGTAATTAATCCTTTTACATATGTACAAAAAATCAGCGTTTAGATATATAATGTTATAATATTTTATATGCTGAGACAACCCTTTTGCTATTAATTTTATTTGTAGGCTCGACAGGCTCGACAAGCTCAAAAAGACCGAGACAAAGAAGAAATCAAGGAGCTTAGAGCTATGATTGAGCAGCTACGGGAGGAGAATCGTCTACGAGCCATCCAGGTGGAGCAGTTGGATCAAAAGCTTGCGCAGTATTTGCAGAATCATGGTACCCTTCCTTCGTCGTCTGGTGCTTCTGGAGGCGACGAGGATCCTTGAGGAGGTATGTTTTTGAGTATTTGTGTTTGAACAATGTATATATTGAATTGGAGATGTATTGATGTTGATGGTGATGTTGTATATATTGGTACGGAGTGGGTGAGAAATATTTTGATGGTATGTACATGGTTTATGGACATTTGTTGATGGTATGTACGTTGATGGTATATTTTGTGATGTTTGAACGGTTTGGTTTGTTTATATTGGTATTTTATTGATTTATGTGTGTTGTTTGTATTGATATTGATATATATATGTGTAGAATTGATTGGAAATGGAATGAAAATTGAATGGATTGGAAATGGTGTGGTGGAAGGTAAATAGGCTTGCTGTTATACAGCAAAATAAACTCAGTATTTCCAACGGCTTCCAACGGCTTGTTGGCCATTTTATTCTAACGGATTCCAACGGCCACAAGCCGTTAGCGGCCGTTGGAAACGCCGTTAGCGGCCGTTGGAAACGCCGTTGGAAATTGTCCGTTGGATCCGTTGGAAAGCGTTGGAAGACATGGGATTTATTCCAACGGCCGCCAACGGCTAGGAGCCGTTGGAATAGCCGTATTATCTTGTAGTGCTACTGCTTATTGACTTGCCCAAGCAGCTCCTACTTAAATTCAAACTACTCCCGTTCATGTCGCCCCTCAATCTTATATTGCTTCTCCTAATGCATAAATGCACCTACAACATGCTTGTGTTTGTATGACTATCCAACATAATGCCATGCTGCATGCACATCCTCAATCATACGTTGTCCTTCCCTGTTGTATACTGAATTCCAATGCTCATCAGATTGTCTCTCAATTGCTACAAAGCTCAAGCCAATCAAGATTTCATTGATCCAGCTCCTAATGCTCATGATCAATCAGCCGCAATTCACCACTACCCAACTGTAATTACTTTCCCAAGTTGATGTGCATCTTGAAGCCCAATTGATAACTCATCATGGCCAACCTGATGTGGTTAGTGACACTCAATGATTCCATTGTTCATTGTCCACTGCAATAAGGTTTTGTTCAATGCGCTAAAATTAATGCCAACCCAAGCTTATTGTCTTGATAAATTTGATTTTTTTTCATTGGTCTTATTTGTTTAACTAAATCAAACCAACGGTTTTAATTTCCCAATAAAACATGTTGCTTTAGCTTGTCAAGATTGTCCCTCACATGACGAGTGCTTATAAATTCACTTTAAGCAACCCATGAATGAAATGAATAAGAAACTTAATTAATGATTTTTTTTGAATTTCCCAATAAAAAATGTTGCTCTAGTTTGAAGGGACTCTAACTTAGTGGCTTAGTTTCACTTGTTTGTTTATTGTCAATATTGTTTTAAATTTTGCTTTCAGACTCCAACAAAGTAAACTTTTAACAATTTTTGTTTCACGCACTAAAAGAAATGGCTGATGTAAATAGCTTAAAAGTGACAAGTTGATCTCTTGCTTGTTTTATTTTTTAACAAATAAAACACATATTTCTTGCAAATACGAAAAAGATAAGGAAAAAATAACAAACTAAAAAGGATTACACCAGTACAAGAAAAAGACCATAACTTCTACGGAAAACGAAAACTAAGATAAGTAAACGTAGAGTACTTTCTGTTTTATAAAATAAAATTCAAATATAATACCATCTTTTACCGTATGTAAGCTTGATTAAAAAATTTAAGTATTGTTTCTATTTATGGAACAAAGTAAAGATAGAGAGAGGGGAAAAAAGCAAATCAACCAAAGGGTATGAAGATAAGAACCTATTCCAGATATCCCAATAAGTAGTTCATCTCATCATGATCCATTTGTTATGGAATTGATACGTCCAAGTAAAACTAGGCATTAAAACAACATGTAATTGGGCCATTATAATTTCAAAATGTACATGCATACATGTGCAATTTACATTTACCTATGAGATACATTATTTCAATCAACCAATGTGCTAGTTTGACTTCCATCATTCACTCATCACATCGTTTTGCGTTCTAAATTATTCAATTTTGACAGTGCATTATTTTAGTAATTGGACTAACTAGCATATAAACCTGTAAAAATAAAACATAGTCAACTTGTTGATTGGGTTTCAGTCCAGAATTCCATCGTCAGAATATGCTTCTTGTAAACAAAATAAAAGGCAGAGCATAAATCAAATTCAAATGATTCCCTTATACTATAAATGGAAAACAACATTTTTCTTCACATGATAGAGAACAAAGTAACCCATTTATGCTTCCCACTATAAATATCGAACTTGCACAGCAATATATGATATCTAAGCTCCATTTTGCTTGTTTTCCTAGTTACGGTTTTATAGATTGAAAGGTTTCATTAACAAGTTCCCATGACCAACACTTTCATAATTTTGACATCCTACAGTCCCTCTTATTACTATTTTAGCAAAAACATCTCCACAATTCAAAAATGCTAGTGGTATAGGATGTCGGTTTGTGGCATTCATGCAAAATTTTCTATATACTATGGACTTATATTCTCGCAGCCATTTTGTGAATGGTCTACGCTTAATGTTTTCGCTTGTTATTCATGAATTCTTTGGCTACAAAGATTTTTTTTTATGTCTATAGTGTTCTCAACAGATTTTCAATTATGAAGAATTAGGGAAAATGACAAACTTTGAAAGAAAAAAATTAGGTTGAAAGACATGAGGTTTTATTTTCATGCTGAAGAACAAATGCTAGTTATAACTAGCATTATATTCAACTTTTACACTACACAAAATGCTATTTATAACTAGCATTATATTCGGTTTTACATTATACAAAATGCTAGTTATAACCAGCATTGTCCTTCAGCTAAAAAAATAAACTTGCTGTCCTTCAGCCTAAATTTTTTTCTAAATTTGTTCTTATGTCTATTTCCTGTTATGGATATGTGCTTACAACCTTAATAAGTAGTTACTCTATAGAATTTTTATCTACTGTGAATCTTTGCATTATACTACTGCTCGCATGTTTATTACTTCAGGTAGTAGTTTATCTCTATTAGATTCAGTTGGTATCATGTGCAACTGTGTAGTTCATGCCCCGCTATTACCCCGCTACAACCTCGCTATATCTCATAGCGGATTTCTACCGCTACGATTTTTCCATATAGCCTCAAAATATAGTCTTTCCGCTTTAATCCCCGCTATTTCCGCTATATCCCGTTATTTCCGCTATATTCCACTATTTCCGCTATATCTTTTTTAATAAAATGAATTGAAAAGTCGCATTTATACATTATAAATTATGAAATTAATTTATTTGATTTAATTTTTGATATATTTTTAGAAATGAAAATACTCTAATATTCAACTGAATTCAATTATGTTAAATAATAGTTTTTCGTTTATTTAAAGTATATTCGCACGTGTTTTTATTTAAAATTATTTATGTATTATTTATAATGCAATTGAATAATAATTTTTCATTTAATTACCATTTATATATTTGTAAAAATATTAAGTACGAGTTTTATATGCTATTTAGAGCCATTCGCTATACACCGCTATATCCTCGCTGTATCCCGGCTATGACTTTTTTCACCTCCACCGCTTTCAATCTACCAAGCGCATTAACTGCACAGTGTTGCAAAAACCTTGTAAATTAGGAACTATAGTATAGTAGTACTGGACATTCAAATCCAACTTTCAGGCTTACATAAACAATACCATTTATTTGTCACATCAAAAACTATGATATGAAAATAGAGCTTACCCAACTATCTTTCTACACATTACAATATTCAAAGATTATACAGATTTTTTTTATGTTGAGTTGCAAAAAGTTGTAAACTAAGGAAGTAGGAATTGATGTCACTTATAGAATCAAACTTAGCTTTCAATACAAACACCTAGGTTTTTGCAACCATTAAACCATATATACTCTATATGCCTGAAGTGATAAGCAACCATTAAACTACCGAAGGTACTTTATGGCCCTCTTATAAAAGAATTGAAATATTATAGTCTACTAGGTTTTTATATTTAATTTATAGGGAAAATAAAGTATCTTCAGACTTCTAAAAAAAGCAAAATGAACAACTATGGTTTACTAAATACAATAATATATTAAAAAACCAGGCTTTCTAACACATAGATTACTGCAACATCTTATTAGATAAATTGCATAAAATACCAAAAAACCCTAGTGTACAAAATGTGTAACAAAATTACCTTATTATGAAAGACCCGAAAGTGGCAGTGACTATAAGCTTAATGCTACTAGTACTCCGGTTGCTAGTAGGGTTGAGATCGACAAATCAGGATTTCAGTGAATCAAAGAGACAAAGAGACAACATAGGAGGAAAATAAGATTTGCAACAGAGAGATAAGATCTAGAACAAAAATGGAAAAGTAATTAGGGTTTATCATTGTTTTCAGAGAAGTGGGAAATGTTTTTTGTATTAGGCTATTAGCAAAAATAAAAGAGCGAAAAAAGGTGCGTGAGTAAACAAGGAATGAAATAAAAGAGGGAAAGCGACTTGTTGAATAAAAAGATACTATATTTACAAAGTAGTAAAAAAAGCGGTTAAAACTGAAATGTTGTTGTGCATTGCTGTTAAAGAAAGATTTTCTAGCAGTGTTGGAAAGAGAATCGATCAATATCATAATTGATATTAATTGATGTAAGGAATCAATCAGATAAAGTTATAGGTGGAAACAAACAAAAATATGCTAAATTTGTGTTGAAATTAAATCAAGCGAATCTGAAAACAGTTCATCATTATCTCCAAGGTAATATTCATTCTTGCTTCTATAAATATGAAGACTTTTGCTAATCTTTTATTATCACAAGACATAAGAGAGTTCTCCACAAAATATCTTCAACAAGATCCCTATTTCTATATCTATTATAGAGTGAGAAAATTATATGAGTGATCTGTTTTCTTATCACATTGTACCCCCTTTGAAGTGAAGAAGTAATAAATGTTGTTGGATCCGAGAATGTAAGCAAAGCCGAACCTCGTTATATTGGTGTGTTCTTTCCTTTTCTATCTTCTATCTATAATTTGTGCACTTTGATTTTTCTTTTTGTTCTCTTTGTTGGATTAGAATTGTTGAGACTGTCGACAGACTATATCATTAGGTGTTCTGATTCCATTACCCAAAACTCTGATTTTTCACTACACTCTCCACTGTCGATCTCCACAACGTGTAGCATAACTTCGCCGTCGATCTCCAGAATATGCGATCTTTAACAATCCTCCAGTTCTTCTCTCTTTTAGCCAGTTGCAAGTTATTGTAGTCCTTGCCGAGGTGAATAATAGCGGCAACGTTGTCAAGAGTATCTTCCAGAAGGACCTCTGAAAGTTATTCGGCATCAAAGAATTCGAGTGAGTCATTTTCCTCTATTGTGTTACTTTCATTTTGTTACTGGTTGGATGAAGTATAGATATTGTGCTTTTATCTGCTGTTAGATTTCCTGAATTTGAAAATAGTGTTAGTAGAATGTTGTGCTGCATCATACTATTCAGTAGTTTGGTTGAATTTTTGATGGTCCATTTCTTTGTTCTCTTGCTTTTCAGGTTCAGTAGCAAATAGAATACCTGCATTTTTTAGCATCCATCTAGGTTACGTTTGACTGTCATTTACAACATCCTTATGTCCAAAATTTGGCATATCGAGTAATAAGGAGGGATGTATTCATATTGTACTTTGATACTTTTAGTAGTTCTATTATGTAGTAATATTGGCATCTTTGAAATAAACTTGGACCGGACATTGATAATGCCTCATTGCTCCACATATCCATATCCAAATCATAAAAACTTGCCCAGACCCGAACTTTTTTAAGATCACCGTTTTTGTATTAAAAGCCTGGGTACCATATGTCTACCCTCATCAATTTTCCAAAGTATGAAAACGTCCTTTTTTAAGGACATTATTAAAATCGTGTAGAATTGTAAATTGAACAGCAAAATAATTATTTCTAGCATTATGTATCATGAAATCACCTTTTAGTTTCCAAATTTTCTTGATATATTATAGATATATAAAATAATGGTTTTTGCTATACAATGAGTGGACGAGGCAAAGATAAACCACATTATACAGTTTATGGCAATATGATTGTTCATTTCTTTTGTAAAATCTTTTTCTCTGCTTAAAACATAATTTTATTTCAAAATAAAATGGAATATACGATAACAGCCAAATGAAATTAGAGTGACACTGCCTTTATTATTTGTTTGTTTTTTCCTTTGAGTATTTTCTTTTGTTGTTACTACCTTCATTATTACTTGTTCTATAAAAATCTTTGCTATAGTTTTTCAAGAAGAGAAGCATAATTTTTGCTCCATGAAGAAACTTTAATATAAGACCTTGTTTCATTTGTTTAGGGAAGAATTTGTCAGATTTTTTATCCTTTATGCATAAATCGACCCTTTGTGTTGAAACTTGAAAATATAACATGTAACCTTTTGTTTTGATGTATTATTTCCAACTCTTGGGTTAAATATTAATGAACTAGAAATACTATGTTAAGTCAAACTTGCATCAAATTGTGAATAATTCTATGTATGTTAGGTCAAGTTGGATTTTTAAGACTCTTACTGGTGGTGTATTATTAGACTGTGCATTATCACTCACCTACTTTTATTGTCATGATATAACAACTCACATGCAAGAAACTTCCTAACCTAAGATGGTGATCTAATGCGAGAATATCAGCAGTTCATTGAATCCAACTCAGTGCAACTGCATTGAGTCAAACTCGGCATAGTAGCTAGTCAATGTAGCTGCACTGAGTTAAACTCAATGCACTGTTGCACGGAGTTTATTTATAGATATTGCTTTTAATATGGATAAAAATATGTTTGGATAAAAAATTTATGGATATTGCTTCATATTCCTTAAATTAAACATCATAATGCATCATAGTTGTTTATAATTTGATTCAGTATCACGTGAATTGTTTTTCAAAACTTTGAATAGATCAAATTAAACATGCAAAGTTTTTGTTTAAGAAAGAACATGTGAATTTAATGCTGAAAATGAATTTTATTTTTGTATATATTAGAAATGAACGAAGATAAGCTATGGGAACAGATATTCATCTCAGATTTAATCAAGTACATCCATTAGTTTATCAACAGAAGAGAATTCTTTGTTACATTATGTGGTCTGGGCTGCACTTATTTTATGGCCCATAGTATTATAATATGGTACATTATGTAATGTATAAATAGCAACGGTATGTGTACAGAAGTTTCAGTTTTTGTATCATTTTACATTCTGAATAAAATAGCAATAACATTTTCTTCAAGTTTATTCAAAACTTCACATGGTATCGGAGCTATAAAATCAACCTAACGGTTGTTAGCCTCAATCATTCAAAAGAAGAAGTGCCTTGCCTACCATTATCAGAATATTGTCATCATTTAATGGTGGCTGCACCCTAGCTTCTCTCAGATCAGTGTCATCATAGAGAAAGCTATTGATTTCGAGTCCTTACCCACTGTGTTTTACAGTTCTTGATCAAGAACTGTAAATCTCTGTTGTTTTGCAAGCAGTGCCTCGCCTAGATGTCATCTTCAGAGTGTTTCTTTATCTCATCATCAGAATTCTCTGGCTGCACCACTTGTTGATATCAGATATCCAAGATTCTTCATCGATATGGCAGGAGACAATGTCAATGATGTTCAAGAATCCCTCAATGCTTTAAGAACAGCAACTTCTCAGCAGTCAGACTCACAAAATCTATTGAAGTCATTAATCAAACCAAAGAGTCAGTTAGTGACAACTATTCTTGATGAATCAAATTATATGTTGTGGAAATTTCAAATTGAAACAGCTATAAGAGGATATGATGTTGAAGAATATGTCTTTGGAACACTCGTTACTCCAGCAAAGTATATCACAGATATTGATGGAAAACTTGTAATCAATAAAGATTACTCAAACTATCAAAAGCAAGATAGTCTTATCAGTTCTTGGCTATTATCTTCTATTGGTCCTACCATTCTACCTCAACTTATAGGTTGTAAAACATCTCATGAAATATGGCATTCAATAGAGCATACATTCAACACTCAATCTGCAGCTAGGGTTCTTTATTATAAAAGACAGCTACAGAACTTGAGAAAAGAGGGGTTAAATATGAGAGAGTATCTGACCAAGATCAAGAATTTGTGCAATCAATTAGCTGCAGCAGGTCATAAACTGTCAGATGCTGTACAGGTACTCTCTATTTTAAGTGGTTTAGATGATGATTATGAAGCTGTTGTAGCAATAATTTCATCTCAAGAAAAAACACCATCTATTGAATATGTTAGTTCTATTCTATTATCTCATGAAGGAAGAATAGAACAAAAGAAATCTATTCAAGAATTTTCTGTTAACTATGTTTCAAAAAATCAAGAGAAAACATACAACAAAAATCAAAGAGGTGGGTCATCAAACAGAGGTGGTTCATCAAACAGATCAAGAGGCAGAGGTGGAATATTTCACAATAACAATAATAATAGACTGAGATGCCAAATTTGTGAAAAATTTGGGAACAGTGCTAACAAATGCTACTTTAGATTTGATGCAAAATATGTTCCTTCTCAGTCGGGAAACAGTAACCAGAAAAATTATCAAAGTGCAAACATGATCAATGTTCAACATGATTCATCCAGTCAGAATGAGAGCAGTATTAATACAGATGACTCTCAAGATCAAAGTTGGTTTCCTGATTCTGGTGCTACTAACCATGTAACAAATAATCTTGGAAATCTGAATCTTGGAAACCAACAATATAAAGGTAAACAATGCATTCATATGGGAAATGGTAAGCCCATAAGCATTACTCACACAGGCAGTGCTTGTATTAAAGGTGCAAGAAAATTATATCTCAATAATTTGTTGAGAGTGCCTTTAATTACAAAAAACTTGCTTAGTGTGTCACAATTTGCTAAAGATAATCAAGTATACTTTGAATTTTTTCCTACTTACTGTCTAGTCAAAGACATTAAGACTAATGAAATTCTTTTGCAGGGTAAAGAATGTAGAGGACTGTACAAATTTAGTGTTGACAATTCTGAGAATCAAGCTTATAGAGATAAATGGTGTAACAGTTCTGAAATAACTCAAGCAAGTAATTGTAAGCTTTTTGATATATGGCATAGCAAACTGGGGCATGCAAATGCACATATTGTAAAGAAAGTGTTGAAGAATAATAATATTTCTTTTACTAACATTTCTATGCCCTATGTATGCACACACTGTCAAATGGGAAAGAGTCATAAACTTGCTTTTTCTGATTCTGAAACAGTTTATACCAAACCATTAGAATTAATTGCAACAGACTTATGGGGTCCTACATCTGTAACCACAGATTATGGTTACAGATATTACATTTCTTTTATAGATGCTTTTTCTAGACATGTTTGGATATATTTTTTAAAATCAAAGTCTGAGACTTACAATGTTGTAATTCAGTTTATCAATTTAGTTGAAAATCAAACTAACTGTCAGGTTAAGAATTTTCAAACTGATGGAGGAACAGAATTTCATCCTTTGAAGCAATATTTTCAGAAAAAAGGAATTAATCATAGAATTACTTGTCCTTATACTTCTGAACAAAATGGCTTAATTGAAAGAAGACATAGACATATTGTAGAAACTGGTTTAACACTTCTTTCTCAGGCATCTTTATCACAAAAATTTTGGCCTGATGCTTTTGCTACTAGTGTTTATCTAATAAACAGGTTACCAACAAAAATTCTGAAGTATAAAAGTCCTCTTGAAGTACTTTCTGGTGTAAAACCAAATTATGATCATCTTAAAGTTTTTGGATGTCTATGTTTTCCTTACTTGAGACCATATAATTCACATAAGTTGAATTACAGGTCTTCTCCATGTACCTTTTTAGGCTATGCCACTAATATGAAAGGTTACAAATGTATAGACAACAATGGAAAAGTATTTGTTTCTAGACATGTTGTATTTAATGAAATTTTTTTTCCTTTTAGTCAAACACATATGAAAACTTCTCATAAAATATACAACACAAAAAATGTTGTATCTATATTACCTGACTTGTTGAAGCAAGTTGCAACAGAAGGCAATCAAAATGTGCCTTGTCATGATCAACTCTTGTCCAATTCAAGAGCTGATGATAATCGGAAAAGCAATGAAGCAAGTAGTTCAGAAGATCTACATCACAACAGCAGTCATACTAGCAGACATTCTGATCAGTGTCAACCAATAGGCAATTTAGAATTACCTATTGATCAACAAGATTCTTCAAGTCACAATGCTAGTCAACAAAATGCAACAGAAGTTATTCCACAAATAGTTCCAGAAAATACTGGTCATCACATGATTACTAGAGCAAAGAAAGGAATATTCAAGCCAAAAATATACAATGCAACATTTGAAGATGAGGAACCATGTACTTATCATCAAGAAATTCAATGTGAAAAATGGAAAAGTGCCATGAATGAAGAATTTGAAGCACTACAAAGAAACAGAACATGGGATCTTGTGCCATTACCATGTGACAAAAATATTATTGGATGCAAATGGATTTTTAGATTAAAGAAAAATTCTGATGGTTCAATTTCTAAATATAAGGCAAGATTGGTGGCAAAAGGGTTTTCACAAAAGAATGGTTTTGATTTTAATGAAACATTTTCACCTGTTGTGAAACCTACATCAATTAGAATTATTTTTACAATTGCCTTGCATAGAAACTGGACCATAAAGCAACTTGATGTAAATAATGCTTTTCTTAATGGTGAATTGCAGGAAGAAGTTTACATGGAGCAACCAATTGGATTTAAAAAGGAAGGAGCAGAAAAGCTTGTGTGCAAACTTAATAAAGCCATATACGGTTTGAAGCAAGCTCCAAGGGTTTGGTCTGACAAGCTAAAATCAACCCTGGCCAGAATGGGATTTAATTCCACTAAATCTGACAACTCAGTATTTTCTAAATTCTATAATAATGATGTCACTTATATTCTAATCTACGTTGATGATTTTTTAATTACAGGAAATAGTGAACAAGAAATCAATTATGTTACAAATCAACTGAACAAAGAGTTTTCCATAAAAGATCTTGGCAATGTCAATTATTTCCTGGGAATACAAGTTCATAGGACTTCTGCTACAAAAATTCAGTTAAGTCAAAAGAAATATGTTACTGAAATTCTTATGAGAGCAAATATGGAAAATGCAAAAGCTTTATCAACTCCTATGATGAGCAGTTTACATTTATCAAAGAATAATGGTGAACAGATATCTAATGCTAAGCAGTACAGAAGTATAGTTGGAGCACTGCAATATGTCACTATCACAAGACCAGAAATTTCATATAGTGTCAACAAAGCAAGTCAATTCATGCAAAATCCTTTAGATGAGCATTGGAAAGCTGTTAAAAGAATTTTGAGATATCTAAATGGCACTTTGGATTATGGTTTAACTTTACAATCAAGCAATACAATTAATATTGTAGCTTATGCAGATGCAGATTGGGCAACAGATATTGATGATAGAAAATCCACAACAGGTTATTGTGTATTTTTAGGTGATAATCCTGTATCATGGTGTTCAAAAAAACAAACAACTGTTTCTAGATCAAGTACCGAAGCTGAATTCAGAAGTGTTGCAAGTGTAACAGCTGAAGTCATGTGGATAGAATCACTACTACATGAGTTAAAAGTTAAAACTCATAACAAAGCTACGATCTGGTGTGATAACTTGAGTACAATAGCACTTACAGCAAACCCAGTATTGCATTCGAGAACAAAACATATGGAGTTGTATCTATACTTCGTCAGAGAACAAGTAATCAAAGGCAAATTAAATGTAAGTCACGTACCTGCAACTTACCAAATGGCGGATATCTTAACAAAACCATTGTCGAAGAAAAATTTTCTTCGATTAAGGCAAGATCTGAAAGTTGAAGATGCTGGCGACAGAAGTAATGATTTGTCAAAAATTCTCAAAACTTCTTCAACTTCAGATCCATGACTAAAAAGGCCTCAACTTTCATCTGAAGTCTCTAGCAACAAGTGTGGTAAGAAGACAGAAGTAATAATTTATCAAAAATTCTCAAAACTACTTCAACTTCCAGATCCAAGACCAAAAAGGCCTCAACTTTGCATCTGAAGCTTATATTTTGTATCGATGGTTGCCAAAATCTGCAAATCGGAATGAATGTTCACACACTTGAAAGCATATGAACATTCATGCTGTCGTTTTCATGATTTTTGCTATAGCTCATCCCAAATCCGATAATGTTATTGAAGAAAGCAACTTTAGACTTTCTGATTGATAGTTATCTCGAATAACTATCAACCAAAATTATGTCTTTGTGTGCTGCTCCAATCTCTCTTCATCTTTTTAGTATTTCCCACATACAAATTTCATCAGATTTGCAGGAAATTGGAGGAGAGAAAGATTTTGAAGTTTATCGCAGCAAACCGTAGCCGCAATAGGGTTTGAAGGGGAGTATTAGAAATGAACGAAGATAAGCTATGGGAACAGATATTCATCTCAGATTTAATCAAGTCCATCCATTAGTTTATCAACAGAAGAGAATTCTTTGTTACATTATGTGGTCTGGGCTGCACTTATTTTATGGCCCATAGTATTATAATATGTTACATTATGTAATGTATAAATAGCAACGGTATATGTACAGAAGTTTCAGTTTTTGTATCATTTTACATTCTGAATAAAATAGCAATAACTTTTTCTTCAAGTTTATTCAAAACTTCACAGTATATTCGATTATGTTACCTACATTGATGTGTAGGACTTCAAGTAACAACCAAAGAATCTTATACCTGTTTTTTTAATATCTAAATCATGTTTGTCTTTTTAATTTATAATAGATGTTCGTCTTTTTAATGTCTAATACAGAAGCTGGCTGAAAAGTTTAGGAAATTCCGATGCTCTTCAGAAAGATAGGGTTTTTCCAAGGTTCTACATAGTTGCTGCAACTGATAACATGAGTCTTCAGAAAGCTCGTGAGTTAGAGGAATCATTGATTCAGCTAGATGAGTTTTGTAAATTATGTTTAGTTATTCATTTTGACTTATGCACACATGTTGCAATAGGTTTTACTTTCCTATGCAATCCTCCACTAGGAACCAAGCCTAACAATATGTGCTTGCAATCACTTTCCTCTTAGCGTATGTAGATTGTATAATCATTATCTTATCTATCTTGCAGATATGCTGATTGAAATTTCAGAAGTATGATGATGAAAATTTTATTGTAAGAATTTTGCCTTTGTTAGGACCTTAAGTTTGTGCTTATAAGAAACAAACAGAAAATACAAGAGCTCCTGGGTGGAGTTCCTATCTTGCCTATGAGATCTTCAATGTCTTTTTTTAGTTAGGAAATATTAGTGAAGCATCTTTTTTCAAAGAAATCGAAGGCAACATTTGTTCTTATAGGTGTCTTTTCTTATAGATTTTCCTTTCTAGGGCTCCACCAACCCTAAATATACGTGATTGCAATCAAAATCCTCTTAGCATGCGTGGATGAAATAATCAATATCTTATCTAGTCTAGCAATATCTTGCTGAAATTCTACTTAAAATTTAAAAAATAATTATGAAAATTTGTAGTACAAAATTATTTTGTTTTGGGACCTTAAAGTTCCGCTTATAAGCAACGGTTAGCAAATATAATACATTATGGGTGAATGTCTTTCCCATGAAACCTTAGATGTCCTTAGCTGTTAGTTTGCAAATGTAAGTGAAGCGATCGTTTTTAGAGAATAAACAACGGCGGTTGTTCCTAAAACTGTTTTTGGTTCTTTACCCTGATCTATTTTTTATACTATTTGTGTCCTCCATTGACTATTTAACCTGTTTGCCTTGTCTACAGCAAAAAATTATCCATACATCCATGGTGGCAGTTCTTCATGATTTCTCCAACATATAAGATGAAAGCTTCCAGCTGTCCAAGCAAGTGCTCATACTAGATATATCAGCTCTTGAATCAGGGTACTCCCGCCTTGAACACTCGTATCCTTGTCCATGTCATTTCTGAAGTTAACTTGACGGTAGTTTATTTATGGTGGAAAGCTAAACTAATGATTTTTATAGTTATATTAAACATTGTTTTCAATGCTTTCCATGTTTTGTATTCCCGCCCGTGAGCTCTGTTTTTAAATAAATAACAACTTCGAAATATTCAATTGTGTTTTTATTCTAAATAAATAAAACCATGAGGTTAGCATGTATATAATTGTTGGGTAAAATCCCTTCAGATGACCAATCTAAGGGAATAAAAAATCCAACGCAACGGAAAACAAGTGGATCATGATTGCAGTGAGACAAAACAAACAGAGATAAACAACAGAACAGACGGTCATAGATCTATGTAATGCAGAAAAATAAATAACACTAGTATTTATAGTGGTTCCACTACCATGAGTCAGTATACGTTCACTTCGGAAAAGAAGATTTTATTAATCACTGAAAGATTAGGGTTACAAAATTTATTCACTTTTGGAGGCTATACATAAGAAGAATTAACAAAACAGACAAAATTCTGCAGAGTTTCAACTCTCCAGGATGGCTGCCATTGTTGTCCAGAGCTCCACTATTTATAGAGTGAAGAAATGAGAAGGGATGGCTGCTATACAACACTCAGGATTTTGGTTCGGAAAACACTAAACATGGTTTGGTCCGGCATACATCACTTGGCATTTGGTTCGACAAAGTCCAATCTAGACCGGCATGCTTTTTTGGTGCATACAATCTGGACCGGCATCACCACTTCAGTTTGGACCGCCATGCCCAAATACCTAATGAGATATTTCGTTCGGCATCACCAAATCACTGAACGAAAACTTTGGTTCGGCTACACTCCTCAGCAAATCACTGCTCCAAATCAGTTTTTCACCGCAACATTCAATTAACCGAACGAGATTTCTACCATCGCTCCAACCATTACCCAACTACCGACTGAAGTAGTTCGTTCGGTCTCTACCCTACAACACTCCAGTTCCACCAAACCAAAATAGTGGTTTAGCAATTCTTCCTGAAGCTTTATTCTCCAATGGCTTCTTCCCGAATTTAGGTATCAATTTCTAACAATTTCCACCTTGATACTGAATTCCATACAAGCCTTCCAACTTCATATACACCTTCATGCTCAAAATAATGGATACTTACCCAATGAGCTTCGGTAATGCCATCACCAATCAACGAACTTCGGTAAAGCCACCGCCTATTAACAAAGTGTTCGAAGTTCCAAGTCTGTGTAGAAGCTATCAATCTCCACCATGAAAACAAACGTCTCCGTGAACCATCTCAAATCTTCCCCTGTGCCACTCCGTGGCACCTAACACTTCATTAAGCGAATCAAGTCCGAACAATGCTCGAACTTAGCAACAGGCAACGAATTGGTAAACATGTCTAGTGCATTCTCCTTTCTGTGAACTTTGTGAAAACGAACTAGCTTCTCTTCACTCATCGAGGCAAGAAACGACTCTCTCACCTCAATATGCTTCGTCCTCGAGTTGAATGCTAGATTTTCAGTTAAGTGAATTGCACTTTGACTATCATAATGCACATTCACATCTTCATATGCGAAGCCCAAATCACACAACAATCGCCTTAAATAAAGTGGCTCCATAGCTGCTTTAACCATAGCTATGAGCTCTACCTCTGTAGTAGACAGAGCCACAATCGTCTGCAACCTCGCTCTCCAACTAATTGTTGTCCTACCAATTGTGAACACATATCCAGAGGTTGACATCCTTCGATCTCTATCACCGGCATAGTCGGAATCACAAAATCCAATGAAAATGAAATTTCTTCCTCTGCCACCAAAGACAAGTCCATGGTTTGAAGTTCCTTTAAGGTATTTGAAGATACACTTCACTGCTTCCCAATGCGACTTTCTTAGATTTGCCATGAACCTACTCACGAATCCAACCACCTGTGCAAGTCAGGCCTTGTGCAGAGCATGGCATACATCAAGCTACCAATTGCACTTGCATATGGACCTTTATCATATCAACCTTGTGGTTTTCCGAGATCGGAGAGCCTTTACTATAAAGATGTATGTGCAAAGGCATGGGTGTGTTGATTGCATTTGCCCCTTCCATGCTAAACCGAGCAAGCATCTTTCAAATGTACTCCTTTTAAGTAAGGCTCAAAAGTCCTAGATTTCTATCCCTTTGGATTTCCATATCCAAAATTTTCTTTGCTTCTCCAAGTCCTTCATTTCGAATTCCGCTTTTAGCTTTAGCTTCAAACTATTGATTTCAGCTTTATCCTTGGAAGCAATAAACATATCATCCACGTACAAGAGTGGGTACACCCATTTACCATTCTTTAAATACTTGAAGTAAACACAAGCACCTTTGATGCATGATCAAAACCAAGTAAAAGCATAAAAGAGTCAAACCTCTTGTACCAATGTCTAGACGACTGTCTAAGTCCATACAATGACTTCTTCAATTTTCAAACCCAAATTTCTTTTCCATCTGCAACAAATCTTTCTGGCTGCTTCATGTAGATGGTCTCATCCAAGTCTCTATGCAAGAAAGCAGTTTTCATATCCAGTTGCTCCAGCTCCAAGTCATGAGCTGCACGATAACGAGAAAAATGTGGATGGACGTATGCCTCACTACTGGAGAGAATATTCCATCATACTCCGATCCCTTTCTTTATGAAAACCTTTAGCAACCAGTCTAGGCTTGCATCTCCCATCATCCTTCTTCTTGAATACCCAATTGCAACCTATGACTCGGCTTCCTTGAGGAGGTGGTACCAAATCCTAAGTCTTGTTCTTTTTCAATGACTCTAACTCCTCTTCCATATCGTACATCCAATTTGAACTGTCACATGACTTCAAAGCTTCATCATGGTCAAGCGGCTCCTCATGAACCACATGTAAGACATAATCAAACTGATCACCAAGGCTAAGGTTTGCAAACTGCCAGTCACCATACATTTCGGATGGCCTAATAGTCCTACGACCGACTTGGGTAGGTACTGCTTCGCCTAAACTCCTTTCAGCTCCTCCTTAAACTGAACTTCCTCTAGATTCATGCACATCACATACTACTAGAAGGTGCCTGTGGACTATCCTGTAATGTTACATCAACTGGATTTTCCTCGATAAGAACAAGAACAACTCTACTATTTGGCTGGAATACGGGAACTTCTTCCATATCCTTAGGCCTATCAGAATCTTCTGATGTGGTATGTAGCTTCTGCTTCGGATTGAACATAGCAGACTCATCAAAAGTAACATGTTTGGAATGAACAATCTTTCGATCAACAAGGTTCTAAATTCGATATGCTTTGACAGCATTGGTGTATCCCATTAGTATCCCCTTGTATGCTCTAGCCTCCAAATTGTCATCACTTGTATGGTGAACGTACACAAGACAATCAAAAATTCGAAGGTAACCAAGATACATTGCTTTACCTCTCTATTTTTCCTCTGGAATCTTCCCATCTATAGTTGAGCATGGAATTCGGTTTATGATATGCGCCACAGTTTATAATGCCTTAGCCCAAAAGACTCTAGACAAGCCCTCCATCAATCTCAAACAACGAGCCTTCTCCAGTAGTGTCCTGTTCATCCTTTCTGCAACCCCATAGGATTGCGGATCTCCGGATGTTGTGAAATGTCTCTGAATGCCATGCTGTCTACAAAATTCGAGGAACTCCCTAGAGACAAATTCATCGTCATTATTCGATCTTAGCACCTTCAACCTAGAACCAGATTGGTTCTCAAAAAGCACTTTCCAGTCTTTGAACTTCTCAAAACTTTCTGATTTGGCCTTCATCACATACACCCATACTTTTTGAGAAAAGTCATTAATGAAAGAGATGAAATACTTTGCTTCTCCAAGAGAAGGAGTAGAAACCGATCCCCAAACATCTGTATGCACATACTCAAGTACTCACCTCGATCTATGGAGTCTAACTTCAAAAGATACTTTAGTTTGCTTGCCTAACACACACTCTTGGCAAAAGTCTATCTTGTCGAAGCTTTCTCCTTTGATCATCTTCCATCTCCGAAGTAACTCTAACCATTCTCTAAAATATGACCCAACCTGATATGCCAAAGCCTTGTGGCATCCAAAGCACAAAAAATATCGACTCCAACACACGACTCTTCAAGAACTGTGGTTCCTTTCAGCAAATATAGATTTTAGAACACATTTCCTTTAATAAGAACTAGTGCACCCCTTGAAACCTTCAGACTATCCTTCTCGATAGTTACCTTGCATCCCAAAGATGCTAATTGTCCTAAAGAAATTAAGGACTTCCGAGTCACTGTACCTTTGCCCATTGCTGTACAACTAGCATCATTACCCATAAAAATAGAGCTTCCCTCTCGTCCAATGAAAGAACCGAAGTAATCCTTATAAGGCATCATATGGAAAGACACCTCCAAGTCCAGCACCTAATGGTCTGAGACATCTAATACTGCCGCGGACAACACATCGTCAGATATAAACTTCTCCACCGCAAATGATGAAGATCCGTCTTCTTCTTTCTTCTTCAAATTTGGAAAATTATTTTTCCAATGACCATGTTTCTTGCAGATAAAGCACTTCCCATCCTTAAACTTTCCTCTCCTGCTATTACCAGGCTTCCTGGACTTGGAACGCCTTCTAGAGTGCCAACTCTTCTTATCTTCTCTACCTCTTTTAATAAACATGCAGTGACTACTACTTCCACCTCTACTTCCTTCACTAATCTCCTTCATCTGATTTCTCAATCCCTCAGATAGAAGGCCTGACTTTACATCTTCCACTATTGATGTGTCTTTAGCGAAGATAAGGCTGTTAGTGAAACTATGTATCACTTTGGAAGAGAACACAAAAGAATCATTGACACTTGCTCCTCATCCATCTTTAGGTCAATAGTTCATCACTAGATCATCAAAGAAATTAAGATATTCCTTCACTTAAGTACCCTCTTCCACCCGCATGGTGAAAAATGTCTTCAATAATATCAGACGGTTAGTCAGAGATTTATTCAAGAGAGAGCTTGGTTCAAATGCCCCTAGCAGTGGTCTCACTGCTAATCTCTGAGATGACATTCTCCCCCATAGCTAGTTGTAAAGTAGTAAACATCCATTTCTCCATCTCCTTCCTTTACGCGATTGAGATAGCAACCGTCAACTCCTCAGGGTCAAACACTACTGAATAGACTTCATCTCTCATTAGAACGGCCTTCATCCTCCATTGCCACTTCTCAAAATCTTTATCCCCACTCTATTTTTCAATTGCCGACAGTTATCCTAATGCAATATACATTCCTCTAGTATAGGATCTTGTAACAGCTGGAGTCACTTCATCTCCTGCCATAGCATCTAACACTCCTCAATCAACCTTACAGCTCTGATACCACATTGTTGGGAAAATCCCTTCAGATGACCGGTCTAAGGGAACAAAAAACCCAATGCAACGAAAACAACAAGATCATGATTGTAGTGAGGCGAAACAAAAAGAGATAAACACCAGAACAGACAGTCACAGATCTATAAAATGTAGAAAAATAAATAACACCAGTATTTATAGTGGTTCCACCACTGCGAGGCAGTGTACGTCCACTTGGAGAGAGGAGATTTTATTAATCACTGAAAGGTTAAATTTACAAGATTGATTCACTTTTGGAGGCTATACATAATAAGAATTAACAACATAGACAAAATTCTACAGAGTTTCAGCTCTCTAGTATGGCTACCATTGTTGTCCAGAAGCTCTACTATTTATAAAGAGAAGAAATGAGAAGGGGTAGTTGCTATATAGCAGCTCAAAGTTTTGGTTTGGCAAACACCAAACATAGTTTGGTCCGGCATACATCACTTGGCATTTGGTTCGGCAAAGCCCAATCTAGATTGGCAGGCTTTTGGTTCGATGCATACAATTTGGACCGACATCGCCATTTCAATTTGGACCGCCAAGCCCAAGTATAATACCAAACGAGATATTTCGTTCGGCATCACCAAATTAACGAACGAAAACTTTGGTTCAGCAACACTCCTCAACAAATCACCGCTCCAAATCAATCATTCATCGCAACCTTTAGTTAACCGGATGAGATTTCTACTACCACTCCAACCATCAGCCAACTACCAAACGAAGTAGTTCGTTCGATCTCCACCCTACACCGTTCCAGTTCCACCGAACCAAAATAGTGCTTCGATAATTCTTAGTGAAGCTTGCTTCTCCAATGGCTTCTTCCCGAATTCAGGTATCAATTTCTAACAATAATCTTTTTGGAAGTTGGTGAAACATTATCCTTTTATGCATTTGTCATTTGGTAAATATATCTATAGAGGAAGACAAAGTAGCTTCCTTCTATATCTATAGAGGTGAGCGCAACCGACATTGAATTGGGCGATTCTACGAGGGATTTGAAGGAATACTCTTTTTGAAGTGAGCTAAATGTTATGTGCCATGGAAGCTGTTCTCTAGTCCTATCGACGCTCAAACTTATCTACATTATTATCCGGAAGCATTTTCTCATATCTTCATAACTTTATCATTAATACTTCAATGAAAACCGTTCACATCTTTAATAATTTTATCCACTTTCCTTAATCCCCTTAACAATTTTTTCATTGAAATTCCACTTTAAAAAATATTTCATCAACACATTTTACTATTGCTATATACATTATCTCAAAAATCATGTACTTTAAAATGACCTTACCTTACATATGAATTTTTCAATTTTGGATCCACATTATCACAAAATTCCATTAAATATTTATCTCAACAAAAGTAGCAAATCAATATAATTTTTTCTTTCTATTTTTTCCATTTTATTTGGTTATATTTTCATTTACAATAGCTAATGTAATTTAGAAATTATTTATTTCTTCATAGCGGACGCTTTACATTCATATATTCCGCTTATTTTATACATATACATATGTATGTATGTATGTATATGTTGTTTACAAGACATCGTACAAAATTAGAGTTAAATGAATTAAATTCATAATATATTTTTCTCATATTTTATTCATGAAAGCATATTTTACTGTTAACGTGGAAGAATTCTATGCCTTGAAGATAATTTAATTTTATGTTCAAATTAACCAAAATTTAATTTATATTCATACTCTAATAATTTCATATTTAGTATGTATAATCTTTACAAATTTATGTCATTTGGCAACTTTAAACCCACATTAAGATGCTTCAATGCTTGACCAACATGAAAGATCATATGTAAAAATAACATTGTCTCAATCCAAGAAATATAATATTTTTTCTAATAAAAGGAAAAATAATAGGTGATTCAAGGGAAGGACAGAGAGGGCCTATATATTTGTATACGTGAATTTTTACTAGTAATGTGGTAGAACTCTATGCCTTGAAGCTTACAATCCCTGGTACTGATGTTTCAATGCTGTTGTGGAAATAAGTGAGGAGGTTTTCTGCTTTTTTTTTACTCATTTCCAAACCTTGTCCCAAGAAGTTGTATAGTGTTTCGGTAGAGTTTGGCCTACAAATACTTGGGCAATCAGATGGTGAGGGTAAGAGTTACGTAATTGTGTAAACATTATTGTGCATCAATATAAATTTTGGAGCCCCTTGAATAAAATTTCGTGTTTTTGTTTTTTTTTTCTTTCTTTTATTCCTTTTTATGGAAAACTAATTGAACTTGGTCCATTTTTGAAAATTTTCACAATTCTTTCATTTATTCTTTTGAGAGACATATATTCATGTTGTTTATTTCAAATGTTTCTTTGAGATAAGATGTTACCTTTGTCTACATTGTTTTCTCATGTAACTTATTATATTGATGTTTTCAATCATCTACATCTCCCGTGGTTCCCCTTAGAGGGAAGGATGTCTATCCGATTCCATAGGGGTAACCCTACCCGTATGTTTTTATAAATCTATTGACTGATACTAATTCCTCGTTGAGATCAACTCTAATAAGAGATATATACTGTTTTCATATTGTAGTCTACGGTGTTTTTTGTAACATGCATTATTTGTGATTTTGTACAGGAGATTAGTTGGCTATAAAATTGTTTTTAACAGCGATATACGTGCACTGGTTTTATTCAACGTGCTTTCTTAAGTATGTTTATCCTATCTTTTATTAATTTTTTTATATGAAGTTTATTTTCTTGTACGAAGTATCATGACAATGTTCAGGTAAATTCAAAACTGGATTTTACCTTAAGTTTGTTTAAGATGTATTAAACAGAGGATGTTATTTATTCTTTGTAGGCAAATTTAGCCAAGTCTTGTTGATATTAAAAAGATCAAATATCATTATCTAGTAGATTTTTGGACTAGGTATATGTTGATATATGCATTTGCTACAATATTTGCTCTTTAGAGTCTCTCATCTTTGACAATTATAATATTTATAGGTACACACACATAAATAGAGAAAATTCAGGACATTACATGATACACGCGTTTGCATACAATGATGCAAATATGCACATATACTTGTCTGTGTATATAGTTTTTGCACCAGTACCTTAGTTTGTCATCTATATATGCAGTTAAGATGTAATATTATAAAATAGACACCACTTATTGTAAATTGTTTTTCACTCAGCGACTCTAACTCCAAGCAACCAGTGATCTAGACGAGAAAGAGAACTTTTCAGAGTGAGGTGCTAGCTTTGTTGTGGAAAGGGAAAGACACTTAAAGTTGAAAAAATTTCAGGCAATATTAGATAGGAAAAATGTTGCATTCAATCAACAAAATTTTGCTGCAGGTGAATTCAGCTTATTATGTCATGTCATGCTTTGTTAAAATTGAATTATTTTTAATTATTAATTCACGATGCATCGGTTAAGGTTTCATAAACTTTATGATTGTTATTGATAACCGTTATAAGAGAACTGAAAGCAATCTAAAGTAACATATTGATGATATCTTAGTTTTATAAAAATTAACCAAGTTTATAAGAATAATAAATTAATTATTATTTTATAAAAATTAACTAAGTTTATATTAATAATAATACTACTACTACTACTAATAATAAATTAGAAAATATCATCCAGTAATCTAAATATAAATTTATAACAGTAATAATAAATTAATTAAGTTTATGATAATTATAATAATGAATTATAAAATATTAATTAAGTTTACTTAGTTTAATAAAAAAATAACTAAGTTTACATAATAATAATAACAATAAATTAACTAAGTTTATAAAAGTTAACTAAATTTAAAATAATAATACTAGCAACAACAACAAGAGTTGGAGTTGTAATAACGATAATAAACAAACTAAGTTCATAAATATTAACCAAGTTTCATAATGGTTAACTAAGTTTAGAACAACAACAACAACAATAAATAATAAATTAACTATAAGTTTTGTAAAATTTAGCTAAGTTTACATTAATAATAATACTACTGCTAATAATGATATATTATAAAATATTGACCAAGTTATCTAAGTTTCATAAAATGTAACTAAATTTATATAATAAGAATAATAAGTTATAAAACGTTAACTATGTTATCTAAATTTTATAAAAAGTAACAAAATCTATATAATAATACTAATAATATTAAATTAACTAAGTTCATAAAAATTGACTTTGTTAACTAAGACTTACAAAAATTAACTAAATTTATAATAATAATAAACAATTAGCTATTTTACGAAAATTAACTAAGTTTATAATAGTCATAATAACGTAATAAATTATAAAATATTAATCAAGTTTACTAAATTTTATAAAAAAAATAACTAAGTTATAATAATAATAAATTAACCAAGCTTATAAATTTAACTAAGTTTAAAATAATAATTGTGATATCCCGGGAATTTCAAGCAAATAAATGTGATAATCTCCTTTATAATTATTTAAAATGATTTAAAATTGATTATTTTCAAAACAATAATAATAATGTGTTATTTGTTTATTTATATATATATATATATATAAATGGATTTTTAATATAGTTGAATTTTTGATTGTTTAAAAATATATTTGAGCAGATTTAAAAATTTGATTTTTAAATTTGGATTTGAATTTGAATTTGAAATTCAAAGGATAGATATTTGTAAATATTTTGAATTCAAAAATATATGTATAATATTTTTATTAGTATACAATTTGTTTTATATTATCTTCTTTAAAGGGTATTTTATTTATACATGTATTTATTATTTAGGAAGATAAATATAACGGATTTATAAAAACATTTAAAAATAATAATAAAAATGAACAATTACAAGTGTAAGGTGTTTAAATTTATAAAATGAAAAGTGTTGGATTTTAAGACAAGTGTCAATATTTTTGATTTTTTTTTCCTATTTTAAAAACATAACAAATTAAAAGATAATAAAATTTATACATTTCTACCGCTTCCTCACTTTCTTTTCTATCTTCATTCAAAAGAAAGCCTGTTAATACTCAAACTAAGAAAAAGCAATAACCTGAAAACAAAACTAGAAAATATCTCAGCTAAAATCAAATTCAAATATCAAGCAACTTCTTCAAGTTTTCAAATAAATCAAGCTACTTCAAGCCTTCAATTGAACGAGCATAGCAAGCAAGTTTCAAGTACATTTCAGCTCAAAATACCAAGCTTCCAGTTTGAAATCAGTAGCAGTTCCAGATCTAAAACTTACCTCTGTTTTTCAAATATGGTGAGTAACTCTAAAACTTCTGGTATATTTTGAAGTTGCATGTGATAATCTTTGAAAATATAATGTGAACCCTGCAGTGTATGAAGTTTTAAGACGGTTATAAATATATATGTGTGTGTTAATAATTGTATACATGACTGAAAACATGGAAAGTAAATCTCCGTTCAAACTGGAACAGTGAATAAATTTAAAATTTAACAATTTAAACTTAGTTTAGATAATAAATGTTTGAGGTAAAAATTAATGAATGTTAGTCTAAATATTGCCTGTTAATTTTAAGATGAATAAATATAATACGTATATAAGTACTTGAGTGAATGACTGCATAACAACATATATATCCTCCGTTCTTCCCTAAAAACTATGAGCAAACACTTAAGTAAAATCTTTTGATGTTGATATGTAATTATGTTGTTGCATGAATGTTTTCAGTTCAAATTTTGATTTGAATCATGCTATACTTTGAAGTAAGCCTGTGTCTGTTAGTATACAAGCCTCTGTGTAAATTTCTGGTTCAAGCATAATTAGAAATTTACATCTCCCAAATTAATCACGGTTAGACTCTGATTATTGGAAGGGAATGGTTTGTAACAATGTAATCTTGTTTTTAAAAATAAATTTAAGTATTTATACTTAACAAATATTATGTAAACTTTAAGATTTACAGTAAACTCAAAATCTAGTTAAAATTTAATATCAATAATTTCATCTCTGGATTTTGGAACTTGATTCGTGTGGGTGAATCACGAATTTTAAAATAAATTTTTAAAATTTTAACTTAGTTTTTGGGATAAATTTGAGAATTGTTCGAATTTAGGTTTTCGGTCAATCGTCGTTGATCGGCATCGAAGGGGAGGTCGAGGTTCGAGAGGGAGGTGGCCATGGTGTCAGGGAACACTGGAAAAATGGTGGTGGGGGTCATTGATGGCTATGGTGATCGAAATATAGCGAAGTAGGGTTCGAAGTGCTGTTAGTGTCTCCGTTGGAACTGAGGTAATCGCGGCGTCGTTTTCGCATCGGAACGAATCGCAGTACGGGTGATGGATGTGTGGGTTCAAGATGGAGCTGGGGTAAGGATGGCGGGGCTCATCGAGGTCAGGATCGATGTGGAGGAGCGATTTTTTCGATCGGCCATTGGTTCCAGTTGATCGAGTAGCTCGATTTCTGTTTGGGCATTGATTTCACTTTTCTGCTGTGTCGTGATGGTTGTCGTGGTCGATTGCGAGTTGATGATGACCGAAGGGATGATCGCCATCGACCATAAACGTTGTGCATGTGCACACGGTCGAATTCATGCATCTGGAAGTTGTTTTGGGAAGAAGGAGTTGGCCTGGATTTCTCGAAGCAATGCTCGTGATGATTGCGGGAGAGACTCGAGCCATTGGTCACGCGAGTGGTGCTCGTGAAATTTGAAGAGATGGTCGCATGATTGTCTCGTGTAAAGCTGGTTCCAGGATTTTGAAAATTCTGTTCTGTTTTTAATCTAAAGATGAATTTCAAAAATTTAAAGCAAGCTAAAATTTTAAACAAAGTTTAGCTAGTTTTTATGTATGAAATGATTGATTTTAAGTTTGATGTTTAAAAGAATTTTTGTTTTAAAGTTTTTCTAAGTTTACACTCTTGTTTAAAAATAGTTTGTTTATAAATTTTGCTTTAGTTAAATTATGTAATAAACCTCTAAAAGTTTTCAAATAAATGTAATTTTCGAAATTAAAATGAAATTTAGTGAATGAATTTATTTTAAATAATTAAAAGATGATAATTTTATATAAACTAATTTTCAAGCTTTTAATTCAAAAGATAAATAGAGTTTAATGTAATGTATGGGTTATCTTAATTTAATCTTGTTTTGTTAACAAAGGTAATTAAAGTATAATTACTTAAATTAATTACGATGTTTAATTTAGGTAAAAAAAAAAATTGGCATGGGCGACGGTTTTATAGTGGACCGACCACTTTTATTACGAACGTAATAAGTTTGAAGTACAGGAGTAAGGTAGAGGCACCTTAGCTACTATGAATGAGAAATAAAAAATACAGCACAGGAGTATGACAGACATGTTACAGCTACTAGTTATATATAACAAAGCTAGTTCTCCTCCGCAGAGGAAGAATCTCCAACGTCCTCATAAACCCAGGTAGAATCCAGAGAACCACCCCCATGTAGACCAAAAAAGGGGCGAAAATGAACAGCAAGAGAAGGATCATAACAGTCAATGTCAGAAGAGTATATAAAAGATCGATCCCATGCAGAATCAGCAAGAAGAACATAATTAATCTCAGCATACGAACCATCCATGTCAAGAACCAAGAATCACCAGTAACACTATAATAAAGGCATCGAAGATCCAATAAGTCATCAGATACATATCTAAAATAGGTGTCATCCACAGGGTTGAATCTCATATCAGAACGACAATCTACCCAACAATGTTCAGTGTCAGCCCAAACAACGTGCGTCGGAGAGAGAACCGGTTCAGCAGGGAGAACTGAAGGAACATCACCAGGATCTGGGGAAGCAGGACGCACTAAGGAAAGGGAAGGACCAGTGTGAGAAGCAACCAGAGAGGCTTTGGGTACCCATTTTCTTAGCGGAGGCCGAGGGATCTTAGGAGCAGTAGCAGGAACAGCAGATCGCGTGCAGGCAGAGGCAATATGGCCAAAAGAATGACAGGAGGTACAAATGTCAGGGACCCATCCATAACGAACACGAACATCCACCACGTGACCAACAGCTAGCTGGACAGGAATAGAGGTAGGAAGAGGCTTATGGGGAGAAATCTCAATCAGGGCCTTGGCGTAGACAAGCTTATCACGCGCAACTGTATAAGAGTCAAAACATTTCAATTTACCTATATTGCATGCAAGCCAATTCAATCCAAGCAACGGTTGTAAAGCAGATGGAATTTGGGAGAAATAAACCCAAACAGGAATAGAAAAAACTTGGTCACGAACACTAGCTACCGTCGGTGACCAGGGGGTAATAATAAAAGGTTGTCCATCAAAGAAGGAAGGCTCAGACTCTAGAACACGACTACGTTCCTTAGAGGAGGAGAACAATAGGTAGTACAAGGAATCAACCATCTTAACTTTAAGCCCTCCCTGAAGTCTTCAGGCCCTACGACAAACAACAGCCGCATCATGAAGACGATGTTTAGGGTCCAAAAAGAATCCAACTACGTATCCTGACCAAAAGTCCAATCCGGCTTGCATAACACAGGGGGGAGGGATCTTCACTCCGTGTTCCTCAACGATGTCGAACTCAACTGGTTTATAAACACCCGCATTACGGGGCGTGGATGTAAAAAGTGATGACCATGTTTTGGGTACAGGCGGGCAAGGTGCAGCAGGAAAAGTGCCACTAGCTGTACCAATATTGGGGCAGGCAGGGGGAGGCCCAGGACACACCTTAACAGATGGCATTTCAATAGTAGCATCACACAATGGGGAGGCCATACCATTAACACTGAAGATAGTTCCAGATCCCACTGTTGCATTGATACATACACTTGACGTGCAACAATCTGGCACAACAGACTTAACCATGCCAATGTCTTCACCTGCCAAACCTCCTAATTGACGGTCATTAACTAAAATACCCATGACATGTTCACCCAAAACGCAACCAGACTTAACACTCACGTTGGATCCGGACTTAGGTAGGATGAGCGGCGTACCAGAAATAGACGACGACGAAGTCACAGCAAGAGGACCGGTATCATCAGCTGAAGCTTCATTCGAGTCAGGGCGGTCAATTGGAACTATGGGAGACCGATTGCTTGCACAAAGGGGAGGGAATTCACGGGACGAGTGAAGGTCGGGGTGAACGTCTACATCAGCAGCCATGTTTCTGAATTGACGGCCAGAACGGGTAGAAGAGGGGGAGGGAATACGCTGAGAAATGTTTAAAGGAGGAGAAGACGACATGAAGTGGGGCAGGGGAACGGAGAGGGAGTCACGGAGATGAAGGAGAAGACGCGAAAGACGGAAAATGCCTGGCACCCATTAAACTTTTTTGGTGTTTAGGTAATTAAATGAAGATAAATAACTTGTAATTGATTAAGGGTAGTTGCATGCTTTAAATTTGGATTGATTAACCTAAGTTTAACGGAAGAAAGATAAATCAAGGACAATTTATCAATGCAGGTGATTATAGGGTTAATTAATTTGTGTAATTAATTAAGTTAATGGGGTTAATTCTAGTTAATTAATTAATTTTTAATTAATTAAAGGTAATCTTTTGATGTTGGGTTAAGTATAATTACAAGGTAATTAATGAGATGTAATTACTTAGAGAAGTAATTGGTGGATAATTACTAGATGTAATAAATTAAAAGAAAATTACTTGATGGATGTAATTAAAGGATAATTACTTGGTGGAAGAAATTAAGTGATAATTACTCAGCAAAATTAAAGGACTAATTGATATAATTAATCAAGGAGTTGGTTTAATTGATGGAGTAATTAAGGGAAGTTAATTTCTGATTGTGATTAATCAAGGGTGATTAATGAATATAATTAAGTTAAAGATTAATTATTAAACGAAATAGCTAATGGAAGTAATTAGAGGATCATTAATCAATGTAATTAATGGAAATGATCAATCTTGTTTATGAATGATTGAATGATGATAAGTGCTTTGGATTGGATGATATCTCTGATATGAATTGCTTTGTGATATGAAATGTTGGATAGATGGTGACAATGTGATTATCTATCAATTATGAATTGATGTGTAAAAGTGTAATTCGGTAATTAAAATTGAATTATATTTAATTGAATAACTTGGGTTTAGATGACGTTGGATTCGAAGAGACCGGAGTCGGGTATTAGTAAATACCCGAAACCACTTCGATTCTTTATAAATTGATATGTGAAATCAATACGCTGAAATGGAATGATTTAAGTGAATTGGACTATTTAATCCAATTTTTGGTACTTAGAAATTGATGAGGGAAATAAGTAATGTCTATAACAACTTGTGAAGTTGTATATTGATGCAAGTTACCCGGGTTTATATAAGTTGTATACTTTTGTATTCTATGTTAGATGTGTTTACTCACGCTGGTTTCCAAACTGACCCGGGTGTTACTTTGATGTAATGCTCGGGTCAGACCGAGTATTACAGATTTTCAGGTAAGGACGTTCTAGAACTCAGGAGGCGAGCTAAATGGCAGGAACGTATAGAGTGTTTCCTCTGTGATATATTACTGTTGTATAGGACATGTTGATGCGTATATATGTCCAGTGTTTTGTGAAATGTTGTAACTCTGATGTATTAAAATGTAACTGATAGATGCAGTATTCTTTTGTAAACTGTTATTATTTGACATTATATTTTGATCCGCTGCGAATGTGTGAATCTGTGTGTTGTTTTCTATTTCTTCTTCTTCTATCCCTTTCTTCTTCTTCATAACTATATGGAATTTTCGGATTCAAAATTTCGGGTCGTTACAGTGGGTATCAGAGCTGAAGGTTAAGCGAGAACCTTGGCTCTGGTGGGATTACTCATTAAGGATAGGGTCAATGGTACCCTAGAATGAGTTGAGTGTATATATATGAGAGCGTACTTGTTATTTTCTTATATAAAGAGTTTAAATAAGAATATATTTTGATATATAAAGCAATATGTCTTTCTAATAAATGTTAAGGTAATTGGTTGTTAAATTTTTGGAATTAAATTAAGTGGTAATAGAATACAACCAATTGAAATTAAATTAAAGATAAGTTTGAAATGGATTCAAACTGAAATTAAATCTTGAAGTTGGGGAAGAATTTCAAAATAAGATGAATTAGAATTGGTTTCCAACCAAAAAAATAGAACGGTTATTGTGTTTAATAATGGGATGATTGTTTTCCAATAAATAATAAAATGCTTTAAGGAAGTAACCATTTAAAGAGAGTAACTTGTAAATTTGAAAGGATGTAAATTAAAGTGGGTTTCAAATTGTGAAGTTCTGAATTCCAAATTTAAACATTTGAAATGGTTTCAAAATGTTAAAGGAAATAATATTATTCAAACTATTTTGAATATGACCTTATTTTAAATAAGAGATGTTATTTAATATATTTGAATGAAAGGGTCCTATTTCAAACAAGGGTTGTTTGAAATTTTAAAGGAATTTGTTTGAATTTAAAACCAAAGGTGGTTTAAATTTTAAAAATAACCAGGTGTGTAAAGGAAATAAACTCTAAGGTTGAGTTTTGAATTTTCCTTGGAATGTGATGTGAAACCCAAAGTGAAGTAGGTTTTAAACTTAAGTGGGAAGGATATTATTCTGAAGTTTAAAATTTGAATGGGAATTCAAATTGTGTAAATTTGACTGGATTAAGTAAATTGAATTTAACTTGGAAGAAGTTAAATAAGTTTGAATGATCAACCTGATTTGGAAATTTCAAGATGAAATTAAGATTTAACTTGGGAAGTTAAATAGTTGATTGGAATTGAGAGTTTGAGTCATCTCAAATTGGGTTTGAGATCCGAAAATTGGAAATGGATGGATATTTATAATAATTGAATGATATTACCCTATTGTTATTAATGATCTTTAAACTGTGAATTGGATTTGTTTAAGAAATGGGGTGTGGTAATATATCCATTATTAAGATAAAATGGAATCATTTTGGACTTAAGATTTGTATGCTTAAGATAAAACTTCAAAAGGTTTGGTTTCAAAATTTAACTCGAATTTATATAATTCGGGATGGTTTAAATTTGGAATTTGAATTGAATTAGTTGAAATTGAAATTTGATTTGAATCAATTGAAATTGTGAATGAAGATGGATAAGTTTAAATTTTCAAATGTAAAATTTGAATGGATTAATTTGAAATGAACTTGAAGTCGAATGAGATCAAATTGATGGGAATTGGATTAATTCAACCTGGAATTGATATGAATTGAAATTGGTTCAATTTGAAATTTATTTGAACTAATTGAAATTGTGATTAAAGTTGAATGAGTATATTCAAATGGAATTTGATTTGAATTTAGAAAAGAAATTGAGGATTAATTCAACTTGAATTTGGAGTTAAATCAATTTCAATGGAAATTGAAGTTATTTAATTTGAAATGGAGTCAATTTAAATAGAAGTGGAAATTTGAATTGAATTGATGGAAATAGAAATTGGAAATCGAACAGTTTGGCTCTGGACTATTTTTAAATAAATTATTTTAATATAAATATATTTTTACAAATTATTTACTATATATAATCTTTCTTAAAGCTAAACTATTTTATACTTATTTTACAATTATTTTGAAACTATTTAACTATTTTTCAACTATTTTACAAACTAATTATTATTTTACAACTATTTAGCAATTATTTAAAATTTCTATACTATTTGACTATTTTCGAACTATTTTTCAATTACTTAATTATCTTACAGCTATTTTACAATCTAATAGTTATTTTTCAACTATTTATATATTTTTAACCTTCCAAATTATTTTCTAAATATAAGCTGGTCAGAGTGAAAACTGTTTATGATTAAATATCCATTTGAGATAAGAATTGAGGTAATAATCCAAACGGGATTGAAGCAATGGTGAATAAATGAATAAGAACCTAAGGGAATGTGAATAGGAAAGGAGATTGATTTAGTCGATAATCAATGAATATAAATACGTAGGATGTACGTATATTATTCAATTCGCATAGTGATTTGATCCAGAGTCGAGCACAAAATTTCGATATAGTTATATCGATCCGAGTTGGGATTTTTTACTCGATTTTCGACGGCGAACCTGGATATGGATTGTTGATTGGTTTTGGATATTCTCCATCATAGCTAGGCTATGCAAGGAGAATGATGGTTTCTGATCAAGAAACTGGATCTGTGTCCGTACTAGGAAGTCGGGTGGACGATATTAGTTCGAAAGTGAAATTGTGTGATCGAGTGAGCGATCAGATTGGTATAGCGTACGAAAGATATGTGTGCATCGTACGGATTGGAATGAAATTGATATTGAAAGTTTGTGGACAAGAACTGTAAAATGGTTTTTGAAGTGGGATATATATTTTGTGAAATATATGATGAATAAACATAAATTGATATTTCTATGGTAGAAATTTACTTTATTATGGTTAATGGCTTTATGGAGTAATCAAATTTTAATATTTAATTTGGAATAAACAAAGTTATATATCTTTATTATATAAGATAAATCTTCCTTTGTGAATCTATAGCCAGAAGAAAGGGTTTTGAAAATATTTAAAGTATAAAAAGGGGTTTTATACAAGTTTGAAATGGTCCAAAGATTTTTCAAGGTTATATATACCTATATATATATATATATATATATAAAGGATCATATGAGGATTTTGGGAAAAAGGTTTTTGAAACCTTTGGATTTGGAAAGTCTTTTTGATTTTTGGAGAAAAATCAATTTTGGAATTTGGAAAGCCCTATTGAGAATTATCGATTTTGGGATAATCGATTTTGAGAAAAGTGATTTATATAGATTCATACTAGGTGTATGATTTGGAAGATACTATATGTGTATAGTATAAAGTGTTTTGAAAATGGCTCTGGAGAAAAGGGCGCCCCCTTGGTATGAACTTCTCAGGAGTACCATAGGTTGGTACTGCCTTGAGCCTCTAAGGGGGAGGTTCTAAAGTTGATCCTGTGAGGAGTCCGGACAAACTAGTTCCTGAGGATTATTGGGTAGCAAAAGTCGAGGGCGTTGATGCCTACAGAGGCATTTGGGTTATGCTGTGACGACAGTGTAACTCGATGTCGCTGCGATCTACTGTGTGGACCATAGCGGAAATCATGTGGAGGTGAGTGTCAACGGTCTACGCTTGATTTTTCCAGGAAGGCAACATAACATCGGTGGACTGCGATCTATTTTCAAGTGGAGTGGAGAAGTTTCATTCTTTTGGCAGCGGAATTCGAGGGCGCTGAGTGTAACAACCCGATATTTTCAACCATTCACATCCATTATAAGTGTATAGGAAGACACTCATGCCGAAATTGAATTGCTCAAAATACCGCGTTGTAAACAAAACTTGGCAAATCTCAGAACATACAATAAATAATAATCACAGATCACAGACACAGAGTATTTAATAATGCAGCGGAAGTAAAAGAAATAGTATTTCATGAAGCTACTATATAAATATATCAGAGTTAAATAAAATACAACAGAAGAAATAAAGTACAAAAGAAGTCTCAAGATGATAACCAAGTAAAAGCAGAATAGAGCAATAGAACTGGAATAGATAAAACTAGATAAGCAGATAATCTCCAGCGATTCCAATCTCCAGAAAATGGAATCCAAATCTGTGAATAATTCAGGCTGACCCGAGCGTAAATAAAAATACAAACACTCGAGTCAGGACAATATATACTTATATAATGTAAACCAACTCAAGTGAACTGTAATAAAGTACAAGTAACTTAAAGGATGCCTGGGAACACCCATCCTCTAAGGATTCGTTAAACTATTTACTATGTAATAATATTGCGCTATTATAATAATGTCTACAGTAAAATAAACTTACTTTTAAATAGCGTTACGGGCTACCCATATCACCCTTCACACATAATAATCCCAGCAGTCCATCCAATATCATGACATCTCCACACCGGGTGACTGTCAGAGGATACCACACGGGCTACGGGAGAAAAACAAACTCGTAGTTTAGGCTCGGTATGGTAGGTGACACGGCACACAAGGCAATGCCAGGGCAGATATACCAATTACGCACACAGGCTGGTGGTAACGCAGCAGCCACATACGCCCACCTCGGAACACACTCCAAACCAAAATCGAAGGATGGCCATCTAATCGGTCACAAGTAAGAGTATAGTATCAAAGGAATGTGTCTAATCGGAGGAATGACCTCACTTGGCCCGAGATCACTCCTATTTTAGCCACCTTATGCCAACTCACGGGAGTTGGGTTCACGTAATATACCTCAAGAACGTCGCCACCATCCTACTTCATTCTAGAATCTCCACCGCGTACAGGGTTGTCAAAGTGGTTTTCGATATCGACGGAGAGTATGCCAGATATCTGATCCCTATCTCTTTGCCAACCAATCGTTATTATAACCCGTAATTATAATTTAAAATGATATTTATACTTCAAAATAGAATATCATTTCAAATCCAAATCTTTATCAAAATAAAGATTAAATTAATTCCAAACCATTTCAAAAACATCATATCTTTCCAAAACTTCATGTCAAATCATTTCAATATATTAAAATATGATATCTTTACAAAACTTCATTTCCAATCATTTTAATATATCAAAATGTCATATCTTACTAAACTTCATTTCCAATCATTTTAATATATCAAAATATCATATCTTTGCTAAACTTCATTTCCAATCATTTTAATATATCAAAATATCATATCTTTACAAAACTTCATTTCCAATCATTTTAATATATCAAAATATCATATCTTTACCAAACTTCATTTACAACCATTTTAATATATCAAAATATCATACCTTTTCAAAACCACATTTCAAATCACTATTCATTTTATTCAATTTAAAATACCATTTCAATTCACATTTCAAAACAGTTTATATTTCAAATCAAATTACTTGATTTAAATCAAAAATGAAGTTATTACATTTAATAATTAAATTATTAAATTTCCAAAATTTTCAAATTTTAAAGTTCATTTATTCACTTAAGTTTATCAAAACAATGAAAATTCACTTTTCGCAGCATTTAGAAAATGCTACAGAAAGTTACATTCAAAACAGTTCAATTTAACTAAAGACAACATTTTTAAATGCTGTAATAGAGTTTACTTAAATTTCAAATAAACTTAGTTAAATTCAATAATTTTAGCACTTACAAAAATGCTATAATAGCCTTTAATTCAATTTAGCTTTTTAGTTCATTATCATCAAATACAGCATTTACAAATGTTGTAATATCATTTGCATTGCAATTAATAGCATTTCAAAAATGCAGTTAATGAACTTCAAATATTCAATATAATTTCACAACCAATTATATTTTTATTTAAAACATTTTTAACTTATAAAATCATACATTTTCACATTTATAAACATCATTTAAGTTTACTTAAGTTCATGATTTTATAAAGTTAAATTTCCATTCAAAAATCAAGATTTAATAATAATTCACTTATTAAATTTCAAAATTCAATTTTAAATTCATTGAATTAAATTTCAACTTAACACCTAAGTTTAAAATTTCAAAATATAACTTAATTTCAATTTTATTTACTTAACTTAAAATTCACTTTTAAGCCAAATTCACAAATTCCCATTTTGGTTATATTTCAAATTTTAACTTAAATAATCATTCATTCCACATTTTAACTTTATATTCAAATCATTAATATGTTATAAAATCACTTTAAATTCATTTTAAATTCAAATTATAATAAATTTATCATAATTTCATTTTTAATTTAATTTCCATTATAATTAAATCAAAATTTCCAAAATAACTTATATTTCAAATTTCCAACTTTTCCATGATTTATTTAACTTATAAATTTCCAGAAAATCAATAATACTTTACAATAAATTTTAAATCAAAATTTTATAATAATTACATTTCTAAAATATTTTAAATTTTTTAGAAAAACATATTTTAACTACGGGCATGTATATAATTTTCTATGCTAGGCAAAGTGATACGGGTAATATATCATTTCAACCCGTAATTTACAAAGAAAATCCGAGTTTTATCATTTCAAACCCGCAGTCTCAAGTAAATAAAATAAATTGAAAATCGCTCAGGCCTATCATTTCGGCCCATAACGATTTTTCCTTATTTTAAAGTCCGTTCGGGTATGTATCATTTCAACCCATAGTGATTCTAATCTAAAGGGAACTTGCAGTGTGATAAACTGATATAAATAACAGAACAGCATAATATAACAGTAACAGATGATATAACAGGTGTTTAAGAATGGATGAACATCATATGATCATAATATAGAAGGTGTAACATGATAATGCATTTTACAGATTCAAAAGTGGTCAGTTTACTAGTTATATAAGTACAAATTGTCTGGTGAGACAAACTCACCTGTTCAGAGATGGAGATATCCACCAAAGCACACAACACAACACAATGAAGGCACGATGACATGGATATGACTTGAGAGTGGAGAGCCAAAGCAATTAGACTTGTTCAAACATTTACACAAAACAATGCAACCTTATATAAGTTTCAACACGAATTACACTAGAACAACACTAGAAATCAAAGCCCAAAACGATGTCAAATTCATCGCGCTTCTTCTCAACTTCATATGGATCAGTTATAGGTTGGATAAGCTCATCCAAGACATGAATTTGGTGCTGGGTTTGGATCTATAGTGGTCGCACTAGGTTGATTTGAATGGTGATGAATATAGGTGCAACAATTTACAAAAACAAGGCAAATACAAGGCAACAACTTCATCTCTAAGCTCCTAATGTGCTCGGCCAGAGGCTAGGTGGGCCCAACCAATGGTGCAGGTGGTGGTGGGTGATGTGGAAGAGGGTGGAGGTCAGGTCAGAGGTGGTGGTGATGGAGGATGTGACGGCTATAGGTGGTAGAAGGAGCGGGATGCAAAAGTAGCTCGGTTTGCAACATATGTGATGGTCTAAGTGGATTTTGGTGGTGCTCCTTGCCATGGATGGGCTCGGCCTGCCTTGGTGATGAAATAGGGTGGGTGATTGTCAGAGAAAAGGGGTGGTAGAGGTCAGGTCAGATCTGGTTGAGGAGGAGCCAAGCTATGAAGGTGAGAACAAGTACAAAATTCAAATAGAAAAGTAGAAAAACAAAGGAAGAAGAAGGTGAAATTTACCTCAACTCCTTCGAGCAATTGCCGTAACTTTTTTTAGATGAGAAATGGATTTCAGATCCACGTGAAAAATGAGAAAGTGGCTGAGAGGATGAAGAAACATACGGAAAAAAAATAAAAAAAATGATGTATGTTGGGAAAATGAAGAGGTGGAAGAGAAAAAGTCAAAAGAAGATAAAGAGTTACAAGTCTTTTCAAATTTCCACAAATTTATTTTTAATTTATAAATACATAACAATGCTGATAATAAAGATAAATAAACTCAGAAAATAAAATAAATAAGAAAAATAAATAAATAAATTTAAATAAAATCAAATAAATAAAGAAAATGGCAATATATACATAACTAAGCTTTATAAATTTGAAACAAATTCAAATGAACTTTAGAAAATCTTTATGTACTTAAAAAATATTTATAAATAAAGATAAGAACAAAAAATAAAAATGAATTCCAAAAATAAAAATATATATATTTTAATTAAATATAATTTAATGAAGAAATTAGCAAAGAAATGGAAACTAGGCTTTAAAAATTGAAATAAATTCAAGTAAACTTTAGAAAAATTATACTATCACTTCAAAAATATTAAAAGACAAAAATATAAATAAAATAACATACTAGCACATATTAAAATAAAATATGACAAAGAAAATATAATTTATATAATTTAAAATAGACAAAATTGTTAAATAAATCAAATTACACTCAAAATTAAAATGTACATAACTTTTACAGTTTAACTCCGTTTTCAACGAAACGAAAAGCAGTGTTCGAGTTATTACATCTATTTTCATAAAAATATATAAAATTTAAGATTTAAAATAATTTAAATTTGAAGTTTAGAAGTCAAAGTTTGAACATTTTGAACAAAAATTCACTTTACAGTAAAATATTCAAATTATACTAGTTTGAACTATAAATCACTTAATAATCAACATTTATATTTAAAAAATGAAATGTTTGAAATAAAACAAATTTAAAGTAAATTAAAATAAAAATAAAGTCAATTTAAAAATATAAGAAAAATCTAGGGTTGTTACACTGAGGCCTACAGTTATACGGGTTTTTGCTGTGATAACAACGTAACCCCAGTTGTGGCTGCGATCTATAGCGGGTTCCATGGTGTAATCGAGGGGCGCAGAGGCCTACAGTTATATGTGGATTTTGTCGGGATGACAACGTAACCATCGGGTAAGCTGCGACCATGGATGAGGGTGATGATTTCCAGAGCTTTCTCACCAAAGATATATCCTCTATTTTCAAAAACTGTTTTCTATATTTTCAATAAAATTATTTTTCAAGTATTTTCCACTGGGTGTTGAAAATGGGTCTGCTAAGTACTTATAAATTTTCAGTCGTACGCCTGATCAACGTATGACCGAATCTCTATGAGAACAAGGATGGACTTGTTGAAACATCGAGTTATAAAAAGTATTTTCATAAAAACTATTTTATAATATTATGTAAAATTTTAAAGTGTTTTAAAAATGATCAAAGAATAATTTTTATGATAAATAGTATTTCAATAAAAATTCTGGTTTTGTTCCTTTTCGAGGACGAAAAGATTCAAAGAGGGGAGGAATGTGATATCCCGGGAATTTCAAGCAAATAAATGTGATAATCTCCTTTATAATTATTTAAAATGATTTAAAATTGATTATTTTCAAAACAATAATAATAATGTGTTATATATATATATGGATTTTTAATATAGTTGAATATGTGATTGATTAAAAATATATTTGTGAAGATTTAAAAATTTGATTTTTAAGTTTGGATTTGAATTTGAATTTGAAATTCAAAGGATAGATATTTGTAAATATTTTGAATTCAAAAATATGTGTATAATATTTTTATTAGTATACAATTTGTTTTATATTATCTTCTTTAAAGGATATTTTATTTATAAATGTATTTATTATTTAGGAAGATAAATATAACGGCTTTATAAAAACATTTAAAAATAATAATAAAAATGAACAATTACAAGTGTAAGGTGTTTAAATTTATAAAACGAAAAGTGTTGGATTTTAAGACAAGTGTCAATATTTTTGATTTTTTTCCTATTTTAAAAACATGAAAAATTAAAAGATAATAAAATTTATACATTTCTATCGCTTCCTCACTTTCTTTTCTATCTTCATTCAAAACAAAGCCTGTTAATACTCAAACTAAGAAAAAGCAATAACCTGAAAACAAAACTAGAAAATATCTCAGCTAAAATCAAAATCAAATTCAAATATCAAGCAGCTTCTTCAAGTTTTCAAATAAATCAAGCTACTTCAAGCCTTCAAGTGAACGAGCATAGCAAGCAAGTTTCAAGTACATTTCAGCTCAAAATACCAAGCTTCCAGTTTGAAATCAGTAGCAGTTCCAGATCTAAAACTTACCTCTGTTTTGCAAATATGGTGAGTAACTCTAAAACTTCCGGTATATTTTGAAGTTGCATGTGATAATCTTTGAAAATATAATGTGAACCATGCAGTGTATGAAGTTTTAAGACGGTTATAAATATATATGTGTGTGTTAATAATTGTATACATGACTGAAAACATGGAAAGTAAATCTCCGTTCAAACTGGAACAGTGAATAAATTTAAAATTTAACAATTTAAACTTCGTTCAGGTAGTAAATGTTTGAGGTAAAAATTGATGAATGTTAGTCTAAATATTGCCTGTTAATTTTAAGATGAATAAATATAATACGTATATAAGTACTTGAGTGAATGACTGCATAACAACATATATATCCTCCGTTCTTCCCTAAAAACTGTGAGCAAACACTTAAGTAAAATCTTTTGATGTTGATATATCTGTGTGATGATGTAATTATGTTGTTGCATGAATGTTTTCAGTTCAAATTTTGATTTGAATCCTGCTATACTTTGAAGTAAGCCTGTGTCTGTTAGTATACAAGCCTCTGTGTAAATTTCTGGTTCAAGCATAATTAGAAATTTACATCTCCCAAATTAATCACGGTTAGACTCTGATTATTGGAAGGGAATGGTTGTAACAATGTAATCTTGTTTTTAAAAATAAATTTAAGTATTTATACTTAACAAATATTATGTAAATTTTAAGATTTACAGTAAAGTCAAAATCTAGTTAAAATTTAATATCAATAATTTCATCTCTGGATTTTGGAACTTGATTCGTGTGGGTGAATCACGAATTTTAAAATAAATTTTTAAAATTTTAACTTAGTTTTTGGGATAAATTTGAGAATTGTTCGAATTTAGGTTTTCGGTCAATCGTCGTTGATCGGCATCGAAGGGGAGGTCGAGGTTCGAGAGGGAGGTGGCCATGGTGTCAGGGAACAATGGAAAAATGGTGGTGGGGGTCATCGATGGCTATGGTGATCGATATATAGCGAAGTAGGGTTCGAAGTGCCGTTAGTGTCTCCGTTGGAACTGAGGTAATCGCGGCGTCGTCTTCGCATCGGAACGAATCGCAGTATGGGTGATGGATGTGTGGGTTCAAGATGGAGCTGGGGTAAGGATGGCGGGGATCGTCGAGGTCAGGATCGATGTGGAGTAGCGATTTTTTCGATCGGCCATTGGTTCCAGTTGATCGAGTTGCTCGATTTCTGTTTGGGCATTGATTTCACTTTTCTGCTGTGTCGTGATGGTTGTCGTGGTCGACTGCGAGTTGATGATGACCGAAGGGATGATCGCCATCGACCATAAACGTTGTGCATGTGCACACGGTCGAATTCATGCATCTAGAAGATGTTTTGGGAAGAATGAGTTGGCCTGGATTTCTCGAAGCAATGCTCGTGATGATTGCGGAAGAGACTCGAGCCATTGGTCACGCGAGTGGTGCTCGTGAAATTTGAAGAGATGGTCGCGTGATTGTCTTGTGTAAAGCTGGTTCCAGGATTTTGAAAATTCTGTTCTGTTTTTAATCTAAAGATGAATTTCAAAAATTTAAAGCATGTTAAAATTTTAAACAAAGTTTAGCTAGTTTTTATGTATGAAATGATTGATTTTAAGTTTGATGTTTAAAAGAATTTTTGTTTTAAAGTTTTTCTAAGTTTACACTCTTGTTTAAAAATAGTTTGTTTATAAATTTTGCTTGAGTTAAATTATGTAATAAATCTCTAAAAGTTTTCAAATAAATGTAATTGTCGAAATTAAAATGAAATTTAGTGAATGAATTTATTTTAAATAATTAAAAGATGATAATTTTATATAAACTAATTTTCAAGCTTTTAATTCAAAAGATAAATAGAGTTTATTGTAATGTATGGGTTATCTTAATTTAATCTTGTTTTGTTAACAAAGGTAATTAAAGTATAATTACTTAAATTAATTACGATGTTTAATTTAGGTAAAAAAAAAAATTGGCATGGGCGACGGTTTTATAGTGGACCGACCACTTTTATTACGAACGTAATAAGTTTGAAGTACAGGAGTAAGGTAGAGGCACCTTAGCTACTATGAATGAGAAATAAAAAATACAGCACAGGAGTATTACAGACATGTCACAGCCACTAGTTATATATAACAAAGCTAGTTCTCCTCCGCAAAGGAAGAATCTCCAACGTCCTCATAAACCCAGGTAGAATCCAGAGAACCACCCCCATGTAGACCAAAAAAGGGGCGAAAATGAACAACAAGAGAAGGATCATAACAGTCAATGTCAGAAGAGTATATAAAAGATCGATCCCATGCAGAATCAGCAAGAAGAACAGAATTAATCTCATAATACGAACCATCCATGTCAAGAACCAAGGAATCACCAGTAACACTATAATAAAGGCATCGAAGATCCAATAAGTCATCAGATACATATCTAAAATAGGTGTCATCCACAGGGTTGAATCTCATATCAGAACGACAATCTACCCAACAATGTTCAGTGTCAGCCCAAACAACGTGCGTCGGAGAGAGAACCGGTTCAGCAGGGAGAACTGAAGGAACATCACCAGGATCTGGGGAAGCAGGACGCACTAAGGAAAGGGAAGGACCAGTGTGAGAAGCAACCAGAGAGGCTTTGGGAACCCATTTTCTTAGCGGAGGCCGAGGGATCTTAGGAGCAGTAGCAGGAACAGCAGATCGCGTGCAGGCAGAGGCAATATGGCCAAAAGAATGACATGAGGTACAAATGTCAAGGACCCATCCGTAACGAACATTTAAAAATAATAATAAATGTATTTATTATTTAGGAAGATAAATATAAAGGATTTATAGAAACATTTAAAAATAATAATAAAAATGAACAATTACAAGTGTAAGGTGTTTAAATTTATAAAATGACAAGTGTTGGATTTTAAGACAAGTGTCAATATTTTTGATTTTTTTTCTATCTTAAAAGAATAACAAATTAAAAGATAATAAAATTTATACATTTCTACCCCTTCTTCACTTTCTTTTCTATCTTCATTCAAAACAAAGCCTGTTAATACTCAAACTAAGAAAAAGCAATAAACTGAAAACAAAACCAGAAAATATCTTAGCTAAAATCTAATTCAAATATCAAACAACTTCTTCAAGTTTTCAAATAAATCAAGCTACTTCAAGCCTTCAACTGAACAAGCACAGCAAGCAAGTTTCTAAGTACATTTCAGCTCAAAATACCAAGCTTCCAGTTTGAAATCAGTAGCAGTTCCAGATCTAAAACTTACCTTTGTTTTGCAAATAAGGTGAGTAACTCTAAAACTTCTGGTATATTTTGAAGTTGCATGTGATAATCTTTGAAAATATAATGTGAACCATGCAGTATATGATGTTTTAAGATGATTATAAATATATATGTGTGTGTTAATAATTGTATACATGACTGAAAACATGGAAAGTAAATCTCTGTTCAAACTGGAACAGTGAATAAATTTAAAATTTAACAATTTAAACTTGGTTCAGGTAGTAAATGTTTAGGTAAAAATTGATGAATGTTAGTCTAAATGTTGCCTTTTAATTTTAAGATGAATAAATATAATATTTATATAAGTACTTGAGTGAATGACTGCATAACAGCATATATATCCTCTGTTCTTCCCTAAAAACTGTGAGCAAACACTTAAGTAAAATCTTTTGATGTTGATATATCCGTGTGATGATGTAATTATGTTGTGCATGAATGTTTTCAGTCCAAATTTTGATTTGAATCATGTTATACTCTGACGTAAGCCCGTGTCTGTTAGTATACAAGCCTCTGTGTAAGTTTTTGGTTCAAGCATAATTAGAAATTTATATCTCCCAAATTAATCACGGTTAGACTCTGATTATTGGAAGGGAATGGTTTGTAACAATGTAATCTTGTTTTTAAAAATAAATTTAAGTATTTATACTTAACAAATATTATGTAAATTTTAAGATTTACAGTAAAGTCAAAATCTAGTTAAAATTTAATATCAATAATTTCATCTTTGGATTTTGGAACTTGATTCGTGTGGGTGAATCACGAATTTTAAAATAAAATTTTAAAATTTTAACGTAGTTTTTGGGGTAAATTTGAGAACCGTTCGAATTTAGGTTTTTGGTCAATCGTCGTTGATCGGCATCGAAGGGGAGGTCGAGGCTTGGCAGGGAGGTGGCCATAGTGTCAGGGAACACTGGAAAAATGGTGGTGGGGGTCATCGATGGCCGTGGTGATCGGAATATGGCGAAGTAGGGTTCGAAGTGCTGTCAGTGTCTCCGTTGGAACTGAGGTAATCGCGGCGTCGTCTTCGCATCGGAACGAATCGCAGTAGGGGTGATGGATGCGTGGGTTCAAGATGGAGCTGCGGTAAGGACGGCGAGGCTCATCGAGGTCAAGATCGATGTGGAGGAGTGATTTTTCCGATCGTCCATTGGTTCTTGTTGATCGAGTTGCTCGATTTCTGTTTGGGCATTGATTTCACTTTTCTGCGGTGTCGTGACGGTTATCGTGGTTGAATGCGAGTTGATGATGAACGGAGGGATAATCGCCGTTGACCAGAAACGTTGTGCATGTGCACACGGTCGAATTCGTGCATCTAGAAGATGTTTTGGGAAGAAGAAGTTGGCATGGATTTCTCGAAGCATTGCTCGTGATGATAGCAGGAGAGACTCGAGCCATTGGTCACGCGAGTGGTGCTCGTGAAATTTGAAGAGATGGTCGTGTGATTGTCTCGTGTAACGCTGGTTCCAGGATTTTGAAAATTTTATTCTGTTTTTAATCCAAAAATGAATTTCACAAATTTAAAGCAAGTTAAAATTTTAAACGAAGTTTAGCTAGTTTTTATGTATGAAATGATTAATTTTAAGTTTGATGTTTAAAAGAATTTTTGTTTTAAAGTTTTTCTATGTTTACACTCTTGTTTAAAAATAGTTTGTTTATAAATTTTGCTTTAGTTAAATTATGTAATAAACCTCTAAAAGTTTTCAAATAAATGTAATTGTCGAAATTAAAATGAAATTTAGTGAAAGAATTTATTTTTAAATAATTAAAAGATGATAATTATGTATAAACAAATTTTCAAGCTTTTAATTCAAAAGATAAAAAGAGTTTAATGTAATGTACGGGTTACCTTAATTTAATCTTGTTTTATTAACAAAGGTAATTAAAGTATAATTACTTAAATTAATTAAGATGTTTAATTTAGGTAATTAAATGAAGATAAATAACTTGTAATTGATTAAGGGTAGTTGCATGCTTTAAATTTGGATTGATTAACCTAAGTGTAATTGAAGAATGATAAATCAAGGACAATTTATCAATGTAGGTGATTATAGGGTTAATTAATTTGTGTAATTAATTAAGTTAATGGGGTTAATTCTAGTTAATTAATTAAGTTTAATTAATTAAAGGTAATCTTTTGATGTTGGGTTAAGTGTAATTACTTAAGGTAATTAATGAGATGTAATTACTTAGAGAAGCAATTAGTGGATAATTACTGGAGGTAATAAATTAAAAGAAAATTACTTGATGGAGGTAATTAAAGGATAATTACTTGGTGGAAGAAATTAAGTGATAATTACTCAGCAAAATTAATGGACTAATTAATATAATTAATCAAGGAGTTGGTTTAATTGATGGAGTACTTAAGGGAAGTTAATTTCTGATTGTGATTAATCAAGGGTGATTAATGAATATAATTAAGTTAAAAATTAATTATTAAACAAAATTTAAGAATAATTAGCTAATGGATGTAATTAGAGGATCATTAATCAATGTAATTAATGGAAATGGTCAATCTCGTTTATGAGTGATTGAATGATGATAAGTGCTTTGGACTGGATGATATCTCTGACATGAATTGCTTTGTGATATGAAATGTTGGATGGATGGTGACAATGTGATTATCTATCAATTATGAATTGATGTGTAAAAGTGTTATTCGGTAATTAAAATTGAATTATATTTAATTAAATAACTTGGGTTTAGATGACATTGGATTCGAAGAGACTGGAGTCGGGTATTTACTAATACCCGAAACCACTTCGATTCTTTATAAATTGATATGTGAAATCAATAAGCTGAAATGGAATGATTTAAGTGAATTGGACTATTTAATCCAATTTTTGGTACTTAGAAATTGATGAGGGAAATAAGTAATGTCTATAACAACTTGTGAAGTTGTATATTGATGCAAGTTACCCGGGTTTATATAAGTTGTATACTTTTGTATTCTATGTTAGATGGGTTTACTCACGCTGATTCCCAGATTGACCCGGGTGTTACTTTGATGTAATGCTCGGGTCAGACCAAGTATTACAGATTTTCAGATAAGGGCGTTCTAGAACTCAGGAGGCGACCTTGATGGCAGGAACATATAGAGTGTTTCCTCTGTGATATATTACTATTGTATAGGACATGTTGATGCGTATATATGTCCAGTGTTTTGTGAAATGTTGTAACTCTGATGTATTAAAATGTAACTGATAGATGCAGTATTCTTTTGTAAACTGTTATTATTTGATATTATATTTTGATCCGCTGCGAATGTGTAAAAACATTTCAAAACAATAATAAAAATAAACAATTACAAGTGTAAGGTGTTTAAATTTATAAAATGACAAGTGTTGGATTTTAAGACAAGTGTCAATATTTTTTATTTTTTTTCTATTTGAAAAACATAACAAATTAAAAGATAATAAAATTTATACATTTCTGCCCCTTCCTCACTTTCTTTTCTATCTTCATTCAAAACAATGCATGTTAATACTCAAACTAAGAAAAAGCAATAACCTGAAAACAAAACTAGAAAATATCTCAGCTAAAATCTAATTCAAATATCAAGCAACTTCTTCAAGTTTTCAAATAAATCAAGCTACTTCAAGCCTTCAACTGAACAAGCATAGCAAGCAAGTTTCAAGTACATTTCAGCTCAAAATATCAAGCTTCCAGTTTGAAATCAGTAGCAGTTCCAGATCTAAAACTTACCTCTGTTTTGCAAATATGGTGAGTAACTCTAAAACTTCTGGTATATTTTGAAGTTGCATGTGATAATCTTTGAAAATATAATGTGAACCATGCAGTATATGATGTTTTAAGATGATTATAAATATATGTGTGTGTGTTAATAATTGTATACATGACTGAAAACATGGAAAGTAAATCTCTATTCAAACTGGAATAGTGAATAAATTTAAAATTTAACAATTTAAACTTGGTTCAGGTAGTAAATGTTTGAGGTAAAAATTGATGAATGTTAGTCTAAATGTTGCCTGTTAATTTTAAGATGAATAAATATAATACGTATATAAGTACTTGAGTGAATGACTGCATAACAACATATATATCCTCTGTTCTTCCCTAAAAACTGTGAGCAAACACTTAAGTAAAATCTTTTGATGTTGATATATCCGTGTGATGATGTAATTATGTTGTTGCATGAATCTTTTCAGTCCAAATTATGATTTGAATCATGTTATACTCTGACGTAAGCCCGTGTCTGTTGGTATACAAGCCTCTGCGTAAATTTCTGGTTCAAGCATAATTAGAAATTTATATCTCCCACATTAATCATAGTTAGACTCTGATTATTGGAAGGGAATGGTTTGTAACAATGTAATCTTGTTTTTAAAAATAAATTTAAGTATTTATACTTAACAAATATTATGTAAATTTTAAGATTTACAGTAAAGTCAAAATCTAGTTAAAATTTAATATCAATAATTTCATCTCTGGATTTTGGAACTTGATTCGTGTGGGTGAATCATGAATTTTAAAATAAATTTTTAAAATTTTAACTTAGTTTTTGAGGTAAATTTGAGAACTGTTCGAATTTAGGTTTTCGGTCAATCGTCGTTGATCGGCATCGAAGGGGAGGTCGAGGCTTGGCAGGGAGGTGGCCATGGTGTCAGGGAACACTGGAAAAATGGTGGTGGGGGTCATCGATGGCCATGGTGATTGGAATATGGCGAAGTAGGGTTCAAAGTGCTGTTAGTGTCTCCGTTGGAACTAAGGTAATCGCGGCGTCGTCTTCGCATCGGAACGAATCGCAGTAAGGGTGATGGATGCGTGGGTTCAAGATGGAGCTGGGGTAAGGACGGCGAGGCTCAACGAGGTCAGGATCGATGTGGAGGAGTGATTTTTCCGATCGTCCATTGGTTCCTGTTGATCGAGTTGCTTGATTTCTGTTTGGGCATTGATTTCACTTTTCTGTTGTGTCGTGACGGTTGTCGTGGTTGATTGTGAGTTGATGATGACCGGAGGGATGATTGCCGTCGACTAGAAATGTTGTGCATGTGCACACGGTCGAATTCGTGCATCTGGATGATTTGGGAAGAAGGATTTGGCCTAGATTTCTCGAATCATTGCTCGTGATGATTGCGGGAGAGACTTGAGCCATTGGTCACGAGAGTGGTGCTCTTGAAATTTGAAGAGATGGTCGTGTGATTGTCTCGTGTAACGCTGGTTCCAGGATTTTGAAAATTTTGTTCTGTTTTTAATCTAAAAATGAATTTCAAAAATTCAAAGCAAGTTAAAATTTTAAACAAAGTTTAGCTAGTTTTTATGTATGAAATGATTAATTTTAAGTTTGATGTTTAAAAGAATTTTTGTTTTAAAGTTTTTCTAAGTTTACACTCTTGTTTAAAAATAGCTGGTTTATAAATTTTTCTTTAGTTAAATTATGTAATAAACCTCTAAAAGTTTTCAAATAAATGTAATTATCAAAATTAAAATGAAATTTAGTGAAAGAATTTATTTTTAAATAATTAAAAGATGATAATTTTGTATAAACAAATTTTCAAGCTTTTAATTCAAAAGATAAATAGAGTTTAATGTAATATATGGGTTATCTTAATTTAATCTTGTTTTATTGACAAGGTAATTAAATTGACAAGGTAATTAAATTATACTTACTTAAATTAATTAAGATGTTTAATTTAGGTAATTAAATGAAGATAAATTACTTGTAATTGATTAAGGGTTGTTGCATGCTTTAAATTTGGATTGATTAACCTAAGTGTAATTGAAGAATGATAAATCAAGGACAATTTATCAATGCAGGTGATTATAGGGTTAATTAATTTGTGTAATTAATTAAGTTAATGGGGTTAATTCTTGTTAATTAATTAAGTTTAATTAATTAAAGGCAATCTTTTGATGTTGGGTTAAGTATAATTACTTAAGGTAATTAATGAGATGTAATTACTTAGAGAAGTAATTAGTGGATAATTACTGGATGTAATAAATTAAAAGAAAATTACTTGATGGAGATAAAGGATAATTACTTGGTGGAAGAAATTAAGTGATAATTACTCAGTAAAATTAAAGGACTAATTAATATAATTAATCAAGGAGTTGGTTTAATTGATGGAGTAATTAAGGGAAGTTAATTTCTGATTGTGATCAATCAAAGGTGATTAATGAATATAATTAAGTTAAAGATTAATTATTAAACGAAATTTAAGAATAATTAGATAATGGAAGTAATTAGAGGATCATTAATCAATGTAATTAATGGGAATGATCAATCTTGTTTATGAATGATTGAATGATGATAAGTGCTTTGGATTGGATGATATCTCTGATATGAATTGCTTTGTGATATGAAATGTTGGATCGATGGTGACAATGTGATTATCTATCAATTATGAATTGTTGCGTAAAAGTGTTATCCGGTAATTAAAATTGAATTATATTTAATTGAATAACTTGGGTTTAGATGACATTGGATTCGAAGAGACCGGAGTCGGGTATTAGTAAATACCCGAAACCACTTCGATTCTTTATAAATTGATATGTGAAATCAATGAGCTGAAATGGAATGATTTAAGTGAATTAGACTATTTAATCCAATTTTTGGTACTTAGAAATTGATGAGGGAAATAAGTAATGTTTATAACAACTTGTGAAGTTGTATATTGATGCAAGTTACCCAGGTTTATATAAGTTATATACTTTTATATTCTATGTTTCGATGGGTTTACTCACGCTGGTTTCCAGCCTGACCCGGGTGTTGCTTTGATGTAATGCTCGGGTCAGACCGAGTATTACAGATTTTCAGGTAAGGGCGTTCTGGAAATCAGGAGGCGAGCTAGATGGCAGGAACGTATAGAGTGTTTCCTCTGTGATATATTACTGTTATATAGGACATGTTGATGCGTATATATGTCCAGTATTTTGTGAAATGTTGTAACTCTGATGTATTAAAATGTAATTGACAGATGCAGTATTCTTTTGTAAACTGTTATTATTTGATATTATATTTTGATCCGTTGTGAATGTGAGAATCTGTGTGTTGTTTTCTATTTCTTCTTCTCCTATCCCTTTCTTCTTCTTCATAACTATCTGGAATTTTCGGATTCGAAATTTCGGGTCGTTACAATAATAATAATAAAAATAAAATAAAAATAAAGTATAAAATTAACTAAGTTTATTAAAAAATAACTAACTTTAAAACAACAACAACAGTAACAATAATGATAAATTGTTAACCAATTTAACTAAGTTTTATGCCAAAAGCTCGCTCTTCATAATCTACGCTCAGCAACAATTCATCATGCCGTCAGCTCTACATACCATCTGTTCAGCAACTTTACTATGCCCTTTACCTCTCAGATATGCTTGCAATGCACCACAAATGCTTTTCCTAGACATCAGTTGCACTCGTCGTCGTGGCATTTGCTTTGTTACATACCATGATCAGCACATTGCACGACATTGCACCTTATTCTTCATCATACCTCGGCTTTTTGAGCTGCATCATCTATTTGGTTGTAGTTAACTGCACCATATACACTTTTATCACTATGCACTATTCCATATGGAGCAACTTAGTGTTCATCTTGCACTGTAGTGCAACCTATTCACTTCACTTTTCACAGTAGAGGTCACACTACAGTGCAGTGCACTTTACTCAATACATTCTTCGTAGTAGAGGCAAAGAATCTTGCTAATTATCTCACTTTCAGGCTATATTTTCATCTCAGTTTTCATCCTAATGTGCAATTTAGATCAAGTCCTCTATGCGTAGCTCAGTGCCATTTTCACTTAAGATCGACATGTAGTCCTATTTATATTTGGGCTCTAGTTTGTTTCAGCTAGGTGTTTACTTACGTGCTTCACTTCATCCTACACAACAGTCCTAGTCATCACCC